>JABFTP020000185.1:42955283-48523331 GCA_013387265.2 Cryptolaemus montrouzieri | reverse complement strand
TAGAAATAAATAGATAAAAACATTCGGACAAGCTTTTGAATGAACAGGTAGATTTGAATTACTCACCCTACTTAACTTGTTCAATTAGTTTTTATTACCTTTCATACTAACTGTACAATGGCTCGGTGTGATTTTCCTGTTATTCATCCAACTTGTTCTACGATTTGTTTATAATACCATACTCTTTCATTCCTATTTTTTCATTCTTGATAAAGCTGCTGTGTCAGCGAAACGTCGTCGAATTTTTTCAAATAAAGTGTAGATCAAAGTTAAACCTTGTGTTTTTATCTCATTTATATCATGGATCTACATCAAGTAACGGCCTCCAATTCAAATTGAAGAAAGCGAATACAAGCTTTTTGGCCTTTGGTATTTTAAGTTGTTACTTAAAATGCTATATATCCCAAAACCTGTGGTTTTTAACCACATGTTTGAAGAGTGAAGTGTGTCCTAAGTACATCAAACTCAAGACCAACAACAACAGTTATGCAGCTCGAAGAGCAGTTATCTCTGGACAGAAGATATGGATCAAATCAGAATGCAAGATTTTGTTCCACAAGCGAGACATCTACAATATTTATCTCAAGGTAATTCATACCGAGTTATTGTACAGACTTCATCCACTTGAATTCGATTTATTAGATTACAATAATAGATTCAAAATTAGATCAATAATACATAATAAATATACTCGTCCAATACCGTAAATTAAAGTTTCTCGTGTCACGAAAACCGAAACCTACTCCACGTAAAACTAAATTTTCTGACCATCAATTTTTGATAGATTAAAAAAATTGATCAATTGAAAAAGAGAATTCTGAGCTGAAGGAGCAGGTCGCTCAGCTTTGTTCCAGAGTGGAAGACAATGAGCAATACTCTCGATCTTTTAATTTGAAGTTCAGTGGAATTTTAGAAAAAGCAAACGAAAATATTGTTGTTTTCAATAAAATTTATCTTTCGGTGAAATATCTTGTGTAACCATCCGAAGTTCAGGCCTTCCATCGCATTGCTGTTCACTAGCACCCAAAATCTTCTAACGGCAAAAAGCCCGAACGAAATATTATTGTGAAGTTTTCAACGAGAATTAAGAGAGATAGTCTTAACGCCGCGTCTAGGTTGCTCCAAAGGGAACAGCAAAATAGAAACGGTGCCATCGCGATAGATGAGGTGACCGATTCTTTGTATGTCAACGAACATTTTACTGCTAATAACAAATATCTATTCAGAAGGGCTCGTGAAACAGCCAGAGAACTGAAGTACAAGTTGGTTTCGACCAAGAACTGTATTATATATGTTCGGAAAGATGATACTTCAAAATCCATTCCAATAAAATCTGAAGACGATATAAGAAAGATGTATCGTAAGATTGGGAGATATTTGTCATTCCATACTTGTTGAAATTCCGATCTTCTTCTTCATGTGCCATCTCCATTTAATGAAGGTTGGCGACAACTCTGGCAAATTCTTCTCGATGTTGTGTACTGTGAAGCACGTTTTCCTTCAATGTTCCCTTCAAGTATTAACTTCAGTATATCGTACTTAGAATTTCGATATATTGCCCCAAATAAGCAGTTTTTATTCTCTTTATTGTAGCTATTAGTTCTTTATCTCGTTTCATACGTCTAAGCACCGCCTTATTTGTCACGTGTCCAAGCTTCCGTTTCATACAAAAGTACTGAATATATATAGCATTCAATAAATCTGTACCTTAGTTTAAGGTCGAGAGCCGAATTACTCAGTAACGGCCGCATTTTTATGAACATTGTTCTAGCTTGTTCAATTCTTGTTCTCACCTCCACATCCGGGTCTACTTCTGCTGTAATCCAGGCAACTAGGTACCTAAATCTTTCTACCTGCTCTATTGATGTTCCATAAATTTGTATATTGATACAGACATTCAGTATTTTGCTAATTGCCATTACCTTTGTTTTTTTGGTGTTTATGGATAGACCTAGCCGATGACCCTCCTCTGTGTTTCTATTTAATAGCCGTTGCAAACCCTCTGGACTATCTGCCAAGATACCAGTATCATCAGCATAGCGGATTTTGTTAAGTATTCATCCATTGATTTTAATACCATCTGTTTGTTCTTCGAGTACCTTACTGAAGTTTTGCCTCCTGCTCTGATTATTGCTGTCTGTCCCCACTACAAATTCTTGATAAACTCGATATCCTGTTTGTCTAGAACCTTTCTCTGTAGAATATTCATGAGCTCAGTGTGTTTTACTCGATCAAAGGCCTTCTCTTTATCAATGAAGCAGGCGTAGATGTCTTTTCTTTGATCTCTGCACTTCTGGAATATAACTGACAGGCCAACCAGAGCATCTCTTGTTCCAGAACCTTCCCGAAATCCGAACTGTGTATCGCTGAGGTTTTCGTCACATTTACGGTAAATTCTCGCTTGTATAATTTTGAGTAGGACTTCGAGTACTTGGCTCATCAAACTAATGAGTCTGAAATCAACACATTTGTTGGCATTAGGTTTTTTTGGGGAAGAGAATAAATACCGATTCTAGCCAGTCCTCTGGTATAATTCCGTTCTCATATATTGTCTAGAATAGGTTCTGCAACACATCCAAATTATCTTCTTCAAGTAGTTTTAGTGTTTCTACGTGTACTTCGTCAGGTCATGTAGCTTTTCTATTTTTACTGTGCTCTGATTTTAAAATTGTTGGGACGCTCTCTAATGATCCCATTCTATCATATTCTCGGGGGGAGTAATTGGCAAAGAGGGTCTCTATATAAGTTTCCCATTGTTCTACAATCTCATTTTCATCTGTTATAATTTTGTTTTCTTCATTTATTATTTTCATCTAGGTGTACGATTCTTTAGTATTGGTAACCTCTTTGATTTTTTTATGGACTGCAAAGGCATTGTGTTTCTTTTTTAGTTTTTCTATCTCTTCACATTTTGTTCACATCCATTCCTCCTTGGCCTTTCTAATTTTTCCCCTTATTTCTCGATTTACCTCATTATATTTGTCTTTGTTTATTCCTTTGTATGATCGTCTTGTATCCGTCATCAACAGTATTTCCTGTGTCATCCAAGGGTTTTTATATCCTATGTCAGTATAACCTACTTCTTCTTGCTCGATGTTAATTATTTTGCTTTTGACTTGTTTCCACCCTTCCTCTACATTTATGTCATCTGTGGCATCTTCTTTCAGCGCAGCAAAATCTTTGTTTATTCGTGTTTATTTGCATATCAATATTGTTCTTCCGATGCTATTCCAAATTTGTTTTTTATTACGATGAACAAACTTAATATTTTCTATCAAAATTTCCGTGGTTTGCAGACCAAATCCTCGTGTATTCTTACTAACACAAGTTATTCACAATTTGATTTTTTGTGTCTTACTGAGACTTGGCTAAATGTTTCCTGCCACGACCATGAGTTTATATCCTGAATCGACAACGTATTTCGTAAGGGCCGTAGCTCACAAGATGAAAGGGACGGTGGAGGTGTTCTGATAGCTGTTGGTCGTGGTGTCGTCACTGTCGCTAGACCTGAATGGAGCTCTACAGCGGAGGTTGTATGGTTCATATTGAGTTCACCCCGCGGTACCTCTAAATGTAAACTGAATATACGTTGCGTCTATATGCCTCCGAAGGACAGTGACGCATTAAACGCAATCTTTATGAATCTTGGACATTTGTGCAGTGTGTATCCTGACAATAAGATTCTAATATGTGGCGATTTTAATTTACCAACCATCAATTGGAACCTAACCCATGATAGTTTAATCTATACCCCTGTGAACAGCGGTGATCGCATTAGTACTCATTTTGTTGATACTATCTCTTTCTGCGGGTTATCACAATTCAACTCCGTGAAAATATGAATAACGTCTGTCTAGACTTAATCCTCAGTAATGATAGTGACAGTGTAAAATCAGTGACCAACTCATTACATCCGTTGATACATGTGCATCGCCACCATCCTGCACTGGAAGTTGAAATTCGGATCTCCAATTTGTATGACTACCCTTCTGTTGAAGCCTTCCTTGATGAGGTTGACTGGAATCAAGCGTTTTCAAACGAAAGCATCGACGAGTGTGTTGACACCTTTTATAAGCATCTTGGACTGTGTCTAGCAGATTCGCCCCGCGAAAAAGGATGATTGGTGTTAAGTTTCCTAACTGGTATTCTTATAAAACTATTAAAATAATCAAGGAAAAAATTAAAGTACACAATACATGAAAAAAATATAAGAACAGTACTGATTTCGAACCATCTAAGAATTCAAGACGTAGAAGCAAATTCCTTATTCGCGTAGATTTTTCATTTTATGAAAAGAGGGTTGAAGGAAGCATAAGCAGTAACCCAAAAGCTTTTTGAAGTTATTTCAAAAATAGAACCGAGAACTCCGGAATACTTAATGCGATTGTTTATGGAGATCAGCAGGCCATCAGTGGTCATGGGGTATGTTCTTATGAAGCATTTCAGCTCAGTATATGTCAATAAAAATAACGTTTCAACTGATACCGACATCGAAAAACTAAGTTCAGTCGGTAACTCCGCGATAATATCTTCATATCAAATAAGCGACTCTGATATTCAAGAAGCACTACACAAGTTAGACGAGAGTAAGGAGCGGGACCAGATGGCATCTCGCCAGTATTTTTGAAGAGATGTGCTTCAAGTTTGGTGCATCCGTTGAGCCTTGTTTTCAATAGGTTACGAGCACGAGGGCTATTTTCCAGTGAAATGGAAGGTGTCTAAGGTAATACCAATTTCAAAATCCAGGAATAAGAGCGATGTTACCAACTATAGGCCTATATCTATTTTGTCGGCAATACCAAAACTTTTCGAGTCATTAATTTATGATTTTCTTTTCGAGTCTTTGAAGCATGTGCTGCCAGTTCAGCAGCACGGTTTCTTTTCGCACAGATCTGTAGAGTCAAATCTTGTAGAATATGTTCAGGTTCTTCTTGACAGCTTGGAACGGAGGTATCAGGTGGACTTTGTGTACACCGATTTCAGCAAGGCATTCGACAAAATTGTCAGAGTATATCTTTCAGGAAGCTTGCTGAGGTCGGTGGGCATAGCCCACTGCTTCGCTGGCTTCATTCGTATATGTCTGAAAGATCCCAGTATGTTGCATTGGATGGATATTGTTCCGACATATATAACAAAAATCGGGGTGGCGCAGGGAGTCATCTGGGTCCTTTGTTATTTTTGGTCTATTTATATGATATTCCGGAGTGCTTTGAGGATAGCTTATTTTCAGCTTTTGCGGACGATTTGAAAATTTTGAAATAATCAAAGATCACTCAGACTGCGTATTGCTTCAGAACGACATCGATCGTCTAGTGAAATATTGTAGCGATAATCAATTTCTTGTTAATTTCGATAAATGTCAGTGCAGTAGCTTCTCGAGGAAAAACTACAGTATACAATTTCAGTACTCTCTGGGATCACACAACCTCGTCTCAGTGGACTCGATTCGTGACCTAGGGGTTATCATTGACAACAAGCTTCATTTTGACAAACATGTTGATTCTATATGTAAAAGAGCATCCCGAATGCTCGGTTTTCTTCTTAAAAGCACTCAGCAGTTCAAGTGTATAAAATCATTAAAGGCTCTTTATTTTGCATATGTCAACAGTAACTTGAACTTTGCGACAGCTGCCTGGCATCCTCAGTATCACGTGTATATTAACAGAATTCAAAACATTCAAAACCGATTTATAAAATATATTAACTACAAAAATGCAAGGGTACCTAGAGT
This sequence comes from Cryptolaemus montrouzieri, assembly GCA_013387265.2. Classification (NCBI taxonomy): domain Eukaryota; kingdom Metazoa; phylum Arthropoda; class Insecta; order Coleoptera; family Coccinellidae; genus Cryptolaemus; species Cryptolaemus montrouzieri. Next base: position 48,517,600 of record JABFTP020000185.1, on the reverse strand, counting down.
CGCTGAAATAACAGCTTCAGAATTAGGCATAGTTCCGCTACTGACTAGTAGAGAAATCAACTATATCTGTTTCATGTTGAGACTGTTGCTCGATTTCCAGGGTTAGTTTTAACACAGCTGGCTACAATGTACGTAGACCTCACTTGTTCCACACTCCTATTACAAATACGAATGCTTCTTTCAACTCTCTTCTGGTGCGGATGGTCAGGCTGATGAATAGGTATGCTATTAATTTCACGAACTATCTTCACCGTCACAAATAAAAAAGTACGTTAAGAGAGTTGTATCACAGACTTTGTCTATTTTTAGTTTTAAGTATTTTATTGTCTTTCTAAATTTTGTGTTCTTGATATAAAAATTCGACTACAAATTGAATTTGAATAGAGGAATTTCTTTTGATATTTTTAATTTCTAAACTTTCGATTTGTCATTTTATAATTCTTACTGTTTTTTATATACTTCATAGATACGGCTGTGGGTTTTGAAGGCCTGTTAGTATCTTTCATACTCAAATAAATAAATAAATGTTGTAACATGGGGTAAGTAGAACACAATCAATAATAAAAACAAGTAATGTTTTTGAATTATTTTCTAAATAATTGAGATTCGTAACGCGTTTCGCAACACCATAGCCTTTTCAGACGAATGAATGTACAGAAATTATGACAACTATATATAGATAAAAATGAGAATATGAATACAAATGTTCTTAAGTATTTAAGAGTTTATTGAGTTTCTTCTTCTTAATTGGTTATTGATGAAAGGTATATCCAATAAAATTGAGCAATAGGTTACCCTAAACAGATTCAATAGAGGAGAAGGGCTTAGATCGACTTGTTTATTAATGAGTCTACTTGAGTGTTTGTGTTTGTTGATTTCTAAAGTTTCCCAAAGATTCAAATTACGCCAATCATCTCCTAAAAAATAATCACTCTTTCGACCCACAGTTTGAAATTTTACATAGAGATAATAAATATAGGAAAGTACATCTTTGGTAAACTTTAGAAATCAACAAACACAGGTAGACTCATTATTGAACAAGTCAATTTAAGCCCTTCACCTCTATTGGATCTCTTCGGCGAGCAATCTATTCCTTAATTTTGATGGATTGACCTATCATCAATAACCACTTAAGAAGAAGAAACTCAATAAGCTTTTAATTACTTGAGAACATTTGTATTTATATTCTCATTTTATCTATATATAGTAGTCATAATTTCTGTAAATTCATTCGTCTGAAGAAGCTACGGTGTAGCGAAACGCGTTATGAATCACAATTATTCAGTAAAATTCCTCAAGAAACATTGCTCGTTTTTATTATTGATAATGGAATTCTACCAAGTAAAAGTGCAGTTTCTGGCGAAAAAGCCTACAAAGTGTTTTCCTTCTTGAGGATTTGGGTCCTATGACCCTCGTGAAAACCCCTTATAATAACGTTTTTCAATTTGAAATACACGTAAATCACTGAAAATCGCCTAATTTAATGACTGATTGGAATGATAATCTCGTAAGTCAAAAAATAAAAATACTAGTGAATTTTCTGTCCAAAAATGTTTGAAGAGAAATAACAAATCATATTTCCAGTATTTCCAGTCCTAATTCATGAAAAAAAATATGAAAATCGGTTAACAGGAATTTTTCTGTCTCTCCTGAAAAGGTTGCTGCTTAGTAAGTACGAAGTTTTCAATCTAAGCCATCGATTTCTGAGTACCATACTCAGAGAATTGAATTATGTTTTCGATGAAGCGCAATTTTTGCCGATATGATTTCAGATACACTTAGGGAAAAAAGCAGCTGCCACAAATTCCAAATTCACATAGCAACCTTATTGAATTAATATATCGTTCATAGTAAATTTCGTGGTTTATTTTATTTCTCTTCTTTTATCTATTTCACAACCTACTAATAGGAAGTTAACAAAATAATGTGTGAAATCTAACCTATAAAAATTTCTATATTTAGCTTAAGAGTTAAACCCAACCTACTTTCCTGTGTTTTTTTCGTTCTAGCTAAGCCTTCCTAACAGCGAATCTTCGACTAGATGGAAATAGCCGAGTATCTTTACGGGAAAATTGAACAGTGACTATTTTCTTGAGTGACACCTTTCATCAATATTTATCATAGTTCAGAACACGAAACAGTTCAAGAATAGGAAAGTATTCTGCCAACTGTAATATCAAATATTACAGTTTTACCTTACCTGTCAGCTATATCTGTTACTTTTTTGAATAAGATAGCTACATCAAAGTGAGACGTTTATTATGAAAAATTTAGAAATATGCTATGGCTTGCCTTGAGAAGAAAACGTCGTATGCTTCAGATTGAATTTCGTATTTCAGATTATATTTATCTTTTTGTTGCTTATTTTTATTCTGAAAACGTAAATTGTGTAAATTATAACAGTTGGTCCAGGTGATCTACACAATTTTTTGGTATTCCAAATATGAATATCTATCCATTCTATTTTTTTAATCTGTGAATAAAAACCTGCTATTGTGGCAAGAAAAAAAAGGCGAACCTGAAAGTAGCTTTGGGGTCAGTGAAATTGTGTGGAACAATCTGGTAAATAATCTCAACGCGTTTAAAAATATTTGTCACTCATTTGAAGGTTTAATATTTCAAAATTTATTCCAAAGTAAATAGTTGAACAATTTTCAATTACCCTTATCGCATTCTGTTCTCTTACCCGGTTCTTTCAATGTAAATTAATTTTTCTTAATATTCATATAAATTTGTCTGTTGATATAAGACATCGCTCTAATTTGAATATAAATGAAAATAACGAGAATGCTCCATGATTTGTTCTTTAGAAAACGGTTTGAGAACTATTATGCTCAGGATCCAATCTGGGAAGTTTTATCTCATACATAAAAATTGTGAAACAATCCGCACATTACGATGAAAATCGTTTTCTTGTGATCATTCTTTCGTTGATATATAAGCTTACATAATATTCAATGTCAACTATTCATTAATCAATAAAACCAATGTGATTGTATTATGCGTTTTTGCAAAATATCGTTTTAATTTCCTGATTTACTTCAGACTGAAATATGAAACATAAATATTTCAACTAAATATCACACAACACGCGATGAAAAATTGGAATATGTTTTGGATGAAACAAAAACAGTGAATGATTCTTCAAATTTTATTCCATCATTTTCAAAGTACCTATCATCGGCGTCCATACACTTATACCAACATTTAAACTCCTCTTATTTTTCATTTATTCGAATGAAAGAAGCAAGAATTACAGATCAAAAAACAACAAACTATATTAGTCAATGTCAATTGCTCATGGCAGAAATCTGAAAATAAAGAGAAAAGCAGCAGAAATACATCAGTAAAATGCTTGCAAAGCTTGCAAGACTTGTAGGCCTACTGGATCATCCGGACGGATGTGGATTTATAGACATCTACTGAGAATCTCATGTCACTGATGCAGAGGTCTCAGGCGCATAGACAAGATCTCTACATTACTCTTCATCATTGAGAAAAATAAGCTCCTGTATTTTGGCTGTGTAATGAGAAACATAAACTACTACACCTTATTATCCAGCAGAAAATTGAAGGTCAAAGGGCTCGAGGATGCAGAAGAATCTAATGGCTAAAAAGTTTACACCAGTTGTTCAGAAAGCGTACAAAATTTCTTGTTTGGAGCTGCTCTATCAAGAGTTCAACTCGCAATGTCACTGAATCTCTTCAAACCAAACCTAAGTAACCAAACCGAAACACAAACCTAATTTGAATCTATAATTTTGAATTGAATAGGTTAGACGGTTAGGTTTTAGGTAAAATTGCTGGAATTGGTTGTTGAAAACCACCAAGAAATCGAGATATAGAGATAATTCAAGACTGAATGACATAATTTCCTCAGCCTTTTTCCTTGAAAATTATACCATAACAACTGCCATCTGTTCATGAACAAATTAATGTACACAAAATCTTCCTTCTGCGCCCAAATCAGAAACGTTCTGAGTTGAATTTTGTATGAGGAACTTATCGAAAACTCTTACTCTAAGTATCATTATTATCTCTATTCACTTTTCTAAAGTACTAACGAATCGAAAGGAGAGCACAGAAAATCTATCGACCAAATCGGTTTTCGAGATTTCAGTCTCGAATCAGATGGACTACGAAGTTCTTGTATAATTGGAAAAAGTTCCAAACAAGAGCGATACTTGTCCTAATTCTTATTCATGCTGATTGTCTGCGGATATGCAGAGGAGTATGGCAGGGGTCATATAGCCACGGAATTGGGGTTGAGCTAATTATACCATTTATAACTTTCCACTTGGGAATCAATTCTTTACACATGAGCACTATTTATCCTTACTCAGCTGACGAAAAAACCAGAGCAAAAGCAGCAGTTCGAGAAGAGTAAACATCGGCACCCGAAATGAACCCAGCTAGAATATTTTTCTTGTTTTGAGTTTTTGACACAGTTTATTAGGGTGTGATCTGAAGGCTAATGAGGAGCCCAATGTGACACTAAGCCAAAATGATAGATACGATAAATTCAGGCAACAACCAGCCAAACAGGGCAAAATCACGTGAATAGAATGGTTGCGAAACTATATAAGAATTTATCGTGATTAAAAAACATCACAAACTTGGCCGTTGAAGCGTAATGCTTCACGCAAACGACGATTAACGGTCGAATAATATTACTTATTGGTAAAAGGAATTCATAGGTGTTAAAGGCTCGATGGTCGAAGAAGGCTGTCTAAATAATCCTGACGTAGCCTCGGTTTAACGTAGGTTCACTAATCACAAACCTTTGCATAAACATGGTATTGTCACGAAATATCATTCCTGAAGTTTTTAATATTGAGGTTGCCATCTTTAAAGGGAAATTTGATGCTATTCTGCTTAAAATCAAGATATAAACTTCTGAAGGTAAGTTCATAGAGTGTAACCAATTTTTCAATAACTAATGCTCTGGCCCAAGGGTGATCAAACGGTCGATCGCGAGTGCTTTTTGAGTAGATCTCGAGAAGAAAATTTTTTAATAATAAGTAGGTAACTAAACTACAAAAATTGATTACGTAATAAAATTACACTCTGCTAGCGGCAAAAGGCAACTTTATCAAAGGAACGCACGGTTAGATTAGGTTAGGTTAGAGCCGCGTTTTTATTCTTGCCACTTTCCTAGAAATTTCGGGAGGCGCGTTTGACGGAAAGATTTGAGACTATCGTTCACGCCGATATAAATGTTGCGCCTGCAGGAATTGGAATCATTCTGAATAGTAACTTGAAGGCCATACTACATCGATATAAAGTTCATTATTAAATGATACAAAATGAGTGCAGCGAGGAAATCTAAAACGTATCATTTTTATTACGATTGGGAGGAAGAATTTTTCTTTTGTATGGTGACGGATAAGTGCATTCGTCTTATTTGTAGTGCATCAGTTGCAATACCTAAGCGAGGTAACTTAGAGAGGCAACATCAAACGTTTCATAAAAACACAGAGTGAATGAAGAAAACAAAAAGTACGTGATTTGATATCTTGTTTGAAAAAAGAACAAACCATGTTCACAAGACCAGCCAACCAATCAAAATCTGCTACGATCACGTCATTTAAAATATCTCATGTTTTGGCCAAATGGCGAACCACAAGAAACCATTCGAAGATGGATCGGTTGTAAAGGAAGCATTTATTGAAGTGGGTGAAACTTTATTTGGAGATTTTAATAATAAAACAGAAATCATGCCTGCTATTAGAGAACTTCAGTTATCTCGTCCGACTGTCACAAGGCGTATTGAAGTCATGAGTCAGGACACGGCAGATAAACTAAAACATGATATCATGAAATGTACATACTTTTCTTTACAATTCGACGAATCCTCCAATATGACAGACATTGCCAAGCTTTGTATTTTTATTCGGATGGTATTCAATGACATATTGGCTAAAGAAGAATTTTTGACAATCATTCCTCTGAAGGGGAAGACCCGTGGCGAAGATATATATGAAGTTTCCTTCAATTTGTAAAAAACTACCAATATATGAATTGGTGTGCATTACAATCGATGGAGCACAAGCAATGACTGGAAACAAAAACGGTTTTTGGCATTGTGTCGAGCTAATGAAGATTTCCATTAATTTTTTTTCATTCCGTTTCATTATACATCAACATGTTCTGTGTTCAAAAGTTTTAAACTTGGAGGAAATTATAGGCATTGCAACAAAAATTGTGAATTACATCCGTGCGCGTACCTTGCAACAGCGGCTCTTTTAGTTGCAAATGGAAGATAGGGAGTCAGCTGAACACAGTGATTTAGTTCTTTACATGAACATCAGGTGGTTGAGTCGCGAAAATTCCTAGAAAGATTTCAAGAATTATTGCTCGAAATAACAGCTTTTCTAGACGAAAGTGGTGATGACAATCAAACGTTTAAAAAAGAAAAAAGGTTGACTGATTTGGCATTTTTGACTGTCATCACAATGCACTTAAACAACATTAACTTGGAGCTTCAAGGTAAAGGAAAAATTATTATTGAGATCATTAACGCAGTTAACGCATTCAGAAGTAAATTGCAACTTATGATAGATCAACTGAAAAGAAGGGATCTGAAACATTTTCCTTCTTTGAAAGAAAGGATTCCTCAGTTGAATTATGATTTATATGAGGCTGAATTATGAAATATTTCGGGACAATTCGAAATGCGTCTTTATGATTGCAGTAAATTGGTAAATATAGCATCATTTATGAGATATCCTGTTTCATGTAAAAAGATTGAGGAATAAGCTACTGAAATAGCAAGTCAGTTTAATATGGACTCATGTTCTGTTGAAAATGAGTTGGTGCAGATTATATCAGATATACATCTCAAAGCTACAGCATCTGATACAAATTTCTGCTGTTTTATATCTGAAGATAAATATCCGAATCTAAGGCAAATCGCCCTTTAACTGACGGCAATGTTTGGGTCAACTTACTTGTGTGAGTCTGCATTTTCTGAAATGAAGATAATTAAGTCAAAATACCGCAATCGACTAATTGACGATCATATGTCATCATGATTGCGATCAGCACTCTGGTTACGTACCATCTTATGAAAAGTATGCTGAGGACATGCAGTGCCACGCTTCAACATCCAAAGGCACTCCTTAATTAAGTTTAACACCATATTTAACCCATTTTTGTTTTGTAACAACCAATTATCTCGCAATTTTGAATAACTATGAGTCTTTTCATTGATATTATAGAGAATAACCTAACTAAACCTAACCGAAACCTTGACTAAACTAGTGTATATTGCGCGGAAAGCTAATACCTATATATGCTACGGTACACCCTACCTAGGTGGGTAGGTAGGTAGGGTATATCGTGTATGTACGACAACCCTGCATCACACATACTTGTCAGCCTCTCAGAGTCGATCGTAAGTAGTCTAAAAATATTGAGGTAGATCGCCAGCAGTTCAAGTTTGAGCACCGCTGCTCTAGTCATAAAATTTGACACAAATATCGGTCGTTCAATATTGTGCCAACGTCAGCACAAAAATTGCATACTTTTTGATCACAAATTGAAGAAACTGAAGTTCATTTGTTAAACCAATTGTTATTTGGAATACTGAATTAATTAAAAACCTAATCACTCCAATGCTCAATATCAATATACAATATGTAGGTTATACAGAAATAGGCCAATAGAATGTCTTTTGGATATTGCGTGGCCGTTATGGAAGGCAAAATGTTGCTTCACAAATTTTGTATGTAAGTTTTATACACAGAAATATAAACAGGAAGGTGATGTAAACAAGAATATACTTGTCGGTGCAGACACGTGATGAGCATTAGGATACCTAAGTGTTATCTTTAACCTTCGTGTCAATACGAGGGTATCCGGATAACCTTTTTTTAAGTTTTAGTTAACGTGTTCCTACATCAAACAATCATTTAAATGTTGCAGTTAAATAAATAAAGATAAATCTGGTAAATTAAAAAGAAATTGATTATGATTGCCTATACGTTATTATATGTCAGAGGTATCGGGGTACCTGTAAGTATTTCACTGCGAATTGAGCGTTTTCTATAGGCTTGAACATGCAGCGCTGGTGGTAGGAACGTAGTATATTCTCAAGTGTCCCGTATTCGGCATTCTGTATTTGGTTTTTGTACAGTTCACAATAGTTAGTAATAGTTATAAGTGCTCGATATTATTCCAAACGATTGGGATTACGAGTCGGTCGGTAAGTACTTACCTGTGAATTCATTATAATAAATTATTTTTTTTCATATATGATAATTGTACTGCAGGCATTTTTGTATTATATTTGAGTATAAATTAATCTTCGTTTTTATTGCAGCACATAAAAGGAGCAGGAATATTTGCAGTATTTGATGGATGAAAATAGTGATATTGAGGAGGTAACTGATAATCGCAATTCTGTCGATGATTACGTACCACGAAGTGTAGAGGAAAATGAATATTCTGATATATAGGACATTGAAGAAAGGGAGTTAATTGAGCAGGACGAGATTGCTCATTCAGATGAGGAATATTCAGACGAAAAAAATGAAGAAAGAGGAGGTTGAAATTGCTTCGATGGCAGTTGATAGCAATACGGCATTGGGTAGGTTATTTGGAAGGAAAAAACTGAAGAAAGATCCATTGGCATGTGCCTTCACCAAACCCCACAATTCGCATTCAAAGGCAAAATATTATGCGAACTCAAAGTAGTTCATACTAATCTTCTGAATTGTTGTCGGAAAGTTGAACGTTTTGCTTGATTTTTTACTGACGAAATGTGCGACATAATTGTTCGAGAAAGTAACAGAGAAGCTGTTACTGTCATACAATCAATAAAGGCTAAAAATCCTACCGGAAAATCTAAGGTTTGGAAGCCTTCAACGTTGTAGGAGCTCAGAGCATATAAAGGAATATTGTTAACAGCTGGTGTACATCACTTCAATAAAGAACACTTCACAGAGCTTTGGAAAGTGTAAGCATTGCCAATATATCGTGGCAGAACAGGCATCAATAGATTTTGGGCAATAAATAGATTTATTAGGTTTAATAATCAAGTAACAAGGCAACATCGATTAGTAAACGATAAAGCTTGTGAGATACGCGATATTTGGGAAATGATGAATGCCAATCTCTGCAAACATTACGAACCAACAGAGAACATTATAATTGATGATCAAGTACTTCCCTATAGAGGTAGAACACAATTCACCCAATATATATCATCTAAACCTGCAAAATATGGTATAAAGATATTATGGGCTTCTGACTCTTTAACATATTATTATTATTATCATTATATTTCAGAAGACTTTAGGTGTGAACCTATAAACTCACTTACATAAAGGGAAAAAAATAATAAATATGTGCTGTGTTACAGATGAAAGATTAACCTAATACTCAATTTAATTTAACTGTGTGCTACTAAATTATAACAGAAACAGAAATATTTCGAAAACGCAATCAGACCGAACCAACCCTAAACAAAAGAAAAGGATGATAACAACATAGTCAGTTTACTTCACCACCTCTCCAAGAGTCCAATGCATCCTTGAAGGCATTCACCCCCGGCGCGTCAACTATAGCCTCAGGTAGACCGTTCCATAGATCAAACACTCTGTTCGAAATAAAGTGCTCCCAACATGACTGCTTAAAACTCTACTAACTTCAGACTATGGCCACGAAGGCGCTGGTCCAAATTAAGGTGAAAAAGATTTCCGACATCAACACCGAATAGTGAATGGAGAGCACGATAAGTTATTAGGTCTCCTCGAGGAGGCGATCGGCAAATGAGGAAGGTTGAGCAGATTCAACCGCTCGCTATAACCTGGACACCGTACGGATAAGGAACTTGTCGAGCCCGTCGCTGGATATTTTCAAGAGCCTGCATGTCGCGAGTGAGCGTAGGGCAAAAAACTAGTCCACCAAATTCAAGAGTAGGACGTACATACGTTTTACACAATAGAGAACACGTTTCAAGAACGCATCCAGAAAATGACAGAGAGAGGATGCGCTTGGCTCTCGCATTGGTATGGAGAATATTCTCTGACCACGAAAGGTCATGTGAAATTATCACGCTCTGATCAGAGTGATTGTTGCGTCTGGTTGCATTTTGGCCAGAAAGTGAGTACACGTGTCGATGGCTGTTCTTGCCTAGATGAAGTACTCGACACTTGGAGAGATTTAATGGTCTAAATCTTCCTGATTTCAGTGCCGTCGGCAAAAAGTGAGCAATGTGAATGTAGGACAGATGGAAGATCAGAGGTATATAGGACCAATAGAATGGGTCCAAGACCTGAACCCTGGAGGACTTCACTGAAACCGATTTCGTAGACGAAAGAGAAGTGTGGGTACTTCTCTTTCTATCTAATACGAAAGCTCCTTTCTGACGAAAATCTCTCCACCCAAGACAGTAGCCTGCCCCGAATGCCTAAATAATCGAACTTGTATAAAAGCTGTTTGGGCGGGACACGACCGAAGGCTCGGGAGAAATTCAAATAGACGACATCGACCGGCGTGAGCTCATCCAACATCCTCGCCTAAATGTTGACACATTTCAACAGATTTGAAATGCAACGTTCAGGAATGAAACCTGTTGATCTTCAATACTTATAATACTTTGTGCAGAATTATACTTTCGCAGATTTTTGCAGCAATAGAGACAAGACTAATCGGACGATAATTCTCAGCATTCAGATTATCTCCTTGTTTACAGATGGGGTTGCTTGAGCGGTCAGCCAAGCGGATGGAAGAGAACCAGAAGTTATGGATTCAGAAAAGGTTCTAGATAAAGGAACAAACAATGAGGAGGCACAGTTTTTGAGTAAGAGAGCTGTGATGACGTCAGGGCTGGCAGCAGATGATCCAGTGTGATGCTCTTTCACTAAAGAAAAGTGAACTCGATGTCGCACAATTCGTTGATTTCTGGGTAGTTGATTTTGGTAATCGATCAGGCTGACTCGTGAAAGAATTCGGTCAAAACATTGGCAAACTAGACAAGACTCTTGCATAAGTTACCATTGTTATTTTTCAGATTAGAGGTCACTATTTTAGTACACATAGTTGACCTAAGATATTTGAAAGGTTTTTTCGATTATTCGAGGAAATATGACTCCAACTTTTTATTCTTCTCCTTTATTTTTACGGACAGAAGATTCGAGTAATTACTACGGGCCAGATATTCGGCTTCACTTTTCCTCCGCGCATATGGATTTCTTGTGTCTGATCATCCTCAAAATGTCCCGATCGATCCATGGTTCGCTGGGGACGTTAACAATATTACGAAATTTCGAATACCGAGCAACACAAAAATCCAGAGTACCACAAAAGACACTCCAGAACGATTCTATGTTAGAGCATGGTCGAAACAATTCGAGCCAGTCAACAGTCGCTAGGCAATCGTTTAAATCTTCATAGTCGATTGATTTGATAGATCGAATGTATTTCTTGTTACTTGTGACATATTACCCCTAAAAGGCGAAATATACACAGGAAAATTTGCCGATGAGCCACGGAAAACTCAAGTGGGAGAAAAAGTAGTCGTCACTATGGAGGATCAGGGCGCAATATTACTACGGACAACTTTTTCACTTCCATGGACCTCGCCGATTATCTTTTTGGTAAAAATCCTACGCTGGTTTGTACTTTAAGTGCCAATAAAGCTTGCATACCAAAGGAAATGCTAAAAAGTAAGACACGACCTGTAGAGTCATCTCTATTTGGGTTTCAAAAAATAAGACAATTGTTTCTCACGTTCCCAAAAACATAAAGCAGTAATGTTATTATACACTATGCACTATGATAACGCAATATCAGGCGATAAAAATAAGCCAGAAATTATAAAATACTATAACAGTACTAAAGGCGGTGTGGATTCAATTTACAAAATGCCTTAGTCATTACAGTACAAAACTAAAATATACGATTTTTTCAATTGTATTTATTTCTATACCTTCCTACCACTATTTTGTTTTATATTTAAACATGAAATCAAATATAATTCTGAAAAAATATATGGGGTATCTCGGTACCTCTCGCATTAACTAACCATGCAATTTTCATATTTACAGGAAGATTAATAATGATCACAGCACAGGTTCTAGTTTGTAAGATCTTTCATGAGACCAAGAAGTTAGTTCAGATACATTCTATGGAAGCACCTATTCAACAAGTTCGTCATGAATTGTTATTCAATTAGTTACCTTCCACCATTTAATGTGCCGATACGGCGTTCGCACAACATAATCTGGGGGGCACGCCGTTTTCTCTATATTACATCGACAAAAAAAATAATAGAAGCCGTTCTTTTTATTGAATGGTAGACTTCAAATGATTGTAATTTATACTGTTGCTGGGTTCTTGTAGAAATGTGAAAGAATCCCTCCATAATTGGATGTGACTAATCAAATTGTATAAGTATAGATTTACCATCTGTAAGTGGGAATAATTTCTGTCAGTGCTTTCTCTGTTTCGAACTAGAGGAAGGTTATGAGAAATCCACAAAGTCTTTCGTAGTGACCAAAATAGAAAAATTACGAGGACCAAAAATCTTCCAAACAAAACACCTAATTGTCTCAATACAATGCAAAACTAAGTCACTGTAATAATTCGACTCAGGACACAAAACCAAAAAGTGTAAGATTACAAAACTGATTTACGTTTAAAATTCAGCCCATTATCTTTCATTTCTTTTCAAAACTTCAACTCCCTATATCTTAGAAATAAAGTGCCGGTGTACTTATATTCATAGAAACTTTTCCCTAAAATTACCTAAAAATTTTCGCCTTCTATCTAGAAACAGAATTATGGAACGCCTTGTAGAGTACAGTGATATAAATAATAATTTAAAAGATCATAGAGCAGATATCGTATATACTATTCGAGAATAAATGCAAATAATTTCTCTTGCCTATTACTTATTTGTCATTAAGACTTAATTCCCTTTGTCATATGAAAAAAATACGTAGAATATACTGTTGAGAGTTTCTCTTGTTTGTCGGAAATCAGAATATCCTCAAAACTATAGTCATAGAAATTCCCATACCACTCCTTTCGTCACGTTTCGTCATAAACTTCCGGATAAATTCGCACTTGTTTATCAAAATACTGAATGCCCTAATCTACTTGATCCGAACGTCGTTCTAAAAAACACATAAACGTGTGAAAAATTTCTAAACTGAATTGAAAGTTTCGAATCACTAGAGTAACGTAATAACTATTGAAATAACACAGGAATTCTCGTACTCAAAATAAGCTTTCTGCTTTAAAACTATACTGCGTACAAAAAGTTAGGTATGGAATATAAGTATGCGATCCACGAGTTTCTATTACTGTTTAGGTGCCTTTCACAAAAAAGACCATACTAATCTAGATTTTACAAAATACAAGACATTTTTATCAATTTGAATACTTTTACTAATTGAACGATAGGTACGTAGTACATCATGTAAATGGCAAATTTTATTGAGATGGAAGGAACAGGTGTATAACCGTAAGTAAATGCAAATCGCACAATTGAAATACTTATATCTGAAATGCTCAAGTGGAGGAACTTGGTGTTAACCAGAGTATCTTAAGTTGTATCTGAAATTTCCTCTTGGTAATAGATGTTTTTTTCATACTCAACATACCACAGCTGTGGCCGTCCAAGGTGATTTAATGTGTGTCTTGAATCCCTTTTAGAAGAGGACCTTATTGTTAGTTATCTGAAAGATGTTAGAGGGAAGCGAGTTGCACAGTACACTAGCCCTTTATACTAAACAATTTGTATAGAGAGAGGTACAAGGCTTTTCCAGTTCCACCGTCTGCTGATGAGATTTTATGCGAACCGAGTTTTTCTTTGGAACTGTATTCTTCCCGGGACCAAAGGTTTCAGTTCTTCAGAGCAGTTGCCATAGAAATATCTATAAAAAAAGAGAAAGTTCAGGTCAGCTGCCTGTCGCTTTGATTGAGAGGTTGTAGATCACGCGTGATCTCCGGGTGGTCGATGATGCGCACTATTCTCTTCTGTACAGTATCCAAAGGATGTCATGAATGTTTGGTTGCAGAGCCCCACACATGAGAACAGTATTCCACACCAGGTTGCACCTGTGTCTTGTATAACAGCATCAGCTCTGAGTGTGTGAAAGATTGCTCAGCCTTGAAAAGAAAACTGAGTTCACCAAAAGCAGATGTGGCAATAACTGACAGATGGACATGCCTACAAATTCTTCAATGGCAAAAATCAAGTTCAGAGTTCGCACTGTGAGACGAGCTCTCGAGCAGCTGAACTGCAAGTGGGCAGTTGGTCTAGACGAAATACCGCCAATCGTCCTGAGAAAGTGTGCTCCCGAACTGGCACCCATTTTTAAACCGTCTGTTTCAGATTTCTCATAAAAGCCAGACTTTTCTGAGCAGCTGGAAAATAGCGAGAATTCAACCGATCCCAAAGAAAGGTAAGGAGTCTTTACCCCAAAACTTCTGCCCTGTTGCACTTCTTCACATTATGTCCAAAGTGACGGGGAGAGTCACAAATGATGAACTCATCAAATATCTTGAGTTGCAGGGAATTATTAACGACTGTCAGTATGGTTTCCGCAAGCAAAGATCGACAGGAGATCTGGTGGTTTACGTCACACATGTTTGTACATCAACGATGGAAAAGCATATGAAATCTAGAGCAATAACCCTCGACATCTCTAAAGCTTTCGATAGGGTTTGGCATGCAGGCTTGTTGAATAAAGTTGCTGCATATGGGCTTCCCGAAAAATTGCGGGGTTGGATAAGTAGCTTTCTTTCAAATAGATCAATACAAGTTGTGGTCGACGGTATAACATCTGATTGTTTCCAGTTGCAAGCAGGAGTACCTCAGGAATCCATTCTTCCTCCAATCTTGTTACTGTTGCAGATAAACGATCTTCTGTCATCTACAGAGAACAAGATCTTCGGTTTTGCAGACGATTGTACCGTGGTTTCATCTTTCAGTAGTCTGCGGCCGGTTACAGCTGCGGAATCTCATCGTCAGAGATGTCAACAAATTAATAACTTGAACTCTGACTTACAGAGGATATCTGATTGGGGTCAGTTGAATCTGGTGAGCTTCAACGCGAGTCCCCGCTGGAGAACCTCCTCTAATAATGCAAGGCCAGCAAATTGCATCCAAAGATTCGATGCACCTTCTCGAAATGACGGTCAACTCCAAGTTTTGCTGGCATGAACATGTATCAGCAATAGCTGAGTTGGCATCAGTTAAACTTAGTTTTCTTTTCAGAGCCAAGCGATACTTCACGTCATCTCATCTGTGGCTTCCATATAAGGCACAGATTCGACCTGCTATGGAATATTGTTTCCGTGTATGGGGATCTGCACCCAAACATTCGTTGCGTATGTTGTATAGTGTGCAAAAACGGGCTGTGGGCCTCATCGACTACCCGGAGATCACCCGCCATCTCCAACCGCTGGCTCTCAGAAGACAAGTTGCTGACCTTTCTCTGTTTTACAGATACTTCCACGGAAGATGCTCCAAAGAGCTGAAAGACCTTGTTCCGGGAAAACTCATGTTTTGCCGCGACTCTTGGCTGGCAAAGGGTTCTCATCATATGGCGGTACATTTAACAGCCCCTCGAACCTCTGTCTATAAGAATTTTTTCATTTACAAGGCCGGTGAGCTGTGGAACTCGCTTCTGTCCAACATCTTCCAAACATCCTACAATTTGGCCCTCTTCAAGAAGCGAGTAAACAGACACCTCAATTCTTCCCAGGCGCCTACTCATGTGGTGTAACAGGTTCGCATATTCCTGGGAAGCGCGCATAAAAAGAATGCGATATGCCAACGTTTGCAAGGAGTTCACCAGATGGTCGTTGTCTATGGAAATGTATTGATGATACCCTGTAACTCAAGATATTTTATGAGCTCATCATTTATCACTCTTTCCAAGACTTTCGACATAGGCAACAATGCGATTGGACTGTAATTTTGGGTTAGGCATTTCTTCCATTTCTTTGGAATCGTTCGTACTTTCGCAACTTCCCAACACTCCGGAAATGTCTCGTTCAAAATCTGAAACAGGCGATTAAAAACAGGTACTAACTCTGGATTACATTTCTTCGAAACAGTTGATGGTATTCCATCAAGACTAACTGCTTTTTTACAGATCAGTTGCTGAAGAACGCCCCTTATCGTACGCACTCTGAATTCTACCTCAGTCACATTCGATTGAACATGTTAGATGCTTGGTGCCACTGCATTTGATGTATTTAAAACATAATTTTGCTGAAACATTTTTGCAAACAGATCCGCCTTTGCTTTTGGCGATGATGCGATAGAACAATGTGTCCTATCTTGGGCTTCTCTCATCCAATGACCGGCGACTCTTTTAATGTCATTGCTCCAGCGAGTTGGAGGTCTTCCTTTACTCTTATCTCTTCATTCAAGTTTTATTCCCAGCATGGGGACCTCTCCATGTGCCATTGGGTTAGGTTAGGTTAGTTTTGTGAACAGTATTTCGGGTCAATGTGAGAGTTTTCGCTCCGTATATCAGCACCGGCAGAACACATTCGTTAAATAGTTTCCTTTTCAGACTAGTTGGTATGTCACTGCTTTACTATATGCTGTCCAGCCCAACCCTATTCTTCTATTCATTTTATGTGTCTGATTGTCTCTGCATATTCTCAATTCGTGCCCTAAGTACTTGTACTCGCTAATCTCTTCAATGACGTTGCTGTCTAGAGTGATGGTTCCTCCAAGTACTAGGTTTGTCATGATTTTCGTTTTTTGTTTGTTCATGCAGAGCCCTACTTTTACCATCTCCTCATCAATTTCTTTTATCATCACACCAGCCTCCTGTAAATTATCCGTGATGAGTACAATGTCGTCTGCAAACCGTAGGTTGTTCAATTTTGTCCCATCTATGTCAATTCCCTTGTGTTCCCAGTTTAGTTTTCTAAAACCGTATTCGAGCACTGCAGTGAAAACTTTAGGAGACAAAGAGTCTCATTGTCGAATACCTATTTCTATTCGGACCTTAATACTATCTTTAAGTCTTATACTTGCAGTTGAGTTGTTGTAGATGTTATACAGTAAACTAGTGTATCTATAATTTATGCGACATTTTTGGAGGGCATCTAGGATGGCTACTATCTCGATCGTGTCAAAAGCTTTTTGGAAGTAAATGAAAATGAGCACCAAAGGTCTGCTGTACTCAAGTGTCTTCTCGATCAATAGTTTCAATGTTAGATATGACCGCTTGTTCCAAAATTGGAAGTCTGCCTGCTCGAATGGCTGGTGAAAGTCGAGTTTACTCTCCTATCTTTTGCTAATCACCTTAGTGAATAATTTATATAAATGCGGCAGCAAGCTAATAGGTAGTCGTCTCCTGGAGCTTTGTTGTTCTTCATGGTTCATGACTCCGCTAGCTTTTTGTTTTTGTTTCGGTGTTTTTCTAACTCTATGCTACTCTTGTACAGGTTTTCATAAAATTCATCAACTATTCGGAGTATTTCATTTGTATTTGTAGTGGTCTGATTATTCTTATTCTTAGGTTTCAGTACCTTGTTCTTACCATTACTAAGTTTTTTTTTCAGGATCTTCAAGCTTTTGTTATTCTCTATGGTGTCTTTCATTTTTTCATTGCTGTAATGTCTTATGTTTCTTCTGATGTTTTTTAAAATTTCTTTGCTCCGTTGCTTTATCAGTTGGGTATTAGTATTGTCGTGTTTTTGTAGGTTTCTTCGATCTGCAATCATTTGTCTTGTTTGTTTGGCTTATTTTACTTTCTCGTATGTGCCGTAGGCAGCATCTTCTATCTGTTTCGATGACGGATCCTGTTATTTGCCTGTTCGATTCCTCGATGTTTCTATGGCTTGTGTATTTTGATGAGGCTCTGTTGATGGTTTCTTGGTATTTCTCAGCACTTTCTGGATTAATAAATTTTCGTATGTTCTTAGGCTGAGTCAATCTGTATCTTTCTTTGTCTATATTGATTTGGACTCTGGCTTTCATCATTCTGTGGTCACTTCCCACATTAACTTGGTTCAGCACTGGTACGTCCTGTAGCATGGACTTCTTATCAGTCTATCTCATTTCTTGTCTTTCCGTCTGGGCTTATCCATGTCCACCTTCGATTAGGTTTCTTATAGTAAAAGCTGTTCATCAAGAATAAGCCGTTTGCCTACAGGAAGTTCAAAAGGGTCTCCGCGTTGGTTTCTTTGACCACTTCCGAAATTTCCCATTGATACCTCTGCCTCGTCTGATTTTGTGCCTACCTTTGTGTTGAAGTCTCCGCAGATGATAGTGAAGTGCGAATTTGTATCCTTCAGTGCTATTTGAGGATTATCATAGAAATGTTCAATATCGTCATCGGAACTTTGTGATGTAGGTGCACAGGCTTGGATGATTTTGGATTTTGAGGCTGTATCTTGTGTTAATTATCAGGATTAGGTGAGCAACTCGTTGGGGAACACTCCTCACCATCGAAATACAATATTTATAATTAATTAAGATGAATACAATGATGAACAAGTCCTCGCATTTAGACTTCGATTTGGGTTTATACCAAGAAGAAGGCTGTAAGAAGGAATATCTTTTAGATGTATATTACTTTCGTGACGATGATACTGAAGATATTTAGGCTGATAGGATGTCGCCTTCTCTTTTGTAATGAATATAAAATATAAATTTTAATGAAAACTATAAATAAAAACTAAGCACAGGATTGTAATATCAACGAAGTTACCTTAAAAGAAACATTGAATTCCTGTATATAATTCATATATTAAATTTTCACAAATTTGGAAATAAATTATTGAAAATTTTTTCAAGAGATTTCACTTTCAATACATTACCATTAACCTCATCTTGCGTATAGAAATGGTTTCTTCTATTTTTCCCCACAACCTTCTCTATGTACAACTATTCTGAAGGCTGTTTGAAAAATTCGGCAATATTGGCCGCCAAAATATACAATTTTTTCAGACAAAATTTAGAGAGCTTCTAGTGAGTCATTTGAGCTATCATCAGGGATTGTTTCGTCACAATCGGTAAAGAATTATTCAGTTGATCATTTCTTCCCGAAAAATCCAAACACATTCAGCGGTGGTGGGAGGAAGGTATGGGTGATATCATCTTAAGCAGAATGGTCTGGATTCCTTGAACCATGCCAATAAAGTGATCAATCTTTTGGTCGAATGTCTCCACTTTGGGGAATCAAAAGCTAAGGAGTCCGGCACATGGGTCAAAAACATCCCTTTTACAGATTTGTAGAGGATAAATTTGATAGCCTCATTCACGAGAGTAGATCAAACACTTTCCATAGGTCGCTTTCCCTCGTCAAAATTTTACTAATCAATACCCAAATTCACTATTATAAAACGATGTCGCGTTCTAACATCTAAGATATTGTATCTAAAGTATCATCAAGAAATAATGCATAAAACGCATTCAATTTCAGGTTGGTTTACAAATGGTGTATGCAAAAATATGTTAGGGAGGACGGACAGATTAAGTCATTTATAGAGGAACAATGACTAAAAAGATCTTGAAGACATTGTTCAGATAATTCAACCAAATTTCCAAGCCGCTTTTAATGAAAACTTTGTTTACATACAATTCAATACTCACCCACCATCGCACCCAACAATTTATGAATGACCTACAAGAACTCGAGATTGATTATAATCTGCTTGTATGATGTTCCTCAGATCGAAATCTTATCGAACATATCAGGGATTTATTACAATGAGCTTTTCGTGATCATCAACCACGGTCAGAAACATTAGGTAATGAAGAGAAGAGCATAAACATACTAATTCGTAGAATACCACCAAGAATTCATACTGCTATTACATTAATGCCTAGAAATACCCGATATTAATTCATTATTTCGTTGTGATGAGAAATTTGAAACTCAGTATTCAGGAACATTCTTTTCATTTCAGCAACAAATACCCAAAACGGTGAGTAAGAAAGTTCCTTCACTTTCTTCAAGGAAATATATCCATAACCTTTTGGTTAATGATTTAAAAAAGGAACTCTAAATCCACAAGAAATTCAACGTTCTATACCTTCCTATTCGACACTACCTTTCTTGAAACCTGATTATCACTTCGAATATTTAATCTTCTCTTATTAGTTTCTAACTTCGAAACGGGGTTAGATTTGGGAAGTTCCTGGTCTCATATAGAAATTTTTTCATTCTTCAGCTAAAAAGACTTCAATCTGGAAATATTTGCTTCGACTATATTGATCTAACCTAGTTAGGGACTGGACACTGTTGTTGGACGCTCTCTAAATTGAACGGTATGAACGAACGATAATAACCAACTATACAACGGATTTTTGGCCATTTAACGTAACTTAACGAGTTCACAAATGCAAATATTATAAAGGAGAGTAATTAGGTTAGGATAGATATTCTACCGGATTAGACTTTCGTCTTTATTCGACAGTCAAAATGACTACCAGGATTCTCACACCTGTTGTTATGTCTATGACATGTTGCAGTGGTCTGATGGTCAAAATCGAACTAAACTCGGTTGTATAGTGTGTAGAGAATGTTATGCCCTTATATTACGGAGGACAAGTCTAACAATTCTAGCACTCCCACCGGTGTGCTCTACAAACTTGACTGGCGAACTTGCGAACTATCTTTATTTAAGGTCAAGTCATAATACAAAGTGGTTGAGAGAGATTACTGGGATCTACCATAGATAAAGAGGTGATTTCAAAAGACCAATTCGAATAAACCACTTCTTCATAGATACATGGTCCATTTTGATTTTGGCGACGTTTCGTCGCCCTTGTCATCTTCAGGCGTTCGGTAGACGGTGTCTCGTACCGGTGCTTCCTTTGGCACGAGAATAAGTATAAGAACTCGAAATTATTATTTATATATATATATATATATATATATATATATATATATATATATATATATATATATATATATATACATGCAATTGGCGCTCCCCAACAAACCAACTGAGAATACTACCAGAGCAACCGGGAAGCGATGAAAACAAAGAGTAGATCAAACGAAGAAAACTTCAAGAATACACATACTACTTTGACAATTCACCGCAACGCTGCACACTGTACTTACTAGTTACAGTGGTCTAAATCAGCTAATGCTCCAGTACTTAATTCGCTATTGAACCCGATGTACTTCATAACTTAATATGCGATAAACAAACAGAGTTTATCGCAATATGTATATACACATTGAAGGCTTTTAATTAGGGAGCATGGTTACAACCTTCCGTACAATGTTAAATAGCGTTCGCCACAGGGGTAGGTTTTCCGATCCACTTTTCATAATCATCGTAAACTTAGGCCACAAAATAGTGGCACCATTCAATTGGATGTCATGAATTGAAGCACCAGTTTCGGTCTCGTCAGTGTTGTATATCCACATCAAGCCAAACCGCCATCTACTCGTATCGATCCGTTGGAACGTGACAATATTTTACCCTGAATAAAAATCTTGAATGTGTCATAACGAGGAATCTGTAACTAAGATGATAAAGTGTTCTGGAAACTGTTTTCCTCTTGTATACTTCAGACATCCCTTGATGCCTTGATCAAGTCAAACGGTGCCCTCTTTGCCGACGACACGAAAACATGCGATGTCCCAACAACAGACGCTCTTACCCTACAAAATGACCTAGATCGCATCAATCGCTGGTGTGAGAGGCTTCTCCCGTTGAACTTGGAGAAATGTGTAGTTCTGAATATACGTAAATCGAACCCGAAACTACCATGCTCAATTGGTGGGCATCCTCTAAAGAGTGTATCAGACCACGTAGATCTCGGACTGACAGTATCTGATGACCTATCATGGTCTCAGCACAATTCGGCCGTCACTTCAAAGGCTCGGAGAATTATTTATTACCTTTAACGTAGTTTCAAAGACTGTAATATACAGACTGCAAAACTTCTTTTTCACTCCAGTGTCCGATCAATTATGGAGTATGCTGGATTGGCTCGGTGGCCCACTCTCAGAAGCGATGAGTTTGTCCTCGAGGCGGTGCAACGTTGGAACACAAGACTTTCTTTTGGTAGGACTCGCCCAGGATATGATGATCGACTCGAATTTTCCTACTCACCTCCTTCCAAGATCGCCGAACGCGAGGCGACCTCATCTTCACATACTTATCTGTGCGGGGAGTCCTCGGGCCGGATATCAGAGAACTCCTTCCATTGAACGACAATCACCTTCATGGGCATGGCTTCAAATTTGTCAAGGAAAACTTCAAAACAAATCAGCTCCAGGGTTTCTTTTTTAACCGCGTTTTCGCCTTATGGAATCGCCTGCCAGATTCAATAGTGAGCTCCGAAAACCTCAACCAAAACCGTTTAGATGTATGGATATCATCGAACAATTAGAACGAGGCCCTTTTTCGCCGCTGCACTGTTTCTGCATGGAACACAATTTTCAAGTCATAATATATGTGCCAAGGAGACCACGATCACATGCTAAATTGTATTCAAAAATACAGCTACCATGTCAAAGCATATTGGACGATTTGTTCAGAATTAAATGAACTTCGGATGAGTGGGACAATTAAGACCAAAACGTTCAAATATGCAAAATCAGGATGAATATGCATTGCTCAGGTAGAGAACTTCAATTTCGATTGATTATCTAAAAAACTGCCGAAGATCGACTATTCTCATTTTCGCCGCATTCCTCGGAAATAACAAGTCAAACAAGTACGTTTTTCGAAATTAATATTAGATAATGAAAAATTTTTGAAATGAAGCAATTTTTTAACGATCGCCCCTTAGGGATATGGTGAGGACTTATTAGTTATTGTCTCGCAGAGTTCTAGCGCGAAAATATGGAGGTAAGTCGAATACCTCTCGAACAATCCTGGTATAGGTCAATACTGTGTTTTAAGATGCTTAATTTCTCATCAATCTTTATGTAGGTCATTATTTTCCTCGATATCAACAATATAATTTACAGTGATCAGTAATTAATAACGGAGCATACTATAATTCTATGTAAACTGACAAGCAATTGCTTGCAAGATGTTATTATATTATAAAGCTCGACAGATTAGTATGCAATTTGAAAAATTATTGTTTTTATCATTTTTATTCAATTTATGTTCCCATGGCTCTAAATCGACTCTGATATCAGGTATTACTTAGTAGTCATCAATTTCGAAGAAATAATAAAGAAAATCTATAAGTGACTCAACAAGGTTTGACAAAACGAGAAGAGACTGGATACTTAGCTTTCCGCAAAGTGGGTGAGTCGAACGTGAAATTGCTTTTTATTGAACGGAGAACCCAAATACGTCCACGGTGGTGAACAACAAAGCCGTACAATCCTTGCAGAACACCGATTCTTGTATTAGTGCTAAGAGAAATCCCACCTTTCCACCCACAGGCATATCCAGCAGTTTAGGCAATGCAACTGTAGTAATAATATGTTGCAGAGTGATTCAAATACATATCTGTTTTTAGAGTGAAAAATATCTTTCAGCATTCATGCTAAATGTTTCAAACGTAAATGTGAAATTAATTTTTATCATGTTTTTCTAACCCTTTCACTAATAACACAATAATTTTATCTGGTTTATTTCGAATAATGACGTCTATGCTTTCCCACAGAACTTGGGCCCGTACTAAGTATCTTTTACAATTATTTAATATGTTCTAACTGTAACTAATGATCACAAAGAAATCATCTCATTTGATGACAGGCATTTTCGATGGGATTGAGAACTAGAGAACGTTAGGGAATTCACAACTCGCTACGTGCGATCGAAGCAAACATTGTGTCTATATAAATGAAGATTCATCAATGTGCGACTTGAACGTTTTATTAAATAGTGTGAACAATGTCTTGAAAATGAATCTCCTTAGCCATTATTCCCTTACATACAGGGTGTTCCATTTCAAACGAGCTACCCTGTATATTTCTTATCCCGTAGTGATGGAAAAAATGTGCCGAAACACGTCCAAGGATTTTGTCTGGGGGATATTTTTTAACGTATATCTGAGGCTTTAACGAGCAACATCCTGAGAGAGGATGCTTCAGTCCTTCGAAATTGAAGAGGGCATACGAGTCGAGTAAAACCTCATTTGAAGGCTGTTTGAAACCTCTTTGTTATAGTGTCTGAGAAGAAAATTTTCTATTCCCAAAAAAATTGAGGCATTCCTTACATGCGAAGAAGATTTCGGCAAAGTGTTAGGTAAATTCAATGATCCACGTCCACGTGTAGGTCATTGATCAAGTGTACTTGTTCCCAAGAACAGATTCTTCTTCTCCTGGAGCCTTAGGCTGACGTCGAGCCTGATCTGGTCCTTCGTCACTATGTGTGTTCAGATTAAATGGGGACCAAATCCAAAAAATGTACACAGGCTGCACACTGCACTGGTGAGACCCATAATTGTACACTGTGCTTTTACATGGTAGCCAAAAGTGATGCAGAGGGGGGTTAGGGAGATGCTGAATAAACTTCAAAGACTAGTCGGGATCTGCATCACCTCCTCCATAAGATCAACACCAACCGCAAGCCTGGATGCTATACTGAATTTACCTCCTACCTACATATTTATATTTGGAGTGAGGCTAGAAAAGCGACATTCAACCGGGTGATAAATGGAGTTTGGAAAACAAGACACGCGGGCACACCAGAATCAAGGAATTGATCAGTAACACAATACTGAGTATCAGGAATGGTCAGATGACTACAAAAACTCACAGAGAGGAACACAAGAAGGTGATAGACTGAACAATTGGCTCGGCTTTGAGAACCGTGAAGGAATAAATTGTTATACAGACAGATCCAAAATGGAAAAGGGATTTGAAGCTAGAGATGTACTCACAAAACCCGAAATGTCGACTGAAAATTCCATTTGGGGAGGACGGAATCGACTTTCAGGCAGAAGTATATGCCATAACAACCTGTGTTCGTGAATACCTCAAAAGACGCTATGAAAACAAGCGGGTAAATATTCTTTCGAACGAGAATAATTATGGAGCTTCATGAGTTCAATTGGGTTTCCCTTGTTTAAGCAGTTGTGAAGACATTTTTCGCCTAACACGCAACTTCGCGAATGACAAATTCAAAATGAAATGAATGATGCAGGTTTCCATATGAATGTGTACTGCCATTAAAAAGTTATAGCGTCATTTAAAAGAGCAATTCTAATAGAAGTTCCAATATTACCTCAGGGATTTTGGAAGTTTCGAAGGAATGTTAAAATTGATCCTTTTTGAGACATTTCAACTGAAAAAAAAAGTAAGATTCATTTCAAGGAAGAAATGAATGAAAGAAAATAAGAGGCTCTTTCCGCATGTAGTAAAAAATTGAAAATTGTTTTCTCACGGAGTAGGTGTTTTTTCTCGACCTCGGTAACTTGTATTACCTCCTCTTGCCCTGATACAAGCCTGAATTCGTCCAGCCATGCTTTGGATTAGGTTTTCGACCTTCTTTGATGTGATATTCTGTCACTCTTCTTTGGCAGCTCGAATGAGCTGTTGTGGTGTTCTTAGATTATCCTGGCGCGATCTAATATTCCTTTTGTGATTATCCTATAAATGTTCAATAGGATTTAGGTCTAGAGAGCAAGCTGACCACTCCAAAATAGCGATTCGATTTTGGACTGGTCAGCTGTTTCAAGATAATGTCGCGCGAGGTTTCTGGTATGTGGAGGAGCATTATCTTGCATAAAAGTGAAATTCTCACCGTTGGCACCTCGCCAGAGTCTCACTATGGGCTCAACCACTAGGCAACGTAATTTCTAGCCGTTACACTCGCAGGAAACGAAATCGAATCTGTTTTGACTCCCAGCCTAATGCCACCCCAAAACATCACACTGCCCCCTTGGTATTTCGGAACTTGTCTTGCTGCTCGGAGTCTAGCTTGTCTTCCATGACCCCTGAAAACCCGAATCCGGCGGTCAACACATCGAACCGAAGAAGGAACATTTCGCCAATTCTCAATATTCCAATTTTTGTGCTCGATACACCAATTAGGTATGTTAATGTTTTGTTGTCTGGTTAGCTCTGGAACTCTTGAGGACCTTCTGCTGTATAAACCCCTCGAACGAATTCTTCGACGTTTCGTTTCGACTGATACGCTGATGCCTGTGGCTTCCAGAAATTGCCTTTGGAGTATGGGGTGCCTCGCACTAGGGTCTCTTCTTGGAATTTGGTCCAAAAAGCTGTCTTGTTCTTCGGAAGTGATCTTCCTACGACTTCTTCTAGGCCTATTTTGCAAAGATTGTAGCTCCAAATATCGGGCGTAAGTTTTTCAAATGACCCCATGTGATCCCCTATTGTGGCTGCTATATCCCTCTGCGTCATCCCTTCTTCAACGAGAGCAGTTATTCGAACCCTCTGCACATCCAGTTTTTCACAACAAAAAACTTCATTCTTCACAAGTAGTCAAAGATCCATGGTTAAAAACAATCAATAATGTGAAATACGAGTGATTGCATATAAATTTGGTTGTGTGTATATGTATATTCGTATTACGATCGCAATTGATAAAATTTGAATTCAGAATTTGCACTATCAAATGTGCTTACAACCAAAGGAGTAGGATAGCCCTACCATATTCTACACTTCAACATCACGCGAGCGGTTTGAGCTAACCTATGATAACAATTAAATGATATCTCTTGTGAGGATGAATCGAAATTAAAAATAATTTTCCACTACAATCATTATAAAAATGATCTAGATAAAATAATATAAATTTTCTGCTTAAAGTTTTATTAGGTATTCATGCCACATATCCATAAAACATATGTGCGAAATGAAAATGTTATATGTTTTACATAACTAATGTAAGGATGCTGTGGAAGATGTACATTCTTGCTGACGAATATATTGGATAAAATGAGTTCGAAGTGACTCTACACGGAATTCTTTGAAGTATCATTTGCTTAGCCAAGGTAATGAGGGCAAATCAGGTTATGTTTGTGAATCGGAATCTGTCTCAGTATATATCAAGCAAATAAAATCACGTTTCATTTATTCCTTTCAAGCAGTCCAGTTCTGAGTACGATCGTGGAAGTTACAAAGGGTTGGTGTTACATCACCTCCTTCTGAAACTTCTATTAGAATTGCTCTTTCAAATGACGCTATAACTTTGTTTAGGACAGTACACATTCATATGGAAAGCTGCTTCATTCATTACATTTTGAATTTTGTCATTCGCGCAGTAGCGTATTAGCCAAATAAAGTCTTCGCAACTGCTGAAAAAAGAGACACCAAATTGAACTCATAAAGCTCAATAATTATTCTACTAGTACAGCTTATGGAGCCCGCAAATCATAAAAAAGTATTTCCAAAAGTAAGAACCTGTTTGTACTGCACGGCATTCAACGTGCTGTGTAAATATTTATGATTATCTCTTTAAAATTTCAAGAACGTACGCTTTCCAATACAAAAAATTATAATGAGATTTTATGTAACACCAGGCCAAGTATTTAGACAGTATCTATGCCTTTCTATATAAAAATTACACATGCAGGATGTTCTATCTCAAACGAGCAATATTTCTTGTCCCTTATTGATTGCAAAAATTTTCCGAAACAAGTCGTATGATTTTCTTTGTGGATTACACTATTGACATATATCTGAGGCTTCAGAAGTCTGTTTTCATTCAAAGGCTGTTAGAAGCCTCTTAGCAACAGTGTATGGTAAAAGTAATTTTGACGAATCTTTTCCACAAAAAAATAATTTTTTATCTTTTACGAGACACCTTGAATATTTTGAAAATTTACAAGATTATTGAATAAGAGAAAAAAGAATCAATTTTTGTTTTGAAGGGAAACCTTTCCAAAATTTTCCACGAAAAGGAAAGTAGGTTTGGTTGTAACATTGAAATTGATATATAATTGTAGGAGCTATAGATTGAGATGTTTTCGACGGAACACCCGATATATATTTCAGTTTAACACTATATATCTGATAATATTTCAAACGCCACTATGTTGCATTGAAAAATCGAAAATAGGTTTCATATTTACTCATCTCTTACCTAACCTAAGGCCAAGGCCACATTGGTGTTTGTTTCACACGAGCACGTCGAAAGCTATAGATATTACACTGGATGGTTTTTCCCGGCGTGAAAACATGCCAATTCAAAACACAAAGCCGGCACTTTTGAAAATTTTTAATCAGTTACTCACGTCGTATATTATTCCATCCATCTAGGGCGCAACGTTAGAAAATCAACAGAATTTCAGATATAATAAAATAAATAATATACAGGGTGCTTCAGTAGTAAATGGAAAAACTCTGAGAGGTGATGAGGGGCTTAGTGGCGAACTGGAAACGGGTCATTATTTTCAGTTTACATTACAGGCTGTTTTCAAGGTATTGTTAGAATTTCAGTGAGCTAAATTTTCCAAACGTTTAATCCGATTTCGTTCAAATTTGTTGAGTTCCGTATATGGAAGAGTACTGTCGTGTCAAAGACATAAACATGACCGTATTGAAAAAACTTATATTCTTAGGATTTCATTTCATCGTAAATATCAAAATTCAACGTTGAAATTTCTTTGGGAAAAGCTGTATGCAATAGTCTATAAGATCAGCCCTAAATATTTTTTGGTACCTCCAGGAATTCCACAATTAGGAATTGTTGTTCTATGAGTTCTTTATCTTGGAAATTTTACATCATAAGGCGATTTTGAATTTGATTATTTGAAAAGAAGAACAATGCAATGACGAGAGTTATTCCATACTCTTGAGAAACTAAAAAAATCATTTTGAATATTAATGCAGAACCGAACTACGAAATTGAATTTTCCAAATGAAAAATCATTGCATGGCACCTTATTTTATCACAATGGTTCTAATCTAACCTTCTAAATGAAAAACCGTTCTTTAAAGAGATATCAAAATTTACTGTCAAAGATGTTGAAAATGCAGACAATTCAAATTTGGCCTTAATCAGGTTATTTAAAATTATAATGTACAGAAGTACATGTAATCCTGAGCTTAGTCATCTCTACGCATTTGGTTGATCTGCGAATGGATTTTCTCATCATTTCTGGATTCATCCAGAAGGAATCAGTCATTTCAATTATTCCATCCATTAGCTGTTCTCTTGTATTGATTTCTTGATCATAAACAGAACCTTCAGAACACTAGAAAAAACAGTCACAGAGAAATTTGATCCTTTGTTAAGATTTATCCTATCTAAAATTAACCACTCCTGAGTTCTGAGTTTTTTTATCGGCCTTATAGTGCCGTTCTATTTGATCAAAAAATTGGCACGTATTTCAGGGATATTATAACTTTTTTAGTTTAACGAGAAAAGTGTTATTTTTAGTGTAACGTACTTTCCGATGCTATTTCATATACAGTACTCAAAAATCACTTGTTATAGCTCAATAAAACTAAATTGTCCAACAAAATTGTTTTTTCAAATATGAACACTCTTTTTTTACTATACTAGAACCGTATTTCAAATAAGTATCGATTGGTTCTACATTTTCCTATACCTGAAATGCCTCGTTTTCATTTTATTCGCAATTTTATGACAAACCTACAGTTCCTTCGGAAAATTGAAATCATAAGGCCGTAGAACATAGAAACAGACAGAGTGGATTTAATTCCGATTCCAGTTTCTAGGCCCCACAATGTTGTAGGTAATGTTCTATGAATTTCAACCTGTTTGGCGTTTGGAAATTATTTAAAAATAGCAATGACATTAATTCTGTTTGTGTATAGCTTTTTTCTTAAATAAAATATGTTTATAATTACGGTAGTGGTTTAGCTAGCATAGGTGGCACCCCGGGCGGATTTTATAGGTGTCACCCTAAAACTCAATCAAAACTGTTAAAGTAAAAAAAATTATAATCATTTACGTTTTATTAAAATACGGGTACCTATTACAAATATTTGTATATTATGTGACACAAATTTAGTTTGTTAAAAATTAAAATTTCTTCCTTCTAGCTTTGACACTAGCGAACTCCGAATCACGTCTTCAAAATTTATATTTTGTGTTGCTTCATGTTCTATCGTTAAAATACCAAGATTTTTCAATCTGGTTTCAGTCATTGTAGACCGCAAATAATTTATAATTAATTTTAATTTGCAGAAACTTCTCTCACATGAAGCAACTGAAGCAAATATTGTTATAAATAACTTTAGTGCGACCGTAGATTCGGAAGAGATTCTCTAAAATCCCATTCAACAATAAATTTCAAAAAGTCCAGTGTCACCCAATTAAAGTAATATTAGCCGCTTTTAAATGTCTTCTCAATCTTGGTATTTCTAAAAGGAGTTCTGTTTCTGATACTTCATCGTAAAGGTTAGTGAATTTTGATATAGCAAATTTTAAGTGATCAGTGTTTGCCGAAAGCAAGGTCTTTGACTGCACAACCTCGAACAATGAAGCTACGTCTTTAATGGACTTTACTCTTGTTTCGAGTTCAATATTGAATCTGTCAATACATTTTTACACGTCCTTTTGAAGTTCCGCTCTAAGTGTAAGTCCAGCATCGGTGGACGATGCTAACTCACCGGGCATGCGTTTCTTGCGACGAATTCGTCGTTCCATCGAAATATTGTATTTCTCCGATTTTTGTACAGCAAAATCTATTGCCTCTTCTGCTAGATGCAACCGTTTCTCTCCAATGAATTGACGAAGTGCTTCTAGTTTTATGATTATTTCATCAACACATAAACCTTTACTTCTAAATGCAATCTGAGCATTGTTCACTTCCCTTAGCACATCATTCCTAAAGAAAAGAAAACAAAGAAATGAGAAATTGCACACAGCAGGCACAAGATTTTGTGCAGCACCTCTAGTTTCTAAATTTACGTCTTGGTCACATAGTTCCTCTATTGCAGATATTATCCCATCAAAATTTTCAGCCAATACTTTTACTGCACTATAATGAGCACTCCAGTGCGTTGTCGAAAGTCTTTTAACAGATGCTTTGCTGTGATTGAGGAGCACTTCCCAACGGCTTGTGGAAGTTGAAAAAAAGTTAAATATTGTTTCCACTGCTCCGAAAAATGTAACACAAGTCACATTTTGTGCGAAAGAATGTTGGCCGGATAAATGAATTGAATGATCTATACAACCAATAAAATTGCTTTATCATTTTTTCTTTTATAATAGCTCCTCCGTGTATACCACTCATAATTGCAGCATTATCATAACCTTGAGAACGACACATCATAATATCTAAGCCATCGTTTTCAAGCTTCTTTAGTATTTCAGCGCTTAAATCAGCTTCTTTTTTTCAATGTAAAGGAAAGAATCCTAAGAATACTTCTTTGACTTTTTTAAATAACGAATCACTTCAGACATTTAATCGACATGTGAAACGTCAGGTGTGCTTTCAAACATGATTCCGAAATATTTGGCCGATTTAATTTCGTTGAAAAGCTGACATTTTACATGATTAGCTAAAACATTTATGAACTCATTTTGTATTTCTGGCGATAAATATGTTACTTTAGGTGATTTTCCTGCTCCAAATATAGTATGTGTTCTTTGAGTACTGCATCATACTTTGACAGCAGTTTAACTAGTTTTAAGAAATTACCTTTATTAGACGACCCTTGGGTTTCTTCGTGTCCACGAAATGATAGGTTTTATTTAGCCAAAGACAATGTTATATCTAATAATCTAAATGAAAGGTTTTTCCACTTCTGTTTTTCCGTATTCAGTAATTGCAAGGTTGCATCATCTATTGTGGTGTGAGATTTTGATCTTATTTCCAAAGTTTTCCACTTCTCGAAATTTCCTAAATGTTCACATAAAGTTTCATGGTCCAATACTTTAGGATTTAGTTTCCACCACTTCTGAAATCGAGTTGTAAATGTTGTTTGTATGTTACTGCAGCAAATAAACGACAGTAAAAACAGTACAGGTTATTAGATATAGGAAAATACCATCCATGATCGTAGAATTTTTTCACCACTAGGCATCTGTTTATAGAACCATTCCTGTGAAAGATGGAAAGGTATATATATATATATATATATATATATATATATATATATATATATATATATATATATATATATATATATATATATATATATATATATATATATATATATATATATCTTTTGATAAGAACACAAGTGTGAGCTCAGGAAATGTGACAAGGGAACCATACTATCTTGTTTATGATTCAATAAACATGTGAAAAAACCTGAGGAAAAAACTCGAAGACAAGAGTGAAAGGAAGGGGGTTTGAGACAGGAATTTGTAACAATGGAAAAAGAAAACCAGCAGAAAAATATTTCAACAATCATACTTCTTAGATGTCTAAACAAATCTAAGAAAAGATTTAACATAGCAAGCAAGGTCATGAAAATGACTAAGGAGATAATAAAAAAATACATAACTTGCGATATTTCCTCAAATTCCCTCTCTGTTTGACCGAGAGAGCCCCGATGGCCAGGCTCAGTCTTCCAAGTGATGCCAATTATAATCTATAGATGTTTTAGAATCATTATGGACCTAATAATTTGGGTTGACATCGCCCATGTATTATTTCTTCGTGGAACTTGTTCAATTTAAAGAAAAATTTGAGAAAAAATTAAAATTTTTTTTATGTACCCTTAATTTATATAAATCAAAAAAGCGCATGGATGAACTCTGATATATTCATTGACTGGTATGACAACACTTTTATCCTTGAAGTAAATAGAAGACAAAACGAAATTGGCAAACAAGGAAATGTACTACTTCTACTGGATAATGCGCCAACCCATCCTTCAGCTAAACTGTTAGAGAGGTAAAATAGAAAGTTTAAAATAAAATTTTTGCCGCCTAATGTGACATCCTTGCTACAACCAATGGATCAAAGTGTTATTGAAACATTGAAACGACTTTATAGAAAACAACTTCTACGTAGGTTGTTATCTGTTAGAGAAGATAATGTAGAAGTCGTTTTATCATTTTTTGAGGAAATAATGTAAAGGAGTGTTGTTACATGGTTGTAGATGCATGGGATTTGATTGAGAGGAAGACTCCAAACAAGGCTTGGAATAGAGTACTTAATGGAGAGAATGATTATTCAATAACCAATACGGATGATTCTATTTTGGAGGATATGAATGAGGTAATGCCAAAGCTACAAATATGTCAGGATTATGATGATGATGATATGAAAGAGTGGGTCACTTGTGACAGTAATGATCAAGGCTTTCAGAATATGTCTGATGACGAAATCGTAGAAAACATATTGCAGATAAATGAACAGCAGGAAATGCAAGAAGATGAAGCAGAAGAAAATATAGACGTGGAAAATGATACAGGACCATCTCATGATGTAGCATTTCATGCCCTGAAACAGCTCTCAAGTGGTTTGAAAAACAAACAGACAGTGATACTGTCAGTTTATTACAGCTGGAACGAATTCGTGATATAGCAGCAATGAAGAGAAGAAGTTGCTTACGTCAAATGAAAATTACCAAATATTTCAAACCAAATTAAACTTAATACTTACTCCATGATTACCAAATGCATATTGTAAACAAATTATTCGTACATACGTACCTAAATATTCAATTTCATGATTGATGCTGCAGTAGTTTAGTATTATGTATTTAATCTAAAAAATATGTATGTACATACATAAATGAGTGTTAATTTTTAATAAACATTGATTTCCGCTGATATCTATTTGTTATTTTTAATAACCATATAACACTATTCTTTATACATTCGATTATCCGAATTTTCGATAATCCAAATGCCTATTGACAACAATAGGTCCTGTTAATCGGGTTTCTACTGTGGTTCAAAATGTGCTGATTATTTAACCGACAATTATACCACAGAAAATTCATTATTTCCGCCCGAATCAATATCAGAATGTTCGGCAACACTTACCTGACTATTTGTGAGTAATTTCATAAAATTTCAATGATTCATTTCATACTTCGCACCCTAATATTTTTTTCGTTGAAAAATTAAAACAATTTGAAATCCATATTTCAATCAAGATCCAGATGTTCATTTACCGCATAAGATTCCTGATCAAAATTCATAGAATCACCAAAAATTCATTTCAGAGATGATTGATAGTTATTGTGAGAAGTCAATTAGTCATTTTCATTTCATTAAATGTTTATCATCCCATTGCGGTCTCAACAAAAATATTAAGCTGTGATTTTAATATTGTACTACTTTATTTATTCGCCCATTGTTTTATATAGCTTTATCAATAAATCTATGCAAATATCTCTAAATGTCCATTTCATTTAATAACTAACTTGAGTGAGATCGACTTTGCCTATAGAATTAACGAACCCTAAAATATTCGGGACCGAATTTTTGACCCTCCATATGCGGCATGGAATTAACATATGTCCTCCCTCGTAAGGTGTTTACTCGGGTATTCAAGTTATCTAAAGAATATAGCAAATTTCCCAAAACGTTGAACAAAGACAAAGACGAGGTATAGAAGAAAATATTTGTTGATAATCAAATAAAACATTTGATGAGTTTAGGATTTTACTGACGATTCTTTGAAACGTGACGCGTTTCACTTCACAGAAACAAGAATATAGGTAGAAATTTCCAACTGAACTTATAACTATCTTCGGTGAAGATTGAACCCTTAAGAAATTCAGAATGAAGACTAAAATAATATATCCTAAAATATATTAATTGTGCTCACTTGGTAACTTATGATGACTGACTTCTTGTTTTTTATAAGAATTATTTCATAGCAAACTTGCAACTGTTAATGAGATTTCATAATCTAATATTTCAATCCTTTCAGGAAAGACCCAGTGGATGAAGATTTTGCCGAGACAAATTGATTCTCAACAATGCCGAAGCCATGTGATCAGCTTATTTACGAATGCCAATAAATAAATATATGTAATTTTTCAAGAGACTGAGGCTCGACCGGAGGCTGGAAGTCGAGCCCCAGAATCCTTGGTAATTTTAGCTATAAATATAATGTAGATTATACTTGTGTATGTATTGATGTGCAATAAAATTTTATGTTTGGAATTCCATCTTCCTATCCAAGAATTAAAGGAATATACCTCATTATTGAACTATTTCTGAAATAAAAAATTCAATTAAGGCACGTTAATTCAGAGTAATATTTATGACTAAAAATAGCTACGTGCTACATTTAAAAGAAAATGTTCAACAGGAATACGAATGAACATTGCTATGGTTAGATCGAAGTATCAGTGATAATTTTCGGTAGTTCAACAGTTTTTTTTTATGTCGAGAGTACTGAATGTGATCCTCGAAACGATGCAGATCAATCCTAGGAGCGGTGCGAATAGTATCGATCACCTGGAAGGTAAAATAATTGAATTTTCGACAATGACCGGGACCGTCCGTTAAAAACCTTTAAGTTCCAATTACAATATCATGCTGAAATTTTATACTCGGCCAAAACTTGCGACTTCCAATTGGAGTGAAATATTTTTGAAGTGATACCATTTCCGGTTATACCGGAAATGGGTCATCACTTTGTTAATTCAAATGGCAATCTACCTTTTTTATTATATATCCAGAACCGACATTTTGGCAAGGCATAAAATACCCAAGTTGTTGGCACTTATCTGTCAAAACTTTTGACAAATTTAATTATTTTTGTTATAAACTCGATTTTTGGGGAATATTTATAAAAATTGTAACTCGTAGATCTTTTGCACTACAGACACAATTTTTGCTTGGGTGGATAAAAGAGGGTCAAGGAATTTTTTAAGCAATCTACACATGTCAAATGTTTATTGCGTTGTTTTGTATGATTTTTTCAATTTGGCCTTTTTCAAATTGCACGTGCCAATTTTTATATCACCATCAGATGAAGCGTCAAATTTCAGATGGAATTGTATAAGCATGTACTATATCCATCTCTTATAGTTCCGAAATAATTTGGGAATATATTGAATTTTGATGCAAGAACTAACAGAGAATGTTTTGAAATATTTGAATCAAGCAGCTGAACTGGCTATGCTCACCTGACAGGTGCCTAAAATTAATGTACTTCTCACTTCGTTCATTCGAATTTGATATTTCAACAAGAATTGTCGTTATTTCAGATTGAAAATATCCAAAAAATATAATACATTTGGAATAAAACCACTGGTAATTCAAACGAAAATATATTTAATCTTTTTCTGATTCATTTTAGAATATCAAAACGTAGTAGGTAGAAATTGCAGGCAATTCAATAACCAATTTCCAAATTTACCGTCTGAATAAAATAAAATTTCTTCTTATGCTTCAGAAACAATTTTCTACAATTCGGATGAATAAAAATTGTAGGAACTAAGCGAAAACCAATCATCGAAGATAATTACATTAATACGAATAAATGATAGCAAACATCATAAGGGAAAACTAATTTACGATCTGAATGAATGTTCAATATGGGCCCCATTTTGCTCGATACACTTGACAGCTCGTATACGAACATGATAAGTTGCCCTCCTAGTTTCCTCAGGATCAATATTACGAAAAGCATTATGAATGCGCTCTAGTAACTCTTCTTTACTTCACACAAGAATAAGATACACTTCACTCTTGATTTTATCCCATAAATAAAAATCAAGGGGCGTCAGTTCCGGAGAACGCGAAGGCCATAAATTTGGTCCTCGATTACCCCACCATCTATCCTCGAACATTTCTGTTAGCTGCCAATCCATAGCTTTTATGTGCTGGTGCACCATCCATTTGGTAATAACAATCCCTCAGAATGTTAGGTGTAATCCATCTAAAATATTTGGTGATGTTCCTCTCAAAATTTCCAGGTATCTTTGTCCATTAAAATTTTCCTCATAAATGTGATAAGCCAACAAAACATTCATTAAAATTGCAAAAACGTTCACGCTGAATTTATTTTGGAAATCAATAACAAATTTAGTTTGTTAAAAATTAAAATTTCTTCCTTCTAGCTTTGACACTAGCGAACTCCGAATCACGTCTTCAAAATTTATATTTTGTGTTGCTTCATGTTCTATCGTTAAAATACCAAGATTTTTCAATCTGGTTTCAGTCATTATAGACCGCAAATAATTTATAATTAATTTTAATTTGCAGAAACTTCTCTCATGAAGCAACTGAAGCAAATATTGTTATAAATAACTTTAGTGCGACCGTAGATTCGGAAGAGATTCTCTAAAATCCCATTCAACAATAAATTTCAAAAGTCCAGTGTCACCCAATTAAAGTAATATTAGCCGCTTTTAAATGTCTTCTCAATCTTGGTATTTCTAAAAGGAGTTCTGTTTCTGATACTTCATCGTAAAGGTTAGTGAATTTTGATATAGCAAATTTTAAGTGATCAGTGTTTGCCGAAAGCAAGGTCTTTGACTGCACAACCTCGAACAATGAAGCTACGTCTTTAATGGACTTTACTCTTGTTTCGAGTTCAATATTGAATCTGTCAATACATTTTTACACGTCCTTTTGAAGTTCCGCTCTAAGTGTAAGTCCAGCATCGGTGGACGATGCTAACTCACCGGGCATGCGTTTCTTGCGACGAATTCGTCGTTCCATCGAAATATTGTATTTCTCCGATTTTTGTACAGCAAAATCTATTGCCTCTTCTGCTAGATGCAACCGTTTCTCTCCAATGAATTGACGAAGTGCTTCTAGTTTTATGATTATTTCATCAACACATAAACCTTTACTTCTAAATGCAATCTGAGCATTGTTCACTTCCCTTAGCACATCATTCCTAAAGAAAAACAAAGAAATGAGAAATTGCACAGCAGGCACAAGATTTTGTGCAGCACCTCTAGTTTCTAAATTTACGTCTTGGTCACATAGTTCCTCTATTGCAGATATTATCCCATCAAAATTTTCAGCCAATACTTTTACTGCACTATAATGAGCACTCCAGTGCGTTGTCGAAAGTCTTTTAACAGATGCTTTGCTGTGATTGAGGAGCACTTCCCAACGGCTTGTGGAAGTTGAAAAAAAGTTAAATATTGTTTCCACTGCTCCGAAAAATGTAACACAAGTCACATTTTGTGCGAAAGAATGTTGGCCGGATAAATGAATTGAATGATCTATACAACCAATAAAAATTGCTTTATCATTTTTTTCTTTTATAATAGCTCCTCCGTGTATACCACTCATAATTGCAGCATTATCATAACCTTGAGAACGACACATCATAATATCTAAGCCATCGTTTTCAAGCTTCTTTAGTATTTCAGCGCTTAAATCAGCTTCTTTTTTTCAATGTAAAGGAAAGAATCCTAAGAATACTTCTTTGACTTTTTTAAATAACGAATCACTTCAGACATTTAATCGACATGTGAAACGTCAGGTGTGCTTTCAAACATGATTCCGAAATATTTGGCCGATTTAATTTCGTTGAAAAGCTGACATTTTACATGATTAGCTAAAACATTTATGAACTCATTTTGTATTTCTGGCGATAAATATGTTACTTTAGGTGATTTTTCCTGCTCCAAATATAGTATGTGTTCTTTGAGTACTGCATCATACTTTGACAGCAGTTTAACTAGTTTTAAGAAATTACCTTTATTAGACGACCCTTGGGTTTCTTCGTGTCCACGAAATGATAGGTTTTATTTAGCCAAAGACAATGTTATATCTAATAATCTAAATGAAAGGTTTTTCCACTTCTGTTTTTCCGTATTCAGTAATTGCAAGGTTGCATCATCTATTGTGGTGTGAGATTTTGATCTTATTTCCAAAGTTTTCCACTTCTCGAAATTTCCTAAATGTTCACATAAAGTTTCATGGTCCAATACTTTAGGATTTAGTTTCCACCACTTCTGAAATCGAGTTGTAAATGTTGTTTGTATGTTACTGCAGCAAATAAACGACAGTAAAAACAGTACAGGTTATTAGATATAGGGGAAAATACCATCCATGATCGTAGAATTTTTTCACCACTAGGCATCTGTTTATAGAACCATTCCTGTGAAAGATGGAAAGGTATATATATATATATATATATATATATATATATATATATATATATATATATATATATATATATATATATATTATTCTTTTGATAAGAACACAAGTGTGAGCTCAGGAAATGTGACAAGGGAACCATACTATCTTGTTTATGATTCAATAAACATGTGAAAAACCTGAGGAAAAACTCGAAGACAAGAGTGAAAGGAAGGGGTTTGAGACAGGAATTTGTAACAATGGAAAAAGAAAACCAGCAGAAAAATATTTCAACAATCATACTTCTTAGATGTCTAAACAAATCTAAGAAAAGATTTAACATAGCAAGCAAGGTCATGAAAATGACTAAGGAGATAATAAAAAAATACATAACTTGCGATATTTCCTCAAATTCCCTCTCTGTTTGACCGAGAGAGCCCCGATGGCCAGGCTCAGTCTTCCAAGTGATGCCAATTATAATCTATAGATGTTTTAGAATCATTATGGACCTAATAATTTGGGTTGACATCGCCCATGTATTATTTCTTCGTGGAACTTGTTCAATTTAAAGAAAAAATTTGAGAAAAAATTAAAATTTTTTTTATGTACCCTTAATTTATATAAATCAAAAAAGCGCATGGATGAACTCTGATATATTCATTGACTGGTATGACAACACTTTTATCCTTGAAGTAAATAGAAGACAAAACGAAATTGGCAAACAAGGAAATGTACTACTTCTACTGGATAATGCGCCAACCCATCCTTCAGCTAAACTGTTAGAGAGGTAAAATAGAAAGTTTAAAATAAAATTTTTGCCGCCTAATGTGACATCCTTGCTACAACCAATGGATCAAAGTGTTATTGAAACATTGAAACGACTTTATAAAAACAACTTCTACGTAGGTTGTTATCTGTTAGAAGATAATGTAGAAGTCGTTTTATCATTTTTGAGGAAATAATGTAAAGGAGTGTTGTTACATGGTTGTAGATGCATGGGATTTGATTGAGAGGAAGACTCCAAACAAGGCTTGGAATAGAGTACTTAATGGAGAGAATGATTATTCAATAACCAATACGGATGATTCTATTTTGGAGGATATGAATGAGGTAATGCCAAAGCTACAAATATGTCAGGATTATGATGATGATGATATGAAAGAGTGGGTCACTTGTGACAGTAATGATCAAGGCTTTCAGAATATGTCTGATGACGAAATCGTAGAAAACATATTGCAGATAAATGAACAGCAGGAAATGCAAGAAGATGAAGCAGAAGAAAATATAGACGTGGAAAATGATACAGGACCATCTCATGATGTAGCATTTCATGCCCTGGAAACAGCTCTCAAGTGGTTTGAAAAACAAACAGACAGTGATACTGTCAGTTTATTACAGCTGGAACGAATTCGTGATATAGCAGCAATGAAGAGAAGAAGTTGCTTACGTCAAATGAAAATTACCAAATATTTCAAACCAAATTAAACTTAATACTTACTCCATGATTACCAAATGCATATTGTAAACAAATTATTCGTACATACGTACCTAAATATTCAATTTCATGATTGATGCTGCAGTAGTTTAGTATTATGTATTTAATCTAAAAAATATGTATGTACATACATAAATGAGTGTTAATTTTTAATAAACATTGATTTCCGCTGATATCTATTTGTTATTTTTAATAACCATATAACACTATTCTTTATACATTCGATTATCCGAATTTTCGATAATCCAAATGCCTATTGACAACAATAGGTCCTGTTAATCGGGTTTCTACTGTGGTTCAAAATGTGCTGATTATTTAACCGACAATTATACCACAGAAAATTCATTATTTCCGCCCGAATCAATATCAGAATGTTCGGCAACACTTACCTGACTATTTGTGAGTAATTTCATAAAAATTTCAATGATTCATTTCATACTTCGCACCCTAATATTTTTTTTCGTTGAAAAATTAAAACAATTTGAAATCCATATTTCAATCAAGATCCAGATGTTCATTTACCGCATAAGATTCCTGATCAAAATTCATAGAATCACCAAAAATTCATTTCAGAGATGATTGATAGTTATTGTGAGAAGTCAATTAGTCATTTTCATTTCATTAAATGTTTATCATCCCATTGCGGTCTCAACAAAAATATTAAGCTGTGATTTTAATATTGTACTACTTTATTTATTCGCCCATTGTTTTATATAGCTTTATCAATAAATCTATGCAAATATCTCTAAATGTCCATTTCATTTAATAACTAACTTGAGTGAGATCGACTTTGCCTATAGAATTAACGAACCCTAAAATATTCGGGACCGAATTTTTGACCCTCCATATGCGGCATGGA
Organism: Cryptolaemus montrouzieri; assembly: GCA_013387265.2. Lineage (NCBI taxonomy): Eukaryota > Metazoa > Arthropoda > Insecta > Coleoptera > Coccinellidae > Cryptolaemus > Cryptolaemus montrouzieri. The sequence goes on along the minus strand of JABFTP020000185.1, from coordinate 48,476,423 downwards.
ATTAACATATGTCCTCCCTCGTAAGGTGTTTACTCGGGTATTCAAGTTATCTAAAGAATATAGCAAATTTCCCAAAACGTTGAACAAAGACAAAGACGAGGTATAGAAGAAAATATTTGTTGATAATCAAATAAAACATTTGATGAGTTTAGGGATTTTACTGACGATTCTTTGAAACGTGACGCGTTTCACTTCACAGAAACAAGAATATAGGTAGAAATTTCCAACTGAACTTATAACTATCTTCGGTGAAGATTGAACCCTTAAGAAATTCAGAATGAAGACTAAAATAATATATCCTAAAATATATTAATTGTGCTCACTTGGTAACTTATGATGACTGACTTCTTGTTTTTTATAAGAATTATTTCATAGCAAACTTGCAACTGTTAATGAGATTTCATAATCTAATATTTCAATCCTTTCAGGAAAGACCCAGTGGATGAAGATTTTGCCGAGACAAATTGATTCTCAACAATGCCGAAGCCATGTGATCAGCTTATTTACGAATGCCAATAAATAAATATATGTAATTTTTCTAGAGACTGAGGCTCGACCGGAGGCTGGAAGTCGAGCCCCAGAATCCTTGGTAATTTTAGCTATAAATATAATGTAGATTATACTTGTGTATGTATTGATGTGCAATAAAATTTTATGTTTGGAATTCCATCTTCCTATCCAAGAATTAAAGGAATATACCTCATTATTGAACTATTTCTGAAATAAAAAATTCAATTAAGGCACGTTAATTCAGAGTAATATTTATGACTAAAAATAGCTACGTGCTACATTTAAAAGAAAATGTTCAACAGGAATACGAATGAACATTGCTATGGTTAGATCGAAGTATCAGTGATAATTTTCGGTAGTTCAACAGTTTTTTTATGTCGAGAGTACTGAATGTGATCCTCGAAACGATGCAGATCAATCCTAGGGCGGTGCGAATAGTATCGATCACCTGGAAGGTAAAATAATTGAATTTTCGACAATGACCAGGACCGTCCGTTAAAACCTTTAAGTTCAATTACAATATCATGCTGAAATTTTATACTCGGCCAAAACTTGCGACTTCCAATTGGGTGAAATATTTTCGAGTGATACCATTTCCGGTTATACCGGAAATGGGTCATCACTGTTAATTCAAATGGCAATCTACCTTTTTATTATATATCCAGAACCGACATTTGGCAAGGCATAAAATACCCAAGTTGTTGGCACTTATCTGTCAAAACTTTTGACAAATTTAATTATTTTGTTATAAACTCGATTTTTGGGAATATTTATAAAATTGTAACTCGTAGATCTTTTGCACTACAGACACAATTTTTGCTTGGGTGGATAAAAAGAGGGTCAAGGAATTTTTAAGCAATCTACACATGTCAAATGTTTATTGCGTTGTTTTGTATGATTTTTTCAATTTGGCCTTTTTCAAATTGCACGTGCCAATTTTTATATCACCATCAGATGAAGCGTCAAATTTCAGATGGAATTGTATAAGCATGTACTATATCCATCTCTTATAGTTCCGAAATAATTTGGGAATATATTGAATTTTGATGCAAGAACTAACAGAGAATGTTTTGAAATATTTGAATCAAGCAGCTGAACTGGCTATGCTCACCTGACAGGTGCCTAAAATTAATGTACTTCTCACTTCGTTCATTCGAATTTGATATTTCAACAAAATTGTCGTTATTTCAGATTGAAAATATCCAAAAATATAATACATTTGGAATAAAACCACTGGTAATTCAAACGAAAATATATTTAATCTTTTTCTGATTCATTTTAGAATATCAAAACGTAGTAGGTAGAAATTGCAGGCAATTCAATAACCAATTTCAAATTTACCGTCTGAATAAAATAAAATTTCTTCTTATGCTTCAGAAACAATTTTCTACAATTCGGATGAATAAAATTGTAGGAACTAAGCGAAAACCAATCATCGAAGATAATTACATTAATACGAATAAATGATAGCAAACATCATAAGGGAAAACTAATTTACGATCTGAATGAATGTTCAATATGGGCCCCATTTTGCTCGATACACTTGACAGCTCGTATACGAACATGATAAGTTGCCCTCCTAGTTTCCTCAGGATCAATATTACGAAAAGCATTATGAATGCGCTCTAGTAACTCTTCTTTACTTCACACAAGAATAAGATACACTTCACTCTTGATTTTATCCCATAAATAAAAATCAAGGGGCGTCAGTTCCGGAGAACGCGAAGGCCATAAATTTGGTCCTCGATTACCCCACCATCTATCCTCGAACATTTCTGTTAGCTGCCGATCCATAGCTTTTATGTGCTGGTGCACCATCCATTTGGTAATAACAATCCCTCAGAATGTTAAGGTGTAATCCATCTAAAATATTTGGTGATGTTCCTCTCAAAATTTCCAGGTATCTTTGTCCATTAAAATTTTCCTCATAAATGTGATAAGCCAACAAAACATTCATTAAAATTGCAAAAACGTTCACGCTGAATTTATTTTGGAAATCAATAACCTCAATGAAATGTGGATTTTCTGTGGCCCAAAAATGTCGGTTTCTCCTGTTGGTTATTCCACTTCCATTGAACTTGGATTCATCAGACCATATAATTTTTTGCAGAATTGTCATCTTCTTGAAGCCGAATTAATAAATTTTCACAGAAACTTAGCCGCTTGGGAAGGTCAGTTGGTTTCAATTTTTGTAGTCTGATAAAAGAATACGGGTACATGTTATGTTTCTTAAGGATCCTTTGAATGGAAGTATAACTCAATCCAATATCCATTGATGCTGACTTAATGGACGCATGTGGATTGGCACGAAAATACGCTAGCGTATTAACTTGATTGTCGTCGTCCTCGAGAATTGGTTTTCTTCTAGTTTCCATGTATTCTGTTCCTCCGAATTTCAGAAAATTGCTTCTAATCCTTCGAAATTTTGTTTTACTCATAGGCGCCAAATTTGGAAATTGGTTATTGAATTGCATGCCAGTTCTATCCACCACTTTTTGACAGTCGCAATGAATTAAAAAGAGATTAAACATATACAAATAATCAACCATTTTATTATCAATCTGGTGTTTTTCAAAAATTTTCACTTCAAATTACCAACAATTCTTGTTGAAATATCAAATTCGAATGAACGAAGTGACAAGTACATTAATTTTAGGCACCTGTCAGGTGAGCTTAGCCAGTTCAGCTACTTGATTCAAATATTTCAAATTCTCTGTTAGTTCTTGCAAAATCATCAATATTCAATATATTCCCGTATTATTTCGGAACTATAAGATATGGGTATAGTATATGCTGATACAATTCCATCTGAAATTTGACGCTTCATATAATGGTGATATAAAAATTGACACCTGCCATTTGAAAAAATTGAGTTATTGCTGTTTGAAAAAGGCCAAATTGAAAAAATCATACAAAACAACGCAATGAACATTTGAAATGTGTAGACTGCTTAAACAATTCCTTGATCCTTCTCCTATCCACCCAAGCAAAAATTGTGTCTCTAGTGCGAAAGATCTACGAGCTACAATTTTTTCAAATGTTCCTCAAAAATCGAGTTTATAACAAAAATAATTAAATCTATCAAACGTTTTGACAGATAAGTGCCAACGACTTGGGTATCTTATGCCTTGCTCAAATGTCGGTTCTAGATGTATAATAAAAAAGGTACATTGCCATTTGAAATAACAAAGTGATGGTATCACTTCGAAAATATTTCACTTCAATAGGAAATTGCTAGTTATGGCCGCGTATAAAATTTCGGCTTGATATTGTAATTTGAACTCAAACAGTTTTTAACGGACGGTCCCGGTGGATATCCTGTATAGAAGAACACTAACAAAATGTTCATTTCACTGAATGGATATGGTCATTTGAAATTACAAGACTGGTGGCAAAAGAAGAGGTAATGAGCAGAAATATCATAAACACAAAAGCTACAGGCTGACAAGATGATTTTTCAATGAAATAAATATATTCCAGAGCAACCAACATTTAAGTTTATATGAAAATTTAATTTTTTTAAATTTTTCAAGATCCTTTAAGGATACTGACGGGTTACCCCATAATTAGTATCCACATCACAATACTCTAATATTATGAAATGATTGTAATAATATATAACAATTATAATCACTCAAAACATACAATAAATAAACTGTATCAGCAGAAGAAACGGTAACTTAAAAATATTAATCATCAATACATATTAAAGAACAAAGAACAGAATCTATGTCTGTACGAGAAAATGTGCCTTCAACGTGCGCTTGACTTGGGCTTTCGACATAAAAAAGACATCCACGATGTTGAAAAAGTCATTTGCATTTCTGTTTATTCTTATTAAAAGGGAATTCTGCGAGCACCTCGTTCTCTTGAAAGGAATAGTAAACTATTCAGACTCTCTCAGTCTCCTGGATGGAACGTTTATACCAATCGCGGCGAGCAATTCCTCACTCTGAACAGAATTCTGAAACAACCCGCATAGAAATACTACGTCTGCTACTTTTCAAAGCTTATGAGGTTAAAGTGTGTTCTGGCGCAAAATTCAAACCAAACCTAGAACAAAGTTGGTAAGGAAATCTATTTTGAAGAGACTCAATTCAAGACCTACACTAGGGAAACTCAGCCTACTAAACACAAATACATAGTACAAAACAACAACTGTCTGCACGTTTGTAGAGAATTTAGTTCACCTCATTATGAATCCTAACATTCTTGATGCTGCTGTTGAAATATAATCAATATGGACGTCAAGTATTAACTTGGAATCCAAAAAAATACCCAAATCCTTTGCGCGCTCAACGAGCTGAAGATTAAAGCCACCAAGGGAGTAGGTGAATTCGATATTTGATTTATTTCGAGTGAACGTAATAAAGAAACACTTAGTTGTATTTAAAAATGGACCGTTTCGTTGACAGAACTGGAAAAAACGATCCAGATCAGATCTCACAATCGGTCAGAAAATTTATACGTAGGAAGACGTTTAGGTCATCTGCGAACATTAAAAACCTCAAAAACTTAAAACATTCCTTGATCAGGTTTATATAATCAATAGTTTCAATAAGACAATTGTGGGGCGTAGCGAAAAACTTAAGTAAAATGACCTTCATCTTTTCAAAATAATATGTCCGAGCCTCGAGCTACCCATGAGTCCTAAATTTAAGAAATGTCACTTTTTGTTAATATATTCTGAAGCATGGTTACGAAATGAATCAATATCGAATTCTTCCAAATCTATCATCCCCAAGTGGTGCCGCTTTTTAATGTTTTTCTCAAGATTTTAGAAGACTGCTCGAGACAAGTGAGGTCGTGCTCATTCTCATGACATTGTAACCTATTTTTTGTACTTGAAAATCTGATAAAGATGTCATAACACCAACGCAGTATGGTTGCCCTTCTACGTTCTACTACTAGATTGGGAGCGAGCGACATATTTTTGTGTAATTTCTTCCCGACCGAAAATTTGAGTAATGCTTCAGACAATTGTGTCGTGAAGGCTCGTGAACGTCAGAGTCTAACCAACATGGGTGGTTAAAAACTCCCTAATCCCGTAAAAAACAAGTTTTTTCATTTTTCATGGTTGAAACTTTTTTTTCATTATTTATGTTATTAGGCGGGTTTCGACATTGTAATGGCAATTGACACCTGTACAATTATTACAATTAATGTTAACAGTGCTTCAGAAACAGATGAAGAAATATTCATTAAATTAGATATGCAGAAACCTAACCTATATACTATGTAAACTCTTGGAAAGAATGACCAATAAGAATCTTATGTGGTTCCTTAAAACATATAACATACTAAACAAATTCCAGTCAGGTTTTAGAACGTACCATTGCATCCTCGATAACATTTTCACTTTACAAAACGAGATTCTACAAGCGATGACAAAAAAAAAGGAAACCATTGCAGTTATCTTCGATATTGTCAGTGCCAGATAACCTCCCCATTTAAATCGTAACTTCCTTACCGACAGATCTTCCAAAGTCTCTGTTAAAAGCATTTCTTCAAAATCTTAGTTACAGTTGCATCCGTTAACGGAAAAAATATTTAAAAATATCAACATAAAAGTAGCCTACAAATCAAATTCAACTTTGAAAACCTCACTCGGAAACCCAAAAGACAAAGTTAACGCGTTGGATAAAAGTGGCATATATGAAATTAGTTGTAAAGATTGTGAAAAGAAGTATGTTGGACAAACTAAACGATCTGTTAAGACTAGATTAAAAGAACATGAGACACATTTAAGATACGGACGAACAGAAAAATCTAGTGTTGCCCAACATGCTTTTGATCAAGACCATAGAATGGATTTTGAGAATGTAAAATTGATAAAATATGTTAAAAATGAGTGTACGCTGAACGCTTTTGAGAGTATCCCCATAATGAAAACATTCACTAAACAGGGACAACGGTCCCGTTCCGTTCAGCGTACTCTACAGGTTTTTAGATTAGACACGCCCCCTAATAGCGCGTTCGACCAATCAGGACGCTCGATTTGTCAAACGCGTCTAGTAGCAGGGATAGATTAAGTATAAATTATAGAGCCACGTAGAAATAGATTTAGTGTACTATCATCTCCTGATGATGCCAACTTATTTGGCTAAACGCGAGTCGTTGAAATAAAGTTTTGGTGTAGTGGTGTACAGTGTTTTTTAGTATTATTCAACGCCAAAGGTTCCAGTCTCCAACTTAATACGTTAACGAGTTAGTGCACAACATATAGAATCAAATGGGGGCAACCACATATTGCGTTTTTTCAACGGAGCTTTGGAGCTATCTGTCAGTATCAAATATTGAAATTAATGTTATTTCACAACAAAATTTCATTACATAAACTTTCGCATTATATTTAAAATATTTCCCTATCTATTATTGTTGTCTCGTTTATTTATAACCGATAAAAGGAGAGCTACATTTATACTTAGGATGGATAGATTACCAGTCACCTATAAAAGATGGTATTGTCAGCAGATATTCAGAAATTTCCGATAACGTTATACATTCAGAGTTTTTCCATTCTTATTTGTCGGTACTGTACACTAACCTTCAAATCTTTTCTTAGGGAGAAGTACGCTGATGGTCTGAAAAGTTTCTAATCTCTACGTGATAGCACCTCTCGTAAATAAAAGCTAGTGAATTTTCATTGTTCATCTATTGATAATTGTTCAGAAATGAAGGTAGGAGGTAGGTAGTTGCTTGAAGTAAAGCAAAGAACTGAACTTTAGAAGTGATATTTATTTGTAGACTAAAATATCAAAATGAAACAAACAGAACAAAATCATAACAAAATAAATTCTTGTCACCCATTTTAAAACATTTACTTAAGTAATGTGGTACAGACTCGTTGTTTATAAATACTAGAAAATAAACTAAAACTGAAAATCACATTTTTTAGGAACAAATAACAGAAATAGTGCCTAATGTCTACATATATATCAGAAATATCTGCATATTTTTTAAAATACCAAAGTATGAGTAAAAAGTAGTGCTATATATATATATATATATATATATATATATATATATATATATATATATATATATATATATATATAGAAAAATGAAAGATAGTTACTGTAGTAGCGATATTTTCAGAGATTTTGTTGCAAATTCATTAATTACATCGCTAAAATTTATACCGTCAAAATTTCTTGTTCAATTGCTAATATTGTTAGCCCAGACAATCTTCCTTGAATCATCGTCGATCTTGAATAATTTTTAATGATTTTTAACTTTGAAAAAGATCGCTCGCCAGAAGCTACAGATACAGGCAATGTCAAAAAATTCTTAGTGAAATTCTTACGTTTGGAAAGGTGAAGATTACATTGTTTTCAAATATATATCGTAAAATACTTAAGGGGCAGTATCATCAGGTAATGAAAACAACTTCAACACTTTAATTTCGTTAAACAGATCATTGGAGTATATATCCTTATTATCCTGATCTGTCAGTCGCTCTTCATGAATAGAACAATGTTTTACAAGATTGCAGTCATTTAATTTGAATATGTCGCTAAAAATCCGAAAATATTATCATACTCATTTAATAAGCCAAATCGGTTTTGTAGAGAGCTTATAGTTTGATGTATAATTTTCAGGAAAGAAATTTTAAAATATATTTTAAAGGCGGTTTTTGAATCATGAGGGGTCTCATCTCGGTGTTCATAGTCAAAGAGTTTTGGTTTAAATTTCCTCCTAACCGTTGGAATGGTGGAAAGTCTTCTTCAATTTCGAGAGAGGATGCTACTTCTTTCGCTTGCACAAAAATTTCTTGAAATGATTGGTCAGATCTATATTGCTGGAAGTGATCAACTAAATTTTTTAGGTAGGTTTGGATTACTTTAATATTAATGGTAGCACTTTGCATTTGTTTGCTGACAATATTTATATAAAATAAAATGTCATGCCAAATAATAATTCCACAAATAAATTGAATGTTTTGTACATACGTTAAGAGGAAACTCGCTTTATGTCTTGCATCAATGTGAAAGGAATTATTTTCAGCCATTTCTAAAATTTGGGGGTCTACGAAATGAAAAATGGGGGTCCACGATAGTGAATCTCAACACATACACTGATAGTACCTATTTACTTACATCATACTATCTTATAATATAGACATACGAAAACTAAACAGAGGCTATATCTACCAAGATATTCATTTCTCATCAAAACGCAAAAACAGGTCAATTTTTGTTTCAAGGGGGACATCTTTTGGGGAACAAAACTTGCCTGAAATATCAACCCCCTAAGCGGGGGTTGCAATCTTTGAACATTTTGAATAGGGAAGATGGGTCGAGTGATGACTCAAAAAAAGGTGGTATTTTTGTCTACATTGCCTTGAACGAATTTCCATTTTTAATTGAAAACTGTAAAAGATACAGGGTGAGCAACTGAAAGATAGGGAAGACTATTTCCCTGAGACTATTCAAGTTTCAGTGAAGTAAAATAGAACAGATCCATGCTGATCAATGGCAGTCATCATCAAGTACCATCATCGTCTCGAATTTCAACCCCTAGAGCAGGGGTGACCACCCTTTAAAATTTGGAAGAGGGTAGATGGGTCGAGTGATACCTTGAAAGAAAGGTATTATCTTTGTCTGCATACCCGAATTTTCCTTTTTGATTGAAAACTGTAGAAGATACAGAGTGACCTACTGAAAAATAGAGCAGACTATCTATCGCCCTGAGTTATTCAAGCATTAATGCAAAAAAATGGAACAGTTGAAATTTGAGATGTGAATGGTGTTTCGGAAGATGACAGCCTTTGATCTGGAATGAATCTGTTCCATTTTTTTGCACAAATACTTGAATATCTCAAGGCGATAGATAGTCTCCTCTATTTTCAGTAGCTCACTCTGTATCTTCTACAGTTTTCAATCATAAATGAAAATTCGTTGCACAAAGATAATACGAGGTATCACTCAACCCATCTACCCACTTCCAAATTTTCAAGGGTGGTCACCCCTGCTCTAGGGGTTGAAATTCGAGATGAGGATGGTACTTGATGATGACTGCCATTGATCAGCATGGATCTGTCCCATTTTACTTCACTGAAACTTGAATAGTCTCAGGGAAATAGTCTTCCCTATCTTTCAGTTGCTCTCCCTGTATCTTTTACAGTTTTCAATTGAAAATGGAAATTCGTTCAAGGCGATACCACCTTTCTTTTGAGTCATCACTCGACCCATCTTCCCTATTCAAAATGTTCAAGGATTGCAACCCCCGCTCAGGGGGTTGTTATTTCAGGCAAGTTTTGTATCCCAAAAGATGTCCCCCTTGAAACGAAAATTGACCTGTTTTTGCGTTTTGATGAGAAATGAATATCTTGGTAGATATAGCCTCTGTTTAGTTTTCGTTGAAGCACCCTGTATACATTATTCATAAAAGTACCTATGAAGTGAAAAATTTATTATATATGCTTATCAAATTGTGTGAGTTGTAGGATGTAGGCATTCGCTTTGTGGTCGCAATACACTTTGAACTTGTAAAAACGTGCACATAATGAAATACCAGTATCATCTCGTACAAGTAGTCTCAGAGCTTCGCTAACTTGCACTGACTTGTTCAGTTCGTCACTCTATAAATACGAATGTGGGACAAATACGTTCATTCGTTTCCTAAATCTTGAAAAGTAAAGTGCTACGAAAATATTTTAAAAAATATAAACAGGTAGTTTAACACACAAATTACAATGAATCAGTGTTATTTTGTTCGAGAGTGCCGAAGAAAAGTAAGTACATTATTTTTTCATTAAATTTTAGTTTTGTACTCGTAGTTAGAAAAGATTGATAAATTAAGCGAATCATGACTTCAGTTATTAGTATTTTAATATTCAATCATGCAGAATTACACGAGTACTCCTCAATAATTTCTCTTTGGTAGTTTTAGCAATCGGGCATTATAATGACAGTGCAATCTCCGTAATCCGAACTAATGACTGCAAGGAGATGTTCGGATTTTGGAATGTTTTCGGAAAAATCTAACAAATGTTTGAATATACATTTGCTGGTGTTTATGTCTCATTAAAATAATGTTATTTTGTCCAAAGATGACTGATGACATATCCGAATTTAAGTAGAAATGTAAACAGTACAGTGCTGATTATTTGAAATTTGGCTTCATTCCATCATTGTCGGACAAACAATTGCCTATGTGCCTTTCATGCAACAAATTTTTGGGCAATGACGCTATGAAACCATCTAAGCTGCAGGATCATCTGAGAAGATGTCACCCTGATGAAACAGATAAAGATTTGAAATACTTTCACTCAAAGATATACTTCAGAAGAGACCCACACTGGATAGAATGTTCGCTTCGACGTCACAAAGAAACGATGATGGTTTGCGCATACTATCGGAGATAAGTTAATTTCGCCAGCCGTTGAGGACGTTTTAAAATCTGTTTTACAAAACCTGCATCTGATATCATTAAAATAATTCCCTTGAGCAATAATACTGTGGAAAGACGTATTGATGAAATGAGTTCTGGCATTGAAAGCTTCTAGTGTAATTATTTGTACACGACCCATTTCTCTATACAACTGAACGAGTCAACTTTACCTGGTAATGCAACATTATTATTGGCATATGTTCGTTTTGTTATGAATCAAGAAATCTACGAGGAATTGCTCTTCGCAAGAACTTTGATAACCGACACTAAAGGTGAATCAATATTTCATGTTTTGAAGGATTACTTCATTGGAAAAGCAATCCCTTTATCAAATATAATATCAGTACCTACAGATGGAGCTCCTGCCGTGGTTGGACGTTATCGTGGATTTGAATGTTATTTAAAACAAAATGTGTCAGGGGTGTTAGCAATACATTGCGTCATCCATCGACAACATTTAGTTGGAGAAAATTTGAGTGTTAGATTGCATGAATCTCTTCAATTAGTTATTGCTGCAGTAAACCGAATCCGAAGCAATACGTTGAAGACGTGGTTATTTGCACAGGTGTGTGAAGAAAATGACGAACACTTTCATCAATTACTCTTTCACACTGAAGTACGCTGGCTGTCGAAAGGCTAATGTTTGACAAAATTTTTGCACTTTTTAAGGCTATTTTAGAATTTCTGGATACTAAAGATTAAATTTTAAAAGAAAATTCAATGAAGTGGAAAACAGACATCGCCTTTCAACAGATTTGTTTGCAAAATTTAATATGGTTAATTTGCAGTTACAAGGCGACAGTTCAAATTTGATTGAAACAGAGTCCATCTTATCAGCGTTTCTTGCCAGAGTTAAACTAATGAAGCAAAATATTAGACGGGGGCGAATTTTCTCAATTCCCCAGTTTGTCACAGACAAACTGCCAGAAAGACGACGTTTCAACCTACGTTCAATATTTAAATGCCCTCTATTCAGATTTTGAAACTAGGTTTGAGGATGTTTCGACCATGGTAATACCACCGTGGATAATTAATCCATATGGTGACATAGAAGAAGCGAATGTCATAATACAAAAGGAACTGACTGAACTTAATACAAACGAAGAACTTAAGATTCAGTTTAAAACGGATATCAGCAATTCTGGCTGCAAAACAACATACCCGTTACTCGACCCGTATTATGGAATATAGAGAGGAAATCTTTAATTTCCTTTCCATCGTCATACCTAGTGGAAAGGGGGTTCAGCGCTGTTACCAATCTCCTAACAAAAAAAAGAAACAGACTGGACATCATTAGCCGAGGAGATGTAAGATTAACCCTTACAAAATTGACGCCTAATGTTTAGAATTTATTATTAAAGCATCATGTTCATCCTTCTCACTAAAAATATTTACTTATTGCTCAGTTCATTTTATGTTACTTATATTTTATATAACAAATACTATACTTTACTATATGTTCCTGACACTAAACTTCACTACAGTTAGAAATTTACAAAAGATCAGTATCAGGTAAGTAGGGCCTCTACCCAAACCCGAGAAACATGGCAAGGGGTCTACGACACAAAAAATTTGGGAACCTATGGTTAAGACCACTTCTCCAGTGGTGTTGCCGCAAAATCATCCGTTGCTGCTGGTATATTTGGTCGCAGGCTAAGACCCCGACAACACAGCGGTAGCAACGGATAATTTTGGGGTGACGCCAAAGCTATGATTTTTTTCTAATTTGATTCCAACGCAACTGATGATGTGTAGTCGCTCTCAGAAGTTAACATTGGTTGCGGTTCGTCTAGATCTCATCTCAGGTTGAGAAAGGTGAAGATTTGGAATGGGGTAAGAATTCATATGGAAATGTCGGCTTTTTTCAACTATCAAATATGGTGTTATTCAGTTAACTAATTATCGTATTGCGTGATTGGATAATTGTCAATATGATCGGCTTTCTACACGCATTAAAGTCTTCGTCATGACCACCTGATAGCACTGACCTATATTTTCTATAATCAGCTTAAATAGCAATGTGTGTGCCACAATTACAGTATTCGAAACAAAACACGCGAACCTACAATTAATTTTTAACTCTATCGATACTTCATGAATCATAAGAAGTTGTAAATTATCCCACTTATACTTGTTCTGCCAGGCATGTCGCCTCAGTATAATTTCTCTTATTTTATCATTTGACATGAAAATATATATATATATATATATATATATATATATATATATATATATATATATATATATATATATATATGATAATATATATATTGTTATATACAAAACAAACATGGAAAATATCACACAATTATCTTAATGTTCTGAGGTGCCCCAGCAGGATGAAAAACAAACGGAAAACATTTTCATATGTTTTAATTATTTATTACAAGAAATTTCAAGAAACTTTAGAAATACAGTTTAAATATCAAATGGATTCTTTGTGTTAAAACTAGGCATACGTTGACGAGATAGTAACCTTGCTCTAATAAAACCATCTCGTTTGTTTTCCCCACAAACTGCACGCGATGCTTCTGTCACTAACTTAATGCAGCGCTCCACTGCTTGGGTGTGGCATGGAAAATCTTTAATATCCTGACTTGTGCCGAGACCATTTTTTACAATTTCCTTCAAGGTTTCATCAGACAAATTTGAAGTTAGAGGTGGCTCAGTTATGTCACAGTCACGCCACAAAATAATGTCAGTATAGACTTTAGCATCGAAATTGAACACCGGCACCTTGAATTTTCGAAGTCCTTGAGTATTCTGTGATCTTGCTTTTATAATTCTTCGATATGCCAGATCTCGGATAACCTGTCTGTCATCGCCGAGCATGGCAATGATGATATTTTCTGAATGACTGAAATATCCATTTCGTTGAATTACTTTGTCAATGATAGCCTTCATATCGGAGTTCAAATAGCGACTAAGATTAATAGTTTGCCAAACGTGCTTAGCCCCTTCGATGCACGAGGAATTACATTATTGTAAACCACATCGGTCCACTAATTTTTCTTCAGGGTCAGTTTTTGTGGCATACAACCTTAGAATTCGATTAGCTGTTGTTAGCCATCTAGAACGGTTAAATATACCAGTACTGATAGTGGCCATAATATCGTATAGATACTTTTGGTCGGTACTCAGGTCTGTCCTAGTGATTTCAGGTAATATTGTGGGTATAACGGAGAATGCGACTATCGGCATTGTTGGACAATTCTGTAAATGGCACCTGAAAAGCATTTCGGCCCTGTAGTTTTTCCATCTAACTGTAATAGCAAATGTCGCAGTGGTAATTCATTAGAATGCAACTGGCAGATAAACCACTGTAATGGTCTGTTTAGCTCTTCTTCCATCAGACGAATAACGCCACCTTTAAAACCTGTATTGACTACTGTTCCATCGCAGTCAACAACAGCTATTTCACTCAGCTTTACTGACTTAGATTTTTAAGTGAGATATTAAAGTGTCTTTAATACCTTTAACAGTCCCCGACTCACAAGTGACATGCCCGAAATAGTTGCTTCCTGGTTCTGAAAAAATGGCATAATGATCTTCTATCTGTGGTTTTCTGTAAAATTTCTCTTCTTCCTCAATACGAACAAAGTCTTATCCTTCCTGCCATCAAAATATAAACCGAGAAGCATTTTATTGCAGTCCGTTTCTTGTAAAGTTGATCTGACCTTAGTTCTTTTACGGCGCAACTTTGAACACGAATGACACGACTTGGATCGTTTGGGGAAATAATGCCAACATCTTTTAAGACAGAAGAAGCTCTAATAGCAGCGGCTCTATCGGATATTCCAGTACGATCACAGGCAAGGGCCAATGATGGTAAGTTTAACCTCTTTTCTTTCTGAGGTGGTGAACCTTTTAGTTTGACCTGTTCTGAGTTTTCATGGTAAGGACTAGAAGATAATACGGGTGAGCTAGCGCATGAGCTGCTGCTTTCGATTGAAGAATCATCGGACAAAGAACGGGAACAACAAGGTTTGTCAAAATAGTTTACCTCTCTGTTCCGTGATAAACTTTTTTCTTTTCTTTCTTGTTTCGTCTTATTTTTCACAGTTGCAATTACATCGATACCGCCTATCATCATTTTTCTGTCTGTTCTTTGGTCAATTAACAAACTTGCTTCCTCTTTGGGAACACGACTACCTTTTACACAGTTACAATCACATATAACTTTGCATTTGCAACTGCTAATATCAAACAGTCTATGGGACTCTGATATAAATGTATTAATCTTTTCTTGGTATTTAACATTAGTTTGACGGCCAAGATATGGTTTCATTAAGCTTCTATATTTGTCGTGGTAGGCACGAATCAGTTGTAAAATCCTTTTTACACTCACAGTAGACAGCGACGATTTTTGCCATTTTATAACTTCGTGAGCCAATCTTTCAGATATTTCATGAACTGTTGGCTCTTTTTTTGTTTTATCAGGCTTCAACTCATGTTTTATGAACAAATAATTCTTCATAACATCGTTATAAGTTGGTAATTGCGATGCTGGTAACTTTTGCGGCAAACCAAAGACAGGACAGCTCGTTGATTTTCATGTTTTAACTTGAGACATATTTCTGCAAACAATACAAATAATAAATACTCTAATATTACAGTCAGGAATTAAACTACAAGCATAAAATATGAAAATCACTACTCACAGTATACGTCGTAATCCCAGTTGAAGATAAACTAATACAATTCGATGCCTCAAACAAATGAACGGCAAACAGATGCACTGCTGTAAGCGGGCGAAATTACTAAATGTCACTCCAACGGTGTTTGGATATGAAGGCGCGGGGAAGGGAAATCTAACCCTTCCCTGCGTCCAGCTCCTTAGAGTCTCAACACGCATGTTTCTACCGGTAATAACTGTCGCTCGGGAGTTTTATAAAATGTTTGCGATGTTTTGAAAAATTTTGGCAAAACTTATAATTTGCCTAAATTTTTCAGAACTTTAAGACGATGGGGGCACCTTGAAACATAGCATAAGCCAACTGATTTTTTTTGTGCCTAATGTTGACCTAAAATAGCAACTTTTACAGGTATACCGAAGCGATAAGACTGAAATCGCTCCATATATATATATATATATATATATATATATATATATATATATATATATATATATATATATATATATATATATATATATATATATATATATATTCACCAGTGGCAGTGCTCTGCACCTTGTACACTCTTGAAGATTTTATTTTTGTTCGAACAGTATTATATTGAGAAAGTAAAAATCTACTTCCACAATTTATTTTGAAGTGAACAGGGTGTCCCAATTTTTATAAAAAAATCTTGGGATCTTTTGTTGAAGATTCAAGAGCGTCCTCAACTCTGCTATAATGTCTCTAAGTAATAAGTTTTTTTGGTGAGTAGTTCCCTCACAATATTTTTTTTCCGTAAAAATTCATGAAAATAGGCTCTCACATCATCGCATGCTCCTTCGGCCAGAGAGGATGAATACTTTTTTGTTTTCGTTTTCTTATTGCCCAAGGATAGCTTTATTGAAGAATTAAAATAGATTATCCTTTTTATACAGGAGTGACACAAAAAAATATTGAATATTGTAATTTCAAAAATATCATATACTGATTTTTTTGGAACACCCTGTATTCTATTATTCATGTCAATGCATAAAATATTGTGCTATATTTTTGCAGAAGTAAACTCATCTTTATCTTCAATCATTTTCGAAATAGAAAAAATAAACTGAAATAATAAAATCAGAGGTTGCCAAAGAAGAGTTTATTAGTACATATTATACTTGATCAGAGAAATATTATATGGGCGATGTCAACCCAGATTATTGGTTCCATAATGATTCTAAAACATCTATAGATCATAATCGGCATCACTTGGAAGACTGAACCTGGCCATCGGGGCCCTCTCGGTCAAACAGAGATGGAATTTGAGGAAATATCGCAGGTTATGTATTTTTTTTATTATCTCCTTAGTCCTTTTCATGACCTTGATTGCTATGTAGAATCTTTTCTCAGATTTGTTTAGACACATAAGAAGTATGATTGTTGAAATATTTTTCTGCTGGTTTTCTTTTTCCATTGTTACAGATTCCTGTCCCAAACCCCCTTTCTTTCACCCTTGTCTTCGTTTGGAAATCATGGATACAAGAGAGAATGAAGCGGCTAAGCAGGAAAATCTTTGGTACTCTTTTAGTACACACGACACTAACACAACATAAACAGACAAGCTATTGCTAGTGCAATAGCGAAAGGGAAACGAGTTTTTTCCTCAGGCTCTTTCACTCGTTTATTGAATCATATACAAGATAGTATGGTTCCCCTGTTACATTTCCTGAGCTCACACTTGTGCTTTTCTGACACACACCAAAAATAAGAATATAAGCATTTATTGTAAGACAATTTATTCAAATTTTGAAAATCCATATATATATATATATATATATATATATATATATATATATATATATATATATATATATATATATATAGAGAGAGAGAAAGAGAGAGAGAGAAATGGGGATATTTTAAGGTAGTCGTGTATGAAATACGTTATAGATTGGTTTTTGGTGAAATGATCTACAAGGTGTTGAACTATTTCAATTAGTGTTCAAAATGTTGCCCGTTTCTTTGTAGACACAACTCAATCCTTCCGAGGAAAGACCGTTGAACTCTCGACATTTGCGGATAAACTGACTGAAAGGAGTTGACTATTCCCTGTCTCATATCCAACTGTGCTGTAGAAGGAATCTGGTAAACGATGCCCTTAATATAACCCCACAAGAAAAAATCTAGACTTGTAAGGCCCTATCGATTCAAATGCTCCCTAACTTGATGTGAGTAATGTGCCGGTGCTCCATCCTGTTGAAATCACAAATCTTGTCTTATATACTCTGGTACATCGGCAAGTAACATTGGTAGCTGATTTTGCAGAAAATCAAGAACCAACGATGCTGGTGATCTATTTGTCTCATGAGGTGTGGATTTTCCGTGGCGTAATAATGAAAGTTGTGCCTATTAACGAGCCCATTCTTGTGGAAAGTTGCATCGTCCGAGGAAAGAACTCAGCTGAACATATTTGGGTTTTCCGCTACTTTGTCACTTGCCCAATTGCAAAAATTGATTCGATTTTCATAGTCTTGATTGTTCAGTTCCTGATGCAGCTGTGCATAATATGCATGAAATCTATTCACTTTTAAGATTATCTGGACGGAAGTTTGACTTATATATCTGTTAATTGAGAAATATCTCTTTGGCTTTTGTATGGGTCCTCTGCACTGTCAACAAAACTGATAACTGGTTGTCTTCAGCTGGAGCAGTTTTTGGTTTTTATGTTTTTTGTAAGCGATATTACCCGTTTCGATAAATCTTATTAAAAGTTTTTCAAAGCATCTTGCATCAGGATGCCTCTTATCAGGAAAACTTTGTGCATAAACTCTTCTTGCCAACGAAGAATTTCTATCACATTCACCCAAAATAAAAATCATATCAACCATTTCTTCTTTGGAGAACTTCATAGCAGACAATTGAGAAAATTGGGTTCGAACCTCACTTTAACAATGTTTAATAACGAAACACTGATAAGTTCACTATGTAATGTGCAGAATATGATATGTCCGGACACTTGACAGAAGGCACAAATAAAAAAAATGTCAACACATACCTCGATTTACGTTTTACTCATCTTGATTTTATCATTCCTTGAAAGAATTATATTGTTTAGGTTTAATTTTTTACTACTTGAATCTTAAAAGAAAAAAAATTCTGTTGACTGCAAAATAAATTGCTGAAGTAGATTCTTACTTTCTAAATACAATACCGTTCGAACAAAAATGAAATCTTCGAGAGTGTACGAGCTACAGAGCACCGCGCCACTGGTGAATCACCCAATATATACAGGGTGCTTCTACGAGAACTAAACAGAGGCTATATCTACCAAGATATTCATTCCTGATCAAAATGCAAGGATAGGTCAATTTTTTGGTTCAAGGGTGACATCTTTTGGGGTACAAAATTTGTCTGAAATAGCAACCCCCGTAAGCGGGAGTTGCAATCCTTGAACAGGGAAGCTAGGGAAGATGGGTCGAGTGATGACTCAAAAGAAAGGTGGTATCTTTATCTACATTGCCTTCAAGGAATTTCCATTTTTAATTGAAAACTTTGAAAGATACAGGGTGAGCGACTGAAAGATAGGAAAGACTATTTCCCTGAGACTATTCAAGTTTCAGTGAAGTAAAATGGAACAGATCCATGCTGATCAATGGCAGTCATTATCAAGTACCATCCCGTGAACGAATTTTCATTTTTGATTGAAAACTGTAGAAGATGCAGAGTGAGCTACTGAAAAATAGCCTGAGCTATTTAGGTATTAGTGCAAAAAAATGGAACAGATTCATTCCAGATCAAAGGCTGTCATCGTCCGAAACACCATTCACATCTCAAATTTCAACCTCTACAGCAGGGTACTTGAATAACTCAGGGCGATAGATATTCTTCTCTATTTTTCAGTGGCTCATTCTGTATCTTCTACAGTTTTCAATCAGAAATAAAAATTCTTTCACGGAAATGCAAAGATAATACCTTTCTTTCGAGTTATCACTCGACCCATCTACCCTCTTCTAAATTTTCAAGGGTTGTCACCCCTGCTCCAGGGGTTGAAATTCGAGATGAGGATGGTACTTGATGATGACTGCCATTGATCAGCATGGATCTGTTCCATTTTACCTCACTGAAACTTGAATAGTCTCAGGGAAATAGTCTTCCTATCTTTCAGTTGATCACCCTGTATCTTTTACAGTTTTCAATTAAAAATGGAAATTCGTTGAAGGCGATGTAGACAAAGATACCACCTTTCTTTTGAGTCATCACTCGACCCATCTTCTCTATTCAAAATGTTCAAGGATTGCAACCCTATATATATATATATATATATATATATATATATATATATATATATATATATATATATATATATAACGTAGTTCTAAATTATTTGACTTGTTCTGCCAGGCATGTTGCCTTAATATATAAATGTTAATATTCTCAACATTCTTGACCGAAATATCACCATCACGGTTTTGCAACGTATTCAGTATGAAAAATACGTTGAAGCACAATTTCAAAAGGGGGAAAGGTGACGAAAAATCGTTGCACGGTATTCTGTTAGATATGCTATCGAGTACCAATGCTTGCAACTGCTGGAAAAATTTCAAACGTTTTCCTATATGTAATCTGCTATATTCTTTCCATCTGAACAATGGAGACAGCGTTTGGTGATTAGGCGTTCTTCTGTGCAGAAGTTTCCTCCGATATTTATCTACTATACCATTCCAGTACAATATCAATAAATGAAATATGTTAGCGTATTCTTCGTTCGAGAAATAATTGAAGATTCCAATCTAGACTCATCCCACAGTTTTATACTTCAATTAGCACCATTGTGTATTCAAGATAGATACACAAAACTGCTAGAATGTTTGTCAGTATTAGTGTACCTGGGTGATTCTCACAAAAGATGTTCAACTGAACATAGCGTTATTAATTATGAACATATTAATTTTATTTTGGACGAATAAGACATGAATTTTTATGCAAGCTATTGCATTGCGTTTTAGAGTATTGTGAATCTATTGTTTAAGCACTTCAGTCTTTTTCCTCGAAAAAATGCGGATTTTCAGAATGCATCATTCACGGAGTGAATAACATAATCGATAAATATCAAGAATTGAAAGGAATTACGCCCGTTAAATGTTTGAATTTTTTGAGATCTCATTTTTTGTGCTTTCTGAGACTTGAATAAGACTTAATTAATGCCAAGGAAATTGGTTTTATTCCCGAAAATATATATTTCGTATGAGGTATTTCATCATCAAATGGGTCAACTTTTGTGAATATAAAATATTAGAATACAACTCTGGTCTAGATATAGTTGATGTATTGATACTGAACTCAATGAAAAATGAAGTTTCATTCATCAACAACTCTGAAAAAATCACTCACTATAGAGAAACTCCAGATTCAAAAATATAAAATGTAATACTTAGGATACGTATCACAAAAAATGAAAGGAACTGGCGTGCGTCTGCCTAAGAATAAAAATAGTATCATCAACATAAGTTACAGAATAAACTCAAATCTGCACTGAACATGCATTGATCTCTTTTATTGGTCAAGGGTGCAGGAAGAACACCAACTATATCACGTATGTTCACTGAGGAAACATCTTTTATATCTGGAAATGAATATTTGTTTGCCTTATTGCTTTTCCATAAAAATCTTTAATAAAATTCATCTAGGAACTCATCAGAAAAATTCACCTCAATTACTTCAACATAATGTGTGAATGATTTCTTTCCACAAAACTGCACCACTACATAATCTTTTGATTTGGGCTTGCAACTACTTTCTCCTTGCACTGATTGTCCGAATCTTTTGGTCAATTGTATCAATAGCACATCATCTTCATCCGAACTGGAATAAGCTTCTTCGTATTCCAGTCTTGTACGCAACTGTAGTTGATCAGCTAAAAATAATGGTTAAGGAGAAAGCAGAAGTCTAATTCTGAAATTTTATGCTGACAGTTAAATTGTATACAAAAATTTGAAAGGATACGTAGCTCAATATGGTAAAGTCCGAGAGAATAGTGATTACATTTTGAGAATGTTGCACAATTGAGGCAGGATAACTTGCGGATATCCATTAATGAATTCTCCTTAGCCCACGTGACTTCATGGCTCTGCATTATACCTCTGATATTTGGCAGGTTCGATGGTATATATGATTGGATTGTTTCCAATACAGACTCTGTTAGTTGTATTTCCATAACGTTTATACCTTTACAATTATTTTGCACACAGCTTATAAAACTTTCAGGAATATCGCTTCCTTTAGCTGCTTGAGCGTCAGCTGTGCGCTTAACTACGCCTTTAACCCCATCTGGAGCACCTTTTCCATGGCCTTTTTCACTAAAGTGCCATCTTATAGTGTTTATTTGGAATTTGATATGAAGTTTGCGACAAGATGGAACATTTTACGCTTACGGTATTGATTCGAAGGTCCATCACTTAAAAAATGGACTTTTCTCATGTTGGCTACAGTTCTTTCCATGTCTTCCAGTACGGGTACAAGATGGGCACATATTGCCACAGGATCGTGGCGCAAGTTCTTCGAAACTGTGCAGAAGCATTTTTTTCTTAAGGAGTCTGAGGAAGTAGTTTTATAATATGCTACCACTGTACCAATGAAGTTGGCCGATTGGACTTCCTCTCCGTATTTGCAGGAATAATTATCCGAATAGTCCATATGGATCAATACTTCCTCTTTTCCTAGTATCACTTTGACTCTTTGAATTTCTTTGTACTGGTGGTTTATGTTTCGTACGTGTGAAAAGAATGGTTTCAATGAATTTCTCGAAAGTGAAAGAATTTCCGCTTTAGTACTCACGACCTTATCTTTGTTTTCATGCACACTTTTTCAATACCTTTAACTATTATTTTAACACGTTTTGAGTCCCATTTTTCGTAGACAAAGGAGTTTGTATAATTGAAGCTACTCGGTGTTATTTCTTTCTTTACAATCTTTACATTTCCTCTCGAGACATCCATCTCTAGGAAAGTCACCTTCACAGCAAATCCTTTTTACTATTTCCTGGTAGCTGTGCTCCTTTATTACATTAGATGCTCTCAATTTTTTTATAATTAAATTTATATTCGTATGCGACATACACAGACAAGTATTCCTGTCTTCTATCTTCGGCTGCAGAATCCAAAAAGGTCGGAACCTACAGAACGCCACATAACTTATCTGTCTATTATATATCTTCATGAATTTTCTATGAAGATTTTTTAGAGTTTCATTGAGGACTCTGTTTTGTTTCCCGATATTATTTTTCTTTACAAAGCCCTTTTTCCAGGACAGAGCCTGCTAGATCTTTCTAAAACTGAACTGTTTTCTAATATTTTCGTGAGGCTTCACTTTCCTGTAGTTCTTTTTTCAGATATGAAAGACGAAGTGAGAGCTTTCAGTAATTTCTTCTTCTTGTATTTCTTCACAACATTACCACTGATGTATGACCAGTATTATTGTCGTTTCTCTTTTGGTTTTTCGGACTCCGATAATTTTCAGCTAGCTGTTTTTGCATAATCTCCGTAAACAACAGTTTTTTCTTCACCTCAGATGTAACATTCTGCCCATTCACTAAAGATTCAATGTTGTTTGTTGGGGAATTCTTTTTCCTATCTGTCTGCACCTGCATCTGTATCCTCTTAGACCTCATTCTATATTTGTTTTTTTGCGCTTTCTTTTTTCAGTTTCTCTTTCAACTTTGCATTTTCTCTCTTTAGAATTTCGATATTTTTCTTTTTCCGTAGTCTCTCTTGTCTTACTCTACCATGCTCATGATTACGACAAGGCACGTTTTGTACTTGTTGATCGAGTGTAGGTGCAGCGGGCGGTGAATCATCTCTAATCTTTCTTCCAGTTTTTCGTTTCCTTTTTCTTTCATTGTATACCTTACGTCTTAATCATTCTTTTCTTCGATTTCTTTTTCTTTCCGATATTGTTTGTTTGTTTTTCCTTAACGTGCTCTATTTCTGTCGGCTAATGACCGCCGGGATTCTGTCACCTCACTAACCCGGGAATTTTGCCGAACCCTTTAGGGAAGGGATCTTTAATGTCCAACACATCTCTGTTAGACAGGACCGACAGCTACATCTCCTCCGAAAGATGGACACTCAAGCGATTCCCAGAATCCGAAAAATCGCACCGACTTTGTGGGGATTGAACCCAGGTAACCCTGCGTAGGAGACGAGCATCATATCCCACCGAGCCGGCTCTTTCCGATATTACATCAATGGTTTTAATTTCACTTTTTTCTTTCCGTTTGTAGTATCGCATTCTTTCTTTGCGCTTCTCCTCCTCATAAATTGCTTTTCTTCTTTGTCGAAGTCTCCGCATCGCATCTCTCTGCAGTTCTTTTTGTTTCTCATGATCTGCCTCCTTGTCCACAGCTGAAAGAAGTATTGAACATATTCTTATCTCTCAGAGAGAAAAAATTATAACCTCCATGAATCATCCGTAAATATTCGCCTTCACGGAGTTGAGCATCACGGAAGTGAAAATATCGAATGAGTACCTGATCTTCATAATATTTTGAAGGGCTGATACTATGAATACAATGAAAGAAAATGAATATCTATTCAATTTGATAAACACTTTGTATGCAGAATTGGTCCTTACCTTTTTATTTTCCTTCGCGGAAGTGATATCCTCAAGAAGCCATGTCGAAACCGCATCATGAATTTGGCTCACTTAAACACTCCTGACTATGTGAGATCCAAATAACAACTGATTTTGGAAACATAATAGAAGAGCGGAAAATGCTCTTCAAAGAAGGTGCCGAATTATCAAATGCTTTCGGCATCTTCAGACCAGAAGCTGAAATGAGTTAAGCTTCGCGGAGTTGAAGTCTGTTTCTAGTAACTACTTTTTACTTTTTCTTGAAAATGAAATGTTTTGATTCATTCCGTAGTTTAGTGAGATATGCACAGATTTGCCTTTACTACTTTATAGAATACCTATTATTTATCAATTTTCGCATCAGTTCACAAACTGATGAAGGAACATTAACGGAGGTGAGATTCTCTGATGTTTTCCGAAAAAATGTATAATTCCGTATAACAAGGAGAATATAATGTCAGATTTCATTAAAAATAAATAAATAAAGCTTACTGATGTAAAGAGTTGCTTTGAAAATTAATTTTTCACATTTTCAAGCGGAGTGAACTAAAAAAGTTCACTGTTCGTGAGAATCACCCACATATAATTCCCCTAATTCAAGGTCCGGATGATTTCTTAATCGAATTATTTAGAATATTAGGCCATCCATACATGCGACACAAGAGTGTTATTTATAAGGAATGAGAATTTTCGATGACGTGTCGAAGTAAATATTCTGGTTAAAAAATCTCTCAGAAATTCGAAAAGTTTGAAAACGAACGTTTACTATGGTAAAACGACAGACTGAAAAAATCGAGTCATGCCCTGTTTCTTTCCAATCTTTCCGACCGAACACCCCCTAATTTGATCAGAATGTGTTCTCCGGTGCTGCCGCAAAATCATCAGTTGCTACTACTATGTGTGGTCACAGGCTTATACTACGCAACAGACGTTACGAGTTTAGGTTATTTAATAATGAACTATCATCTCATTGAGGGTTATGAATTTTCCAGTCAGAAAAGTGGAGATTTGGAATGGGGTAAGAATTCATATGGAAATGTTGGCATTTTTGAACGATCAAATGTGTTATTATTCAGTTAACAAATTAATGTTTTGACATCACTCACCTATATGATATACTAGTAGCTAAAATAGCAATGTCTGTACCGCCAATTACAGTATTTGAAACACGCGAAACGATACTCAATTCATAAATCTAACGATACTTCATGAATAATATGAAGTTGTTAATTATATTATTATTATACTTGCTCTGCCAGACATGTAGTCTTCATATAAAAATGTTGATGTGCTCAACATTCTTCACCGAAATATCACAGATTTGAAATGTATTCAGTAAAAAAGATAATGAAAAATACGTTGAAACACATTTTCAAGAGAAGAGTAAAAGGGGACGAAATATCGTTATCACCATATTCTGTTGTATATGCTATTCCAAGTTCCAATGTTTGCAGTTTCCGGTGTTACTCATGTTTTTGCAATGATCATATACAAGGCGCGACTGTGTATGGCTTGCTACGACCTCGTCTACGCACCAGACAAAAACAAAAAATTCGGTGAATTCGAAAGCACTCTGCATATTTTCCACATTTATATTTATAATTTGAAATTAATTTGCATCGAGTAACGGTCACTAATATTCGATCGTTGTTTTCGGAATGAAATGGATGAAATTCTTCCGTCATCAAAGTTTTCCAAGCTCGTTTTTGCGGTACTACAATATTCTGGTTTACCACGTCCAACTTCCGAAGGAATTTTATACATTTTCCTATAGTAAATCTGTTATATTCTCTGCATCTGAACAATGGAGACAACGTTTTGTGATTAGACGTGCTTCTGTTAAGAAGTTTCCTCCGATATTTATGTGCTATACCATTCCAGTACAATATTAATAAATGAAATTTGTTAACAACGTATTCTTTGACGAGAAAGAATTGAAGATTCCAATTTAGACTCATTGCCCAGTTTTCTACTCAAGTTATCACTATTGTGTATTCTACACAAAACAGCTAAAGTGTTTGTCAATATTAGTGTAGCTAGACCTCCCCTAATTTGAGGTCCGTATGTTTTCTTAATCGAATTATTTAGAATATTGGCTATCCCTACACGCAACGCATGACTCTGATTAATAAGCAATGAGAAGTTTTCGATGATATGTCGAGGTAAATATTTTCGATAAAAAGTCTCTCAGAAATTCGAAAAAGATCGAAAACGTTTTCAGTGGATTAAAGCCAGACTGAAAAAAATCGGGTCTCGGCCTGTTCTTTTCAATCTTTCCGTTGAACATTCTCTAATGTTGACCAACATTTGGTCAGAATGTGTTGTTCTATTTCTACACGATTTCAGACAAAAGATTTCTGGATTCTAGAAAATCAACATCGGATGTGGATGTATGTCCAGAGATTTTTTATCAGATTAATCTCATTTTAAATGTGTTTTTCAGGGTACACTTTGTATTAAGAACTCATCATATAGGGTAATATTCTTGCTGGTACACTAAAAATAGATTGTTTGCAGTCGGGCCCTATAATTTTATATTTTAGGTGTATGTGAAGTTTTTGGCAAATTTTGAACCACGCCCATTGCAGATTGTCCCATTTTCGATGTAGTACAGTATTATGGAATACTACAAATATAGACCCATCTCGGTCTTCGATTTTTGAGACAGATTCATTGGTAAAAACCAAACGTAACTAGTTTTATTGTTTTCCAGTTATTACGAATTTAACGATTTTCCGGGATCTCGGCATACGCCAATATCTGGGTTACTATCAAAGTTTGGTAAAAACTATTTAACAATTCGCAGGGCTTTTTCTAAGTAAAATGCAGAAACTCATTCAAAAATTATTTTGGAGAATGGTTTTCGAATTATAATATGACCAACTCTTTCTTTACAGTTCGAGTACGGCTGTTTTTCAGTGAGGTTGAGTTAATATTTATCGATTAATTCACAGGTGCTATAAATACCAATCGTTCGATCGATTCATAATATTTTAATTCGGTCTTCCACAATGTCAATAACGATCCCCTAACCGAGGGGATCTTTTCAACGGCAGAGACTATTGCGAGTGCTTTAAACACCCTCATCAACGATGAAGTCGGTATGGAACATCAAGAAATCAACGATGAAGTTACTACAGAAAATCCGGTGAGTACGTTCCATGTTGATTCCAACAAAAACGCCTCCACCTGTTCACTTATCAATGCACCCATCACTCATCAGTCACCGGATGATTCATCGAAACAATAATAATCAACAACAAAAACAGAGATTTATCTCTACGTTATGATATCTCGGACATAGGTCCTTTTTATGTGTATATTGATTCCAAGAATGAAAATTTAAAGAGTATCTCCCAACTTCAAGTAGGGAAACTATTATTCAGGAGCAACAAAAACTTAGCCGATAACATAATCACCATTAAAAAATCCGGTATTAAACGCGTAATAATTGAAATGAGAACGTATTTGAGCGCTAATTCGTTACTTTCTTCCGAAATTCTTCAAATTAATCAATTAGAAGCCTTCATCCCGTTGTTTTTAGTTCGACGTTTCGGAGTCATTAAAGGAATCGACCTGGACATTACTGACGAAGAACTGAAAGACTCACTAAATCCCGTGAAGGGTGAATCCTTCAAGGTTATGGATATTCGCAGATTGAATAGAAAAGTGATTAATGATGATAAAACCATCAGTTACCCAAAAACCACCTCTATTCTTATAACCTTCAAAGGCCAAAAGCTTCCAACATACGTTGGACTTTTCGGATGCATCCGCGAGGTGCATCTTTTGTTCAGAAGCCTGTTCTATGTGGTAGATGCGGTCGTTACGGCCATGGCGATAGGATCTGCAAAAGCGAAATTAGATGCCTAAAATGCGGTGATAATCACGAGTCAAAAGCCTGCAAGAGTAATGAAACGAAATGCATTCATTGTCAGGAGCACATATGTCAAATGACACGAAAAAGTGTCCCGTATATAAAACGCAAGAAAAATTAAACACAAAATGGCTGAAGATAATATTTCTTTCCGGGAAGCTGCCTTCAAACTCGACATGAGTTATGCTAATATCGTTGCTCAAAACCCCAATAATAATGTAGTTCATACTACTCACCGACAGAAAAATGTTCCCACTACTGACCAAGCAGGTAAAAACGAAATTTGAATTCCTTATCAGCGAATCAACTCGAAATTGCCCAAAACACCAAGAAATAATAAAAATCTGTCGTTCGCCTTCAGGTAATGGAGTTTGTCTATCTGGAACCTATAAGTCAACTGACATTCAAAATAATGCTCCATCTAAAAACACTGAACTCAATTCACTTAGTGTATCAGACCTTTCAGATATTATTTCGAATATTGTTATTAAATGCCTGGCCGACTTACATGTGCCAGAAAATCTACTAGAAAATGTATCGTATGAAAACCTAAAATTCAAAATAAGGGACAAATATTTGTATCTATATGGCAGTCCTAAGAATCCTACAGTGGAATGCTAGATCTATCCTATCCAATAAAGGTGCCTTAGAGAGGTACCTAAACAGTAATGATATAGATGTTTGTTTCTTATGCGAAACTTGGTTGAAACCTCATAATAAAATATCTTTTTCCCAATATAACATTTTCAGACAAGACAGAATACTCGGCAAAGGAGGTGGAGTCCTAATCCTTTTGAAAAAGTCAATTCCCTTTGCTGACATAACCGTCACACCAAAACCAAACGGTTTGGAAATCATAGGTATCAATATAAATCCCTCGAAAGAAAAAACGATTTCAATTTTCTCGGTGTATGCGCCCCCAGGTTCCTCTATAAACGAATGTCAATGGACACAGTTTATCAACAGTATAGGCAACAATAATTTCATTCTATCAGGTGATTTCAATATCCATCACACTTTCTGGGGCTCCTCTTCGGATAGCCGTTTTGGTATTGAATTATCAAACACCATTCAAAAAAAAATCTATTTATTTTAAATGACGGTTCCGCAACCAGAATCCCGATCCTGGTTCCGCCAAATCGGCTATAGATTTGACCATTTGCTCTTCATCCATGATTCCTTTTCTCGAAAATTGGTTCGTAGATGAATTTTCTTTAGGATCTGATCAATATCCAGTCCGATATAATCTCATCACATCAGACACACCAAATACCATATCTCATTCCGTCGACGGAAAATTTAATACAAAAAGGCTGACTGAACCCGATTTTCAAAAACTTTAGAAGGAAAAAGTTCACATCTCGAGTTTAAAGGATCCACAAATTATGACAACTTTATGGAAATTTTAAATGAGTCTTGTAGGAGAGCATTCCTGTGAGTAAATCTAACGCAAATAATAAGACCAAGTCATGGTGGAATAAGGACTGCAAGCATGCTGTGAGAGCAAAACTGATAGCCTTTAGAATTTATAGAGAAACTACAAATCTCGAAAACTTTCTTAACTACCAGAATAAAGAGGCTGTTGCTTAAAGAGACATCAAGAAAAGCAAAAGAGACTCTTGGAAGAAATTCTGTAATAGCCTTAATAGCAATTCTTCTATCACTTCAATTTGGAATAACGTGAAAAGAATCAGAAACATCAATTACTCTTCGGTTCAACCATACTGCCATGGAGCCATGGACTGACGCTTTTTATGATGAAATTTGCCCTCCTCTCACTTATGAGCAAATACTCTCTACCTCTACCGGAGGCTGACCACGGTAATATAATGGATCTGCCTTTCGAATCTCCCGAATTAGACAGAGCACTAAAATCAAACTCTAATACTTCCCCAAGTCTTGACAAAATACAATATGTAATGCTGGCAAATATGCCTAATAATTCGAAATCGATCTTACTGAAAATTTTCAATAAAATAAGAAATTCTGGTTCTATACCGATGATTGGAAGAACTATATTGTCGTTTCCATACTCAAACCTAACAAGAATCCTCCAAATACAGACGCTTATAGGCCTATCTCTCTGAGTTCCTGTGTATTGAAAACTTTCGAAAGAATGATTAAGTTCCGCTTGGACTGGTGGCTTGAACATAACAACAAGTTCCCGAATTACCAATTTGGTTTCCGTAAAGGCCATTCAACATATGACAGTATCGCACACCTGATCACAGATATCCAAATCGCCTTTTCAAAAGATGAATCACTTATGGCCTTATTCGCCGATATAATTGGAGCATATGATAAAGTCTTATTGTCCGTTCTACACATGGTTATGATTGAGATTAATTTACCTCGAAATTTCACTACGTTCATTCATTATTTATATTCCAATAGAAGAATATTTCTGAGAATTGGTCATGAATTGATTGGTCCAAGATTAACTACCATGGGATTACCCCAAGACAGTATTTTGTCACCTCTTTTATATATAATATTGTACCACAAGTTGGAGACTACGTTCTCTAACCCAGCAGTGAAAGTTCTGCAATTTGCAGATGATATTTGCATATACTGCTCAAACAAAGACGTGACTACAGTTCAACAGATCCTAGATACTGCGATCAGAGAATTCAACCAATTCCTGAACACAAATGGTCACGAGATGTCACCTTCTAAGTCAGCAGTTTGTACATTCACTAGGAAACGCACCCAACTACCAGATAACTTGAATTTTGGAGAATCGTCACTTCCTCATAAAACTTCCGTGAAATTTTGGGAATAACGTTAGATCGCAAGTTAAGTTGGAAAGATCATATTTTGAACACTCTCAACCGTGCAGAAAAGAACATTCAATTACTGAGATTCATCTGTCATAACAAATGGGGAGCCGACCCACTCATCGCCCTTAATTTTTATCGATCATTCGTAAAATCAGTTATTGACTATGGTTGTATCTTCTACGGATCAGCAGCAGACACTTGGCTTCAAAAGTTGGATACTCTACAACACAACGCGCTGAAGATCTGTTTCGGCTATCTCAGAATCACACCTAATAATATTGTACTCGCAGAATCAAACGAAATGCCTCTCAAACAACGCAGAGATTTGCTGACTCTCAAATTTCTCTCGAAAAACACGCCTTTTCTTTTCCACTTATGGTCAAGATTCACAGCTTATATATTCTAACACTCACATCAAAATATTGGACTATCAAAAAAGATCCACTCTTGATAGCGAATTACGACCTATTCATGAAATATAAGGAAAGGATCACCACATTGGACAAACTAGTCATGTACAAAATGGATATCTTCAAATTACGAGATGTAGAAAATATTCATGTTCCCATCTACGGAGAAATGACGGCAAATGTCGATTTTCACCGACTGATAGACTCATGCTTCAGAAATTTTCATCACCTGTACACGGACGCCTCCAAACAAGATAATAACGTCGGTTGTGCTATTTTCGATCCCTTACACTCCTCTCATTCACTGTTTCGACTCAGCAATAACTTCTCAATTTTCTCTGCAGAACTTCTAGCTCTTTGTAGAGCATTAGATTACCTTCTATCGTACATCGATACATTTTCCTCAAAAAATTTCCTGATAATATCAGATAGCCTGAGCAGCCTGATGAGCTTGAAGAAATTGAAATATAACACAAACTTCAGTCTGACTCATAAAGATATTTTAAAAGCTTTGTCCCGGCTATCTCCATCAGGCTGTACAATCGAGTTTCTCTGGGCTAAGGCCCATTCAGGAATAGTGGGCAATGAAAATGTTGATTCCTTAGCCAAAGAAGCGGCAATTCTCTACCCCATCCACCTTCCTTCCGCCATGTAGAACGATTTTTCCCCTCTTTAAACACCTCACAACTTCAAGATGGAAAGAAACCTTCAAATCCAACCCAAGCGGACAGTTCTATAAATCAATTCAACCCTCCCCGTCACATTTCTACTGGTTCGATAACATATTTGATGAAGTAGACAAGTCTGATCCCATTAGAAATTTTAAACGAGATTTTATTCGTACTATCTCTAGAATGAGAAGTGGTCACGCTCTCTTCCCGAAATATCTTCACAGAATGAAATTGAAAGATAACCCTCTCTGCTCATGTGGGGAAATAGGAACTTTAAACCACCTTCTGTTTCAATGTAATAACAATGTTCGAAATATTCAATTGCTATGGTTAACCTTGAGTAAAATCACCAAACTCCATCAACCATATCAGGCTGAACAGATTCTCGCACTCAACAACCCCAAAGTCTACTGGGAAATATACACATTTTAAAAGAAATCTCAAATTAACTTATGAACAAGCACGGGTCGGGTGGCTGGGCGGTCTGAGCTCTCAGATGCCCAGTACGAGGAGCTGTGTGTGTATTTAAAACTTAACAGTCAAAGTTTCACCATTAAATGTATCGTATAAACAATTATCCTTCTGGACTTATGTCTAACGACAGTCCAAACCCGGAGGATCGGGATGGATGCGCAGATAACTTCCGTGCCAGCCTCGATCTTCCTTCAAATTAAAAACAAACAAAAAACTCTTTCTTTATGCCTCATATAAAATGTCTATCCCTACAAAATAATTATCTGTCTCAGCTATGAGATCTAAAGCAAATTTCAGAACTTTGGCGAACCGAAGAGTAATAGCTAACCTTCTTTTTTGTTCAAATGCTTGAATAATACAATTGTCTGTCCTGATATTTTATATCAAACAGGTTTTCATGTACCTGGTAGAATCACAAGATCTGAAAATCTGTTTGATGAACCTTCATACCGAACTTATTATTACGGCGATGGTCCAGTATGTCGAATATTGGGCTTATGATTTTATATTTTCAAGTGGTTGTAAAATGTTGTTTGTTTTAAAGCTTTGTACCGTTAATAAATCAAATCAAATCAAATAACGAATATTTACTTGTTCCCCTCCGATTTGTTGTATCGAGGTTGCACTGTATTATAATTCGACAACCATTCAACAAAAAATGTTTTGTTAGCGTCCTGGGATTTTCCCAGAAAAAGACCTCGAATATCTAAATAATTTTACCAAACTTTGATAGTAACTCGAAAACAATAAAAGTAGCTGCGATCTGTTTTCACCAATGAATTTTCTCGAAAATCGAAAACAGAGATGGGGATCATTCTTCTTCAATTGTAGTATTTCATACTACCGTATAGAGCCGGACTCGAAAAATCTATTTTATTTTCAATGAAATAAAACTGAAGTATTTAGATTTTCACTATATTAACAAAACTATGACCGGTTTCACCACACTGTGGCTTCATCAGATAGATACAAACTAATGAACAGAGTTATTCCTTATACATATTAGTCTTATTTCCACTTAATATTACAATAGGTACAAGAGGTATGTTGGAAAACCCATCGGAGTTGCTTACTTTATGAATTGAAAAGATTGAGTAAAGGAGAAGGATTTAGATCTAATTGACTATTAAGTAACCTACCTGAATTCTTTTCATTGTTAATGTCTAAAATTTCCAATAGATTGAGTTTTTGTCTATTATTTTCATTGTGTAAAATTTTGAAATTATCATTAAAGTTATGGTTTTCTTCGAGTAAGTGATTAGAATAATGGGAATCTGATTTATGATAATTAAAACTACGTTTGTGCTCGGATAATCTAACTTTGAAATTTCTGAAAGTTCTACCAATATAAATTTTATTACAATCCCCGCAAGACAGTTTATAAACACCGGATTTATTACTTTTATCAATTTTAGATTTGCAGTTTTTGATATGTCGGCCTAAAGAATTATCAGTTCGGAATGCTATAATGAAATTATAATGCGAGAGGAATGATTTTAATTTTAGACTAGGATTACCAATATAAGTTAAGCTGTTGTATTTTGTGTTAGAACTTTTATACTTGGAAATACTTGCTGGATTGCTTTTTGAAATTTTTTACACATCCTTATCCACATAAATTAGCAGCTTACAATAGTATGGTACATAGACTCATTAATATCCCAATGTCACAGAATAATTTCATAAAAGAGCTAAATATAATTAAACAAATAGCAGTCAATAACGGTTACAGTCCAACTATGATTGAGAACATGATTTCACGCAAAAACACTTCAAAAAGCAATCCAGGAAGTATTTCCAAGTATAGAAAGTTCTAACACAAAATACAACAGCTTATACGAGCACAAACGTAGTTTTAATTATCATAAATCAGATTCCCATTATTCTAATCACTTACTCGAAGAAAACCATAACTTTAATGATAATTTCAAAATTTTACACAATGAAAATAACAGACAAAAACTCAATCTATTGGAAATTTTAGAGATCAACAAAGAAAAGAATTCGGGTAGGTTACTTAATAGTCAATTAGATCTAAATCCTTCTCCTTTACTCAATCTTTTCAATTCATAAAGTAAGAAACTCCGATGGGTTTTCCAACATACCTCTTGTACCTATTGTAATATTAAGTAGAAAATAAGACTAATATATATATATATATATATATATATATATATATATATATATATATATATATATATATATATATATATATATATATATATATATATATATATATATATAAGGAACAACTCTGTTCATTAGTTTGTATCTATCTGATGAAGCCACAGTGTGGTGAAACCGGTCATAGTTTTGTTAATATAGTGAAAATCTAAATACTTTAGTTTTATTTCATTGAAAATATGTATATCGATTTTCATCAAGTAACGACCTCCTCAATCAAATCTATTTTTATTTTACCAGCAAGAATATTACCCTGTATAATGAATTTTCTACATAAAGGGTACTCTGAAAAAGACATTTAAAATTAGAATAATCCAGAAATAAATTTTTGTCTGATCAAATGTTGGTCAACATTAAAGGGTGTTCGGTGGAAAGCTTGTTTTCGACCTTTTCGAATTTCTGGAGAGATTTTTCACCCAGAATATTTACTTCGACCTGTCATTGAAAACTTCTCATTGCCTAAAAATCAGGCTGATAGGTCGCATGTAGGGATGGTCAAATCTTCTGAATAATTCGATTGAGAAAACATCCGGACCTAAAATTAGGGAGTTCTAGATACACGTATATCGACAAAAACTTCAAGAGTTTTGTGTATCTATCTTGAATACATAATGGTGCTAAGTAGAAAATAAGACTAATATATATATATATATATATATATATATATATATATATATATATATATATATATATATATATATATATATATATATATATATATAAGAACAACTCTGTTCATTAGTTTGTATCTATCTGATGAAGCCACAGTGTGGTGAAACCGGTCATAGTTTTGTTAATATAGTGAAAATCTAAATACTTTAGTTTTATTTCATTGAAAATATGTATATCGATTTTCATCAAGTAACGACCTCCTCAATCAAATCTATTTTTATTTTACCAGCAAGAATATTACCCTGTATAATGAATTTTCTACATAAAGGGTACTCTGAAAAAGACATTTAAAATTAGAATAATCCAGAAATAAATTTTTGTCTGATCAAATGTTGGTCAACATTAAAGGGTGTTCGGTGGAAAGCTTGTTTTCGACCTTTTCGAATTTCTGGAGAGATTTTTCACCCAGAATATTTACTTCGACCTGTCATTGAAAACTTCTCATTGCCTAAAAATCAGGCTGATAGGTCGCATGTAGGATGGTCAAATCTTCTGAATAATTCGATTGAGAAAACATCCGGACCTAAAATTAGGGAGTTCTAGATACACGTATATCGACAAAAACTTCAAGAGTTTTGTGTATCTATCTTGAATACATAATGGTGCTAACTGAAGTAGAAAAGTGTGGGATGAGTCTAGATTGGAATCTTCAATTCTTTTTCGAACGAAGAATACGCAAACATGTGACGTGTTAAACCAGAATACCGCGAAAAGGGGTGTAGAAAATTTTGATAGGGGAAGAATTTCATCCATATCAATTCGAAAAAGCAATGATTGAATTGAATTGAGTGGCCATTACTTGATGCAAATACATTTCGAATGATAAATATAAATGCGGAAAATATGCTAACAGCTTTCGAATTCACCAAATCCTTAGCTTTTTGTCTGCTGCGTAGACAAGGTCGTAGCATACAAGCCATGCACATTCGCGCCTTGTTTATGATCATTGCAACAATATGAGCAACACAGGAAACTGCAAGCATTAGAACTCAAATAGCATATTCAACATAATACTGTGATATCAATACTTCCTCTCCTGTTGAAATTGTGCTTCAACGTATTTTTCATGATCTGTTTCACTGAATACATTGCAAATCCATGATTGTGATAATTCGGTGAAGAACGTATCTTTTACTTGCTTGCCTGTAGTGTGTCCGTTCACACCGCTTGATAATGACAGAAGGGCAAAGCCAAGCCCGAATGTTGCAATAAAGCAACTGGTTCTGAAAATCAAACACACAGACGACGGACTAAGAATCTGCAAAATAGAAAAATAAAAAAATATATATATATATATATATATATATATATATATATATATATATATATATATATATATATATATATATATATATATATATATATATATATATATATAAATTGTCGCATCATCAACTTACGACAATACTATATAAACTTTTAGGTTGGTCATTCAAGAGTCGCTTGGTAACTTTCCGAAGTATAAAATAAGAAGATATCATTCAAAGAGATGAGTTTATGATGAAAAATATTAACAATTTGCGAGTTGAAAATTGAATGAAAAATTCTACCATCTTCAAACATTCGCGAAGTGACCAATCAACTAGCATGGAATGGTTACTAATCATTTTCAAAATCGAGTGTTTCTAGCCGGGCCCTAATTACTGCCAGTATACGTCTCGGAAGCCCTCAAACAAATTTTGGATGTGCTCGTGAATCACTGAGTTCCAAATTTCAGGAAGCAGATTTTCTAGTTGTTGGAGTGTTCTACAAGGCATCCTACGTTGCTGAATTTGCCACCCCATGTTGTCCCAAACATGTTCTATGGGATTCAAGTCGGGACTTCTGGCTGGCCATCTTAAAATATCAATTTCGGCATTTTGCAGAAATGCTGTAACTACTCTAGCTGCCTGAGGCCGAGCATTATCATGCATATAAATGAAGTTTTCGCCAATCAATGGGCCAAAGGGTACAACATGGGGTTCAAGGATATCTGCGATGTATCTGGCCGCTGTCATTCTTCCATTATTCACTAGGACTAACTCAGTTCGACCATGGAAAGAAATGCCTCTCCACACCATTACTGAGTCCCCTCCGAAGTTTTCGGTTTGCCGGATATTGCATTGCTGATACCGTTCCTCAGGTCGTCTGTATACAGGCATGCGTCTATCATTTGATACTAGACAGAACCTGGACTCGTCGGAAAAGAGAACATTCGACCATTCTGGAATACCCCAATTTGCATGTTCCCTCGCAAACTGAAGTCTTGCAACTCGATGCTCTCTGGTGAGACGCGGGCCTGTAGAAGCCACCCTTGGTCTTATATCGTCTTCTCTGAGCCTGTTCCTAACAGTTTGCAATGAAATATGCACATTTCTGGAAAGTGCAAGTTCATTTTGTAGCATTCTAGCCGTACAGTGCCGAACTCTTAGTGCAGTTAAACGAAGCCAACGATCATCAACTGGTGTTGTTATCCGATTTCTTCCCTGTCCGGCCCTTCTTCCATATTTTCCTGTTTCGTGGTACTAATCCATTGCTCTTGAAATAGTGCTTTGGTTAACATTCAACAAGTTAGGCACGTAACGTTGGCTTCGCCCCTCCTCTAGAAGTGTTACAATTCTTACCACTTCATGATCACTCAAATAGCGTCCAGGACGTTCAGCAACCATTACAATAAATTCAAAGATTCGAAAATCAACAAGAAACACAGAAAACTTGCATTAATTTAGCGTGAAAACTGAAGAGAAATTGAATGAATACTGATAGTCCAGTAAACAAATTCTTGCTTCAGACGTGTATCATCATCATATGGTAATAAATATTGCTACATAGATAAGATTTTTTCCCTCGTATGTCCAAAACATATGTTGACAAAGAAACTGCGATCGAGCTGCTTAATCTTTGTGGTATATATATATATATATATATATATATATATATATATATATATATATATATATATATATATATATATATACACGCACAACCAAATTTATATGGAATCGCTCGGTATTTTACATTATTGATTGTTTTTAACTCTGGATCTGATCTTTGACTACTTGTGAAGAATGAAGTTTTTGGGCTAAAAAAGCCGGATAGTGATGAGAAATGTTGAATTATCACCTCCTATTCGGGATATTGTCCTCAGTCGTCACTGAGACTTGAAACTGTGAATTTCAAAATTTAAAAAAGCCTATAATCATAATTGAATTGAATTGCCTCACGTTGGATTGCCGATGTGCAGAGGGGTCGGGTCGAATCATTGCTCTTGTTGAAGAAGGTGTGACACAGAGGGGATATAGCTGCCACAATGGGGGTATCACAGAGGGAGATTTCAAAAACCTACGTAAGATACGTGGAGCTACAATCTCTGCAAAATAGACCTAGAAGAAGTCGTAAGAGGATCACTTCTGAAGAACCGATTTTTGTGCCACATTGAGAGAGAGAGAGAGAGAGAGACCCTAGTACGTCGCACCCCATACTTCAAAGGCAATTTCTAGAAGCTGCAGGCATCAGTGTATCAGTCGAAACGATACGTCAGACGTCAGGGGTTTATACAGAAGAAGACTTAATTGGTGTATCGAGCACCAAAATTGGAATATTGAGACTTGGCGAAATTTTTTTTTCGGATGAGACCAGAATTGGGGTTCGGTCAGATGACCGCCGGATTCAGTTTTGAGGTGTCATGGAAGACAAGCTAGACTCCGAGCAGCAAAACAAATTCCGAAATACCTAGAGGGCAGTGTGATGTTTCGGGGTGGCATTACGTTGGTAGGCAAAACATATTTGATTTTGTTTTTTCATCAATGAAACTACGATAATGTTCAATGACTCTAATATTGAGATTTCTGTAAGTTTCACCAATATACATCTTACTACAACTACTACAGCTGATTTTGTATATATCTATCTAACTTTCATTATTTTTGATATGTTTCTTGATTTATTATTGGTCCGGAATAAGATGTGTAACTGGAACGTTTGTAGTAAATCTCATTACGGCTACTTTCCAAACGTATGTGAGGCTACTATATCTGTGGTGATCTTTAGATTTTGGGTACACCAATTCTATTGCCTGAGTTTCTATTCTTTGTTAAGTAATTCAGGTATAATATTTGGATTGTAACCATTATTATGAGCTATTTGTTTAAAAAAACAAAGTTATGAGAACATTTAATACATACTAAGTAGAACCGGATGAAACGAAGGATTGTGAGTAACGATGTCCATATTAGACGGTTTATGAAAGATGGAGAATTCGGGTCTATTATTAAATTTGGTAATACATAGTTAAATATAAAAATTTATTGAATCGTTTTGTTCAAGTTCGATAGTAAATTTTATTTTTGGATGAATTGAGTCTATGACCTCTTTGAAAATAATTAGCTGACGTTCAGTACCAGTAAATCATACAATGATATTATCCACATACCAAAACCAATATAAAAACTGTTTAGATGAAGGGTTGTTATGTATTTTAGTTATTCATGAAAATTTCTGCTAATAGGTTGAGTTTTGCTTTCATTTTGTATCTGTTTGACGAAGGCCTTCGAAACGCGTTAGAGATGAAGTAAATAAGCGAAAATCCAATTTTATTTCATTTACCATTTTTCGAATATACCAACAGTTATTGTACAGATAATGATGTAATAATTCGAGAGGGCAAAATTAAAGACACTCTTCCTAAATAATTCATTCTTTAATTGCGATAAAAGCATAACATCTAGGTGAAATATTGTCATCAGTTATCTTTCTAATGTAACAATTCACACCATTCTCTCTTAAAAATTGTACTCTATCCAGTAGTAAAATATTTTCACATATAACTTGTATAGAAGTTTGAAATGCAGTTAACACTTCCACCAGGAATAAATTCTGCTCATTTTGTCCCATATTTCATGCATCTTTTTGAAAATTCAATATCATCGATTTCCAACGCATTTCCATGAAGGGTTTTAGGAACCAGTCGATGATTTTTGTCGAGATTTTCCAGGTAAGATATGAAGTTGACTGAACCGCTTTTAGTTTTCCAGTTTTCTCTTTAGTCTGGTGACATTGCAATCAACTGAAAAAGAAACTATAATCAATAATTACTTAGATCAGAGAGTTCGCCACTATGATATCAATTATTTTCCTATAAAAACCTCGCTTTTGAAAATGTTTTTTAGATGAAAGCAATGATAAAATAATAAGTTGGATGTGGATTCAGATCCTTGGGTAGAAAACCTGAGTTTTCATGGCCCATGGTCTGAGGAGAAAATGCAAGCAACCTATATCTTTCTTCTTCACGAGAAATAATATGAAAATAATAGACGTTTAAAAATAGAATTCATTCTGCACTTCAAAAATTGGTTTAAATGTTATAGCAGCAGTATATCATCAAGGACTTACAAATCGATCTGTCATAAAATAGTGTATATATACTAAACGCGTAAGGCACTTTTCCGTCAAAATGGAGGATGAAATTTGGTTGAACCGGGACGGGAATTTTTCGAATAGCTCTCGAGCGGGGGGCGGAGGCCGGTCCGAGTAATTTTTTTACGAAACTAGGTACTCGGTCGAAGGTGTGTGCGAAATCGGGAGGCCGCGGGACCCCGGACGGCGGAGATACGAATTTTCGAAAATTTTCGCGATATCGCCAGATCTCGAAAACGGAAAGAGTCGAGAGCCGGATTCCTTCGGTATCGGTAAATTTCGTCTTTCGGAAGACGATTCGTACAGCGATAATCTCGAAATTCACAGAAAACCTTTCGAAAACGCCGAAAAGAAAAAGGTCCACGATTTTCTCGAAACGGCAGGGAGGAAATTACCCAAACGGTTAGGCTATACAAATTTTTTCCTTCGTCTAATCGGTCCCGCTTTTTTTACCGAACGAAGCGTTCGTCTTTCCCATCTTGCTTTCCGAAATTTTTATCGCGTATTTTCCACGGGAAAACGGGAAAATCTTCGATCGAACGAAGGTCTATCGGCCGACTTTCGCAAAATTTCGCTCTACTTTCCTCATTCCGAATATCTCTGACGGCCAGAAATTAAATAAATTAACGAACGTCGAGCTGTCAAAATACGGGTTTTTCTTTCATCTATCCTACTTGATCGGGGTCACCGGAAGAAAGGATTCGATCGTGGAACGATTCCTACATATCTCGAGATCGGGTCCCCGAAGAGAAATTGTCATTACAAGACTTAATTTTCGAATTTGAGACTGTTTTGAGACCTAGATTTTCGAGAAAAGATCGGAAACACGGGGCGGAGCCATTCACCGCTCCTACCGTCCCTTAGATCGCTATTCAAGCTCGGTCGACTGTCAACCTAATTTACGGGCCAAAGTCGATGTCCGTCGCCGGCACAGCTGCTTATTTCTTCGGACTTTGTTTCATCGGAAGTCGGCCTTACCAACGTGTAAAATTTAATGCTCTCTCTTTCGAATGAAAATAGTGAGATGGAAACATTTAGTTACTTCAGCGTTACCAACATAATTTTGGTGCTAACAACATCTAGAAGATAATGTTATCTCTCTTCTGAATGAAATATCCTGAGTCACAGACATCATTTCATTCAGTCTCATAGTCGATATGTCAGATTTGAGAATTCCGAATTTTATGTCAATAAAAGTATAACGAAACTTGAAAGAAACTTTTGAAGGTAAGTTTACGTAATTTGAGGTTTATTTTGTCCATTTATATATATTTCGTTTAAAGAAAGAAATGACAATCTTTCGAATTTTATAAATTTAAGATTCTGAGGTTATTCTAACCTAAATAATGTGATTCAAACCGAATGTTGAAGATATAAAAATTAGTATAATCTCAAATGTATTATTCGAGATTATCGAATAATTGCCTATATAATTCTAACTCAATTCTTATGAAGAATAAGAAAGTATTTTGCTGGGTAATGAAGCGAAATGGCGTAATGTGAATTTGTCCAAGTTATAGATTGAGAAATTGAACCAGGCTTTAAATAATGTTTGAAAGGTAAGTGAACATGTTCTGTCGTCAGTTTGTTATTTTGTAATATATATTTTTCAGCATACTGAAGAAAAACCGATATATTCAGTATTTACATCGAACCTAACCTTCAATTGAAGAAAATCACATATTTTCTGAAAAATTCAAAATCTCCAAGAGTGCCGTTTATATTTCATGATTTTTGTTGACGATACTCACTTATATGATGTTGTTGTAGTCCAGTTTGCTCCTTTTATTTTCATTTCACATAAATTCACAAAATCACGAATTGAATATAAGTAAGATATAATATCAAATTATATATATATACAGAGTCTAGATGCTTTCAATGCTTCATGTATATTTATATATGGTGTTTTACCAGGATATATAACAACAAGACCTATCATGAGAAAATGCATAGAACATAAGGGAAAAAGAGATCTGACTGCAATATTCAGAAGGGCTTGAGCAAATTCTAAGGTACTTATATTAATGCTGAACACTTCGAAAGACTTCTTCGAAGAAAAGTGAGAGAATGTTATGTAAAACAACTTAAGGAACACACTTCAGGTGAGTATCGAAAAATATATGTCAAATTCTTGATTTGTTTTCTAACAGGATGTTAGGTTAGGTCAATAACTTAAAATTGGGCTTGAAAGTGCTCATAATAATTATTATATTGTTTTGCAGTGATAGGTAATCAATTTATATGTACAGCAAGTTAGCTTGGTAGCAGTGAAGTAATATTTAGGTTTCTACATTCAATTTTTCATAAACATGTAGGAAATTTTCTTTATCCATGACTGATTTAGGTTTTTCTTCAATTTTACTAGCTTAAATAATGGAATAGAAAAGGACAATTGAAAATAATATGTCAAATTTTGATTTGTTTTCTCACAATATGTGAGAAAGTTTGGTTTTTCCCATATTTTTCTGTCACTATTATAAACTACCTGTTTTGTCTTGAAAAAATTGTAGTCATTCAAGTATTTAGGAGTACTAATACGAGAAGAAGGTGATATGCATTATGAGACAGTAGGATACCAAAATCATTTGTGAAAAGAGAGAAATAAGTAACAGAACAAAAATATCCTTACTTCAGGCA
The DNA here is from genome assembly GCA_013387265.2 of Cryptolaemus montrouzieri. Taxonomy (NCBI): domain Eukaryota; kingdom Metazoa; phylum Arthropoda; class Insecta; order Coleoptera; family Coccinellidae; genus Cryptolaemus; species Cryptolaemus montrouzieri. The sequence continues at coordinate 48,433,187 of JABFTP020000185.1, read as the reverse complement.
TTAATTGAATGAATATATATATATATATATATATATATATATATATATATATATATATATATATATATATATATAATGGTGAAAATGTGATTCTGGACATTTGCTCTATTACTGATGAAGAATGATGTTCACCAAGATGTTTTTCTATTATTTCTCTCAGCTTGGTTTTTGAATTTTTCATAAAGTAATCACTCTCAATAATGTGATTCACCTATATTTTCCACAGTTGATGTTGTGCCTTTTTTTCTGTATAAGAACTATGCTAATGTTGAGAGATAATTATTGTATTATCTCTTCGACACTGATATAAGATAGAAAAAACATGTTGAATTTTTCTCAGAATTATACTACTCCTTTCAAGATAAAATTTTAATTTTTTTCAGATTTTTGGCAGCTCTTTAATGGTTCAATAACTGAGAAACCTATTGTACGAGACCAGAAAATTAAATTTGGGATTTCCAGAACAAAAAGCAAAATTCGGCAATTTTGGAGGTAATTTTTTTCTGCAAATACCTGTACATCATATATCAGTTTCAATGTCAACTCCTTATGAATATTTTCTCAATTTGAATTTTTGTCAAGCATTTTGGTGTAGTATGTGAATTGTGTCACAAAAATTTTTCTGTATATTTCAATATCAATTTGAAATAAATTTTTAACTTTTCATCAGTTTTTCTTGCTTCTGTAAATCATACAGTTGATTGTATCTATGAAAAATTTCTTGAATTTATTATCCATATTCACTTTTCATATCATGTACACTAAATAATTATGGAAATTCTAACAAAGTCTATGTATTCAGAACTCTCAAAATAAGATATCTATTATCACATAGTTCTTGAATTCTTGATATAATTAATTAATATATTCTGTATTAGTCATCGATATACAAGTTGAGAGTATTCATGACAAGTCACTCAAAAATCGACATTAATAGATTTGAACTTGAATTGAGACAAACACTGTGTGTATAGACTAACTACATACTGAACAAAATGACCAACACATCAATATAAACACAAAACAGTCAGAATAGGAGTAAAAGCCAAAAACAAACAGAACATGATATAAATATAGAGACAATCAGACCGAGGTATCAATACAAAACGGTAAGGATAATATATTAAAAAAGACAGATCGAAACAAAAAAACTTTCCGTTATCGGCATATCATTCACTTAAGTATTTAAAATTCCTTTTACTATGAATTCATTAATTTTTTGGGTTTCATTTTGAAATTTGCTCCACTATAAAAATTTCTTCAAACATTTTAGATTCAAAATAACTGCTCCAGGAAGAAAGGTCTAAAGATATTCCTGTTCGAATAGTGTTTAGTGCTCTTTGTGTCCAACAAATGACCTGCAGCAACATAAAATTAATGGAAACCATATTAAACTATGTTTATTTGTATTACCTCTGATGTCTTTCTCGATCGTATTTTCCTGCATCACTTCATCTCAGTTTGCCATTATTTTGAAGATCGTGGTTGCTCAGAACTTTGATGATTAAATTGATGTGAAGCCCAGTTTTGAATTTTGCCTTTGTCAAATGTTCAAGTATCTCTTTTGTAGGTCATATTGAACACTTACAATTTTTTCCCTCGGTTCTGACAACTACTTTCAAAATAGAACAGGGCTTGGTTGTCTTTACGTCCAAGAAATTACTTATAGCAATATATCAATGATACCTGTCTTCTAAGTATGTTTATTTCACTTATCTCTGATGTCTTTCTCGATTGTATATGTCTTTATGCATCACTTCATCATACATTGCTATCATCTTAAATCTTTCATTCATCTTTGCGAATACAAACAAAGATGATTTATATAATTATATTCTATACTTGGTCTATGATACAAAGCAAAACAACTTCAATTTTATATAGGTTATGTCATAAACAGTCGTCAATTTGATCTTCTTCTTTTACTTGGCTCTTGGTAACTTTTACCTACTCTATCGTGGAATACGGAATGAGCTCAGTTTTCGAGCATTCTACCCAGACTGTTGTCGGAATTTGTCAATTTGAAATTCAATAATGTTTACATCGAAACGGTAACTCTGTCTTTAACACGACCTTATAAGCTAAGACCATTGCGGCAGGCTTCCAAATCTTTTCCAGGTCACACCAAATTCTTGAAATGGTTTGATTTCATCAACCAGTTAATATGACGTTTTGCCACAACTGACCGGGTCGTTTTCGAAGTTTCGAACGTGATTTTCGACATTCACACGTGACAGGTTAGTTTGAAGTTTTTCAATAAAAAACAAAGGTAAATCGAGAGTTTGCCTGAGGGCAACGTGGGTACGACCGTAAAATTGTTTATAACGTAAGGTTAGTTGGAGTAAAGTTACATGGAGGACGGAAATACATGAAATTGTTATTCCAACTCCCTGATTCTATTCATCGCTTTATATTTATACTATTCGATCAATGATCAGTTATAAAAGAGACTTCTATCCTCGATACAAGTTGAGGTACATCCCATTCGGAAATTACCGATCGAGTTACATCCATTACAGAGATAGTACAGCATAAGTAACTTCATTCATAGCGCACGAACTGTAAAGATGATAATGTGTTGCGTCGGTCTATTCTATTTTAAAGTTTTCGTTTCGAATTATTTAAAGAGATAACAAAAGAATCTCAATATTTCTTATTAAAGACATTTTACACGATTGAGTTTACAAATAAGTTCGTCTAAAGTTTTCGAAATTGTGCCAAGAAACACACAACATTTTAGACGGGTATAATTCCAAAGCCCTTTGAAGAAAGCCATCGCGTAGTATATGAAATTAAAATCCATAAAGGCACCCATCACACACACACCCTACTCTGAAAGTATTTATGATTTTATAAGTTATTTTGTGATATTGAACATATTGAAATTGCAAATTTATGCATTTGAACACATCTACACACAAACACACATACATATAACTATTATTATATTATATTGACTATAAATTCCAAAGAAAAATGTTATAGCATTCATAATAAGCTATATGTTGTATTACATACAAGATATAAATTGAAAGGTTAGGTATATATATATATATATATATATATATATATATATATATATATATATATATATATATATATATATATCATATTATTTTGAGTGCCAAATGAACTTTTTCGGTCGTCTAGACGCCCACCGTGCCTGTATTTTTAGGGCGCCTGAGCATTTTAGGCGCCAAGTTGACGACAGCATTTTCAGTTGCTAGGTAATTCAAGACGACGGATGATGGAACGTTCAAAGAGCTTAGTCGTTTGAGGATTCTAGGAACTCTGACGCCGGGAGAGTCAGAGTGCCCAGTTGTTTGAAGCGCAAGGTTGGTATTGGGCACTAGGTGTTCAAGGCGTCTGGACGTTCGGAGGGTCTGACCGATCGAGGCGCAGGGTGGTTCGAAGGGTCCGAGTTTTAGGCGCAAGACAGTTTCGGGCGCTTGAGCGTTTATAACAAGGTAGTTTTGGGTGCAAGGTGGTTTGCGTCGTGAGGATGTTCCGACGCAAGATAGTTCTGGACGTTTGAAGGCGTGAGATAGTTCAGGGAGTATATGCGCGAGGTATTTCGGGGCGCGTAGGCGATTGGGGATGAGAGGTACAACTGCCTGCCTAGGCGTTTAAATTGCAAGATAGAGCTGCCCGCCTAGGCGTTTGATATACAAGGTAGATCTTTCTGCCTTGGCGTTTAATATACAAGGTAGATCTGCCTGCCTAGGCGTTTGATATACAAGGTAGATCTGCCCGGCTAGGCGTTTGATATACAAGGTAGATCTGCACGGCTAGGCGTTTGATATACAAGGTAGATCTGCCCGGCTAGGCGTTTGATATACAAGGTAGATCTGACCGGCTAGGAGTTTGATATACAAGGTAGATCTGCCCGGCTAGGCGTTTGATATACAAGGTAGATCTGCCCGCCTGCTAGTTATGCACTAACTTCCGTACTAATGAAATTAGTTATTATTTTACAGTTAATAAAAGCAAAGTATTGACTATTTATGACCTTCCACATCTTTTAAAATCCACCATAAATGCTCTATTAAAATGTGATACCCTATTTGACACAAAAATAGCAAAATTATCCCATATAAAAAAATTTGCCATTGATAAAACGAAGAGATTTCAAACACTGATTATTTTTGTTGCTGCTCTATTGAGAATATGATTGGTACTAATTTCCTCCATGATATAGATTGCCTATTTGACAGTTTTCATGGTTCAAAACCAAAATCTTGTTTTGAAAAACACATCGAACATCTCTTTCACAAAAATCTCAACATAATTTGCCTTAGAATAAATTTTTACCAAAATACGATCTGGAATATTTCCTTCCATAGAGAACAATAAAATTATTGAAAAAAACTGCCATTTAAATCAAGTTGGCTGAGAACAATGTTTGCATCAACAGGATCGTGGAAAGTATGCAGCAAAATGGAGTTTTCTTTCTAAGAACTCGTTCTCTGAATCAAGATCCTCTTGAAAATGGTTTACCAGAAATTGGGTAAACTGGTGGATGTAATAATAATTCAAACTGTTATCAGTTTATAGCTGCTTTTAAAACATCAATATTAAATAATTCGTTAACATGCTCTACTAGTAAAAATTGTGAAAATGATAAAAGTAGTGTTTTGGAATTTGAGAAATTTTTTAAGTCAAGGCAACTGTGATAATTCCTTATTATTACTTGACGAAAACCAATCAGAACATGTTCTACCTCGTGAAATATATTCCGACAGTTATGATGGCATTACTGCTAATGATTTTTTGTTAGAAAAAGTTAATTGTGGCACAGGCTACCAAAATCTTATTTTTGACATTTTGGAATATCATCATACATATTTATATTGATTTCTTTTTCTTTTTATTATATTTTTTGTTGTATGTACATCAGGTTTTTTCTTATAAAATTCTGAAATAATTTGTTTCCATTTATTCTTGAAGTTATATTTTTAATCACATTTTAAATTCATCAATCGGAAGATGCTTGTTTTCAATAATTTAAAATTCACGCGAAATATTTTTTAGTTTTCCACTTCTGTCATCTAATCAACCGAAACATGCGCAAAGGAATGCTTGTACACAGGGTTCCTCTATTTTATTAGCGATGTGAACATCTCGCTCCTACTTTCTATCTGGCTCAGAATAGAACAGGCAGCGAAACGCATTTAGGTAATGTTCGTGTTGATTCCGTGAAAGTGGCGGGCCTGGCCGATTGTTTTGTTGCAATCTTTATCCCGTTGTTATGATTCGCTAAGCACTCCTCAAAATAATTTCAAAAACAATTTAATAACATTCGAAGATGATAATGTAATATATAGTAATTCATTTCCTTCAATAAAGCTGACGAGGATAGTAATACTATAGTATTTAAATGCATATTGAAATTAAAATGATAAAACTTGAGATACAATCACAGTAATACTTAGAAATACAAGGAACATATGAACAATACGTCGACATTGAGATCAAGGATACAAGCACAACAATACAGGTCAAAAATCAGAGTCCAAAAGTTCCTCCACAGAATAAAAAAATGTTTTCAAGTAAAATTTTGTTTTGAACAACTCATTTCAGTTGTGGAGGTAACTAGTTGTAGGTGTAGCTGATAGGTGCATTAGAGAATTTCTTGTTTATTCAATCCGTGTTTACGCAATATGAAATAAAACGATACAATTTGTCATTTGAGAGACTCAACCAGAACTCATTTGCACTCTTTTGTTTCAGAAACAACTGACTGATATCCATTGTATAACCCCAAAGACGATGTCATATGTAGCAAAGCTGTTAAAATGTGCACGTTCTGAAGTAAAGCTTAAGTGTCAGATTCTCATCAATACTGCCCGCCTTTTTAGTTGAGAAAATGAGTTCCTGTGTTTTATGCACATTTAAGAACACACCATATGCAATAAACCATATTTTTATAACCAGTTGCATTCGAATTCGCCTGTAGATCATGAATATTTTCTGTCCTGTTCATAAAGGATAGGTCGTCGGAAAAATTTTACGGCGTCTGATTGTTATAGTTATAGTAAACATCGTCTATGCATGACAACTAAAATCGGGCCTAGTATATACCCCTGAGGAACCCCGCAGTTGATGTTTTCCATTTCTGAACTCGTTCCATTTCATTCAACGATCTGATATCTGTCCTAAAGGTAAGATTGCAGCAGTTTCAGCGCCGGTTAATGAACTCCGAAATTTTTCAATTTAAAAATTTATTTTTGTGGTTTACACCAAATGCCTTGGTGGCTCAAACAAGTGAAAAGGCATCTTCCATGCTTTCAAATGAGTCGAAAATGAAGTCCACAATCTCAACTGATATAGTTGATCTGCCTATTCTAAATCCATGTTGACCTTGGTGAGCAATAATCTCGTCTCCAAAAAACGTACGAATCTAGCCTTCATCAGAGTCTCAAAGATTTTCGAAAGAGCAAGCAGCGTTAATATTGTTCTAAAATATTCGCATTTATTGATATCATCTTTTTTTACAAAGAGATGACTTTAGCTATGTTGAGTTCGCTTGGGAAGTAAGCCTGTTGAAAGCCAGTAAGCTCTGAGGTTCAGCCAAAGTCTCAAGCGTTTCCTTCCGCAATCGAACGAAAAACTCATATATGTTACAAGATAATTTACTTTCCATATTGTTCACTTGGGGACCCCCAATATGAGAGTCACACGTTAATAGAAAGACCTCAACTAGAGAAATGAATCAGAATTTTATTTACAAGTTGGGGATATATGTTCATTTCATTTCAATGATAAAGTTGAAAAAAACACAAAACGTAATAATAAATTATTATATCACCCCAGAATGGTATTGAAAACCCTGAGATGAGTTGACTCCTATTTTAGCATTATTTTCGCACATCCCATCAGAAAACCACCACGACATTAAATCTTTGTAAGTCTTATATTCTTTTACCTCATTCAATTTTTTGCACAAATCACATAGTGCTTTTGGGGGTAAATTTTATAACATTTTCTTTCTTCCATTGGAAGTATCTCAAATAGAGTTCAGGATTTTCATCCAGTTGTTTTATATACTCTATGAATTCACTTATATTCCGATAATTCCGCACATTTATATATGAGTTGGGTGGAGCTATATTTGAATAATCTGCGGATCCGTACACTATCGGTAACACACTCTTCTGTAAAATATTGAACAACTTTTCGGTTACATAATCTTTGCATAAAGAATTTTCAAAAGATAGGTAAAATTTATAGTTTTTCTCGATAAAGTTGTAACAATTTTTCCCATCAGTTTTTGGGCAAGAAATCGAAAGTGTTTCAGCACATTTTCCAATAACATCCACCTTTATATGCTTATTGATTTCTTCAACAAGCATTTCTCTTCTACTCGGCGTTATGCAGTTTGAAACCATCAAATAAATTTTCCTTTACGCTTTCTTAAGTTTTCAATACTTGGGAATTGATACGTTGTAATCCGTTTGGTGAAATAACCATATGGGTGTACTATATCCGAGTCTGATCTGTAAGTCATGGTCCAATTGTAAAAATCATTTCTTGGCTTTGTGAAAGTATTGAGAGGTGATTCCAAGTTGAAAAAATGTAGTATTGCTTTGATGATCTTACTTGCGGTAAATCATTACTTTTGAAGTCTGCGTGATGGAATATAATCGCTGAAAATTCGTCAATGTTCAATAAACTTCTATTATTAGTCGTGAAACAATTTGAATATTCACATTTCTGGAAGATATGAGGTCCAAATCCCAAATTGAAATCATCTGTTTGAAACATTTTTGTCCAATACAAAATTGAAATATTGTTCGAAGATTTTCCTATACTTTTGTTTGGCACTTTTTATCAATTAATTGGTATGCTAAGAAAATTAAAAACATAAAATTATCAAAATTTTGTGACTTAGGGTCGTCCGAAGCATTCTAGCTGAATGTACGTGTGAAACTAATGACATAGTTATAGTAAGCAAAATTAAATCTTCATATTCACCGTGATCTGCGGAAATGATTCAAATAATATTTACTAGCCTTGAATAAAGTTTGTTTCATCATATACAAGTTCATGACGAATATTTTGATGACAGAGGAAATACTAAATTGGAATGTGGCATTTGTCAACAATTTGGCATTTTATTTTTTATAGGCAGATTCAAACACGCCATCGTTTTGGTAATCGACCAGCTTATCATTCCTTATCACTTCTGCATGATTCAGCCAATAATTATATGTGAACTATTTTAAAAATAAAGCAACTGTGTACTTCGTTATTCGAAATAGTACTGATAATAGGTATAACTATTTTCTAAAATGCACAATTTTTTATATACATTGATAAAAACAGGTATTTAGCTCAACTGAAGGAAAATTAAATCAAGGTTTCTTATTTTAAGAACTGAAAAAATTTAGTAATGGTGACGAATTTAGGTCTAATCTGATTAGATTTCCGGAATTTTTTATTGATTTCCATTGCTTCAGTTTCAATATATTCTTTTCATTATGTAAAATATTAAAATTATTATTGAAAGTATGTTATTCTACTAGTAGACGATTTGCATAGTGAGAATATCTTGTTTGTTAAAACTGCGTGTGTGCTCTCATAACCTAATATTGAAATTTTTAGAAGTTCTATCGATGAACATTTTGTCACAACCACAAGAGAATTTTGTAAACACTCGACTTGTTTCCTTAATGAATTTTAAAGTTCAGTTTTTAATATATCTGCCTATAGACTTATCCGTTCTGAAATCTGATGAGAAGAATGATTTTAAATGCAGATTGCGTTTACCAATATAAATTAATATAGTACATTTTGATTGGTCTGTTTAAAACTACGATAAACGTTGAAATTGTTTACGAGAAAACATGCTGTCAATCATATTAGAATTATAACCATTATGGACGGCTATTTGTTTCATAATATTGAGCTCATTCGAGAAATTACTTTCTGATATTAGTATCGTGGTGAGTCGATGTGTTATACTGTTATAAGCAGCTATTTTAGGTTCATGTGGATGTGCGGAAGAATTATGAATGGTAATATCTGTAGGGATTGGTTTATGGAAAATGGAAAGATCATGTCTGTGGTCAATTTTATTCATAGTTAAATCTGAAAAGTTAATGGAATTTTCAATTTCCATTTTCAGAGTGAACTTTGATTAGGATGAATTGAATGTATGAATGTACTAAGGAATCTAATTGTCTATTCGTACTTGAAAAACAACAGATCATCATCCACATATCTAAACCAATGAATGCAATGTTCGACAGCGGATGATTATGAATTATTTTTTCCATGTTATCCATGAACATTTCAGCCAGTGATGGGCTGAGAGGATAACCCATTATCATGCCATGTCCGAATCTAAAGAGAAATGTAGACAGTACAGTGTTGATTATTATCATTGTCGGACAAACAATTGCCTATGTGCCTTTTATGCAACAAAGTTTTGGGCAATGACGCTATGAAACCATCTAAGCTGCAGGATCATCTGAGAAGATGTCACCCTGATGAAACAGATAAAGATTTGAAATACTTTCACTCAAAGATACACTTCAGAAGAGACCCACACTGGACAGAATGTTCGCTTCGACGTCACAAAGAAACGATGATGGTTTGCAGGCGTCTTACAATATCTCGCTACTTATAGCAAAATCCGGAAAACCGCATACTATCGGAGAGAAGTTAATTTTGCCAGCCGTTGAAGAGGTTTCAAAAACTGTTTTACACAAACCTGCATCTGATATCATTAAAAGAATTCCCTTGAGCAATAATACTGCTTTAAGACGTATTGATGAAATGAGTTCTGATATTGAAAGCTTCTTGTGTAATTATTTGCAAACGACCCATTTCATATACAACTGGACGAGTCAACTTTACCTGGTAATGCAGCATTATTATTCGCATATGTTCGTTTTGTTATGAATCAAGAAATCTACGAAGAACTGATCTTCGCAATAACTTTGATAACCGAGACTAAAGGTGAATCAATATTTCATGTTTTGAAGGATTACTTCATTGAAAGAGCAATCCTTCATCAAATATAATATCAATAGCAATACGTTATCGTGGATTTATAAGCTATTCAAAACAAAATGTGTCAGGGTGTTCACAATACATTGCGTCATTCATCAACATTTAATTGCGAAAATTTGAGTGTTAGATTGAATGAATCTCTTCAATTAGTTTGTTTGTTTGTTTGTTTTCCTTTAACGTGCTCTGTTTCTGCCTTTCGGCTAATGAAACGCCGGGAATTCTGTCACCTCACTAACCCGGGAATTTTGCCGAACCCCTCTCGTGTCGAGGGAAGGGATCTTTAATGTCCAACACATCTCTGTTAGACAGGACCGACAGCTTTACATCTCCTCCGAAAGATGGACACTCAAGCGATTCCCAGAATCCGAAAAAATCGCACCGACTTTGTGGGGATTGAACCCAGGTAACTCTACGTAGGAGACGAGCATCATATCCCATACGCCACCGAGCCGGTTCTCTTCAATTAGTCATTGATGCAGTCAACCGAATCGAAGCAACGCGTTGAATACTCGGTTATTTGCACAGTTGTGTGAAGAAAATGACGAACACTTTCATCAATTACTCATTCACACTGAAGTACGCTGACTGTCCAAAGGCTTATGTTTGACAAGATTTTTTGCACTTTTTGAGACTATTTCAGAATTTCTGGATACTAAGCTAAAATTTTAAAAGGAAATTTAATGAAGGGGAAAACAGACATCGCCTATTCAACAGATTTGTTTGAAAAATTTAATATGGTTAATTTGCAGTTACAAGGCAACAGTTCAAATTTGATTAAAACAAAGTCCATCTTATCAGCGTTTCTTGCCAGAGTTAAACTAATGAAGCGAAATATTGGATGAGACGAATTTTCTCAATTCCCCAGTTTGTCACAGACAAACTGCCAGGACGACGACGTTTCAACCTACGTTCAACATTTAAATACCTCTATTCAGATTTTAAAACTAGGTTTGAGGATGTTTCGACCATGGTAATACCATCGTGGATATTTAATCCATATGGTGACATAGAGAAACAAATGTCATAATACAAGAGGAACTGATTGAACTAAGTACAAACGAAGAACTTAAGATTCAGTTGAAAAACGGATATCAACAATTCTGGCTGCAAAACAACATACCCGTTACTTATCCCGTATTATGAAATATAGCGAGGAAATTTTCAATTTCCTTTCCATCGTCATACCTAGTGGAAAAAAAGAAACAGACTGGACATCATTAGCCGAGGAGATTTAAGATTAACCCTTACAAAATTGACGCCAAATGTTGATAATTTATTATTAAAGCATCATGTCCATCCTTGTCACTAAAATTATTTACTTATTGCTTAGTTTATTTTATGTTACGTAAATTTTATATATTAGATACAAAATTTTATTTAGACTAGTTTTAATTTAAATTCAATTAATAAATGTATGAATTAACATGTGTTTTTATTTTAGGTTTTGACACTAAACTTTACTACAGTTAGAAATTTACAAAAATTAATATCAGGTAAGTAGGGGGTCTACCCAAACTCAAAAAACATGGCAAGGGGTCTACGACACAAAAAGTTTGAGAACCTATGTTCATTATATATCTCCCAAAAACTTAAATGACGATATTCAACTACCATTTCCTTCACTTTATCGATGTTAAGTAGTTCAGTTGAAGATGTTGATGGTCCAACAGAGCGAGAAATATCTTCCACCACATATCGGCTGTTGAATGCACTGTACCACTCATATGCACGTGTTTTTGATAAAGTCTATTCACCGTAAGCTATCTGTAACATTTTTAGCGATTCAGCACACGAATTTCAATTTGCAATACGAAATTTGAGGCAAATTGTCTGTTCGATATTTGTATCCATGGTAAGAATCGCAAACACACTTGTGAAAGCTGACAAAATTGGACACTGTAAACAAAGTAAATGACAGATCGCTTTCAAGCACCACGTCAGTATGGAAAACAGTTGTGCCAACTTAGAAACAACAAAAATTTTGACAATCGTTTTAAGCAGATTTTATTAAATATTCAATTCCCGGTAGTTTTCTGACAAATGTTTTGAGGATTATTTCAATGATCTATTATATAATGATATATTTTACACGCTATTTTCTTCATGGAAACTAGTATTTAAATGATATATTTTCACGAAATCGATAATAATGATTAATGTCAATGTTAAAGCAACTCTGCTATTTGAGATTGTTATTATCACTGAAATGATGTTTAAATATAAAATGTTAAACTAGATGGTGGGATGAATGAATTCTTTACTTGACGATGCAGACCTGGTGAGAATTGAAACACCTAAAAATTATCATCGATAATCTTCAGAGCAGATGTTCTAATTTATCCCGTTAATAGGAACGATTTTTGGGATTTTCGTTTTAATGATTCATTTTGATTCAATTGCTCTATTGATTACTGGTATTCTTCACTAGCAATTTGTAGTGTTTGAATAATTTTAGGGCTTGGACAACTATTCGTGCTTATCTACGGTGGTCTTGAACTGTAAAATATTAATTAGGTATAATTTTGAAAGTTGTTCGGGTAATGGTTCGTCAAAAACAGACTGTCTTTAGAGTTCTGTCTGACAAGCGGCATCTTATGTTTGTTGCTATGTACACTGTTATCAAAAACGCCCTCTCAGATTCAGCGCTGGTTGGTACTAGCTGCCAAGAGCAAACTGTAAAATTTACTCCTTAATCCTCCACACTGGTAGAGATTCTTCTCTTTTCTAATAAGCGACTCAAGCCTATCAATACTCGTAGAAATACGCAAAAAGGATTCTGGCAGACTCTCAGTGTCTCTTGCAATTACTATTAAAGGCTTATGTTGCTTTTGTAGCAACAACAATTTGAATCCCCTGCAATCATTGAAGAAACAACTCATTTTGTTTTTTAAGTTTGCTGTACCCGTTGTGTTCATATCATTACTAGAAGTTGAGGCGTGTGAAATAGTGTCCGCGGGATATAATCGCCCGATTAATTTTTAATTTGTTCCATCGTTCTTTAATAATTTCAAATTATTTTACAATATCTTAATACAGCAGTTGCAATTATATTTATATCTCGAACACACAATACCTCGACGGCCAATTTCAAGGGCTGCAATGTATTTTCGAGGTCGACAAACACCTCATGTTCTTCAACCTTTCAAAATATTGCAAAGTCTAGACCAACGAGTTTTACAATCAAGGACCAATTAAATTGTTTCGCCAACAAACTCTCGCTGAATGTAATTCTGATGCACATCATTTTGGTTAGAGAATTCTTAAAACGCTCGACACATTTCCTTAGTTTTGCTATGATCGGTTGGTAATACGATCTACATACTATGAAACTTTTTGATTAGGGTAGCGAGTGCTTTACAAGTAAGCATTTCATCCATTAACAATATTATGGCAAAGACAAAGAGTGGTGATCCAATGAGAAGTCCAAGAAAAAAGGAATCGTGAGAAACCTGTAGTACGTATTGACGATTTTGATCAAACTGCCATAAGAAATACTATCTATGACAGTAAGTAGTCATTAAAACCATCGTCTAAATCAAGTTTGTAGAGGAACATATTACGTTGTCTGGATTAAAAGAGAAGCTCCACGAAAGAGATATTTTCAATAGGTGTGAGACATCTCTTTGGAAAATTGTACAAAACATTGGATTTAAGTATTCCAAAGATAATCCAAGAAGAGGTTTGATGGAACTACCTCATATTGCATTAAAGCGTATCCATTTTCTGCAATCATATATTCGTATAAAAATGAAGGATTACGTGAATTAGTCTATCTTGACGAAACATGGATTTTCAAGGATGGTACTATCGGTCGTTCGTGGCAAGATGACAATATCAAAAGTGTGAATAAAACAAAAGTTGGTGGAACCAGGTGAGGTTATCAACTATTGTTTGTACTATTTCAAGATATTCTAAATGAGATACTCGTTTCAGATTCATTGTACTCCATGCAGGCAACTTTGGACAGTGATTACCACGGGAAATGAATCAAGAAAACTTCAAGCATTGGTTTGTACACCAACTATTGTTGAATTTGGAAAAGCCTTCAACAATTATACTCGATAATGCAAGTTATCATACAACCATTTTAAACATAGCCCCCACAACAGCAACTAAAAAGGTTGAGATTCAAGAATGGTTAAGAAGCAATAATATTACTTATAAAAGTGATTTGAAACCACAATTATTGAGTCTAGTTAAAATGTAAGTACTGAATTCAAATAGGATTGTATTTCAAGGAGTAGGAGTATTTTCAATTTGAATATGTTTCACAGGAATAAGCCAAAACCAATATATGAGATTGATAATCTAGCTGAAGAATATGGACACGAAGTATTACGTCTTCCTCCCTACCATTGCATTTTCAACCCAATCGAAAATATTTGGGGTATAACCAAAAACTATTATCGGGACCATGCAGGGAAGGAAGGGAGTTCCGCTAAACAATCTCTTTCTGTATGGAAAGAAGCTCTTCAGAAAATTACTCCAGAGGTATGGAGTAAAACTATTGAGCATACAGAAAAAGAAATTCAATATTGGTGGGAACGCGAACTTCATTTTGATCTTGAAGATGTTCCCCCTTTGATAATAAATATGGACGAGAATGACAGTGACAGCGAAACATTTTTAGACGAACTTTCAGAATAAAATGGAGTATTTATTTTTTCAATTAATTTTAACTTTTCAACCTTTCCTTTGTAAAATTATCATTAAATAAATGATTTTATTGATTTCTGTTATTAGATAGTTTTACCTGAGCTCCTTATTTGAATCTGCAAGTGCCAAGTAGAATAAATTCTAGTTTCTGTTGAAAGATTGAAATATTTCGAAAATAATTATTATTTCATGGCATAGTAAAATTATTTTTATCAGTCAAAAGTAAAGTTTTGATTTAAATTTTGGACTTATTCAAAAACCTGATTTTCTCTAAAACCTTATTCATTTCCATTGTATTTCAAATTCAATGAGATGGTCAGTGCTCAAAACCTTTATCGAACAAAGTGCATAATGCAAATTTCTTCTTTTTCTGTTTTTATATTAAAGAAAGGTGAACAGAATTGAATTGAATTATGCCTCATGTGTTGTATTCACAGGTAAGAACTAGTATTCTGAAGATCCATCATGATCATCAGGTCGATTTTTATTTTCAACTCAAAATTTTCTGGCCGAAAAACAATTTCTTTTTTTACGTTCTTTGAAAGGTACAGAGATTATTTTTCTGAATGTTTTGATACTCCACACTAGGGGCCTGAGATGCGTAGTTTTCGATATACAGAATGCTCCATTCAAAAGGTATTGATATGAATGATTATTGAAAAATTTTATTTTCGGGAAAAGAAGGTCGCGAATTAATTTCATATGCCTCAAATTGACATCAGACAAAGTTTTCTCAAGGAAGAAGTCGAAGTGACAATCGGATTTATTCTGAGAAAAATTCATACCACTACCTCTTGAATGAAACAGCCTGTATTTCAGAAAATACGCATCTCAGACCCCTACTATGGGTATCAAAACACTAAGAAAAATAATCTCTGAAGAATAATGATGAAAAAATATGGGTTGTAATTTTTTTAAAATGGTCGATGACGTCATATCTTGCGAATTACAAAACAAAAATTTTTTTTTCTTCCAAATAATTTCGAGTTGAATATAAAAATCGACATGTCTGGGCGTTTTGCACGAAAATAAAAAATAAAGAAATTGTGAATTTTATTCCATACATTACAGTCGCACTGAATAGGAATTTTGGGAAACATTGGCAACATCCGAGAAAACTGGTTGATGCCGTCACACAACTTAACGTGTACAGACTATATACCCCATCTTACCTATCCGATTAACCTTCATAAACCTAAGCGGGATACATGCGCTATGATATGTGTTTTCTATCTGTCATATATGCACTTGAAAATCGCAATTCCGAAACTGAAAGAGAATGCTCATGATTAGGTCGAGTAATAGGTAAAATTCCCGACTCGATAACTATTATACCTGAAATGGAAAATAAGGAAGAAGCAATACCTATATATTGCAAGAATAAGCGTGTTATCTAGAAAAAAAAAGACAGGAGAAATCAAAATTGCTATAGTTTGTGCAAGAACATATGCGCAAAACATTTTATGTTTTTGATGGGATAATAGTCGATAAAAGTATCTTGGTAAAAAACTATTCTGAAAGATATACATACGATGACTAAAACTGCTTGCCAAGCAGTACAATTCAAACTACTACGGCGTGGAACAAACATCAGCAATAGATTCCGCATTCGAGAAGTTCACAAATATAGCACGACTGCTGTTTCGTCCTTGTGATGAAAGTATCAGTAGAACCAAACCCAACTACTTAAATAAAGGCGAATTCAAAACAATGTTATCGTTGAACGAGTAGTTTGTTCTACCCTACAAGGAGGATGCCCTAAACGTAGTCATTTAATGGTTCTATGCAATTATGTTCAATTGACTCTTAACCTGATAGGCGTTATTTTTTACCTGAACATACAAATGAAAAATAATTCTACTCACATTCTTCTGCAGCTTTTTGCAAAGCAGCTCTTCTCAAAAATTTTCAGCATGTTCCTGATGCTCCTTGTCGCTCATGTTTATGAAGGTGGTTAATGTTTGCTGGCATGCTAATCTCAAAACGGCCTTCGAAGAAAAGACCTGCATCATATTTATCGAACTTTGATTTCAACATAACACTCACTGGAAAATTGGAAAATATTCCTTCCATCTATTTCTTTTTCTAATTTCAATCTGTGATAACAGCAAGGCATAATGACCAGTGATTTCACCTGCTTTATTTTCAGAAATAATTCCAAAATGGTTATGCTCAAGTCAGCACAAGCATGCAAGCCACATATGCAGACTCTATCAGAAATCTTGAAATGTTTGTTGATGGCCCTTTCAATTTCATCTTGTGAGTCATTAGTTATGAAATGATGAAGGAATGTGATATTTTCTTTCGAAGACTGATGATGGGAGTTTTGATTTCCCAAAGCTGAGTCTATCTTTTCTTTGGATCCTTCTATAGCCAAAACGGAATAGTTATGATTCTCTGCCAATAGATATGATAGGTATCCCTGAAAGAAATCACAAAAGAATAGTTGTTTCTGAACTTCAGCAGATGTTTGAATGTGTGAATAATGATGAAATAAGGCCAATAGTTATTTATGATATAAGTGAGATATATATATATATATATATATATATATATATATATATATATATATATATATATATATATATATATATATTCTTTTGAAAAGAGAGGATTTACAAAAATTTGAGTAATTGTATCTACAATAAATGCTTATATCTATCATTTTGGTGTGTGTCAGAAAAACACAAGCTTGTATGTTTATTCTGTTTATGTTGTGTTAGTGTCGTGTGTACATAAAGAGTACAAAAGGTTTTTCTGCATAGCCGCTTCATTCTCTCGATTCACTTAAAGTACGAGGATGTCTTTTAAGTTTTGATTATTGTTTTCGAAGTATATTTCGAAGATTGATATACTTCTGCAATCGTTCGAACCAATTATGGAAGTAGTTATTCCAATCGTTTGCTGCTTCATTCAAAATGCCCTTTTAGAAGACATCAACAATTTTTTCTGAAGACTGAAACGTTTGACCACACAGTCCATTCTTGATTTTGAGAAAATTAAAAAAAACTTTGGGACTTAGGTCCAGGCTTTACGCAGGATGATGTAACAATTCGATGTTTTCTTGCGTTAAATATTCAATTGTTTTCCGGGCTGTGCGTGAACTTGCATTGTCTTGGTGAAGGATGATTCGCCGTTCTGGGTTGGCTTCTCCAAGGTTACTAACGACTTGGGATAAACAAATGATTGTGTACCAATCGGCAGTTCTTTGATTTTTTAAGGTACTATTAACGTCTAGAACTTTCAAAAAATCATTTTTTTACATATTTGGATTCTTTATACCTTCAATAATAACTTTCTAAACAATTAAATCAAAATTCGTAGCCAGTCCGAGATGTAACGACGCAATCGAAGCGCGTTCTCAACACGCAGGTGTTCACGCAGGTGTTCACGCAGCTGTTGCTCGCACGGCTTATATTAATTTCCTCTTCTACAAAATACTGGCTATACTTTTACTTCCAGTATTGTTTGTTTTCTCACAGATTCTCAATTCTATTTTCGTCATTATAGAAGTGTTTTCGTAAACAAAAATGCCTTCTAAAGCAGTGTATAGGAGAAAAAGTGGATAAAATTAAAAACCGAGAAAAAAAATGTGTACAAGACGTTCTCGTGATTTTCAGGGTAACCAATACACTGCTGAGCAAAGCACTTCTTTTACTAGTAAATCTGCTGATAAATTGTTTGCGAGTACCGACTTCGATGTAAAAATTGATACGAATTTTAATTTCTGCATTTTGTCGTTTCAACGCGTGTTTTCAGCATTAGTTAGTATGCTAAAGTGTAAAACTTGGGATAAAAATGTAAGATTTACAAAAATTGCTGTGCGTGGTCTTGGATTTGAACGCAATATAGAATGTGAGTGTGGTGACCGAATTATAAATTCGTGTAATTTTATAGACAACGGATACGAAATTAATTGAAGAATTGTTTTTGTTATGAAATTGCTTGACGTAGGTATTCACGACTTGGATCTGTTTTGTTCTTGATGGATATGTCGTCAAATTTTAGTGTTACAACATACTATAGACATACTATAGAAAATGTTAAAATTGCATCAAAAACTGTTTCTGATAGTTGTATAAAAGAGGCGGGCACGAAAAGAAGCAAAAAAAAATAAAGATAAAAATTTGCTCGAACTCGAATTTGCGGTTTCTAGTGACGGAACTTTGTCAAAGCGTGGTTTTAGTTCTTTGATTAATGTTTGTACTGTAATCGGTAAATATTCAGGCAAAATTTTAGATTATTTTGTTTCATTTGAAACCTGCAAAACGTGTGAAATCATGAAAAAAATGAATAGCATCGATTTTAAAAGTTGGTATGACAACGAGTATCACGAAGAATGCAGCGCGAATTGAGGGCAGCTCCGGTGGCATGGAAGTGCAAGGTATAATAGAAATTTTTGAAAGATCAGAGAAGCTTTACAATGCCAAGTATGCTTATTATATCGGCGACGGTGATTCAAAAACATTTGTAAACGTTATAGTGTTTTACACGTAGGAAAACGTATGTTCGATATCTTAAAGATATCAGAAAAACAATTACTGAAGCACGTAAAATTAATAAAGCCGAATGCGTATCAGCATATGCCGAGAGTTAGACAGCCGCGTAAAAATGTAACAAGTGTACTTCCTCCACCGCCAAAAACGACTGACTTGACAAGAAAAGTTATGGAAGAAATGTCAAACCATTATCCATTAGCTATACAGCGTTATCCAGGGTCTAAAGAAGACATGAAAAAAGAGATATAGGCTGGTTTTTACCATAAGATTTCTACGGATGACAAACCGCAACATGATAACTGCAATCCAGAGTGGTGTAAATATCTCAAGGCAAAGGCAGAAAATACTGCGTTCGTAACATGGATCAATAAGTCCCGAGACTAACCCAGAGATGGCGCTCGTAGTAAACCAGTAACCACGTCTTTCTAGAGCATTAACCTTTGCTTGAAACGTGTCAAAATTTTAAGTCGATCGGACCAGAAACAGCTGAGTTATCGAGGTTAGAGTAAAGTCGTTTTGTAGTTTGTTTAAAAACTGGAAAAAACCGAGTTTTGTGTTCTGATAAAACATTGTTTTTTAATGGGTAGAAACACTGTGCAAGCGAAACAATGGATTGAAAAATGTTACCCGACTCTTGTCCATCAAAAGCAACGACTTGTCGGTGGTTTGCCGAGTTTAAACGTGGTCGTACCGACACAAATGACGCGAAACGCTCGGGTAGACCTGTGGAAGCCGTTACACCGGAAAATGTAAGTGAAGTGACAAAAATTATAATGAAAGATCGTAAAGTGAAGCTCCGTGAGATTGCTGAGATGACACAGATATCATATGGAAGTGTATTTACTATCCTTCATAAAAAATTGAGCATGAAAAAGGTTTTTTCCAAGTGGGTGCCGCGATTGCTTTCGATGGAACAAAAACAGCAACGAGTCGATGATTCAGAAAGCTTTTATCGCTATTTACTCGCAACAAAAAGATTTCTTGCGTCGTTACGTGACCATGGACGAAACATGGATACATCACTACACTCCAGAGTCGAAGCGGCAGTCATCTGAGAGCCGTCTGAAACGTCCGAAAAAGCAGCAGTCAGGTGGCAAAGTCATGGCGTCAGTTTTTTGGGATACGCATGGCATGATTTTCATTGACTACCTCGAAAAAGGTAAATCGATCAACAGTGATTATTATATTGACTTACTGGTGTGTTTTAAGGAGGAAATCGCAAGAAAACGACCGCACATGCAGAGAAAGAAAATCCTTTTTCACCAAGACAATGCACCCTGCCACAAGTCGATGAAAACAATGGCAAAATAGAACGAATTGGGCTTTGATCTGCTTCCCCACCCCCCATACTCGCCAGATTCAGCTCCCAGTGACTACTGGCTCTTTGCTGATCTTAAAAAAATGCTCCAGGGAAAAAGATTTGGCTCAAATGAGGAGGACATCGCTGAAACTGAAGCTTATTTTGAAGCGAAAGATAAATTTTTTTATAACCATAGTATTGAAAAATTGGAAAAGCGTTGGAACCATTGTATCACCCTAAAAGGTGATTATGTTGATGAATAAAAAAAAATTTGCAAAAAAAATGTTGTTTTCATTGTTAGTTTTGGGACTTATTGATCCATGTTACATACGCCCGCTCTAAGTGAAAAAGTACAGTATTATGTCAAGTCATTATGAAAAACTAACCAACGACGAGCTTCTTACACGTTGCTTAGGAAGAAACACTCAAAATAACAACGATAAAATAAACAATAAAACTGTATGAGCAGTCGTCCCCAAGCATACGTTTACAGAAAAATAAGTAGTTGAGTTAGCCGTTCAAATAACGCTTTCAATTTTTAATGAAGAACGAATGAATCTCATTAAAATTTTAGAAATCATGGGCTGCACAATAGGAACTTTTTCGAAGAAGCAAGACCTACTGGAGCATCATTAGGCAATTTAGGACGAAGGTCTACTTCTGTACGGTCCAGGCATTGCCGATTGTAGGTCATAAAAACCAATTTTAAGAACAATATTTACGAAAAAATGTAAGAAAAACTTTAAACGCGGTTTTCTCGAATTTAGTTTTTTTAACTAGTGGACAGTAAATCTCCGGATCTACTGGGCCGGTTTTGATAAACTTTGAAGTATTTTGTTTGTTTTTATAATCTGTATGATAGTTTACAACGATTTTTGAAAAAAATTCAATGTCCGTAATTTTTTATTTTCAATGATTTTTCAATTTTTCTGGTAAACTATCACGTAAGAACACTTCCTTTTTGTAACGCATTTTGAATTTCATGTTTCAGGCTTACCGTTCCAAAGGTTAACTGTCCGCCATGCAGTATTGTTTTTTAAGAAGAAAATTTGAGCGTCCACTACAAGATGTAAAATTAATAGAAAATAAAAATTAAAAATTTTTTCGTTATCTTTAAGAATTGTTTTATATTTAAAGAAAAAAAATTTGATAACATTTTTTAGTATTCTAGACGGTAAAAGTACCTTAAAGGAATTGTTGCTACATGTTCTATTTTTGAAACAAACGTTGTGACCTTCTTTTTGGTGACATTTGGGCCACGGAAGACGTTTGTCGGCTTTTCTTCCTCTTGGAACACCCAAACAGAAGATTGGCGCTTATTTTCTGGCTCGTATGAATAAATACAAGATTCATCACCACTGACAATGTTGTAAACGCTTTTAGACTTTCCAAAGTTAAGACGGTCCAGAGTTTCTTAACACCTATTCATCCTTACAGCTTTCTGTTCTTCGATCAACAGATGCGGTATCCAACGGAAAACCAATTTCCTTACACACAATTCCTCGTGCAAAATTTTTTGTATAGGCGTCTTCGAATTCCGCAATGATGCCTGAATCTCTCGATATGTTGCATGTTGACCTTCATTAGTCCAGTCCTTATAGGTTTTATCTGCGGAAAAATTCCTAGTGAGCTAAATTTTGTGTACACCTTTATTACGGCATAGTAATGAAGATGTGAAAAATCGACATTGATATCGTACCGGCTCTACTCCGAAAACGGTTAATTTTACAGAAAATGCAACAAACATCTTTTGTAGACAATTTCACGACAAACAATTTTATGATGGCCTTTGTTGACCTCTGAGCAATATATCGCGAAATATTTGAGAAAAACTGATTTTCGTGACCTTTTGACATTTATAACTTTTTTAGCCGGTACGATATCAATGTCGATTTTTCACATCTTCATTACAATGCCGTAATAAAGGTGTATACAAAAATTCAGCTCTCTAGGAATTTTTCCGCAGATTGGGGTTTGAAATAGCTAAAATGACTGGACTACATGGATATTCTTACGCACATATACCACATTTTCTTGAGTGACCATTGATTTTGGTGCACCTGCACTTGGATCGTCGTTAAGCCTTACCCTTTTACATTTAAATTCTCCATACCAACGGGAAACTGTTGACTCATGTGGTGCTTCAATGCAGAAAACAGAATCCAACTCTCCGAGACATTATTGTTGAGATAATTGTAGAATATTATTGCGCAAAAATGCTCACGGTTTAATTCTATTTCTCAACTAACTTAAGCTAAAATTTTGGATTTATATTAACGAACCCTAGAGGTTCACTTTATGTCCTCTATGTCCCAGCATGCAAAACATAAAAGACATCCCTTGTATTTTCAGTATAAGAATTACTATGCAAATACAAATACAAATGAGATAAAAACACAAGGTTTAACTTTAATCTACACTTTATTTGAAAAAATTCGACGACGCTTCGCTGACACAGCAGCTTTATCAAGAATGATAAACAGAATGAAGAGTATGGTATTATAAACAAATCGTAGAACAAGTTGGATGAATAACAGGAAAAACCCACACCGAGCCATTGTACAGTTAGTATGAAAGGTAATCAAAAACTAATTAAACAAGTTAGGTAGGGGTGAATATTTCACATCTACCTGCTCATTCAAAAGCTTGTCCGAATGTTTGTATCTATTTATTTCTAATGCTTCTAGGAGATCTAATTTTAAACTTTTTGATTTTATATGTAATATGTCAAAGTTTTTATTGAATGAATGGTTTTCTTTTATTAAGTGGTTTGAATAATTTGAATCAGATTTATTTTTATCGAAGCTACGTTTATGTTCAGATGTTCTTATGCCAAAACTCCTATAGGTCCTACCGATATAAATTTTATCACAAGAACCGCAATTGAGTTTATAGATTCCTGATTTACTTGATTTTTCAACACGAGATTTATTATTTTTAATATGTTTACCTAAGTTATTAGAAGTTTTGAAAGTATTTGACTTTTTAAATTACTTGCAATTTATACTTAAAATCAGAAAAATGTATTTTGAATATTGGGCATTATGATTTGAAATACAAAATGATTTCAATTACTACGAAAGTATTCGAACTAATACTCTAGAAACAATACACCTAGTTTTGCTTATACGAATAAGCCATATACAGAAGTTAGCATCTATGGAAACACCTCTTCAACAATTTTATCACAAATTGTTACCTAACAACGTTTATAGTGACTACATAAAAAAGACATCTTCATTTCTATGATAAATATAATGACTCAGCAATTGTAAGGCGAAGCAGTGCATTTAAGAATAAAGATTATAGATCAGTAGATTATGTTGCCTTATGATTGTCAAGTCATTATATTTATTATAAGAATGAAGATTTCTCATTCTGATATAATCACTATATACACATATCACAAAAATTGTCGCATCACCTGGTATTCTGAATTCCACAATCAATTAAGCAGCTCGATCGCAGTTTCTTTGTCAACGTATGTTTTTGGACATACGAGGGAAAATCTCTTATCTATGTAGTAACACTTGTTTCCATATGATCTCAAACATGTCTGACACAAGAATGAGTTTATTTAACTATTAGTATTCATTCAATTTCTCTTCAGTTTTCACGATAAATTAATGCAAGTTTTCTGTGTTTCTTGTTGATTTTCGAATCTTTGAATTTATTTTAATGGCTGCTGAACGTCCTGGACGCTATTTGAGTGATCATGAAGTGGTAAGAATTGTAACACTTCTAGAGGAGGGGCGAAGCCAACGTTACGCGGCTAACTTGTTGAGTGTTAACCAAAGCACTATTTCATGAGCAATTAATCGGTACCACGAAACAGGGGAATATGGAAGAAGGGCCTTACAGGGAAGAAATCGGATAACAACACCAGTTGAGGATCGTTGGCTTCGTTTAACTGCACTAAGAGTTCGGCACTGTACGGCTAGAATGCTACAAAATAAACTTGCACTTTCCAGAAATGTGCATATTTCATTGCAAACTGTTAGGAACAGGCTCAGAGAAGACGATATCAGACCAAGAGTGGCTTCTACCGGCCCGCGTCTCACCAGAGAGCATCCAGTTGCAAGATTTCAGTTTGCGAGGGAACATGCGAATTCGGGTATTCCAGAATGGTCGAATGTTCTCTTTTCCGACGAGTTCAGGTTCTGTCTAGTATCAAGTGATAGACGTATATACAGACGACCTGGGGAACGGTATCAGCAATGCAATATCCGGCAAAACCGAAAACTTCGGAGGGGACTCAGTAATGGTGTGGGGAGGCATTTCTTTCCATTGTCGAACTGAGTTAGTCCTAGTGAATAATGGAAGAATGACAGCGGCCAGATACATCGCAGATATCCTTGAACCCCATGTTGTACCCTTTGGCCTATTGATTGGCGAAAACTTCATTTATATGCATGATAATGCTCGACCTCATGCAGCTAGAGTATTTACAGAATTTCTGCAAAATGCCGACATCGATATTTTAAGATGGCCAGCCAGAAGTCCCGACTTGAATCCCATAGAACATGTTTGGGACAACATGGGGTGGCAAATTCAGCAACGTAAGATGCCTTGTAGAACACTCCAACAACTAGAAAATCTGCTTCCTGAAATTTGGAACTCAGTGACTCAAGAGTACATCCAAAATTTGTTTGAGGGGCTTTCGAGGCGTATACTGGCAGTAATTAGGGCCCGGGGAGGAAACACTCGATTTTGAAAATGATTAGTAGCCATTCGATGCTAGTTGATTGGTCTTTTCGCGAATGTTTGAAGATGGTAGAATTTTTTAATTTTTCATTAACTCGAAAATTGTTGATATTTTCCATCATAAACTCATCTCTTTTGAATGATTTCTTCTTATTTTACACTTCTGAAAGTTACCAAGCAAATGAAAGAATGACCAACCTAAAAGTTTATACAGTATTTTCGTAAAAGTAGGGTGATGCGACAACTTTCGTGAGGAGTGTATATATTGGTAAGTAACTGAAAAATAACTAAATAAATAACAATTTTTGTAGATTTAATTTTAACAGTAACTGATTTATATAGTTTGTATAATATTTTGGTAAATTAATTAAGATATGAAAGACGATAAGTAAAAGTACGTGTCTATGAGTACGAGTACGTACGAATAGTTTGTTATGCCTTAAAATTATCCTAACAACATCCAAATTACTAGCAAATAAAGCTATCATCATCAAGATAACCATTTCTGTACGAAACTACGAATACGAAAACACTTAAACATCATGATACGGAACTGAAAAGAGGGTAGCCTTACCACGCATTGAGCATTGAATCATTATTATTGATTTAACGAATATTATTATTTGAATACTTACCTTGATGCAAAGAAAACAGTATGTATTTTATTGTAACATAATATATTATTATAACAACAATTTTGAGAGACTCGGATTTACAAACCACAAAAAACAGGACCTAAAATTTCGAAACCAAACTGAAATTTCGAGATGTTTCAACTTTTTAAGTTTTGTGTTGAACACTAACTTAATTCGAAATATGAAGTTTATAAGTCCTCTAGAAGTACCTACAAATCTTGATGATCGATGAGTGTGTCTATGATAAAATTAAAGAACTTCAACTGACGATAGTTCGTAAATTATAAGGTGTATTATACCGGGTGGGGCAACTAAAACGAAAAAGACTCCATAACTGCTAAACTATTCGTTTCTGGACAAAACGCAGAAACAGGTCAATTTTTGTCTGAAGGGGGGCATCTTTTAACACACGGTAATTTTATTTTACATCAACCACCTAAGCAGGGGTGCACAAAACTCAATTTCTTGAATAGGGAAGATAGGTCGTGTGATACCTTATTGGAAAGCTCTTTTGATTCTCAACGCAATTGTGTAATAATTTTTGAGTTTTGACATATTCGGAAGAAGATACAGGCTGGTTCGTCAAAAGACAAGTTATTGTCAGTGATTGCAAAATCTGTCGATTTCGAATGAACATTCACCGAAATACTTTATGTATTTTGTATGTAACTCGGTATCTAACCTAACCTAGAAGTCTGAACTTTTAATAGTGAAAGGAAGTTACTAAAATCAACCATAATCCGAAATTACGTACTATTATACCCTATAGCTTACGAACTATCGCCAGTCAAAGTTCTTTGATTTTGTCACTTGGACGATGCTCATCGATCATTAAAAACTCTAAGATGCTTCTAGCGGTCACACAAACTTTAAATTTCGAATTTACTTAGTGTTCAACCTAAAACCGAAGAAAAAATGGAACATCCCGAAATTCACTTTCGTATTCTAAGGTTTATTCCCTATTTTTTCATTTGGCAAATTCACGTTTCGTTACAATGAATATAGCATTATTTTAATTATATATTATATGATAATATAATATATAACATTTTCTCCGTGAAAACGAATATTTAAATGTTATATTTTTCACGAAATCAATAATATTGTTTAATGCTGCTATTCTAGTACCTTATCATCACTGAAAAATGTTTAATGTTAATGTTTACATATAGAAATATAAACGAGACGATGGGGTGAAATAGTTCTTTACTAGTCCATGCAGCCACGTAATGAGAATTATAATACCTAAATAACATCATTAATATTAATAATCTTCAAATCAGATGTTCTCATTTGTCTCGAAAAGAACACGATGTTTGGAATTTCGTTTCATATATTTATCCATCCAGCTCTTCTGGTTACTGGTATTCTTAGCTAGCAGTTTGTATGTTTGATTATTTTTGGGGTTCAGACAACCGTTCGTATCTATCTGCAGTATACCTAATTCAATTGCGAAATCTCACTTTACATACCCATTGTCATATATTGTGACAACTATGATCGCACGCATATGAATTCAGTACGAGGAGAAGGTTAGGCCGAGAGTGTAATAATTGCGTCGAAAAATTCGAGAATTTTAGTGAAGAATTTCGACCTGTAGTGTGTAATGGTCTGGAGAACGAGTCCGTCAAAAGTCTCTCACATAAAAGAGATCCAAATCTACAAAAAAAGTTTTTGGCACGCTTACTAGAACCAATTTAGAGCTATCTTTTGTCTAACCTATATGGTTCTATAACGAAAAAAAAACAGAGAACAGTTCCTGAAGAACTTGTGAAATTGTTGTATGTAAATGCAAAGTAGACATTGTATATGAATGGGGATCAAATGTTGCAAACAAATGTCAATCAGGTAGATAAACTGCTTGCCAGAATGTAGATAATTGAATCGAGATTGATCCGATGACGACCGAATTTCGACGACGATTTTGGCGATTAAGAAGATTAAGCAAAGGAAATCTTGTAGATTCATGATGAGGATAGATGTCACCGCTAGAATCTAGTTAGTCTAGATTCCCTATCCATTTTACCTTGACTATATAATGATCTATATTTTATCCTAATGCGATCAGATGAAAAGCTTACAAAAACGCTGAAGCTACCACTTCTCGGACGCGAAGGCCACATTTTTCAGATTTAGGCAGGTTGCAACCTGTAGGAGACGCATTCTCAGCACCATTATAGACGCTTTTCCATAAGTTGCTATCGTTCGTTTCCCAACCAATCCTCAAATCCACTCAACTATAATATAATTACGTTAACAATGTGTATCCCACATACATCTTACAAAAGTTTACAAACATTCTATGGGTGCCACTCAAGCATCTCACTCACTACTGGAGCTGAAGAGTTGAAGTTTTCACCACCCTCAGCTACGGTCTTGAAACAAATTCATACAGCCAATGAGACTTCCTCGAACGTCAGTGGTTATCGATAAATCTTGAAATTTTCAAAATTCCAGTTACAAGAGAGGCGAATATATTAGAATATGAATTATATTTAAAACAATAACTGCGTTCTCCCCAAAATCAATGTAATTTTTAATCGCACTTTTCATGTGAAATTAAACGAATAAGTAGTACATCCAAATAATTAATTTTCTATAATGACACAAAAACTACGAGTAATATGACATGACATATGCTGCAGAAGAAGTCCTTCATCGTTTTCATGAAACAAGATAACCACATAACAGTTTTTCTGTAGAAACTCAAAGAGAGATTCTTCCAATGTGCCAAGAAATAAAAATTAAAATATGGAAGATAAGAAAGCAACTAGTTTTGAAGTAATATGGCTGTTACACTCGGACCTCACACAAACCAAGCCTTGTGTATAACGAAGTGAAGCCGCAACTTTAAAAAAGGAATGGCTTAAAAGCATACAAAGATTATCTCTCAACTTTTGCCAAGCAGCGAATAGCACCGCAATGCAAGTGCTTTCCAACATTGTTTTTCTCCAAATAAGACATCTAGTTGGTAATTTTTCACAACTATCATAGTTAATAGGTTTTTTTACTAAACAATTATCTCACCAACCTGTACATAATCAAAAGTTCAATAATTCGAAATATCAAACAGTATAGATGCCAACACATTATTTCACATGCAAGACATTACTTCACTCAACAAAGCGTTTACCCAGCCTTATAGAGTGAAGTACACTAGAAAGAATTATAGACAATACTTTGAACAAAACACTTACCAAACCTGCACCAATATCAATAACTTCTTGCGATCCTATCGATCCACAAACATCAGCTACAACTGGTGCGAGACTTATAATTTCATGTCGTTTTTTGATGCTTAATCCACAGTTCACACCAAAACAGTAAGCTATATCATTTATTTCAATCTTTTCGTGGGGTACGCTTAAAGCTTTAACTGTAGCCAAAAAATCTATCAACGATTTTGGACAGTTCTCCTGAAATTTCAAAAGCATACTGAATGAAAAGTATTAAATAACATCAAAATATCTCACTCACTTTTGTTCTGCATAATGTTAAATCTTTCAGATCACAGAAACTCAAATTTTTCAAAAAAGCAACCATTCCTGAGGAATTTTTTCAAAAATATTCTCCACTAAAACATTTATGTTGAGGTAGTTATAAATCCATTGATGTGTTTGCAAAAGTTTCAATGCATTATCTAAGTATTCAGATATATTAGAATAGGAATCTGGCAGTACCATAAATTTACTGTCTGCAAAAGATTAGAGGATATATATATATATATATATATATATATATATATATATATATATATATATATATATATATATATATATATATATATATATATATATATATATATGTGGTCAAATATCTTCCGCGATAAACTTCGCGAGGAGTCTATATATGTAAATTTGAGACAAGACGAATTATTCAAGAATCCGTAGATCAATGAATAATCCCTCCTGACAGGAGCTAGTTCCCAAATCTGCCCGCCATGCACGCAGCCCCCAAACGCCACAATAGTGCAACTAAGCAGGATGCCGAGAAACGAAGCGGCAGACTGCAGTTTCGCCCTTATTAGGAGCTCATCAGTGTCGCATATCGCTTCTCAGCATCCTACCAAGCTACATAGGGGTACCCTATCAATTCCAGAAAGGACGCACCTCGTACATACGTACGAAAGTCGCCCTCTATGGACCGACACGGCGAACCCGCTACCAGACTCCGAGAAAGATACGAACAATAACAAACAGATGTGGAAACGTTAAAAATTCCAAACATTTGGGAGACATCTTTCGCCGTTCCGTGAATCACATCAACGGTAGAAAACGAGCGAAATAATCCCGCTGGAATAGTGCTCTGCTTCCGAGATAAACCTCCCGTCGGAAAATATTTGGTCAAATATTTACGGAATAGCTCAGGGTGATAGATAGTCTCCTCTATTTTTCAGTAGCTCACTCTGTATCTTCTACAGTTTTCAATCAAAAATAAAAATTCGTTCACAGGGATGCAGACAAAAATAATACCTTTCTTTCGAGGTATCACTTGACCCATCTACCCTCTTCCAAATTTTCAAGGGTGGTCGGTCACCCCTGCTCTAGGGGTTGAAATTCGAGATGAGAATGGTACTTGATGATGACTGCCATTGATCATCATGGATCTGTTCCATTTTACTTCACTGAAACTTGAATAGTCTTCCCTATCTTTCAGTTGCTCACCCTGTATCTTTTACAGTTTTCAATTAAAAATGGAAATTCGTTCAAGGCGATGTAGACAAAGATACCACCTTTCTTTTGAGTCATCACTCGACCTATCTTCCCTATTCAAAATGTTCAAGGATTGCAACCCCCGCTTAGGTTGATATTTCAGGCAAGTTTTGTACCCCAAAAGATGTCCCCCTTGAAACAAAAATTGACCTGTTTTTGCGTTTTGATCAGAAATGAATATCTTGGTTAGATATATAGTCTCTGTTTAGTTTTAGTTGAAGCACCCTGTATATTATATATATATATATATATATATATATATATATATATATATATATATATATATTATATATATATATATATATATATTGGAATGCAGTGTCCGAAGTTATGGACAACTTATAATGAATAGAATGGTTGAAAATTCATTTTTCAGTTGAATCCTTTTACTGGTTCAAAATTTTGAAATATTTAAAGTACGTGGGGTCCACACCACTATGCGCAGTATTCAGATTTCTCTTGTAGACACATACAAATACACGAAATTTCTCGAAATTACTTCGCAAAATTGGAATAAATTAAGAGTTCTAGAACAACTATTCATAGCAGTAAACTATAATGTTTATCATCGGTTGAGTCAACAAACAATCAAATAAATAAGACGAAGATGAAAACTAATCAATAGTATTTAATTTCAAAAACTATCAACAACCTCACTTTTGAAAGACATTGTACTATGCGTTATCTACAACTGTCCACAGTTCATCTTTTCGTTTACTTGTATCACAATCACTTTTAGGTCCCATAATAACTTTCCCATTTAAAATTTTATCAGTTGCGGATAAATATTTTTCACCAACTTCTCGCAAAGCATTATGATCTACTGACATAACTTCTGCTCTGTGATTCTGCAAAATATCAGGAGTTAACCTCAAATAAAATTCATTACAACCTTTATGGCAAGGAGGTATAGGAGCATCAATTGCTTGAAATACTCCCAACTTAGATTCTACAATTTCTTGTGGGGTTACTTTATTCAACTCTTCATGTAACCATTTCTGAGTCTCATCGAAGATGTCTAAAGTCTGAAGATTTCGAGGGTCTCTATAACTGAAGAAAGTGAAAACGCCATCTGTTGTCAATCTTGCTCCACCACCATATGCACCATAACGTTCTCTGAGGTTTGGATGAAGATATTTTGAGGTAAGTAATCTCGCAAGTACACGAAGTCTCGAATATTCCGGATTTGTATATGGTACTGTTAGTACAGCTTTGCTGCAGTAGTTTACAGGTACATTGAGAACATGATGTTGGCACTGCACTGCACTTTTTGACGATAAAACCTTCCCTGTTACATAAGATTTATCAGATGCTGGTGTCGATGGACCTTCAGGTATTTGATGTACAAATGATTTGAATGATTCTATCACTTTCAAAACTTGGTCATCAGAAACGTTCAGAGCACATCTGAAAAGGAAAATCATAGTGTTGAACTACCTCAAATCAAAAATCAAAATCAAATTTATATAAGTTTGAGAATTATGAATTACTGATTGAACTGAATTTGAACTGTTTGAAGATATTAATGTATGTATGTCAATAATATTTTGTTTGTTTGTTTCTATTAATCATAAACTATTTACATGATACGTGATTTGAAAATCATTGACTATATGAGATTTCACAATGTGTAGACACATCGAGCAGTATTCAACCTTCCGGTATGTTAAATATCAAGGAGCTAGTCTCGATCTACTCTTCATAATCACCATCAACCGGGCCACAGCGCACGTTAGATGTCACGAATAGGAACAATGGACTGCAGTTTCGGTCTCGTTTGACCTCGTCAGCATTGTCTACCCATTCGTAACACCAGGCTATGCCGTTACCTACTCATCTCAATTCGTTGGAGAGAACGTAAGCATGTAAATGTCACTGCGCCCCCCAACGAACCGAAACAAAAGCTACCTCACCATGGCCCCCGAAACGGTAAATGTCTGCGCCCCCCAACGAACCGAAACAAAAGCTACCTCACCATGGCCCCGCGAAACGGTGAAAACAAAGAGCAGATAAAACAGGAAACCGTTAAGTGGTCACACTAGTTCGATAACATACCAGATAAACCAGATGCACTGAACAGGTGTAGGTTTCTTTTTACAAAGAGACAGTACTCAAGGACAAAGAGACTGGGAAGAGTGAGAATCCTCTGGGTGACAAAGTGCTCCCTGCAGCTTTCTCTTGGGTTCAACCCCAGTAAGCTCCTAAGACATCTCGTCTGCAGAATGAACACCCTATCACTCATCATCGAATTTCCCCAAAATACAACACCACACCTAAGATGGTACTCTACATGTGCATGATAGAACAAAAGCGCTGCCTCTCTATTGACCATTCTTGACAATACCCTCAGCGCATAGCAAGCTCTACCTATGGTCTTTGTAACATGGTCCACCCAGCATGCCCAGTCTAACCTGGAGTCAATCCTTACTCCCAAGAAAGCGACAGTATCCTCTGCTGTTATAGTTTCATTGTTATATACTATGCTTAAGTTGTTCTGTTGGCTTTCTGAATCCAAAAGAGATTATTTGAGTTTTAGATGCATTTAGTAGAAGCTCATTCTGAAGCTCAGTATGAAAAGAATAGGGTCCAAAATAGATCCTTGAGACATCCCACTGTATAATTGCAGGAGCTTCAGTGACTGATCTCTCATCCCACAATGTTACAGCTCGATAATCTGCTTTTCATGATTGGCACAATCAAACACCCTTATCAAATCCAGACAGATGATAGTACCTCCTCCAAATGGTCAAATGCTTCAACTGCAAACTCTATAAGTTCTACCGTTGCTATTGTGGACCTTTTCTGTTCGAAACCCTGCCGACTTTAACTCATCAAGGACCTGGACATACTGATTGAAACAAAAATTTCATATTACATCCAAAAAGTTTGAAAGACGCCAATTTCTGAAATGCTGTAGAACATAGATAATCCAAAACAAAAACTGTTTATCAGATTAATATGCAACAAATGTGTCAAGGTAGACTCTCAGAAACAAGAAGCTGAAGCACTGCAGACCACTATTAAGGAGCCTATACAAGAGGATGACAGAAATATAGCGATATTCAAAAACAACAAAAAGCAATGGAGCAGTTTGATGTCGCGTTTCAAAACATAGTTATCCGGAAACCCAGAAGCCTGTTCAAAAATGATCCAGCATGCTATTGCCATAGACACATTCAGGAAATTATGAAGCAACGTTTGCAAAACAAAAAGAAATGGAAAGAATGACAAAAATTTAGGTACACTGAAATTGAATTAAATAGAGAATATGGTGCCATTTGGCAATTTTAAATATGAGAAAAAGTGAGACAGGGTTCTGACCACGCTTGGTTGCCTCGCTAAACTCCGTCAATGGAGAAATTGTTACTGATAAAGCGGAAATATATACATGGGAAGAATACTTTCAACAAATTCTTTATGTAAACCAAAATAATAATCACCATCAAGAAATTGTAACACTATATATTCCAGAACTATATGTAGAACCTCCACTTTGGCAGAAACCATAACTACCACCAGAAGACTAGAAAAATACAAAGTGGCAGGCAGAGATGGGATACCTGGGGAATGGTTGAACAAAGAAGGAACTTACCTTATGGAACAACTATACCAGCTACTAAATCTAGGTTAATAAAATAAAACATATCATCAGAAAGAAGATATACACTTTTCAACAGTGCATACAAAGTTCTATCGATCATACTTTTTAAAAGTGAATCATACTTATGCAGAGGAGAGTGAATTTAGTAGTTATATAGTTTTCAAAAAGAAAAAGTTCATCCAATAAAAGCAAAATCGTCTATAGTTTGTATTAAAAAAAGCATGTTTGTATTGTAACTCAAAAACCACCGAGCCGAAATTTTTTTCTTGACTACTGAATTATACTCCAAAAATGCCTGCAAAATGTCAAACTCATTATTATATAGCTTCAAAACGAACAAGATATCCGCAAAAGATGATTTTCCCAAAATTCGAGATAATTTAAATAAATCAAAAATGGAAAGATATCAGAAACATTTTTTCACTACTGAAGCATCCCTGAAGAGAACAAGATAAGGGGAGATCATTTGTCTCTAACTATTGCATTTCACCTAGCTGCCATACCAAAATATCGAATTTGCCTGACCTGTACAACCACTTTGTTAGATATCTTGAGGTGAATGCTCACTAAACATGAAACGATGCTACAAATTTGATTTTTAAACTCATATTAAGATCTGCTGAAACACTTACCTTAGATTTTTTTGGTTGAAGAGAGACTTGCCAATATCTGCCATTGCTCTCAACATTGCTGGATAATTTGAAACATTCATCAATTGCTTCATGTATGCAATGTGTTGTAATCCAGTTAAATACTCTCTCTGACTAGCTGTACCAGAAACTAAAGCTGCTGCTGCTTGCATCGCATATACATGTCCTTCATCTGCTAACCCTTGAGTTAAATTTGACATATACAATTGGACTAACATCTTGAATCTTGCTACATCTTCTAATTCGTTAATATTAAATAGCTGAGACCATAGTTCCCACATATCATCAAGATTTTTCTCAAGACAATAACTTGAAATTGATACTCCAGGTTCATATGAATGCAATGTATACAAACTTTCACCAATATGAATACTGAAATCTAAACCTGATGTTTTCCTTTGTGCCAGATTGTCGAATTCTTTGTAATTCAATTTTGATGTGCCTAATTTGTTGATTACATAACAAAATAGAGGAAGTAACATTTGTTGTTCAGGTGATAAATGTACAGTACTCAGAACTCCTTTAAAATACACAATTCCATTACTATTTACTCTATTTATTTGTAAAGGAATATACCCTATGTTAGTATGTTCAATGGGTATCCTTTCTACCTCTCTATTTACATCATCAATAGTTAAGGTAGGTAAAAGTTCAGCATTTTGTGGCTTACTTTGCCTAGCTTGTAATTCCAAATTCTTCTTGAACAGATCTTCTTTGTCATGTTCTGTAAGTTTTGCACTTTTCTGTTCTGTTAATCTCTTCTCTTCTTCATTTAACTTTCCTTCATATTCCTTATCAGGAGACATAGTTATTGTTAAACGATGTTTATTATCTTTGAAATATTTTTTAACAATTTCTTGTAAATACTTAGGATTGTTTTTCATGTTTTGCTGTAATTTTCCTATCATATCATTCACTTGCAGGGATTTCAGTATTTGACCATCATGATTCCAAATTGGCGTCAATGCAAAGAGCAGATTCAATCCAAAATTTGATGTCTCATGTTTTAATGACAGTTCATACCGATGAAGAACAGATTCTATATGTTTTTCATCAAAGCCTGTTTCTATAACTTTAGCAATAGTATAATCAAATATTTTAATAACTCTATTGAAATCATTTTTTTTCAATCCTTGTAAACCAATTGAAAAAATACTATCCTTTGTCTGATTATCAAAGCCTGTTGATTGAGTAAAACCTCCAGAAATATTGGGTTCAATCAAAGTTTTATAAAAAGGTGCATTTGAACCTCGTATCAATAATTCACTTATAAACTGAAGAACAAAAGTTTCATAAATATCCGTTATATCAGACATAACCAAAGAAATAGCTATCGAGTTCTGCTTTTCATATTTATCTCTCATGTTTTCAAATCGTCCATAAACATGTTCTTCTTTAGGGTCATCCCATCTTTTATGGGTTGGAACAATTGTGTGACTACAAGGTATGTGATTGTATTTCGACAAATATTCATCATTAATATATTGTAATGAGGGAATCAATGGAAAATTACCATATGAGTAAAATCTAGCATTACTAGGATGATAATGATTTGTGTGAAAACTCTTCAAATCATCCCAAGTCAAATTTGGTATTTCCATTGGATCGCCACCAGAAACAACACCATAGGTATGGTCGGGCAGAATCAAATTTTGTATTTTTTGGCTCAATATTCTCTCGTTTTCTGAAAAAGCTCCCTTCATTTCATTATACACTACCCCAGTAAGAAATAAAGGTGAATTAATATTTGCCAACTCTGTATTCTCTAAACGCCACCCTTCTTCCATAAAATCTAATTCTTTCAATTCAGGCTTAAATACTGCATCCAAATAAATTTTTTGCAGGTTTCTATAATCAGTAAGGTTCTGACTACTAAAGGGATATATAGTAAAATCTGAACCAGTCATTGCATTCATAAATGTGGCTAAAGATCTATTTAACATTTTGAAGAATGGGTCTCTAACTGGATACAACTGAGATCCACACAAAACAATATGCTCTAGAACATGAGGTAATCCTGTACTGTTCAATGGAGTAGTACGGAAATTAATAGAAAATACATTATTGCTGTCATTTCGGAAAAGATGAAGATATTCTGATTTAGTTTTATCATGAACAAGAATAAGAGCTACAACTTCAAATTCTTTTATTTCTTGCACTTTCTTCACTTGAAAACCATGAATTATTTCACCAACAGTAAATTTCTGAAGATCCGCAACAGCATCAGTAGTTTGTTCTTTTATGTGGGTGAATTGTGATGAACGACGTGAGACTAACTTGGACGAATGCCGTAGATAATTTAGATTCCTAGACCACATTTCTTCAAAAGAAAAGGAGTATTAGTCAGTATCCAGAGAACCAATCAAAATTCGGAGAATGATGAAATTGAAACCATTTAACAAAATAATTCAGTTGGAACTTAAGTTTCACCTAATGACCCTAAAAAATTCTCATTTATTTGAAACCATTCATTACAATTTATCAACTACGAAACATCAACAATTATGATTATGTGATATTTTCATTTTGATCAATCGTGTCACGAATCATTTTCATAAGTTACCTATTTATTACTTTTATCGATCATTATTGAAACTTGGAAACAAGTGATACAAATCAGTTTTGAAATTGAAGTTATATTTGGTACGTATTTCTTCGGAGAAGTTTAGTGTATAGTTAATATGAATTGATAACGAGTATAATGAAGATGAATTAGAATATCGATCATAATATTGTGTGTTTTACTTACTCAACTTACTTCAAGAATATCGAACGATTATATATAGAAATCCAGAAATTTCTTCATTCATCTATAAAAATTAGTTATTGAAGTTCCATGGTACATAACCAAAGTTTTGAAATTTTCACAAGATCACATTCCAAAAATCTCACGGGTACCAACTGAAGGATGGATAGATGAGTTAACGAATGAATAGGGTCCTACCATAAAAAAATTCAGAATTTTCTTCAAGCAGGATTACATGTAGACACGATCTGTTTTTGTGTAATTTTTAATCTCAATATAACTCGCAATACAGGAAAGAGTCACACTTGTTCTGTTCTGTTCTTCAAAGAGAAACATCAATAAAAGTTGCAAGTTTTGTATTCAATAATCATTTTTACTCACCAAAGGACTTCCAAGATCATAACAATTATGGCAATAAACTAAAACACCAGTATTGTCGGCGTTCTTTTGAAGATTGCACGTTTTACAAATTAATTCCGGTAAATTCACAGGTCTTGAGCTTCCACTAATCGAGGATGTGTAAATCGTATCAGTAGGTCCTGCTGTCAAATCACTTTTTAGACACGCCACATAAAGTTCCTAAGAAACAAATTTGATTTGCTTATGCACTTTTCCAATAATTCAATTCCGTTCCATATATTAAGTGAATATTTTCAATCACAACATTGAAATTTTGAATAACTGTCAAAACCTCTAGGAAAACATGGAAAAATGAAAACTAATGCGTACCAACATTCATCAAGCCTAAATCAGTCAAATTTCAGAAATCATACTGTATTCTGGTTTGATTATAATTGTGACTTTATGTATTAATGTGAAAAATGGAAAATTTATTTTTTACAAGATTTTACAAAATACATAGTTGGTTCGAATTAATGTGAAAACATAAGTGGTGTACACAACATGAAGAAAAGACAATCACCACAGATTTTTTTTGTATCTTCATGGACTATTCTTTCATATATTTTTATTCTGATTGTAGATAATATAAAGAAGTTTGGATAGTTTTGATTTTGGTTGAAGTGGAATCTTGTTTTTATCTAAAATTTTTTCACCTAATATTAATCTCTGTGTTAAATGAATTGATAAATAGCATAATTATTATCCATATTTCATAAAAATATCAGAATATAACATGCAATCAAGCTTTCACAAATGATTACTTGTGAATGAAAATACTCTCTGATAGTCCGGCATTATCAAGTGCCCAAGTCCGAATTCATATCAAAAGCATTCGAATGTCGTTGCTGTTTCAACAACATGGAACATGGTGGAACTAGTTCAGTATTGTGAAGGTCACTTCAGTAACGAAGTAGCAAATGAACTTGAAAACGAAGATGCAGATATACTCTTTTTAGGAACAGTAGATACGAAAAAAGAAAAAATCAAAGAGCAGAGATAATCCCAAGCTCTTCTAGACTTCTATCAAAAAAAGTTCTAAATTGGAATAAGAAGATCTCAGAATTTCTTTGTGTCCTACTCATATTATCAAAAGAAAATCGGACTCACAATACTTGCCAATTCTGCAAGGAGGACCAAGAAACTGCGCTCCGTTTGCTTGCGTTGTCTAGGAAGAGAGCATTAGGATCCTATTTCATGAGAACAGAGAAATGAAAGCATATTCCGCAAAGCATATTCTAGAAAGCGTAAACTAATCTTTATCAAAGATGAACTGTATACCCAAGAGGAGAATGTACAACAGACTCTAAGGATCGCAGTGCAATAACTTTGAGCAAGTCTCTCTTAATACCATATATCGTAACACCTGAAAGTCTTTGAGGGCAACCCCTCTCACACTCTCGCCAATCGTTCTTCTAAGAAACAATATTGGGAGATCTGAATATTCCTTAGTTTTTCAGTTTTCGGCGTAGAACCGGATCGCATGCCTTCTTAAAGTCGGTTTCGGTTTCTTTTTGGCCTACCTCGTTATTGTATAATCTATTATAAACAATTACTTACATTCCTCATTCCTGGCGATTTGTACCTGACTCATTCTTTCGAGAGTATATTGAGATGAGTAGATGGCAGTCTGGCTTGGTGTTGTGAATGGGTGAGGAATACTGACGAGGGCAAACGAGACCGAAACAGTAATATGTTGCTCCTGTTCATGACATTCGATCAGATTGTACCGCTAACAGGTGGGCCTGGTTGGCGATGATTACTAAGAGATGGTCGGAAAACCAGATCCTTCAGTGAATGATATATAGAGATAAATTTCGCATGTTATCATAATTGAGATATAATTTTAACCAATGAAATGTTTCCGGACCTTCAATGATGACGAAATGTCTTCACTAAAGAGCAGAAATCATATTCAGATTAATGGTCTAAAATTTTTTCACTTTCTGGAGCGCTTCACACATATAAACTTAAGAAGAATACGTCATAAAAGTATTTGAATGTTTTTGATATTATTATCTGTGAATTTTAGAACTAACTAAAATTGATGATTTTCAGGTTTGTGGTAATTTTAAACAATTAGGAACGTATCATATGAAATGATATTGTAAGAAAATGAATTCGTTAACTCTACTTTTCAAAATACTTCACAGACATTCTACACTATGCTCGAAAAGTTTGGGATATTGTTATATGTACCTTAAAGATAGTGAACGTACCTCCTTATTCGAATATCTGGTACTTTTTGCTATAAAATAATGATAATCCAGAATATTGATTACAAATTCAAGATCTATAATAATAAAATTGAAATAAAGTATCGATAATAAATGGTAAAAATGACAGAATTGAAAAATTATTATGTTAAGAAATTAATAAACATACGGTATTCCTACTTTCAACTCTAATAAGAGTATAAGAGGATTAATCCCTTCGACACACTGCGATAGAGGAATTCTACGTTTTCCTGCTTACTGCTACTTCCATCATTGTGCCTCATAGTTATGAATCACTTCGTTTACTGCTCAACGATTTATGACTATGGCTGAGGATCACGAGGAGCTTGTCCTTGTAACTTTCAGGCATTTTTGATGGGATTTAACTAAAACAATGTCGGTTCAAAAGGACCATGATCAATTCTTCGACATTGAAGGGCGATTATAAGTTACTGCATGTAATACAAATTCGATAAAATAGTCTGAACAATGTCTTAAGTG
This sequence comes from Cryptolaemus montrouzieri, assembly GCA_013387265.2. Classification (NCBI taxonomy): domain Eukaryota; kingdom Metazoa; phylum Arthropoda; class Insecta; order Coleoptera; family Coccinellidae; genus Cryptolaemus; species Cryptolaemus montrouzieri. The sequence continues at coordinate 48,392,551 of JABFTP020000185.1, read as the reverse complement.
TTTACCTGAACAGGCATTGTTCCTCTACAAATAACTACATCTGTGTGTCCTTCTAAGCATATACGGGGGCTTCGCTGTGTATTTTGAGATTCTACAAAACTACAGAAGTGAGATCGGACAACACTGAATTATTGAAAAACCTCATCCTTGATTAGTAAAAGTCTAAGTTCAGTTGAGTCGCTGCTCCCACAGACAGAACGTGATAAAGACTATCTTTTAGCGAAACATGATATTGTCCAGGAAACATGTGTGCGCTATGATCTACTACAATTGCAAAGTTGATTTAACTGAAGAACAAATTCTTGAACTGTTGCAACGCGCATTTGGTGATTAAAATCATAGGCAACTGTGTTTTGCTGGTATAGTGAATTCGAAAGAGGACGGATATCGCTTGGTGATGAGCCACGTGCTGGTGGGACCTGTTCGTTAATGACTGTTAAGAACATTGGACGAATGCGACGTATGATAGAAGAAGATCCAAATAGACTGAACAAGTGATTGGACAACCCTTGATGTTGAATCCTCAAAAGTCAATTCAATTTTACATGAGAACCTCCATATCAAAAAAATTGTCAATAATGTATGAGTGTCTCATACGCTGAACAATACCCAAAAAGCAGAGCGGTAAAGAATCTAGCAAGGAATTTTAGAAATGTTGAATAATGGTGTTCATCGTATTCTGTCTAAAATCGTAACAGTTGATGAAAGTTACATTGCATTTTTCGGTGTTCCCATCCTCTAGGGACGCCGTGTGTGGATTCAAGAAAATTATCCAATCTCCACCATTGCGAAAAACCATTGATATCAAAAAAGTTATGTTGATAGTTTTCTTTCAGAGTATAGGTTTAGTGAAAAGAATTAAGCTTGAAAATCAACGATCACTGACAGCCAACTGGTACACTACAAAATGTTTACCTGCAATGGTTGAATCAGTCAGGATTCGCTAGATAATAATGCATCACGCCATTCAATGCACATCAAACAGCTGACTTTTTACGCGAAAATAAAATGAAAATCATTCCACATCGGCCCTGCTTGCCATGACTTATCCATGTGAGATGTCTAGTTGTTGTTTATCCTAAAACATTTACTTGGTCGACGTTTCACAATGGAGAATGAGAACGATGAGGCAATTCTTCATTTCCTTGAGAGAATTCCCAAAGACTTCATGTCTTTCAGTTGTGGAAGCTACGGTTACAAAAGTGCATTGACGGGGATTACTTCGGACATAAATAAACTAATATACATCATATGCCTCGAGGACTTCTTGTACCTCAAAATATACTACGTAGCCCTCGTAACAGAATGAACATTGATGCATAACTTGTTGAAACCTTTTTCCCCTCCCCTCTATGCGAATACATTGACTATCATTGCACAAACCAAATCTTGATTCTGTGTGTGAAATTTCCTTTTTCTTTCCCTCTTTCATCTCGGTATGAAGGATGGCTTGACTACTCCAATTCCCGAAAACGATTGCTTGAAGCATTCTAATTGCACTTGCATGCGTTGATACAAGTTTTCCTTCCATTTTAATTGAATTTGCCATAATATTGTATCCCTTGGATATCATACAACGAACTCATCGTCAATTCAATAAAAGTACTTGATTTCATATCAAATCGATTATTATGTAAAATCTAAGGGGTATATTTTTGTTTACTAAGACAACAATGAAAACTAATATATACCAGTGGACAGAACTACTACAATTACATAGTCATAATTGATTTTAACAGACTATTTGTAAGAGATAGTTGAAGAATACATGCTCGATGCAGACTCACGTCAGTTCCTTCGACTGGTCCTGTGCATTCTGGTTTATATTCCATGAATTCATTTTCATCTGCACAATTAGCATCGGTTGTTGCCGATGAATTCAACATATTATTGTTAATCATTTCTTCATCCCCAAATGGATAGGCGATGGATCTTGGTGCTTGATAAGGTGCTGAGGTACCTACACCTAAACGTCTGGAACCAGTTGTTTGTGTAGAGGTTTGATTTGCTTCAACGGAAGAATCTAAGACAAGAATATGTTAAACCAAATATATATAATTTCCCAAACAAAATACCTTTTGATTCTCCTTCTGTCTCGTTTTCATCTTCACAAGATAATAAGGAAACTAGTAGAAGAAGAGATATAATGGATGGGAATATTACTTTGAAATACATCTTTTAGTAATTTAATTCACTGAAAATTTTGACGAAATTTTGAAAAGATATTCTGACATATAATGAAAATAAAAATACTCATTCTGAAAAAGTCGACCAGTTCTGTGCTTAAGTTCATGATGAAGGTTTTAACGTCAATAATAGATCATTTCAGTTTTTCAAGAAAAAGAAGTTTCACGTATATAGTTACTATATGCGTGATAGTAGAACCCAAATGTCCGAACAGTTCAAGCAATAAATTTTCTTAGTGGACTTACGTTTGAGATCATAACGCCAAGCTGGGTAGAACGCAGTCAGTACTTGTATGGGTGACCGTTAAAGAACACTCCGTGAAGTTGCTCTTTAGCCTTTTTTAGAAGTGAAAACTTTGTGAAACACGATGGGTGATTTAAAATGAGTAAAAATCGTATCATAATTGGCTGTGTTTGCTGCGCTATAGCTAGCGTTTCCTGGTGTACAAACATGAGACATTTTCGCTTGAATAGAATCAATTTTATATTAATGTGAGTTATGTAGCTTTAAGAGAGTATTTGTAAATTCGCGTTCACCTCAAAATGTAATCGAGCGTTTTTAATTCACAGGAGTTCGGTGGCCATTTAATATCGCGAGATGACGCCCCTTAAGGCATTTTGGATCATGTTTTTTTATTTTTTTTTGAAGGTTGGAGGTAGGTAGGTAGGTAGCTGCTTGAAGTAAAGCAAAAACTGAACTTTAGAAGTCATATTTATTTGTAGACTAAAATATCAAAATGAAACAAACAGAACCAAATCCTAACAAAATAAATTCTTGTTCACATCCATTTTAAAACATTTACTTAAGTAATGGAATACAGACACGTTGACTCGTTGTTTATTAATACTAGAAAATAACCTAAAACTAAAAATCACATTTTTTAGGAACAAATAACAGAAATCTTGCCTAATGTCTGCATATATATACTTAGATATTTTAAAAAATATGCAGATATTTCTAATAACAAATACCTAGGGAACTTCGTTTTAAAATCAAAAATGATAGCTAGGTCTAGGTGCAATAGAAAAATAAAAGATAGCTATTGTAGTAGCGATATTTTCCGAGATTTTGCTGTTGCAAATTCATTAATTACATCGCTAAAATTTATATCGTCAAAAGTTTCTTGTTCAATTGCAAATATTGTTAGCCCAGACAATATTTCTTGAATCATTGTCGATCTTAAATAATTTTTAATGATTTTTAACTTTGAAAAAGATCGCTCGCCAGAAGCTACAGATACAGGCAATGTCGAAAGAATTCTTAGTGAAATGCTTACGTTTGGAAAGGTGGAGATTAAATTGTTTTCAAATATATATTGTAAAATACTTAAGGGGTCAGTATCATCAGGTAATGAAAACAACTTTAACGCTTTAATTTCGTTAAACACATCATTGGAGTCTATATCCTTATTACCCTGATCTGTCGCTCTTCAAGAATAGAACAATGTTTTAAAAGATCGCTGTCACTTAATTTGAATCTGTCGCTTAAAAATCCGAAAATATTATCATACTCATTTAATAAGTCAAATCGGTTTTTTAAAGAGCTTATAGTTTGATCTATAATTTTTATGGAAAAACTAATTTTAAAGGCGGTTTTTGGATCATGAGGGCTCTCATCTCGGTGTTCATAGTCAAACAGTTTTGGTTTAAATTTCCTCCTAACCATTGTTAATGGTGGAAAGTCTTCTTCAATTTCGAGAGAGGATGCTACTTCCTTCGCTTGCACAAGGATTTCTTGAAATGATTGTTCAGATCTATATTGCTGGAAGTGATCAACTAAATTTTTTGGGTAGGTTTGGCATACTTAAATATTAATTGTAGCACTTTGTATTTGTTTGCTGACAATATTTATATGAAATAAAACGTCATGCCAAATAATAATTCCACAAATAAATTGAAAATTTTGTACAGACGTTAAGAGGGATCTCGCTTTATGTCTTGCATCAATGTGAAAGGAATTATCTTCAGCTACTTCTAGAGGACTTTCGCAAACCTTAATTAAATAAACTTTAAGGGGCTTTATTGCGTCAATTCTGCTGGACCATCTTGTCTCACTTAGAGGCTTTAAACTTAACCCGGGGACATTTTTTCTCAAAACATACCACCTTTCTGTGGATGACGAAAAAAAATTAGTTAACTCTTGCACAAGATTAAAAAAGTTTATTGTAGCACCTGACAACTTAGAAGCGTTATTTACTGTTAAGTTCAGAGTATGAGCCGCACAAGGTACAAAAAGGGCTTTCGGATTCGCATCAAGAATGCGTTTTTGAAGCCCAACATGTTTTCCCTTCATATTTGTCCCATTATCATAACCTTGTCCCCTAATGTGTTTTAATTCTAAATTTAATTTTTTCAAATTTTCTATCACAAATGTATATATCCCTTCTCCTGTAGAGTACAGTATTGGATCAAACGCAATAAAACTTTCCTTAACTTCAACCTTTTTTGAAGTGGTGTTAAGGACAACATCCCTCAGAACAAGACTAATTTGCTCAGTATGACTAGTATCTGGTGTACAATCTAATATTATTGAAAAATATTTTGAACTGCGAACCATTTCTAAAATATTATTTCTTACTTTGGACGACAATAATTCAATTATTTCATTCTGTATTTGCACGCCTAAATAATAAGTCATTCTAACAGATTTTTTTGGGAGTTATACACTCGGCGAACGTGCTGTCTCATCACTGAATCAAAAGAGGCTATCATCTCAACAGCTTTTAGAAATTATCCCTTATCATGTTCAAAAAGCAATTGAGAAGAACCTTGAAATACCAAGCATTGTGTAGATAAATACTTAACAATCGCAATAATTCTTTCCAACACGTCTCGCCAATATTTTTTTCCGTTTCTAAAATCCACAGATGATGAGCATTAACAGTCATAGATGTCTCCAACATTTTTTCAAAATTTACCCAAGTGTTTATATAACTGTTGTGTGAAATTGACGTTTCGTGTCTCTTAATTAGCAAAGACAAGTGTTGCCAATCAGATACTCCATTTGTATCACAAAAAGCGTTAGGACTTTTACATTTATAAAACAACTAACAACAAAAACAAAATACAGAATCTTTAGAAATAGAGTAAATAAGCCAAGCCCTTTCGACTTTTTCTCCATTTGCTAGATTTCTTTCAAAGTATTTGCACGAAAACTTTCTCTTATCTTCATTACTAGGAAAGCTAAAACTGAGGTCTATCAAGAGCGGACCACGTTTAACCAATATTCTAGCCATCTCAGTTGGGGTCGGAGCAGGTATTTCGGTAGGTAGCTGACATTACCGAAGTTTTTACACAAGCTGAATTATCTGAAGTGGATTGTTCAAGTGCTGTAGACGAGGGTGGTGTCATCGCTTCATCGAGCTCTGCATCAGTAGAAGCTGTTTTACTGCTACAACCGCTGCCACTTGTTACAGGACCTGATGTTACTGTTGAAATTTCAGATGGTCCACTCACGGTTATTGATATTACGGATTTAGAATCTTGAGATTTGGACAATTCGGTCGCACCAACACCGATAGTCTCCGTGGAATCTGAATTGCTTGCAAGAAATGCTTTAAAGATCCAACCATTTTTCCCCTTTCTTGTAGTCTCAGTTTCTTTTGCTCGCGAAACTTCGCACCTGAAGGTCTCTTTCTTTCATCCTGAAAAAACAAATAAATGATTAGTACCCATGGGAATTAGGAATTAACTTCTAAAGTAACCACAATAATAAGCACCATGTGGGTAAGGTAGGAAATATTCTCAAAAAGTTAACTAAGTAGCCAATAGTTTTAAACCCTTTATAGGGTAGATTATTATTAAGTAAGATATGGCCGATTAAAGTTTGCATATTTGAGTAAAAAGCAATTTGTTCGAGCCCTTTCAGCTTAAATCCTTTCAAAAATAAAGGCAAAACATATTAAACTAATTTGATCTTATAGGCCTCAAAGAACCCTACAAAATGGTTTTTTTTTAAAGATCAATAGCATAAAAACTAAGCGAGTTATGGATAAAACCAGTTACTTTTTAAACTCGTACATGACATTTCAATTAATAAAAGATATTTGGCTGAAAAAATAATTATAACCAGTATCCTATAAAGGGTTAATGTTGATAGTGTAAAATAGGAACACTTACCATTTTATAAAAAATCAAGCCGTTGAAATTGTAGTCAGCAGGTATTCGGCACTTAATTTAAAAAAAGTAGTAAACAAAATATTACACAACACAACACCACACTTGACAAGATAAAAATAACTTTATATGTAAAAATTAATAGGATTACTTGTTTTAATTCACTTGTTGTGAACTAACTGATTTAAAAACGCCTGTGGCAATGCATCGGTTTTATAGCGCTACAGGCGTTATTCATGTCTGAACAGGAAAAATCAAGAAACTGCCACCTGACATGTTCTCGCAACATAGGAGACCCTGAGTTTTGGCGCCCCTAAAGGATGACGCTCGTACGCATTGCACACATTGCACATATGGTTACGGGGGGCCCTGATTAAATATATGCACAAAACGATGAACTGTGGACTCCTCAGGATCCCTTTGTAAAGCCCTTTGTATGTTGACTGGACCTGTTAGGGAGTTTGTTTTGAATGGAGGCCTTAATAGTTTGCTAATAATAGTAAGCATTATTTATAGTAATAATGCAAGTAATAATTACAATTTCTGAACAAATCAGTAATGAAAGTTGCCGTAATAATATAATTATTAATTTTAATGCTCTTCATATCAAGGAAAACTTCAAACGATTTGTTGTATTCTTCTTTCTAGGGAAAATATCTTATGATGTCCGAACAGATTGCTGTTGAATCAGTCACCATAGAAAGAAAAGGAAGGGTCTCGAGATTTTCGATGGGATTCGTTTGAATTATCCAAAATACCCTAATATTAGAATATGATTGCGGCTGATAAACGCTTCACATCGGTAATGCGTATACCAAACGCAGAGGATATTGGAAACCATAACTACACTGAAATATAAGGCCAATAAGATTATCAGCCAATGATTTAAATCTCTTTTGTTCTTCCTGTTGTATCGGATCAGATCCAGAGCCATATCAAATCATTCAAAAGATGCATAAGTTATTTCAGTTTTTTTTTGTTTCAATCTCTCTACATTTACAGAACTTCAATAGTAAATCTCATTCTAGGGGAGCTCATAATGCTAAATTGAAATCTACTCAGGCGTTATGGAAATCAATTGGATTTTAAAGATTAGATGTTGAATGAATAACAGGTTCTATAATGTTTTTTTTAGCGGTGGAAAAAACGTCTACAAGTTTCCAGAAATGTAAGAACAATTACATGAATTTGGTTGAGGCTGTCAGATACTCATAATTTAGGTACCTCAACGTTCCTCTGATAACAAAGGTATGCTAATCTGCCAGTTTGCAGGGTAATATTGGTTGTGCAGAAATGAATTATATACAAATTTATTTGGTCGCGTCAGAGATTCAGAGGAGATGTAAAGTGTATCCTCAAAGTGCCTCCATTTTAAATACTGAACAATTGAAAGTGATGCAAGCTCATAGCGAATTTCTGAAGATAAATTACTATATAGAAATACTGGAGCGTATCAGAGTTTATTCAAAAAATTCAGCTTGATGTCTTAAGTTGCTTTTTCATTGGAGCGTTTTGACGTAGCGTAAAGAATCTAAGACTAGAGTATTCCATTTGCTGTTGGGTCAGAGATAAACTACAATTTGGGTACCGAAAAGGAAGAATTCGTAGTTGCTAAGAATCTTATGCTGAGAGAAGTATTCATCGTATTTGGCATCAAACGTCAGACGCCTGTAAATGTAAAGGCCACAAAGGATTAAAATGCCGTGTTCCCTGAATAAACCTCGACAAGTCTCCCGATGATGTTTCGAATAGATTACTTGTAGGGCATACTTTTGATGGAGGAAAATACGGTCCGCTTGGGAACTTCCTCCCCAAAAAATTACACCATGAGAAAATAAATATAATAAACTTGTCACTTGTCTCTTCTAGCGTTTGCCGCTATGAAGTACAGAAATCCCAACTTTCTAGCGTCAACGCTGAAAATCACTTGACTATCCGAATGAAATCTTGACGCTCTCATGAAAAGGAGTATTCAGCATCAAAATGTGTCATTTGTCACTTATTTTAGGTGAAAACACTTCATTGATACATATGAGATCTATTTTTCATTAATTTGATATCCTTTCTGGAATCTTTAGTGTTTTATTTCGCGAATTTTTTTTCAAAACCTCTATCCATGTTGTTCGGGTATCGAAAGAATATTGCGCATCTGGACGACTATAAAAAGGGACTTAGCCATTTCGTTTGGAAGAAAACTGGTTGCCATAGGTTTGTTATTGGCAACCCTTGAAAACCGAAAATATAAACTTGTTTCTTCTAGCGTCTGCCGCTATAAAGTTCGGAAATTTCCAATTTTCTATCGTCAACGCTGAAAATCACGTGACCTTCCGAATTAGCGTCAAAACTCTCTAATGAAAAGGAACCTTAAAAGTTCGTGCACACTTTTCAACAAGTAATTAACTCACCTTTCCTTCGTTTGCAAAGTATTCCTCTTCATTTTGAACTGACGTGCTATAGTAAATTCCGAAATACGACAAAGGCTGCAAAAACAGCTCCTACGCGGAACATGTATAAGATAGAAATTATCTAATGTAGTTTGTCATTCCTTATTACATTTTTCACAGAAACTAGACTTATGATTTCAATTAACTTCATGTTTTCAATGCCATGAATTGAACTCATTTCTTAAATGTGGTTTATTAATTTTTGAAATAATGCTTCTAGCTTCTTATTCTTGATGAATAAACAACTTATATCTGCAACATGCTGCTTTCACTAACGGTGAATATTTTTTGAAATTTTCATTACCATTAGTGACGTCATAACTTAAACAATATTGGAAATAGTTGCTGGAAACGCTCTATGTTCTACATACGACGTACGATTTTGAACCAACACATCCCACAGGATATGAAATTGAAAATTGAAATATCAAATGTCAGTATTATACAATTCTGTGTGAGTTGCCAACTTTCAGTCAAAAATGTTTTGTTGTTATTTATTTAGGAGTTCATCTGAGTTTAATTTCCATATCTGTTTGATATAAGTTGACCTACACATTTTATTAATATGACAGTCGAAAGAAAATTCTGAAGAAACAACGGAAAACCTACATGTTTAAAATGTATGATAATAGTGTGGAACAAGATGCTGTTGATCCAAGAGTCCAAATAGAGTTAGAACGATTGAATTCAGCTACAGATGAAATAAACAAGCTCGAAGTAGAGCTTGATGAAGCCAGAGATGAATTTCGCCAAATACTACGTGAAGGTACACAAAAAGCAGACTCTTTAAAATTGAAACTAGGGATGTGTGTTGAAAGAGCCAGACCCTATTATGAAGCTAGATTTTGCGCTAGTGAGGCATTAAAGCAGACACAGTTGGCTGCTGTCAAGTTTGAGAAAGCGAATAGTTCACATAGGGCTGCAAGAGAAATGGTTTTTTTGGCAGAACAAGGACTAGGAGGGCGAACTCTCGGTACCTATCTTAGAATTTCAGCATGGTAGTATAATATAGTTAGATGTATGCTTTTCAATCATTTAGTAATTTATTCAACACATTATACGTCTTGTACACATCTCACTTTTAGACTAGCTTTTTCTGATGTATCAGGATTGGACAAGAAAGGGTTTTCCTCAAGTTCTTTTTCCTGGTTTTCCTGAATCATATAAGAGATTCCTTATGGTTCATTTGTTTCTCATCATTTTCTGAACTTACACTTCAGGAACAACGGTGTAAGGGTTAGCGTGTTTTGAATGTTTATACTTTCTACATTCTGTGCTCTCTTCAATTGTTTTTCTGATACACATCGAAATTCGACATTATGAGATAATTAATGTAGCCTTCCAATTTTTGTAACTCTCTCTTTCATTGAAATAAATAAATATATAAATTTTGCTGTATAAAAGAGCAATCTTGTTAATTTCATCTAGGGCATCATTTTATTATTTGTAATTTTAGTTTCAACTACAATTCATATATTTGTATTTTTAAATTCATATCTTTATTAAAGAAGTATGTATTTCTTGAAGGCATCAGCTTTACTCAGATTATCAAGTTTTCGTCAATAAGGAGCTAGCTTTTAAGATTGTCATAGATATAAGCTGTAACTATAACCGTGGTAAACTTTAAATTGTTCTAGCATTGAATATCACAGGATGGTATGTGATATTGATGGATCATTGAGTAAACAGTATTCTTGGATTCCATGATGGGGTGATAATTTAGAAACTGCTAATTTTCCTTCACAAATATTGTACAGAAATCAATTATATACTTTTGAATACTTCAAGAATTTTTGAGATCTGAGCTTATTATCATTTTAGTGAATACCATCAATCTAAAAATGATGATGCCAAGTTCAAGATGATTTTTAGAGCACTGTTAATCTTTTCATTCAATATAGCCTCATAACTATACTTGATACAACGAAAAGAGAGTGTAAACAATACAAACGCACGAGGCCTGAACGTGATGTCATACAGGGTTGAATCCAGGACTGGCTTCCATTTGATCACGAAATTGAACTCTGAATTAATGTAATGGACATCAGTGATGTAGAATTTCATTTTAAAATGAAGTATTCATGCAATAGTTTCAGATATGACTGATTGAATTATCATAAAAATAGGCAATGTAATACGCAAATGATGATATAGGTATATTTTCTGGTAGTAGAACATTATTGAAACATATATATTACAAGAGTTACATAAAAAAGGACATCAAGGATTATCATCGTCATTATCAGATTCAGACGATGAACTTGAATCATTCTCGAGATTGACAATAATAGGATCCAGTTATTCGTCTATTATGTGATCTAATTGCCACATTCTCGTTTCGACCTTCTCTACGACATGCTTAATGCAGTTTTGCCACTTGACAGCATCAATCCTTTCAATGGATTCGGCGAAAAGCTTCTTCATGTCTTCATGTGTTCTTAGGAGCCACATAATTCTTCATCTCAGCCCAAACCAGTTCGATGGGATTGAGCTCGCAATGATAGGGCGGGAGTCGCAACACGATTTTATTTTGGTTTCGAGCCATTTCATCTGTCTGGCTGTTTTGACCGATGCATCTACCCAAACACTTGATTTAGTGTGCCCAGCATTCACCCACGTTTCATCCAGGTAATAGGTTTTTCTATTCTCTTCGCAGTGGTTTTCAATTTGTTTAAGATTCCTCCCCTCTTCTGGAATCTGAGGTCCATTTTTTTTAATATTTTACGGAATGTTGTTTACTGTTCACTTCATTCGATATTTTATCTATTGTAGGTAATTCATTTCTATGAAAAAACTGATGCACTTTCCTACTAATCAGATTTTTGTCGAAATCAGTAACACTATCCGCAATTTTCACCCTTTTCGAGTACGTCCTCGGTTGTGAAAAAGAATGATTCTCCTTATCCTCCTTTATGAGTCTGTAAACACTAATTTTACTAACTCCCACAATATTTGCCAATTGTTCGTCGATTTCGTTGATAGGTGCAGAATCTATTTGCATTTGTCAATTATAGACGTTGAAAATGATCTGTTTTTCATTCAAAGTAAAATGACCTTTCTTAGGCCGCTTTTTCGGAGAATAATTTTCAACAGTACTTTCATCTGCAGTATTCGTAGACGACATTATACACACAATATTTTCATCTTTCAACACTTGATCAATAACACTTCCGAAACAATAATGAAAATTTAATTTTCTATCCGATGGACCGAGACCGTACCTGTACAGACTGCTAACATTCAGATCCCACCCCTAAACATGATTCGGCCAATTACAGAACTACAAATCAAGGTGGAGAATTGACAGACCTTTTCAGTAAGGTGCCACTCGACCCTTATTCCCTATGATGAATTTCAAAGTTAGGGTTGCTGGGGTAGGGGTTGATCTGAGAAGTTTCGAATAATTTCGAAAAATGCTCCCTCGAAACAAAAATCGACGTGTCTTGGTGTTTTCGCTAATGTTACTCATTTCTCTCTTACTAACTCCCACAATATTTGCCAATTGTTCGTCGATTTCGTTGATAGGTGCAGAATCTATTTGCATTTGTCAATTATAGACGTTGAAAATGATCTGTTTTTCATTCAAAGTAAAATGACCTTTCTTAGGCCGCTTTTTCGGAGAATAATTTTCAACAGTACTTTCATCTGCAGTATTTGTAGACGACATTATACACACAATATTTTCATCTTTCAACACTTGATCAATAACACTTCCGAAACAATAATGAAAATTTAATTTTCTATCCGATGGACCGAGACCGTACCTGTACAGACTGCTAACATTCAGATCCCACCCCCTAAACATGATTCGGCCAATTACAGAACTACTAAATCTTCTGACGTCTGCTGTATTTGTTTTGACGTGGTCTCTCTTTCGGTTGCCTAGATTATATAAATGTTTCCTTGCATACGGTATAATGATACACATTCATATAACTGCAGTCTACAATTCCATGCTAGAATATTCAGTGAAAAGTTGTTACTATTATAACCATCTGCTATTGACAACTATGGGTGATATTTATAAGGACCAATGTCATCTTATTAGAAAATAGTGTACAAAATATTTAATTTTATTTCATGCTAATATATATATATATATATATATATATATATATATATATATATACAGTGTGTTCCAACGAAAATTTGACCCCCTATAACTCCGAAATGAGTAACATTAGCGAAAACACCAAGACACGTCGATTTTTGATTCGAGGGGAGCATTTTCGAAATAATTCGAAACTTGTCAGATCAACCCCTACCCCAGCAACCCTAATTTCGAAATTCATCATAGGAATAAGGGTCGAGTGGCACCTACTGTAAAGGTCTGTCAATTCTCCATTCTGACTTGTCATTTTAGAATTTTAAATTAACATACAGGGTGTCCCTACCGAGGGTAAAGTTGAATTCCTGCAAATCCCAAATACTAAATGAAATCGATTTATTTTGGCATAATGCAAGCGCAGGTTTATGCTCGGTCTAGAAAACGACCTACACTTGTGAATTTGGAGTTGGTGCAATCAACCCCTATTTCCAGCATCCCCAACTCAAAAATCATTCGATCGAAAATAGGTCAAGTGGCACCTCGTTGGAAAGGTATTTCAATTTTCTCTTCGAATTTGGTATTTTCGAAATTCAGAATCAGCATACAGGGTGTCCCGGAGCAGGAACACTGAAAACCCAAATAACTTTTTGAAACTGGTTCATTTCGGTATAATACGAGAACATGTTTATGTTTGATTCGAGAATAAGACTCTCTTGCGTGAATATGGAATTTTTGCAATCAATCTCTTCCATTCAGCATCCCCAACTCAAAAATCATACAAGTGATTACAGGTTGAGTGGCAAAGTTCCAGAAAGATTTTTCTATTTTCTGAATCACTGAGGCATTGGTTTCAGTTTGGCAATCGAGGTTTTCTGGCGTGAGGATCAGGATGAGGGATGATGGAGAAACTGATTGGATGCTCATCTAAACAGGAAAACGAGATTTATTGAACTTGTATTCAATTGAAAACAAAAACTAACTTGATTATTACAACAATTGTTCAAAATGACCTCCGCCCACCTCCATACAGTTATACAGACGATTTTCGAACTCTCTTCTCACATTAGCGAAAACTTCAGGAGTCAAAAGTCGGCATTCTGTGATAATCCTCATCCGCAGCTCCTCCAGGTTTTCTGGTCTTGTGGCATAAACTTTAGATTTTAGATGGCCCCACAAAAAAAATCTAGGGATTTAAATCTGGTGACCTGGCTGGCCACTCAACAGGTCCTCTTCTACCAATCCACCTTCCTGGGAAATTTTCGTCTAAATATTGGCGCACCCGAGCATCATAATGCGGAGGAGCACCGTCTTGTTGAAAACGCATTTCGTCCTCAGAAAGAGTTGGATCGTTCTGTAAAATTTCTGTCAATCTAGGATGTATGTGTTCCTCTAACATCTGTAGGTAGCCATTTCCATTCAGATTATCCTCAATAAAGAAAGGCCCAACTAGATGATTGCCTAAAATTCCTGCCCAAACGTTCAACTTCTGAGGCCTTTGCGTGTGGGCCTCTCTAAACCAATGAGGATTCTGTGTGTCCCAATATCGACAATTATGTCTATTCACTTCACCACTGAGCATAAAGGTGCTTTCATCAGAAAAACAGATGTTATTCAGAAAATTTGGATTAGCGTTTAGGTTTTCACTTAGATTTTCACAAAACTGTAAACGACGATCTGGATCATCTTCGTTTATTTCATGCACTAATTTTACCTTGTAGGGTGAAATTTGTGATGTTTCACGATTCTATGGACAGTTGTAGCTGATACACCAGTCAGACGAGATAGTTTTCTGATCGAAGTAGTATTCTCCATTTGTAGATGATCCACTACTGCCACTTCCGTTGCCTCATTTCTGACAGGACATGCCACTTCATGTTTTTGTTTGCCACCGAACCCGTAGCTAGGAATTTGTCTACCAAATATTTAACGTACTGGTGACTGACTCCCTTTCTCTTTCAGGATGGTTCCTATCGAATATCCTTGCCGTTTCTTTGGCACAACTGTTATTTCGAAAATACGTTGATACAATTTCGACCCTTTCCTCAGTGGAATAAACCATTTTCAGATTAATTTCAACTGACGAACAACAACAATAATGAGGAACTGATCTGAATAATAATAATATTTCATTAAAATGAGAAATAACAGATGACTGCACGCCAGATGGAAATGAAAAAATGTGAACATTTTCAATGCAGAAATCAGCTTTATTTCTTCGTAATTGATGCTCAACACATCGTACCCCAATACTTTTAACAGTTTCGAATTAATTTTAGTTGATAATTTCAAATGACGATATTGAATTTTTCGAAAGCGACATCCTGTATGGAGAGCCGAACTGAATGAAATGCTTTAATCATTCTGGAATTCAAAAACCTTTCTGAAGATATGCCACTTGAATTATTTGTATGATTTTCAAGTTGGGGATGCTGAATGGAAGGGGTTGATTGCAAAAATTCTATAACCACACAAGAAAGTCCTATTCTCGGATCAAACATGTTCTCGTATACCGAAATGAACCAGTTTCAAAAAGTTATTTGGATTTTCAATGTTCCTGCTTCGGGACACCCTGTATGATGATTCTGAATTTCGAAAATACCAAATTCGAAGAGAAAATTGCAGTACCTTTCCAACGAGGTGCCACTTGACCTATTATCGATCGAATGATTTTTGAGTTGGGGATGCTGGAAATAGGGGGTTGATTGCACCAACTCCAAATTCACAAGTGTAGGTCGTTTTTCTAGACCGAGCATAAACCTGCGCTTGCATTATGCCAAAATAAATCTATTTCATTTAGTATTTGGGATTTCCAGGAATTCAACTTCACCCTTGGTTGGGACACCCTGTATGTTAATTTAAAATTCTAAAATGACAAATCAAGGTGGAGAATTGACAGACCTTTTCAGTAAGGTGCCACTCGACCCTTATTCCCTATGATGAATTTCAAAGTTAGGGTTGCTGGGGTAGGGGTTGATCTGAGAAGTTTCGAATTATTTCGAAAATGCTCCCCTCGAATCAAAAATCGACGTGTCTTGGTGTTTTTCGCTAATGTTACTCATTTCGGAGTTATAGGGGGTCAAATTTTCGTTGGAACACACTATATATATATATATATATATATATATATATATATATATATATATATATATATATATATATATATATATATATATATATATATATATATATATATATATATATATATATATATTCCAAATGGACCCAAATTCTGCGATCTGATTATAATAACATACCTAATGGAAACTCATTCATTTGCATTTTTATTTACGTATAAAGCTCATCACTATATCATAGATCTCAAATATAAGTCTTGTTTTAGTTTATGTTGATCAATACTCAAAAATTTCATTTATATTGTTATGGCATTTGCTTTTATTTCAATTCCAAGAAGGGGAATACTCAGTAACATTAGCAAGATATTTGAAAGAGCTATTTACAACAGAATTGTCAATTTTTTTGAGACTTCATCATACTTTCAGAATACCAAAATGGCTTTAGAAACGGTAGGACTATGTCAAGAGCTATATATCAGTATATAATAAAGATTCTCTCCTACTTAAACAGTTGGAAAATAACAGCTAACAGCACCGATGTGTATCGATTTCAGAAGAGCCTTTGATTCCGTCAACCATGACAAGTTGGTTGAGAAGATGTATGCGGTTGGAATTAGAGGCAGGCCTTTGGATCTGCTTCGGTCTTATTTATCAGGAAAATCTCAATGTGTCGCTGAAAAAGAGCCTACAACTGGGAAGACACTGCAGTCAACGATGTTGGCTATTGATAGGGGGTGCCGCAGGGGTCGGTCTTGGGTCTCCCTTCTTTACCTGATTTATACCAATGACTTACCTGGTTGTACAACTGAATTCATGGTCCAATTTGCAGACGACACTTCTCTGGGTTCGGTACTGGACGATGTGCTTGTAGATCTTAATGCCTGGTTTTCTCAAAATGAGTTGAAAATGAACAGTCAAAAGACCAAACTTGTCAGGTTTGCATATGGAAAAGAACACATACTCATATCTTATAGATATAAAACTGCCATGGTTTCATCTAATAGCCTTAAGTTCCTGGGTGTTTCGGTTGACTATTGACTAGATTGGGGTGATCATGTAGACCAACTTGCAAATGATATAGCCAGATATGTGTAGGCACTAAGAACACTGTCCGAACTTGTGAATGTCTCCACAGCATTTACTGCATACAATGCATATATTGATAGTAGGCTGAGATACGGGATAGTTATATGGGGGAATTCATCGGATATCTTGAGACTCCTTTTGTTGCAGAAGAGATATTTTCTTTGGATTCTTAAGCTGAGCAAAACAATAATGAAGGGCTCACTCTGTGGAAAGATAAGTGCTAACTGTTGTGAGTCTATATGTTTATGAAGCAATTATGTTCATAGTTAATAATAGAGACCTATTTGTGGAGACTAAGCGTGAACATGAGCATAGCACGACAGCTAAGAACGATATGAGGCTACCCAGATTGAAACATACTTACCTTCAGAACAACTCTGTTTATGCTTTGGTGAAAATTTATAAACACATTCCACAGGAGGCATGAGGCTGGCCACAAAATAAATTGAGAAGAAGATTAAATACTTACCTTAGGAGGACACCATACTACACTCTCCAGGAGTATTTTGAGGACAATATTTGTCACAGCTGATTTCGTCTCTTATTGTTAGGTCTTTATTCTGTTTACACTGTTTGTTTATATGTATTTTATGTTTATGATGACGTGTTCTACAACAATTTATGTTTATATGGAACAAATAATGGATTGATTGATTGATTGATCTTATATGTGATTTCAATCTTTTACGATCATCTTGTCAATGAAATTTAGTCGGCTAAGCCTGTAACCTTTATATAGTTGATTGTTTCCTTTTCTGTCCGCAATTTAGAATTATTGCTGATCTAATAAGTGAGGAACCTAAAATTGTTTTATTATATAATAGACTTTACAAGACAGTTCAGAAAACTATAAAGAAGATGGCTAGAAAACTCAACATTTGAAATTCTACTCAGAAAAAATCCTTCCAGCTTATGCTTCAAGATTTAACCATATAGTACTGAAGGGTTTGGTATTAACTATCATTTTGTTTTACAAAACTGATATATTTAGCTTATACCTTTTAAGGTAACATTACTTACATTAAAGAGATTTTCATCTTTTGCAATTCATTGGAACAGAATTAATCAGTTTATGCGGACTTTTTTAGACAAATATGTACAGGGTGGACCAAATTCGATGTTTTAGTATGACACCTATGTCATATATTGCAGATAGAGAAAAATGATCCCCCCTTTCTCTCTTTCGAGCTCGATTTTGGAAAAAAACTTATTGGGAAAATGGATTTCAGCTATCTTTTTCAGTTCTCGAGTTATTCCGAAATTCTGGAATTTTCGGGATTTCGACTTGTGACGATGACTCGAATTCTATTGAAGTAGGCAAAAATATTTTCACATTCTATAGGCCCTTTTTTGAGTGGAATTCTGGGACGTATTCGACATTTTTTTTGTCGAAGGTTTCTGAGTTATGAAGCAAACTTGTGTTTTTTCAGATATGAGCTATAGGTGATTTTGGTATCCATAGAGAGGATTATCTTTTTTCTTTCCAAATTTAATTGCTGGAGGTTCTTTGAAGGCACAAAGGAGCAATACATGAAATTGATAGAAGGTGCTTTGTCGACGTTGTAGCAGTTAGTTGTAGCCCAACCTGAACTTCAAGCTGTCAAATGTCAAATGGATACTGGCTTTTCGAACTCAAGATGAATAAATTCATACCCTACAGGATGGGCAAATCGCTATTCCTCCAGCCTAACCACCGACGATTTAATTCCAGTCACTAGTATCTTCAGAAAACAAGAAAACCCAGAATTTTATCGACGCGCTATATGGACAGATGAAGTTCGCATTAACGGCACTTTCAACAGGCACAATGAGCACTGTTGGTCAGATGTCAATCCCATCGACAGTTGAACATTCAACACTATACGGTTTCAATATGTGGTGCGCTTTAATTGATAATCTTGTATTGGCATATACTATTTTTGACGATAATCTTCATGCCGAAATTGTCATTAGGGCAAAGAGGAAATATATATTTTCAGCATGGCAGTGCACCGCCACACCAGAAACGAACTGTATCCCAACTGCTGGACTGAAATTTAACTGATCAGTGGATAGGATTTAGGGGAATATTGTATAAAGAAAAAATATAGGAAACGCATGCAGAAACGTTGCAACTCCTGCATTTTAAATGATGAAAATGTTTTCGAATTAATGAGATAAATTTATTATTGATTCAATTTATTATGCATATTGGTTACTTTTTGATAAAACATTTGTTCTTGAAGTCTAAAATGAAAATTTCCAACAAAAATACTTTATGTTTTAAGAACTGAACACAAAATTGAATAAATGGGATCTTTGACACACATAGACGATCTAATTGTGAATATCTGTTATGTTCCGAGTGGATAGATATGAATTTTCAAATTTTTTTGAAAAGGCATTAGTTGAAGGAATTGCTATATCATGTGATATATCTCTTTATTTTGAATTTGAAAAAACACAAGTTTGCTTCATAACTCAGAATCCGTTGGGCAGAAAAATTTTTCGAATACGCCCCAGCATTCTACTCAAAAAAGGACCTATAGAATGTGAAAATATTTTTTGCCAAGCCTCAATAGAATTCGAGACATCGTCACATGTCGAAATACCGAAAAGTCTAGAATTCCGGAATAACCCGAAAACTAAAAGAAATAGCTGAATTCCATTTTTACCAATGACTTTATCTCAAAAATCGAACTCGAAAGAGGGGGATCATTCTTCTCTATCTACAATATTTCCATAGCTGCCGTACTAAACATCGAATTTGTTCCATCCTATACAACCAAATATGCACCTAATGAAATTGTGGGAGAAGGAATTAATTTCAGTTGCATTGTTTACTTGTTTACTAGAGTGTGACGTCACACTAGTTATATTACCAACGCCATTACAGAACTAGCGATTTGTCGCAGTTTTTTGAAAATTCAAACACTGATTTTTAATATTGTATTCATTGAAATTTTGTAGATCCTGCTTGGCAAGAGATGCTCAACCATGCTACACAACGAGTAAACGATGCCGAAAAAGAAAGATCTGCGTCAGGAGCCGAACATAGACTTGCTTGTATAAAACATGATGCTGCTTGTGTAAAGGTTCAAACATTACAAAAAGAATTGAAACGGGCGATATCCAAGAGCAGGTTAGTAGAAAGTTTCAATGATAAATTTTACTTTGATGCTTTTTTGTATAATTTATTTCCGTTCAATTTATTTATAGGTTGAATTTTTTACCAATGTTACTTTAGCATGCACAGCATGATGTTTTAGTAAGTATTCAGTTCTTTTCATTTTTGGTAGAATAGATATTAGGTTTGTTCCAAAAAGTAGTTCTGAACTGATTTCGATTCAAGCATACGCGCATGAATGGTATGAGAAATTACTGGTTTGGAACTGATTCCTTATCAACGATTCGACTGCGCTAAAATACTAAACTGACAAGTTGACAGTGGAATCTGAAAATAATAACTGTAGCTTGCATACTCGCAATGATTCATATTCAATTCCTCCCTAGTACCAAGAACGGAATTAACCGTTCTAGAACCAGTTCAAATTTTATATTTCTAGGAATGTTGTAACACGGTGCTCACTAGTTCGGAATCATTTCGGAAGTTTGTAAGAACACCACTTTCATTTTGCGCTCACTTCACCCATTTCAAAACCAATTCAAGTGTGTGTTGGAACAAACCTATTTTGAATAAAATAATTTTGTATGTAATTTAATGTTGATATTTCAGACCATATTATGAAATAAAAGCGCACTATAACAATCTGCTAGAACATCAAAAAATTAAAATAAACAGTTACGAGTCTCAAGTATCTTCAGTTAAATTGACATATGCTGATGCTCTGCGAAATTTAGAACAAATCTCAGACGAGATTCATTTGCGACGAAGAAATTCCTCTGTTCATGCCTCTAATTATTTAACACCAACGCCTAAGCGTATCAGCGTTGACTCTAACGAATCTCTACTTGATGACGCACAGGAATTTGTAGGCATTTTTTCTCAAAGCTTAGATGTGACCTCTCGATTTGCTGAGTGCAACAAAATGGAACAAACGCAGAGTCGTGGTACATCTCCAGTTTTATCCATTACACCAGTTGAGAATCCCAAGGATATCATTGATTCAAGGACTCATTCAAGTGAATGGATAGAGATTAGTTTAGATAATTCGAGTCCAGATGATGATGTCTTTCCGAGAAAGTGCAATGGTGATGGCAAACCTTCTTTGAAAAAACAGATGACACTGCCAAATCCAATTATGGACACCGAATATTTTACAAATAAAAATAAAAGCAAATTGGATTCTAAGATATCTAGTTGGATATCTAGATCATCTGCTACAAATAATGATGATGGTGTAAATGGAGGTGAGTTTTATTTAATAATAAATATAAAAGGAAATTTATAGTTCGTACAAAATCCAGTTTTTTCTGTTAAATAGTATGTATAAACCTTAAACATCAAATCCGTGAACTTATCCAAATATATTATTTCTTTTAACTGTGTAAATGAGTATCACCAGTTTTTATTCAATTTCTACAATGTAGAGTACTTCAATTTAATCAATATGATTAAAGAACCAAAATATGCCTCTGGCTTCAGATGCTTAATTGCTAATTCTGTGTGATCAAATTCAGAAATGAATATTCAATCCTTTGTTGATAGATATAAAAGAAAGATAAATTATTTTTATACTATTTTTCGTGTTGAATGCCCCAAATGAAAATATACACATTGTGTATATATAGGCTGGCCTATTGTAATCTATGCTCCCAAATATCTCATCAAATAGGGCATCTACAAAAAATAGTTCAGATTGTTCCTGTATTGATGTTGATTAAGAAACCTTCGAGATATTTCGAGTCATCACTTTTTTATAATGGGAACTCTTAGCTTTTATTGTTTATTCTGAAAGAGCGAAACTTTTTATATTCTAAATTGTATTTTGAACTTGCACCTATTATCTTACCAAGCTCAAATAAGAGTCATATCTTATAATGGATTTATCTTCAATTATCAAGCTTCAGAAAATCTTTCAGACAAGTATTTTTCACTAGAATGCGGATCATCTCATGTAGATGAAACCTAGAACTCATGGTTAAACTTCCAGCTCTTTTGAAGGTTATGATGAATTTTTCCAAGAGAGCCATAATTTTCATTCAGAAACTGAACGAACTACAAAGAAAACTTTTTGAAATTTGGTATTTGGTGTTGTAACCTGAGAAAGCTCAAATCAAGTAAAATTTACAACACTATTTACTAGTTGTATATTTGTATTTACAGGTGAAATCATTATTATAGTGAAAAAAGCTTTAGAAGGCAATGAAGCTTGAATGTACCAATAATGTTGATCAGTTTGAGCTTCAGATCATTTGAACACAGATTTTTATTCATATGAAAATACTTGTTTTGACGTGAAAGGCAAGGAAACTCACGGAAATTTAGCACCCCAGACGTGAAAGCAATTTCTTAAGTGCTATTTCCAATGTAAAATTTTTCGCTCTTTATAAGCAATAAAAAATATGGGCTTCCATTAAAAAATCCTCATGACCTCAAAAAGACCTTCAAGGCTGATGTTGATATTGAGATCAGGAAGGTGAACAACCTCCTTTATCCTGAACAATTTTCTTCTTAGCTACTTTTCTGTAGGTCCTTACCTCAGGATATTTCAATGCATTGTAGAGATAGGCGATACTGTAAATTTTCAGTAGCTGGTTATTGTGATGCTGCTACTGCGCAATAACAGGATCCAGTAGTAATAGGTGTAAGTAAGCTAATAAAGAATTGGATCTCTACACAAGAGCAGATCGAGGCGGATGTGCATAGGGATGGCTGGTGAATTTATATTTGATTAACATGGTGGCTGTTAGACGAATGAACTGATTTGAAATATTTCTCTAGCTCAATAACTCATTGAAAACAGGTTCCCAATCTCAACATCTTTTCAGTAATGAAATTGATTCTACTATAGTCATGAAGAACTGGACATTCAATTTTTAACCTAATTATAAAATTTGTCCTCATTTCTCTTTCTGGGAGATTGGGTGGTGGTTTCTGCACAGTTAATACAAAAATATTTTTTGATGAGCGAGTCTGAATGAATCTTTTTCATTTTAAAAAGCAATATAGTTTACTTTATTCGGTATATAAGCATCTTATCGGAAGTTAAATGATTTATAAGATTTAATTTGAAACTGTCATTTACCTAGTCGACAGTAATTTCGTATAATATACAAAATGTACAGAAGGTTTCTTCTTACCGAATTAGAATATTAATATTTTGCGTTGAAATCAAGAAAATTATTTAATATGTTAGTTGAAATTTCTGTGATGAAGAATATAACGAATAGAAAGACTTGCTTCTATATAATAATAATATTGACTAAAAGAATCAAAGAAATGAGTTTTGAGAATTTTTCTGAAATTCGATGAATTCTAAACTTTATTTCATTTTATTTGGTTATGGATTTTTATCAGATAAAAACAATAATGTCTTTATTACTTCATTTTATAATGTAGAGGAACTCTCGTAAGATTATAATCCTCTCAACAGAATGAAAACGCACGCTGATTTCAATTGAGATTTTCCGCAAATTTGGAGACACACCTGCAGGGTGGTTAATGGAGAGAGTATTCCCAAAATAACTTCTTCAAAATGTGTAAAGATTCAGATATGCCACTACATATTCAGAGTCTATTTTGGAAAAGAGGAAGATGAATTCGTGACAGTTCTCCAAAGACTCTTGAAATTGTTTACTATAAAGGAGGTGTTAGCCTCTATGAATAAGGCTATAATGACTCTGGTAAAGTGACACTCAACGCGACTGATGACCCTAACAAAGCTTGGGCTGCAAATTTGTACTTATTATTAAGATGCGTTTAGTTGATTGTATTATTTCCATATGATTATATTGAGAATGTTATGTTGTATCCATATTCCAAAAGAAGTTCTTCCTATTGGGTATGAATATGTTGCCTTGTGTCTGAAATACATTGAATTTTTCACATTTCCCTTCCTCTTCAAACATGGTTGTAATTAAATTGACCAGTACGCCTTTATAATCAAAGCATCTCATCATGACCAAAATATATGTTTTTGTGAAACCTCACCAGGTTCCTAATCTCTGAGTAAAATTTTGATATGCTCAAGAAACATCGTAGAAGTAGGGCGTGGAGCGCCTGTGATCTCGCGACTATGATATTCTTTTATTGTCGTTAACGATGGTGTTCGGAGAAATCGTCCAAATGAGTGCTAACCTTGTATTTCTGTATAGCCTGTCAGTTAGATTGTTCCGTTGAAAAAACAACTGTTCTATCTAATACATAAATGTTTACCTCAATTTGTACCGTGAATTGAGAAGGTCAGTTAAAGCCAAGATCAGGTCTGCATCTAGGGAGTACTTGAATAGCTCGGAAAATTGTTTTGGAAATGAGCCTAACAAATATTGGTCTTTTGTTCGGAATAAACGCAAAGTGGATGGACTGTCTGGCATTATGTATTACTAAGGTGAGAGACTGGATAGCCCTCAGAAGATTGTTTCTGCATTCACTATGTTTTGTGGGGTATATGATGTTATGGATTCAGATGTCAGTATTGATGACGTTATCTCGAAAGGCGTGGTTGATTGTCGCGGCTCGAATTCTATTTTGTTCTCTCAATAACCAAACAAGATATTTTGCGTGTGACTAAAAATATGAAACCTAAAGCTAGTTTTGGGGATGACGGTATACCTTGTTTATAGTAAAGGATATCATAGGGGCGATAGTAGCTCCGCTATGTTTAATTTTCAATCTGTTCCTGAAGAACAATCAGTTTCCGTCTAAAAAAATGGAAAATCGCGAGAATCTGTCCAATCTTCAAGAGCGGTGATAAAACCGATGTAACGAACTACCGTCCTGCTTTGCTCCTTTGCAAAGGTTTTTGAGCTTCTATTTCATGAATCTTTAGCTTATTTAGCAGCTTCAGCTGAGCTAATCAATTTCGGGCCGGCAACATTGTTTTAGGGTCGTAGATCAACCGTAACGAATATTGAATGCTTTTCGGAATACGTAACTGAGGTTTCGGACCGAGGTGGCCAGGTCGACACGGTGTTCACGGATTTCTCTAAGGCCTTAGGTCACATGAACCTTGTTGCTCAGATGAAAAGAATGAAAGAGATAGGGTTCCCTCCGAGCCTTCTCAGGTTTTTCTATTCATATTTGAGTGAGCGAAAGCAATATGTTATGTACAATGGATTCAGATCTCAGGATTTTGGAGCCAGTTCGTGAGTCCCCTGTTCACAATTTTCGTAAATGACCTACTCGCGAGGCTAAACATTTGGGGCGTAGACTTTGCAGACGATCTCAAGATTTACACGGAAATAAGATCGATTGAAGACTGTCAGAATCTTCAGATAAAGTTGGTGATGATACATCAGTAGTATTTAAAAAACAAACTGCCTTTGAACGTCTCTAAGTGCAAGTACATGTCAATTACGCGCAAACAATCGCCACGTTTCTTTTCTTATTCGGTAGTGGGATCACGTCTCGAACGTGTTTTTTGTTCTCGTGATCTCGGGGTGCTTCTCGACTCCAAACGGTCGTTCCAGGACCATATAGATGATGTCCTACGAGCAAAAAAATTGTTGGGTTTTATTCTGAGGAATTCCAAGAGCTTCCAGAACACTGCTGTTCTCAGGGTTCTGTATTTCGCTTTCGTTCGGTCTAGATGGGAATATGCCTGTGTTATCTGGAATCCATACTATGTTAAATATAAAATTGCTTTGGAAAGCGTCCAGAGAACCTTCCTATAGTACCTGGCATACAAACAGGATGGATTGTATCCTATACTAGGTATGCCAGGTTTTCTGTTAACCGATCGGTTTTCTGTGTTGGATTGAAATTAGAAGGAAATATTTGCGCTGCATGTTTTTGTGTGGACTTCTGAATAATTTCATCAGTTGCTCGTGTCTGCTTGACAGACTGAATTTTTTGGTACCGAGGCTCGCAGAAAGAATCAATGTCACTTTTTATGTCGTGGGAGCTGTTACAGATGTTTTCTTCAACTCACCCATCAACCGAAGCTTGTTCGTTGTTAGTTTTTATGTCAACAGAGTGGCCTCTTCAGTTGATATCAGTCATTTCCAAGCTACATTTAAAAGAAACCTATTAGCAAAACTTAATTTTTCGATTATTCGATGTGTATTTCTGTTGTTTGAGTTTACATTATCAATGCGTTCTGTGATTATTGTTTTGGAAAGTTTCTTAAATCTGTTTTCTGTTTGAAGCAAATTTTTCTATAATTGTTCTGCTCTGTAATTGGGAGTAATCATGTTGAGCTTGTATCAATAAATAAATAAAATACCTTGCTTGTTTATGATTGAAAGCCTATTCAAATCATTAAAAATTACATTTTCATTTTTTTTCTTTCTTTCAGTTAGAAGACAAAGTCTTGACAATATCTTAGGTCCAACCAGTGAGAAGATGAAAGGTATGTTTTCTCAAGGTATGATGCTATTAAATATTGGTAACCTAAGTGAAAGACGAAACAGCGAACCTAAATTGGGAATTACAGAGGAACGGCCAAAATCTAGTACCAAGAAAATTCCTAGTCCCCTGGAGAAAACAATGACATATCTTACTACAGATGATGATACTTCAGATACTGAAAGTCTCTCAAGGTAGGGATTCTAATTAGAATAACTATGTTTTTTATAGGAGTATTTCTCACCGTCTCACTTTATTGGAAAAACTGACAAGTAATTCTATCTGTGATTATATATATATATATATATATATATATATATATATATATATATATATATATATATATATATATATATATATATATATATATTTTTATTCTACCGATTATTATTTCACAACAGGTGTTATTCCTAGAAATCTTCACAAAAGTATTGAGATTTTGGGTCTGAAGAAAAATTTGGTTGAACAGTTACAAAAGATAACAGTCATCAAATCTTGTAATATTCTGGTAGGTTTCTTTCCGAAAATAATAGTATTCACCACTTCACACAAAGGAAACTATTAATTAGTAACATTCAGTGTTACTTGACTAAGGATCCGTACACTGGATTTTTTCGGGAGAAAGCCTCTGACACTACTCGTTGGTACATTGATATCATTGTCTGGTAATGCTATAGTATGTATATATTCTGGTAGATTGATTGATATATTCTCATAACATTTAACGTTATCCAAATATATAATTATTCCAGGATATGTTTTGATTATAATCATTGTCTGGCAATGGTATTAATTACCAGGTGGTGGATTTATATTTTTCATGAAATCAGTTTGATTGATATATATATATATATATATATATATATATATATATATATATATATATATATATATATATATATATATATATATATATATATATATATATATATATATATATATATATATATATATATCATATATATAATAATTGGCCCTTTGTTTCATATCTATTCTCAGAATAATAATAATTCACTCTACTACTAAAATTGAGCAGTGCATATTTAAGTGAGCAGATGCATTAAAATAGTGAATTGTTGATTTTGTGCATTGCTGTATCTTTATGAATAGTTAAAGCAGTTCATGCCATTCATTGTGGATTTCTTCCTAATTATGATTTTGTTGAGATATACACGATATTTTCAGGTTTCATTCGAATACTCTAAAGACTGACACCAAGAAAATTTGTAGGTAGTGAAATGAAAGTTCACGATTTACAGTTATAATCAAAAGTATTCAATCAATTCATTTATTTATTGTTCTATATCTCTTTGATTCTAGTGTCGATATGCTCAATGAAGACCAAATCAGTTCATTGATGCTTGATCGAGATATTGAGAATGTATGTGAGCAACTTCTAGGAACGCCCATTAACGAGGTTTTTGCTGGACCCTTGTGTGCTTCTAATAGTTTTTCGAATAGCTAAATAGTTCGGCGTTGTAATTATTTGCCTTTTGAGTACAATAATGAAAATTCTAATCTCATTGTAAGTTGAAATGTCAATGCATCATTTGAAAAGTTCCGATTTGATATACTCGATTTATAATTAACCCTTCGGACATGAATTTATATAATGCATCAATAAAAATCTTAATGTTTTCTGTGAGATAGAAGTGCAGTTAAGGGATTTTTGTATAAATATGCGATTTATCGTTTTTAGTTCACTTGAGTGAACATCAGGTTTAGACGTTGTATTAATACGTATTTCATAAATAAATGATTTGAAGTGCTATTTTGAAATAAGTAAACAAAACAAATAATAAAAAATAAGTACGATGTACAAATGTTAAACAAAACAACATTATATTATTATAATGGGTTATTTATTATTTTATATCGTACAGTGTTAGGACTATTGTTGTATTTGATGAAATTTTAGAACACAATTTCTCTCAACAGTGAAACGTGCGTCTTTCCTTTACATCCTGAATTTTTACACCTGGTAGCTTCTTTTGATCATATTCTGGCAGATGATCGATAGTCTCATAGTGGATTTCGTCCATAGATCTTATTTCAGTTCTGTAATAATGTAGTTTTTGTGTAACTGGTAAATTTACTAGACTGCTACCACCAGACGCAGTCCATCCTCTTTCTGCTAATAATTGGATGTCCCATTTTTATTAGATCTTCTGCAACACGCTGCCGTAAGTGCAATAGATCTAGAACGTCTGTACTTGTTTTGCAATTTTCTTGGTATTCTAGCCAGATATTGGTTAGTGCTAAGTCAATGGCTTAAAATATCATTCACAAAGTCCATCTTTTGGATCTAATGAAGATGCGATATAAGCTAATCAGATGATCAGTTTTATATACACTGCCCATACCTTTGTTATACAATTGCACAAGTTTAGGACGTGGTATAGTTACATATTCTTTAGATATTTTATTCCAACATCGAAGTTCATCCTGGTTTTCTATTCCAACAAAACTTGAAGCAAATACTACACCTTTGTTGTCCATCCACTTGATACAACTACATCTTTCTTTCTCACCGCATACAAAATCGTATTGAATGTAAAATCTTCAATTGGGGCATCTGATAAATATCTAGAAAAATAATCGATGGGAGCGCGAGGTGAATCTATTTCAAAAGGGATGGAGTTGACCAAATGAACTTTGGTATAAATATTTTCTCCAAATTATTTCATTTTTAGGTTTACTACTTGATCCGGTTGTTGGTTCTTCCTCCTCTAAGTTTTCTTTCTCTAATATATCTTCCTCCCAAATAACAACATTTTTTGGTGGTATTTCCTGTATAATTTCAGCATCAATTTCTTCGTCGATATCCTGTATTGTTCCGTTTTCTAATAAATTCAGTAAACTATTCGCACCTTGGCAGTTGGAAAGATCAAAATCTGAAAAAAAGTAAAACTGATATGTATAATTCAGTACATATTGTGAATGCGAACATTGTATGTCCACTGAAGTGGACGTAGCTTGATCTGCAAGATTTTATGACAAGAAACATAATTAGTAATTTTTGTAAATGAACATCTTAGCAAATATGATCACAATACAGAATAAAAAATATCTAAACAATCGATTCAGTAGTAATACAGTAAATGAAATAAAACTAAAGACTTACTTGCTTTGTGCGTATCCATGATGAACGTCAACACTTGACTAATGATTTCATCTTACCCACAAAGGATTCGATTGTGTTTTGTTTATAGTAACGTTTTTAGATAAGTCGCTGGTACACCCAAATATTTACACTAAAATTTTTAGTATCCTGTTTCATATTACACGCAATAATAAATCTTGCCCAGTGAATGGACGCCGGGACCGAAGGGGTTAAACAATTGAAATATGAACATTGACTTCAGTTTCAAAAAATATAATGAATAAAAATTTGTTTGACCCATGTTTAGGGTTTTATCCCATTTCAAAAGTCCAAGAGGAAATTTGGATGCTAGACTGTCATTTATATCTAAGAAACAGATGTAGAAGTGGGAAATCAAACAGGTTATTAGTTATTGGTAGATTACGTTTGTGAACTGATGAAATTTCTATGAATTCTAATGAATCGAATCTCTTGCTTTTGTTACCTGAATATAAAATTTGGGTTTTTCTGAAACAATTTCCGTTTATACATTGTTCTGAAAAACCATTTGTTAATTTATCATGAATTATTGATTTTTTATGCTTGTCCTCTCTAATATTGATGGAACGGCCAATATGCCCTATGCAACAAGAAGGAGAATCAGATTAGAAACGATGGTGTTAATAAAAGTTTGTTTGAAGCAGATTTATTTCAAATTAAATAATGAAATTTACAGACATTCGATGGCCTTCAAATAGGAAGGCAAGAACTCTTTCTCTTCAAGACCAATCTTGGAAATGAATTTCTCTCTTCATGTGATATTTTAATTGAGAACGATCTTTACTGAAGATTTGTTGATCTATACTGAACTTGGACAGATACTGACAGAAAACTAAATCTCTTTTCAAAATTCTGAAATTCATTTCACGATAAGATTGAATTCACTATGGAAATTGAAAATATGCATAAAACACTTAATTTCTTAGATATTCTTATTAGGAGAATAAATAATTTCCTTGAATTTAACATTTATTGAAAACCAATGTTTACTGATACCTATACTATGATAGTAGTTCCCATCCACATAAAATCAAAATGTCTGTGTTTCATACATTTGTGCATACATTACTTACAGCTCCCTTTCAAAATATTGAAAAAGAAATTAGAATTTTGAAGACTTTAGCTTCAAATAACGGATATGATAATGCCATCGTAGACAAATTAATAGCTAAAATTGAACATAAATTATAATCCTCGTTTCACTACCGTTCAGGTTCACCAAACAATAAAATACCACATCATTAATTGTGTCGCACAAATAAGCACTAAATCAAGCCATATATTAAAACAATAAAATCAACATAATATCTACAATTAAAAAAAACTTTGTTCACTTTTGGTCAACTACAGAAATCGATTTAATACAGGTGGAAAAAGCGGCATATATAAATTATATTGTAATGATTGTATTGCTCTTTATATAGGTCAAACTGGTCGTTCCATCAGTATTAGATTAGACGAGCATAAAAAATTAATAATTCATAATTAATTAACGACTGGATTTTCAGAACAGAGTATAAACGAAAACCATTTTCGAGATTTTACAGAAACTCTAATTTTACATTCAGGTGCGAAAGCAAGAGATTGGATTTATTAGAATTCGTAGAAATTTCATCAGCTCTTTTCCCAACTATTTCTGAGGTTTAGATGGGATAAAACCCGAAACATAAATATGAATCATATTTTTATTCATTATATTTTGTGTAACTTAGTCTGAATTTTTTTTATCATTTAATTATTCAGTAAAAACGTTTCAGCAAGTGATTAGTGAAACTTTTATATATATTTTCTATATTTATATTTTCTTTCAGACTGTATGACTAACATATTATTTGAGGAAACCAAAATATTGCTTAATTTCTGATAAAATGCACTGATCTTATAATGTATTCATATGCAATAATATATATTTTAGCGGGCACTCACTCAAATGTATTAAAAGGGATAATCAGTATAGCAATATAAGTGTTTACTCAAAACATTTTATTGTTCCAAGGATAAGATGTGCTTAACTTATTTCTATTTTCTGATGTTAAAATCAATTTCTCAGGTATAATTTCATGACAAAATGTTATTAATCTCCAAATAAAAATGCATTTACGCTCAAAGCAGTATTGATGAGATTCTATATTAGGTATTATTCAAATATGAAAGATTATAATTAATCAAATGATTATTTTCATTATATGTTAATTCTTCTACTTATAAAATGAATTTAAAATCTGGTTCAAATTGTTAGTTTTTGTGCTCATCTTTTGAATAAAATAATTGCAGTCAGGTGAGATTCTTCAATATTTTGTTCATAAAAATAACGTGACTTATGCCTTACATTCGTAATGAAACACCTTTTTATAATTTCATTCACTTGTCTCTCTCTAACGTAGGCAAATATAAGAAAAATACCCTCATATTCATAGCATAAATGGTTAATGTAGATTCTACCAATCTCCTTACTTTTCCATATCACATAAAAAAATGTTTCACTGCATATCGATTGAAATGACTGACTGCAGTTCTAGAATATCTTAAGAAAGACTTTCATTCATATTTGAATCAGCCTTGAAATAGGTGGTTGAAAAAGTCAACAAGCTATTTATATAAACTTGTGAATATATAAGATTAAGACAAAAACTTTTCAACCTACATCATGAATATCAATGACATAGCTTTGCTTGTATATTAGAAAAATTGTTTGGGTCTGTTATAT
Source organism: Cryptolaemus montrouzieri (assembly GCA_013387265.2). NCBI lineage: Eukaryota > Metazoa > Arthropoda > Insecta > Coleoptera > Coccinellidae > Cryptolaemus > Cryptolaemus montrouzieri. The sequence continues at coordinate 48,360,300 of JABFTP020000185.1, read as the reverse complement.
TCATGGAAATGATAGTTCATCTTATTGTAGATACCTACTTCTGTTGACTTTAAACTTGTTGTTACTATGTTGGCTGGACAGACCATATTTTAATAGTCTTCGAAGCAATATTTTCAAAATGTAGTTAGGAACTTGTTGAAATTGTATAATCAAATAAATATGATTACGACTATGGTTTTTTTTTCTTTGAACATTGCCTCTCCAAAACTTGGCTACATGAAAGGGGTTTTACCCTGACGGTTTGTTCATATATCTGTTCATGTAATCAAAGAGATTCCTTGAATTACCACCCGATGATTAATACCATTAGCTGGCAATGTTCGTAGTCATTGAATCATTAGGATAACATAAAATTTTTTGTAAATAAATGTACCAAACTATCAGAATATATAACATTGTTTTAAACCTGCTGCTCCAGATATTCACGCAGGAAATGATTTCTATTTTTAAAATATCTCTCGTTTTATTATTAATTTAGATTATAATATTAACTGTTAAATTGTTAATATTTAATTTTGTCTAAAAATTTTATATACAAATTGTCAATTTTAAAACAGAACACATTACATATATGAGCAAGATATAAGTGATTTTCCACTTGATCATAAAAATTAAGTCCATGTATTGTTTTCATAAGTAGTCACTGAGAAAAATTGATCCCCAAACGATTTTTGAAAATTCTGATTTAAACTATCATTTTTTACAATGAAATTTTAGGTACTTTTAATTGAAAAATGAATTTTAATCAACCGTTAAAGTTAATGAAACTTTCACGATTTACTGTCAATTATTTATAGTTTAATATGGTATTCATAATCAAAAATCATTTGTTTATTATTATCATATTGTTAATTAACTTTAAGTAAACAAATGAAAATTTTATTGACTTCTCGGTAATAATATGAAGTTTTTTATCGATTACATGCGTTATTTATTCAAGTTTAAGATTCCGGAAGAAAATTTCACTGCTTGCAATTAATTTAAACAATACAATTTAAAATATAATTATTAAACAAATCTTATTATTACTATCAATATTATGACTAATACAATAAGTGATGTCTATCATTAAACAAACATAGGAAAGACGAACTTATAATTAAATATTAAATTTCATAAACACTCTTCATCATTATTTTATTTTTTTAAACTTTTTAGTAGAAACTTTCTCATCTGCGGACACTAACTTACATTGCAATTATTTATAATAGTGGAATTGACGAGTATTTTTTATCGTAACTGCTCGTTCGAACCGTTGTTGGTACTTTTCATGTAATTCATGATCCTTTTGATACAAAAGCAAAATGAATTTTTTTCAAATGAAACTGGAATAAGGAAAGTGGTGTTGTTATATGCTTATTATTGTCACGCTGAAGGCTATCACGATAAGCTTGTGTTTCAACATTTCCCGCTAAGCCGTTACATGCTCCTTTGCCATGCGAAGTGGCAAAAAAATTTATCTCCATTTCAACACCAAAATCATTCCTGTGTTTTATTAAGTTGGCAAAGTTATATTTATTTTTATATTGCGAAGCTGCTCCATCGGAAAAGTACTCAATTTTTTTAACATTATCGGCACCTAATTAATTTTTTTCAAATTGTATCAGTTTGAACTTGCGTCGTGACCAAATTTCTCTGAAGTTTTTAAAGTCGCGAGCTCGATTGCCTGTAATTAGGACTAAATTTTTAATTACGTATTTATGATTCATTTTATTTAATGGATTGCAACATTTGTTTACTCGGCCCATTTTTCATCACAAAAGTTATTATTAATATAGATTAATTTATATTATTAACAGATTAAAATACAAAACACAAATTTACACAACCTGAGTTCTTCTTTTAATAATTATTTAATTCATGTACGTATGAACTCATTCAACGAATAAATTAAAATAACTACTAAAATTCTTTTGTTATTTACGCAGAGACACAAATAACAAATGAAAATCGTAACCGAGCAGTTTATTGTTTTTTTACTAAAAATGGAGTACTTACTCGTAAATTTGAAAATGATAGCTTGGTAGATTTACAACCAAAAATAAATATAAAAGACACGATTTTGTAAAATATTCAATTGATTATTTATAAATTTTCGCTGTTTAATGTATTGGCCATAGACGAGCTGCACGACGAAACCCTCGGAAGGAAACAGGTAAAAACAAATTCTGTCAATATTTTTTCAACCTACCTAGTACGAACTGCGCGAAATGCCATTTTATACCTGAATGGAAATCTCTTCAAACCAAACCTAACTAACCTAACATAACCTCAAACATAATTTAAATTTATAATTTTGAATTGAATAGGTTAGTAGGATAGGTGTTAAGTAAATTTAGGTTGAGCATATTTCAATATTTACTACTTTAGAGGACCCTAAATTTTTCCAGGTTGTTGTATTATCCCCAGTGCAATTGAGTCAATATTTCATTAAATTGCTGAATTTATTTTCGAACGTGACGAACACAATACTCAATGCCAATTTTTACCAAGTCTAAACTTCCTTGAAGTATGCCGATGGGCCATCTAATCTCAATGACTTTATTATCTCTCGTACCTACTTAATCGACGAAATAGAACTTTTTCTTCGGGCAGTTCGATTCCCATTTTGTCGTGCAGTTCATACATAACCCCTTGGGTCCAAAATTGACCGTCGTGCACTTCGACAACTCCGAATGTAATAATGAAAAATGATTTCATTGCTGTTCATAACATTTTTACAAGAATAAAATTTGTTTAATAATATTTATCATAATAATATTGATACAGTGCATGAGGGATGGCGAAACATACAAATATCTGGAATACCAACCCAGATTGTTAGACCAAAAACAATCAAAGGAGAAGATTCGTTCAGAATACAGTCAGCGTCTGAAGACTGTGCTGAAATCAATGTTGAACTCGGGGTATCTAGTCAAGGCAATTAACACCTACGCCATTCCAGTGTTGCTTTACTCTTTTGGAATAATCAGAAGGACTAAGACAGAACTGGATGATATTCAAAGGCAGACCCAAACGATGCTAACAAAGTATAGCAACCATCATCCAAAATCGTCTGTGATACGAACAACTTTGAAGCGGAAAAAAGGAGGACGCGGATTAATAAATGTTGTCAATTTACACATCGAACAGATAAAAAATCTCAGAGAATTCTTCTCAGCAAAAGTTCTCACTTCTGACCACCATAGAGTGGTATCGTTGGCTGATAAGGGATATACACCTCTAAATCTTGCTACCAGAGACGACCTGCTAAATCTACCGTTCCTATCAGATACTGAAAAACAAAAGCAATGGTCAAGAAAGGAATTGCATGGACGACATCACCATGAGATTAATCAAACACACATCGACAAAGAAGCCTCCAACAAATGGTTGATGAAAGGAGAATTATTCGCGGAAACAGAAGGATTCCTTATGGCCATCCAAGACCAAGTGATTGCTACAAACAACTACAAAAAATTTATTTTGAAGGACGGAACATTACAAACAGATAGGTGCAGAAAATGCCGTATAAGATAGGAGACTATACAGCATATAAAGTCTGGATGCGAACAACTGGCCAATACGGACTATCTTCACAGGCATAATCAAGTGTGCAACATTATCCATCAGAAACTTGCACACAAGTACGGACTTCTGAATACCTTCCAGCCATATTACAAGTATCAACCGGCGCCCGTATTGGAAAATGACTATCAGATTATACTACGATAGGCCTGTTATCACTAACAGAATGGTGACGAAGAATAGGCCGGACATAGTGGTGTATGATAAGAGAGCCAGAACAGCAATGCTGGTGGATGTCGCCATACCGAATAATAACAACGTGCTGAACAAGTTCCAGGAGAAAAAGTCCAAATACACAGACCTTGCTATTGAGATCAAGCAGATGTGGCACCTCAAGAAAATAGATATCGTTCCTGTCATCGTATCCTTGACTGGGTTAATACCAAAACTTTGCATGATAGCCTTAAGAAATTAGAATTGCATAAGAATACCTATATAGAAATGCAAAAAGCTGTAATTCTTAATACATGTAGGATAGTTAGGAAATTTATGTCAAGTATATTGTAATCGAGCCTATTCCCTTTGATTGCTGAATCTGGGAAAGGTAAATTATATACAGCTAACAGCTGAGATAGTTCATAAGTCCACGATAATAAATATTAATACTAATATGCATAATTGTAATAACGAAATTTGTTTAATAGTTATATTTCAAATTGTTATTTGTAATTATAGTAAGTAGAAGCTGCAATGTAGTCTGATGTTCGGCCGCGCGGTGTTTTGACAGCGCCCGGCGCGCTATGATAAATAAATCCATATTGTTCAAATTGATTGCGAGCAGTGAAATTTTCTTCCGGAATCTTGAACTTGAATAAATAACGCATGTAACCGATAGAAAAAAACTTCATATTTTTACCGAGAAGTCAGTAAAATTTTCATTTGTTTACTTGAAAGTTAATTAACATTATAATAATAAACAAATAATTGTTGATTATTGATTATTATATTTAATATTGAATATTAAAATATAAATATTTGACAGTAAATTCTGAAAGTTCCATTAATTTATCTTTAACGGTTGATTAAAATTTAGTTTTTCAATTCAAAGTACCTAAAATTTTCATTGTAAAAAAATCTCATAGAAACCCTTCTCACAAGTTAATTCGACTATACACATTTCTTATTTTTTGTATATAAAATCTTGAATGAAAATTTTCTTATCTCTTCTACTTCAAAATCCAAAGAATTTATATACAAAATTCTGACCACTATTTCGGAATCTTAAAGATAAATCTTTTTGAAAAAATTGTCGTTCATGGTATACATTCCATTCAAAATTTTTTTTAAATCCGTACTGCGGCTAAGCTATAGCTGACAGTTACTTTCATATTTATAACAATAGTATAGATCTATACAGGGTGACTAACCACATTCGCGACGGAAGATTAGGCATATTTTACCGGCGGTTTTGACATTTTTTTTGCGTAGTAATATGTAGTACTCCAGTGACTACCAACTAAAACTATTTCCAACTATACAGGGTGTCCTAAAGTTACATACCTAAGTCATGATTTTTCAAATGGGATACCCTATATTTTGTTTCATTTTTGACTTGCTGAGGAGAAGTGAGTTTGTTCGAAATTTCCTATACTTATCTTAAATATTTCCGAAATATTTAAAATTTTCTGAAGTTTGGGGACTTTGAAAAAATATTTGTGCCTTCAATATTGATTTCAAGCTTCAGATGTACAACTTTTGCGATAGTAATTGTTGTTACTTGGGCATATGACATATTTTGTTGATCTGTGTTACACAGGGTGTTCGAAAACGATTTCTGAAATTGGTACTCATTCAAATCTCATTTTACTGTTTTCTTCAAATTGCATACACTATATCAGGGGTGCTCAGACTTGAACGGCTGGCGATCTGCCTCAATATTTTTAGATTACCTACGATCGACTCTGAGAGGCTGCAAGTATATGTGCTGCAGGGTTGTCGTACATACACGATACACCCTACCTACTTACCTAGGTAGGGTGTACAGTAGCATATATAGATATTAGCTCTCCTCACAATATACATTATTTTAGTCAAGGTTTGGGTTTGGTTTAGTTAGGTTCTTCTCTATAATATCAAAGGAAAAACTCATAGTTATTCAAAATTGCGAGTTTATTGTTTGTTACAGAACAAAAGAGTTATATATGGTGCTAAACTTAACTAAGGAGTGACTTTGGATGTTGAAGCGTGGCACTACATGTCCTCAGCATTCTTTTCATAAGATGGTACGTAACCACTGAGTTCTAATCGCAAGCATGATGACATTTGATTCGCAGTTAGTCGATTGCGATATATTGACTTAATTATCTTCATTTCAGAAAATGCAGACTCGCACAAGTAATTTGACCCAAACATTGCCATCAGTTGAAGGGCGATTTGCCTTAGATTCGGATATTTATCTTGAGATATAAAACACCTGAAATTTGTATCAGATGCTGTAGCTTTGAGATGCATATCTGATATAATTTGCACCAACTCATTTTCAACAGAACATGAGTTCATATTAAACTGATTTGCTATTACGGTAGCTTATTCCTCCATGTTTTAACATGAAAAAGGGTAACTCATAAATGATGCTACATTTACAAATTTACTGCAATAAACGCATTTCGAGTTGTCCCAAGATATTTGATAATTCAGCCTCATACGTATCATAATTCAACTGAGGAATCCTTGCTTTCAAATATGGAAAATGTTCCAGATCCTTTCTTCTCAGTTAATCTATCATAAGTTGCAATTTACCTCTGAATGCGTTTACTGCGCTAATCATCTCAATAATAGTTTTTCCTTTACCTTGAAGCTCCAAGTTAATGGTGTTTAAGTGCATTGTGATGTCAGTCAAAAATGCCGAATCAGATAGCCGTTTTTCTTTTTTCAACATCTGAGTGTCATCACCTGTTTCGTCTAGAAAAGCTGTTATTTCGGGCAATAATTCTTGACACCTCCGCGACTCAACCACCTGCCGTCCGTGTTAAAGAACTAAATCAGTGTGTTCAGCTGACTCCTTATATTCCAAATGCAACTTAAAGAGCCGCCATTGCAAGCTACGTGCACTGATGGAATTCACAATTTTTGTTGCCATGCCCACAATTTCCTCCGTGTTTAAAACATTTGAACACAGATTTTGTTGATGTATAATGCAATGGAATGAAAAAAATGAAGGGAAATCTTTATCAGCTCGACACAATGCCACTAAACCGTTTTTTTTCCAGTCATAGCTGGTGCCCCATCGGTTGAAATGCACACTAATTTATATATTGGTAGCTTGTAGTTTTTTACAAAATTGAAGAAAACGTCATATATATCTTCCCTTTCAGAGGAATGATTGTCAATAATACTTTCTTAGCCAACATGTCTTTGAATACCATCCGAATAAAAATACACAGCTGGGCAGTGTGTCATATCGGTGGATTCGTCGAACTGTGTTTCGCTAATATAGGAGATATTTTAAACGACGCGATCGTAGCAGCTTTTGATTGTTTGGCTGGTCTTGTGAACATGTTTTGTTCTTTTTTCAAACAAGATATCAAATCAGGTGCTTTCGTTTTCTTAATTAATTAATAACCGTTTTATGATGCCTCTCTAAGTTACCAGGCTTAGGTATTGCAACTGACGCACGACAAATAAGACAAATGCACTTATTCTTCACCATACAAGAGAAAAATTCTTCTTCCCAATCGTTATTAAAATGATACTGTTTAGATTTCTTCGCTTCACTCATTTTGTACTATTTAATAATAAACTTTGTATCGACGTAGTATTGCCTTCAAGTCACAATTCCTGCATGCGGAACATTTATATCGGCGTGAATGAAAGTCGAATGTTCCCGTCAAACGCGTCGCCCGAAATTTCTAAAAAAGCGGCAAGAATAAGAAACGCGGCTTTCCTTTGACAAGTATCGCGCGGTCCTTTGATAAAACCGCCTTTTGCGCTAGAGTTTCATGTGATGTGTTTTCATTGTCCTTTTGAGATTCTTCTATTTCTATTAGATTGAATATTTTCTCGAGAACCGTCGGAGATACGAAAAAATTACAGGTGTCAAAAAAGTTTCTAAATTGAACGAAGATGACGAAAATTGATTGTACGTTGATCAGTGACGTACTGCAAAAAAGTTTGAAAGGGCAAAAGACGACATGAATCCTGAAAAGAAAACCTTGTAGATTCTAGTGAAAATTTAGGACGTGTAATGATGGAGGCTGTAAAAAATAGCTTGCATGCCAAAGTTGGGCTGAATATCTCAAAAACTGCAGGAGTTTTGAAGAAAAAAACAATTTTTTCCGGAAATTTCAACACCCTGTAGGTCCGTAACGAAGCTTTTGCGGACCTAACTTTTTTTTTTAATTGCACGTAGATTTACTCCTCAAGTTGTGACATACTATTATGTAACATCCTGTATAATATGTAAAAAAATACAATCAAAGAAACCATATTGAAATGTTTTTAATATATCCCAGAAAACTAGTAGTATTGAATATTAAGTTACTTGTTTTCAACGATAACTCTTACTTTTTCACTTGATATTAAAACTACTTCCACTTTATTCTCATTATTGTTTATAACGACAGAAATTAATGCTAATTAAAAAATCTGAAATTGTGTAACAAGAAGGAATTTTATATAAATTATGGAGCTAGAGCGCAAAACTAGAAAATTAAAATGCGAGTACAAACAGTATGAAAAATATTTGCACAAGTTATCAAATACGAAAATAAAAACATTGCAAAATAGAATACTGAAAATTATTTAACATAATTATTAACATACTTTTATTGCAGATAGACCAATGAGTATAAACAAATGTTAACTTATCATTATCAATTATTAAAATTCAATTATTTGAATGGAAACAATTTATAAGCTTCAAAAAGTAAGACCAGATACAAAAATATATTATTAACAAAAATGAGAAAAACTATACATTCCAAATGCAAGTACATTAAATCTATTAAACTATAAAATTATGCAATCAATTACCGAATGATATAAAAGGGCTGTTAGGGAGAACTTGTTCTTGTCCCTTTTTTTACTACACATATAACATCGCAATCAAGTTCCCATCTTCCAATGTTCCAACCAACCTACAAACTTCATATTTTTATTAATTGCTATCTTCAATACGAAAAAAACAAATTCAACACAAGTATAAACAAAGCCGGCTCGGTGGCGTAGAGCATGTGACTTTCGTCCCCTGCGCAGAGTTATCTGGGTTCAATCCCCACTAAGTCGGTGCGATTTTTCGGATTCTGGGAATTGCTCGAGTGGAAATCTTTCGTAGGAGATATAAAGCCGTCGGACCTGTCTAACAGAGATGTGTTGGATATTAAAGATCCCTTCCCTCGACACGAGAGAGGGCTAAATTCCTGGGTTAGTGAGGTGACAGAATTCGCCGGCGTGTATTTAGCCGAAAGGCAGAAATAGAGCACGTCAAAGGACCAAAAGAAAAACGAAGTATAAACAAACCCGAAATTAGCAATATATCGATATTCAAGGTTAAAAAGAAAGCGTAAAAATTTCACGCAGGCCTAAAATTGTGTATGGCCTGAAATTGTGTATCCGCTGAAAGATCTGATAAAGGCTTTGGAGACGGTGAAGCACGAGAATGCGATCCTTAAAAAAGAAATCTCCAGTTTGCGCACTAAAATTGAGAATATGAAACATTTTAGTCGCCCCAAAAACATTGAGATACAGGATGTACCTGAAAAGAAAAACGAGATTCTCTCTGGTATAGTTCAAACTATTGGAGCCCAGTTACATTTCCCTATCGACCCTAACACTATCGATTATGTGACCCTCGTTCCTACGAAGGCAGAAAATAAAGCAAGAAACATTGTTGTACGTTTTACTTCCAGGATAGCCAGAGATAATTTTCTTCAGGCTGCAAGAGCTAAGCGTCTTCTCAATAGGGGGGCATCCGGGCCTTAGTATAGATGGTGTTTCGGACAGGCTGTATATTAATGAGCACAATACTTCTGCTGTAAAGCTTTTATTCAAGGAAGTTCGCACGGCTGCAAAGGCCAAAGGTTACAAATTTGTTTGGATACAGGGTGGGAATGTTTTAGTGAGGAAAGATGACACAAGTAAGATACGTCGTATTGCATCTGAATCTGAAATAGCCAATCTATGAAAATCATTTCTCATTCTCTTCGCTATTTGTTCAAAGACCGTCGTGTTTTTCATTCACCTGATATGTCCTTACATATTTACTACCAGAACGTACGAGGACTTCGTACCAAACTAAATAACTTCAGGTTGAGCTCAATGGCAGGTTTTTCTGATGTAATGTGTGTTACCGAATTTCTGAACGATACCGTTTTCGACAATGAATTGGTCGATACTTGTGAATATTCTGTGTTTCGTCGCGACCGAGATTCATCGGTGTCTTCTAAGAAGGATGGGGGTGGAGTTTTCATTGCCGTTCGCAACAAATTCGGCCCACGGCTCTTGGATGACTTCAGAAGTGACGCGGAGGATGTCTGGGTATCTCTGAACGTGAATGGTTCGAAGTTATATATTTGCTGTGTGTATTTGCCCCCTGGGGATTCTGTGGCAAGTGATGTGTTCGCTAGTAAATTGGAGAGCAATATAGTGAACATAAAATGTCCATTTCTTGTGTGTGGTGACTTTAATTGTCCCTCAGTTGATTGGGTGAGCTCTGATAAGAGTTACTTGATACCTACTAATATTGAAAATAAATATTCAAATATATTAGATACACTTGCATTTGTCGAACTGAATCAATACAATCATGTGAAGAATAGTAACGATAAAATTCTTGACTTAGTCTTGTGTAATAAAGAAATTGTCTCGAATATACATAAAAGTGCTTATCCGTTTGTAAACGAGGACACACATCATCCCACACTGGAGTTTATAGTTACCTTGTCTAAAGAGAAGATGATGAAAAATTCGAAAATTCAAAATTTTTATTACGATTTTAGAAATGCGAATTATGAAGCTGTTAATGCTTCATTATCGCTGGTGAATTAGGAGTTTCTGCTCAACAGCAGCTCTAAGGGAATTGATGAAAATCTGGATATTTTTTATGAGAGAATCAATGACATAATCGGTTCTGTTGTTCCTAAGAAAAGAGTCACTAAGTGTTTTCCTTCATTCTTTTCGAAAGTTACTATTGCTACAATAAGAGAAAAGCAAAAATTTCATAAAGAATGGACAATTAGTAAAAATGTCAATGATCTCAATATATTCAAACAGCTTCGTGCTCATTCGAAGGAACTTACTGAACTTGATTTGAATAAATTCACCTCTAACATTGAGCGGGAACTGCCAACGAACAGTAAATCATTCTGGAAATATGTGTCTCTGGGACGGGGCGGCTCTAAATTATCTAATGAAATGAGGTATGGGAATATTTCTTCATCAGATGGAAAAGAGATATGCAATCTTTTTGCCCGTTATTTCGAGAGTGTATATGTTCCTGTAAGTCAGCAGCGTAGTCGTAGTGTAACTGTTAAAAACTGCAATAATGATGTACTATCAAATATTCACATAGAAGAGGAAGAGGTTCGAGAGGTCCTCTTATCCTTTGACACGTCGAAGGGTTCAGGTCCAGACAGCATTCCACCAATTTTTCTCAAAAATTGCGCTCACAAATTAAGTAAACCACTGCATATTTTGTTCAATCAGTCTCTGATTAATGGTGTATTTTCAAAAAAGTGGAAGGAGTCCGCCGTTGTCCCAATTTTCAAAAGTGGAGATAAAAATGATATTTCTAATTATAGACCTATTAACAAGCTTTCGATCAATGCTAAAGTATTTAAACGTATAATTTATAAGTATCTTTTCTCTCATGTGAAAAATTTCATTATCCCACAACAGCACGGATTTTTTAAGGGTAGGACTCTGGAAACTAATTTGATCGTTTATAGTGAGTACCTGCAGAGTGCAATGGATTCTCAAATTCAGACTGATGCTACTTACACAGATTTTTCTAAAGCCTTCGACAAAATAAGTTTCGATATTCTCATTTTTAGACTCGCCGAAGCAGGTGTAAGTGGTTGGTTGCTTGAGTGGATCCAATCGTATCTACTGAATAGGTCACATTTCGTTAGTTTAAATGGTTTTAAATCTGTATCTTTCATTAGTACTTCTGGGGTACCGCAGGGAACTCATCTCGGTCCTCTTCTTTTCTTAATTTATATAAATGACATAGATAAATGTTTCCGGCATTCCAGATTCTTGCTCTATGCAGACGATCTGAAAGTTTTTAGATCTATCACATGCTCAAGGGACTGCCTTGATCTTCAACTAGATTTGAATAGCTTGGTTGAGTACTGTAGAGACCAACCAATTATTTTTGAATTTAAATAAATGTTTCACGATAACTTTTACTAGAAACCATTTCCCTATCACTTTTCAGTACTCAATTGGAAATTCATTGCTGCGGCGTGTGTCCACGGCTTTTGATCTGGGTATCACTTTCGATTCGAAGTTGCTCTTCGATGCACACATAGATCGCATAGCAAATAGTTCAAGTCGAATGATGGGTTATATTTTCAGGAAAAGTAGGGAATTTAAATATGTAAAATCAGTTATCACTTTATATTATGCTTACATCTACAGTAAATTAAATGTTGCCTCATGTATTTGGAACCCTCGTTATGATTGTTATTCCAACCGACTTGAACGCATTCAGAATAGATTCATACGGTTCATATGCTACAAAACTAACTTTGTTATCCTGAACCACGACTACGCTCCTGCCCGTAAATATTTCAATTTATTGTCACTTGAAAATCGTAGAACTATATCTGATATTTTGGTTTTGTTTAAAATATTGAACTGCGTATTTCAGGTACCTGAGATCTTGCACATGGTTACTTAATGTTCCTATGAAATCATTGAGGCACCACGACCTCTTCTCTATAACTTTTAGAAAAACTAATAGTGCACAGAACTCCCCTATCGATAGGATGCTACGTGTCTGCAACACGCATAGGAGTATCAATTTGTTTGGGGTCACATTGGCCTCTTTGAAGAGAACATTACGCTTGCTCTTTACTGACTGATATAAAATTCATTCAATCGTTCGTTTTTGTAATATTCATTTTGTATTTCTTTTTTCATTCTTTCTGTGAATACAACTCACTATTAATGTCTTATACAATACTTTTTTAGAATACTAGATTCTATGTAACTAATATTCATCTAGTGAATGTCATTTTGGCTTTGGCTGAGGACATTCCTTATATTGTACTTAAATAAATAAATAAATAAAATAAATAAATGGCCGTGGTGCGAAATTGATATTTTCACAATGTTGGATTCAGATACCATTTATTAGTTGTATAGTGAATGTCCAATATAGTCCTAATAAAGTTCATTCAACATCTTAGTTTCATCAATTTCGTCCATCTTCTACGATGAGTAGTAGACAACATTCGGAAAATCTCTCGAAAATATAAGGTTATTACACCGGGTGTCCGTTTAGTGCATAATCGGTCCATAACTTTGTTCCTGTTAAATATTGGATACACCTACTCAGGGTGTTTTGCAATGATCGTCCAATTTACTTCAGTTTCAAACCGCATTATGTTTCTTCTAATATAGAGTTCAAAATCATTTTGTATTTTATGCTAGAATTTTCACATAAACAATAAATTTTTTCGCTAAAATTCTCAAATATGGTCTACTACTAGGAGCAATATCCGAGAAAAGCGTTACTTACACAGACTATGCAAAAAGTTTGAAGTATCTATCTTGTTCTCGGATGCACATTTCAATTCGGCACACAAAAATTCTCCTCACGGTTGTGCTTTGCTTATTTTTGATGACATGGGGACTAAGGGGGTCTAGATGATGATTACGTCATCTGTACTTATTTACTTTTTTACACATATGGAACCCACATACTGTCTATGCTTGAAAACTAAACGCATTTTCGGGGATTCCCCTACAACAAGTAATGCATGTACTCTCTTAGAACCGAGTAGAGGAATTTTACCGCGCGCTATTCACTTGTCTAAACTTCTGCGTCAGTGTTTACTCAGTGTAATGTTTCGTTTGGATACAACGACGAGTAGGTAGACGTATTCAAAGTATAGCAAAGCAAGTTAACATTGGTATTACCTTTAATTCAATTAGCCAAAGTTTAAAGTTTAATTAAAATGTTGTTTCAAATAGACAGATCCAGGTTATACCAAAAATTGTTTGAAAGTTTCAAAAAAATCTTATACAAATATGAAAGTACAAAATATACAGAAGCTGGTTAACGACGTGTGGCGTAATTATAAATTACAAGCAAAGTCCGACAAGGAACTTGATATTATTGTATCGAAGAGAATTGAAGAAGAGTTGCAAGTAGCGACTAAGAATAAATCCAATCTACTACATGTTTTTTCCAAGGTGAGACTGATAAAAAACCTTTATAAGTATGAATATTACATAGAAATATTAGGAATCGTCAAAACTTTCTCTTTTATTTTTGTTAATTTAGACGATCATTACAAGATATTATGGCTCACCTCAAAGTATGTTCATTATATTATATTTATTCTATATGATTGTCTCTGACGATTGGTTACAAAAATACAGGGTGTTGGTTTACTGTAAGTATTTGATGGCTTCCGTTCCCGACTGTGCTCTTTGAATGCAGTTTTTATGTAGGCTAAAGAAGTCTTTTGATACAATATGTAAAAAGATTAATAAACAATATATATAATAGTTTCTTGGGTTCTCAGCACTGCTCATATTAAATGGAAACACTTAATGGATTAATGAATTTTAATTAAAAATAGTATGTACTCAATACAGTGGGTAAAATGTAAATTCCCATTTTAGTCACATCTTTATATTTATGTAGATTAATAAGATAATCTAGTAGTAGTACCTTTAGAATGTTTTAATTTTAGGATTAATTAAAATAGTATGTACTCACTACAATGGGTAAAATGTAAATTCCCATTTTAGTCACATCTTTATATTTTTGTAGATTAATAAGATAATCTAGTAGTAGTACCTTTAGAATGTTTTAATTTTTAGACAACGACGTCCAGCAAGCTTGCAGAAAAGACACAAATTAATAATAATAATAATAATATACTTTATTTTGTAAAGATAATCTCTTAAAAATATACATGTAAGAAACTATAGCACAAAACGCGTCAAGAAAATATGTACAAACAGAAAAACCGTACAGGACTACAGGACATACGTACTAGTAATATATACTATAATGATCAAGGAATTCCTGTAAACTGTATGGTTCTAAATCTAACAAAATTTTGTACAAACACTTTTAAACTTTCCAACATCATTGATGGGTTGAATATGTTTTGGTAAACAATTATAAATCTTTATGCACATTTACAAGCATTTTTTTTCTGTGAGTGTTAATTATGCTTTGAGAAAATATAGTTCTTGTATTTTCACTATTCTTAGTATAAGATGAAAAATATTAATTTTGTTTGAACATGAAAATCCAGCATTCCAAAATGTACAAAGCATAGACAGTCAAAATCCTGTGTCTCCTGAAATGTCCCCTACATGATTCGCGGAAACTCAGCTGCAATAAAGTTCTCAGAGCTGGTTTTTGCAGGGTGAATATAGGCTTAGTATCGCTGGCATTTCCCCATAATGTTATATGGAATTTCAACAATTACTGAAAACGTGGGAAGTATAATGTTTTCAAAGAGTTTAACGTGAGGAAACCTTTTGCCACCCGGAAACTATAAATCACATAACTAAGCCGGCCCCGGAGACCACGAATATGCTCAACTCATGTCAAATGTATGTCCAGAGTGATATCCAGACCCTTAGTTGAAGCACTGACAGAAACACCTATTGGACAGTACTCGATATTCTCAGGAATATGGCAATGAGAGTGACTTGGTCTCAAAATTACAAATACCGTTTTGTTCTTATTCAAAAAAAGTTTATTTTAATCAGCCATCTCTCAATGATTGGCCAGTAGGTATTCAATACCTGAATCAAAGCCTCCATATCTCTGACCCTAAAAAGGAACGAGCTGTCATCAGCATATTTAACTATTCTATGTTGTGATCCAGAAATGACCTCCGGGAAATCGTTGAGATAGATGACAAACAAGACGGGGCCCAAGATGCTGCCTTGGGGAACTCCCGTCCTGATCCCCAGCAAATCAGATCTGATCCGTACACTCCTGCTCTTAACTTTCACGTACGGTGAACGCCCAGACAGGTAGCTTCGAAACCATCCCAAAACATTATCACGAATGCCATATTTATCAAGCTTTTCAGCAGAACATCAGAGTCCACGCAATCGAAAGCTCTAGACAAGTCGAGGAAATCACCCAAAGGAATTTCTCCCAACTCCAGAGCATCGATGATTGACTGCGTGAACTCAAAGATGGCTGTGTTTATATCCTTACCCTTCAAAAACCCATGTTCCTTGGAGAAAATAATCTGAATTTTCTGAAAAAATTTAATAACCTACCACACATCAATTTTTCAAATAATTTGGAAAAAGATGGTAAAAGGCTTATTGGTCTATTGTTATTATAATTATAGTTATTGAATTATACAGCCAGCTTCAAATACTAAAGAACAGAAAGAAGATAAATTAAAACTCAGTGTTGAAGCAGAACAGTAATGCGAAAACAGAAAAAGAATACAGATAAACAGAGAGCGAAACCTTCTCAGGAAGTTATGAAAAATAAGATTGCTCTACTCGAAAAAAAACTGAATGCTTTGTATTCTGCCAGAGATACTATGCCAAACCATACTGAAGTTGATAAACAGATCATTAAGTTGCGCGAGGAATTAAAAGCAACAAAACAGTCTTCAAACAGAAAGATTCAAAACTTAGTTGCCCAGAAGAAACACAGGGATGGTATGAAAAGAAAGTTAGGATATATCTGTCATGAAAATCCAGAAATAAAGAAAAAACTATCTCTGAGGGAATCAGTGGGACGTCCTAGCCTAAAAAACGACCAACCATTACTATTGAAACCAATTGCGGATATTGCTTTATTTGGAAGTGCAGCAGATGATAGAAGACGAACGGAATCTATTCGCAGCGTGAAAAGTCTTTGATGAACTCACACAAGAATTACGTAAAATAGGATTTGACATCAATCGAAGTGTAACATATCTTCGTTTGATTCCCAGAAAATCTAATGCGACAGAGGGACGCAGATATGTATCGACAGTCCCTGTTAAGCTCATTCGGGCTCAGACTGATCACCACAAAAGTCACTTAGATAGCAATTTCGCCGAAACATCAATCCATTATTTAGAGAACATAGCATCCATACTTGGTCCAGATCAAGTATTTTTCATGTCCTAAGATGATAAAGCTCGGGTCCCTATTGGAGTAACTGCGGCAAATAAGCAAGCACCTCTTCTAATGCATATGGAATATAGAATCAAACTACCCGTTCATGACTGGGTAATCGCTGAAAGGCATAAGTTAATCCCATCTGTATATGGTGGTATCAAAATCACTTCCGGTATGCTAGGATAACCGCAAGCCGTTGGATATTCTGGCCCAACATACATCGCTATTTGAAGTGGAAAGCATAGTACGTCTTCTGCTTATACGCATGCTCGGGATTTTGAGACGCTTCTCGACCTTAAAGAGTTTCAACCATTAGCTGAAACTGACCGTGGTTTGGTAAAACCTGTGGTGACCATTACTGTTGATGGAAGCCCAGATGAAAATCCGCGCTATATAAAAATCATATCATGTTGCTATACAACACTTTAAGCGACATGATCTCGGTGCATTGTTTTTAGCCACCAACGCTCCTGGGCGAAGTGTGTATAATAGAGTAGAGTGGAGAATGGCTTTTCTTAGTCGGGAACTAGCTGGTTTAATGTTGCGTCATGACCATTTTGGGTCCCATTTCGATGAGCGTGGGGTGACAATTAATGAACAATTAGAAAAATCTAATTTCGAGTTCGCAGGAAATGTGTTAGCTGAAGTATGGAGTTCAATGGAAATTGATAGCTACCATGTTACTGCAAAATATGTTGGGCCGGGCGAACAAGATCTTCCCGATGTTCCAGACACTAAATGGCTGCAAATTGTAAAATGTAAAAACATGGAATGCTGTCGTCCAAGAAGTGGCATACTTACATTATTAGAAAACAGGTTTCTTCCACCACCAGTAAAAGTAAACCAAACAATTAAATACTTGGTTTTGGATGAAGAAGGTCAATTTCTTAATCTTCCAGTCAATTTAGCTCTACGCTTAAATACTTCACTCAAAGATTTCCTGCAAATGTCCTACGATTATTTTTGTCCGACGGTAAAATAGAGGTTATAAAGTCGAACATGCAAAACGTGCGGTCTTTATCATGTAAATAATTGCAAAAAATCTGCTTACGGCACGCTACGGCAAATTTAGTTATTACAGAATTAGAGATTGAGTTTTCAGTTTTTCACAAATCACTCCTACACTAGAGCATCAGACTGAAGTCTAAAAATATGACTTTGATTATATTTGTTCATGCAAAAGAAATAAATAGTCCAGCCTTAAAAACCCTATTCAGTGATTGTATTTCTGGAAGAAAGAACAACTTCCAACATTTCCTCGTTTAACGGATAAACGTGAAATAAACTAAGTAAAATATTCACAAGTCTAGTAAGGAAAACTTATTTTAAAAATAAATACTTTTTCGTTTATGATTGTGGTAGGCAACAATCTATACATATATAAGAGATGGAGATACAGATAACTCAAAACCTTTATTTACAAACATAACCTAGGTCTATTGTTTTTCTCTGAGGACCTACAGTTTATAGTGGACTCCGAACCACTCACCTAGACCGTGCAGTGATAACTGCCACCTCTGAGGATTACAAGTTATCTGGCCTTCGGAGGTTATGGACTCAACCTATCGGTTATGTATCCAGACTCAATGTGATTTTTATATACATACGTGGGACAAACACACCAACATTCATACCACATCCATATCTTACCTGGGATTCGAACCCGGGCCCTCGGCGTGGGAGTCAGTACCTCTACTGACTTACCCACGGAGGGAGATAAACCTAGGTCTACTTGAACGAAAACCAATCATTTGTTAGAGAAGTCATACTCTTGATGGATTTTGGTATTTGATATGTAGGTGACTATGAATCAAAATTAAATCTGTTCGACGAAATGAATACCCACTCCTTTATTTTATGATAGGCAACAATCTATACATAGATAATAGGTATGGTATACAGAAAACTGTGAACACTAATTTGCAAACAAGAACTTTGTCAACTTGAACCAAAACCAATCACTTGTTAGAGTAAAGTCACACTTTTGATGGATTTTGATATTTGATATATAGTTGACTACGGATAAAAGTAAAATCTCTTTGACGAAATGAATACCTATTCGAATATAAATTTTCTGTAAATCTCAACAACAAACAGTTTGATAAATATGTAATTCTTTTTTGGATATTAATGTTACTAGTGAACTATTTAATTCAATATAATTTATTTAAGAAGGAAGCAATCGAATAGCGATCGTTATTTTAATTGATGATAATATGAAATATGGATCTTTTCCGTCTTTCCGAAATTCTGAAGGCACCGTTACCTATATGCAATAGGCAACATTCAATACTTCTGCCTAACTCGTGATACATCAGAGGCTAACGGTATATCCCCTCACCTTTCTTAACTTCGACTCAGGTGGTTTGATATTGCAGCCATTGGTGGCAGCACAGTTACTTATCTGCCGTAGCAGTGGGCGGATGCGAACAACAATTGAATCACACTGTACTTTTCGATCTGCAAGTGCGCCCATACAATTACGATCAACTATGCAAAAGAAAGGTTTATCCGAGCAGTAAACTCGAGAACCTTATCGGAAGAATAGTTCAGTCTCTGTTCGATTTGTGGCTCGGTTGGGTACTAAATGTTTCATGTAATTCTCTCATATCTACAATAGTTCTTGGAATACATCAATAATTGTCATCTGATTCTTGCCAGGTAAGATTTATTTCTTCAACATCTTTCAGAAAAGTCGGTCTAATTAAATTGCTGTGTAATATATATTTTTGCAACACTTTAATTTTCGATATATTGTGTTAGGTATGAATTATTGCATTGTTGAAATGTACTTTTCCTTGAAGTATGTTTATGTTATCAATCTTATTATAAACAAGTGGAGAGACATTCATTTGCTGCCATTCTAGCTCCAAATGATTGTGAAAATGTTAAATATCATAGTACAATACACCTATATTAAAATTTCAGGATTTTATTGTCATTATGGGAATTTATGATACAGTTTGACGAATCGATATAATTGAAAAAGTTAATATTCTCTTAATTTTTTGTTACCATTGAAAGATAAGCGAAAGATAAGAATGCGTTCCTCTGTAAAAAATTCTTTTCGAATGGTTTCTTATACTTCTGGAATTTCGAACATATCCTATAATATTTAATCTCAACGATAACTTCGGTTATTGATATTGTAAATATGAAATAAATTCAATAATTCTGCTTGGTTAGATTACTGAGTTTATGTGCAAATAATATTTGAATTCAACTGAAAACTGGAGCATTTTGAGGATAAAATTGTTTCATTGATTTTTGGTTCATTCTTCTTTAAAGTTTCTCTAAGTTGAAAGTTGAAATAAATCAAATACTTTTAGGGAATGTGATGTATATGTGCCTGTTGACTGTTTCAGTCTTTTGTTTTAATATTCTTGCAAAAGTCAACAATGTTTCAGAAAATATTTGTGAATAGGTAATCAACTCAATTAATTTCTAGATATCCTAGAGAATTTGTTATTATTGTATTTGATTGTAATATGAAATTAATAATTTATTATTCATTCTCCTATAGTATCATTTTTCTGTATTTCAAGATGAATAGAAACCCCTATAGAGCAGCTAAGTCTAGACTTCTCAACGCAAAGCACTTCCATAATGTTGGAAAGAAAAATTACTGAATTTGTTTACCGAGTTCGATAAATTCTGAATCAATTAGGTTTTTATCTTTCATTTGCCCCTGTTTCGTTGTTTCGATTGAAATCTGTTCTAAAATCCATTATTACATACATGATACAGTGCGCAACAATTGATTGGTGGCGAATCTATTTTTCGTTCTGTGTATAATATTGTATGCCAATATTTTTAAAAATCTTGCGATTTATTTGAACGATGAGAATGAATAATTCTTATGAGAAAAAAGTAACATGAAAAATTACAGAATATGGAGAAATCAAAAATTTTTTGAACAGAAGAACTTTTATATAACATTAATATAGACTTACCTCAATGCCACCGCAAACCTTCCCTCTGTAGAAATACATTTTCGGATGTTGAAAAATTCTTCCATTCGCCGTCTGATAATATTCAGAATAGAAAAGGAAGTCAGACTACATTCTGAAATATTCCACTACTGAAAGAAACAATGTTTTTTTTCATAAACCACCCATGTATGAGAGTATTAGATTTTAGTCCTAAAATATGACTTTGATCTAAATTTGGACAACGTTCTGTCTGAAAATTATTAAGTGTGTATATCTATCTCCAGAAAAGGTCCAACTTCATGGTTCAATCTATATAGGTAAAATGAACGAAATAAAAGGAAAATAAAAATAATAATATTAATTTAAATAAGTAAAACTATCATTTTTGATCTTTAACTTGTAGTTCTTTCAATTTTAATCGAATAAAGATTGTGATTCAGTTGATGTAAGATTAATAAGAAAATTTTCGTTTCGAAAAGAAAATACAAATTCTATCCTGAAAGATAGATTGTCAATTTTACAATGAACGTATTGAAAAATAGTTTGTATATAAAAGGATTTATTACCAACTCTAGTCAATAAATATTACTACTACAAAAAATTATTGTAAAAGCTTATATATCAACACAAATAATCAGAAATTTAACTAAAAGACATAAATTCTACTCTTGTTTATGAAAGCTAAAACACATATTCTTAATTTCACGTAATCGACTGTCACATTTTCTACAAATCCAATATCTCTGTTCCTTCTTTCAGTATCTGCATCTTACCTTAGTTCCATATAACGGAAAATGATCAAGTTTTTTTATAACGTTTTCGGATGGTCTTGGCACAACAGGTCCATTAATTTTCTTTACAGTCTGTTTGTTTCTCTTTTCTTTATTTTATTTATGAGTTTTAATCCATTAGTTGTTTCATATCTGAAATATTTTGGAGCCAGTTCTTTATCTGAAACTTTCAATACATTTTCTTTGCTCCTAGCATTGTTGATATAAATGTTTAAAGCGTCTATAGGTTCGTTCTAAGATATTCCAGAAATTTGCTTGGTTGTTCTGAAATTGAAAACTAATGGATGGATGAAATATTTGTCAGAAGTTTGCAATTTATTTGAACGAACAAAACTTATGAGGAAAATAACGTAAAATAAAAAGTGACTGATATAGGAAAATATACTCACATATAACTCGTCTTAGCAGATCGACATAAGCCTAAACCTGCAAGTAACAATTAGGAATGCTTTAGAAGAAACGAAATCCAAAAATATTGGCAAAATATAGATGAAGCCAAGTATTTCACTCTGACGCCCTGTACCTCAAAAATTACTCGAACGATTTTACTAAAAATACTTACGACATATCAAAATTTCAGAAAATTTGACTGAAAGCTATTGCCTTCACCGATTGTGCGGGGACGTTTCTCTTTAATGCACTCCATTCATTTATTATTCTCCGTTCAAAATTTCCTAATAAAAAATTTCACTGACCGAAATCTTTTCTTTATTTTATCAGCCTCGTTTATTTCTCAAATTTCCATAAATTTTTTCAGTCGGTCTACGCTGATTTCATGAATAACCGCTAAGATTTCTGAGAGTGCAACTGTTTAATTCAGTTGAAATTCGGCCAGTTATATAATGAAGAATGTTAGAATCGTTATTTAATGGTTGATTCTTTCATTACTAAATGTTTAACTCATTGATTGATGATTCAATAGAAAAGTGTTTGTTTATATCCGAAACGATAGTTGAACCATTACCAGTTAGAATGATGCTCAGATGAAAATTTGAAATTTATAAACGACAGATATAATATTTAATAATTTTTTCAGTTTATTCAATATATGATACAATACATAATGGTTGATCTGTCATTTTCGTTGTCTGTCATTAGGGTTATTTTCATATCATTAATGATATAGAATTATTTTATCATCCAATTACCATATTTAGTTCGAGTTTCTATAATCAGTTCTACATGTTAATACAATAAACATTACAAAGACTTTTATTCATGGAACAAAATTCAACCTTCCGTAGAATCTTAAATATCCTTCCCTGAAGGAGCTGGTTTTCTGATCCACCCTTCATAATCATCGTCAACCAAGGCCACACAGCAGTGGTACAGTTCGGTCGGATCTCATGAATAACAGCAATACACTGCAGTTTCTGTCTCATTTGACCTCGTCAGTATTGCCATCCATTCACAACATCACGCCAGACTGCCACCTACTCATCTCAATCCATTGGAGCGCATCAAGACATGTAAATGTATTGGCGTCCTCCAATGGACACATAGGCCACTCGCCATCGCCACCGAGAAACATTGAAAAACGTATTGCAACACACTGTCTACAAGAAAGCGATCTGTTGAAAAGCTAAAGATCTTTATTTGTTTTCATAATTCCCCGGTGGCGATGGTGAGTGGCCTCTGTGTCGGTTCGTTGGAGGGCGGTAATATATTTACATGTCTTGATACACTCCAACGGATTGAGATGAGTAGGTGACAGCCTGTCCAAGTATTGTTAATGGGCATATAATACTGACGAGGTCAAATGAGACAGAAACTACTGCAGTCTATTGCTCCTATTCATGACCGAACTATGCCACCAGGTGTGTAGCCCTGATTGACGGTGATTATGAAGGGTGGATCAGAAAACCAGCTACTTCATTGAAAGATATTTAACGTTATACGGAAGGTTGAATATTGTTCCATGAATAAAAGTCTTCAATGTATCTACATATGTAATGATAATTTCGCATGTTATCATTTTCGAGTTATGATGTACATCTGGTTAACAGCCAGACAAGAATAAGGAGCGTTAGCTTCTCGACAGATCGCTTTCTTGCAGACACTCTGTGTAGCGTTGCGGTAAATAGTCAAATTAGTGTGGCTTCTTGAAGTTTTCTGTTTGATACCTACCCCTTGTTTCATGGTTTATCGGTGGCGATGGTGAGTGGCCTCTGTGTCGGTTCGTTGGAGGGCGGCAATACATTTATAGTTCTTGTGCGCTCTAACGGATTTAGATGAGTAGGTTGCAGGCTAGCCTAGTGTTTTGAATGCGTGTGCAATACTGACGAGGTAAATGAGACCGGTGATATATGATAGAAATCCATATGCATGTTCGAATGTAACACTGAAAGTTTTCAGTTTTACAGTTAATGGTTTATGTTCTCTATACAGAGTGGGCCAAAAATATTTCGAGAACGAAACAACTTATTACAATGAAATTTGATGGTCGGATAGAAGAATAGGGAATCTATCTGACGACAATTTGAATATCATAAGTTTGTGTTTAGTAAGGTAAAACATTCGATCGGTAGCCTTAAATAATCTTCTTGCTTCATGAACATAGTACGAAATTATTAGCTTGAAACAACAAACACTAAATAGCTAGCAAAATATACAGTCCGTTACTTTTTTCATAAATGGAATAAAACAGAAACAGTTCATTCGATGTCCAAATTTATTTTTGCATTCAAATGGCCTTTGGCTGGCCTTGCAGTACTACACACAATCAGTACAATTTTTGAGTACATTTTCGATTGTATGAAGCTCTATTTCTGCTATGGCTTCACGAATGTTGTCCTTCAAAGCTTGAATTGTTCGTAGCTTGTCCACATAACACTTATCTTTGACGCCCCCCAAAGATAATAGTCCAACGGCGTCAAATCATAGCTCCGAGGCGTCCAAACGACATCAGAATTTCGAATGATATTTCGATCTTCAAGGGCTGTGGGCAGAAAATCGAAAATGTGTGGCACGCATCGCCGCCCTGTTGAAACCAGAAGTTGTTCAAGTCTTCCTCTTCAAGTAACGGGAAGATCCATTCGGTAATCATTGCGCGGTAGCGCTCGTCATTGACCGTAACGGCAGCCCCTGCCTCATTTTCGAAGAAAAATGGCCCAATGAATCCTCCAAACTGAAATCCGCAACCAAACCGTCACTCACTGAGGATGCTTCTCCATGATAACGTGCGGGTTTTTCGTCCTCTAGATGCGGCAATTTTGTTTGTTGACGTATCCGCCAAGATGGAAATGCGTCTCATCCGAAAACATGATTTTATGGTCAAAATCGGCGTCGTTTTCAAGCTGGTTGCAAGACCAACTGGCAAAGTGAAAAAGCAACGGATGGTCTTGTGGCTTCAATTCCTGAACCAATTGGCCTTTGTTCGGCGTCATACCAAGAGTTTTGCGCAAAACTCGTCTCAGCCATGACTCGGAAATGTTCAATTGTTGAGAACAATGCTTCACCGATGTTCCTGGCGACTTACGCACACACGCAACAGCAGCGATATTCTCGGTTGTGCACACTGTTTTTGGCTTATCACGCGTTGGATTGTCAATAATAGAGCCAGTTTCTCTCAATTTCTTCAAAAGAAATTGCACATACGGAGCTGACGGTGCCTCTTTTCTTTCCATTTCCATACGTAATTTTCGCACACATTCTGCAACATAATCATGATTTTCAAAGTAAAACCACTATTTTCACGCGTTCCTCAAGCGTATACATAACCATTTTCGTTTTGCGGAATGATGAAACTAACTTTCTCTCAAATCAGAAGTGTCGTTAAGGTTACCAGTGTCAACATAACCGCTAGTTCAAGAAAAAAACGTTAGATGGCGTACCCTATATATTACATGTATATATTGATGGCAATCGCGTTATTTAAACGAAAACTTTAATCATTATTATTAACTTAATGGGTAGTATGTATGAAGGTATTGGACAATTAAACTACTATATGTTAACTATCTGTTTGATGCATTTCGAAAATACCGGGAAGTGCAAATATAACGGCTTATATATAATATGACGGTTCCGTAAGGGTTTGAAGGTATATTAATAGTTACATACGGGATGTCTTCTGAGTTTTGCATATATAGCTAGAATGAAACAATTGAGAGCTTTTAAAGACTTCATTGTTTCTCGAAGTATTCCCTGAGAAGGTTAATACATTTGTGCATTCTTTCGAACCAATTCTGGAAGTAGTTATTCCAATCGTTTGCAGCTGCATTCAAAATGGCCTTTTGGAAGGCATCAACACTGTCTTTTGAAAACTGAATTCCTTGACCACGCAGTCCGTTTTGATTTTGGAAAACGTAAACAAATTATTGGGACTTATGTCCGGACTGTACGCAGGATGATGTAACAATTCGATGTTTTCCTACGTTAAATATTCGAATGTTTTCAATTGTTCGAGCTTTCATTGCCTTGGTGAACGATGATTCGACGTTTAGGGTTGGTTTTTCGAAGTTTACTAACGAGTTGAGGTTAACAAATCCAATCAGCGTAATTTGTTCTTTGATCTTATGAAGAAATAGTTGCTTCATAACATGTTTTCGAAGCGAAAGTTGCTACCATCTCTTTAGGATCATTTCGGCTAGGATAAAATTTGTCGGTTTTTCTTCCTCTTGGAACAGAAGATTGACACTTATTTTATCGCTCGTATGAATACATCCAAGAATCATCACCACTGACATATTCGTTAACGCAAAGTTAAAACGGTCTAAAAAATTTTGACACCACTTCACCCTTATAGCTTTCTGTTCTTCGGTCAACAGAAGCGGTATCCAACGGGAAATTATTTTTCTCATGTGCAATTCTTCGTGCAAATTTTTTGTATTAAGGTCTACGAAATCCGCAATGATACCTCAATCTCTCGATATGTTGCATACCGATCTTGCTGGATATTCTCATGCACAGTATCTACATTTTCTTGAGTGATCACTGTTTTTTGTGCATCTGCCCTTGGATCGTCGCTAAGCCTAACCCTTTTGCCTTTAAACTACCAAACACCCGGAAACTCTTGACTGGTGTGGTGCTTCAATGCCGATAACAGAAACTTAGTCGCCGAGAAATTCATGTTGAGATCATTGTCTTTGAAATTGTAGAAAATTATTGCACGAAAATGCTCACGGTTAAATTTTATTTTCCAACTAATTTGTCAATTTTGACAGTTTTTTGTTGCTAAAACACAACTCGCGTAGAACTGAAATTTTGGATTTATATAAACAAATCAAACAGTTTCAATTTTAGTACTGACAGTTGATTGGTGTCCTCAATGTCAAAGCATTCGAAACATAAAAGACATCCCTTGTAATTATGGGGTTACACTACCTTGACACTCGGAAAATAGTTGTAAAAATATACTTATTCGTTACAGACTCGGCCGTTAAAAATATAAATTATTTTTTATACTAGGTCTATACAGGGATATCCACCGGGACCGTCCGTTAAAAACTTTTAAGTTGCAATTACAATATCAAGCTGAAATTTCATACGCGGCCATAACTAACGATTTCCCATTGGAGTGAAATATTTTTGAAGTGATATAATTTCCGGTTATACCGGAAGTGAGTCATCACTTTGTTATTTCAAATGGCAATCTACCTTTTTCATTATACATCTAGAACCGACATTTGAGCAAGGCATAAAATACCCAAGTTGTTGGCACTTATCTGTCAAAACTTTTGACAGATTTAATTATTTTTGTTATAAACTCGATTTTTGAGGAACATTAAAAAAAATTGTAGCTCGTAGATCTTTTGCACTACAGACACAATTTTTGGTTGGGTGGATAGAAGAAGGATCAAGGAATTTTTTAAGCAAGCTACACATGTCAAATGTTTATTGCGTTGTTTTGTATGATATTTTCAATTTGGCCTTTTTCAAACAGCAATAACTCAATTTTTTCAAATTGCACGTGCAAATTTTTATATCGCCATCATATGAAGCGTCAAATTTCAGATGGAATTTTATGAGCATGTACTATACCCATCTCTTATAGTTCCGAAATAATTTGGGAATATATTGAATTTTGATGATTTTGCAAGAACTAACAGAGAATGCTTTGAAATATTTGAATCAAGTAGCTGAACTGGCTACGCTCACCTGACAGGTGCCTAAAATATAATGTACTTGTCACTTCGTTCATTCGAATTTGATATTTCAACAAGAATTGTCGTTATTTCAACACATTTGGAATAAAACCACTGGTTATTCAAACGAAAATATATTTAATCTTTTTTTAATTCATTTTAGAATGTCAAAAAGTAGTGGGTAGAAATTGCAGGCAATTCTATAACCAATTTCCAAATTTACCGTCTATGAGTAAAATAAAATTTCGAAGCATTAGAAGTAATATCTACAATTCGGATGAATAAAAATTGTAGGAACTAAGCGAAAACCAATCATCGAAGATAATTACATTAATACGAATAAATGATAGTAAACATCATAGGAGAAAACTAATTTACGATCCGAATAAGTGCTCAATATGGGCCACCATTTCGCTCGATTCACTTGACAGCTCGTATACGAACATGATGAATTGCCCTCATAGTTTCCTCAGGATCAATATTACGAAAAGCATTATGAATGCGCTCTAGTAACTCTTCTTAACTTTTTACAGGAATAAGATACTCTTCACTCTTGATTTTGCCCCATAAATAAAAATCAAGGGGCATCAGGTCCGGAGAACGCGGAGGCCATAAATTTGGTCCTTGATTACCCCACAATCTATCCTCGAACATTTCTGTTAGCTGCCGATCTACAGCTCGTGTTTTATGTGCTGGTTCACCAACTATTTGGTAATAGCAATCCCTCAGAATGTTAAGGGGTAATCCATCTAAAAAATTTGCTAATGTTCCTCTCAAAATTTCCAGGTATCTTTATCCATTAAGATTTTCCTCATAAATGTGATAAGCCAACAAATCATTCATTAAAATTGCAAAAACGTTCACGCTGAATTTATTTTGGAAATCAATAACCTCAATGAAATGTGGATTTTCTGTGGCCCAAAAATGTCGATTTCTCCTGTTGGTTATTTCACTTTCATCAGACCATATAATTTTTTTGCAGAATTGTCTCATCTTCTTGAAGCCGAATTAATAAATTTTCACAGAAATTTAGCCGCTTGAGAAGGTCAGTTGGTTTAAATTTTTGTAGTCTGATAAAGAAAACGGGTGCATGTTATGTTTCTTAAGGAATGGAAGTATAACTCTATCCAATATCCATTGATGCTGACTTAATGGACGCATGTGGATTGGCACGAAAATACGCTAGCATATTAATTTGATTGTCGTCGTCCTCGAGAATTGGTTTTCTTCTAGTTCCTATGTATTTTGTTCCTCCAAATTGCAGAAAATTGCTTCTAATTCTTCGAAATTTTGTTTCACTCATAGGCGCCAAATTTGGAAATTGGTTATTGAATTGCCTGCAAGTTCTGTCCACCACTTTTTGACATTCGCCATGAATTAAAAATAGATTAAACATATCCTCATTTGAATAATCAGCCATTTTATTATCAATCTGGTGTTTTCCAAAAATTTTCACTTCAAATTACCAACAATTCTTGTTGAAATATCAAATTCGAATGAACGAAGTGACAAGTACATTAATTTTAGGCACCTGTCAGGTGAGCGTAGCCAGTTCAGCTAATTGATTCAAATATTTCAAAGCATTCTCTGTTAGTTCTTGCAAAATCATCAAAATTCAATATATTCCCAAATTATTTCGGAACTATAAGAGATGGGTATAGTACATGCTGATACAATTCCATCTGAAATTTGACGCTTCATCTGATGGCGATATAAAAATTGGCACGTGCAATTTGAAAAATTGAGTTATTGCTGTTTGAAAAAGGCCAAATTGAAAAAATCATACAAAACAACGCAATAAAGATTTGTAGACTGCTTAAAAAATTCCTTGATCCTTCTTCTATCCACCCAAGCAAAAATTGTGTCTGTAGTGCAAAAGATCTACGAGCTACAATTTTATTAAATGTGCCTCAAAAATCGAGTTTATAACAAAAATAATTAAATCTGTCAAAAGTTTTGACAGATAAGTGCCAACAACTTGGGTATTTTATGCCTTGCTCGAATGTCAGTTCTAGATGTATAATAAAAAAGGTAGATTGCCATTTGAAATAACAAAGTGATGACCCACTTCCGGTATAACCGGAAATTGTATCACTTCGAAAATATTTCACTTCAATTGGAAATCGCTAGTTATGGTCGCGTATAAAATTTCAGCTTGATATTGTAATTGGAACTCAAAAAGTTTTTAACGGACGGTCCCGGTGGACATCCCTGTATATAATAGAAGATTCATAAAAAAATTTCAATATTGAAAAAAAAAAATAAAAATGAAAATGGCGTAGATATGGTTCGCTCAGTGGGACACTCTTTTTAAAATCGTTGCTGATGGTGAACTCTTTGTACAACATTGTTCGAAAAATGAGAAGAAATTACTGCTTGCTCCGTAGAGCAAAAACTAGAATGTAACTTAGGAAATAAAATATTTTATTGGCAAAAATGAGAGCTGTTTGAAACAGAGTTTTGCATTTTCATAAAAATTTCGAGTTTAAAAGTATATAACTATTGATTACGGATTCAAATTAAACAAATCCTTCGTTAGATTATACCATGTTTGTTCAAGTGTATCAACTCTTAATTTATAGTATGGCTTTTGATTATAATATTTATAAATTTTTACCGTGATATGTAATTTTGCGTCCCTAAACAATCTAATCACCATTCCAAAAATTGAATTATATATATTTTTATTCGATCACAAACAAATAAATGATTGATTTGGTTATTTAACTACAACAGTAATAATTAATTTCAACTTAATACGACAGTGCGATCCTGAGGAAATACGAATAAGTTCATTATCGTGATTTTTTTGCGATGCAAGTAAAATCCACAGTTTTCGTATTTTTTTTCACTTTATAACAATAATAATAATTTTATTGAGGAGGTCGTTACTTGATGAAAATCGATATACATATTTTCAATGAAATAACTTTCAGAAAAAAGTTAGATTATCTTTCAGAAATTTCAAAGTTAGATTATCCGAGCACAAACATTCAGAAATTTCAAAGTTAGATTATCCGAGCACAAACGTAGTTTTAATTATCATAAATCAGATTCCCATTATTCTAATCACTTACTCGAAGAAAACCATAATTTTAATAATAATTTCAAAATTTTACACAATGAAAATAACAGACAAAAACTCAATCTATTGGAAATTTTAGAGATCAACAAAGAAAAGAATTCAGGTAGGTTACTTAATAGTCAATTAGATCTAAATCCTTCTCCTTTACTCAATCTTTTCAATTCATAAAGTCAACTCCGATGGGTTTTCCAACATACCTCTTGTACCTATTGTAATATTAAGTAGGAAATAAGACTAATATATAAGGAATAACTCTGTTCATTAGTTTGTATCTATCTGATGAAGCCACAGTGTGGTGAAACCGGTCATAGTTTTGTTAATATAGTGAAAATCTAAATACTTTAGTTTTATTTCATTGAAAATAATAATAATAATCTTTATTTATGGAAACCGTTTACAGTTTGAAAAGTATCTTTACCTACCCATAACCTATAGAAACTAATGAAACTCAACTAAAACTGAGGAAGTAGAGATTCAACAATATAATACCGCTGGCTCACTAGAGAGGGAATGTCTCAGATTGCTCTTAAAAGACTTCAGGTTCTCTGTGAACATATCCAAAATTTACATCATTTACATTTCTCACAATTTGAGCCAGCGGAGAATGAATGCCATAGGTCGTTCTATGGAACTCATAGGATAAAAGATATTTATCTCTGACTCTCCTGGAAGGAACATAGAGAGAAAAAAGATCCAAAACGCATGAACTTTTTATGATCCCGTTTAGTACCTTGAAGGCAAACATAATAGAGGAAAAAGACCTGCGGCTAATAAGATGGGGAAGCGAAAAGAGATGAAGATAGTACTCATAAGTTTTGAGACTCAAAGCTAATAGAACTTTTGAAACAAATTAATTTAATGAATTTCTTCTGAATTTTTTCTAATTTTCCAATGTGTGTTGCATATACAGGAGACCATGGTAGAGCCATATTCCAGAATAGGTCTAACTATTGATACATGAAGAATCACCAAGCACCTGATATTTTTGAATTCTTTGGTATTTCTTTTTATGAAACCGAGCATTTTATTTGCTTTTTTTATAAGTAGTCAACGTGAAGGTCACATGACAGTCTATTATCCACAAAAATTCCTAAATTTTTGTAGCTTGTAACAGACTCTATCAAGTCACCATTTAAGTAATATGAGCAATTTTGAGGATTTATCCTTCTTGAGAATCTCATTTGCTTACATTTTGCAATATTCAGAGATCAACCGTTCTCTTCACACCACTTATGAAAACTATCGAGATCGATTTGGAGATGACGTTCGTCTTTTACCGTTTCTATGCCCTTGAATATTTTACAGTCGTCAGCAAACAGTAAAAATTTGCTATGCTTGAAAATGAATTTCACATCGTTTATGAATAATAAAAACAAGAAAGGTCCCAAATGCGTCCCCTGTCCTACTCCCGAAGAGACATCAATTGGTTCTGACGTATGACCATTCACATTGACTATCTGCTTTCTGCCAATCAAAAAAGCTTCGATGAAAGAAAGCAATGGATTTTTGGATAAATGACATTGCCTCTCGCAAAATTTCAAGATTTGGTAGGATGTGATGCTTGCCACTGGGGGGGTCGCCCAAGATGATTCAATGTGTGTGTTTACTCGCTTCTTGAAGAGATCCAAATTGTAAGTTATCGGAAAGTTGTTCGATGGAAGCAAGTCAATTTTTATAGGGCCAGGTGGGACGTGGATGTGCTGGTTGGACCGTCTGCTGATGAGAGTTTCCTGCAAGCCTAGTTTTTCTTTGGAATTGGATTCTTTCCGGGACCAATCCTTTCAGTTTCTCAGAGCATTTACCATGGAAGTTTCTGCGAAAAAGAGAAAGAGCAGCAACCTGTTGTTGGTCGTCCGGAGCGTTCCAAGTCACGTTCGCTGCCTTCTTTGAAGTCTTTGTACCTTTTATAAATTTTTATTTGCATCATAGTCTAATCACCAAAGGTCTTCTGACAGCATTCTGAACGTTTCCGCAGACGATATTTCATTTCGTAAACAAAACTTAATAGCACTTTTATGGTCATCCTTCTTTGGACGTTCTGAAAATTGTAAGAATCGCTTTTCATTACATATGTGACGCATTATGACATTCACATAAAATTTGGCATACATGTCAATAACAGTAGTACCAACATAAAAATAAAAGAGTTTGCTTGAATCGATTAGTCAGCAAAGTTTGAATCAAAATTGACCTCAGTATTTTAAAAATAATGAATATTTTCTTAATCCAATCGTAAAAACAAGAACAGGTCTGAACTTTAGATATATGAACTGAAATCTTGGGATGTTTCAATTACGTCCTCTATAGGGTGAATAAAAACTTCAAAATCTGAATTTGTCTGTCCGCTAGAAGTAGGCACCTTAGAATTTTGATGATCGTTATGTGTGTTTGTTAACTGTGAGATATAAATCATTGATAATTTGAGATAAACCTATTTATAGTCTTCCTTCTAAAATTAATGCTTTTACTTTTGTCCATAACGGAGTGCTTTGGGTAATTTCGTGAAAACGAATGGTACTGATGTGCTTCGTACTCAAATTGGTGGGGTCTTAAGATACATAACATTGCATTCCCAGGCTGAGTACTTTTCCGAGTTTCTTGAAGTAAATTAAGTCTGTTCACAAGTAAGTGAAATGATATTGTGATGTCATTTGACTTACTTCCGTAGTTTCAATACTACGACTACGACAATATCAATTCCGTGCTCCGGAGGATTTACTTAATTGTTCCAGTAAACATATTCAAATTGGTCTCCATTCTTGATAAATTTCCTTGAAATATGAGCGATAGCTCATTAGAGTAGGAATGTCTAAAAAATGCATCGTTAAAATGTTTCACCGCATTGAAAAAATTGTAAAAATTCCTAATAAAAAAGTACCAACTCGTGAAAATACGCCCTTCTTATTTATTATTCTAATCATATGTCGATTTCCGATATACACGCGAAATTTATAGCTATATGTGTAAACACATTGAAGACTCTTATTCATGGAGCAATATTCAACCTTCCGTAAAATGTTAAATATCCCTCCCTGAAGGAGCTGGCTTTCTCGTGCACTCTTCATAATCATCGTCAACGAAGGCCATATAGTAGTGGCATAATCTAGTCGATTGTCGTGAATATGAGCAACATATTGCAGTTTCGGTCTCGTTTGACCTCGTTAATATTGCATACCCATTCACAATATCAAGTCAGACCGCCACCTACTCGTATCAATTCATTTCAACGTATCAAGTGTAAACATGTATATGTTTACACATATAATTGGCGCCTTCCAACGAATGAAGAGAAATGCAAAAAAAATCACCCAAGAATGCAGATAAGTAAAGAAAACCTGGCTCAAAAAAAACATGGATGAAATTAAACTTGATATGTTGAGAAACTTACCAGACAAAACATATAAAAAGGTTGAAAGCCAACATCAAAAACGTAGAACTACTAGCAGAATCGTGAAAGCTAAAACTGGTGAGATAACGTTTGCAAATGAAAAAGTTGCTAAAAGGTGAAAGGAATATCTGAAAGAGCTGTACGATGGTGAAAAAATATAAAATATAAAATGAGACTTTATATTGAAGATGAAAATGATGTACAAGATGTTTCAAACTCGAAGGTCCAGGGTTACATCGGAAAAACGGAGACAATTTTCAATGTAAGGGCTTCAATGGAATGAATTATGCTTTCTTTTGTACTTAAAATATTGCATTTGGGAATTTCCAAATTGTTGGATATGACTTCATCAATTATATATTTCCCAGAAACTTCCTTTTCAATTTCCATAATCATTAAAAACAGTCGTTCTTCTGATGGACCTATATCCAAACAGTAATTTTTTATTTCTTGGATCGTTCAAAAGCTACAAGGAAAAATACCAAGATATCAAAAAATCATTTTTCTGGCATTGAAATTGATTTTTAATTTTTCTGCTGTTTCCTTTTACTTCTGGCTATCTCAAAAACTTAAATACCATCCTCATACTGGAACGAAACAGACTGCTGGAGACCAAAAAAAGCATTTTTCTGGTAGTGAAATTGATTCTTTCATTTTTCTGCTGTTTCCTTTTACTTTTGCCTATTTTAAAAGCTATAAAACCATCCTCATATGGAACGAAACAGACTGCAGGAAACCAAAAAAAACATTTGTCTGGTATTGAAATTGATTTTTTTCATTTTATTGCTGTTTCTTTTTACTTCTGCCTAGCTTAAAAGCTATAAAACCATCCTCATACTGGAACGAAACAGACTGCAGGAGACCAAAACAAAAAATTATTCTGGTATTGAAATTGATTTTTTCATTTTTCTGCTGTTTCCTTTTACTTCTGCCTATCTCAAAAACTAAAATACCATCCTCATACTGGAACGAAACAGACTGCAGGAGACCAAAAAAAGCATTTTTCTGGTAGTGAAATTGATTTTTTCATTTTTCTGCTGTTTCCTTTTACTTTTGCCTGTCTTAGAAACCTTAAAATCATCCTCATACGGGAACGAAACAGACTGCAGGAGACCAAAAAAAAACATTTTTCTGGTATTGAAATTGATTTTTCTCATTTTTTGCTGTTTCTTTTTACTTCTGCCTATCTTAAAAGCTATAAAACCATCCTCATACTGGAACGAAACAGACTGCAGGAGACCAAAAAAAAACAAACATTTTTCTGGTATTGAAAGTGATCGTTTCATTTTTCTGAAATTGATTTTTTAATTTTTCTGATGTTTCCTTTAATTTTTCTGCTGTTTTTTACTTCTGCCTATCTTAAAAGTTATGAAACGATCCTCATACAGGAATGAAACAGACTGCAGGAGACCAAAAAAAACATTTTCTGGTATTGAAATTGATTTTTTCATTTTTCTGATGTTTCCTTTTATTTCTGCCTAGCATAAAAGCTATAAAGCCATCTTCATATTGGAACGAAACAGACAGCAGAGACCAAAAACATTTTTCTGGTATTGAAATTGATTTTTCATTTTTCTGCTGTTTCCTTTTACTTCTGCCTAGCTCGAAAGCTATAAAATCATCCTCATACTGGAAAGAATAAATCATAAACAAATTATTTCAATCTTTTTTCGTTTGCGTTTCTCCAGAAACCAGCAATTAATTAACTTATCGTTACTATAACTAGAGACATATCAAAATGGAAAAATCCCAGCAGATTTCATTAAATGTGAAACTGTAACGCTACCTAACACCATCAACAAATTGCTTTTATCACATGCTAGTTGGTCGATAGTATGCGTCTTTTTGCAATTTTCATCTTTCGTTCTAAAGAATT
This sequence comes from Cryptolaemus montrouzieri, assembly GCA_013387265.2. Lineage (NCBI taxonomy): Eukaryota > Metazoa > Arthropoda > Insecta > Coleoptera > Coccinellidae > Cryptolaemus > Cryptolaemus montrouzieri. Next base: position 48,324,306 of record JABFTP020000185.1, on the reverse strand, counting down.
CAAGATGTTGTCTTATATCCGATTCCCAAATTTCATTAAAATATTCCGAATAGAAAAAAAGTTACAGGGGTGGTTCTAGTTTCAGTTACACCCGGTATATGACAAGATTTCCAGGAAGTAAAACATGTTTAGAATCAATCCTAACATTTTTTTGTTATTTTTAATGAACACATTTCGATTGCCCAACTATTTCGAAAATTCGAAAAAAAATTCCAACAAGATTAAATTTTTCAAGTACTTAACGTAAGAAGCAATATCATACACAGGACAAAGAAGATAATCTACAGATCTTCGACCGCAACTTATGTTTATTGTGTGCTTAATTCTTTTGCCAATTCTTGCCACTTTCGAAACACAGTCACTTTCGTCCTCTGAAATATTTTCAATGAACAAGATCAACAACTCGATATCTTTTCTTTCTGATCGGGGAGACCAAAATGACCACGTCCGATCTCCCAGAAGATGGTAATTATGTTTATTTACAGAAACAGAATGAGGCGTACCATCTCCATATTTAATCAACAGATGTAAGTCAATAAATTCAGGAGCAATTTGGGAGAAAATATCAAAAAATAAATGTGGAATTTGCGTTCTCCGAGTTGTTTGCTATAATTTCCGAATTATAGTCTATTTGGTAAAGACGTAGAGTAATAAAAGCTCATTTAGTGTGCAAATCCCTTAGAAATGTGCTACATGGGTAAATTAAAAATAAATGTAGTTTCTATGATTTTGTTTTGGCAACAATTTATTGTCGGATCTTTGATAGAAACCGTAGTAGAAATGTTCTCGAAGAGCACAACTACCTGGCTACTATCTTCTTTGTTTTTTTTGTTGCTTGCGAATATTGTCCTCGTTTTAAATAAAATGTTTACTTTAGACGTTTAAAATGTGTAGTCAGTAACGTAGACGAATATGTGTTTTAGGGTTCTCTTCGAAAATAGACTTGAATCAAGTTGGAAACTAATGAATTCAAAAACAATAACAATTTAATATGAATATTTGGATAGTTTACCAAAAATAAATATATCATGAATTTCATGTATACTCAACTTACGCTTAATTCTATAATAAAATATATAATAATTAATTAATGTTTATGATATTTCAGAAAATTCATTAATTTCAGTAAATTATGGAAATGAATATTTTCTTTATTATTGTAGACTTAAGCTAAATTTTCCACATGAGTTTTGACATTACCTAACAGTATGTTAAAGAATGTTTATAAATAATTTCATGACTTTATGAAAACGTCTAGTTCTAAATTAAATTTCTTTCTATGCTTTAAAATTATAAAAATCAAAATAATGCTTGTCAAAATGCTCATATATATTTTGAGCTGCAATATTTCATAAAATATAAACAGTTCATCTTCTGATGATGTATCTTCATTGCCTAAATTCACTATTACAGGATCTATCATGGCATCCATAATATGATCCAATTTCCACATTTATTTTCTTCTTTAATGACGTGGTCTATACGATTTTCTTTCAGTTTTGGGATGTAACACTTTGCACAGTTCAAATTAATCTTTTATCTTTAAATTTGTGTTCTTTCTAGCCTAACCTAACCTGTGCCCATATTAGTTCAATCGGATTCAATTTGCGGTGGTAAGGTGGAAGGCAGAGTATACTAGCTTCCCGATTTTTTACCATTTCTTCAATCTTATAATTTTGTATGAATTTAATGTGAATTTACAATTGATAATAATTCTTTTTATGCCATATTTTCATCAAAAGAAATCTTTTTATCCGTCAGCCATCCGATGATGTCTGCTTTATTCCATGAAGATGTTGGCGTTAATTCAATCTGTTGCGAATAGTAGTTTGCGTTATCCATTACTACAGGGTGCTTCAACGAAAACTAAACAGAGGCTTTATCTACCAAGATATTCATTTCTGATCAAAACGCAAAAACCGGTCAATTTTCGTTTCAAGGAGGACATCTTTTGGGGTACAATTTTTGTCTGAAATATCAACCCCCTAAGCGGGGGTAGCAATCCTTGAATATTTTGAATAGGGAAGATGGGTCGAGTAATGACTGAAAAAAAAGGTGGTATCTTTGTCTACATTGCCTTGAAAGAATTTCCATTTTTAATTGAAAACTGTAAAAGATACAGGGTGAGCAACTGAAAGATAGGAAGACTATTTCCCTGAGACTATTCAAGTTTCAGTGAGGTAAAATGGAACAGATCCATGCTGATCAATGGCAGTCATCATCAAGTACCATCCTCATCTCGAATTTCAACCCCTAGAGCAGGGGTGACAACCCTTAAATATTTGGAAGAGGGTAGATGGGTCGAGTGATAACTCGAAAGAAAGGTATCATCTTTGTCTGTATTCCCGTGAAAGAATTTTCATTTTTGATTGAAAAGATACAGAGTGAGCCACTGAAAAATAGAAGACTATCGCCCCAAGACTATTGGAGTATTAGTGCGAAAAATTGGAATAGATTCATTTAGATCAAAGATGATAGCCTTTGATCTAGAATGAACCTGTTCCATTTTTTGGCACTAATACTTGAATAGCTCAGGGCGATAGATAGTCTCCTCTATTTTTCAGTAGATCACTCTGTATCTTCCACAGTTTTCAATCAAAAATAGAAATTCGTTCATGGGGATGCATACAAATATAATACCTTTCTTTCGAGGTATCACTCGACCCATCTACCCTCTTCCAAATTTCCCTGCTCTAGGGGTTGATCAGCATGGATCTGTTCCATTTTAATTCACTGAAACTTGAATAGTCTCAAGGAAATATTCTTTCCTATCTTTCAGTTGCTCACCCTGTATCTTTTACAGTTTTCAATTAAAAATGGAAATTCGTTCAAGGAAATGTAGACAAAGAAACCATCATTCTTTTGAGTCATCACTCGACCCATCTTCCCTATTCAAAATGTTCATGGATTGCAACCCCCGCTTAGGGGGTTGCAAGTATTGTACCCCAAAAGATGTCCCCCTTGAAACAAAAATTGTCTCGTTTTTGCGTTTTGATCAGAATATCTTGGTAGATATAGCCTCTGTTTAGTTTTCGTTGAAGCGCCCTATATAACAAATCCTAGTGGAATCCAATCCAACAACTGTTCAAAATATTCTTCGAAAAGATCCGCATTCATGCCCTCATGATAGTCTCCAGTACTTTTACTTTGAAATGATAATAACCTGCCTTCCACAAAACCGTTGAAACTATCTATATGAGTTATTCTTATACGTCGTTCTTTTCCTGGCGGAGCCTGAAATCCTGTAGACAATCCTTGGAGGAAGGCTTCTCGACAATCTTTTTTATCATTTCAAGTTTTCTGAACAGTGATTAAACCAAGTTTCATGCAGATAAACAATTTTCTTACTTTGAGCACGGTATTTTTCAATTGCTCTTGAATTATTTCTTCTCCAGTAAACGATTTCTTTTTTATCTATGAGAGCTGACTTCCTGTTGTGCTTTTCCTGTGAGATATTCAATTCATGCATAACCCGCCGCAATGTGTTTTTTGGTATTAAAGGCAAGTCTGGATCTCCTGCGAGCACAGCGTGTATTTCTTCCACAGTAGGAATTTCTTTCCTAAAATAAAATGAATGCACAGCTTTTCGAATAGTATTCCTTACGTCTTCATCAATAACCATTCGGGTTTCTGGAGAAGTTTTTGGATGTTTCACTATAAATCTATTTTCAGATTTTCTTTCCTTGAGATGCTTGTAAATTGTGGACTGCCTAATTTCCGTCATCTCAGTACACATTTTAACACTTTCCTCGATTGAATGTAAATGGTCTTGATACCTGAAAGCATCGTCTATATTCAATATAATTAATTTTTCACTTATGGAAAGCGTTTAACAAACCAACTATTAACTGATGCATACAAATGATAAAACTACTTCAAGAACTCTTCCTTAATATGTCTATACAGGTATCCCAAGTTGAGTGACCTATTAGACGATTATAGAGAACTAATAAAGCTATCGTTCTGGAATTTTGGTAATTGATTCAGCTGGTCCGAAACTCTATTTCTGAAATATTTTCACCTCAATGGCACTTCCGGTTATACCGAAAGTGCATACCAACTTTGTTATTTAATATAGAACACCCTGTATATTGATGACTTGTTCGATAACACTTGTTATTCCAATTACAAAACACCTAACACATAAGTCTAGCTTGTTTCGTTCATACAATATTCTAGTTTTACTTGAAAATTATCGAAATTTTGCTTTTTGAGAAAAATTTTACATCTCGAACGGCGCGAGCTACCAAACTAATGAAAGGTGTTTCGTAAAAAAGGAACCATGCGGGACATAACTCATATCCGACTGAATCTCAGTCAGTATACAGAGTACTCTTTTTGCCGCCTCACATTTCGAAACGCAGCAATATCGAAAACTACGTTTTTCGAAATTGTAACCCATGTTTTCATTCAATTCATTAGATTCGCCGTAAAAAACTGAATGAAGTTCCCCATACATACCCTGTACCTGAGATTTCAAGTTTTCAAGCTATGGCGAAAAATCGAATTTTACGTACCTACCTAAAGTTGGCTAATCCGGCTTAGATTCCTGCACGTGCATAGACAGTTCCCAGAACATTAAGAAATAACTGCCCTTTTAGCCGGCTCGGTGGCGTAGAGAATATGATGCTCGTCTCCTGCGCAGAGTTACCTGGGTTCAACCCCCACAAAGTCGGTGCGATTTTTCGGATTCTGGGAATCGCTTGATGATCCATCTTTCGGAGGAGATGTAAAGCCGTCGGTCCTGTCTAACAGAGATGTGTTGGACATTAAAGATCCCTTCCCTCGACACGAGAGGGGTTCGGCAAAATTTCCGGGTTAGTGGGGTGACAGAATTCCCTGGCGTGTCAAGGCGGAAATAGATCACGTTAGAGGAATAACAAACAAACAAACAAACTGCCCTTTTATCATTGGATAATTGATAAATTAAGAGAAAAAAATGCGAAACTACAGTTGTTGTCTAATTTCCAAAATCAAATCAAAAAATATCAAAACGAATAAAACTCGATTTTCCTAAATTTCATAATAATGGTTCAAAGTGATGACCATTCACTTTTAGACATAGTTCTACTCGACGCATTACACTCTATGATGTGGCTCGCCTTAGTTCCTCCACATCCAACTGCATGAAAGCATTTTGCAGTCTATTATGCAAATCATATCTTTAAGTCAGAATAAATTTTATCTTTCAGCGTTCCTCAAAGAAAAAAATCCATAGGCGTTAGGTGAGGTGACCTTGGAGGCCACAAAGACCATTCGTTCCAATCCATCTATATTCAAACATATCAGTTAAAATTCGATAATTTTCATTTGTGCGATGAGCTGGTACTCTATCGAGTTGGTACCAATAACGCCTTGATTCAGCTACTGATAAAGTGTCAACGAAATCACCGTCCCACCGTCCTCAAAATTCCCATATTAAGTTCACCATTTGAGTTTTCGTCATACACAAAATACCAAAATCGGTTGCCCCTCAAAAGTGCAAACACTTTAAACTAAATTTATTTTGAGGATTTCTTTCCCTCGTAATGTGAGGATTTTGGTTGGCCCAAAAGTGTGAGATATTCCCGTTAAAAACTCCCTCATAGAAAATTTGGCCTAATCCGTCCAGATAATACTTGGGATCCTCTTGTGTTCTGAGAAGAAGGATCTTACAAATTTCGGTTCGAAGCTGTGGATCGCCAGCTTGTAGAGTGTGGGCCAATAAAAAATTATAAAGGTGCAGTTTATGTTTTCTTAGAATTCTGTGAATACTACTATGAGGTAAATTTAGATCGTGCTGTGCTATTGTCAATGATGCACGTGGATTAACATCAAAATAAGCTAGAACGGCAAATTCTATGTGTTCATTGTTGACTACAGGCGATGAAAATGATGCCTTATTCTGGACCGTTCCAGTCGAAAGAAAATTTGTAACATTTCTCTTGAATTTTTTAGGCAGTCATAGACGACATATTTGGATATAATTCGTTAAATCTCCTACAAGTTCTACTCACATTCCGTCTCTCATCTCCATGAATGAAAAATAAATTAAGTATTTGCTCATTTGTGTAGCTAGACATTCTGTTCGAATTAATTCATCTGACAGTTAAAACAGTAATAGTTTGTTATCTATGCTCAGGAGCCTGTCTACGTACGTGCAGGAATCTAAGCCGCCTTTGCCAACTTTAGGTAGGTACGTAAAATTCGTTTTTTCGCCATAACTCGAAAACTTGAAATCTCAGGTACAGGGTATGTATGGGGAACTTCATTTATTTTTTTACGGCGAATATAATGAATTAAAAAAATATGTGTGTTACAATTTGGAAAACGTAGTTTTCGATGTTTCTTCGTTTCGAAACGTGAGGAGGAAAAAAGAGCACTCTGTATACTGACTGAGATTCAGTCGGATATGAGTTATGTCCCGCATGGTTCTTGTTTGCAAAACACCTTTTCATCATTTTGGTAGCTCACGCCGTTCTCGAGATATATCAATTTTTTCAAAAAGCAAAAAATCTAGAATTTTCAAGTAGAACAAGGATATTTCCTGAACGAAACAACCTAGACTTATGTGTTAGGTGTTTTTGTAATTGGAATAACAAGTGTTATCGAACAAGTCATCAATATACAGGGTGTTCTATATTAAATAACAAAGTTGGTATTATATACCGGAAGTGCCAATGAGGTGAAAATATTTTCAAAATAGAGTTTCGGAGTTGAATCAACTACCTAAATTTCAGAATGATAGCATTAATAGCTCTCAATAAACGTCTAATAGGCCACTCAACTTGGGACACCTTCTATAATAATTACTTTTCTTGGGGAATATACTTAATATTACTTGTTAACCCTTATCCGAGAGGCATGCCTATGACCATCTTGTCACCTAAAGATTTATAATTCTACGTCTTTACCAAATCATCTATACTAATAGTTACTGAATTATTTGCAGAAACTGAACAATTTAAGAATTGTTTCTGAATATTTCTGAATAATCTTCTTATTTGCGAACCACGAGAAAATACAAGTTTGTCATTCTTCCATGTGCTGATAAAACTCTTGAGAAGCTATATCAATAACAGGAACAAGCTGACAGGTGAGCACTTTGCTGGAGATGAATTAGAGTTATTCTTGTCTCAAATTATTTCATATGGCAATATGGCTACTATAAGTTGTGATAAAAAATGTATTCAATAAAGTGAGAGATTAACTTTCTCTATTATCTGAAAATCAAAACACTGTTAAAAAGAAATAGCCAATTGAACTGAATTTTTTCTATAAGTGAAAGAGGAAGAACCTGTATTATAGTACTATGAACATCGATTTGAACTTGTGAACTATACTGAATATTTGATCAAACTTGTCATTAGTTCGATTTCGAAATGCATCAATTTTAATTATCTTTCGTTTTTTGTTATATTCGTCCACCAAATCGTTATTCTATAATCACCGTTGTAAATAACTCGTAAACAATTCAGATAAATAATAATAAAACCAAAATACAATTGGACGTCAGCCCGTTTGAAAAAAGATTACGTCAATAGCATCATGATATCGGCGCGTGTCACTGGAATCTCCCAGCACTTTCAAAGACAATGGAACTTCAAGTAAATAATATGCAGGCTCCGCTCTTCGGACCTCAATGGTGAAACCGTACCAGCTATCATCTGGTACGAAAAGCACATGTATCCGCAGTTTACTGTCAGCCACTACTATCGGTGTGACGGATATAAAGGTTACACCCACGTCAATACAAATATGGAGATTCTTATTTCGAATTATGCATTACATACAATATCCGATATAAATTCATATTAACGTTCAGCTTTTATTTGAAAGGAAAACTCGAAAAACAGTTCTTGAAATTCTCGAAAAACAATTAAATTAGTTGGCTTTTGTATCTGATTCAAACTAATAATAAATTGTCGACTACCAACTGGTGCAAAGATAGCTTCAAGAAGAGCGATTTAACTATCAGTTTATCGATAATAAATATTCAACTAAATGAGGAAGAATAATTCATATTTTCTAGTGGCTACCAATAACATAACAATACTGAATCAATTAAAAGCAAATCTACAAAATGTAATATTTAACAAGATTGATGAAGTTAATGCAATTGCATTGCTGCTGTAAATTTGAATAATAATACGAGTTATGTAGTCTGGTAACAACCAACACTAAGATGATAATGAAATATTTAAAATACCCTAGGAATAAATTTCAAATAATAGTGAATCAAGTAATTGGTGCTTCTTAAGCTCATCTACTTCGAACGAAAAAACATATTTTCATCCAAAAATAGCGAACACGGCAGACGTTGTCCTGCTCTAGAACCTTATCGCAACCACCTCAATTTGCATCAAAACATGATTCTCATTTTTATATTTCAATCATTCCAGTTTGAAGTAAAACAACTAATGCCGAGTGATTTCTTGAAAAGTGTCAACCCAAGATATCTCCAAAACTATTGCAGTGTCAAAAAGTTTCAAAAACGTGTAAAATTTAGTTTTTCGGTAGCAATTTTATGACTTACAATTGAATGTGTTCTAACACATCCTCTATGTATGCTCTACGCTCAATATTATGTAACAAGTAGTGGTCAATAATGGTTATAGTTCTAGTCTAATTTACAATATGCCTTCTCGTAAAAATTTCAATATGCGTTTTCGTAAGTATTACAGATACCAATTAAAAAATATAATATTAATATATTAACTTATATTGGTAAACCCAGTCTGAATTTAAAGTCATATCTTAAAATTTGGAGACGATTTTCAGAACGGATATATATATATATATATATATATATATATATATATATATATATATATATATATATATATATATATATATATATATATATATATATATATATATATATATATATATATATATATATATATATATATATATATATATATATATATATATATATATATATATATATATATATATATATATATATATATATAAAATCGTCTATATATATATAAATAAAAATAAAATATATATATATATTATGAACTGTAAGCTAAAATTCATAAAGGAAACGAATCAGGTATTTATAAACTCTCTCGTAGAAGTTGCCATAAAATTTATATCGGTAGAAGTTTCAATATAATGTTATCAGAGAACAAGCGCAGTTTTAATAAACAAAAATTATGTTCTCACTATGTAAATTATCTTTAGAAAACACCATACTTTTGATAATAATTTTGATATTTTACATAATAATTATAATAATAGATTGAAACTGAAACTATGGGAAACATTGGAAATCAATAAACAGAAAAATTCGGGAAATTTACCTAACCGTTGAATACCCATGCCTTTGAAATCAACGTAGATGCCCATACGGGGTCTTTGTTGAGACCCCAAATTGTTAAATGATTTTATTGGTTATAGAGTTGATTAAGAATGCATCAAAATATATTATAATATGAAATTATTTATTTGTTAATAATTTCAATAGAAAAGTTTTATTTTTAAATTGAAAAAGTATTGGCAATAACAAAAATAAAACATTCTGACCAAAAAAGAAATCAAAATTCTAAAAAAATTAATCATTGAGACAGTTTGAATAAAATATGTTTTTTTTAATTCTTTGAATGTGGCATACAAATTTTGACATGACTAACATTTCATATTAACTTTTTATCATTTTTGCGTGGATACTGTAACATCTTGCGCGCTTCCGATTTTTTTCATTTTTCGATGTACTCTCCATTGGATCATTGATATTTACACCGCATTCTTTGATAGCTCTTTGTAGTGGTAGCAGAGCACTTTTGGAATAATTAACTGACACATAACTTGAGGCATTGTTGCCACGACCACATTGAGAGATCTATTGGAGAAGAAACTCGAAATCCATAAGCATAGCCGTTGGGACAAATCATATGAGGACAATTTACTAAGCAGACTTTTATGCAAAAAGCGATCGAAAGCTTTCGAAATATCGAGAGCCACAGCCAAAGATTCCCCTAAATTTCTCAATAGAACTTTGCCACATGTGAGTAACATACGCAAGTAGTGAAAATTTGAACATTATTGTTTTATTTAATTGGGGAATGTATATTAAGTTTCATCTAGGAACAGCTTCCTCAATCAAATTATAATAATGTTGATCCCCAGGCAGTTTGGTAAATAACGTCTACATCCCGCTCAAATGTGATAATGAAACCTACGAAAATCATTGTGAAGATGTTGAACGTAATGGACGAATATCCGGACATGGAGTTACTTAGCTGTGGAGATTACAATTTGCCAAATATAGAATGGCAGAAGAACGATGATGATATGATTACTGTGAGTTCCTTAGCACAAAGATTGGTATATGAATGCTTTTCTATAATGCTGGATGCACAACAAGTCACCACTATAAAAAATGCTAAAAATGGTTTGTTAGATTTAATTTTTTCTACTGTAAAAAATCTCAAAATATACGCAGCTGAAGAAATTTTGGTGGAACCGAATGCTTATCACCCGGCCATGTGGTTCTGTCTTGATTTTGAAGGTTCTCCTCAGTCTCCTGATGCCTCCTAAAGGTTTTTCGATTATAGGAATTCAGACTACTGCGCTATAAATGAATATTTAAGCGAAAAGTGCTGGGAGACCATTTTGCAATGTCGGGATATCAATAATGTTGATGGCTTTTATAATTTCATCTCTGAGGTTTAGAACGGTTCGTACCAAAATTATCAGCAAGAGTTTTCAAATTCCCAAAATGGGATTCAGGTGAATTGAAACAGTTGATTTTAGAAAGAAAGAACTTTGCACAAAAAATATAAAATATCTTTAGATGTTAATGATTAATTAATATTTAGCAGTAAGAGAGAAGAATGCAAACAGTTGGCTTACGTTTGCTATGTGGATTATATTGAAAGTGTAGAGGATAATATTGAATTAAACCCTCGATATTTCTTCAAATATATCAATGATAAAAAAGAAGATAGATGTTTAGGTTGTCAATGTCACCGGAGAGAATTATGTCTTTCCAAATAGTATTAATGTAACTTCACTTGAAGTATCAATTGTTGAGGTTTTGAAGGAGCTAGCTTCACTTCAGGATAAAACAGATTTTGGTCCTGACAAGATTCCGGCATTGTTTTTGAAACTATGTATGCACAGTTTATCCAATCCATTATGCAATATTTTTAACCTATCATTGAAAACTATAACATTCCCCATTTTTTGGAAATCCTGGTATGTCACTCCTGTATATAAGAGTGGTGATAGGGATGATGTAAGAAATTATAGACCAATCAATGAAATATCTTATGTTCCAAAAATATTAGAATCTATAATAACCAATCAGTTAACTCCAGTTTTCAATAAAATTATCATAGAGAAACACGGGTTCATGACGGGAAGGTCGGTCACCACTAATCTTGTGACTTACGTGCAAGTAATAAGCGATGCCTTGGAAGAGAAATTACAAGTCGACTACGCATACTTGGATTTTCTGAAGGCCTTTGATAGAGTCTCTCAGTTTGTTCAAATTTTAAAACTTAAAGCTGTAGGAGTGGACGGTGTGGCACTCGAGTGGTTTCAAAACTTCTTATCATTGAGAGCTCGAATAATTAGAATAGGTAATGCTGAATCTGTGCCTAATAATGTCGTGTCTGGAGTAAGTCAGGAGGACACATCTCCCCCTTGCTGTTTCTTGTGTTTATCAACGATATAAAAAATTGTATACATCACAGTAGGCTATTGCTCTTCGCAGATGAAATAAAGTTGTATAGGGTCATCAGGAATACTGGAGATTGTCATCTTCTGCAGGAATATTTGAATCAGATTTGGGAGTGGAGATGAACACAGAGAAGTGTCAAATTATGCATTTTTTCGATCTAATTCTGAGACACACTTTCAATATACATTTCAAAAGCGTAATATCCAAACAGTTTTCTTGATAAAAGATCGAGGAGTGTTTTTTGATTCAAACCTCAGCTTCAATTATCACATCCAGTACATCACGAACAGGGGTTTTGAGATGCTTGGTTTTATTAAGAGAAATACTCGAGATTTCAACAATTTGGAAGCGATAAAAAATATCTATATTTCGCATATAAGGAGCTTACTCGAATATTCCTCGGTAGTATGGTCTCCTTATTATAAAGCCTATAAAGAACTAATAGAGCGTGCTCAAAATAAATTTCTAAATTATGTTGCTTTCAAATTGAAAATAGATAAAGAAGAACGCAATTATTCAGAGCTCTTTTTTTTGGAACTAGGAACATTGGAGGCACGACGCCAACAATTTGATATCATGCTTATAAACAAAATAATTAATAACTTTACAGACTCTAGTCATCTATTAGGAAAAATAAACCTCAATGTTCCCCATAGAAATTTAATTAACCCGTAGAGTATTTTATGCTGATTTTCATCGCACAAATTATGACTGTAATAACCCAATTGAGAGAGGATGCAATACTATTAATTCCTTTTCTGGTGATATTCTCCAGTGTCAATATTTCAAATGAAGAATTGTTATCCAAATAGCTGTGATTATTCTATTGCCTTTAATTTAAGAGCTGTGATTATTGTGATGCTCTGAACTAAAAAGATGTGATGATTGAACTTTTTAATTTCTAATTCAGTTTAATGGAAAACCCATCAATATGAATCTGCTTAATATTTTTGGTGAATTGGTTTGGTAAATCCATGTGTGGGTGGGATATTTTACTATACAGTGCATTGAAGCATCGTAGAGTGGATTCAGTGGTGCAACCTTGAATACCGTGTTGATAATAGTTTGTGTAAAATGTATAAATTGCGTATACTGCAGCAGTTAATTACTCTAAAATTTTAATTTACCTTCTCAATTATAGCCACTGATATTACATAAAATATCCGTTAGCGATCGACTCTCCGTCTTTCAAAAGAGTTTCATAATAAGCTTCATCATGTGTAATTTGCCTCGTTCATCAACGAAAAATGAATATACTTACTGCAGTTAAGATTAATAAGCGATTGATTAACATTCAAACGATTTATATGATCTACATAGTCGAATTGAATGAGTTCTTTTCGAAAATAAAAATACCTCCAATTAATTAATGAAAAAAAAATGATATTAACCCATATACCAAGCGATTTCGCCGCCCATTCCAAAAACCCCGGTTTTTCTACTGAATTCTGAATATTTTTAATTGACTGTGCAATATTGAAAGTTGCACCTTGTTTAAACTGTAGCGTTAATGATCTTCAATATATTGGATAAAATGTGCCCTTCAGTAATTGAAAAAGCACGATTTTTGATGAATGAAGATATTTCTAAAATTGTTAACCTACATGATAACCCGAACGAATTATAATTGTTGAATATTTTATCTACAACTTCCGTGAGAACCATTGAAAAATGTTAAAAAGGTGAATGTACAAGATTTTTTACGCATTCAGGTTAGCAGACAGCGTGGTGGGAATAGCCAATGCTATTCGACTTTGGCTAGTTTGTCAAAGCGGAATCTACTTCCATGAAAATTGTAGAACATGGAACTGCTTGTTGGCAGACTGAGTACGACCTTGCTTCAACATTTACATTATTCAGACCACTTTTTCCATTATTTCAACTTCTACTTCTCTATGTGAAAAACCTTTATCCTTATTCTTTCCGTAGTCTTCTTGACAACAATTTTTTGTGTTCTGTGATTATTTATATGAACAATCACAATAATGTTTGTAGCTCAGTTGAATTACACAAAAAAAAGGCAATCGGAAAAAGAAAATCCTAGAATTTTGGAAATGGTTTTGAATAGTTTCTTCAGATTTGTATCAATATGAGTCGAATGTCTCCGAGTGTGGAAATGAGTAAGTCTGGAAGGGGGTCGGATATCTCGCACATCACATTTAAAATGGGACGTGGTTCTGGAACCTCTCTGAACTGCCTCCAGGGTTGATCTATTGCTTTAATATATATTTACTATGTTCAGTTCTAGCATTCGTGCATGTATCATATGAGCAATTACCATACAACTGCAAAGAATGTGCTCAGAGGTTACTTTGATCATAGCATAATCTATGTTCACTTTCCTTACTTGCCCATTTTGCTGAAATGGCATCTCAATTGACAATGCTTTCTTAGGAGGCCAGAAACGGTCCTTAATTCCTCCTAAGATAGGTTGAGAAATTGTGTAGTCTTCTTTAACGAATTCAAGCAAAACTTTTTAATTTACTTAAGATCTGTTGTTTTTTGCGTTTTCTTGTTTCAGTGGTTTATGTGGTACTATGTGGGTTGTTCAAACCCAACGGACGATTCAGGATTTTTAGGGTTAATTTCAGTAGCTTATCTAGTCAGTTCATCAGTAATTTCATTACGCCCTATACCTTCCCAAGACACCCACTAGAGGGAAAGTTTATTCCTTTCAGCAAGCAGCTTCAGGGATTTACGACATTTCTAGGTGAAGACGCTTTGATTATTATATTTTTGTTCTAGCAAATAGTTCAATGATAGTTCTGAACTGTTTCCTTATCAATGATTCGCTTTCGTTGGAACAACTTTGACAAGTTGATAACGGAATTCGAAAATCACGCACGCAGTGCGCATACTCATAGTAATCCATTTTCAATTACTTCCTAGAGTCAAGAACTGATTTTACCGTTCTAAAATATACATAGGAACACAGTGTTTACTAGTTAACCGAATCAATTCGGATGTTTATAGGAACGCCAATTTCAATTTACGTATACTCCGACTAATTCGAATTCGAATATGGAGGGAACCTGGAAAGCAAAACCGTCTCCAGCATGCTCGAGAAGTTGTTAGACAGGGAGGCGGATCAGTGATGTTTTGGGGAGGTATATGCCTTGGTGGAAGAACTGACCTCGTTTTCATACAGGACAACCTCACGGGAAATTCTTACGCAAATGAGATAGTTTTACCTGTAGTGGTATCGTATCTCCAAACAATGGGTCAAAATTCACTCTTCCAACAAGATAATGCCCCTCCTCATCGTGCAAGAGTTGTCTTGAACGTTCTTGAAGAGAATGATATCGATCTTCTACCGTGGCCATCCTGCTCCCCAGATCTGAATCCCATCGAGCATGTGGGGGACACTCTAAAAAGAAATCTCCTGCATCAAAACGTCTTCCATCATGAACAGGAGCTTCGATTAGCAGTTCAGGGGGCTTGGAATGACTTAGGCCAAAATGTAATAGACAATTTAATATTGAGCATGCCGCGACGATGCCAAAGTGTCATTAATAACAGAGGTGGACATTCTGGGTACTGAAAAATATAAGTGCTTCCATATCGTTTCGAAAATATTAGTTCATGATTTTTTTTTGTGTTTTACCAAATTTCGTCATTTTCTAATTTCAATTTTTTTTATAATAGGTGCTTTGGAGAAGTGAAATATTATTTTGTTTTCTTGAGAATACATTATATACAATACATCCTAACAAAAACCGAAAGAATTCTATAAATTCGAATCATCAAATTCATATTTTAAAGATATTGGTAAGTGTTCCCTCGACTTTTTTGAGGTGTTTATGTCATATATGGACATTAACGAAAAAAACATGTGTGTTTTGCCTACCAAAAAAAAATAAATATGAAATATTGACATTGTGCGTTAATTTCTTGGCGCTGTATATAGTGAGAGTAATTAGTATAATCCTTGAGGGTTTTTGCTAGTAATCTAGAGATTACTATTTTTGCATCAACTAATTAGAGAGAGCAACTGTGAATTCAGCAGCCGATATTTCTTCCATTTTACCGTTGAATTTGGTTAAAATTTGTGACTCAGTTTTGGTTGAATAATTGAGCAGAATACTGACGAATCGTCAAAATTTTCACGATTATCTGTATTTATGGGGGTTGGATTTTGTGATTTTCCAAAACTTCAAATTTATTACTCTGTTTTTTATATTTCTCAAGAACAATTAAACAAACTGTTGCATCCAAATCGATCATCGAACATATCAAATCTATTTGGTGGCTTTTGAAACTTAATCCAGAATGCATTCTATAATAATAATAATAATGTAGTGTTGGGTGATGTTTCTCTCCTGGTACAAGGCTTTCAATTCTTCTTGAAACCAGTTCAAATAGCTTTTTTGAATGAATTGGGTGTGGAGTTAGATCGAATTTGCGCGTAACAGGGGATCACTTCTTCTCACACTGATTGAAATATTTTGACCACACTGTACTTACATGGACGCAGTTTAAGATTCAATATTGCTTGCTTTGCCGTACTATTACATTTTAAATATAAGATATTTTAAGCTGTTATTACTTGTTAGATTATGATTGAAACACAGATATTCTTTCTTTACTATGCTTATATCAGCAATTATAAAATCTTAACACTGTGACTACAGTTTCGACCTCGCGTTCATCGGTTGACAGATAAAACTACATAGAAATTAAACAGGTATTTACAAGTTTTGTTTGTTTGTTACTCCTTTGACGTGCTCTATTTGTGCCTTTCGGCCAATGACACACTGGGGAATTCTATCACCTCATTAACCCGGGAATTTTGCCGAACCCCTCTCGTGTCGAGGGAAGGGATCTTCAATGTCCAACACATCTCTTTTAGACAGGACAGACTGATTTACATCTCCTCAGAAAGATGGAAACTCAAGCGATTTCCTGAATCCGAAAAATCGCACCGACTTTGTGGGGATTGAACCCAGAGCATCATATCCTCTACGCCACCGAGTCGGCTAAAAGTGTTGTTGCTTTCGCTATTTTATGCATCCATTCTAATTAGCCATATCCTGAAAAAGAAGGTAAAGAAAGATTTTCATTCGGGGAACAACATTGAACCTTCCGTAGAATGTTAAATATCTCGATCTGTTGGAGCGCATCAAGAAATGTACATATAAGTATTGGCACCTTCCAATGAACTGACACAGAAGCCATTTACCTGCACCACTGCGAAACCATGAAAAAAAGGTAGGTCACACAGAAAACTTCAAGGGGCTATACTAGTTCGACTATCTACCGCAACGTTAGACACAAAGTCTGCAAGAAGCAATTTGTCGAAAAGCTAACGCTCGTTATACTTTCTGCCTGTGAACCAGGTGTACATTATTTCTCAATAATGAAAACATGCGAAATTTATCGTTACATATGTATAAACATTGAAGATTTATTATAATAATAGTAGGTGTGCAACTAAGTTCTCGCTGTTTGTCAATAGATGGATCCAGCAGTAAGTGCTTGTCGATTTTTACATATCAAGAACGTCTTGAACAAAGCTTAGACATGTGGTAAACAAACCACTGTGACACATTAGTGATTTTGTTTTGGCGTCATATACTTTTAGTTGTGATAAAATGTCTGATTTTGTACCAAAATAAATAATGAAGCTCATAGAGAGCTCCGAAAAGTTTACGGAGAGTCTGCTCTATGTGAAACAACGTGGAAGGAAGGCTAAAAATCTTCGAAGACGCTGAATTGCAGGCATTGATCGATGAGGATCCGTGCTAAACGCAAAAAGAGTTTGCTTCAGCCTTAGGAGTTACCTGCCAGGCCATTTCCAAGCGATTGCATGCGTTGGGAATGATTCAAAAGATAGGAACTTGGATTTCTTTTGATTTGAAGCCGAGAGACGTTGAGCGTCGTTTTTTCGCTTGTGAACAACTGCTCCAGCAGCAAAAAAGAAAGGGTTTTCTTCATCGCATCGTAACGGGTGATGAAAAATGGATTCATTACAGCAATTCAAAGAAAAAAAATCTTGGGGTCTGCCCGGTCATGCTTCTACGTCATCGCCTCGGCAGAATATTCACGCTGAGAAAGTTATGCTGTGTATTTCGTGGGACCAAGTGGGTGTTATTTATTATGAGCTGTTGAAACCGAACGAAACCATCACTGGAGAACGGCATCGAACTCAATTGATGCGATTGACTAAATCACTGCGCGAAAAACGGTCACAATAAGAGCAGAGACACGAGAAAGTAATTCTACAGCATGACAACGCTCGGTCTCACGTTGCCAAACCCGTTAAAATCTACTTGAAAACGCTCAAATGGGAAGTCCTACCCCACCCGCCATATTCCCTAGATATTGCACCATCCGATTATTACTTGTTCCGTTCGATGGCACATGGTCTGGCTGATCAGCAGTTCCGCTCATATGAAGAGCTCGAAAATTGGCTTGATTCCTGGATAGCCTAAGAGACGAACACTTCTACCGTCATAGTATTCGAGCTCTGCCAGAAAGATGGGAAAAAGTTATAGCTAGCGATGGTCAATATTTTGAATAATTCATAGGCAATCATTTTTCACAATAAAGTTGTATTTTCGTCTATTTTAATATCTTTATTGAAGGAAAAACTTTTTACAAGTAGCCTTTATAATAACATGAACAATAAAACTAAAAAATATAGTTTTGCAACACGATAACTTTAGCTCAATACAGGAAATGCCTCAGCTTAGTTTTGAAAAAATTCAAGCTTTCTGAGAAAATGTCGAGATCAATTTGATTTACGCTTCTCAAAACTTGTGCAAACGGAGAATGAGTTCCATAATTAGTTCTATGAAATTCATACGTTAATAGATGTTTCGCTCTAATGCTCCTTTAGGGAACATGTACAGAGAATAAATTCAAGACAACAGAGCTGTTGATGATACCATTCAGAACTTCGAATGTAAACATTGTACGGAGGTAGAACCTACGGCTGATAAGATGGGAAGTGTAAATAATGTCAGATGATATTCGTAGGTGTGTGAGTCGAACTCGATGCCACTTTTGAAATAATCTTTATGACTTTTTTTTTTTTAATTCTTTCAAGTCTCTCGATGTGTGTTTCGTATACGGGGGCCCAAATTAGAGAACCATATTCCATGATAGGTCTGACTACTGATACATAAAGGATTATAAAACATCTGATATTTACGAATTCTTTGGTATTTCTGATTAGAAATCCAAGCATTTTATTCGATCTCTTAATCACATAGTCAATGTGCAGGTTAAAAGATAATTTATTATCAACGAGAATTCCCAAATGATTGTAATTTGTAACGGATTCGATCAAGGCACAGTTGAAGCCATATGATCGACTTTCAGGGTCTTTTTGCCTTGAAAATCTGATGTGTTAACATTTTGCGATATTAAGAAACATGCCGTTTATCTCACACCATTCATGGAAACTGTTTAGATCCGATTGAAAGTGTAGTTACAATATTCAACCTCCGTAGTTAAATATCTTTCCCCGAAGAACAAATCGGACAAGTATAAGTGGCGATAGCTTTTCGACAGATTGCTTCTTGCGGACACAGTGTGTAGCGTTGCGGTAGGTAGTAGAACTAGTAGGGCTTTTTAAAATTATTTGTTTGATCTACTCTTTATTTTCATGGTTTCCCGGTGACGCTGGTAAGTGGCTTCTGCGTCAGGGCGACAAAACATATACACACAACCAAATTTATCCCTGTGGAATCTCTTGGCATTTCACATTATTGATTATTTTTAACCATGGATCTTTGATTATTTCTGAAGGTAGAAGTTTTTTGTTGTGAAAAACTGGATAGTATGATACGATATGTTGAATTATCACATGTTCGGAATATTGTACTCAGTCGTCACAGAGATTTGAAACTGTGAATTCGAAATTTAAAAGTCTATAATCATAACTGAAAATGCCTTACGTTGGATTGTCCGATGTGCAGAGGAGTCGAATAATTGCTCTCGTTGAAGAAAGGGTGACAAAGAGGGATATAGCGCCCACAATGGGGGTATCACAGAGGGTGATTTCAAAAACCTACGCCCGATACGTGGAGCTACAATCTCTGCAAAATAGGTCTAGAAGAAGTCGTAGTAAGATCACTTCTGAAGAACAAGACCGCTTTTTGTGCCGAATTGCAAGAAAAGACCCTAGTGCGTCGCACCCCATCCTCCAAAGGCAATTTCTGGAAGCAACAGGCATAATTGTATCAGTCCAAACGATACGCCAAAGACTTCGTTCAAGGGGTTTATATAGCAGAAGGCCCTTAAGAGTTCCAGAGCTAACCAGACAACAGAAAATTAACAGACTTGATTGTTGTATCGAGCACCAAAATTGGAATATTGCGAATTGGCGAAATGTTCTTTCGGATGTGAACAGAATTGGTGTTCGATCAGATGACCGCCGGATTCGGGTTTCAAGCGATCGTGGAAGCCAAGCTAAACTCCGAGCAGCAAGACAAATTCCGAAATACCAAGGGGGCAGTATGATTTTTTGGGATGGCGTTATGCTGGAAGGCAAAACAGATTTGATTTCGTTTCCTGCGAGTGTAACGGCTAGAAATTACGTTGACCTAGTGCTTGAGCCCAAAGTGGAACTCTGGCGAGGTGAGAATTTCACTTTTATGAAGATAATGCTTCTTCGCATACCAGCAACCTCGTGCGACATCTTGAGACAGAGGGAATCGCTATTTTGGACTGACCAGCTAGCTCTCAAGACCTAAATCTTATTTAATATTCATGGAATAATCTCAACAGGAAAATTAGATCGCGCCAGGATAATCAAAGAACCCCATAAAAGCTCATCCAAGCCGCCACAGAATAGTGGCAGCTTCCCTAGAGGAAGTCGAAAACCTAATCCAAAGTATGCCTAGACGGATTCAGGCTTGTATCAGGGCAAGAGGAGGTAATACCCCTGCTACTGCGGTCGAGAAAAAAAACACCTATTCCGTGAGAGACCAATTTTCAATTTTTTTACTGCATGCGGCAAGAGTCTCTTATTTTCTTTCATTTGTTTCTTTCTTAAAATAAACCTTAATTTATTTCTTTCTTCAATTAAATATCTCAAAAAGGATCAAGTGTAATAATCCTTCGAAATTTCCAAAAACCCTGAGGTAATATTCAAAATATCGAGTGATTCCATATAAATTTGGTTGTGTATAGGTCTTGATCCGCGCAACGGATTGGGATTAGGTGGTCTGACCTGTTGTGGATGGGTGTGAAATACTGACGAGCTCAAAGGAGACTGAAACTGCAGGTCTATTGCATGACATACGACCGGACTGTACCATTGCTATGTGGCCCTGAGTGGCGATTATGAAAGGTGGAACGGAAAACCAGCTCCTTCAGGGAAGGATATTCAACATTCCAGGACATGGAAGGTTAAATATTGTTCCCTAAATAAAAATCTTCAATATGCTTACACATATAGCGAAAAATTCTGCATGTTATCATTGTTGAGAAAAGACATATTTGACTAATCTTTCTCTTTTTAGCTGATGAATCTACAAGTAAAGTAGGTCCGCACAGTTAGGAAATATCCTGTATAATAATGATGGTTTTCCTAGAAATGTTTCTAGTTTATCTATCTATAACTGGCACCGAAAATATCTGTGATTTCAACATGTCTTCGATCAATTATCTTTGGTTTAATTGAAAGCAATTTCTTGGTAAACGAAACCTCCTAATTATAATTTTGCTCATAATTGGAATTACATAATAGGAAATAACAGATTTATTAATTGTTGAGCATTCAATATTTTGCGGCCGTTCCTTCGATTCCTTTCAGTCGGTTTCCTTGCGAGAGAGATCTCAATCTGCATTCTGCAAGTCCTTTCTAATACTTGGAACTTTGCTGACGTCGGTTTATACATATGTCACGACTTGCATTCTACAAGTTTCAAAGTTTCTCGATTGTTAATGAAAATTTCATAGTACTTTGTTATTTACACGAAGCCTTACCTATTTACGCGTAATATTCGCTAATATGAAAAATAGTTTACAGAAAACCAAGGATCTTCTTGATGAGTGAAATAGCTATAAGTCTGTGGTATAATTGAATGTAAATGGTTTTTGAAGGGCTATCAGACGGGCGCACTATATTTTTCTACAAAGTAACGGGAAATCTCTTCAAGAAAATGTTATTTGAAATTAGAGCATACATACTTTACTTTTTCTGTGGATAATAGTCTTTTGAATATAGCCTTTATGAAAAGTTATTATTTTGCTAGTTTTTATACACCAAAATAATATTTGAAAATACAATTTTGAATGAAATTCAGGTCTCACGAAAAGTAATCCGGATCACAAAGATTTAAATCAAAGCATGGGCAATAATAAATTGTTATAAATGTCATTTATTTCTACCAAAATTTAATACCTGTAATGAATATTCAAATTTTGCATTGTTTGAAGGATCCTAATGAAAAAAAGTAACTGAGAAATTTAATATTATTATTAATACGGTTTAATTTTGAATGTATTAAAAACTGTAATCATGCGGCACATTTTTATATAAGGTGATTCTCGATAAAATATTGCAAGTCTGGAAATTAAAGACTGGAGGAGAATTCAAGAAGAAATGGATCCTTTGTAAAATTACAATTATTTAACGTGAATTGAATGAAGATAAAGAATTAGATTGCCCTTGCATGTACAGGGTGTCCAAACTCCATGGTTAAGGTGATATCGGCTAACGAAAAACACGGAAAATTTTTGAACATAGGGTTTG
Organism: Cryptolaemus montrouzieri; assembly: GCA_013387265.2. Taxonomy (NCBI): domain Eukaryota; kingdom Metazoa; phylum Arthropoda; class Insecta; order Coleoptera; family Coccinellidae; genus Cryptolaemus; species Cryptolaemus montrouzieri. The sequence continues at coordinate 48,301,927 of JABFTP020000185.1, read as the reverse complement.
AATTGGATAACTTAAGCTTTTTTTTCACTAAAAATATTTCTTCTGATAATTTTCAAATTGTTGGATATGACGGCTTCGAATATATATTTTTCTCAGAAGCATGTCTCATTCATTTGACATTTGCAAAGAAAACGTTTTTCTGACTAACTTTTATTAAAACAATTTTTGATATTTCGAATCATCGAAAAGTTAGATGCAGAAATACAAATCACTCACATCGTTATCTCCATAGAGGTAGAATAACTCTTTGGTCCATGAAAGAAAGTGACAGTTTAAGTCCATCAATCACTTCCTTAAATAAAAGAGTTAGGTGATAATTATTGTATTCTTTCTTGTTGCTGAAGATGCAAATTCAGCAAGCTCCTGCAATCCCAAATACAACAGCAACCTTGGCCATTAAATAAACTTCATCGAGAGTATTTAGGACAGGGTGTCCTAAATTCGTTGTCCTTGAATTGTAACTTCTAAACTAGTAGAGACATGAGGATGTGCTTCCCACGAAGTAGTGCTACTTTTCAAGGAAACAATAGATGCAATCAACTAAACTTTCATGGCATTCTTCGTTTATGAGATACATGGTGAATTTCAAAATCTTCAATTTTCAACTGCCATTCGTATCTCGGTTATCCTTCAACATGGCGCAATGATGAAAAGTGCATATAACAGAATTTTTTATGGGAAATCGAGTGTTGTAACCAGATTTTTTCAGGAGTACACCCTTCAAGTTATAGACCAAACTAGTTATTTCAATGGAACACCCTGAATATTTTCACGTCATCGAATTCTATTCGTTTGAATCTTCATAAATATATATAACAGGAAATTTTTTTGGTAGACGAAAAATGCTATTTTTATGTTATAAATAGGATTTTGCATCAATTATTGAGGAGGCGGCCATGAAAAATCGATCGAATCAGTAAACTTATGGATAATTGGCTTTATAGAATAGATAACTAACCTTTCTTCGAAAATCAATTAATAGCATTTCTGTTTTGATGACGAAAAATCATTTTCCCAGAAGTTGATGAAAGAAAATATAGTACAATCGAAAACAATTGGAACTTTTGAAAACCGAATCCTACTGAAAACATGAAAATAACAAAGTTCAATTTTGCACACTGCATTTTCAAAAATATTAATGCAGTTGGATTAGTAAATATATGATAATAATGAAATGAATCTCAGAGGCTACTTGACAAATTGTTACTTCTTTCTTTGTTGCATAAAATACGCAACAAGTTAAGAATGAATCGGCTAGCAATGCGTCATATCAATGTTAACCCAGTATTTGTGTTGCATAAAACTTAATTAATTGTTAACTCTTTTGAAGTTCATGTCAACTGTTCGTCAGCTAATTGGTCAATACCGTTTCATCTACTTCTTGTTAAATAACATTTTGATATTTTAAAGCCAAATTAGCATTAAATATCAGTATAAATTACATACTATTCATATTATTTCAAATAATCAATCAATTACAAATAGTTTGATTGAATATTTTGGAGTTAGAATATTCTCAAATATAGAAGGTACGTAATATCGGATGTAGAAACTTTGTGCCTGCAATTACAATTCAATTATCAGAAAATGTCTATGTCCGGCCTAATATCTTCGAGTAATGATAATGATTTGAAAGCACAAGTCAACCCTGTTCGCAATGAAAGACAATTTACTAAGATAACAGATCCACTTACGGAATATGATGAACATAAATTCAAATTAAGATATCAAGTGAGCTAAACTACACTCGGAGGCAAAATTAGCGGAACACTCGAAAATTTAACCAAATTCGAAGTTCGATATTTTTCCTAATTCTCAACCGATTTAGATGATTTGTTCGACAAGTTATAGATCAACTCTTCTGCTTTGTAGAAATTATAAGAGAAAACAAAATTTGAAAAAAATTTTATACGGGGGCAAAACTAAAAGTGTTTTTTTTGTCAAACACCCTGTGGAATTTCGTAGTCTGAGTTGAAACGTACAATATCATGGTCTGTCAAGACACATCTTCCTACAGTAACGCCCTTCTTGTTTCATGCGTTTATCTCTATTTTTGCAAAATATATTTAATTTCAAGTGGAAAATCACCATTTTGGAGAAATTCCATTGAATCAAGAAATTGTCATTAAAATTCGTCTATCAATTTGGAATTTTCTTATTATCACTCAGGCGTGTCGAAATTGTCGTTTGCGATTTTTATGTTCGAATTGCATTAGTTATTGATGACAATTTGGTTAATTTGGTGAAAATTAGGAATTCATAGGAGATAACAGTCGGTAGGTATTAAAATACACAACCGAATTCTGGGACCACTGATAAAACTTTTCATTTACACATGTGCACACCTTTCTTTATCAAATATGAAATAGAACACACGTTTTTTTGTATATGACCACATTTGCACTTGTTTAAAGAATGAGAGTTTTCCATTCTTTGATTTGATACAAATTCGATCGGTTGCGGTGTTTTGTGATTCTTTTACTGTTTACGATTCGAAACGGTATTTTTCATTCAGAATGAGAGATTTACCACCAACCTCAGTAGCAAGGGCAGTTACATTGATCGAGGAAGGGCGCATCTACCGCTCAGTCGGTACCATGTTGGGTGTCTCGACGTCGGTTATCCATCGAATCTACCGACGTTACAGGGAAACTGGATTGTACGTGAGGAGGCGAGGACAAGGAAGAAATCGGGCAACCCGCGCTATACATGACCGTTTCATCGCCAATCAAACCATAAGAAATCCTCGTCTTACTGCTGTTCAGGCACGTAACCTTTTACAAGCAGTGGATAACATTAACGTCAGTGTGAGGACAGTCAGAAGACGATTTGATGAAGTTGGTCTGAGATCATACGCGCAAGCAAGAGCACCAAGATTCGATAGAGCCCATCGGGTAGCAAGATTGGCGTTTGCTAGGGAGCATGTAGCATGGACAATCAATCAGTGGAGACGAGTTTTATTCAGTGATGAGAGCCGATATTGTGTGAATTTCGTGGATGGTAGAGATAGAATATGGAGGCATCGAGGGGAACGGTACAATCAAGCGAACTTCGCAGGAACTGAGCAATACGGTGAGGGTCAGTTATGATATGGGGTGGTATATGCTTGGGAGTACGAACAGAACTGGAGATTATTGGCAATGGATCACTTAATGCTCATCGGTATATTACAGAAATCTTAGAGCCCCATGTTGTGCCTTTCGCTCCTTACATAGGGGAAAATTTCCTTTTTATGCACGATAACGAGCGCCTTCATACTGCGCGCATGGTGATAGAATATCTCAATGAAGTTGGGATCACACGAATGGACTGGCCGTCGCGGTCACCGGATTTAAACCCGATCGAACACTTTTGGGACATTCTTGGAAGAAGGGTTCGACAACGGAATCCAGGCAACGTTGAAGAGCTGACATTGGCTTTGTTGGAAGAGTGGGACAACATACCTCAACAGATGATAGACAACATCATTGGGAGTATGCGAAATCGTATGCGCGCTGTAATAAGAGCTCGGGGGGTCATACTCGCTACTAAAATCAAATGTTTTTTCTTGTGGGTCATCATGAACATTTTTCTCAACATGTTCATTTCATTTCACGAGTGTATCGCCAGGATACACACCTGCTCTCAATTTTGGACAGGAATGATAATTATCATAGAGTGTCACACAAAAAAATTCAAAAATAAATGTGCAAAATCAACGATTTTTTCAGTGTACTTCGTATTCTCCCGGAGCGTGAAATTGGCCAGTGAATTTCAAAAATTTTCATTTCGTTAGATTTCCGCTTCTCTAATTTTGATTTTATTTTTTGGCTAACCTCCGATGTTATGCACCTACGCAAGATTAAAAATAAATTCTTCAAATTTGTGACTTTTCGCTTCAAATTGGATATCTCTTGTAAAAATAGAGATAAATGCATAAAACAAGAAGGGTGTTAGTGTAGGAAGATGTGTCTTGACAGACCATGATATTGTACGTTTCAACTTGGACCACGAAATTCCACAGGGTGTTACGAATTTTTGACAAAAAAACACTTTTAGTTTTGCCCCCGTATAAAATTCTTTTCAAATTTTTTTTGTTTTCTCTTATAATTTCTACAAAGCAGAAGAGTTGATCTATAACTTGCCGATCAAATCATCTAAATCGGTTGAGAATTAGGAAAAATATCGGACTTCGAATTTGGTTAAATTTTCGAGTGTTCCGCTAATTTTGCCTCCGAGTGTACTTCCACTGAAATTTGGGACCAAATTTCTCATCGCTCTCATTTATTTCTGACAAGCTTGAATTTCTCATCACATTGAGATTTTTTGCAACAGAATAGTCAGAATCATCTTCAGCATGTCGCATCATCGCCAAATTTATTTAGTTTTATTTAGGTAGTTGATTCAGCTGGTCCGAAACTATTCCTAAAATATTTTCATCTCAATGTCACTTCCGTATATACCGGAAGTGGACACCAACTTTGTTATTTAATATAGAGCACCCTGTATATTGATGATTGGTTCGGTAACACTTGTTATTCCAATTACAAAAACACCTAACACATAAGTCTAGCTTGTTTCGTTCAGGAAATATCCTACTTTTACTTGAAAATTATCGATTTTTTGCTTTTTGCGAAAAACGTTGAGAACGGCGAGAGCTACCAAATTAATGAAAAGTGTTCTGCAAACAAGAAACCATGCGGGATATAACTTATATCCGACTGAATCCGAGTCAGTATAAAGCGTGCTATTTTCCGCCTCACGAAAGGAAGAAACATCGAAAACTACTATTTTTCAAATTGTAACCCATATTTTCTTCAATTCATTAGATTCGCTGTAAAAAACTAATGAAGTTTCTCATACATATCCTGTATCTAAGATTTCAAGTTTTCAAATTATGGCGAAAAATCGATTTTTTGTACCTACCTAAAGTTGGCAAAGGCGGCTTAGATTCCTGTACGTGCATAGATAGTTCCCAGAGCAAACAATAAACTGCCTTTTTGTCATTGGACAATTGATGAATTAAGAGAAAAAAATGCGAAAATGCAGTTGTTGAATTTCCTAAGTCAAATTAAGAAATATTAAAACAAATTAAACTCTACTTTCCTAAATTTCCTAATAATTGTTCAATTCACTTCTAGTCTAGTTCTGCTCGACGCAGATGTGATGTGGCTCCAGATCCAACTGCATGAAAGCATTTTGCAGTCTATTATGCAAATCATATCTTGAAGTCACAGGTTCAGAATAAATTTGTCTCTCAGCGTTCTTCAAGATAAAAATCATTAGGCGTTAGGTCAGGTGACCTTGAAGGCCATCTATCTTCAAATATATCAGTTAAAATTGAATAATTTTCAATTTGTGCGATGAGCAGGCTCTCCATGGAGTTGGTACCAACAACGCCTCGATTTAGCTACTGATAAAGTGTCAACGTCCTCAAAATCTCCATATGAAGTTCACCATTCAAGTTTTCATCATACACTAAGTACGAAAATCTGTTGTCCTTCAAAAGTGCAAACATATTGAACAGAATTTATTTAGAGGATTTCTTTCCCTCGTAATATGAGGATTTTGGTTGGCTCAAAAGTGTGATTTTTCCGGTTAGAAACCCCCTCATTAGAAAATTCGGCCTCATCCGTCCAGATAATCCTTTCGAGAAAACTGGGATCCTCTTGTGTTATTCTGTTCGAATTATTTCGACTGAGAGTTAAAATAATAATAGTTTGTTATCTATGCTTAGGAGCCTGTCTATGCTCTGGGATATGCCTATGCACGTGCAGAAATCTAAGCCTCCTTTGCCTCGTTCGACGAATCTAATGAACTGTAAAAAACTGTGAAAAAAAACTAGTTTTCGACGTTTCTTCGTTTCGAAATGTGAGGCAGAGAAAAGAGCACTCTTTATACTGACCGAAATTCAGCCAGATATGAGTTATATTCCTCATGGTTCCAAAACACCTTTCATTATATTGGTAACTCACGCCGTTCTCGAGATATATCAATGTTTTCAAAAAGCAAAAAATCGATAATTCTCAAGTCAAACTAGGATAAACATCTCAAAACAAAAAGTTACTATATGCGAAATTTCGCAATGTGTAGACACATCGAAGAATTATTTTTCAAGGGTTTAATATTCAACCTTCAGCGTAGAATGAATTCATCCTCGCTTGATGACGAGGTAAATAGCCTTGTGTGGGTAGACAATACGACGAGGTCAAACGAGACCGAGTCCATTGTTTCTATTCGTGACATCTGACCGTGCTGTACCACTTCCCTGTGGCCCCGGTTAACGGTGATTATGAAGAGTATATCGGAAAACTAGCTCCTTCAAGGGAGGATATTGAACATTCTACGGAAGGTTGAATATTGTCCCTTGAAAAATAATTTTCTTCGATGTAAAACTAGGATATTTCATGAATGAAACAAGCTAGACTTATGCGTTAGATGTTTTTGTAATTGGAATAACAAGTGTTATCAATCCTGTCATTGATATACAGGGTGTTCTATATTGAATAACAAAGTTGGTATGCATTGCGATTGAGAGAAAATTTCAGAAACATAGTTTCGGACCAATCAACTACCAACATTTCAGAACGATAGCATCCACAAACGTCTAATAGATCACTCAACTTGGGGTACCCTGTATATACATGCCAAGCAATGAGCATGAAAAAGATAAAATTTAAGCCCGATTTCATACTATTCATGGTTTTCTCAAAGTATTGGGTGCTATTGATGGTACTCATATCAAAATACGCACTCCTGGTGGCAGAGCAATTAAGAAATAGAAAATAGTATTTTCTATTAACTTGCAAGTGCGATGCTGACCTAAAATTAGAAATATTGTTGCTTTTGGCCAGGATCTGTTCACGATATTTCCATTTTAATGATTCACCAATATGTGCTGATTTTGTTGCTGACAGAGTCATCCATGTGGACTATAACACCCCCTTCTCCCGTTTTCTGTAGCTATCTTTTATCTTCATCTGCTGCAACTTTTGCAAGCAGGTATCTTTCTTTCTGTTAAAAAATAATAACAGTATGAACAGAGGAACTGGACAATTTCAATTCAGTGTTACGCAATCCTGAGCAGATTCTTTTAATCTTTTATTTTTAAATTTGCATGTGAAGATTCTTGGCAGTCCTCGAATTATCTGCTTCCGCATTGAATTCTTCCGCTTTCTTTTCCCAAGTTGTTTTTTTATTGATTATTGGGCGAGATGTACATTCAATAATATTTATGTAACTAGGAATTGCGCCGAAAAGAAAACATTTGGAGAGAAATCATGAAAAATTGGCCAACGTTTAACTTAGAAGTTGCAGTTTCTTCAATATCAAAAAATGAGCAGTAATGAATACGATAAACCTATGAAAACATACTTGTCTACAATACTAATCAAAATTTGCTTCTCTCTGAGAGTGAAATTTGCGGATCTCTTTCCTGAACTCATTTTCGTCTGGATTGAAAATATATTTTCTAGACAGAAAACAGCCGTTTTATCCTTTTTGACTCCAATTTCCAATTTCCGTTGGATATTAGAATTTGAGATTTCGAAACGACATGTAAATGACATTGACATTCTGTAATCAAATATTAGTGGCAACCTCACGTTGGTTGAACGAAAAGTCACTGGAGTTCTATGTCATCTCTTTGTTTGTCATGTCAGCTGATAAGAATTAAACAAATCTTTATACAACCCAACTGAAATTGATTCAATGTTAACTTATTGCTAGAATTGCTTCGTTGTCAACTGACATATACGCTTTATACAACCGCGCCTTAACGAATAGAACTCGAATATACAGGGTGTTCCATTGTAAAAACTACAAGTTTAACCTATTACTTGAAAACTGTACCCCATAAGCAAATTTGGTTACACCACTCACTCGATATCCCGTAGAAAAGTCTACAGGATGCACTTTTCACCATTGTGCCATGTTGGAGGATAAGCTAGATACGAGAGGTACTTGAAAATTGACAAGTTTGAAAAGCACACTGTATCTCATGAACGAAGGGGGCCATGAAAGTTTTATTGATTCCATCTATTGTTTTAACAAAAAGTACTATCACTCCGTGGAAACCAAATCCTCTATCTCAATTAGTTAAGCAGTAACCATTCAAGGACAAAGAATTTGGGACATCTTGTACTCCTAACAATCACTTCTTTCTTGGGCGTCTAACTTTTTATTGGATTGTTACATATTTAGACTCATTCCACTCTGTTGATGGCTTCTTTTGTTTTACCAAAAAATGAATGAGTCAATAACACCGTCTCCGATAAAGACTGCATGCCTTTTCATTTTCTATTCCATAAATCTTTAACACTTGCTTTCGTAAATTTTCTGAATTTAGTTGGCAATAATTTTTGTGACGCTACTTTCGCTGCTTCTACTAATATCAGGTATTTTTTAACGCTTCGCGTCGGGAAACTATAGGATCTCGAACTTAAGTCTAATACCTTTTCACTTGTATAATAAATAAATGTCACACTTAAAAAAATTCAGTTTAATCTCTCAAATAACTGTTTCAAAATTGTTAATTTCTACTCGCTATTGACTAATTTTCCACTTGTTACTAACCTTGGGAAGCGGTAATGCTAGCTTTGAAATTAATAGTTTTCACTTGAACCAAACAAACCTTTCCGTTCGTTTTATATATGGAAAGTGTTTCAAGCATGCTTTATTAGGTTAGGTAACATTCGTATTCATTCTGTGAATGTTGTCATTGCTGAAGTACCTACTATCATAAAATCTATTAATAGTGCAAACAAAAGGTGTGAGAGCTCCCCAGAATTTTCAACAGACAACAAAAAATATGGTCATAAAAAAATAGTAAATTTGATAAAAAAGGCTCGTTGAGAAAAATGTTGAATTGTAAGGTTGTAGGTGTTGAAAGACATATCTTTTTTTTTATTGCATCGATCGGTTTATTACTTCTCGAGATATACCTGAAAAAGAGTCGAAATTAGACCCTTTTGTTTTCGACGTGTTTATTGCAATTGAACATTTGGTAACAGTGTCAGCAATTGATTTTCGTAACAGCTAGGGAATGCAATCTCGGTATACCAAGATCTTGCAATACCGAGATCTCGCACCTATTCTGCGAGATCATTCTCGCACTCAAAATCATGCGCAATCGTGCAAGATTTGCAAGAATGGTATTAAGTCAATTTTGGTTAGCTTTCAGTGCTTTCACATGTTGTTGACTTATGTAAGCAATGTACTTATTCCCGGCGGCAACACGTGGCGCTAGGGCCACAGGGCAATAGGGATGAGTAAGGCGAGACGTTTTCCGGTTGTTGTAAATTTGTCATTGTTTTGCGAGCCTGGACGTGACTTAGTGCACGGCAATCTGCAGATTTATAAACTATTCCAATAACAGTTGAAAATAGTTCTTTGTGTTGTCAAGTTCTCTCGGTTTATACGTTTTGTGTTAAAATGACAACAAAGGTAGTTTATGAAGAGTTTCGAAGTGGATCAGAGGTATGGAAATACTTTTTGAAGGCAGAGGATGAACAAACTGCCCAGTGCAAATTGTGCAAGTCTATTCTGAAAACAACGGCACGATCTCCAAAAGCATTACATGTACATTTATTGTCCAAGCACAAAATTGATACTCATAAAAAATTGACAGAAAACATGACTCTGGTTCCATCAAATTCTTCAATGCTGATCAATGCTTCCGCGTCAGTAAGGCTACCTCCTCCAACCGGTACGAAGAGGAAGAAAATATCTGTTTACTTTTCGTCCCTACAAGAAGTTTCTTTGGAGGAAAGAATTTCAAGGATGATTTCTGAAGATGACATGACTTTTAGATCTTTTTGCACGTCGAAAGACTTGAGAGAATTATTTGCACCACTGACTACAAATTACCTGCATCGCCTAACTCCATAAAACAGATTGTTATGGATTATGGCATGAGTTTCAAAATGAAAGTTTCGCAGGATCTTATGAATCTAAGAAAGAATAGCCATAGATTCAGCCTTACTTTCGAGTTCATCCAAAATCATGCGCTTCATGAATGTGAATGTTCATACATTTTCAGAGAATAAAAATATGTTTTGGAATTTGGGTCTTGTGCGCATAGTAGGCAGCATGCCTGTAGAGAGTTACATAAGTATTTTGAAGAAGAAATTATCAGAATATGGCTTGTCATTAGATGATGATATAGTAGGTATTACTACAGATGGGGTCCTTGTAATGGTGAAGGTTGGGCGACTCATGAATCCTCTTCACCAGCTATGCGACGCTTACGGCATTCACTTGGGAGTTATAGATGTGAGCTACAAATCAAAACGTGCAACTGAAACGCAAAAAGAAAGTACAAAAGACACAGTCGTAGCTCAGTCAGATGTGGAGGAGTCTGACGATGAAGAATTTGATGACATTAATGATAATGAAGGATTTGACAGCAGATTGCCGACTGTAGATGAAGTTGACTTAGAGCCAGAATTTGATCACCTTTCAAAAAATAAGACAAGTAGTCAAACTTTTCAAAAGTACCAACTAAGAATGACATTCTGCAGAAATATATGAAGGACGAATTCAGTAAAAATGTGGAACTCGTGCTAGACTGCAAAACACGCTGGTCTAGTCTTGCAGATATGATTTCCAATTTCAATAAGGTTAAGCAATGTGTAAGCAAAGCCTTGATTGATTGCAATCTTGGATCGAATACAAATCATAGTTTCTCAGACAAAGAGTATCGTGCTTTATCAGATTTAGAACTCGTATTTCAGCCTATAAAACTGGCAGTGGAACTACTATGTCGTCGAAATTCAGATTTGTTAACTGTCGAAACTACTCTGCATTTTACGGTGAAAAAGTTAGAAGAACTCAGTAGCTCAAAAACTTGCTGAATCCATGAGGGCTCAGATTAATGAACGCCGACCATTTATGACCGCAGCATTGTATTATTTGACAGACCCTGTCCAATACGACGTATATTTCAATCAATCTGCTAGTGATCAAGCTTTCAAACTACCTCTTGAATCAAAAAAAGAAATAATAAAGTTAATCGATTAAAAAGATTACACAAGAACAGTACCAAAGGTGACAATATTGCAGTCAATATACAAAACAAACCCTCTACATCTTCAATTGGAGATGAAGCCATGAATGAAAGTGATGATGACGATTCAATTTCATTAGCTGCAGTGAAAGAAAATTTAGAGCCTGAAATGGCGAACGCTTCTCTTAGTCTTGATGAGGAATTGGAAATGGCATTGAAAGAGCGTTCGCAACAACGTGTGGCACCTTTGTCATTGTCACTTGATATGATTTTGAAGAAAGAAATCAATTTTACGAGTCAGGTGTCTTTTATCTGTAGTACAAGTGTCGAGGCAGAACGGGCGTTTTCCTCAGCTGGTTATCTGGTATGCATTTGGAGTCGGCTGGCAGATGAAACCCTAGATACTTTATGCTTTTTGAGGAGTTATTTTCAAGTTTTAGGATAATATGTTACTTTCTGAATAAATTACTGGTTAGCTTCAGATTTCATTTCTCTATTTTGCTCCTGAAGAACAATTAGAGCCAATAGAAATATAAATGATAGGAATTTTCGTACATTTTCGATGATCATTTCTTTACAATGCGAGATCTCGCACAATACCGAGATTTGCAAGATTAGAATTCCTGAATCTCGCGAATACCGAGATAGATATTTTGATGCGAGATTGCATTCCCTAGTAGCAGCCATTATTGCTCAAGGAATGCTGAAAAAAATATGCAAGGAAAATGTGAATGAAAGAAACTTGATTTTTCTGAAATTATTTTCGTCAGTTTATTTCAATAAAATTGTCACCATTCTTTCTTACCGTGAGAATACAATGCTTTAGAAAGTAAAATATAATTTCTTTAATTTTCTATTAAGTTTTATGTGAGTTAATTTTCACAAATGTGTCCTACAAATTTCATCGATCTTTATTTCTTCTAGATATTTCTCTTAATTATGAAATATCAATCAAATATGAATGTCAGTAGCACTAATTTCTGAAATATAACATTTAAAGTTTGTAGTCAAGGTACTGGTTTGTGGAAAAAAGTATGGATAAATCCTATAATTAGTTGTTCCACAGGTTTTATGAAAATCGCACCACCAAGGGATCAATTTTTCTCTTAATGGATTTTTTATTTTTCCTTCCTTTGAAAGAATTTTTTTTCTTGAAAGTACGCATGTCTCAAATCTTATGAAAATCGGACCAACAGATCAATTTTCTTCTTATTGTTTTTTTATTTCTCATTCTTTTTATAGGAATTTGTTTCTGTTGATCTGCCGAAAATATAACGTCATCGAAATTGTAATTCAAAATGTGATATGTGTTACATAGTTGGAAGGGTTCGTTTTTTTAATGACTCATAAATTTTGGAGCAACTGTTTGTGAAAGGCGGTGGCACAAAGGATCATATCCAAGGTTGATTACTACGAAGGGGATGAAAAAATATTCATGATTAGAATAATGTTTTTCGAAAAATCGAAAAGATCTATTTTGAACATGAGTCGATTATAAAGGCAGTCATATTGAATTGATATATAAACTATATAAGATAAACAATGAATTATAGCTTCTATTATAAATTACCGAAATTATTCTCAGAAAACTTTCTTTTATGATGATCAAATTGTTAAAACAAATACGCACATATCACCACCTGTAAATATTTGACACCTTCATTTGCCTCAGACGGAAATGTCAACATTCAATTTATGTTACAAAATAATATACGACAACAATATACAATAAAAGTGAAACCTTGTGCTAACAAATTTTATATTGTTCTCGGAGTTGACCAAGTTTTGAAATAATGTGTACGAATTTTCTCGTTTGTGTAAATGAAAATGACGAAGAATGAAAATTTCCTTATATGAAATGTGGCATACATGACATTTTATATACTGGGTGATTCACCAGTAGCGCGGTGCTCTTTAGCTCGTACACTCTTGAAGATTTTAATTTTGTTCGAACGGTATTGTATTTAGAAAGTAAAAATCTACTTCAGCAATTCATTTTGAAGTAAACAGGGTGTCTCTATCTTCTATAAAAAATCTTGGGAGGTTTTTTCAGATTGGAAGACCACTTTTTTGTTGAAGATTCAAGAGCGTCCTAAACTCTGCTATAATGTCTTTAAGAGATAAGTTTTTTTGGTGAGTAGTTTCGCCAATATTTTTTTTCCGTAAAAATTCATGAAAATAGGCTCTCACATCATCGCATGCTCCTTCGGCCAGAGAGATGAATACTTTTTTCCTTTAGTTTTCTTATTGCCCAAGGATAGCTTTATTGATGAATTGAAAAAGATTTTCCTCATTTTATACAGGAGTGACTCAAAAAAACGATCGAATATTGTAATTTTAAGAATATCTTATCTTGATTTTTGAAAAGGAACATATTTTATTTTATTCATGTCAACGCATAAAATATTGTGCCATATTTTTGCAGAAGTGACTTCATCTTTATCTTCGACCATTTTCGAAATGAAATAAATTAACTAAAATAATAAAATCAGAGGTTGCCAAAGAAGAGTTTATTAGTACATATCAGTATACTTGATCAGAGAAATGGAGATATTTTAAGGTAATCGTGTATGAAATACGTAATAGATTGGTTTTTGGTGAGATGATCTACAAGGTGTTGAACTATTTCAATAAGTATTCGAAATGTTGCCCGTTTCTTTGTAGATACACCTCAATCCTTCTGAGGAAAGGCCGTTGAACTCTCGACAACATTTGCGTATTAACTGACTGAAAGGCGTTTACTATTTTCTGTCTCATATCCAACTGTGTTGTAGAAGGAATCTGGTAAACGACAAGAAAAAATCTAGACTTGTAAGGTCCGGAGACCTAGCTGGCCGTCTGACAGGACCACCACTTCCTATCCATTTGTTTGGAAATACATGATTCAAATACTCCCTAACCTGATGTGAGTAATATGCCGGTACTGCATCCTGTTGAAACCACAAATTTTGTCTTATATGCTCTGGTACATCAGCAAGTAACATTGGTAGATGATTTTGAGGAAAATCTAAATACATTTCACTATTGAGATGCCCGTCGAAAAACTGCGGCCCAATTAGATATCGATCTACTATAGCGGCCCATACATTCAAGGACCAACGATCTTGGTGATCTATTTGTCTCATGAGGTGTGGATTTTTCGTGGCGTAATAATGAAAGTTGTGCCTGTTAACAAGCCCATTCTTGTGAAAAGTTGCCTCGTCCGAGAAAAGAACTCCGCTAAACATATTTGGAGTTTCCGCTACTTTGTCACCTGCCCAATTGCAAAAAATGATTCGATTTTCATAGTTTTGATTGTTCAGTTCCTGGTGCAGCTGTACATGATTTTTGGCTATTATATGGGTCCTTTGTCACTGTCGTCAACAAAACTGATAACTGGTTGTCTTCAGCTGTAGCAGTGTTTGGTTTTTCATGTTTTTTGTAAGAGATATTATCCGTTTCGATAAATCTAATTAGAAGATTTTCAAAGCATCTTGCATCAGGATGCCTCTCATCAGGAAACCTTTGGGCATAAACTCTACTTGCCAACAAAGAATTTCTATCACATTCACCCAGAATAAAAATCATATCAAACATTTCTTCTTTGGAGAACTTCATGGCAGTGAATTGAGAAAATTGGTTTCAAACCTCACTTTAACAATGTTTAATAACGAAACACTGATAAGTTCAATATGTAAAATGCAGAATATGATATGTCCGGATAAATGACAGAAGGCACAAATAAAAAAAAATGTCAACACACCTCGATTTTCGTTCTTGATCATCATCTTGATTTTATCGTTCGTTAAAAGAATTATCTTGTTTAGGTTTCATTTTTTGCTACTTGAATCATTACAGAAAAAAAAATTCTGTGCTAGTAATGATGCATGTTGATAAGTTCGATACGGTTTGTAGAATTTTCATCAAAAATTTTTACAAATGATCGAATATTTCGAAAATGATAGAAGATAAAGATAAGGTTACTTCTGCAAAATATAGCACAGTATTTTATGCGTTGACATGAATAATAAAATACAGGGTGTTTAATCTGAAAAATCAAGATATGATATTCTTGAAATTACAATATTCAATAATTTTTGAGTCTCTCCTGTATAAAATGAGGATAATCTATTTCAATTCATCAATAAAGCTATCCTTGCTCAATAAAAAACGAAAGGAAAAAGTACTCATCCTCTCTGACCGAAGGATATTCGACGATGTGAGAGCCTATTTTCATGAATTTTTACGGAAAAAATATTGTGACGAAACTACTACTACTATTACTTAAAGACATTATAGCAGAAATTAGGCCGCTCGTGAATCTTGAACAAAAAAGTGGTCTGAAAAAATCACCCAAAATTTTTTCATAGAAAATTGAGACATCCTGTTCACTGCAAAATAAATTGCTGAAGTAGACTCTTACTTTCTAAATACAATACCGTTCGAATAAAAATGAAATCTACAAGAGTGTACGAGCTACAGAGCACCGCGCCACTGGTGAATCACCCAGTATAATCAGTCAGAATGTAATTTGATCTATAAGTAGTCGATAGTAGAGGTTATTTACATCGAATTCTTCTATTATTTCATCTGAATCTCGTAGTTCATGCGATAATCAAGCAGTGACAGAAAGTTCATCAGCTGGAAATTCACTGGGAACTGTAGCGGTCATTTTATCAAAATTTGCCAGCATTCATTTAATAAAAAACTGGCTTTCTTAGATAGAGTATTTCAATACAAAAAGTCAATGGCGCCGTAATGGAAAACATCTTAATAGTAATAGGTACAACTTTTCTTGTCCCTTTTTTCTCTATTTTCTATTTGTTTCTCATTGGTTTTAAGATAAGTATTTTGAAAAGAGGTACAAAAGATGATGAACGGAATTTGTGACTAGATAGGTATTATGGTAAACAAACGTTTGTACATACGTAAAATACTTATATGAGAATGGAAAGAATAATTTTGTCTTGCGTGGAGAATATTTTTGCAATATATAAGTATAAAATTGTCTTCCAAGTTTTTATACGCGAAAATAATATTAAAAAATAAGGAATTTCAGCATATCGTAGAATACAAATACAGTGCGTTCCAATGAAAACGAAACACCTTGAAAAACTCGGCAAGTTTGATTTTTTCTGCGAATTTTCTGGAACAGGTCGATTTTTGATTGAAGGTGACAGTTTTTTTGAATGTTGCGTTCGCCTCTATTAATTTCCTACCCGTGGTAGCATCTACCCCAAGTTTTTGAATAGAAAAAAGGGGTCGTGTGCTTCCTTTTTGTAAAGGTTACGGTTATGGCGATACACTTTGCAAATCAAAAATATACTTGATTCGTCAGAAAAACAAACGGTTTGAGCAAAGTCGGATCATTTGTGATTCGCTCACTGAAATGTTCGTGGATCTCTAAATGATGATTGAAATCATCTCCTTTCAGCTCGTATACAATCTCCTCACATATTGTGTATTCTCCATCATGGCAATTTCACCCAAAACGATTACTCCAATTCTTCCACTATTAACAACTCTGGAGGGGTTGTGTTCTTTATTAATAACGCATCCACTTTCCTTGAACTACGTGCTAAACTCAAGAACGTATTTATGCCCCAGAAAATTGAAAATTGACGTGTCTAAGCTTTTTCCGCTACAATATGTCTCTCTTAATATTGAGGGCTAGCAAATTTTCTTTGGAATACTAACTTTCCTTTGACTTTCTGTGTGATATTAAATGTTCCTAAAGATATTATTTTTCAATAGAGAATTAAAAGACTTTTCCTAAGATATGCCACTCGACCCACTTTCCCTATAACGAATTCTGACTTAGGTGCTGCACGGCGAGGGAATTGATTTTACATGCTCTGAACCAACTCAGAAATTGGTCTCCCTCCATTCAAAAAGTGACGTGACTCAGCTTTTTCCTCTACAATCAGTCAATATACAGAGTTTTCCATTACAGAGATTCATATCACGTTATGGTGTTCAAATGTAGTTGGCTAAGAAGCTGAAAAGCTATATGCGATATTTATGAGTTCTAAATAAGGACGAAACAGTACTCTGCCCTTTCGTTTTTTGGCATCCTACTTAGTTGTACCATTTGTATTGTAGCCCTTGATGGCGTTGTTCATGGTGGGCAGATATGAGAACTAGTTCTACAAGAAGGGCTATTCATTAATCTAAAGATTATTGTATAATTTCCATTCATTTGAACTCGCAGACGTGTCGCTAAAATCTTATTAATTGTTTCAATGCTCTCGTGCTAGTTAACTTCTTTCGTTTTGATGTTTGTCATCAGGTGGTTACTTAACCAGAATTTTGTAATATCTTCGTTGTGACCGCTCTAATTAGATATGCTCATTGCTTTACCGTTTTCTCGTTTGCAGGTGGTTGATTTTCGGTTTTTATATTGGGCCGCCCGTATACATGTACGAAGTGGTTTCTTACTGAATTCAATATAGAGTTTAGGTATGTTGATTATTTGAATATTTTAAATCTTAATTCAAGAAAGAGAGCAACATAATACCCCACAGATTTCTCATAAATCTGACGGAATGTTCTAGTTAAGATTCTTCTATAAAACTTGTTTTGGAAAAAAATTTTCTCAAGAGAAACGTACAGGGTGTTACATAATAGTATGTCACAACTTGAGGGGGTAAATCTACTTGCAATTTTGAGTAAAAAAGTTTATATAAACATCCGCAAACATCCCTGCACTTTTTGAGATATTCTGCCAAATTTGGAATGCAAGCTATTTCTTACAGCCTCCATCATTACATGTCCTAGATTTTAATTGAAAAGCACAATCTCCTTTTGCCCCTTCAAACTTTTTTTTCAGTACGCCACTGACAATTTAGAAACTTTTTTGACATTTGTAATCTTCTCGTATCTCCAACCGTTTTCGAGTGAAAAATTATTGAATTTGAAATATTTGAATTGTATGTTATTCGCTCAATAAAAAAATGATAGAAATACTCGATAGGTATGCCCAAAATTTGCTTTTATTTTGATAGCTCGTTTCTGAGACTCAACTCATACTTATTCAATATCAAACTAAAAAAAAGAACAATTAAAAACAAAATAAATTGCTGGAAGTGTCCTCCACCTGCAAGAATACAGGCCTCTATCCTTCTTCGCATATTATCACGTACTCTTTGAAGTATTTCTGGGGTATTTCTTATCGTGTCACAAGAGGTTATTATTCGATTTCTCAATTCTTCTACAGTGTTCACTGGAGTGGTATAAAATAAACTCTTAAGATATCTCCATAAGAAGTCTAAACTATTTAAGCCTCGGGACCTAGTAGGCCATGGTTCTGGCACACCCCAACCTATCCATCGGTTGTTGAATGTATTATTCAAGAATTCCCTAGCTTCACCACTAAAATGTGCTGGTGCCCCGTCATGCATGAACCACATTATGTTTCTTACCAAAAGTAGCACATCCTCGAGCAATGAAGGTAACTCCTCAAGAAATTGCCGATAAGCGGGACCGTTCAGTCTGTTAGGCAAAAAAATGGCCCAGTCAAATAATTTCCAATTATTCCGACCCAGACATTCAGTGAGAATTGATGATTCTTCAATCAAATGGGGGTTTTTCTCAGCCCAATAATGATTATTGTGAAAATTTGTGATAGCAGTTCTCGAAAAGTGAGCTTCTTCTGAGGACATTGTCATTATCAAAATGAGCATTTTTTCTAATTTTATCTAAACCATCGGCAGAAATTCAGTCTTGAAGGAAAATCTCGAGGAAGTGGAGTTTGGACGCGTTGAATATGAAACAGGTACAACAAAAAGTCGTGGAGAATCCTCCAAACTAGAACATGTGAAATATTCAACTGATTCCAATCTAACCTAACCTAACCTCAATATCTGGAGTTCTCATAGTTTGAGTTGCACCTTTTAAATGATTATTTGCAGTAGAAGTACCAGTTTCCCTCAACCTTCTGTGGATATTTGAACATGTTCGTCTGTCTGGTGTTACTCGATTCGGAAAGCGCACCTGATATAATCGCCTAGCTTCTGTTGTGTTTCCGTCAGCCAGACCGTACATGTAATGGATATCAGCCAATTTGGCGTTAGTAAAATTAGCCATTTTTTCTTACAGCAATAACTTCAAAACTCTTGAACCTAATCGTTAGTTTAATAAACAATTTGAGCAGACACTGGTTCAACATTAGCAACTGCCAAAATAAATAAATAAAAATGAAAAAAATTAAAGCCTACTAGTCATTTTTCTAATTAGAAGTACTTTCAATTCAGCGAATGCATACAATCGTTAAATAATCATTTGCTCGAGAACGGTTGGAGATACAAAAAAATTACAAGTGTCAAAAAAGTTTATTTATTGAACGAAGATGACGAAAATTGATTATAGGCCGATCAGTGGCGTACTTCAAAAAAGTTTGAAAGGGCAAAAGAAGACATGGCTTCGGAAAAGAAAACATCTTGTAGATTCTAGTTAAAATTTAGGACGTGTTATGATGGAGGCTGTGAAAAATAGCTTGAATTCCGAATTTGGGCTGAATATCTTAAAATGTGCAGAAGTTTTGAAGAAAAAAATTTTTTCCGGAAATTCAACACCCTGTAGCTCCGTAACGAAGCTTTTGCGGACCTATGTTTATATGAACTTTTTTCCTTAAAATTGCACGTGGATTTACCCTCTCAAGTTGTGACATACTATTATGTAACACCCTGTAAAATACGTAGGTTGCCTTTAAAATTTTCAAACAAGTAGCAAGTAGCTTTATTGTTTTTTCAAGATATTCTCCATGATGAAGATCGATACACTTTTTGCATGCGCTTAAGCGAATTTTCGAACCACTTTTGCCACTTCCAATGAGATACTTCAACTGCTTCTTCTGGCCTCGAAAATCGCTTTCCACGCAGTTTTTTCTTGATGTTTCAAACAAAAAGAAGTCGTTAGGTGCCAAATCGGGACTATAAGGTGGATGGCCGATTAATTCAATGTTTTGGGTGTTCAAATACTCCATCGTTTGCGCTGATGTGTGTGAGCTTGCATTGTCATGATGCAGAATAATTTTAGTTCTTCGATTTGATTTCCTCAACTCCTCGAACACTTGCTGCAAATATATTTAATATACTATTTAGAATTGATAGTAATACGTTGCTCTAATGCTATGGAGGCGACATATCCGGTTTTCCTGAAAAAACAGGCGACCATATGCTTCGAAGTGCTTCGTACACGAACAACTTTTATTGGGTTTGGCTCGTCTTGAAAGATCCATACTGTTTTTGTAAACCTCTTTTGAAGCACCGTGGTCGATTTTGTACCAAATGACACGATCCTTCTTTTGAGCAATTGTTAAGTTGTGTTGGATCCAATGCGAAAAAATCTTTTTGGCAGTCAAATGTTCATGCAATATTGAATGTACGCTGGTGGAACTTATGTTTAGGGTTGTCTCAATCTCACGCTAAGTCACATGGCGATCATCGTGTATCATTTCGTGCACTGCAACGATGGTTCGTGGCAAAACAACTGATTTTGGACGACCTTCGTAATACCAGCGATTCACAGTGGCCATGTTTGAAGTCTCATCAAAAGTCGAAGCAAGTTGATGGCAGCACTGTTGTCGAGTTAATCCACGTCGAAAATCGTAAAAAGTCATCGAACGAAAATTTTCACGTAATAGTTAATTCCATTTTTTGTCCAAGTTGAATTTTTCAAATGACTATAAACAAAACAAAACTCACTCGTACGTCAAAGTGTTGTATCTACGTTAAGGATAAAAAATATCAAAATACACGACGCAGTGGTTTGATGGGAGCTGTCGACAGTAGAAGTGCCAGAGGGGCAAAATTCAAAAGGTAACCTACGTATTTGTTAATAGTTTACAATTATTATCAATCGATAATTTTACGCGAGGGAGAATGTATTTTCTGCCACTGAATAAGTGAATACGATTTTAAACTTTCTGGAGAACATGTACTATTATTCTCTAGCTCTATCAGTGTCGCAAAGTAATTCTTGTCATTTTTCTGATCCGATAAGCGTTTCTAGCATAGGTCAATGTTCTACGGTAGTATAAAGAAATATTTAACCGTAACAAGCATTCACTTCACGTTTCCATTCTTACAATTACAACACCAGAGCCGTAATTTATCGACAAAACTACCTTATTTAAAATTCTTCCTGGAGGACACAAAATCGCAACTGTGCTATATGTTCATCCAAGAGAATAACGATGTTAGAGGTGAAGTATTCCCTTGTTACACGAAAGAATGATCTGTTGTTTGAGAGAGGAAGCGTCTCATTGTTTCAAATGCTTATATGGTTACCCGATGTTGAAAATGAAACAGTGGCAGCTCATCAGGTTGGTTAGATTTACAAGGTTGATATGATTGGCTCAATTTTGGAATGATATAATCGAACTCTTTCGAACAGAAGCGTTAAGAAATTGAAGAATTATCCAATTTTGTACTGAATTTCTTTCATTCTACAATTCGAGGAATAATTCACATTTCAAACCATTTTATTATGATGAAAGCAGGGTAATTTGAAAAAAAATTTGGGAAATTTATTCATAATACATCTGTTTCCCCTCCTCTTCTTGTTCTTCTCCCCTTGTTCTTCACCACCCTGGGTATAAGTTAAATGCCCCAATAGTGATGCTTCGCATGGCCCCTTGTTGGTATCAAACGAATCCTGTACCAACTTTCAACCTCAGTCTTTTGGGTCTAGCTGATAACCAAGCCGCACTTGAATTTGGAAATATTCCCGAAAAAGAAGTTAATGAGCAGCCATTGAGGTTGAAGGGTTGAAGGAAGACAAGCTAATTGCAATTGTTTTTCATTTCGTGTATTTTTTACGAAATTTCCTGATCGAAACTTATCAAGCAGTTGATTTTTCTAGGTGATTTCATAGAAAGAAGAAAGCGAATTCAGTTGATGATAACTTCAAGTTTAGTTGAATTACTCTTCTTAATATTTTCATTACATTGAACTAAAACTTATTTTTCAAACATTTTAACAATTGCTCTCACCCCTCCTGAGAAACGCCATGTCGTATCACAGCCAGATATTGCGTGTAAAGATAGTACATGATACAGTAGATAAACTTTTCGATGAATATATTTCAGATTAGTCGGTTCGGTGGCGTAGAGGATATGATGCTCTTCCCTAGCGAACAGTTACCTGGGTTCAATCCCCACAAAGTCGGTGCGATTTTTCGGATTCTGGAAACCGCTTGAGTGTCCATCTTTCCGAGAAGATGTAAAGCTGTTGGTCCTGCCTAACAGACATGTGTTGGACATTAAAGATCCCTTCTCTCGACACTAGAGGGGTTCGGCAAAATTCCCGGGCAAGTGAGGTGACAGAATTCCCCGGCGTGTCTTTGGCCGAAAGGCGGAAATAGAACACGTTGAAGGAATAACAAACAAACAATATTTCAGATTAGTCTTGAGATTTTCCAGGTTTAAAAACATACTTTTTTTGGTTGGAATTCGAGCAGTGAGTAAATCGTGAAAATCCCATTTTCTGACCTTTGACCTCGAGTAAATTTTTTTTCTAAGTATCATATCCATTAGGACTCTCCAGATTCCATTAATGAAGGCGTTTTGAACAATACTACTTTGAGCCGGGTGAAATTTTTGTGTATTCACTCTTATTTTTGACCAGACTAAGAGGTGTCCAAATTTAATCTTGTATTTCAACTGTCGAATAGATACTCCAGATATTCATCAATTGACGAACGAGGTGGTGTTGAATTGATTGATTTGAATAATTTAAGCGAAGATAGTACAGCAATTTTAGTTGAAATTTTGACCAAATCAATCGAAATTCATGCATACCTGCAAAATTTGTCAAAACTTCGGAATCTGCGATGTTCACAAATCACGAATCGAAGGCTTAAAAAAGAAGATTGATTTGCTATAAATTATATCAACTTTTTAGTTTAGTAAAATTAATAGTAAATAATCACAAGGCTGAACTTTTAAAATACTGAAAGACAACCTCCCAATGAGATATTATTTTCAACATGTCAATCAAATTTTTATTATGTTTTTCCATAAGAACTGTACTCATTCAATTTCCAAATTTATATGGAATCACCTGATATTTTGAATATTACCACAGGGATTTTGGAAATTTCGAAGGATTGTTAGAATTGATCCTTTTTGAGATATTTCAATTGAAAAAAGAAATAAATTGAGGTTTATTTCAAGAAAGAAACAAACAAAAGAAAATAAGAGACTTTCCGCATGCAGTAGAAAAATTGAATATTGTTTTTTTACAGAGTAGGTGTTTTTTTCTCGACCTCAGCAGCTTGTATTACCTCCTCTTGCCCTGATACAAGCCTGAATCCGTCCAGACATGCTTTGGATTAGATTTTCGACCTCCTCTGGGATGATATTCTGCCACCCTTCCGTGGCTGCTTGGATGAACTGTTGTGGTGTTCTTGGATTATCCTGGCGCGATGTAATTTTCCTTTCGAGATTATCCCATAAATTTTGAATAGGATTTAGGTTTGGAGAGCAAGCTGGCTGATCCAAAATAGCGATTCCCTCTGTTTCATGATAATGTCGCGCGAGGTTGCTGGTATGCAGAGGAGCATTATCTTGCATAAAAATAAAATTCTCACCGTGGGCTTCCCGCCAGAGTCCCACTATGAGCTCCAGCACTAGGTCTACTCAATTTTTAGCGGTTACACTTGCATGAAACAAAATCAGATCCGTTTTGCCTCCCATAATAATGCCACCTCGAAACATCACACTGTCCCCTTGGTATTTCGGAATTTGTCTTGCTGCTCGGAGTTTAGCTTGTCTTTCACGACCCCTTAAAACCCGAATCCGGCGGTCATCTGATCGATCACCATTCTGGTGATTTGATGTATAACCCCTTGAACGAAGTCGTTGACGTATCGATTCGACTGATACAATGATGCATGTTGCTTCTATAAATTGACTTTGGAGTATGGGGTGCGACGCATTAGGGTCTCTTCTTGCAATTTGGCACAAAAAGCGGTCTTGTTCTTCAGAAGTGATCTTCCTACGACTTATCCTAGGCCTATTTTGCAGAGATTGTAGCTCCACGTATCGGGTGTAGGTTTTTGAAATCACCCCGTGATACCATTGTGGCCGCGATATCCCTCTGTGTCACCCCTTCTTCAACGAGAGCAATTATTCGACCCCTTTGCACATCGGACAATCCAACGTAAGGCATTTTCAATTATGATTATAGGCTTTCTTAAATTTTGAAAAACACATTTTCATTTTCTTCAATTTTAATCAGGGATGTACATACATATACTCATACATCATACAGTTATTTGAATTATGGAGATATTTTAGTTTGAATTTTTTTAGTGCAAATTCGCATTAAATGCTCTTTCCTGAATTCGTTTTAAAATCATCTTGCACTGAAATCAACATTTCATTGATCTGCCCATTATGGAAAAAATTTGATAGCTGCAATAGCTTCGGCGTGGAAAATTTTCTGTTGTGATATAGTGAAAACTTAATAGTCGTTATCTTTTGAAATATCACTCTCATCTGCTCCCAGGTCAGTCTCATTATTGAAAATGTCTTCATTCCATATTTCAATATCTTGCATTGTGTACCAAGAGGTGTAAGAGGATGTAATAATTATCGTTAATCAAGATTTCCAGTACATCTTGTCCCCAAATTTCGCGAAGCCTAGTTGGGTAAAGTCCCAACGCATTCTGGGTTGAATAAGAGGTGTGACATTAGTAAAAATTTGACAAAAATATCACCGTTAGATCTTTTTAACTCCTCTGCTGATGGATTAATTATAAAGTCGAAAAGATATGTGAAAAAAAAAACACCTCTGAAACAACGGCTGAAAGAACCAGTTTTGGTGATTCATGAATATTCAGTGGTTTTGGTGACGAAAGAATTATTGAAATTTTTCAATTAGGCAGACTGCTTTCCCAATTATCAACGGTGGGCATTGACACATCCTAGAACAGTTATTTTTTGCTTCGCTAACGTTGAACCAGGGAGAGTCTTTTCAGAAATGATACATGATTTATCAGGTAGAAGTTTCCAGTCTAAACCACTCTCACCTGCATTGCATATTTGTTGATCAGGTAAAATTGACTGCGCTTATAACATTCGACAGTTCTTCTATAAATATATGAACTAATTCAGATTGCGAGGATAGGTTGGTCACCTGCGATTCTCAGAAATCGTATTCCCTATCGACCTTGGAAACGTTGCAAATATCAATCGCTTGCATTGAATTTTTAGTTTGGTAATATCAGCTTCTCATACAATTGCTTTTAAGCATTTCGACAGAGACGAGGAACTTTCGTTGTCTTTGTTTCACGAACCATTTGTTTGTAATTTGTTTTCCATGAACGGATATTCAGCTTTTCCCAGAGTACTTTTCTTGATCTTGCTTGGTTTCAAAATTTGATTAACTCCGAAATTTTCTTTTTATTTCTAATGAAACATAGAGTGGATTTGGAGAGCCCAAACTTTTTTGATGAAGTAGTGATACTGACAACCTTTTTGAGCTCTTCAATAATTGGAGATTTTTTTATGAAGAGTCATAAACTTTTTGTTTTTCTAGCCATTATTTTATTTGCAAAATCAATACGCAAACATTGAGAATTTCTGCCTATGAACAAAAACAGAATGAGTACATGTGTATTTGATAGAGTGATAGGGGTCCTTTAATTACCCTAATAATGCAGGTCTGAACAAGTTCGTTCCTGTTCACATGAAGGTGCCGATTGTTTACACTATAGAGTGCCAATGCAAAAATTCTGTGTTCATGTTATTGGACCGTTCACACTTACTCAAGTACACATTAACGCTAGTCGACTGTGTTAGCTACTAATCAGTTTTCCACATGTAATTTTTCTGAACAGGTTTCAAGGCGTCAACCGAGGCTTGACCCTTATCCAACTGTGTAACAGATAGAAGTTCTGATAATAGCCTAGTTCAGTTACCGCCAACCGATCGATCAAGAGCTACCGGTAGCCCTCGAAGGCAACTGTGTTAACTCACAACAAAATTTTTTTGAATTATAGAATTTTCCATAAATTTCAGAGAAATTGTAATAATAAAATCGAGTAGTGGAAACACTGAGGTGAGCGACTTGTTTTCGTCGTCAGGTTGTATCTATAGAATTTATTGAGCGTCAGTGTTTGAGAACTCGGATAACGATCTGGGTTGCTTTGATAGGGGATAAATAAGCATGGCTCGGTGACATCTGGTTCAGTTTGAAAATAGTGCACAACGTAATCAACGTCTAGACATGATGTGTGAGTAGAGAGTACAGAGGAATAAATAATATGGCAAGCAGTAGTGAGAGAATGAAGATTCACAATTTGCATTCGAGAGAACACTGTTTCTTCATAGAGGGTGATGGTAAAAATGTATATTCGTTATGCCATACTCCTGTTTCTGTTGTTGATGTGGAGATGCATTATAAAACAGTATATTCGAATATTTAAAAATCATTCCTATTACATTTTCACTCCTACTGGATGAATTGTCGGTTGTGGTTGACATCTCACAAACGGCCGTGTACGTTAGGATGAATTTTAGTGACTTCACTTACTATTGGACAGGAATTACAAAAAATTTTTATCATCAGGAAATTCGGATATCAAAAATCTATCAATAAAAATCACCGAAATTTGTTATTGGAATCAATATTTTCTATTGTTATTAAAAATTCAATCTGTTTACTCAATTGACACACCTCGTATGTATGATTCAAACGCGGAAGTGTTATCAGTGTCATTGTCTTAGTTTTATTCATTAATTTTTGTATATGTGGTTTGAACTTTGGATCTCGAAGCATAGCGAACTAGACTTCCTTCAATCTATTGATCAGATATTGATATATTGTTGATATATTTTTTTTCAACAAGGAAGTAACTTCTTGTTTATTTTAGGATCGGAAAAACTTCTAATAACTCATTTATAACAAAACAACAAACAAAACAAACGAGATAGCGCTCTGATGATGAATCAACCAAACAATAATTCCTTCGATCCGTCGATATTATTTCTCTCAACTTCAAGAACATACTCTGTGAAGGAATTATGCAATTTTGATGTCATTAGGTCATTTATGTTTTTATGGTTCTTCCTGTGGAACTTGCGAAACGGATTTCGAAAAAATGATACCATAAGCATACATTCGAATTGAAATCAGATACGATTTCAAATGTATATCCAGATACATACTCAAAATCTAAGTGGCTTTTTGATATTCGCATTCGCATAAATATTTGTGAGAAGCGATGCGAATGTTGTTGGCAAACGGAAGCAGTATATATGAAAGGATAAAATAACTAAAAAGATTTATATTTTATTTTTATTCTCGAATTGTCTTCAGATAGGCAACTTTCCTAACTTTCGTTGTCGTTATTGAAATATTGAATCATACAATTTCACATAGCATCTAGTGTCCCCCTTTGCGCAATTATTTTATCACAAAATTTGCATTTTTCAGCATTACACAGGGTGTTCCATCTAAAACGGCGCACCTTGTGTATTTCTTGTAGGGGGGACATCTTTTGACGTATATTTGAGACTCTAACAAGCAACCCCCTAAGACGGAGGGCTTCAACCTCTCAAGATTGAATAGGGCTAAGGGGTCGAGCTATAGCTCATTTGGAAGCTGTTCAAAGCCTCTTCACATATATTACGTGCGTATATGATAAAAAAAATTTTGATGCATTTTTTTCGTAGAACATCATTTCTATCTCAATCGGGCCATCTTGAAAATTTTGGCTATTTTCAAGATTATTAAAAATTGGGCGTAGAAATCGATTTAGGTTTTGAAGGGAAACCTTTCGAGGCTAGTTCGCACCTGTATGCATTAACCAGTAAATTTACTTACCTTTAGCATTCAGACGATATGACGAGTAGGTTTAGTTGTCATGCCTTTTGAAAGCCATTTTCCACTTTTTATTCGAATTGCAATTTGCAAAATCAATGAGAACATTTTGACTTAATTTTCTGTCCTTAGAAGTAAGGTGTTTATCTGGTAATACGTTTGTTGGCTCATTTGATGCATTGTTAATCAATTATTTAGTTACTGAGCTGATGTGATTGAAATTTCAAGAACAATTAGGATGTACACATTTCAATTAAAATTTGTGTACGAGTGGCTGCAAGGATATTCAATCAAAACTGGCTTGAAGGTAAAGTTCTCAATAAGTATCTAATGAAATTGATATCAAAATTTTTTCGTTCTGTTGAGTGATATTTTCAACAAGAAGATAAAGGTTGAAAGATAGCTCGAAGGACCAGTACATAATTTATTGTTGAAAAAGTACTGTACATACTTATGAATGATAGCCTCAACTGCATGGATGATGGCTACATATAAAAATGAATTTGAAATTTTTCTGTATGAAAATTACTTTGTTGATGAGTACTAAACTCAGTAAGGTATATATATATATATATATATATATATATATATATATATATATATATATATATATATATATATATATATATATATATATTTTTGATATATATCAATATGAGTTTTTTAAGCAATTGTGAACACTGGTCATTTCCTACTTTAAATACTATCTAAACAACTATTTACAGCCTTTCTAGGAAAACTTACAATAAATAAATTGAACTAACAGTAAAATATCAGAATAACATATTTGATACTTTTTATTTTGTACATGTTGAGATTATTTATTACAATTCTCAACATGTTCAGTAATGGATAAAAAAAGGCGCAATTGGAACTGTGCATGATGAAGAGTTGTGGCGGTATTATTACATCTCCAACTTACGCCAAATACGCAATCTATGCGACAAATTTTTTTAGCTTCCTATGTAAGCTAATCTAACGTTCTTAGAATTTCACATGAATACAAGTTCCATCCGTACAAAATTAAATTATATCATGAATTGAATGATGATGATGTGGATCGGCATTGCGAAATTATGGCGAGCGTATTAATAGTAAACCCCTTTAGACTTAATAATAATAATAATAATCATAATACAAAGATTATACTACGATAGGCCTGTTATCACTGACAATGGTGACGAATAATAGGCCAGACATAGTGGTGTATGATAAGAGAGCCAGAACAGCAATGTTGATGGATGTCGCCATACCGAATAATAATGTGCTGAACAACTTCCAGGTGAAAAAGTCCAAATACACTATTGCGATCAAGCAGATGTGGCACCTCGATAAAATAGATATCGTTTCTGTCATCATTTCTCCTACTTGGTTGATACCCAAAACTTTACATGATAGCCTTAAGAAATTAGAATTGCATAAGAATACTTAGAATATAGAAATGCAAAAAGCTGTAATTCTCAATACATGTAGGATAGTAAGAAAATTTATGTCAAGTATATTGTAATCGAGTATATTCTCTTCGATTGCTGAATCTGGGAAAGGTAAATTATATCCAGCTAAAAGCTGACAAAGTGCACATAATAATAATGTTCATTGCATCGGAAGATAGAAATACATACAACACACCGAATACAAATGGAACAGAGTTCAGCTAAAGCTGTTCTTCCACTCGTCCTTAAAATTCAAATACAAGTAGGTCCATAAAACTAAACAACTTATCTGATTGAAAATCAAACACAAAACAAGAAGTTTAAACAACAAAAAACGAAGGTAGACCAAATTTATGGTTGACATGAAGACCCTACACGGTTACTGCCTGTAGTTCAAGCAGCTTTGCTTTGAAGCACGTTTTGAAGGACAATGCTGTATCACAGCCATGGAAAACTCTCGAATACATATTGAAAATTGTGGCAGAGACATACTCAAAACTTGTTGTTGTTGTGTGAACATCTTAAGTCCACAATGTTTGAGACTCAATCTGAGCATTTGGACGATCTACGTCAGCGAATTGTAGATGATTGTCGTCAAATAACTCCAAATATGCTGAACCATATTAGAGACGGTTTTCAGTCAAAATTGCATTATTGTATCGAAGTAAATCGGGTACAATTTGAAAATTTGAATCATGGGATTTCATTTTTGTTGTAAATATGATAAAACAATAAAATCTTGTTAAGGTTGTTCTAGTTCGTAAGAAGGGCATCGACAACGAAGCTTACTTTCCTTCAACTAAAACCTGGAGGTGAATTCACTGATTAATGCACACTTGTGCCAACTACACTCGGAAGGTTTCTCTTCGAAACAAAAATGATTTGTTTTCTATTTTTTTTTCAATGATCTTGAAAATAGCCAAAATATTCAAATTGTCTCGTTTGAGATGAAAAATTATTTCAGGACTATTCTCATTGATCGTTGTAAAGAGGCTCTGAAGAGCTTTCAAATGAGGTATCACCTGACCCCAATTTCTATTCAGTTCTGAGGTGTTGAGGTGCGCCCACTCAGGGGTTGCTCGTTAAAGCCTCAAATTTATGTCAAAGGATCCGCACTCAAGCACAGCCTGATGATTTAATTTTCCGAAGAAATTGCAGATTTTTGATAAAATCGCGAATAAATTGAATTTTAGGTATATGGAAACCTAATACCACTCACAACTTAGTTGAAATACGGTTCTAATAAAGTGAAAAAAAAATAGGTTTTCATATTTGAAGAAGAAAACGTTCTTTTGACAATTTATTCCAATAGTTGTCCTCAAGAATAACACTTTTCTCGTTAAATTTTGAGAAAAGTCTTACTCAAATCTGTGTCAATTTGTTTGGGCGAAGAAGAAAACCATAGCTCATTGATGGTCTATTTTAGAAAAAACAAATCTTAACGAAAAAAGCTTGAAAAAGGACGCCTTCAATAAAAAAATTTAAAATGTAAATCATGCTATTTGAAAGAGCTAAGTTGTAGTCGATGTCCGGTATAACGGGAAGTGGTACCGCTCTGAAAACAATTGCAAATTGCAGATTAGTATCCATTTACTCTAATCCAAAAATTTGAAATTGATTGAAGAACCCGTTCCCCAGATATTTCTAATGGGCCCTTTAGGGCGGACACTCTGTATAATGTTTCAAGATTACCTTTTAACTTGCGTTGGTTTTAAGTTTCTAGATGCAAAAGTTTGAGAGATATCTCACCTTGAATAATAATCATACTTGCACTTATTTTTTTCATATCTCAAGGTCTAAAAGGTGGTCGCGGTGAAATTCATACGTATCGTGTTCGTCTTTCGAGTAGACTTTGAAATACAAGTATTCAGAGAGGTTTTGATTTGGGGGCATATTTGATCTATTCATTCGTCTAGATCGTTTTTATAATAATATTATGAAAAAATCGCATTTTGTATGTTAATTGCCCCTCAAATCACTTATTTCCAGTGTATTATTAATTTACGTTGTTACACTTATCACACCGCCAAACAGCTGAATTTGAAAAAAAACTTATTTTATATCCCGAGGTCTCAAGCCTGTGTGTAAAATCTTAATTGCAGTAGTGTAGAATTTTTGAAATATTATTTCAAAATGGAAGAATTACCCTTGAAATATATTTTATAGTTGAAATTTCTGTCTGAATTAACTGTGAATCTATCTATGTATTACATAGATAATTTAACGTTATTAACTTTCGCTCGCTCTTTGTAATATTGTGCATAATTTCAGATAATTTACATAAATGGCCAGTGGAGAGCATAAATAGCTAGTGGAATTACAAAGTGTAAAAGGCAAGTGAAAACAGAGATATTTGTATCTACGCACGATCATTTTAACAGTCCAAATTCGAAATAGATTCAGTTTAATTTTATGTATTTATGCATATCTTTCTAATAGTCGTTTGAATTTATTCGGTTAGAGGACATACGTCTCATGTTTTTATTATCAAACTGAAAGGAATATCTTCCGGATTTCCGCTGTACTTTCCTTTATGTGGGCGATGCGACATGCGAAAATATATTCAATTTTTGATGTGCATAATTTAGAATAACTCGTTTAGATTGCTCAATGATGAACCTCATCATATATGTTTTCCCCAGGCACTTTTGTCTATTTCTTAAACATGGTGGAATGGTTTTGTCACTTTCAGCCAATCGTTAATTCATTCTGTTATATAATATTTAATTTTTCCATATCCAGAAACCGTTAAATTATGGTACCGTTGTAACAAGGCTTTGCAGAACTGGGGAAGTGACGAAAGTGGAGGTTCTTTTAACGTTCTTAACATGGCTATAACATCTCAAACTTGAAAATGCACTTTGATGAATTTTCTTCTCAGCCTGAAATAAGAAAAATAAATTCAGATTAAATATGTACTTAATTATATGGTAAATTTAATATATCAGGAAAACATTTATTTATTGAATTAAATATAAAATAATGAATTATGAATTATATGAAACACGCAATACATTTTTTTGATCTCATCTTAATTTTGTATCATAGCAATTATTGTCTTATGTTGAAAGCCTTCAACATTTAAGGATCATTTATAATTGTGTGGTAAAATTGGAAATAATTGGTGGATTTTGTTTTGTTCTCCCCCTATTAACCCCAAATCCCTGGTAGCTTCCTGACCAAATTTTGGAGAAGTTGATTCCATTCTCTTGCGACCACGTAATTATTTACTTTCTGAAATAC
The DNA here is from genome assembly GCA_013387265.2 of Cryptolaemus montrouzieri. Classification (NCBI taxonomy): domain Eukaryota; kingdom Metazoa; phylum Arthropoda; class Insecta; order Coleoptera; family Coccinellidae; genus Cryptolaemus; species Cryptolaemus montrouzieri. Next base: position 48,269,459 of record JABFTP020000185.1, on the reverse strand, counting down.
CAGGTGATGAATTGAAATCGATAATTGTTTGTAAAAACTCCAAATTTTCATCAACCCGTTCAATCTCCGCTTGGGAAAAAAACTTGATCAAAATCGGTTCTGTTCATTCAGAAAAATTGTTCTTTCTGAAGTCGATCTTGTTCTGAAGAATAAATAATTCTGCTGATCTGGAATGGGAAACAGGAAGCGTGCGATATCATTGTCTTAAGAAAAAGCTAGATTTCTTCCGTTTGAATTAATAAATGAAAACGATTTTTAATTTTTGATTGGATGTATCAGTTTGTTATGAATCTTCCCATGTTAGAAATCTTTTTCCAGATTGGTTAGATATAGTTCCTTTCGGTTATTCTCCAAAACAAATTGTGAGTTTACTTTTCAAAAATAATAACTGTGCTAGAGCAACAGTGTCCATTTAAAATGAAAATATCCCAGGAAAAAATGTGGGGTACAAACACGTTCTTGAGTTAATGAGCAAATTCGGTGCAAATGGGTGCGTTATCAATAAAAAACACAATCCCACCAGAGCTGTGAATGATGAAGGAATTGTGGCTGTTTGGGTGGAGTTACTATCATGGGGAATACACAATCTGTGAGGAGATTGTTGCAAATAAGTGTAGTATGCCGGACAATTATTTTCAGCATTCTTATTAAGTAAAAATTCCATCCATATGACATTAGACTCGTACACGAGCTAAATGAAGAGGATTACAAACCACGATAGGAGTTCTGCGAACGTTCCAGTAACACGATTAATAACTATCTGAATTCGCTTTAAAATGTTTGTATTTGGACGAATATATATAACCTATTTGAACATAACTTTATGTATTAACATGATGGAGCAACGCCCTATTATACAGCTACTGTGCAGGTATATTTGGGAAATAGATTTTCGGGTCGTGGGATAGGTAAGGAAGGCGCTATCGAATGGCCGGATAGATTGTCCGATCTAACGCCTCTCAATTCCTTTTTGTGGGTCTATCCCAAGTCTGAAATATACGTTACGCCACTCGAATTGTTGGAAGAACTACAAGAAAGGGTTGTTCAAGCATTTCAGCAGATAACACCACAAATTATGCTAAATATTAGGCAATCATTCGAATCCCGATTGTACCAATGCATGGAAGGGGACCACTTAACATTTGCGATAGGAATTTACCACGACTGAAAAACTGAAAGCTTAATTGTTTCATTTCATGATAGATTTTAATGAGAATCATAGACGTCGAAGTAGTGGTACTTTATAATTAATGGAACCTCATAAAGCAGGCTGATATTGAGAATAAGATAACCTTTTTAACGAGGTATCACACAACCTTTCTCATTATGATACTCGGGTTGTAGCTGTTAGGGGTAGGGGTGGTTATGAAATATTTAACTGAGTAACAAACATTTTCCGATTTAACCAAATTTATTTTGATTGAATGATTTCCTCAAACGGATATCGAATGGATTCATGGATATTGGAATTTTTCCAAACAATTCTCGATTTCAATTCGTCAAATAATATTTTAGAAAGTGAATAATAGCGTTTCCGTATAGAAAATGAATTTACATTTTTGAAAAAGGTATCACACGAATCCTTTTCGCTGTTTATTTGGTAAAAGCTGCCAGGGTTAGGGGGTAACAAAAAATGTTCCCCTCCATTCAAAAATCGACTTGCTATTGCACTCCCCCTTTTTTCCATTCCAGATCAGCAGAATTATTCACTCTTCGAAACAAAATTCACAATTTTTATGAATCAATAGATTCGATCTTGATGTTGATTTTCCTCAAACGGGGATGGTACTTCTTGTTAGAAACTTGGAATTTTTCCAAACAATTCTCGAATTAAGTGGTCACAAGATATTTCAGGAAATAAATAAAATCACGTCGTCATATGGAGAATGGAATCACCTTTTCTTAAATGTATCACAGGGGTTGATAAGAAGAGAAGGAAACATGTAACAAAAAATTTTCCCCATCAATAAAAGATCGACCTACACATAACCAAATTTAAATGGAATCACCGGATATTTTGAATATTACCTCAGGGATTTTTGAATATTGAAGGATTGTTAGAATTGATCCTTTTTGAGAAATTTCAATTGAAAAAGAAATAAATTAAGAGTTATTTTAAGAAAGAAACAAATAAAACAAAATAAGAGACTCTTTCCGCATGTGGTAAAAAAATTGAAAAGTGTTTTCTCACAGAGTAGGTGTTTTTTCTCGACCTCAGTATCTTGTATTACCTCCTCTTGCCCTGATACATGCCACTTTTTAGTGGTGGCTTGGATGAGCTGTTGTGGGATTCTTGGATTATCCTCCCGCGATGAAAGAATTTTCATTTTTGATTGAAAACTGCAGAAGATACAGAGTGAGCCACTGAAAAATAGAGAAGACAATCTATCGGCCTGAGCTATTCAAGTACCCTGCTCTAGGGGTTGAATTTGAGATGTGAATGGTGTTTCGGAAGATGACAGCCTTTGATCTGGAATGAATCTGTTCCATTTTTTGCACTAATACTTGAATAGCTCAGGGCGATAGATAGTCTCCTCTATTTTCAGTAACTCACTGTGTATTTTCTACAGTTTTCAATCAAAAATGAAAATTCGTTCACAGGAATGCAAACAAAGATAATACCTTTCTTTCGAGGTATAACCCGACCCATCTACCTTCTTCCAAATTTTCAAGGGTGGTCACCCCTGCTCTAGGGGTTGAAATTCGAGATGAGGATGGTACTTGATGATGACTGCCATTGATCAGCATGGATCTGTTCCATTTTACTTTTCTGAAACTTGAATAGTCTCAGGGAAATAGTCTTCCCTATTTATCAGTTGCTCACCCTGTATCTTTTACAGTTTTCAATTAAAAATGGAAATTCGTTCAAGGCGATGTAGACAAAGATACCACCTTTCTTTTGAGTCACTCGACCCATCTTCCCTATTCAAAATGTTCAAGGATTGCAACCCCCGCTTAGGGGGTTGATATTTCAGGCAAGTATTGTACACCAAAAGATGTCCCCCTTGAAACAAAAATTGACCTGTTTTGCGTTTTGATCAGAAATGAATATCTTGGTAGATATAGTCTCTGTTTAGTTTTCGTTGAAGCACCCTGTATAGTTGTCATAATTTCTGTACATTCATTCGTCTGAAGAAGCTACGGTGTAGTAAAACGCGTTACGAATCACAATTATTCAGTAAAGAGGAGAACTGTCATTTATTGTCATACACATACAACAAGAGCCATCGACCTTCGGTCCTTCAGCTCTATTCAGTAAAATTCCTCAAAAAATATTACTTGTTTTTGTTATTCATAATGGAATTCTACCAAGTAAAAGCCTCCCAAATTCAAAAATTATAAAATCGGTTGTTTCCCCTTATGTTTCAATTCAAGTTTCTACATCAGCATTTTTTCATCGTATGAGTGAAAAGAAATAATGAGTGTTGAAATTGTGACATGTATAACGGTGAAGCAATTGGTGGTTGACAACAACTATAAATATTCTTTTCAGATAATCTTGAAAGCAATACGCGAACAACGATAGACTTGTGTGGATAAAAAATTTAAATCATTTATTTTCACATTGGGGCCAGTTGAAAGTCGATATAACAGTGACGAGACATATCTCATAACATTGCCAGAACTCCAAATTGCAATCTTCGAGCCGGCAAATCGCGAGTTCAACATGCGAGAGGAAAGCTGTTGACGATCTATTCTATTCGTTCAAGGCGATATAGACATAGATACCACCATTCATTTGAGTCATCACTCGACCCATCTTCCCTATTCAAAATGTTCAAGGATTGCAACCCCCGCTTAGGGGGTTGATATTTCAGGCAAGTTTTGTACCCCAAAAGATGTCCCCCTTGAAACGAAAATTGACCTGTTTTTGCGTTTTGATCAGAAATGAATATCTTGGTAGATATAGCCCCTGTTTAGTTTTCGTTGAAGCACCCTGTATAGTGAACATCACTCTCTGCTACACTGATTTTATCATCAATTTTTAGTTTTCTTGCTGGCGAGCTTGTGAAAGGGATCTATATTTTCGAATTACATTGGATGAAACCGCTGTTTTCTTTTCTGGGTCTATCTCTTCAATGTTTACTAAATTTAATGAATAATAAAATAAACTTATACTTCAAATGTAGGGATATCCGTACAACAAGACGAACGTTACCAAACTATCTTGGCCTAGTCCTAGCATATTTACATAAATAGAACAACAAATGATTCTACTCATTTGGGATTATCCTTAAAGACCATGTGGAGGCCCAAGAAATCATACCAAATGAGCAATTTGGCTTTAGGAAAAGCCACTTCACCCAACAGCAACTTCTCCGAATGGTTGAATTCATCAGTGATCGCTTCAACAAGAACCAGTCAATCGGTATGACACTGTTCGATAGCGCGAAGGCGTACGATAGGACGTGGCATGGAGGTCTGCTCTGCAAGATGTTGAAGACGAACTTCTCACCTGCCCTGGTTCGTTTGGTCCAGTCATAGCTGAGAAACAGACCTTTCGCTGTCCGTTTAGGAGATATCCGCTCTTCCACCAGAAGGATGGAAGCAGGAGTACCACAGCAACTGGCGCCGTTGCTTACAGCATCTACACCTCGGACGTCCCAAAGACCCCCAATACGAGCTTGGCGCTCTAGCCATAATGACCAGATCGACCGTCCCCCACTCAATAACCAGGATACTCCAAGAGACCACAGACCGATTGGAAGAATGGTTCAGCAAGTGGATGATCAGCATTAACCCGGAAAAGAGTTAAGCACTTTATCTGTCCTGAAGAAGACGTAGTCCCGAGGAACAGATCACGTTGAACGGCCAACCTATCCCAAGGGTCAACAAGGCCAAATACCTGGGCCCAAGCCTTCCTCTACCCCCTGATGAACAGACGGAGCAACCTGAGTGCAGCGAACAAGCTGAATCTCAATCTGGGGATATGCAGCTGCATGTCATATCGGGAAGCACCAAGACGTGCAGAACAAAGCACTGAGGATGGCCGTGGTACGTTCGCAACTCCCAGTTACCTCGGGATCTGGAGATGCCAAGCATAGTCGACTTCATTCGCAGATCAGCAGTGAAAGTATTCCAGTATGTCGACAACCACCCGAATCCTTTGGTGAATGCACTAGGAGACTATGATGAGGACGAACCAAGAAAATACAAGAGGCCCAGGATGGTGCTTTGAGAAGAAGTATAAGTTAAGACCGTCGTTATTAGGACGATAAAATTAAAATATTCTTACTATGTTTCAAGTGTGATTTAGATCCATCAGATCAAGGCTTAGATGCTAATATTGTATTATATCCTTTTTTCATAGAGATGTCAGGATAAAAGTTTGTTAACTCGTTCTTGAAAATAAAGATTATGTCGAAGTCAAAAGTTTATTCATTCAATTTTGAAAGGGGAAACATGTAAGGATAGCTGCTCAAAACAGTGTCCTTGAAATAGGTTGCCTGTCTATATCTCGGATATTTTGCTCATGATGATTACAAATTTCCGAGCATATACCTTTAAAGTTATACTATCGGATTATTTGATTCTTTTCCCTCCTTAAGCTAACAGTGCGAAGAAGGTTGATTGCATTTGGTTTAAGAGCTATAAGACTTGCCAGCCATCCACAGTTACGTATGAAACATTGAAAGTGCGCCATAAATAGAGATCTACCTTTTCACTCATTAGTCGGAATGTTGATGGTATCGTTCTGATGGACTTGTGAAGGAAGAACTCAAGGACAGTTTTATGTTAAGCAATTTCGGGAACCATTGAAGAGTTTTGGTGGAAGCTCCATTCCTGTGGCGGAGTAGGTTAGTTCGCCGCACAGACTTGTTTTTCTGCAATTCAAAAGACCTTAGCAGCAGTTATTTTTTGTGAAATAGTCAGTTATTTCTGGACGTTATAACAATAGTTTAATGAAAATATTAACTAAAATTTAGAAAGTATTGGTTTTTCTGTGTTATTTTTGTCATCATATTTCCACACAACCTCTGTGACTTTCGAATTGTAGAATAGCTCCAACCAAAAAATTATTCAGCAATAATAAAAAGGAATTAATTCTGAGAATAAGCTGTTTATGGTAATTCAATTATTTAAATTATCTTGTTAAGGATATGCTTCTTACTGTTTTTCATTCATGAAATGTTGAAGTGTTGATTGTGATGAAATTCTGCTTTAAATCAACTATAAAGGAACAAAATTATATTCGAATTTCTAATTGATTTTATTTTTTCAGATACGTAAATCTTGTCCCAAAACACATTCATCAGGTAAGTACAAACCAATTTATATAAAAAATATATACTGGGTGATTCACCAGTACCGCGGTGCTCTGTAGCTCGTACACTCTTGAAGATTTCATTTTTGTTCGAACGGTATTGTATTTAGAAAGTAAGAATCTACTTCAGCAATTTATTTTGCAGTAAACGGGTGTCAATTTTCTATAAAAAATCTTTTTTGTTCAAGATTCAGGAGCGGCCTAAACTCTGCTATAATGTCTTCAAGTAATAAGTTTTTTTGTAGAGTAGTTTCGTCACAATATTTTTTTTCCGTAAAAATTCATGAAAATAGGCTCTCACATCATTGAATATCCTTCGGCCAGAGAGTACTTTGTTCCTTTCGTTTTCTTATTGAGCAAGAATAGCTTTCTTGATGAATTGCAATAGACTATCCTCATTTTATACAAGAGTGACTCAAAAAATTATCGAATATTGTAATTTTCAAATTATCATATCTTGATTTTTCAAATGAAACACCCTGTATTCTATTAATCATGTCAACGTATAAAATGTTGTGCTATATTTTGCAGTAGTAACCTTATCTTTATCTTCGATCATTTTCGAAATATTCGATTATTTGTAAAAATTTTGATCAAAATTCTACAAACCGTATCAAACTCATTAACATGCATCATTATTCGCACAGAAGTTTTTTTTCTGTAATGATTCAAGTAATACAAAATGGAACTCAAACAAGATAATTCTTTTAACGAATGATGAAATCAAGATGATTAAAACTTAAATCGAGGTATGTGTTGACATTTTTTTTATTTGTGCCTCTGTCAGGTGTCCGGACATATCGTATTCTGCATTTTACATGGTGAACTTATCAGTGTTTCATTATTAAACATTGTTAAAGTGAGGTTTGAACCGAATTTTCTCAATTCACTGCCATGAAGTTCTCCAAAGAAGAAATGTTTGATATGATTTTCAATCTGGATGAGTGTGATAGAAATTCTTTGTTGGCAAGTAGAGTTTATGCACCAAAGTTTCCTGATAAGAGGCATCCTGATGCAAGATGCTTTGAGAAAATTCTAGTTATATTTATCGAAACGGGTAATATCGCTCACAAAAAAACATAAAAAACCAAAAACTGCTACAGCTGAAGACAACCAGTTATCAGTTTTATTGACGACAGTGACAGATGATCAAGTGATATGTACTTCTTTCGCAACCTCTGATTTTATTATTTTATTTCTTTTTTTTTATTTCGAAAATGGTCATGATTAAGATATGGTAACTTCTCCAAAATATGGCACAATATTTTATGCGTTGACATGAATAATAAAATAGAAGATGTTCCCGCCGAAAAAGCGAGATACGATATTTCTAGAATTACAATATTCAATAATTTCTTTGAGTCACTCCTGTATAAAATGAGGATAATCTATTTCATTCATCATCATCAATAAAGCTATCCTTGGGCAATAAGAAAACGAAAGGAAAAAAGTATTCATCTTCTCTGGCCGTAGGAGCATGCGATGATGTGTGGACCTATTTTCATGAATTCTTATGGAAAAAAAATATTGTGACGAAACTACTCACCAAAAAAACTTATTACTTAAAGCATAGTTTAGGACGCTCTTGAATCTTCAACAAAAAAGTGGTCTACCAATCTGAAAAAACCTCCCAAGATTTTTTGATAGAAAAGTGGGACACCCTGTTTACTTCAAAATAAATTGCTGAAGTAGATTTTTTACTTTCTAAATACAATACCGTTCGAACAAAAATGAAATCTTCGAGAGTGTACGAGCTACAGAGCACCGCGCCACTGGTGAATCACTATATATATATATATATATATATATATATATATATATATATATATATATATATATATATATATATATAGGGGTTTACCCCGACGAGTTGCCCATATATCTGTTCATGCAATATGATTTCATGAAAAATATAAATCCACCACCCGGTATATATATATATATATATATATATATATATATATATATATATATATATATATATATATATATATATATATATATATATATATATATATATATATATACAATGCAAAATAACTCAAATAACCTTAAATTAAATTTCTTAGTTTTATTCTTATAGATTCTTCGTAATAATGTATAACTTATTAAAATCTTCCCGAGCAAGCACAGCGCGTCTTATTGAATTACAGTTACAAATTTATTATATGGTGAGATTTGCACAAGTTTCTTAGATATATACATTGTTATAGAGCCCTGAAGAAGATTTCAATTCCTTTACTCCGTCAAAGCAAGCATCGTTTACAGATTTACCCATCCAAGAGTCGACATTGTTCTTCAATTTTTCACTTGATCGCATTTTGGTGAAAGTGGTGTTTAACACGGACATGGTAAATCATTTCCCGTTTTCGCGATTAAACGATTTGGGATGTGGTTTCAGTAAGATTGTGAAAGAATTGATCTTACGCGTATCGAGTTGGGAAACTACGTCTTCTTCCGTTTTAGAAGTAACATTTGGCTGCATGAAGCTGCGATTTAAAATTTACGGAAACATTTTGTATTTCTAAAAATCCTCAAAACCCGTTCTGAGTGAAATTATGTTCCTCGCTTGGTTCAAACCTTTTTGTATACTGAAAACAAATCTTCGAAGTAAATGCAAAAAGATTGTTCATTTTTTATTCCAACTAAGTTTTTATAATACTATTCAATAACTTCGTGTCCCAATGAAATATATTAATATTGAAGTTTAATGAACGGAATTTCCCATTTCTCATAAATTATTTCTTATTTTCATAAAACTTTATTTATTCATCTGAAGTTGATATTCAGAAAATTTAAACGCAAAAAGGCCCATTATCTACTCATTAGTTTATTTAATTTATAAGTGAATCGATCACCATATCTCTGGACAAATTTATAAATCGAAGAAGTTTGACCTACAATATCTCAAGATTCAACATTCATAAACTTTTAGTCACGTGGAGATGTAAAAACTTGAGTTTATCAGGATGAAGGAACTATAAGGGATAATATGATGCAAAGAATTCGAGATGCATTCAATAATATTATTCAGATAAGCTCAATAACATGAGGAGAAATTTTGTACGTCGAATTGAAAAGTACATTCGAGAAAAAGGTAGACATTTTGAACATTCTTTATAGCGCAGGAAAGTAATCATTTCTCGGATTTCCTCTATAGTTGGGCCATTAAATTAAGTAAGTATGCTGAATTACATCAAGTCAAAAAAGAATGAATTGTTCTGCTAGATTCCATGAAAAACAATTATTTTATTGCCCTAATGAGTTTCCATTATTAGTTGTTTCATCTAATTTTGATTATTCAAGGTCTCTAGTAATGGAAGTATTCTGCTCAGAAATTATTGATTAATGATTGGTTCACGTTATTGACCGTGAGTGGATTAAAATACAATGTATTTCTTTACCTTGCCATGAGGTAATCTTGATTTTCCATTTTGGAATCAAAGGTGTTGATGGAAGTAACATTGACATATGTATATTCTCCAACGAGTAAATAAATACCTTTTAGACTGCATCCTTCGCTATTATTTGCATTCCGTCTGATGTCACCCATGAAATCAATAACTTTAATCAACCTATATCCGAAGCCTTGAAAGTGATGTTTCCATTTCAATTGCTAATGGAAGACGTATATCCGATGCCATAAAAAATTATAATATCAGTCTCAGTGAAAAACACAGAGAACAATTATAATTCCATATGAACAAATTTAACATCTGAACAACTAGAAGTCTGAATTTTCAGTAATAAGGAAAACTTACTGAAATTAGTCATATTCCCACATTTCAGTTTCGCTTTCGCAGGTTTAGTCCTTATTTCTTTTTCAATTGGTGATTTTACGTTTCTTTACTTTAGGATTATCATAAATAAATATCAACTATTGATATAATATATACCATTTTCTGCGTGGAAACGAGTATTCTACTGATACATTTGTCACCAAATCAATAATAATGATCAATGTTCAAGTTAACGCAACGCTAGTCTAGTTCATTATTATCGGTAAAATGGTAATGTTCAGAAATATAAACGGGATAGTGGGGTGAACTGGCTCTCTACATGTGAGTGGAATACTCAGAGCTATTCAATGATACATATCTGAGTGATCTTCATTTTCCGCTGTGCACCATTATTATTTGGAATAAAATATTTGGATATTCTTACCAGGTGTACACGATAAAGCAGACACGAAAAATGCATTTTTCTTGTTCTGCTAACGAGTTAGTCAATATGTTTCTCTTTTTGGCGAATGACGAAAAACTTGTAGCGAAGCAGTGGGCATTTATCGCGAAAGGTTTCTCAACATATTTCTTTTTTCAAATGGCACACTCAGTACAGTATTTTATTATTTTGTTTCTTCAGCTATTTCCATGTTGATTAACAAAATTGAAATAATTTTATGTTGAACAGGTCAGTACCACTTCATGGAGTCATGTGTATAATTTTTTATAATCTTCTCTGTGATTAGGTTGCGTGCCTCGCTAATTTTGTGTTTCAAATATTCTGAACCAGTTGGTGTTGTAGTATAAACCGTCCATAACGTATCCCTAGAAAGAAATTTAAGCGTGTGCAGTTGGATGGATATGCTGACCAAATAAATGAACCAATGTGACCATTCTATGTTCTCAAATCAGCGGTTCAGAAATTCAGAAGCGATTGCGTGCAGAGGGACTCCATCTTGCTGTGACCGCATCGTTTGGTTAACAGCGATAGATATATCTAGATAGTGTAACCCAAATATCATACCCCAATACATTAACGACCCAAACCGTTAGAAAGTTAGACTTCCACACCCTGTAGGGATTTCCGCCAACCAAAATTGGTCTGTGGGCATATGATTGCCCACATTTGGATAATGAATGGGTAGTTTATTCATAAAATCATTGAATTCTAATCTTGGTTCGACCTCTGTAGGTCGTAGTACTTTTAAGAGCTGTATCCGGAAAGGATGATATTTGTGTGAATTTAGCATTTTATGAACTTTCAAGTAACTAATTTCCGCTTATTCAGATTTAAATTTGGAAAACAATGTTTCACGACAAATCTAATTGATGTGAATGTTGACAAACAATATGAATATTTATATTTTTCAATTTGGATTTTATAGTGATTTCGACATTTTTGTCATATTTCAGTCAAATCGTAATCATTGATGAAGATATATGTTGGAATGGTCGATGTGCTGATAAGTATCATTGACAGCGTACATAATCTTAATCATATTTAAACTGGTCGAGGTCAAGAATCATCTGTCGAAGCTGAACAAGAGTAAGGGTGCTGGACCTGATAGCATACCGGCTATTTTCGCTCTATCATTTTAACAAGTCTCTATGCAGCGATATCTTCCTGATATTTTAGAAAAACGCGTGTGTTGAGTCATAAGAATTTCGTAAATAATAACAGACTAAGTAAGCTGTGTATTTTTGGTAAAGTATTTAAATCAATTATTCTGTTGCCGGCTCGGTGGCGTAGGGGATCTGATGATCGTCTCTTGCGCAAAGTTACCTGGGTTCAATCCCCACAAAGTCGATGCGATTTTTCGGATTCTGGGAATCGCTTGAATATCCATCTTTCGAAGGAGATGTAAATCAGTCGGTCCTCTCTAAAAGAGATGTGTTGGACATTAAAGATCCCTTCCCTCGACACGAGAGGGGTTCGGCAAAATTCCCGGGTTAGTGAGGTGACAGAATTCCCCGGCGTGTCATTGGCCGAAAGGCTGAAATAGAGCACGTTAAAGGAATAACAAACAAACAAACAATTATTGTACCTTATGTTGTTAAATATAAAATAGTGCCATCGCAATATTCTATTTTCTTTTTATTATGTTTTCCTAAGAAATGTCCATTGAGACAAACTTTATATTTTTTTGTGAATTCTTGCATGAATGCTTTGCCCAGCACAGTGGAAGTAGTTTTTGTGGTACTATGCTGCCCTTATTCTTTGTCATTTATATATAAGAAATGTTAATTCCTACTCTTCGCTGACGACTTGGAAAACTCTTTCATGACATTCGCAACCCTCAAGATTTCCGCTTATATATATATATATATATATATATATATATATATATATATATATATATATATATATATATATATATATATATATATATATATATAGATATTTCTATTGTTAAAATTAATTATTTTATTTATTTTAAGAAACCAGAAACCTTAGTAGCTTGTATTACCTCCTATTGCCCTGATACAAGCCTGAATCCGTCTAGGCATGTTTTAAATTAGGTTTTCGACCTCCTCTAGGGTAATATTTTGCCACACCTCTGTGGCGGCTTGGATGAGCTGTTTTGGGGTTCTTGGATTATCCTGGCGAGATCTAATTTTCTTCTTGAGATTATTCCAAAAATGTTCGATAGGATTTAGGTTTGGAGAGGAAGCTGGCCAGTCCAAAATAGCGATTTCCTTTTTTCAAGATAATGTCGCGCGAATTTATAAATATATCGGAAGTGCATACCAGCTTTGTTATTTAATATAGAAGACCCTGTATATTGATGACTGGTTCGATAACACTTGTCATTCTAATTACAAAAACACCTTACACGTAAGTCTAGAAACATCGAAAACTACGTTTTTTCTAATTATAACCCATATTTTTTCAATTCATTAGATTCGCCGTAAGAAACTAAATGAAATTCCCCATACATACCATGTACCTGTGATTTCAAGTTTTCAAGTTATGGCGAAAAAACGAATTTTTTGTACCTACCTGAAGTTTGCAAAGGCGGCTTAGGTTCTTGCACTTGTATAGACAGTTCCCAGAGCATTGAAAAAACTCTCCTTTTGTCATTGGATAATTGGTAAATTAAGAGAAAAAAAAATGAAACGGCAGTTGTTAACAAATTTCCAAAGTCAACCCAAAAACTATGAAAACGAATTAAATTCTATTTTCCTAAATTTCATAATAATTGTTCAAAGTAATGACCATTCACTTCTAGACATAGTTCTACCCGACGCATTAAATCCTATGATGTGGCTCGCCTTAGTTCCTCCACATCCAACTGCATGAAAGCATTTTGCAGTCTATTATGCAAACCATATCTTGAAGTTACAGGTTCAGAATAAATTTTATGTTTCTGGGTTCCCCAAAGATGAAAATCCATTGGCGTTATGTCAGATGACCTTGGAGGCCACAAAGACTTTCTAATTCATCTATCTTCAAACATATCAGGAAAAATTCGATAATTTTCATTTGGCGATAGAGTTGGTTTCAACAATAACTCGAATTATCTACGGATAAAGGGTCAATGAAGTCACTGACTACCGTCCTCAAAATCTCCATATGAACTTCCCAATTTAAGTTTTCGTCATACACAAAATACGAAAATCTGTTGTCCCTCAAAAGTGCAAACACATTAGAACTAAATTCATTTTGAGGATTTCTTTTCCTCGTAATATTTTTCTTTTGGATTTTGGTTGATCCAACAGTGTGAGATATTCCGGTTAAAAACCCCCTCATTAAGAAATTTGGCCTCATCCGTCCAGATAATCCTCTTGCGAAAATCGGAATGCTCTTGTGTTCTGAGAAGAAGCATCTCACACAGTTGTATTCGAAGCTGTGGATCGCCAGCTTGTATAGTTTGGACCAATGAAAATTCATAAAGGAGCAGTTTATGTTTTTTCAGAATGCTGTGAATATTACTATGCGGTAAATTCAGAACATGCTCTGCTATGGGCAATGATGCACGTGGATTAACATCAAAATAAGTTAGAACGGCAATTTCATTGTCTTCATTGTTGACTACAGGCGATGAAAATGATGCCTTTTCTGGATCGTTCCAGTCGAAAGAAAATTTGTAACATATCTCTTGAATTTTTTAGCAGCAATAGACGGCATATTTGAATATAATTCGTTAAATCTCCTACAAGTTCTACTTACATTCCGTCTCTCATCTCCATGAATGAAAAATAAATTAAGTGTTTGCTCATTTGTTTAGCAAGCTATTCTGTTCGAATTAATTCGACTGAAAGTTAAAACAGTAATAGTTTGTTATCTATGTTCAGGAGCCTGTCTATCCTACGGGATATGATTATGGACGGGCAGAAATTCGTTTTCTCGCCATAACTTGAAAACTTGAAATCTCAGATACAGGGTATGTATGGGGAACTTCATTTAGTTTGTTACGGTGAATCTAACGAATTGAAAAAGATAGGATTACAATGTGAAAAAACGTAGTTTTTTACGTAAATATATATATATATATATATATATATATATATATATATATATATATATATATATATAAAAGAATCTTCACTAGTCTACTAGAAACCATTATCGTTTCGAAATTTATTGCCACAAAATTGAGTGCAGTTCACGGATATTGTGAAAGGAAAAGAGCCATAACTAATTATGGCTTTGGGTTTATTGCGGTAAAGTTATCGTTTTGATCTTCGGAGATTGTAGGTAGCGAACTGGGAATGGATAATTTTCTTGATATTTTGATATCCCTGCTTAAAAGTTATCACTTCAACAGTTAAATGTTTCCATTTTTGGTGAACAGAAAAATACCAGTCAAAATGTCTTGTTACTTAGTAATTTATAGCCAAGAAATGTTTCTCAATCAATCAACAATTAATGTCATACACTGCCTTGATTATTTTTTTATAACCTATTGAATATACAGGGTGTTTTATCTCAAACGAGCCAGCCTGTATGTTCTTATCAGTAGTAATTGTAAGAAATTGCTGAGACACGTCGAATGATTTTGTTTAGGGACATCTTTTAAAAAATATTTGAGGCTTTAAAGAGTCACCCCCTAAGAGGGAGCATCCTTCAGAACTCATTAGTTCGAAAGATTTCAAAGCCTCTTTACAACGGTATATGACAATAATTTTGACGCATCTTTTTCACAAATAATCATTTTTAATCTCAAATGAGTCACCTTAAATATTTTGGCTATTTTCATCGTTATTAAAGAAAGTGATAGCGAATGAATTACTGTTTTGAACGGAAAGTTTTCGTGGGTAGTTGATGCTTGCGCCCATCAACTAGCAAATGTGGTTTTAGATGATACGGAAACTAGATTTTGTTGTAATGAAAGCCCTTTCCTAACTACAACAATCTTGAAAACATTTTATTTTTTAATTCGAATTACTCTATTTCTTCCATTTGATGAGAGAAATTTTGTCAATCTATGTAAATTAATCAAAACATTTGATTTGGTTAAATTTTTTGTTATTAGAAGCAAGGTGTTTATTCGATCATTTGATGCATTGTATGTAAATCAATCATTGTGTTACTACTCTGGTAATGTAGTTAATATCTTGAAAATAATTACTGTCTATATATTATAAGAACGTGTTGATCTAGTAAGCCTCTATTACCAAAATCAAAACGTCCGAGTGACTCCAAATATATTCAACCAAAACCTTCTTGAACGTAATGCTCGCCATAAGTACATGATGGAATTGGTATCAAAATTTATTGAAACTGGTTCAGTAATGGATAAAAAAGTGCGCTTATTGGAATTGTGAACGATAAAACATGAGCTGTGGCGGTATTGGAACTTGTCCAACTCATGATTCATGATGATTTGGATCGAAAGCCAGAGAGTTGTGAAATTTGTACAGCGTTTGCTGTCTGAACAGTGGACTTTCTCACTTCATGGAGAGATTAAGCGACATAACTGTAGATTTTGGGGCGATACAAATCCTCATGCATTTCGAGAAACCTAAATTTAATATCCGTAAAAGCTAAATGTTTGGGTATAAATTTAATGAGACCACTTGATTGGACCTCTGTTTATTCCTGGTAATTCGAAATTCGAACAGAATAATTCGATTTTTTCGAATTTACGAATTATTCGGAGATTTTCGAATAGTTCGTTATTTTCCGAATAATTCGAAAATTTACGAATAATTCGCCAATTAACGAATTAACGAATTTTTGAATTATTCTTCAATTTTTCACATAACTTTCGAATCTTTAAATATTCTAACCTAGGATTTGTCATGCTGTATGGATAATATAATTTTGTGTTGTGTTTTTCTTTTTTTTAATATCTCAGCCTACCCAAGCCTACCAAAGACTTATACGGCTATCAACAATAATCTAAAATTAGTTTACAAAGGTCTTACAGTGATAATTTACACTCATCTAGGAAGGTACATAAAATTTTCAGTATTTGACGTTTACATTCAGAAAGTAAAGAATTTAGCTCTCATTAGTTTTGCTATCATTCTTTCTATAGGCTCTTCGTACAATGCACAACTCCAAAAAATATGATTAAAATCCTCTTTCTTCTTCTTTTTCAGCCATCTGTCATCCAACTCTGGACATAGGCTTCCCCCAGTTCTCTCCAAAGGACTGTTCTGTTCTGTGTTATCTTATACCAGTTGAGCCCTTCAATGCCCATCTCCCCATCTCATTGGAGGGCGACCCTCCCTTTTTCGCCCAAATATGGTCTCCATTTTTGTACTTCGACAACCTCCTTGTCTTGCATTATTACGCGCGAAGCCCCATTTGAGTGGCAATTTCTTCTCTGACATCGCGAACCTTAGTGACTTTCCTTATCCATGTGTTTGTTTTCCTGTCTGTTAGTCTTATTCCAAGCATCCTGCGTTCCATTGCTCTTTGTTTTGCACATTTTGGCCATAATGGCTCCATTTAGTGTCCATGTTTGGCTGCCGTAAGTGATTATAGGCAAAATACACTGATTGCAGACTTTAGTTTTAAGGCATTGTGGTATCTTACGACTTTGAAGGACCCATTTTAATTTTCCAAGTCCAACCCAAGCAAGCCAAACTCTTCTCGCAATTTCTGCTGTTTGAATCTCTATTAAGTTTGAGTATTTGACCTAGGTAAACATATTCATCCACCATGTCCAGAGAGTGTACGCCAACTGTTATACTTCTGTTATCTTCTGTGTTAGTCATTGTTTTCGTCTTCTGCATGTTCATTTTCAAACCAATTTTTTGTGATGCTTCAGCTAATTCTGTAGTCATTTTTTGCAACCCTTCGAGAGTGGTGGAAATCGGGACAATATCATGGGCGTACCTAAGATGATTCGGTGTTTTTCCGTTTATGTTTATCCCCTTTCCTTCTCAACTCAATGATTAACTACATCTTCTAATGCTAAGGTGAATAACTTCGGCGATATAACGTCTCCCTGTTTTACACCTCTGGATTTTTATAGGTTTGGTCTCGTGTTCTAATCTTACTATCATTAAGGATTGTTGATAGATTTGTTGTTGTGGATCAGTTGTCTATACCTGGAATCAATTCTGCTGTTGTTCATAGCTTGTTTTGCGGTCCATATCTCAGTCATATCGAACGACATGTATAGAGTCAGATGGTATTCGTTTGCTTTCTCTATCAAAGTTCTCATAGTAAGGAGGTGATCAGCTGTACTTACCCCTTTCGAAAGAAATCTTCTCTTCACTTTTAGCCCAGTCTTCTGGAATCCTACCGCTATGCAAGCATTCATTGAATAATGTCCTCAAAGTGGGTATTATAATTTCCCTTCCTCCTTGTAACATCTCCGACAATATGCCGTCGGGACTTGGAGCTTTGTTGTTTTTCAAGCCTTTTAGAGCTTCTTCTATTTCGGAAATTCTTCAGAGTTCACATTTTTTATTTCTCTTGTGATGTTTTCCCGTGATTCATCGCTTGGCTTTTTCTCTGAGGTGTATAATAGGTCTTTATAGAATTCTTCTGTTATATGTGTGACTTTTTCTATATCTCTTTCTTCCTTACCGTCTTTGTTTTTTGAAGCTGTAATAATATTATTCCTCTTCAGAATCTTCTCCACTTCTTCTTGATGTTTCCACAAATCTTCTCTTATCATCTTTTTGATTGTTTTATTGAGTTCCGCATATGCAACTGTTTTGTATTTTACTTCACTCCAGAGTTTTCTTCTTTTCTCCATTTGTGCCTTCGTCGTGGTATTGAGCTTATCTGTTCTCGGGTTAGCCCATTTTTTCTCCTGCTGGTCACAATTGTTCAAATCAAAATTCAAATCCTGCAGTGCGTTATTACATTCGCATGCAGGAGCATCAACAATATTAATTCTAAACAGGGAGTATCGAAGACTAAAGATCGGATCTGCATCTATTGATGGTTATTATTTTTTTCTCTCTCAACTCATTTTCGAAAACCATGTTTCGTTGTCAGGTACAAATAAAGCGGATAATATAATCTAATCTCTGGATTTTATTACTAACAGTTTCAATTAATCTGAACAAAGTCGTGATTAGTTGCAACAGAATATGTACGATTAGAAATACAAATTTATTAAACTACATATAATTGCAAATTTCTATTCAATAATAATAAATAATACACATAAGCAGATGATAATGATGTACGCTTGTCCGTGACAAGCTCTCCATATTCGGACACCCCTAAATACTCATATGAAATTTTTGGATCAATTCTGCTCGAATAATTAATCACATTGTATACCTTAAAATAGTTAGGCGAAGATATTTTTTATCAAATATATCTAATACTCGGAATTAAAACGAATATTTATGTCAAATTGACCATAAGACATAATTCGCGAAAATTAGAAATATTTGAATTTTTCGAACTATTCGAATTATTCGAACTATTCGGACTGAACAATTGCATTTACAAGACCAAATCATTCGAAATGTGTTTCTGTGAATTTTTCCAATCGCTACCGAATAGGAAATACACAGGGTGTCTAGTTTGAGATGGAACTCCCTGTATAAGATACGTTGATCCACATTTATTCGAATTACAATGGGAACTCGAGGGTAAGCAGAATAACCAAACCAAATAATAATAATTGAACTGAACCTAACCTGAACTGAAATTTAATCTAACCTTTCAGTTGATTAGTTGTGAAATTTATCTGTCCCAATAATGTTTTTGCAGGGCAGTTGTTTACTAAGTCGCATAATAATATGGACGTTTATACAGGGTTTCCGTGAATTCCATGTACAATGTTATACCACAGATTCTTCAGCTGGAAATAAGTCGATTCAGGCCAACTTACCTATATGAAGTTTCTTCGTTTGGCCGCTAGAGGTCGCCAAATCCAAAGATTTTCTGTCTTATTTTTTTGAATAATTCGAGAACGACTTGATGGATGGAAACCATATTTCACGTTATTTAGTGATCCACTCAATGACCTTGACGTTTCACAAGTGTCCCTAAAAACTCGAACGTGTTTTTGATCAACCATAATTTTCAACTGTCTGCGTTTGAGCAAAACTGTTCTAGACATTGAGTAGCTAGACTAATTATCAAACTTTTTTGTCTCTTGAGAAATTTTGATATGATGATCGGTTCAATCACAAAAAACAGTTTTTCAATTTCCTGATTTCATTTCTTCAACCACATAGCAAGTCATAAATATCAAATGTTGGCTTCGGATTTGTTTCTGTAGTCTGGCAGAATGTCATTTCAGCTGAAAACCAGAATGACAAAAACTCTTCACGCTACTTTTTTACCAATTCTTGGAATATTTTTAAGATCAATATGTTAAATTATTCAGAAAAGACTGAATTATCGACTGAATGCCCCATTCGAATTTTTTAGTGAGAAAAAACGTTCCAACAATCTTGAAATATTGATCATTTCCGAATGAGTCAGCCATATTAGATTTCACCGGAAGTGAAATTTCGATACAATTTCTGCAAAACCTAGTCCTTTGGCTTTTCAACGAAGCAAGAACGAATGATCTAGCTCTAAAATTGCGAAAGTTATAACGGAAAAAAATTGTCCAGTTTTCTTTGGCGTACCCTATATAAATACGTCCTTTGGAAAAACCCGATAGAGGGTAGGTATACAAACTATTGAAAGGGAGTTACTATTTGATTACATCAATAATTGGGATTTACCATAATCTGGCTGATCGTTTATTATCTCTAAGTTGTAATTGCAAAGTGGTATGGAAATTCCAACAGATTCTAGGTAAATTATTAATATTGGGAAAAAGTGACCATTTTGGGTGCAGTGATTAGCTAATGTTGAATCTTGTTTGTTTTTAAAGAATGAAGTTCGAAGTTTTTTGAGCCTAATTTTGAAGGAACGACTCGTTTCACATATGTAGAAATTATTGCAGTCTGGACAAGACCACTTGTGAACTCCTAACTTAAATTCTCTATGGGATTTTCAGCATTAAATAGAAGTGATCACAATTCATTTTGAGGTCTGAACGCAATATTGGATTTCAATTCGAAAAGATTATTTACTATATTCTCAACTAGTGGTCCATACTATGTTTAAGAGATAAATTTTTCGGACTTGTTGGTAGTTATGATTGTCTAATAACTCGTTTCACTATAATTTCAGTCACAATGAAAGTTGCAAGATATAGTATTAATGGATCCAATTTATTTTTCAATATATTTGTAATGATGAAGGTACCGAAAATGCTGTGTTGATCATTGAATTGTATGATTGAATTTTATGTGAATGTTAATGACATAAACCGCGCCGGTAGGCGGAACTACCAACATCTTTAACAGTCGTAAACGCATGGTAGATTCGTCAAAAGCCATTGCCAATATTTCGAAATTCAATGTCCTCTTTGATTCATCGTTATATACAGGGTGTCCGCGAATTGCGTGTATAACGTTTTACCACAGATCCTTCAGCTCGAAATAGGTCGATTTAGGCCAACTTACCTTTATGAAAACATTCTTCGTTTGGCCGCTAGAGGTCGCCACATCCAAAGATTTTTTTCTTATTTTTCAAATAATTCGAGAATGACCCGATCGATAGAAACCATATTTGGTATGCGTATTCGGGTGCGTTATTCCGTTTTTCAGTGATCCACTAAATGACCTTGACGTTTTACAAGTGTCCCTAAAAACTCGAACATGTTTTTTATCAACCATAATTTTTCAACTGTATGCGTTTGAGCAAAACTGTTTTAGATATTGAGTAGCTGGCTAATTATCAAACATTTTTGTTTGTTGAGATTTTTTGATATGATGAGCGGTTCAATCACAAAAAACAGTTATTTAATTTCATGATTGCATTTCTTCAACCTTCAATTTTTTTCCGTTATAACTTTCGCAATTTTAGAGCTAGGTCATTCGTTCTTGCTTCGTTGAAAAGCCAAAGGACTAGGTTTTGCTGAAATTATATCGAAATTTCACTTCCGGTGAAATACAATATGGCTGATTCATTCGAAAATGAGCAATATTTCAAGACTGCTGGAACGTCTTTTTTTCACTAAAAATTCGTATGGGGCATTCAGTCGAAGACTCAGTTTTTCTGAATAATTCAACATATTGATCTTAAAAATATTCCAAGAATTGGTAAAAAAGTAGCATGAAGAATTTGAGGGGTCGAACTCGAATATTGATTCAGAATTGTGCTAATTGTCGTCAATAATGTTTCTCTTCTTCACCTTCACATCATATGCACCTCCCGATGTGAAACCGCTGAACATAGACTGCATGCATCAACTCTATGATGAACAAAAATAATAAAATGTCATTGACATCTGGTTCGAACTCGAATTTTATCTTGGTGTTGGTAACATGATTGAGATTCTAAACTCATGTCGTGTTCAATAAAAACGATATTTGGATTAAAGTTCCTCAAAATACCGGCAGAGACCATTACATGCCTGAAAAATTTTTGTATTTCCCTCTGAAAATGCATTAAAAGCACATTTCTCTTGATTTCATTCGTCGAAACACAAATTCTGTCATTCTGGCCGTTCTTTGGTGGGGCAACACCGAAAACTTTTTCATCTGTGAACCAGATATTTTCAATTTGTCCACGTTTTCTAAATCTATTCAATTAATTTCTGCATTGCTCGAATCTGCGCTGTTTCACAGCTTGAGTCAATTCAAAATTATAGTGCCTCCGAAAATAATTAAGACCGAAATTGTGTCTTATTATTCTTCTCACATAAGTTTTTGAGATTTGGCATCTCTGAGACATTTGGGAAACAGTCAAGCTGGTTCCTGGAGCTCTGATAGGGCTGACTGCGAATGCAGAAATTCGCTGAATGTTATCTTGAAATTGTCAATTGTGTTTGTAATACAAAAAATGTAGAGTTGATGCTTGAAACAGATTATGAAAAATTGTCCGATTTTCTCTGGCGCACCCTATATATACCACAGCACTTTATACTTAACTTCATAGTTATCATAGAGTTAATGCATGCAGTCTATGTTCAGAGGTTTCACAACGGGAGGTGCATATGATGGTGGAGAAGAGAAACATTATTGACGACAATTGGCACAATTCTGAATCAATATTCGAGTTCGACCCCTCAAAATGATGGGAAAGGTTCAATCTAGTGGTTGAATTACGCAGTTGATTCATTACGAACGCGAAAACTTTTTAATGCGCGGGAGAAAATTGTTAATATTTGAGGAAGTCGGCCATTTTGAATTCGAACGGAAATCAAATTTTAGGTTGGTTTTAGTAAGAAATGGTTCTTTGTCTTCCTAGAACATCCATGAAAAACGCAACAACTTCAGGAGTGCCAACGCCATGAGGTGAAAAAAATATTTCGATTTTAGCTGAAAATCAGAATGAAAAAAATTCTTCACGCTACATTTTTACCAATTCTTGGGATATTTTTAAGATCAATATGTCAAATTGTTCAGAAAAACTGAATTATCGACTGAATGCCCAATTCGAATTTTTAGTGAAAAAAAGTTCCAGCGATCTTGAAATATTGCTCATTTTCGAATGAGTCAGCCGTCCGATGATGAACAAAAGTTCGAAACCGCAGTAACAGTGATCTATAAATTCGATTTAGTTGCTGGTAGTAAAAACATAGTTAAAATTCCATCCTTACTTGAATTATGCTTAGCCACCAAATAGTCAATCCATAGTGTCTTGGATATTTCATTTAATAATTCAGATTGTTTGTTGAGTTAATAAATAACAGATGAAATTGTATATTTCAGTTGTCTATAATTTCTCCAATTTGGGGCTCTTTTGATTGAAGTATAAGATAAGTTACCAGCTTTCGGTATATTTTATTTCATTCATGAAAATTATATTCGAATAATCGGTCCGACGTTATTTGAACTATTGAAAAAGTGAAGCTTGTTAGCGGTTGGTCAGTGCACTAAAGTGAACCGAAGCTGATGAAATATAATTATTTATAGTAAATCACAATTGAAAACATAATGTTATCTGGGTACATCCGGCCTATTTCAAAGCCATCTGAATGCAGAGCTTGTGAACTGCTTCAAAGTATATGGTAACTACATAATTATAATCTATATTTAGAACGATTTTACTTTCTAAACGACGAATGTGAAATTATTAAGTTACAGTTTCATTCGCCTCGGAAATATGATATGTAAAACATGGATGTAGCAATGAATTTAATTTCCTATGCGTATAAAGAGATGCAGTATTCATATGTAAATCTTAATTCGCATAATGACATCGATTTTGGGTTATTTTGAATAACAATATCTATTCATTATTAATGATACAGTAATTTGCTGACACATTATCCTCATTAGTTTTTATTTGAAAAAGATGAAAATATCACAGAACAGAAAATTTTAAAGTTCAGAAACGTTTCTCATAAAACCTTTCCAATCCTTTCAATTCTTCTTGCTATTCGGAAAATTTTAATGAAGCTCAACAATCCATCATAGATTATACAGATATACAGATCCTTCATTTCATGAGCCAAATATAATTGATTCTGGATTGAGAAAACAAATATGACGGAAACATTTAATGGGGTTAGTTTTATAATTTTAAATTAAACTAACATCGAAAGTTTATATGGAATATTTAAATAACAGTTATCTGGAAGCACGGCAGTGTCCCCGTTAAGTCGAGCGGAATATCAGAAGTTTCATCCCTTTCTCGAAGCAATTCGCGACATTTTCAAACCCCGTAGAGAACTCGCTAGAATGAGCTATATTCCCAAATTACATAGCTTAATACCTCATAGCTTACAAACTATCGCTGGTCAAAGTTCTTTGATTTTGTGATAGACATACTCAGCGATCATCAATATTCTAAAGTATTTCTAGCACACAAACTTCAAAATTTGAGTTTAGTTAGCATTTAGTCTAAAACCGAAGGAAAAACTGGAACACTCCGATATTCCGGTTTCGTTTCCGAAGGTTTAGTCTTCTTTTTCAGTTACCAAATTCTAGTTTCTTTGCGAATACCTCGATTATTGATACCTCATAGTTAGGTTTTCAGACAGTGAAGTGGAATTTCCCGATATAGTAGAGTGGATGGTTGTATTTATATGGGGCATGTACATTCCCTCTCGGATGATGAGTGTCAAAAATTCATAGTTAACCTTCAACTATGGACATTCCACTTTTGTTGCACTACTGTGGACGTGCTACCTCACAGACCGCTATCTTTACGAGCTGGTTTCTATCTTGATGACTAAATATTTTATCATTTTCTGTTTTTATCCCTTAGAAAAGTTACTAAGTGTAAATGAAAGATGTAATTTTAAATGAAAATGTATTTTTTTCAAACTAAATCTAACGTTATAATAATCAATGGCACTTTTCAGACTTTTTTAGCTTGAGATCACTTTATATTATATTATCACAGGAAAATTACATTTTTAGTAAGTTTAACTTCTTCTACAATGAAATATAAAGAACAAAGAGCATAAAAAACTCAATAAAATATTGGCTGTTTACAGCCTACACAAGCGTGAGTCGTCTTTAGTTTTATCTTTGGTGGGCATAGTTCTTGGGATGGCATATCAGAACCCAAAACTCGTTTTACCGTCAATAACTAGTTCGTTTGGCAAATGAGGGTTTAAAATTCGTCTCTGCATATGTGGAACTCAGGGAATTTTTCAGAAATATTGGCTGTTTACAGCCATACACAAGCGTGAGTCGTAAGTTTCGTTTTATCTTCTGGGAACCACCAGGATGGGAAATATAGTTCTTGGGATGGCATATCAGGACCCAAAACTCGTTTCACCGTCAATAACTAGTTCGTTTGGCAAATGAGGGTTTAAAATTCGTCTCTGCATATGTGGAACCACCAGGGATCGTGCCATTTTTTCAGAAATTTACCTCTTTCTAGTTCTTTGTCTTGGTGTTGATTGAATAGAGTGTAGGCATTTATTTCACAGAAGTCCAGAACCCTGTGGAAAATCATCATTGGCCTCCTTCTTGTTCGTCGACTGCTCGAATAAATTGAACATTTTTGTCCGTTTCATCTACCCGCCTTTGGTGGAATTATGTAATAATATCATCTCGAGTTTCTTTGTATGTTCATCAATAGTATTATCATGATGCATAGATGATATCAGGAGTACAGCTTTATTCTTCTTTTTCACATGAGAACACATAGTTTTGTCGTTGAAGTTGAATGAAGTTGAACCAATCTTTCTAGGCTTTTGTGCCTGAAATACATTCGCTATTTCTCTTTTATTCTTTTTTAGAGTCCCAACATATGTTAGGTTACGCTAAGAGAATTCATCTACAATTTCAATAGACGAGAACCAGTTGTCTGTTGCCACGTTACGATTGGATCTTTCTTTTCGTCTTCAGTCATGTGCAGAATAAATCTGTTCAACACTGCTGAGGAGTGCGAACTCTTCTGGAAGGTGGTTCTCTAGCCCATTTATAGCGATTTCTACCATATTAATACTTCGAGGGCCGTATCTGTGCTTTAGATATATTGTCGTCATCTGAACTTTCACTATCCGATCTCCTTATGCACCGTCAGCTCTGATTGTACTATACGTTTCTTCAATAATCACTTCACTCGAGTGATTCTCTTCAATGTCGGCTTCATAAAACAAACAATCATCAACATCCCCATTGCTGTCGCACTTATCCGATTCAAAAAGCAATCGTTTAAATTCATCTTCAAAAGAAGGATCATCTAATCGCAGAATTTTTTGTCTCTTAGAGTCGACGAACTCAATGTTCGTTTGCCTGCAGTGGTTGCTTGATCGTTTCTTGACATTTTAGTTCACAAAATCTAAAATAAACAAAATCACCGTCAGCGACAATCTATAACACAAACGTGGAAGCGCGGTCTCACAGATCGCACTCAAAATACAAAGCCAAATTACTCCCGCAACATTCAGCCGGTGACGTTACCTTCACACTCTACGGGTCCGCGGGAGGAGGGGGGCACGAAAATTACAAACTGCTAGCGGCCTGTGAGACCCCACGTCCATAGTTAAAGGTTAATTTCGGTCCCAAAGATTTAGGGTCCGTTAATCGTATAGAATATACAATCAACCTCCTATTTCCAGCATCCCCAACTCAAAAATCATTCGATCGAAAATAGGTCAAGTGGCACCTCGTTGGAAAGGTATTTCAATTTTCTCTTCGAATTTGGTATTTTCGAAATTCAGAATCAGCATACAGGGTGTCCCGGAGCAGGAACACTGAAAACCCAAATAACTTTTTGAAACTGGTTCATTTCGGTATAATACGAGAACATGTTTATGTTTGATTCGAGAATAAGACTCTCTTGCGTGAATATGGAATTTTTGCAATCAATCTCTTCCATTCAGCATCCCCAACTCAAAAAATCATACAAGTGATTACAGGTTGAGTGGCAAAGTTCCAGAAAGATTTTTCTATTTTCTGAATCACTGAGGCATTGGTTTCAGTTTGGCAATCGAGGTTTTCTGGCGTGAGGATCAGGATGAGGGATGATGGAGAAACTGATTGGATGCTCATCTAAACAGGAAAACGAGATTTATTGAACTTGTATTCAATTGAAAACAAAAACTAACTTGATTATTACAACAATTGTTCAAAATGACCTCCGCCCACCTCCATACAGTTATACAGACGATTTTCGAACTCTCTTCTCACATTAGCGAAAACTTCAGGAGTCAAAAGTCGGCATTCTGTGATAATCCTCATCCGCAGCTCCTCCAGGTTTTCTGGTCTTGTGGCATAAACTTTAGATTTTAAATGGCCCCACAAAAAAAATCTAGGGATTTAAATCTGGTGACCTGGCTGGCCACTCAACAGGTCCTCTTCTACCAATCCACCTTCCTGGGAAATTTTCGTCTAAATATTGGCGCACCTGAGCATCATAATGCGGAGGAGCACCGTCTTGTTGAAAACGCATTTCGTCCTCAGAAAGAGTTGGATCGTTCTGTAAAATTTCTGTCAATCTAGGATGTATGTGTTCCTCTAACAACTGTAGGTAGCCATTTCCATTCAGATTACCCTCAATAAAGAAAGGCCCAACTAGATGATTGCCAAAATTCCTGCCCAAACGTTCAACTTCTGAGGCCTTTGCGTGTGGGCCTCTCTAAACCAATGAGGATTCTGTGTGTCCCAATATCGACAATTATGTCTATTCACTTCACCACTGAGCATAAAGGTGCTTTCATCAGAAAAACAGATGTTATTCAGAAAATTTGGATTAGCGTTTAGGTTTTCACTTAGATTTTCACAAAACTGTAAACGACGATCTGGATCATCTTCGTTTATTTCATGCACTAATTTTACCTTGTAGGGTGAAATTTGTGATGTTTCACGATTCTATGGACAGTTGTAGCTGATACACCAGTCAGACGAGATAGTTTTCTGATCGAAGTAGTATTCTCCATTTGTAGATGACCCACTACTGCCACTTCCGTTGCCTCATTTCTGACAGGACATGCCACTTCATGTTTTTGTTTGCCACCGAACCCGTAGCTAGGAATTTGTCAACCAAATATTTAACGTACTGGTGACTGACTCCCTTTCTCTTTCAGGATGGTTCCTATTATACATAAACACAAGGAAGAGGGGGTTGGTTATTAAATGAAATGCACAATTTGAAATATTTACACAGATTTATTGATAATGCTAGATATAAAATTGGCGACCAAATAGAAGCTATATAATATTAAATTAGTAGCTTATATTTTAATTATGACTACAATCGAAGGATTCATTTAACTAAAAGAAAACAACTAATGGACTGTTTACAATAGCTATCAATCATTTCTGAAATTATTTTTCGGCGGTTCTTTAAATTTTTATCATGAATCTTATTTAGTAAATGAACACTCTGAATCTTGAAGTAAGTATCCATATTAAATTCTTTGAATTTTCAAGGAAAACAAAAATGTAAGGATGCGAATAATAAAATGATTCATTGAAACTTCGAAGGAAGGGTTCACAACTATTTGTGATACGGGTAAGTGTTGTCGAACTTTCGGTCCATATTTCGGGGGGAAATAATAAATTTTCAGTGATATACTCAATTGATCATATTGTTGATCAATTTATTTTATGGAAATTCATCTTAAAACAAATAAAATGAAATACGTTTGTCTGATTTCCACAATGTTTATTTTGGATAGATACGACCGGTTTCGACCTATTTCAAATGTTGATTAGTGGGGAGTGATTCAATTCTAGTTGACGATTGAGAGTGGTGAATTTTGGGTTTGTACAAAGTTTGTTAATTCCCAAACTTTCCAACATATGCATTGTCATCCCTTTATGCATTTGCGGAGAATTTTTAAATTATCTAATGTGATTTAGATTTAATATGTTGAAAAACTGCGGATTTGTTATTTGAAGAAAGATGTTCTCTGAAACGTGATTCAAAATTTCAACTTGTTTGTCCTATTTAAGCTGTTGGGCTGTAATTGTACAGTACAACTTCACTAGTCCGGACACTCGCTATATCGGGCACTCCAGTAACTCGGGCACTGAGAATTTTACCTCTATAATCCGGGCACGTCGACGCCGGCTGATATACAAACAATAATAATTGTCCCGTTTGTACATGTATGCATGTAGTTGTACCATCTAAGAGTGGCGAGTATCGTTCTACAGTTGCATTTTGCATTTCAGTCTCTCTGGTGGTGTGCCTAATGACTCCAACCAAGAGAAATCATAAAACGCTCACACTGGCAGAGAAATAAAAAATAATAGATTTTAGTGTTGATGGAATGAGTACTCGTCAAATAGCAGCAAAGTTCACTATTCCAAAATCAACAGTGTTTGACATAAAAAAGAACAAGTCAAAATAAGGAGATTTAAATTCAAATCATATCAAGGAACAGGTAGGAATTACGCATGCACCGAGCAAGTGGTTTCACAAAAAGCCGAGTACCGAGCTCTCGGCCAAACAAAATTACAGCTTGGCTGGCCCAACCGGGCCCTCGGTGCATCCCTAGTAGGAATATTATTTCAAACTTTTCTCGAATTTATTCTATCCAAGGTATGTTTATAGGAAAAAGAAAAGTTATTAGAGAAGCTGAGAATACTGATGTTGAAATCGCATTGTATAACTGGTTTCTTCAACAACGCAACGCACACGTACCAATTTCGTCAGCCATATTGAGAGCAAAAGCCAAACAGTTTCATGAACAAATCACAGGAAAAAAAGGTTTTCTGGCAAGTTCGGATGGTTAGATAAATTCAAGCTTAGACATGGAATTCGTATCTTGAAGGTTTGTGGTGAAAAACTTTTCAGTGATGTTTCGGCTGTGATACCATTTAAGGAAAAATTTCTATCGGTTGTTGAACAGATGGAATTGAGCATAGAACAGGTGCATAATGCTGATGAATCGGCCATTTTTTGGAGATGTTCACCAGACACAACTTGGACTCAAGGGGAAAAATCAGCAGCAGGTCGAAACGTGTCAATTACCTTTAGTAGTCTTGCGAAAAGCGACAAATCCACGAGCATTCAAAAACGAAAGTTCACTACCAATTGTCTACAAAGCATCTACCAAAGGGTGGATGACCAGAC
This sequence comes from Cryptolaemus montrouzieri, assembly GCA_013387265.2. Taxonomy (NCBI): domain Eukaryota; kingdom Metazoa; phylum Arthropoda; class Insecta; order Coleoptera; family Coccinellidae; genus Cryptolaemus; species Cryptolaemus montrouzieri. The sequence goes on along the minus strand of JABFTP020000185.1, from coordinate 48,239,551 downwards.
CATTATTTAATGAATGGTTTCTTAAAACATCTTTTATCCCCGAGGTGAAGAACTTTTTAACTGATATTAACTAGCCCTCTAAAGCTCTGTTGTTGGTAGACAATGCACCATCGCACCCACCTGAGGAAGAGGTTAATACTGATCCAAACTTCAGAGTTATGTTTTTACCACCCAACTGTACTGCCGTTCTCCAACCTATGGATCAGAATTTAATTCAAAACATTGAAGTGTCGTATAGAAAATTCCTTCTTAATCATACCATTTCGCATGAAGGTGAGGAGATAACTTCCATTTTGAAGCAGTATAATTTGAAAGATGCTGTTAACAATCTTGCCCAATTTTGGAAAGCCATTACTTCAAAAAATATTAGAAAAAATTGGACAGCATTGTAGCATGACAATACAGAAGTAGAAGAATCAGATGATGAAAATATTCCACTCTCAGAGCTTCATAAAAAACTACGTCCAATCAGTGAAAATGATTTGAAAAATATTGCCGAATCATTGAGGGTCATCGATCCAGAAAATGACTTAACCATTGAGAACATTACTAACTGGGCTGTGGGAAACAAAGAGTTTGTTATCGATTTGACTGAAGAAGAGCTTATACAGGATGCTTTAGGAAAGAAACTTCTGACTCAGAGGATGGTTTAAATAGTATGGTAAAAGTGAAACATGCAGATACTGCCAATGCGTTCTCCCTGATTATCAGTTGGGCCGAACAGAATAATCTTCCTATAGAAGACGTATTGCTCCTGGAAAGGCTCAAGGAAAATCAGTTCAGATGGCAGCATCGAGAAAGGTTCAGAGTAAAATAGATGGATATTTTAAACGTCATAAGGAATAGCATGTTGTTTATGTACAGTATGTCCCATTTTGGGGGTGCCACCAGGAGCATCTCTGTTATTATTTAAGATAGAGAGATGGGGTTTTCACGACCCTTGGCTACTTTTTCGAGACAAATTCATAGAGCTAATCAGAATTATTTTAACTTCAGTGGTTTTTGAGTTATTCGCGAATCTTGAAAATTTCCTGATTTCTTTTTTTCTCGATATCTCGGTTCTTATAGAAGATAATTGAAATCTGTTTTTACGTTTCTAAAGCGGTTTTTTGAGTAGATTCCAGTGACGTACTCGAAGTTTTTTTTTTCATTAATTATGACAGATATGACATAAAGTTGCATTTTTTTAAATACGAACATTGTTTTTTTTTGGCATATTCCGATTGCCGTTTTTTTTCCTTTTCAAAAGTTTATAACATGATGACAAAATTTCCACCCAATTTGAAGAAAATAACGGAATAATGATTTAACCCTAATGGCTGGGCGAAGGAACACACGTGAGCGGACGAACCATAGAACATTCGTAGTTATTCGATGAAAACGATCAAAACAATGCAAAATCTTTTTGACCGAAATAATGGAGCTAGGCTGCTCCTAAGATTCCATCGTTATTTATGACATCCGCAATTTCCGCTTTTTATTTTATTTTTGAGATTGTCATTTAGTTTCTAGAGTTCTCTGAGAAATACCTACATGAGAATAATAATAGGCACCTAATAATTTACTCAAATTTACTTCTCATAATGATTTACATATATTGCTCGAACTGATTTCCATCATGTTGTAAACATAAAGTGCATCTTCGGATTATATCTTCTATGGCCCTAGTCAAATGTAGCGAGGATCTCCTCAGATCTTGGAATGCTTCATTTGTTGCATTCTTCAATTGATCGTAATTGGCGTATTGCCTCCTATATATCTTATTCTTTAAATAACCCCAAAGAAAAAAATCTAAAACGGATAGGTCAGGAGACCTAGGTGGCCATTGAATTGGGCCATTGGTACCGATCCATTTATTTTCAAAATTTAAATCCAAGTAGTTCCTCACCACGGCCGAATTATGGCAAGGAGCACCGTCTTGTTGGAAGTAATATGTGTTGAATTGAGCAAGAGGAATGTCATCTTGCAGTTGTGGCAGACAAATATTTAAAATTTCGAGATATCTCTGTGCATTCAAGTTGCCATCAAAGATATAGTAGGCTAATTTGTTGCCCATTACGAAACACGACACATTGAAACCGAACCTCCCCTGCTGCCGTCGAGCTACTGCTTCGTGTTAGTTTTCGTTTGCCCTAATTTTACGAATTCAACTGGACACGAAGCCAATATATCCACAGATAATGAATAATAATATTTATTGGTCGTTCTATGGTTTCTAATGAACGTGCATAGATGAAGACTTCTGTGTTCACAGAGAGCATTCAGACATAGAAGATATAATCCGAAGATGCACTTTATGTTTACAACATGATGGGAATCAGTTCGAGCAATATATGTAAATCATTATGAGAAGTAAATTTGAGTAAATTATTAGGTGCCTATTATTATTCTCATGTAGGTATTTCTCAGAGAACTCTAGAAACTAAACGACAATCTCAAAAATAAAATAAAAAGCGGGAATTGCGGATGTCATAAATAACGATGGAATCTTAGGAGCAGCCTAGATCCATTATTTCGGTCATGAAGATTTTGCATTTTTTTGATCGTTTTCATCGAATAACTACAAATGTTCTATGGTTCGTCCGCTCACGTGTGTTCCTTCGCCCAGCCATTAGGGTTAAATCATTATTCCGTTATTTTCTTTAAAATGGGGTGGAAATTTTGTCATCATGTTATATATTTTTGAAAAGGAAAAAAAAACGGCAATCGGAATATGCCAAAAAAAACTATGTTCGTATTTAAAAAAATGCAACTTTATGTCATATCTGTCATAATTAATGAAAAAAAAAAACTTCGAGTACGTCACTGGAATCTACTCAGAAAACCGTTTCAGAAACGTAAAAACAGATTTCAATTATCTTCTATAAGAACCGAGATATCGGGAAAAAAAGAAATCCGGAAATTTTCAAAATTCGCGAATAACTCAAAAACAACTGAAGTTAGAATAATTCTGATTAGCTCTATGAATTTGTCTCGAAAAAGTAGCCAAGGGTCGTGAAAACCCCATCTCTCTATCCTAAATAATAACAGAGATGCTCCTGGTGGCACCCCCAAAATGGGACATGCTGTACACTAACTTATATTTGAATTCTATATTTACTATGAGGAAAGATTATAATGAATGGAAATTCTATAATTTGATTCTGTTTTATAATAGAAATTAATTTTTGTTCAACTTTTCTATATTCTAATTTTTCTATTTTGAAAATGAAACAAATTCAAGTCACTTCAGAGATTCGGGCATTTCGATAGTCCGGGCATGCGCCGGAACAGTATCTGCCCAGACTAGTGAAGTTGTAAAGTATTAAATTCTGTATATTCTAGACAGTTTGAATTTATAAGCTTTTTGTTTAGCATTGAATATTGATTTGCTCATGTTGAAAATATAAATTTGGAAAGATAACTGCTAATGTTATTAGAGAGGGGGCCAATGTAAGTTAGACATGCGTATATATTTCTGGATAAGGTGTAAGAGGCCAGCCGTGACTATGGCATAAATATTAATGTCAGAAAAACTAAGCTGATGGTGATCAGTAAAAAGGAGGGTGTGTCTGCAATGCTGCAGTTAGCTGACCAGCAGATTGAGAGATGCACTAGAGATGCTTCAAGTACCTTGGCTGCATGCCGAACAGCAGGTGGGAGATGAGGCAGGAATTACAGCCCAGAACTGAACAAGCCAGGAGTGTGTTCATCAAAATGAAAAAACTGCTAATTAAGCTAATTAATCGCAACGTCTTGAAAATATAATAGCCCCCTGTGAAATGTGGGTGCACCGCCGAATGTTGCTTATCTCATGGCGAGATCATGTAACCGACGCAGAGGTTCTCCGAAGCATTGGCAGTAGTGCGTAGTTGCTGACAACAGTGAAGACGCGAAAACTGCTCTATTTCGGCCACGTGATGAGGAATAACAAGTACCAATTTTTCCGGCTGATCATTCAATGACGAATCGAGGGAAGGCGTGCTTCAGGCCGACGAAAAATCTGTGCTAGTGGTTCGGGAGGAGTACGCGTTCACTGTTCCGGCAGGCGCGTCAGATTGCCAGGATGATCGCCGATCTTCGGTAGAAAAGGCACTTTAAGAAGAAGAAGAATATATTTTCTTGTTTTTCTATAATGGAATATATAGTAATTGAGAAATTTTTGTTCGTTGAATTATAATATTTATGTGGGGAGGGACTGGAATATTATTATTTTATGCAATTTTCATGATGAGATTTATTTCTATATTGAGGTATGTTATGGAGAGGGAATGGAAAATTCTCTATGAATCTTTGAACTATAAGCGGCTTATTTATGTACAATGCAGTTGAAAGAATCCATTAGGATTCTTGAGTTTGTGAATGTTTCTTTTCTATATATGTTGTAGGTGAGATTAAAATTGAGTTTAGTGATGGTTTTATCTTGGAAATTTATGGAATTGTGTTCAACTTCTGCAGTGAAGGTGATTATATTATGGATTTTGTTTAGAAAATGTTAAAACATGTCTATTTGTCTATTCGAACCTTGAAAACACACAAGAATATCATCAATGAATCTGTACCTATAAAGGGTACATATAAAATATACATCTCCATTTGTTTGTTCATGATATTGTCTGATAAGGGTTTTGTTTCAAAAATTTTGATTTGAATTGGAAATAATTTTGGTTTAAACCGGTCTTAAAAAATTAAAAAGTTTATCTTTAATGTGTAATGAAGTCTTATTTTGGTTAAAGATTTATTTCATTAGAGGCGGACATTCATGAGATTGAATGTACATATTTTTATATTGAAAGAAACAAATTTAAAATTTAAATTGTGAAGTGTCGAAAGTATATCTATTAGTTCTACAGAATTTAAAATGATATATTGCGAATTGCTAATTGCTAATTTACCTGGAGGTCTGTTTATGTAATAATAGCATAACCTTCACCGCTAAAACGGAATGCAACAATTCAATAATATTCCTATACATAACTATCACTGAACTTGATTCATAGAGCCTTTTCCATTCCCTATTCATAACAGACCTTAATACAGAAATCAATATCATTGAGAAAATTGCATCAAATAATAATATTTCAGTATCCCACATAAGCAGTATTGTTAAAAGTAAGGAACAAAAACAAATTTCTCGATTACTATATTCCATTATCGAAAAAACAAAAAATAAATATGCAAGTCTAACTCTCTAATAACATTAGCAATAATCTGTCCAAATTCTATTTAAAACCTCCTTTTCTAGAGGTCCTAATATAAACAAATTACTACTCAATGCTAAACAAAAAGATAATAAATTCAAACATCCTGGAATATGCAGAGTTGAATGCAATGAATGCCCAACAGCTTACGTAGGACAAAAATGTCGAAATTTCGAATCTACATTCAAACATCTCGCTGCAGATAACAAATTGTAGTTATTGAACATATTAAATCTATAAATCACCACATTAGATAATTTAAAAATTCTCCACAAATGCAATAAAGGGATGACAATTAATCTGTTGGAAAGTCTTGAAATCAACAAACTTTGTAAAAACCCAAAATTCACCTTCCCCAATAGTCAATTAGAATTGAATCACTCCCGACTACTCAACATTCTAAATACGTATAGATAGCACATTCTTTCTCATAACTGTTAGCTATAGTCACTTGAAATGATATTCGAGGTATGTCAATCAAGTTCGCGGAAGTTGGCGGTTGGTAACTGCAGCGTTCGTTTCATTCGAAACAGAATTCATTTCTGCGTCAGCCTGTGCAAGTTTCGTGTTGATCGGTTGTATACTTCGTGTTTTATTGTCCTTTGAACATCGACCTGTTTTAACTCACCGTCGTGAAGATGAGTGATAAAATAACTGACCAAAAAATAGTGATTAAATTTTTGGTGAAACGCTGCGAAACTTCCGTGGAAATTATGAAACAGTTAACTGACGTTTATAAGGTAGATTGTCTGAAAAAATCTGCAGTCTACGATTGGGGAGAGCGGTTCAGAACCGGTAGAGAGTCAGTAGGGCATGATCCGCGCGAAGGAGCTCCCTCCACCTCTCGAAACGCACAAAACCTCGATCGGCTGCGCTCGCGAGTGCTCCGTGACCATCGGGTAAGCCTTAGAATGTTGGAACACGAGTTGGGCGTCAACAAGGAGAAGATCCGGCAGATGCTACACGAAGATTTAGGGATGCGTAAGCTGTGTGTGAAATTGGCTCTCAAAGTGTTCACAGTTGAGCAGAAAGAGCTCCGATTCTCCATCTGTCAAGACATGATTTCTCGAATTGACGAATGTTATCACTGGTGATGAGTCGTTGCTCAGACCAAAAGGCAGAGCATGCAGTGGGTAGAGAAGAGGTTTAGCGCCCCACGAAAGCCAGAATGTCAAAATCGAAAGTGAAAACTTTACTTATCACATTTTTCGATATTAATGGAGTTTTTCACTACGAATATGTTCCAGCCGGTCAGACAGTCAACGCAGTATTCTACATTGAAGTTTTGAAACATCTGAAGGCGAGTGTGTTTCGTGTACGAGCCGAATTGGCGGAACGCGGATGGGTGCTTCTTCATGACAATGCTCCGGCCCAGTCGTCATTCGCAGTTCGTGATTTTTTAACCAAAAACGGCATTCCAACACTTACACAACACCCCTACAGACCAGATTTGCCCCCCTGTGACTCACATCTGTTCCCACAGTTGAAATCGTACCTCAACGGAAACAGATATGACGGAGTTTCGGAAGTCCAAAGCATCACGACGGGGGTTCTGTGGAACCTATCTTTGGGGGGGTTCAAGGTGTGCTTCCAACAGTGGATTCAACGGTGGCGCTGGTACATCGAACTCGAGGGACACTATTGCGAAGGAGTATAAGGTATTTTCTTATATTTACGTACTTTCCGGACCGACCGAGTACTTATCCGCGATCTTAATTGACATAACTTGCAACTGTTGAAACCGGCCGTGTGTATTGAAAATAAACATTGTAGAAATCAGACGAAAGTGTTTAATTTTATTTGCAAAATGCAAGCGCAAAGTTCTTTGGTAACCATGATCCAGTTTCTCTTATTTGGTTTTTATAGTCTTCAATCAAACCGATAATCTTTGCTGCAGGGCAAGCTTCTTGCCTTGTGAATGGCAATTTTAAAATCTACAGAAATATTAACCTGTATGTTTTAACTTTTGCTTTTTTCCGTTATCAAGGGAACAATTCTTTATATGTACCTCTCTGCTTAGTTGATAAAAACAATATAAGATTTGTTCGTAATGTTCGTTGGAAAAGCCATGATTTGTGAAAAATTGGCAACAGGAACTAGGGAAATAATCAAACGTGCCATCCAAGTATATACCAGTCACATTTCTCAGAAAACAAACATTTCAATTGCATTAATGCTCTCTCCAATGTTCATTTTGCTTATCGTAGAAAAGGTTTCTTTTATACTTGTTGGTATCGGCGGCACTAATTTCGGTCGAGCGTTATATAAATTTCTTCTAATGTTACTGACATCAAATGTTGTAATCGAAAAATCCTGAAAAAATCGTTGAATTATTTTGGCAGGCTTTTCGGATAGATCGTCAACAGCTTTCCTCTCGCATGTTGAACTCGCGATTTGGCGGCTCGAAGATTGCAATTTGGAGTTCTGGCAATGTTATGAGATATGTCTCGTCACTGTTACATCAACTTTCAACTGGCCCCAATGTAAAAATAAATGATTTGAATTTTTCATCTACACAAGTCCATCGTTGTTCGCGGATTGCTTCCAAGATATTTTGAAAAGAATATTTATAGTTGTTGTCAACCACCAATTGCTTCACCGTTATAATTATCACAATTTCAACACTCATTATTTCTTTTCACTCATACAATGCAAGAATGCTGATGTTGAAACTTGAATTGAAACATAAGAGGAAAAAACCGATTTTATAATTTTTGAATTTGGGAGGCTTTTACTTGGTGGAATTCAATTATCAATAACAAAAACAAGTAATATTTCTTAAGGAGTTTTACTGAATAATTGTGATGCTTAACGCGTTTCACTATACCGTAGCTTCTTCAGAAGAATGAATGTACAGAAATTATGACAACTATATATAGATACAATTGAGAAAATAAATATAAATGTTCTTAAGTGTCTAAAAGCTTATCAAGTTGCTTCTTCTTAAGTGGTTATTGATGACAGGTATATCCAATAAAATTAAGGAATAGATTGCTCCCTGTAGAGATTCAATAGAGGTGAAGGGCTTAAATCGACTTGTTCATTAATGAGTCTACCTGATTGTTTGTGTTTGTTGATTTCTAAAGCTTCCCAAAGCTATGGGTCCAAAGAGTGATTATGATGATTCGCTTAATTTGAATCTGATTTTTTATTTGAAAAACTGCGTTTGTATATCGATGTTCTAATATTGAAATTTCTGTGTTCTACCAATGTAGAAATTATCACAGTCATTGCAATTCAATCTATAAACACCTGATCAACGTAGGTTAAGGTGTTGAATTTTTGTTTCACTTTATAGATCGGGTAAACTTCATTCAATGCGATTCTACTTTGTTTTTCATTCAAAATACTGTTTATAATTTTGGGATTTTTTTTAGCTATTTCTCTAATTAAATTTTATTCTTTGTTGAAAAATAGACCGTATTGAATATAAGCATTTCTTGATATGCTCTTCGAACATTTTCTAATTAATAAATGAAGAGAAATCAGATGGAATGGTGAACTTGTCGATGAGGGGCACGTGACGAGAGTGGAATACCTAATTATTATCAACACAGAAGTTCTGACTTCTGATGTAGGGGAGCGCAGGGCTGGTTTTAACGGAGGTAAGTATTAACAAGCTTATTCCCGCCAAACGCGAAGTGTCAAAAGAATGATACTGGGTTTAGAATACTCTATAAACACAGCCGATCGTGTCCAGACTTGTCAGTGTTCGACCGGCCGTCGCTAGTGATAGTTGTGCACAGGACCCTCGGATTTACAGGTTAGCGAACTTTTGTACTTCGTAATAAATTGATTTAAGATATTTTTATTCACTAAATTGAATCAAACTTTATCTTAATTTAATCTCTATTCTATAGACTTTAAAACTATAATAATTGTTTGTAATTATTCTTACTAGATTATTTTCTGTAATTGATGAAGTATAAAAAATGATCTTGGGGCTAAAATTAACAATTTGAGCGGGGTAAATATTAACATGTTAATATTTACCCCATATGTAGGTGTTTGATATTAAACGATTATTTTGTGCAATAACTGTGTTTTGTTATAGGATGAGAAATTACAAAAGGAAGAGCGCACGAGGTTCCACGTCTCAAGAAGTATTTGAGCTGGCAGCCGAAGAAATTATAACAAATAATAGAAAATTTAGAGATGTTGCTGCGGAGTATGACATCTGTCATGTAACACTGTACAAATACGTAAAGAAAAAAAAGGCGGGGATTCCTGTTGATGTGGGTTATAAAAAAAATCGTCTCGTTTTCAATCTTGACCAAGAAAAATGATAGCAGATTATTTAGTGAAATGTTCTAATATCTATTTTGGATTGCTACCAGATGATGTCAAAAATTAGCTTATGAGCTAGCCATTGCATACAAAATAGATAATATTCCAGAATCTTGGAAAAGAGACGGAAAGGCTGGCAAAGATTGGTTCGCTGGTTTTATGAAACGCAACGCATCCTTGTCTATTCGGAGTCCTGAGGCGACAAGCTTAAGCAGAGCAACATCATTTAACCGTACAAATGTTCATTCATTTTTTGAAAAATATCGAGAAGTTCTTCAACGATACAATATATCTCCGAGTAGAATCTGGAACGTAGATGAGACGGGAGTGACGACGGTGCAGAAACCCAAGAAAGTGGTAGCTCAACGAGGTTCCAAGCAGGTAGGAGCTGTTACGTCTGCGGAACGGGGTACTCTCGTCACAATTGCGGCAGCGGCAAATGCTATTGGTAATTTCATACCATGTATGTTCATATTTCCACGGATCAGATATAGTGATTTATTCATCCAAAATGGACCGCCCGGGTGTGTTGGTCTAGGAAATAGTTCCAGGTGGATGTCAGAAAAAGAATTTTCGAAATTTATTGACCACTTTTTGAAACATGTTAAAACATCAGAGCAGGAACCAGTTTTATTGTTGTTGGATAACCATCATTCTCATGTCAATGTGGAAGTCGTCACGAAGGCAAAGAACAACCATATCATTCTTTTGTCTTTCCCACCACATTGTTCTCACAATCTCCAACCAGTGGATGTCGGTGTGTATGGACCGTTTAAGAATTATATTAGCCGGCAGCAAACGAACTGGATGGTTAATCATCCGGGAAGACAATGACCATCTACGATCTCCTGGCATTATGAAAGAAGCATTTCCTCTGGCATTCACTCAAAACAATATCATCAACTCGTTTAAAAAGCTGGCATTTGGCCGTGCAATGAAGATGTATTTCAAGACTGTGACTTCGCACCATCATTTGTAACTGATCGTCCCGATCCAAATACTGCTTCGATGGGAAACCAGGGATCACTTCAGCCAGGAGATAGTTCTGTCAATCCAGAAGAAGTATCACTTAATCTAGAATCTTCAATTCAAAATGAAATTTTAGATAACATGCCTGACATTCAAATAAGTATTTCAGAGGTAATTGATCAGCTATCGCATGTTCCTTCTAATGAGCCGGGACCATCAGATAAGCATCGACTATCGAATGAACCAGTACCTTCAAATATATCAGCATCGCCAAATAAACCAGGACCGTCAAATGATCCAGGACCATCAAAGAATCCTACAGAAAAATTTAATATAGAAACAGTAAGACCCCTTCCAAAAGCTCCTCCACGAGTCGAATCTAAACGAAAGCGTTCAAGGAAATCCACTATTCTCACTGATACTCCCGAAAAATTGGCCTTAGAGGAAGAAGAAAATTAAAATCATCTAAAAGAGAAAAACTAGTCAGACTGAAATTAAAAATAAGGGTAAAGGGAAAGGTAAAGGTAAAGGTAAATCAACCCGGCGAGTAGAAGTAGAAAAGGTGAAGAAACATATTCTTCAGGATGACAGTGAAGAAGATACCTGCTGCTGTTTAGTTTGCGCTGAGTCTTATAATGACGATGCATCTGGACTTGACTGGATACAATGTATTTCATGCAAATGATGGGCTCACATTACCTGTATTAAGGGTGATATCAGAAAATACATATGCCTCAACTGTTTCTCAGATGATGAGTATTCTGATTAATTTTGACAAAAACAAACTATACAGGCACACATTTCTTGTCTACTTTTAAGTACAAATTAGATAAAGATCATTTGAACTAGTGTAACTTAAAGACTGATACTAAAAAGTATTATTTAACGCTGTTAGAACGCTTGTTTAAATACTTAATTGTTTAAGGTAACATTTAGATTCTTTAAAACTGTTGATACTTACCAAAAACTTTATGCGACTGATTACGTAATACTTAATTGTTAAGCTTAAACTATTTCAATTAATGTTTCTAGGCTTAAAAGCTTTAATACTCAGTAGATATGGTGGTTAATTAGTATTGATTGATAAAAACTTTAAAGATTGATTATGAAAACTTTAGTAACTTTAAAACGTATAGTTTAATTTGTTGTTAACTTGTTTATATATTTTAATATATATATATTATCTATAATACAATATTTTTGTTTGAGTAAATGATGTTTTATTTAAGTATTTCCTAAAAAATTGTCTCTGTTAATAATTGCCCTTACGTTAAAACGTACTCCAGCTCCGTTAATATTTGCCCCAAATGCGGGCACATATTAACAAATGACTTTTTTGGTTTTGACGGCTCTCTTTCTAAAAGCACTTACATACCGAATGTATTTTGCTACTAATATCATAGCTGAATAACCAAAGCATGTTTTCAATTAAAAATTAAACTAAAAAATTCGTTACCAAAGAAAATATAAACTATAATACAAAATTTGTTAGAACCAGCCCCGCCCTCCCCTACCTCGAAAGGCTATCTGGAATTTTTATTATCTATTTATTTATTCAATTGCTACTTTTATTCGAATTATTATTTGCTAGTAATTTATAATGTTTGGATAGTTTCAGAGCATAGAGAATTATTCGTACTTATTGTATGTGAACTGTAAATGTTTCGTTTTATTTACCTACTCTTCCCTTTCGATTTTTTACCTTAATCACTTATGCACTACATCCTACAAAAATAAGGGATATCTTATCATAAATATAAGTGTAAGAAAAATGCAAGGTCTTTCAACGTAGTTCTGTCATCACATCAAGTGATTAGATGTCTTATGAAACCATTATTTTGATTGGTATCTATCAAAGCACCTATTCAAAAATTGTTATCTAATTTGTTATCTACCAACATTGAGTGTCCGAATCAAAATAAGACTACCATTTCTATAACAAATATAATGACTTGGCAATCGCACAGCAACATAATTCAATATTCGAAAAGTATTCTTAAAAGTGTTTGGCCTTTGGAAATTTTGTGTATTATTATTGTGGATATTTTCCGTTGGACTGCCAAGCTATTCTACCTGTTATAGAATAAAGGTGTCTGATTTTGATACGGACACAATAATTGCAAGTAGGTTACAAATTAGATAACAATGTATGTATTTTTTTGTGGTGAAAGAACTGCGTTCCGAGGTATTTTTTTTTCATTTCATGTTTGTGATGTCTGCAGGTCCTTTTAAATATATTCAATTTTTCTGTTTCGCGGCATATAATGAAATATGGAGATATTGTGAGTCTATGAGCCTATGAGTAAGATACCCTATTTTGGTCCCTGAGGTTAAGATGTGTTCTTTTGGTTGAAAGAGGAGCTACTTTAATGAGGAATGAGTAAAAGATATTTTTTCGCGGTTTTTATACATTGAAAACTATCATTTCACATGAAAATATCTTCCTCATTGTAGGAACGAATGACCATTACCGTTGTAGTTTATTTGTTATTGTTTGGTGGGCAAATCCATTCATTCATTCAACCAGATAACAAGAAGTTAATCTTTCAGTGATGAGTAATTGGTTTGTACTAACTGATTTCTAATGAGTGTTTGAAGCTTCTGAAAGTCTTGGGCTAAATATTTAGTTTATATGTGTATACCATGCAAGAAGTAAGTGCCCCTCATTGTTATGGAATATAAACCTTTGAGAGAGTGAGTACCTACTATTTTGAATAAAACATTCTATCAGCAATTTTCCTAAAATGAAATTTATAAGTCCCTTCACTATAATATCTATATGACATGTACTTTATAGAAACGAAAAATGCATTCACATTATACAGGGTGCTCCATTTATTGCAAAAGATGAAAGAAAACCAAACTATAAGTAGCTTAGAAGCAAATTTATATTTATGCAAATACAACACATGAAAACTTCATGCTTTGAAAATATCATTAAGATGTGCAGCACTTAAAATTCAAGAAATTAACGCAGAAAATCGAAAATTCAAATTCATTCTGTAAAAGTTCTGATATGTTAAAGAACTATTTTTTCAATAATTCACCAGCACTAAGAATACTTGAGAACAATCGAAATTAAAATGGTACTCATAGAAATAGAAATGAAACTAATAATGAAAAATGTTAAAACTTCGAAGAATTCAAATTACCCAAAAACTTGTCAATACCGGATACCATATTTCTATCCCTGGTGAGAATTTCTGCATGACATTCACGATTCACACTCAAAAACAATGAATTCGAAGAAGCATTTTGATGCATTTCGTTCCAAATTCCCATCAGTCTGTTTCGAACCTCATTCATCGTAGCTGGCTGGTTTTGCTGGCTTCTTAATTTTCTATTGGGAATGTCGCAGACATTGAAGTAATTTTGTGATCTTGAAGGTAGTTCCTATCGATATGAGCTTGGTGAGGTGTAGCGTTATCATACAAAAAAAAAGATTTCACCCATGTTTGCCGTAAATGGTACAAGTTCTTCTAAAACAGGGGTGCTCAAACGGTCGATCGCGAGTGCTTTTTGAGTAGATCTCGTGAAGAAAAAGTTTTTTAATAAGTAGGTAACTAAACTACAAAAATTTATTACGTAATAAAATAACACTCTGCAAGAGGCAAAAGGTGGCTTTATCAAAGGAACGGGCGGTACTCGTCAAAGAAAAGCCGCGTATTTTACTCTTGCCGCTTTTCTAGAAATTTGCGTTGCGAGTTTGACGGGAACATTCGAGACTTCCGTTCACGCCGATATGAATGTTGCGCCTGCATGGAGTGAAGTCATTCTGAATTCTAACTTGAAGGCAACATTACGTCGATACAAATTTTATTATTGAATAGTACTAAATGAGTGCAGCGAAGAAATCTAAAACGTATCATTCTAATAACGATTGGGAGGAAGAATTTTTCTTTTGTATGGTGACAGTGCATTTGTTTTATTTGTCGTGCGGCAGTTGCAATACCTAAGCGTGGTAACTTAGAGAGGCATCTTAAAACGGTTCATGAAAACTGAAAAGGATTTTCCACACCAGAGTGAATTCAGAAAACGAATAGTACGTAATTTGGTATCTTGTTTGAAAGAAGAACAAACCTTGTTGACAAGACCAGCCAAACAATCAAAAGCTACTACGATCGCGTCATTTAAAATATCTCATATATTGGCGAAACACAAGAAACCATTCGAAGAAGGATCATTTGTGAAGGAAGCATTTATTGAAGCGGGTGAGACCTTATTTGGAGATTTTAAAATAAAACAGAAATCATGTCTGCTATTAGAGAACTTCAGTTATCTCGTCCGACTGTCACAACGCGTATTGAAGTCATGAGTCAGAACATGGCAGATAAACTAAAACATGATATCATGAAATTTACATACTTTTGTTCACAGTTCGAAGAATCCACCGATATGACAGACACTGCCCAGCTGTGTATTTTTATTCGGATGGTATTCAATGACATGTTGGCTAAAGAAGAATTTTTGACAATCATTCCTCTGAAGGGGAAGACCCGTGGCGAAGATACATATGACGTTTTCTTAATTTTTGTAAAAAATTACAATTAATTATAAATTAGTGTGTATTACAACCGATGGAGCACAAGCAATGATTGGAAACAAAAACGGTTTTGTGGCATTGTTTCGGGCTAATGAAGATTTCCTTAGTTTTTTTTCATTCCATTGCACTATACATCAACAAGTTTTGTGTTCAAAAGTTTTAAACATGGAGAAAATTATGTAGCAGTTGGAACATATGTAGTCAGCTGAACACACTGATTTAGTTATTTAGACGGACGTCAGGTTTCAAGAGTTATTGCCCGAATTAACAGCCTAAAAAGAGAGGATCTGTAACATTTTCCGTCTTTGAAGGCAAGGATTCCTCAGTTGAATTATGATAGGTATAATTTTCAAATGTTCTGGGACAATTCGAAATGCGTTTTTATGATTGCAGTGAATTGGCAAATATAGCATCATTTATGAGTTATCTTTTTTCATGTAAAAACATTGAGGAATTAGCTACTGAAATAGCAACTCAGTTTAATATGAACTCATGTTTTGTTGAAAATGAGTTGGAGCAGGTACATCAAAAAGCTACAGCATCTGATACAAATTTCAGGTGTTTTATATCTGAAGATTATATCAGAATCTAAGGCAAATCGCCCTTCAACTGACGGCAATGTTTGGTTACTTGTGCGAGTCTGCATTTTCTGAAATGAAGGTAAGTCAAGATATCACAATCGACTAACTGACGATCCTGTCATCATGCTTGCTATTAGCACTCAGTGGTTACGTACCATCTTATGAAAAGTATGCTGAGGGCATGCAATGCCACGCTTCAACATCGAAAGTCACTCCTTAGTTGAGTTTAACACCATATGTATTTCTTTTGTTTTGTGATATTATAGAGGAGAACCTAACTAAACATAACCCAAACCTTGACTAAAATAATGTATCTAGTGCGGAAAGCTAATATCTATATATGCTATGGTACAGCCTAACTAGGTAGGTAGGTAGGTAGGTAGGTTGTATCGTGTATGTACGACAACCCTGCATCACACATACTTGCAGCCTCTCAGAGTCGATCATAAGTAGTCTAAAAATATTGAGGTAGATCGCAAGCAGTTCAAGTTTGAGCACCCCTGTTCTAAAATGTCTGTAATATACCTCTGTGCATTTAGGGTTCTATTATATATACTTATATTAGTAGGTAAAATGTTGCACCGGGTGTATCTCATTTGGACGTCTGTACACTAGAGAACGTCGATCGCACTGAAAAAGACATAATGTCGACTAATCTGTAAACAAAACTCCCAGTCAACTTCTTACAAATTGGCTTGTTTCCTGGCAAAATTCAATCGGGCTCTTAGTTGTGTTGGTGTTAGAGCTGCGACACGACTGCAACCTAACCTTGAGATGTGTCGCCGTTGATGCTCAGGGCCATCCTTGCCCAAGTCTCCTTCCATAACTACTAGTCTCTCTGTACTTGCCAATCATTCTAGTAACAGTTTAATGGGACATCCCGAAGCCTTTGATCTATTCTCGTATAACCTCGTTCAACCTAGATCATCTGAAACCACTGTCTCAGCACATTCTGCCGGGGTCTAAATACGTGATTCGCTTAGCAATATTACCGAAAATAAAAAATTTCAAGAAGAACAAACGTTACTTGCAATAATTCAACAGCAACTGGGCCGGCTCGGTGGCGTATGGGATATGATGCTCGTCTCCTACGCAGAGTTACCTGGGTTCAATCCCCACAAAGTCGGTGCGATTTTTCGGATTCTGGGAATCGCTTGAGTGTCCATCTTTCGGAGGAGATGTAAAGCTGTCGGTCCTGTCTAACAGAGATGTGTTGGACATTAAAGATCCCTTCCCTCGACACGAGAGGGGTTCGGCAAAATTCCCGGGTTAGTGAGGTGACAGAATTCCCCGGCGTGTCATTAGCCGAAAGGCAGAAATAGAGCACGTTAAAGGAAAAACAAACAAACAAACAAACAGCAACTGCTGTTATCAAAATGTGGTGGTTCCTTTCAAAATATCAATTCATTTCTTTCACTTTATTTCTTATCAGAGGAACATGTGCGCCAACAGTGAATTTTGTTGGCATATGTCCGGACACATCTGAAGAAATGTGCGCTAATAATTTGTTGCCTACTAATAAAGAAATTTGAAATATTGAAATTCTGCATTAATTTCTTGGCGCATTGTATGAGTAGTTCTTATTTATAAATACAATAAAACTATCGATTTAAACTACAGAGAGTGGTCCATGATGTTCAATTACAACTCGCCATTGGTTTTCGACTTCAGCAACGTTGTTTCCTTTTTTCGGTATAGATTTAATCACATACTTATTCTACGTTGTGAGCTTCCCAATTATTATGAATCTTCTTTTCAATACCTAGAAAGAACTAGTTTAGGTGGTAACTAGGTGGTTTCCTTTCTTTTGAGCTCCTTTATAATATATTTTGCATTTTACGAAGCTATATCTTGCCAGAACATTAGCTTGGTTTCGCTTACCATTGTATAATAAAATACCTGTAGGAATATATAATCATAAACAGGGTGATTCAGGAGGAGAGGGAGATATTTTCGGTGGCGCTAGGCAACATTCCTGGTGTGTTGGAATGATGCATCTTTTCGACTTACGCGACTCCATTTCGCATATACAAGCTGTTTAGTGTGAAGTGGCTAAATTTTACAGACATCATAACTCTGACATCGCTGATTCGATTTGAATGAAACTTTCAGGATTGTGAGTCAGTTAGTAGGCCAACTGTTCACAGAGATATATTAGATTTCAGTTGAAAACTTCAATGAAATCTACAGGGTAATCATATCACTTCGAACCCATTCAGAAAATGTTTTCGACGCCATTATGGCGACTTGTGAAATGACAATTTGGATACTTCAATCTGTTTCATGAAATTCGGTTCCTGCTCATAAATCGATATCTCTCACCGATCATTAAATATTTTCCGAATAAAGTTGGCAAAATGTAGAAAATAAGTTGATTACGGTGCGGACGTACGTGTAGAGTATTACTTGACATGCCAGTTATTCCGTAATAACCTCCCTCGAAAAATAGGTCACTCCTTTCTTTTCACATTGACTTCAATGGCAGTGAGCTTTCATGCTTGATGATTACTATCAAATTTTCAGATCACAACAATCTAAATACCTTCTTGATCAAAAAGTTCCCGACTGTTGTTAATAAAATCAAGAATACAAAGTTATTCATCAAAATAAATATTGCCTCCTCCAAAGTACTCCATCGACTGCAACGCACTTATACCAGCGCTTGATCCAATCCTCAAAACACTTTTTTATATTCGATTTGCGGTATGGTCTTTAGGATCATCTTCAATTTTTCCATTATTTCCTCTCGGCTGCTAAAACGCGTTCCCCGGAGCGGTTTCGATTAGGAAAAAGTTACAGGGAGCCAAATCAGGTGAATTTGGTAGTTGTTGGATGGTATTGGTGTTGTTTTCAGCCAAATGGTCACGGATAATGAAGGCATTATGAGACGGCGCGTTATCGTGGTGTAAAATCCATGAGTTGTTTTGCCACAATTCTGGTCGTTTTTGGCGAACAGCTCCACGCAAACGCCGCATAACGCCCAAATAATACTCCTTGTGGTTAGTTTGACCTTTTGGAAGGTATTCATGGAGCACAACACCATGGTAGTCCATGAAAACCACACGGTAACAAAGTCAGGAACTTTTTGATCAAGGTGGCATTTATCTTTATTTTTATGTTAACAAATTATTTGTCTTTCCATAAACCTGTAATAACTCTCTTATCCAGGAACATAGAAAATGTTTTCAAAGTCAGTGGTCACATAATAAATACAAAATGTCAGTTATTTATTCATTATGGAAAGACAAATAATTTGTTAACATAAAAATAAAGAGAAATATTTAGATTGATGTGATCTCAAAATTCGATAGTAATCATCATCCGTGAAAGCTCGCTGCCATTGAATTAATAATAATAATAATAGCATTTTATTGACATTTTGTACAGAAATAATAATTATAACTATCAATTAGATTAAAGGCCTTAAACTTATTATGAGTGAGTGTTACTGTACATTGAGAGATACCAAAAGGTAGGATACAGCATAGCTGATTAATCCAACCTGAATAAAATAGAAACAAATACTAGACAAGTGTACCCACAATTGTACGGAAACATCGTTATGTAAGAGATACTTATCACTAATCTTACCAACTATTCATCTTGAAAACAAGAATTAAACACTAAAATAAATCAAAATTAATTCATGCACTCCATATATAAAAGATAAAAAAAAAATTAGGAAACAAGGAAAGACTACATCTCATTTAACTGTCTCTCAAAAAGCCAATGCCTCACCCTCCTCTTAAATGCATCCAAACTCAAACCTAAAAGACTACTCGGTATTTTATTGATTTCATCTACAATAATATAAGAAAAGCAACCCTGAAACATGGAAGCACGATAACGCGGCATGGCAAGTTTATGTCTGAACCTGACGTTGATGCTATGAACATCTGTTCTATATTTGATTCGTCGGTGCAGATAGGAGGGTTTCTTCTCATTCAAAATTATGTAAAACAGACTTAGCACATGCAGCCTTCTTCGATTCGCCATGTTCAACCAACCCAATTGCTCCAGTCTGCAGGACGTGCGATCTGTGCGTCTAAGGTTGAAAACAATTCGAACACACCAGTTTTGAATTTTCTGAACTCGGGCCACATTCTGTTTTGTCAGACATGGGCCATATACGGTATCGCAATAATTGAGGTGAGACAACACCAGCGCTTCACAAAGCATTTTTCTTTGTCGAATATCCAGAAATTCTTTGCAACCATAAATCAATTTGATATTCACGAAAGCTCTTTTAAGTAGCAAGTTTATGTGAGAATCAAACCTCAAATCGCTATCCATAATCAAACCCAAATTACGACACTCGCTAGTCAGAGGAAGAACTGCGCCATTCACAGATATCTTAATTAGATCTTTACATGCCTCTCTCATGACCTTCCTTCCAAATAGCATAACTACAGTTTTTGAAGGGTTAATGCTCAGACACATACTCTCCGACAACTTAAAGATGTTATCCAAATCTATATTAATTTTTTCTAGAGCTTCATCAAGTGAGTCGCGCGAAAACTGTAAATAGAGCTGTGAGTCGTCAGCATATAAATGAGCCGAGCAGAAAATTAAACAACACATGAGCTGAAAGGTATAGATAATAAAAAATATCGGTCCGAGAATGGATCCCTGCGGAACTCCACATGGGATCTCTATAGGATCAGACTTAATTTTTCCGTACAAAACTCTTTGTGTTCTGCCAGTCAAATAGCTTTCAAACAATAAAACCGTATTTTCAGTGAAACCAATATAATGAAAGATTGCCAACAACAAATCGTGATTAATTTTATCGAAAGCCTTCAAATAATGCAGTAGGACGAGCAACAAAAGTTCATTATCGTCTACAGCCTTTATGATGTCATCCACCACTGCGAGCAGGGCAGTGGTACAGCTATGACCCCCCCCTGAAACCCGACTGGATATCAGGCAAAATACTCTCCGACTCCAAATACGCTTTTATTTGGACAGCGACAAGTTTTTCAAAAATTTTGGACAATACACTCAATATACTTATAGGTCGGAGATCCCTGTAATCCTTAGGATCGCGTACTTTTGGAATCGGAATGACATGAGCCATTTTCCACGACTTTGGATAAACTGACTTCTCGATGCAATAATTTATTATGTGACATATGAACTTCAGGATAAAAGGTGAACACAACAATTCAATGTGAAAAGAAAGGAGTGACCTATTTTTGATTTTTACGGGATATCCGGCATGTCAAGTAATACTCTGCACGTACGTCAACTTATTTTCTACATTTTGCCAACTATATTCGTCAAATGCTTAATGATCAGATTGAAGTATCCAAATTGTCATTTCACAAGTGGCCATAATGGCGTCGAAAACAATTTTTGAATGGGTTTGAAGTGATATGGTTATCAATATTAAATGTACCAACCTGTAGATTTTATTGAAATTTTCAACTGAAATCTAACATATTTCATCAACTATAATTGTATCAATTTTTTACATCAATTCAGACATTAATCGCCTAGTATTCGGAATTGTCTCTGAAAACTAACATTATTCCAAAATGAATATTTTTTTAAATAAAATACCTAAGGGGTGATCAAAATATTTTAGTGGCATATTGAGAGAGCTACCTTTTCTTGTTTTGATGATGTATTCAGAATTTTGCTTAAGTGATATACAAGGTGTTGTTTTATCGTCTATTCATGAAATTGAACTTCTACAGTCCCGTCCTGTACAAGAGAACGAATTTTCTCAGCGAATAGTTGGTTTACTAGGTGACTCACAATCCTGCAATTTTAATTCAAATCGGACCAGCGATGTCAGAGTTATGATGCCTGGAAAATTTAGCCACTTCACAATAAACACCCTGTATATGCGAAATGGAGTTGCGTAAGTCAACAAGATGTATAATTCCAACACACCAGGAATGATGCCTACCACCACCGAAAATATATCCCTCTCCTCCTGAATCACCCTGTATATAATAAAATTCAGTCGCAACATATCGAAGTCGTATAGTCATTTATTCCCACAATAAGTGATGTTAAAAGGTAAGAGTCGGTTCATTAAATACAGAAGAAGTTGTGTTTTTCGAAACGGCGATTGAGTGAAAGTTCGTATACATTTATATTACACGTATAATTGATTCATTACAATAAACAATATAAAACCAAAACGGTGAAATGAATGTAATTTTGGTTGATACCGCAAATGATAATCACTTTTTAGTCAAACTAGAAAGAATGCATTCATAACTTTCTTATGGAATGAAGGATGTATTGGGTTTATTAATTATTTCACATGTGGATCCTACTAGTTGTTTAAGTAGTTCTGAGTAATTAATTTTCTTATACATTTATTCTGTTGATATATGAACTAGTGATATACTTATCGGAAATTAAAAACCGAATTATTTCTGTTGGTTAATACCTGAACCATGAACTTCTATGAAAAAAAACATTTTTATACCAGAAAAATACAATTTACGGTATAATTAGCACCATGTGAAAAATTCTTTTGATAAAAAAATTCGAATGGCTAAACACCTGGGTGGCAAATTTAAATTTCATTTTTTGAAAGTTGTTGGGGTATATATGTGGTTCAGTTATTCTAGGAGCTGTTTTAACAGAAAAGTTTCTATCTATTTCATAAAAATCCTCAATATGCTGCCAAGAAATTTCCTTATCAAGTAAAAGTAATGTTTCATTAACATACTTATGACAGCTTTAATAGTATGAGGTATATTAAAACTTAAATGATTATTAATGCTACATCGAGTATTTTCAATAGAGATAAACACCTCAAAGAAGTCTAGGGAACACTTCTGAATATCGATATCAGTTTTTTTATAAAAAACTAAAAATGCAGCAGATGCGACGTTGATTTATAATCATTTCATGTATTCAGTGTTTGAAATCAGTTAGTTGGCACTTTGTTTCTGTTGTAAGTACAAATAAAAGATTCAAGTTTTGTGATTCGACCATGGAAAGACGACATTTGACTAGAGAAGAGATGTTACGAGCCGTTGGCATGCTTCAAGCTGGGAGCTCACAACAGGAAGTATCCAGGGTTCTGGTAGCCCAAGTGTCATAAACCGTTTATGGTCGCGTTTCAATGAAACAGGTAGCGTAGAAGAACGCCATACAGGTTGTTTCAGGATTACTACAGTCGCCCAAGACCGATTTTTGGTTTTACAAGGCAGAAGAGATCGTACTACCACAGCATCTCAATTAGCTCAAGAGCTATCACGAGTTCATAATGTTCAAATTTCCGACCAAACTGTGAGAAATCGACTGCATGAAGGTCAACTCCACTCCAGACGTCCTTTAAGAGTTCCACAACTGACCCATGGAAATCGCGCTGCTCGTTTAGCTTGGTGCCAAGAACACGTAAACTGGGATCAAGAGAGGTGGGCCACAGTTCTCTTCAGTGATGAATCTAGATTTACTTATTATCCCGATTCGGGAAGAATTCGAATATGGAGGGAACCTGGAAAGCAAAACCGTCTCCAGCATGCTCGAGAAGTTGTTAGACAGGGAGGCGGGTCAGTGATATTTTGGGGAGGTATACGCCTTGGTGGAAGAACTGACCTCGTTTTCATACAGAACAACCTCACGGGAAATTCTTACGCAAATGAGATAGTTTCACTCGTAGTGGTACCGTATCTCCAAAGAATGGGTCAAAATCCACTCTTCCAACAAGATAATGTCCCTTCTCATCGTGCCAGAGTTGTCTTGAACGTTCTTGAAGAGAATGATATCGATCTTCTACCGTGGCCATCCTGCTCCCCAGATCTGAATCCCATCGAGCATATGTGGGACACCCTAAAAAGAAATCTCCTGCGTTAAAACGTCTTCCATCATGAACAGGAGCTTCGATTTGCAGTTCAGGAATGACTTAGGCCAAAATGTAATAGACAATTTAATATTGAGCATGCCGCGACGATGCCAAAGTGTCATTAATAACAGAGGTGGACCTTCTGGGCACTGAAAAATATAAATGCTTCCATATCGTTTCGAAAATATTAGTTCAGGATTTTTTTTGTGTTTTACCAAATTTCGTCATTTTCAAATTTCAAATTTTTTTTATAATAGGTGCTTTGGAGAAGTGAAATATTATTTTGTTTTCTTGAGAATACATTATATACAATACATCCTAACAAAAACCGAAAGATTTCTCTGAATTCGAATCATCAAATTCATATTTTAAAGATATTGATAAGTGTTCCCTAGACTTTTTTGAGGAGTTTATTTAAAATACTACTTAATTTGATATTGTTAGAACCCATGCAATAATTGAACCGAACGAGAAGTCTGAGCTAGAAAATATGTAAGAGGCTTTTTCCGGTTGCAATAGAAGCTTCTTCTTACCATAAGAACACATGCAGTCAAAGTCTCGTTATCTATGACTAGCCCAGACAATTTTGAGACCGTTCATAAATTAAATAAGCTTCATTGAAACGGCACCCCATTGCACAAACATGGAGATGTCCTAATATTTTGTTGCTCGATTTTCACTAATTTATTATCACTCTACCACAGTTTCTAACGCTGTTGAAAGATGCAGACTACAATTTCATTTTAAAACCTGTCTTTTCCCATAAGATGTATTCTATTGTGCATACAAGATGGGATCGGCGCAAACTGTTTCCGTTGAAAGCGTAGAAGAGATGATTAATATAGTAAGCTATGGTTGCCAATGGCATAGCTTCACGGATAGCTCAAAATTTAACATATTCAAAAAATTTGTCATAAATTGTAATTCAACCAATTATCAACGGTCATCACACAACTTTATCTGGGGGCACGGCCTTTTCTTGAAACCTTGAAAAGAAAGTGAAATGAGGATTCCCGATAAGATTACCTATTATTTATTAGAGTGATCGTATCAAAATTAGACATTTTATTTCTATAATGTATAAGACATTGCAATATAAGTCAATATTTAAGATGCTTTATCATTGAAGGCTGTTAAACCATATTGCCAATGAAAATTCATATATTCTTATTCTCATTATATTACCGTGCTGTTGCCGAGTAATTGTATTTGTTATAAAAATAAAGATGATTTTGATATGTTACTCTAAATATTGGTATGTAATTAATTAGATAACAATTTATGACAAAGTTATTGAATAGGTGCTTATCATATTTATTTATATTGAAATAATGTACTGGGTTCCATATGACATCTGAAAACTTTTTGCGGCGAAACGACTAGCATTTTTTAGCATTTATGATGGGATGTCACTTTACTTTAGAACAGGGGTGTTAAAACTTGAACTGCTGGCGATCTACCTCAATATTTTTAGACTACTTACGATCGACTCTGAGAGGCTGCAAGTATGTGTAATACAGGGTTGTCGCACATAACACGATACACCCTATCTACCTACCTAACTAGGTAGGGTGTACCGTAGCATATATAGATATTAGCTTTCCGCACAATATACATTATTTTAGTCACAGTTTAGGTTAGGTTTAGTTAGGTTCTTCTTTATAATATCAATGAAAAAACTCATAGTTATTCAAAATTGCGTGTTTATTGGTTGTTACAAAACAAAAGAGTTACATATGGTGTTAAACTTAACTAAGGAGTTACTTTGGATGTTGAAACGTGGCACTGCATGTCCTCAGAATACTTTTCATAAGATGGTATGTAACCACTGAGTGCTATCGCAAGAATGATGACATAATCTTCAGCTAGTCGATTGCGATATTTTGACTTAATTATCTTCATTTCAGAAAATGCAGACTCGCACAAGTAAGTTGACCCAAACATTGCCGTCAGTTGAAGGGCGATGTGCCTTAGATTCGGATATTTATCTTCATATATAAGACCAAAAATTTGTATCAGATGCTGTAGCTTTTTGATGAATATATCTGATATAATCTGCACCAACTCATTTTCAACAGAAAATGAGTTCATAATAAAGTGAGATGCTATTTCAGTAGCTAATTCCTCAATATTCTTACATGAAAAAGGATAACCCATAAATGATGCTATATTTGCCAATTTACTGCAATCATGAATACGCGTTTCGAATTGTCCCAAAACATTTGATAATTTAGCCTCATACGTATCATAATTCAACTGAGGAATCCTTGTTTTCATAGACAGAAAATGTTTTAGATCCTTTCTTTTCAGTTGATCTTTCGTAAGTTGCAATTTACTTTTGAATGCGTTTACTGCGATAATCATCTCAATAATAGTTTTTCCTTTATTTTGAAGCACCAAGTTAATGGTGTTTAAGTGCATTGTGATGTCAGTAAAAATGCCAAATCAGTCAGCCATTTTTCGTTTTTCAACATCTGAGTGTCATCACCTCTTTCGTCTAGAAAAGCTGTTATTTCGGGCAATAATTCTTGAAACTTTTCTAGGAGTTTTCCGCGACTCAACCATTTGACGTCCGTGTGAAGAACTAAATCAGTGTGTTCAGCCCTATCTTCTAACTGCAATTTGAAGAGCCGCCTTTGCACGGATGGAATTCACAATTTTTGTTGCAATGCCCATAATTTCCTCCAAGTTCGAAACCTTTGAACACAAAACTTGTTGATGTATAATGGAAATAAAAAAAATGAAGCGAAATCTTCATTGGCTCGACACAATGCCACGAAACCGTTTTTGTTTCCAGTCATTGCTGGTGCTCTAACGGTTGTAATGCACACTAATTTATATATTGGTAGCTGGTAGTGCTTTACAGAATTGAAGAAAACGTCATATATATCTTCGCCATGGGTCTTCCCCTTCAGAGGAATGATTGTCAAAAATTCTTCCTTAGCCAACATGTCATTGAATATCATCCGAATAAAAATACACATCTGGACAGTGTCTGTCATATCGGTGGATTCGTCGAACTATAGGGAAAAGTACATTTTATGATATCATGTTTCAGTTTATCTGGCATGTCCTGACTCGTGACTTCAATACGCCTTAGGACAGTCGGACGAGATAACTGAAGTTCTCTAATAGCAGACATGATTTCTGTTTTATTTTTAAAATCTCCTAACAAAGTCTGACCCGCTTCAATAAATGCTTCCTTCACAACCGATTCATCTTCGAAAGGTTTCTTGTGTTTCGCCAATATATGAGATATTTTAAATGATCGTAGCAGCTTTCGATTATTTGGCTGGTCTTGTGAACATGGTTTGTTCTTTTTTCAAACAAGATATCAAATCACATACTTTTCGTTTTCTTAATTCACTCTGTGGCGGAAAATCCTTCTCATAGTTTTTATGAACCGTTTTATGATGCCTCTCTAAGTTACCACAGTTAGGTATTGCAACTGACGCACGACTAATAAGACAAATGCACTTATCCTTCACCATACAAAAGAAGAATTCATCCTCCCAATCGTTATCAAAATGATACTTTTAGATTTCTTCGCTGCACTCATTTTGTACTATTCAATAATAAACTTTGTATCGACGTAGTATTATCGGTGTGAACAAAAGTCTCGAATGTTCCCGTCGAACGCGTCTCCCGAAATTTCTAGAAGAGCGGCAAGAATAAAAAATGCGGCTTCGCTTTGACAAGTACCGCGCGTTCCTTTGATAAAGCCGCCTTTTGCCGCTAGCAGAGAGTTATTTCATTACGTAATAAATTTTCGTAGTTTAGTTACCTACTGATTAAAAATTTTTTTATCTACTCAAAAAGCACTCGCGATCGACCGTTTGAGTACTCCTGCCTTAGAAATAACAATTCTAAGTGAACTGCAGCGGCAACTTATAATGGATTACAATCCAATGAGAATTTGCCATAATTATGCATAAGAAGTAGCCGCAAAGTTTCGTGAAACAGGATCAGTCCTGAAAATTCTCTAACAAACGAAGTTACAGAAATTGTAGTTTTGGAACACACTCATGATGAACGTCTCCGAAATATCATATGTAGAATATTCAGCAAATTTTATTGAGTTCCATGTACTTAATGAAGATGATTACGATCACCGGTTGCAATTTTGCTAGCTAATGAGTGAAAGAATCGTTAATTATATTCATTCATGTATTAATAGTATCCAAAGGTTAGCGAAACCTCGTTATTTCAAGTTGTAACATTTCTGTTTTATTTCATTTAACTCAAATATAAATTTCCATATTCATGTCACACCTTCATTATATTCAAGTAACAATCGGAAAGAAAGTTAAGATAATACTTTATTACTTTTCTTCGTTTTCAATGCGTTCCAGTTCACAAGAATGATATCCATCATTGAATGGATTGTTAATCCATTTCAAACTCTTGCTGGAGTCCATTAAACTCTTAGTTGAATAAATTCATTAAATGAATTTTTGTGAATATTAATCTAATTGAACTATAAATTTTCATAAAGATACTTGAAAGATGGTGAGATTATACCTATGCTTTTTCGATTACAACTGTTTGTTTTACTATTTCATGAATTTACTTCATGTTTCTGAGGTGTTTAAGTATTCTATGAAGAGAATTGCAGTATTTGGTTTCCTTGGTTTTCAAAACGTAATTTATGTCCTTTTTATAATCTGACCTCGACAATGAATGTGTTTATCAGAGTAACCTGAAGAAACCTTCGAAATACTTGCACATATAATTGATTTCAACAGTTTCGAATATAAAATGGAACCTTGGAAAGTTAGAACTTCTTTCTATGAATTATAAAAGATGTGTCCTGTCAAACCATATTTTCTATTATGATTTGAAGTTTATAAAACTTGGTTTTGGATTAGGGTCTGACCTTATATGTAATTCCAAAACTTATTAATAATAAATAAAAGATTTGTACCTTGATTTTCCATTTTTTCAATCGAGTTATAAATAAAACTCTACGCACAAATATGAATAGCAGAACGCTTTCATCGTTAGCTATAATTATCTTTCGAATTTCTTCTGTGATTGACCACATTTTTCCCTAAAAATTCGTAGCATCATACATTATTTTTTTCTCCTGAAAGCTTTTCCACCATCAAAGGAAATAATTATTCTCATTCAAATCGTAGTTTTTGCCTTGAGGCATAAATGGTCATACTTTCCTGAATCTTTGTGAGATGCTGTTCCAATTGCAGTTCTACCGATTACTTCAATTTCTACAACTGGAGTTACTCCTAGCAACCTTCACAAAATATTGAGATTATTTTCGGTCTGAACTAAATCATACTTGAACAGTTTCAGAAGGTAACAGTCACCATATGTAATATTCTTAGATTTCCTTTCGCAAGGAATAATTAGGTAGAGGCATAAATTTCCTTCTGAGTTATATACAAATAAATAAAATACAAAATGAAATCTGAGCAGTATTAACTCAGAAGGAAATCATGACTCTACCTGTTGTTTCGATTTTCTCATCCCCGCAACTTCAATCCCCTACCGGGGGTGAGCACAACCTGATTTAGAATAGGGATGAGGGGTGTTGCGATACCTCATTTTGAAGATTTTACCGTGACCTTTTTCCCCTTAATTTTCGCTTCAAAACTTTCAACGTTAACGAAATGTCAGCTAAAAAAGTAGAAGACTACTTACTTTTCAGATTTGTTTATTGAGTGCTGAAAATGGGCACCAACAACTTCCATGCAGTAAATTAAGTTTTGCTCAAATCGTTCACGTACATTACTCAACATTTCTGGTTCAATTTGACGGCATTCATTAATGATCCGAATTCGCAAATCATCCAGTGACTCAGGTTGGAAAGCGTAAATCCTAGATTTCAGGTGACCGAATAGAAAAAAGTCTAGTGGCGTCAGATCACGTGATCTGGGCGGTTTCATGGTCTTCTTCATTCTTCAATACTTGCACGAGGGCTGGATAAATAGCGTTCTGTAATAGTTCTAAATAAATTTGGCCAGTTATATTACCGGGTATAAAAGGAGGGCCGATTATGTGATTTCCATAATTGCCAGCCCAAACATTTAACCTTTGGGAATGCTGAGTATGCTCTTCTCGAAATTATCTTGGATTTTCATCTGACCATCACCGACAGTTATGCCTGTTGACAATGCCGTTAAGGTAAAATGAACACTCATTCGAAAAACAGATATTGAACATGTAGTTTGGATTATTGTTAATTTCACTGACCACTTCACAGAACATGAGTCGGCGATCAAAATCATCCCCATTCAGTTCCTGAACCAATCGTATCTCAAAAGGATGCAACTTATGTTTTCTTAAAATTCTCTTGATTGTTGTACATGAATTACCAGACACATTGGACAATTTCCTAGTACTAAGGGTCGGATCCATCGCTACGTGACCTAAGATAGCCACTTCCCTCGCTTTGTCTCCTACATCTACCCTTTTTTTGTTGCCGACTGAAACAGTAGCGTCAAATTTAGCAACCAGTTGCACAACGTAAGCAGCGGATACATTTTTTTCAGGATGTCGTTCGTTAAACAAAGCCACTGTTAATCGCGCAGAGTCGTTATTTCTAAAAAATAATTTCTTTTACGGAATACACCATTTTAATCCTACTACAAATTTACATTCGCTTTGGCACAGTTTCAACGTTCCTGAAAATTCACGATAGACTAACGAGAGATTAAGGTAAATCAAACACGTGGTATGTTTACTTTTTCGAACAAAAAATTTACAAATAAACAATAACATTGCATACCTCGAGGTAAATTTAACATAAGCTAGCCACACCAGCGTTCTTTACTGCATGGAAGTGAGTGTATGGTGGCCATTTACAGCACTTAATAAACTAATCACAAAAATAAGAAGTCTTCCACATTTTTAGCTGCCATTTCATTAACGATGAAAATTTTGAAGCGAAAATTTAGGGTCAGATAGTACTCGATAAGATCTTCAAAATAAGGTATCGTAACACTCCTCATCCCTATTCAAAAACAGGGGGTTGTGCTCAACCCCGTTAAGAAATAGAAGTTACGGGGATGAAAAAATGGGAAAAGTTGTTCCCCCTCGAATCAGAAATCGACGGGTCCGAGCGATTCCCTATACAGTACAACCTCTCTAATCCGAATCATATGGGACCAGGGCTTGTTCTGATTACTGAAATATTCGGATTATCGAGGTAATTGAAATGAAATAGTGAAGAAAAGACGCTGAAAAACATGTAATATTTATTGAAAAACGTGAAATATTTATCGAAAACGTGAAATATTTATTGAAAAACGTAAAATATTCATTGAAAAACTCAAAATTATTGTGATTCACAGAAAAACATGAAAATATAACTACATATTCTTAAGAAAGTGATACATTTCAAAGATCATTTCTTAGGTTCTGAAGAAGTCTTGGATCGTTTTCTGTTTCAACGAACGAAGATGAGAATTTGCAGCTTCCTCTCTCAATTTATTCAATTATAATATTTGGTGCTGAGGGATATCATTTTCTGTGTTCCAAATATTTGTTGAAATACAAGAGAGCTTCTTTAAGTTTCACTGAATTCATGGTGTAATCGCCTTCTTCAAGTTCTTCTGTATCCTCGTCACTTTCTATGTTGATTATTTCAGCTTCAGAGAGATAATTCTCATTATCTCCTACAACCCATTCTTCAACGTCTTCAGTTGTCAATTCTTGACCAGATACATTTGTTAGCACATCTGTCATCATGCGTAGATCGCGATTTTTCTCTACTTTCTCTAGGAAATTTTTTTCTCTCAACCGTGAAAGAGGCAACAGGTCACCTGCGTCATAATCATCATCTTTTGTGGACCATAAATTCTTCCATGATTTCTGAATTAACTCTTGGGACACAGATGACCAGGCCCTTTCAAGAGAAAACACCACATGTTTGAGGTCCAATTGCTTCAGTAACTGAGAATCGTTATTGTCTTTTTGTCCCACAATATTTAGTAGCAAAGATTTTCGATTATGCAATGTCACATTCTGTATTACATGTTGATCCATTGGTTGTAATAATGGAGTACAATTAGGAGGTAGAAACATGACGTGAATATTTCGGTCGATTAATTCCTCTTCTCTTGGATGTCCAGGTGCATTATCTAATAAGAGCAGAGCTTTTTGTGGCAATTTCAGCTCGTTAATTTTATGTTTCACATCAGGAACGAATTGTTTGTAGAACCATTCATAAAATAGTTCTCTAGTTACCCACCGTTTTGTTTGAGTTTTATAATAAACAGGCAAATCATCTTCCGACCTGGAGCTGAATTTTCAGCAGCATCGGCTAGTGTTTTGGTTGGAAGATTTCGCTAAAATAACCTACTTTCATCTGCGTTGTAAATTTGATCTGGCACTAGATCCATCTCCGTATTTTTTGAATAAATCAATTTTTAAACGGTTCTACCGCACCTACGTCTGAGGACAATTTCTTTCCTGATATGTTAAGTTGTCGAATTCCATGTCTTTTTTTGTATTTTCCAACCATCCTTGACTTGCCTTGAAATCATCTCTACCTGTTATACTGGTGTAAAAAATCTTGCTTTCTCACATATGAGATCGCCAGGTAAAGTATGTCGAGATCGTTCTTGTAAGAACCAAGTGTATAGAGCATTTTCAACATTCTGATTTTCTCTGGTTTTGAGCGTACGCCGTTTCCCAGGACCAGAATCAGAAGAAGATATAAAATTCTAAATTGATTTTCTTTATATCGCATGCTGTAGATTTTCCAATTGAGTGTATTCTGCCCAATTCAGAAACACTTTTTTCATTGTCTACCTCTTTCAAAATTTCGCAATTTTAACGTTTAATGTCGACGCGACATGATTAGTACGGATATCAGGCGCTGAGTGTGAGAAGAGAATCTAATCTGCACAAGTGAAGCGAGTATTCAGACAAGATATTGCAAGTTCGGACACTTTCAATCGATGAAATTATTGACGGCGTTCGGATTATCGAGGTAGAAAATAAATTGTGCGGATTATAGAGGTGGGTGATTTCAAAGTTTCCTTGTTCGGATTACTGGATGTGCGGATTAGAGTGTGTTCGGATTAGAGAGGTTGTATTGTATTTTTATTTTAAAACCGGAAAATCGATTAGTAGTATTTGCATGTTATATCTAATAAGTATTCTATGCAATGTATAAAATACTAGGGACGTTCAGGAAATGTAATAAGTTCATGAAAATCTTTATCTTTTATATACTTTACTTAGGTATGGTGCACAATGCCCACAGATTGTGTAGAATGCCCACTAATCCAATGTACACAATAGTAGGAAGTATCGAGGGGGGAGATCCCACTTCAATAATTTATTCCTTACCTAAAACAAATACACAAGCCAGCTATGTATGTACTATTTGATGTATAATGTGAGTAATTTATGAATCGAGGGTGGGATTATGTTTGTTGATTGTTTCATTCGCGAAAACAATATTTTTCATCCGTTATTGGACAAACGTAATCGAAACTTCAATGTTAATATGAAATAATAATAACCCAATCTAACCTAATCCGTCCTTACTTAACGTAGCTACATTAATGTTTCATTGGAATCATGAAATACATATAAAAGCAAGCCAACGCATTTATTTGGTGTCTTTCTAAAAACATGATTTGTAAAAAATAATAGAAAGTTCGGTTTCTCAGGTATTACTGTATTACTATAATTAGCACCATATAACAGTTCAACAGTTATATTTTTTATAATTCAATAATAATGAGAGACTTCACTCAGGATGTTTTGTGTATTCTATATTAATTAATATCAAGGAATCAAGAATCATAATTAGCACCGATTGCTAATATTTCAGATTCCGGTCTTTCAGTCATGAATGTATGGATCGAAATTTGTTATTTGTATTATACTGTTTTATATAGAGTTCGATGAAGGGATGACATTAGTTACTATTCATGAAGGAGAAATTTTGAATCTTGTAAATTGTTGAAAATTCTGACTACTAATGATATTTTCGTTGACTATGTTATTGTAAAATTAATTTTTCTTTCATTTCAGAATGTCCACTTTGAGGAAATGGGCTCAAAATACTCAAAACAAACTTAATATAAAAAATAATAACACAAATGGTACCAAAGAAGAGCGGAAATGGATTCATCCTCCTGGTACTCTACAAAAAGGTCATATCGCATATCTCGTCAAGTTCCTCGGGAATATTGTTGTAGATCAACCAAAAGGTAAGGTTTTCAACAATATGTCCATTAAAACAAATCCTTATTTTCTTCTCCCCTGCCTAAATGAGCAGAGTAGAAAGCATAGCTGTATCATCAATACAAAGCATTTTGGATGTCCCTGTAACATCGTTTTGAATGAAGGTAGAAATATGAATTTTCAATGATCAAGGACTTACTATCACTCACGATATTCACACTATTTAGACTTCATAATTCACGATAGTACATATCGGCAGTAGAAATTCTTTGATTTTGTCATAGTCAGTGATCATAAAAATTTTCTAGTACTATTAGCAAAAATGGATTTAGTTAATGTTCAACCTATTAATTTGGAAAAGAAATCTCGAAATTTCAGTCCCGTCGTCAAAGTTCAGTTTCATTTTTTTATTGGTTCATAAATTCACGTTTTTTATGAACCTGATCTAATATACATTTCTTATTAGGACATATTATCTAATAATATAATTTAAAGTGTCCTTGCGTCGGGAGTTCTATTTTAATGACATAATATCGATTACATTTATGATAGTGAGTAATGGTTACGTTCAAATAACGATCCTCGCTTAAACTGCTTTTCACGCGGTTGGAATAGCAACAGTTGTGCATGCAGGGGGCTGAGGTTAAGAAAGCCAAAGTATCAGATAAATTGTTGGGATCTCTGTCAAAACGATACTTGTAAGTTTGCGTTCATCAACTCAAAAATTCTTGAATAGGTATATAAATATATTAAATATTAAAATTTTTAATATGTAGTAGTTACAATTTGGAATTTTACTTTGTAATTTATTTTCTCTTATATAATATATTCGAAATAGCTAACTTTCAATAATACACATCAAAATAATTTTGTCGTAGCTTTCAGTTTCTGCTCAATTCGAACAAAGTTTAAAGTTGTCGGATAGAGAAGAATATAAGGTACCCAGTTCGGTTATTCGTTCAGAAAGATTCTCAGTTTCGACAGTGGGTTGATGGGTTTGCACAACGTTCATTGATTTATTTGCTTTTGAACAGATTAATTTTCATTCATTTGTTATTTTTATTATCATAAGTATGTATATTCAACCTTATCGTAAGGTTCACAATTTGAAAAAGGTTTTCAGTTTTCAAAATAATCGCGGCAGGGGTACAATTTGATGATTCGTGATATGATGTTATCAACGTCACTTTTTCAAACATTACAGACCCCTCAAAACCACGAAGGAAAAATTGTAGAATTGTTTTAAATATCTTCGGGACAAGTCGAAATAGTTATAGAACCCCTTCGTAGCGCTTGCATCGTATTCAGTAAAGCTTGTGAAATTATCGTTATATGTGTAGCGATTTTTTATTCAAGGAACAATATCGGAAGATCCGAAAACCAGCTCCTTCAGGGAACGATATTTAACATTCTACGGAACGTTGAACATTGTTCTTTGAATAAAAATTCCTCGATGCGTCTACAAAATATAGTGTGCCATTCAAAAAAATGGAAAACAACCTGTTCGGATGATTTAGAAACACGCTTTCGATAACTGTATATATTTATTAGCATACTTGCAGAGATGCTCACTAATGAATTATTTTCGAAAACAGTGCTGAAACTAGACTAACACAATATGCCGAATATTATTCTGCCCAATATATATATATATATATATATATATATATATATATATATATATATATATATATATATATATATATATATATATATATATATATATATATATATTATGAGTATATAATTCTGTTATTTCTATAATTGATAATCAATGACTCTCGATGTTTGTCTGAAACAAGATTTTATTCAATAAATACAATATTAACTCAAATATTATATACAACTAACCTGAAACAAGAATCGGTATATGTATGTTTAGGGTCCAAAAAATCCTTTTTATCTCAAACAAACCACATGGATATTTCGGCTATTTTCAAGATTATTGAAGAAAGATGAAGTAGCAGCTGTGGTGGTATATACCTAATCTGTACGACAAATGTCTGTAGCTTCCGGTGTTAGCCGATCCAACTTTTCATATTTATTATTTCTTACATAAATACAAGTTCCATCCGTGTAAAGCTGAATTAATTTATGGTTTAAATGATGATTCGGATCGCAGACAAGAGGTTTAATAAATTATGGTGAGCTTATTAACAATAACCCGCATTTCTTGTTTGTTTTTTCGGCGAATGCATTTTTTCACTTCATGGAGGTTGTTCGGTAAACCTATAGATTTTGGAGCTCTACAAATCCTCATATATTTCGTGAAACTCACCAATATTCAGGACAGCTAAATATTTGTGTAGACATTTTGGGGGACCACCTAATTGGACCTAATTTATTCCTGCTAAACGGTAAAATTTATCTCGATATACGGGATTGATCCATCGATAACCAAAAACCTTGAAAACGATATCCTACTCCTTGAACAGCAATTGCATTTCTTGCAAGACCTTCTATCTACGCCTGAACAGTTTGCCAATGCCTGAGTTTGCAATATCCTGGTCGTTGGATTGAAAGAAGAGGTCCTATGGAATGGCTTGCTTGATCTCTTGACCTGAATCCCATAAATTTTTTTGTGAAGGCGTCTTAAGTTCAAAATTTTTGTGACTAAACCTGAGAATTTGGACGATATTCGCCAGCGAATTGTAGATGAGTGTCGTCAAATAACTCCTAATTTTCTGAACCATGTTGAAGGCCGTTTTCTGTCAAGATTGTATTATTGTATGAAATTTGAACATTTGATTTGAAATCATTGGATTTACATTTCTCTCGTAAACATGACAAAACAGTAAAATATTTTCAAGATTATTGCGCTGTGTAAAAAGGGCGTTCAAAAGACATTACAACAAAACCTACTTTCCTCATCTGAAACCTCAAGATAACTGAATCTACTGGTTAATGCCCTCGAAACGATTTCTTCTGAAACAAAATTGATTTGTTTTCTTTCTTTTCTTCCATATTCTGTTTTCATTTTATTTACTTCTACTTTTTTGTTTTGGTAGATACTGTGATGAGTTCCTGTATATCTCAAATTCTGGGTTTCCTTTTTTTCAATGAAGAATTATAATCCTCTATGACAGATTTCTTTTGATGAAAGAGGAATGAAGAGACATTGCGTAGATTCCGGTTTTTTCTGTTTCATCGCTGCAAAATTAAAGTAAAATACAAATATATACCGGTAGCTTCAGTTTGATACACGAACGATAATATAAAACTTGAACAAGCGTGAAATTTAATTTATGATGGAATAAACCAATGAACTTGAAAACATTCAAGGAAAAACAATCAGGTATTCAAAGTTTTTGTTTTTATGTTATGTTATGTAAAAATTCGATGCTCTTTGCTAATCCGGTATTTTTCCATTATAGGATATAACTACGTTTTATTGAGATATGGAGTATTGATGGAAAATAGCCAAACAATTATTTTGTTCTGAGTAAAAAATTTACATGATCATTATCCAGAGATATGTGGTTCACCTTGGCATCTCTATATTGTATTTGCTAATGGTTAGTATCAAGCTAGGCACAATAGAGGTGAATAAATTTGGTGAATGGTATCCTGGGTACGAGGCAGTACCATGTATTTAGTTCGAATTGAATTCTGTTAATCCAACGCCTAAGCCTCGAGCAGAATGTTCGCAATAGCTATATATACAGGGTTAGGCAAAAGTACCGGAACGGTTAATTATCTCAGTTATTTACCGAGCGATTTTTTTGAAAATTGGTATTTCTACATTGCTAAACATAAAGAATGCAGTGTTGATATTTTGTACTCGCTAGTGTTTCCGGTGTAGTCGGAAATGACCACAACATGAGAATTTAAAATATAACACCCTATATATTTATGTTTAGATTCAGAGGAAAAAACTTCCTTTGAAATAATCAAGAAAAATGCTTTTCCTCCAATGTCGTGTTCATAAAAAAATCAAAATGACAATAATTATTATCACCTAAATCAAATGACTCTCGAATTCATATTCAACCTAACAGGTTGACAATTTTTGTCAAGTATTTGTTGAAGTTTTGATTTTTACACGAACGAGAGAAACTTTTTTATTGAAACTATAGCAAGTGCTGAAAATGAGTTCCATTCAACTCCTGAGAATAACTTAATCGATCACTGAACTTCTAAGAGAATTTTGCAGAAATTGTGCGGGTATCAAATTGATTTTTTTTGCGACGCCTTAACCTATCTAGATTGGCAGGTCGTTCTCTATAAACTCGGAATTTCAAGTGGCCCCATAAAAAGAAGTCCAGAGGCGATAAATCGGGTAACCGCGGGGGCCACTCGATAGGACCTCTTCTACCGATTGGTCTTTCTGGAAAAACTTCATCCAGATAATTGATCAGGAAATGACTAAAAAATGTGAATTCAATATGTAACACCCTATATGTTTATTTTTTTTCAGATTCAGAGAAAGGAACTTTATTAGAAACAATCAATAAAAAACGTTTCCTTTCAATGTCGAGTTCATAAAAAAATAAAATAAGTTATATCACCTAAATCAAATTACTTTTGCATTAATAATCAACAGGATAGGTTGACAAATAATGTCAAGTATTTGTTGAAGTCTAGATTTTTGCACTTTAATTCCTGATAATGGTATTCAAGCAGAACAGATCGAGGTTTTGATGATGCGCGGATATGGTGACAGACAACGATCTTACCAAGAAGTTCGCAGTCTGTTCAATATTGTTCACCCAGATCATCAAATTAGTAAATCTACAGTATGCAGAACTATTCTGCGATATGAGGCAAGTCGGCAAGTGGAAGATATTCGCAGAGCAGGACGCCCTAAGACTGCCACTGACGAAGAAACAAAGTTGGACATTTTACTGGCAATTGAGGTAATCCTCAGGTTTCTACAAATAAACTAGCCTTGAATCATGATATTTCTCAGAGGTCAGTTTTTAGGATACTGAAAACAGAAAAAATGAAACCATATAAAATCAATTTCGTCCTTGAGCTTACTGAAGACGATCCTGACCGTAGAGTACAATTTTCTGAGACCATCAAGGAAATGATTATGGCGAATCCAAAAGTTTTGAATAGAATCGTATTCTCGGATGAAGCTACGTTCTGCCTCAACGGTACAGTAAATAGGCATAATTGCCGCATTTGGTCGAGAAACAACCCATATTGGATTAGAGAGGCCCATACACAACATCCACAAAAAATGAATGTTTGGGCTGGCATTATCGGTGACCACATAATTGGTCCATTTTTTATAGAAGGGAATTTAAATGGAGAGGGGTATTTGGAATTATTAAGAAATGAAATTGTGTCAGCCATAACAACTTTATTTCCAAATTTAAATAATCCGTTGACCCCAGCTGATATTGTATGGTTCCAACAAGATGGAGCTCGCCCACACTTTGCGGTAGATGTTCGAAAATATCTGGTTGAAGTTTTTCTATGGAGATGGATCGGTAGAAGAGGTCCTATCGAGTGGCCCCCGTGGTCACCTGATCTATCGCCTCTGGACTTCTTTTTATGGGGCCACTCGAAATGCCGAGTTTATAGGGAACGACATGTCAATCTAGATGAGTTAAGGCGTCGCATAACAGAAGAAACCAATTGATACCCCCACAATTCATGCAAAATTCTCTTAGAAATTCAGTGATCGATTAGGTTATTCTCAGGAGGTGAATGGAACTCATTTTCAACACTTGCTATAGTTCCAATAAAAAAATTTCTCTCGTTCGTGCAAAAATCAAAACTTCGACAAATAATTGACAATAATTGTCAACCTGTCATGTTGATTATGAATTCAAAAGTAATTTGATTTAGGTGATAATAATTTTTGTCATTTTGATTTTTTCATGAACACGACATTGGAGGAAAAGCATTTTTCTTGATTATTTCTAAGGAAGTTTTTCCTCTGAATCTAAGAATAAATTAACATATAGGTGTTGTGGGTTATTTCCGGCTACACCGCAAACACTACTGAGCACAAAATATTATCACTGAATTCTTTATGCTTCACAATGTAGGAATACCAATTTTCAAAAAAATTCTTTTGAAAAGAGAGGATATACAAAAATTTGAAATATTGAATATAGATGTTTTAGAATCATTATGGACCCCATAAACTGGGTTGACATCGCCCATTTATTATTTCTTCGTGGAACTTGTTTAATATAAAGAAAAATTTGCTAACAAAATTTGACAGTCGTTCGAAAAATATGACAGATGTCATATATAAATAACTGAGATAATTATCCGTTCCGTTACTTTTGCCTAACCCTGTATATACCCAATGTTACGTTTTCTGTGTGAATTTAATAATAATTTTGCATTTAATAATTAATCAACCGAATTCACGAATTAGTCTGCTGCAAAGTTGTAGTTTATTCATTTAACTTATTGTACTAGTCTCAGAGGCCAATAATACACTGTATTCACTGCAATCGCCAATTCTAACCACTCGTATCTTGAGGTAAGCGATAATATCTTTCCGAAAAAAGGTTGAAAAAGATGAAAAAGTAGTGGTAAGAATACAATTAATATCAGTGCTGAAAATCGGTAAAGATGTTGTTTGGTACCAAAGTATAAACAAAATGTCAAAAGTCCATTGGTCCCATGTCTGCTAAAAGAATTATTGACGGTCAATAATACAAATATCTGTTTTTTGCAGTTTCTGGTGAACAGTAAGTTTTATCATTAAATAGGTCAAATTAAGTTTTAGATCATGCATTTATTTGCAAAAATTATTCTTATGCCAATATCCGATAACACGCGAAATTTATCGCTATACAGGGTGTCCGCACCCATTAGGAATATCTAAAGGACGGGTTTATCGATCATTTTCAAATTTTGGAATTATGGTAAATAGAAATTGATCAACAATTCGACAGAAATCGGTTACAACTTTAATTTTTCAAATGGCATGATGCACTTTTGGATTTTTTTCATTAAAGGACATCCTTTTTCAAGCATCTTTCGTTAAGATTTGTCCTATCTGAAACTAACGATCATTGAGCTATGATTTCTTTATCAAAATTTTCGTAATTATAGTGTCTTCTTTGCCCAAAAAGATGAACTTATAACTTGTTTTTATTTTGCACGAGAAAAGTATGAATATTTGGATTTTCCGCTACTTTGTCACTTGCCCAATTGCAAAAATTGATTCGATTTTCATAGTCTTGATTGTTCAGTTCCTGGTGCAGTTGTACCTGATTTGCATGAAATTTATTCACTTTCAAGATTCTCTGGACTTATATCTGTTAACTGAGAAATCTCTCTTTGGCTTTTATATAGGTCATCTGTCACTGTTAATAAAACTGATAACTGGTTGTCTTCAGCTGTAGCAGTTTTTCATGTTTTTGTTGTAAGCGATATTAACAGTTTCGATAAATCTAATTAGAAGTTTTTCGAAGCATCTTGCATCAGGATGCCTCTTATCAGGAAACCTTTGTGCATAAACTCTACTTGCCAATAAAGAATTTCTATCACACTCACCCAGAATAAAAATCATATCAACCATTTCTTCTTTGGAAAACTTCATGGCAGTCAATTGAGAAAATTGGGTCAAACCTCACTTTAACAATGTTTAATAACGGAACACTGATAAGTTCACCATGTAAAATGCAGAATATGATATGTCCGGACACCTGACTGAAGGCATAAATAAAAAAAAATGTCAACACATACCTCGATCTACGTTTTAATCATCTTGATTTTATCATTCGTTAAAAGAATTTTCTTGTTTAGGTTTCATTTTTTACTACTTGAATCATTACAGAAAAAAAACTTCTGTGCGAATAATGATGCATGTTGATGGGTTTGATACGGTTTGTAGAATTTTCATCACAAATTTTTACAAATAATCGAATATTTCGAAAATGATCGAAGATGAAGATGAGGTTACTTCTTAAAAAATATAGCACAATATTTTATGCGTTGATATGAATATTAAAATACAGGATGTTCCGTTTGAAAAAATCAAGATATGATCTTTTTGAAATCACAATACTCAATAAGTCACTCTTATATAAAATGAGGATAATCTATTTCTATTCATTAATGAAGCTATCCTTGGGCAATAAGAAAACGAAAGGTAAAAGGTATTCATCCTCTCTGGCCGAAGGAGCATGCGATAATGTGAGAGCCTATTTTCATGAATTTTTACGGAAAAAATATTTTGACGAAACTACTCACCAAAAAAACTTATTACTTAAAGACATTATAGCAGAGTTTAGGACACTCTTGAATCTTCAACAAAAAAGTGGTCTTCCAATCTGCAAAAACCTCCCAAGAATTTTTTATAGAAAATTGGGACACCCTGTTCACTTCAAAATGAATTGCTGAAGTAGATTTTCACTTTCTAAATACAATACTGTTCGAACAAAAATAAAATCTTCAAGAGTGTACGAGCTACGGAGCACCGAGCCACTGGTGAATCACCCAGTATAGTTTACACTTTATGCTTCATGACATTTGATCAAAAGAAAATAAATATACATAATAAAAATATATATTCACAGACAAATAATTAATTAATATGGATATTAGAATTTTACTTTTGTTTAAGACAGAAATTGATGATGTTTTGTTTAGTGTGAAAAATGTTACTTTATTTGAATAAATGTTAAGGTTTAATTAATTATATACATATTATGTTCTTTGTGAGTTGAATTCTTTTTACATACCTAACTGTTTTGTTTTCTTAAAAGAACTGCTGCTACAAACTTTATTTAAAGAATAGTAGTTAAGTTATAGTCTGCTGAAAGTACAAATCTTATATAATTGTAACAAGACTTGTCAGAATTGGATATTATTAGTTCGTTTAGACACCTCTCCACTTATTTTTTTCAGAATTTAAATATGTTTATTCATAAATGTAAGGAACAACCTTCTTTATTTTGGTTTTTGAATTGAGTTGGGATTTCATCCGTTCGTTAGATTGCTCTCCATTGAATGGACTTTGCAGACGTTTCGCCAAAATCTCATTTGGCATTTTCAATGCGTAGTCGTGGTAGGTAACTGAGGATTTTCGACGTTGTTCACGGTATTTAAACCTCGTCTTTGCCGAAGATTGTATCGGCGTTCTGGATTGGGTGTTGTTGGCCCCGCCTCCTCGGGGTTGTGAGTAGAGTTATTGTTTCGATGTTCGGCGTTGTTTGTTGCGTTGTGTGTGGTGTCTTTTTTGAGAAGGGACTTCCAAGTAGTTGGAAGGTTGAGGCATCGTCTCTCTTATTGAGGATTCCTTTTTCTCTATTTCTATTGCTTCCCGTATGGTTCTGGTTTTGAAGCAATAGAAATAGAGAAAAAGGAATCCTCAATAAGAGACGATGCCTCAACCTTCCAACTACTTGGAAGTCCTTCTCAAAAAGACAGGACACACAACGCAACAAACAACGCCGAACATCGAAACAATAACTCTACTGTAACCCTGATAGGCGGGGCCAACAACACCCAATCCAGAACGCCGATACAATCTTCGAAAGACGAGGCTTACGAACAACGTCGAATATATATATATATATATATATATAAATATATATATACGTCTGCATATATATATATAT
Organism: Cryptolaemus montrouzieri; assembly: GCA_013387265.2. Taxonomy (NCBI): domain Eukaryota; kingdom Metazoa; phylum Arthropoda; class Insecta; order Coleoptera; family Coccinellidae; genus Cryptolaemus; species Cryptolaemus montrouzieri. The sequence goes on along the minus strand of JABFTP020000185.1, from coordinate 48,196,478 downwards.
ATATATATATGTATATATATATATATATATATATATACGAATCATATATATATATATATATATATATATATAATTATATATTGAATGGACTAGACGAACACGAATAAAAGAGACAATATTTCTATTTAGTTGCCTAATTTAAGGCAGTTCTATATTATAATCATTTTTTGATACAAATATAGGTAGATAAAGTAAGTAGAAAAATATAAATCTTATCAGTCGTATTATCGTTCCATAAACTCCAGTCCATTCAATATATAATTCTTTTCGATTTGTAAAATACATTAGCCAAAAATTCGCTATCTTTCTTGCGAATGCGAATGCGGATGTCAGAAAACATACGAATATTCGCGAATGCGTACATTCGTTACATCGCTAATCTGTACGGACCATCCAAACTGTGGGCCGCATCAACACATTAAATCGCGTTTGAAAGATTTAATCCTCGGATTGTTTTCAGTATTGTTATCTTTTTGTGACTCTCATTGTTCTAACCGATGCTGATAAATTGATTAGCTATAGGTAATAAGTATGGAACATCAACTAACTGAGCCATATGGTCGGAAAAATTAAGGTTAATAGTTCTTCTCAGAAGCGGAAGAATACAGGGAATGTCCTTAAAAAATTAAATTCTCACAAAAACTGATCAATTCGAAAATTTTTTTCAGTTAAGGCATATAATGATTTGAAAAAACTCACTTAAGGAATGATGAAACATAGGGCGTTTCACTAAAAAAAAACAACTTTGATATGAATCTCACACCCGTTAATTTGAAAATAATTTCAGGACAACAAAATAGCATCTTACTGTTTTCTGTATATACTTTCTCAATATATTCAACATGAACAGGGTTATTGACCGTTTACGCACTTACAGACATTCGGTATGATATTTATTTCAATTTTATGAAATAATTTGTTTCAAATTTTTCTATACATTTGTACAACTGTTAGAACCTGCCAAAGCGCTCAAGATTTAAAAATAAACCACCAATCTAAAAGACATGTAATGTGCTACTTAGTGAACATGTGTATGTAAATGACAAACAATGCACTTTAATCTTTCATATTATTCTACAATGTATTGTCGACTTTTGCATAGATACCTCTGTTATTTCCTTCGCCTATCATTAGATAAGTTATAGAGATGTATTCAATGATATCTTAAGGCCAATTGGAATTATGCAACAGTTTCAAAGCACAGTCCTTGTTCTCAATGCAATGAGGCAGATAATCTCTTGACACTATTGCACATACATTTTTGCAAAAAATCGTTTGAATGGATTATCTGAATCAATTGGTTTACTAGGGTGCTTCAGAACTATATTCTGCAATTATTGTACCACTATTTTTCTCTGCAAAATTATTAACTGTGTATTTTAATCAATATATATACCATTCAAATGATAATCTAATTTTATAATTTTTCTATAGGCAATAGCTCAATCTACTAACTGATCGTTAACCCGATATGACTTTAATTTCAGGATCAGAATTCTTCGATACTTCTGCATGTGTTATTCAGTGATTAATAATTCATAGGAATAAGTGTACTCTTTGAATCTTTTGAATTTCAAATTCTAAAAGATTGAAAGTATTTTTTATTAAATAAAACAATGATGTTCAAATTTTCACTATGTCCATGAACTTATGACTCGTTTCGTTACACGCTGGCTTCAGCAGATAAGTATGAAATTTAAAAGATTCATAGGTTCAGTTTCAAGCTATTATTTTCATTATGTAAAATATCAAAACTATTATTGACATTTTGGTTTTGCTCTAGTACATGAGAATTGCAATTTTGTTTGTCAAAACTGCGTTTATGCTAAGACTAAATATTTAAATTTCTAAAAGTTCTGTCGACATAAATTTTATCACGATTTCGCATGACAGTTCACAAACACCTGATCTCTTTCCTTTATGAATTTTAGATCAACAGTTTTTAATATATCTGCCCAGAGAATTATCCGTTCTGAAGTTATATTCAAATTATGGGATGGACAGAATGACTTTAAATTCAGGCTGAGTTTACCAATATAAGTTAATAAATTCTACCAAAATAGTATCGGCAATTCATCAATGAAACAAAGTATTTATTTTCCATCCAAATTTATTGTATCGCCTTCAAAGTAGGTCATCAAAACATTTTTCGAACACTTCTTCCGGAATCGACTTCAGTTTTAGCCGCGAATTTTCTTTTATGTCTTCTATAGATTCAAAACGGGAATATCAAAGTGGTAATGCGAGTTTTGGACAAAGAAAAAAAGTCGGCCGGAGCCATACGAGGTGAATAAGGTGGTTGTTAGATGGTATTTGTTGAGTTTTTGGTCTAGAGATTCATTCACAATGAAGAGAAGAGTTTTCTTCCCACAAATCTGGCCTTTTTCGACGAATTTGCTCTTTCAAACGTTGCATAACGTTCAGGTAATATTCTTTATTTACCTTCTGACCTTCTGGCAAGAATTCCGATTGCACAACACCGCGAAAATTGAAGAAAAGTCAACATTACCTTGATTTTTGATCGATTATGGTGTGGTGTTTTCGGTTTAGGTTCAATTGGAAGGCGCCATTTCGAAGCTTGTTGACTGGTTTGCATGACAAACTCATAAACATATGTCTCATCACCAGTTACAATACGTTTTATGAATGTGGGGTCGCAATTCACTCGTGTTAGTATATGTCTTCAGCGACCTGTACGCGATGGTACGAAATGGTACGAATTGGTTCGTGAGACACAAATAGTTCATTGCTTTTCTCTCAAACTTGAATGACGAATTTCAATTACCATTCCCTTCACTTTATCGATGTTAATTTCAGTTGAAGATGTTAATGGCCGTCCAAAGCGAGGCAAATCTTCCACTATCTCGGCCGCTGTTGAATGCTCTGTATCACTCATAAGCACTTTTTCGTAACTTTTCAGCGATTCGGTACACGAAATTCTATTTACAGTACAAAGTTTGAGGCAAATTCGTTGGTCGATGTTTTTATCCATTGTAAAAAGCGCAAAACACATTTGTGAGAACTGGCAAAATCGAGCACTCTAAACAAACTGAAAGGCATTGTTTCGACCAAATTTTTTCAATAATCAATTCTTGGTACTTTTTGACAGCATGTATATTATATTTTCTATTGATTTCTTTGAAACAAGGGAAAACCTCTAGGATTGAATTTGAAATTACTGACGAGAAAGAATAATGTCAATCATACTAGAATTATAACCGTTATTATCCGGTATTTATTTTATGATTTGGAGGTCTGTCAAGAAATTATCGTCCGACATTGGTATCTTGATGAATATGTATCATGCTATTTTATGTTGATGTGGATGTGCGAAAGCATTATGAATGGACGAACCCAAAGTTTCCCCTCCTTTTTATTTCCTGCACCACAGTATAGATCGAATTTTAATAAATAGCCTTCAATTGTTGTTAGGTACCAAAATTTGAAACCGTATCTAATTGGTTTCCCTCTTATGAATTGTTTCATATGATGGTGACCGAAATATGGCTCCATTGCTTCATCTAAGGAAAAATTTTCTCCCAACGGTATAGCCAAAGTCTGAGAAATATGGTTCAGTTGATCTATCGAGGGTTGAACTTTATACACTTTGTTATTTTGATCTATTGTGTTGTTGTCATTGAAGTGTAAGTAACGATGTATAGCTTCAAATTGGTCTCGTGATATGCTGTTACTCACTAGGGAATTGAAAGTATCAGACTTTGTTTGCCAAAACAATCTCCTGGATGGCAACTTGCAATAACCAGATAAAATCAATATTCCCAAATAGATATACATTTCTCGAGTGGTAACAGAAAACGAATGATTGCCTTTGAAGATCGCATACCTTTGTGTTTCGTCGCTAATTTTTTGAACAAATGTTTCAGAAAAAAACATTTTGAATAAATCAAGTGGTATTACATTTTGATACCTTATAATATTGACTATGTTGGGCGCCGGAGTTTTTTCGAGAGAAGTTCTCTCTTCGCGTTCGTTCAAAATGTATTTATGCCAGTTCCTCTTCTTTCTATTCTTTATTGTACGCTCACCCTGACGTCGTTCGTTTGGTGGGTGCTCGTTTGTATTCGTACTCTTTTTGAATTTCTTTGCTAAATCTGTCAAAGGTAGGTTATCATCATAACTATCATCACTATTCTGAGGAACATTCAACTCAAACATTTCAGTACAATTATCATCACTATTCTGAGGAATATTCAACTCAATCATTTCAGTACCATTATCTCCACCAATGGCGTATATTTCCATCGTTTGTCTCAGAACTCCTTTGCCAATATCCTTCAGTCCAAAATCTCCTTCTTCGTCGCTTGGACCGTCATCTCTATCGCTGTCTTGTACATCTTCAGGTGGAAATAACACAAAGTCGAGATGATCACAATTTTTTACATTTGAATAATCTTCATCCCTTTCGCTCAATTCGAAAATATAATTCATCCTCTGGGTTATACTTGCGTTTCCTGCAATAGAACGAACCCATTACTTCTTATGATATGATATATCATGTGCTACAATTGCGAGCTCCTAGCTCATACATATATCCAAAAATGAACTTTCTGAGCTCGTAATCTGATAAAATGAACCTTCATTGTTAAAATTCCAGAATGGAAATAAAATGAGATCAATTTTTGTAGAAAAAAATGAATCAAATCTCACCTTAGCGGCATCGTTGAAGCGAAATAAAATCTCTCCTCACTTCCTCGTCCCGCACCGAATCGAAGACAAACTTGTACTAATGCTAATTCGTTACACGAATATCGAACACAACGGATGATTGAGACATGTCGTCACCTGTAAAGCGGTCGTCTCTGGGATATGATATATCATATCATATGCATTAATGGGTTAAGCCGTAACAAATTATAATTGAGATATTGGTAACTCGATTCAAGAGAAGTCCAGATATAACGTCGTGTTCATATTTTTATGTACTCTGTGACAAAAAAGTATCCGGAAATTCTCATTTAAATTGCCGGCGTTGAGTATTTTTGAGTATTTTAAGTTTCTGTATGTTGGTATTATTGTCCTTAATAACTATGCCAAATATAAGCGTGATCTGTCAACTTGTGTGTTTACGACAGCTATTGGAACCAGTCGACCTCAGTGGTTCTCTGCGAATTATACAATGGGAAAAAAAATTGAACAAAGAGTTTGTCTCAAATTTCGTGTTTTGAACGGAATTCCGTTTGCTGAATCGTTACGAATGTTGGAAATGCTTATAGAGATTCTGTTTTATTGAAAACCCAAGTGTACGAATGCTACAAAGCCTTTAACCCTCAACCGACGTGGTGCCAATATTTTGCGTTGACTACGTTGTAGGTTCCTGAAACCCCAAATTGTTCAAATGCTAAGATTTTTGTCTTTGTTTAGTTTTGTAGGATTCTTTTCATTGCGATTCAAAGAAAACATGGTAGTAGAAATTTATTCAATAGCTGCAACCACTGTAACAAATCAACAACAAGAAAATGAAAATAAAATATTCGAAATGAGAAAAATTACGTCTTTCATCCGTTCCCTTTCCAAAGTAAATGTACGTATTGTAAATGTAGTGCGTTCTTGCATCTGCCAGACATTGAACTTTTATGCCGTATTTTTCTGGTTTTGAAGGAATTGTATACATCTTGAACTCACATCGCCCCCTGAAACCCACGAGCATTTCATCGACTGTGCAATTTGTTCGAAGTGAAAACGAGTTTTGTAAATTCTGATTGAATTTTTTCAGAATATGTGACACTGCTGCAGCTGGATTGTCTTGAACTAATTCCTACCTTTTTTCCCGATTATCAAATCGTAGACACATCAAAAGTACGGAAAAACGGCGCGCGGTAGAAACCAATCTGAATACTTCTCAGCCAGTACCATCTGTGGCAGAAATATCTTGGATATCATCATTATCTGATTTGAACACAGACGTCAACAAAAGGCGACCCAAAAATCCATTGATTTCCGTTTCGTCCGTATCTCTGAATTCAGTACGATTATCGTTACGTTCTTTGTCACGATACTCCCGTAGTTTTATGTTTGTGTTATGCACAACTATTTCCATAATCTTCTGAGGAAAAAAATTCTGCCCTGATTATAATGGTTCCATATCTTGAGCATTTCCTCTTGGAAATGGAACTTTTATTATATTATGTGCAGGTGTTCTGGTGTTGTGATGGTTCAGTTGATGACCATTTATATCTATTCTTTCCATACAAATATCTCTGATTCGTTTCGTTTTCATCAGAATCTTCATCTATGTTTGAATTCTTGCCCTCACTTTCATTTTTGTTTTCGTCATCACCCGATAATTCTGAATCACTGCTATGATTATTCAATATTGCTGATTCTTCTTCATTTGGTACTGCTTGTCCTCCATCTTGGTCAGAAAAGTCACTTTCACATTCCCCACACCATTCAAGGAGTGTTTTCTCGAAATCAGTGGGCTTCACTGATTGCTCTGAACTTTTTGTCGCCATCGAAGTTAAAAAATCACACAAACTACATTTTACGTCCCAGGTACACTCAACCTCCACCTTCGAATACTTCCGATGCACTGAACGCCGTGCTTCGATAGTATGTCGAAGAGACTTGCACTATATGAAGGTACTGAGCGCCACCAGCTGATAAAGTTAATAAATACAAAAATATTCACCTTTGTTTCCTACAGGGTGTCCCAGGAATCTCACAACGTCGGTTAAGTGTTAAAGACGGTCGGTCGAGAGATCGTCTAAGATTCGCCTCGTTCCGGACGACCTTCGACCTCTTCAACCGAAGATAACGCTCAAAAAATCAAGGAAATGGTGCTCGAAAATCGCCATGCCTATATAGCTCGTGCTCTCAACATCTCTCGTGAAACCGCTCGTTTGATTTTGGTGGCCCAATGGGGCGTCGCCGCTCGGCTCGTTCCCTTAGAGCTGAATTTTCTTCAAAAACAGTACCGGATGCAGGTAGCTGCAGACGTGCTAAATCGTGCGAATTTCGATCCCACGTTCATCCGATGGATCATAACTGGTGACGAGACATGGGTCTATGAATACGATACACTAACGAGCCAACAATCATTGGAAAAAAATGAGCGAAAACCGAAAAAAACCTCGCCAAAGTCGTTCGAAAATCAAGACCATGCTGATTGTTTTCTTCAATATTTGTTCTGTGGTTCATCATGAATTCGTTCCGCAAGGCCAAAGGGTCAATGAGGACTTCTATTTAACCGTTTTATTCGCCGTAAAAGGCCGGAACACTTGATAAATACAGTCGCCTTATTCGCCTGATCTAGCTTCGTGTGACGTTTTTCTTTCCCTCAGACTGAAATTGCCGCTCCGGGGAACCAGATCTAATTCCATAGACGTCATATAGGAAAATTCTCAGAAGAAGCTGAAGGTCATCGCCTATAAAACGTGTGTCGATGATTGGAAAAAACGTTGACACATGTGTATCGCTTCAAATGGAGCATATTTTGAAGGAGATTCAATGAATATTGAAGTATATTAAGATTTTTGCATTTTATTTCAAATTTCCGGATACTTTTCTGTCACAGTGTATATTCTTTTTAATTCCCAACTCCTGGGAGAAGGCGATGCTTCGCATGCGTCGGCAGTGGCCGCGAGATTTAAAGTGTGTGTTCACTCGATTCTTGAAGAAGGCCGAATTTTATAGATTCGAATTTATGAACTTTGTGAACATTCTCAATTGCTTTTTCATTGTTTGTTAACATTTCCTTTTGTTAGTGCATTCATTGGAGATGGTTCTCTCTGGAGGTTTTTCTGTTCGTTAAGGACCTATTTTTTTGTCAGGTGTAGCATCATGTGTATATCAGTAATCATTTTGATTGAAGCCTCCTGCCGCCTGACCAGTCATTTTCTATGGGTTTGTAAGGTTCTTCCTTTTCAGAACTCGGTCCGACATCGAAGATGTTTCTCTAAATCTTTAACAACAGGTGCATTTACCTCTCCCAGACGGATTACTTGTTCGGATCTTATTGCATGGAAAATTTACGAGAAAAAGCAAATCAGTTCATAAGTTTTGGCATTAATTTAATATAGGAATATGTGTATTATTATGTCGAAAAATAATTGTTACTTATAATAAATGAATAATTGTTTATTAATTTTTTTACCTCGGCGAAATCCTTAAAATTCTTGGATTATCGTATCACTGACTTTGGGAAGAGTAACCCATACTCTTTTCTTGATATACGAAATGAACACCACGCAAACACTAAGAGTCTTAACGTCACTGAGAATCTTTCTTTCGGTCTTACTGTTTCTCGAAACTTTTGTCCTTGTGTATTTAATCATTTACATAAAAAATCTAGCCTTTCAAATACCTTTTACCTACTCTCTTTTGTGAAATTACGTGTCATCGATAAAACAACTCTTCCAGTGATTTGTTATCAGCTCATTATTCGTTTATGTTTCACGTAACTACGGCATCATAACGATCTGGAGGCTAGTCTTCAATTTTTATCTCGCCCTTACTTCGCGGAAAATCGTATAATAAAGTCCAGACCGAGGAAGTTATGCAAGGTTACCTCTTCAGCACGAAGTTTATGAAAAATAAAAATGAAAATTCATGAGAATTTATAATAATGGGGAGTGGAGGTTGCTGAATTGCGTCGCCATCTTAGACCAAATATGTTCATTAATTATTGGAAGAACTTGCAGGCATTCCATTCTTTTAATTCCATAAATGTTAAGTCTTTCATTCAGAACATCTGCTCGATATGGTGCATTACCATATTTGAAGTTAAAATTATAATCTGTTGCACTATCAGCACCTTAACACCTCAAAAAAGTCTATGGAACACTTCTGAATATCGATATATCGTATCCAGAACGATCATAATGGATGATTTTTTTTAAGAAATGAACACCTGCATCAATTTCTCACCAAATTATGTATAGTGCCGCAACAGATTTCAGTTTTTTTTTATAAAAAACTGAAAATGCAGCAGATGCGACGCTGCTTTATAATCATTTCATGTATTCAGTGTTTGAAATCAGCTAGTTGGCACTTTGTTTCTGTTGTAAGCACAAATAAAAGATTCAAGTTTTGTGATTCGACCACGGAAAGACCACATTTGACTAGAGAAGAGATGTTACGAGCCGTTGGCATGCTCCAAGCTGGGAGCTCACAACGGGAAGTATCCAGGGTTCTGGGAAGTAGCCCAAGTATCATAAACCGTTTATGGTCGCGTTTCAATGAACCAGGTAGCGTAGAAGAACGCCATACAGGTCGTTTCAGGATTACTACAGTCGCCCAAGACCGATTTTTGGTTTTACAAGCCAGAAGAGATCGTACTACCACAGCATCTCAATTAGCTCAAGGGCTATCACGAGTTCATAATGTACAAATTTCCGACCAAACTATGAGAAATCGACTGCACGAAGGTCAACTCCACTCCAGACGTCCTTTAAGAGTTCCACAACTGACCCATGGAAATCGCGCTGCACGTTTAGCTTGGTGCCAAGAACACGTAAACTGGGATCAAGAGAGGTGGGCCCAAGTTCTCTTCAGTGATAAATCTAGATTTAGTTATTATCCCGATTCGGAAAGAATTCGAATATGAAGGGAACCTGGAAAGCAGAACCGTCTCCAGCATGCTCGAGAAGTTGTTAGACAGGGAGGCGGATCAGTGATGTTTTGAGGAGGTATACGCCTTGATGGAAGAACTGACCTCGTTTTCATACAGAACAACCTCACGGGAAATTCTTACGCAAATGAGATAGTTTTACCTGTAGTGGTACCGTATCTCCAAACAATGGGTCAAAATCCACTCTTCCAACAAGATAATGCCCCTTCTCATCGTGCAAGTGTTGTCTTGAACGTTCTTGAAGAGAATGATATCGATCTTCTACCGTGGCCATCCTGCTCCCCAGATCTGAATCACATCGAGCATGTGTGGGACACCCTTAACAGAAATCCCCTGCTTCAAAACGTCTTCCATCATGAACAGGAGCTTCGATTAGCAGTTCAGGGGGCTTGGAATGACTTAGGCCAAAATGTAATAGACAATTTGATATTGAGCATGCCGCGACGATGCCAAAGTGTCATTAATAACAGAGGTGGACCTTCTGGGTACTGAAAATATAAGTGCTTCCATATCGTTTCGAAAATATTATTTCAGGATTTTTTTTTGTGTTTTACTAAATTTCGTCATTTTCAAATTTCAAATTTTTTTTTATAATAGGTGCTTTGGAGAGGTCAAATATGATTTTGTCTTCTTTAGAATACATTATATACAATACATCCCAACAAACACCGAAAGATTTCTATAAATTCGAATCATCAAATTCATATTTTAAAGATATTGGTAAGTGTTCCCTATACTTTTGAGGTGTTTAAGTGTTGTTAGCATATCTGAATTTATTATATCAAATACGAATATAACAGCAGTCTACATATCGCTGTCCACATTGAGTCCAAAACTCTCATTAGATAAAAATCAAATTTCGTTTTCAAAATATTTGTTATCTAGTTCTGATGTTGCATAGTTCATTGTCTTCGAATTATACGGTGCTCTCTGCTTAACTGTAGGTGTCTAGCTGATCTTCATGTCTTCAAACCATGAATATCGACCTCCTACTCTAAGGGCAGTGGTAAGCACAGCTCTTCCATTCTTTTTTCGGAGCCACTCACAGCATTTCGGACCACCTGGACCCTCGTTATGCATAAAGCTAGAAGCCTGAACCTTCAATGACTAACAGGCCAAACCATAAATAGCTATTTTGTCAGAATACTATCATTTATGGTTTATTGATTCAGGAACTTTCGCCGGTAGAATTTCTCTGAAATTTGAATGTAGTCATTATTTAGCCCATGATGGGAACATCTTGATATTTTAGTGCCGTTTTCTATTCTGTCCTGTTTTTCTTGAGATTAGTAAATTCACTTCTCTGTACAAATATAATCAAATATATAAATTATATTTATTTTTAACATGTATTATGTAGTGTAATAATATATTTCATTCTATTTGCGCCGAAGATTTACATTAATGCTTGCCACTGGGCGATGCATGGAGGAATGTTGATCTAAGCAGTTTAGTGGTAGACATTCGTTCTTCGTGTGATTAAGCGCACGTAGCTCCTTAAAGATTGACAGGCTTGGGCGGATTACATTAATTAATATCGATATTGCAATATCAGAGAACAGGAGTCAACCTTTGAAAAAAATTACTCAAAAACATTGCATGAAAAATCAAGACAGTTATATTGAATTTTGAAACAAATTAAATTCCCCAACAACTTGTTAAAACCGGATTTTCCACATTTGGCGAGAATCACTGCACATCTATGATTCATACTCAAAATCAATGACCTTGTACTATTCTGATCCATTTTGTTCCAAATTTCGATCAGTCGATTACTCTTTCACGGTAGCCAGCTGGTTTTGCACGCTTTCAAATCTTCTATTGAGAATGTCCCCAGTTTTCACCCATGTGTGCCGTGCGTGGTACAACATGTTTTAACAACAGCATCTAACCAATTGAAATGTTCCGTAGCAAAATTCACTTGGGCTGTTTGATGTACTGCGTTATTTAGAGAGCGAATTTATGGAATAAGTGTTGACTGCCGGTCCGTAAATTTAGAACACGTTTTTCATCTAACCTAATCCTTCGGAAACTGGGGTATATTGTTTTCATATGAGTAATCATCAAAATGAAAAGCAGCTGAGAGTCTCCACTGAATTATAATTTTTCGGTATCACACTCGGCTCCTCATTAACTCTCAAATCACATAGTAATCCATATATACACAGATAATCAGCTTTGAAAAAGGTAGTAGTATCACACTCTTCCGGAACTTTGTCCAGTTATCCATCTGAGTCCACTGAGATTCATGTTTGCATTCTATGTATGCCCGATTCACGCGATCTACTAGTTTCATCTTATTCTTCATGATTCATAATTATAATTCGTATTTTGTTTTTTCCAAACGCAATTATGGATTGATATTCCCAATGGATTGGGAATATGCATCATATTGATTTCGTTTTATGAAGGAAAACCTAAGCTGTGGTAGCCCCAACACAAAATGTACTTCGATAAAGTAGAGAGAACTAATGTTTGGTTGATTTCCAAGGGAAAGGGTCGAGAAATCAACGCAAATGTGTAGGTCTGTTACGAATACTCGCAAGAGGTTGTTTGTAGGTCGCGTTCTGAATTGAAAGTTATTCCCATCGCGTTCGCGATCGTTTGTCCTCAACGTTGAGATGCCTGCGAATGATTCCTAGCAATGCTCGATGTGTATTGTCTTAGAGCAAATTTAGAATTCTAGATTTCCTTTGATATTTTAGTTTCATGAAATCTATATTTTCAAGAAGGAGAGTGAATAAACGAACAAAGTAGAAACATTTTTCTCTTGATGTATGCTTCTGAAACAATTTGTTATACTTTTAGAACATTTCAATAGACAAATTACTAAGAATCGAAGAAAATACTTCGGATACCATATTGAAACTGAATGAAATGTCAAAATGATCATATTTTACGAATAAAATATCTGATAATGTGGATTTTTTCTTTCAGGTATAGATGTTGTAAAGGAAGCAATTAGGAAATTAAAGTTCACCCAGCAATTACGTAAAAGCGAATCTGGTGCCAAAACACGCAAGGTGGAGTTAACGATAAGTATAGATGGTGTAGCTATTCAAGAACCTAAAACTCACGTCATTCTGCATCAGTTCCCCCTCCATAGGATATCATATTGTGCTGATGATAAAGGAGAGAAGCGGTTTTTTTCTTTTATTGCCAAACAAACGAATCAAGGTGAGTTGAAATGATTTTCTTTCAATTTGGAATGAAAGAAAAGCTAAGTATTCTGTAATTCCCAAATGATAATGAATAAAAATATGTTTGTTTCGGGTCGTCGTAACAAAGGCAAGACATTAGATTCATTAGAAATTGTAGATATTTCATCATCTCACAAACATAATCTATCACTAACTGACGATTAGCTTGATTTCTATTTATTTCTTCTGCTCTTAGGTATAAATGACGTTGTAATATCTCAATTTTAAATAAAATGTGTATACTTCAGACGTCTAAAATTTGTAGTCGGTAACGTAGACGAATATATGTTTTAGGGTTCTCTTCGCAAATGAAATTGAATCATTTGAGCACTTATGTATTTAAAAACGATAAAGATTCGATGTGAATATCTAGATAGTTACGTTTACCAAAAACTATTATTTCACGAATACTCAACGTACGCTTTATTCTATAAAATATATAATAATTAAATAGTGTTTATGATATGTCAGATACCTTAATGAATTTCGTAAACAATGATATGAACATTTATTTCACATTATAGTAGACTTAATCTTAATTTTCCACATAAGTTTTAACAGTACCTAACAAAATCTTAAACAACGTTTATAAATAATGTAACGATATCCAATCGTCCTGAAGCCGACCCTGTCACTGCCGGGCAGAATGACTCACTTTCGACAGAATTCGAGAAAGATTTAAAGGTTTCAGCGCGCCGTATTACGAAGAAATCAGTGTTGCCGTTTTCGGAAGGTTCTCGAACGAAGATCTGTAATAGAGCCGAAGTTACGCAAATGTTCTAAGAAGAGAGCGCGAAGCACAGAGAGTGAAGTTTGAATACAGAGCGCAAATAAATGGACAAAGTGTTAGAGATAAATCGATTGTGTTATATAAATTAGTTATTTAGTTTAGTGTTATAATTGTTCAGTCTACGTGTAAATAAAGTACTTAGAGTTCTGTAACGGTGAAGTATTTGATTTGAACCCACAAATAATCTCAAGAACTAATAAACTTTACAATAATTTCGTGACTTTATAAGACGTCTAGTTCTAAACTGAATTTCTTTCTACACTTTAAAATTATAAAAATCACAATAATGCTTGTCAAAATGCTCATATATATTTTAAGCTGCAAAAGTTTCATTAAATAATTACAGTTCATCTTCTGATGATGTATCTTCATTACCTTAAGTCACTATAACAGGATCTATTATGGCATCCATAATATCATCCAGTTCCCACAGTTTTTTATTTTTTAATGACGTGGTCTGTACAATTTTTCTAGTTTTGGGATGTAACACTTTTTATTGCACTGTTGAAATGAAGTCTTTTATCTCAAAACTTGTTTTCTTTCTAGCCACTTCACCCTATACCTGTGGCCATATTAGTTCAATCGGACTCAATACGCAGTGGCGTTAATTCAATCTATCGCGAATGGTAGCTTGCGTATTACTATAACAGAGCCTAGTAGAATCAAATCCAACAATGGTTCAAAATATTCTTCTCAAACATCCGCATTTATGTTCTCATGATAGTCTCTAGTACTTTTACAGTGAAATGATAATAACCCTCCAGCCACAAAAACGTTAACACTACCTATATGCGTTGTTATTATACGTCGTCCTCCTGACGGAGCCTGAAATCCTGTAGCAAATGCTTAGTGGAAAGATTGTCCACCATCTTTCATGTTTTTATCATTCCAAGTTTTCTGAACCGTCTACTCTTGATTAATCCAAGTTTCCTCCAGATAAAAAATTTTCTTATTTTGACCACGATATTTTTTCATTTCTCTTGAATGATTTCGTCACTAGCAAACGATTTCTTCTTTATCTATTAGAACAGACTTCCTGTTGTGTTTTCACGATGAGAAATTCAATTCATGCAAAACAAGTCCTGATCTCCTACGAGAACAGTGTGTATTTGTTCCACAAAGGGAATTTCTTTCCGAAAATAAAAAGAATGCACAGTTTTTCGAATAGTATTCCTAAAGTCTTCATCAATAACCATTAGGGGCCTTCCTGGAGAAGTTTTTGGAGGTTTCACTGTAAATCCATTTTCAGATTTACTTCCTTGAGGAACTTGTATATTGTGGACTGTCCAATTCCCGTTATCTCAGGACACATTTTAACATTTTGATCGGTTCTTTCGAAGAATAAAAACGAAAACGACCTCTTCTTCTGGTGGATAAATTCGTTTTCAACTATTTGAAATATGCTCATACCATGTCAAATCATAAATAATTATCACTTCCTAATCTACATGCGAGGAGGTAGGTTTTAAGGGTACACCGATGATGTGGATTAGTCTTTCCGATATGTAAAACGACACATATTTCAATGTTGAGGGGTACGAGCCAGTCATCGCGCCACTGGTTTATTTTGTCGAGGTCACCTTGCAGGATATGATGATTATTCAGGCAGGGGATTACACTTTTGCATCATCAGCATAAAATGATTTTTCACACTTAATGTAGCGAAAGGCGACTAGTGTAAACAACGAAGAGTTCCCCAACTCTTCGTTGTTTACAAGCATTGAACCCTGTGGTACACCTTCTCAAAAGGACAGATAATTGCAAATTTCCACGAATGCCGAGGACATCTAACTTGTACAAAAGCCTCCTGGAAGATGCCCTGTCGAATGTCGTTGTATAATCTAGATAAACTACATCTACGGGGTTTCCCTTATCGTTAATCCATACATTCATATATTCTTAGTCAAAGCGTGTTGCTCCGGAGGCATTACTGATTTAATATTGAAAAAGTCCTAATTTCTTGTACTATTATGGCTTCCATGATCTTGAACGGAATGGGTAGAAAACTCATCGGTCTTTAATTCGCTGGATTCAGTTCATCCCGTTTTTTAATATAGCTACTACCGATGATCTTTTCTTAGCTTGGGACAACTTAAGGTCCGTTAAGTTATAGCCAGTACGGGATGATAAGGTGAAAGGCAGAGCATCAGAGATTTGTTCCATAGCGTAGGCAGTAGTGAATGTGTCTGCTAAAACTTCCGCAGACTCGACATTTGTAGAGCAGATGAAGCCGTCTGACTCAAGCATGGGTATGCTTACTTTGGTATTTATGGTAGGTTTCATAAACTTACTACGTTGTTTGTTATTTTCAGACTGGGAAATGGACTGCTCGTAATTTCTGTAACTTCTGTATATGAATAGTTCGAGAAGTATCGATGACGTTGATAGCCTGCCGCATCACGAGATTTCCGATATTTTTTCCAAATAAGTTTCTCATGTGGAACCAACTTCTCAAGCGCTGTATCCTCATCTCATCTGGAAATGAGTGAAATCGCCAAATCTAAGCAATTTGGGACACTCTGTGCTGAATAGAAAATGAAGGGTAAATGTAGATGATCTAATCGATGGACACTGTATTTGAAAGAATTTCAATAAATAGCAGAACTAACAGGGGGAAAGTTCATTCAGCCTGAATTATACCGAGAAATTTACTGTTTTAGAGATTTGCTTAACTTCTAGTTATTACGAAAAATATCAGTTACAACATGCTCCTATATCCTGAATAGAACCAGCATTTTAATGATACCCATTCATAAGAGAAAATATTTCTAGTTTCAATTCTCCATAATATTGTTGTTGGTCTGACCCATTGAAATTTTTAATGTTTCCATCAGAAATGGTCATGTTATCTACATCGAAATACTCGTTAACTATTGTAATTGATGAATTCCAGTGAATTTAAGCGTGAAGAAAGTGCAATCTGGTTGAATTAGTGAAGTGGAGACGATCATTTTGATTTAATTACATTAATACAATACTGTCGAGAATATAGATGAACATTTGGGCAAATTATATCACGTTACACAATTATTATGATACGATTTTTCGATTATACAAATTCATTTATTTTCGGGAAAGAAGTTTTCGAAGAAATATTACTAGATTTTACATTTTCTGCAGAGCCTTGTATAAATAAATGTTCATCAAATTGCTAACTTTCAATATTTTTTACACTAGTGGCATTTGAAGTGGCAAATCCACTTCAAATGATAAAAGAAAATTTGATCTGCACTTACATATTATTCATAAAATTTATAAAATGCAAATACACCAAGTATGGTTAATGAAAGAAAATTTGATTTTCACTTATTTATAAATAATAAATACAGGCGTCGATTATCTGAACGACCGCTTAACTGAACTGCTATCCTCACTTGCGGTAGATGAAAATTAACGAATAGCCTGAGTGTTCATTGTACTCAACTCATATTTTATTATAAACTCTCTGCACCTTAAATACTGCCGTATTGTTCCTATTTGTAATTGCAATGAAAGATAAATTTCAACCAGTAATTGGAGTTGTTATTGGTAAATTGAAATATATACATCGATAGGTATATGAAAATCAGAAAAAATTAATTATCCGAACAAGCATGTCTGTATAATCGACGCTCTACTGTGAGTATAGGGTAGGGCGGGGCTAGTTGAGTATTTTTTCACTTGAGCGGATATAGCTTCTCAATAATAAGTCTCAATGAATTGTTGTGCGGCTTGATGGATTAGTAATTTATCCCTTAGCAAAAGTGTCCATAGTAATTTTTTGTAGCAAGTCGAATTTAAGAGCTACAGCTGTTTAAATGCAGAAAGTCAAGTACGCTCAATGTACCCCATAGGTGAAGTAAGTTGAGCAAGGGTATGGGGCAAGCTGAACACTAAGAATGTCTAAGCAAACCATGGGTTCAATGTTGACTAGAGCAATAAAATATGTGTTTGACAATCAGCTCTTTATTCATAGTCTTTTAGTGACAGAAAAACAAAACTCAAAACAATTTTCTTCGGATAATTAACTGAAAATAGAATAAACAAAACATCAACGTATCTTAAGACTAACTTCAGGATTGGATTCAGTCTTTCTGTTTAAAATCAGACTTAAATATCTTAAAAAATATATAAATAAGATTTCAGGAACTTAATCGTCGTTGTCACGTTGCAATTGCCACAAACGAAAGTAAGACCAGCACCTGGAACACATTTTGTATGTGCCCATTCCCTGCAAGCTTGACACTGGAGCCAATTTTCTCCTGGTGAATTTTCAGCATAGCCTTTGCAACAAATCAGATAGGAATAATCATTATCATCACTTTCCTCACTTGACTGGAGTATTTTTTTACAGACACCCCCCTTCTTCCTTTTCTTACCCATGTTCTTCTTTGGCTTTTTATTTTTTTTGTGGTTTTATTTTGCTGTTCTTCTAAAGCGTTATTTTCGGGAGTGTCTGTTAGTATTGCAGCTTTCCTCTTTCTTCTATCAGTTTTAGCTGATTCTCTAGGGCTAGCCTGTGGGTATGGTCGTACACTTTCCGGGGAAAATACTCGGATAAGGTCGATCGTCTTGTTTTCTTTGTTGCCTTTGTTGCATGGACCAGGTTCTGGTTCAGCTTGGCTGGTGGAGGCGAAAGGAGTGGGATTAGGTTCAGGGCTGGACATCAAAGCTTGCTCTGGATGATCTCTTTCCGGCTCAATAGTTTCTGGTTCAGGGCGATCAGTTACAAATGATGGTGAAAACTCATCCTCACCAAAAATGTTTGAATTATACGAGAAGATGCCTGTCTTTCGGGAACCGTTAACAATATTGATACTTGTCTGAGCAAACGGCAATGAATCAACAATTTTTGTTATATCATAAATAGTAAGGGTTTTCCCCGGATTGTTTCGTAGCCATGCGTCTTGAGCAGCAGCGTAATACTTTTGGAACGGTCCAATGACAGTCACATCCAAAGAATTCTACGTCTGTAACCCATCCACTGACATTGCCTTCTCCTATACATTCAGGGGGACCACCGAAAGTATGTCTTAAACTGTTTTCTCGGAAATACAAACATAAGAGGTACAGCATTTCCAAGAGCAGATACAGCAGTTACTACTGTAACGTTAGTCCCTCGTTCCCCAGAAGTCATTGCGCGACGTTGCGCTTACCTTTGGCAGCTACAATTTTATTTGGGTTCAGCACAGTGGACACTCCTGTCTCATCTAAATTCCTAATGTCTCCCGCAGTAGATCCATATCTATCCATTACTTCCGCGAATTTCTCAAAAAAACTTTAACATTCTGCTCATTAAATGATGTTGCCCTACCAAGGCTGGTGGGTTCTGGTTCACGTATGGATAGCTCTAGATTTCGTTTTAAAAACATCGTAAGCCTTTTTTTTTCGGCCATCTTATTCGCAGTCGAGCTAAGTGGAATTCTAATGCCAAATTTAATAGCACATTCGTAGACAAGGCGACGGACGTCTTTTGGAGAATATCCATAGAAGATTGATGCCATTTGTAGCAAGTATGCAAGTATTTTTTCAGAGAGTCTTCCTGTGTAAGAGAAAATACTTGCCTCGGTGTTGCATAGCCTATGGATGAATCGCCATATTCATTTAATTTTCACGAAAATCTTGTCAAATTCTTTAGCGGCGGCATAAACACTTTTTCCTTCACCATTGACAGCCTTTGCAGCATTTTTTAAATCTTCAGTAATGTAAGGACATCTTGTAGCCTTCCTTCCTAAGTCCGCATCCTAACAAAAAATAAAACGTTCAGCTCAACTAACCCCAACCCGGAATTTTAAAACGAAAGTGAGGTTATAAAAAAATCGTAAGAATTATACCCAGAACCTCCCTACATATCAAAAGCACAATAATTATCTGGAAGATTAACACTTACCTGATTGGAAATAGAAAACAAATGATTAATACAGACGAAAACTTGCGATCAACGATGTTTTTGCTTTTTGGGAACAAAATAAACAAAACGGACGGGCGCTTCGCACGTTCGTCCAGCCGCCACTAGCGATCGCTTGGTGATTACCTCTCCCGCGACTCCTTCTTTCCACCATACGATGCCTATGCGTATGGTGAATAGTTTGCGAGGTATTTCGATTGCCCAACTTGCCCATATGCTCAACTAGCCCCGGCCCACCCTATACCAATTTTTCTTGTATCTGTAATTTTTAATATTTTTGTGCTAGTGAATTCTTTGTATTTTGATTTTTTACTTTTTCGGGAAAAGTAACTATCCTGAAGGGTCTTTAGTTTCAACAAATTCCTAGGTTAGATTAGAATTTACTTAATTGTCCTATAATTTTAACTATGTAGGTTGTTTTCAGAAATGGTTTGCTGCTCATAAAAAGGGTGGTTAAATGAGGTTTTCCCCAATAGAATGAAAACCAAAGCTCGAATAAAAAAATGTTCAATAAAAAATTGTAGGTGTTAGGAAAGATCTATCGATTGATTTTTTATATCGATCGGAGCATTACTTGCGAAATTGAATTAAAATAATTTATTGAGATATTTATTTTTCGTAAAAAAGATGATTTCGAAGGTCAGCTGTCACATCTCGACAAGTTCTGAAGAAACAAATTATTCCCCATTCCCTTGAAGAATTTCACTATCCTATTGAAAACCAGATATTTAATTAAGGTGTCTGAAACTGGTAATG
This sequence comes from Cryptolaemus montrouzieri, assembly GCA_013387265.2. Taxonomy (NCBI): domain Eukaryota; kingdom Metazoa; phylum Arthropoda; class Insecta; order Coleoptera; family Coccinellidae; genus Cryptolaemus; species Cryptolaemus montrouzieri. Next base: position 48,176,256 of record JABFTP020000185.1, on the reverse strand, counting down.
GTATAATGAAATTTTTTAGTGGGTTACGATTTCCTTAAATATTTCATCCAATATTTGCTTTTTCGATAATTGCCACTACAAAAAAGACGAGTATTCATACACGAATTCGAATCGAAAATTTTTCAGTACTTCAGAGTCGAGGAAAAATATATTTCCTTTAAATCCGTTTAAAAATGCCAGCATTTGGTTTCCGTATCAATCATTATCGAGAAAGATTCCGAATTTTCTTCTGGACCATCTGTGGAGATGTGACACCTGATTGTCATAAACATCTTTTAAAATTAATAATCTTAGTAAATAAGATTGAAAAATCATTCTAATAAAAGGAACGTACCTTTTGGTTCGTTCTGGGCTTTATCTGCAGTAAGTTTACGAAAAACTAATTAGCAAGAAATGCGGCAAAAACAAAAAATTTGATTGTCGTCTATGTTCCTTTTATTTCCCGAAAGGTGATACGATTGATATGAAATAAAAAATGAATCGATGAATCTTTTAATATCAAAATCCTTCTTATTTATTTTTTCTATACGAGCTTTAATTTTTGATTTATTTACTAAACACCTCAATTTCTACGAATTAGGCTCTAGGTGAAAGTCTGTATTCAATATTTTTGCTTCCACACGTCCATATGTTCTGTTTTCTGTTATGAATTTCTGGAAATTATACATTGAGACGTTACTAATTGATTTCACCATTATCTCCGAATTCATTATTTGTCATAAAGAGTTTGATTTTCATTTTTCATTTGAATTTTCTGACGCATATTGTTTTTCTTCCCAATGCCATACATCTATATTTTTGAAACGAATTTCATTGTTCTTTATATAACAAAATTGATATGTTCAAATCGTGAGTCACCTTCAGACGTTTGATTGACTAATATACTATTTGGATTATTCTGTACTTTTGCGTTATTGAATTAATTTTCTGGTTAAAATTTACAATATATCATCATAATTTTTTATGAGAATTTTCACATAATATGTTAGAAAATTCAAATTTAAGTGAGTTCGTTAAGATTTTGCAACATTGTAGGTTTTGGCAGTTTATGTAGAATAAAGCATACATTTGCAGCCAAGAAGATTCGTGTTGATTTGAATGTATTTTCTTCGAAAATGATTAACAATTATGTTTCCTGTTTTTTAACTTATATTTTCAATAATAACAATGAAATATCCAGTTATGAAGCTTTTGAATCTTAATCTAAATGAAGTCAAAATTCATGCAACAGTAGATAATTGTGTACTTATTTATGTGTAATCGAAACTAGTTAGATTTTTCAAATCAGGCTCAAACGTTTAATCTCTTCTTTCAAACACCTACTCCTCTTTGACATTAGAATTAACCAGTTATGTATTAGCAGCGCAAACCTACACATTGTTGCTCGCAATCTCAATAGTCGAATCAGAACGAATAGTTTCGAACACGAGAATACGAGATTCGAAAATTTGATATTATGAATAGCATAAACATAATTATGTACTTATAGAATCGATTGATGTTATTATGTTCTATTTAACAAATCAATTAAACTTGAACGAACTTCATCGAAAGGAAAGTGTAATTTTTTCAATCTTTCATAACAATGCCTGGCGGTTAACCTTCAGAGATGTAGTATATTTATAATTTGAAGAAGATGCCAAAATTTTATATTCCTCAGGTTATTTATTTCGATAAGTATGACTTGACGAGGATGTTGATTAGTTTTATTAGCAATCAAAGATTCTATGTAGCTTTCATTTACACTGTAGTTTCTGCATCTCCCATTCCTTCTCAATTATAGAATATCGCCACCTCAGTTGACCAGATGAGAGTTTCCGGTGCCAATATACAATTCAGGTGCTAACAGTTTTAAATATTCGTCTATATCCTTTAGCGTTTTCCCAAATATATTCATCCAAACTACTTGTTTAATACCCTTGCCATTTAAAATCGATCTGGGATGTTGGGATATGCAATAAAGGTTCCAATTGGTTCGAAAACAACAGATTACTATTGAAGGTATCTAAAACTATTTTCGTTAACTTTTTCCTCAAGAACTTTTTTGTGAACATTGTACGCTGCCGTCTTTTGAAAGCGGATATCTAGTATATTCAGCTCGTTCCATCTGCCGAGTGTTTGGGCATATTAATTGACAAAAATTAGAGATGACCTGAACACATTAACAAATTGTGAAGTATATTATTCCTTATTTATTTTGCAATGTACAGACTACAACTAACCATCACCAGAGGGGTTTCTTTGTATTTTTCATGCACATTTTAGATCCAGGCTTAACTGTGGCATTGAAATTTGGAGAGCTATTTGTAACTGTGGCAAAGTATTCAAATCACAAAAAAGACCTACAAAAAGTAGGTTAGTTATATCTAGGGTACTTCGTGTAAAAGAATTTTCCTTGAATTCATATTTTGCCTTCAGTTTGTTTGTATATACTCGGAGTCGTAACATATGTAAACAAATTTTTGATACCTCCTTATTGAAGGACTTCAACCATATCTATGAACCTCGAGGATCAGACTACTTAACTATATCATCACTTGTTTTGTCGGGGTATGGAAAATGATCTAGATATATGGGGCTTAAACTTTTTAGCTTTGCCTAGAAGTTCTTGGTCAATTAGTGCAAATCTTCATTTTCACAACTTCGTCGCATCCACATGCACCGGCCAACAATTTCGATAGTTTAGCTGTATAGTCAACTACCTAGAGCCATAGAAAAACAATTAATTTCTTTTACAGGGCTGTCTCCGTTATTTTTTAACGATAGCATTATTCTTAAAAGTGAATCTATTTTCCATAGGTTAGATGACTTCAGTACTTCTGCTTTTTCTGAATGATGTAGAACGGCAAAAAGATATTCGTGTGCCGTTCATTGGAAAACCAATAAACTTGATTAAGCGATTGTAGGAAATACACTTAAATCAATTCTTATTTCACTCACAAGTGAAAGGCTAAAAAAAAGTTCTTTGTCGACATTTTTGAAAACGAATTAAATCAAAATTTCTGCTGTACTCATGAAAATTGAAGAAAGAACTTTTCGAGTCAAACGCCAACAAGCGTAACTCAACTTGAATTAATGCTCCAGTCGTGAAGTTTCACACAGATAGATGGCCTGTGAAAACTAATATTTTATTACACTAGTAAATCAAAGTAATTTGAAATAGCAATCATGGGGATAATTTTCATCTAGAACGTCTATTATATGAGCGGAGGAATTGTTTTTCATTTCTTTAATTCGACGTTTTCAAGGATTCTCCATTGATTTGATGAAACCTTTCGTAATTGTCATAATGTGTGTTATATAATAACTAATTATTAACCCTTATGAATAATATATAATCATTCATGGGAGTGCAATAACTGAGGAAATAAAATTCCATTTACAATGAAATATCTGATGAAATAAATGCATTCATTTTTACCAATTAGCCCAATTTCGATTTGTAATTGCTTATGTAGGTACCTATATACGTCCTGTCGAATAGATATGTACTTCACAAGGATTTTTGCCCAATACAAATTAATTACTAGTTACCATTAATTACTTTTGACTATAGCTATTTGTCGTAACCACAGGATATATTTATATCCAATTCATTGTATTCGTAAATAAGAAATAAATGCTGTATGTTTGTGAGCGCAATACTTGAGAATCACTGGAGCGATTTCGCTAATCGCATTTTGAAATGTTTTGGTTTTTCCAGATTTTTTACTGAAACTCAATACCAATACTCACGATTCTTACCATGGATGAATATTTCTTCATTTGTGTTGTTTTTCATGGTCCTGCCATAAGCTACCAAAAAAAACGGATGGTAGGAAATTTCGAAAAAACTATTGGAATCAGAGTGAGAAATTACTGTTATAAAATAATATCAGATGATTGATTTCAAAATATTCATACTTCTTCTGTTGAATCAGTTTAACAACGCGATTTGAAGGGAAGACCACCCTTGCCTAGAAATCATAATATTAACCGTTGAATATACCACGAAACTAAGGAACTCATTTTTATCAATAAATAAAATGTTTTTCATGCATGGGATCGATGGAAAAATTTACAACGGTGACCCGAACATTAACATTCTCAATTGAATAATATTGGTTTATAATAATTTCATAAAGTAATTTGACATAACTTTTGATACGTATATACGATATGTTATTTATTTCCCGAAAATAAAAATTAATTTTATTCTAATCAGGTTATCGAACTGATGTTGGAAATTCATTTCAATTTGTATGTTACTACATAATCAGCTCATTGTGTGATCTTCTAACACATTCAACTACAGATTATGTTGTCCCATTTCCACAATTAGGAGTCTCTTGACGAATATTTATTTTCTTAATCTGTATTGTCTGAGTGCAATATTTGAAAGCTTGTTTGTTACACACGATGATATTCTTCAATAAAACTTCAGTATATAAATGTTGAAATTGTTGGTTTTATATTGGTTTCAGATTAAACAGAACCCGTTTAAGTATTTTTTATTAGAGAAAACATAAAACAAACATAGTTAAACGGTGCTTCTATACACTAGCAATTTTACTTAACTATTTTTTGTTATACAACCAACATCACAGAGGCGTGTTTTCGTGGTAAACAGTTTGTGATGTGTTTGTTTGTTTGTTTTTCCTTTAACGTGCTCTGTTTCTGCCTTTCGGCTAATGACACGCCGGGGAATTCTGTCACCTCACTAACCCAGGAATTTTGCCGAACCCCTCTCGTGTCGAGGGAAGGTATCTTTAATGTCCAACACATCTCTGTTAGACAGGACCGACAGCTTTACATCTCCTCCGAAAGATGGACACTCAAGCGATTCCCAGAATCCGAAAAATCGCACCGACTTTGTGGGGATTGAACCCAGGTAACTCTGCGTAGGAGACGAGCATCATATCCCATACGCCACCGAGCCGGCAACAGTTTGTGATATATGTTAATTTCAAGAATTGACGCCACATTATCTTAACACCTTTTCCAATTATTGAAATTTTTATATCAAACAAATATTCAAAATACTTTCAAAAAAAACATAACCAAGATTAACTAATTTTAAAATAAATTTCAAGGACAAGCGGGCTAAATTTTACAAAGTAGTTTAATGTGTTGAAACCTTATTATTCCCAAGTGGTTTCGTAAACAATTTCGCAATTTGATCTTCCGTCTGGCAAAAACAAACCTCTTCACTAATAAAGTGGTACCGAACATCGATGTGTTTGCTCCTTTTATTAAATTGTCCGTTTTTTATTAATATAATCGCACTCTGGTTGTCTACGTGTAAATTTACTTACACTTTAGAGTTCGCTAGTTCTTCAATTAACGATTTCAGGTATGGCAGTTTATTGACACAATTTGCAGATGCATATACTTTGCATTTCAAATGTTCAAGTAACCCATCAACCTCTTTTTTATCTCTTTCCATTATTATTCCATCATCAACATATAATTCTAAATAGAAAGTACCGGTTTTGTTTTTGAATATACATCTTTCAGTTTTTAGAGCAGGCAATCCAAAATTTCTCAAGAAACTTGTGAAGTACTCATTCTATCTCAGTGGTGCTTGCTTTAAGTCATCCAAGGCTTTTTGTAGGCAACACACCTTGTCTGATCTAATAATTCCGTATAGATTCTATAATGAAGTTCTCTATATAGAAACGCAGTTTTTATGTCAAATGTCTTCATTTTTAGGTCGTTTTTCGTAGCTATAGCAAACATTATTCTCAAAGCACTCGTGTTTATTATAGGACTAAAAGTCTTCATAATTTATTCCATACTACTGTTGACATCCACGAACTACCAATCTTGCCTTATATTCTCCATCTCCTGTTATTTTAAAAATTCATCTAAAAGTTAGTATTTTTCCTTTTGCTTCTGTCTTATCTACATAGTCCCAAGTTTTATTTTTCTCTAACGACTCTTCTTCATTTATTGCCTGTTTCCAGTTTGCTTCATTCTAACTATTTAGGGCTTCTTCATACGTGAGCCTAACAAAATCATCATAACTTCTAGGTTGTCTTCTTACTGTTCTGCCTTCTCTTAAGATTTGATCATTGCCTATTATTTCTTCATGTTGATTAATTTCTTCTTCACTATCAATATTTTCTTTTTCATCATTGTCAGGTTCTAAAGTTACTCCAATTTAAGATTGATCAGTGATTAATTCATTGTTTATTTTAAAAATATCATCTCTAGATATTATGACATTTCTTTTTTCTATATCAAATAAACGATATCTATTTAGAGCATTACTGCGACAGTCTAGTTTTTTAACATGGCCTAGGACTTTTGCAAATGCTGTACTGCCTAATAGTGTAAACGAGAAAGGTCTGGCTGTTTTTCAGTCCAGTTTTCTATCGGGGTTTCATTTCTTATGCATGCAGCTCAGGAACTTTAATTCAAAAGATATGCTGCCATTCTTGCAGTTTAACCCCAAAATTCTTTATTTGAAATCGAACACCAATTCTGGTCTCATCTGAAACAAGAACATTTCGCGAATTTTCAATATTTCAATTTTGGTGCTCGATACACCAATGAAGTCTGTTAATTTTTTTTTATCTGGTTAGCTCTGGAACTCTTAAGGGCGTTCTGCGGTATAAACCCCTTGAACGAAGTCTTTGACGTATCGTTTCGACTGATACACTGACACCTGTTGCTTCCAGCAATTGCCTTTGGGCAATTGGGGTGCGACGCACTAGGGTCTTACAATTTGGCACAAAAAGCGGTCTTGTTCTTCAGAAGTGATCTTCCCACGATTTATTCTAGGCCTGTTTTGCAGAAATTGTAGCTCCACGTATCGGGCGTAGGTTTTTGAAATTACCCCCTGTGATACCGCCATTGTGGCCGCTATATCCTTTTGTGCCACTCTTTCTTCAACGAGAGTAATTATTTGACCCCTCTGTACATCGGACAATCCAACGTAAGGCATTTTCAATTATGATTATAGGCTTTTTTGAATTTGGAAATTCACAGTTTCAAATCTCAGTGAGGACTGAATACAATATACCGAACATGTGGTGATAATTCAACATTTCTTATATTACTATTCAGTTTTTTTACCACGAAAAACTTGTTTATTTGTTATTCCTTTAACGTGCTCTATTTCCGCCTTTCGGCCAATGACACGCCGGGGAATTCTGTCACCTCACTAACCCGGGAGTTTTGCCGAACCCGTCTCGTGTCGAGGGAAGGAATATTTAATGTCCAACACATCTCTGTTAGACAGGACCGACGGCTTTACATCTCCTCCGAAAGATGGATACTCAAGCGATTTCCAGAATCCGAAAAATCGCACCGACTTTGTGGGGATTGAACCCAGGTAACTCTGCGCAGGAGACAAGAATCATATCCTCTACGCCACCGAGCCGGTTCATTTTTCAAAAGTTGTCTAAAATCCATGGTTAAAAACAATGAAGAATGTGAAATACCGAGTGATTCCATATAAATTTGGTTGTCTGTACTTCTATTGTTTAAAGAGTATAAACTATAATAGTTTTATAAAAGGATTAATGAATAAATATGCTATCATGTCTGCTTCCCAAAGTCTAGTATATTCGAAATGATTTTATGATACTTAATTGCCCATGTAAAAATGGTCCCCTGGCCACAGTCTTTTCAAGACGCCAAGTGTGCTGTACCACATTATATATATTATAAACCTAATCTATTGTACCAGACTGCACAGCAGTGATCATAAGCATTGAAAATATTCTCTTTTTGGTATTCAAAATTCTAAAATGGTCTGCAAAAAGAAGCGCAAAAAATTTAGTCGAGGACTGCAAAATTCAACAGTACATGAACCAATTAGGGACTTATTAAATTACGTTACAAATGTTGGAAAAAGCTACTTAAATATAAAGATCAATCTCCGAATATAAAATCACTAGGAACGGTGTTGTTATGCCATATTTATTGAAATAAGTGAAAGCGAAATAATTCAATTGTGTTAATTCAAAATCTTGATAGGTATATTAGATAAGTTATGTTATTTTTGTTCAAAATTAATTTTAAAATTCATCTTTAGTTAGAGGATTACTTAATTGAAAAGGCTGTTCACCCAAAAAGTTCATTTAGAGTTCAATACAAGTTTCTGTAGTACTAAGAAAAATCATCTCATAATATGTGTCTTTTCTTTCTTTTTCTTCTTCGTGAAAGTTAAAATACAAAATGAAAATTTGGTTAGTGATACCGAATGAAAGTATGTTTTTGTTTCACATAAAAATTCACTTGGCTTATCATAACAGTCTCATTTCACGCTTTGTCAAAAAAGTAAATAGCTCATGAAATGGAGCTTTTTCGTAAATACATATACAATTTAATAATGTTTTAGTGCATGAACGTTTATTTCTGCATTTCCAACATTATGATGCTTGGGACAGCTTGTATGGACCAGTTTCCAATGGGGGGAAACACCCATACATCACTAGATAGAGGCTAAAGCTATAGGTTTCCATAAAACACTATCCAACATCCAACCTCTGAATAAAGCTTAATCGTGCAACATAGTTGTGAAAAGTAGGATATTAAGAGAATTCTATTTGACACCAATGTTCAATGATAAAAATATTGATGTTTCTTTTATAGATACTTAATCATATCGTTATTCTAAAATGTGCTCCAAGAAATTGAAAGTTGTATCATTATATAATTTATCTGAATAATGTAAAATCTAAAGTATAACAATAAATACAGATAAGTTTTTATTCAATCGTTGTCACTGGCTGAAATTTGTTATAAAATTTCTAAGTAATCAACAACATATCATGAAATTAGATTTTCGAAAACTTCTAATTGGTCATACATAAAGGTTTGTTCATGAATAATGAAACTTATTTTTGTATTTGTAATTCCACAGTATATTAATCAGCGTTATTAGTAGATAAATGTGTAACCATAACTGCGTCTATTTTAGGTAGGTTGCTGTTATCAGCTCGCACAAAATTTTAGGTTATTTTGGGATCTAAAAAGAAGAAGTATGACACAAGACATAAGATTCGGGAAAATATAGCCAAATTGTGACGAAAATAAATCAGTGGTCGAACATACCACTCAGAGAACAATCAACGCGAACTACTATCAGTTGAGGAAGCTATGTTTACTTGCATGTGAAGCCACCATAGTAGCAACCTATAACAGGGCAGGTCCGACACAGATGAAATTTCGAGAATTTTTTTGTTCATGTATATATTTCAATTGCGATTCGCAAAAATATACATATTCTGGTTTAAAATAAAGTGAAATATGAATTTCTGCAATGATCACAAGTTTGATTCACATGAATATAATTAGTCTTAGACACAGTTTCGATTAAATACATATAATGGTTCAAGATTCTGATTTTCTCAGAAATCGTCCTCTAATTGAGGATACGAATTTCTATATTAAAGTTATGTTTTTATTACAGTGAATAGCGATGCAGAGGATACCCACGAATGCTTTGTATTTATATCCGATAAACTAGCAGAAGAAATAACGTTGACGATTGGTCAAGCTTTTGAATTAGCCTACAAGAGGTTCCTGGAAACTTCAGGGAAAGATCTGGAGAGTCAGCGAAGGGCCATACTTACCCAGCAGAGAATCAAGCGCTTAGAACTTGAAAATAATATCTATAAACAACGATTGCTTTTCTTATCGCAATTAAGTAGTATCAAACCTGATCTGGATCAGTACTTGAGGAAGCACGAAATTAAAAACATTCTTGAGATACCTCAAACAAACAGCTCTGTTAGTAGCTCAGAGAATTCTACTACAACAGAGCACACCAATGGAAACTCTGTTAGACTTCTGGATTTTGATTCGGGGTTGAATGGAAATGGAAGTGGTAAGTACTCTCGAAAATTGTGTTATGGCTGAGAGATTTCGTAAAATTTGAACGGGATACATTAAAGGTCTTACCGAAAAAGTATTGCGAATCTACCCCCAAATTACAATGTATTTCAAAACATAGGTTTCATGATCTCTCTCCTTTCTCCTTGATATATAAAAGTAGGAGTGTAACTATGACGCAGGTAGAATTTTTAAGAGCGTTCTTCAGAATTTTTGCCTGTAGTTAAAGTCATTTTTCTTCCAATAAACAAAATCATAATTATTCTTTCGTGACTCTTGATTTATAAGCTCTAAAAAGTATATGCAATAGCACTTGATATTCGTAAAAAATTGTCATTTCAAAAAAGTTGGTGAAACGCTTCACAACAACATATTCCGGAATATAAACACTCATGAATTATTATAATCTTAATCATCGAAAATATAAAAAAACTAAAGGTCGATGCATCGATATAAATTTTAGTTTGAATATTTTAAATCTCAAATATTGTTTTCAATACCTCAGCTAGATGGACAAATTTATATACCTCAGTGAGCATGTGGTGAATTAGATATTGTTAATCTAGATTCCACTCGAAAATTGTTTTTTAGTTGTCATTCTGACATAAGTTATTTAATCGCAACATTTAAATGAACGCTGGTTCTTTCAGTTTAATAAAGCCTTGTTGAAGGTCAATTTGCCAATTCTATCAGCTGATGCTTTCTCACTAATTTGCTCAGCAACGATATCAGAAAAAAACAGCCTTGCACAACTTCATGATTCTCTATATCATCCCGGAATCACCCGAATGTATCATTGGGTTCGTAGTAAAAATTTACCATTTTCGGTCGAAGATATAAAGCAAGTAATTTCACGCTGCTCAGTATGCTCTAAACTGAAACCTAGATTCTTCAAACATATGCGCACACTCATTAAGGCTAGATCTGCATTCGAACGCCTGAATATAGATTTCAAAGGCCCTTTGCCATCCTTTTGCTTTAGCATGTCCAGATATGACATCACAAACAGTTATTTCCTCCTGAAAAATATATTTTCGCTGTTCGGAACTGCACCTTATATTCACTCGGATAGGGGAACTTCATTCATGCCCCACGAACTCAAAATTTTTCTTAATTCGAATGGTATTGCAACTAGTAGAACAACACCCTACAATCCTCGAGGAAACCGACATGTTGAAAGGTATAATGGCATAATATGGAAGACTATAGAGCTTGGCTCAAGTCAAAAGGAAAAAAGAATTGGGAAACTGTAGTCTCTGATCCACTCAATCAGATTCTTATTATGTACTGCAACAAATGAGACTCCTCATGAAAGAATGTTCCACCATTCTAGACGATCTAGTAATGGTCAGTCAGCATCTTCCTGGTTACTTGAACCTGGCCCTGTTTATTCACGATGCCCAGTTAGAAATTCCAAATTGGATCTGTTTGTAGAAGAAGTAACGCTCTTAGAAGGAAATGCTGAATACGCTCACATCAAACATCCCGACGGAAGAGAATCTACTGTTTCAACTCGGCATCTCGCTCCAATGCTAAAAGATAATAAGGAGACTCTCCCAGAATCAACTATGACAGATGCAGAATTGTCTGAACCCCAAGATACGAATACAAGCCAAGAAAATGATGAATATTGATTGAATATCTTCCCATGCAGGTACCTTCCTTAAATCTGCTCAAAAGAATGTCCCCATTTCTTTTGTGAGGAAACAAGTCCACTGTTCCAGATATTCACGGCTTGTTTTATAAAATTCATTCAATTTTAAGTTCATAGTTGAACTACGAACAGTAAATCTGAGAAACAAGTTGATCTCTTTCTGAGGCAAATTGTCTTTGAAATGATTGATTTCTTTTGCAGCCTCAATGGCTGACACAGTCTGACCTTCAACGTACAATAAAGCTTGGTGAAAACTTGCTGAAACAAGAAAATCTTGTAAGTTTAGTAACACTTCTTTTTCCAAATGATATGTTTATACATATTGAAGACTTTTATTCAGGGAATAATATTCAACCTTCCGTAGAACGATCCACTCTTCATAATCATCGTCAACCAGAGCAACTCAGAAATGGTACAGTCCTGTAAAATGTCATCAATAGGAGCAATAGACTGCAGTTTCGGTCTCATTTGACCTCGTCAGTATTTCACACTCAATCAAAACTCCAGGCCAGACTGCATCCTATTCATCTCAATCTGTTGGAGCGCATCAGGACATGTAAATGTATTGTCTAACCTATGAACTGACACAGAGGCCACTTATTATCGCCACCAGGAAACTATGAAAAAAAAAGGGTAGATATCAAACAGAAAACTTCAGGAAGCCATACTAGTTCGACTATTTACCGCGACGCTACGCACTGGTTCTGCAAGAAAGCCATCTGTCAAAAAGCTAACGCTCCTTATACCTGTCTGGCTGTCAGCCAGGTGTACTACGGAAGATTGAATATTGTTCCCTGCATAAAAATCTTCAATTTGTTTACACATATAGCGATAATTTTGCATGTTATCATTGTTGAGATATGATATGTTTATAGTGGACCGCTAATTTGGGGATGTTGAATTTCTGGAACAGAAGGGCTTTTATGTTTTCATATCAGGATTTGAAGGTAATACACCTCAAGTGTGTAAATGTGTACACAGAAAGCTAATGCGCCAAGAATAACAAAAAAAAACAGCGTCGGCATAGTTGACAATAAGATGATGCTAAAAAAAGGCTGCTATGCAAAGTTGTTGGTTTTCTTCACTAGAATATGCTAAAAGACGAGTTACGATTTTGAACTGAGTTATGGTACATTCTGTGAGTAGTAGAAAAGGCGTAGAAAATACTCAAGCAACATTATACCATTACGCTTTACAGAATATCAATTCTCTTCACAGTTCTTAGGAATATCCACAGGCTCTATCTCATGTTCAAAAGAATACATAAAATCAGAACAGAATATTCTTAAAACAAGTGAAATTCAAGCATAGAAGTAACAAATAGGATTTACATTGACTACATAATCATTTATACAGATTACAGCATAATTCACCTTCATTTATTAGATTCTTCTTATGGCAATTGCTTAGTGGGATGCTACATTCATCCTGTTATTAATAGATACTATCATATAGACCATAATGATACAAAATTGTTCATCAAATTAGAGTAATTATGATAAAAATTGTTCAGTTTGCATTGATTGATATTGATTGGTGTATGAAAATATGAAATTAAAATTCTCATTTATAACTATAATAGTTTACAGAGTATCCATAATCGCTTAATCGTCTTGGCGAAGTTCGTATTTTTCTATATATAAATCCCGCGTCGAATTCAATTTTTTTTCAAAGTGTTACACCAACTTTTTCATATAAATTTTTCATAATATTTACTGCACGTCAATTGTTATAATATATATTTTTTCAATTATTGGAAGTAACGAGGAACACTGAAATAATATTAATTATATCTTTATTTGAAAAAAATCACCTAAATATTCGAAAAACCTAAAATATGGTTTCAGAGATTACCTAAAGCTTTACGTTGGTTTTAAGTTTTTAGTAGAATGGCGTTATTTCTTTCCAGTAATTTTGAAGTAGGTTGCCATCTGGTTCACTATATTCATCTAGCTTGATTCTTTCTTTCTTAATATTAGGTCTTTGAATTAATGAGGAGAACAATTTGACTGCTATTTGTTTGTACATCGTTTATCATATTCAGTTAAGAAAAATTTTGTATTCAATTGAAGACATTGCACGATTATTACGACAATAAAAACGTAATTTCAATAATTTACAATATGTCCATCCTTTTCCCTTCATTACCTGGATGCATGAGATATTCTCGAAATCTATGAAATGATTCTTGTTGATGCAGTGGTTCGAAAAACCCTTAGAATTTTTATTTTGGAGAATAGATCTTTTATGTTCGTCAACTCTCTTCTCGATGCATCTTCTGGTTTGGCCTATAAAGAATGTCTCACATTCACTGCTGTGTATTTTATACACTCCGCTTTTATCTAATAATTTCGTTTTAACTTTATTATTAACTAACAATGAACCCAAATTCCATTTATTAGTGCTGATGGTGTTAATATTATTTCTGTGTAATCTGTCACATATCTTGTTGCTAATATTAGGAATATTGTTAATTGAAATTTTCTGTTAGATTTCTCAGTATGCAACAGATAAATGCTCTGCAGCAAAAGTTTATGTCGTTTTTGTCTTATTAAGGTATTAATTAATTTTGGTTCGTATCCGTTGTTCTCAGCGATTAATTTCGAAACTTGAACTTCATTCTCAAAATCGACATCTGACAAAGGAATAGAAAGCATTTAGTGCACAAATGAATGAAAAGCACTCAATTTGATACTATGGGACTGGGAACTATTGTTATGAATCGGGGTATTCGAATAGGTTAGTTTTCTGTATATTTTAAAGGCGAGTGAATCATGAGCCCTACTAATCGACAAGTCCAAGAAGTTCAAAGATTTTTCATTATTTTCATTTTCCATTGTAAATTGAATCGATTGATAAGAAGAATTTAAAAACTGGAAGAAACTATTGAGTACATATCTTTTCCATACAAATACATTATTGATTAGGATGTTGGGGGAACTGAAAAATCTAATTTCTAAATTTGTCATAAGTATTTCACTTAATAACGGAGACAATGGAGAGCCCATAGGTAAACCGTCTAATTGTTGATATATTTTATTATTGAATTTGAAATAACTTTGTTGGAAACATAGGTTTCCAGCTGACATCGTTTCTTCTATATGAGTGGGGCTTAATGTACTATTGTATTGAATTTGTTGATTAATTGTGGCTTTGACATCACTGCAGGGTTTAGACGGATATAGATTAATTATATCGAAGGATACTACCTCCGCCAAGTGATAAACGAATGATTTACAACAATGACGTTCAAATTACCACTATATTGACAAACTTCACGCACACTGTGGCTTCTTCTGATAGTACATTTAAAAGAATGATCTACCTTATATATTAGATGGTAAAAATAGGTACTGAATAGGAGGAAAAACCAAACAGGGTTGTTTTTCTTGTGAACTGGAAAGATTGAATAATGACGACGAATGTAGGGTAGATTTCATAATTCATCCAGTCATCCACATCAACATGAAAGAGCTGCTTATAATAGTATAATACATGAACTCACCACGATACCACTGGCAGATAATAATTTCCTAAAAGAGCTCAATATTGTATAACAAATAGCGGTCAATAATGATTATAATTCTAGAACGATTGACGTTATGCTTTCTCGTAAACAATTTCAACGCGCAATCCTTAAGGTTTTTCCTATTGATAAAGGGATTAATCGAAATTTTTTTACATAAACTTATATTGGTAAACTCAGACGGAACTTAAAGTCAATTTTCTTATCTCATAATTTGAACGAGTAATTCTCCAGGCAGATATATTGAAAATTATATCTAAAATTCATGGAGGAAACAAATCCTTTAATAAACTCTCTTGTGGAAGTTGTGATAATATTTATACAGGTAGAACTTATAGAAATTTTAATATTAGGATATTTGAGCACAAATGTAGTTTAGACAGAAAAATCAGATTCTCACTATGTAAATTATCTACTAGAAGAAACAATACTTTTGATATTTCACATAATGAAAATAATATATTGAAATTGAATATATGGGAAGCATTGGAAATCAATGAACAAAGAAAACCCTGAAATTTACATGAAAATCGATTAGACCTAAATTCGTCACAAATGTTTAATTTTTTCAGTTCTCAAAAGAAGTTTGGATTTTCCTCCTATTAAGTTAAGTACCTTCCACTCATCTGAAGAAGCCATAGTGTAGTAAACGCGTCACAAATTTAGCTATATACTGAAATTTTGAGCATCATTGTTTTATTTAATTGAAAAATGTATATCAATTTTCATGAAGTAATGACCTCCTCAATCAACAGTAATAATAATTTGACCTGTTTCAAACTGATGCATCTCAGACTACATTGATGGTTCTCGATTTTCCCGTTCTTAGAAGCATTAATGGAATTCACTTTTCGGTATAATGTTCAACTCCTTCAACAATTCAGTTACTGGTTACTGTTTCGTAGTTGCCAATGGTCGGAAAGCTTAAGGTTCACGAGTTTGACCGGTGGCCACCCACGAGCTTGACCGGTGGCCACCAGTAACGGGATATCGACCTTTTGGTTGGGCCGGGTAGAACTGCATACACCATAATTCAAGGTGGAACAACATACGCTAAAAGGGAATATCCTAAAGCTTAGTTGCTAGTATCCTAATTCTGGATATCGGGCGAAGAGTTATCTTTAGCCTTCCTCTGTCATGCCGAGCTCTGTTACAGGCGACTGCCCTTTCTCACGCTACACATGGGGTTGAAAAGCAGATGCTCAATTTCATAGTTTGTTTACCAGATCGGCGGTATTTGGCTTTTCTGTTCTCTAAAAATTTGAGCCTTTTTCGAAAAAGAATGTCTGAAGGCGCCGTTGTTGAAATGTTCGATCTGCTTCTTAGATAGGATCCTTGAAGTTATTTAGGTTCCTGAATTTTACAGAATATGAATAAATAGTTGTTATATAAAGATCGATAATATGGTTACTTGAATATACGTAACCTCGATTATTCAATCGTATAATCCATTTTTTCGAACAACTGATAATCCTCGCTTATAATTAATATGGGTTGAAATAATATGTAACTATTTTCCAATTAAAATGATATTTTCATACATAATTCTTTCATCTAAGTTTAATATAATTTAATCAATACGATTACGCAAGTAATGCCAGAAATTCTTTAGAATATTTTCATTCTAGCTCCTCCAGTACCACCAAGGGCCTTTGATAGTACACCATCTCCAGCGATCGGAACAAAATTAGAAGGTTTACTGCTCAATGAGTTTGAACAGGAAAATGATAATGATTTCGATCCGAGGTCCTTCGAACAAACTAATGGAGATTCTACTCCTAAAGCGCCACTAAGTATGATTATTTTCTTTATTATAAATGTTAATTTTGGAAATTAGTCATTGTGAACGATCATTTTATTCTGTTTATTTCCACAGTTGCACCGCCTCCTAAAGCACCTAGAAAATCAAACATAAACAATAACATCATTGAGAATAATCTGCCGGATGCTTGGAGTAGTCATTTTAATCCAGGATCTCCATCCAGCAATAGGTGAGAAAGGTTTAACATAGCTTTTATTGATAAATTCATTTCATTCTTCTAAATAATTTTTTCACTGGTTATAATTTTAATTAAAGTAAGTATTTCCTTCCTAAAACATGAACATCTTCATGAAACACTGTAAATCAAGAATTAATGAAGAAGTGAAATTAGGAATTTATAATCTTATGGGACCAACATCGAGACGTTGCCTGAGCATAGACATATTTTGTACAAATCCAAAATGTACTAGTATTTCCATTATGCAAATACTTTGTTGGATGAGAACCAAATTATTATTTGCACATTTAATGGAGTTTCCCAACATTATTCAACACGTTTAATTCTTCATTATTGTTTATTGTGTTATTTTATTAGAGGAAGCCACTGTGTGAAACGCTTTATTCTTTGAAATAAGCACTAAGCAGAGAACGAATCCTATAAAAGATGAATGTTCTTTCGGTGAAGCAACCTTAATTAATAATAATAAATTATTATGATAATTATTAGAACCACATCCTAAATGTTTCAGTAAAATTATTGAAGAATCAATTACGAAAGTGGCCAAAACAATTTTCTTTGGTTAAGTGGCTTAGGTTGTTCATCCAGATAAATGATAAACATTATAAGTTATGTAGTTCAGTGGTATTTAAAATTCTATTCGAAATAATTGGAATTTGGGGATTCATTGTTTAAATCTTTTCAGTTTGTCTTCTCCAAAAATACTAGATCCCTTCGAAATGGGCGATTTTGGAAACACAACTACAACTCAAGATATCGAAAATGCACTTGGATTGTTGGATAAAAGAATACTAGAAATGAAAGTAAGTTTAAAAGATTATTTATATATTCATGGTAGTTGTTGCACATATATTATGTCTAAAAATAGATTTCGAAAATTATTACAAAATCTGATTATTGGTATCTTTTATCAAGGTCCATTGTTTCCGTTTTTATTAATTATTTGGGAATGAATACATTGGCAAAATAGGTATCATTCTACACATATATTAATTTTTTCGACTAAAATATATTTAGAAGTTCAGTCATTACATTTATTCTGTTTTTCATTTATGTCAGACATTGCAAATATCTATAATGAAAGTTATTCGGCTCTATCGGCGGCAATGGCAGTGGAAGACGTTGGTCAGCCATTGCAATACTGACCTTAGAGTCTATTGCACATACACCCATGGACTTACAGTATATCCTTAATAAAGCGGATTGTCTTTGCCCGAATATGCTTATATATTTTTTTTCTTATCAAGTAGGGTTCTAGAATTACTGTATTGTTCCTAAACACAGGGCATTTCGTCAGCGAGTGTAATGCGGTTTCTTACTTCTTGTAGAATCAGCTTGTGTCGTCATCGATCAGTCCGATTTTTGTAGGTATATGAGCAAGACATGTGAACTTTTAGCATTCCGCAAGGCATCCTGAGATTATTTGATCTCTTTGGTTGAAACGTAGTAGAGCTTACAATAACGACAATTTCCTGTACCATCAGGAATTCTGCCGAGAAAATCGTCGAGTTTATCTAGAATGATATGGATGTCCATTACTTGGAACCGCGAATTCCAACCTCCTACTCCGCATATAATGTTGAGCTCTTGATGTATTGGGAGCTTTCTCTGTCTGTAGGTTTCTTTCTGGTTTGACCACTTCCTTCTGGGGCTAGTTACACTACTCATCAGAGATCTGGGTTTAAAAAAAAATGCTGTTTCTCTTAGGACCTTTAGTTGTCTTATTGAGTCGCCAATTGAAATACCTGATGCTTCAAGTTTTGTCTTGCAACTTCTTTTATGATTTCAATTTTGAAGACTAAATCTAACTTTTGCTGGAAGGGTCTCTCACTTTCTTACTAGAGGAACAGACGAGTAAACCTCGTCTGTTCGTCGACAGTTTGTATTAGTTTACTGATCATCTTATCATGTTTGCCCGTTATGAATTAAGTCGTCTTAAGTTACTGAGTGCGTTGTTGACGAGGAGTGAATCAAGATCGTCGACGAATACGGACCTAAGTAGTGTATTTTGAAATACTGCTCGTTTGCTACTCATACATTTGATATAACTGACATAAAAAAACCAGGCTACTATTGACGTGACTTTAACCTTCGATCATGGTGTGCAATAATCTATTAAAATAAATAACGAAAAGAGGAGTCAGAGAAGAACTTTGAAATTCTGTTTCGTATTTCCATTCTGTTTTCGATTTTGCATTGGTGTCGTAAAAGTTACAAATATCCCTCTGACAATTAATGTTACATCCCAATATAAGTTTTGTGTTATTCTCGTCAAAATTATGAACGTGTTTCTCCAAGCTTGCGATTAAATTTTCATTATTTTCAAAATTTATTAGCAAAAAGTTTAGGAAACTTCTCCGATTAGTATATTTCAAATGTAATATAACATTTTATTATTCTTTCCAGACTGGATTTAGCCGTGGAATAAGTTTTGGCAACGATGATTTCTCCTTGGAAAGTTTGGATCCCTTAAAGAATTGAATGTTGTGCAAGTAAATAGACGAATCAAGTGCATGTGTATTCTGTTATATTAGCAACTCTTCAAGTGATTACTGCCTTGGATCAAATATGTATGCCTAATATTAGATCATTATTGGATGAATCGGTATATCGATTATTATTACATAGAAAAAGTGGAGAGTTCTGTATTTTTCGAATTTGCATATTATGTATCATACGTACTTTACTTTTACTGATTTATATATTACAAATATAAGTATTAATTTTTGTAGTTATTATTCCAAGATTTGTTTTGTTGGTTATTTCAAGGAAATAATTCGAGTTTATGTTTCGAATATAACTGTTTGAAATATCAATTTATATATATATATATATATATATATATATATATATATATATATATATATATATATATATATATATATATATATATATATATATATATATATATATATATATATATATATATATATATATATATATATATATATATATAAAAATGTGTCTATTCAGTCCACATATTTCATTTAGATCATGACCTTGCCCAAAGTTTTCTTCCTATTTTTGGCAGGTATAAGCCAATACTCGCCGAGTTCAGATTCTCCAGTCACTTACAACGCTGAGCAATCATATAAGATGTGTGAAATTGGTCTCTTTTGTTCGCTGGCTCCGAATTAATTACATTTATTGAATAGTATCCAGGGGAGAGCAGTGCGCCTCATCGATCACGGTAAGTTGCTGATATTTCTTTTTTCTACAGGTACTTCTATGGTAAATGTTCTGAAGAACTGAAAGGCTTGGTTCCGGAAAGAATCCAGTTTCAAAGAAAATCCAGGCTCGCGAAGAAACCCTCATCGGTGAACGGTTCAATTAGCTACGCCATAAAAATTATTCTCTTTACGGGCAAGTGTGCTGTGGAACTCGCTTCCATCGAACATCTTTCCGATAACTAACAATTTGACCCTCTTTAAGATGCGAGTGATCACACACATTAAATCATCTTGGGGTGCCACATCCGCATGCGGCATGTCAGGCATGGCCTCCTTCCAAGAATTAAAGATGAAAAAATATGGCAAATCCGATATAGAAACTGGGTTCACAGATAATACTTGGATCCTTTTTTGAAGCAATTTAAAAAGTAGTAGTACATAAGCAAGCAAACAGATATATATTTCATCCATTCGTTCATTGAATTTTTGGGAATATATTTTGGTATCCTCTTATGACTGAGTTGATCAGTCGAAGAGATACGCTCCAATATTGGTCCACTGTTTTTTACTTGGTGTAGCCTGCCTTTGCATTAGTTACTGTCAGTTTGATCCATTCCCCTATAATCACGTTGTCTTATGCACCTGATAACGGCTTTCTACTATCCAATATGATGTCTATAGTGTTATCAATTTTTTTTCTGGTGATATCTTTCATAACCATGGTGATACCCATTAGTTACGTTTGTAGTACAGGAGAGTGTTTGCGCTTCTACCTGTAGCACATTTGATGTTAACGTTCAAGAAAGTTGAAAATATATCATATCCTGAGATATTCATCGTTTTAGAGCTGTCAACGTATATGCTATGCGTGAGGTTAGATTGTTATTAGTCTGGTTTCTGTGCAGTAATGGAATTGCACAAATGCCACTATGAATGACGCCATCTTCTACTTCAACCTTCATCCGGTTGTTAATCGACTGAGCGAAGTCCTATCACCTTCTACCAAGCAAGCTCACTGACATAAATGTCGAAGGAATAATTTTTAGGAGTCTAGCTGGTGTGTGTTCATAATCCCTGTTGAGGCGAAATGTTCATTGTATTTGGTATAAGGTTCGTATTGTAGTTGTTAGGAGATGTTGGGTAACCAAACAATTATTCCCTACGCTAAAAGTCTTGTATATCCACTTTATGCGACTCAAAGTCCGCTTTATAGTTCCACCTCTTTGTTGAGCCGGTATTCTATCTTGGCATATAAAACGATTCGATATCTTATTCAGAGCTCTCTATTTGTCGATTTCGTAATTGAGAAGATTAAATCTGATTTTACCTATTGGGTAGTATCTAACAAGTGTTTGTTTTTGGAAAGAGAATCTTTTGTCTTGGCACGGAGATTATTAGAACTTGTTCAACCAATCTAGAATGTGTGTTGGATATAAGGTTTGGCACAACGGAAAGTGGTTGAGCGTTTGTGGGAACCTACCTTTTCAGATTCACGCATAAACAGTCTCACACAATGGTGAGGGTACAATGATATCTAGCAAAGAAGCTAGAAGATTGCATTTTTATGACCTAGGGGCAAGAATACCAGCTGGACATCTACAGTTGAACAAGCAGTGCCAGGTAATTCCATGTGTTGTGAACTTTTATCCTTATGAAATGTGACTGATTTAATGTGTAGAGGGATTTGAGAAGCCTGTAACAGACTTGTATGGAAGCACTACCCTTAAATTTCTTTGAATGGGCATAGAGCTTTAGTTATTCTGCGAAATGCAATAATAGAACCTATTAATATCGAGATATAACTATTTGAATATTGTTCCCGTTGCTGATGAACGGCAGTTGTGATTGATAGACCAAACTTTCACGGAATTTGAAGAATTCAATGGCCTGGACAAATGAACAGACGAATTTTTGCGTAATGTTATGAATGCAGAAATCAGTGTATGCGTTGTCCTCTATACTTTGATTATCACAACCAAATTACATTAAGAAGTAATAAATTGCAAACTGAATAGCATCCTATCGTGTATCATCGTCATTCAGATGAGTAAATTACTTGGATATTTTTTGCGATGAATTTTAAATCTCCTAGCTCATGTTTATATAATTTAGCCAAGAAACACTCATATTATTTCATAACTCGTTGATATACGCTAGTATAATATCAAATAACTTCATTATATTAGTTTATTTTGTTAATATGAATATTAAGAATATCTTAACAGTAAATAATGACAGTGGTTTTAAGCATTACTGTAATGTGAATATTTTTAGGTTTCTGGAATACATCTGTTATGGCAGGTAAGACATGGATGCTAAACTACAAATTATTGGTTAATGGGATCGATCGATATTTTCAATTTTGAAGTAATCAATCGATATACCTATAAATAGATTACGATAAGTCGTATTTGAATTAATAAAACCATATCATTCGATTCATTATAATTAAAATTCATTATTATAATACAAGTTTCTTCACAAGATCGATATCCTTATGAATCCGTTGTTCCCTAAGAGTTAGGCCTGCTTCGTAGAAGAAGATACCGAGGTCGAAATATATGCACATATCTGAAAACAACTTCAAAAACGTAACAACTATCTGAAGCAATGATGTAAGCAGTCAGGTAGCTCTACACAGGATGAGAGAATGGAGCCATGCCAGTATAATAGAAATTAAAAAGATGACAAGTGATCTTTTCTCAGTGGTTCAAAAATATTTAAAGTACTCTTACCTTAAGAAGGAATAAATCCGAGTAAAAATAGTGTTGTGTAGAGTAATGTTTCCCAACCTTATTTTGTTCACCCCCTACTTCCAGAATATGTTTTTTCTAGAGCACCCAACTTCTTTATTTTACTTCCATTTGCTAAGAATTTGAAACAGTTTTAGGCACGTTTATATTTAACCGTCTAATATTAAAAATTATACTATAGTTAGACAGGATATGAACCCTTTCCTATTTCTGAGATTAAAAAGAAGATTAAAAAAAATGTTTCAATGAAAGCTATTTATACGCAAATTTAGGTTCTTATTTCTTTTTGCAAGGTTGACATTTTACTCCATGGTAAACATATGGAGGTACCGAAAATAATTATGCATTTTCAATTTCCAGATCAAATTTAATCATCATTATTAGAGTTAATTCCATTCGATCTATTCTATCCATATTCAGTAGTTCTATAACAATGAGTAACTTTTTATGACATCGAATAAGTATATTTCTTATAACATAGGTGAGACCGAAGTGGGACTGAAGTGACAGTAAAAGTACCCCACTCTAAATTTTAGCTAATCTGTGGTTCTTGGTCAAATATCTCACACGACAATACTGTAGCTCCTGTCAGTGACGATCTTGGTTGAAAGAACTAAAAAGGAAGATTTGATAAGCCACAAATCGCTGAATGAAATAATACATTTCACAATATGTATATTTGGTAAATAAAAAGAAAATATTTAAGTGAAATTGGCGCTTGAATTGAAACGTCATAGTGGTCTAGATTTATGATGAAATATCATTCTGGTTATTTCGATTAAAATGTCTTCTAAACTTAATATTTCTGTAGATATTTACCGGGTGGTTGGATGATTATTAGTGAAACCGATGGTGGTTTTTTGAGGACCGAATAGGTTAAAAATTAGTATGAAATGCCCATTTTGAAGATAGTCATTAGTAAAAAGTCTTCAGTGTTTAGGAAGTCTGAATAAAAAAAACACTTACGGTAAGAATTATCTTCATTTTCCTTGATGATGTGCTTTATATAGCTTTAAATTAATTTGATCTTGAATCACATTTGCCAGGCCTCCTATTTCAGCGTGCAATTCTCCAGATATTAACCAACTATTAGAACTTAATATTGAAAGGGAAAGTCAAATTTGGCGCAATATTTTCTAGATTATTGTTTCACGGCCGTTGCGAAGGGTTAGATCTGTATCTCCCAAAATAATTCGAATTTTGAAAAATCCTTTCAAGAACATATTTTTGAAAGTCTAAGCTTTGAAAATATGCAAAACAAATCGATTTTTCAAATTTCTAGACCAGAATACCCCCTTAGCTTATAATAGAGAAGTTCTAACTTAATTCACGGTTTCATAGGAGATCTTTAATTGACGAATCAATTTTCTTTTCAGATATACCATCGCGTTATATCGTTAGACGAACGACTGCTAAACCGTGAATTAAATATATTTGAAAACATCATAATTATAAGTAGAGCGATTATTTATAGTTAATTATGATATAATATAATATTAGTAATAGGAATTTTTCTCTTTAAAAAAAATACAATGTTATTATTAACTAAATGTTATATGAATGAATTTGTTGTTTACAAGCCAAGAGAACCAAATGGTTATATATTTCTAATTACCGATTTGATACAACATGATAAGATGTTATGGAGAGTTTGAATAAACAGAAAAATGAAAAATATATTTGTGAGATGAACTAGAAGAAACTTCCAGGCCTCCCACTAGCCCATAGGAATTTCACTCTCCAAGAGCAAAACTCAGGAAAATTTTCCTCCAGATCGGAAAAAATTCAAGAACATATAAGAGTAACAAGAAGAAGATGAATCTTCAAACGAAACGCATAACATATTTCATCAAAATATCTAATGTGTGAAAAACAAGTTATTTGAAATAGGACTTCTTTTGGGAACTTTAATCAAGAAACCTCAAATAATGTGTTTTGCTGAAACTTTCTACTACCCAATTGACTCTATATATATTAAAATTATGAATGTGTCACATTTTATTGGTAAAAATGGGACATGGAGATTGCATGATAGTTATAAGTGATAGTGATAATCTAGACTTCACATATATGATTTTAAACATTGAACATATTGAGGTTTGTTTCAAATTTTTCTGCACTATTAGTAAGAACGCAAAGATAATCATTATATTAATATATAATAGACCACAAGGTAGTTAAGTATTTTTATTGAATTATTCATAGAGTGCATAAATAGATATAAAAAATACAAAAGTGTTTTATGTGGCAATACTTTCATTAGAAACAAATCAAAAATCCATAAGCTTTCTTGAAATATTACACTTAACAATATACAAACAATCTTCAAATCTAAAAGGGTAAAAGGAAGTGTATTCTGAAAAAAATGCCAATAAAGCGTATAAAATATTTTTTCATAAAATTATGAATAAATTGATGATTTCTTACCAATCAATCCATTAAATATAAGAACAATTAAAAACTCTTGAACTATTTTAGGTATAAGAATATTATGCGAGAACAAACATAATTTTTATATTCCGAAAATTTTCGGCTTAGTAAGTGAAAACCTTTACAAAAAATATAGATATATACTAAAAAGTAATGAAGCACGTTGAACACAGATCAAACTTTGAATACATTTTAAATTTAACAAATGAAATGAAAACTACTTGGTATGTAATCAGAAACTATACCAAACATCTTAAAAATTGTAGAAGTAAACTAGGAATATAGAGTTCATCAAGTGTACCTCTGAAGTAGTTAATAACCTAAACACATATTTTGTTATGTGGGTGAGAACAAAGAACTCTGTGCATAAATATATAATAATTATAAGAAATCTATTGAAAATTCAATTTTCAACCTATAGATCAACATTATAAAAACATTTAAACAGGAAAATCGTTGGTGGAACACGAATGAAGTACGATTAAATTGATAAAATTCGTAAACGGCATTATTGAAGACCTCTAGAGCTATACAATGAATCTAAGTCTGAGACTTGAAAATCGCAAGGATTAAAGTTATCGTATTTCGATAGTTATCGATTATCATCAAGATAAGATATCATCAGATTTTTCAAACCTTGAACAAAGGACAGGAAACACTATCTTCATTCTTAGACTTGACTAAAGCGCTTGACATCGTAGAGCACGGGTTATTAGTTCAGAAATTTAATTTGAAGAAAGTGGAATTCGTGGCACTTCCCTCAAACTGATCAAATGTTATGTTTCAAAGAGATATCAATATGAAGAAATCAAAGGGGAAATGAAATTAGATCTGAAGAACTGAAAATATTAGGAGTGTAATAGGGGTCAGTCCTTAGATCTCTGTTATATCTTCTTTACATGAACGATATACCAGCTTAGATGCATGGCAGTATTTTTCAATATGCTGATTATACATCAACAGTATTTTCAGAATAATATATTGAAAGCCTTTGACATATAACCCAACAAAGTATGCTTACACTCGATACATGGATTACTTCAAATTAACACTTAAAATTGAATATATCAGAAACGCTATTCGCAGTTCCCATATCATAAATTTTAAACATATTGAAACTGTAATAGAAGAAAAAAGAAATTGTATTTCATCTTTGTTTATACAAAATTAATTACACTTATCTAAAAGGAATGTAAATTTCTTAGCCTGAATATTTTTAACAAATTCCCGGAAAGCTTCTTATAAAATAGGACTACTACTATAGAATGCAGGAATGTTTGAATAATACAAATGAGATGTAGCGGTGCTTCTTTTGTTTACCTTCAACATGTTTATCGCCTGTTAAGGTGGAATTGGTATTATCATTATCGAATTCACCCTAAGAGGAACATTCACTGATCTAAAATAACTTCGATATCAAAAGAATTCAGCTCTGATGTGACCCTTTCCAGGTTATCAAGTCATGGTGGCGTAGTCCGGTATTGACGCGTTGTTCTGTTTCCCATATACTTCCTGACGGTTCAAACTGTTGCGAACAGTACCACTTTCTGCATGGGTTTGTACAGATGTTCCTTCAGTCCCAGTTTCTTGATGTTCGTTTGTAAGTTCTTCTTTATAATTCCAGTTGTGGACATTATCATTGGAAGTGTTTGAATGGATTCCATTCCCCACCGTTTTCTTATGCTTTCTTCCAGGATTCGATACTTCCCAATTTTCCCGGCATGTTTCAGATCCAAATTGTTGTTGTTGCCCCAAGCAATTATTCCAAAGGAATAATTCAGGATTGAGCAACCGGAAGCATTGATTGCCTTAAACATATTCTTGATGTTAATATTAGTACGAAGCGGTTGTGTAACTCTCTTAATGAATTCGTTGGTCAAGTCTTTTTCCATTCTTCTGTGATATTTTCGTAGTGTTTGTTTCATGCCCATATTTGTAGGTCTCCACTTCGATTATTGCGGCAATATTTTGAACCTCTTGCATTACATCTGCGGTTTCCTGTACTTTTCCTCTAATTATACTGAGGGTGTGACATTTGTCCAGTCCGAAACGCATTTCTACATCATCGGAGAACTCTTTTATAATTCAGCATTTGTTTTAGTTGGTAGTTGGTGGTAGCCATCAATTTTAAGTCGTCCGTATAAAGAAGGTGTTTCAATCTCATTTCTGCGTTGTTCTTCTTTACGCTGAATCCGTATCTTGTCAAGTTCAAACGGAGCGACAGTGGATTCATATCAATACAGAACCATAGTGGACTCAAAGTGTCTCATCGAAACATTTCTCTCTTTATAGGGATAGTTGTTGTTTCCAAATGGACAGTGGCCACGTTAAGCCGGATCTTAGGTCGCCATAATGACATTTAGTATTCTAAAAATGCCACTAGATTATGCTCTATTTTATACATTCTTAGGGTTTTTATCAGCCACCCATGCGGTACGGAATCATAAGCTTCCTGGTAGTCTACGTAGGATGTGAAGAGATTTCGCTTATTGGAATGAGCTTGGTTGCTGATAACTGAATCTATAATAAGTTGTTCTTTGCATCCCATGGCATTCTTTTTACAACTTCTTTGTTGGGGTGCGATAATGTTGTTCTCGCAATGTTCGTATATTTGTTGGGAAATGCATGCAATTATAACTTTGTAAAGTTTCGGTAGACAAGTTACTGGACGGTACTTGGATGGATCTTGGGTGTTCTAGACATCTTTAGGCAGTAAGTACGCTGATCCTTGGGTAAAGAACAGTGGCATTGTTTCTAGCCTAAGTAGGGCTTCATTAATTAAGACAGTGATTCATTCGTGTGTGCACCAAAGTTTCTTCAACCAGTAATTCTGCACGTGATCGGGGACCAGAGCTTTCAAATTGTGAAGTTTCTTAATGATGTTGGTAACTTCTTCAGTTGTTTAGGATGTGTATTCCATGTTCGTGTAGTCCTGACTTATGTCGCCTTCTTCGTCAATCCAGCTGGCCTTTGTATTGTAGTTGGCAGGTGTGGCTAATTGAATTCTTCGATTTGTTGTTTGGGACAGCCATTATTATTAGCAATTTCTATGTTGCTTAGTCTTCGGCAGAATGAATTTTCTGATTTTTCAAACACTGCGTTGTCCCGTTTTCGGCTGTTGCTAGTTTTATATCTTATTAGGCTCCCTGAAAACACGGATAATTTTGTTAAAGAGATCTTGTTGTGAATGTAGTTGGACTCAGTTTATTATCAATTGTGCTGATCTTTCCACTCTTGCACTTTTTGGACCTCTAATATACTCCCTCAGTTGTCCATTGTCACTTCGGTAAGCCTCGATCTTCTTAGTCAGTCGTAATTCCCATTGTGGTGTATTCGGTTGCCTTCTCGTACGGTTAATGTCACGTCTCGTATGTATTTTCGCACCCATTAAGTAACGGGTGCGAAAATACAGCTAGAGTTAGCTGCTGCCAAAGAGCTGCAGTTCATCAACGTGTGCAAGAAGTCTAATGTGCGAACATCCAGTACATAATCGGGCAATATTTCCGTGTTTAAGGTATGTAGTGCCACTGTTAATTTTTAGAGGAGTTCATTTTTGGAAGCTGGGGTCTGCAAAGTGAGTGAGTGTCGTCTTACTCTAACAATGCTCTTCTCAATTCTCTTTTTATATTGTATCTTAGTTCTGAATTGTCTTCCTTGGTTTTGTTCGTTTTGTATATCTTTAATTTGTGCTTCAGTAGATGGTCCTGGTTGCGAAGTGCCATCTATCTGATTATTGCCTTCAAGAACTGTCTCGGAATTCGCCGGCGAAATTTCTCGTTCCTCTTCCTGTTTGATGTTATTGAGCCTTGTTTCTGAAATTAAATTATTTCTCAGTAATACTCGATACTCGTCGGCTATTCTCTGTTCGGATATTTGTAGGTCGGGATACATCCTAGTAAATTCTGCGCGTATTTGTTGCCGGTAGCCAACCATTTCTTGTCAAATTGGGCATAATGCGCATCACTCTGTGCATAATGCGCATTGCCCATTTACGGATTCGTGCAATAGACCCTGTCCATTTCATGAGCTGTTTCGCCGGAATCGAACCGACAGCCGCATGTGTACAATCTGGGAAGCGTGTGATCTTCCCACCTGGTAATTCTGCCTGGGTGAGCGCTGGTTGAGTTTCCTGCGCAGCATCATCGACGGGAGGAGTCCTGGTTTTTGTTTGGCTCCGTTGTTGAGTTTGTTGTGCAACTATAGTTGTTTGTGCGACAGAGGCCCGCCTCCTCAGCACCCTGTCACCATTATTTATTATTGTGAACTTGTACACTATCTCAGCTGTTAGCTGGATATAATTTACCTTTCCCAGATTCAGCAATCAAGGGGAATAGGCTCTATTACAATATACTTGACATAAATTTTCTTACTATCCTACATGTATTGAGAATTACAGCTTTTTGCATTTTGCAATTCTAATTTCTTAAGGCTATCATGCATTTTTTTTGGTATTAACCCAGTTGAAGAAATGATGACAGGAACGATATCTATTTTATCGAGGTGCCACATGTGCTTGATTTATTTATTTATTGATACAAGCTCAACTGGATTACTCCCAATTACAGAGCCGAACAAGTATATACAAATTTGCTCAAACCTAAAAAACAGATTTAAAAAAAAAACTTTCAAAAACAATGACATAAAACGCATTGATAATGCAAATTTAAATAATAGAAATACACACCAAACAATCAAAACAATTTAAGTGCGTGAACTAAGTTTTGCTAATAGGTTTCTTTTGAATGTAGCTTGAGAATGACTGATATCAATCGAAGAGGCCACCGTGTTGAAATAGTGACAGCTTCGATTGATAGGCGAGTTGAAGAAAACATCCGTAACAGCTCCAACGACATAAAAAGTGGCATTGCCTCTGCCAGCGAGCCTGGGTACCAAAAACATCAGTCTGTCAAGCAGACACGAACAACAGATGGAGTTATTCAGAAGTCTATACAAAAACATGCAGCACAAATATTTTCTTCTAATTTGAAGCTCCAACACAGAAAAACGAAAAACTGGCATTCCTCGGATAGGATATACTCCATCTTGTTTGTATGCCAGGTACCTTAGGAAGGTTCTCTGGACGCTTTCCAATGCAATTTTATATTTCACATAGTATGGATCCCAGATAACACAGGCATACTCCAATCTAGACCGAACGAAAGCGAAATACAGAACCCTGAGAACAGCAGTGTTCCGGAAGCTCTTGGAATTCCTCAGAATAAAACCCAACATTTCTTGTTCGCAGAACAACATCACCTTTATGGTCCCGGAACGACCATTTCGAGTCGAGAAGCACCCAGAGATCACGAGAACAGAAAACACGTTCAAGCCGTGAGCCCGCCACCGAATAAGGAAAGAAATGTGGCGACTGTTTGCGCGTAATTGACATGTACTTGCACTTAGAGACGTTCAAAGGCAGTTTGTTTTCTAAACACCACTGATGTATCATCAGCAACTCTCCTTGAAGACTCTGACAGTCCTCATTCGATCTTATTTCTGTGTAAATCTTGAGATCGTCCGCAAAGGCTACGCCCCCAACGTTTAGCCTCTCAAGTAAGTCATTTATGAAAATTGTGAATAGAAGCGGACCCAAAACCGACCCCTGAGGGACTCCCGAATGGGTTCCAAAATCCTGGGATCTGAATCCATTGTACATAACATATTGCTTTCGATCACTCTAATATGAATAGAAAAACCTGAGAAGGCTCAGAGGGAACCCTATCTCCTTCATTCTTTTTATTTGAGCAACATGGTTCATGCGATCAAAGGCCTTAGAGAAATCCGTGAAGTGTCAACCTGGCCACCTCGGTTCAAAACCTCAGTTACGTATTCCGAAAAGCATGCAAGATTCGTTACAGTTGATCTACCGACCATAAAACCATGTTGCCGGTCCGAAATCGATTGGCTCAGCTGGAATGCTAAAGATTCATGCAATAGAAGCTCAAAAACCTTTGCAAAGGAGCATAGCAGGGCCACAGGATGGTAGTTCGTTACATCGGTCCTATCACCGCTCTTGAAGATGGGACAGAACTTCGCGATCCTCCAGTTAGACGAAAACTGATTGTTCTTCAGGCACAGATTAAAATTGAACATAGCGGAGCTACTATCGTCCCTATGATATCCTTTACTATAAAACAAGGTATGCAGTCATCCCCAAAACTAGCTTCAGATTTCATATTTTTAGTCACACGCAAAATATCTTGTTCGGTTATTGAGGAAAAAAAAAATAGAATTCAAGCCTCGACAATCAACCATACCCTCCGAGATAACGTCATCAATATTGACATCTGAATCCACAACATCATATACCCCACCGAAAAACATAGCAAATGCAAAAACGATCTTCTGGGGGCTATCCAGTCTCTCACCTTGGTAATACATGACGCCATGTAGTCCATCCGCTTTGCGTTTACTCCGAACAAAAGACCAAAATTTGTTAGGCTCCTTCTCAAAACTATTTTCCGAGCTATCAAAGTACTCCCTATATGCAGACCTCATCTTAGCCTTAACTGATCTTCTCAATTCTCGGTACAAATCGAGATAGTGATCGTTCCTTGTTCTAATAAACTTTTTGTGCATCCGATTCCTAGACTTAACAGCATCAATGATCCCTTCATTGTACCATGTGGGGTACCTCCTATTTTGTTAACGATAAACTGGGACTGATTTTCTGATTGCATTGTATAGTTTTTTTATAAAAATCATTCACCAGAAAGTTTGATCTCAATAGGTCTGTGTATTTGGACTTTTTCTCCTGGAACTTGTTCAGCACGTCATTATTATTCGGTATGGCGACATCCACCAGCATTGCTGTTCTGGCGCTCTTATCATACACCACTATGTCCGGCTTATTATTCGTCACCATTCTGTCAGTGATAACAGGCCTATCGTATAATCTGATAGAGTCATTTTCCAATACGGGCGCCGGTTGATATTTATATTATGGCTGGAAGGCATTCAGAAGACCGTACTTGTGTGCAAGTTTCTGATGGATTGCACACTTGATTATGCGAAGATTGTGTGAAGATTGTCCGTATTGGCCAGTTGTTCGCAGCCGGACGTAATATGCTGTATAGTCTCCGATCTTATATCGCATTTCCTTATCTGTTTGTAATGTTCCGTCCTTAATTAAAAAAAATTTTGTAGTTCTTTGTAGCGATAACTTGATTTTGAATAGCCATAAGGAATCCTTCTGTTTCCACGAATAATTCTCCTTTCATCAACCATTTGTTGGAAGCTTCTTTGTCGTTGTGTGGTTGATTAATCTCATGGCGATGTCGTCCATTCAATTCCTTTCTTGATCATTGCTCTTATTTTTCAGTATCTGATAAGAATGGTAGATTCAGCAGGTCATCCCTGGTAGCAAGATTCAGAAGTGTATATCCCTTATCAGCCAACGATAGCACTCTATGGAGGTCAGAAGTGCCAGCTTTTGCAGAGAAGAATTATCTGAGATTTTTAATCTGTTCGGTGTGTAAGTTGACAACATCTATTAATCCGCGTCCTCCTTCTTTCCGCTTCAAAGTTGTTCTTATCATAGACAATTTTGGATGGTGATTATTGTTTTTTGTCAGCATCGTTCGGGCCTGCATTTGAATATCATCCAGTTCGGTCTTAGTCCATCTGATTATTCCAAATGAGTAAAGCAACACTGGAATGATGTCGGTGCCGCCATTATTATTATTATTATTGTCATGCACTTGTGCACTATCTCAGTTGTTAGCTGGGTGTACTTTATCTTTTCCAGATTCAGCAATCAAAGGGAATAGGCTCGATTACAATACACTTGTTATTAAATTTTCTTACCATCCTACATGTATTAAGAACTACAGCTTTTTGCATTTCTTTATAGTTATTCTTATGCAATTCTAATTTCTTAAGACTATCCTGCAAACTTTTGGGTATTAACCCAGTCGAACAAATGATGGCAGGAACGATATCTATTTTATCCAGGTGCCACATCTGCTTGATCTCAATAGCAAGGTCTGTGTATTTGGACTTTTTCTCTAGGAACTTGTTCAGCACGTCATTATTATAAGGTATGGCGACATCCACCAGCGTTGCTATTCTGGCTTTCTTACTATAAACCACTATGTCCGACCTATTATTCGTCACCATTCTGTCAGTGATAACAGGCAAACTCGATCCTGTAGGTAACTCTAAAGAGGTCAAATCTGGAAGAAGATTTTTTTGTTTTTTTCGGAGGAAGACCGTCGAGGAAACTTTTAATGCTCGAATGAAAATTTCATTATAATTGTTCTGATTCAAATTTCTTTTAATGAAAATTGGTCCTATCAAGGGATTCGAATAAAAGGCTCATCAGACGTTCAC
This sequence comes from Cryptolaemus montrouzieri, assembly GCA_013387265.2. Lineage (NCBI taxonomy): Eukaryota > Metazoa > Arthropoda > Insecta > Coleoptera > Coccinellidae > Cryptolaemus > Cryptolaemus montrouzieri. The sequence goes on along the minus strand of JABFTP020000185.1, from coordinate 48,142,567 downwards.
ACGATGAAAATTACTGTTCATTATGTTATGAGAATTCTGCTCGCTCCAGTATCTAAAATTATTTGTGTTGAAATAACGATTGTTGTGAAAAGTACACTTTCAGACCAAATGATGGCTCTGCAAAAAAGATTCAACTAAATGCATTCTATCAGTGAAATATTCGAAAATGTTCATGTTCTACAAAAACTAGAACTTTGTGAAAAAATAAGGCTTGTATTAATGTTTTCGTAAAATACATTCTGTCAAAAAAATTCTGGGATTGATTTAAAGAAATCTGCTTAAAACGATTGTCAAATTTTTTGTTGGTTCTGAGTTGGCACAAGTGTTTTCTATACTAATGCGGAGTTTGGACGCGGTTTGTCATTTGGGTTGTTCACGAAGTCTGGCTATTTAATAACAAGACTGGTTACGAAAAAAGGTTTTAATATGAAATTATTCTACATTAGAATGCCCCCCTTCAATATACTCCCCTTCCCCCGCTACACACCTTTCCATACGTTTTTTCCATTGATCGAAGCAGTGCTGAAAGTCTTCTTTCAAAGCAGATTTTATCTTTCGAAACAAAAAAAGTCGCACGGTGCCAAATCTGGCGTGTACGGCGCGTGTTCAAGCACTTACTGGACAAATACTGCTTCACAGATAGCGCTTTATGGGCAGATTTTTCGGCACCAACTTCGCACAGACTTTTGTCATGTATAATTCTTCGTGTAAAATTTTTCTGACTGTTTCTTTATCGACGTTTACAGCCTCGGCTATTATCCGATTTTGATTGACGATCTGGGCGCTGGTCATCTTCAGTGCTCTCTCGGCCCTCACGGAAGCGCTTACAGCACTCAAAAACACGCGCACGAGATGGAGATTTATTCCCGTAGGCCTCTTGCAACAATTCATAGCACGGAGTTTTATTTAATTTAACGAGAAATTTGAGATTGATACGTTGCTTCTTTGTCACACATGGTTTTCGGCACGAGAAAAAAACACGTTCGTTTCAAACCGCTACTTCACAAATACTATAAAATCTAGATACCCAACGCACTACTCTTTTTTGTCCCTACTACTCTAGGGCGCCCTCTAGGTGCACAGTCTCGTTATATAATAGCCAGACCTCGTATAATGCTCGATTTTGTGGGTTCTCATAAGTGAGTTTTGCGATTTTTATGATATGGAACAAAGAATTTGTTTCAAATTTTGTATGGCAAATGAAATTTCGTGAATGGACTCTATCAAAAACACGTGCATATAAGTGCTTCAGTGCATTTAGTAGCTGTCGAGATGTGGTGGAAGTGTTGCCTCGCTCTGGTCGGCTATCAACATTTTCAACTTAAGTTAATATCGATAAAATGAGGGAAATGGTAATTGAAAATCATAATTCGTACCATTTTAAACGATTGGTTGGGAATGAAATGCGTTGCCGCTCGACTAATTCCAAAAGACGTGAATTTTCTGCAAAAATTGAATCGCTCTAAGGTCGCTGAGGACAAGCTAGGACGAGTCAATTCTTACAACGCATTGTAACTGCTGATGAGACATGGGTTTATGAGTTTTACATGCAAACCAGTCAAGAAGGTTCGGAATGGTGCCTTCAAACTGAACCGCAACCGAGAAAACTACGCCACGTCAAGGTCATACGGTAAATAAAGAATATTAACTTAACGTTATGCAGCGTTTGAGAGGGCACATTCGTTGAAAAAGGCCTGATTTAAAGAAAGAAAACTAACTCATGGATTTTGCACCACGATAATGCACAATCTCATCATTGTAAATGAATTTCTGACCAAAATCTCATCAAATACCATCGGACAACCACAGTATTCACCGGATAAGGCTCCGGCCGACATTTTTCTCTTTCCAAAACTCAAATGACCACTTCAAGGTACCCGTTTTGAATAGATAGAAGACATAAAAGAGAATTCGCGGCAAGAGCTGAAGTCGATATAGGAAATTTTTTTTTGAGGAATGTTTTGATGCTTTTACTAATCGTTGGCGTGAATGTATTGTTTCGGTAGGGGCCTACTTTAAAGGCGATATCAATTTGGACGAAAATAAATATTTTTTTTCATTGATCAATTCGCGGTACCTTTTTGACAGGATGTACATTGAAATGTCCTGACGAGTACTTTATAATGTCCAAAACAGTTTAAACTTTTTATTTATTTAATCTAACGAATAATATACATGTCATTGTGCATTATCCGGAGTCGAAGGTGTTTCTTTTTGGCGATTACAATTTGAGTAAATATGAATGGTCCAACGATGATCTTGGTGTGTCTGTAGTACCATACACACGAGCTGGACGAATTGTTAGTGACGCCTTTGGATGTTTAAATCTTTTTCAGATGAATCAGATTAAAAATCAAAAAAAATTCATTGTTAGACTTACTTTTTACAAGTGAACGTAATACAATTGTTAGTCTCAAGGATCGCTTCCTATATATACATGGTGGTGATCCAGCATTTAGATTTACTGTATTCCATCATACGAATGATGGTGTACTTAGCTTCGAAGAGACATCTTGATTTCAAAAATTGTAATTTCTCTGCTATTAATAATTATTTGAATAACGTAAATTGGGACGTCGTTTCTCAAGCAGATACTCTTGATAAAGACTTGGATATTTTCTATAATATTTTAAGACAAAGCATTGACACATTCGTTTCAAAACGAGTCTATCGGACATCTCAGTATTCTGCATGGTTTTCATCTGAACTGACGGATCTCATCAAACAGAAAAAAGTTGCTCATAAAAATTTCAAATTATTCTGTACGCCCGAAAACTACGCTACATTTTCTAAATTGAGATCAAAGTGTAAGTTATTAACTGACAAATGCTACAAGAATTATATAGATGGTGCTGAATCGTTGATCATCTCGGATCCCTAAAAGTTCTGGAGTTTTGTAAATCGTACAAATAATGATAATTCTTTTCCCAATGTTATATATTTGAATGATAAACAGGGCTCTTGTGGGCAAGACATCGTCAATTTATTTGCTGATCATTTCTCTTCGTCACTCCTAGCCGTTCTGAATATATTCCTGTTTGAATGGTTTCGATTGTTTGGTGGAAAGTCATCAAGTGCTACAAAAGGCTCATGATCTGGAACCCAAATTAATTGCAGACTCTGACGCCATACCTGGTATTCTAGTTAAGTCTTGTGCTGAATCATTAGCTCAATCTCTCACATCATTATTTAATAGATCCTTGCAGGAAGGTTACAAGTTTTGTAAACCCTGTTCACAAGTCTGATAGTAAGAAAGACATAAAAAATTACAGACCAATCAGTAATTTGAGCGCTATACCAAAACTGTTTGAGAGCCTCGTTCATTCTAAAATTTCTTTTGCTGTTAGTCAGGCTATCATTAGTGAACATCATGGTTACCTCAGCGGCAGAACAACTGTGGCTAACTTAGTTCTTTTCACTCAGTTCTTACTCGAGACCATTCAAGAGGGAAGTCAAGTGGATACTGTCTATACTGATTTGGTTAAAGCATTTGATCGAGTGAGCCATTCAATTTTGGATGCAAAGTTAGAATCAATGGGTTTTGTTCGTAAACTTTGGAAGTTGTTTGAAAGCTATTATAGGTCTCGTTCACAAATCGTTAGAATAAAAAGCTTCAAATCTTTTCTAATATCTGTATCTTCTGGTGTCCCACAGGCAAGTCACCTGGGAACTTTGCTTTTTTCTTATATTTATAAATGATTTGGGTTCAGTAATTAGACATTCCCGTTTTCTACTCTTCGCTGACGATTTTCAAAATAATTGATTGCATTTTTGATGCGATTGCACTACAATCAGATTTAGATAGAGTTGTTAAATGGTTTTCAAAAAATGGCTTGGAAATGAACATCAATAAATGACAATGTATTTCTTTTACTAGAATTGAGGATACTATTAAATACGACCATAGCGTGCATAAAACTACGTCAAATAGGGTTTATGTTGTGAAGGACCTCGGAGTTCTCATTGACTCAAAGGTGAGTTTCAAGGCACATTTCGAAAAAGTGGTCGGTCATGCCTTCAAATTATTGGGTTATATAAGACGCAACACAAGTGCCTTCACGGGTGTTAAAGTTTTATTCGTATTATTCAATAGTTACTGCAGGCCTATCTTGGAATATGCTTCAACGGTATGGTCACCTCATTACGCAGAACAATCTCAGGAAATTAAAGGAGTTCAGAATAAACTCCTTCTTTATGCCTCATATGAAATGTCTATCCCAAGAAAAGAATTATCTGTCTCAGCTATGAGATTTAAAGCAAATTTCAGAAATTTGGCGGACCGAAGAGTAATAGCTGACCTTTTTTGTACAAATGCTTGAATAATGAAATTGTCTGTCCTGATATTTTATATCAAATAGGTTTTCATGTACCTGGTAGAATCACAAGATCTGAAAATTTGTTTGATGAAGCTTCTTGCCTTCTTCGGCAACAAATATATGAACACAGACTGGTGCTTTAATATTTTCCTTGGGGAATTGAAGGGAAGATTTACTTCGTAATTAGTTTTTCAAGCTGAATGTAGTAGGTACCTATATTATTCTGATTTCTTGTCCAATAGTAGAATATCATTCACACTTATGATTTTAATTTTCAAGTGGTTGTAAAATGTTGTTTGTTTTAAAGGTTTGTACCGTAAATAAATCAAATCAAATATACTAATTAAAATATCGACGAGAACACTAAAAATATTCGTCGTATTCTGCAAACTGCCAAAGTTGTGCAAGAGTTCATCCTAAGAGAAATTTTTGCATGTTTCTTTCTTACGAGCACTTTCATTATCACTTCAGTTGCATTTCGAAAAGCCATCTAATCGAAAGTGAACGGTCTTCGATTTCTCGGAATCCATTTCACGATCTCTCATCATAATAGAAATTATACACCATAATACGATGAGGTGATGGTAGAAAATAAACAAAATGAGCCTTGGGCATGGTATGTTAGAAAGTGAACGCGAATTCTCATACAATAAATGTTCTTTGTATCAAACGAGTGCTTATTAAAAATTCAGCATGCGCTGCCAAGGTGAAAATAACATGCAACATGTCATGTGCTTTGATTTTGAAGTAGAATCAATCAGAAAATGCTAATATGTATAGAAAGTATTGAGTAACAAGTTAATTATCACTTTAGTTTTTTCACCATTGATGATAATGTCGAAAATAAACTAGGGCCTTCATTTTAATTGAATATAATCATGCTATGTTTGTTTTTTCTCATAAATGGATTTCATTTATGTGTATCTTGTAATTGAAGTTGATTTTCAAATTTATGGATCTGATGGAATTCTCACTAGGAACGATTTGGTGTAAAATTTAATAAAGTACAAAATATTTTCAATGAAATGAAACTATGGTATTTAGATTTTCACTATATTAACAAAACTATGACCGGTTTCACCGCACTGTGGCTTCATCAGATAGATACAAAATAACCTAACAGAGTTAGTTTATATATTATTCTTATTTCCTACTTAATATTACAATAGTTACAAGTACAAGGGGTATGTTAGAAAACCCATCGGAGTTGTTTACTTTATGAATTGAAAAGATTGAGTAAAGGAGAAGGATTTAGATCTAATTGACTATTAAGAAACCTATCTGAATTCTTTTCTTTGTTAATCTCTAAAATTTCCAATAGATTGAGTTTTGTCTATTATTTTCATTGTGTAAAATTTTGAAATTATCAATAAAGTTATGGTTTTCTTCGAGTGAATGATTAGAATAATGGGAATCTGATTTATGATAATTAAAACTACGTTTGTGTTCGGATAATCTAACTTTGATTTTTCTGAAAGTTCTACCATTATAAATTTTATTACAATCCCTCAAGACAGTTGATAAATACCGGATTTATTACCTTTATCAATTTTAGATTTGCAGTTTTTGATATGTCGGCCTAAAGAATTATCAGTTCGGAATGCTATATTGAAATTATAATGCGAGAGGAATTATTTTAATTTTAGACTAGGATTACCAATATAAGTTAAGCTGTTGTATTTTGTGTTAGAACTTTTATACTTGGAAATACTTCCTGGATTGCTTTTTGAAATTTTTTGCTTGAAATCATGTTCTCAATCATACTAGGACTGTAACCGTAGTTGACTGCTATTTGTTTAATTATATTTTGCTCATTTATAAAAGTATTTTGTGACATTGGGAATATTAATGAGTCTATGTACCATACTAATGTAAGCAGCTAATTTATGTGGATGAGGATGTGTAGATGAGCTGTGAATAGTAATATCTGTATGCAATGGCTTGGATTATATGAATTATTAATGGCTATCTGTTTGATGATGTTTAACTCTTTATGAAAAATAGAAAAATCATGTTTGCCGTTAATTTCAGTATTAGTTAAATCCAGAAAGTTAATGGAGTTTTCTGTTTCTATCTCTAACGTGAATTTTGTTGAAGAATGTTTTGAAGGACTCTAATTGTCTGTTTGTGCCAGTGAAACAACAAATGATATCGTCGACATATCTAAACAAATAAATAAAGTATTTGAATAACGGATGTTCTTGAAAAGTTTTTCAATATTATCCATAAAAATTTCAGGGAGTTGAGGGCTCAGAGGATTACCTATGATTAAACCTTTTTACTATTATATAATAATTAATAAAAATAACTCCATCGAAGTTAAAATAATTTCGTTCTAAACAAATTTCTAAAAGGTGTAAGATTTCTGATTGAATTACCGGATTGACTTTATTAATTTGAAGAGCGTTGTTGATGAGTTTCACTGTATCACTAGGTGGAACACTAGAGAAGAGATTTACTAAATCCCATGACATAAGTTTAGCGTTCGGTGGAAGTATCGTATGCTGAATTTTATTTATTAGGACTGAAGAGTTTTTATCGAGAATTTAGGTTCAAAATTAGCGTACTGTTGAATGATGTCTATAAGAAAGGGTGAAAGTTTTGCAGCTGGAGCTTGAAAATATGAAACTACTGGTCTAGTGGGATGCCCTGTTTTATGGAGTTTGACGAAGGAGAAAAGTTTTGGTGATTGCGGGTTGTCAATGAAAAGTTTATATTTCTGGTTGGTAGGTATAGACTTGGCATACTCTAAAGCGTTCTTTACAATGGATTGAAATTTATTAGTTGGATCTTTATCAATTTTTTCATGACTACCTGATTCAATCAAATTTTGGGTTTTCAATAAATAATCTGCTTTATTTAAGGCTATGACTGTATGACCTTTGTCTGCTTTGGTGAATATGATATCTTCAGATGCAGACTTAGGTTTTATGGACTTTAAAGTTGTATTTTCGTATTTCTTAGGTTGAAAACTATTGAACTCTCTTTGAAGTAGTAACGCTGAAGAGTGTTTTAGGTGTTTGGCTTGCGGTTTCAATTCCTAGCAGATCGAAATGGAAACGAGCGTTATTTGACTCTAAATTGGGTTTAAAACCCTTTTCTAGAAGTGAAACTTCGTCTTCGGAAAAATTAGCATCTGAAAGATTACTGAACCTATCATAAAATTGGTGATCGGAAAATTTGGACTTGATTTTTGAAGTCTCAGGTCTACTACTCAATAATTTATTTCATTGTTGCAACTGAATTTTATACTTTTTGTGAATTAATGAACGAACCTCGAATCTTGTTACGGAATCTAAAATGTCAAATTCTACTGAATGCAATCTATTGTTCATTAGTTTGTATCTATCTGATGAAGCCATAGTGTGGTGAAACGGTCATAGTTTTGTTAAAATGGTGAAAATCTAAATACCATAGTTTTATTTCATCGAAAATATGTATATCGATTTTAAAGTGAAACGAAATGAGACACTTTTGTCACTTTTCCACAATTTATTCAATAATCACGACTGGTTTCGACGCTACGGTCATTTTCAAGTGAATAACAATATAATACATGAGTAGGCAAGTATAAGTACAGAATGAAATTTATCCTAAATATTGAATAATGGGGATCCATTATGCTCTAGTTGGCTATTGAGGGTATTAAATTGTTGGTTTTTACAGAGTTTGTTTGAAATCTCCAAACTTTCCAACAAATTCATCTCTCTCCCTTTGTTACATTTATGAAGGATTTTAAGATTGTTCAATGATATTGAGTGGTTAGTTGATTCTATGTGTTAAATATTGGAGAATTTTTATCTGAGGAAATATGTTCCTTGAATCTAGCTTCAAAACTTCTCCCTGTTTGTCCGACATAGGCTACCTGACATTCATTGCATTTGATTTGATTCCTGATTTGCTTGAATTTATCGTTTTTTTTCTTTGGCATTGAATAACAATCTGCTTAAGTTGGGGCCGCTTGAGAATGAAATAGTTATGTTCAATTTGGAAAAGTAGTTACTGATTTTGCTAGAGAGTTTGCCGGTGTATCTGAGACTAGTGTATTTTTTTTTGTTTCTACGATGCTATATAGTATTTGAGAGGTAATACGTTGTTCTTTGCGTTTAATGATTTTATTTAGAAAATGTTGTGGAATGTTGTTATTTGAGGCAATTTTTCTGATGATACTAAGTTGGGTTTGAAAATTTTCTGTCGTAAGGGGAACAGAGTAAGCTTTATGAATCATGGAGTTATCTGCAGCTAGTTTGTGGCTTAAATGACTGAACGAGTCCATTGGAATCGATGCGTCTGTGAATGTTTCTTTTCTGTAAAATTTTTAAGTGAGTTGGTTATTTGAATTTGTAATGGTTAAGTCGAGGAAATTAATTGAGTTATTATTTTCTAATTCAGAAGTGAAGCTGATGCGGCAATGTATTTTATTCAGGAAATTTAAAAATTGCTGAATTTGTCTGTTTGAACCACGAAAACCAACTAAAATGACATATACATATCTGTGCCAAAAACTAATGTGCTTTTAGCGAAATCTGTGTTGGATATTGAGTTTTTCTCTAAATTATTCATGAAAATGTCAGCTAGTAGAGGGCTAAGAGGTGAACCCATTGGCCTGAATTTTGTTTAAAGAATTTAGATTGAAATTGAAAGTAACTTTGAGATAGGCATATTAGAAGAAGATTGCTAAATTCATTAGTGATATATGGCGGTGTGTTAGACTCGTATAAGATATCTGTAACAAGGGGAAGACACTCATTCGTTGGAATGTTCGGGTACATATTTTTGACATCGAAAGAGACTAACTTAATATCTTGGGAGCTTGTGAGATTTGAGAGTTTATGTATGAGATCTACAGAATTAGAGATAGTGTATTGTGCTTGAAAATTCGAGAGGTCTAGAAATTTTTGATTCAAGAATTTTGCTAGTTTACCTGATGGTGTGTTTATTTATGACACTACAGTTCTTGCAGATTTTTCTTCCTCATGTAGTTTAATCAATCCGTACATTTTTGGAGCTTAAACATTCATTGGAATCAGTTTCCTCTTCTCCCATTCTGTGTGTGCTAGGTGTTCTAACAAACTTAGCTCTTCTTTGATTTCTTTTGTGAAAAGTTTGGTTGGATCTTTTGGTATTTCGGTGATATCCATTGTTTTCAGTACATCCTGCATCCTTTCTTCGTATAGGTCTTTATTGAGGCATACTATACTATTGCCTTTGTCAGCTTTAGTCATTATGAGATCTTCGGCTTGGATTTTGCTTGATATGGGCTTTATTATTTTCAACTGATTCTGATTGTTAGTTTTTATATCAGATTTTCTGATAATTTCTGTGATTTTGTGTTTATGGAGGCTTGGGTTGGTGATGATATCTTTATGTTTTTGGATGGCCAGATCTGCTTGCACTCTGGTTATTTTCTTGTCTGTTTTGAATATACCGTTTTCCGGGGTGAATTTTGGTCCTTTGTTCAGCAGATCCGTTTGAACTTAATCAAATAATTTGTTCGATAGATTTATGAATCTAGGATAAAAAGTGATATCTGATCGTTCGATTACATCTGTTTGGATCATAGGTTGCTGAGGCTTTTGTTTTTCGTTTTTGTTTTCTAAGGTTGAAAGTTTTTTATGCAGGTTTTCGTAATTTTTCTTGAAATCTCACTTATTTTCATAATAATTTTATATTCAAGGCACTCAAATTCAATATTATGTAAAATATAAATACATAAAACTAACAATCAGAATCAGTTGAAAATAATAAAGTCCATATCAAGCAGAATCCAAGCTGAAGATCTCATAATGACTAAACCTGACAAAGGCAATAGTATAGTATGGCTCAATGAAGACCTATACGAAGAACATATTGTTATTCACTTGAGAATGACCGTAGGGTCGAAACCGGTCGTGATTATTAAATGAATTGTGGAAAAGTGACAAAAGTGTCTCATTTCGTTTTACTTTAAAGATGAATTTCCATAAAATAAATAAATCATCAATACTATCAATATATCGATTTTCATCAAGTACCGACCTCCTCATTCAAATTAAAGTACAAAATATCTATCTATATATTTATAAAATCAAAGTTCTTTTTTATTCTGTGCAGATCTATAATAATAATAGTTTGAATAACAAATTTCGACTTCGTTAGCTGGATAGAATTCGATGAACGTAATTTTCCGTGACGTTGACCAATAAATCATCATTAATTTAACGCATGTCATGATTTTGGATCATCAGTTGCTTGAGGTTTTTTTTGTGAAGATCAAAAATTTTGGTCAGTTTCACAAGAAGTTATCTAATAACGTTGATCATAATTGGCAGTTAAATCACAATAGTATTTCTTGAGATTACTGATTCTCGAAATTTTTCTTTCGATAAATCGATGCCTTTGTTATCAATCATGAGTTGCGGCAGTATATTGTTGAAAAAACATGTTATCAAATCAATTTCATGAAATTATATTAGTCAAAAATGGTCGATACACAACTCATTATTATCGCCTCTACCTGATGGTGTGTTTATATATGACACTACAGTTCTTGCAGATTTTTCTTCCCCATGTAGTTTAATCAATCCGTACATTTTTGGAGCTTAAACATTCATTGGAAACAGTTTCCTCTTCTCCATTTCTGTGTGTGCTAGGTGTTCTAACAAACTAAGCTCTTCTTTGAGTTCTTTTGTGAAAAGTTTGGTTGGATCTTTTGGTATTTCGGTGATATCCATTGTTTTCAGTACATCCTGCATCCTTTCTTCGTATAGGTCTTTATTGAGGCATACTATTCTGTTGCCTTTGTCAGCTTTAGTCATTATGAGATCTTCGGCTTGGATTTTGATTGATATGGGCTTTATTATTTTCAACTGAATCTGATTGTTAGTTTTTATATCAGATTTTCTGATAATTTCTGTGATTTTGTGTTTATGGAGGCTTGGGTTGGTTATGATATCTTTATGCTTTTTAATGGCCAGATCTGCTTGCACTCTGGTTATTTTCTTGTCTGTTTTGAATTTACCGTTTTCCGGGGTGAATTTTGGTCCTTTGTTCAGCAGATCCGTTTGAACTTAATCAAATAATTTGTTCGATAGATTTATGAATCTAGGAAAAAAAGTGATATCTGATCGTTCGATTACATCTGTTTGGATCATAGGTTGCTGAGGCTTTTGTTTTTCGTTTTTGTTTTTTAAGGTTGAAAGTTTTTTATGCAGGTTTTCGTAATTTTTCTTGAAATCTCACTTATTTTCATAATAATTTTATATTCAAGGCACTGATTCTCGAAATTTTTCTTCCGATAAATCGATGCCTTTGTTATCAATCATGAGTTGCGGCAGTATATTGTTGGAAAAACATGGTATCAAATCAATTTCATGAAATTGTATTAGTCAAAAATGGTCGATACACACCTCATTATTATCGCCTCTACTGTTATGTGAAAATAACAAATTTATACTGATGAATGGGGTTCCGTACTCCAAAAAGAAAGAGTAACCCTTTGATGATCAGTTCGTCGTTCGTCAAGATACTTTTCTCAGGAACAAATTTAGGTGAAAAGTTGAATCATTAGGAAAAAAAACTTTTAGTCATGATGAACGTATTCACTTTTTTCCATCAAAAAGGGTTAGAAAATTTTCCTCAACAGGTGTTTTATCGAAAAGAAATTGAGATGGCAATCGCCGCTTGAGATTATATACCAATGAAAGAAACTCGGCGGTTAAATTCATAAAAATATTTTTGCATTGGGTCGCATTACTACCGTTCTAAAAGAAGTACCAGAATAGTAATTTGAACAATAAAAAAATGCACCGTGTGTATAATAATTACTGTGAACAAGATCTGAAATGTCAGCTTATTTTAATACCGAGTTCAACATAGTTTTTGGGACAGCTCGAACAGATGTTTGCTCGAAGTGCTCTGAAATAGAAGGAAAAATCGAAGCCGAACAATATGGCTTAGTCAAAATACATTATGCTGTGAACGTCATATCCATAAACTGAAATAAAGCATTCTATGATCTTTTCAGAGATGAACGGGACGATCAGCCGGCTCGGTGGCGTAGAGGATATGATGCTCGTCTCCTGCGCAGAGTCACCTGTGTTCAATCCCCTCAAAGTCGGTGCGATTTTTCGGATTCTGGAAATCGCTTGAGTATCCTTCTCTCGGAGGAGATGTAAAGCCGTCGGTCCTATCTAACAGAGATGAGTTGGACATTAAAGATCCCTTCCCTCGACACGAGAGGGGTTCGGCAAAATTCCCGGGTTAGTGTGGTGACAGAATGCCCTGGCGTGTCATTGGCCGAAAGGCGTAAATAGAGCACGTTAAAGGAGTAACAAACAAACAAACGGGACAATCAAGTCAGTATATCGCTTGATTACCAACAAATTTTTCAGGCCTAAAGTACGGAACGAATAAAGTATTATACATGTCAAGTTGGCTTGTATAACCTAACTATCGTTCAAGGATACTCAAAGGAATCTACTGAAAAATAAGTCATTTATATGTATGGGGGAATCAGATTATTCAATGAGTACAGATGAAATATCTTACTGAGTTTTTGACTTCTAAGTAAACCAATTGGATTTGTTAAATGTCACCACCTTGCGCTGTATTGCAGATGGATGTGCATGTTGTTATACTGGCTTCATACTAAAACTCCAACAACTTTGAAAATAGTGAAATTTCCTTCTCTGATTGTGGGACATTCATTTCTTCCACCAATGAATCCTTGTTATTTTATAAAAATATCATCAGTAGGTACAATACATTTCAAGATGCGAATGAGTCAATGTGTAAGCAAACAAACTTTTTCGTTAATGAAATCCCTTTGCATTTTTCAATAAATATATCATTATATATACACAAAACCAAATTTATATGGAATTGCCCGATATTTTGAATATTGCCTCCAGGATTTTGGAAATTTCGAAGGATTGTAAGACTTGATCCTTTTTGAGATATTTCAATTGAAAAGAGAAATAAATGGAGGTTTATTTTAGGAAAGAAACAAATAAAAGAAAATAAGAGACTCTTTCCGCATGTAGTAAAAAAAATTGAAAATTGTTTTCTCACGGAGTAGGTGTTTCTCATCGACCTCAGTAGCATTATCTTGCATAAAAGTGAAATTATCACCGTGGGCACCGCGCCAGAGTCTTACTATCGGCTCCAGCACTAGGTCCTCGTAATTTCTAGCCGGTACACTCGCAGGAAACGAAATCGAACCTGTTTTGTCTCCCAGCATAAAGCCACCCCAAAACATCACACTGCCCCTTAGGTATTTCGGAATTTGTCTTGCTGCTCGAAGGCTATCTTGCCTTCCACGACCTCTTAAAACCCGAATCTGGCGGTCATCTGATCGAACTCGAATTCTGGTCTCATCCGAAAAAATTTCATCTCGCCAATTCTCAATATTCCAATTTTGGTGCTCGATACACAAATTCAGTCTGTTAATTATTTGTTGTCTAGTTAGCTCTAGCCTTCTGCTGTATAAACCCGTTGAACGAAGACTTTGACGTATTGTTTCGATTGATACACTGATGACTGTTGCTTCCAGAAATTGCAATTTGGCACAAAAAGCGGTTTTGTTCTTCAGAAGTGATTCTTCCTACGACTTCTTCTAGGCCTATTTTGGAGAGATTGTAGCTCCATGTATCTGGCGTAGGTTTTGAAATCATCCCCTGTGGCAGCTATATCTCTCTGTGTCACATCTTCCTCAACGAGAGCAATTATTCAACCCCTCTGCACATCGGACACTCCAACGTAAGGTATTTTCAATTATGATCTAATTTAAATTTCGAAATTGATAGTTTCAAATCTCAGTGACGGCTGAGTACAATTTCCCGAACATGTAATGATAATTCAACATTTCTTATCATACTATCCAGTTTTTTTACAACAAAAAAACTTCATTCTTCATGAGTAGTCAAAGATCCATGGTTAAAATTAAAACAATAATGTGAAATACTGAGTGATTCCATATAAATTTGGTTGAGTGTATATGTGAAACCATGCACAACAAATTTAATAGATATTCCTTGTAAGAAACCTAAACTATTCATAATAATATTCAGATGTTCAAGAGTTCTGACACTAAGTCCATTGCGAAAAGATTTTTGCGTTTCCTGAATATTGACTCAAAATGGAAGAACCGATTTTGCTACCATACCACTCAAATGTAATGATATAATATGTCTGATTTTGAAAAAGTCACTGAATGTTTGTAGGTAACTAATTAGATAACAATTTAACGATATTGGTTTGTTCTGTTGTTAAAGTAAGCCACGTATTCATATTTCGTATTTTAGTTATAAGAAATAAAAAATTGATTGTGTCTTGAACAGGTAGGTGGATTTGCATTATTCTGCAAATACCTGAGCGCCCAAGTTAGATGAACTATTACGAAGTCTATGGAGAATGGTAAAGATATTTTCCTGAAATTTCTAGCTTCAGATTTAGTTTCGACTAACCACATTTTAAAAATATTTTCAGCTTTTTGCTGAGGGAAATATCGGCGTTATAGAAACATTCGCGAAAAAAAAAAGTGAAAACTATTCAGGGTGTGCCAAAATCAATTGAGAAGTTAGAACCGTAAAGTGTGGAACAACTCAGATTTTTCAAACTACAAGGTATGTTTTAAATTTTCTATAGATCATAATCGTTATCACTTAAAAGACCAAACGTGGTCATCGAGGCTCTCTCGGTCAAACATAGAACGAATTGTTTTGTTGAGTTTGAATATTGGAGGGATTTAGCGATTATACTTCAAAATTGGCAAGCAAGAACAAGAAAGTGATTATGTGTCAGGAGACTCACACTGCGACGGAAGAACATCTTCGCGAAAGAGTAAATATCGCAGGTTATGTACTTTTCGATTATCTCCTTAGTCCTTTTTATGGCCTTGCTTGCTATGTAAAATCTTTTCTTAGATTCAAATGAGGTCAGACATATAAGAGTCAGGTATGACTGTTGAAATTTTTTTCTGCTGTTTTTCTCCTTCCATTGTTACAGATTCCTGCCCTAACCCCCTTCCTTTCACCCTTGTCTTCGTCAGGAAATCAAAGAGTGCAAGATGAGAATGAGAGAATGAAGCTGCTGAGCAGAAAAATCTTTGGTACTCTTTATGTACACACGACACAAACACAACATAAACAGACCAGTTCCAGTAGGGGAACGAGTTTTTTCCTCAGGTTTTTTTTTCACTCGTTTATTGAACCATACTCAAGATAGTATGGTCCTCCTGGTACATTTCCTGAGCTCACACTTGTGTTTTTTTGACACCACAAAATTATAGATATAAGTGTTGATAGGGTACCCCGATGTAGCTTGATAGGATGCTGAGAAGCTCCTAATAAGGCCGAAACTGCAGTATGCCGCTTCGTTTCTCGGCATCCTGCTTAGTTGCACTATTATGGATCTTGGGGGCTGCGTGCATGGCAGGCAGATTTGGAAACTAGCTCATGTCAGGAAGGATTATTCATTGATCTACGGATTTCTGAATAATTCTTCTTGTCTCAAGTTTACATATGTAGACTCCTCGCGAAGTTTATCGCGGAAGTTATTTGACCCATCAAATATTTACCGACGGGAGGTTTTATCTCGGAAACAGAGGTCAAGAGCACTATTTCAGCGGGACTATTTCGCTCGTTTTATACCGTTGATGCAATTCACGGAACGGCGAGAGATGTCTCCCAAATGTTGGAAATTTTAACGTTCTCACATCTGTTTGTTTAGGTTCGTATCTTTCTCGAAGTCCGGTAGCGGGTTTGCCGTGTCGGTCCATAGAGGGTGACTCTCGTACGTATGCACGAGGTGCGTTCTTTCTGGAATCGATACGGTAGCTTGATAGGATGCTGAGAAATGATATGCGACACTGATGAGCTCCTAATAAGTGCGAAACTGCAGTCTGCCGCTTCGTTTCTCGGCAACCTGCTTAGTTGCACTATTGTGGCTTAATACCATTGCCAGGCAATGATTATAATCAAAACATATCCTGGAATAATTATATATTAGGATAACGTTAAATGTTATAAGAATATATCAATCTACCAGAATATAAACACACTATCCTGGAATATGGCATCATCAGACAATGATATCAGTAACAACGAGTAGTGTCAGAGGATATATATATATATATATATATATATATATATATATATATATATATATATATATATATATATATATATATATATATATATATATATATATATATATATATATATATATATATATATATATATATATATATATATATATATATATATATATATATATATATATATATATATATATATATATATATATATATATATATATATATATATATATATATATATAGAAATATATACTGTTCTAGTGGATTCCACTTGACAAAATAGATGAAACCCTTAAACATTGTCCATACTACACTGGTTTTCTTTAGTGGAAAGAACGAATATAGAAAAAGAAATGCTGGTTGTTCGCTTCCGAACACTTCAGAATTTTGCGTTCAATAGCAGTTGTGCAGCTTGTCGCAATTGTGTGAAGATTGAGACTGATGAGTGCTTCAATAATTTTATTCCCCACCTCCTCTATGGTATTCACAGGATTTTTATAAACCATCCCTTCAACTGTTGTCCATGAATAAAAATCTAGGGAGGTCTAGTGGGGTTAGAAATCATCGGCCTTCGATTATCTTAGTCAATTCTGTTGCAATTTGTCTAGTTGACTGTGCAGGACCACCGTCAACTTACAACTAACGATTTAGCTGCATTGTAAGGGGGTAATTATTTACGAACGTCATCCACACATGTGGATGATAACATGACATGATATCCTGCATGATATTCCCAATTCTCCTTCAATGCAATTGATCCAGGATTGTGGATGGGCCTTAAAACAAATTAATAAGTCTTTTGTGCTAACGTGTTTGAAAAATATGCGTCCTTCAACAAAGAGCCAAAATTTATGAAGTTTCTTTGCAATGTCCGGAATTTCTTGTTATTCAACTTCGTTTGGGTTTCATTCATTGAATGTTTTGCAGGTCCAACTAATTTTTGATGACACAGGATATACTTGGCAAATATATTAATGATTCATTTCATTTGTGTATTCTAAATTTAGTGAACTCAATTAAACACCGTTTTAGTAAATAAGAATTATGTTTCCTCACGATCATCACTGAATATAATAATTCTAAAATCATGTTTAATAACAGAATTCAAACATTCTCACTCTTGAGTTTGAATATATTATTATGTGTTTTTGATGTATTTTCATTCTATAAATAGATACGGAATGAATATTCCGTAGTCGAACGAAACATCATCGATTATCAAGAATTTCAAAACAGCGTCACTGTCAGAAGTAAATGTCAACATCATAATGATTATGTTTGGAAAAGTTGTTGGTTAAATAAGATTATGAGTGAAAAATCAAGTGCATTAGATATAAACGTTGAAGATATTGCAGCTGAAATTTCAAATTATGTAAATAATATAATCGAGAACTTGCTGCTGCAAAAATCAAAATATGAATACGAAAAGTTTGATGCACTGTTTAGAGATTGGCACAAGAAAAAAAACGAACTCCTCTTCTGAAAATGTTTTGCTTGTATTTTTTGTTGATCTATTAAATAAATGGAAATTGTCAACTCTATGGAAAAATTATTTAATCCTAAAATCAACAATCAATCCCACAATATCGATATTTCAAAATATAAAAATTGAAATCTTTGTTGAACAATCTTCTGAAAATTAAATAGCGAAGTTTCTTACAGAAAAATATTGAACAATATTTAGAAAGTGTTCCGGATGAGATATATTATTCAGCTACAAAGGTATAAAAATTATAATTCAAACAAAATTTTAATCACATTTAGTTTATATTTGTAGTTCGCCTCTCTCATTGGTGTTGTCGCTAGAATGAACTTTATAACATTAAATTTTGCATAGGTAAAGATTTGGGTGCCATTGCTGATTGCGATTCCTAATATAAGAACTAAAAAACCGACATAGTTTACAATCACCGTAAAATGATATAGTGAAGAAATATAGGGCCTTGAGACCTTTTAATACTCCCTCTGATAACTTTCTCATTAATTTCCAAAAAAATGAATGTTGACGGTGTAATGTTCCCGTATGCGCCGCCGATGTCTCTTCCGGATAGACGAAATACATAAAATAGAATCAGATAGTTAGACATATTGAGACGACCCAGAACCGGGGTCAATTTTTTTTTTGTTTATTTGCTAAAACTATCCATATATTTCTTGGGTTTTCTCTAAGTGAATTTTATTATCAATTGTGATAACTGTATTTTGTAGATCTACCTACATAACATTTCATATTGTTCATCTGAATTCAAAATTACAGTGAAAAGACGGTCATTTGCCAGAATGATTCAGTAATTTCATTTTAAATTCTCAATGTAGTAGAATATTACGTATTTTTAAGGCAGCTTAAAATACCCGAAAGCGTAAACATAGACACGAAGGAATTTATCTAACCCAAATAAGAAATCCAGCGAAAACAATAATCGACTTTAATACCTAAGCTCTTAAGCATCTTTCGTATATCCACGATTCCACAGCTGGTATTTTCTAAATCAGCAATTCCCACGTCGCGACGAAGGAACGCGTCTGTAAAAGACTATGTAACAGGTACTTGAGTACCAAGGGCTGAGGGAAGTGAGGGGTAAGGACTGCTGGGTCACGAATATATAAGTATCACGATCGCGACGTTAAGGGATTCATTCATTCATTGGCATTGGCTTTTTGAGAGCCAGTTAAATGAGATGTAGTCTTTCCTTGTTTCACCAAGAGGAAAAGATCTTTTATATATGGAGTGCATGAATTAATTTTGATTTATTTTAGTGTTAAATTTTTGTTTTCAAGATGAATAGTTGGTAAGATTAGTGATAAGTATCTCTTATGCTGTATCCTACCTTTTGGTATCTCTCAATGTACAGTAACACTCACTCATAGTAAGTTTAAGGCCTTTAATGTAATTGATAGTTATAATTATTATTTCTGTACAAGATGCCAATAAAATGCTATTATTTTTTTTTTTTTTTTATTTCATCACAGGTGTTCCTGGTTTGTCAGTGCAGTTCGGCTTATTGCATGAACTGCTCTGGGCTTACGATGCTAGAAAGGACCTAACTATATGAGTTTCATCGAGGATTACAGATTTCTGCATGAGACGGTAAGTGTTCTTATCAATGCCTAATTCGTTCAATGCTGAGAATAATTTTTTCGTTATAATGCCTGTCGATGAAATCACAACCGGTACAACTTTTACAATTTTCAAACCCCACATCTGCATGATTTCATTTTTGAGGTTCTTATATTTTTCCACTTTCTCTGTGTATTTATCTTCCAGATTATTATTGTTTGGGATAGATATATCAATAATGTGAGCTTTCTGTTCTTTCTTATACAACACAATAATATCTGGTCTATTATGTACTATTTGGATGTCTGTAATAATTCCTTTGTCCCAGTAGATCTTCACATTTTCATTCTCAATTACAGGTGGTGGTGTAATTTTATAGTAAGGCGTGGGTTCATCCAAGTGTATACTGAGCTTCTTCAGAATCTCCAGGTAAGCAATTGCTGCGACCTTGTTATGTCGGTCTACATATTTAGTTCCAGCAAGCGAAGAGCATGCAGATAGTACGTGTTCAATAGTTTCTGGATTATCATTACATTTGCGACATTTGTCTGATATTTGTTCTTTCAGAATGTACTTTCTATGATTTCTTGTACTTATAACATGGTCTTGAATGGCTATCATAAATCCTTCTGTTTCGGGATACAGGATGCCCGATCTGAGCCATTCATTCGATGCTATGCTGTCAACGCTCTCTGTCCGCAGCTCGTTACAAAACCGGCCATGCAACTCTTTGGATGACCATGAGGTGAGTTGTTCTTCCACGTTTCTAGGAGTTAATGGTTCGTACTCTCTATTGCTTAAATTTAATGGTGTGTAACCCATGTCTGCATCACAGAGAGTCTTATATAAATTATTCTGTTTGGATTTTAAATATTCCCTCAGATTGATGATCTGCTGATAACAAGCCATTTTCACATCTATTATTCCTCTGCCTCCATGTTCTCTCGGTATATTTATTCTTTCTACCGAAGCCTTTGGGTGGTGCATGCGATTTTCAGTCAGGCAGGTTCTGATTTTTCGGTTGAAGGAGTCCAGCTCAGTTTCAGTCCATTTAATGACTCTAAAAGAAAAGTTCAAGCTGGGAATGGCATAAGAGTTGATGGCCTTCACAAGGTTCCCCGAATTGAGTTTAGATTTCAACAGAGCCCGAAGTCTTTCAGTGAACTGATTAGTGAGAATCTTTTTGACTTTCTTATCTTCTGTTTTGTTGGTTTGAAGAATGCCTAGGTACTTATAGGGCTCGTCTCTCATACTACTCACACAGGTGTGCTCATCCAATTGAATACCATCACTCTCCTTCAGGCAACCTCTTTGTATGGTGACAGTTTGACACTTTGCAATTCCAAATGTCATACCAATATCAGTACTTGCCCTATGAACAAATCTCAGAAGTGAGTCTAATTGATTTTTTGTACTGGCATAAATCTTGAGATCATCCATATAAAATAGGTGAATGATTGTTTCGTTGCGAGTTGTTGTTTTAACTGTGAAACCATATTTCGTGTTTTTCAGGGCATTCCAGATCGGGTTGAGAGCGAGGCAGAACCATAGTGCACTTAGTGAATCCCCCTGAAAGATTCCCTTTTTGATTTGTATCACCCTCGATTCAGTGTTACCATTAATCGTTGGAATGGACAGTTTGGTAGACCATTGGCCCATGCAGTGTTGAAGGAAACGTGCAATTCCTGGGTTGATATTGTATATCTGGAGCACTCGTAACAACCAGGAGTGAGGGACAGAGTCAAACGCCTTTTGATAATCTATGTAGGCCAAGAAAAGATTCCTCTTCTTTCGCCTCGCTTGCTCCAAAAGAATCATATCAATGATAAGTTGTTCTTTACAACCCATAGCCTTTCTTCTACATCACTTTTGCTCCTCAGTGAGTATGTTATTTCGAGCAATGTAATTATATATCTTGTTGCAGATTGCCGCTGATAATATTTTATAAAGTGTTGGGAGACAAGTAATTGGTCGATACTGCGATGGGTCCTCTGATGCCACACCTTTTGGAATAAGATAGGTAATTCCAGTTGTGAGAAAATTCGGCAATAGTGCAGGATTTTTAATTAGTTCGTTAAACTGAGTAGCCAAATATTTGTGAGAGGATGTTAGTTTTTTATACCAATAATTGTGTATTCCATCTCCTCCCGGTGACTTCCAATTCGCCATTCTGCGAGTAATCCGTCTGATGTCTTCCTCTGTGAAATTGACATCTGGCATACGCATCTGCCTAAAGCTCTGTTCTTCTGTATGTATCCAAGATGTGTCATCGTTATGATGTGTTTCGTTCTCCCATAAATCAGACCAAAACTGTACAATCTGTTGCTCGGTGGGATATTTACCGCAACCTGCTGAGCTTGATCTCTCACTGATGTTTCGAAAGAACTTTTCTGGTTTTTATTGAAATCGCGGTTCTGTTTCTTCCGTTGGTAGCTCTCCTGATATCTTTTCAGGCGTTTCGAGAACGCAGCAAGTTTTTGTTTCAAAGTATCGAGGTGGTCAGTTATTAAATTAGTATGATCTTTACTCCTGGAGTTCCTTATTTTATTTTGAAGTTCGATCGATAACCTGCGCAACAATCTGACATTGGTGTTTTTCTTCGCGAGCTGTTGTGCTCTCCCGATTTCTTTTCTAAGCTTATCTATTTTTATTTGCAATCGTTGTTGCCATGCTGGAACTTCAGTTTTTGATGAGTAGAACTTTGCTTCAGTGTTTATCTTCAGGCCACTCTGTTCTATAGTCGTTAGAGCAGCACAGTACATACGCAGATGTATCTCTTCAAGGTCCGTCTCTTCAGTCAAGTCGTCGCAGATCGCTTCATTGGCTTCCTTTAGGAATAAATTGAGTCCTGGTTTATAAGCAATTTTAGGCAATCTGGGCCGCCTGTTAGGATCCATACCCCGATATTCGATCAAATGCCTCTTGTAGTTGGAAACCCATACACTCTCACAATCTGGTGCTGGCGATTCGTTTTTTGTTTTGTTATTACTATCCTCACTTGCTGTTGATGATTCTTCATCCGGTTGTGGAGATCCTTGCGTATTATTATTATTATTTATTATCGTGGACTTATGCACTATCTCAGCTAGTAGCTGGATATAATTTACCTTTCCCAGATTTAGCAATCAAAGGGAATAGGCTCGATTACAATATACTTGACATAAATTTCCTAACTATTCTACATGTATTAAGAATAACAGCTTTTTGCATTTCTACATAGGTATTCTTATGTAATTCTAATTTCTTTAGGCTATCATGCAAAGTTTTGGGTATTAACCCAGTGGAGGATACGATGACAGGAACAATATCTATTTTCTCGAGGTGCCACATCTGCTTGATCTCAATAGCAAGGTCTGTGTATTTGGACTTTTTCTCCTGGAACTTATTCAGCACGTTGTTATTATTCGGTATGGCGACATCCACCAGCATTGCTGTTTTGGCTCTCTTATCATACACCACTATGTCCGGCCTATTATTCGTCACCATTCTGTCAGTGATAATAGGCCTATCGTAGTATAATTTGATAGAGTCATTTTCCAATACGGGCGCCGGTTGATACTTGTAATATGGCTGGAATGTATTCAGAAGTCCGTACTTGTGTGCAAGTTTCTGATGGATAATGTTGCACACTTGATTATGCCTGTGAAGATAGTCTGTATTGGCCAGTTGTTCACATCCGGACGTAATATGCTGTATAGTCTCCGATCTTATATGGCATTTTCGGCACCTATCTGTTTGTAAGTTCCGTCCTTAATAATAAATTTTTGTAGTTGTTTGTAGCGATCACTTGGTCTTGGATGGCCATAAGGAATCCCTCTGTTTCCGCGAATAATTCTCCTTTCATCAACCATTTGTTGGAGGCTTCTTTGTCGATGTGTGGTTGATTAATCTCATGGTGATGTCGTCCATGCAATTCCTTTCTTGACCATTGCTCTTGTTTTTCAGTATCTGATAGGAATGGTAGATTCAGCAGGTCATCTCTGGTAGCAAGATTTAGAGGTGTATATCCCTTATCAGCCAACGATACCGCTCTATGTAGGTCAGAAGTGAGAGCTTTTTCTGAGAAGAATTCTCTGAGATTTTTATCTGTTCGGTGTGTAAATTGACTACATCTATCAATCCGCGTCCTCCTTCTTTCCGCTTCAAAGTTGTTCGTATTACAGACGATTTTGGATGATGGTTGTTGTACTTTGTTAGCATCGTTCGGGTCTGCCTTTGAATATCATCCAGTTCTGTCTTAGTCCATCTGATTATTCCAAATGAGTAAAGTAACACTGGAATGGCGTAGGTGTTAATTGCCTTGACTAAATTCCCCGAGTTCAACATCGATTTCAGCACAGACTTCAGACGCTGACTGTATTCTGAACGAATCTTCTCCTTTGATTGTTTTTGGTCTAGCAATCTGGCTTGTTGGTATCCCAGATATTTGTATGTTTCGCCATCTCTCATGCACTGTATAATATCACCGTTTGAAAGTTGTGTTTCACCATCTATGACTTTCCTCTTTGAATGTTCAGGGTCTTACATTTTTCAATCCCGAGTTTCATATGAACATCTGCCGAGAACTCACTGACAGTTTTCAGCAAATTATCCAATTGCTTCTTGTTCGAAGCATATAATTTGATGTCATCCATATACAGCAGGTGGGAGATTGTATGATAATTCCTTTCTGCTTTTATCCTAAATCCGTATCCTGTTCTATTGAGCATTGAGGACAATGGGTTCATTGCCAAACAGAACCATAGTGGACTCAAAGAGTCTCCTTGAAAAATTCCACGACGTATGGGTATCTCGTCGGTTTTAATTGATTTATTGTTCATGTTGACCTGCAGAGACGTGCGCCAGTGTGTCATTGTTGTCTTCAAGAACTCTACCAGGGCTGGGTGAATTTTGTATATCTGCAATACTTCAACAAGCCAAGAATGGGCGGTACTATCGAATGCCTTCAGATAATCGAGAAAAGCTGAATGAACATTGCGATGCCCTACGTGTGCCTGTTTCATTATCACAGAATCGATGATGAGTTGTTCCTTGCACCCGTGGTGTTTCTTTCTGCATCCTTTCTGCTCCTCTGCTAATATATTGTTGTCGTCAAGGTGTTGGTATATTCGATTGGATATGCATGAGGTGAGTATTTTGTAGAGTGTTGGCAGGCACGTGATTGGCCTATATTGAGACGGATCCTGTGTTCTATCGCTCTTAGGTAGCATATATGTTAAGCCTTGCGTTAGGAAAGTGGGTGTTTTCTTGGGATGTTGAAGAACATATGTGAGTTGTTTCGCTAGGGCTCCATGGAGCTTATCAAACTTCTTGTACCAGTAGTTGTGGATATTATCTATACCTGTGGCCTTCCAATTGTTGGTCGCTCGAACTACTGTTGTGATTTCTTCCTCCGTTATTCCATTGAAGTCCATATGTCTGATATCGAGGCGTTCTTTTTCATTCGTGATCCATTCCGCATCTCTATTGTGTTCTTTGGGGTTCGACCATAGTGATGACCAATAGTCGGTCAAGCACTGTGCGTCAGGTACTTCTCTGTTATTGTTGGTCGCAGTTTTGTTATTTCCCTTATGAAAATTGGCTGCGTTTTGGAGGAACCTTTGGTTTTGGTGTTTCCTTTCAGTACACTTGACGTATCTAGAAAGCCTCTTTGCTTTCGCTTGGAGTTTCTGTTTCAAAGTGTCCATATACACGTCGATGTGTTGTTTGTGATCAGGGTGTTTTGTGTTCGTACCAATTTTCCTATAAATTTTGCGTATATGTGATTTCAAGCGCCTTGAGGGTTTTCTGTTTCTCAGGAATTCTGTGAGGCGACCGATTTCTGCTCTAATATTATCAATATCCCTCTCCAGTCGTTTTTGCCATGGTGGTTTTCGGACACTTTTTGGCTCAGCTTGAATCAGAGTTGTGGAGATTTGTTGTTTGTGAAGTCGAAGAACCGCTACTGCTCCACAGTAAATCAAAGTGTGAATCTTCTCCAAGGTGTTCTGCTCGGTATATTCTTCAAACACTGAATTCACGCTTGCTAGGATAATATTGGTGTTCTTGTTCGTCTTGAGTTTGGGCAGTTTAGGTCTTTTAGTTGGGTTACTACCACTGAATTCAGTTATTGCTCTGTTGAGTTCCGATCTTACTAAAATACATATATTTTTCCTGCTGATTCTGCTGAGGAGGGCGTTCCATGTTAATATTCGTTTCCGTGGCTTCGATGTTATCTGTAACACTTTCATTGACTCCAGCAGGTATACCGTTATGAATATCATTTTCGCATCTAAGTTCCATTATGACCTCTTCTCGTATGCTTTGCAGCGTTTCTGAAGAAAGTAGCCTGTTTTTAACTATTGTTCTTCTTTGATCCGAAATTCTCTGCTCGGATATGTGCTGTAATTCAGGATATTTTTCTACGAACGCAAGATGTAAGGCGTATCTGTATGCTGTCATTTCCGATTCCAAGTTTGTAATCTTGTAATAGGAACGCATAATGAAGGAATTCATCGCTGGGGTCCACTTCATGCGTTTCCTAGGAGTCCGGCTCTCGTGGTCGTAGGCATAATGGCTTGTGCCACCGTTGAAACATCAAGAGTCGGTTGGGAGGTATTGATGTTATTTCCCACTTGGTTTTGTGTTGCAGTATCCTACTCGATATCACGCTGCTTCCGTCGCTAACCGAGGAGACTGTGACTCACTTTCCGAACAAGACCCTCTTCCTAAATCTTGAACGCGACAAGAGGTTATGGTGGTACAATGTCGATTCACCCGTTTATTCCTTAGATTGTACATCATTGGATTAGTTGCATTTTATACCTACTGCCAGGTTCAGCTTGGGTACCTGGGTTCGCTAAGCCCGTACTCAGAAACAATGTTCCTGAGCCCTGAGGGCTTATTATTATTATGATTTTGATTATTATTGAGTTATTTTTCTTCCGAAGTGCAGTTACTCTTATAATTCAGTTATTCTGTTTTCGAAGCTCAGTGAATTTACACATTCGTGTGAATCGGAATTAAATTTGAGTTAATTAATCGTGCACAACATGAGTCCAGAAGAATGGAAGACGCAGATTGTTCCTCTCCGAGAAGCCGGACAGGGGAAGAAGAAACACCGTTCCCGCTGTGTCTCACAGGTGATTACTTTCTGAATTTCTTTTAATATTTCTGCTCACTATTTAATTTTCACAAATTTCTTGAAGTATATGCTACGTAATTTCTGAACGCACTGAGGACGAGTTGAAATAATCATCTCTCAAATTCCAAATTATTTTCACATATTTTTTTCGTCTTGGCAAATGATCTATTTGAACTGCACTGACATTTTCTAATATTTATTTTGAGGAGTTATTTTCATAGACTTATTTAAAACGTTTGTTTCGTAACTTGGTAGAATATGAAGTGTACTGAATTTATTTTATATTGATTTCAACACCTGCTTTAACTTAACACATTATTTTGAAGGACACTAAAATTCTTTAGTATTGATCTTTGAGAACTATTTGAATTCGAAATGTTATGAAGTTTAATATTGATGTGAAACTTTACTTTTATAACTCAGAAAATTGATCTCATTGAAATGTTACTTAACCATTCTGCCAATTCAAATCTTTTGTTACAATCTGCTGAACGATAACGTTCGAATGTGAGAACATTTAATATTGATTCTTATCTTTGCTTCTATAATGGGCCAATTATCTATTTGAAATACCATAATCCTTTTATTCGGTATTTCTATTTATCTCAGTTTACAACTTAGCAGAACTGTAACGAAGATGTTATATTTCATTGTATCCAACTATGGGGAAGATCTTACTTTCAAATTATTGATTTGATGTCCGATACTCTTAAGCTCAATAAGGGAACTTTCCCTGCCTTCAGGTGTAATGATCACCTACGAATAATAGCATAACTCATTAGTATAAATAAATGGCTTTAGGGACGATACGCATGTATGGACCCACAGGCATTGAGGCTTGTATGTTGTCGGTATGAAAGTTTTGAAGAATGTCTGAGTTGGGGAATGTATGTGACGTTTGTGGTGCATACAGGTGTATGATCAGAGGGCATGATTTCCTGGTTGGCAAATCCACGATATGGGAATAGAATATGATCCGCAGTCAGTGACAATAAACTGCCCGTTGGCGCTCAGTTGAGCAAAAGAATCACGTACGGCTTTACGGGCTTACCTCTAGTTCCATATATAACGTTTTAATACTATACGAATTACTGAATTCGATTAAAATACGCGAGCGAATTAACGCTTGCAAGTTGTCAGCTGTGGACGTGTTCCTTAGAATTTTAAAGTAAATCCTTCAGAGTTTGGAGTATCAGGGCAACGACCTCGTCAGAAAACATGATATCATATTACCAAAACCCTTCGATCGGGTCAGTTACCACTCATGAAATGGGTGAGGGTCGGTTAGACCTGTCTACAATAATCTCATATCCGAATTCCATCCAAAATGTGGGTGAGGGCCAAATAAGCCTGTTTATAATAATTAAATATTAGAACTTCCACTCGAAATATGGGTGAGGACCAATATGGTCTGTTCATAATAATTAAATATTCCAACTTCCACTCGTAATATGGGTGAGGACCAATTAGGTCTGTATAAAATAATCTAATGTATAAACTTCCACTCAAAATATGGGTGAGGGCAAATTGGGCCTCTATCTAAATGATCATATTTATTAAATTCATTAAAAGACGCCAAAGAATGCAAGGATAAGAATTTAATAGAAATGCTACAAAGATCAAATAGACATTGTTACCGAATCTGTTTTTGATTTTCTAATTTCCTTACCTATGGTTTAAGCGACGAAGAATTGGTCGTATCACATCAAACCTCACATAAAAGAACTTGAGTAGGTTACTACAAATACACAACACAACAAAGAAAAGGGTCCTAGAGAACTTCAAGGCAAGTTCAGGTACTAGACGATCACATGGCTTTTCATTTGACCGATTTCAGTCGGTCACAGGTGTAATTTATATGGGGAAGAAAATAAGATAATTCAGGTATTGCAATTTACGTAAAAGCGATGCATTTTGCATCGTCTTTCATACACCGGGCTTGGGGGTGTTTCAATATCAGTTATCAGTTATCAATTTCCAATTACACTCTTAGCCGTCAAGTTGCATCGATACCACTCCGAATTATTTCCATCATTATATAAATAATTACATAATTTGTTTTCTAAGCATTTGTCTTGTTTTCATGTGAATTGAACATGTCCATGAATATTTTCAGCTGACTTTGTGGATTTGCGGCTTTGCAGCTGCATCCACACGTGTGTGCCATGAATTTTTTTGGATAGGGAAATCTTATAAATATTAGATGCGTCGAATGCGACACAAGATTTCACATTGAGATTTTACATAGTAAAGCCTAGCTTGCTCATACCATGGTAGTTTTCTGAATAAATAGTTTTAAAAACTAGTTGCAGTGATTGTTTTAACTCCCGGCCTTCTACAACAGCATTTAATTGAAATGAATAAACTTGGTAATATGCTTAAAGAAATTACAACATTTATGAATCGAAACAATCCGGAAGAATATACTGCCCACTATTTCCGCCGTACTTCAACGACAAAGTTAGTAAATACAACACTAAAAAGACATGGAGAATGGTAATCTACCCATGTAGATGAATGCATAGAAAATTCTCAGCAAAATCGAATAAATATTGCAAATCAATTAGTTTCGTCGATTAATGGAGTGAATTCGGCAGCAATCGTCTCTTCATCTTTCAGTTCTTCATGTTACATGACTGTTCGATCTACCTAAATAATTGGGATGTTTTGATAAATATAACTGAAAATAACTCCAATCCACTAATTTTTAATTTCAATAATTGTTCAAATAATATAAATATTAATATAAATAAAATATAAATATAAATGTCTTAATAAATAACTTATCGAATATTTTCATTCTAACCTAGTTACAGAAAATACTATCACTCATTTCAAAATGTCCAATGCATTACTCCAGTTTTTATGTTTCTTCCTTCCACAGACAAAAACCAATGCCTTTGTTACAATGTAACAATAATTTTAGACTTTTGTTATGCTATAATTCCGATTGAGTTGAAATTTATATAGAGACAATATATCTGTTTTTTAAAAGAAATTTACTTAAATAATAAAAGACTTATATTGTAATTTGAAAACCGGAGTTCTTCCACATTGTTCGGTTCAGAAATCTCAATTGATTTTGGTACATCCTGTGTATTGTCAAGATTATTTTTAAGAAAATTCATTTAAAACACCGATATTTCTTCTCTATGAAAATGTCAGAACTTTTTATCTTCGCAATTTTTGCGTTATGATATTTTATCTGCAATCCGTCAAAATTGTTTTTTTTCACCATAAATGAAATATTTTCGAAACTGTACATTTCAATAGTAGGATGTAGTACATTTTTGAAATCAATATTGGGAGAACAATTCAATTGTGGAATATTATACAGGGCGTTTTGTTCAAATAAGAAAGTACATGTCAAATTTCAAAATGTAGTAGTAGTTAGTAACCAAATCTAACTGTGAAGAAATTTCAGAAAAATATGTTAAGCCATTCTTCATAAGCCTTTAATAGGTCTAACAGCGGGGTACTTCGGTATTACCAAGGCTTAAATACAGGTAGAACTGGCTGACTACTCTTATAGTATAAAATGGACTTGAAGTTATGAAACTTGTTCAGTCTGGTACATCTGGAAGTTACTGAAGAATTACGTTTCAAAATTTGTCAAAAATATAAAGTACAGAACAACGAAAAAGAAGGTAAACTTATCATGACAGTCAATGAAAATATAAAAGTTCGTACAATAATAATTTATCTATTTAATCGTTGAAAGAATGCTAATAGGATTTTGATTACATCTCTTTGAAGAACGCAGTCACGGCAGAAAACAAAGAATAATTTCGTTGTAACCTGAGAAAAGTAAAAATACTCTCTCATTGTAATAAGTGACGAAGAGAGTTGATTTATTCGGTTTGTGCGCGAAGTTTCGAATTCAATCGAGTTAATATTCGATTCAGACACGAAGCAATGTATTTCTTCCACTAATTGATTTGCATAAAATCAGATTCTTGTTTGTCAAAACTGCGATTCTGCTCTGAAGACATAATATTAAAAGTTCTACTGATAGAAGTTCTATTATAACTCATACAAGAGAGTTAATGAGAAACTAATTCGTTTCTTTTATTAATTTTAGATTGAAAATTTTCAATATATCTGCAGAGAGAATTATTCTTTCTGAAAGTTATATTGAGTTTATGAAAAAGATGAAAGTAATAAATTTTGACTTGATTTTCAAGTGTTAATTAGTATATTGTATTTTTGGTTGGTCTCTTTGATATTAGGAAAAACCTTCAAAACCTTCTGATTTGCATATCGCGATTGCTACTTCGTGCTATTTTATCCTAACTATATTAAACTTAATTTCTGCAAATATGAATTCTCATTTGGATTCAATGGTGTTTTTGTAGTGCAGTTGTCTTCAAGAAATTTGAAACGGTGCTAAACTTCGGTTTCATTTTTCAATTCAAGTAATTCATTTGTGTTCCATATTCATTTTATACGATCTTTAGTGTTGATCTTATTTGTGAAAAACCGTTTCTTTAATTTTAGGTGTTCTTAGATTGAAAATCCACTGAAACAAATCGCTATCCCTCTCAAAACAATGATTCTATATGACCGTGGTTTTTATTTTCTGTTGTTAGCCAGAGTCATTTGCAATCACAAAAAGTGACTGATTACAAATTTGAGCAATTACGATCAAAATATGATTACAGATCTGCTGTAATATGAAGTCATGCGAATAAACTCAATGCTCACGATCTTATCAATATTAAGCTGCGGTTCCCTAAAAACACTATTCCTCCCGATCTCTTTCTCTATACGTCATATTTTCTTCTCTCGCTTGTAATGTGACAGGTTTTACCCTCAATTCCCACTTTGTATGCACAATACCTTTATTATATTCAACGTATTCCTACATTCGCTTTCTAGGTGTGAAATATGTACTCTCCAAGTCAGTTTTGAGTCAAAGGTGAGCCCGAGGAAATTGACGTGGTTTACACATTCGATAACCTTATCTTTTAGATGGAGCACTGGATCATAATGCGGTTTCCGCAAACAACAAAAATGGATACATTTTGTTTTCTCCTCAGAGAATTGGCGACCAACCGAATCAGAGTTTTGAACTCTAACTTCTATTGCGCTCTGTATTTTTCGAGCTGCAGCTCCAACAGTTTTATCTGAGCAGAATATGGCTAAATCATCAAAGCAGATGTGGGTGAAGCCCTGAGGAATACCATTCCCCAAATATTTCAATGAAAAGTAGTCTGTTCCAAATCGCACTTTGAAGCTACGGTTCTCGAAAAAAGACTTCACTAGTGTTGGCTTTTTGACTGTTTAAATAATCGTTTATTAATATTGTTCAAAATGATGACCGACTTGTTGAATTACCGGTGACTCAGCATTAAAAATAAAATTTTTAGGTACTTCGAGACACGTATTAACAATCCTCTCCCTCAATAATTGGTTGTGTGTAAACTCAATTCCATAGATACCAGAAAATCAGAAACCAAGGAGCGTTAGATCCAGCAAACAAGCAGGCCACTGCTCGTTATTAATTTTCAATAATTCTTGAAACCAATCAGTGAATGCATATTCTTTGAAATTCTAGTCCGGGTCAGACTGAATCTGAAAAAGGACCAAAGCTTAATTTCAATTTGCGCAGTTACAACGGAATTGAGATTCTCGATTTATGAGAATCTTGTTCTCAGCTAAGACTGTTCGTTGAGCAGTTTTTAAAACAAATTTCATATTTTAATGAAGTAATTTTAATTATAATTTATAGGAATTACCTGATTTGTAAACAAAAATCGATAATTAAAGTCTCCGAATAATCAAAGTTCAGAATAATCTAATTTTGTACAAAACTTTCGAAGGATTGTTAGAATTGATCCTTTTTGCGATATTTCAATTGAAAAAGAAATAAATTAAGGTTTGCTTTGAGAAAGAAACAAATAAAAGAAAATAGGAGACTCTTTCCGCATGTAGTAAAAAAAATTGAAAATTGTTTTCCTACGAAGCAGGTGTTTTTTTCTCGACCTCAGTAACTTGTTTTACCTCCTCTTGCCCTGATACAAGCCTGAATCCGTCTAGGCATGCTTTGGCCTAGGTTTTCGACCTCCTCTGACATGATATTCTGCCACTCTTCTGTGGCGGCTTGAATGAGCTGTTGTGGGGTTCTTGGATTATCTTGGCGCGATCTAATTTTCCTTTTGAGATTATCCCATGAAAGTACATAAAAATGAAATTCTCGCCGTGGGCACCTCGCCAGAGTCTGACTTCTGGCTGTAGCACTGGGTTCACGTAATTTTTAGCCGTTACTCTCGCAGGAAACGAAATCGAATCTGTTTTGCCTGCCAGCATAATGCCACCCCAAAACATCACACTGCCCCCTTGGTATTTCGGAATTTATCATGCTGTTCGGAGTCTAGCTTGTCTTCCACGACCCCTTCAAAACCCGCCGATCATCTGATCGAACACCTATTCTGGTCTCATCCGAAAAAAGAACATTTCGCCAATTCTCAATATTCCAATTTTGGTGCTCGATACACCTACTAAGTCTGTTAATTTTTTATTGTCTGGTAAGCTCTGGAACTCTTAAGGGCCTTCTGCTGTATAAACCTCTTGAACGAACACTTTGACGTATCGTTTCGACTGATATACTAATGCCTGTTGCTTCCAGCAATTGCCTTTGGGCAATTGGGGTGCGAGGGTCTCTTCTTGCAATTCGGCACAAAAAGCAGTCTTGTTCTTCAGAAGTCATCTTCTTACGACTTCTTCAAGATTTATTTTGCAGAGATTGAAGCTCCACGTATTGGGTGTAGGTTTTTGAAATCACCTCTTTTGATAGTCCATTGTGGCCGCTATATCTCTCTGTGTCACTCCTTCTTCAACGAGAGAAATTATTCAACCCCTCTGTATATTGGACACTCCAACGTAAGGCATTTTCAATTATGATTATAAGCTTTTTTAAATTTTGAAATTCACAGTTCCGAATGTCAGTGACGACTGAGTACCATATCCCGAACATGTGGTGATAATTCAACATTCCTTATCATACTATCCAGTTGTTTACAATAAAAAACTTCATTCCGCTCAAGTAGTCAAAGATCCATGGTTACAAACAATCAATAATGTGAAATACCGAGTGATTCCATATAAATTTGGTTGTGTGTATCAAACGAATCCTTTGAAAAAGGCGTTTTTTCCAAAAATGAAGTTTCCTGGAAATATGATATAATTTTGAGGAATCAAATGAAAAATAAACAAAGATCAATACTAGAAAATGGAAATATAGAATTCACTTGACATAAATGATTCTTGATTATGAACGTTTCACACTGAATATTCATATAATCTCGGTAAAGTTTTCATAAACGAAGTATGAATCGTGTGCGTATAATCTTGCTCACGAGCAGAGGAGAAGTAAAGAAAGTATATGTGAAAGTATGGTCTTTATTCGATTATAATGACTGTTACTGTCAAGGTCGAACGTCTAGCTACTTGCTGCTGTGAAGATCAGCGCCGCATATGAATTTTTGGCGCCATCCTATTTTTAATATTTCCGGGATGGGTCTTTATGCGAATTATTGGTTATACGCTATGAATAAATATAATATTCTAATTTTTTTGAATAGTTGAAATTACTAATGGTGAATTCTTCTTTTCTGACTTATTTAAAATTAGAAATTCTATTGATATCTACCCGCACCAAAATTGGACGAAGTTTCAAGTTATGCGAGCAAAATAACAAAATATTTTCATTCGAAATTTTCGAACGTCGGTGAAAGTGGCATATTCAATTAATTTTATAATTTAACTTTCGAAAATGAGGAAATATTCAAAAAACAATGAATTATGGAAGTAATGCGGATACAAGTTTTGTGAGAGAAAAATCTTGTTTGTGGTAACAAGGGAATTTATTATTATAAAATTATAATGAGTTTCTATAGAAACTTATACTTAGTTATTCTGAAAGACTACAATCGCTGAGCTGTAAATGATATTTAGGATGTTTTCTAACAAACGACGATTGCAATAACTCCTCTGTTTTTCATCCGATTGAGAAAATTATGAACACATAATTGAATGGTTTTTAAAGGACGCCACCGTTTTTACGGAGTATTGGAAAATTTCGTGAACAAAATACTTCAAATTGGAACATACATATTTTTACTATTTTAGTGAAAGGAATTTTTTCTATATCATAATTATAAAAAGTTACTGCTATCCTACATTGTCAAAAAGTACCGGGAATTGGTCAATGAAACACGAAATATTCATTTTTTATACAAATTTATTATTCTGAAATAATACATTTACGCCAAAGGATAATCCAATCATCAAATTATTTTTCGAACGCTTTTTCCGGAATAGACTTCAATTCTCGTTGCGAATTCGGTAATTTTAGTTTTGGAAAAAGAACGAACTAGGCCGGAGCTATATCAGATGAAAACGGTAGTTGTTCGATGGTATTTGTTGAGATTTATTTATTTATTTTTATTTATTTATTTATTTAGTTCAAATACAAAATTGTATACATCAATTTGTATAAGAGTGTGCAGGAAACCCCATTAAAAAAATTACAAGAAATATATCGATAAGAAAGATAGTAACAATAAAATAAACACTACTACGAAACAAATACATATTCACAATTGCCTTATTAAGAAACCTACTTTTGCCTTAAAACTATCAAAAGAGACTGAAAATAAGTCGAGATCTCTACCAATATTCCTCATGAGATCGAAACAACGATTGAGGAAAAAATTTGAGATATAATTGTATTTGCACATTCTAGATCGAAACAGAGGAGTGTATCGAGTGGGTCTACCAGGTAAACTAAAATCGATCATTCTCAACAAATCGGAACAGTCTACATACCCGTTCAGATCCTTAAAAAAAAACATAAATCCAAAATCCGTCGTCTAGTCGTCAAGGTATCCAATTTTAGCTGTTCTCGCAGAACATCAATACCAATGGCAGTAATATTAAGATGGGTCCTATATGATAGCAAGCGTAAAAACTTTCTTTGGACCTTTTCTAGACTATTTATACGACAAAAGTAATATGGCGACCAAATGCATGAGCCATACTCCAAGTTGGATCTGACTAATGAACAGTACAGAATTTTTAATGTTGCAGCGGAAAAACCTGCAGAGTTACGATAAATGAAGCCAAGCATTTGGTACGCCTTGGGCGTTATGCAACGAATATGTTCTTTAAAATCGAGCCCAGAGTCAAGGGTGATACCGAGATCTCGCACCGTAGACTCGCTGTTCAAAATTTGATCATTAAATTTGTAATTCCCTATGAGTGGAGAACTCAATCTATGAAAGGTGACCACTCGACACTTCTCCACGTTCAGACCCAAAGAATTCGAACTAGCCCATTGGGAGAAGCACTCAATTGATTATCTGAATCATACCGAATGACCGATGATTGAGCCTTGAATGGCTCAAATGATATGAACCAATTCAAGAACTCTGGTGCGGGAAAAATATGAAATTTGGAAAAAATGGACTGTATAATAATGACTCACCTCGTTCCTGTTCGATCGATGCTGAGACACTTTCACTTCCTGTAAGAGTTAAAATAGGCAGGTGTAGAGTGGAAGTGAAGGAAATAAGTTCGTGTTTTGTGACCGAACCGAGGGTTTTGAAGACAGATGGATGTCTTTCACCTTCCACTTATAGAAAAGCTATTTTTGCGGGTTTACTAACTATTATAATGCGGATTAATTATGCGATGTAATTAGGTGGGTGAACTATATGACTATGATTCTATAATGCGAATTTAGATAATTTTGATTCTCTATGCGATGCGAATAATTATTCTAGGAAGGACTCGTATGTATACGTTCTATACGATCTCGTTTTGTACTGCGGGGAAACGCATTGTTGCGACCATCTCTGTTTTCGTTTCCTTTGATGTTAATACATCGAATGCGATATGAAGAAGTTTGATTCCCTATCTACAGGGGAGTTCTAAATATTCTAAACAGCGACGTAAACAACCGAATATATCTTCATGTCGTCGGCAAAGAGTAAAAATTTCGTAGTCAGTACGCTACTGACATCATTGATGAACAGATTAAATAGAAGAGGCTCCAAGTGCGAACCTTGGGGAACAGCAGACAGCACGGTGAACTTCTTAGATAGGAACACTTTATATCCCACCATTTGCGAACGGCTATACAAAAAACTTCTCATCCGTGATAAAAGAGGTCCCGAAATACCCAATGCCTCCAGCTTGACCATCAGAAGGTTGATATTAACTCTGTCGAAGATTTTTGAAAATCAATATAAACTGAATCCATCTAGTAGCCTCGTTCAAAGCAATCTAATATATCCTTGACATACAGAACCAAATTGGTGATGGTAGATCCCTTCCTGAATCCATGCTGTTCATTTATTAATGTTCCACTACAATTCCAGGACAGAAAGCTGCAAACCAAGCTGTCTAGCATTTTGGGTATAGCAGACTCCTCTATAGTTCCTAACATTGGATTTCTGACCCGATTAAAATATCGGAATGATGAAACTCCGCTTCCAGAATGATGGAAATTTACCACGACTGAGAGATATATTGAATAAGGAACTAATTGGATCAGACAACACACTTTTTCAATAGGAAACTAGGTAAATCATCAGGCCCACTACTCAACTTAGGCTTCATGGCAGAGATTACTTCAAATATTTCGCGTGGAGAAAATCTGACAGATGATTCATTAATAGTTTCAGCGTACTCAAACTTCTATAGAACCAACACTTCATCGCTGTATACTTCCATAAAGAACTGAGTAAATAGATCAACTGCAACTCCTCCCTCAGAACCAGTTACCCCATTCAAATGCATTTGGTTTGGCAAATCGAAATCATCCTTCCTTCAACGAATATAACTCCAGAAGTTCTGTGGATCGAGATGGATATTGCGCTCAACATTCCCAAGATAAATCGCATACCGAGAATTGCATAAGACCTTGCAACCAGACTTGATTTCTTTTGGGCCTTCTCGCATTAATTAATTCTATAAGGTCACGATTAAAGCAAATGAAATATCTTGACACTTTAATAGGCTTTCTAGGAAATTAAAGACTAAGACCCCTATGAATATTACTATAAAATTTTGATACCGATACATCGATACTGTCGACATCAAAGTTCCAATAACAACAAGATAAAAACTCAGTAAGTCCTCTGTAGTCCCCCCTGTAGAAGTTGAAACGATCCTCCCGCCAAGGTAATCCTGAACTCTCTGTAGTAGCCAGAGAAGTGCCAAACTGGACCGCACTATGATTAATACTGTTGCTCTGGAGTAATTCCGTTGCGGGACTAATAGCGAGAGTACTATCATGGGTGTACACAAGATCCAATAGAACACTGCGAGAATTCGTGATCTTACTTGTGAAAGATTAACAAAATTCATTGTATCATTAAAAATTGAAGCTGGTTCACCAACACTACACAACACAAACTGTTCGACCATGCGGCGTTAGGTTCATTATAGTCACCCGAAATATATATCGGTATATCAGGATACTCAAAGAAATCTCCTCAATAGCCATGCTTTGTGATTCATACTTTTCTTCCCTAGATTTCAGCGGTAGGTATACACCACCAATTATGAACCTGCTGCTCCCATTCGACACGAATACAAATGAATGTTCAACGTCCTGATGTGTGCACTCAATGAGTTCCACCCTTAGATGGGAACGTACGAAAACCACAACTCCTCCGCTTCTTCTTAGTCTACTTGTATTTACGTTTCGGTCCAATCTGAAGATTTTGTACTCGGAGTCAAGAATATCCGCATTTAGCCAACTCTCAGTCAGAATCACAATATCATAAGAGAAATGCTGCAATGAAAGCCAAAAGTCTCTAGTTTTAGTTCTTAACCCACCAACATTCTGATAATATACCAAAAGCTCAGGTGACTATAGTAGGCATACCATTAAGAAATTTCATAGACGAATTCTCCCCACCGGCACCTTTTCGTTGATCCAATTCATTGCGTTTTTCTTTGAGATAATCGCCTTGCATTATAGTTTGATTGGACTGAAGAAACATCTTACTTTTGAAGGCACTGAGTATGCTCGAGTTGAGCTTCAATACTCTAGCTGCAACTTCTGAATCAGAAAAAACAACTTTCGTTGGTCGATTCTTTGGACTCTTCCTTTCTACCCACTCGTAAAACCTTAGAAATATATTCTGGTGCAATGTTCGCTGGAGTTAATAACTCCAACACTTCAGTTCAGTGACAGACGACCCATATAAAAGCCAAAGAGAGATTTCTCAGTTAACAGATATAAGTCAAACTTCCGTCCAGAGAATCTTGAAAGTGAATAAATTTCATGCACATCATGTACATCTGCACCAGGAACTAAAGACTCAAGACTATGAAAATCGAATGAATTTCTGCAAATGAACAAGTGACAAGGTAGCGGAAAATCCAAATATGGTTAGCGGAGTTCTTTTCTCGGACGAGGCAACTTTTCACAAGAATGGGCTTGTTAACAGGCACAACTTTCACTATTACGCCACGGAAAATCCACACCTCATGAGACAAATAGATCACCAGCATCGTTGGTCCTTGAATGTATGGGCCGCTATAGTAGATGGATATCTAATTGGGCCGCACTTTTTCGACGGGCACCTCAATAGTGAAATGTATTAGGTTTTCTGCAAAATCATATAAGACAAGATTTGTAGTTTTAACAGGATGGAACATGGGCATATTACTCACATCAGGTTAGGGAGCATTTGAATCATGCATTTCCAAACAAATGGATAGGACGTGGTGGCCTGTTAGATCGTCAGCTAGGTCTCCGGACCTTACAAGTCTAGATTTTTTCTTGTGGGGTTATATTAAGGCCATCGTTTACCATATTCCTTCTACAACACAGTTGGATATGAGACAGAGAATAGTCGACGCCTTTCAATCAGTTAATCCGCAAATGTTGTTGAGAGTTCAACGGTCTTTCCTCAGAATGGTTGAGTTGAGTGTACAAAAAAAAGGGTAACATTACGAACACTTATTGAAATAGTTCAACACCTTGTAGATCATCTCACCAAAAACCAATCTATTACGTATTTCATGCACGACTACCTTAAAATATCACCATTTCTCTGATCAAGTATAATGATATGTACTAATAAATTCTTCTTTCGCAACCTCTGATTTTTTATTTTAGTTTATTTTTGTTATTTCGAAAATGGTTGAAGATAAAGATAAGCTTACTTTTGCAAAAATATGGCACAATATTTCATGCGTTGACATAAATAATAAAATACAGGATGTTCTATTTGAAAAAATCAAAATATGATATTTTTGAAACTACAATATTCAATAATTTTTTTGAGTCACTCCTGTATAAAATGAGGATAATCTATTTCAATTCATCAGTAGAGCTATCCTTGGGCAATAAGAAAACGAAAGGAAAAAAGTATTCATCCTCTCTGGCAGAAGGAGCATGCGATGATACGAGAGCCTATTTTCATGAATTTTTCCGGAAAAAAATATTGTGACGAAACTACTCACCGAAAAAGCTTAATACTTAAAGACATTTTAGCAGAGTTTAGGATGCTCTTGAATCTTCAACAAAAAAGTGGTTTTTCAATCTGAAAAAACCTCCCAAGATTTTTTTATAGAAAATTGGGACACCCTGTTTACTTCAAAATAAATTGCTGAAGTAGATTTTTACTTTCTAAATACAATACCGTTCGAACAAAAATGAAATCTTCAATAGTGAACAAGCTACAGAGCACCGCACCACTGGTGAATCACCCAGTATGTATTACTAGCTGTACGAGTGTTAGATTTGTGAATTTCATCTACAAAAGTTATTTATACACAGATAGTTAGATAATAATATATGAATTAATTTGTAAACAAACGAATAGTTAAATAAAAGGAGTTTTTCATTTATACTTAGTAAATTCAACGATTCCAACACAAACATGATTGATGTATATCTATTTACCCCAAGTATGATTCTCATAGCTTTATTCTGTAATATTTGAAGTTGATATTTATCTTCCTTATTAATATAGAATAACATAGTAGGACAGTATTCAGAATGGCGGCAATGATTGATTTAAAACAATGACTTTATTGGAGAACGCACATATTAAAAACTTTTCTTTTGAGGTTAATGGGGATTTGTTTGTTTTTCAAGACAAATCCTAGTTTTCCAACAGCAGCCCAAGTCATTCTTATTCTTCTTGACAATTCTGCAGTTTGATTGTCTTTACCTATCTTTATAGTGCGTCCAAGGTATAGATATTCATTCACTTTCTCTATAACATTGCCGTCGACTTCAATATTGCGTCCTCCGTTGTCATTATTTTAGTTTTGTCAGATTCATTTCCAATCCTACTTCTTCCGATGTTCTTTTGAGTTCTAGCATCATTTCGTGGAGTTGTTCTAGGTTATCGCTTATTAGAACTATATCATCTGCAAACCGGAGATGGTTCAGGAATTTTCCATCCACATTTATACCTTTTCTATCCCATTCCAACTTCTTAAACACGTCCTCCATTGCAAGTGTGAATAATTTTGGCGATATCACATCGCCTTGTCTCACGCCCCTATTTATCGGGATTTTTTTGGTTTGCATGTCATCGTCTAGTCTCACCTGAATAGTCGCTCGTTCATATATATTCTGTAGGATGTTTCTATATCTCGAATCTATTCTAGCATTATCGAGGGCTTGAAATACTGCCCACAGTTCTATAGAATCGAAGGCTTTGTTATAGTCTACAAAGGCTAGGTGTATTGGCACTTTGTATTCGTGACATTTTTCAATAAGTGTACGAAGAGTT
This sequence comes from Cryptolaemus montrouzieri, assembly GCA_013387265.2. Lineage (NCBI taxonomy): Eukaryota > Metazoa > Arthropoda > Insecta > Coleoptera > Coccinellidae > Cryptolaemus > Cryptolaemus montrouzieri. The sequence goes on along the minus strand of JABFTP020000185.1, from coordinate 48,101,226 downwards.
TGTAGGTGTTCTGTTGTGCTATATCCTCTGCGAAACCCTGCTTGTTCTGCCGGTTGATAGCTGTCAAATTTGTTTGTCAATCTGTTTGTGATAATTTTTGATAACAATTTATAAGGGTGTGGTAAAAGGCTAATAGGTCGGTAATTATCTATCTTAAATTCGTCACCTTTTTGTACAACAACACAACGTATGCATTGTTCCATCCTTCCGGAACACTACCTTCTGTTAGGCATTTATTTAGTAATATTTTCATTGCTTCCAAAGTGACCTGTCCTCCCAATTTTAGCATTTCGCTTGTAATGTTATCTTCGCCTGGTGCCCGGCCGTTTTTCATCTGGTTGAGGGCTAGTTGTATTTCATCAAAGTTAATCTCAGGCATGTCCTCGGAACCGACATTTCTTATGTTACTAAGATTCGTTGTTTCAGGTTTGGGTTTCTTAGACAAATACAGGTCAGTATAGAAGCCTTTAACAATCTGTATTATCTCCGTTTTTTCATATTTTATTTCACCTTGGTTGTTTTTCAATTGATGTATTCTGGGTCTACCGGTGTTAGTAATTCTCCTTAAGACTTTCATGTTACTGTTGTTTTCTATGACTTGTTGTATATAGTCTGTGTTGTAATTTCGTATGTCTTCTCTAGTCTTTCGTCTTATAGCCTTGTTTGTTCAGTTCCTGTATTCTGGATTAAATCTATCCATTACTTTCCTTTCTTCCATTAACCTTAGCGTGCCTTGGCTTAATTTTTAGGTTTTGTTCTTGCCCTGTAGCATATGGTCTTTGTTGCCACTTGTATGTCTTCCGTTATCTTTCTTTCAAGACTGTTAATGTCTAGTCGAGTTAAGTTTTCTTCAGGTGTTAGTTTTTTGCTTAGTTCTGATTGATATTGAACAATATTTTGCTTTAGGTCTTCATTTGTTGGCAAGCGTTTTGGACGTATCAGATTGTTTCTTTCTTTTTTGGCCACGATTTCTATTTTTGCTCTTAATAACCTATGGTCACTGTCGACTTTAAATTTATTGATAACTGCTACGTCTTTTACAATATGTTTTTTATTCGTTAGTATATAATCGATCTCATTCCTAGTATTCACGTCCGGGCTCTGCCACGTCCATCGCCGCTGTCTTTGTTTCTGGAAGAAAGTGTTCATACAGTATAGGTATTGACTTTGATTGTAGTCTAATAATCTTTCTCCTCGTTCGTTGATCGTGCCCAATCCATGTTTTCCTCTATTCGGTAGGTTATTTATTTTATCATCGCCTACTTTTGCATTAAAGTCACCTATTATTAGAGTGAAGTGGGCTTTTTCATCCTTCTGACGATCTTCTGATTTTAAGGTTCTGATGTTAAATGTGGCGACATTGAGAGAAGTTTTTGATGGTCGAGCTTGAGTTAATGTTATAGTCATTCTTTCAAAATACCCAATTTTAGGGTTAATTTTCTTTAGCCAAACGTGTTGGATTAAATAATCTGCATGAGCTTCAAATGACAATTTGTTATCAATTAGAACTCTTAGGTATTTACATGTATCAACGTAATCCAACTCGTCACCTAACAATTTGGTAACAAAAGTATTATCCCTATTATTAATTAACATCACTTTGGTACTTATAAACATATTATTATTCCTTAACCAAGGTGACATTATATTCAGTTCATCCTGTAAATTCAAAATTACATCCACCACGTTTTTTCCGTGGACACATATGATGGTATCATCAGCGAAAAGGTTTACATTGGTTTCTCCTGAAAAACATTTTATGATATCGTTTATATAAATAAGGAACAACAAGGGTCCTAATATCGTTCCTTGAGGCACACCATAGTTTAAACATTTCTGCTGAGATTTCACGTTTCCAACTTTTGTAACTTGATATCTATCACTTAAATAACTTAGAAACCAGTTTAACACAGTATCAACAATACCCGCACTCTCTAATTTAGACAACAAGATCTTCCTACATAACATCTCAGAAGCTCTCTTGAAGCCTAAAAACACTATTGCTATCACGAAATCTTCATCCATCAATTCCCCTCATCTTGATTAGATAAGCTGCAGGGAGGATTCACAGGAAATCCAGATTGGTTTTCAGCAATTATTTTATTTCTCTCCAAGTGCTTTTACAATTGAACTTTTATATGCATTTCCACGATTTTTTCAGATAGTGCTACCATATTAATGGGTCTGAACTCTAGGATTTTCTTCGTTCCAGCAACTTTCGGCACTGGAACTACATATGGTATCTTCCATTTTAAGGTACACAGTCATCCGCGATAGACTTATTAACTATATCAACCACTTTTTCAATCAGAGTAATACCACAAGCATGAAAAACCAGGAGGTCTACTTCGTCAGTTGATGAGTAGTTTTTTATCACCTAAAGGTACTTTTGGACAAGAGGTATAGTTATCTAATCAATATTCTGCCATTAATGGCAGACAGTTTGCTGTACTACTGGGGGAGTACTTCCATTTCCAGATGGATTGCTTTTTACAATTTCTTCAATACTTTAGATGAAATAACACTGTGCTAGTTCAAAACTCTAACACGCGGGAGACATACCTAGTAAACTTATATCGGGTACGCTGAATCCAGTGGTAACCACCGTTTTTGAAAGTTAGCTCTTGTTTAGGAGATATTCGCCTTTGAAGTTAGCTTATTTTAGTAGGGTTCGTCCCTTATGACTTCAGTATATTATATGCTTGTAATTCGCAAACCGTTCGGAATATCGCTTTACTGTCTTCGGCAAAGTTTTAGCTATTGTCATGGCCAACAACTTTTCTGAATAAACCAACATAGAAAAACCTCATTCAAACACCGTTTCTTAACAAAATGTCCAAAAAACTCCATTTCTTTGCCATTTTTTCGTTAATTTTTATCTGAGTTATAGAGAATTTCGCTTTGAAATCTCAAAATAAGAAAAGAAAATACATTTTCTATAGTTAAATTAAAAAATTCAAACGCACAATCATGATTTTGACTCAAATTTTTTTTCCAATTTCAATAATTTTCAACAAGTAAACATATAAACTCATGTTCATTTTTCTTATTCTCCATCTTCATCTTGCTGTGAATTCCAGCAAATGTCTCCTAATAGAGAATCAAGTTTTTTTCCACTATACCAGTGCTCAAGCCTAGCCGTCACCTGATGAAACTGTTCACCATGCTCATCTGATTCACATGGTGATTGTTCGGCAAACTTGTTTGCATGATAATGTAAAAAATGAATTTTCAGAGACATTTTTACACCGATGTTACGGAAAGCAACGAGCATGTTTTCAACGTGTATGCGCCAGTTTTCGTCACGATGAATTCCAAGTAAATTTTCGATGACTCTTAGACGCAATCCCTTGCACGATCTGCAAATTCGACAAACTGTTTTTGAATTGTTGGTCTCTCATCAAGCGTCGAATATCAGGTCCATTGAGTATGCCTGTAATAAAATAATTCGAAAAAACATGTGTTATATATTGAATAAGTTAGGTTGATTGGTACGTATATAGTTTCACACAAACCTTCTTTTATTTTCATTCCACTCAATCTTGGGAAAATTGATCCAAGCTTGATATGCAGAGGTGGAAACAACACTTTTTCGATTGGCACAAGTGGAATTTCAACGACGTTTTCTCGACGCAATCTGAACCCTTGTCTCATAGGCCAGCTTTTATTGGCATATTGGTCGCCGGCATATCGAGTATCCCATAAACATATAAAACACGTATATCCCGTCTGCATTACTCTCAAAAGAGTTATCACCTTCAAATCTGCACAAATCTTCTAACGATGGTCTTCATATTTCACCAAATCAAGGATTTTTTCAATGATTCGTGAATTTCTTTCGTTTTTGTGCTGATGGCAATCGGGACACTGTTTTTTGAGTTTGTGACATGAAGCAAAACCGCCTTGAGCCTACTTTTGGACGAATCGATGAAAAGACGCCAGTCTTCTGGTTTATACTCATGATGCATTTTCAATACCAATTTCTTGATATCAGTGCAATACGCGAATGAATTGTCTTCGATGGATTTGAATAAAGCAGTGAACCGTCTATGATGACCGATTGCTCCATATACATCAGGTGCTAAGACATTCTTTTTTTTGAATTCCTGAGTCAAAATAATGGACTGACACTGCGATAATTTCAGTCGACGGATAACTTTATCCAGATCTTTTTGAGAAAATTCGGCAGTATTACATTGTGGAGATACATTTGTTAGTACATAAACCGATGCAGACGTTTCGCCAACAGTACCAAAAGTAGATGGAATGTACCTACTTTTCTGTCGGACTGGGTCTTTTCGGTATAGGAATGGATTCCGAATGTGGTAACGGCAACTGAACAAACCGAGTTCCTCTGAGTTCAACTTTACGTTTTTTAGCTCTGTTCAATCCGACAATTTCATTAACACATGCAAAACAGTCATCTGGATTATGTTCTTGAGGATTTGTCCAAATTACTGGAATGCCAAAAGACATAAATGGGAATTCACAGCTTCAATTGATATAATTTTGAAATAAATGATAAATCATTTCATTTTACCTCTTTTCCATCCACTGAATCTTATGACACAACCAGTACAAACGATTTTTGAAGCCCAGTTCACATCTTTGATTACAGTTTGGTTGAAATATTGTGTGTACGATTCAGCAATTTCTTCAGCAATTGAACGCTTGCTTGTTATTATAGTAAACTTTCCACAAATGTAGCAAAATTCATTAAATTTAATGCACGAATTCATTTTTGATATTTTTACCAAATATATAACTTGTGTAAACAAAGAAACTTCAACAAGAAATGTCAAATTATGAATTATCAGAACTAAGACTATGAAAAATGGCACACAAATATGTAGCAAAATACTTAGTAACATCAGCGACAATACTAATAAATACGTATTAACAGTGACATCTGTGAGAAATTTGAATCAAAATCATGATTGTGCGATTAAATTTTTTGATTTAGCTGTAGGAATTTTTTTTTTATTTTAAGATTTTAAAGCGAAATTCCCTTGATTTTTCTATTATTTAGACGAAAATTAACGAAAAAATGGCAAAGAAATGGAGTTTTTGGACATTTTGTTGAGAAACGGTGTTTGAATGAGGTGTTTTATGTTGGTATATTCAGAAAAGTTGTTGGCCATGACAATAGCTGAAACTTTGCCGAAGACAGTAAAGCGATATTCCGAACGGTTTGGGAATTACAAGCATATAATGTACTGAAGTCATAAGCGACGAACCCTACTAAAATCAGCTAACTTCAAAGACGAATATCTCCTAAACAAGAGCTAACTTTCAGAAACGGTGGTTACCACTGGATTCAGCGTACCCGATATAGGCTTACTAGGTATGTCTCCCGCGTGTTAGAATTTTGAAGTGTCATTTTCACGCACTGTGTGCGTGTACTGAATGTATCAACTATTTCCTGATCATCTTTAATTGTACGACCACTAGAGATTATTTCATCTCTATCATTGTTTGTTTTACCTAATACTTATTACTCTCCACATTTTTTTTGTTACATTGCTTACTATTTTCTATAAGTTCTTCATAATAAATATGCTTTTGGGATCTCAATAAAGTCACTACCTCATTTATCTTTTCTTTTTATTTTGTCTGCCAAATTATACCCAATCCACTTAAAGCCTTCCATTAACACACATCTCTACTTGTTATTGCCCTTTTAATTTCATCATCTAACCATGGATTTCTTCAATAAATGGCTTTGTTTTTATCGGAGCAATTTTATTTAAAGCCTTCAAACAGTATGAAAAACGTCAATCATACCATCAACAGTCACACTATTTGCCCATAACTGGCACTGTGATGCAGGCTTTATTTTTCTTTCTTAATTAAACGATAATCTCGAAACACTTTTATTTTAGGTTCCGGAAACTTTCTATGTTGATCAATAATAATTCAATACTCTCATGATCGGTTAATTTGGGTAAATTTACTACAGAAACAATTATTTTATTATCAGTGATTCGTGTGAATTCTTTAGCTTTCTGCTTCAAACCCCAGTTATTCATTATATTTCTCAATCTTGCCGTATTTTGGAATGTCCATATACTGCGTCCGATCGTGTCTTGACTCACATCAAAATTTGACAGTATGGCATAATTCATAATGACCTCTAATGGTTTCTCTCTTTTCGATTCAATCGAATAAATAAATGTTGGAATACACACAGTCCAAAACAGTAGGAATACTAAATATTTCAGGTCTCTAATAATGTCATAGTATAGAACTACTAGTTGCTTTTTCTCCTATGTTCCTGATATTAATGATAGACCCCAATCATTCAAGAATGATGATGTGTGAGGAAAATATACTGCTGAGAGAGAAGCACATAGGTTGATGTCGTGAATGGTAGTAATATAAAAAATATAACAAATAGAAGAGAAAACTAAATTGTTTTCACACACACATTTTTCAGGTTATATTGGTAGATTGTTAGGATGTTAAAATTGAGACGAGTTCAGTTATCAAATATTAAATTACGTTTTATTTCATTGAAGTGGTCGTTTAACTCTGAAGCCTCTCCAAACGATGACAAGAGTTAGTCTAGTGCTCATGATCATGATGTCTCATGAACAGGTATAGAGGAAATAACCCTATGATGTTGACAATAGCTTTAAGTTTTTGACAGTTTCAGTTGTCAACAAAAACTAAAACGAAAAATATATTAGAAATTACATGAAAGAGATGAAGTGAAAGAAAGCACATTTGAATTTGTTTCGTGAACACATGATCAAACTATTGGTAAAATGTAACACAACGAGTAAATACAAAAAACAAAATGGCTGATGGATGATCTTATGGAGCAAAGAAGACAATATAGAAACAACATAGAAGAATACGAAACAAAAAAAAGAAATGAAACGTAAAATACGAACAGCAAACGAAAAGTTGATGAATGATAGATGTAGGGAGATGGAGGAGGTTGAAAGAAAACATGATGTGTTCAACATGCATATGAAGGTTCGAGGAGTAACCGGCTTATACAACAAGAAAACCACCAATACACTGGTAGATTCCTCAGGCAAAACTATTACTGACAAACAAAAACGCACAGAACTTGGAGAGCTTACATAGCTGAATTATTTGAAGATAACAAACCAGATATACAGAGAAATATGAATCAGGAAGAATGTCCTGAAATCTTGAGATCTGAGGTTCTTCATCCAATAAAATCGGGAAAGCCGAAAAAAGCCACTGGACCAGATTTCATGCCTGCAGAACCTTTTCAAATAATACACGAAGAAAAGTTATTTAATAAAGTATATACCACTGGTGAAATACCAAAGGAATGTCTCAGATCTATCTCTGTAACTATCTCGATAACAAATGGGCATAGTGACTCTCATAGATGAATTAGTCTGATGAGTCACACGTTAAAATATTTTTCTCCAGATTACGCATGAAAATATAAGGATATCTTGATGAAATCCAATTTGGATTTCGAAATGCCCTTGGCACAGGAGTGGCTTTTCTTGCTTCTTCAGAAATATCGTGATCAGCGTTTTTGTCTGCTATCGATTACGACAAAGCTTTTGACCGGGTTCATAATAGAACTATTATGATATGATATAATATGATATATATTTGCACCATCAAGTCAATACAAGGTAGCTCATCTAATGAGTCAATAAAAAAATATTTCGAATAAAAGAATTAAAGATATACACTGAAATATTCAATTATAAAAACTAAAAATATTCAATATTAATATAATAAATAAACTACACAAAACTGATATCTGACAAGGACAGAGAAACACACAAAATAAAAAAAAATAAAAACGAGCATCTTAACCTAAAAAACGTGATCCAGAAATTCACCGACTGAATAAAACGCATTTTCCATCATGATCTTCTTATCATTATTCCGAAATTGCTTGGGACTTTCGGATTTGAAAGAATTGATGTTTTTCTGTATTTCTATGGAAGCGAGTAAGACATTCCATCATGTAACAACACGGTATAGTAGGTATGTTGAAGCGCCTGAACAGTTGTCTGCAGCTGAAGGTAGAGGGAACTCGTGCCAACACTCTCAATGCTTTTTTTCTGATTTAGGAATACTTTATCAGGATTATACCATATGTGGCGACACTATGGAAATGGGCATGGTAGGTAAGTGAAGCCTCATTTATTCCTTTAATAGAGTATATCCTCCGGGTAGTGAATATGGCTGTAACAAGTTTCCCACAGAGCAGAACTATATGTTGTCGCCAATGTAGCGTTTCATCCAGCAAGAACCCCAATTTCGAAAGAGTCTTAGCCCCACTGGTCCACTTCGTATTGAATATCTGAACAGAAATAATCTTGAGTTTTATTTCTGTTCAGGGACAGTTTGTTAGCTTCAAGCTATTTTCTCGCATCATCCTCCGCGGTTCTTGATTTCTCCTGGAGATTTCCAACGTTAAAGCCCTGTTCACAAAACTGATATCATCAGCGAACACTTTCATACTGTCTGATCTTAGGTTGGAGATGAGATCATCTATATATATTATGAACAGAATTGGGCCTAGGATTGATCCCTGAGGGACCCCACACACAATCTCTTTCTTCGTAGACCTTCCTCCACTCCAACCAACGAGTTGATTTCTATCCTTCAGATAGGATGCTATCAGCTCAAGGACAGATCCTCTCATCCCGATGTATTCTAATTTTTGGAAAAGCCTTGCTCAAGTCAAGACACGTAATGACTGCTTCTTGTATCTGATCAAATGCCTCGAAGACGAAGTCCATCATCTGGATTAGCGCTGTGGTAGTGGATCTTTTCTCCCTGAAACCATGCTGGCTGTCACTCAAATGGGCCTTCGACATAAAAATATCATAGTGAAGATCAATGATGACTTAACAGTTACTGTTAGATATGCTGACGATACGGATATTTTCTGCATCACTATTCATTGCCTAGAAAAATTATTCAACTGTGTGAACATGATGAGACAGCTCAAATATTAACATTGAAAAGACTGAACTTATGGTATTCATCCGCCGACCAAGTACCTATACCTTTTGCAAATAAACCGACAAATATTGAGAAGGTTGCTCATTTCAACTATCTGGAGTAGTACCGAACAATTTGACCGAGATAAAATGCCGAATAAAAACTTCTGAAAATGAGATCACTGTTTTCCAATGATAATTTGAACCCGAAGCGCCAAAGGATGCTTAAATGTTATATATGGTCTGTGCTTCTCGATGGAGCACAGAGATGAACACAGAAGGCTGCTATGATTAATCGTCTGGAAGCACTGGAAATGTGGCTTCATAAATGAATGCTCCAAATCTCCTGGACAGCTATGCAGACCAACGGAGTAAAACTAAATAGACCTAATGCGGTTCGCTAATTACTGACAACTGTCAAATTGAGAGAAAATGCCTACTTGGGGCATGTTATTCGAGGAGAAAGATACAGAGTTCTTCAACTTATAATGAAGGGCTGAATTGAGGGCAGTACCTAGAGGAATAGGAAGAAAACAGATTTCTTGGTTCAAGAACATTTGAGAATGGACCGCAATATGAAGTGTCGAACAGCTTATAAGGATAGCCGAAAATCGTGAACGACTCGCCAATGTAAGTCAATGTCAGCTGGAACTGACACGACACCGAAAGAATAATTGAATCAAGAAGTTTTTGTATGAATTTCCTTCGGCTCTAGTATTCCGCTGCCGAAGTGTCTCATATAAGACATTGTCATGAAACTTCAGCGGATGAACTCAGTGGGTTCTTCAAAATCTTATCTCAATGGAAAGAGACCTGTTAGAAAGATAGTAATGGTTCTGAATTCATCCCTGGATAGGTCTAGGAATTGTATAATCTTATCTGACGAATAGTCGATGAATTTTATCGTTTACCTAAAACCTTCAGTTTCTTCCTATCTCATTAAATAGAAATGTCTTCTGTGTTCTGTGTGACCAATAAAAACTCGTTTAGTTATCAAAGCAGTCAGTGAGCTAATAATATTGTATGAGTTAATTGCTGGAAAATGAAAATCGTTAGGTTAATAATCAACGAAACTATGAGACAGTACACAGCGAATCGAAGCCTTCATATAAAAAGTGTTGTTGAACGACTATTCATCATGCTCTGTGAAACTAAGCTATGTACCCAATGAAATATACATTGATTTCAACAAAGGTTTTCCTTTCTTTTTGCCCTGTTTGTCAGAATTCCATGAGAAAATCTACCACTTTACATGGAAAGAATTGCTTTTGAAAGGTTTTCAATTTATTTGACATTTCTTCACGAACTGAAAGAAACACGAACAACCAAGCACCGTAATATTAAGTAACTGTTAGCTGCAAGTAGAGCCAGCTATAAAGCAAATGAAACTGATTTAAAACATCACGAATTTCAAATAAAATGGAAAAGTCACGAAAGTGTAACAGTATTAGCACTCACGCACAAGCGATATAATTTTAAAATGAAAATATGTATTTTGCAAGTGAGGATTTTTTGTTTTAACTTTCATCTGAACATAAATTGCTAACGAACTAATACATCAAAAGATTATATGAAAGTAGTTTATACCTGTAACGTCTTCCAATCCTTCAGCTACTTTAAATATTTTCCTATAGCTCTTTATTTCACAGATGATATATGTGCAAGGTAGGAGGTACAGTGATTGATACTTCAAGACATACCTAAGTTGGTAAGAGGTCAATTGGTCTCCTAATTTTCACAGAGCTCTCAAATACTAGCATTTAAATGCTGAAACACTATTTTTTTCGGAAAACTTATAAAAACTTTGAAACGATTCTACTTTATGAGGAAATTGGAGAAATTTATTGAGAGATACCTAGATAATAGACATTGTCATACCAATAGTAATTGGCATCTAACTCGACAATCATTGACATCTTCCCATCTCCCTCTTCTTCATGGTTATTTAAACAGGATGTCTCAACGAATCATCGAGTGGAACATCGTTAGAAAGGTATTGCAATCATTTATATGAATCGATTATTGTTTTAAATTTTCTATACAGTGTTTTCCAAATATAAAAAAGATATTATCCTAGAATATTTGGACAACCTTTTGAACCCGATGTATTTTGAATGAATATTAGTACCGATTGACATAAGTATTGAAGAAGGTGTTTTTGCTTGTTTATTTGAAACTGTAGGGATAAACACTCCACCCTCAGTATCTCCAAAATAGTTGTAAGGAGTAAAGACAGGTTCCTTGATGATATGAACCAATTTGGTATACACTTTTTTAGGGTCGATACAGGGTGTTCCAACTGATGTATCAATTTCTTTAGACAGCTGGGTACGTCGGGTCGATTAATTCAGATTCATTCGGAGGTACCTTCAATGTACTTTGTTACTGGAAACAGAAACTGCCCACAAATGGTATAGAAAGATGTTATCTCGAAGAAGATCTACTTGTTATTTTAAAATAATGATAAAAATCATTGCAATCAACCATCATATACTCATATACATATTCTTTTCCTGAAGCAACTTTTTCATAATTCTCATCATTCAATGATCAATCTGTTGTTTTAATCAGATCTGCATCACGGTTTTCTGAGAGAAACTCGAAAATGGTGTACTTGATTGAGAAAAGAATTGAAAGTGTATCACTTTATTCTCAGAATAAATTAATATTTAACACAAATCATGCAGAGAAAGAAGTGAGTAGTACGTCTTGTGAGAAATGAAGCTGAAGAAGTTGTGGTGTTAGGTCATTTACAAATACACAACACTCAGTCCATTAGGAAATTATTCCACCAAACTGGCGTATCAAGTATTCAACTTTAACTTTACCTTTATTCAACTTTACTCGAGTAAAAACAAATTTCATTAGTGCTCTTCTTATAAAAACAGAATAAAATTACTAGTTCAACAGTTCTTTTTGTGTTGACACCTAAGTGACATTATACTTGTTGCGTCATAATACCAAATATATATAATTATATTATTTCAAATAAAATAGTACTTCACATAATAAATATATTATTTCAAGTGAAATACATTCAACATCTTAACATGTTTGAATAGGGTTTCTAAAAGAAATAACCAGGCTATTCCACGATATCTCGAAACAGCAGGTAAATTTCTACTACAAAAGTTCTACAGAACCTGCTAAATGATTTCAAATTCTTCAAATTTCTTGAATTTCTCGGTAACAAATTGTATACCTTCGAGGCTATGTGATCAAAAAATCTCAGATTCACACTTTTGCAACTGTAGTAGTTTAATGTTCTTTTTTATATTACTTCTGGTGTCATGGTCGAGAATAACAAAATCTTTCTTATTTTTATGCATCTGTGCGCGAATAGTTGTTATATACATTGTACGAATTTTAGTTATTTCTAAGGTGAACTACAGATCTGATGGACATGTTCTATCTTTTTTTAAGTTACCTTAATGATATATTTTTGCATGATATTCAGTTTTCTAGAAATGGCTTTATATAAACTTATTTAAATAAGCTGCAAAATGTGCCGAGAAAAAACTCTCTCATAAGATCAAATTTGTGCAGCAGATGAAGTTTATCTTCAAATGATCAATCTGTCGTTTCCATTTGAGAAATTGATCTATACAAAAAGTATTCAATGTTCGACACCTCAAGTATTTGTTGTTTGTCAATTATGTCAATGCATGAATAGGCTACTCTATTTGCCATTGTAACTGAAATACCAATTTTGATATATTTAGCGAAAGTTCGTAAGCTGTCAGCCACTTGATGACTCGATTCATTTCATCCCACTTCTTCCCAGTTCTGTCCATTGAAAATCACCACAGTATCGTCTGCATGAGAAATTAATAAGGCACCGTTCTTAAAATGTAGAAGAGAATTAATATAGATTGAAAATAAACTGGGGTCGAGAACAGTACCCATTTCAATTATTTCCATGTTATTGAATGTTCTATTTACTTTACGCATTGTTTTCTTTCAATTATATAGTTTTCCAGATTCTTCAATGGTGTTCCACTTATCCCGTTTTCTGCTAGGTCTTTCAGAAGTTTTAAGTGAGAAATCGTATCAAACGCCTTTGCTCAATCAATAAATACTCCTATGCCATCCCTAATAATGTTAAAGTTTGTCAATACGGTTGATGCCAGTTTGTATATTGCATCAATTGTACTTAAGTCTTCCGTGAAGTCGAATTGGTTGGGAGATATAATATTATTTATTTTGAAAAATTGTACTCATCTTTTTTTGAAATCTTTCGACGATCTTAGCAAAGTTACTGTTAACACCAATGGCTCGATAGTTTGCGACATTCCTAGTTGCAATATTTGCATGTACTGGTTTTACTACTGCGGTCTTAAAATGAGATGGAATTCACCAGTTCAGAATAATGATATGAAGCAGCGAGGTTATTATCGCTCGATGGGGTTGTTATTATATCAGCGGAAATTTGATTAATCCCCGCAGAACTCTTATATTTCAGAGCAGAAATTTGCTCTATTAGTTAATTTTCCGACACAGGCGTGAGAAACATCGAATTTAGACATTTTTTGCCATTACTGTTTCAGTACTTATGAAATACTTCGCCATCTCAACGTCACTACTGAAATTTTGTCCTCCTTGATCTTTCCTTGATTTGTTTATTTTTGAGCTGAATATTATAGGTAGCATCTTTTATTTTATCATAATCTTTTTCAATATTATTTTTATTATTCAGGAATTCATCAAAATTATACTAATTTTTTTTATTTCTTAATGATTTTATTTGAGAAATTTTTGTATACCTTATATAAATTTTTTCATTTTTATTGAAAAGCCTCTCTTAAGTCTGTATCTGTTTGATAGAAGTTATGATACCAATTGTAGTCTTTTTTATATTTTATTTTTGTTATTCTTTATTTTGTATTCAGTTTTCATTGGATGAATGAACTTCTTCAATATATCCATAAATTTACTGGTAGCTGTTTCACTATTAATAATGTTAGTTATATTAGACCAGTCAAATGACCTTGACAAATTTTCAAGTTTTTTAATATTCAGTTTTAATTTTGTTGATACTATAGTTTCTTTTCCTGAGGAAATCAGCGGGGAATGATTATAGTATATATGACTTGAAATTAAGATTTTTGTTTCCTTTTATGTTCTACAAATATGTTCCAACGAAAATTTGACCCCTATAACTCCGAAATGAGTAACATTAGCGAAAAACACCAAGACACGTCGATTTTTGTTTCGAGGGGAGCATTTTTCTTAATAATTCGAAACTTCTCAGATCAACCCCTACCCCAGCAACCCTAACTTTGAAATTCATCATAGGGAATAAGGGTCGAGTGGCACCTTACTGAAAAGGTCTGTCAATTCTCCACCTTGATTTGTCATTTTAGAATTTTAAATTAACATACAGGGTGTCCCAACCAAGGGTGAAGTTGAATTCCTGCAAATCCCAAATACTAAATGAAATTTGAAACTGGTTCATTTCGGTATACGAGAACATGTTTGATCCGAGAATAGGACTTTCTTGTGTGGTTATAGAATTTTTGCAATCAACCCTTCCATTCAGCATCCCCAACTTGAAAATCATACAAATAATTCAAGTGGCATATCTTCAGAAAGGTTTTCGAATTCCAGAATGATTAAAGCATTTCATTCAGTTCGGCTCTCCATACAGGATGTCGCTTTCGAAAAATTCAATATCGTCATTTGAAATTATCAACTAAAATTAATTCGAAACTGTTAAAAGTATTGGGGTACGATGTGTTGAGCATCATTTACGAAGAAATAAAGCTGATTTCTGCATTGAAAATGTTCACATTTTTTCATTTCCATCTGGCGTGCAGTCATCTGTTATTTTTCATTTTGCAATGAAATATTATTATTATTCAGATCAGTTCCTCATTATTGTTGTTGTTCGTCAGTTGAAATTAATCTGAAAATGGTTTATTCCACTGAGGAAAGGGTCGAAATTGTATCGACGTATTTTCGAAATAACAGTTGTGCCAAAGAAACGGCAAGGATATTCGATAGGAACCATCCTGAAAGAGAAAGGGAGTCAGTCACCAGTACGTTAAATATTTGGTTGACAAATTCCTAGCTACGGGTTCGGTGGCAAACAAAAACATGAAGTGGCATGTCCTGTCAGAAATGAGGCAACGGAAGTGGCAGTAGTGGGTCATCTACAAATGGAGAATACTACTTCGATCAGAAAACTATCTCGTCTGACTGGTGTATCAGCTACAACTGTCCATAGAATCGTGAAACATCACAAATTTCACCCTACAAGGTAAAATTAGTGCATGAAATAAACGAAGATGATCCAGATCGTCGTTTACAGTTTTGTGAAAATCTAAGTGAAAACCTAAACGCTAATCCAAATTTTCTGAATAACATCTGTTTTTCTGATGAAAGCACCTTTATGCTCAGTGGTGAAGTGAATAGACATAATTGTCGATATTGGGACACACAGAATCCTCATTGGTTTAGAGAGGCCCACACGCAAAGGCCTCAGAAGTTGAACGTTTGGGCAGGAATTTTTGGCAATCATCTAGTTGGGCCTTTCTTTATTGAGGGTAATCTGAATGGAAATGGCTACCTACAGTTGTTAGAGGAACACATACATCCTAGATTGACAGAAATTTTACAGAACGATCCAACTCTTTCTGAGGACGAAATGCGTTTTCAACAAGACGGTGCTCCTCCGCATTATGATGCTCGGGTGCGCCAATATTTAGACGAAAATTTCCCAGGAAGGTGGATTGGTAGAAAAGGACCTGTTGAGTGGCCAGCCAGGTCACCAGATTTAAATCCCTAGATTTTTTTTGTGGGGCCATCTAAAATCTAAAGTTTATGCCACAAGACCAGAAAACCTGGAGGAGCTGCGGATGAGGATTATCACAGAATGCCGACTTTTGACTCCTGAAGTTTTCGCTAATGTGAGAAGAGAGTTCGAAAATCGTCTGTATAACTGTATGGAGGTGGGCGGAGGTCATTTTGAACAATTGTTGTAATAATCAAGTTAGTTTTTGTTTTCAATTGAATACAAGTTCAATAAATCTCGTTTTCCTGTTTAGATGAGTATCCAATCAGTTTCCCCATCATCCCTCATCCTGATCCTCACGCCAGAAAACCTCGATTGCCAAACTGAAACCAATGCCTCAGTGATTCAGAAAATAGAAAAATCTTTCTGGAACTTTGCCACTCAACCTGTAATCACTTGTATGATTTTTTGAGTTGGGGATGCTGAATGGAAGAGATTGATTGCAAAATTCCATATTCACGCAAGAGAGTCTTATTCTCGAAACAAACATAAACATGTTCTCGTATTATACCGAAATGAACCAGTTTCAAAAGTTATTTGGGTTTTCAGTGTTCCTGCTCCGGGACACCCTGTATGCTGATTCTGAATTTCGAAAATACCAAATTCGAAGAGAAATTGAAATACCTTTCCAACGAGGTGCCACTTGACCTATTTTCGATCGATGATCTAAGGGATGCTGGAAATAGTTCCACCAACTCCAAATTTCAAGTAGGTCGTTTTTCTAGACCGAGCATAAACCTGCGCTATTATGCCAAAATAAATCGAAAATAAGACATAGCAGAAAGTTAATCATTTACATCGTTATTATTCAGTAAATTATTATACATATCGCCGGAGAAAATTTCAATATCATTTCCAGTATTTATTTCGAAATAACTCTGTAGATCCTGTACGAAAGATTTATCAGGTATAGGTGCTGGCTTATAAGTGGCGTATACCAGGTGTCCACGCGAGATGGGACCTTGACAGTGTATGGAGAAAGGAATGACCGATTGGAGAAATTCACTTTTTATTGTCTTGAATGATATTCGAACTAAGTTCCGAAAATATTTTCAAGGCTGTGGCACTTCCGGTTATACCGGAAGTTGACACGATCTCTGTTATTTCAAAAAGCATACTGTATGGTTCCATTTTTTTTATTGTAGAAAATTAAATTCTGAACAATTTTTTCTCATATCATTGCCACCTGAAATCAACCGAAAGGAAGATATGAATTTTTCATTCGAATATTTGCGATTTTTGGTTGTCTCTTAGAAGGCATCATAAAAATACTAAAAATTATTCAATCTCGATTATTTCTAGCTCGTTGTGAGTAGAGAGGCTCATTCAGCAGAATTCGATGGAATATGGGGCTTCACGGTATACAGGGTGTTTCCAAAGCATGTAGAAAATCGTAGTACAGTCAAAGTTTCAAATTAGATAAACCATTTTTGAATACACCATTCAACTCGTAATATTAATAGGCTATAAGTTTTCCTATACCTAAAATACATCGTTTCCGAATTATTCGCGATTTTATAGCAAAAGTTACGACCGGAAATCTTTCAAATAAACACCTCAAAAAGTCTAGGAACACTTACCAATATCTTTAAAATATGAATTTGATGATTCGAATTTATAGAAATCTTTCGGTTTTTGTTAGGATTTATTGCATATATTGTATTCTCAAGAAAACAAAATAATATTTGACTCTCCAAAGCACCTATTATAAAAAAAAATTTGAAATTTGAAAATGACGATATTTGGTAAAACACAAAAAAAATCCTGAACTAATATTTTCCAAACGATATGGAAGCAGTTATATTTTTCAGTACCCAGAAGGTCCAACTCTGTTATTAATGACACTTTGGCATCGTCGCGGCATGCTCAATATTAAATTGTCTATTACATTTTGGCCTAAGTCATTCCAAGCCCCCCTGAACTGCTAATCGAAGCTCCTGTTCATGATGGAAGACGTTTTGACGCAGGAGATTTCTTTTTAGGTTGTCCTACACATGCTCGATGGGATTCAGATCTGGGGAGCAGGATGGCCACGGTAGAAGATCGATATCATTCTCTTCAAGAACGTTCAAGACAACTCTTGCACGATGAGGAGGGGCATCATCTTGTTGGAAGAGTTGATTTTGACCCATTGTTTGGAGATACGGTACTACTATAGGTAAAACCATCTAATTTGTGTGAGAATTTCCCGTGAGGTTGTTCTGTATGAAAACGAGGTCAGTTCTTCCATCAAGGCGTATACCTCCCCAAAACATCACTGATCCGCCTCCCTGTCTAACAATTTCTCGAGCATGCTGGAGACGGTTTTGCTTTCCAGGTTTCCTCCATATTCGAATTGTTCCCGAATCGGGATAATAACTAAATCTAGATTCATCACTGAAGAGAACTGTGGCCCACCTCTCTTGATCCCAGTTTACGTGTTCTAGGCACCAAGCTAAACGAGCAGCGCGATTTCCATGGGTCAGTTGTGGAACACTTAAAGGACGTCTGGAGTGGAGTTGACCTTCGTGCAGTCGATTTCTCACAGTTTGGTCGGAAATTCGTACGTTATGAACTCGTGATAGCTCTTGAGCTAATTGAGATGCTGTGGTAGTACGATCTCTGCTGGCTTGTGAAACCAAAAATCGGTCTTGGGCGACTGTAGTAATCCTGAAACGACCTGTATGGCGTTCTTCTACGCTACCTGTTTCATTGAAACGTGACCATAAACGGTTTATGACACTTGGGCTACTTCCCAGAATCCTGGATACTTCCCGTTGTGAGCTGCCAGCTTGGAGCATGCCAACGGCTCGTAACATCTCTTCTCTAGTCAAATGTCGTATTTCCATGGTCGAATCACAAAACTTGAATCTTTTATTTGTGCTTATAACAGAAACAAAGTGCCAACTAACTGATTTCAAACACTGAATACATGAAATGATTATAAAGCAGCTTCGCATCTGCTGCATTTTGTTGCGGCACTCTACATAATTTGGTGAGAAATTGATGCCGTTGTTCATTTCTTTAAAAAAATCATCCATGTTGATCGTTCTGGATACGATATATCGATATTCAGAAGTGTTCCCTAGACTTTTTTGAGGTGTTTAATGCATTTAGATCTCTCAATACGAGAGCATCTCCACATCATCATCAAGATAATTCTGGTCAGAAGTCCCAGAGAAAAAGAGCGAAATCAATAACTACTACTAGTGGAGTGGATTGAATCTGACTTCTCGCTTTTCTTCTTTTCTAGTAGGTATTCTCGATTACATCAGTTACTTGTCAGGAAAGTCATCTTCGAATTGATATTGATTTCAGATCTAAATCTTTTGGAATCCACAAGTTATCCTGAAACAGAATATTTCGAATATCATTTCACAAGTTAAACCTCTGATATTTTTCAGCATAATTGAAGGAATACGTCCATGGTTTTTTGGGTGGTAATATTTTGAAAAGTACCTACATCTAACCATACAAAAATCGACATGCTTCATTCAGAGAGCTATTTCTGATAATTCGAAAATGACTTTCTTGACAAGTAACTGATGTAACCAAGAATACCTACTGAAAAAGAAGAAAAACGAGTAGGCAGATTCAATCCACTTCAATAGTTATTGTTTTCGGACTTTTTCTATATATACCAATATTTTTTTCCATGAAAATTCATGAAAATAGGCTTCACATCATCGCATGCTCCTTCGGCCAGAGAGGATGAATACTTTTTTCCATTTCGTTTTCTCATTGCCCAAGGTTAATTTTATTGATGAATTGAAATAGATTATTCTAATTTCATACAGGAGTGACCCAAAAATTATCGAATATTGTAATTTTGAAAATATCTTGATTTTTTCAAATGGAATACCCTGTATTTTATTATTCATGTCAACGCATAAAATATTGTGTTATATTTTGCACAAGTAACCTTAATGATTATAATTAATAATTTTTATTCACTCAATCATAATCACAATGTGAAAACCCCCTACCATTACAAACTATAAAAAAAAAGAAACACAAATTATGATCATGACGAATGAACAAAACACATCAAGGATTACCCACTAAGGCTAAGCCAGTGCGTGGGTACGCAACTACAAACAGAGAAACACAAAAGGTATGCTATGATCAACGAAATACAAATCAATAAAAAAAAAATTTATACGGATCAAAACAAACAATGGATGTCATTTCTATCTTTCATTCTGAGAAAACAATTGACCTTCCTTTTGAAACTATTTATATTGGGTACAATTCTTATGTTTAGTGGAAGGAAATTATACATTCTATAGGCATTAAAATCGAAAGAACGTTGAGATATAGTTCTCGAAAAGAAAAGGGTTTTGACCTTTGTCTGTGAACAAGATCGGGTCCCAAATCCATGATCAACATATTGAAGTTTGTTTTTACTTTTGTGAATTTGTGTAACACAATCAAGGAAATACAGCTGCCTGACATCCAATACACCAGTTTGTTTATATAAGTCATCTGAGGGGTAGGTATTTGGTTTTTAAAAATTATATTTAGAATTTTTTTCTGTAAGATTTCCACTTCATTCAGATAACAGCTTGCTGCAGCACTATATATCGTGATGCCGTATCTAATTCTGCATTCTACAAGGCCGTGATAAATCATCTTCAATCTACGAAAATCGACAAACTTAGCAAGGAATCTAAACAAGTAGGCATACTCCTCAGAGACTTAACCAATAATTCAATATGATGTCCCATCTTAAATTTTGATCAATTAGTACTCCAAGATACTTCACAGTTTCTTTTGTAGCAATTTTGACAGTTTTTTCATTTTTTTCAATTTCGAGTTCTTTGAAAAGGGGTAAACCACTGCTATAGCAACTAAACGGCATAAAATATGTTTTATCATAGTTAACAGTCAATAACATTTCATCAAATGCGTTCAATATTTTACTTAAATCCATTTCTGTCTTTTTCTTAACAGCTTCCCATGACCTATCTGTATAGAACAAAACCGTGTCATCCGCGAAACTAATGATTGTACCCTCTGTTTCAGCTTTCAAAATTTCGTTCATGTAAATTATAAATAGAATCGGCCCAAGAACAGTGCCTTGGGGTACTCCGTATTTAACGATCTTTTGGAAGCTCAGTGTGCATCCAATCATAACATATTGTTCTCGTCCTTCGAGATAACTTGCCAAAAGTTTTCCAGCAACGCCTCGTATTCCCAAGTCTTGCAATATTCCTAATAATCTTTCATGATCGACAGTGTCTAGGAAGATTGCCTTATCTATATCTTCGATCAATTTCGAAATATTCCATTATTTGTAAAAATCTTTGATGAAAATTCTACAAACCGTATCAAACTCAACAACATGCACTATTATTCGCACAGAAGTTTTTTTTTCTGTAATGATTCAAGTAGTAAAAAATGAAACCATACAAGATAATTTTTTTAACGAATGATAAAATCAAGATGATTAAAAAGTAAATCGGGTTGACATTTTTTTTATTTGTGTCTACTGTCAGGTGTCCGAACATATCATATTCTGCATTTCACATGGTGAGCTTATCAGTGTTTCGTTATTAAACATTGTTAAATTGAGGTTTGAACCCAATCTTCTCAATTAACTACCATGAAGTTCTCGAAAGAAGAATTGGTTGATATGATTTTTATTCTGGGTGAGTGTGAATGAAATTCTTTGTTGGCAAGTAGAGTTTATGCACAAATGTTTCTTGATAAGGGGCATCCTGATGCAAGATGCTTTGAAAAACTTCTAATTAGATTTATCGAAAAGGGCAATATCGCTTACAAAAAACATGAAAAAACGAAAAACTGCTACAGCTGAAGAAAACCAGTTATCAGTTCTGTTGACAGTGACAGAGGACCCATATAAAAGACAAAGGGAGATATCTCAGTTAACAGATATAAGTCAAACTTCCGTCTAGAGAATCTTGAAAGTGAATTAATTTCATGCATATCATGTACAGCTGCATCAGGAACTGAACAATCAAGACTATGAAAATAGAATCAATTTTTGCAATTGGGCAAGTGACAAAGTAGCAGAAAATCCAAATATGTTTATCAGAGTTCTTTTCTCGGACGAGGCAACTTTTCACAAGAATGGGCTTGTTAAGAGGTACAACGTTCAACTTCAACTTTACGTCACGAAAAATCCACACCTCATGAGACAAATAGATCACCAGCATCGTTGATCCTGGAATGTATGCGCCGCTATAGTAGATGGATATCTAATTGGGCCGCACTTTTCTAATGGGCACCTCAATAGTGAAATGTATTTAGATTTTCTGCAAAATCATCTACCAATGTTACTTGCCGATGTACCAGAGCATATAAGACAAGATTTGTGGTTTCAACAGGATAGAGCACCAGTACATTACTCACATCAGGTTAGGGAGCATTTGAATCATGTATTTCCG
The DNA here is from genome assembly GCA_013387265.2 of Cryptolaemus montrouzieri. Lineage (NCBI taxonomy): Eukaryota > Metazoa > Arthropoda > Insecta > Coleoptera > Coccinellidae > Cryptolaemus > Cryptolaemus montrouzieri. Next base: position 48,079,090 of record JABFTP020000185.1, on the reverse strand, counting down.
AATAAATGGATAGGTCGAGGTGGTCTGTTAGATGGCCAGCTAGGTTTCCGGACCTTACAAGTCTAGATTTTTTTCTTGTGGGATTATAATAATGGTATCGTCAACCAGATTCCTTCTACAACACAGTTGGATATGAGACAGAGAATAGTCGACGCATTTCAATCAATTAATCTGCAATCTCACCAAAAACCAATCAATTACGTATTTCATACATGACAAACTTAAAATATCTCCATTTCTTTGATCAAATATAATGATATGTACTGATAGACTCTTCTCTATATTATTTTAGTTTATTTTTTCATTTCGAAAATGGTCGAAGATAAAGATAAGGTTACTTCTGCAAAAATATGGCACAATATTTTATGCATTGACATGAATAATAAAATACAGGTTGGTCCATTTGAGAAAACCAAGATATGATATTTTTAAATTAGAATATTCAATAATTTTTTTCAGTGACTACTGTTTAAAATGAGGATGATCTATTTCAATTCATCAATAAAGCTATCCTTTGGCAATAAGAAAACGAAAGGAAAAAAGCATTCATTCTCTCTGGCCGAAGGAGCATGCGATGATGTAAGAGCCTATTTTCAAGAATTTTTACGGACAAAAAAAATTTGTGACGAAACTACTCAGCAAAAAAACTTATTACTTAAAGACATTATAGCAGAGTCTAGGACGCTCTTGAATCTTGAACAAAAAAGAGGTCTTCCAATCTGAAAAAACCTGCCAAGAGTTTTTTATAGAAAATTGGGACACCCTGTTTACTTCATAATAAATTGCTGAAGTAGATTTATACTTTCTAATTACAATACCGTTCGAACAAAAATGAAATCTTCAAGAGTGTACGAGCTACACAGCATCGCGCTACAGAGCATCGCGCCATATTCACTTCACCATTGAGAGTAAAGGTACTATCGTCAGAAGAACAGGTATTTACTGAATCTTCGTTTATTTCATGAACTAGTTTCACTTCATAAGGATGAAATTGGTGATGTTTCACGAGCCTGTACATTATTAAAGCTGATTCACCTAACACACATGATAATTTTCTAATGTATTCCATTTGTACGAGGTCCAAATCTGCCACTTAAGTTGCTTTGTTTCGTATAGGTCGATATTGAAATTCATGTTTCTTGTTAGCTACTGAACCCGTAGTTTAAAATGTATTCATCAAATATAAGACGTACTAGTACCCTACCTGTTTTTCTGTAAGGTTCACATTGAAAATTCTTGCCGTTTCTTGCACAAGTATTATTTCGATAATAAATTGAATAAATTTCACCCGTTCATCAGTTGAGTATACCTTTTTCGAAGTCTAACAAATGACAACTGTAATTGAAAGTATTGCGAAAATGAAACACAAATGTGACACAAACTTATTATTACTATATGGTTGTGATAGAAACAATTGTGCGTTCCCTAGAAAATATTGATGTTCACCATTATCTCAAATTATTACATTTTCTTGAGAATTAAAAACTTCGGAGTGCTGAGGAAAAGGATCATGACTTGATGATGATAGCAGAGAATTAGAATTGTATCATTGAATGGATGTCTGATGAGGTTATTTTGAGAGCTTAATTTGATTTTTAGCATTATAAAATTTTCATTGTGTTTGGATTGTTTGTATGATATTTAACATTCATAAAGATGAAATTTCTGAATAGAAAATCAGAAGACCTTTCCCAATTTATTCCATTCGATCCTCTCACATAATAAAGAATTTCAACTTAGGAGAGTTGCCGATGGTCAATCAAAAATTGACGTGTGTCAGTTTTTTTCCGGCAGAAGCAATCTTGAGGTAGAGGGATTGGAAATTTTCGTTGTAATACTAACTTTACTTGTGTTATATTAAAAGTTCATAAAGATATCATTTTTGAATAGACAATTAAAAGACCACTCAAAATATATACACGCCCCACAAAAATTGTCGCATCACCCTACTTTTACGACAATACTAAATGAACCTTTAGGTTGGTCACTTTCAGAAGTGTAAAATAAGAAGATATCATTCAAAAGAGATAAGTTTATGATGGAAAATATCAACAATTTTCGTGTTAATGAAAAATTAAAAAATTCTATCATCTTCAAACATTCGCGAAGAGACCAATCAACTTGCATTGAATCATTTCCAAATTCGAGTGTTACCTCCCGGGGCCCTAGTTACTGCCAGTACACGTCTCGGAAGCCCCTCAAACAAATTTTAGATGTACTCTCGAGTCACCAAGTTCAAAATTTCAGGAAGCAGATTTGCTAGTTGTTGGAGTGTTCCACAATGCATCCTACGTTGCTGAATTTTCCACCCCATGTTGTCCCAAACATGTTCTATGGGATTCAAGTCAGCTGGCCATCTTGAAATATCAATTTCGGCATTTTGCAGAAATGCTGTAGCCGAGCATTATCATGCATATAAATGAAGTTTTCGCCAACCAATGGGCCAAAGGGTACAACATGGGGTTCAAGGATATCTGCGATGTATCTGGCTGCAGTCATTCTTCCATTATTCACTGGGACTGACTCAGTTCGACCATGGAAAGAAATGCGTCCCCACACCATTACTGAGCCCCCTCCGAAGTTTTCGGTTTGCTGGATATTGCATTGTTTCCCCAGGTCGTCTGTATACAGGCATGCGTCTATCATTTGATACTAGATAGAACCTGGACTCGTCGGAAAAGAGAACATTCTACCATTCTGGAATACCCCAATTTGCATTTTCCTCGCAAACTGAAGTCTTGCAACTCGATGCTCCCTAGTGAGACGCGGGCCGGTAGAAGCCACCCTTGGTCTGATATCGTCTTCTCTGACCTTGTTACTAACAGTTTGCAATGAAATATACACATTTCTGAAAAGTGCAAGTTCATTTTGTAGCATTCTAGCCGTACAGTGCCGACCTCTTAGTGCAGTTAAACGAAGCCAATGATCATCAACTGGTGTTGTTATCTGATTTCTTCCCTGTCCGGCCCTTTTTCCATATTCTCCTGTTTCGTGTTACCGATTAATTTCTCGTGAATAGTGCTTTGGTTAACATTCAACAAGTTTTCTACGTAACGTTGGCTTCGCCCCTCCTCTAGAAGTGTTACAATTCTTACCACTTCATGATCACTCAAATAGTGTCCAGGACGTTCAGCAGGCATTACAATATATTCAAAGATTCGAAAATCAACAAGGAATACAGGAAACTTGCATCAGTTTAGCATGAAAACTGAAGAGAAATTGAATGAATTCTGATAGTCAAATAAACTCATTTTTGTTTCAGACGTGTTCGAGATCATATGGAAACAAATGTTACAACATAGATAGGATTTTTTCCCGTCATATGTCCAAAAACATATGTTGACAAAGAAACTGCGATCGAGCTGCTTAATCGATTGTGAAATTCAGAATACCAGGTGATGCGACAATTTTTGTGGTGTGTGTATTACTCGATCCAATTTCCCCATGATGAATTTTGACACCTACGCCTTATCGGGGACTCGAACCCAGACCATTTGCGGGTGAGCCCGTTCTCTCAATTGACTTGTCTACGTAGGCAACCCAATGGTATTAATTACCGCTTTGAATGCATGTACAGATCTATAGGAATAGTTCGGACTAGAACATTTAGGAATTAATAAAATCATGTTATTGGCCTGTAAACGTTTCCTCGAAATATTATTTTCAATTACATATCAGTAAATTATGAAAATTATATGCAATTTTTTTGTGGTCCCTTGTTTGTAGGAACACAATGAACGTTTTTATAAAAATAATGTTAATCGTTTCTGATAATCATAAATTTATTGACACACGTCGAGAGCATTTAATTAAATTGTCCTCGAGAAGAAATATTTAGATGCAAGGCAAGAAATATTTCGAGAACACAGCAGTTGCCAAGGAGAATTTTGTAAATTATAAATATGAATAAATTATGGAATCTATAAAACTCAAGAATTTACAGATCAAATTAGTGCAGGAATAAGTCGGTAAGAAAAAATAGTAATGAAGAAGGTTTACATACAAAACGACGTGGATCGTTGACAATAAAACGGAATAAGTGATGGTGCATTTGACATATGTCCATTTAAATAATGTGTTTTTACCTAACTGAAACCGCAACACGGATAAAAATATTTCGAGGAGCTGTTGAAATATATACCAATTAGTGAGCAACCGGTCCATAAATTTTTTCTCTTGAATATATTGAAGAAGTATATAGGAAAAACTAGATGCTAATTTGCTGCATGTCCTGAAATTAATTTTATATATGCAGGATAGCAGGCAACTTTACAACTAAATTCTGCTCATAAATCTAAATATCCATGAATAATAAGTAATTTTTGATACAACTATACATGCTGTTATGTGATTAATCTCAAGTTTGTTCATGTTCAAACATCATTAGTTTTTTTCTCTCAAATGGAACATCCTTTATTGGTTGATTGAAAATGAGATACAATTCCAATACCTGTTGAAATGAGTCCGGTGTCCATTTATCTATTTTCAATAGATTGGCATTTTATGTTTGAGTTTTGACATAATCTCACCAAATTCACAGTAAATTCTCGAACATTGTCCACTCAGGAAGAACGTAAGAGATTCACCATGAAATTGTTACATGAATTTATTTTCACAAATTTTTTTTTGATTTTTTTGCGTGCTCTTTTACTGCCTTTCTGCTAATGACACGCGGGAAATTCTGTCTCACTGCGCAGAGGTCGAGCGACCTAGCCTCCACGCCACCGTTACGGTTAACATGAATTTCTATGACTGAATATTGACTCTACTTTTAACATACATCAAAAAATGTGAGAGTCCTATAAATTTGACAAAATACAGTATGATATTGGTATGCGGGTCCACTTAAGTTGGACTTGTGTGAATTACACACACCACAAAAATTGTCGCATCACCTGGTATTCTGAATTCCACAATCGATTAAGCAGCTCGATTGCAGTTTCTTCGTCAACATATGTTTTTGGACATATGAGGGGAAAAGAGTCTTATCTATGTAAACAACAAACAGGAATGAGTTTATTTGACTATCAGCTGCTGAACGTCCTGGATCCTATTTGAGTGATCATGAAGTGGTAAGAATTGTAACACTTCTAGAGGAGGGGCGAAGCTAACGTTACGTAGCTAACTTGTTGAATGTTAACCAAAGCACTATTTCAAGAGCAATTAATAGGTAACACGAAACAGGAGAATATGGAAGAAGGGCCGGATAGGGAAGAAATCGGATAACAACACCAGTTGATGATCGTTGGCTTCGTTTAACTGCACTAAGAGTTCGGCCTATACGGCTATAATGCTACAAAAGGAACTTGCATTTTCCAGAAATGTGCATATTTCATTGCAGACTGTTAGGAACAGGCTCAGAGAATACGATATCTGTCCAAGGGTGGCTTCTACCGGCCCGCGTATTACCAATTACCAGAGAGCATCGAGTTGCAAGACTTCAGTTTGCTAGGGAACATGCAAATTGGGGTATTCCAGAATGGTCGAATGTTCTCTTTTCCGACGAGTCCAGGTTTTGTCTAGTATCAAATGTTAGACGCATGCCTGTATACAGACGACCTGGGGAACGGTACAGCAATGCAATATCCGGCAAACCGAGAACTTAGGGGAAGAATTTCGTTCCATAGTCGAACTGAGTTAGTCCTAGTGAATAATGGAAGAATGACAGCGGCCAGATACATCGCAGATTTCCTTGAACCTCATGTTATAACCTTTGGCGCATTGATTGACGAAAACTTCATTTATATGCATGATAATGCTCGGCCTCATGCAGCTAGTGTAGTTACAGAATTTCTGCAAAACGCCGAAATTGATATTTTAAGATGGCCAGCCGGAAGTCCCGACTTGAATCCCATAGAACATGTTTGGAACAACATAGGGTGGCATTTTCAGCAACGTAGGGTGCCTTGTAGAATACTCCAACAACTAGAACATCTGCTTCCTGAAATTTGGAACTCAGTGACTCAAGAGTACATCCAAAACTTGTTTGAGGGGCTTCCGAGACGTATACTGGTAGTAATTAGGGGACAAGGAGGAAACACTCGATTTTGAAAATGATTAGGTAATCATTCGAAGCTAGTTGATTGGTCGCTTCGCGAATGTTTGAAGATGGTAAAATTTTTTAATTTTTCATTAACTTGAAAATTGTTGATATTTCCATCATAAACTCATCTATTTTGAATGATATCTTCCTTTATTTTACACTTCACAAAGTTACCAAGCGATTGTTGAATGACCAACCTAAAAGTTTATATAGTATTGTCGTGAAAGTAGGGTAATGCGACGATTTTTGTGGGGAGTGTATTTTATTTCCATTGAATATTATGTTTTTATCCCATATCCAAATGATGAATTGAATAAACAATTTATTTTATTGTCCATTACTTCTTTTAATATTTACATTTTTATACAGGGTATCTCAAGTTGAGCGGCCTATTAGATGTTTATGGAGAACTAATGATGCTATCGATCTGAAATTTTGGTAGCTGATACAGCCAGTCCGAAACCCTTTTTCTAAAACATATTTATCTCAACGGTATTTCCAGTTATACCGGAAATGCATACCACCTTCGTTATTATATATAGAACACTCTGTATATTGATGACTGCTTAATAACACTTATTATTCCAATTACAAAAACACCTAACACATAAGTCTAGCTTGTTTCGTTCATGAAATATTCTAGTTTTACTTGTAAATTTTCGATTTTTGACTTTGTGAAAAAATTGATATATCTCGAGAACGGCGTGAGCTACCAAAATAGTGAAAGGAGTTTTGTACTATAACTCAGTAAGTATACAGAGTGCTCCTTCTTCCGCCTCACATTTTGAAATAAAGAAACGTCAATACCTGAGATCTCAAGTTTGCAAGTTATGGCGAAAGAACGAATTTTACGTACCTACCTGAAGTTGGCAAAGGAGGCTTAGATTCCTGCACGTGCATAGATAGTTTCCAGAGCATCAACAAATAACTGTTCTTTTGTCATTGGATAATTGATGAATAAATAGAAAAAAATGAGAAACTGCAGTTGTCGTATTTCCAAAATCAAATTAAGAGTATCAAAACGAATTAAACTGTATTTTCCTAAATTTCATTATAATTGCTCAAAGTGATGACCGTTCACTCCTAGACATAGTCCTACTCGACGCATAACACACTGTGATGTGGCTCGCTTCAGTTCCTCCACATCCAACTGCATGAAAGCATTCTGCAGTATATGATGCAAATCATATCTTGAAGTCCACGGTTCAGAATGAATTTTATCTTTCAGCGATCCCCAAAGATAAAAATCCATAGGCATTAGGTCAGGTGTCCTTGGAGGCAACAAAGACCGTTCGTTCCAATCCATCTATCTTCAAACATACCAGTTAAAATTTGATAATTTTCATTTTTGCGATAAGCTGGCGCTCCATCAAGTTGGCACCAACAACGCCTCGATTCAGCTACTGATAAAGTGTCAATGAAATCACTTAATATCGTCATCAAAATCCCGATATGAATTTCACCATTTAAATTTTCATCATACACAAAATACAAAAATCTGTTGTCCTTCAAAAGTGCAAACACATCGAAACTAAATTCATTTTGAGGATTTGTTTCCTTCTTATATGAAGATTTTGGTTGGCTCAAAAGTATGAGTTATTCCGGTTAAAAACCCCTATTATTAGAAAAATCATCCGTCCAGATAATCCTTTTGAGAATATCGAGATCCTCTTGTGTTCTAAGGAGAAGAATCTCATACAGTCCTATTCCAAGCTGTGGATCGCCAGCTAGTAGAGTTTGGACCAATGAAAATTGATAAGGGTGCAGTTTCTGTTTGTGTTTTGATCATGCTCTGCTATTGCCAATAATACACGGGGATTAACATCGAAATAAGCTAGAACGGCAATTTCATTGTCTTCATTGTTGGCTACAGGCGATGAAAATGATGTCTTATTATGGACCATTCTAGTCGAAAGAAAATTTGTAACGTATCTCCTGAATTTTTTAGCTGTCATAGCCGGCATATTTGGATATAATTCGTTAAATCTCCTACTAGTTCTACTCACTCCCGCCACTCATCTCCATGATTGAAAAATAAATTAAATATTTGCTTATTGTGTAGTTAGCCATTCTGTTCGAATTAATTCGACTGACAGTTAAAATAATAATAGTCATCTATGTTCAGGAGCCTGTATATGCTCTGGGATATGTCTATGCATGTGCAGAAATCTGAGCCTCCTTCGCCAACTTCAGGTAGGTACATAAAATTCGTTCTTTCGTCATAATTTGAACACTTGAGATCTCAGGTACAGAGTATGTATGGGAAAAAAGAACACTCTGTATTCTGACTGAGAAATAGACGGATATGAGTTATGTCCCGCATGGTTACTTGTTTGTAAAACACTTTTCACTATTTTGGTAGCTCAAGCCGTTCTCGAGTTTTTGTAATAGGAACAACAATTATTATCAACAAGTCATCAATACACAGGGTATTTCATATTAGAGAACAAAGTTCCTGTATAACCAGAGGAGCTATTGAGGTGACAAAATTTTTCAGAAATAGAGTATCGGACCAGCTGAATCAACTACGAAAATTTCAGAATGATAGCATTATTAGCTCTCCATAAAAGCCAGCCACTCAACTTGGGATACCCTGTATAAAAATGTAAATATTAAAATAAGTAATGGACAGTAAAAAAACTGTTTATTCAATTCATCATATGGGTATGGGATGAAAACATAATATTTAATGGAAATAAAATACACTTTCCACAAAAATTGTCGCAACACCCTACCTTTACAAGAGCTAGTTCCCAAATATGACCGCCATGCACGCAGACCCAAGAGCCACAATAGTGCAACTAATTTCGTACCTTTCTCGAAGTCTGGTAGCGTTCGCCGTCTCGGTCCATAGAGTGCGACTCTCGTACGAACGTACGAGACACGTTAGGGTACCCCGATGTAGCTTGTTAGGATGCTGAGAAGTGATATGCGACACTGATGAGATCCTAATGAGGACGAAACTGCAGTCTGCTGCTTCGTTCCTCGGCATCCTGCTTAGTTACACTATTGTGGCTCTTAGGGGCTGCGTGCATGGCGGGCAGATTTGGGAACTAGCTATTGTCAGGAAGGATTAGTCATTGATCTACGGATGTTTGAATAATTCTTTTTGTTTCAAGTTTACATATGTAGACTCCTCGCGAAGTTTGTCGCGGAAGGTATTTGTCTCATCAAATATTTACCGACGGGAGGTTTTATCCCGGAAACAGAGGTCCAGAGCACCATTTCAACGGGACTATTTCGCTCGTTTTCTACTGTAGATGTGATTCACGGACCGGCGAAAGAAGTTTCCAAGTTTTGGAATTTCTAACGTTCTCACATCCGATTGTTATTGTTCGTATCTTTCTCGAAGTCCGGTAGCGGGTTCGCCGTCTCGGTCCATAGAGGGCGACTCTCGTACGTATGTACGAGACACGTCCTTTCAGGAATCCTTAGGGTACCCCGATGTGCTTGTTAGGATGCTAAGGAGCGATAGGCGACACTGATGAGATCCAAATAAGGACGAAACTGCAGTCTCGCATCGCTTAGTATATTGTGGCTCTTGGGGCTGCTTGCATGGCGAACAAATTTGGGATCTAGCTTTGTCAGAAAGGATTATTCATTGATCTACGAATTTTGAATAATTCTTTTTGTCTCAAGTTTACATATGTAGACTCCTAGCAAAGTTTGTCGTGGAAGATATTTGTCCCATCACACACACATATATATATATATATATATATATATATATATATATATATATATATATATATATATATATATATATATATATATATATATATATTTATGAATGTGACTTATGAGCAAAATTTAGTTTTTGCCTGCTACCCTGCATATATAATCAATTTTAGGACATGCAGCAAAATAGCATCTAAATTTTCTATAACGGGTGTAACTGAAACTAGGGCCACCCCTAGGGCCTTTTTTCTTTTTGAAATATTTTGATGAAATTTGGGAATCGGGTAGAAGTCGCAATTTTGAAATTGATAACATTATTATGTTGACATTTCGTTTCCGGAAATGATACCAACTTTCAATTTTCAAATGGGACACCCTGTATTTCATAGATTATTTCATTTGTTCATCTCATTCAACAAACTCCCAACTTATTTTTGGAAGAAGAACAAATCACAATTTATTTGTTTTGCAATTTTCATATTTCGTTCTAGAAGGCCATGAACAGTGACAATTGGCTTAGCTCAACATCTCCCATCACGAAAATACGAGATTGTATCTAAAAATTTGATAACTATTTTTCTACGGGGTGGCCAAAGTTTCAGTTACACCCTGTATACTTCTTTAATATATTCAACAGAAGAAAAATTATGGATCGATTGCGCACTAATTAGATTTTTTCCAACAGCTTCCCAAAATATTTTCATCCCTGTTGGGGTTCCAATTAGATAAAAACTTCGTTTCATTGTATCCGATTCACTTCGTTTCGTATGTAAACCTTCTTCATTACAGATTTTCTTTACCGACTTATTCCTTCACTAATTTGATCAGTAAATTCCGGAGTTTTATTGATTCAATAATTTATTCATATTTATAATTTACCAAAGTTTCCTTAGCAACTGCTCCAAATATTTTTGCCTGGCATTTAAAAAGTATACTTCTCCAGGACATTTTTATTTTATACTCTCAACATACGTCATTCGTTTTATGATTATTAAGAATGAATAACATTAATTTTATAAGAACGTTTATTGTGTCCATAAAAACGAGGAATCGCAAAAAATGGCCAATAATTTCCATAATGTTAACATATTAATGAAAATAATGTTTTTAGGAAACGTTTACAGACCACTAACATGCTTTTATGTACTCCTAAAGGCTCTAGCCCGACTATTCCTATGAATATGTTCATGTATTTAAAGCGACCCCATGAAAAAATTTAAATCCACCACTCGTTAATTAATACCATTGGGTCGCCCTTGTAGGTTAGTTGATTCGGGGACTGGCTCCCACGCAGATTTTCTTTGGAAAATCTTTTTTTCTTTGGAAAGGTCTCTTAATTCTCTATTCGAAAAAGTTTCCTAATGAATATTTTATATCATACAGGAAGTACGAACACAACGATAGTTCGTATTCCAACAAAAAATTTTGACACCCTCTAGAACAAGAAAGAGTCATTGTAACGGAAACGAAGAGACAGGTCAATTTTGGATTAGAAAGGGAACATATGCAATCAACCTCCTACCCTCAGTAGCTCCTATGTTGAAATTAATTTTTGGGAAAGTGGATCGAGTGACATATCTTTTGAAAGGTCGTTCCATTTTCTACTCAAAAATTTCATCATAATGAACATGTAATATCATACAAACAGTCCAGAAATAACAAAACTTTGTTTAGCAACAATAATTTGACAATGCTCAAAACCAAATTATGTTCCAAAAATAACCTCGTCCGACATCCATTCAATGATACCATTCTAATTCTCTGATATCATTGTCAAGTGACGATTCTTGCCTTCAGTACTTCCAAGTTTTTAATTTTCACGGAAATGTAATAATTTGAAATATTGATAAACACCAATTTTTGGTAGGGAACGCACAATTGTTTTTATCAATATCATCTGGTTATGATGAATCTGTTTCACAGTTGCCTTTCATTTTCGCAATACTTTCCAATATTGTAGTCCTTTGTTTGACAAACATTGAGAATGGTTTCCGCAACTGATGAGCTTTTCAAAATAGTTTCAAGTTATTATCGAAATAACAGTTGTGCCAGAGAGACAGCAAGGATTTTCAAGGTAAACCATCCAGAAGAACAGGAAGGACACTAGTATGTTTTATATTTGATGAATAAATTTTTAAATATGGGTTCGGTAGCTAACAAAAACAAAACATGAAATTCAACATCGACCTGTACGGAACAAAGCAACTGAAGTGGCAGTTTTGGGCCACCTACAAATGGAAAACACTACTATCATCAGAAAATTTATCACGTGCGCTTGGTGTATTAGCTTCAACAGTCTACAGCAGGGGAGCTCAAACGGTCCATCGAGCACTTTTCGAGTAGATCTCGAGAAGAGAAAAACTTTTAATTACTAGGTAATTAAACTACAAAAATTTATTACGAAATAAAATAACACTCTGCTAGCGGCAAAAGGCGGCTTTATCAATGGAACGCGCGGCACTTGTCAAAGGGAATCCGCGTTTTTTATTCTTACCACTTTTCTAGAAATTTCGGGCGGCGCGTTCGACGGGAACATTCGAGACTTTCATTCATGCCGATATAAATGCTGCGCCTACAGGAATTGGAGTCTTTCTGAATTGTAACTTAAAGGCAATACTACGTATCATTTTAATAACGATTGGGAGGAAGAGTTTTTCTTTTGTATGGCGAAGGGTAAGTGCATTTGTCTTATTTGACGTGCGTCAGTTGCAATACATAAGCGTGTTAACTTAGAGAGGCATCATGAAACGGTTCATAAAAACTATGAAAAGGATTTTCCGCCACAGAGTGAATTCAGAAAACTAAAAGTACGTGATTTGATATCTTGTTTGAAAAAAGAACAAACAATGTTCACAAGACCAGCCAACTAATCAAGAGCTGCTACGATCGCGTCATTTAAAATATTTCATATATTGGCGAAACACAAGAATCAATTCGAAGATGGACCGGTTGTGAAGGAAGCATTTATTGAAGCGGGTGAGACAGAAATCATGTCTGCTAATAGAGAACTTCAGTTATCTCGTTCGACTGTTACAAGGCGTATTGAAGTCATGAGTCAGGACATGGCAGATAAACTAAAACATGATATCAAGAAATGTACATACTTTTCTCAACAGTTTGACGAGTCCACCGATATGACAGACAATGCCCAGCTGTGTATTTTTATTTGGATGGTATTCAATGACATGTTGGCTAAGGAAGAATTTTTGACAATCATTTCTATGAAGGGGAAGACCCGTGGCAAAGGTATATATGACGTTTTCCTCAATTTCGTAAGGAACAACAAGCTACCAATATATAATTTATTGTGCATTACAACCGATGGAGCACCAGCAATGAATGGAAACAAAACGGTTTTATGGCATTGTGTCGAGCTAATGAAGATTTCCCTTAATTTTTTTCATTCCATTGCATTATACATCAACAAGTTTTGTGTCCAAAAGTTTTAAATACGGAGGAACTTATGAGCATTGCAATAAAAATTGTGAATTCCATCCGTGCACGTAGCTTGCAACGGCGGCTCATTAAGTTGTAGTTGGAATATAGGGAGTCAGCTGAATACATTGATTTAGTTCTTCACACGTACTTCAGGTGGTTGAGTCGCGGTAAATTCCTAGAAAGGTTTCAAGAATTATTGCCTGAAATAACAGCTTTTCTAGACGAAAGAGGTGATGACACTCACAAGTTGAAAAACGGAAAATGGCTGACTGATTTTGCATTTTTGACTGACATCACAATGCACTTAAACACCATTAACTCGGAGCTTCAAGGTGGAGGAAACACTATTATTGAGATGATTAGCGCAGTAAACGCATTCAAAAGTAAAATGCAACTTATGATAGATCAACTGAAAAGAAAGGATCTGAAACATTTTCCGTCATTGACACTTTATATATAGTAACAGAAGAGAAAAAATTTATTTCTCACATGCAGAAAAACATGTTGATGATTAAATAAATTCAATTCTATTTATTTCTCCAACTTTTCCTCTTGAAGGAATGAACGAGCAAGAAGCGAATATACAGGTGGTACAACGAAAACTCAGAACAAGGCAGTATCTGTGGAAAACGCTGGAACAGGTCGATTTTTATTTAGAGGGGGACCATAGCTTATGATAACTTTGAGGATGTCAGATTAATCTTCTACCCCTACCATCATCCTACAAAATAATCATAAAGAATATGGTTATAGTGGCAACTTGTTTCAAATTTCCTTCGATTATATATGGGAATCTATAATTTCCTTAGTCTTGAATTTTCGGTACAGGGTGTTTCAACTATAGGAAATATTATCATGCCACCCCCTCCTCAAGATTTTGGCAAAAATAGCTAAGACATGCCAATTTATGATAGAATGTAGAATAAACCCCCTACCCTCAGCAGCACCAGTCAAAATATTCATAATAGGGAAAGAGGGTCGAGTGACATTTCTGAAAAAATTTATCTTTATGAACGTTTAATGTCATATAAAAAGTCCAAACATAACAAACAGTTGCATTCCAACGAAAATTTGATAATTCTTGAAATAAAATTATGTTTCCAAAATAACTTCAGCCGACATACTCGTATATTCAATGATATAATTCTAATTCTCTGCTATCATTCTCAAGTGACAATTTCTGTCCTCAGAAGTTCCAAGTTTTTTCGAGATATTGATAACTTTCAATGTTTTGTAGGGAACGTACAATTGTATTATCATAACCATCCTGTTATGATAAATCTGTTTCACTTTTATCTTCTACTTTCTAAATACTTTCAATCACAGTTGTCATTTGTTAGACAAATGTTGAAAATGGTTTACTCAACTGATGGGCGGGTTGAATTGTTTCAATTTATTATCGAAATAATAGTTGTGCCAGCGAAACGACAAGGATTTTCAATGTGAACCATCCAGAAAAATAGGTGGGATACCAGTACATTTTATATATGATGAAAATATTGTTAACTACGAATTCCAGTTTTCCTGACTAGAGCACCTTTAGATTCAATGTCGAAGTGAATAAGCATAATTGTTGATATAGGGATACCCAGAATCCTTATTGGGTCACACAGGCATGCACACAAACGACTTAAAAATTGAATGTTTGGTCTGGAATTTATGAAAACCATTTTGCAGAACCATCCAAGGTTATCTCAATTTTCTCAGGAAATTTATTTGTAGCTGCTGAGAAAATTGATAAATCCCAGGATCACACAAATAATGGAAAATGATGAAACTATTTCAGAGAATAGGATACGTTTCCAGCAAATTTTAATCTTCCTGTGCGACAATATTTGGTTGCAAATTTCCCAGATCGGTGGATTCGCAGAAGAGGAACAGTAGAGTGGCAAGCCAGGTCACCTGATTTGGGTCATTTAGAATTCATTTTATGTCGTAATCTTAAATCGAGAGTTAATGTTATACAACCTGAAAACTTGGAACTACTGCGGAGAAGAATCTTCAGCGAATGCGGACTTTTGACACAACATGTTCTTCAAAATGGTAGAATAGGATTCAAAAATCTTCTGTATCCTTATAAGGGAAGACTATTCTGAGCATTAAATTTGATTTTTGGCTTTGTCAAATTTAGCGGTTCAACTATTATTCGGTCTATATGTGGAGGTGGTCCATAGTGTAAATAAAACATATCTTGATTCGAATAGAGCGGAGCATCATCATTTCAATGGAACAGCATGTATTTCAGAAAATGTCTTTAGAATTTATAATTCAATCTGTCGTCACACAACAAAAACATAATTATGAATGCCACCCCAGACAGTCACCCTGAATCTTGTTTGGAACCGCCTTTGCTAAACAGAATGTCCATAAATGCTCAATGTAGAAATTGTATATTGCGAATCATGTGAAGCCAGATTCATTGGACCATTAAATATTGGAAATGAAATTGGCGTCTTGAGCAGAACCCATCGGCAACATCTTTGACGATGCTCTTGGTCTCTAGCATTCAATGGCTGCACGTTATTTTGTTGATATGGATAAATTAATTTTGTTTGCTGAATCCACCACAATCTACTTCTGGCAGCTTGCAATTTGTATAACGCTTATCGAAGAGAATTCTACTACGCAGTTTATAATATTCTGCTTATTTGAAACGTTTACTTGGTTTGGTTACACATGTTTTGGCGCATCAGAATCTGTTTTCCTGAACCTTTTTTTAGGTTGCACTGAAAACCTTAGGATCTCAGGACAATGTCTACGTGGAGCTTTTGCTATATTTCCTTTGCAAACTCCATACAAAAAGACAATATCAGCGTTTTCTTGATTACTGAACAAATGCATTTGAACTTTGAAAGTCTCGAAATAATAAATAATAAACTTTCTAATGTCAGCAAAATATGATGGCGTGAACTTCTTGAAAGTAACTTGCATTCCATTGACGTTGAATACGCATATGATTTTCTCTATTACTAAGGTTCGAGGGGATAATATAGGGTCGAAAAAGGTTAAATTTGGGCTCGCAGTTTCAATTTATTAGGTCCGCAACAAAGTTCTCGTTGTTTTTTCATGGAAATACAACTTTATTGTGAAAAATGATTACAAATGAATCATTCAAAATATTGCCCATCGCTAACTACAACTTCTTTCTATGTTTCTGGCAGAGCTCGAATACCGTGACGGTAGAAGTGTTCGTCTTTTGAGGCTACCCACCATCAAGCCATTTTTCGAGCTCTTAATAGGAGCGGAACTTCTGGTCAACCAGACCATGTGCCATCGAACGGAATAAGTAATAATCGGATGGCGCAATATCTGGAGAATATCGCGGGTGGGGTAGGACTTCCCATTTGAGCGTTTCCAAATAGGTTTCAATGGGTTTGGCACTGTGAAGCCGAGCGTTGTCATACTGTAGAATTACTTTTTCGTGTCTCTGCTCGTATAGTGGGCGTTTTTCGCGCAGTGCTTTACTCAATCGCATCAATTGAGTTCGATAAGAAATAACATCTACTTGGTCCCACCAAATACACAGCATAACTTTCGCAGCGTGAATATTCAGCCGAGGCAATTCTTGTTCTTTGAATTGCTGTAATGAATCCATTTTTCATCACCCGCTACGATGCGATGAAGAAAACCTTCTATTTTTTGCCGCTGAAGCAGTTGTTCACAGGCTACAAAACGACGCTCAACGCCTATTAGCTTCAAATCATAAGGAACCCAAGTTCCTTGCTTTTAAATCATTCGCAACGCATGCAATCGCTTGGAAATGGCCTGGCGGGTAACTCCTAAGGCTGAAGCAAATTCGGCACTTTGTTTCTTTTAGACCAGCATCTCCGTAAATTTTTTGTAGCTCTCTATGAGCTTCAGTCGTCGTTTTCTTCGAATGAAAGAAGAAAATCAACACTTCCCGCAAATGACGATTGTTTGGCATAAAACCAGACATTTTCTCACAATTAAGAGTACACGACGAAAAAACAAAATCAATAATGTGTCACAGTGGTTTGTTTGCCATATGTCTAATCTTTATTCAATTCGTTCTTGATATGTGAAAGTTGACCAGCACTTACTGCTGGAGCCATCTATTGACAAGCAGCGAGAACTTAGTTGTGCACCTAATATTTAGCTAAACTTCTTGGAAACAAAATGAGAAAAAATTGCATCAGGAATCATCTCTCACAGTTTGGAATGGAGCTTGATGGACACCCTGTATCTATAGAGATAAAAAAATTGGTTTTTATATGTATCGAAAAAAAATTACATTTTGGTCAACCTCATGCATACCTTTTTTTTAAAAGGTTGTTCGCATATATATTACCTTGATGCATTCATAAGCTCATAAATTATTGTAATATTATATTCATTAATTCGTCAGTATTGTCTCCTCTTTGTTTCTGTTTGGGATATTTTCGCACTAACGGTGAGTAATTAAATACATTTGAAACTCATCCTCAAAATGTGCAACCAAAAACAAGGAATTAATAAGTAAAATAAGCACTTATTAAAAATCTATCAGACTTAAGTCTGATATGTTGAATGAAGTGTTTTATTCGAACATAAATTCTCGTTACAAAATCAGAAATTAATCCCATACTTCTATCTCTTATACCCTCTATCGATCTTATTTTTCTGTGGCGGCTAATGGTGTCTAAAGACCATCAACCGGGTTGACAATCTTTTCGCCAACTTATCATGTTCGTGTAAATGTTGTCTGCCATGTGGGCAAGTTGACAGTTGTGTTGAAGTGTTTGTCCAACAGTTTAAATGAGAGTTAAATGTTTTGATATTCGATGAGCATAGCCTACAACAGTAAGTAACTAGTAATCTTGGTTTGGAATTTGTTTCACTCATTTTGTCATGATGGGTTTTCGGGTATAATCATAGATCTTGATGACGTTTGCAAAAACCACTCATCAATATCAAAATATTTCTTTTGTGATTAATAAAAATGAGCAATAAAGGTGCACGATTCAAAAGGGCAACTGTAAGGATTCTGATAATATGTTCTTACAATTTACGATTGGTCTTAATAATGATGAAAAATAATTATCTACTTGTTTTCTATATTTACAGAAATTCGATTTCAATCTTATTACAACCATCAGTTGGAATATTCAGAAATTAATGATGAAGTAGATACAAGAAAGAATTTTCGACAAACATAAAGGTTAAGTATCTAATTTTTCTCAACACATCGAATTCTAAATTTTAATTTGATGTCCTCACCATTTTGATATTTTTTTTATTTTGATAGCCTTAATTGAAAAATCGTGTCAAGGTCTTGACCGAATTTTGCTTTATTAAAGATTCTTAATTTTGATCTAACACGACACAGTCACTCAAGAGACGTCTTTTAAATTTCATCGAATTGTCAGATTTCTACATACACACACACACATATATATATATATATATATATATATATATATATATATATATATATATATATATATATATATATATATATATATATATATATATATATATATATATATATATATATATATATATATATATATATATATATATATATATATATATATATATATATATATATATATACAGTGCTTCAACGAAAACTAAACAGGGCTATATCTACCAAGATATTCATTTCGGATCAAATCGCAAAAACATGTCAATTTTTGTTTTAAGGGGACATCTTTTGGGGTACAATACTTGCCTGAAATATCAACCCCCAAGCGGGGTTGCAATCCTGAAAATTTTAATAGGAAAGATGGGTCAAGTGATGACTCAAAAGGAAGGTGGTATCTTTGTCTACATTACCTTGAACGAATTTCCATTTTGATTGAAAACTGTAAGAGATACAGGGTGAGCAGCTGAAAGATAGGAAGACTATTCAAGTTTCAGTGAGGTAATATGGAACAGATCCATGCTAATTAATGGCAGTTATCATCAAGTACAATCCTCATGTCGAATTTCAACCCCTGGAGCAGGGGTGACAACCCTTGAGAATTTGGACGAGGGTAGATGGGTCGAGTGATAACTCGAAAAAAAGGTGCGATTTTTGTTTGCATTCCCATGAAAGAATTTTCATTTTTGATTGAAAACTGTAGAAGATACAGAGTGAGCCACTGAAAAATAGAGAAGACTATCGCCCCAAGACTATTGGAGTATTTGTGCGAAAAACTGGAATAGATTCATTTTAGATCAAAAGCTGTCATTTTTCGAAATCACCCTCGTCTCGAATTTCAACCCCTAGAGCAGGGGTAATATTTCGATCCAGTGATACCTTTCAAGTGAAGGATTTCGATTGCCTTCATGACTGCTCACAATAATTCTATTCTCATTGAGTTCCATAGGAGTTAGAGGATGCAAAACGGAAAAGTGACTGAAGATGCAATGCATGGTATACTATCTTTCTTCGACCAGTATCAAACAGGGGTCGATTTTTCACAGAATAAATACCTTTTGAAAGACTCGTTTGAGACATCCGGTTCCAAAGGTAATAGATAAAAAAACTAATACAATGACTGAAAATAAAGAGGGGAATTTGAGATGTGAATGGTGTTTCGGAAGATGACAGCCTTTGATCTGGAATGAATCTGTTCCATTTTCTTGCACTAATACTTGAATAGCTCAGGGCGATAGATAGTCTCCTCTATTTTTCAGTAGCTCACTCTTTATATTCTACAGTTTTCAATAAAGAATGAAAATTCGTTCGCGGGGATGCAGACAAAGATAATACCTTTCTTTCGTGGTATCATTCGACTCATCTACCCTCTTCAAAATTTTCGAGGGTGGTCACCCCTGCTCTAGGGGTTGAAATTCGAGATGAGATAGTACTTGATGATGACTGCCATTAATCAGCATGGATCTGTTCCATTTTACTTCACTGAAACTTGAATAGTCTCAGGGAAATAGCCTTCCCTATCTTTCAGTTGCTCACCCTGTATCTTTTACAGTTTTCAATTAAAAATAGAAATTCGTTCAATAAGATGTAGACAAAGATACCACCTTTCTTTTGAGTCATCACTTGGCCCATCTTTCCTATTAAAAATGTTCAAGAATTGCAACCCCGCTTAGGGGTTGATATTTCAGGAAAATTTCGTACCCCAAAAGATGTCCCCTTTAAAACGAAAATTGACCTGTTTTTGCGTTTTGATCAGAAATGAATATCTTGGTAGATATAGCCTCTGTTTAGTTTTCGTTCAAGCACCCTGTATAGATAAAAGGGTGGTCCAAAGAAAATTCAACCCCTCGATTTTCCGGTTTGAAAAAGAGAATATGGAGAATCGCTCGGAGTCGTCGATTTCTGATTCGAGGGGAACAACTTCAATCTCTCACCGTGGGTGAGCACAACTGATATAGAAAAGCGATGAGGGGTGTTGCGATACCTTATTTTGAAGATCTTGTCGAGTACTATCTGACCCTGAATTTTCGCTTCAAAATTTTCATCGTTAACGAAATGGCAGCTAAAAAGTGGAAGACAACTTAGTTTTGTGATTAGTTTATTAGGTGCTGAAAATGGGCACCATTCACTTCCATACAGTAAAATAAGTTTTGCTCAAATCGTTAACGTACATTACTCATCATTTTTTGTTCAATTTGACGGCATTCATTAATAATCCGAATTCGCAAATCATCCGTTGACTCTGGTTGGGTAGCGTCAATCTTAGATCATAGAAAAAGTCCAGTAGCGCCAGATCAGGTGATCTAGGTGGCCATTCAATATGTCACCTTCTTCCAATCAAGGCTTGAGGAAAATTTTCATCCAAGAACTAACGCACAGTTGGGAAGAAATGAGGTGGTGCGCCATCTTGTTGAAAAATGATCGTTTCATGGTTTTCTTCTATCTTCAATACTTGCACGAAGGCTGGATAAATAGCGTTCTGTAATAGTTCTTAATAAATTTGGCCAATGATATTACCGGGTATGAAAATAGGGCCGATGATGTCATTTCCATAAATACCTTCCCAAACTTTTGTTT
This sequence comes from Cryptolaemus montrouzieri, assembly GCA_013387265.2. NCBI lineage: Eukaryota > Metazoa > Arthropoda > Insecta > Coleoptera > Coccinellidae > Cryptolaemus > Cryptolaemus montrouzieri. The sequence goes on along the minus strand of JABFTP020000185.1, from coordinate 48,057,992 downwards.
ACAGTGCCGTTAAGGTAAAATGAACACTCATCCGAAAAACAGATATTGAACATGTAGTTTGGATTATTTTTAATAATTTCACTGACCACTTCATAGAACATGAGTCGGCGATCAAAATCATCCTCATTCAGTTCCTGAATCAATCGTATCTCAAAAGGATGAAACTTATGTTTTCTTAAAATTCTCATGATTGTAGTGCGTGAAACACCAGATACATTGAACCATTTCCAAGTACTAAGGGTCGGATCCATCGCTACGTGACCTAAGATAGCCACTTTCCCAGCTTTGTCTCCTTCATATACCTTATTTTTGTTGCCAACTGAACCAGCAGCGTAAAATTTAGCAACCAGTTGCACAACGTGAACAGCGGATAAATTTTTTCAGGATGTCCTTCGTTAAATAAAGCCGCTGTTAATCGCACAGAGTCGTTATTCCTGAAAAATAATTTTATTATTTCCACCCTTTCTTATACGGAATACAGCATTTTAATTCTAATACAAATTTACAATCGCTTTGGCACAGTTTTCCTGAAAATTCATAGACTAAGGTAGTTCCTATATATATATATATATATATATATATATATATATATATTTGATTATACTGAATATAAAATTCACGATATATATATATATATATAGACTATAGGTAGTAGTATGATATATATATATATATATATATATATATATATATATATATATATATATATATATATATATATATATATATATATATATATATATATATATATATATATATATATATATATATATATATATATATATATATATATATATATATATATATATATGTATACACTAGTATGAGATGTTCGACTACTACAGATGAACTGTCCGCAACATTATAGTTTTTAAAAAGTGGAGGAGCTTCAAATATCAAAAAATTAATATATATTATTGTATTCTGAATGATTGAATTAATCTTAAATGAGATTTAGGTGACTTACAAGTAACCTACTATTTTGAATAATATTGAAATAAATAACCAGAGGCTGCAGAAGAGGCGGGATACGTTTGTATTCTGAAAGGGAAAATTGTTTTGAAAGGGAAAATTATTTTGAACATCACAATATTGCATTCGTTGATTTAGTTGATTACCTGACTGCCTTCGTCAGTCGCTATTTCTACAAATAACTACGAAGGACCATTAGGTGTCATCATCATAACTTGAGAGATCAGTCATCGTTTCTTCCGAGTTAAAAAAAAATTCTGCAAATTTCCAACAAGTAGAATTTAAATGGAGCTAGGCCTATTTGACTCAAATTTATGATATTTCGAATCAGCTAATCTTAATTCACATTAAATGCGGATGATATATTTCATTATGTAATTTATAATTATGAACAAATGAGGGGAAAACTCATTTAGAAATAGTTAGTATCTGAAACTAACAGTTGTACTTAGAAAAACAGAAGACGAAAGAAATAGCATGTACGTGTGAATTTTTAGAAAATCCGTCTTAGCAAATTCACTGCACAATATCTCATTTCCCCGTTTTTGAATATGCTCATTTTCATTTTTCAAAGTCTAACTTTTATTTGGTCCATTTCAAAATCTTGAGCCAAATATTTTTCTTTATATAGTGGTCCTTAGAAGCTTCCTAAATTCAAAAAATGCAATGAAAAACTTGAATATCCGGCCCTACCTCTATTCTAAAGCTATTTGGATTTTAACGGGGTATTTGCAAGGGTTTTGCATCGATGTTATAGTTGCTAGTCTATATACTTGAAAATGGTAATATATTTTCTGTTTAGAGATAGGAAAATTCGAAAACGTTTAGCAATGATTAATTGTTCAAAAACAAATTTCCATGTTCATGATAAAAATATACTCTTTGTTCGCAAACTTCACGTTTATATTGACGTAGCTGTTATGTGCCAATAGTCCATAATAATAAAAATGAGATGATCCATGAAGATTTTGAATGTTTCACCTATTTCTATTTTGAATTGAGATGTTATTTCAAATCCATTCATTCACAATTTTTTATTTTACAGATGTCCATCGAATATGCCCCACTCGAAGTACTACTAAAACAGAGAAGCCAAATGCTGGCTATAATTGCTTATGTTTTTTTTATCCTATTAGCAATATTCCCAATTTTAACGATATCTACTTATATCATGATTTATACTCAATATATACGAATACTATATTTGGCCTATGTAGCTTGGATATTTATGCTAGATCGTAATATAAGTAGTAGGGGAGGCAGACAATTTGATTGGGTTAAACAATGGAGTTGGTGGAAATATATGGCAGATTATTTTCCTATGGAATTAGTCAAATTACCTAATTGTAGACTGGATCGAAAAAGAAATTACTTATTTTGTTGTTTTCCACATGGAATGATGGCAACTGGAGCATTTACCACACTTTTAACTGAATCGAGGGGATTTTCAAAAAAATTTCCTGACCATAGAGCTCACATGCACAGTCTAAGGGTAAATTTTTTCATACCGTTTCTAAGGGAGCTACTCCTTGCTATTGGAGCGGTTTCTTCATCGGCTGAGTCTTTAAATCATATTTTGAGTCAACCCGAAGGTGGAAATATAACTGCATTAATCGTTGGAGGCGCTAAAGAAGCATTTTATAGTGAACCCGGGTATTATAGAATCGTACTAAAAAACAGAAAGGGTTTCGTGAAGATAGCTTTGAAAAACGGAGCTCCACTTGTGCCAGTAATATCATTTGGCGAACCAGATGTTATTCCTCATTGGCATTTCAAGCAAGGATCTATATTTCTCAAACTTCAAACGCTGGTGAAAAGAAAATTTGGGTTCTTTCCTTTAGTACCAGAATGTATCTTACCTAATCGTAGGGCAATCAATATCGTGGGTAAGTTATTGCTAATTGATTATTGTATAAGATTGTAGGAAACATTTTAGAAAAAGTATAAATTCTCTTTCAGTTTTCATTCGATATTTATTCGGTCGATAGACTATACTCTATATGTTGATGGTAAAAGCAATATAAAACTTTTATCGAGTTTTTGAAATTCCAAAAAGTTCACGTAACTATGGTTCTATATTAGTTGCAGCACACACCGGTAAAAACTAAAGCTACTGTGATTAATAATCATTGAAAATCTTATCTCTATTGCTAATATTTTCGTGGTGAAACGTATGTTATTTCAGTAAGAGCACTATTACCTTGCTTGACATTAGGCAGAAACTTAAATATAGGGAACAGAAGGCGCAAAGAAAAATTTGAACTTGTTTGCGTTCTGTATAGTGTGTAATTCTAGTCCTGAAATAATCCCTCTTTTGATATTTGAAATATTTTTGATTGTCCCTACAGTTGTTCAAGGTTTAGAAGGTACTAGATCCATATTTTGCCTACTTCTCAGTTCGAAAATATATTTTTCCAGAATCCCTTCTTGATTTTACTTACTGTAGACACAACCAAATTTATATGGAATCACCCGATACTTTGAATATTACCTCAGGGATTTTGGAAATATCGAAGGATTGTTAGAATTGATCCTTTTTGAGATATTTCAATTGAAAAAAGAAATAAATTGAGGTTTATTTTATGAAAGAAACAAATTAATGAAAATAAGAGACTCTTTCCGCATGTAGTAAAACATTTGAAAACTGTTTTCTCACGAATTAGGTGTTTTTTTCTCGACCTTAGTAGCTTATATTACCTCCTCTTGCCCTGATACAAGCCTGAATACGTCTTTGGATTAGGTTTTCGATCTCCTCTGGGGTGATATTCTGCCACTCTTCTGTGGCGCCTTAGATGAGCTGTTGTTGAGTTCTTGGATTATCCTGGCGCAATTTAATTTTCCTTTTGAAATTATCCCATGAATGTTTAATAGGATTTTGGTCTGGAGAGCAAGCTGGCAAGTCCAAAATAGCGATTATCTCTGTTTCAATATAATGTCGCGCGAGGTTGCTGATAGGCTGAGGATCATTATCTTGCATAAAAGTGAAATTCTCACCGTGGGCACCTCACCAGAGTTTCACTTTAGGCTCCAGCACTAGGTCCACATAATTTCTTTGAAGTATCATTTCGACTGATAGATTTATGCCTGTTGTTTCCAGAAATTGCCTTTGGAGTATGGAGTGCGACGCACTAGGGCCTCTTCTTGCAATTTGACACAAAAAGCGGTCTTGTTCTTCAGGAGTGATCTTTCTACAACTTCTTCTAGGCCCATTTTGCAGAGATTGTAGCTCCACGTTTCAGGCGTAGGTTTTTGAAATCACCCCGTGTGATACCCTCATTGTGGCGGCTATATCTCTCTGTCACTCCTTCTTCAATAAGAGCAATTACTCGACCCCTCTGCACATCGGACAATCCAACGTAAGGCACTTCCGGTTTTGATTATAGGCATTCTTAAATTTTGCGTTTCAAATCTCAAATGGGTACAATATCCAGAACATGTGGTGATAATTCAACATCTCTTGTCATACTGTCCAGTTTTTTTACAACAAAAAACTTCATTCTTCACAAGTAGTCAAAGATCCGAGGTTAAAAGCAATCAATAATGTGATTCCAAATAAATTTGGTTGTGTGTATGTCATGAATTTGAAACATCTGTTGCCACGATTTAATTCGAACGTTATCATCATATTCTGAATACTAACCCCATTGAAGCCATTCGTCTGTCTCCCTCTCTCTCTCTCTTGTAGAACGCAAAAGAATTATGTCCAATGATTTTCTGGATACGTTGGAAATACTGTGTTCTTAGTCCCTATATATTTCCTTCTATCTATTTTTCCTTCACACATATTGCTCACAAATAAATTGAAACAAGAAATTAACATGAAGAATAAGCTTCCTTGATTCAATAGACTTCAGAAGGGGGCCTTTCTCTCTTATATCTCTCAATACTTTTTCGTATCTCTTTCTCTTGATACACTTTGTCTTTGTCATTTCTCTTCAGATCCATATTTCAGTTTTTTGAAACTAAAACTTTTTGAAACATAGATTTTTATGGCTTGTTGCGTTTTGAAATTTTGTCTAATGATAGCAGATGAATACGGATTTACTTTGAATACTAACATTCATTTCAGCTTATTTTTGTGAATTGTAGTAGACAGTACCTTCCAGTGTGTAAATCATACCTTCATCAGTTTTATCTAGGACTATAATATTGCCAAAAAAGTATATTTGGCTTTCATGATGTCAATAATTGCTTTGATGGTTGATTGAACAAGTATGGGGATAGTAGAGACCCTCAACACCTGTTCTAATAACAACTTCTTCCCTTGAACCATTCACGTCAATCTGAATAGTGCGATCTTTGTAATGGATGAATATAATTCTTCTATCTTTCTAGTCTATACCTTAATTTCTCAGGATTTTAAATAATCCAATGCACTTGTCGAATACCTTTTGTGGATCTTTGAAGGCTATAGGAGTATCGAAGTAAGTTTGGGTTGCCTTGTACCCATTCCCTTTTCAAATCTCAATTGGTCCTTTGTTACTTTATGTCCATTTTTTCGTTGTAATCAATTTTTGATTATATTCAATAACACCATCGCAGCTTGTAAAAAAAGTGGTATCGTTCTGTGATTATTATATTCATGGCGTTGTTAATAGCGTTATGGATTTGAATTTAATGATGCCTACTTGGAGTTAACCATTTTGATAACAGTCTCTAATAATTCGAAATAGGTTTTCTTTCATATTCCCTAAAACTTCTACTGGAATATTGATATTACCCAGGATAGGGCTATTTTGGTCTTTCAATGCCTCTCTTATTTCTGATCTAATGGTTTCTGTTCTTCTGAAATTTTCATTCTTATATTCAACATAAAGCCCCTCATATTCTAGTTGCTCCTTCTTATAGCTCTTTTAGACATTCCTTCCACTCAGAAATTTTTCATTTTCAAATGTCTTACTAGATTTATCTTTCACAATGTTCGATATTGTTCTACGCTTTTGGTGTAGTTTCTTAACTACATAATATACTTTGGTAAGTTTTTCGACATATCAGCTTCAAATTCATCTATGTTCTGATTTGTTAGTATTTTTCAAAATAGTTTTTTCTTAGTTTCTTTTTGTGTTTATGAGAATCTCTAGGATCATCCATATAGGATGGGTGGTAAAACTAAACCTAAAAAGACTCTATAACTGCGAAACTATTCGTTTCTGGACAAAAAGCAGAAACAGGTCAATTTTTGTCTAAAGGGCCACATCTTTTATTGATTTTATTTTATATCAACGCCCTAAGCACAAAACTCAATATTTTAATTAGGGAAGATAGGCCCAGTGATATATCATTGGGAAGCTCTTCTTTTCTCAACACAAATGTGTCATAATTTTTGAGTTTTGAAATATTCGGAAGGAGATACAGGCTGGTTCGTCAGAAGACGAGTTATTTTCAATGATTGCAAAATCTGTCCATTTCAAATGAACATTCACCGAAATACTATTGTAATTTGGGGGAAAATATCTTTAAGCAGTGGTGCTTCCACTACACTCCCTCAGGTGAGGGTGCCAATCCCTCAAATCTTCAAATTGATCAGTTAATTTGAGTAATAACTTATTAGAAAGGTTTTAGCATTTCTAGAATACTGTAGAAGAAATTTTTGCTTCATCTGCATTGATCAGAATGAATTAATAGAGAGCGATACAGTGTTCGCGAGGTGTTTGCCGCCATCTGCTGAAATACAACATCATATTCAGAATAGCTGGAATCATTTTCTAAAATTTCAGTTATGGCCGAATTAATTAGATCTTCAAGTAATTGGAGGTACATTTCTCCCGTCAGATTTCCTGGTGAGACAAATGGCCCAATTAGACAATTCTCATAGATGCCAACCCAAACATTAAATTTTTCAGGATATTGGATATGTACTCCAAGAAAGATTCTGGGATTAGTGTCCGACCAGAAGCGGCAGTCATGACGCTTTACAGTGCCAATAAAAAAAGTACATTCATACGAGAAGCAAATATTGTAGCGTAAGTGGCAATTGTTTGCGATTCGCTCACTTATTATTTCACTCTGCGGTCGAAGTCATCCTCATTCAATTCCTGGACCATCTTCATTTTATATGGATGAAATTTGTATTGTTTGAAAACTCGTCCAATAGTTTTTCCACTCACACCAATTTCACTTTCCAATTTTCTTGTACTCAGAGTGGGATCAATCACTACTTGCCCATGCAACGCAGTTTCCATTTCCTCATTTCGTATGGGCCATTGAACATGCTCTCTTTCCCTATTCTGAATAGAGCCAGTTTCTCTCAATTTTTACTACAACTCCAAAATGAACTTGGCACTCACACGTTTGTCTTCATGGCGTTCATTAAAAATAGTAGCTGTCCTATTTGCACAAGTAATTTTGCTGAAAAAATTTCAATAATTTCTACTCTTTCAGCTATTGAATAAACCATTGTACAGGTATGGATGCAACCCGTGAGTGTGAAAAGCAGCTTGATAAACAAACAAACTAATTCGAATTTCATTCATCAGATACAAGCAATCTGGACAAAAAAACAAAAACTGCCGCATTTGTTGTTGAGAAATCTGCATTACACCTGTGTGATTTCGGATGATCATTTTTCTGTTACGAGAACATTACTTTGGTTCGTTCAATCTCAACATTGGATACCATACTGTAAGAAGCTTTTCACATACGACGATCGGTTGCGTATGCGGTCGTGAGGCGTGTGGCCCATTACCCTAGTGGTTGTCTTCACATGTCTGCGTTCCATCAGTCCACCGATGGGGAACATTTTTTGCGATTCAAACGATGACCTGGAGCGATCATCGCTTCTTTGTGAAGAGGCTCTTATACTGTGTATGAATTTCTCCATGATCCACCCTGTATCCTCATTGAACTGTAATCGGATCTGAAAATTCGTTCACTGTAACCAGATAATTCTAAATACCTATCCAATGAGCTATAACTTGTACTGACTGATCAATTCCAAGATTTGAGGAGTTGACACCCACATCTGAGGGGGTGTCTGAGGGGGAGTAGTGGGAGCACCACGGCTTAGAGATATTTTTCCCTAAAATACAACGGTATTTCGGTGAATGTTCATTCGAAATCGACAGATTTTTCAATAACTGAAAATAACTCGTCTTTTGACGAACCAGCCTGTATCTTCTTCCGAATATGTCAAAACACAAAATTACACATTTCTGTTGAGAAATCAAAAGAGCTTCCCATTGAGGTATCACTCGACCTATCTTCCCTATTCAAAAATTGAGTTATGCGCACCCCTGCCTTTTTGAGAAACAAATTGACCTGTTTCTGTTTTTTGTCCAGAAACCAATAGTTTAGCAGTTATTGAGTCTTTTTCGTTCTAGTTGCCCCACCGGTATATATATATATATATATATATATATATATATATATATATATATATATATATATATATATATATATATATATATATATATATATATATATATATATATATATATATATATATATATATATATATATATATATATATATATATATATATATATATATATATATATATATATATATATATATATATATATATATATATATATATATATATATATATATATATATATATATATATATATATATATATATATATATATATATATATATATATATATACGATATATATACTAGTTCAAGACAAACATTCTTCAAAGAGTTGCCATTGGAATAAAGTTGACTTCTGTACACGAACGGAAGTTGTATTGCTTTCAGTAAAGCCAAAATCCAAGTACCATTTAATTGAGAAATAACAGACTAATAGAGATCTTATTGAATCAACTTCGATTTATTGAGTCAACTTCGATTTGAAGAATGAATAAGCATATTTGGAAATCATTATCGTATTTTTGGATACCATCTCAGACTTTCATAGTCAGATTCTCTATTCAGCAACAACGAAATGTACCTTCTCTTTTTAGTTGGTGAACCAATTGATGTGACCAAAGTGGAACGACCAACTCAAGAGCAGATTGATGAACTCCACCAAAAATTCATAGAAAAACTGACTCAAATGTTCGAATCACAGAAGAAGAAATATTTGAAAAATTATGAAGCTATACACTTGGAGGTCATTTGACGAAACAATTTCAATTTCAGGCCACAGTACTTGTAAATACAAACCGTTTTAGGAGATTTGTTTAGATTATTCGAAAATGATAAATTTCGCAATTATAGGAAATACATATTCGTTTATATAAAACTATTTGTTTTCGAACTATAAGGTTTCAGTTCTTTGAAAAAAAACAGGAGAATGAAGAATTAAAATAACAATTGGAAAAACCAAACAATTCGTGAAGGATAATACCCAGATGATGATACATGTAGCAGATATATAAAATGAAATACTGATTGTAAATACCAATGAATATTTGAACAGAATTAATAAATTATTAGAAAGCTAAAATAATTACCAAAAACTGGAAAATGATCCGACAAAAACTATCCAAATCAAAAACAATAGTCTTAATGAAACTAGGTAGAAAAAATCGCAATGCTATGAACTCAATATACACAATACTTTTCTGCACAAATATATAGATTATCCCAAATCCATGAAAAAGGCAATCCAATCCATTGTCAATCCAATCCATTGTAACAGGTGTATCAAAATTTCAAACTGCATTTCATCATTCTTAGGTAAAAATAACCACAACATAAAAGATTCATGCAGCTTCTAAATAATCATAAATGACAAAGATATTTGTAAATCTTAATACAAATATATATATATATATATATATATATATATATATATATATATATATATATATATATATATATATATATATATATATATATATATATATATATATATATATATATATATATATATATTATATATTTACAATAAATGCTTGTATCTATAATTTTGGCGTGTGTCAGAAAAACACAATCGTAAAAAACAAGCGAATAAATAGAATACCAGACCATGCCTGTTCCTTAATCAGGTATCTAAACTCGCATCATGCCTCCTACGCTTGCCACTGAAGTATGAGCACAGGAAATGTAGCAAGGGAATCATACTATCTCGCGTATGATTTAATAAACGAGTGCAAAAACCAGTGGAAAAAACTCGTTTCCCTGTCGCTATTGCACTAGCAATAGCTTGTCCGTTTATGTTGTGTAAGTGTCGTGTATACAAAAAGAGTACCAAAAATTTTTCTGCTTAGCAGCTTCATTCTCTCATTCTTTTCTTGTACTCCATGATTTCCAGGACTTCTTCTCGTAGACAAGGGTGAAAAAGAAGAAAAATAAGGGCTTGGGACAGGAAAAACCTGTAAAAATGAAAAAAGAAAACCAGCAGAAAAATATTTCATCAAAGATACCTAACTCTTATATGTCAAAACGCACTTGAATCTAAGGAATGAATAAAGCAAAATAATCAATAGATTGGAAATGATTGAAATTGAATATAACAACGACCTATCAAAAAGTAACACATAAATGCTATCAACTCTGCTTGACAAATTCATATTTGTATTCAAGGACGAATTTTACACACTATCAGAAGGATATTGCATGGGTGTCCTACTGTCAGCTGTCATAGCACAACTTGTTATGGAGCAGACAGTAATGAAAAAATTTAAATTTAGAATAACATTCTTCAAAAGATTCGTACACTTTGTTGTTTAGATGCTATACCAGAATATCATTTGGAAAAATAATTAACGAATTCGATGAATACCATCCAAAATCGAAATTTACGTCAAAATTAGAACCAAATGGAAAAATTCACTTTCTAGATACTTATCAGACAGAAAAATCCAAGAATTGATTCTGTATGATACACCAAACCAACATGGTCAGAACGCTACTGAATGAATGTATCAAAAGAACACAAAAAAGTATGATTTCTAGGATCGGGGATAGAGTAATGAAACTGAGAAGTCCCCAAGATAATGTGAAACCACTATAAGAGTAAATCAAGTTCTGCAAGATGATAATTATCTCATAATTCAGTCTATAAAGTTTACAAAAACAAAATCTTTTCAGTACCTAATTCAAATAGAACACTGAAACGATACGAAAACAAACAACAATTTACCTATTGTCTTAATATACATCCAAAATTTATCAGGAAAGATTTTCAACGAATTGCGAATATTCAACTTGAAAAGAGCACCTAAAAACACAAACAATCTAGTAGCACTATACACTAGACTTAAGAACCAAATATCTAAGAAAAAATAGCGAATTGTATATATAAAATGAATTGTACATGGCATATACATACACTGAGTACATTGAGGAACGCATAAATACTAAATACCACAAATACCAAGAAAAGAACGGCAATAAAAAACATGAATTGGCAAAACACAAATTTGAATTTGAAAATTTTATATACTTATTAAATAGGAAAAGAAATAATGAAGCTTCAGGAAACATTAGAAATGATCCATATAAAAAGCTAACAATCACAGAATAACAAAGGAATTTGGTATAGATATACCTTAATTTAAAAAATAATAACAGATGAAACCAATCATGACAAATAACAGGAACTAATAAGAAGGAACATGATATTTCAAGAGAGATTTATACCATACACATAGGAAATAATACAAATAAACAGAATAACAATAATAAATACAAATAACACCGTTCGAATTGAAAATACAACAAATATAGAAATTGTCTTCAACGATAAACAATATGGAATTAAAATTTATCGCTTTTTAAAAGAAACATTGTATTCGTTTTTTCATGTTCATATAATAAATAAAATAATACAAAATTTATATATATGTATATATACATAGTTAACAGAGTTTTCATCTACGTTCCCATTCTCATGATAAACAGAGAACGTCTAAATTACATGATATTGTTGTTGCTTCAGATTATAATCTTACGCCTCGGAACTTGACAATGCGAAGAGTAGATTTTGATATATTTGATAATAATTCTGAAAAAGGAAGTTGGATGCAGAAGAAATTACACGAAAAGAATTCTGAAGAATTGAAGAATGATTATATTCATGAAATCGCATCAATTAGATGGTTAGTATCTGGAGAATTGTTCGCTGAAACAGAAAGCTTGGCAATTGCGATCCAGAATCAGGTGGTTTTCACGAGGAATTATAGAAAACACATTATCAAGCAAAATATAGATGATTCTTGCCGTAGATGTTTTCGTTCTTAAGAGAAAGTTTTTCAAATATCATCTTGCTCAGTCCTTGCCTCAACAGATTATTTGGAAAGACATAATGCCATCGCTAATATTATTCATTTTAATCTGGGAATTAAACATGACCTCAAAAGAAAAAAATGTTAATGTTACAAATATGAACCTGAGATTATTTGTGAAAAGAGAAAAATAAACTTTATTTTGATGAAACAATTATATGCAATAGAGCTGTAAAACACATAGGCCAGATATCATCCTTACTGATAAAGAGAATCGAATAACCTATATAATTGATATTGCTATACTAATTGGCTACTGCTATACATATTGGATACTCAATACATAATATACAAAATAAATACAATCAAAAATTTCTAAATATATTATGTTTGCCGATGAGATTAAAAATGTGGAAAATAAAAAATATTAATTCTACCGATTATTATTTCTACAACAGGTGTTATTCCTAGGAATCCTCACAAAAATATCAAGATTTTAGGTCTAAAGAAAAATTAATTTGAACAGTTACAGAAGATAACAGTCATCAAATCTTGTAATATTCTCCATAGGTTTCTTTCCGAATAAAATAATGAGGTAGAGTCATATGTTTTTCTTTAGTTTATACTGCTCAGAATCTCATTTCATATTTTGTTTATTTGTATATATAAATATAATATAATTAGCTGAGAATTTTATCATATTTATATTACAAGCAGTATTCTATTCGATCGTTCATCACTTCACACAGAGAAAACTATGAATGAGTAACATTCAGTGACTAAGATCCGTACACTGGATTTTTCCGAGGAGAAAGCTTCTGACACTACTCGTTGGTACATTGATGTCATTGTCTGATGATGCTACAGTTTTGATTATAATCATATCATCATATATATATATATATATATATATATATATATATATATATATATATATATATATATATATATATATATATATATATATATATATATATATATATATATATATATATATATATATATATATATATATATATATATATATATATATATATATATATATATATATATATATATATATGATGCTTGGAGACGAGATTAAAAAATGTGGAAAATGAAGAAAATATTTATTCTACCGATTATTATTTCTACAACAGGCGTTATTCCTAGAAATCTTCACAAAAGTATTGAGATTTTGGGTCTGAAGAAAAATTTGTAACAGTAAAAAGATAACAGTCATCAAATTGGTTTTTAGGTTTTCCGCCTTAACTTGAAAACTTGAAAACTCATACAGGGTATGCCTGGTATTAATGAACTTAATTTTATACGGCGAATCCAATGAATTGAAAAAATATGGGTTGAATTTGGAAAAACGTAGTTTTCGATGTTTCTTCGTTTCGAAATGTGAGACGGAAAAAGAGCACTCTGTATACTGACTGAGATTCAGTCAGATATGAGTTATGTCCCGCATAGTTTCTTGTTTGTAAAACACAAATTTGGTGGTTTACACATTTGGAATAATCAGATGGACTTGAACAGAAAGGGATGATATTCAAAGGCAGACCCGAACGATACTGACAAAGTACAACAATCATAATCCAAAATCGTTTGTGATAAGAACAACTTTGAAGTGGTAAGAAGGAGGACGCGGAGGGATGAATGTTGTCAAGTTACATACCGAACAGATGAAAAATCAAGGAGAATTCTTCTCTGCAAAAGTTTGCACTTCTGACCTCCACAGAGTGGTATCGTTGGCTGATAAGGGATATACACCTCTGAAGCTTTCTACCAGTGATGACCTGCTGAATCTACCGTTTCTATCAGATACTGAAGAACAAGAGCAATTGTCAAGAAAAGAATTACATGGATGACATCACCATGATATTAATCAACCATACATCGACAAAGAAGCTTCCAACAAAGGGTTGATGAAAGGAGAACTATTCACTGAAACAGAAGAATTCCTTATAGCCATTCAAGACCAAGTGATCGCTACAAACAACTGAAAGAAATTTATAATTAAGAACGGAACATTACAAACAGATAAGTGCAGGAAATGTCAAATAAGATCGGATACTATACAGCATATCTTCACAGGTATAATCAGGTCTGCATCATTATCCATCAGAAACCTGCAAACAAGTACGGACTTCTGAATGCCTTCCAGCCATATTACAAGTATCAACCGGCGCCCGCATTGGAAAATGTCTCAATGAGATTATACTATGATAGGTCTGTTATCACTGACAGAATGCTGTTGAATAATAGGCCGGACATAGTGGTCTATGATAAGAGAGTCAGAGCAGCAATGCTGGTGGTTGTCGCCATACCGAATAATAACAACTTGCTGAACAAGTCCAAATACATAGATCTTGCTATTGTGATCTAGTAGATGTGGCACCTCGATAAAAAATATCGTTCCTGTCATAATTTCTTCTACTGGGTTAATATCCAAAAGTTTGCATGATAGCCTTAAGAAATAAGAGTTGCATAAGAATACTTATAAAGAAATGTCAAAAGCTGTAATTCTCAATACATGTAGGATAGTGAGAAAATTTATGTCAAGTATATTGTAATCAGCAATCCTTTGATTGCTGAATCTGGGAAAGGTAAATTATACCCATCTAAAAGCTGAGACTCACAAATTGTTCGTATACACAATTTTCAATGTCAATGGTCGCCCAATCTGTTGGGTGTTTTTATTTCGGGTTCGAGGAGATGAAATGTGTATGCAAGTGGATGGAGCACCTGTACATTATTTCAATGATGTTCCAAATTAATCGAACATGTATTCAGACGAATGGATATCTCGGGGAAGTAATGCTTAAGGGTTCCGAAGGCTTTTTGATTTTACATCTATGAATTTCAATTGATGGGGAGCATTAGAAACCAAAAGTTATCAGGATGAAGCAACCACAAGGGATGATACGATTCAAAGAATACAAGATGTATTATATTATTCTGAATAATCTCAAAAACGCGAGGAGAAATTTTATGCGTCGAATTGAAATATGCATCCGAGAAGTAAGTAAACATTTTGGACATTTTTCATAGCATGTATAAGTTACCCTTTCTCACGATTTGTTAATACAAAATTTGATAAGATTTAAGACGATTTTAGCATAAAATACATCATCATTTCTAACTTTGAATCTATTGAAAATAGGTATAGGAACATCTAATACATTTCAATAGTTATTGGAATAGTTTTCATTTGCAGTCACTAAATACAGAGTGCTCTATTCGGATTTAGAAAAATAATGAAGTTTGAACTCAAATGAAATTAGATTTCCATCATCAGAGTATTCATTGTTCATGGAAAGTTAGGTTTGTCAGAATAATATTGTATTAAATTTTGGATTATGAGACGAATCCAGTATATACCGGAAATGATTGAAAATGAGTTTATTTACATAAAATGTCCATTAATTTGAAAACGGTTCAGTTAGGGAATATACTGATATACTGATGCAACTCACCTTACTTCGGCTTGACCGGTTAAAAAATTATGAGAAACAGGCCATTCTTTGAAAAAATGTGATATGAATGAACATCTAGTTAAATAACTCCAGGATATATTGTGATTAAAATTCTTGTCAGACAATGGTATTAATTCTTCTTATTTTTCCATGAAATCCCAATGCTTACTTCACGAATATATGGACTAATTGTCAGAACTCCTCTTTCATACACTCATATACACACAACCAAGTTTATATGGAATCACCCGATATTTTGAATAGTACCTCAAGGATTTTGGAAATTTGAAGGATTGTTAGAATTGATCCCTTTTGAAATATTTCAATTGAAACCAGAAATAAATTAAGGTTTATTTCAAGAAATAAACAAATAAAAAAATTCAAAATAGTTTTCTCACGGAGAAGGTGTTTTTTCTAAACCTCAGTAGCTTGTATCACCTCCTCTTGGACTGATACATGCCTGAATACGTCTAGGCATGCTTTGGATTAGGTTTTCGACCTCCTCTGGGGTGATATTCTGCCACTCTTCTGTGGCAGCTTGGTGTGTGGGGTTCTTGGATTTTCATGGCGCGATCTAATTTTCCTTTTGAGATTATTCCATAATTGTTCAATAGGATTTAGGTATGGAGAGCAAGCTGGCCAGTCCAAAATAGCGTTTCATTCTGTTTGAAGATAGTGTCGCGCGAGGTTGCTGGTATGCGGAGGAGCATTATCTTGAATAAAAGTGAAATTCTCACCTCGACAGAGTATCACTTCGGGCTCCAGCTCTAGGTACACGTAATTTCTAGCCGTTACACTCGCAGGGAACAAAATCAAATCTGTTTTGCCTCCCAGCATAATGCCACCCCGAAACATCACACTGCCCCCTTGGTATTTCGGAATTAGCCTTACTACTCGGAGTCTAGCTTGTCTTCCATGACCCCTTAGAACCCGAATCCAGTGGTCATCTGATCAAACACCAATTCTGGTCTCATCCGAAGGAAGAACATTACGCCAATTCTCAATATTCCAATTTTGGTGCTCGATACACCAATTAAGTCTGTTAATTTTTTGTTGTCTGGTTAGCTCTTGAACTCTTAAGGGCTTTTTGCTGTATAAACCCCTTTAACGAAGTCTGACATATCGTTTAGACTGATACACTGATGCATGTTGTCACCAGAAATTGCTTTTGGAGTATGAGGTGGGACGCACTAGGTTCTCTTCTTGCAATTTGGCACAGAAAACAGTCTTGTTCTTGAGAAATGATCTTCCTACGACTTCTTTCAGGCCTATTTCGCACAGATTGTAGCTCCACGTATTTGGCGTAGGTTTTTGGAATCACCCCCTGTGATACCCACATTGTGTCCTCTGTAACCCTCTGCGTTACCCCTTCTTTAACGAGATCAATCATTCGACCCCCTACACATCGGACAATCCAACATAAGGCATTTTCAATTATGATTATAGGTTTTTCAATTTCAATTCATAGTTTCCTCAGAACATGTGTGGTGATAATTCAACATTTCTCATCATACTATCCAGTGTTTTTGTAACCAAAAACTTCATTCTTCATAAGTAGTGAAAGATCCATGGTTTAAAACAATCAATAATGTGAAATACCGAGTGATTCCATATAAATTTGGTTGTGTGTAATATCACTATTAACAATAGTTCTATCGAAATGATCAGTATTTTATTAGATTTCATCTACTATATTTGGTTTTATGTTACTAATTTGAAAATTATATATCGTGCTCTAGAAATCTGCTTGTATTATATTTTCAGAGAGTCAGTATAATTACCGAAACATTATTCTCTTTTTTTATATTCACGGATATACTATGTAAGTTCATTCCGAAACTCGGTTGACCTTGCCACTCGCTTTTGGTAACAAACCAGTAAAACTTTCTCGATTGTCTACAACGTCCAATAAATACATAAAAATAAAAACAAGCATGATTCATATTATTTATATGCAAGTAAACGGATCTTGATGTATAGTACCGGCTTGATACAAAATTTCAGAATTGATAAACATAAGATATTTCATGTTGAAATATTCATTTATTATATCGAATGTCCAGGATTTTATAATACCTCTGGTAACTTAGTTTTTAAAAAGATATAAGGAGTGCGTTGAAGAAACAAATCAAATGATCCTGATTCTCATGCCGTTGTTTTGTTATAAGTTATCGCAATATAAATAACATTTTTTTTCAAATGGCACACGCAGTATATTTTTGCGGAAAATGGTTTTTTAATCAATTTTCCAATGTCAGTATAACTTTTACTGATTCGAATTGCGCCGTTTCAGAATATGTCAATCTTGTTTGTTATCATTATCGCATTGACGGTTTTCCAACATTATTATTATTATTATTTTCGTGAACTTATGCACTATCTCAGCTAGTAGCTGGATATAATTTACCTTTCCCAGATTTAGCAATCAAAGGAAATAGGCTCGATTACAATATACTTGACATAAATTTCCTAACTATCCTACACGTGTTAAAATTACAGCTTTTTGCATTTCTATATAGGTATTTTTATGCAATTCTAATTTCTTAAGGCTATCATTCAAAGTTTTGGGTATTAAACCAGTCGAGGATACGATGACAGGAACAATATCTATTTTTCGAGGTGCCACATCTGCTTGATCTCAATAGCAAGGTCTGTGTATTTGGACTTTTTTTCCTGGAACTTGTTCAGCACGTTGTTATTATTCGGTATGGCGACATCCACCAGCATTGCTGTTCTGGCTCTCTTATCATACACCACTATGTCTGGCCTATTATTCGTCACCATTCTGTCAGTGATAACAGGCCTATCGTAGTATAATCTGATAGAGTCATTTTCCAATACGGGTGCCGGCTGATACTTGTAATATGGCTGGAAGGTGTTCAGAAGTCCGTACTTGTGTGCAAGTTTCTGGTGGATTATGTTGCACACTTGATTATGCCTGTGAAGATACTCCGTGTTGGCCAGTTGTTCGCATCCGGACGTAATATGCTGTATAGTCTCCGATCTTATATGGATTTTCTGCACTTATCTGTTTGTAATGTTCCGTCCTTCATTATAAATTTTTGTAATTGTTTGTAGCGATCACTTGGTCTTGGATGGCCATAAGAATCCTCTGTTTCGACGAATAATTCTCCTTTCATCAACCATTTGTTGGAGGCTTCTTTGTCGATGTGTGGTTGATTAATATCATGGTGATGTCGTCCATGCAATTCCTTTCTTGACCATTGCTCTTGTTTTTCAGTATCTGATAGGAACGGTAGATTCAGCAGGTCATCTCTGGTAGCAAGATTCAGAGGTGTATACCCCTTATCAGCCAACGATACTACTCTATGGAGGTCAGAAGTGAGAGCTTTTGCTGAGAAGAATTCTCTGAGATTTCTTACCTGTTCGGTGTGTAAATTGACAACATCTATTAATCCGCGTCCTCCTTCTTTCCGCTTCAAAGTTGTTCGTATCACAGACGATTTCGGATGATGATTGTTGTACTTTGTCAGCATCGTTCGGGTCTGCCTTTGAAAATCATCCAGCTCCGTCTTAGTCCATCTGATTATTCCAAATGAGTAAAGCAACACTGGAATGGCGTAGGTGTTAATTGCCTTGACTAGATTCCCGAGTTCAACATCGATTTCAGCACAGACTTCAGACGCTGACTGTATTCTGAACGAATCTTCTCCTTTGATTGTTTTGGTCTAACAATCTGGCTTGTTGGTATCCCAGATATTTGTATGTTTCGCCATCTCTCATGCACTGTATAATATCACCGTTTGGAAGTTGTGTTTCACCATCTATGACTTTCCCTCTTTGAATGTTCAGGGTCTCACATTTTTCAATCCCGAATTTCATATGAACATCTGCCGAGAACTCACTGACAGTTTTCAGCAAATCATCCAATTGCTTCTTGTTCGAATCATATAATTTGATGTTATCCATATACAGCAGGTGGGAGATTGTATGATAATTCCTTTCTGCTTTTATCCTAAATCCGTATCCAGTTCTATTGAGCATTGAGGGCAATGGGTTCATTGCTAAACAGAACCATAGTGGACTCAAAGAGTCTCCTTGAAAAATTCCACGACGTATGGGTATCTCGTCGGTTTTAATTGATTTATTGTTCATGTTGACCTGCAGAGACGTGCGCCAGTGTGTCATTGTTGTCTTTAAGAACTCTACCAGGGCTGGATGAATTTTGTATATCTGCAATACTTCAACAAGCCAAGAATGGGCGGTACTATCGAATGCCTTCAGATAATCGAGAAAAGCTAAATGAACATTGCGATGCCCTACGTATGCCTGTTTCATTATCACAGAATCGATGATGAGTTGTTCCTTGCACCCGTGGTGTTTCTTTCTGCATCCTTTCTGCTCCTCTGCTAATATATTGTTGTCGTCAAGGTGTTGGTATATTCGATTGGATATGCATGAGGTGAGTATTTTGTAGAGTGTTGGCAGGCACGTGATTGGCCTATATTGAGACGGATCCTGTGTTCTATCGCTCTTAGGTAGCATATATGTTAAGCCTTGCGTTAGGAAAGTGGGTGTTTTCTTGGGATGTTGAAGAACATATGTGAGCTGTTTCGCTAGGGCTCCATGGAGCTTATCAAACTTCTTGTACCAGTAGTTGTGGATATTATCTATACCTGTGGCCTTCCAATTGTTGGTCGCTCGAACTACTGTTGTGATTTCTTCCTCCGTTATTCCATCGAAGTCCATATGTCTGATATCGAGGCGTTCTTTTTCATTCGTGATCCATTCCGCATCTCTATTGTGTTCTTTGGGGTTCGACCATAGTGATGACCAATAGTCGGTCAAGCACTGTGCGTCAGGTACTTCTCTGTTATTGTTGGTCGCAGTTTTGTTATTTCCTTATGAACATTGGCTGCGTTTTGGAAGAACCTTATTATTATTATTATCGTGGACTTATGCACTATCTCAGCTGTTAGCTGGATATAATTTACCTTTCCAAGATTTAGCAATCACAGGAATAGGCTCGATTACAATATACTTGACATAAATTTCCTAACTATTCTACATGTATTAAGAATAACAGCTTTTGCATTTCTACATAGGTATTCTTATGCAATTCTAATTTCTTAAGGCTATCATGCAAAGTTTTGGGTATTAACCCAGTGGAGGATACGATGACAGGAACAATATCTATTTTCTCGAGGTGTTATTATTATTATTATTTATTATCGTGGACTTATGCACTATCTCAGCTAGTAGCTGGATATAATTTACCTTTCCCAGATTTAGCAATCAAAGGAAATAAGCTCGATTACAATATATATTATTATTATTATTATTACTCAAACTGAATAAGAGTTGGGGAATAAAATTTCTATGATAACTCTATATAAAAATACAGGAAAAAGTTACCAGTGCAAAAAAATTATTGTTCAGCAAAATTTTGAAATTCGTAACATCTCTCGCCTCTACAACTTCTATTGGCAAAACATTTCAGTCATGAAACGCTCTGTTAGGAAGGAACTGCTGACGGCTGGTAGCTCTAAAATTTTCTCTGCGAAGTTTGAAGCGATGTCCTCGAAGCCTTTCGTCATCATTCAAAGTGTAAAGGTGAGCTACTGGGGAATCCCCCAAACACAAAGCCCTGAATGTTTGGCTGAGTTCTCCACGTTTTCTTTTCCGCTCCAAGGGAATGAGGTTCATCATTCGTAAACGTTCTCTGTGAGGTGGTCGTTGGGAAAATAGAATGGTAGCCGTGAAGCGTCTCTGTACGTTTTCATCATATCGATGTCCCGGACAAGAGTAGGAGAACAAATAGGATTTGCCAATTTAAGAACATAACTAATAGAGTTCGCTCTTTTGACTTGCTGTAATGTTTGTTCGGGCCAAGAAAATGTAGAATTGATAATATTTTCAAGGTCGCGATGGGAATTTGTGTCTTTCAGGCCTTGATTATCAATGAAGTATTGCACTTTTGAGTTGTTCCTACGGAGATGGAGCACGACACACTTAGAAGTATTGAGCGGCAATAACCATTTATTACTCCACTCGAACACGCGGTCGAGATCAGCCTGAATGACACTAGACTGACTACAATTTTGCCGTATATTTTAGTGTCATCCGCGTACATAGAAAGTCCTGACTCAACGGCGTATTCTAAGTCGGATGTATACACTTTAAACAGCAGAGGTCCAATAACGGACCCCTGTGGCACACCACTTAGAACTTTCTTACTCACGCTCAACGAACTATTTATTTTAACGTGGAAGTGTCTATCACTAAGGAATGATGATATTCAAGCGAGCAGGTCCCCCTCAAAACCGAAATGTCTCAATTTATGCAGCAATCGATTTTTTGTAACCCTGTCAAAAGCCCTTCCGAAGTCGAGGTAGGCTATATCCATTGGGTCAATCAGCGAGACAGTGAAGTAAATTTGTAACGAGTGACTTCCTTCTTGTAAAACCATGTTGTTCGGATGGTATAATATTATTTATCGTAAAGAAGTCGATCAGTGCATTAGAAATTATACACTCCATAACTCTTACTACAATGAGTAGTTTCCGGCGTCGAACTTGTCCCCACTCTTATACATTGGCTTTACAGCTGCTGTTTTCCAGATGTTCGGTAGACTTGATGTTGAAAAAGATTGCTGATGAGTTCAGCAAGTGGCGCGGCAATGTTAGAAGCGCACTTTTTAAGAAAGAAAGCTGAAATATTGTCGAGTCCTGGAGATTTTGATATAATGAGTCCATTAAGCTTTCTCAAGACTGAATTTTCAGTGAATCTTATATCGTGAATTGAATGCATCGTTCTAGGGCATAGATCTACTTGTAGAGGCTGGATATTTGGTTCATCTTTATACGACTCGTAAAAGACATTAGCAAACTTATTGGCGACCTCATTATCGTCGTTCGAGATGACACCATCGGTTATGCGAATTTGAGGATTTTGGACTTTGCTGCTTAGATGCGATCTAACATATTTGAAAAATTTTCATGATTCTCACTATTGACAATGTCGGACTCGTAGGCATTCTTTCTATTTCTTATTTTCATTCTCAATTCATTGGAGAGACGTATGTGGTCATTATAGTCTATGTCGGATCTGTATCTTGAGTATCTCTGACATAAGTTCTTCTTCCGCTTTATTTCCTTTTGGATTTCACTTGTGATCCAAGGCTTCAATGGGTTTTGAATAGTAGGAATGTTCCAGCTGTGACTATCCACTAGTTTAGTAATTTCGTTCGAAAACTTCAGCCAATTACCCTCCACATGAACTACAGTGAGAAGTTCATCCCAACTCATTCGTTGCAGGTCATAGTTGAGGTCATCATAGTTAATTACTCGTCGATAGGTGATTTCTTTTTGAAGTATTGGCTCATATAATATCTGAATCTTGAACTATATTACAACACGGTCCAATATATAAATTGGGGGTAAGTATTCGATACCTGAAACCAAGTTCTGATCAGACGTGACAAGAAGATCCAAAGTACGTGGAACGTACCCAACTCGAAAGCGTGTGGTCTCTGTTGGCCCACACACTTTCGTGTGATTTTCCGAACCTGGAGGGTTAATATTAAATAATCTCACAGTGAAATTGCGTTCGATAAGATTTGAAAGATAGACACAGACTCCTCCTCCAGTTCTATTGAACCTGTCATTTCTCAGAATTGAATAACCATTAATTGAAATTAAACTCTCAGGAATATTTGAGTGTAACCAAGATTCAGTGACCACAAAACAAGCAGGTTTGTCGTTTTCCATAAATGTAACAAAATTATTGAATTTAGCCCATAGCGGGGCTACGTTTGTGTAGCCAAACGACCAGTCGAAAAGTACACTATTGGGTTTTCAATGCTACCCTTCAGTTCAGTTCTGAGCTTGTTCAGAAAGTCCATCTGCTTGGGTGTTTTGTCATCTTTCATGCCCACATTTTTATGCGCGCCACTTGCTAGTTTATTTTTGTGTTTCAGGACTTCTTTCGCATAAATAGGTTTCGAAAAAGTAACTCGTAGGGGCCTAGGTTCATATGGAATATTTTAACCAAATCTCATTATCTTCAAAGATGCAGGACTTGCATCTCCATTGATCGCTGTTAAAATGTTCTTTACAGCACGGTAATCGTGCGAGACTCGATCTTCCGAAGACCCGTTAACTTCAGGTACAGACATAAGTAGAACATTGTGGAAACGCATCATTCGTTTGTGAGATTCAGTAACAATCTCTTCAAAGTTTTCAGCTAGAATAGGATTATTCAAAATTTGCGATGCAATGGTCTGAATTTTGTTGTTTAAATCATCTATCTGTTGTTGGCAATGATCATTATCTGTCAGAGATATAAACAAAAGAAGTTTGAGATTCACTATTAAATCCAAACAAAAAAATTAGAATAACGATATGGCTTGTTAATATTCACGCAGATTACATTTGTGGCGTAACATTGTTTTTAAATTAAAATCTAAAATGCCGTCTTATAATCTGCTAACGGGAGCGTTGAAATGATGCTCATTTTTGACGAATGCCAAACAAATTATAGCGAAACAATGTTTATTTATAGAGATTGGTTATACAAAAGACTAACTCCTTCATAAATTAGTTTTTTCGTGTGGAAGTGAAACTGAGGCCGGTGAAATAAGGCGATGTTAAGCTCAATGTCAGCTGACAACAAGTCAACTTCAGCAATAAGATAACATTGAATCATTTCAGTTGGGTTGTATAAAGCTCATTTCAGTTGGGTTGTATAAAGCTTTCGAAATAAAAATTTAGTAGCTTTTTTCAGTTTTCAACTATCATTTCCAAATTCTCAGCTCATATAATATCATTTTCATTGTTAACAAATAATTCAAATAAGGTTGTGACATAGAACTTTAAGCAGTATAATGAGAAGAGTTGATCCTTGATTTTATGTCGTTCACCAACATAAGGCTGGAAGTAATATTTGGTTACAGAATGTCTATGTCATTTATGTGCCTCGAATTCAAATATTCAACGCGTATTGGAAATTGGAAGCAAAAAGGATAAAACGGTTGTCAGTGGTTTGCTGTCTTGAAAATATATTTTGAAGACAGAGAATGAGTTCAGTAAAGAAATTCGCAAATTTCACTCTGAGAGAGAAATTTTGATCAGTTTCGTACACAAGTAAGTATGTATTCATTGGTTTATCGTATTCATTACTTTCCATTTTGTTATATTGAAGAATCTTGTTACTTTTCAATTGAGACGTTGGTTAATTTTCATGATTCCTCTTTCAATGTTTTGCTTTCTGCTCAACTTCTAGTGCTTATCTATTCCTCCATTTCCTCTTAGATACAACGACTAGATATTTCGAGAACTCCTAATTTTCTTCGAATTCTTTGTACAAATTTGAAAAGAACAATAAGAAAACATATTGATCCTTTAACAGATGAGTTAATGTTGCTAACTTTGAAAGTAATTTCGATGTGATGAACACATGAAAACAAAGTCAGCTCTCTAAATATTTTTGTTTATTCTCTCCAGTTCGAAAAGTTTTTTATATATTGAGTATTCTATAGGTTTGCATGAAATTGCACCTAACATGATAAGCCCTCCACAATCTGAACATGATAAGCTGGCCCTGGCCTAAAACCAAATATATGAAGAGAAAATTCAAATCAAACAAAATTCAAAGAATTATACTGAGAATCAGAAAACATTTCCATAATTCAGTGATCAAAATAATCAAAACCAATTATTACTTTCGAAATAAAAATTTAGTAGGACATATTTTTAGTTTTCATTAAAGTTTTCAAGAAGTAATAGAGTGCCTTTAAATTTCCAAATTCTCAGGACTCATATAATATCATTTTCATTGTTTTCCCTATGCAATTCTGGTTCTTCTTCAAATAATTCAAATAAGTAACTCTTTTTTTCTTCGTCATCATGACACTCTCACTCTGTAGGATGCAAATATTAAGTAGCAAGCAACTATAATGAGAAGAGTGGTGATCCTTGATTTTATGTCTAGCCCTTCTGAGAAACAGGGAAATCGACATAGAACTGCAGTGACTTTTCGTTTACCAACATGAGGCTGGAAGTAATATTTGGCTACAGAATGTCTATGTCATTTATGTGCCTCGAATTCAAATATTCAACGCGTATTGGAAATTGGAAGCAAAAAGGATAAAACGGTTGTCAGTGGTTTGCTGTCTTGAAAATATATTTTGAAGTCAGAGAATGAGTTCAGTAAAGAAATTCGCAAATTTCACTCTGAGAGAGAAATTTTGATCAGTTTCGTACACAAGTAGGTATGTATTCATTGGTTTATCGTATTCATTACTTTCCATTTTGTTATATTGAAGAATCTTGTTACTTTTCAATTGAGACGTTGGTTAATTTTTCATGATTCCTTTTTCTATGTTTTCTTTTGTGTTCAACTTCTAGTTCTTATCTATTCCTCCATTTCTCTTAAATACAACAATTAGATATTTCGAGGACTCCCAATTTTCTTCGAATGCTCTGTATCAATTTGAAAAGAAGAATGAGGGGATCATATTCATCCTTTAACAATTGAGTTGATGTTGCTAACTTTGAAAGTAATTTCGATGTGATGAACACATGAAAACAAAGTCAGCTATCCAAATATTTTTGTTCATTCCCTCCTGTTCGAAAAGTTTTTTATATATTGAGTATCCTATAGCTTTGCATGAAATTACACCTCAAATGCTAAGCCCATTCTCAATCCGAACATGATAAGCTGGCCCCGGCCTGAAAGCAAATATTTCAAGATCCAAAAGAAACAAAACTTCAAAGAATTATACTTTGAATCAGAAAAAATTCCATAATTCAGTGGTCCAAATAATTAAAAAAAAACAGTTAGTATTTTCAAAATAAAAATTTAGTAGGACATATTTTTAGTTTTCATGAATGTTTTCAAGAAGTAATAGAGTGCCTTTAAATTTTCAGTCTTCAATCACAACTAGATAAAATACCAACCATATTTTCTAGAGTAGGTCGAAGTAGTTAAAACAAAAATATAACGAAGACGTAATTATTGGCGAAATGTTGACGGAATTTTGTGCACAGAACGAGTTGCGAAATAATAACACTTTTTCCCTCACAAAGAACAGCACAAATATACTTTCTACGATAACCGAAACAAGAAATACATAATTGATTACATTATCACTAACCAAATGTTTGTACCCCAACAAATCTTAGATGTAATAGTCTTGTCATCAATTTTCAGGACAAAAGGACTCTTCATGAAACTATACAACTTCACAAACAAAATGGGAAAAATATTCAAAAATCTTTACACCGAATCAGAATATGAAGAAGAACAGAAGAAGATGAAAACGACATTATAAATGAAAATAGATGAAGATAGAAATAACAAATAATGAGAGGCTGATCAAATATGGGAGAAGCCATGAGAGAAGTACACAAACTGTTTAACATCATAATTCAACACGGAAAAATACCAGAAGAATGGAAAAGAAGTGTAACAGTGCCTATCTTTAAAAAAGGAGACAAAACAAATCCTGCAAACTATCGCGGAATAACCTTATTAAGCACCTCTTTGAAACTGCTTACAAAGATTCTTGCCGATGACATAACGTCAACAATGCCAATCAGCGAAGAGCAACAAGGCTTTCGAAAAAACCGGTCCACGGTCGATGCACTATTTATAACAAGGCAATTAGTAGAAAAGTCTCTTGAATATAACACTCCAGCATATCTTTGTCTCATAGACTTAACGAAGGCCTTCGACAGAGTCCAACTGAAGGATGTAATCAAGATACTGGAAAAAAAAGAACCCAAAAATATATAAGACTCATAAAAGATCTGAACTTTAATACAACAACGCAAATACGAACAAACCACACCCTAACGCAGCATTTCGGAACAACGTCGGGCATCCGCCAAGGTGATAGTCTTAGCCCTTACTATTTAATACTGTTATGGACCAACTTGTAGAGACCGTTAAAAACGGCCTAGCATACTGCATGGGAACCTACAAAGTTAACATCTTATGCTATGCCGATGACGCCGTACTCATTGCAGAATCAGAAGACGACCTACAAAAAATGTTATACGCCTTTAGCAAACGCGCAAAAAATTTCAATATGAAAATCTCAACAAGTAAGACAAAATGAATGACCGTAGCTAAGGAACCTCTGCGCTGCAAGTTAACAATAGACAACGCCACTATAGACCAAGTCATGTCATTCGAATACTTAGGGTGCAAAATAACAAGCAATAATATCATTTTCATTGTCTTCGCTAAGAAATTCTGGTTCTTCTTCAAATAAGTACCTCTCTTTTTTGCGTCATTATTACACTCTTACCCTGTAGGATGCAAATATTAAGTAGCAGGCAACTATAATCAGAAGAGTTGTAGACCTGTATTTTATGTCTAGCCCTTCAGACAAACAGGGAAATCGTCTCTTGAAGACATCATTGAGTTCCTCGTAGATTTGTGTTATGTTGTATGCTCTTTCTCTAGCATTTGTTGGAGATAAAACTGGTGTGTGCGTGAGTAAGTACGTCCAACAGGCATTGCCTAAATACTCAGAGCTGTAGTAGTCAGTAGCAGATATTATTTAGTTATTGAAAATAGTACTACCAGATCCTGGCTAATAGGCAATAAATAACTTTTTATTTCTGAAGTATTTGAATATGCATTCAATCGACAGGACCTAATACCTTAGGAAAACTATGAATAATATGAAATCGGGCGTTAATTAGATGTCTTTTATGCTTATTCTTTATCAAGTATATGTACTTTGGCTTTAAAGTCGCCGATAGGTGACATACTTTGGCGATGAAGCGACATGCTGAAGATTTATGGATACTTATTCCACCATCATACTGTTGCAAATAATATTAATGTGATGAGAAACTGAACTTTTGCAGAAATTGTATGATTTCTTTACGCTTGCGGTTACAAGTAATAAAAAATTAAGTCCAAAATTTCAGTGATAGTACTTTCGTTCACTCAATACTTTAATTTAAAATTATGTTCATCATCTTTCGTAAGTGGATCCGTCCGCTTAGCGTATTGTCTTGCATAGCAAACTGGCTTGACTTATGCTTCCAAATCATAATTCTCACTCAAAGAAGACAAAGAAGACATTTACTCTCAATTAAATTTTAATTGTAAGTTTAACAAGTACCGGCATACGATATTACTTAACAGCTATATCTGAGAATACCCTAATATCAAAATGTTCAATTGAATTAATTGTAATTAAAAGATTATTTGAATAAATATGGATAATATGGTATTCACACTGTTATTCCATGCTAATTTAGTTTCAAGAATATTAAAATATTATTCAATAAGAAGTTAATCGAAGGGTATTGACCAAATATCTGACAATCAGTTGACATGGACTGAAAAATTCGTTGAGTTTTATGCAACCCCAATACTGAGTCAACATTAGTTTGATACATTGATAGCTGATTCATTGTTAACAATTCGTCAAATAGCTTTATACAATTGGGCCTCAGAATGGGAGAGTTGCTTCAGAAATTATATATGTTCATAATATGAAACTAATCAAACGTGACGATGTGTAATTTTATGTACTTTCGGACGTTGTCATTTACTCTCACAATTCGCTGAGTATATATAAATTAGTATATCGAGTTCATGAAATAATGAACTCGCACGTATATTATAATGCCTTCAAAATTCAGCTACCACGAAAATTAAGACCTGAGAACTTCGATAGATTGGATTAGATTTTAATACTTTTATTAATATGTCTAATACTCAATGATAACACAGCTCCACAAAAAAATTCGAAAAATTATACCAGAACCAGTCTTACTATATGTTTTTAGAATTACTGAAACCAAATTCGAGGTCCAAATTGCTCCATCACGTCAGGATTTTTCATAACCTCAAAAATAAACTCCAAAAACCATATAAATCAGTCATACATTAACTTTCGGGCTTTATAATCTTGAAAACCGCATAACTTTTCAACCACGTAGCCCCATAACTCTGTATACTCGAATCTTTTGTCCGGATTTGTCCTATATAAAATGAACTACATTTAAGCTATTTCTGAAATTCTTGGATTTATAGTGCCATGTTCTTTTCCCAAGACAAGGACTGAGATTTGAGTTAGATTTAAAACTTTTTTTTAGTTTTACGAGAGAAGATTTATTCTCGAGGTAAACGTATTATGCTATTTCATATATAGAATGCTCTAAAATCACTTCTCAACTTAGTTAAACTAATGTGTCGACCAAATATTTTTTTAAATACGAATACTTAGTTTGTTTACTTTATAAGAATCATATTTTGAAGTAATATTGATTGGTATTAGATTTCCGTATACCTTAAATGGCATAAGGTCGTGGTACAGAAACAGAGTGGATTTAATTCTGATGTCAGTTTCTAAGTTCCACAATGTTGTTTGTAAGGTTCTATGAATTCCAGCCTTTGTTTGACATTTCAAAATTATTTAAAAATAGCAATAACACTGATTTGGTTTGTGTAGAGTCCTTTTTGGTTTAATGCAATGACGAATGAATACGCAAACGAGGATATTATGAATTTATTTATTATTCATGGTCAGTATCAGCAAATAATAAGGCGAACGTATAAATGAAATATAATTTGACGACAAGTAGACGAATTTACGACCAATTTGCAGAAAATAAATGAAGAAATTACTATTGAATAATAAAATAAAACAAGTTTTAACTATCACTAATTTTTTGATGTAAAGAATGACAAAATTTTACATTGGTTGGACCGGTTTCGGACATACGTCCATTATCAACAACAAGCTAATGAAAACTGAATACTTATGTACAATACAGGAATAACCATCAATAAAATGCTAGTAGAGGTCACAGTAACTTGAATAATGGTGATTGGTTCGTAATTAAGTCTACCTGGTCGTTAAGGAGCTTAACCCTTTCTTCCCTAGATGCCTTGAAAATTTCCATCGATTCAAAGAAATTGAGTTTATAAGATTTATCACAGGAATGAAGAATTTTTAGCTGTTGAAGTTCTGGAAAAGGATGACATTCATTCAGACAATGTGCAGTTAAAGCTGAATCATATTTCTGATGTAGGAATGATCGGAAATGTTCTTTGCATCTAGCCTTGTTTGGACTATATAAAATGAATTGCACTCAGAACATGTTAATTGGAATACTCCTGATTTTTCGAATTTATCGGTTTTATCTTTTGTGTTAAAAAGTAGGCCTGACAACTTGCTAACTGGTTTGAATGCAATATGAACTTTTTTACTATCAGACAAAACTCTAGCAACCTGTTCTGACGTCTTCCCAAAATATGTTACAGACATAAATTTTTTGGGCTTTTCTCTCTTGGATTGGGGATTTATCATGTTGAACGTGTTGTTGCACATTTTTCGATTATTTAAACTCTCTATTGCTTTTATATCGAAGCCGTTGTTGTGTGCTATTAACATAATGGTCTTCAATTCTGATTTTCGGTCCATGTCCGATAAAGGCAAAGAAATCGCTCTATGAATCATGGATTTGAGGGCTGCTATTTTTTGAGAATACGGGTGAAATGAATCTATGGGTATGACATTATTCGTGTACGATGGCTTTCTGGAGATATTAATTGATAAACGGTTATTACTCTCCCGGGAAATTGTTAGATCTAAGAAATTGATTTTACTATCGACTTCTGTTTCTACTTCGAACTTAGTTTTAGGATGAATGTTATTAATGCAATTCAGGAAGATTTGCTGAGCAACTAAATACCAAATTCAAATCAATTTCAGATTTTCATTCACAATATAGTATAAAAAATGCATTAGAATTATCGAATATAATAAATAATTTCCTCATGTAGATAATATGTTTTCGAATATACCTGCAACAGAATGTGTGTGAATGATTAATTCTGAAAGGCGTTCTTCTGGAACTGAAACCAACTTTCAGAAGAAATTTCATTAAAGAAAACTCGGATCAAACAAATCCCTCTCGGATCCGGACCTACAGCGAAAACGAAGAAATGACAAATTCAAAAATATTCCACCAAAGGCTAGTGGACAGTCAAATGATGCATTGCTAAATAAAACTAAAATAAATTAGAGGGTGGGAATAGAACCTCAACATCCAATAACAAATTAGAAGAGTAAATTGCATCAGAAAAATAGAGATAACAACAGCAAAATTCACGTGGAAAAACAAAAATTTATAAGTAGAGGTAACAGACTGAACGGTTAGACGACATGAATAAATTATATGAGAGTGGTATTATCAAGTATCCCAGTGCGGGAGTGAAGAGATCCCCACGAAAAGATTTAAAGAAATTGAATCAAGAACATGTAGTATGACAACAACTGATGAGTTGTTCGAAGCAACATACAATTCTAGGAGATAAAACAGTGCACAACTATGTGAAAGAAAACATGAGAAACATCAAAATGAAAATAAGTAAGAATGATTCAGTGCGTAACCAGAATGAATCTCCTCCAAATTATCAGAAAGGAGTTGCGCCAAAATACCTTAAGAATAGAAAAGGTTATGAAAAATCAGCTGATATCAAACCAGATTGTCCTCCTGGGCACATTTTGCTACCAGAAGAAGAGCGTGAAGAAACATTGAGAGTTCTCAAGCAAAGTTCCGCTGACAGAGTACAAGAATTGAACTCATTGCCAGTGAGAAGTGACGCACTGAAAATGAAAGAGAGGAAAATAGATATTGAGGAAGAATTGCAGAAAATAGATGAGGGTATCAAAGTTTTTCAAAGAACTAAAGTATTTGTGAAAAAATAAATGTGATTTTTCAAATCGTCTTTTTCAAAAAGTTCGTAATTTGGGGCATTTTCCGTTACAGTGTGAAACATAGAAGCTGACATCGGAATTAAATCCATTATGTCCTAATGATTTAATTTTCCGAATGAACTGGGGCATTTTGATCAAATAGCGAATAAAATAAAAACTAATCATTTTATATATAAGAAAACCTAATAACAACCAATTATTATTCAAACTACGGTTCTAAATGTAAGCAAGAATCGGCACTTGTATTTGACAAAAATTGATTTTTGACAGTTCAGTTTTATTGAGTTGGCGAGTGATTTTTGGG
The DNA here is from genome assembly GCA_013387265.2 of Cryptolaemus montrouzieri. Lineage (NCBI taxonomy): Eukaryota > Metazoa > Arthropoda > Insecta > Coleoptera > Coccinellidae > Cryptolaemus > Cryptolaemus montrouzieri. The sequence goes on along the minus strand of JABFTP020000185.1, from coordinate 48,025,424 downwards.
TACTCTATATACGAAATAGCGTTAGAAAGTACGTTTTCTTCAGAAGTAACACATTTCTCTTCTCCTTTTCAAACTGCAAAAAGTTATAAGCTCACTCAAATCTGCGTCAATTTTTTTTGGCAAAGAAGATGACACTATAATTCCGAAAATCAAAGCCTAATGGTACTTGTTTTTGGGTAGGACAAATCTTAACGAGAGATACTTCAAAAAGGATGCTCTTTAATAAAAAAAGTTGAAAAGTACACTATGCTATTTGAAATAGTAAGGATGTAATCGTTGTCTGGTATATCCGGAAGAGGTACCGCTCCGAAAACAATTGATAGCTGTAGATTAGTATCCGTTCACTAAAATGCCAAATTTTGAAATTGATCGATATACCCGTTCCGTAGATACTCATAATGGGCTCTTTAGTGCGGACATCCTGTATTGCTATACAGTTTGGCATAGTAATTCAGTGGACATCTTTTTACTTCCAAATCGGCACCCATAAACGTTCCAAAGCGAATTAGGTACTTTAAATCAGTCTTTGAGAGCGTAACAAACCTTGAAAACATCGCACACAGAACAATCGAGAGCTCCACTACAATTAGTGAAAAAGACACACTTTCATCCTTTTCAAGTCATCTTCTTTATATATTGTGCGTTTTCGCGAATTACTTGAGCAAATGAATGAGCATGTGCTTAATTAATTCAATGAGAATCGAGTCAGTTGTTGTTTCTGCTAGGCTTGTAAATAACAATGTATATTCCCACATTTACTTCAATGTGTACCATGTATGAATGCCGCGAAGAAGAGGTATCTCATTCAATTGATTTGATATCGTTTATTCATATTCTATTCAAGAGAAATGATAGTTGAATGAGATTCAGCTGATTCTATTTCATTGCGCTTTTACTTTTACAAGGTCAACTACAAACTGATTTATCAAATCTCCCTTAAGAAGGTGATGGATCTTAGAACTGTTAACAAAGACCACTGTCGATTGAAATAATAGTTAGTAGTAGTATGTTTCAATTGAGTATCTTCTTAGAAAACATTCTAACTAATAGATGAGGATAAAATCTTCACGGAATGGTGTTTATTTTTTATTAAAACAGTAGATGCAGTAAACAAAACGTTCATAGCTCCCTTCGTTTTCGACATAGAGAGTGATTTTCAAGGATATTCATTCACAAGTACCTTCGTACCTCGGCTATCCTTTAATGTAGCGTTATGTTGAAAAATGCACCAAACTTTTTTGAGGGGTTGGGTTTCAAGTTGTAGACTAAACTTTTAGTTCTTTTAATGGAACCGCCTGTAAATTTTTAAGCAATCCAACTCTTCACAATAAAAACTTCATGAGTATATATATAAAACTTAGTGGTTCAATTTTTTTGGAAGACGAAAAATGCTTTTTCGTTGATATAATTTGATTTTCATCGATTGTTGGATAGGCGGCCCCGTGAGGAATCGATCGAATCAATAAAGTGTTATGCATAATTCTCTTTTGTTTATTCATGTGAGTTTTTCGGAATCAATTCATTGCAGTTCTCTTTCGATTTTAAAATTTTAATAAGTTATAATGATTGGAAAATATCATAGTTGTCTTTGGAATAATTATTACATTCTGTGTTTCGTTAATTGCAAATATGGCTGCGAATGAAAATTTCGACTTTAGGCAAAAATATGATATTCTCAGCTGTTTTATAGGGTGTAATGAAAATTTCAATGCAGCCAGTGATCTTTACTAGGAAAGGTGAATAATCATGATGTGTTACTTATACTACATTCCTGAATTCATTGATAATTTATATTCGTAGGTTTCCAGAACTCAAGTAACCTTGTAGCAAAATATTCGGTTGAATATAAAAATCTGATTAATTATAGATAATTTGGGAAAACTCGTGAAAAATACTATATAACTATGCAAAGCTCAACCGGAGATTAATGAAGTAACAAATTAGTATCAATTGAGATGGAACCAACTCAATCCTTTAGGTAAGATGAAGAAACATTCGGCGTATCTGTTCATAGAATATTGAGTAATATTGGGTAATATTGGATACTATTGAACTATCGGCTGGTGAAACTGAAATTTTATCTCAAGATAGATAAATTTTGGCCTGTATGACGACGTGAGTATGGAAGCCTAGCACAATAGATGCTTTGGAAACATTGATACCCTTCACTATTTTTCACTTATGGGGAAAAGGTTTATCGTCTATGGTGGCATTGAAAACTGAAAATAGAAAATATCTGTTATCACAATAGTTTACTTATGACATTTGTCATATTTTTCGAACGACTGTCAAAATTTTTTCGCAAATTTTTCTTTAAATTAAACGTTCCACGAAGAAATAAAATATTTGGCGATGTCAACCCAAATTATTGGGTCCATAATGCTTCTAAAACATCTATAGATCATAATCGGCATCACTTTGGAAGACTGAACCTGGCCATGGGGCTCTCTTGGTTACACAGACAGGGAATTTGAAGTATTGTAGGTTATGTATTTTTTTATTATCTCCTTAGTCCTTTTCATGACCTTGCTTGCTATGTGAAACCTTTTCTTAGATTTGTTTAGACATATAAGAAGTATGATTGTTGAAATATTTGTCTGCTGGTTTTCCTTTTCCATTGTTACAGATTCCGGTCCCAAACCCCTTCCTTTCACCCCAGTCTTCGTTTGGAAATTATGGAATGCAAGAAACAATGTGATATATCGAATTAATTAATTAATGGTCCTGAAAAATCACCTAAATAAAGTTAGCTATAATCTTGTATTTTCATGTTATTATTACATTAAATTATTTAATTTTACAATACTACACTGGTATTTATTCCTTCAATAAACTTTTGTACATTTTGTATGTTTCGAGGTCTCACTGCGACAGGTCGATTGCCAATCAGAATGCGACCCTATTTAACAACAAAAGCGTCCTCCAAGGTCCGCGAACCTCTGGTTGAGAAACATGGTCTATGTAGACTCTGATGGTATTACCCTATATCTTATTTCGGGATGTTGCAGGTCTTCTAGATGACAAGTTTGGATTATGTTTTCATGGAGAATTTTTCGATATTCACAAACTATTCGAATCATTCAATATTAAGAGATCTTTTTCCTGAATAGACAATGTTAGTATATCATCGAAAATTATAGATCAATTCCTCAATAAAATCTTTGAAACATTAATTTTACGTCGTTATGGATGTTCGGGATTGTCTGTTTAAAGTAATGTGGTCAATAGAGTATTGCGTTTGCCGAATCATAATGTCTCAAGCAGGCAAGTCCAATGACCTATAGGGTCAAGGAAGGACGGACGTCGGCTAAATTTTCTGTCCCCACTTCCGACACACTTTCGTTTGGGATATTTTTGTGATGAAACCAGAAGTAACGCTTATACTTTCATTGAAGTCAATAAAATATTTTGAAAATAGAAAATATCTGTTATCACAATAGTTTACTTATGACATTTGTCATATTTTTCGAACGACTGTCAAAATTTTTTCGCAAATTTTTCTTTAAATTAAACAAGTTCCACGAAGAAATAATATATGGGCGATGTCAACCCAAATTATTGGGTCCATAATGCTTCTAAAACATCTATAGATCATAATCGGCATCACTTTGGAAGACTGAACCTGGCCATGGGGCTCTCTTGATCACACAGACAGGGAATTTGAGGAAATATCGTAGGTCATGTATTTTTTTATTATCTCCTTAGTCCTTTTCATGACCTTGCTTGCTATGTGAAATCTTTTCTTAGATTTGTTTAGACATATAAGAAGTATGATTGTTGAAATATTTGTCTGCTGGTTTTCCTTTTCCATTGTTACAGATTCCGGTCCCCAACCCCTTCCTTTCACCCCTGTCTTCGTTTGGAAATCATGGAATGCAAGAGAGAATGAAGCAGCTAAGCAGAAAAATCTTTGGTACTCTTTACGTACACACGACACTAACACAACATAAACAGACAAGCTATTGCTAGTGCAATAGCGACAGGGAAATGAGTTTTTTCCTCAGGTTTTTTCACTCGTTTGTTGAATCGTGTACAAGATAGTATGGTTCCCCTGTTACATTTCCTGATCTCACACTTGTATTGTATACTAGTATTGTATACACCAAAATTATAGATATAAGCATTCTTTGTAAATACAATTATTCAAATTTTTGTAAATCCTATCTTTTCAAAAGAATATATATATATATATATATATATAAAATCCATATGAATATAAACTTATAATATATATATATATATATATATATATATATATATATATATATATATATATATATATATATATATATATATATATATATATATATATATATACTTATGAGTGTTGGCAAAGATGATCCACGCATAGAAATACTTTTGTATAAGAAACAATGTGATATATCGAATTAATTAATTAATGGTCCTGAAAAATCACCTAAATAAAGTTAGCTATAAGCTTGTATTTTCATGTTATTATTACATTGAATTATTTAATTTTACAATACTACACTGGTATTTATTCCTTCAATAAACTTTTGTATGTTTCGAGGTCTCACTGCGACAGGTCGATTGCCCATCAGAATGCGACCCTATTTAACAACAAAAGCGTCCTCCAAGGTCCGAGAAACATGGTCTATGTAGACTCTGATGGTATTACCCTATATCTTATTTCGGGATGTTGCAGGTCTTCTAGATGACAAGTTTGGATTATGTTTTCATGGAGAATTTTTTGATATTCACAAACTATTCGAATCATTCAATATTAAGCGATCTTTTTCCTGAATAGACAATGTTAGTATATCATCGAAAATTATAGATCAATTCCTCAATAAAATCTTTGAAACATTAATTTTACGTCGTTATGGATGTTCGGGATTGTCTGTTTAAAGTAATGTGGTCAATAAAGTATTGCGTTTGCCGAATCATAATGTCTCAAGCAGGCAAGTCCAATGATCTGTAGGGTCAAGGAAGGACGGACGTCGGCTAAATTTTCTGTCCCCCACTTCCGACACACTTTCGTTTGGGATATTTTTGTGATGAAACCAGAAGTAACGCTTATACTTTCATCGAAGTCAATAAAATATTTCTCGTCGTCCATAGTGGTAATACCTTATTCAATAGATACTTCTAGTTTGATTTCATTCAGGTATTAAATTTCGTCAATCGAAAAACCCACGCATCGAAACAATCTTGAAAATCCATTTCACATAATCATCAAATAACTCTTTCCTATTAAGTATTTTATTTTACCAATCGGAAAGTCCATTTGTTTAAGATTAAGAAAATAAAATAATTTCACCAGTGGTAAGTAGTTCTTCGAGAAGCACTGAGAGCATGTTATTGTTAATAAGTTACATAAATCCAGGATATAGTAAAAAGGATATTCCAAGACATATAGGTAATTTAATTCTGATATTTCCGAAATCCATTGCATAAACAAATTGCACACATCGTTGAAGAATATAATGGTACGGTTAGAACAAGTAACGACTATTTTTGCTTTATAGAAATTCGTTGAAGTGTGCGTTCAGTTGTGTAATACTTTTCATGTATTTGTAAAATGACCTACTAAACTTAATAACAACGAAATTGGGTACTTCGCTGTTCAATTGTTATGGTTATGAATGTAAAAATGGGTGATTTTCGTATTGGAGAAATCTTCCGTTTCTTAACTTGATCCATATCACTGAAATGATTGATATACATACCGAGTGTTCATTTAGTTATGATCGGTCCATAGCTCTGATTCTGTTGAACTTAAAGAAAAAGTTTATATAAAAGAATTTCAAACGTTAATTTGCTGGTTGTGCTGAAATAATTTTCCAGTATAGTCTGTTCCATTGTAGAGATTCATATCAAAGTTACGCTTTTTTAAATAGGATGCCCTTCGTTTCTCCTCATAATTTTTGAATATGTTGCCCTGAAATAAATTGAGTTTCTTCAGATCAGTATACAGCAGTAAAAAGACAGTGATCAACTATTTGAAATTGTTTTCAGAGCGGTAACACCGGTTATAGCGGTGTTACTCTGATACTACGAGTGGTATGGTGTACTTTGCAATTTTAAGTACATCCTCTTTCAAGTATCTCTTGTTAAGATTTGTCCTATATTCGATTAATCACCATTGAGCTATGATATTTTTTATCAAAATTTTCGGAATTATAGTCATCTTACTTGCCAAAAAAAATTGATTCAAATTCGAGTAAGACTAAAACTTTTCTTTAGTTCAACGAGAAGAGAGTTATTTTTGAGAGCAACCTACTTCCCAAAGCTATAATATGTACAGATCATTCACAAAAATCATTCGTCAACTCTATAAAACTAAATTGATAAGAAACGCTTTTTCATATAAGAATACCTATTGTTTTAACTTCATTGAAACCTCATTTTAATAATGGTTGATTGATATTAGGCCGTTGAAAATCCACATCAAACATGGGAGCGAAATTTCCAACTTCCTTTTAGCTTCAATGTAATAAGTTCAATGTACAAAAACCGATGTCAATATTTAATTCATGACAAAATTCAAAGCAGTAAAATATTAAGAGATTTTAAGTACATTAGTTTCGGAATTCTTGGACAATCTTCCGTTCAATGCCGGGTTTCATGTTGCACACCTCATCGGAAGAATTAATCAGCATGTTTAACGACAGATGAATAGAAATACAGGGTTCACGGAATTGGCATTCAAGATCTCCGAATCTTACACCTTTACAAATCAAGCTATGGATGCAATCCGCAAGTGTAGAAAAAGTTAAATTAATAAACTGACAATAAAATATTCACTGACCAACAAAATAAGACTTATTGTCAGATTATTGACTAATGCCATGTTCGATCGCAAATTCGTAAAATTAGAATAACTCAGAAATGCTGTTGTGTAGTGTAATTTGTCCATGTTCAAAGTTTTTATTGCAAACAAAAATACTATGCCGTTATTAACTGTATCAAATCTTTCGATGATTCACCCTGTAAGTTTTTTTTTGAGATTCAACAGACCTGTGGTGAATTCGAAATGGAAAGATTTTGTAAGCACTGAAAATAACTCGTATTTTGATGAATTAATCTGTATCTTGTCAAAATATAATGAATTCAAAAATTTTTACACATTATTGTAAACAAGTGAATGACTGTCCTAAGGTGTCACTAGACCTGTCTTCCTTATGAAAAATTGAGGCGTGCGCGACCCTGCTTGAGGAGTTGATGTGAAAGAAATTCATCATATGCTAGTAGATGTGCTCCTCAAAACAAAAATCAACCTGTTCATGCGTTTTGACCAAAGTTGAATAAGTACGCTATTAATGAGTCTGCTTCATTCTAGTTACCACACTCCATGTGTATGTACGAAGTATTAATTCAAATCAAAAATATTAATGTTTAAATTGAACAGCATAAATCATAGAGTATCAGCGTAGGAATGTTATTTGGGACACTCTGACTTGTACTTCGAGAACAATTTAATTAACCCTTAACAGTGACGACTTAATGTCAAACATTCTTCATTTCTTCTAGCGTTGCCATCAACTATTCGAGGTTAGCCCAGTTTCACAATGATAGTTTCTTCTGGTATTTAGAAAATCTTATCACTATCTTCTATGCAATAGGCAGAAAATTTATTCTCTCTAAAATAATCAATATTTAGTTCTCCATTATGTTTGCCAGCTATGTGAGTCACATATGGATTAATTGACTTTTTGGTGCAGTTTTTACGACTAAATAATCTCCCGCTTTCACAGGTTTCTCTCCAGAATCATTCAACGACACATCTGACGCCATCTGGAAATCTTTCTCGGAGCCTCGGAGCAGCTTTCAAATTCTTTTCGGCTTTGTTCTCTGATTCTTGTAAGTCCTTTTTCTTCTTTTAGGTTCAATGCGTCGACTCTATCTCTGTGACAAAAATGTATTCTATTAGCTGTCTCTGAAGACGGACCAGGATGTATCTCTTCAGTCGCTGAGGTACAAGTTATGGTAATGGCAATGGTTATTCAGTCACATAAGAGCTGAGAAACTTATCTTCTGTAAGTATATTTCGATTTACATGATATATGCTTGAAACTGCAAATCCGAGAGAATAATTTTTGTTTGGAATGCATTCGGATAAGATTTGGTGTCCCACTGGACTCCTCATTAATCTTCAAATAATTTATCAATACGCTGAGTCAAGAGCTGAAAAGAATAAATGATGACATTCCATAAAAACTAGTGGAACCCACTTGGCGTGCTGGTGTTCACATTGTTTGAGCTGCTGCTCTTGCTCTGGTATTTTCTACAGCTGATTACTGTGTTCTCATGTGCATGAAATTGATTTCCATTAGAATTATGCTATGAGAATATAGCTAATAGATGAGACAGTTAGAGTTGAAATATAGCTAGGACAAGTATAACTCCCTTCGGAACTATTTCCAAATACCAAGGACTTTGAAATTCACGTGCTTTGAGATTGAAATCTCCAAAATCTATTTGATCACTTGTCTTTCTGTGTGGTTCTTCTGATACGTTAGCTCTTTGAAGAAGTGAATGGAATCAAGTTGCTGTTTTCAATGAGAACCTCATATAGGAACCAACTCAGAAAGTTCTTGGTTTTGGCCTCAGAAGAAATACTTAAAGTGTATCTCAAATTGTTGAAGGATTGTTGTCATAGTATGCTTTTTGAGTGGAATTCTATAAATAGTCCACAATGAGGAGATAATGACGTTGAGGAAACGAGGAAACGAGGAAACAATGAGTCAGTTTGTTTGGACTATCCTATACCTCGATTCCCAGATGGTTAGGTATATATATATATATATATATATATATATATATATATATATATATATATATATATATATATATATATATATATATATATATATATATATATATATATATATATATGACCCGTCAAACGTTGTTTTGCCATATAACTTTGTGTTAAGTACTTTTGAGGTTATGTGAAAAACATTCACAAAATGACGATAATAGATCAGTTATCGAGCGGGATGAAAAATGATTAAATTACCTATTAAAAAATACGGGTTAGTGATAGAAGGGTGAAAATTTAGGGCTAGGTTAGATGAATTTTTCGATGCAATATTATAAAAAAAATTAAAATTTGTCCAAAAAATAAAAATAAAATGTTAGGGGAGGACAACTCTTCTGACTTAGGGGTATGAAAAATAGGTAGTAGCCGATCCTCAGACCTAGTGAATCTTATATAAGATTCTCGTGTCACAATGTTTGTAACAATACTCCTCCGAAACGGCTTGATTGATTTTTATGAAATTTTATATGGATGAAAAATTACCTATGTAAAATAGGGGTTGATGAAAGAAGAGTTCAAATTCAGGGTTTTATGTATTTTTGATGTCATATATTATAAAAAATGAAAAAATTAAAATTTTCCAAAAATAAAAATAAAATGTTATGGGTGGATAACCCTCATCATTTAGAGGTATGAAAAATAGATAGTAGTCGATTTTCAGACCTACCGAATACGCATATAAAATTTAGTTGAAATCGGTAAAGCCATTTTGGAGGAATACGGTAACTAACCAGGAAATTTTATATATAAGATATATATATATATATATATATATATATATATATATATATATATATATATATATATATATATATATATATATATATATCAAATTACGCGAATCATCTCCTAGAAAATAGACACTCTTTCGACCCACAGTTTGAAATTTTGCATACAGATAATAAATATTGGAAGGTAGATCTTTGGGAAACTTTAGAAATCAACAAACACAAACACTCAGGCAGACCCATCAATGAACAAGTCGATTTAAGCCCTTCACCTCTATTGAATCTCTTCAGCGAGCAATCCATTTCTTAGTTTTATTGGATATACTTGTCATCAATAACCACTTAAGAAGGAGCAACCCAATATACTTTTAATTACTTAAGAACATTTGTATTTATATTCTCATTCTTATTTTCTGTACATTTATTCGTCTGAAGAAGCTACCGTGTAGTGAAACGCGTTACGAATCGCAATTATTAAGTAAAATTCCTTAAAATACAGTACTTGTTTTTATTAATGATAATGGAAATCTACCAAGTAAAAACCTCCCAAATTCAACTGTTTGTTAGATAATTAGGGATTGGATTAAAATTTTCATTTTCATTTGATTTCATCTATGATATATTTCACCATTAATTTCAGTTATATTTTTATTGTTCCTTCGAACAAATCTGAAGATATTTGACAAATTACTTCTATGTACCACGATTTGGATAGAAATTTGATGACGATTTTCATATGATGTCTATGAATTTCTATTTTTACTTCACGTGCATTGAAATACGAACATTCTTGATTTTCCAAATGAAAACTTTCAAGTCTAAGCAAAGAGTCTAGATATGTCAAATGAATAAGTATAAATCCTCATTATGAAAACATATCGGAATTGTGCAGTAATCGAACGAAACCCGTCACCAGTAGAATTCAAAAGATTTTAATATGCTAAACGTCAAGTCGTAATTTGTAGTGTAAGACGGTGAGTTTTTTGTATGTATAATTAATTATTATGTATCCCAAGAAGCACAAACGTATCTTCAATAGGTGGAGCTGTTTATACGGGGACTGAAGATGTTAAAGTGAAAGTGAGTGAATAAGCTTGTGTGAAAGTTTTAACTCTCTAGCATGGAAGACATCTCGATGCCAACAGTCGGTTTGCGGTGACCAAGAGTGCCTGTGAGTGAAATAGTGATTGTGTTTTGTTTTTCGTCCTTGCCGACCTCCGAAGAAAGAATAGAACTTCAGGCGCGTGCACAGTCGGACTGTATGGAATACGAGGTATCAAATTACTTCAAATTCTTCAAGAACATCGTTGATTTCTATAAAATTAATTTGGAAAACTAAGAAAAAGGAATATTCAATTGGAGTAATTTGTGAATGTTGAAGAAGTACTATTATGTTGAAACAAAAATAATTTCATCCAAAATAGATGGAAAATAGCTAGAATGAACAAAATACATTCTGGTGTTTTAGCTCTTGTCTTAGGAATATTCTTGATTCAAGCTGCAGATCCACCATATGAAAAAAGTGCAAACTTTCTTCCATACACGACAATCAACCATCTACCAGTTAAAAATTTAGTGACCAGTACAGAATCCAGTAATGAAATCAAAGATAACCAAAATTCCTTTCAAAATGAACAATCCAATAACAATGGATTATCATTAATTCAACCCCATTCGCTTGAAAACAACAATTCACCTAGTCCCAGTGAAGATGCAGAAAACTTAAGAACATTTCATGATTATTTAAAGAATATTAAATCTCAAAGTAAAGGAAATTCCGATGACTCTAAACCTAACAAAGATGTAATCAATGAATTTCTTCAAAGACAAGGAAAATCTGAATACGAAAAATTGCTTGAGAGAGATTTCATTAGACCTCTCTTAAAACTTTATCAGAATAAAGGCCAGCAGCAACCTGCTTATATAATCGGAAATTTCACTAATCGCTCAAGAATCTCCAAGGAAGATTATGTGGATAACGATAAATTTTTAACCCGTAGCGAATTTGATTTGTTGGTTCATGAAACCGATAATTATTATGAAAATTTGAAGAAACGTGGTGGTAATATTGAACACTTGGAGAATAGGCCAAATATTGTATTAAATAGGCCCCCAGAAGTTAATCGCAAAAAGCCTGATGATAATAAAAAATTCAATAGAAGAGATGATCGAGTTGGCCAGGACACGAAAAATGAGCACATTGGTGAAATATTACCCCCTAATTTCAACAAAGACAATATGACCCCAATAGGTCAGAACCGGAACTCCCTTGGTTTCAGAGACAGACAATACCAAAAATATCGCTATAATCCAAGGAGAAATTTAAAAGTTCAAGAAAATACGATTCAGGTTTTGCACCCAATCCTTTTCACAGCGAAAAAGTAATTAGGAAACCCATAACTTTTCCCGGAGATAGGTTCAGACCTGAGTACGAACCCACAGCAGTTTCCTATGAGGGATTCGAATCAAATCGGGAAGATAGATCGAAATACGTCTATCCATCAGATTTATACGAAAGTTCAAGTAGCGAACAAGAATCAAGAAATATATATACAGGATTACGAATTGGTCCACCCCCCAGTGAAATACCGGGGTATAGAGTTCCGCGGAGATTAAGAGGACATAGTGATTCTTTTCCTGGTTTTCAAATAACTGGAAGAGATACGTTATATGAACCATCGACGAGGTGGCAAAACGGTTGGACTAGTTCACGAAAACCTAGAGTGATTTTTCCCACTGATCTCGTAGCTTTCAGAGACTCTAATCCAGTAAATCCCAATCAGGATGAACCGGATTGGTTAGCACCTGATAATACCCTTCAGGATATACAAGAAACGGATACAAGGGAAAGAGGTGAGTAGAACCCAAATATATATCACAAACATATATCACCCTTTCAATTTTACACCTAATAGCTTCATATTTTCGATTATTTCAAAGCAATTGAAAATTAGAACAGGAATTGAAACATTGTTCTTACTACCAACAAATAAATAAATAGATCACTGTTACCTTAGTTTCGATTTCTCCTTTATCATGGGACAGTATAAAACTAAGCGCCATGAAATTTATAAATTGGTATTTGAATTTGGAAAAGCTTGATAGTAAGTGTACAATTCACAAACTATTGAGACCAAGTTAGTATTCGAGTACATCGAAAAATTGGGATTTACCAAAATCAACCTGGTCGTTCATTATCTCCAAGCTGTCATGAAAAATTGAAGTTACTTAAAGATTTAAATCAACTTGTAGATACCAAATTTGAATTCAGAAATCTTCAGGATAATAAACAGATTATTAAATTTTAAACAACAAATTACTGAAAAATAAACTCATATAAACAAAAAACCGAATCAGTTGAGGATTAAATAATTTTACCAAAGCAGAAAAAGGTAATACAGTTGCAGCATCAAAAAAATCGGGGAGAAATTTGTATGATTAAAAAATAGCCCTTACTGATGGTTTCCTTTCATATATTATAAGTAAGTTACAAAGAAAAAAAAATAAACACATAGATAAAATTGGTGTACCCAAATTCAAAAATTAATACAAAAAGCAGCCTCACATACTTTGGGAAAGTTAGCCCTTATTTAAAACACTTAGTGAAAGGTTCCAATTGCATTTCATTCCAAACCAATAATTTTCTATCAAAAACATCAAATATAATAGAAATAGAATAGATAAAGGAAAAACGATTGGTGTATATAAACTGAGATGCGGTAGTTGTAGTAAGATGTATATTGGTAGATCTCACTGGAAGTTCAGCATCAGAATTAATGATCATTATTGTAATTTAATCAGTAGAAAACCCAATTCTGATTATTTGAAAAAATCATAATTTCAACATAAATTTTGAATTCTTACATTGATCTTTCAAGAAACTCAGTATGAGTTGTCAGAAATCGTTTGAGATCAATAGATATAATCTTTCCAAGATTATAGTGATTGAACAAGTAGAGTTTGACAATGATTCCCCTATACTTAATTTGTTTCTGGCTGTGTGATTTAGATAATAGTGCTGTGAATTTGCCTGAGGCAGTTTTATTCACTTTTATTCCGATTGTGTAGATCAAATATAAATGGTTGTACCTTAGTTGAGTTTTTATTTTGTGTTTGTCTCATGCAGGCGTTGTGGTGTCGAAACGCGTTACAAATATATTAAAGAAATGTATATAAAATTTCCTTTTGTTTATCATCAGAAATGAATTTGAAAACTTCAACTCATTTTTGGTAATCGAGTTTTCAATTTTTCAGGGCAATGTGTAGAATTTTCAAATTATTGTTTCTTGAAAAAAAGAGCCCTTTTCTATTGGAGAGGTTAGCTAATGTTGAACTTTGTTTACTTTCAATTATATTTAATTTTGAAGGGACGACCAGTTCGACCTTTCAATAATTCACAGAGCATCACTTTACTTTACCTTTATCATAGAAAAAAGAAAAGAGATAGTGAAGCCAGCAATACCATAGCTCACAACAGCTTTGATCATGACTTAGTTGACAAAGAAGTGAAACGAAAACCATTACATATAGTTATTAGCCAAATATATCTTATTATAACTATCATTTAATCCAAAAAATTCATCCCTTTATAATTTTTTCGAAATTGAAATCCAAAATTGTATTTAGACCTCAAAAAACTTCGTCATCATTCTCATTCAATGTTAAAACTCGTATAGTCAATTTAAAGAAATCAGCTTGTCTCCAGGCTGCAGTAATCCGAACACATTACTGACGAGTTGCCCATATATCTGTTCATCCAATCAAACCGATTTCATGAAAAAGTATAAATCCATCACCCGGTATTGAATACCACTGTCCGGCAATGATTGAAATCAAAACATATCCTGGAATTGTTATATATTATGATAACGTTATAACGTTAAATGTTATGAAAATATATCAATCTATCAGTATATACAAACTATAGCATTATCAGCTAATGACCTCAATGTACCAACGAGTAGTGTCAGAGGCTTTCTCCTCGGAAAAATCCAGTGTACGGACCTTAGTAACACTGAATGCCATTCATTCATAGTTTTCTTGGTGTGAAGTGATGAAAGATCGCATAGAATACTGCTCTGAATATAAATGATAAAATTGTCCGCTAATTACTGATAATACTGATATATATATATATATATATATATATATATATATATATATATATATATATATATATATATATATATATATATATATATATATATATATATATATATATATATATATATATATATATAGTCCAGTTGCGCACAACAGACCTGACATCGCAGTTTTCGATCTAGAGGGTGGAACGGCTATAATTCTGGATGTTAGAATCCCAGCGGATGAGAACATTACCAAGGCATATACTGAAAAGATAACTAAATGCCAGGATTTGGCTTTTAAACTGAGGGAAATTTATAAATTGCAAAGTGTGAAAGTAATGCCACTTATAATATCGACTATTGGCCTGGTAGAAGCGCATATGCAGGAAAATACCAAATTGTTGAAACTGAGACCAGAAATAGTAAGCCATACTAGGCACCATTCGAATGGTCCGAAAGGTGATTTCACAAAAAAATATATATATATAAATGAAATATAAAATAAGATTCTAAGATTCTGAGCATTATGAACTATAACATATAAACATATATATATATATATATATATATATATATATATATATATATATATATATATATATATATATATATATATATATATATATATATATATATGTATATATATATATTTATATATATATTTTTTGTATGTTTTTTTTCTTTTTGTTAAATCACCTTTCGGACCAATTGGATGGTGAAAGAGTAAAACTATGAGTCGACCTCATTATTTCATTCGGAAAGAAACCTACAGAATATTACAAGATTTGATGACTGTTATCTTCTGAAACTGTTCAAATAAATTTTCTTCAGACCTTAATTCTCAATAATTTTGTGAAGATTCCTAGGAATAACACCTATTGAAATAATAATCGGTAGAATAAATATTTTTCATTTTCCACATTTTCTTTATCTCGTCGGCAAGCATCATATATTCAGAAATTTATTCATTGTATTCATTTTGTATGTTATGTGTGTCGGGTATAGCGATACCAATTATATATATTATTCGGTTTTGTTAATCCGTAAGAATTATATCAGGCCTATTGTGATATACAGCTCTGTTGCAATTAGAATAAAGTTTATATTTGTTGTTTTCAGAAATAATCTCAGGTTCATATTTGTAACAATTTTTTCCTTTGGATATGAGGTTATGCTTTATTCCTAGAATATATATATATATATATATATATATATATATATATATATATATATATATATATATATATATATATTCATCAACATTCATTCCTTAAAATGAACAAGATTAAACATCAGCTAACCACTGCATCAGAAATGGTCACTCTTTTATAGTACTAATAATTTGATAATTTGAAAATTCAGCACATTGCCCAAAAAGAAGAAATTTCAATCACTTATCACAATCAATAACCACTTAAGAAGGAGCAACCCAATAAGCTTTTAATTACATAAGAAAATTTGTATTTATATTCTCATTCTTATTTTCTGTACATTTATTCGTCTGAAAAAGCTACCGTGTAGTGAAACGCGTTACGAATCGCAATTATTAAGTAGAATTCCTTAAAATACAGTACTTGTTTTTATTATTGATAATGAAATCTACCAAGTAAAAGCCTCCCAAATTCAACTGTTTGTTAGATAGAAATAGAATGAATATTGATAATGAATATTTTATATATATATATATATATATATATATATATATATATATATATATATATATATATATATATATATATATATATATATATATATATATATATATATATATATATATATATATATATATATATATATATATATATATATATATATATATATATATATATATATATATATCATCAAAATGAACAAGATTAAACATCAGCTAACCACTGCATCAGAAATGGTCACTCTTTTATAGTACTGATAATTCGATAATTTGAAAATTCAGCACATTGCGAGAATTTCAATCACTTAGTCAGTTGAAATTTATAGATCTCATTTGATGTCGAAGTAGAAATAATGAATGCTCAGACTTATTTATGTAAATTCTATATTTTGTCGTATTAAAATATTAACTGTCTTTC
Organism: Cryptolaemus montrouzieri; assembly: GCA_013387265.2. Lineage (NCBI taxonomy): Eukaryota > Metazoa > Arthropoda > Insecta > Coleoptera > Coccinellidae > Cryptolaemus > Cryptolaemus montrouzieri. The sequence goes on along the minus strand of JABFTP020000185.1, from coordinate 48,008,755 downwards.
AATTGTTTGTGAACTCTTAAAATACAGTACTTGTTTTTCATTATTGATAATGGAAATCTACCAAGTAAAAGCCTCCCAAATTCAACTGTTTGTTAGATAGAAATAGAATGAATATTATATGAATATTGATAATGAAATATATTTATATATATATGTATATATACATATATATATATATATATATATATATATATATATATATATATATATATATATATATATATATTTATTCATCAAAATGAACAAGATTAAACATCAGCTAACCACTGCATCAGAAATGGTCACTCTTTTATAGTACTAATAATTCGATAATTTGAAAATTCAGCACATTGCCCAAAAAGGAAAATTTCAATCACTTAGTCAGTTGAAATTTACAGATCTCCTTTGATGTCGAAGTAGAAATAATGAATGCTCAGACTTATTTATGTAAATTCTATATTTTGTCGTATTAAAATAATAACTGTCTTTCAATTGTTTGTGAACTCCTTAAAATACAGTACTTGTTTTTCATTATTGATAATGGAAATCTACCAGGTAAAATCCTCAAATTCAACTGTTTGTTAGATAGAAATAGAATGAATATTGATAATGAAATATATTTATTATATATATATATATATATATATATATATATATATATATATATATATATATATATATATATATATATATATATATATATATATATATATATATATATATATATATTCATATATATATTTATTCATCAAAAATGAACAAGATTAAACATCAGCTAACCACTGCATCAGAAATGGTCACTCTTTTATAGTACTAATAATTCGATAATTTGAAAATTCAGCACATTGCCCAAAAAGGAAAATTTCAATCACTTAGTCAGTTGAAATTTACAGATCTCCTTTGATGTCGAAGTAGAAATAATGAATGCTCAGACTTATTTATGTAAATTCTATATTTTGTCGTATTAAAATAATAACTGTCTTTCAGTTGTTTGTGAACTCCTTAAAATACAGTACTTGTTTTCATTATTGATAATGGAAATCTACCAAGTAAAAGCCTCCCAAATTCAACTGTTTGTTAGATAGAAATAGAATGAATATTATATGAATATTGATAATGAAATATATTTATATATATATATATATATATATATATATATATATATATATATATATATATATATATATATATATATATATATATATTTATTCATCAAAATGAACAAGATTAAACATCAGCTAACCACTGCATCAGAAATGGTCACTCTTTATAGTACTAATAATTCGATAATTTGAAAATTCAGCACATTGCCCAAAAAGGAAAATTTCAATCACTTAGTCAGTTGAAATTTACAGATCTCCTTTTGATGTCGAAGTAGAAATAATGAATGCTCAGACTTATTTATGTAAATTCTATATTTTTGTCGTATTAAAATAATAACTGTCTTTCAGTTGTTTGTGAACTCCTTAAAATACAGTACTTGTTTTTCATTATTGATAATGAAATCTACCAAGTAAAAGCTTCCCAAATTCAACTGTTTGTTAGATAGAAATAGAATGAATATTATATGAATATTGATAATGAAATATATTTATATATATATATATATATATATATATATATATATATATATATATATATATATATATATATTTATTCATCAAAATGAACAAGATTAAACATCAGCTAACCACTGCATCAGAAATGGTCACTCTTTTATAGTACTAATAATTCGATAATTTGAAAATTCAGCACATTGCCCAAAAAAGAAAAATTTCAATCACTTAGTCAGTTGAAATTTACAGATCTCCTTTGATGTCGAAGTAGAAATAATGAATGCTCAGACTTATTTATGTAAATTCTATATTTTTGTCGTATTAAAATAATAACTGTCTTTCAATTGTTTGTGAACTCCTCAAAATACAGTACTTGTTTTTATTATTGATAATGGAAATCTACCAGGTAAAAGCCTCCCAAATTCAACTGTTTGTTAGATAGAAATAGAATGAATATTGATATTGATATATGAATATATATATATATATATATATATATATATATATATATATATATATATATATATATATATATATATATATATATATATATATATATATATATATATATATATATATATATATATATATATATATATATATATATATATATATATATATATATATATATATATATATATATATATATATATATATATATATATTTATTCATCAAAATGAACAAGATTAAACATCAGCTAACCACTGCATCAGAAATGGTCACTCTTTTATAGTACTAATAATTCGATAATTTGAAAATTCAGCACATTGCTCAAAAAAGTAGAAATTTCAATCACTTATGTCGATCAGTTGAAATTTACAGATCTCCTTTTGATGTCGAAGTAGAAATAATGAATGCTCAGACTTATTTATGTAATATTCTATATTTTTGTCGTATTAAAATAATAACTGTCTTTCAATTGTTTGTGAACTGTGCACCTCTTATATGGTTTTTCCAAATCCATATTTGAAAATTGAATACAAGTGGCTGTTACTTGGTACCAATTCATTTCGAATTGTAAATAAAAGAAAATTTAATTCACACTTATTTACTTTATTTGTAACTAGTTTCGACACAGCGCTTTCATCAGCCAGATCCAAAATGAAAACTAAACTAAATATATATATTTTGTTGTACCTTAGTTTAGTTTTCAATTGAAACGCGTCACAAATAAAGTAAATAAGTGTAAATAAAATCTTCTATCATTTATCACTCTATATTTAGTTTCATACGGTCCGACGGTGCACGAGAGTCGAAACTGCGGTAACAGTGATCTACTAATTTGATTTATTTTTAGTAGAAAAAACTCTTTGGGTTAATCATTCAAAACTACGAAATAATTACGCCTAGATCCATACAATGTCTCAAAAATCGATTGGTACAATCTCGATTTCTTTCATTAAAATATTCTTAACGTTAATATAAGGTATTGAATAAATGTATTAAATATTATTGCACGAAACCAGTAGTAATAACTTTTTAGAGATCAACCATGAATTAATGTAATTCACAAAACAAGACTCCCATTATAGTAAAGAAATCGCTGAAAATATTGAAGGAATTTAAATATAAAGATCAAAAATATTTCATGGAAGTTACTCTTGTCGGGACCGAATAAATAGAGGCTAGTAGCACAAAAAATGGATCGGAAGTCACATGAGAAGATCAACTTTTTCTAAAGTTTAGTTTGCATGTCGATAATGAATGAAGTATCTACAAACTATTTTTATCTTATTGATGAAAATTTACGTTGTATTCTTTTTCCGTAAAGATAAAAATTGACTATTAGCTGCGTATTCGAGGTAACTAAGGTCAAATTCTCGGGTGTTGATGTTACATGACATCACAATTTCACTTTTTCTTTAAAAAAAAGGTTATCAGTCCCTGAATATTTTTTGAGAGAAGGTTTTTTATCTTGTGGAAATTTCCCAAGATATCTGGGTCTTCAAAGAACATATGCTGTCATGAATTATACAAATTTTTTAGTATAGCTGGAACTTCAGTCTATCGCACCGCTGTAATAAAAAAGTGTAACAACCAAGATATCCATCCAACTTGTTCTACGATTTGTTTATAATACCATACTCTTCATTCTGTTTGTCATTCTTGATAAAGCTGCTGTGTCAGCGAAACGTCGTCGAATTTTTTCAAATAAAGTGTAGATTAAAGTTAAACCTTGTGTTTTTTATCTCATTTATATCATGGATCTACATCAAGTAACGGCCTCCACAATTCAAATGTTGAAGAAAGCGAATACAAGCTTTTTGGCCCTTTGGTATTTTAAGTTGTTACTCAAAAATGCTATAACATCCCAAAACCTGTGGTTTTTAACCACGTGTTTGAAGAGTGAAGTGTGTCCTAAATACATCAAACTCAAGACCAACAACAACAGTTATGCAGCTCGAAGAGCAGTTATCACTGGACAGAAGATATGGATCAAATCAGAATGCAAGATTTTTGTTCCACAAACGAGACATCTACAATATTTATCTCAAGGTAATCCATACCGAGTTATTGTACAGACTTCATCCACTTGAATTCAATTCATTAGATTACAATGATAGATTCAAAATTAGATCAATAATACATAATAAATATACTATCCAATACCGCAAATTAAAGTTTTCGTGTCACGAAAACCGAAACCTACTCCACGTAAAACTAAATTTTCTGACCATCAATTTTTTGATAGATTCGTTAACCTTTCTGATACTAAGTTCACAACTAATGAAACAAATCTCTTGGAGAAAGGTTTCAAACACAATATTAAATCAAACAAGATAAAATCTGATTTAGAGGAACTTGGCATAGATACTGAAATTTCTCTGAAAATATTCCTAATAACACTCACCTTAAATATTTAGCATCTAACATTATAAAAATGAATCATTAGCTGACTTTAAACCGAGTAAAGAACAAAATATTTTAAAGGCCATCAAACAAAAATCTCAACTAAATGAAGTTATTTTTACAAAAGCAGATAAGGGTAATACTGTTATTGCGTTAAATAAAAATGACTACCTATTTAAAACTCTAAATTTCATTTCGTCCGGAAACTATACAATTTTAAACAAAGATCCAACTATTAAATTCCAGAAAAATATTAAAATTGCAATAAATGACGCAAAATCTTTAATTAAAGCAATAGATAAATACAAATTAATTTTACCAAACCCTCAACCACCTCAACTGTATTCACTCATTAAATTGCATAAAGTAAATAACCCCGTTAGACCAGTCGTATCTTACGTTACAGCCCCAGCCGTGAAATTGTCGCACTACCTTATAGATATCATTAAAAATTATTGTTCATTCAAATCAAAATTTTCTATAAAAAATTCTTTCGAATTGATAAATAACATAAAAAACGTTAACCTACCACCTAACGCAAAACTTATTTCGTTTGATGTTGAGAATTTATACCCAAGTGTTCCTCCAGGTGATGTCAAAATATTAATCGAAAACATGTTGAATTCGAATCATGTTAACCACATAATTAAATCAGAAATATTGAATCTGTTGGACGTTTGCATTGAACAAAATTATTTTTCTTTCAACAACATCTATTATAGTAGTGAAAATGGTTTAATCATGGGAAATCCTTTGAGTCCACTTTTAGCAGAGATTTTTATGAATAATATTGAACAGAAAATTCATACACATCCACTCATTTCCAAATTTCTTTATTGGTATAGATATGTTGACGACATCTTAGTATGTTTCATTGGAACTACTCGTCAATTAGACTTATTCCTTAATTTCATTAATTCCATCCATTTGAACATTAAATTCACGATAGAAATTGAACAGAACGATTCCATTAATTTTTTGGACTTAAAATCACTAAACAAAATAATAATCATGTTTTTCGGTCTTTCGTAAACCAAAACATACTGATACAATTATACATAACTACTCATTACATCCAATTCAACACAAAGTTGCAGCTTTAAACAGCATGGTACATCGGTTACTCAATTTACCTTTATCAGTAGAAGATTATAATAAAGAGTTAAACATCATCAAACAGATAGCCATTAATAATTCATATAATCCGGATATGATAGATCTAATCATTCGTAAAAAACTGTATCAGAAAGCAATAAATGAAGTATATCCTATTCACAAAGACTATAAAATATTCAACAGTTTAACATTCTGCGGTTCTGCAAGTACAAATATTAAATCCTTTCTCGTCAAACAAAATCTTAATATAACTTTCAAAACTTCTAATAACTTAGGTAAACATATTAAAAATAATAAATCTCGTGTTGAAAAATCAAGTAAATCAGGAATCTATAAACTCAATTGCGGTTCTTGTGATAACATTTATATCGGTAGGACCTATAGGAGTTTTGGCATAAGAACATCTGAACATAAACGTAGCTTCGATAAAAATAAATCTGATTCAAATTATTCAAACCACCTAATAAAAGAAAACCATTCATTCAATAAAAACTTTGACATATTACATATAAAATCAAAAAGTTCAAAATTAGATCTCCTAGAAGCATTAGAAATAAATAGATACAAACATTCGGACAAGCTTTTGAATGAACAGGTAGATGTGAATTATTCACCCCTACTTAACTTGTTTAATTAGTTTTTATTACCTTTCATACTAACTGTACAATGGCTCGGTGTGGATTTTCCTGTTATTCATCCAACTTGTTCTACGATTTGTTTATAATACCATACTCTTCATTCTGTTTTTCATTCTTGATAAAGCTGCTGTGTCAGCGAAACGTCGTCGAATTTTTTCAAATAAAGTGTAGATTAAAGTTAAACCTTGTGTTTTTTATCTCATTTATATCATGGATCTACATCAAGTAACGGCCTCCACAATTCAAACCAAGATATCCAAAACTGAAGTGTTTACTACTACTATATTACAACTGAGGTGTCCTCAAATCACAGAGATGAGATAAATGAAATAGGGTATATTTTATATATAGAGAACGAGAAAATTTCAATGTTTTTGTTCGGCAACTGGGTGAAATAGTGAAGTTATAGGAAATGAACCACACTTTGCGGAGCTCTTTCGTAGTAGCGAAAAATCATTTCAGATATCACCTTCTGTTCCCGAGTTATTTTGTTATTCTCAAATTTTCGATATTTCACCAATTAGTGATGAAATTAAAATATTACATTTACACTTAAGAAACATATGAAAGAAGTGGAGACGACCGGAATACAAGCTGATCTTTAGTTATTCGTAGATCATGTTCGTAAGCTGAAGAAATTTTTTCGAATCCTAATAATTCTAATCTCTTCCTTTTATTACCTAAATATGAAATTTGGAATATCTCGAAATTTAAGAAATGATTTTCGTTTATGCAATGCTCTGCTGAATCAGTTGTTATTTTAATATGAATTATTGAATTTTTATGCTCGTCTACTCTAATATTGATGGATCGACCGGTTTGACCTATATGCAAATCAGGACATTATTTTATATATTTCATTAAAATATGCATTATATGCACCGCTTCTTTCACCTGTATCAAGTAGCTTCTTGTTATTGACCAATAGTGAACATTGACCTTGCGCCTTTTATCAAAACAATTCGCGGTCCTGTTACCTCGTTTTGGATACAGATACAAGTCAGTAACGAGGAGAACTTACTAAATTAAGCCTTATTAACAAATTACATAGTATTATATCCTATAGTTTCTGATCTATAGCCAGTTGAAGTTTTCATCACTAACGTTTTCGAAGGATTAGTCCTTATTATTTCTTCAGTTATCCAATTCTTCACAAAGTATTCACTGGATTTTTCCGGGGAGAAAGCTTAAGACACTACTTGTTGGTAAATTGATGTCATTGGCTGAAGATACTATGGGTTGTATATATTCTGGAAGATTGATATATTTTCATAACATTTAACGTTATACTAATCTAATAATAATCATTCTAGGATATGTTTTCATTATAATCATTGCTTGGCGGTGATATATATATATATATATATATATATATATATATATATATATATATATATATATATATATATATATATATATATATATATATATATATATATATATATATATATATATATATAAAAAAGTCTAGAGAACACTTCTGAATATCGATATATCGTATCCAGAACGATCAATATGGATGATTTTTTTTAAGAAATGAATACCTGCATAAATTTCTCACCAAATTGTGTAGAGTGCCGCAACAGATTTCAGTTTTTTTTATAAAAAACTAAAAATGCAGCAGATGCGACGCTGCTTTATAATCATTTCATGTATTCAGTGTTTCAGTTAGTTGGCACTTTGTTTCTGTTGTAAGCACAAATAAAAGATTCAAGTTTTGTGATTCGACCATGGAAAGACGACATTTGACTAGAGAAGAGATGTTACGAGCCGTTGGCATGCTCCAAGCTGGGAGCTCACAACGGGAAGTATCTAGGGTTCTGGGAAGTAGCCCAAGTGTCATAAACCGTTTATGGTCGCGTTTCAATGAAACAGGTAGCGTAGAAGAACGCCATACAGGTCGTTTCAGGATTACTACAGTCGCCCAAGACCGATTTTTGGTTTCACAAGCCAGAAGAGATCGTACTACCACAGCATCTCAATTAGCTCAAGAGCTATCACGAGTTCATAATGTACAAATTTCCGACCAAACTGTGAGAAATCGACTGCACGAAGGTCAACTCCACTCCAGACGTCCTTTAAGAGTTCCACAACTGACCCATGGAAATCGCGCTGCTCGTTTAGCTTGGTGCCAAGAACACGTACACTGGGATCAAGAGAGGTGAGTCACAGTTCTCTTCAGTGATGAATCTAGATTTAGTTATTATCCTGATTCGGGAAGAATTCGAATATGGAGGGAACCTGGAAAGCAAAACCGTCTCCAGCATGCTCGAGAAGTTGTTAGACAGGGAGGCGGATCAGTGATGTTTTGAGGAGGTATACGCCTTGGTGGAAGAACTGACCTCGTTTTCATACAGAACAACCTCACGGGAAATTCTTACGCAAATGATATAGTTTTATCTGTAGTGGTACCGTATCTCCAAACAATGGGTCAAAATCCACTCTTCCAACAAGATAATGCTCATCGTGCAAGAGTTGTGTTGAATGTTCTTGAAGAGAATGATATCGAACTTCTACCGGGGACATCCTGATCCCCAGACCCGAATCCCATCGAGCATGTGTGGGACACCCTAAAATGAAATCTCCTGCGTCGAAACGTCTTCCATCATGAACATGATCTTCGATTAGCAGTTCAGGGGGCTTGGAATGACTTAGGCCAAAATGTAATAGACAATTTAATATTGAGAATGCCGCGACGATGCCAAAGTGTCATTAATAACAGAGGTGGATCTTCTGGGTACTGAAAAATATAAGTGCTTCCATATCGTTTCGAAAATATTAGTTCAGGATTTTTTTTTGTGTTTTACCGAATTTCGTCATTTTCAAATTTCAATTTTTTTTTTATAATAGGTGCTTTGGAGAAGTCAAATATTATTTTGTTTTCTTGAGAATACATTATATACAATACATACTAACAAAAACCGAAAGATTTCTATAAATTCGAATCATCAAACTCATATTTTAAAGATATTGGTAAGTGTTCCTAGACTCTTTTGAGGTGTTTATATATATATATATATATATATATATATATATATATATATATATATATATATATATATATATATATATATATATATATATATATTGAATAATATAACACATATCGTTTTCTGTCTCAAAACGAGTATTTAAATGATATATTTTCCACAAAATCGACAAAAATGATTAATATTTAATGATAACGATGGCTTGCCAGTGTAGATATTTAATGTGAATTAGAATATCTAATCCTAAGCAGATGTTCTGTTTTGTCGATATTTGGGATTTTTGTTTTTATTTGTATATGCAGCTCATTGTTATACAGGTTACTAGTATTCTCTGGTATGATTTTTTGTAAGTAATTCGCATATCTGAATAGTTTTAGGATTATAAACTATTCAACTCATATTTTTTGTAAAGACATTGGTAAGTGTTCCTAGACTCTTTTGAGGTGTTAATATATATATATATATATATATATATATATATATATATATATATATATATATAATTTGTTTAATAATATAACACATATCGTTTTCTGTCTCAAAACGAGTATTTAAATGATATATTTTTCACAAAATCGACAAAATGATTAATGTTTAATGATAACGTTGGCTTGCCAGTGTAGATATTTAATGTGAATTAGAATATCTAATGCAAAGCAGATGTTCTGTTCTGTCGATATAATCTAACCTAACCTAACCCGAAGACTTTCTGGTCTTACGTATCCGATTTAAAAAAAGACGTAACTGTTCCGCATGTAATGAAACTTGATCAGGCAGAGTTCAATGATTGTGACTCTATATCTGATGCCTTCGGTAGGTAATTTGCGGGAGTCTTTGAGGATTCAGACACACCTGTTCTGTATGAAAGTAAATTCGATTCAGTATTACCTATATGGTTGAGTTACATTGGAAGATCTAAAATAGTTGATAAAATTAAAAACCTCGATTGTAGCAAGGGGGCTGATCCGGATTCCATCCCTCCAATTTTCATTAGGTCGTGTGCAGAGAAGCTGGCAATACCTCTGCAATTAATTTTTAATAAATCTCTTCGACTTGGAATTTTTCCAGATAAATGAAAACTTGCAAGAATAGTACCGATATTCGAATGAAAGTGAAAAGGAACGCATTAATAACTACAGACCTGTATCTATTTTGTGCCATTTCGGTAAAATTCTGTTCGTAACAGAACAATTGTTTCATCTATGTAGCTCGAAGTTGCCACAGCACCAACACGGTTTCATTAAACGCAGGTCTGTGCTCACAAATTTGGCACCGTATGGTGATTTTTTTTTCGGAAGCTCTTGATGAAGGTATACAGGTGGATACAGTTTACACGGATATGGCCAAAGCTTTTGATAAGGCTCACAATAAAACATTAACATCAGTTTTATCCGATTTTGGAATATGTGGTTCTCTGCTCAGATGGATAGTCTTACTTGAGTAAAAGGTTACAATATGTGGTATTACATGGAATATGCTCAGGAACTTTTCGGGTGACTTCTGGAGTCCCGCAGTGGTAAAATCTGGGACCCCTCTTATTTGCCTTGTATTTGAATGATATTCATGAATGCTTTCGATACACCCATCATGAACTATTTGCTGATGATTTGAAAGTTATAAAAAAATTTGCAATACTACTGACCAACAAATGTTTCAGAGTGATTTGAATCGTCTATTTTCTTTCTGTACGTCACGTTACTTCAAGCTCAATGTCGGCGAATGCCAGCATATTACTTTCACGAAAAATACAAGAAGAATAGAAATTTCTTTCATTTTAGGAGAGCATGTTATACCTAGGGTAGATCGTGTTCGAGATTTGGGTGTTATCTTTGATGAAAAGCTATCATTTGTATATCATATCGATCATATTGTCTCTAAAGCCTTTAAAATGCTTGGTTTTATTCTTAGAATTACCAAAAACTTCACAAATATTGTATCGTTAAAAGTCTTATATTTCACCTTGGTTCGAAGCCACCTAGAATATGCTACTATTTGGTCTCCCTCCTACCATGTCCTTATTGATAAAACTGAGAGAGTGCAGCGTAAATTTCTGAAAAAATTAAATTAAAGGTTCAATCAAGATCTATTGAATATTGATTATATCACTGTAACACGAAAGCTTAATATACTTACCTTGGAGCGGGAAGGGTGCTCTTCGATGGTATCTATCTTTATAAAATTTTGAACAACAAATTCAACTTTCCCTTGATACATAATTTGACATTTTATGTGTCTAAATATCCGAACCGTCGAACGGCACTCTTCTACGTTCCTAAGGCCTGAACAGCTCTCTATTATAGCTCTGTCTTTCTAAGAATAATGAGACTGTATAACTGGCACTTGGGTAATATCGATTTGTTCAACGTCAATTTGTCTTGTTTCAAGAAGAAGATATTTTTATATTTAGTCCATCGCTTGTGATAATCCTTTTTGCTTATTGTGATATACCTAATAGGTTTTTTTTTTATTTTTCATATTTTAATTGATTCTGTTTATTATTTTGAACTAACTTCTTGTAGAGAGCCCCTGTTATTGGGAATTCCTGTTGGGGCTCCGGTTAAAATTAATAAATAAATAGCTAACTCTGTTTCGCCGGCTCGGTGGCGAATGGGATATGATGCTCGTCTCCTACGCAGAGTTACCTGGGTTCAATCCCCACAAAGTCGGTGCGATTTTTCGGATTCTGGGAATCGCTTGAGTGTCCATCTTTCGGAGGAGATGTAAAGCTGTCGGTCCTGTCTAACAGAGATGTGTTGGACATTAAAGATCCCTTCCCTCGACACGAGAGGGTTCAGCAAAATTCTCGGGTTAGTGAGGTGACAGAATTCCCCGGCGTGTCATTAGCCGAAAGGCAGAAACAGAGCACGTTGAAGGAAAAACAAACAAACAAACAAAACTCTGTTTCATATGACATCTCATAACTTTTTGCGGCGGAAGGACTGCTTTGCGAGATTCGATAGTTTTTACATTTAATATTCTTAGTGGAATGAGAATTTCGTATTTTCTGATAACCGAATTGATTCATCGCCATTAGGTATGTCTTGAAAGAAATATTTATTGTTATTTCAATACTTTGCTTACGTAGCTAAGAACAAAAGCATCGAAATTCGTTCACCCTGTACAGTGAATTATCAAATTTCAAAGTTTCAGTAGTAAAAGTATGGCAGCTAGGCGAAATATTGAAGAGAGAAAAAACGGACCATCTTCCCCGTTCTATTTTTGCATTTAGGAATTTGATGTAGCACTTTCAGTTATTTGCTAGTTTCAATATTCTTCGAATTTCAGCGATACTCAATATCTTGGTCATTTCTGAGATTACAAAAAATAATTTCTATATTCTTCAGTCACTTTCTAATATAATCAAAAAATTGATTTTCTTTCGTTCAACGAGTTTCGAATTATAACGTCATAGATAAATTTGATTTCGTCAAATAAAATATTTTCTCCTTTTTCAAAAGTATATGTCGTGAATAGCATTTGCCCTTTCACAGATTGTTTTCATTAATATTTTTCGTCATGTAATTTTTTGAGAAACACAGCATTAGTCAAAATTGTTGGAGGTAAAATAACAGGTTTCTCATTTGTGAGAATAAAATACAACTGAATTAAAGTATGAATAGCAGTTTGTTCACTGAGCCAAATATCCTGCTTGTTATTCTTTTGTTCAATTGCACTGGGCAAACTTGATATTTCCGGAACATCGTTTAATATCGAAATTTCTGTATGACCCAAATAAGTTTTCATTAAAAATGAAATTTATTACGAAACGGAAGAAGTTCCGCTATGAAATGAATATAACGCGATATTTTTCATTTTACCTTATGTTTCATATTCATTTATTTCAGATCAGTAAAATCAGTAAGTTCCGAAGGGTGAGAGTGAAAAGTTAGTGTAAATTATTAGTCCGATAAACTAAAACATTTACCCCTGTATGAATTTCCAATTAGCTCAAAATTTGCATCGACGTTATGGACCCAATTATAATAAAATTGTGAAAAGTCCCTATTGATCAACGTGAGCAAATATTCAATTTAAGGTCGAAGTTTGTGAAAATTAGTTTATTTGATTTTTCAGCGAAACGGTTCATTTTGCCATATAAATGTCTCTAACAATAATTGCCGATCGTGCAATTATCTTAGGAAATTTTTCCTGTACTTTTCTATAAAATTTACCAATTCTGAGAAAAAGCGATTCTAAACTTAACTTTAGTTGTGTTCTTCATAATATGAACAGGTTTTCATGCCACATAAGAGGTAATGAACGTTTTTGTTTAGATGGTTCTTTCGGTAGGTTTGGCCGTTGATCTAAGGATTTTCTTTTCCTGGAGATTCAACATTTGAACACGGCCTAGAGAAGTGGTGCATACTGGTAAACAAAATAACCCAACATTTTTGCAACCCCATTTCGAATTACACCCTATTTCAAGGCTGTGAAAATAGAGTTAAAGATTCTTTTTGGTGTAGAAGTAAGAAAGTAGAGTGTGGAATAATTTCCATATATCGTGAATCAACTTTTTATCCCATTCTTTTGGATCCAGTTGATTACGAATCCCCAATTACACGATAAAAATGTGGGTGAGCAGAAGCCATGGTAGGAGGAAGACAAACTAATTAAACACGTTTTTTTATCACGTGTATGTTTTGCAGAATATAAGTGACTAGTCTATGCAAGTGAATTTTTTTTGGAGCTGCATATACAGAAATGATAAAGGGATTAGAGCTTGCTCATATAATAAAATTTTGTTTTTCAAACAGTTTTGGAATTGTCGTTTATCCCTCTGTTCGTATTCATTGTCATTGTATGTTTTCTTATGAATCTGAAGATAAACTCGTATTTGAACATTTTCCCATAGTTGTTGAACCTTGCCGCTTACTCATAATAATAAATTAATAATATTTTCATGTGAAGTTTGAACGATGAGTAACATCAATAGATCAACATCTTCACCAGCAACTACATTCATATCCGTTGGATTGAACTGATTTGTTGTAGTGTTTGTAATGAGTTCACCAGCGTCATTGTCAGCCTGCTCGACTAAAATATATTCAGCGGTGATTTTTTTCAGCATTGTCATTAACCGAGTCTTATTGTGAATGGTACATCGAAATTGTCCATGACTAGTTGGCATTCTTGTTAATTAGTCAAAGAGAATATCGGAAGACGCCCATGCTTTTACCATACGACGAATATGTTAATATATTAGTCATGCAGACTAATAGTTTTACTCAAACTAAGTCCAATGATGTGCATAAGCAGCGTAGTCATGCTTATTACGGAGAATATAACTAAAGTCTACTTCAAAATATTTATGCCACTAACGTTCATAGAAATTTTCAGCTTGTTAGGAATTTATGCAAGGGCACTGCTATTTTTTCGGCAATTCGCTATTGCTAACTGAGGGGAGAAATAAAAACTAATTATTTGAATCTATTTATTTGATTGATGGTAGAAATTGGAAACCTACAAATTCAGTTGAAAGGTTTCAAAATATCTAGATGAAATATGACAATATTTGATGATTTCTCTTGCTGCTTGGGGAAAATATCCAACCATATACTTACTTGAAATTCCTGTAGATTCTACATCATTATACTTGACATATCAGCTTTATCACAAATATTTTGTTCTAACCTTTGACATATAGGTTGAAAAATTGAGATACTAGATGTGTTTAAACTTGAGATTTTTCAAAATTGTAATTCTGATATATTACACGATATGAAATCGGAAATATAATTTGTAATTTACGACACTTTATGAAAATGTGAAAATTATTACCCAGCTTCCAACTTGAAATTAAGACTGAAACAATGATCAAGAAATAAAATTATTTGACCCTGCAATGGTCGCCTTATGTTTTGTAACAACAGAGGTCGCGCGCGGAGTAAAAATCCGCACCTCGATTTTCTATTTTTTTTTCTCCATTTAACAGGTTTTGAATGAAAGAATGAAATATTTGCATTCATTTGAGTAATAAAAAAAACAAGATGAAAATGGACTGGAATTTAGAAAAATATAAAAAAACTTCAACTTTATTTACATGAAAGCTGAAAAAAGGGATCAAATTAACTAACCCAATCGGCATCCTCTTGATTGTTTTGGAAGCATTCCCAACACACTAAACTGGTTTGCTTAAGGCACAAGAATATTTTACAACTGTTGCAAAAATATCTCGTGGGTCTGTTCTTCACCCTATCGCACACCCCACACCATCCTCGTTGGTGTTCTGTCGGCTCACGTCGTTGCTGCTTCGCCAAGTGCTCTTCAGTTGGATTCTTCTTTTTGAGGATTTCATTCATTCTTGTAGTAAGACTTCTTGGTGGGCTCTTTGACAACCTTCGAACCTCTACATAGGGTTTTATGAGCTCAAAAGCAAGATCACTCAAAATTCTTCAAAATTCTTAAAGATGATGAGGGAATTGATGCCAGCAAAATTCACCAGAGAGTAAAATATAACCATTGGCCAACGTCGCGTACTACGAGCACAATTGTATGTAGAACATAACTGGTCGACAGTATCAACCCCTCCCTTTGTTGTGTTATACATCATAATCATCTCTGGTTTTTCAGTAGTGTCATCAATTTGGTCGACATGGTGCATACTAGAGACGAGTAATACATTTTCACCTTTTTTAAAATATAAGAAACGAGTGTAACATTTTTGTGAAAAGCGAACATTGAACTTTTTATTGGTCTTTTCACAGGACAAGAAGAATCAAAAGGCAACTCTCGCTTATTTTTTCTGATAGTTATGACCACAGTGACCTTGAAATTCTTCTCGAATTTTTCCACAAGATTAAAACTTGTGAACCAGTTATCCTCAGTTACGTTTCTTCCAGTTACGTTCGCCAGTTATACTGGCGAAATGCACATCATCCACGAAAGGCCTCTAGCTTTTCATCCACAGTTAGATAATGAAGAGGAGTAAAACAGTTTTTGCACTGATCAACAAAAATCTCAAAAACATCTCTGATTGGGGCAAGTGTCGGTTGCTCGTCTCAACTGTCTAATTTCCAAATAATCGAAACAGATGTGTCTCAAAAGAAATTTGAAATGCCGCTCAGACATCGTAAGGCAAAATATTTCAACACCAGTGCCGTTGGTTTTCCACAAATTGTTGGTATTCAGGTGGTTACTCTTCAGTACTCCGGCCAAGTACAGCATGTCCCATTTTGGGGGTGCCACCAGGAGCATCTCTGTTATTATTTAGGATAGAGAGATGGGGTTTTCACGACCCTTGGCTACTCTTGAAATCTGTTTTTACGTTTCTAAAACGGTTTTTTGAGTAGATTCTAGTGACGTACTCGAAGCTTTTTTTTCATTAATTATGACAGATATGACATAAAGTTGCATTTTTTCAAATACGAACATAGTTTTTTTTTGGCATATTCCGATTGCCGTTTTTTTTTCCTTTTCAAAAATTTATAACATGATGACAAAATTTCCACCCAATTTGAAGAAAATAACGGAATAATGATTTACCCCTAATGGCTGGGCGAAGGAACACACGTGAGTGGACGAACCATAGAACATTTGTAGTTATTCGATGAAAACGATCAAAACAATGCAAAATCTTCTTGACCGAAATAATGGAGCAAGGCTGCTCCTAAGATTCCATCGTTATTTATGACATCCGCAATTTCCGCTTTTTATTTTATTTTTGAGATTGTCGTTTAGTTTCTAGAGTTCTCTGAGAAATACCTACATGAGAATAATAATAGGCACCTAATAATTTACTCAAATTTACTTCTCATAATGATTTACATATATTGATCGAACTGATTTCCATCATGTTGTAAACATAAAGTGCATCTTCGGATTATATCTTCTATGTCTGAATGCTCTCTGTGAACACAGAAGTCTTCATCTATGCACGTTCATTAGAAACCATAGAACGACCAATAATTATTATTATTCATTATCTGTGGATATATTGGCTTCGTGTCTATTTGAATTCGTAAAATTAGTGTTCGTTGTTGAATTTGAATTGTTTAGTTAATTTCTGCAATTCACACTATGGAACAAAATAGAAGATACGAAAATTTCGAAAAGTTGATATGCTGAAGGTCTACTTTCAGTGTCACTGTAACGCAGTCCGTGCATCAGAAGAATATTTGAATAGGTAAGTTCGACAATGGAAATGGAAGTAGTAATTCTAATCAATATTAAATACCTGACTGACACTCTCCAATAGATTTCCTCAAAGAATTCAACCAAACAGGAAGTTCTTCGCCAAAATGGAAGCAAATCTTTCCAATTATGGTTCGTTCGAGAAACCAAGAAGTAAAAACTACAATAAACGGAATAGAGGTGAAAATGAACTTGACGTGTTAGCAGCTGTTGAGGCTAACCATTCTACATCGTGTCGGCAAATTGAGAGCGAAGTGGGTGTGTTAAAAGCAGAACCCAAAGAATTTTGAGAAAGTATAAATATCATCCCTATAAACATAAAATAATTCATCATCTCAATGCCGGGGATGCAGAGAGAGAACGGCGTTCTGCAATTGGTATTTAGGGAGAATCAGAGGTGAAGCTCGTTTTGGGCGACATATCATTTGGTCTGATGAGTCAAGAATCAGCAGTGCCGGAATCTTTAATCGCCATACGAATAGATTCTGGGCAAACGAAAACCAACACGAAGCAGTAGCTCGACGGCAGCAGGGAGGTTCGGTTTCAATGTGTCGTGTTTCGTAATGGGCAACAAATTAGCCTACTATATCTTTGATTGCAACTTGAATGCACAGATATATCTCGAAATTTTAAATATTTGTCTGCCACAACTGCAAGATGACATTCCTCTTGCTCAATTCAACACATATTACTTCCAACAAGACGGTGCTCCTTGCCATAATTCGGCCGTGGTGAGGAACTACTTGGATTTAAATTTTGAAAATAAATGGATCGGTACCAATGGCCCAATTCAATGGCCACCTTGGTCTCCTGACCTATCCGTTTTAGATTTTTTCTTTGGGGTTATTTAAAAATAAGATATATAGGAGGCAATATGCCAATTACGATCAATTGAAGAATGCAACAAATGAAGCATTCGAAGATCTGAGGAGATCCTAGCTACATTTGACTAGGGCCATAGAAGATATAATCCGAAGATGCACTTTATGTTTACAACATGATGGAAATCAGTTCGAGCAATATATGTAAATCATTATGAGGAGTAAATTTGAGTAAATTATTAGGTGCCTATTATTATTCTCATGTAGGTATTTCTCAGAGAACTCTAGAAACTAAACGACAATCTCAAAAATAAAATAAAAAGCGGAAA
Source organism: Cryptolaemus montrouzieri (assembly GCA_013387265.2). Taxonomy (NCBI): domain Eukaryota; kingdom Metazoa; phylum Arthropoda; class Insecta; order Coleoptera; family Coccinellidae; genus Cryptolaemus; species Cryptolaemus montrouzieri. The sequence goes on along the minus strand of JABFTP020000185.1, from coordinate 47,990,345 downwards.
TTGCGGATGTCATAAATAACGATGGAATCTTAGGAGCAGCCTAGCTCCATTATTTCGGTCAAGAAGATTTTGCATTGTTTTGATCGTTTTCATCGAATAACTACAAATGTTCTATGGTTCGTCCGCTCACGTGTGTTCCTTCGCCCAGCCATTAGGGGTAAATCATTATTCCGTTATTTTCTTCAAATTGGGTGGAAATTTTGTCATCATGTTATATATTTTTGAAAAGGAAAAAAAACGGCAATCGGAATATGCCAAAAAAAAACTATGTTCGTATTTAAAAAAATGCAACTTTATGTCATATCTGTCATAATTAATGAAAAAAAAAACTTCGAGTACGTCACTGGAATCTACTCAAAAAACCGTTTTAGAAACGTAAAAACAGATTTCAATTATCTTCTATAAGAACCGAGATATCGAGAAAAAAAGAAATCCGGAAATTTTCAAGATTCGCGAATAACTCAAAAACCACTGAAGTTAGAATAATTCTGATTAGCTCTATGAATTTGTCTCGAAAAAGTAGCCAAGGGTCGTGAAAACCCCATCTCTCTATCTTAAATAATAACAGAGATGCTCCTGGTGGCACCCCCAAAATGGGACATACTGTACAACAATCCAAAGAGTGCTTTAATTTCCGAAATGTCGGTGAATTTCGAATCCTTTCACGAAATATTTCATGGAAGTTTGTTGAATATGTATATTGCTATTGTCAACTATTATATTCAGTAGTTGGTCCGGAAAAAATAATTCCATATATCGTACATCGTTTTTAGACATTTAGTCGTACTTCGGGTAGCAGGAAATTGTGTTACAGATTTTCCCATCGAGTTCTTATAGTCTGTGTCGGTTTATGTTTCAGTCACATTGTCTTGTCATCTTTGCCTTCAAACTTTGGACCTTAGTTTTTTTCCGTTTCTTCAATTTCGAGTTCATTTTTGGAAATATCTTGCTCGCTATCTCTGTTAGCCGCATCACATTCTATTTCATCGGGCTCCATTTCAGAATCATCATAGGTTTCACCCTCATCGTCATCGGATAAAAAAGACTCATCTAACAAACGCTGTTCCTTTTCGTAAGAATAATTCATTGCAGGATCAAACGAATAGCCGGAAAATATAAAAACAAACACTCTTATCTTGATAATATTGGTAACGCTCGTAGTCGTGCGTGGAGCCTCACTCCGCAAAAATGTCTGTAGCCGGTCTTCACTTATAAAACTCAAACTCAGTACTAGGATAATACACGCGATTTTAGGAAGATAAATAAATCGGGATGACTTCAAGAGGTGGATGTGCAAAGATTTCAAAGAATTTGCATCGGTGCGGAGCGAAGATCTGCGCGCGACCACTGCAGGGTCAAGAAAGCCATCATTAAAACATTGTAGGTCAGCTTTGCTCTACCACTAAATGAGTCTGCTTAACTACCATTCGAAGTTTCATCAATATTAGCTTCCATTGGCATAACAAGATTCAGTTTTAAAAGTGTAAAGATAACTATTTTATGATTGATTTCCCTGATATATTTATTTACTAGATCGGGAACATATCAATTCAAAAGCAATTGACAATGTGACTACTATTTTGTACTTTTCTAATTTCTTGAATTTGAAATATAAAATCTAAGAATATTATAATTTCAGAAATATATTCAACTTTTCTTATGGAATCAGAGTTGGAAATACGAAACGAATGAAATTACCCATATATTATGGCGAAAAAGCTATGTCATTTGGGCTTTTTGATTTTTGATGAAATAGAATTACTGTGCGGTGCATTATTATCATTTTTTTAAGAAATTAGCAGTAGTTGTACCACAAGGTGGACATTCGTCACATATAGTGCTATGAGGGTAGTTGAACATAAGGCATTAAACGTGTACACCAATAGCACATTTAGCATACCTAGTCCTAGTTTTGTTAAGGAAATGGGAACATCTTTGCTTAGCTTGTGGTGAAACTATTAACTATCAAACCAAGCGTTGAAGTTATTATGTCGATGACGACATAATAACTCATATATGAATATGATAATTAAATACTGTCCCATTTTGTTCCGAAATTGTAATGGCTAAACTCCTTTCAAATGCCAATTAGTTCATGGTACCACCTCGTTTTCTATTAATCTTCTAAGCATTTGTGAATATTATTCCAATTGAGTGAAAAATTGATAAGAAACACAACACCTCTTCTCTTACTTTTATGTGATACTGAGCGATATTTTGGTCAAAGGCATCTTAATCTTAAGCTTAATAACTTGACTTGAGTAATAGGTTGAACTCCATTTATTGATGATAAAAATATTACAATATATTGCACTTGACAAATATAACATTCCATAACGAATAAGCTCTGTCTGTGTATATTGGTTGCAACCATGGCGCTCTTTATACGACTTCATCCATACTGTGATACACGTAAGTAGCATTAGCTGAAAATATTTTGTTCAGTTGATCAAACATTGGTCCCAGTTTGGTGAAATTTCATGAGATCCGAATTATTGGCGAAATGAAAGTCATTATAAACTAAAATATGTGACGCAAGTATATTATGATGTTTGGAATTCTGCCCATTCATTCTTCTTTGTGATACGCTGGAGTAACCGTTTATGATAGCAATATCAAGGAAACATTAAATTTTTCTTATATCAACAATTATATTAGAGTTTTTAATGGGAGTATAGATGTCTTTCTTCGACAATTTTGTCCACTATGTCGTTATCAAAAAAACTGAAAAACCACTCTATATCAGACTGATTTCCTTCAAATTTGTTCAGCCTCCACAGAAAAAATTTGATCATTAATAGGATGATCCTCTTTCACATGACGATATATTTTTTTCGATTTGTTATCTATATTAAGCACACTAAGTGGAAGTTCGACTTTAGAACTTATTTGATCGTCACTCCCGTAATCTAAAGTTTCACCTCAGTTCTGACAAGTTATTTGTGTATTTGATCTTCATCGCCTGAGTTTTCAATAGTTATATTACCGCAAACGTTAACGAAGCAACAAGGTAATTGATTTTGCTTCAACTTCACCTTCAGCAAACATCGTTAGTGACTGCTACAATGGCAACTCCAACGAAAAACCATACATTAAAATCAACTTCACAATGAATAATGAAGCAACCAATAAATATCATGCTCTGAAATTCATTTATACGAGGAATATTTCAAATTCTAGGAGATAGGATCAGAGTACATGATATTTATTTAATTTGAGGTTCAATTCTCAAAATACGTGATTTCAAAGAATTTACCTGAATTACGAAAGGAGTGCCTCGGAAATTTTTCTTCAAAGCGAAGTCATTTATAAGATTTTGATATACACATGTTCTGAACCGGTTTTATATCAGATATGAAAGCGATGTGACCCATTTTGAATAAGCACTCCTCTAATTTTTTATTATTTCATTGGATAGATATCGAAAATTTAGAAATTTCATGGATTCATGTCGATTTCCGAGATTTTCTGTGATTTTTCCAATGTTTCATAGAGTCTTCAAACGCAGTACTCAAAATATTATGTACCAAGTAGATTTCGGCAATCTCACCCACTTCTGAAGGAGAAAGGGGTTCGCATTTTGAGAAGACGAATAAAACTTTTGTAGAAGAAACAACTGCCGGTACAATTTTCTAGATTTTTCTATATGATTCTCTGATTTTTAATATCAACCATGAGAGATTCCGTTTCGACGAAAAGGAACAGAAATGCAACTTTTGAAAAGTATATGTTTTTTTATATAGGGCATTTCTTAGAAAACGCCGATCGTAATAAGTGTTCTGTTTTTCATTTGATTGTAAAATATTGAGCACATAGTTGAATGATTTTTAAAGGGCTATTCATTGGGTAAACTTACTTTTTAAGAAGTAAAGGAAAAGCCCAATAAAAAGAAATAAAATTAGAAAATGCATCACACTTAATTCAATTTTTGGCACAAAAATATTTTTTAAATATAGCGATGTATAAAAAGTTACTCCGATTTATTCATACAAGAAAATGGTGTTCAAAAAATATGATTCGTAATGAAAATCAGCTATTTCGAAGGGTGGAACGCAAAATAATTTTATCAGAGCATAAGTAACTATAAATTCTTTCAAATGCCATTTGTGTTTAATACACGATATTGCTATGTATTAATTTATAGAATTTTAGTATTGTATAAAGTATCAAAATAAAAAATGGATAATAACGACATGATATAGTGTTATTGTGAATATCATAATAACTCGAATTTTCCGTTTGTGAAATTAATGGAAGTTACTTTCAACAAGATGGAACCCGCATAATGTGAATTTGAATACTAATTGGCTGATTTTTAGAGTTGGAGAAGCATGGATACGAAGAAACAGACTTTTGAAGTGACATGCTCGATCGCCAGATATGTTACCCCTTGGGTATACATATAGGATCGAGTTTACATTACACCATTCGTTAATTTACGTGATTTAGGGCAAAGTATTTTTAATACTTGTCTCAAAGTATCTGCAAATTCTATTTTTAATGTTATAGATAGAAGGTGTTAGTGACGTATTCAACAGAACATTTTGAACCATTTTCATATGATTCGAATAGTTATCATGTTGTTTTTTTCAAGTTATATCCACAAAATGCTATTTCTCCGAATTATGTTTCTGCCTCTTCTTGCACATGTAATAGCACATCCAACTCTCTATTCTCCTTGAATTCACATGACATAAGTCATCATGTTGTTTTTTTACGTTATTTTAATTTTCTTCACAGGAGCTCAGACAATATCGTCTTCAGTGCTATTTCTCCGAATGACGTTTTCGGCTCTTCTTGTACATGTAAAAGCACATCCAACTCTCTATTCTCCTTGAATTCTCATGACATAAGTTGAGTTTTCAAAAGCTCCATACTTTTTTAAATTCTCTTACAACCTTTTGAACTTCCCGACTTGTTGCAATATTTTAGCTGGACGTGCAATATAAAGACGTGCGGTATGAAAAGAGGTTTCAATACATTCAAAATTAAACTGTATTATTAAAAATGATAATAATAATAATATCAAATTTTTCAGTTTGTCCGCCTTTTCACTATGTTTGTGAAGGTTCATTAAACAATGCAAAACTATATTAATTGAAAAAATTGAACATTAACATTTACAGTAGTGTCTCATTTATGCTCTGACTCAACATTTGTTTTTCACAGTACCCTCTGTTAATAACCTGAATTCAATCAAAATTAAATTTTCTGAATATTACTTTGATGTATAAAACATGGAAAACAATACCTGCTTCTACATCGCTATACAAACATACTGTACATAAAGTAAAATAAAAATATGTGTTTTTTAAATTCGAAATAAGAATTTTTTATGGGGTTTCCGCTTACCCTGTAAAGATAAATAGTCCGTCAAAAACTATTAAATCGTGATTGGATAGAAAACAAAGGAACTATTGAGATTGGTGTTCAATAAACAGCTTGCCTAATACAACATGAACAATTTTCGCTGTAAAGTCCAAAAATTCCTAAGAAAACCATTCTAATAATGTTCTATGGCAATGCCAGTTGAATTCTTCTGTAGACTCATTCGAATTAAGAGATCAAAGAAACAAAACTTTAAATATGTATAAAAACATGTTCAAAGGAGATGCTCGAATTCGAAATCTTCTGTCGGAATTCAACAACTATACTATATATATATATATATATATATATATATATATATATATATATATATATATATATATATATATATGGAGGAGATAGATGCTCGAATTAGAAATCCTCCGTCGGAATACAACAACTTTACTATATATATATATATATATATATATATATATATATATATATATATATATATATATATATATATATATATATATATATATGGATGCTCGATGCGACAGAAGATTTTCGAATTCGAGCATCTCCTTTGAACATGTTTTTATACATATTTAAAGTTTTGTTTTGTGATCTCTCAATGCGAATAAGTCTACAGAAGAATTCAACTGGCATTGCCATAGAACATTATTAGAATGGTTTTCTTAGGCATTTTCGGACTTTACAGCGAAAATTGTTTATGTGTATTAGGCAAGCTGTTTATTGAACACCAAACTCAATAGTTCCTTTGTTTTCTATCCAATCACGATTTAATAGTTTTTGACGGACTATTTATCTTTACAGGGTAAGCGGAAACCCTATAAAAAATTCTTATTTCGAATTTAGAAAACACATATTTTTATTTTACTTTATGTACAGTATGTTTGTATAGCGATGTAGAAGCAGGTATTGTTTTCCATGTTTTTATACATCAAAGTAATATTCAGAAAATTTAATTTTGATGAAATTCAGGTTATTACGGGTGAAATACAAATGTTGGAGTCAGAGCATAAATGAGAAACTACTGTTAATGTAATTTAATTCTGCCAAAAATTCAATTTTTTCAATTAATATAGTTTTGCATTGTTTAATGAACCTTCACAAACATAGTGAAAAGGCGGACAAACTGAAAAATTTGATATTATTATTATCATCATTTTTAATAATACAGTTTAATTTTGAATGTATTGAAAACTCTTTTCATACCGCACGTCTTTATATTGCACGTCCAGCTAAAATATTGCAACAAGTCGGGAAGTTCAAAAGGTTGTAAGAGAATTTAAAAAGGTATGGAGCTTTTGAAAACTCAACTTATGTCATGTGAATTCAAGGAGAATAGAGAGTTGGATGTGCTTTACATGTACAAGAAGAGCCGAAAACGTCATTCGGAGAAATAGCACTGAAGACGATATTGTTTGAGCTCCTGTGAAGAAAATTAAAATAACGTAAAAAAAACAACATGATGACTATTCCAATAATATGAACATGGTTCGAAATGTTCTGTTGAATACGTCAGTAACACCTTCTATCTATTACATAAAAATAGAATTTGCAGATACTTTCAGATAAGTATTAAAAAGACTTTGCCCTAAATCACGTTAATTAACGAATGGTGTAATGTAAACTCGATCCCATATGTATACCCAAGGGTATATATATATATATATATATATATATATATATATATATATATATATATATATATATATATATATATATATATATATATATATATATATATATATATATATATACATATACATGTAAAATTATTTTCAACCTCTCAAATATTCGAATATTAGAATTGTTCTCCTTTCGAATATTGTTTACATAAAGATCACTGGCATTAAGAACGTCCATCGTTAAAGCAAGGAGAATACGATGGAAATTAATTGACACCCAGTAAATAAAGTAAATTTCGTTCTCGTTTCATCACTCTCGTTTGTCAATTTTATTTTTCATAGCCTTCTATTCTTGACCAGCATCAAACATCTGGCTAAAAAAACTTGACCTATCACAGTTATTTTGAAATCAATGGTTGCATTTTACAAGTTGCTCTTCAGTTTTTGCCTAACCACCTTGTTTTCGATCTTACATTAAGATGAAGTTCAGAATATCTCATGATTCAATGTATTTTTTCCCAAAATAGATAATTGAACGTATCGGATCTATTCTGAAAGTTATCATATCTTAATTGTACGGATTAAAAGTTATACTCAATCCGAATACGAAAAGAGTATTTTTCGTCCTTTAGGAGAATTTAGAACATCAGATTGCCGAGATGAAAGCCTATAAAATTAAATATAATAGAAATAGAAAACCTATCAAAACACAGAGCTGAAAATATTGTTTTTAGGAGTTGAACTCGCGTCTCTCAAATATAGACCTGGAAAATTACTTTATGCGCATAGGTACTCCCTACTCTTCCATATATGACGTTTAATCAAGCGGCATGGCATGAAATTTAATATTGTTCCCAGTGTGGGTTGAAATTACACTCTAAAGTGGAAGTAAGGTAACACGACGGTAATGAAAAAAACTCTTCCTATTCTCCTACGAAATTCCTTTATCATGCAGCGATTTGTTCATGTTTGTTAAAAATCTGACATATTCATGAATGTAACACGATGTGTTATGTATGTAACAAAGCATCGATTAACTGATTAATCGGGGTTGAAATTTCAACTGATGAATTAATAGAGTGAGAAAATTGCGTTCAACATATTTGACGCTACAGTGAAAAATAAATATACAAAGGTGAAGCCACCAACAAGGATTTTAAGTGAAAAATTATCATATAATCATTAGAAATATTCATTATGAAAATCATAAGGAATTGATTGAAAGTACAAGTAAAAGCATTACAACAGAAGACCCATGATTAATCAGAATCATAGTAGTATTATAATGGATTACAGCTTTATTATTGAAGAAATGAGAAAATCGTTCAAGTCTTCAAACAATGAGAGTTTGCTTACCAGATTGGCGATGAATAGCCTTTCACTATGAGACCATCTTAGATATTGAACCTTGCCAATTTTACCAATTAAAGATGCAAAAATCCTTACAAAATAAACCATAAGATTAATTGAAAATAGAGAACTTCAATTTAAGAAACATTGATTCTTCAATCAAAATATCTATATTAATCGACGCAATGCGCTAGGAAGGGAAACTTGTGCAATTCTCATTTATTTTGTGCCTTTTATGGTACAAAATCCACGATGTTTGCTATATAAATGAGAAATTAACTTCCTCATTGGCTCAAATGATAATGTTGATTCAGTTTTAACAGTTTTAGCTCACCCAGTGAGAACATAAAGACTTTAAATTTTCAGTTGAATTGGAAGTCACGTACGATAACAAATTAAATTCGAAATTCATAATCGTTATCGAATGTATTCAGAGTTTCCATTTACTGTGTGATTGATCCCTTAGTTTATTTCTGTTGAATAATCGAAGAAGTATATATAGAAAAATTTAGATGCTAATTTCCTACATGTCCTAAAACTATTCTCGAATATTATAGAGGTTCATATGAAAGTTATGTTATTTTTAAAGGGATGCCTTATGTTTCTCCATGAATAATCACAAGGGGATCATAATTTTCAATTTCAGAGATGAATTCTCGGCTCTTGCTTCAGTAGAGAATCAGCCTTACTTGGTCAATCGATTGTGCTTGTATGAAGTGATTGTGATTTTGTTCAAAAATGTCAATCGTTTGTCGATTGAGATGCAGTGTGAAGTGTATTCATGTGAATTCCTCTAATGCCACTACTTTATGTATTCACCGACCACCGCTTGCGAACTTCGATACATCTATGGAGAGCACGGATCTAGTTATGGGTAAACTCGATATAACTAAGAAAATTATTTGTTGCGGTGATTTCAATGTGTGATTTGACAGCACAGACAGAAGACATCGGGATTTGTGTGGCTTGCTCAGGATCTATGGTTTTGTACAAAAGATTCATGAAACATCAAGGGGTTAAAACTGATTCTGACCATTTTGCACAACAAATTTGCACGGATGTGCCGAATGTTCGGATAGCTGTACACAGACTAAGATTCGTTCATTAACACAAAAAGGGTTCAATTCTTTTAGTAATATTCTCCAGGGGCGTGATTGGGGATTCACTGATGAAGTCAACCTAACTGATAATAATGCTTTTAGGATATTTCATGAGAACTTGGCGAAGCTTTCGGGCTTTCATTTCCTGAGAAAAGTGTGAGATAAGGATGTGATCTTTATAATTTTATTAAAACTGAAAACCTTAGATATGGTTAGATTTGTCTCTAGGTTGAAAATTGAGGTTGCAAAAATAGCTTACAACAATAGAATCTTAAGTCAATCGTCCGATAAGTGTAAAACTTCCCCGTATATGGTCAATCAAATGAGAAAAAAAAACGTCCAAAATTTCTTCACTCTATAACAGCGGAAAAGTTTTAACTTCTATTCTGCTTCGGTTACAGATGCCATTTGGGGTATATTCCAATCAAATTAATTGTGTTTTGTTGCGCTACAACGAATTCAGATGAGTAGGTGGCAGTCTGGCGTGATGTTGTGAATGGGTATGCAATACTGACGAGGTAAAATAAGACCGAAAGTGCAGTCTATTGCTTCTTTTCATGACATTCCGCCGAGCTGTACCGCTGCTGTGTGGCCCTGACGGTGATTATGACGGGTGGTTTGCAAAATAAGCTCCTTCAGGAAAATATATTTACTTTTCTGCGGAAGGTAGAATATCGTTCCTTGATTAAAAGTTATTCAATGTGTGTATTCCTGGGTACAATGCCAATTTTGATTCTGTGTTCAAAAAGGCACTTAAACTCAACTTGGAGCTTAGTTTCTAAAGAATTGCCTATAATTTACTTTGAAAAATAGTGGATATTGTAATTTTCGGCTTATTTATGACACTTCTGATGGAAAATAAAAACTCAATTATATTTCCACTAACGAAACTGATCAACATATGTATACGGGAAGGTGTATTTCCGGACTAACTGAGGTTAACAAAAACCATACCTACTCATAAAAAGGACGATGAAATCGAAATTTAGGTTTAGAAAGAGCAGGTCTGCGAATGATGCTATAGTTGATTTAATTTCTAACACTATTGAATGCTTTGAGATGGGGTTGTACTTCTTGGCTGTTTTCTTAAACTTGACCGGCGTCTTCGACTGCGTCAGGCTCTTGTGTAAACTTGAGAGTTGTGGTTTCGGTGGGTGAGAGTGGAGGTATTTTCACAATACGAAGAATAAGGGCGAAATTATGACAGCATTCTATAGGCTTAGCAGATTACAGAATGGTCCCAATTTCCATGCTATAAATTTCTGTAATAGGTTCAATCTAGGTTGAAAGGTATACCTAAAGAGTAATTCAAACGGAGTGATTAAATGTATTTCAATGGGTAGGGCATTATATTCGCCAAATGAATATTTATTGATTTTAATATGTGATACTCTGTACACAAAATGTATTATATGTATATTGGTATCAATTTATTTAGGCTTGTTCATTCATCAGTGTTTCTGTAGAGTTTTGATATTTTTAAGAATTAGTTGACTGATCGAATATAATTGCCTCCATTGTATAATTTATTGACGTGTATAAACTTGAAAATATTCTTGGTAAAGAATAAATAAATACATGAATATGAATATGACTATGAACATGAACAAAGAGTTCGAGATGCATTCGTTAATGTTACTCCGTAAACTCTCAATAACGTGCGGAGAAATTTATGCGTCAAATTGCAGTGAACATCTGAGAAGAAGGTACATATTGAATATTTGTCATAGCAGGTGTACCTTTTCTCGAATATTGTTCCTAGTTAGAACATAGCATTCATAAGCTATATCAGTAATGATTTATTGTTTATGGATAATTGGGGTTATGAAAATAATTTTGTAATAAATGAGTTTCTAAGACGATTCTAGTATATACAGGAGATGTTCAAAAATGAAATCGCATTTTCTCAAAATGTCTATTAATTCAAAAACGATTCATCGATCGATCTAAAAGAACTCACCTTAACGGTTTTACACGTTCAAAAAATGACAGGAAACATAGGTATTCTTATTCCATAAAACATACCTTTGAGATGAAACTGTGTAATGAAACAGCCTGTATATTTCAAAAAGGTTTTAGGACATACAACAAAATACCATATAGCTCTCTTCTCTATATCCTTCTTAAAAATTGAAGAGGAACAAAGTAATGGACCGATTAACCTCTAAATAGGCAACCGATATATAGCAATGTCTTTTCTTAATTATAATTGCTTTCTGACAATTTATTTATTCATTTATTATTACGTAGTAGCATTTGAAGTCTGCAAAAATTTGATCATAATGGAGTCAGAAAAACTTTTTGATGTTGGCTTAATATTTGGTAAATTTGACGGAATTTTCAAACATGTGAGTTTAGCATCTGGGCAATCGTAAGTAAAGAAGTGTTATAAATGAAATCTATTTAAATTGAGTTGAAAATGTCAATTTTTGAACAACGAAATTAAATAAATACAATGTTAGAAATACTTTCGTGTGACCTTCAAATTATGCTATTTAAAAAATATTTTCTTTAATGAAATTTGAACATATATTCCTGTTTTTATTTGTCACATAATTAATGAATTAATGACTTATTCGAAAAATCCCTTAACGATGCCAAAAATGAAGAGTTTTATAGCATTGGCGTAAAATGGAGGTAGATACATGAAAATTTGTATAAAAAACCATAAAGAAGAAATTAGAGAATCAGCTCCTTTATCAAAATGAAATAGGGGACAGGTTCAAAATTGGGCCATAATTAATATAATTATATAAACCATCCAAAATAATCTGAATATTATAAACTCGAAAGATATGTTTGAAAAATGTCAGGTAGGTTTGGTGAGTATCACATTGCCATGTACCACCTGTAGTTTGAGTGTATAATATACAGTGTGTTTCTTAATATCACCCACTAACGTTAAATTATAAGTACTAAAATCTTCTTTCCATTCTATTTAGTAACTTTTTGTCTTCTATGTTCATTTGTATCTTGGATTCTTAATGAAAAAAATGAAAAACGATTGCACGTTATTAGCTACATGAAAAGGTCTCTAGTAAACTTTGTTATCATTTCGATATTTATGGATTTTAACTTTTGATTATTCCTTTTCAGTTGAAAATTGAAGCTTGTATGATCCTTGAAACATACATAGATTCATTTGATAAAAAACGATAAATAATTTGGTATCAGAAACAATTTCAATAATTAATAGCAATAACTATGACAAGGTGCTACCTGCAAAAATTACCCTTCAAAGGAAAATTCTGGGAAAGGAGAACCAGAAATGAATATAATAGGGGTATAGCAGAGAATCACGTAAAATGCGCCTAATAGCATAACGAGTTTTATTTAATAACACGGACACATTTTAGTGCTGGTCTCTAGTTTTCTTTTACTTCGTTCAGAACAGCTTCTTCAATTTGTGGAGTTCGAACAGTACGCGGTTAACATGTGTCATTGTTGTTCTTTTTAGAACGTCTAGTTTCTACAAGAAGTCTATGTATAGTTGAAAATGTTCGGTGATCAGCAATTATTATATTTGGATAGCGCTCTATGCATAGATGTCTGGCTTCTTTTCCATTTTCATTCGCAATGCTATATATAAAATGCTTCTCAGAAATTTTAGGGAAAGTTTTGAGAACGGCCCTGGATGTAGCAAGGTACATAACGAATGGATAAGATATGAAAAAGTTACCAAACAATGAAGGAATAACAGCAGAACTGGTAAATAGAACAATAGAGAAAATAAAACCCGCAAAAAAGATGAAATGAAGCAATTGAACAAATAACTTTGAGTAAAAGAATATACCTGGCGTAATGAAAAAATGGAAACGAAACACAGATGAAACAGAAGCACACCAACAATAAAGGAAGGTAACACAGTTCCGCACACTTGAAAAACACCTTCCAAGAGAAGTTGATGCGCAGTGAAACGTAAGAAATTGTACGTTTCCTAATCAAAAACTTAAATATTCAAAGAAAAATTAAGTTTCATAAAATAAAATGTATCATATGTCATATTTGTACACTTTGTAGGTACAGTAAATAAAGACGATTTATTATATGTTCGACGTACGTTTTGGGTTTCATGCCATTTTCATAAATTTAGAGAAAATTGGCATGAAGGGTTTTCCATCGGCAGGTTCCATTTTAAATTTGCCAATATTTTTGAACTGTCAACATAGAAATGTCATGGCATGGTGATTTAACAAGTGAAAACTAGGAGAATTTCAATCATGGAAAGATTTACTCTCGCACAACGCACCGAAATAGTGATAATTCCTGTGTTCGCGACATACAAATTTCGCGAACACAGTTCCAAAAGTTCTTACTGATTTTGGTCATCACCAAGTACTTACTCCCCCATATGTAGTGAATTTAATCCACAAATTTGAACGTTGCAGACATGTTAGTCAGGTCAGCTGAAAATGTCGCCGCTGTAGCTGATAGTGTGGCTAAAAAGTCAACTTTGTCAAGTTCGAGATCATCACAGGAATTTGGCATTTCGATAACCACTCTGCACCGTTTTTGCATCTTGATCTGCATCTAAATCCCTATAAAGTGCAGTTAACACAGCAATTGAAGTCAAATGACCACGAACAACGCCGTTTATTTGCTGATTGGGCAATGGAAATGCATAGTCGAGATCCTGATTTTTTGAACCGCATTATTCTGAGTGATGAGCCTCATTTCCAACTGTCTTGGTATATCAATAGAAAAAACTGCCACATGCGGTCATGCGAAACCCCAAAAGCAATACTCGAACCGCCTCTTCATCCGAAATGAGGGACTGTTTGATGTGGTTTTTGGTCGGCAGGTGTCATCGGGCCACATTTTTTCGAAAATGAGTCTGGCGCAACCGTCGATACTCTTCGCTTGCAGGGTATTAATTTTCAACAAGATGGCGCTACGTGCCACACAGTTGATGAAACAATGGCTCTATAGCAACAACAATTTCCTGAACGTGTGATTTCCCGGAATGGAAACGTGAATTGGCACCCGAGAGCAAGCGGTTTAACACCACTAGACGTTTTTCTTTGGGATTGCGTCCAAGATAAGGTCTACACCACTGTTTCAGCACTTATTGAGGCACCCAAAGACATTATTCGAGTTGTTATACGCGAAATATTACCCCAATTATGAGAAAATGTAAAGAAAATTTTCCTACAAAGAATGATCATTCGGAAAAAGGCCCGAGTTTGACAATTGCCAAATATCAAGCTTCATTATTAACCTCAGAGCCTGAACTTTGCATTGAAATAAAAATATCACCACTTTTCTCAAAGAAATGGCGTTTTAATAGGAATTGAAAATGAAACCTGTCGATGAGAAACCCTTAATTACAATGTCATTTATACCTAAGAAATAGATGAAAGAAGTGAGGACTTGAGTTTGAGTTATTGGTATATTATATTAGTGTGCTGATAAAATTTCTACGAATTCTGATAATTCTAATCTCTTCTCTTTGTCACCTGAATGTGAAATTTGTGTGTTTGTGCAATATTTTTCATTTATACAATGTTCTGAAATAGTAGTTGTTATTGATTTTTATGCTTGTTTACTCTAATATTGATGGAACGACCAGTTTGACCTTTATTAGAAGTTAAACAATCATTTCAATATAATTTATATACACTGCATTTTTCATCTGTCGATCTTTGTTATTGACTGTGAGTGAATATAGATCGTTCGTATTCGTACATATAGTGTTGTATATTCTCTTTTGATATATAGTATAATTGAATACTGATTCGTGGGACATAATTGATGATATTATATTTCATTGTTTCGAGATCCTGAAGTGTGGGGTATATAGAGGATGATAATAATTTGTCTTATTTTAAACTTTTAATTTGTCTATGATGTTATTATCGTGTCGTACCTGTTTTTTTTTTCTAAATTAAAAAAAAATTTAATTTCTCATCAAAGTTTTTTCATAAATGGGGATCCGAGTAAATTATGGATCAACATAATATGTACGAATAAGGAAAATCTATGTTCTTTATTAGTCGATTCAATACAGGTGAAAGAAGCGGTGTATACAAATTATATTATAATGATGGTTCTGCTTTTTATATGCGAAAGTGATTGCCTCATCAATATGAGAGTAGACGGGCATAATAATCAATAATTCATAATGAATACGCAACTTCTTTTTTAGAACACTGTATAAACGAAAATCAATTCTCAGGTTCTCCACGAAAACCCGAACTTTACGTTCCGGAACAGAACTAAAAGATTATAATTATATATATATATATATATATATATATATATATATATATATATATATATATATATATATATATATATATATATATATATATATATATATATATATATATATATATATATATATATATATATATATATATATATATAAACGCATATTAGAAGCTCATCAGTGTCGCATATCGCTTCGCAGCATCCTAACAAGCTACATCGGGGTACCATATCGATTCCTGAAAGGACGCATCTCGTACGTACGTACGAGAGTCGCTCTCTATGGACCGAGATGGCGAACCCGCTACCGGACTTCAAGAAAGATACGAACAAACAGATGTGAGAACTTTAGAAATTCCAACACTTGGAAACATCTTTCACCGGTCCGTGAATCACATCAACGGTACAAAACGAGCGAAAAAAATCCCGTTGAAATGGTGCCCTGGGTCTCTGTTTCCGAGATAAAACCTCCCGTCGGTAAATATTTGATGAGACAAATATATATATATATATATATATATATATATATATATATATATATATATATATATATATATATATATATATATATATATATATATATATATATACATGGTGCTTCAACGAAAACTAAACAGAGGCTATATCTACCAAGATATTCATTTCTGATCAAAACGCAAAGACAGGTCAATTTTTGTTTCGAAGGGACATCTTTGTCTACATTGCCTTGAACGAATTTCCATTTTTAATTGAAAACTGTAAAAGATACAGGGTGAGCAACTAAAAGATAGGAATGACTATTTCCCTGAGACTATTCAAGTTTCAGTGAAGTAAAATGGAACAGATCCATGCTGATCAATGGCAGTCATCATTAAGTACCATCTTCATCTCGAATTTCAAACCCTAGAGCAGGGGTGACCACCTTTGAAAATTTGGGAGAGGGTAGATGGGTCGAGTGATACCTCGAAAGAAAGGTATTATCTTTGTCTGCATCCCCGTGAATTTTCATTTGGATTGATAACTGTAGAAGATACAGAGTGAGCTACTGAAAAATAGAGGAGACTATCTATCGCCCTGAGCTATTCAAGTATTAGTGCAAAAAAATGGAACAGATTCATTCCATATCCAAGGCTGTCATCTTTGATCTGAATGAATCTATTCCAATTTTTCGCACTAATACTCCAATAGTCATTTGGCGATAGTCTTCTCTATTGTTCCGCGTATCTTCTACAGTTTTCAATCAAAAATGGAAATTCGTTCAAGGCGATGTAGACAAAGATACCACCTTTCTTTTGAGTCATCACTCGACCCATCTTCCCTATTCATTCAAAATGTTCAAGGATTGCAACCCCCGCTTAGGAGGTTGATATTTCAGACAAGTTTTGTACCCCAAAAGATGTCCCCTTGAAACAAAAATTGACCTGTTTTTGCGTTTTGATCAGAAATGAATATATATATATATATATATATATATATATATATATATATATATATATATATATATATATATATATATATATATATATATATATATATATATATATATATATATATATATATATATATATATATATATATATATATATATATATATATATATATATATATATATATATATATATATATATATATATATATATATATATATATATATATATATATATATATATATATATATATATATATATATATATATATATATATATATATATATATATATATATATATATATATATATATATATATATATATATATATATATATATATATATATATATATATATATATATATATATATATATATATATATATATATATATATATATATATATATATATATATATATGAATATAAACAGGAGTCTAAGGTACAAAGTTGTAGGTAGAAAATCTAGCAACACTGATTATGAAATATTTTCACAAATGTCAACGTCTTTAAATCTCAAGCTGTAATGCTGCACTTCCGAAATTCATATAAAATTTAACTTAGAAACTGAATACGGTGTGTTGTAACCAAGTAACCAAGTCTTCGAGTTTCTTCATCAATACTTCACTTTTCCATTAATTACCATTATACGTTATTACTAAAAACATCGTGAGCTTCACAATTTATGATCATCGCTTTCATTGAGCGTGAAATGAAGAAATGAGAAACTAAGTTTAGGAAGATTGTAGTAACTCTTGTATATCATCAGTAATGAGAAATTAAGTCATTGATCGCGAATGGAAAACCCTTGAGAAATGCGCAATTAAAAAGTTAGAAATCAACTTGAAGATTCTCTCAATTCTAGACGCTAATTTAAATGAGCAGTGAAATTTGTTCGAGTTCAATCTTAATAACAAAATAACATTAAGACGAGTAGGTAACCTACATGATGTATGTAGGTTCAATTTTTATGCGTGCAATATTCTGTTGGCTCGTTGAAGAGACTATAAAAAACTAAATGAGGATAAATACAAAACAAAATACAAATCTCAACACTGTATACGTTCTAGGATTTTTAATCTCTGGCATTTGGCCGCTATCAAAGAAACTTTCTCATAAGTTTCACGGGGTTCATGCCACTATAAAAATTAAATTGGGGTGTTCCCTCTCAATCGAGACACTGTATATTTCTTATCCCACAGTAAATGATTTCATTAGATATCTTTTGATGCATATTTGCAGCTCTAACGAGCAACCCCTAAGAGGGGGCGCTTCAAGCCCTCAAAAAAAAAACAAATAGAATATTGTAAAGAGTTCGAGCGATACCTCATTTGAAAGATTGTTCAAGCCTCTTTGCAACGGTGTATGAAAAAAATTAGTTTTGAAGAATTTTCTTCATGAAAATAATTTTCATCTCAAACGAGCAACCTCGAATATTTCGGCTTCTTTCGAGATCAATCAAAAAACGGAATACAAATAAATTTTTGTTTTATAGAAAACCTTTTCGAGGATATTAAACATGCGTCCATGAACAAGTATATTCAAGTACCTCGAAGTTTTAGACCAGAAGGAAAATAGCTTCTGTGTAATGTCTTCTGAAAATCCTATTCACAAACTACTACAATCATTTTTACAATAAAAGAATGAAATTCAATGATTTCAAATTAAATGTTCAAATTTTCCTCCATTCAATTCCTTACAATAATTTAATCTTGGCTGAAAACCGTCTCTACAATGGTTCAACCTATTTGGACTTTTTGACGACAATCATCTACAATTCGGTTAGGTTCAAATTCTCAGACAGAGTCATACAAATTTTGGACTTGAGGTGTGCTCAGAAGAAAAATCCTAGATGATCTAAGCTAGGAGGTCGAGCAGGCCACTCCATCATCTCATTCAACGACTAGGATATTGCAATTAGAGTTATTGGCAAACTGGTGCGACCTCGTGAGAAGGAGCTCTTATTGGAAATACTAATGTTGATCAAGTAGTAGTATATCGTTTTTAGTTTTCCATCATGAATGGACCAATGTAATACCCCAGCTTATCGAGATAAATTTCATCGTTAAAATTACCAGGATGAAATTTTTCGAAATCGTTAAAATTTTGGAATTCAAGAAGTGCGGGAAATTCAACTTACAGATTGCGTGGTTGGTATAAGTTAGACACACCCTGTATATGATTGTGTAATAAAATTAATTATAAGGATAAATGAAAATTATATATCCTGATTTTAATAGAATATGAAGATCTTAAAATGAAGTTTTAAGGTTATTCAATTGAAATTTAATTTTCTTTTCATTCATCTGCAGTTAAGATACTCCATGAATTTAAATATGAGAGAACTTCATCAACAAGTGCGATCCATGAAACTAAACTGTTATTCACGATTTTGGAAAATCATCACTTTCCAACTGCTTCGGGAACTAAAATCATAGTTAATCCTACTATTTGTACGCTTGAAAAATGCGACACTTATAAAGCTCCGCTACTTGTGAATGATTACAAAAGCCGATATCCACTGGGTGAAAAATCAATCAAATATTTGTAGTGATAATGAGTTTTGCAGTAACCTGAATTCTTCAATCGAAGATCTAACATTATTCGTTCACTCTACCCGGGGTGGAATAATTTATCAATTATTCCGATCAATTGAGACATTCACATTTGCATACATTTCCAATATGCTAAAAATATACATGGACACGATTATAATGAAATTGAGGAAAGTCGTTATCGACCACATGTGTGCAAAAATTTTCATTCAAGGTCAAAATTCATAAAAATGTTTTTTGGATTTTTCAGCTGAACAATTAGTTAATGATGAAAATATTTCAGACAGAAACTGTAGATCATGAAATTATCTTCAAAAAATTTTATCATTCGTTTTCTTATATACCGAATATTTCCAACCCTGGCGAGAATTACTGCATGACACTAAAATCAATTACCTTATAGCATCCTGATCCATTTCGTTCCAAATTTCAATCAGTCTGTTGCGAACCTTATTTACGGTAGCTGTCTAGTTTTGCTGGCTCTTCTTTTGAGAATGCCTCTGACTTATTCGATGGAATTCAATTATGAACTTCGAGAAGTTAAACAACGAGTTATTGCTATTCGAAGTAACAGGAGTTAATGTAGTCTTTCGGTATTTCCGAAAGTGACGTAACTGCTACAATATTCCGCGTTAATAGATCTTTGCCTGTTTTGCAATCTGTTTTGTTGCATCGAAATGGAATAATGAGAAAAGGAGCTATGTCTGTGGTAACCGACCTACTTTTAGGATTTTCCTGCATTTATCGGGGTTTTCCGAAGAATAAAATTATATCTTGATAGTAAATTACCTGTAAAAGAGGAAAATACTCTCACACCATTCGAAGAAATTCCTTGTATCAGAGATACTCACGTCTTTTTGAATAATAATATGTTATTTCCAATTGAATTCATTCAGAAACACTTTTCTTTTTGGAGGTTTCCAGGAACCATTCTTACTGAAAAAGCATAGTAATTCTTCGCCATCCCGCAATTTTTTACTCTATTCACTCTATTCTTATTCAAAAGAAGTACCCGATAATCCGATGAAGGGGTCTTGGTTTTAGGACAGGTTTTTCTTAGTTCTCAATAAAGATATATGAACATACGGGAGTGAATTAATAACTTAGGTGAAAGTGAAACAAAAACTGACTTCTTTCTGTTGGTGTCATTCATTTTCAACATAATATCCTTTTAGTATTATACACATCCCTAGGTAACGATGGAGGTTCTAGTTACTTTTTCATAGTGCTTATTCTGCAATAAAAATGAGTAAACCACTTAGGAATCATCTTGAGTAATGAAAAAGAATCACCATAATATTTATCGAAAGCTCTTTCCTTTTTGAATATAAAAGAAGCAACTCGTCCGGTTTGATTGGCTGTCAAATCTATGATATTTGTCGTATAGGTATAAAATTATTTGTTTGTTGCCTTTTTAAGGCTTATCATTGTCCAAACATATGTTTCAATGAATGTACCACCACTGCATTCATTTCTACCTGAGTTATAAATTCGCCCTTGCATTTCACCTCTAGTGTTTTGCTATCTGGTTTCAATAATTAGGAAGGTTTTTCTTTTTATGGCTCTACCCTTTTATCAAAAATGGGAATTCTACAGTTGCATGAAAAACCTATAATGGAAAATTAAAGTTCAAATCTGGATTTGTGTTACACTCAGTAAATGAAGATTTTTCTGAAATAAATTTTCAAACGACTACGTATGCAAAAATCAGTAGATTAGTACATAGAATCATCTACAAAGAGTTCAAAAGAAACTACTTCCATAAATATCACGAAACATAGACAGATGGAAATATCCAAATTTAAAACTCTGTATCTGAAAAACTATTGATATGATTTTAATTAAAAAAACATTGTTGTAGGAAGCAAAATCCTTTTTCTCGTAATTTTATCATCAAGATGATCAAAAGAGAAGCTTTTCTCGTGATTTTAGCCCCCCCCCACTTCCCACTCCCGTTCTCCTAAATTTGAAAAGCGTGTTTTTTTACTATTTATTTTTTTCCTTGGATTCTGATATCTCAAAAAGTTCATAAACACTGCTAATTATTTCAAGAAACAAGCAGAATTTTTTGTAGTTCTCTCCACAAGAGTCCCACAAAATGTTTATCTTAAAAAAAAATTTCCTAATGCTGAGTGTATGCTCTGTATGTCTGGGCTGGTCTACGGCGTTTAATGTTTGCTGTTGGTGAGTACTTTTTTCTGACAGTGCGCCACCTCAAGAAATGCGAAAAACCGTTATTTTGCCTTCAATAGGGAAGATTCAATTGCATAAGGAAACAATGAAAACTGTTGAATATTATGATGTTTTACAAACATAATATCCAACTGAAGATTTTTCTGCTCAAGAAATTTTTTAGTGATGAGTTTCAGATAATTTTGCCATTGATCTTACTTTTATTTTGTGCATTATATATATATATATATATATATATATATATATATATATATATATATATATATATATATATATATATATATATATATATATATATATATATATATATATATATATATATATATATAGCTCATATGACTTTATATGCGCGCAGACGAACTGGGCAAGAAGAGGACATGGACATGATTATTCAAGTATTAGTGCAAAAAATGGAACAGATTCATTCCAGATCAAAGGCTGTCATCTTCCGAAACACCATTCGCATCTCAAATTTCAACTGTTCCATTTTTTTGCATTAATATTTGAATAGCTCAGGGCGATATCTCCTCTATTTTTCAGTAGCTCTCTCTGTATCTTCTACAGTTTTCAATCAAAAATGAAAATTCGTTCACGGGGATGCAGACAAAGATAATAACTTTCTTTCGAGATATCACTCCACCCATCTACCCTCTTCCAAATTTTCAAGGTTGGTCACCCCTGCTCTAGGGGTTGAAATTCGAGATGAGGATGGTACTTGATGATTACTGCCATTGATCAGCATGGATCTGTTCCATTTTACTTCACTGAGACTTGAATTGTCTCAGGGAAATAGTCTTCCCTATCTTTCAGTTGCTCAGCCTGTATCTTTTACAGTTTTCAATAAAAAGTGGAAATTTGTTCAAGGCAATGTAGACAAAGATACCAGCTTTCTTTTGAGTCATCACTTGACCCATCTTCCCTATTCGAAATGTTCAAGGATTGCAATTCCCGCTTAGGGGGTTGATATTTCAAGCAAGTTTTTTACCCCAAAAGATGTCCCACTTGAAACAAAAATTGGCCTGTTTTTACGTTTTGATCAGAAATGAGTATCTTGGTAGATATAGCCTATGTTTAGTTTTCGTTGAAGCACCCTGTTATAGGAATATAAAGTATTGAATCGAATACTACTGTGGTTTCTCTACTGTAAGAGTGCTGTCCTATCCAAATGCCAAATCGGAACGGAAAAGAATTGTGCCTATAAGTTTGATAACGTAAACTCTGATCTATTCGATTCTGTCCCTTTTGAAATTCGAATATTGCTTTGCTATCGCCATTATGGTGAACAAAATTATTGTGTATGTATTGTGCCTCGTTGTTTATGCAACAATTGACAATTCAATCGAACAATAGTGTTCATACGAAATGAATTGAACATGTTTCGATATTTTGATTGATATCACGGTATTGAAACTATGACATTAGGGCTAATGTAGAACTGGTACTGTATAGAGCGAAAACATTATGACGATAATGAAGGAAGTGATAACGTATTTCACAATCTCACAAAATAACTTAAAAAGTTTTGGGAACATAAAACTGAATTGAAACTGTAATTTGAAAGCAAAACCTAAAAAAAATTAAAAATCACTAAAAGTCTAGGTTTCTATCATAACTTGATATCAGTTGAATGTTCTATTTTGCAATTGTGGTTTTATAAATAATTAAATTTCAAGGGAAGTACGTAATTAAATTTATAATTTCAACTTCAGGAATCATAAATTAGGCGGTAGAGAAAGATACGGCAAAAATAACTAAAATCGTTACTAGAAAATTTTTGGAGTTAAATAATCTTCAGTTGGATTTTATGTTTGTAAAATGACAAAGTATTAGACTACTACTTCCATTGTATACCGCAAGCGCAGAAGCGAGAATTTTGAGTTTTTCGCACAAAAAGGAACTAATTAGTAAGATCAATGGCAAAAATATCTGAAAATCATTACTAAATTTTCTTTGAATAGAAAAATTATTAGTTGAATATTATGTGCATAGGGTATCATAATTTTGTTTGGTATTCCTTTAACGTGCTCTATTTTCGCTTTTCGGCCAATGACACACCGGATAATTCTGTCACCTCACTAACCCGGGAATTTTGCCAAGCCCCTTTCGTGTCGAAAGATGGATACTCAAGCGATTCCCAGAATCCGAAAAATCGCACCGACTTTGTGGGGATTGAACCCAGGTAAGTCTGCGCAGGAGACGAGCATCATATCCTCTACGCCACCGAGCTGGCTAAGGGTATTATAATATCAACAACAGAAACCAAACGCCATAGAAACTAGACCTGCCTAGGAAAAATTTTCGAAGAAGCAAACTAATTGATACCCATTCAATACGAAAATATTCTACATGTTTTGTGAGCTGGTTTACAGTGTTTATGAATTTTCTCGGGCTTTTTGAGAGATCAGGAGGAAAACAATGAAATGTGAAAAAACTCGGTTTCAATGATGTGAGAGCATTTCAACTTATCGTGCGGTACCCTTTTCTTGAGTGCCATATTCTTCACTAATTTTGCAGTCCATTCATTGATTGCAGTCATAGGCATTTTCAGAAAATCGGAACTAAACATATGAAAGCTGAGGAATTGAAATTATTAAATTATGTTCTTATTAGATATTGGAAATATTTCAAGAAATTGTGAATCTGCTATAAACATTTCAGGTAATGAAGTTTTAATATAATTCAAAGAACAAAAGCGAGCCTATTAATAACTTCTTTAAATTAAAAATAGACATATTTGATTTTCTTCTATGCCTTATTGTGTATTTTCTCCAACAATCAAGAGCCTATCAAAATAACTCATTGTTTGAGATCTAATACTTTTCTCGTTTCCATATGAGTATTATAAACATAACGATAATTATAGGTACGCATCCTTTTCAAATAAGGTCGTTCATAGAAAATTTGATGTATTGTTCTATTGTTACACCTACCCAATACTATTCTGCAAATGATATAAAAGTATTTGGATTGTAAATTGGTAATGTATATAGTGATTCTTCAATATCGTTTCCTTAATGAATTTATTGCTCAATTAGATTTCTAAAATAATGCGACCAGGAAATCATTATTGATTTCCTGTTTCACGCTTTACTTTTACTCAAACTTGTCTTTCTTACTGTATAATTTTTAAAATAGAGTTTCACTATCTTGAAATGGAGAACTCGTTTTTAGGGCTGATAATGTACAGTGTGTCCCAACCTTAATGGTTCAGGGCTATTTCGGGAGAACTAAGAACACGAAAATATCAATTTTGCTTATGAGAATTTCCGTCTATTGGATATGACAATATCGAATACATTTTTCCTAGAAGCATACTTTTTTCACTCGACATTTTCAATAAATACTATCTTCGCGACCAACTTTTATTGAAACGAGTTTTTCATATAGTTGATCGATAATTAATTACAATTGTTGATGGATTTATGTTGTGAAATTCATTTTCATATAAATAAAACGAAACAATTTTGTCTGATTTCCACAATGTTTATTTTCAATATACATGACCGGTTTACTCAGTTACGTCATTTGGGAGCGTCTAGAGCTAACACTTCAAACTATCATTGGGTTTCTACCAAGTTTTTCAATTTCCAAACTTTCCAACACAATAATTGTCAACCTTTTATTGCATTTGTGGAGAATTGTTTCAATTGTCTATAGTAACTATATGATTTGCAGATTCAATATGTTCAAAAACTGCGAATTTGTTATCTTAGAGAGAAGTTCTTTGAATCTAGATTCAAAATTTCGATCTGTTTATCCTACGTAAGCCGTTGGGTAATCATTGTTTTCAATTCTGTATATTCTAGGCTATTTGAATTCATGAATTAAATCTTTGGAATGGAATAGTTATTTGCTTATGTTGGGACCACTGGAAAATGAAGTTGTTCAATTAGTTGGAAAAATAAATGCTGATTTTGTCAGAGACGGGGCCAATACAAGTTAGACATACTATATGTATTTATTTTCTGCTTTATCTATAATGGAGTATAGTAATTGAGAAATTTGTTTTTGTTTCTTAGAATTAATAATAAAACTTTCCATATTAAAGTCTATTATTGATTGAGGAATGGAAGATGCTTCAAGAAATCATTGAATTATTAGCGGTTATCTTATCTGTTGTGTGATTAAAAAAATCCATTGGGATTGTAGGGTCTGTAAATATTTCTCTTATATATGTTGGAGGTGAGTTTAGTGATGATTATGTCTAGAAAACTCATTGAATTGTTGCCTTAAATTATGGCAGTGAACGTTATTCTATAACACCTTTTATTCAGAAAATGTAGACACTGGATTTTGTCTGTTTGAGCCTTGAAAACCCACGAAAATACCATCAGCGTATCTGTACAAAAAGTAATGTTTTGTGCTAACTTATTATTCATTATTGATTTGATAGGGTGCCTAGACGAAGATTATGGGAAATACTACATAGAAGAGGAATCAAAGCAAAAATTATAAGACTGATAATACATATATATGAAAGTAATAGAAATTGCATTATAAGCGGAAACAGGAGATCGGAGTATTTCAAGACAACAGAGGGATTCAGACAGCGAGATGGGCTTAGTCCTCTGTTGTTCATAATCTTTATGGATGAAATAATGAAAAATTGCTCGACAGAAGTGAGAAAATCCAGATTGGATATAGAAACTTACAGCACGTAGAAGTATCACGCGGATGATATAATGATAATGGTCAGCAATGAAAAAGATCTTCAGAGAAACTTGAATATATGGAACAGAGAATAAGGGAAGAGTGGTATGAAAATCAACAAGGAAAAAACTAAGGTAATGGTGATTGAAACAGAAAAGGAAGACATAAATATACAGATAGAGGGGACAAAAATAGAACAAGTGGAAAAATTTAAGTACTTAGTTGAATTCGAAGGATCAGGAAAGAAAGATGCTGAAATTAATGACAGGATCGGAAAGACCATGAAGGCATATTATGCTATCAGCATCATTTTTATTTTCACAATTTCATAAAAAAAAGAAAGAAGTGTCAAGAGCCACAAAAATGAAAGTATTCACATCTATCTATAGGCCAATACTGACATTTGGATGTGAGTCATGGGTTCTAGATAAAAACCAAAGAAGTAACATTCCAGTTGTCGAAATGAAATATAATTGAATCAACTTTGAAATTTATAGAGAAAAGGCAGCTCAGCTGGTGGGGACATCTTCAGAAAAAGGATAATACACGGCAAGTCAAACGTATATGGAAGACAAAGACTAACGGAAAGATGAAAAGAGGTAGACCACGACAAACATGGGATGGAGTAATAGCGGAAATATTGGGACAACAGAGCAAAAATTGGACAGAGGCTAAAGCAATTGCAAGACAGAAGATTGAATGGAGAAATTTCATTTATGAACAATATTGTTGATATATCGAATTTTCATGAAGTGTTAATATATTGTAGACCCTACACCATTTCAGATGGTAAAAGGATTTTATATATATATATATATATATATATATATATATATATATATATATATATATATATATATATATATATATATATATATATATATGATTTTTCAAGGTTGCTCATGAAAATATCTGCTAATAAAGGTTGACTAAAAATTTTATGGGGAAACCTGAGTTTTTGGAAAATTATTCAGATCGGTCCAAACCTTGTCGAGTTTTAGCGAGACTACCAAAAGTTGCAATTCATTTTACATATAAATTTCATTGCGGACAGGATAAAAACTGATTGATGTAACAAATCATATCATTATGTAATTATAATAACCCATTTAGAACCTACTACAAGAAAAACCAAAAGTAGAGTACTGATAATAAAATGATGTCTTTAATTCTATATAAATCCATCCTTCAGCAGAACATAAATCCAATGGGAGCCTTAGTTTTGTGAATTTGTGTTGTCTTTCTAAATGTATCACGAAGAATATTCCTAATTTTCTATTCTAGTCCTGTGAGCCTATGTGAAGTAGTTCTATAAACAATGTTTTTGAGTAGCCCACATAAATAAAAATAAAGGAAACCGAAACCATTGCAGATGCTCATCTCCGAGAACTGGAACTTCTTCTGGCAAAAAACGCAGTTGTCGAATAAAATGGTCACCAATTGTGCCTCGCCTCACATTTAATCCAAAGTGTATTTGATTACGTATTGGGTTGATAATATTTGATCTATAATAGGCAAACCATCACCTACGAAACGGCTTTCATCTGTTCAGAGGTTATGATTCAACGAGCGATTGTCGAAAAGTTCTGTAAACACCATAATTTGAGCAATAAAGCCCAGTGTTTTCTGTATATTAATTTCTTGTTATGCAATTTAAAATTATGGAATATATCTGAGCATATCGATCCTGATCAATTCAGATGCCATTGTTTTGCGCTTCTTCATAAAACAGTAAGAAATCAAATTCTTCGTAATGTGTTACTGAATAATGCAATTCACTGCGAAAAACAAGTAAAAATTCATAAATTACGACACTCTTGGACTTGTGGTATCTTTTTCCATAAATATCTGATCATATTATTGTCTACTTCATTTTGAAAGTTATAACCATAGAGATGTACTCTATAATGATATAACTATATTTGGAGAATTAGCTGTATTCTGCTCGTAATTTTCAAACTATTTAAGATAAAAAACTGTTTCAATAAAAGTTAGTCAGAGAACCGTGTTCCTTAGAAACGTGAAATGAAAGAAGTATGTTTTTCGTAAAGCATATTCGATGATGTCATATATAATAATTTGGAAATTCTCAAAAACAATATTTTCAAGGCCAAGCTTGAGACATCTCATTTGAATACTCTCATTCAAAATTTTTGTCGGCTTTTCGTCTCCCCGTTAAAACCCTGGACCATGGAGTTTGAGACATCCCGAACAATTTTTTCTGTGACTTTTTCCTGAAATGAAATCATGGAACGTTTGATAAAAGAGTGTTGTTGATGGAGCTCACTAGGATAAGAGTCAAACTATTCACACTGATAAATTTCATCTACAACACTGGTGCTTGAAATCTTTTATTCGGAGCAAAACCAAGAAAACGATTCATTCAATTACTTATTGGAAAGAAAGACGGTTGTAAAAATTTTTAAATCTACATCGAAAACTGTCTATGGAGTAATTTTTAGTAAGTTTTGATACGCTCATATTCAAAATTTTATTGAGCTCTTGCTACTTGAGAACTGTTTGTTGATTGAGTAAAGTGACAAGGAATGTTGCATATCACCCAAATCAATTCAAATACTGAAGGAATCATGAAATTTCATAACTGTATAGTTGACTTTAGTAGTTTAATAGAAATGAAGAGTATCCCAAAATTAACGCATTTGCCGCCGAATTTGCAGCAAAGTGTTACTAATCCTGAAAGAAGAATTTGACAGTTGACAGTTTAAGGTTAGCGAAAGTGGAGCGTTGCACAATAGAAAAACGTATGCTAGTTATTGAATAATATTTCAAAATAATGAAAGTTTGGCAGCAGCAGCTCGAAAATTTCATACAAAAGAGGATTGGAATATCATTATTTATAAAGTTTATTAACTATAAAGAGATTCATTGAAAAATTCACGGAGACTAGATCGATTACAGATGTTGAAGCAGTGATGAGAGTGGTGGAGAAAATCCAGGAACATCAATTCGACGTCGTGGACAAGAATTGCTTCAGAAACTCTCTATAGCATAAAAGATATGTCTCCATATTTACAAAATTCAGTTAACACATCAACAGATCATGCAGAGAGATGAGACTTCGTTGAATAGATTATTGAACTTCAATAAGTAGAGCAAAATCTTCTTGAGCACACAAGACCTATTTTCACTTTGATATCGTTGTTAATCGCAGAAACTACTGCCGTTGTGATTCGAAAAAGCTATATGTGATCTTACTGATTTTAGACTGCAGGCATCACATTCTATTCCGAAAATGCAGTGACTTTTACTGGAGCACGATATCGCGATATAATAACACCGTTCTTTCTAACGAGTTTGATGAGGTCGATATGTGGTCCAACAAGACGATGTCACGTTCCATACCGCCAGTGAGAGAATCCAATACATGAGACATGTCTTTGTCGTGTACCGACTCTTTCGTTTCGGTGACCAGAATTGGTTTTTCTGATACTGAGATTTAACACCATTCAGATTTGTTTTTATCGGGTTATTCGAAATTGAATGTCTATGTCAACAAGGTCACAACCACCCGTGCATTATAGGAGGAAAAAAACGCCGAATCAACAAAATTTAGTTACATTCATGCAAAACGGTCGTAGAAATTTTCGATATGAAAGTGCGTATGTGTCAACAAAGCCGCGTTAGCCATTTGTCCGATGTGATATTCCGTAAATAACCCTTTTCTAGTGCTCCAATCTAGTCGGATGTCTTGAGGAGCAAGAAACTGCAGTTTTGACCTCATTTGACTTTGTCAGTGCTGTATACCAATTAACAACATCAAGCTAGACCGTCACATACTCGTATCAATTCGCTGGAACCGATAAAATACATCTATACAGGGTGTCCGCGCTGAAGGGATTATCACAAGTATCTAAGGAACGGGTTTAACGCTCAATTTCAGATTTTGGCATAAGAGTAAATGGATACTCTTCTACAATTTGCAAGTATTTCCAGAAGGGTACCACTTCGACTACAACTTAGCAATTTCAAATGGATGGTGCACTTCAAGTTTTTCTTTACTGAAGACCATTCTTTTTCAAGCATCTTTGGTGAAGATTTATTCTATCTTAAATTCGCCACCATTGAGATATTTTTTCAGCGAAATTTTCTGAATATTGTTATCTTCTTTGTCCAAAAAAAATACTCTTTTTTTTTAGTTTAACGGAAAAAATGATATTCTTGAGGAAACGCAGTTTCCGAAGCTATTTTATATACAGTGTGCTCGAAAATCACTTGTCTTCACCGTTAGTAATTAAAATTGGTCGTAAATTTGGCTACATTTCGTTAATTATTCTGCAAGTTCGACTTATTATTTGTTGATATTGAACATAAATGATAAATAAATTCAAAGCCTCCTCATATTTATTCGCCATTTGATACACAAACAAAATAAGTTTTGTTATTATTTTTGAAAGTCAAACTGGGACGAAATTCATTGAACCTTACATAGAACATTGTGGACCATAGAAACTGGCATTGGAATTAAATCTATTCTGTCTTTTTCTATTTTCACGGCCTCATGATTTAGTTTTCTGAAGAAACTGCAGGTTTTTGATAAAGCCATTTCAGGTATACGGCAACCGAATACCAATCAATACTAATTCAAAATTCAGTTTCAATAGAGCAAAAAATAGCTACTCGTATTTGGAAAAATCGGTTTTTTGACAATTTAGTTTTCATCGAGTTGACAAGGATTTTGAGTATATGAAATAGCCCCGAAAAGTACGCTGCCCTCAGAAACAACACTTTTACGTTAAACCAAATAGAGTTATAACTTTACTGAAATCATTTTTTCGGCAAAGAAGATGACACTATAAATCCGATAATTTGAATAAAAAATTATAGCTTAACGTTGTTCAATTTTAGATACGACAATAATGCTTGAAGGATCCCCTGTAATGGAAAGAAATTAAAAAGTACACCATGCCATTCCAAATAGCAAAGTTGTTGTCAATGTCCGGTATAACATGAAGTTTTGTCGCTCTGAAAACAATTGAAAATTGTAAATCACTATTCATTTACTTTAATCTCAAAATCTGACATTGATCGATAAACCCATTCCCCAAATACTCTTAATGGGTTCTTTAGCGCGGATACTCTGTATGTATACATATACAATTCAATGAACCAAAATAAAGTAAAATAAAAATATAATAAATAAAATGAAATACATATCTTGTACAAAACGTGATATTCGTAACCATAGTAAAATGATTATAAAAAATGTTGAGTTACTTTCGAAAGATAAATGTTCTTTTTCGATTAAAAATTATTGTTTTGGAACCTTAACTTTTCCGAATTGAACATTATTCGTTCGTTAATGAAGTATATGCAGATATAATCTATGTTAATTCTTTTGCGATGGAAATGAACCTCCCATATCAATCCATCTATTTGGAAAATATTCATTCAGCCATTCAATAACTATTCTTTCTTGGTGTGAAGTTGCTCCGTCATGTTGATAACATCATCATCATCATCATATTGGCATTACAGCCCTTGGTGGGCCAAAGCGGTCCTTAGTACGCATCTCCAGTCGTCCCTATCCAACGCCCTGCGCCGCCAACCTCTCACTCCCAACTCCTTAGCATCCCCTTCGACGTTGTCAAGAAACCGGATCTTAGGTCGTCCTGGTTCACGCTTCCCTGGTCCTGGTCTGTTCAACAGTGCTGCTTTGGTTAGATCAGGTTCAGCCATTCTCAGCACGTGAACCGTCCATCTCAACCTTCCGATTTTAATCACCTTCACGATATCTGGTTCCCGGTATATTTCGTAGATTTCGTGGTTGATTCTTCATCGCCACACGCCGTTGTCTTCCACTGCCCCATAGATTCGCCTTAGAACTTTTCTCTCAAAGCTTCTCAATGCTTGCTGATCTTTTTTGGTGAGAGTCCACGTCTCTGACCCGTAAGTTAATACAGGCCTAATGAGTGTTTTATATAGCTTGCATTTGGTCGGCCTTGAAATGTTCCGAGATCTTAGTTGTGGCATCAGAGTGAAGTAGCATCTAGAGGCTGATAGAATTCTACGTTTTATTTCGGCCGACGTGTTGTTATCGCTTGTAACAACGGAACCAAGATAAGTGAATTCCTCTACGCTTTCAATCGTGTCATATCTATTTATATTTATATGTTGTAATCCACGAGGTCTAGGGGTAGGAGCTGCAACCATGTATTTTATTTTTTCAGTATTTATTTGCATACCCATTGTTAGGGCAGCATTTTTCAGGGCTCTTTATGCCTCCTTAACACATATCTCCGTTCTGCTTATAATATAAATGTCATCGGCATATGCGAGTATTTATCCCAATTTGTTGTATATTGTTCCAATTGTGTTTATCTTGATTTGACACTTGACAATCTGACGACCTTCTCAAGTGCAATATTGAATAGCATGCAGGAAAGAGAGTCACCCTGCCTGAGGCCATTATACGTCACAAATGTTTCTAACAGCTCGTTACCTACCCTGACTCTGCACTCTACCCTGCCCATGGTAAGCTCTATCAGTTTCACCAAGTGTGATGGTGTCTGAAACTCTCTGTCTGCATATAGTTCCTGCCTCTTTATGGAGTCGTAAGCCGTTTTAAAATCCACAAAAATAACACCATACTCCAGTGATTTTTCAAGTATTTGTCGTAGGGTAAAGATTTGATCTATTGTCGATTTCCCACCTGTGAAGCCAGTTTGGTACTTTCTTACTATTCTCTCGGCATGCGGTCGTAAGCGGTCACACAGGAGTATGGCAAAGATCTTATATGCTGTGTTGAGAAGTGTGATACCACGGTAGTTTGTTCAATCCCATATATCTTCTTTTTTATGTATGGTGCAAATGATTCCTAGGCTCCATTCATTGGGTAGTTCTCTTTTCTTCCAAATTTTCACTATCAATGTTGATAACACATTATCTGAAAAAATTAGAGGAACTTCATCGATTGAATTGAATAATGTGTTCTGTTGAACATTACGTTAAGTAATGAAAATGCTATTCGAAAGATGAATGGATTCTGCATGGCTCATAAATGATTATGGAAATTATTTATACCATCTCTTGTGAAGCATGATTCATCAGATCATAAAATGTTGGAAATGAAGTCTGAATCTTAAGCATAATGCTCCGAAATACAGCGAAAAATGTGAGTAGATGTAGCTTTTACCCTGCATTCAATGCCTGAACTTCCAGTCAATGATAAGAGTGCAGTTCTTCATTCTTCAAAACACGCCACATGACACTTCAGGGCACTTACAACTTATTTGCAATACTTATCGAAGGATTATCTTCGACACACTCTACAATGTTCTCCTTATTTTGTATGTTGACTTAACGAGCTCGTACATGTTTTATCTCAAGGTTTCCCGTTTCACAGACTCTTCTGAATACTGAAGTAAACAAGTAAACACTGTGCGAACAGGAGGATGGGTTTGAGGAAATTTTAGATGGAATTCTTTAGCATCTTCTCGTGTGTTTCCATCGCAAAAACCATAAATACACACACCACAAAAATTGTCGCATTATTCGATTCTGAATTCCAGAATCGATTAAGCAGCTCGATCGCAGTTTCTTTGTCAATATATGTTTTTGGACATATGAGGGGAAAAATCATATCTATGTAGTAACATTTGTTTCCACATGATCTCAAACACGTCTGAAACAAGAATGAGTTTATTTGACCATCAGTATTCATTCAATTTCTCTTCAGTTTTCACACTAAATTAATGCAAGTTTTCTATGTTTCTTGTTGATTTTCGAATCTTTAAATTTATTGTAATAACTAGTGAACGTCCTGAGCACTATTTGAGTGATCATGAAGTGGTGAGAATTGTAACACTTCTAGAGGAGGGGCGAAACCAACGTTACGTGGCTAACTTGTTGAATGTTAACCAAAGCGCTATTTCAAGAACAATTAATCGGTACCACGAAACAGGGTAATACGGAAGAAGGGCTGGACAGGAAAGAAATCGGATCACAACACCAGTTGATGATCGTTGGTTTCATTTAACTGCACCAAGAGTTCGGCACTGTACGGCTAGAATGCTACAAAATGAACTTGCACTTTCCAGAAATGGGTATATTTCATTGCAAACTGTTAGGAACAAGCTCAGAGAAGACGATATCAGACCAAGGGTGGCTTCTACCGGCCCGCGTCTCACCAGGGAGCATCGAGTTGCAAGACTTCAGTTTTACGAGGGAACATGCAGATTGGGGTATTCCAGAATGGTTAAATGTTCTCTTTTCCGACGAATCCAGGTTCTGTCTAGTATCAAATGATAGACGCATGCCTGGATGCAGACGACCTGGGGAACGGTATCAGCAATGAAATATCCGGCAAACCGAAAACTTCGGAGGGGGCTCAGTAATGGTGTACTAGGCATTTCTTTCCATGGTCGAACTGAGTTAGTCCTAGTGAATAATGGAAGAATGACAGCGGCCAGATACATCGCAGATATCCTTGAACCCCATGTTGTGCCCTTTGGCCAATTGATTTGCGAAAACTTCATTTATAAGCATGATAATGCTCGGCCTCATGCAGCTAGAGTAGTTACAGAATTTCTGCAAAATGCCGAAATTGATATTTTAAGGTGGCCAGCCAGAAGTCCCGACTTGAATCCCATAGAACATGTTTGGTACAACATGGGGTGGCAAATTCAGCAACGTGGGATGCATTGTAGAACACTCCAACAACTAGAAAATCTGCCTCCTGAAATTTGGAACTCAGTGGCACAAAAATACATCCAAAATTTGTTTGAGGGGCTTCCGAGACGTGTACTGGCAGTAATTAGGAAACACTCGATTTTGAAAATGATTAGTAACGATTCGATGCTAGTTGATTGGTCTCTTCGCGAATGTTTGAAGATGGTAGAATTTTTTAATTTTTCATTAACTCGAAAATTGTTGATATTTTCCATCATAAACCCATCTCTTTTGTATGATATCTTCTTATTTTACACTTCTGAAAGTTACCAAGCGACTCTTGAATGACCAACCTAAAAGTTTATATAGTATTGTCGTAAAAGTAGGGTGGTGCGAACATTTTTGTGGGGAGTGTATATATCGTATCGCATATTCTTCATTACTGAAGGAATAAATTACCAGTTCGGGAAATTTAATGTTTCAAAACAATAATTACCTATCAAAAAAGACATGATGACATTTATATATCAAAAGTAACTGAACATTCTTGATAATCTTTTTACTACGGTTACGTATGTCATCATGTACAAGTAGATATATATTTCATTCTATCTAAGGTAACACCACAGAATCGCTCTCTTATGTTGAAAATTGTGATTTCACGATCTGTGAGGATCAAATTTTTGAAGCTGAGTATCCTGAATTTAAGAAGATTAGCATCGCGCTGCTCTATCCATATTATATTCGAATCACTTCAGGAATCGCCTCTCAGTCTTAGAATTAAGGAGACACTCTGTATAGGTATGCTTCATAGCAGAAATTCATGTATAAATGTTTAGGAAGCAGTTCGTTATTTTATATGAGAAAGGAAAAGTAACAAGTTTATATATTAAATAGCCAGTATTTTCGATGTATATATAAAATTATAAACGATATGCCCAAAATTTGAACAAATTCATAATTTCACTGAACTAATACTGATATTTGAATATTTTTTCCTCTCTTGACATTTAAATATTCATTCACTGTGAAGAGACGTAGTTTCTCATATTTGAATGATTTCTCAAGACCTTCAGCTCTAATTAATGAATTGTATTTATTAAATAAACATTCGATGAATTCATTTATGGATATGATACCTTTCTATTGATATACGAACCTTATACATATTTAATTGGATCATTAAAGTTTGATAATATTCTGTTAATACATTCGTGACAACGTCTACAAATTCGATGAATAGCGCCTATGAAATTCAAATAATTTTCAATATTGAATAAATCCATTTTGAAGGTGCTCCGATTTCTCTTCGAATAATTTTCTCTCTATTAAATGCTGTGTTGTGTTTTGAGTTATTCTAAAAATTTTCCATACTTTTATCCTTATGCTTTGGTTAGCAACCACAAAGCAGTAGCAACGGATGATTTCGCGATGGCATCATCCGAGAAGTGGGCTATACAAACCGTATCCAATGCTTACAAAGTCCGAACACCATCATACGGTGTATGATGTATATAGGTAGATGATCAATTTGCACGAAAATGTCGAGATTTGTTGCTCTTAGGAAGTTTCATATTTAGTTTTTCTCATTTCCATTCTAGGGTAGAACTAGACTCTGAAAATTCTTTCTATTGGCGTGTGCAAAATAACACTCATTACATCGCCGAAATGAAAATCTCAATGTATATTTACAAACTATACAAACAACTGTTCAAATATGTACCAAGTTAATTTTTCCGCAACTCAAGTTATTTACGGAAATTGAATTTGTGAGAAGTTGAATTTTGGTTAATATGCTGGAATGTCACCGTGTGGATGGTAGTGAGAACGAACATTTCAATTGAAAAATTAGTGCTTTTTATGTTTTTGGAAAATGTCCTATAAAATTTGTCTAAGCACTTTCCAAAGGTTGACATACAAGTTTTCGGGTTAATCTAGC
The DNA here is from genome assembly GCA_013387265.2 of Cryptolaemus montrouzieri. Classification (NCBI taxonomy): domain Eukaryota; kingdom Metazoa; phylum Arthropoda; class Insecta; order Coleoptera; family Coccinellidae; genus Cryptolaemus; species Cryptolaemus montrouzieri. Next base: position 47,953,354 of record JABFTP020000185.1, on the reverse strand, counting down.
AATTTTCAATGCGTTTTTATTTCTATTTTCAATACAGCATTGAATTGAAATTAGTTTCTTTATGGCGTATATTATTTTCGTGTGTGAAGAATTAGATGAATATGTAAACATTTCTGTTTCAGATACAGAAAAATCTGTGCACTGTGTATTTTTACGTTGCATGCTTTTGTAAGCATAAAAACTACATAATTACAAATTCAAGCGATTCGACCGACGTACGATTACCGATCAAATATAATTATGAGTTGTCATAAAAAAGAGATGAATGCTGAGACGGTAGTATGCAACATTTGACGAATGAAGAAAACATTAATTTATTTTCGAAGATAAAATAAATAGTTTAAATATCTTTTGCGTCTTATACTCCTGCTCAACTTCAGTGATGATACTTATAGACTCATTGAAAGAGCAATATTTACTAGAACAGGGGTGCTCAAACTTGAACTGCTGGCGATCTACCTCAATATTTTTAGACTACTTACGTTCGACTCTGAGAGGCTGCAGGTATGTGTGATGCAGGGTTGTCGTACATACATGATACACCCTACCTACCTACCTACCTAGGTAGGGTGTACCGTAGCATATATTGATATTAGCTTTCCGCACAATATACATTATTTTAGTCAAGGTTTAGGTTAGGTTTAGTTAGGTTCTTCTCTAGAATATTAATAGAACAACTCATAGTTATTCAAAATTGCGAGTTTATGGGTTGTTACAAACCAAAAGAGTTACGTATGGTGTTAAACTTAACTAAGGAGTGATTTTGGATGTTGAAGCGTGGCACTGCATGTCCGCAGCATACTTTTCATAAGATGGTGCGTAACTACTGAGTGCTAATCGCAAGCATGATGAACAATGGACGCCAGTTAGTCGATTGCGATATTTTTTTTCGGATATTTACCTTCAGATACAAAACAGATTTTCAACAGAACATGAATTAACAACTGCAACTCTGCCACCGTTGCAAGATAATTCAGCCTTACGTGCACGGATGGAATTCACAATTTTCGTTGCAATTCCCATAATTTCCTGCGTGTTTAAAACTTTTGAACACAAAACTTGTTGATGTAAAATGCATTTGAATGAAAAAAAAAATGAAGCGAAATCTTCATCAGCTCGACACAATGCCACAAAACCGTTGCTGGTGCTCCATCAATTGTAATGTACAGAGATTTATATATTGGTAGCTTGTAGTTTTTTACAAAATTGAGGAAAATGTCATATATATCTTCGCCACGGGTCTACCCCTTCAGAGAAATGATTGTGAAAAATTCGTCCTTAGCCAACATGTCATTGAATACCATCCAAATCAAAATACACAGCTGGGCAGTGTCTGTCATATCGGTGGATTCGTCGAACTGTAAGGAAAAGTATGTACATTTCAATATACCATGTTTTAGTTTATCAGCCATGTCCTCACTCATGAATTCAATACGCCTTGTGACAGTCGGATGAGATTACTGAAGTTCTCTAATAGCAGACATGTTTCTGGTTTAGTTTTAAAACTCTTAACCGCTTCAATAAATTTCTTCCTCCCAATCGTTATTGAAATGATTCGTTTTAGATTTCTTCGCTGCACTCATTTTGTACTATTTAATAAGAAACTTTGTATTGCCTTCAAGTTACAATTCAGAATGACTCCAATTCCTGCAGGCGCAACTTATATATCGGCGTGAAGGAAAGTCTCGAATGTTCCCGTCAAACGCGCAGCCCGAAATTTATAGAAAAGCGGCAAAAATAAGAAACGCAGCTTTTCTTTGATAAGTACCGGGCGTTCCTTTGATAAAGCCGCCTTCTGCCGCTAGCAGAATGTTATTTTATTACGTAATAAGTTTTTGTAGTTTAGTTACCTACCTATTAAAAATTATTTTCTTCTCGAGATCTACTCAAAAAGCACTCGCGATCGACCGTTTGAGCACCCCTGTTCTAGATGATGAAGAGATCTGTTCAATTGTTATGTAGTGTATTTTGTATTTGAGTTCATGAATAAAACTGTTTCTCTTTCCTTCTCTAGAAAGCAATAATCATTAATTGTACGCGTTTTCAAATATTTTCGTGTCGTGGTTCTAATCTAACCTCAGTAAACAATTAAGCAAATCTATCACCAAGATAAAGATATTATAAAATGATAATTCCAAACTTGTTCGAGGCCTATCCGAATGTCCACTCGCTACCTAGACTGTTCTCACTCAAAACGCTTTCAAAGAAATTCGACCAGTCATAGTTCATAAACCATGAGGTTTAATAGTAGATTAATTTGAAATATAGCTTGTCTCCTAATCTCTGGCTTTATCCACAAGGGCGGTTGAAAATGTCATGAGTTGCTCCTAGTAAAGGACAGACGACATTGGGTTTTGCTCGGTATGACTAGGCGAAGGCATTTTTGTTCTCTCAGATATTCGTTATTTTCTTCTCTCGAAGCGGTAATACTATAAAAGGTGATAAATATTCTAGATCGATATCTTCAATAAGTGGATCTATAGATTTCTCGATACTCTGAAATTATTGCTATGAAGTGAATTTCAGTGACATTCATTTATTTTCTAGTAGACTATCATGAAAACTGAGTTCTGATCTAGTTGACATAGAATGATACCGAGGTGGGTACTAATTATATGAAACTATCATTTGAATAAATAAATATTGATGTTATTTTGGAAACCAAAACAAGAGTTTATCAAAATCTTGATTTCTTTATCGATAATTCGATACCATTAGTGTTCGATGAATAGTTAATTCCATCAACTAATAGATATTTTCCCATGCTTTATTTCTATATATCGTTTGAATTTCAGAAATCTTAATATCCATGAACAACAAGTAATAGTTGATATAGCTGTACAGGGTTTACTGTGATAGATGTCAAAAATTGTTTCGGTTTAAACCTCATTATTTTTCTTAGTTCAGATAGAATATCTTGTATCTTGTATTTTGTCATTCCGAATGAAAGACAATTCCAGTAGCTATTAGGTATTAGAGTATTATACATCGTTTCAATTTATTCACACTAAAAGTCTCGTACATTATGCAACAATTTTCACATAATCTAATCAAATTTTATACTCAAATTCTCAAACAAGGTCTAAATAGGAACTATATCTGCAAGAAGGTTACATAGGCTATGAAAAATGTTCAAATTATCTACTTACTTCTTGGGTCCACATTTTAATTCGACCCATAAAATTTCTCCTCACGTTATTGAGATGTTCCGGACTTATATTATCGAATGCATCGCGAATTCATTGCATCTCACCATTCCTTGGGATAATTCAAATAGACCACTTGTATTTAATGACTACAAATGTCTCTTATTTATTGAAATCATTTGTTTAACCATAAATATTTTCAACAGGTAGTTATTTTGAATTTAATTTACTTGAAAGATTGCCCATCACTGTACATAAAATATGATAGAAAACTTACTCAACTTACTTCGATATCAACAGTTTTGCATCCGTTTTCATTTATTCGAATATTTTTCATTTCTAGTTAATGAACGCTTACTTTAAGTACTTCTTGTTTTCTGGTTTCTCAGAGTTCTTTGTTCGTTTCGATCAATTTTTCTGAACTTTTTATAGTTTTGCGTTTCTTCGACTTGGTTTTTCGTTCTTGACAAACACAATGAATTAATTTTGAGAGTTATTATCATTACTGATTATGATACATGTGAGAGAAAATAGTCATTCGTTCTTGCTTCATTAGAAAGCCGAAGGACTAGGTTTTCCAGAAATTGTATCGAAATTTCTCTTTCGGTGAAATCAATATGGCTGACTCATTCGAAAATGAGCAGTATTTTAAGATCGCTGGAACGTTTTTTTTACTAAAAAATTCGAATGGGGCATTCTATCGATAACTCAGTCTTTTCTGAACAATTTAACATATTGATCTTGAAAATATTCCAAGAATTGGTAAAAAATTAGCGTGAAGAATTTTTTTCATTCTGATTTTCAGATGAAATCGAAATATTTTTTTCACCTCACGGCGTTCGCACTCCTGAAGTTGTTGTGTTTTTCCTGGAATTCTAGGAAGACAAAGAACCATTTTTACTAAAACCAACCTAAAATTTGATTTCCGTTCGAATTCAAAATGGCCGACTTCCTCAAATATTAACAATTTTCCCCGCGCATTAAAAAAGTTTTCGCGGTCGTAATGAATAAACTGCGTAATTTAATGACTAGATTGAACCTTTCCCATCATTTTGAGGAATCGAATGCAAATTTTGATTCGGAATTGTGCCTCCGAGAATACCTAAGACACAAATCGTGTCTTATTATTCTCCTCACAGAGGTTTTTGAGATTTGGCATCTCTGAGACATTTGTGAAACAGTCAAGCTGGTCCTGATAGGGCTGACTGCTTATGCAGAATTTCGCTGAATGTTATACTGAAATTGTCAATTGAGTTTGTAATACAAACAATGTAGAGTTGATGCTTGAAACTGATTATGAAAAAGGCGAGTACCTATGTTCTAAGCTAGTCTTCTTCCTAATGACCCTGTTGTCTCAAATTTCTTCGCAAGATCATAGATTTTATTTTTTTTCGTAATTAGGGACTGAAATTGACGTAGTTTTTGCCTAGCAGTACAGCCACGCACAAATAAACATTCAATGAAACGCTTATCTTCATTTGTTGAAACCATTGTTAACAATTTCAAACGTCAAAAACAAGCAACACCAAGATAAAATTATTAAGATTATCATAGAGTTTATGCATGCAGTCTATGTTCAGAGGTTTCACAACGGAAGGTGCATATGATGGTGGAAAAGAGAAACATTATTGACGACAATTGGCACAATTCTGAATCAATGTTCGAGTTCGACCCCTCAAAATGATGAGAAAGGTTCAATCTAGTGATTGAATCACACAGTTGATTCATTACGACCGCGTAATGATCGGGGAAAATTGTTGATATTTGAGGAAGTCGGCCATTTTAAATTTGAGCGGAAATCAAATTTTAGGTTGGTTTTAGTAAAAAATGGTTTTTTGTCTTTCTAGAACATCCATGAAAAACACAACTGCAGGAGTGCCAACGCCATGAGGTGAAAAAAATATTTCTAATTCAGCTGAAAATCAGAATGAAAAAAATTCTTCACTCTAATTTTTTACCAATTCTTGAAATATTTTAAAGATCAATCTGTCAAATTGTTCAGAAAAGACTGAATTATCGACTGAATACCCCATTCGAATTTTTTAGTGAAAAATAAACGTTCCAGCGATCTTGAAATATCGCTCGTTTTCGAATGAGTCAGCCATATTGGATTTTACCGGAAGTGAAATTTCAATTTGATTTCTGAAAAACCTAGTTCTTTGGCTATCCAATGAAGCAAGAACGAATGATCTCGATCCAAAATTTCGAAAGTTATAACGGAAAAAAAACGTCCGGTTTACTCTGGCGCACCCTATATATTAGCATCCCGCACTTATGCTGCAAATTATTGAGAAAAAATACATCCTAAACTAATATGCTTCGAATGTATAAAATGACAATTTGAGACAGTTTGAACAGAAGTGAAAGAATTAGAAAATTCTGACTCTCAATCTCAATTTACATTTCTCGGCGTTGAAATAAAATGTATATCATATATAATGATATAAAATAATGTTCTGTGTCAGAAATTTTAAGGATAACCAAGTAACACCCATACCATATTTAACTATACCAAGAACTATTTGAGGTGGATTATGGTGGGAGAATGGGGTTTCGTAAATAGATCCAAAATGAATTGACAAAAATTAAAAAATTCCTGAGAATCCTTTTATGTACTTATAAACGCACATTTCATGAGAATGACTGCACCAGCACTCATTTTATTTAAGTTCGATAAGAATTGACCAAGTTTCAGGACGAATGGATATGTAGGGAAGTAGGTTCAACATCTAAGTACTTTTATTTATCAAGATTGGTGAACGCTAAAGTTTACAAGGATTGAGAACCTACAGGAGGTGATATAATGTGAAGAATTCGGGGCGAATTCCATAATATATTTTGTGCTTCTCAATAAAATGAGCCTCAGAACTATTTTGAAAATTTTTCGTATTATGTTTGAATTACCTTCTTCTCGGAAATTATTCCTAGTTAGATCATGTTTGCGAATATTAGTGCAAAATTTGATAAATGTAAACATTCTAGCATATAGCATAAAATGAAATTCTTTTAACTCCGAATTTATTGAAAATAAGTATTTTTAGGATACCTTATACATTTCTGATTTTGGAATAGTCTTGCATTTACAATAATTGATTAATGTTTAGTTTGAAATGAGAAAAATAGTAAGAATTGATCATAACACACCCCGTATAGCCTTTTCAATGAATAGTTATTGTTCCTTTGTTTCATAACGTCAATTATGTACTAACATTCTATAAACTTTTGATTTTACCGCTCCTTACAGAAAAAAGTCAATTGACATGTGATATGGAGATCAATCCACCAGTCGTAATACATCGCGTTGAGTTCTTGGCCAACTGCGAGTAAAAAATGTTGAGAAGCTTCATTTAACTGAAACCTGATTCCATTTAAACTCTTTCTGGAAAATCTACCCTCAAAAATCATGAAAATTCTCGACCATCAAATAGTTTCTCAAAAAAATAAAGTCAAGGTTTGGGTTAGGTTTAGTTAGGTTCTTCTCTATAATATCAATAAAAAAAACATATAGCGTTTCAAAATTGCGAGTTTATTTGTTGTTACAAAACAAAAGAGTTATATATGGTGTTAAACTTAAATAAATTCATCACTTGCATGGGTGATGGTCTTCGAAAAATCACTGTGGGACCACATTGTAGAATTTGTGTTACAGCAGATTTTAATATTGACTTCCTTCAGACAAATAGATATAGAGAAGAACTGATAGAGCTTTTAGAATCGTTTGGCCTCACAAATGTTTTTTGAGGAGGCATGTAGAATAACAAATAAAAGCGCAACATGCATAGACAATAGATTTTTTAATGTTGATAGTAATACTTACCTAAGTAGAAATTTCGATCCACCTCTATCGGACCACTCTGTGCAGGAGGTTAAACTAATAACTTGTCGTCCAGGAACTAAACAAGAATTTACTGAGAAATTGGATATAAATGAGAATACTATATATATATATATATATATATATATATATATATATATATATATATATATATATATATATATATATTTTTTTTTTTGAAAATAAGTTGAAACCTATCCATGGGGAAATTTTAATGGATAACAACGCTAAAAAAGCTATGATAGTTTCCATAAAGTCTTTCAGGCACTTTATCGAATCATTTCCAAATAGAAGAATCAAAAAGAATATTAACTGCAGGAGGTGAACAACGTAGTAGTTGCTACTGAAGCGCTGAAAAAAGCGGTAGATGCAGCATAGACTATATGCCGGATACGTAAAGATACTGCTTCTGGCGATCTTTTGAGAGTGCTGAAAATTCACCTTCGGCAAAGCTACTCCGAAAAAAGGAAAAACGAAAATTCCCAATATATAGCATCTGCGTCAGATAAATTAAAAGCTATTTGGAAAATTGTAAATAAGGAAACTGGTAAGGGCAAGGCAACTAATGATATTGAATGTACAATCTCTGCAGATGATTTCAATATTTTTCTCGTCCGTTGGTCAAAAATACCTCAGTCAATGTAATCCGTCTGAGAAAAAATCAATTGATATGACAGAAAAACTAATGAAGGAGATCCCATCTCCCGCCTCCTCCATGATTATGTGTCCAACTGACACAATGGAACTAGCTAATGTAGTCAAAAATCTGAAAAGCAAACACATTGCAGACATTTATTTTTTAATTACCATACTACTAAAAAGAGTGTTTCCAATTTTATCGGAGATACTTTGCAAAATCTTTAATCAGTGCTTGGTGCTTGCAAGAATTTTTCCTAGGAGCTTAAAACTAGCCAAAGTCATACCTATCTATAAGAAGGATGACGTAAATGATTGTAACAACTACCAACCCGTTTCAATACTTCACTCAATCTCGAAAATTTTCGAAGAATTACTTAAAAGAAGACTTGTAAACTTTTTAGATAGTAACAACATAATGGCTTCAGAAAAAGGAGATCAAATTCGACAGCCCTACTTCAACTAGTGGAAGCAGTAACAGTAACTATTGACTCTTGATCTGAGTAAGTCTTTCGATTGCATTCTCGAGGAGTTTCTACGGGAGAAAATGGATAGGCATGGTATAAGTGGGAGAGCTTTGGGAGTTTTTAGGTCCTATCTATAGGATAGAACACAAATTGTGTCATGGAATGAAAATGTTTCAAGGAAATAAAATTAAACATGGAGTTCCGCATGGCTCAATTTTAGGACTGACATATATATTAATGGCTTGTCATTGAACTTAACATGCCAAGAAACATGTCTTCATGCTGATGATATAAACCTATTGAATATGACTTCAACAGACACTGATCTAGACTATAAGGTGGCCGAGGCCCTAGACGCAGCAGAGGAGTGGTTTTCGGCAAATGGACTGAGGCTGAACCGAGAAAAAACACAAAGAATCAAGTTCCAAGTGAATGGCAGAGGAGAGAGTACCATTAATCTGTTAGGCATTGTTATCGACGATGCTTTCACCTGGAAAAGCTATATAGATTTCATTTTGAAAAGGATGTGTACAACTTTGTTTTCCATCCGCCGGGTAAAGGAAATAGCCAATCAGAATATCTGTAGATTGGCATACTTTGCAAATTTCCATACCAAAGCTTCCTATGGGATTGTATTGTGAGGACATTGCACGTGGGTCAGTAGGATACTGCTAAAACAAAAAGAGGCTATAAGAATAATTTGTGGTGTTTCCAGAGCGACGAGTTGTAGAGAATTGTTTAAATCTCAAAAGATACTTACCATTGTGTCTCTTTATATACTTACCTGCCTCAAATACGTCTACAGTAAGAATAGCAATAATTCTGACTTTCATTCATTTAATACAAGGGCTAAAATTCAAATATCCTTGCCACACCATCGTAAAAAGAGAACTCAGCTGAGAGCGAATTATCTTGGAATAAAGTTCAACAATAAACTTCCAGACATATTGAAAAGCTTGCCAGAAATTGAATTTACCAGAGAGATTAGAAAATTCCTACTGAACAATAATTTTTACACAACAGAAGAGTTTTTGAATTATGAGGTTTAAATGTCTCTATTTGAATATTATTGTTTGTTACATATTCATTGTGAAATTTTTTGACTAGATGTCACTATATGTATAGTTTATTTCCGAGCATATTTGATAGGAATTCTTTTCATTCCCTGACATGCCATGTTATTATTTTTGATGGTAAGTTAAAAAAAAATTAGGCTAACTCAAAAGTTTTTAATGGAAGTTGTCGAAAGAATTAGGGGGCCATTATGCTCTTTAGTACTTCTTCCTACTTCATTTTCTTATTGCAACTAGCACGATGCATATATATCTCACAAGCTCAATATATGCTACAATACATCCCACTTCTATTCATCATTGTTGTTTCAGTTTTTTTCAGAAGCAGGAAGTATATCCGCTGAATCTCTTCCAATAGAAGGCATATAACACATACTTCCACTATGACAAGACACATTTATCGTTTCCTTCGTAGAATCGGCAAGAGTTTGTTGAGTATAAAAGCTAATAATAAACAATTTCTGCAAATAAAATACTAGGAAATAAGGAGAATTCATTTTTCAATTCGGAAAAACGAAATCAATAAAAGATCTCTCACTTTTGCTGGATAACTAAACTATTGAAATTAAGTTTGGATCCTTATTCATTACTCAGTGGTTCTTTGAAATCAAATTCTGTCATGTTTCAAGTCAATGAAAAAATTTTAATTTCGAAAATCTCATTTTCATAAGTATTTTTTAGGGCATTCAAATATCATTTAGATATTCGACATATATTATTCCCATTTTTGCTTTCAAGAGTATTTGAACCAAACAACTAAACGTTTGAATGAATTATTTTAATTCCAGAAACGTGTTCTGATATGAAATATCTCTACAAATCATGAAGGTATGATGAAAATTAATTAAGTTAAACTTTGTGAAATGGATATTACACGATAGTTTCTGTAGATACCAAAAACAATAATTGTGTGCATTGGTTATGATCGTTCTTTTTGCCAACACATTTCAATTTGTTTTATTAATTTTTGAACTGCACTCTCACCTCCAGAAGGTACTGGAAATTGGAAAATGGTAGATATGTGTTGAATTTCACTCTCGATCTTGTTTACATTTTGATCGTTCATATTTAAAGCATTTGAGTCCACTCAAGAACATTTTCTGACACATTTATAAGTCAAAATAGAAGGGGCAGACATATTATTTCGAAAAGTTTGAAATCAACTTTGTTAAGTGCCAGTATATAACTCGATAATTTCAAACAACGACAAATTTGAAAATAAGTTGAAAAGGGAAATTTAGGTCAGAAGAAAATATGAGTAATTCATAGTGAATTGATGAATTGTTTATATTAATGAGATGAATATTCTATAAGTTGGAAATCGTTGAAGGCTTATAGTTGAAGATGGACAAAGCTGGTAATACTGGCATACACTAGGCAATCTTCTGGCATTCTGAAAACAAATATCATGCGTTTTTGTTGTAAAATCAACAAATGAGAATGAAAATATTTCGAACGTCTGAATTTTATTTTATGAGTATGTTAGAAAAGAAGATATGCATGAGAGATTGTGTTTGTAAAATAAAAACTAAAGTTTCCGTAATTATATATTCATATAAAGATTCAACACAATGTTTCAAATTATAATTTTTTGTTTTGATACTTCAAGGCGGTCGGCCTCTCTGAATCGAAACTTCGAAAACATTTTGCCATAAACTTTGGGTGGTTTGGGATGATTAGTTACTACTTATATTTCAAGAAAGGATTTCAAATTAATTGTCTTCAATCTCTATCATAGAAAAGACTTAAAAATTGCTGACGTCTTACACTCCACCAATGAGCCAAAAAATTATAGTGCTAAAGAGATGCAAACTAATACAGAAATTCCAACAAAAACAAAACAGATTTTGAGTTACTGAGAAAAAGTTAAAGTCAAGTTTTACAAAAAGAGAATAAAGATAAAAAAAACCACATACTAAATTTCGAACGGTAATAAAACTGATGAGTACACAGTATGATAGTCCTACTATTACAGAATGGCAAGAATGTGTAGGATGTGATGAAAATAATATGAAACTCCTACAAAGATACCAGTAGTTACATTCGTGAACACTGATCTCTATTCTTTATTCAAAAATAGTATCTATATGAACATTTAATATCACACAAAAAGTCTAAAGACAACGAAAATTTGCCACCCTCTCTATGTAAAGAAGGACTGATTGTAGCAGGAAAAGCTGAGACACAATTTTTCATTGTAGGGGAACAATTTCTGAGTTGGTTCGGAGAATGTAAAATCAAACACCTATCGCCAGTAGCATCTAAATTCAAATTGGTTATAGGAAAGTGGGTCGAGTGGCATATCTATGAAAAGGTCTATTAATGCTCTATTAAAAAGTAGTATGTGTATGTTTAATATCATACAGACAGTTCAAATACAACGAAAGGTTTTATTTTAACGAAATATTGACTATGCCAAAATTCAAATTAAATGCTCTAGATGATCTCCTTCTACCCCCATACAATGATACAAACAATTCTCGAATTTCTTTCGAGTATTTTGAAGAAATTCCGGTTTCCAAACTGCATTCGATGACGGTTCTTCCCGCAGCTCTTCCAAGTTTTCAGGTTGTGTAGTATAAACTCCCGATTGGAGATGACCCCATAAGAATAAATCTAAATGGACTCAAACCAGGTGATCTGGCTTGCGACTCATCTGTACCTCTTCCGCCAATCCACCGTCTTGGAAAATATTCATCCAAATATTGTCGCATACGAACATCGAATAGTGTAGGCGCCCCATCTGCTGGAAACGTTCCTCATTCTCCCAAAGATTTTAATCATTTTTAGTTGAAAACATAGAAGTGCGGATAACAAATATCAGCACTTATGAATGATGGCAGAGAATTAGAATTGTATCATTGAATGGATGTGGAATGAGGCAATTTTGAGAACTAAATTTGTTTCTAATCGTTGTCAAATTTTCGTTGGAAAACAAAATTTTGTTGTATTTGGACTGTTTGTATGATGTATGAACAATCATAAAGACAAAATCTTCTAATAGAAAATTCAAAGAACTTTCCAAAAATATGTCACTCGACTCACTTTCCGATTGATGAATTTCAACTTAGCAAAAATTGATGTGTCTCAGCTTTTTCCGCCGAAATCATCTTGAGAAAGAGAGGTGGCAAAATTTCTTCGGAACACACTGTATAATAGAAGATCTTTGAATCCGCAGAATTCTTCAATTTTATTGTCTTTTACGGATTCATCAGTGTCGCATATAAATCTATGATATTGAAACAAAAGTAACGGATACAGCGGTCTCGCAAGTGAAATGCGAGAAAATCAGAAATGAGAGATTGAAGGAAAGCAGATTATACAACACTATCAGTTCGACTTCCAATCATATAGCTTTACCGAATGACAAAATCATTTCTGTAAAGCTTACGATGCCAGCGTTTCTTATCCTCCACAAGAGAAATCTATTAATTGAGTTCTTTTTCAAGTTTTCGGAGCTTTTATTCTTTCAGAATTACTTGTAAATAAAGGAGAAGCAGGAATATTGGAGATAAGTAATTCCCAATTTATTTCAATTCGTTATACTTTTGTATATTTCTCTCTATCTATTGTTTCGCTATTCAGTTGGATGGACTAGCATAACATATAGATCCCATTTAGTTCTCTACATGGAGCGTGAAGTTTCATAAGCAGAGCAACTCCCAAACTTTATGAAGGAGAATTCCACAATATCGAAGGAACCGCCGCAACGAACTTATTATCGGGTCTATCGATCAAAATTGTCTCCGGTGGGATTTACAACACTGGTATAAGATAGTATATCGCAGTACGGAACGACAAAATGAAGTTTCGTCCTTGTTATTGGCTTATCAACGTCGCACGACCTTCAGTGAGTTTCAAACAAAATCAATCTTAACTGTATACCGATTCTTGCAAGAACCTCATATATATATATATATATATATATATATATATATATATATATATATATATATATATATATATATATATATATATATATATATATATATATATATATATATATATATATATATATATATATATATATATATATATATATATATATATATATATATATATATATATATATATATATATATATATATATATATATATATATATATATATATATATATTTATGAGGTTCTTGCAAGAATCGGTTTAAAGTAAAGATTGATTTTGTTTGAATATCACTGAAGATCGTGCGACATTGATAAGCCAATAACAAGGACGAAACTTCATTGTAAACCATAGAGAATGTTCTTAACTGGGGCAACGATAGAATCTATACTTAATTTCAATTTTTAGATGGCGCCATTTGAATAAATATATGTGTGTTGCTTATGTTTCTGATAGAATACTGTAGTCTGTTGGGAAGTCCAATGTGTTTTCGCCACCTGTGGTTTAGTGTGTGTCAGCGATGTTCCTTTGTTTTCATAACTAGATATTCGTTCAAGAATTAAGGAAATTTGCAATTTGTGGAAGAAACTTAGTTCAATTTACTTAAAAATTCCATATTGGCAGTATATCGTAAATTCTTTGGTGAATAGAAAATTCAATACTATAATATTTCAGAAGGAATAGTCGCAATAAATAAAGAAGACATAGCTGTGTTACGATTTCAATTCGGAAATAGAAAAAAATTGAAAGTATCACTCGAAAATTTCTGTACTTCTTTAGGATGAATTTGGTTTCCTACGTGAAATCTAACATAACCTTCCATTGTATATATTATATTATATTATATTATATTTTATATTATTTTCCATTTAATTCACTATCGAATACTTTCCTGAATAGGATTAAATAGATTGTAATCAGGTCTGATAATATTCACTGTATGTCGGTACGAATTAGGAAGAAATGTAAGGCGCATCCCATTTTGGAGCCATGCAAAATACAAAAAATACCGAAAAATTAACCCTCTAATTTCCATCTTTGGTTTTCAAGGAAAATTCATTGATGAAAACAGAATCTAGCTATCTTCTTTTGTTCTCGTGTTTTTCCGGATTTCTGGGTTTTCCAGAATTTGCCAATAATTTTCTTTTTCCGAATGGTTTAATAATTATAATATAAATTTTTGTTTGAAGTATATCATATTTTAACTTGGATTGAATATGAAGGTGGTTTTTCTACTTCCAAATATATATAACATTCCTGACAAGTTTTTTTGAAAATGTGAATTTTTTCAGAAATACTCTTTCAACATTTTGTGGTTTGCCTAGTATGCTGGTGCAAATTAAAACGAAACATACCAAATGTTCTCAATTCAATATGGTCACAACAATGAAGCCCACTTATATTGATAAAAAACGATCAGTCAAATTAGCAAAAAACAAATAAAATCTTCCTTAAATGCTCCATTATTCAAGTATTGTTTTAACTTTCCTATAATTCTATAGGTTTGTCTATATAATAAATTTCAGAAATAACCTCAGAGAAAAAATTTAACGAGGTTACATCTGGTGAACCAGGTTGCCATCCAGTTATCATGGTCATGCCACCTGCTTTGAGCCAAAGTGAACTTTATCGAAAAAGCCTGGACTGTCTTCTCATTTATTGTACAATAATAAAATTCCCCATGAAGATTTTTGTCTAAAATTACGCCAAATCACATTTAGTTCAATAACGTACACTAGACAATGGAACCGAATTTCCATTGGTATAGAGCATTCACATCGTGATGAGGATTGACCTTGGACTACTAATGTTCATTATTGCGATTGAGTAATCCATCATTGGGCGCCCTCACTTCATCAGTCCATATGATATACTGTTAAAATTCGGCATTTTCTCCTGACTTTTCCTGATGTCGGTAAAACTCTATCCCTAGCTCATAATCCAAATGAAAGCTCCTCATTTTATATGGTTGAATTTTATATTTCCTGATAATCCACAAAACCTTAAATTTCGGTATCACACTCTCTGCTTCAAGTTGCCTACATGAAATTGAGTATAAACAGTACCAGCTCTCCAAATTTCAATTATAACTTCTTCATTGTCTTGTTTATTTCAACTTTTTTTTTCTGGGTGCAAGTGAAAATTGGTAAGATCTCCTACTGTCAGAAGAAGTGGCGGAATAATTTTCTGTAACTGAATGATTCTGAATGTAGCATTCAAACATGCTGATGTTTCTCAAGTTCTCTTAAGAAAACACAAGTTCATTGTATAATTCGAAAACCATTCAATAGGAAAAAATTTTGAATTCGTTCCGTTATTATAATCAAAAGAATGAATCAGAAAATACTTTTCACCTACTTTTGACAGCAGACGAGATATTGGCATATACCAAAATCCCGGAACATCGCGAATTCCGGAATAACTCGAAAACAAAAGAAGATATCTATGATATATCTTCACAAACCAATTTTCCTTGAAAATCGAGGACGGAGATGGGGGATCAATTTTCACTGTTTGCTGTATTTCAGATAGCTGACGTACTAAAACATCAAAAATGGGATATCTCGTATACTTGTGACCAAGATTCTGGAACCAATATTATCCTTTGATAATTATGTTTTAAACAAACATTCGTCTTTAAGTCTTGATTTATGTAACACAATTATAGTTCCATCATAGTTTTACATTTCGGCTCAGATATTATGTAATTTGCTACATAAATATTTGAATCTTCATTAAAATATGAGCCCACGTGAGCGAATTGCTGAAAATTCGGAATTTATGAAACGACATCATTTATGTGAAGAGCTTTATGAATTTTCATAAGAGTGAGATTATGGGATTAGTTATCAGCAACGTTGTTGTTAGTGGTACGATATTTTCAGCTTGACAGAGTATGAAAACCAGTGTTAATTTCAATCGCAATCGCTCCTATACATTCAAAATGTGTTGATTGGTTACCAATGAAGAGGGAAAAAGCATTGAACTTTCGTGATAAAGGTTATACATATCAAGAAATTTCAAACAGTTTGAGTAATGGCGCCATAAAATAAGATGAAATGAAAGTACTCCAGCACTCTATCCGTATTGCAACGACCAAATCGGTGCGAAGAATTAGCGGAAAACCGAAAGTTATGATGTGGACGCAATTTGACGCCTATCCTTGGATGGCAGTCGTAGATCAGTAAAATAATTAATTCCATTACCAAATCGTCCGGCTTACAAATATCGATTATAATATCAGAAGAAAGTTTGGAGAAAATTGATAGTGACTAGTGAGTTAGAACTCCTAAAAAAGCCATACCTATTAAAAAAAAACAGAGATACAAAACGCATAACAGAACAAAACAGTGGAATGAATCCCTTTCCCCTGATTTGTCGATAAGGAAACGGTACGCGGAGATGTTATGTGATTGTTTCGATAATCAGTGATAATCGTTAATATATTCCGAATTATTTTTGTAGACTATCCATTCCTAACGCAATGTTGTTTCTTACATTTTTAGGCTATTAGAATAAATTGTCAAAGAACTCCAGTATTGCAGCGACATTGCTGTCGGAAATAAACATGTTTGGATATTAATTTTAACTTTGAATGTTCACGTTGCAGTTAATTTTCCATTGTGCTTCAGATGGAATAGTCGGCTGATAGCTGTTAACTGACTGGCTTGCTAAAATCTAGGGTTATTTTTTTATCATAACATCTTTCGAGGTTGTCATATCCTCTGGTTAACCATGCTTATTTATTGCCTCACATTTTAAATAAGTCCATTTGCTAAGTAAGTTGACATATGTGCCTTAGGTGTAGAAATTGAACAATTTTCGTTTTGGCTGATTAATAGCAACATTATTACTTTTCTCGTTGATGACAGTGATCATAATTATTGAATATATTTTCTTACAAGATGCATTTTAGTTGTTTTGCAACTGAAGAGAACATGAGATCAATATTTATCACAGCACAATATCAAATCATTGATTTGGTATTGTTTTTTCTGGACGTTCATTGCAATATAAGAAAAGTGAACAAACGAATTTACTATAATTTATCGACTACGAGGCTCTAATTGAACTATTTCACGAGTTAAGCTCAAGCAAGAGTTCTTTTGTGCCACCAGATTTGACTGACTACTCAAACGTCGAAAAACCATCATAGTGTGAGTGACGCTTGTATCATTGAGAAATCATTCGATTCGATGAACATTCAATTGTTTAAATTTTGAAAACAAACCACAGGCAGGTGACTACATTGAAAAATAAGCAAATTAGATCTTACGTATTTGAACCAAAGAAGAAAAGATCAATTAGTGATCAGAAAATTAGCACGTCGAATTAGCAAGACTGAAATTATTATGTCAATGAAAAATTTAGTAGGTGGTCAAATTATTTAATCAGTATTACCTGAGATGAACGTACACTTCAAAAACTAATGCTAGAGTCAGGCCCTATATCTCTAACTTGTTATGGACTGGATTCTATTTGTATTCAGTATTCTTGTTTCCAGCTCATCTCGTATATCCAGTTCATTCCGTGTACACTAAAATAAGTATCAGGCCATCTCAAGATGTTTCAGGGAAAAACGTGCTTACTCTCAGTTTAGAATAATGGTCAGATGCTACAGGAGGTATTTTTCGGGATCCTAAATAGTCCAAATGAAGTTTGAAAACTTCTAAAATCATAAGAAAATGAACCTATTCTCTCGAAGTGAGATTCAGAAGGAGAAATACATTAGAATTCGAATTGAAATTGTGACCTTTGAACCTCTATCTACTAAATGTTGCCAAGTTTCGTCGAGTAGAGAACATAAATCTTATTTTATTATTACTATTATTATTGTGATTCTATAAATTTACTCCGCTAACCAGAACTAATGACAATCTCGGAACATGATATGAAGGAATCGAACAAAATCTTAACAAATCAGTTAATGAAATCTCTTAGCCAACCGTTCTATCAGAAGTATCAATAGAACATCCGTGTCACTAATCGAAATTAAAGTCAATATTCAAATATGTTTAGTTCTAGTGGAAACGTGGCTGCAACACATACATTGACCTATAAAAATTTCGAAACAAAACATATGAATATGTTGAGGTTAATTAATTATTTTCCAATAAAGGCTCAATAACTTTATTTTGAATTTAATTCCTTCTCAATAAAATGCAAATCATTGATCAAAATTTTCATTGGCTTGAAGTAAATTCATGTCATTCATTTCGAAGGATATGACGGGTATCTATCTCTCTATCTATCGGTGCTGAGGCTTTTTAACGTTGCAGAACGATTATTATATCTTATGTATGGACTGAAGCGTCGTGCTGCTGAATTCACATTAGTGTGTATCACATGCAATTGACCAAACAAAGAAGGAACATTGCAACATGTCTCATTTTCATTATAGAAGAAAACAACTCAATGATGACACTGACATGAAATCTAAAGTGATGTTCTGTTTCTGAAGCTGTTTAGGCCCACTAGTCGAACTAGACAACACGTTCCAAGAAAACCATCAGTAATATGATCTCAAATATACAGTATGATCATTTCAGTATTCCTATTACATATTTAAACGCAGTACTATGCTAGTAATATTCATCACTAAACAATCAATTAAGCTTGTGTTCTGGAAAATTTATATATATATATATATATATATATATATATATATATATATATATATATATATATATATATATATATATATATATATATATATATATATATATATATATATATATAATAGAATCAATAATTGTCTAGCCCAGATATAATGTTAATGACGGGCGTTATGTGTGAAACAATTCTTAAACCTTAAATTTTATAATTTTTGTTCATATTTTATAATGTAATGCCAAAAGAATAACGACTTAAAGTAGGCATTAACGTTTCATATATTCATTCTTCGACTGGGAATTTCTGGTCTGAACGATACTCTCTACAGACTCTGTATACTTCACTTCGATGAAAATTATTCAGTTAATTATGTAATAAATATAATTGAAGAATATTGATGAATTCATAATGAAAAATAAAATTTGACCTGTTTTATGGGAAAACCATTATCACCTCCTATTAATTTTCTAGAATCGTTTTGCATTCGAACATGTATACAAATTTTCTCCCAAAGAATAATACACTTCTCCTCGTTCCACAAATTAATTTTGTGACACCAATGATATATTAGAAACTTGCATCCTAGACTAGGTGAAAGAAATATGTTTAAGTGTAACGAATTGAAATAAATCGGTGGTCACTTATCTTCGTTAGACCAACACCTCATTTATTTCTAAGTGTTCTCTGAAAGAATAAAGATACCGAATACTTGATAACGTATTTCATTCCGGAATAACAATTTGTTACATCGACAATTGGAAGCAATAATAGCGACAACCCTCGCTCTGGATTTCACGGGAATAATCTTTCGGCTAGGCTTTCATGTTGAGAAATGAAACAATTGAGTGTAACATACTCCGTTTTTATTCCATTTGTCATTATGGTAATGATTGTAACTGTAAATTTGAATATTAGTGTGTGTGTGCTAGCTAAAAGGAAGTAAAAATTGGAAATTATTCCTGATGAATAGAGATTAAAGATACATTGACTGTCAACAAAAAGCCTCAAAAGCTATTTCATTATACATTTTTTCGTATAGAGATATTAATAAATTTCTAGAAAATTTCATATAAATATACTCAAACAGAATTGTTCATAGGATAGGTATTTACGGAATCGCCCTTTCGAATGTTAAAATTGGGGACTTTTGTAAGTAGTCCTTAAATTACTCCGATTGATTATGTGTACCTGGGTATCAAACTTGTAGAAGTTCAACTGATACCTTACCATATTCACTACCAAGCTTGAGAATCTAAACTCCATTCCGGGAGAAAAATATCAAAGTTATGTTCTAACATCAATTAGGTTCGTTCTTATTTTTTATGGTACAGTGCCAAGTTCTTAACATCGAAACTATGCCAATCACAATATTCTAGCATACAAAATGCATTGCGGTGCTAAGTTTCAACCTGAAGTGGCACTCTACTATAATCCTCATACTGTAAGTATACTAACGCGTAGCTTCCACAGTAGGTTATACTTGTACCTACGAACGAATTATTACAGCTCGTAGTCAATGTATTAAAAGGACGCCGATTCAGTGCCTCAGGCTCTCGAAGCATCATAGAAGAAATAAGTCGTATAGGAATCGACTTTTTCTGCTCCACTTGACCAAGTTCAATAATCTAAGCAATTAGTTGACTTGTCAACGATCCGCATGCTGATTTACAAATTCGACTTGTTGAAGCTGGTATTTTTTATGAGGATTATGAGTGATACTATTCACCAACCTCAATTACCTGGCTACATGCCCATGCAATATAACTTATTCTCATATCCTCAGACAATCAGCATTGGGCATCACTCTCTTCCAGAACTTTTTCCAATTATCATCGTGGAACATGGAGTCCACCTGCTTCAAGACTGAAATCTCAGCGTTCTATTTTCGGTATGGTTAGACCATGGATGAAGTTTGGTTCTCGGATCTTACTTTTCTAGTTTTGGCTCTGGAGAAATATAGTGTACTCTCAAGAATATGTATCCATCGTTTTATAGTGCTCTCAAAGTTTATGTATATAGTACAAATGGCGTGTGAGGCTGTGAAAACTGTAAGTCTTTCAGTCTTGGACTGACCTATATCTCAATATTCAGGTGATTTTATGATGAGCTTAGGGTATCAGAATTTTTCTTACTAGGATTGAATAATTGAATCCCTTTCAGTGTCACTGACACAAACCTATTCTGCTGCCTGACTTTTTATTTTTGAGATTTCTGCCATCCCATTGTCCTGAGCTCTGACTGTTTTTGAATTGTTATCCATTCATTAATTCATAAAAAAGTTAATTAATCACATAAAAGTTACCACTCAGCAATATTGTTTCTTCATATGTAATTTTTTCTTTTTTCATTCGAATAAATGAATAAATCATGAATTTCGGAGAAACAGGATTTGAAAAGCGTCAGTCTCAGTGAGATATTTCGTTCAGAAGCCGTTTGGGATTGATTTCGTTAGTTGATATTTACTTACCAAGCGAAAATTAATTTAACGAAAAATTTCGCAGTCTTTCGTGAATAAGAGAATATAATACATGTTACTTTGATACTTGATTCCTAAAAATTATGTGAACTGAGTATTTTGCGTTTATTCTCGATATTTTAGTCGTAATAAGGATCTAAAACTTTCATTCTATTTTTGTCATACAATTTTCTATTAGTATCCAAAAAACTTGAAGAAGAGTAGATTTATATTAACTTGAATCTTCAGATTTTGAATATTAGTCGTGCTCCTTGCAGAATTGGCATGTGTCGTTATCAGCAAGTCGCAGTATCTTTAGGTTTTTCTATTGCTCGGCTTAGAAACTGAAGCCTCTGTTTCGTTCCTCGATAGAATGAATCTAGTGGAACATGAAACAAGGTGGGATCTGATCTCCAACTTGTTGAATGTTAACCAAAGCACTATTTCAAGAGCAATTAATCGGTACCACGAAACAGAGGAATATGGAAGAAGGGCCGGACAGGGAAGAAATCGAATAACAACATCAGTTGATGATCGTTGGCTTGGTTTAACTGCACTAAGAGTTCGGCACTGTACGGCTAGAATGCTACAAAATGAACTTGCAATTTCCAGAAATGTGCATATTTCATTACAAACTGTTAGAAACAGGCTCAGAAAAGACGATATCAGACCAAGGGTGGCTTCTACCGGCCCGCGTCTCACCAGAGAGCATCGAGTTGCAAGACTTCAGTTTGCGAGGGAACATGCAAATTGGGGTATTCCAGAATGGTCGAATGTTCTCTTTTCCGACGAGTCCAGGTTCTATCTAGTATCAAATGATAGACGCATGCCTGTATACAGACGAACTGGGGAACGGTATCAGCAATGTAATATCCGGCAAACCGAAAACTTCGGAGGGGGCTCAGTAATGGTGTGGGGACGCATTTCTTTCCTTGGTCGAACTGAGTTAATCCTAGTCAATAATGGAAGAGTGACAGCGGCCAGATATATCGCAGATATCCTTGAACCGCAACTCTTTGGCCCATTGATTGGCGAAAACTTCATTTATATGCATGATAATTCTCGGCCTCATGCAGCTAGAGTAGTTACTAATTTCTGGAAAAAGCCGAAATTGATATATTAAGATGGCCAGCCAGAAGTCCCGCTTGAATCTCATAGAACGTGTTTGGGACAGTATGGGGTGACAAATTCAGCAATGTAGGATGTCTTGAAGAACACTCCAACAACTAGAAAATCTGATTCCTGAAATTTGGAACTCAGTGACTCAAGAGTACATCCCAACTTTGTTTGAGGGGCTTCCGAGAAGTATACTGGAAGTAATTAGGGCCCGGTGAGGAAACACTCCATTTTGAAAATGATTAGTAACCATTCGATGCTAGTTGATTGGTCCCTTCGCGAATGTTTGAAGATGGTAGACTTTTTAATTTTTTCATTAACTCGAAAATTGTTGATATTTTCCATCATAAACTCATGTATTTTGAATGATATCTTCTTATATTACACTTGTGAAAGTTACCAAGCGACTCTTGAATGACCAACCTAAAAGTTTATATAGTATTGTCGTAAAAGTAGGGTGATGCGACAATTTTTGTGGGGAGTGTGTTTGAGAATGAATTCCAATTTAACTGGTCACGCCATATCTTGTGGATTACTTTACCGATTCCATTAATCCCAATAATAATTCATGATCCTTTATATGAGATTTTCACAGAAAAAAGATCTTGCAAATTACGAAGAAATTTATAAGAATTTCGAAAACTTAACGGCTAGTTCAAGTTTGCCAATCTAACATTTCGTGCCCCGCAAATGTTGTTTAATAGCTACATCAGTTGGCATCTGTAATTCAATCATTCTACGTTTGCCGAGTTTATTTGTTATATACGAGCAAATCAAACTGACGAGTAGAGGGAAGCGTACAATGATGTAGAAGGAAATCAATGGCATTAAAATCAACAAGGTAGAAATGTTGCGTTCAATTCCCATCCAAATACATTCAATTATGATGTGGCAATCAATTACAGTTCACATCGAATCATTGCTATTGGATTCACATTGCAAGGCAATTGAGTTCAAGAATGAATCCCCTGGTTTTGAACTTATAACCTTCAATATCATCGGAGCCACAATTTTCAGAACAATACAAAAAAAAGACGTTACGATTTCACGTATACATATTATACTCAACGAAATTCCAATCAACTTTAAACGGTTACAATTTTCAGTGTGGCTTGTATTTAAAATGCCGGTAACTAAATAATTAAGTCCGTTAAGGAATTGTGGCAGCAATCCTGAAAATGTATGTCTCGTTTTTTCGAGTCGTAAAACTATCAACAAGATTTATTTTTGCGCCAAAAAACAAAACAATTGTATATAACGAAAAAAAACAATACGTCTATCAGGTAAAATAGTTCTTTATATTTTCCAAATGTGTTTCAATTATTTTGTTATGAGTAATTTTGTTTGTTTTTCATTTAAATCTTCAGATATTGTCTGTTGTCTGATCTTGAGTAAAATGTTTCATTCTATTTAAGGATATGATATTCAGTATGGATCTCAAATGGAAAGTGATGACAAATTCAAAGCAAAAGCCAAATAAAACTTCATTTTCATCCCAGCAGCTCGAGTTATACATTCTGTCAAACAAGTAACACTAATTGGTCAATGAAACAAAAATCATTCATTTTTCATCCGATTTTATTGTGTTGCCTTTAAAATAGCCCATTTCCGAAATAATGCATTTTCGCCTACGAATAATCTCATCATCAAAATATTCTTCAAACTCATTTTCCGGAATTCATTTTAGTTCTTGCCGCGAATTCTCTCTCATGTCTTCTATCGATTCAAAACGGGTAGTTCGAAGTGTTAATTTGAGTTTCGGAAAAAAGTTAGCAGGAGCCACATCGGTGGTTAGTCGATGGGATCTGTTGAGTTTTTGCCAGAAATTAATTCACAATGATAGCTTTGTGAGATGTTTCATTATCGCAGTACAAAATCCATGAGTTTTCTTCCCACAAATTTATTAAATCAGTTACGATGCATTTTATGAATGTGGGGTCAGAATTGACTCCTTCTTCAGCGACCTTCACGCGATTCGATTTTTGAAGAAAACTCAGGCCTTCTAGAGATCTAGCGGAAGGCAACGTGTTCCATGCCCATACAATTGTTTAAAATGGTACAAATTAATTCGTGAGATACAGTGAGTTCATTGCCTATCACACTCAAACATAAGTGAAGATTTTCAATTACCATCTCCTTCACAGGGCGAGGCAAATCATTCACATCTCGGGCGCTGTTCAATACACTTTACTACTCATATGCACGTGTTCTTTTATGAAGTCGATTCACCTAAAGCCTTCTGCAACATTTTCAGCGATTTGGCACACGAAATTTCAATTTCAATACAAAATTTGAGACCAATTCTTTCTTCGATATTTTCATCTCACTTGTGAGAATTGACAAAACTGAGCACTTTAAACAAAGTAAATGACAGAACGCGTTCAAAGTATCAGTATCGGTATCAGTATAGAGAACAGTTGTGCTAGTTTAGCAACAACAAAAATTTTGACAACCCTCTTAAGCGGATTTTTTGAATATTATTTTTTTTTATTCAGCGAATAAAATACAATTCAGATAATTCAAATTCAATAATTTTTCACTCGAAAACAGTTGGAGATACCAAAAAATTACTAGTGTCAAAAAAGTTTCTGAATTGAATGAAGATGACGAAATTTGATGGTACGCTGATTAGTGTTGTACTGCAAATGGAGACATGGAAAAAAAAAACACCGTGTGAATTTCAGTTAAAATATAGGACGTGTAATGATGAAGGCTGTAAGCTAGCATTCCAAATTTGGGCTGAATATTTCGAAACCGAAGGAGTTTTGAAGAAAAAACCAATTGTTCCGGAAATTTCAATACCCTGTTGCTTTGTAACGAAGCTTTTGCCGACCTTTGTTTATATAAACCTTCTGTATTGAAATTGTACGTAGATTTACCCCCTCAAGTTGTGAAATACTATTATGTAACACCCTATATATCGATCAATATTTCAGTTATTCAATCGAAAAACAGAACTATACCACCAGTAAGAAAAAGTTTGGGAAAACCCCGACAATACTAACATAGCAATGAAGGCACTAAGATATTTAAAAAATTCCACTTTCACAAGTTTCAACCTAAACTGAATATTCGAAGACTTTTTATACAACAGAAATGAAACATTACGCGGTTTCAAACAAAAACAGTTCGCATTACTACTGATACTGACTGATTATATCGATGCAAGGAATGCAACATTTTCTGGAGCATAGTAAACAAATATAGTATTCAAAAATACTATATGTAGTTTTTCGTATTGGAGATGGACTTATAAAGCAGTATTTTATAGTTTTCAACCTCACTTGCTCAGGAATGGGAGTTCTCATACATGACGGATTTCACTTTCTGGTTTACATAGGGTTGTCGGACCGTCGCATCATATTATCAAGTACAAAATATCCTGCAGTTGTATTTCAGAAAGTAGAACCTGCTTTTTTGGTTTTTGTGATGACATGAGGAGAGAATATAGAAATTCTCGCTATAAATTTCGACAATCTAATAGAAAATGACCAATGGCTAACGTCGTGTACGGCGACTGCAACTATATTTCTAGCATTTTTAGTTCAGCGAATCAACGCCTCTTTAAGTTCTACCAGGAAATTACTTCAGGTTTTCACTTCTTATCCTCGAATGTTTCACTGTGTCGCATGGGGGAAACTTGCAGAATGGCTTTACTTCTCTTGGGCACATATGAACATGAAGTTAATTGTTTAGGAAAGCTAAAGAGAGAATCACCTACGGGCCTACTTTTGTTCGGAAGAAATTCTGGGGGCACTTCTCTCTTATTCTTCTTCAGATTTCTTACGTAAGTTCCATTTTTTTATCGCATAAATATTTAACAATTTCTAATGATGTGACCCAGTTATCGGCGCTAATATTTCTATTTGATTAATGAAGAGAGGTCTCACATGTAGAATAATGGCTTCATCCAGGTCTTAGTAGTATTTTGCACAGGCTGTACATTAATGAACACAATACTTCTACTGTTAACATTTTATTCAAGGGAGTTCGCACGGCTGAAAAGGCCAAAGGCTACAAATTTGTTTGGATACAGGGTGGGAATGTTTTAGTGAGTAAATATGATACAAGTAAGATAAGTCATATTGCATCTGAATCTGAAATAGACAATTTATAAAAATCATATTCTCTGCGCTATTTGTTCAAACACCGTGTTTTCCATTCACCTAATATGTCCTTACATACCATATTTACTACCAGAATGTACGAGGACTTCATACCATACTAAATAACTTCAGGTTGAACCCAATGGCCGGTTTTTCTGATGTAATGTGTGTTACTGAATCATTTCGATACCGTTTTCGACAATGAATTGGTCGATACTCGTGAATATTCTATGTTTCGTCGCGACCGGGATTCATCGGTGTCTTCTAAGAAGGATGGGGTGGAGTTTTCATTGCCGTTCGCAACAAATTCAGCCCACAACTTTTGGATGACTTCAAAAGTAACGCAGAGGATATCTGCGTATCTCTGAACGTGAATAGTTCAGCAATATATTTGCTGTGTGTATTTGCCTCCTGGGGATTCCGTGGCAAGTGATGTGTTCGCTTATAAATTGGAGAGCAATATGGTAAACATAAAATGTCCATTTCTTGTGTGTGGCGACTTGGATTGTTGGTGAGTTCTGTTAAGAGTTATTTGATACCTTCTAATATTGAAAATATTCAGATATATTAGATACACTTGCATTTGTCGAACTGAATCAATACAATCATGTGAAGCATAGTAACGATAAATTTCTTGACTTAGTCTTGTCTAATAAAGAAATTGTCTCGAATATACATAAAAGTGCTCATCCGTTTGTAAACGAGGACACATATCATCCCACACTGAAGTTTATAGTTGCCTTATCTGATGAAAAGATGATGAAAAATTCGAAAATTCAAGATTTTTATTATGATTTCAGAAGTGTGAATTATGAAGCTGTTAATGCTTCATTATCGCTGGTGAATTTTGAGTTTCTGCCCAACAACAACTCTGAGGGAATTGATGAAAATTTGAAATTTTTATAGGAAAATCGATGACATGATCAGTTTTATTGTTCCTAAGAAAAGAGTCATTAAGTGTTTTTCTTCATTCTTTCCGAAAGGTACTATTGCTACAATAAGAGAAAAGCAAAAATTTCGTGAAAAATGGAAAATTAGTGAAAATGTCGATGATCTCAATATATTCAAGCAGCTTCGTGCTCATTCGAATGAACTCATTGAACATGATTTGAGTAAATTCACCTCTAACATTGAGCGGGAACTGTCAAGGAACAGCAATCGTTTTGGAAATATATGTCTCTGGGCTCTAAACTACCTAATGAAATGAGGTATGGCATATTTCTTCATCATATGGAAAAGAGATATGCTATCATCAGCAGCATAGTCGTTGTGTAACTGTTGAAAACTGCAATAATTATGAACTATCAAATATTAACATAAAAAAGGAAGAGGTCTGAGAGGTTCTCTTATCCCTTGACGTGTCAAAAGATTCAGGTACAGACAGCATTCCACCAATTTTTCTCAGAACTTGTGCTCACAAATTAAGTAAACCACTGCATATTTTGTTCAATCAGTCTCTGAATAATGGTGTATTTCCAAAAAAGTGGAAGGAGTCCGCCGTTGTCCCAATTTTCAAAAGTGGAGATTAAAATGATATTTCTTAGTATAGACCTATTAACAAACTTTCGATCATTGGTAAAGTATTTGAATGCATAATTTATAAGTATCTTTTCTCTCATGTTCTTGTTCTTGTTCTTTCATTATCCCTCAACAGCACGGATTTTTTAAGGGTAGGACTCTGGAAAATAATTGGATCGTTTATATGGAGTACCTGCAGAGTGCAATGGATTCTCAAGTTCAGACTAATGCTACTTACACCGATTTGTCTAAAGCCTTCGACAAAATAAGTTTCGATATTTTATTAAACTAGCCGAAGCAGGCGTAAGTGGTGGGTTGCTAGAGTGGATCCAATCGTATCTTCTGAATACGTCACAGTTAGTTAGTTTAAATGGTTTCAAATCTGAATCTTTCTTTAGTACTTCTGGGGTACCGCAGGCAACTCGTCTCGGTCCACTCCTTCTCTTAATTTATATAAATGACATAGATAGATGTTTCCGGCATTCCAAATTTTTGCTCAATACAGACGATCTGAGAGTTTTTAGATCTATCAGATGTTTGAGGGACTGCCTTGATCTTCAACTAGATTTGAAAAACCTGGTTGAGTACTATAGAAAAAACCAATTATTTTTGAATTTAAATGAATGTTTCACGATAACTAGAAACCATTCGCCTATCACTTTTCAATACTCAATTGAAAATTCATTTTTGCGACGTGTATCCACGGCTTTTGATCTGGGTGTCACTTTCGATTCGAAGCTGCTCTTCGCTGCAAACATAGATAGCATAGCAAATAGTTCAAGTCAAATGATGGATTATATTTTCAGGAGAAGTAAGGAATTTAAATATGTAAAATCACTTATCACTTTGTATTATGCTCATATCTACAATAAATTAAATTTTGCCTCATGTATTTGGAACTCTCGTTATTATTGTTATTCCAACCGACTTGAACGCATTCAGAATAGATTTATACGGTTCATATGCTTCAAAACTAAATTTCGTTATCCTGAATCACGACTACTCTCCTGCCCGTATCTTTCAATTGATTGTCACTCGAAAATCGTAGAACTATATCTGATATTTTAGTTTTGTTTAAAATATTGAACTGCGTACTTCAGGTACCTGAGATCTTGCACATGGTTACTTTTAATGTACCTATAAAATCTTTGAGGCAACACTACCTCTTCTTCATAACTTTTAGAAAAACTAATAGTGCACAGAACTCCTCTATCGATAGCATGCTACGTGTCTGCAACACGCATGGAGTATCAATTTGTTTGGGGTCACATTGGCCTCCTTGAAGAGAAGCCTACTCTTGCTCTTTCGACTAACATCAAATTCATCCAATCGTTCGTTTTGTAATATTCATTTTGTATTTCTTTTTTTATTCTTTCTGTGAATACAATTGATTATTAATGTCTTATATAATACTTTATTTTAGAGTACTGGATTCAATGTAACTAATATTCATCTAGTGAAAGTCATTTTGGCTTCGGCTGTGGACATTCCCTATATTGTACTTAAATAAATAAATAAATATATAAAAAAAATGGCAAGTTATTTTTTCCTTTCTTGGCGAAAGACCGTAGCAACTGGAATATTTTCCTACCTTATTATATGCATAACCTAAACAATTCGTTCAAATATATTACAGACATATTATACCCAGGCCATATTTTCAAGGTTTACACTGTATATACATTTTGAAATCATATCTACCAAGAAATGGCACTAACATTTCATCATCACAAACCGCTGGTTCAACTAAATATGGATTTTGTGTAGTGTAACAACAAAAATAAATCTAGGAACTGATTGATAGCTGCACCTGCATGAATTGATTTTCTTTCGATTCTATTGTCGGGATTGTCGAATCTGACAAGTATACAAAAAATCATTTCAATAACACTGTCGCTCTAGAAGCATTTCCACCTGTTCCATCTGAGGCTGAAATATTTCTATAGTCTTCATTGTTACCGGGTTCACTACGCTATCTAACCATATCTCTAGACCCCTCCGACCAAGAATGTCACCGTGTTTAGATCGCCTAGTAGGCCCCTCCGACCAAGCTAAGCACAGAACGTACTCTGTGACCACCTGGACCAAGGATTTAAATACCCGTGCATTTCTGAAACACTCTGTCGATTCCTTCACCGAGCTCATCGAGTTCACATCATCTCTGTAGATTGTCTGCAGCAGGCGTTGCCACGAGTCGACTCTACGAGCCACCGGCCGTATTGCCAAATCGTCTACTATCGAACCACGTGTTTTATTTAATCTCAGATTCACGTTCACGAGTGTTTGTGTTAACCATTCGTTTGCATCATGGTTTGATTTGAAGATGAAAAAATAGAGCATTTAACCCATGAAAGCCTTGAACTTCTGCAACTTCTATATCTCGAGTTTTCAGGTCTTCTATATTTTTCACGACAATTTTCGATTCATCGAGGTCAATATCAATTTGTGCATTTCAATGCAAAATATTCTTGAAATAACTCGTTTTTCTTCAATATGCAATAATATCGGAAGACAAACTTTATATGCGATTTCGTACGCTTATTTCTTGTTAGTTCGGTTTTATTTTACTTGTTATTTCTTGAATGAAAATATTATTTTCGACTGCTCACTCTTCATGTTCTTCCTGGTTCTCTTATGTATCTTCTTCATCAGTTGTTTCCGTATCTTGTCTGGCACCTTTCTTCATATATGCTGTTCCTCGCGGTACTGCCCCTTCACTAACCGTTTTGCTAGGGTTAGGTATATAAATACCTTCCTTCTCATTATCGCTCATTTCACTTTCTGCATCCGCATACGAACGAAGATATATATCCTCAAAATCGTCATCTAGAGGACAGATTTCGGATTTCCGAAAAAATAAATATCCTTTTAGGTTTATGTTGATGGGTAGTTTCTCAAACTGAAAACCTTATGTAAGACAAAAATGCTATAAAATCATGAACTGTATGATAAATCATACGGAACATACATTATTCACTTATATATATTTTCTCGTATGAGCCTTAAATATGTAGGTTGCATAACTTGGTTTCGCCATCGTCAATTTATTCAATGGGACAATAAAATTAGACATAAGATTCGAACTTATTATTTTTCACCTATAAAGTTATTAGCATGCACAAACTTTAAGAACTAAGTGATATGATAATATCTGAATAGACTACAATTTATCTTCACAAAAATTGATTTTTAACATGAGTTCAATTAGCTCTAAGCAAGAGTTATTCTTCTATTTCTAATACTCTTCATACAATTTTCCTATAATCAACATAGACGTAAATACTGTATCACTTTCACAACAAAATACTTTATTCACTTTGGTGATACCAAAATAAAATATTTGCACATCGAGAGATTCATAAAATTATAGGGGTTTTCGTGACGAAGAGATCTTGCTCTCTAGGAGAGCATTACCGAACTGAGATACAATTATTCCATGCGTTTAGATGAGCGGTAACAAAAATCAGAGATCTTGTATTAAATTTCTTGATTTTATTTTCCAAGTTTTAGATATATGCTTTGTGAATAATTCATTTTCTTCTATCATTTCAACGACTTTCCTTGTTTTCAAACTTTTCTCAGTATTCATTGATCATCCACTTTCAAAATTGTAAATCTGTTAGATTATGAACATACAAGAAGATCAGTATCAGTGATTATATAAAATGCAAAAAATTGAGTCTAAGATCTTTTAAGTTGCTTGAGATAATTAATACTTTTCAGAGAAAACGAATACCATCATTCTACTAATACCAGAAATTGAAAGTTCCGTTCAACTTCTACTTAGGTATAGTTTTCAGACTACACATGAGCTGAAAACTATATCTCTTTCTCACCATCTGAACTGATTCATCTTTTCATGAACCAGGGACGGGCCTTATGTGCATATCTGGAGCATCCTGTGAGTTCTTCATTACGTGTTGGCTATCAGGAGGGTTGCTAGAAAGCCCGTGCGAAGGTTTCCTGCGAGGTTGCTGCCAGAAAGGGGTCTCTAAGGCCGGTCAGAGTCCGCTTCTGGCTGTGGGCACATTAGAGGCCCCTCGAGAAAATCCCAAGTCCGTCGCTAGTCTAGATGATATTCGTAAGTGGCATGAAAAGGGGATGGTTCGACTTGCTTTGTTTTTGGTGATTGGTAATTCATATAATTCATTCTCCAGTAGAATTGTTCCTAACATTTGTATAATATGTATATATAAATCTTTATTCATATCACTTACGAGTTTCATCATTGCCATTCCCAGATACTTTCACAGCTATTGAATGTTTACATCTGACACTTGCTCCTCATGCATATTCATGTTTTTTTATTAGAAAGATCTACATCCATATTTGCTGACGATTTATAAATTTGAATTCTTTGAATGGAGGAATGCTTACCGCAGAAGGTGCTTTAGGGAGGTATTCTATGATCAATTTTGATACAGGAAAAATCATCAGCAGTTCGTTAGAGAAAAAAAACGCTTTTATAGCAAATGAGTCTTCAAGAGGCGAAACCGAAGATTGTTGGACACGCACACAAGAGCGGATATCATTCTTCTTGTGTTTAGCAACGGAAACTTCACGGTTTGAGAGTAATGAGGAAATGGTGAAGTGAATCTTATGAAATTTATCCCATTCGATGATGAAACGATCTTCGATACTAGGATATTTCTTTCTCGTTCTTATTCTACGCCATCTGGTTCAGAGCATCCGTCGAAGTAGTCCCCAATGGAGTTAGTTAGACTCTCCAAACGCCTTTCCTGTTTTTGAAGGTCACAAGGAGTTAAACCAGTATAGAGCCTGATGTAGCTATAAGATTCTATATTCTTCAAATATTGCTGCACGATGACTGAATCTGATGGCACATTATGGTGAAGCAGTAAATCTCCGGTTGCCCAAAGCTCTGTCGTTTTTTCTTGTTGCGTTAAGCAATCTTCTTAAATCATCGACTTCATGCTTTTTATAGATCGTATGACCTTCAGAAGAACACTCATTTTGCTCAAGAATATCATAATTGAAAAAAAGGTAACAAAAAGATGTCGAGATGTTAGCTTGCATGAACAGTAGTCGTCGCTACGTAAGTCGTTTCAAGTTATAGGTGGCAGAGCATTCAGAAAATATTGAATTCATTTATGACGTGGAGGGTAGGTAACGCGAATTTCGCAATTTCAGTCGCAACGTGTGAAAAGTGTGCGAAACAATAGCTTATGACAAAAGTATCATACCAAAGTATCGGAGACGTTCGTTGTCCAAGCACTTGTTCCCTAATTTTATTCTTAGTTTTTTGATGGTGTCTGTTTGACTCTTTTCGAGTTTGAAGTGAAATTTATGACGAATTCGTTGTTAACCATAATATATGACGAGCGCAAAAAGCCCTGTAAACTATTGTTTTTCGTTCAAGAGTAAACGTGTTCAACTGATAACCAATTTCTTCGAGGAGTTCCTGAAGATGTACTAATAATGTTCATGCCGTACAAAGGTTGAAAGGACGTTTTGGCGTAGAGATATAAAAGCATGTCGAATATTTTTGGGACAATCCTAGTGCATCTATATTTATGGGCTACATATCACCTTATGTTCTAGAATTAGAATAAAAATAAAGAATTCCTAGATGAGAAAAATGTGTCCATCTTAGAAGATTCGAGTTTCTGAACTGAACTGAACTCTCTTAATGACTTAGATATGAGTAGCGAATTGAATTTTGATATATAGACACTGTATCTGGTAGTAGACCCATTAAGAAAATTTTCATCTGCCTCGTTTTCCAATTACTTCTTGGTTCTAACCATAAATTACTAGCTACTGAGGCAAATATTTCAGCCAGTTTTCTTTCATTTATTGTGAAACTGTACGTTATTGTGAATGAGACCTATTCTTAGTGAGAAGTTGAGTAATTTTGGATCCAAAAAGTCAATATTGATCGAGTACTAAGAAGTAAATAACAAGTGTTTGGAGGTTCAAGTTGAATTAGTGAGTAGACTATCAGAATTAAATAAATAATGCAATCAATAGTGAATAAGGTGGTAAGCATCAATTCTCTTGGAAACTTTCTTTGTTTATGTTTTTGCCTTATGTCTCAGGGATTTATCATTGAATGGACTTTCCAGCTTGTTTGGAGGGCCAAAAAGCTGAGGTTAGCTGAATGACACTTTTAGCCATGAAATATACTGAAGTTATTAAACTTATATTCTTAATGTAAATAGCACAAGGAATATCTATGGTGTAGACTGTAAATGCACATTTCTGGTAATTCATATAAGCCTTGCGACTCTCGATTCCTTGGTTGGATTCGCAAGTTTGCACTTACTTCATCTATTCTAAAACATGCTTTGTCATTTAATATCAGCTTTTTTGAATGTACAAGGTGAATTCAAATAATAGGTGCAGTATTCAAGTTTCTCTCCAAATATCTTCATTCATTTGTCATTATCATTAAGGGGGTATTCTGGTCGAGAGTCCTACTTAATGAGTATTTTTCAAACTAGGATAAAA
The DNA here is from genome assembly GCA_013387265.2 of Cryptolaemus montrouzieri. Lineage (NCBI taxonomy): Eukaryota > Metazoa > Arthropoda > Insecta > Coleoptera > Coccinellidae > Cryptolaemus > Cryptolaemus montrouzieri. Next base: position 47,919,036 of record JABFTP020000185.1, on the reverse strand, counting down.
AAATTGAAAACATTGTTACTATAATTTTTTTCAAATAATATATGTTGAGTTTTGAGGTTTATAAAAAAAATTAAGAAAAAAAAGTCAAAGAGTCAGTGACAGGCTGGTAAAGTGGGGGTTGCCAGTCAAACGGTGCTCCCTGGTTGACATGATTCCAACCCTTGTAGTGATCTTAATCGAACAAACAAAAGAAATTCTTGATAAGTAGAACTGTTACTATCTCTTGGACCTTGGCGGAAAAAAAAATTCACAAAATGGGGTTCACTTGAAAGAACATAATTTTTACCCCTGTTTCTCGACCTTTACGAATTTTTTAAGAATACATCAAATTGAAATTTTTCAAAATCCAAGATCCTCGTGATAAAGAGATGTATAAAGAAAGATTCTCACAAAATTTCTAAGGAATCGGTCCGATAGAACTTGAGATATCTTGTCAACCACTTCAACGCAAGGAGTTTTGAGAAAAACGCGTTTGAAGTTTGAGAAAGATTTCCAGTAGAATAACTCATAGAATAAATTCAATACTCACTTTGGATTTATCGGCGATCCCATATCCATAGGTTGGACCTTCTTCTTTCTGAAAATCGAGATTTTGTGAAGTTCTTTCTTCTAAACAAGTTGTTCTTCCTGCTTTTGAAGCAGTAGACGCTCGTAGTTCAGAGCTATTAATCCTCTGCCGGCATAATTCGAATTTTGAAAAACCTTCAAAGAGCATATTTTCGAAAGCCTAAGCTTTGAAAATATGCAAAAAAATTGATTTTTTCAATTTTCTAGACCAGAATACCCCCAACCGATAAAGTAATTTTCTGAAAACATTTCGTTGAAAATTTTTTTAATCATTGTCCATTGGGAGGTATAATACATAGAATGTTGAAACTCCTGTATACTCAGTAGCTTATACAGGTATTAACCTCCGTAACCTCGGGTCGCAAACTCCTAATCCTACTCCACATTCCATTTTTGTGATGCCCATACATTATTTCTGCTAACGATGAAATAGATGTCAAAGCGAAGCGTTAGCCTGATACTATCAGGGGTCTGAGTCTGTAGTATTATGTGTTCCAACTAGGAATTAAAGGTGGCTTATTAAATCTCGCCTCTTGGAGTTTCTGGCCTTTTAGAGTTTTATGGCTTGTCTTGCAACTTCATCTTTTATATTAAAATGAGTCGGCAAGTAGCAGTAATTGAATTCTTCATGCTTATACGTCCAGGTATTCTTAATGGCCTCAGTAATACTTGAAGTTGCTTTGGAACTTGTAGAGTTTCCTCTTGAAGGTGCTGAGTTATATCTCCTTCGGCTATACACCAGTTGAATGAGATGTTTGTTCTCGACGTATCAATGGTAGATATTGGATGTAGAGGTCCATGTTTGTCCAACCAATTGCTTTGTCCTAAACGTCATGGAGGTGTTTAGGCCTAATGATTCCTTAACTAGGATTAAATCTCTTCATCAGTATCATCAGCAAATGGCGTTACAGATTGAGAATGTTAGCATGGATTACGAAACTTGCAGAGTGATTTCAATAATGAAGTAGTGAAACTTGTGTCCACTCCCTGAGAACATAGTTGATTTGCAGATGAAGTTTCAACCTCAGAATATTCATCGACGATAAATATAACTCATTAAGTTTCTGGAAAAAGTTTTTTAACCTTTAATTGACAGAATATCATGATTCTGCCAATGAGTTTTGGAATATTTTCTTTGATGGTACAACAATCATAATACTTTCTAGAGTTTTCACATCAACTAGCAATGATCTCTGGATCTCGGTATCTAAAGTCTCTCTTGTAGAAAAGTACTTCTAGGCCATAATTGATATGTAGGTACAGATAACGAAATGACCTAGACGTTGGTTCACTTCTTAATTGTAAAAATAAGAATGAATTGATCTCTTTAAATAGGTTTTAGAAAGAAACCTGGGAAATGGATCCTTTTTTGCACGAACAGGTCTGAAAATGTCCTCAGGAAATTGTCGTATATACAAGCAAAATTATTCCCAATACGTAAAAGTACTTTATTTATTTTCCCCTTCTCGGGCGACATCTGAAAATTGTCTAAACCAACAAAAAGTGATAATGTCATGATTCGAACCATAACAAAATAATCATCAGTAACTGAAAAGATTACAGTCACAAACGATCATCAAATGATCCCGTTAAATCATTCTACCCAAGATATCAACACTAGAAATCAGTACATTGCTTCATACAAATCGAATAATAAAATACAGAAAATACATCAAAACTGCATTATCTGTGGTTGATGTAAATTATGTTTATTGCTCAAGTAAACTTCCTCAAAGAGCAGACAAGTTTTATCACTTAGCATTCTCCAGTTTTCACTTGTTCAAAATTCTGAATAAAACTTCAATTGATCAATTGGATCATTAACTAACTAATCCTAAACTATCGTTTGAGAATTTATATATGGCTCATTACCAAGATATTCCACTACAATTTTATTTAGATTAGGAATAAATTATTAAGGTAATCAGTTAAGTAGTTCAATTTGCAAATTTTATTTTTCTGTGTTATAACGTGAAAACCGATATTGACGCATGGCTTCGATGAATGCCTGAACGTTGTGGAAGATGGATGACATGCTTTCCAGCAGTTTTTCATATGAGATACTAAATTTCCGTTTGATACTTCTTCATTCCATTGGAACGGAGTGCGATATTTGTGCTATTGAATTTCATGGTCCTCAATTTAATTCATTGAACTCCAGCAAAAAATTACACAACAAAATATTACTCATAATGCCATAATTTCTGTTATGTGAGAATTCAAATAAGAAAAAAATCAACTCTTTCTTTCTGCCATTACTCTTCCTGAATTTTGTTGAACTCAACACCTATTGAAGACTACTTATTTATATAGAGTACTAGCGGCCCGGTACGTATAAAGTGAAATCTAATAATGTACAAGAATCTTGCATTCGAAACAATTGCACAACGTTGAACCAATTCAAGTCGAGGTATGGTAATAACGAACCAGCATGATGATAAATCTGGACCTGAATCTGTTGAACCAATTCAAGTCGAGGTATGGTAATAACGATCCAGAATGATGATAAATCTGGACCTGAATCTGTAGCATGTATGCAATTCCAGGTAGATGTTGGATCAGAATTTTTAAAACTATCAAATTCTTCAATGGTAGCCATCGTCACCTCTCCAATGCAATATTGGATATGGTCATGCATCGTAACTACGATGAAGTTCCGAAACACGTTGCAGTTGCTCATTTTTCCGATGAAGGACAATACCACGGTATTGAAACTGATCCCTAAGTATTACAATTGCAACCTCATCAATTGTCGGTGCATTGAATCGTCTAGCATGCTGTTCTGTCAGCCCTTGTTAGGATTTTGTGATTCAGATTGATATAAACATGGGAAAATCCTGATGAAGTATTTACCTCAAACGTTTGCATAAAATTATTTCTAATAATTTTATTAGTACCAAAAGAAGTCATTTGAAATGCCGAATTGTATTGTTGAATATGACTCAAAAAGTGCTTCGACGTTTGAGATGTCTCAAAAATAAATGAATACAATGGTTCGGGTGAAGTTTCTAATGCTGGCAATCTCATTTTGCCATTAGCACAGCACATGCCGGGCGTTTTACTAGAAAATTATCCCCATGACAATGTGGGCATATTGTGTCCATCATTCCAATGTATCCGGGAACACTATAATCAATCTGACTGATGTAATTAAAAGCAGCACGCATTATGTCAGCCAAAACAGCATGACGTATCCATGATCACCGTGCAAGATTCAGTACAGGTACAGGGTCAACAGACCTATTTCATGCATTACGTTCACGCTGCGATGCATTAGCTTGTGTGCGTTCATCTGCAGCCTGTGATCGTCTTAGTAACGCCACATCATTTGCATTACGCGTTCGTTGACCTATATTTGCTCGTCTGTCTCGTGGCATTTTTCCTTTCTATAAAAAAGAATAAATCAAATTAAAAACAAATTGCTACATTAATAGTGATGCAACAGTATTCATACATGTGCATATATGAGTGTATGGAAATATATATGACTGCATACGTCAATGTTTGTAAAAATGTTTGAATAATTCATTTTTAAATCGACGTGCTTCCATATGTTACAAACGAATAAAACACTCGTATGCACAAAATATGTCTACATACTTGTAATTCAATTCATCAGTTCAAAACTTACCGTTTGTGTGAATGCGTTTGACAATTTAATTCAAATAAATCCTGTAAACGATATGAAATACCGACGGCTCGCTAAAAAAATGAAAAAAGTACATGCACTTATACACAAAGTACATTTAAACAATTCAAGACTCACTGTTTGTATGAATGAACTAAACAATATGTTTGAAAATATAAACACAAAGCAATAATTATCGAAGACAATTTGCTTTAATCGAGCACGTCCAAACTGACCGCATGAATGGCATAAAACATGCTTGTACTATCAACACTATATATATATATATATATATATATATATATATATATATATATATATATATATATATATATATATATATATATATATATATATATATATATATATATATATATATATATATATATATATATATATATATATATCTGTTCATGCAATCAAACTGATTTCATGAAAAATATAAATCCACCACCTGGTAATTAATACCATTGCCAGGCAATGATTATAATCAAAACATATCCTGGAATAATTATATATTAGGATAACGTTAAATGTTATGAGAATATATCAATCTACCAGAATATATACATACTATAGCATCATCAGACAATGATATCAATGTACCAACGAGTAGTGTCAGAAGCTTTCTCCCGGAAAAATCCAGTGTACGGACCTTAGTCAAGTAACACTGAATGTTACTCATTAATAGTTTCCTTTGTGTGAAGTGGTGAACGATCGAATAGAATACTGCTCTGAATTTAAATATGACAAAATTGTCAGTTAATTATATTACATTTATATAAACAAATAAATAAAATATAAAATGAGATTCTGAGCAGTATAAACTAAAGAGAAAACCTATGACTCTACCTCATTATTATTTCCTGAAAGAAACCTACGAAGAATATTACAAGATTTGATGACTGTTATCTTTCGTAACTGTTCAAACAAATTTTTCTTCAGACCCAAAATCTCAATACTTTTGTGGAGATTTCTAGGAATAACACCTGTTGTGGAAATAATAATCGGTAGAATAAATATTTTTTCATTTTCCACATTTTTTAATCTCGTCGCCAAGCATCATATATTTATCATCTATTTAGAAATTTTTTCATTGTGTTTATTTTGTATATTATGTATATATATATATATATATATATATATATATATATATATATATATATATATATATATATATATATATATATATATATATATATATATATATATATATATATATATATATATATATATATATATATATATATATATGTAAACTTGAGACAAGAAGAATTATTCAAAATCCGTAGATCAATGAATAGTCATTCCTGACAAGAGCTAGTTTCCAAATCAGGCTGCCATTCATGCAGCCCCCAAGAGCCACAATAGTGCACTTAAGCAGAATGCCGAGAAACAAAGTGGCAAACTGCAGTTTCGTCCTTATTAGGAGCTCATCAGTATCGCATATCGCTTCTCAGCATCCTATCAAGCTACATCGGGGTACCCTATCGATTCCAGAAAGGACGCACCTCGTACATACGTATGAGAGTCGACCTCTATGGACCGACACGGCGAACCCGCTACCGGACTTCGAGAAAGATACGAACAATAACAAACAGATGTGGAAACGTTAAAAATTCCAAACATTTGAGAGACATCTTTCGCTGTTCCGTGAATCACATCAACGTAGAAAACGAGCGAAATGATCCCGCTTTGTTCCAGCGGGATTATAAGTGATGAATCAAAAAAAGAAACGAATTTTTTTATGTTAGCTCTAAATAATTGGAAGAATTAATCTCTTTCCGATCAATTATTACCCATATCTTCATTAAATATATTATGAATGCTCTTTCTCTAAACTTTATCTCAAAAATGAGGAACTCACATTATGAATTAAGATTTCTTTCTTCAACAATTAGTCATATACATAAAGGTTTATCTAATAATTTTAAAGATGTGTGAACTGTCTTTAAAATGCAGTGATAAAGCTAGAAATCGTTTACATCAGTAGGTAGAACCACATAATTCTCAACTAATTCGTTTATTTTAGAACGCTCAATATTTTTCTGCATTTATACCATGTTTTTCCACAAAATAATATCAGCTTTGAGATTCTTTTCAACCAAAAATTGAACAAACGGTTGGCGCTCATTCCTAGTTTCGTTACTACTAATTCCAATACGTCAGTTGCAGGATTTTCTACCTACATACACGAATTGTCTTACCCAAGAAACTACTATCGGACAAAATTTCAACTGAAAAGTAATCACAAAATTTTCTTTTTTCTACTTGTTCATATGAGCGACTGTCGCGTAGCTCACCACATTATAGCTAGCAGACTTTCTTTTCACATTTCAATATTAAGTCTACTGTTCACTGTCAGACTTTCATCTGGAAGAAATGACAAAATTTTGGTTCATCCCTTTTTGCGACTTTCGTTGCAAAACCTGTCTATGGTGATGAAGGTGACGTGCATGAAATTTCAAGACTCGTCTGAAGCATTTCTCAAAATTTTGCAAATGACGAACGAAAATCTGTCGCTGGCTGTTGAATAAAAATACCTATAGAATATGCTCCAGTGAAAAGCCTATTGATTCAAAACATTGTTCGACCGACCTATTTGTATTTTCTCCATTACTGGCTTCTACAGCCTGAATATACTCGTAACTTCTTGGGTTTCTTTTTCTTGTTGGTATTTTTGTATCTTATAAACTGAGATCACTTTGAAATTCTTCAACAATTTGACGAGTTGTAGAAACGTTTGATCGATTGTGGGGACTATAATTTCTCATGAAACTTACGTAAAATAACGATGTATTTGTAAAAATTTTTCAATAACAACTAAATGATTTCGAAGAGAATATGATGTGGAGGAGAATTATTATACTATACTAAAAAAATAGTAACTAACATTTCTGTATTCCCAAATATGACTGCCATCACATCTAGAAAATATATCATCCCTATTGAGGATACGCGAAGAGAGAGAGGGAGGGAGATATGAAATCTAGTGTCGACTTCTTGACTAGACTATTGAAGTTATGAAATATGTAGTCTAATTAGGATGCTCCTGCCCATAAAATTACCTGAAATTAATTTTAAATATTTATAATTCAATTTATTTTCATTACAGTATTTGATTAATGTTAAATGAGCCCGGAATCTCCATTTCGAGGCTGATTACAAATTAATACCAAGACTCTTTATTACTTCTATTAAAATAGCACATACATACAAGTGTCTGAATTATTAGAGACAATAACCATATTTATGTTCACAGTTTACAGTAACTTCTTGAGTGAACAAACTGGAGTTCAAAGGTTTATTTCATTTGATATTGCTTCATCTCATTGGGTTATAATATGTCGAGAAGTATGATTTGTTGTTTTTCAATATCTTCGTTTTTCAGAAATTTTTGTTTATAAAACAACCAGAAGATAGGAAATGCTTCTCATTACAATAATTTCAGTAAACTTCATTTGTGGATTCAATTTTATTAATGATTCGGAGTGACCAACTCAAATTTGCTTTTTTTTAGTATGGGCAAGATTTCAAATCATTCTACAAGAAAATGTAGAGAAACCCAAAATTTATACTGCGGACAATAAACTCCCTAAGAGCTATAGATAACTATTGCAGGTTATACTGAGTATTATGGATGAAGAAGTATATTTATATGTCCAAACTCATCATGCATCTTGGCATTGAAGATTATCAGTATTGCGCTGGAAATTTTTATAGCTAAAGTATATTCAGACATTGCCTAGTCGTCTAATGGATTGATATTGAAAGATGTTGAGGTACTCATAACTCTCCTTTACAATACTTCAGATTTGGGAGCATCTCAGCGTATTTTTCAACATGGAGGTGCCTTATGTCATTGGGAAAACTAAATTCATTCAAAGGAATAACCGAATCAAGAATTGATTACTAAGAAAAAGTGTGGGACTGATAATGCTGAGTCAGAATAAACCTCTAAAATTTACGATACACTTGAATTGTAACATTTAATTCTTTAAAATGCGGATACAGATTAATGGTTATCATTCATTTTCCGTATATTTAAAATGATGATAGCAACATCCAATTCAGATTATCTCGAGATAAGTGTGAATTGTGTATGGTAATAGTTCCATTTTAATGCAAGAAGCCCGCATCATAATGTGCTTATTTCTACTGAACCCTTTATCTTCGCTGTGTTATTTCATAAGTGTTTCGCAGAAATGAGGATGGCTGTTGTAATCATCTACCAGTAATTATTGCATTTGGTAAATTTGGATTATAGTTATTCAATAAATAACACGGAGAATAATGATCATATTTATACCCTAATCAACGAAATAGTTGAGTTACCTGATAAATTTATATTCTTTTCATGTTTTTTCTTTTATGAGTATCTGGCAAGTTCCTGGTTTTCAAATACACTTCGCCATTTAATTAACCCAAAATTTCAATTTTTTTGTTTCGGATATGTTCGGACATATGCCAAAAAATTGATTGTTTTTTCTTGGCGCACATGTTATTCCTAAGAGAAATAAAAGAAAAGAAAAATATCGAGATTTTGCAAAAAACCAACACATATAGATAAAAACAGTTGTTGATCAATTTTGCGAATGAAGACCTTCTTTCTTGAAAATTTTAATTTTCGGTAATAATGCAACGCGAATTACAACATTTGACCCCGTCAAAATATGCTGAAGAAGTGGTGTTAGATGAGCTAAGTAGGCCAAAGGTTTGGGATGTTATATTCAACTTTTTCCAAAATGATTTGCAGGTACAGGGAGACTTGTAATCATGAAAAGAGGCCAGAGAAAATACGATCAACGTTGATCAATGCCTGTTATTCAAGAATTTCCTTGAAAATATACGGAATTAACAGGTTGTAGGGTAGTTTGCTTTCTACCAAGAGTTTTACATTTTTCATTATTGGTTTCATTTCAATTTCGATGAGTACCAGTTTCATCCCAGTTCTTGAGGAAAAATTCAAAATTTCTTAATCATCAATCCCTTCAAGCAAGCAGAAATTTATTTCAAAATCCTATGAAAATATAAATTCTGCTAAAGAAAAACAATGTATTTATGTGAATTTCTAAACGTGTAACGAAAGCTGAAAGCATAAGAGAACGTAGCAAAAAGATTTTCCTTGTAAGTTCGATTAACAATATGAAAAATAAGATGTTGAAAAGTAGAAGAATTTGTTTTCGATTAAATGAACACATTTAGAGCCGAAATTCAAGGCATTAGATAAAGCACAATGAATACGCAAATTTTAAAGTGTTTAGATACACTGAAAGCTTCCGGAAATATTCATAAAAACAAGAAGAAAAAATTTTCTCTATATTTTCACACATATGAACCAATTCCATATTGGACATTTATTAAATTCGGAATAATAGTGTCAAACATTGTTGGATCCGACAAATCCCAAAGTAGGGAATACACTAATCTCAGAGATAGCTCAAAGTGAAATTAATAACGAGAATAAAATTGGAAAATTACTTTTGTTCATTAACATTTGAACATAAAAAAGCAAAGCTTCTGTGGAGAGAATGAAACCAGAAACCAATAAACTGTTACATTTACCTGTATGTTGGGTTCTTTGTCACTCATCATCAAACGTGAATTGTAGAATGAATGAATTCCTAGATTAAAGTTCACTGAATGATCGATCAATCCGTTGGAACCAACGAATTCGTAAAATGCAATCCCTGTCGATGTTTCCTTGATGACAACAATGAAAAATACCAAATTGAGAGTTGACCATAGCTAAATGAGTGCTCGATAAAGGAAAAAATGTTTTTCTCTATATGTTTCATAACCTTCAGTTTCTGGATTCGTTAGGATTCTTTGTTTCCGTATGTAATAATAGTTTATCCAATAAGCGGAGAAACCAAGAGATTTAATCTATTTGGATGTGATAGCGTCACTTTGTAAATACAAATAAATTTCTTGAAGAAAATATCTGAATGAATCCCTTTAATTTCGAAAAATAATACTACATTTATTCAGTGTATATCCATTTTCAATAGTCAGGAGTTGAAAGCTTTTCCAAACCGAAATGAATTGGAGCAAATACATCAAAAGCAATGATTTACTACCTTGTTAATTGGTTTTTGTTGGACTGCTGATTCAGTTCATTACACCAAAAACAATGAAACTGAATCAGCAAACCAACAAAAACAAATTAACAGAATAGTAAATCATGTATTGTTAAATTGGGAATAATTGGTATTTACATTACCTGTGACAAAAGTAACAGTACTTCTTGGCTGATTTCTTTTCCTTGAAATGATATTTGGGAAAGAATAAATAAATTAATTAAGAACTTTCATCTACAGTTCATAATACTTTCTGGAAAACGTTGAAGCTCCAAAAATACGGTAATTGTTACTTTCGAACCCATAGTCAGGACAGAAGAAGGAAATAAGACATTATTGTTACCTAATGCTCAGTAGTGAGAGTGGGATACAAATGAGAAAAGAATATTCATTGAAAGTACAAGAATTTAATTCTGGATTATAAAATGTTCTGGAAAATCAACGAAACAATAAATAGCTTCTTATTGCTGCTTCACATTGAGGTCCTATATTCAGACTCACAATAGTGGTAATATGTCTTATCGTCTCTGGTGCATGCATCATTAGATCATTCTTTACATTCAACATATTGCATCTATTTCCCTTTTGGTAAACTATTGCTGATCAACTATGAATAGACAATACAATAATCTTCTTCTTTGAAAGGGACATTATTTGTTTTTGGTAAATTTTTCTTCGGTTTGCGTTTAGCAGGTTTGCTGATCTTTTTTTCCATTTATTTTTCATACAACAGGTGGCAGCATTTTTTTTTCATTTTTATACGTTCGATTGAAATATGGTTCTTTTTATTTGTTTCTTTGTTTAAACTTTCCTTCGATAACATTGTTTTCGGGCGTGTCTCCGACGTAATAAGTGTTAACTTAGCCATACTTTTCCATCCATAGATTCTGACATAGTGAATGTTGAATGTGGGATAGGGTGAACACTGTACGCTACGTTGCCAAATCTACAATATTTCTCTTTCTTCTTCAGGGACGATTTTAGAATACTTAGCGACGACTAGACAGTTAAATATGGGTACCTATTTATTCGGGCAAGGGTGGCATGTATGAATACTTTTCGAAGGAACTAATTGAGTACATATCGAATGAATGATTTATCGATGGAGATATTTCTCTATATCATTTGTATAAAAGCGAGAGTTTTGGAAAAGAAATAGAAGATAAAACCTACAGGACCGTACATGAGCTGCAAACTGCAAACATTCATAGAATAGAACTTCCGATTTCATTCAAACTACGGCGGGTACCTCTAACAGCTTAAGTCTTGAGATAGATCATATACAGAGAGTACCAATCGATGTTTCATAAAGAGTTGACCAACCGTACAAGACCGTACAAGAACGGCAAACCGTCAGAACATTCATAGAACGAAATGCTCTATTTTATTCAAACTATGGCAGACAAGAGTTTATGCAGTTGACAGCTCATTAGAATCTTAAATATCTGGTGCATTTAAGAGATGGGAACCCAGATTAAATGCAATGGATTCATCATCTCGTCAGTTATTTGTTATAGGTTCCGAACGGGTATAGCTTTGAAAGTAAAATAACGATCTGTCCCAGAGCAAAGTTAACTGATGTAATGACATTTTGATTATATGGACAAATGTCGGTTCATGTAAAACTAGCAATAGTATTGTTAACTGAATGGCAAAGTGGAAATGCTTTTTGGACAAAACCAGGTAATGTATGGTCATTGTTCGACCTATCTACACATCTAGTTATCTGTGACAGTGTTAACAATTTCCTTGAATGGTCGAAAAACTGCTTCAGCAATAGGACCTTACCGAATCATATGGTCCTGGTGTCAATGAAAACAAAAAAAAAGTGGTTTATTCGCTTCTTGAGTAATAATAGCAATTGCTATAGCAACAAGGCAGATATCAGAACACCACCTGATTTAACTCCTTTCCGAACCAATTTTCTTAGCTTTTTGAACTGTCATATCGCTGGTCTCGTCCATTTACCATATGTCTTCCGGCAAAAAACTATACTTGTCTATAACTAGGGTCATCGAAATCTGGTAAATTATTCTTGACCTACCATATGATTTTCTCGAATTGTCTTTTCATATTCTAACCTTGTTTCTCCTAAAAACAGAAAGCTTTTGAAAAATTACAGTACACTAATATTAACATACGATGGTTAGGTTGGGTTAGATTTAGATGTAACACGTTACTTTTGTCTTTCCGTGCGATGTTACTTTTGTATCATATTCCGGTTCTGATTTTGCATGAAACCTAACCTTAAAATAGAAGGAGCAAAAATTTTGGCCTAATGTGAAACAAAGGGCTAATCATTCATCGCTGTCAGAATCTTTATCATAAACACTGAAAACTTTCTCTGTGGTACGAAATCACTAAATGTCTACTAACACGCCCTTTTCTTGCAACGCGGGCGAGCAGACAAAACTCCTGCAAGATAGGGATCTGTTGCTATCAACTCATACTGCGAAATGAAGAAATATCAGGATTAAACTTATTTCTAGAAAAATTCTTGAAATTTTGATTGTTTCATTTGAATTTCATTTTATTTATCAATCAAAGCCAAAAGTTCTAACCTTCGACACAATTAGTCAAGGCTGGAAGTTTAAAATACCAATTCTTAGTCTGCGACCACACAGCGGTGGCAACGGATGAATTTGTGGTGACGCTAAAGCTATTAATTTTTTTCTACTGGACGATTTCAACGTAACGGATGATGTGTGGTCACTCCCACTTTACTGCCGTTCGTCTAGACCACTTATATGGTAAACAAAATATTTTAATAATAGAGTTAACAGCATTCTGCAAAAGTTTGACATTCATTTCACTTATTTATATTATTCTCTAATTTTAGATTTTGTCCCAAAAAATTCACGTTAGATATTTTCGGGAGTAATTAATGTATTTAAGAGATCTTGTCAATCATATACAAATCTTTAAAAATAATTTCGAAACTAAGAGAATACTTAGTTGAAATATGACCTTCTCAACGTTCAAAGAAATGGGTCTATTGAACCGACTGCTTATTACAGCACAAGAAAGCAACAAGCAACGTATTTAATGAAAAAATTAACATAAGATTTATAAGCATCTAATGAATAAAATTATCATATTGCGATAGGTCAGGACGTATTATTAACAAATGGGACCTCTTTTCATTGATTCTTCCGGTTCCAAATTTCAATGAATAAGTGTTTCAACAAGGGAAAATTGCACAGGAGTCTTGAAATTTGAAACTAACAAGTGAATATCGAACTAGATTACAAAAGTTTATATAATAAACAGTTTAATGGCGAAAACAAATGTGGAATTTTTTTTGAATAACCTTGAATACGATACTATGAAGAATAATAAGATTGAGGCTTTTTCATTTTCAATGCTCGAGCAAAGATATTCTGTATGAGGAATTCTTAACACGAAGTATACTTTTGAAACACCCTTTTTTGTTAACTTGTATTGCGTGCATAAGGGAAGTATTCACATCATCCAGATAACCTTTAGGTTGAAATCAAAATTTGTATACTCAGGAAACAGAAAAAAATGTCAAGAAATTGAAAATCAGAAAACATATTAATAATATCAAGAGGCCACTTGTTTCGAGAAAAATTGAAACAAATAGAAATTATAAACAATAAAAAAATTATCTAGAATGAAACAATTTAAAATATTGAAAGCAATTGAATTCTACAATAATCTCACACTGTATCCTCGGTCAGAATCGGCACGTTTTCTTGAGCGCCTAAGTAAGTGATTGATGAGTTTCTGGATTATTTTCGCCCTGTTTTGCAGTTTAACACAAACTTTGGGTGAACTAATTGATTCTGAATATGAACTAGATCTTCAAGAAACCGCGATGAAAGTTACCTAACTCCAATTCTGGAGATTTGGCCGGCCAAGGTATCGGACTCCCTCCTCTCTCAACCAATCAACCAATAGAATGATTCGAGAACATTTGATTCGAGAATTCTTTTTTATTGGAAATGAATGAAGGCATCAACCAAATTAATTATTAATATTAAACTGAAAATGAATTCGCCAGCTTCGAAGGAATTTCAAAATTTTGGAAGTTAATGTCCTTCAAACAAACAAGACCCTATCAATTATTTCATATATAGGACGCGCCAAGAACTTATAGGTCCAGAGCAGAACAGATCTTTGGTATCAACCATTTTCAAATCCACATGCGAAGAAACCTTTTTCAGCAATGTGTCATATGTTTTATACTACGGTATGCCTTATTCCTCCTCACATACAAAACAGCATAATTTTCAGTGGTCACGGGCCGGAGCTAGTCGATACTTCAGATACTGATCGAAGTTAACTCAGTCTGTAGGACATTATGCACTCTGACATGCAGAGTTCGTGAAAAGCATGGCATCATTGGTTTGAGTATTTTTCTTACTCTGAATATGAAAAGAGAGATCTCTGATTCTGATGGCACTTCACTTGTTACTCGTCTTTCCCCAAAAATGATCTACCTACTCTAATCGCAAACTTTCTGCAAACCATATAATCTTCAATCCATAACATCATCGGATACCACTGTGTTCGTTTTGAGGAGAAGTTGGGGCGGTAGTGTATGGTCAAAGGTATTCAAAGTTCAGTTGGAGATGTAGTTAGAGTTACCATCCATCAAGATGCTTTGAGCTTTTATTTAGAACAGGAGTATTCATACGTTACTTAGATTTTCAAAAAATTTTTCAATCAGAAAATTCTCAAGATGATACTCAGGTGCATTAAATGATGACATTAGTACATTTATGTTGATTCCGGCTTGTTAAAAATTATTTAGAATAAATTGTCTTAGTATCTTAAATAACATGAAATAAGCATGTCTCGAAAATGGTGATACGTTGGAAAATTTATTCAGAACATTATTAGAACTCTTTGCGATTTCATTTTATCCATTTGCGTTTCTCTTTTCCATGATTTAGAATCATTCAAACTTTTAGCAATGTCGAATTGATTTCGGAACGTCAATTATTCAATTGACCAGGCATATTTTTTGTTGTGGTTTTACAGATCGTCAGCCCGTGAAAGCGATAAGTAGAGAATAATTTGAATGTGAAATTTGGTACTTCTCGATGATATTTATTGGAACACAGAATTCATAAAGATCAGCTTTCTCAAGGAATATACCCAATGTTAGATAAATTGACAAAAATATATAAGAATTAAGTACAGAATTCATTGTACACAGGTTCTGAGATATTATCATTCATCATTTACTACGCGTATAAGATGGATATTAATAATATCTCCCAGCATAAGTACAGAAGGATTTCGTTAATTCTCATAGGTCGGTTGCTGAATGAAATATTAAAAAAAAATAGTTACGAAAAAATGATTTCTATTTCTCTGAAGCTATTCTACGTGCTCGACGCTATTAATGGATTGACATCTCTAGCACCAATTAGATCAATCGTCGCTTTTTCTCATAACTTCTATTTTTTCTTTCTTTTTACTTCGATGAAGCACTACTAACGGGATATGCCATTAGTTCTATAAATATGCTTTCATGTGGTTCTCTTCCCTCAAGAAAATGATTCGAATATGTTGCTTTCAAATAATATCTAATATATTGAATGGTTTTAGCCGTTACTACTTGGTAGTTACTCATAATTAAGAAAAACACGAGGTTAGGTTCACTATGCTTTACTACCAATGTATTATAAAATGTACCACAGCAGGTAGTAGGGGGTAGTACTACACACACAAAAATCAATCAAGAGTACATTGTCAGATATTATATCCAATATTTTGAATAAACCCATCTACTTCTTTATTAATATGAATCCGAGCCCACCACAACTATATGGTCTAATAAAAACCCACAAAGAGAATGAACCGATACACCCAGTAGTTTTTTTATTTTGAATAAACCCATAAATAGTTCTTTTCTAATAAAACCCACGATAAATTTGAAAATTTGAGAATTATGTACAGTATATAAATCATTGACAAATTTCACCCCCAAATATACCATCAAAACTCGATTGAACGAACCAAAAAGTTAGAAAACTTCGTTATGCCAAATAATTCTTACTTGCTGAGTCTTGATGTAGAGAATACGTTTTCGAATATTCCTCGGGTAGAAAGTATATACTTAACCTCAAATACAGTCACATGTAAACCCCTTAATTCAATGCGAATTTATAATCCTTTTAAAACAATGTCTACAACGGAATTACTTCAAGTTCAACAACAAGATTTATGAACACCCTGATGGTCTCGCTATAGGATCACCGTTGAGCCCTCTCCTTGTCGATATATTCATGTCTGACATAGAGTATAAAATATTCAATTCTAATCTACCAATCGAAAAACAGATTTGGTACAGATACGTAGATGATATACTTATCTGCGTCAATGGCACATCTAGACAATTTGATATATTTCTAAGCCTCATAAATGGTATCCATCCCAAAATAAAATTTAAAGTCGAAAAGGAAACTAATAAGCAAATATCATTCTTAGGTCTATCAATATCACTTTCAAACAATAGAATCAGCTTCAATATATATAGAAAACCCAGATGCACAGATATATGTATACCAATAGACTCTAATCACCCTCAATCGTTTAAAATGTCCGCATACAATTCAATGATAAACCGAGCTTACTCTCTGCCCCTTTCATCCGAAAACCTAGTTTGAAATTGAAACTATCAAAACTATAGCACATAACAACGGTTTCATTCATGAAGTCACAGACAAGATAGTGCAACGAAAAAGATCAAACATTGCTTTCAGTCAAATATATCCATTCGTAAAAGTAGATAACCCTAACACATATATTCCAATTTCATACTACGGGTGTGTAAGTGAAAATGTTGCTAACATTTCTTTAAAGTCAACATATGAAATCGCATTTCGGCCTCAAAATAAATTGTCTTCTCTGTTATTCAATTCAAGAGCTTCAACCCAAGACCTAGACAAATCAGGAATTTAGAAGTTGACGTGTCCATATTGTAATAATTTTTACATAGGTCAGACTGGTCGATCTTTCAAGATTAGATATAGAGAACACCTAACTTCTTTCACAAAGAATAAACAAGATTCACATCGCCAATCAATGTATCGAAAATAGACACGTTGCTTCTAAAAGCAAGAAACATGAACTTCCTGGAAACAGTTGAAATCTTCAAATCACTTCATAAGAGTAATCCATAAATAATTAACGACTAGCTTGATCTAGGTAAATCCCAAATCTATGATACTTTTAGTACCACTCGCTACAACCTGCTGGGTTCTTTCCATCAATTCTGTCTGAAGATGTATATTAAACATTTGAAACTGCAGGAACAGTGTATATTTTATAATTTATTGGTAGTAAAGCATAGTAAACCTAATCTCATGTTTTTCTGAATTACCTTGATCAAAAAGTTCCCGACTTTTATTAATAAAATCAAAAATACAAAGTTATTATCAAACTCAATATTGTGTCCTTCAAAGTACTCTCCATCGACTGCAACGCACTTATACCAGCGTTTGATCCAATCCTCCAAACACTTTTTTATATTCGATTTGAGGTATGGCCTTTAGGGTCATCTTCGATTTTTCCATCATTTCCTCTCGGCCGCTGAAACGCGTTCCCCAGAGCGGTTTCTCCAGACGACCGAACAGGAAAAAGTCACAGGGGGTCAAATCAGGGGAATTTGGTAGTTGTTGGATGGTATTGGTGCTGTTTTTAGCCAAATGGTGACGGATAATGAAGGTATTATGAGACGCGCGTTATCGTGGTGGAAAATTTATGAATTGTTTTGCCACAATTCTAGTCGTTTGTGGCGAACAGCTTCACGCAAACGCCTCAACGCCCAAATAATACGCCTCGTTGTTAGTTTGATCATTATGAAGGAATTCCTGGTGCATAACACAATAATAGTCCATGAAAACACTAACAAGGTCGGGAACTTTTTAATTAAGGTGGTATATCTAATATAGCTGTGAATGACGTCACTCAATTGGTGTCTCGCAAACCATTTTGTTGATTACCTAGAGGGTATTGATCTTGACGTGAAGTCTAAAATCAGTACTGATATTTAGACGACGACATGATGCTGACGAATAGTTAGTCAACGATATTCTCCGATGACTGTGAGCGTTATACCATTGTTCGGTTTTTTGAATAATTTTCGTCATAGCTTTGTTCATAATTTTCAATATGTTGAAAAAATGTTTTATATATATATATTAATATAGTAAGGAACCATGACGCCAATATAATACGTACGCTATAGATGAGCCCAGCCAAAGAAATGATATGTGAAATATGGCGTGATTTTCTCAGTTTTCAAGTGCAAATGGCATTGCACTAAAATTTGGAAAGCACCCAAGAATTTTCAAATATCTATTTTTAATCTTGTGCCGATTATCAATATTTTCCTTCTTGGAACCCGTCGTTTATGTTACGTTGATTCTTAACGAGAACTTTGGCATCGTGTATTCTGATATTTCATCTGGTTGTTACCCCAAGTCTAATGAGGTAGGTCTCTGATGGTTACTTTTGGAGGTTTTCTATGTTTTCTTTCTCTGCCCGAGTTTTGAATAAGTATAACTTGTTTTTTCATGTCAGATCATCAACCTATGAGCAGATTCTGCGTTGTGGTGATAAAACTGATGGTGTGAGGATACCTACAAATTCACAAAAAGCAGTTCTGTAGCATCGTAGATTCATACTTCCTTGAGTACATTGTGAAATAATACATATTTCAATTCAGCGTTTTATGAACTGGCGTTATCCTGGATACCTTCTCTTGCTTTTAGCCATCGTTCTATCGCTCCGTGTTTTCAGATTGAATTAGCAGGAACACCTTGGTCCATTCTGACCTGAAAGAAATGGCGATCTAGAAAGAATGTCAGATCCTGCACAGAGCTAATATTAAATTAACTCCTGTGGAGATGTTTCCAGTGCTTCTACTCCAATTAATACGCACATTTATTGGTTTGTCCCGCAATTAAATTATTCGGGGCTGGTTAGTTCGGTAGTGCGTTAAGATTATCAACAAGGGTGCTTGACACGGCTCTTGTGATACAACGGCACGACAGTCTTCGCACAATCTCCCACGGCAATGATTTGGTTCACCTTCAGCCACTTAACTACTGCAGCATAAGACATTATCAGCCCTATAACAGCTGTATAAGTCTAGCTAATTGTCTCTAATATTAGATCCAATGATCTTCCAATGCTTCACTGCAAGAAAACAAGAAGTTCTTGATTAGGGAGATTTTATCTCTTCTATAATGGTCCGGTCAAATGGGACTCAAATCACTCGACCTCGCCTCACCACTATACTTGAGTGACTTGAGGTCAATGGTGATTTGATGAATTTTCTCTCTGATATCAATACTATGTCATTGTCGTATTCTTGATCGGCAGTCTATTGACCATAAAGTCACAACAGCAAGAAATATACCCACCTTCTGCACATTCACCTTCAAGCAAAGTAGCCTTTACCTGTCGGCCAAGCAGCATGAACCCTGTTCGACAAACATATAATACTGCTAAGTCTAGATTACCAATTCTACACCGTAGCTCAGAAGTCAATATTAAAATTACTCCTGATCACTCTCAAAAGACTCAATGTAAGTTATAATTATCTGCGCCTCTAAAAACCTGTCGCTTTCTGCGTCACTATATAATATAGCAGAGTTCGAACACATGAGTTCCTATAAGGAACTCTGAACTGACTAAATTTTGTTCCTGGGTAATGTCTTCAGTAAAAAAGTTAAAAGAACAATCGCATGCTGAAGCGAAACGGTTAGGTTTCAAATATTTCTTGGCACATATAACCGAGAATATGTAGTCAATTTCAGGGACGTATACTTGTTTCCAAAGCTTTGCTTGTACCTTCTGTACTAATACATTAGGCGTTGAAGGTATCGCTTGGAGTTTTAGCTGATGAATTTCAAAGATGATTTTGCGAGTTAAACCATTTTGAGACCTGACTTAAGACATAAAATAATAGCTTCATATCCTACGGTCACATTCAAATGCAATACTGGTACATAGAATCAACATTCACATCTAGGATGATTGATGGGGTACTCACGGTGATCTTCATTTCTTATATTTGTCGAAATTAAAATGTAGCATGAGTTGATCTTTACAAAAAATGAATTAAAAATTTCAAATTTAATCATAAGTAAACTATGTAGCACATGTTTTGGCCGAATGGGCCCGTGAAGACAAACTTAACTGAACTAGATCTTCCATTCCCAGATTTTGACGATACGACAATTATAAATCCAATCAAAAAGTGTGGAAAAATGCTCACAATGCAAAAAATAGTAAAATGTCATACGACACCAAGTTATTTCAATTAGTTTTCATGACAGCACCTTTTCAACAACTTTGTCAGTTGTCAAGTAATTTGTTACCTACCAACAATTATAGTGTTCGTATCAAAATTTGTCATTCGTGTTTGTATAGCAAATTTAATTATATGGCAATTGCACGGCAAACTATCTTTGATAAGAAAAGATGGTATTCCATTGTAGGTAAAGCTAAAAACTTTTCACAATACAGCATTTCAAATATTGAATTATGTTGCCATGCAATTGCAAAGTAATTTTATTTGCAAAACAAAGAAATATATCTAATTTTGCTAGGAATACTAAAAGAAAATAAATATCTAAGACAAAAAATATATAATTGCAGAAAATTGTTTTCTTCCTTTTATCGATAGACATATAGATATATATTGAAGTGCTTTGGATCACAGCACATGATATAAAAGATGTCAGTCGATTTACATAATTCAAATAAATATAAGAACACAATTATTCTATTATTCTATGATTGAACTGTACAATAAAATATACAAAATAAACACACCAACACATATCAGATAGTTTTTTGAGGAGAATCAAGTTCTTTCTAACATAGGTAACAGTTTTGAAAAGGTACACGAAATTCGGAGTCAGTATCCTGTGCTTAATGAATAAGAGCCTACACGACTGATACCGAGAAAGTCCAAAGATTAATTTGATGATAACCCCAGAGGGTTATATTGCAGTGGCACACCATTTTTTGAATGCTCCTATGATATTATTTATTCCTCTTTGTAAGTTCTCACTATCTGTGTCTGATATAGCAACCGTATCATCCGATACATAACTATGTGTCCATCCTTTATATAGTTAGAAAGGTATATTGTAAAGAGGGCAAAAAAGAAGGGTTCCAATACAGAACCCTGCACAACACCCTTATTGAGTTCGAACTCACTCGATTGCTCTCCATCCACAGTAACCTTCAATCTTCTCTCTGATAAAAAGGATGTAATCCAACTCAACATATTTTCTCTTATGCCCCTTTCGATAACCGTTGAGTAACTAGATGGGATTGTATATTTGAATTCGAATCTCCATCAAACGGAGAAGCCAAGGATATAAATTATAGATATAGGTTTGAAGAAACCTTCAATGGATTATGAAAACTCATACTCAATATCCAGAGAAAACCAACATATGAGCGCATTATGTGTAAACTTGTCGAAAACTCCTAGATGACAATCTTACTAGAAAAGGTACCTCATTTTTCATAGGAAGATTTAATACCATCTTTAGCCGCTTTGTAACTGAATGAGGTAGATCTAGACGTACCTCACAAGGAAATTTGGTTTCAACCAGATGGAGCTCTTCCACAATATTCCTTGAATGTGGGTCGATGTTTAAATTATAATTTAGAGAACAAGTGGTTTGGGTGAAAAGGACCGATTAAGTGGCAGTTTTGATTACTAGATCTTACAACAATAGACTTCTTTCTATATGAATATCTGAAATCAAGAGTTTAAAAATAAACTGGATTTGTTGGAGTTTCTTGAGGAATTCTCGAGAAACGTGAAACACACGAAAATAGGCAGATATATTCATAAATATTATGAAATCAGAGAAGTGGTATTTGTCCTCTATGAGAGTACTGTTAAGAAGTAAATGGGGCCAATTTTGAACATTTTGGTCTTTGATTTTCATTCAATTTGAACATCTATTTATTAGAAATTTCTAGATGAAGTTGTAAGATGCTCTTAAAAATGAATAGTCACTATACTACATTTGTCTTAAAGAGACCCTCCCAAATAAGTGTAATATAAGAGGTCATTCCATTTGAGAAGAAAATCGGGTGTTGTTCCTATTACTTTTATGACCCGAGAAGAACGAAATTACATGTAAAACAAACATTGACGTGTCTTGTGAAATTTCATAAAAAATATTGCTTGATGTTTTACTGAATTCATTTCAATCAAAGTTCACGCTCTGTATAATAATTGTACAATTTAAATAATTATGTATGAATAACTATTGCATAAAGGAGGATTCATTTACCTAGTAACCGATAGTTATAATAATACTTTCAGAAAGATATCACTATTATTGACCAATCATGAAGTAGCACAATATGAGTCATACTTCCAACGGATCAGTAATATCATTCAATGTCATCGAGAAAGGGCGGTCTGTCCAGCAATCTCCCTCAACTTAAGTTGGTTGTCCATCAAATCTTAGCATTGAAGTTCTAATTATTGCTTAAGAAATAATCAGATGGTTTAGCAGAATAATTATATGGTTAGGAGTGTTCATAGTGAGTAAATAGTTTCGGATTGATTTGTTTCCTGAAATAAAAGGAAAATTGATGTTCAGGATTGAATTATATTTCCACTGTCTATCGTAAAAGCTATTTTTCATTAAAGGCAATTTTCTTCTCTCCCCACAATAAAATGTTGAGAAGCTCATTTTATATTTCTGAATATATAAAATATAATTTGCTGCGTGTACGTATTCTTCATAGGTTTTTGCGAGGTGCGAGGTAAAACTTCCGAACAACCTCATTTAACCTCGTTTTCTTGACTCGGACAATCATTTCTAGTTTGAAGATTATATTATCTTTTATTCATACCAAAAATACGAAGAATTAGTAGCAGATTTTGGAAAAACTAAATTAAAAAAATTAAAATACTTTAGTAGTAGTTATTATTATCGCTCGAAACGAATAATAATGGATTTTAATCGCTTTCTAGAAAACAGTTATAGATACCAAAAATTTGCAAGGAACAAAAATAAAACTACATACATTCGCATGGTTAATGGAATATGCAAACAAGTTGGGGGAAAAAATAATGGGCCTCGCCTTGTTCGAGCAAGGATTTTGGGCTTAAATATTGCCTCGTATTGCCTTGATCCTAGCAACAAATTAAATTATATTCCTCACCTCGAACTTCGCTACGGACCTCACAGACTTGATTTCTCCTATCCGATAACCTCTGAAATTACCCATCGCAAATATAATTAATCTAAATTTGGTCCACAATAAAAATTTTGTTATCGTAAAACAAAAATCATGCTATGATATTATGTAGATATAACTCATTATCTACTAGCCGTATCAGTTATACATAATTGAATTAATAAAACTTATTACTCAAAGAAGATATCTATTTTCATAATTCTCAATCAAAATTGTGAAATGAAAACGTAACGGCGCAACATACTGAATTTTCTCTTATATCAGATAAAGATGAAATAATCTTGTATTGTAATTAGCACCAAGAAAACCGACCTTCGCCGAATATTTGGATATATCTCAATTTGATTAAGTCTTTTCGAAAAATATATTTTCGTATTAATCACATATTGATTATATATAAATAATTGTATATGTACGCAACATAGGATCTGGTTCTTCTAATAAAAAAACTTGTATGTGTAATCAGGCTTTCAGTGACCATATTTTTTTCATTTGAAAGTTTTTCCGTCCTATGAAAAAAAGAATTCTGATTAAGAGACGTTCTAGGTGTCTCTATTTCAACCACGAATGGGTGATTGGCAAAAGTTTGCCTTGTTTGCCTTGAAATAGATACAAGCGTTGGAACAAGCGTAGAAAGTTTCTCAAAGCATCTATCAAATAAGTACCTGTGAAAAAAGAAAAACCTCACCAACTTTTCTTCGATGTTCCAATAGTGGAATGGAATCTTTGAGTGCACTGTCTCCGATTAACCGAATTGTTCTCATTTGGATGGAGTCCAAGAGTTTCAAGATATATTTAGGAGCAGAAGCGCATACATGGGAGCCATACTCTGAAATAGGACGAATTTGAGATTTATAGAGTGTAAGCAATTGGTTCGAAGTGAAATATTTCTTTGCGTGAAAGAGAAATCCCAGTTTTTTCGACGCTGACTTAGCAATAGTCAGAACAAGGTCATGCCATGATAGATTGTCGCCGATAGTCACTCCAAGCGTTATTATAGAGGAAGTAAGTGAGATGGTCTCATTCATCATCGCTGTATCCGGGACAGTTCTATTCATCCTCCTAGAAAATAAACAGGCTTGAGTTTTACTAGCATTGAACTCTACCAGGTTAGCAGATCCCCAATCAAGAACTGATTTCAAGTCGCTATTGACTCTGTTGCACTGCTGGATTCGTATTTCCTTCGTCTCTTGTGATGACAGGGTTTTACCGATCAAGAAGATGTATGAAATGTACTGTCATCCGCAAATCTGTGGGGTTTACAAACTGTAACAGTAGGGAGGTCATTTGTAAGAAGCAAAACAGAGTTGGTGCCAAGATGGAGCCCTGAGGCACACCGTCATTATTGCCAAGTGTATCAGAAGTAACCTCATCCACCACTACACTGAGAGATCTATTGGAGAGGAATCTCGAAATCCATAGGTATAGCCGTTGGGACAAAGCATATGTGGACAAATTACTAAGCAGACTTTTATGCCAAACGCGATCGAAAGCTTCCAAAATATCGAGAGCCACAGCCAAAGACTCTCCAAATTTCTTAATAGAACTTTTCCACATGTGAGTAACATACGCAAGTAAATTTTCTGTTAATCTCTGGTGGTTGAAATCATATTGTCGGTCATTCATAATACCAACAGATTCTAAATATTTAATAAGATCAAAATTGATGGCTTTTTTCATCACCTTAGAGTTCATAGGTAAAAGGGATATTGGCATTTATGCCTTGGATGGAATGGATGTTTTCCCTTTTTTAGAGACGGGTTGGATTCTGGAAATTTTTCAGTTGGAAGGACAAATGCCTTTATTATAGGAGATAGTGAAAAGTCTACAGAGAATAGGTGTTAATTCAGAGGCACACGTTCTCAAAACGATAGAAGGTATGCCATCAGGCCCAGCTGCCTTATTAGTATCGAGGTTGAGCAGTATTTTTCTGATTGTCTTCTGCCTGAAAATAATATCGGGCATAAGAGACCTGACATGAGGAATAACAAGAGGTTCCTTATTTCCTGCATCCAGAGTAAAATTAAAAGCAAATAGCCCTGCGAGAAGCTTTGTTGTTTCTTCAGGTGTAATGGCCAGAGATCTGTCTTCCCTAGTCAAGGGTGGAAGGGAGCTGGAGGTAAAGTTTTTCCCAACAGATTTGGCCAATGTCCAAAATGATCTAGAATAGCTAGGATTATTAACTAGCTTAGTTCCTACCTTGTTCATCTGTTCAGTTTTTGCATCTGGTACTGCTAGATTGCACGAATTGCGACCTGAAATGAACGCCCTTCTGTTTTCAGGAAAATAGTTTCGACACCACTGGCAATATGCCAGCTTCTTGGTCTTCACTGCAGCTGCACACTCACCATTCAACGATGACTTACCTCGGCTGTATTTTTGGTAGAATGGGGAATGAACAATTCCATCCCCAGATCGATGATTTCGGTTAACTTTTCGCAGCATTCCGATGGATTCTTATCTACAAGATAAACTCCTTTCCAAGGGAAATCTGAAAAAAAGGTTCTGTCCCAGTCGGCAGAATCATAGTGCCAGACTAGGCGAGGTGGTAAAGTGATAGGTATTGTCACTGTGAAACGGCTATAAGCCGTTACAAGCTTATGGTCAGATTTTCCTAAGGGAGCATGAACATTTATTGTGTAAGGATCATGGTTGTTAGTAAGAAAGAGATCGAGGATATTAGCGTATTGACTTTCAACGTCAGGAATATGGGTGGGTTCCATAACCAATTGCTCAAGGCCATACGCAATTGCGAATGATTCGGCCTCTCGACCAGCATCATCAGTTCCATTCGAAAGCTTAAGCCATGTGGTATTGTGGACATTAAAATCTCACAGTACAACAATCTCTGCGGAGGGGTAGTTCTGCTGGAAGTAATCGATTTTAAGAGAGAGTAAATCGAACAAACAGGAATTGGATGGATCATTCCCTGGAAGATAAAGACAACAGATAAATTTTGTTTGTGTTGTATTTGTTATTTTTAAACACATAACATCAAAATCATCAGTTTCAAGGGATTCCTTCCTGTGGCATGAAATGTTGTTCTTCACATAAAGACATACACCATTTTTGAACCTTAATTTGTGCAGTTCGTAGCCTGGATATAGAAGATGGATGCTACTACTTGAGGGCTTGATCTGGGTTTCCGGTAAAGCTAATATGTCTGGTTTAGCACTCTCCAGATGGTAATGTACAGCATTGATGTTACTATTAATTCCTCCTATGTTACAAAGCTCTAGTTTCAATTGATCGTTCCTAGAATTTACAGAGAAACGTACCTGATTATTATCCTTCGATATAGACCCACCTCGAGTAACCTCCGCCCGGAGATCCGTTGGGAATCATGCCTATATAGATATTCAGAAAAAGAAATTTCTTTTTCGTTGGTTTAGTTTTCGTTAGCAAAATTTTATTTTCATTACTAAAATTCACTTATG
The DNA here is from genome assembly GCA_013387265.2 of Cryptolaemus montrouzieri. Taxonomy (NCBI): domain Eukaryota; kingdom Metazoa; phylum Arthropoda; class Insecta; order Coleoptera; family Coccinellidae; genus Cryptolaemus; species Cryptolaemus montrouzieri. The sequence continues at coordinate 47,892,097 of JABFTP020000185.1, read as the reverse complement.
AATACAATTTCTATTTTTAGTGACTGACAGCACCAATTAATTTAATTGGTGTTCTTCTTAATTCGATACTCTGTGAATATTCCTTAATCTTCACATAATTTCGATAAGGAACTTTGTATTATTAAACAAATAGCTCTTAATAATGGTTAAAATCCAAAAGTTATAACCTAAATACTTAACAAAACTCTAAAGCTCAAGGTAATAGAAGTAGTGTACCCAAAATCTTAAGACCAACACAAATTTAGTAGCCTCACATACGTTGGGAAAGTTAGCCATAATTTAAAACATTCACGAGAAAAGTTCCAGTTACAGATCTCATTTCTAACCAATAATAACTTATCCAAACACATCAAAGATAATCAAAGTAGAATAGAGCCGGCTCGGTGGCGTATGCGATATGATGCTCGTCTCCTACGCAGAGTTACCTGGGTTCAATCCCCACAAAGTTGGTGCGATTTTTCAGATTCTGGGAATCGCTTGAGTGTCCATCTTTTGGAGGAGATGTAAAGCTGTCGGTCCTGTCTAACAGAGATGTGTTGGACATTAAAGATCCCTTTCCTCGACACGAGAGGGGTTCGTGAGGTGACGGAATCCCTCGGCGTGTCATTAGCCGAAAGGCAGAAATAGAGCACATTAAAGGAAAAACAAACAAAACAAACAAAGTAGAATAGAAGGTGAAAAGAAATCCGGTGTACCCAAACTTCATATGAACTTAGCTGCGGTATTTGTAGTAAGGTCTATGTTCGTAGAACCTACAGAAATTACAACATCATCGTAGTTTCATAAATAAAAAAACAAATTCTACTTACGCGAACCCATTAATTGAAAAAAATCATATCTTCACCATAATATCAAAATTTTGCATACATATAATTGAACTGAAAATTAATTTTTGGTAATCCCTTGAATTCAATAGATATGTTTTCCAACACATTTTTGAATGCACAGGTAGATTTCGACAAGAATAGATCTGTGAATTTTATAGATCTTATATAATTAGCTGTACCTTAGTTTTCATTTTGTATCTATCAGATGAAAGCGCTGTGTCGTCGAAACGCTTTACAAATAAAGTAAATAAAGTGTGAAGCAAGCATTCTTTTAATAATTATTTGAAATAGACTAAGGGCCAGTAGTATTCAATTTTTAGATTTTTCTTAGCCTTCACTATTTCCGAGATAATTATCATAATCAAATTTGATACAGGACCAATCAACTGAAACCCACATTTCTAGACGAGCAACACGTATGTGAAAACATGATATTTTTCTTGGGCCACTGCCCCCCTTTGGCTCTTCAAAATTTTCTCATTCCTTCACTGTTTCCAAGATAAAATATCAAATCTTTAATACGTGCCTAATTATAAATTATATGAATAAATCGTAATGTACGAGACATGGACTTCTATGTGTGAATTTTTTTAAATTTCTCCTTTAGATCCGCCCGCACGCACTCTTTTTCTATAATGATTTGTTATCTTCCTATGATAACGAAATATCTAAATAAATGAAATTTCTTTTACAGTTTCGTACTCCAAACAGAAGAATGGATCTCTTATAATATCATGCCTGTCTGTTCCTCTGTCAGCCTTTCTGTCAAGACTCCCCACGAACACGTATAGAGATTATGGTTGGCCGTCTTTTCGAAGTGTGACTACAATAAAACTTCAAGGTCAACACAATCAAAAGATACGACCACTTCGATTCCAATTTGCAATATATTTTGACACTAGTACTATTATGCCATCAATTTTTTGCGGTAATGAGATCATTTTTTCTCAGGAACGCGTTAAAGTATCTAGTTGAGATTGATACCAATCATCTGCATTTCTTCGAGTTGACAGAAAATCAAAATTTTCTGTTAACGCAACCGGAAAATACGAACTTTTATGGTTACTGCTCAATAAGTAACGGCCACATATTTATGACATTTTCTTAACTTTTAACAAACAAACATACAAGTGGAGGTAACAAAAGAATGCCAAAAAAGGATTTCACTATCGAGACAATGGTTCATCCATAAAATATCAAGACGAAAAAAAATTCGAATCGCTTAAGTGCCATATATAGTACAATGTAAGAATTCTTTTGTTCGATACTTGAAAGAATATATGGAATGATGACAGATTTGCATGCAATGAATGCATCCAGTCTAGACTATTTTCAAGAGCACATTATAATAAGATATCCAACATATTATTAATTGCAAGGTGTAGGTAATTCCTTTGGAATTATCCTGAACTATATTCCGAATGAAAGTATATATAATAGCAATGAAACTTCAATTATTGGACCAATAAAGTACTTCTCACCTTTAAACAATTGTTTGATCGAATATTACATGATCATTCTTGTCCCTTTCCGTGAAATATTTCAAGATAAACAATTGCAGTATATGGTAAGGTTTTTGAATAATTATGTATAAATAGTTAAAAGAGAACATATATGTACATTTCGGCTTGTCATTCATTTTAAAAGTGGCGAACTCAAAACGGGTATTTTACCTTTTCTCTTTCGTTTATGATGTCGGCTATTTTCTGAAAGCTGTCAAATTTTCGAAGATCTAAATCTTTCAAACTATTGATCCGATTCAATTCAAATCTTGTGGATTTATTACATGGCGGAACTTCATTCAAATTTTCTTGTAAACTCGTGAAACACAGGTCTATAACGTAAAAAATTGAGACTTAGCGAAATATTTTAATTTTTTTTCATCTTATTTTTGTATATTTATATTGACATTTTGAAGATTCTTCGGAAAAATTGCATAAAATAGTCCGGAAAATCAGTCCATAATATTTTATGGTACAATTTTAGTAATCCCAGGATCAGGAATCGTTCTCACTGTTGATACCCAAAAATTGTTATCCCGAAAAAGTTTTCTTCCCAGAACTTATTCAATATTTGAATATTCAAAAACAGAAGCAATGTAATGACAAGAATTATTTCACACTCGTTGAAAATTACTGAAAAACGACTTTCAAAACTGATGCAGGTCCGAAATACGAATATTAAATTGTATAACCGAAGAAATAGCGCATGCTTACTCAGCTCAACAAATTTTTTTAAGAATTTCGGAATGGAACGCCGTTTTTCGAAGTAAAAATAGTTTTGATGTGAGAGATGTGTTAAGAATACAGGAAACTCAAAATATTTACAACTTGAAGGGTAGTGGACAAAATTGGCCTGATATTAGTTATGTAGGTTCTCAAAATGATTACATTCATTTTATATGCATTTGGTGAACTATGAATAAATATGACTTGTAAATTTTCTGATCGTTTATGGATTTGTTGTGATGAAATCAGTCACTTCAATTATTCCTTCCGTTAACTCCTGTTTCGACTTAGTTTCGGTGACCTGGCATGCTTGTTGTTTTCTTCAGCTTTGAAGTCATAGTAAAGTTTAGTGTGAGAATTGTGTTGAGAATGCAGGAAACTGAAAATTTTTGCAGAAAAATTATTATTTGTATTTGACGACTCCCGTATCAATTTGGCCCAAAAGTTAAAAGGGAAAATTGCTATTACAGAAGTACATGTCATCCTAAGGTTATGATTCTCAGAATGATCATGTCCATTCTTTACTCATCTTTGATCAACCAATAATATGACGAGTAGATTTTCTGATTATTATTGAATACTAGTGGCTGCTAACTGAACTCAAATCCATTTCAAATGATAAATAAAAGATAATTTGATTAATATTTATTCAGACAGATACAAAAAAACTAAACTAGGATTCAACAAATTTTATACGATCTATAACATTCAAATAAAAGTGAGTAAAAATCTGCTGAGGCAATCAAAGAACTATTATCTAAATGACTCAGTAGGAAATGAATTAAGTGAAGGAATTATGGTCAAAATCTACCTGTTCATTCAATAATATGTGGAAAGTTTATATTTGTTAATTTTTCAAGGATTCCCAAAAATTAATTTCAAGTTTTTATTAGATCAATGTAAAATCTTTATAAATATTTTGGTTGAAATTATGATCTTTTTCAATTGAATGGTTCACGTAATTAGAATTTGTTTTTCATTGATGAAACTACGATAACGTTCATCGACTCTAATATTGAAATTTCTGTAGGTTCTACCAATATACATCTTTCAGAAACCATTGCAGCCAATCAGTTAGTATATTCAGAATCTTTTTAATGGCCATAGAACTGCTTCCCATTTCATCAATTCAAACGATGGGATCGATATAACAAAAGCGGAAGTAAAACATGCTATTGCAGTAGCAAAAAGCTGCAAGTCACCTGGACCTGATGGAATTCACGTAGATGTTCTAAAAGTAATTAATGAAGACAACTCCCTTTCTGTACTGGTGGATATATTAAATAATATTTATAGAACAGGAATAATACCCAGAGATTGGTTAGAATAAACTTTTGTTACCCTACCCAAGAAACCCAGTGCAAAGTACTGCAAAGAGTACCGTACCATTAGTTTAATGAGTCACGTACTAAAGATACTCCTGAAGATAATACACCTTAGAATATATCGCAAATGTGAAGAAACCCTTAGCGATTCTCAGTTTGGGTTTCGGGGCGGCTTCGGAACAAGAGAAGGCCTTTTCAGTATCCAAGCTTTGGTACAGCGTTATCGTGATGTTAATGTCGATGTGTTTGCCTGTTTTCTTGATTACGAAAAGGCTTTCGACACCGTGAAACATAATAAGCTAGTTGACATACTAAAAAATCTGGGATTGACGGCAACCGTCAGAGTTGACAATAAGAAATTTCAGAAGAAATAGAAATAAAGAGAGAGGTCTGGGCTGCGTTATTTCGCCATTGCTTTTTAACATGTATGCAGAGAGAATATTTAGAGAAGCGCTGGATGATAAAGCTGTTGCAGTAATCGTCGGCAGTGTCACACTCAATAACTTAAGGTACGCCGATGACACAGTTCTACTGGCTACAATCCTGAAGGATTTGCAAAAACTCGTAACATCTGTGTCAGACCAGTAAGTCAATGGGAACAAAACTGAATGCGGAAAAGACAAAATGGCTAGCAGTAAGTAAAAGATACATAGACTGCCTAGAGAAACTTTTAGTTGGGGACGAAGTTATAGAACGTATTGCCTCTTACAGATACCTGAGACGACCGAATTACAAACATTGAAGTCTTGCATCGACTCAATAAGAAAACAGAGGTTTCAAATTCAATCAAAAAGAGGAAATTGGAATATTTTGGTCATGTTATGCGTAACGACAAATACAATCTGTTGCAAATAATAAGGTAACCGCGGGCCAGTCCGTCGTCTAACATCATGGCTTAAGAACCTTTCGCGAGTGGTTCGGACGAAGTACATCTTTATTTAGAAAAGCTGCCGACAAAATTCAAGTCATGCTTTTGATCGCCAACGTACTAGGTGCGCATAGTACGTGAAGAAGAAGAAGAATGTTTTTTGGTTTAACTTTCATTTTTTATATGTTTGATGAATGATCCCATTACAAACCGCTCTTTCATAACATCCCATAAATACAAAATCAAAAAGAAATTTGGCGTTATGGATTTACCGTTATCTGTTAGTTGATTTTATTAAATTTCATCATGGTCTATGGTTTCCGAATAGTATATATGGCTCTCGTGGTAGTATCCCTATCTATGGTTACCGACTGACATTCCGAAGCTTTATTCAGCGAATTTATAAACGTCAAATTATGCACCACTTTTGCACATGATACATTAACCAGATATCGAGTACCGGCATCACTAGGTAAGCTGAGGTATGAATTAGTACCTGATTGCATCCTCTTAGATCATCGCAATCATAGTTTGAATATTGGCAGATTATGACAATGCAACAACTCAATTTTCCTTCAGATGCACTAATGTTCATATGTTAATTTAGTTCATATACCGTTCAAAGTCTCCTATTCTCTAAGGACATCAATCAGAACACAGTTCCTACAACTTTATTCGACGAGAAAGATTTTTATACTCTCTGATAAGTACGTGTATTGGTTACTTTCAGTATGGTGATAGACCAGATTTTGTCAGGATTCAGTGAATGTTGGAATTCCCGTTTTCGCAGTGTCAAATTATCAGCTTTGTAAAAGTCATAACAAATGAAATAAAACAAAAATGAATGAATGTACATAAACAAAATTTGACATTTGTCATAAAACACTCTGTATATCTGTATTAACAATTACTTATGTTCATGGATATTTAGGTTCATTCAGTATAATTTAGTAATTAAGTTGAGATTCAGAGACAATTTCAAAAAAAATAGTCATGTTTCTACAGAATATCGTCACTTCGAAAACGGTGGAGTTAAGGCATATACTGATCTGAAAAACTATCTTACTTCGGCTCGAAACGTACAAAACTGATGTGGAAATATATCCCAACTTACTTTGGACGTTTTAATTAAATACCCTGTATAATTCGAGAACATGAATGCAAATTACAATCTAACATGTTTTTATATATAAACTTCATCAGTATATTCAAAAGGACCAAAGTTATGATCCGATTACGCACTTGATGGACGTCTGATATATAGTGAGCTTTTGTGAATACTCTATCATTGTACCTATATGTAGTTTCTTGCTCTTTTCAAGGACTCTAATTATATTAAGGTAACTAATATAATAGTTGACCGAATTAATCCTTTAAAATTTGAAGTCGATTTTAGTTTCGCAAAATTGAAATTCCTTCAACAACCGCGTGGCATTATCGAAGTTACTCACGAGCGTGAGTGATATTTAAGGTAGAAAGGGGAAAGTTTGATTGAGTTAGCCTAGACATGTTCATGTACGAAGAAAATATTGTAATACTAAAGCAAAGAAGAGTTACCGATTAGAAGTGTCAGTTTCATGACAAAAATGAAATGATGTAATTAAATTTGAGGGGAAGGATGTCGACTGAAATTGTGAAAATTTAGAAGTTGGAGCATCAATCTATCAGATTTCAAGAGGTAGACAGATTTAGGAAGATATGCCTTATAATCTTGATAATCAATGTTCTTTGTATGCGATCGTCAAAAATTGGATAGCAAGCTTAAAAATATGTAATTTTCTGCAGAAGGTAAACCTCGATTGGGAAGGTCGGCTCCTATTAGATTAGGGTCAAAAAACTTTATGAAATAATCCTAATAGTACTTAAATATACACAACTATACAACTTATACTTTAAATACACCTCATGTTTATATTAGAATGATTCAATGTTTCAAATAGTACCGAAAACGTAAACATAATATTTGTGGGTAGGTGTAAATATTATTAGATTTAGGACCGCAAAGCGATTTCCTTAGTTGCGCTGTATTCAACTAGAACAAAGGTATGTTAGTGTCATTTTTAAAATGAATGGTACTTGAGAAGCTTGCAAATGTCCTATATTTGGCGTTACACGGAATCTAAAGGAAAATATGATTCCAACTTATGAAGAGATATTGGAGTGTTATGAGTGGATGGGGTTTGATATTATGATGACAAAAAATACGAAAAAGAACCAACCTTTCAAGAAGTTGCTGATTTCGTCACTTCAAAAGTAAAAAATATATGGGAGAAAATATCATTACCAATTTTATGAAATATAAGAGTGCAACAAATGCTTAAAACTTACCAACTCAATTTTGAAATCATATTAAAATCTCATCCTAAAATACCTAAAAAGCGTTTAGGAGATTTTATCGCTTCCAGCAAAGGTTAATTCGACATTTTTTTTGAAAATGTTCAGATTTTACTAAGTGTACTTGCCTCGAAGAAAAAAAAGTCCCATTGAATGAACAGAGCTTTCTTACCGACTAAAAATCTGCAAGAAAATCAGATGTCGTAAGAACTAGGAGAAATCAAAAACGTCTGAAAAGGAAACTCAAACAGGAAATATCAAAACAAAATCACCCACGAACAAGTAATGAATTCCTAACTATATGTGCTTCTACCGATAATAGCTCCTTATCGTCTGCAAGTGAGACATCTAGCGTAAGTGAGATTTTTCAACCAGCAAAAAAAAAGAATTGTGATAGTAGAATCTTCTAGTGTTAAAAGCTACTCTACACTGTCTCAAAGCTTTGATCGGTACTCGGTAGCCGCAGCCATAGCCTCAGTTGTTTTGCAAGAAAACAACATGCCTGTTATTGATAAAAATAAATTGAGAAGAGAAAGAAAGAAATCTCGAAAACACAGTTGAGAAACAGAAAATTTTCCAAATACCTGCGTACTTTGATGGTCAAAAAGATAAGACTTTGGTTAATAAGAAAAAAGGCAGAAAATACTACAGAGACCTAATAGTTGAAGAACATATTTCATTAGTTAAGGAACCAGATAGCAAATTTTTAGGCTATCACTCCAGCAGCTGGAACAGCTTGTTTTATAGAAAGAGAAATTATTAACTATTCTCGTACTAAAGAGATATCACTGGACCACTTGATGGCTATTGGATGTGATGGTACTAATGTCAATGTAGGAAAATTGGTTCGTGTAATTAAATTAAGGAAAAACATCGAACAAACCTTTACAATGGATTATTAGCTTGCTGACTCTGGATGAATCACCGTTTCGACGTTTATTTTCTTTTTTATAATTTTGTTTTTTCTTTCTTTCGGTTCGATTTGTGGTCAATGAACATTTTCTGGTGCAATTAAGAAAGCCTTGGAAAATTGTGAAGATAAAGCTGTTGCTAGATTTCAAAATATTTCAGATCAAATGCCAGAGGTAGACACGAAAGATCTCAATTCTGACCAGCTGTATTTATACAGAAAAGTATCGGCCATTATATCTGGCGAGTGCCCTGAAGACTTAGTTCACAAATCGCCTGGGAAAATGTCTCATGATAGGTGGCTCACGTATGCTAATGAAACTTTTTGTTTGTACATTGCAACAACAGCTCCATCTGATAAACTTGTTACTTTAGCAAATTATGTTGTCAAAGTTTGCGCTCCTACATGGTTCGATATTGAAAGCCACCCAAGTTGCAAAGATGGAGGAAAGCACATATGGCAATTAATCTCCAGGTCTCGCTACTTATCATCAGAATTTAAGGCTGTTATTGATTCGGTAATAAATGCAACGGTTACTTCGCCCATCCTAAAAATCTACTGCTAGCAATGTTATTAGACTCGGAAGAACATATAAGACAATTGGCTCTGCGTCGTGTTTTAAAAGCACACAGTGAAAAAACAGTAAATTTAAGGTTTTTATGTTCCAGAAGTAACGCAGATGCAAAGGTTCATTATGACCTTATTAACTGGTAGGCTCATGTCACAGAACCATCGATCTTACAGCTAATCTGTAATGATGATCTTCAATCTCTCATTGCCCGAACTATTAGTGCAGTTAAACGAAGTCAACGATCGTCAACTGGTGTTGTTATCCGATTTCTTCCTGTCCAGCACTTCTTCCATATTCCCTGTTTCGTGATACCGATTAATTGCTCGTGAAATAGTGCTTTGGTTAACATTCAACAAGTTAGCCACGTAACGTTGGCTTTTCCTCCTCTAGAAGTTACAATTCTTACCACTTCATGATCACTCGAATAGCGTCCAGAACGTTCAGCATCCATTACAATAAATTCAAAGATTCGAAAATCAACAAGAAACACAGAAACCTTGCATTAATTTAGCATGAAAATGAGGAGGAATTGAATGAATACTGATAGTCAAATAAACTCATTCTTGTTTCAGACGTGTTTTAGATCATATGGAAACAAATGTTACTACATAGATGAGATTTTTTTCCAAAAACATATGTTGTTAATCGATTGTGGAATTCAGAATACCAGGTAATGCGACAATTTTTGTGGTGTGTGTAGTTCGTGCCGATTTTGACATGAGCTAATTTCTCTAAAGAATCCCCACGTATATCTATGTTGACCAGAAGTCATTGGGACTCGAAGCATCGCATTCTGTGTTTGCTTTTTGAGAAAAAAATGTGTCCTCAAACCGATGTCGACTTCTTAAACCGTTATGTTACTATTGATGAAGTTTATTAATCTTTCCACAACTGAGAAACGAAGTATAACCAATAGAATAATGTCACTCAATTTCTCCAAGTTCTTAAAACGTTCATGTTTAAGAGTCTGCTGGTTCTTGGTTCCGTTATTTGGGATTGCCATGGCATAGTCATGATAGATTTTCTGAATAAGGGCGGAGTAGGGATTGGGAATTACTGAGTTACAGAACATTACGAAATATGTGAAGAGTACATACGGAAAATGATTTATGATGTTTTTTGCAAGAAAATGACCCTCCACAATCAGCTTGCAAGACAAAAAAAAACGTGATTAGTAGATCCAATTCCACGTACATTTCTCATTCACCGCATCTTGCTCTGCCTTTCGACTATCATACGTTTCCTCGGATGAGAACAAGTTAGCAACATCAAAATTTCTTTTTAATGTATAGGAGATAGAAGGCGTGAAGGTTTGGTTTGCAAATAAAGAAGCATTGACTGTTGGTTGTAATATTTAACATATAGAGCCCTTAGAACTTCAATATAAATATTTTGAATATCGAATTCATCAAATTCATATGCTAAAATACATCGCCAAAAACTCCCATGTCGATTATTTCAACTGGTTCGACGTCACTTGTGGAAAAATTGGATGGGAAAGTATTATCCGTCATCTAACCTAACCACTTCTATGCGTATTCTATCAACACCAATCAAAGAGGCGTCGCTTTCTCATCCTCTATGTTATAACCTCGATATAGTTCTGGTAGATTTCAAAAGTATAGCAGGTGGTAGTGCTCTGTGAAGACACCAACAACGCTTTAATTTTCTTTTCGAGAAGCAGACCTGCTGCAAGCTGCTTAGATGGTTTTATTCGTGAGACTCCTCTATGCGTATGAATTTCATTACTGCAGACAGATTTCGGTTGTATAGTGGTGCCTCCTACCCAATCCAATAGTAATATATATAATAGGAAATAAAATCTTTGTTGCTTACTACATAACGTTTATTGAGTGGTGAAAATAATCCATATTGCAGGTAATTTCTTTTAATAACTTCAATGAACATAAAATACTTTTATTACTAATCTTAGATAACTACACAAAATCAATTTGCACTAAACGGATTGAGATATACTCTGAAAAAGAAAAGAAAACAATGTGGGTAAAATAGGCATGAAACCACAAAAATAATTGGAGGAACCGATAATTTCATTTGGGAGGTTTGGAAAAGAGGATGAGATACGCCTAGATACTGAGTGTGTGAGAGGAAATTCCCTCAGTTCTTCAGAAGCAATTTCATATGGCACACAGTGACATCATTAGCTAATCACCATAATCTGTTGGCGTCAGTTGAGACGCTATGTGTTCTGTCATTCTTCGAAAAACGGGACTTCTCAACGGCGCCAGTTGTCAACATAAAATGAAAATAAGAAATATCTCTGACCTACAATACGAGTTCCGTAACAAGTAACACAGTTGTCCCGACCTTACCATAGCAAGCTATTCTTTCAATCCCGGATTATTTAAGAAGTGCAATCATGAACTCAAAATACCCATAAAACTGGTTCAAATCTTTCCTCATAAAAAAATGATTTTTGATAATTAGTATATATACTATGATACTTAATTATTAAATTACATTAAAAAATTATATTTACACTCCTTTCACGCAAAATGGTAGCTATTTATAGAAAAAAAAATTTGGACTATGATTAGAGAAGTTTTCGCAATGTGTAGTTTGTTGGAAACACCCTGAAGTATTCTTCGAATTTTCTTATGTACGTCTCGGCTGGAATTAAACTAGGAAATTTTCTCTATTAGTTCAAGCTGAAGGTCATTATGCAAGCATGGTTTCATTTAAATGTCATCAAGTTTCGCTTTCTGTTAAGATATTTTCTTTAAAGTACAAGGATTGTTTTGGAGAAAGTTCCTGAGAGTTCATAACGCTATCACAGACCACTTTCGCTCAACAGGCAAGAAGTACCGAGTAAATTTATGATGATAGAAATGTAATACTACCTAATAGAATATAATAGTGGTCTCGCGGTGACTGAACATGACACGTGCTACTGCTTCTGTTTAATTGTTCATAACCTTGAATATATCTTGGTCGAAAGTATAGCCTTGCATACTATCAATCATCTTAAATTATGAGGTTATGCTCAAACGTGAGAGAAAATTCTTTCACTCATAAGAATTATCGTCAGCGAAATTATACGGTATTTAATTTTAAGCAAACTAGCGTAGAGATATTTTATAGAGTCTTATAGGAACATTTTGTAGAAGTAACGCATAGTCTGCGAGTGAAGCGGACACAAATTATTTGAAATAAGTCTAATTGAGATGCGAAAACAAAAATCCAGCTTATCATGAAATTTATTCTTTATTGAAATCATACAAGATTGGTTCAAAAAGTGAATACAGTTTCTTATTCCTAATAAATTATCTAGAATATCTAACGAGATGATGAAACAGATACATATTAGAAGTGTATATACATGTTTATTCAAATAAAGAATGTTAGAATTCCTATAAAAAATAAAAGTCTAATAGTTCGTTAGTCTATTATTTTTTACTTGTCAATTCGTTTTTCACCGACTTCGAAAAGGGCAGAGGCTTTTTATTTTATTGTATCGATTATTCCAGTATTTTTATTGACTTATCCGTCACAATAGACCACTTGGTCGCAGTGAACGGGTTGCTAGGCAGCCCTCAGTCATAATCGGTCCGTCAATTGTGAACCTATGTTGAAAATTCTTTCTATAAGGTTGTTCGGAAACCAATTTAATTTTTTTTGTGAAAATGAAAGACAGTTTCCGTATAATAAAAAAATACTTTATTAAATTATATATTGGCCGTTCTGGTCCAACACCTTTTGTCATCTTTCTTGTGATAGCATTATTCCACGCTCATTAAATTATTGGTCTGAAAACTGATCGTCAAGGTTTTTGACCTCCTCAATTCAGATGAAGGTTTTACCGTCTAAAAAATTTTGGAGTGACTGGAACAAATAATAATCCGATGGTGCCAGGTCAGGAGAATATGTTGGGTGTGGTATTGTATCCCATTCAAGCTGTAGAAGCTTTTGGCGAGTGACCAAACTTATGTGAGGTCTCGTGTTGTCTTGATGAAACACTCCACATTTCCTGTTGATTAGTGCTGACCTTTTCTGTTAAAGTGCATTATTCAGTTTGTCCAGATGATGACAGTAGACTGCTGTTATCCTGTAAAAGCTCAAAATGAACGATTTCTTTAAAATCCAACCAAACAGACAGAATCAGCGTGTTTTGGTGAATATCGGCCTTGAAAATGCTTTGAACCGGTTCTCTTGCGTTTGACGTTGTTGTATATAATCCATTTCTCGTGCCCAGTGATGATGCGGTTCAAAAACGGATCACTGTCGTGACGTTTGAAAAGCGAATCGCAGACGTCAATGCGGCGACACAGATTTCTCTGGGGACATGGGAAACCCATACATCGAGCTTCGAAGATGATCCCAGCCCTTTCAAGAGGTCAGAAATTGTTGAATTTGATAAATCTCAGTCCGATCTCACGTGTTGTTACTCGCCGGTCCGCATCAACTAACTTAACTAAACTTAACCTAACCCCTTTATCGCGTCCTTATCAGGTTTAACCAGCCTTCCCGAACGTGGTGCATCTTCGACATTAGAATTACCGGGTCGAAGTTTAGCGAACCAATATTGGCAATGGCGTATTGTCAACACACTCAATCCATAGACATCGGTCAATTTCTTTATGGAATTTTTACCCTTTCTGTAGTAAAACACTAAAACATGCCTAAAATTCTGCCTATCGCTCTCCATATTTAAAAAGGCACCAACCAAAAGCTACTGCAGAGAATTGATGTTAATTTTTCACACAAAAGCTTTGCTATATGAGCTCTCAAAGCATATAAAAATTAAAGGGCTCAAGTGTGAAGTTTGGTGAAAAAAATACAATTACATCCTCTGTCGGGAACAAACGAAATTACTTTCCGAACAACCCAATATAATTCAAATAGTCTAGTACTGGGGTGGTCTCTTCGTTACCAAGTAGAGTTTTAATGATGAGATCCCAAGAAAATAAAGGCAAACCACAAGGCATTATCAATGTTTTTTAAATATTTTCTTAAGACGTTCATATATTTGCATCTGGCAGTCATCATCACAAGGTTCTGAGCTGCGGATGAAAAATACAATACGCGTGACGCATGTCTGAACAACCTAATATTCATGCATGAAATATTAAATGATATCTTTTATTTCAAGCTATACTTAGATGAGATGAGGAAAGGCACAATTCCCTATCCTTATCGATTGGGAGTTAAGAAGGATCTAACCCAGATATACGTAATGATTGAAGTCAGTTCAATTTTTTTGCTAAACGCTATCTTGTTATCTCGTCAATGGCAGTAAAACGCAGTCCTTTCAAGGATGACTTCAGACATCGTGAACAGAACGAAGCTACAGATATCATGTATGATGAACACAGTGGATGAGTAGCTTCAGTTATAAAATGGAAAATAACGAAAAGTAGTGGGACGTGAAAAGAAAGATTATTTTAAATTGACATTTAGCCAATGAATATATAATCAGCTTTTTCAACTCCTCTGACAGTGACAATGACTTTTAAGGGTTCTGTACTCTGAAAATAAAATGCAACCTTTATAGGACCACTCCGTTCGTCTGTCTGTCTCTCTGTCTGTTAAGATACTTCTTCAAAACAGGTGTAGGTATAGCGTTAAAGAAGATACCGAATTCTCAGGTCGGCAATCTCTTGCAACTGGGTAAAATAAAATTTCTAATTAACGCAATCCAAAGATATGGTGGTCTATGCTTCCTTCAGCAGCATTATTTGATACTGTCCAAGGAATCAAATCCTATAGCTTACTTTCCGTTAACTTAAAAACATGACATGTGACAAGAAACATTTATTCTAGTACATATACTGGAAAATATCCTGAGAAAAATTGTTTTGTATGATGAACGTTTTCACATTTTTCTACGAAACGCATAGAGGTATCGAATTGAAATTGTTTAGAGTTACTCATGTCTGTAGATTGTTTGGTTTGTAACGCAGTCAAATTTGCCAGTCAACGCCATCGGAAAAATGACCGCTTATGTTGCATCCTGCTGTTCACTCAACACTTGCAGGTGAATTGAAGCTAAGTAAATTTCCCGATGGCCAAGAAACATTAATTTTAGCTTATAGTTTTGTAGCACAAGAAAGAATATGAAAACTGTAAATTCATAGGTATAAAAGTCTTGATAATCACTTGGTGAAACATCTTTATAAATTAGTTTAACAATAGAAGAGAGAACACTAGACTTGTGCACTAATATATGAAACAATTGGCCACATTTTGAATTTGACGTTTATGGAAAACCAACGTTCTTTGATACCATGATCCATTATACATCCCTTTCGCATAAAATCCAAATAAAATAATTAGGCCTATTGAGAATACATCATCTCGAAATTTTGGACCCATCGGTCCATATAATATTTTGTAGGAAGTGTGAGTTTTCTTGAATATGAACCATCAACATTTCGCAGAAATTAATCCTAATCAACGTATCTCCTGGATACATCCATCATATTAATGAGAATTTGTAAAGGTGGAAATTATTTTTGTCCAAAATTTCATTAATTAATGTACGTGCTGTTGTTGCGAACATCAAGTACATCTTACAGGATGATCGATAACAATTTTTGTAGTTAGACCCCTTTCAAATCTCATTTTTGGTTTTTTTAATGGCAGACCCTATGTCTAATACTCCTCACAAGTACGTTGATCTCATATCTTTCAAATGATACCTAACTTTTGTACTTGTGAGGAGTATTAGATATAGGGTCAGCTATTAAAAAACCAAAAATGAGATTTGAAAGAGGTCTAACTACAAAAATTGTTATCGATCATCCTGTAAGATCCGCAAAATGTCAAGCATATTGGAGAATAGACACTAGTCATATTGGTTCAAAAATTGTAGCAATGAAAACAAAATTGTAGGTTCGAAATGGTATTGAAAAAGTCGTCAAATTTCAGAAAATGTCAAATTTTTCAAAAGCTATCAGAGTTAGGTGTAGGTCATGCTAGAGGAACTCATCTTTGTTTGGCTGAAAATAAGACAAAATTTAGTATGTAGCATTTGGAAAACCATAACTTTGATATGTAACTTTGTCACTGAACACCCTGTATAATTTAAAATATCTTCACAGAAAAAACTATTTAAAAAGAATGAAATCAACATAACACGAATAAGAAAAATCTATGTTTTCCCTTGGTCGTAACCAAGATTTTGATAAGATAATATCATTAATGTTATCAGCTCTCAAGAATTTTAATAGGCTTGAATATAGGAGGATAAATTTGAAAAAAATCATTTTTTTGTCGCTGTATTTCTTAAATATTAACGCGCCACACTTTGCTTCAAGCTGTAAAGGTAGCTCAGGGTAAACCAAAAAAGAACGCTTCTCTTTGAAATTGGAGAGAATTCTATTGCGTTTTTGAGATATATCAATTTTTTGTAGAAGATGTTTTCAAAAACTATCTGTCCCATCTCGACAGATTGCCCAAAAGATAAAATTTTCGATTCTTTATTTTAAACGGATACTATTAGGGTGAAAATAATGGTGAGAATTATAATTAATATGATATAATAATCGAATTTTCTTATTTCATATTTTCTTTGAAAATGGCTTCTCATTTCTCTTTGTCGATAATGACTATTATGAGAATCAATTAATGGTATTGTATAACGATTTCGAATAAAAATATTTCTATTTCCATCGATTAGAGCTGAAAATCATATATTTTCTCATTTTCGGATATTTAATAATAATAGAATTGTCACAATTTAGTTTATCAAAACTCTATAATTTTGGGAGAAAAATTAGTTCAAATTGGTTACTCCAGGAGTAATTCTCGAAAATAGATTTTCCTATAGGTATATTTCCAAAAATAATGCACCGAACTATATAAATAACAAAGTGAATGGATAGATATTTTAGCGCCGTTATCAACAATTTAATATTTTTCTCTTCGAAATTTAATGTTTTTGCTAATTACAAAAAAAGCAATTCTTTCAACTTTGATGAATTGTTGAGGTAATGAAAGACGGTTATTTTCCTTTTCTGTTGAAAGCGTCGAAGAACTGTTACTGCTTTACAACACAGAAAACGCAAATTAAACCAGCTCAAATATTTTGAGCGTTACCTTTGAAGAAGTGTTTATTTGTCAAAGGATGTATCAATTATTCCTTGATACTATCATCCTATTCATGCAGTTAGGAATTATGTATCTATAAATCATTAGTACTTCTAACATCTCAAATGTTATCACAATATTGATGAATAATTTTAACCCCACTAGAAAATGAATGAATGAAAAGAAATTATGTTGAATGAAAACATCAGTTATTTTATTTTACTAACTAGTTTTTGTTTCTTGCTCTATATTTGTACAAGGAAAAAGTAACTCCCTTTATCATTGATTTGAATATTCAAGACGAAGTTCTAAGCTCGATCATAATTTGATTTTATGCTTTTATAGAATTGCAATCTTCAATAAAATAATATCATCCTCATTTAATTTATATACGTTGTTGAATTTGTGAGGAAATAAATTTATCTTTTGTCAATTTTTTCCCAGGCGTATGACTTATTTCCCTATTTGCTAGTTGCCTAGTTTGCAATATGTGGATATGAGATCTCAAGCCTGATATTATCATCCATCCTCAACATATGAAATCCATTTAAATAAAATTTCACTAACATAGAACCAAAGCAATCGTTGAAAGGATCTGAATATTTATTTATTTATTTATTTATTTATTGTTATAGGAACCCCTACAGGATAAACCCAATTACCGGGGTTCACTAAAAATGATAACAGAAAAATAAACAGAAGTTAAACTGTCATACTAAATGAAAATTATAACTGTCATAAAAATTCAGAAAAAAAAAGACTCACCTAAGACTACAGAATCAAGTAAACTATCATGAAAACTAAAAACTACTACAATGAGCATGGTTCAGATCTAATGAGATATGCAATAACATTTTTTTGGAAAGAAAAAAGAGGTTCATGAAAAATATCTATACTGGCAATATGCCAATTGTACAGACGCATAATTCGCAAGAAAACAATGAAAAAATAAACTAGTACGGGCCTTCGGAATATAGAAGAGTGCATTTCGACGACTAGGATACACGGGAACATTGAAAGTGAGATAATTAGTAAGTGGAAAACTGAAAGAATGATTTAAAATTCGACAAAGAAATACAGTGTCGAAAAGGACTCTCCTCTGCTCCAGGCTTAAAATTTTGTGATGACGCAAACTTAATTGATAATTGTGGTTAAGACTGAAAAATCTAAAGTTGAAACTTTTGACAAACTTTCTCTGGACTCGTTCAATTCTGTCAATATACTTGTAATAGTGAGGGGACCAAACAGGTGCAGCATACTCCAAATTACTCCTCAGCAACGAGAAATATAGCATTTTTAAAATCTGGGATCATTGAAACTTTTAGTAATTCTGGGAATGAAACCCAACATTTTGAAAGCCTTAGAAACTATATGATCAATATGATACTCAAAGGACAACTTAGAATCAAGATATATACCAAGATCCTTAATTTGGTTTAACTTAACAGGAGCTCTTCAATTTAATTTAACTCGAAAATTCCTAATGCATTTCCCACGCTGTATAAAATAATTTCAATAACGTAGATTCATTTAGATTCGACAGCTGTCTTCACAAAACGAAAATTTTTCATCAGAAAGTGGGAAAATTAGAATTAAAATTAACATTTCCTATCGTTTCCTAAGAAAACTATCTTATTGTTATGATCTATATTTTTCCACATTCTATAAGAAACCTACATGAGCAGTTCCTATATCGGAAATAAGAAGAAAATCAGGTATTTTTATTTGGAATGCATCACATCAATTGTCCACAAAAGAAGCAATTATATCCATCCTAATGAAATATTTTGTTTTCATTTTAAAACGGCGATTTTCTTGTCTTGAGTATTATGCAGGAGGATTTGAATAATATGAATTAATTAAATGAAGATTATAGTGTTGTAAATTAAGTACTACGTAATAATATTTCTTATAATCCTACTATCCTATTTATAATTAATGTAGACTAGCTGATGGACAGACATTATTCCATATAATTTTGATTTATATAGGGTGTTACAAAATAGTATGTCACAACTTGATTGGGTAAATCTACGTGCAATTTTGAGAAAAAAAACGTCATATAAACATAGGTCCGCAAAAGCTTCGTTACAGAGCTACAGGGTGTTGAAATTTCCGGAAAAAAGTGTTATTTTTCTTTAAAACACCTGCAGTTTTGAGAATGTTCAGGTACCAAAATGAAGGCAAATTTTGGGCATACCTACGAGTATTTCTAATGTTTTTTTATTCAGCGAATAACATACAATTCAAATAAATCAAATTCAATAATTTTTCACTCGAAAACGGTTGGAGATACGAACAAATTACAATTATCAAAAAAGTTTCTAAATTGAACGAAGATGACGAAAATTGATTGCACGCTGATCAGTGGCGTACTGCAAAAAAAGTTTGAAATGACAAAAGGAGACATGGCCTCGGAAAAGAAAACACCTTGTGAATTTCAGTTAAAATCTAGGGCGTGTAATCATGGAGGCTGTAAAAAACTGCTCCAAATTTCGAACGAAGCTTTTGCGGACCTATGATTACATGAACTTTTTTCCTAAAATTGCATGTAGATTTACCCCCTCAAGTTGTGACATACTATTATGTAACACCCTGTATATAGATTTTTCTCTACATTTTCCATATGTTCCTCAATGAAGTTATTTTCAGGAGGTCGATAATAAAAATATAACCATATTATGTCTCTTCCTTTGGCGGTTATCTTCTAAAATCCTCAGCATGTTATCATTTTCTTCTACTTCAATGACTAATGCAAGAAGAAAACATTGAAACACCATTCCGACCGTTTGATATCACAGTATACAAAATTTAGCTTCCGCGAGTTTTTGTCAATTATTCATACTTTTTTGTGATTATCCTGAAAATTAAAGAGTCAGTACTGTGCTAGATGGTGTTCAGCACAATTTTTCTTCATATACTATTAATGAATACTATATCTTTAATAAGTAACGAATTCGCATCTTGATATCGCGAATATCAGGAAATTTGCGAAGTTTTATACTATTTTGTTAAGTGAGATTTCTTGAATGAATTTTTGCATATATTTTCCTACAAAGAAAAATAATGTTCAGGATATATCCAATCTTTACGGAGGTACTGAATTTAATAATCAAAACTTTGTTTTGCATTGAAGCGAATAACAACAAAGTATTTAGAGACAATGAGAATACATTTTCCTGCAGATATGAGCAAAAAGATAGCGCTTCATTTTCTCCCCAAATTTCACTTGATTCAATAGAGGTGGTCCTTTAGAACTAGAGGAAGAAGGGGGGAAAATAATCATTTTGGTGAAAAACTACGTGTTTTATTCTTTGAACACCTCAAAGAAAGTCTAGTCAACACTGATAAATATTCGTAAATCGTCTCACGAACAATCTCCCAGGATATTATGCCTTATGAACCAAATACTTGTACTGGAAAAAACGATATTAATATTCTACTTTTTTCATCTTGCTCTTCTGACATGAATCCCATGAAGCTTGATGAGACCCCCAGAAAAAAATTTTTAGAGGAAAACTTTTTTTAGGAAAAAATGGCTTTTTGTACCGATCCTTTTTTTTGTAAAAGATTTCACCATACATATACTCCAGTTGTTCCTTCGTGATTTATCTGTTGAAGATCTTCGAATTGAATTCTGTTATTCCTAAAATATATTGTTTTCAATACTTATCAATAACAAACAAAAAACGTTTACTTATCTCAGTGGTATTATAACTTACAATGATTATAAAGAGAAAAAAACAGAGTTGTCGATAATGAAGAAATTGCGTTGTTTTTTAACAGGTTAATTCTGGTTAAGGAAACGGTTGAGGCTTTGGGGTACTGACTGGAAAGAAATATATGATGGTAGTCTAGTACCATTTTGGTGGCACTATTGATAACCTGTATCCTGCTAACTTAACTAATATATGGCGATACCACGATAATAACTAAACTAACTTACATTTCTAAATAAATCGAATTGCAGAAGAATTCGATCGAAGAAGGCAACATTCATGAAACATCTCTTGATTCCATCATCAGCAATCTCTAAAGATGATAGATAGATGATAGACTATCAATTAAAAAATATTTGAAAATCATGACGAATGAAAATGAGATGAAAAACATTAAGGCTATTCTTCAAATTTCTCCTCTTCAAAATAATAATTTATTTATGGTTTATGGTTATGTTTTATATAACGTATTTTTTCAGTATTGTGAGAATAAAATCTGTCTTTTTCAATTTCAGGATGTGGCATTTCTTCACCAAGGCAACAAGCGCAAAGAAGAATTGTGGGAGGAGAAGAAGCAGGCTTTGGAACCTTCCCCTGGCAAGCCTACATTCGGATAGGATCTTCAAGGTAAATTTTCAATAAACTACTAGTATGATGTATTAAATCAACAATCTTATTCTGGGAGAAATTCTTGATGATTTATTGAATAATGATGATCCCTTCAAGAAGAGCTATGTAAACTTTGCTGAGTTCATGGTGAAACTTTCCATCATATATATATATATATTTACACACAAAATCTATATGGTATTACTCGGTATTTCACATTATTGATTGTTCTTAACCATGGATCTTTAACTACTTGTAAAGAATGAAGATTTTTGTTTTAAAAGAACTGGATAGTATGATAAGAAATGTTGAATTATCACCACATGTTCCGGATATTATACTCAGTCGTCACTGAGATTTGAAGCAGTGAATTTCAAAATTTAAAAAAGCCTGTAATCATTATTGAAAATGCTTTATGCTGGATTTTCCGATGTGCAGAGGGGTCGAATAATTGCTCTCGATGAAGAAGGGGTGACACAGAGGAATATAGTGGCCACAATGAGGGTATCATAGGAAGTGATTTCAAAAACCTAAGTCCGATACGTGGAGCTACAATCTCTGCAAAATAGGCCTAGAAGAAGTCGTAGGAAGATCACTTCTGAAGAACAGTTTAGCAGTTTTTGCCAAATTGCAAAAAGAGACCCTAGTGCGTCACACCCCATACTCCAAAGGCAATTATTATTATATGCTGGGAGGCAAAACAGATTTGATTTGGTTTCCTGCGGGTGTAACGGCTAGAAATTACGTGGACCTAGTGCTGGAGTCCATAGTGAGACTCAGGCGAGGTGCCCACATTGAGAATTTCAATTTTATGCAAGATATTGCTCCTCCGCATATCAGCAACCTCGCGCGACATTATCTTGAAACAGAGGGAATCGCTGTTTTGGACTGGCCAGCTTGCTCTCTAGACCTAAATCCTATTAAACATTTATAGGATAATCTCAATAGGAAAATTAAATCGTTCCATTGTAATCCAAGAACCCCACAACAGCTCTTCCAAGGCTCCACAGAAGAGTGGCAGAATATCACCCCAGAGGAGGTCGAAAACCTAATTCAAAGCACGCCTAGACGGATTCAGGCCTGTATCAGGGCAAGAAGAGGTAATACAAGTTACTGAGGTCGAGAAAAAAACACCTAGTCCGTAAGAAAATAATTTTCAATTTTCTACTACATGCGGAAAGAGTCTCTTATATTCTTTTGTTTCTTTCTTAAAATAAACCTTAATTTATTTATGTTTTCCAATGGAATAATTCAAAAAAAAACAATTTGAACAATCCTTCGTAATTTTCGAAATCCCTGAGATCCAAGTAACCTATATGTATAAGTATATATACAGGGTGCTTCAACGAAAACTAAACAGAGGCGTTATCAGCCAAGATATTCATTTTTGATATAATCGCAAAAACAGGTCAATTTTTGTTTCGAGGAGGACATCTTTTGGGGTACGAAACTTGCCTGAAATATCAACCCCCTAAGCGGGGGTTGCAATCCTCAAAAGAAAGTTGGTGTCTTTGTCTACATTGCTTCGAACAAATCTCCATTTTTAATTGAAAACTGTAAAAGATACAGGGTGAGCAACTGAAAGATAGGGAAAACTATTTCCCTGAGACTATTCAAGTTTCAGTGAAGTAAAATGGAACAGATGCAGATCAATGGCAGTCGTCATCAAGTACCATCCTCATCTCGAATTTCAACCCCTAGAGGGTGACCAACCTTGAAAATTTGGAAGAGGGTAGATGGGTCGAGTGATAACTCGAAAGAAAGGTATTATCTTTGTATATATATATATATATATATATATATATATATATATATATATATATATATATATATATATATATATATATATATATATATATATATATATATATATTATGTATATTTATACATATAGGTTACTCGGACCAACACAGTGCGCAGCACTTATACTAGAACATTGGTAGGGAATATGTCATACAAGTCAGAAAAGGTGTGACCATACCCAGATACTTATTAGTAGCGATTATGGAACATGAAGAAGGAGTGATACTAATTGTCATCAGCGTAACGAGGCTAGTTTCAAACACCACCTATAAATCTATTAAGGAAATCATTATAATTAGTTTTGTTGAATGTATGAAAATTGAGAGATCGAATACTATGCAGCGAGAGGTTGTATGAGTTAATACATGGTACATGGGAGACATCTCAAACTTGGTTGTTCTGGATATATAATGTTCCCTCATTCCGAGTGATCTAGCTGTGGGGCTAGATTACTTTACAATAATATTTTCAGCCTGCATTCCAAAATAAAGATTGAAGACAATGTAAGTAATTCATTTCACTGACTTATAAGAGGATCGCGCTTCTAAGTGAAACATCATATGCAGGATACGATTTTGATGTATGAAAGCTGTTCTAACATCATAAGAGTGTCCCGGTAGTAGGATCCGTATGATATGTAGCTATAGACTAAGCTCTAGTAGATATTCTACAGAGACTTAAGAGGGAGTGTACAATAATATGAACTATTTAAAGCTTTGCATACAGAACCAATATGGATAAGGCACTTCAAACATTGATCAAGGTGATGCCGAGTAACATAGAGTTCAATATTGAGATGTCGAAAGATCAACCTATGATCACCATTTTCAGTTGTAAATGGATTCATTCTGTTTTATCAATGATTAGCAATAAGATTTTTCATGACACGGGCTCATGAACAATGAAATGATACTCACAAGTGTAAACCTCCTTTAAAGTAGGCGGAGTAATCGCCAAGAATAATAAACATATTCTAAGTTTCCTGGTCAGCGATGCTAATCCATGATGAGAGATGTTCGTATCATACATTATCCTTAGTTTGAAGACATGACCGATATCTTTCCATTCACTTTCACAAAGGGCTAACGCATCGAAAGGAGCATACGTAAAAGAATTCGAGAAGATGAAAGAATTCAATCTCAAAAGAGATGGATTCCGCAATTCTTGGATAATTGAATAAAGTTCTGGAAGAGAATGATACTTGTCCTAACTTTTTACAAAGCTGATTTTCTACGTGAAGTAATTATAATGCAGAGGACATGTAGCTAGAGGGTTGGGATTGAAATAATGGTACCACTTATAATTCTCATGGAATAATTTATTAAATAATTCTCGACATCAACATATATGTTCGCCTTACCATACACTACTGCCACGAAAGGGCGTCCTCCGGTTTAGATTAGTATTAAATAGTTTCCAGAGTTATGAGAATAAATAGGAGTGAAGAGAAACAGAAATATTGTAATTAAAAAGCTTAGGGTCTTACATACTACCTCTTATTAGTAAGTGATTAATCCTATTTAATAAATAGGATGTATTTATGAAATAAAAGTTATAGTATAATAAAGCACCCTTGTGCTTTATAATTTATTCTTACTTGAAACTCTGAGAATTGTTCAATATTAATGAATCTATCACTGTTTGAGAAATTTCAGTAGTTATAATTGTTTTTCTTCTTTGTTTGAATTGACACAGAGTATATTTTAGTTTTTTAAATAAATGGTCAGTATTTCATTATTGATTTACGAATAAACCAAACCAAGAATAATTTTCTTCAGTTAAAT
The DNA here is from genome assembly GCA_013387265.2 of Cryptolaemus montrouzieri. Lineage (NCBI taxonomy): Eukaryota > Metazoa > Arthropoda > Insecta > Coleoptera > Coccinellidae > Cryptolaemus > Cryptolaemus montrouzieri. The sequence continues at coordinate 47,867,070 of JABFTP020000185.1, read as the reverse complement.
TCGCACTGGAAATGAGGTAACGCTCAAATCCAGTTCGATATTTATGGAAAACTAGGAGGTTTCGTGCATATTTCATAGTTATACGTACTTTCAACTCCATCTCTGAGAACCGTTCACCTGTGGGTATTCTACATCAGGAGGTTGAAAATTAACTGCTTAAGTTTGAAACAAACAACAAACTTCTTCATATCGCGTTTCGTTAACGAGTTTCGAAGTTTGGGAAGTCTGTACTTGGTAAAATAATTTTTTTCGGAGGTCCTGTTCGGAATATATTCCAAATTTTGTATATAAGATGTTCCAAGAAATTTTATTCTTTGACGGTTTATATATTAAAAATGCAAATTGAGAATCGAATTCTGCTGAGGACGATTTCTTCGTGAAATGAAGATATTGTGTGTTCGATATCAAATGACACAGGCAGATAAGGTAATAAGCATTACCAATTCGCTATAGGTAATAATCTAATTTAAAGGCAACTTAAAAACAATTAAATATTTAAATCTTGTGTGATAAGAAAACAATATTTGATTGAGTTGAAGCATCGTCAATGGTTGCTTCATATGAATTAATGAAAAATATTCAAAATACTGGCTGAATTATGAAAGCAAAGCAAATTGATCTATCAGTACTGATAAAAATCCAATTTTGTAAGCTTAAAATATCAATACAGAAATAATCAGACGAATCATGTATTTACAGCAGCTTAGTATCTATAATTCAGGAGGAAGAGTTGATGCAAAAGGTACGAGGCTCCCATCCAGTAGGTAAACGGCCCAAAGTATAGTTTCCCGAAATTCTGAGCGGAGACAAAAAAAATGCTTAAATGAAAGAAACATTTCGTTATAGATAGCGTTTTTACTTAGTGGAATACTAATGTACTCCAAATTATATTTGAAAATTGAAATAACCGGTTTTTCGCAAATAGATGGAATCTATAAGGTTATAGTCCTTGAAAACGTCTAGCGACTATATATATATATATATATATATATATATATATATATATATATATATATATATATATATATATATATATATATATATATATATATATATATATATATATATATATATATATATATATATATATATATATATATATATATATATATATATATATATTCATATATATAAATCAAACTGATTTCATGAAAAATATAAATCCACCACCTGGTAATTAATACCATTGCCAGGCAATGATTATAATTAAAACATATCCTGAGTAATATATATATAAACTCAGGATATGTTTTGATTATAATCATTGCCTGGCAATGGTAGATATTTACAGAGCATTTTCCTCGTTTGACATTGTAATTCATTTAGATCAGTTTTAGACCATTTAATAATTCCAAAAGAAGATGTAAGAATAGGAACAGCATAGAGTTGATAGCTCTGAAAAGGTTTTTACTAGTTAAATAACTCTTGATGATAATTCTTAGTCTTTTTGTAATATGAACTTCTAATAATTTCTTTAGTTGCTATGGTTAATTTTCTTCTTGACAAAATCAAAGATATTTATATGTATCTCCTTGATGCATTGGCTCGATTTCGATATTGGATATATAATCAGAGGTGATCTTTCCTTTTTCAATAGAAAGATTTTTATCTTGCAGTTGAAATGAAAATGAACGATCGAATAGAATACTGCTTTGAATATAAATATGATGAAATTGTCAGCTAATTATATAACATTTATATATACAAATAAATAAAATAGGAAATGATATTCTGAGCAGTATAAACTAAAGTAAAACCTGTATAATTTCTGCAGAATTGTCTCATCTTCTTGAAGCCGAATTAAAAATTTTCACAGAAATTCAGCCGCTTGGGAAGGTCAGTTGGTTTCAATTTATAAAGAATACGGGTACATGTTATGTTTCTTAAGGATCCTTTAAATGGAAGTATAACTCAATCCAATATTCATTGATGCTGACTTAATGGACGCATGTGGATTGGCACGAAAATACGCTAGCGTATTAATTTGATTGTCGTCGTCCTCGAGAATTGGTTTTCTTCTATTTTCTATGTATTTTGTTCCTCCAAATTGCAGAAAATTGCTTCTAATCCTTCGAAATTTTGTTTTACTCATAGGCGCCAAATTGGGAAATTGGTTATTGAATTACCTGCAAGTTCTATCCACCACTTTCTGACATTCGCCATGAATTAAAAAGAGATTAGACATATCCTCGTTTGAATAATCAGCCATTTTATTATCAATCTGGTGTTTTTCAAAAATTTTCACTTCAAATTACCAACAATTCTTGTTGAAATATCAAATTCGAATGAACGAAGTGACAAGTACATTAATTTTTGGCACCTGTTAGGTGAGCGTAGCCAATTCAGCTACTTGATTCAAATATTGCAAAGCAATCTCTGTTAGTTCTTGCCAAATCATCAAAATTCAATATATTCCCAAATTATCTCGGAACTATAAGAGATGGGTATAGTACATGCTGATACAATTCCATCTGAAATTTGACGCTTCATCTGATGGCGATATAAAAATTGGCACGTGCCATTTGAAAACATTGGGTTATTGCTGTTTGAAAAAGGCCAAGTTGAAAAAATCATACAAAACAACGCAATAAATATTTGACATGTGTAGACTACTTAAAAAATTCCTTGATCCTTCTTCTATCCACCCAAGCAAAAATTGTCTGTAGTGCAAAAGATCTACGAGCAATAATTTTCTTGAATGTTCCCCAAAAATCGAGTTCATAACAAAAATAATTAAATCTGTCAAAAGTTTTGACAGATAAGTGCCAACAACTTGGGTATTTTATGCCTTGCTCAAATGTCGGTTTTAGATGTATAATAAAAAGGTAGATAACCCACTTCTGGTATAACCGGAAATGGTATCACGAAAATATTTCACTTCAATTGGAAATCGCTAGTTATGGCTGCATATGAAATTTCAGCTTGATATTGTAATTGGAACACAAAAGTTTTAACGGAACTCATATATATATATATATATATATATATATATATATATATATATATATATATATATATATATATATATATATATATATATATATATATATATATATATATAATATAATATAGCTGACAATTTCATCATATTTATATTCAAAACAGTATTCTGTTTGATCGTTCATCACTTCAAATGGAATTTTATTGTTTCGATCTACTCTTTGCTTTCATCATTTCCTGGTGGCGCTGAGAGTAGACTCTGTGTCCGTTCGTTAGAGGGTGCCAAAAGTATATGTACGCATATACATGTAGTGTATGCGCTCCAACGATTTGGGCTGAGTAAATGGCAGTCTGGTCTAGAGTTTGGAATGAGTTAGGTTATATTATATGACATCCGATCGGACCGTATCACTATTATGTGGTCCTTGTTGACAATGATTATGAAGAGTGGATCGGAAAACCACCTCCGACAATCCAATGTCGTTTTTATTCATTTACATGAGAACTTCGTGTTAAGACAATAGCTTCTTAAAAAATACGCATGAGATTGACAGTTATACTGGAGGCAAAATCAAGTTGTTTGCTGAAATTTTCCCCGATAGTAGAACTGCGCTGCTGTAAGCTATTATGTTAGAATGTTTCAGAACCCGTTATTATTCTATACGCATATATTGGCTTTCTTCATGTTGATGCATAATAATTCTACTCCACAGGCAGCGAGAGTCGCGTGAAATTTCATGGAAGAACAAAATAATACAGACTGGCTCGCTCAATCTCCCGACCTCAATTCTATTGAGGCAAAGCATCCTATCTGCTATATATTGGGATACTACACTGACAGATCATTTCACAAAGAACGATTTCTGTCTAGAGTTTCATACAAATTCGGAGAATGTAAACTTCAAACAAGCCTCGAGAAACCAAAAATAAAAATACACATGTATTAATAAATCATGCGATTATATGAATTGATATATAGTTGGATATTGTGAAAATTCATATAAAAATTAGATTTCATTACTTATGGCAGATGGAAGTTAGATAGAATTTTCATAATATTCTGGAATTTTCGCCTTGTGTGCAATTCATATATTTTTTTGTATGTCTCTAGTAGCTCTATCAAAGAGCACTCAATACGTCCCGAGTTCAACCCATAAAAGTACATTTTTTTCTGGAAAATTCTACTTTAATCAAAATTGTCTTCTTCAAGAATGATACAGTCGATATATTGGTCTAAAAGTCCCGGCACTAACAAATATATGGTGCAAGAAATATCAAATGCGCTATTGTTTAGAATAGTATCAACCTTTCAACTGAACGTTTCAAAATTTGATGAAATTTTGTTCAGTAGTTTTAGAGATATTGAAGTTATTTAGTATCAAAAAGTGTCGAAAATTGTTATGGCAAAGTGAAATTGCATGAGGTACCTGTTATCTTTAAGAATTCAAAAGGCACCGTATTAAACATTTTACGCGAATTTAGGTATGGAAAACATTTTTCTCGAACTGGGTTCTGGATTTGCTTGATTGACGAATCTGAGCGTAGTTTTGAGCTTTTAATGCCCGATTATAATGGATCCACCGATACATAGATTAACCACTACCCGCCAGAGTCGAAAATAGCATCCATTGAGTGGAGAGTAGACGCGGTAAGCCGTCTAAAGCGTCCAAAACAGAGACTTACGCCTATTTTGAAGCCAAAGATGAATCTTTCTACAAAAAAGGGATAGATATGTTAGAAAAGCGTTAGAATGAATGTATTATTATAGAATGAGAGCATATCGATAAATATATACGAGCTTTGAGAAGAAATTGTAGGCTCATTAGTCGCTGGACTTTCTGACCCATGTGGTACTTCAACGCTCCTCTTAGTTTTCAATATTTTCTTTTCTGCAGAAAAAGACAGAAACTTCTTCATTGGAGCCCAATCTTTCTCCTTGGAGCACCCTTTTTATCCATGCAAGCAGCTAGTAGTTTCTGGGGGCCAAGTCAGAAGAATGCGCTCCTTGGTTCAACATTTTGAAGCATAATTTAATCAATTTGATCTCTGTTCATCACGATTGGTGCCATGTGAGTTTTCACATTCGCATTGCCTTGTGAAATCTTCAACTCCTTTGTTATCTCATATAACTTCAATTCACGATCGGCCGAAACTATTTTGTGAACTGCCAAATTTGGTCGACCAGATAGCAGCATCGTCGTTGTTTGACTCTGTTTGAAGTCAACATGTACCTTTCAACCATTGTTCGATAAAGTCTTTGGTACCAATTCATTCAAGTAATTGCTCTGCTTAATTAGTACCTTTTCCAACAGTGTTACTTTGATACAAAAAAATCGTTTTCATCCATTGTTCAAAAAAAAAAAAGCAAATTCAGCGTCACTGATCCTTCATTATCTCGATATGGACATATACTGAGTGTTATGAAACTTCTACATGTATTTTTTGAAAGTTTGTGCTAACAAAAAATCAACGACATTTCGACATATATATCATAGGCCCTGGACTTTATTGAGTTGTTTTTTAAGTTATTGTAGAAAACATGTTTTGAATGATTGTCCATTCTGTATACTGTGTTTTCCTCCGATCGTGCTTTAAATCACATCAAAATTTGGAGTTATGGAATATTCCCTGTACTCCTCCAATTTATTCTTCGTTGCTTTTTTCATTTGAATAAATAAATCGATCTAAGACTTTTTTTTCTTAGTTTGAGTATAATGTATTATCAGTTTGGTATTAACCCTTACTACCTTAGAGGTCGTTTGAATTGGAAAAATGCATCAGTAGCAAACTCAGGAAAATGTCATCAGAAAATTTAGAATTTTCATAAAACTTAAATACACTTTATGAAGAATAATTTCCTCCTGGATAGCTAAAGCTTGTTAAAAATCTGTTTTTGCAATATTCAGGAAGTGCAATACTCTTTCTGGGATGAAGCGAATACGATCCTTATAAAATCGACGTTGAAGTTTAAAGTAAAACTCAATTTATATTCAATTAAACATTGTTTCCTTTCTTCATACAATTGATTTGAAGTTGAATTCGTATTCATAAATATTTAACCCTTTCATTCATAGCGACTCTGTAGAATTGGTTTATCGATTTTCTTGATAAGCTATATAATTGGTTTTGGAATTTAACTAACGAACCAGTAAGGTTGGAGAAATTAAAATAATTATTCTTATACAAATTACAATTGATAAAAGTTGAGATACTATACAAAAACATTCATGGTATCTTTGATTCAACTTTCTCAAAAGTTTCCGCAGTTTTATCTTCTATAACAAATTCGATTTGAAATATTTATACAGTGTGCTTCAACGAATACTAAACAGAGGCTATATCTACCAAGATATTCATCTCTGATCAAAACGCAAAAACAAGTAAAATTTTGTTTCAAGGGGAACATCATTTGTTGTACAAAACTTGCCTGAAATATCAACCCCCTAAGCGGGGTTGCAATCCTTGAACATTTGAATTGGGAAGATGAGTCGAGTGATGACTCAAAATAAAGGTGGTATCTTTGTCTACATTTCCTCGAACGAATTTCCTCTATTTTTCAGTGGCTCACTCTGTATCTTCTACAGTTTTAAATCAAAAATGAAAATTCTTTCACGGGAATGCAAACAAAGATAATACCTTTCTTTCGAGTTATCACACGACACATCTACCTACTTCCAAATTTTCAAGGGTTGTCACCCCTGCTCCAGGGGTTGAAATTTGAGATGAGGATGGTACTTGATGATGACTGCCATTGATCAGCATGGACCTGTTCCATCCTACCTCACTGAAACTTGAATAGTCTCAGGGAAATAGTCTTCCCTATCTTTCAGTTGTTCACCCTGTATACCTTACAGCTCTCAATTAAAAATAGAAATTCATTCAAGGCAATGTAGGCAAAGATACCACCTTTCTTCTGAGTCATCACTAGACCCATATTCTCTATTGAAAATGTTCAAGGATTGCAACCCCCGTTCAGGGGGTTGATATTTCAGGCAAGTATTGTACCCCAAAAGATATCCCCCTTGAAACAAAATATGACCTGTTTTTGCGTTTTGATCAGAAATGAATACCTTGGTAGATATAGCCCCTGTTTAGTTTTCGTTGAAGCACCCTGTATATCTTCTGTGAATTGTTCGATCCGGGATTGAGATTCCGCAAAATAATTTCTCTCCATGTATTCTCGGGACCAATTATCCAGCGGTGTTCAAATATTTTCTGCATCCCTATAATGAATTGATATGTTGTAGCTTTTGTGAAGATCTTTCCTGAATACTAAACGAATTTAAAATATAAGAATCTTCGTTAATGTTCCTTCAAGACTTTAACACGAACATTTCAACAGCATTAAGGTGTGTTCCGATAATAACAGTTCCAAAGATTAAATTATTTTGTCGCCTAAACGGCTTCAACTTCCTCAACTTAGGTAGCAAAATAGGATCATTTTGCTTATGTGCTAGTAGGAATAAGTACATATTAACAGTTGAGGGCTAACTTTAGCTATGCAATTTTTAATCCACCTAAATCGAAAAAATTCATCTTTTTCCATATCAAAACCACAATATTGAAGGATCGAGGTTGGAGTTGGGGTGTTGTTCCGTCCAGTTTAAGTAGACGTCCAGGTTAATAAGTCCTAAAATTACATTGATGCTGTTAAGTAAGTCTCCGAATTCGCGAGGGGTAAGTCATGTTCAGAATCATAAGCAGTAGTTGTAGTCTTCACGATAGTTTTATTGAGGCCTTTTTTTGAGTTTGTTTCGATTTTGTTTCAAGCTTAAAAGTACTAGAAAAGTTCGGTAAACTATAACCTGCGATTTTTAAAAAATCTCGCTTACCGAAGACATTCAGAATACTTGAAAAGGTAAATCGTCTTTTGACATCATGCGTGATGACCAAACTTTATTTTCTATGGTACTGCTAGCTTTTGACAAGTGATCAATATGCGCTTTTTTATCGAAATTAATGGATGAAATAAAGATTGAGAATAAACTGAGGGCGAAAAATAGGATGCCGGTGTATTTGTTGAAGCGGCTGTATCTGGTAGTTTTCACGATTCCTCCGAATGTGATAATTCTGTAATAATTTTATGTTAAGATTATAAATGCACATTCGATTTTTCAGTAAAATACCTTACCGTTTTTATCCTGATTTCTATAATTGGCATTTGCAACAGTATTACAAAATTCTTCATAAATAAAGGTACTTATCAAGCAGTATCAGTACTTATATCTTGACTGCATCAATCTACTACTAATATATTTAAAATAGCCGGCTCAGTGGCGTATGGGATATGGTGCTCGTCTCCTACGCAGAGTTACCTGGGTTCAATCCCCACAAATTCAGTGCGATTTTTCGGATTCTGGTAATCGCTTGAGTGTTCATCTTTCGGAGGAGATGTAAAGCTGTCGGTCCTGTCTAACAGAGGTGTGTTGGACATAAAAGATCCCATCCCCCGACACGAGAAGGGTTCGGCAAAATTCCCGGGTTAGTGAAGTGACAGAATTCCCCGGCTTGTCATTAGCCGAAGGGCAGAAATAGAGCACGTTAAAGGAAAAACAAACAAACAATATATTCAAAATAAATAAACGGGAATTAATGATTCATTCCGTTACGTTTTAGTTACAAGTGGGCATAAAAAGCATTTCCCCCTCCACCTCTTTCCGTGATATTGAACGCTTAACTATCCAAGTAGCCATAATTTAGCTCACAGCAGCATGTATTGTTTTGCGTTAATCCCGTAAAGCCCGCGAGATACCGTTTAGTTTACGACCGTGCATAGTTCAGGTATTCCGGAATTGCATTCAGATGGTCCACACTACACACAACTGAATTTATACGGAATCACTCGGTATTTCACATTATTTTGACTACTTGTGAAGAATGAAGTTTTTTGTTGTAATAAATCTGTATAGTATATTAAGAAATGTTGAATTATCACCACATGTTCGCAATATTGTACTGAGTCTTCACTGAGATTTGAGAGTGTAAATTTCAAAATTTAAAAAAGCTTATGATCATAATTGAAAATGCCTTACGTTGGATTGTCCGATGTGCATAGGGGTCGAATAATTTCTTTCGTTGGAGAAGGCGTAACACAGAGGGATATAGCGGCCACAATGGGGGTATCACAGGGAGTGATTTTAAAAACCTACGCCCGATACGTGGAGCTACAATCTAGGCAAAATAGACCTAGAAGAAGTCGTAGGAAGATCACTGAAGAACAAGACCGCTTTTTGTGCCGAATTGCAGGAAGAGATTCTAGTGCATCGCACCCCGTACTCCAAAGGCAATTTATGGAGAAACAGGCATTAGTGTATCAGTCGAAACGATACGTCAAGGACTTTGTTCAGGGGGTTTATACACCAAAGGGCCCTTAAGAGTTCCAGAGCTAACCATACAACAAAAAAAATTCACAGACTCAATTGGTGTATCGAGCTCCAAAATTGGAATATTGAGAATTGGGAAAATGTCCGTTTTCTGGTGAGACCAGAATTGGTGTTCGATTAGATGACCGCTGGATTCGGGTCTTAAGGGGTCGTGGAAGACAAGCTAGACTCCGAAAAACCAAGGGGGCATTATGCTGGGAGGCAAAACAGATTTGAATTCGTTTCCTGCGAGTGTAACGGTTAGAAATTACGTGAATCTAGTTCTGGAGCCATAGTGAGACACTGGCGAGGTGCCCACGGTAAGAATTTCACTTCTATGCACGATAATGCTCCTCTGCATACCAGCAATCTCTCGCGACGTTATCTTGAAACAGAGGGGATCGCTATTTTGGACTGGCCAGTTTGCTCTGCAGACCTAAATCCCATTGAACATTTATGGGATAATCTCAAAAGGAAAATTTGATTGTTCCAGGATAATCCAAGAATCCCACAACAGCTCATCCAAGCCATCACAGAAAAGAGTGACAGAATATCACTCCAGAGGAGGTCGAAAACATAATCCAAAACATGCCTAGATGAATTCAGGGTTGTATCAGGGCAAGATAAGGTAATACAAGCTACTGAGGTCCAGAAAAAACGCCCACTCCGTGAGAAAACAATTTTCAATTTTTTGACTACATGCGGAAAGAGTCTTTTATTTTCTTTTATTGTTTTCTTTCTTAAACTAAACCTTAATCAACTTTTGTTTCAATTGAAATCTCTCAAAAAGGATCAGTTCTAAGAATCCTTCGAAATTTTCAAAATCCCTGAGGTAATATTCAAAATATCGGGTGATTCCAAATGAATTTGGCTGTGTGTATTTGCCAACACTCTATTCCTGAATGGTAACAAATCAAGCACCATCAGTCCTCAATTAATCGTTCAGTAAGACATATGAAATTAAGCATGTTTAGGAAAATTAGATGTCACTTAGTTAAGTATGAGAAACGTAAAGTCGTAGATAAAATTTCTCACTTCGTCTTTAATATAGATGTGTAAAGCAATTCGTCTACCTTATTCCACTGATCGAAGAATTGAAGTTGATGAGGATGACAAGTACAATCGATGAAAATCCGAATATCATGAAAAATATTTGATTTAGCTAGTTGCACCCTCATATTAAATACGTGTGTTAACAAGCAGAATGTGCGATACAGAACAGATGAAGTCCTTTACATCACTGGGGAGGCACATGCGCAAGTTTATCAAAAATTGAGTGTGCGGGTGGGAGTCCTGCGAAACAGCGGTATCCTTTTCATTAACGCGACGCTCAATCACAAATTTCAATCTTCTGAAAATGTTAGAGATCCGTCAATAATTCTTGAATGGAAGAGACATATGTTAACTAAGAGAACTGTAGGTTGAAAGTAAATGAACTATTTTTGAATATGGAAGAGACATTACTTTGCTGAAAGTGATTGAATGATAGATTCGCCAATAATTTGAATGGTAGGCGCAGAACAATAGAGAGGCGGGCACGTTTAGACTTCTTTCTTGGGGGAAGCTGAAAGCTTTCGTTCATAAAACACAACTTATGAATATGAATGATTTGCGACAACGTATAACTAAGGAATTTAGAAAAATCACACTAGAGACCTTTCAGCGAGTACGACAGCAGGAAGAACCTCGTTTATATTAGTTTTTGGAGCAGAAGGGTACTTAACTTGAACTTCTATACCAGAAAAGTTCATTTTCGGAACTTCCAATTACTAAAATCTGAGTAAAATTTTGATGAGATATATCGGGTTAGAAAGGTGACGAAAGTACAGATTCCAAAATTTCATAAGTGATACACAATTGTACTCGGAAAGATAAAGACTATCTGTCACAATGGGATATTCTCACTTGAATTTTTCAAGTTGCAGCGTGCGGTAAGCTTGAAGTTATTTTCTAGTCATAAAGTGATAAATAATAAATTGAAGTGATTTTTTGGATCTCCCATAGTTAGTGAAAAGTCTTGAGTGGACAGTTTTAAGAAATCATCATGTATTTTTTCTATTGTAACACATGGGAGAAGGCGATACCTATCATACCACATATGTGCCCCTCCAAGATGATTTAATGTGTTTGTTCACTTGCTTCTCGAAGAGAGCCACATTGTAAGCTATCGGAAAGATTTTTGATGAAAGCGAGTTTCACGGCACACTAGCCCTGTAAACAAAATAATTTTTATGGAGAGAGGTACATGGCATAGCTAGTTGGCTCCTCAGCTGATGACCGTTTTAGTGAGCCTATTTTTTTTGGAACTCGATTCTTTCTGGAACCTTCCTTAATGTTCTTCAGAGCATTCGCAATAGAAGTACCTCTAGGAAAGGGATAGATCAGGAACCTGCCACCTGTGAGTGAGAGGCTGGAGATAAAACGTGATTTCTGGGTAGTCGATGAGACCAACTGCTCTCTTTTGGTCACTATCCAAATGTAATGAAAGTTTGGGTACTGAGCTTTACACATAGGAACAGTGTTCCAGATCAGGTCACACATGTGCTTTGTATAAAACCATCAGCTGTGATGACGTGAACTACTACTAAGCCCTGAAAAGAAAACTAAGTTTAGCAGAAGCAGATTTGGCAATTGCTGATACATGCTCATGCCAGCAAACTTTGGTGTTAACTGTGATATCAAGTAGATGCATGTTCTTTTCCGAATAAATTCGATGTCCTTGCATAATTGAAGGAGGTTCTCTAGCAGTAACGTTTCTGGAAGAAAGCTATTGAATGCATCTTGTTCGCCTTGACCAAGTTCAACAGGTCCTACTCTGATATCTTCTGTAAGTCTGAATTCTGTGAGAGGCTCTGTTGGTATTTTTGTCGATGAGACTCCTCATCAGATATAGGATGCTGACGAGAAAATGAGGATACCAGAGTACGTCTGCCAACTCAAATATTCTGTTTTCGGTGGAATGGAGCAGAGTATTAATCTGCAACAGAGAAAGAGTTGCCGAGAGTATGGAGCCCTGGGCTAATTAACCTGAGAAGATCTACCGAAGAGAAAGCTACTAATCCAATCACGTAATTTCTCAGGAAGTTCATATGCGATTAGTTTATTTATTAAGACTGCGTGCCAAACCCTATCGAAGACCTTTGAGATATCAAGAGCACAAGATCAGTTGCTCTCTTTTCGCCATGCTTTTCGATTGTTGATGTCCACACATGTGTAACATATGCAAGGAGGTCACCAGTTGATCGTTGTCTACGAAGACTTTATTGTCAAACACTGATGATACCCTGTAACTCGGGATATTTTATGAGCTCATCGTTTATTACTATTTCTATGACTTTTGACAACAATGCGATTGGATGATAATTTTGGAGGAGGCGTTTCTTTCCTTTCTTCGAATTCGGTTGTAGAAATGAAAACAATCTTCTGAGAAAAACTTCTTATACTCTGTAGACTGAATTATTTGTGATATCTTTCTCATCTTTTTTCAGCATCTTCAACGGTGAAGGTAGTTTTCCGTCATTTCTGGAATTTTTTTTATCAATGTAACAATTGCAACTACAAAAGAAGGGCATTTTAGTTTCCTACTGATATAAAATCTGTCCCAACGATTGCATTAGATTTAATACTCTACATTCATGGATTATCTTCTTTCTCATTGTGTTGAATAATCCGGAAGTGACTTCAAACATATGTTGAGATTTTAGTTATGATGGGGAGATCTAAGCCTTACGCTTGGTTTGTCAAGGAAAGCTAAGTAATTGTATTAGAGCTCAGGATCCGGATAATATTCGACTTGGATAGCTATTTATAGTTTGATAACATTCAATGTTAATATGAAGGGATGTATATTTTGGTTAAAGGGTAGGAAAGTGAATTGTTAGTCATCGTTAATGTCACTTTGAAGTGTCTATATTTCGTATATTTTATTTGTGAAGACTATATAACATCCAAACCAATCTGATAGGTCAAAATATGATTTTTTTTTCGATTCCCTGGACCTCGACAACAGTGGAGGCAAACGAGGCTGCCTTTCAAATTGTTTTTCAATCATTTTATCACAGAATAAACTGTATAGGGCAGGTAAATTTCGATTTTTCAGTAGGGCAAATAAGTGAAATATAGCAAGAGAAAAGTTTCATCTCCTTTCTCGGCCCTTTTTAGGGCACCAATGTTAAAGAAAATTTTTCAATATCTTTCTTCAATTTAGAGTTATTCAAAATTCTTCAAATTTTAGGAAAACCCTCATTGCCGGATAACTCGGTTATTATTGAAGTTACATGAAAATGAGATTGTTAGTCAGTTTTAGAGTGAAATTATGAGAGCCGAAAAGTTTTATAATTAAAATGCAAATGTTTTTCTTTTATTATAAACATATGCGATCTTATTTTTGTTGAATGCAATTTTTCCGGTTCCTTTTCAAAAATATATAATGTAGTCAATTTCGCATTTACTAACCTGAAAATTTTCATTCATTCGATGTGTGTCCATTCCTATTGTTTGTTATTCCTTCATATTGTTTGTTATTCATATTCATATTGTTTGTTATTCCTTCAACGTGATTTATTTCTGCCTTTCGGCCAATGACACGCCGGGGAATTCTGTCACCTCACTAACCCGGGAATGTTGCCGAACCCCTCTCGTGTCGAGGGAAGGGATCTTTAATGTCCAACACAACTCTGTTAGACAGGACCGACAGCTTTACATCTCCTCCGAAAGATAGACACTCAAGCGATTTCCAGAATCCAAATAATCGCACCGACTTTGTGGGGATTGAACCCAGGTAACTCTGCGCAGGGACGAGCATCAGATTCATATTGTTTTGTGACTAGAATCCATAGATTCTTCAAGTCATATCCCAGACTATAATTTTATTACTTTTATAATAATCTCTGGTCTTAATTAACGTCTATTCTTTATGATTCTATGATTCGTACACTTTTTCTGAAATTACTTTCGGTATTTCTGCATTTCTGAAATTTAAAATTTCTCATTCTTAGGTACCTGAGTCTAAGGAGTTGCATTGGTAAAATTCAGAATTATTACAAAAATATGCATGTAATGGAACCATATTATATTAAAGAAATAAGATGAGTAACACTAAAATTTCCTAAAATTGAAAAAAAAATTGTTTTATTTTTTATCAAAAACCCCTTTCGGGAGATCAATAGACAAAGGCAGACTTCGTTTTGAAAAGTGCACAGGCTTTTATAAATTATTCAATTTTTCCGGTCTAAAACAGAAAGAAGAAAACTTTTCAAGCAAAGGTGTTTTATATTAATATTCCTAAGGATAATATGAAATCCACATAGAAGTAGTTTGGTTATTACCAGAGATAGGATTTTTCAAAATTCAAATACCGATTTATGAATTTCATGGCACTTAATAATACTTTATTTCATACAGTCTAATGATGAACGAGTATTCTAAATCACGATAATCGGATTCATTAATTTCATTTATTTGTTCGTAGTGAAAACAAAGTAAGAAATTCCATTTCTGTTTCAATAATTGAATTGCTTTGAAACAATGTCTTTGGGTTCTACCCACCTCTTTTACTTGTATCCGTTTGTTGTGTATTCTGAAGGGTATTATCAGGTGCTAACCAATGCGGTTCGTCCTGATTGGGATTCACTGGAAGAGAGCTACTAAAAGCTACGAGACCAGTAGGAAAAATTACTCTAGGTTTTCGTGAACTAGTTCACTTTTCGCCACTTCGTCGATGGTTCATATAACGTATATCTTGCAGATATTTGAAAATCAGATAAGAACCACTATCTCCTCTTAATCTCCGAAGAACTCGAAGCTAAAGTATCCCACTGGCTGAACAGTTCGTAAGCCTGAATATATTTTTTGACACTTGTTCACTGCTCGAACTCTCGTATGATCTCAGGAATAGACGTATTTTCATCTGTCTACACTGTAAGGTATATGTACTCTGTTATACACTACCTATCATTTTTTCAATTTCATGTTTCGTCTATGATTTGCTATAAGAATGAAGCAAAGAACAAATCTACATTATCTTGGACAACATATCTAATGTGTATTATGTTATCATATTACGTGGCATAACATGTAAAACCGAGTCACTCAGAATATTATAATGATCACTTTTTAGAATATGGGAAACATAAAATCCAGAACTTTCAAAAACTAGAGAATTCTTCAGAATTCTTGTCAACTCAAAGATTAATTATGTGGCTCCTGTTGACCCCACACTTTGCGAGAACAATATGTATTTCGAAAGATACTTTGTCCAGGTCAATTCAGTCAGTGGTATTATAGATTATATAGGGAAAGAGATTCGCCCAGACTCACTCAATAAGTTCTCATTCTTCCAACATTCATTCTACCGTCAAGTTCAGTTCAAGTTCAGGGTAGTTATTATAACCACGACTTACAAATATACATATTCTGCTGTGATCAAAAGTAGTGTAGTGTGAAAATTAATGTAAGTGTTTACATGTATTAAACTTTTGTATTTAACAAAAAGAATTTGACCGATTGAAACTCGACCACTTACAACTCGAAAGTATTAGAATTCGTCAAAGGAAACTGCTGTGGGTTCGTACTCAGGTCTGAATCAATCTCTGGTAAAAGTTATAGGTTTTCTAATTACTTTTTTCCTGTGAAAAAGATTGGATGCAAAACCTGAATTATATTTATTATTTTCTTGAACTTTTTAATTTCCTTTTTGGGTTGCAACGATTTCGTTAGTATTGCCTGTCTCTGAAACTTAGGGGCCATATTATGGGTGTAGAAATTAGCCGGTAATATTTCATCAATGTATTCATCTCGTGTCCTGGTCAACTCGATTCTCCTTTCTATTGAATTTCTTATTATTATCAAACTTTTATGAACTTTTGGAGGCTTATGTTAGGTTCTAAGTGTTCAATGATACCATCACGTTTCCTTAAACACTCATAATAATTGTCGGTTTCAAGAACTATTGGTTCCGAATCAACTTCGGCGCGTGTTGAAAATTTAGCGTTATCCAAATAATCTTCCTTGAAGATTCTTGAGGGACTAGTATACTGTCCGATTACATAATTATATAGCTGCTGGCCTCGATTATGATGAAGTGTTAAGAGAAATCTTATGAAATCTCTTTCAAGCAATTTCTCGTATTCGGATTTTCCTTGTCTTCGAAGAAAGTCATTTAATACATCCTTGTTAGGTTCAGAGTCATCGGAATTTCCTCTACTTTGAGATTTAATGTTCCTTATGTAATCATAAAATGTTCTCAATTTTCTACATCTGCACTGAGACTAGGTGTTTGTTGTTGTTTTCAAGCGGATGGGGAATCTTAATAATATTGGATTATTTATCCTCAAATTAATTTTGGTTTTCTTCTACTGACTCGAGTTTTCTCGATCAATCGGGTTAGGGATAATAAAACTAAATCTCAAATTTTCTACATCTGCACTGAGACTAGGTGAAGTGTTGTTTTCAAGCGGATGGGGAAGCATAATGATATTGAGTTATTCATCGTCAATTTTGGTTATCTTTCAGTGACTCGCGTTGACTCGATCAATCGGGTCAGGGATAGTAAAACTTAAAAAAAGCGAAATAATCAGTGTGATACTATAGCACCGGGGTGCTCAAACGGTCGATCGTGATGGACCAGTCGATCGCTTTTTGGGTAGATCTCGAGAAGAAAAAAATTTTTAATAAGTGGGTAACTGAACTTCAAAAATTTATTACGTAATAAAATAACACTCTGCTAGCGGCAAAAGGCGGCTTTATAAAAGGAACGCTCTTACTTTTTTTTTTAATTTTTGACAATCATTCCTCTGAAGGGGAAGACCCGTTGCGATGATATGTATGACGTTTTCTTCGATTTTGTAGAAAACTACAAGCTACCAATATATAAATTAGTGTGCATTACAACTGATGGAGCACAAGTAATGACTGGAAACAAAAACGGTTTTGTGGCCTTGTGTAGAGCTAATGAAGATTTCCCTTCTTTTTTTCATTCCATTGCATTATAAATCAACAAGATTTGTGTTCAAAAGTTTCAAACACGAAGGAAATTATGGGCATTCCAACAAAAATTGTGAATTCCATCCGTGAACGTAGCTTGCAACGCCGGCTCTTTAAGTTGCAGTTGGAAGTTAGGGAGTCAGTTAAACACACTGATCTAGTTCTTCACACGGACGTCAGTTGATTGGGTCGCGGAAAATTCCTAGAAAGAATTATTGTCCGAAATAACAGCTCTTCCAGGCGGAAGAGGCGTCATTTACAGATTGACATGAGTAATTTTTTTTCATTAATTTTGTGAAAAAATTTTAGCACTTTCTATGATAACTTTGATATGATAACGACATATTTTTAATGTTTCGGGTTAACCATACAAAATTCTCACTAGAGATGTTGCTGAAAAACACTAGTACACACCTTCATCCAAGTAGAGAGGGTTCCAGCGAAGGAATTCTCTGAAAGAAACATGAAAAGCAGCGTTGTTCTGGCCGAATTGACAATGGGACGATAAAAACTTCGAAATTAAAGGAAAATTCTCTAAGTCAAATTCTTCTAAAACAAAAAATTTGAGGATATCTCCTCCAGACGTTTTGTGCGAAAATTCTCTTATTCGTTGCACATTTTCTCAATGTTCATGTCTCGTCAAAACAAAAATTTTATGATTTGGGTATTCATAGTTTTCGTGAAACTGGATAACCCACGTTTTGAAACTTGTTATTCCTTCTCGAAAGGTTGAACACTTACCTATATTTGGCACAAAAAGTATATTTTTCTTAACAGAGTAGCTTATGGAAAAGATAGGACTATGAATCGATTTTCATTCAAAAATATGTCCTTCTCATTTGAAAAAACTTTCACTTGATGAAATAAACCAATCTCGAACTGCTTCATTTTCATTCGTTCTAATAAACTGGAATTCGCTCAAGATATTGATCGTATATTGAAATATTATTTCATATCTCCACTTTCGATCGATGCCGAGAAATCATCACTCCATAGTGTTATAATTTCATAATAATCTGGAATTTGAAGTCCTAAGATTCGTTTGTTGGAGCATTTGTTGATAGTGAAATTGTGAAACTTTCACGGCTAATTTCGATAAATGATTATCCGTTTAGATGTTATTGTTACCCGCTATTTTTCTTAAATTGAATAATCAAGTTGAAATATTATTTGAGGTTAAGATTATTTATCAAAATGTCTTCAGTTATCATATAGCGTGTAGAAGTTGACATAGCACTTGCGAATGCTTAGATTATACTAATTAGAATTTTGTTAATTGGACTTCGAATAAGCTGAACTCTCGAAAACTCGAAGAGTTCATTCGTGTTTCTACCTTGAAAATAAAATTGTTTTTCGTCACATCAAAGGTGGATGTAGAAACTTCAATAGTCCGCTCAATTCATGCATGCGTTCGACCTTGTATAAATCCTAACAAGCTGAGAATTTGCATGGACGTTAGTAACACAATTATAATGAAATTGTGAGATAATTCATTGATCCTAAGTATGCTCAGAAATTTATTCAAGGTCAAAGCTCGAAAACATTGGTTTTTGAATTAAGAATTAGAGCTTCAAGGTAAAGGAAAACTATTATTGAGATGAGATGAAAGTTGAAGCAGTTGAAAGTAAGGAGTCAGTTAAACACACTGATCTAGTTCTTCACACAGACGTCAGTTGGTTGGGTCGGGGAAAATCCTAGAAAGGTTTCAAGAATTATTGTTCGAAATAACAGCTTTTCTAGACGAAAGAGGCGATGACACTCAGATGTTGAAAAACGAAAAATGGCTGACTGATTCAATATTCTTGACTGACATAACAACGCACTGAAACGCCATTAACTTGGAGCTTCAAGGTAAAGGAAAAACTATTGTTGAGAAGATTAGCGCAGTACACGCATCCAAAGTAAATTGCAACTTATGATAAATCAACTGAAAGAGAGGATCTGAAAAATTTTCCGTTTTTGGAAGCAAGGATTTCTCAGTTAAATTATGATACATATGAGGCTGCATTATCAAATATTTTGGGACAATTCGAAATGCGTTTTATGTTTGCAGTAAATTGGCAGATATATCATCAGTTATGAGTTATCCTTTTCTTGAAAAAACATTGAGGAATTAGCTACTGAAATAGCAAGTCAGTTAAATATGAACTCATGTTCTGTTGAAAATGAGTTGGTGCAGATTATATCAGATATAGATCTCAAAGCTACAGCATCTGCTACAAATTTCTGATGTTTTATATCTGAAGATAAACATCAGAATCTAAAGCAAATCACCCTTCAACTGACGGAAATGTTTGGGCAGCTTACTTGTGAGAGTCTGCATTTTCTGAAATGAAGATAATTAATTCAAAATATCGGAATCGACTTACTGACGATCATATGTCTTCTTGCCTGCAATTAGCACTCAGAGGTTACGTCCATCATATAAGTATGCTGAGGATATGCAGTGCCACGTTTCAACGTCCAAATTCACTCCTTAGTTCAGTTTAACACCATATGAAACTCTTTTGTTTTGTAACAACCAATAAACTCGCAACGAATAACTATGAGTTATTTCATTGATATTATAGAGAAGAACCTGACTAAACCTATCCCAAAGATTGACTAAAATAATGTATATTGGGCGGAAAGCTATCTTTATGTCCTACGGTACACCCTACCTAGGTAGGTAAGAAGGTAGGGTGTATCGTGTATGTACGACAATCCTGCATCACAGATACTTGCAGCCTCTCAGAGTCGATCGTAAGTATTCTAAAAATATTGAGGTAGATCGCCAGCAGTTCAAGTTTAGGCACCCCTGCTGTAGAATATCATTTCTTGTTTTGAATCAGTTCATAGTCTTTGTGTTAAGTATTAATATCCGTTTTGAATCAAACTAATATTAGAGATAAGTCAGCCAATATGGTTACGGATATTATTTTCTGATTGAAATGAAGAAAAGAAGGTCAAAATTCAAAGCAGCTTCATAGGATTCATTTAATTCAATTTATAACTTCTCCATACTCCTTGAATGATCCAACGTTTCCAATAGTAAATATGGCACTTGATGAGACGTTCTTTAAAGAATTCGATGGACATATACAAGGTGTATCATCAGGAACTGAATCGGTCGAAGTAGAAAAAACTGTACCTAACAAACGTCAGAGAATTTTATCATATACCCGAGTCCAAGGGGTCTGGACAAGAATAGTTCTGAGTTCGTGTCCCTTTCGCTTATATTGGAAATCAGTATGAGCATGCTCTGTTCTGAAGAAAATACATAATAAATGATGTGTAATATGCTACATCTGTATTTGACCTATTCCCAATTTTATAGTAACTTCATAAAGGAATAAATAAGATAGCTTTCCTTCGAGAGATTAGAAAAATTTCGTTATTTGAAGTGTAAGGTGAAAATTATCTATCGTTTTATAATTTTCCTTAATGTAACGTCATCCTTGCTATTAGGATTAAGTGAACCATTCTATTCTTATACTTAAAGTATTGGAAAATGAAATATCATAATATGCTCATATTTTGAATATGAACTAATTATAAACTATTCAAAACAAACAACTTCTTACGAAGACACCCTTATTGTGATGCTGTATAACATGAAAATTTGAAACATCAGCAGCCTCATGAAATGTTCATATTCATTTGATAAGTTTATTGAACACTCAGTTCCGAAAGTATTGAAATATTAGATTAGATCTATGAAACTTGAATCCCTATAGATCAGCAGTCAGAACTTATTCAATATTTGCGAAGTTATTGTGAGGAAAATATAGAGCAGTATCATTGGCATACATAAACTTTCCTACTAGATGTAGGATTATGACTCTTTTATAAGTTGCATGATAAAAATGCAAGAGCAGATCCTAGTGGAAGGCAATCATTAATAGTGCGAAAACGACAAGTTTTCCCTCCAAGAAAAATACGAGGAAATTTGATTGAATTTGCAACTCTTCTATTCCATATAAAATTAGGGTGTATGGCTGTATCCCAGAATTAGATGTTAATGAACCGGGATCTGATAAATCCGTAACATAAAATGAGATTTTTTCCTAGGATAAACCCCTGCTAAGACACTCATCCCAAAGTCAAAGAGGAATAATTGTTTTTACTCGATGAAGTCTGTTATGTTAAACAGATTTTGATATTATAGTGTACAGGGTGGGCAAATTTCGATGTATTTGTACGGCAGCTATGTGATATATTGCAGATAGAGGAAAATAAACCCTCCTCTCTCGATCTTATTGTCATAAATATAAATCATAGGAAACTTTACCTATTATGGATGCAGTAATTTTCTCTTCCTTTCCAGAAATATATTACACTTGTAGACAATTATTGTATTCTGTATAAGTTCATGCCCTAGGGTTGGTACATGAATTATATGAGGGTTGGTTTAGGTGGATTGGTGAATGGACATAGATTCAACTTTTTTAGTGAAACAGTGAAAATAATATCGATTTATTGAACTTAATTACAATCTATTTATACCTTAACTAAACAATCTAAGTATGACGTAAATGATAGAGTACTGTGTGGCGGTGAACCATCGTTTCTGCTGCTGACTTGGTGACGCCTCTTTGTGTATCCTATTGACCCATGTTGATTGTTGAGCTATGTTGTAAGGTTTTGATTGTGGAATGTTGGATTTCTATCTGATGTGAAATATGAATTTTAAGTGTATCCTTAAAATTTTGATCTGTGTGAATTAGGACGGTCGACTGCTCCATCTACTGGCTTGGGGAATTGGCCGGCCTTGTCCTCCTAGGTCGTGCTTCGGGACTTTGTTTATCCTGACTTCCAGAGTTCGCTCGTTTGTTATTCATCCATTTCCATGCCATGAAACTTGATACTATCACAACCATAATAACAATTACTGTGATAAAACTATTGATTGTTGAATGAAAGAACGAAATACGATGCCAGTGCGTAGCCTTTAATTGGTTATCATGGCGGACGGCCTCTTCTTTAAGATTGGATATGGTATCAGATATTTTGAAAACAGGCTCCGTTTCAATTTCTCCTTTCTTTGTCGGGATTTCTGTCATCATTGATGTGTTTGGAATAATTTCTTTGAAGTATGTGGCCACAACTGTTACATCACTCTGTGATTCCGAGCGCAGAGTATTTTATTTTTTTGGATGATGCAGTGATTCGCTATTCGAATGATCCTTGTTACGTTCAGCGTAGCATCTTGGCGTTTTCCTTTGCATAGTATTGCTGCTCGGGTGGGAGGGTCGACAATGAACAACCATGTATTTAATTTGTTCATTTCTTGCCAGACTATTTCTTTTGTTGTTAGATAACTGTATTCACAATTGGGATTGTCCACTTATTACGCAGTTAGGGCTGTTTTCCATAGTTTCGACTACTGTTGGGTTGCAGACAAAAGTAGGGCTGTTTTCCATAGTTTCGACTACTGTTGGGTTGCAGACAAAAGTATGAGGTCGCACTGCAGGGGTTTGAAGTTCATGGTTTGTTTATTACTCTGTATATGAAATCAATTGTAATAAAGTTTATTATTATATTATTATCATTTGGAAATATTTCTGTCGATTGTAATCTGTGGCTAGGTATGGGGGTTCAGATTTTCATACTAACGACTGTATGGTCTGACGATTTCTTCGAAATTGACGTAGTTTTCATTAAGTCGTATAGATGGGTTTCTATTATAAATAGGTAGGGAAATATCGTGATGGATTTTTCATCCCTTTCTACTTCTGTTCTCCCGATGGGTTGTTGTAATATTGTGTACATGGATGGCAATTGGATCTCGGCCTTTTTCATAGCGTCTGCTGCTTCTGAGGGCGGAAGGAATTCCGTTAGCACACCTTTGTGATCATTTTCTACCAGGCTGACATTTCGTTGATCTTTTCTAAACCTTCATTTAGCTTGCTTCTTTCTGAAGTTTTCCAGTTTTTTGTTGATCCGATCTTTTGTACCTTTCATTGTGGATGTGCCCGAGATGAGAAGTTTTGCTTCTTGATTAGCAGTATTGATGAGATGATTTTGATTATCTTGGAGAGAGTCGATATCCCGGTAAACTTGGTCGTTTACCCCAAATACAGACGTCATGAATTCGCCAAATAAACCTCTTTTGTTCCTCAGTGCTCTGATGTTTAAAATGTTTTCCATGTTGTGCGATATTTCCACGACTGTTTCAGATATATGATGTGCGAGTTCTTCGTAGTGGGTACCATCTGTTCTTTCTCTTGCCTTTTTGCACAGCTGACTGAATTGAAGATAGGTGTCTTTTATGTTTTATCGGTCAGCGAGAAGCTGTGTCATGGGGAATTCTACTCCAAGTCGAAAGGTGCCTCCATTAACATACGCTTGACCTATGTGTTCTACGAATATTCCTTGGGTCAATTTGGTGAAAGTGTAGTTTGCCACTGAAGACTGGATCGTGCTGAGGAGTAAAAGTAGGCACACAGTCACCTTAACGTGGGATTGAATCTTGGACTTCACAGAATGTGTGGGCTGTCGTTTTCTGTTTGTTCGTGGACTGGAAGTATACAAAACTAGGTTATGGGTCGTCTCTTTATTCTCTTTGGTTTTGATGGTAACTGCTCGGACCAGATCATCTTGCCCTGGGTGCACTTGCTTGATACGAGCTAGTGGCCAATTATAGGGGCTGAAGTTATCATGTTTCACTAAGTCAATATCTCCTCTTTTTGAATTTTCTCGTTTTTCCTGCTATTTTGTTCGATGTTGTAGTCGGGTTAGGTATTCTGACCGTCCATTTTTCCAAAAGTCTTTCTTCATACGCTGTATGAGGTTCCATCTGGGACGTCGGGGGGTGCAACCAACGGTTTGCCTATTAGGAAGTGCCCTGGAGTTAAGAAAGTGTCTTCTTCTGGTATCGTTTCGAGAGGTAAAAGTGGACGGGAATTGAGGCATCCTTAAATTTGGCATAATAACGTAAAAATTTCTTCGAATATGATTTCGTATGGTCGATGATTCTCTTCAGGTGAAATTTGACTGACTTCACCCCTGCTTCCCAGAATACTCGCTGGAGTACGGGCTCGCTGGTGGTATTCAGTGCCATTTTACAGTTTCTGGGGCCAGAGTCTCAGGGGACGTGTTTTCTTAGATAAGAAAACGCAGTTCTTGTCCATTATATTTTTACATTTACAAATGTAGTGCCGTTGTCGCTGTAGATGTCCGTGCAGATGCCTCTCCTTGACGTGAATCTACAAAATGCTGTGAGAAATGCTTGTATCTGTAATAAGATGTTCCGTATCACATTATAGAAAAAGAAAAAGAGAAACTGAGATCATCATTCATAGTTAGATTCATGAATTCATCAACAGAGTAGATTGGGTTGTTAAAAAGAAAGTATTTTGCTTTTGAAATGAGATGTTTCATTGGTAGATTTCTCATTGTAATTGGAAGTCTATTATAAAGTTTTATGCAGTGGTGGTTCGTATCATCTTGTGATCTGATTATTCTGTGGTATTCTGTATGGAGCTTGTCTCTATTTCTTGTGTTATATCAATGTATTCCAGATTCAAATTTTGCCTTATTTTCATGGGAATACTTCAGACAGTTCAGAACAAAACTGAAGTAACTGTTGAATGTTTTAGCTCCTTGAATAGTGGCCGGCAGTTTTGTGTCCTAGGTACTCCATATATCGCTCTTATTGCTCTATTTTGCTTGAGTAGCACACGTTTCGACTCTGGACTGTACCACCAAATAATTATACAATATGTAGCTAAAAAGTGTTAAAATTTGCAGAGTATGCCAAAATACTTGCTTGTTAAGATGCCTCTCATCCTGATCGTGAATATTGGAACTGACAGCCTGTGAAGAAGCTTATCAACATGAGGTTTCCATGACAGTTGAGAGTCAATTATAATGCCTGAAACATACATTTCTCTCTTTAGCCTTGATGTAACTTTCAGATTTGATTCTTGAGTTTTTCCAAGATTCAATTTGAGGCCATTTGTTGAGAACCACTTCTTCACTACACAATGAGAATCTGAACTTTTCTGACTGATTTGTTCTGCATTATCAGCACATTAAGGAGGCGCACATCGTCTTCATAGATACTCACTACTGACTGGTTTTTGTTTTTCACTTTCGTTTGTACTGAGCAAGCGATGAAATATTTCTATTGTTGATTGGTATCTTATTTCGGATTTTCTGAAAATTGTTTTAGCCGTTTACTAAAAACAGATGCTCTCGTTACATGTAGAAATAATGATTCGTTTACGAGAAAAATGGCCGGGAGTAGTGTAAGGTTCTTTATTTATTGAAATATTAAATACCCGTCTGGAGAGTGGAGAGCACTATGCTTTTGCTCGAGAGCTCATAGATTTTGTTCTAGAATTGAATTATTCAAGTCAGTTCATTGAATGAAATATTGAATTAATCGAATGGGATACACATTCAAAGAGCTTGCTAGTATACATATAATGTTTGTTTCACCATCCGCTTATAATCATTTTGGTAAGAAATTTTATTTAGAGAGCATTTCAAATAGAAGATTACCTAATCGGCTGACTTGTTGATGTAGAACGCCGATCAAGAGAAACGGGTAGATTATCTAATTTCAAATAGATTCAAAGTGTTGGTCTAATCTAGAAACGGTAGTTGAAGAGGCTTCAACTAGCATCAGACGAGTAGAATTAAAGTACCATCCACTAGTTGCAATAATTTGCTCTTACCACGAGCAAAATAATCAAGCACTGCCTTTAGAAGACAAGGGTGCATTTTTCAAATAGGTTTTTAGATCAGCATCAGCATCAACAATTGCGATGAAGCAGGTTGTCGGAGATACAGGGTTATGAATTTACACAATTTACATTTTTGACTGATATAAATTCTCGTGTGATTATTGACTCCTGTTATCAGAAATCAATCCCGAATAAATATCAGGGCGGGCTATGTTAATAATATTTTCTTTGGGCCATTTGTGTAGTCACCTCGATTGAATAGGAAAAACTATTCACTGTTTCTGCGAAATAACTTATCTCTAGAACATTTCGAAGATATTCCTTCAGTAACTCGGCAGATGATATGAATGATGGACAATGTAACACTCTCATAAATGGACAAGTTGGGGATTCGAGAGAGACTCCAAAACTTCGGTTTTTTATTTTAGAGATGAGCTTAATAACTAGGTTTATTCTGTTTGCAAGGCAAAAAAGTTTTTAGAAGTAATAATACATTATTCTTCATGGAGAGGGGGCGAATTTTCATCAAATCGTTCTGAATGAGGTTTTTTTTTCTAAGCTGTAGTCTATTATTTTGATTATGTTTTATAAAAGAACAAAAGTCATTAGTTGAAACAGATCTGAACTACGCTGTTTTATTTATTTGAATTGCTTGTTAGTAGAATTTCAAGAATTTACCCGAAATCTGTTGAACAGAACAGATATATATATATTAAACCTGAGATTATTTGTGAAAATGACAAATATAAACTTTATTTTGATAAAACAATTCTGTGCAACAGAGCTGTAAAACACAATAGACCAGATATCGTTCTTAATGATAAACAGAATCAAATAACATATATAATTGATATTGCTATACCCGACACATAATATACAAAATAAATACAATGAAAAAATTTCTAAATATATGATGCTTGGCGACGAGATTAAAAAATGTGGAAAATGAAGAAAATATTTATTCTACCGATTATTATTTCTACAACAGGCGTTATTCCTAGAAATCTTCACAAAAGTATTGAGATTTTGGGTCTGAAGAAAATTTGTTTCAACAGTTACAAAAGATAACAGTCCTCAAATCTTGTAATATTCTTCGTAGGTTTCTTTCCGAAAATAATAATGAGGTAGAGTCATAGGTTTTCTCTTTAGTTTATACTTTTCTCAATTTTGTACCTGATGATGTTTTATATGAGTTTTATTGTGCACTTTGTCGATGTGTCTTGTGTTCTTTGAGTTCATGACTTCGGTTTTTCATCACATACTATTTTTGGATAATTAACCTCAACTTTCTGTAAGTTGCCATTCTTATGGTTTCCAAGTGATTATTTTTGTTTATATGATTTAGTTTCATTGATGTTTGTTCGTTGTAGAGGCCTAAAGATGTTAATTACCGGGTTGAATCTTTCACGTTGCTCCAATTTTATTGAATATTTCGAAACATTTTTGCGAAAATGTCATCCAGAAAATTCTGCAAAAATGTATCAATTGAAAGAATGAGGAAACACATCTTATCTCCATAATTCAAGAAGCCTTATAACTCGTTTGTTTGCCTTGAAATAACAAAGACACTGACAGTACTGACAGCTTTTTTTGGGTTAATACCCAAAACTTTGCATGATAGCCTTGAGAAATCAGCATTACATAAGAATACCTATATAGAAATGCAAAAAGCTGTAATTCTCAATACACGTAGGATTGTAAGAAAATAATAATAATCAATTACAAGATTACAAATTTGGAATCGGAAATGACAGCATTTAGATACGCGTTACATCTTGCGTTCTTAGAAAATATCTTGAATTACAGCACATATCCGAGCAGAGAATTTCAGATCAACGAAGAACAATCGTTAAAAATAGGCTACTTGCTTCAGAAACGCTGCAAAGCATACGAGAAGAAGTCATAATGAAAGCGAAGATGATACTCATAACGGTATACCAGCTGGAGCAAATGAAAGTGTTACAGATAGCATCGAAACCACGGAAACGAATATCAACATAGAACGTCCTCCTGAGCCAAATTAGCAGAACGAATTTATGTATTTGGCAAGATATGAACTCAACAGAGCACAAGAACACCAATATCAACCTATCAAGGATTAGCTCAGTGGTTGAAGAATACAATGACCAGAACATCTTGGAGAAGATTCAAACTTTGATCTACTGTGGAGCGGTAGCGTTTCTTCGAATACACAAACAACAAGTCTCCACAGCTTTGATTCGTGCTGATTCAAAAAGCGTCAGAAAACCACCATGGCAAAAATGACTGGAGAAGGATATTGACAATATTAGAGCTGAGATCGGTCACCTCACAGAATTCCTAAGAAACAAAAAGCCCTCAAGGCGCTTGAAATCAGATATACGCAAAATTCATAGAAAAATTGGTTCGAACACAAAACACCCTAATCACAAACAACACATCGACGTTTATATGGATACTCTGAAGCAGAAACTCCAAGCAAAAGCAAATAAGCATTCAAGATACATCAAGTGCACTGAAAGGAAACACCGGAACCAAAGGTTCCTCCAAAGCTCGGCCAATTTTCATACGGGAAATAACAAAACTGCGACCAACCATAACTGAGAAGTACCAGACGCACAGTGCTTAACTGATTATTGGTCATCGTTATGGTCGAACCCCAAAGAACACAA
This sequence comes from Cryptolaemus montrouzieri, assembly GCA_013387265.2. Classification (NCBI taxonomy): domain Eukaryota; kingdom Metazoa; phylum Arthropoda; class Insecta; order Coleoptera; family Coccinellidae; genus Cryptolaemus; species Cryptolaemus montrouzieri. The sequence continues at coordinate 47,838,462 of JABFTP020000185.1, read as the reverse complement.
TAAAGATGCTGAATGGATCACAAATGAAAAACAACGCCTTGATATCAAACATATGGACTTCGAAGGAATAACGGAGGAAGAAATCGCAGTAGCAGTTAGAGCGACCAACAATTGGAAGGCCACAGGTATAGATAATATTCACAACTTCTGGTACAAGAAGTTTAATAAGCTTCATGGAGCCTTAGCGAAACAGCTCACGTATGCTCTTTAACATTCCACGAAAACACCCACTTGCCTAACACAAGGCTTAACATATATGCTACCTAGATAGAACACAAGATCCGTCTCAGTATAGACCGATCACTTGTCTGCCAACGCTCTACAAAATACTCACCTCATGCATATCCAATTGAATATACCAACACCTTGACGACAACAATATATTAGCAGAGGAGCAGAAGGGATGCAGAAAGAAACACCACGGATGCAGGCAACAACTCAACATCGATTCGATGATAATGAAACAGGAACACAGAGGGCATCGGAAAATTCATTCAGCTTTTCTCGATTATCTGGAGGCATTCGATAGTGATAGAATGAAGTTTTATTGAATGAATGGTTTTCTTTATTAGGTGGTTTGAATAATTTGAATCACCTAATAAAAGAAAACCATTCATTCAATAAAACTTTGACATATTACATATAAAATCAAAAGTTCAAAATTAGATCTCCTAGAAGCATTAGAAATAAATAGATACAAACATTCGGACAAGCTTTTGAATGAACAGGTAGATGTGAATTACTCACCCCTACTTAACTTGTTTAATTAGTTTTTATTACCTTTCATACTAACTGTACAATGGCTCGGTGTGGATTTTCCTGTTATTCATCCAACTTGTTCTACGATTTGTTTATAATACCATACTCTTCATTCTGTTTTTCATTCTTGATAAAGCTTCTGTGTCAGCGAAACGTCGTCGAATTTTTTCAAATAAAGTGTAGATTAAAGTTAAACCTTGTGTTTTTTATCTCGTTTACCTTAAGATACAGTTTGCAAAGGATATTGATAAGAACGGATCATGACCAAGTTGAGTTGAGGATCATGTCTTCGTAAATTCGTTGTATGATGAGCATAAAAGTGTATTATGAACATAACCACTTGAATCGTTTTCTTAAAAATTCAGGACATACAAGTGAGGTACAGGGTGAAAATTCTCACCGGGATATTAATACTATGGGGGACCGCTGCATGATGGCTGATTGCTGTAGGAATTTATAAAAGGATTGTTATAAAGAACATTAAAGAATGTCACGTAAAAGAAGCTTCCGGCAGGGAATTGGTCGAATCTATGACTTCTCCTCTGTCTTTGTTCCTAAAAATATTTTCGTAATATCATTTTAAATGTGTACAGAAAAAATATTCCTATAATTCAAAAATGGGGAAAATTTTTATTTTGAAGCGATTAAATCCGAAATATTTCAACGTAAATTCCCAAAAAATTGTTTACCTGAAACATTTGAGTTGTTACAAAAAATGAAGGCCATATTCGGATTCAGGGTTCGGATTCATATAAAATCTGCTTTGAATATTCAGGCACCATAATAGCTGTTGATCATTGTTATTATTGGACAAAATATCCAGCTGAAAAAGTTTCAAATAGAATATTTGAGACTATCACTTTATCACTTCGTGAGACTAAGAGAAAGAATAAAGCGAAGTGGACGACAGCGATCAGGTAGAGAATATTCTTTCATTTTACCGAATAAAACACCAAAAGAATTCTAAATGAAGCTCTCACAACCGTGAATTCGTGACGATATGATGGGGTCATAAAAGAAGTGAATACTTCATAATGTCAGATACTCAGCGAATAGAAAATAATATTTCGGCGATTATTATTCTATCCAGCTCGCGCTTTTACTGTTTTTATGTATTTTATGAGAAAAAAGCTCAGTTGTGTTCAGAATAACTATTCCCCCTATATTAAGATATGAATTCACGAGTACCAGTAGGCGAGTGTTGATATTATAGAATATATCAATTTATCGCGCGAATTGAACTTTTACTGCAAGTATATTTCATCATACTGTGTGTTCAAATGAAAATTTCATCTCCTCTCAAACCTTAAAAAGAATTGACTAAGCGGACAAATGCTGGTACAGTTCAATTGAACTGAAACGCTTGAAATTACCTATCTGAGTAGAGAATAAAAAGAAAGAAAGAAGAAATGAAGAAGAATGCTCCTGAACAGCATTTAAAAAGGTCCTACTTGAATTTAAAGTTAACTAGTCTAAGCGTGTTTTGCTTGAATTACTTCTTTCGGAGTTAGAGGAGGTGAATCAAATTTTCGTTGAAATATATGTTATATATGGTTCTGAAAAAGCTAGCACTAGAACTAGGTAATGAGACGAGAACAAAAATAGTTTCGTAGTTATGCTCAGTAATTTTCTCAACGTGCTTAAATCCACAAGGTTCTAACGTGGTTTTATAGGCTGCGTGTTATAATAAGAAACCGACTCCTACAGAAATAGAACCAACACCTGGAGTTGTCCATTTATATCTCTCCGTTAGCGTTATCTACCACCTGAAAGGTCTTCTTAATAGCAATGTACTTGAGGTTCGTCATTGTTTTATTTTGTCCTAAGGAGACTCGGCTATTATTTTCAACAAATCGAAGATTCGCCACTAGGAAGGACTTAGCTAGTAAACACCTCAAAAAAGTCAAGGGAACACTTTTATATTTTATATATTTAAAATATGAATTTGATGATTCGAATTTATAGAAATCTTTCGGTTTTTGTTAGGATGTATTGTATATAATGTATTCTCAAGAAAACAAAATAATATTTGACTTCTCCAAAGCACCTATTATAAAAAAAAATTTGAAATTTGAAAATGACGAAATTTGGTAAAACACAAGAAAAAATCCTGAACTAATATTTTTGAAACGATATGGAAGCACTTATATTTTTCAGTACCCAGAAGGTCCACCTCTGTTATTAATGACACAATGGCATCGTCGCGGCATGCTCAATATTAAATTGTCTATTACATTTTGGCCTAAGTCATTCCAAGCCCCCTGAACTGCTAATCGAAGCTCCTGTTCATGATGGAAGACGTTTTGACGCAGGAGATTTCTTTTTAGGGTGTCCCACACATGCTCGATGGGATTCAGATCTGAGGAGCAGGATGGCCACGGTAGAAGATCGATATCATTCTCTTCAAGAATGTTCAAGACAACTCTTGCACGATGAGGAGGGGCATTATGTTGTTGGAAGAGTGGATTTTGACCTATTGTTTGGAGATACGGTACCACTACAGGTAAAACTATCTCATTTGCGTGAGAATTTCCCGTGAGGTTGTTCTGTATGAAGACGAGGTCAGTTCTTCCACCAAGGCGTATACCTCCCCAAAACATCACTGATCCGCCTTCCTGTCTAACAACTTCTCGAGCATGCTGGAGACGGTTTTGCTTTCCAGGTTCCCGCCATATTCGAATGCTTCCCGAATCGGAATAATAACTAAATCTAGATTCATCACTGAAGAGAACTGTGGCCCACTTCTCTTGATCCCAGTTTACGTGTTCTTGGCACCAAGCTAAAGGAGCAGCGCGATTTCCGTGGGTCATTTGTGGAACTCTTAAAGGACGTCTTGATTGAAGTTGACCTTCGTGCAGTCGATTTCTCACAGTTTGGTCGGAAATTTGTACATTATGAACTCATGATAGATCTTGAGCTAATTGTAAAACCAAAAATCGGTCTTGGGCGACTGTAGTAATCCTGAAACGACCTGTTTGGTGAGAAATTGATGCTGGTGTTCATTTCTTAAAAAAAAATCATCCATATTGATCGTTCTGGATACGATATTCAGAAGTGTTTTTTGAGGTGTTTATAAAAGAACATGAGGAGGGTACGCTGGGATTAACACCGTTCTCGCTTTTTGCGAACTAAGTAAATAAATTTTTATAGGGAACCAAGCGATTTGGTTTATTTTCTAGTAGTAGTTTTGGAATAGATGAAAATGATGAGAAATAAAAGAAACCACGAAATTCGCTCTAAACAAGGTATCGATTCGATGAGGTAACCGGTGGTAACCTATCTTGAACATAATGTGAAACTGGTATCAACCTTTATACTATGAATTTAATACATAAAACAAAATCAACACATATAACGTAATACTCAGGCTCACAGGATTAACAATAAAAATAATTGATTATAAAAATTGAAATAATTCAGTTAAAATTACAGAAAAAACTCGAACTCGAGAGAAGAAATAGAATTGCAAAATCGATATACCAAAGTAAGTATCTAGGTATACTATAACGAAATATAAAATGCAGATTACATTCGAAGATTATTTGTGGCCCAGTTTTGACTATAGGCGACGTACATTCGAATTCTTCTTCAGGTGGATGAAGAAATAGTTGAAGAAAGAAAAATGATTTGATATTTAGTTAGTAGCAGTAATTCTTCCCAAACTCAAAGCCGAAATTTCAATTACAAAATGTAATCAGCTAGCTACCATATTCTAAATATTAGCTGCTTGAGTTAAAAACGTATGGCGTCTGACAGAGAAATTTTAATTGCAAACAGATGAATATATATCAAAAAGTAGATGATAAGAGGCCTTATGTAACATGTAAAATATCTAGCATACCCAGGAATAATTACTCAAATAACGTACAAGTTGTTTGCTGGCCTCCGAGTATGATTTTTTTCGTATAATCTTCGGAAAGTGAAATCACAAAGAATAGGACGAACGAAGTTTTTCCATCAGAATTTCAATAAATGAGGAACAACTTTATAATCCACGTTTAAAAAATGCAAAATTGGAATATTTATTCACCAATAAATGTTATTTATCGCATATCAAAAAAAGAATATTCTAATAACTACAATAATGCAATGAATCGGAAGCCTATTGATAAATAGTTGATTGAATTAACAGATTTCTACCAAATAATTCTGAGAAACACTACATTTGAGGAATTGAGTATCAGTGGTGGATTCGTTCCGTTTTGAAAATTGAACGATTAGTCAAGATTACCCAATCCCACTTAGGACGCAGAGTTGTTTAGTTGATTTGCGGCAACCATCTCTTGCAGTCAAGAGTGCTGAAATTAACTTGTAGACACTGTTCTCTTAAAAAGCCCACTGAAAATCTATGAAATTTTGAAATTCCATAATGAAATGTACTCCTACGTCTCTTGAATTTAAATGGACTTTACTTGATATTCTGAAGAATACTCCACAGTTTAGGTTTTTGTAGTCCAAAAGTAAATGAGAAAGCTTCCTATTATTAATTCGTCGTCCGACTGTCCGTCCGTCCGCCTGTCTGTCAAGATACACTTGTGGATGTAGAGATGAAATTGATAGCGAATAAACAGGTCAGCAATCTCTTGCTGCTGAGAAAGAAAACATTCTTAGTCTGAAAAATCCATTTGCATTTTGCGGCATTTTTTGACTCGTTCAAGAGAATCATAACCTAGGGCACAGAAACTGTATATTATAGTAAAAATATTGAAAAAAATCTGAATTCCGTGAATTTGTAGTTACATAATGAAAATTTTTCTGCTATAATGAACTTTTTCACTTTTATCTGAGAAACCCGTGGTGATACTTCAAATTTAGGGAGGAACCATTTAGCACGGATACAATGACAATTCTGAATTTCTAAAGTGAAACTTTTATTACATCGTCCCAAACTTTTTTGACTGTGTGTTGCATGTCGCGTGACGGTCGGCCACTGAGTAGGGATAAAGTGAAGAGCAGCCAATGCTAATATGGTGGCGCCTATAGTTCGCAGCAGCTGACCGTGTAGTGTATAGACTATTACTCATTTGTGCCAGTGCTCCTTGTTCTTTTGTTTGTTTTTGTCACTGTTTAATGTAGATGTTTTTTGTCTGGTGATTTTAATACAGACTTCAAGAAAGAAGAATCTGGATCACTCACTGAATACTTGACAGAAGTATTTAATCTTGATATGATAAATGATAGAAATATATCCATCTTGAGATATGGTACAACGATCGATTTTTACTAGATACATTGAAAAAATCGAATGTAAGTCACTGTTCATGTATTTTAGTTACCATAACATATTGGTTACATTTATAAACTGTGAAACTCATGATGAAGATGGAATTGATATCAGAATGGTTGAAAATAATTGAAAACGGATCAAAATGACTCAACGATAATAAACTATGGTTTTCAGTGTGTAATATGTGTACATAATCTGAACAATTGTTAAGTATTATGTATGTCGTACTTTAAGATACAGAGTTCAATAAAAATATTTGTTGGAGACTTAGTTTACTTTCATCATTACCCATTATCATTCCAATTTTCCAAGTATAAAATTAAGATTGATAAAGCGATTTTTCTACCCTTAATGGAATATTATTCCAAAATTTTTAGTTATATATCTATAATGTGAAAAAAGTTTCACTTTTATCGCGGTTTCATAAAACTACACAATCCTTTTAGTTATATAGTGAAAAACAAAATTCGGTTATAATGAACGAATTCACAATTTTTTAAAACCCGTAGCGAATTGAAATTGTTACCAGGCATTTATATCTGTAATCACTTGGATGTGTGAAAACAACCAAACTGTCAAGTCTAGGCAACCGGGAAATTCAGTAGATTTATGTAGAAAATCACCTCCGCCTGTGGCCTGGTGGGAAGAACACATGCTTCCCACACTATGGGTGTTGTGAATGTCCATATGTTTAGAGAATATTATAACTACTTGTTGGATAAATGTCTGAATTGACAAGTCCAGACCTAATGAAGGTCAAGGAGGGACGAGCGTGGGCCGATTTGCTCGTGTCCCTACTTCCTCTGAAAAAAAAACTAAAAATGTAGAAAATCTGCAGCATAATTTGATAAGGAAATCTATAGCCATAGGGTATTTTCCGTTAACTTAAAATCATTAAATTTTTCAAGAAGCAATGTTGTTCAACCAGAATGAGGGAAAATATGAAAAATGAAGATTTGTTTTCACACCACAGAAGAAATGCTATAATGAATCTATTCGCACTTTCTCAGGATCGCGTAGGCGTATAAAGTTGGAATTTGGAAGTTCTGCAATAAAAAATGTTCCAAAGCAAACCATGGTAGGAAACTATAAGTATTATTATCCAAAGTTAGGCGATAAATCATGGGTTGAAACAAACCCGGTTTTTATGTCAACAGATTTTAGATGCCTGTGATCGTCGGCATCTATATCCGAATACTTTCAAGTATCGAATTTTATGGGAGAGTCTCAGGGTAGACACCATTGAAATTTTTACCTACTTTACTATATCTGTTACTATTGATATACCTTCAAGCTTCTACTGTACCTTCGATGCTCGAGACCTACTTGCTCTTCACAGATTGTTTTTAATCTTGAGAATTTTAAATCAATATTACTGGTGAACTTAGATTTCTTGGTTTTCAGCAAGTTTCTTCACCGTAACGTTTAGGAATCTCTTCAGACGAACGCCAGCTGTCATAACCTGCGACCACAGATAGCAATAGCAATAGATAATTTAGCCGGCAGTACCGTCTTAGTACTGTAGACGAACCGCAACCAATGATAACTTATGGTAGCGACTACACATCATGCGTCGTATTGAAACCAAACGTACATTAGAAAAAATGGCTTTGGCGTCACGGAAAATCCTCCGTTGTCACAGCTATGTGTGATCACAACCTCTGAATAAATTTCTATTAGAAATTGTGGAAAAACTCGCAATGAAAATAAAGAATGCAAACAATCGACCAGCATGGATATAATCTATCAGACAGGCAAGCTCGCTATTTCTATTTACCACTGTGCCCAATGAAGTTATACAATTTGTGGCGAAAATGAAAAACTAAACCGCCAAAGACATATAAGGACTATCAGTTCCTCTGTTAGGAAAAAGTGGTAAGCTATCTAGCGGAACCGTTGAGCCATTTAATCAATCTTCTCTTTGATCAAGGGACTTTTCCTAAATAACTTAATATATCCAAGATAGTTCCCATCTTTAAGAAGGAGGACCAGAGTACCAGATGTAATAGTTAATTGATTCCACCGTTACTACGTGGTAATTAATCATGATGTTGATAAGAATATGAAACTATGTATTATACTATTACAAGATATTTTATTGAAAATCAGGGTTGCAAGTACTGAACTAAAGTTGAAAATACATACATAAATAAATCGGTAGGTACAAATTTTAAGAAAGGTGCAACCAAGAGGATATAAAATAATTAGTATGAAACCAGGTATTATTTAAAGATTTCTAATAGAGACAAATAGGCCTATCCATACTGGTCGTTCATAAGATTATCTCTATGGGGGTGTTTGTTGCAGTTTGAAAATTTCCAGAAATCTAACTTTCCTCCTTTAGGTATTCTGTGAATAATTTCAAGTTGATCTATGGGTGGAAAATGATGGCAATTTTCGATACAATGTAAAGCAAAAGTAGATTCGTCTGTTCTCTGGTTATTGTAATATGACTGATGATCCTTATATCTCGTTTTGAATGAACGACCAGTTTGGCCTGTATAGACGCCTTCACAATCCATACAGGACAACTTATAAATGTCAGTATTGTTGGATTTATCAGTTTTATCTTTACTTTACTATTAAAGAAAAGAGAGTTTTATGTGCGTCTTGAAAGCTACTTTCCTATTCTGTTTTGAAATGACATTTGCAGTCTTTTCTTCCTTTTTGATTGAGGAAATTAATACTCGTCCGAACACTCTGAATTAATATTTTAATGAACTCACAGATCCATTTAGGCTGGTAGATTTAGGTTTCCTTATAGACATAATGCAAAAATGGTGTTTGTGGAAATCACATTTGCAACTGGATTCACTCTTTCTCTTATATGAAAAAAATTATAGGCGACGGTGAAATTGATGTTCGTTTGTAAATCACCTTGACATATTACAAACGCAATTTGAACTAAGATTTCAACAATTTGCTATCACTGAACCAATGGTGACCTGTTTTGTGAATCCATTCTTCTACCAGGGAAATACAACGGCAATACCAGTAGATACGTCGGGTTTCATTCAAGGAAAAGCAGAGGGGCTCGATCTGAAAATGCTTGATCTCCCGAATAGCATTGTCTTCGAATCAAATGCGTCAGATGGGTTATGAAACTTTGTCGACAAAAATAAATTTTCATCATTGAAAAGGGCCGCAAAGTAGTTCAAGTTACTCTTCTGTTCAACGTACCTATGGGAATCGATATTTCAACAATGAATATTCTAAAGTCTAAGTTCAGATATGGGTTGATGATGGTTATCTTTATGATTATCTGCTTGTATAACTCTCGTCTTAAATACCAAATTAAGAAGCTATGGCTGATGAAATGCATTGACAAAGATGATCAAATATCTTTAAAATTCTTCTAAATATTATTTTGTATCTTTGTTATTTATTCTACGTTTTGCTAGAAGCTCTAAATATGGTTATTTTGCAATTTATATATTATTGAAATACATCTACTTTTGAAGTCTGTATTATTTTTCTTGAACTGGTACACAGCTTACAACTACCTTTTATATCAGAATGAACCGACAATATAACAACGTGTGTCCGTTAACTACCTGATCGAAAAAGTGCTTTAGGTAAAGTTACTTATTGGGTTTGTTATAAAATGTAGGAGAAGGATGAATTTTATGTGATCGATGAACCTTGACGTCGATAAATGTAAATATGTGAATATTAATGCAGTACGGAATTTTAGAAGGCACACATCTCGTGTTCCGTTCACCTTCGGAAAAGTTTGGATTTTTAAGTTATTACACTTGACTACATTTACGCATTACTTTTGTATCTAATAAGGGTTGAATTAATTTTGGGAGCTGAAAATCTCAACAAGTCAAAACATTTCAAGAATCAAAACAATCTTACAGAAAAGAGTGAAAACCGGTTTTAAATAACCAGACTTGCTTGCAAACAACTCGTTATTTTTCATGAGGATAGTACACCTGTTCATACGGTCTTAGTTAGTCCTCATATTCGGAATTCGGACTCTCTTCAGAAATCTAACTGAAAAGCATATAATTGCAACGCCCAGGGCGTATTGCTAAATCATTCAAGGTGAATATTTCTACTGAATGATTGAATTCAAAACCTGTAACCTTCAAAATAGAAGTTTCTGTAATAAACATTTTGAGAACTACCACTTGATTTCATTCAGTTTTCCGAAAGGCTAACGAATCGAAAGGATTGCGTAGAAAACCAGGCGATCAATCCGATTTCCTCAAAACAGGGGGACTCCGAAGTTTTGAGTGATTGGGAAAAATTCTCGAAGGAGTAACGCATATTCCACCTTTCTTTGAATAATCTGGTATTTGCGGATATGTGAAAAATTGATAGAAGAAGACTTAAAAACACTTATAGTCCTCACAGCATAATTCAATTGGAATCAATTTCACTTACATCAACACTATTAAACACTAAAGATCAACACTACTCAGCTGGAGAAAAGATCAGAGCAAGACTGGTTGGACTCCTTGATAGAGAACATGTACTTTGTGACAGACAGCATAGTTTCAGAGCTAATAGATCAACAACAACAGCTTTGGTCGATCTTATTGAGGCCATCACTGCAGTCATAGATCACTGTCAACAGGCTGAACTCTCGGCTTGTGATATTTCAAAAGCTTTGGACTGCATTATACGTTAACTTTTACTCCATAAATTGGAATATACCGGAGTGCGAGGAAACGCCCTATTCATCTTGAAGTCATATATTTCGGACGAACGCAAGTCATTTTTTGGAAGGGTTGTCAGTCTCAAGAAAGACCTATAGATATAAGGGTCCCCAGGGGTTAATTCTGAGTCCAGTATTGTTTGTTCTATATGTAAATGATCTACCATGTAATATGCCAAGCTCGAAAACTTGCTTGTGTGCGGATGATACCAGCATTCTTAGTATAGATTCTACAAGTGAATAAAGCCATAAGAAAGCTGAACAATCTCTGAGGCAGGCTGAACGTTGGTTCACCGTAAATGGACTTAAACTTAATCCGAGTAAGACCAAGAGTATGATGTTTGGGACTGGTGCTGAGGAAAGTGATCCAATCAATATACTTGGCGTTCTCATTACGAGTAATCTCTTGGCAAGAACACATGAATACCATCTGTAAGAAACTTGCTACAGCCATCTACACTAACAGATGAAATCAACATCTTCATCGCAGATTACAAGAATAGCCTACTTCTCCAACTTCCACTCAGTGGCTACTTACAGGATACTACTGTGGGGTCACAGCTCTGAGCTGAGCAGAATACTCATCAAACAGACAGAGGCGGTTAGAAGCATATGTGGGTGTCCCTAAACTACAAGTTGCAGAAGACTTTTTGAAATTTCGGACATACTTACCGCAACATCGGTTTACATTCTTACTTGCCTCAAGTACATACATGACAACAAGAATTAATTCAATATTAATGCTGACTTTCACTGCTATGAAACGAGAAATAAAAACCTCTTCTCAGTTCATCATCACCGGCTGAATAAAAGTCAAATTGGAAGCAACTACTGGTGCGTGAAGTTTTATAACTGTATTTCAGAGAATTTTCAAAATTCTTCAGGTCCGGTTTTTGAAAATAGAATGAAAAAGCTGCTTCTCAGGACAACCATATGTACATTTGATGAGTACTTTGATCACCCAAAGTTGTTTGAGTCTGTTTCATCATGTTGATCGGATACATTGAAGTCTGTTTTGTAGTTATTCGTTTGTATTTATTATCTTTGTTGCTGTGATTATTGTTATCCCTGACATGTCATTTTCTTTTTTGATGACAAAAGATTTATTATCGTGGACTTATGCACTATCTCAGCTGTTAGCTGGATAAAATTTACCTTTCCCAGATTTAGCAATCAAAGGGAATAGTGAGATAGAAAACACAAGGTTTAACTTTAATCTACACTTTATTTGAAAAAATTCGACGACGTTTCGCTGACACAGCAGCTTTATCAAGAATGAAAAACAGAATGAAGAGTATGGTATTATAAACAAATCGTAGAACAAGTTGGATGAATAACAGGAAAATCCACACCGAGCCATTGTACAGTTAGTATGAAAGGTAATAGAAACTAATTAAACAGGTTAAGTATGGGTGAATTATTCACATCTACCTGTTCATTCAAAAGCTTGTCCGAATGTTCGTATCTATTTATTTCTAATGCTTCTAAGAGATCTAATTTTGAACTTTTGATTTTATATGTAATATGTCAAAGTTTTTATTGAATGAATGGTTTTCTTTTATTAGGTGGTTTGAATAATTTGAATCAGATTTATTTTATCGAAGCTACGTTTATGTTCAGATGTTCTTATGCCAAAACTCCTATAGGTCCTACCGATATAAATTTTATCACAAGAACCGCAATTGAGTTTATAGATTCCTGATTTACTTGATTTTTCAACACGAGATTTATTATTTTTAATTTGTTTACCTAAGTTATTAGATGTTTTGAAAGTTATATTAAGATTTTGTTTGACGAGAAAGGATTTAATATTTGTACTTGCAGAACCGCAGAATGTTAAACTGTTGAATATTTTATAGTCTTTATGAATAGGATATACTTCATTTATTGCTTTCTGATACAGTTTTTTACGAATGATTAGATCTATCATATCCGGATTATATGAATTATTAATGGCTATCTGTTTGATGATGTTTAAACATCATCAAACAGATGTTATCCATTTATATCATGGATCTACATCAAGTAACGGCCTCCACAATTCAAAAAAAGGAATAGGCTCGATTACAATATACTCGACATAAATTTCCTAACTATCCTACATGTATTAAGAACTACAGCTTCTATGCATTTCTAGGTATTCTTATGCAATTCTAATTTCTTAAGGCTATCATGCAAAGTTTTGGGTATTAAACCAGTAGGATACGATGACAGGATACGATGACAGGAACAATATCTATTTTATCGAGATAATAATAAATTATTGTTATTATTATTATTAGAGCTGCTCGAAGAATGTAAACATTAGCGTCCAGAGTAGATATGTACTAATTTTTGCTGAACGTTGTTCCACGTTTCGAATTTAAAATAAATTCATTAATGTGTGTGTTGAATGTCAATGAAGGGTCCAGTGTGACGCCAAGATATTTGGAATATAAATTATGATTCTGTGGAGAATTGATTAAGAAATTCTCTAAATTGCTTATCTTTTCAAAGATTCTTCAGCAGAAAACATAATATTTTAGTTTTGAAGGACTAGATCATAAACACCTCAAAAAAGTCTAGGGAACACTTCTGAATATCGATATATCGTATCCAGAACGATCAATATGGATGATTTTTTTTAAGAAATGAACACCTGCATCAATTTTTCACCAAATTATGTAGAGTGCCGCAACAGATTTCAGTTTTGTTTTATCTCTTCATTCTTTATCCTCTCCTGAGGATGTAGCGACTAATGAAATGTCATCAATGAAAGTTTTCCATTCCTTTCTATCCTGTGCCATTACAACTAGAGAATGCATGGGTCGGCCTGTTGTTTCTGTAATTTGATCCATCCATCGTGTTGGGGACCTTCCTCTTCCTCTCTTTCCATCTACTTTCCCTGAATAATGATTTTTCCAAATTCTCTGGTCCTCTTCTCATGATGTGTCCGAAGTATCTCAATATTTTGAGTTGAATTGCACTCGAAAGTCTTTGTTTTATGCGGAGTTGCTTTAGAATCGATGTATTCGTTCGGCGTTGTGTCCATGGGATGTTAAGCATCTTTCTCCAACACATCATTTCTGTCGCGTCGATTTTTCTTCTTTCGCTCATTCGAAGGGACCAAGATTCGCAGCCGTATGTGAGAATTGGAAAGATGAGGCACTTCATAAGCCTGGTTTTAGTGGAAATAGCGATATTTCGATCGGCCCAAATTTTATTCATTTTTTTCGTAGCTACCTTGGTTAGTTCGCATCTACGTTTAACCTCTCGTTCTACGTTTCCTACGTTTGTTATCAAGGATCCCAGATAAAGATATTCTTGCACTACATCAAACCTATCAATTTGCTTTTTTCTGGTTGATTGTTGTTCATCCTGTCCACGATCATGATTTTGTTTTAGAAACATTCAGTTCCAAGCCAAGTTCCGTACTCTCTCTCTCACTCTGCTAACAAGCTCAGTCAGTTCTTCCTCACTTGTTGCCAGGAGGACCGTATCATCCGCGAATCTCAGATTATTTACACATCTTCCGTTAATTGGTATGCCGCCCTTCCATCCGTCTAATGCCTTTCTCATTATGTATTCAGTGTATATGTTGAATAACTGAGGAGAAAGAATACACCCTTGTCTCACTCCCCTCTTTGGTTTGAATTCTGATGACAGTATTTCATTGATTTTCACAGTATCCCTGGTTTCATTATATAGGTTGATGATTAATTGTTTTATAAAAAACTAAAAATGCAGCAGATGCGACGCTGCTTTATAATCATTTCATGTATTCAGTGTTTGAAATCAGTTAGTTGGCACTTTGCTTCTGTTGTAAGCACAAATGAAAGATTCAAGTTTTGTGATTCGACCATGGAAAGACGACATTAGACTAGAGAAGAGATGTTTCGAGCCGTTGGCATGCTCCAAGCTGCGAGCTCACAATGGGAAGTATCCAGGGTTCTGGGAAGTAGCCCAATTATCATAAACCGTTCATGGTCGCGTTTCAATGAAACAGGTAGCGTAGAAGAGCGCCATACAGGTCGTTTCAGGATTACTACAGTCGCCCAAGACAGATTTTTGGTTTTACAAGCCAGAAGAGATCGTACTACCACAGCATCTCAATTAGCTCAAGAGCTATCACGAGTTCATAACATACAAATTTCCGACCAAACTGTGAGAAATCGACTGCACGAAGGTCAGGTCGTTTAGCTTGGTGCCAAGAACACGTAAACTGGGATCAAGGGAGGTGGGCCACAGTTCTCTTCAGTAATGAATCTAGATTTAGTTATTATTCCGATTCAGGAAGAATTCGAATATGGAGGGAACCTGGAAAGCAAAACCGTCTCCAGCATGCTCGAGAAGTTGTTAGACAGGGAGGCGGATCAGTGATGTTTTTGGGAGATATATGCCTTGGTGGAAGAACTGACCTCGTTTTCATGCAGAACAACCTCACGGGAAATTCTTACGCAAATGAGATAGTTTCACCTGTCGTGGTACCGTATCTCCAAACAATGGGTCAAACAAGATAATGCTCCTCCTCATCGTGCAAGAGTTGTCTTGAACGTTGTTGAAGAGAATGATATCGATCTTCTACCGTGGCCATCCTGCTCCCCAGATCTGAATCCCATCGAGCATGTGTGGGACACCCTAAAAAGAAATCTCCTGCGTCAAAACGTCTTCCATCATGAACGGGAGCTTCGAGTAGCAGTTCAGGGGGCTTGGAATGACTTAGGCTAAAATATAATAGACAATTTAATATTGAGCATACCGCGACGATGCCAAAGTGTCATTAATAACAGAGGTGGACCTTCTGGGTACTGAAAAATATAAGTGCTTCCATATCGTTTCAAAATATTAGTTCAGGATTTTTTTTTGTGTTTTACCAAATTTCGTCATTTTCAAATTTCAATTTTTTTTTATAAAAGGTGCTTTGGAGCAGTCAAATATTATTTTGTTTTCTTGAGAATACATTATATACAATACATCCTAACAAAAACCGAAAGATTTCTATAAATTAGAATCATCAAATTCATATTTTAAAGTTATTGGTAAGTGTTCCCTAGACTTTTTTGAGGTGTTTAGACTCGACTCCATAAAGCGCTCATTGAGAACATTCAGATCAGCCGTCAATATTTGTGTAATGGTGAGAAGCTTTGATATAATAGTAATGGTAAAGATTGAATAATTTGAAGCACATGAAATAAATTTTGGGGGATAATATGCCGTTTGTGTTTGATTCAATTCTAATTTTTGCTCAGAAATAACTTCTTCCTTTCAGGTTATATAAGAAAGACCATTACCTAGTTCATGTTGAAAATTATTTTTGTGTTTCAGATGTGGAGGCTCTCTAGTCAGTAGGCGTCACGTTGTAACTGCAGGTCATTGTGTCGCTCGAGCTACACCCAGACAAGTTCACGTCACTCTTGGAGATTATGTTATAAATTCGGCGGTGGAACCACTACCTGCTTACACATTTGGAGTTTCTCAAATTCAGGTTTGGAAGATTTTAGGTCCGTAGAAATTTGGTGCTCGTATTCGAGCAATATTTGTGCCGAATATGAAAAAAATTTAAATATATTCAATTGTACAGTATGTCCCATTTTGGGGGTGCCACCAGGAGCATCTCTGTTATTATTGAAGATAGAGAGATGGGGTTTTCACGACCCGTGGCTACTTTTTCGAGACAAATTCATAGAGCTAATCAGAATTATTCTAACTTCAGTGGTTTTTGAGTTATTCGCGAATCTTGAAAATTTCCGGATTTCTTTTTTTCTCGATATCTCGGTTCTTATAGAAGATAATTGAAATCTGTTTTTACGTTTCTAAAACGGTTTTCTGAGTAGATTCCAGTGACGTACTCGAAGTTTTTTTTTCATTAATTATGACAGATATGACATAAAGTTGCATTTTTTTAAATACGAACATAGTTTTTTTTTGGCATATTCCGATTGCCGTTTTTTTTTCCTTTTCAAAAATATATAACATGATGACAAAATTTCCACCCAATTTGAAGAAAATAACGGAATAATGATTTACCCCTAATGGCTGGGCGAAGGAACACACGTGAGCGGACGAACCATAGAACATTTGTAGTTATTCGATGAAAACGATCAAAACAATGCAAAATCTTCTTGACCGAAATAATGGAGCTAGGCTGCTCCTAAGATTCCATCGTTATTCATGACATCCGCAATTTCCGCTTTTATTTTATTTTTGAGATTGTCGTTTAGTTTCTAGAGTTCTCTGAGTAATACCTACATGAGAATAATAATAGGCACCTTATAATTTACTCAAATTTACTTCTCATAATGATTTACATATATTGCTCGAACTGATTTCCATCATGTTGTAAACATAAAGTGCATCTTCGGATTATATCTTCTATGGCCCTAGTCAAATGTAGCGAGGATCTCCTCAGATCTTCGAATGCTTCATTTGTTGCATTCTTCAATTGAGCGTAATTGGCGTATTGCCTCCTATATATCTTATTTTTTAAATAACCCCAAAGAAAAAAATCTAAAACGGATAGGTCAGAAGACCTAGGTGGCCATTGAATTGGGCCATTGGTACCGATCCATTTATTTTCAAAATTTAAATCCAAGTAGTTCCTCACCACGGTCGAATTATGGCAAGGAGCACCGTCTTGTTGGAAGTAATATGTGTTGAATTGAGCAGGAGGAATGTCATCTTGCAGTTGTGGCAGACAAATATTTAAAATTTCGAGATATCTCTGTTCATTCAAGTTGTCATCAAAGATATAGTAGGCTACATTGAAACCGAACCTCCCCTGCTGCCGTCGAGCTACTGCTTCGTGTTAGTTTTCGTTTGCGATTAAAGATTCCGGCACTGCTGATTCTTGACTCATCAGACCAAATGATATGTCGCCCAAAACGAGCTTCACCTCTGATTCTTCCTAAATACCAATTGCAGAACGCCGTTCTCCTCTCTGCATCCCCGGCATTGAGATGATGAATTATTTTATGTTTATAGGGATGATATTTATACTTTCTCAAAATTCTTTGGGCTCTGCTTTTTGACACACCCACTTCGCTCTCAATTTGCCGACACGATGTAGAATGGTCAGCCTCAACAGCTGCTAACACGTCAAGTTCATTATCACATCTATTCCGTTTATTGTAGTTTTTACTTCTTGGTTTCTCGAACGAACCATAATTGGAAAGATTTGCTTCCATTTTGGCGAAGAACTTCCTGTTTGGTTGAATTCTTTGAGGAAATCTATTGGAGAGTGTCAGTCAGATATTTAATATTGATTAGAATTACTACTTCCATTTCCATTGTCGAACTTACCTATTCAAATATTCTTCTGATGCACGGACTGCGTTACAGTGACACTGAAAGTAGACCTTCAGCATATCAACTTTTCGAAATTTTCGTATCTTCTATTTTGTTCCATAGTGTGAATTGCAGAAATTAACTAAACAATCCAAATTCAACAACGAACACTAATTTTACGAATTCAAATAGACACGAAGCCAATATATCCACAGATAATGAATAATAATAATTATTGGTCGTTCTATAGTTTCTAATGAACGTGCATAGATGAAGACTTCTGTGTTCACAGAGAGCATTCAGACATAGAAGATATAATCCGAAGATGCACTTTATGTTTTCAACATGATGGAAATCAGTTCGAGCAATATATGTAAATCATTATGAGAAGTAAATTTGAGTAAATTATTAGGTGCCTATTATTATTCTCATGTAGGTATTTCCCAGAGAACTCTAGAAACTAAACGACAATCTCAAAAATAAAAATAAAAAGCGGAAATTGCGGATGTCATAAATAACGATGGAATCTTAGGAGCAGCCTAGCTCCATTATTTCGGTCAAGAAGATTTTGCATTGTTTTGATCGTTTTCATCGAATAACTACAAATGTTCTATGGTTTGTCCGCTCACGTGTGTTCCTTCGTCCAGCCATTAGGGGTAAATTATTATTCCGTTATTTTCTTCAAATTGGGTGGAAATTTTGTCATTATGTTATATATTTTGAAAAGGAAAAAAACGGCAATCGGAATATGCCAAAAAAACTATGTTCGTATTTAAAAAATGCAACTTTATGTCATATTTGTCATAATTAATGAAAAAAACTTTGAGTACGTCACTGGAATCTACTCAGAAAACCGTTTTAGAAACGTAAAAACAGATTTCAATTATCTTCTATAAGAACCGAGATATCGGGAAAAAATAATTCGAAATTTTCAAGATTCAAAAAACCACTGAAGTTAGAATAATTCTGGTTAGCTCTATGAATTTGTCTCGAAAAAGTAGCCAAGGGTTCGTGAAAACCCCATCTCTCTATCCTAAATAATAACAGAGATGCTCCTGGTGGCACCCCCAAAATGGGACATGCTGTACGTAAACCACAAAACCATTTGATGATGAACCGGCAGAATATGGTTTCTTCGTCAATAGCTACTTTTGTATAACAGAGTATTCAGCTTTATTATTAGACAGCTAGTTCAATCGCTCTATTTTACTTGTTCAATGCCCCATTTTCGATGTTCCAGTACGGTAGCTAAGTGAAATACTGCAAATTCAGAAAATAACCCCCTCTCTGTTCTCGATGTTTGAGGAAGATTCATTGGTGAAAATTGTTCGCAGTTGTGTTCTCTTATTCTCGAGATTTGGGTATATGTCAATACTTTGGTTGCCATTGAAGTTCAGTGAATACTAACCTGACGTTATGAAGGCATTTTTTTAATTAGAATGCAGGGACGTATCCAAAATTTTTTC
Source organism: Cryptolaemus montrouzieri (assembly GCA_013387265.2). Classification (NCBI taxonomy): domain Eukaryota; kingdom Metazoa; phylum Arthropoda; class Insecta; order Coleoptera; family Coccinellidae; genus Cryptolaemus; species Cryptolaemus montrouzieri. The sequence continues at coordinate 47,819,081 of JABFTP020000185.1, read as the reverse complement.
TGTTGAATGGTTTCCGAATTATAATATGGACCATGGTTAATTTGGATAAGGTAGAAATGAATTTTTTCTTTCCGAATATATTCAACATGCCTTACAAATTTAATCAAAATATAAATTTTTCAAAATTAAAATCTTTAAACATTCTGTGGTTTCATCTAGTATGATGATTTAAACGAAACATGCACATTGTTTTAAAATTTTTGCTCCCAACAATAATTGTCAAAACTAATCCTTCATTCAATTAATATTGTTGATTCATATATAATGTGAAACTTTTTATTGAAAGATAATCTTGAATTTTGAGAAATTCGACCTGTTAGAATGCTAACTTCAGAATGGGTATGATGCGGATGCAGCTTCAGTTCGTTTTCCGTACAAGGCAACCTTACAATCTAGAATTCAAAGTTTTAAACAGAATCTAATGAACATTGATTGTTTATAAGCACTCAGTGAAGAAAAGTAATGAAGAAGTAACAGTGAAAGTTCTGGGAGCTATTACTACGAATCTCTCAATTTCATGTAAGCAACTTGAAGCAAAGAGTACAACACCAAAATCTAAGATTTCGCGAATCTTCAGAAAAAATAAGTTTCTACTTTATGAAATGAGGAAATATCAGATTAGACAGCCAGGGGACTATGAACAACGGCTCGAATTCTGTTGATTGTATCAGAAAAACTAGAGTGAAATCCTACCACTATACCATATGGACTGAAAAAGTAAGGATCTCCATCCACGGATTATTAAATAGCGATAATGAACTTTACTGTTCTGATGTTAATCATTATCAGAAAGAAATGTATAATACAAAGGGCGATTCGTATTCAATGTTAAGTATGGATTATTCAACTACCGTGCTTTGGCGTAAATCAATTTTGACAAAAATCATCCTGGGAATTTATCACGATCATAGTCCAGGGTTTTTAGATGAAGGTGTGCCCCCACATCAAACAAGCAATGTCTTAGAACTTAGAATGATGAATGCGAACGAGAAGATCAGTAAGATCGGCATCTCGTTCACCAGATTTAACACTGTCAGATTTCTTTCTGTGGGGCTATAGCAAGCATCTATTATATAGATAAAACCATATTGATATATAAGAGTTGAAAAAACCTTTGAAAATTGTTTAGTTTCCGTGACTAATATTAAAATTCAAAATGCAACCACATGTGTTTCTAGACGTTGCAATCCTTGAATTTTTGGTAATGAATATATCTTTGAGTATTCAAGATAGTATTTGTTTGTTTCCTTGTTACTAATTGTTTCTGATATTTCGTTACTTATAAGTAAGGAACAAACGTTTGTTTTTCTTATTATAAGTGGGCTTCATTATTGTGAGCATAGAATTCAAAACTTTTTTATGTTTTGTGTACATTTCATACTTCATGAAATCACAAAATATTCAAAGAATTTTGGTGTTTGGTAAAATTCTTCTTGACGAAATTTGTCAGACATGTTACATTAATTTGGAAAGAGAAAAATTAGTCTTCCTAAATTATCGAAATTCAACTTTGGTCTAATTAAAAACACGCTTATATTATAATTTCATTCAATGAAAGAATTACCCATAGAATTTCACTTAATTTTGATAACAACCGGGATATTGATAAATGTCGAAATTCCGTAGAATCGAAAATTCGGAATAATTCGAGAAAGAACGAACATATCTGTGATCTATTTTAAATTCTCCTCGAAAATCGAGTTCGGGGCGGAGGGTCATTTTCCTTTGTTTGCTGTAGTCCACATAGCTGCCGTACTAAAATATCGAAAATGGAACACACCGAACACTTCATTAAGTTTGACTGTCTTTAAAATATGTCAATAATTTATTTATATCTAGTTAAGGGAGGGCATTTCAATATTAATTTTCATTTATCGCAACAGTTATTGTATAATTAGTACAATGGAAGAACATGAGAAATAATAGCTTTATTTTACTGAATATTCATCTACAATGTTAATTTTGAGTGATGGTAATTATTAATATTCGATATAGTGGGAAAAGTGAAGCGAGTCGGGTTATTGTGTCAAATATTTGCTATAATTTTATTATTACCACCTTATTTGTGGTTAATTTTTATATAATCATGAACGACGTTCGATGACTTTCTTCCATTGAAAGTTTTTCATATCAGAATATGGGTTTCATTTTTGAATCGAAATGTTTATATGAAATAGTTACTTTGATGTTTTAATATTCGAAAATGCACTTTTGATTCGGAATGGGTGGCGGACTATGCTACATACACGTTCCAACCGAGTTTCAGCTCGACACTCAGATGTACCATCAGGTGTGAAACAAAAACCCTCATAAAAGTTCAATTTTTTCTACTTCGTGTGATACAACAAGAAACAATTCTTGTACAAATGTAACATTCTGTACATATGGTTCTTCTATTCTATCAAATATTCTTCTTGGGCAAATTTATTATATCAATTTTGTGCTGCTCCTTCAAGAAGCAAGTTAAATAGCGTTTACCCATTGAGCTCTCGTCTCTTAGGGAGAGAAGGCTGTTTTTGGGTAATGAGAATATTGTAGTGTTCATATCTTCAGCTATCAATTCTTCCGCGAAAGTTACTTGAAACGAAAGTTAGGGAATCATTTTGTTGCTTTGCATTATTCATTATACAAGTATCAACTGCAGTCATATTGAGGCTTGCATAAAATACAATATTCCACCATGGGTATGGTGCTATGGCATCTCAGTGAGCTACTAATTCTTGTTGACAAATTTAGCCCTTGTTTCAATTTTTTTAAATTTGTTCGTGGCAATTAGTTTTAATTTTATACATGACAGCTCTGTTCGAGTACTTCTTAGTTTAGACTGACATTTCTTGAGCGTACCCTGCATTGCGACTGCTGTTTTTGTGGTTTATCATACAGGTTCCAAAAGTAGACCATTTCATTTTCTTTGACAAATTCCTTCTTCTTCTTCTTCCTTCTTAATAGGAAGTTGCTGCCTGTCCAATCTTTAAAACCTTCCCTCGGCATTCTTAAGTTATCACTCCATCTTTTACGAGGTCTTTCTGGACTTCGGCAACCCAACGGAGATTTATCCCTTGCTATTTTTACAATTCGAGAATTGTCCATTCGGGTAATATGGGCATCCCACTCTCACTTCCTCTCAAGTATCCAATTATTTAAATCTGGTGTTCCACATTTCCTGTGAATGTTCTCGCTCCTTTCTCTGTCCCATAAAATTTTTCCTACAACCTTCCTAAGAACACTCATTTCTGCTGTCTCCATCATTCGCCTGGTCGTGGAATAAAGTCTGGTTTCAGCAGTATCGGCAGTTTTATAAAGTCTTAATTTAGTTTCGATGTTTATATGTTTATTGTACTATATTGTGGTGCTAAGGCATCCAGCCACTCTTGACGCTTTCAAAGTTTGATTCCTTACTTCCTGTTCCACGTTTTCTAAACCTGACAATCCGATTCCCAAGTATTGGAATTTATGACCTGCTCAATTACCGTACCATCCAGCTCCAGCTTGCATCTTAAAAGTGTTTTCGATTTTGTCATACATTTGTTTTTGGTGGCGGAGATTATCATATTGAAAGTTTTTGCAGTTTGATTAAACGTATGTAGTAGTCGTTGTAAGTCGTCTTTCGATTCCGCAATCAGGGCTGCATCATCGGCATAGCATACAATATTGATCTCTTCGTCTTCCATTTTATATCCTCTAAGTGGTCTTATCTTCTTTATTATCGTATTCATGACAATATTAAGGAGAAGAGGGCTCAATGAATCTCCTTGTCGAATGCCACTTTCCACCGGGATCAAACCTACTAGTTCTCCATTTATTTTCGGGATCGTTTTGTTATTCTTATATATGTCGTCGATAGTTTTTATTAGATTATGTGGTATGCCTAAGTTGTAATGTAATGTTATGATGTTTCTTAGCAGAATGCGGTCAAATGCTTTCAATAAATCAATGAAGCATATAAAAGCTGGTTTATTATACTCAATGGACTTCTCTGTTATTTGCCTTAACACAAAAACTGCGTCTATACCAGACCTTCCAAATCTACATCCTTGCTGTTCATCAGATAGTGAGATGATGCAGTTCATTTTTATTGTAATTATTCTAGTTGTTAACTTGTAAGCAGTATTTAGAAGATTAATCCCTCGATAATTTGCTGGTATTTGCTTGTCACCTTTTTTGAAGAGCAATATAGTGATACTAGTGCGCCAATCGTCTGGTATTTTGTGGAAAAACAGAATTATCTGATCGAGTTTTATAAATTCTGATTGTAATGTTCAGCAGCCATATGTGAGTAGTTCGTTCGTTATTCCATCAGGTCCAGCACTTTTCCTATTCTTTAGTTTTTTGAGTGCTAACTCTAATGTTTCTTCTTCTATATATGCGTCTTCATTGATCCTTATTTCCGGGGTGTTGGTTTAATGAACTATTGACAAATTCCCACTGGTGAAAACCCAGTCGAAGAAAATTGCTACATTTGGTGTTTTTATAATGACAGCGACTGATTTCACAACGATGAGTACGACATTGATAATCTCCAGGAATAGACGTTTATTTTAGACATTTAGACACTGTATGGATTCAGGCGTTAATATTTTGTAGTAAAGCATGATTTAAGCATAGATGGAATTTTGACTACCATTTATTGTTATTAAATTAATAGATCTCCGTTACCGCGTTTTCGAATTCTCGTTCATCCTCGGCCGGTGTGCAAAATCAAGTGACATGAAATTTATATAAATCATTTTTTGGATTTGGAAAAATCAGATAAAACGTATGCGGTCGAGATCTACTGAACGGGAGATATTATTTGATTACATCGAAAATTTGGCATTGACATAGATCAGCCTAGTCGTTCATTATATGAGATAGCAAAATTAACTTCTACATTTCTAGATAATCGACTAGCACAGTAATATTTCCTCTTAAGTATTCCAACCACCCAAATTCACAAGAACTTTTGGCTCACAATTCAATGATACACAGAGCATCTTCGTTACTTTTATCATTAAAAGATCTTGAAAAGAAATTGAAAACATTATGACTATAGCTCACAACAACGGTTTCCATCGTGGCTCAATTGACAAAATAGACAAATGAGAATAATAACATAGCCATCAGTTAAATATATCCAAATATAAGTAGCAAAAAATCTGAAAAATTCATCTTATAACATATTTTGTACAGTGAAAATGTTGCAAATAGTTTTTCCAAATTAAAATCTAGAATCGCATATTCACAACTCAAAATAAATTGTCATCACTGCTATTCAATGTTGGACAGCCTATAGAAAATTTAAATAAATCAGGATATTATAATTTATTTTGCCCAGATTGCAATAATTTCTACATATGACTGACTAGTCGATCTTTCAAAATTATAATATGAAGTATTTCAATACTCATTCATTGAAAATAAAAGATTCAACATTAGCTAATAACTGCATCAATAATGGTCACTCTTTCCTTAGTATTGATAATTTGAAAGTTCTACACATTGCTCTAAAGGAAGAAAACTCGATTACCTAGAATCAGTAATAATCACTCCCCTTTCAGTTGTTGAATACAGATATAATATCTGTTTTATCTTATCCACATGACTACCTATTCATATACAGGGATATCCACCGGGACCGTCCGTTGAAACTTTTTAAGTTCCAATTACAATATCACGCTGAAATTTTATGCGCGGCCATAACTAGCGATTTCCAATTGAGGTGAAATATTTTCGAAGTGATACCATTTCCCGGAAGTGGGTCGTCACCTTGTTATTTCAAATAGCAAAATACCTTTTTTATTATACATCTAGAACCAACATTTGAGCAAGGCATAAAATACCCAAGTTGTTGGCACTTGTGTGTCAAAACTTTTAACAGATTTAATTATTTTTGCTATAAACTCGACTTTTGAGAAACATTTGAGAAAATTGTAGCTCGTAGATCTTTTGCACTACAGACACAATTTTTGCTTGGGCGGATAGAAGAAAGATTAAGGAATTTTTAAGCTGTCTACACATTACAAATGTATTTTGCTTTGTTTTGTATGATTTTTTCAAACAGCAATAACTCAATTTGGCCTTTTATACAAATTTCATATGAAATTGTATCAGTATATACTATACCCATCTCTTATAGTTACGAAATAATTTGGGAATATATTGAGTTCTGATGATTTTGCAAGAACTAACAGAGAATGCTTTGAAATATTTGAATCAAGTAGCTGAACTGGCTACGCTCACCTGACAGGTCCTTAAATTAATGTACTTGTCACTTCGTTCATTCGAGTTTGATATTTCAACAAGAATTGTTAATAACTTGAAGTAGAAATGTTTGAAAAACACCAGATTGATAATAAAATGGCTGATTATTCAAACGAGGATATGTTGAAGCTCTTTTTAATTCCTGGCGAATGTCAAAAAGTGGTGGATAGAACTTGCAGGCAATTCAATAACCAATTTTCAAATTTGGCGCCTATGAGTAAAACAAAATTTCGGAGGATTAGAAGCAATTTTCTGCAATTTGGAGAAAAAAAAATACATAGAAACTAGAAGAAAACCAATTCTCGAGGACGACGACGACAATCAAATTAATACGCTAGCGTGTTTTCGTGCCAATCCACATGCATCCAGTAAGTCAGCATCAATGGATATTGGATTGAGTTATACTTCCATTCAAAGGATCATTAAGAAACATAACATGTACCCGTATTCTTTCATCAGACTACAAAATTAAAATGAACTGACCTTCCCAAGCGGCTAAATTTCTGTGAAAATTCATTAATTCGGCTTCAAGAAGATGAGACCAGTCTGCAAAAAATTATATGCTCCGATGAAGCCAAGTTCAATGAAAGTGGAATAACCAACAGGAGAAATCGACAATTTTGGGCTACAGAAAATCCACATTTCATTGATTGCTTTCCAAAATAAATTTAGCGTGAACGTTTTTGCAATTTTAATGAATCATTTGTTGGCTTATCACATTCATGAGGAGAATCTTAATTGGCAAAGATACCTGGAAATTTTGAGAGGAACATTACCCCTTAACATTCTGAGGGATTGCTATTATCAAATGGATGGTGCACCAGCACATAAAACACGAGCTGTAGATCGTCAGCTAACAGAAATGTTCGAGGATAGATGGTGGGGTAATCAAAGACCAAATTTATGGCCTCCGCGTTCTCCGGACCTGAGGACTCTTGATTTTTATTTATGGGCAAAATCAAGAATGAAGTGTATCTTATTCCTGTCACAAGCAGAGAAGAGTTACTGGAGCGCATTCATAATGCTTTGCGTAATATTGATATTGAGGAATCTAGGAGGGCAACTCATCATGTTCGTGTACGAGCTGTCAAGTGTATCGAGCAAAATGGGGCCTATATTAAACATTTATTCAGATCGTAAATTGGTTTTCTCCTATAATGTTTGCTATCAGTTATTCGTATTAATGTAATTATCTTCGATGATTCGTTTTCACTTAGTTCCTACAATTTTATTCATCCGAATTGTAGAAAATTAATCTTAAAGCCACATACATTCGGTAAACCCATGTTTAAATTCATTTCTATTTAATGAAATGATCTAAACATGGAGGTTTAACAGTGTGATATAATTAATTCTCGTGAAATACTATTGAAAGTCAATTTTTTGAAATAAATTCAAAAAGTAACGTTAATTGGGCAATGAAACACAAAATATTCATTTTTCATCCAAATTTATTGATCGCCTTCAAAGTAGGCCCTTTCCGAAATAATATATTCACGGCAACGAATAATCCAATCATCAAAACTCTTTTCCATCGCTTTTTCAGGAATCGACTACAGTTGTCGCTGCGAATTCGCTTTTATGCCTTCTATCGATTCATTATGTACCTCGAAGTGGTAACTTAAGATTTGGGAAAAGAAAAAACTCAGCCGAAGCCATATCAGGTAAATACGGTTGTTGCTCGACGGTATTTGGTGAGTTTTGGCCAGAAATTCATTCACAATGTGACATGGTGCATTATCGTGGTGCAAAATCAATGAGTTTTTTTCCAAAAATCTGGCCTTTTTTGACGAATTTGCCTTTTGAAATACCGCATAACGCTGAGGTAATATTCTTCATTTACCGTCTGACCTTCTGGCAAGAACTTCTGTTGCACAACACCGCGATAATCAAAGAAAACAGTCAACATTACCTTGACATTTGATCGACTCTGATATGGCTTTTGGGGTTTCGGTTCAGTTGGAAGTTGCCATTCCGAACCTTGTTGTCGAACTCATAAACCCATGTCTCATCACCTGTTGCAATGCGTTTTATGACTGTGGGGTCGGAGTTGACTCGCTCTAGCATGTCTTCAGTGACCTTTTCGCGATTCAATTTTCGAACAAATCAGGTCTTTTAGAACTAGTCGAGCGGCAACGCATTTTATGACCAAATAATCGTTTAATACGGTACAAATTGATTTGTGAGACACAGACAGTTCATTGTTTATTTCTCACAAACTACAATGATGATTTTCAGTTACCATCTCCTTTACTTTATCGATATTAACTTCAGTTGAAGATGTTGATGGCCGACCAGACCGAGGCAAATCTCCTACTACATCTCGTCCGCTGTTGATTGCACTGTACCACTCATATGCCCAGTCCTTGATGAAGTCGATTCACCATAAGCCTTCTGTAATATTTTCAGCTATTGGGGCACACGAAATTGCTTTTGCAATACAAAATTTGATGTAAATTCTTTGTTCGATATTGTTATCCATTGTGAAAATCGCAGACTACACCTATGAGATCTGACATAGTCAAGTACTGATAACAAAATGAATGGCAGATCGTGCCCAAACTCCGCGTCAGTATAGAAAACAGTTGTGCCAACTAAGTAACAACAAAAATTCGACAATCGTTTCAAGCAGATTTCTTAAATAATCAATTTCCGATACATATTACCTAGCAACAAAAATCTGGCTGAATTTGTATGGGGTTGTTTTTTCCTAAATTCGTATAGTTAAAATATGAGCATTATAAAACTATTACCAAGTATGTATTGGAAAAATTACTCTCTTAGCTATCACTTGTCTTTGGTTAAAACAGGAAAGGAGTTTTTATTACCAACAAAAAAATTAAATTGATAGATCACTGTTACCGCAGTTTCGCATTCTACTTCATCACCGGACAATATAAAGCCTAGTCCAAAGTGCCATGACATATATAAATAGGTCGCTTTTTGGATTTGGATGAACCAGATAGTAGGTGTACAGTTTACAAATTACTTACATTTACATTAATCAGTCTTGTCATTCATTATTTGCATGTTGTCATTGAAAAGTGATTTAAATTTCAACAGATTCTAGGGAATTGAGTTTTGTACCCTTTGAACCACTATGTACAAAATTCAAATCATCATCACAAAAAAAAGTGACCATTTTGGATGCAGTGAGTAGCTAATGCCGAATCTCGTTCATTTTAAATGATGAAATTTCATGATGCTTATATCTAATTTTGAAGGAACGAGCAATTTGTTCCAGATAGAAATAACTGCAATCTGAACAAGAAAACTTCAACTCCTGATTTATTTGAGTTCTCTATAAGATTTTCAACATTGAATAAGAGTAACAACAATTTATTTTGAGGTCTGCATGGAAATTTAGATTTCAAGTCATTATCCTTATATGATGCTGAAAATTCTAGAGAAAATTTAAAAAAATCAGGAGAATATGAGTTATTTTGACCAAACTGCAATAAGTTCTACATAGGTCTAAATGGTCGTTCCTTCAAAATTACATGAAGAGAGCATCAAACTCAACACCAGTTAACCACTGCATCCAAAATGGCCACTATTTTCCCAATACTGATAATTTGAAAGTTCTATATTCCCCGTGAGGGTAGAAAACAAACTTATCTACAATCAGTTGAAATTTTCACATCAACAACAATTTACAGATAATGAACAACCAGTTTGATTAATGTAAATTTCAAATTTCCGATGTTATCAAATAATAATCTATCACTAGTTCGTGAACTGTATACCTACTACTTGGCTTATCAAAATCTAAAATATTTATATATTTCATGGGACATTCAACTTGGCTTTGTGTTTTCCGATAATGAAAGGGAGTCAGAAATTACAGTAACAGTTATCTATTAAATTGATTAGTTTGTTGGTAGTGAAAATAGTAAAATTCGTATTTTAACCATGCTAAACTATCAAACAGAAATGGTTATGACTATGTAGTGAATTTTATTGATATTAAACCATTTGCAACGGTTTCGAACGGCACTCGTCGATCAACATTCATTGGCAGGTACATGGTGTCTAAAAGTTTAGTAATGTAATTTGCATTGCTGCTGATGGTTATTGGAAATACTGGTCCAATCCAGTATATTTATATATTCTGGTATAACACCAGAAATATAAATGTTCCGAAATAGTAATTCTTTCTTCGATCAATTATCTCCTCATAATGTTTTCGTCAATCGATTCTCTTGCTAAATTGCCTGTTATTTAGTTTTAGTGGCCATAAAAATATGTCAACTACTGTTTTAATATGTGTAAACGAACAAGCCAACAAGGAAAGATTACGAATACGAAAATTATTCAAATTTGTTTATTATTCATGTAGAATATAACAAAATTATAATAAGAACAGATGAATTTGATATTCGATATACACAAAAATGAAAGCTATATACCTATAACATTAAAAGAAAAAATATACGAATGATACAATACCTTGGAGCCGGTGGGGTACAAGGTTTATCAGTGATTCTTACATATTATTGATCGTCTTCTGTTGCGTCAAAAACCAGATTGTCCAAAAACTGGAACAAAAATGTCAAATCATATTATTTTGAGAAATGTACGAATTAATTTCATAAGACTCGGACATTTCTCACACCTCAAGTGTACTTGTTTATGGCTCGTTTTTCTGACTGATCGTGGAATAAAATTCTGAAATGTATTTCCAACTCGTTGCTTATAATCTTTTATACCGGTGACCAGGTTTTCATACAGTTTTTAATTGACAATAAGTTTTTTGGGGATCATTCATTGTTCATTATGAGGAACCCAACATCGGCAGTATGATTTGCAGGGCAAGCACTATTGTGTTAGCATATAAAGCTTTCAATATTTAAGTATTCAATAGTTCCCACAGACCTATTTTCTGGCAAAGCAATTCACAGCAAAATGTGAACTATACAGGGTGTCCGTGACTTGCTTCTACAACGTTATACCACAGATTCTTCAGCTCGAAATAACTCGATTTAGGCCAATTTACCTATATGAAAAGTTTCTTCGTTTGGCCTAGAGGTCACCAAATCCAAAGATTTTTTTTCTTATTTTTTAGATTTCGCAATGTGTAGACACATCGAAGAACGGTGATTATGAAGAGTCGATCGGAAAACTAGCTCCTTCAAGGGAGGATATTTAACATTCTACGGAAGGTTGAATATTGTTCCTTGAATAAACATTTTCTTCGATGATTCTCAGGATCGTTGGGAAGTAATTCCTGAACTTTCTGAATGTGATAAGGATGAAATAATTGTTTAATCAAGACATCATGAATCATTCTTAAAGGAACGACCAACAGCAAACCTACACGCCGCGTGCTTAATTGTGAGTTTTCCTCACCCATGTCCAAAATTTGTTCTTCGCGTTCTACCGTCCTCGATCCAAATTCCTGGGCTTGAAGCAACTATTCTGGTGGAGGCGCCTCTCCAGATTTCCAAACGTTTGGTGGTTCGGCACTATGCGAACTGGAAATCTTTCAGCATATACTCTCGCGCTTTCACGTCCATTGCCTTGACAAAATCCGCACACCATAACCATATCATCCATTCCAGAGTTACTGTACATCTCCTTGCCTAATAGTGATAAAAAATCACCAAAATACCTAGTTAACAACTTAAGGAACACTGTTGTGTCAACAATTGGTTGTCAAGCCTAATAAAATGACAATATCCCAGACCACAGAAATAAATCCAAAGCCAACATGGTCAAATGTGATAATTTTTAGCTGCTAGGTGGTTGAAGAAATGAAATCATGAAATTTGAAATTGAAAAACTTTGTTTTGTGATTGAACCGCTCTTTATATCAAAATTTCTCAAGAGACAAAAATGTTCGATAATTAGCCTGGCTAATCAATGTCTAAAACAGTTTTGCTCAAACGCAGACAGTTGAAAACTTATGGTTGATTAAAAACACGTTCGAGTTTTTAGGGACACTTGTAAAACGTCAAGGTCATTGAGTGGATAACTAAAAAACGTGAATAACGTACCCGATTACGCATACCAAATATGGTGTCTATCGATCGTGTCGTTCTCAAAATATTTAAAAATAAGAAAAAATCTTTGGATGTGGCGACCTCTAGCGGCCAAACGAATAAACTTTTCATATAGTTGGCCTAAACCGACTTATTTTGAGCTGAAGAATCTATGGTATAACGTTGTACACGCAATTGACGGACACCCTGTATAGAGTCCAACCGCGTTATGATGGATCATTAGTTTGAATGCCGAAACGTCTCTTCAAGTGTAGTGCATCCTTTCCCATTCTCTTCGCTCCTGAAAATAAAAGGTTTTTTCGAAAATAATTTTCAGATTTAGCTAAATTACACGTGGACTTATTCAGATGGTACCTCAAATTATCTAAGATAGCTTCTCACAATTTGTCTCAGAATATTGTTGTTGATAATAGAGGTCACAACTGATTATTTCGAAATGTGACACGAGCTACACATTTTCTGAATTGTGTTTGGCACCATATCAAGAAAACACTGATGCCCAAAAAGATCAACTTTGAATATCCAAGAACTCTCAAAATTGTTAACATGTGAATGCAGAGATGGTGGCAAAACCAACAAACATTAGCTTATATTTTGGTGATGGAACATTGTAGCTCGTCATTCAGATGAATGAAACCGCTTGCCGAAATTCAGTTGATTCACTTGATATCAAGCCTAAGCTGACCAGGACCAGGCATTTGGCAGAAATTTCGGTTTATATTAAGAAGAAGAAGATCGAATTAAAATATATGTTGAAGACTTGTAAGACTTCGGTGCGACACTTAATTTAAAAGTGGAAGGAGCCGTAGTCAGGTTTTTAGCTCAGGACACACCCTGAATCAGTATTCGCTTTTCAGAGTGTTGAGTTACTTTGCTAATTTTGAAATAAACAGTTAGCGGCGTAAGCAAATCTCAAAATGAAAGAGTTGACACGTACATACATAAGCACAACCAAATTTATTTGGAATCACTCGGTATTTTATATTATTGATTGTTTTCAACTATGGATCTTTGACTACTTGTGAAGTATGAAATTCTTTGTTGTAAAAAAACTGGATAGTATGAAATGAAATGTTGATCTATCACCACATGTTCGGGATATTCTACTTGGTCGTCACTGAAATTTTAAACTGTGAATTTCAAAATTTAAAAACCTATAAACATAATTGAAAATGCCTTACGTTGGATTGTTCGATGTGCAGAGGGGTCGAATTATTGCTTTCGTAGTTGAAGGGGTGACACAGAGGAATAATGCAGACACAATAAGTGTATCACAGGGGGTGATTTCAAAAAACCTACGACCGATACGTGGAGTTACAATCTCTGCAAAATAGGCCTAGAAGAAGTCGTTCACTTCTGAAGAACAAGACCGCTTTTTGTGCCGAACTCCAAAGGCACTTTCTGGAAGCAACAGGCATCAGTGTATCAGTCGAAACGATACGTCAAATACTTCGTTCAAGGGGTTTATACAGCAGAAAGGCCTCAAAAGTTCTAGAACTAACCAGACAACAAAAAATAAACAGACTTAATTGGTGTATAGAGCACCAAAATTGGAATATAGCGAATTTGGGAAATGTTCTTTTTCGGATGAAACCAGAATTGGTGTTCGATCAGATGACCGCCTGATTCGGATTTCAAGGGGTCGCGGAAGACAAGCTAGACTCCGAGCAGCAAGACATATTCCGAAATACCAAGGGGCAGTGTGACGTTTTGGGGTGGCATTATGCTGGGAGGCAAAACAGATTTGATTTCGTTTCCTGCGTGTGCAACGCCTAGAAATTACGTGGACCCAGTGCTGAAGTCCATGGTGAGACTCTGGCGAGGTGCCCACGGTGAGAATTTCACTTCAATGTAAGATAATGCTCCTCCGTATACTAGCAACCTCGCGCGATATTTTCTTGAAACAGAGGGAATCGCTATTTTGGACTGGCCAACTTGCTCTTCAGTCCTAAATCCTATTGAACATTTATGAGATAATCTCAAAAGGAAAATTAGATCACGCCAGGATAATCCAAGAACCCCACAACAGATCATCCAAGCCGCCACAGAAGAGTGGCAGAATATTACCCCAGAGGAGGTCGAATACCTAATCCAAAGCGTGCCTAGACGGATTCAGTCTTGTATCAGGGCAAGATGAGGTAAATTAAGCTACTGAGGTCGAGAAAAAGTTACCTACTCCAAGAGAAAACAATTTTCAATTTTTTTATTAAATGCGGTAAAGTTTCTCATTTTTTGTCATTTGATTCCTTCTTAAAATAAACCTTAATTTATTTTTGTTTTCAATTGAAATATCTCAAAAGGATCAATTCTAACAATCATTCCTTTCAAAATTATAAAAAAAAATAAAGCTTTTCAAAATGCTCATATATGTTTTATGCTGCAATATTCTCATGAAATATTTACAGATTATCTTTTGATGATGTATCTTGGTTATTTAAATTCACTATAACAGGATCTATCATGGCATCCATAATATGATCCAGTTCCAACATTTCATTTTCTTCTTTAATGACTTGGCCTATACAATTTTTCAAATTTTGGGATGTATTTAGTTGGGATGTTATTATTTGTAAAAACTTGTGTTCTTTCTAGCCACTTCACCCTTTATTTGTGCCTATATTAGTTCAATCGGAATCAATTTGCAGTAGTAAGGTGGAAAGCGGAGTATACTAGCTTCCCGGTTTTTTTCCATTTTGTCAGTCTTATATTCTTAGTAAGATTTTTTATGTAAATTTACAATTGATAATAATTCTTTTTTTACTATGTTTTGTTCAAAAGTAATCTTTTTATCCGTCAACCATCTGATGATGTCTGCTTTAAGTCATGAAGATGTTGGCGTTAATTCAACCTGTCGCGAATGGTAGCTTGAATTATCCATTACTATTACAGATCCTAGTAGAATCAAATTCATTAACTCTTCAAAATATTCTTCGAAAACATCCGCATTCATATTTCATGATAGTCTCAAGTACTTTTATTTTGAAACGATAATAATCTCCCGTCCACAAAACCGTCAACACTACCTATATGCGTTATTATTATACATCGTCCTATGCCTGACGGAGCCAAACATCCTATAGACAATCCTTGTAGGAAGGCGTGTCGACAAACTTTTATGTATTTATCATTTCAAGTTTTCTGAACTGTGTAACCTTGATTAACCCAAGCTTCATCCAGATAAAAAATTTTCTTACTTTTATCACGTTATTTTTTAATTTCTCTTAAATAATTTCTTCTCCAACAAACGATTTCTTCTTCATCTATGAGAACTGAATTCCTGTTCTGCTTTTCCTATCAGAAATTCAATTCATGCAAAACTTGCCACATTTTGTTTTTCGATATTAATATCAAGTTCTGATCTCCTACGAGCACAGCGTGTATTTCTTCCACAGCAGGAATTTCTTTCAGAAAATAAAAAGAATACACAGTTTTTCGAATAGTATTCCTAGAGTCCTCATCAATAAGCATTCGGGGCCTTCCTGAAGAAGTGTTTGAAGGTTTCACTATAAATCCATTTTCAGGTTTTCTTTCCTTGAGAAGGATGTATATTGTGGACTGTCCAATTCCCGTAATCTCAGAACACATTTCAACATTTTCAACGATTGAAATATAATTAATTTTTCACACATTCAACAGGGGTTAAATAAATGAACTTTTCTATTATTTGTGAGATGATCCATATACTGTCACCAACAATTAACTAATGAATAAACTAATTCAAGGATTCTTCTTAATATATATTTAGGAAATAAGTACCCTTCTTGGGATTAAATTCGGAGAATATACTTGATAATAACTTCAACCCTTATCCGCTATTTGTCCTAACATACCTGGCGGCGGTGGTACCTGTGTACCACCGCCGAGTATTCAAATGAGTATTCAAATCTGTTTTTTTTCATTGTGAATTATCCATGATAGGAATTACTCATCAAATTCACATGTAAAATGATCTAATTCACAGGTTATTGTGTAGAATGAAAACTGTTTCCATATCAGTGTTAATGGCTGTTTTTTAATACGCGCTTCCCAGGAATAGGCGAACCTGTTACACCACATGATTGGGCGCCTGGGAAGAATTGAGGTGTCTGTTTACTCGCTCCTTGAAGAGTGCCAAATTGTAGGATGTAGGGAAGATGTTGGACGGAAGCGAGTTCCACAGCCCTGTAAACGAAGGAATACTTATAGAGAGAGCTTCGAGGGTTCGTTAAATGTACCGCCATATGATGAGAACTCCTTGCCAGCCAAAACAGGAGTTTTCCTGGAACAACGTATTTCATCTCCTTGGAGCATCTTCCGTGGAGGTTTCTGTAAAACTGAGAAAAATCTTCTGAGATCCAGCGGTTGGAGATCGCGGGTTTTTGCATATTATCCAACATCCGCAACGAATGTTTGGGCACAGATCCCATACATGGGAACAATTTTCCAAATCAGGTCGAATCTGCGCCTTATATAGAAGCAACAGTTGAGATGCGTGAAGTGTCGCTCCGCTCTGAAAAGAAAACTAGCTATTGCTGAAACATGTTCATGCCAGCAAAACCCGGAGTTGTCCGTTATTCCGAGAAGGTGCATCAAGTCTTTGGATGCAATTTGTTGGCCTTGCATCATTAGAGGAAGTTCTCCAGGAGGGAACTTTCTAGAAAACGTAGTTGCTTGCGTCTTGCTCGAGTTGAAGCTCACCAAGTTCAACTGATTTCACTCAGGTATCCTCTGTAAGTCAGGGTTTGAGTTATTAATTTGTGGGTATTCAACATAGTGCTTATGAGTTTCTGAGAAAAATAGAGATGAAATCCACCTGAATTGTCAATTACACCTAGGTATCCCGGATTATAATATGTCAAAGAATATGATTAATGGAACGCCTATAACTATCCTGTCACCTAAAGATTCATCACTCTACGGCTTTACTAAATCGACTATAGAACAGATAGGACATCGTTTAAATGTTTCAGCACTCGGGGTCTACTCAACCAGCCATTTGTGATGTTGGAATTTTCTCAGTAGAATAACCATTCTTATCCAGTACTTTGTCATTTCAGTGGAATAAACTTCAAAAGTTATCCTCCAATCATAAGATCGTTCAAAACCATCCTGACGTACACGGCCATGTAGAAGATGCCAATCACATCTGACGATTCGTCCCGTTGGAGTGGATAATAGATAGTTATCTGTTATCTAAGTCAGTTATTGATTGTACAAAAACATCATCACCTATTACTGCCACTACTCTTATCTTTGTATTAGCAGAAAGCTGCATAGATGTTATAGCTGAATCTATTTCGTTTTTATTTCAAAAGTTGTCTGAGGTTTCTTCTTTCACGGCATTGTCTAGGACAAAAGGTATGCTACATCAGTTGCAGCCTTATATTTGTTAACTGTTTTTAAAAATATTGACTAATTTTTAATCAACAGATTGTTCAATCGTTTCAATATTTCCTTTCACCACCGCCTGTGGCCTGGTGGAAAGAACACATGCTTCCCACTTTGCACACATGCGCCTGCCGGTTCGAGTCCGGCGAAGGTATGGGTGTTGTAAATGCCCATGTGTGCTTAGATATTTGATATTATGATTATTTGATGGACAATGTATAGAAGTTACAAGTCCATACCTGAAAAGGTCAAGGAAGGGCGGACGTGGGCCAAATTGCCCGCCTCCTTCCTTCCTTTAAAAAATATTTCCTTTCGCGTTGCAGAGTGTAATATAAATGATTTTCAGAATTGGAATGTACTGACTTATGATGCTTCTCGATATTTCCTTTATCAGCACTGAAATAAATGTGTTACATAACAAACATTTACTTTTACCTTCAATGTTTGTAAAGATATGCTGTTCTTCCTATTCCCGATCGAAATTTTCGTCACATTTTTACTACCCCTTAACATATGTTTCGTTGCTCTCTGCTCTTTACGAACTCAATGTCTTCAAGTTGATTATGCCGTTCAGTTTTAAAATAAGTTTGTTGTCACCAACCCATTCGTATTCATCCCTTTCAGAACAACCCATATCGTTCGTGATGCTCTGTCCCGCTCTGGTAAAATCTAGCAGATTCAGCATTACGACGTCGGCTACATGTTGCTAACCGCAGTTTTACCACTTCTTGATTTTATCATGAGAATTTCTTCTGCAATTTAAGGAAACTTCTATGATTCATAAAAATTATGTTGCAAGCTACTAGAATTGGCTCCGCGAGTTACCGGTAGTTAATTGTTGTAAATGTCTAACCGTCGTGATTCTTGAACAACTTTACGCAAAGATATGTTGGATATGGACAATATAACCCTGAGCAATTTTAATTAATTGATTGTAATGTTCTTTTCTGAGTGGTAGTATAAAAATATATATTTTTTTCTATATTTAAAGATTCAATAGTACACTTTCGAAACCTGGATTCACTTGACTCTTTGCATTTCGAAGCTTATTTTTCTCTATAGATTCAACATTTATTATAATATTCAACCTCACTTAGTCTAACATTTTGCATTTTTAATTTTATTTTCTTTACATATATATTATGTATTGTTTGATTAATTTAACAATTAGAAATATTGATTCAGTGATTATTTGAAACAAAGTCACAGTAAAAAGCATTAGAAAAAAATTTGAGGAATGCATATATACAGGGTGGTCCAACGAAAATTTAACACCTCTATTTTCCGGTTTTAAAATAAAAATATGGAGAATCGCTCGGAGCCGTCTTTTTCTGATTCGAGGGGGAACAACTTTATCGATTTTTTCATCCCCGTAACTTCAATTCCTTAACGGGGGTGAGCACAACCGGCTGATTTTGAAAAGGGATGAAGGATGTTGCGATACCTCATTTTGAAGATCTAATCGACCCTAAGTTTTCGCTTCAAAATTTTCATCGTTAACTAAATGTCAGCTAAAAAAGTGGAAGACTACTTACTTCTGTGATTGATTTATTAAGTGCTGAAAATGGGCACCCTTCACTTCCATGCCGAAGAGAACGCTCGTGAACGGCTAGCTTATGTTGAATTTACCTCGATTTTATTTATTTGTTAATTTTCTGTTGGAAAAAGTAGACAGACCATCTGTTTGATTTACCTTAGTCTCTCGTTAGTCCATCGTAAATTTTCAGGAACGTTGAAACTGTACCAAAACGATTGTAAATTTGCAATAGGATTAAAATGGTGTATTCCGTAGAAGAAAGGGTGGAAATGATGATAAGATTATATTCTAGAAATAATGACTCTGCTCTATTTACAGAGGCTCAATTTAATGAATGACATCCTGAAAAAATGTATCCGCTGCTTACGTTGAGCAACTGGTTGCTAAATTTGACGCTACTGGTTCAGTCGGCAACAAAACGAGGGAGTAAAAGGGGATGACAAGAGGTCACGTAGCGATGGATCCGACTCTTAGTACTAGGAAATTCTCCAATGTGTCTGGTGCTTTACGTGCAACGTAATTCATGAAAATTTTAAGAAAATTTGAGTTTCATCCTTTTAATATACGATTGGTTCAGGAATTGAGAGATGATGATTTAGATTGCTGACTCATGTTCTGTGAAGTGTCGACCCTTCTTTTATACCCAGTGATATCACTGGTCAAATTCATTCAGAACTATTACAGAACGCTATTTATCCATCCCTCGTGCAATTATTGAAGAACGAAGAAGACGATGAAACGATCATTTTTCAACATGGCGTTTCACCTCATTTCGTTTCACCTATGCGTCAGTTCTTGGATGAATATTTTCCTCAGGCCTAGATTGGAGAAAGAGACATATTGAGTGGCCTCCCAGATCACCTGGGCGCCACTGCACTCTTTTCTATGGGGTCATCTGAAATCTTAGATTTACGCTACCCAACCTGAGTCACTGTATGAGTTGCGAATTTGGATCATTAATGAATGCCATCAAAAAGAACCAGAAATGTTGAGTAATGTAACGATTTGAGCAAAATTTATTTTACTGCATGAAAGTGAATGGTGCCCATTTTCAGCACTTAACAAACTAATCACAAAAGGAAGTTTTCTTCCACTCTTTTAGCTGCCATTTCGTTGACGATGAAAATTTTGGAGCGAAAATTTAGGGTTAGATAGTACTTGATAAGATCTTCAAAATGAGGTATCGCAACATTTCTCATCCCTATTCAAAATCAGGGAGTTGTACTAACCCCCGGTAGGGAATTGAAGTTACGGGAATGCAAAATCGGAAAAGTTGTTCTTCCTCGAATCAGAAATCGACGGGTCCGAGCGATTCTCCATATTTTCATTTTAAAACCGGAAAATCGAGGTGTTAAGTTTTCGTTGAACCACCCTGTATATTATTATATGCCGAATATTGAGAATACATTTCATAAAATCTGATACAATACTATTCTAATTTTTTCGCAGATACTTACATAATACATACATGTTACAATTATTCAGTCTACGATTAGGTACTTTTATATCGATATTCATGCAATGAGATTAATGATGGCATGTTTTATAAAGTTCACTAGTACTTGGAAACTTGAATAAGTTCATATGATATTGGGCTGGTGGAACTCAATGATCTTCGCTTTGCATTCTAATAAAGTAGAGTTTCAACCTTCTGAAAACTTATTTTCAAAGTGTACTTGAGGAAATTTCAGCGAAATGAATTCCGATTTGATATTCTTCAAGCGCCTGTCGAATCCACGACAGCAAAGAAGCACAGGGAATCATCAATGCAAAGTCTGCTGGAGAATTCAAATAATTCTCTCCTTAAATATTTTTTTTATTTCAGTAAAGGCAATTCTTTCGATTACAAATGAAATTTTGTCTCGAATTGATTTTACTTTCAAAAAATCCACTGAACTAAAATATTATTGAACTAAAATATTGTTGTCTCTAATTCCTTACAAACAATTTTGAATTCTTTTATACTGTATAACATAAGATTCACAAATCTTTTTCTATTATTTCAAAATAAATGCTACTTCATTATTTCATAGGCAATATAAAAGTAGTGTTTAATCAGAGCCTATGAAAGGTTATGAAATTCATTTCAAGATCATCCATTTTCCTATTTTCTATGATATGCTCTGATATGTAAACCAAAAAAAAAAGAAATGATGCGGAGCATACAAAAACGACTCGTGGGACGAATAGCAGTAGCCGATGAGAAGCAGATTTCTATCAGCATAGCACGTTTAGTATCCTTTTTTCTGATGAAAATAATGTTAACCATCGACAAATAATATGATCAAAAAAACAAGGATCAATTATGTATCAGAATCAGTAAAAAAAGTTAATATTCATAGATATACACTATCCCAAAAATTGTTCAAAGCTTGGACTCGAAAAAACTTCTTCCCCTCGAACGATTACGATAACTTTTTGTATCAAATAGAGGGCAATTTTCGGGTTTCTAATCGTTTGCTCTGAAAATCACATATTCAGTACTCCTATGTACAAGGGCAATAAATGAGTCTATACTTTTTTGAAAGGTGTTCGAAACACCTTGCATAAAAGTTCCGTTCCGGTTCTCGGCAAGTTTTACCACTAGAGAGATATAGAGTGATCCTATAAACCTTGGATTCAACCACCAACAGAAGTACAAGACATGAGGATTATGTTCATTGTCGCTCCTTCTCTAATATATTTGTTGGGTCAATCGGTCAATTTGCTCGATCAAAAACAGAAAGAAGTTCTTAAGTATGTAATAGCAATTATATTTGTGAGCTTCTCAAGTGAAGTATTATCGTAATCTTTTACTTCTGCTTTTAGATCTGAACCTCCTGGTTCCTTCCGTTTCTTCTCTTCGCCGTTAATTCAGTATTCAGAGGTTTTGTTCAGTTCAGATTTTCGAAGAACACCTACTTTCTTGTCGCTGAGCCCTGACGGTATATCTTCAAATATTCCAGAGAAATACTCAGCACCATCATCAGAGTTGTTATCGCTGGTGTCTTCTATATATTTTCGTTTGTACATTATCTCTTATTCTCGGCGAATTGCGTCAATTACGCCTATATTCAAGAGAGGGGGAAAACTATGGCCTAATTATCATGGTTTTATTAGCCTTGCATTCATGGTATGTGAGGGAGTAGCTGTTAACGAGATGTATAAAATCTCACCAACTTATAACCGTATTCCCATTAATCAATAGTGCTTTGTGCCTGATCGATCAGTCATCATTAACCTGT
The DNA here is from genome assembly GCA_013387265.2 of Cryptolaemus montrouzieri. Classification (NCBI taxonomy): domain Eukaryota; kingdom Metazoa; phylum Arthropoda; class Insecta; order Coleoptera; family Coccinellidae; genus Cryptolaemus; species Cryptolaemus montrouzieri. The sequence continues at coordinate 47,796,711 of JABFTP020000185.1, read as the reverse complement.
TGCACTCTCTAAGTGACAGGACAAATGCAACAGACCTAGGCATTTCGAGTAATTTAATGTATTTGGACTTCTCTCACGCATTCGACTGTGATCCACTGCGATGCCTGCTCTTTAAACTGAATTATTTGAGCGTTGAGAAAGAGTAATTGTCATGAATAGCCGCTTGTCTTTCCGATAGTTGGATCTTTCGCTATCTTTTAATATCTGCCAACTCTGATCTACTTGTTCACAGATTGCTGATGAAACTAAAATTGAAACTATCCTTTGAGAAATCATAAAGTTATCTAGAATCATATTGATGTTATTGTAAGGTGGTGCTCCGTGTGGCTGCTGCCTCTCAATCTCGATAAATGCTGCGTCCTACATCTTGGTAGGAAGAACCCTAGAGCACTTTACGTTCTGGGCACAAGGGTTGTTGTTACAAGTCGTAGGCATATGAGCCTTGGCGTAATAATTATAGATGATCGAATCTGGTCCGACCCAATTTGCTATGTACGTGCAAAGTTATCGAAAATATACCGTTCACATGTAAGAAAGTTTTTATAAGAACTATGTACGTCCCATCACGAAGTTTGCTGGACCACTCTGGGCACAAGCAGAAATCAAGAAAGTTGACCGAAAAAATACTAGACAGCTACTTAATATGCATGGTGTACTACACTCTTAAGCTCACATAGACTTTCTATATGCATAATATATAAAGGAGGTAGAGGATTATTGAATGTAGAAAACAGCTAAACCGTTTCCATTGAATGACAGAAACACCAATGAAGGCCTAGACACTAACCTAGGTCAATCCTGAGCAAAGAGAGTAAAAATGAAGAAAGTTGACATTGGGAAAGAAAGGAGAATAAATGAGAAATTCGTGTGAGAAAAACATGCACGTATAAAAGTCAAGTAATGACTTGACCTGAAATTTCTTTCATGTTTCGATCGGAAATGGTTCTCATAAACGGTTTATTGATTGGTGCTCGATATGTGGAGGAAGTTTCTCGAGAGTATCTTGCTGTATTCATCAACAGTAGGTGAAGACTTCGTGTTCATGAACGATAATACTCAGTTGCATACAACAACATGGAGCCAATAGGTATGCAAACCTTGGAGTGGCATTCCCGCAACCCAGATAAGAATATTATTGCAAATCTCTTGGACGAATTGAAACGAATGACCTTCGCCAGGAATATAATAAACTTTCCCAAGAATTCATCAATTCAGAATCAATTTCATTCGCTTCCGAAGAGGATGCCTTTGCAGGCAAATGGTATTGATTCTCTTCTGTGAAATCTTTACTGTTCAAAAAAATCAACATACCGCATAAAGTTGTATATTCATTAATATTATGGTAATCATTGATATCGTTTGATTGTCATGACCTCGTTAAAAATTCACATCACTCACATAAAATAAGGTATCAACATATAGAAACTAACGATTTGTTTAGAATGAATGAAATTATGAGATCAAAAACTAAGAGAACTTTTCAAGTTATATACAAACGTTGGATAATTTGTCGAAATGTATTCCATCCCTTTCAAATTATTCCTCTTTATTTGTTCCATCGCTTCCTTCAATCTTCGAAACAATTGATAATGCTCTATTTTCGGGATTGTTATGAGTGCATTCTATGTTGCCCTTTCATCTCCTTGATCGGGCTAACCGATGAGTACTTCGATTTATATTTCAGTTTGGCAAGATTTCAATCAAGAGGGGCTACGAAACGATATAAGTGAAAAGTGGCGAAAAACGGAGACCATGTGATTGATGGAAAAACGAGGAGTACTTTGAACATGAATCTAGCTTTTCATAATGTGAATTCCTTCACGTGAACAATGCATGACGTCCATATGACGTTGTCTGTATTTCAGAATGAGCAAGCAAAAATATCCCTAGTGAACAACCTCGCAAGAGTTGGAGAAAATTGTCATGATAAACTTGATTTTTGAAGTGGTTTATTCAGTCTTGGCTCATCTTGATTCAGTCACTCTTCTCGGATCGTATGATTAGATTTATGTTCCATTTTCTGTAATAGAAGTCAAGTTGATTGCAAAATCGTCGACTGTCAAACATTCAGAGATTCAATTGATTTTAAGAGTCCTTTTGGATCTAAGAGGTATCTCTTGTAAGATCCAAATGGTTTCTTGAAATCCATTGAATCTGCATATTTTCTTATTGACAGTTGATGATTTTGCAAGACCATATTCTTAATTTTTTCCACGTGGTTTTCATCAATAGAATACAGAACTACTTGGAAGCTCATTGTCCCAATTGCGTTCTCTCCCTTCTTTGAACTATTTATATCAATCAAAAAACCGTACACGGAATAAGGTTTTTCACCAAATGCTACTTCCAACATATACAATTCTTGGGTAGAGAAAAAATTGTATTGAAAACAAAATTTAATGCAGCTTATTTGTTCAATTTTCCCATTCATATTAAAGTCGGAGAAATAAAATTGTAAGTAAACGTCAACAAGCGGAATGTACATACTGATGCTTCAGTCTAGAATATGCTGTTGTTTTTGTACGATATCGTTTATGTGGAAGCCATATACAGGCTGGTTTAACGAAAACTTTACTTCTCGATTTTCCGGTTTCAAAATAAAAATTAGGGAAGTCGCTAGGAACCGCAGATTTTTGATTCGAGGGGGAACAACTTTCCGATTTTTTCATCCCCATAACTTTAAATCCTTAACGGGGGTGAGCACAACCCCCTGATTTTGAATAGGTAAGAGGGGCTCTGCGATACCTCATTTTGAAGATATAATTGAGTACTATCTGATCGTTAATTTTCGCTGAAAATGGGCACCCTTCACTTCCATGCAGTAAAGAAGGGTGGTGTATAGCTAGCTCATGTTGAATTTACCTCGAGGTATACAATGTTTTATTCATTTCTTAATTTTTGTTGGTTTTTCCAACAAAACTTCTACTTTTGTAGACAGACCATGTGTTTGATCTACCTTAGTCTCTCGTTAGTCCATCGTGAATTTTCAAGAACGTTGAAACTGTGCCAAAGCGACTGTAAAAGTGTCGTAGGATTAAAATGGTGTATTCCGCGATAAACAGCAGCTTTATTTAACGAACGACATCCTGAAAAAATGTATCCACTGCTTACGTTGTGCAACTGGTTGCTAAATTTGACGCTATTGGTTCAGTCGGCAGCAAAAAGTGAGTGTATAAAGAAGACGAAGCGAGAAAAGTGGCTATCCTAGGTCACGTAGAGATGGATCCGACCCTAAGTACTAGAAAATTCTCCAATGTGTCTGAAGTTTTACTTACAACAATCATGTGAATTTTAAGGAAACATAAGTTTCATCCTTTTAATATACGGTTGGTTTAAGAACTGAATGAGGATGATTTTGATTGCCGACTCATGTTCTATCAAGTGGTGGGTGAAATTATTAACAATAATCCAAACTACTGTTTTTCAGATGAGTGTTCATTTTACCTTAACGGAACTGTAAACAGGCATAACTGTCGGTACTGGTCAGATGAAAATCCAAGATTATTTCAAGAAGGGCATACTCATCCCCAAAATTTAAATGTTTGGGCGGGTATTTATGGAGATCAGTTCATCTGCTCTCTTTTTTTATACCCAGTAACTATTACAGAACGCTATTCATCCATCCCTTGTGCAAGTATTGGAAAATGAAGAAGACCATGAAAGGATCATTTTTCAACAAGATGGCGTACCACCTCATTTCGTTCAACCTGTGTGTCAGTTCTTTTACTCAGGCCTGGATTGGAAAAAAGGGACATATTGAGTGGCAACCCAGATCACCTGATTTGGCGCTACAGGACTTTTTTCTATAGGGTCACCTGAAATATAAGATTTACGCTACCCAACCTGAGTCACCCGATGATTTGCGAATTAGAATCATTAATGAATGCCGTCAAATAGAACCAGAAATGTACGTGAACGATTTTAGTAAAACTTATTTTACTACATGGAAGTGAATGGTGCCCATTTTCAGTACTTAATAAATTAATCACAAAAGTAAGTAGTCTTCCACTTTTTTAGCTGCCATTTCGTTAACGATGAAAAATTTGAAGCGAAAATTAGGGTCAGATGGTACTCAATATGATCTTCCAAATGAGGTATCGCGAGACCCCTTATCCCTATTCAAAATCAGGGGGTTGTGCTCACCCCCGGTATGGGATGGAAGTTACGGGGATGAAAAAATCGGAAAAGTTGTTCCCCCTCGAATCAGAAGTCGACGGGTCCGAGCGATTCTCTATATTTTCATTTAAAAACAACCGGAAAATCGAGGTGTTAAGTTTTCGTTGGATCACCCTGTGTATGGATAACACTTTGTTTTTTGGGATTCATGTGTCCTCGAACCGAGGAGAACCGAGAATACAAAGGTTATGTGTTGGATAGTTTTCAACGATCTTCGACATTTATCAGAGCCAATGTAACGACCAGCAATTTTCTTGGTATATGTCCCTACGAACTTTTTGATATTTGTGTGCGAAATAAATATCTCCCTGAAGAACTTGAACCCTGAAGCTTTTGAACATTCTAATCAATTACTTCTCAGAACCATATTGATTCCAATAAAAACACCCTCCGCAACCATATACGAGGAACGTTCTCCATTAAACGAGAACGATAAACCTGCTAGAAAACCACGAAAAATAAGGTATACTTCTACAATTTTCAAATTATGTAGCCTGATTCCTGCTTATTGTGCAGGTGCCGAGCCTAGACTTGATCGAGACACGATTCAGAATTGTTTCTACGCTTCCAGCAGACTGATTGTCGGGACATCGATTCGTACACAATCCAAGCCTAAACTTCCCGCAACACTTGGCCGGGAAACTCGAAAGTATTTTTGTATCAAGCAACAGTCGCAACTTGGGTATTTCATACTTTATCACAAGTTCACAGGTGGTCCCTTCGCGATATTTGTTGAAAAATGAAAATGCTGACTTATGATGTAACGATGTATTTATTTGAGTCTAACAAAATGATGTAATAATAATAATCAGTATATTATTAGGTTCGGAGATACATCATTCAAGTAAATAGATTTTCATTTCGTTACTATCTACTCAGATTTACAATGATGATTCAACTTTGACCAAACCATAGATAAATTAGTTATCAATTATAACCACACAATCAGAAACAGTGATAGTAAAATAGATGAAGGAAAGACATCTGACGAAATTAGCTGCAGTCAAATGTATATTCGTACGGAAAGCACAATATTCGAATGAATGAATATTACTAAGTTTCATCAGCAAATAAGCTAATTCTAATAACGCAATTAATCATCTAATTAAAGAAAATCATAAATCCGACCAAAATTTTGAAATTTTACATTCATATAACAAAAACTTGATATTGAAATTCCACTTGAATATATAAATTTAAACACTCTAACATATTATTGGATGTACAGTTAGGTTCTGATGATAATTCTCCTTTACATAATTTGTTTTCTGTTAAGTAAATTAGTTAATATTTCTTTGAATTCGTTTGGATCGTTTCACTGACTTTCAATCCTATTGTGTAGATCATCCATAAATTATTATTATTATTAAATACAAGAGAACGAAGGAAAATCTAATAAGATTCTAAAAAATATGTTAAAAAGAATACATTTTAAAAAATTGGCTGAGGACATATAAACATTCTCATTTGAACTCCGCTACTACATCGGCCGCTATATACGAGTTGTATATATTCCTGAATCCGTTAACTGATTCCGCACTGATTGCTTCATGAGGAAAATTGTTCCAGGTAATGACTACACAAGAACCCAAACGACGCAGTAGCATTTGGCACTATAACCGTGCTAATTGGGATGAGCTGCGTGAATTCTTTTCGTGCTTCCCATTCAGTGATGTTTGCCTTTCAGATCCTGACATCAATGTGTGCACTGGATCTGTTAGGGAAATCATTCATGCAGGAATGGATATCTCCCTAATTCTATGAAAGGAACAACAGCACCAAAGCCATGATTCAACAAAGACTGCGAAAGAACCTCTGCAGCCAAGAGCAGAGCTTACAAGTCATACAAGATAAATCCAACAGAGGAAACAGGAACAACTTTCGTACGAATTCGGAACGTATGCAACCTGATATCTGCAATAGCAAATGCTAATTTCAACGATGGGGTAACTAATAAACTCCTTGAACAGGCCAGTGGCCCTAGACAATTCAGGTCTATGGCGAAGACTGTCAGTTCCAATTTCTGCAAATCAGCGTTTCCGCCTCTTATACTAGAAGAAGTGGTATAGCATCATCTCCTAAAGAGAAAGCCGTTCTCTCTATGCTCTCTTGTTCTCAAAGAATTCTGTGCTAGGTTCATCTAACGCAATACCACCGAACATTCCATCTACAAATTCTCCCATGGGAGAAATTAAGTTCAGAGTCCGCACTATGAGACGGGCTGTCTAACAGCTGAACTGCAAGAAGGCTGTTGGTCTAGACGAAATACCGTCAATCGTCCTGAGAAACTGTGCTCCTGAACTGGCACCCATTCTTAACTGTCTGTTTCAGATTTCTTATGAAAGTCAGACTTTTCCGAGCAGCTGGAAAATAGCGAGAATTTAACTGATCCCAAAGAAAGGAAAGAAGTCCTTACCCCAAAACTACCGCCCTGTTGCACTTCCTCCCATTATGTCCAAAGTGATGGAGAGAATCATAAATGATAAACTCATAAAATATCTTGAGTTGCAGGGAATTATTAACGACCGTCAGTATGGTTTTTACAGGCAAAGATCGACAAGAGATCTGCTCGCCTACGTCACTCATGTTTTTACATCGACGATGGAAAAGCATGGATAATCCAGAGCAATAGCCCTCGACATCTCTGAAGCCTTCGATAGGGCTTGGAATGCAGCCTTGTTGAATGAACTTGCTGCATATGGGCTTCCCGAAAAATGACGGGGTAGGATAAGTACCTTTCTTTCAAATAGATCAATAAGGGTTGTGGTCGACGGTATAACATCTGATTGTTTCCGGTTGCAAGTAGGGGATCCACTCTTTTGCCAACCTTGTTTCTGTTGCAGACGATTGTACACTGGTTTCATTTTTCAGTAGTCTGTAGCCGATTACAGGTACGGAATCTTAACGTCAGAGATGTCAACAAATTAATAACTTAAGCTCTCACTTACAGAGGAGTGGGGTCAGTTAAACTTGGTGAGCTTCAACGCGAGCAAGATGCAAGCAACTACGTTTTCTAGAAAGGTCCCTGCTGGAGAACTTCCTCTAATGATGCCTGGCCAACAAATTGCATCCAAAGATTCGATGCGCATTCTCAGGATAACGGTCGATTCCGGGGTTTGCTAGCAGGAACATGTATCAGCAGTAGCTAAGTTGGCATCAGCTGAACTTAGTTTTCTTCTCAGAGCCAAGCGATACTTCACGTCATCTCATCGACCTGCTTTGGAATATTGTTCCAATGTATGGGGATCTGTGCCCAAATATTCGTTGCGGATGTTGGATAGTGTGCAAAAACTGGCTGTGCACCTCATCGACCACCAGGAGATCACCCGCGATCTCCAACCGCTCTCAAAAGACAACTTGCTGACCAGAAGATGCTCCAATGAGCTGAAAAACCTTGTTCCGGGAAAACTCAGTTTTTGCTTTAACACTAGGCTGGCAGGTACATTTAACCACCCCTAGAACCTGCCTCTGTGAGAGTTCCTTCGTTTACAGGGCCGGTGAGCTGTGGAACTCGCTTCCGTCCACCATCTTCCCAACATCCCACAATTTGGCCCTCTTCAAGAAGCGAGTAAACAGACACCTCAATTCTTCCCAAGCGCCTACTCATGAGGTGTCGCAGGTTCGCCTATTCCTGGGAAGCACGCATAAAAAGCACTATTATTCAAAAAATATCGTCATTCGGTTTGAAAGCAGATTTCAAGCTGTATCCTCAGAGTCATGAATCTATATTTCGTTTGAAAAGTGACAAAGTTCCTCACCGATGAAGTTTATTTTCAGTGCTCTAAACATCTTTTTAAGATTATCGCAAAGTTTACGCTGTTCCAAATCAGGAGTTCTAGCTAATAGGTCTCGTTGCATAGTCCGGGTGAATTGAACCGAAAGTGATTCGAATAGAACGGCGTTGGATAGACTCGAATGGCATTTCTTTAAAACACAAGAATTGCACTCCACATCGGAGCGCATTATTCAAAGAATAAGACATAAGTTTTATATAATTCAACGAATGTGGAAAACGACGTCTTTTCGAAAATGTTTTTCAACATATATATATACGAGATCCGGCGCGGTTTTAAACGTGCTTCTGCGATTTTTTTCGAGCGATAACGAACCAATGCAGTATTTCATTTGGGGACTATTCGCACCATTGGGCATCACTATTCATTTCTCAGAGTTTGATTTTCATCGGTGTAGTGGGAAAAAGAAGATCTAACGTGATATTTAATATCCGAAATGAACACCAAAAAAATATGAAAATTAACACTGCGACGTTTACCCCATTCATCCGAAAAGTCATCGCCGATCCCAATGACAAAGATCCTTCTGTTTCAAAGTCATCAATCCAGTGTTAGCGACCACTCTTTATCCTACAATGTTCTAATTTATACTGGAATATTCTCCTAACTACCCGATCTAAGGCTTTGCTGGGCCAAGGTATATCAATTCAACTGGAATTCCAACGTCCATGTAATTTGTCCAATCTTTATAAGTTTATAAGTTTGTTATAGTTGATTTACCTGAAACAAAGCTTTATTGCTGTCCTGGGATAATGCATTTCTGAACCAGAAATTAGATGAAAGGTTTCCATACAATTGATTCCATAACCTTGGATACTATGAGTACCAGACTAATCGGCCGATAATTCTCTCATTTTCACTCCGCTTTCGTAAAAGCTCTGATTGATTTTCCTGGAAGAATGTAATTTTTAGGTAATGAGCGAGACATACACGATTTGTACTAAAGGAAATGCTATAGTTGAAGCGCTTTTCTTGAGAAAGTTCTACAGTGAGACCATCTGGTCCTCGAGAACTTTTCGGTTAGAGATGTTCGATATATTTCGCAACTAGTTCAGATGTGAAATCTTAATGCTCGATGTTGTTCTGTTCTTTATGGGAGAATGTAGGTGCAAATGGCTGACACTTGGCCTGCATAGTAGACTGATCAAAAAGTCACAGCCAGTACATTTGCGGTATACATGTTTGACCTGCAAAGATCTCCATTTGGTGTTCTCTGACAATACTCTTCATGAAATTTGAAAAACTTCTTTTTGTCACCAGTACAAAGAGCACGCCCATTTTGTTATCTAGCATCACTCATCCATTCTTATAAAAGAAACGATGCCTCCAAACATATGTCATATTCCCGAACCTTCCGCCACTTCAGGTATTTCTGCCATAAACTCTTTTTGGTTCTTATTTTTTACAGAACCTCACACTGTGTTGACGGTTTTTTGGTATAATATTTTACTACTCTAGATGTAATATGTTTTGATTTAATAGTATTAGTAATGTCAAAAGGGACTTGTTCAAGGGTGATAAACTATCCAATAGGTAAGTCATGTGTTATTTCTGAGAAGGGTAAAGTGCTTTTTAACAAGAAAAGTTGTAGCAGAGATTGGTTCTGCCTAAAACATGTTCGTTGTTCGACAATTTTCTATAGATTCGCTCCAAATAAAGTATTTGAGAATCGATGTTCTGCTAGTTTTGGTTGTGCGATGAAAGACATCGGCCATGTCAAATTGGAAAAGTTGAGATTAGGTTCTGTAGGTTAAACAATTTGACCAATTTTTTTTTTAAAATCTTAGTTCACTTTATATTTTGTAATTATCTGTTATCGATACTTGATAATCTTAAATCAAATTTTCGTTTATTCATGGTCACAACTGTTTAATTTGTGACATGAATATTGATTTTATCTCTAGCTAGTTAAAACCTATACAAGCATCTCTTATTCATACTTGAATAATCAACCTGTGATTGATTTTGACAAAGATGTTGTATTCTCAGAAATTATGGTACAATTTTGCTTATGATACGTTTGCTGATTACGAATGATTAAAAACAAAAGCCTCTCTCCCCCTGGTCACCTCGGTAAAGGTTTGGTTCGGTTGCGGTACGGTGTTGCGTGAATAATCATAAAACTTTCTATATAATCCGCATCTTCAAACGAAGATTGTCGCCAATAGAGGCCATAGTAGCAACGGTGCATTGAACTGGATGCTATAGGTTCTGTGACAGGCTCTAATTTAGTGTTTACTAGAATTCGTTGGTATCGGCTACTAGTTCACTATTAAGCGGCAGCCCGTAGTGCTGCTTAGAACAAGGAAACACTTTTTGCCACATGCAGTAGTTTGCACCATTGATGGTAAAAGACTATATTCCAAAAAAGAGCTCAACTTCTTGAGCAAGTAAAAAATCAAGATGCTTGATTTATCTTTGCAGATATTATAAATTAGGGTCAATTCGTGATGTTACACCAACATCATGTAGTTGACGGACTTGAATGAAATGGAAAGTGAACCACTACCGATGCCAAACAAGGCATCCAATTCCGACGATAAACTTTCTTTGTGTAATAATTCACTATATTATAGTGACGATGCGGCTGCCGTCACTTTCACCTCATTCTATTACAAAAGCATCACGCATACAAAGCAGTTCCTTACGTCGAAAAACAAATAATTAAGACATTTCGGAAATGATAAACATCAATTTAGAAAGTGAGTATACCAAACACGAATATGAGTATAGCGTGAATGCTAATCAATAGATGCATTATATCTTCCTTCCGCTTTCATTGGATTTTAGAAGGCTAGTTAGAAATCAATCGAATTGAAATCGAAAGTGAAAGATTGGATCGATGGATATTCCAATGAATAACTGAGAATCAATGCCTGACCTTCAGACAATAGCGAGAAATCTCATTTTGATTCAAACGTTTTGTCGAATTGAGGGAAATGACAGTTTAAGCTCAGTGCGGAGAAGAACAAATATAACTATCTTAAAAACACATGTACATGTTCTCTTGTAATCCAATAACTTGGATTAATATTCACGAAGTTTATGAAAATGCTATTTACAGTGTGTTTCTAAAGCATTCTGAAGTTTATCAGTTTATGAAAATGGTGAATACAGTGTGTTTTCTGAAGCAATCTGAAATATTCTTGAGGACAATTGGACGTAGTTATGCAGAAAGCTACCAAGCCACAAAGACATGAAACCGAGATCATTGAAGTTAAAGTTTTTTTTTCAATGTATTAATTTATGTATAATTCAATATTATTGTTTTCAATTCAAATAAGCAAAAATTTGTTGGTTGCTTATTTTATGCAAAATTGAAAAGTATTCAAAATAGACATAGCCGTGAAATGAATTTCAAAAAAGGTAGTATTTTATTCAGAAAATTGTGCAAAAAATCTACAATACTTATTCAACTTCGAAATCAAGAGAATTGACATTGAAACCATGAACATCTTCTTCAATATTGGCATCACTTTTCAAATTTTCGTAAAACATTTGACAATCTGATAAAATTAGGTGCATCACTTCTCTAACGTTCTTGATTTTGGCTTCAGCAAAATGTTTTCCATTAGGCCGTAAAAGAATCAGATAGAAAAATACAGTACCATTTTCACGGGGAGACTAGGAGACTTCTGTCTCGTTTTCTTCCAAAGATCGATTATATCTTCAGGTGAGTCAAATGAATTTTGTTGCACCATAAGAATAAATAGTTTGTCTATTTAGATTCGTATGGATCTTATTTTGAGCCAATTGATTTTTTGTTATCCACTGATAATTTTCTATTGACGATCTTCTTTTTATTCTGAAAACTAAAATAATAAAATGCCATTTCAGTTACAAGTGGTTTTTTCTTCGACAGTTTCTCATGAATTGTATACACTCCGAAGGTAGGCACAGTTTTGTTTCAAAGCTGACTCTATGTCAACAAAATCTGCATGATTAGGAAAGAAACTATGTCCTGCATACAGAGATCTTAGAGTATTATCGCTGAAGTTGACAGAACTCTCCAGTATAGATTTCAACATGAGGGTCAGCTTTATGTTCCTGTTTTCCCCGGAAGAATCACTCCACAAAATAAGGTGGCGAACATTCGGTGGAAGTTTGGTTTGTATGTGTTTGAGAAGGCAGGACCGTACTTCCTGGGCTCCTCTTCCTGCAATCCCCTCAGCCCAGACATAATAGTACTCTATGTCTTCCTTTCCGCTGTAAACACCGGCATTGTACATCTAAAGTTGGCACCAGTAAAAAACGATGTGCGTTGGGATCCTTGGCACGGGTAATGTTTTCTCCAAGTCAAACGTGAGGCATCCATGATCTTCACTCTCTTTCGCTAGTTGGAAATCTTGCCTTCTCAATTTTTGGGCATTTTCTGTATTTTCTAAATCAGTTGCATGTTCCTCTGAAAGTTCTTTATTTTTAGCCGGATTCGCCTCATTCTCTATTTTTATCTTGAGACTATCTCATATTTTAATACATCTTGAAAAAAATTCAGAAACACACTAAGGAAACCACTAAGTACACGTTAATATTTCGAGGTTATGTGGAAATTATTATTTTGCAAGAACCAACCAACCCACTTGTGGGTTGAGAGTATTCTGCACTAATGTAAACAGAACATGCGTGAATAAATGGCTTGGTAGATAGTATCCTCGACTCATATTGCTTCATCACATTGGTTGGTAGGTTTCTGCAATTTGAAGAATAGGTTACAGAAGGTTGGTTTTCGTTACCAACTCAGTTATGGTAAGATTGTGGGTTGGTATGCAAAACTACATCCAATTATCATTCAATTTTAGGACAAAGAGTTCGTATAACCAGGTGTGATACTTGTTGATACTGAGTTAACTGTTTTATTCATCAGATAGGAATAATGTGGTTAAAAAAGAATAAATATGAAATTTTTGAGCACATAACAAGTGTTTTATAAACTGACAGGATAACAGTAGGTGCAGTTTCGTGATGACGTTTCGAAAATAACTTAAGGAATGAATTCTACGAGCGAGTGATTCTAATTATCCTAATAAATGTGGAAAATATTGTATATACCGGTTTGGACAAATTTTGAATGAAAACTTCTGTACGATTACTGAAAACTATGGAGCTGCACCGTCACGCGTGAACAACAAACGTATACACCTGAAAGTATATTTTACAGGACATGAAGATATATCATAGTGAAAACAAATATTGAGGAAAAAGAAAAATGGGTGATAGCATCAATCTGAACATCTGCTATAATATGTTAGTCTAATTCACCAGATCAAATCGGTGTTTATTCTTGAAAAAGCCATAAAAGTTATGAGCTCATTGATTTCGAAATGACGCATGGAAAAATGAACTGAACTGTTTGACAGCACAAAACAGATCGGGAAGTTAATATGAATTAAGATGAAACAATATATTCAGATTTTTGAAAATAATTGACAAACCTAATCAAGTCATTATCATGAAGAATTTTCTCAGAAGACAAAATTTTCCATAAAAAGCCATACCACACCAAACTCTGCCCTTACTATTTGTTATCTCACATTAACGTTAAATGAGGGGATCCGCGCGGCTTCTCTACTCGAGCGCATATTCTCCAGAGCGAGTACAGTATCTTAGAAGTATTAAAACTAATGGTGTCAGTTGAACGTTGTAAAAAATAAAGTACCGTTGAAAGGAAATTTTGATTTATTATTCAAAATGCTGTGAATTGTTATCTGAGAAAAAATTTTTAATAATTGTTCTGAGAATATTTCGCTTTCTGGAGCTCCTAATACAAAAACAAAACAAGATTCCGTCATAAAACTTTCTGAATGTTGTTCATCCTTCAAATTCAAAATTTCTTAAATCAACCAAAATTAATATTTTTCACTTTCTTGGTAATGTTAGTGATATGTAATCAACAACATATACAGCATTTGATAGATGAATGTTAGCTAAAAGTTAGACATTGTCTCTCGTAAGAGAAATTTGTCGTGATAATCTCACACATTTCTGTATTTGTAGCAATTGAATCGAAATCAATGATTCCGAAGACTATTTTAACACCATATTAGAAAACCAAATATCATTAATCAGCAATTTAATTATTGTCATTGTTTACTACATAACGCACCAATGAACTATAATTAACTGCATCGCAGTGCAATTTCTGCATATTTCAATAACAACAAAAAACAGGCAAATATAGTACATTTAGAATTTAAAGAAGCTACAACATTGCATTCCCTAATCTGTTTATTTTAAACTACTAATAACTATGACAAAACGAGTATGGTTATGGTTATACTGAATTTTTTGAGCTATAACTTTTTTTAATGGCAATAGCTGGTGACGTTAACGACAGTAATCACTAGAGCTTACACTAAACGATTGCAGAAATTGTATTGTACACTCCATAGGCAGAAAATTTTCCGACATATGTAATATGATGACTGAGGCCATTAATTCGTAATCTTTTTGAGTTTGTATCAGTTAAGAGCATTTCGCTTATTGACAATAACCTAAATTTTGAAAAATTAAATAAAAAAATCTTTCAACAAGACTTCATTTATTGAACGTTCAAACGACGTCACAATGTTTTCAAATTTTCAACTCAAGGTTATCTTTTAATGGTTAACCTTTCCATTACTCTATTATAGAAGTATTGAGATTAATTCTTAAAAATTAATGTTCTCTTTTTTTCATATACAATTTAATAAAATATTGTAATATGTTTAGATTTCAACAGATATCATAATCGGCTCGGTGGCGTAGAGGATATGATGCTCGTCCCTTGCGCACAATGCCAGTGCGATTTTTCGGATTCTGGTAATAGCTTGAGTGTCCATCTTTCGGAGGAAATGTAAAGCCGTCGGTCCTGCCGATGTGTTGGACACTAACTCGACACGAGAGGGGTTCGGCAAAATTCCCGGGTTAGTGAGGTGACAGAATTCCCCGGAGTGTCATTAGCCGAAAGGCAGAAAGAGAGCACGTTAAAGGTTCAAAAAAAAGCAGATTTCAAAAGAATTTGGTTGAATTGAATAAACTATTCATTGAAAAATAAGAGCTCTCGTTAAACTGAGAATTTCTGCAGAATTTAAAGCTGATGGCTTCTTTCGTTTGCGAAGAAAAACTTTCAAATCACATATCGCAAGGAGGAGGTTCTCAAAGAAATAATTTGATCGATTAATCTTCCTTATTTTATCTGAGGGGTTCACCACTTCTAGTAGGTCCTCGTATTTAGGAGAAACACTGTCCATTGAGTTTTAATGAATGAAGTAATTTTATCATTTGAAAAACTGGAATCAGATATTTTCCTTAAGTTATGTATCACTAATTATTGAAAAAAACCGAAATTCATTTATGCACTTTATGTGTATGTTCACATATACAACTTGAAATATTCGCCTAGTGAATCCATTTACCTCATTTAAGTATCCCCTGTTTCGACTTAATAAAAATGAAAACATTTAGGGTAAGGATAACATATCATGCAACATTTGATGAATTCATTCATTTACTCGAGTGAAAGAAGAGAGAATTACATTTAAAACAGAAAAAAATATGAAAACATTGGTTATCAAATTTTTATGTAAGTCATAAAACACAATAAAATAGTGTGTAGAATGGATAACTATTCAGAAGACGCTGAGACTTCCATGATCGCCCCTAAAGTGTAAGCTTAGAAAAATTACGAGAAATGTGTGAACTATACGTGCTGTTTTATATAATTCAAGAGAAAGGGAGAAGAGAACACGAGAAAAAGCCTGTCTCGCCTGTCGCTGATACATACAGTAGGAGTTACGATGTTAGTATGTTGTGATCAAAAAGTGGAAACAGAATTATTGTGTTAATGTTTCATTATTCACCTTAAACAGAACTTTGATTAGTGAATGTGAGATGGTGGGATGGCAGAAATCTGAAAACCATAAAAAATCAAGATATAGGACAATCTAAGACTGACTAACTTAGAGTTTCCTCAGCCTTAACGCACTCGCAATTTGAACCATCTACAGAATTCCACTTGAAACAGATACTATTACAACGCATGTGACTTATTCTTGAACGATTTGAGATACACTAAGTCCTTCCTCTGAGTACAAAACCAGGAATCGCCTGAATAGCATCTTTTATGTTCATTGAATTCATTGAAAAATTATTTTCTTTCCAATCACTTTTCCAAAGGCCTTACGCATTCAAAGTAGTGCGCTGAAATTCATCAAATCGATCATCGATCAAACGGGTTTCCGAGATTTCTATCTTAAAAAAGGTGAACTCCGAATTTCTTGGATAATTAGAAAAAATTACGGATGATTGCGATACTTGTCTCAACTGTTATCAATGCAGATTGCGGATATATGCGGGAATTATATTGCAGTGGAAATGTAGCCAGGGAATTGGGGTTGAACTAATGCTACTACTTGTAATTCTCATAGCATAATTCAATTGGGAATCGATACAATTGCTCATGACGACTATTTATTCAGACAGAGCAACAGTACTCAGCTGCAGAAAAGACTCGAGCATAAGCAGCAGTTCTGAGGGTGCGAAAATCGACCCGATTAGATTTAGTGAAATACTATTTCTTGTTTTCAGTTTTGATTCAGTTTATTGATATGTGATTTGAAGGATACAGAGAAGTTCAGTGTAACACCAAAATATTAGGGATAGAAATTGTGATTCAGTAGAGAATCATCGAAAACTAAACTCCTTTTGTTGATAATTCATATGCAAAGTAGATACCTCAGCTCTTAAAGAAGGATTAAAGCAACTCTCTCAGAAGAACTTGTTCAAATTTCCAGATCAGCAGTTAGAACTTGTTAAATAGTTAGGAAGTTGTGACGAAAAGACAGAGCAATATCATTGGCATATCTCCATTGTGTTTTATTTTTGATCCTTTAACGTGCTCTATTTCTGCCTTTTGGCTAATGACACGCCGGGGAATTCTGTCACCTCACTAACCCGTGAAGGGGAAGGGTTCTTTAATGTAGAACACATCTCTGTTAGACAGGACCGACGGCTTTACATATCCTCCGAAAGATGGACACTCGGGCGATTCCCAGAATCCGAAAAATCGCACTGACTTTGTGGGGATTGAACCCAGACAACTCTGACCAGGGGACGAGCATCATATCCTCTACTCCACCGAGCCGGCCTCCATTATGTTATTGCTAAAGTTACGCCGTCTCAACAAGTTTTTGCCATGAACAGATTTTATATAGAAATTGGGATTGTATGAGTTCATTTCGGTATCATTTCTTACCTATGGATATTGTCTCTAACGATTGGCGGATGCGCATTTCTATTCAGAATCATTAACAACATAAATACTGAGTTTTACTCAAATCTTTGCATTATGTTGGCTCGGTTTATTTAAAAGTTGATTTTAGAAAGCTTAATATGAATTACTTACCCTAAACCAGCCTCGGAATCTCTACCTCCAACTGAAACTACATATCAAAATTTTCGGTAAATCTAGTTTGTCTGTAAAGAAATATGTGTAAAAAGAAAAGTTCTCATGGACTCATTGACACCACCAAAGTTATGCAGGACGTTGATCATAATAGTTGAAAAACTAGATCATTTGTAATTATAATTGTGTGATATCTAATATAAATATAGTAAACCATTGAATTAATTTAACAGTAACTGTCTATTGGCGGATACACTCTGACACTACCAGTTTCAATCTCTTTTTCCCTCTCTCAAGACAATCATTATTCTGAAGCGCATCCACCAATATCGAGACGCCCTGTTTCAATTCAATTAAAATTTTCATTCTATTATGAGATTACTGAAATAATAATATTATCTCGTTGTTATCATCGTGTAAATGTTCATAAATTGTTAAAATACTACTGTGAAATTTACCCTTGGTAATAGTTTTGTTTTTCTTTCATCAGGTTCATCCGTTTTTCAAGTTTACTCCGCAAGCTGATAGATTCGACGTAGCAGTTCTAAGGCTAGATCGTACATCTCATCAACTGCCCCACATCACTCCCATATGTCTTCCACCAAGAGGAGAGAATTTTCTGGGTGAAACAGGAGTAGCAGCTGGATGGGGAGCTTTGAGTCCTGGATCAAGACTTCGTCCACAAACATTACAGGCAGTACAAGTTCCAGTCATAGATAACAGGATATGCGAAAGATGGCACCGAAGTAAAGGTATTGGCGTAACCATCTATGACGAGATGATGTGTGCTGGGTACAAAACAGGAGGAAGGGATAGTTGTCAAGGAGACTCAGGTGGTCCATTAATGTTGCAGAGGCAAGGAAGGTGGTTCCTCATTGGTATTGTATCAGCAGGGTACTCTTGTGCTCAACCTGGCCAGCCTGGTATTTACCACAGGGTGGCTCATACGGTCGAATGGATAACAAGAGCCATAGCGTCATGATTATAATGTGAAGTTTTGTATCAT
Source organism: Cryptolaemus montrouzieri (assembly GCA_013387265.2). Lineage (NCBI taxonomy): Eukaryota > Metazoa > Arthropoda > Insecta > Coleoptera > Coccinellidae > Cryptolaemus > Cryptolaemus montrouzieri. The sequence goes on along the minus strand of JABFTP020000185.1, from coordinate 47,778,353 downwards.
ACAATAGACTTTTTTCAACAGATCCGTGATTTAATGGCTCTCATGTTCGACTTACTCGTGATATTCCTATTTATTGTGTATTAATTTAAGAGAATCATTTTATTTGCTCATGACTGATGAGAATAGGAGAGCTTTTGTGTCAATATATATTGATATAAATTAAGTTGTGTTTTATTTAACCCAAAATATTTTTAATTGTTAAAGAAAGTATCTTATTTTCAAGATAATTATTCCGACTTCAACATGTAAGAACAAAGTGGATATTGCTGAAAATGTTATAAAATGCTTAGTGAAGGTGCCAATTACTGTATTCTTTTCATTATGTAAATGTTTAGCCTTTTATTCGCATCATCAACAACAAAGTTTCTATCCAAAACTGAATAAACTCTACCCCGAACAATAAACAGTCTTCACAGAAGTCTGCTATGGGTTCTCGACATCGGTTCACATACACTACCTTCATTCTTTTTTCGATTATCAGAAATTCAGCTTTTCACTATCTTGCTATTTTTTGCCTCACATTTTATGGGAATACGAGGTCCAGCATTTCCGACATCTTTTGGTGATCTTCGATTTGTCACTTCAGGTTGCGTGTATCCGATTTGATCCATTTTGCTTGTATTTAATGATCTACTAGGACTCGTTATCTTGATTTGATCGATCTTACCCCATTTTCTACTTTAAACCATTGTTTAATATTTCAGATTCTCATCTTGTTCCCTAGCCTGACCCCTCCTATTGCTCTGATTATCTTTATTCATATAATATCTAGGGTAGTTTCAGATTTTGCAATGTCAGTTCGTATTTTAGCAATATGGATAAGTATAGGTCTCACACAGATCATATTTTCATTTCCTTCTGAACGTGTTCGTTCTTCCCTCTATGTAAGATTATCTGAGCAGCTAAATTTTCCAATGATTTTCTTTGCTAACGACTGGTTTCATTTTACACTGTTAGGTTGTATCTGACTAGTTGCATTGAAATAACAATTGATTCTGATAAAACTTAGATTATTCTCTTTATATTCAATCAATACATCCTGGTCGACGTAGCAGTTCCTTCCGGGGTCTCTGTGTTCCTTCATCAGTTTATCGTGCTATTTTATACACTCCCCATAAAAATTGTCGCATCACCCTACTTTTACGACAATACTATATAAACTTTTAGGTTGGTCATTCAAGAGTCGCTTGGTAACTTTCAGAAGTGTAAAATAAGAAGATATCATTCAAAAAATATGAGTTTATGATGGAAAATACCAACAATTTTTGAGTTAATGAAAAATTAAAAAGTTTTTCATCTTCAAACATTCGCGAAGAGACCAATCAACTAGCATCGAATGGATACTAATCATTTTCAAAATTGAGTATTTCCTCCCCGGGCCCTAAATACTGCCAGTATACGTCTCGAAAGCCCCTCAAACAAATTTTGGATGTACTCATGTGTCACAGAGTTTCAAATTTCAGGAAACAGACTTTCTAGTTGTTGGAGTGTTCTACAAGGCATCCTACATTGCTGAATTTGCCACCCCATGTTGTCCCAAACATGTTCTATGGGTTTCAAATCGGAGCTTATGGATGGCCATCTTGAAATATCAATTTCGGCATTTTGCATAAATTTTGTAACTACTCTCGCAGCATGAAGCCGAGCATTATCATGCATATAAATGAAGTTTTCGCCAATCAATGGGCCAAAGGGTACAACATGGGATCAAGGATATCTGCGATGTATCTGGCCGCTGTCATTTTTCCATTATTCACTAGGACCAACTCAGTTCGACCATGGAAAGAAATGCCTCCCCACACCATTACTGAGCCCCCTCCGAAGTTTTCAGTTTGCCGGATATTGTATTGCTGATACCGTTCCCCAGGACGTCTGTATACAGGCATGCGTCCATCATTTGATACTAGACAGAACCTGGACTCGTCGGAAAAGAGAACATTCGACCATTCTGGAATACCCCAATTTGCATGTTCCCTCGCAAACTGAAGTCTTGAAACTCGATGCTCTCTGGTGAGACATGGACCGGTAGAAGGCACCCTTGGTCTGATATCGTCTTCCCTGAGCCTTTTTCTAGCAGTTCGCAATGAAATATGCACATTTCTGGAAAGTGCAAGTGGATTTTGTAGCATTCTAGCCGTACAGTGCCGAACTCTTAGTGCAATTAAACGAAGCCAACGATCATTAACTGTTGTTGTTATCCGATCTCGTCCCTGTCCGGCCCTTTTTCAATATTCCCTTGTTTCGTGGTACCGATTAATTGCTCTTGAAATAGTGCTTTGCTTAACATTCAACAAGTTAGCCACGTAACGTTGGGTTCGCCCCTCCTCTAGAAGTATTACAATTCTTACCACTTCATGATCACTCAAATAGCGTCCAGGACGTTCAGCAGCCATTACAATAAATTCAAAGATTCGAAAATCAATAAGAAACACAGAAACTTGCATTAATTTAGCGTGAAAACTGTGGAGAAATTGAATGAATACTGATAGTCAAATACACTCATTCTTGTTTCAGAAGTGTTTGAAATCATATGGAAACAAATATTACTACATAGATAAGATTTTTTCCTTATATGTCCAAAAACATATGTTGACAAAGAAACTGCGATTGAGCTGCTTAATCGATTGTGGAACTCAGAATACCAGGTGACGTTACAATTTTTGTGGTGTGTGTATTTCTCGTTGTTCCATTTTGATCCTTGAGATAGTTTTAGTATAGCACAGTAACATCTCTGAGGTATATTCTATCAAAAGCATATTTGAGATCAACAAAAGTAATTTTAAGTGGTGTATTAAATTTAATTTTTTTTTCCTAGTTGCTTAAGGGTTTTTCTGATAGAACTTTAACTGATACTATAATCTCTGTACAGAACTCAGTACAGTTTTTGCGAGGTAATAGGTCTCAGATTTCCATTTGACATTTTGTTCTTATCATTGATCTTGTTTCATTAATGTTCTAATCTTTTTCAATGACGAATAATGGTAAAAGCGGCTCATTTTTATAGTTTCAGAAACTTTTCTCGGCCGCAAACTACTGTTTTCTTTCTCTTCACTTACCATGAAAAATAAAGCAACGGATATAGAACGAGGGTTTTTATTGGAATTATTTTTTCACTTTCTTCAATTGAAAGAACTACAAGACACGTGCAAGATATCTCTCTCAGAAAATTTTGCAATACTATGCGAATTTCACCACCGGTTCGTTATAAACAGCTACTGCTATTGAAAAGCATAAAATTAAATATTTCAAAAACCCCCCACTCTTTTTGAATAACAATGGAAATATACCTTTTCAAATTACTCAGTATAATCGTCTGACTATTTGGATTGTTTTCTTAATTTCTCTGGCGAATGCTCTTTTCTCGAACACATGTCGATGAAAGGTAAAATATTGAGGTATTTATTGTTCACACTATAGCAGCTTACTCTTTTTTCTCTTCTTTGCTCAGATCAGTCGTTACGACATCCACATGCAGATCCACACGTTAAACTCATAACACCCCTTTTCCTCTACCAAGCACTAAACAATTTGAAGACTGAAAACATGAATTCAAAACATTCCGCAATACATTTTTCAAAATAACCTCTAATCCGTACACAAATTCTCCACCAAACTGCTAGATGGCCAACTGATTTTCTTTTAACATCTAGCTGGTTTCGAACAACAATTCTATGAATAACAGATAATTGGAGGAGCGTTGAACTAATTTTGACAAATCTGTAGAACACCAAATAAATTATTATCATCATCGTCGTCTTAATAATCGAAATGTCTCTTAGTGTTTTTTCGTGGTCAGATCACTGATTTGTAAATGTAACTGCCAAGAAGAAGCCAGTGATGAAATTTGCGTAGCATTGCATAAGGGAGATGACTGGAATTCAGTATTTACTTCAATAGAAGAAACTGACAGCATATTTTTAGAATACTTCGCACCTTTTTCATTCTGCAGGAAGGTAGCTGAAGTAGTCATGAGGAGAATAGAAATCAATAAATTGTTAGAATACGCCAGAATGTTGAGTAATAAAATGAAAACTGACTTTAATGAGATTTATTTAAATGTATAAAAGAGAGAAAATTTAGAATTAGCACGAGGTTTTTGAGAGCTAACCTTCATAAACTTAAAAATTTACATTAATACATTTCAAAAAAAAAAAATACAATACTGAACTACTATTGACTTATGTCAACTGTCATTAGCAACCATAGAATAATATGTGTTGACTCAAACAAATCTAAATACTATTACATTTAGTGAGAGATACAGATTACATAAATTTAATGAAATTAAATCTAACACCCTCACTTAATCTGATTCTCGACCCTCGATCACTCGTACAAACGAATCATACCGACACATTTCAAAACTTTTTCTTTTCGATAACGCTTTTATTAGCATGTCAGCTGGAAATTCTTCACCTGGTAAGTATTTCACTAACACATCACCTTTGTCAGTCAATTAGCGAATGTAGTGATATTTCACAGCTACATGTTGGGTGCGACTATGGAAAATAGGATTTTCTACAAGTTTTATAGCCGCTTGATTGTCATTATATAATGTTATTGTCCCTAAATCTGTAAACAGTTCTGAGATTAGTTCATTCACAAACACAATGCCCTTACCTGCTTCACAGGTTCGGCTTCGGTTGAACTAAGCGGCACACATTTCTGCTTTCTTGCAATCCAACTTACAGGACCGCCATTGTAAGTTGAAACACACCCTGAATATGACTGTCCATCTAGTATATAATCACCTCTTCCAGCATCAGAGTTTCCTACAAGTCCTGTTTCTCCTTCAGAAAAACATAACGAATAATGAAGTGTGCCCTTTAAATACCTGAGAACACAACACGCTTCAAGGCTTTGAAATGTTAAAGATTGAATTGGCTCAGATAGCTAATGGAATAACTTATATCTTGCCAAGTGCATGCAGTTCCATAGGAGATCCCACTGGATTACATCGTTTCATGCCGAATTTTGTGATTATTTGCTCAATTTATTTCTTTTGATTCAGCTTTATTATACCAGCTTTTCTACCTCTAATGACTGTCATCCCCAAGCACTCTTTGATGTCTCCTAAATCCTTCATTTTGAAACACCCAGTTTCATTTTTTTGGTTTTCAATTTCAATCTTTGTAATTGAAAAGATATAAAAGTCATCTTCATGAAGTCCAATTATAATCATTTTATCATTTTCTCTTTTAACATATACACAAGAATCATACTTTGATCTTCTAAACCTGAGATCTGTTAAAAATGAATGTAATTTTATATTCCATGACCTAGAACCTTGCATTAGACCATAAATTGCTTTATTTAGCTTGCAAACTTCAGTTTCGTGTCCAGGTTTAATGAAATTTTCTGGTTGTTCCATGTAGAATTCCTCAAGCAGTTCACCATTTAAAAACGCTGTAGTTTTATCTACATGTGCAGCTAGTCCGAATGAAATATGTAAAGAGGTCATTCTAATGACAGGAGCAAAGGTGTCTAAAAAATCCTCCCAGTATCTTTGTGAGAATCCTTTTGCTACAAGCCGAGCCTTATGACGAATGGATCCATCCGTGTTATTCTTTTTTCTGAAAATCCATTTGCATTGCACTATGTTTTTGTCTTTTGGACGATTTACTAAATCCCAAGTTTTATTATCAGATAAGGATTTCATTTCCTCCATCATTGCATGCTTTCACATATCTTTATCCTTATGAATTAGTACGTCTTCGATATTTTGAGGATCTTGCTCATTCATAATCAGGATACTGTGATTTTCTCCAACTGTCAAGAAAAAAAATCTGTCATACTCATAATCATTATTCTTGAGAAGTTTTTCTCTCTCAACGGATACCTATTGCCAATTAGAACAGGAATAAGGGGTTCTTGTTTAATTTCCTCAAAACCTCTAAAATCTTCATCATGAGATTCATTTTCCAAATTTTTATTCAAGATTTTAATTCTCATGATTTTCATTTTCAATATTTATATTTTCCAAATTTTCAGGTTTAATGTTTTGGGAAATTTCTCAATTTTTATTTTCAACAATATTAATATTATTACCAACAAAGGATTCAATCACAACATCACGTGCAATAATTAACTTTCTTGGATTATCAGCATGTACAAGTCGATAACCCTTCGTAGTTTCACTGTATCCAACTAAAATGCACTTAAGTAATTCTTTATCTAATTTTCTATGTTTCTCGTCAGAAATATGCACTTGCGCTTAGCTGTCAAAAATTCGTAGATGAGATACATTCACTCTTTCGCCAGACCATATTTGTTTAGGTACAGCATTTTACAGCAGCAGTCGGATATCTATTTTTTAAATAGGTTGATGTGTTCATTGCTTCAGCCCAATATTCTTCACTAAGGCCTGAATCAAATAACATGCATCTTACACGTTCCATCAGAGTTCTATTGGTCCTTTCTGCGACACCTTTTTGTTGTGGAGTGTAGGGTACAGTTTTTTGATGAATAATGCCGTTACCCTTCGAAAAATTTTCAAATTTCTGACTGATAAATTCTCCCCTGTTATCAGATCTCAAAATTTCTACAAATTTTCCTGTGAATTTTTCAACAAGTGCTCTAAAATCTTTGAATTTTGAAAACGCTTCACTTTTTTCTTTAATCATGTATCCGAAAGTTTTTCTACTGAAATCATCTACTAAAACAAAACAGTATCTTGCTCCAGACCAGGACGGTACTTCCATAGGACCCATTAAATCTGCATGCACAAGTTTCAGTAAATCCTTTGCCCTTTTTGATCCAGATTTTTTAAATTTTGATACAGTTTGTTTACCTTCTAAGCGTGTTACGCAAGGATTTTTGCAAACTTCCTTGAAATTAACTCCATCAACAAGTCCATTCTTCAGTAGATTCAAACCTTTTCGGTTTAAATGTCCCATTCTTCAGTGCCACAGCTCATGTGCAGAACCAGATGTAGCACTATTTGTGGTTAGCGCCCTCACTTGTTCAGGTTCCTCTCTATCTGCTTGATTGGCAACATAGAGACCAATTTCAGGTGTACCACTAGTGACAACATCATTTTCATTGAACACGCGACACTTATGTTTATCAAAAATTGTAATGTAACCATTCACTGCTATTTTTGAAATCGATAAAAGATTTGTAGTTAATGAAGGAAGATGAAGCACATTTTTCACAGTTTTAGGAACAATTTCACCTTCACCACTAAAGTTTAATTTAATGTCACCGATGCCATTAGAAGTCACTTTATAATCATCTGCAACTGTTATTTCTTGAATGCAGTTATTAGAGAAATATATCAGCCATTCTTGATTTGGAGACATATGATTTGTAGCGCCTGAATCGCATACCCAAACCTTGTTATTCACTGAAGAGCTCCACAAAGCAGTAGTTAATAAGGTAGTTTCTTTTTTAGCTAAGCAACTATTGCTGCCTTCAGAATTATTTCTGCCTACGTTAGAGGTATTTCCTTTTGATTGACCTTTTCGCTTGGGACAATCAGGACGCTTATGTTCTTCTGTATTACATTCAAAGCACTTAATAACTTATCCTTTATTGGCTTGTTTTTTCCAAGGTTTCTTCTTATTGTAGCCTGATGGTAGTAATGCCATAGAACTTTTTTCTTGTCCTTATAATTTTCGACGATTCCTTTCTTTAATTAATGCTATTTTAACTTCTTCAGAAGGTGGTGCAGATTTCCTACCTTGTTGTAGCAACATAATGAGCATTTCATAGCTTTCTTCGACACCGTTCATTAAAGCAAATGAGAGATATTTGTCCTCCACATTTTCATCTGTTTCGCACAATTTTCTAAATGTTGTAAGTATGTCATTCACATACCCTTCCATACGAGGAAATGAACTTTGACGACTATTGAAGAGTCTTCTAGTCAATTCAAATATATTACTCATGCTAGTACCTTCAGAAGCAGATTGCAAACTTTTCCATGCAGTTTTAGACGTGGTGGCAGTTTGATCATGAATATAATAGTGCGATTTGATACTCAGGCATATTTTGGTTAATGCCTTTTCATCTTTCTCTCTGTTATCATTTGTAACTTTTTCGGTACCATCAACAACTCCCCATAAAGCTTCGAGAAGGGGGCTCATTTTTATAGCAAATTTCCAAGTGCTTTAATTAGACTGACCTTTAAGTTTTTCAATATTAGGAACTGTTGCTGAAATTGTAGCTTTTATTGTAATTGAATTCTCTGGTGCTTCTTTCTTTCCCTCTTCACTGGCACGTTTCTTTCTTTCACAACTTTGGCACTGGGCTCATTACCTGTTAGAGTACGCCGGAATGTTGAGTAATATAATGAAAACTGACTTTAATAAGATTTATTTAAATGTATAAAAGGAATAAAATGTTAGATTTAGCACAAGGTTTTTGTAAGTTAACCTTCATAAACTGAAAACGTTACATTAACGCATTTCAAAAAATACAATACTGAACTACTATTTATTTATGTCAACTGTCATTAGCAACGATAAAATAATATGTTGCATCAGAAAAATCTAAATACATACATTTAGTGAATGATACAGATTACACAAATTTAATGAAATTAAATTTAACATAAATAACAAATTCTTAATTGAAAACAGGTAGGTGGTTTGCGGTCATGAATAAATTCTGAGAATGAAAAAATGAGTCCACTTCATTATCATTCTTTAATCAAGAAGTAGAACGGAATATGATTCTTTTCGCAGTCAACCCAAAATGTTGGGCTTCGTTCTAACAATTACTAAAAGTTTCAGTGATCCCAGGTCTTTAAAAATGCTACATTTCTCGTTGGTGAGGAGTAATTTGGAATATGCTGCACCTGTTAGGTCCCTCACTATTACAAGTATATTGACAGAATTGAACGAGTCCAGAGAAAGTTTGTCAAAAGTTTCAACTTTAGATTTTTCAGCCCTAACCATAATTATCAATTGAGTTTGCGCCATCACAAAATTTTAAGTCTGGAGCATAGGAGAGACCTTTGCGACATTGTATTTCTTTATCGAATTTTGAATCACTATTTTAGTTTTCCGCTTATTAATTATCTCACTTTTAATGTTCCCGTGTATCCTAGTCGTCGAAATGCACTCTTCTATCTTCCGAAGGCCCGTACTAGTTTATTTTTTCATTCTGTTTTCTTGCGAATTATGCGTCTGTACAATTGGCATATTGCCAGTATAGATATTTTTCATCCACCTCTTTCTTCTTTCAAAAAAATGCTATTGCATATCCCATTAGTTCTTAATCATGCTCATTGTAGTAGTTTTTAGTTTTCATGATATTTTACTTGATTCTGTAGTCTAAGGTGAGTCTTTTTTTCTGAATTTTGATGAAAGTTATAATTTTCATTTAGTATGACAGTTTCACTTCTGTTTATTTTTCTGTTATCAGTTTTGTGAACCCCGGTAATTGGGTCTTTATTGTAGGGGTTCCTATGTTTTGTAACAATAAATAAATGAATAAATCTCACATTTTGGAGCGATACTTGCTCATTCACCTCGTATGGATTTTCGGAGAGCCATGTACAGGATGTTGCTTTGATTCTTTCTTCTATGATCAATTCATTAACTCTAATGCTGTCGTGGATCATAAAATAAATAAAATCGAGAACGGATAGCCTTACCATCTTTTTTTACTGAAATCGGTGATGAAAATAAACATGATTATATTGTGAATATACAGGATATCCACAGGAAACGTCCGTTAAAAATTTTTGAGTTCCAATTACAATATCAAGCTGAAATTTTATACGCGGCCATAACTAGCGATTTCCAATTGAAGTGAAATTTTTCTAGAACCGACATGGACCTAGATTCGTACACCATTATCTACGTCAATAAGTGCGTCACACAAACTTTCAGAGGAGGTTTGTCCTATTATTCTGTCTGTTTTTTACGGCGGGGCATGATGTTGCCTCTGGAATGAAAAAAGATGGAACGTTAAGCAGAATAATTATGAAGTGGCCAGGGTGGCCACTGTTCCTATTGTAGTGAAAATTGGCTTTGAACATGAAAAGGATACAAAAAACTAATATGTCAGGATATACTTACATATATTAGCTCGATTGCTGTAAGTTTTGTATTTTATCTCGTTGAACTCACTGAAATAACACAAAAATACTCGCCTGCGAACTCCTCGGAGTGAACTCTACTACAGTTCTTCCATGTACATTATTTCGCGAATCACCCAATATAATGCTTTGGAATAACCCAAGAAGCGTGACTCGTGTTCAAAAATTCAGTGCATGAATTTGATTTACTAGTGCATTCATAGATTCTCTGTGACTGACTAATGATGAAATTGATATAAGACGCTTTTTTCAACGATTAGAAATCAATTTTACTGAAATCGGTGATGAGAATAAATATGATTATATTGTGAATATATAGTGAAAATTTGAACATCATTGTTTAATTAAAGAATATAGATCAATTTTCATCAAGTAACAATCTTCTAAATCTAATGGGATTTAATTAACGAAGCTCCTCAAGAGAAAATTGAGGTACTTTCAATTCTCAGAAGCACAGTGGAGAACGTTCTCCTAGTTTTAAAAAATTCAAATTTTATTTGAACAACCAATATTACAGAAAAATAGTCTTAGTCATAGATTAGTTTTCGTGACAAACTCAAGACTTTCCTAAATGAAAACAATTGTAGGGGAGAGTCTTGAACAGTGGCCATACAGGTACAGTGGCCACTCTTCCACAGAATCTTCATTTATAAAGACTATGTATCGCAATCTTACGAGAAAAGTAATAATCAATGACTCTCTGTACCCTTCTGTTGGTAGCGATTTTGCAGAATCCGTTTCGGCAATAATTACATAACATCATTTTTATTCATGTTTTCGAAACATATCGCAGGCGAGTATTTTTGTGTTATTTCAGTGAGTTCAACGAGATAAAATACAAAACTTGTAGCAATCGAGAGCTAATACATGTAAGTATATCCTGACATATTAGTTTTTTGTATCCTTTTCATGACTTTTTCTCAAAGCCATTTTTTACTCGGGGGTTTCGACTGATGCAACAGTTCCTATTCACAATAGGAACAGTGGCCACCCTGGCCACTTCATAATTATTCTGCTTAACGTTCCATCTTTTTTCATTCCAGAGAGGCAACATCATGCCCCGCCGTAAAAAAACAGACAGAATAATAGGACAAACCTCCTCTGAAAGTTTGTGTGACGCACTTAGTGACGTAGAAAATGGTGTACTGTCAGTTAAAGCCGCTGCCATCCGATACGACATTCCCCGAACAACTTTGAGGCGTTACGTCATGAAAGTTAAGGATAAAAGAGACGAAGTTGATTGGAACTCACCTATTTTAGAAGGAGCTCAAGAATACAACCAAATTATACCGTTAACAAGATATTTTCTTCAGATGAGGAAGAAGTCTTGAGCAATTACTTTCAAACCATGGCAAATCTCCACCATGGTTTGAATCCCAAATGTGCAAGAAAGTTGGCATATGATTTAGCATTAGCCGAACAGTAAGAAGATTCCTCCCTCGTGGGTAGAAAATGAAACTGCCGGTAGATTGTGGTTTAGAACTTTCTTCAAGCGACGACAGGAACTATCCTCGAGATCGGCATAAGCTACGTCATTAGGTCGAGCTATGGGCTTCAACAAGCCGGTTGTAGCACGGTTTTTCAATAATGTTCACGAAATATATAAGAAGTATGAACTGAGACCTCATCAAGTGTACAACGTAGACGAAACCTGGCTTACAACAGTCCAAGAATCAGGGAAAGTTATTGCCAAAAAAGGTCAGAAACAAGTAGGCTAAATAACATCAAGCGAACGAGGAACTTTTGTAAGAATGGTGGGATGTATCAGTGATTGGAAATAATATCCCTCCGCTTTTGATATTTCCTCGAAAAAATTCCAAGGATTATATGATTAAAAATACGCCCCTGGAACAGTCGGAGTTGCATGAACCACAGGTTGGATTACGTCGGAACTTTTTGTTCAATGGTTTCAACATTTTATCAGACATTCCAAACCCGCAGGACCCCAACACAAGAATGTAATATTATTGACTCTACCTCCGCATACTAGCCACAGATTACAACCTCTAGTCAATAATGTATTTTATACTTTAAAAAATATTTCAATCAGCATTGCCAATCATGACTGCTGAGCAATCCAAGAAAATGTATTACAATTTATGATATTACTGAAATTTTGGGTGAGGCATATCCATTGTCATTCATTGCTCGAAACGGTATTTCAGGATTCCGATCTACGATGACTTTATCGCTTCAACAGTAACAGACTTACAAAAATAAATGAAGACTGTTTCAACGACGTAAGTGGAAGATACTACTAACAATAATAAAGTATATATATATATATATATATATATATATATATATATATATATATATATATATATATATATATATATTTTGACGAGACAGGATTTACAAAATTTGAATAATTGTATTTATAATAAATGCTTATGTCTATAATTTTAGTGTGTGTCAGAAAAACACAAGTGTGAGCTCAGAAAATGTAACAGGGAACCATACTATCTTGTATATGATTCAATAAAAGCGTGAAAAACCTGAGGAAAAACTCGTTTCCTGTCGCAAGTGCACTAGCAATAGCTTGTCTGTTTATGTTGTGTTAGTGTCGTGTGTACAAAAAGAGTACCAAAGATTTTTCTGCCTAGTCGCTTCATTCTCTCTTGTATTCCATGATTTCCAAACGAAGACAAGGGTGAAAGGAAGGGTTTGGGACAGGAATTTGTAACAGTGGAAAAAGAAAACCAGCAGAAAAATATTTCAACAATCATACTTCTTATATGTCTAGATAAATCTAAGAAAAGATTTTACATAGCAGGCAAGGTCTTTAAAAGGACTAAGGGATAATAAGAAAAAAAATTACACAACCTGCGATATCTCCTCAAATTCCATCTCTGTTTGACCGAAAGAACCTCGATGGCCAGGTTCAGTCTTCCAAGTGATGCCGATTATGATCTATATATGTTTTAGTATCATTATGGACCCAATAATCTGGGTTGACATCGCCCATATATTATTTCTTCGTGGAACTTGTTTAATTTAAAGAAAAATTTCCGAAAAAATTTTGACAGTCGTTCGAAAAATATGACAAATGTCAATTAATAAAGTAGTAATTACTGAAAATAATAATGCAAATATAATAAGTAACAGGAAGTTGTACCCGCCAACATTAAACAATTTTCAAGAGTAACAGCTAATAAGGAGAATAAGAAGTTTCAGAGAAAGAAGAAAAAGTCAGTGATTCAGATAAACACTCCAGTTTTAGAAAATCTTGAAGAAGAGGAAACATTGAAAGAAGTAAAGAAATCAGGTCTGAACAGAAATTCAAGCGATAAAAGTCAACTAGACGATACCTTGAAACCTTGCAAAATTCAAAAGAAGAAGAATAAGCTTTCTGAAAGCAATTCTTAGGCTGATGACAATATCGAGCAGTTGACAGATTCGGATGACATAAATATCTTTCCTGAGTTGGAAGATGAAAATGATTTTCTGAAGAATGATTTGTCAACGATAACTACAGACTCGTTTGTGTTAATCAAGTTTCCGACCAAAAAAACAATTAAATACTATATTGATCGCATAATACATAAGATAAAAGTGAGAAGTTCAATATAACGTTTTGAGGCGCCAAGGAAGCAATTTCGTACTCCCAGATGTTCCAGACATATCAGCAGTTCCAGCTCATGATATTATCCTTCATTTGATGCACCCAGAAAAAATTGGAGGTACATCTCGAACAGCTAATCTTTTTTTCTTTTCCCGTAGATTTGCCCCTGTATAATATGAACTGAACTTGTTACATACTTTCTTTGAATAAATGTCATTTTTTCGGATCTTTTTCTTATAGGTTTGAAAAGTGGCCAGTGTTCCATTCAGATATGGCCACTGTACCATTAGTACAAGGGTACAGTGGACATCTTGAGACCTTTTTTGAAACTACTTTTTTTGAACAAATTGTTTTTTCAAAATAGATTATCAGGTTCTCATGATGCCAAAAGTTCCATTATGCCTATTTATGGCTCCACATCCTCAGAAAATTTGATACTTTAAATGTTTCATCCATTCATCTGAAGAGATGGCCACTGTCCCAGACTTTCCCCTTGTTTTCTGAACTAATAATAATTTGGGCGAATCCATATATCCAAGACAATAAAACCAAGTCAGACAGAAGTAATAAGTCGGGTGTATACAAATTGAAATGCGAATTAATAGATTTTACCTAGGTATGAAGAAATTCCAATATTAGAACAACACAAAATAAATGAAATTTGTCAAATCAGAGATCTGATCCAAACTACGCTATTCATTTCCTGAAATTTCAACGCCCTTATGATCTTAATTTCGAAATCTGACACGCAAATATCAGTTATTGGAAAATAGATCCTTGGAACATTTTGAAGATTAATAAATACATGAACTCGGCTTATATCATCAACGAACAAATTTGCCTTTTCATCTTTTTCTTTATGCCTATTGATTCTCTTCAGGGAACAATATTTACAATGAACTTTATGGCTTTATGTAATTATTTAAAGTTACTTGTCAATTTGGGAATCTCTATTCATATTCCTTGGTCACTTATAAACAAGTTATCTCACCCTTGTATACTCTATCGCCTAAAGAAGCTACTGTGTGATGAAAGGCTTCACTATTCAGTTAGCTTATAGTGAAAACCTTTATAGTTATTAATTATTTAATTTTATTTCAATTTACTTGAATGAAAATGTATTCTTAAAATAATATTGAATATATTACATCAAGATATAATTCCTACTCAGATATTTCACCCTTTGAAAATGAGTAATGAGACTCCCTTTTGTAGCTGTAAGGGCTCGTCCTTGTTTGCCAGTTCAAAACATTCATTAATTGTAAATTGTTTCATATAAAGCCTATGTAAATCTGTATGATTCATTAAACAAAGGGTGCGCCATTATTATTCGTTTGTGAAAAGCTGCAATATTCATAGAGTGTACATCAAACGTATTTAATGTTCATTGTTAACAACCGAAAATTTTGTTTTGCCGAAAACAGAGATTTTAAGATAGGCATTAGAATGAAAGAAGCGGAAACGTAATAAATGTTCCAAAATGCTTTTGTTAAAAAGTGCTATCATTCCGTTAGATATTTCTAGTTTTAAATGTATAATCAATATTTCTTAGTGCAAAAATTGCTAAATGAAGGTAAAGAAAGCTGTATTAGATTTTGAATTTTGAATGATTTTCAAAAATAAAACAGACTTGAGCAATCTCGAAGAAATAATCGGCCATCATATAAGAGTTTCACCTTCCTTGGTATCTACTTTCCATTGTTTTTATATCTTGGTGGAAACGTTCTCCTTGTTCTTCACTTAGATACCTTGAATTGTGTCGGAATTAATCTAGATGATTATTGAAATGGTGTAATTTCACACTCAAATTATAACCAAAATCTTCGAAACAAACCAGCATTTCCTCTACTAATTCCACATAGTTGTCAGCTTTATGATTTCCGAAGAAATAAGGTGCAACTGCTACAAAATATTTCTACGCAAACTGTTCATGTACTTCAGATTTAGACATCAGGGAGAAGGAAAATATCTAAACAAGTATTTATAATGTTTATTGCAGTATTTATCGAGATGAATTTGTTCTTCAGATCTACCGATTTTGCCGAGATTATATCCATACTTCGTAAGGGGAATATACAGTGCAATAAATACCTTTAGTTTAGAAAGTTTATTGAAGTTCCTCAGCAGGTTATATTGAAATAAGACATCTATTTTTCTCCATCAAATGAGGCGGTTGCATCTTCTCCCTGACCGGTCATGCTCGGTCAATTAGGCAAGATTCTTAGTTTTAAGAAGTTAGAATTATTAGTGTGAAGATGTAAGATCTGTAGTCAATGAAAATTATTATAGGAATAACCTATCTTGTTTCAAAATTAATGTCGGGCTTGACTAACCTAACCTTCATACCTATATTGTAGTAATCACTGATGATTCAGTCCCAATTCTTCTTCACAAGTTCTGCAAGTTTAATAATTCAAGCTACAGAACATTTAAGAAAAACAATGCTGGTTCCATATATTCAGATGTTATGATTAAAATCAAAGGTGAAATTGGAAAAAAAGTTTACTGATTCGTCTGGCCAGTACATAGCGCATTTAATAATTGGTGCATTGAACCCTAACTTAACTAATTCATCATTCTCAATATAATGTTATATAATATATATACAATATATACAATACAATGCTCCACTTCCACCACATCCAATTTTAACTAGATAGGGATGTGGTTAGGTGCCGTGTTTTAAGTCGATCATTTTGCGGTAAACAAGACTGAACTATCTGAAGATAGCTGATAAACCTTTTCTTATGCACAAGAAAGTTTTATAAATCAGCTTATCCTACATCAAATCTAATGCCTGAAAGAAAATTACAGCTTCGTACCGAAACAAATTACTAGAAGAAGCACGAATGCCACTCACCGATAGTGTTCATTAGATAGAAAAAATTCGTCATGCGAAGATGTAAAAGACAAAATTGGAATGCGAATAACTGAGAAGTTGAATACAATTATAAAAAAAAGTTGGATTAGAAACACTGCTCTAAACAGAAAATTTTCAGAAAATTATATTATTGCACCGAACATTTTAGCTAACATGAAATATTGTCCTATAACATCGTTTGATATCGAACGCAGATTTCCCATATATAAATATAGGGTGCTATAGAAAACCAGACAAATTTTTCTTTCCGTTATAACTTTTGCAATGTAGAGTTAGATCATTCGTTCTTGTCATTGGAAAGCGGAAGGACTAGGTTTTTCAGGAATTGTATCGAAATTTCACTTCCGGTGAAATCCAATATGGCTGACTCATTCGAAAATGAGCAATATTTCAAGATCGCTGGAACGTTTTTTTTCATTAAAAAATTCGAATGGGGCAGTCAGTCGATCATTCAGTCTTTTCTGAACAATTCGACATATTGATCCTATAAATATTCCAAGAATTGGTAAAAAAGTAGCGTGAAGAATTTTTTTCATTCTGATCTTCAGCTGAAATCGAAATATTTTTTCACCTCATGGCGTTGGCACTCTTACAGTTGTTGTTTTTCATGGATGTTCTAGGAAGACAAAGAACCAAATTTTACTAAAAGCAACCTAATATTTGATTTCCGTTCGAATTCATAATGGCCGACTTCTTCAAATATTAACACATTTCCCCGCGCATTAAAAAAGTTTCCGTGGTCGTAATGAATCAACTGCGTAATTCAATCACTAGATTGAACCTTTCCCATCATTTTGAGGGGTCGAACTCAAATGTTGATTCAGAATTGTGCCAATTGCCGGTAGTAATGTTTCTCTTCTCCGCCATCATATGAACCTCCCATTGAGAAACGTTTGAACATAGACTGCATGCATTAACTCTATGATAATCAAATAATAATGAAATGTCATCGAGTTTTAGACAGCATCTAGTTTCAACTCGAATTTTATCTTGGTGTTGCTTGTTTTTGACGTTTGAAATTGGTAACAATGGTTTCAACAAATGAGGATGAGTGTTTCATTGAATGTTTATTTGTGCGTGGCTTTACTGCTAGGCAAATAATACGCCAATTTCAGCCCATAATTACAAAAGAAGTACAATCTATGATGAAAAATTTCAGGCAACAGGGTTAGATATGCACGGGAAATCAAATTTTAGGTTAGTTTTAGTAAAACATGGTTCTTTGTCTTCTAAGAACATCCATCAAAAACACAACAACTTCAGGAGTGCCAACGCCATGAGGTGGAAAATATATTTCGATTTCAGCTGAAAATCAGAATGAAATAAATTCTTCACGCTACTTTTTTACTAATTCTTGGAATATTTGCAAGACCAATATATCAAATTGTAAAGAAAATACTGAATTATTATCGACTGAATGTTCCATTCGATTTTTAGTGAAAAAAAACTTTCCAGCGATCTTTAAATATTGATCATTTTCGAATGAGTCAGCCTTATTGGATTTCACCGGAATTGAAATTTCGACAGAATTTTTGAAAAACCTTGTCCTTTGGCTTTCTAACGAAGTAAGAACGAATGATCTAGCCTTAAAATTGCAAATGTTATAACGGAAAAAATTTGTCCGGTAATCTCTGGAGCAACCTTTATCTTGGATCATTACATTTTTGAACGCAGAAGGTACTCAGTACTATTTACCTTCGTAAATCAATACTGGGGGATTATTAATAAGGGAGCTGAACTATGTTTCGAATATCGAAAATATTATTTAAAAATTGTAAAATATAGGGACTTCAGAAGTGAAACTGAGTCTCCACAACCGGTGTTATTAAGAGTTAATTCCACTCTGACTTGAGACTACGTACACAGTTTTTAGAGAAAGATAAAAGGGGTCTCATTTCTTTGTCCTTCAGTATATTTCCGATCATGTGCCAATTTCGAATTGAAATGCCTTTTCAAGGTTAACCTAAGAAAACTAATAAAACTCAGCAGAAGACTCCGAAATTTCAGATGAAAAATTATTTTACCTACTCAAAGAATGAATTCCAATAAAGAAATTCCCCAAAATTATGTTATTCCAGAACTCCTAATTCTTGAATCTATAAAAGAGTACGTTTTGTCCATAGCTATCCAAATAGGATGGGCCTCATATATAGTTAATTAGTTAAGATGGTTTATCATAATTTTAAGAAAAAGTGAAAGTGTTTTCATATGAACATAATTTCAAATTCATCAACACCGCTGTCTCTAAGAAGAGTTAATATAAGAACAATCCTCCATGAATCAGGAAAAATACACTTTTGATACCTCTAATTAATGATGGAAGTCAGAAAATTAATAATTCAATTCATTAGTACCATCATGTGCTGTGCCAAATTAAATCACGTTCATGTTCACTTCACATCTTGGTTTGTACTTTACCTCACAAAAATTCGTTATCGCCTGATTAGAACTAGAGTTGACAGAAAAAGCCTTGAATTAACTTACTAGGCTATTTGGATCAGTTGCGAATGATAGTTTTCATTTATATAAACAAGGAAGAGTATTTCAGAAGAAAAACTAAAACAAATAAAGAGTTATTTATTCTTTCGAGAGTTCAAAGATCTCCGTTGTTTACTCAGACTCAGGGAATTCCAAAACATTCACCTTTTGTTTATACTAAAATGAACGTTTACTCATAAGTTAGCTTTCCACGAATTGGTATAAATAAGTTGATAATATTCGTCACCTGTACCAAAACTCAATTTGTTATCAGTGTCTAAGCAATGTTTGTCTTTCATTTCATAGGTGCATTTATGGTCGTCACATTTGTGTGTGAGGTTTGTTAATTGTTAATTATTTTTGGATTTCTTTTTGGAAGCTAGTGTATACATTAAAAATAATTGAGACTGATGTTCAAGAGGTTCAAGAAAATATTGAAATATTGGGGAAGGGTTTTTGTCTCCATGAATGATATTTTTATACGCAGTGGTACATTTTAATTAGCACCTAACACTTTTCATCGCAGAGTGATATTTCTTCATGATTCTGAATTATGATAAATTTTCTATGGATTCATCATGAATAGATATTTCATATATACACAACCAAATTTATATGAAATCACTCAGTATTCTACATTGTTGATTGTTTTTAACCATGGATCTTTGACAACTTGTGAAGAAAGTTTTTTTGTTGTAAAAAACTGGATAGTATGATAAGAAATATTGAATTGTCACCATATGTTCGGGATATTGTACTCAGACGTCATTGAGATTTGAAACTGTGCATTTCAAAATTTAAAAAAGCCTATAATCATAATTGAAAATTCCTTACGTTGGATTGTCCGATGTGCAGAGAGGTCGAATAATTGCTATCGTTGAAGAAGGGTGACGCAGAGGTATATAGCAGCCACAGGGGGGGGGGTATCAGAGCGGTTGATTTCAAAAACCTACGCCTGATACGTGAACCTACAATCTCTGTAAAATATGCCTCGAAGAAGTCGTAGGAAGATCACTTCTGAAGAACGCTTTCTGTGCCAAATTGCAAGAAGAGCCCCTACACGTCACACCTCATACTCCAAAGGCAATTTCTGGAAGCAACAGGCATCATTGTATCATTCGAAACGATACGTCAAAGACATCGTTCAAGGAGTTTATACAGTAGAAGACCCTTAAGAGTTCCAGAGCTAACTAAACAACAAAAAATTAAAAAGACTTAATTGGTGTATCGAGCACCAAAATTGGAATCTGAGAATTGGTGAGATGTTCTTTTTTTGTATGAGACCAGAATTGGTGTTCGATCAGATGACCGACGGATTTTAGCTAAACTCCGAGCAGCAAGACAAATTCTGATATACCAAGGGGACAGTGTGATGTTTTGGGGTGGCATTATGCTGGGAGGCAAAACAGATTTGATTTCGTTTCCTGCGAGTGCAACGGTTAGAAATTGAGTGGACCTAGTGCCGGAGCCCATAGTGAAACTCTGTTCACGGTGAGAATTTCGCTTTTATGCAAGAGAATTGTCCTCCGCATACCAGCAACCTCGCGCGACATTATCTTGAAACAGAGGGAATCGCTATTTTGCACTTGGTTTGTATTAGAGTACAAATGGAAATCATGGTGAGCCAGGTCAGGAAAATTACGTGAATGAGGTAGCAATTCGAATTGAAACTCCAACATCTTGAATGTTTCAATGGTGGAAGAATGGCGGATGATTGTCTTGGTGAAATAGGATTTTCTCTTTGGCAAGATGTAACCACTCCGTTTTGGTTTCCTCATTCAGTTGCTCTATCAGTGATACATAGTTCTTTCCATTTATGCCTTCTTCTGTTCGAAGAAATCAATCAGGCTTATGCCCCGTGAAACCGAGAAGACGATGGCTATCACCTTCTTGACCGATGGAACCATCTTGGCTTTCTTAGATGCACTGCCACCGGCCTTCACACTCTTCCTGGATTGCTGTTTCATATCAAACGTATTGAAATGAGTCCATGCTTCATCCAATGTAATAAATCATCTTGCTTTCATTTACCGAGCCGAAGATTGGTCTGGGAAAGTTTTCGTGAATTGTAATGTAGTTGGAATGCGAGTCCTTATCTCAATGGAAGATCCTGGGAAGGGGGCATCTTCAGTGATTTTTCAGCCGCAACCATATTGCATACAATACTTATAAATCATGTAACAGAAGGGATGCAGATTAACTTTTTCTGGTTTCGTTGATTGTTTTCATTCGTGAAGAGTAATTCTTCATCAGCAACCTATATGAACTCTTATCTATTTAAATACAGACGGAGCAATTCGACCGGATTAATTGGCTGCCAAATCTATACTCATTAACATACTATCGTGATAATTCAAAGTTTGCCCTTTCAGGCATTGTGATTTATAATCATTCACAATTGGTACTGAAGTTGTACATGCTGAACGATTATCTGAATTCCAAGATAATAACTTGTTGAATTATGTTTATTTTGATAAAAATAACTCAAATTGTACTAATATATTTGAGAACTATTTAGAATTACTCAAATACCCACATTTTCGAAAATGAGATCATCTTTACTACTATAACTTACATGGATGAATTTTTTTTCCGAAAAATCTATGTTGATTGACTAGAAGAACCGAAACAGAGTGGTTGCATGCAAGAAAATTGTTATATTTACTCATGAACAGTTCAATTGTGCCTCTACAATTTGCTTTGACAGGCTATTCAATAGGTTATTCACATGTTTTCTGCCTGCCACTTCAATTAAGGTCCTTGTCTTACTCTTTTCCGATAATATTGCCAAAACAAGATGGAGGGGCTAGTTTAGGATGATTCATTTCATTTTTTCTGGATCTTGTACGTTTAAATTTTATTAGCTATATTTCACATATTTCAAACTAATGGCAGTTCGCGATCTTGAAAAGCGGAAGTGCTTCAATTTTCAGTTTGTGTCAGTAAAACAAAAAATCAAAATTTATCAATACAAATACATCACCTGTTATTGCTTTTACTAATAATTGCATATTGAAGCTGGGATCGAACCGATTAAATAGTCAATACACTATCAACATAATTTGTTGTTACTAAATAAAACTGGATCCTAAAATTATTATTTTTTAAACTAACTGTCACTCATTTCAGTTGGGATTACACTGAAAGGCATTAAGTCGGTCTTTGCTCTCACGAAATGTATTTATCTGTTCCAAAGAAGTAAAAATTATTTCCGCTTCTACATTCGTCACTGGCATAGTAACATGAACAACTTCACTGATTTTTACACAGTGTTCTCAGTCACAACACGATAAACTTCTATATTCAACACAGGAATACAAAACACAGTGCCCTGTCTTTCTTTCAAATCATGGAATGGATTAATTTTCTGTATTTATTCATGATGCAGATGCTCCCAATTTTTTTTGTTTCGGCAATTTCCATTCATCTCCTGTGCAAACTCCATTGTATCATTAATTTCATACCGCTAATGCCTCCATTAAATATGTGTATATCTAAACACTTTCTGATTTGCGCATAATCGATTATGCGCTTTTGCAACTGATACAAATGATCCTCCATGCAATTAAGTAGTTATCTTCTATATTCATAAACTGCAGTTACTGTACAACTGTACGAGATTTCACTTTGTTTTTTTTTATGCGCCTGGGTGGGCGCCTGAGATGTCTGTTTACTTGCTTATTTCTTGAAGAGGGCCAAATTGTAGGATGTTGGGAAAATGTTGGACGGAAGCGAGTTCCACAGCTCACCGGCCCTGTAAACGAAGGCATTCTTATAGAGAGGGGTTTGAGGGGTCTTTAAATGTACCGCCATATGATGAGAGCTCCTTGCCAGCCTAGTGTTGCGGCAAAACATGAGTTTTCCCAGAACAAGGTCTTTCAGCTCCTTGGAGCATCTTCCGTGGAAGTATCTGTAAAACAGAGAAAGGTCAGCAACTTGTCTTCTGAGAGCCAGCGGCTGGAGATCGGGGGTGATCTCCGGGTGGTCGATGAGGCACAGCGCCTCTTTTTGCACACTATCCAACATCCACAACGAATGTTTTAGCGCAGATCCCTATACATGGGAACAATATTCCGAAGCAGGTCGAATCTGCGCCTTATATAGAAGCAACAGCTGAGATGACGTGAAGTATAGCTTGGCTCTGAAGAAAAAACTAAGTTTAGCTGATGCCAACTTAGCAATTGCTGGTACATGTTCATGCCCGCAAAACCCGGAGTTGGCCGTTATTCCGAGAAGGTGCATCGAATCTTTGGATGCAATTTGTTGGCCTTGCCTCATTAGAAGAGGTTCTCCAGCGGGGACCTTTCTAAAAACGTAGTTGCTTGCGTCTTCCTTGCGTTGAAGCTCACTAGGTTCAACCGACCCCACTCAGATATCCTCTTTAAGTCAGAGTTTAAGTTATTAATTTTTTGACATCGCTGACGCTGAGATTCTGCATCTGTAATCGTCCGCAGACTACTGAAAGTCGAAATCAGGGTACAATCGTCTGCGAACCGAAGATATTGTTCTCTGTATATGACAGAAGATCGTTTATCTGCAACAGACACAAGATTGGCGAAACAATGGATCCCTGAGGTACTCCTGTTTGCAACTGGAAACAATCAGATGTTATACCGTCGACCACAACTTGTATTGATCTTTTTGAAAGAAAGCTACTTATCCAACCCCGCACTTTTTCGGGAAGCCCATATGCAGCAAGTTTGTTCAATAGGGCTGCATGCCAAACCTTATCAAAGGCTTTAGGGATGTCGGGGACTATTGCTCTAGATTCACCATGCTTCTCCATCGTTGATATATAAACATGAGTGACGTAGGCGAGCAGATCTCCTGTTGATCTTTGCCTGCGAAAACCATACTGACGGTAGTTAATAATTCCCAGCAACTCAAGATATTTGATGAGTTCATCATTTATGACTCTCTCCATCACTTTTGACATAATGGGAAGAAGTGCAACAGGGCGGTAGTTTTGGGGTAAGGACTTCTTTTCTTTCTTTGGGATCGGTTGAATCCTCGCTATTTTCCAGCTGCTCGGAAAAGTCTGGCGTTCATAAGAAATCTGAAACAGACGGTTAAGAATGGATGCCAGTTCGGGAGCTCACTTTCTAAAGACAATTGTGAATATATTGGTGGAATGTTCGGTGGTATTGCGTTTGACAAATTTGAAAGATTGCCTGGGTCATATTTAAATTCAATTTGTGCCTATAGCAGTGTATCAAATGAGTTGAGGGATAATTTTTCTGTATTTAAGTTTGAACTTCACCTCATCGCACGATTCTGTAATTAATATATTATGATTTTTTCCTATAAATGGTTTGAGTTCGGATAAAATGGAAGTTACTCTGCTTTTTGTTAAAGGCTTGTGAAAAATACTCAAAAGCGTTCAACTGGTTCGCCATGTTATAATATCAAAATGCTATAATTTAATTAAATTTTGAGAAAACATCAGTTATTTCAACAACTACTGCTTCAAAGTTCAGTTTTGTTGTGAAAATTGGCCGCGGAATTATTAATGAGTTGTCAGTTGCTTATTGTCACAAACTTTTTTCTAACAAACAGAAAAATTAAATTAAATTAAATCACTCTCGCCGTCATTTTATCTTAATCAGAAAGGAAAGTGTGGAAGAATTAAACTTTATGAGCGGTGATTCCCCTGCTGAGCCATAGAGTTGTCCATACATTTCATGGTAGAACGTTACTCAATCTTTTCCGTGTGTTGAAATACTGAATGAAAAAGAGACAGTTATGGGATTATATCACATATCTTAGGCATTTGATACATAAATAAAACAATTATGTCGATTTTAAATTAGAGGCGATGCTTTTGCAGGAAAAGGCGTTGTCTTCATATCTGTATAGGAAGTAATTGTTGTGATGAACTAATTTCATTAATTACTATATTTCGTTTCTCAGATACCTGGAAAATCATATCATTTTTATTATAAACATGAAACATGATCATCCGTCTCTTCAAATGCAATAACTTCGTTTCCAGTTCAACAGATATCATGATATTTTTATTAATAGAGGGAAAGGAATGTTGCTATTCAACACAAAACATCACATGTAGGTGCCATAACACCTCTCACGATCTTATTTTCAGGGACTAGCTTAGTGGTGCCAAAATTTTGCTGATATCACTTTCCGTTCTAGACTTATTCAAAATTTGCGAATTTCAGGAAAGTCGTTCTTCGCGGATATCTCGAATCATCCAAATTACATAAGAATAAGTTTGACATTATACAGGCACTTTTTTGAGTAAAATACAGTGCTGTGTGAAAAAATTTTTCTAGCTCAGCGGTTTTCGAGTTGTAATGCAAATATGCTTTCTTCCAAATACGAATCCTAAGAAATTTTACCCCTATTAGATGCAGTAATTTTTTTTCCTTTGAAAAAGATATAACACTTTTGGTCAATTATTGCATTCAATACCTCCTTCAGAGAAAAACCTGAAATTGCCACAATTCCATTCATAAGGTGCATGCCCATCAACGATTCATATTGTTCTATGACTGAAAACCACAGATTTTAGAGATCCTATCTAATAAGATCATGGTTATTTCTATGGTTTGATCGATTAATACCATAGTAATTAACTGTGGTCTTAGTGTTTGACACTTACTATTCCAGATTCAGTATAGGTGATAATGTTTGATCAATATCGAAATAGCTGCTCGTTAGTTAGTTAGTTAGATTGGTTGTTTCAAGATGTAGCATAGAAATCATAACTATGAAAATTATGAAAAATTCCATATGATGGAATGTCATATTCTTAGTGGGTATGATTCAGCAGCAACGGCCGAAACATTTTTCAATCGGTATCCTGAGCAAAATAAATCTATTTTTCGAAGAATGAAAGAGAATCTTACCAATAGTTGCTCATTCAGAAAATTAAGAAATAACAAATATCATGTAAGTGATAGAGAGGAAGCAACGATCGAAGTGTTAGGTGCTGTAACGGCCAAACCTTCCATTTCGAGTTTTCGAGTAGACAAATAGAAGCAGAAGCAGGAATTTCGAGACGTCGGGCGCTCGGCATTCTGAATGAGAACCACTTTAAACCCAACAAAATGCGAGTCTTTCAAATTTTTTCAGCCAGGGGATCCCCATTGCCGACTGAATTTCTGCAATTGGTATCTAGATAATATCCAAGAACGCCCAGACTTTTTTAGAGAAGTCATATGGACAGATGAGGTCCGCATCACTAGCGATGGGATATTTAATCGCTTTAATGAACATTTGTGGTCCGATGTAAATTCTCAACGCCATATTGATGTATAGCATCAAGGAAGATTTGGTTTCAATGTGTGTTGTGCAATGAAAAATAGTCACGTTTTGACGTTTGAAATTTTTGATGAAAGTTTGAATGGAGCACGTTATGAAGAAATCATCAACAAAAATATCATCAAGGATTTCTCGATCAATTTCCATTAGCACAAAGATCAAATATATTTTTTCATCACGATGGTACCTCTTCCTACTAAACAAGGGCCATCACTGATCTGTTGAATTTGAATTTTGGACATAATTGGATAGGGACTAATGGTCCTGTGAGATGGCCGCCTCTTTCCCCTTCCTTGACGCCACTAGATTTTTTCTTTGGGGTCATGTTGAGGATTCACTCTACAAGAGGACCAGTAACAATTCATAAGAATTGAAACAGAATTTCAGGAATACCTTGCTTCCGTTAGCAATATTCATATTTACAATGCCTGCCGTAGTGTTTTTCGATGATGTAATTTACGCCTTGAAAACAATGGCAACACTTTTGAATATTTGCGATGAAGTAGTTGCCCCCATTTGTAGCGTTAGGGCTTTTTGTTTCTGTTAAAGATTTTTATATGTGTTTATGGTTTTCATTTGAGAAAAATTTAATGTCATAAGTCTTGTTTTTCATAAAAATATATTTTATACTTGCATAAATTTCTAATCATTCTAATAGAATATTACCAAAGAAAAAGCATGGACTCATATGTTACGTAGATTCGTCGGGTTGGCGAGTTTCGAATTTCAAAAAAATTTGTTCATCTGTAATTCGATTGATGAAGGGTAGAAGTGTTTGTTGAACTCTAAGAACATTTATTTATTTTTATTATTAATTAATTATTAAATTATTGAAATTAGTTATTAATTTTATTTATTATTACTATGGTCCAAATCGAATGAAACCATACAAATAATCATGATTTTAAAAAGGATGTTTACAATCTGTGGTTTCAAGATTTTCTCTGAAAAAGTGTTATATATTTCTGAGAAGAAAAAAAAATTGCTGCATTCAACAGCAACAACAGAGGTAAAATTTCCTATGGTTTGTATTGGAAAAAAGGCGTGTTTGATTAAAACTCAAAAACTGCTGAGCTAAACAAATTTTTTCACACAGCACTATATTCTACTTGAAAAAGTGCCTATAGATTGTCAAACTTATTATAATGTAACTTTGATTATGATCGAAATATCCGCGATGGACGATTCTCACAAAATTCCAGTATTTTTTCCAGAACGGAAAGAGATAGAAAAGTTTTGGCACCACTAAACTAGTCCCTGAAAATAAGATCCAGAGAGGAGGGTTAATTTTTTCTATCTGCAATATTTCACATAGCTTCCATACAAAAACATCGAAATTTGTCCACCCTGTACACACATAGTGAAAGTGTAAGGTTATAAGAAAAATCTTATTTGATTTTTAAACATCATATGGAAAGAAACGTAGTGGTTTTCTTATGAATATGTACAATACTTAACCAAATATTGTTTTTGAATTGTGGAGGCCGTTACTTGATGTAGATCCATAATATAAATGAGATAAAAACACAAGGTTTAACTTTAATCTACACTTTATTTGAAAAAATTCGACGACGTTTCGCTGACACAGCAGCTTTATCAAGAATGAAAAAATTTATATCGGTAGGACCTATAGGAGTTTTGGCAGAAGAACATCTGAACATAAACGTAGCTTCGATAAAAATAAATCTGGTTCAAATTATTCAAACCACCTAATAAAAGAAAACCATTCATTCAATAAAAACTTTGACATATTACATATAAAATCAAAAAGTTCAAAATTAGATCTCCTAGAAGCATTAGAAATAAATAGATACAAACATTCGGACAAGCTTTTGAATGAACAGGTAGATTTGAATTACTCACCCCTACTTAACTTGTTTAATTAGTTTTTATTACCTTTCATACTAACTGTACAATGGCTCGGTGTGGTTTTTCCTGTTATTCATCCAACTTGTTCTACGATTTGTTTATAATACCATACTCTTCATTCTATTTTTCATTCTTGATAAAGCTGCTGTGTCAGCGAAACGTCGTCGAATTTTTTCAAATACGGTGTAGATTAAAGTTAAACCTTGTGTTTTTATCTGATTTAAACAAATATTGATTCATATATTTTCATTTATTCCATACTGGAGATGCCCTCGGATACGCAGCAATTTGTAGCCCACTTCGAAAGAATCAGAAGGGTAAATGATAAAAAAGTAATATGCTATGACCTCATGATTTTAGTGGCTAACTTGATGAAAATCAATCAAATGATATTAGATTTTTTCACAAATGGAATTTAGAATAACAATGATCCTACCAGTTAACATCTTTCTCAAAACTATTCGATAGTGGTCGTAAATATTCTCTAAAAAATACAGAATTATGTTTAAGTATCATTGAGCTTCAAAACAAGCTCAATATTTCTACTCGGGTAACGATTCACTACATTACTAGGTTGGATTTATTATGATTTCTAAGCATATGATGGTGGCTGTTAAGAAAAAGAATATCCTTGTAGAAACTACCACATTCGAGAAAAGTATTTTTAAGTTTTCAACCATTAGTAGATTACGTTGGGCCAAGATATTTACTACTACTTTCTGGATTCCGATTCATATTGAAATTCAAAAATTTCAAGGAAAATTCTTAGTGAAACTAATCCAAAACTCAAAACCATTTTTCCTTTCTAAACTTTCAATATATATTATGGCAATTCGGGGCTCCCATGAGGAAGGTGTCCTTGGAAAAATGACCCGTATGTCCGTATGGAGAAGACAAAATTGCGTACATCTGTGATTATTATCGGCTTAGCGCAACGAGGGTTGTTAGTCACCGGATACAAATATTTTTTCTATGAAATTTTCGTTCACCCAACACAGAAATTTGTTTCTCATATTAATTACCAACATTAAGTAGTTTACCTTTTTAAATCCATACAGAGGCATCATTTATGTGTTGACGAATTAAATGGAGGAAATAGGATCTCAAAGGTTCGGTAACACAAAGAGAAGTTGAACTAACGATAGTCGGTTTTTCGCGATAAATTGAGAAGCAGAGAGTGTGAAAGAACGACATGTAGAAAGAGATCGTGTTACAAGAGTAGTATAAGATCACTTACTCACAACACACCACCTGCCGAAAACCCACTCTAACGCGAAATCAGCTAAATCAAACAAAGAAATATTTCAAGGACAGTTGGCAATAAGTTAGTAGGTTTAAGCCGATTTTTACCTTTTCAGCCGCTATCGAGAGCAAAAAAAAGTATATTTCGTCGACGAAAATCTGAAATTTTTGAATGAGTTTTTTTGCCCTATGTTGAATTCAATGCACAAGCATAAGTTCACTATAATTAACATGATAAAATTGATTTGCAGCCAACCTTTTCCTATACGATGGACTCTTATAACCATAATTTCAGAGATGATACAGAATGTTTCGAGAGATATAGAGCAGTCACGAAAATGCCGATAGAAATGAAGAGAAAGCCAGTTGATTCTTACTACTTAAAACCATTTCCATGTCAAAGAAATTCTTTTCCTTTTAAGCAAAGAGTAAGTAACTTACTGAATACAGGTTAGTTTTGAAATTAATATCGAACTTCAATTTCTTATTGACTTTATCGCAATTAATGAAATATTTAATTTTCTGTAATAACTGAAGCGATATTTTATCAATATCAGACTAACTACATATTAATGAAGACATTTTATTTCAGAGCTGTGGTTTAAGACGACTACAAACCCCTAATACCAAACTGTATTATCCATCTACTGAAGTCTTTCCATATCCTCCAAAATATGATTCACCTAATCCTACAAATACGTACTATAGAGCGTATTGATAGAAGACATGCAAATATTAATTTCATAGAATAAAATAAATTGATAAAAAATTTGGTATTTCTCATACATTTCCTTAGATATTCTTTCTTCTTATTCAAACAAAAATCAAATTCTGAAAATCGCGTGGAACACATTTCTTACATTACAAGTAACGAGGTGGAATAAATAGCAAGAAAGGACCATAGTTTGGTGAACAGGGGCTCAAGCTACTTTTATATGAAACATTTGATTGTTTCACACTCAACTCTCTAGTTCATTTTGAAGTAGCATCTTGCATCTTGGGATAACTAGTTATCAGGAAAACTATAGTCACAGTGTTCCAACGAGAATTTGTTCCCCTTCCAGAATCTGAAAATTGTGATGCTAGCAAAAAACGATTAAAATGATTAACATTTGGGGATGATTTGGAGCATGTTGATACATGTTATAATTCATTTAATTCGAAATAATTCCACATTCCACAACCCTCTTCGTGAGAGTATCTGGCAAGAAAATCATATAGGCATAAGTAGGTGATCCTACTTTGCCTGTAAGATTATTGAATTACTCTCAGTTTGCCTCTTCACTTCAGAGTGTCTTTATGGAATTGTTCATTCAAAACTTGAAATTTTAAATAGAAACAAGAACTCCGTATTTTCATTTTTCACCAACAAAAACGGACAGGTACACAGATTCAAATATTGAATAATCATGAGAATGGCTCAAAATTAACCCTTCCACCTCCATTCAATGGTACTAAACCTGAATTCTCTTTTAACATTTGAAAATACTTCGGGTGTCAAATGTGTGCGTTTAGTAGTGATTTTCATCCACAGCTCTTCCAAGTCTTCAGGTTAAGTGACATAAGCTTTCGTTATAAAATGGCCTTATAAGAAAAAGACCAGAAGGATTCAAGAAAGGTGACTTAGTTGACCTCTCAAACGGTCTACTAACAGAGTACAACGATCTAGAAAATTATAGTGTGAATATTTTCGCTCACGAATGTTGAAAGGTGCTAGTTTTCACGATACTGTGGACAGTTGTAGATCATAGGTCAGTCACTAGAGATAATCTTCTGATAAAAGTAGTATTTTCCATATGACGATTATGTACAGACACTAGAAACCATATATTATGTCAACGTCAATAAGCGTTGGTACATTTTAATTTGTTTGTGTTTCAATGTCTTAAGTACCGCCGATTTATTCGACTTAATCAGCCAACACATGAGAAGAGAGCGAGTGACATGGGTACCAGTGGATATGTTGGACAACTAATAGTAAATTACCGAATATGTCTCGTTTCATCTTCAGTTATACTTTCTTTTCTTTTGATTTGGTCATCAGAACTATGATGGAGTATTGGGTAGCAAAATTTAAGGATATATTACGTGATTAGGGGGCACGGTAGTACCCCCGCCAAGTCGAGATCGAAGCAAACACTGCCGTACTATTCCATACTAAAAATGAGGACAAAACAAAACCTGTCACACAACGAGAAGTTCAGAAATTCATTATATTTGACCAAAACATACAATTCCTAAAGAACAAAACATCAGAAATTGAAGTCTATTTACAGACATTAGAGGACTTGCCAAGAATCCTGTGTTTCACGGAGGACTTGTGCAGTCAGGAAGTAAGACCTTGCGGCGTACACTCGTACAACTAAATTTCACGGTGGGTGCAGTATTTTCATATGAGAGGACATGAGATGGTCGAATATGAGATGGTAAGACAATATTGCCAGGATGTTGATATGGAATGTGCATGTGCGGTATGCAGTATGAATAAACTGATATTTTATGTATGTATCGATCGCCTCTAGGAATACTTGATATCTTTTTGGAAAAACTAGGTTTGATCTTGGAGATCATCGATAAAAAATTTCAATAGGTACAGAATTGTATATTGTGGGGATTTTAATATATGCTTGTTGAATGGTGCCCCTAATTTTTAGGACATTATTCACGGAAACAATTCAATTCGAACAATTTTCACTCCAACTCGTGTAACGTATACCTCCCGGTCTCTGATAGATAAAATCCTTGTAAATGATGCTAAACATACAAAGAGCGAGGTGATTGTAACGGCTCTTTCTGATCATCACGCCCAATTGATCAAAATTACTGCGAAGGTGAATTACCCAATTTTCGCCCATAATTCAGAAATGTTATTCAAAATCCAAATTAATAGAGTTTTCGCGAAATCTCGCCATTCGAGACTGGGGAAACATATACAGACAAGAGGATCCTGATAATGCTTATGACTTGTTTATAGAGGAAATCAAAAGCTTGAATAAAATAATTTTCACCCCTAAATTATGTAAAAGAAACCCAGCCAAACGTTCATGAATTACATCTGGCATTCAAAATTCTTGCAAAACGAAGCGGAATCTTTACAATAATGTGATCAATGGTGGGTATACTATCGAAGTCCTTCTATAATCTATACTGTTGGATTCTGATAAAAGTTATCAAAGAGGCAAAAAGAATGACAGATGCGCATTTCATCAGAACTTCATCTAATAAAGGTAGGGCGACATGGCAGGTAATTCACAAATACACAAATCAATCTACACAAATACAAATCACACTAGAAAAACGAACAAACAACAATGACACTACTTCTGCTACAATAAACAAAATAAATCAACATTTCATAGACAATAATGAAAAACAAGTACTGTGTTTTAAGGAACTTTGCTTAATAATTGCGATTCGTAACGCGTTTCACTACACCGTAGCTTCTTCAAACGAATGAATGTACAGAAAATAAGAATGAGAATATAAATATAAATGTTCTTGAGTAATTGAAAGCTTAGTGGGTTGCTTCTTCTTAACTGGTTATTTATGACAGGTATATCCAATAAAATTAAGGAATAGATTGCTCCCCGAAGAGATTCAATAGAGATGAAGGGCTTAAATCGACTCGTTCATTGATGAGTCTACCTTAGTGTTTGTATTTATTGATTTCTAAAGTTTCCCAAAGATCTACCTTCCAATATTTATTATCTGTGACAAAAACAGCGGGAAAATTTCTATTGCACACCAAAAAGAAAACATAGAGACAGTAAAAGATATTCGCTTCCTAGGTGATACCATTGATTCTAGACTCGACTGGTCAAATAACGTTCAACGAGTGGGTGGGAGTATAGCGAGTTATTCTTATGCCTTTCGTTTGATCAGCTAACAGGTGAACTTTGAAACTTCCCTGACATTATATCGGGCAAACGTCGATACTCGTATTAGTTATGAAATCATATTCTGGGGAAACTCCGGAGAGGCGCACTGTATTTTCAAACTACAAAAAAAATGCCTAAGATCTATGCTAAACCTGAAAAATAGTGAAAGCAGTAGAGACCATTTTATTAATTACAAAATTCTGACCCTACCGGCCTATACATTTATGAGGCAGTAATGTTTGTGAGTAACAATCTCGATCTCTTTCACAAAAATGAACACGGCTATATCACTCAAAACAAAGAAAACCTCACAACTATCAAATTCTTACACTGCAAAAAATGTGAATCATTCAATAAAAAAAATATTCAACAAACTGCCAGTCATCCAACGAATCCAACCACCAAGAATACTCCAAAAAATATATTCGAAAACTACTCTTTGAGCAATGCTCCATACACCATACAGGACTTTCTCGATCTTAGATTGTGTTAAAAGCCATGTAACGATTCTCCATAACGCAAATTTTCACGTTGATCTCACTTCTCTTTTACTATGTTTGTTTGTTAAGTATTTTATTGTGTGGGTTGTTTATGTCGTGCAATTTCTTTCTATGACATGTTCTACGCCTTTGGCATATTTTGTGATATTTGCACAATACTAAATGGAACAAATAAATCTATATCTACATATCTTTATATCTTTACTGGAACCATTTCGCCGCATTTTCAGGTCCCTATTTGAGAATATCTGGATAAGACAGAATGAAGAAATTTTCGTCATCCAGTAAGCTATAATTACATACTTAAAATCCAAAATTTCAAGTCTATAGGTTAATCGAAAATTTCAAGTCTTTAGGTTATTTAGTTCCGAAGTTAGGCGAAAGCAAAGTTTCGCATTTAAGGCACTTACTCACTCATAATCATCAGAATAGACCTAGTACTTTCCATAAACTCAGAAAGCTGAAGTTTGTTATAGACTTAGGGTTTAATGGCAACATAAATGGAAAACTATGAAAACTAGGATATTCGAAGATCTGGAGTACCTGGTGACCTGAATAGAAACAAAGAGGAAAAGTCTGGATAACACTAGACTGGCTTTTATACTCAACTTGCAAGTTCATAAAGAGTAATAGAGAATGGGCAATACGAAAATCTGTAGCTAATGTACAAGAATCAGAACCGGAAAAAGAAATAAAAGAAAAGAAAGATTTGTTATAATAACAAACTACTCCTTTAAAGAAAGAAAAATGTCAAATTAGAAAATCTAATAAAATAAATCAATATGCCCACGTTTCTACAAAAAGTAGAGAAATCCCACCAAAAACATTCTGCAAAAAATAGCCAAGTCTCTAAAAAGTAATGAAATTGTTACCGGGATGGGGTCACACACACGATGGAAACACTGATGGTTAACACAAACACTTTTTATAAACGTAAATTTAAAATGAAATAAAAACACGTGGTTCGTTGGTAAACAACGGCGGTTTGGCAATATGGCGTGGGTACGGAAAGCCAGCTCGTGGCAACGCGTGCTGCAGCCGGTTTTCTGAGACAAAGTGTATTCGTAGAGGTCGTCGAAGACAAAGTGAGACAGTCTCCGAAATTTAAACCCCCGGTTCAGGTAAGCCCAGAGTACGTTCTGTGCCTCGCCTGGTCGATGGGCCTACTTGGCGATCTGTGATTAAGAAAGCGTGGTTAACACGGTAACACGCTTATTCGGAGGGGCCTAGAGCGATCTATGGTGAGATACCGTAGGGGATACGGTAACACGCCCCTTCTCTGAAGATCGCGGTTAGGCGCCTCCATATTGCCATACCGGGTAATAAAACCATGTTGTATCTTTATTAAAGACATGTGCATACGTGCACATCATACCATTGAAAATCAAAGAAAAAAACAAAAAATTTTATTTTATCAAGTTATCCTACTTAAATCTAATACGACCCTGTGTGCAGTGCGTCTGTGGCCGTCATACTATCTTACGCTCCATTTGGCATCAACGCGATGATGACAAGGGAAACCACAGAAAACCTTGTCTCACGTAAGCGAGTCGTATGGTCTAGCTACTTACATTACATAATATCAATACATAAGAGCGTGGTGCAAAGCTCAATTTAAAACATTTAAATCTAAGATATGTACAATAACAGTTCTGGGTGGGGGAGGGGGTTGAAACGCATCTACTTCGTATCTTTATTTATCAGTTACATGCAATTAAGAAATTAAAAGGTTGCCTGAAAAGGAAAAGGACAGTGATGAAAGAAAAGCAAAAAAAAATAGAAGAAACCTGAGACACTCGATGAATTTTTCATGCGTTGAAGAGCTTCGACTGCAGGTAAGTTTCTAGATTCACTAGCGCACTGGTCGTTTAACAACACTACACTCGCACACTCGTCTTTGGGCGCCACTTGGTGTTGTCTTCGGTCCAAGAACCGGATGCTTCATTCACAGCTGCTGTGGTGGTGGATTAATTCTGCGGTAGATGAATTGAATGAATACTATCCACGTGCGTCATTGCTATTGTCTATTGTTCGCGTTGGTCCTACCACGTGGGTCGGATTCACCTCGTGTGCGGAAATAGCGGAATTCTTCACTTAGATTCTCGTATTAATATTTATCGGCTAACTCAGTCGGGATCGGTTCTTTTTCTCAACGGAGAAAACAATGCCCTAATGCACACGTTGGGCTCCACTTGCTACCGGGATGGGGTCGCACACACGATGGAAACACTGATGGTTAACACAAACACTTTTTATAAACGTAAATTTAAAATGAAATAAAAACACGTGGTTCGTTGGTAAACAACGGCGGTTTGGCAATATGGCGTGGGTACGGAAAGCCAGCTCGTGGCAACGCGTGCTGCAGCCGGTTTTCTGAGACAAAGTGTATTCGTAGAGGTCGTCGAAGACAAAGTGAGAGAGTCTCCGAAATTTAAACCCCCGGTTCAGGTAAGCCCAGAGTACGTTCTGTGCCTCGCCTGGTCGATGGGCCTACTTGGCGATCTGTGATTAAGAAAGCGTGGTTAACACGGTAACACGCTTATTCGGAGGGGCCTAGAGCGATCTATGGTGAGATACCGTAGGGGATACGGTAACAAAATCTAGACAAAGTAGTGCCAAGTCTAAGTTTCCTTACTGCGATTTCTTTATTATTTTATAGTTTATGTTGTGTGACTTGACCGTTGAAAGGTACACAAGGGTACAAAACCAGGTGCTCCATGGCACCATTTCACCAATCTGTCCCCAGAACCGCTACCTATTGACGATGGAAAATTGCCACTTGGAAAACGTTGATTGAATAATCAGTCAATTGTAGCCTTGATAAAACTGCGTATTTCAATCATACTTATGTAAAGGCGAGCCTGAAACAAACAGTATAAAAAATATTTCAGACGGACTTTTAATCATTGATAAAAGTCCGTCTGTACGTCTATTTTATGTTAGATCGGTGGCCGATTTGACGCTTCAAAAAGGAAGAGAACAGAATTCCAATGTTGAATATATGTGTTGCACAATTAACAACAGCCTATAATAAGACACTTGCGTCCAATTACCAATACTTGTATGGGCTATTATCTCGCTTGACAAACATAGGTAGTTTTTTACAGAAATTTTTGTGAGGATATTAGCTTCCCGAATATTAATAAAGAAAAGTCTTGATTGATTTTTACAGGCAATGGACTAACGTTTTGTTTCTTTCAAGAAAAATACTTTTAGAACCTACTCTTCGAATTGCCAACAGATGGGGAAAAATACTCTACAGACCTAAGATTGATAATTTTATTGATTGACAGCTACAAGGTGGCGTTTTAATTGAGTAGAGTCAATATTCATTCGTAATCGTTTATTAATAACATCGTGAACTTGTGTTCAGTGTTTATGCCATCGAAGAGCGATTTAGCCATTTTTGGTCAGTAGAGTGAAACAAGATGATGAATCGAATAGCATATGTTCTGCGCGAATTCGAACCGAATAACATCAAATACTTTCCAAAAATCAACGAAGAAAATTTCGAAAAGTGAATGAAGTTTCCTAAACAATCTAATCAATTACCGTTGCTTCTCAAACATCGAAAGCCATTATAACAAAAACTTGAAAAATCCCAAAGAGGATGGAACTCCTCTCTCTTCTAGGTTTTCCGTACTCGCTTGTATGGCATTCCAAGAGCATGGAAATTATTTCTTCTTCTAATACCACAATTTCCTCTCACCTCTTGAAAACTATAACCAATTTCATTTTATTCCCTTGTTGCATTATTTATTGATTATTAGTCGACTTTAATATCTCCAATGTGGTTGTAGATATTGGAAGACAAGAAAGAATATGTCATGGATAGGGGTCTACGTCTATTCAGAAACGTCTCTTATACTTCCGAACGGAGTATCTTCCTTCAAAATAGGCCTCTATGTTCGAATTCAAAATTTGTAAATTTTTAATCTTCTTTTCGATTTTGGAAACAACTTTCAATTCTAGTAGCAACAGATTCGATTAGGAACATTAGAAAAAAGAAAATAGAAATACGAGTGAACCTGATAGATGCAAATTCACTCAATCTTCTATCCAATTATTCCTTCAATCTGCAAAACAAGATTTCTATTAGTCAGCTACCACATGGACTCAACCACGAATCATATTTCTAGACCAGGAGTCTCCAAACTTGGAAGCCTTGGGGCCATAATAGATTTTTCGGTACGTTCCAAGGGCCAAAACAATTATTCTTTTTCTTCCCACCTAAGCAAACATATCACAGCTATAGTAACAACAGTAAAACATTGGCTGTCGTGGGCCAGATTGATGATACTAGACTTAAGCTGTCGCGGGCCGGATTTGACCCGCAGGCCGTAGTTTGGAGACCCCTGTTCCAGACGATCAATCTGCACTCATTGGCGGCCAAGGACATCTATAATATTAATCGTTCACGGCCATCTTTAAACTAAATAGTTTTATTTTAAACCCTGTCAATAGTTTATCGAGAAAGAATTTCTTTGGTATCACGTATTTGTAACAACATTATTTTTATTTTAATATATGATATAATTGAAAAGCAGACCGGTTCAAGCACTGGTATCAACTTACCTGCTTGCCGTTAATAAGGAAGGAGGAAAGACCGGTAATACTGCCTTCGTGTATTTCTTACACACTATATTTTTGATCTTTGTTCAAAGTTTAATGTGAATATGAAAGTGAATCCTGAACAAACACCTTGAATATAACTGAAAATAGTTTTCTTCGATTTTTATAGGCAACAAAATTACTATTTGGTAAAAAATACTTCATAAAACATATATGTCTAGAAATAAATGAAATGATAGCAGGTATAATGTTGTATTGAAAAAGTTGATTTACCTGGTATAATACTAATAATAAAATAATCTTTTCATACTTTGGCAATCTACATGGATGTACTCATTAGAAAGAAAAAGATAGAGACGATAAATGATCAACTAGCGAAATACTACAATCAACTACTAAGATATAAGACAGAACCATTACTTAAACTGATCACTGGTGAACGAGATAGTCATCATTGAATTTAATTACTGAATAGTCCCACTTATTAACTAGCAGCTTTCTTATCACAGACATGAACTGGTTAAAATTCATATTTTTGTTCAGCATTGGAAGTTCATTATATAGTTTCTTCCCTATATAGGATGGGGTTACTTCAAATCTACTATGTTTTCTAATAAGAAATAAATCTGTATTTCTAGTCGGGTAACAAGATACACACACGATAACAAGAATTTCTGAAATAACGAGTAGAGTTCATCTTCGCATATGACAGTAAGATATAAACATAAATA
Organism: Cryptolaemus montrouzieri; assembly: GCA_013387265.2. Taxonomy (NCBI): domain Eukaryota; kingdom Metazoa; phylum Arthropoda; class Insecta; order Coleoptera; family Coccinellidae; genus Cryptolaemus; species Cryptolaemus montrouzieri. Next base: position 47,739,308 of record JABFTP020000185.1, on the reverse strand, counting down.
CAACGAAGGGTCAACAATTGATGTTTGATAAAATGGGGCCAACAACTTTCCTTGCTTTTCAATTAAAAAATTAATATTAAGGCACTTTTTCGAACAATAATCATCCTGCTACTTTGTAAACTATTGCCTCAGACAAGAATATTGAAATTGTAGTGACTATATATAAGGGCAAAGTATTAATTTATAAGTCCTATGTTATTTCATATATATATAATTGTTTGGTAATGTGAAGGCACAATAACTTAAGCTCATCTTCTTGCTGATAAAATGGATATGAATGTTCCAATTTAAGAACTCATCAACCTCCAAACCCAGAAATCTGCAACCTTCAGATAAATTCAGGATCTATATTCGCCACAGCAGAAATTTGATTGCATTATTGATGAGATATGTCTTTCTAAATTCAATTAGGCCATTAGCCCTACACCCCCCTGTCACATTTTCTGGTATTTCGTTGATAAAAATCGAAATCAAAAGGAGTCCGAGCAGGAGGCCTGTTGCATTCCTATTTCAACATCCGAATATAATTCTTTAACTCTGACATATATTTCTTTGTTTAAGGTTGGACTCTAGAAAAGATAGCATTCTGTGGCCGTAAACATATAATTTTGACCAGGGGTGCTCAAACCTGAACTGCTAGCGATCTACCCTAATATTTTTAGACTACTTACGATCGACTCTGAGAGGCTGCAAGTATGTGTGATGCAGGGTTGTCGTACATACACGATACACTCTACCTACCTACCTACCTAGGTAGGGTGTACCGAAGCATGTATTAAATGCTACGCACAATATACATTATTTGAGTCAAGGTTTGGGTTAAGCTTAGTTAGGTTCTTCTCTATAATATCAATGAAAAAACTCATACTTATTCAAAATTGAGAGTTTATTGGTTGTTACATAATAAAAGACTTACATATTATGGTATTGAACTTAATTACGGAGTGACTTTGGATGTTGAAGCGTGGCACTGCATGTCCTCAGCATACTTTTCATAAGATGGTACGTAACCACTGAGTGATAATCCCAAGCATGATGACATATAATCGTCAGTTAGTCGATTGTTATAATTTGGCTTAATTATCTTCATTTCAGAAAATGCAGACTAGCACAGGTAAGTTGACCCAAATATTGCCGTCAGTTGAAGGGCGATTTGCCTTAGATTCAGATATTTATCTTCAGATATAAAACACCAGAAATTTGAATCAGATGCTGTAGCTTTGGGATGTATATCTGATATAATCTGCACCAGCTCATTTTCAACAGAACATGAGTTTATATTTAACTGACTTACTATTTCAGTAGCTAATACCTTAATGTTTTTACATGAAAAAGTATGACTCATGAATGATGCTATACTTGCCAATCCACTGCAATCTTAGGAAAAAATAGCAATTCAGCCTCATAAGTAACATAATTCAACTGAGGAATCCTTAATTTCGAAGGCGGAAAATATTCCAGATCCTTTCTTTTCAGTTGATCTATCATAAGTTACAATTTACTTTTGAATGTGTTGACTGCGCTAATCATCTCAATAATAGTTTTCCCTTTACCTTGAAGCTCCAAGTTAATGGTGTTTAAGTGCATTGCGATGTCAGTCGAGAATGTCAAATCAGTCCAACATTTTTCGTTTTTCAACATCTGAGTGTCATCACCTCTTTCGTCTAGAAAAGCTGTTATTTCAGGCAATCATGCTTGAAAACATTCTAGGAATTTTCCGCGACTCAACTACCGGACGTCCCTGTAAATAACTAAATCAGTGTGTACAGCTGACTCCCTACTGCAACTTAAAGATCCGCCGTTGCCAGCTACGTGCACGGATGGAATTCATCATTTTTGTTGCAATGCCCATAATTTCCACCGTGTTTAAAACTTTAGAACACAAAAATTGTTGATGTATAATTCACTGAAATGAAAAAAAAATGGAGGGAAATCTTCATTAACTCGACACAATGCCACAAAACCGTTTGTGTTTCCAGTCATTGCTGATGCTCCATCGGTTGTAATGCACACTAATTTATATATTCGTAGCTTGTAGTTTTTCACAAAATTGAAGAAAACGTCATGTATATACATTCGCCACGGGTCTTCCCCTTCAGAGGAATGATTGTCAAAATTTCTTCTTTATTCAACATGTCATTGAATACCCTTCGAACAAAAATACACAGCTGGGGAGTGTTTGTCATATCGGTGGATACTTTGAAATGTAAAGAAAAGTATGAACATGTCATGATATCATGTTTTAGTTTATCTGCCATGTCCTAACTTTTGACTTCAATACGCCTTGTGACAGTCGGAAGAGATAACTGAAGTTCTCTAATAGCAGACATGATTTCTTTTTTATTTGTAAAATCTCCAAATAAGGTCTCAGGCGCTTCAATAAATACTGTCTTCATATTCGCTCCATCTTCGAATGGTTTCTTTTGTTCCGCCAATATATGAGATATTTTAAATGACGCGATCGTAGCAATTTTCAATTACTTGGTTGTTCTTGTTAACATGGTTCGTTTTTTTTTCAAACAAGATATCAAATCACCTACTTTTCGTTTTCTTAATTCACTCTGTGGCGGAAAATCCTTTTCATAGTTTTTATGAACCATTTTATTATGCCTCACTAAGTTACCAAGCAAAAGTATTGCAACTGACGCACGACAAATAAGACTGCTCTTATCCTTCACCATACAAAAAAAAAATTATTCCTCCCAATCGTTATTAAAATGATACGTTTTAGATTTCTTCGCTGCACTCACTTTGTACTATTTAGTAATAAACTTTGTGAAGACGTAGTATTGCCTTCAAGTTACAATTCAGAATGACTCCAATCCCTGCAGGCGCAACATTTATATCGGCGTGAACGTAAGTCTCGAATGTTCTCGCAAACGCGCTGCCCGAAATTTCCAGAAAAGCGGCAAGAATAAGAAACGCGGCTCTTCTTTGACAAGTACCGCGCGTTCCTTTGATAAAGCCGCTTTTAGGCGCTAGTAGAGTTTCATTTTATTACGTAATACATTTTTGTAGTTCAGTTACCTACTCATTAAAAAATTTTTCTTTTCTAGACCTGCTCAAAAAGCACTCGACCGTTTGAGCACCCCTGATTTAGATAGTAGAGAATTCACAGCTACACAGTCTATCTCTGGGTGGAGCCGATACCTGTCATGCCACGGCGTGTTCTTCAGTACCTTCACTGACATACCATCAGTACCAACAGTTTTCATTCTGATAGAACCAATGATTTTCAAAATTTTGTTTTCTTTTCTACATCTCTGGAGAAGAAACTGCTCGTATTCATCATCTAAGGCAGAATACATTCAATAGATATGCTGCTACAGAATTTCGCATCTTCCTCAGTCATTGTCAAAAAATAATCCGTAAAAGTATTAGAAACCTTCTTAGCGTTTCTCATAATCTCACCACAATTTCTTCTGAATATGTTTTTCCGGTATAAGCCCTGATTATAAATCAAGTTTTTTTGCTTATTGCTACTTTTATGTATTAGTTAGTTATAGAAATAATGAAATAATTAAGGATTCAAATGATCAAAAACTATTGTTTAGATTTTGAAATTCTTTTTCTTATAGATTGAAATGAAATTGTAAAATAAATTAAATAAAAATGACATTTTAAAGAAAAGCTACAAAATAATAACCACTACCCATTTCCACAAGATGACGCATAGTGTTGAAAGATGGATAAGAAGACAAAATATGCTAAGCAGACAATTTGATCATCAAGGTGAAAACAATCCCAAGAAAAAACTAGCTAGATCTAATAAATTGTAATGATCGGAAGGATTAAAACACTTGACGTATTTTCAACTATATATTTACTGTGCTAACAATTACAGCTGACTAGGTACAAGAATGAATAATTACAAAAGTAGAAGAGAAATAATGTGTCTCTATTAGAATCAGTGTAGAATTTTAGTACAAGCTTACAGAACTATGTTTAACAGGATCTGTCTATAGAACTTATTTTATATCGCAATATCTAAACTAGATCTATCTAAGAATTGAATTCACGTCAAACATCATAATTTTATCTCACTTTGAACTAAACGCGGCAGTGATTCAGAAATCAACTGTAGAGACGAATTCTTCAGAATATATTTATACTTTTGTCGTTTCTCTAGAAGTAACAGATTCTGTATATTAAACTCCACATAGAAAATGGCGATGGAGCGAATGGTTTCCTCGTTTTGATCTCATACGCGAGACAATAGAATATTTTCTTTTAACTTATCTCTGAATTAGTTACGAAATATTTCTCTGCCACATGCACTCTCACTAGAGAAGGAGAGAAGGAGAGAAGGATTTTGGATCTCGATTCAAAAATACTTAATACAAGCAAAGTCTGTGAATTCTCCAAATTGGGCCAGTTATATGTCATTCAAAAATTGTTTGATAATAGTTTGAATAAAAGGATTTCCACCTTTCGTGTCCAAATATCCATGTATGTTAAGAAATCATTTCATAAAAATTGTTAAGGAAGATGATGTTATGTATTTTTGGCAACATCATTTTCGAAAGCTAATTTTAATATGCTCTGAAGCAGGTAAAATGTCGTATTCCACTTGGTTGCTATGCCTTGATATAGTTTTAGTAGTTCAATAGTAAGTAAGTAAGTATATTTATTCAATTCACTGCTACATTGATTTGATCACACATAATGAGTTAAACAAAAATAATTCATTCAATAAATATTTTAGAATACGTCATAAAGTACGGAAATATATAAAACATATGTATATACCTATATGTATAAATATAAAAACATGTAAGCACACAGTTCAAGAAAGACAAACAAACAGTAAGAGTAAAAAAAACTGATAGCTGAACTACTCAAAACTTGCAAGTAAGTATTCTCTAATTGAGTAAAAAGTTCCTTGAATTAAATATTTTTTGACCACTATGACGAACCTCTTCATCTCCAGCCTGGTAACGTAGTCGGACAGTTTATTGTAGAGTTTTGGACCTCATACATTAATGTATCTTTGATTTGAAGTTAGACGGTGATAAGGCTCTATGTATTCATTTTTATTACTTGTGTTGTGCGAGTGGAAGGTCGAATTTGTGGAAAAATCACCTCTATTGCCATGCATTATCTTCAAACATGTCAGTATGTATGAGCAGGGAACAGTAAGTATCCTTTCAGACTTGACAAAACCTTTGCAACTTTCACTGGGTTTAATTCTAGTAAGAGCCAGAATGGCTCTCTTCTGCTGAATAAAGATTTTGTCAGAATCGACAGAATTTCCCCAAAATAAGATTGAGAAAGAAACGATGCTATGAAAAAAGGAAAAATATGAAACCCTTGCTGCCTGATGAGTGGCACTCTTCTTCACTTGTCAAATGGCATAAATACCTCCGTTCAACTTTTTCTGCATAACTTCCATGTGTGTGCCTTCAGCTTTTCAAATAATATCTTATGGTTGACTAGATCGAAAGACTTCGATAGATCACAACAAGTCAATTGACAGAGTTTTTTATTGTCGTGGGCATAAAGAATAGTGTCTATAACCTCCACTGTGGCTGCTATTCGACTATTCTGTTTTTAATGCACTGTTCAAAGATTTTCTATACGGGTGAAAGTATTGTAATAGGTCTATAAACCCCACGAGAGTCTCTGCAGCTGCCCTTGAATAAAGGAATTATTTTGACCTGCTTCAATTCTTCAGGAAACAGAACAATTCAGAACAATTTCAAGTGGTACAGACAGCCCTTCACCAATTTTTTTAGTGAGAGATGCTAATATATAATAAATATCGGTCGGTTCTTAATTTTTCAAAGTGCTAATAGTTTTTTCAATTACCTTTCTGGTTATTGGGTTAAAGAAGAAATATGATGTGGTTTCATTCTTTGGAGATGCATCTCTGATTTGTGTTTACCATCGGGAATGGACTCGTCAACTTTGGCTTCCATCTCTGAAAAGAAACGTTCGAAATCATCCGTTGATTTCTGGCTAGATTTGCTCCCCCTTCTTCCTTTAATATCCTCATTTATAATTTTCCATATTTCCCGCTGCTTGTTTTTAGCCTGCGTTATTCGTTTTTCCTTCAAATTTCTTGTCTCCTCTCCAATTTCCGAAAGTAAAGTCTTTTCATGCTTTTATACAGTTCATATAATCGATCATCCTTTCACGAGTTCTGGCGATATATCTGAAATTTTAACAGTTTTTCTCACCATTTGCTTTCTGAGTGGAATCTCTACCAAGTTCAGTAGTATAGTATGCACACCTATTCACAGTCTTCAAATCATTTTGAACGATGAGGTTCAGAGTGGCTCAATTTAGGATCATCTTTGATAGCTTCGAACAGCTCCATGGCATTATCTGATCTAGCTAACTGAATTCTAGTAGCTTAACCCCACATGGATAGCTCTCTTCAATTCATGATATTTTTGTACGATAATTTTGCATTTGCAAGAGTTTCTGAGAAGGGGCATTCGTGTAATATGGCTTAAACATTTAATTTTGTTTTTCTGTGATCGTAGGATTCCAAAATTGTTCTTCATTGTTACACATTTTATATTACTCAATATTTTTGCATGTTTCAAAATTTTTTCCATAAAGAGATTCATATGGAGTTTTCACTTGGTAGCTAATACGAATAATTAAATGTATGGAGAAGTTGGTATCTTCTACAATATATGAGACATATCGCATGTGAAAAGTATATAACTTTGTGTAGATTTTCGAGGATTTGGTTGAAGGCTTCTTTGATGTACCGGTACTATTTTTGCTCACATAATAGAAATTGATATTGTTATACTCTACAGGCAACGAACTCGCTCATAAAGGAACGGAATGGAGAATCAATCCTGCAAACGCACCTTGGTTTGAAGGCATCTGGGAGTCCAATATCAAGAGTTTCAAAAATCACTTTCACCGTTTTATAGGTACTCAAATTCTCAAGTACGAGGAGCTCCATACAGTCGCAGTGCAACTTGAAGCAGTGATGAATAGCAGGCCTCTGTGCGTGCTCAACAGTGATCCTAACTCCCCAATGGCATTAACACAAGCATTTACTTACTGTGGGGGCATCTCTCAAGAGTCTTCCATCAGATAATCTCCAAAAAACTCCTCTTAATCGCTTAAATCGATACCAACTAGTTGATCGTATTGTACAAGATTATTGGGAGAAATGGCGCAATGAGTATTTGCACACTTTGCAATCTAGGTCGAAGTGGACACAAAACAATTCGAACTTTTAGGAAAATACAATGGTGCTCATTATGAAAGATAATGTTCCACCTTCACGTTGGCTACTCGGTGTGATAGAAGAGGTTCACCCAGGTATGGACGGAGTCGTGAGAGTAGTAAGTATGAGAACCCAGTCCGGCACTTATCGACGTCCACTAGGAAAAGTTTATCTTTTACCTACTCAGTAAATTTTTTTCAATAATTTCAATTCTTTTTTTGTTCATTGTTTTTAATTTTCTTGCAGTTTTGAGTTATATTTTTCCTAATTTTCAAAATTCATTCAGTTAAAATTATTTCGGAACAGATTTTTCTAGGTGGGGGTAATGGATGTGCCAAATCACTTCATTTTTAATTATCTCAAATTTTCATTTTATATTTCAATAATAATTCAAAGCATTCTCCCACTATGTCACGTGAGTGGACAACATGTTTGATGTTGGGATGAGTTACCAATTGAGCAGGTCATAAAATTCAGTACTGCAACTCGAATACGTACGCAAACATATCGTTTTCTTACATATCGCATATCAATCACACCGATCTCTATCGAAATATATTCTATTGTTCTGGAGTGTTATTTTCTACCAATTTTATGATATTTACGCAGTGAACCTTTATTACCTATGGATTTCTGGATTACTTTCTTTGTGTGTTGATGTAAGGTGGACTTTAACTTTGTGAACTTTTTCTCTCCTTCTCTGCTTATTTCTTCCACAAACATAATATAGTTGTATGCAGTCTACCAGGCGACAATCAACGCACATTTGAGGTAAGTCCTCCTTTTTCTGTTTCCCTCTACATAAAGGAAGGTGGTCCTTCATTTTGATTTTCACGCAAACACATTAAAAGTAGCATACATCTTTATTTCATTAGGTACAAATTATGCATATTATGCAATACTTTGGTTAAAACAGTGACCACTAGTGCCTTCTAGAAACGTACTCTCAATAAGTAAAGTGGATATCAAATTAATCAAGAATAAGTTGCATAGCTCTCTTGAAGATCAATAGCGTTCTATCACAATAATGATCAAAAATAGTGTCGGAATAAAGAAATCTAGAGAAGATGTCAATAATGTCAATATACAATCAAAAGTGAATGTATGAAGGATCCTAAACTCTACCGAGATAGTCTTTTAGTTGTGGTAAACAGTTTTTATCTCTGTTTACGATGTAGGTGAGACGGAAGATCCCAAAGGGTTGTAGAAACACTGAGGGGCTTTGTTACCCACTTAAACTATATTGATAACCTATTCTACTTCTACATGATATGTTAACCCTGATTTAGTATATCTATTGCCGAGTGTGTACATTCGGAACTATTTCTGATGTATAATTACTACAGTAACCATGCACTTTATTGCAGCTTAGCAATTCGGGTCTTGCAATGGATATATTTCCTAGTTCATTGAATTGTAACCTAATATAAGCTCAATGAACTTACTTTATTGTAATTTACTCATATTGGAATGTATCCATCACACCTTCCCCGTCACTTGAAAAAAAAATTTTTGCTTACGCTAACTTACATATGACCTAACTCTATTTTTATGTACCTTAACTATTTTAGCATCTATATCTATGAAAATGTTTGGGTCATCTTCTCCGACTCCTGTGTACGGACCTTTGAATATAGTTTCGCACTTTTTGCCGGAATTATTTCGAACAAGAACTTTTTCGTCAACATTATAATTTCTCAGTTGAGTATTTTGATCGAATTTTCCTTTTCTAATTACCTTAGATTTTTCTTAGTTTTTCCTAGCTTCATCGCAAGCTACTTGAAGTCTACATTTCAATTCCTAGGGATAATGGTCAAAATTATAAATTGGGGCGGGAGTGCGACTGATACTTGATGGCATTTCGCAAGTTCTACCAAATACCAACTGGAACGCTCTAAGAAATTTCTTCACAATTGGCAGGTTACATTCATTTTTACATATAAGTAATTCCGGAATTCTTTTAGGTCGCAATGATCTACTTAAGTCTAACATTGACTGAGTTTCCTGAATTAAGTAGATAGTACTAGCACTTTCATCAAATATCGCGTTGTCTCTTACTTTTACATTGAATTGAACTCTATCTCATTGAAGTCATTTGCTTAACGCATTTAACCATAACACAATCTGCAGGAGCCTTAATGAGATCCACAACCCTGTCATCACCAGAAATTTCATTAGGTACTACTCCAGAAGGTTCTCTCTCCTTTTTCGCTTGACTTCGAGTTGTGAATAACATATTAATATTCATTTAATTTGCCAGAGCTCTTAATTCATCGCTTTCTAAAGTTATTTTCGATAGCGATCAGTAGTTACATTTTCTTTATCTTCAAGGTAATGTATTGTAAAATCGTATTTTTCCAATTTGAGTCGAAATTTAGTTAACCGACTGGATGGATCTTTCATTCCAAATAAATACATCAACTTTTTATGATCCGTGTGAAGTCTAAATTTATTACCTAGGAGGAATGGTCTAAACCTTTGAACTGCCTATACGATTGCAAAAAATTCTTTTTCAGACGTGCAGTAGTTTCTTTCAGCTGGATTTAATACCCTACTCGAATGAGCTATCGGTTTGTCATTAACATTACGTAAAACTGCTGCCTGACTCAGAGAAGAAGCATCAGTTTCCAATTTGAAACTTTTGTTTGGGTCTTCTGAAAATTCAGGAAAGTCCAAAACTGGTGGTTCAATTAACGAATTGAGAGCTGTCTAACATTCTTCTGACCATACAAATTTTATTCCTTCTTTGGAAAATTTATTGATTGGTTCTGCTTTTTCTGCAAAATTTGGTATAAATTTTCTATAATAATTAGCAAATGCAACGGATCTCTTGGCTTTGTTTGAATCTTTTGGGGTAGGTTTCTTTCACAGCACAGATCTTTTTTGGATCCGGAGATGCACCTTCATATGTAATCTCTTGACCTAGGTATAAAATTTTCCTTTTAAAGAAAATAGCATTTATTTGGATTGTGTTTTAAATTCGCCTTCCTCAACCGCTGTAAAACTTTCGTCAAATTTCGTTTATGAGTTTGTAAACTATTACCGAAAACTATGAGATCGTCCAGATAGATAACAGTTATTATAATTCAACCCTGACCTTGCGATCGTCATGATCTTCGAAAATGCACTTGGGAAAATAGGAAGACGAGACATTTGATACATTCCTCTATCAGTTGTAAAAGCGGTATAGGGTTTCGATCATTTTTCTAATTCAATTTGATTTGATACAGATCAAGATGCGTGAAATAAGTTGCACCCGAAAGGGAATCTAAAATTTCCTCAATATTAGGTAGCGGAAATCTGATATTCTGAATACGTTTATTTAATTTCCGGTAATCTGTTACTGTATGAAAGTTCTTATTTCCGTCTTTGTCTGGTTTCTTTGAAACAAGAAGGAGAGGACTAGAGCATGCTGAGCAAGAATTTTCGATTACACCATCCTTTAACATTTGTTCTATTTGTTTATTTATCTCTTATTTCTGAGAATGCGGTAAGCGATATGGTTTTGTATAGCAGGGTTTCATCGTTTGGTCTTGTAAGGGGATATCTTGCAGACCTACATTACAAACCGACAATGGATCATTATCTAGGTGAAATACGTCTGCGAAATTCGCACATATTTTTTCTACTGATTTTTCTCCTCCTCTGAAGTGGCATCGATGTTTACGGACTTTAATACATTTTCTACACGGTTGACGGAAATTGGCATGTTTTCGAATTTGTAAAATTTGAAATTCGAAGCTTGTTCTAATTTTGGTTCAAAATTTCTCAAAACTATGTGTTTTTCATTGACTTTCAAGAATCTAATAGGTATTATTCCGTGTTCATTTGGCTTTGCTACGACACTTCCTGTGAATACACCTTCACAAACTTCTTCAGGTAAAACTACACACTCATCTGTACTATACGCGTTAACGTATTTGATAACTTCGACTTGACTGTAAACTAACTGTATCCAATAAATTCTCATGATTGTGAAAAGAAATGTGTATTTTCCATAATTTTTGCTGTAAGTATTGTGAAAAAATCAGAGCCTAGTACCCTTTCATATCACATTCAAAATCATTCATAACCAGAAATTTGTGATGCGGAAGACTTTTGGCTATCTTAAAATATAAATTGCAAGAACCTAATGAATAGGTAGAACCTGCAACACCCTTGATGTTTGTTTTTCCCGTGGGATCGATAGTGCATGTCTCTGGAAGCGCGGATTTGAAAATGACGCTAGAGGATGCGCCACTGTCTATCAAGAATGGCATTTTATTTAAATTATATTCAACTGTGATGAAATTTAAACCGTTCATGTCTGTCAAACTAACTTCTTCCTAATTTGCATCGTTACAAGGGGGAACGAAAAAACTCGTCAGAAGAGCTGCCCGCCTTTGCTTGTATACTACTCTCCATCAAAAAATTTCTTTGATCTCTATATTGTAATTTCTATTATTACCTCGACCTCTGAGAGAGAATTTATTTGGTTCTCTAGGAGTGTTTTGATATTTATTGGACGAAAAATAAGTTGTGATTAGAATTAACCTGAATTTTTTTGGTTGTAGCCCTGTGAGTACTAGCAAAATTATTACTTTAACCCCGGTAATTTCCTCTATTTCTTGAGCTACCTGAATTATGCATGTGAAACACTTGTAAAGAACTCGATTTTTTTGAAATATCTTCATCCATTGCTTATCTGATTTCGTCGTTAAGTTTTTTGTGATTTCTAGCTTTTACATCAGTTCTAAGATCAGTATCACGTAATCCATTAGCAAATGTGTTAATTGAAATAGTTTCGTTGGTATCTGCCAAAACTTTTGTTGCCTCAGCATTGCCACTCGTCTGAGCCAAAGTTCATTCATTCATTAGGTTTTCTATAGATTTCCCAACCTCTTCGATAGATTTACTATTTTGCCTACTATTGTGTAATTCTACAGGTAATGCCGAAACTGATTTTTTTGATAGCAAGTATAATCTCATGTAATTTATTAGCGCTTCATTTGAGTTGTATGGCTTGTTGACGCTAATTTTTGCGCTCTGATAGAGTTTTATTTTTGAAACATAATTTGTCAAAAGTTTTTTGGCGTTAGCATCCAAAATGCTGTCATACAATTCAATTGAATCAATGAGCTGTCTTACAGAATCTTCAGTTCCGTCTAAAGAAGGAAGCATAGAAGATGCTGTCTTCAAATCAAATTTTTCTTCCGTATTACTAATTTTTTCTATTCTATCTTCTGGATTGACTAAAATTTCGCTCAGTAGCTACAATAAACTTTTTAATATCTGTAATACTATCTAGATCAAGAGTTTCTGAATTGACATCACCTTTTTTCAACTGAAGTTCTCTTTCTAACTCATTCAATTTCACTAATCTATTATTCAAATTCTGTAAATTCGTACGCTTATCTTGATCATCTTTGGTTAAATTCGACAGAAAATTCTTACTTATTTTATAAATATTCTCAAATATGTCAACAACTTCCATGTGCGTTTGTTTTCAATTTGTCGTTGAAAACCGTTACTAATAGAGACATAGAAGTTTGAAAAATGTCATAAATTCTCCTAAGCAACTGAAACGTGAAGACACAGTTATTCAGCTTACGGGTTCTGAGTCTCAATCCAAATCAGGTTCATTTTGTCCTCTTTTCGTGACAATGTCACTTTCACTCCACAATAATATAAATTTTTCTATACACTGACTTTTTTCCTTTTGATTACCCATACTCCAATTCCAATTATAATTAAGATTGCTACTATTCCCAGCAATTCAACTGTAGTTAGTGCTATGCTGTTTTGTGCTGTAACACCGCCACTGTTACCCACCTGAGAGATAATAACTTCCTCTTCACTTTGTCCTTAACCCATCTTGATCACTTTTTATTGAATTTTCATTAAAGTAAATCCCTCTTTCTGGCATCATTTTCCATCTTATTTTCTTTAGAAGATCAGGATCTTGAAACGACAGGATTGCCATGTGGTGAACAGAGTTTTTATCTCTATTTACGTTGTAGGTGAGACGGAAGATCCCAGAGGGTGATAGAAACACGGAGGGGTTTTGTTATCCACTTATATTGATAACCCATTCTACTTCTACATATTATGTTAACCCTGATTTAGTATATCCATTACTATCCTATTGTCGTCTATTCAACTTCATACGACCGAATCATTATTGCCGAGTGTGCACATTCGGAACTATTTCTAATGTATAATTTTTACAGTAACCATGCACTTTTTGCAGCTTAGCAATTCGTGTGTTGCAATGGATATATTTCCTAGTTCATTGAATTGTAATCTAATATCAATTCAATGAACTTCCTTTATTATAATTCACTCATATTGGAATGTATCTATCACATAGTAGCTACCTCCACACTTTTTTCATTGCTCTAGAAGCAGCTCAACGTAACCATGACTTAGATGAAAACTATTCTGACTACGAGAAAACACAAATCACGGCTGTAGATACTATTCCAAATTCTTGTAGAACCACATTGGCAGGTATGGATATATGCATGTTGCTGACATCATTGCAGGAAATTCTGATCTCTGATGAAGCCTTCTTCTAAATACCTCCATACTTCTATTATTGCTCTAGCAGAATCAGGTGGATTAGAGTAAATGCTAAAAATACTGATGGTGCAAATGGAATCTTCTTTTCCTTTTGTTCTTTTACTAACTCCTCACTGAAATCGTTTCAAGAATTACTCTTTCTGAAGAATCATAGGCTATGAATAAAATATAACAGAATGTTTCTCTATTTCAGATAACCTGCTTACAATGTATAATTTTATAAACAGATGAAATGAAATGAAGTCAATAAAAATACTAAAATACAAACTTACACATAGTATTCTGACATTGAATAAGGTTCTAGCTTAATGAAGAACTCCCTTATCTTTTTTTGAATAATTTTAACCTTGAGATATTCTTTAACTCTACGTGGCAGATTATTGAAAATTCTAATACACATATACGATGGATGTTTTTCCGTCAATGCCAATCGATGTACTGGATAGTGAAGGTTTTTCAATCTAGTCGGATAATCATGACTCTTTCTGTGACCCTCAAACTTTCCTCTATTCTTAAAAATGAATACTAAACATTTATATAAATTCACAGCATATATGGTGAAAATCGCGTTTTTCCTAAATATGCTTCTGCAATAATGAAGGAACTGCTTATGAAACATTATTATTAGCACCTTTTTCTGAACTGAAAGAGATATTTTATATTTGAGCTCGAGCCCCAAAAAATTATTCCGTATGTCAGAATAGACTCAGAGTTTGAGAAATGCACAACTTTAAGACTCTCCCTAGGGATATATTCAGCTGAAGTTCTTATACCATACCCTATTTGGCTCAACTTCTTAGATAAACATTCAATGTGATGTGACCAATCCATAAATATATTTATATAAATTCCTAAAAATTTTGTTGACTCTTGAGAATTATTGCCTTCCATATCAATGAAGTGTGTTCTTTCTTTTTTAGAAGCTTTAGTACTGAATAACATAGCGGTAGTTTTAATGTCATTTACGATGAGTTTATTTTTACATACCCACTGCCTTATATCTGTGGAAATTTTCTTTGCCTGATGCACAACTTTTTCAAACTCAAAATTTCCAGTAACTACATTCGTATCATCTACAAAGTTAGTCGGCCAAGTAGAGGAAGTTTCTACGCACTGACACATATCGTTCACGAACACCACAAACAATATCGGACCAACTACACTGCCTTGAGGGACGCCATGCTAGTAGTCTAAAATATTCGATTTTGTCTTTACCCCATCCCTTGTGATAACAACTCTCTGACAACGACCTGTTAGATAAGAGGTGAACCAACTCAAAGCATTTCCTCTTTTACCCAACTTTCCAAGCTTTTCCAGCATATACCCCCAAGACAGCCAATCATAGGCTCTAGTGAGATCTATAAAATGACCAAGTGCCAATTTATCTTCCTCTATTAACTGTATGATGGCATCAGTGAATTGATACAGTGCAGTATTTGTTGACTTATCTACCAGGTTAGCCATGCTAAAAAGATCCAAAAACACAGCTTTTCTTAATAAAGCTCAAAAGTCTGTCCCACATTGCCAACTCAAAAATTTTGGAGAAATTTGCTAACAGACTTACCGAACTCTAATTTTTCATTTTTGACGAGTCACATTCCTTAAAAAGTGGTTTAATAACCGCTAGTTTTAACTGGTTTGGAGAAATACCACACTCGAAAGAACAATTAATAGTATATGACAAAATATTATCTCAGACCTAGAAAATTTTGATCCAAGCACTCTGTGAATTCACCAAATCACACAGCTTCTGTGTATATCTTTAAAGAGTTGCTTGATAATCTTTTGAATGAAAGGGCTGTTACCATTCGTGTCTTCATATAATTCTTCGATAATTTCACCACAGAAGACAAATTTATGTACTTTTGAATACACATCATTGTCGTGAGCTGATTCTATATAATCATGTGAAATATCGAATTCATTCAGGTCAACACATCTTGATAGAGTTTTGTTTGATTCTTCCAGATCAATTAATTTTGAAATTTAACCAGATTTCGAAAGCTCCTAATGTTTGAATCCTTTTCACAACAGGATCCACAGTCTTCAAACCATCTTGTACAATAATGCTTGATAAGTGTGCGCAAAACCTAAAGTCTGAGGTCTCCTTTGATAGCTTTCAGAATATTTGAAATATCCTAGCATATAGCTTATCAAATTTTATTTTACTAAGGCCATAATGGTATAGTTCTCTTCAATTCGCAAGATAATTTGCATTTGTGTGTGCTTCTGAAAATGAGAAACATTCGAGAAAACAAGGTTTAGGTTTTCGCGGCAGTAACCCTTAAATACCCATGCGATTGAAATCAACGTAAACACCCAAGCGGGGTCCTGCAGACACCCCAGCTTAAAAACAGGTTTCTAATGAAGGCATCTTTTTTTTTTAAATTTAAAAATCTAAGACATTTCTCAGGTATAATTTCATAATAATAATTTGAATTCGTAACAAAAGAAATGAAAACTTCGAACAAAAATAAAATATAATACTCCAATCGTGAAAAAAGTAACAACTGAATCATGGCACAAAAGAGAGAGTTGTTATCTTCTATGCTCTTCACATACAAACTGCTTACTTTGTGCACATTTTATTTTCACTTTTTTGTCCAAACTTCTGGTGCATTTAAAACACCTGGCGCGTTTTTTAGCTGCAGCTTGTGCTTCAACCTCAGGTTCAACAGAAACCTCAATTCCACAATCTTTCAGGGCATATTTTATGTGAGAGTGGTGATGTTTATTTGTCACACGCGTCTTCATGTTAGAGGGAGCTAGTTCATTTCCCAACTTCAGCAAAAAGAAACGCCGTCTTTAAAGATTTCCTTTTTTCCAATCAGGGTTTTTATTGTATATGTATTACAAAAGCATTTAGGGCCCAAATATCTAAGATGTTCATAAAAAAACTATACGGGCATCTGGCCATTCTTCTGCTATATGAATATTCCCGAATTAGTTTATCGGCATTATCAACTGCGCCTTTGGTTCTGTGGTAATCCAAAATCATATATGGCTTATTATCATGTGCTTGAGATACACTATCATCATCGTGTTGACTAGACAGTAGATGTACCATTCTATTTTTTTTGGAACATACGAAACCATTGTTATATTTGGAATAAATGCAAACATTGAAGAATGAATGGGCCTAGATTTTATACTTAGTTCGGACGGAGTATCTGGTGTATTCTTACGGACTGTCCCCAGTAGTGTAAGTTGATTTTTTAGCAAGTGATTGGCTAAGTCAACACTTATGAAAAAATTATCTATGGTAATTCCACGCCAAGTGGTATGATATGGTTCCACCAAATCTCCAACAATCCGATAATCTTGGTTCTCTTCTGCTACGCCACCCGGCAGTTTTCCTGTATATACCTGAAGATTACACAAATATGAGGTTTTGACGTCAGCAGATGCCCAAAATTTCATACCGTACCTACCAGGTTTCGATTTTATATATTGCCTAAAGGGGCACTTTCCCCTAAAGCAAATCATCAATGGTAATAGTTTCACACGGTTCGAAAGCATTCTTGCAGTTGCTAACGAACATCTCCCAAATATATCTTACTGCTCACCTCTCCGCTCTCGTCGATTTGTCATCAAATCGTAAAAATGTTAAAATTTCCTCTATTCTAGTGCAAGAAAATGCTGCTGGAAAAAAAGATCTTCAAATTGATGTGTTTGTAGTCCACATTTCTCGTGTTGTTTCTTTCTAACATCTCAAGGCACCAGCTTTTATCAAAACTCCTAGAAAGCAGTTCAATTCACTCCGACGAAGTACCGTCCATTCTTTTTGGTTTGCTGGGTTTATTTGATTCCAGGGCCTCTTGATTGGTGTGAAGGCATATAATGTCTTTCATTTCGTCAGTCAAAAATAAGTTGAAAGATTCTGGAATTTTACTCACATTTTTACTGTATTCGGTTAGACCGTGGCTTGCTTTCACGATGTTTTTAGCTAATCTCTTGCTTTGATAAAGTGGTTGTTTGTTCCATTTCAGAGCAGATTTTAATATGAAACAGGACGGTCGGATTGTTAATTTGACTCACTCTGTCATATTTCAGAGTTGAAGTTTCAGATACATCTTCCACGTGAACTTCATTATCCGATAAATTTTCATCGCTATCATAAGTCGGCGAAAATTCATCCAGATTATTTGCGATGTATTCTAATTCAGTTTGAGTCAATTTTCTATTTCCAAAGCGTTCCATTTTTAGTAGAACCTTAGCCAAAAACACAAAAATGAATAAAAAAAATATTACGTACAAACCCAACTGGGGTCCTAATGAGACCCCACGTACCTAATTCACTCCTAAAACCTCACGATCACCACGAAACGTTGCGGCAGACTAACAGGATGGCCGTGATGTATTTCCTGGCGAATAGCTGGCAGCGATGTTGCCAATATGTAACACAAAAATAGTTATGAGGTAAATTCTAATGTTGGGATCGCTGGAAAACCCCGCTTGGGCGTTTAAGGGTTAAGTTTGTGTTTCCCCAGAACTTCAAACGCCATCTTCACTATTATACTGTGTATCTTCTTGATTATCTTCTGGATATTTCTTTCATTTTTCTCTTGAAAATACTTGAATCGGAGTATTTAGTATTGATTTAGTGCTTGGTATTTAATATGAAGATTTAAATGCATTGCTATTATCTTCTACAATACTGGAGGGTATATCGCATGTGAAAAATTTATTTTATTCTTCGTATAAAATATTCAGGCCCTAGTTGACTTCTATGATGGTGTGGAACTGTTGTGTTCTAGTCAACTCAGAAAGAGCGAACATTGTACTATGAACCTCTGGATTTGAACAGTATTATTTGCTTCAATGTTTCGAAAATCCGTAGCATTAATTTGTACATCGGAATAAAAACTATGTTGATTGACTACCAATAAAAGATGAATTTGATTATATCAAAGGTCCAGTATAATTTATTAATTTTTTCATAAACAATTAAATACAAGTTTAATCTATCACTAATGTGCACACTACGTGATATGAAACAATATGCATAATAAAATAATATAATAATATAATAATACAATAATACAATAATACAATAATACAATAATACAATAATACAATAATACAATATATATATATATATATATATATATATATATATATATATATATATATATATATATATATATATATATATATATATATATATATTATAATACTGATCTGCATTGTCACAGCATTACATGAGACAAGAACTCCTATGATGAGTTGAAGAAAACAGCAGGTCAAAATGAATTCTGAATGAATTTATTCAAAAACTAGATTTTTATCTACGACCTAAGAAAAAAATTAAAATCGCTAAACTGAATACAAATGGCCATTGAAAATCAGGGAAGGCTTAAGAGTTAAGCAATCGGTTGAGCAGCATTTCTGTTAAATATAATGAATAATTGGGGTATTTGAATAACCCAAGTAAATACATAAACATATTGAATTCATACGAGGATAACATCCCGTTAATTTGATTGTTATTTGATACACTATAAGATATATTTTATCCAGTTGAACGAGCATTATACCTTACTACAAACTACAATGTTCAAATGAAAAATTTATGTACACACGAGATATCAACAAATTAGATACAAGAAAAAGAAAACCATATTATAAGCTAAGAATTGCTATATAGGGTCGAAAAAATGACTAACATCGATAGTAATATTGTATTACAATTTTGTATGTACATAAGCTATATAAAAGCAATAATTTTGTTCGATTCTCAACATCCTTCCTTGGCAGTAATTTTACCGCAATTTCGGTTGAAAGAGATAAGGCACATAGTTCGGTTCTTTTGAGCTTGACTACTCATAACCTTTTATGTCTTGAGATCCGTGCCCACTATAATTCATTGAAATCGTCTTACTTCACCGAAACCAATTAGTCTATCTGATTTTGTTTTGTTGTTGTATCACTTAGATTAATTTTGCAGTCTGTTGAGATTTTCAGTTGACAACTATTTCCAGAAGTAATAGCCAACCATTATAGTTAGATATTATAGTGTCAAATATATTAATTGAAAATCTGGGAAACAATGGCTTCGATCTAATATTGATTCTATCACGCAGAGAATTATATTTAAGCATAAGAATGAAAATATCCATTCATCTACTACCCCCAGAGTGATATTTTATAGACGTAAGTCCTACTTTTCAAAGGAGAGCTAATTGGGGAAAAAGTTTTCATTAAATCTCAAAATCACTACTCAAAATTTCAACTTGGTTCACATTTTCTCGGAAAAATTCCATTCGGAAATTTCATGAAGATCAGAAGCCTTTATAAAGTCGATCTGTTATGGCTTTATATTTCAATCAGTATTCCGCCTCTAGAACTGAACCTTTCGAGACACATCAAGAATACCTTAATATTGAAGTCCGAAACGAGAACACTAGTCATGAACTTGGTGATTAGACGAATGTTTCCGGGGGTAACATTCTCTGAAGAGAGATGCTTTGGCGTTAATGGTATTCAAGAAATGAAAAAAAATTTTAATATACTTAATGTTGAGAATTGTAATGAATAATCTCAACATGCATAAAACACATAGAAAATATCAAATATTCCTCAGATTTTAATAGCAACATGCTCCGTAATTATCCAGTCAAAAAGTGACTGTGAATTAAGAATTTGTGCTACATCAGATATGGGTTCCCAAAGAACATTTATTACAAGGGACACTTATAAAAACCTCAATGTTCCAACTATATCCAATGTTATTCAAATAAGTGGTGTAGGCGATAATCAAACAGGTGTTGCAGAAGCTGTTGAAGTGATACTTGAATCAAATATCAACCCTAATTTCAAAATTAATGTTCAATTTTAAATAGAATTATTTATAATTTTCCGCAGCTTTCTGTTGACATAGATGAAAATTCGAACTAATATTGTTTTAGCAGACTCTGAACATTATTGTTCTGCTGAAATTGACATCTATCTAGCCCACAATGCACAATACTGTTTTTGGTTGGGTATTTGGAAGACCTGCACCTGCAGTATATTCGTCAAATAACCTTGTAATCCTGGTATTCATGTGATGTGTATATTGATAGTAAACAAGAATCGTTAGTATCTTATTATAATACGTGTAAGATACAAGAAAAAATAGAATAAGTTAGTAGTTCAACTTTATTTGAAATAAACCATAACTCAAATAAATCAAGTACAACTTTTATACAATTCACATCAAGAGGAAATCAACGGTGAAGTATCGATACTCTTCGAACGTCAACAAGTGAAATCAAGGATTCAAATTGACACACATCTAACCTCTTCTAGGACAGAGTGCCCGAAAAAATCAGTGCATGTGTTTTCTGAAGAAAACACCTTAATTCGTTAGTGACATTGAATGTGTGATTCGAAATTCAAATCAAACGGACAGTACACGTTCGTACATATTCGCTAGACCAATTTATTCGTAGATTCAAGAATTCAAAGTAATATACATCTATTTAGTGCATGTGTGTTTCTGAAGAGAACCACATAATTCATCAGAAATCACGAACGAGTGCTTCGAAATTCAAATCAAACAAGCGGGGATTCAAAATAGTTAGTTGAATCATGAATTTAGTAATAACTTACTTCTATACGTGGACGAGGGAAAATATATCATTGAATAAAATATCGCGAGCAGTGAAAAAGAAGAAGAAGAAATTAATTCATCCAAGAAGGAATCTCTCAAATTCAAGAAGGGACTACGCATAACAACAGGCCAGCTTGTGAATTATCCATTTATTTCCTTCAATTTCGATAGTCATAATATACACACAACCAAATTTATATGGAATCACTAGGTATTTTACATTATTGATTGTTTTCAACCATGAATATTTGACTACTCATGAAAAATGAAGTTTTTTGTTGTAAAAAACTTGATAGTATAATAAGAAATGTTGAATTATTACCACTTGTTCGGGATATTGTACATAGTCGTCACTGAGATTTGAAACAGTGAATTTCAAAATTTAAAAAAGCCTATAATCATAATTGAAAATGCCTTAAGTTGGATTGTCCGATGTGCAAAGAGGTCGAATAGTTGCTTTCGTTGAAGAAGGGGGGACACAGAGGTATATAGCGGCCACAATGTGGGTATCACAGGGGGTGATATTAAAAACCTACGCCCCATAGTGGAGCTACAATCTTTGCAAAATAAGCCTAGAAGAAGTCGTAGAAAGATCACTGAGGAAGAAAACCGCTTTTTGTGCCAAATTACAAGAACACACCCTAGTGCGTCGCACCCCATATTCCAAAGTATCAGTCGAAACGATACGTCAAAGACTTCGTTCAAGGGGTTTATACAGCAGAAAGCCCTTAGGAGTTCCAGAGCTAACCAGACAACAAAAAACAAAAAATGAACAGACTTAGTTGGTGTATCGAGAATCGAAATTGGATTATTGAGAATTGGCGAAATGTTCTTTTTTCGGATGAGACCAAAATTGGGGTTCGGTCAGATGACCGCCGGATTCGGGTTTTAAGGGGTCGTGGAAGGCAAGCTAGACTCCGAGCAGCAAGACAAATTCCGAAATACCAAGGAGGCAGTGTGATGTTTTGGGGTGGCATTATGATGGGAGGCAAAACAGATTTGATTTCGTTTCCTGCTAGAGTAACGGCTAGAAATAACAGTGATATCGAATATCATCAAAAAATGAGGCGATAAGTGTTAATCCGTAATCCTTCCATAAGAATAGTGTGTTTCAAAACTACCATCTTCAAGATTGCGAGCAGAGACGGCCGACTACAGCAACCCGAAATCGGTGTCCATTTCCGGCGCCCCACGGTGAAGGTCGAGCGGGCAAAGTGGTAAGTGTTCCTTTCCGAATCCCTTCAATACTTTTCGAATTGTTTGAAACCTGTATTTCACGAGTTTATGCAACGAAATTAGTAGCTTGGGTCTGCCAGGTAGTTTTTTCTACAGTATCTTGGAATTTCCCTCTGCTGGTTTACAGTCAAACAAACAGAATAAATTTATTACTTTTACTAGTATTTAAAAATTTATTGGGTATACATTACTTTTTTCTCAAAACTTGCAACATGACGACTCGTACGAAAGCATCGGCTGAGAAATTAAAAATGATTGGAACTGAACTGGAAAATTTAAATTCACAGTTAATCGAATTCGATACATTTGTTAAGGCTCAAGATCCAGCTACTTGCGATCGCCTAATAATAAAACGTTTAACAAAACTTTGCAATACAGCTGAAGAGAATCTTAAAAGCTATAAAAATTAATCTTGGAATTGAATGTCCTAGATCCAGAGAATCAAGACTATCCAATTTACGCCAAATATCATTTTAATACAATAGAAATAACTTTCAGGGCAGAACTTATAATAGAAAACGATCCGAAGAAAAATGACAATATTTCAGTATCGTCCACTCCCGTCACCAATACGACTGGGGTGGACCGAATCTGAAATTGCCATCAATTCAAATACCCACATTCGATGGCAAATCCAACGAGTATCGTAGTTTCAAGGAAACGTTCACCACTTTGGTGAATGATAATGACGCCCTGGGACCGATAGAAAAATTCATTCATTTAAAAATTCTTTGAGAGGAGTTCCCCGTGATTTAGTTAGTGACATGCCAATCACGGCGGCAAATTACGAAACCGCATTAGCCCTTCTAGATGATCGCTTCGATAATAAGAGGTTAATAATTATATCTCATTTGGAAGCGATTTTTGAAACCAATAAAATTTGCAAGGAGTCTAGTCTTGAACTACGTAAACTTCACGATCTGTTGACTAAAAATTTACGCCTTCTAGATAATTTCAATGTTTCCGATACATAATTCAAATCTGCCTATTTAATAAAGAGTAAGACGGACAACAAAACGTCCGAGGAGTTTTTTAAGATACACCCTAGTTCAATACCTTCCTTAGGTTCATCTCTAACATTTCTAGACGAACGCTGTCAAATTTTAGAAAATTTATCCCAGCTGAATAATTCAAATTCAGGTAATAATCATCCACATACTGTTACCGTATTCACTACGGTATCTCACCATAGATCGCTCTAGGCCCCTCCGAATAAGCGTGTTACCGTGTTAATCACGCTTTCTTAATCACAGACCGCCAAGTAGGCCCATCGACCAGGCGAGGCACAGAACGTACTCTGGGCCTACCTGAACCGAGGGTTTAAATATCCGTGCATTTCGGAGACTCTCTCACTTTCTCTTCGACGACCTCTACGAATACATTTTATCTCAGAAAACCGGCTGCAGCACGCGTTACCACGAGCCGGCTTTCCGTACCCACGCCATATTGCCAAACCGCCGTTGTTTACCAACGAACCACGTGTTTTTATTTCATTTTATATTTACGTTTATAAAAAGTGTTTGTGTTAACCATCAGTGTTCCCATCGTGTGTGTGACCCCATCCCGGTAGCAAGTGGAGCCCAACGTGTGCATTAGGGCATTGTTTTCTCCGTTGAGAAAAGGACCTATCACCGACTGAGTTAGCCGATAAATGGTGGTAACAAGAAACCAAGCAAAGAATTCCGCTACTTCCGCACACGAGGTGAAGCACGTGGTAGGATCGACGCTAGCAATAGAAGTGACGCCGCACGTGGATGAGTGGATAAATATGGAGGACTTCGGTAAGCTATTTTTACAGTTAGCTAATATTTTGAAACCCGTAGATCTCCCGGAATTCCATGGTTACAACCACGAGGACCCGGAGGAATTTTAGTGAGATTGACAGGTACTTACGCGAAACACGCCATTCCCGAAGAGAAATGGACGATTACCGCAGCGGGCCAATTACGAGAAGAGGCGAAAACGTGGTGGGTGCCGTACGAACACGTGGGCCTAACATTTTAGGAATTTGAAACAAGCCTAAAGGAGAGGTTTAACAATCCGTCGCTGGTAGCAAAGCTCACAGCAGAACTTTATAATAGGAGGCAGAAAGACGACGAAGCCGTAGAAATCTTCCTAATAAAGAAGCAGCAACTTTTCAGGAGGTTGCAACCCAACACCGCGGAGGAGGTATTGGTAAGTACACTAACGTGTTTAGTGCTTGCAGAGTATCAGCCATTCCTATACAAAATAAGGACCTCGAAAGATCTGAGAGAGACGGCGTCCCACCTTGAGAGAATCGTTAGGCGTCCAGCGACGGCAACTAGAACCGCGGATGTCCATAGAGTCGCGGCCACGCCAACTTCCACAACCAGAACCGCGTCCCGTCAAGCCCTCACGGATCAGTCTAGGCACAGGCGGGAGCAAGAGGGTGTTCCAAAATGTTGGTACTGTCCAGGGTACCACTATAATAGGCACTGCCCAGAACGGCCGGAACCGGAACTGGGAAACGCCAAGCCAGCCGGGGGACGCCGCACCCACAACTGACGCCCCTACGTTCCTCGGCTGACAATACTGCCCCGTCCATCCAAGTAAAAATTGGGTCCCGCGAGGTTACGGCGATTATCGATTCGGCCGCTACGCGAAACTTTGTTCGAAAAAGTTTAGTGAAGTGTGACGTTTAAACGAATTCGCAGATAATTGACCTGGCCACCGAAAACGCGACAGTGACCGCTTGTGGGGCGACCAGCCTTTCAATCAACTTTGAAAACGAAGTGATTGTTTGTGACTGTTTAGTTTTAAACGATTTACGATACGAGCTAATATTAGGAACGCCTTGGATGACAAACAACGACGCAGTGTTGGACATTCAACGTGGTTGTGTACATTTCGAGAAAGTGAAAAGGACCACCGTGTATTTCAACTCTTCTCGGAATACCACGCTGCGACGCTCGCACGTTGCTTTGGACAAAGTACAACACGGGTTTGTAAAACCACTGGTGAGTATATTCTTAGACTCTATTCGAGAAAATTCTGAAGTGTTCACCAGTGTCGGTCTCTTATCAACCAGTCGAGCATGATATTGAACTAACAAACGACACACCTTTTCAAATTCCCCCATATCGTGTCGCACCGGCGAAACAAATACTAATTAACGAGCAAGTGCGTGAAATGCTCGCCGCGGGCGTGATCGAGCCAACTAGCTCATCATATAGTTCAACGATGGTGCTCGCGAAAAAGAAAGACGGATCGGCCCGTTTTTGTGTAGACTATCGACGATTAAATAGCGTCACAAAAGATGTGCCATCCACACTACCAGTAATCGCGGAAACATTGAAAGATATCGGCACCGCAAGTGTATTTTCAACTTTGGACCTGAAATCCGGTTACTGGCAGATACCACTAGCCGCGAACGCGAGACCGTTAACCGCGTTCAATACGATTGATGGGAGAGCTTATCAATTTAAAGTGATGCCATTTGGGTTGAAAGGGGCCCCAACAACCTTTCAACGTTTCATGACCAAAGTACTCGAGGGATAGTAACACGATTTTGTTCTAGTGTACTTAGATGATATCGTCGTATACTCCACAAACTACGAGGACCACCTGTTGCATTTAAGACTGGTTTTTGAACGACTCCAACAACACGGGCTACGCTGTTCCTTAGTGAAGTGCCACTTAGCCAAAGAGGAGCTAGAATATTTAGGTCACGTGATCGGCCCTAATGGAAATCGCCCACAACCGTCCCATATCGACAGCCTGAGGGGATTCAAGACGCCGCAGACAAGAAAGCAATTGCGAAGTTTCCTAGGGACCTGCAACTGGTTACGCGACTACGTACCACGTTTCGCAGAAATAGCAGCACCGCTGACCGACCTGCTGAGTTCGAAGGTGAAATGGCGATGGACAGACGCGACCGAGATGGCATTCCAGAAAATCAGGGACGCATTTCTGCAGCCGCTCCAACTACACAGGCCAGATTTCCGTCTCCCGTTCATACTGCAAACTGACGCAAGCCTGCAGGGTACAGCCGCAGTCCTATACCAGAGCACCCCAGAAGGACGTAGGATTGTTTCCTATTCCAGCTGCCGATTCCGGGACGCAGAGAGAAGGTACCACGTCAACGAGCAGGAATGCCTAGCCGTTATCTGGGCCATCAAGAGATACAGGCCGTATCTCGAAGACCGTCCATTCACCCTCCGCACTGACAATCGTGCTTTGACTCGGTTAACTATGATGAAGGATACGAGAAGCAAGCTGGCCCGATGGAGTTTGTTCCTTCAAGAATTTTCGTTCACCATCGAACACTGTCCTGGACGAGAGAATGAATTAGCAGACGCGCTATCTAGACATCCAGAACCTGTCCACCTCCCAGAAGAACTGGTCTGTGAGGAAGCCCTGGTACCACCCCAATTCGCAACAGAAGAGCCCGCGACGCCGGCCCTGTGCATCGCGGAAGCAGATGACCCATTCACTGAAGTGGAAGAGGCCCAGAAAGCTGACCGAAGAATGAGACAGATCGTCCAAAAATGGAAGCTGAAGAGTAGAACAGGACCAACCGAAGCAGGAGCTCGTGCGTTCCTGCAACTGTATACGTTGCACAATGACCTACTGTGGCGCAACCATGACGAGCGACGCGTCCTCGTCGTCCCCAGCATCTTACAACAGAGGGTGATACATGAATTTCACGATGACCCATTGGCCAATCATCCAGGCGGGGATGAAACTCTTCGAGCTGTCCAGCAAAAGTATCACTGGATAAACATGGAACAGATGGTCAGAGAATATGTTCGACAGTGAATGATCTGTGCCTGCACCAAGCGACGACCCAACTTCCAGCATGCGCCACTCCGGCCACACATCTCGACGAAACCATGGGACACGGTGGCGATCGACATTATGGGCCCCTACGAGAAGACACCTAGCGCAAACCGCTTCATCATCGTGATCACGGACTTGTTCACGCGATGGATCGAAGCTGTGGCAGTGCCCAGCACCACCACGGATAAAGTCATCCAGGCAATGGACGAGGTGCTAATCCGTTTCGGCTATCCACGAGTCGTACTGAGCGACAATGGGCCCCAATTCCGAAGCGTCGCGTGGAACTCCGCTGTCCGAAGATGGAAGGCTGAACACTGGACCACCGCAATCTTCCATCCGAGGGCAAACCCCACCGAACGCCGGAACCAAGATTTGAAGACTGGCCTACGAATCAAACTCCAGGGACGCCCTGAAAACACATGGGACAAATATATCGATAGGGTGCTATTCTCCATAGGAGGCCGCCAAAACGCTGCTACAGGATTTACGCTGTCTAAATTGTTGCTGGGCTACAATCTTCCACGACCAGGTGATTGGATGTCTCAGGAAACGACTCCGGAAACCCCGCAAGAACGGCAGAGTAAGATAGAACACCACCGCGAACGCGCACTCCAAAACCAACACCAAGGACAACGATATCCCGCGGACCGGCAAGCTCCGATCAGATATGACGTGGGAAACAGGGTGCTAATCAGAGCACTAGGAGATAACCGTCGACCATTTGCGGCACGATGGAGAGGCCCCTACAGAATAGCCGCGATCGCTGGGGAAAACACATACTGGGTCGACGTGCACGGTAAAGCTTCCAAACTCCACGTGGATAATATCCGGCAAGTTCAGCGACCGCAGAATCCACCAAGGTACGACGACCCAACTTCCAGCATGCGCCACTCCGGCCACACATCTCGACGAAACCATGGGACACGGTGGCGATCGACATTATGGGCCCCTACGAGAAGACACCTAGCGGAAACCGCTTCATCATCGTGATCACGGACTTGTTCACGCGATGGATCGAAGCTATGGCAGCGACCGCAGAATCTACCAAGGTAGAAACCATCAAGGAAGCATCCGGTTCTTGGACCGACGACAACACCAAGTGGCGCCCACAATGAATCCACTCCTGAAGCAATGCCACCATGATGTCCAGACGTTCTGAACGCGACGACGAGTGTGTGAATGTAGTGTTTTTAGACGACCAGTGCGCGAATAAACCTACCTGCAGTCGCAGCTCTCCAACGCATGAAAAACTCATCATGTGTCTCAGGTTTTTTTTTATTTTTTTGCTTTTCTTTCAGCACTGTCCTTTTCCTTTTCAGGCAACCTTTTTATCTCTTAAGCTCATGTAACTGAGAAATAAAGATACGAAGTAGATGCGTTTCAACCCCCTCCCCCAGAACTGTTATTGTACATATCTTAGATTTAAATATTTTAAATAGAGCTTTGCACCACGCTATCATAATGTAAGTAGCTAGACCATACGACTCGCTTACGTGAGACAAGGTTTTCTGTGGTTTCCCTTGTCATCATCGCGTTGATGCCAAATGGCGCGTAAGATAGTAAGACGGCCACAGACGCACTGCACACAGGGTCGTATTAGATTTAAGTAGGATAACTTGATAAAGAATTTTTTTTTTCAATGGTATGATGTGCACGTATGCACATGATACAACAAGGTTTTATTACCCGGTATGGCAATATGGAGGCGCCTAACCGCGATCTTCAGAGGGGGGCCGTGGTACCGTATTCACTACGGTATCTCACCATAGATCGCTCTAGGCCCCTCCGAATAAGCGTGTTACCGTGTTAACCACGCTTTCTTAATCACAGACCGCCAAGTAGGCCCATCGACCAGGCGAGGCACAGAACGTACTCTGGGCCTACCTGAACCGAGGGTTGAAATATCCGTGCATTTCGGAGACTCTCTCACTTTCTCTTCGACGACCTCTACGAATACACTTTATCTCAGACAACCGGCTGCAGCACGCGTTGCCACGAGCCGGCTTTCCGTACCCACGCCATATTGCCAAACCGCCGTTGTTTACCAACGAACCACGTGTTTTTATTTCATTTTATATTTACGTTTATAAAAAGTGTTTGTGTTAACCATCAGTGTTCCCATCGTTTGTGTGACCCCATCCCGGTAGCAATACAAATAACAATAGCTGGTTTAAGTTCCGCACTAACAATAATAAAAAAGGACCGGTCCGTCAAACATCTGTTTCGACGAGTTATTCATGTCCCTTGTGTGGTGATAATCACTTTTTAACTCAGTGCGTTGTCTTTTTGAATTTGAACCCTAAGGAACGTTTCGAAAAGGTGAACGGACTCAAAACTT
Organism: Cryptolaemus montrouzieri; assembly: GCA_013387265.2. NCBI lineage: Eukaryota > Metazoa > Arthropoda > Insecta > Coleoptera > Coccinellidae > Cryptolaemus > Cryptolaemus montrouzieri. The sequence continues at coordinate 47,709,584 of JABFTP020000185.1, read as the reverse complement.
GCAAAAAATGTCTTAAGCATTCTGCTTCGTCGAAATGTACAATATCTTCAAATTGCATCGTGTGTATCAGATCGAATAATCATCATTCTTTGCTTTGTTTCAAGAACCAAAACGTTACCCATACGAATATTGTAGAAAACAATAATACTGGAGCAGTTAAAATATCTCAAGAACCGATTAGTAAAACAACACAAGGTTCAAATGATGATTCATCCCCAACAAGTCTTAGTCATTGTACACTTTCTAACGACGTCTTATTATCCACCGCCCAAGTTAAAGTGGACGCCGCTGGTAACAATAAACTGGTGGTCAAAGCGTTGTTAGATGGGTCGTCTCAATCAAATTTTATAACTTCCGATTTATGTGATAAACTAAATTTGGAGAAATTTTCAGCAATTACTGAAATAAAAGGTGTAAATGGAAGCACTTGCATGGTGAATAAATATGTTGCATTGAAATTTAAATCTATTCATGGTGATTTTGAGACAGAAATAAAATGTTTTGTGGTACCCAGGATAACTGAAGGTTGCCCCAAGTTAGTTTAGATAAAAATATAATTCAATTGCCTACTAACTTTTTGATGGCTGATATTAATTACAATCAATCATCAAAAATCGACATCTTAGTCGGAGCGGCAACATTTTCAGAAATTTTGCGTCCTGGGTTACGAAGAATAGGTCACAAAAAACTTATTTTACTTAACCCAGCACTTGGATGGATAATTTTTGGATCCATTCCTTTTCTAAATAATAAAAATAAGTTAACCCTTAATCTTATTTCTTCGAATGAATCGCCTGATGAAAGTCCAACAACTCCCACTAAGGAATTCGATGAATTACATAACTCTTTAAGCGCTTTTTGGAAGTTAGATAACGTTCAACCTTCTTCAAAAATGTCCTTACTATTCAGCAGTGAAAAATTCTGCGAAAATTATTATCAAAAACTGTTCAACGAGAAACCGACGGTAGATTAGTTGTTAGTGGGGCCATCTAAAATCTAAAGTTTATGCCACAAGACCAGAAAACCTGGAGGAGCTGCGGATGAGGATTATCACAGAATGCCGACTTTTGACTCCTGAAGTTTTCGCTAATGTGAGAAGAGGGTTCGAAAATCGTCTGTATAACTGTATGGAGGTGGGCGGAGGTCATTTTGAACAATTGTTGTAATAATCAAGTTAGTTTTTTGTTTTCAATTCAATACAAGTTCAATAAATCTCGTTTTCCTGTTTAGATGAGCATCCAATCAGTTTCTCCATCATCCCCTCATCCTGATCCTCACGCCAGAAAACCTCGATTGCCAAACTGAAACCAATGCCTCAGTGATTCAGAAAATAGAAAAATCTTTCTGGAACTTTGCCACTCAACCTGTAATCACTTGTATGATTTTTTGAGTTGGGGATGCTGAATGGAAGAGATTGATTGCAAAAATTCCATATTCACGCAAGAGAGTCTTATTCTCGAATCAAACATAAACATGTTCTCGTATTATACCGAAATGAACCAGTTTCAAAAAGTTATTTGGGTTTTAGTGTTCCTGCTCCGGGACACCCTGTATGCTGATTCTGAATTTCGAAAATATCAAATTCGAAGAGAAATTGAAATACCTTTCCAACGAGGTGCCACTTGACCTATTTTCGATCGAATGATTTTTGAGTTGGGGATGCTGGAAATAGGGGGTTGATTGCACCAACTCCAAATTCACAAGTGTAGGTCGTTTTTCTAGACCGAGCATAAACCTGCGCTTGCATTATGCCAAAATAAATCGATTTCATTTAGTATTTGGGATTTGCAGGAATTCAACTTTACCCTCGGTTGGGACACCCTGTATGTTAATTTAAAATTCTAAAAATGACAAATCAGAATGGAGAATTGACAGACCTTTACAGTAAGGTGCCACTCGACCCTTATTCCTATGATGAATTTCGAAATTAGGGTTGCTGGGGTAGGGGTTGATCTGACAAGTTTCGAATTATTTCGAAAAATGCTCCCCCTCGAAACAAAAATCGACGTGTCTTGGTGTTTTTCGCTAATGTTACTCATTTCGGAGTTATAGGGGGGGTCAAATTTTCGTTGGAACACACTGTATATATATATATATATATATATATATATATATATATATATATATATATATATATATATATATATATATATATATATATATATATAATTACATCCACCGGATGTTGATAAACCATATCTCCAATTGAAATGAATATGGCACGCGATATGCTTCCTGAGTATTCAGGCGGCTCAAAAAATCTCGCATATTTTCTCAATCAAGCTGAAAATTATCTAACTCTACTGAAAAAAGGTGAAGAAAATTGTCTTTTTAATAGACCCTTATTGGAGCAAGTAAAATCAAAATTAATAGGGGAAGCTAGAGACGTGTTAATAAATTATCGCTGTAGTAGATGGGGAGAAATAAAAGATGTTTTGACAAATAGATTCGGAGACCCCAGATCTGAAGAACTTCTGTTGCACGATCTAACGACTTGTTACCAACGTCATAATGAATCATACGAGCAATACCATGAAAATATTAAACAAAAATTACAGGTATTACTATAACATATAAGTATTAGAGAAGCGAATCAAGATATTAAAATATGCAAAGAAAATAATTACACTAACCAAGCATTATATGCGTATTAATCAGGTTTGTTGGAGCCTTACTGTAGCCATTTATTAAATATACGCGTCGATACCTTAGAATCCGCTTTAATGGAATGCCGAAAATTCGATAATGAACGGGCGCATATAAGTTGAATGAATTTTATGAGGGGACAATCAAAATCTATAAATGTCAAGAGAGAAGTTATACCAAAACCGCAACAACTCCATTTTAGGCCTACTCCGCCTTGGAGAATGAATAACCAAGATTTTCAATCTCGACAAAATGACGAGAGAAATATTCCCAGACCAACGAATCAATTCCCTCGGGGCCCTATCCACTTAAAAACTCAACCGAGTCAACGACATTATCCCACTAACTCGCAAGTGTTCGGTAAAAAACCTACACCCATGAGTGTAAGTACGAGGGCTATATCAAATCGAAATAACGTAAATCCCAATCATTTCACACCGCAATCTAGACCTACTTTCACCTCGAAAGAACTCTATAATCTTGAAGAAGAAGAACGCGAAGATTATCAATTAGAAAGATTATCGTCAGATGAAGACGAAAATTTTCACGAACAAGCCTCGGAAGACAAAGAATATTAAATTTGAATAATTTGACCAGTAAACCGAAATAGCCGTTCATTACAATACCCAGTTTAAATTTGAAAATTTTAATCGATTCAGGTGCAAGTGATAGCATCATAAATCCCGGTCCTGCGTATAACTTTTTCCAGAATTTCATTTTCTACAAAATTTCACAATAAAATCTTTCACAAAAAGATTTAGCGATGACCAGAACATAGCATACCCAATGTTAAAAGAGTACGGCATCAACCACAAAATCAATTTTCATATAGTCAACTGGCACGATAGATTCGATGCACTTATAGGAAGCCACGATTTGCAAATACTAGGTGCAAGAATAAATTATGAGAATAATACCTTAGCTATCGGTAAAATCATAATACCCTTTTTCATAGAACTCAATCCCCAAAATTTCGTTCCCATAAAACAAAGAATTACAAACAAAATTAATATTCCCGTTAACATAGAAAACGGTCCGGTATTGATTCAAGAAATAAGAATAGATTCATTTGTCATACCAGAATTAATACCTCAATCTGTAAATGGAATCTGCACTATTCCTTTAGAACAAGAAAAACCGATTGAAGTACATTGGCATGAACAGCTAGATGTACAACCCATACTTAATTTCGAAGAAAAAGGTAATAAATTCATATACCCAACAGATTTAGACATACCAACACTTATAAGGACTAATCATTTAAATTCGGAAGAAAAGTTTGAGATAATAAATCTTTGTAAAAAATATAAATATTCTATAATGAGAATAGTGACTTGACTTTCACTAACGCCGTGAAACATAAAATTCGAACATTAGACGATGACCCCCTATATACCAAATCCTATCGATACCCTTATCATTTAAGAGAGGAAATTCAAAGTCAATTACAAAAACTATTAGATAATAAAATCATCAGGCCATCAATATCACCGTATAGTAGCCCTGTATGGATAGTCCCGAAAAAACTAGACGTATCCGGAAAGAAGAAATGGCGACTGGTAATAGATTACCGTAAATTGAACGAAAAGACCGTCGAAGACAAATATCCACTACCACGCATAGACGAAATATTAGATAATTTAGGACGATGTATTTATTTCACAACCCTAGATTTAGCTCAAGGTTTCCATCAACTTGGAATGTCTCCAGAAAGTGTAGAAAAAACTGCATTCTCTGTCAATAACGGACACTATGAATACGTTCGAATGCCCTTTGGCTTGAAAAATGCCCCAAGTACGTTTCAGAGAGCAATGGACAACATTCTGAGAGATTATCTATACAAGTTCTGTTTCGTTTATATGGATGACATTGTTATATTCTCCAGATCAAAGCAAGAACATATAAATCATATAAAACTCATATTTCAGAAACTTCGAGAATTTAATCTCAAAGTTCAACTCGACAAATCAGAATTTCTATGTAAAGAAGTAGCCTTTTGGGACATGTGATAACACCAGAAGGTATTAAACCGAATCCTTCAAAAATCCAAGCCGTTCAAGAATATCCGCTTCCGACTAACACAAAAGAAATAAAATCTTTTCTGGGATTAGTCGGCTATTATAGACGATTCATCCATTAATTCGCAACCGTTGTAGCACCATTTACGAGATTCTTGAAAAAGGAACAAAAATTGACACTAAAGACTCAAATTATTTAGAAGCATTTCACAAATGCAAAGAACTTTTAACTAACGCTTCCAAAATATCATATCCAGATTTCGGAAAAACATTTTTCTAATCACTGACGCAAGTAGTATAGCTATTGCAGGAGTCCTGTCACAGAACAATAAGCCAATACCCTTATCATTTAAGAGAGGAAATTCAAAGTCAATTACAAAACTATTAGATAATAAAATCATCAGGCCATCAATATCACCGTATAGTAGCCCTGTATGGATAGTCCCGAAAAAACTAGACGTATCCGGAAAGAAGAAATGGCGACTGGTAATAGATTACCGTAAATTGAACGAAAAGACCGTCGAAGACAAATATCCACTACCACGCATAGACGAAATATTAGATAATTTAGGACGATGTATTTATTTCACAACCCTAGATTTAGCTCAAGGTTTCCATCAACTTGGAATGTCTCCAGAAAGTGTAGAAAAAACTGCATTCTCTGTCAATAACGGACACTATGAATACGTTCGAATGCCCTTTGGCTTGAAAAATGCCCCAAGTACGTTTCAGAGAGCAATGGACAACATTCTGAGAGATTATCTATACAAGTTCTGTTTCGTTTATATGGATGACATTGTTATATTCTCCAGATCAAAGCAAGAACATATAAATCATATAAAACTCATATTTCAGAAACTTCGAGAATTTAATCTCAAAGTTCAACTCGACAAATCAGAATTTCTATGTAAAGAAGTAGCCTTTTTGGGACATGTGATAACACCAGAAGGTATTAAACCGAATCCTTCAAAAATCCAAGCCGTTCAAGAATATCCGCTTCCGACTAACACAAAAGAAATAAAATCTTTTCTGGGATTAGTCGGCTATTATAGACGATTCATCCATTAATTCGCAACCGTTGTAGCACCATTTACGAGATTCTTGAAAAAAGGAACAAAAATTGACACTAAAGACTCAAATTATTTAGAAGCATTTCACAAATGCAAAGAACTTTTAACTAACGCTTCCAAAATATCATATCCAGATTTCGGAAAAACATTTTTTCTAATCACTGACGCAAGTAGTATAGCTATTGCAGGAGTCCTGTCACAGAACAATAAGCCAATAGCGTTTTACTCCAGAACTTTAAATTCCGCCGAACGAAATTATTCGACCATTGAAAGGGAATTACTAGCAATAGTAGAAACCACAAAACATTTTCGCCCATACCTCTATGGTCGCCAATTCATCATAGAAACAGATCACAAACTTTTAGTTTGGTTATTCTCTATAAAGGATGCCAACCAGAGATTAATAAAATGGCGTCTGAGACTAGAAGAATTCGACTACAAAATTCAATACGAAAAAGGGAAAGAAAATCAGGTAGCTGATGCATTATCTCGTATTGATATCAATAACAATGAAGCCGAGAACGAAAACGAAATAGACTTACTATCCATATTACCTCAAATGGACGAAACGGACGAACTGACATATGAAGAAATGGATGAAATCAAAGTAACATATGCAAAAAATGCAGATCAACGAAGTGACAATACCCGACATACAGCAGTAGAGAACCCAATATTTGGAATTTCCATATCTGAAAAATGTATCAATACATTTAATTTTAAATAGGATTGAAATAAAATGCGCAGACGAATATAAAGTTACTTACAAACGTCCTTTCAAAATACATCATTATTACGTCACACTAAGAAGAGGGCAAGAAAAAGTTAATTTAAATACATTTTTAAAAGAAGTAATAGATCCAAAACACTTGTACGCGATCTATTTCCACGAACATAGCTTAGAACTCATATTTTACGATCTATGTAAGTCGCTATTCGAAAATAATGTAAAGATAGTAAAATCAAATGTCCTTTGTAAGGATTTAGAAAAAACTGAAGATCAAAATAGGGTTATCGTAGACTACCATAATCAAAACCACAATGGCATCATAGAAACACATAACCACCTCAAAAATAAATATTACTGGCCCGATATGCGGACTCGAATCAATAAAATAATAAACGAGTGTGAGTTGTGTTTACAAAATAAATACGAAAGGAACCCGTACAATGTAAAACTATCAGGCCCATTGGTAGCGAAAAAACCATTCGAAATAATACATATAGATACATTTGGGTTCGAAAATACAAAATTCCTCACAATAATAGATTTATTTAGCAAATATGCCCAAGCCTATTACATTCCGCAGGCCTCAGGCATTACAATTCTAAATAAATTGAGACATTAATTCTCTCACCACAATCACCCCGGAAAATAGTTTGTGATGAAGGCAAAGAATTTAAAAATAACGTTTTCGAGAATACTGTAAACTATTTAAAACAAATCTGCATTATACAACTAATTACAATCCTAACTCAAATTCCCCGATAGAAAGACTGCACTCTACCCTTTCAGAAAAATCAGGATAACGAAGGCGCAAAATAAAAACGAAACTTCGCAAAATTGGATGATAAACGCCATACTTATTTACAACCAGTCGATTCATTCAACTACTGGTTTTACGCCATTTAGCCTTTTATACGGACCCTACGAAGACCTGAACACACATGAGATATATTTAGATTTCACTATCTACGAGAACTATAATGAAAATCGTAAAAAAGAGATAATACCGTTTAGTGAATTCTTAGAATATTGTAGGTAATGCAAGTGTTCTTCGAAAGCTGGTCATATCCGTCCCTTCTGGGAATGGATTTATTGCCAGTGACGCTTGCCTTGTCTCATTTTCTACCTAAGCAAGTTTTGGGGTTGTAATTTATTCTTCTACCAACCATGTTATAGACCATTACACCATTGAACACATTTTTGTATATAATCATTTCAAACATAAACAAGTCTTAGAGATTATTAGAATAAACAGTTTCAAAACATCAATTGTCTAATAATTTCTTGGTCCTTCGAGAATCATTTTTTTCAAATTCATCAAACATTCAAAACACACCATTTTGGTCATCTTCGAGCCGGATCAGTGCCAGTGAGACAATCGAAGAAAGTTAAACAGTTTAACATCGAACAAATTCAGTGCAACAATTATAAACAGACATTAAACAAATTCAGTGCAACGATTATAAACAGGCATTAAACAAAGCCAGTGTAGCAATTACACGAATATTGAACAATTCAGTCCAACAGTTAAACAAATATAATAAAACATTGATCAGCTATAAACAATTCAATAAGTGTAAACAATCAAGACAACAGTGAATTGAACAAACCTACCATCATATCCATCCTACAAAATTATAGCGTACGTCTAAGAAAAGATTACGCCTGTGTCAATCTTGGATCATAAGAGGTGAAATCAGCATCGCAGAAGCTCAACAAGGAACTTATCAAACAAACAATATCATAGGAGGTCAGGTTAGTGATTTTTAAACAGTTGAGATTTTAGTTTGGCGTATAGCTCTTCATATTAATAAAAGTGCATTAAATTGATTACATAAGTAGTGCTCATTTCAATAATTTACACATAGGATTCCTAAATTGCTTATCGACACGTAATCTAAATAATTTTCGAAGAATGGCAGAAGACTTAAAAACATTAATAGCGAAAAGGGCTACGTGAAAGGTAGTTTAACAAAAGCAGCCAGATTCGTCGCACAATTCAATGCAGCAGCTGATGATATCAACTTGCTCGCGCCTCGGCTTGCACAATTACAAAATCTTTACAAAGAATTCAGTGATATTCATTTTAAAATCATTTTATTGGACGGAAAAGAACAGGAATCTGATGAACAAGATAAGTACGAAAAATTCATTTTGAAACCATAGCTAATATCAATAAGCTATTGCAAGCTTCAGCTCCTTTGACTCCCCATCACCAATAATTGTTAATGCGCCAACAACTCCTCAACTCCCAATCGTTCCTGAAGTTCAGAGATCCAATACTCACCTCCCCGATCAATTTGCCAAAATACTCAGGAGCATATGCGGAATGGACGTCTTTTCAGGATTTATTCCGCAGTTTGATCCACAAAGACAACGGATTAAACGATTGTCAAAAGTTACAGTATTTAAAATCATGCCTTTTGCAGCCAGCGCTCAGCACAATCGAAAATTTACCAATCACAGACGCAAATTATACCATCGTTTGGTCGCTTTTAGAAAAAAGATATCTTAATCGTCGCATGATAATTCAAGATCATCTTCAAAACATTATTAATTTACCAGTGTTAAGTCAGAGACCTATGGCCATTTCGCTCAGGAATATGATTGATGTAATCAATAGTAACTTAAATGCGCTCAATGCCCTCAGCATAAGTACGGAAACATGGGACCCGTTACTTATTGTTTTATTAGTTGAGAAACTAGATCCTTATTCCAAAAGGGAGTGGCAATCCTCACTTCAAACCACCTTCCCGCCATTCAAAGATTTTTTACAATTCCTAGAACGGCGGTCAGAAGTTCTTCTTTCTTTTAATAACACTTACCCAAATACTAATAAACAGGTAAAGACTGCAGGTCCTTTTGAGAATTCCAAGAGAAATAACAATAATCCTAAGACGAACAATTGGGCTTGTACAGCCACTATAGCAAATAGACCCAGGGAATCAAATTTTTGGCTTGTCCCATCTGCAATTCGCATTCGCATCGAATATTTAGCTGCCCTGATTTTCTAAAATTATCTGCAGATGATAGAAAACAGCAAGTTATTCGATGTAAGTTATGCATTAATTGCCTTAGAAAAATCATAATTCACAGCAATGCTTATCGCCTAAGCGTTGCACCATTTGCAACAAGGCGCATAATACTTTATTGCATATTAATCCATTAGAAAATCACCAGGCAAATTTGTCAAATATGTCGAATTCAAATCAATCTCGAAATCAATCAAGCAATTCAAATTTAAATCAAACAAATCAAAATCAAATTTTCCAGTCGCAGCCATCTACATCATATGATAATTCAAATAGGATGGTAACCAATCATTGTTCTTTAAAGCAGAACAAGTGCATAATATTATCTACAGCACTTTTGTATATTAAAGATATTCAAGGGAACCTTGTAAAATGCAGGGGTCTCTTAGACCCAGGAAGTATGGTCAATTTAATTACCCAGAGCATGGTAGAAAAATTAGGTATCAAACGCGAAAAATCAAACATAATAATTTCTGGCATAAGTCAATCAATTCAAAATGTTAGGGAATCTGTAAACATAACTTTAAAATCACACACTGGAGATTATTCAGATACGTTACATTGTTATGTATTACAAGCTATCACTCAAAACATACCAACAATATCACTCAATCCCAACGCCTCGAACTATCCATCAGGACTTAGATTAGCTGATCCTTATTTCCTTGAATCAGAACCCGTCGATTTATTAATAGGCGTTGAAATGTTTTGGAAAATTATGGGTAATGATCAAATCAAACAAGAAAATGGGCTTCACTTCCAAGAAACGCTGTTGGGATATATCGTAGGAGGCAGCATTACCGATGCGAAAAAACAATATCGCGTAGCAAATACACTCACATGCGTTTCTGTTCAAAAACCTTCACATGAACTGGAAAGGCTTGTGAAAAGTTTTGGGAAACTGAGAATATCAAAGATACAAAAACACTGTTATATCTCCAGAAGAAAAAAATGCGTTAAACACTTCGAAAATAATGTGAAACGAATGCCAAATGGCCGTTTCGTAACGAAACTTCCCTTAAAGATAATGTGGAGTTAGGTGATTCATTTAATATGGCGCTAAATCGTTTCAAACTTCTAGAACAAAAATTAGAACGACAGCCGGAACTCCGAGAAGCATATTCAAAATTTATGAGAGAATATGAAAATTTAAACCATATGAAACTTTTTTATCAGACAATCAATAATAATCAATTAAAACTGAATTTTTTACCACATTTTGTAGTAATTAAGGAAAACAGTACAACAAGTAAACATAGAGTCGTCTTTGACGCTGCCGGAAAAACAAGCAATGGTAAAAGCTTAAACGACAATTTGTTGGCCGGTCCACAAATTCAAGAAGATTTATTTTCTATCGTTACAAGATTCAGAACTTTCAAATATGTTATAAATGGTGACATCACAAAATGTATCGTCAAATACTAGTAGATAGAGATGATGCCACGAAATATCAGCAAATACTGTGGAGATATAACACTGAACAACCCATTAAAATATACACTTTGAATACAGTTACGTACGGATTGAAACCATCAAGTTTCATGAGTACAAAATGTCTCCAAATGTTAGCCTTGAAAATATTGAACAACATCTAGATGCAGCCAATAAAATTTTGACTGACTTCTATATGGATGATCTTATGACCGGCGCTAATACTATAGAAGAAGCAATTAAATTGAGAACGGAAATAAATTCGATTTTAGCGCGAGGAGGTTTTCAGTTAAACAAATGGGCATCAAATGATACTCGTATTTTACCTGCCGACAAAAATTCTCCTGAAATTCGAATCAATTTTGATAAATCAGATACAAAAACATTGGGATTGTTATGGTGTTGTGGTAGTGATAGTTTGAAATATGACATATATTTTGAAAAAAAAACACAGAATATAACAAAGCGTAAACTATTGGCCACATTGTCGAGAATATTTGATCCCCTGGGACTTATTAATCCTATTGTTATAACAGGTAAAATTATACTTCAACAATTATGGTGTCAAAACTTAGATTGGGATCAAAAAATACCTGACATTATTTATGAAGCTTGGCAGCGTTTTATTCGGGATGTCAATAAAGTAAAAGAATTAGAAATTCCTCGAATAGTAATTTCATGTGAACCAATCTGTTTAGAGTTACATGGGTTTGGAGATGCTTCACTAAAGGCTTTCGGCGCTTGTATATATATTAAAGCCATTGATCAATATGGAAATTACTCATGCAACTTGCTATGTGCGAAAAGTCGTGTAGCACCTATCAAAACATTGACCCTACCTCGTTTAGAACTGGCAGCTTCATTATTATTAGTACGTTTGACACAAAACGTTTGCAAAACAATCAAACTTGCATTTTCTAAACGATTTTTCTGGACAGATTCAAAAATTGTGTTAGCGTGGTTATCCGCACCTGCGAACAATTGGCAAATTTTGTATCAAATCGCGTATCCGAAATTCAAACATTGTCAGACACAAAAGAATGGTATCATGTAGCAAGTAAGGATAACCCCGCCGATTTGATAAGTAGGGGGATTCCTTGTGATGAACTAAACAATTCAAACTTGTGGTGGCACGGACCATCATTCTTAAAGAATGCATCGGAGAACTGTTCATTCATTGATCATATTCCAAGCGATCTGGAAGTTCCAGGAAAACGTAAAATAACTTTAGCAGGTGTGCAAGTCGAATGTGTACAGCTTCCGTTCATATCAAAAATATCATCATTTCAAAAATTAATTCGAATTATGGCATACTGCCTGAGATTTATAAATGTTAGCAAAAAGCAAACCCTCGTCCCATAAGTCGATTAATCAAACCCTTAGAATATAAAGAAGCGACAAAAGCTATCATAAAGTTAGTTCAATATACCGCGTTTTCTGATGACCTTCGTCATTTGAAGCAAAAGGGGTACGTTAATCCAAAAGGCATGTTGAAATCATTAGATCCATTCATAGATTCAGATGGCATTATGCGAGTTGGAGGACGTTTGAGACATTCAGAACTGTCCTACGATCGGACTTTTCCTATTTTATTTCCATCTAAGCACCATGTAACCGATTTAATTATTTATGAAACACACGTCTCCAACTTGCATTCTGGCCAAGAAGCAACACTATCAGCGATTAGGAAAAATACTGGCCTATAAATGGAAAGAGCAGAGTTAAAACTATTTTACGTAAATGTGTCAGATGCTACCGCGTAAACCCAGGTGTCTTAACCCAAAAGATGGGGGATTTGCCATTATGTCGAACTGAACCTCTGCGGCCATTTTTAAAATGTGGAGTAGATCTAGGTGGTCCTATAGTAATAAAAAGAAACCCAGGGCGCACTACAATCACTCTAAAGTCGTATATAGTATTATTCATATGTTTCAGTACCAAAGCCGTTCATATAGAAATAGTTACCGATTTAACGTCCGAATCTTTTTGAACGCACTGAAAAGATTCATTTCACGACGTGGTAGTGTTTCAGATATCTACTGCGATAACGCTACAAATTTTGTAGGAGCTAATAGCGAGCTTAACAAAGCCAGAATGCTCTTAGCTTCCGAACAATTTCAAAATCAGTTGTTAAACGAATCAATTAAATTTCATTTTATACCAGCCCGTTCTCCACACTTTGGGGAATTTGGGAGTCAAATATAAAATGCGTGAAAACACATATAAAACGAGTTGTAGGTGATGCACTTTTAACATATGAAGAGTTGTACACCTTACTAGTCAAAATTGAAGCTTGTTTGAATTCACGACCGTTATCATCAATCAGCGATGACGTACATGATCTGAACGCCCTGACTCCTGGTCATTTTTTGATTGGAGATGCAATCAACGCTCCTTTAGAACCAAATCTGACACCGTTGAAAATCAACACCTTATCAAGATGGCAACGCATCGAACAGCTTCGACAACATTTTTGGAAACGGTGGTCGTCGGAGTATTTGATTCGACTTCAGCAACGTCCTAAATGGATATCAAAACAGTCGTGTTTATCTGACGGAACGTTAGTTATATTGCGCGAAGACAATCTACCGCCATTAAAGTGGAAGTTAGGCCGAATCATAAAAGGTATAGCCGGACCTGACGGTTTGTGTCGTGTATATAGAATAAAACATCCAACGGTGAAATAAAACGGACTGTAAATAAGATAAGTCCCTTACCCATTGATTGAACAATTATTATTCTTTTATAACCTTGTAATGATTTTTTAGATCAATGTAAAATATTTTGTATATAGTAGTTATAAGTATCTAGTTAAGGATTTTTCAGAAGTTCAAAACACTCATCCTGTCAAATTTCAAACATTTGGGTTCAAAATATTATGTTAATGCTTATTTTCAGTTTTTTTTTTGAAACCCTGCCGTCTTTCAAGGCGGGCGGTATGGTGAATTCTTAGAATATTGTAGGTAATGCAAGTGTTCTTCGAAAGCTGGTCATATCCGTCCCTTCTGGGAATGGATTTATTGCCAGTGACGCTTGCCTTGTCTCATTTTCTACCTAAGCAAGTTTTGGGAGTTGTAATTTATTCTTCTACCAACCATGTTATAGACCATTACACCATTGAACACATTTTTGTATATAATCATTTCAAACATAAACAAGTCTTAGAGATTATTAGAATAAACAGTTTCAAAACATCAATTGTCTAATAATTTCTTGGTCCTTCGAGAATCATTTTTTTCAAATTCATCAAACATTCAAAACACACCACCGTTCTATGAACAATTGTATAAAAAACAATTGGAAAAAGGCACAAAGACCTTGGGAAAACAAAATGAGAGCAAATCGGATTTGCCTAACGTGAAATCCCCAGTAGCATATTTTAAAAAACCTAAAATCAGAAAGTCCGATCCCTGTTACGAAAAGGTACGCATAACCAAAATTAATGATAAGAAGATAGAAGGTATCAAAGAAAAATCAGGGCAACCAACTAGCACTCGCCCAAATAGAATGAAGAAACTAAGAAATTAATTTTCCTCACAGGACGACCCTACCGATAACGAACCGGGCCCTTCGAGTAGAGCAGATCGATCATAATGGATACTTTCTTGAAAACATAGGCTCAGCCAGACTAATTAATAATTACCATAAGTTTTATTTTTATTTTAACATAAGTCAAATAAAATTAAGTTTTTCAAATCTTTGGATAAATACATTTCTCTTAGAACAAAAATATAGAAAAGAGAACACTTTGATAGACATATTAAAAGAAAATTGTATAGAAATAGAAAAGGAACTTTCGAAATTTACGTATAGATCGAAACGAGCAATAGAATTTCTAGGATCAGCCATTAGATTTGTAACGGGAAACCTAGATCAGAAAGACCTTAAACATATTAATCGGAATTTGGGAAGTCTTTCTACTAATCAGAAGAATATTATAACTCAAATGGAAAAATACACTTCTTTTGCCAACCTCATAACGACTAGATACGTTACCGACATAAAAATCATACAGGACAATTTGAATCTAACATTTCAAACATTAAACAGTATCAATGATAAATTTATTTCTCAGAATCTTATTCAGTACAACATTTATCTATCGCAGAAATTGCTTGCTACATTAAGAACCATAGAAAGAACAATCTCGCTTGCTTTTAATGATATTCCAAACGTTGAAATAATCACTGCACGGAGTTAAAAGAAATTCTAAATCACTTGAAATTAATTTATAAAGAGGAAGAATTAATTGCATTAAGTACGCTACATATTTTCAAGCTAAAAGAATTCTCTAAATTCAAGGTAATTGCTACAAATCAAATTATAACATGTATATTATATATTCCGATCCTTAATCCTAACCCTCATCAATATCAGAAGGTTATCCCTATTCCTAACCGCAAAGGAAATATTCTGCTGCCTCCAGCTAAGTAAAGATTAGTTGGAGTAAAAAGTGAAATGTGGACCGATGAACAGTGCACAAAAATCGAAAATCAAATACTGTGTACCGGTAAATTTGTAAACGACAATTGCAACCTTATGAACAATACATTATGCAATATTATAAATACTGTAAATGATTACAAAATATTCCTGCAACTTAATGAAAACAAAATCCTTATGTCTAGCAAAAACCCCTTTAAAATTGTTGATGAATGTAATGGAAAATTAACCCACAAAATTGTACAGAGCAGTGTACTGCTAGCATCAAATCACAACTGCAAGATAATAATCGATGATGTAATATTTGAAAATACATTCAGCAATTTCTCTTACGAAATTCCCAATGTAACTGTTAATAAATTCAGCACAAACAAATATATAAATCTAAAATTAAAACATTTGCAAGACTTTGTTAGCTTTAAAAACGATGTAGAAGAATTAAATAATAAGATTGCATTGTAACCTCTTATACACATTGTACACATTTCTGTTACCATAGTATTAATTATTGTTGGATTCATATTTGGTATTATGTTTTTACTAAGAAAAAGACTACAGAAGATATGGAAAAGGTACGAGAAAGAACAAGATTCAGGTGACACCCAACTTCAGGAAAGATGTGCAATTTCCCAAGATTACCTACAGCTCCCAAAGACGAGGACGTCTTAAGCTAAGGGGGGAGGAATTACATCCACCGGATGTTGATAAACCATATCTCTTCACCAAATAGATAGGACGCAGACCCACGTAATGGAATTCTAACCTCGAATTCCCAGACTATGTTTATATGATAAGCATCCTATATAAGATTGTAAACTGTTAGTTAGTAGTTTGGCTAGAGAGCTTATATTGTAATTTTTGGAATAAATATCTCTTTAAAAGGTTTTTTCCATAATTGCAAACATAATTATATATATATATATATATATATATATATATATATATATATATATATATATATATATATATATATATATATATATATATATATATATATATTATTACTTATTTATATTGATATATTGTAAATAGTAATTTTAAGATCACGCTCCGGGTCTGTAGTACTCTGGTTGACGGATTTCTTGACCTCATTACATGTGCTTAGAACCACCGACAAGGAGACTTTATATTTTTATTAGTGTGAGAATCTCTCCTAGACATCCAATTTCGTCAAGAAATCCGGCCGAAATAACTGGTACAGCTATACACCTCGCTAAAAATTTTCACTCTGTCGTTCGTCAAGTATACTGAATATACACAATCTCAACCGCGATTAAGTGCATTTCATTCACTTGGTCCTTATAGATCAATATAAATGGTTAGCATAACCAAAGTGGTGACCCCAAGGTGATCTGTTTGCAACCGACCTGTAAATATTTCTTTTCGATAGTTTTTCTTCAATTTAATTAGCTTTTGTGTATATATTTATAATCATATATTACCGAAGTGCTCGAATCTCGCTATGCGAATCGTGCTATGGTCAGAGACATCATTGTGAATAAACCAGAAAAGGGCGAATACGATACACTCAAAAGGGAATTAATTAAAAGACTCGCAAGACCAAAAAACGCGCAGACTTTTGGAACTTGAAGAAATGGGTAATCGCAAAACTACCCAGTTCCTTCGTCATTTGCTCGCGGGTGGAATATTTCCGGATAGCATACTCAGAACACTTTGGTTCGGACGGTTACCCGATAATATGCAAGCAATCCTTGCCGCGCATAAAGACTTAAGACTCAATTTTGGATCTACCGGAAATAGGAAATAGATAATCAGTTTCGGAAGTGAAGTTACCTGCAAATGATAATGAAATGATTACACAGTTTCAAACATTATCACTCACCTTGCAACAAGAGATTCCGTCCCTTCGCAAGGAAATCTCGGAAATAAAAGGTGATAAGCTTCGATCAAGGTCTAGATCAAAATTCCAAAATTGTTCCCGATCTACGGTCGCATATCGAATGGTGTGTGCTGGTATCACGCGCGGTTCGGCGCGGCAGCTAATAAGTGCTCAAAACAGTGTATATACAATTCGGTAAACGAAATGAACAGTCGTTAATGGCGTCCAGCGACATCTGTCCTTCGGCATCGCAACGCATTTTCATCACAGACTTGAGTACAAAACCTCAGTTTCTAGTAGACAGAGGTGCGGATTTGTGCGTGTTTCTGCGTTCGTTTTCACATGGTCCGCGTGCTAAGTCGTCCTATGAACTTTTTGCTGCGAACGGAAAGACCTATATAACAGTTACGCTCGCTTTGAATTTCGGTTTGCGACGAGATTTTACGTGGCAGTTTATGGTAGCCGATGTATCGAAACCTATAATCGGCGTCGATTTTTTCGCATACTACAACCTCCTTGTGGATGTGAGAAATCGAAAACTCCTGGAGCCGACAACCCAGTTGGCTGCCCAAGGAAAAGCTGCACTGAAAGATGTTAATAGTGTGAAAACCATCAATGGATCTACACAATTTCATGAGTTGCTAGTAGGATTCCCTGAAATTGTTCGACCGAATGGTGCTAGTAAGCCCAGCAAACACAGCACCAAACATCACGTTGAAACTACACCAGGTCCACCAGTTTCACACAAGCCGCGACGGCTTGCTCCAGACAAACTGGAAGCTGCAAAAAAAGAATTCAACGCCATGCTGAAGATCGTTATTGCCAGACCATCTAAGAGTTGCTGGTCATCACCACTGCATATGGTAGAAAAAAAAGTAGACAAATGGAGGCCGTGCGGGGATTATCGAGGTTTCAGTGCAAGAACCGAACCTGATCGGTATCCCATACGCGACATTCAGGATTTTTCACAATTTCCTGCTGGCAAAAAATGTTTTCTACCACAGATCTGGTCCAGGCTTTCCATAAAATTCCGGTTGCTGAGGAAGATATACCTAAGTCTGCAATAACTACTCCATTTGATTTGATTCACGGAATGAAGCTCAAACGTTCCAAAGATTCGTCGACGAGGTATTGCGAGATATGGACTTCTGCTACGCCCACATTGATGATATCCTAATAGCATCATCATCAATGGAAGAAAATCTACAGCATTTAGAGATTTTATTCAAATGACTTCAAGAATATGTAGTTGCTATAAATCCAACAAAATGTGTATTTGGCCAAACTAAAGTGAAATTTCTCGGCTATGAAGATTCTAAAAATGGGACGGAACCGTTACTAGAGAAAGTACAAGCAATTAATGATTATCCTCAGCCAGACACTGTAAAAAAACTCAGGCAGTTCCTAGGAATTTGGAATTTTTGTAGAAGATTCATTCCTTACGCCGCAAGAATTCAAGCTCTTCTCAGTGACCTGTTAGTCGGAAATGTCAAAGGCAAAACACCCATTGCATGGACTCCATAGGCAAAGTCACCATTTCAAGCGTGCAAAGAAAGTCTAGATCGAGCAAAATTATTAGCTCATCCAATGCTAAATGCACCACTTGCAATCTTCTCCGATGCTTCAGATTTCTCCGTCGACGCGGCACTTCAGTAAAGAGTGAACGATGCATGGCAACCTTCAGCCTTCTTTTCAAGACGGTTGAGTTCCACCGAACGCAAGTACGCCGCGTATGATAGAGAACTACTAGCCATATACGAAGCAGTGAAATATTTTCGTCATATGGTAGAGAGCAGAGTTTTCACAATATTTTCCGACCATAAACAAATAACTTTCGCATTTCGAAAATAAGAGAATCAGTATACCCCACGTCTGATCAGTTACTTGGATTTTATTGGACAATTTTCCACCGATATTCAACGTAGTTGGAATGGACAATGTTGAAGCCGATGCTCTTCCTCGAATTGAAGAAATCGAACAAGTACTGAACTTTGAAGAGCTTGCTGCAGCGTAAAAAGTCGATGGATAGTTTGAGTTACTACGATACGATTAGTCATCGATCCTCCAACTGAAACTAATCAAAATGCCAGATATGGACGTTTCTTTGGTTTGCGATGTATCAACAAGTACAGCCCGATCATGCGTTACGTCCCAGTTCCGCAGAAAAGCGGAAAAGCTACATTCGAAGATGTACATATCGATGTTGTGATCATGCCTATGTCTGAAGGTTTTCGCGGAGGCCGGAAACCATACCGCTCCAAAATCAAGAAGCAGCAACCATTGCGAAAGCTTTCTACGCGAACTGGATTTTATGATTCAGTACACCTCTCTGGGTAACTGCTGACTAGGGTAGACAATTCGACTCTGACCTGTTCAAGTAACTGAACAACCTGACAGGCGCCTCAGATTTTAGAACAACGGCTTACTATCCACAATCCAACGGAATGGTTGACCGATTTCACCGACAATTCACAGCAGCAATGAAGTGTCACAACAACGATCGATTGAATAAAATTCTACCCACTATTATGATTGGAATTCGAGCTGTTTGGAAAGAAGACATCCAGGCTACAGTGGCCGAATTATTGTATGGTGAACCACTCAGACTACCTGGGCAGTTCTTGGGAACATCATATCAACAAGTAGAAGAACCAATAGACTTTGTGCAAACATTATGACAGTAGTATAATAAGTGGTAGCAGGTAGACACTCTTTGTGGTCCCGACAGAGTATAGGTCTACTACAGGGACGCGACCCTGCCTATGCGAGCCGTGAGTCCACCCTCGTCTCCAAACCTCCGAGGGAAGCCACGTCCTAACCCCTTCATCCCATCTTTAAGAACCACATCCTAAACCTATCCTACTCATCTTCCAACACGTTTGGCCAGCGTGGAAGATCAAGGCCATTATACCCCTAAAATGGCGAATATTAAAACGTATGGAACTGTACCCCAGGTGGGTAGGGCACCTAGCCCACAATCCCACACCTCTCAGCAGGTCAGCCTCATGGATTCTGGGGGAGGCAAACATTCGCTTAAACAATCTACGAATACCAGTCGACCATCAAAAACTTCTCTCAATGTCGCCACGTTTAACATCAGAACCTTAAAATCAGAAGATCGTTTAGTCGAGCTAGAAGAAGAACTTCAACACATCAAATGGGACATCCTGGGTCTATGTGAAACTCGTTTACCAGGTGAAAAGTGCACCACACTCAAGTCAGGACATCTAATGTACCAACGAAATACAGAAAACAACGCACATGTTGGAGGTGTTGCAATCCTAGTAAATAAACGGCTTACACACAAAGTGATTAAAATGAGATCAATTTCTAACAGGGTAATATACATAACTATAAAGATATCACAACGTTACAAACTTCAAGTAATCCAAGTATATGCCCCTACTTCGACCGCAGAGGATGAGGAAATAGAGAGTTTTCATGAAGATATCTCAATGGCTCAGAAGGATGAGAACGCCCACTTCACTCTAATAATAGGTGACTTTAATGCAAAAGTAGGCGATGCTAAAATAGATAACCTACCGAATAGAGGAAAACATGGATTGGGCACGATCAACGAACGAGGAGAAAGATTATTAGACTACAATCAAAGTCAATACCTATACTGTATGAACACTTTCTTCCAGAAACAAAGACAGTGGCGATGGACATGGCAGAGCTCGGACGGGAATACTAGGAATGAGATCGATTATATACTAACGAATAAAAAACATATTGTAAAAGACGTAGCAGTTATCAATAAATTTAAAGTCGACAGTGACCATAGGTTATTAAGAGCAAAAATAGAAATCGTGGCCAAAAAAGAAAGAAACAAGCTGATACGTCCAAAACGCTTGCCAACAAATGAAGACCTAAAGCAAAATATTGTTCAATATCAATCAGAACTAAGCAAAAAACTAACACCTGAAGAAAACTTAACTCGACTAGACATTAATACAGATTGTTGAAGGCTTCTATACTGACCTGTATTTGTCTAAGAAACCCAAACCTGAAACAACGAATCTTAGTAACATAACAAATGTCGGTTCCGAGGACATGCCTGAGATTAGCATTGATGAAATACAACTAGCCCTCAACCAGATGAAAAACGGCCGGGCACCAGGCGAAGATAACATTACAAGCGAAATGCTAAAATTGGGAGGACAGGTCACTTTGGAAGCAATAAAAATATTACTAAATAAATGCCTAACAGAAGGTAGTGTTCCGGAAGGATGGAACAATGCACACGTTGTGTTGTTGTACAAAAAAGGTGACAAATTTAGGATAGATAATGACCGACCTATTAGCCTTTACCACACCTTTTACCACACCCTTATAAATTGTTATCAAAAATTATCACAAACAGATTGACAAACAAATTTGACAGCTATCAACCGGCAGAACAAGCAGGGTTACGCAGAGGATATAGCACAACAGAACACCTACAAACTCTTCGTACACTTATTGAAAAATGTCACGAATACAAAGTGCTAATACACCTAACCTTTGTAGACTATAACAAAGCCTTCGATTCTATAGAACTGTGGGCAGTATTTCAAGCCCTCGATAATGCTAGAATAGATTCGAGATATAGAAACATCCTACAGAATATATATGAACGAGCGACTATTCAGGTGAGACTAGACGATGACATGCAAACCAAAAAAATCCCGATAAATAGGGGCGTGAGACAAGGCGATGTGATATCGCCAAAATTGTTCACACTTGCAATGGAGGACGTGTTTAAGAAGTTGGAATGGGATAGAAAAGGTATAAATGTGGATGGAAAATTCCTGAACCATCTCCGGTTTGCAGATGATATAGTTCTAATAAGCGATAACCTAGAACAACTCCACGAAATGATGCTAGAACTCAAAAGAACATCGGAAGAAGTAGGATTGGAAATGAATCTGACAAAAACTAAAATAATGACAACGGAGGACGCAATATTGGAAGTCGACGGCAATGTTATAGAGAAAGTGAATGAATATCTATACCTTGGACACACTATAAAGATAGGTAAAGACAATCAAACTGCAGAATTGTCAAGAAGAATGAGAATGACTTGGGCTGCTGTTGGAAAACTAGAATTTGTCTTGAAAAACAAACAAATCCCCATTAACCTCAAAAGAAAAGTTTTTAATATGTGCGTTCTCCCAGTGTTAACGTATGGCATGGAAACCATGAATCTCACAATAAGATCTGCTAACAAACTTAGAACCACACAACGCGCAACTGAAAGAACTATGCTTGGAGTGAGCCTGCGGGATCACATACGTAATGAAGAAATAAGAAGGAGAACAGGCGTAGAGGACGTAATCACGAGAATAGCTGCATTGAAGTGGAGATGGGTTGGACATGTAGCAAGACAGCAGGATGTAAAATGGACTAAGCGAATAACTCAATGGAGACCACGCTTATACAAAAGGGGAGTGGGGCGCCCCCAGAGAAGGTGGCTGGATGACATAAAGGAAAAAGTAGGAAGAGGATGGTATAATATAGCACAGGACAGAGAGAGATGGAAGCTAGAAGGGGAGGCCTATGTTCAGGAGTGGACAGAGAAGGGCTGAAAAAGAAGAAGAAGAAGATAATAAGCTACAGCCTGTCAGAGGTTCTAGACATGGGGAAAAACGTGTTCGTTTTCAAAGAATTAACTACATCTCCTCAAGTCTTTGTTCGGCCTGATGATCTCAAAAAGTTGTTACAGAAGCCTTACGATGGTCCATTTAAGGTGATATCAGGAATTGAAAAAAAATTTGTCGTCAGCATGCGTGGACGTGATGTCACGATGTCCATAGATCGCTAGAAGCCAGCTTATGTCCTGCCCGACGAACTAGACATATCCAACGGTGTTTCTGACAACATTTCATCCACTTCAAGCCACAACAACGTCACAGAAGACCTACATTATCGCCCTGCAAACACCAGCTCATCTACCAACACCACAAAATTCGGCCGGCGAGTTCGCTTTCCAGATCGGCTCCAAAGTGGATTTTCGTGATAATCGTGATTTTTATCACTGGCAGGGGGGTACTGCGGCGGCTAGTTTGTGAGCGGTTTATGGTGCTACGGCAGTGCAGCTGTGTAAATATTGTAAATAGTAATTTTAAGATTTGAGTTAACCGCCCTAATACGCATTCGCCTACAGATCACGTCCCAGGTCTGTAGTGCTCTGAGGGACGGATTTCTTGACCTCATTACATGTACTTATAACCAAAAACAAGGAGACTTTATATTTTTATTAGCGTGAGAACCTCTCCTAGACCCTAGAATTGGTGGACATCCAATTTCGTCACGAAATCCGGCCCCCAAACGGAGAATTAGAGTAGTTTGAGAGATAATAATTTCAAGTTGAGTCAGTCATTCTCGGTACAGCTAGCTATATACCTCGCTAAGAATTTTCTCTGTCGTTTATCAAGTATAATGAATATACACAATCTCAACCACGATTAAGTGCATTTCATTCACCCGGTCCTTAAAGATCAATATAAGTATATGGTTAACATAACCAAAATATGTATCGATAGAAATTAACTCCACCACGATCCCATTTAACTTCATGGCTTTTGCGATGCAAGTTAATAGACCTATTGTTACCGTTTCCACAACGGTATCTCACCATAGATCGCTCTAGGCCCCTCCGAATAAGCGTGTTACCGTGTTAACCACGCTTCCTTAATCACAGATCCTCTAGTAGGCCCTTCGACCAGGCTAGGCACAGAACGTACTCTGGGCCTACCTGGACCGAGGGTATAAATATCCGTGCATTTCGGAGACTTCCGGCTCTTTCTCTTCACGACCTCTTCGAATTCAGACTGTCTAAGAAAATCAGCTGCAGCACGCGTTGCCACGAGCCGGCTTTCCGTACCCACGCCATATTGCCAAAACCGCCGTTGTTTACCAACGAACCACGTGTTTTTATTTCATTTTAAATTTACGTTTATAAAAAGTGTTTGTGTTAACCATCAGTGTTTCCATCGATGCGTGTGACCCCATCTCGGTAGCAAGTGGAGCCCAACGGAGAAAACAATGCCCTAATTGTTTTCTCCGTTGAGGAAAAGAACCCATCCTGACTGAGTTAGCCGATAAATATTGATACGAGAATCCAAGTGAAAAATTCCGCTACTTCCTCACACGAGGTGAATCCGACGCACGTGGTAGGACCAACGCGAACAATAGCAACGACGCACGTGGATGGTATTCGTCTAATTCATTTACCGCAGAATTAATCCACCACCGCAGCAGCCGTGAATGAAGCATCCGGTTCATGAACCGAAGACAACACCAAGTGGCGCCAAAAGACGAGTGTGTGAGTGTAGTGTTGTAAAACGACCAGTGCGTTAGTGAATCTAGAACCTACTTACAATCGCAGTTGTTCAACGTGTGATAAACTCATCATGTGTCCTATGTGTCTTAAGTTAGTAAATTGTTTTTTTTTTCAGTACTATTTTTCTCTTTTTCAGGTACTTTTAATATCTTAGTTTTATGTGTGATTGACAAATAAAGATACGAAGTAGATGCGTTTCAACCCCCCCCCCCTCAGATTTGTTATTGTACATATCTTAGATTTAAATAATTTAATTAGAGCTTTGCACCACGCTCTCATAATGTAAGTAGCTAGACCATACGACTCGCTTACGTGAGACAAGGTTTTCTGTGGTTTCCTTTGGCATCAACGCGTTGATGCCAAATGGCGCGTAAGATAGTAAGACGGCCACAGACGCACTGCACACAGGGTCGTTTTAGATTTAAGTAGGATAACTTGATAAAACTTTTTTTTTTTGGATGATGTACACGTATGCGCATGTCTTTCATAGAGAACCAACATGGTTTTATTACCCGGTATGGCAATATGGAGGCGCCTAACCGCGATCTTCAGAGGGGGTCCGTGTTACCGTTTCCACAACGGTATCTCACCGTAGATCGCTCTAAGCCCCTCCGAATAAGCGTGTTACCGTGTTGACCACGCTTCCTTAATCACAGATCGTCTAGTAGGCCCTTCGACCAGGCTAGGCACAGAACGTACTCTGGGCCTACCTGGACCGAGGGTTCAAATATCTGTGCATTTCGGAGATTTCCAGTGCAAACCAGTGAAGTGCCAACATCGTCGTTCCAACGAAAAGACAAATAGTCCCTGTTTTCAAACTACTTGTCATTCGAAGGGATCTGTCCAGATCTCGCGACGTGGAATTTCACAGCAGCCCGAACACTCCCAAATCTGCATCAGCCACCAGAAATCAGTTGACGAAACACAAAACGGTCTGACTTGTCGTCCCGGAGAAAAACCGCAGGTCCACCAGTTGACGGAACGCAAATCACGGTCAGCCAGAAGTTGGAGTGCAGTGAGCAGATCAGCTAGTTGACGGAACGCAGAACGCCTCAAGAATAGACTCCGCTCGAGAGACGTCGATCCCAGTTGGTTCAACAGTCAACGGAACGCTAAACGGCCCAATGAGTCGTACCGAGTTTACAAATCCTTTATTTACAGCATTTATTTATTGATATTTCTGATATTCCTTGATGACCAAAACAAACAAGAAGGCTGGCGGCCTCGGCCCGCCAGCCGCGGCCCCAAAACAAATGTCTCCATCAATCAATTCCTTGCCAGCGACTTCATCCAAAACTTCCAAAAACAAAATGACCAATGGCATTTCGCCAAAAACCTCTTCTCCAAAGAAATCTTTTCCCGCCACTAAGGCAAACGATGGTGACTTCCAAATAGTCACCCGTTCTAGGAGAACTTCTACGTCCTCCAAATCCTCGTCAATAAGCAAAATATCCGCTATCTCTTCAAACTCTTCCTCTTCAACATCGAGATCATCCACTCCAAACGGTGACGAAACGAAAATTCGCGCCACAGCCCATAAATATGTTATTCGTAACATACCCAATCAGTTCTCCACGCAAAGAGAACTGTACAAACTCGTGAGACCAACAGCTCTCAGAATAATCCAGTTGAAGGCGAACTTCAACAAAACTGCCCTTGTAGAGTGTTCTACACCAGCGCCCCCCAACTTCCAAAAAACACTCCAGGAAATAGTAGGCACCCCCTCAATTTCCTTCGAACCACTCACGAAAAATAACCCCCACACTCCATCGAACCCCAATATCCCAAGAAAAACGTTATACTCCTGCGTCGTGAAGTTCATCCCTCTCGACTACTCAGTCGAAGAAATAGAGGAACACCTCAAAGCCTCTAACATCTCCTTCCACAAATGCTGGCGAATAACTGCAAAATCCACTAATAAACCCACAACCCTCATAAGGGTTGTTACATGGTGCAAACACTCAATAGACAAACTCCTTATACACGGTTTCCCCATATACGGCCGTATCCATGAGGTCGAACCTTCCAAAGTCCCCCCGCTTCTAGTAAAATACTGCTCTACCTGCCAGAAAACTGGCCACATGGCTCAAGACTACCAAGAAAAACCGGCCTGTGCATCCTGTGGTGAAAACCACAGAAGCACAGCATGCCCGTCCATGAAAAATCAAATTCCCTAACTGTAAGGGCAACCATCCAGCCTGGAGCATCCACTGCCTCAAACGAAAAGCGCCTCTAGCATCTCCTTCTGAAGCCGCCCTTGTACAAATCCTCAACAGTAGCACCTCATCCGATGAGTCCGACGACCCGGCAATGGAACAATTCACCCGCATCGACTCGCTCATAAAGTTCACCACCCAAGTGTTGTCAAACATTTTCCCGATAAGCGTGAACTTATCACGCAAGCAATACCCATCGCCTGTGCATCCTTCTTAAACCGCACAGCGATGATAAACTACTCAGGAAATAGAGTGCACATCACTATTGCACCGCTATTAACATGAACTTCACGATTGGCACGGTAAACGCTTGCGGGCTACGACGCAAGCGGCATCTTCTAAAAGCACTCCTATCATCCCACAACCTGGCTGTTCTCGCAATCACCGAAACAAAATTACGATCTCCTCTTTCAATATCAGGTTACAAAACATTTCAACGAAACAACCCTCACAATGCAATAAGAGGAACAGCCCTACTGATACATAACAGAGTCGCATCCACCTCACTTACACTTCCAGCCACCTTTAATGAGCTGGAATGTGTAGCAGCCAATCTTCATCTGAATAACCTCCGGGTTACGCTATTCAGCTTTTACCAACCACCTCAAGAAGCTCTACCTTTAGATTTTCTCGAATATGTTGCTTCCACCCCTCACTCCATAATTATGGGTGATTTAAATGCTAGGCACACGCAGTTTGGAGACACTACAACCAACAGAAACGGCCGAATACTCTCCGAATCCCTGATCGAACTCCAACTGATCAGATGCCACAACACCAGCACCACGTTTTTAGTCACAACGGCATGTCTATTACAGACCACATAATAATCACCCCAGACTTGATCCATCTCTTCGAAGATTCTTGCACTATTGGCCAAACTATCACATCCGACCATCTTCCTCTTTTGGTCAACACGTCCTTATCCAGGCCTCCACCATCAAGACCCAACTTCATCACATATAGAGACTTCAAAAATGCAGACTGGGAACTATTCCAGAACAGCGTCAGCGAACAACTCCCCCAATTAAACCTTGAAACCCCTGCCCATATAGAAGCTTACATTGACGCATTCTCTCTGGCCTTAACTACGGCCATAAATGCAGCAATCCCAGAAAAGACAATCAACATCAATCGCCCCCCTCTTCCGCCATACATAGTTATGCTTATTAAGCAAAAACGCAGACTATACAGACAATTCCTGCGTACTAGAGATGTGGCAACCAAAACCCATTACAATCGAATATCTGCAACCATAAGACGAGAATCAAACAAATATATGGAAGAAAAATGGATCGGAACTACATCGTCCCTAGACTACAGAAATGGCAAGGCCTATTGGAGCAAATTCAAAATACTGTCCGGCCAAAAGAAATCCATTCCTTCTCATTTACTATCGGCCGAAGGGCACATCATTTCTGACTCCCAAGAGAAGGCCAATCTCTTCATGAGACACCTCAATCAGGTCTTCCAAATCCCACAAGACCCCTGTTTCGATGACCAGCACTTCCAGGCTATAGAAGACCGTCTACAACAAATAAAAAACAACCCTATCACCATAGAGCTGAATGGGGAAACCCCTTGGAGCTCCCCCATAACAGTCGAGCTAACAACTCAAATACTATTCGCAGGAAAAAATACAGCCCCAGGCGAGGACGGCATCTCCCGCGCCATCCTCGCCAAATCCCGGCGATCGCCTGCGAACATCTCCTCCCTCTTCAACAGATGCATAGAGCTATGCCATTTTCCTTCCAATTGGAAGCGAGCCAGAACCATAATGATTCTCAAACCTTCAAAGGATCCCTCCTCGCCAGACAGTTATAGACCAATATCCCTTCTGAACGTGATCGGTAAAGTGTTCGAGAGAATACTTCACGGAAAGCTGACAGACCATCTCGAACAAAACAACCTGATCCTCAAAACCAGCACGGTTTTCGCTCGTCCCACTCAACGCAGGATCCCCTGATACAACTTCACACAACTGTTACTAAGGCTTTAAACTTCGGCCAATGTACACTAGCGATCTTCCTCGACATTCTCCGAGCGTTCGATCGCGTCTGGCATGCAGGTCTCATAAATAAACTGGAGACCATAGGCCTCCCCACCCACACAATCCAACTCTTCATCTCATATCTGTCAGAAAGACGAATCTCGGTATCAGTAGAAAAAGCATCCTCTGCCTCCTTCACCCCAAGAGCGGGCCTCCCTCAAGGCTCAATCCTCGCACCTCTCCTATACCTTATATACGCCCATGACATCCCACAACCGAATCACATGCATATACAATCTTCTCTTTTTGCAGACGACACGGCGTTATGGACCACCTATAGATCATCGGCGATATGTGGACGAATACTCCAGAGACACCTGGATGGGTTCAGCGCATGGGCCAGAAAATGGAGAATAACTCCAAATCCCACGAAAACTCAGGTTATCCTCTTTCGTCACCATCTACACTCCAGAACTCCTAAATTCAATCGTGACGATGTCCAACTAACACTTTGGGGCGAAAACCTCGAACTTAGGGAGAACATCATTTACCTAGGAGTCACCTTCAACCAATATCTAAACTGGAAATCCGATATCATGAACACACTGAATAAAGCCCGTAATAGAGCAAATCTGCTTTATGCCTTAAGAGGGAAAATCCGAGGTTGCAACCCTCAAACTCTCCTCCATACATACAAATCTTTTATTCGCCCTGTAATTGCCTACAGATCACTGCTCTATTCAACCATCCCCTCTAAACGTCAAAAGAGCATCGAAAGCTGCGAAAGAGCAATCCTTCGCAGCATCCTCCGCCTGCATAGGCGATACCCCTCTGCCCATGTTCACGAACAAGCAAACATCCCCACAATAGCAGCCCACATCAAGAACCTTCAATCCAGATATGCCCACCGCTCCCTAAATGGACCCAACCAGGTGGCTCGTGCCACACTACTGTCGCCATGGTTCCTGCGCCGTAGAGCACTCTGCAAGAAGCCCAAAGAAAAACATGCATTTCCCCCAGCCCGTATCCTCCAGAGTCTCGAAGAGATGCCTGAAGAAGTCCTCGACCACCTTGAAGACATACCGCTAGCCATCCGATAAGTGAAGTGTAGTTAAATAGCAGAGCTCAGTGTAAATAGGACCAAAAGTTTCATAGCATAGTACAGATATATATCTTAGGAGCTAATATGTACATTACGAGAACAAGGTTTTACTGTGGTTTCCCTTGTTCCTTGTCCAAATGGATCGTAATTAGCCAAAGTCGACCCATAGTCGCACCAAAATAATAAAACTAAAATCCTTTTTTGCTAAATGTGTAAAAGATAGGGAAATATAATTTATAAGTCCAGGGCTGAAGAAGGTTATGTGACCTTATAGCTGTCCCTCACTCTTTTTTGTTATCAGATCTAAACTTGTAAATTGATTGATTGATTGGTTGGAAACTTCCGGCTCTTTATCTCTTCACGACCTCTTCGAATTCACACTGTCTTAGAAAACCGGCTGCAGCACGCGTTGCCACGAGCCGGCTTTCCGTACCCACGCCATATTGCCAAAACCGCCGTTGTTTACCAACGAACCACGTGTTTTTATTTCATTTTAAATTTACGTTTATAAAAACGTACACCATCAGTGTTTCCATCGATGTGTGTGACCCCATCCCGGTAGCACTATAGATCATGGAAATTCTTGGCCCATTCAGCAATCTATCAATGGTGGTACCATATATATTCCCGGAAAACGTAAACAAACTTGTCTGATTTCAGGTAGTACCGATAATAATATCTTGTTTAAATTTTCGTCAGTTTCAAATCGCCGTCGTATAATGGCCTGTTGCCTCAGATTCAAAAATAAATTCAGGGGACGATTAAGTGCTGACGAACTCAATAAATCTGATATAATCATATTGAAATTAACCCAAAATAATTCCTTTTCATTAGATATTCATATTTTAAAGAAACACAAATCGCTGTCTGCAAAAAGTAAATTGTTGATCTAAATCCAGTTTTAGATGAACATGGATTATTACGTGTTGGTGGTGGAATCCATCACTCAGAATATTCATACGATAAAAAAACCCATTCATACCACAAATTTTTCAATAGAGCGAGAGCATGCAGGGTGTCAAGCAAAATTTTACTCGTTGAGGCAATCTTATTGGCCCATTGATGGTAGAAACCAGTTCAGAAAGGTTATTCGTAATTGTATAATTTGTACCATAGTAAAACCCTTGCCTGTGAATTACATCAAGGGCAATCTGCCGAAAATACGTATAACTCAATAAAGACCGTTGGTTATTGTGGCCCATTTTTGATTTGAATATAAGCATTTTCGTTGTAAAAATAAGATAAATGCATATGTAGAGGTTTTTATGTACCTCCATCAAAGTAGTACAAATTGAACTTGTCCGCGACCTACGGAAGGAATCATTGCAGTGTTAATTAGATTTACATCTAGAAGAGGATTGTTCAAAACGATTTATTCCGATAACGGAAGCAATTTCGTAGGTGCAAACAATGAATGAGAAATACACAAATTGATTAGTTCATCCGATCATAATTAGAGGGTTAACGGTTTTCTGTCAAATTAGGGTATCACTTGGCACTTTATCTCGCCGCAAGCCACAGTTAAATCTTTCAAATATCATTTCAAAAGAGTGATAAGTAATGATCTATACACTTTCGAGCAATTGAACACACTATCTATTGAAATTGAGGGTACCCTCAACTACCGTCCTATATTCCCTGTTTCACCTGATCCTAATGGCCTAATGGTCCTAACTCCTCACTTTCTAATAGGCGATAATCTTTAGAATATAGTTGAAAGTGATTTGACCAGCACTCCAACGCATCGACTATCGACATGACAACATATCAAAAATGCGAAACCAACAAAACTTTTGGAACAGGTGGTATAAGGAATACTCAATATCCGTCATAAATGGTTTAGAGGTAATCATAATATTAACGTGGGTTCTATCGTTATAATATTAGATGACCAGCTTCTTTATTACACTGGAAACTTGGAGGCGTCATCCACTCATAAATTGATCCAGATGGTATTATTCGCAATGTGCAATTGAAAACGTCTAACGGTGTTTTAAAGCGTTATGTTAAAAGGCTAGCTCCATTACCATTTTGTTTTAGTAATCAAAAACAAGTGTTAATTGTATATATATAGTTAAGGAAAGAAACTATTTATGACCTACACACAACCAAATTTATATGGAATCACTCGGTATTTCTCATTATTGCTTTTTTTAACCATGGACCTTTGACTACTTGTGAAGAATTAAACTTTTTGTTGTAAAAAAATGGATAGTATGATTAGAAATGTTTGATTATCACCACATGTTCGGAATATTGTACCCAGTCGGCACTGAGATTTGAAACTGTGAAATTCAAAATTTAAAAGAGCCTATAATCATAATTCAAAAATAATTGGTTTCGTTGAAGAAATGGTGACCTACGCCCGATTCGTTGAGCTACAATCTCTGCAAAAGAGGCCTAGAAGGAGTCGTAGGAAGATCACTTCTGAAGAACAAGACCGCTTTTTATGCCAAATTGCCTAGTGCCTCGCACCACATACTCCAGAGGCAATTTCTGGAAGCAACAGACATCAGTGTATCAGTTGGAACGATACGTCAAAGACTTCGTTCAGAGGGTTTATAAAGCAGAAGGTCCAGAGCTAACCAGACAAAAAAAAAATCAACAGACTTAATTGGTGTATCGAGCACCTAAATTGCAATATTGAGAATTGGCAAAATATTCTTTTTTCGGATGAGACCAGAATTAGTGTTCGATTTGATGACCACCGGATTAGGGTTTTAAGGGGTCGTGGAAGATAAGCTAGACTCCGAGCAGCAAGACAATTTCCGAAATACCAAGGGGCAGTGTAATGTTTTGGGGTGGCATTATGCGAGGAGGCAAAACAGTTTTGATTTCCTTTCCTGCAAGTGTGACGGCTAGAAATTACGTGTACCTAGTTCTGGAGGCCATAGTGAGACTCTGGCGGGATGACCACGGAGGGAATTTCACTTTTATGCAAGATAATGCTTCTTCGCATACCAGCAACCTTGCGCGACATTATCTTGAAACAGATGGAATCGCTATTTTGGACTGGCCAGCTTGATCTCCACACCTAAATCCTATTGAATATTTATGGGATAATCTCAAAAGGAAAATTAGATCGCGCCAAAATAATTCAAGAACCCTACAACAGCTTATCTAAGCCGCCACAGAAGAATGGCGGAATATTACCCCAGAGGATGTCGAAAACCTAATCCAAAGCATGCCTAGAAGGATTCAGGCTTATATACAATTAGATGCTAGAGATATGTAGTTCTAGGATAATGTCAATATTTCAGTTCCTTTTCATACTTGAGACATATTTTGTAAAATTTAGATCTAATCCTATTGTATTCCATGTAAATTTTTAATGGAAATGCAATTCTAGATATTGTTGATTATCTCAATTCTTGCTCTCTCAACAGCAGTGTTGCATACCTTAATGCTATGTTAAACAATTCTGTATATAGTATAAGTTAAAATTTCATGACAAAACAGACATAAATATTTTCCTAAATATTATAATTCTCCTTGTGTTGTAAAAATTCCCTCAATTTGGAATCATATAATTTCGATTTACATCTACATCGAATATTGTAATCCTCTTGTCGAAAAATTCATTACGGTAAATATTATACGGTTCTTGTCCCTTTCAGGCACGTTTCGGTCATAAAGAATACATTCCTATCCATTGATCCTATCTAATTCTTAGAATCTTTAAATTTTACAATTCAAACTCTCTCCCTTTGTCTATAGTATTTAGGAAAATGCATAGATAAGTTCTATCTATCATTCACAATGTAACACTCATACTTTATTTTTGCTTTGTATTAATCATAACTAAGATTATTACATTATATTCATTTACTATTCCTCATTTTATTATATCGTCAATACAGTCCATTATCGGTAAAACGTTTTATGTATCGTCAAATGTATATACAGGGTGCTTCAACGAAAACTAAACAGATACTATATCTACCAAGATATTCATTTCTGATAAAAACGCAAAAATAGGTCAATTTTTGTTTCAAGGGGGCCATCTTTTGGGGTACAATACTTGCCTGAAATATCAACCCCCTGAGCGAGGGTTGCAATCCTTGAACATTTTGAATAGGGAAGATGGGTCGAGTGATGACTCAAGAGAAAGGTGGTATCTTTGTCTACATTGCCTTGAACTAATTTCTATTTTTAATTGAAAACTGTAAAAGATACAGGGTGAGCAACTGAAAGATAGGGAAGACTATTTCCCTGAGACCATTCAAGTTTCAGTGAGGTAAAATGGAACAGATTCATGCTGATCAATGGCAGTCATCATCAAGTACCATCCTCATCTCGAATTTCAACGCCTGGCGCATGGGTGACAACCCTTGAAAATATGGAAGAGGGTAGATGGGTCTTGTGATAACTCGAAAGAAAGGTATTATCTTTGTCTGCATTCCCGTGAACGAATTTTCATTTTTGATTGAAAACTGTAGAAGAAACAGAGTGAGCCACTGAAAAATAGAGGAGACTATCGCCCCAAGACTATTGGAGTATTAGTGCGAGAAACTGGAATACATTCATTTGGATCCAGGATGACAGGCTTTGATCTGGAATGAATCTGTTCCATTTTTTTGCACTAATACTTGAGTAGCTCAGGGCGATAGATGGTCTCCTCTATTTTTCAGTAGCTCACTTTGTATCCTGTACAGTTTCCAGTTAAATGGAAATTCGTTCAAGGCAATGTGGATAAAAATATCACCTTTCTTTTGAGTCATCACTCGACCCATCTTACATATTCAAAATGTTCAAGGATTGTAACCCCCGCTCAGGGGGTTGATATTTCAGGCAAGTTTTGTACCCCAAAAGATGTCTCGCTTGAAACAAAAGTTGACCTGTTTTTGCGTTTCCATCAGAAATGAATATCTTGGTAGATATAGCCCCTGTTTAGTTTTCGTTGAAGCACCCTGTATGTATAAATAAACAGTGTTAAACAAGGAATCGGTCTCAATGAACAAAAATTACTTAAGTCAGGTAAAACTCACTGTATTACAATTAACACCAACTGTACTTGTGAAAGTAAAATTCGATGTGGAATTTTGAATGATTTTCGTGCTCTACTTGATTCAGAATATCATTGTAATTTTGTATCTAAAGTTAACTAAAAACTAAACACAAAATTATTCGCTTTAAATTCTGATCTGGTTGGCATTAATTTATCTACATTCAAGACTCAAAGCCGCACACAATTAGGTATTGGATCCAAAATATCCGATTTTGGAACTAATCTGAACAGAATTTACATTCCGTGACATTCACCAAGTCTTTTAATCATTCAGATATTTATTGCGTTATGTGACCCTAAGTTTTCGAAAACAAATCAAATTGATCTATTCTAAGGATCGGAAATATTCTACGCCTAGTTGTATTTTTCGAAATATTAGTTGGACTTAATTTGCTGATTAACATTGAATAATGTAAGTCCAACTTATATTTCGAAAAATAAAACTAGGCTAGGTAATTTCTGATACATATTCATTTCAATCAAGAACCACGAATGCATAAGTAATTTAATAACAACGAAGACTCTTCGCATATAGCTTGAAAAAATTTCGTAAACGTACCAGGTAATCATTCCAAACGCAAAAAACTGATCAATAAAAATCAAGCTAATAGAAAATGCAAATCATCTACTTTGTGTAATTTTCTAGATACATATGAAGTTTCTCAAGTCGTCAGAAGATTACGTAATTCTAATCATAACTTTCATAAAAACTTCCCATTATATTACCAAACGGTCTTTCGTTCACTGAACTTTTGATATAATACGAACACAAACGATGAATGCGTGCGGGGGCGAATACAACGCTAGCTTCAATTTGTAACGGAAATTTGACAATTTTTGCAAAAATCCAAATCAAACACTGAATCAGAAGATACCACAATTGTTAATCATCACAGGCAAAATTGGAATTTGGATTTGAAACACTTGACGCAGTGTAGAATGCTTTGAACGGAGAATTCCGTTCAACAATTCAGCAACCTCGGAATTTTGTCCTATAACTTCGACTTTCGATACATTCTGTGTTGATTGAACTATTAAACTCTGCAGGTTCCAAACTGCATAAACGGTGCTCAAATTTCATCATTTTGTTCGTCAAGAAGAATTTGTTGCGCCAGAATCATCAGAACTCCGGTAATAACAACTTTCCCAACAATGATTTATATTTTCTGAATTATCATTTGTTGGAAAACAAATATGTGTATGTATATTTTGTAAATTCTTCGAACAACTGGTATAAAATGCATAATATCAATAATAAATATCTCATTCATTTTATCCCTCATAAAACAGTTTCTCCTAAAGATATACTCAAACTTCACTTTTCTATGTCTTCTTGTATATTCTAGGAAGGTATATAATGGGTTTACCTCAGTTTATTCAATTTCAATATTTTATTACTTGTTTAAAGTGAAGATTAAAGTCCTTCATCATCGATTTATATCGAATGCAGTCTTCTCCATATATAAATATTTGCATTCAGGTTCAGCAATGTACATCAACCATAAAAGAGGAAATACCGGAATCATTAAAGGAAATCACTTGGCCTAATTCTGAACGACCATCTGAACTACATGATACAAGTTATGGAGATCAAAGGGCATATCCATGGACAACTGTACCCTCAACTTAACCAAAGAAGTAGATTCACAGACCAAAACGACGATAATCAAAGCAATCATCATCTCAGAAATAACACGTGCAGGACAAATTTGGTATCTACAGGGCCGATTCGAGAAGAGAAAACTACAAGCAGCACTCAACAAGATTGTCAGGACAGCAACAAACGCCCCATGGTATAGGTCATGCCCGGCCAAATACGTTACTTATATAAAAATGTTAGATTCAAGAAGTTCAAGTTAGTGGTGTGAAGATGTAAGATCTGTCTTAAGACATTCAATATAAACCTTGAGAGTACCTGATTCATTCATTCAACTATTCAGTACGACTTATCAGATCGAGAACTTACAACTATCACGTGATAGGTCATATACTTGTTTGAATATTATTCTCAAATCGATGAGCTACAACTAAGAAACTTTATGAAGATTGAGCACCGAATTGAACCTGCGACCTAGACCATGTTATTTAAGTAACTTTTAAATTTCAATGATTATTCATTCACTGGAACTAATTTCGAGTTAAAAGCTCTTTGATTGTTGAAATCGAGCTTTCTGGATAAAATAAAATAATAAATTAGTTGAATGCTGTTCACACGAGAACAAAATTTCAGCGACCAACGAAGATCTTCGTAGAATTTAGTGATTTAAATTGTTTCATTTACTTTAGATTTAAAATTTCTTAAATACAAGATATTATTCCTTGTTAGTATGGATAAATGGCATAAAGTCAGATATGTTAGTTGATTATCAATATTTTGCTGTCATTACCTCTTTTCAATTTATCTGTCATTTTCATTCGTTATTTGTTTTTCTATTAAATTTAGAGCTTTTTGACTTAAATTGTTATGAAACAATAATTTTTGGATTATTGAATAATGATAGAGTCAACTAAAGTAATAAAAAGATTTATGAAGTAAGTGAATCAAGGCTTCGTAATTTCCTGTGCACTTCAGACATGGCAAATTGAAAAAATTATTCGCATTAACTTGTGCATTAGCGATTTGCTATAACTGAGAAATGTCGATGAAAATATAGAAACTGTCTGAGAAGAATGTCGAGAATCGATATTTGACGCTACATGCACCTTAACAAATCTAGTCTTATCTGAAATACAATCTCTTAACTTACTAAATTAAGGGAAAAATTTGTCTCGATCCATTTCATCTATAGTAATTTTGCTGATTGAAATCTTGATCACTTCGGTTTCATTATCTTCATAAGATTTCACTATGTTTTCTAGCTTCAAATGTCTCTACTATGCATTGTTTATCCGCGATTGACAACTTATTCCATAGCGTTGCACTGTTTATATTGTTATTGTGGAAAGTGAATTCTTGAATGGAGCACTATTATTAACTTCACTGTTTGGAAAATTCGTAGTACTAATTTGTATGGACAACTGTTATTTATTTCACTGTCTCTAAAATTGGTAACACTAATGTGTAGACCCGTTTAGCAGAACCAATATGCTAAGTAACTCTCAACACTCAACACAATTGTTTATAGTGGGATAACAGAACTATACCCCTTCATTCAAACGAGCACACTGCGTGGTAGGACATAATACTTTAGTTACAATACTAGAAATTTTCATAATTACTGATTTGAAGGGGAAAGAATTTTTGTGATGAGTTCTCAAGAAGAACTAAACTGGAGAAGTAAACTCCCCAAACTGAAGGTATTTGGCTAAAACAAGATTCTTGGTGCACTTTTCTTGCGCATACTATCAAGCTAGGTGCTGAAATAAACCCATTGGTTGAACAACCTCTATTGATAGGCGATAACAATTGATGAAACATAATGACTAACTGGGGTGTTGGAATAACCCAAGCTCAGGGAATTCAGCAAGAAATGATAAAATTGAATATACCTACAGTAAGATTACACCCTGTTGGTTCAATAGTTATTTAATGCCATAATAAAATAATAACTCAGTTAAGTAGATGCCTTCGTAGAAAGTTTGTACCTGGGTCTCAATAAACTGAGTACACGAGAAATATTAATAGATTGAATGCGATGGAAAAATCACAGGAATTATTCATAACTAAGTACTGCTGTACAGGGTCGAACTTACAACTAAAATAAACAATAACTAGTTCTGATGTGAATGACATGCTATGCTTATAATTATATTTTTATGTACAGGGTGAACACATTTTGAAATTTTCGTACTACAGCTATGTGAAATATTGTGAATAGAGGAAAGTTGTATTTTTTTCTTCTTTGAGTTATTTGGAAAATTTTGAAAACTTGAGGATTCAGTTGAGTGCCAATGTCTCGGTTGTTTTAGAAGTTATTCGAAAATGCTTTTTATATTTTTCAGTTATAGTGCAAACTTGCGTTTATTTAAATATGAACTAAGGCAAATATGATTTAGTTGAATAGAGTTTTTTTTTCGTTTTCAATATTGTTCCATAAGAGGACACTATTTCGTCATCTAGGAAGTTTTTTCATGAAAGTTCGAAAATTCTATAACTTTTTCCTGATTTTATCTAGTTACACTATGCCCATTCACAGAATATACTCGGCATTATTGACGAAGCTTCAGCATGTTCTGTGCTGTCAGCATGAAAATTAATTCTTGCAGTGATAATGAATTATTTAAATGTTATTTCATTAAGTTTCAATTTTTGTGTGAATGAAGTATTGTTTGTTATAACGAAGTGACCTTGTCATACGAAAATTTTAGAAAGTAACAATCAATCATCTTTTAAAACAGAAAAGTAAGGAGATATTCTATTATATGGAATGAAATTTAATGAGAATAGTGAATAAAGTATTGAAAATGTATTGCTGTTATTCAGTAAGCATAATTCACGTCTGAGGGTACTACGACATACATTGGAAATTTGAATAATAGTAACCGAAGACAATGTTTGAAATTTTGCTTCAACTCTTCAATATTTCGATAATCTCTTCTATATAATTGATCCTTTATAAATTCTCAAAGGAAAAAAGTCCAGCGGCGGCAAATTCGGGGAACAGGTCGAGGATCTTACTGGCTCCCTAGTTCCCTAGTTCTAATTCAATCATTGCCAAAATTTGAGTCGTGTAAATCAGCAACGGCAATAGTTTGCTGAAGACGAGCACCATCATATTGAAAATAGATTTTTTTAGCAAGAGGCAGTTCATCAGAATATTCATCCATAATGTTGTTATTTACAATTTCATAATATCATTCAACACGAAGGTTTTCATCAAAATTACATACGATAATGGGCGATTATTTTTCTATGCCCACCATACCCATAACGGCCTTGAAAATAAATATTACTGTTGGGATGTGCGTTTAATTTTGACAATGAATATTCCGTCATTACTGTTGTGAACCTAATCAATCCAAATTATTTCTAGAAAAAATTGCGAATTTTCTTCAGATTTCTAAAGAAACCACTTGCAAAAATCGAGTCGATGTTCAAAATCTCTTGGCTGCAGAAACTGGAAAATTTCTATATTATATGGCTAGTATATACATTTATGAGAATACAGTGCACTCGAGTCTTAGATACCCCTGTTTCCAATTGATTTTCTCTGCTCGAAATTAATGTGTTGGCAGTTACACTAACTATTACATTAATTGTTACATCTTCTCCATCAATCACTTCATATTATCTTTTTTTGAGCCGTTGAATGTACCACGGTTCATGAGGTTTTTTTCTGAATTTCTCGAAAATACTTTTACGAGGTTGTCACCTCTCAGGAAAACGATCCAACTGAGCAGCTTATGCAGCATCTGTATCATAATTATTTCTAATATTAAATATAATCATATTGAACTATTCAGAATTTTCATAGGGCTTGGGAGCTTCGTTACTACAAACGGTACAATATTCACACAATAGTTGGGAAAAAAAAAGATTGAATAATTTCTCTGCATTGCCATTCAAGTATTAATTTTGGAACTGTCAAAATGAGAAAACAGAACATACTTGCAGCTATTTCAGTATTTCCGTGTAAATTCTGTAAATGTTACTACAAAAACTTGAAAAAACGTGTTTTAATTTACGCTTTTTATGAAAACACGTCCCGAATGATAACATTTTGTGCACATGTGATATATTCTCGAGAAAAAAGAGAAAACTCTATTCATCGAAATCACAGTTGGCCATGGTTCGCATGTAAAAGAAAGATACTTTACTCTGTAACTTGAAATCCTCTGAGCAAAAAAAATCTGCACGTAGTTCGATTCTCCTTAGAAAAGTGAAAGTAGAATGTCTAATTCATTCTGACTTCAAAAAAGATCGAGATATTGACACTTCATCGATTTCCAAACCAAAGGAAGGTAAATTTTCTCTATGTGAAATAATTCACAAACGTCGAAATCTATCCTCCCTGTACAGAATGTCCCATTTTCGATGATTTAGTATGACATCTATCTGGAATACTACAAATAGAGAAAAATAACATCTACGACTTAATTTTCGAGGAAAAGTTAGGTGAAAACTATAACGACATTCTGGGGGCATTTTTTGAGTAGACTGCAGGGTGTTTTGTGTTTTTAAATATGCACTATGGGTGAATATAAATAAAATGAGAGAGAATTTTTTCTTTCCAAAAATATATAACATGCCTGACAAATATCATCTAATATCTTGGAACGTTTTGTGTTTGATCTAGTTGGGTGAAATGAATTTATATTAAACATTCCAAATTCTTTCAATACTCAAAACAAAGAAGCAACCCACTCAAACTATGGACAAACGAAATTTATTTATGTCCCGTCACTAAAGAAATATCAAAATTGGTCAGTAACAAAAGAATTAATAGAAACTGTCACGAATATTCAAAAAAATATGGTGGAACGAAGAAGCTTTAGGGATATTTTATGTAAATTCGAACTAGTAGATTTAGAAATTTTCGTTTCTGGAAAAATTAACATTTTTCAGAAAATTTGTCAGGCATGCTATTTATTCCTGGAAAGAGAAAAAATACCCTTGCTATTTCATCAAGATTAATGTAAGGCTTTTGTACAAAAGAAAAGTTTATATTATAGTTTTATAACACTTGAAGATAAATTTTGAATACTACCCTGCATTCTACT
This sequence comes from Cryptolaemus montrouzieri, assembly GCA_013387265.2. NCBI lineage: Eukaryota > Metazoa > Arthropoda > Insecta > Coleoptera > Coccinellidae > Cryptolaemus > Cryptolaemus montrouzieri. The sequence goes on along the minus strand of JABFTP020000185.1, from coordinate 47,668,074 downwards.
ATGAAAAGTGCCATACTAAAACATGGAAAATGCAACACCCTATACATTCTATAAGACAAAAACATGTGGTTCAATTCTCAATATGGAAGTTAGTCGATTTAGAAAATACTACTAAACTAGGTTATGCTTTTTCTGCAACTTCACTAACAAAGAGCTGTTCAACTTTTGATTCAATAAATTTTTTCAGTGGTAGGAGATAAAATCTCTAGTAAATTAATACATGAATTTATTTACGAATCAAAGGTGTATCCTCTGGAATGCAAGTAGTCGAAAGTAGTAGAGAACGATTCTGATAGTTGGGATGAATTTTGCGAATTCTGACGATCAAGGAACATATTCTTGGAATGGATACTTTTCTGGGAATAGTTGAACGATGGGGTTAATCATCGAAACTGTTGGTGTTGGTCTGATGAAAAACCTTTGGTATGTGATAACCGTGTTTAGGTTTTGAATTTTTTGATGATATTAAGACCTGTTTTTTCTACAAGTATTCAATTCCTCCATCACGCTCTTTTTCATTGAATAGGATTGGCTCAGACTTACCTGATGATAGAATTTAGTTTCATTTTTTTTCATCAAATTGAAACGCCTCCACACTATGATTCAAATATGCACCGATGCCACGAAGATGAATTTTCTAGTGTATTCACTAATAGAATGGTCGCCGAGATTGCCGGATCTTATGGTATTAGATTGTTTTCCATGGCATATCTGAAATCAACAGTTTTCAAAAATATATCTGATTCCATTCAGGTTCTGAAGGAACGCATAACACTCAAAGTTAGGCAATTAGGTTTTTATCATGAATAAAGGTACTGTCCAACGCATAGAGAAACAATATCTGCAAAGGTGTCTATAAAACCAGCGAAGATCATATAAATTAAGAAAAAATCTGGTGCCATGTACATCAGAACGTATGTGACTAAGCAATATTTAAACATTTTTCATGAAAACTTTTTCGACATTCTCGGAGCGTTTTTTTAAGTAGACTGCAGAGTGTTTTGTGTTTCTTTTATATATTAACAATAGGCAAATATCAATAAAATGGAAGAGAATTTTTACTCTTTCCAAAAATATCTAACGTGCCTGACAATTTTCCTCCAGTATCTTGGAACGTTCTGCGTTTCATCAAGTATGGTATGGTAGATCGAATTCACACTAAACATACCAAAAGTTTTTAGTTCTATGGTCAAAACAAAGAAGCCTACCCTCAAAATATGAATAATTAAAATTAATTTTTTTCATCACTAAGGAAATATCATAAATGATCAGTAACAAAAAAATAGATAAAAACTATCACGAATGCTAAAAGTATGTCCATTAGTCATAATTCATGAATTGCTACATCGTGAAACGCTTCTTCAGGCTTTTGAAGTAGAATGATTGGTCACTGAAACTGAGCAATTTCTAAAGTTTTGTTTCACTCTTCTATATCATTGTGGGTTTGTTTTTATGATAAACCCTTAACAAAGAAACGGGATTATAAGTTCTGAGATATTCCGTATCGAATGACGGCTCACCATCATGCTGAAAATATACTAAGCGAAATGCGATAGACTACTTTTTTTCTTTATTATATCTCAATAAAGTTTCTCACGAAGATTTTCAATCAAAATGACGTACGTCGAATTACGGTGGTTCATTAACGCGCTCATTAAACCCCAATCACCCTTGGTATTGAACATTCGCTTCCCAAAATAAATTTACCTCTGACCAGTAATCTTTATCATTTCGATTGAATAATCCGTTACTTATCACTCTCACAGTCCTCATGGTATACAGATAAAATTCAAAACTTTTTCTATACTCTCTTAGGTACTATCGGCAAAATTCTAGCCGTCGCTCATAATCGCTGGCAGAAAAAACTGAGATTTCTTTATCTCATAAGTTGCAACTTATGTTTTCTGATGATTTGCAAAATCTTGAATTTTGATATCGCGCTCTCCGTTACAAGTTGCTTACATGAGAGTGAGGGATTCGAAGTAACAGCTCCCAAAAATTCGGTTGCAACTTCTTCATTATCTTTTTTACGAGCCTTGAAAGAACCAGGATTTATGAGATTCTGTATAAAACTATAGAATATAGACTTGTGAGGTTTCCATCAGTCAGGAAAAGTAATACGGCAATTTTCTGAATCTGTATCAGAATTATATACACTCTGAGCATAATATTCCAAGAAGTCGAATATTTCAACATTATCGGAATTCAAGAACATTTTGCAACCAAAATGTTCTCAGCAATTTATGAGTGAAACAACAATCCGAATTTAATAATGTAAAATTTTGACATTTATTGTAGTAATCAAAGAAGTGAAAACATTAGGGACATTTTATGTAAATTCGAACAAGCAGAGCAGATAAAACCAAAGAATTTTCAGACCTGGAAAAATTCACATTTCTTAGGAAATTAGTCAGGCATTTTATATTTACTTGGAAAGTAAATTCCTTTCTTATTTTAGCAGAATTAATATGAGGTTTTTTTTGAAAAACACAAGCTTATTGTATTACAATTTGAAAACTATTGAAAAAAATTGGATACTACACTTCATTCTACCATAAATAGTGTCATACTGAAATATCAAAAATACCTTGTACACTCTATAAGAGAAAAAATGCGGTTCAATTCTCAATATAGAATTTAGTCGATTCAGAAAATAACACTAAACTAGATTATAGTTTTTCTTCATCTTCACTGACATATATGTAGCTGTTCAAGTTCAGATTCAATACAGTTTTTCAGAAGTAGGCGATAAAATCTTTAGTAATTTAATATATAAATTTTTAACACATAGAATTAGTTGCATAGAGCAATAATACCTGCATATATGTCTATAGAAGCAGCGAAAATCATATGAAGTAAATAAAAAATGTAAGGCCATGTATATCAAAATGTATGTCACTGAGCAATATTTTAACATCTTCCGTGAAAACTATTTCGACATTTAGGGAGCATTTTTTCTGGGCAGACTGCAGGGTTGGAATATCAATACAATAGGAGAAAATTTGACTCTTTCCAAAAATATATAACGTACCTGACAAATTTCCGTCAATAGCATGGAACGTTCTGCGTTTCATCTAGTATGGTTTGGTGGAACGAATTCACACTAAACATCCCAAATTTATTTGATGCTATGCTCAAAACAAAGAAGCCACCGCACTCAAAATATGTATAAATAAAATTGATTTATTTCTCATCAGTAAGGAAATATTAAAAATGATCAGTAACAGAAAAATAAATGAAAATTATCACGATTGCTCAAAAATATTTCCATTATTCAGAATTGATGAATTACTACATTTTGACACGCTTCTACATGCATTTTAAAGTTGAATGATTGGTCACAGAAGCTGAGAACTTTCTAAAGTTTTGTTTTTACTCTTCTATATCAACATGGGTTTGTCTTTATAATAAACCCATAACATAGACCTAGAGAATAGTCTAGCTATTGAATTATCACATTAAAACAGGTTTATAAGTTCTGTGATATTCCATGGTTCGAGCGAGGGCTGAAATATACTGAGGTAAATTCACTCGACTATTTGCTCTTTTATTCTATCTCAATAATGTTGCTTGGTATTGAACATTCGCTTCCCAAAATAAATTTACATTTGACCAGTAATCTTCATCATTCCGATTGAATAATCTGTTACTTATTTCTCTTGGTCCTCATGGTATACAGATAAAATTAAAAACTTTTTCTATACTCTTTTAGGTACCATCGGCAAATTTCTAACAGTCGCTCATAATCGCTGGCTGAAGAAACCTAGATTTCCTCATCTTATAGGGTTGAAACTTGTGATTTCTGATGATTTGCAAAATTTTAGATTTCTATATGACACTCTGTGTTACAAGTTGCTTGCATTAAAATGAGGAATTCGAAGTAACAGCTCCCAAAATTTTCATTGCAACTTCTTCATTATCGTTTTTACGTGCCTTAGAAGAACCAGGGTTTATAGGATTCTGTATAAAACTATAGAATATAGGATTGTGGTGAGGTTTCCATCTGACAGGAAAACTAATAAAGTAATTCAATGAATTTGTATCAGAATCATACACAATCTGAGTATAATATTCTAAGAAGTCGAATGTTTCAACATTTTCGGAATTCAAAAACATTTTGCAATCGAGAAGTTCTCAGCACTTTATTTGTGAAACAACAATTAGAATTTAATATCTTAATACCTTTGTTATTTATTGAGGTGATCAAAGAAGGGAAAACATTAGTTAGATTTCATGTAAATTCGAACTAGCGTTGTGGAATAAATCCAAACAATTTTCATTCCCGGAAAAATTCACATTTCAGAGGAAATTTGTCAGGCATTTTATATATACTTGGAAAGAGAAAACGGGATTATAAGTTCTGAGATATTCCGTATCGAATGACGGCTCACCATCATGCTGAAAATATACTAAGCGAAATGCGATAGACTACTTTTTTCTTTATTATATCTCAATAAAGTTTCTCACGAAGATTTTCAACCAAAATGACGTACGTCGAATTACGGTGGTTCATTAACGCGCTCATCAAACCCCAATCACCCTTGGTATTGAACATTCGCTTCCCAAAATAAATTTACATCTGATCAGTAATCTTTATCATTTCGATTGAATAATCCGTTACTTATCACTCTCACAGTCCTCATGGTATACAGATAAAATTCAAAACTTTTTCTATACTCTCGTAGGTACTATCGGCAAAATTCTAGCCGTCGCCCATAATCGCTGGCAGAAAAAACTGAGATTTCTTTATCTCATAAGTTGCAACTTATGTTTTCTGATGATTTGCAAAATCTTGAATTTTGATATCGCACTCTCCGTTACAAGTTGCTTACATGAGAGTGGGGGATTCGAAGTAACAGCTCCCAGAAATTCGGTTGCAACTTCTTCATTATCTTTTTTACGAGCCTTAAAAGAACCAGGATTTATGAGATTCTGTATAAAACCATAGAATATAGACTTGTGAGGTTTCCATCAGTCAGGAAAAGTAATACGGTAATTTTCTGAATCTGCATCAGAATTATATACACTCTGAGCATAATATTCCAAGAAGTCGAATATTTCAACATTATCGGAATTCAAGAACATTTTGCAACCAAAAAGTTCTCAGCAATTTATGAGTGAAACAACAATCCGAATTTAATAATGTAATAATTTTGACATTTATTGTAGTAATCAAAGAAGTGAAAACATTAGGGACATTTTATGTAGATTCGAACTAGCAGAGTAGATAAAACCAAAGAATTTCAGACCTGGAAAATTCATATTTCGTAGGAAATTAGTCAGGCATTTTATATATACTTGGAAAGTAAATTCCTTCTTATTTTAGCAGAATTAATATAAGGTTTTATTTAAGAAAACACAAGCTTATTGTATTACAATTTGAAAACTATTGAAAAAAATTTGAGTACTACACTGCATTCTACCATAAAAAGTGTCATACTGAAATATCAAAATACCTTGTACACTCTATAAGAGAAAAAATGCGGTTCAATTCTCAATATAGAATTTAGTCGATTCAGAAAATAACACTAAACTAGATTATAGTTTTTCTTCAACTTCACTGACATACAGTGTGTTCCAACGAAAATTTGACCCCCTATAACTCCGAAATGAGTAACATTAGCGAAAAACACCAAGACACGTCGATTTTTGTTTCGAGGGAGCATTTTCGAAATAATTCGAAACTTCTCAGATCAACCCCTACCCCCAGCAACCCTAACTTTGAAATTCATCATAGGAATAAGGGTCGAGTGGCACCTTACTGAAAAGGTCTGTCAATTCTCCATCTTGATTTGTCATTTTTAGAATTTTAAATTAACATACAAGGTGTCCCAACCAAGGGTGAAGTTGAATTCTGGAAATCCCAAATACTAAATGAAATAGATTTATTTTGGCATAATGCAAGCGCAGGTTTATGCTCGGTCTAGAAAAACGACCTACACTTGTGAATTTGGAGTTGGTGCAATCAACCCCTATTTCCAGCATCCCCAACTCAAAAATCATTCGATCGATAATAGGTCAATTGGCACCTCGTTGGAAAGGTACTGCAATTTTCTCTTCGAATTTGGTATTTTCGAAATTCAGAATCATCATACAGGGTGTCCCAAAGCAGGAACATTTAAAATCCAAATAACTTTTTGAAACTGGTTCATTTCGGTATAATACGAGAACATGTTTATGTTTGATTCGAGAATAAGACTCTCTTGCGTGAATATGGAATTTTTGCAATCAATCTCTTCCATTCAGCATCCCCAACTTGAAAATCATACAAATAATTCAAGTGGCATATCTTCAGAAAGGTTTTTTGAATTCCAGAATGATTAAAGCATTTCATTCAGTTCGGCTCTCCATACAGGATGTCGCTTTCGAAAAATTCAATATCGTCATTTGAAATTATCAACTAAAATTAATTCGAAACTGTTAAAAGTATTGGGGTACGATGTGTTGAGCATCAATTACGAAGAAATAAAGCTGATTTCTGCATTGAAAATGTTCACATTTTTTCATTTCCATCTGGCGTGCAGTCATCTGTTATTTCTCATTTTGCAATGAAATATTATCATTATTCAGATCAGTTCCTCATTATTGTTGTTGTTCGTCAGTTGAAATTAATCTGAATATGGTTTATTCCACTGAGGAAAGGGTCGAAATTGTATCGACGTATTTTCGAAATAACAGTTGTGCCAAAGAAACGGCAAGGATATTCGATAGGAACCATCCTGAAAGAGAAAGGGAGTCAGTCACCAGTACGTTAAATATTTGGTTGACAAATTCCTAGCTACAGGTTCGGTGGCAAACAAAAACATGAAGTGGCATGTCCTGTCAGAAATGAGGCAACGGAAGTGGCAGTAGAGGGTCATCTACAAATGGAGAATACTACTTCGATCAGAAAACTATCTCGTCTGACTGGTGTATCAGCTACAACTGTCCATAGAATCGTGAAACATCACAAATTTCACCCCTACAAGGTAAAATTAGTGCATGAAATAAACGAAGATGATCCAGATCGTCGTTTACAGTTTTGTGAAAATCTAAGTGAAAACCTAAACGCTAATCCAAATTTTCTGAATAACATCTGTTTTTCTGATGAAAGGACCTTTATGCTCAGTGGTGAAGTGAATAGACATAATTGTCGATATTGGGACACACAGAATCCTCATTGGTTTAGAGAGGCCCACACGCAAAGGCCTCAGAAGTTGAACGTTTGGGCAGGAATTTTTGGCAATCATCTAGTTGGGCCTTTCTTTATTGAGGGTAATCTGAATGGAAATGGCTACCTACAGTTGTTAGAGGAACACATACATCCTAGATTGACAGAAATTTTACAGAACGATCCAACTCTTTCTGAGGACGAAATGCGTTTTCAACAAGACGGTGCTCCTCCGCATTATGATGCTCGGGTGCGCCAATATTTAGACGAAAATTTCCCAGGAAGGTGGATTGGTAGAAGAGGACCTGTTGAGTGGCCAGCCAGGTCACCAGATTTAAATCCCTAGATTTTTTTTTGTGGGGCCATCTAAAATCTAAAGTTTATGCCACAAGACCAGAAAACCTGGAGGAGCTGCGGATGAGGATTATCACAGAATGCCAACTTTTGACTCCTAAAGTTTTCGCTAATGTGAGAAGAGAGTTCGAAAATCGTCTTTATAACTGTATGGAGGTGGGCGGAGGTCATTTTGAACAATTGTTGTAATAATCAAGTTAGTTTTTGTTTTCAATTGAATACAAGTTCAATAAATCTCGTTTTCCTGTTTAGATGAGCATCCAATCAGTTTCTCCATCATCCCTCATCCTGATCCTCACGCCAGAAAACCTCGATTGCCAAACTGAAACCAATGCCTCAGTGATTCAGAAAATAGAAAAATCTTTCTGGAACTTTGCCACTCAACCTGTAATCACTTGTATGATTTTTTGAGTTGGGGATGCTGAATAGAAGAGATTGATTGCAAAAATTCCATATTCACGCAAGAGAGTGTTATTCTCGAATCAAACATAAACATGTTCTCGTATTATACCGAAATGAACCAGTTTCAAAAGTTATTTGGGTTTTCAGTGTTCCTGCTCCGGGACACCCTGTATGCTGATTCTGAATTTCGAAAATACCAAATTCGAAGAGAAAATTGAAATACCTTTCCAACGAGGTGCCACTTGACCTATTTTCGATCGAATGATTTTTGAGTTGGGGATGCTGGAAATAGGGGTTGATTGCACCAACTCCAAATTCACAAGTGTAGGTCGTTTTTCTAGACCGAGCATAAACCAGCGCTTGCATTATGCCAAAATAAATCGATTTCATTTAGTATTTGGGATTTGCAGGAATTAACTTTACCCTCGGTTAGGACACCCTGTATGTTAATTTAAAATTCTAAAAATGACAAATCAGAATGGAGTTGACAGACCTTTACAGTAAGGTGCCACTCGACCCTTATTCCCTATGATGAATTTCGAAATTAGGGTTGCTGGGGGTAGGGGGTTGATCTGACAAGTTTCGAATTATTTCGAAAAATGCTCCCCCTCGAAACAAAAATCGACGTGTCTTGGTGTTTTTCGCTAATGTTACTCATTTCGGAGTTATAGGGGGGGTCAAATTTTCGTTGGAACACACTGTATATGTAGCTGTTCAAGTGCAGATTCAATACAGTTTTTCAGAAGTAGGCGATAAAATCTTTAGTAATTTAATATATAAATTTTTTAACACATAGAATTAGTTGCATAGAGCAATAATACGTGCATATATGTCTATAGAAGCAGCGAAAATCATATGAACTAAATAAAAAATGTAAGGCCATGTATATCAAAATGTATGTCACTGAGCAATATTTTAACATTTTCCGTGAAAACTATTTCGACATTTAGGGAGCATTTTTTCTGGGCAGACTGCAGGGTTGGAATATCAATACAATAGGAGAAAATTTGACTCTTTCCAAAAATATATAACGTACCTGACAAATTTCCGTCAATAGCATGGAACGTTCTGCGTTTCATCTAGTATGGTTTGGTGGAACGAATTCACACTAAACATCCCAAATTCATTTGATGCTATACTCAAAACAAAGAAGCCACCGCACTCAAAATATGTATAAATAAAATTGATTTATTTCTCATCAGTAAGGAAATATTAAAAATGATCAGTAACAGAAAAATAAATGAAAATTATCACGATTGCTCAAAAATATTTCCATTATTCAGAACTGATGAATTACTACATTTTGACACGCTTCTACATGCATTTTAAAGTTGAATGATTGGTCACAGAAGCTGAGAACTTTCTAAAGTTTTGTTTTTACTCTTTTATATCAACATGGGTTTGTCTTTATAATAAACCCATAACATAGACCTAGAGAATAGTCTAGCTATTGACTTATCACATTAAAACAGGTTTATAAGTTCTGAGATATTCCATGGTTCGAGCGAGGGCTGAAATATACTGAGGTAAATTCACTCGACTATTTGCTCTTTTATCTTATCTCAATAATGTTGCTTGGTATTGAACATTCGCTTCCCAAAATAAATTTACATTTGACCAGTAATCTTCATCATTTCGATTGAATAATCCGTTACTTATTTCTCTCACAGTCCTCATGGTATACAGATAAAATTAAAAACTTTTTCTATACTCTTTTAGATACCATCGGCAAATTTTCTAACAGTCGCTCATAATCGCTGGCTGAAGAAACCTAGATTTCCTCATCTTGTAAGGTTGAAACTTGTGATTTCTGATGATTTGCAAAATTTTAGATTTCTATATGACACTCTGTGTTACAAGTTGCTTACATTAAAATGAGGAATTCGAAGTAACAGCTCCCAAAATTTTCATTGCAACTTCTTCATTATCGTTTTTACGTGCCTTAGAAGAACCAGGGTTTATAGGATTCTGTATAAAACTATAGAATATAGGATTGTGGTGAGGTTTCCATCTGACAGGAAAACTAATAAAGTAATTCAATGAATTTGTATCAGAATCATACACAATCTGAGTATAATATTCTAAGAAGTCGAATGTTTCAACATTTTCGGAATTCAAAAACATTTTGCAATCGAGAAGTTCTCAGCACTTTATTTGTGAAACAACAATTAGAATTTAATATATTAATACCTTTGATATTTATTGAGGTGATCAAAGAAGGGAAAACATTAGTTAGATTTCATGTAAATTCGAACTAGCGTTGTGGATAAATCCAAACAATTTTCATTCCCGGAAAAATTCACATTTTAGAGGAAATTTGTCAGGCATTTTATATATACTTGGAAAGAGAAAACGGGATTATAAGTTCTGAGATATTCCGTATCGAATGACGGCTCACCATCATGCTGAAAATATACTAAGCGAAATGCGATAGACTACTTTTTTCTTTATTATATCTCAGTAAAGTTTCTCACGAAGATTCTCAACGTAAATATACTTGGAAAGAGAAAAATTCCTTTTTATTTCATCAGAAGTAATGTAAGATTTTTATTTAAAAAACACAAGCTTATTATATTACAATTTGAAAATAATTGAAAAAAATTTGAATACGACCCTGCATTCTACCATAAAAGTGTCATACTGAAATATCAAAAATGCGATATCTTGTACACTCTATAAGAGGAAAAATGTGGTTCAATTCTCAATATGGAAATTAGTTCATTCAGAAAATAACACTAAACTAGATAATGGTTTTTCTTCAACTTCACTGACATATATGTAGATAAAATCTTTAGTAATTTAATATATAAATTTATTTACGAATTAAAGGTGTCTTCCGGAATGCAAGTACTACACAAGTACTAGAAGAAAAAATTATCTGATTTAATTTAGGTTCTGAAGGAACGCAGAAAATAAATAAAAACTATCACGAATACTCAAAAGTATTTGCATTATCCAGAATTCATGAATTGGTACAACGCCAAAAAAGAGCCAGGGTCTATAGGATTCTGTATAAAACTATAGAATATAGGCTTGTGGTGAGGTTTCCATCTGTCAGGAAAACTATTAGAGTAATTCTCTGAATTTGCATCAGAATCATACACATTCTGAGCAGAATATTCTAAGAAGTCTAATGTTTCAACATTTTCGGAAATCAAAAACAATTTGCAATCGAAAAGTTTTCAGCACTTTATTTGTGAAACAACAATTTGAATTTAACATCTTAATAACTTTGACATTTATTGAGGATATCAAAGAAGTGAAACCATTACTTTGATTTTATGTAAATTGAATTAGCATTGTAGATAAAACCAAAAAATTTTATTCCTGGAAAATTTCACATCTTTGGGGAAATTAGTCAGGCATTTTATATACACTTGGAAAGGGAAAAAATTCTTCTTATTTTATCAGAATTAATGTATGGTTTTATTTGAAAATTACACAAGCTGATTATATTACAATTAGAAAACTATTGAAGAAAAAACCATGAAAAGTGTCATACTGAAATATCGAAAATGCAATACCTTGTACACTCTATAAGAGAAAAAAATGTGGTTCACTTTTCAATATGGAATTTAGTCGATTCAGAAAATAACACTAAACTTGATTATATTTTTTCTTCAATTTTCCTGACATATATGTAGCTGTTCAACTTTAGATTCAATACAGTTTTCCAGAAGTGGGCGATAAAATCTCTAGTTAATTAATGTATAAATTTATTCACGAATCAAAGGTGTAGCCTTTGGAATGCAAGTAGTGCAGAAGTACTAGAAAACGATTCTGAGAATTGAGTTGAATTTTGCGAATAGATGAGGATTTCTCACGATCAAAGAACATATGTTTCGAATGGATGCGTTTCTGGGAATAATTGAACGATAGGGTCAATCATTGAAACTGTTGGTGTTGGTTTGATGAGAAACCTTAGGTATGCGATGACCCTGTTATGGGTTTAAAATTCTTTGACGGTAGTAAGACCCGTTTTTTCTACAAGAATTCAATTCCTCTTTCAGCCACTTTTTCATTTTATAGGATAGGCTCAGACTTACCCGACAATAAAATTTAGTTTCAATTTCATCTCAACAAAATGAAACGCCTCCTCACTATGATTCAAATATGCGCCGATGCCTCGATGATAAATTTTCTAGTGTATTGACTAATTGAGTGGCCGCCGAGATGGCCGGATCTTAGGCCATTATATTCCTTTCTGTCCATATATCTGAAATCAAGAATTTTCAAAAATTTATCTGATTCAATTTAGGTTCTGAAGAAACGCATAACACACAAAATTAGGTAATTAGGTTTTTATCATGAATAAAGGTACGGTTCAACGCATAGAGCAATAATATCTGCAGCAGTGAGAATTATATGAATTAAAAAAAATTTAAGGCCATGTATATCAGAATGTCACTGAGCAATGTTTTAACATCTTCCGTAAAAACTATTTTGACATTCTGGGAGCATTTTTTTGGGTAGACTGCAGTGTTTTGATTCTTTTTTAAATAGTAATAATAAGCGAATATCAATAGAATAGGAAAAAATTTTTACTCTTCCCAAAAGTATATAACATACCTGACAAATTTTCTCCAATAAAAATAAAATAAAATAAGATAAAAATATTTATTTCCACTGACTAATCGTATGGGAAAGTGTCCAAATAATTTACAAAAACATATACAGAATGTAAATTGCGAAACTATGGAAAATCTTCTCAGAACAACACAAACAATAATCGTTCTCTGAAGTATTCGCTGATAAAATAAAACAAACATCTCAAAACAAAAAGTTACTATATGCGAGATTTCGCAATGTGTAGACATATCGAAGAAAATTATTTTTCAAGGGACAATATTCAACCTTCAGTAGAATGTTAAATATCCTCCCTTGAAGGAGCTAGTTTTCCGATCTACTCTTCATAATCACCGTTAACCGGGGTCACGGGAAAGTGGTACAGCACGGTCAGATGTCACGAATAGGAACAATGGACTGCAGTTTCGGTCTCGTTTGACCTCGTCAGCATTGTCTACCTATTCGTAACACAAGGTCTGTGGTCTTTTAATTTTGACGAGGTCCGGAAAAATCTTTCCTTTCGCCTCTTCGTCTTTATTTTGCCTTTTTCTACTGTTTCCTTTCTATTGTCTCATTTTCAGAAGTTTTACTCTCACCTACTTATGGTCTTGGGTCACCAGCCTCTCTTTGAGGTTTCGGATCGAGTGAAGATAACTCTGTTATCCTCCTTCTTTTATTTTGTTTTTCTTCGTCCTCCTGTCCTCTCTTCCACTGTAGCAGTGAAATGTGCTTGTCAGTTTTTCATATTTTTGTTTGAAAAATTTTTCTTATTTGTTCGTTTTCGTGATTTTCTATTTTTTCTAAGAAGTTTTCTGTCTTCTTGATTATCGTTTCTTCTGTCGTCTGAATATTGACTTCTCGTCTTATTTGTTCATTTGATATGTACCAGGGGCTCCCAATTGCTGTCCTGACTATCTTATTTATTGTCTCTTGTAATTTTCTTTTCCTGTAGGATTTTGTTGTCGTGTACCATATTTTTCCAGCGTATGTTATACTTCGTATTATTATTGTTTTTATTATTTTCATTTTGTTCTCTAGTGACAGTTTACTGCTTCTATTTAGGAGGGGATATAAATATCCTTGCAGCTGCCTAGCTTTCTTTGCGTTTTCTTCCATTTGGCTGTGGAATTTCAAGTTTTTGTCTATTAATACTCCTAGGTATTTTGCTTCGTTTTTCCATTCCACTTTCTGGTTGGCTATCTTCATATCTTCCGGTTTTTCTGTGTCTTTTCTCCTGTTTTTATAATCAAAGTAAACTGCAACTGACTTGTTGGCGTTGATTTTGATTCTCCATTTTTCAAAGTATTCATTTAGTTTATTGGTGTCTTATTGTAGTCTTTTTGTTATACATTTCTTGTTTCTATAGGATGTGTAGATTGCTGTGTCATCAGCAAACTGTGCTATCTTTGAGTGTTTTAGTTCAGGTATGTCCGAGATATATATGTTGTACAATAGTCGTCCCAGGATCGATCCTTGTGGGACTCCTGCCTCTATTGGTCTTTCTTCAGATTTGGCATTTTTGATTCGTACTATGAACTTCCTGTCTTTTAAGTACGATGCCGTTATGTTCACAAGTTTGTTTGGAAACTTTGTTCTTTTCATTTTATATATCATTGCTTCGTGCCAGAGTTTATCGAAGGCCTTTTCTATATCCATGAACGTTGCCGCCGTTGGTTTTGATATGTTCATTTTTTCTTTTATATTTTCCGTCAGCCTTGCCAGTTGATGGGTCGTTGCGTGCTCGCTTCTGAATCCAAACTGGTGGCTCGGTATGATATTGTTCTGATCTGCAAAGTTTCTCAGTCTTTTAAAGATGAGTTTTTCTATCACTTTGCTCATTGATGACAGCAGGCTAATTGGTCTATAGCTGCTAGGGTCGTTCTTTGGTTTCCCTGTTTTCGGTATCATTATTGCTTCTGCTGTTTTCCAATTGCTGGGGTAATGTTCTGTTTTCATCACTCCTTTCGCAATTTCTGTTATTTCTTCTATTGCTTTTTCTGGTAGGTTTTTCAAAGCCTGGTTTTTGATTCCATCAATGCCAGGTGCTTTCCTACTTGGAAGCTGTGCTATTATTTCTTGTACTTCTTCTTTTGTTTTTTCCATAATTTCTTCGTTTTCATCTGTTGTTTCTCTTCTTCTTCCTATATTTTCTATATTTCTATTGAAAATCACGTCTTGGTTTGGATTATTTGTCTTGAATTGTTCTTCCAGAGAATCTGCGAATGTATCCGCCTTCTCTTTGTTTGTTGTTGCTACCTTATCGTCTCTCTTTAGGTATGGTAGGTTTGTTCTTTTCTTTTTTCCTGTTAGTGCTCCTGCCATTTTCCAGAGGGATTGGTCCTCTGTTATTAGAGCCTCTATTCTCTCGTCCCACTTTTCGTTGAATTTCTGTCTTATTTCCTCTTTTACTTCATTATTTAGATTATTCAAAGTCCGCTTGTCATCGGGATGCATCGTTCTCATATACTTCTTTTTTGCTCGTTTCTTTTCTGCAATTAGGGCATGTATATGTGTCGGTAGTGGTCTCTTTTGACCTGCTGCCAGTATTTTTGTTGCTTTTCTTTCCGCCTTCTTGATTCTGTTTTCCAAATCTTGGATTGCTTGTTCAAGTTCTTTTGCGTCTCCTATTGTGATCTTTTTGGTTTCCATGTTTTCTTTGAACGTTTTCCAGTTTGTTCTTTTTCTTTCGTTTTCCATGTTTTCTGCCTCTATGTTTAGTTTTAGTATCACTGGCGAGTGGTCCGAGTTTAAGTCCATGACTGCTCTTATTTCTGTCTGCCAGGGCACGTTCTTTAGCATTGCTATGTCCAGTACGTCGATAGTAGCAAAGCATATATGCTTTGGCTCTTCTGGCGAAACTATCATTATGCTGTAGTTTTCTGCTATCTGCCTCAGCATTTTACCATTTGAATTTGCTGTTCGACAGTTCCAATCTTCATGTTTTGAGTTCAGGTCTCCTGAAACTATTGTTGTTTGTTCTTGAAAAAATAATTTTACTTCCTCTTCTTCTAGAGTTTTTGTTGGTGATTTGTATACTGAGTATACTTTTAGTTCCCCTCTTTTGGTTTTTATCTTGATTCCTGTTTCTTCTATGTTTTTTGTTCTTGTTTCTGTTAGTTCGCCGTGTTCTAGGCCTCTCTTTACCAGTTTTGCTGTTCCTCCTCCTTTTCCTTCTTCTCTATCTATTCGATAGACTGTGTAGTTTCTTATTTTGAATTCCTTCGTTGTTTTCAGATGAGTTTCATTTATGAGCATTATATCTATTCTATTGTCCTCCAGGAATATATTTAGCTCTTGTTTCTTGTTCATTATCGAGTTGGCATTCCAAAACGCTAATTTCAGGTTCCTTTCGTTGAATCTTGTGTTGTTCATTAGTTTATTTTCTTCTGAAAATTTCGACGATTCTGCTCTGCTCCTCGAGGAAGGCCATTTTTGTTCCGTCGTGGCCTTGGTTGAGTTGAATGCCATCAGCCTTCTTCCCAAGCACGTGGCTAACTCTCCTTCAGAGTCTTGTTTTCGTTCTTTCTTCTCCTTCTTTGGAGCTTCTTCCTTCTTTTCTGTCTGTTTTTCGTTTTCTTTTTTGGCTTCTTTGATTTTTCTCTCTTCTGCCCTCTTTTGCCAGTAGTTTACTGGTGGTGCTGGGGCTGGCTTGAGTTTTTCTTCATGTTTTGGTTTATTAACTGGGTTATTCGGGTTTTTTGTGCATCTTATCGCGGTGGATAAGTGCTCGCCCCCACAGTTTGCGCATTTTGGTGCAGTTGTCCTTGGCTTCCTGCACTCGCTGGTGTTGTGTTCTTCTCCGCATTTCATACATCTGTATGCTGCGTGGCAGTTCCTTTGTCCGTGTCCGAACAATTGACATATATGACATTGGATTATCTCTTCTTTTGTCCGCAGGCTTTCCACCTGGACAGAGATTCCGCATATTTGTCTTAGTTGATTGTAGATTTTTTTGTATCTCTTATCAATCTCGACGAGAATCAGAGGGGCCGGGTATCCTTTCTTGCCCTTCATCCTTATTGTCCTCGTCACTGGGTATCCTTGGCGTTCAAGGTCCTCTTTAATTTCTTCTTCCGTTGTCTCCAGCATTACTCCTCTGATGACAACTTTTAATTTCTTTTCGCTCTTCAGTTCATAGGTGTAGTACTGCACCTTGCCCTGTTTTAGCATTCTTTGTAGTTCACGGTAGTCTTCTTCCGTTGAGGGCTCTACCTGAATTCCTTGGGAAATTAACTTTGCTTTTTTGTAGTTTATCCTTCTGTTACGCATTTCTCTTGTTATAGCGCTCCAAGCATCTTTTTCTCTAATTATGATGGGAGCAATTTCTTCCAATTTTTCTTCACTTTTGTTGTTGTTGTCCGTCTTTTTCGTTTTCTCTTTCTTCTGCGTTTTCTTCCTTCCCTCTTCTTTGTCCTGTAATTGAATTTCCTTCAAAGTTCTCACCTCTTCCTGGCTTGTCTCGTCGTCAGTTTCCATCTGGTCCTCGGATTCCTCAGAGCTGGACAGCTGTCTCCATCTTCTTGACGGTCTTCCTTGGTCTCTGGAATTCGTTTCTCCTTGGTTCACGTGGTCGTTCGTCGTCCTCTTCGGTAGTTGGCGTTTCTCGTCTATTTTTCCTCGATTCGCGCGCTGGCTCCTCCGCTTTCTCCGTTGTTTCTTTAGTCGTCTGCATGTCCGTCGATTTTTCGCCACTTCTTCCTGGTTTGGCGTCTTCTGGTCTTCCTGTACGTCGTTTCCGCTCTTGTTCGGCTTTTTCATCTGCTACGGCGTTAATCAAGTTGTAAAAACAACTTGGATCACGCCCCTCCCCCATTAGGACTGTTAGTGCTCGTCGCACGAAAACCTCCAACTCTTCTGGTGTCAATTTCTCGACACTCATGTTTGATAAGCTTCTTTATTACTTTCTGAGTGTTTTAAACTCTTCTGGCAATATCAAAAAAATTCAGAAAGGTAGCACAGATTTCTCTCTGGTGTACCTTTCGTAACACAAGGCTATGCCGTTACCTACTCATCTCAATTCGTTGGAATGCACATAATAATGTAAATATCACTGCGCCCCCCAACGAACCGAAACAGTGGCACCAACGCCCCGCAAAGCGGTGAAACCAAAGAGCAGATAAAACAGGAAAACGTTAAGTGGTCACACTAGTTCGATAACATACCGCCATGCGACACTCACGTATCAGACAGAAGCGGCCGTCGAAGGACCGACGCTCCTCATTTCTATTTGGTCTACAACCAGGCATACACAAACATATCAAACAAAAAGTTATTATATGTTAACCGGGGCCCTGTGGCCCTGTGGCCCTGTGGCCCCCAGTTAACGGTGATTATGAAGAGTAGATCGGAAAACTAACTCCTTCAAGGGAGGATATTTAACATTCTACGGAAGGTTGAATATTGTCCCTTGAAAAATAATTTTCTTCGATAAAATAAAACGCTCTTTCAAGAAAAAAACCCTCGGCCTGCAATTTAAAACATTTCAAATTTCCAATATCTCTTATATGTGTATGTAACGCGTTAAATATTTTTATACTATTAATTTTCGGCCCGCTTTGTACTTGTGATAGTCTAGTAAATGGAACATATATGTCCGAGGATGATCGAGTCGCGTAACTGTTGACATCACCGCACACCCTGTAGGAAGAAAGATTCCGTTTTACATGCACACAACAGTTATAGAGATACAAAGAAGGCAGCGTCAGAAACTTGCTTTTGAAGAATGTACTAAAAGATGTGAGTCTGGACCAACCGAATAGAATTTTGCATTTTGAAAACCCTGTCCAGATCTGTGCTGTTGCCCCAACACATGATCCCATAGTTAAGAGTGCCCTAAACAGTAGAGATATAGTAAGTCTTCAAAACATGGAGATCGACACACTTTCTCAATTGATATAAAGGAAAGTCCTTTTTCGCTACCGATTTACAAAGTTGCGAAACATGATCTTTCCATGACAAATGACTATCTATTGTAACTTAACAGACGATGAGGGTTCAATAGTGTTATTGCCTGAACGAATAGTTGGGGTGAATACTGGCTCGACTCCAGTTGGAGAAAAAACAATCATATCAGTCTTGTTCTCATTGGGAGCTAAATCGTTATTGTTGCACCAATGAGACATTTTATCGCAGCACCTGTTACCTTGTACCTCCATCACATTAGAATCTTCATCAAATACCAATACGGAAGTGTCATCAGCATATAAATGAGTCTTTGAGCCGCAATCGTCAAGGAAATCAACCAGATCGTTTATGAATACGACAGAAAGCATTGGACTTAACGTGCTGCCCTGCGGTACTCCAGAGCCCTGCGTTACTCTATCTGACCAAGTCATCTGGCCATTAGTGTTCAATCGTACCATTTGTGATCTATCGAGGAGATATGATTTTAGCCAGGTCAGAGTAACACCGTGAACACCATAGAGCTCCAACTTCCGAAGAAGACGAGTGAGATTTATTGTGTCAAACGTACGGCTTAAATCGAAGTATATACCCAAACAGGACTTTTTTCCCCAAAATTGCTCAAAACATTATCGTAGAGACGAAGAATTGCGTCTTGCGTCGATTTATGACTGATTTTCAAAAAGGAGTAGAAATTTGTGGAGACAAGAGGTGAGTCTGCACAGAAAACACTTTTCAAACACCTTGGAAAATACTGAAAGGAGAGCTACTGGTCTATAGTTCGCCATGCATGAGAGATCCCCTTCTTATATATCGAGGCTATTAAGGCAGTTTTTAATTCTTTTGGAAAGTATCCGTGATCGAAAGACAAATTGACTAAATGCGTTAGGGAATCCACTATGAAGTTCGCAACATGTTTCACAATAAAATTAGGGATTCTGTCGGACCCCGCTGAGCGCTTGTTGGGTATAGACTGGAGTATTTTATATATCTCTTCCGATGTAGCTGGCGCTAAGTACATAGAACCTTTATTCCTTTCGATGTCATCTGGTATTTTGGTTAACTGGTGTTGGTTAACGAGTGTTTTGAGTTAATCAACGAAATATCGGTTGAACGCGTTCGCCTTGTCAGACGAATTCGAATAAGAGATTCCGTCCGGACTTTGAACCACATCTGGGATTTCCTTCTTGACGGTTTTTGCCGTAATCGAGTTAATTGTCTGCCTCACTGTCCTCGTTTTATTTTCCGAGTTAAGAATAAGATTATTATAGTAGGTTTTTTTTTGCTCTGTCAATATTTACACCATGTTTCTTTTTGAGTTCATTGTAGAATTCAACTACATTGTTGTCATGTCTAGTAATTTTATCG
Source organism: Cryptolaemus montrouzieri (assembly GCA_013387265.2). NCBI lineage: Eukaryota > Metazoa > Arthropoda > Insecta > Coleoptera > Coccinellidae > Cryptolaemus > Cryptolaemus montrouzieri. The sequence continues at coordinate 47,648,333 of JABFTP020000185.1, read as the reverse complement.
ATTTCTCTGAGTGGTTTACCTTCCTCTATAACCTTCCTTTGTAACCCATGGTTTATTCGTGTTTCGTTTCTTAGAATTGAAATTGTGGCTCTCAAGAGGAAAAGCCTTGTCAAACAATTTATCAAACAGGCCAAAAAATCATGAGATTTTGTTCTCTACGTTCTCTTGTTGGTAAACATCTATCCAACTCTCATTAGATACTAAATGAACAAAGCGTTGAATATTCTGTTTCGAGTACGTCCTTTTCATAACAAATTTGTTTGGTGTTGGATTCGCTTCTTCATGATAGTCGATAGTTAAAAGCTGGGCGCAATGGTCCGATAGTGTGTTATCATCGAAGTGATCGGAAATCGACAGGTGCCACTTTGCTGAAAATATTGTCGATCAGCGTTTTCGTTTCTTCATGTACCCTAGAGTATCCCTCGAAACCGCCCCGATACCCTTACCCTCATACAGGTCAGTCAAGTCTTTTGTTCCGCAGTTATTTCGGTCTAAAATGATTATATTATAGTCACTCGCGAAGAAACTAAGACCCGGAAATTTTTGTATAACACATTCGAGACAATCGAAGAAGACATTGGTGGTTGTTCCCAGAGTACGGTAGAGACAGAAAATGTTCATATATTGGTTGTTACCGATATTTCTGAAAATATGGCGGAATTCGAAGGAGAATTCTGTTTTATTTGTGGACTAATGGGTGATCCAATTAATAATAAATAAAAAAACGCAATTGAAGTTTGAAAAAAGGCAGTCGCATAGTTCCAGAAAATCTGTTGATGTGTCAAGAATTCAACTGCCCAAGGACTTGGAAAAAAAAGGGTATCACCAGCAGTGCAATGTACAACTGACAATTTATCTGAAAAAAGGAAATTTGAAGGAAATGGTACATCTCAGTCTAATGAGGATTCACAAGATAGTACAAAGTAAAGAATTTGTTATGATAATTTTACATAAAATAAGAGTTTCAAATTTTTCATGAATTGAATGGACAAAAAATTGTAGTTATTTTTCAAAGTCTCTTTCAAATGTATAAATTTTAATATTCTGAAAAAGTTGATTCCGACTATTATTCTCGTTTAGATGTGGTTTTACTATTGTATAGTAATTATCAGGCCCGCCGCTAGCGGTTTGAACGCCGGTGTGCAATTCCTATCGTGCCGCCCCTATCTAACTACAAAACCTAGGTGTTTATAAAATGTGAAAAAAATGCTGTACAGTGAAAAACTATGTTATATTAGGTTATTTTATACAAGATAGATACACTAATACGACATTAAATCAAAAAATGAAGGCAGGAAAGGTGCAGTTTATACATATTATGTAGGTAGGTATAGGTATTAAGTTATTTTACAGAAACTGCACCTTTTTTGCCATGTTGGCAAAATCAACTATAATTCTTTTGGTGTCTAGTCTATTTAGAATCTCATGTTCAATTGAAATTATTGCTAAATTACTTAGTCTTTGCTGGTGCATAGTTGATCTCAAATAGTTTTTTATTATCTTTAACTTTGAAAATGACCTTTCACCAGATGCAACTGAAACCGGCAATGTAAGTAGTATCCTTAGCGCTATTGCTGATTCGGAAATGTTGACATTAATTCATTAGCAAAAATGTATTGCAATAGGGTTTGTGGATCATTAGACTGGTTTTCAGTTAAATGCAACTTTAAAGCATTGATTTCATTAAACATATCTATACCGTCAATATCTGCGTCACTACTTGAACTATCTTTTAGCTTCACATTCAAATCTTTACAATGTTTCATTAAATCATCTTTGGAGTAACTAAACAAGTTATTATTGAGAGAAAGCCAAAAACGTCGGTAAAAGTTTCCAACTCATCGAATCTACGTTTTAAAGAAGTTAAGGTTTGGTCCAGGATCCTAAAAAAAAACATCTACCTTGTATTTTGTTTTAGGCTCTAGTAAGACTTCATCAGTCTGTTCATATTGAAATTGAGTTGGTTTTCTTCGTGGACGAACGGTATCTATAGGCGGAAAATCTGCATCTACATTAAGTTCCTTGAGCCACAATGGTAGCTTCTTCTGACACCCTTTCGAAATGCTCATCTGTGCGATATTTGGTGAATTTATGAATCAATTTGTTTAACAAATTTATGAAGATCTGAGTATTTATTGTGGGGTTTTGCATCATTTTGCTAATAGCATTAATTTCGTTCAAAATATCAAACCAAATCACAACTAAGCAAATAAATCTATAATTTTGAATATTCAAAGCAAGCGAATGTGCTTTGTGAGTTGTTGTACAATCCCATTCCGACGAATTGTTATCTGATATTTCAAGTAAAGCGTCAAATATTTTTTCGAGGTGATACCGTAAAGGTTTGAGTGCATCGATTCTGCTAGACCATCGCGTGGCACTTAATGCCTTTAGTTTTAAATAAGGTAAATGCTTGCAAATTATGGACCACCTTTTGGTAGAAGACGAAAAGAAAACGTAAATTTCTTGAATTAAGTTGAAAAAGTTGACCGTGTCATGCGTTATATTTACCGCATCGTTAACGACCAAATTGAGACTATGCGCCGAGCATGGAACGTAAAATGCAAGATTATTCATTTCCAATATTTTTTTTTGTAATCCAATGTGTTTTCCACGCATATTAGAACCACTGTCATAACCTTGGCCACGTAAGTTTTTAATATCAAGGTTTAATTGCGAAAATAAATCTAAAACAAAATTTAATAGTCCTTCACCTGTGGAGCTGGTTATCGGACAGATGCCAATAAAACTTTTGCATATTGTAACATTTTTAGTTTCACTGTTTAAAACAACATACCTTAGTATAACTGTAATTTGTTCTGTGTGACTTACATCTGGTGTGCAATCTAATATGATAGAGAAATATTTTGATTCTCTGACTTTGTTCAGGATAAAATTTTTATGGTCGTGCCGAATAAATCAATGATTTCATTCTGAATCTGATCTCCTAAATAGTGAGTCATGCGAGTTGAATCGAATTTCGAGGCTTGAATTCTGTGAATATGTTCCCGCATAACTGAATCAAAGGATGCTATCATTTCTATTGCTTTGAGAAAATTACCATTATCATGCTAATATAATATTTTGGACGAGCCCCTAAACGCCAGACATTGATGAGATAAAAATTTCATAACAGCTATGATCCTTTCCAATACATCACACCATTGTTTTTTTCAGATTCTAATAGTCTCAGTTGCATTTGATTTACAGTAGTTTCATTTTTTAACATATGATTTAGTTGGACCCAACATTTTAAATTTTCGCTATGGGAAATGCTTGTTTCGTGTCGTTTTAAGGTAGATGACAGATGTTGCCAATATTTTACAACAAAAACAATAGACTGAATCTTTTGACGTAAAGTAAACAAGCCATTCTCTGTTAATTTTTTCTCCATTAGGAAGATTTCTATGTATCACCAGCAGTGCAATGTACAACTGACAATTTATCTGAAAAAAGAAAATTTGAAGGAAATGGTACATCTCAGTCTAATGAGGATTCACAAGACAGTACAAAGTAAAGAATTTGTTAAGATAATTTTTACATAAAATAACAGTTTTAAATTTTTCATGAATTGAATGGACAAAAAATTGTAGTTATTTTTCAAAATCTCTTTCAAATGTATAAATTTTAATATTCTGTAAAAGTTGTTTCCGACTATTATTTTCGCCTAGATGTGGTTTTACTATTGTATAGTAATTATATATTATCTAACGATGATGACTGTAATGGCCCAGTAATGAGTATTACCTCGCCTAACCATATATATGAAATATATAAAAATTTACTTATAAATGAGACTATAATATACTAAACTTTTACTGAAATGTTAGATATATAATTATCAACTATTCTCAGAGAGCATCTTGAGCGAAATGATAGATCACCGTCAAAAACTACTGCAAATGGTTGTGTATCTTGTACACAAAATCGCAAAAAACAACACGGCGAGCTTTTGCCATTCAGCTTTGCTAAAGAAGATAAGGATTGCGAATTAGTTCGAGTAGTAATGGATAAAGCAACTCTGGTAATTGAATTGTCAATATTAGAGAAAATTGATACATATCAAGAACAAAATCTACATATCCCATATCATCGATCGTGAAATAAAAGTTTTTGGAATACCGTACACTAATTAATTACCTTGAGGGACGTCTCAAACGTTATCGAAGTTTTTATCAGCTGTAAAGAATAATCTGAATTAAAATATACGGCATCTGGTTTTATGTTCACTTATCTTTGTTACATGTAAAATAACAAGAATCTTTGAATATATCACTTTTTACATTACTCCAGGAACATTTAAAAATCTTATAAATCTCGGAAATTTCATTCTTTTTTCTTATATTTGCATTTGTTACCATTTGTAATGGTAACAACTTTATAAGGTACAACGGTAATATTTAGTAACATTAAATAAAAAAGTTACCGTACATGAGTTTATGATCTTACAGCAGTAATAATAATTATTAAACATTATTGTCCGTATTAAATAATATTTGTAACAATATGCCGTATATTTTACAACGACATTATATCATATGGTTTGTATGAAAAGGGTAGCGACCTTTGGCTTTCGATCTCTGCACTGGAAATATATGTAAGGCGTTTATGGGTAAAGTATATGTCTACAAAAGCAATTACACAAATGCCGTACAATAACAAATTACCTATAATGCTTCTACAATTATCGCAGAATTAAAAATTTGCACTGACTGCCGTCGCCACCACTTTTGTACGGCAGTAGGTTTTTCGGCATTTATTTTTACTTATCCATCAACTATAAGAAAGCCGTACATTGATAATTATTCGTAATTCCTCATTTGAACATGAGAAATTTCATTTACTCACTTACTCACCTGTACCGCTCGAAAGTGGCGGTATATTGCTGAGACTTATCTATCTATATTATTAAAGTCGTAAGGACTTTTTCGGAAATAATCCGAGGGGATAACGGTAGTTTGAACTGCACGGAGAAGAAGTGACGCCGAGAAAAATCGGGGGCCAAAAGCCCACGCGAATATTCCTTTTCTGGATGAGAAGTGTCTAAGAATGGTCCGTGCCAAACTTGGATCCCCTAGCTTGAACAACGGAGCTCTGATGATTTTTCGAGAAATTTCGCCCAAACATCACCGAGAGCAAACGGAAAGCCGAAACGGCAAGATTTCTCCAGAATCGGAAATTTGGTCTTTTGGAAGGCAATCGGAACGTTTGATCGAGCGAAAATTCTCAAAGAAAGCTCCGAAAATGCGAAAATAGAAAAGGTCTCCGATATTTCGTGAGTGGAGGGGATATTTTCGTCGGACCTTTATGTCTATACAAATTTCTCCATCGCGTTCGATCGTCTCAAAACTTGGACAAAAACCAAGCATGTAGCGCCAACATTAGTGAGTGATGAATATTTCATTGAAGTCTGCGTATCCTAACAGTTCGAAGCTATTACCAAAAATCACAGGTTAGAGTATTTACTTATAAATCTGCTTCTTCAAACAATATTTTATTCTGTTATTTTGGACAAATTTTACAATTTGATATCGATATATCTATCAATTCATAACAAAATTCACGGGGTTCTATGAAAACTTGAAGATGGATCACCATTTGTTCATATAATTTCTTCAGTGGAATGAATAACATATATTTTCAATATTTTGTGAATTGAAATATATTATTTTCACATTTCTTTTATGTTTTATGATTTAAAATTGATATCCTATCGAATTATTTCAAATAAACATAAGTAAACCTATTTTTTATATCGATAAATGTTCGTTTAACTGTACTGTCATTACACATATTCACGAAAATATTTAAAAATTTTTTTTAAACGGTTGATTCGCCGAAACAACAATTATCACTTTGGACTTCAGGGGGTCTCTTTACGCTAAAAAAACTGGAAATGATTCAAATTAGTATTCTGCCGTATACGGAACCGCTATCAATCTGTCTCGATATGAAAACCAAAAGTTACTCTCTGTTCGCCCTACTTAAAACGCTCTTGAGCGTTACTGAAGTTTTTTCCAATACTTGGGTTAGAATCACATCCTAATGATTGACACATAAAATTTCATAACTTTACGATTACTGACAATGTGGGTATTATATATTTTTTAGAAAGTATCAGAAACATTGACATGTTTTGACTTTCCAAATATTATTCTGGTTATAGAATACGCCAGCCGTCACTCAAATTTTGGCATATCTTGGATATAACAAAGTTTTCATGAAACGAAGATACGTCTATTTAAATATATGCTTTACTATAATAGCATTGATTATACCATGTCATTTTTGATGTTTGGAAAATACACTGAAGGAAAATACATTAGGTAAGATTAAATGTAGTAAAAAGTACTTCTAATTAAATATGTAGATATGTTTCAGAATACCTGAAAACCAAACCACTGTTCCCCGCTTTCGAAACCTAGTTCCAAGTTTTGGCGAGGTGAGTGCTGGTGATATTTTCTTACTATTCAATGGAAAATTTCAGCAAATAGTATAAATGAGAATTTGTAGCTCAACTCGCTATAATATCTGATCAAGAAATATTTACCGCAAGAAGTATTGCTTGAAATAGTAATTTTAGTCTTCTGCTTAAATTTTTCATATGTTCATGTCGTCAAAATGTTCAAGCAAGCATTTCTTTTCAAAATTGAAGAACTATTATTCTGAACGTATAGTATACTCCCAAGATTCAGTATCTCGACCATCTTCAGCTGACAATTAATGAACTAAAGTTGAAAATACTTAAATATATAAACAGGTAGATACAAAATTGACGAGGCTGCTAACAGGAGGTAAATGAAGGTATTATTTAAAGATATGAAATATAGACGAATAAACCGGGCCATACTGGTCGTTCAGAAGATTATCTCTAAGGAAGTTTGTTAGAGTTTGAAAATTTTGATAGTTTCTAAGAAATATAACTTTCGTCCTTTGGGTATTTTGTGAATAATTTAAAGTTGATCTATGGGTGGAAAATGATGGCCATTTTCGATGCAATGTGAAGCGAAAGAAGATTCGTCTGTTCTCTGGTTATTGAAACCAAACTGATGCTCGTTGTATTCCGTTTTGAATGAACGATCAGTCTGACCTATATAGACGCCTTAACAATCCATACAGGACAAATTGTGATCTCCAGTTTTGTCAAGTCTATCAGTTTTATCTTTACTATTGTCAAATTTTTGAAAAAGCTTCATGTGAATGTTGAGAACTACTTTTTTATGCTGTTTCGAAATGACATTTGCAATGTTTTCCTTGATAGGGCCAAAATATGTTAATGGAATGTATTTATTTGAATTGCTATTTCTAAACGTGGGTGACTATTATGATGAGTTTGTTTCAATTTTCAGCTGACAACAAGTACTGAACTGAAGTTGAGAATACATAAATATATAGGGATATCCACCGGGACCGTCCGTTGAAAACTTTTTAAGTTCCAATTACAATATCAAGCTGAAATTTTATACGCGGCCATAACAATTTCCAATTGGAGTGAAAATTTTTCGAAGTGATACCATTTCCGGTTATACCAGAAGTGGGTCATCACTTTGTTATTTCTAATGGCAATCTACCATTTTTATTATACATCTAGAACCGACATTTGAGCAAGGCATAAAATACCCAATTTTTTGGTACTTATCTGTCAAAACTTTTGACAGATTTAATTATTTTTATTATAAACTCGATTTTTGAGGAACATTTAAAAAAATTGTAGCTCGTAGGTCTTTTGCACTACAGACACAATCCATCTACTTATGTAAAATGTTTATTGCGCGGTTTTGTATGATTTTTTCAATTTGGCTTTTTTTCAAACAGCAATAACTCAATTTTTTCAAATTGCACGTGCCAATTTTTATATCGCCATCAGATGAAGCGTCAAACTTCAGATGGAATTGTATAAGCGTTTACTTTACCCATCTCTTATAGTTCCGAAATAATTTGGGAATATATTGAATCATGATGATTTTGCAAGAACTAACAGATAATACTTTGAAATATTTGAATCAAGTAGCTGAATTGGCTACGCTCACGTGACAGGTGCCTAAAATTAATGTACATACATTTTTTTAAATGTTCCTCAAAAATCGAGTTTATAACAAAAATAATTAAATCTGTCAAAAGTTTTGACAGATAAGTACCAACAAATTGGGTATTTTATGCCTTGCTCAAATGTCCGTTCTAGATGTATTATAAAAAAGGTAGATTGCCATTTGAAACAACAAAGTGATGACCCACTTCCGGTATAACCGGAAATGGTATCAATTCGAAAATATTTCACTTCAATTGGAAATCGCTAGTTATGGCCGCGTATAAAATTTCAGCTTGATATTGTAATTGGAACTCAAGAAGTTTTTAACGGATGGTCCCGGTGGATATCCCTGTATAATAAGGTAAATAAAATATTAGTGATGGTGCAAACAAGAGGCAATAAACGAATTATTATGAGAGCAGGTATTATTTGAAGATATGAAATATGGACGAACAAACCGGGCCATACTGGTCGTTCAGAAGATCATTTCTATGAGGAGTTTGCTGAAGTTTGAACATTTTGTTGAATTCTAAGAAATCCAATTTTCGTCTGTTCTCTGGTTATTGTTATCTGATTAATGCTTTTTGTATCCAGTTTTGAATGACTGACCAGTCTGACCTTCATAATCCATACAGAACAACTTTTAATCTCCAGTATTGTCAAATCTATCAGGTTTATCTTTGCTATTGAAAAATTCTTGGGAGAGTTTCATGTGAGTTTTGAGAGCAACTTTTTCATGCTGTTTTAGAATGCCATTTGCAATATTTTCGCTGATAGGACCAAAATATGTTTATGAAATGTATTCATCTGTATTAGTTGATTCTACAAAGTGTTCATGATAAAAGTGAAAATAAAATAATGATAGATTGCTGATGTGGAGGACCTCTCGGAACAATTTATATGAATGCTCTAAGCAGACTCGTAATAGAGTTACAGGCTGTTTTCTGAATTTCGTCGAAATTTCGATCAGTCATATCTTCGTTACCAATTCATCAAATTCTATGAAACTGAGCAGGTTTCTTATTCTGCTAAGTATCGATCGGAACCAGTATCAAATTTCGAAAAAATCCAGGTCCGGATTGTCATGAATTGATACGAAGTGCTTCAAGATATAAAACATCTGTATGAATCATATTGAAAAATTTATCTCATAGTAAAAAACAACAAGAACTTTTGATTTAGTAAAACCAATAAAATAACTTGGCACCCAGAAAAATGAATTATTCACGAAAAAAATTGGGAATCTCGTCTGGTCAATTCATTATTGAATCCCTAATTAAGGTGACGTCAATGCAATTGGGAAGCAAACAAATTGAATTTCTTGAAATAATTCATTCGAAGTAATTTTCGTTTTCTCGCAACGAAAATTAGACTTTTTTGCATAGTGCAGGGTCTGACTTCAATGAGATATGTTCTTGTTCAAGGAATCGTAAAATTTGAGTATTTTTTCTCCAGATAACTTGAAAGAAGATTGATCATTGATCATGAGATGTTTCATTGAATGTTTTCTTCTTATCCGCTCTTTCCAAGGTAAGAGGTTTTTAGAATGAAATGAACAGCTGAAAAGAACAATTTTTTCTAGGGCAATCAGATGAATATAATAATCATTCAACGGACATTTTTCACCAGGTATTTGACTAGTGGTTCGATTTATAAATCTATTCGTTCCTCATTTCACCTCGATTACTTATCCAAATGCACAAAGGTCATCATTTATTTTCCATTTTATGTTAGTGCTATCTAATATCTGTATATCAAAGTGAAATTAATAGCCAAAATTCACCTTCGCTAACAGGCCATAGATATTTCTCTATGGTGATTGTGAACCTACTGTCATAAAACGGGAGTTTTCATGTCAATGGAGTCTAGTCAACAAGAATTCAACTTTCACGAGTTTGAAATACCTTTTTCATTCAGAATACCCTTATTCTCCCTTGAAGAATTTGCAGACATGCTAATTGTTTATAGTGCTTGTGGATGAAATGCCCTCGTTTCGAAGAGGGAATATCGCATTCGGTTCCCGAATAGAGACAGGTTCCCTTCAAGCCAGACGCTTAGTAAGTTATATCAATTTTCCCGAAGAACCGGGCACTTTCCATCCGCTATAAAGAAACGAGAATATGCGAAAAATAACCGAAATCAAGAAGAAGTGATTATTAATATGGCTCTGAGTAATTCCTCTACCAGTACCAGAAACATGGAAAATGAGTTGGGTATTTCCCACAAGCAAGCGTGGAAGGCTCTTCGAAAGAAAAAGTTTCACCCTTATCGTTTACAGCCAGTACAACGGTTGAAACCTGGAGATGAAGTTACTCGACTGAGTTTTTGCCATTACATTATGAACCATAGGAGATGTATTTCGAAGATAATTTTCACAGATGAATCACTCTTCATGAGAGATGGAATTTACAATTCATGTAATAGGCATTTGTGGGCTCGTGAAAATCCTAGAGCTGTTTACAAACGGCGATCCCAGTACAAATTTTCAGTGAATGTATGGTGAGCGGTATTTGATAACCAATTCATAGGACCTAACATATTTGAATAGTCTTTGAATGGGCAACGTTATTTGAACTTTCTTAGGAATGATCTGCCTGAACTGATGAGCCCTGCAATGAATGAAAGAAGAAGTACGATTATCCAGCATGATGGCACAGGCCCACATTTTGATTTGGGTGTTAGGGTCCACCTAGATCACCAATAACCTAATAGATGGATAGGGCCTATCGCCTGGCTTGCTAGATCTCCAGATCTTAATCCTATAGACTACTTCCTATGGGGGTATTTGAAGGAAAAGGTGTATAAAGAAAAAGTCAGAGCAAGGAACGAGTTTATCGGCAGGACAAGACTCAACTGTGAATTGCTGCGAGAATCTCCTGACCGAAAACAATATAGAACATTTACAAGAGGAGTAGAGCTTGCACTGATGAAAGAGGGTCTTATTTCGAGAACAAATTATGAACATTCTCCTTGTTCCTTGTTTGGTTTCAGTTCTTATTTATCGTGTGGTTTCACGTTTCAATTTTATTCGTCAATAAATTTTTTTTGGTGGCTTTCAGTTTGCCAGGTTTTTATTGGTTTTTCTGAATCAACAATTTTTGTTTTTCTTTACTATGGGATTAATTTTTCAATTTGATTCATACAGGGTGTTTTATATCCTGAAGAAATTCGTATCAATTCATGACAATCCGGACCCAGATTTTTTCGAAATTTGATAGTGGTTTCGATTGATTCGTAGCAAAGTAAGAAACTTAATAAAATTCATAGAACTTAATGGATTGGTTACGAATATATGGCCGATTAAAATTTAGACGACACTCAGAAAACACCCTGTAACTTTATTACGAGTCTACTGAGAACATTCAAATAAGGTATTCCGAGATGCCCTCCATATCGGCAATCTATCATTAGTATATTTTCACTCTTATCAGGAACACCCTGTATGCAAGGGTAAATATTATGATATGCTATTTGTGTCTGTTTCTTTCTGATAATTCCTTTTAATTTATTTGAGGGATAACCATTGTTCTTAGCTATTTCTGTAATACTTCACACTTCCCTGGACATATTTTCTTTGTATAAAGGCAGAGAGAAAGCCCTATGATGATGATTGAATCAAAGGCAGCGTATTTATGAGATTTTGGGTGTGTTGAGTCATAAGGGATGCAAATATCAGTGAAGGTGCGTTTTCAATATAAATCAAAACTTACTGTGTTATTTTGATGGGTTTGGTCTAAAAAGTGAATCAGATTATCGAGTTCTCTCTCTATTTTGAATTCAAATTTAGGATGAATGCTATTGATAAGTTAAAAATCGAATTATTTGTCCAGCGGTTCGTATGACACATGCCAGTATATCGTCTACACACCTATACCAAAAATGTACTAATTTTGGTTTGAAGGGATTGAATATGGTATTTTCATAAAATTTGTTATTGAATTGGACATACTTCTGTTGTAGGCATAACTTAAGCAAACACATGAAATCATTTTGTGCAACCGGATTAACGTGTGACATTCGTTATTTGGGATGTTGGAAAACAGAATATCTACATCCAAACTAATGAAATATGATTTGATTGGGGTTAGAACATGTTTCAATTTTTGTGTCAATTGCATTGAGTTTTTATTGAATATTTAGTTGTGAAATTTGTTGAATTTTTGAATGCAAGATCTAAATCTTCTACCAATTTATGTATTGGGCTATTTATGAATCACTCTACTATTGTATTGGAGCATTGTCTCTGTGATTTTTCATTCTATTAGACTGTGAAGTTTTAGAGGTCCAGAATTCATATTTACAAAAGCTTCAATTGGTTTTGTTAGTATTTAAGATGAAATTTCTTTTAGAACTGTTCTTAATGTTTTTGGATATCTATCGTTCCATCTTTCGGTATTTCACTTATGTTGTCTTTTTGAAGAATGTCTGTGATTTTATATATATATATATATATATATATATATATATATATATATATATATATATATATATATATATTACCTGACTAAGGTCCGTACACTGGATTCTTCCGGGAGAAAGCCTCTGACACTGCTCGTTGGTACATTGATATCATTGTCTGATGATGCTATAGTATATATATATATATATATATATATATATATATATATATATATATATATATTCTGGTAGATTGATATATTCTCATAACATTTAACGTTATCCTAATATATAATTATTCCAGGATATGTTTTGATTATAATCATTGCCTGGCAATGGTATTAATTACCGGGTGGTGGATTTATATTTTTCATGAAATCAGTTTGATTGCATGAACAGATATATAGGCAACTCGTCGGGGTAAAGCCCCAATAAATATATATATATATATATATATATATATATATATATATATATATATATATATATATATATATATATATGCACTGGGCCATTTCTTGCCAAGGTGTACACGGTTTCCTGCTTTCAAGCACTCTGCAGTAGGAATCTCCTCGCAATCCTCACCGTACCCAGTAGCACCTCCTTTTGAACGTTCGAGACAATCTAACCTAATCTAACCCTCCGCTCCAAGCCCAAATTCTCTATGTTTTTGAGGAGATGACTTTCCACCAAACCGTTAGATGTAATCACTAAAGGAATCACTGGCGCCGATTCGAGTCGATATACCTCCTTCAATTCGAAAGCCAGATCCTGATATTTCTCGATCTTCTCAGTGTAGTACGCCTTCGTTAAATTATCGTCTGCTGGAATCGTCACATCAATAAGAGCTGCTCTATTCTGTTCCTTATAGAATATGACGATGTCGGGCCTATTGTGCTGCACTAGACGATCGGTGATAACAGTGTTGTCTCAATACATTTTGTAGCCCCAATTTTAGTGCTACTTCTTGGTGGTATATATTGGCAACAGCGTTATGCTTTTCCATGTAAAGCTTGTGTGCCAGTATGGGACATGAAGACGTCACGTGTTAGATATATTCGGTTGCATGAGAGCACTTCCGATAGAGATCCGAGGCTATATCCTGATTGGTTATGTGTTTTTTATCGGCTCTGGTCGGCATCACTTGGTCTTGTATGGTTGCCAGGCGGCCCTTCGTCTCCGGGAAAAGATATCCGGCGGTAAGGTAAGGTAAGTGAGAGACACGTTTGTTCTTCAGTGCATTTGGGTATCTTGCATGTAGAGTTATAGACACCCACTCATCAGTCAACTCCTCGTTGTGCGGTTTTTCTGTTGTAGGTCTTCGCTTGCCAGTTGAAGCGGTGAAATGTCATCCATCTCGCAGATAGACTGGTGGAACCGCGTGTTTCTGCCTCGGAAATATTTTCTAAGGCTAACCACAACACCTGCATGTACGCTTTCGAGATTAACCACCCCTCTTCCTCCTCTGAGCCTTTGTATGTAGAGTCTGTTAACTGATGCGTGAGGATGATGAAATACATATTTTGTTAGCATGGTTCTAATCTTTGTGTCCATGCTGCGTAGTTCTGTGGAGGACCAGTTCACCACACCAAAAGAATATGACACGCTTGGTACAGCCCAGGCGTTGAGTGCCATTAACATCGCCTTCGAGTTGAGCTTCGATTGTAACACCTGTTTCACTCGTCGAAACAGTTTTTTTTCTAAGGGCTTCCCTCACCTCAGCCGTCTTGATCTCCAGGACCTTCTGGATGCCAAGGTATTTGTACGTCTCTTCAAGTCCCAGTGTTAGAAAAGAGCCATACCATCATTCCCCTCCACAATTTTTCCCCTCACTAAATTCACAACAGCGCGTTTCTCGATTCCCAGTTACATCATCACCGAAGGACGCTACCATCTCGAATTGTATTTTCATTTGCTCTTGGCCACTTGTGTATAGCTTGAGGTCATCCATATATAATTGATGACTGACTCGGATGTTTTATCCGAGGATAAGAATATATATATATATATATATATATATATATATATATATATATATATATATATATATATATATATATATATATATATATATATACAGGGATATCCACCGGACCGTCCGTTAAAAATTATTTGAGTTCCAATTACAATATCAAGCTGAAATTCAATACGCGGCCATAACTAGCGATTTTCAATTGAAGTGAAAAATTTTCGAAGTGATACCATTTCCGGTTATACCGGGAGTGGGTCATCACTTTGTTATTTCAAATTTCAAATGACAATCTACATTTTTTATTATACATCTGGAACCAACATTTGAGCAAGGCATAAAATAACCAAGTTGTTGGCACTTATCTGTCGAAAATTTTGACAGATTTAATTATTTTTGTTATCAACTCGATTTTTGAGGAACATTTAAAAAAATTGTAGCTCGTAGATCTTTTGCACTACAGACACAATTTTTGCTTGTGTGGATAGAAGAAGGATCAAGGAATTTTTTTGGCAGTCTACACATGTCAAATTTTTCTTGCCTTGTTTTGTATGATTTTTTCAATTTGGCCTTTTTCAAACAGTAATAACTCAATTTTTTCAAATTGCACGTGCCAATTCTTATATCGCCATCAGATGAAGCGTCAAATTTCAGACGGAATTGTATCAGCATGTACTATACCCATCTTTTAAAGTTTCGAAATAATTTGGGAATATACTGAATTTTGATGATTTTGCAAGAACTAACAGAAAATGCTTTGAAATATTTCAATCAAGTAGCTGAAATGGCTACGCTCACCTGACAGCATAAAATTAATGTACTTGTCACTTCAATCATTGGAATTCGATATTTCAACAAGAATTGTTGGTAATTTGAAGTGAAAATTTTTGAAAAACACCAGATTGATAATAAAATGGCTGATTATTCAATCTCTTTTTAATTCATGGCGAATGTCAAAAAGTGGTGGATAGAACTTGCAGGCAATTCAATAACCAATTTCCAAATTTGGCGCCTATGAGTAAAACAAAATTTCGAAGAATTAGAAGCAATTTTCTGTAATTTGGAGGAACAAAATATAAAGAAACTAGAAGAAAACCAATTCTTGAGGACGACGACAATCTAATTAATACGCTAGCGTATTTTCGTGCCAATCCACATACGTCCATTAAGTCAGCGTCAATGGATATTGGATTGAGTTATACTTCCATTCAAAGGATCCTTAGGAAACATAACATGCACCCGTATTCTTTTATCAGACTACGAAAATCGAAACCAACAGACCTTCCCAAGCGGCTAAATTACTCTGAAAATTTATTAATTCGGCTTCAAGAAGATGGGACAATTCTGCAAAAAATTATATGGTCTAATGAAGCCAAGCTCAATGAAAGTGGAATATCCAAAGGAGAAATCGACATTTTTGGGCCACAGAAAATCCACATTTCATTGAGGTTAGTGATTTCCAAAATAAATTCAGCGTGAACGTTTTTGCAATTTTAATGGATGTTTTGTTGGCTTATCAGATTTATGAGGAAAATCTTGATGGACAAAGATACTTGGAAAATTTGAGAGGAACATTAGCAAATTTCTTAGATGGATTACCCCTTAACATTCTGAGTGATTGCTATTACCATATGGATGGTGCACCAGCACATAAACCACGAGCTGTAGATCGGCAGCTAACAGAAATGTTAGAGGATAGATGGTGGGGTAATCAAGGACCAAATTTATGGCTTCTGGGACCTGACGCCCCTTGATTTTTATTTATGGGGCAAAATCATGAGTGAAGTGTATCTTATTCCTGTAAGAAGTAAAGAAGAGTTATTAGAGCGCATTCATAATGCTTTTCGTAATATTGATCCTGAGGAAACTAGGAGGGCAACTCATCATGTTTGTATACGAGCTGTCAAGTGTATCGAGCAAAATGGGGCCCTTATTGAACATTTATTCAGATCGTAGATTAGTTTACTTAAATGATGTTTGCTATCATTTATTCGTAATAATGTAATTATCGACGATGATTGGTTTTAGCTTAGTTCCTACAATTTTTATTCATCCGAATTGTAGAAAATTGCTTCTAATGCTTCGAAATTTTATTTTACTCATAGACGGTAAATTTGGAAATTGGTTATTGAATTGCCTGCAACTTCTACCCACTACTTTTTGACATTCTAAAATGAATTCAAAAAAGATTAAATATATTTTCGTTTGAATATCCATTGGTTTTATTCCAAATGTGTTGTGTTTTTTGGATATTTTCAATCTGAAATATTGACAATTCTTGTTGAAATATCAAATTCGAAAGAACGAAGTGACAAGTACATCAATTTTAGGCACCTGTCAGGTGAGCGTAGCCAGTTCAGCTACTTGATTCAAATATATCAAAGCATTCTCTGTTAGTTCTTGCAAAATCATCCAAATTCAATATATTCCCAAATTATTTCGGAACTATAAGAGATGGGTATTGTACATGCTCATACAATTCCATCTGAAATTTGTCGCGTCATCTGATGGCCATATAAAAATTGGCACGTGCAATATGAAAAAATTGAGTTATTGCTGTTTGAAAAAGGCCAAATTGAAAAATCATACAAAACAACGCAATGAAAATTCGACATAAGTAGATTGCTTGAAAAATTCCTTGATCTTTCTTCTATCCACTCAAGCAAAAATTGTGTCTGTACTGCAAAAGATCTACAAGCTACAATTCTTTCAAATGTTCCTCAAAATTCGAGTTTATAACAAAAATATTTTAATCTGTCAAAAGTTTTGACAGATAAATGCCAACAACTTGAGTATTTTATGCCTTGCTGAAATGTCGTTTCTAGATGTATAATAAAAAGATAGATTGCCATTTGAAATAACAAAGTGATGGCCCACTTCCGGTATAACCGGAAATGGTATCACTTCTAAAATATTTCACTCCAATTGGAAATCGCTAGTTATGGCCGCGTATATATATATATATATATATATATATATATATATATATATATATATATATTATATATATATATATATTCGGTTAAAACTAATTCGTTGCTTTGAAATATTTGTTTGAAAGTTGTTAGGGTATCTGTGATTTTGTGATTTGTATTTTGATGTTTATTCGTTAAAATCTCGGTAGTTTTGTATAATATTAAATGAGGCTCATCGAGTTGATTTAGTGCAATTGCAGATTTCGTGGCCATGGTTTCTTTCATGATTTTGGAAAAACAATTACGTCAATAGCATTCATCGTGACATAAAATTCATAATAGAGAGAGAAGTCGATAATCTGATTCATTTTTCAATCCTAACAATCAGTCATAAAAATAACACACAATTTTTTGATATATATATGGAAAACTCATCTTCACTGATATTTGCATCCTTTATGACTCAACACACACAGAATCTCATAGATACGCTGCGTTCAATTCACTGATTCATTGGGCTTCATCTCTGCCATTATACGAAGAAAATATGTCCAGAGAAATGTCAGCAATTAAAGAAATTGCTAAGAATAATGGTTATCCCTCAAATACACTAAACGGAATGATCAGATAGAAACAAATTCATATTTTAGAAGTCACCCACGTATAGAAACAACAATACAGATAAACACATTCCATTGACATATTTTGACCCTATCAGCGAAAACATTGCTAATGTCATTTAGAAACATCATAAAAAAGTACCTTTCAGAACTCACATGAAACTCTTTCAAGAATTTTCGAATAGTAAAGATAAAACTGATAGGTTTGATAATACTGGAATTCATAAGTTGTCCTGTATGTTTTGTAAAGGCGTCTATATAGGTCAAACTGGTTGTTTATTCACAACTAGATACAGAGAGCATCAATCAAATTACAATAACTAGAGAAAAGACGAATCTACTTTCGCCTCACATTGCATCGAAAATGGCCATCATTTTCCACCCATAGATCAATTTCAAATTATTCACAGGATACCATAAGGACGAAAGTATTATATCTTAGAATACATTAAAATTTTCAAACTCCAACCAACTCCCTTTACTTCTGAACGATCAGTATGGCCCGGTTTATCCGTCTATATCTCATATCTTTAAATAATACCTGCTTTTATCATAATTCGTTTATTACCTCTTGTTTGCACCCTCATTAATTTTATATCTACCTATTTATATATTTATGTATTTTCAACTTTAGAACAAAATTATAACAAACAATAGTCCTTGACAATTTTTCTCATCTTAAATATATATAAGTGTACTTATAATAATACTTCATAGATACGTAAAGCTGAATTGAAAATCAAAAATTTTCATAGAACGTTGAATTGAGTAGTTTCGATTTAATTTCAAGAAAACCAAACAATTTTGAGATGAAAATTAATTTTTAAGGAACCGAAATGTTAATTACAAGATAATCATGATCGACCTCTAAAATTAAAATTCTGAGTTCCATTTTTCCGAAATGGAACTACTACCATCGCTTGCATCTACTTAAATTTATATATTTTATTAGGGTAAAAAAATTATGTTTGAAAACATTTAATATAATTTCCCCTATTTAAATCACATATTTTTCCAGATAGAAGGGTACTTACAGAAATTTGCAAAGAACTACTCATATTTTGCATCTCTATACGAATTAGGCAAAACCAAAGGAAATGGAAAAAAGGAAGGTTTGCCTTTGTATAATATGGTTCTCTCTTCCGGATATGCTAAGCCAATTATAGTAATTATTGGAGGTGAGTCTCCTCTTACAATGTCTAGATAGTTCAAGCTGACAATATTTCAAAGTTTTTTACGCTGCTAAAAAGTGCAGTTCAAAATCTTAATCCATTTCATTTAACCTTTCTATCTATAAGAAAATTATGGATGAATTATCTGGCTTTATAAATCGATTTGAAAATTTCTTTCAGTACAAGGTGGACAGATTCCGAAATTTTGGTACTGGAACTGTGTGAAATAATCTGAAGCTAGGAGAATGACTCTGTCTTCTTTGCCTGATAAATAACAAATTCGAGCTAGCTTCTTTTGTTTTCGAATTATTTGAAAATTTTCGGAATCAGTCAAGGCCAATATCTCGGTTCTTTTTGAAGTTATGTGAAAATAGTTTCGAAATTCTACAGGCACTTTTCTACCTAAAATCGATTTGCTTTCGAAAATTTATTTTATCGAACGGTTTTTGAGTAATAATGCGCTTCTTTGAATATGCACTATGAGTAACTTTGATTTCGTTGAATAGAGTTTTTGTCCCTTTCAAAAATATATCACATGTGTCCTCAGCTTCTTCATCCAGGACGTCTCCCTATGGAAAATGAAAAATTTTATAACTTTTCTCTAATTTCATTCAATAACTCTGTGTCCATTCACAGAATTTACATGGAATGATCGAAGTAGCTTGAGTGTGTTCTGTGATCTCATTTTTAATTCTTGCAATGACAACTCAGAAGAATTAGTCAATATTTTCAATTTAATCTCTTGCATGCAAATAGTATCATTTGTAATAACAGAGGATAGTTCATCAGAATATTTATCGATAATGTTATTATTTACAACTTCATGACATGATTTTTCACGGAATTATCCAAAGAGTATCTTTTGATGCATCCGCATCAAAATTATTTTGAATATACTATAATATTCAATCATATTGAACTTTTCAAAATTTTCGCACCGCATGGTAGCTTCGTCATTACAAAGGATAATAAATTCACCTTATAATTAATTTTGCTGAAAAAACAATAAATAATTTATCTGAATTGAATTTACAATAGTAATTTTCGAAATATTATAATGAGAGTACAGAACATACTTCAGCTGTTTCAATGATTGCTTATAAATTTGATAGACAAAATTGGGAAAAAATTATTCAATGTAGTATCCCCTTTACGCATAAGTTTGAAAACAAACGAGATATTGGCAACTCGAAATTTTCAAAATTTCTGAATAACTCCAAAGCGAAAATCTTGAAACTATTTGCGGCAATGAATTTCTCACGAAAACAAACACGGTGAAGGGCGGGTATTCTTCTCTCTTCATAATACTTCACATAGCTGCTATACTAAAACGTCGAAATCTATCCACCCTGTACATATATCACAACAATTATAAGGTCTTTCTCTAATGAGAAATGTTATTTTACTCTTCCCACCGTTCATTGCATTTCTCTCATGAGCACTGTTAAACTTTCAGGGATTTATGCCTCCGACTTGGCTTGCCCGTTGGCGCTAATGGAATGCTTTACAGAATGGACAATAAATACCAAAGTATTGGCGCAGCTGTTACCTCTTTACGATTACCATTTCATTCCCCTTATAAATCCCGAGGGATATGAATTTGTGTATCAGAAGGTGAATATGGCAGTTTGATACCGTAACTTAACATAGGCGGAATGTATCTCCTGTTAATTTCTTTCCTTCAAACACTTTTCTACGAGGACAATTCGACAAGTCAGGTAAAATATGTGTGGTGATACCAATACACAAGTTATAACATATTTGGGCAATATTTGAAAGCGGAAATAAGAAATGTAATTACGTTATGTAAATTAGTATGAGATGGTAAATGCCCTCGACCCACAAGAGAACCATCCTGTTGGATTTAGGCTACATGAAGCTACTCTTAGTGACAACAATTTGTGGCTGTGCCCGATGTTTCTTGATTCTACGATGGGAGCATGGTGGGGATTCAGGTAACAAAATATTCTAAATAAAGTCTAGCCTGTAACAATGGCAAAAGAAAACCAGCAAAAAATATCACATCAATCATACTTCTTATATGTCTTAACAAATCTAAGAAAAGATTTTACACAGCAAGCAAGATCATGAAAAGGACTAAGGAGATAATAAAAAATACTTAACCTGCGATATTTCCTCAAATTCCATCTCTGTTTGACCGAGAGAGCCGCGATGGCCAGGTTCAGTCTTCCAAGTGATGCCGATTATGATCCAATAAACCTCACTCATGCAAGAGTAACGCCAGTTCATCAACCAACACAGACAATTTTTTATATGCTGACACTGAGTTCCAATCCCAATTCTGACAATACTTTGTCATTTTGTTAGAAGCGATCTCTCTTGTCTACGAGAGAAGACTCTCGAATCTAGAAAGTTTTATGGTATGTGGTTGAAAATTGCAACTCGACCAATATCAAAATTTCTTTGCTTCCTCCATCGACCACCAAGTGAGGCTAATTTCAGAGTACTTTACGCCTCTATCGATCATATTCAAGTAAATTCTCCCTACGTTGAGTCTCTCGTTCTTAGAGATTTCAATATCCATTTCATTAACTGGCTGAAACATTCTGATATTGCTGACAAGTAAGGCAGCGAAGTCGAAATCTGTTCGATCAGCCGTTGTCCTATTGAACGTATCCACGAGCCCACATATATTCCAGAGTGTGATGGGGATTTTGTTAGTGTTATCGACCTCTTTCGCATCATCAATGCGAAGATTTACAGTGTTATCCTAAATCCTCCATTGGGTTTATCTGACGACAAGCTTGTTTCAACATCAAGAATCTACCAACTGAAAGCAAAGAACTTCCTAAGGCACGTCTGGCCCTACAAATTAGCCTAAGAGATTGAGGAATACTTTTTAGTGTTCTTCTGGCTAGAGTTTCTGACGATGAATCAAACTGAACTCAATAGGTTTCCGAGATTATTTTGGCCGGTATGCAATATTTGTACCCTTTTCGAAGAACTTCCTCTTCCATACCAAGAATCGGTAAGTAATAAGAATCAGATCTACCATGAATAGCGAGTAACCCAAATACTGTAAATCATAACGCAATCAATGCAAACGAGTAATCGGTGAAATCAAAGAATAAGAGACAGATTTCTTGCCTGTACAAATGGGTCAAAGCTCTTTTAGTCAGTTTTTAAAGTTGTTAGCCGATACTTGACTACTGTATCACCATGTAAAGGCTCAGGCACCTCCAATGCAACAACATCCGTTGATATAGCCGACGTCTTCGAAAAAATGTCACTTCACATTTTACCGTTAATCTCGAGGGATATACTCCACTTACTATTCCCAGTGTCTAGTCCAAGATGTCCGATATTATTTTTATACTAGGCATAATAAAGAGCGTTTTGATAAATCAAGGTATCAGCAAAGCAACTAGTCCTGATATAGTACTGATTATCGTACTTGGACAATACAGCATTCCTACAAAAGAGAATATTCCACTCTTGTTGTAAATACGCCCTAGTTCAAATCATACCCAAGAGAGGCAATTAAATCATACCAAATAACTACCGACCAATTGAGTTGCTATCAGCGATATCGAAGGTTATGAAAAATAAGAAGATCTTCTGAAATACCTTGGTGAATTTAATAGTCTTAGTGATTTTAATATGGACTCTCGTGAGCAGAGATCAACAGGAGATCTTTTGATTTATGTCACGTAACTTTGGATTTATGCTATCGAACATTATGGTATCTCTAGCAGTTTCATATCCAAAGCAAGCTAAGCTGCGTTCTTAGGGTAGGCCCGTTAAGTTTCGTTCATGATCGTCGAATTTTCTTCAAGACTGCTTTTTAGAAATAGCGGTTGACGGATTCCTATCCGACACTTACACTATCAACATGAAGGTTCCTAATGATGCTATTCCCTCTTTTACCGTTTTTATTATCTATATCAACGACCTGGTTGAAGAAACGAAAAATCTATAGCTTTACAGATGATAGCACAACAATTCATTCAATTCAAATGATCGCACGACAGCTTTCCAAAATGACTTCCGCACGTACCATGAATTTCTTCAACATAACGAATTTTCTTTTGGGATAACAGTAACCAAGTCGAAGTTAACACTTCGAAAACCAACTTCTTTTCTAGAAACGCTTTGACATATTTATGTCGAAACGTATAATTTCTTTAGCATCATCACTCAACTTATTAGGTCTTAACGTATCTTGTCATGATTATGTGGTTTCCATCGTGAAGTGGATTTCTCAGAAACTCGGTTTTTCTTCTGCACAAATCATCTTTATACCCTCAATAACTCATGATCCTGTATAAGGCGCAAATAAGACCATCAAGAGAATGCTGCTCTTTGCTAGGGGATCGGCGTCTAACGTACTCTGCGTCTGCATCCATAGGAGAGTGGTGTATATTAAGAATACACGTCGAGCCAATTTGTCTCATCTTCGCGAGGTTTAACTCATCAGTCTACGTACTACTTTTTTCAGGACCCTTTTATATAGAAACCTTCTTCACTCTGGAATTAAATCTCCAGGAATGTGTTTTTCATCGAGTTCAACCTACAGAAATTCAACACCTACGTGAATAGACCTTTTTGTTCACACGTCTATTCTGTAATACCGCAGAGAATCTTCTGTAGAGCGTGTGCACTTCTCGTGAAAGTAAAATAAAATTAAATTTAATTGACAACCAACTAAACCGCCATAGTTTTGACGCAGAGTTCTTCTGCGTTAAAATTGAAAATATGTTTATCTACTGCTAATAAAGCATTATATTTTACGCTTGAAAACTACTTCTGTTTGAGAAAGATCTCTTGATACTACTGTCATTCTTCTTCGTCACTGAAGATTATTCATAAGTAGTTCACTAAGTTATGGTGGAAAAACAAACAGCGAAGTGCCTCTGCCATTAAGTTAACATCTCCAAAAATGATCACTAATATCCAGGAAATTGTGCTTGGTGATCGTCGAGTGAATTTAAAAGAGATAGCAAAAAGATCTCATATGAACGAGATATTAGTATCTAGCATGAACATTTGTAGATGAGGAAACTATCGGCAAAATGAGGGCCACCTTTGTTGACAATTAATCAACAACATGAACGAGTGAAATTTTTCCAGGCCAATTTTCGGCCGATGAATGAAAGTCAGATGCGTTTCTGCGCCGTTTTATAATGGTATATAAAACCTGAATTCATTTTTGACGTCTTAGACAAAGTATCAATCCCAACAGTAGGTGGAGGCTAGTGGCAGTGCACCCAAAAATCGAAAGTGGTTTAATTTGCTGAGAAGATGATGGCCCTCGTCTTCCGGAATGCATTGATCATTGTATTTCATTGTTTCCTTCAAATAGGATACCAATTGCAGAAGGAAATCTAAATAATGCGGCCATGTCTTGGCAAGAAGAAAATCTCTTTTCACCACTACAAGGCCACAGCTCATTTTCCACTGTTGCAACTATTGAACTGGATGAGTTATGATATGAATTCCATATTTCTGTGACCAGGCCGCTAGTGAGGCTGCTAGTGATTCCTTTTTTTTCCTAAATATAACTCGCAAGATGGAGATTTCGAAAAATGATTTTCTTTAAAAGAGTTATAGAGTACTCAAAATATTTTCAGGAAGTAGTTCCGCACCGTAGCCCAAAATCCAAAATTTAGTGATAATCGATTTGTCTGTTTTCCGTATATTTCAAATCTTCAAATGTCCCATTTTCAATCAGCAATCAGTATAATATTCACCCTAAAACCGACCACGTTCCACTTTGAAATAAACTTGTTTCTTATTGTATGTACCGAAAGTCGGCAGCTTCAGAGAAATGGGATCTGCATACAACAATCTTCTTTTCCAGAGGCATACAGTTATGCCCTTGGGGATGATGATGGTATATGAGACAAAATTTATCTTTTGTACAAATTCGAATCTCTGAACATATCGTTGGCAAAACCTGAAAAGCTTGTAGTTCCGTTTTTGTTACAGGAGAGACTAAAAATATTTGCTATCAAAAAGAGTCGTGTTAACTTGTGATAGTTTTACAAATAAACAAACCTAATTATTACCTTCAATATGAGTAAGTTGTTGAAGTATTTCTTAATATTTGAAATATTGTAACAGAATTGAATAAATTTCTTCAATACTTTGAGGATAAACCATAAATTCCTATAATTTCATTTCATTTTCAGCACGAAGAATTAAAATTATATAAATCTTAAATATTAAGACATTACAAGTACTATTTTGATATGTTTCAATTGTATAGAATGATATCTTAAGAACCATGATAGTTTTCTCAGTTTCAACAACTGGATGTTCTGTTTTGCTTTCAGGTCAAATTGAGTGGTAAAATATATAGTTCTAAAATGAATAATATTATCAAGATTTCTAAAACAATTAGAGAGACGTTATTCTTTTCAGAATGTATTGAATCTACTTCCATTTGAGTGTGATCCTTGTTCAGATATTTCTATGAAATTATTACGTCATTCTTACATTTGAGTGTGATCCTTGTTCAGATATTTCTATGAAATGATTACGTCATTCTTAACCAAAACTAATGGAGCTTCAGAGTGTTTCTATTCTGTACGTCACACCCTTCACTCCAGAATATGAGCTGAGAGACACTTCGGTCCAATGTTGCAAAACGTTATTCTTAATAAAACAAGTCTATAATATTATAGAGAATTTATTTGCACGTAAGGAATTATCAATTTCACTCCAAAAGTAACAATATTCTTCATTAAATTTCATGTCATATATGGTGGAATTATGAATTTCCAATTTCGTCTTAATGTTTATAAGCGAATCATTTGAATTTAGAGCAAGCAACACGGACTAGTCCATTGTGGGGACGATGTCATTCTCAGATTGAGTATCTTTCTCAATTATTGCTTCTTATTTTAGTGCCAAATATGGTCTACACTCTCCTTCAGGAGGTCATGGTAGTGTAATCATCACATACATCACATTGGCCCTTTAGGTCTATATAGAGATGAATGCTAAAAACTGAGAAAGACTTTGTAATGCTAAACAGCTTTGTGCTTTGTTTTATGCACTAGGTATTTTTGTAAAACCAGATCCGCCGATAGGCTTTGCCTTTCCCCTTTTTCTTTTGGTTTTTTTCATTCCTCTTCGTTCCACTTCATGATCAGTTTGTTTCAATTTATCCTTACCCAACTAGAGTCAAATATTATTTTCTGA
This sequence comes from Cryptolaemus montrouzieri, assembly GCA_013387265.2. Classification (NCBI taxonomy): domain Eukaryota; kingdom Metazoa; phylum Arthropoda; class Insecta; order Coleoptera; family Coccinellidae; genus Cryptolaemus; species Cryptolaemus montrouzieri. Next base: position 47,622,063 of record JABFTP020000185.1, on the reverse strand, counting down.
AATGTGGAAAACTCTGAGGAAATTAATCAATTCAAAGACTTGTGATACACCTCGGCATATACAGTTCGTTTTTGGTAATAATAGAGTTGTGGTGGATGACAGGATAACCATGGCTAATAATTTTAATACATATTTTGTTCATAGTATAGCGGATATTTTGGATTCCATTGAACCTAGTGAACAATGGGAGAATGTTAATTGTAACTTGTATTTGCCATTAGACAGTTTTCGCAGGTTGTATCTTGCGGAATTGAGAATATTTGTATACTCAATGGAAGATAAAAGCTCCGCTTATGAGATCCTAAATTCTATAGTAATCACAGCTATTTTTGAGACCTTTGGTCATGTTATTCTAGAATTGATTAATCCTTCACCTGATACAGGAAGAATTCCTGAAGAATTAAAAATCAGTTCGATTATTCCCATCCAAAAGATAGCTGGAATGTGTAAAGCAGAGGAATTCAGACCGATAAACACCTGGCCTTCCATTGAAAAACTTCTTGAATCGATAGTATATGATCAGCTGATTAAACATATTGAAAATAATGAAATTTTGATGGATCGTCAGTCTGATTTCAGAAAAAAACTTTTCATGTGAGTCTTCAATTCAGGTCATGATAAATACATTCAAAATTTATACCGACGAAGGGAAATTTGTTATTGCTGTTTTTCTGGACTTAAAGAGAGCGTTTGAAACAATAGATAGAATGATTTTACTTTTGAAGTTGAACAGGATGGGTTAAGCTGGGGTTGTGTATGATTGGTTGAACGACTATTTGCAGGGGAGGAGGCGGAGGTTAAATTGCGTGAGGTACTGTCAGATGAGATAAGAGTGGATATGGGTGTACCTCAGAGTAGTGTATGAGGCCGACTTCTGTTTTGCTTTGTTTTAATGACTGTTTGTTGATTGCTAATTTGTTAAACTCTTTGCCGATGATATTCTGTTAGCACGTACTGCTAATACTTTAGAGGAGGCAGTGGAAAAAAGAAGGTTGTCCTGGAAAAGGTGGCAGAATACCTCGATCTAAATAAACTGAAGCTTAGTGTCACTAAAACGAAGGCGCTCATTTTTTCTAATAGACAGAAATAAAAAAATGTTGATAGTTAATCAGCTCACTTGAGGATTCATAATAGTGAAATAGAAATTTTACCAGTCATCAAATTGATGATTACCTGAGTTTGCAACAGCATTTTGATTACATGAATAAGGAAATTTGTAAAAAGCTTAATTTTTTTTCGAGAGTATGTTTGGCTATCAACACTCAGATAACTGTGTATAATGTTATAGTGCAGCCACATTTCGACTATTGTGCTTCGGTGTTATATTGCTTCAATATTGACCAGATCAATACTCTACAAAAACTTCAGAATTGACGTATGAAGGTCATATTGGGGGTGAACCGCCGAAAGCCCATCTCTACTATGCTAGAAGCGCTTGGATGGATGGGAGTTTATGATATGCTTTACTTTTTGGCAATAACATTCATTCATAAAATCTTGAATGGCCAGGCCTGGCTTACTTCCGGAAATTTGTTATCTTCACTTTTGATATACACGATCATGATATAAGATTTCGCGATAATTTATATTTACATAAAAAATCGTTCACATGTCCAATTAAATCACTTGTATATCAGGGCTTCCTTGAATATAACAAGATACCTAAATATATGAGAATGTGTGTATCGATTAGAGTTTTCAAAGTAAAATTACAGTCAAATATGAAAAATAAAAGTATAAGACCTTTACAAATGATATAATGAATTTGTAACGATTAAGGATACCGCAAAATGCTTTTCACTACGTCGCGTTTCTTAAAAATCGAATCCAGCACTCCTCATAATTATAAATAAAGATAAAGAAAATTAAATTTCATTTCAAGTTAAACCTCTACTATTTTACGAGTTGAGAGACCATAATTCCTGAATGCATGTTTTACAACATGCAAAATTAAATATCATCAAAATCTAGTTTTTGCTATCAATATTCAGGCCCAATGTAATAAATGCTGAAAAAGTATTGACCGAGAAAGGTCAAAGAAGAATCTGTGCCGTCGTAAGCAGAAAACGGGGAAATAATATAGTGGAGATGAGTGTCATGAGTGCGTCGAAATGTTGCAACATCAATATAATAAGAAAATTTTATCTTGACTTAAAATATAAAACGTAGAGAATGTACAGACAGCCGTAGCGAATTGAATTTTAAAGCAAATATTCAGATCTGGAATCCTTCCGACTTGTGGAATTGAAACTTTTAAGTCAATGCTATAGGCGAATATGGTTGGTTATGTATCAGTCTGTTCGATATTTCCACTATCGAAAACTCAAAACCCGTTGGGTATTTCCTTTATACCAAGAAACATGAAATTTCGTAACAAGTAATATCGTTTACGTAAAATTTTCGAAGTTCAAGGGACAATACGATAACTAAATTAGTAGTTGCCTTGCAAAAATATGTCGTAATGAACTAATTCGAAAGTTTTCTGGATCAGGTAGGCGTAAAAAGTTGGAAATACTTAATGAATCCTCTTGAGTTGAAATTATGAAATTCTGCAAGAAGAAATGTAAATGTAATGAAAGCTATGCGATAATTGACGTGTTAAATTCATTAAACAAACACGGTTTCTACGAATGTTAACAGATATTCATTGACAGAAGTGCTTTACTTTTGATCTTCGGTTGTCAGAAATAATTGAGATATCGAATTGTAATTGGTGAATTTTAATGTTGGCACAAATAATGTTGAAAATTTGTTATGTATGTTTGTGACTATTTGATATATTAACACAACTTCAGCTTTATACGAAACTCTCGGAGCTAGAGTTCGATTCACACTCGGTGGATTTTCGTTAGGTGGAGGAAAAGTTGTCCACATACGTTGCTTATTCTTCTTCTTCAAGTGCCATGCAGATTCCTGCGTAGGCGTCCATCCTCTCACTCATCATATGATTCTATTGATTGCAGCATTTTGTAGTGTCTGGAAGTCCTGTATTCCTGTCCACTGTCGTATGTTTCGTAGCCAGGATAGTTTTCTCCTACCTACCTCTTCTTCCTCCTTCTATTTTACCCTGGAGAATAAGACGCTGGAAGTGGTGTCCAAGGTAGCCAATTTTTCTTCTTTTGATGTTTTCGAAAAGTTCACGGTCTATCAAACCAGTTCTTCTCAGTATATCCTCATTCGTTACATGTTCAACCCACGATACCCTCAGCATCAGTCGTAGGGTCCACATCTCGAAGGCCACAATTTTATTTATAATTGCTGTTTTCAACGTCCATGCCTCGACTCCGTACAAGAGAACGGGCCAGACGTAACATTTTACCATTCTATATCTGAGATTGAGATTTAGGTTTTTGTCTGTCAAGAATTTTTTAAAGTTTTATGAACGTTGTTCGAGCATGCTCGATTCTGCATTCTGTTTCTTGATCTGGGTCCCATTTTTGGTTGATCATGCATCCCAAGTATTTAAATTGAGTGACTTGTTCAATGTTTTCTCCATTTATGGATATTATGGCATTTGGGGCATCGTTTCTGCTAATGGCCATACATTTGGTTTTACGGATGTTAATTTTCAAACCCAATCTGTGGCTTTCTTGATTGACCTTATCTAGTAGAGCTTGCAGGTCATTTGCACTATCTGCCAGTATCACGGTATCATCCGCGTATCGAATATTGTTAATGGGAATTCCGTTTACTTTAATACCCATGGGACTGTCGGAAATTGACTCGATGAAAGCTCTTTCCACGTTCAACGTTTTCACGTTGCTTATATGTAGCATTAACTCTTACAGTCAAGATGCTTGTACCTTAATTTTGATTAATTTAAATGAAAAACTTGTGAATACGAATATAATTCATTCAAGATACAGAGTTTGAAGAGACAATAACTGAAAGGTTTTTCTAGTTTGAATGATATTCATAGAACGAATCTGGTTTGACTTGGAGAACATTCACTTTCAATCCGTAGCTTCTAAAATATCATCTTTCAATGTGAAAATGCAACCATCTGAATATTATGAGTAACGAAGTTAGATACATTGAAATCTTTTGACAAAGTTTCCGCGCCATTATTACTATATTATAGGTTGTGAATACAGTGTGTTCCAACAAAAATATTCTACCTGTTCAGTCTCAAGATGGACTGATTTTGTCGGAAAAATCCGAGACACGTCAGTTTTAGATTGAAACGGGACTGAATTTTGACTTGGCTCGGAATATGTAAATTCAACCTCCTTTACTCAGCAGCAAATGAATCAGAATTCATTTTAGGGAAAGTGGTTCGAGTGACCTCTCAAGGATGGTCTCTTGATTTTCTATTCAAGAATAGTATCCCCAAGAACATTTAACATCACACAGAAAGTTCAAACACAACGAAAGCTTATATTGCAATAAAAAATTCACCACCGTCCTTCATGCATAGAAACACTGATTATAGTGGAAAAAGCTGAGACGTGCCAATTTTTATTGGAAGGAACCAATTCCTTAGGTGGTTTGGAGCATGTGAAATCAACCCCCTACCCTCAGCAACTCCTAAGTTGAACGTTTAATATCATAAAAATAGTCCAAACACAACAAAAGTTTGTTGTCTATTCTTAAAATCAAATTAAGTTTTCAAAATGATCTCATCCGACATCCATTCATTGATAAAATTCTAATTGTCAGGTGTCATTCCTAAGTAGAGATTCTTGTCCTCAGCATTCTCAAGTTTTTCATTCTCAAGGAAATCTAATAATTTGGATCATTAATAAACATCAGCAATCGCTCAATTGTTTTTATCACAACCATTTGGTAATGATGAATCTGTTTCACATTTGTCTTTCATCATCAGTTATCGTTTTTAGACAAACGTTAAAAACAATTTGCTTAACTGATGAGAGGATCAAAATTGTTTCAGTTTATTATCGAAATAATAGCTGCGCCAAGCTAGGGTTTTCAATGTGAACCATCCAGATAAATAGGAAAATAAATTTTGACTACGAATTCGGTCGCTAACAAAAACATGAAGTTTAACATTGGACTATATGAAACGAAGAAACTGGAGTGGCACGTTTGATCAACCTAAAATGGAAAACACTACTTCTATCAGAAAATTATCCACATGATCATGAAATATCACCGATTTCTCCATCACAAAGTGATACTAGTTCATGAAACAAATAAAGCGATCCTGACCGCCACCTGATATTTTTTAAAATTTTAAGTGAAAATATAAACAATAATCCACATATTATTTATAACACCTGTTTTTTCTACGACATATTCTATCAATGGAGAAGAGAATAGGCTTAATTGTCGATATTGGAATATCCAGAATCCTTATTAGTTCACATTCATACACAGAAAGGAATTAGAAATTGAATGTTTGTTTAGGCTCACAGAAATTTTGGAGCATAATAAAACTCTCTCAAAGAATGAGATACGATTATAGCAAGATGGTGCTCCTCCATATTTCGACGATAGTAGACGACAATGTTTGGATGCAAATTTCTCAGGTCAGTGGATTCACAGAAGAGGAACAGTTGAGTGGCCAACCAGATCACGGGGTTTGAGTGCCTCATATTTCTTCTCAGAAGGTCATCATAAATCAAGAGTTTATTCTATACAACCTGAAATCATGGAAGAGCTGCGGAGTACAATCGTCAGCGAATGCAGACTTTTGAAACCAGAAGTTCTTAAAAATGTTAGAGAGAATTCGAGAATTGTTGGTATCGTTGTATAAAGGTAGAGGGAGGTCATTTTGAGCATTTAATTTGATTTTTGGCATTGTCAAGTTTTCATTGAAATGCAAATTTTCGTTGTGTTTGAACTGTCTCCATGATATAAAATGTTCATAAGGGTAGTATTGTTTGAATAAAGAATTAGAAGACCTTTCCAAAGATATGTCACAACCCACTTTCGCTATAATGAATTTCGAATAAGGTGCTGTATGATATCAAATGTTCATGAAGATACAATTTTGCAATAGACAATTGAATTACCTTTCCAAAGAAACGTCTCTGGACTCCATTTCTCCATGAAGAATTCCGACTTGGGTACTGCTGAGGTAGGGGTTGATTTTACATGCTCTTAACACAATAAAAATTGGTCCCCTCCAATGGAAAATCGACGTGTCCCAGCTTTTTCGCTACAATTAGTCTTTTTTGACATAAAGGAGGTGTAAAATTTTCATTGGAATACGAATCTTTTTGTTTTTGGACTTTCTCTGTGCGATATTGTATGTTTATTAAGATACTTTTTTGAATAGATATAAAATAATTTTCCAAAGATATGTCACTGGACCTACTTAATGAATTCTGATTCAGGTGCCGCTGAGGGTCGGGGTTGATTTTACAAGCTCTGGACATACTCAGAATATGGTCGTCCTCCAATTAAAAATTGACGTCTCTCAGCCTTTTTCGCCAAAAGCAGCCGAACTTGAGATAGACTGAGTGACAAATTTTGGTTGGAACACAATGTATATCGATTTGATCATCTTTTCATGAAAGGCAACTCACTTCCGGAAAACTAGGAGAACTTAAAAGTTACGTGAAAGATTTCTACATTCTGAACGCACCTAAAATGTACAAGTCAATTTTCATTTGAAATGAAAGAACAACTTTCAACAGAACCTACAGGCAAGGGTAGATAGCATATTCCAGTCAGTGGAATAAGTTCAGCAAAACTAAATGGACTTTTCTAAAGTTTTCAATTTTTGTGGTATGGAAAAGAAGAAAAACTTTTCATTAAAGTTACCATCTAATAATATTCCTACGAATTTGATGAAATCCGAATATGTGTGTCCTAGTTATTACTCTAGATATGGCGAATTGAAAAATTTCAACTAGTCTGACACGATTTGGAAATTAAGAGTTGAATCAACAAAATTTTCAGGTTTGAAATAACATGTAGAAGGATAGTATGGAAACCGCTTAGGTTATTCTGGAGATATAGTGACTTGAAAATTTCCACTCTTCTCTACTCCGATTCGGAAATTAAGGTCGAACCAAAAAAAACAAAGATGAAAAGTCTGCGATAATAATATGCTAAAATATAATATGAAAATTGCATAGATGTGTCAAGGTTTTTACAGGAGTTATGACAATAAAATTTCAACTACTCCTTCCTGATTCGTAAGTATGGATTCAAAACATTTTTCATATAAACGTTTTTCAACACCTCGTGTTTCTGCGTCCTTTGGAAGAAAATTCGAAAACCACCATGAGGTTGGGTGCAATAGGAAGTATTTCTTATGAATTCTACCTAAAAACTACAAACCATACTCATCTCAAGTATGTTTCTTTAAGTAGGGATGCTCATATCTTTGATCATCGAGTTCAAAAGGATAGGCCTCCTAGTTGAACCATCTCCCATAGGCTGTTCATGTATGATTTTTTTTCGATCACATCGGGGATCTACATCATCTGAATATAAGGGCTTTGTATTCCTTTTTCAAGTAATATCACAATTTTAGTATCTTCATTGATATCCCTCATTTTTAAGTTTTCAGCTTTAGCAGGTGTAAAAATTTCAATATGAAATGGTCCTTAGCGTCTGAGCGTGAATTTGTTGAGACGGAAAATGAAATGCTATTGACACATAAAGCTCATATCTAGCAAGATATTAAATTTAGAATGTTTTGATGACGTAAATTTAAAGAACGATGTTCAATTGTTAAATACCCTTGTAATTAGAAAACTACGTTAACGTCATCGCAATAATCGAATCATTCAATTCGAGACACGCGTGCTAGATTCAGAACCGCATTTCTCCTGAACCAAATGTCCCTCTGATTCAAATTTCTGGGGGTGAACTTCCCGCTCATCCAAAGATGATATCCAAATAATAATTGACCTGCATTTTAGATGTCCGTAGAATATAAATACTTTATTTGTAGTTTTTGAGCTATTTTCGTTAATCGGGTTTTTGCCCTTTACATCAAAAATGTGATTAAATTAAAGAAATCTTGCGCATTCAAACAAAAACTGATTTAGCAGATGATTAAGAAGCCACCGATTCCAAATAAATATTTTTCTTCAAACGGAACTCAGTCTGTTAGTGAGTTTCATTTCTACCTGAAAACGTATGCAGTTATTTCCTGCTTCAAATCTTTCGGTGATTCATCCTGTATCTTCATCATAAGCTGATCAAACAAAAATTCTTTCACAGCAATTCCGAATGTTGCAAGGTATTGATCGTATAAATGTAATTTATAGTTAAAAACAAGTACTGTGTTTTAAGGAACTTTACTTAATAATTGCGATTCGTAACGCGTTTCACTACACCGTAGCTTCTTCAGACGAATGAATGTACAGAAAATATAAATATTAATGTTCTTGACTAATTAAAAGCTTACTGGGTTGCTTCTTCTTAAGTGGTTATTTATGACAGGTATATCCGATAAAATTAAGGAATAGATTGCTCCCCGAAGAGATTCAATAGAGGTGAAGGGCTTAAATCGACTTGTTCATTGATGAGTCTACCTGAGTGTTTGTATTTATTGATTTCTAAGGTTTCCCAAAGATCTACCTTCAATATTTATTATCTGTATGCAAAATTTCAAACTGTGGGTCGAAAGAGTGATTATTTTCTAAGAGATGATTCGCGTAATTTGAATCTGATTTTTATTTGAAAAACTGCGTTTGTGTTCCGATATTCTAATATTAAAATTTCTATGTGTTCTACCAATGTAGAATTATCACAGTCATTGCAATTCAATCTATAAACACCTGCTTTATTGTTTTCGCCTGGTTTGGTTTTATTATTTTTTATATATTTGCCTAAATTATTATTAGTTTGGAAAGCTATGTTGAAATTATTGCTACTCAAGAATGATTTCAGTTTCTCACTTATAATGCCAACGTAGGTTAAGGTGTTGAATTTTTAATTTAATTTATCGACAGGGTAAACTTCATTCAATGCGATTCTACTTTGTTTTTTATTTAAAATATTATTTATTAGTTTGGGATTGTAACCATTATTTTTGGCTATTTGTTTAATCAAATTTAATTCTTTGTTGAAATTTTCTGGTGATAACGGGATGTTAATCAATCTATGAATAAAACTATTGAATGCTGACATTTTATGTTGATATGGATGACACGACTAGTTATGTATTATAATATCTGTATTATGGTAAATTGCAAAATATGTTTTCCATTTTCATTCGAAATTGTTACGTCTAAGAAATTTATCGAATTATTGCTTTCTATTTCGGTTGTGAATCCAATTTTTGGATGTAATGAATTTATATGAATTTCGAAAATTTTAACTGTCTATCTGTTCCTGTGAAGCAAATAATGATACCGTCTACATAGCAATACCAGTATAAACAATATTTACTGAGTGGATAATTATGAATTAATTTCTCTAAGTTCTTCATGAATATTTCTGCTAACAAAGGACTTAACGGATTGCCCATAATCAAGCCGTCTTCAATATTATAATATTTGTTATTGAAATGGAAATAATTTTGATCTAAATAAATTTGTAATGAAAGAATATCTGATATAATGATAGTATTGACATATTTCTTTTCTAATAATTTTTCAACTAAGTAAGACGTATCTTTCGGAGAAATGTTGGGAAATAGATTCTTAACATCGAAAGAAATGAGTTTGGAATTAGGTGGTATAATGGTATCATTGAAATTGGCAATTAGTTCGTATGAATTTCTGACCGAAAATTTAGATTTAAAATTGCAATGTTTTATTAGCAAGTCGTTGAGGAATTTTGAAAGTTTGAAATAAGGTGCCGTCACATAAGAAACAACAGGTCTAATAGGGTAATTAGGTTCATGAAGTTTTATCAACGAATATAATTCGGGGGATTGTGGATTGGAGTTAATGAATTTATATTTTTCGTGGTCTGTAATTAATGATTTTGCTGTCGAAATAATGTTTTTAACCACTTTCTGAAATTTTGCGGTAGGATTCTTAGTTGATGTTATATAGTTTCCGGCTGTTAAGAATTCTTCAGTTTTAGAAATATAATCGGTTTTACTAATCGCGATGACGGTGTTACCTTTATCTGCTTTAGTGAAAACTATATCGTTCTTGGTACTATTTTCACGAATTTTTTATCTTATAATCGGAATTGCAATAAGGTGATAATTCGAAAAGTCTTCTTTGATGATTTTTGCTGTTTGATGTTTGGCTAAAATATTATCTTTGGAGTTTTGAGAATGATTTCGGAGTCTATGCCTAACTGTTCAAAATTAGTTCTATTATGTTTTGGATGTAAATTATGTTTGAATCCTTTTTAGTTTTATTATTGATAATGGAATTTTACCAAGTAAAAACCTCCCAAATTCAAATGTAATTTATAGTTATTTATCTCTTCTCTTTTTATACATTATCAACATTTTCTCAACAGTTTGCATGAGGATCCGCATTTGAGAATTAATAACATTTTCGGAAACAGTAATGGCGTAAATAAGAGTAATACTCACAAGTTATCAGATATCGTCCAAATAATTATGAAACATACAAAATTATTCTTATCTGTCCCAAATTGGGGAAATATCATTTCTCACGCATAACAATACAAAAATAACAGCGGTATAATAATTGAATTGCCGTGACAAACATGAAACGAGAAAACATGCGATTGCCAAACGGACATACACTTCAATGTTTTCAAAAATAACCGTTGTACTGCCATCAATTGAAGGAATTATGAACTTCCAACCTGGTACAAGATGTTGAAACTATAAATACAGATATCATTCGACTAATTTCAACTTTCTATTAAAATATTAAAATATAACAGTAGATGGCATTTAGTTGATTTGTGTCAGATTCATAAATAGCAGAGCTCTTGTTGTTATGAATTAGTACCATTTCTAAGAAAAGACGAATCTTATTGTTTTATTGTTCATCAAGCATTTCAAATTCTAGAAGTCGATCAGCTTTCTCTTCAAATGGAAAAGGGTCATGTGGTAGCTTTCTGGTAACACCTCTTTATACGACTGCATAATTATTTACTTTCAAAAATAATTACTTCGAGAATTATTTGCAATTGGAATCAGACAATCCTGTCAACTGCCTCCAAGAAATTTTCCATGTGGAAGATTGTGTGATACATCTCTGAAAGATTATTCAATTTACTGTTTTCCTAAGTTAATTGATGATAAGGCAACTAACTACATTTCATTTTAGATATGTCGCGCCGATTTTGTTTCGGAGAGTTAATAATTCTTCTGCTCTAAAATGGGAATCTGGAAGCATGCGATATCATTCTCTCAAGAAAGAGCGAGACTCTATTCTTTTGAATCAATAAATGATAAGGATTGTTCATTTTGCTGGCATGTGTCAGTTAGTTGTCCATCTTTCCGTGTTTAAAATTTTTTTTTCCGGAACTGCTAGATTCAGTTATTTCTTCTAGTTGTTCTTTAAACACAGGTGACTTGCGGTGGTAGCATTTTCCACAGTTTTGATAACTTGAAATAATGGTCATTTTGTTGAAGATGCTGCAAAACCCATTGAATATTTCCGATAGATCTACCACAATTAAGAAACTGAAAAGTCAATGAGAATTATAGAAATCTAATGAGGTATCACTCAATTAATTTCTTATTCTAAAAATTTCCAAGAATAGTAATATATATATATATATATATATATATATATATATATATATATATATATATATATATATATATATATATATATATATATATATATATATCTTTCGATAGTTCTCCCCATTCATGGCTTCAAGAAATTTTGGAAATTTATAAAATTGATAAGACACTTCGTCATTTTCTGAATTTGTAATGAAAATTGGAGAACCAATCTTCATTTAAATATTTCAAAACAATCGTTAAAATCCGAAGTAATTCCAATCAAAGAGGCATTTTCAAGGTGATTCTTTAAGTGCTCTTTGGTTTTGTCTTTGCCTCAATCCATTATCTCATGAATTAAATGCTACTAGTTTCGGCTTCAAAATAAAGAGTTTATTAACTGAATTCAAATTAAGTCACTTAATTTATTTAGATGATATTAAATTATATGCGGAACCAGATCTCATTTAAAAAGTCTACTTGAGATTACTTTCAACTATTCCAATGATATTCATATGAAATTTGGGCTTCCAAAATGTGAAAATCTTTCTATTGAAAAGGAAAGATCACCTCTGATTATATAAAGATTTCCAATATCGAAATCGAGCCAATGCATCAAGGAGATACATATTTTTCAAGATTTTTGGATTTTGTCAAGAGAAGACAATAAACCATAGCAGCACTAAAGAAAATATTAGAAGTTCATATTACAAAAGACTTAGAATTATCATCAAGAGTTATTTAACTAGTAAAAACCTTTTCAGAGCTATCAACTCCTATGCCGTTCCTATTCTTACATCTTCTTTTGGAATTATTAAATGGTCTAAAACTGATCTAAATGAGTTACAATGTCAAACGAGGAAAATGCTCTGTAAATATCATAAGCACCACCCAAAGTCAGCTGTTCAGAGAGTTACACTACCTAGACATCTTGGAGGTCGTGGATTAATTGATTTGAATAATCTTCATAGTAAACAGATTTTTCATCTACGTTCCCATTTTCATGATAAACAGAGAACGTCTAAATTACATGATATTGTTGTTGCTTCAGATTATAATCTTACACCTCTGAACTTGACAATGCAAAAGGTAGATTTTGATATATTTGATGATAATTCTAAAGAGAAAGTTGGATGCAGAAGGAATTACACGGAAAACACCTAAAGAATTGAAAATGATTATATTGATGAAATTGCATCGAATAAATGGTTAGTATCTGGAGAATTGTTTGCTGAAACAGAAGGCTTGGCAATTGCGATCCAGGACCAGGTTGTTTTCTGAAGGAATTATAGAAAACATATCATCAAACAAAATATAGATGATTCTTGCCGTAGATGTTTCTGTTCTTCAGAAACAGTTTTTCATATATTATCATCTTGCTCAGTCCTTGCTTCAACAGATTATTTAGAAAGACATAATGCCGTCGCTAATATTATTCACTTCAATCTAGGAATTAAACATGACCTAATTCCAAAAAAAAAAATTTCAAAAATATGAACCTGAGATTATTTGTGAAAATGACAAATATAAACTTTATTTTGATAAAACAATTCTGTGCAACAGAGCTGTAAAACACAATAGACCAGATATCGTTCTTAATGATAAACAGAATCAAATAACATATATAATTGATATTGCTATACCCGACACATAATATACAAAATAAATACAATGAAAAATTTCTAAATATATGATGCTTGGCGACGAGATTAAAAAATGTGGAAAATGAAGAAAATATTCATTCTACCGATTATTATTTCTACAACAGGAGTTATTCTAGAAATCTTCACAAAAGTATTGAGATTTTGGGTCTGAAGAAAATTTGTTTGAACAGTTACAAAAGATAACAGTCATCAAATCTTGTAATATTCTTCGTAGGTTTCTTTCCGAAAATAATAATGAGGTAGAGTCATAGGTTTTCTCTTTAGTTTATACTGCTCAGAATCTCATTTCATATTTTATTTATTTGTTTATATAAATGTAATATAATTAACTGACAATTTTGTCATATTTATATTCAGAGCAGTATTCTATTCGATCGTTCACCACTTCACACAAAGGAAACTATTAACGAGTAACATTCAGTGTTACTGACTAAGGTCCGTACACTGGATTTTTCCGGGAGAAAGCCTCTGACACTACTCGTTGGTACATTGATATCATTGTCTGATGATGCTATAGTATGTATATATTCTGGTAGATTGATATATTCTCATAACATTTAACGTTATCCTAATATATAATTACTCCAGGATATGTTTTGAATATAATCATTGCCTGGCAATGGTATTAATTACCGGGTGGTGGATTTATATTTTTCATGAAATCAGTTTGATTGCATGAACAGATATATGGGCAACTCGTCGGGGTAAAACCCTATATATATATATATATATATATATATATATATATATATATATATATATATATATATATATATATATATATATATATATATATATATACGGGTGAAACTGGAAAGAGGCTCGCCCTAAAACTTTATTCCTATCAAATATTTTCAATGAAATTTTTGAAATTTATTCCTTCGAGTTCAAGTTGAATGGCTCTGACAGTTTATCTGAAACGCTTCCGGTTTCACCGGAAATGAGCCGAAGTTTCAATTTTTAAATGGCTCACCCTGTATATTTTTGGGAAAACGAATGAAACTCTCTTTGTCTATACATTCAGTATATTTAATGATGTATTTGCCAATTTTAAATCATTCTTGATAAATTTGTTCTCAAGTCTAGGTGGCTATGACGACTCAGCTGGTTCTAAAATTGTAATGCATACAAAGCATAAACGCAAAACCTTAGCTTTATTTTGGCATGGCGCATATACTCATAATCGTACATTCCAGATGAATAAAATTTAACTAAACACATAAATAACGCAAAATACACAAATGGACCATAGATCAGCATAACTTCACAACAGGTTTTCGAAGAGACCCCCATTCTGTGCCTGACACAGCCTATTGTGGCGAACAGTAGCACGTACTACATTATCTATTTGATTTGGAAAAATTTCATTTATTGCTCCCCGAACTCTATTCTCTAAATCCTCTCGATTTTCTGAAGCAGTTCTATAAACACGATTTTCACATGGGCCCACAAAAAATCTAATGGGAGCAAGTCGGGCGACCGAGCTGGCAATCTAGTCGGGCCGTTGGTGCCTATCCACCTTTCATTTAAATTATTATTTAGGTATTGAACAACTTCCCTGCAGTTGTGCGCTGGTGCTCCATCTTGTTGGAAAATTAAGTTATTAGCAACAGCCAGTGGTAAACCATCAATCAGATTGCTTATTTCGATTTGTAAAGATCCTAAATTTCTTTCCCCTGTTAATGTTATACCAAAAATGATTGACCTATGAGATATGTCGCCCTACCATTGCCATCCATACATTAAACCCAAATCGCTCCTGGAAATTACCCTCACGTACTAAATGCTCGTTTTCGTGGGCCCAATAGCGCGTATTGTTTCTATTGAACATTCCGTTGTTAATAAATCAGGATTCATCTGAATATAAAATTTTATGAGGATACCTTGGATCCATTTCCATCTTTTCAAGAAACTGGTTGCAATATTCTAATATTCGGCCATTATCATTTTCATAAAGGTGTTGATGAAGATTGTATTTGAACGAGCGAAATTTATGCTTCTTAGAATTCTCCAAACACTCTGATGACTTATCCCTATTTCTTGTTCGATTTCTCTGGTAGATGCCGTACAATTCAAATTAATGTACGCTAATACATCAATTTCAAATTTTCGCTTACTATGAAATTTTGATTATCTGCAACAACCGGTTGCTGACGAAACTTCACTTCCAGTTTTGGAAAATAGTGCCTTGAAGGATGTTGCCGTTCTGGATGGCGTTTAGCGTATAAAATTGCTGATGCTGTAGAGTTTTTCGGCATTCGCCATAAATGAGTAGCATATCTACTTTTTCATTCTGTGTGTACAGCATTTCGTCTGTTTTTCTGCCGTGAAAATTAAAAAATTCTGAACAATTTATACCAACTCACCAACTCAGATGCAACACAATCTTATCTTATGACATTTAAAATTGAATACAAAACATTCTAAGATCTATCTATCTGTGATAGGATTCCAATGCATTTCCAAAGCACTTCAGATAATGAGTTTAAAAACGAGTATTATACTACGTCCAGGATTACGAATGGAAATTTTCAACGAAAAATTATCAATTTGGTATCAAAATATTCGTAAAATATTTTGCGTATTGTAGTGTTAACGAGCCTCTATTATACCTTGCGAAAATAAGATTTTTTTAAAGAAACAATGTTTGGAATGTTACGAAGCCAATAACAGAAGGAATTCTACAGTTTCAGTGATGAATCCAAATGTACTCGATTTCGGTCGATAAATAACGCAGTTTTTTTGTCGTCATAGCCACCTTGACTTGAAAACAAATTTATCAAAAAAAATTAAAAATTCGGCAAATTCGTCTTAAAATATGCTGAATGTATAGACAAAGAGAGTTTGATTCGATTTCTCAAAAATATACAGGGTGAGCCATTTGAAAATCGAATATTTGGCTAATTTCCTTTGAAACCGAAAACGTTTCAGATAAACCGTCAGTGCCTTCAAGTTGAAATGAATTTTTAATTAAGTTCAGAAAATTTCATTAAAAATATTGAAGCCTTCAATTTACATTACATCAATGGCAAATGTTGATGACTTGAGAAATATTATCATCGCTGGGTGCAACTCGACAAGAACAGATTCTGTTGTTTTAGATAGAATTCGCCAATAAATGAAGAGAAGACTGGAATCTTACATCTGAGCTGGAGAAGGTCACTTTGAAAAAGTTATTTTCCAGCTGTACCGTTCTTACTTCCCTTGGCGATCCTGGTCCTTCATATCGTCTTATGTGTTTTTCCAATATATCCGTAGATGAATATTTAAAAAAAATTTTTTATCGGGAACAATACACTTTGGAAATCATTCAATGTACAACCATCCATACATGAAGTGCATGTCGGTCATCTCTGCATTCGTAAAACGATTCATGATAGCCGATTGGAAATTCAAATTTAATGGATTCAAATTTACTGGAAAACAGAAAAACTCAAATGACACTTATTTCAATCATTTTTGAACACATCTATGACTGAGCATAGAACAGGTATTATCAATGGAATCGCAAAGATTCATAGAAAACTTTTCAACCCATATTTACTCAAAAACTAGGCTTCGTACAACAAAATGCCAAGAAAGAGTTTTTCTTGAAAAGTAATTCGAAATCAGTAGCGTCGTTTCTTTGAGAATAACCTTCGCTGCGCTCATACGCGCGCCTCTGGCGAGGCCAAAATATTGTTTCGTGTTGAAAACTGCGTGTCTTTGAAAATTGCCGGCAACCCAAAACTTCACCTCGATATCTCTAACGGTTTACGAAAAATTCGAATTTAATTGCATCTTTCGATTAAACTAATACCCTGTAAATCTGTAAAAAGGTATTGGCGGACCTATATTTATATGACATCTTTTCATGAAATGTCATCTGCAATCACATCCTTGAATATTGCCGTATTTTTCAAACACCCTGTAGATTAGTTCAAAATGAACAAGACAGACTATAAAATAATAAAATATCTATAGTGATATATATAAACAAATATTTTTCTTTTACTTCAAAAATTCGAGAAAAATTGGTATTATTAGCTCACAACCAGAATTGGCTCTAACAAAGAGCCACAAGTTACAAATAGAAAATTTAGAAAATATCGAGATAAGCATTGACTTACAAAATCAGAATTCGAATTTTAGGACTTGAAAAACTTACACTTAAGGCAATAAGCGAACGAAGTTTTGAAATAGAATGGTTCAATGGACCATTAGTAGAAGTTATGGCCGAAAAACTACGAAAGAACGGATTTCTTCAAAGATCCATATCTCCTGAGGGGGTAATCTAAGAATCTCAAAATTTACCATTTGATGGATGATGAAACAATTGAAAAAATGAAACAAAATCATTTCCTTAAACAGTTTTGAGCAGATATCTCATTTG
This sequence comes from Cryptolaemus montrouzieri, assembly GCA_013387265.2. Taxonomy (NCBI): domain Eukaryota; kingdom Metazoa; phylum Arthropoda; class Insecta; order Coleoptera; family Coccinellidae; genus Cryptolaemus; species Cryptolaemus montrouzieri. Next base: position 47,604,491 of record JABFTP020000185.1, on the reverse strand, counting down.
TATATATGCTCTTTGCAGAGAAAAAAGGGGGAATCTTTTCCATGGTTGAAGAATATGCGAGAATTTCGTAAAGGCAAGGCAGTGAATCTACTTAACAACTTTGATACCCACTTCAACGACTTTCCTAAAGCTAAATATGATGAACATTACGGAGGAGATAAGCCCTTCTCAGAAGCAGAGTCTAACATCATTAGAGATTACATTCTGGAAATTAAGGAAAACGTAGCTGCTGTATTTCTACTATTTTCATCGACAAAGGTATGAAGCTCAGAAATTTCTATGAAATATATATTTACAACAAAAAACTTGTATGTTCTTCTTACCACAAGCATTGCCTATTTCCCAATTACGTTGTTATAAAAACATATCCATAGTTCATCAGACCTGAGACATTACCACAACAAAATAGCGATCTAAAGTAGATGCAATGGACTCTTATTCTCATTTCTCGAAAAATGAATCTACTAGGAAATATAATTAAAAATCTTATTTTGTTAGTTGCATATAATTCATTTGTAACTATTATAAAAGATATCGATGCTAAAGGGTTTATTAGACGGAACAGGATTATTGATCAATCTCAAATTTTGGCATTTGGCGTAAATGGATACTGATTTTCAATTTGCAATTGTTTTCAGAGCCGTACCACAAGTAAGATTATATATTTTTTGTAGTTTCACGAGAAATCTGTTATCTTTGAAGGAAACTTACTTTTCGATGATTTTATATACAGGGCGCTCAAAATGACTTGTCAATTTGACCAAACTAAATTGGTTAAGAACTTACGTTTCAAACACGAGTACCAATTTGTTTAGTATTTATTTAATTATTGTGTTATCTCCGATATATAAAATGAGTCGTTTTCATTTTCATCAAAACCTTGCACTTCTTCATTTTATGATTAGTTGGTGGAACATAAAAACAGACAATGCATTTAATTCTGATGCCAGTTTCTATGTTCCGCACTGTTCTATGTAAGTTTCTTTGATTATCGCGAGCAATTTGATATTAGAAAGTATCAAAATTAATATTGAATTAACACTAACTTTTCTGTGTATGGTTCTCTCAAGAATAAAATGGCAAATAAATACTCAAAAGAGGATATTTTGAACTTATTCATAATTCTCTAAACACGGCTCTAAACTACCTAATGATTAAATGAAATGAGGCATGAGGATATTCCTTCATCAGATGGAAAAGAGATATGCAATCTTTTCGCCCGATATTTCGAGAGTGTATATGTCCTGGAAGTCAGCAGCGTAGTCGTAGAGTAACTGTTAAAAACTGCAATAATGATGTACTATCCAATATTCTTATAGAAGAGGAAGAGGTCCGAGAGGTTCTCTTATCCCTTGACGTGTCGAAGGGTTCAGGTTCAGACAGCATTCCAGCAATTTTTCCCAAAAATTGCGCTCACAAATTAAGTGAACTACTGCATATTTTGTTCAGTCAGTCTCTGATTAATGGTGAATTTCCAAAAAAGTGGAAGAAGTCCGCCGTTGTGTCAATTTTCAAAAGAGGAGATAAAAATGATGTTTCTAATTATAGACCTATTAACAAACTTTCGATCATTGCTTAAGTATGTGAACGTATAATTTATAAGTATCTTTTCTCTAATGTGAAAAATTTCATTATTCAACAACAGCACGGATTTTTAAGGGTAGGACTCTGGAAACTAATTTGATCGTTTATAGTGGGTACCTGCAGAGTGCAATGGATTCTCAAATTCAGACTGATGCTACTTACACTGATTTTTCTAAGGCCTCCGACGAAATAAGTTTCGATATTCTCATTTTTAGACTAGCCAAAGCAGGTGTAAGTGGTGGGTTGCTGAGTGGATCCAATCGTATCTTCTGAGTAGGTCACTGTTCGTTAGTTTAAATGGTTTTAAATCTTAATCTTCCATTAGTTCCTTATCACTTTTCAGTACTCAATTGGGAATTCATTGTTGCGACGATTGTCCACGGTTTTTGATCTGGGTGTCTCTTCGAAGTTGCTCTTCGATGCATACATATTTCGCATACCAAATAGTTCCAGTCGAATGATGGGTTTTATATTCAGGAGAAGTAAGGAATTATCATATTTGTATTATGCTTACATCTACAGTAAATTAAATTTTGCCTCATGTATTTGGAACCCTCGTTATGATTGTTATTCCAACCGACTTGAACGCATTCAGAATAGATTCATACGGTTCATATGCTTCAAAAATAACTTTGTTATCATGAATCACGACTACGCTCCTGCCCGTAAGTATTTCAATTTATTGTCACTCGAAAATCGTAGAACTATATCTAATATTTTGGTTTTGTTTAAAATATTGAACTGCGTACTTCAGGTACCTGAGATCTTGCACTTGGTTACTTTTAATGTTCCTATGAAATCTTTGAGGCACCACGGCCTCTTTTCTATAACATTTAGAGAAACTAATAGTGCACAGAACTCCCCTATCGATAGGATGCTAAGTGTCTGCAACATGCATAGGAGTATCAATTTGTTTGGGGTCACATTGGTCTCTTTGGAGAGAACATTATGCTTGCTCTTTCGTTGACTTACATCAAATTCATTCAATCGTTCGTTTTGTAATTATCAATTTGTATTTCTGTCTTGTATTTCTTTTTTCATCCTCATTATTAATTATTAACGACCGTCAGTATGGTTTTCGCAGGCAAAGATCAACAGAAGATCTGCTCGCCTGCGTCACTCATGTTTGTACATAAACGATGGAAAAGCATGGGGAACCTAGAGCAATAGCCCTCGACATCTCTAAAGCCTTCGATAGGGTTCGGCATGCAGCCTTGTTGAGTAAACTTGCTGGATATGGGCTCCCCGGAAAATTGCGAGGTTGGATAAGTAGCTTTCTCTCAAATTGATCAATATAGATTGTGATTGACGGTATAACATCTGATTGTTCTCAATTGCAAGCAGGAGTACCTCAGAGATCCATTATTCCGCCAACCTTGTTTCTGTTGCAGATAAACGATCTTCTGTCATCTACGGAGAGCAAGATCGCGAGAAAGACGCAAGCAGCTACGTTTTCTAGAAAGGTCCCCGCTGGAGAACCTCCTCTAATGATGCAAGGCCAACAAATTGCATCCAAAGATTCGATGCACATTCTTGGAATAACGGTCAATTCCGGGTTCTGCTGGATTAAACATGTATCAGCTATAGCTAAGTCGGGATCAGCTAACTTTATTTTTCTTTTCAGAGCCAAGTGATACTTCGTCATCTCAGCTGTTGCTTCTATACAAGGAGCAGATTCGACCTGCTTTGGAATATTGCTCCCATGTATGGGGATCTGCGCCCAACCATTCGTCGCGGATGTTGGATAGTGTGCAAAAACGGTCTGTGTGCCTCACCGACCACCCGGAGATCATCCGCGATCTCGAACCGCTGGCTCTCAGAAGACAAGTTGATGACCTTTTCGTTTTTACAAATACTTACACGGAAGATGCTCCAAGGAGCTGAAAGATCTTGTTCCGGGAGAACTCATGTTTTGCTGCAACACTAGGCTGGCAAGGAGTTCTCATCATAAGGCAGTACACTTAACAACCCCTCGAACCTCTCTCTATAAGAATTTCCTTCGTTTACAGTACCGGCGAGCTGCGGAACTCGCTTCCATCCAACATCTTCCCAACATCCTACAATTTGGCCCTCTTCAAGAAACGAGTTAACAGTAACCTCAATTTTTCCCAGGCGCCCATTCATCTGCTGTAACAGGTTCGCCTATGCCTGGGAAATGCACATAAAAAAAAGAAAATTTAGCCCTATCGGAACGAGCCGAGCGGCGACGTGCCGCATGTCCGATTAGTTCACCAACATCAAACGAGCGGTTTCACGAGAGATGTCGAGATCGCGAGATATCTTTCTAACACTGGCATGACGATTCTCGAGCACCATTTGCTTGATGTTTTGGACGTTACATCAGTTGAAGAGGTCGAAAGTCGTTCGAACGAAGCAAATCTTCGACGATTTCCTGGCCGTCTTTGAAGGCTTTGTACCATTCGTGAATTTGGGTTTTCGATAAAATAGGGTCTCCATTCCTTTTCGAGTATTCGCAACGATTTAGCACACGGAAGTTTGTCCAAAACACAAAATTTGAGACAAAATGTTTGTTCAATATATTTTTCCATTGTTAACTGCGCAAAGTACCACAGAGGTCGACCAACTTCAATAGATGTCGTAAACAAACTAGTTAACAGATCACGCTCATGTTTGGCATACTAATTAAGGATAGTCCTACCAACATATAGAATTTACAAATACTTAAAATTACTCAACGCGGGCAATTTAAATGAGAAATTTCGGATATTCTTCTGTCACAGAGTATACGGGGGAGGAAAGATGTAAGTGACGGAGGTGCTTTCGAAACACCCCCTATTAACACTCTGAGGAGCTTCGTTTCAGATATACAGGATGTTTTCTGAATGTCGCTTAATATTCAAAAATTCACAACTCTGCAACTGTAACACCGAATACCAAGAAATTTGGCACACAGGATCACCTTTGCAGGATCTATCCAAAGCGGGATATTAATTTCGAAAATTTCAAGACAGGACTGAATAAATGTACAAAATTGTGTTAAAGCGACACAACACCCTTTATAATGATTTTTCAATGATTTCTTCACTGGTGCTCGAACCGCACAAACAGTGTGTACAAACTATTTAACGAACTCTTTTAGCACCATTGAAATGGCCTTTTAATAAATTTTTGATTTTGCTGAATAACGAAAATTCCATCTAAAAAAAAATTGTTTTCGTTATTTACAAGAAATAAACATGTTTAAAACCTGTACATGAATATAATTTAATTGTATTTCAATGTAGCATCATTTGAGACCTCAGTTTTTCCTGTTTTATCTGTGTATGGTCTTCGACTCACAATCAGGTCCGGGCTATAAGTAGAATATTTTATTGCTCATATTATGAGGACTGTCGCTATTAAAATAGTGGAAGCATTAATGAATGATTGATAATTTCTCGGAGTTCTATCATATATCTTACTTTTCAAGAAGAAATTTGTTATTTGGCTATGGCAGTTAGATATCTATTAGTCCCCAAAGATTAGGTATACTGTCTAATATAAACCGAGTGAACCGTGCATGTTGAATAAATTAATGATTATTTAAAATAATGGAACTTGTGAGCGAAATGAGACTTAGTTATGAGCATCAAAACAGTTTCAGTCGTTTCGATACTTTGTGAATTTTTGAAACATGCATAACCTTTCATTCTTTATAAGAAGCATCTCAATCCATTTTTAGTTTCAAACCACTGAAGCAATCATAGTTACTCATTTCTGTGGGAGTGTTCTATTCTTATCACCATAGATCTTCTGGCAGTAGACTTATGTCAGTATGAATAATTTTAAATTCGAAAAAAATAGTTTGTCGTTCTTTCTCAGAAAAACCAAATTTTAGGTTTCTTAATTAACCGAAATGTCCAAATTCTCTAATGAAGAATATGCTGATATTCTATTCGTCTATGAATATTGCGACGGCAATGCCCGAGCTGCGCTTAGAGAATACCAAACAAGATTTCCGAACAGAAGACTTCCTAGCCATGCCACTTTCAGTCAAACTTACCAGTTTTCGAAAACTCATGGGAAATTTCCATCTGCGGAGAAGAAACGTGATCGCCATAGAAATATTGATAACGATGACCAGGTCATTAACAGAGCAATAGAGAATCCTTCCATCAGAACTCGAAGGATCGCAAATGAAATGGGCATGGCACACATCAAAATATGTAAAATTCTGCATAAAGAAAAACTACACCCCTATCATCTTCAACCTGTTCGACGTTTGGAACCTGGGGATGAAATTCCGCTATTGGACTTCTGCAATTATATTACCAACCATAGAAAATCCTATACAATTCTCGTAACAGGCATTTATGGTCCTATGAAAATCCGAGAACTATCTTAAAGAAAAGAACACAGTATAAATTTTCAGTCAATGTTTGGTGTGTACTTCACAATAATCGACTAATAGGACAATGAAAATCTACTAATGGCGGAAGTTGATATGGGGGGTCTTATATTCCACCATGATGAGGCAGGTTCTGATTACGCACTTCCAGTGAGGAATTATTTAAATCAACAGTATACGGATCGATGGATCGGCAGAGGAGGTCCCATCGCTTGGCTACCTAGGTCACCGGATTTGAATCCTGTTGACATTTTCCTCTGGGGCTTTCTAAAAGAAAGAGTTTACCTGAGGGGAAATTCACACAAGGGAAGAACTCTCAGAAAGAATCACAGACAGTTGTGTTTCGTCAGAAGAAACCCTGAAATTATTCAGAAGCTATTTTGAGAATAACCTCTGAAATTGGGTGTCGAAAATTATTAGTTTTAGCGGTCAGTACTTTCCTTCTGTTATTGTGTTATTATTCTGAAATATTCACACACTAGTATTGCAATCAGTTGAAACGACATGTATTTTTATGTTCCTTATAATGTGTTACTACTCATTAATTTCTGTGTGCTGCACTAATTAAAAATAATGTTTTACTCGCTTACTCAATCATAGTCTGAATTCAAAAACAAGCAATCAAACTGCAGTACCTTTACCAGAGCTAAATACCGAATTAACACATTACAAGTAAGATCGGTAGTAGAGTGCTCAATAAATAATATTATTTGTTCATCAATATTCTCATCATTTTGATAGCAACAGTCTTCATTTAAGCAATGAAATGTTCTACTGATAGTCCGGACCTGTATTGTGAGTCAAAGACCATACGTGGATAAAACAAGAAAAACTGAGTTCTCAAATGATGCTACATTGAAAAAAACCAAAATGGACTCATAAACAGATTTCAAACACTTTTATTTCTTGTGAAAAGTGATAACAATTTCTTTTTCAGGTGAATTTTTTGTCATTCTGCAAATTCAAAAATTTATTTCAAGGCAATTTCAATAATTCCAAGAGATTTCATTACAACGTTTGTAAACAATGTTTATGCGGTTCGAGCATCAGTGAACAAATCATTGGAAAAACATTATACAGGGTGTTGTATCGCTCCAAACACAATTTTGTACATTCATTCAGTCCGCTCCTGAAATTATCGAAATTTATGTCCAGCTTTGGATAGATCCTGCAAAGGCGATCCTGTGTGACGAATTTCTTGGTATTCGGTGCAACATTTGCAGGGTTGTGAATTTTTGAATATTGAGCGAAATTCAAAAAACAGCTTGTATATCTGAAACGAAGCTCCTCAGGAGGATGTTTCGAAATCACCTCAGCCACGTCTATCTTCCCTCAAGCCATGTAAAGCCTTATGTGATACACCCTGTATAGACAAACATAATTTGTGTTTTTTCAGTATCAAATAATTTCCGAACTGAGACTGAAATTCATAGAACCTTACATAGAACATAGTGAAACTTAGAAATTGGCATCTGAATTATGTCCATTCTGTCTGTTCCTGTGTTACACGGCCTAATGATTCGATTTTACAAAAGAACTGAACGGTTTTCAATTAAATCGCGAATAAAAGGAAAACGAGCCATTGGAGGTTTAGGGAAACCTAATACGAATTGATACTAATTTAGAATGAGGTCATGAACAAGGGCACCTGGGAAACGAAGAACGGAAAAGTAGTTCAAAATATAGAGAGTTGAATTCTAGACTAGTATTCACCACAATGCTTCATCCTCAGCCTATATTTTGGGTTTTTATGGTATTCAGACTTTTTTTGTATTCTCAACCCCTGGGAGGAGGCGATGTCTGTCATGCCACAGCTGTGGACGCCCAAGATAATTTAATGTGTCTCTTCACTGGCTACGTAAAGAGCACCAAACTGCGAGTTATCGAAAAGATATTCGATGGATGCGAGTTTCAGAGCTCACCACTAGTCCTGTAAACAAAAGAATTTTTGTTGAGAATGGCACGTGGCGTTGCTAGTCGGACCGTCCGCTGATTAGAGTTATGCGTAAACCTATTTTTTCCTGGAACTGGATTCTTTACAAAACCGTGCCTTTCAGTTTTTCAGAGCATTTGCCATGAAAGTATCTGTGAAATAGAGGAAGATCAGCGACTTGCCGCCTTTGAGCGAGAGGCTGAATACCCCGCGTGATCTCCGAGTTGTCGATTAGGAGTACTGCTCTGTTCTGGACACTATCCAATAGATATAATGAAAAATTGCAAAGCCGCTCACATGGGAACAGTATTTCTGACCAAGTCGCGCTTCTGCCTTGTATAAAAGTATCAGCAGTGATGGATTGAACTACTGCTCAGTCCTAAAAATAATACTGAGTTTAACAGAAGTAGAATTGACAATCAATGACATATAGTCATGTCATCGAACTCCTTTGTCGTGTGTGATACCGAGTAGATACATGTTCGTTTCAGAGGCAACTCGATGTCCTTGCATGGTTAAAGGAAGTTCACCAGCAGTGATTTTTCTGGAGAACGTTATTGATTGTGTCTTGTTCGCCTTAAAATTGACCAAGTTCAACCATCCTCATGGTGATATCTTCTCCAAGTCTGTATTCAGTGAAAAGCTCTCTTGATTTCTTTGATGTTGAGGATCCACAGCAGTAATAGGACCCTGACTCGAAAATTATTTGACCGGGGTACAGTCGTTCAGAAAACCAAACATATATTTGAAAACCAGCGAGACCACTCCCAATCCCAATATAACAGAGGACGACAATTCCAGCATCCCCGATGAGACGCCTAAAAACATCAAACAACCCAAAAATCATTATGAAGAATTCGTCGAAAAGTATGAAGCTCTGTTCGGGGACCATCCTCAGTAAAATCCACAAAAAGAACAGTTCGCATCCCTGAAGGAAGAACTGAGGAATTCGGGAGAATACGCCAACTTTTCTCAGAGAGATCATGATGACGAGAACGGACAGGACGACGGCTCTTCAGACCAGATGAACTGGAAGAAATCCAGGAAGGTAGTTTCTCATACTCCAACTGACTTTTCTAAGGCAGAAACTGGCTCCTAAGGTTTTGCGAAAACCAATACCAAATCCACTCAAACTGATGGCGTTGTCGGCTTCCTTCTGTGTGCCATAACCGACGGAGACGACTGTAGGTTCCGCATCCACGACGATGCAAGTCCCATCGACAGTAGGTTCAGAAAGAGTCTAGAATACAGGGAGCTGTTCAAGGAAATATTCACTATACAGAATAAAGAAGAAGTTCTTGTTACTTCAGCTGAACCAGAATCAAACAACTCGTCCATGTATACTGCACCATCAGAAGCACCAATGAATGAATCTCTCACACATTTCCCTGATGATGATACTGAAAATATTCAGTCATCCACAGTTTCCCCTCCGGTTTCTCTTTCACGGTCCACCAGCGTTATTGAGGACATAATACAGGCTCAAAACCAAGTTCCGCAGAGTGAAATACCAACCCAAAGCATACTGGAGCAACAAACACCACAGGAACCGGTGCTATGACCTCTGATTCGTCAAGTATTCGACTTTCTTCAAGTGGAACATCGCAAGCGAGGCTATTCCCGACTCAAGCACAGAAAGGCAGATCGCTCCGACTCTCATTTCACCCCAATCATAGTAAGCCCAAAAATTAGTTACTCTAGCAGATCATCATCAGGCCGAAACAGAAAGGATTAAGGAACACTTCTGCACATGTTTTAGAACCACCAGAAAAGAGTTGGAACGGCAAGTCCATACAGTTTTGGTCGTCAAATAGAGCTAATATTCCTTCTCCTATGCCTAGTCAGGGAAGTGAAAAAGCAGTGTATGAATCTGAGCCAAGCGTTGCTTCTCAAGAAATCAAGAAGCTCAAGAGTTGAGATAAAAGTTATGCTGAAGTTTTGAAGCTGGGAGAAGGCAGAAAGAGAGAACATCAAAGGTATAAAGGAAGTGAGGGAACGTCACAGTATCGTTAGGATTTCATATTTTCCATTCCTCTGGTTTTAAAATACAATTTAACCCGAGATAATGGAATCGGAAATCATTGGAGATGGTACAATCAGACTTGAATTATTTCCAGTTTCTTTTTAAAACATATCTGAAATAGTACTCCATTTGTTTTTCTCGTTGTGTCATTGTATAAAATGTTTAGGCGTTGTGAACATATTTAATTTCTTACGTATTTTGTGATATTATATGAATTTCGTAATCTTAAATATCACTCCGATCATCCATAGGTTAGAAATGCCGAAAAAACGATAAAGACCATTTCGGTAAATAAATTTCGTATTTATGGACGAAAAAAACAAAATAATCACGATGGAGTAGAGCACATTATTAATCGTGGTGGTCATTAACAAAAACCTGCAATGTTAATAGATTTTGTCCACAGACTCGACAGTGCTTAGCGTTGAGGTGAATAGTCAAACAAGTCTGTCATTCAACTATATGTATGTTTCGATCTTCTGTTATCATCGTTTCTTAAGTGGTCTTGGTGGTCTTTTGTGACACAAAAGACAACGTTTATTTAAACATGCATACATATACATATATTTCGTGTCTTCCAACGAATGGAAATCAGGAGGTGGCAAATCTGGCTACATGGTTGAGATATGTGGCATTAAATAGATTTGGCTGATAGTAGGTTAAAGTTGCGTGATATAGCGGAAAAGCTGGAAATGTACATATTGCGTATTCACTTTTCTTCAAGAATATTTGTTCATTAAAAGCTTTGCTCGTATATGATGGTAGAGAAAGCAGTTTGGAATTTGATACGTCGATATGAGAAGATAAATGAAACACGGAACCAGCATTATACGCTCGAGTAGGAAGAACTTGAGCTGAACGCACATAAGCTGGAGAGAACTGTCCAAAGCGATCAAAATTTCCATGTCAACTAGCAAGGGTTGCATATTGCGATAAAGGAAATGTATTTTATTTATCCAAAAACTCCATTTCTTTGTCATTTTTTCGTTAATTTTCGTATAAATAATAGAGAATACAAGGAAATTTCGCTTAAAAATCTAAAGATAAGAAGAGAAAACACATTTCCTATAGTTATATCAAGAAATTCAAACGCACAATCATGATTTTAACCCAAATTTTTATTCCAATTCCAACAATTTTCAACAAATAAACATATAAATTCATGTTCATTCTTCTTCTTCTCCATCTTTATCTTGCTGTGAATTCCAGCGAATGTCTCCTAATAGAGAATCAAGTTTTTTTCCACTATACCAGTGCTCAAGCCTAGCCGTCACCTGATGAAACCGTTCACCATGCTCATCTGATTCACCTGGTGATTGTTCGGCAAACTTGTCTGCATGGTAATGTAAAAAATGAATTTTCAGATACATTTTTACACCGACGTTACGGAAAGCAACGAGCATATTTTCAACGTGTATGCGCCAGTTTTCGTCACGATGAATTCCAAGTACATTTTCGACGACTCCTTTGACGCAATCCCAAGCAACGACCTGCAAATTCGACAAACTGTTTTTAAATTGTTAGTCTCTCATCAAGCGTCGAATATCAGGTCCATTGAGTATGCCTGAAATAAAATAATTCGAAAAAATATGTGTTAAATATTGAAAAAGTTAGGTTGATTGGTACGTATATAGTTTCACACAAACCTTCTTTTATTTTCATTCCACTCAATCTTGGGAAAATTCGCTTCAACTCATTGAATGCATTGCCTTTTTGACAATCCCAAGCTTGATATGCATAGGTGGAAGCAACACTTTTTCGATTGGCAAAAGTGGAATTTCAACGACGTTTTCTCGACGCAATCTGAACCCTTGTCTCATAGGCCAGCTTTTATCGGCATTTTGGTCGCCGGCATATCGAGTATCCCATAAACATATATAACACATGTTTTTCGTATATTCCGTCTGCATTATTCTCAAAAGAGTTATCACCTTCAAATCTGCACAAATCTTCCAATGATATTTCACCAAATCATGGATTTTTTTCAATGATTCGTAATTTTCTTTCGTTTTTGTGCTGATGGCAATCGGGACACTGTTTTTTGAGTTTGTGACATGAAGCAAAACCGCCTTGAGACTACTTTTGGACGAATCGATGAAAAAACGCCAGTCTTCTGGTTTATACTTATGATGCATTTTTAATACCAATTCCTTGATATCAGTGCAGTACGCGAATGAATTGTCTTCGATGGATTTTAATAAAGCAGTGAACTGTCTATGTCGGCCGATTGCCCCATATACTTTCACATCAGGTGCTAAGACCTTTTTTTTTTCCTTAATTTTATCCAGATATTTTTGAGAAAATTCGGCATTACCACATTGTGGAGATACATTTGAGAGTACATAAACCGACGCAGACGTTTTGCCAATAGTATCAAAAGTAGATGGAATGTACTCTTCTGTCGGACTGGGTCTTTTCGGTATTGGAATGGATTCCGAATGTGGTAACGGCAACTTAACAAACCGAATTCCTCTGAGTTCAACTTTACGTTTCTCAACTCTGTTCAATCCGACAATTTCATTAACACAAGCAAAACAGTCATATGGATTATGTTCTTGAGGATTTGTCCAAATTACTGGAATGCCAAAAGGCATAGATTGGAATTCACCTGTAATAAAAATAGCTTCAATTGATATAATTTTCAAATAAATGATAAATTATTTCATTTTACCTCTTTTCCATCCACTCAATCTTATGACACAACCAGTACAAACGGAGCCCAGTTCACATCTTTGATTACAGTTTGGTTGAGATATTGTGTATACGATTCAGCAATTTCTTCAGAAATTGAACGCTTGCTTTTCATTATAGTAAACTTTCCACAAATGAAGCAAAATTTATTAAATTTACTGCACGAATTCATTTTTGTTATTTTTACCAAATATATAACCTGTGTAAACAAAGAAACTTCAACAAGAAATGTGAAATTAAGGAATATCAAAACTAAGACTATGAAAATGGCACACAAATACATAGCAAAATACGTAGTAACATCAGGAACAATACTAATAAATACGTATTAACAGTTACATCTGTGAGAAATTGGGTTAAAATCATGATTGTGCGTTTAAATTTTTCGATTTAACTATAGAAAATGTGTTTTCTTTTCTGATTTTAAGATTTTAAAGCGAAATTCCTTGATATTTCTATTATTTCGACGAAAGTTAACGAAAAATGGCTAAGAAATGGAGTTTTTGGACATTTTGTTAAGAAACGTTGTTTGAATGAAGTTTTTATGTTGGTATATTCAGAAAAGTTGTTGGCCATAATAATAGCTAAAACTTTGCAGAAGACAGTAAAGCGATATTCCGAAGGGTTTGGGAATTATAAGCATATAATGTACTGAAGTCATAAGCGACGAACCCTACTAAAATCAGCTAACTTCAAAGGCGAATATCTCCTAAACAAGAACTAACTTTCGAAGACGGTGGTTACCACTGGATTCAGAGTACCCGCGTATTGGTGATAGGTTTACTAGGTATGTCTCCTGCACTTACAGTAGCGTATTTGAATTTTGAAGAGTCATTTTCACGCACTGTGTTATTAAAGTCGAATTTTTCGAAAAAGGAAAATTTTAACTCAAGCTTTTGAGAATTGAGGATTCGTTGAGTGATGATTGAGTTTATAATCTTTTATTAGAAACTAAGTGATGGAAATATTGGTGCAACAACATTCCTCCAAAAGATAGTTGCCAAAACTGAATTTTCCAAAATTATTAGCCATTATTAAACTAAGTATGTCCAAACTTGTTCTCTTGAGAATTATTATAGTAGGAAAAATATTTATTGAAAAATTAATATCGAAGAAATTTAAAAAGTTCTTATTTGCAGGATGATGCAATAACTTTCCCTTTTGCCTATACTAGGGAGAAACATGAATCTTGGATTTTACAGGTGAGCATAGGCATGATATCATATATCCAATCACCAATTATTGTGCTTTTCGTCGACTGTTCGAGTCAATTCTTAGTGTATACGATGATTGCATCAAAAGTATCCGACCTACCTCCATATTTTGTCTTGGTGATATTCTACGTTTTATGGCCCGTGCTACCCTTTGACGTAGTCCCCAATTCCGCAAGCAGTCATGGTACTCGTTTTACGATATCAAAGTGCTCATTGCATTGGTGCTTAAAGTGGCAGGGAGCTATCATTTCAGGATCTAGGTTTGATCAGTAAGATGATACGTTGTCCCGAGATGAATTGGATGCAATAGTATCTTTCCGCTTGTCTGTCAGCAATTACAGAATCCATTTCGAGGGCACGTGAATCATCTACAAGTTTTCATTTAAATTCCACTAAACATTACTTTTCAAGTTTACTTTTTAGTTTTTACAGTTCTCACATAGCAGATAATCCTTCCTGATTGCAAATCGCAAAAACTCGATGTTTTCATTTATACCACTCTTTCATTCGTGCTGCGCTGAAACCTCGGTCTCAATTACTATCTACGTCATTTGCATAGTTTCCGACAGCTAAATTTCACACAAATTCATTGTTTTGATTTTTCTGTTTTACTTTTCAATAAGAAAATACAATGAAAGCAAAAAATATTCTGTAAGTTTTCGCACACCGTTTTGAAACCAAAGCTTGGTAATTAAGCCTTCAAGGAGTTCATTTATTTTATCCTAAAATATTTTACTTGGACAGTTATGAGTACAGCGTAGGGAAACTAAGTTGAATATTTTAAAATAAGATTATAAGTTTTGATAATTCATCAGTAGATAATTGGTACAAAAGTACGTCGGGAGAATTATTATCTTACCGAAAAATGTCACTATTTACTTCGACTGAATCAATTCTATAAGAAAATTTACGATAGTACAAGAAATATCAGAATGGAAATGAATAGTTCTATCTAACCTTCACTGTGACAAAAAGTATTCGGAAATTTGAAATAAAACTTAAAATCTTAATCTACTTCAATATTTATTGAATCTCCTTCAAAATATGCTCCTTATGAAATGATACACATGTGTCATGATTTTGTCGAATCATCGAAAAATTTTTTATAGTAGCTTTCAGGGATAGCCTTCAGCTCCTTCTGCAAATTTTCTTTTATGATGTCTTTGGAATCAAATCTGGTTCCTGGGCCGACAATTTCAGTCTGAAGAAAAGAAAAAAGTCACAGAGCTAGATCAGGAGAATAAGGCGGCTGCTCGATGGTATTTATCGAGTGGTTAATAGCCGTGGCTCGATAAGATGGTGCGTTATAGTCATGCAAAATCCATGAATTGTTTTGCCACAAATTCGGCCATTGACGGCGAATATTCTTATTCAAATGTCTAAAAATGGTTGAAGAAGTCCTTATTGACCGTTTGACCTTGCGAAACGAATTCATGATGAACTACACCACTAATATCGAAAACAATCACCATCGTCTTGATTTTTGAATGACTTTAGCGAGATTTTTTGGTTTTGGCTCATTTTTTCACCCATGCCGAAGATTCTTAGCTCGTTAGTATATCGTATTCATGTCTCATGTCTCATGTCCCAAGCCCAATTGGTTCAACAAAATCAAACGAGTGATTTTCGAGCACCTTTTCTTTGATTTTTTTGACGTTACGTCGGTTGAAGAGGTCGAAGGTCGTTCGGAACGAGGCAAAACTTCGACGATCTCCCGACCGTCTTTTAAGGCTTTGTACCACTCGTACACTTGGGTTTTCGATGAAACAGAGTCTCAGTAAGCCTTTTCCAGCATTTGCAAAGATTCAGCACACGGAACTTCGTTCAAAACACAAAATTTGAGACAAACTCTTTGTTCAATATTCTTTCCATTTCAGAATTCGCAGAGTACCATTGAGGTTGACTGGTTTCAACGCCTGTTGTAAACAAACTAGTTGACAGATCACGTTTGGCATAGTAATTAAGGATAGTCCTACCAACATACAGAAACTTGAAATACCTAAAAATACTCAACGCAGGCAATTTAAATGAGAATTTCCGAATACATTTTTGTCACCTTGTATATAGTTTGTGTACATATATTCAGGTGTATTGATATATCTTCATGGCATTTCAAATTATCCTAATACATAAACATTCCAGGATATGTTTTGATTACACTCATTACCTGTGAATAGTATTATTTATATTCAATTTTTTTATAAAATCGCTTTGATTACATGAACAGATATATGGGGAACCTGTCGGAGCTAAAAGTCTTCTTTATAGATCCTAATTGGATGCATGAACTGCATTTATTTTCGAATCAACAGGGCATTCTGTTACACAGATTTACCTTTTAAACGTGATGCCCAATGCTCCCCATTATTGAAATAAGGTCAGTTTTTTCTGATCAGTTTTCATTTTGAAAGATATGACTTTTTTCGAACATTCTATATTTTCATTCGAAAATAAAAAAATAAAATGTGCATAAACATTAATTAATTATTGATTCAGCTGTACAAGATGATGTTGAACTTATGAATTATACTATCCCGAGAGATTTCATTGATAATCTGGATTGCAATTTCGGTCTCTCGACCATATACAGCTGACAACAAGTATTGAACTAAAGTTGAAAATACATACAGAATATAAATCAGTAGGTACAAAATTAATAACGGTGCAAACAAGAGGCAACAGAAAAATTATGATGAAAGCAAGTATTATTTAAAGATTTCAAATAGAGACGAATAAGTTAGGCCATACTGGTCGTTCACAAGATTATCTCTGTGGGGGTTTGTTGCAGTTTAAATATTTCGATTGATTCCAAGGAATCCAACTTCCGGTCTTTAGGTATTCTGTGAATAATTTAAGTTGATCTGTGGGTGGAAAATGATGGCCATTTTTGATACAATGTGAAACAAAAGTAGATTCGTCTGTTCTCAGGTTATTGTAATCTGACTGATGCTCCTTATATCTCGTTTTGAATGAATGACCAGTTTGACCGATATAGAAGCCTTCACAATCCATACATGGCAACTTATGATTTCCAGTATTGCCAAATTTATCAGTTTTATCTTCACTATTGAAAAATTCATGGGGGAGTTTCATTTGAGTCTTGAAAGCTACTTATATTAAAGATAGAACAGATGAATTTTATAATACTGGAATTTGATTTAGCTAATTGATTTCAGTATGGTCGACTGAAATACATTAAACCATCGTGTTGGTTGTTAAGAGCGTAGTACTTAAATCGCAAGAACATTTACTCCCTTCTACGTTTACCCCGTAATTAGATTTTGTCTTTAGATTTCATTTCTTGAAAATAGCAGTTTCGGATGAAGGTTGAAGCTGCAGAGATCATATCATGCTAGAGTATTCATATGAATCCTGTCATTTTTTTTCGTGCCCCCATCAACAAATTTTTAGAATTGTATCCTCAGAACTAGTTCAATTTGGGGTGTTCCATCTGAAACGAACCACCTTGTATATTTCATATAAAAATTCGCCGCAACACGTCGAATGGTTTTGTTTCGGGGACTTGTTTCGATCATTATTTGAGTTCAAATAGGCAACCCCCTACATGGGGCGCTTCAACCCTTCAAAATTGAGTAGAGCTAAGTGTACGAACGATACCTCACTTAAAAGATTTTCGAAGCATATTTGCAACGGCGTAGGGGAAAAGTAATTATGACGAATCTTTACCGAGAAAATAATTTTTATATCAAACGAGCCACCTTTATATTTTGGGCTGATTTCAATGTAATAAAAAAAATTAAAACAAATATTTTTGTGTTGAAGGGAAACGTTTCAAGCATGCATTAAGAACTAAATTGACTTATTCTGAGGTTTTACAAAAAGGAAACAGGTGTTTTTGTAATGCCTTTTGAAAGCCCTTTTTACATACTACAACAATCTTAAAAATATTTTATTGCTTTATATGAAGTGCAATTTCTTCATTTTTAATATGAAAAATTCTCCCAACTATATATAAATAAAAAAAATAAATGTAAACGTTTGTTTTGACTCAGTTTTTTGTTCTTAGTAGCGAGGTGTTTATTTGATAATCCGTTTGTTCGATCACTTGATGCATTATAAACCAATCATTGAGATAACAACTTTCCTAATGCGGTTGAAATTTCAAAAAATAAATTGGTGTTCACATTGCAAGAACGTATTGAGTGGGTAAGCCTTTACTACCAAAATCAAAATTGAGCCTAACTCGCTGCAAGAATATTCAATCAAAACCTAACATTCGATATAAGTATTTAATGCAGTTGATATCACAATTTATTGGGACGAATTCAGCAATGCACAAATTGAAGAATTATTATTCAAGGAACAATATTCAACCTTTCGTAGAATGTTGAATATCCCTCCTTGAAGTAGCTGGTTTTCCGCTCCACTCTTCATAACTACCGTCAACCGGGGCTGCACAGAAGTGGTACAGCACGTTCAGATGTCATGAATAGGAGCAATGGGCTGCAGTTTCGGTCTCATTTGATCTCGTTAGCATTGCATACCCATTCACAACAACAGGCCACCTACTCATCCCAATTCGTTGGAGCGCTAGTAAACATGTAAATATTACTGCGCTCCATTTACAATAATACAATTCTGACTGAAAATCGTCTCTAACATGGTTGTATTTGGCGATATTTATTGACATTCATCTTTAATTCTGGTTGGCGCAGTCCGTCCAAATTCTCAAGCCGAGTCATAAAAATAATGGACTTAAGAAGTCCCCATGAAAAAAAGTTAAGAGGGCTCGGGTCAGGATATCGGCAGGCCACTCCATATCCAATCCAACGACCAGAATATCGCAAATTGAGGTATTGGCTTACTGGTGTGGCATAGAAAAAATAAGCTTTCTCCTGATGAAAATGCAATTGTTTTTCAAGTAGCCTTCGTTAATAGTATTTGTTATCAATAGATCAATATGATTTGCCTGCATATAGAGATAAATTTCGGCGTTTTAATTTCAGGAGTGAACAGCGGTCTGATTAGGTGATCACCCAAAATTTTTTACAGAACATTAAGCTCCACCGAGTACTGATTGTGCGTTTCTCGAAATACATGAGTATTTGTATCGCTTCAAAATCTACAGCTATTTGGTTAACCTCCTCTTAAAGTAAAAAAATGAAGTCGCCAGAAAAGCAAACATTATACGATTATTGGAGGTTATTGTAGATACTCTCGGACATAACTTCGCAAAACTGTTTCTATCGATCCAAGTCATCATTATTTAATTCATGAATTAATTGAATTCCGTACGGATGAAACTTGTAATCATGTAAAATTCCCAATACCGCAACAGCTGCTGCTTCATCATTTACAGTTCCAATTGGCGCCTTTTTTTATTCATTACTAAACCCGTCTCAATAAATTTCGATATTTGGATTATAAGTTTTAAGATATAAACCATAACAGCAAAGGACTAAATTCAATGATTGATTTACAATGCATCAAATTATCGAAGAAATGTATTATGAATTTTTTGCTTTTAAGAACAAGAAATTAAATCCATTTATAAATAGTTTGGGAGAAATTTTTTATTGAATGAGAAAAATTGCTATTCAAATTAAACAAAAGAATCTTTACAAGATTGTTGTAGTTTTTGAAATAGGCGTTTAATAGATATGATAATCAACCTATTTTCTTTACCGTTCTAAAAGTTCGAGATAATTGAATTCATTAATGCTCACAGGCGCCTACTAACTTCGGTTTCTATTCAAAACAAAAATTGATTTGTTCTCCATTTATTTTAATAATCATAGCTATAGCTACGATATTTGATAGCTCGTCTAGGTGAAATATTTTCGCAAAAAAGATTCGCCAAAATTTTACTGCTCTTACACCATTGTGGCTTCGAAGAGCAATTGAACAGTTCTTATTAGTCATTATTTCAATTTTTAGAAGAAAATTTTTTCGATGATGAACCTATTTTCTGTCAAAATTTGTTATTAATGGATTTTTTATTTCAGGAACAATTAGCAACTCACGCTCTAAGAACAGCGTGGAATGTTTCACACAATCCTATCGTAGTACTCTCTACTGCTGAGTATGGTAAGTTGGGTCCTTTCTATGAATAATTCACAACTGCACAACCACAAGGCGGTGGAAACAAACGGTTTGGTCAACTTAAGTCAATATAAATAATCTCTGAAGAGTTATTCACCTCAAATATATTTAATATACTTAAGGCTGCACATTCCTTGGTAGTAAAACATTGTTGAAATTAATTTCTGTAAGGTAGATCAGTTTCTTCCAAGATTTAGCCTTCCTCTTGTAAATGAAGTCGTTGTTTTTTGTGGATCTATTGAGTCACATATCTGATGACTACATCGTTGGGGAACGCAACATATTAAGGGTATTGTTTATTGCAAAATATCTGTGGCAGTCTCAAAAGTGTCAAGCAATATGTTTTCTACAACTTTTCTCACACTGATTCAGAGTTTTTCCAGAATCATATTACTTACTTTTTCAACATTGCTCTTAGATATTCAGGTCTCAGGGTGTCCATGGATGTCACCATCGTTTATATCTTCACGGTCCTTGTTAAAACACTTATACCAGGGGTGCTCAAACGGTAGATGCTTTTTGAGTAGATATCGAGATTTGAAAAATTTTCAATAGTTAGATAACTAAACGACAAGAATTCATTGCGTATTAAAGTAACACTCTGCTAGCAGCAAAAGGCGGTTTTATGAAAGAAACGTACGGTACTTGTCAAAGAAATGCCGCGTTTTTTATTCTTGTCGCTACTCTAAAAATTTCGGGCGGTCTTTGACAGGAACATTCGAGTCTTTCGTTCACGCCGATATAAATGTTGCCCTGCAGGAATTGGAGTAATTCTAAATTGTAACTTGTAGGCAATACTACGTCGATACTAAGTTTATTATCAAATAGTAAAAAATGAGTGCAGCGAAGAAATCTAAAACGTATCATTTTAATAACGATTGGGAGATAAAGTTTTCCTTTGCCCTTTCAAACTTTTTTGCAGTATGCCACTGATCATCTTTGTTCAATTTAGAAACTTTTTTGACATTTGTAATTTTTTCGTGTCTTCAACCGTTTTTGTGTGAAAAATTATTGAATTTGAATTGCATGTTATTCGCTTAATAGAAAGGAAAAAATAGAAATACTCGATAGGTATGCCCAAGATTTGCTTTTATTTTGATAGCTCGTCTTCTGAGACTCAATATATACATATTCGATATCAAACTAAAAAAATGAACAATTAAAAACTAAATAAATTGCTGGAAGTGTCCGCCACCTGCAAGAATACAGGCCTCTGTCCTTCTTCGCATATTATCACGCACTCTTTGAAATGTTCCTGGGGTATTTCCTATCGTGTCACAAGAGGTTATTATTCGATTCCTCAATTCTTCTACAGTGTTCACTGGTGTGGTTTGAACTAAACTATTGAGAAATCCCAATAAGGAAAAGTCTAAACTACTTAAGTCTGGGGACCTAGGAGGCCATGGTTCTGGCCCACCATGACCTATCTATCGATTGTTGAATGTATCATTCAAGAATTCCCTAGCTTCTACAATGAAATGTGCTAGTGCCTCGTCATGCATGAACCACATGATGTTTCTCACCAAAAGTGGCACATCCTCGTGCAATAAAGGTACTTCTCCTCAAGAAATTGCCGATAAGCTGGACCGTTTAGTCTGTTAGGCAAAAAATGGTCCGATCAAATAATTTCCAATTATTCTGACCCAGACATTTAGTGAGAATGATGAGATTCTTCAATCAAATGGGGGTTGTCCCCAACCCAATAATGATTATTGTGAAAATTTGTCAGAGCAGTTCTCGAAAAGTTAGCTGTCTGTGGACATTATTTCACTCCAAAATAGAACATGTGAAATATTCAACTGATTTCCAATTTTTCTCATACTCACATGAGGATTGAAATCAATACAATTCAAAACTGCTTCCTCAATATCTGGAGTTCTCATAGTTTCAGTTGACCGTTTGAATGATTATTTGCAGCAAAAGCCTTAAAACTAATCGATAATTTAATAAACAATTCGAGCACACTCTGGTTCAACTTAAGCAACCGTCAAAATAGATGAATAAATGAGGAAAATCAAAGCCTACTGTTCATTTTTTAAATTAGAAGTGCTTTCAATTCAGCGAATGCATACAATCGTTTAATAATTTTTTCCTCGAGAACGGTTGAAGATAAAGGTGTCAAAAAATTTTTTGAATTAAACGAAAATGACGAGAATAAAATTTGAAAGGGCAAAATTAAAATGAAACACCTTGTAGATTCTAGTTGAAATTTACTACTTGTGATGGTGAAGGCTGTTGAAAATAGAAAATAGCTTGTATTCCAAATTTGGGCTGAATATCTCAAAAACTGTAGGAATTTTGAAGAAAAAAACAATTTTTACGGAAATTTCATCACCCTTTATCTCCGAAACGAAACTCTTGCGGACCAACGTTTATATGAACTTTTCTTCTTAAAATTGCACATAGTTGTGACATACTATTATGTAACACCCTGTATGAATCCGTTGGAATTAAATTTTCATTTATTCATCATTTGAATTAGATTTTCCTCAAATAATGACTACTATTCGCCCAAAATATACTAACCTTTGGAAATTCTTCTAGCGAATCAATGGTCCATCGTACATTAAAATGCTGTCAAGTTGGAAATATTATTCAGTCATATAAACACTTCACTGGGCAATATTGTGCACAATGGGTAATGTTTTATGGTAGCAAATCATAATAAAATCCGATATCTATGTTTCAATCATAACTGATTACCAAGTAACTACATTTGAATACTCTTGATGATTATAGATAATCGAAGAGCCATATTTTCAAAGGAAAAGGCTTCCAAATCGAAAGACCATCATTTGTTGAATATTTATTAAGGAATAAAACGTAATTTTTTTCATGTTGGATCTTGAATAAAATGCGTTGGATTATCTTGCCGTTAACCGACTACTTTATAGTTCCTCAATAATATTTAATATAAATGTCACTCTGTGTGAGATAAGAAATTCGCAGTTTTCGAGTCAATGACCTCATGGTGTAGCAAGTAAGCTGTGTTAAATTGAAATCAATTTAAACGTCCATTAATTCACAAAATTTACACATCGGAAACACAAATTTTGAAAGCTGCTAAAGCCTAACGCATGATGAGTCTTCTTTTTTATCATTTACTTATTACTCTACCGTGTTGAGAGAAAAGGTCGTATCCGCCTTGCTTTTTGAAGGGAGATAATGCTGAAAAACGAAATTTTGTTCAGACCAAACACGTCTACATTAAGTAGAGTTTTCGATAGTGTTGATATGTAGTAGTATAGTGGCATATTTTAATTCAATCTAATTTTGAAATCGTTCAATTTCATTTTACTTTACACCTGAGATTTTTCTGAAACTACCAATAGCTTTAACGAAATAAGTAGGTTGGTAGTCGGTATCGAATTCATTTCGAATCAAATTTAGTTCCAACGGCACCAAAATCATTCTGTTATCGTTGATTGATTTATGAAAAACCAATACATAGTGGGTAACTTCCAATATCAAAGTATAGCAGTTAGATGAAACTTTATAGTTAAACTTGCTTCACACACTAGTTCATAAGCTCATAATTTTGTTAGGCTATATTCCAGGAATCCTAAAATGATAAATCATTCTCACTGTTAATCGTCACTAGTTTTTTCTATGAAAACTACCATATTTGATTATCACAAAAGGAAGACACAATGTATTGACAAATGATATTCACAAGCCGTTGAAAAATACCCGAAAAATGATTTTCACTTCATGCGGGACCAAAGTAAAACACTTGAAATGCCCGTATGACAAATTAGTCATCATTCCCCAGAATGATAGAAACATTTTCTATCAGAAATAAATTTAAGATGTAGGAGATTTAGAAAAACGAATATTACCAATGAAAGCATCGTGTACAAATTTTGCCCAAAGATTATAAATATAAATTACTATTTACAAAAATACTTGCAATCCTAAGGTGGACTAGGAATGTTTTCAGAATTACCAGCCGCCAAACTCAATACGTTTATCTCATTGACGAAAAATATAAAGTAAAATATATAGTAGATTTGTTGATCTTTTCAGGTTTTCCTCCTACAGAATCAGCCTCTCCAACATTAGCTGTTCTCTTGTATTGATTTTCTCATTACAAAAACTCCACTTCATAACACCACGTTATGAAAAATTCACTGGATTTGAACCGGGTCATCGGGCAGGTCACTAGACTGACCACATCGGCTTACCCACTGATTGCGGTACTGGATATATTGATATTACATATTAAAATTAGGTTGTGAGCTGATTGATAGACCCGCTGCTACGACCCAGTGGTCCATCATAGCACATTCTATCACAAATTTTATTTCCAAGACGCATTATTCTCATAAAAGTAAGAAAGTGTTGGATGCAAACTCAATAAGTTTAGCCTGCTCCAGTTTGTGAGATCCAACTTCATCAAACCTGTCCCCATTCGCATATGACGTGTTTTATTCCATCTCCTCCTCGCATAGCTTGCATGACGACTTTTTGAGATGACTTCTCTGGCTACAGCCAATCCTTGGTTCTCTCAGTGAAAGCTCTACTTATGGCAAGCCAAGAGTGAGTCTGATTTCTGTGAGGCTCTACGATTTTTTCCGTACCTCCAGGTCCAAGCATAGATAACTTTCCATCCTTGCGGTTACTACGAGAATTTCGAATCAAGGCCTCATTTCAGTAAATCCCAAGACGACCAATTAGTCGCTCCGAACCAACATCAGGCAAAGCCTGATTCTTTCTCCTAGTTCGACGTAGTTTAGGTTAGGTTAGATGATTTTTATAGACATACCTGTCGATCCCCCTGCAAGCTAAATGTTAGCACAGTGGTCAATGGCGTATATTTATGCCTGAAAATGTCGACCATTACTCCATATATCTGAATGATTCCTCGCATTCCCAGAGAAGTGTGTTGTTGCAGCATCATGCTGAGACGACTAAACACTCGTATTAATATTTTGTTTCAGTCTACCCTCGAGAGATTGTGGTTATAAAAATGTATCGATGTACATATATTCACAGAACATTTTTTTTGTGAATGTTTTTAAACATGTTCGGCGCTCACTTAATGATGATAATCATTTCTTTGTAAAAATTTTGAAATTCCTAAAGTTTTAATTGACATTTAACAGAAAACTAACTTCCAATTCGACGAATGGTGTTTCGTTGGGAAACTTAATCAATAGTTACTAAAATGACAGCTATGTGCTATTTTTGTGGTTCGGTTCTGTATTAACTTGGAAAATTTCTGAAAACACTTTTTGGAAATGACAATTGGAAAAAAGATTTCATGGAAGAGAGAATTTATGAGGATCAACAGAAAGAATGATTCCGAATTATATTATGCTTTTATGGACTAGTCTGTTCAATATTTCTGATGAAATTATTATTCGACTATGGATATTCAAATTAAAATTACAGATATGGGAAGAAACTAAATACTTTGTATACAGCACTCTTCTTTCCTTTAATAGAAGAGAGTTTGATTGAGTTCCAGCGAGATAATAGCAAAAAATTTTTATTCATATTCTGATCAATCATTTAGATGATTTGGCTTATTGAAACTTCTTTTAAACCCAAAATACAAACTGTATATCGTAAGGAAAGAGAAAACGTATAAATATCAAATAACGTCTCGAGTTCATTCGTACTGAAAACTGTTGGACAAAAAACTTTTCACAAATAGGTTGATATTTTTAATATAAGTTAAGTATTTGTGAAAATGAAGAATACGAAATTGTCAAATTTTTCAAACAATGCGAAAACACTAGCTTGTATTTGTTTGCGGTAATGTATTCTTCATTAAAGTGGAAGAACAACTCGGCGTTCATTTTCATGTAACTTTAATATTTCTCCTATATGATGTACAGAGTGTCCCAAACTCAATGGTCGATGGTTATATCGGGCAAAGGGAACCCCGGAGAAAATTTTAAATGAGGGAGTTCAAATGGAACGACGATAACTTTCTTGTGCACTCAAAATATTGCTTTTGAGAATTTCCAAATTGTTGGGTATGACGTCATGAAATATATTGTCCAGAAACATACTTTTTTTCACTTTAGATTTTTATAAAATCATTTCTGGAATTCACTTTCATCAAAACGGATTTTTTTTTATATTTCAAACTGTCAAAAATTTACAAGCAGAAATACAAGACTTTTACCGCGAATATCATCATGAACCTCAGTTTAACGACTATGGGCAACCAAGAAAACATTCATGCGTATTTCCGTGATTTTGTGATGAAATTAATTCATTTGTTTTCTTCTACATATGCATTTTGCCAAATGTTAAAAGGAAACACGAATATAGTTTTCATAATAATTTAATTTCTATAATTCATTTTCTACTTGAATCTCCAAGACGTAATACGTACTAGGAATTAGGTAATCTTTCTTAATATAACGGGAATAATATTATCACAGGCCATTCTGATTATCTAATTTGGGTGGTTAATGCTATGGAAAAAAGTTCTATAAACAATTTCTGAGTAGCCCCCACAACTAAAAACCTCAAGTAGTTTTTTTTTAAATTACTATCGGGCAATTTTTGTTGCCCAGAACTGCTTAAGCTTGTAAACGTGAGATTACCAGAACGACTCGTGGCTCTGATATGTTTCTTGTGCCCTACCATCAAACTAATTTCTGCTATTTCAGCACTCTCACGTTGTATGAGGGTATGAGTATTGTGCTCTGGGTGTTGAATTCACGGGTATAACTCAGAGTAAATTTCAGTTGTCGCTCAAAAAACTCTTCTGACAAACTATGCATTCTTATACGTTTTTAGACTTCATACTCAGGTTAGTCTTTTTGATTTTTTTTTGTACCGTCATTTATACATTGTGTTATATTATTTACGTTTCTTCCATGTGTGTTTGAATTACTATACATATACAAATGTTCTTAGAATTGCTTAAAGGGGTATCCCGTTTACGAATAATAAATAAACAAATAATGAAGTTTGTTGACTTTGATGAGGGCACCAGCATGCTGAAACTATATAAGCACCTCAATTTCAGTTATATTTTCGAGAAGAACTAGAAAATCTTCTTCTACGCAAATATGCCGTTCCATCCAGAACACCGTCTTAGAAATAGGCTCTAATGAAATGGGTTCTAATTGTCACAGAACACATTCACTTTAAAGTGTCCTAGGTTATGTATTGCATTCATAGCATGAGGGTTTGCAGTTAGCCAATAATGGTCGTTTCTTTTGTTGGGAAAATTAGTACTGACGAAACGGCTTTCATCTGTCCAAAGGATTTGATTGGTCACGCGACTACGAGACCATGATTCAAGCTATGCAGTCCAGTCTTTTTTGTGTATTAATTTCGTTTAAGTATTTAAAGTTTTGCACATTAAAATCATGAAATTAAATAACGCTTAAGAATTTTTCAATAGACGATTTCTTCGCATTCTGATCTCTACTCTCTTCTCATATTGAATTGCTTTGGTGTTCTTCAAAATTGTGTGATATTTGTGCTTCTATGTTGTTATTCTTGTAACAAATTATCCTTTTGGATCAGTAGAGTATTTCTCATTTTCACAAAGATAACTTTCTAAATTTTAAAAATTCTGTGGTTAAGAGCTCGGTGCTCAGGACATCATTCTTTATAAATTCCGATGGCTTTTCTACCATTCTTTCGTGCCTCTTCATAGACAAGTATTGAATCAACTTTTCCGTTATATGTTGCCATTATTGTTACTGAAAAATGCAAAAATTATGAAACAATTCCTTCATGCGAGTGATTGCTGGTCTTCAACCAACTGTGAATTCGTTCCATGGAGATCTGATAGTATTTTTGTCCACTTGAATTCAAACGATATAATAGAGTTTTACTACCTCAGCGGATATAACGATATAGCTGATTTGGGAAGAAGTACCTATATTTCTGCTTATATGTTTTTAGTAAACTAAGATATGGAAAACCTGTTTTTGTTATTCTTAACATTTGGGCAGAGGTGATGCCTGTCATACCACAGGTGTGGCCGTCCAAGATGATTTAATATGTGTGTTCACTCACTTCTTGGAGTGGGCCAAATTTTAAGTTGTCGGAAAGATGTTCGAAGAAATCGAGAAATCGACATAGCTTGTTCGACCGTCTGCTAATGAGTTTTTCGCGAGCCTGGTTTTTCTTTGCAACCGGATTTCCTTTTACCAGTTCTTTCAGGTGTAATTAGCATTTACCATGTGAGTACCTGTAACAAAGAAGGAGATTAGCAACAAGATCGAGAGACTGGACACGCGTGATCTCCATGTGGACGATGAGGCGCACTGCTCTCTTTTGGTTACTATACAATGGATGTAATGAATGTTTAAGTGCGAAGTCCACGAATGCGAACAGTATTCTAGACCACGCACCTGTACTTTGTATAAAAGCATCAGCTGTGATGGTGTGAGATACTGCTTAGCCCTAAAGAAAACACTGAGTTTGACTGAACCAGATTTGGTAAAGGCTGATACATGGTCAAGCCAGCAAACTCTGGTGTTGACTATTACGCTGAGTAGATGCATGTACTTCTCGTAGGAAATTCAATGTCCTTGCTTGTATAGAGGAAGTTCTCCAGCAGCAATTTTTCAGTATGAGAACTTTGTCGATTGCGTCTTGTTCGCGTTGAAATTGACCAAGTTCAAAAGGCACCCAAGTCTGAATTCAGTTACATGCTCTGCTGGTATCTTTTTCGGTGTATCTCCTCAGAAGTTATAGGACGCTGACTCAAAAATAAAGACACTAGAGTACAGTCATTCGTAAACCAAAATATTCTGTTTTCGGTGTAGTGGAACAGTTCATTGATCTGCAACAGAAAAAGAGTTGGCGAGAGTATGGGGCCCTGGGGTACTCCAGCATTATCCTCAAAAGATTCACTTGTTACACCATCAACCACCACCTGAATTGATCCACTGAAGAGATCCATATGCGATTAGTTTATTCATCAAGGCTGCGAAAGCCTTTGAGATATAAAGAGCAATGCTCGTTTATTCGTCATGCCTTCCGATTATTGATGTCCACATATGCGTAAGGTATGCATGGAGGTTCATCAGTTAATCGTTGTCTACGGAAACCGAAATCCATTACTGATGAAACTCTGTAACTGGAAATATTTTATGAGCTCATCGTTAATCTCTTTTTCCATGACTTTCGACATAATGGATAATAATACGTTTTTACGATAATTTTGGGGTGAATATTCATCCCCTTTCTTTGGAACTGGTTGTACTATAGCAATTTTCCAACACTCTGGAAACTCTCATACGAAATCTGAAACAGAGGATTAAGATTAGGTGCTAACTCTAGAGCAAATACCTTCAAAACAGTTGATAGTATTCCATCAAGACTTACTTATTCTAACAGTTCAGTTGTTGGAGAAAGCGTCTTACCGTACGCACTTTGAATTTTACTTCAAGCATATTCGATTGAAGATGTGGGATGATTGCTGGCGTTTGAAGATGCGATAGAACCGTCATTTCTAATCAACGGTGGGACGGTTGACTTGCAAAAGTTGTTGCTTACTGTCTTTGTCACAACTCACGGCTTTCACTGGTTTCATCCAAGAGTCTATTCCTAATTCTTTCATTGAAGTGGGTTTTCCCTTACTCAATAGTTGAGTTACAAATCTTCCTTGAACTCACATGTTCAATTTTAGTTTCATCTGTTGGATTTTTCTTTCAATTCTTATAAGCTCTGTTTTGAACTGTCATAGTTTTTTATCAATTTTTAGTACACCACGGCTTCTGTGCTCTTGTTTTTTCCTTGGAGATTCGAATGTAGAGGTTCATGCCTGCAAGAATAATTTTAGTGGCCGACTCAGTGGAGATATTGATATAAAGAATTGAAAAACAGACGTCACTAAAGGGAAAGGACGAGAAAAACTCGCGCAGCCTCCCTCAGCTGGCTCCGTGGTAATTCCTTATCTTCCTGGAAGGCGTTGGATTTTTATTGCATGGCTGTACGCAGTTACCTGCAGCAGAACCGAGGAGGTGATTGGAGTTGCCTAAGGGAACTGAGTCCTGTAAACGGAAATCATTTATATGGAAAATTATGAAAATATGAAAAGGAAGAGATCGACATTATAGGGAAAATCAGTTTTATTATCAAGAATTTTTTTCGGCTGATTGAAAAGTTCAGTCAAGTTACAGCTGATGCAAAGGTCTCCGCTTGCTTTCCTGCTTAGTCGATTCTATTTGACTGTTGCAGCCAGTTGATGTTGTGAATGTTGCAGTCTCTTCTGATAGATGCTGTACTTGGATCGTGTCTACCTAGTCGCCTAGGCACTGAAACAATCTCGGGTACTTGTTATCGTTAGGAGATCGATTCTTGCAACAGAAGAACATGCTTTTGTTATATAAACAGATTTTGAGCCCTGCTAGGTAGAAAGCGTTATGTCGCGACGTATCCTCTCCGGGGAATACGATATTTAATCTGGCAAAAGCACAAAGCCGAAGCTTTGAGTGAAACAGAGATAGGTGGTTTCTTTTGTAGGAATTAGGTGAGCTTCCGTTAGAGCCAGGACATGAGGTTGCGTGTTTCGTAAGTGCTGGTGAATGTCTTTCATATTCATGTTGGTGTGTCCTAGTCCTCTTATGTTGCAAAACTCAATAAAGAATTGGCTTCTCTCATCAGAATCTAGGAGATTAAATGTGTCCGTCAGAGAACCGTTGTTATTGGTATTACTATCATGAGCTCCCCGCGATAGTTTCTTCCGGAGATGCGACTGGAGAAAGAGTTTACCCTCGAATAATTTTATTTCAAGATCTTTTTTTTTTTCTGAAAATTCTTCCCACTCTATAGATCGGACCACCTGCCAAGCATCCGAAACTAAGTCACAAATGACTAATTCACGGAGCCTATAGGATGTGGTGGTATTATACCGAACCGCGGGAGTGGCACCGTCTTCCACCACGTTTTGATAAAAGTTAGTCAGAAACACTTCATCTTCAACAACGACAAATTAAAAAGAATATTTCAGGTAGAAATATATTCAATGACGTCATAGACAACAATTTCGAGATTGTCAAATCCAATATTCTAATTGCAATCCTTAGATTAAGTCATTCTTGTTTGAATCCCCTTTTTCAACAATTTCTGTATTTTCGTTTACCCGATGTGACCATGCATCATCGACTTCGGACATCCTGTACAGAGTGGACAGATTTCGATGTTACTGCTATGTAAAATATTGTGGAGAGACGAAAATAGCACCCCATTATCTGTGTTCTTTCAGCTTGACGAATGCATTGCTGAAAACTGGTTCAGAGTAGCTTTTACATTCTGTAGACTAAATTGGCAATATCTGGAAAATTTTTCGAAATTTTGTAAAAGTGGTTTTGACATTTTACAGGCATTATTTATTACGTAGAACCGAAGTACGTTCGGTAGTTTTCTTATTTAACCGTTTTTGAGTTATTCTGCAAACTTAAATTTTTTTAAATATGAACCGACATTAACTTCGATTAATTTGAATAGTTTTTCATTTCCATAAATATATCTCATGTGCTCTCCATTTTCCAATCTAGGGTATGAAAAATCAAAAATAAATTTATGTCCATTCGAAGAATTTATACGAAATGATTTTGATAGCTTAAGTATGTTCTGAGTACTCATTATGAGATTATATTGTTCATTTTTCTGTTGTCAATTCAGATAAATTATTTAAGGTTTTCTCACCAAGCTACGAATATACTTTCGATTGTAATAACGAAGCTTCCTTGCATAACAAGTTTTGAAAAGTTTCATATGATTGAATGATGTATTTAAAATAATTATAATGCTGATGCTGCAGAAGCTGCTTATTCGGATTGTTTTCCTGAGAGGTGACAACTTCATAAAAGTTATTCGATAAATTGTGGGAAAACCTCATGAACCAAGGTACATGCAACGTCCCAAGGAAAGAAGAATATGAAGCTGTTGATGAAGAAGATGCAACAATTGATGTAATAGATAGTGCAACTGCTAACCCATCGATTTTCAGCAGGCCAGCTGGAATGGAAACTAGGGTATTTAAGAGTAAATTGCTAAGTAACAAAACAAATAGAAATAAAGTGCGAATATCCCAGTTTTTGATGACAGGAGATTTCCAACGTCAACTCGTTTTTTGGAACTGGTTTCTACAAAAATGTAAAGAAAATTCACAGCTGCGAACCCATATCGCTATATTAATATTCAAGTTCAAGACCGATACTTCCGTACTTTCATACAGCATGGTCGCTTCATTTTCACAAAACATATTAAATTCACACAATAGTTGTAACTTGATGACAAAACACCAAATAATTTATCTGAATTGACATTGGAAGAATTAACTCTGACAGTTCAGAACATACTATTTCAATAAATTCTTTTCAATTTTGCGAATTGACATAGAGTTACCAAATGAAATTAGGGAAAAGATATACAATTTTCGGTTTTTCACGAAAACATGTCCTGAATGGAAAAATTGAGTGCACATGTGATAAATTTATGGGAAGGAAAAAAACTATACAACGAAATCAAAGTTGCCTGTGGTTAATATTCAAAAGAAATGTTAGTTTGCATTTTAACTCAAAAACTGTTAGACAAAAAAACTTCCTGGCGTAGTTCAATTCTATTTAGAAAAGTTCCTGCAGAATGACAAACTATACTTACACAACTTCAAGAACAACCGAGATATCGGCACTGTTGCCGAGAATTTTCAAAATTAGCAAATAATGTGAAAACGGAAAAAGCTAGCTTGAATCTCTGTGCGGCAATGAATTCCTCTCACAAAAAGAACACGGGCAAGGGGAGTTTATTACCTTCTATTCAATATTTCACATAGCGGTAGTACTAAGACGTCGACATTTTTCCACATTGTACAAAGATAATAAATTTTTGCTTTTCTGTAGGTGCATTTGGCAATTTACAGTAGGATTATTCAAACATTCAAAACTTCAAAATTTCAGTTTATGACATTATGTGTAAGTTTATTGTTGCTCCCAAATAGTACTAATCGGTATAATATTTAAGATATTCAGAAAACGGAAGATAAACCAGGAAAGGTGGTAGAGTGAGCTGTTTTGTAAAAATGAGATTTTGTTGTTATCGTGAAACTCAGGAATTTATATTGGAATTAATTTCTTCAAAATCAAGTGCTTTACTTACCTTTCATATTTGACCAGTAGCTTCATTAACATTGAACAAATATATTAAAATATGTTCTAGGTGGATTAGAAGGGGGAAGAATGGATGATTGGCTTATCGAAACACTCCAGAAAAGTATTGTGTTGAATGTTCAATTGACTTATTCCCTTAGAGCTTCTGATAACAATGAGACGTTAAAGGTATGTATTTTAGTGTGTCTTAAATTAGTGCTAATAGTCAATATTTTTTTCAGAGCTTGAATAGGAAGATTCGTACATTGTTGAAGCGACTAATAATTGGTTCATATCGTGATAAGTACTTAAGATATCAAATACGTTCTGCAGCTTTACGAGAAGAAGTATTTAAATTTTCCTGGAGGAAAATCATGAAATAATATGAGTTCAATGTAAATTTTCATGTTCTTCATAGAAGTTAATTAATACTGTTTATGAGTGGTGATAATATTTGATCTGAAACGAACTTGAGTTTCTTTTATGCGAAATACCTATTTTGCTATACTGTTTGTGATCAACCAGTAAAAAGGAAATCTAAGTTATTCTATTGAATGAATAGAGGACGTTTCGGTTATAAATACGCGATTTCATTGTATATTTAAGGTAATCATAATGTGGGTCACTTTCCGACCGGTAGGTGCCGTTAACATTGTACTTTTACTGTTAGCTAGATCGAGATGGGCCAGGACAGGCACCAAATGTTGTATTTAATTTAAATTAACAGTTATGGGTTATCGTCTTCAGGGAATCATTATTTGATTGTTTACATTATTCACTATTCATATAAAAACTATAAACAACACTGTAATAGGAAAATTTTCTATAAAGTGATTTCTTGAAATTCTCATTGTATTACTTTGAATGTCCACCAATCTTATGATAATTCAATTTGGAATCAAAGAAATAAATCATACTTCCTTTAGAGAATGAAATATTCTATTCGATCATTTATAACTTCACACAAAAATATATATCATGCAGTGTTACATGCATGTATATATATATATATATATATATATATATATATATATATATATATATATATATATATATATATATATATATATATATATATATATATATATATATATATATATATATATATATATATATATATATATATATATATATATATATATATATATATATATATATATATATATATATCACTTCGACGAGTTGCCCATATATCTGTTCATGCAATCAAACTGATTTCATGAAAAATATAAATCCACCACCCGGTAATTAATACCATTGCCAGGCAATGATTATAATCAAAACATATCCTGGAATAATTATATATTAGGATAACGTTAAATGTTATGAGAATATATCAATGTTATGAGAATATATCAATGTACCAACGAGTAGTGTCAGAGGCTTTTCCCTGGATAAATCCAGTGTACGGACCTTAGTTAAGTAACACTGAATGTTACTCATTAATAGTTTCCTTTGTGTGAAGTGGTGAACGATCGAATACTGTTCTGAACATAAATATGACAAAATTGTCAGTTAATTATATTACATTTATATGAACAAATAAATAAAATATGAAATGAGATTCTGAGCAGTATAAATTAAAAAGAAAACCTATGACTCTACCTCATTATTTTTTCGGAAAGAAACCTACGAAGAATATTACAAGATTTGATGACTGTTATCTTTTGTAACTGTTCGAACAAATTTTCTTCAGACCCAAAATCTCAATACTTCTGTGAAGATTCCTAGGAATATCACCTGTTGTGGAAATAAAATCGGTAGAATAAAATTTTTTCATTTTCCACATTTTTTAATCTCGTCGCCGAGCATCTTATATTTAGAAATTTTTTCATTGTATTTATTTTGTATATTATGTGTGTCGGGTATAGCAATATCAATTATATATGTTATTTGATTCTGTTTGTCAGTAAGAATGATATCTGGTCTATTGTGTTTTACAGCTCTGTTGCAAAGAATTGTTTTATCAAAATAAAGTTTATATTTGTCATTTTCACAAATAATCTCAGGTTCATATTTGTAAAATTTTTTCTTTTGGGAATTAGGTCATGTTTAATTCCTAGATTAAAATGAATAATATTAGCGACGGCATTATGTCTTTCTAAATAATCTGTTGAAGCAAGGACTGAGCAAGATGATAATATATGAAAAACTGTTTCTGAAGAACAGAAACATCTACGTCAAGAATCATCTATGTTTTGGTTGATGATGTGTTTTCCATAATTCCTCGTGAAAACAACCTGATCCTGGATCGCAATTGCCAGGCCTTCTGTTTCAGCAAACAATTCTCCAGAAACTAACCATTTATTCGATGCGATTTCATCAATATATTCATTTTTCAATTCTTTAGGGTGCTTTCCGTGTATATATATAAACTTGAGACAAAAAGAAATATTCAAAAATCCGTAGATCAATGAATAAGCCTTCTTGACAAGAGCTAGTTCCCAAATCTGCCCGCCATGCACGCAGCCACAATAGTGCAACTAAGCAGGATGCCGAGAAACCGAGAAACGAGGCGGCAGAAAGGACGCATCTCGTATATACGTACGAGAGTCACCCTCTATGGACCGAGACGGCGAACTCACTACCGGACTTCGAGAAAGATATGAACAATAACAAACAGATGTGAGAACGTTAGAAATTCCAACACTTGAAAACATCTTTCGCTGGTCCGTGAATCTCATCAACGGTACAAAACGAGCGAAATAATCCCGTTGAAATGGTGCTCTGGGCCTCTGTTTCCGAGATAAAACCTCCCGTCGGTGTCGGTTTGATGAGACAAATATCTTCCGCGGCAAACTTCGCGAGGAGTCTACATATGTAATCTTGAGACAAAAAGAATTATTCAGTTGAGCTGTATCAAGAGCTACTTTGATGTTGAGATTCTAAGATCATTCAAGCTGGTTCGCTAGATGTTCGAGAAACTACTATTATTTCATTATTTCTCAAATTGCCTATTAATTCAATGAAGGTTCAGTTAAGACATAAACTGATTGGAAGAAACTCACTTTATTCCGGGTTAAAACGTTCAAAAACGATGAGAAATATTAGGCATCTTAACAAAAAAAAAACTCTGATATAAATCCCTGTAATAGAATTTCCTGTTATCACAGAAAAATTTCAAAATATGCAGCAAATTAAGCATCCAGCACTTTTTATATACTTCTTCGGTATCTTCAACAG
The DNA here is from genome assembly GCA_013387265.2 of Cryptolaemus montrouzieri. Lineage (NCBI taxonomy): Eukaryota > Metazoa > Arthropoda > Insecta > Coleoptera > Coccinellidae > Cryptolaemus > Cryptolaemus montrouzieri. The sequence goes on along the minus strand of JABFTP020000185.1, from coordinate 47,568,373 downwards.
GAATTAAGTTATGAATCGATGACGCACTAAGCGGATACTCGTTATAACATCTCTTGAACCTGTATTTCACCGATTTTTCGCATTTTTGGTGCGGAATCATATAGGTTGGTTTGGGTCAGGAAACGCCCTGTATAGTTTCGAATGATAAGAGTTTCAACGTTCTAATTGATCATAAGTTGTAGGCCTGAAAATGTTGGCATATCCAAAAGACCTATAACTGGCAGTTGCTGATTTTAACGAAAAAAAATAATACCATCTTTTAACTTTCTGAAAGTGTTCTCCGGTTTAATTATCTTTCCACAGATAACATCAGAATGGAATGCCCGTCTATGCAAAACTTGCCCAATTAGTCGAAAGATCTTAAAATTATGCTCGGTGGTTGATCGTGAAATGGAAAAATGTTCCTCGCAGCTGCATAAAAGAAACTGTCAAATTCTATTTTTATGAATCTTCTTGAGTTCAAGAGAACAATTACTTTTTTAGACAGAGAAAAGGAGATGGAATACGTAAATCTGTGGATTTACAAAACTTTACGATATAATTAGCTCAAATTGTAAATTTGATCATCATAACAAGCGAAGTTATACAAAGAAACCTTTGTGAATTTTGTATCACCAGATGCTCGTTTGTCATTGGTTTCGATAGTTTTCATCGTTTCAAAACTATGGATTTTGATTTCCGTGTCATCAATTGATTCCTATAGGATAGTGTGCTAAGTCAACTGGAGATTTTATACCAGGTGTCCATTCTGTACGTAATGGGTCTATTATTTTAATCTTGATGTGTTTGAGGAAGTACGTATATGAAACAGATAGACGTTAGTCTGCTGCCTATTCTAAAATCATATTCACATAGACAGGGGTTCTATTATTGAGAATCATATCAAAGTTATAATTTTTTGTGATGAGATGCGCTATGTTTCTTATCAGTTCCGATAGTGCTAACTATATTTTTTTTATCACCGTTACGGGTCGGTAACAAGACTGCCGGGCGACTATTCGCCAAGGCAGCTCTGTTTGTGGTTCATTTTTATGAGCCCTGAAGGAACTTTCGGACGATTCGGGTGGTACCTAGAATGGCTTCTTTCTGTGCGCTGAATACAATTTCTGGTCTCAGTTTCAACAATTTGGTATTTTTCTGCATATGCGCTTCTACCAGGCCATTAGTCGATATTATAAGTGGCACTACCTTCACACTTTTCAATTTATGAACTTCCTCAGTTCAAAAGCCAAATCCTGGTATTTAGTTATTTTCTCAGTATACGCCTTGGTAATGTTCTCATCCGCTGGGATACTAACATCCAGAATTATAGCCGTTCCACCCTCGAGATCGAAAACCGCGATATCAGGTCTGTTGTGCGCAACTGGTCTATCCGTAATCAGGGTTGTATCCCAGTACATCTTATATTTTCTGTTTTCAAGTACTGCCTTGGGTTTGTATTTGTAAGCTGGAGTAGTTTCTTTACATAGTCCTAGGTTGACAGCGATACTTTGGTGATACACCCTGGCCACTGCATTATGGCGTTCAAGGTAATCCCGAGGAGCTAGGATAGGGAAGCTGGATGCTATATGCTGAATTGATTCCTGCCCCTTTCCGCACTTGCGACACTGCTCTGTTGGGATCTCCTGTTTTGTGATGTGTTTTAGGTACATCCTTGTGGGGATTACTTGATCATGAATAGCGCATAACCGTCCCTCTGTTTCAGGGAATAAGTAGCCAGCCCTCCGGTAAGTAAGCGACTCTTTTCGATCTATATCTTTATTTTTCAGGTGATTTGGATATCTACCATGAAGTGCTTCAGAGTGCCACTCCTCCGACAGCTGGGCCATTGTATGAGATTCCACAAGAAATACCATATTCAAGAGCTGCAGTGCCGATAGGTTTTCGTCCGCGTCACATATGGTGCGATAAAACGGTGAGTATTTGCTGGTAAAGTAGTCTCTCAGTTGGTCCACGTTGTTTTTATGACTCATCCCTAGTGATGTAAGGCCTCGTCCTCCCTGTGTTCTTGGTAGGTATAAGCGGTTTATAGACGAGTGTGGATGGTGAATCCCGTGTACCGTTAACATCGCTCTAATTCTTATATCCATAGCTCTTAAGTCAGTTATCGACCATTTGATCACCCCAAAGGAATATGCTATGCTCGGCATAGCCCAGGAGTTGATGGCTTGAAATAATGCCTTCGAGTTGAGTTTAGCCTTAAGGATCCGGTTGATTCTAGAGTAGAGTTTTTCTTTAAACCTCATCTTCATTTCAGCAGTTTTTATATCCAAGGTTTGTTGAACGCCCAGATATTTGTAGGACTCCTCAGGGGACAGTGCTGGGATTGTTGTATTATCCATCAGAGTAGTACCCTCTTGCTCTCTCCCAATCTTTCCTCGTCTTATATTAGCAACTGCGCATTTCTCGATACCCTGCTCCATGCAGATTGACTCACTAAATGCTGACACTGCTTCGAGCTGTCTTTTAAGTTGATCTGCGTTTCCAGCATAGAGCTTTAGGTCATCCATATATAGCTGGTGGGTGATACGGGTTAGATTAGTGTCCTTATTTACGGTGTGTTATTCAGTAAAGTACTGAGGGGATTTAGAGCCAGACAGAACCACAGAGGGCTCAGGGTATCTCCCTGAAATATGCCCCGCCTGATTCTTATTTCCGGAGTAGTTATCTCGCCTCTTCCCGTTGCAATCTTGAGAGATGTCCTCCAGGTGGTCATCAAATGTTTCAAGAGATTGATGATAGGCTTGGTCACTCCATAGATGATCAGACCCTCAATCAGTCAGGAGTGTGGCAACGAATCGTAGGCTTTCTTGTCAATCCAGGCTACTGATAACTTTCGTAACTTCTTCTTAGCATGCCTCGTTATTATATTGTCGATGACCAGCAGCTCCTTGCATACTCTTGATCCATACCGACAGCCATTTTGCTCCTGGGCTAATATGTGCTTCGCTCTGAAGTAAGTATTTATATACAATGTTAGCGTGCCTGTGAGTATCTTGTATATGGACGGTAGGCAAGTGATAGGCCTGTATTTTTTTGGATCTTGAGTTCCCTGCTCTTTCGGAATCTTGAAAAAATTTAATTTACATATGCCATTCTGTCTTTTTCTTGGATGAAAATTTTCTATTCGAAAAGTAAAATTTTTTCAAGTAATTGATATTGTATGGAGTACAAAATGCAACTCCAATTATTAGCATTATATCATTCGTTGTGATAATTTAAATGGACCATCCAATACTTTTGATATGTGTATTTAGAAACTTCAGGAACTTGTATGTATAAGGATTTTATTTCTTTATTCGAATAAAAGAAGAGTACAATTATTTTCTCAAAAAGAAATACTTTGCTTCAACCTTAATTTAAGTTAAGCCTTCCAGGATCGCCCTAAAAGTGTAAACTCAGAATGATGAGCAGAAACGGATGACCCGTACCTGAATATTTAAATGACTCAAGAACAAGAAACCTTTTACCGTCCGGTGCTGATATATCAGAAAGATCTGTGTGAGCGAACAAACAGTTGAAACAGAATAATAGTGTTAATATTCCGTTCTGTATTTTAACCAGAACTTCAATTGGTAAACGAGGTAAGACAGAAGGGATGACAAAAACATTGTGTCAGTATTTAACGGATTGATCGTCTCAATCTAGAAAAGAAGTGAATCTGCTACCACAAGTATACGTTGAAAGCCTTCTCAGAATCGAAAGAGGGAACAGTCAAAGACGCAAATATCTTCTAGTATCCTCAGCCTAGCAACACTCGAATTTTGGACTATTCCACTTGAAGGCATACTATTACAACGCTAATGACTTGTTCTCGAACGATTTTAGGTACGCCAAATGTTCCTTCTGAGATCTAAACCGCTTACCTTCTGTATAGGATCTTGTGGAGAAACTGACTTAAAACAACTTCTTATCATTCGTTTTTCCAGAGGTCTAACTCATCGAAAGTAGCAGAAAACCTAGTGAGCAAATCAGTTTAGAAAATGTCAAACTCAAAACAAGTAAACTTTCAAGTTATTGAATATGTAATAATTGTCTCAACTCTTTTTCAATGCTGACTTTCTGTGTAGAATATGTGGACGAATTATACACACATACAAATTTATATGGAATCACTCATAACGATATTCTTTACTTCTTTCTTGAGAGTATTTTTTTCATATATTTGTATTCTTTAGGAAGCTTATTAAATATTTTGGAGGTAGCTTAGTTGAAATGAGTTTACTCTGTGGTAGGGAATTCGGTATTGCTCTGCATTTTTAGTAAGGTAAGTATGATTTGCATTATTACTCTGTACTGCCGCTTCAGAATATTTGATGAAAAGTATGCTGGCAAGTATAAATAAGGATGGCAGAGTGAGTATATGTTCTCTCTCTAATAGCTCTCTACACCTATCAGTTTTTCCGGCACCACTGAGAATGCGCACTGCATATTTCTGCTTGATAAAAATTCTGGTACTTTCATGATAGTTTCCCCAAAATATAATGCCATATGTTATGGGGCTGTGAAAACATGCGAAGTAGGCTGTTTTTGCTGAAGATGGTCCAGCTATCTGTTTTATTCTTTTTATTGCGAAAAAAGCCCCACTTATGCAATTTTGAACTTTCAGAATAATTCTTTCAAAGAGTGCCTGAAACACTTGATGTGGCCAGTGTGACTTGCTTGATGAATGGTGAGAAAAAGATAAACTGAAGTCACTAAATATGGATAAAAAATTGTTTTGGATACGAAAATGGTCTTAGTTCTTGAAACTTCCGACCAAGGCTCCTCTACGAATTTTGTGGTGTACACAATGGAAATATGTGTTTTTGGAAAGAGCAATTCGATTCAGTAATTTCAAATTTTTCATGTACAGAAATAGTCACACATTTCTGGAAGAAGGTATAGCTGAAAAGAAACTCAAAAGGAAGTGAAACGCATTTGACTCCCAGATATTAATTTGAATATCTTTTTTCCTGACATTTTATACTATGTACAAAATGTTTTGTTATGATGGGTCTGTTTCATCCAGATTTACGATTTCATATAATTTTTGTCCCTTGGCTCCTCAAGCTTATTTATACGCATATTTCATAGAAAGGCTGTCTACACAATTCTATACGTATATCAGGTGTTCCGTCAAAACTCACCAAGCTATAGCTCCTACAATTCCTAATAGATCTTAATGAAATGAAAACTATATTTCATATTAAATTATATTCAGCCTGAAGCATTTTCATAGTTCTGCCACTTAAGGAAATACCGGAAGTTGGCCATCACTTGGATTATTTGAACGTAAGCTTGATATCTTCATTTTTTCGATTTTTTACTCAATTTTGGTTACCTTCTACGGAAAAAGTATCGCTCATAATGTTGTATTTTCTAAGAAAACAGAAATTATCGGAACATTTCGGAAGAAAACTTCAATGCATCGATGTGATTCGCAGAATGGGTGACTGTTTCGTGATGGAATTGGTTTGTCCCAGAAAGTGTTCAGATCATTACTTCAGTTCAAATAACTCAAATTATCTCATATTTTCACTACAAAAAGACTCAAAATTCAACAGAATATTTTGATAAATCGTGAAGTGAGCTTTCTGGATTGAAAATCACAGAGCAATTTTCATCTTCAATATAATTCGGGAAAAAATTATGACAGAATATGTACATATCTGTTAATTTTGTAAAGAAAATGAAAATAAAATGAATGCAGACATGATTCAAGCCAATTTTTCAATCTAACAGATATAGTTCTCTAGAATCCTGACTCTATCAGTAAAGATTTCCAGATCGTGATGCAATAGAGTGCCGCATGTTTTTCAAACTTGAAAATATCTTACGTAAATACTGTTCTTTCAAAAAACCGAGAACTCCCAAATGGAAGATTAATGAAGAAACGGAATTTATATTCTTGTTGAGTGTAGAAGCGAACCCAAAAACATCTGTTCTACAAATTTCTGCAGCAAACGGGACCAGCGACGTCTGTTCGATCTGTTTCACGAAAATATATCATTCATGTCTTTTAAAAAATTCAAGGCCTTGAAGAAGATGACAGTGTGAGTTCACTCAAATTTTGATTTTTGACTGATAGAATGTATTCAGATTATCTATTTCTAAGATGCATCATTTGATTTAATGGCTGTACTTTTAGAAATAATTCCATTTTGTGGAGCCAGCAGAATCCGCTCAACATAATAAATAATCATTTTCAACATATATTCGGTATGAACGTCTGGTGCGCCATTTATTCGAATCGCTTGATATAACCACTTCTCTCTTGACTTGAATCAAAAGAATGGTAATGAAGTTCTCATTCGAATATAACATCATTTCCAAGATGATCTTCTTCCGGAACAACGAAGGAAAACCTACTTCCATGAAGATGGTGATAAGATAGCTGAGCTTGTAAACTGGCTGAATAATAATTTTAATGATCAATGGATGGGGATAAATGGACCTGCTAGGTGGCTAGCGCGCACCGCTCTCGATTTTTCGCTCTGGAATTACCTACACGATGGAGTTTACAGCACACCACCAGAAAATTTGGTCGTGTTGAAAGAACTCTTCCTAATTTTTATGAAAATTTCCTTTTAAATGAGTCAAGTCTTTTCATTTCAGTGATTTCGGATTTATTGAAGCAGATGACTCTTCTTTCTTAAGTGTTTTTCAAATATGGTAAACTTGAAGCGCTCTGGTTCATCATGATCTGGAAATCGCTTCCGATATAGTCGAAATGCTCCAGTACTATTTCTATTGAATTGAAAATAAACTTGCATTATGTCTGAATTCATTTGATTTTTGTCTTCCATACTTATTATTTTTCCATAAAAAAGACTCGAAACGAAACGATACCAGGAATTTGGGGTAGGCACCTCATCCGTGATAATTTTTCATTAATAATTGCGAGTGACATTCGTTATAATCTTCTATCATAAGTGATGTGTAAGTGTCAATGGTATTCCGCCCCCGAGCTGACATCACGAGTCATAGAATCTTCTTTTAAGTACTGAGTATTCTTTACACAAAATAAAAATAATACGAATTATAAAAGCTGAAGCAAAGACTAACACACTTTGTAGGAAAGAAAACTTTTATCACAAATTCAAACAAACAAAATTCAGTGAATTCCATCGATGAATTGGAATGTATAGGGTGCGCCAGATCAAACCGGACAATTTTTTTCCCGTTATAACTTTCGCAATTTAAGAGCTAGATCATTCACTTTTGCTTCACTAGGAAGCTAAAGGACTAGGTTTTTCAGAAATTGTATCCAAACTCCATTTCCGGTGAAATCCAATATGGCTGACTTATTCGAAAATTAGAAATATTTCAAGAGCGATGGAACGTTTTTTTTTCACTAAAAATTCGAATGGGGCATTCTGTCAATAAGTCAGTTTCTTCTGAACATTTTTTTCAACAATATCTTCTGTTTGCCTTTTCGAAAACAATGTCTACAGTCTGGCGAATATTCCGAATCTGGCTTGTTAATCCCTTGATTAATTCAGAGGCTTTGTCGATAGTAATGGTGTCAACAAATTCCAAAATTTGAACCCAAATTTGCAGAGTACCTATGAATTTATAATTAATTTGGTCCATTATGCTTTTAGCTGTAGTGATTCTTTCGGCATTATAATCATTGGTAGTTAGAATATTTAGCAGACACCAGATTTGGGGTATCTGTATCGGTTTCATACATGCCATCACAACAGGTTAAGCACTTGTGTGAACTTTACCAAACTAAATGTATGAAACCGATACCGTTCTGACGCGTCACGTCACGAGACATCAGACAAATATAAATTCACCTGTACAAGTGTTGCTGTTTCAAGATCGCTTGAAAAATGTCATATCTATGCCGGTTGAGTCAATAAGGCGAGGAACTTCTATATATCGCAAACTATTTGAGATAGAAGCGAAATTTTTTCCGATTATTGTTTTATAATTATGTGTGCATTGCTTAAAATTATTTTCGTACATACAGGGTGTTCCATTTTTGCTCCAGGGACAAACATAAATTTTTTTAAACGGCACGGCCTGTATTTTTATCATATTCTGATTATAATTTAAATGCTCTCTTCAACGATATCTGTTTTGTGCCCAAACAACTATCGGTAGATTTTGAATTAATTAAAATATCGATAATTTCGGGAATTTGGAAGTTTTTTCAAAAGTTCTCAAATGCCTCATTTCACATAATTTACGCATGATATTTTTTTTTTCTTGAGGTATAAGTGTTGTACCTTATTATCAAATGAAGAAAAATAATTTTGTTTTATACCGAGTGTTCCTAGTAACCCGGCAAAAATGAAATTTTTCAAACATAAAAAACTTTTTGTTTTCAAATATTACACCCTGTATCTTTTTCACATGTTTTGTTCCCACTCAAATAAGCTTTACGGTACCTTTTCTTCAAAAATCTGATGGAGATTTCCCAGAAAATTTTGAAATTAGTGTGAGGTTTAGATATTTCTTGCAATAATCATGCTGTTGATAAAATTCAGACATTGAAATATGCAAATTTCATACACAAAATTAGATTCTTTGCTGTTCAATGAAACTTAAACATCGAAACTCTTAAGGTTTATCGAAATTTCTTCACAAGAAAAGATTTATTTGCGATTTTATCAGTTGTGCTCAGATCACAGTCATCACTTAATCGAAATTACTCAGTTCGAAATCTTCAATAGATGTTCGAAAAGTCTACTGCGCTCTAAACAACCTGCATGCTTTTCTCTTCATTGAGTACAAGCTTAGCTCTTTCATTCTTCTCATATCCAACTTGAGATCAAACCATAGAGATAAGTATGACTTCTATGGGCATACCACATGAAGATAGAAAATATTGTTCGATAGTCTGAGGTTTAAACCACCTGTGCCCATAGAAGACTTATTTCTATGGTTTACTCACAATGCCCCAAGATTTGACATTTTGGATATTTCCAATGTCATATGAGTGAGTCTAAGTGAGAAATACATAATTTTATTGCTATAATGAATTTTACCCAAGAAGAGTTAATTAATATGGGAGAGTTAATAATATGGGAGAAGGTGAGAGGTATTGTTTGTTGGCGTCACATATTTATTCCCAACGTTACCCAAACAGTAGACATGCTAGGAAAGAGGCATTTGAGAGACTGAAGGAAAGGTTCGAAAGAACTGGACAAGTTGGATATGAGAAGAATGAGAGAGCTAAGCGTGTACTCAATGGAGAGAATAGCATGCAGGTTGTTTTGAGCGCAGTAGAGAATCCTCATGTTAGTACAAGAGATGATAGTCGAGACTTGGGCATTAGTCAGACATCTGTATCAACAATTTTGAGGAAGGAAAAGTTCTATCTCTTTCATGTTCCTCCAACAGTTGGAGCCCCTGGACTTCGGGCGGATTTTGGATTTTTGTAGATGCTCTTTAAATTAAATAGCAGACTAACCAAATTTTTACAGTGGGGTACTTTTCTCTGATGAGGCCACCTTTCATAAGAATAGATTGGTAAACCGGCATAATTTTCATTATTATGATACGCAAAATCCTCATTTCATAAGAACTGTTGACCACCAACATCGTTGGTCTCTAAATGTCTGGGGTGGTAAATGGATGATTATGTGATCGGACCCTTTTTTTCCAAGAACATTTGAACGGCGAACGTTATTTAAATTTTTTGCAGCATGATCTATAGCCTTTGCTTGAAGGATTTTAGGATTTTTTTGTGGGGGTATGTTAAAGAGAGGGTATATCGAGACCCTATAACAACCAGGGAAAATATGATGGAGAGAATTACAGAAGCATTTAGGAGTATAACGCTGAATGTTCTCCAGAGAGTGACCGAATCATTCAACAATCGTGTTCGAGAACGTATTCGTCAAAATGGGGGTCATTTCGAAGATTTAATTTGATTTGAAAACTTATTGAAATAGAATTAAATTGGTGTTTATGATTTTGATTTGCATTTCTTTTCAGTGGATGTTTCATTCACGACAAGCAGTTCAATTTCGTTTCTTAATGATAATTCCGGAATATTTTGGGCAATTGTAAAAGTAATACAAGTTCAGTGAAAAGAACAGGGTGTTACATTTAGAAAAAAGTTATTTTATCTCGAAAAATTCTATTTTCGTTGGATCACCAAGAACACTGGGTATGAAAAATCAGTTGATCTCTTACTTCGATGATGAGGAACATATTTTCTTCGAAGAATAATTGTTGTCACACTCAAATGATACGGAATGAAGATTGTGAGAAGTTCTGAAAAACCTTCCAAATACTTAATCTTTTTGATATTTTGACTTTTTGAACATTTATTGAGATAATTTCGAACTGAGTAATTCCAATTAAGTGAAGACTTAGCTCTGAGCACAAATGATAATATCGCAAATGAATCTTTTCTTGTGAAGAAATTTCGATACACCTTGAGAGTTTTGATGTTTAAGTTTCATTGAACAGCAAAGGATCTAATTTTGTGTTGAAATTTTCATATTTCATTGTCTGAATTTTATCAATAGCATGTTTACTGCAAGAAATACCTAAACCTCACATTAATTTCGAAATTCTCTGGGAAATCTCCATCGGATTTTTGAAAAAAGGTATCGTTGTAAAGCTTATTCGAGTGAGAACAAAACACGTGAAAAAGATAGAGGGTGTTATATTTGAAGAAAAAAGTTTTTCATGTTTGAAAAATTTCATTTTCGCCAGGATACTAGGAACAGTCGGTATAAAAAAAGTTATTTCTGCCTTTGCTAATGAGGTATATTACTTTTACCTCAAGAAAAAAAAATATCATGCGTAAATTATGTGAAATGAGGCATTTGAGAACTTTTGAAAAAACTTCCAAATTCCCGAAATTATCGATATTTAAATTAATATAAAATCTACCGATAGTTGTTTGGGCACAAAACAGATATCGTTGAAGAGAATATCGAAATTGTAATCAGAATATGATAAAAAATACAGGGCGTGCCATTTGAAAAAAATCTATGTTTGTCCCAGGAGCAAAAATGGAACACCCTGTATGTACGAAAATTTTAAGGAATGCACACATACTTATAAAACAATAATCAGAAAAAAATTTGCTTCTATCTCAAATAGTTTCCGAGATATAGAAGTTCCGCGCCTTATTGACTCACCCGGTATAGATAGCACAGTAGGGCGCATCTACACCATATTCGCAATAAAACAAAATGTACCTACTAACTACCATGTAGGACACAAAAACTAGTTACTGGTCTGGTCATTTCTACGCCCTTCCAGGATATGTGCCCTGTGCCTAAGCACCGCTGGCACCGCCCTAGTTACGGCACTGGTCAGCCATATTGGATTTCACCGAAAGTGAAATTCCGATACAATTTCTGAAAAACCTAGTCCTCCGGCTTTATAATGAAGCTAGAACGAATGATCTCGCTATAAAATTGCGAAAGTTATAACGGAAAAAAATTGTCGGGTTTTCTCTGGCGCACCGTATAGGTTTCCTTCTGCATTTTTTCAATTTTTTTCATCAGAAAACACAGCGGCTTCGGTCATACTTTTTCATCAAAAGCTATTCAAAATTGAATGATGAATCGAGAAAACGAGAAAATATGTGGTTATCAGTTAAAAAGTATAAGTGGATGTAAACGTTCTTTATTTCCGAAAGCTACAGACCAATGAAAATAATGCAAGACGAAATTTGGTTTTTGTTTCATTTTGTGTCGATCAACAATTGTAGGGCAATAGTGTGGGGCGTTTTCCGTGGATCACCGGATATGCATATACATGTTGTTTTTGTCCATGCAGGCACTATATCCCTGATGAAAATTTCCATTTCAGTTCTATTTTAGGGTATGTGGACGCATATGCTACAATAGATAGTTGAGCCAAGAGTACAAAATGAATTTTAATTGACTTTATTTCATGTATTTCACTTGTGTGATATGTTATTTTGTGATATTTGTTCCATTTTGTATTCGTTATTGAATATGAGAATGTGATTTTCGTGACAATAATTTATTTGGAATTCATTGTTAATATGTGATATGCTTATTTAGGCGAAATGTTCCTTTTTCAATTTTATTATAGTTCAGTGAATGTATTAACTTTTCATCGTTGCTATTTTATTTCTTATATCACCAGAAAAAATGAATCGAATTCAATGTTATTGAGCAAAATGAAAAGCCCCAAATTTCGTTGCAATTCGTACCATCAATCCTACAATAAATTAACATGGAGCAACCAAAATAACTTTATTCTCGCATAGGGTAAACGATATAGTTGTTGATCATACACCAGTCATTGGACACTTTATGTATGATGGCAGATAATGTTTGAGTTTGAGTTTGAGGCATATAAAAGTAACATAGTAAGCAATATATGTGAAATTCCTAAAAAACTGCAGATTTCAATATATTTGAAGGTAATTACTAATTATCAAAATTTTCAATGAAATAAAACTAAAGTATTTAGATGTTCACTATATTATAATAATATAGTGAAAATCTAAATACTTTAGTTTTATTTCATTGAAAATATGTATATCGATTTTCATCAAGTAACGACCTCCTTAATCAAATTAATTATCAAAATGCTATTCCTGAACAAACTCATTTGTAAGATCCTTTTCTCTATTCATGTGAACAACTATGCCAAAATATGCGATATTGCATTGTATTGTTTCGAAGGAGTTGTAACTCAAAATGACCAAAGGGAAAACAGAGATGCCAAACAAAAAATTATAATAGAGAGGATGTAAGAAATTTCTCGATTCAATTCAAAAAAAACTAAATATACCCCCATTACTTCTCAGTATATATCTTCAGAATGCTGGTGGTATACGTACTAAACTCAAATCGATATTTCAGATCCTTCCACACGAATCGTACGATATTGTTGTTAATACTGAGACTTGGCTTAACTCTTCGTTTTATGATGCAGAGGTTTCTTCCTTATACAGGGTTTTTAGAATGGATAAAAATGATCTCACTAGTTCTGAAAAGATGTGTGGTGGGGTAATCGTTTTGATACGCTCGACACTCAAAGCCAAAATTATTGAAATCTCACAGAGAAGTGTTGAGAAGCTTTTCTTGCTTGTGTTTAACAATACTGACAGAATGATCTTAGGCTGTGTTTACATACCCCCAAGCGCCAATGAAGATGTATATTCAGCACACTGCTCAGCCATTGAGGAGGTTTCTCTACGATATCCAGGCGATCGGTTTCTTCTATGTGGAGATTATAATGTCCTTACGTCTCACTGGCGGGAAAATTGAGATTTTGTTCTGTGCGGGGGTGAAAGTCCGGCCGCGTGTGTATCGGAAGTAATGTCCATTCAAGGACTCGTTCAGATAAACAAATGTGCAAATTCTCGAAACAGACTATTAGACTTAGTGTTTAGTGATATCGATTCCACAGTAGTTGGTGTCGCTTCGGATTTATTGGTGAACAATTGTAGCAATCATGTGGCCCTTCATATAGATGTGCCATTTTTAGCTGAAAAAGAGCGTTTGAACTACAGGGATGTTCAGTTTATGTTCAGCAGGGATTATATCGGAATGAATAGTTTTTTAGGCTCTTGTGATTGGTCTGTGAACAACGATGATATCGACAAGACAGCATGCAAGTTTTATAATAATGTGTACGAGGCAATTTATCGATTTATACCTCAAAAGACTTTTGCACCTAGTAGATATCCAAAATGGTTTAATTCAGAGCTTATACATATGGTGCGACGCAAAAATAGAGTTCATAGGCAGTATAAGAGGAAAGGATCTCGTGAGGATTATTTGCGATTCAGGAAGCTTAGAGCTAGTTGTCATGAGCTTGGATCTTGTTTGTATTCCAGGTGTATTGATTCTGTTGAGGCAGATATCAGGTCGAGTCCCCAGAACTTTTGGAGATATATCAATCACAAAAAGTATTCACATGAATTATCGATTACTTTGGAGTACAGGGGTGAAACAGTTAACCGTTCTGCTGATTTTTTCTCTAAAGTGTATAGTAAGAAGTATGTCGTACCACTCTATTTTGAATATGATAATGAGGTGGATTTATCGTCAATACAGTTCACACAAAGCGAAATTTTTGAGTTGATAAGTGGTTCAAAGCTCAAAACTTCAGTTGGACCCGATGAAGTCCCAACTTTTATTTTGAAGAAATGTATTTTCACTTTGGTTGGTCCGATATGTGACCTTTATAAGTTGTCGTTGAGAAGGGGGGATTTCTCATTATTTTGAAAGTTGAGTTTTTTGTTTACAATATTCAAATCAGGCTATAAATCAGTTGTTTCTAACTATAGAGGAATATGCATTCAATCAGCATTGCCCAAATTATTGGAGTGTATGATAAACAATTATTTATCTTGGGTGTGCACATCAGCTATCATAAAAGAACAACATGAGTTCCGTAAGCAACGCTCCACAATCTCTAATTTACTTCTCTTCACCAAAGATATCGTGAAATGCTTCGATGGGGGATACCAGCTCGACGCTATATATACCGACTTTTCCAAGGCGTTTGATAAAATGAACCACAATCTGCTTATTGGTAAACTCTGCACTCCGGGATAAGGGGGTCGTTACTGGAATGGATTCGTAGTTTTTCATACTGCCGGAACCAGATATTTCGGTACAAAAACTTTTATTCAAAAGAGATTTGTGTGAGTTTCGGTGTTTCCCAGGGATCTCACATTGGGCCTTTTCTATTTAACATCTTTGTTAATGACGTTGCACGAGTTTTGTCAACTGATTTCCTTCTCTTTGCCGATGATATGAAGGTTTAAACGATTGTTAAAAGTATTTCCATCCATATATAAACCATCTCTATCTCAACCTTAGCAAGTGCTCTGTTATCACATATATACGATGCAAAGAGAGAATTGAATATCAGTATAATGTTGGACGGCAGATTTTGGCCCGCGTCAGCTCAGTCAGGGATCTGGGGATCACACTCGATGAAGCTATGAATTTTAATGAACACATATCAAATGTAACGAAGAATGCTCAGTTTTGTGCTGCGTAACGCTGACGATTTCTCTCTTGATCTTCTGAAGCTGCCTAACTGTTCCTTGGTACGTTTGGTGGTGGAATATGGTTGCATGGTTTAGACCCCACATACCTCAGTTTCCATAGATTTCCTGGAAAGGGTGCAGCGAAGATGTCTTCGATACTTGGCATTTCGATCAGTACTAACCATCTGCGAGCGCTCAATAACTGTGATGAGTGAAAGATATAACTTGGAATTACTCAAGTTTAGAAGAAGCATTTCTGATGTGTGTCTCTTAAATAAAACTCTTAATGGTCTGTTAGATTGTCCTGAACTATTAACAATATTCAACTGTTCCAATTAGAATAACTAGGTTTACTCCATTCTTTAGGGATAGAATTTGCCAAACGAATTACTCAAGAAACTTCTTCACCGATCGCTCGGTTGCTATTGCGAACAAAATCCACACTCAGGTTGATCTCTTTGCCGTTTCGCAGCGTTCATTGAAAAGGCGAATGGAACTCCATTTTTAGCGGTGGCATTCATGTTCTCGTTGTAGGTTGCTTGTTTTCATTTCGCGTCTTATGGATTGTCATTGAATATTTCTGATGGTGTTTTATGTAGAGTTATGTTTTGTCCAATATTTGAAATTCTTTTTATGTATTTTTTTATTCGATATTACGATGGATTAGGGATTCCCTTTCAACTTTATACACATATATTGTAAATTGTGATATATTAAAGTATAATAAATGTATAAATAAAAATGCTATGACCCAATGAAAAGCTGCCAAAATTTCCGAGTTTTCAGGACTTCCTTTCAATTCAAAGCGAGTAGTAAATTCAAATAGAATCCAAATCCCTATTTGATGATGATATTTGCATGTCAGAAAGAAGGCTTTCCTCTAAGAATATGAGATGTTCAAGCCTCAGTTAAGATTTTTTGGTCGAGAATTTCCATGAAAACTCATAAATTGGTAACCCTGCAGAGGATGTTACAAAGCATTTTTGAAAAGACATCCAGATGTTAGCCAGTGGACTAACGAACAAAATTGTCCACCAGTTCAAATTAATCCGAGGACGATATCAGAATATGGTGTACTGGTGTTGAAGATTACTTTACTCATAAAGGGTACAGCGATATTTTTGAATGATACTTGATGGTTTCCTGTTTTTTGAATTTAAATTTTATCTTCGAGTGGATAATGTTCCCGAATATTTTTAGACAATGATCCATTTGTGTTGGCGTACCATATAGACAAACCCGTATTTCAAGAGCCTAAAATGAATTTTAACAGACAGGTGAGAATCTAGTACTTTGTATTCGAAGGTAGACATGAATATATCCTCTAGAAGTTGCTCATATATCTTTTCGAAAAAATGAAGATAATTTAGCTGTATCCATAACAAAAAAAAAATAATAAATTCGCAATGTATCAAACGGATAACATAGGATTGCTTGCTATATCAAGCGTTAAGTTGAGAACTTCAGATTCTAAACAATCACATGTTAATCCTTTGATCTATAATTGTCTCGGAGTTATGTTACGGAGTTATACAGCTTGTTTATCTTCAATTTGATGAAACGATATATGAACAACCTAGCAGTTTTGTGAAGGGATCACTCTTAACCCCCCTTCTCTACTGGATGTATTCATGTTCAGCATAGAAAACAGTAGTAGAAGTACTGAATTTACTAATTAGAGAGCTCGAGTTGGCATTGCTTCTTAAGACTGCACTCCCATCAAGAAATGTAGCCGTACGTAATAGTCTTACCAACGTCACATATAGCCACTGAGGTTGCTTTGGGTCAAGACCCCACTTTTTTCAACAGGCCGTTTGGAATGTCCATAGGGAATGTCTAGCCTTGTGTATTGTGTTTTCCAGGTGCGATTTCTTTCACAACTGGGAAAACAAATATATTCCTCTTCCTGGTAAATGGGACCATAAGGGTTTTGTAGGAGTTTATGCTAAGTTTCTCTCCTTCACACCACCCCTGAATTGTAGACATAACCCTCTGAAGTATGTCGGATACATCGCTATCATCTCTGACAGCCAGAATGACTATATCATCAGCGTATGCTTGTACATAAACATCCAGTATGCCAATTATTACCAGCAGGTCATCAACTAGCAGAGACCACAACAGTGGAGATAAGTGAGTACTTCCCTTTCATTGAAGTATTGATCACTCTGGTATTTAGCATGTTGTTAATCAATTTTGCAATAATATTTGGTATTTCTCTGGCTCTCGCAGCCCCACACAGCGAGGCAGTGGGGGCGCATTAAACGCAGTTTCAATGTCCATAAAGGCTGCAGCTGCAATCTCCCTGCGGTCCAGAGACTTTGTGATCCTCCCGATTAAGTTGTTAAGTGCCAGATCAGTTGATTTACCTTTTTGATAGGCGTATTGATGTTCAGTCAGAGGCCTCAGCGATAGCTCCTCGGTCCTGATGTATCCATCTAACACCTTCTCCATGGTTTTCAAAACAAAAGACGTGAGACTAATCGGGCTAAACGACTTGGGTTGTGAGTTCAATTTACCCACCTTAGGGATATAAACAACTCTGACTTTTTGTCAGCTGGCCGGGACAACATTCCAGGCAAGACTCGACCGGAAGAGCCTAATGAGGTGAGGGAGGAGGACATCCACCCCCTGTTGTAACAAGGCAGGCATGATGCCATCCTCTCCAAGAGCTTTTAATGGCTTAAATGAGCAAATCGCCCACCTGATTGCTCTGGGATGATGATCGTTCTTGAGTTCTTCCAATCGTCCTTTTTTGGCCTTTTTCACAAGGCCCTTCAGGGCGACGGTGTCACAGCTTTTACTGTTATCAAGAAAGCGACAATCTGTGAGGTGTGTTCTCGCAAGACGCAAGAATCTCTAACGGCTCCTTTCCAAAGCCCGTGTATCCGCCCCAATCAATGCTCCTCGGGTTTCTGTATATATAGCAAATAACCTTCCTAAAATGAATTCTAAAATGGCAGTCAAACTTCAAAATGAATTATCATCATTTCTATTTAACGCTAAAAATTTCATAGAGAATATTAATAAATCAAGAGTTTTTAAGTAATCTTCTCCAGATTGCAGTACCTTCTACATAGATCAGACTTGTCGTTCTTTCAAAATTCAAGGACAATTGAAAATAATCGAGATTCAACATTATCTATCACTTCACCCAATCTTTTCCCTAGTACAGTCTGTCTCAAAGTAAACAGTACTTTCCCAATAGGGACGCTTCTGGACGCGCCACCTGTATGTAACTACGAGCGTTTGTAAGGTAAATCTTTCCAGACTTCCAGTCAAAATTCCATGACAATTGGTGTACTGGTAGCAGAGCTCTTGCGTCTAAAGTGACAGTATTAACACTCGGTAAAATGTTCACTGGAACGTTTCAATTGATGCAAGAAGTTTATGGTGACGATTGTCACCATTGTTTACTTTGGGACAGACACTATCAATGAATTAAAAGTTCTACACGTCGCCCTGAAGGGTAGAGAGCTTAATTACCTAGAATCAGTTAATATTTTGAAATCACTTTTTAATGACAGCTTTCGGATAAAGAATGATCAAACCGATCTATGTATATACCAAATTTTTGAGTAACTTAGATAATCACTCCTGCCAACGATTCATTCCTTTATATTTCATTTCACTTTGTTCTTGGGTTTCATACTGTCTGATGATGAAAGAGAGTTTGAAGCTGTGGTAACAGTGATTTACTAATTTTATTCAGTTGTTGGTAGTAGAAACGAAACAAAAAAGTCAGTTTGTGGTTTTAGAAGATTTTGCTTGCCAACAATGATAAAGTGATGAAGTCTGAACATATTTATGTCATTCCGAATGTTTGGTTGCATTTAACAACATTGATCATTCGAAGGACATAGTTAACAGTGAACTTTGTTATTTCTGTTTTGAAGATATAAATATTTCGAAAACGGAAAGAAAGTATTGTATAAGAAAATCTCATTTTAATTGTGTTGGCTGCTCTAACGATGATAAAAAAAAACTCTGTGTGTGATAATTGTTAAAAAAATGAAGAGCATTCTGGCTGTTTGAAGAGGAGCCAATAACAATAATAATATATGTGCCAGTTTCTATGACAGATTGGGTAATACCTACGATGTCTACAAAAACTAGGTGAGCGATAATTGTTATAGAAATGGAGAGCATTCAGGCTAAGTTTTGAAGAGGAGCCCATAACAATAATAATATATGTGCCAGTTTCTATGACAGATTGGCTAATAATTGCAGTGAATACAAAAAACTCTGTGTACGATAATTGTTGAAGATATGAAGAGCATTCCGGCTAAGTTTTGAAGTGGCGCCAATAACAATAATAATATATGTGCCAGTTACTATGACAGATTGGCTAAAAACTGAGATGATTATAAAAACTCTGTGTGCGATAATAGTTAAAGAAATGAAGAGCATTCCGGCTAAGTTTTTAAGTGGAGCCAATAACAATAATAATATATGTGCTAGTTTCTATGACAGATTGGCTAATAAATGCGATGATTACAAATAACTCTGTGTGCGATAATTGTTAAAGAAATGAAGAGCAATAAGTTTTGAAGTGGAGCCAATAACAATAAAAATATATGTGATAGTTTCTATGACAGATAGATAACTGTGTTGTATGTTCTTTACAAAATTATGTTTTCATTTTCAAGTTGAAGCATTGTATTCCAATTTTAATAGATTTTCTCGAATACTTAATGCTTCTTTATGGAGTATCATTTCACAATTAATTGTTTTCTGAAATTCTGAAGAGTGACATCAGAAATGAGATGCCAGAATTCATAAATCATCAACTATTTGGTGTCTTCACCCTATTCGTTTTCATATTTATCGCTAGAGTTTCCATAAAGAAGAAGGTGTTGATGTCACTAGAGCTTTATCTGATTATGTTCGGTAAAGAATAAGAAAACAACAAAATCATAAAATGACTGTGTATTGACTCACATCAATCTTTGTGACTCTTTCATTGGAAAGAATAAAAGGAAAGAAAATAACAGCTCCAAGAATATCATGGAATAGAATTTGGGAGTCTTTTACTTGATAAAATTCCATTATCAATAATGAAAACAAGTAAATTGTTTTTTGGATTTTTACTTAATAATTGTGATTCGTAACGCGTTTCCCTACACCTTCCGACGAATGAATGTACAGAAAATAAGAATGAATAAAAGCTTTTTGGGTTGATTCTTCTTGAGTGATTATTTATTTATGTTTATGATGGATATACCAATAAAATTAAGGAATAGATTGCTCCCCACAGAGACTCAATAGAGGTGAAGGGTTTGAATCGACTTGTTCATTGATGAGTCCACCTGAGAGTTTGTATTTATTGATTTCTAAAGTTTCCCAAAGATTAACCTTCCAATATTTATTATCTGTATGCAACATTTCAAACTGTGGGTCGAAAGAGTGATTATTTTCTAGGCGATGATTCTCGTAGTTTGAATCAGATTTTTTATTTGAAAAACTGCGTTCATGTTCCGATATTCTAATATTAAAATTTCTATGTGTTCTACAAATGTAGAAATCATCACAGTCTTTGCAATTCAATCTATAAACACCTGGTTTATTGTTTTTACCTGATTTGGTTTTATTATTATTTATATATTTGCCTAAACTATTATTAGTTTGAAAGCTATGTTGAAATTATTGCTACTCAATAATGATTTCAGTTTCTCACTTGTAATGCCAACGTAGGGTAAAGTGTTGAATTTTTGTTTCAATTTATGGACAGGGTAAACTTCATTCAATGCGATTCTACTTTGTTTTTCATTTAAAATTGAGACGACCCAGAACCGGTTTTTTTTTGTTAATTTGCTAAAACTATCCACATATTTCTTGATTTTTATCTAATTGAATTTCATTATCAATTGTGATAACTGTATTTTGTAGATCTACCTGCATGACATTTCATATTGCTCATCTGAATTCATAATTACAGTGAAAAGACGGTCATTTGCCAGAACGATTCAATAATTTAATCTCAAATTCTCAATATAGTAAAATATTACGTATTCTTAAAGCAGCTTAAAATCACCCAAAAGCCCAAGTATCGAGACGAAGGAATTTATCTAAACTCAGATAAGAAATCCAGCGAAAACAATATTCGTCTTTAATACCGAAGCTCTCAAAGCACCCTTTCGTGTCCACGATGCCACACATCTGGTATTTTCTGAAACAGCAATTTCCACGTCGTGACAAAGGAACGCGTTTGTAAAAGACTATGTAACAGGTACTTGAGTACCAAGGGCAGAGGGAAATGAGGGTGTAAGCGCTACTGGATCACGCATATATAAGGATCACGATCACGACGTTAAGGGATCATTATCATTATGATCATTATTGAGTTATATTTCTTCAGATGTGCAGGTACTCTTATAATTCAGTTATTCAGTTTTCGAAGCTCAGTGAATGATTACTTTCTGAATTTCCTTCAATATTTCTGTTTAATATATATATATATATATATATATATATATATATATATATATATATATATATATATATATATATATATATATATATATATATATATATATATATATATATATATATATATATAATTACGTATATGAAGTATATACGTAATTTCTAAACGCACTAAGGGCGAGTTTAAATAATCATTTCTCAAATTCGAAACTATTTTCACATATTTTTTTCTTCTTGGCAAATGATCTATTTGAACTGCACTGAGATTTTCTAATATTTATTGTGAAGAGTTATTTTCATAGACTTATTTAAAACCATTGATTCGTAACTTGATTGAATTTGAAATGTACTGAATTTATTTTATATTGTTTTAACTTGACACATTATTTTGAAGTATACTCAGATTCTTTAGTATTGATTTCAACACTTGTTTATCAAACTGGCAACATAATTGAAACGTAATTAAGCTATTGTGTACTGATATCTATTTGAATTTGAAATGTTATAAAGTTTAATATTGATTCGAAACTACTTTTATTACTCAGAAAATTGATCTCAGTGAAATGTTACTCAACCATTTTGCCAATAGAAATCTTTTGTTATCATCTGATGAACGATACATTCAAATGTGAGAACATTTAATATTGATTCTTATCTTTGCTTCTATAAATGGGCAAATTATCTATTTGAATATCATAATCCTTCTATTCAGTATTTCTATTTATCTCATTTTATAACTTAGCAGGACATACTTAAACTGTACCGAAGATGTATATATTTTCATTGCATCCAACTGTGGGGAAGATCTTTCAAATTATTTATTTGATGTCGGATACTATTATTCTCAGTAAGTGAACTTTCCCTGTCTTCAGGTGTAATGATCACCTACGAATAATATCATTACTCATTAGTATGAATAAATTGCTCTAGGGATGATACGCATGTATGAACCCACAGACATGGAGGCTTGTATGTTGTCGGTATGAAAGTTTTGAAGAATGTCTGAGTTGGAGGAATGTATGTGACATTTGTGGTACATACAGGTGTATGATCAGAGCGCATGATTTCCTGGTTGGCAAATCCGCGATATGGGAATAGAATATGATCCGTAGTCAGGGAACAGTATAATTAATATTGCGCAAACAGAACAAAACAATAATAATAATAATACTGGCCCGTTGAGCAAAAAGAATTACGTATGGCTTTACGGGCTTACCTCTAGTTCCATATATAACGTTTTAATACTATACGAATTACTGAATTCGATTAAAAATACGCGAGCGAATTGACGCTTGCAAGTTGTCAGCTGTGGACGTGTTTCTTAGAATTTTAAAAATAAATATTCCAGAGTTTGGAGTATGAGGGCAACGACCTATTCAGAAAACATGATATCATATTACCAAAACCCTTAGATTGTGTCAGTTACCACTCATAAGATGGGCGAGGGCCGATTAGGCCTGTCTATAATAATCTCATCAGAATTCCATCCAGAATATGGGTGAAGGCCGAATAAGCCTGTTTATAATAATTAAATATTTCAACTTCCACTCTTAATATGGGTGAGGACCAATTAGGTCTGTTTATAATAATTAAATATTCCCACTTTCACTCGTAATATGGGTGAGGACTAATTAGGTCTGTATATAATAATCAAATGTACAAACGTCCACTCAAAATATGGGTGAAGGCAAATTGGGCCTCTATCTAAATGATCTGATATTTCATTAAATTCATTAAAAGAAGCCAAAGAATGCAAGGATAAGAATTTAATACAAATGCTACAAAGATCAAATAGACATTGTTACCGAATCTGTTTTGATTTTCTAATTTCCTTACCTATGGTTTAAGCGACGAAGAATTGGTCGTACCACATCAAACCTCACATAAAAGAAATTGTTGAGTAGGTTACAACAACTACACAACAAAACAAAGAAAGGGGTCCTTTTTTATAAAAAGAACTTCAAGGCAAGTTTAGGTACTAGACGATCACATGGCTTTTCATTTGACTGATTCCAGTCGGTCTCAGGTGTAATTAATATGGAAAATAAGATAACTCAGGTATTGCAATTTACATGAAAATGATGCCTTTTGCGTTGTCTTTCATAGACAGGGGTTGGGGGTGTTTATAAATATTATTTATTAGTTTGGGATTGTATCATTTTTATTTGGCTATTTGTTTCATCAAATTTAATTCGTTGTTGAAATTTGATTAAACAAGTAGCCAAAAATAATGGTTACAATCCCAAACTTATAAATAATATTTTAAATGAAAACAAAGTAGAATCGCATTGAATGTAGTTTACCCTGACCATTAATTGAAACAAAAATTCAACACCTTAACCTTCGTTGGCATTACAAGTGAGAAACTGAAATCATTCTTGAGTATCAATAATTTCAACATAGCTTACCAAAATAATTAGAGTTTAGGCAAATATATAAAAATAATAAAACCAAATCAGGTAAAAACATTAAATCAGGTGTTTATAGATTGAATTGCAAGGACTGTGATAATTTCTACATTGGTAGAACACATAGAAAGTTTAATATTAGAATATTGGAACATAAACGCA
Source organism: Cryptolaemus montrouzieri (assembly GCA_013387265.2). Classification (NCBI taxonomy): domain Eukaryota; kingdom Metazoa; phylum Arthropoda; class Insecta; order Coleoptera; family Coccinellidae; genus Cryptolaemus; species Cryptolaemus montrouzieri. The sequence continues at coordinate 47,544,433 of JABFTP020000185.1, read as the reverse complement.
GTTTTTCAAATTAAAAATAAGATTCAGATTACGCGAATCATCTCCGAGAAAATAATCACTCTTTCGACCCACAGTTTGAAATGTTTCATACAGATAATAAATATTGGAAGGTAAATCTTTGGGAAACTTTAGAAATCAATAAATACAAACTCTCAGGTAGCCTCATCAATGAACAAGTCGATTTAAACCCTTCACCTCTATTGAATCTCTGTGAGGAGCAATCTATTCCATAATTTTATTGGATATACCTGTCATCAATAACCACTTAAGAAGAATCAACCCAATAAGCTTTCAATTACTTAAGAACATTTATATTTATATTCTCATTCTTATTTTCTGTACATTCATTCGTCTGAAGAAGCTACGGTGTAATGAAACGCGTTACGAGTCACAATTATTAAGTAGAATTCCAAAAAACACATTACTTGCTTTTTTTATAAAATGAATCAAGTGAATAATATTTCTCTAAATCCGGCTCTGCATTGAATACATTTTCCTCAATATCCGATTTAGTTTAACGTCCCAAGAGACAGAGTAATTTTATCTTTCACTCAGTAAGGAACAAAATTGACAGTTCGACCGGTTCTGTTTGGAAGGATGTTTTCACGAAACAAGCATTTGCCGCATTTCTTGCGTTATAGGCTCACTCTTGCATGGTGAATGATGGCCTACAGTATCTTAAGATGAACGAGACATGCGTACAATTGTATTTCTTCTATTGTGCAGTCGTATTTACGGTTTAAGTTTGTGGAAGTTGTTACAAGATTACACGTGGGTGCGAGAAAATAGGTTATCAGATAGTTCGTACTACTACGAAAATGGATTAGGAAATACAGGTTAGTAGTTATTGTTAATTAAATTGTGTGTTTCTCGTAAGAAGGTTTCGGGCTGGAAATTATATCCTACTCAAGTAAGGAAAAGCAGTAGAATTTAAAACATAGCTATTTCTTTATTTCAAATTTATTACTGATAACTATTTTGCAACAATTTAATAGTTATGAATGAAATAATAAAATAAAAAATATCAAAAATGAAAGATTTGCATAATAAGTAAAGAAAATGGCTTTCGAAGTGTTTCAAATTTTCTGATATGTTTTTATGTTCTTGACAACTGCGATGAATTTAATTGACAAGCTTTTGAGGCGTTCAACTTGTATATTCGACTTTGTTTACGTTTCGGCAATATATGGAATTTGTTCCCCTTAGATCCTCTTGGAGAAGTTGACAGCTTTAGGCTTGGGTCAATGTGATCCAGAGAAATTTACATGTACAGAGTATGGCACATCACTTCAAATTTTCATCTCGATATTTTCGTGTAATAAACCACTAGTACGATACATTTGAAAAAAGGGCTTTCTCATTTCATGTTTATTTCTAGTTTAAAGCAATTTTTGGAAACCTAAAACGTAAGGTTAGGTTATATGTAAGGTGATTTGTATATGCTTATGAATTTTATACTGGGTTTTTTTATTTAGTGCGTAATCGGTCCATAATAATTGAACTATATTCAAATATACAGAATGTTTCGTTTCAGAGATTTGTATAAAGGTTATTATTTCTAATTGGGATGCTCAATATTTCTCCTCATTTTCGAACGTGAATTTATATCAGTTTTTTCGATCAGGATATGCCCTAACTGTTTATGAATTACTCGATATTTTGTGAGAAAATAACTTTTTCGAACATCTCCTAGAATCGTCTTAATATTTCAATTTTAATACAAAACTTTTATCATAAACGTATATATCCATGAATTATAAGTAATTGGTGATACAGCTATATAGGGTGTTCTGTGATGGATGCCAAAATTTGTTGGAGTACAAATCTAACGATTTCTCATATTTCACATAGAATACCCAGTTTTCAATTACTGCAAATGGGAGACAATTAGACAATTCAAATTCCTATTTAAATGTATTAGGTTAGGTTGTACTTATTTTCAATCGATTCAAAATTGAAAATGATTTTGTATTCGATCTAGAATTTTCTCATAATTGTATCAAATTCTCAAACATGCTCTATCCTAAACCGAGATAAAAGTAACTTACGTACGCTATAAAAATATTCAATCCGTCAGCCTTCTTCTTAAATGCACATATTAACTCCAGGCGCAAATTTTCTTCTCACATTATTCAGACTTCTAACCTTGCAATAGTTATTGGAATTGTTTCTATTAGCAGTCACTAAATGCAGGGTGTTCTATTGAAATAAAAAAAATAATAAATTTTGAAGCTGAACCAAATTTGACAGTCATCAGATCTTATATGGCTTTATCAACAATTACTCAATGCTGTTAGACAGATTTATGAGAATAATTTAGCATTCAAATTCCTACTTCAAGACGATTCCAGTAGATACAAGAGCTAACGGAAAAAAGTCATATCTCCACGAAATGTCGATTAATTCGAAATCTGTTGAGTTGAACTATTTACTGATCTGGTAATTTTATTTGGGGTTAAAACATTTAGAAGTGATAAGAGATATAAGGTTTCCTATTCAAAATAACATAACTTTGAAATGTAAACGTGCTTGTAGGTTTTTCACTGATGCTCTAATAGTGCACCGCATCATACATTGAAAACTTAAATATTTTGTGGAAAATGCTGAAAAGTACTGCAAACGCCTGTACATCACTTGTCGCAGGCTATAATTCACTTTATTAGCTCCTAGCTGGTGCTTTTTTCATTATCTGAACTCGATGAAACAAAAACCGAGTTACATATCAAAAATCCTTTAGGTGGAAGTGTTATCTCAACAATTCTTTCCGGAAATAGCGGATAATGACATTCAGTTTGGTTTCTTCGAATTTCAATTGCTCATTGATTTTGAGTTGATCACCTTCCTGAAACAATATTGTTTTTTATTTATTATAGTGATATGATAAAAGTTACGCAGTAATATTTTAGTGCCGTTTTTCTTTTTCGAAGTTTTCTATAAACCTCGAGGTAACTGTTGTTCTCCCTGCACACGCCGAGAAAATGGTCTATGTACTGTTAACAAAATTTGTTAACTGGTAATGAGTTATAAGCTCGATAATTACGCAATGAATATACGTTAAACCGTTTAATATCATTCATTTAGTTGGTCGAAATAACGTGCATTTGTCACTGAGACAATTTCATTCTTTTATGATAAATACAACTCAATTTTATAAAATATTTCTAGAGCCTATGAATTCTCAACTAATAACACTGCTGACTGACTAGTCATTAATATATTGTTTTTTCACGAGCCAAACTTCATTAGTATTGAGTCTCATTATACTAATAAAGAAATAAACTATTTGTATCTGTAATATGAAATTCTTCATGGAAAATTTGTATATGAATTGGTAATTACAAATCGTCATTTTCTTCTATTGTAAATTTGTGTGAGTTTATTCATAGCTCGATCATAAGTTTCCGAATCCAATTTCAATCCTGAAGTACTAAAAGAAAAGTGGTAAATAGAAACTGAATAACGTAATGTTTCTTTATATGATAACAGTCCTTGATTACAGTTGGGTGTACTAACCAATAGAAAAGTTGTGCAGTTCAGGAATTATATGAGTGCTCTTTTCTTTTCACTGTTTCAGAATTGATCGAAAATTGGTTCCTGATTGAGTCCTATAATATTTAAATCAGATTTCAGGAGTACAATGTTGACCGGTTGAACTCCGCAAATAACAAATGGACTCAAAATACTGAAAAAATTCAAATTGATCTTGGACCATCTATTAACAATAGGTTAGAGCAGATGTGTGGTAATGACTCTTCTATTTTAATTTTTGTTGCATTCTCAGAAAGAGCGGATTTTATTTTATGCTGATTTTTCACTCGACATATCTAGTATGGAGACAGGATCGTAAAAGATCAATAGACTGATGTACATGAACCGACGATTGTTTTCAATCACGAGTTACTTCTGAAATAACAAATACCAATATTTACTTAAGCAATATAACAAAAATATCTCGAAAATTTCAACATAAATAACAAAATCATTTATTATGTAGATTTATATATATATATATATATATATATATATATATATATATATATATATATATATATATATATATATATATATATATATATATATATATATGAGTCATGTTATAAACACTAAAACTTTAATTCTCAAAACAATTAAAGTAGTTATCTCAGATTCGAAGTGATATTGGTTTCACGTATTAAACCGGCATCTCATTCATCTACATCTAGACTAGAAGTTCATGAGTAATCAGAATTAATTCTATGTTAAGATGAAAGAATTATAACTTTATCTTCGAACGATGGTGGGAGATAGCGAAAATTACTCTTATAAGGAAAGCACTCACTTCATTTGAACATGCCGCCATTGCTTTCAGTCACTGAGGTGAAAAGATCAGAATTAACAACTTCTGCAGAAAATTTCTCTGTATATCAAATTCTCTTGAATACCTTATTTCGTGTAAGGTCGTTGGACGTACTAGGAAGTTTGAGAAGGACAGGATACTGTACAAGAATGGAAAGGAATTTCGATTCGAGGCCGAAACTTTTTTTGTTTTGTCTTGTCTTCATGCAAACCAGGACGTGTGATTGGTTGTTTCCATGAGTGGTTATTTGCTTTCAGTTCATCTATTGGCTGTGACGTAATTTCATACCAGTTGAATTCCATCAGAAAGCTCAAATAAATACTATTTCGTATGAAAAATTATTATTTTTCCCCTCTGAAAACTATTTGGTAGGCTGTAATATTTTAATATTTTGCTAATTCGGACCATGAGTAATTTTTTTAATCGAAGAAAAATAATGTTCAAATTTTTGTTATATTCGCAAACGCACAGAGGCTTTTCACACTTCGCTTTCGTTTTCATTTCGCAATACATATAAAAGGATCATATGCCTCAGATAAAGTGTGTCCCTAAATTAACTTAGGATTAATCAAATAGCGTCAGCCTTCTTCTTAAATGAACATTTTCATTCGAGTCGCAAAATTTTTCCACACATTATTGTGATTTCTAACCTTATACATTGCAATAGTTATTGGAATTGTTTTTTATTAGCAGTCACTAAATACAGGGTGTTCTATTGAAATAAGAAAATGAAGAGGTTTGAACCTAAACCAACATTGACAATAATCCGAGCTTATATAGCTATATCAACAATTATTTAATTCTGTCAGACAGGATTATGAGAATAATTCAGCAGTCAAATTCAAACTCTAAGATGATTCTAGTAGATACAAATTTGATGGAAATCTCCACGAAAAGTCGATTTAATCGAAAACAGTTGAGTTGAAGCATTTACTGATCTGACAATTTTATTTGTAGTTTACACGTTTCAAATTGATAAGAGACATGAAATTTTCTATTCAAAATAACATAATTTTGAAATGTAAACGAGCTGTAAAAGATTTTCACAAGTGGTCTAATAGTGCACGGATCATACTTTGAAAACTCAACGATTTTGTGGAAAATGCTGAAAAATACTGCAAACTGTACATCACTTGTCTCAAGCTATAATACTCGTTAGTCGCTCCTAACCCAACCATCGGTTAACAATAGGTTGGAGCACATCTGTGGCAATGACTCTTCCATTTTCATTCTTGATGCATTTTCACAACAAAACACTGAAAATTGAATTTTCACAACAATTAAAGTAGGCATCTCAGATTCGAAGTGATATTGATTTCCACATTTTAAATAGGTATCTCATTCATCTGCAACTAGACTAGTAAGACCATGAGTAACAAGAATACATTCTATATGTAAAGATGAAAATATTATAACTTTATCTTCGAAAAGTGGTGTAAGGTAGCGCAAATTACGGTTAATAAGGAAGGCACTCATTAGAACATGCCTCCATTTGTTTCAGTCACTGCAGTGAAAAGATTAGAATATATAACTTCTGCATAAAATTTCTCTGTGTATCAAATTCTCTTGATTCCCTTAATTCGTGTAAAAGTCGTTGGACGTACTTTGGAAATATAAAGAATGAAAGGATACTGTACAAGAATGGAAAGTAATTTCGATTCGACGACAAAACTTTTTTTGTCTTGTCTTGTCTTCTGCAACCAAGAAGTGTGATTAGTGGTTCTAATGATTAGTTATTTATTTTCATCTGAAAACTATTTGGTAGCCTGTGATATTTTTTACTAATAATTAATTACTGCTTGATTAATCCAAAATATTTGGCAGTTAAGAGATCTTTAATGACTAAAATATACTTGAGAAATATGGTTTATCACTATAAAATGAAATATAACGAAATAAAGCATTTATTTCCACCAAATAGCATTAGATATTGGAATAATTTGACAGATAACGATGTCTATTATAAACGAAAGTCATCTGAACTTAGAGTTATTAATTATTACCGACCCCCTTTCCCTCAGGGCACTTTTTTTCACCGAACTGCAAAAACTTCCAGAAAAGTAACCATATCATGGAATAACGGGACTAATATAATTATTGCACAAGAGAAATATCAGAAAATTAAATATCGTATGTTGTTTCTTCTGTCTGGTAGTGTTCCATGAGTATATTCATGTAGAAAATAGAACGAATTTTCCATGTTCATTTCATTCAAGATAAAAATATCAATATTTCACGAAAAACCGAAATGAAAAATTAACGTAGTTTTCTTGACTTTGCTACATTCCGTATATGACGATGAATTTTTTTTCAATCGAAGAAAAAATAATGTTCAAATTTTATTACATTCGCAAACACATAGGGCGTTTCACACTTCGGTTCCATCAGATAAGCAATACATATAAAAGGATCATATGCCTCATATAAAGAGTGTCCCAAAATTAACTCAGAATGAATTAAATTGAAATCACAACATTTAGTCTTTCGATTGTAAATTTTTATTGAATCATAAAGTACATAGGATAAAGTTTTCTTATGGAATAACACATCGTGCAAATGGCCTCCTAGGCATTGCATAAACATACGTACTCGTTTGTTGAAATTTTTCATTCTGCTTAAATGGAGCTGAATTTTTTGATGCAGCGTTGAATCTTCCCATATAATGCACGCGTGGTTGTGGGTTTGTTGACATGGACCACTGATTTTAAACAACTAAAAATCTAATGGTATTAAACCACATGATCTAGGGGGTCAATTCTGATCACCAATACGAGAGAGTATACAACCCGAGAATGTCTCATGAAGTAACAAAAAAGGTTCACGAGCTGTATGGCATTAGGCACCATCTTGTTGAAACCACATATTGTCTATATCAATATCATCCAATTGCGGCAAAAAGAACTATGTTGTCATGTCGCGATATCGAGCACCAATGGCAGTCACTGCTTGACCAGACTTATTTTCAAAAATCTATGGTCCAATTATGCCTTCAGCTCGAAATCCACACAAAACAGTGGAACGATGGGACGCATTTGTTTCTCAATAACCAGATGTGAGTACTAAGAACTCCAATAGCAGCAGTTTTGATTATTAACAGGTGAAAGTATGCTTCGTCGCTTAGGATGATTTGGCTCAAAGAATCTGTATTCATTTGTTGATGCTTCATAATCCATTCAATAAATTCTCTTCGTTGTGCATGGTCATTAGGCTTTAGTTGTTATGTTAATTGAATTTTGTAAGCATGGAGACACTGATCTTAAGTGAGTATACTCTGTAGAGATCTTCTTGAAATTGGCAATTCTTGTCCATGACGCCGAATTGAGGTTCCTGGACTGTCACTGACACTCTCAGGCACTACTTCGATAGTGACATTTGAACGACTTGTTTTTGGACGACCAGTGTGACTAGCGTCTTCAAGGGATCCTGTCTTCTGGAATTTCTCAATTAATGTCTTCATAGTTGAAACACTTTCCCGACAATATTCTGAGTGTATCTTTCGAACTATGGCCGCCAAGCTTTCATTATATTTGAAATATTTTTCAATAATGAAGTCACGTTGTTCTATCGTGCAATGCTCCAGTTTTACTAACCCTTAACTGTCAGCTGTCTATTGGTTATTTTTTCAAGGTTGCCAACACTATACTGCATAAATATCGGCAAATTAAAATATTTCGTTAATTCAGGGACACCCTTTATTACATAAATTAAGGCAGCTTCATTGAAGGAAAATCCACACAAGGTTGCTTATTTTAAGAACTGAAAAAAGTTAGTACTTAATGATGACAAATGTAGGTCACAACTTCCACAAGAGAGTTTCAAAACAGCTGATATGTTTCCTCGTGAATTTAAGATTTACCTTTTTCAATGTATTTGTCAAGGCCTCTCAAAATTTGTTACTGTTACTTAAATTTTTCAGTTCTTAATAGAAGCAACCTTGTTTAGATTTTCTTTGTGTTGAGTATCTACTTTAACAACGTGATATAAAAGGCACATCAACTCTACTACTTATCTGATCAACATTGTCGTGAAACACCTCATAAGCTGGTGAATAGTGAAGATTTGAACATCAAATTAGTTTGCTAAAAAATGTGTATCAAATTTTATCCAGTCACGATTCTGTCAATAAAATCATAGAATAAAATTTCTTGCACCCACTGGGACTTTTCACAACTTCATTACAATTTATGTCCCTAACCTAACAAAGAAGAAAGACACTGCATTTATATCTGGTATTTACTTCACGATTTTAATGCGGAAATAGAGAAACCGTAATATTATCTTCAATAAAGAATTAGAAGTCACCGTTATATGTTTCAACGATGGTCATATGTGTCAACTAGACATTCTATTATATTTATTAGCATCATTGTATATGCAAATGAATTGAAATATTTTTATAGTGTAATAATATACTTTAGTTCTTTTCATTAAGATTGCTTATTTCATGAGTTGAATGTCTTAGGATACAAAATACAATGACACTTTGAATTTATGTAATGTTTTTGTCGAGAGTATCTCTATCAAAAATAGATCAGATCGATCAATATGTGAGTGCCGCTTTGCATAATCGTACATCTGCCAAACTGAAATCTACAAGAAGTTGACGAAAACTGCTGATTCAAGTTTTTCCTTCTAGTTCAGATACAACGAAGAAAAAAGTGTTCTACAAAGATCAATGTGAGTTACCCAAGGCGTACAATATTAGTTCTTGTCAAATAAATAAAGAAATATGCAAAAGATTCCTCAAAATATTGTACTTATCAGATAACTTCTGAGGAATTCATGATTCAAAAAATCTACTTGTCATCTATCCATAAAGAAGGTGCTATGTAAAATACGTATGATGTTTCGACTAATTTGATATGCATATCAGCGGTAAAAATAATAGATTTTTGTGGGCGCCACATAATCCATTTAATTACTGGAATATTTTCTAAAGAGTCCTCTACTACCTACCTTATGCTCCTCGAAATCTTGAATAGCTCCGCCAAGGCAGTATTTAACGATAACGAGAAATTAATTTCGAATAAAATACATTTTGACTAGAATTTATCTGCATATAAAAATGGCATACTTACGGTTGTTTGAAGCAATTCTTCAAAAGATTCAATTTTAATATTATGTGAATTAAACTATTATCGAAGAATAATTTTTCCATTCAAAACGTAATGTGAATACGTGTTTATTTTTCCACTTCTGAAATTATGTAAATAAAATCTAACCTAACCTAACCTAAAATTATATAAATAAACTGCAATCATCTTTGAAATTTCATAGAACGGTGATCTTCGGTAATGATCGATAATTTTTGAGTAAGTAATATGATTTTGTTTTACAATAAATAAATCATTTACAAATTCACAAAGCAAAAGAAGATGAGTTGCGGTTTGCTGTATAACATGGTTAGGTTAGTAGGTTAGGTAAGATTAAGTATATTAGATTAGGTTAGGTAGGTTAGGTAAGGAGGTATCCAAAGCAAGATTAACAGGGCCGTGGACCTGATAAAAGGGTTTATGACGGCTAACGGGCTGGAGATTGCGGTTCAAAAGACCGAGATGGGATTATTGAAGGGACCGAGGTCAGCGGGCGAAACGCGGATAATACTATGGAGGCAGGAATTTATAGCAAAAACGGGGTCAACTACCTAGGGATAGTCCTAGACAAGGATCCAGGTCAAAGAATCGGCAACCAGAGACGAAGAGAGCAAGACGTGTGGCGTGTTGAATAGCGTGCAACACAGGGTCTCAAGCTGCAGTAAATGGGTCACTGGAAAAGGAAAGCTAAAAGACATCTTTGGTGGTATCAGGAAGTGCCAGGAAATGGTCTCCGAAATGCTCCGAGATGAGCGGAAATGGATGGAGGGTTTCAGTGTGATAACCAACGCGTTGGAGAGGAAGGAGATAAATGACCGAGAACATCAGAAGGAGAATGTATCGTAGATGAGATTCTCCTCGTAGCAATGGAAAGGTCATATCGGCCTAGTTAGTTCTGCGATGAGCAAATACGGATACTGCAGGCAGAAGAGGGAGAGGTTAGGTTTAGTGGGTGTGAGTCCCACACTCCTCGCAGCATTGCACTACCCGCTGCGGGGGTGGTCTAGTAGAGATTCCCCATTCCTCTTGGGCGCAAAAAGAGGTTTATTTGAACTGTTTACGTTGAGTTACATGGATTGGGTTAGCTGTGTTTCATTATACTAGGTTAGGTTAGTTTGTGCTTTGCTATAGAACATGGTTGTGTCAGGTTAGCTTGAGAGATTTAACCTCAACATTAGTGAGTCATAATTTTTCATTGAATTCTGAGTATCCTAACAGCTTCAAACTATCACGCTTCTGTCAACAATTTTTGGACAAATTTTACAATCTGACAACTCTAATAAATTATTGATATACCTATCAATTCCTAAGAGAATTCACCGAGTTCTATGAAAAGTTAAAGATGGATGACTATTTGTTTACATAATTTCATGAGTGGAATAAATAACCAATATTTTCAATATTTTGTGAATTGGAATATATTGTTTTCAATTTTTTATTCTTATATGACTTAAAATTGATATTCTTTTAATTAACTCAAATGAACGTAAGTAAACCTTTTTTTATATCGATAAATGTTCCTTTAAATGTGCCATCATTAGACATATGTACGAAAACATTTAAGAACTTTTTTTTCATTGAACGGTTGATTCGCCGAAAAACCTATCATCATTTTTGACTACAGGGGGTGTTTTTACCCTGAAAAAACCTCAAAAATATTCAAATTAGAGTTCAGCCGTATACAAAACCGCTACCAAAATTTGAACATCATTGTTTAGTTTAATTAAGAAATGTGTATCAAACTTCATCAAGTCACGGACCCTCTCAATAAAATCATAGAATAAAAGTTTTTGCACCCATGGTTACTTCATTTCAATTGATGTCCCTAACATAACAAAGGTACCCTATACATAAGTATTCATTTCACACTGCATTTATATCTGGTATTTACTTCACGATTTTAAGTCGGAAATAGAGAAAGCGTAATATTATATTCAATAAAGAATTGAAGTCACCTCTATATGATTCAACTATGTTCATATGTGTCAACTAGATATTTATTATTTTATTTGCATCAATGTATATGCAAATGAATTAAAACATTTTTATAGTGTAATAGAAAGTTTATTTCTTTTTCATTAAGATTGCTTATTTCATGAGTTAAATGTCTTAGGATACAAAATACAATGGCACTGTGAATTTATGTAAGGTTTGTGTCGAGAGTACCTCTATCAAAAATAGATCAGATCGATCAGTATGTGAGTGCCGCTTTGCATAATCGTACATCTGTCAAACTGAAATCTACAAGAAGTTGACGAAAACTGCTGATTCAAGTTTTCCTTCTAATTCAGATACTACGAAGAAAAAGGTGTTCAACAAATTCTTATATATATTCTTCAAATGAATAACGAAAGATGCAGAAGATTTCTTAAAAATATTGCACTAGTCAGATAACTCCTGAGGAAGTCATAATTCAAAAATGCTACTTGTCATCTATCCATGAAGAGGTGCTATGTAAAATACGTATGATGTTTCGACTAATGTGATATGAATATCAACGGTAGAAACAATAGATTCTTGTTGGCGACACATAGCCAATTTATTTATCGGAACATTTTCCATGGAGTCCTCTACAACCTACCTAATGCTTGCAAGATCCTAGAAATCGTAAATAGCTCCGTCAATTCAGCATTTTTCGATATTTCTATGGCGGGATCACAATAATCAACACAAAATTCAATGAATTATTTGGAAAGCTGGTGTTTTGTGAATTTTTGAAAACATTTGATTTTACAGTCGTCTGATGTAACTATTGCACAATTTTAAAGAGTATTAGTTGTTATTACAGTAGCATTTTATGAAACGCTCCTACAAAAGAAAGCTTTGGCACGAAAGAAATAACTGAATGTTGGGCACATTTTCGAAGTAAAAATCTTCACTTTGTATTCCTGCTTCTGATTCCTAGTTAAGAGCGTTTCATTTCATCTTTATATAAACCATCAACTGTTCGATCTTTTATGATAAATTCAGAGAATCTAGAACTATCTGCAGATACTGATCTGAATACGGATATTTAGTATCTAGATCCGTGGATACGGATACGGATCTTTAATTTCTTATTCGATTGATGTCAGCGCTTGTGACCTTGAAACGATAGTTAACGCTCGGCCCAACGTCATGCAGGACATGTTTTAACTTGCATTGCGCGGGTAGTACTTTTGTTTTGGTTATAATTTAGTGTAACACTGTGTCGCATATATAACGTTTGTGTATTGTTTTGATACAAATTTGAAATAATATTAGGTGCGCAACAAAGTTCTCGCTGTTTGTCAATAGCAGCAATAAGTGCTGGTCGATTTTTACATATGAGGAAAGTGTTGAACAAAGCTTAGACATATGGCAAACAAACAACTGTGACACATTAGTGATTTTGTTTTTGCATCATATACTTTCAGATGTGAGAAAATGTCTGATTTTGTACAAATGATCGTCATTAGCGGGAAGTGTTGATTTTCTTCTTTCATTCGAAGAAAACGGCGGCTGAGGGGCTCAAAGAGAGCTCCAAGAGTTTACGGAGATGCTGCTCTAAGTGAAACAACGTGCCGGGATTGGTTCCGTCGCTTCAAAAACGGTAATTTCGATGTGAACGACCGTCCCCGTGAAGGAAGGCAAAAAATCTTCGAAACATTGGAGGCTTTACTCGATGAGGATCCGTGCCAAACGCAAGAAGAGTGTACTTCAGCCTCAGGAGCTACTTGCCAGGCCATTTCCAAACGATTGCATGCGTTGGGAATGATTTAAAAGCAAGGAACTTGAGTTTCTTATGATTTGAAGCCAAGAGACGTTGAACGTCGTTTATTCGCCTGTAAAAAACTGCTCCAGTGGCAAAAAAGAAAGGGTTTTCTTCATTGCATCCTAACGGGTGATGAAAAATGAATTCATAACAGCAATCCAAATAAAAAAAATCTTGAGGGCTGCCCGGTCATGCTTCAACGTCATCGCCTCGGCTGAATATTCACGCTGCGAAAGTCATGCTGTGTATTTGGTGGGACCATATCGGTGTTATTTATTATGAACTGTTGAAACCGAACGAAACCCTCACTGGGGAACGGTATCGAACTCAATTGATGTGATTGAGTAAGGCACTGCGCGAAAAATGGCCACAATAAGAGCAGAGACACGAAAAAGTAATTCTACACCATGACAACGCTTGGCCTCACGTTGCCAAACCCGTTAAAACCTACTTGGAAACGCTCAAATGGAAAGTCCTACCTCACCCGCCATATTTCCCAGATATTGCACCATCCGATTATTACTTGTTTCGGTGGCACATGGTCTGGCTGATCAGCAGTTTCGTTCATATGAGGAGCTCGAAAAAAGGCTTGATTCGTGGATAGCCTCAGAAGACGAACACTATTACCGTCACGGTATTCGAGCTCTGTCAGAAAGATGGGAAAAATTGTAGCTAGCGATGGGAAATATTTTGAATGATTCATTTGTAATCATTTGTCACAATAAAGTTGTATTTTCATAAAAAAAAACACAGCGACAACTTAGTTGCGGACCTAATATATACTAAGAAGTTTTCCAGTGTAATTTGGAAATATTTTGTGATAGTAAATGATGAATATGCGAAGTGCAAAATTTGTGATGGAAGGTATTCCCGTGAGGGCAAAGGTGCAATTACTTTTAAAAAATCATTTACTAAGAAAACATTCCGTAGATTTATGATATTTGATATCATTTATTTTAGAGAGAAGACTCCGCTAAGAAGTGTACCGATGAACTACCACGGCCGAGAACATCTTTGCAAACGGTGAAAAGAGAACTTAAACAAAATTGTTTTGAAGAATATATGGGAAAAACCAGAATGTGGTATAATGCACACCCCAAATCAATCAAAATCGACTATTTAATTGCTGAAATGTTGGCTTTCTCAGATTTGCAGTAGAACAATTAGGGTTTCGACGATTGATGGATCATATTGTTCCGAACTATGTTCAGATTCGTCATCAGGAGTGTCATTGTTATCTTCATTTGTTATGGTATCACTGAAGACTTTCAACAAAAAATATCGTTTTGAAAGCGGAAGTTTTTGAAGAACGTTACATCTGAGATTATATTTCGGAAATAGGTTGTGTTGAAAGAATGGGGAATTCAGAAAGAAAATGTGCATTGTATGGACGAGATGGGGGATCCAATATGAAGCGCGCCTGTTCTGTATATAACTTTCTATTGTACTGATCTCATAATTATAAAAAAAAAGGGTTAGGTTTTAGTTTGACATAAAAGTGATTATGATGTTATAATTTGCTCTAATACTCCTGTAATTATATAAAAAGAAGATTACAGTTTTAGGTTTTTCATTATCATAAAAGGATATCCTAAGTTATAACTTGCAATAATATTGACCTCATTAAAATTATAAAAAAAGATTTAAGTTTTAGGTATTTCATTGTCATAAAAGTGATGTAATAATTTGCTCTCATTATAATGATCTATCTATCTAAATGTTTGCAATATAAAAGGTGCCAAATATTTGATTTTAAGAAATAAAAATACGCTGACTGGAATTTTAGTTTTTTAATTTTACCTAATCACCTGATAAAGATCCGCGTGAATAGTAACGGACACGGATACGGATGCGGATTTTCTTTTTCCCTTGGATATCAGCGGATACGAATACGGATACGCATATTCGGAACATCACCAATATATTTACAAGCAGTCATTTTGGTTATCTCAATAATAGCTGTCACACAGAGATCTGTTTTTGCACCATTATTGTTGAATTTATGTATGAGTGTATTTATTTATGCTAACGATTTGCTTTATATTTTATGATAAATCCGAAAGCATTGGACAAGTTTTGACTTTCACTTGGATATTTTGAATACGTCCTCTGAAAAAATTCTCTTGGAACCCTTCATTGCCTTCTGAATTTAACATCACTAAATTGACTTTATCGTTGAAAACTAGAATCAATATGCTAGAAAAATTAGCTGCGTCCACTATTGGTGCCGATGTTCGCTATCATAGAACTGCTCTTATTCTGTTTTATTCTGCAGCTGAGAACTGTACTTCTTTCTATTTAAATAGTGCTCTGTAACATAATTCAACCACATATCCCCTGACAATGAGATTTCAAAATGAGCTGGGATAAGTATTTCTCTCTTCAGGAAAATTTTCCAAATCGTTCTCGAAAGAGCAGAGTTCACTTTTTATATTCAATCCTCGGAAACTGATTTGGAAGCTTTTCTCTATGTGATAACTCTTCAGAAAACAAAAGAAATGAGGTTATGGTTTCAATAATTTTTTTTCTGCAATTGTGTCCTGCCATTTATCCAGAAATTTTATATTGTTCAACATGGCCTTTTCATAAATCAGGTGATGGTTAGTCCACTAAACTTCAGTTTACAATATAAGCGACATATTTTCTTGTATCAGTAAATATTTTATCAACTGCCTCATTAGGTGACAGTTTTATGCCGTTTCAGGATTATTTTTATAATATATATTTATATAGACTACCTATCTTCTATACGAAACAACAATTGAAATTTCCACCATCAGCTACATAGAGTGGAATGGCAACATATAATTTACCACAACAACGCGGACGAATGCCATGATCAAATCCATGAGATCCTCCACTCCAATTTTGACAGCAAAAAAATTGAATAATAAAGATAAAACCCACAATCATCTGGAATAGTGAAGAAATAGGATATATCAGACATAAACTGAACGCTGCAGAAACAATAATGAAGGTGAAGAAAATTCAGAAAAAAATATTCTTCGAGAGTATCTGGAATCATCTATCGAAAAACATGACAGAAAATATATAAATCAAGATAACAACAAGAGGAATGTTATATCGAAGAGCTTAAAATCAAAAATCGAAAATACCAAACGAATAGATGAAGAAAGTATACACTCAGCAGATTAATTCAACTCGTTTATTTGCAGAGTTCGGTAATATTTTAGCAGGACAAGTAGATGCAACCTCGAGAGGAAATTATCGGCGATACCTCAAAGAAGCAAAATATATCAAAGATTCAATATTCCTGTTCGATGTGGATTTATTTACTGGAAATTAAGAGAAAGTAAACAAATTGAAATAAAAATGAAATAAATATATATATATATATATATATATATATATATATATATATATATATATATATATATATATATATATATATATATATATATATATATATATATATATATATATATATATATATATATATATATATATATATATATATATATATATATATATATATATATATATATATATATATATATATATATATTTACTCTGCTATAATGTATTTGATATGTGTTTTTAGTGAGTTCTTTCGTCCCAATATTTTTCTTCCGTAAAATTCATGAGAATAAGCTCTCACATCATCGCATGCTCCTTCAGTCAGAGAGGATGAATAATTTTCCTCTCGTTTTCTTATTGCCCACGGATAGCTCTATTGAGGAATTGAAATAGATTATCCTCATTTTATACAGGAGTGACTCAAAACAATTATTGAATATTGTAATTTAAAAATATCATATCTTGATATTTTCAAATAGAACACCCTGTATTTTATTATTTATGTCAACGCATAAATTATTGTGTTATATTTTTGCAGAAGTAACCTTATCTTTATCTTCGATCATTTTCGAAATATTCGATTATTTGCAAAATTTTTGATGAAAATTCTACAAACCGTTTCGAACTCATCAACATGCATCATTAATCGCACAGGAATTTTTTTCTGTAATGATTCAAGTAGTAAAAATGAAACCTAAAAAGATAATTCTTTTAACGAATTATAAAATCAAGATGATTAAAACGTAAATCGAAGTATGTGTTAACATTTTATTTTATTTGTGCCTTCTGTCAGGTGTGCGGACATATCATATTTTGCATTTTACATGGTGAACTTATCAGTGTTTAAATGAGATAAAAAATACAAGTTTTAACTTTAATCTACACTTTATTTGAAAAAATTCGACGACGTTTCGCTGACACAGCAGCTTAATCAAGAATGACAAACAGAATGAAGAGTATGGTATTATAACCAAATCGTAGAACAAGTTGGATGAATAACAGGAAAATCAGTGTTTCGTTATTAAACATTGTTAAAGTGAGGTTTGAACCCAATTTTCTCAATTAACTAGCATGAAGTTCTCCAAAGAAGAAATGGTTGATATGATTTTCAATCTGGGTGAGTGTGATAGAAATTTGTTGGCAAGTAGAGTTTAAGCAGAAAGGTTTCCTGATAAGAGGCATCCCGATGCAAGACGGGTAATATCGCTCACAAAAAAAACCAAAAACTGCTACAGCTGAAGACAACCAGTTATCAGTTTTGTTGACAGTGATAGAGGACCCATATAAAAACCAAAGAATGATTTCTCAGATAACAGATATAAGTCAAACTTCCGTGCAGAGAATCTTGAAAGTGAATAAATTTCATGCATATCATGTACAGCTGCACCAGGAACTGAACAATCAAGACTATGAAAATCGAATCAATTGCAATTGGGCAAATGACAAAGTAGCGGAAAATCCAAATATGTTAGGAGAGTTCTTTTCTCGGAGGAGGCAACTTTCCACAAGAATGGGCTTGTTCACAGGCACAACTTTCATTATTACGCCACGGAAAATCCACATCTCATGAGACAAATAGATCACCAGCATCGTTTGTCCTTGGATGTATGGGCCGCTATAGCAAACAGATATCTAATTGGGCCGCTCTTTTTCGACGGGTACCTGAATAGTGAAATGAATTCAGATTTTCTGAAAAATCATCTACTAATGTTACTTGCCGATGTACCAAAGCATATAAGACAAGATTCGTGGTTTCAACAGGATGGAGCACCGTCACATTACTCACATCAGGTTAGGGAGCATTTGAATCATGTATTTCCAAATAATTGGATAGGAAGTGGTGGTCCTGTTAGATGGCCAGCTAGGTCTCCGAACCTTACAAGTCTAGATTTTTTCTTGTGGGGCTACATTAAGGGCATCGTTTATCTGATTCTTTTTCCAACACAGTTGGATATGAGACAGAGAATAGTCGACGCCTTTCAGTTAGTTAATCCGCAAATGTTCTTGAGAGTTCAACGGTCTTTCCTCAGAAGGATTGAGTTGTGTCTACAAAGAAACGGGCAACATTTCGAACACTTATTGAAATAGTTCAACACCTTATAGATCATCTCACCGAAAACCAATCTTTTACGTATTTCATACACTACTTCCTTAAAATATCTGCATTTCTCTGATCAAGTATAATGTTATGTACTAATAAACTCTTCTTTCACAATCTTTTTTTTATTTCAGTTTATTTTTATTTTTTCATTTCGAAAATGGTCGAAGATAAAGAAAATGTTAGTTCTGCATAAATATGGCACAATATTTTATGCGTTGATATGAATAATAAAATACAGGATGTTCCATTTGAAAAAATCAAGATATGATATTTTTAAAATTACAATATTCAATAATTTTTTTTAAGTCACTCCTGTATAAAATGAGGATAATCTATTTCAATTCATCAATAAAGCTATCCTTGGGCAATAAAGGAGAACGAAAAGAAAAAGTATTCATCCTCTCTGGCCGAAGGAGCATGCGACGATGTGAGAGTTTCATGAATTTTTACGGTAAAAAATATTGCGACGAAACTACTCACCAAAAAAAATTTTTACCTAAATACATTATAGAAGCGTTTAGGACGCTCTTGAATCTTCGAGAAAAAAGTGGTCTTCCAATCAGAAAAAACCTCCCAAGATTTATTTATAGAAAATTTGGAACAACCTGTTTACTTCAAAATAAATTCCTGAAGTAGATTTTTACTTTTCAAATACAATACCGTTCGAACAAAACTGAAATCTTCAAGAGAATACATCTTCGGTGGCAAGTAAATCAATCCTGAATGATTCACAATAGGTTCATAAAAGTATGTCTACATTAACGACACTGACGATGATAGTTGAAGGAGTCTTGAAGACTTTTGAAGGAGGGGGGGACTGCTCAGCTTTCCTGCCAGGATTTATGCGAAGCTTTCGATTGTGTCATACAAAAAGTTCTAGATGAAAAACTTCGGTATTATGGTATTAGACTACCAACTTTGGGAGTATAGTCGAATAATATCTGCGACGATTATTATGGTAGACTTACCACAGGGCTAAATTCTCTCACCTTTCTTAAACATTTTACATATAAATGGCTTCGTTCATAACATAGAAGCAAACATAACAACTAGCAGGCGTTCCGGCATGAAATGAGCGTTTCTGGTGAGAATGGAATACTACCTTTGAATGAGAAAGTAAAAAAAAAATATTTAGTGCCTTTCAAATATTTCGACCACCATTCTTCAAATTGTGGATACCATGCCAATAGAAATGTTCGTTTTTTGAAGCCAACCAAGCAGAAACCCAATTTTCAACTTCTGCGTAGGAATCAAAGTGCTGCTCAGCCAATGCGAGTCCCATCCATGAACGGAAGGGGCCAAGTCTGGTAAATACGGCCCGTGGACTAGCAGCTCCCAGCCAAGTACTTTGAATGTATCCTGAATCCATTTTGCTTTGCGTGAAGGTGCATTGTCGTATGACAAAATTACTTTTCCGTGTCTTCTAGCCCATTTTGGTCGTAATCCGATCAATGCAAGGTTCAAAGTGATCTGATTGAATCTGAAGCGATCAGTGTTCACAGTTTCTCCAGGTTTTAAAAGCCCATCATATACCACACCCTTTTGATCCTACCAAACAGAGAGCATTGCCTTCTTACCGAATCGATCCTTTTTCGCTATCGATATTCATGGTTGTCTCGGATTAACACATGAGTACTTCAGTTTAGAATTCTTAAAAGAAATCCATTTTCGATCGTCAGTGACAATTCGATGCAAAATTAATTTTCTTTCGTGTCTTTGAAGTAGAATTTCACAAGTGTGTTTTCGGTTTTCCATATGTCTTTCATTCAATTCATGTGGCACCCATTTTCTACACTTTTGATATTTTCCATAGGTTTCAAACGGATTGAAATTCTTTGTTGTATGCAACATTTAAAATGGCTGCCATTTGCTTCTTACTCAAAGTATCATCTCCATCCAATATTGCTTGCAGTTCGGTGTCTTCAAACTTTTTTGATTGTCTTCCACGTTCTTCATTTCTAACATCAAATTCATGATCTTTACACCGTTGAAACCGTATTTTGCATGTTGCTTCTGATAGAGCATGATTACCATATTCCTCGACAAGTATTCGATGTTACTCCAATTTTCGTCAAATGGAAAGAAAATACTAATGCTTTCCGCAAATCATCACTTTCTGTTCAATGACTCTGAAAAATATGGTTGTTTGTTCAATGACTCTAAGGTTATCGAATATTTTTGACAAATGTCATGCCAATCAAACAGAAAAAACTGAAGGGTCATTCACAACAAATGTTCCCTACTAATACATTTGTATCTTAACGTTCTCTTCATACCGGTACAGCTGGTATGCCGATGAAATGAATTATATAAACAGAGAAAAGGATCTATAAGAGATAAATATGAGAACGCTAAAAACTCTGGAACAGACACATCAATTGTATAAGACAAATTTGTCACTGAGAAGACGCAGATTTTGACATTGAGCACAAAACATGGAAAAGATCCTCCTTACCTCGGCTCAACCAACATACAGAGCATTTCTATGAAGATGATATCTGGAATATACTGAATACGGAGAATTAGCCAGTTTGAAGATGAAAAGCATTTCCTCTCATGGCATTCTTCTGTGAGGTTCTATGAGTGAAGCTTCGGTAGTATTCCTGGAACAGCGGATAGCAATTACAACAATCTCATTTATTTCAAGCATAACAAGCTGAAGATCATATGTTAAGAAGTACGGAACACCTAATCTACCATCAAAATATATACTTACTTGTCTAAGTTATGTTCACGAAAAACGAACAACACTAGCGAGGCATATCAATTATCATGAACATCAAACGAGACCCGACAAGCTAGTCTTACCACACCGGCGGATCAAAAAGACGCTAAATACATTAAATTCCGTCAATAAGGCGAGGAACTTCTATATCTCGGAAACTATTTGAGATAGAAGCAAATTTTTTTTCTGATTATTGTTTTATAAGTATGTGTGCATTCCTTGAAATTATTTTCGTACATACTGGGTGTTCCATTTTTGCTCCAGGGACAAACATGGATTTTTTTCAAATGGCACGACATGTATTTTTTTATCATATTCTGATTACAATTCGGATGCTCTCTTCAACGATATCTGTTTTGTGTCCAAACAACTATTGGTAGATTTTAAATTGATTAAAATATCGATAATTTCGGGAATTTGGAAGTTTTTCAAAAGTTCTCAAATGCCTCATTTCGCATAATTTACGCACGATCTTTTTTTGCTTGATGTAAAAGGGTTGTACCTTGTTATCAAATGAAAAAAAATGTTTATGCCGAGTGTTCCTAGTAACCCGGCGAAAATGAAAATTTTCAAACATTAAAACCTTTTTTTTCAAATGTAACACTCTGCATCTTTTTCACGTGTTTGGTTCCCACTCGAATAAGCTTTACAACGATACCTTTTTTTCAAAAATCCGATGGAGATTTCCCAGAAATTTTCGAAATTAGTGTGAGGTTTAGGTATTTCTTACAATAAACATGTTGTTGATAAAATTCAGACATTGAAATATGCAAATTTCTTCACAAAATTAGATTATTTGCTGTTCAATGAAACTAAAACATCAAAACTCTAAAGGCCCATCGAAATTTCTTCACAAGAAAAGATTCATTTGCGATATTATCATTTGTGCTTAGAGCTAAGTCTTCACTTAATTGAAATTACTCAGTTCGAAATTATCTGAATAAATTTTCAAAGAGTCAAAATATCAAAAAGATCGAGAATTTGGAAGGTTTTTCAGCACTTCTCACAATCTTCATTCCGTATCATTTGAGTGTGACAATAATTATTCGCTGAAGAAAATATGTTCCTCATCATCGCAGTAAGAGATCAACTGTTTTTTCATACCCAGTGTTCTTGGTAATCCAACGTAAATAGAATTTTTCGAGATGAAAGAACTTTTTTCTAAATATTACACCCTGTTCTTTTCACTGAACTTGTATCACATTTACAATTGCCCAAAATATTCCGGAATTATCATTAAGAAACGAAATGGAACTGCTTGTCGTGAATGAAATATCCACTGAAAAAAAATGCAAATCAAGATCATAATCACCAATTTAATTCTATTTCAATAAGTTTTCAAATTAAATTAGATGTTCGAAATGACCCCCATTTTGACGAATACATTCTCGAACACGATTGTTAAATGATTCGGTCTCTCTCTCGAGAACATTTTGCGTTATACTCCTAAATGCTTCTGTAATTCTCTCCATCATATTTTCCCTGGTTGTTGGAGGGGTCTCGCTATACCCTCTCTTTAACATACGCCCACAAAAAAAATCCAATTTATTCAAGTCCGGAGACTTAGGAGGCCATCCTACAGGACCTCCACGGCCTATCCAATTGCCCTCAGACCTATCATTTAAAAAATCGCGGACATTGCCGCTGTAGTGTGCTGGTGCCCCATTGTGTTGGAACCGCATATTGTTTTTTATGTTTTGGGGAACATTAATAAGCAAAGGCTCCAGATCATGCTGCAAAAAATTTAAATAACGTTCGCCATTCAAATGTTCTTGGAAAAAAGGGTCCGATCACCTAATCATCAATTTTACCACCCCAGATATTTAGAAACCAACGATGTTGGTGTTAAAATGTTCTCATGAAATGAGGATTTTGAGTATCATAATAATGAAAATTATGCCGGTTCACCAATCCACTCTAATGAAAGGTGGCCTCATCAGAGAAAAGCACCCCACTGAAAAAATTTGGTTGGTCTGAATTTTATTCAAAGACCATCTACAAAAATACAATCTCCGCCCGAAGTCCAGGGGCTCCAACTGTTGGTAGAGTGGAACATGAAAAGGATGGAACTTTTCCTTCCTCAAAATTCTTGATACAGATGTCTGACTAATCCTCAAAATTCTTGATACAGATGTCTGACTAATCCTCAAATCTCGACTAACATCTCTTGTACTAACATGAGGATTCTCTACTGCGCTCCAAATAAACTGCATGCTATTTTCTCTCCATTGAATAAACGCTTAGCTCTCCCATTCTCTTATACCCAACTTGTCAAATTTTACCAAACCTTTCCTTCAGTCTCTCGAATGCCTCTTTCCTAGGATGTCTACAGTTTGGGTAACGTTGGGAATAAATATGTGACGTCAAAAACAATTCCTCTCACCTTCTCCGAAACAATAAATCATATTATTTAACTCTTCTTGGGTAAAATTCATTGTTGCAATAGTATTATGTATTTCTCACTCATATGACGTTGGAATTATCCAATTCAAAACTGTCAAATCTTGGGGCATTGTGAGTAAACCATATAAATAATTCTTCTATGGGCGCAGGTGGTTTAAACCACAGACTATCGAACAATATTTTTATCTTCATGTGGTATGCCCATAGAAGTCATACTTATATATATGGTTTAATCACAAGTTGGATATGAGAAGAATGAAAGAGCTAAGCGTGTACACAATGAAGAGAATAGCATGCAGGTTGTTTTGAGCGCAGTAGACTTTTGAACATCAATTGATGATTTCGAACTGAGTAATTTCGATTAAGTGAAGACTTAACTCTGAGCACAACCAATGAAATCGCAAATAAATCCTTTCTTGTGAAGATATTTCGATACACCTTGAGAGTTTTGATGCTTAGGTTTCATTGAACAGCAAATAATCTTATTTTGTGTTTAAATTTGCATATTTCAATGTTTGAATTTTGTCAACAGGGTGTTTATTGCAAAAAATACCTACACCTTACACTAATTTCGAAATTTTCTGAGAAATCCCCATTGGATTTTTGAAAAAAAGGTATCGTTGTAAAGCTTATTTGAGTGGGAACAAAACCCGTGAAAGAGATACCGGGCGTTACATTTGAAAAAAAAGTTTTTAATGTTTGAAAAATTTCATATTCGCCGGGTTACTAGGAACACTCTGTATAAAAAAAATTTTCTTCATTTGATAATAACGTACAACACTTTCACCTCAAGAAAAAAATATCATGAGTAAATTATGATATGAGGCATTTGAGAACATTTGGAAAAACTTCCAACTTCCTGAAATTATCGATATTTTAATTCATTTAAAATATACCGATAGTTGTATGGACACAAAACAGATATCGTTAAAGAGAGCATCCAAATTGTAATCAGAATATGATAACAAATACAGGACGTGCAATTTAAACAAAATCTATGTTTTTCCTGGAGCAAAAATGGAACACCCTGTATGTACGAAAATAATTTTAAAGAATGCACACATACTTATAAAACAATAATTAGAAAAATTTGGCTTCTATCTCAAATAGTTTCCGAAATATAGAAGTTCTTCTATATATATATATATATATATATATATATATATATATATATATATATATATATATATATATATATATATATACATATATGTATATATTCTTTTGAAAAGAGAGGATTTACAAAAATTTGTGTAAGACTTATATATATTACATAATCCTCGAATATTTCAAAGCACTATCGACCGACAAACTCAAAAGGAAGTGGAATCAATATTTGTTGCAAATATTCTTTATGGCGTGGAAGACTTCCTTAACTCTAAAAAAAAAAGATATTTCATATTGCTTAAAAGGTGTAAATAATAAGTAACAACATTCCCCACAGGGATACTTTGTTCAAATACACCCAGATGTAATAGTATGTGTATGAACGTATATCCTATATTGCTTATTCTACAATTATGTTCCTATTGACTTTGTATGTTTGGAAAATTAGAAAATATATCAAAAAAAATCTCGAGTTTTACAGAATAGCTACGATCAAAGCGGCATGGGAATTTGAGTAACATTGTTTTTTGTCTCGGCGTTCTGTAGTGTTCGAGCTGTACGTTGTCAGTTCGGTAGTTCATTATTTATGATAGAACCAACTGTTCAGAGGCTGTTTACCCAATGGAATATTATATCGACAAACGAACTCACCCTAAGTCATAGTAGCAGACTTGATATTACGAACGCTATAATAAATAACTGAGGAAAAAAGCTATAAACCAAGAAAAACAATATTTCTTTCTGCATGACTCTACCCTTTCAATTAATGATAAGACTTTTGGGTGGCATTTACAACCATAAACAATATTCAAGATAGGTTCTTTCTGGGAGAGTCATGAGACGACCACAAATTTCATTATTTATCATCACTGGTAACCTCTCATAAAACTCTGTTGTGCCGAAATAAAAAGCGCATGCCTTCGTTACAAAAAAATAAATTCTATATCGACTAATCAACGAGGGATATAACTTTCTGCCGGCTGAACGAATTTATCCGGGTTGAGTACGCTCTTCCTGTATATATTTGCATATCTAGAAATAAGTTGTTATAAAAACTTTTACATATGCAATGCTATCCCCATTGACATGTCCTAATCAGGTTAATCCTTGTGGGTGCTTGAATTTTTGATAAGTTCAATGGAAACTTTATACAGGGCCGTAATCTGGACGCAATGAGGGGTGAAGAATTATATTCGTAGAAAGACTTGTTTTGATTTAGAAAGATTCTAATGGAAATATTAGAGTTCTCAGATTTAAAGAATTTCACTCTTAAATTCCACTTAACGGAAAGTTCTATTCTAAATCGATAGTTTCAATTCCCATAACAGAGTTCCTGTTGAAGCGTTTTCTGCAATTCCGATTGAAGGATTTTATATATGCTTGATCACCCCATCATAACAACTGCAGAATATTTGCGAAGAAGAATAACTATATAAGCAGCTTCCATAATTTTTTTTTAATCACAGTAGTCTACGATATGTGGACCGTTTATTCTTCAGAAAAAATCTCTTCCCTACATAACCTATGTATATTTTCCTATGGCTGATAATAATCATCATATTCTATTCAAGTCACACCTCACAGTCAAATGAAATCAAATAACTCTCCTGTCGCTGCTGTTGTTCATCATCCAATATTAAGATATTGATTCAAATAAAAAATGAAACAATATACAATCAAAACAAAATATTTTACAAAATAAGACTTCAATTTTCTCTCAAACGAAACCGGTACGCCTGTTATTTAAGCAAACTTCAATCACTCTTTCATTTAAATCTGGAAAAAACTAAATAAGTTTCTATTCAATCGACAATCATATTAAAACTTTAGTTCAGTTAAAGTAAGTGAGCTAAATGCATTTGCTGTTTCTTGAAGGTTTATAAAGAATCCCCAAAAATTTTCAACTGGTTGGCCATGTTTTTAATATCGAAATACGATTACTGTTTTTTTAAAGAGATATGTGTTTTGTCATCCACTACAACAACGAAAAAGATACTATCGTAAGTAATACCATAAGAGATCAGATTTAGCCGGATATTTTTCTATGCTCGTTTTCGAATACTTACGTGCAGGCAATTCAACCAGAACTGGGCGAGCAGGACGAGTTGAGTTACCGAAAAGTAAGTATGAGAGAAAACGAGCTTAGAAAAATATCCTGCCAAATCTGAGCTCGAGTGGTATTTGCTGAGAAGATTCCGCGAATGGTAAAACGTACAAAATGAAATTTATTGAGAAATGCACATAAACTCAACGAGAAAATCATAAAGCATTAATTATAAACGTGTTTAGTTATTATTGGAATGAGCAGTTACTGAAAATTAATTACTATATACAATTTTTTCACCCCGGGTCGATTCTATATGGGACGATACCTGAGGAATTATGGAAGATTCAACATTCGCAGAAGTTTTTCGAAGATTTGTCCATTTGGATATTTCATTTATTCCCAAAGGCCAAAGTACCAACCGTTAGAAGTACTGTTTTTCAAAATTGATTGGGAGCCATAAAAATCTATCACTTGTAATATGATCGGGTCTTTTCGGCAATATCTTATGAATTAACCTCACAGGACATAAATCTGGGTGTTCCTTATTTTTGCTAGGCACTTACTATCACAGCATTTTTTGAGCCGCCTTGGCGAGTTTTCGAGAATACTAGGTTATATTCAATACGACCAGTCACTACTCCGTTATTAAATTTTTCCTCTATCAAAATGTGTACCTTGCAAGTTTCTGCTTCACCGCCACGCCATGCTTATTCATAAGCAACAATATGGAAAAATTTTTTCAACAAACCTATCGGGGTATTTTCGTCCCAGTACAGAGACATGCTATCACTTTCAGTTCTTGTTAATGCAACGGAACTTTCTGTGGGCTTTTCCACATCCTCTTGTAACATCTTCCTTTTAGAATTGCGAGCTTCAAGTTTTCTAAATGCTAAATCGTTTGAAACTCACAACTGCATCATTTTTTGTGTTAATATTCTTGTAATCCCATTCATTTGTTTCATACTGAAACCCCAATCCATAAGAATTTCTGCAATATCTTCAATATAATGCTGTTTATCTAAATCGAACGTTTGTTCCTGGCAGCATATACTTAATTGATTCCAAATCGAGCTGTGCGTTTTTCTTGTATTTTTGGGAATAGAATTCTGTATAGAATTATATATTTCTGCTTCACTGATGCTTCCAAAACGA
Organism: Cryptolaemus montrouzieri; assembly: GCA_013387265.2. Lineage (NCBI taxonomy): Eukaryota > Metazoa > Arthropoda > Insecta > Coleoptera > Coccinellidae > Cryptolaemus > Cryptolaemus montrouzieri. Next base: position 47,516,418 of record JABFTP020000185.1, on the reverse strand, counting down.
GACATATTAATTTATATCGGCGGAAACTTTACAACAGGTACTAAAATGGCTGTTCCTGACAGTTTTGAAACCGTGCTATTTGTTGTGAATGTTGCGTTGCTATGGAAACGCAATGATTCTCTATGGGCAAATTTATCCACTAACATCCTACCTTCCTTCATATTTCTATGCAATTTATCCTATATCAAACTCGAATTTTTGTGTTTTTAAACGTGCATTTTGACACATGACTGGAATTGGCGTTGAAATAGTTTCCCGATTAACCGCAAAAATCTAGTCTATGAAGTCATTTCGAACATTCTTAGAAGTTCATTCGACCTTATATGCCATTTATAAATGTTTTCTAATTTTAAGTCAAGTACAGCTGCGTTATCCATTAGACTCTGAAATATTCGTGGATTATCAATTTCTTTTGATTCATCGTTTCTCCTGAGTGCGAGCTCAAATACACCACAAAATATTATAGAAGTCAAATTTGTCCATTAGTAATGTTCTGTCAATATATACCATACAGCCCACTCGTTCATGGACAACGATTTTCAGAAAAAGGAACTGCATTTCATGCATTTAATTCAGCTTTCGGTTTCAATGACACTTGGCTTTTTCACCTAAAACGCTCACATCGCTACTTTTTCAAGTTTAAATCATCTCCACACCACAGGCAGGGTTAAACAAAATAATCAGTTCTTCACTCCTCAATCATAGATCCTCTGTTATTTGATGAATGCTTATTTTTTCTTGTATTGCTTGCCGAAGCTTTTTGAAACGGGTTTGACTGTCAATTATTGTTCGGGAGATCCTTTGGAATAATTTTCCAGTTTTTCATTAATGGTCATCTGCGAAAAGCTACTGAGGAAATATTCACTTGTCAGCAGTAATATGTAATTGTTTCTGGATGGTTACTCCCTCCTGATCAAAGCTTTAATAAGCATCCCTATTGTCTATGAAGCATACGGCTTGGGTTATTAAAATTTAAAAAAATTGAGGCGAATTTTCAGGAATGTAGAATATACTTTCAAGTATATTAAGTAAAACTGATTATTTTCAAAACAGGACGCTTGTATCATATTGATTTGAATTCAGTGATTTTGCTAGTCCTTTTCATTTAAACTTTGCAATCAGTGCTGGATCTCTGCAGCTCCAATCAATTAACTTTCTCCGGTCATAAACGAAGACAATTTTCTCATATTCATTTATTAAATAATTTGATATTGCTATTTAATAGTGATAGTTTTAGTTGAAAGCAGATTAAAATTGTATTCCACTTTTTCAGGGCGAGTTTTCGTCACACTGTTTGGATATCCATCAAAATGCAATCTACGAGGATCATCATATGCTTGCACTCTTTCATTTGCGTGTTGGATGGCAGGTGGATCCAGTCAATCGGGGTGTAACGGTAGTCCCTGGATTGTAGCATGCTGTGATACCTCAAAGAAAAAGATAGTTGAGCATGGAACCAAGAATGAGACACTTCTTCCGAAAGAGCAAGAGTAAGTACTAACAAATTTACTTTCAATACAAATTTATATTATAGTATTTTAATATAAGGCCAATATTTCACTGTTTTGTAAAGTTGTATAAACCTGATTTTCCACAAAAATCAATTGAAACCAGACATTTTAATCACATACGGCTCGAGAATTCATAATTATTCAGTTAAATGTATGGGTAGATCAACATGTACATATAATTTTAATGTACCGGGTGTTATACTAGGATATGGTTTTCCTCCTGAACAGATGCTTTGAAATTCATTTAGATAAGTCAGAGACATGGTACAAGGGTATAACAACCGCATCCGGTAATATTCCTTCAGGATATATATCTGTATATGACACATTACTTCATGAAATAGTTCATATTCTAGGCTTATTTGATTCTGGAGTGAAAACATCTATGATGTATGCATTTTAAGATGATTCAAAAACCAATTAAATTTGGATACCGATGATGTTTATGCAATCCAGTCATTATATGGTAAAAATCTATCCACTTCCATATCAACGAGCACCACCACAACTCTCACTATTTCTACTACAACTATTACTTCAAGGGTTGCAAAAACTGTTTACATAAAAAATCACCAAATTTATGTGAAATTGATCTTAAAGTTGATAGAATTTTACTTTTCATAAGAAAATATATATTTTTCATGAGGAATGGGTATGGATTATCCTGCTTCAAACTAAACATATTCATCAATCTTTAAAAGCAATAGATTATTCACATTTACTCTCCATTAATTCCACAGTGTTAATTTAATTTCATAGAAAATATTTCTACATAATTGATGCGACTAATTTCAGTGTGAAAGATAAACAGAATATTTCTGAAATTAGTATACCAGAAGATAGTGAAATGAATGGAGCTGTTAATACATATACTAAAATAAACATATTTGTTCTCAATACTCATTTATGTTTGGAATTAGAAGAGTGTAATTTAAAATCAAAAATATAAATTATATAACAGATATGTTTCCTGGAATTTCTTCTAGAATCAATTTTGTATTTAGATATAATAATGGAGTAATTTATATTTTCAAAGGAAAAATGGTATATGAGTTAGATGAATTTTTCGGGAGAACAATAAAGCTTATCTCTTCGATATACAACCCGTTCTAGGAATATCATGTTAATCGAAGGAATTTTAGAACAATTAAGAGATTCGTTATCCGTCATTCTTCATAAATAAATTAATTGTTAATGAAGACGATGGATTTATTTATAATGGAACCTCATTCAGGTACTCAGGGTGTTTTGATTGCCGAAAATTTTTGTTTTTATGAAAAGTCTATTAGAATTCATAAAAATATTGATGAATCCATTTATCGCAGTGCTAAATTACTACATTGTTTTGAGAAAATAAATTATGAAAATATGGAATTTCAAGAACCTTCTTTGAAGACAAGACGTAAAGACTGATAATTTATTCCATGTAATAAATTTCGCAGATAGGAAACTATAAAAATACTTCAAATAAAACATAAATCTCAACAGTTCAATTCAAAATAACGTAGTATATATTCATAGTAATGGTAATTGTGGTCGAAAATAGTGTCGGAATCGGACGAGTATGAGTAAAAAATATGCTAATCGTACAAGTTCATTCCGCGTAATAACCTTCGCAGACGAAACTATAAAAATGATTTTCAAGAAAACATATGAATGTTACCTGTTGAATTCAAAACAATTTGATAAATATTCATATTAATGATAATTGTATAGTGGAGAATAGTATAAAATGAAAACCGATTCCTTTAGAGTTGAAAATGTCTGTATCTGTACAAACTGTTAACATGGCTAAATCTGTAGTTGAAGTTGATCCTCCAATTCCTGATAATGAGTAAGTACAAAATATCAATTTTTATGTATTCTGATGTATAATTTTTTATTTCTGCATAGATGTCCGTCTTGTATATATAGACCCCCGCCATCCCGAGTTGAAAATGTTAAGCGTCCAGACAGTCCCGACTATACAATGTTCAATTCAAAAGAACTCGACGACCCAAGCTTTTATTGGTTTGAACATTTCAAGTTTTTTTTTTACATTAAAGTTCAATTCTGAAAATTTTATTTTATAGTTGCGGCAATTGTCGGTGCCCAAATCCTTTGTATAAGGTAAAAGACGGTGGATGATTACATCTTCACTTATATCATGTAAATATAAAATTCTGAGAGGAACAAGACTATTTCATCAAAAATAACATTTTGTTTTAGGAGTAAAAATTTCGGCTGATTTCGAGAGCAGGAATCGAAATGCAAACGGCCATGATGGGGACGGTAACGGAGACGGAGTGCTCAGTTTTTTAAAATAAATTTTATAATAGGAAAAATATTTATATATATATATATATATATATATATATATATATATATATATATATATATATATATATATATATATATATATATAGATATAGATCTACTAGTGAATAAATGTTTCTTATTCTTTCTCAAATATTGAAATGTTTTACTTTGACAATGACAAGTATCAAAAGCTTCACATTGTTTACATGCCATTCCATCTGCAACACCTTCACCAAGGTCTCTACTTTGACACCTGAGGGCGTTATTCATTCATAATTTTACATTCTTTCCAGTATTTATTGAGATTGAAAAGAGTTACATCAAATGCCATACACTTCATATGATCATCAGTCACTGTATATGTTCCGGAAATATTATAAGCACTGTTTTTATTGGAACATCTTAGAACCCATGAAAATAATATAGAGACGATTATGCAACAAGATATTGAAATACATGTGGCTATAATTTCAGGCATTGATTCGATTTCGTCTTTCACGTTGTTTCGAGTTGAAAAAATTATGACAAACTAATATTTAAAATTGAAAATTGATCTATAAATACCGAAGCTGCCCCTCTATTGGTTCCATTCCTTTTTTAAAAGTTCAAGAACAATGACAATGTCCGCGGAATTTATTTAAGCGTTCTTTGAGTTAATGGAAGGAAATATAAGTGTTACTGAGTTCAGTGAAATCAAATTAATGCAGTTTCCTCTTCGTTACTTTGAAGAAGTTGGTAGCTCCATCGAAATAAAATTTATCTGGAAACATCTAACAAAAATTTATAGAAATCGGTCATCTGTATTTTTACCTTGCACGATAGATTTAAATATTGATAAAGTTGATTCATTTAAAATAAATGGATCAAATCCAAAAAGGAATTGTATTAAATCCATCTTAATGAGTAATGAGAAGATAAATACTTCGTAAAATAGCAAAATCATGATCGATCGTTCAATAAGATTATTAACGGCCATAGACGAGTTGCACGACGAAACCTTTAGAAGGAAACAGGTAGAAACAAATTCTGGCAATATTTTTTTCAAAATTTATAAAACGAACTGCACGAAATGCCATTTCATACCTGATTCCTTGAATATCTGAACAGGTTGTTTCGTTTTTTTTTTTCAAGTATAAGTATGACATACGATTTTATCTCAATATCAGTGGAAATTTGTTCATTTAAAAAGTTCTCTTTAATTTTGGATTTTGCATCGCGTTTCACGTGCCTGGAAGCTGTTCTGAGTTTCATATAGGTGTCACAATCTAACTTAACCTAACCTAACCTAAATTTTTCATGGTTGTATTATTCCCAGTGCAATTGAGTCAATATTTCATTAAATTGCTGAATTTCTTTTTGAACGTGACGAACACAATACTCTATGCCAATTATTACCAAGTCCAAATCTCCTTAAAGTATGACGATGGGCCATCTAATCTCAATGACTTCATTATCTCTTGTACGTACTTAGTCGACGAAATAGAACCTTTTTTATTCCTGCAGTTCGTTTCCCATTTTGTAGTGCAGTTCATACACAGCCCCTTGGGTCCAAAATTGACCGTCGTGCAGTTCGACAACCCCTTTGTTAACAGTGTCATGTTAACATTAATACAAGGAGGAGGTTTCATGAATACTCACATAAATAAACTTCCATTTACACTACATATACCTGGATATTCTTATTGTGGTCCTGGTACAAAATTAAATGAACGACTAGCTAGAGGAGATTTGGGTATCAATCAACTTGATCAAGCTTGTAAACAACATGATATCGCTTGTTCTAAGAACTCTGATTTGTAGAACAGACATAAAGCTGATAAAATATAAGAAGAAAAGGCTTGGAATAGAGTTAAGTCTAGTGACACAAACTTTGGTTAAAAGGCTGCAGCTCTATTTGTAACTAGGGCAATGAAAGTTAAACGAAAGCTTGGAAAGGGTATTAAGGGTAGAGGGTCTAAAAAACCTCCCAAGAAAACTGTAGTTTTACCTATCATAAAAGGAACAATGGGTATTAGAGGTAAGGGTAAGGATCAACAAAACCCTTCAAGAAAATTTTAGAAAATCAAGTACTGATTGCATTAAGAGCAGCTAGAGGGTCCATGAAAGAAGCAGGTGGTCGTAAGCATATAAAAATTCCTACAACTATTCCATTCGCGAAAACTGGAGGGATTTTACCTTCATTTCCAATCTTTGCTGGTTTAAGTGCTCTTGGATCATTGATAGGAGAGTTATCTTGCAAAAACTGTAATTGATACGAAAAACGACAAAAGAAATTGGAAGAAGATAAGCGACATAATAAGGTGACGGAATCAATTGGACGAGGTTTATATATGAAAAAATCTAAAAAGGTTATGGATTATATTTGAAGAACCAAAAAAAATATAAAGCTATCTAATAGAGCACTTTATCATTATGAACACGTTATGCTCAAAAATTAAATATTCCACATTTTCGAGGTGTTTTTATGCGTAATGAATTACCCTCAACTCCATGGAAAAATGAGTGTGCTATATAAAACCAAGATTCTGCTGAGGGTTCAGGTACATTGTAAAAGAAGGAAATGTTGTTCAGTACTCTGATATTTTGGAAATTTGAAACCACTTAAGGAATTTATTGAATATTTGAAATGTAATGAAATATTTTATAATAGAGATCAATATCAGAGCTATGATACAGAAACGTGTGGGCGACTATGTTTAGTATTTTTAATGAATGAAATTTAATATATTGGATAATCCTTTGATTTTTCCTCAGTCATGTCTCTGTTATTTACATTGAAAAATCATAGTTCTACTATGTCAATTGATTATGTAACCCCAATTGAATTAGATCTGAATTATCAATATGGTCTTGCATTAATAGGCTTCTACTCATACAATACGATACCTAATATTGAAAGTGGAACACATTTCTATTATTTGGAAAATAATACATCTTAAAGTTTACCCATTCCGACTGGAACATATGAAATTTCAGATATCGAACAATATCACAAAATTGATACCTGCTGCCGCTAAATCAAAAAATAGTGATTCAGTTTGTTTTCTAAGACCGAATAAGAATACGTTGAAGTGTGAAATATGTCATCGTTCTCATACTATCGATTTTACGCAGAAAAATTGATGAGGAAAATCATTAGGATTTTCTGCGAAAATTTTAAAACCTCAGATTGTACATCAATCTGATCTTCCTGTTAAAATGGTAAAAGTGAGAACAATACATATTGATAGTAATATAACTGAATGAGCATTTTATAACGACAGATCATTTCATACGATTCACGAATTCTCTGTAAATGTTGATCCCGAATATGAAATTGATGAAACACCTAGAAATTTTATGTTTCTACCAGTTTCGAAAAGAACAATTAATAATATTACCTTGAAGATATTCGATCAATATTTTAATTCAGTTAATTTTAGAGGCGAAGCATTCATAATTAGATTAGATTTGAAAAGATGGTCTTAGATTCAATTCATATAAAAGCAGAGAATTGGACCCATTGCTAACGTTACTAAAGGATCAGCTGCAGCTGTGACAGCTAAAATAGCTCTCGAAAATAGAAAATTCTTGGAAACTATTGGATATGTTGACAAACAGGGTTTTCAAATTATATCAACCCGTAAATGATGATTATTCTATCATAAGGGTTGATGCACGTACTTATCTTCCTTTCATAGAATCATTTCAAAATAATGATACAATTGAGATTGGAATGAATAGACCTGATTTATGGCTACAAATGTATGATACTGCTATTGTCTTAAGGGGTGAAGTGAAAAAAATTTAAGGGACTGGCACTGTAGAATTAGTCAATAATGCTGGCGCATTCATGTTCGACTCAATATCATATGAATTATGTGGAACAGAAATAGAAAACGTGAGAGATCCTGGGGTGCTATCAACAATTTTTATCTTATGAAAAAACTCACGTCGTGAGTTAGCTATAGCAGGTTGGAATTATCCAAATTCCAATCTGGTTAATTAAGATTGTAGTTTTCAATATAGAATACCGCTGAGGCATATGTTGAATTAATTAAATATTATCAAATGGCAATGTGCGACAAGCAGATGACCTGGTCGAGCTCGAAGTGAAGATAATGCATTAAAAATAACTCCTGGTACTAACAAAACCAGCGGAATTACCAAAGTCGAAATTGAAAATTAAACATGTTTATCCAAATGATATGTTGAAACTGCAATTACTTAATGCTATCAAATCTTATAGACCTATTCTTATACCCTTTAGACGATGGGAAATGCATGAGCTCTCTAACGGAAAATGCTACTAAAGAAGTATGGAATGTGAAACAGCTTCTGATATAGATTACCCCCGATATGTCATTTGCTGTTTCCATACAGATAAAAGAGATGATGCTGCTAAACATCCTAATTACTTCGATAATTGTGATATATCTGTCGTTCGTATTTTATTGAATGGTGATTATTACCCCCAGGAACAATCACGGTTCAACTTCGAAAATAATGATTTTACTGAGGCACATTCTAATCATTCAGCATTTTCAAACATATAAAATGGTTTCAAAAAATCCATTCTACTTAATTATGCTTAGTTTAAAAATAGAAGTTTTGTCCGTAACGAGATGAGTCATTTAATACGTCAAGAGTGGATGTAAAGTTAGAGATCGAGGCTCGAAAAGGATTTCCTCAAAACACTCGCGCATATTGCATCATTATTCATGAAAGTATAATAGAATACTTACCTCTCAATGAAGCGGTTCGAAAATTATAAGTTGTTTGGATACAGCGAATCAATTTATATCGAAGCAGAAGTAAAATGAAATTTGTTAGTGTGGATATCGAAGGGTTTAGTGTGTCTGGTATATTTTACCTAATGGAACGAGCAATTACTAATGGAAATTAAATATCACATTTTGTCTTAAAACCTCCAAAAAAATATTCATCCTTATCCTACGAAGACAAAAAGAACTGTTAATTTTTTGGAGCAACATCATCATGGTATACGTTATTCTGATGGATTTATATTATACAAGAAATCAATGCTATTGTAAAACAAACTTTAAATAGTTACGATGTTTTATATGTACTTGGTCATCAGAAAGAAAATTTTTTATTGGGAAATGACCTAGAAATGAAAGAAATTGAAGTGATAAATTTAGAGAACGCAAATGCTTGGGGTCTTCCAGACTTAATAGTAGAACTACCGTCTTGTATGAACCATAATGAGAACAAACCACGCATGTGTAGTCTGATAGCTGGTATAGTCATACATGAGTGGATTTGTGCTAGCATTTCAATTCAATGGATCAGTTGAAGAATACCATTTACATTGATGAATTTATGAATGGAATTCTAATTTTGAAAAGACAAATCGAACAATATGAAGCAAAGAAAAAGATGTTCGATAGATTCGAACGATTGAATTTAGCAGATAATGGACATGCAGTTCCAAAATCCAAAGTCTTGAAAATAAAAAATAAGTATATATATATATATATATATATATATATATATATATATATATATATATATATATATATATATATATATATATATATATATATATATATATATATATATATATATATATATATATATATATATATATATATATATATATATGGTGGTAAATTTTAATATTTTGGCATTTTAACACTTCTTTCAGTTTAAATGGACTTCATTCTGAAAATGTCTATATTTTTTCTATAAATCTTTTCCAACCAAAGTATAACTTATTGGAGGAAGTATTGAAAATGTTCAAGAAATAGGATATTGTCCATTTCAAGAAAACCATGATGTCATAGATCCATCGGATGCTCTTGAGAATTCTGCGTTTATTTTTGATGATATAGCATGTGCAAATCAGGAAAAAATTAGAAGCTTTCATGCTCCAGTCGTCTTTGAAGAAATGATGTCGCTTATCTTTGTCGAACTTACACTCATGTACCTAAACATTTGATAAGATATAATGCTAATGTAATTGTTCGTTTCAAACAAGATGAGTTGAATTCAAAACATACGTATAATGAGCATGTTTCTCCTGACGTATCACATGACAAATTTAAGGAAATATGTTCTCACTCTCGGAATGATGATGGTTATAGATTCATAGTTATAGTCAAACAGTATCCATTGAATGAAGGAAGATATAGAATGGGATTCGATAAATATATGAAATTATAAAAAACATTGTGCGTGGTTCAGTTGAATATCAAATCTTTTGAGGAGAAATTGTTTTTCAATCAGCAACAATGTAAATCGAAAATTCATCAATTAGTTAAAGCTGTCCAATGAGACAATCACAGCCACTTGAAACTCCATCCAAAGCCCTGAAGCGATCGTTACAAATGGTAATACAACTATACAAAGCGGTGCACAGAACGTCTAAAGGGGTAACGAGACCGCTTAGAGCGCAAACTAAATCCCCAGCAACAATAGTGTCAAAACATGAAAATATAGATAGAGAGGATGATGAAACCTCAACTTATTTCAGTTCACCATTCACACGGAAAGCTGTTTGAAAAACCCCCTTCAGCACGATTCTTCGTCTCTACACCAAAAGAATTATCAACACGAACACATATAAATACAGCATCAGCTGACCGTTATAGTGATCTATATCCTGATAATATTGAAGGAATTTGTTGACTATAAAATTCAAATACAAATAAATTTATTGAACAGTCAATCAAAGATGCAATCGAATGAAGTTGTAGCGTTCTCTAAAAATTTTTCGTCTTTCAAAAATAATAGTATAGACAAATTCAACGTGATAAAAACTAATATCGATCAAAACTTATCTAAAATTAATCAACTAATAAAACTAACGAAATCAAGTGATAAACAACTTGAAAATTTATCTCAGACAGTAAATGATATTAAATCTTCAAGCAGAAGGATAAGTGACATAGAAAATCGAAATAAATATCTGAGTCTAGGGTTTAATAAATTAGAAACCCACAGTCATAGCTCTTATCTAATGATGAAACAATCTCGAGGAAAATTCAAGTGGTCAATGCACTTGATCGTAATGTTCGGAAAAATTTTCCACGTAGACGATATATCTTTAAGGGTTTAGACGATTCATGGCAATCAGATCTGGCACAAATCGATATATATTCCAAGGATAATAAAAATTTCAAATAAAGTTTACTTGTCATTGCTTGTTTTTCAAAATTTTCATGAGCCGAAGCTCTCAAAACGAAATCTGCTGAGGAAGTTCCTCAAGCATTCTTTAAGATTTTGATGGAAAGTGGAAGAACTCCAGAATATCTTCAAACTGATCAAGGAATAGAGTTTTTCAATAGTAAATTCAAAAAGCTTATGAAAATTATGATATTAATCATTATCATACTTATTAGTATTAGTACTTTAAAGGAGAAATTATTCAGATATTTTAGATTACATGGAACTTACAAATGGATTGATATTCTTCAATCTCAAATAAATTAATATTATAGATCTAAGCACAGAACTATTGGTCGTCGACCTTGCGATATTAAAAGATCGAATGAAAAATCAATTTTGAATACTGCATACAATCATATTAAGATAGTGGGAAATAATAAATTTCAGGTTGGTGACATGGTATGCATAAGTGAAATGAAACATGTTTTTTCAAAGGGTTATACACCAAATAGAACCATTGAATTATTTAAAATTATTGAAGTTAAAATAACAAATCCCTTTACTTACCTTATTGAAGATAATAATAGACGTCCAATCAAAGTTGCTTTCTATTAACAGGAATTATGAAAACCTAATTAACCAGATGTTTATTTAGTTGGAAAAATTCTACGTAAAAAAGGAATTGAAGCTTTAGTGAGGTAGCTCGGTCTAGATTCTTCTCACGATAGTTGGATTCACTCATCAAATTGTCTATGAGCATGCGCTGGAATTCTAATTAAACTTAGACTGAAAACAAATTAGTATTTGAAAGTCTCTTGCACAGTTAAGATGTCTTAAGATCATGGTTATCGCAGTTATGATTCTCCAGATGATTTTTATCACGGTGAATTAGATAGAATTTTGAATATGTGTAGTTAAACTGCTACTTTCCGAACGGGGTATTTTCAATCAGATACCGTTGAGTGCAGTAAGAAATTTTACACCATCGGTAAGAATTTCGATAATTGATATATATTTATCATTTGCTGATTTTGAGTGGGAATCTTTAATCAATCAATTTCAAGGAAATGAGAATATCCCCAATGCTTGTGGAGCAGAAGTTGAGATTAATACTTGTGAATAAAGTTAATAACAGTATCAAAAATGGAAATTATAAAATAAATAAAAATGATATAAGTGATATTCTCAAGGTAAATATAATCATAAAGAGCCGATTAGAAATGTTGGATAGATTTAATTTTCCATTTTATTACCTGTGTTTATAATATCATTGAAAATGTAACACGTAATACCTATAAGTGTCCATTTACTGTGATATCCAATTTTGTAGAATTCATCCAATCATACAAAGTTATATTGTTATGGAATGTATGTATCTTCTTAGCGATAGAGTTTTGAATGATATAGATAGAACATTACCTGAATATAAAACTATACAAATGATAACAGTTCTTTTATTGATCAACATAATTCCATTCATTATTTCCTAAGTTTGAAAAATCTTATATAAAAAGCAATGGATAATAGTCAATTGCTTCATTTCTAAGAAGAATATGAATAAAGCATGAAATTTCAATGACATGGGATTAAATATCCATTCGGACAATAAACTTTATAAAATGAAGCAATATGTAAGGCAGGAGAGGATTTTTGTTTTCGCCTTTTTATCTTTTCTATCTAAGAACCAGAATGAAAAACGATCATCATAATACATGCCAGACCATTCATTTCAAAAATTCTCAATCTATTTGTTCTACTCTCAAAATCATCTCGATAATTATAATAAAAAACGTTCTCCCATTTATGTGAATTTTTGAAAAGAATTCATATATATGTGATTTCTTTCAAAGATTGATACACAGCTAATTTCTTTAATTTCACCTAATGAGTGTACTATGATGTCACCTATAATTAGATATTTCTTAGATGGAAATGTTGTTGTATCGTCATATTCCGAAGGAAATTCCTCTTGAATTTGTTGACAAGGTTAGGTCGTGCCTTAATTAATCTTCAAGAATATTTTCAGTTATATTTTCAATGAATTGTTGAGTCTGAAAATAATATTCTATTGGTGTAAGTGTAATCCTCTAATGTCCCCAAGGAAGTGTATAATGTAATAATGGAGATATGTAACGCTTTTCATCATTATTTCTAAAGGCTATTTTTTCTTGTTTAACAGAAAATACATTGTGATCAAATGACATAATGATTCGCTAATTTATTATTTTTCCCATCCTTCATTGAGACATTTAAAATAGTCATCAAATGTACTAATTTTCTTAACGATATTATTTTTTATACCCTCAGATTTTTTCGTGCATTTTCCATCTTCAAATTTGAATGAATACATTTTTATCTCAATCCTAAAAATTCAGTCATTATAAGACTGTTATTTGCATCTTTCATCAAACCGAGGACTTTTGTTAACTCTAGGAATTCCATATATATTATCAAGAAGATAATCTGAACTATCGAAGTATTTAATACAGTCCTGTTTAATTTCTAATTAATCCATAATGGTCTTGATTAGTAATCTCATATGTTAATGAGTCTGTATCCTATATAATTATTTTTACAATCCCTATATTTAATTAATGCATAATTATAATGAAAATTGTATCAGCAAACTCTTGAAATATCTTAAACTAGATCGCCTTTTATATCTAAATAGCCAATATACTAAACGCCTAATATACTGAACGCCTTATATACTAAACGCCTAATATACTTAACCCCACATGTACTGAACGCCTCTTCATATCCAACTCTATCTATACTGAAGGCCTTTATATTCGAGATTTTTACTTAATAGTTCTTTATATTACATGAAACTCTCTCATATGTTGCATCAGTCAACCTTAGGGTTACGTAGCTTCCAGTATTGTTTTATGGATACTGACTCATCAACCACACAAATTTCAACACTATTCACTACTATCTTAATTCAAAGAGATACATTCAATTCGAAAATCTCAACTTTCTCCAATTGAGCTAGCAGAAGATGAAATTAAAAACATTCCAACATTGATTCAAAAAAAAAAAGAAATTGTTCGAAAACCCTTTAGGCATATAAATTCAATCATCAACAACTCTAATATTAATTAATTCATTTCAAATTTTTAATTTTTACTCAACAGTTCTGCTCCGAATTAGATCAGATAAGAATCGAATAAGATTCATGAATTATAATAAACAACAAATATGAGCTTAAAACAGCAGGATGAAAAATTACTTCCCAAAAATATTAATGAAATAAAATTTAAAGTTCTTCTCAGATTTCTTGGGAGTATCTAAAATACAAAAGCGAAAATTAGTAATCAACTGAAGGAACACTACTGAATACATAAAAATTTCACCTTATGTGATTGCCCTATAAGTAACTATTTTGAATAAATTGAAATTGACCAAAATTCACACAATTTGCTTACCAGAAAGAACAAACATCTTCTGAATTGAAGTGTTCTTGTGGAAAAAACCTGTTTCTTGTAACTGTTAATTTCCTAGATCCTTACCAGTCGAGCTGGCAGTTGGTTTCGAGCAGTCAGCTTCTTATAAACTTGCTCTCTAATAATTGAAGTTTCTATTCTTCAATTTTACTTCCCTTCGATTTATTTTCTTTTGAAACTTTATAGTATACCATGAAATGAAAATGAAAGGAAGAAATTGCATTAAAACAACTTCTTCTTTCCATATTACGTGATGAACGTACTCATTTTACACAATTATATAAAATACCTATAGGTCAACAACTTACAACAAAAATTGTCAAATTGCATAGCATTTCAAATAAGTAATTGAATTTTTTCCAAAATGTGGTTCACATAAGCAGCAGCATGTTTCCTGGGACTTTCATAAATCTTGATTGGAAGTTGTGGTTGAACAAAATGAAACTTAGTATGCAACTTCTACATATTTCAACATCATGTTCCCCACTATCAGAGACCTATAACAGAAAAACTTTTTCAACTTCAAATCAATGGGGAATTCCTGTCATTCATTAAACAACCTTGATCAAATTTCCTGAGAAACAGTAACTATGAGTTATGAATAGAAGGAACTCTTAATAATTACCTTTTGTGCAAATTTGAGATCTTATTTTCTTTGGTTCAAACTTGAACATTGTCAAACACATTGAGTCTCATTTACTTTTACGTTTGGATAATTGTAGAATAGAAGCGTACTTCCTCTTGAATAAACTGAAACGAAAATTCAATTTGAAATGGTACGGTCTTATTGACATCCAGTTTGAAATATTTTAATACAAATATAGACTTTAGTGGATAGCTTGCAATATTCATTTGATACTTTCTCTAAATGACCTAATGAAAGCTTTATCGAGTTTCTTCCAGAAAAATTATTATTATACAAAAGAGCTCAATACCTATTAATAGCAACTCAAAGGATACCCATCATTTTGTAAGATAGTCCCAATTAAAAAATCCTAGTAATTCCAGAACATTTTTCAACGCATATAGGTTAAAATAACAATGAAAGGAAAATAAAATATGTGAATTCTGAGTACATTACATGCTGAAAAAATATACATTAAAATACATAAATAAACCTCAAATTACATTCACTTACCTTTAAAACATAATTGTGTCTTCTTAACTCCTTTTGACTAAAACATTCCGTTTGAATCACATTGTTTAGGTTAGAATAACCACAAAATGTTAAATTTATGAATTTTGAAAGTTTGTCGTTTCTTACCTTTTACAAAATATACATGAAAATGGATAAAATAAACATCAAACTATGTTCACTTGCCTCGAAAAGTTTATTTCAAGATTCGTAAAACTTTTCTTCAAATAAAATTCGGTATCACTTATTTTGACAGATCGAATATAAGACTAATTGAAATAATGTTACATTACTTAGATCCGATTAGATGTAATGGTTATTTCATTCCGTCTCATATTGTCACTCAAAAGAGAGATCACTATATTCTAGTTATTGGTAGTACCGAAATAATGTTTGAGAAAATAAAAGTCACTAACTATTTCCATTTCAATATTTTTAGTCAACAGAGAGAGCATTAAATTTACACGTTGGTAAAGCTCACTTTCAACGTTGATTAGCGATCT
This sequence comes from Cryptolaemus montrouzieri, assembly GCA_013387265.2. Classification (NCBI taxonomy): domain Eukaryota; kingdom Metazoa; phylum Arthropoda; class Insecta; order Coleoptera; family Coccinellidae; genus Cryptolaemus; species Cryptolaemus montrouzieri. Next base: position 47,500,415 of record JABFTP020000185.1, on the reverse strand, counting down.
AAGGGCAAAAGGAGAGTGACTGGCTCCGCCCCCGTGTTTCCGTCCTTTTGTCGAAATTCTAGGTCTCAAAACTTGTCCCAAATTCGAAAATTAAGTCGTAGAGTAACGATTTCTCTATTCGGATCTGATCTCTCGATGTGTAGGAATCGTTCGCGCCGCTTCTTCTCCGCCCGGTTCAAACTACTGTTATCCCCTCAGATTATTCCTACGTATAAGGGTTCATGAAATACTAATTTAGGCTTTTCTATTTCAATTGTTATGAAAACTTTACGACTTTTGAAATGAGGGCTATCACAGCACGAAGTTTCGTATGTTTATCAATGTACGGTTTCAACCATAGAGATTGTTTAAATTCAGAGAACAAGATGAATTTTAGTTCAAATCAAACCATTATTCAGAGCTTGCTCAAGATTTCTATAATGAATCAGATACTTCTCCTCAGCGTGAGGGGTAGTTTATAATTTTGGTAACTTTAAGACTGGCGGGTTACGTGATTCTGGACAAAATGGTAAATAGTTATGATGATCATGTACATATTGCGGATACTTCAAATCTACTTCTAAAATATAGCCCTCAAACTAATGATCAGGGATGGATAATACATCAATGTTGGTTTTAGCCCATTCAAACCAATTGTACCCCTAATATTCTTGCATGGCGTAACCGTATAAATTATTCGTATCATAATATAATAAGTATTTCCCCATTTCTTTGGGGTTGAAATAAAGTTTCATATTTTATTTATTATTAGCTTTAGAATAACGGTTAGACTTATTCCGCCCTGATTCCATTTTCTATAAAGAGTACTATATCGACATATTTTATTATTTGAAGTTTACATTGGGCGTATTTAAGCATATAATCCCATGTATACCCCGGTAAAGTATAATAATGAGCTGGGTCCAGCCCATATTCGTTATGAACATTTTGACGAAAGGCTTCAAAAACATCTGCTAACAATAAAATATCAGTTTTCAAATATAAATTCAAATAATCACATAAATTTCTACATTCAAAAGTATCTAAACTTCTTGAGCATGAATATAATTCTCCTCACTTATATGCTCATGATTTAGTTAATTATAAAACTGTTCAAAAGAAGGTTATTTCAATTCTTCTAATTTTTCATGACTGTCTAAATAGTCATATGGAAACATTCTCTTTCGCATAAGAAGCTTATACTAATAATCATTGGAATCTCTATTTTGAAGTTTGATTTCATTGAATTTTTTGTTAGCAAGTATGAAACTAACTGATCTAATGAAGTGCCTAAGAATCTGAACGAATCAATGAATCTAAATTTTATTTGGGTTTCATTATCATATTGCGTGTAGCTTATATATTTTCTTTATTTAGTTGTAGAAGAGTAGCTGCCAGATTTAGCCAAAATCTCTAATTATGAAATAAGCATCGTATCCTCCTATGTTAAAAAAAATAATAGGAACAACAAACGATTTTCTTTATTGCTAGTTACAAATTTTATGAGCCAGACCACGTGGTCTTCCAGTAAAATGGTCAAGATCAAGAACGATTTCATCATCCTGTATAAATGCTTTCTCATATATGTGACAAATAGAATCAATGTTTGAATAAATGTCAATGTTCTTGATGGGTTTATTAGGATCAATTTTTGAATTTATAGTACGCGCAATATTTTCTAATTGAGCAGTAAACCACTCCATATCAAAACCTGTATAACTGGCATAAGAAGATACTTCAGAATCATAAGAACATTTGAAGTAATAGTCAGCGCTAACGGGAACATGCTCCTGATATTTTCTAGTCTTTGTATCTGAAGTTTTTTTTATGGGAAATCGGTTTCAAATAAGATTAAAAATCAGCATACACAAATGGTACTTCCTGCTTAGATATGTAATTCTTAAAACAATGTGAGTTTCTTTTGAAACGTTATTAGACAAGCATTTTTTCATTAAATAATACAGTATGATCATCTGAAATCTTTGATTTGTGAAATAAGCATCGTTCACAGATATATGGTGATATTTGATTAATTGTGATGATATAAGTCTTGACAAACTCTTTATTAACACAATGATAATTTATTCGATATGCTTCTTCATAATTATTTCTTCTTATTGTTTTCATCATTATCAGTTTTTGTAAAATACTAATCTTGAATGAGAAGTAAATTGAAATGCCTTTCAGGGATTTTGGACGTGGAAACTCAAACTGGTACAACAAGAAATCATTTGTACGATTCAATTCTAAAACGAACCCATTAACGGATAAGTTTTAACTTTCTCAAAGTTTGGAAAATCATTTATTTTTAGAGGGAATTCAATATTATCATAATTAAATCTTGTAGATGGATGTGGATAAGATGTGGTTCTATTGGCATTGGTTAATGTGGGGAATAATCCTGCCACGATACTCCACATAGAACACAAGTCATCGTGATCATTTCTAATATTAAGACATGCTTTTTTGTCCAAAATGTAAGACCACCCGGTTATATTGACTTCTAACGAACAAATTTGATGCAGAAAAAACCGTATTTATTTTAATTAGTTGATTTTTTTCACAGCATTTTCAATCTAGATTTGAAAACGAAAAAAGCATAAATGAAAAAATCTGAGAGCAATTTATGTTTTAGATTATGTATAACTGTATAATTCGAACTGGGTTCGAGTTCTATATTCGGAAGCAGATCCAACATTTTCCAATCTGACCTGATTCAATGTTAGTTCTTTTAAAACTCTATTAAATAATGTTATTCGAGTATCAATATATTTAATCCAACGATTTCTATCTTCTATCAAATTTAATGAGCTAAGTAAGGAAAATGACTTTTGAAATAATGATAATATATCATCACATATCCTAGCATCCGTTTTTAATCAGTTCCAGATTCAGATGGTTTAGGTGCAGATGCAGACGTTGACACAGGAAGGATTTGAAAGTTAGTTATTGGGTATTGTTTACAAATATCAACTTGTCCTAAGAATTTCACTGTGTTGATTGAGTTTTTCAAGTTCTAAATCTTTTTCCACAATTTCTGTAGCCCTTTTCGGTAGAAATTTGACGCAATCTTCCAATTCTAGAAATATTCATTCACCAAATTTCTCCTTCACAATTGATTATAGGGTATAATTTATTCTTCTCTAACAAAGGAAGTTTTTCTCATTTTGTTATTGACAGGTCCAGGAGGTGACGTCAGCCTCAGCCGACCGTCGGATCTCTCTTCGTGTCGCACACGTTCACTACCAAACCTAGCCACACCCACCTACGCTATTTATCCACTTTTGAATTTCCCGCGCAAAATGGTCCAGAAGTCCCTTTGCTATACTACTGTATGAAGAGCGAAAAGCTGTATTGAAGTACTGAAGCGGTAGTAACAGAGGTCGCGATGTGCACAAAGAAAAAAAATTAAATTATGAGTTATGATATAAAAGGCAATTACAGTTGATTAACGAAAACATCTGCTGAACATTTAGGCGTATAGTTTTCAGTGTGCCACAAAATATATTGAAATTTCAATCGTTCAGGAAATATCTGCAAATATTTTAGTGGTAACTAGATTATGTTTTGTTTACTACATAATAATTATAATCCATATTGCTGGTGTGCAAGTCTTGGATTCTCTTTCTCTAAGTTCAATGAACATAAGAAAATTTCATTACTAAGCTCGAAATAATAAAAAGAGAATATTTTAAGAAATATATAAAAACAATGTGGTTGAAAATGAACATAAAACCATAAAAATAATTCTTAGAACCGAAAATATTATTTCAGACAATTGAAAGAGTGGAGTAAGATAGCGTAAATACCCACGCTGTGGGTAGTACCGTACCGCCTGAGGTGTGAGAGGAGATTTCACTGGACTTCAACGGAGCGCCGTGTAACATCATTAGCAAATTATTATACCCTGTTGACGAGCAATGTGGTCCTTTATTCTTCGAAAAAAATTGGTGTCTCAACAGCATAAGCTTTCGATATAGGATAAAAATGAAGAATATCTATTCCAAATACGTACTATTGGTGACTGATCGTCGGCTGAAAGCAAACCACGACGAACAGTGCGTATTACCACTGAAATAGTGGAAAATAGAAGGCCAAACCGTTATATTGATAAGGTAGATACCATGGACATCTGAAGGGACCAAACTCGAATAAGATAGACTCCTTTAGCTACTTTTAGGCAGGATATTCAAGAGTATTTCTGATGAACATAACTGGGGTTAACATATCAAATAACAAATGTCAAAAGTGACCCAACATATGGGATCTGTTCAGCACATTACTTCTAGATTTCCCATTATGGCGCCCACAGAATATCTTCGAAGACATAACGACCTTGGAAAAATATTCTTCTTAGAACTAGCACTAAAGCTTAAACTTTTCCACCAAAGAGACAAGCAACACGAGTTTAAACTTGGGGGTTTAAACTCCAAAATTATAAAATGTTTTCGGACTCCACTTTTATTACGGACATACCGATTGCACATAAAGTAACATATATGGTACGACTACAAAAACAAAACGGCCTCTATACAGGATATAACGGTTCCTTCAGACGATAATCTCGATAAAATCCATACCAAGAAGCTCACAAAATACCTGAATCTGGCATTCAAGATCAATAACGTTCTTGAATTGAGATCCGTGGCTTTCCATCCACTAATAATCTCGGTAAACGGACTAGTGGAGGCTCACTTGGTCGAAAATAAAGAGGGTTGCTGCAGAAGCAGATCGTTCTGTCTCGAATAGTGATGGCGATTGCGCCCAAGGTCATTTTCACATTCCCAGCAATGGTGATTTGATAAAAATTCTTGCATGTTGTTTGAAAAATACCTAAGGAATATGAGCATTATTGCGTAATTCGTAGTTTGACAAACAACTGATTCATTGAACACCGACGAAATACGAAAATATTAAGTTCAAGTTCAAAACTAACATAAGAAATATAAATTTGTTTGTCTTTATATGTTCTTTTCGAGATAAAAGTGCAGGAAAAATCGAAATTTGTGCACCCTGCACGAGATCAAACTTTAGTCAGTAAAATTTTCAATAATTGCTACTGAGTATATAGATCTAGTATCTATTCACTGAGATCCTCATCGACAAAAGCCATGATAGAATGTATCGATCAAAGTGACCACAGGCTCCCGAACTTGCGAAATTATCTTCGTAGTTCTGAATAATTATTTCATGTTGACAATACTTGAAAACATATTTTCTGGGTAAAAAAAAAGTTATTGCTCTCAATTAAAGCCATTGAGAGTTCATTGAGTATTCAGATTTTCGAGAATAATTTACTTGTATTTCGATAAGTATGATCAATCGAATTGTTAAGTTATGTTCTTTTCACTTTCAGACACAAGGAGAATTTTTCTGCTGTACTACAACGGAGGACTGACGATGCAGGCATTGAATGTGGCATTTCTTCTGATAGATTGTTGATGAAGAGAATTATTGGTGGAAATAGAGCAAGATTTGGCCAATATCCTTGGCAAGTCTACATTAAGATTGGATCCTATCAATGTGGAGGCGTATTAGGTGAGCCTTGTTTTGATTCATTTCAATTAAAATATTGTTGTATATTGAAGGGTGAGCTGAAGTTCACTACATAAGGGACGATAGGCTCGTTATGGATTGATGGTTCTAACTTAATAGTTGATCAATAATAGTTTCCAAGATCAAGTGCAATTCTGTATGTTTATTCGATTCCATTATTCCTCAAATTTTGGACGAGTATTTTCTTTAGCAGATGTTATATGGCTGAATCTACCAGTCTAAAAAATGGGCCTGGTCGATTATATTTCTATTCAGCCAAACTCTTTGCTAAGTAATTGCTCTTTCAATGAACTGTCTTTCGATGAATCGTGCCCTCCCTGATCACATTATCAATTTCGATAACTGTGCGATATGGGCATCCGCATTTATTGAATGTTTCATCAACAGTATCACGAAAGAGGATAAACCAGATATGTCAATCACATAAGCCTTTTCCACCTCAAACACAAATTGAGCCTCCATCCCTGCATTTTGAAATTATTCCACATAATGTTTTCGTCCTCTCCAAACCTTCACACGTCCATATAAATGATACAAGCAAAATTTCAACTCACCTGTAGAAATTATTTCCATTCACCGTTTAGTTCCAATATACACACAACCAAATTTATATGAAATCACTCGGTATTTCACATTATTGATCGTTTTTAACCCTGAATTTCTGACTACTTGTGAAGAATGAAGTTTTTCATTGTAAGAAAACTGGATAGTATGATAAGAAATGTTGAGTTATCACAACATGTTCGGGATATTGTTCTCAGTCGTCACTGATATTTGAAACTGTGAATTTCAAAATTTAAAAAATTTATATTCATAATTGAAAATGTGGTTGGATTATCTCATGTGCAGAGGAATCGAATAAATGCTCTCGTTGAAGAAGAGTTAACACAGAGTGATATATCGGTCATAATGGGGGTATCACAGGGAGTGATTTCGAAAACCTACGCCCGATACGTGGAGCTATAATCTCTGCAAAATAGGCCTAGAAGAAGTCGTAGGAAGATCACTTCTGAAGAACAAGACCGCTTTTTGTGCCAAATTGCAAGAAGAAACCCTAGTGCGTCCTCCAAAGGCAATTTCTGAAAGCAACAGGCATCAGTGTTTCAATCGAAACGATACGTCGAAGACTTCGTTCGAGGGTGTTATACAGCAGATAGCTCTTGAAAGTTCCAGAGCTAACCAGACAAGAAAAAATTAAGAGACTTAATTAGTGTATCGAGCACCAAAATTGGAATAGTGAGAATTGCCGAATTGTTCTTTTTTGAATTGGTGTTCGATCAAATGACCGCCGGATTTGGGTTCCAAGGGGTCGTGGAAGACGAGCTTGATTTCGAGCTGCAACACAAATTCCGAAATACCAAGGGGGCAGTGTGATTTCTTGGGGTGGCATTATGCTGGGAGGTAAAACAGATTAGATTTCGTTTCTTGCGAGTGTAACGGCTAGAAATTACGTTTACCTAATTCTGGAGCCTATAGTGAGACTCTGGCAAGGTGTCCACGGTGAGAATTTCACTTTTATGCAAGATAATGCTCCTCCGTATACGAGCAACCTCTCGCGACATTATTTTGAAACAGAGGGAATCGCTATTTTGGACTGGCCAGCTTGCTCCCCAGACCTAAATCCTATTGAACATTTATGGGATTATCTCAAAAAGAAAATTAGATCTCGGCAGGATAATCCAAGAACCCCACAACAGGTCATCCAAGCCGCCACAGAAGAGTTGCAGAATATCACCCCAAAGGAGGTCGAAAACCTAATCCAAAGCATGTCTGCAACGAGTCATGCTTGTATCAGAGCGAAAGGAAGTAATACAAGGTTAGGTACTCCGTGATAAAACAATTTTCAATATTTTTACTACATGCGGAATGTGTTTTATTTTCTTTTATTGGTTTCTTTCTTAAAGTAAACCTTTATTTTCTTCTTGTTTCAATTGAAATATCTCAGAAAGGATCAATTCTTATAATTCTTCATGATTTTCAAAATCCTTGAGGTGAAATTCAAATTACCGGGTGATTCCATATAAATTTGGTTGTGTGTATATTGGAGCAATATGATAGAACTAGATGATTCGACATACATAACATACGTAATCGTGGCTGCCTAGCCTGACTTTCAGTCCTTAAATCAACTACGAGCATACTTTTTCCCACTTTTTCTGAAGGCAATTGATGCATAATGCAGAAAAATTACGAATTCTCCTTGCCGTTATCTGCCCGACTTGGCGCGGGTGATTTTTCATTTTCGCCCCGTCTATCTTATATATATGCTGGTACTGCATTTTTTAGATAACGATTATAAGCTCTATTCCCCATGTTATAGGCATAATTCAAATGCGTAAACAGTTCATCTTGTGCCAATATTTGTTGATCCAGCGGACAAGTTGATTAAGCTCGACGAGCTATGACTGTCTTAGAGACAGAATGAGATAATTTTCTTTCAAGTGAACAGAAGAAAAACCCGACAAATTTTAGACTGAGTAAGCCTCCTAAACATAGTTGTTGAATTCTAGAATCTAATCCAGCTCTGAACTTCTATAAATGAAATATTCTGGGGAATATTTCATGGAATCTTAGCTTAGGTACTATGAGTAATACACACTCAGGGTAGGCATATTTTTACAGCGAGTTGGTTGGCACATACCGATATTTTCCACTTTTCAACCTTTATGTATTATTCAATTCAATTCAACAGTTAACACGCCTGTTTATTTGCTGTAATACAATTTTATATAATAAATACATATCGAAGTCTAATGAAAGGTTATTAACTGTGTCTATTCATCAATATCCGCAACGGGGAAACAGAAGTAGTTCTGACTAAGTCCCCACAAAATAATAGGAAAAAGGTTTGTTACAACGAAATTGGTTTAAATGCAATAGCAATGTGGACAATATCTACATGTGCTCACTTTAAAAAAGAAATTACTGAATTATTTTACGTTAATTATTAAATTAAAGTAATATCAATTTTGAGTACTTCACTTGTGGTATGCTGAGTTATTAAGTTTAATCTCTGGCTAAGAAAATAGCAATAATAGTGGCATAAAATATAGTGAGTTTTCTATAAACATTTACTGTGAATCACTAAACGTCCACTAAAATTAAATATTTGATCCTAGATAACGCTGGAGATCAAATATTTATTTAACGTGGAAGCGTTGAGAAAGAACATCAAGCAAAAATTTTCGTAGACGCATATATCTGAAATCTAACCCAACCTAACCTCTGGGAATAAAAAGGGCTACAGCAATTTTTTTTCCACGAGTATTTTCGAACATGTTATTTTCATGTAAGCAGAAAAAATGAAAAATGGGGAAAGACAATGAGAATCTAATGAAGAAAAGGCCTTGTATCCGGATATTGACATATTATCACAATTTTTCAGAGTGAAATTCTCTAAAGAATTAAGGCTGAATGAATGCCGTTATCATTTCACCTGAGGCTTCAAATGATTTGAATATTAATCTTCAACATGTTCATTATTTAGAAATTTTAGAATAATTGTATTTTCTCCAATTTATTTGAAATCAGATCCTTGGCATAATAAATTTTCAAATTTTAGGAGGTACAGTTACGTTGAAATGGCATCATTAAATTGTTGACTTAGTATATTACCTCTACAATAATTTTCACACTCTTTAGTCTTCTTTCTGAAGTCAATCGAACCTTTTTAGATTATGTAGATTAAATAATGTTACTTATATTCAAATTTCACCCCATGTTGAGAGGGTCAGTTTACGATAGACTAAGTAAACAATCATAAAGGATATCTTGTTCATCACTCCAGATTCGGATTCATAGAAATTATTGAACATATGGGTTAATAAAATAATAAATGGAGTTACCAGAATTGCAATGAATCGGGTGTGCGACCATTGAGATATTCGTGAGATGATGTACAGGGCTGTACTTAAATAATAAATAATTTTCAATACAATACAGTTTCAATACTCTGTATTGAACGCAAGGATTTCTTAAAAATCAACGCACGGCCAGAAAGATGGTTATAGGAAATATTGATAGTGCTACCACAAAAGTTTGAAGAAAAAAGAAGCAAAAAAGGGAAAAAAACGGTAGGCGAAGGATAAGTTCAATTAAAAAGAGAAACAAAATGATAGTGTATCGTTTAGGGCTTTCGATGACCGTAAAAGCGCTAATTATCAAATAGAAGAGAAACCGACCTAAGACTTGAGGAAGAGCAGCAGAGTTATTGACAAAACAGTTATTCAAGAAAAAAGGAAATTAATTCTTCGAAAAGGTTATTTCAGAAGAGAAAAAACGCATAGAAGAGATTATGCTGAAGTTTTTGCTTATAGAGAAGAAAACGAACATTTTTAAACTGAACATGTGTTGTGTGACTTCTGTAATGCAAATGAAATAGAAAGATTTTTACGATGATTAATATGTTTATTCCATGAAAATGAACTGCCTTTAGGACCTTTTTGTCATCTACGTGGTAAAAGAAAAGATCCAATGGGTTTAAAGAAGAAACAGGCCAGCAGCTGGAAAACTGTGTTAATGTTCTGTTGGTTCGTTATATATGAAAACAATCGTTCTCATTTGGAAAATATAAATGGTTTAGGTACAGATCAGAAGTATTTGCTGGATATGTGTATTAGGGTGGAGCGATTTCATTTTTTATGTTTTTTGCTACTTTAGGTCAACATCAAGCACAAAAAAATCAGTTGGCTTATGCTATGTTTCATCGTCATAAAGTTCTGAGAAATTTAGGCAAATTATGAGTTTTGCCAAAAGTTTTCAAAACATCGCAAACATTTTATAAAACACCTGAGCGACAGTTATTACTGGTATGAACATGCGTGTTGAGACTCTATGGTAGCGGGACGTGGGGGAAGGGTATTTCGGCAAAATACCCCTTCCCCGCGCCTTCTTACCCAAACACCGATGGAGTGACATTTATTTAGTAATTTCGCGCGTTTACAGCAGTTCATCTGTTTGCCGTTCATTTATTTGAAGCATCAAATTGTATTAGTTTATCCTCAACTGGGATTGTGACGTATATTGTAAGTAATGATTTTCATATTTTATGCTTGTAGTTTAATTCCTGACTGTAATATTAGAGTATTTATTATTTGTATTGTTTGCAGAAATATGTCTCAAGTTAAAACACTAAAAATAACGAGCTGTCCTGTCTTTGGTTTACCGCAAAAATTACCAGCATCGCAATTACCAACTTATAACGATGTTATGAAGAATTATCTATTCATAAAACATGAGTTGAAGCCTGATAAAACAACAAAAGAGCCAACAGTTCATGAAATATCTGAAAGATTGGCTCACGAAGTTATAAAAAGATGGCAAAAATCGTCACTGCCTACTGGGAGTGTAAAAAGAGTTTTACAACTGATTCGTGCCTACCACGACAAATATAGAAGCTTAATGAAACCATATCTTGGCCGTCAAACTGATGTTAAATACCAAGAAAAGATTAATATATTTATATTAGCAGTTGCAAATGCAAAGTTAAATGTGATTGTAACTGTGTAAAAGGTAGTCGTGCTCCCAAGGAGGAAGCAAGTTTCTTAATTGACCAAAGAACAGACAGAATAATGATGATAGGCGGTATCAATGTGATTGCAACTGTGAAAAACAAGAAAGAAAATAAAAAAGTTTATCGCGGAACAGAGAGGTAAACTATTTTGATAAACCTTGTTGTTCCCGTTCTTTAGCCGATGATTCTTCAATCGAAAGCAGCAGTTCATGCGCTAGCTCACCCGTATTATCTTCTAGTCCTCAACATGAAAACTCAGAACAGGTCAAACTAAAATGTTCACCACCTCAGAAAAAAAGAGGTTAAACTTACCATCATTAGCCCTTGCCAGTAATCGTACTGGAATATCCGATAGAGCCGCTACTATTATAGCTTCTTCTGTCTTAAAAGATATTGGCATTATTTCCCCAAACGATACAAGTCGTGTCATTGATCGTTCAAAGTTGCGCAGTGGAAAAGCTAAGGTCAGATTAAGTTTACAAGAAACGGAGTGCAATAAAATGCTTCTCGGTTTATATTTTGATGGCAGGAAGGATAAGACTTCGGTTCGTATTGAGAAAGAAGGGAAATTTTACAGAAAACGACCGATAGAAGATCATTATGTCATTTTATCAGAACCAGGAAGCAACTATTTCGGGCATGTCACTTGTGAGTCGGGAACTGCTAAAGGTATTGAAGACACTTTAATATCTCACTTAGAATCTAAGTCAGTAAAGCTGAGTGAAATAGCTGTTGTTGGCTGCAATGGAACAGTATTCAATACGGGTTTTAAAGGTGGCGTTATTCGTCTGATGGAAGAGCTAAACAGACCATTACAGTGGTTTATCTGCCAGTTGCATTCTAATGAATTTGTTATTACAGTTAGATGGAAAAGCTACAGGGGCGAAATGCTTTTCAGGTGCCATTGGATCTCAATTACAAAATTGTCAAACAATGCCGATAGTCGCATTCTCTGTTATACCCACAATATTACCTGAAATTACTAGGACAGATCTGAGTACCGACCAAAAATATCTCTACGATATTATGACCGCTATCAGTACTGGTATATTTACTTCTGATTTTGCTAATATAGAACCTGGACTCCTTAACCATTCTAGATGGCTAACAAGAGCTAATCGAATTCTAAGGTTGCATGCCACAAAAACTGACCCTGAAGAAAAATTAGTGGTATTTGCCACGTACGTAATGAAAGTTTATGGACCGATGTTGTTTACAATAAAACGTAATTCCTCGTGTATCGTCGGGGCTAAGCACATTTGGCAAACTATTAATCTAAGTGACTATTTGAACTCCGATATGAAGGCTATCATTGACAAAGTAATCCAACGAAATCGATATTTCGGTCATCCAGAAAATATCATCATTGCCATGCTTGGCTATGACAGAGAGGTTATCCGAGATCTGGCATATCGAGGAATTATAAAATCAAGATGACAGAATACTCGACGACTTCGAAAATTCAAGGTGCCGGTGTTCAATATCGATGCTAAAGACTATACGGACATTATTTTGTAGCGTGACTGTGACATAACTGAGCCACCTCTACCTTCAAATTTTTCTGATGTAACCTTGAAGGAAATTGTAAAAATGGTCTCGGCAAATGTCAGGATATTGAAGATTTTCCATGGCACACCCAAGCCGTGGAGCGCTGCATTAAGTTGGTGACAGAAGCATCGCGTGCAGTTTGTGGGAAAAACAAACGAGATGGTTTTATTAGAGCAAGATTACTATCTCGTCAACGTTTGCCTAGTTTTAACACAAAGTATCAATTCAATATTTAAACTGGATTTTTAATGTTTCTGGATATTTCTTGTAATAAATAATTAAAACATAAAAAAATTTTTTCGTTTGTTTTTCATCCCTGCTGGGGCACTTCAGAACGTTAAGATAATTGTGTGATATTTTCTATGTTTGTTTTGTATATAACAAGGAAACTTTTCAATATTTTTTTAAAATTTCATATATTTTCGCTCCACCCTAATGTGTATCGCTGTATCAAGTGGCAGTTGCTGTCAAGATTTATCTCTGAGAAGTTCAGGATAACTTGCCTGCTCCAGATGGTTTATATTATCAAACCGTATATTGAGATCGATCATATGTAGCAACAGAAAACTCCGAAGAGAATCTTGAGATCCAAGCTAAATATGTTGTCAAAAAGTACCTATGCACCTGTGTGGTTTGATATTGAGTTGAACTTTCTTGTTCCTATGGTTCCCAACACTTGTTTGAGCTTATTTTCTTTTCGATGTTCCTCTTTGGAATCAAGAATATTATGGACCAGGTTCTCAAGAGAAATGCGTATTTTGCTGCTCTAGAACAACTCGTACTACCATATCATGCGATGAGCGTGATAATATTAGAGAACATGGTGTACGGCATGTTTTAAAAGTAATAACAGGAAGGAGAGGCGTAGTCACGAATTTCCACTGTTAAACTTTGAAGCAAAAGATTATATTGACATGACGTCATGGGCTGAAAAAGACATTACTGAATATCCTCCGGCAAAACTTGGTGAAAATATTTCTTTTGACTCTCTCAGAAACTTTATGTGGAAGACGAGTGAAACTCAACCAGATAGTCGATTTGCATATAGTCTTTACCCGGCTTCCTTGTCACACCCAAGATGTGAAAAGAGCTGTGAAAATGATGAGCGAATCGGCACGAAATGTCTGTAACTCATTGGAAAGGGAAGGATACATAGCAAAAATGTATTCACATGAAAATATGTCAAAATTTGATGGAGAAAACAGTTTAATGTCACAGTGAAGTAGCTCTCATTGTTGAAAGTGTCTTTTGCATATGCTATAATTAAAATAATATGAATTTCATTTAATGACCTTTTACGTCAACCTTATTAATTACTCTTTATAGTAGCATAAATAATTCGAAAAATTTCATAAATTGGCGAAATACGCACGTTTTGACATTAACATCAAATTTGACTAGTATTATGATTTGCATTTGATACATTCTTTTATTTAGAATGTCTTTAAACCTATTTAGAGCAATTTTTGTAAGAAAGTAATAAAATAGGGAAACCAAAAATAAAGTAATCATTTTAGAATGTTTGAATATTTGAGAGCACAGATGTTGTAGAATGTTTGAATATTTGAGAGCACAGAAACTGAATTTTTCATGATTTTTTTAAACTAAAAGGCAACTTTCCACTAGTATTAAAAAACTAAGAGAAAATTGAAATTAAAAGACACCATTTTCCTTTCACCCTAGTACACAATTTATGAGATAGATTATTTAACTTTATTATTTTGTACAATTAAGTCAAATTGGTGTGTCATCCTCTAACCTTCTGAATCTCTCAAGAAACAGAATAGGAAACAAAGGTCGAGTGATATTTGATGATGTTGTGAATCGACTACAAAAATATTTTTAGTTAGTTTGATACATGCGGAGAAACTCTATTCCGAAATCAATGCTACTGCAGTAAAAATCAAGTGAACCAAGTTGGAAACAAACAGGGATAGTGTATTATGGAACTCGTTTGCATAGAACATCTTTCTGATATTTTACAATTTGGCCCCCTTTGAGAAGTGAGGGAACACACATTGAATCATCTCGGGCAGCTACTGCTTTGGCATGACAGGATAACAGGCATCGCCTCCTCCCATCGGATCATCGAAGTCGTTGATCAATTTACTGATTTTTTCTGCGGTGATCCAATTCAATTCGTGTCTCATAAAGATTATCAACCTAAAATTTGTAGACCTCACTATTCAAGTATCTCCATAAAAAGTCATCGCACGGATTAAAATCTGGCGAGCCTACATGCCATTTAACAGAATCTTTCTGCTTTTTCCGAAGATTTGAATTTGGGAGGCTTTCACTTGATAAAATTCCATTATCAATAATAAAAACAAGTAATGTGTTTTTTGGAATTTTACTTAAAAGTTATGATTCGTAACGCGTTTCACTACACCGTTGCTTCTTCAGACGAATGAATGTACAGAAAATAAGAATGAGAATAGAAATATGAATGTACTTAAGTAATTAAATGCTTACTGGGTTGATTCTTCTTAAGTGGTTATTTATGACAGGTATATTAAATAAAATTAAGGAATAGATTGCTCCCCGAAGAGATTCAATAGAGGTGAAGGGCTTAAATCGACTTGTTCATTGATGAGTCTACCTGAGTGTTTATATTTGTTGATTTCTAAAGTTTCCCAAAGATCTACCTTCCAATATTTATTATCTGTATGCAAAATTTCAAACTGCGGTTCGAAAGAGTGATCATTTCCTAAGAGATGATTCGCGTAATCTGAATCTGATTTTTTATTCGAAAAACTGCGTTTATATTCCCATATTCTAATATTAAAATTTCTATGTGTCTACCAATGTAGAAATTATAACAGTCATTGCAAGTCAATCTATAAACACCTGATTTATTGTTTTTACCTGATTTGGTTTTATTATTTTTTATATATTTGCCTAAATTATTATTAGTTTGGAAAGCTATGTTATTATTGGAATTATTGCTACTCAAGAATGATTTCAGTTTCTCACTTGTAATGCAAACGTAGGTTAAGTAGTTGAATTTTGTTTCAATTTATCGACAAGGTAACCTTCATTCAATGCGATTCTACTTTGTTTATTATTGAGAATATTATTTATTAGTTTGGGATTGTAACCATTATTTTTGGCTATTTGTTCGATCTAATTAAATTCTTTGTTGAAACTTTCTGGTGATAACGGGATGTTAATCAATCTATGAATAAAACTGTTGAATGCTGATATTTTATGTTGATACGGATGACATGACGAGTTATGTATTATAATATCTGTATGTGACGGCTTATGATAAATTGCGAAAACATGTTTTCCATTTTCATTCGAAATTGTTACGTCTAAGAAATTTATAAAATTATTGATTTCTATTTCGGTTGTGAATCCAATTTTGGATGTAATGTATTTATATGATTTCGAAAATTTTAACTGTCTATCTGTTCCTGTAAAGCAAATAATGATATCGTCTACATAGCGATACCAGTATCAACAATATTCACTAAGTATTTAACTATTAGACAACAGGTGTATTAGGGTTATAAGGTTTATGAACGAATCCTAATAGAACCTAATTACCCTATTAGACCTGTAGTTTCTTATGTCCCTTCTTTCAAATTTTCAAAATTCCTTAACGACTTGCTAATAGAACATTTCAATTTTAAATCTAGATTTTCGGTCAAATATTCATACGAACTAATAGCCAATATCAAGGATACCATTATACCACCTAATTCCGAACTCATTTCTTTCGATGTTGAGAATCTATTTTCCAACATTCCTCCGAAAGATACGTACTACTTAGTTGAAGAATTATTAGAAAATAATCATGTCAATACGTTCATTAAATCAGATATTCTTTCATTATTACAAATTTGTTTAGATCAAAATTATTTCCATTTCAATAACAAATATTATACTATTGAAGACGGCTTGATTATGGACAATCCGCTAAGTCCTTTGTTAGCAGAAATATTCATGAATAATTAAGAGAAATTAATTCATAATCATCCAATTAGTAAATATTGTTTATACTGGTATCGCTATGTAGACGATATCATTATTTGCTTTACAGGAATAAATAGACAGTTGAAAAATTTTCGAAAATCATATAAATTCATTACATCTAAAAATTGGATTCACATCCGAAAAAGAAAGCAATAATTCGATAAATTTCTTAGTCGTAACAATTTCGAATGAAAATGGAAAACATGTTTTCGCAATTTACCATAAGCCGTCACATACAGATATTATAATACATAACTCGTCGTGTCATCCGTATCAACATAAAATGTCAGCATTCAACAGTTTTATTCATAGATTGATTAACATCCTGTTATCACCAGAAAGTTTCAACAAAGAATTTAATTAGATCGAACAAATAGCCAAAAATAATGGTTACAATCCCAAACTAATAAATAATATTCTAAATAAAAACAAAGTAGAATCGCATTGAATGAAGGTTACCCAGTCGATAAATTGAAACAAAAATTCAACAACTTAACCTACGTTGGCATTACAAGTGAGAAACTGAAATCATTCTTGAGTAGCAATAATACCAATAATAACATAGATTTCCAAACTAATAATAATTTAGGCAAATATATAAAAATAATAAAACCAAATCAGGTAAAAACAATAAATCAGGTGTTTATAGATTGAATTGCAATTACTGTGATAATTCCTACATTGGTAGAGCACATAGAAATTTTAATATCAGAATATCGGAACATAAACGCAGTTTTTCGAATAAAAAATCAGATTCAAATTACGCGAATCATCTCTTAGAAAATAATCACTCTTTCGACCCGCAGTTTGAAATTTTGCATACAGATAATAAATATTGGAAGGTAGATCTTTGGGAAACTTTAGAAGTCAACAAATACAAACACTCAGGTAGACTCATCAATGAACAAGTCGATTTAAGCCCTTCACCTCTATTGAATTTCTTCGGGGAGCAATCTATTCCTTAATTTTATTGGATATATCTGTCATAAATAACCACTTAAGAAGAATCAACCCAATAAGCTTTTAATTACTTGAGAACATTTATATTTATATTCTCATTCTTATTTTCTGTACATTCATTCGTCTGAAGAAGCTACGGTGTAGTGAAACGCGTTACGAATCATAAGTATTAAGTAAAATTCCAAAAAACACATTACTTGTTTTTATTATTGATTTCCGAAGATCCTATTTGAAAATTTCGCAGTAGCAAATCATTGTTAGGAGAAGGCGCATATTGATTTATTAGGTACCTTAGAATTGTTACATAGCCATGTAACGATCCTAAAGTAGCACATCCAAAGCAGGACGAGATTGTCCCTCAATAATCTGAATTCATTTTTCCCATTGAATTACTGTCGGAAGAATAAAACTCTAACACTTCGTTTTCTACTATACAGGCGAACACATTGAGGTTTTGTGTTCTTGTAACGCATGTGGGTTATTCTCAAAGCTAATATATTATATTCTTGTGATAGACATCTTACCACATGTAGAACATTCACCATAGTAGATAATTCTGAAGGAGGATACTCTATTCAGCTGTTAGGTTTCTTTCATTGTTAGCAGAATTCCTCTTTACGATCGGGGTCATGTTCATTCACTTCATTCGAAGAAACCAATTTGTATTAAGTTTTTTCTAAATTCAAATTTATTACCACAGATATTTGACTTACTTTATTGCCCAAAGCTAATTATTCTGTTGTGTAACTTGAATCGTCTTGTAAACTTATGAGAATGTGGAGTCCTTTAAAATCGAGAGCTGTGGGAGTCTGAACGAGACCTAACAGAACCTTCCTCTCAAAAACCACAACTTACATTGATCTATTTAGAAGCTAAACCCTATCGAAGGCTTTAGAGATATCGAGGGCTATTGTTCTAGATTCCCTATGCTTTTCCATCGTTGATGTACAAACATGGGTGACGTAGGCGAGCAGATCTCCTTTCGATCTTTGCCTGCGAAAACCATACTGACGGTCATTAATAACTCCCTGCAACTCATGATATTTGATGAACTCATCATTTATGACTCTCTCCATCACTTTGAACGTAATGGGAAGAAGTGCAACAGGGCGGTAGTTTTGGGGTAAGGACTTATTTCCTTTCTTTGGGGTCGGTTGAATTCTCGCTATATTCCAGCTGCTCCGAGAAGTCTGACTTTCATTGAAAATCTGAAACAGACGGTTAAGAATGGGTGCCAGTTCGAGAGCACACTCTCTCAGGACGATTGATAGTATTTCGTCTAGACCAACTGCCTACTTGCAGTTCAGCTGCTCGAGAGCCTGTTTCACAATGCAAACTCTGAACTTGATTTCTGCCAATGAAGAATTTGTAGGTGAAATGTTCGGTGGTATTACGTTAGATGAATCTAGCACAGAATTCTCTGAGAATAAGGGAGCAAAGATATCTTTCTCTTTCGGAGAGGATACTATTCTTCCGACTTCTCTAACATGACGTGGAAATGCAGATTTGCAGAAATTGGCAATGACAGTCTCGGACATAGACCAGCACTGTCTAGTTCCGCTTGCCTGTTCAAGGAGTTTATTATTATTCGTTGAAATTGGCCTTTGCTCTTGAAGTTGTTAAGTTGCATACGTTCCATATTCGTACGAAGGTTGTTCTTGTTTCCTCTGTTGGATTTATCTTCCATGACTTGTAAGCTCTGTTCTTGGCTGCAGAAACTCTTTCGCAGGCTTTATTATACCAAAAATTTGTGCTGTTGTTCTTTTCACGGAATGAGGTATGTAGAGATCCATTCCCTCATGATTGATCTCTGTAACAGATTCAGTGCACACGTGGATTTCAGGATCTGAAAGGCAAACATCACTGAATACAAAGCAAGAAAACAATTCACGCAGCTCATCCCAGCTAGTACGGTTATAGTGCCATATGCGTCTGGGTGGTTTAGGTTCTTGGTTTAGCGGTAGCACAATGGTTCCAGTAGCAGATATAAGGTTGAGGTCTGAGTTGCCCAGCGGTGCTGAGACCTCCACTCCAAAATCATCTGTATCTGAAATCAAAAAATCATTCAAGGTGTTCGGGAAGTCGGTTGGGTGATCAGGTATTCTTGTTGGTTCGTCGTCTAGCTGCCTTAGATTATGGCTGATTGCGAAAGTGTAAGCCTGTCTTACCGCTTCATCTGATCTTCGGGAGTGTGGAGCCTGTTGGTGTTGTGAACGTTAAAGTTACCCAGTATAATGACCTCATGCTGTGAAAAGCTGTTATATTATGTTGAACAGGATGAAACGACGTATTATGCATAACGATGTCCGTATGAAACGGTTGCGAGAACATGTCTATTATTCAATTTGATATTAGTTAAATGTAAAATGTTTAATGAATCACTTTGTTCAATTTCAGTATTTAATTTTTTGATGAATTGGATTTATAAACTTTCCGAAAATATTTTCTTAACGATTAGTACCAGTGAAATATCTCGAAACAAAAAGTTACTATATGCGAGATTTCGAAATGTGTAGACACATCGAAGAAAATTCTTATTCAGGGAACAATATTCAACCTTCCGTCGAATGTTAAATGTCCTCCCTTGAAGGAGCTAATTTTCCGATCTACTCTTCATAATTACCGTCAACCGGGGGCACAGAGCAGGGGAACAGCACGGCCAGATGTCACGAATAGGAACAATGGACTGCAGTTTCGGTCTCGTTTGACCTCGTCAGCATTGTCCACCCATTCGTAACACCAGGCTATGCCATTACCTACTCATCTCAATTCGTTGGAGAGAACGTAAGCATGTAAATGCCACTGCTCCCTTCAACGAACCGAAACAGATGCTACCTCACCATCGCCCCGCGAAATGGTGAAAACAAAGAGTAGATAAAACAGGAAAACGTTGAATGGTCACACTAGTTCGATAACATACCGCCATGCGACACTCACGTATCAGACAGAAGCGGCCGTCGAAGGACCGACGCTCATTATTCTTATGTGGTTTACAACCAGGCATACACAAACATCTCAAAACAAAAAGTTACTATCGTGACATCTAGCCGTGATGTTCCACTGCTCTGTGGCCCCGGTTGACGGTGATTATGAAGATTAGATCGGCAAACTAGCTCCTTCAACGGAGGATATTTAACATTCTTCAGAAGGTAGAATATTGTTCCTTTAATAATAATTTTCTTCGATGTGCCAGTGAAATATCATCATTCGTATATCGAAACCAATATAAAAATTTCCAAATCTTTCATTCGTCTATTGAAAAACTTGATATTACTTTTTGTGAATCTCTTGTAATCAAAAGATATAAACTTTCCAACAAATTAGTGAATGAAAGGGTAGATTTTGACAACAATTCCCTCTACTCTATGTAAATCATATAGAAATTGATGTATCTTAATTCAGTTTTATTTTGTATTTATCTGATGAAGGTGCAGTGTTGTCGAAACACGTTATAAATATAGTGATTTTAATAATTGAAAATGAAATTGTTTTTAATTGATCATTAGCTACTCAATTGTTAATTTATAGAAGTTTGAAATTGTGAGTTGGATTTAGATATGGAATATACCAGGCTTTAATTCAGTTGGATGTTCCTTCTTTCTTATTAATGAAAAATAATCGTTTAATCTTGAAAAAGTGTATATTTTCCCAAACCTCAATATTTCGTTATTTTAGCAGAGAATCTGTTGAAAACACCGATGAAGCTGCAGTTCAGCGCTTTCGATTGAATTGCATCGTTCGGTCCCTTGATAGATACTTGTTTTACTTTATTACCATCATCCCATAATTCGCAATCTAGATTAAGATTAACTCGAGTACGTGTTACAGTGTCACATCATTACGTTGCAACTGCGGCGCATTGCATCATTTCCGCTAAGCTGAAGGACATCCTCGTGTATTTGGGCGAACTGGATACCCAGGATACCGGGGAAGTGTCGGAGCTGGCTCCAGCTGAATTGCACAGGGTAGGTGTATATAATTTTGATGGTCTGAAATTATAAAATTTTAAATAGACTTTCCAAAAGATACCTCCTGAATTTATCAACAGTAATATATTGTGTAGCTACGGAATATTTTATCATGATAAGGAAAGATTGGTTTACTATGTATAGGAGTATTCCGATGGGAGAATGGGAGAAAATATTTATTGGATACACTATAGCTTCTTAACTTTTACTATTATCATCCCACGTCAACACCACTAAGTTATTAACGAAAGTAAATCCTGAACAATTCTTTATTATACAGATAAAGTAAAAATAAAAGTGAAATGGACAAGTTCTGGAAGTTGAAGATAATAGTCAACCCGGTAATACTTAATGATTTTGTAATCCTATCGAACGTCTGTCGTCAACAAAATTATTTTAAATTCTTCAACAAACCCAACAACCAGTCTAGAAAACTTGACATGTGGGATCTTAGAACACTTTTGGCTCTAATCTTTTTCATAGAACAAGAAAATTTTTCAAATATCTAGTTCTTGCCAGATCAGTATTCCGTACTGATAATTCGACAGAGGACAGTCCTGTTCAACATAGGGAAGATATATTATTATTTATTTTGCCATTTGTCACATTAACTGGGGATATTCTAGAAAAAAATCTCAAAAATATTGAATATTAAATCTGACAAAGAATTTATTTCTTCATATTAATAACATTACGAGGTACAGTCATAATTTTTTATTTAGTTAAATACTGCTTAGAAACCCCATACAAAATTTCAATAGATTTAGAGTTGAAAATATTCTGTATCTTGTTCAACAATTTTCGCAAAATCTTATGAAATGCACTGAAAGTCCCAAATGTGGTATAATGAGCAGCAACATCCAAGAAAAGGATAAGTTACACACAGTCAAATGTTCTAAAGTGTTCACTTACTTCCCGGATGCATATTTCTTCACGAATCAAGAATAATATTATGGGATGCATCTCGATTTATTTGCGTCATACCATCCCTTCTAGTTACTACATCTAACTGAACATAAGTTTTTACTGCTTCCAATATATGAAAGTCCATGGATGATTGCAGGTGCTCCATGTAACTGCATACACATTTATTATGGCTCAATGAATATAAGAAAATTTTCCATGGGCAAACGCAAACAATTATCGTCATTCAAGGCCTTATTGAAGGGATGAGACCCTACTGCTTAGTTAACAATAATTCCTTTCAAACATTGAGATATGCTTGACCAATTTGTGTGTTTCAGTTAATATAGTTAATATATGAAAGTTGTACCAACGTACATATACAGACAGCCATTTGGTACATCCCAAAATGGTTACCTGAAGTGCTTGAATCAGTTAGGACTTGCGGAATAATGTTGCATTACGACACAAAAAAATAATTGACGTTTTACGTGAATCTAAGGTGATACTCATTCCACGTCCACCCTATTTGGCTGATTTGGACAGGTGTGATATCAGGTTGTTCTTTAACATAGAAAAACATTTACGTGATCGACGTTTCACGACGAAAAATGAGATCGATGAAGCAATTCATTCCTTTTTTGAGAGCATTCCCTAAGATGACTGGCTTTACGTCAGTTGTGGAAGCTTTGATTACAAATTTGCACTTATATAGTTGGAGATTACTTTGAACAGAAATAAACCAACTTGCATGATACGCCCCGTGTATTTCTTATACCTTGAAATAAACTTCGTAGCCCTCCTATTACTTATACATTCTACAAAAGTAAATCTATCCATAACAATTCGTAGATGTTCGAAAAATATGAAAAATTTTCGTGCAGCCACAGTGACATGTCACATGTGAACAAGATGGTAGAAAATTGACGCACCAATTGCATAAACATTTGCAGGTAAAAAATGCATGTTCGATGAGAAGGCTGACACTAAGACCTATCGAAATTTTTTTTGTTTGCACTACAACTTGATTATGATTTAAACACAGTTATCCAAATATTCATCTTTAAGTCGATTGAGGTATTCGTTTTCAAGCAAACTTCATATTGGAGAAATAAGATTAGCACAAATAAGATGTAGCAATCAAGGTTTTCAGTTTTGGAGCAACACGTCTTGTCTTTACATACTCGAGATCAGATAGAGTTTCTGCTTGAGACTAACAATTTTATGGCTTTGTCACTTTGAATCTAAATTTTCTCTCTGCCAAAGTGTTTCATAACTTAAATTCCAAACTGCTGAATATAAATTTCCATAACGAGTGAAATAACAAATTGCCACACTAAAGTCATTTTATTGTTATCCTCGAAACAAGTTATTCTTCCAGCTAGAAACTTTTTTCATGAGATTTTCTATAATAGGACTTCAATGGATTTTGACCTATCTCTTCTGAAATATTTGGGAAATGGTTGGCATCGAGGTTGATCAGGTTTTGTTCGCAAAAATCATGATCTTTAATAAACGCATTCATATCGGAAATCATTTCTGCTAGAATTTTATCTCTTCCCTGAAGCTGCAGTCACGGATTTTTTTTGTAATGTCCACAAGGCAACTAAATTCTGAAAGTACATTGAAATATCCAGTTGTGGAGTCGGTTCATCACGTTGTACGAAAAACTTTACTATGACTGATACGATAAAACGTTTCAGCACTAGTCCTCTACTTAGCCAGTGACTTCAGAGTGAAGAAGTATCTCCCCATATTCGCAATCAATTTCATGGAGCACGGTTTGAATAATCTGCTTTGCAATATCTGAGCTCTAATATCAGGTGCGCAACTAAGTTCTCGCTATTTGTCAATAGATGGCTCCAGCAGTAAGTGCTGGTCGATATTTTACATATCAAGAACGTCTTGAACAAAGCTTAGATATATGGTAAACAAACCACTGTGACACATTAGAGATTTTGTTTTTGCATCATATACATATATGGTTGTGAGAAAATATCTGATTTTGTGCCAAATAATAGATATTTGCGGGAAGTGTTGATTTTCTTCTTTCATTCAAACAAAACGGTGACTGAAACTCATAGAGGGCTCTAAAAAGCTTACGGAGTTGCTGCTCTGAATGAAACAACGTGCCGGGATTGGTTCCGTAACTTCGAAAACAGTGATTTCGATGTGGACGACCGTCCCCGTGAAGGGAGGCCAAAAATCTTCGAAGACGCTGAATTAGAGGCATTGCTCGATGAGGATCTGTGCCAAACGCAAAAAGAGTTTGCTTCAGCCTAAGGAGTTATCCGCCAGGCCATTTACAAGCGATTGCATGTGTTGGGAATGATTCAAAAGCAACCACTTGGGTTCCTTATGATTTGAAGCCAAGAGACGTTGAACGTCGTTTTTTCGCCTGTGAACAACTGTTTCAGCGGCAAAAAAGAAAGGGTTTTCTTCATCTCATCGTAGCGGGTGATGAAAAATGGATTCACTACAGCAATCCAAAGAAATAAAAATCTTGGAGACTGTCCGGTCATGCTTCTATGTCATCGCCTCGGCCGAATATTTATGCTGCAAAAGTTATGCTGTGTATTTGGTGGGACCAAGTCGGTGTTATTTATTATGATCTTTTGAAACCGAACGAAACCGTCATTGGGGAACGGTATCGAAACCAACTGATGCGATTGAGTAAATCACTGCGCGAAAAACGGCCACAATACGAGCGGAGACACGAAAAAGTAATTCTACAGCATAACACCGCTTGGCCTAACAATGCCAAACCCGTTAAAACCTACTTGGAAACGCTCGAATGGGAATTCCGCTCCCACCCGCCATATTCCCTAGATATTGCACCATCCGATTATTACTTGTTTCGTTCGATGACACATGGTCTGGCTGATCAGCAGTTCCGCTCATATATAGAGCTTGAAAAATGTCTTGATTCGTGGATAGCCTCAAAAGACGAACACTTCTACTGTTACGGTATTCGAGATCTGCCAGAAAGATGGGAAAAAGTTGTAGCTAGCGATGGGCAATATTTTGAATGATTCATTTGTAATAATTTTTCACCATAAAGTGTTGTATTTTCATGAAAAAAAAACAGGGAACTTACTTGCGGACATAATATTATTCACAATCTTTACTAAATTTCGAAACGCTAGTTTTTAGAAAATTTGCACATAATGCTTGCTAATGGATAATGCAATGGTAACAGAGAAAAGGAGAACATTTTCATCTTTACGACAAAATGCCACCAGAACCTTTCAGAACACAGTATATCCGAAGCGTAGTCAGCTGGAAAGCCTACCATTTAAAAATTGATATAACATAAAATTTTTGAAATGACAAAACACTTCCTGTGCAGTAGTATGTTCTTTTAGTGGAATAAACTTCAAAATTTCCCCTTATATCCGTAAAATCACTAAAAACCATCCTGACAGACATGCTCATCTGGAAAATATAAACCACATCTGACGATTCATCCAATTGAAGTGAAAAAGAAACCCAGTTATCTGAGTCAGTTACGAATTGGAAGCAAATTACATTGCCAATTACTTCTACTCATTTCGTTACGGTATTAGCAGAAACTTTCAGGGATGTTATAGCTGAAACCAAATCGTTTCTGCGGCTTCTGAATACATCTTATAATTTCTCCGCCTTCATCAGGTTTCTTTTTAGTTCAATAATACACACTTAATACACACGATATGATGCTTCAGTTTCAGCCTTATATTTGTCAACTGTTTTTCAACTGGTTGATTATTTAAATTTTAATTCCCGATGGCAGAATGTAATGGAAATTAGGTATTTTTCAACATTCGAATATGCAGTTTTATGAAGATTCTCAGTATTTCCTTTGTTTCAATCGAAACAATAACGACATACATTTTCACTTTTAACTTCAGTAAAGAAATAATATTTTTTCCATTTCAAATGGAGATTGTAAGTATACACTTACTTACCATTGCTTGCCATATTTTTTATTGCTTGCTACTGTCTACTAACCCGACGTCTATGCGTTGACTGGACCATACAGATTTGAATAATGCGCAATGTCATGCGCGATCTATCTCGAAGTTCTCGATCATTAGCGGTCTTGTAAATTCTTTCAAATTTCTCGTGTCACTTACCGCTGTATTGGCGTTGCTTGTTGTTATGAGAAATTTTCACGAAATTAATGGAAAATCCTATGTTTCATAAAAATTATGTTTGTTGTGAGCTACCTGAATTGCCTTTGTAATCTACCAGTAGCTCACGACTGACGGTTGGCGATCACTGGTCTCCAGGATTTCAAATGAAACTTTGGGAATAGTTCCCCCGTGGGTGATGTTCATGATAACTTGAAATGTGTCAACTATGATGAATATTTTCTTGTAAAGATTTTAACTGATGACGAACGCGGGCTTAGGCATATAATGCCGAAAGCAAACATCAACGTTCAATAAAAGTTTCCATTCAAGCAACGACTGAAAAAAGCATAACAAAATCAGAGCAATATCAATTCAATGCTGACAGTTTTCCTGTTATGATGGTATTGGGTATCTTGTGGTCGGTCAGACAATCAACGGGGAACATCATGTTGAATTTTATTATATATTGCTTTATAGACTTCTTGAAAACGATAACTCACCATTGCATTCATTGAACCTAGTCCACCAATCTCTAACAGAACACCAGATTTTACAGCTACGATTACCGTTGTAATGTGCTGATTACCCTACGATATTTCCAAGATAGAAAACACACAACTGGTTTCCGAACAGAAAAGGCATTGAAAACTTGTTGCCAAAATCAATGAAAATTACTTCGGAGATTGCCACAATCTTAGCGTCCACACTATAACTATACTGATGATTAAATTAATTTTTTGGTAGGCGATTCATTATTAACACAGGTTTTTTTAGATATGTCCGAACATATGCCAACAAAATAATATGTCTTGCTTGGCGCCCATGTTCCTCACATGAGAAATAAAATGGAAGAAATGAATGAAGATTTTGTGGAAACCACCACATATTGATAACAGCAGATGTTGATCCATTTTTACGAGTAAAGCTTGTTCTTCTTAAAGATTTTGATTTTCGGTAACAACGCAACGCGAATCACGAAATATGAACCCGACAGAATGTGCTGAAGCAGTGGTGTTCGATAACCAAGGTTGGACTTATACAAGAATATACCATTTACCTGATTCAAGAATGATCCGAAAGTACAGGACGACCTCGGGTAACAACGGCGATCCATGACGGTTATTCGAGAATTTTCTCGTGGAGACAACGTTATGGTACTGCTAGGCACCTTTAGATTTAGCTTCGATAGAAAAGTGGAATAAAAATCAGCACTGAAACGATACGACGACGTCTCAGGAAAGTCGGTAGAAGAACTCTTGTCGCAGGTCGAAGCTCAACCCTAACCTGACTACATCGATGAGCACGATTGAATTTGGCCAAGAATTTTGTAAATTGGTTAGAGACTGATTAGGGGAGAGTTTTGTTCATAGATGAGTTGAGATTCTGTCTTATTCATTGCTGTGGACGTTCTCTAGTATGCAGTCATCGAAATGAGGGATATGTAGTGCAACTGCAGTGAAATCTACCTACGGTTTTAATGGAGGTTCAATGATGGTGTGCAGGGAAATTTTTTTGAACAGCCACACTGATCTGGTCATCGTGAATGATGGATCTGAATACCTAGAGGTATGTTATAGTCATTTTAAAAAACAAGTTGTACCATTTGCGGTACATGGGTGACAACTTTTTGTTTATGCATGCTAGACCTCACGAAGCTTATATCGTTAGCTTAGATTAGATACTACTTCCAAGTTACTTCAATGGTGTGGCCTACACAAATCCAGAAATATTCTCAATAGAAGATTAAGGAGCCAGCAAAAACATAATGGATGAATATGCTATAAGGCCATTGATTTTGAGTATGACTCGTTGATATCATGCAGTAATTCTCGTCAGTGGTGGAAATATCCGGTATTAACAGTTTTTGTGAACTATGATTTTCTCCAAAAGTTTCACATTTCTTATTAGTAGTTTTATTTCAATCTCTGAGTACCATTTTCATTTC
Source organism: Cryptolaemus montrouzieri (assembly GCA_013387265.2). NCBI lineage: Eukaryota > Metazoa > Arthropoda > Insecta > Coleoptera > Coccinellidae > Cryptolaemus > Cryptolaemus montrouzieri. Next base: position 47,471,951 of record JABFTP020000185.1, on the reverse strand, counting down.
CATTGTTCTCAGGAAGGCCTTAGTGCTGATGGAATATAATTCTTCAAAATATCTTGAAATGAGAGATATGCCCAGTGAAACTCTTTACCTACTTATGGTTTTGGTGCAGTGTAATAGTGTGAAGGGGAATTTTCCTGAAAGCCACACTGATCTGGTCGTCATAAATAATGAAACCGTGAATGCACAGAAGTACATTACAAACATTTTAAAAGAACATGTTGTACCACTTGCGGCCAACATGGGTGAAGACTATGCAGAATAACGCCAGATCTCACCCAGCTCGTATTGTAAGGATCTACCCTCAAGATCACGGAATCACTTCGATGAAGTGGTCTGCACGAAGTCCAGACCTCACTCACATCGAATAAATACCTCAAAAAAATCTAGGGAACACTTACCAATATCTTTAAAATATGAATTTGATGATTCGAATTTATAGAAATCTTTCGGTTTTTGTTAGGATGTATTGTATATATTGTATTCTCAAGAAAACAAAATAATATTTGACTTCTCCAAAGCACCTATTATAAAAAAAATTAAATTTGAAAATGACGAAATTTGGTAAAACAAAAAAAAATCCTGAACTAATATTTTTGAAACGATATGGAAGCACTTATATTTTTCAGTAGCCAGAAGGTCCACCTCTGTTATTAATGACACTTTGGCATCGTCGCGGCATTCTCAATATTAAATTGTCTATTACATTTTGGCCTAAGTCATTCTAATCCCTCCGAACTGCTAATCGAAGCTCCTGTTCATGATGGAAGACCTTCTGACGCAGGAGATTTCGTTTTAGGGTGTCCCACACATGCTCGATGGGATTCAGGTCTAGGGAGCAGGATGGCCACGATAGAAGATCATTATCATTCTCTTCAAGAACGTTCAACACAACTCTTTCACGATGAGGAGGGGCATTATCTTGTTGGAAGAGTGGATTTTGACCCATTGTTTGGAGATACGGTACCACTACAGGTAAAACTATCTCATTTGCGTAAGAATTTCCCGTGAGGTTGTTCTGTATGAAAACGAGGTCAGTTCTTCCACCAAGGCGTATACCTCCCCAAAACATCACTGATCCGCCTCCCTGTCTAACAACTTCTCGAGCATGCTGGAGACGGTTTTGCTTTCCAGGTTCCCTCCATATTCGAATTCTTCCCGAATCGGGATAATAACTAAATCTAGATTCATCACTGAAGAGAACTGTGGCCCACCTCTCTTGATCCCAGTTTACGTGTTCTTGGCACCAAGCTAAACGAGCAGCGCGATTTCCATGGGTCAGTTGTGGAACTCTTAAAGGACGTCTGGAGTGGAGTTGACCTTCGTGCAGTCGATTTCTCACAGTTTGGTTGGAAATTTGTACATTATGAACTCGTGATAGCTCTTGAGCTAATTGAGATGCTGTGGTAGTACGATCTCTTCTGGCTTGTAAAACCAAAAATCGGTCTTAGGCGACTGTAGTAATCCTGAAACGACCTGTATGGCGTTCTTCTACGCTACCTGTTTCATTGAAACGCGACCATAAACGGTTTATGACACTTGGGCTACTTCCCAGAACCCTGGATACTTCCCGTTGTGAGCTCCCAGCTTGGAGCATGCCAACGGCTCGTAACATCTCTTCTCTAGTCAAATGTCGTCTTTCCATGGACGAATCACAAAACTTGAATCTTTTATTTGTGCTTACAACAGAAACAAAGTGCCAACTAACTGATTTCAAACACTGAATACATGAAATGATTATAAAGCAGCGTCGCATCTGCTGCATTTTTAGTTTTTTATAAAAAAAAACTGAAACCTGTTGCGGCACTCCCATAATTTAGTGAGAAATTGATGCAGGTGTTCATTTCTTAAAAAAATCATCCATATTGATCGTTCTGGATACGATATATTGATATTCAGAAGTGTTCCCTAGACTTTTATGAGGTGTTTATATCTGGCTCATTCTAAATAGAAGATTTAGAAACTAGCAAAACTAACCCACTATGATGAATGAGGCTAGGAGAGACTGATTGAAATTTGGAATGAAATGGATCAGAATCCTATAAAGACATTGATTTTGAGTGTGAATCGTAGATGTCATTCATGTCTCGTCAGGGGTGAAAATATCTGGTATTAATTATTTTTTGTAAACTTTTACTTATTCAAAAAGTCTTACCTTTTTCATTATTAGTTTTATTTCAAATTCTGTGAGCACCATTATCATTTCCATTGTTCTCAGAAAGTCCTTAGAGCTGATGAAACATAATTCTTCAAAATATCTAAACATCTTCTGATTAAATTTGAAATTCCGATTTTGTGTATTCATTTCTTGGCGCAGTGAACATAACTTAATGTTGTGATATATTCAATGGAATCGATATATTTTCTGAATGTCGAAATTCTCAGTAACAATAACAATTTATGTTTTAAATACGTAGAGACGGTTCTGTTCTTCGTCTGCTGCTATCTAGCGCATGACATTTCAATAAATTTTGAAATCGGATGAAGCTGCGTTCATCGGTTTAGAATCATTTCATCCTATTCGTCTCACAGCCCCTTACCTACTCAGAAAACTTCTCATTTCATATTCATGTTTTATTTCACAGATGCCAATTTCGAGATCGTAATCCAAGAGATACTTTTGATTTCTTGAATTATAGATGCGATTCAATCCACAGCAGGGAAAGGAAAAATCCCGAAAAAAGATCAAAGTTATGTGAGATACATCGCCAAGGTGCTTTCTCGACTGAATCGATTAAACATCTAGTAGAGTGAGGTTCGACAAAAGGTTTTTGAGGTCGTAAAAAAGCAATTTTTCTTCCAAATATTGCGTCTGTTTTCCAACAGAATCTACATTACTCTCAATTGAAAGTGGCATTTGAAATAAGTCGAGCTGAATGTTAGTCGGATTGCTACCATATTATTGAAACACAAATATTAGGTTTCACTATGTTTCACTTCCAAAAATTATAAAATCTTAACACTGTGACTGCGGATTCGTAATCACGTTCATCGTTAGAGGATAAAGATATATAGTGTGTTCCAACGAAACGGTCTAGAAAAACGACCTACACTTGTGAATTTGGAGTTGGTGCAATCAACCCCTATTTCCAGCATCCCCAACTCAAAAATCATTCGATCGAAAATAGGTCAAGTGGCACCTCGTTGGAAAGGTATTTCAATTTTCTCTTCGAATTTGGTATTTTCGAAATTCAGAATCAGCATACAGGGTGTCCTGGAGCAGGAACACTGAAAACCCAAATAACTTTTTGAAACTGGTTCATTTCGGTATAATACGAGAACATGTTTATGTTTGATTCGAGAATAAGACTCTCTTGCGTGAATATGGAATTTTGCAATCAATCTCTTCCATTCAGCATCCCCAACTCAAAAAATCATACAAGTGATTACAGGTTGAGTGGCAAAGTTCCAGAAAGATTTTTCTATTTTCTGAATCACTGAGGCATTGGTTTCAGTTTGGCAATCGAGGTTTTCTGGCGTGAGGATCAGGATGAGGGATGATGGAGAAACTGATTGGATGCTCATCTAAACAGGAAAACGAGATTTATTGAACTTGTATTCAATTGAAAACAAAAAACTAACTTGATTATTACAACAATTGTTCAAAATGACCTCCGCCCACCTCCATACAGTTATACAGACGATTTTCGAACTCTCTTCTCACATTAGCGAAAACTTCAGGAGTCAAAAGTCGGCATTCTGTGATAATCCTCATCCGCAGCTCCTCCAGGTTTTCTGGTCTTGTGGCATAAACTTTAGATTTTAGATGGCCCCACAAAAAAAATCTAGGGGATTTAAATCTGGTGACCTGGCTGGCCACTCAACAGGTCCTCTTCTACCAATCCACCTTCCTGGGAAATTTTCGTCTAAATATTGGCGCACCCGAGCATCATAATGCGGAGGAGCACCGTCTTGTTGAAAACGCATTTCGTCCTCAGAAAGAGTTGGATCGTTCTGTAAAATTTCTGTCAATCTAGGATGTATGTGTTCCTCTAACAACTGTAGGTAGCCATTTCCATTCAGATTACCCTTAATAAAGAAAGGCCCAACTAGATGATTGCCAAAAATTCCTGCCCAAACGTTCAACTTCTGAGGCCTTTGCGTGTGGGCCTCTCTAAACCAATGAGGATTCTGTGTGTCCCAATATCGACAATTATGTCTATTCACTTCACCACTGAGCATAAAGGTGCTTTCATCAGAAAAACAGATGTTATTCAGAAAATTTGGATTAGCGTTTAGGTTTTCACTTAGATTTTCACAAAACTGTAAACGACGATCTGGATCATCTTCGTTTATTTCATGCACTAGTTTTACCTTGTAGGGTGAAATTTGTGATGTTTCACGATTCTATGGACAGTTGTAGCTGATACACCAGTCAGACGAGATAGTTTTCTGATCGAAGTAGTATTCTCCATTTGTAGATGACCCACTACTGCCACTTCCGTTGCCTCATTTCTGACAGGACATGCCACTTCATATTTTTGTTTGCCACCGAACCCGTAGCTAGGAATTTGTCAACCAAATATTTAACGTACTGGTGACTGACTCCCTTTCTTTCAGGATGGTTCCTATCGAATATCCTTGCCGTTTCTTTGGCACAACTGTTATTTCGAAAATACGTCGATACAATTTCGACCCTTTCCTCAGTGGAATAAACCATTTTCAGATTAATTTCAACTGACGAACAACAACAATAATGAGGAACTGATCTGAATAATAATAATATTTCATTGCAAAATGAGAAATAACAGATGACTGCACGCCAGATGGAAATGAAAAAATGTGAAAATTTTCAATGCAGAAATCAGCTTTATTTCTTCGTAATTGATGCTCAACACATCGTACCCCAATACTTTTAACAGTTTCGAATTAATTTTAGTTGATAATTTCAAATGACGATATTGAATTTTTCGAAAGCGACATCCTGTATGGAGAGCCGAACTGAATGAAATGCTTTAATCATTCTGGAATTCAAAAACCTTTCTGAAGATATGCCACTTGAATTATTTGTATGATTTTCAAGTTGGGGATGCTGAATGGAAGGGTTGATTGCAAAAATTCTATAACCACACAAGAAAGTCCTATTCTTGGATCAAACATGTTCTCGTATACCGAAATGAACCAGTTTCAAAAAGTTATTTGGATTTTTAATGTTCCTGCTTCGGGACACCCTGTATGATGATTCTGAATTTCGAAAATACCAAATTCGAAGAGAAAATTGCAGTACCTTTCCAACAAGGTGCCACTTGACCTATTATCGATCGAATGATTTTTGAGTTGGGGATGCTGGAAATAGGGGTTGATTGCACCAACTCCAAATTCATAAGTGTAGGTCGTTTTTCTAGACCGAGCATAAACCTGCGCTTGCATTATGCCAAAATAAATCTATTTCATTTAGTATTTGGGATTTCCAGGAATTCAACTTCACCCTTGGTTGGGACACCCTGTATGTTAATTTAAAATTCTAAAAATGACAAATCAAGGTGGAGAATTGACAGACCTTTTCAGTAAGGTGACACTCGACCCTTATTCCCTATGATGAATTTCAAAGTTAGGGTTGCTGGGGGTAGGGGGTTGATCTGAGAAGTTTCGAATTATTTCGAAAAATGCTCCCCCTCGAAACAAAAATCGACGTGTCTTGGTGTTTTTCGCTAATGTTACTCATTTCGGAGTTAGAGGGGGGGTCAAATTTTCGTTGGAACACACTGTAGAAAGTACAGAGGTATTTATGAATCTTGTTTCATTGTATTAGCAAGGTATAATGTCACTTGTGATTGGATATATTTGATAACTCGTTATTGATATTTGCTTTCATTTGACCATTTCGTCCATCAGGCCATGGTCGAAACCTTTGTTTCGCGCAGTATTTTTCATTATTCAAACTGTGGCTCTAAGTCTTCGGGTAACAAAGGTAAAGACAAAGCCCTATGTGATGTTGTGACTATTTGTGAATCGAGTTATATGGTATTCATATACTAGGTGTTCCCCAAGCTCTATAACTTTAAGAGATAATTCCTGAAGCAATTCAAATACAAATTAGACAGAACTGCAAAGTCCTAATGTATTTAAATTCGAGGATTCATGTTACTATAAATTGAATAAAACTCATATTTTGTTGTACAGAAAGTGACATTCGTATGCAAAGTGAATGATTATTAAGAATGTTGAGTAACTTTTATTAGGTAAATGCCAGAAAATATTTTCCGATTGATAATTATTGTTTTAAAACCTTAAATTCCTCTGATTGAAAAAGTATTTCTTCAGTAGTGAAGATTATGCAGACATGAATCATGTTTATGGTTTTCGCTATGAAATACCATCGAAGATTTCCTCAAATACATCATCCTCTACCATCTCGTCAAGTCAATATACAAAATGAGGAAAAAATTATGTTGAAGATAATCCTTTGATAAGTATTCGACACAGTACAAATCAGCTGCCCCGAAGTATTATGTGGTGTGGTTTGAAAAGAGAGGAACAACTCTCTTTATCATCGACAAGAAATGCAAACATTAAATGTAGGGAAGGAGCCGAATCGACTTGCATTCAACCTGAATTCTGAAGCAACATCATATCTGCAAATGCATCCCTAAAAAAGGAATATAATTCCAATTCGAAGAATTTTAGGTTTCGAAACAATAATTTAATTTCGAAAAAATAATTAAAACATCTACGTATCAAAAGTAACTCAACATTATTCATATCATAGTTGCCAATGTCACTTTCTGTACAACAAGATGTTGAAGCTGAATATCTCTAAATTTGAAGAGATTCGATCCATGGTTTTTTCATTAATTTGTCTAAGAAGTTCTTCAGGCACAACCGCTGGAACATTGTCATAGACTTTGAAGTATACCCTGTATCTGTGAAGCATGACATCTGGTTATATTGAATTTAAGTTTACAAGATGTGAAAATGAGAGCTCTGAAAACTTAGATCGAATTGTCTCAGAGTACGCCCAATCAGATGAGAATATCATCTACGCATCTGTTTCCAAAAAGCATCTAAACGATTAAAATTGAGTTAAAAATTTTTTTTCTTTATGGTAGACATGAATATGTCCGCCAGTAGTGGGCTTAACGATGAACCCATAGCAACCACCTCTAGGTTTATGAACTCAAAATGTGTTTGAGTATTTACGTGCGATCTTTCCAAGATATCCGAAGCTTAGTAAGTACGATCTGATTTTACTATGTTAGAGAAAATGATTGTGTACTACAAGACTGCATAGGTAGAAATTATTTGTAGAATATCGACGTTTAAGGAAAATAGTTCAATTATTAAAGACAAAAACAACCCCAAATATAACTTTTAACTTAAAATATCAAATCAGAGAACCATAGACCAGAATAAACTTCAAACCATTGATAATAAAAATAACAGTACCTTGAAACCTAAAACAAATGAATAATCCTCAACCTCACGTCTCATGTGATTTTAACAAGTATAACAAATATGCATAAATGTTTGTATTTTTCGTATTCACTATCATAATAATAGGATCATTCATCATAGGTATCGTTAACGTTTCTAAAATGAATCTCTTTGATATTATGATTAAACTATTTGAAGTTGTATGATGATGCTATGCTAATGCCAATAAATAATAGCCATTTCTATTTCCTATGGCAGGGGTGCTCAAGCGGTCGATCGCGAGTGCTTTTGGAGTAGATCTCGAGTAGAAAAATTTTTTAATAACTAGGTAACTGAACTACAAAAATTTATCACGTACTAAAATAACACTCTGCTAGGTTAGATTAGGTTTTATCAAAGGAACGCGTGGTACTTGTCACAGAAAAGCCGCGTTTTTCATTCTCGCCGCTTTTCTAGAGATTTCGGGCGGCGCGTTTGACGGGAACATTCGAGACTTTCTTTAACGCCGATATGAATGTTGCGCCTACAGGAATTGGAGTCATTCTGAATTGTAACTTGAAGGCAATACTACGTCGATACAAAGTTTATTATTAAATAGTACAAAATGAGTGCAGCGAAGAAATCTAAAACGTACCATTTCCATAACGATTGGGAGGAAGAATTTTTCTTTTGTATGGTCAAGGATAAGTGCATTTGTCTTATTTGTTGTGCGACAGTTCCAATACCTAAGCATGGTAACTTAGAGAGGCATCATAAAACGGGTCATAAAAACTATGAACGGGACTTTCCATCACAGAGTGAATTCAGAAAACGAAAAGTACGTGATTTGATATCTTGTTTGAAAAAGGAACATATTATGTTCACATGACCAGCCAAACAATCAAAAGCTGCAATGATCGAGTCATTTGAAATACATCATTATTGGCGAAACACAAGAAACCAGTCGAAGGGGGATCGGTTGTGAAGGAAGCATATGTTGAAGCAGATGAGACTTCATTTGTTGATTTTAAAAATAAAACAGAAAACATGTTTGCTATTAAAGAACTTCAGTTATCTCGTCCGACTGTCACAAGTCGTATTGAAGTCATGAGGACATGGTAGAAAAATTAAAACATGATATCATGAAATGTATATACTTTTATTTACAGTTCGACGAATCCTCCCATATGACAGACACTGTACAGCTGTGTATTTTTATTCGAATGGTATTCAAGAACATGTTGGCTAAGGTAGAATTTTTGACAATCATTCATCATTCCTCTGAAGGGGAAGACTCGTGGCAAAGATATATATGACGTTTTCTTCAATTTTGTAAAAAACTACAAGCTATCAATATATAAATTAGTGTGCATTACAACCGATGAAGCATCAGCAATGACTGGAAACAAAAACGGTTTTGTGGCATTGTGTTGAACTAATGAAGATTTCCCTTCATTTTTTTCATTCGATTGTATTATACATCAACAAGTTTTGTTTTAAAAAATTTTGAACACGAAGGAAATTATGGGCATTGCAACAAAAATTGTGAATTCCATCCGTGCACGTAGCTTACAACGGCGGCTCTTTGAGTTGTAGTTGGAATTCAGGTAGTCAGCTGAACACACTGATTTAGTTGTTCACACGGATTCAGGTGGCTGAGTCGCGGATAATTCCTAGAAAGATTTCAAGAATTATTGCCCGAAATAACAGCTATTCTAGACAAAAGAGTTGATGACATTCAGATGTTGAAGCTAATGAAGATTTCCTTCATATTTTTCATTCCATTATACATCAACAAGTTTTGTGTTCAAAAGTTGTAAACACATAAGAAATTATGGACATTGTAACAAGAATTTTGAATTCCATCCATGCACGTAACTTGCAACGGCGGTTCTTTATAGTTGCAGTTGGAAGATAGAGTCAGCTGAACACTTTGATTTAGTTCTTCACACGGACATCAGGTGGTTGAGTTTAAGGAAAATTCTTAACAAGCTTTCAAGAATTATTGCCCGAAATAACAGCTTTTCTGGACGAAAGAGGTGATGACACATAGATATTAAAAAACGAAAAATGGCGGACTGATTTGGCATTTTTGACTGACATCACAATTCACTTAAACACCTTTAACTTGGAGCTTCAAAGTAACGGAAAAACTATTATTGAGATGATCAACGTAGTAAACGCATTCAAAAGTAAATTGCAACTTATGATAGATCAACTGAAAAGAAAGGATCTGAAACATTTTCCCTCTTTGAAAGCAAGCATTCCTCAGTTGAATTATGATACGTATGAGGCTGAATTATCAAATATTTTGGGACAATTCGGAATGCAGTCTTATGATTGCAGTAAATTGGCAAATATAACATCATTTATGAGTTATCCACTTTCATGTAAAAACATTGAGGAATTACCTACTGAAATAACAAGTGAGTTTAATATGAATTCATGTTTTGTTGAAACTGAGTTGGTGCAGATTATATCAGATATACATCTCAAAGCTACAGCAACTGATATAAATTTCTGGTGTTTTATATCTGAAGATAAATATCCGAATCTGAGGCAAATCACCTTTCAACAGACGGCAATGTTTGGGTCAACTTACTTATGAGAGTCTACATTTTCTGAAATAAAGATAATTAAGTCAAAATATCTCGATGGACTAACTGATGATCATATGTCATCATCCTTGCTGAGGACATGCAGTACCATGCTTCAACATCCAAGTCTTTCCTTAATTAAGTTTAACACCATATGTAACTCTTTTACTTCGTAACAATCAATAAACTCGCAATTTATAAGAACTATGAGTTTTTGCATTGATATTATAGAGAAGAACCAAACTAAACCTAACCTGAACCTTGACTAAAATAATTTATATTGTGCGGAAAGCTAATATCTATATATGCTACGGTACACCCTACCTAGGTAGGTAAGAAGGTAGGGTGTATCGTGTATGTACGACAACCCTGCATAACATATACTTGCAACCTTTCAGAGTCGATCATAAGTAGTATAAAAATATTGAGATAGATCGCCTGCAGTTCAAGTTACAGCACCCCTGTCATATGGCATACCACTTTTATTAATTCCTCAATAGTATAATTCATAGGTCACGAAAAAACCAGTTCGAAAACACGCAAGGCTATATAATATTCGAAGAAATCAATCAACTCTAAATCATCAATTCACTATAAAAACGAGAAATTAAAAATACTGAGAATGATCGATATTTAACGAAAAAATTGAAAATGTTCGGAAAAAAGATGAATAACTATATATATATATATATATATATATATATATATATATATATATATATATATATATATATTTACGATCGAGAAAAACAAGCGAATAAATAGAATACCAGCGAAAAAAACAGACCATGCTCGTTCCTTAATAAAAGTTGTGGAAAAAACTCGTTTCCCTGTCGCTATTGCACTAGCAATAGCTTGTCTGTTTATGTTGTATTAGTGTCGTGTGTACAAAAAGAGTACCAAAAATTTTTCAGCTTAGCAGCTTCATTCTCTCATTGTCATCTTGCACTCCATGAATTCCAGGACTTCTTCACGGAGACAAGGGTGAAAAGAAAAGGGATTGGGACAGGAAAAATCTGTAACAATGGAAAAAAAAACCAGCAGAAAAATATTTCATCAAAACATACCTAACTTTTATATGTCTAAACTCACTTGAGTCTGAGAACTTAACTAATTCTCCTCTGGTTATCAACAGGGAACATCTCATACACCTTTTGGGAATGAAGCCCTACATGGGAGTAGCCCTTGCCTTATCAACATACACCATGGAAAAAAAATACTAGGGGGCAGTCCTAGCCTTATCTAGAAACTTATATAATGCTCTGCTGTTTTTCAACAGGGAACATCTCATACACCATTCGGGGATATAGCCCATAATTACCTCAAGATTCAAAAACTATTCTCCTAAATAGACTTAAAGTTCTCTACCCAGTTAATGAAATTATCTGAAATGAAATGAATTTCTTGAAAACCACCCGTAAAATGGTAAATAGGACAATCGAGGACTAAATGTCTTATTGTTTCTTCAGCTGCGCCACATTCACATGCCGGACTTTCTACAGTATTCCATTTGAACAACATACTATTATTACTACCATATCCTGTCGTGAGACGATTTAATGTACACCAATTTATCCTACTTATATCGAAACCTGCAACCCTTTTGGAAGAATCCTCTATGAGAACTTTATTAAAAACATCAACTTCCTGTCACTCAGTTTTCCAAAGATCAACAGCCTTTACCCATGCACGCAAAAAGTCAATCGACCAAATAGGTTTCCTAGATTTCAATCTCAAGTTAGGTGGATTTTGAAGATCGTGTATTATCGGAAAAGCTTCTGGAAATGAGTGATACTTATCCCAAGATGATTTAAGAGCTAATTGCCTGCGAATATGGGAAGGAACTAACCGGAAGCCATGGGGTAGCAGTTGAACTGATACTTCCACTTATAACTCTTATAGAACAGTTCAACTGAGAATCAATCTTATTGACATGAGCACTATTCAACCACACTTGACAGCAATATTCTGCTGCTGAATATACTAAAGCTAAAGCAGTAGTTCGAATATGAAAAATTGAAAGAGAATAATTCTCAATCAGTAGGAAAACAAACTCGTTCACATCGATTTAAGATGGTTATGATTTTTAGGTATTTATGTATATCTCGTGAACTGATTGAAAATATTTCAAATAAATAAAATGTGAAATCATTTGCTTTTTATCTGCTAAAATCTTGTGAACTCAATAAAAACAATTCAATTTAATGGAATTGTTCGTCTAGTAATATAATAAAGAATGGTCTATTTGAATCATCAATAGGGAATATATAATGGAAAGCATTTGAGATGTAATCCATAATTTTACTCCGGACAATCTTAATATTACGAGGAGATTTTGTGTGTCGAATTGAAATGTACATCCAAAAAACTGAAAAACCAGAAAAGTATATTTAATAGCGTGTCTAAGTTATCCGGATATTGTTCTTAGACAATATTGAGAATTTTGATGAGATTGTGTGAAAATTCTAGCCTAAATACAAAATAGTTTTCAACTCAGAATCTATTGAAATAAGGGTACATGGACATCAAATACATTTCAATAGCTATTGGAATTGGCTTCTCTTTGCAGTGACTAAAAACAGGTAGTTCCATTTGAAATTAGACATAAGGTTTGAATCCAAACAAATTTTGACATCCATAGTTGTATAGCAGAACCAACAATTACTCAATGTTCATGGATATTTGGGATAATCTGAATAATTAAGTATTTAAATTGAGATTATTAGGTGATTCTTCTAGGAACAGGAGATATTAAAAAAACATTTGAACAAAATGCTGATTGATTTAAACATGGTTCAGTTAAGGTAATCTCTAGCCACTCTAGAAAACTTAAAACTACTATAGGAAACGCACCTTATTTCTAGTAAATACGTTTGAAAATCACAAGAAACTCTATTCAAAAACAACATAACTTTAATATGCATCTATGTATTGAATCACCCGGAATATTTGAAAAAAAGTTGAAATATGCAGCAAATTAGGATCTATTTTTTCCCCTCATAATATTTTTCAATATATATTCAACAGGTACAAAATTGTGAACCGATTACTTACTTACATCTTGAGCTGCATAGGTGATTGAATCAATTACTAAATCAGGTTCAATCAAATTTCTGAGATATATAACGGCTGGAAGAGCGTATTGACACTGCTGAAACAGGATAATGAGGTGATCATTTGACTCTTTCAGCCGATCTGATGTTATTCACTCCACGTTTTTCCTACAGAATAATCACCTTAGGAATTTTATTTGACACACTTGTCATATCTATTTCCATGTTGTGAATTATGCTTGAAACGATCATTGAGCATGTCATCAGATTTATCGAATTGGTGTGAAATTTTTCAATATAAATCATTGTTCCTCATGATGTTTTCTTGTTTTTGAGGAAAGTCCGGTTCCAATCAGTACCAGCCAGTTTTCTAAAACGGTAAAATATTATTTCACATATTATTTTGAACGGCTAAATAATATACCACTTTTCATCATTCATCATTCATCATTTTTAGTCATAAACCGTAAAGTCTTTAGTCTATTTGCCGACAACGCTCTAAGTCAGGGGTGCTCAAATTTGAACTGTTGGTGATCTAGAGGCTGCAAGTATGTGTGATGCAGGGTTGTCGTACATACACGATACATTATTAAAGTAAAGGTTTGGGTTAGGTTTAGTTAGGTCCTTCTCTATAATATCAATGAAAAAACTCATACTTATTCACAATTGCGAGTTTATTGGTTATTACAAAACAAAAGAGTTACATATGGTGTTAAACTTAACTGAGGAGTGACTTTGGGTGTGGAAACGTGGCACTGCATGTCCCCAGTTTACTTTTCATAAGATGGTATGTAACCACTGAGTGCTAATCGCAAGAATGATGACATATGATCGTCAGTTAGTCGATTGCGATTTTTTGACTTAACTATCTTCATTTCAGAAAATGCAGACTGGCACAAGTAAGTTGACCCTAACATTGCCGTCAGTTGAAAGGCGATTTGCCTTAGATTCGGATATTCATCTTCAGATATAAAACACCAGAAATTTGTATCAGTTGCTGTAGCTTTGAGATGTATATCTGATTTAATCTGCACCAACTCATTCTCAACTGAACATGAGATCATATTATTCTGACTTTTTATTTCAGTAGCTAATTCCTCAATGTTTTCACATGAACATGATGATATATTTACCAGTTTACTGCAATCATAAAAACGCATTTCGAATTGTCTCAAAATATTTGATAATTCAGCCTCATACGTATCATAATTCAACTGAAGAATCCTTGCTTTCAAAGACGGAAAATGTTTCAGATTCTCTCTTTTCAGATGATCAATCATGAGTTGCAATTTACTTTTGAATGCGCCTACTGCACTAATCATCTCAATAATAGTTTTTTCTTCACCTTGAAGCTCCAAGTTAATGGTGTTTAAGTGTATCCTGAAGTCAATCAAAAATGCCAAATCAGTCAGCCATTTTTCGTTTTTCTACATCTGAGTGTCATCACCTCTTTCGTCTAGAAAAGCTGTTATTTCCGGTAATAATTCTTGAAACCTTTCTAGGAATTTTCCGCCACTCAACCACCTGACTTCCGTGTGAAGGACTAAATCACTGTGTTCAGCTGACTCCCTATCTTCCAACTGCAACTAAAGAGCCGCCGTAGCAAGCTACGTGCACGGAATTCACAATTTTTGTTGCAATGCTCATAGTTTCAAAACTATTCGACACAAAACTTGTTGATGTAGAATGCGATGGAATGAAAAAAATTAGGGGAAGTCTTCATTAGCTCAACACAATGCCAAAAAGTTGTTTTTGTTTCCTGTCATTGCTGGAGCCCCATCGGTTGTAAGGTACACTAATTTAAATATTGGTAGCTTGTAGTTTTATACAAAATTGAACAAAACGTCATATATATCTTCGCCACGGGTCTTCCCTTCAGAGGAATAATTGTCATAAATTTTTCCTTCAACATGTCATTGAATACCATCCGAATGAAAATACATAGCTGGGCAGTGTCTGTCATATCGGTGGATTCGTCGAACTGTAAAGAAAAGTATGTATATTTCATGATATAATGTTTTAGTTTTTCTGCCATGTCCTGACTCATGACTTCAATACGGGTTGTGACAGTCCATCGAGATAACTGAAGTTTTCTAATAGCAGACATAATTTCTGTTTCATTTTTTAAATCTCCAAATAGAACTTTATCTGCTTCAATAAATGCTTCCTTCACAAGCGATCCATTTTCGAATGGTTTCTTGTGTTTTGCCAATATATGAGATATTTAAAATGACTCGAACGTAGCAACTTTAGATTGTTTGGCTGGTCTTGTGAGCATAGTTTGTCCTTTTTTTCAAACAAGATAACAAATCACGTACTTTTCCTTTTCTTCATTCACTCTTTGGCGGAAAATTCTTTTCATAGTTTTTATGAACCGTTTTATGATGCCTCTCTAAGTTTCGACGCTTAGGTATTGCAACTGACGCACGACAAATAAGACAAAGGCACTTATTATTCACCATTTAAAAGAAAAATTCTTCTTCCTAATTGTTTTAGATTTCTTCGCTGCACTCATTTTGTACTATTTAATAATAAACTTAGTATCGACGTAGTATTGCCTTCAAGTTAAAATTCAGAACGACTCCAATTTCTGCAGGCGAAACATTTATATCGGCGTGAACGAAAGTCTCGAACGTTTCCGTCAACCGCGGCGCCGCCCGATATTTCTAGAAAGGTGACAAGAATAAAAAACGCGTCTTTTTTTGACAAGTACCCCGCGTTCCTCTGATAAAGCCGCCTTTTGTCGCTGACAGAGAGTTATTTCATGACGTACTGAATTTTTGTAGTTTAGTTACCTTCTTATTGAAAATTTTTTCTCCTCGAGATCTACTTAAAAATTACTCGCGATCGATTGGTCGATCGTGATCGACCGTTTGAGCACCCCTGCTTTATGTATAGCACTACTATACTAAAGGAATAAGACTAATTATTTCAACTAGTTATTACAGAAATTCAATACATCAATTAATCTCCGCTTTGCCAAGGTCCTCTGAGGTTGAGTCTTAAAAGGTGGGAATGACACACAGGTTAAATGAATATTATTCATACTGATAATACTTTACACTCGCTATAACCCACTTTTGTTCCCTTTGTCCTTGTGTGAAAAATTTTTTGAAAGCTCTCAGAGATTTACGAAGTTTCAATCGTAGCTTTCCTTACTCTAACTAAGGGAAGCGGTTCAGAAAAGTGAAGAATAGACGTATAAACTAAAATCTATCTAAAATATGAATTTTGATTTGAACTAGCCATAGTATTGAATAATTAGGCGTCATTAAATAATTTTCTTGTAATTTGTAGACTCCACTCACTAGATTAAAGTCATGTTAACACGAATTCCTATTGTTGTGGGCGGCAAAAACCACAAAGCCACAACAATGAATTTGTATGCCTTGATTAGAATTTCCTCGATGCTTTTCCCTCCACTCTACTACATATACATTAAAGAGATAATTACTTCCTTTGTGCATATCCCTTATTTCTAAATCTCTCTCCCTTGCAAGGCTCACCGTTTATTCAGCCTGCTGGAATACCTGAGATAATGAAACGTTTCTTAATTAAGCTCTAAGAATAATATCTATATATTTACTAATTCCAATTTCTCTAACAGGGTTTAAAGTGACAATGACTCGAAAGTCACTTATAGTTATCTTATATCAAACAGAATGCAACAATGAACGTTATGTATCCCATCAACCACTCCTTTGAACATTTGAGACTTGAGACGTTAAAGAAGCGTATTATTGACTTCAATGCATGTAATTTATGTTGGGGATTGGAACATTCGCCGTTGTATTACACTAAAAATACTGTCCACCACTTCATCAATTTTCTATTTCAAATCTTAACGTGCGTTTCAAAAGCTGTCGGCATCATCAGGAAATGATAGAGCACTAAATCTAAATCTGCATGGCAGTATCATTTATAATCAATCTGTCCATGCTACTAAACGTTTTCGACGAACCTTTGTCCTGATTGGAGGAACGTGCTATTAGTAGGCAGTATATCTTAGGAAATCTGCCTAAAATCTGTCGAAGGCATATTTCCAATATATTGCATAAATATTCGATAGATAAATCAAAACGCCATTCTGCAGTAGAATTTTACAGTAACGAAAGTCAAAATGCTTCGGCACTAACGCGTCAAAGCTGTATACTACCTACGAAACATTAGTTCAATAGCCATTTTTGACCCTATATTTGAATTCATACAAATACTTCAAGAAGGGATTCTGTCATACTATAAACAACTTGACAGTTCAGAGAAAAAAATTGTGAGTTGGTAATTGGTACTTGGTACTTGGTACATGGTACTGGATACTTGGTACTGGATACATGGTACTTGGTACATGGTACTATGTACTTGGTAATGGGTACTTGGTATTGAGTACTTTGTATTGCGCACTTGGTACTAGGTACTTGGTACTTGGTACTTGGTATTGGGTAATTGTTACTGGGCCCTTGGTACTGGGTACGTGGTACTTGGTACTTGGTACTTGGTAGATAGTCTTCAAATTTAAAGGAAAATGTTCGTACAGCTCTATTTTGTTTTCATTTCATCATCTGAAAAATTTATTTCCTCTTTCAATCAAACCTACCAAAAATATGGAATGATCGATATTTTTTCTTGGATGGTAATATATGTGTGTAATTGTTGTCTCAGTTTTGTATGATGCTTAATTCTGTTGAGACTTCGTTCTGCCCTTTTGAAATTGCGATAGTTTATTTGTGAAATGTCTCCTAAATGTGATCAGATAGTAAGCTCAAAGGAATCAAAAGAGCCTCCACCTGCACTGTGTAGTAGTCAAAAGAGTATTTGTTCTCCTTAAAGTGAATCTTCAATTGAAGGTGTAATATCATCACTACTATATGATTTTTGTTGACGTCCGCTCCAAACAATGTGTTGTGGCAAAAATTCAGTCTCTTATGCTTTCGAGCCAGAAAATGTTTCGTCAACCAAAATTTCTCCTTCCTTAGATTTTGTGCTGTATTGTTAATTGTAAAAGATCGTATTTGAGACTTATTATTTCGTTGCCTAGGAGCTGATGCTTTCTGTTGTTGCTGGTACTTGTAATATAACAATGGTCATACATTCTGAGAAGTAGTATTTTCTACTACTACAGAAATTTTTATAAACGCTCTCCTCATGTTTTCTACGACTGTGTTCACCCCTACAACCCTAAATTGTTTGAATTCCTTGGGAATATAACAAGCATTAATTTAGTTATTCTAGCCCACACTGCATATACTTGAGGTCGTGTCTGTGGATAGATAACACGTTGTTATCGCCCTTACATCATCGATTATTCCTCCATTTATTCATTCTAACCTTACCTTACCTCATTTCTCTAGAAATGACTCAATTTTGAAGATAAATGAGAGAGTGGTATATGAGGATAGTCTGAATAAATTCTGACCTCTACGTGAAGATGGCAGCACTCGTAAATGAAAGCTAGGAAATGTTCATTGCCCATCTGTTGACAGTTACTCAGCAAAGTTTCAGCCGTTGTGGACTGGCAGTTTTTATGAAGCACTGTTTTGAGAAAGTTGATGTGAGTGTTTTTGTGAAAATATATAACAATATAGTCGTATTTAATTATAATACAAATTAGGGATGATACGGATTCTGTGTATAGAGACTCTGCAACATCAGTGTGGCTGTAAGAGCTTGGGAGACGATTCACGTTCGGGAAGTCCAAAAACTGCAACTACCGACGATAAAATTGCCAAAATTCACAGATTGTGTTAAATTATCGCCAAATGAAACTCTGTCCGCGCGTTGGGTGCCGAGTTAGGCCAAAAACGTGTTCTAATGAACATTTCCAACGATCTGTTGATCCAGTTTGTTGTTCCAAAAAAATGCAGAAACTGATTTTTGGACTAAGAAACTGATGCCGAATGTTCTCTGAGATAGTCATGGAGTTATTTCAAAAACAAAAACCCATCACATCATGATTTGACAAGCTAAAGGAAAAACTTGTATAAAAAACGACCTCATTGACAGAAGCAGGAAACCTTGTTTCAACAATACCAAAAAAAAAAAAAGTTTTTTCATGCATAGTTCCCGCAATTCGTGGAAGATCTAGCCGCCGTGATCAACAGATGTCATTTATGATTTATATTTCTTCTGTCAAAATTCTGAATAAGTTCGCACAATTTCAATATTTCAATTTTTTTTCCTGATATTAATGGACATAACGTATGTCACGAAAGTCTTGGGAAAAAGTTTTTTCATGCATAGTCCCATATTTTAACGGTTGCCATGGCGAAAATCCTCGAATTACGGTTTGAACAACTCACTCACCAGTCCTAGCCCCAAGCGATTTTTTTGTTCCTTCATTAAAAGTTGCGTGAATGAAGAGGCACTTTTGTGAACCACTGCAGAGAAAAACAACGAGTACTATTTGGACGGGTTACAGAGATGGCAACATCGCTGGGCAAAGTATGTACAGTTATAAAAAGACTATTTCGAAAATAACACAAAAATATTCAGAAAAAATGTCTCGTATCTTTGTAAGGTTAGTCGATACTTTTTTGATCTTATGCATTACCCTTGTAGCCTCAATTCTAGCCTATTATTCTTGCGTCGATGTACACTGAGCCAAGAAATTTACGCACAATTTCAATAATTCAAATTTTTTTCCTGATATTATTGGACATAACGTATGTCCCGAAAGTCTTGGGAAAGAATTTATTCATGCATAGTCCCCGCAATTCGTGAAAGATTTAGTTGCCGTGAACAACAGATGTCATTTATGATTTATATTGAGTATTCCTTCTGTCAAAAATCTGAATAAGTTCGCTAAAATGGCATACAAATTAGAACTTCGAGGAAGTATTTACAATTTAGCTGGGCGAGTTCCTAAGAGTGAAATCATCAACATTTTTCTTGATCAGAATATTTCTAAGACAACTATTTATCGTTTAATAAGTGAATGTGAGCAAGGAATACCTTGCTTGAATTTGCCAAAAAGTGGTCGACCGAAGGCTCTGAATGAAATCCGTAGAAACAGGCTCTTAGAAAGAGCAAGAGATACAGTAGGAACATCAATACGAAAATTATCCAGAAAATTTCGTACTTCTCATAGGACAATAAGGCGAGAATTACTGAATGTGGGATGTAAATATCGTAAAAGGCGTAATTGTCCAAAATACACCCAGAATCAATTGGAAAATATCCCCAGATGTTGCTGCGCCTTAAGAAGAATTCAATTCGCAAATAACAGAACCATAATTTTGGATGATGAAAAATATTTTACATTATCCTATTCTCAAATCAGCTGTAATGCTGGTTTCTATACAAATAATATAGAAAACTGTCCAAACGAAGTAAAATTCAAAACAAAGAAAATTTGAAGACAAGGTTTTGGTTTGGTGTGCTTTTTCTGAAGCTGGGGTTTCAAGACCATATGTAGGGCATGTGAGAGGCGAAGCTGTTGATGCAAACCTATATACTGGAAGATGTCTCCCAAAATTGTTAGATTTCATCAATACCTACCACGCTGATGGCGAAATAATATTTTGGCCAGACTTGGCGTCTACCCATTATGCTCGAGTTACGAGGAATTGGTTAGTGGCTAATAACATCCCATTTGTACTTTGCGGAGATACCCCCCCAAACGTTCCACAAACAAGACCAATCGAAGATCTTTGGGGTTTACTGACAAAAAGTCTATGACAATGGATGGGAAGCCCAAAACGAAAAAGGTTTGAGACAGAGAATCTTTCATAAGATAAGAGAAATCGATGTGTGTGTCATTCAAAGATTGATGGGAGGTGTTCTGAGGAAATTGCGCGCAATTGAGCTGAACGGGCCCCTATCAATCCTTTAAATACGATTTAATAGAGTTCAGATATGAGGTGAAATCCTAATGATATAGTCAACTCAATAAAAAATTTTTCAGTAATTAATTTATCTATTCAAATTCTTTCACAAGACTTTTGTGACATATGTTATGACAACATAATTCAATGTTTTTTCTTGACGCACATATTCTCCTCATGAGAAATAAAATGAAGAAATGAATCGAGACTTGGCAAGAGACCACCACATATTGATAACAGCAGTTCTTGATCAATTTTTGCGAGTTAGGTTTTTTCTTCTTGAAAATTCTAAGTTTGGGTAGTAATGCAACTCAAATCATGAAATTTGACCACGGCAGAATGTGCTGAAGCAATGATGTTACATTTCATTTTGTTAGGGAACATGACATTTGGTTGGAAGCTGACTAGGAGAGATTTTTGTTAACAAATGAGTCGAGATTTTGTCTTTTCCATTGCGATCGATGTTCTCTAGTGCGCAGACGTCGAAACGAGGGATATGCCTAGTGCAATTTTTCATCTACCTGCGGTTTTAATGGAGGCTTAATATTGGTGCGCTGGGGAATTTCTTCGAACGCCCACACTGATCTGGTCATCGTAAATGATGGATCCCTAAATACTCAGAGGTACGGTAAAGATATTTTAAGAGAACAAGCTGTACCATTTGCAGAAAACATGGGTAACAACTTTTTATTTATGCATGATCTAGACCTCACCAATATTTCATCGTTAGGAACCACCTTCAATATCACGAATTCACTTCAATGTTAATGTCTTAAATATTTCCAATAGAAGATTAAGAAGCCAGTAAAAAT
Organism: Cryptolaemus montrouzieri; assembly: GCA_013387265.2. Classification (NCBI taxonomy): domain Eukaryota; kingdom Metazoa; phylum Arthropoda; class Insecta; order Coleoptera; family Coccinellidae; genus Cryptolaemus; species Cryptolaemus montrouzieri. The sequence goes on along the minus strand of JABFTP020000185.1, from coordinate 47,450,319 downwards.
GGATCAGTATGCTATAAAGTCATTGTTTTTTGAGTCACATCAGAGGTGAAAATATCCGGTATTAATAGATTTCGCAAACTATGATTTTCTCCAAAAGTTTTCATTTCCATGTTCCTCAAAAATTTCTTATAGCTGATGGAATATAGTTTTTCAAAATATATAAACATCTTCTGATTAAATTTGAAATTCTAATTCTTTGTCTGTCTGCTGCTATATAACGCATGACATTTAAATAAAATATGAAAAAGTATGAAGCTGCGTTCATCGGTTTAGAATTATTTCATCTCATTTGCCTCACAGCCCCTTACCTACTCAGAAAACTTCTCGTTTGATGTTCATGTTTTACTTCACTGATGCCAATTTCGAGGTCGTAATCCAAGCATTACTTCTGATTTCTAGACGCGATTCACTACACAACAGGAAAAAAAAACGAAAATCCCGAAAAAAGATCAAGGTTATGCGAGATACATCGCCAAAGTACTTTGTTGAGTTAATCGATTCAACATCTAGTAGAGTAAGGTTCGACAAAAGCACGCATTCAAGGTTTTTGAGGTCGTAAAAGAGTAATTTTTCTTGCAAATGTTGCGTCTTTTTTTTTAAACAGAAGTCGAGCTCATTATCAAGTCGGATTGCTACCATATTATTGAAACACAAGTATTGGATTTCACTATGTTTTACTTCCAAAAATTATAAAATCTTAATGCTGTTACTGCGGATTCGAACACGTTCATTGTTAGAGGGATGAATATAGATTAAAAGTACAGAGGCATTTATGAATCTCGTATCATTGTATCAGAAATGAATAATGGTTATTCAACAGAAAGCTATTGAAAAATATCTAAAAGTGGTGGAAATAATCGGTATCAACAGGTTTTGGGAGATTTAGAATTTTTATTTTTAATAATTAGTTTCATTTCAATTTCAATGACTACTAGTTGACTGTTGTCAAGCATTCGTTACTGCAGGAATACAGGAAAAATAATTCTTTAATATATCTGAACTTCTTCAGAATAAATTTGAATTTTTAATTCTGTGCGTTAATTTCTTGGTGCAGTATATTTGTTAAGTATTAGATGATGCAACTGTTCTACTATTTCAAACTCACAATCTAACTGCGAATCATATCCAAGCATTGTTAGAACACTTTCTGAGGCATTATTTCTGAGGATAATATTGAAGACTGTTGTATGTCGAAAATCTTCGACTTATATCATCTTCATCGACGCAGTTGTGAAAATGACTTGAAATCAGATTGCCTATATTGGATCGCAGAGAAATTCAAATAAAAACATCAGGCTCAGATGCATTCATTCAAAGAATGTTCATTATCACATAGGTTTAAAACTTCGTCTGTTTCTATTTTTTGAGTCATTCACTATATGTTTGAAGGAAAGTTGATATCGCTTCGGTGGATGCTTGCACCCAAATCGTAATTGTGCCAATAAATGAACCACGATTGTCCAACTCAAACAAAAATGCAGGAGGATACGTCTGACTTACGTCTTGCAATCTTTCAACGGGTTTTCCTAAATGTAAGTTTTGGATGGTTGACTGCACAGCGATTTAATTTGCATACATAAACTCCTCATGCCTTTATTCAATTATAAATATAATTTAATTTCGTGAAAATTCGAGTGTTTTTTTTACTTCTGAATTAAATGGCATGCCACTGTATATATGTATATGCAACATATCTAGCTAGCGTCTGGCAACATCGACCAAGAGACCAAGATGATGTGTGCAACGAGATATTTGAGTTAGCAAACATAACAATTTCCGAATTCACTTCAGAATTGAGAAACCAAATTTAAATATTCCAACGGTAAATACCGTTCGGAAGTCAGATAGCTGAGAGCATAGTAGATGACACACATTAGATGACGTAATTAATTAAAATAACGAAAATATGTATAAGTTGAGGTTTTATTAAAATCATTCAATTTTTAACTCTTTGAACCAATTAAATACTAATACACTACATTCACTTAAGTATGGACCTACTCTTATCTACAAATTGTCCTTTAGACAATTTTTGAAACTTACCGTGATAGCATTGTGAACAAACTACGGTGTATTGGATATCTATGAAAGTTCCATATAGATTCGTTATAGAATACTACATGATGTATTGGGTAATTCTTAAATAATTGAAAGATCATTCTCAACTAAGCACAAAAATATAGAATTTTCAATTTTGTATTAGAACTTGAGATTTGAACTGAAGTAAGTCCCATATAATCATTTCTGTTTCTATTTCGCATTCTTGGATGTCGGTTTTCCAGAAATCATAATATATATATATATATATATATATATATATATATATATATATATATATATATATATATATATATATATATATATATATATATATATATAAATCTTTGTTCATAATTATGACAAGGAATAATCAATTTCCATGTCTCTCTCTTCTAAATCCGAAGAATTCACCCTAAAACTTACAACCAGTATATAAGAAGAAAATGTAGTTTGCAAAGAGCTGTTGACAGCGACCGACGCTTTCGGGCGGCAAAAACAGCATTAGCATCGAACGTGTACGATTTACAATAAATCTAGATCGTCGATTTGTAGTTCAAGAGTTAGAGTGTGATCTTGAAACACCGAAAACTATTGTTTGAAGGATATATACTTCGAAACTGCTGAAGGGATAAGCAGTAAATCTATCTCGTTGAAATTGCTGTTGAAAATTTGAAAGTGGCCAATAAAGATGAAAATATGCACAAAAATAATATAACTTTTGGTGTTGATGTTATGATCCCAAAATAAAATATCAATCTTCTCGGTGACTGCCTCCATTTGAAACATGACTAGTGAGTCAAAGTCGGAAGAATGACAATGTTGACTGTTTTCTTTTCATCATGAAGGTCCTGTGCAATATTATTTAGGTCCTAGGAATATATTGAAGACTTTTATTTGGGAAATAATATTCAACCTTCCAAAGAATGTTGAATATCTCTCTCTGAAGAAGCTGGTTTTGCGGTCCACCCTTCATAATCATGGTCAACCAAGGTCAGGACAACAGTTTGGTTCAATTGACTTCATCAGTGTTGTACATCCATTCACAATACCAGCTCAGTACATGATATGTATTAGCTAACGAACTGACACAGGGGCTACTTAGAGCCCCGTGAAATTATTAAAACAGAAAACTACAAGACGTCATATTAGTTCGACTATCTACCGCAATGCTACACACGGTATCTGCAAGATGCTATCTGTCGAAAAGCTAACATCTTGTACTTCTCAGACTGTTAACCAATGGTACATATATCTCAACAATGATTATGTGCGAAATTTATCACTGTATGTGTAAATCTATTCGAAACTTTTATTCAGGGTACAATATTCAACCGTCCGGAAGCGTGAATATTTTTTTCTGAATAAAAGTCTTCAATAAAAGTCATCAATGTATTTAAATATATAGCCTGTTATCATTTTTGAGATATAACAATAAATATGATGTCGAAGTTCTGAAACAATTGCGTGACGCAATAAAAAAAAATATATATTATCAGAAGTTATATTCCTGAGAAAAGCACTAATGATTGTAGATTAATGAAATAGTCATAAAAATGAAGCATCCACATCTATTACAAATATATATTTCATATTTATAGGTCACAAGAAAGATTATCCATCCAGATTTCCAATATCGCACAACGCAACCCGATCGCTATGACCTGGCTTTGTTGGAACTTGTTACCGAAGCAGGATTTTCCAACCATATATTACCTATTTGTCTTCCTAACTCTGATATATCTCTTTCGGGCCGGAACGCAGTAGTTGCAGGATGGGGAAAGACATTGCCGACAAACGAGCTTATGGGAACGAATATCCTGAGGAGTGCATCTGTGACAATTTTGGGTAAGTAATAAATAAGAGAGTAAGAATTTGTAGCTATAGTCGACTTTATTTTAAAAGAACATGGTTGTAGCAATATCTAGGCGAAACACCGTTAATGGATAAGTTTCGATTTCAAATATTGTGAGTTATTCTGTTCTAAATTCTATTCTTTATTGAAAATTCTTCAACTCTATAATTGAATCTTTTTCAATTATTAGTACACTATATTATAATTGCAATGGAAAGAGAAGGCTCAAAGTTATAATTCAATTTTATGAAACATTATACCTATTAGTCTCATTTTATTACATGATGTTGAGAGTAGCTTTAATTATCGATACTGTAATTATTTGGCTATGAATTTGATGATATCGTATTACTATGTTAGTAGGTATAAAAATCCAATACTCATAATAACAAAAATGAATATTAAATTAAGTTCACCAGTATAACTGTTAAGTACCTAAAATGACCAACTTTTATGAAGATTTTATTTTTAATAACACAACTTGTTGAACTAGTCCATCAGTGTTGTGTTTGTGACTATCACTCAAGTGATGTACTTTCAATATTGTTAAATACACTGCGCCAATAAATTAACGCACAATTTCATAATTTCAAATTTCGCTTTTGGTAGGCAACATTTTCAACACAAGTTTTTTCGGATTTATCCGGACATATGTCAACAAAATTCGATGTTTTTCTCTTGGAGCACATGTCACGGGAAGTTTCGGTAACAGAATGAAACATTTTGTATTAGATTCTTTGCCGTTTTTTTCCTTTTCAAAATATATAACATAACAAAATCTCCACCCAATTTGAAGAAAATAACGAGAAAATGTACTAGGCTGCTCCTAAGAGTGTCGGCAAATTGAGAGCGAAGTGGGTGTGTCAAAAGCAGAGCCCAATGAATTTTGAGAAAGTATAAATATCATCCCTATAAACATAAAATAATTCATCATCTCAATGCCGGGGATGCAGAGAGGAGAACGGCGTTCTGCAATTGGTATTTAGGGAGAATCAGAGGTGAAGCTCGTTTTGGGCGACATATCATTTGGTCTGATGAGTCAAGAATCAGCAGTGCCGGAATCTTTAATCGCCATACGAATAGATTCTGGGCAAACGAAAACCAACACGAAGCAGTAGCTCGACGACAGCAGGGGAGGTTCGGTTTCAATGTGTCGTGTTTCGTAATGGGCAACAAATTAGCCTACTATATCTTTGATGGCAACTTGAATGCACAGAGATATCTCGAAATTTTAAATATTTGTCTGCCACAACAGCAAGATGACATTCCTCTTGCTCAATTCAACACATATTACTTCCAACAAGACGGTGCTCCTTGCCATAATTCGGCCGTGGTGAGGAACTACTTGGATTTAAATTTTGAAAATAAACGGATCGGTACCAATGGCCCAATTCAATGGCCAGAATATGCCAAATGCTTTCGGTGTTCAATTCAATTTTATCCAGAATATTTCGAGCAATATATGGAGTCACAGAGCAGTCATGAATGGAAAGATCCATGACATTTATTTAAGAATTTCCCGTTGAAAAAATGGTTCGCTGCTAGTAGGTACCTTCAAATGCATCTTCGACAAAACAGTGCAGTGCAAATCAGCACTGAAATCATAAGACAACGTTTCACAAAATTAGGTTTGTGTCGCTGCAGGTGGCTCAGCTCTAGCCACAGCCTATCGAAGAACCCGATCGAATTTTGCAAGGGAATATGTCAATAGGTTAAAAGCTGACTCGGAGAGAGTTATGTTCACATAAGAGTCGAGATTCTGTATTTTTCATTGAGATCAACGTCCTCTTGTATACAGCCGTCAAAATGAGATATATGCTCAGTGAAACTCTTTACCTACTCATGGTTTTGGTGAAGTGGAACAGTGTAAGGAGGAAGTGAGTGTCACACTGATATGGACATCATGAATAATAGAACCCTGAAGGCACAGAAGTACATTACAGACATTTTGAAAGAACATGTTGTATCACATGTGGCCAGCATGGGTGAAAACTTTTTGTTCATGCAAAATAGCACCAGATTTCACCCAGCTTGTATTGTAAGGACCTACCCTCAAGATCACGAAATCACTTGATACAAGCAGGGCCCCCGTGAGGACTAATGGCGCTTGTGTGCAGAAAAGGATTTTGGCGCCCCTTAAGGCATTTTGGATCATCTTTTAATTTTTTTTTTAAGGATCATGTTTTTAATTTTTTTTGAAGGTAGGAGGTAGGTAGGTGTTTGAAGTAAAGCAAAAAACTGAACTATAGAAGTCATATTTATTTGTAGATTGAAATATCAAAATGAAACAAACAGAACTTAATCATAACAAAATAGATTCATTTACTGTTAAGTTCAAAGCATGAGCCGCACAAGGTACAAAAATGGCTTTCGGATTCGCATCAAGAATGCGTTTTTGAAGCCTTGTTGTCCCTTCATATTTGTCCCATTATCATAACCTTGTCCTCTAATGTGTTTCAATTCTAAATTTAATTTTTTCAAATTTCCTATCACAAATTCTCCTGTAGAGTCCAGTATTGGATTAAACGCAATAAAAATTTCCTTAACTTCAACCTTTTTTGAAGTGGTGTTAAGGACAAAATACCTCAGAACAAGACTAATTTGCTCAGTATGACTAGTGTCTGGTGTACAATCTAATAATATTGAAAAATATTTCTAAAATATTATTTCTTACTTTGGACGACAATAATACAATTATTTCATTCTGTATTTGCACGCCTAAATAATGAGTCATTTTAATAGATTTTTTTGGGAGTTATACACTCGGCTAACGTGCTGTCTCATCAAAAGAGGCAATCATCTCAAAAGAAAATTTCCATTATCATGTTCGGAAAGCAATTGAGAAGAACCTTGAAATGCCAAGCATTGTGTACATAAATACTTAACAATCGCAATAATTCTTTCCAACACGTCTCGCCAATATTTTTTTTCCGTTTCTAAAATCCGCAGATGATGAGCATTAACAGTCATTATATGTCTCCAACATTTTTTTTTATATAACTGTTGTGTAAAATTGACGTTTCGTGTCTCTTAATTAGCGAAGACAAGTGTTGCCAATGAGATACTCCATTTGTTTCACAAAAGGCGTTAGGAGTTTTACATTTACAAAACAACTTACAACAAAAACAAATTACAGAATCTTTAGAAATAGAGTGAATAAGTCAAGCCCTTTCAACTTTTTTTCCATTGGCTAGATTTCTTTCAAAGTATTTGCACGAAAAACTTTCTCTTATCTTTATGACTAGGAAAGCTAAAACTGATGTCTATCAAGGGCGGACTACCTTTAACCTATATTCTAGCCATCTCATTGGTGATTCTTTCGGGCCACAAACCGGGGTCGGACGGAATTATAACGATACTAGCCTCATTGCAGCCTTCATCGAAAGTGTCACTTGCAGCAAGTATTTCGGTAGCTAACATTACGGAACATTTTGCACAAGTTGAATTACCAGAAGTGGATTGTTCAAGTGCTGTAGACGAGGATGGTGTCATCGCTTCATCGGGCTCTGCATCAGTAGAAGCTATTATGCTGCTACAACCGCTGCCACTTGTTGCAGGACCTGATGTTACTGCTGAAATTTCAGATGGTACACTCACGGATTTAGAATCTTGAGATTCGGACGACTTGGTCGCACCAACATCGATAGTCTCCGTGGAAACTCGATTGTTTTCCAAGAAATGCTTTTAAGATCCAGCCATTTTTCCCCTTTCTTGTAGTCTTAGTTTCTTTTGCTCGCGAAACTTCGCACCTAAAGATCTCTTTCTTTTATCCTGAAAGAACAAATAAATAATTAGTACTCATGGGAATTAGGAATTAACTTCTAAAGTAACCACAATAATAAGCACCATGTGGGTAGGGTAGGAAATATTCTTAAAAAGTTAACTAAGTAGCCAATAGTTTTTAACCCTTTATAGGACAGATTATTATTAAGTAAGATATGGCCGATAAAAGTTGGCATATTTGAGTGAAAAGCAATTTGTTCGAGCCCTTTCAGCTTAAATCCTTTCAAAAATAAGGGCAAAAACGGTATTAAACTAATTTGATCTATAAGCCCTTAAAAACCCTACAAAATGGTTTTTTAAAAAGATCAATAGCATAAAAACTAAGTTATGGATAAAACCAGTTACTTTTTCAAACTCGTACATGACATTTCAATTAATAAAAAGATATTTGGCTTAAAAAAAATTAATTATAACCAGTATCCTATAAAGGGTTAATGTTGATAGTATAAAGTGGGGAACACTTACCATTTTATAAAAAATCAAGCCGTTAAAATTGCAGTCAGCAGGTATTCACCACTTAATTTAAAAAAAAGTAGTAAACAAAATATTACACAACACCACACTTAACAAAATAAAAATATCTTTATATGTAAAAATTAATAGGATTACTTGTTTTTATTCACTTGTTGCACGGTTCAGTGAACTAACTGATTCGAAAACGCCTGTGGCGATGCATCGCTTTTATAGCGCTCCAGGCGTTATTCATGTCTGAACAGGAATAATCAAGAAACTGCCACCTGACATGTTCTCGCAACATAGGAATTGGCAGTAACTGGATGATATATGAATAAAATATTCATGTGTATTTATACCTGATCCTATTTAATTTCTCAACTTTTATTTTAATATTTTTTTGGACCCTGGGTTTTGGCTCACCTAAAGGATGGCGCCCGTGTGCATTGCACACTTTGCACATATGGTTGCTGGGGCCCTGCATACAAGTGGACTGCACGAAGTCCAGAACTCACTCACATCGCACATGTGTGGCTCATTCTCAATAGAAGAGTTAGAAACCAGCAAAACTAATTCGCTACGGTAGATGAGGTTCGGAATAGACTGATTGAAATTCGGGTTCAGAATCCTATAAACTCATTTATTTTGAGTGTGAATCGTAGATGTCATGCATGTCTCGCAAGGGCTGGAAATATCAGGTGTTAACTGATTTTGGGAAACTTTGACTTTTTTATTATTAGTTTTATTTCAGATTCTATGAGTAACACTTTCATTTCGACTGTTCTCAAGCATTATTCCTTAGTGCTGTTGGATATCAAACTAAAAACATTGAATAGAAAGAAGCTGAATCCACGAATTGATACACAGAAACTAAAGAATGAAAACACTAAAAACGAAATATTTGAACACCTAAATATTAAAATTTAGGATGTGAAAACTTACATAACTGATGTAGAATTGAAATGGAATGCCATCAAAAACATAATGAAAGAAACAGCCAACGATAAACCTAGAATTAATTCGAGAAAGAAGAAGAACGATAGGCTGACAGATGAAATTCTGGATCTAATGGAAGAACGCAGGCAATAGCGACATAAAATACAAGGACATACACAATAACATCAGAAGAAAAATCAAGTTGGCAAAAGAAGACTGAATGGTCAGTGTGAAGAAATTGAGCAGCTTAGTCATCAGCATGATCTATTTAATCTCTATAAAAAGTGAAGGAAACAGCAGGAATTGGAAAAAAAGGAACAATGGGACTTTAGTAGATGATAACGGTTTAGCTATCTTAGAAGTCGAAAATGAGGGCAAAAGATGGAAGGAGTATATACAATCACTTTTTTTCTTGCGGAAAAGGAGGCAATACCAGGACCTTCTATAACAAAACGCGAAGTAGCATACGCAATAAATAATTTGAAAAGGAACAAAGCTACTGGCCCGAACGGAATTTGTGGAGATTTGCTCAAACTAATTCAGGAAGATCATTTGGACATTTTCACTGACTTTTTCAACTACGTCTACGATCCACAGAATATTCCTGACCATTGGCTGATTTCATCATTCATTCCATTACCAAAAAAATCATCTTTTGAAAAATGCGAGGAATATGGATCTATCAGTCTCATGAGCCATATTCTGAAAGTATTCCTTAGAATAATACATGGACGAATTTACCCAAAACTAGAACAAGACGCTAGTGATACGCAGTTTGGCTTCAGGAATGGTCTAGGTACTAGAGAACCATTGTTCAGTTCGAATGTTTTACTTCAAAGAAATCGTGATGTAAATTGCGATGTATATGCCTGCTTTATTGACTTCGAAAAAGCATTCGATAGGGTAAACCATCAGAGGAAAATAGAAATATTGCAGGAGTATCAAATAGACGATAAGGATCTTCGTATAATTCATAACCTATGTTGGAAGCAGGATGCGTTTGCTCGAGTGGAGGAAGTGGAATCGCAGAGATGCCAGATTCGTCGGGGCGCCAGACAGGGATGTGTGTTGTCCCCGCTGCTTTTTAATGTTTATTCTGAAAAACTGTTTGGAAAGCTCTTGGCGATATTGAGGATGGCATTTCCTTGAATGTTGTTTTGATCAACAATCTGAGATACGCGGACGATACGGTTCTTTTGGCAAGCACATGTGACGGACTGCAAAGGCTCATTTAAAGCATGGTACAAGTTTACGAAAGATACAACATGCGGCTTAATACGAAAAATATGATAATTAGCAAACATAACTAACCTCACGTACAATTTTATGCCGGAAGTTCTCCCATTGAAACAACCATAAAGTATCTGCGTGCGCATCTGCATAGTAACTGGAAACAGATTATAGGTATCAAAATACGTATTGAGAAAACCTATTTCAACAACATGAGAGCTGTTTTATGCAATCTTAAGTTGAATTTACAAATAAGAACTCATCTATTGAGGTGCTATATGTTCTCTATATTGCTGTATGGTGTGGAGCCTTGGACGTTGACTGATGCTGCTTATAAGAGGAGAGAGGTCTTCGAAATATGGTGCTACCGTCGCATGTTGAGAATATCTTGGGTACACCATGTGACGAATGAAATAGTTCTCGAACGCATGAACAAAGATACTGAGATTATGGGAACTATTAAAGAGAGAAAACTCGCATACTTTGGGCATATAATGCGGAATGATAAGTATGAAATCCTCCATCAGCCAATATTAGGCAATGGACCGGGAAAATATTTCAGGAATTATTTCGAGCTGCAGTCAATAAAGTAATATGGGCCAAAATGATCGCCAACGTCCAGTGAGGATAATGCACAGTAAGAAGAAGAAGCTGTTGGATAACTGGAATAATAATTCTTCAACATTTATTCTGAATAAATTTAAATTTTCGATTTCATTTGGTAGAGTAGATTGAGATATGTTCAAGTAAATGGCGCTTGTTGCGTACAAATTCATAATCAAAATTAACTTCATTTAAAGTTTTTAAGACATAATTGAATGTCTTGTGTTGTTCCATCGCGAACGAGCTATCCTGTATATTTTTTATCCCGTAGTTAATGCGATAATTTTACAAAACACGTCGAACCATTTAGATATATATTTGAGTCTTTAAAGAGCAACCCTTTAAAGGGAGGTGGGGCCTTTCAATCCTGCAACATTGAATGGGACTAAGGAGTCGAGAAATACCCCATTCGAAATATCTTCAAAGCATCTTTACAACGGTGTATGAAAAAGTCTTTCTGCCGAATCAGTTTTGCTAAAAATCATTTATTAATTTAAACTTGCTACTTTGAATATTCTGGCAATTTTCAAAATTATTGAGGAAAGAGAAACTGAATCAATTTTAGTTTTGAAGGAAGATCTCTCGAGGGTAGTTAGCCTGTGTGCATTAACCTCTAAATTCATTTACCTTGAGGTATTAGATGAAAAAAGTAGGGTTCCGTGTAATGTCTTCCGCTTTTTTACCAGCATCATATATCTAAGAAAGATCTCATTGTTTTATCTTGTCCACAATAAAATACGAAGTCCAATTGCTTCGAATCAAATGTTTAAATTCTCCTCCACTTACTTTCATACAATAATACAATAATAATTGAAAACCATCTCTTACATGGTTCAGTATATATGGAACTATTCAACGAAAACCATTTACAATTCTCTGGCGTAGATCATCGAAACTATTAGACTTAATCATTTTGGATGTGATAATTCGCTGCAAGAAGCTACACAGTTCAGGTCATGAAATCGAACAGACCACTCTATAGAACCTCTTCTTTCAATTCAACGACGAGGATATTTAAAATTCAGGTATTACAGAACTGGTGCCGATAGAGAGAAGGAGCTCCATCTTGTTAGAAATGCAATTGTTATTCAGTATGCAGGGATCTTTCTCCAGTTATGCCGTTATCAATGGATCGATTGCATTTTACAGCATATCGAAATAAACTTCGCTGTTTAATTTACCATGACTACACAGAGGTCAAATAAGGTGCTCTACCAAAATTCCTAGTCAAACACTTAGCCCTTCCGTATTTGTGTCACTCCAAAATCTGTATTCTTACCGACTAACCGACATACTGAAAAACTAAATTTGTTAGAAAAGCAAACGTTGTACAAGCAATGCGGTTTATTGTTGATATGCTAGGCGATTATATCGAAAACCTTTTGCCTTCATTATAAATAATCTTCATTTAAGTCATGAATTAATTGAATTTCGCTCGGATGGAACCAGTATTCATGTAAAATTCAAAAAGCGTCAGATTTGCTAACACCAGATGCTGCATAAATTTGTCGTACAGATTCCGTGTTTGGCATGAAGTGGACATGTTCCAATACTGCATCAGTTGTTGTTTCGTCATTAACAATCACAATGTAATGGATAGATTACATTACAGTCCTGATGTCAATTCCATTACATACTTATGGCGAACGTTATTTTAAATATATTCTGGTTGAATATCCTTGAAACCATTCGGGCACAATTTTGATTTTGGGAATGAAAGTTTACCAGCTCAACACGTTCTCGTCTTTCTAATGTGTTCACCTCAGTTTTCACCACATCGCCAAAGTGGTAACAGAATGAGTGACTAACAATGAATCAAATGATCGAACAAACGTTTCACCAGATAAACACCTTGCCAAAAGTTTGGTTTAAGCAAATGTTTAATTTTTTTAATTTATATATAGTTTGGGTGAATTCTTTTCATTAAATAAGAAGAATTGATAAAACAATGAGCTGTTGATTTTTTATTATTGTAATTTATAAAAAAGGGCTTTCAAAGGACATTAAAAAAAAACAACTTTTGCTATCATATGAAACTTCAAGGTGAATAAATTTACAGCTCAATGCACAAGGCGCTAATTATCCTCGAAAGCTCCCTTTTGAAACAAACATTGATTTTTTTTTCGCTCTTTCCAATAATCTTGAAAATAGCCAACATATTCCTTAGGTATACAAGGATACAAGTATTCCCAAGGATTTCAACCATCTACATTCTCATAAAATTTCAGCATACAATACTATGGTCATTTTCGTAAACTTTATCATTAGAAAATCTTGAAGAAGAAATTTGAACTATTAAAAGTATAGCAGACCACGACGTTCGTGATCGTTACTTAATTGACAAAATAGTAAAATGACAACAATTACATATATACAAATCCCTTATATATTCAAGTATCGACAAATCCAAGAAATAAATCCCTCCAACACATGAGTGAAAATGTCGCAAATAACCTATTGAAATCTAAAATTAAATTCAGAACTCGAGATAAATTCTCATCAATCTTATTTAAACTGAAAATCCTATCGTGAATTTGAATAAATCAGGAGTTTATAATCTATCTTGTTCAGATTGCAATAATTACTACAACGTTCAGACTGGTCGTTAATTATAGATTGGATATGAATAACGCCGAATTCTTTTCAAGATTTAACATAAGCCAACCACTTAATCCAAAATGGCCCCTCATTTTCTAGTATTGATAAATTGAAAGTTCCACACAGTGCCCCCAAAGCGTAGAAACTTCAATTATGTAGAATCAGTTAAAATTTCCAAATCACCTTTTAATGACAACTTTCAGATAATGAACGACCTGACCGATCTATGGAAATCCCAAATTTTCCGTGTATTCGAATAAATTTCTTTCAATAGTTGTTGAACACAATCATAATATCTGGGTTTTTTGAATCCAATTAACGTTCTAATCAAATATATTTCATGCCACTTTGTACTTGGTTTTCATACTGTCCGATGATGAACGTGAGTTCGAAACAGCGGTGATATATTAATTTAATTAATTTGATGGTAGTACACTAAAAACTTCCATTTTTGTTTCAATCATGCTCAACTATCAAGTACAAAATAGAAATCTAATTTTAATTTATATATAGGTATTAAAAAAAAACACTGTGTTTTAATGTCGCAAATGTTATGGATTCAAATATAGCTCGGAGCTTTGTTGTAATGATATTCTGTTTCACTCAATACCGGAAATTATTCACGATTTTGAACATTCTATTGAGAAACTATATTAGTCCAGTTTTATACAGGGTGTCACATAACAGTATGTTACAACTTAAGGGAGTAAAACTACGTGCAATTTTAAGAAAAAATGTTCATATAAACATAGGTCCGCAAAAGCTTAGGAGATACAGGGTGTTGAAATTTCCGGAAAAAATTGTTTTTTTCTTCAAAACTTCTGCAGTTTCTGAGATATTCGTCCCAAGTTTGGAATGCAAGCTATTTTTCACAGCCTCCATCATTACACGTCCTAAATTTAACTAGAATCTTCAAGGTGTTTTCTTTTCCGGAGCCATGTCTTATTTTGCCCTTTCAAACTTTTTTGCAGTACACCACTGATCAGTATACAATATATTTTCGTCATCTTCATTCAATTTAGAAATTTTTTTTACACATGTGATTTTTTCGTACCTCCAACCGTCGAGCAAAAAATAATAAACGATTGTATGCATTCGCTGAATTGAAAGCACTTCTAATTATAAAAACGACTAGTAGGCTTTGATTTTTTTCATCTATCTATTTTGTTAGTTGCTAAAGTTGAACCAGTGTCTGCCCCAATAGTTTATTGAATTAACGATTAGTTTTAAGGCTTTTGAAGTTATAGCTGTAAGAAAAAATGTCTAATTTTACTAACGCCGAATTGGCTGATATCCATTACATGTACAGTCTGGCTGACGGAAACACAACAGAAGCTAGGCGATTATATCAGTTGCGCTTTCGAGTAACACCTGACAGGTCAACCTTTACAAATATCCACAGAAGGTTGAGGGAAACTGATACTTTTACTGCAAATAATCATTTGAAAGGTGCAACTCTAACTATTAGAACTCCAGATATTGAGGAAGCAGTTTCGAATTGTATTGATTTGAATCCTCCTGTTAGTACAAGAAGAATTGGAAATCAGTTGAACATTTCACATGTTCTAGTTTGGAGGATTCCCCACGACTTTTTATTGTACCCGTTTCATATTCAAGGCGTCCAAACTCTGCTTCCTCAAGATTTTCCTTCAAGACTGAATTTCTGCCGATGCTTCTTAGATAAAATTAGAGGAAATGCTCATTTTGATAGTGAAATAATGTTCACAGGCGAAGCTAACTTTTCGGGACTGCTATCTCAAATTTTCACTATTATTATTATTGGGCTGAAGAAAACCCCCATTTGATTGAAGAATCTCATCATCAAGAACAATTACCACTAAATGTCTGGGTCGGAATAATTCAAAATTATTTGATTTGGATTGAACGGTCCTGCTTATCTGCAATTTCTTAAGGAGGAGTTACCTTTATTGCTCGAGGATGTGCCACTTTTGGTGGGAAATACAATGTGTTGCATGCATGACGGGGCACCGGCACATTTAGTGGAGAAGCTAGGGAATTCTTGAATAATACATTCAACAACCGATAGATTGGTCGGGGTGGCCCAGAACCATGGCCTCCCAGGTCCGCAGACTTAATTGGTTTAGACTTTTTCTTATGGGGATATCCCAAAAGTTCTTTTTATAGCACTCCAGTGAACACTGTAGAAGAATTGAGAAATCGAATAACAATCTCTTGTGATACGATTAGAAATACCCCAGGAATATTTCAAAGAGTGCGTGATAATATGGCAAGAAGGACAGAGGCCTGTATTCTTGCAGGTGGGGTACACTTTCAACAATTTATTTAGTTTTTAATTTTCTTTTTTTTTCGTTTTATATTGAATAAGTATAAGTTGAGTCTCAGAAGACGAGCTATCAAAATAAAAGCAAATTTTGGGCATACCTATCGAGTATTTCTATTATTTTTTTATTTAGCGAATAACATACAATTCAAATAATTCAAATTCAATAATTTTTCACTCGAAAACGGTTGGAGATACAAAAAAATTACAGGTGTCAAAAAAGTTTCTAAATTAAACGAAGATGAAGAAAGTTGATCGTACGCTGATAAGTAGCGTACTGCAAAAAGTTTGCAAGGACAAAATGAGACATGGCCTCGGAAAAGAAAACTCCACGTGAATTTCAGTTGAAATCTATGACCTGTAATGATGAAGGCTGTAAAAAAAAGCATGCATTCCAAATTTGGGCTGAATATCTCGAAAACTCTAGGTTTTTCCGGAAATTTCAACACCCTGTAGCTCCGTAACAAAGCTTTTGCGGACCTACGTTTATATGACCTTTTTTCTTAAAATTTCACGTAGATTTACCCACTCAACTTGTGACATACTATTACGTAACACCCTGCATAGACTATATTCAATTTCGATAGAGTAAGCATTTACTTCAAAGTATAAATATTACCCAAACAATTCTTATCAATTATATCTATTGGTATGTTGAATATTCTAAGAAAATTCTATTGTATACAACGATTAATGTAAAATTAATTGAAGAGTGATGAAACGCCTCATTCTTCAATCTATATTTTTATCTCTTGGTCTGAGCAATATTAAAACTTGCTTCACTCATTTCATTTAAAACGACACAAAAATCTTAAAATAAATACTGAAAGAAGTAGTTCAACTATAAATGCGATAGTTCAGTTGAATTGTGTCAAAGAGCTTCAAAAAGCAATCTCATTGATTCCAGTTAAATAATCTAGAACACCTTTTTTCTAAATATGTTCTCACTTCTTTTTCAGGTATATGTCAAATAAAAGAAATGCATTATTTCAAATTACACTCAAAACGTTCTACTGCAGAAGAAATACTAAAAATTTCTCGTTATTTTGTATTTATTAATATATTTCGCATAACTAGATATTACTGATGGAAATTTCTTTTTTCAGATTTGGAAGAGTGTATAGCCTGGCACAAAATTAAACAAATCTCCGTTCAGCTCCATGAGGAAATGATGTGTGCAGGACATAAGACGGGAAAAAGAGATGCTTGCTTGGGAGATTCCGGTGGACCACTAATTCTTTTGGAAAATGGACGGTGGACTCTGGTAGGCATAACCAGTGCAGGGTTTGGATGCGGAGAGCCACATCAGCCAGGCATTTACCACAAAATATCTTTAACTACCAACTGGATCAAATCTGTTATTAAATTTGGAGTTTAGTATGTTCCAAAATAATATCTAATTGGTTAGTTAGGTCTAAAATATTTAGGTCTTTTGTGAAATATATTTCATATTTATACAAATGAATGTTTACAATGAATAAGTTTATATATGATTTCCTGTTTTTCTAGTCATGTAGTAAGATCCCCAATTAAGATGTTAATTTCTTTAAAAATAAACACATTCGGAGTATCTCAATACTTATTTTATTATCAAACTAATTTACTTACTCCTGTTAATTTAAATGGTTTTAATGAATGCCCATAACTGTGTATATATCCTTAATAATCTCTGTCTAATAATGGTATCGATTATCGAAGGTGAAGTATTATTTCGTAAGACATTTTGATTTTGAGAATTATTTTATGGTCGATCGATGATAAATATAAGGGTTTTCGGAAATTCAAAAAATTTTGCTTTCGCCTTTCATGAAAGTTCTAATTCCAACGTCATTGTCAATCAGTCTCAATTTTTTATATTACATGTTTAACGTATCACGTTTAACTACTTTGAAAAATACTCTCAATACAATTAAGAAAGACAACTAATGAAAAGATTCGACTTTTAACTATCATTATTCATGAAATTACAGATAAAAGGTTTTTCAATTACAAGGCACTAATTATTGATTTAAAATTGGAAAAAGTTAAGTTGTATTGTTGTATTCTGAACAGTGTAAGAAATTCACTCCTGATACAAATTTATCCTAAAGTGAAGTTTTAACTTTAGTCTACATCGTAAATAGAAACGATGTTTGAATGAATGACGTAAAAATTATTCAATTGGTGGTGCCTTGAGTACATAGTTAATGAGATCACGTCTGGAAAGTCCCAAAATGTTGATATTCTATTAATACCAATTTTTAAACTAACCCAATAAAGTACATTTTTGAGAACATGAAAAATCAAATAAACAAATTATAAATATAAATATTTTTGTTTTTCATGACGTAATCCTTTGAATCTGTAATCAAAAGGGCTCCACGGAACGAAAAATTTTTACGCCAATTAATTGAACAATTATCTTCGTTTATAATGAAGACAAAAGTTCAATAATTCGAAGGAAAACTTCGTCTGAAAAACAGTGTGGAGTGAAGTTATCTGAAATCTAGCTGAGACGACTGATTTTCGGCGCTACTTAACCTGCTTTCCTCATGTGCATACTGTAATGACGCATCACTTAAAGCATTTGGTTCAAATTTGTTCATTAATTATAAAGAAATGACGACACACGCAAAAAGTACTCATTCTATCATTGTAATTTGAAATTTCACTAGA
The DNA here is from genome assembly GCA_013387265.2 of Cryptolaemus montrouzieri. NCBI lineage: Eukaryota > Metazoa > Arthropoda > Insecta > Coleoptera > Coccinellidae > Cryptolaemus > Cryptolaemus montrouzieri. Next base: position 47,431,867 of record JABFTP020000185.1, on the reverse strand, counting down.
TTCTTAGAAATAACTGACATTATTAGTTGGTCTTTCCCAAAGGTGAAACCCACAGTGAGAATTGCATTTTTTGCCATTTCGTTTTGCATATTAAATACACTATTAAAAGACGAGAAATTATCTCACCCTGCTTTAAAAATACTAATTTTGCTAGAACTGCTTCAGGATTTTATAATACAGTCTCTCCAGAAAGTTGTCACATAGTTATATACGCAAATTTGTTTCGTGAAACACAATTAGTGTTGAGTCAGAAAGAAAGCTGATAATAAATGAATCTGCTGTAGCAGTTTTCTGAGCGATCCTACACTCAGCATAAAGAAAGTTTACAAAATAGTAACGTTTCTCTTGAAATCATCTTACGTATTGAAAATAGTGTATGTTTTATCTCTAATTAGTAAAACTGGTCTCTAATTCCGATGAAATCCTCGATTTCAATTTGATGCGTTATTGGGTCGACGAATTTCTCGCAATCCACAACGTACTTTGAACATATGTTCCCCAGATGTTTCTACGTTTTTTCGTTAACGGATGTGAATGACATTGTTCAAGCTACAGAATATCCTGGTTTGGGGCATTTGATATTCTTCCTCCTAAGGACTTTTGAAATCGAAATTGAAACTAACCGAATTCCCTAAAAGACTTACGACAGAGAATTGAGATGTTTGTAACAATTATTTATATCGTACGAAAGGTAATATCTGTTATATTGATTTCTTATAAAGTTGATCATTCAGTGCCTGAAAGCGGTCAACCAGCAATTAGTATTACATTTCAGATAAAGGAAAGGGATCTTATAACTGCGCTAAAAATTCAGGAAATGCGAGACTTCAGTTTTTCAGTTCAGATTTCTTAGGTTATGCACACAGAAAAGTCATATTGAATATTTCAATCAGTCCTAAAGTACTGGATTATTCTCTTTCAAGTTACATTCATTTGAGTTGGGCCTTTTTGTTATTGAAACTGTATATTTTGGGCATAATTACCGCTGTATGCGGGATAAGTTTACTACAATTTGAAATCGCAATCATATTCGAAGCCGTCCACCATCTCAGGTATACTCTCCATTTTCTTTTGTTTCGATTTCTTAGTTTCGAATAATTTCAGGCTTCAAATAACTACCTGCAATAGTTTGCATATTATTTGCTAAGTAGTCACTTGATATGCAAACTATTGCAGGTAGTTAAAGCCTATTATATATAAAAAAATAGACTTATACCTGATATATATGATATATATATATATATATATATATATATATATATATATATATATATATATATATATATATATATATATATATACCTATACCTGTATTTATATACCTTCCTGTATTTTGCATTGCTGGATTTTGGAAAATACTAGAAAACATCCTTAGGTTTTGGAGACACTACCACTCAGGCTGAGTACCCTCTATCAATTATTTTGTAATTTTTTTCCTCCTTCATTTTTTTTATGTGGTGATATTTCTGAATTTTCACGTCATTTACGTTCGATTCCATATCGAAATTATATTCATTGTGATCAGTTTGATTGGACTATAGATATTTTCATAATCAATCGATAAATTTACTTCATATTTGGTTCAACTCCTCAACTATATATATATAATAATAATTATTTTGACCTCTGAATTTATATCATTTACATTGATATTTCATGTAAATTAATGCCGTCATTCACCCATCTAATCTCGGTATTTGTATATATAAAGGTTTTCATATTATTCATAACGTAGAATTCATAATATTTAGAATATAAGAAATTATTATTTTCTGTACATGGAATTGTGATAGAATATCTCATCATCAACTGATCATTTCGATCAATTATTTGAATTATTATTTTCATCAATATAATTATTGAATTCTAAAATATATTGCGTTGTGTATTATTTCTTGAAATGATATAAATACTCATTACACTGAGCATCAAATTCAATTATATTTTCGTCAGAGACTTTATTTGATAGTTTGTACTCATTTCAACGGGGTTCGTTAGTCACTCCGGGATTCTATTTTCGTTCTAAACTATTTGGCGCCATTCATTTTACATTGTTGGAAATCAACCCATCTCCACTGAAGACTATAGCCGCGAGCATCCCCTCTTGAATTTAATTATGTTAACAGTCAAGATAGAAAATATTGATCCATAAGTTTGCTTTTAAAATTTACCGTAACAGGTTCACTGAGTTACCGAATGCTCCTGAATGTTTGCGAATATTTTCACAACCTCCACATTGTCTTGTAGTGGAAGGGGGACATTTTCAACATTGTCTTCATCAAAATGACTGTAAGTGAAGTCTTTGGGAAAAACTATCAGTGCGAGAAGGGAAAAAATAACTACGCAATTTAATCATCTTTAAAATTGTGTGATTTGACCCACTTTTCCCATTAAAATTATAAGGGTGAAGCCGTCGAAGATGTGTGAACTGAGGTGTAAAAGTGAAAAAAGTCTTTCTTAGAAATATTGATATATTTGACTTATGGTTTACCAACTAATAAAACTGCAAAAGCAATCAACAATTCAAGAACAAAAAAAGATTTTATCTTATGTTCACTCCATTCAGTATGATCTTACTCATAACGCGATCAAGTTTAGAATCATTTTTCCGACACTAGAAGACAGCAGGTCTGAAGGAAAGACGTATATATATATATATATATATATATATATATATATATATATATATATATATATATATATATATATATATATATATATATGGGCATTTTTTCAAATGAATTATAATCAAATTATAAGACTTAGGGGCAAAACGTTTTTGCTAGCTAAAAGTCCAGAATAGCAGCTAAAAGCAAGTGAATCATGTGAGACTTTTTTGTCCCAAATAAGTCTTATCAATGCACGAGTGAATGATTCTAAGATAGTCTCCCTAAATATATATCGTTTATGTAGTTTTTATAGAAACAAAATGGCACCCGTGGCCATGTTTTTTCTTTAAAGTAGCTGATAATAGAAACCTTTTAGAGCATTGAAGCAATTCAAATGGGCTTTATGGGAATTATTTAATAATTTCTACAAGCATAGTGTAGTGTGCAGATTTCATTCAACCGAAATTCCATAATGCCGACTTAAACTGGCGTGGGTGTGGTGAATTTATGTTACATGTTTGGTGTTGTGGGGTGAAATTCACCCCATTGGGTTTCTCGTGTGAAAAAATTATTTTCACAATAAGTTACGGGAATTCGATAATTGACTGCGTTAAGAGACTCCATATTCTTTCACAAAAAAAATTGCATTTTATTAACCCACCTACAGAATATAATAGAAAAAAAAATTTCACGACATAATTCTAATGAAAATAATGAAAAAAATAGCAAAACGGTTCAGAATATAAAAGAACGTATTCATTCAGTAGAATATGAATATCAAATAAATGAACAAAAATATATGATTCTATCAAAGAGAAAAACTCGATCTTGAAATATTGAAAGATAAAAATTTTACAGTGTGCTCTATTGATAGCAATTTTGACATAGAATAAGACTGTGCTCCAGGCACAAAAAAAAACTTCACATTTGGCACACTTCATTTGACTTCTTCACCCCTGGGGCACATTCCCCTCTTTCATTCGTTTCTAATTCGTTCTCACTCAATGAATATTTAATTGAATTTTTTAATTGCTTAGGCAACCTCTCATTATCTTTACATAAGATGCTTTTGCACAAACTGCAAGCCCAAATCTAAAAGAGATTCTCTTCTCTTTTGTGTATTCTTAGTGTTGCTTTGATATATTATTCTAGCATTGATAACCCTGACGTTCATCATTGAAAAAAACAGGGTTAGTGGCCATCTTCTACTGTTACGTGATATGTCATAATTTCCGAATAGTTCGTCGACCACATCTACTCCGCATTTGGTGAAATTCTAAAAATCTATTGTCTCAGGTTTTTTCGCTTCTCCAGTTCTTTAAGCTATTTTATCGTTGTGGTGAAGCGTGGAGGCACCCAGTACTACTTTTTTCTTCTTCAGTATATATGATAATATTGTAGTGTCCTTTTGAAAACCAAATTTAGTAGAAAGACTTCTCGATTTCTAGTATCTAGAAACGCAGGTGGAAGCTCAGCTTTATTTGTTCTTATGGTGCCAACGGAAGTAAGTTTGTGATTTTTCAACAGATGGATCATCAGCGGAAAACTGGTAAACCGGTTATCGAAAGTCACATTTCGGTTAGTTTGACTGATGTGTGCCGCTAATCTGTCAACAATATCGAACGGTGAATAGGATACTTTGAATGGGCAATCTTGTTGTTGACCCGTATATGGTTCCATATTCAACACGTAATACGATTTTGCATCAACTAAAGCGAATATTTTCAATCCATACTTTGAAGGTTTATTTGACATATATACTCGAAAAGGACATCAACCACGAATTGCAGGAAGCTATTCATCTATGGTGACGTACTCGCTAGGAGAATAAGCGCCTTGACAGTTTTCAACAAACTTAATGAGCAAGGCTCTAATGTGGGTGAATTTATCAATTTGTAGCCTAATTTGTCTGTTTACAGAGTTATCAAAACGCAAGCATCTGAGTAGTACTTGAAATCTTTGCAGCGACATAACTCTTCTGAATATATCAATACCCAAACCATTAGTTTTCCATAGGTCCTCTATATCAATACAAACCATTAGTTTTCATTCCTCTTTCGAATTTGTACACCCCAGACAAGAAAAGGAGATCTAAAAGCATGAAGTTTGGCAGCACCTACTTCGTTGATCACATATTTGTGCTGATCATCATAAAGATCCCGAATAGTAGCCAAACACTGATTGGTATATCTTATGATACTAGTAATAATAACCTCATTAAACAAAATATCGAAGCATTCTTCAGCTGTTTTGCTGTTCCTTGTAGCAAGCCGTACTACTGAGAACTCACCCCTAATTATGTTTTCCGATCTGGTTCGTGCTGCTCGGTTTTGACAAATTTATGATCACATGGTTTTCTTATCTCTTCCGATGAAACAATTTTCTGATGACGTTATATTAGATGATATTTGATTATCATCTTGTTCATCTTCTGAATGAACGCCTCCATCATCGTCAACCTGTTCCGAATCATCTTCCCCTTCTGATTCAGAATCATGTAAACTTTCTTGAATTATATCTTCATTTTCAGAATCGACTAAGTTTTTCATTTCCCAGATCATGCCATAAGGCGAGGAGCTTCCTTTGTTGTTCTTCGTAACTCATTTCTCTAAAAAACCAACAAAAAATTAATATTACTTAAAAACTAACCCCATATCACAAAACATACCTGTATGACTAGAAGAAAAAAAAGTGGGTTATTATCACCAAAATTGTTCATAATCTATAACGTCAGTGGTGTTGTGGGGTGAAAATCAGCAAGTCAAATTTCGCACTCAAATAACAAATATGTTAACATAATTAGAGCTAAGAGGCAACTGAGACAGCAATATTCAGTTCAACATTTGAAGATACTGAAGAGATGGGGGCGCTGACAGTCTCCGTGTTTTTGTGATCTGGGTGATTTTAACCCCACCACATCAACGCCGGGTTATTCAGTGGATATCAGTTTCTTCGTGTGAGCAACTAAATTATTGACCAAGGCATATCTGGTTTTAACATGTTCTCATAGTTAAGTATTAATGATGTCTTTTTCAAACAATACATAGACAATGCTTCTTAAAACCGAATACTTATTTTGAGATACATGCAATTTTCTCAAAGAATAGAAAACTGAATTTGTTTCTTTTCAAAAATGAGCAACAGTTATTGATAATTTATTAAATCAGGTAAAAAGTGAATAGATTCATTTTAAATAGTGAATAGGTTATTGGAATCAATATACAATAGTTTCATTGCATTTCAACAATGTACCAAGTGATGAAATCAAATGTTATAGTCAGTATTAAATAATTTGAGTACACTTCAAATGAGTTGCCAAGTTTGGAGAAGAAATGTGAAAATCAAAATAAAATAATTTCAGTATGTTTCTAATTTTGCCATGTTATGAATACAAATGTTATAATTCAGCATATGAAAATAAATGTTCAACATATTAGATATTAGATAACTTCAGATATATAATATAATAATATAATTTGTCAAGTAAAATTTAAATAGTTTGGAGTTTGAGAAGTGATTATAACCTTCAATGCAGTCAGAAATTACGTAGCAAATATCTTAAGAAAATTAAGTATTAAACATAAATATTTAAGCAAGATTCATAAAATAATAACCTGTAATTGTAATTCTTTTTCCCTGTCGGGCCTCTCGGAGAAGAACAGTCTGTTCCTTCATCCACCTTTCTGAACTTTATCTACGATTATATAATTTTAATTTTAATACTGATCCACGAGAACTAAACGAATAAAGAAAAGAAAAAAAACTCTATGCTTAAATTTGTTACTGCACTAAACTTGGTATTATCGAAACAATGAGAAAAATACAGATGCTTTTCAGGGAAACCCATCTTGGCATCGAAGGCAAGTGGGTTTGACCACTTCGAGCCTCTGAGACCAAAACGAAATTCCCCTACAGTTTGTGAAAACTGTAGGTTTTGAACGAACATCAATATCGATACCATTGTAAGCAGGTCACTTTATGCGAATGGGTTGAACCACTTCGAGACTCACCGCGAGCAATTTTGCTAATATTTAAGCCACTGAAGACAAGTGGATTGGTTCATTTCAAGTCTCAGGCGTACGTCTACTATAATTCTTCCTGGTAATAGGACCGGGTTCGGCATCTCCGGTTTGGTCGTCGGCAAGTGGGTTGAACCACTTCGAGGCTCAGGAGAGAAAGTTGTACCAAGAGAAGTCGACGACGAATTCCTACAAATGAATTGATCTTTGTGCGAGATGGTTGAGTTATATTTCTAGGGTCGGTACGTGTCGTCGTCTCCCCCCAAGGACGAGTGGATTGAATTACTTCTTGCTCCAAGGAGGAACCGATGTATTAACAATAGAATGAGCATCACTTACTGAATAAATTAATTGAGCTTGTAAACTGAATCATCCTAACGTCGAGATCGAGGAGTTTACCAGAAGTCTTTACACGCGTTCTTCCTTCAGCTCTTGGTTCCTAATTACATGTTGCACAAGGCGTTTTCGAAACGCGTAACTCTGTTGCGACGTGAGGATTGTGTCTGAGAAAATACCAGATGATGTCCGCGATTGTGGTCGCGAAAGGGTGTTCAATAACTGTCCGAGATACCGTCGAATTTTGTTTGCGTTCGATTACTTATTTGAATTTGGCTGCATTAAAAAGACCCAATTTTAACGCTTTAGGATGATTTTAAGCTACTTCAGATTATGTAGTTTTTTTATGCGCGCTTCCCAGGAATAGGCGAATCTGTTACAACACATGAGTGGGCACCGGGGATGAATTGAGGTGTCTGTTTACTCGCTTCTTGAAGAGGGCCAAATTGTAGGATGTTAGACGGAAGCGAGTTCCACAGCTCACAGGCCCTGTAAACAAAGGAATTCTTATAGAAAGAGGTTTGTGGGGTCGCTAAATGTACCGCCATATGGTGAGAACTCCTTGCCAGTCTAGTGTTGCGGCAAAACATGAGTTTTCCCGGAATGTTTGGGCTCAAATCCCAAAACATGGGAACAATATTCCAAAGCAGGTCGAATGTGCGCCTTATATAGACGATGAGATGATGTGAAGTATCGCTTGGCTCTGAAAAGAAAACTAAGTTTAGCTGATGAAGACTTAGTTATTGCTGATACATGTTCATGCCAGCAAAAACCAGAAATGACCGTTATTCCGAGAAGGTACATTGAATCATTGGATGCGATTTGTTGGCCTTGCATGGTTAGAGGAGGTTCTCCAGCGGGGACCTTTCTAGAAAACGTAGTTGCTTGCGTCTTTATCGCGTTGAAGCTCACCAGGTTCAACTGATGCCACTCCGATATCTTCTGTAAGTCAGAGTTTGAGTTATTAATTTATTGACATCTCTGACACTGAGATTTCGCAGCTGTCATCGGCCGCAGACTACTGAAAGACAAATCCAGGGTACAATCATCTTCAAAACCGAGGATTTCGTTCTCTGTAGATGACAGAAGATCGTTTGTCTACAACAAAACCAAGATTGGCGAAAGAATGAATCCCAGAGGTACTCCTGCTTGCAACCGGAAACAATCAGATGTTATACCGTCGACCACAACTTGTATTGATCCATTTGAAATAAAGGTACTTATCCAACCTCGCAATTTTTCGGGAAGCGCATATGCAGCGAGTTTTTTCAACAAGGCTGCATGCCGAACCCTATGGAAGGCTTTAGAGATTCCCCGTGCGTTTCCATGGTTGATGTACTAACATGAGTGACGAAGGCGAGCAGATCTTCAGTCGATCTCTGCCTGCGAAAACCATACTGACAGTCTTTAGTAATTCCCTGCAACTCAAGATATTTGATGAGTTCATCGTTCATGACTCTGTCCATCACTTTGGACATAATGGAAAGAAGTACAACAGGGCGGTAGGTAGGTAAGAACTTCTCTCCTTCCTATGAGATCGGTTGAATTCTCGGTATTTTCCGGCTGTTCGGAAAAGTCTGGCTTTCATGAAAAATCTGAAACAGACGATTGAGAATGGGCGCCAGTTCGGGAGCACGCTTTCTCAGGACGATATTACGTCTAGACCAACTGACTTCTTGTAGTTCAGCTGCTCGAGAGCCCGCCTTACAGTGCGAACTCTGAACTTGATTTCTGTAATGGAAGAATTTGTAGGTGGGATATTTGGTGGTATTGAGTTAGATGAATCCAGAATAGAGAGAGCAAAGATATCTCTTTCGGAGATGATACTATACTTTCGTCTTCTCTTAAAGAGGCGAAAACGCAGATTGGCACAAATTGGCACTGACAGTCTTCGCCATAGACCAGAACTGTCTAGTCCCGCTTGCCTGTTCAAGAAGTTTATCAGTTACCCCTCCGTTGAAATTGGCCTATGCTCTTGCAGTTGTTAGGTTCAATACGTTCCAGATTCGTACGAAGGTTGTTCTTGTTTCCTCCGTTGGACTTATCTTCCATGACTTCTGACTCTGTTCTTATCTGCAGAGGCTCTTTCGCAATCCTTGTTCAACCATGGCTTTTGTGCAGTTGTTTTTTCATGAAATGAGGAATGTAGAGATCCATTTCTGCATGAATGATTTCTGTAACAGATTCAGTGCACACATTGATGTCAGGATCTGAAAAGCAAGCATCACCGAATGGAAAGCACGAGAAGAATTCACGCAGCTCATCCCAGTCAGCACGGTTATAGGGCCAAATGCGTTTGGGTGGTTCAGGCTCCTGAAATAACCTAACCTTATCACTCAGATAGTGAAACAGTCCAGGGAAGTGAATGTCGTTGGGCGAGCGATATAGACAGCCTAAGAACAGTGTTTTATCCTACAATCAGATTTTATACCACGCAACGTCGAAAGCGTCGTCCTCCATCGTGTCCTCTCTCTGGCATGCGACATCCGATCTGTCGAAAACACAGAGGCCCCCTTTAAACCTAAATCTTGTATGTAAGTCATACCCATTAAATCGTAAAAATGTTGTGTCGGTTGTTCGACTTATGTGGGTTGCGGTTAGTACCAGCCCATGGGGTTGTGCGTATTGCAGATGCTGGTGGACTGCATCGACATTCACATTGTTGTGCCCAGTCCTCTGATGTTGAAGAATTCTATGAAGAGTTTGCTTTCTTTTCTAGAACGTGAATGAATTAGTGAATTCGCCGGAGGTGTGCTCGACTTACCCGCATCATGAACCCCTCGAGGCAGTCCCCCCCGGAGATCCGAATGGAAGACTATTTTAACTCAGGATGATTTTGTCGCAGAAGAGCTCTACATGCGTCGTTGCCAATCCTTCCCACCGTGGAAATCGGACTATCCTCCAGATTCTGTGACCAATTCACGGGACCTATAGCTGGATGTGGCGGTATCACACCGGGCGACGAGGGTGAGGCCGCCTGCCATCTATCAAAAAATGTAATTATTGAATACTTCTGATATAGAATTGAAATTAAATGTGTAAAATGTTTTTCAGTTAGATCTACACTAAACATTATTCACAATTGATAATAAAATTCAATTAAATGAAATATCGAGAAATAAATGAACAATTTCAGCAAATAGACGAAAAGAAATAACTAGACCCCGATTCTGGGTCAAATCATTAATAAAAACGAGTTACACATTTGTTCTAACCTATAAATTCGCATGCAGATTCACAATTATTCCAGGTTGAGAATTTACTTTTACCGATAAACCCTCGGTATATTCGAAATATATTATCAAATGAATGAATGAAATGTTTTGAATTCCGAATGTCTCCATTATTCTAGTTTCAAGTATACTGGGATTTCCATAAAGTGAAAGCCATTGTCACAAGAAAGCAAGTTGTTGTCTCAGTGCTCCTATCTCATTCAATCTGGATTCGTATCACAAATGAATTTTCATAACAATAGGGATAGGTATTGTTTGTACTTTCGCTGAAAGATGACTAACAATCATAACAGTGTTGCGAAACTGACGAAATGAAACTTGGAATTCCTTATGTGTATTGAAGAAAGTTCGGAACCGGATGTATTAGAATATAAAATATAGGATATGTGGCAACGTTCATGGATTTACAAGGTCGGTATGAGAATCTTTTCTACAGTGGCGGCACCATCTTATTTTTATCTTTCATGGAACAATACTCAAGTTCATGAAACTTGTGATCGAAAACAATTTAATTGATTTGATTGAGGAATTCATTACTTGATGAAAATTGATATACAGGGTGCTTCAACGAAAACTAAACAGAGACTATATCTACCAAGATATTCATTTCTGATCGAAACGCAAAAACAGGTCAATTTTTGTTTCAAGGGGGACATCTTTTGGGGTACAATACTTGCCTGAAATATCAACCCCCTATGCGAGGGTTTCAATCCTTGAACATTTTGTATAGGAAAGATGGGTCGAGTGATGACTCAAAAGAAAGGTGGTATCTTTGTCTACATTGCCTTGAACGAATTTTCATTTTAAATTGAAAATTGTGAAAGATACAGGGTGAGCAACTGAAAGATAGGGAAGACTATTTCCCTGAGACTATTCAAGTTTCAGAGAAGTAAAATGGAACAGATCCATGCTGATCAATGCCTGTCATCATCAAGTACCATCCTCATCTCGAATTTCAACCCCTGGTGCGAATTTCAACCCCTGGTGCAGGGGTGACAACCCTTGAAAATTTGGAAGAGGGTAGATGGGTCGAGTGATAATTCGAAAGAAAGGCATTATCTTTGTCTGCATTCCCGTGAAAGAATTTTCATTTTTGATTGAAAACTGTAAAAGATACAGAGTGAGCCACTGAAAAATAGAGAAGACTATCGCCCCAAGACTATTGGAGTATTAGTGCGAAAAACTGGAATAGATTCATTTTAGATCAAAAGCTGTCATCTTTCGAAATCACACTCATCTAGAATTTCAACCCCTAGAGCAGGGGTAATATTTCAATCCAGTGATACCTTTCAAGTAAAGGATTTCGATTGCCTTCATGACATCTCGCAATAATTATATTCTCATTGAGTTCCATAGGAGTTAGAGGATGCAAAACGGAAAAGTGACTGAAGATGGTATACCATCTATCTTCGACCAGTATCAAACAGGGGTTGATTTTTCACTGAACAAACACCTTTTGAAAGACAGTTACTCGTTTGGGAAATCCGGTTTCAAATGTAATAGATAAAAAACTAATACAATGGCTGAAAACAAAGAGGGGAATAAACCTAAGGAAAAAATTAACGAGTAGAAGTTGTACTTTATTACCTGGTAAAATGAACGGCACTGAAGTCACTAAAACTCAACGTAGATGTTTGAATTTTTGGTCACCAACCTCCATGAACATAAACAAATTTTGGGTGAAACGTTCTGTTAAATTTCAGGTGTGATATGGTTACACTTATTGACGACGCGCTGTCTCAGGTCGTTCAAATCAGCAGGTTCAGTTTCATAGATTATACTTTCGAGGTGGCCCCATAGGGAAAAGTCTAATGGACTGAGATCCGGAGATCGTGGGGGCCATTCCGTTGGGCTTCTCCTTCCAATCCAACGACCAGGAAAATGATCATCCAAAAATACTCGAACTTGTTGTGCAAAACGCGGGGGCGCTCCATCCTGCTAAAATACAACCTCGTTCTCCGAATAGCGGGGGTCATTCTCAATGATCTCCGTTATTGCTGGGTCGATAAATTCTTTCAATAGTTGATAGTACAACTCTCCGGTAAGATTTCCAGAAATGAAAAACGGTCCAATGAGGTGATCACCATAAATACCAACCCAAACATTTAGTTTTTGAGGCTGCTGAGTATGAATTTCGTAGAATATTTGCGGCTTAGAATCTGCCCAATAACGGCAATTATGGCAGTTTACAGTTCCATCCAGAAAAAATGTACATTCGTCTGAAAAACACTAGTGAAATTGTTCATGACTCTCTCACTTATGGTCTCGCAGTCTTTGATTGAAATCATCTTCGTTCAGTTCTGGAACTAATTTGATTTTATATGGATGAAGCTTATGCCCCTTCAGAATGCGGACTCACTCGTTTGGTTTACACCACTTACACCTGCCAATTTCCGCAGGCTTAGGGTAGGATCAACCACCGCTTAACCAAGCACCGCCACTTCCACAGCTTCATTTCTTACTGGCTGCTCAATTACGCGCTTCTTATTATGCACCAATCCAGTTTCACGAAATTTGGCAACTAATTCTAGTACATACTTCAAAGTCACTTTAGCACCTTCGTGGCGTTGTTTTAAGATATAGGCTGTTCTGTTCGCGCAACTATCAGAACTGAAAAATAGTTCAATCATTTGAACCCTCTCAGCTACCGAGTAAACCATAACGATTTTATGAAAACTAAATTTCGAATAGAAGAGAAACTATTATGATGAATGCAACAGAATTTTCGCAACTAATGTGGAATAAAATTTTGACGATGAAATTGAATACAAAAAGTACGAAAACATTGAGAATCAATTTTTTTGTTGAAGAAATCTGATCATTGTAACATCTGCGTTCCTGATTCGTAGTGTTGATTCGTACCGTCAAATAAGAATCATTTCACTTGAGGACGATGATCATACAGTATCACATGTGAAAACAAAAAAGTTTCCTTTCAGTCAACTGATAAATACGCATGTACATGTGAACCCAACTCTAGATGCACTGCTCGCATATCGTACAACGAATGTTCAAAGATCAATGGAGTTACTATGACTGATAGTTTTATCGTTATCTTTCAAGATTCATAATCCTTCATAATCATTCCAATGTTTCAGCTGCTGACCCAGTAATTTTGATAGAGAACGAAAACTTGCACACCATTGTGGATACAAACAAAAATCCTTTCTTAGAAGGTTATAACTGGACCTATCTTCTGCTTTGAAAATAACACAGGGTGGTCACCCCTGCTCTAGGGGTTGAAATTTGAGATGTGAATGGTGTTTCGGAAGATGACAGCCATTGATCAGCATGGATCTGTTCCATTTTACTTCTCTAAAACTTGAATAGTCTCAGGGAAATAGTCTTCCCTATCTTTCAGTTCCTCACCCTGTATCTTTTACAGTTTTCAATAAAAAGTGGAAATTCGTTCAAGGCGATGTAGACAAAGATACCACCTTTCTTTTGAGTCATCACTCGACCCATCTTCCCTATACAAAATGTTCAAGGATTGCAACCCCCGTTTAGTGGGTTGATATTTCAGGCAAGTTATGTACCCCAAAAGATGTCCCCCTTGAAACAAAAATTGACCTGTTTTTGCGTTTTGATCAGAAATGAATGTCTTTGTAGATATAGCCTCTGTTTAGTTTTCGTTGAAGCACCCTGTATGTCTATACAGGGTGATTCAGGAGGAGAGGGAGATATTTTCGGTAGCAACATTCCTGGTGTGTCGGAATGATACATCTTTTTGACTTAAGCGACTCCATTTCGCATATACAGGCTGTTTGGTGTGAACTGCCTAAATCTTCCAGACATCAGAACTCCGAAATTGCTAGTTCGATTTGAATAAAAGTTTCAGGTTTGTCAGTCACCTAGTAGAACAACTTTTCGCAGTAAAAATTGTTCTCTGTTACAAGGTGGGACTGTAGAAATTCAATTTTATGAATAGATTATAAAATAACACCCTGTATATCACTTAGGCAAAATTCTGAATACATCATCACAACAAGAAAATGTAGTTCTTTGAATATGCTACCAGAACATTTCCATCACGCCTAAAGTAATTTATTAAAAAATATTTATTTTGGAATAATGTTAATTTTCAGTTCAAGTCTCAGAGACAATTCTGAATACTCTGCGATTAACATCTGAATCTATGTAGAAAAAATTGATATAATTACATTTGATGAAATATCTTAGACTTCAGATGAAAACGTCAATAAAATATACAGGGTGTTACATTTAATATTGGTAATCATATCACTTCGAACCCACTCAGAAAATATTATCGACGCCATTATGGCGATGTGAAATGACAACTTGGATACTTTAATCTGTTTCATGAAATTCGGTTCTTGCTCATAAATCGATATCTCTCTCCAATCATTAAATATTTGACGAATAAAGTTGGCAAAATGTAGAAAATAAGTTGACTACGGTGACGACTTTGCTTGAGATGCCAGATATTTCGTAAAAACCTCCCTCGAAAAATAGGTCAATCCTTTCTTTTCACATTGCATTCAATGGCATCGAGCTTTCATGGATGATGGTTACTATCAAATTTTTAGATCTAAACAATCTGAATATTTCTCTTTATTTTTATGATAAGAAATTATCTGTCTTTCCATAATGTAGAAATCATAAACGTGTGATATCTCTCTTATTCAGGAATATAAAAATGTTTCCAAATTCAGTGGTCACATAATAAATACAAAATGTCAGTTATTTATTCTGGTACTTTTGTTTTTCTCTTAGTGTTAATATCAGTTGAATCCCTCTCCTTATGTAATAAGCGTTTATTGTTGCTTATCGTTCGAAATTTTGCTGAAACTATTTAACCAGCTGGCAGATTATGCCTTTTCTATTTTCGAATCGAGAATATGCAGATATGGTATTCATTTATGGATCAAGCAACGGAAGTGACAATGCAGCTAGATTCGAAAATCGAAGGCTCCTATGCAGACATCCTAACAGTAAGACTTTTTCTCGAACTTCTCTGTTTCTATAAGAAATTGGAACTTTTCCAAGAAATATGAAGCTAGAAACAGCAAATATTCAGCCGTCTAATGAAGTTCTGCAAGCTATTGGAAATGATCCGCAAACGAGTACAAGAAAAATCGCTAGTTATCTGAGGTGGACCCAAACAACAACTTGGCGAATTTTGATTAATGAGAAATACCATCCATATCACTATCAAAAAGTGCAGGAACTCCAACAAAATGACTACAATCTCCGTCTAACCTTTTGGATCGTTGGACATCATCCACATGTGTATAGAATATTATTTAGCGTTCCATAATGTAGTAACTATAAACGTGTGATAACTCTCTTATCCAGGAATATAAAAAATGTTTCCAAATTCAGTGCTCACATAAATACAAAATGTCAGTTATTTATTCTGGTACTTTTGTTTTTCTCTCAGTGTTAATGTCAGTTGAATCCCTCTCCTTATGTAATAAGTATTTATTGTTGCTTATCGTTCGAATTTTTGCTGAAACTATTTTACCAGCTGACAGATTATGCCTTTCCTATTTTCCAATCGATAATATGCAGATATGGTATTCATTTATGGATTAAGCAACGAAAGTGGCAATGCAGAAAGATTAGAAAACCGAAGGCGTTTCCCCCTACGCAGACATCCGAACAGTGAGTTTTTGTCTCGAACTTTTCTGTTTCTACAAGAAAATGGAACTTTTCCAAGCAGTATTAAGCTAAAAGAAGCAAATATTCAGCCGTCTAATGAAGTTCTCCAAGCTATTGGAAATGACCCGCAAACGAGTACAAGAAAAATCTCTCGTGATCTGGGGTTGACCCAAACAACAACTTTGCCAGTTTTGATTAATGAGAAATACCATCCATATCATTAACAAAAGTGCAGGAACTCCAACAAAATGACTACAACCTCCGTCTAACCTTTTGGATCGTTGGACATCATCCACATGTGTATAGAATATTATTTAGCGATGAGGTCACTTTACGAAAAGCGATGTATTCAATTGGAGCAATTCACATAAATGGGCACAGGAATATCCTAGACTAACACGCCAAAACCATTTTCAACTTAGGTTTTCGGTGAATATTTGCATGCGAATGGTGAATGGTTTTTTGGTTGGTCCTCACTTCTTCGACGATTGACTAAAATGAGATATTTACCTAGAATTCCGTCAGAATACACTACCAAATTTCCTGAATGGAATTGAAATACTAGGAATTCATTTCCAACACGATAGGGCTCCCCATCACCCTACTAACAATGCAATCAATTTTTTGAATAACACTTATCCTAATGGGTAAGGTTAGAGGTGGACCATAAGTTAGCCACCTCGATCACCGAATTTGAATCCGCTTGATTTGTTCTTATGGAGCTATTTAAAAGATATTGTTTATCAAGTTGAAATACTGTCACGAGAATATCTGATACAAAGAATTACGGATAATTGTGAAATTGTAAGAAAAAAGATGGACCTAATTAGAAGGTCCAATAGTAGCATTGTAAAAAGAGCAAGAAAATACATTAAGCAAAGGGAAAACCATTTCGAGAACCTGATTTGAACCGACTATCGCTAAGTTTGCGCACCCGAGTTCCTATTTCGTTCTAATGTTCCAGAGGAATTTTTTCCATGCGTTACGGAATAAAATTGCAATATTTGTTCCTTAATAAGAACTATGTGATAAAAAAACTATCATTCACCCGAATTATCGTTATGTTCTTGGATAACTCTAAAGTTTTGTTGAAATGATTTCTTTTAGGTCTTGAATTTTTTCTTTTCTCCTGAACCTTGTAGATGTTACAGCGAATTGACCAAACAGTATTCAGTATTGAAAAGTCAACTCTTCTTCACAAAATTCTGGAGATGTGATAAGAATGTGTTTTATACGGTCTTAAACGATCTTCAAAGATTTCACACTGAATCACACTGGATATTTTGTTTGAGCGCTATACTGAATGTTGTTTATCGATTTTGTCCCTACGCTCCAAAGAGGACAAATTGAACGAAAACATGTTTTTTTGCGAAATATCAAATTTTTCCACTCAATACTCAAGGTGTGATGAAAATGTGTTTTATGTTGTTTGGATCATCCATATTTCTAGTTTACAAGTATCTATTAATTGTCTTATTCTAGTGATATACAGGCTGTCATTTGGGCATTTAACCGAAAGAACATATTTTTTCAATCCGGTCCTGGTTTGGGATGAAATCAAAATCTCGTATGATAGACCTCATCAATTGAACTCAACGTTGAAATTTTTATCCAAATCGATCAAGTCGTATAAGAGTTAGGAGGCAAGAAAAATCTACCACTTTCCACTTCCATGAAAAATATCCTTTATAGTCCGAAGGAGAGTGCGACGATTGAAAAAGTACGATTCCTCCACCCTTCTACCCCACAGAGTATCTCCTGTCCTCCTGAATTACTGTGTATATATATATATATATATATATATATATATATATATATATATATATATATATATATATATATATATATATATATATATATATATATATATATATATATATATATATATATATATATATATATATATATATATATAAGTTCAATTCACGTACAGACATTATGTAATGTCTCTGTGATTAAACGTTTATTCAGACTTATAATAGTTATTAGGTAAGAAATTCATATTATTTGTTATACATTCTTCAAATCTGAATAAACTTTATTATTATTATTATTATTATTATATATATATATATATATATATATATATATATATATATATATATATATATATATATATATATATATATATATAAGACAAGAAGAATTATTCAAAATTCAAAATCAAGAAGAATTATGTAGATCAATGAATAATTCTTCCTCCTGACAAGACCTAGTTCCCAAATCTGCCTGGCATGCTCGCAGCCCCAAGCGCCACAATAGTGCAACCAAGCAGGATGCATCCTTCCTCTGTTTTCGAGATAAACCTCCCGTCGGTAAATATTTGGTCGGTATTGTGGCACTTTGGGGCTGCGTGCATAGCAGGCAGATTTGGGAATTAGCACTTGTCAGGAGGATTATTCATTGATCTACGGATATTTGAATAATTCTTCTTGAAAGTTTACATATATAGACTCCTCATGAATTTATCTTCTTTTCTATATATATATATATATATATATATATATATATATATATATATATATTATATATATATATATATATATATATATATATATATATATATATATATATATATATATATATATATATATATATATATATATATATATATATATATATATATATATATATATATATATATATATATATATATATATATATATATATATATATATATATATATATATATATATATATATATATATATATATATATATATATATATATATATATATATATATATATATATATATATAGGCGTAGATTTTCGCGGACGTAGTTAAATTTTGATTCTTTCTTCCGGTTTCTCGTCCGTTGATCCTGGTATTGACCATTGTTGTCGTTGACGACGTTTTGGCTGGTGCGATCCAGCCGAAACCGTTGATATACAACTTCACTAGTCCGGACACTCGCTATATTGGGCACTCCAGTAACTCGGGCACGTGACTCATTCGGGCACTTTGAGAATTTTACCTCTATAATACGGGCACCATACGGGCACCTCGACGCCGGCTGATATACAAACAATAATAATGTTCCTGTCTGAACATATATGTATGGAGTTGTACTATCTAAGGGTGGCGAATATCGTTTTACAGTTGCATTTTGCATTTCAATCACGCCAGTGGTGTGCATAATGGCTCCAACCAAGACAAATCATAAAACGCTTACACGGGCAGAGAAATCAAAAATAATAGATTTATTGATGATTGAATAAGTCCTCATCGTTTAGCAGCAAAGTTCACTTTTCCTAAATCAACTGTTATTGACATAAAAAAGAACAAGGACAAAATAAGGAGATTTATATCCAAATCGCATCAAGGAACAGGTAGGAATTAGGGATGCACCGAGCAAGGGTTTTCAAGAAGAGCCGAGTACCGTGCTATCGGCCAAACAGAATTACTGCATGCCTAGAATCAAGGCCGGGAGCTCGGCTGGCCCAACCGGGCCCTCGGTGCATCCCTAGTAGGAATATCATTTTAAACTTTTCTCGAATTTATTCTATCCGAGGTATTTTTGTAGGAAAAAGAAAAATTATCAGAGAGGCTGAGAATCCTGATGTTGAAATCGCATTGTATAACTGGTTGCTTCAACAACGCAACGCACATGTACCAATTTCGTCATCCATATTGAGAGCAAAAGCCATTCACTTTTATGAAGAAACCACAGAAAAAAAAAATTCTGGCAAGCTCGGGATGGTTAGATAAATTTAAGCTTAGACACGGAATTCGATTCTTGAATCTTTGAAAAACTTTCCAGTGATGTTTCCGCTGTGATACCATTTAAGGAAAATTTTCTATCGGTTGTTGAGCAGATATAATTAAGCAAAGAACAGGTGCATAATGTATAATGCTGATGAATCGGCCATTTTTTGTAGATGTTTACCAGACACAACTTGGATTCATCAAGGAGCAAAATCAGCACCAGATCGAAAAGTGTCAAAAGACATCTTAACATTTATGCAATTGTGCAACGCGGTTGGAACTCACCAATTACCTTTACTAGTCTTGGGACAAGCGGCAAATCCACGAGCATTCAAAAACTAAAGTTCACTACCAGTTGTCTACAATGTATATACCAAAGAGTGGATGACCAGACCATTATTTAATGAAAGGTTCAAAACATCTTTTATTCCCAAGGTGAAGAATTTTCTAAGATTAACAAGCCCTCTAAAGCTCTGTTGTTGGTAGGCAATGCACCATCGCACCCACCTGAGGAAGAGACTGATACAAACTGATACAAACTTCAGAGTTATGTTTCTGCCACCCAACTGTACTACCGTTCTCCAACCTATGGATCAGAATTTAATTCAAAACATTAAAGTGTCGTATATAAAATGCTATCTTAATCATATCATTTCGCATGAAGGTGAAGAGATAACTTCCATTTTGAAGCAGTATAATTTGAAAGATGCCGTGAACAATATTGCCCAATCTTGGAAAGCCATTACTTCAAAATGACACTATTGAAGTAGAAGAATCAGATGATGAAAATATTTCACTCTCAGAGCTTCAGAAGAAACTTCGTCCAATCAGTGAAAATGATTTGAAAAATATTCCCGAATCATCAAGGGTCATCGATCCAGAAAATGACTTAACCAACTGTGCTGTGGAAGACAAAGAGTTTGTTATCGATTTGACTAAAGAAGAGCTTATACAGATGCTTTAGGAAGGAATATTGAAAACGTAGAGGAATCTTTTGACTGAAAGGATGGTTTAAATAGTATGGTAAAAGTGAAACATGCAGATGATGTCAATGCGTTCTCCCTGATTATAAGTTGGGCCGAACAGAATAATCTTCCTATTGAAGACGTATTGCTCCTGAAAAGGCCCAAGGAAAAATTAGTTCCGATGGCAGCATCGAGAAAGGTTCAGAGTAAAATCGATGAATATTTTAAACGTCATAAGGAATAGCATCAGGGAAAACCTTTCAGGGAAATGTAGTGTCTACAGAAATTTTTTTCCCTTGGTAATGTTTACTTTAATAAAAAGTAACGAAACGCGCATAGAATCGACCTGTCGCCTACAAATCCATATTTATTCACTGTTTCTTCTAAACTATCAATTTTTGGCAGTCATTGAAGGAGAGCTGAATCTGTTACTAAAATTTGATAACTTTACGTGTATATATACCGTTTTTATGTCTTGAAGACTTCCTTTTTAATAGTAGTGTAGTAAATTGCAAGGAGAGTTCACGAAAAAATCATTTCAATAATATAATTATATACTATCCTGCGATTATGGTTTGTTTCACATTAAGAAAACGACATTTTGGCAAAATTGATGTTTTCTTCCAATTTTGTTGTAGCTCACTCTTTCATTTGAATGAATTAACCAATAAAATACTAACAATAGGAATGAACTAACAATTGCAATCATTTTCAAGTATATCTGTATAACGGACAATTACGTTCTTAAGAATTATTTAGTGTTATAAATGTTGAAATTTCAACATTCCTTTGTCAAAATTGATTAAAATCGAGTATAATGTACATTGAACTTCAACGAAAATGTACCCGCAAAAATAAGAAAAGTTCGGCGTTCAGGTTTACACAATTTTATCAATCAAATTATTGTGTTGTGGCTGTAAGAATACATTACTTTTTTATCCCTTTTTTTTGTTATCGTAGGTGGTGATGTTCAGTGGACAGACAGAAAAATGAGAAACCATCTAACCTGAAAATGAAAAGAATATTCTCAATGATTAAAATGATACTGCTATTCCTTCCTATACGTGTCGAAGAGAAACCATAATTGGTAATTCGAAAGTTGATTGTAAGTGCAATCTACTTTTGGCGTCATAACGGGAGAGTCATTCAATAAATATATGGTTTTGAATTAATCGAGGCAAATAGATTCAATATCTAGTCTACACAACTTATAAATCATACTCAACTACCATCAAGTCAAACTCAGACCAATGGAACTTCACATCAGTATCATTTGTTTTATTCTTACATTGTACCATAATACAGGTTATTGAACATTTTCTTTTTTATTGAGTTTAAATACTAATAATTGGATTAAATTGTCTCACGATTGAAAATATTTAATCTATTTCCTTGTTTTGCGAGATATTCTAATTTCTTTTCCTTTTCTCGATATATTAAACAATCTTTTTTGGCATTTCAAACTTACATCGATGCATTCCTCTATTGAATACAATGAAACTTATAACCAATACATCATCAAGGTAATGTGGCGAGACAATCGCTACGCCACTGTTCACTGTTGTCGGTAATATTCCATATTACCCAAACAACCACGAAGATCCGAGAAGAATATAAATACCACATAAATAACTCGACGTGTAGGTTAAGGTTATGCCGTTGACACACTTTCTTAATGAAAGGTTCTTGTTTGAGCTGCGTGGTTATCGACAAGAATGCCGGAGAAAGCATTGAAGCCCGTATTACACCAGGTCACCGGAAGTGCGCGATGGTGACCTCCTCCGCACTTGCTTTAGTTGAATGTGTCGCAAAATGAAGAAAACACGTTTGCGATTTCGTTTTCTCCGTCACTTAGCAATCATATTATTTCCGACAAAACATTATATATACAGGCTGTGCACGATCCCCGAATTTCATAATTTTTTTTTTCTATAACATAGTATAAGCATAGTAAAATAGAATATAATAGAATATAAAATATCGAATTGATGGGACAGTTAACGTAAATCTATCTCCAACTTGATTGTAAAAGAAGAAAACAAAGTTATTTCTGTTTTTCCTTAATTTACAATTTAACTTTGAAACAAATATGTTTAAATAGTGTTTTTAGTAGATTATTAATTTGCATAACTTTCACAATAGAAAGAAATCTTCATTCATTTTCTCTTCCTGAGGGTGATATACATGATGTTCCCTAAAACATACATATCTGCTATTCATTCGAATGGAAAAAATTAAGTTGATGGTTTTATAGGACTATTGAATGAGCACACTACATGTTTTAATGGAACAAGGAAAGCCCGTAAAGAAATATTTTGGATTTTAACATACGTATTTTTATCTTTTTGGGTAGAAATTATTTCGTTATATAGCGATGTATAAAAGCTACTGTATTTCTATTTTCAAATTCGAAAATATATTAACTAATGAAAAGTAGTTGTTTTGGAGGATGCTATTGAAGATTAAAATTTTAATTCGTGCAATAATAAATTATTATAAATGTCAGATAATTTATTTTAACACGATATTGATACCTATGGATTGGAAAATTTTAGTATGACTTGAAGAATTCAAATGAAAAAATGATAACGACTCAAACTTAATATGGTCCAATGTTACTTGGAATGTAATAAAAATTCGCATCAAGCCTTGTTAGAAGTTTTCTTGAGAGAATATTCGAACAATTGAGGAATTTAAAAAGACTGGAGGACAATTTAAAATCCTTTGGTGGCCCAAAGCTACGGAACCTAAATTCAAGGAAGATAAATAATTGAATGTGCTTTAATATGTATAAGAATAACCGAAAATGCCAGTTCAAGAGGTAGAACTAAATGCGTACTTATCAACAAGGACCGTGCACGGAAATTCAAGAAAATATTCAAGGCTGTTCAAGATGCTGCCAGCCTCTCAAAGAAAACATAAGATTTCAGCCAAAATTTGTATTTATTATTGAACAGGTCCTCTTTTCAGCTCAATACACTTATTCCACTGGTCTTCAAGCATTGCAAAGCCTTTTGATTTGATTTATAATGGCCTTCAAAATACTACACAGTTTCGGCTTCAACTTCTTCATTGGTCCCAAATCTTATTTCCTGGAGCCATCTCTTCAAATTTGGGAAGAGATAATAGTCGCTGGGGGCCAAATCTGGCAAATACGGGGGATGAGGAAGCAATTCGAAGCGTAATTCGTGCAATTTCGCCATTGTTTTGATCGATTTGTAGGCTGATCCATTGTCTTGCAAAAAGATGAGTTTTATTCGATGAATGGGACAGTTTTGTTGAGATGTCGTCCTACAAACGGGCCAAAATTTCGCAGTAAGAGTCACTATTGACTGTTTTCCTTTTCAAGATAGCTAATGAACAATATGCCGTTTGAATTCCAAAAACTGATGCCATCACCTTTCCTGCTGACTGTTGCGTTTTCGGCAGCTTTGGAGCACTTCCGCTGGGGCCAACCAACTCTTTTGTTGATTCTTTCGATTCGGGCGTGTAATTATGGATCCATGTTTCATCAATGGTCACAATTTGTCGCAAAAAATCAGTCGAATTTTATTCTAACATGCTTAAACAATGCTGAAAAGTGCGAACACGTTCACGTTTTTGATCGTTTGTTAATAAACGCGGCACCCGCCTTGCCGTCAACTTTCTCATGTCCAGTTGTTCATGCAAAATCGAAACCACTGACCCAATTGAGATGCATACAGCCTCTGCTATCTCACACACTTTCACTTTTGGATCATCCAACACAATATCATGGATATTTTCAATGATTTCTGGAATGGTCACTGTTTTTGGCGCTCCACCGGCATGTTCATCTTTTGTGCTTCTTCGATCTCTTTCGAACTCTATAAACCAATATTTTACGGTTGTATACGACTAACCAGTTCCTGAATAATATTTATCGAGCTTTTCCTTCGCTTCTTTTGTTTTTCACGCAAAATTTAATGTTTAATTATGAAATTCTTCTATTTACCTTTTTTCATTACCAAAATGTGTTTACTATAAAAGGCTGCAGCGTCACGATTTGTTGACAGATTGAGCTGAGCTTTTGGGAGAATGCGTTTGAGAGGTTAGTACTTCTTAGAATAGCTGAGCTTTCAGAGATTGGTGGCGCCATCTCTGAGTGGCCGGCAGCATCTTAAATAGCCTAGTAAGTTCAGAGCTTTACTTGCACAGAAAGCTCAGGCCTCAGCAAACATTGATCCTAATTGCTGCCTTAGATTATATAATTTTTATTCGAACACTCTTAACCAAAATAACAATTTTGGAGGAAAAGTTATATGGATCGATGAATGTTGATTGATTAGTGATGACATTTTTAACCGCAACAACCATCAATGCAGGAGTCAAGAAAACCTTGGATATGCAGAAGAAAACAATTTTCAGAAAGAGTTTAGCGTGAAAATTTGGTATATTATACAATAATTAAATTGTTGGCCCATATTTCATATATTTCTGATCCAAATAAAATGTAATAATGAATAATTACAACTACCTTGGTGACAATATGACACTGGTGAAGCTGATGAGGGTTTACTTACTTCGAATCTCGATCTCTTTTGGTTCTGATCATATCCTGTCTTGTTTCTCCATTTTTCAAAGTAGATGGTTACATGACATGTCGTCGAGCAGAATTTCGGTTTTTAGTGGACACATGTACTCACGTGTCATTTGCGAATTGGTATTTAGCTGAATTTCATTCCTGGAATTTGTGGTTGAAGCAAAAATATTGACAAGATGGAAATATTTCAAAAATAAACACCACTTGGTGCTTTTGTAGCAAAATTTAATTTTCATACTGTGAGTGGAACACGAAGAAACGTTCTATAAGAACGTATTGGTGAAAACGCCCGAATTTCATAATTCTGAGTGCTAGCCAAACACAACATGCTATACTTATACCAGCAAACATATGGCAAGAGCAAGACAATATCGCGATCTCAAGAAGTGTCCAAAATCTTCAGCATAAAGAAGTCTCCATTTCAGAAAGACTGCAAGGGCAAAGACAAGCGGTTTTCCCAAGCGGTCACTCATCAAAGCACTAATCTAATACAAGCTGCTTGTCTTCATAGATCAGGCTGGAATTAGCATTTATGAGTCTGCTTAAGTCACTGCCATATATTTTTCAAGAAAATTCAGGACCTATACTAAGTGAATTTCTGATAGGGAACTCTACTGTCAATTTTTTTTATGCGCGCTTCCCAGGAATAGGCGAACCTGTTACACCACATGAGTAGGCCTGGGAAGAAATGAGGTGTCTGCTTACTAGCTTCTTGAAGAGGGCCAAATTGTAGGATGTTGGGAGAATGTTGGACGGAAGCGAGTTCCACAGCTCACCGGCCTTGTAAACGATGGAATTCTTATAGAGACAGGTTCGAGGGGTCGTTAAATGTACCGCCATATGATGAGAACTCCTTGTCAGCCTAGTGTTGATTGTTAATTGAGTGTTTGATAATGAAATATTGGAATTTTTCCAACGACATTGAAAACACTAATCTTCTTTTGATATTTAATACATTAATGAATCTCTTCCTGCTGTAAATATGTTATCAAGAAGATGCCACATCTGTACTTTATCCTTGAACTGTTGGCTTTATGGCATTTGGATCAAGTTTTTCTTAGTTGAAAGGTGCAGGACGGCATAGATTTTTCGTGTTATGTTATTTCAAAAATAGACACAAAAATGTTGATCTTCATTTGTTGAATGATTTGAATCAGAAACGAACTTATAAATTATATTAATACGAATGTAGAATCTACTCTTAACAGGAATTCCAGGAAGGCGTATGTTAGTGGCAGTTGGAAATTTTGAGCATTTATACATTTACTATCACAAGCAATTCCTTGAGGATCTGTAATAATTTCTCAGAATATGCAGTTCTACAAAGTTCATCCAGTCTATCAATTCATTCCTAGCATTTAATGTCATTTATGAAATTTAGTTTCCAGAAAATCGTGTTTCGATAATAATAGTAATATTCTGCAGTGTCCAAAGTTCAACAGACAATTAGCAAATATGAAAATATAGACAGTGTCTTATTCAAAATTACAAACTTCGTGACTATTGTTATGATATATGTCAATGGAGTTATTAAAAATGCAAAAATTATCCCGAAATTTTCGTGTGAGTTTTTGGTTAAATATTTACTGATTGAATATTGGAGTAGGTACCTACTATTTATGGTTCATAGTATTTATGGTTCTGAAGTAACACATGATTACGAACACCTGGAAGATTCGACTTGGTCATTTAGCCCTCCCGATTGGAAAAAGAGAATAATGTGTTGTGTTCGATCATCGAAGATGTTTCAAAGGACAAAAGTCATTGTGTTTCCCACATAAAAAACACTAACTGTGGCCGAGCATCAGTATCGTTAGAAGGATAGTGTAGAAGATTATGTATAATTTAATATACCGGCATGGTTCATCCATTTCGTTCACTATCCTGAGTGTTCATCTCTACTATGTATTATGTACTATGTTTTCATACATGTAGTGTTTCAGTTTTTGTTTCTTAAACTCTTTTTCTTTCAAGTTAATACATAAATTAATTTCTTATATAGCGGAAATGAAACAAATTATTATCAGATGTTATTTTTTGAAGTCTTGGAATTTTTTGAAGTTAGAAACCTCACCTAGAAACAACCGAAGAATTTTTGGGATTTTATACTTTTTATTCATAATGTATATTCGCTAAGGTGTAGTTAAATTCGCCATTTCGTGGAATTGTTCGTCGCCATGGTGCCATTTACAGGAGAACAGCGTAGGTTTTGTGTTTTCGAGTATTATAGAAACAATAATTCTCTGACGATTGTGAGGCGAATGTACAGAGCTCATTTCGCTTAACGAGACATCAGCGAGGCACCAAGCGGAAATTCTATCCGTAGTTGGTTCAAAATGTTAAAGGTACCAGTAGTAAGAATGATTAGCGTCAGTCGTTGGGGGCGGAACTCATTCAGGATTTCACGAATGTGTTGAAGAGAATACACAAGCATTCATTCTCGAATAAAACCAAGTCTTATACAACAAAAAAACAATTTTACTGGCAATGTGATTTTTAATAAAATTTCAATAAAGCAGACACAAGAATTTCAGTTCAAGCTTCAACTCGATTTTGGTAAGGTGATGCTCGATACCCATATCTTTATACTAGAAACATGGTTTATCACTTGACCAAAACTCGACGCGCGTTCCACCAAGTTAGCATCAACAGGAGGTGATAGTACACTATATCTAATTCTACATGGCTGTGTCATGTATCGATCCCTACTACTAGACGTTTTCTACGAATCACCGCCCTGATAGGTCGAGCGCTCTATTTGTGGGCGTGACTAATCTGACAAGCTGTAGAGGACATTGAATGGATTCGGACCTTTGTCGTTGTTTAGTGCATATTTGCATTTCATTTTTTGGTTACTTTCAAAAGCGTTTAGTTTATTCGCGTTTTCAACATTTTATATCAGTTTTAAATTCTCAAAATCTATTCTATGGCCCTGATTAACAAAATGCTGAGCAACTCGACATATTTCGGTACGTTCGGAATTTAAACGTGATTCATGTTCTTTTAATTTGATTTTATTTGATATTTCAGTCTTTCCCAATGCTATCAACTTATTTCATATATCTAACGCGTTAGCTTTGTCATTAAGGTTTCCGAGAAGGTTTTGCAAGGTTGAATTAGATTTGTAGGGCCAATTTTATGTTGATGCTTCTATATATTTTTTCTAATCTTTTGATGTAGAGTTAATCGGAAGTTATGAAAACGAATTTCATATGTTCTTTTTCAGGTTGGTGAAAAGTGGTAGTCAATAATTTCTTCTAATATCAATGTTTATTGACTTATAGAAAAAACATAAATTTCTGAGAATTCGTTATTTCTAATGATAAGTGTGTGTTCGAGAACACCAACTGGTCATATTTCTCTACTTCATATGGGAATTAAATTGAATGGCGGTAATCATTTAAGAATATTTTGTTGGCTTTTTTGATATCAAAAGTAATTAGACGCATTTTTGCCGACTCATTTTCAACAACGAACAATAGCTAATTTACATTTCCCAGTTAACATTTTTCATTTCACTGATTAATTAGTTTTCCACTAAATCAACAAAGGTTTCCGGAAGGAAAAGTTTTCATAAGGAATGTGGTTATTTGGAATTGTTATAAAGAAAGTTTTGTCAATATGTTCAATATAGAAAATGAGTGAGGGCTGCTGAACAGCTAGACCACTCCGACTATCTAGTGTGGCACAGTCTCCCCTAAATCTCACCCACAAGCTCATTCCTTTCCCCCAGTTTGGCGAAAGTGGAGCGACATTTTTGCATAATAAGTGACGTGCAGATTTCAGATGCCAATGTCTTCAGTGCAGCTTGGAGTATTGATTATATTGATCTACTTATTAATCCTACCACAAGCAAGAGTCAATGGTCAATGGACAATATTTATGCCTGAAAAACAGCAGCAAGCCTGCCAGGTTAGATTGACTGTTCCTTGGCAGCACCTCGACCATATACACCACCTCCAACGCCTTGGTCAGTCAACCAACATGGACCCACAAGTACCTCACTTCATATTCAGCTTTTTTTGGGAAAAAAGCTGAACATACTTGTTTAATTTCAGAAAAGATGATGAAAACTGTAAGTGTCAATTCTGGCTGATCCTCTACTCACCACATGTAGACAAGCAAGTGCCAGTATCAGTTCCATGGCCGCAATAGGTGTAATGCGAAAAGTTCCAGTAATCATAATGTAGACCCGACTCTGAAATTTAGAGAGCTTGAGTTGGGATTCCTTTTTAAGGCGGCAGTCCCAATACCAGGATATGTGATACGTGGATTCACCAGCATCAAATATAACCACTGAAGTTAATTTGGTCCAAGACCTCGTTTCCTTGTACAGATCATTTCACAAGATTATAATGCATGTTTAGCCCTATGTAGTATGTTTTTTGAGTGGGAATTCCTTGCGAGCTTACTATATCGAAGATAACCCATAGATAATTTGTTTCCTCCACAACTGACGAAAAAAATTAACTCAGGATCGAGGGAGGAACAAATATCTTCTTTCGCCTGGCGACTGTTACCATAATGGTTCAGTGACGGTTTGCAGTAAGTTTACTACCCTTCCATCATCGTTGAACCCTCTAAAATAACTTCCTGAAGTCCGTTGGAGACGTCGTCATCCACTCCGACAGCCAGAATGATTATATCATCAGCGCACGCTTGTACATAAAAATCCAGTGTGCCGATTATTGCTAGAGGCTCATCAAATTGCAGGGACCACTACATAGGGGATTATACTCTTCCCTGAGAGCAGCTCCTGCCAACCACAATACTAACTACTTTCCCTTTCAGGGATGTGTTGATCATTATCACTCCCGACTAGGTTGTTAAGTGCCAGATCAGTTTATCTACCTTTCTGAAAAGCGAAGTGATGTTCACTTAGAGGCTTAAGCGCTAACACCCCGGACCTGATGAATCCATCTTGCACCTTCTCCAGGGTTTCAGAATGGAAGACATGAGACTTATCGGTCTGAACGATTCAGGTTGTGAGTTCGATTTACCCACCTTAGAGTAAACCCCAACCTTCCGCCAGGTAGTCGGGACAACATTCCAGGCCAAACTCAACCGACTCATTAGGCTAATGACTGATGGAAGGAGAAAGTACTCCTTTTCTGTATCAAAGAAAGGTTATTCTTCTATTCTTCCAATCATCCTTCATCGGCCTTCTCACAAGTCACTTCAGGGTCTTCTTGGAAGTGCATTCTAGCAAGAATCTCCAACGTCTCTCTTCCAGAGGCCGTGTACTGTCCATCCGAGCCCTTTACAGATTCAATGAGCAGTACCGGTTCTCTGGCATGAACCTGTAGTGTAGTCTAGCACTACCGGTGTACTTTTCACCTCAAACAGAATACGCAGAACTTGTACCGCTCTACAAAAGAAATTTTTTTTATTGTTGTCCTGGATTTCGCAAATTTTTATGTTTTCCCTCTCAATTTCTTCATCAGATTAGTAGGAGAACACAGATATAAGAAAAAATATCGAATGCCACTTTTCTTCAAACAGAATACCGAAAGATTAATTTTGTTTCTTCACATTTTGTTTCATTTTGATACACCAAAGGATTAGAAAAATATTATCTACACAGTGAAAATCTCCCTCGGCCCATATACATTTCAAAAGTAATTCGCATGCCCTCAGAAACAATGATGTTACCAAATTCACAGAAATCGGGACCATCTACTAGTGGAAGGAATGGAAGGTGAAACATCTACGCCAAAGGTATTTTCTCAAAATGAACTCATTGATTTAATACGTGATCTCAATTTATCAAAACAAGGATCAGAACTGTTAGCCTCAAGATTGAAAGAAAAAAATTTATTGGCACCAACAGTAACAATTACAACATACAGAACGCGAGAAAAGAGTTATTACAATTTTTAGTGAAAATGAAGGATTAGTGTATTGTAATGATATCGCGAAGCTGCTTATAGACATGGGTTTAAGAGAGTACAAATCTACTGAATGGCGCCTTTTTATTGAAAGTTGCAAAAGAAGTTCAAAATGCGTCTTATTGCACAATGGAAATAAATTTGCATCAATTCAATGGCCCATTCAACGAAACTCAAAGAAGAATATGAAAATGTAAAATTAGTTTTAGAGAAAATTAAATACTCTGAGCATCAATGGCCGATCTGTGTGGATTTAAAAATGGTTAATTTTTTACTTGGCCAACAAAGTGGATATACAAAATACCCTTGCTTTATTTGTATGTGGGATAGTAGAGCAAAGCAACTTCATTGGGAACAAGATGTTTGGCCTGTAAGAAATTCTTTAACTGTCGGTAAAGCCAACGTAATAAGGAGCCGCTGGTGAGCAGAGACAAAATCATACTTCCACCATTACATATTGAGTTAGGTATGATTTAGCAATTTGTAAAAGCGTTGAACAAAGACGGAAATTGTTTTAATTATATTTGCAGAAAATTTCCGAAGCTTGGTATGGAAAAATTGAAAGGTGGAATATTTGATGGTCCTCAAATACGGCAATTGATGAAAGACTCAGATTTTATCAAAGTTATGACTGTTCCGGAAAGTAAAGCTTTGTGTTGGTTGTGGAGAATTTCCAAGGTAACCATAATAAAATCAAAAGTGTTAATATAAAATTGGCCTATGCATTGGTATATTTTGAAATAAATAGAAGAAATTGTGAATAAAAGTATTTTGTACGAACTAAAAGATCAATTTATGATAATTTTTAAGCTTCATTAGCATTATACAGGGTGTCACATAATAGTATGTCACAACTTGAGATGGTAAATCTACGTGCAATTTTAAGAAAAAAGTTCATATAAACATAGGTCCGCAAAAGCTTCGTTACGAAACTACAGGGTGTTGAAATTTCCAGAAAAAATTGGTTTTTTCCTCAAAACTCCTGCAGTTTTTGAGATATTCTGCCCAAATTTGAAATTCAAGCTATTTTCACAGCCTTCATCAGTACACGTCCTAAATTTCAACATGGTTTTCTTTTCCGGAGCCATGTCTTCTTTTGCTCTTTCAAATTTTTGCAGTACGCCACTGATCAGTACAATCAATTTTCGTCATCTTCGTTCAATTCAAAAACTTTTTTGACACCTGTAATTTTTTCGTATTTCCAACCGTTTTCGAGTGAAAAATTATTGAATTTGAATTATTTGAATTGTATGTTATTCGCTAAATAAAAAATATTAGAAATACTCGATAGGTATGCCCAAAATTTGCTTTTATTTTGATAGCTCGTCCTCTGAGACTCAACTTTTACTTATTGAAAATCAAACGAGAAAAAAAAACAATTAAAAACTGAATAAATTGCTGGCAGTGTCCTCCACCTGCAAGAATACAGGCCTCTGTCGCATATTATCACGCACTCTTTGAAATATTCCTGGGATATTTCTTATCTTGTCATAAGAGGTTATTATTCGATTTCCCAATTCTCCTACAGTGTTCACTGGAGTAGTATAAATTAAGCTTTTGAGATATCCCCATAAGAAAAAGTCTAAACTATTTAAGTCTGGGGACCTCGGAGGCCAAGATTCTGGCTCACCCCGACCCATCCATCGGTTGTTGAATGTATTATTCAAGAATTCCCTAGCTTCCCCACTAAAATGTGCTGGTGCCCCGTCAAGCATGGGCCACATTATATTTCTCACCAAAAGTGGCACATCCTCGAACAACAAAGGTAACTTCTCCTCAAGAAATAGCCGATAAATGGGACCGTTTAGTCTGTTAGGTAATAATAAATGGCCCAATGAAATAAATTCCAATTATTCCGACCCAGACATTTAGTGAGAATTGTTCTTGATGATGAGACTCTTCAGTCAATTGGGGATTTTCCTCAGCCTAATAATGATTACTGTGAAAATTAGTGATAGCAGTTCTCGAAAAGTTAAGCTTCGTCTGTGAATATTGAAGGAAAATCTCGAGGAAGTAGAGTTTGGACGCGTTGGATATGAAACGGGTACAATAAAAAATCGTGGAGAATCCTCCAAACTAGAACATGTGAAATATTCAACTGATTTCCAAGTTTTCTTGTACTCACTGAAGGATTCACATCAATACAATTCAAAACTGCTTCCTCAATATCTGGAGTTCTCATAGTTTGAGTTGCACCTTTTAAATGATTATCTGCAGTAAAAGTACCAGTTTCCCTCAACCTTCTGTGGATATTTGAAAATGCTCGCCTGTTTGGTGTTACTCGATTTGGAAAGCGCATCTGATATAATCGCCTAGCTTCTGTTGTGTTTCCGTCAGCCGGACCGTACATGTAATGGATATAAGCTAATTCGGCGTTAGTAATAATAGCCATTTTTTCTTACAGCAATAACTTCTAAAGTCTTAAAAGTACTCGTTAATTTAATAAATGATTCGATCAGACACAAATTCAAATTTAGCAACTGTCAAAATAAATAAATGAAGAAACTCAAAGCATATTAGTCATTTCTTTTTTAATTAGAAGTGCTTTCAATTCAGCGAATGCATACAATCGTTTAATAAATTTTTGCGAGAACGGTCGGAGATACGAAATAATTACAAGTATCAAAAAAGTTTCTAAATTGAACGAAGATGACGAGAATTGATTGTGATCTTATCAGTGGCGTACTGCAAAAAAATTTGAAAGGGCAAAAGAAAACATGGCTCCGGAGAAGAAATCACCTTGTGGATTCTAGTTAAAATTTAGGACATGTGATGATGGAGGCTGTAAATAATAGCTTGCATTCAAATTTGGGCTGAATATCTCAAAAACTGCAGGAGTTTTGAAGAAAAAACCATTTTTTCCGGAAATTTCAACACCCTGTAGCTTCGTAACGAAGATTTTGCGCACCTATGTTTATATGATTTTCTATTCTTAAAATTGCACGTAGATAAACCCCTCAAGTTGTGACATACTATTATGTAACACCTTGTATTTGTAGGTTTTGGAGTCTTGAAATTTGGTAAAACATATAACTATAGTAAACTCTTTTGCATTCGCTCACATATAAAGTATAGGATGAAATTTATGATTGTTAATATTTTTACACAATTATTTACTACCTATTCTGAAAATTAATAATTAGAACTTGGAGGCTAAACCTAAAATGAAGTTGAATTAGTTATCTACTGAATGTAGAACGCATAAACCATAATTTACGAGAATAAAATTACACACCCGCAAGAAATGTAGTGCAAGTGAAAATATAAATAATGGTCTGCTAATTTGTTATTAATGAAAGAAAGGAAACATGAAAGAAATTAAATTGTGGCTAATATTCATTTCCTGAACTTTCTTCTGTTTCCTTATCAGCAGGTATTCTGATATGGAAGTTATGATGTAGCGATTTCGTAAAGAGAGAAATTATATGAAATTTATTTTTATCGATGTGATATTTTCGTTAGTTTATTTATAGAAACAAATACTCAAACTTAGGTACAAACAAGAATTTAAAAAATCTATTCTGTTGTATACGTATCACAAAACAAATGATGACATGAAGTGTATATACTCTCATTTCATAAATGCCACATTCAAGGAAATTATCTCAAATGAATAACTGTGGAGAAGGAAGAATTATCCAGCAATACCAAATCGTTCACCTCAGTTGCGCGTATAGCATCGTCTCTGCAAGATAATAACTGGAGTTCTAGTCGAAAATTCATGGTGATTCAACCGTTTTTACAAGAAATCATAAAAAAGCGCAGAATATGAATGCCATGAATGTTATTGTATCCAGCAATACAAGAACTCGTGCTTCTCATGGTCTAGGCCTGGTAGTGGAAATGGCAATCGGCTATTTGTGTTGAAGTAGGCCAGTTATCACAGGGAAGCTCAACTACTGGAACAAAGATAAAGACGTTCTTGAATATTTGAATATAGACCATCTGTGGTTTGATGGTGCTAGTGTAGTAGCGGAAGAACAAGTCAGCAATTATCATACTGTGGAACTTGGAGACACCTATTGTCAAAAATCATACAATCAATTCATAAGAATCAATTAATTGTCTTATTTTAAGGCCAACGGCTTATTTCAAAAGGCCTGCGAATAATACTGAACAAAAATCTCCCATATGCAATAAAGGAACACAGAAAAATTCATAATAGAATAACAATTATGAAGCTTCAATCTTGTAACTGGGTAACAGAAATCATAAAGCGGAACGTTTACAATTCTGCATAAGGAATAACTTCATCAACACGGGATTCTAACATAATGCTGAAATACAGTACATGGACATCACTAGGAAAGAAATCTTTAACGATAACGCCCGAGCGTTTATAGGAAGAGTATAAACAATCAGTGCTATGCTACAGAAGTCAGCATCAAAATGAGTAAACCAATAAAGAACCTGCTAACACAAATGACTTTGTTGATTATGAATTCGTTTTTCGTAGACAAAATATAAGAACAGATTAGATAAAGTACCAGAGAAAATAATGGATAACACTGGAAGTATGGAATAGCATAGCACAAAAGGAAGATAAGCAATTGAGCAGATGAAGATAACGCGATGGTCGAGTTGCTGGTAGCAATGAACGACTTAGAAGTCGAAAGTGTGTATAAAGTGTGCATATTGGTTTGAAAACTAAGGACATGTTCATGTTTTAACCATATCAATTTGCGTTCCATTTCATAACCTCACTTGAGTTGTGTGATAATTAGCGAGCAATATTTGTCCTTATCTCTCATGTGAGTTAAGTAATGCTGCAAAGTGCAGCGTATAAGGCCACACATATTATCATCCAAGTCAGCAGGATTTGTTGAAAAATCGAAAATAATAGTCAGCCCAATGTTTCCACATATTCTTATAAATAATTCAGAAATTTCTTCCACGAGTCACTGGAACTATATATATATATATATATATATATATATATATATATATATATATATATATATATATATATATATATATATATATATATATATATATATATATATTTCTATTACGGTCATAGTTTAAAAATAATTTCGTATATACAGGGTGTTCCGTTTCTGAGGAACAATTGAAAGTTAAGTTTTTATAGAACATCCTATATATTTTGATGATTTTTAGCTTTGTGAGATCAAATGAAGGTGACTTTGTTCGATATTCCCTATACCTAAGTTCAATGGTTTTCGAAATATTTGAGATTTTTCAAAATTTGATGAGTATTTCGAAAAATTTTTTCTACTCTCGTTGTGACTTTCCGGTTGCGATTTTGAAAAAATTATGTTACTTATACTCCATTTCTGAGTAACCATCGTTGGAAAACTATAAAATTGATACAGGGTGCACAGTACACAATTTCCAATTCCGCCTTCTTCAAGCCTCATTTTTTCAACACGACACACCCTCTATCTTATACTCTGCAATGATCAGTTATTTTTATACCTATCGAACGATACCCATGTTCGTTCTCTATAACTATCTCTTACGGTTTCCGAGATTTCTCGAATTTTCCGATACTTTGTGCCTCAATATTCATCTCGGAATGTTTTCCTTCGTATTTGAAGAGGGGTGTTCATGTCACTTGATAAAACAAAACAGCAGTTTGTATGATGTGCTACTCCAGTGTTTGGAAAAGTTGAAAATTGTTTGATAGCCATTATTTTACTCCTTGTAAATTATTTACTTTTTCCTGTGACGGTATGAATGACATATAACTATTTTCCGCGAAACAGATTATTTTAATGGAAAAAACTGCTTTGAATGGGTGAAAATGTTTGACAATGGAGAATATTAATACAAATTACGGAAAAGAAAAGATTGCATGAATAATTGAAGCAATAAAAATGTTACAAAAGATGTTCAAAATGACCTCCGTTTTGCTCTATATATAAATTTACTCTCCTTTCGAAAGATACCCTTGCTCCAAACAGCATTTCAGGCGTAACTGTCTGGAAAGCTTCCTTAATCTCATTTTTCATATCTTCCAGTGTGGTTGGCGGCATACGATGAACAAAGTCGTTAACATGTCCCTACAGGAAGAAGTCAAGGGACGTTAAATCTGGCGATCTCGCTGGCCAATTCCAGGCTCCTCTTTCGATCTATTTTTCTGGAAAATTCTCATTCAAATTATCGATCACTTGCTGGCTGTAGTGCGCATTGGCTTCATCCTGTTGGAACCACATTCGTTGTCTTATGTCAAGTGGCACATTTTCCAACAGCTCTGGTAAATCGTTGACCAGAAAATTGAGGTACATCTGTCCATTCAGGTTTCCATCGAAAAAAAAGGACCTACTACATGAGGTCCTATAATTGCTCCCCATATATTGACCGACCATCTGTGTTGGGTGTAGGATTGTAAATATGTGGATTAGTGTCAGAGTAATGATGATAATTGTGTCTGTTTACTAAAGCATTATTCTGGAATGTACTTTCATCAGAAAATAGAATTGAATTCGGGAAATCCTCATTTTCTGCGACCATTTCTAACACCCACATAAAAAATTCGAGTTGTCGTTCATGATCTCTTTCTGTCATTTGTTGATGGGTTCTAACGTGATATGCATGAAAACCATGATTTTTCAATATTCTTCCACACTTTGTCTACTCAGACCTATTTCTTGAGCAATGTTCCGTTAACTTGTACTTGGTTGTTCTATCACAGACGCTAGAACAGTAAGTTCATTTTCTTCATTTCCAACAATTGGTTTTTGTCGGTGGTGTTTTTCATCGGACACACTACCAGTGGCTCGGAATTGTCGTAGCCATTTTTCGAATGTTTCTTTTCTCGGATATCTTTGGCTCGGATATTTTGCAGCGTAGAGTCTTTCAGCTAACATACAGTTTTCCATAGCTTCTCCAAAGGTCAGAATCGTATCGACTCGTTCTTCCATTTTCTAAAGGCTTTCTTCCTTCTTC
Source organism: Cryptolaemus montrouzieri (assembly GCA_013387265.2). Classification (NCBI taxonomy): domain Eukaryota; kingdom Metazoa; phylum Arthropoda; class Insecta; order Coleoptera; family Coccinellidae; genus Cryptolaemus; species Cryptolaemus montrouzieri. The sequence continues at coordinate 47,394,018 of JABFTP020000185.1, read as the reverse complement.
TTTGTCCACACTAATGAATTCAATAACACACAATTCAAGAATGACCACACTTCTCAAAGTAAGGGTTCACAGAAAGGAGAATACATTTATGCATAGAGCAGAATGGAGGCCATTTTGAACATCCTTTGTATATATTGCTCCAATTATTCATGCAAACTTTTCTTTTCCGTGATTTGTAGTAATACTCTCCATCGTCAAACATTAGCACTAATTCAAAGCATATATATTTCATATCTCCATTAAAATAATATATATTTTTCGTAAAATAGTTCTATGAGCAAAAAAGAAAAAAATAAAAAAAAAATGTTATGAATATCTATCACCGGAAAAGGTAAATAGTTTACAAGGAGGAAAATTATAGGCTCGAATTGAACAATTTTCAACTGCTTGGAACACTGCAATTTTTAAAACTGAATTCCATAAAATATTCATTTTCATCGCCTTCACATAGTTCATGCAGACTGATCATTTTCGACTTATAGACTTAAAACTGGTGTTTTGAGTAACACATCGTACAAACTCCTATTTTGTCTCATCAAGTGACATGCACCCCTCTTCAAAAACGAAGGAAAACATTTCGAGATGAATATTCAGACACAAAGTATTGGAAAATTCAAGAAATCTCGGAAACCGTTAAAGATAGGTATAGAGAACATGGGTATAGTTCGATAGGTATAAAAACAACCGATCATTACAGAGTATAAGATAAAGGGTGTGTCATTTGAAAAAATTGAAAAAATGAGTCTTGAAGAAAGGCGGAATCGGAAATTTTGTACTATGCACCCTGTATCAATTTCATAGTTTCCCAACGAAGGTTACTCAATAATGGAGTATTAGTAACATAATTTTTGCAAAATCCTAATCGGAAATTCATAACGAGAGAAGAAAAAATTGTCAAAAAAGTCATCAAATTTCGAAAAATCTGAGACTGTACTCAAGAACTGCATTAACTATAACCACGACTCGAAACAGATTCAGTTACAGATCAGTTGGCGAGGTCATGTGTCTCAATTCTTGATTCAGAAATAGCAAACTATCATTTATCTGATAAAGAGAGAATGTAATTGCGCTTATTCCTATTCTTTTTCCTTCTTTCAATGTGGGAATTTCTTCCATTTTCACAGAAGTTTGATTCAGTTGCTTTCATTTTTACAAACATTCATTTCTGATTTATAGAAACATTATTCGCATTGTTTTTGTGATACTATGGCGTGGGTTTTATTCTGAAAATATACATATCGTTTAAACTATTTTTCTTGTTCTGTATTCGTGTTTCCTTCAACATATTTATGAATTTTTTTCAAGTTCTAGTTCTTTTAGCTCTTATTAATATAGGATAAGAGGAAGTTCAATGTTTTATCGCAACAGAGTTGTGATTCAAGCTTCCCAATTCAAGAAACGTAAACTTTCAAGCTTTTGCCAAAAGAAGAGCTTGACTTCACTTGAATTATGAAAACGTGATTTCAAGTCACAAAAAAAACATATTTAGTCAATACATACTACTACACTAACCGAGATTTCACTACAGATTAAGAAAACATTCCACGAGACCATATCATCCTATGCTCCAATGTTTATCTGGATTTGGCAGTACGAAAGTTAAATTTCCAATTATCAATTAATTATTAGAAGATATTTCCAGAAAAGCGGAATGAAAATCATAAGGCAGACGAAATATAGTCAACCAGATACTTGAGACGACAGTTTATTCCCTAGAAGCCCACAAAGAATTAGTTTATCACGCGCATTAAGCTTTAACTTAGCTTCAATTATCGTTGAAAGCTGCGTGCATAGCCTGATCCAAGCTATGGACAAGTTAATATTTAGCTGAAAGACATATGGAACATATGGCGCCACGCAGTTCAAAGACCGAATATAAAAGTAGCTAAAGAGTTAATTAAGTGAATGCTGTAACATCTGCCGAACGTATATACCACCATTTTTGTGTGTTTCTATCGAAGAAAGAAATTCCTGGAACATTTGATTGATTTGAGAAGGACTTATTAGGTCTGACGGGGTAGGAAATGCAGGCTAATAGATCCATGAAGCAGAGTTCTTTCTGTTCTTTGAAATTTTGCATACACAGATCAAGCCCACTATTGATCAGATATTTCTCATTCTTCTTGACAATGGCGTCCCCATGTAACTATACTAGCATTTGATTTTTGCAAAAGAACTAGAATCGTGTTTTCCTGTTTCCACCTCATTGTACCCACAAATTACTGCCCTTAGTTAGAGCTGTTTTTTGGAGCACTCAAGAAAATAATGAACACTGCTAATAGATAACTGGATGCGGAAACTTTAAGGTCAAATAATGACTATACACTCATTTCATTTCAGTACAATTTTCATTACTAATCAGTGTATTTTTCCTTCCTAGCTTTCTCTTCCGCTGCTGTTTGCCGTACCGGTATGATGATAATAGTAAAACAGTAACACATATTTTTATAAACGAGATCGAGGAAGTCCCTAGACTCCCTCGACTCCCAGTTCTCAGGGAATCACCGTTCAATCTCGATTCTCGGCCATTCACTGATTGTTCGGAAAGATTTACTGAGTATGGCCTAATGTAGTAAACCTTTATCGATAGATTATTATACTTACACTTCAGGCTGCTTAGTGATAACACTACATAAATTTCTTTCAGTTATCTATATATACTAGTATAGAATATTGAGTTTATAAGGAATAATACGAAAAACCTCTGAACATCCATAATTCATTGTTGTTGTTGAATTCAAAAATTCTTTACATTTTTGAAATGACTGCTGCATCATTTCTTCCATTTTCCTCTAATTTAACCAAATTTTCTCGAAGAGCTTTTTGTATCTATTTGTTGCGCTGAGAAACAAATTGACTAGATCGAACGTACTAAGTTCCGAAACACCAGGGGGTTGCAAGCAATTAAAAAATTCCATATGACTGAACATACAACCTACTTCTATTGCATCTGTATGGCTACGCAACAAGTGATTAGCAAGTGAGCTTAACTTTATGCGCTTACGAATATCAAGCTGTCAAGCAGCTCGAAAAAATTTGATGTGAATTCAAGCTTTTGGGTTGAAAAATCAAGTCGTGTCAGGTCAAACCATTGTCATCAAACTGCTCGACTCAACGAAACGCTATAGATGATTTCACATGAGAGACATTATTTTTTTTGATAGTACACTTATTTTAACATCGCCATTCATATGCTCATCTGCTGCTCTTTTATAAATTTCAGTGCCATTGATGCCTCTAACAGTTTTCTCGATCCGCTGTCGTGGCACTTTGTTTCAATTGAAAACAAAAAGCGAATGAGAATATCACAGAACATGTAACATTCGATGGGTACAAAAATAATGCGTTATCTGCCGTGAAATGTTACTTTTGTTCTCAACCTCGTTTTTGATATTTCATGAGACCTAACCTAAAAATGGAAGGAGTTTCAAGAAAATGAGATTTGACATATCAAGGACAATGTCTTTATGACTGAAAATAAGAAAACCCTCATCGTCATCAGAATCTTCATTCTTCATAAACATTGAAGAAGAACATCAATGAATTCACCTATGATATGAAAAAAAACTAATCAGAAGATCTGGCTGGCCACTCCATATGTCCCCTTCTTCCGATCCAGACCTAAGGAAAATTTTCATCTAAAAACGGACGCACAGGTTAAACAAAATGAGGTGGTGCGCCATCTTGTTGAAAAATGATCATTTCATGGTCTTCTTCATTCTCCAATACTGGCACGAGTGCCGGATTGATAGCATTCTATAATAGTTCTAAATAAATTTGGCCAGTGATATTACCGGGTATAAAAAAAGAGCTGATGATCCGAATTCGCAAATCATCCAGGGACTCAGGTTGGGTAGCGTAAATCTAAGATTGCAGGTGACACCAAGGAGAAAAGTCCAGTGGCGCCAGATCAGGAGATCTGGGTGGCCACTCAATAGGTCCCGTCCTTCCTATACAGGCCTGAGGAAAATTTCCATCTAAGAACGGACGCACAGGTTGAACAAAATAAGGTGGTGTGCCATCTTGTTGAAGAATGATCGTTTCATGGTCTTCTTCATTCTGCAATACTGGCGCGAGGGCTGGAGGGCTGGATAAATAGCATTCTATAATAGTTCTGAATAAATTTGGCCAGTGATATTACCGGGTATGAAAAAGAGCTATATATATATATATATATATATATATATATATATATATATATATATATATATATATATATATATATATATATATATATATATATATATATATATGGGGTTTTACCCCGACGAGTTGCCCATATATCTGTTCATGCAATCAAACTGATTTCATGAAAAATATAAATCCACCACCCGGTAATTAATACCATTGCCAGGCAATGATTATAATTAAAACATATCCTGGAGTAATTATATATTAGGATAACGTTAAATGTTATGAGAATATATCAATCTACATACTATAGCATCATCAGACAATGATATCAATGTACCAACGAGTAGTGTCAGAGGCTTTCTCCCAGGAAAAATCCAGTGTACGGACCTTAGTCAAGTAACACTGAATGTTACTCATTAATAGTTTCCTTTGTGTGAAGTGGTGAACGATCAAATAGAATACTGCTCTGAATATAAATATGACAAAATTGTCAGTTAATTATATTACATTTATATAAACAAATAAATAAAATATGAAATGAGATTCTGAGCAGTATAAACTAAAGAGAAAACCTATGACTCTACCTCATTATTATTTTCGGAAAGAAACCTACGAAGAATATTACAAGATTTGATGACTGTTGTCTTTTGTAACTGTTCAAACAAATTTTCTTCAGACCCAAAATCTCAATACTTTTGTGAAGATTTCTAGGAATAACGCCTGTTGTAGAAATAATAATCGGTAGAATAAATATTTTCTTCATTTTCCACATTTTTTAATCTCGTCGCCAAGCATCATATATTTAGAAATTTTTTCATTGTATTTATTTTGTATATTATGTGTGTCGGGTATAGCAATATCAATTATATATGTTATTTGATTCTGTTTATCATTAAGAACGATATCTGGTCTATTGTGTTTTACAGCTCTGTTGCACAGAATTGTTTTATCAAAATAAAGTTTATATTTGTCATTTTCACAAATAATCTCAGGTTCATATTTTTGAAATTTTTTCTTTTGGGAATTAGGTCATGTTTAATTCCTAGATTGAAGTGAATAATATTAGCGACGGCATTATGTCTTTCTAAATAATCTGTTGAAGCAAGGACTGAGCAAGATGATAATATATGAAAACTGTTTCTGAAGAACAGAAATATCTACGACAAGAATCATCTATATTTTGTTTGATGATATGTTTTCTATAATTCCTTGTAAAAACAACCTGGTCCTGGATCGCAATTGCCAAGCCTTCTGTTTCAGCAAACAATTCTCCAGATACTAACCATTTATTCGATGCAATTTCATCAATATAATCATTTTTCAATTCTTTAGGGTGCTTTCCGTGTAATTCCTTCTGCATCCAACTTTCTCTTTTAGAATTATCATCAAATATATCAAAATCTACCTTTTGCATTGTCAAGTTCAGAGGTGTAAGATTATAATCTGAAGCAACAACAATATCATGTAATTTAGACGTTCTCTGTTTATCATGAAAATGGGAACGTAGATGAAAAATCTGTTTACTATGAAGATTATTCAAATCAATTAATCCACGACCTCCAAGATGTCTAGGTAGTGTAACTCTCTGAACAGCTGACTTTGGGTGGTGCTTATGATATTTACAGAGCATTTTCCTCGTTTGACATTGTAATTCATTTAGATCAGTTTTAGACCATTTAATAATTCCAAAAGAAGATGTAAGAATAGGAACAGCATAGGAGTTGATAGCTCTGAAAAGGTTTTTACTAGTTAAATATATATATATATATATATATATATATATATATATATATTCTTTTGAAAAGAGAGGATTTACAAAATTTGAATAATTGTATTTACAATAAATGCTTATATCTATAATTTTGGTTTGTGACAGAAAAAACACAAGTGTGAGCTCAGGAAATGAAACAGGGGAACTATACTATCTCGCGTATGATTCAATAAACGAATGAAAAACCTTGAGGAAAAAACTGATGATGTGATTTCCATAAATGCCCGCCCAAACATTTAACTCTTTTAACATTTTCTCGAAATAATCTTGGATTTTCATCTGACCAGTACCGACAGTTATGCCTGTTTACAGTGCCGAAGAGGTAGAATGAACACTCATCCGAAAAACAGATATTGAATATGTAGGTTGGATTATTGTTAATAATTCCAATGACCACCTCACAGAACATGAGTCGGCGATCAAAATCATCCTCATTCAATTCCAATCTTAAAAGGATGAAACTTACGTTTTCTTAAAATTCTCACGAATATTGTGCGTGAAACACGAGACACATTGGACAAATTGCTAGTACTAAGGGTTGGATACATCACTACGTGACTTAGATAGCCAACTTCCCTCGCTTCGTCTCCTTCATACACCCTCTTTTTGTTTCCGACTGAACCAGTAGTGTCAAATTTAGCAACCAGTTGCACAACGTAAGCAGCGGATACATTTTTTTCGGGATGTCGTTCGTTAAATAAAGCCGCAGTTAATCGCGCAGAGTCGTTATTTCTAAAAAATGATTTTATCATTTCCACCCTTTCTTTTACTGAATACACCATTTTAAACCTACTACAAATTTACAACCGCTTTGGCACAGTTTCAACGTTCCTGAAAATTCAAGATAGACTAACGAGAGACTAAGGTATATCAAACACATGGCCTGTCTACTTTTTCGAATAAGAAATAAACAAGTAAATAAAAACATTGCATACCTCGAGTTAAATTCATCATAAGCTAGCCATTTACCAACGTTCTTTACTGCATGCGAGTGAATGGTTCCCATTTTCAGCAATTAATAAACCAATCACAAAAGTAAGTAGTCTTCCACTTTTTTAGTTCTCATTCCGTTAAAGATGTAAATTTTGAAGCGAAAATGTAGGGTAGACAGTACTCGAAGGGTATATATATATATATATATATATATATATATATATATATATATATATATATATATATATATATATATATATCTCATCACCATTAAATTTCGCTTCAAATTTTACATCTTTAACGGTGTGATATATATATATATATATATATATATATATATATATATATATATATATATATATATATATATATATATATATATATATATATAGGGGGTTTTACCCCGACGAGTTGCCCATATATCTGTTCATGCAATCAAACTGATTTCATGAAAAATATAAATCCACCACCCGCTAATTAATACCATTGCCAGGAAATGATTATAATCAAAACATATCCTGGAATAATTATATATTAGGATAACGTTAAATGTTATGAGAATATATCAATCTACCAGAATATATACATACTGTAGCATCATCAGACAATGATATCAATGTACCAACGAGTAGTGTCAGAGGCTTTCTCCCGGAAAAATCCAGTGTACGGACCTTAGTCAAGTAACACTGAATATTACTCAATAATAGTTTTTGTGTGAAGTGGTGAACGATCGAATAGAATACTGTCTGAATATAAATATGACAAAATTGTCAGTTAATTATATTACATTTATATAAACAAATAAATAAAATATGAAATGAGATTCTGAGCAGTATAAACTAAAGAGAAAACCTATGACTCTACCTCATTATTATTTTCGGAAAGAAACCTACGAAGAATATTACAAGATTTGATGACTGTTATCTTTTGTAACTGTTCAAACAAATTTTCTTCAGACCCAAAATCTCAATACTTTTGTGATGATTTCTAGGAATAACACCTGTTGTGGAAATAATAATCGGTAGAATAAATATTTTCTTCATTTTCCACATTTTTTAACCTCGTCACCAAGCATCATATATTTAGAAATTTTTTCATTGTATTTATTTTGTATATTATGTCGGGTATAAATATCAATATCATATATATATATATATATATATATATATATATATATATATATATATATATATATATATATATATATATATATATATATATATATATATATATATATATATATATATATATATATATATATATATATATATATATATATATATATATATATATATATATATATATATATATGTGTGTTTTTTACTTGACGAAGTACTTCTGGAATGATTTAAATGATAAAAAAAATATAAATAATATTTTGTCGCATCCATTGAAGAGCATCCTCAGCTAATATTTGTTTAGGATCGTCCCAATTGAATTTTGTGTCTGAATAAATTTCGATTCAGATAGACTTTCTACATTTTCATCCTCCATAAATGCATTATGTCACCTCTCCCATTTGTTAGTAGATTAGCTGAACATCCAGAAAAGGAATGGTCGGAAATGCGCTTGAATTTTCTTATACAAGATAGTAAATATGCGGTTTTCGTGAATATTTTGCCTACAAAATATAATCCCACACCTGGGTAGAATACTTTCCTTTGTTGTAAAATATGAGTATCCCCGGATGGCTGATGTTGGAAGAGCTCAGTTTTACATAGCTTTTATGAAGTTGCAATCTCTTTCTGCATTTGCAATGAATAATCTGCTAGTTTACTTTAGGTGTAGTAACATTGTTTTCTTTCCTTCATTATCATTTAATGCTATACGAAACCATAATTTGTATTAGCTTGCTTTTATAATGATGGTGACCACCTTCTCCTTTTTGTTTGATATTGATAATTGAAATTTGGGCTATTGAGAGGCTTCAATTTTAATTTTTTTTTGATTTCTTTCCTCCATCATCAACCAACTTATTATTGGAAGATTAATTTAGATATGAGTACGATGAGCTTTGAATTTTATCATTCAATATTGGTTTAATAATAACGAATGTGCTAATTTGGCAAGAAATTCTGGAATAAAGGAAAAATTGTGTTCCTTACCTTCACTGCTCCTAGAAATTAATGCAAAATTTCAAAATTAAAATTTCTATTTTCATACATAACTAATTATAAATAAGGATATATCCAGATATATGCCAACCAATTTCGATATTTTTCTTGATAAACATATTCCTTTCATGAGAAATAAAGTGAAAGAAATAAATAGAGATTTTGCAAGAAGAAACCACATATTGATTACAGCAGTTTATCAATTTTTCCGAGTAAGATTTATTATTCTTCAATACTTCAAGTTTCAGTAACAATGCAATGCGAATCTTGAAACTTGACCCCGGCAGAACATTGCTGAAGCAGTTGTCTCAAATGATTAGGTTGGACTTAAATAATAGGCCGAAGTCTTGGGTTATCCCATTCAACAATTTCCAGAATGACCTGCAGGAACAGGTAGTATGGTAGTCATTAAAGAAGACCTAGGCAAGCTAGACCTAAGACAATAACGGCGATCCATGACCGTTATTTGAGACTTTCCTCGTTCCAACGGCTACTGATGGGTACCTTCAAATGCAGCTTCGACAGAACAGTGGAGTGCAGACTAGCACGACAAGATAATGTCTCAGGGAGTTTGAGACTTCATGTCGTAACTCGAGTCCCAGCTCTAACCAAAGGAAGCGAGCTCACTAGGGGAGGGGTTCGTTTACTGATGAGTCAAGATGTTGTCTTTTTCATTGCGATCGAGGTTCTGTAAGTTATATATGTCAAAATGAGAAACATGTCTTTTGTAACGTTCTACCCACAAGGGTTTTGGTGAAGATCCAATTATGTTGTTGGAAGAAATTACTTTGAATGCCCGCACTCATTTGGTCATCCTCAATAATGAAGCCCTTAATACTCAGAGGTATGTAACAAACATTTTATAGAAGAAAATTTGCGGCAAACTGGTTGAAAACTTTGTGTATGCATGATAATGTTTAACTTCACCAAATGTTTAACCTCACCAATCTCATTTCGTTAGGATATACCTTCGGGATCACGAAATCACTTGAAAGGAGTGACCTCAATCGAATCAACCATGTTTTGAATACTTTAGAAAGAAGCTAAACCAGCTCTTTCAAAACCACCCAGTTATAATGAATGAAGCAGACTGATCGAAATTTGGAACAAAAACATTGATCTTGAGTATGAATCGTAGATGTCATGCAATTATTCTCTCCAGGGGTGGAATTGCCCGGTATTAACAGGCTTTTGGCGACTCTTTTCGAAAGATTTATATTTTTGTTAATCGCTTCATTTAATATTTTATGAAACCGTTTTTATTTCGATTGTTCTCAAGTATTCCCCAGTGCTGAAAAAAAGAAGTAATATCGAAAACTGTTACAGATATTTTATTTCAATTCATTTAATTCACCGTAAACAGCTGAATGAAGTTTCCCATACATACTCTGTACCTGAGATTTCGAGTTTTCAAGTTATGGCGAAAAAACGAATTTTACGTACCTACCTAAAATTTGCAAAGGCGGCTTAGATGCCTGCACGTGCATAGACAGTTCCCAGAGTATTAACAAATGACTGTCTTTTTGTAATTGGATTATTGATATATTATGAGGAAAAAATGCGAAACTGCAGTTGTTGTCGAATTTCCAAAATCAAATTTAAAAATATAAAAACGAATTGAACTCTCTTTTCCAAAATTTCATAAATAATGTTGAAAGTGATGACCATTCTCTTCTAGACATACTTCTACTCGACGCATAACACATTGTGTATTGGTCGCCTCAGTTCCTCCACATCCAACTGCATGAAAGCATTTTGCAGTCAATTTTGCAAATCATATCTTGAAGTCATAAGTTGTTGTAGTTATGTTTAGAAAATTTATAAAGGCGTGAGTTTCAACTTCAATGACAAATTTTACATGGTCGTGAGTTTTATTGAGAAAATTAAAAAACGTGTTAATTGTATATCATGAAAACCAACTGAAATATCATCAACGTAGATACCAGAACATGATATTTTTTTGTCTATGTCGCTGATGAGTATTGATGTATTTTTCAAGTTGTTTATGAATAGATCTGATATTAGAGGTTCAAGTAGCGATTGCACAAGCAGTCCTGATTTTTGCTTACTTTGAACCCGAAATTAATTTCGATCTGTACATGATTTTAGAAGGTTGGTTGCAAAGTTCAAAGGAAGTATATGAAAATGTGTTGATTTTCATAAAAATATCTATAACTAGAGGTAGAGATTTAAATGTTGAAAAGTTTGGATATATGTTTTTAAATAAAAGCAAGTTTAAAGTTATGACTGATTTTAAGTAAGGAGAGTTTTTGTCTAAGGTCGTTAGAATTCAAAATGTTATTTCATGATCGAATAATGCAATGTGAAATGAGCTTGTCCACATAAAGCACAAGTCAAATGTTCCATTCGATGGCGAACAAACTGGTCTCCTGAAGAAAGGCCCTAAATTCACCCAAAACTATAACAATATTCAAGAGAACAAAGTACTGATATACGTATAGGTAGAACTGAATATCCAAATTCACAAAAATGTAATTAAAAATTATATTCTTCATGAGCATAAAATCACCGAAATAATTAGTAATACTCAGCAATATTCCAACTTAAAATATCTATAAAAAAATTGTTCATAGACACAACAATCCCCATAGACACAACAATCCCCATCGACACATACAATCACTTAAATCATAAACACTCCGCCTACAATTCTATGTCCTTAAAGCTTTCACTACCCCCCTCTCAACGTTCTGGATTAGACTTTGGTATTCCTATGATCTGGATGGAGCCTACGAATCATTTAGATGATTGTTACTTTTGCGTAGTAGATGTTAAAGGTTTTAATCGAAATCAAACGTGGAGATACCCAGACTTACAGTCTACTAAATATCCGGTTCTACACAGTGAAAATCTCCCTCGGCCCATATACATTTCAAAAGTAATTCGCATGCCCTTAGAAACAATGATGTTACCAAATTCACAGAAATCGGGACCATCTATTTGTGGAAGTGAATGGGAAGGTGAAACATCAAAGCCAAAGTTATTCTCTCAAAATGAAGTCAGTGATTTAATACGTGATCTCAATTTATCAAAACAAGGATCAGAACTGTTAGCCTCAAGATTGAAAGAAAAAATTTATTGGCACCAACAGTAACAATTACAACATACAGAACGCGAGAAAAGAGTTATTACAATTTTTAGTGAAAATGAAGGATTAGTGTATTGTAATGATATCGCGAAGCTGCTTATAGACATGGGTTTAAAAGAGTACAAATCTACTGAATGGCGCCTTTTTATTGATAGTTGCAAAAGAAGTTTAAAATGCGTCTTATTGCACAATGGAAATAAATTTGCATCAATTCCAATTGCCCATTCAACGAAACTCAAAGAAGAATATGAAAATGTAAAATTAGTTTTAGAGAAAATTAAATACTCTGAGCATCAATGGCCGATCTGTTTGGATTTAAAATGGTTAATTTTTACTTGGCCAACAAAGTGGATATACAAAATACCCTTGCTTGCTTTATTTGTATGTGGGATAGTAGAGCAAAGCAACTTCATTGGGAACAAGATGTTTGGCCTGTAAGAAATTCTTTAACTGTCGGTAAAGCCAACGTAATAAGGAGCCGCTGGTGAGCAGAGACAAAATCATACTTCCACCATTACATATTAAGTTAGGTATGATTAAGCAATTTGTAAAAGCGTTGAACAAAGACGGAAATTGTTTTAATTACATTTTCAGAAAATTTCCGAAGCTTAGTATGGAAAAATTGAAAGGTGGAATATTTGATGGTCCTCAAATACGGCAATTGATGAAAGACTCAGGTTTTATCAAAGTTATGACTGTTCCGGAAAGTAAAACTTGGAAAAGTTTTGTGTTGGTTGTCGAAAATTTCCTAGGTAACCATAAAGCAGCAAATTATGAAGAAATTGTGCAAAACATGCTGACAAACTTTCAGACTTTAGGAGCAAATATGAGTATTAAGTTACACTATCTTCGCAATCATCTAGATAAATTTCCGGATAATTTAGGAAATTATAGTGAGGAACAGGGAGAGCGGTTTCATCAAGATCTAAAAGTGATGGAAGAAAGGTATCAAGGTCGATGGGATTGTCACATGATGGCAGATTACTGCTGGTCTTTGAAAAGAGATTGGTCCCTGAAAAATTATAGAAGAAAAGCTCATAAAAGGCGTTTTATGGAAATATGAAATATATTTTCGACATTTTCCTCTTTATTTACTTCGATGTATCCGAATTTCTCAAAACATAACTGACATTATAAATATATCTGTTATTTTGTTTCTTGTTTTACGATTTTTGTTATGAAAAATGAAAATAAAGATTCGAAAAGGAATCAGAGCAAATCCTACAAAATCATTGATAGTTTCACGAATTGTGTGCATAAATAGACCCAAAATCATTTTCGTATCTAGGGCAACAAAACCATTGTAGACCAGTGTAATAAATTAAAAACTTATTATGTACTATACTAATTGCAGAAAAGCAATTGAAGTTAGAAAAAAAGTCAGTCGGATAGATCCAGAAAATCTATTGATGCGTCAATAATTCAACTGCCCAAGGACTTGGAATAAAGAGGGTATCATCAACAGAGCTATGAAAAATTGAGAAATTTATCTGGAAAAAGAAGATTCGAAGAAAATTTACATCTCAGTCTAATGAGGATTTACAAGACTGTACAAGGTAAAAAATTTGTTATTATAATTTCTACATGAAAGTACAGTTTCAATTCTTTTATAAATTGTTCGTTTCGGAAGCACGGACAAAAAACTTACATTTTTCTGAAATTAAAAAAAAATTGTGTCTCCTTAAAAACTTTTACTTTTCACTTTCTAGGTTTATTATACGTAATGTGTCTTCCAAATGTATACATAAATTTTTCGAATGCCGTATAGTAACAAATGACGTTAAGGGACATCTCAAACGTTATCAAAGTTTTCATCTGCTGTAAAGAATAATCTGAAGAGAAATGTACGGCATCTGTTTTTTTGTCTATTTATATTCGTTACCCGTAAAATAACAATAATCTTTTAAAACTATACCTACTCTTCATATTATTCCAAGAGCATTTGAAACATCTGATAAACCTCGGAAATTTCAATTTTTTTCCCTGAAATTCTTATTTGTTACCATTAATAATAAACGGCTATATGGTACAACTGTGATATTCAGTAACATTATATTAAAAAAATTGCCATACAAGAATTTACGATCTTACGTCAGTAATATCTCGGTCAATCCTAAAATTTTGATAATTATTGATTTACACAAATATTAGCGATAATTTTTGGACGGCATAATTATTAAACTTAATTTTAACTTATTGTCCGTATTAAATAATATTTTGAACAAGATGCCGTACATTTTACAATGACCTTATATCACATGGGTGTTGGAAAAGTGTTGCGACCCCTGGTTTTCGACCCCTGCACTTGAAATGTGTACGGCGTTTATGGGTAAAGCATCTGTATATCTATACAAAATGAACTACACAAATCTCGTACAGTTATAAATAACCTATATTGCTTCTACACAATTATAGGCGAATTAAAGATTTGCACTGACTTCCGGTACCACCACTTTTGTTCGGCACTAGGTTTTCCGATATTTATTTTCAATCATCTATCAAACTATAAGAAAGCCGTATATAAATAATTAGTAGTAATTCCTCATTTATACCTGAAAAATTCCGTTCACTCACGTACTCACCTGTACCACTTAAAAGTGACGGCATAGTACTGATAGTTATTTTCTTATACAATAACAACCTTCTAAGAGTTATTCACGGTGGGTCATTTTGTTTATTTTTGGCATAGGCTTGTAGTCTTTCAAGAAAAATTACAAAAAATGAAATGAAAAATGAAAGATTATTTTTCAAAATTCAAGAAAACCTTCTTGTTCTTAAGCGGTCCAAATCTTAGCAAATTACTTTTCAATTCTATATAGAGAAAACAGGTAAACTCAACCAATCTGGTATTTACAAAATCGGAAATAACCAATGCATTTCACATTATGTCAACAGATATATATTTTGAATGCGGGTTCAAGAAACATATATCATCGGACACGAAATCCTTAATGTTTGTACACATTCAATCAATAAACCACACAAAAATTTTAAACAATCTCAAAGTCTTCCACAAATGCAATAAAAGAAGAAAAATGAATCTGTTGGCAAGTTAAGAAACTAATAAACTCAGAAAAACCCCACATTATACTACTCTCAATAGCCAAATTGGAATAAATAACTCCTCCTTAGTTAACATTAAGGGGAAAATATATCCTGTAATCATAGATGTACCTTAGCTAACTAAGAATCAGCACTGGAGAATGACCGAAGGGTCGAAACCACATATTAACAAATAAACGTGAAAAGTGATAAAAGCGTTTTCTATCTTTCATATCTTGAGACAGATTTTCACAAAGTATATATGTCATCAATATCATTATTCAAACATATACACATCAAAGATGAAGAAAGTGTGACAGGTGAAATATTTCACATGAGTCTGAAATGGATTTTTCGGTCGAATCTATAGAGCAAGGTTTTCTAAAATTTTTAAAAATTGAAATTGCGGATGGTGCGAAAATAGTTTTTTCGTATTTTCATTGTAGCAGAACCAAACTGGAAATCTAGAGGTCAGCGTTTCATAGATTCATAACTGGAATGAAAAAATTCCTACAGGAGCATCTTCGTTTATCACAGTTAGTGACATGACTGCAATGCTACTTGATGAACTAATGAGTAAAACAATAGTACCTACAGTCTAGTTCACAAGTTCGAATCGGTGTTTTTTTTTTGATAAATCTCCTAATAATATGAACAACATCTAATTGGATTCGGAATTAAATTTTGGTATCTGCATTAATTGTTAATTATTAGAAATTTCTCTTTCTTCAATAATCTTCTCAATTTTTTAATTTTCGATATGTCTCAATTATTTGCAAGAAACGAAATGCTCTTAAATGCTCTGTTTTTTGTCGAATTGTTAAAAGGATCTACAATTTTAATGTGCCCTTCAATTATTTTCAAACAATTTTGTGAACATCATTTCGATACCGATGTTATTTTCAGAAGCTTCATCAAGAATGAGAAGTGTTTTGATCTCGTAAAGTTGACTACAGCAAGAAGAATAAATTTTTTCAAGAAGAATACAACATGCTCATCAACAGAATCTGGAAATTTCAATAATGTGTGTTTCATTTCAAAAAACTTAGATTACGAGTTGGGGCAATCAAATTCCAAATAGAATCAATTTAGATTATGGCAATAATATGCATAAAGAAAGTTTCAATCGAAGTATGAAGTGGAATGTGGCCTTTCGAATTATTGTATGACTTTTGAAAATTTGGTAGTTTTCTGATTATAGAAGAACTTTATCGATAAAGTTCTTCATGAGCAGCTACTTGAGTTCCTCCAGAGAGCTGGAATAGATGACAAAGATATCCGCGTTGTTTGTATTCGGGTCAGTGCTCTAGGGTGAAGGTTGTTCACTCATACACTGATGACATCGAGATCCGAAGAGGCGTTCGTCAGGGCTGTGTATTGTCTCCTCTCCTTTTCAATTTATATTCTGAGGAAATTTTCAGGAAAGCATTAGAAAATACAACAGCGGGTGTATCAATTAACGGGGAGATAGAACAACATAAGATACGCTGACGATACGATAATACCTGCAAGCAGCTTTGGAGAACTTCAGGATCTGATGAACCGAATACATGCAGTCACTCAACGCATCTAAAACTGAATGGATGGTGATGAGTAAGAATAGATAACCACCTACACAGCTCTCATTTAACAACAAAAATATAGAGAAGGTTGAATCATATAATTAACCTTGGAGCAGTCGTGGATGTTAGATGGGACCAGTCTGTCCAGATAAGGGCAAGAATTGAGAAGGATCGTGCTTCTTTCAATAAAATCAAAAAATTACTCGTCAGTAACGACTTATCGCTATCACTGAAGATATGAATGATACGCTGCTACGTATTTCCTGTTTTACTGTATGGAGTGGAGGCCTAGACGGTGAGTGAGACGATGATAAGGAGACTCGAAGCATTTGAGATATGGGTGTACAGACGCATGCTGCGGGTGTCTTGGACAAACCATGTTACCAATGTGGAAATTTTACGAAAAGTCGATATGGAAAAAGAAGTCGTGAATACAATAAAAAGCAGAATCTAGAATATCTTGGTCACCTGATGAGGCACGACAAATATCGATTACTGCAACTATTTATTGAAGGTAAAGTGAACAGCAGAAGAAGTGGAAGAAGAATCATCAGCAAAGTGAAGATTGCCATGCTGATTGCCAATGTCCGCAACGGATACGGCACATTAAGGAGAAGAAGTTTTTCTGTTGAGTTGAACATCAGCGAAGAACCCTTTCGCAAGAGGAATATGCTAAGAATTGCTGAAAAATATCTACCATCAACAGAAACTTGCAGAAAATAATTTTCAAGGATTTGATGTTTCATATTTAGATCGACGAAAGGGGTTGAATGAGTTCAGTATACTGGAGGTATTTGAGAAGGCTCTTGAAAATGTCATCAGTATGTCGTAAAAGATAAGTAACCGCGAACGACAGCGACTATGTCCTACTAACGACTAAAGGTTTTGTTGATCCAGTTTCTAGATACCCCAGGTAATATTCATATTGAATATGATCCTGTCTGCAAGACAACGATTACAAAATTTCATATTGCCATCCTGGAGAATCTGGTAGCTAGAATTATCTGTGTGGCCCAATATAGCTGAAAAATACAGTAAATTTTACCACGACGAAGTGCGACAAGTTGCTCGACTATTATGCTACAGTATTTGGTAAAAATTGCCTTCAAACTTTGCTGCACTCATCCTGTATTTCAGATATGATAGTATTTTCACTTATTTTTGTTGTCCACAATAACGTCTCAAGAGAACTCATCATGATCAAATATAGGAGGTCAAGGAATCCTTTACCATGGTTCTACTAACCTAGAGTACCGTAATCGTAAGAGCAATGTAGGAATTATTGTAAACATACAATAAGAGGGAGAATAAGTTTCAATTTACCTAACTTGCGTTTTATTTTTAAATTTTCGGAGTTATATTATCACTTCTCGTATTTGGAATATCGATATAGACATTTTGTATTCAAAAGTTATTTATAGATAAAAGTTTCTATATATATTCTCTTTTCAGCATATTATGAGCGATCCTTCCAAGAATAAGATATGATTAATTGGTTTTATTGAATAATCCAGCGTATTACATTAAATAAAAATTTTTCATGACATAAGAATATATATTAGATATCAAAGAATGAAACCTAATGAACAAACTCATTGGAAAAACTAGTATTGAATAACACTTCCTCTTCATCGATCATCACCATAGCACACACGAAGGCCACATATGTTGCATAATGTTAATCATAGAAACTTTTGTTTTCTATATCTGTTTAAGCATCATCATCACGAATTTAGCAGTTGCTTAGTGGGAAAGTTGTTCGAGCATAATTGTACCGTACCCATGTATTATAATGTCAGACCCAAGAAGCTTTCAACGGAGCTCAACGTTACAATCTCAGTTCAGTGAAACTATCTTCACATATCCTATCGAAGTCAGTACCGGATTGAGCTAACATTCCATGGCATCTTATTAATCTATAAAGTAATTGTTTGAAATTATAATTTCTTAACTTTGTATATTCTAATAATATCTTGATAAGAAGCTATTCACGTAATATTAACTTTATATCTTTAAGTAATATTTATGAGAGGGCAAATGAAATTGGCGATAATGTTCTTCTTTTAATGAACAGTATTACACAATACTTCAGGGATAAATCTGGGATGAGTCTAAAAATTTTCAATAATGAAATGCCCTATGAATATGAAATTTTTAGAAAACGATATTCTTGTTTCTCTCAGGCTGAATCGATTTCGAGAATAGAAAGAAAATGGAAAGACCCGCTCTGACGTTAATATCATAAAATATAATTAATATGTACACATATATGGGACACAGGAGAAAAACATACGATGTTACGGAAACAATGAACTGAAAGATTGTCTAATCAACAATTTGATCCTCGAAAAAAAGTATATTGAAGCCTGAAATAGAACCAAAATATATAATTTATATAGAGAGTATATTCGATTTGGATGTGAAGTACAAAAATACGTTCTTTTAGGTTTTTATTGAGTTAGCAGAAAAGCAAATAAAGTTAGAGAATATTGCAAAAATATGGAATATCCATGGAATTTCAATTGTTATTCATTATTATATTTTATGCATGGGAATTAGGCTCAGTTTTGGTCTACAAAACATTGACAAAGCCTGTAAAACCATAGAATTGGAAACTTAAACGCTCTCAATGTTTGAAATATAGCGAAAGCGTTGTCCTTGAAGGTAACTTTTGATCTAAAAGCGATACAATGATGCGGTTTGCCCGGATTAGTACTACTTTTTGATGAAACAATAGATTGTGTCAACAACTGTCATATGCTTTCGATTTTGAGATAGAGGATGATTTTTAAGTCTTCAATTTGCACATACTCCTGGTATCCCGGTTATCTCTTAACATGGCGCAATAGAGATAAGTGAAAGTTAATTTTCTACAGGGAATCCAGTGGTGAAACTAATGTTTTTGAGGGCTATAATTTTCAAGTTCTATACCATACGTAGCGTTCTTGATAAAAAATTCTGTATATTTTCACGTAGTTAAATTGTTTCTGTTGAAACAAGACGTTCTGATGAGTAAGGCAAATGGTCAAGAAGTTTAAACTGTAATCCGTGGATTTTCGCCATGGCAACCGCTGATGTGTAAAACTGTGCGTTGCCTTGGTGAAACAGAATTTTCTTGTTCTGTAAGATAATAGATGAGGCTTGATGAAAAAATGTTGAATACTTCACCTCAGTTGTCATTGCAAGAATTAATATTCAAGCTTTGATAATGAGAGCACAGAACATTCTGAAGCTATTTGAATCATTCCGTGAAAATTCTTTATATGAACATAAAATTACCAGATAAAATTATGAAGAAAATATACATTTTCGATTCTTCAAGAAAACACATACTGGATAAAGAAAATTAGTGCACATTTAATTTATTTTTGCAGAGAAAAATAAAACTTTTTCAACGAAATAAAAGTTATCTAGGGTTCATTTTGAAAAATTGCAAGTTCGCATAATAACTCAATCGTGAAAAAGTTTATATTATTACAGGAACAAGTCGACACATAAGAATTTCGACATGTAGCACTTATGATATGTCATAAACAATTCACATAACTCAAAAAACCGAGATATTGGCACTCGACCGAAAATTTTCAAATTATTAAAATAACTCGGAAACTAAAAAGGCTAGCTTGAATCTGTTTGCGGTAATGAAATTTTTTCGCAAAAGAACACGGAGTAGGGGTCATTTTCCTTTGTTCACAATAGTTCTCATAGTTGCAGTAATAAGACGTCGAAATCGGCGCAACCTGTACTTCCTCCAAAATTTCCTAGATGTATAAGATTAATGAATCACATAATTATCACATACATTCTAATAGTTTCCCACATTTCACACTGATAATTCAATGATGAAGATCCTTGATAATCAACAAGGGTAAGTGATTCCATTATGGTGCCTGCGTCGATCCCCTATCTAAATTTCTTCGTTGAATACACAATTTGCGCTAAAATATCGATCGCATCAGTAAACTATTTCGGGTAGTTTATTTTATCGAAGCCATAAGTAACGTTCCTTGGAAAATCAAATAATAACATTTTGTCGGCGAAAACTCCGTTTCCCAGTAGTTAATAAGAGAACATCGAACATAACTGAGAACTATGGCATTATTTGAAAACCGTTTTCTCATGTTAGAAAATATAGAGATAAAATGCTATTTTTCAGACTGTCAGAAACTTTTCATTTATTTTCAAAACAATTAATACAGTTACATTAGTGATCATTTTAAGATCACAGAAACGTTTTGAAATGGTTGCCTTTTTGTTCGACACATTACTAGCACAAATTTCGGATTCTACGTTGCCAACTTGCTAGCTATCGTATAGGACCATACTTGCCAATCCAAGGTCTTTCAAAAATTGCGCCAACATTTGCGAAGGTTTATTCTTATGTTTCCTCAATACCCTATGGAGAGAGGTCTCGGATATGCCGAGTGTATTTTCAGCCTTCCTAGAAGATTGAGTTGGTTCCATTTCAATTGATGCTAAAGACTTAATTTCATCAATTTCTGGTTGAAGATTTCTATGGCTTTTTTTGACGAGGTTTCCCAACGTTCCTTAATTGATCAGTTTTTTTTTCATTCTTCCAATGTTGTGGTACTAATTGTCTTTTTTCTGGAAACGTGCGAAATTATATTATTAATGATTCCTGGAGTGTGACAAATATTACTCCATGATTCTTAATCATTCTAATTAGAGATCACTTGCGGTATTCACTTTTGCATTACAATATATAGAATTTCTGAGAGTATCCATATATTCGTCTAACGGGACATAGGATGTTATTTTAGTTATAGAAATCTGCAGAAAATAATCTATAATGACTATGATATTTTCAAATAATTGAAGAGCAGAGAGTAAGTTATTAAGATTCGAAAAAGACCTGTAATGAATCGATAATGAATAAACTAATATGAAGAATTATCCACTTCACTCATTCTATCGATATTTCAAGGCCGACTATTCAAAATTCATAGAATATACGAGGATGGTCTGAAGAGTTTCTGAAATCTACATGAAGGGTAACTAATGGTAAATGAATGCTAAGGAATTTTCATTGTTATTTATGCAAATTACAAATGAATTGGATTCTGTGTTTGTAGACTCTGCACCATCATTTACCACAGTAAAATTTCAAGTAGCTGAATTTAAACGTGGCCGTGAAAGCTTTAGGACGAAGAACGTTCGGACGTCCAAAAACTGCAACTATCGTTGATATACAGATATATATATATATATATATATATATATATATATATATATATATATATATATATATATATATATATATATATATATATATATATATATATATATATATATATATATATATATATATATATATATATATATATATATATATATATATATATATATATATATATATATATATATATATATATATATATCATTCAATCTGGAAAATGGAACATTTCAAAATTTTCTTTCGGTAACTTCGTTATCACTTTCGACACTTTGTTCATACAATATTTCCAACTTGGACAAAATATTAAATAGTTTATCTGAATTACCATTGCAAGAATATATTTTCGAAGTTTCACACGTCCAGGATGAAGAAATTGAGTGTACATGTGATATATTTTTGAAAATGAAAAACTTCATTCAAGGAAATCAAAGTTATCCATGGTTAAACAAAAAAACTCAAGTTCATATTATAACAAGAGACGGTGGACACAAAAAAAATTCCACTTGTAGCGCTTGTAAAATATTAGAACCAATTTACATAACTTATACAACCAAGATATAGGCACTCGACTGAATCCGAAAATTTTTAGAATTTCCAAATAACTCGAAAACGAGATAAGCTAGGTTGAATCTGATTTCGGCAATAAATTTCTCACGTAAATGGAACACAGGGAAATAGAATTCCTTTCTTTATTTTAAAATACCTTCTACAAATAACTGTAGTACTGAAACTTCCAAATCTGAGTACTTTGTTCTAGAAGTTCCCTTATTATTAGTGATGAGTCAGAAGCTTCCAGCTACATGTCTACAAATTGATATTTATGGTACCTTTATTGAATTTCTACATAGGTATATTAACTCATATTTCCTAGTAAGTTAAATTATTCAAGACAGAGAAAGACAGAATTAATGAAGGTAATATATATATATATATATATATATATATATCGGCGGGATTATTTTGCACGTTTTCTACCGTGCGTTTCTATAGACTCTCATGAAGTTTATCGTGGAAGATATTATATATATATATATATATATATATATATATATATATATATATATATATATATATATATATATATATATATATATATATATATATATATATATATATATATATATATATATATATATATATATATATATATATATATATATATATATATATATATATATATATATATATATATATATATATATATATATATATATATATATATATATAGGAGGATATATATATATATATATATATATATATATATATATATATATATATATATATATATATATATATATATATATATATATATATATATATATATATATATATATATATACATGTTTCTAGAGTACAATATCCTACAATCGTAAATTCCATGTAAATTGAGGAAATTGAAATTTTCTAAATATTAGTTTTTTCCTTCTTGGCTGAATAAATTTTTCAAACTTCAAAACATTTTAAAATTCGATTTATTACCGAAGTTATATCAATTAGAAGTGACAGGAGGCTTATCCGAATTTCGGAACCGTTGAAATCTATTCATCTTCAGCAATAATAAAATTAGATTGGACAGATTAAATCCACCAAATAAATTCATTTTCATGAATGACTTGCCAAATTATATTCCCCATTTGTATAATATCTATGAAGTAGAGGGTGTTCCATTTCGAAGGAGCCATTCTGTAATCCTGTAAGGATTGGAAAAATTTGCCAGAACACGATGAATGATTTTGTTTGTGGGACATCTTTTGATGTCTATTTGTGGCTTCAACGATTAATCCTCTAACACGCTTCAAAGCTTCAAAAACGAATAGGACAAAAAAGTCAAGCATTACCTCATTGGAAAGCTGTTGAAATCCTCCTCACAAAAGTATCTGAAAAAAGTAATTGTCACAAAACTATGTAGCAAAAATCATACTTCTACCTCAAACGAGCCACCTCGAATATTTTGGCTATTTTCAAGATTATTTTTGTTTTAAGATATAACCTTTAGAGGACTCTTAGTGCGAGTGTGCATTAACCAGTAAATTAAGTTAACATGAAGTTTTAGACGATAAGGAAAGTAGGTTTGGATGTAACCCTTTTTCACTGAAACAATCATAAGAAGATGTTGTTTTATTCGAATTGTAATCTTTTCTCATTCAATTGGATAAATTCTTCCAAACTATGAATAAATAAAAGCAACATAAATGATGAAATTTATTTTGACTGAAAATCTTTATTCTCAGAAGCAAGGTGTTTGGTTTTTGACTGATAATATGTTTGTTCGATCAGTGGATGTATTTTTAGTCAATTATTGAGTTACTTTTTGCTAGTATGATCCTCTAGAAATAATTTTAGTGTTTACATACACCACGTACATTACCAGAATATGTTGAGCTGGTAAGCCCCTACTAACAAAATCAAAATTGTGGCTAAAAATATTTAACCGAAACCGTCTTAAGTGGAACGTTCATCATTGGTACGTAAAGGAATATTCATCGATACGAGATCAATATTGGATGTAAAAAGTGAACTAATAAAAATTGTGAGTGGTAAAACAGCAGCTGAATTGAAAATAGCCATAATATTCAAGTTGGTTCGTTTGAGACATAAAACGATATTTTTGGGAAAAAGATAAGTCAATATTACTTCTCATAACCGTGGTGAAGAGGCATTGAAGAGATTTCGAATGAGGATTCGTCGACCTCTTTGCCTTATTCAATTTTAAGCGTTTGAATTGCCTTAGGACGTTGCTAGTTGAAGCCTCAAATAAACGTAAAAACATGTTTCCAAAAACAAAATGATTCGTCGTGTTATGGCAAATTTTTCCAATCAGTACCGAATTGAAATATACGTATGGGCTCGTTTGAGATGGAATAATCAGCTATTATTTCTCCAATAAGCCATTTTTTTCAAACAATGCTCGACGGAGAAATCATGTAACGGTAAACAAGGATATCAGTAAAGACTCCCTCTCAACGAGTAATACCCCCAGTTTTTTTATTGCAATTTTTCTTTTCAATATATGCAATGGTTCATAAATAATATATATAAATACAATATAAATGATGATCAGTATCTTTAATGGTAAAGACCAGAGAATGTTTATTTTCATGCCAATTTTTCGAGCTTCAGGGTAGTATTACTTCTCAAATTATTGTTATATATTTATATTCAGAAAAAATCAACTGGTATAATTTTGTTGCAATTTCTGAAGTATGCTGTGGCATTTCCGTTAATAAATTGATAATGGCAAAATCTAATCAACAAAATATTTTAACCCTAACAACAAATTATGACACCTATATAAAACTTTGAGATTATGCATTATTTTTAAGTTCTTGCTCTTATGGAATCTTATGCTTTCATATTAGGTCCGCAACAAAGTTCTTGTTGTTTTTTCTTTTATGAAAAAAAAAAACAACTTTATTGTGAAAAAAAAAGCTACAACTTTTTCCCATCTTTCGAGCTCGTTCGTCTGTTGAAGCTATCCACGAATCAATCCATTTTTGGAGCTCTTCAAATGAGCGGAACTGCTGATCAGCCAGACCATGTGCCATCGAACGGAACAAGTCATAATCGGATGGTGTAATATCTGGTGAATGTGGCGGGTGAGATAGGACTTCCCATTCCAGCTATTCTAAGTAGGTTTTGACGGGTTTGGCAACGTTCAGCTCGTACTGTAGCCGTTTTTCGCGCAGTGCTTTACTCAATCGCATCAGTTGAGTTCGATACCTTTCCCGAGTGATGGTTTCGTTCGATTTCAATAGCTCATAATAAATGACACCGACTTGGTCCCACCAAATATACAGCATAACTTTCGCAGCGTGAATATTCGGCCGAAGCGATGACGTAGAAGCATGACTGAGCAGTCCCCAAGATTTTTTTTCTCTTCAGATTGCTGCAATGAATCCGTTTGTCATTACCCGTTACGACGTGATGCAGAAAACCTTTTCTTTTCTGCCGCTGAAGCAGTTGTTCACAGGCAAAAACGACTCTCAACGTCTCTTAGCTTCAAATCATAAGGAACCTAAGTTCCTTGCATTTGAATTATTCCCAATGCATGCAATCGCTTGAAAATGGTCTGGCTGGTAACTCCTAAAGCGGAACAAAACGCTTTTTTGCGTTTAGCACGTATCATCATCGAGAAATGCATCCAATTCAGCGTCTTCGGAGATTTTTGGTCTTCTTTCACGGGGACGGTCGTCCACATCGAAGTCACAGTTTTTGAAGCGACGGAACCAATCCCGGCACGTTGTTTCACTCAGAGCAGCATCTCTGTAAACTTTTTGGAGCTTACCATGAGCTTCAGCCGCCGTTTTCTTCGAATGAAAGAAGAAAATCAACACTTCTCGCAAATGACGATTATTTGGTACAAATCAGACATTTTCTCACAACTAAAAGTATATAACACAAAAACAAAATCAATAATGTGTCACAGGGGTTTATTTACCATATGTCTGAGCTTTGTTCAAGACGTTTATGTAAAATCGACCAGCACTTAGTGCTGAAGCCATCTATTCGCAAACAGCGAGAACTCAGTTGCGCACCTAATAATATAAGTGCGTTTAATGTGGATCAATATTTTCTGGCCAAAATGTATCGAGATTTAATGTTTTCAGGATAATTGCAAAAATAATCATTTCCGTTCTCCTTTGCTATGAAACTGATCAAAGTTTGGTGTTCGTTTTAAATTTATTTCAAAATAATGAGTTTTTCGATTCATAGTTCACTACTATCAAGTGCTCTTCCTTTTTTCTAGAGCAGAATATGTGATATATTTTCTGAGGTCTCCAATAATATTTGTGGTGCTTTAGAAATTCTATAATATTAACCTAATTTATGATAATGATCATTACTTGAAATTTTACATCGGTAGTAAATTATATTTGTCATAAATTTAATGATGCTTGACAAGAATGCAATGTTGCATTTCAAAAATTAGTTTCAATATGAAAATTGCCTGATGTTTGCTGACCTTCGTCCATATTTCTACCTCGGTGTTATTCTACTTCGTCTGGATGGTGTTATGACAGTTAAATTCAACAACAAGCTCCCAATATCTTCTCCTGTTTAGCTGTTTAGAAGGTTTGATACTAGCTCCTCGGAGCCCAAGCATTTGTTTGAATTTAAATTTAAGCGATTTTTAATAATGAAGATATCTGTAAGCACGAAGCTATATCAAAACTTTTCGGAGGCTGAAGAAGCTGTAAGTTATCGTGCTTTGTAAGATATAACTGCAGAAGGTTCGATAAATATGCTACTGCGTTAGCGTGAAGAAGAAGCCAATATCTTCTTGCCCAAAGTTATAGCCATTTGTATTGCGTCACGCCATCTTGTGTCACCTACAAAAATTTACTCATAGTTTACATAAGCCTTATAAGAAAGAACATTCAGCATTGCTTTGATATATCTCTCATTTTCAAGTACTTGTTCAGACGTGTCACGAATGGGAACTTCAACTGAGAAGATATGTTAAGTTTCGGGACCATGAAAAAGAACACTTAAAAATTTGCTTAAATATTTAAGAAGTTTTCACCTTTATTAACCATTTCCAAGTCGTCGAGAACAATTTCAATGTAGCAGTTTCTCAAATCATCCGCCAGCTCTTTTGGAATAAATTCTTACCATTCGACAATTAACAACAAATTTTTGTTTTTGAATTTGGGACGCTTTTACTTGATTAAATTCCATTATCAATAATAAAAACAAGTAATGTGTTTTTGGAATTTTACTTAATAATTATGATTCGTAACGCGTTTCACTACACCGTAGCTTCTTCAGACGAATGAAAGTACAGAAAATAAGAATGAGAATATAAATATAAATGTTCTTAAGTAATTAAAAGCTTATTGGGTTGATTCTTCTTAAGTGGTTATTTATGACAGGTATATCCAATAAAATTAAGGAATAGATTGCTCCCCGAAGAGATTCAATAGAGGTGAAGGGCTTAAATCGACATGTTCATTGATGAGTCTACCTGAGTGTTTGTATTTGTTGATTTCTGAAGCTTCCCAAAGATCTACCTCCCAATATTTATTATCTGTATGCAAAATTTCAAACTGTGGATCGAATGAGTGATTATTTTCTAAGAGATGATTCGCGTAATTTGAATCTGATTTTTTATTTGAAAAACCGCGTTTATGTTCCGATATCTTAATATCAAAATTTCTATGTGTTCTACCAATATAGAAATTATCACAGTCATTGCAATTCAATCTATAAACACCTGATTTATTGTTTTTACCTGATATGGTTTCATTATTTTTTATATATTTGCCTAAATTATTATTAGTTTGGAAAGCTATGTTGAAATTATTGCTACTCAAGAATGATTTCAGTTACTCACTTGTAATGCCAACGTAGGTTAAGGTCTTGAATTTTGTTTCATTTTATCGACAAGGTAAACTTCATTCAATGCGATTCTACTTTGTTTTTTATTTAAAATATTATTTATTAGTTTGGGATTGTAACCAGTATTTTTGGCTATTTGTTCAATCAAATTTAATTCTTTGTTGAAACTTTCTGGTGATAACGGGATGTTAATCAATCTATGAATAAAACTATTGAATGATGACATTTTATGTTAATACGGATGACACGACGAGTTAAGTATTATAATATCTGTATGTGACGGCTTATGGTAAATTGCGAAAACATGTTTTCCATTTTCATTCGAAATTGTTGCGTCTAAGAAATTCATCAAATTATTGCTTTCTATTTCGGTTGTGAATCCAATTGTTGGATGTAATGAATTTATATGATTTTCGAAAATTTTTATTTGTCTATCTGTTCCTCTGAAGTAAATAATGATATCGTCTACATAGCGATACCAGTATAAACAATATTTACTGAGTGGATGATTATGAAATAGATTCTCTAAATTATTCATGAATACTTCTGCTAACAAAGGACTTAACGGATTTCCCATAATCAAGCCGTCTTCAATAGTATAATATTTGTTATTGAAATGGAAATAATTTTGATCTAACCAAATTTGTAATAATGAAAGAATATCTGATTAAATGATAGTATTGACATGATTCTTTTCTTATAATTCTTCAACTAAATAGTACGTATCTTTCGGAGGAATGTTGGGAAATAGATTCTTAAATTGCAAACTCATTTCTTTCGATGTTAAGAATCTATTTCCCAACACCAGAAAATTTCAACAAAGAATTAAATTTGATAAAACTAATATCCAAAAATAATGGTTACAATCGCAAACTAATAAATAATATTTTAAATAAAAACAAAGTAGAATCGCAGTGAATGAAGTTTACCTTGTCGATAAATTGAAACAAAAATTCAACACCTTTAACTTTAACTACTTTGGCATTACAAGTGAGAAACTGAAATCATTCTTGAGTAGCAATAATTTCAACATAGCTTTCCAAACTGATAATAGTTTAGGCAAATATATAAAAAATAATAAAACCAAATCAAATCAAGTAAAATTCCAAAAAACACATTACTTGTTTTTAACAAATTTTTGTTTAAAATCGACTCAATACTTTTCGGAATCCAAAACCTCATTCCAGTTCACGCACAATTAACAATAGTCTTCATTAAATCAAGTCGCGCACAATTGGTGTTATCATCAGTTTTTGGCCGTTCGAGTAGCCTAGAGTGTGGGTCGCTTTTAGTATATGTGCAGCCATCTTTAAACCGTTCATTGACATATGTCAATGAAAATATTATGGATGTCAGATATTTTCCCTGAGTTTCTGGTTTAATATTCGTTAATTAAATACGGGGGACGAAACCTCCTATTTTGGGGCTCATACTTATCTCGCTCCTGTATTTAAACATTATCTTCTCCTAGAAAATGGGAACTGATTATTTTGATCAAGTCGTATTTTTCTTATAATTATGTTTGTTTTGTACAAAAAGATATTTGTTTCCTACATCATGCTTTCTGCTTACACACAAACTACCTGTTACTGATGTATCAGCGACGGGGTAGAAAGTTTTGTTCCCTGTTGAATTATACTAAAGACGTATGTTTCACCAGTTTATTCTGATTTATCTGAGCTCAGACGTTAGGAGCTAACGCAGATGTTTTTTTGGTTTTGAATAATTATCCATTTTGTATTTTGTCTTATGTTTTGACTCCCATAAAAATTTAACATAATGGTATAATCCATGTAGTCCTCCAATTTTCATTACTCTCTTTTTCATTCATAAGAAGAAGTGAATGTCTACTCTTTCATTTGTCTTTTGCTTGTAGATTCACAACCAATTGCTCTATTCATCATTTCGAGAGTTTCCGCACAGTTCTTTTCAAGTTTGAAGCAAAATTCAACTAAGTTTAGTTGATTCATTTTTTCCGTCATTCTTCGCAAAACCAAAATACGATGAAAACAAAATAGAACTAGGTTGGCTGCTCTGGAGACA
This sequence comes from Cryptolaemus montrouzieri, assembly GCA_013387265.2. Taxonomy (NCBI): domain Eukaryota; kingdom Metazoa; phylum Arthropoda; class Insecta; order Coleoptera; family Coccinellidae; genus Cryptolaemus; species Cryptolaemus montrouzieri. The sequence goes on along the minus strand of JABFTP020000185.1, from coordinate 47,363,774 downwards.
GTCTTCTATACTCACGTTAACGAACGAACTAACTTAACGAACATATGCTTAGAACTGCAAAATTTCAATACATTTTAGGTACTGAAAATTTCAATGGATAAATAATGTATAGATTAGACGTTGTTATTGCACTGAATCATTTATTTTTATGGTGATATTACATAATTTGTCATACTTAAATCTAGATACTATGTGTCCGGTCTACAATTCAGAACAAACTACAGAAAATAATACTCAGAGATTTCCTCGGCTATTGTCAGAGCTATAGTCTCCCGGAAAGCAATTTTTTCATAAAAATAAATGAAGAACAATTTACTTCTTTCAAAGGTTTCAAATATTGTTCTGACGCTAATAATTTAATTTACAGAACAGAAATGGTCTGGCAATGAAATCACCTTCGCTCTTTCCATTATTATACTAAACTTTTATGACTCAGCCGGCACGAAATGAAATTAAGGCCTACCCTCTACCAAGAACACAATTTATTCTGCTTGGTATTTCAGGTCCTAAAGAAACATTAATAATTGAATTTCATAAAAGTAGTATAAACGCCTATAAAAACCCATGAAATAGAAATAGTTAAATTTCTATAGGATGTCTCAAGCATTTTTTCACACGAAAATTGATGATATCAGTTCTAAATTATTTGGAAGAAATATCAAAGTATAAAATTTAGTAACATAATTCTTGAATTGAAATAGATTAATCTCAATGATTCGCATTCAAAATATGCTTGGAAAAAAATTTGAATATAACCTACTTGCATTTAACATTAAACACTTAGATTAAATGTGAAATATATACAGGGATATCCACCGGGACCGTCCGTTAAAAACTTTTTTAGTTCCAATTACAATATCAAGCTGAAATACGCGGCCATAACCAGCGATTTCCAATTGGAGTGAAATATTTTCGAAGTGATACCATTTCCGGTGATACCGGAAGTAGGTCAACACTTTGTTATTTCAAATGGCAATCTACCTTTTTTATTATACATCTAGAACTGACATTTGGGCAAGGCATAAAATACCCAAATTGTTGGCACTTATCTGTCAAAACTTTTGACAGATTTCATTATTTTTGTTATAAACTCGATTTTTGAGGAACATTTAAAAAAATTGTAGCTCGTTGATCTTTTGCACTACAGACATAATTATTGCTTGGGTGGATAGAAAAAGGATCAAGGAATTTGTTAAGCAATGTACACATCTCAAATGCTCATTGCGTTGTTTTGTATGATTTTTTCAATTTGGCTTTTTTCAAACTGCAATAACTCAATTTTTTCAAACTGCACGTGCCAATTTTTATATGGCCATCAGATGAAGCATCGAATTTCAAATGGAATTGTATCAGAATGTACTATACCCATCTCTTATAGTTCCGAAATAATTTGGGAATATATTGAATTTTGATGATTTTGCAAGAACTGACAGAAAACGCTTTGAAATATTTGAATCAAGTAGCTGAACTGGATACGCTCACCTGACAGCTGCCTAAAATTAATGTACTTGTCACTTCCTTCATTCGAATTCGACATTTCAACAAGAATGGTCTCGTATAAAATTTCAGCTTGATATTGTAATTGGAACTTAAAAAGATTTTAACGGACGGCCAGGTGGATATCCCTGCATATTTTATGTCTTCTTGTACTAGGTTTATATATTATCCGATGATGAACGAGAGTTCGAAACTTCGGTAACAGTTATCTATCAATTTAATTAGTTTATTCGCGTAGTAAAAATATAGTAAAAACTATCCGTTTGTATTTCAATCATGATTGATTACCAAATAGTAAAAGCTAAATCCATACTTTGTAAATTTTTTTTCTTTGTTATTTGAAATGGCAATCTACCTTTTTATTATACATCTAGAACCGAAATTTGAGCAAGGCATAAAATACCCGATTTGTTGGACTTATCTGTCAAAACTATTGACAGATTTAATTATTTCTGTTATAAACTCAATTTTTGAGGAACATTTAAAAAAATTGTAGCTCGTAGATCTTTTGCACTACAGACACAATTTTTGCTTGGGTGGATAGAAGAGGGATCAAGAAATTTTTTAAGCAGTCTTCACGTGTCAAATGTTTATTGCGTTGTTTTGTATGACTTTTTCAATTTGGCTATTTTCAAACAGCAATAACTCAATTTTTTCAAATGGCACGTGCCAATTCTTATATCGCCATCAGATGAAGCGTCAAATTTCAGATGGAGTTGTATCAGCATGTACTATACCCATCTCTTATAGTTCCGAAATAATTTGGGAATATATTGAATTTTTATGATTTTGCAAGAATTAACATATAATGCTTTGAAATATTTGAATCAAGTAGCTGAGCTGGTTACGCTCACCTGACAGGTGGTTAAAATTAATGTACTTGTCACTTCGTTCATTCGAATTTGATATTTCAACGAGAACTGTCGTTAATTTAGATTCAAAATATCCAAAAAATACAACACATTTGGAATAAAACCACTGGTTATTCAAACAAAAATGTATTTAATCTTTTTTTAATTCATTTTACAATCTCGAAAAGTAGTGGGTAAAATTGTAGGCAATTCAATAACCAATTTCCAAATTTACCGCCTATGAGTAATATGAAATTTCGAAGCATTAGAAGCAATTTTCTACAATTCGGATGAATAAAAATTGTAGGAAATAAGCGAAAACCAACCATCGAAGATAATTACATTAATACGAATAAATGATAGCAAACATCATAGGAGAAAACTAATTTACGATCTGAATAATGGTTCAATATGAGCCCCATTCTGCTCGATACACTTAACAGCTCGTATACTATCATGATGAGTTGCCCTCCTAGTTTCCTCTGGATCAATATTGCGTAAAGCATTATGAATGCGCTCTAGTAACTCTTCTTTACTTCTTACAGGAATAAAATACACTTCACTATTGATTTTGCAGCATAAATAAAAATCAAGGGGCGTCAGGTACGGAAAACGCGGAGGCCATAAATTTTATCCTTGATTACCCCACCATCTATCCTCGAACATTTCTGTTAGCTGCCGATCTACAGCTCGTGTTTTATGTGCTGGTGCACCATCCATTTGGTAACAGCAATCCCTCAGAATGTTAAGGGGTATTCCATCTAAAAAATTTGCTGATGTTCCTCTCAAAATTTCCAGGTATCTTTGTCCATTAAGATTTTCTTCATAAATGTGATAAGCCAACAAATCATTCATTAAAATTGCAAAAACGTTCACGCTGAATTTATTTTGGAAATCAATCACCTCAATGAGATGTGGATTTTCTGTGGCCCAAAAATGTCGATTTCTCCTGTTGGTTATTTCACTTTCATTGAACTTCGCTTCATTAGACCATATAATTTTTTGCAGAATTGTCTCATCTTCTTGAAATCGAATTAATAAATTTTCACAGAAATTTAGCCGCTTGGGAAGGTTAGTTGATTTCAATTTTTGTAGTCTGATAAAAGAAGACGGGTGCATGTTATGTTTCTAAAGGATCCTATGAATGGAAGTATAACTCAATCCACTATCCATTGATGCGGACTTAATGGACGCATGTTGGTCGGCACGAAAATACGCTAGCGTATTAATTTGATTGTCGTCGTCCTCGAGAATTGGTTTTCTTCTAGTTTCTATGTATTTTGTTCCTTCAAATTGCACAAAATTGCTTCTAATCCTTCGAAATTTTATTTTACTCATAGGCGCCAAATTTGAAAATTGGTTATTGAATTGCCTGCAAGTTCTATCCACCACTTTTTGACATTCGCCATGAAATAAAAAAAGATTAAACATATCCTCGTTTGAATAATCAGCCATTTTATTATAAATCTGGTGTTTTTCAAAAATTTTCACTTCAAATCACCTACAATTCTCGTTGAAATATCAAATTCGAGTGAACGGAGTGAGAAGTACATTAATTTCAGGCACCTGTCAGGTGAGCGTAGCCAGTTTAGCTACTTGATTCAATTATTTCAAAGCATTCACTGTTAGTTCTTGCAAAATCATCAAAATTCAATATATTGGCACGTGCCATTTGATAAAATTGAGTTATTGCTGTTTGAAAAAGTCCAAATTGGAAAAATCATATAAAACAACGCAATAAACCTTTGACATGTGTAGATTGCTTAAAAAATTCCTTGATCCATCTTCTATCCACCCAAGCAAAAATTGTGTCTGTAGTGCAAAAATCTACGAGCTACCTTTTTTTAAAATGTTCCACAAAAATCAAGAGTATAACAAAAATAATGAAATCTGTTAAAGTTTTGACAGATAAGTGCCAACAACTTGGGTATTTTATGCCTTGCTCAAATGTGCTAAATTAAAATATATGCTTTTAGAAGTATAATAAAAAGTTTTGTTTTCGTTTCAAAAGCTCTGGTTTCAAGAGAGTCATTATTTTGAATATGTGGATTTTAGGAAGAAATGAATGTTGGTCGATACCGTAAAAATGATATACAATATAATTAAAAAATGACGCGTGTTGCACTATACACAGAATTTATTCTGAAATTTAGAAAGAGAGGGAGGGAGGGCGCATCTGATACACACTATTCCACGCTTCCATTTCCCGTCCTCGTAACAAAAAATTCTTTATTATATCGCTTTGAGATGTTGTTTATCATCGTCGTACTCTATATTTACACTTCCATGATATCTTTATTCCCATACGGGATGTCAACGTTGAATATAAACTAATTCTTGTTTTTAACTGTAATGTTTTTCGATTCAATTGGTTTTTAAGTCTATAAAAGCATTTATTAGCCTACTTTTAATTTCACTCTTTCGGTCATTGCAGCATAATATCTTCGTGGCTAGATATTTAAATTGCTTGAGATTCTTGGACGTGTAGATATTTATCTTTCATAGGGGCTGTATCTACATTTTCATTTCTAGAAATCAAAATTTTTGTTCCGTCTCGATTGATTGTTAGACCCATCTTAACTACTGCATTTTCAACTAAGATAAAAGCGTCAACAACAGCTTGCTTAATTTACCTGATAACATCATCAGAAAACGCAAGCAGTTGAACAGTTTATTGAAATAATGTTCCACTAGTCTTTATTCCTGGGTCTTCAACTGCTTTTTCTAGAGCCAAGTTAAACAGAAGTCACGAGAAGGCGTCACCTTGTCGCTATCGCTTCTCAGTATAGAAAGCCTAGTTTCACTCTGCATCTCAATAATAATAATAAGTATATCGAATTGTCTCATGGCTTCGAATAACTTGTGTGTTAATAGGGTGGAGCGAAAATATATGAAATTTTAAAAAATATATTTTTTTTCAACGGCATAGCGATGAAAAGTTGCCTTGTTATATACAAAACAAACAGAAAATATCACACACAAATTATCTTAACGTTCAGAGGTGCCCCAGCAGGGATGAAAAACAAGCGAAAAACATTTTTTTTTGTTTTAATTATTTATTACAAGAAATATCCAGAAACATTGAAAAAGTTTAAATATTAAATTGATTCTTTATGTTAAAACTAGGCATACGTTGACGAGATAGTAATCTTGCTCTAATAAAACCATCTCGTTTGTTCCCAACAAACTGCACGCGATGCTTCTGTCACCAACTTAATGCAGCGCTCCACGGCTTGGGTGTGGCATGGAAAATCTTTAATATCCTGACATGTGCTGAGACCATTTTTTAAAATTTCCTTCAAGGTTTCATCAGACAAATTTGAAGTTTGAGGTGGCTCAGTTATGTCACAGTCACGCCACAAAATAATGTCAGTATAGTCTTTAGCATCGAAATTGAACACCGGCACCTTGAATTTTCGAAGTCCCCGAGTATTCTGTGATCTTGCTTTTATAATTTTGCGATATGCCAGATCTCGGATAACCTCTCTGTCACCGACAAGCATAGCAATGATGATGGATGACCGAAATATCCATTTCTTTGGATTACTTTGTCAATGATAGCCTTCATATCGGAGTTCAAATAGCGACTAAGATAAATAGTTTGCCAAAGGTGCTTAGGCCCGTCGATGCACGAGGAATTACATTTTATTGTAAACCACATCAGTCCATAAACTTTCAATACGTACGTGGCTAATACCACTAATTTTTCTTCAGGGTCAGTTTTTGTGGCATACAACCTTAGAATTTGATAAGCTGTTGTTAGCCATCTAGAAAGGTTAAGGAGTCCAGGTTCTATATTAGCTAATTCAGAAGTAAATATACCTGTACTGATAGCGGTCATAATATCGTATAGATACTTTTGGTCGGTACTTAGCTCTGTCCTAGTAATTTCAGGTAATATTGTGGGTACAACGGAGAATGCGACTATCGGCATTGTTTGACAATTTTGTAATTGAGATCCAATGGCACCTGAAAAGCATTTCGGCCCTGTAGTTTTTCCATCTAACTATAATAACAAATGTCGCAGAGGTAATTCATCAGAATGCAACTGGCAGATAAACCACTGTAATGGTCTGTTTAGGTCTTCTTCCATCCGATGAATAACGCAACCTTTAAAACCTGTATTGACTAGTGTTACATCGCAGCCAAGAACAGCTATTTCACTCAGCTTTACTGACTTAGATTTTAAGTGAGATATTAAAGTGTCTTTAATACCTTTAGCAGTCCCCGACTCAAAAGTGACATGCCCGAAACAGTTGCTTCCTGGTTCTGATAAAATGACATAAAGATTTTCTACCTGTCGTTTTCTGTAAAATTTCCCTTCTCTCCCAATACGAACCAAAGTCTTTTCCTTCCTGCAATCAAAATATAAACCGAGAAGCATTTTATTGCAGTCCGTTTCTTGTAAAGTTAATATGACCTTAGTTCTTTCACGGCGCACCTTTGAACGATCAATGACACGACTTGGATGGTTTGGGGAAATAATGCCAACATCTTTCAAGACAGAAGAAGCTATAATAGCAGCGGCTCTATCGGATATTGCAGTACGATCACAGGCAAGGGCTAATGATGGTAAGTTTAACCTATTTTTTTTCTGAGGTGGTGAACCTTTGAGTTAGACCTGTTCTGAGTTTTCATGGTAAGGACTAGAAGATAATACGGGTAAGCTAGCGCATGAACTACTGCTCTCGATTGAAGAATCATCGGTCAAAGAACGGGAACAACAAGGTTTGTCAAAATTGTTTGCCTCTCTGTTCCGCGATAAACTTTCTTCTTTTCTTTCTTGTTTCTTCTTGTTTTTCACAGTTGCAATCACATAGATACCGCGTAAAATCATTTTTCTGTCTGCTCTTTGGTCAATTAAGAAACTTGCTTCCTCCTTGGGAACACCTACCTTTTACACAGTTACCATCACATATAACTTTTCATTTGCAACTGCTAATATCAAACAGTCTATGGGACTCTGATATAAATGTATTAATCTTTTCTTGGTATTTAACATTAGTTTGACGGCCAAGATATGGTTTCATTAAGCTTCTATATTTGTCGTGGTAGGCACGACTCAGTTGTAAAACTCTTTTTACATTCATAGTAGGCAGCGACGATTTTTGCCATATTTTTTAACTTCGTGAGCCAATCTTTCAGATATTTCATGAACTGTTGGCTCTTTTGTTGTTTTATCAGGCTTCAACTCATGTTTTATGAACAGATAATTCTTCATTACATCGTTATAAGTTGGTTATTGCGAAGCTGGTAACTTTTGTGGCAAACCAAAGAGGACAGCTCGTTGTTTTTCGTGTTTTAACTTGAGACATATTTCTGCAAACAATACAAATAGAAAATACTCTAATATTACAGTCAGGAATTCTACTACAAGCAAAAAATATGAAAATCACTACTTACAATATACGTCACAATCCCAGTTAAAGATAAACTTATACAATTTGATGCCTCGAATAAATGAACGGTAAACAGATGAACTGCTGTAAGCGCGCGAAATTACTAAATGTCACTTCATCGGTGTTTGGGTAGTCACAATACGCATGCTTCTACTAATAACTGTCGCTCAGGAATTTTAAAAAATGTTTGCGAGGTTTTGAAAAATTTTGGCAAAACTCATAATTTGCCTAAATTTTCAGAACTTTATGACGATGGGGCACCTTAAAACATAGCATAAGCCAACTGATTTTTGTTGTGCTTAATGTTGACCTAAAATAGCAACTATTTACAGGTATACCGAAGCCATGAAACATAAAAAATGAAATCGCTCCACCCTAGTGTGTTAATACTGTCATATGTAGCTTTAAGAAGAAAATGCCATCAATCTGAGCAACCTCTAGAGCATGTAGAAAAAAAGTGTTATACACCTCGCATTAGGGAAAAATAGTCAACAATACTTAATCTATGGAGTAACCCTTTTCGAGGATCTAGTTCACGACGGCTAAAGCAATAACGCAAACAATCTGGATATTTCAATATGCATCGTCATTAAGTATTTCTGGTATTACAAACTATTTTATCATATTCGTACTGTTTTGACTCTCGTCAGCTGGAATTTTGATGGGTAGGTCTATGGGGGACATGTAAATTACCTGTTGGATAATATAATATAAATATAATTCTATAGATAATTTCGGTACCGCGATGTGAGTACAGGAAGTAGTATATTGAATGAAATGCGCAAATTTCAATATTTACACAGATCTTATTTGATAAATGAAAAGTTTGAATGTTAAAAAAAGTATCTTTTTGAAATAAGCTTTTGTATGAACTTTTTGCTCGTCAGTAAACCGAGTGTAACTGGAAACAGGCTCGCCCCTATAACTTTTTTCCTGTCCAATATTTTTCAATGAAATTTTCTAAACTTAAATAAAAATTTATTTCATCTTGAATGACACTGACAGTTTATCTGAAACGTTTCCGGTTTCAAAGGAAATTAGCCAAAGTTTCGATTTTCAAATGGCTCACCCTGTATATTCTTTGAGAAATCGAATCAAACTCTCTTTGTCTATATATTCAGCATATTTCAAGACGAATTTGCTGAATTTTTAATTTTTTTGATAAATTTGTTTTCAAGTCAAGGTGGCTATGACGACAAAAAAACTGCGTGATTTATCGACCGAAATCGAGTACATTTGGATTCATCACTGAAACTGTAGAATTCCTCCTGTTATTGGTTGCGTAACATTCCGAACATTGTTTCTTTAAATAAAATCTCATTTCCGCAAGGTATAATAGAGGCTCATTACCACTTTAATACGCAGAATATTTTTACGAATATTTTGATACCAAATTGATAATTTTTCGTTGAAAATTTCCATTCGTAATCCTGGGCATAGTATAATACTCGTTTTTCAACTCATTATCTGAAGTGCTTTGGAAATGCATTGGAATCCTATCACAGATAGATCACAGATCATAGAATTTTTTGTATTCCATTTTAAATGTCATAAGATAAAATTGTGTTGCATCTGAATCGGTGAGTTGGTATAAATTGTTCAGAGTTTTTGAATTTTCACGGCAGAAAAACAGACGAAATGCTGTACACACAGAATGACAAAGAAGTAGATATGCTACTCATTTAGGGCGAATGCTGAAAAAACTCTACAGCATCAGCAATTTTATATGCTGAACGCTATCCAAAACGGCAACATCCTTCAGGGCACTATTTTGCAAAACTGGAAGTGCAACCGGTTGTTGCAGATAATCAAAATTTCATAGTAAGCGAAAATTCTGAAATTGATGTATTAGCGTACATTAATTTGAATTGTACGGCATCTACCAGAGAAATCGCACAAGAAATAGGGATAAGTCATCAGAGTGTTTGGAGAATTCTTAAGGAGCATAAATTTCGCTCGTTCAAATACAATCTTCATCAACACCTTCATGAAAATGATAATGGCCGAAGACTAGAATATTGCAAACAGTTTCTTCAAAAGATGGAAATGGAACCAAGGGGTCCTTATAAAATTTTATAATTAGATGAATCCCGATTTACTAACAACGGAATGTTCAATAGAAACAATAAGCGCTATTGGGCCCACGAAAACGGGCATTTAGTACGTGAGGGTAATTTCCAGAAGCGATTTGGGTTTAATGTATGGATGGCAATGGTAGGACGACATCTCATAGGCCCAATCATTTTTGATGGACCATTAACAGGAGAAAGATATTTAGGATTTTTACAAAACGACATAAGTGATCTGATTGATGGTTTACCACTGGCTGTTGCTAATAACTTAGTTTTCCAACAAGTTGGAGCACCAGCGCACAACTGCAGAGAAGTTGTTCAATACCTAAATAATAATTTAAATGAAAGGTGGATAGGCACCAACGGCACGACAAGATGGCCAGCTCGATCGCCCGATTTGTCCCCATTAGATTTTTTTTTGTGGGCCCATGTGATTGTGTTTATAGAACTGCTTCAGAAAATCGAGAAGATTTAGAGAATAGAGTTCGGGGAGCAATAAATGAAATTTTTCCAAATCAAATGGATAATGTAGTACGGGGTACCATTCGCCGCAATAGGCTGTGTCAGGCACAGAATGGGGGTCTCTTCGAAAACCTGTTGTGAAGTTATGCTCAATTGATTTGATGACATTCCATCTATGGTTCATTTGTGTATTTTGCGTTATTTATATGTTTTGTTGAATTTTTATTCATCTGGAATGTACGATAATGAGTATGTGCGCCATGCCAAAATAAAGCTAAGGTTTTGCGTTTATGCTTTGTGTGCATTACAATTTTAGAAGCAGCTGAGTTGTCATAGCCACCTAGACTTGAGAACAAATTTATCAAGAATGATTTGAAAATTCGGCAAATACATCTTTAAATTTACTGCATGTATAGACAAAGAGAGTTTAATTCGATTTCCAAAAAATATACAGGGTAAGCCATTTAAAAATTGAAACTTTGGCTAATTTCCTTTGAAACCGAAAACGTTTCAGATAAACTGTCAAAGCCATTCAAGTTGAAATAAATTTTTAATTAAGTTCAGAAAATTTCATTGAAAAATAATGGATAGGAAAAAAGTTTTAGGGACGAGCCTCTTTCCAGTTACACCCGGTATATTGGCAGAATATCGAAAGCAAAACAATTCCCTTCTTCATGTGGATTCAAAAAATCAAGCGCAAACAAAATCCAGTTTCACTCATTTTGTTTTTATAATTTTCAATAAAACCGAGTTTTTGAATTAATTTGAACCATGCCAGCGAAAGATCTACAACCGATAATCTTTGCTGCAAACCAAACTTGTTAAATTGTCTTGTGAATGCTCAATTCAAAATCAACAACGGCTTCATATATATTCACCTGTTTTCATTTTTGCATTTCAGTTACAGCAGAAAGCAATTGCATTGTCTGATACTAAATAAGTACAAAATCTCCTCACCCCCACTCGTTCAAATGTCCATTTTGCATAGTGTAGAAAAGCTTTGCTTCATACTTGTTGGTAAACCAAGAGTCATTTTCATCGAGCGTTATATAAATTTCTTTTATCATAACTAACATCATATGAAGAAATCGAAGAAGACATATCATCGTGGAAATCTCGTCGAATTACTTAGGCTGCCTTTTCGGATAAATCGTCAACAGCACCTATCTTGAATGTTGATCTCGCAATCTGGCGGTTGAAAAAGTTTAATTTGGAGTCATGAGAATGTTATGTGAAATGTCTTGTCACTATTTTATTGGTATCCACTCTGATAATATATTATTTGCATATTTTATTCACACAGGTAACTCGTTGTTGCTTTTGAAAAAGCATATTTGTGGTTGTTGACAAGCACCAACTGCTTTCCCCTTTCACTTGATACAATTTCAACTATCATTATTTCTTTAGACTCATACTTTGCAAGAACGCTGATGTAGAAACTTGAATTGAAACACAAGAGAAAAAAATTTATTTGATAATTATTTGGAATAGTCTAAAGTAGAAGAGCATAAATACAAAATTGGTTCTGAACGAATCATTTTACAATATCCTTTGCTTATCATAGGCTTCAAGAAGAAATTTTATAGTTGATTATTCAATTCAGAAAAGTTTGTATTTCTTAAACCTCTAAACCTACTTTTATAGGGCATAGCACATAAACATACATAACAAAGTTTGTTCGACATGCATTATCTCCTTCTCAAGGAGATAATTATGTAGGTTCAGGTACCTGGAAAGCTCGTAGGGAGATTTCATGTCAATGGTTGAAATTAGACATGAACATTCCTGGTCGCTACCTGCTGGATCCAAATTTATCACCGCCAGGTTTGAGAACAAAATATTCAAGAACAATTATTCCATAATATAATACAGCATATACAAATAGTCTCATTTCAATTCATACTTGAAGTTTTCTGTCATAGAACCATGACTATGACTGAGTTTGAAATGTCAGATATCATGTTCTATGTTCGTCTGTAACCTTACTTTTTTGTGAAACTGTCTCGGAAAAAGATCTCAAAAGTAATATTTCCGTTGTTATTTCAACTAATTTTAATTTAATCTATGGAATGAATGTATTTAGGAATATCAAATTGCGTCTTCATATGGTGATTTGTCTTAAATCAGTATCTGATACCTTTCCCTGAAGATGATGCCAATTGTATCGAAATAATGGACTTGCTATAAAAGATTAAAAATCAAACATAGCATTATTTGATAGGCCCATCTTTGCCACACATATATATATATATATATATATATATATATATATATATATATATATATATATATATATATATATATACAGATCTGACAGAAAAAACTATCCATATGCATGCACTAGCAGCGCATGCATATAACTTTGATCATCGGATAAACTTTAGTGACGTAGAGGTGCTGCAGCAGTGAAAGGAACTATAGAAAAAGATTAATTCATGTAATGATCCAAATTTCTAAAAGTGGTGAAGTGATAAACAAAAAGACTGACATAAATGAGCTGAGTACAATATATAGCTATCTATTGGATAAAAATATAGAAGAACATTATTTCGATGGTCCTGTAGATGAGTAAGGAAGAATAACTAACCATAGAAAATTGAATGCAATATTCAACCTATAAAAATTTTTGATATTTTGACATTCCATGTTCAATTGAAACTTAAAATACTGATTTGAGTGATAATCATTAGTAGTGCCATTATTAACGTTAATTGCTCGATTTGAATAATTTGAGATGTTCCTTCAGTGGTGTTTTTCGACATGTTTGATGATATATTGTGCACATAAACAGAGTTACCATATCAACCTCACATTGGGTAACAGAAATGTGAATTGTATAATGTCCATTGTTGTGTTTATTTGTGCCTTTGTATTTTTACAACAACCCTGATGAAGCATCGAAGTAGGTGCGAAAGCTCGGTATAGAATAAACGAGAATCGATTGAGTAAAATCTTGATTAGATGGTTGTTGTTTTGCTTCATACCGGTTAATTTCCTAGTGATGGCATATACTACTCTGATGTTTTTTAATTCTGCCGCTCTTTCTGTTTTTTCTGCTAAAGTCGTGATCCAAATTCTCTTGTCTTTTCTGACACTTACTTTCACCTGCCTGTAAATTGCTGAGTACTCTTCAGTTATGGCCTTTTTCCTATCTCGGGTCAGCAACAATATTCAATCTGCTCCTTACCACTTTCCTCCTGTGGATGAGGTGCCAGGTAGTTTTTTATATCCATTCTTTCGGCCCGCTTTTTTTTGTTCCGAGATCTTCGTCGGCACTCTGTAGCATCCACTTCACAATGTTTTCCCATGAATTTAGTGGAGATTCTTGACGAAGTTTTCAGCGAAATTGGTTTGGGAGTTGGAGAAGTGGAAATGAACTTTCAATTTCTCAGTTGAGTTTTGGTCTTTTAGCCGATAGAGCTGACATTTCCTGCCGGGCAATTCTTAGGCATAGAGTGGTCACTAGGAGATGATGCTCTGTTGCAGCATCTGCACCTCCGAAGCTCCTAACGTCCAGCAGGCTTCTTCGCCATAGTTTTGTTACTATAATGTGGTCGATTTGGTTTCTGGTCTTGTGGTCTGGAGATGACAAAGTTGTTTTGTGGACAGTTTTATGGGGAAAGAGTGTGTCGCCTATAACAAAGATGTTCTCTTAGCAGAAGTCAATAAGTAGTTGGCCATTCTCATTTTTTGTTTCCACACTCTGTTTTCCCATTATTTCTTCAGAGCATTCGTTATTGTTACCAACTTTTGCGTTGGGAATTTGATTGTAGGTTAGATTCTCAGGTAGGTTCGATGGCTCAGTAGGTGTATAGCATTGTACTATTGCAAGATTTCGGGCTCTCGTTTTGAAGCGTGCTACTATTATTCGGTCTAATACAGGCTTCCAGTTGATCAAGTTATTTATAGCTTCTTTTATGAGCAGCTTCCCAACTCCTTTATGGCGCCTTTCATGCTGTTCTATACATGAGTACAATAGTACGTTACCCAGTGTGGTGACGTGTTCACCCTGGTTTGGCCATCGAATTTTGCTTAGTCCCAATATTTCTATCTTATACAACTGCATCCCTCTCTCAACCTGGAAGAGCCTACCAGCCTCTGAGATAAAATTCTAATATTCCATGTTCCTATAAGATAATGGTCGTATTTAGAAGATCCGTCCGGTTTTCTTTTCTATTGGTTTCAGTAATTAATTCGAATTCAGAGTAACAGGTGATTGGCCTTTAATCTCCTATTTTGATGCTGGGGCTGCCATATTTTGGATTCAGACTTGCCTTGGCTCTGGTCCGGGAACTAAAGCTACAGTATTTAGCCGTGCAGGTGTTAAGGTTATACCGGCTTTGCTCGGTCGCCAGAGCCTCGTTTGTTGTCTAGCAGGGTGTACCGGGCTTCATGAAAGAGCGCCACTCGTGCAGATGAGGTTGACATTTGGATTGAACAGATGTTAGGCAATCGCAACCCATACATTTCAAATAGTTACCAAGTAATTGCAATCAATAAACAATAGTTTAATTGCGTTTCAAACAATATTAAAACTGATAAAAAGAAATGTTATAGTCAATATCAAATAATTTGAGTACATGCAAAAGTATGAAAACAATTGTTATAATTCAGTATATGAAAATAAATATTTAAAATGCATATTAGATAATTTCGATGCAGTTCAAATAGTCAAATTGTGTAAGAATAATTTTGAGTTTAATAATAGATATTTTTAATCCGCCTTCAATGCATTCAAAAATTACGTAGCGCATATCCTAGGAAAATTAGTAAGATATGAATAATAAACAGAAATTTCAAGGAAAAATTCAGAAAATAATAACCTGCGGGATACAACGGGAACTGTTTTTCTTCCTTTCCTGGCGGGTTTCTCGAAGAGGGACAGTGTACGTCTTCCATCTTTCAGGACTAACGTTACGTATAATTAAATGACTTAAATGACTTCAATTTCAATTCTTATTCACAAAAACTAAACAAAGAAGGAAGAGAAAGAAAAAAATTAACTCTAAGCTTAAATTCTTTCCCGCACAAAATTTGGTATTCTCGAAATAATGGAAAAAATACGTATGTTCCCTAGGGAACCCAGTCCTAGGATCGAGCTCGAGTGGGATGGACCACTTCGAGCCTCTAAGACCTAAAAAAAAGTCGTCATTCAATTTGTCAGATCTGTAGGCTCTGGACGAACATCAATATCGTTACCACTGTGAGCCCATCTTTTTTTATGCAACTGGGTTGGATTACTTCGAGCACTCCAAGACCTTTCTCAAGCAATCTTGGGAATACTTCAGCTACCGAAAATGAGAGGAATGGACTACCTCAAGTCTCAGGCGAACGTCGACCACACTTCTTCCTGATTAGAATGTGTATTCGACATCTCCTTGTCAATCCGATATTGTTCTCCGATCGTGAGGGGGTTAAAGCCTCAGAAGAGGAAATCCTACTGAGAGAAGTCGACCAACTATTCCCGCAAATACAATGATATTTGTGCGAGTGGGTTGGACACGTTGAGTACTCTGAGTTGTATTCCCAAGGTCGGAACAGGTCGTCGTCTTCCCCCAGGAACGAGTGGGTACAACCACTTCGAGCCGCATGGTGGAACTGAAATATTCACAATCGAACCAGTATCATTTACTGACAGAATTCACTCAGCAGCGAAACTAAACAATCCAAACGTCCCGATCGTGGCCTTTTTATATACGTGGCTCAGAAATCCTTACACCCGTACTTCCTTCTGCCCTTAATTTTTAATAATTACATGTCACATAGCATTTTCCAAACGCGTTACTTTGCCGCGTCTCGGGGATTGCTATCAGAAAATACCAAAAGATGTCTGCGATGGCGGTTGCGAAAGGGTGTTCAATAAATATCGGTTATAGCTTCGATTTTTTCTGCGCTCTATTTCTTATTTAAATTTGGCAACATTCCAACGACACAATTTTAACGCTTGTGGATGATTTTAAGATGCTTTGAGAATACATAATATTAAACTACATGGAGATTCCAAAATGAATTTTTTCATAATTTTGAATTCAGATGAAATACTGAAAATCTTTCACAGGTAAATCTACACAATAGAATGCTCAAAATTGACAATGAAATTCAGTTGGATCAAAAATCAAGAAACATATGATTAATTTCTGCAAATAAACAAAAACAAAAAGACCCAGGTTCTGGGTGGTTTCAGTTACTATAATCCAACCATCACGATGATTACACTATAATTTAAACCGTTATCTAATCTCTCATCTTGATGCTAGTTATAATTGTCTTGATGGTACTGACTATTTTGAAGTCCGTCTCTGGTAGCAATAACAATGTTGAAAGAGAAACGGGAGATAATGAAAACGAAAAGTAATATATACACGTACCTTGCAAGATAGCCACTGGTCTAAAAATTAAGATTAAAATTTCTCCGCTGTAAACTTGACTTTCAGTTTTTACTATCAGTGAGCATTCGTTCTCTCCTCAGATACAACTTCTGAGCTTAGTTCATCATTCACGTGAAATTCGGTATTTATTTTTCGGTCGGTCCGTGCAGGGATCGGATTCCACGCCCATATGGTGCGAAATTCGAATTGTTTACCATCGTTTCGTTTTCCCCGAGCGTGTACAGAGAAATAAGTGAAATCATAGAGCACGCTCTGATTGTTTCGTGGAAAAATGCGATTATATTCTCCCATCCAATTAGTGCTTTATTTTGTGCTATTAGTTTTAGTACAATCGGACAATAATGAGATAGAAGGTAAGATAATATTGACGAGCAATAACTTGCTAGTTTTTGATGCTTAGTATAACGGATTATGGAATCTGGGTCGAAAATTAATATTTTTCTATTTTTCTGAAATACCTTACTAACCACTTAAAATTAGTTATCGCAGTAAAACTTAGGGAATACATAAAAACTTCGTATGGAGCAAGTGATAAGAAATCTCCTTTCTCACTAGTAACCGAATTGTATGATTCCTTGAATTTAAAAGGCTTTAATTGATAAAACTCCATGATCATAACTAAGTATAACAATTAATAAGTTTAAGTATTCTCAAACACAATTGGCTGAAGCGCCTCGCATTTCACTACACAGTAGGTTCTCAAGACGATTGAACATGCAACATGATAATAACCTTCTTATAAGTGGAAAAAACGGACAACAAATAAACATAGAAATTCTCATAAGACTAATACTTACCTTAGATGAAACCATAGAGCTATTGCAGATATTGTTCCCTGAAGCAATTCAATGAGGGTGAAGAATTAAGTCTATTTGTTCATTGCTGAAAAAATTTATTTTAAAATATCTGTAGGAATTTGGATCTTGAGTTGATATAGTGATTGAGATGATTTTCGCAACCTGAGTCGGATTTCTGATGAAAAAACTCAGTTAGTGATAATCTATCAAATATTAAAATTTCTGTGGATCCTACTAATGTATTATTTATTGTAATCGCTGCAGTTCAACTTTGACTTATTCAATATAAAATTTAGTTTTATTGTTTTTTTTGAATTAGTATCACGATTCTATCATTGGTTAGTAAAAATATTTGAATTGATCAATTGTTCTTTTTGACTATGATTATGAATTTCAATGAGTTAATTCTACAAATTGCGAATTTCATTCGGAACTGCCAATGCATAATTTTCGAATTAAAGAATTCAATATGAGAATAAATATTAATTAATAATGAATTAAACTTGAAAGGTGTCAGTTCTCTCTGGGAGAAAAAGTGATACATTTGCAAGCATTATTGAACCATATTTTTGCATATTTCCTCTGATCATTGCACGAAATTTTGAAAATTTTATTACTAGACGTCGTAAACTGATGCAATTCCATTTCAAATGATAAGTAATAGAAAATTTGATTAACAGTCATTAATGGTATTGGTAACAAGTTTCGTCGACACTAAAAACTAATCAAAGGTACAACAATTTATATATAATCTCTACACAATTGGATTGAAGTATGTAAGACTACCTTAGGTAAATTTAAGGTACTTAGCCCAAAACAAATTAGATGAAAAATAATTTCAATCAGAATCTACCGGTTGATTGAAGAATATGTTTGAAAGTTTATATCTATCGATTTCAAAGGATTCGCAAAAACTAGTATCAAGTTTTTATAAGGTCAAAGTACACTCTAAAAATTATCGTTGAAATTTTGTTTCTCCTCGAGAGAATTTTTCGCCTTAGTTGAATTATTTTTCCTTATGAAACAGCGATGAAGTTCACTGACTCTGATATTGAAATTTCTGTTAAGTTCTACTGATATATATCTTAATACAACTACCATCATACTTTTTATTCACCAGATTTATTTCCTCTATCTATTTTACTTTTTTTACACATTATTAGATGTGTTTGTATAGCTTATTATTGATTTATAAAGAGATGTGCGGTTAGAACTTTTCCTGTAAATGTTTTCAATTATGGCTAACTTTCCAACATATGGAGGCTACTACATAAGTGTTAATCTTAGATTGTAGGTATAAAGGTTTTTATTGTATAGCCATTAGCTGAAGAGATTTCAGTTGTAATATTTGAATTGCCACCATCATTGAGAGTTCCTTGTTTAGCGATACAAAGACTATCGAAATTATCTGAAGGTGAAGAAACATTTACTAATTTGTAGATGATGTTAGGGAAAGCTGCCATTTTAGGTTGAATTAGATGAAAAGTAATATACCCTCTACCTTGTTCACATCCAGTTCAACCAAAATATGACACTTTTCTACAGGAAAGTCCACAGATTATGAAATATTGTATTTATTAAATAAATAGCTCTCAAGAACGGTTGATATCCAAATATCAAAAAGCGAAAATACTAGACTGTATAATTGGTATATTCAAAGTTGAAAGATACACACATACGTGGTAGCCTCACATGCATTGGGTTAGTTAGCCATAACTTAAAACATTCCGGAAAATTTCCAATTACATACCGTTCCGAAGATATAATAATTTGCACAAATACATCAAAAATAAAAGAAGTCAAATTGAGCAAGGCAAGAAATCTGGCGAATGTATGAATTTCGATATTAGAGTCAGTGAGTACTATCACAGTTTCATCAATAAAAGGACAACTACCCGAATTATTGAATCGAAGAAAATCATAATTTTCACTGAAATTTCGAAATTTCACATAAAAACATTATATTAGTGCTCAGGAATGCCTTAAAATTTATAGATGTAATCTTTCCAACACATAAACTAAGAGGTAATGTTTGACTAATGCTATTTACTCAATCTGTTTCCGGCTAAGAGATTTAGAAGATGAATTTACCTAGGGCAGTTTCACTTACTTTTAATCCGATTGTGAAGATCATAACTAAATTGTTGAATTTTAGTCCATTTTTAATTTTAAGTCCAAAAACACGAAAATATAGTTAATAAGTGTAATTCAAATTCTCTTTTTGATCAATTTGATGACGGCACTGTGTCATCGAAATCCAAAAACACGAAAACATAGTTAATAAGTGTAATTCAAATTCTCTATTTTGAACAATTTCAATGTTAGGAGAAGCAACTTATGAAGCTTGAATAATTATGACATCACATGCCATCTATCTGTCTTGAAATATCAGATATTTTTGAATTCTAGAGACATTCACTTGGTTTATTTTATATCAAACAAAAAATAAATTAGGTAATATACAATCCTACTTATTTATGAAACCGCCGAATTTTGGCAAAGATGTTCCATTCTTAACCACTACAAATATAATACTTACATACTTATGGTATATTCAGTTCAATTGCCATCACAATTTTAATTAAGAAATCCCATCCAGAGTCTGTTGGGTACTTAGGGAATGACTTTGATAAAGATGAATGAGTTAAGTCTAGCTTTTCATCAAGAGTACTGGTAAATTTGTTGTTTTATAATAAATGGTATGAGAAATTCGAAAGTATTGTGTATAATTCAGATGGGAGCTCAATAATGGACAACATTTTAAGTTCCCTAGTGTCAGACATTTTCTTGAAATAAATGAAAATAAAATCTTGTTATTTAAGTTGCACTAATTACTAATTACTAATTACTAATTTAGGTACATATATGCTATTTTATTTGTTTTGGCATAAATACTCAACTTATATGCTCGAAAATCTCATTAATAATTTACATCTCATCATTGCTATCATCAAAGAAAATCTTTGATTTAATCATAACTGGATCTACTGGTAAACACATTTTTATTTTTCGTACTATAAAAGCATGATTTTCGTACCGCATTCCAGCTTCAAATCGAAACAAAGTAATGGGAGGACCTGAAAAATTCGTATAAATATTAAGTTGGTCCCAAAGATGATTATTGAAATCGTTTAATTCAATAACTCGTCTTCCAAATACACTATACTACTCTACGAAGGGTACCATACATATCTAAACGATATAAGTAGATGTGAAATGATCAAATCTTTGGAAAACGTATCTAGCTCCCGGTGTATAATAACCGAAAATCGATGTTTTGCAAGAAGTTGTGAGTAAACATGAATGGATAGGTCGTCAGTCCAGTGGAAAGGTAATTTGAATTTGCGTTGATATCCATACGTGTTGTTGGATATTAATTGTAGGATTGTGCCAATATTTCATGAAAAGTTATACGAGAAAACATATTTTAACAGATTTTTGTGAAAATTTTCGTTTCTAATTCATATTGTTTGTTATAAAGTTGCTTACAATTTTCGCATCGGAACGAATTTTGTGTAAGTAATACTAAAAAATATCGAATTGAAAGTTTTCAGTTTCAATCTAAGTTATTTTGCAGAATACGCGATCTCGTTGCATTTTTACGCCGAGAAACCCGAATAATATCTGAAGGTGTTATAGATTGTCTTTGAATGAACGTATTACACTTTGCAATACAGTCAATCTGTACGCTGCAAAGTTATGTGCGAACTTTGGCGAACTGTTTGTCGTATCCGAAAAGTTAAACACTTATTTGGTCCGAAATTTGATAGCCTAAATTGATATATGAGAACCTATTATGTTTATTAAATTTATTGATAATTTTGTTGTAAATTTATAGTTCTCAGTATTCATTAAACTTTAGTTTCATATAGAAAAACTTCAGGTTTTCATTTTAATTCCTTATATGAGAATGTTACGTTGATGAGTTTTTGTAAGAAAATAAAACCAGTGCGGCTACTGAACAAATATAACCTAGTAAATGTTCATTCACTCAGAATTGATACATAAAGCACTGCACTATGAGGAAAAACGCCTTAAACTTATAAGAAAATGATTCAACGAAATGAATATTACATGAATGACCAATCATAACTCGCATTCAAACGCCTTCAGTAACATAATGTACAGGATGGGCAAACTTTGATGATTTTGTTCGCCTGCTAGATTAAAAATTGAAGTAGAGATAAAAAGAGCCGCTCTTTTTGATGCACATTTTTCGAGACCCACACAAAGGCGAAAATAAATTTGGGACATCTAATTCGGTTACGAAGATATTTTGAAATTTTCAAAATTTCTTTGATATCTTTATTGAAGTTATTGAAGTAACTTCAATAATATAAATATGTACACAGACACAAGTAAACTGCAGTGGCGTACAGACATTTTCTTTTGTTCGGTAGTTTTAGAATGATAATGCATACTTGTATTTTTTAAATATAAATCATAGACTGATTTGATCTCATAAAACGAAGATCTTTTTCCCAAAATAAACAAAACTCTCATTTTTGGATTGAATACCCATAATCATCAAGAATGCATGCAAAAATTTCGAGAATTCTGATATGTTACAATGTTTCATTCAAAGTGACTATGAAGTAAGTGCAACAGAAAAAAAATGTATCTGCAGCATTTTTCTGAGACGAAGCAGCCCCATAAAATTATTTTTCATAGAGTTGAGGACAATCTCATCAACAGTGGTTCGTCCAGTGGAAAAGGAAATAAGATGTAAAAAATTGAGAAAAAATATCTGATAGGGGCTGTCATAGCCAATCCATCTCTTGAAAGCTAGCAATTGAAGAGGAGCCTTGAATATTTAAGAAGAAATAGGTGATCCTCAACAGAGAATAACTTTTTTCCTAGTGATTCTTACAAAAAATGCAAGAACAACCAGATTTTGATGGTCGTATAATATGAACTGATTAAGTGAGATTCAAAAAAGATAGAATACTAAATCGTCCTATCGATCACTATTGGAGTAATATCAATGCACACCGCAATTAAGAAATTCAACATTAATGTCGATATGGGATCAATGTATGGTGTACTATAATGAATACACGGATGCTAACGAGATTGTTGAAGAAAATTTATGTGCCGAATTGTATATACCCATTATAAATTATAACATGATTGACGGTTTCTTTTTGATGAAATGTCATTATTTCAAAAAATGATATATATTTTTAGCATGGTGGTATGTTTTCCCATCAAGGCAGAGCAGTGAATGAAATACTTAATTTCAATTTAGTGACTAACTGAATCGGAACTAAGGGACCAGGGATGTACACGTTCGCCAGATCTTTCACTATTAGATTTTGTTTGAGGATATGTTCAAAATATCCCCTAAGGAAGAAACTTCAAAATAAATTTTATAAAATGAGGAATAGCATTGAAGAAGAACAAATCTATAGGGAATGTGAATTCGGTTTTAAACCTGAAAATCATAAACCCAATTCGCAACGTCGCAAGGTGTTGGGATTTGTACATCATTTTCGAAAATTTCAGATGAGTATAGTAGGTGTATGAAAACTTGGAAATGACCAGTAGGCATATTATAAGTTCTCAGCGTTATCTTGATTCTCCCATTCTTTGTTTCTTGGTATCTCATTCTATATGTGATCCGTTCTATCGTAATTATTATTGGTTTTATCATTTCTTTATTATTTTGCAACTGAACAAACCTGTGTTGACGAAATAGCCATTTAGTCTAAAAAAAGTTTAATGCCTTCTCTCAATAAAGCGTTGTAGATATATTTCTTCTTCTGCATTCGCTTCATAACTACTCTGAATGAAACATTCTATCATTTCATACTTCTCATAGATTTCGTATGCCATTTTGATGAATAAATGGAAACATTTGATTTATGAGATTAAATATTTTTATGGCTTGCATTTAAAAACAATTGTGAGTTTTCATCATAAATTACTTTTCGCCATTGAGTTCTCGATAAAAGAGCATCGAGAAGGGGGGCTTATTTTTTCTTATTTCAACATTTCTCTTAGTTGCTGAACACGAATGTCGAAATTTGCCGCCCTGTGCATTGGGGAATTAATACCAATCAGAATAGTTTATCAGGTAAATCTTTATAGGGTGTCCACGTAAGATAGGACATTAAAAGTATATGAAGGAAAGCATGACCGACTGGAATAACTCAGTTCAAGTTGACGACCATAAATTATATTATTCACTTATTGATGGTTTGAAGGTACAATTGAAAAAAAACTAGTTTGATTGAAAGGCCAACAGTTTCGATTTATATTCGTCTTCTTCAGGGCTCTAGAAGAACGGAAAAAATATATATACAAACATATATATCAAGATACATATTATACAAATCTTTCAAATAATTATTTTCAAAAAGAAAAGTTAAGCTAAAATCAATAAGGACAACTAATGTATAGATGAAATATTATAAGTTAAAATGAGAAAAATAGATAGATATTCAAGACTGACTATTATATATATATATATATATATATATATATATATATATTTATATATATATATATATATATATATATATATATATATATATATATATATATTTTTACGACGAATATTTATTTGTAATGGTGACAGGAAAAATTTAACGATAGGTAACTCACAACTCAGAAATTCTTTTATTCAACCCATAAATATTGTAGTTTTCAATTTCAACCTTCAAAACTTTTTATCCATTTTTATTTATACAATAATGATTGCATGTGTCATTTCTGTCGTTTCTGTTCTGTCAGTCCATAAATTGTTCTATATATTTTTTTATTTTAACCTATAATATTTTATCTATACATTAGTGTCTGTGACTTTATTGCACTAAGTTCTTATTGATTTTAGCTTAACTTCTTTTTGAAAATAATTTCACAAATTTCGAAAGATCTGTATAATAAGTATTTTAATATATTTGTTTTTATATATATTTTTTCCGTTTTTCTAGAGCCCTGAAGAAGATTTAAAATATAAATCGAGATTCGAATAATGTTTCTTTGTTGGCTTGAATGTTAGTCGAAGTAGGTTCCGAAAATATTTTCAATGCTGTGGCACTTCCGGTAACACCATCTTTGTTATTTCAAATGGCATAATGTATGTTTGCATTTTATTTATTGTACAAAATTAAATTCTGCACAATTTTTTTTGATAACATTGCCTCCTGAAATCAAAGGAAAGGGAGATATGATATTTTCAATCGGAATTTTGCGAATTTTGGTTGTCTCATTAATTGAAGATCATTTAATATCGATTATTTCTAGCTAGTTGTAAGAAAAGAGGTTCATTCAGCAGAATCTAATCCAATTTTAGCTCTTTTGAGTAAAAACACTCAGTCAGCAGCATTCAATGCATTTAGAGGATTCACTGTGTACAGGGTGTTTCCAAAGAATCAGAGAAATCGTAGAACATTCAAAGGTACAAAAGTCCGATTTTTCAATGTAGATTACCTATTTTTTCACACCCCATTTAACTGATAATATTAATAGGCACCGATCTGTTATAGGTTTCCGTTTCCCAAAAATGCATCGTTTCCATGTTAATCGCGATTTTATTCCAAAAATTACGATTTTTCGCGCGAAGACCTTGAAATTCACAGATGATATGACTTGAAATCTTTGAAATAATGCATTTCGATCTCTCAATACCCATCTGAGATCTTCGTCGAAGTAATCTTGGTCAGAATTCCGAGAGAAAAAGTGCGAAATCAATTACTATTGAAGTGGGTCGAATCTGACTTCTCGTTTTTCTTCTTTTCTAGTAGGTATTTTCGATTACATCAGCTACTTGTCAGATAATCATCTTCGAATTACCAGAAATACCTCGCTGAGTGAATCATGCCGATTTGTGTTATGGTTAGATATAGGTACTTTTCAAAACATTTCTAACCAAAGAAACCATGGACGTATTCCTTCAAATATGCTGAAAAATATCAGAGTTTTAACTTGTGAAATAATATTTGCTATATTCAGTTTCAGGACAGTTTGTGGATTTCAAAACGTCTAGATCTAAAATCAACAGCAATCAGGTCCAATCATTTTGCGATACGAGACCAATCATTTCAAGCGAAACTGAAATGCGACAATTTCTAATCCGCATCTGGTTCTCACTTTTTCGTGGAACCATTTTTTCCCATAGATATCTATTTATCATTTATATGAATTTCATCTCATATTGGGATTTTAATGTTTCAACAATCGTTGAATTCGACTCTTTTGAAAGTGTTATAGTGAAGAGTATGAAAATAGTAATCAAAATCTTGAATACTCTCATGAAGAAATCATGAGTATGTTCATTATTCATGACCAATGCCAAGAAATAATCAGTTGAACTTGTGAAGCATTCAATGAGAAATATCCGAATTCACCACCAATGACCAGGAAAAAATTTAGACCAATGAAAAGAAATTTCACTGATCATGGAAGTCAGAACATGAATTATGGAACCAGAACTAAACCCACGAAAAGCTATGAGAGTAATGTTATCAGCGTTTTGGCATATTTTCATGCTCATCCAAGTTTGTTAATACGTATGCGGCTAGAAATTTGGAAATATTAAAGTCGTTGGTCAACAACATTCTGACGAAACACAAATTTCATCCTTACAAGTTTCCATCAGCAATGAATCCTGAAGATGCAGCCAGTAAAAGAGATGTTGATTAAAATTCACGAAGATAAAAATTTTGGGTCCTTGAAATTGGCCAGCAAGATCTCTAGACCTGACACCGCTGGATTTGTTTTCTGGGACAATTATTCACGTAACACCAGTGAGTTTGAGAGAGGAGTTGGAACGTAGAGTTCATCAAGTTTTCGGCAGCCTTCATCGAAACGACATAAGAAGAGCAACCGAACACGGCGTTCTTCATCAGTTGGAAATATGTTTGCAACAAGATGGAGGGAGGTTTGAACATCTTACTTATTAGGTAATCTCGTATTCCAAGTAGATTGGACCATATAGTTATTGTCGTTAGATCTACACTTTCGAAATTCGAATTTTTTTCCCGTTGCGAATATTTTGTACATCTAAACATCTAACAATGCATTTTAGGTATAGGGAAAGCTATAACAGATCGATGCCAATTAATATTACGAGTTGAATGGTGTGTACAAAAAGGTAGTCTAATTTGAAAAAACGGAATTTTTTACCTTTGAATGTGCAACGATTCGCTACATGCTTTGGAAACACTCTGTATACCGTGAAGTCTCTAAATGCATTGAATTCTGCAGAATGAGTTACTTTACTTACATGAGATAGAAACAATCTATCATGAATGGTCTTTAGTAGTTCTATGATGCCTTCTGAGAGACAACCAAAAATCGCAAAATTCCGATAGAAAGATTCATATCTACTTTTCGGTTGATTTCAGGTGGCAATGTGATGAGAAAAAATTGTTCAGAATTTAAGTTTCTTCAATAAAACAAATCGAAACATACATAATGCCATTTTAAATAACAAAGATGGTGTCAACTCATTGCATTGAAAATATTTTCGTAACTTAGTTCAAATAACATTCAAGACAGCAAAAAAAATTTCCAATTGGTCATTCCTTTCTCCATATACTTTCAATGTCCCATCTCCTGGTATTTATACACTAAATCGAGTTCTGCATCGCCTACTATCGTAAATTTAAAATTGAACAGTTTTTACGTGTTATTAAAAGTTGCCAATTTACTTACATAAATAAATAATCATGCTAAAAGTCGAGTTCAAATTTTATATTTTCATATATTTTATATGGAAACTACAAATTTTTTCCTGTGACATGAAGAACTAGGATTTAATTTGGAAAAATATGGACCTCAAATTGGAAGTTTCAAACTGGAAGGCAGCTGTATTCTTATCTGTTTTGAACTGCGTTGGTAAGGAAACTTTGAAGTCATCAAATAACTGTGAATTGAATTCTGTGATTTGATTTACGAGCGGCGAATTAAAAGGTTATCAAGCGGTTAGAAGAATATAAAGATGAAAAACTTTCCGAGTTTTTTCTCCACCAGAATTAGTAGTAGTATCGAAAAGCGTCACAAAAATTATTTCCAGCAAAATTGCGGAAATTTAACGACACAACATTCATGGAATGGAGAATGAAAAAGACATGCATTTCTTCTTCAGAGACGGTGATATTGTCATATTTTTGGGAAGTTGCACAAAAACAAAATTCAAAACAAATAAATGATTTTTTGAATTATGCTGTGACAGAAACAGAAGGTGTATCATAAAGACGAAAAATATTAAATATTAGCTCTTGATTTTCTGTTCCCCTCCAATTCACGTCGGGAGACAATACAACCTCGAGTTGCAATCTAATACTAATTTCCTTGTATTATTTTCATTTGCATAACTATAAACCTTCCGTATAATGTTAGATAAAAACTTCCCTGAAGGAGTTGATTTTTCAATCCACGCTTCATAATCATCGTCAACCAGGCCACTAAGCAGTGGTACAATCCGGTTGGATATTATGAATAGGAGCAATGGACTACAGTTTCGATCTCGTTTGACTTCAAAACAGTATTACATACCTATTCACAACATAAGTCGCCTCCATGAGTCGAAATTGAGAGAATTGCGGTTAAGATACCATCAGAAGCCTCACTAACATCGCATATTAATATGCAGATGTACTCTGTATGGAAAAATAGTCACCTCTACTATCTAGAGTTGATAATCTTCTAATAATTCGTGAATATCATTTTCAAGAATATTTCAATTATCTCAGGAGAGTAATGCAGCATACCCCCAAAGGATTTTCATTTGCATAAAATTGCTATTTCGAATCTTAAAAACTCATATTCCAGTGGGTTCATTTGACTAAAATATTTTTCCAGTTATATTCTCGTTTTGTTCGATATATTTGAAAGATGTAATCTGATAGTTTCGATTCGATGTAAATAGATATAGGCAACTTTGAGTAGAACATATGAAACAAAGTATTTGTGTTGTTGATTACCCACTTGATTAATTTATGAATGAAGCAATTGATTAATGAAGTAATAACTAAATACATGAATAAATAAACAAAATGAATAAATGAACAGATAACATTATAATCAACACTCATTCCATTCATTAATGTTGTTTGAAGGACGATCGTCGTTGTTGCTATACTGAGTATACTACGGTCATCTTGGTCATTCTTCAGTACAATCACCTGATTATCGTCCAAAGTTGGCTCACCTTGGGCCAAAGCGCGGACAGGAAGTGCGCAGATTTTTTTTGAACTCTAGAATCAATCAACTTGGTAATCTTGAAATTTTCTCTTTTCAATTCAATCGCTGTTTATCTATAGATCTAGTGAAAAGAACTTTTCTCCCAACTTTCTTTATTTTTGACACTTGTTTAATTGACTTCAAAATTTCAATGAAAGTATTACGTAAATATTGCAGAGGAACCATTTCTGGGGGACCACTTATGGGGCATGTAACCCGACTTATTATTTCTGTAAGTACTGTTTTATTAAAGAAAGAAGGGCGGCAACTAACTGTGATCATCCTGGTTGGATTATATTGTGCAAATTACTTATTGGACGAATTGAAACAGTTATGATAATCAACAAGCATACTCGAGTTTCTGAGATCAGTTATCAGAAAATAATCATTCATTCATTCAACGAAAATTTGGTAATACTACATTCCGACAAAAGAGATCTGAAATTAAATTACCTAGAATCATTAGAAACCATCAGATATAAATATTTCGCTATTTTCTTAATGATCGTCTAGAAATGACTCATTCGCGTTTACTCAAGTTGTTATATAAACTACCCACCAGCCCCAATAGTATCTGAATGTTTTTCTAATTAGAGATAGTAGTTTATCAAATGTATACAGGGATATCCACCGGGACCGTCCGTTAAAAACTTTTTGAGTTTCAATTACAATATCAAGATGAAATTTTATACGCCGCCATAACTACCGATTTCCAATTGAAGTTAAATATTTTCGAAGGGATACCATTTCCGGTTATACCGGAAGTGGGTCATCATTATGTTATTTCAAATGGCAATCTACCTTTTTTATTATACATCTAGAACCGACATTTGAGCAAGGCATAAAATACCCAAGTTGTTGGCACTTATCTGTCAATTTTAGCTTGATATTGTAATTGGAAAAAGTTTTCAACGGACGGTCCCGGTGGATATCCCTGTATATTTCTTTGTAGCGCTAAACATATTTGTACTTGATAAACGTAAATCTTCGCCAATATACGTCTAGGTATCCGGAAATACTTCGTTCACGTTAAACAGTGTGTGAGACTTTCAAAAATTTTTCAGATGTTCTTGAAGGCAATTAGAGTTGTCGAAATTTTCCCCTCATAATTGAGAAAAGAATTGTCTACCAAACTAAACATCACCAAAGAAGCCGAACTTAAGTGAAAATATACAGGGCTCTTCATCTCTTTTCGACCTATTAACATTTTTTTGATACGCCTCTGTGGTGTTTCGAAAATGGAGTCGAATGAATCATATAATCTGAAACCTTTTAGATCCTCTGGCTTTCTTTCGTCTCTGTCACTGTTTTCGACATATCAAAATAACTAAATAGAATTTCCATACTGAAATCTTAGAGATTTTGTTCTAACAATTATTTATCCTATTGTTGAGCTCAAATTCTATTAACGGTTCACCTATAGAGATTTCAAACACTAGATTTCCCGAGTCATGTACCGTTTTTCTCTTCCAAATTCCTTTTTGTTGCAATACTGACAAATCTGTATATTGAATTACTCGTTCAATTTGAGTTACAAGACAAGCCTATATATGTGGAAATTCGCGGCTTTGCATTTTTATTTCAATGCAGAAAACCTTTTTCGAAATCCTTTCTTTCTTTTCTCTTGCATTTGGTCAAAACAATAACTGAGAGATATTTCTTAAGATTTTTAACCCGAAGAAGGCGACAACCATATAAAAATAAAACTTTCTTTCTTTTTGACACTTGTATAATTAACTTCAAAATTTCAATGAAGTAATTACGTAAATATCGCAGAGGAATTATTTCCGGGGGATCACTTATAGGGTATGTAACTCGACCTGTTATTTCTGTTAGTACTGTTTTAATAAAGAAAGAAGAGACGGCAACTAGCTGTGATCATCCTGGTTGGATTATATTGTGCAAGTTTCTCATTGGACGAATTGAGACAGTTATGATTATCAATTAGCAGACTCGAGTTTCTGAAATCAGTTATCAGAAATAATCATTCATTCGTTCAACGAAGATTTGGTAATATTATCTTCCGACAAAAAGATCTGAAATTAAATTACCTAGAATCATTAGAAACCATCAGATATACATATTTCGCTATTTTCTTAATGATCGTCTAGAAATGATTCATTCGCGTTTACTCAAGTTGTTACGTAAACTACCCACCAGCCCCAATAGTATCTGAATGTTTTTGTTATTGGAGTTAGTAGTTTATCAAATGTATATATTTCTTTGTAGCGCTTAACATTTTTGCACTTGATAAACGTAAACCTTCGGCAATAGACGTCTTGGTATCCGGAAATACTTCGTTCACGTTATACAGTGTGTGAGATTTTCAAAAATTTTTCAGTTTTTCTTAAAGGCAACTAGAGTTGTCGAAATTTTCCCCTTAAAATTGAGAAAGCAATTGTCTACCAAAGTAAACATCACCAAAGAAACCGAACTTTAGTGACAATATACAGGAGTCTTGCTCTCTTTTCGACCTATGAACTTTTTGTGATACGCCTCTGTGGTGTTTCGAAAATGGAGTCGAATGAATCATATAATTTGAAACCTTTTAGATCCTCTGAATTTCTTTTGTCTCTGTCACTGTTTTCGAGATATCAAAAAAAACTGAATAGTGTTTTAGTGGAAACTTAGAGATTTTGTTCTAACAATTATTGCACTTATTGTTGAGCTCAAATTCTATTAACAGTTCACCTATGGAGATTTCAAACACTAGATTTCCCGAGTCATGCACCGTTTTTCTCTTCCAACTCCTTTTTGGTGCAACATTGACAAATCTGTATATGGAATTACTAGTTCAATTTGGATTACAAGACATGCCTATATATGTGGGAATTCGCGGCTTTGCATTTTTAATTCAATGCAGAAGACCCTTTCAGAATTCCCTTTTTTTTTCTTTTCTCCTGCATTTGGTCAAACTATAAATGAGAGATATTTCTGGTGATTTTTAACCCGAAGAAGGCGAAGACTATAAAAAATGCAAGGCACAAGAATATTTTCAAATTCAACGAGCAATTTGTTACAGTATACATACTACGTGACTAGTTCAACGAACATAATTTAGAGAGACAAAGATGAAACATGAACCGGAAAAAAAATATTACCCTATACATTTTCATATATTGTGTTTTCATATACAATTTATCTAGTATTGTAGATCTCAACAGGTGCATCGTGTATGGAATTCGCACTCAATATCTTATTAATTGTAGGAATCATTGTAAAAGATCTACAACCTTTCAATTCAGCATGACTCGTGAAAAAATCTCTACTGTCAGAAACATAGGCTCAATAGGTAATGTCAATTTTGGTAAATAAGTTTTCGTGAATTTTAGGCGGAAAAATGTTGAAAACTGTACTCGCTATTCAGAAATGAAATAGAACATTTTTGAATCTTTGACACCCTGTATCTCCGAAATGAATCATTTCCGAGTATGAAAATATTTTCTAATTCTTCATGTTTTGGGTTGACACTTAATCGAGAATACCTTATGTAAGTAGCATTGAACATCAAATGATCGATTTATTATTTATTTGATTAGATATTTGTTCATATACAAATAATGTGATTCTGTTGAAAGGTATTGAGGAATAGTTTGAAATGGATGATTTTCTGTTGGTGAAATCTTAATATCTAAGATAACATCAATCTAAATCACTAGGAGATATTTATTCTATATTCAAAATCGAAATGAGGGTTGAGAATCAAGTTGTTTGAAAAAATTCTAATTCATGAACAATTTATCCTTTATTCATTTATAGATTGTTGCATGATAAAATACCTTCATATGGAAAATGTGAGGATTCATTTTCATCGACATAAAAGTGTGTTCAAATATATCTGGGAGAAAACATTAAAAAGAGAATTTTTAGTTATTTCGCATTGACGTACAACACATATACAGATAAATGAAAACAGCATTCTCAGAAGAGTGAGGACTAAGACCGTTTCGAAAAATAAAGGAAATAGGATTTTAACACTCGTGAAATAACTTGTGGCAGAATAGTTCATTCAAGATAGTAGATACGTAATCACCAATATCTGTCAGATGGGAATCGCTATTGGTTTAGGGAGCACCACTATTCAAAAACTCAGATATTAATCGTGGAAGCGGATAGTATGAGGTATCCCATCCTGAATTTTGTTTTCCCAAAAAATAATTAAAATAGTGAGAATAATATCATTTCATTAAAAACCGTGATAATTTTTTTCTTTCTAGAGATTTGAAATGAAGATGATTTCCGATTTCATAGATTTTAGCTTTTGAACAACAGATTCTCTGAAAGACAAGGTACTTTAAGAAAGCGAAATCCTGATTTCATAGGGCTCGATTCCTCTTGATTAGTACATTTGAAATTAAAAGTCATGGTCGGATTTCTCCACAAATTTGAGGCGGCTTACTTTAGGCAGAAGACCCTCAGAGTTACATAAACCTACTAGCGTAGTCCTAATATTGTGTTCTTGAAAGAAAAAAGAACAATTTTGCTAAAAAATCATTGAATGATATGCGCAAAGATCATATCAAATTTTCTTCGAGACTCAGTCCTATTTACTATTATGTAGTATGAATACCACTGAAATTATGGCGGAACGGTGTGGTTTTCACCATTCAAATGAATAGGTAATGTATAAGATTAAGATAGTTATTGATCGTTCAGAAATTTCGATGAAATCAAATACAAAGTCAACTTCATACAAATTAATAAATCATAATGTTTTAACTTTACTTATTATACGAAATAATATCAACTTTGTTCATTGAAAATATGTTGTATCATTATCATCTTCATAATAATTGTTATCATCGTCATTAACTATGGATGGAGCTTTAAATAAAAGCAGATGTTCTCTAATAATATTCTTAACTTTGTTTTCAGCTGACTTTTATTTACTCATGATTACCAGATCAGACCTCCATAAAAAAAGTATTACTAATAGACTGCTCTCTGCTACAGTTTCTCAATAGCGTTTCAAATCCTTGTTTCTTACCTTCAATGATTCTTCTGTCAATTGTCCGATTAGAAGACTTGAGAATAATATTATCTGCGACCAATGAATCAAATATTTATGTAGAGTAGTTGGCGTGTTGTAAAATGGGTGGAAATAAACGAAACAGCTGTCAGCATCAAGTGCCAATATGGTGCACCGATGTCAAATCTACTTGATATAATAAGCAAAATAATACGGAATTTTTCATCGAGCCAACGTATAGTCTGATAATTTATGCAACTCAGGATTTTGGAAAAACTCTTGGAGGACGTTCCGTCATTGGTATTGCCGAACCCCGGTTTGTCTACAACCGACCACACATTTTCATCTATATTTCTAAAATACTTTGTATGTTGCATCGCACAAAAAGCATTTCATGCTTGAGATGGTTCCTTTACTGAGCCTTCCATCAAAAGTTGTAAAATTTTCACTATTTACTACAAAATATAATAGAAGATTTGTCTTTTGTTCTTCTATTTCACGGTTGCCTTGAATTGGCACCTCAACTGATTCCTTTTGATGTTCAATTATACTTGGCCTACAATAGGGGTACTCAAACTTGAACTGCTGGCGATCTACCTCAATATTTTTAGACTACTTACGATCGACTCTGAGAGGCTGCAAGTATGTGTGATGCAGAGTTGTCGTACATACACGATACACCCTATCTACCTACCTAGGTAGTTGTATCGTAGCATATATAAATATTAGCTTTCCGCGCAATATACATTATTTTAGTCAAGGTTTGGGTTAGGTTTAGTTGGTTTTTTCTCTATAATATCAATGAAAACACTCATAGGTATTCAAAATTGCGAGTTTATTGGTGGTTACAAAACAAAAGAGTTACATATGGTGTCAAACTTAACTAAGGAGTGACTTTGGATGTTGAAGCGTAGCACTACATGTCCTCATCATACTTTTCATTAGATGATACGTAACCTCTGTACCCTAATCGCAAGCATGATGACATATGATCGCCAGTTAGTCGATTGCGATATTTTGACTTAATTATCTTCATTTCAGAAAATGCAGACTCGCACAAGTAAGTTGACGCAAACATTGCCGTCAGTTGAAGGGCGATTTGCCTTGAAAGCGGATATTTATCTTCAGATATAAAACACCAGAAATTTGTATCAGAAGCTGTAGCTTTAAGATGTATATCTGATATAATCTGCACCAACTCATTTTCAGCAGAACATGAGTTCATATTGAACTGACTTGCTATCTCAGTAGCTAATTCCTCAATGTTTTTACATGAAAAAGGATAACTCATAAATGATGCTATATTAGCCAATTTACCGCAAACATAAAAACGCATTTGAAATGGTTCCAAAACATAAGATAATTCAGCCTCATATGTATCATCATTCAACTGAGAAATCCTTGCTCTTAAAGACGGAAAATATTCCTGATCCTTTCTTTTCAGTTGATCTATCATAAGTTGCAATTAACTTTTAAATGCGTTTACTGCGCTAATCATCTCAAAATTAGTTTTTTCTTTACCTTGAAGCTCCAAGTTAATGGTGTTTATGTGCATTGTGATGTCAGTCAAAAATGCCAAATCAGTCAGCCATTTTACATTTTTCAGCATTTGAGTGTCAACACCTCTTTCGTCTAGAAAAGCTGTTATAATAATAATCCTTGAAACCTTTCTCGAAATTTTCCGCAACTCAACCGCCTGACATCCGTGTGAAGAACTTAATCAGTGTGTTCAGCTGACTCCCTATCTTGCAACTGCAACTTGAAGAGCAGCCGTTGCAAGCTACGTGCACGGATGGAATTCACAATTTTTGTTGCAATGCCCATAATTTTCTCCGTGTTTAAAACTTTTGAACACAAAAATTGTTGATGTATAATGCAATGGAATGAAAGAAATTGAGAGAAATATTCATTAGCTCGACACAATACCACAAAACCGTTTTGGTTTCCAGTCATTGTTTGTACTCGATCATTGTAATCATTACATTATATCATTGTAATGCACACTAATTTATATATTGGTAGCTTGTAGTCTTTACAACATTGAAGAAAACATGATATATATCTTGGCCAAGAGTCATTCCCCTTCAGGGGAATAATTGTCAAAAATTCTTTCGTAGCCAACATGTCATTGAATACCATCCGAATAAAAATAAATAGCTGGGCAGTCTCTGTCATATCGGTGGATTCGGCGAACTGTTAAGAAAAGTATGTAAATTTCATGATATAATGTTTTAGTTTATCTGCCATGTCCTGACTCATGACTTCAATACGCCTAGTGAGAGTCGGACGAGATAACTGAAGTTCTCTAATAGCAGACATGACTTCTGTTTTATTTTTAAAATCTCCAAATAAAGTCTCACCGCTTCAATAAATGCTTTCTTCACAATCGATCCATCTTCGAATGGTTTCTTGAGTTTTACCAATATATGAGATATTTTAGATGACGCGATCGTAGCAGCTTTTGATTGTTTGGCTGGTCTTGTGAAGATGGTTTGTTATTTTTTCAAACAAGATATCAAATCACGTACTTTTCGTTTTTTTAATTTACTCTGTGGCGGAAAATCCTTTTCATTGTTTAAATAAACCGTGTTATGATGCTTGTCTACGTTACTACACTTAGGTGTTGCAACTGACTCACGACAAATAAGACGGAAGTCTCGAATGTTTCCGTCAAACGCGTCACCCGAAATTTCTAGAAAAGCGGCAATAATAAAAAACGCGGCTTTTCTTCGACAAGTGTTGCGCGTTCCTTTGACAAAGCCGCCTCTTTCGGCTAACAGAGTATTATTTTATTACGTAATGAATTTTTTTAGTTTGGTTACCAAATTACTAAATTTTTTTTCTCAAGATCTACGCGATCGACTGTATGAGCACCTCTGGCCTACAATGATACATGATGCAGGACATGGATTTAACCAAAAACTATCAATCGAAGCGGCACAAAACATATATTAAATAAAGTCGAATCGTAATCGTCAGAGTCTTGAAAAGCTGGATTGCCCTGAAGACCTTTCAAATCATCACTTAGAGAATAAGCACATTTCAATAAGTTTGATCAGTAGTTAGAGTATCACTGACGCAAAGAAAGGTTGAGATTATCACATGATTCGGCGATGTAACAAAAATTGCAGCTTGACCAGAGCACCAATTTCAGTTACTCAAATATCGCGTCGGTAGCAAAGTGTTTTAATTTCTTGAACTGATTTGAATGAAGAATATTTTTCTAGGGTACTTCTTTTTATCCCATCATACTGCTCACGAGACGATTTGCTTCTATTTGAACAGATAATGCATCGTCAGCAGACAAAAGTTGTTTTGCCTCGAAAGATTCTTGATAAAAATTAATATGCACTTAATGATGAGCAATATCTATCAGAACTTTTGAGGCTTCTATTTGACCTTCAGCTTCGAATCTATTGTCTTGGAATGTTTTCAAAAGAAGTAACCTGTTGACCACGTATAATTTTTGAGAAGATGCGTGGATAAGAGAGTGATGTCTCATGCCACATTTTATGATTCTGAGTGAATTTTCCCTCTATTTTGCATGACGAAATATATCGGCATCCATTCTTGAGTTCTTTCAGTAATACAGTTTTATCATGGCGAACTATTGTTAAAGGTGTTTCAAGCTTAGGGAACTAGAGAAAGTCGCAAGAAGCCAAAGCCTGCTCAAATGACCACTGAGGTGTTATGATAATAATTCAGCAATTTCTGCAAGAAATTCATGAGTTTACGTTTGAAACATCTCATGCCATGAACCTACCAAATAATGACAATTTTTTGCTTTCCGATAAGGAAGTTTCAAATTCTCTCTCGTAAGTTATTATGTTCGCGTGAGCGAGAAAATAAGAATTCATCGGTTTATTTCCCCCAATGTGAAGAGTACGACACTTTGAAAGATTCAATGGTAGAAGCCAGTCGTTAGACCATTCGAAAACTCTGTTCAGGTCATCTTGAATAGTCGTAGCGTTGGTGAGAGGATTTTTATAAAGCTTAGAGTCATCAACGAATAAAGAACAGTCAGAAACGACAATCGAGGGGAGGTCGTCCGTATATAGAAGATACAGCAGAGGTCCAAGTACTGAGCCATGGGGACTCCACTTGACATAGATCGCACAGATGAGAGAGTCACCAACACGAAGTCGGAAAGTTCTACCCGATAGAAAACCATCCAGCCAATAAAGAAGTCTGTCACGAATTCCTAGAAGCTCCAGCTTGAAGAGGAGACGCCTGTGAGGAACACGGTCAAAGGCTCGGGAAAAGTCGATGTATATCACATCGACTGGTGTGAGCTCGTCAAGCATCCTCGTCCAAGCATCAACGCACTTCAGCGAATATGTAATAACTGAGCGGCCATGGAGGAAACCGTGCTGGTTTTCAAGAATTATTTTATTGAAGAGGGCAAATGCGATCACATTTAATATATTATATGTTAACTCATACTCAATCTTTAGAGAAATTTTGCGTGTAAGAAAGTATAATTGGTAACACTGTTATGGGTTTAATATTCTATGGTTACCATTTCACTGGAGACACGTAAGGTCAAATAAAATGGTTTTCACTGACAACAATGGAATTTAATTAATAGATTATTGCTAACACGGTTTCGAACTATCATCTATATATATATATATATATATATATATATATATATATATATATATATATATATATATATATATATATATATATATATATATATATATATATATATATATATATATATATATATATATATATATATATATATATATATATATATATATATATATATATATATATATATATATATATATATATATATATATATATATGATTATTGGTCTTCAATTTGGGCAGTGCCAAGGCAACATAATTCCAATGCAAGTTGGATTTTAAATGAAAGGTCTCGATTTTCTAAAATAGAATGCATGCAATTTGAAAAATTTTCAAACGAAGATATAACATCAGTTATTAAACACACAAAAAATTGGAAATCTCCAGGTGTTGATGGTATTCATAACTTTTGGTTCAAGAAATTCTCTTGCGTTCATGAAAAATTGGCTGAATATTTTTCATTTATAATAAAGAACCCCTCAGCTACTCCTTTATTTTTCACACAAGGAATTACTTATTTAAAACCGAAAAGTGATAATACTATTGATCCGTCTCAATATAGACCAATTACTTGCCTTCCAACAATATATAAAATTCTAACTGCATGTATTACCCAAAAATTTATGCACATTTGGAGAATTATAATATTCTTTCCGAACATCAAAAAGGATGTAGAAAAAACACCTTGGTACTAAAGAGCAACTTGTAATTGATTCTGTTGCCCTGAATCAAGCTCAAACTAAGAAGAGAAATATTCATACAGCCTTCATTGATTACCAAAAGGCTTTTGACAGTTCTCCCATTCATGGCTTCAAGAAATTTTGGAAATTTATAAAATTGATAAAACACTTCGTCATTTTCTTGAATTCGTAATGAAAAATTGGAGAACCAGTCTTCATTTAAATATTTCAAAACAATCGTTAAAATCCGAAGTAATTCCAATCAAAAGAGGCATTTTTCAAGGTGATTCTTTAAGTGCTCTTTGGTTTTGTCTTTGCCTCAATCCATTATCTCATGAATTAAATGCTACCAGTTTCGGCTTCAAAATAAAGAGTTTATTAACTGAATTCAAATTAAGTCACTTAATTTATTTAGATGATATTAAATTATATGCCGGAACCAGATCTCATTTAAAAAGTCTACTTGAGATTACTTTCAACTATTCCAATGATATTCATATGAAATTTGGGCTTCCAAAATGTAAAAATCTTTCTATTGAAAAGGAAAGATCACCTCTGATTATATAAAGATTTCCAATATCGAAATCGAGCCAATGCATCAAGGAGATACATATAAATATCTTGGATTTTGTCAAGAGAAGACAATTAACCATAGCAGCACTAAAGAAATTATTAGAAGTTCATATTACAAAAGACTAAGAATTATCATCAAGAGTTATTTAACTAGTAAAAACCTTTTCAGAGCTATCAACTCCTATGCTATTCCTATTCTTACATCTTCTTTTGGAATTATTAAATGGTCTAAAACTGATCTAAATGAATTACAATGTCAAACGAGGAAAATGCTCTGTAAATATCATAAGCACCACCCAAAGTCAGCTGTTCAGAGAGTTACACTACCTAGACATCTTGGAGGTCGTGGATTAATTGATTTGAATAATCTTCATAGTAAACAGATTTTTCATCTACGTTCCCATTTTCATGATAAACAGAGAACGTCTAAATTACATGATATTGTTGTTGCTTCAGATTATAATCTTACACCTCTGAACTTGACAATGCAAAAGGTAGATTTTGATATATTTGATGATAATTCTAAAAGAGAAAGTTGGATGCAGGAGGAATTACACGGAAAGCACCTAAAGAATTGAAAATTGATTATATTGATGAAATTGCATCGAATAAATGGTTAGTATCTGGAGAATTGTTTGCTGAAACAGAAGGCTTGGCAATTGCGATCCAGGACCAGGTTGTTTTCACAAGGAATTATAGAAAACATATCATCAAACAAAATATAGATGATTCTTGCCGTAGATGTTTCTGTTCTTCAGAAACAGTTTTTCATATATTATCATCTTGCTCAGTCCTTGCTTCAACAGATTATTTAGAAAGACATAATGCCGTCGCTAATATTATTCACTTCAATCTAGGAATTAAACATGACCTAATTCCCAAAAGAAAAAATTTCAAAAATATGAACCTGAGATTATTTGTGAAAATGACAAATATAAACTTTATTTTGATAAAACAATTCTGTGCAACAGAGCTGTAAAACACAATAGACCAGATATCGTTCTTAATGATAAACAGAATCAAATAACATATATAATTGATATTGCTATACCCGACACACATAATATACAAAATAAATACAATGAAAAAATTTCTAAATATATGATGCTTGGCGACGAGATTAAAAAATGTGGAAAATGAAGAAAATATTTATTCTACCGATTATTATTTCTACAATAGGCGTTATTCCTTGAAATCTTCACAAAAGTATTGAGATTTTGGGTCTGAAGAAAAATTTGTTTGAACAGTTACAAAAGATAACAGTCATCAAATCTTGTAATATTCTTCGTAGGTTTCTTTCCGAAAATAATAATGAGGTAGAGTCATAGGTTTTCTCTTTAGTTTATACTGCTCAGAATCTCATTTCATATTTTATTTATTTGTTTATATAAATGTAATATAATTAACTGACAATTTTGTCATATTTATATTCAGAGCAGTATTCTATTCGATCGTTCACCACTTCACACAAAGGAAACTATTAATGAGTAACATTCAGTGTTACTTGGCTAAGGTCCGTACACTGGATTTTTCCGGGGAGAAAGCCTCTGACACTACTCGTTGGTACATTGATATCATTGTCTGATGATGCTATAGTATGTATATATTCGGGTAGATTGATATATTCTCATAACATTTAACGTTATCCTAATATATAATTACTCCAGGATATGTTTTGATTATAATCATTGCCTGGCAATGGTATTAATTACCGGGTGGTGGATTTATATTTTTCATGAAATCAGTTTGATTGCATGAACAGATATATGGGCAACTCGTCGGGGTAAAACCCCTATATATATATATATATATATATATATATATATATATATATATATATATATATATATACAGAGATATCCGTCGGGACCGTCCGTTAAAATCCCAATTACAATATCAAGCTGAAGCTTTTATAAGCGGCCATAGCTAGCGATTTCCAAATGGAGTGAAATATTTTCGAAGTGATACCATTTCCGGTTATACTGGAAGTCGGTCATCACTTTGTTATTTCAAATGGCAATCTATCTTTTTTATTATACATCTAAAACCGACATTTGAGCAAGGCATAAAATACCCAAGTTGTTGACAGTTATCTGTCAAAACTTTTGACAGATTTCATTATTTTTGAGGAACATTTTAAAAATTGTAGCTCGTTGATCTTTTGCACTACAGACACATTTATTGCTTGGGTGGATAGAAGAAGGATCAAGGAATTTTTAAGCAACGTACACATCTGAACGGCTTATTGGGTTGTTTTGTATGATTTTTTCAATTTGGCCTTTTTCAAACAGCAATAACTCAATTTTTTCAAATTGCACTTGCCAATTTTTATATCGCCATCAGATGAAGCGTCGAATTTCAGATGGAATTGTATCAGAATGTACTATACCCATCTCTTATAGTTCCGAAATAATTTGGGAATATATTGAATTTTGATGATTTTGCAAGAACTAACAGAGAACACTTTGAAATATTTGAATCAAGTAGCTGAACTGGATACGCTCAGCTGTCAGGTGCCTAAAATTAATGTACTTGTCTATTCGTTCATTCGAATTCGACATTTCAACAAGAATGGCCGCGTATAAAATTTCAGCTTGATATTGTAATTGAAACTTAAAAGGATTTTAACGGACGGCCCGGTGGATATCCCTGTATATTTTATGTCTTCTTGTACTACGTTTATATATTATCCGATGATGAACGAGAGTTCGAAACTTCGGTAACAGTGATCTATCAATTTAATTAGTTCATTCGCGTAGTAAAAATATAGTAAAAACTATCCGTTTGTATTTCAATCATGTTTGATTACCAAATAGTAAAAGCTAAATCTATACTATGTAATTTTTCTTCAAAAAAATTTAATTAAATCTTTGCTACTTCTTTTCCAAATGAGATTGACCCTGACTCACACCATGAGGAAATTTGTTTTCAAGAAGATGGAGTGCCTTCGCACTAAGTTTAATTTTGCAGCGATAGCAGACCTTGAGGCTTAGAATACTGAAAAAGTGAATGGAGCATATTAATAACCTCTTATATGTTAAATTTTATTTAATTCAAATATTCATCTTTCTGGAATCATAACATGAAGTTGTAAGATAATCTTAAAAATAAATATTCCATAGCATTTGTTTCGAAGAGACCTTTCAAACGACGTGCAACATGAACATTATTTTGTTTGAAAAAAAAAGTTGAGGGGTTTTTTCTATTGCATCTGTGATACAAGAAGAACGAAATTGCATTAGAATATTACCAACTCAATGCTAAAATTGGGGAGTATTGAGAAAGTTCATAACGAATATTGCCTGATGTTTTGTTGAATTAACCCCGTACTCTGTATAAACAATATTTCTCAGAGGAGTATTTATAGAACATACGTTTGAATATATACCAAAATAACCAATTTATCTATATTGACCATCAGTCCGCAAAAACGGTTCCTGTCTAACAAAAGCAGTTGAATATATTATAACATCTGAAACAACTGAAGGATACTTTTATTATAGCAATTCCCATCAAGCCATACAAAACGCATTTAAACTACGAGAGACATTTTATTTTCTTCTTCTTTGTTTTCCTAAATACCTTCTCGAATACCGTCGCAACAAAGTTTCCTGAATATATCCCTGAGATTCATGTGTTATTTTGCTAACAGCAGCAATAAGACAGTTTTTATGTTGTTCTTCCTACGCCGCCCCCGAAGCTGCAACGCGGGTCCGATTGGCTTACGACAAAACTTATCTTTGTTATTACACCCCTAGCTCATGAGTTGTAAATCGTTTTACAGTTAGATTTCACTATTTAGCTCTTAATAATATAGGAGACCAAGTTACTTTTTCATTTGTCCAAACAACCTGAAAAAAGAATTTCCACTAAAGAATTTAATTTCATCACTCCGTAATTATTGCTACTTCTAAGGAATAATCTTCTTAAATAATAATAATATATGAAAATCAATCGTCTATTATGTCAGAAGATTCATTCATTTATAGGAGGCAGAGAGGATAACGGAAATCTTGGAAGACTATAAAGATTATTATGAAATTTCATTTGAGCGAAAAAAAAATGATGGGAATAGCCAAAAATGGATAAGCATCGAAACATTTTCAGCCTCACTCCAAGAGAATGGGAAGGAAAATCCTATCTCGTCCGTCATTAATACATCAGTAACTAGTCGGTGAGTGTGTCATGAATATAAAGAAACTCAGTTTGATCGTGCTAATATTCTTTTATT
This sequence comes from Cryptolaemus montrouzieri, assembly GCA_013387265.2. NCBI lineage: Eukaryota > Metazoa > Arthropoda > Insecta > Coleoptera > Coccinellidae > Cryptolaemus > Cryptolaemus montrouzieri. The sequence goes on along the minus strand of JABFTP020000185.1, from coordinate 47,320,068 downwards.
ATCATTAATAAAACGTCAACAATTGAATGAGGATTCAAAATCGTATGATATTCTGGTTACAAAATAGTAACTAAATGATTCCCGTGCATCAAAGAAACTAGGGAAAACACAGCAAATTTCAGTTCATTCAAAAAGAATTTTGTCCATTTTATTAACATATTGATGGAATTGGCCCCGACTGCGTTTCAATTCTAAGTACAAAACGCAGGATTCGGCAGGAAATGATCCCTTTGTAGGGATCTATAACTCTCCTTTTTCAATTTCATCTCTGCCCTTGAAGATGTACGTCACTCTTTAATTGGTACAGGTCTCCTAAATTGGTCTAATTATAATCTTTAATACGGAATGTCCGCAAAGTCAACGCGGAGATCTCAAAAGAGAGTAATCCCTGCATTTTTAGTCTCTCAGGATAAGACGGACAGAAATGACCGAAAGATTCTTTACTCGGCGCTGAAAATCTTCTAACAGTTTCGGGCGCGAGCGAGCACTGGAACCAACACGGACCAGCATATTCCAGTACCGGATGGATATAAATTTTGAATAGTTTGACGGAACTTTCAAAGGATAAAAGTAAGAACGACCTCTCTGTTCGGTAAATCAGTGCGTTAGCACTCCCAAATACACAAGCGAGGAGACAGGTCTTAAGGGTATACAGCTAGGGTACCGATGATGTGAATTAGTCTTTCCGATATATTAAACGACGCATTTTTTAATGTTGAGGGGTAAGAACCCGTCATTGCAACACTGGTTCATTTTGTCGAGGCCATCTTGCAGGATATGAGAATTATTCAGGAGATTACATAACACTTATGTATTATGAACATAAAATGATTAATTACACTGAATGTGTAGCGGAAGATCACTAGCGTGAAAAAGAAGAGTTGAGGGTTCAAGGACTGAACCCTGATGCACCCAGCTGGTAACTACCTTCTCAGACTATGAAGATTCATCGCTTCAGACTACAAATAATCTCTCCATTAGTTTATTGCTAATCCAAGAGTGCAACCCTCGAAGAATGCCTAAAACATCTAACTTGTACAAAAGTCTTTTGGCCGGCATCCTATTGAATGCCTTGGCATGATCTAGATGAATTATATCAGCGGCGTTTCCCTTATGGTACGCGTAAGTCCTTCATTGATATCCCAATAGATTGGTTGTAGTTAATTTTCTCCTAATGAAACCGTATTTCTCCGAAAGCATTATTGAGTAAATACTGAAAAATGGATGCAGGATTTATTTTATACCATTCTTCTTAATATAACTGTCATCGATGATATTTTTCAAGCTTGGTGCAACCTTGACTGGTTGAAAGAAGTAGTCAGAATGGTTGACAGCAATTATCAATGATGGTGGTCAGCATTAGATGGAAATATCGCCACAGTCGATCAGGATCATCCAAAGAGTCGGAGAATGCCTGTCACTCACCAGAAGACAGTTCCAGGTAATAGTGAGTCATAGTTACTGTGCATGTATCGAGAATAGGTTTTTCCATGGTGGCATCAAAAGTAAACTGTATGTTGCACTATATTACTGCATACCTATTGGCAAAATAATTTCTGGTACTGTAATGAACTGTTCATTGTTGACAAATAGAAGACCTAGTGTAGAAGGTTCAGTGTTTATACGAAATAGGATAGGTTCATTAATGAGTTGAAACAAACTCAAATCAGTGACAAAGTGAGCAAAATTATATTCCAAAATAATTTGGAATAAAAACTTGTCTTATGGGTTAAACCATTGATTGTCCGCTTCTCTGATGACGTCACTTGCTATATTTATGGTTAGGTTTTTGCTACTCAGTCTGGTACAATTTCGATTCCGGGATTTAAAATATTCTCTTGAAGCTTGTACTTTTATTCCATCTCCCAGCTAAATGGATGCTCCACCTCCGGACACGATCTATCCTGTCAGACCTATATACGATATGTACAATGATATTATCTTATAAATTGGTATCCTGCAGTCTTAGTGGAATCTCCGTAATAAATATGATTTGAGGTGTAAGGAGCTCTAGGTTACATATTATGTTGTCGAAATTTGATTTAAGAGAATTTAGTTTGTGTACAAAAATAACCAGTGGAAAAATTGTACATTTACATGAATTATATGGGTCCTTATTTACGAAATGGAGAAACTTTCGGAACGCCATTATATGATGAATTGTTGTTCTCCATTTCGTTTTCGTTTCTCTAGGTCATTCCGAAGTTCAGTAAGCACCTTGAGTTGTATTGGTGTCTGATCGTTGATTAAAGAAAACTTCGTTCTGCTTTGAACAAGCTTTTTTCGATTTCTCGAATTCGTTCGGGTATCATGTTCATTAGGTAGTAGAACTTCAATGATGCGAGGACATTTAAGGGCCGGAATTTCTTCACCAACTATAAAAATTGTTAATGGTTCTGCTGCACACCCAACAGTCTCTAATACTTTTTTTCAATAGCGGATTCATGTACCTTTCTTTTTATATTATCAGTGGGTATTTCAGAGGCGTCTCTTGTAAAAATATTCTTAGCAGAGCTCATCCTATCTGCCGCTTCTTGAAAAAGATCAGGTTTTTAATTGTAGAAAATTTAGCCGTTTTTCCATCGTATTTCCTAATGAGACCTGTTAATTCTCTTTTTCAATAGCTCTTAAACGCATCAATTAGATAACGGATATCGATTTTAAATTCTAACAAGGTCTTCTACTGATAGTGAAATAGCAGTAATCTGAAAAATAAAAGCGAAACTAGAAGAAAATTATGGAATAAGTAATACTTAACACACAAGCAAAGCATCTGGTGCCATATGTATACGTTAAAAACCATCTAAATATCGATATATAGACTGAATGACTAATAATCATAATAAATAAAATTTGGAATAATCAGATGGATATAACTGAGTGATACTCAAAGGCAGACCCGAACGATTCTGGCAGAGTACAACAATCACCATCCAAAATCGTCTGTTATAAGAACAGCTTTGAAGCGAAAAGAAGGAGGACGCGGATTGATGGATGTTGTCAACTTACATACCGAAGGGATCAAAAATCCCAGAGAATTCTTCTCTCCAAAAGCTCGCACTTCTGACCTCCACATAGTGGTATCGTTGGCTGATAAGGGATATACACCTCTGAATCTTGCTACCAGGGATGACCTTCTGAATCTACCACTCCTATCAGATGCTGAAAAACAAGGGCAATGGTCAAGAAAGGAATTGCAGGGACGACATCACCATGAGATTAACCAACCACACATCAACAAAAAAGCTTTCAATAAATGGTTATTGAAAAGGGAACTATTCGCAACATCAGAAGTATTCTTTATGGCCTTTCAAGACCAAGTCATTGCAATAAACAACTACAGAAATTCATTATTCAGGACGGAACATTATAAACAGATGAGTTCAGGAAATGCTATATAAGATCGGAGGCTATACAGCATTTTATGTCCGGCTGCGAATAACTGGCCAATACGGAATATCTTCACAGGTATAATCAAGTGTGCCACATTATCCATCAGAAACTTGCACTCAAGTACAGACTTCTGAATGCCTTTCAGCCATATTGCAAGTATCAACCGACGGCCGTATTGGAAAATGACTCAATTAGATTATACTAACAGCAATGCTGGTGGATGTCGCCATACTGAGCAATAGCAACATGTTGAACAAGTTCTAGGAGAAAAAGCCCAAATACACAGACCTTGCTATTGAGATCAAGCAGATGTGGCACCTCGATAAAATAGATATCGTTCCAAATATTCAATTGAATAGGCTTTTACTTGATAGAAATCCATTTTCGCAAATACAAAATACATTATTGTGTGTTTCACAGAAACAAACAGACAGTTCACTATATTCGAAAATTTCATCAACAACCTGCACTCAAAAATAAAATTCACTTCTGAAATATAACAGAACAATTCGATCAATTTCCTAGACCTAACAATAGCAAGATCAAATAATACACACCAGTTTTCAATTCATTATAAGCCTTCTCATACAGATATCCCAATTCTTTATACATCGGCACATCCTTACCAACATTTAAAGTTGCAGCATTTAATAGCTATATACATAGACTCTTGAGCACACCGATGACTAATGATAATTTTTCAAAGAATTGAATTTGATAAAACAGATCGGAATAAATAATGGTTATGATGCAAATTTAGTTAGCAACATATTATAAAAGAAAAAACAAAAATTAGCTTTACAACATATATATCCAATTGGTGAACACCAAGACAAGAAATTCAATAGTTTAACAAATTCAGGCAATTTTAGCAATAATGTGAAATCCTTCTTAAAAATTCAAATTGAAATATAGTGTTCAAAAGATCAACAAATTTAGGTTGATTCATCATGAATTATTAATCTACAATTAATAAAGAAAATAAATCAGGTGTTTATAGATTGGATTGTGCAGATTGCAATTGTTTTCATATAGGTGGAACAGGAAGAAATTTTAATTATAGAATCTCTGACCATAATCTTTATCATAAACATTTCCCTCAACAAAACTATAATACACGAGAAAAGATCCTTGTATATGGTTTTCTAGCTCTTAACTATTTCTTTATTTCTAAAAAAAAGACTATAACATTTCAAACTGAACTTCATGCCGGTCATAAACTCATAGGTTAATATATGGCGCTATCCTTCAAATCTATCAGGGTTTTGATATATTCTCTGGACTGTGACATCATCCAGGATATACACGTCTTTTGAACATATTTGAAGAAGTTATGAGTCTTATATCGTTTGGTAGTTCATTGAATGTTCTTATCATGTTGGGCACCTTCATACTCTTGTAACAATGCCTAGTCTCATGCACACTAAAGAGTGCCTCCGCACACGTTTTCAGCGGATGCTGGTAAAGGAAAATCATCTTCAGTAAAGTTGCATATAGTCAAGTAATTTTGATTATATATACATTTCATTTGGAGGATATCTACGAGGTTTCAACAGACGTATACGAAGAAACATTTCTGTATCACATGAAGCGTTCCCAAGTGAGTCCCCTCTCTCCAAGCTAATATACCATAAGTAAAGATAGATTAAGTTAGAATAGTGCTTAGTTTTTCAGCCATTAAGTGCACGTAATTGTACCAACGTAGGAATGAGTCAAGAATGACTCCTATGGTTCTAATGGCATTTCCAAGTAAGATGCTAAGAAAATCAATTTCTTGGAAATCCACCTGTGAATTCGCGAAACACATAAAAGTGGTTTTCTCAGCATTGAAAGTAAATAGAGTGGACCCAGAGTATTCCAATGAAAACTTCCAGAGCAGGATATGCCACTGTACCAACCCATAGTGTCATCAGCGTAAGCCGTTATTCGACCTTCAATAGACAAAAAACAAGTCATTCATGGGCCCTAGGACAGTACCTCAAAGTACAACGTACTCTACCGTTCTTGCACAGCTTATTACCTCATCTGCGCCCACCACCTGCTCTCTATTACATAAATAGTTCCCCGTGAGTCTAAGTGTTTTTCACGAAAATTATTATTTTTCAAGATATTTAGTGGGCACTGGATAAAGATAGTGTTAAAGGCCTTCATCGAATCAATAAAACATACATTACAGGAATACCTGCATCCAACATCACTCTCGATTAGACCGAAGGAGAATCTATTTCAATTGAGACTTTTCACAATGTTACGTGTTGTTTGTTTGACTTTTGCTGTTAATTTCTTTCCAATGTTTGTAAAATACCGTAAAACGAGGTGAGGGTTTTCATGATATTACGAGAATATGTCTGGCAGAAATTCAAATTCATGACTGAATACATATGGTTACAATGTACTCACGTGCATCCGGATATATGAAAACATCGTGAAATTTTCACTTTTCGAATGAAAAATTTAATTTGGTGGTACAATTTCAGTTTTCCATGCATTATTAATAAAGAGTGCCCAGTGGCACATTCTCTCGCTCATCTTTCAGATGAATAGGTATAAGAGAACTCAGTAAAACTTATTAGATGGTATTAAAAAATTATTTTTGAAAATACTCATTACAAAAATGGTGAATTCATATTTCACAAGACTTGGACTTAACTGAACATGAAATAGGTAATGATGGAATTAATTACGATAATTCCGGAACTTTGAAGGTTTTCCTTTTTGATGTACGAACAGGTTAATCAATGTTTTCTTTATATCCTCATAGCTATACCAAATTGTGTCTGCTTCTTCTGACCACTTCCAATTTCCTCCGTATTTCTCCATTGCTGATACCAAAACTGCATGATCTGCTGTTTCTATCACCTGGCCGGGGTACAGGCGGTTTTTGTATGTGACAACAATGTAATCAACAGAAGTCACTTAATTTTTTAGTACATTAGTCTTTTTGTTTTGCCTTTTTCATCTAAGTTACTTTTAACGATTAATCGTAATTCGGTTTTATACACTGAAAACCCATAACTAGAAAGGCTGATAATATGCGCCACGATCACAGACTCTTCCTCATCAGAAAAAACAGTCTGCTCTCCACCTCTTTTTGAACCTTTTTGCTTCAATTTATTACTGATAATGTTTTGGTAGATCCCTTACTTTTTATCAGCGCTTCGGATGGAATTTTTTGTCTTATCTCATCTAAGATTAGCTCAGGTGTCTCAGGGCGATAATTTTTATAAGGCCTTGTTTCTGGTTTTCTCAAGTACCGTCGCAGCATTCTGGAATGAATGGAAATATCTCAGTATCTCAAATTTGTAGAATTTAGTTTTCAGATTATGGGGTAATAATGTTCCACCAAGTGGAACAAAGTCCCCCCGCAAATTTGAGTTTCTAACAAAAAATGTTCATAACTCATGAGAAATAAATGATATTGAATCGCTATTGAGGTATGATGAAGGTAAATGAATATGTAGTTTATAGTACTAACCTGTATTACTCACTCGTTACACCAGACTTGTCGGGACCTGAAATTTTACGGCCTTCGCTATAATCGTGAAAACATCTAACTTCATTCAAGAGCCGATTTAACAGTGGGGGTTGCGTAGTTCGAATCAGCGCCACCAGATAGCTCAACAAGTATACTCATCATGAAGATATGTAGTTGGTGTGGCGGAAATTCATGAGAGAGTTTTACGGTAACCAATAATGTGTTCATTTATCTCCTCTTTAGTATTGACTGAATATCTAATATCTACTTTGAGGCCCTCCACACTATCATATTTTCCCGTTTCCCCACTGACTTAGCGTAGACAATACCTTAAAATCTTGGGATCCTTATTGCTTTCGTTCAATTTGTTCTACATGTAATTGTTTTTGGTAATTCGAATTAATTTTTTCAGGTGGTTTTTGGATTTGGTATACTGAGGAAAAGTTATTTCTAGTATTGACAGAATTCAAAATTCTAGTAGTCTTCCTTCCCCTTCATTTCACGTCCATTTACTTTTAGAGTGTTTATCACATTTCAAGATGGTATATCAATTTTTTAAAGAATGTTGTTGTAGTTGTCTCTTTCTTGCTCTTCCATTTTTCTCTCGAATCCAATGAGGACGAGGTAGTGATCCATGGAATTGATCTTCCAAACAACCTATTCGAAATTTTCAGAGGGAGGCTAGTTTTGTAAAAGATATGGCCCATGCAGCTGGTCGAATTTTCTGGAACTCTTCCGTGAAGGTTATTTGCCGAAATGTATTCCTCTTCATATTCAATTATTCCTCAGTTTCCCCTTAACGTCGAAAACACTGCTGGCTCAGAAACATCAGAAACTGGTGCAATATTTCGGACGCAGCAACATAATTCCGACGGGCTTCCTGACCAAGACATGTTCACATAGTACAAGAAGGAGAAGAATTAGAATATATGTTTCACAAACATTTCCACAGTTTTCCACTCAAGAGTCGAGCGCTACAATAAACTTAGGTAATGGCAGTGATGATGACCTATACAAAGCAATAATATGAAGCAAACCGTGCTTAGGCAAGAATATATTCAGTTCAATCACATCAATTTTCATTATTTCGATGCCATATATTTCTAGGTTTTCTATAGTGAAGGTTTTCGTTAGTACGAAACAGTTCAGTTTCAGGTTGAGCTGGTCAACAGTTATGCTAAATTCACCAAATTTTATTGATAAGCTTCTGATGTTATTGTGCCGAATATTGAAGTTAATGTAATTTTTGTCACACGTCAAAAAAATTGAGTAATGCTGTGAGCTATAGGCAATATCTGTCTCAGAAAAGTAGGGGGCTAACCCTCCAAGGTGACCATTCATTATTGAAGAGAGTGTTCACAGTGATCCTACTCATTAGAGATAGTTTATTGCTATTTATTTAATTTCTTGATAACTCTTGATCGTAAAGGACGTTTTTCCTAATGTGTATTGTTTCTGCAATTGTTTTCGTGTTCAATTCGATCTACAGCGTATTTTTTTCAATCAACGATCAACTCATTACCTGAAACAAATACTTTCTTTTCTTGTTGTCCTTCCTGATGCATGCGTTGTATTACAACCTTCCACTGTGCTCTCTGTGTGATTGAATAATCAGGGTATAATGCAAGAACCATTCCTGTGAAGTGTTTGACTTCCTACAATGGAGTTTTCTTCGGAATTTGTTTCAGTAGTTCTATCAGGATGGAGCTATCTTCATTATTTCCGAGTTTATATATGCTAGAAATTGAGTTTTCTCTTCCTCACTACACCAGGAACCTTCTGAGTAGGATCTCGTAGAAGAAACTCATTGGAAATAAAAAAAATTATTCCATTCTATCTTCAAAAGAATTCAGGAATCGGAAGACGTGCGCTGAAAACTAAGTAACTAATGGAGATTCCAGATTTCAATCTGAAAGCAGGTAGAATCATATGTTCGCTAATGAAAGAAAAAAGTGCATGAAGGGAGTGATATTTTTCTCAATTCCTTCCCAATGCAGATTGTCGGCGGATATTTAAATGGAATTATATTCCAGGGAACATGTCGCCGGCGGATATTGGTACTTTTACCAGACAGACAAATAGTACTCAGATATTGAAAGGACCAAAAGCAACAGTTCGAAATGGATCACTTAAAAATGATATTACTGATTTGCCTGTTTTCTTCTCTCGTGTGTATTTAGTTGAAGAAATGGGTTTTATGAAACGAAAATAAAAACAGTGGTAAATCTACAGGAAAAGTTAAAGACTAGTACGAGTTTTTACATGTTTTGGTACGAATCGACGATTGAATATAAAGCGATCGAACCACAAACGTGGTCCGGTGCCGATTTCGTTCTTTTAGAAGTGGATTCACTATTCATATCTGCAATATTAAATGAGATTTCCTCAGAATTATTCAAACCCATAATAAATTGGAAATGTATATTAATTTGCATCTAGTAACGACTTATTAAATAACTAATATAATCCTACCTAATATTGAAAACAAAACTGTTTTAAAAGGGATTTCTTTTTTCTTTTCGAAAATATATGAGATCATCTACTCAAAAATTCTTACTGTGACGTTTTATCTCAAATCACATAGATATTGCAAATCAAAATATGCTCCAGACTAAAATGATAATACTAAAAAACTTCGGTTAGGTTCATTTTTAGTAGGACTTGTGCTTTAACCAGAATTAAACTGTTCCAACACATTTGCCCAAGCCTTTATGTCAGTTATTCGGATTCATTAGCTTCAGTTGTACATGGTTTTCTATAGCTAAAGTTTTTTTGCCAGCTCATTTTTCAACCATATTAGACTTAATTTATACGCAAGTTTGTTGGAATATTTGAATATTTACTGTTAAAGAACGTATACAATTTGTTGCATTCTATTAGAAAAATCAGTGGAAAACATTGCGTACATTACAAAAAACTTGTTACTTCGAGAAATAGTTATGTCAACTGTGCACCAATTCTGAGCGATTTCACATTTGCTGATTTCTTTTTAAGATTTTATTTTCGAAGTGAGGTTTGTACCAACAGTCTTGAAACGATTCTTGAATTGAAAGACAACCTTCGATGTATTATTGTTGAGACATAGGTCCAATTCTGTAAACCTGTAATCGAAGATTTCAATGAAGATATGTACGAGGACTGTCCCAAAAATATTCGGCATAATTCCATATTTCTTCCTAGTGTTTTGTTACGTCTTCTGTCACAAGGTATCCTTCGAAGTAGTCTTCATTTGATTTAAAAACACGCTCTCAAAGTCTTTCTACTTCTTGTTTTCATTGTATTTATATTTGTCAGAGGAGCAGGTTTGTTTTGATAAAATTGGTGATGATTTTGAATGGTAATAAAATTTTGGCACGTTTTTTATATTCACCTTAGTTATCAACATCACTGTCAGAACCAGTACTTGATAGTGATTTTTTTCAGACATCCACAATTTATTCATAAAAGGAAATACTCATTTCACTAGTGCATTTGTACCAGGTAGACATCAAATATATTGATAAAAATACAAAAAAATTTTATGTTGAAGGTTAGTACAAAATTGGTTCAAAATTTTCACCCAACGAAGAATGATTTAATTGTCTCGAGTGACTCAGCTTGAAATTAATGTAAAATCGTCAAATGTTTCTGTAACTTCATTACAGTGAATATATCCCTTTTTAGCCAATACATCCAGTGCTTAATAAATATCTTCTCATGCAGGTAGTCTTCTTGAATCTGTCCAATAAAATATCTTCATTTTTAGTACGAAAGCAAATCCTCTGTTTCATATATTCACGGATTGTTTTATAAAACTTTGTATCCACATTTTTACAACCTGATCATTAATAATGCTGCACTTATTTTTCAATTTCACAATTAACTACGAACAGTAAATGTAATAAATTGTATGATATGTTTCTGATCCAAAGTGTTTGAGATGATTGATTTCTCTTGCAGCTATAATACGACATTGTCTCCAAGCTTCAATACAACTTGATGAAAATTCTGACGTGGGATCTTCATAATAGTTTTTTGTCAATTTGGGATAATTTTCACTGCTCTAAAATAGTCCTTCAACGGCAGGTTCATTCTTAAAACTTTATTCAAGGCGGGCATATGCTCAAGTTTTCTAGGATTTCTCCTAGCCGAGTATCAACGGTTTTCTCAAGGATGATTGTAATTTTCCTAATACATTACCAGTTCCTTACCAAGCTACCCCCCAAAATTGACATGAGTATTGTCGTAAAAAACTAACACGACTTCAATTAGTCAAATTATCATCTTTCAAGACTTGTAAATGTGTTAATAAGTGACATGGTCATATAACATAACATGTAAGATCTTCAATTTTGTTGTTAGTACTGCCAAATTCAACCGAAAAATTCAAAGAACTTCAAGGCGGAACTAATTATTCGTTTCAATATAAAACGAAGAAAATGATCTGGAGCGGGACAACGACTCACAACAGAAATGAAAGAGACGTGAGTGTGTTGTCAGATTGAAAGAATTTGAGTGCCTGGGGATCATTTTAATAAGATACAACAATATTACTGCTGAAGTCAAAACATTAGTAGCCATAGGGAATAAGTATTATTATTTCTCCTTGTTCTCTTTATATCCTACATAATATCTATGCGCTCAAAGGACAAAGTGAATAAAGGTAAGATTTAATCATGTTCTGTATTTCAAAAATGAATACCTTGGGAGCCGAAAATTCAAGGTAATATAGTTTATGCCATATATGATGTGAATGCGCAGAAAATGCGAATTAGCGCGTATTAAATTATGAACGATATGAGGCAAACAGGATTTGTGGACAGAATGGAAAATATAGAGGTATAAAGAAGGTACTCCAAAATTGATTGAGGAAAATCCATAGACATTCATCAATAATGAATGTTTGCTTGTGAGGGAGGAAAGGTGAAGTATGGATGTTATTGCGGCGAAGGTTCTCCAAAGGTTATAGACGCAAGAATGCGTAGGGAGAAAAGCTAGTATTCAATTATCTTGTTCTTTTGACTATTTAATTGTTTCATCTTCTTGAAGAAATTCATCTGAATCTATCGAATGAATGCTGTACAAACATCCCGCGTCTTGAATTTTGTCGTTAGTAAGATACAGGCTGATGAGTTTTATGTACTGAACGAGTACTGACTGAAGAAAGATTTATTTAAATGAGAAATTACATGTTTATTTTAAGGAGGATTTGTGGTGTTCACATAAATGGCTTGTTCTTTCAGTTTGTTATTACATTGTCTTAAAGAATAGTAGAAGTCATTGGCGCATTATTTTACCGACAATTTTAAGAATATTAATGTGAGTGTCTTCTGGGAAGCCACTTGATGTATTGAAGTTAAGGTAATTTGGATCCTCACAATCTGTTAACAAGAAAATGATTAAGTTACTTTCGGCAATCCCATTATTCTTGTTTGAGTTTGGTAGCCTGTAAGAAAAAGGGAACACATTTCTGCATCAATGATGAAATAAATTTCTTGTCAGAATATTGTATTAGAAATCAATTTGAATAATACTGTAGGTTACCTTCGAAACGATCTGTATATGACATTGACGTCTTCATGTCATCAGTTTTGTATTAAGCACGAGTCTTCTCCCGTTCGCTAGATTAATAGGATCGGGTTTTCAATATCATCTGTGATCTTTCCACATTTTATTCCATTAAGTACGATATAATTAGAAAACATCAAGAGATTTTGTTTGAGGTCATTATTCGAACAAGAAGTTCACTTTGTGAAGTTTAAGGCCCATACAACCATCCCAGCTATACGACGGAAAGTTGAAATATTGAAGAGATTCTATTCATCATATAGGGAGCACAGCAACGAGACATGAAAATGCGAGAAACGAAAAAACTATTGAATCTATGAGAGCAAGTTTTACGGAAGAATCAAATCTCTAAATTCTTCGTCAGTCCCAACAACTTGGATTTTCGCAGACGTCTTAAATATTATAGTTGTTGGTAGAGTGATAGCTCAAGAACTGAAGCCTAATGACCATCATTGTCGCTGTGACTTTGCTGACTGGGCGCTAGGGATGCTTCAGGAAGACCCAAAAATAAATACGAAAATTTTCCTTCCTGAAGTAGCACATTCTCAACACGATGGCTTCGTCAATAAGCACAACTGTAGATTTCAGTCGGAAAATAATTCACAAAAGATTATAGAGAAGTCTTTGAATCCGCAGATAGTGACCGTTTGGTCTGATTTATGGCCATAATTTATTTATCCTTTGAGGAAAAAGCGGGAAATCAGTAACTGTGAATGGTTAGCTGTATAGAATAATGGTGAAAGGATTTCTGTGGCCAAAATTGAACGAGAACTGTCTTGAATAGGAAGTAGTTCTATCAAGACGGAACAACATATCACACTGTCGATGTAACTATGGAGTTATTGAGAGAAAGGGTTGGGAAGTCGATAATTTCAAGAAATGCAATTGTGAACTTGCCTCCGAGAGGTAGTGATTTATCTTCCTGAGGGGTTTTCTCAAGTTAATAGTTTATGAGAACAAACTATTTCATGATTAGAAAGTGAACATTAAGAGGCGGTCGAAAAATAATGCCCGACTCATGACATAGTGTCAATGTAAATTGGGTAGTTCGGATTCGGTATTATGAAAGTAGAGGTGGTTATTTGGTGAAATTCTCTAAAAGAATAAACAAGTAAAGAAAATTCATGGAATGGAGAAACAATATTAGTCTATCTTGAATACTTTCTAAATCGAATAAGACTGCATTTTGTATGTACTATCCTTAATTGTGAGTCGGTGTTTTTCGAATGTTTTTGTGTTACTTCATCTTAGTATGTTATTAAAGGTTTAGATTAGTCTACAGGTTAATCTGATCTAACAGAACCTCACCCCTTCATTCGAACAGGCCTCCCGATTTTTTAATCACTGCGCAAGATGTACCATTAGGTGGCGCTATGTCAGTTTGGGAGGACATATTTGATGCAAATTATGATATTGTGAGAATTTATATTTTGTATAATTCAATGTACATGAGGAAATTCTGTGGAAAAATAACAAATTTTCCAAATGATCATGAATAACTCCAAAATGAGCCATTTGAGTCATAGAAAAACCCGGTAGTAAGTTGAATGGTGGAAGAAAAGACGTTATCACGTTTGATAAAGCAGAGTTTTTAATGTTCAATAGTCAAGTTGGCGGGTAAACTACAGATGTTTCACTCTCTCAATTGGACATAATTCCTCTGTTGAAAGGATATATATAATCAGAGTTTTTAATGTTCAATAGTCAAGTTGGCGGGTAAACTACAGATGTTTCACTATATCCATTGGACATAATTCCTCTGTTGAAAGGATACATATATAATCAATGAGTAATTCTTCCTGACAAGACCTAGTTCCAAAATCTGTAATTCAGTGTACAAAGGGCATGGCAGCCAAGAGAAAGGTGAATTGACATGATGACGGAAATTGGGAAGAAGAAAATGGAAAACGACTGCTCGTGATGATGATTTTTCAAGGATTTGTGATTTTAGAGACAGATTTTGTAACGCTGTACAGCAAGGAAACAGGTTGGAGAAAGTTAGGGAATAGTAAGGAGGCGTTTCAGAGAAATAGGCCTTCGTGTCAAAAGACCTGTAACGGATCTCGAATTTAATAGACTATACCGCATCATCGGGGCAGTTAAGAATGAAAAAACGTTTCGTTCATTAACGAATGCAGGTTTTGCTTCAAATCTCCAGATGGGCTTCTCAGAATTATCGGCGAACTGGTGACCGTTTCAATCAAGACAACAAGTATCGGTTATGGAAACGGTTCTGTAACGATTTGGAGTGGTATTAGAAAAGAAAAATAACAGAATTAAAGAATTAGTTATAGTTGATAGGGGATCCATGAATGCCGATTGATACAAGCGGCAAGTTTCCCTACTCAAGAGTGAATTGGACAATATGTCCAATTCACTCATGATGTGGGCGGAAATATCATGCTGATGCATAATAATGCCTCATACTGGCAGAGTGATGAGTGTTTACCTTGATGGACTTGAAATATTGAGAATAAATAGGCCGGCAAGAAGCACTGATCTTAATACCATTGAGAATGCGGTGTGTTACACGATGCGTTGAAGCTTTAGATAACGCGTCCCTGCTCTGCAGAATGCGAATGATTAGTTCAAGCTCTGCGAGGAGAGTACATACCTAATTTTATCGATGGTATTTCAAGACGAATTTAAGCCATGTGTGGATGTTTTTCTGATAACTCTCTGTTCGCATTCTTTCACTCATTTACCACTTCAATTTTTCCGTAAATAAAAAGATTTGCTATGAAGAAACTATATCTCTTGCAAGAAATCAGCTACAACATGAATAAAAAATATATCATTGAGAAACAATATAGCTGGGTAGATCGATTTGAAATCTATGGAAAGAAGCATTTCTAGTTTACCCTCGTATGTCGCTATTTAAAATGCATTTTCACACATTAGCTATGACAATTGTGATTCTGCGTAAAATAATCTGAAACATCCAACATTCAACGATAAATTGGAGAGTTATGGAGTTTCAAACTAGAGATTGATTTATAATTGATCGAATTTTTTGCCAGGAAGTGTATAATTTGAATATCATCCTGGCCTGACCGGCTCTAAATTCGCGATAGATCTTCCTGAAGTGTTCAAGATCACGGAATTTTTCAGATGATATGTTTTATGTTTTCTCATTGAACATGAGAGAACAATAGCACCCAGTGAACCAAACATAAGTATTTTTTCTAAAACTACTTCAAACCCTTATAATCCGAAACTTTCTTTACTGATTCTTTACATCAACTCGGCAGCAATAGATTTCTATAATATAGCATATGCTATTTTGCATCGCTTTATCACAGAAAATAGAACGATATAGCAGATACTAACAAGAATTTCTTGAATTTATATTTGAAAAGTATTCCTATACTAATTCATATTAAAATCGTCCCATTATTTACCTTCGGTGTTCGGATATATCGCATAACAATAATTTTGAAATTAGTCATAATTACATTCATGTTTTAACCGTTATATAATGCAATATTTAGAAACAATAGAAATAATTGAAGAGTCATGACAATTGCATTGAGGATAATATTATTGCGATACTTATAATAAGTGCGGCGATAGGAAGACGTAGACAAAATTGCACTTTCTGTGTCATATGAATCACCTACCGTTTAATGCTTTTGTGTGTTTGGTTTCCTGCTCCTATATCTTTTGTTCTTCAATTCAAGTTCCATAATGAATAATGAATTGAGTGCAGTCACTAATAAAATTGTAACACAAACGAATTCTTTAATACACCTCAATATATTTAATATTAAGTTATTTTTGTTTCATATTTAGAATTACAAATTATCAAATCAACATTGAAACAATTTTATAATTATATTTTACTTTACAATTTTTTGGTTATGTATTCTATGTCCAAGTCAGCTCTCATTTTTCATATTTAGTCTTAGATTTAGTGAACTCTTTAGCCTATTGGTAGACTTCGATGCTTCGAATTCCCAATTCAGAAATATGAAATCAAAGTTCGATGTTCAACTCTACGTAAAAGAGGGTCTGTAGAATATCTAAGCCATTGTCACATAACTTTAATAACAACTGAGATTCTGATTCCGAAAATTTTCGGAATTTCCGGAATGGAAAAAGTTAGCTAGAATCTGTTTAAGCCAATGATTCTTCCGCACAGAAAGAAGACGGTGAAATAAGAGGGGAGTTATTATCCTCTATTCCCTATATTTCACAAAGCTGCAGTAAAATCTGTTCACACTGTATACCACTTCACCAAAACTTCATTTCAATACTCGACGCATATTTTGCCTATGAAAGTGGTATTGACAGGAGTTTATAGTACATTAAATCTAGGTTTACATGGCTCTCTCATCTATCCCCAATTTATTGCACCTACTGGACGCTTTTGATGAACCAAAGTCGAAGGCTATAAATCGGCGTATTTAATCTAACGAACTTTTGAGTACACTGAACGGTATCGGACCATTGGTCTTGTTTAGTGGATGTTCGCATTTCATTATAGGGACACTTTCAAGAGCGGCCAGCGAATTCGCTTTTTTAACACCAATTTCACATTTTCAATATCTATTCCATGGTCTTGATCAGAATCATGTTGATATTTAAAAAAATTTTGTACTTTTATTGTTTATCGTGGATCGAAAGCTAAAGAAACCAATTCGAACCAGATTAAAAGGACAAGAAGCACATTTAAAATACGGGATGTAAAAATCGATTCCAAGATGGTTTTGATCAAGACCATAGACTAGATTTTAAAAATATAGAATTGATAGAAAGTGTGAAGAACGTGATTACACAGAATGCTCCCAAAAGTATCTTATATTGAAATGCGGACATCCACTAAACAATGACAATGACACGGCCACTAATAGCGTGAACGACCAATCAGGACGATGATTTGTTGATAGCGTCTGAAAGTAGAAATAAATTATCTATAGATGATAGAGCCAAGAAAAATAGGATTTAGTGTAATGTAATCTCCCGATAATGCTAAATTAGTTGGAGGAACGCGTATATAGTTTTGAAATGTTTTGTAAAATGGTGTACGGTATTTTCTTGTAACTCATATACAAAGGAAGGCGATGATATGTACACAATAACCCTTGCTTATTTCGTTCGAAGGAATATTTGTTTAATTCATTAGAATTGTGTTATCCAAGTTTTTTCGAATGACTTAATCATATTTATGCTTATGAATATTGAAGTAACTTTAACTCCTATAATAAATGAAGAAATCTTGGGATGAAAACTTGTAGAGGTCATTTCTATTTCAAACGCCAATTGGCGGTAGAAGAAAGTGGAACTCATGCCACTTCAAGCTGATAGATTTCGAAAAATAAGAAGGGAGCTTAGTTCCGGTCACAATTTTCTTAATGTATGATGTCATGTAATGGTGAACCTACTGTGAAAAATTAAGCACTTTCACATTAACGAAAATAATGCTACCTTTCATAGATACTTACATATGTTTCTTTCTGAAAACTCTCATAAAATTTGTAATTATATGCATACAAACAATGTTTTAACTTCTGGAAGTTTCTACAAATGTTTTCTTATTGAAACCCCGAAATAATTCTCCTTCCTCATTCCCTTCCACATCTGTTCATGTAATCTTCCTCTGCTTTCGATCAGCATGACTTCCTAATTCCACCCATAAAACATTCTTCGTCGTTTGATCGTCAAGCAGAAAACGAAGCGCCTTTGAATTCTTATAAAGTTGATGCTGGTGAGCTATTTGTTAAACTATCTCCTAATTTGTTCTGCACTCTCTAGGAATCGACTTGCTGTTAGGTAGTTCTTGGGATAACCCTGTTTTCATTCATTCCACTAGTGATAGAATGGTTTGAGCTTAATCGCATAGTGGAGGTTATGTTTCTTAAAAGTGACACTATCTTTATAATATAGTTTAACTTTCGGTATAACAGTAGATATTTTTTCGTGGTACGCCTAATGCAGTTGTTATTATTATGTTATTTACTATTTATTAGAATGAGAGCACAATTATACATCAAAAAACAATTGCTTAATGTCAAATTCTGATGTCAATCAACACGATCAAGAGAAAGCATAGTATGTAGAATGGTTAAATATTTGAAACAAGCAGGTCCTCACATGATCACCCCTTTAGTGTAAGCTCAGGAAAATAAGTAGAAACGAGTAAACTATGTATATATAAGTTTTTCATGTGATTCATAGCAACAGGAAGAAAAATTTGGGAAAATACCGTGTGTCGTCATTTGCTGATACACCAGTAACAATAAGTAACGGTGAGTGTGTTTTGAGCAAAAAGGGAAATAGAATGATTTTGCCATCGTTTCATTCTTCATTTGAATCAGATATTTGAGATAGTCGCGTAGTTATCTCCAAACAGATGGACTCAGAAGTACAGGATAGACAGATTTCAACGTCTTAGTACCGCAGTTATGTCAAATATTGTGAATAGAGAAAAATGACTTCCCCTTTCTATTCTTCTTCTTGGTAATCCTGCATTGTACGCTGACCGCCATGCGCATCGTGTACCGAGTCGACGAGAAATGTTTCCGAACGATTTAAATTTTCAGAGAGTGTTGCCAGACCCTTTTCCTGGTGTTCATTTCAATTTCACGTTCAAATAAAAAAATAAATCTTAGATCTCGGGCTAATTAAGTGGTGATAGTCAAAATTCACTGAAAAAGTGTTTCCATACTAATTTTGGGTCCAAGAATCCAAATCTGAAATCATTTTGCTTCGGAAGGTTATCGTTTAGGAAAAAAAAAAAATTAAATATGTATATTCATTCGTCTGAACAAGCTACGGTGTAGTGAAACTAAAAGTTTCTTGAAAGTCATCTTGTTTATGTTATTCAAACTCTATAATTGCTTCATTGAAATGCCTTGTTACTATTACAATATATACACACATGTACCATTAATTAGTAATTCTACACTCAAATATACATTAATTTCTTATTAAAATGCTTTTCCATTTTTTATTTTCATGAACCCGTCAATAGTCAAACCTAACTAACCTAACTGAACCTCGAACCTAATTTATATATATATATATATATATATATATATATATATTTTTAACCTAACTGAATAATTCGTCTTGTCTCAAATTATATATATATATATATATATATATATATATATATATATATATATATATATATATATATATATATATATATAGACAAGACAAATCAAAAAATCCGTAGATCAATGAATAATCCTCCTGACAAGAGCTAGTTTCAAATCTGCCCGCCATGCACGCAGTCTGGTAGCGGGTTTGCCGTGTCGGTCCATGGAGGGCGACTCTCGTACGTATGTACGAGGTGCGTCCTTTCTAGAATTGATAAGGTACCCCGATGTAGCTTGGTAGGATGCTGAGAAGGGATATGCGACACTGATGAGCTCCTAATAAGGGCGAAACTGCAGTCTGCCGCTTCGTTTCTCGGCACCCTACTTGGTTGAACTATTGTGGCGCTTGGGGGCTGCGTGCATAGCGGGCAGATTTGGAAATTAGCTCTTGTCAGGAGGGATTATTCGTTGATCTACGGATTTTTGAATAATTCGTCTCGTCTCAAATTTACTATAATATATATATATATATATATATATATATATATATATATATATATATATATATATATATATATATATATATATATATATATATATATATATATATATATATATATATATATATATATATATATATATTTTTAATATGAATAGGTTAGTAGGTTAGGTTTTAGGTTAGTTAGGTTAGGTTTGGAAATATTTCCATTTGTATTTCGGTCTCAGTAATGAACGAGAGAGATAGATTCTATCTCTTTTTTGCATTGTTTTGACCCGTACGTCGTACAACATGTAACATGAAATCATTGTAAATATGGCTGGTTAACTGTCTAGAAAATCAACATTCGAATTAAAAAGCTTATTAATGAGGAGTTAATGTATATTTTAGCGTAGAATAACTAATTAATGGTTCATGTGTGTAAATTTAATCCATTGTAATAATAACAAGGCATTATATGAAGCATTTATAGAGTTTGAATGATATAGACGAGAGGACTTTCAAGGAAATTCTGTTCTTTTTTCTTAAACGAAAACCTTTCGGGGCAAAATGATTTCAGATTTGGATTCTGGAACCCAATATTAGTAATTGAAAACTTTTTCAGTGAATTTTGACTATCGACACTATACTAAACAAATACCTTCAGTTCCTTTTTGAATAGATGACGAAATGTTTCTTTCTATTAGGCTTGACATTAAAAAAACCCATGTTCCTTCCGCTCCCGAGAAATTACGCGAGTGTTTTGCTATCAGTTTCACTTCAATAGTATATTTTATATCCTTTGCTATTTCATTTTCAACAGTAGGTAGTCAAATCCCCGACGTGAGATGAATCGTGGCAACACTGGCTTGAAATTCAAATGGTTCGGAAACATTTCTCGTCGACGGTCAGCGTACAATGCAGGATTAAGTTCTTTTTGATTGAGGAGTTCATTGCAGCAGATTCGAGTTATTTGGAAATTTTGAACATTTACGAAATCGGTCAAGGAAAAACCTCTCGATCAGTTTGAAGTTATGTTGAAATGGTTATGACATTCTTTTACGGAAAGTCGATATATGTGCAAATTTCATTTTGTCTAACGGTTTTTGAATTATAATGCAAATTCTTGTTTTTTAAAGGTGAGCTATAGGCACCTTTGATGGTGATGAGAGTGTTTTTCCTATTCAAAAATATCTCACATGTGCACTAAATTTTTTTATCCAGGACATGTTTTAATCAAAACCGAAAATCATATAACTACTCCAAATTTTCTCTAGTTGCTCTATCTCCACTCATAGAATTTAGACTGAGTGATTGAAATAGCTGAAGTATGATCTGTGTGATAGAAATTCAATTCTTGCAATAACAATATAGATAAATTGTTTAATGCTCTTTCATCAAGTTTAAACTATTTTGTGAATACAGTATCGTTTTTGAAAAGTTTGATATGATTGAATGTTATTGTCAAAATAATAATGATGCTGATACTGTGAAATCTGCTTATTTGGATTGATTGAATTGGTTTTCCTGAGACGCGACAATCTTACGAAAGTATGTTCGACAAATTCAGAAAGAACGCGAAGAAACGATAACATTTCAATTTTTGCATGACATGAATTAATTTCTATTTCGATTATAAAGTGAACTTACCTATCAATTTAACCTCCCGAAAAAAGTATGCTAACCTTTTGGTTCGAGAATAAAAAAAAACAAATACGATTTTATATTCAAATTTTAAAAATTTTATGCTTGGTATATTCCGCATTTTTAAGCATTCAAGTATATTTTTGTTATAGACCTGTTAAATTATTTAACTTCAAATCACTGTTCTGATTTAAGTTCTGGAAATTAGTTTTATTTTTGTTTGACTCCTTTCTTGATATTATTTCAACCGTATTTTCTTTTTCAGAATCCAAATTTAGTAAGCTGGAATTTCCTCCGCCGAAAATGCGATTCTTTGACGAATTGGGATGTAAGTATGGAAGTAATCATTTTATATATCAGATACTTTTGAAATATTCACGGTGAGAACCGCTATATTGTAAAATGACGATAGTATGACGTAGAACAAAAACTTATTATATGAGAAATTATTCTATTTTTCCTCTCAAATAATTCAAAATTCCTATAAACGCACTTTTCTCATCCATTACTAATCCCAAAAAATTTTGATGTGAATTCCGTAGCGTGCTTATGGCGTACGCTGTTCAAAATGGTCTTAGATAAATAGCCATGCAGTAATTTGGGAACAATTTGACAATTAAGGCTTACCAGCTCAATACGTTTTGACAATGTACACACCGTAATTATTTTTCAAATTTTAACCTCGTCAGCTAAGTAGTAACTCAATTATAAATTGATAAAGCATCGAAATATCGAAAAAATTTATTACCAGATACACATCTTGCTTTTAAGAACAAAAAAATTGAGTCAAAATAAATGTTTTCATCATTTTTCTTTCATTAAATGAGAAAAATGCAATTCTAATGAAACAATAATATCTTTCTAAGATTGTTGCGGATTGTGAATGAGGTACTCAAGAGTCATAAAATTAAAACCTACTGCTTAAACCTCAGGGTTGAAAAAGTATATTGGTTAATGCAGGCAGCTCTTCAAAGAGTTAGTTGTTTTGTTTTCCCCTATTCAAAAATTTTTATAAAAGACCCGAAATATTCCGGGTGGCTCGTTAGAAATAAAAATGATTTTTTGCGTAAAGGATTCGTCAAAACTATTATTCTCGTGAAACGGTTTGAAGAGATTTCGTAGAGCTTTCAAATGACATATCACTCGACCCCTTTGCCTTATTCAAATTTAAGAGGTTGAAAGCTCCCTCTAAGGCTGTTACTCGTTAAAGCCTCGAATATATCTGAAAATATGTCGCCCAAAAAAAATCATTTGACGGGTTTCAGATAATTTTTCCAATCACCGAGATATGAAATATACTGAGTAGCTCGTTGAGATGCTACACTCTGAATAATCAAAACAGAACTAATCATCTCTGTAGCAATATCGTAGTGAAGTAACTATGGTAGTTGAATGCATTATCATAACCTAATAGTGACAGCAACTAAATGAAAATATCTTAACTGAATTACGATATCTACAAGAATCTTGGCTGTATATGTTGAGGATGCGTTTTACGAATCAAAAATATTCAGCAAGCCATCAAGCCATGGGAAACCAAAAATATTTTTCAACAAGTCGATACATGCGTTCTACTATATTTTGCACTAACGAGATAACATTACCGTCATGACCGTGAGCATGGGGATGAAGTATAAATCGATTTAGTTGAATTGAAGTTCTCATGGTCATTTTGCAAACTAATTTTTAATATTGTAAGTATCAATGGCTAGTTTTATATTTCCCATGTCTGAATCAATATATCTAATTATTAGTTGAATGAGTTGAAGATAACATAATGCAAAATATTAAAAATATTACCGAGTTTCATTTGAGATATTTGAAAATGTAAAACTAATCGAAATAATTGAGTTCTACTTTATACAATTTTTTCTTCCACAAACTTCCGTTATTAGTTCTTAGCCAATACTGTTAAATTGACTGAATTTCTGGATTTGTTAATAATGAATCTTCATAAACAATAGCATAAGGTACGCAATAAAATGCATGACATAATTGATGGAATTCTAGAACACGAGAAACACAATGAGCACTAGAAATAGATTGTTCAGTATAATTGAGACAAAATATGAGTGAAACGCACCAAATGTAGTATAATATTTACTCTGATTTGATGAAAATGAAGGTTGAAAACATCTGCAACTCTGAATACATTTCAAAAATCAAACCATTACTTATAATGTTGCAAATAACTAGGAATTAATCCAATTGTCAAAGAAAACTGATACTATGGCACAGAGCATAATTTTTCGTTGGTGACATTGATAAATCTAACTCTGTTCAAGAAATTTCATTCAGAAAGAGAAGAAATGATTCTCACAGATTATTGCAAACCTTATTTCCATCTTCATTCTGTTTACTGATATATTTAAATTGTAACAATTAAACAACTGAAGAAAAACCACTCTGCTGAAGTTTCACAAACAAAAAATATGTTTCGGCTTCTTTCTTATTTTCAGAAGCTAAGAGAAAATTAAAATATTACATACCTTATAAACAGCTAAAAGAAGCGCAAAAAAACGGATATTAAGGTGGTCTACAGTTATTGGTATTTAATGTGTGAGAGCTGATGAATATCCACTTAATTCTAATGAATCTTATCTCTTGCTTTTGATACCTGAATGTAGAATTTGAGTCCTTCTCAAATCTAAGAACAGATTGTCCTTTTCACCATGTGTTGAAAGGCTTATTGCAAAATTACTAATTCTTGATTTTTTATGCTTGTCAACTGTAATATTGATGGGACGACCGGATATAATATAAGTTATGTTCGACAGTTGAAAATTGTTCGGAACATAATATTCCACAGTTAGAAAAACTCCTCTGAAGGTTTGTTTTTCTATGTATTTAATGAGTTTTTTTTTCCGAAATTTGTTCGATTATATCTCGACTTGCTGAGGACGGATTTTTCCTTAAATTTCAACACTATCACCGCAATTGTTTGAAATTAATGAGAACCATAATGTTATGTGGTTCTATGAATATTAACTGTATTAACGCCTGCTTCATCAAATACAATATTCCTCCGAACGGAATTGCTTCTCATCAAATATCTCGAAAACGAGTTTAAAAAATATTTTTATTTCCTGAATGAAATTTAATGAGTAATTCATTGATCTACGGATTTTGAATACTTCTTCTTTCTTCTTGTCTCGAGTTTACATATGTAGACTCCTCGCGAAGTTCATCGCGGAAGATTTTGTCCCATCTTATATATATATATATATATATATATATATATATATATATATATATATATATATATATATATATATATATATATATATATATATATATATATATATATATATATATATATATATATATATATATATATATATATATATATATATATATATATATATCTATAAAAAACACCAAGACACGTCGATTTTTGTTTCGTGTGTGTTAGAAAAAACGAGTGTGAGCTCAGAAAATGTAACAGGGTTGAACCATACTATCTTGTATATGATTCGATAAACGAGTGAAAACATCTAAGGAAAAAACTCGTTTTCCTATCGCTATTGCACTATTTTATGCTTAGCCGCTTCATTCTCTCTTGCATTCCATGATTTCCAAACGAAGACAAGGGTGAAAGAAAGGGAGTTTGGGACAGGAAACTGTAGCAATGGAAAAAGAAAACCAGCAGGAAAATATTTCAACAACCATACCTCTGATATGTCTAAACAAAACTAAGAAAAGATTTTACATAGCAAGCAAGGCCATAAAAAGGACTAAGGAGATAATCAAAAAGTATATAACCTGCGATATTTCCTCTTTCGCGGAGATGTTCTTCCGTCGCAGTGTGAGTCTCCTGAAACATAATCACTTTCTTGGTCTTGCTTGCCAATTTTGAAGTATATTCGCAGAAAAAACTCTTCAATATTCAAACTCAACAAAACAATTCCCTCTCTGTTTGACCGAGAGATGGCTACATTCAGTCTTCCAAGTGATGCCGATTATAATCTATAGATGTTATAGAATCATTATGGACCCAATAATTTGGGTTTAAATCACCCATATATTATTTTTTTCTGAATCTTGTTTAATTTAAAGAAAAATTTGCGAAAGAATTTTGACAGTCGTTCGAAAATCAAGGTGGAGAATTGACAGACCTTTTCAGTATATGATTTCGAAAATGCTCCCTCGAAATGTCATATATCAAATACATATATATATATATATATATATATATATATATATATATATATATATATATATATATATATATATATATATATATATACAGACAACTATCTTACCTAGAAGTTCGCAATCTCTTCAATACTGTTCACCCAGATCATTAAATTAGTAAATGAAGTAAGTCGGCAATTGAAAGATATTCCCAGAGCAAGGCGCCCTAATTTTTCCACTGACGAAGAAACAAAGTTAGACATTTTACTGGCAATTGAATAAAAATCCTCAGGTTTCTACAAATGAACTAGCCTTGAATCATGATATTTCTCAGAGGTCAGTTTGTAGGACACTGAAAATAGAAAAAATGATACCATATAAAATCCATTTCGTCCATGAGCTTACTGAAGACGATCCTGACCATAGAGTACACCTTTCAGAGTCCATCATGGAAATTATTATGGCGAATCCAAATTTTTTGAATAGAATCGTATTCTCGGAAGGAGCTACGTTCTGCCTCTACGGTACAGTATATAGGCATAATTGCCGTATTTGGTCGAGACATAACTCAAATTAAATTAAAGAGATTCATAGACAACATCCACAATAATTGAATGTTTGGACCGGTATTATCGGTGACCACATAATTGGTCCATTTTTTAATGAAGGGAATTTAAATAGTAAGCGATATTTGGAATTATTATGTAATAAAATTGTGCCGGACATAATAGCTTTATTTCCAAATTCACATAATCCGTTAACCCCAGCTGATATTGTATGGTTCCGACAAGATAGAGCTCCCCGCACTTTACGGTGGAAGTTCGAAATTTTCTAGAAAGATGGATCGGTTTAAGAGGTCCTATCGAGTGGCCCCTGCGGTCACCTGATATATCGCCTCTGAACTTCTTTTTATGGGGCCACTTGAAACGCTGAGTTTATAGAGAACAACCTGCCAATCTAGATGAGGTGAGGCGTCGCATAACAGAAGAAATCAAATCAATACCTTCACAATTTCTGCAAAATTCTCTTAGAAATTTCAGAGATTGATTAGGTAAGAGGTGTCAGGAGATGAATGGAACTCATTTTCAATGATAGTTTCAATAATAAAAATTCTCTCGTTCGTGGAAACCTCAGAACTTCAACAAATATTTGACAATAATTGTCAACCTGTCACGTTGATGATGAATTCGAGAGTGATTTGATTTAGGTGATAATAGTTATTGTCGTTTTGATTTTTTTATGAACACGATCTTGGAGGAAAAACATTTTTCTTGACTGCTTCTGAGAAAGTTTCTTCCTCTAAATCTGAAAATAAATAAACACATAGGGTGTTATAGTTGAAATTCTCATGTTGTGGTTATTTCCGACTACACCGAAAATACTATTGAGCACAAAATATAAACACTGAATTTTTTATGCTTCACAATGTAGAAATACCAATTTCCAAAAAAATCGCTCAGTAAATAATTGAGATAATTAGCCGTTCCGGTACTTTTGCCTAACCCTGTATATTCCACTAATGCTTTGTTGAAGAGATACAGGGTGTTTTTGTTTGTAAACAAAAATTATGAAGTGGTGCCAAACAACTGCAGATATCTGAATGAAATTTCGTAGGCAATAACTGATATCCAAGGAATGTGTTCTGCGATGAAAATATTATTTTTAAATTTACCAGTGGTGTCGGGTCTAACCTCTAATTGGATATTTTCGAAGAAGACATTAGTACGCCACTGCTTTTGTATAAAACAAAAATCAGTTTTGAATTCTCCATTCAATTTGGAAGAAAAATTGTGCTTTTGATTTTTTGTAGGAATCAGGATTTGCGAGTACAAATTAAAATTAGAATTTAAAGAATTTTTATACTAATGAAATTACAACAAGAATAACAATGTTAACTAATGGTGCTGAACCAAATTCAATGAATGAAAATCTTAAAGAAACTGGTCGTAATATAGTACACTCATTCCTTGAAGCAACTTGCTGAGGGGAACAAACTTTTCCTGTGGTGGGTGCCTGGCCACGAAGGCATACAAGGAAATGAAGCCGCTGACGAACTGGCCAAATCGGCTGCTGGAATCCCACCCACCGGACCTGAGCCGCACAGACGACTCGAATTGGAACGATGGGAAGAATCTAGCAAAAAAAAATACTGGAGGAAAACTCCAGGCCAAAGGCAAGCGAAAAAGTTCATTGACTATTCGCCAAAGAAGACAAAACAGCTTCTCGATCTCTCTAGGGACGAGTTGAGGATCATAACAGGCCTCCTTACTGGACACTGCCCACATTGAGATACCATCTCAATAAAATGGGCAAATTGGAAACGGCAACATACAGAATGTGTAAAGAGGGCGATGAAACTGCCGAACATATTCTTTGCAGTTGCATCGCAACTGTCCGTCAAAGACATATACACTTCGGTAGCGACAAACTAGAGCCGCACGAAGTAAAAGCGAAAGCTCCCAGGGAGACTCTTAATTTTGTAAGGGATCTAGACCTACAGGGAAATGAATAAGAAGGGCTACGAACAAACGATCAATTTGGTCGCAGTTCGGAAAGGCTTGCAAAGCCAATCGACCCTCACGAATGTAATGTAATGTAAATGTAGTACACTTATTTCGAAACACTCGTTACAGAGCCCAATTAATGAATTTATTGCAGCAAATATTTCATTCGGATTTTGATACATATCATTGTAGATCTGCATAATCCCTGAAACTGAGTTCCCTCTTGTACGTACTGGAAAAACATAGATATTTTCTTCATCTTTCCTCAAACCTTAAAGTCCAATGGGTTAAGATCCGGCGACTTGGGTGATCAAGCACATGTCCAAAAGCCATTAATCACGTCACGATACATATCACTATTCCCAAGTCGACCAATCCTGTACAGCCATTTCCTTACAGCTACTCGAAATTACGCGGGAAGCTCCATCCATTTATATCCAACTTTCATATTTCAAATCAATAGGTGATTTGTAGTTCTGAAAGTTATGCATTAGCATAATTCTGAAGTTGATCTTCGGGGTAGAAAATGTGGACCACAAACTTTGTTACCACAAAATTCTAGGCAAACATTCAACAAAAATTCATTTTGAAATCGATATTAATTCATTACTCCACGTCTACTGAAAGAGAATTAATCAGTCCAAATAATTTTACGCAAAAAGTTAGGATTTTCTCTTGGCGAATTTGAAAGCCATTGGAAAAATTCTGTCTTATCATCAACAGGGTGTATATCCAGAATGGGCTCTAGGTGATATGTGTGCATGTGGTCGTCTCGTAATGTACGTAATTAACACCTCAAAAAAGTCTAGGGAACACTTACCAATATCTCTAAAATATGAATTTGATGATTTGAATTTATAGAAATCTTTCGGTTTTTGTTTTTGTTTTCGTTAGGATGTATTGTATATAATGTATTCTCAAGAAAACAAAATAATATTTGACTTCTCCAAAGCACCTATCATAAAAAAAATTCGAAATTTGAAATTGACGAAATTTGGTAAAACACAAAAAAAATCCTAGACTAATATTTTCGAAACGATATGGAAGCACTTATGTTCTCCAAAGCACCTATTCTAAATAAAAATTTGAAATTTGAAAATGACGAAATTTGGTGAAACACAAAAAAAAATCCTGAACTAATATTTTCGAAGCGATATGGAAGCACTCATATTTTTCAGTACCAAGAAGGTCCACCTCTGTTATTAATGACACTTTGGCATCGTCGCGGCATGCTCAATATTAAATTGTCCATTACATTTTGGCCTAAGTCATTCCAAGCCCCCTGAACTGCTAATCGAAGCTCCTGGTCATGATGGAAGACGTTTTGACGCAGGAGATTTCTTTTTAGGGTGTTCCACACATGCTCGATGGGATTCAGATCTGGGGAGCAGGATGGCCACGGTAGAAGATCGATATCGTTCTCTTCAAGAACGTTCAAGACAACTCTTGCACGAGGAGGAGGGGAATTATCTTGTTGGAAGAGTGAATTTTGACCCATTGTTTGTAGATACAGTACCACTTCCGGTAAAACTATCTCATTTGCGTAAGAATTTCCCGTGAGGTTGTTCTGTATGAAAACGAGGTCAGTTTTTTCACCAAGACGTTTACCTCCCCAAAACTACACTGATCCGCCTCCCTGTCTAACAACTGCTCGAGAATGCTGGAGACAGTTTTGCTTTCCAGTTTCCTTCCATATTGGAATTCTTCCCGAATCGTGATAATAACTAAATCTAGATTCATCACTGAAGAGAACTGTGCCCACCTCTCTTGATCCCAGTTTACGTGTTCTTGGCACCAAGCTAATCAAGCAGTGCGATTTTCATGATTCAGTTGTGGAACTCTTAAAGGACGTCTGGAGTGGAGTTGACTTTCGTGCAGTCGATTTCTCACAGTTTGGTCGGAAATTTGTACATTATGAACTCGTGATAGCTCTTGAGCTAATTGAGATGCTGTGGTAGTACGATCTCTTCTGGCTTGTAAAACCAAAAATCGCTCTTGGGCGACTGTAGTATTCCTGAAACGACCTGTATGGCGTTCTTCTACGCTACGTGTTTCATTGAAACGCGACCATAAACGGTTTATGACACTCGGACTACTTTCCAGAACCCTGGATAATTCCCGTTGTGAGCTACCGGCTTGGAGCATGCCAACGGCTCGTAACATCTCTTCTCTAGTCAAATGTCGTCTTTCCATTGTCGAATAACGAAACTTGAATCTTTCATTTGTGCTTACAACAGATATGAGGTGCCAACTAACTGATTTCAAACACTAAATACATGAAATGATTATTAAGCAGCGTCGCATCTGCTGCATTCGTAGTTTTATATAAAAAAAAACTGAAATCTCTTGCGGCACTCTACATAATTTGGAGAGAAATTGATGCAGGTGTTCATTTCCGAAAAAAATCATCCATATTGATCGTTCTGGATACGATATATCGATATTCAGAAGTGTTCCCTAGACTTTTTTGAGGTGTTTATTTGATATAAATATTATTTTACCATTGCTCCATAACTACTCCAAAGGGCGAGAGCTCCATTCATTGTATCCAACTTTCATATCTTAAATCAATGGGTAAATCTGCGATGTCGTCCTGACAGTCGAGGAATAATTCTGAGTTCAATCTTGGGGGAAGAAAATGTCAACCGCAAACAGTGTTATCAAAAACTCCTTAGCAAACATTTACCGAAAAATTCATTTTGAAATGATCTTGGTCGAATTCCCCAAGGATTTTCGTGTGCCCAAACATGGATATTATGTGAATTCGATACTCCACGTCTAGTTGAAGGGTGTAAATCCTGAGCGTTTGATAAGTGTGCATGTGGTCGTATTGTAATGTTCGTAATAATTGAGACTTAGGTATTTGAAATTGCTAAGTTGCCACCGATTGTTATCAAAGAAACGAAATAAGTTATTGCGATTGTAATTTCGACGGTTTATGTTTTGTTTATTTTGTTTATTATTAACGAGCAGGCCAAAAATACAAAAATTCTGATGAGTTCTAACAAAGAGACGGGCATCTGGATTTCTTCTAGTTGGAAAGCGTCTTCGGTATTCACGAATTTCCATCAGAAATTCCATTAAAATGAATATCTCTGTATCCGTCGTTACTTAAGTGCAGTTTCAGAATAATTACAAAACAAGTAATACTGATTACAATCGCAATACTCAATAATGCCAACAATAATAATGAAAATAAATCAAATTACTAGTCAGCTAACTAATTTTCACTGTCTTTGTCTCTGTCAATTTAGGTAAGTCAATTTTTTCAATTGTTTTCCACAGAACACTTTTGAATTCCCACTTCATTCTTTTCAGTTGAAACAAATACCTAAATATTCGTTTTCGTTATAGATTTTCTGATGGAAATGTGGATGTTTGTGAATATCTAAAATAATAAAAACAATTACTGTGTTTTAAGAATTTTACTTAATGATTGCGATTCTAACGCGTTTCATTACACCGTAGCTTCTTCAGACGAATGAATAAACAGAAAAATATATTTTATATATATATATATATATATATATATATATATATATATATATATATATATATATATATATATATATATATATATATATATATATTTTTTTTTCTGTATATTCATTCGTCTGAAGAAGCTACGGTAGTGAAACGCATTACGAATCGCAATCATTAAGTGAAATTCCTTAAAACACAGTACTTGTTTTTATTATTGATAATGGAATTTTACCAAGTAAAAGTCTCCCAAATTCAAATGAATATCTAAAACGCTATTCAACTATAAGAGTTAAGGATTTGCATTCTGGGGATGCTGAAAATGAAATGAGATTCTTGCCGGTAATCTGAACGGAAAAAAGTTCTAATTTTTCGAAAAGAATTCTTTGAACAGATGAATCCTCCTCTTCCACTAGACAGAGTAACGAATTACCGTAATATCCATATCAGAGCAAACAAAATTCCTTGAGATATTCAGCCAAAAACGTTGGCTGTTCGATCTCTATAGTCTGTTATATTAACTGAATGAATCGTCATTCAAAAAAAGAAATTCTAACTTTTCCTAAACAATTAACCAATTTTCAACACAATCACGAGAATCTTGTATATTTAGTGAATTAATTATTGTAGTCAACCATGGTACCGTAATTTTTCTATCAACATATCACTTGTAATAAAAGTCATGGAATGTATACAGAATCATTGTTGATTTATAATCATTGTACGAGTGCACTAATTTCCTTCTCTTTGCACTCCCATGGAGAGAAAGTTCATTGTTCTGATGTTTCGATGTCTTTCACTTTTACTTTTATGCACCAGTTAAAGCAGAAAGTAAGTAATATAACCTCGATCAATTAATTGATCCAACTGTATAAAAAACTCAAATATGTTAACGACAGCAAACTCAATAATTCTTTATGTAGGAAGACTAATCGATGCAATGAAAAAATTGAATGAAATGAAACAATGTTCACGGGATTATATTTCGTAGTTCAAGGTTAATAGGAACTTAGTTTCCATCGTTGGATTCCATGATTTTAGGAGTATTTGATGATAAAGGGGATTATTAATTGCTCTAGCAAATTTTTATAAACAGACTAAATTCAAGAGATTTATATAACTCAAGAATATAAAAAATTATTCGGGATGTACAGGCTTCTTGATCTTATAATCAAACTACTTCAAGAAAGTCAGAAAAGTACAATGGATTCATGCCTGATAAAAACAAGTTTATGTTATAAGGACTTTTTTGAATAATTGAAATTTTTATTAGACTTACATAGGTTTAATCTATATTTGTCATATTTTTATGATAATTTGTATTCATCTTTTTCTTCCTTCTCTTATCTAGTCCAGAGGTGCTCAAACTGAAGATCACTAGTGCCTTTTGAGTAAATCTCGAAAAGAAAAACATATTTAAATAAGTAGGCAACTGAACTAACAAGATTTATCACGTAATAAAATAACACTCTGCAAGCGGCAAAATGCGACTTCATCAAAGAAACGCGCGGTACTTGTCAAAGAAAAAAATTTCAGGCGATGCGTTTGACGGGAACATTCGAGACTTTCTAAATGTTGCGTCTGCAGGAATTGGAGTCATTCTGAATTTTAACTTGAAGGCAATACTACGTCGATAAGAAGTTTATAATTAAATAGTACAAAATAAGCGCAGCGAAGAAATCTAATACGTATCATTTTAATAACGATTGGGAGGAATTATTTTTCTTTTGTAATGTCAAGGCTAAGTGCATTTGTCTTATTTGTTGTGCGTCAGTTGCAATATCTAAACGTGGTAACATAGAGAGGCATCATACTACGGTTTATATAAAGTATGAAAGGTGTTTTCCGCCACAGAGCAAATTACAAAAACGAAAAGTACGTGATTTGATATCTTGTTTGAAAAACTACAGACTATGTTCACAAGACCAGCCCAACAATCAAAAGCTGCTACAATCGCGTCATTTGACATATTTCATATATTGGCGAAACACAAGACACCGTTGAATCAGTTGTGAAGAGAGCAATTATTGAAGCGGGTGAGACTTTATTTGAATATTTTAAAAATAAATCAGAAATTATGTCTGCTATTATATTAAAGAACTTGAGTTATCTCGTTCGACTGTCACGTATTAAAATCATGAGTCAGGACATGGCAGATAAACTAAAACATGATATCATGAAATGTAAATACTTTTCTTTACAGTTCGACGAGTCCACCGATATGACAGACACTGCCTAGCTGTGTATTTTTATTTGGATGGACATATTGGCTAAGGAAGAATTTTTGACAATAATTCCTTTGAAGGGAAGACCCGTGGCGAAGATATATATGACGTTTTCATCGATTTTGTAAAAAACTACAAGCAACCAATATATAAATCAGTGTGCATTACAACCGATGGAGTACCAGCAATAACTGGAAACAAAAACAGTTTTATGGCATTGTGTCGAGCTAATGAAGATTTCCCTTCATATTTTCCATTCCATTATACATCAACAAGTTTTGTGTTCAAAAGTTTTAAACACATAAATAATTATGGACATTGCAACAAAATTTTTGAATTCCATCCATGCACGTAACTTGCAACGGCGGTTCTTTAAGTTGC
This sequence comes from Cryptolaemus montrouzieri, assembly GCA_013387265.2. Lineage (NCBI taxonomy): Eukaryota > Metazoa > Arthropoda > Insecta > Coleoptera > Coccinellidae > Cryptolaemus > Cryptolaemus montrouzieri. Next base: position 47,285,764 of record JABFTP020000185.1, on the reverse strand, counting down.
AGTTGGAAGATAAGGAGTCAGCTGAACACACTGATTTAGTTCATCAAACGGACGTCAGGTGGTTGAGTTTGCGGAAAATTCTTAGAAAGCTTTCAAGAATTATTGCCCGAAATAACAGCTTTTCTGGACGAAAGAGGTGATGACACATAGATATTGAAAAACGAAAAACGGCTAACTGATTCGGCATTTTTGACTGACATCACAATGCACTTACACACGATTAACTTGGAGCTTCAAGGTGAAGGAAAAACTATTATTGACATGATTAGCGCAATAAACCCATTCAAAAGTAAATTGCAACTTATGATACATCAACTGAAAAGAAAGGATCTGAAACATTTTCCGTCTTTGAAAGCAAGGATACCTCAATTGAATTAGGATACGTATGAGGCTGAATTATCAAATATTTTGGGACAATTCGAAATGCGTTTTTATGATTGCAGTTTATTGGCATTATTTTTCCATATAAAAACATTGAGCAATTAGCTACTGAAATAGCGGGCCAGTTTAATATGACCTCATGTTCTGTTGAAAATGAGTTGGTGCAGATTATATCAGATATACATCTCAAAGCTACAGCATCTGATACAAATTTGTGGTGTAGAGATAAATATCCAAATGTAAGGCCTTTCAACTGACGGCAATGTTTGGGTCAACTTACTTGTGCGATTCTGCATTTTCTAAAATGAAAATAATAAGGTCAAAATATCGCAATCGACTAGCTGACGAAGATATGTCATCATGCTTGCGATTACCACTCATTGGTTACATACCATCTTATGAGAAGTATGCCGAGGACATGCAGTGCCACGCTTCAACATCTAAAGTCACTCCTTAGCTAAGTTTAACACCATTTGTAACTGTTTTGTTTTGTTACAACCAATAAACTCGCAATTTTGAATTGCTATGAGTCTTTTCATTGATATTATAGAGGAGAACCCAACTAAACCTAACCCAAACTTTGACTGAAATAATGTATATTGAGGGAGAAACTGATATCTGTATATGCTACGGTACACCCTACCTAGGTAGGTAGGTAGGTGGGGTGTACTGTGTATGTACGACAACCCTGCATCACACATACTTGCAGTCTCTCAGAGTCGATCGTAAGTAGTTTGAAAATATTGAGGTAGATCGCCAGCAGTTCAAGTTTAAGCACCCCTGATCTAGACTAATTGCCTGTTTCATTTTCAACATATTGCCTCTTTTCTTCTTAGTTCCCACGAAATCTTTTTCTAGATCTTCCTTGGCTCCTTCAAATCGGGGGTTATTTGTCAGCTTGACTTTTCTTGAATTAGCCATTCTTGTGATGTGATCATACCACTCTCATTTTCTTCCTAGTACCTATGCTTATATGTTTTCTGTCCTATGTAATTTTCCATATATTTCATTTCTCTCTTTATCTAAGGTTCTCCTGGAAATCACGAACTACTTTCATTTGGGATGTCTTATTATTCTTTTTGTTGTCTCCGCCCCTGCTTCAGTGTATATCATTAATAGTGAAGGTGTTGTCAATTATTGACTTTGTTCGGATGATCAGATTATTATGATAAAAAGAAATTAAACTGTATATTATACTATCCCAAAGCTTTATTGAAATTCAGGATTCAAATTTCGATTTCTCAACCAGTTATTTGAATACATCAAAAATTTAGGATATACATAGATTAGTCAGCTCGTCCATTATCTGGAATTTGTAATTGAAACGTTATATGCAATTTTGCACTGATTCTAGGTAATTGAGTTCATGACCTTTCGGAACAATATATCGAACTTTTGATTTATTAAAACTAGGAAAAGAGAGGCAATTTTAGATGTAGTGGTTAGCTAATGTTGAATCTTGTTTAGTTTGGAAAGAAAGAAATTTGGTGTTCTTTGTATCTAATTTTAAAGGAACTATCTATGTGGTAATTATTGCAGTCTGGACGAGATAACTCATGAAATCATGATATATTTAAATTTTTATAGGAGTTTTAGCATTAAATAACAGTGATAAGAATTTGTTCTGAGGTCTGTATGCGATTTTAGTTTTCAATTATGAGTTAATTCGATTGAATTTTTGATTGTATGATTGGAAGTCAAGTTTGTCGTTGTTTCGGAAAACACATTCAATTATTTGTCCGACACTTTTAACAAATGAAATATCTGGATAGATCGGAAATTTTTCTTCGTGGGCTTTCATCAGATCATATAGTAAAGGGGAGCTTGGGTTCATATTTGTATAATATAGATTAGGTTTACTTAAAATATTAGATGTCATGTCTGATATTCTTTGTTACTATAAATTCTGATTCTTTTAATTAACTAAGGGTCTGTTTTATCCGTTACGGAGATCGTATGATTATCGATCCGAACTTCCTTCAATGATTTTTTGATTTTGAGTGTGAGGTTATCTTTTTTAAATTATTTTTTCGAAGTTAATTGTTAATTTTGAGATTTCGATAAATTTTTCTTAGTTTTGCTTATCCTAGAAATGTTTTTTCTTTTCGTTCTTTATGAACACTATGAATCATACTACTGAAGAATTAGTAATCATGGAATGCCATAGCATATAGGCATGGGAATTTTTCGTTGGCATTCTGAGTTTATGTGATAAATGCTTAGAAAAATTAAAAGGACAATTTGAGCGGACTAGAACAATCGCTTACGAGATTTACAACAAGAACAAAAAACAGATTTGATAGAAGATAAGAGTTCAAATTTTGTCTGCCTGTGAAAGATAATCGAAACTATTGTGTACTGAGCACCGAATCAGATTTCTTAGGCGTCAAAAATGTCTGAGAATAATATTGATTCACTTCATATTCAATTTCTCTGAAAACCAGTTAAGGTGGATTATGGTAGAAGAATAGATCCAAAATAAATTGAAAGGTAATGAAAATTTCATCAGATGAATGAACTTTTCAACTTCCATTACCTTAGTCGCGAAAACCCTTAAATGGTTCGTTTGATCATTTTTCAACATCAATACCTCCTCAAAGCAAATATTTTCCAATATTGATTGAGCATTTTCAGGATACCATAAAAATAAACTATGGATGGGATTCGATAGAACACCTGCTTATTATTTCATTGATGTCCGGGAAAAATTGAACACCATATTTTCGTACAAATGTATAGGTCAGGAAAGTAATGTCCAATGGTTTTTAAGAACTCTGGACATAACATCCATGGTCTTTTTTATTGGGAGCAGAAAAATTAAATATTTACTAGCAATAAGTAGATACAAGAGATGATATGATGCAAGGAATTTGAAATGAATTGCATAGTATTACTCTGGACAATCTCAATATCGTGAAGATATATTTTCTTACCGAATTTAAATGAGGAACCTAGAAGAAGGTAGATTTTTTGAACAATTCTTGAGTGCTTGCTGGTGAAACCATCTTTAAAAATTTAAGTGCAAAACTCAATAACATTGTGTTGAAGTTATCACACGAAATCCCAAATCATTTTTAACTCTTGAATATAGGTAAACGGATACCTTTTATGTTTCATCTGTTGTCTATAGATATTGGATTTTCCATTTAAAATAAGGACAATATTTAGTTTTAAACCTGAAAATGTGACATCCATCGCAGATCTCCCAATGTAGAAGGGATGTTATGGATGTGCAAGTTCGGATACGGATTGGATACGGATTTAGGAATGATTATTATACCGGATACGGTTAGGGATACGGATAATAAATTATTTCGGATTATCCGTTAGTTTCGGATAATTTCGGTTACGGATATTAATTATTGAAGGAATTTCAAAAGTTAAATACATATAGGTTTATTACAAGTAAGTTTTTTGGCAGGAATTTCAATTAGTCTATGAGTAATTATTACAGCTGTTTAAAATAAAAATTAATATAAATAATTAAATTGAGTGTTATCTAAAACACCTAAAATGAAAATGTAATTATGTAATTATTACTTATACTGAATCAGTAATTTCGTATTCAAAGAAAATGTCAACATCAGAATTAAATTTTGTTTACTTTAACTATAATTTTACTTCAACATAACAATCATAGCTTCCTCCTTCATAATTTGTGCAAACATAACAATCATATCTCCTTTTTTTTTCTTAAGTTAATAATAAATACATTGTCTTACATTAATTTTCAATATTATTAACTATTTTCAATAATCAAAATTTATCAAAGGTGAATTATACTGGACAAAAAGTAATTTCGCAGCCTTATCACCAAAAAGTCGATTTCTTATCAGATCATAAATTAACCTAGCAGCACTGAAAAGTAGCTCACTCGGTACACTGCCAGGCGGCGGCGAGAGATAATGTCTTACTACAGCACTCAAACTGTACTTGGTATGCATTTTCCACCATGAAAGTGGATTTTCACAGAATGTCAATCTTTTCTCTCTATTGTATTCATTTAATAATGCTTTTTTGAGAATTAATTTATTGTGTACTATATCATCCTCATCACCACGTATATTTTGCTCATTTTCATCACTTGCGCTTAATACTTCAGCAAGACAAGAATGAATATATGAACTTGTTGATGGCACCTGAATCCCTGATCTCTTCGGTGATGAGAGACCTTCATCATGAGAAGTTCTTGAACTCCTGAGGATTCCTAGAATCCCTGTGTGTACTTGTTCCTTAGTAATTTCAGTGAAAAACTTGAGCCTGTAGCGTGGATCTAGATAAGTTGCTATTGTATATATTTTATTATTCTCAATGTTCTGAAATCTGACGCTGATATTATGGACCATTTTTGTCATCATGAATTTGAAGTTTTCTGATGTGTCTTCTCTAATCCTTTCTGTTTCTGGCTTTAATAGTGCAAAACACTTTTCCAAGTTCAGCCATTCATCGGCAGAAGGAATCGGTATAGTATGCGCGCCCGAATACAGTACCAAGGAGTCTTTTAATTTCAATATTCTTTCCATCATATAATAAGTCAACTTCCATCTGTCAAAAAATAAAACATACGGAATTAAACAAAAAACAAAAGAAAAAAACAATTATATGAAATTATTTTAGTTCCAAATTAAAAATATCTTACCTTGTAGAACAATCCTGAACGATACATAATTCTGTATGGTTCAGTCTTTCGGTTTGAATTTGTTTTAATTCATTTTGAGCAGTTAGTGAGTGATGGAAGTGAGTAGCAATTTTTTTGCACTTTCTAACCACTGGCGAGTGGTTTCCATTGCTGATCGAACACATAATTGCAGTTGATGAATAATATAGTTTGCATCGGGGAAATTGGCCGTACTCATAGCTTTTATCATATAAGATCCTTTGTCGCGTAAAATGCAATGAACTGATTCATTGCATCTTGCGAAATATTGTTCAAACTATTCGCTACAATTTCAGCTGTGTGCCGAACCTCTAATTGTTCACACTTGAGTATTATAAAAATTCTCATAATTATTCGTGATGCCATGAGCAGTTAGACTAAGTAACGGGACATTTGCGCAGGGCCCGAATCACACATCTGTAGTAAATGATAACATTTCAAATTGTTTCAATAAGTCCACAAACTTCAACTTCATTTTATTGTAAATATCATTGCACAGTGAATTAGTAAAGTACTGCAGTCCTCTAAGATTATAACGTGGTAAGGCTGCCTGCACTAATCTTTGAAATCCCACACCTTCTACAAAATTAAATAAACACCTCAAAAAAGTCTAGGGAACACATCTGAATATCGATATATCGTATCCAGAACGATCAATATGGATGATTATTTTTGAGAAATGAACACCTGCATCAATTTCTCACCAAATTATGTAGAGTGCCGCAACAGATTTCAGTTTTATTTTATACAAAACTAAAAATGCAGCAGAAAGTAGCTCAAGTGTCATAAACCGTTTATGGTCGACGCTGCTTTATAATCATTTCATGTATTCAATGTTTGAAATCAGTAAGTTTGCACTTTCTTTCTGTTGTAAGCACAAATAAAAGATTTCAAGAGATGTTACGAGCCGTTGGCATGCTCCAAGCTGGGAGCTCACAACGTGAAGTATCCAGGGTTCTGGAAAGTAGCTCAAGTGTCATAAACCGTTTATGGTCGCGTTTCAATGAAACAGGTAGCGTAGAAAAACGCCACACAGGTCGTTTCAGGATTACTACAGTCGCCCAAGATCGATCTTTGGTTTTACAAGCCAGAAGAGATCGTACTACCACAGCAACTCAATTAGCACAAAAGCTATCACGAGTTCATAATGTACAAATTTCCGACCAAACTGTGAGAAATCGACTACACGCAGATCAACTCCACTCCAGAAGTCCTTTAAGAGTTCCACAACTGACCCATGGAAATCGCGCTGCTCGTTTAGCTTGGTGCCAAGAACACATAAACTGGGATCAAGAGAGTGGGCCACAGTTGTCTTCAGTGATGAATCTAGATTTATTTATTATCCCGATTCAGGAAGAATTCGAATATGGAGGAACCTGGAAAGCAAAACCGTCTCCAGCATGCTCGAGAAGTTGTTAGACAGGAGGCGGATCAGTGATGTTTTGGGGAGGTATACGCCTTGGTGGAAGAACTGACCTTGTTTTCATACAGAACAACCTCACAGGAAATTCTTACGCAAATGAGATAGTTTTACCTGTAGTGGTACCGTATCTCCAAACAATGGGTCAAAATCCCTCTTCCAACAAGATAATGCCCCTCCTCATCGTGCAAGAGTTGTCTTGAACGTTGATGAAGAGAATGATATCGATCTTCTAATGTGGCCATCCAGCTCCACAGATCTGAATCTAGCATATGTGGGACACCCTAAAAAGAAATCTCCTGCGTCAAAACGTCTTCCATAATGAACAGGAGCTTCGATTAGCAGTTCAGGGCTTGGAATGACTTATGCCAATATTATGTAATAGACAATTTAATACTGAGCATGCCGCGACGATGCCAAAGTGTCATTAATAACAGAGGTGGACCTTCTGGGTACTGAAAAATATAAGTGCTTCCATATCGTTTCGAAAATATTAGTTTAGGATTTTTTTTGTGTTTTACCAAATTTCGTCATTTTCAAATTTCAATTTTTTTTTTATAATAGGTGCTTTGGAGAAGTCAAATATTATTTTGTTTTCTTGAGAATACATAATATACAATACATCCTTACAAAACCGAAAGATTTCTATAAATTCGAATCATCAAATTCATATTTTAAAGAAATTGGTAAGTGTTCCCTAGACTTTTTTGAGGTGTTTAGTTAAGGTTTTAAAACGCTACTAATTTATCAATTTCTCTTTGTTTGGTATTACTTTCATTCCAGGCACCTTTACTTTTTCAAAGAATCTTTTAGTGTCAACTGTTTTTTACACTGTTGTATTGTTGTCAGCTGCTTGGCTGTTTATGGTTTATTTTGTTGGGTACCTTTTTCCAGTAGCAAAAGTTCTTCGTATTTATCACTGTGTTGTGATTACACTCGACTCAGGACGCATTTTGTACAAATTCAATTGAAATCGTAACACAACACATTTGTCGAATTTTTACCAATGTGAAATCAGTCACAAGTCATTTATATACGGGAATGTTATGACGACAAAAAAAACAATGTGCGCAGATTTTGTGTCGGTACTGGCAGCGGCCGATATTATCCGAAACATTTATTTCGAATTCGGTTACGGTTACGGATGAATTTTTATATCGGATTTCCGATAGTTTCGGTTACGGTTACGGAGCTCCCTAACATCCCTACTATGTAGCTATACCAACTTTAATTTATTTTTCTTGAAAAATTTTGGTTCGTGGGAATAATTGAGATTTTAGAGCGATTTCAGTAGATATAGTAGAAATTCAAAAATAAAAAGTCATATTTCCACAGAATATAATAATACTCATCTGAAATAATATTTCGGTCTGAAACGTTCAAAAATGATGAGAAACATTAGGCATCTTTTATTCAAAGACATAACCTCGATATGAATCTCAGTGATAGATCGATCATTTCAGAATTTCGAAACTAATTTTGGTATATTAAGGAAATTGGTGTCGACATTTTTGTGATATGAAGTTCTTGAATATATTCAACAGGAACGAAATTATTAATCGAATACTAAATGGACACCAAGTACATACCCTATAAGAATTTCATGAATTCATCACGTGCTCATCTTGTTAACATACTTAACACAATGATAACATCTACAACGCACGTGTAACAAACATCTAAAACGGCATTTTTTATGAAATCTAACCTAACCACATTATGACAATAAAAACAAAAAACAGAAATTAATTGTATTTTCAATGATTTTAATTCCTTTTCCGTGCAGAAAAGCCAATACAAAACAGCAGTAGCCCTTAAAGATATAAGCGGTACATATATACCAACAACGACAAAAGTTTTGATAATTGTATTGACAAACAGCAGCAAATTCAAAAACTGCATCTACATTTTGAACGAAGTTGCTTCCAGTCGATTAATACGAGTATTGTGGGGTAATATATTAGAAATTATTGACACGCGATAGAGTCCCAATAAGTTTGAGTTTATCCAGAAAATCAACAGAAAGATTAACAGAAAGAAATACACTATAAGAATATTCACAATAACTTTTTAGTCGCGGATATAATCGCCTGAACCTTACAGCTCGAAATTCTTTTAAAAGCCAAAACTTATTCTGCTGTTTTCAATCGAGAACAACTTGGTTGGGTACACGACCTTCTATTACATTAGGCATTTATGACCCTGCCCAGAATGAGATTATCTAGAGTTCGGCCATGGTTATATTTTCTTAAATCTATGGAATATTTTATGATTCCTACTTTCTAAATCTACGATAAAGTACCTTATAAACTGAACTGGGATTTGAGAAAAGAGTAGGTTTTCCCGATACTACATTCGGCCATCCTGCAGGACATCTTGCCTCAGTAAATAAATTCTGAATTTTCTTGAAGCATTTATAATTGCGAACACTTCGAACTCATAGCTAGTAAATCTATTTTCCTCAGGTGACAGGAGTTTTGCTTCTAGCAAAATATACAGGATGGAATTTATTATCATTCACATTAATCGCGCCATAACCAAAATGTCACGTATCGGTGTGAAATTCTGTTTCATTACCTGGACGATACAAATTCTGACGGACCGAGAGAAAATTTTACATCAGATTGTAAAAATTCGACATACAAATTTTCTAACATATCCTGTGAGTCCTAAAAACTTTGCACTCTATTTACAGTTTTGGGTTTTGGAAATTTTGCAACGGCTTTAGGTTTGTCTTCAGATGGTTTGATGGTTCCCGTTTCTACAATATGACCTAGATATTCAATTCTACGATGAAAATACTGAATTCTTTTTTTTAATTCCTCAGTAAGCCATCACAATTGGCAACGTCTAAAACTTTCTTCAATCTTTTCATTGATTCACTTTTATCTACTCCTAATTAACTTTATCGTTCATGTTTGTTAGATTAGAGAATTGTTTTCGTGATTAGTTTTTTGAATGTAGTTTATGTACTCATGAAAAATTGCAGAAAAATTACAAAGACTAAGGATATCCTCTTAAAATAGCTGGCTCGGTGACGTGGAGGATATCACGCTCGTCCTCTGCGCAGAGTTATCTGGGTTCAATCCCACAAAGTCAGTGCCATTTTTCGGATTCTGGGAATCGCTTGATAATCCATCTTTCGGAGGAGATGTGAAGCCGTCGGTCGTGTCTAACAAGTATGTGTTGAACATTAAAGATATCTTCTCTCACACGAGAGGGGTTCGGCAAAATTCCTGGGTTAGTGAGGTGACAGAAATCCCCGACGTGTCATTAGCAAAATGGCAGAGATAAGGCACGTTAAAGGATCAAAAAAAACCTTTAAAAATTCTGTACTGATCGTCAGGTATGATAAATAATGTATATGTAATACTATATTCATGAACAGGTACATGAAAAAAACCATTTCGAAGTTCATTTGTGCTGAATAAGCAGCAGTTTGTGATTGATCTTCGATAAATGGCAATGGATATCGATCTTTAATCTTCTGCGCGTTCGTGAGGTGCTAATACTGTTCGCCTGCTTGATCTTCTGTACTGCATCCTTGGACCCTCTCGGTGCTACGTAACCATAATTGAAATGCTCAATGCCTTTTCCTTTAGGACGACACTCGAGAACCTTATATGACCTTTCACACCATTTATTTTTACCTTTTCACTTTTGCACTATCAAAATTATTATTTCTGTTATTGTCTCTGTTTAATACACAGGCTGGTGAATGTTCTCAGCTCCATATGAGCAAGATCAAGTCAAGTGGGCCCCCTATTTTCCACTTGATCATAAAAATTAAGTCCATGTATTTTTTTCATAAGTAGTTACTGTGAAAATTTGACACCCCAAACGATTTTCAAAAATTTTGATTTTAACAATAATTTTTTAAATGAAAGTTTTAGGTACTTCCAATTGAAAAATGAATTTTTAATCAACCGTTAAAGATACATTAATGAAACTTTCAGGATATATATATATATATATATATATATATATATATATATATATATATATATATATATATATATATATATATATATATAATATATATATTTTATATATTATTATTATTATGATTATTAGTCTTAATATGACTTGTGCACTATCTCATCTTTTAGCCAGATATAATTTACCATTCCCAGATTCAGCAATCAAAGGAATAGGCTCGATTACAATATACTTGACATAAATTTTCTTACTATCCTACATGTATTGATAATTACAGATTTTTGCATTTCTATATAAGTATTCATATGCAATTCTAATTTGTTAAGGCGATCATGCAAATTTTTGGGTATTAACTCAGTAGGGGAAATGATGACAGGAACGATATTTAATTTATCGAGGTGTAACATCAGCTTGATCTCGATAGCAAGGTCTGTGTATTTGGACTATTTCTCCTGGAACTTGTTCAGCATGTTGTTATTATTCGGTATGGCGACATCTACCACCATTGCTGTTCCGGCTCTCTTATCACTATGTCCGGCCTATTATTCGTCACCATTCTGTCAGTGATAACAGGCCTATCGTAGTTTAATCTAATAGAGTCATTTTCCAATACGGTCGATTGTTGTAATATTGCTGGAAGGCATTCAAAAGTCCGTATTTGTGTGCAAGTTTCTGATGGATAATGTTGTACACTTGATTATGCATGTGAAGATAGTCTCTATCGGCGAGCTGTTCGCAGCCAGACAAAATTTGCTGTATAATCTCCGATTTTCTATGGAATTTCCTGCACTTATCTATTTGTAATGATCTGTCCTCAATCATGCATTTTCTGTAGTTGTTTGTAACGATGACTCGGTCTTGGATGGTCATAAGGAATCCTTCTGTTTCAGCGGATAGTTCTCCTTACTTCAACCACTAATGTATTATTAATATTCATTATCGTGGACTTGTGCAATATCTCAGCTGTTAACTGGATATAATTTACGTTTCCCAGATTCAACCACCAAAGAGAATAAGCTCGATTACAATATACTTGATATAAATTTTCTTACTATCCTACATGTATTAAGAATTACAGCTTTTTGCATTTCTATATAGGTAGTATTCTTATGCAATTCTAATTTCTTTGGCCTATCAAGCAAACATTTGGGTATTAACCCAGTCGAATAAATGCTGACAGGAACGATATCTATTTTATCGAGGTGCCACATCTGCTTGATCGCAATAGCAAGGTCTGTGTATCTTTTTCTCCTAGAACATGTTCAGCACGTTGCAATTATTCGGTATGATGACATCCACCAGCATTGCTGTTCTGGCTCTCTTATTATACACCACTATGTCCGGCCTATTATTCGTCACAATTCTGTCAGTGATAACAGGCCGATCGTAGTATAATCTGATAGAGTCATTTTCCAATACGGGCGCCGGCTGATACTGATAATATGGCTGGAATATATTCAGAAGTCCGTACTTGTGTGCAAGTTTCTGATGGATAATGTTGCACATTTGATTATGTCTGTGAAAATAGTCCGTAATTGCCAGTTGTTCGCAGCCGGACGTAATATGCTGTGTAGTCCCGATCTTATATGGCATTTCCTGCACTTATCTGTTTATAATATGCCATCCATAATTATAATTTTTTTTGTAGTTGTTTGTAGCAACGTCTTGGTCATGAACGGCCATGAGGAATCCTTCTGTTCCTGCGAATAGTTCTCCTTTCATCAACTATTTGACGGAAGCTTCTTTGTCGATGTGTAGTTGATTAATCTCATGGTGATGTCGTTCATGCATTTCCTTTCTTGACCAATGCTCTGGTTCTTCAGTATCTGAAAGAAACGGTAGATTCAGAAGGTCAACCCTGGTAGCAAGATTTAGAGGTGTATATCCCTCAACCAACGATACCACTCTATGGAGGTCAGAAGGGAGATTTTTAATCTGTTCGGTGTGTAAGTTGACAACATCCAATATTATTATGATCAATAATATTGAATAAATTTCATTCTTGTAAAAATGTTATAAACAGCAATGAAATCATTTTTCCTTATTACATTAAACAGCGAAAATTGATAAATAATCAATTAAATATCTCACAAAACCGTGTGTTTCTTATTTACTTTGCTTGGGAATCTAATACGCTATCATTTTTAAATATACGAATAAGTACTCCAGTTTAAGTAAAAAACAACAAACTGCTCGGTTACAATATTCATTTATTTGTGTCTCCGCGTAAATAACAAAAGAATTTTAGTAGTTATTTTAAGTTATTCGTTGAATGAGTTCATACGTACATGAGTTAAATAATTATTGAAAAAAGAAATTATTGAAAAAGGTTGTGTCAATTTGTGTTTTGTATCTCAATCTGTTAATATTATAAATTAATCTATATTAATAATAATTTTTGTGATGTAAACAAATGTTGCAATCGATTAAATAAAATGAATCAAAATACGTCATTAAAAATTTCGTTCTAATTACAGACAATCAAGCTAGCGATTTTAAAAATTTCAGAGAAAGTTGGTCACGACTCAAGTTCGGTACATCTCTTCAATACAAAAGTGATAGAATTTTGAAAAAATTAATTTGGTGCCGATAATGTTGAAAAAATTGGGTACTTTTCCGATGGAGCAGCTTCGCAATATAAAAATAAATATAACTTTTCCAACTTAATAAATCACAGGAATGATTTTGGTGTTTAAGTGGAGTGGAATTTTTTTGCCACTTCGCAAGGCAAAGGAGCATGTGCTTAGCGGGAAATGTTAGAAGACAGGCTTATCGTGCTAGCCTTCAGCAAGAGAATAATAAGCACATAACAACACCACTTCATTTGAAAAATTCATTCTGATTTTTGTACCCGAAAGGATCATGAATTACATGAACAAAAGTACTAACAACGATACGGACGAGCAGTTAATATAAAAATACTCGTCAATTCCACTACTATAAACCGTTGGATGATGTATCATTGCAATGTAAGCTAGTGTCCGTAGATGAGAAAGTTTTTACTAACAAAGTTAAAAAAAAATAATGATAAAGAGTGTCTATGAAATTTGTTAGTTTGTTTTTCCTTTAACGTGCTCTATTTCCGCCTTTCGGCCAATGACCCGCCGGGGAATTCTGTCACCTCACTAACCCGGGAATTTTGCCGAACCCCTCTCGTGTCGAGGGAAGGGATCTTTAATGTCCAACACATCTCTGTTAGACAGGACCGATGGCTTTACATCTCCTCGGAAAGATGGATACTCAAGCGATTCCCAGAATCCGAAAAATCGCACCGACTTTGTGGGGATTGAACCCAGGTAACTCTGCGCAGGAGACGAGCATCATATCCCATACGCCACCGAGCCGGCCTATGAAATTTAATATTTAATTATAAGTTCGTCTTTCCTATTTTTGTTTATCTAGAGAGAAATCACTCATTGTATTTGTCATAATATTGATAATAAAAATAAAGTTTGTTTAATAATTATATCTTAAATTGTTATTTGTAATTATAATAAGTAGGAGCTGCCATGTAGTCTGACGGTCGGCCGCGCGGTGTTTTGACAGCGCCCGGCGCTCTATGATAAATAAATTCATATTGTTGAAATGAATTGCGAGCAGTGGAATTTTCTCCCGAAATCTTAAATTTGAATAAATAACGCATGTAACCGATAAAAAAAGTTCATAGTTTTACGGAGAAGTCAATAAAATTTTCATTTGTTTACTTAAAAGTTAATTAACAGTATGATAATAAACAAATAATTTTTGAATACTAACATCATATAAAAATAAATATTCGACAGTATATCCTGAAAGTTTCATTAATTTGTCTCTAACGGCTGATTGCAACTACTTTTTTTAGTTAAAAGTACCTAAAGTTTTCATTGAAAATAAAAATGTTTGTTGAAATCAAAATTTTTAAAATTCGTATAGAGGATCAATTTTTCTCAGTAAATACCTATCAAAACAATACATGGACTTAATTTTTATGATCAAGCGGAAAATAGGGGGTCCACTTGACGCGATCTTGCTCTATAATATTGCTTAGTACTGGGATCAACAGGAATTTCTCCCATGATGTATTTTGTCACCGTTTAGGTGCCGAAGTCTGTTGGATTTGCGATGTAAAACATCCTAAACATATATTCCTGGTAACTTTCGTCATTTGGTTTTTTTCTTGTGGGAAATTTTATGACAAACGATAGTTGTTTAGAAATTTTTTTCAATGCATTCTTGAGTTTTTGCAAGATTTACTGCATTTTGCATATTCAATAAACAATTTCGCAGATCCAATCAGTTAGCGTTAGGCACAAACCGTTTTGTGGATATCTACCCATTCCCAAAGTACAGCTCAGCTGGTTTTTCGAAAACTTGGAGTAATTTTTTGATGCATTAATTATTTTCGTCGCTGAAATTTTCAAGCAGCACCACGAAACGTATATAATACTTTTTACAGGGGAACAACTTCGACTGTGTCGTCTCTACTAGAAGTTTCATCACTGACATCTAGTTCTTCAACTTTATATAGAGATTTTCATTGCATCTCGTAGTTGCTCTTTCGAAGTTGGCTTATTTCCTGTTGTGGGTATTCCTCAATCTTCCATTTTTTGTTCTATTTTTACACACTAGATCTTTTGTGCCTCATTGTAGACTGTGTGAAGCTCTTATATTTATTACTGCTGATCACTTCAAATTTCAACTTTCAATCGTACTTTTCAACGGACGTATTGCTTTCCAATTTTTTTACTCAACAAAGAAGTATAAGAGTCAAAGATCTCACTACTATCCCTGTTGAGCTCCCAAAATTATGTGGGGAAACATAGAAATTATTGACCTGAAATAGAGTTCTAATAAGATCAATTTCAACTAGAAAAATCATTAAAAAGAAAAAGAAAAGCTAACTATTAACATCTGCAACTTCTAGATACCCGATGGTCCTATTAATTATCAAGACATATGCACCGTAATCGATCAAATTTCATCTCCACGGATACTACTGGACGATTTTAATGGACATAACATAATTTGGGGATCAGGTGCTACTGATTCCAGATGTCGAATAATAGCGGCTAATATAGACTTTATACTTTCTGCTTGTTGAACGATGGATCAAAGACACGTTTCAATTCTGCAAATGGCAACTCATCTTGCCCGGATCTGACTTTTTGTGACTCAACAATTGCACCAACTCTCACCTGGAGCACCCTACCCTCCTTATATGATACCGATCATTACCCTATTCTAAAATGATATACCAATGATCAGCTACCTCTCAAATGTAAAATAGACACGGCAAATTGGAACTCGTTTTCTGACTTAATAGATGAAAAACTAGAAACTCACCACATGGCTGAAAACATTGATGCAGAATTAAATAACTTCGAGAATATCTTTGTAGAAGCTGCGGAACTGGCGAGAATAATTTCAGGTCGCAATCCAGTTCCGTGATGGAACAATGATTGCTATAGAGCGATCAGAGCTTGCAAACATGCATTCAATTATTATAAACTTCATAAAACTACAGAAAACTTTGTCGAATTCAAACGGTTGGAAGCTATAGCGAGGTTCACTATAACAACAGCGAAGAAGGAATCCTGGCGAAGATTTCTAATCTCGATTAACAGCTCAACCCCAATCTCCACTTTCTGGAAGAAGATGCGTAGTATTTCTGGCACTAACACTTACCAGAAAATATCAATTATGGAACACAATGGAGTTATAGCTTCCAATCGGGATGAAATAGCTGAAATCCTAGCAGACACTGACGAAAGCCACTCAAATAACTCCAAATACAACGATAATTTCATAAACACAAAAAACTTGATGGAATCCGAAGAACCTATAATTCTGGAGTCTGATGACCCATTGAATTCTAAAATCACAAGATTAGAACTTGATGAATGTCTAAATGATATACCTTGCGTTTTTTCAAACACCTACCCGAAAACGGCAAATTGTTTTTTCCTAAATTTTTCAATGATATATGGACTCAGTGAGCCTTTCCGAACAAGTGGAAGTAGGCAATTATCATACCAATCTTGAAGGCAAATAATCCAGAAAAATCTCCCGCATATTACCGACCAATTTCACTCACATGTTCAATGTGTAAACTTCTTGAGAAAATAGTCTCTAATGGACTCTGGAAACAAGAAATCTCCTGATCCCCGAGCAAAGCGGTTTCAGACAAAAAATGTCAACCCTCGACAATCTAGTAGACCTTGAAAGCTCCATTCACGAATTTTTCGCACTGAATTTCAAATGCATGGCAGAATTTTTTGACGTACATGGAGCTTTCGAAATGATTTGGGGTACAACATTTTACAAACAATGCAAAATTAGAATATACAAAGACATTGCCTAGCTTTCAACAAGAACTTTTTGTGTTAGAGTTGGCGAATATAATTTAAACGAAATAACTCAAGCTAATGGTACTCCTCAGGATTCATTACAAGCCCTACACTTTTCCTTATAGGCCTAAATGGTATACTCCAAAACCTCAATGCTATCTTGAGAGCACGTCTTTATGCAGATGATATTGTTGTTTACATTAGAGGAAATCAGATTCGAACAATGGAAATAACTCTACAAACCTTTTTGGAGTACCGGCTTTCAGTTTTTCCCCTCTAAAACGCACTGTATCTACAGTTTACCAACGTGTTTGCTTCACACCAATCGCACACATTCGAACATTGTAAAACGCGAAGACCCCCCTCTGTGCGATACCTGCGATGATACGACCTTATCGGTAAAACATTTGTTAGTAGACTGTCCTAAGTTCCAGCGAGAAAGAGTACAGTGCAACCTACCGAGGACACTTCAATTAATCCTCAACCCTACAAACAGTGAAACTTTGTTGAACTACCTGAAAGCTACAAATCTATATTAAATGTATATAGTTAATCACTATTGTTGTAATGTCGCTAATAACCTAATTGGTTGATGCAACAATATTGTCTTCCCAATTAAAAAAAACTTGGTTGGGGTACACGGCCCTATGAGTCAATTGGCAGTTATGACCCTGCTGAAAATGGAATAATAAAGAGTTATCTGGTTATCTTTTCTAAAATCCATGAAATATATCAGGAATACTACCTTCAAATCTATAATAAAGTTCCTTGTAAACTAAACTGGGAACTAATAAAATAGCAGGTTTTCTC
The DNA here is from genome assembly GCA_013387265.2 of Cryptolaemus montrouzieri. Classification (NCBI taxonomy): domain Eukaryota; kingdom Metazoa; phylum Arthropoda; class Insecta; order Coleoptera; family Coccinellidae; genus Cryptolaemus; species Cryptolaemus montrouzieri. Next base: position 47,268,231 of record JABFTP020000185.1, on the reverse strand, counting down.
AATAATACAATATACTCATTAAATTGTGAGTTTCTTTTAGTGATACTGAAATATTACTAAAACATATATCATTAGGTTTCTATTAATCTCCTCCTCCTAATATTCTGGTTTTGTTTCGAATTCAATTACGTTGAAATTTTCCTTCGAAATAAAAAGCGGAAAGTTCAAATATTTTGACAAGAGTGAAAAAACTGTCATATTATAAAGAAAGGAAGAATTACATTCCGAAATTCAGCTCTGCAACCATTTTCATACCTGCCAGGAAACTGGAAGCCAATGCGTTGAGTTGGAAATATGATTATTAAAGAAACTTTCGGAGTTTATGTTTGGAATAAAAACCTAAAACTCCAAATTGAATCAGCAACTCTGAAAATATGTGACCTGCAACTTGATTTCATTACGATAAAACTCCAGAAGTGAATAAGAAAATACAGAATTACAATTTTTGTTGTTGGATAATTTGAACTTTTGCTTGTATTCGCAAAATAAGAGATAATTGAATAATAGTTTTCATTCTGCTTTATTTTTAGAAGAGAATACAGTTTCAGTGGTATATTTAATTCATTCAGGTACATTTTCATTTTACAGTTTTTCCATGTAGGAACTGTTTCATTTTATTTTCGACTGTCATAGTTTGCAGTTAATTTTCAATAACATTTATAATTACCAGCTGTTCTAAGACTTTTCCAATCAGCTATACAGTGTGATTCTGAAGAAAGGAAAGAGAAAGAGTATCGGTATGCTACCTTATTATCTCATATGCATCCTTTTTCGAATAAACATAATGTTTTATATAAATGAGCTACACTTTGTGGACTTCAATGGTCAATTGGGATGAAAATTTAAAGATTCATTTCTATTCACTAGTTCCAAACTTAGCCATTGACAATTTTCTAGTACAGAGTCGAACTCTAAAAATCTCATTTATCTATCGAATGTCAAAACAAGACCCTGTTTAACATCTAAAGGAAAATATGAATTCGTATGTTTGAACAACATAGACTGCTAATCAAGTTTCTTCAAATTTCTACCTAAACTATCATTTCCTATGGAGATTTTTTCAAGTTTGGTAAAAGAGTAGTTTTGGCAATGAGTACAAGCACCTTCATGCGGTGAAACTCGAAGTTGCTGATCGATTGGAATGAAAATATCGAGCTGTGATGCTATTTAGAAGTCTCACACTTAGTTTTTCCAATTTTTATTCCAAGACAGAGTTGGACTCGAAAAACTTCATTGTATTACCGAATACTAAATAATAACCTGTACATCTGAAATGAAAATCAGAATGTTTGTTCGTAAATTACGCTGACTACTGTTGAAGTTTATACAATGCTTGTTTTTGTCCACATATACAGTTAATCATTGAAACCAAATTGAATTTATAAAAAGCAAATTTTTGGTCAGTATGCTGGAAATTCACTGTGTAGATTTAAATTTAGAAATAAAAAAAATTAATTATATTTGAAAACTAGGTGAATCGTTCTTCATATTTCTGAAATGATTTTCGTTAATTTTCAGATATTATGTTGATAATGAACTATTTCAATCCACAAATCAAGATACTTAAATTATATTCAATGAATTATTATTTATTGTGAATATTTGAGAAACAGTATATGATGTTTCGGCGATCTAGTACACCTGAGCTATTATGAAATGCTTTGAAAAAGTGAAACAACTACGAAAACTGAAATCGAATTGACTCTCATCTATCAACCAAGTGAATTTTTCGAAATCATTTCAGAAACCTGAAGATCTCCCTAGTTTTCATAAGTTCAATTTAATTGCCACAAATAACTATAGATGTATTGGAAATGAGCTTTGTAGATACTTGGACAGTAGTCTGAAAAATTTACGGATATATAATCAGATTTTCAGTTCGGCCATGACCACGATTGTTATTAGCAACATTTTTATGGATTTCGTGTTCGAATGTTATGGACTCGAAAGGTAATTGTGATAGCATACGCCTTTTTGTTGGAATTTCTTTCAAGTTCAGTTCCATTTATTCATTTGGTGAATCATCAGGTTTACCTTTGGGTATTCATGAGAGATATTGGTTAACAATGGCAAATGTTTACGTTAACATATTTTTGTCATTCAGACAATCGAACAGAAGCAAATTACTTCCTAGCTGTTATAAAGAAAAGATTAACGGTTATCAGCAGAGTTTCTTGGTGTTTTTCATTCTGAACTAGGTGAAGAGATAACGATTTTGTGATCGTGTCGCATCGTGTGGTATTGTCGCATCGTGTGGTATTTTGCAGATTTATCTCTTATCATCTTTATTATTTATCTGGTAGTGAAACAAAGATACCTAATGTCGGTGTAATTTTCATTGAGTTGTGGAATGTAATCGATAGTTTTAATATTGATGATCAAGTTTACTTCCATCAGACTGTTTGGTTGTCATCTTTCTGAGCGGTCTTTTATTCTTAGGTATATATGTACAAGAAAACTTACCTTTCACTTTCCGTAGGTCTTTGTTAGGAACCTAGAGTCTAAAACCTCTGAGTTATGATTGGTAGAATTGAATAGTATCCAGGGTACCAGTTGACAGCCTCTCAGTTCAATAATACACACTTCTGGTAATCTATAACTTATTTGTTTTTCGTACATCATACGCAGATATCCTCATTTCTGATTCGGTCCTCACTTCCCTCTTACCAGAAAAAAAGTATTCAGCGACGTGAACAGATAAGTGTATTTCGAGAATATCAACAACTATAATCATGTCCTCCGTACATACCTCGTAATTGAGAATATTTGAAATGAATTTCATAGTTTTTTCAAGGGTTTGAATATTCTAGATTGATTATGTCAAGAAAATAAACCTCAATGAGTCTTTACCTCCTCCATCCAAATCTAGTTACTCAGAAAATTGTAAATTATATCGAAAGCTCAGATTTCTTCCCATACTTTCGAATTGAAACAACCGGAATAGACACTCATACGAATCCGCTATATGAACCATTTTCTAACATTCTAGGCCCCCAACAAGGGGCATGGTCGCCAAACTTGTAACCTTCCTTATTCCGATAATTGTTATATCGGAATAACGAAGAAAAACGTGAAAATCCAATCGTATATACTTATATCGATACATCAGGGAGTTGATTCACAAAAATGGTTTATATAGCAGATTCGTATGAAAGTCTATTCTGATTGTTTCAATTCAAAAGTTTGATATACTCTACAATTTTCTGTGCCACCAGATTTAGCTGGTGGAGATAAAAGTTCATTTCCCCAACATAAACATTCAAAGTATCAAATACAATCTGAAATATTTAAACCGTTGAAACAACTAATTGATTTCTTTCAAATATTTTTTTATTATGGGGTTTGCACGGAGGAGATAATTAAAGCTGTAGATATTTGTGAATGGATCTTTACAAAGTATCTCGCGTCGCTTGCTGAATACTATTTAAGGAAATAAAAGCCTAATTAGTAATTAGAATTTCGTCATGTAATGAGCTACAAAACAAATCGGGGGAAGACTACCAGAAGTGAGAGTTACTAGTGAGAGACTGGTAATTGGTACTCTAGATGCTATTCAGTTCTATCAATCATAATTTAGAGGTTTCAGACACTTGGCACCTAACAAAAACACACCACAAGAAGAAGGTATGTTTCCATGAACATATATACCAAGGAAGAAAAGACTCAACGCTCTGAAGGCCGACGGCCAAACAGTCAAATGGAAGTAAACTTGATGATCAGTCCTAAAATTATCGGTTATAGTTCAAAACTTCTATGAAAATTATACCCAATTCAGGTATCTTTATTTCACTATACGATTGATTACAGAGATGATTCGAGATATATCCGCAAAATGCGACACGACTGCATAAAATCGTATTCTATTCAACAAGTTCAGAACAAAAAATCGAGAAACTTTTCTGTTAACCCTTCTCCCTTTCTTCATAATAGCAAGTAGTTAGTTTTCAATTCGATTGATAGAATCACACCTAGAGGTTAACGTAAATATTTGCCATTGTTTACCCATATTTCTCATGAATATCCAAGAAAAGCCTGATAATCCACCGAATAAATGAATGAAACAATTTATATATATATATATATATATATATATATATATATATATATATATATATATATATATATATATATATATATATATATATAAATTTGAAGTAAAATTCTAACAAATACGCATAGACAATCGCAACTACCTTTTAGTTTCGAACACCAAATCTATAGGAAATTTGCTCGCAACAAACGTATTCATCGCCAAAATGTAAATCTGATTATATATCCACAAACTATACAGACTACTGTCCTAGTATGTACAAGCTTAGTTCCAATACAGCTACAGTTATTTAAGAAAATTAAATCGAATTCACTGGGTTGATAAATGAGAATCAATCCGATTTAAGTTTTCGTAGTTGTTTTGTTTTTTCAAAGCATTTCATAATACTTCAGGTATACTGGATCTCACAAATATAAAAACATATTCACAAAAGGGCATAAGGAATCACTGATATCTTCTAGAGCCATAATATCCCAACACCAAAGCTATCGAAATATTTTTTGTAACTGGTTGTTATTTAGCATTCGAAAATAAAATGAATTTTTTGGAGTCCGGCACTTTACTGAAATGAAAATGGAAAATCTAAGTGTCACACTTCAAAATAGCATCAAACCTCGATACTTTCATTCACATCTACCATCAACCTAGATTTTTTACGCATGATAGAGTTCGGACTTTTTGCCAAACTGCGCTTTTACTAGTTTCGAATTAATTTTAATGAAGAACGATAGGTGCGGTGAAAATGAGATGTGAATAAACTTGAACGTAGCCTGTGTAGCTTACAGATAAGAAATCATCTTTTATTTGAAGGTGTTGTTTTGGATTTTGGCAGTAAATTGAAATTTCCTTAGTTTGGCCCCATATTAAAAAAATTCATTTAGATTGACTCATCTGTTGCAGAATTATGACGTTCAGAATGTTAACCACATCTACACAATAAGGCTTGTATATTCGAAAAGAGGACGCAGATTGCAAGAATTGGTGTCATACCGCCACCTTACAGATATCTTCTACCTCTTAAGAAAACATTTGTCTGTCTTATAGAATCTCCTGTATATTTCTATTTTACTATATTATTCGCAAAAGTGGGGTGCATGCTCTTCGGGAAAAATAGTTGTTATATTTACAGCAGTAGTCGGAGATATTTTAACTTATGTAAGGTTAGGTTAGGTTAGATTTCTCTTCGGGAAAAATAGTTGTTATATTTACAGCAGTAGTCGGAGATAGTTTAACTTATGTTAGGGGACATACGCGGCATGTCAGAAAGATACTTTTTTTCGTAAAAGAAATGAATTTTCTGCGCCTCAAAACTCTAAATTGCAAATTTTAAAGTTACATTCGCGTAAAGTCGGATGCCAAAGCAACACCCTGTATATTACTCAACTCAACAAATCATATGTATATCCGCTAACTCGCAAGACTGCTGTTTCAGATAGTATAAGTAACATTTTTTACACTCTTTTAGTTTTTTTGTGACGAAAAATTGAATTTTTCCGAAAAAATGCGGAGTTTTGGTCAATTTATCCAAACGTTACTTTCAAATTCTGGTGAAGGAAAATCAGAGATGGCTTGCGAATCCCGATGAAATATTACTTCAGTTCTCACATATTCTCAAACCATCTCGAGACATTTTGATAATTTATTCAATGTGAATCATAACTTATACTCCATCTAGTTAAAATAATTAATGCGTCAAGTGCGAGTAGGACTGTCTCACTGACCGTTCCGTATAAACATGAAATTTTATCAATAGCTACAAACATGATGAAGTCGATATGACGATATCAAGTAGATAAATATTTTTGGCGACTCTGAAACTCTCCGACGAAATTCGATACCTCAAAGATTTCTGATGTGCTGATAATTCAAATGCACCGCATATATGTCATGAAACATTTGCTGACATTTATAGAAACTAAGTTTGTTCAATTGTTTCAACTCATAATTTATCGCATCAGAAGGTCTTAAGTACCGAAAAATGCAAAACAAAATAACCAATTAAAACAATTTGAACGAAGAATCAACCCTTTATTGTAGTTGAATATTTATTGTTCTACTAGAGCAACATATATAAAAGTTCAAAAGATGAACAAGACTAAGAATGTGAATCTCCGAAAGGAAAATAAAATTCAGAATCTAGCAAAGAGATCTAAGTGCCATTAAATATATTATACAAAGGATAACAGTACATGTTATTTGCAATTTCTATTGTAATTTCCACTTTATTCTATTTGCTCTTATGTTTCACTTATTAAATTTTCACAGATTCCGTTGTGCTAGAGGGGTATATATTGAAGAATATATTTCACATTTTTGAGATTTGCTTGAGTTAATCTGTTTCGGCACTGGGGCTCCGGAATATCATTTATTATTATATTTTTTGGCTTTTTTTTGGAACTCAAGTGGTCTGCCAATCATCTAACTTGATGAAGGTCTATATATTCTGGTGCATACAGCTGGCACAGTCGTTTATGTTTCTCGATTTGGGCGAAATCCCTTTTGCATGGAAGTAAGTGTCCTCTGATAAAAAACTTCTGGTTAGTTTGATAAAATTTAGTTTATATAAAAACCATATACAATATACCATTTCAATTTTGTCTCATGCAGTTGTCGCTCCATATGATCACTTTTTTCATTGTAGACCTATCTTGATGAAGAAGTGCTTTCAGTAATATGCACCCATTTTCATTTCCCCCTCTTTCACTCATTGATTCGCTCCACAAACACATAATCTCAGTTTAGGTTTCTGCAATATGTAGTCCAAGATTACAATTTGACAACTGACGCCTATAAAACATATCGATATGTGGGAGAATAGGTGTAAAATGACGTGTTCCAGATCAATCGACATTCAAGATCTCAGTATCTGGCTCTTGAATATTCATGGCATCAATATTCAGCTTTGCTTTGCTTTTCGCAACTTCTGTTTGTAGGTACTCCGTTTTACACGATCAGCAGATGATTCAAAATTGCAGTTTAGAAAGTTGCAAGTGGAACACGTGTCAAACCAAGGTTATCCAAATCGAAGCTGAGGAAAATGTTTGTTAAATTTGTCAGGGTAAAATGTGTAGTTTACTATAATTAAAGGAAATTTTTCACAAAATGCAACAAATAAACGGTGGACAATTAAGTCAGGGCTAAGAACTTCTTTCTGGGCTTTACTCCCGCTGTAATGATTCTCCTCTCTTGGGAAGCGGTTTATATATTCTATTTCCCGTTTTTTAAATCGCTGGTGAATTTTCTAGGTTCATTCGTTTACTTCCATCCGTCCTGGTAGATACTGTTGTCTACCAATTTTTTCAAACAAGTCTTTAAATCTACGTGTTACATAAGATGAAGAGATTGGCAAAACTCTGGCAATCTAGTTGAAGATGCTCTTTCTTACCATTTGGGACAGTATAATAAACACATATTTGGCGCCAACTGCGTGCAGGACTGTTAAACGGACCATGACGCCGTCGATTTACTTTAACAATTTGTATCAAACCAAATAAGAAGGTTTTTTGATTTATTTGATATTTAATTTTGTAAATATGATCAAGCCAAGATCTTTTCGATTCTAACTGTACACTGCCTGAATAAAATTTGCATCAACAAACGACAAACTGACTGCAATAAGAAGATAACAGTCAACACACTAATAACCTATAAATTGCTTTGAAATCTTATAGCGTTTGGTTTTTCTTTTTCAGAGAAGGATGCTCTCGAAAACGTTTTGTTGAGAAACCACCAGTTCCTAATCCTTTTTCTTTCATTAGTTACACTTTCTGATCCTCTATTTCTTCTTTTTACTACCGCCAGCAACTCATATGTAACATTGGAACGTAATGGAACAGCACACTATTCACTTACTAAATTTTCACTTAATTCGTAAGATATATCCTTTAGATTCATAAGTACCTTGGTACATACAGCTAAGGCCATCTATGAAGCAATGTCTTATACACTAAAAGTAAATTGACAATTAATCCCTTCAACATGTTACTAGCCAAGGTATTTAGATCCTTTAGGCTTGAAAATCAAACAATTTTAAGAATTGAAAATATTTTCTTCCTGCAGAATTTCACGATATAAAGACAATAGTTTACTTCGAAATTATGCTCCCACGCGATTTTAAAAAAATGAAAAGAGTTTATTATTTAATTTTTTCGCGATCCAACTTCACATATATACTTTTCGCATGTTTCCTTCACTTTGAATAAACGACATTGTTTCTGGCAAAATTTCATGATGCAAGGTAAACGGAAAATATTCTTCATCTTTCAGGAAGGCTTATTCGATGTATTCGAGGTATCAAACTGTATTTATCGATACCATCAAAAAATAATTTTTCCAAATTTGGATGTAGTAAGGATACTCCCAGCTTTGTCTGTGATAAGATCACTGTAATAAACTGGAAATTCTCCAATATCCACACAAATATATCATTCATCATCATCATTCAGCCCTAAACTGTCCATTGCTGAACATTGGCCTCCCTAAGGCATTTCCATTTTTCTCTATTGTGTACGGTTGCCATCCAATTGGTGTGGACTCTTTTCAGATCATCGGTCCATCTGGTTGTAGGATGGCCTCGGCTTCGCTTATCTGCTCTTGGTCGCTATTCCAGAATTTTCCTCGTCCACCTTCCGTCGTTCGATCTTGCAATATGTCCTGCCTACTTCCACTTAGCGCCTGTCACTCTCTCCAAAGCATCATCCACAACTGTCCTTCTGCGAATCTGCGTGTTGTGATTTCTGTAGTTTTCGTGCCGATGCTTTGGTCAGGGTTAAGGTCTCTGCACCGTAGGTTAGAACAGGTAGAAAACACATGTAGAAAGCCTCTATCTTTAGTTTGATCGGAATATCGGTCTTGAAGGCATCACGAAGTTTGCCATATGCTGTCCATCCTAATGTTGTTCTTCTGAGCAGTTCTGCTGTTTGGTTGTCTCTGTCGATCCTCACTTCATGCCCCAGATATATGTAGCTATGGACCATTTGGATCTGATTGTTGTCAACACTTAATAGCTTATTAGGGACTAAATTGGTCATCACCTTTGTTCTTTCGAAATTTATCCTCAGTCCGACCGCCTGTATGGCGTCTTTTAGTTCTTGAATCATAATAGCGTGAGTATGATATTGTCGGCGAATCTAAGATGATTGAGTCTTTCTCCATCGATACTGATGCCTTTGTTTTTCCATTCTAACCTTTTAAGAGCATACTCTAGGACAGTGATGAATAGTTTAGGCGATAAAGTATTACCTTGGCTTTCGTGTCTTCCTATTTTGATTTTCTATGTCTGGAAGTGAAGATTGATCGTTGTTGTATATATTTTCGATGACATTTGTGTATCGATGGTAAATTCGGCATTTATTCAATGCTTTTATAATGACCATTAATTCTATTCTGAAATATTTTTTCCTACCATTTGTGACTTTTTCCTCGTGACCTTCACACCATTGTTTTCCTCAATAGTTCGGAGTGTTTGTTTATTTTTGTATTGCCTTAAGTTCTTTCTTTAGATATCTCTTTATTGACGTCCTTCATCTCATGTGGTTCCGTGTTAAAATCGCTAGCCTTGTTTCTCCGTTTTTCCATTTTTTCTTAGTTTCTGGACTTATTCTCTAGTCCTTTCAATTTTTCGGACATAATTTGTTTTTTGCCTGTCCGATGGTACTAACTATTCTGTTCTTTAGTTCATTTATGTCAGTTAGAGCAGACATGTTCTCCATTTTATCATCGATGAATTGCGGAATGCTGTCTCATATTCTGGATGAACTCATTATTTTATCTTCTTTTTGATCATTTTGTGTCTTTCCAGATTAGTAGATATTTCGATAGTAGCCCTAATCAATCTATGGTCATTGGATGTTGTAAACCTATTCAAAACCGTCATGTCTTTGAAGACGTTAGATATAAAATGAGCTGAGATTTACTTATCTTGTTATGTGAAATTACTGTCAAATATTACTGATCAAATAAATCGAACGCTCTCGTGCCTTCATTGAAAGTTTTTATAACCGCAGGACGGGTTACTTCTACGAACTTCTTCCCACTTTTTCATGTCCTGGCTATGAAAGTCGGAGAGCTACCCATATAGTTGAACAACAGTGTGATGCATTTTCTATCCCGCCGCTTGAAATCCGTAATAGATTTTCTGACAAGCTCATGACATGGGGCTTTTTTTTCAAATTTTGAACCTCTCTGAAGGAATACTTGTTACTCGTACATTGAACTCTGTGGCAATTGCGTAGAATTGTACTCTTTTCAGCTGAATCATTATTGGTGTTATAAAATATCTATATGATATACTTCCCGGAAGAACAGATTCTTCAAATAAAAACAATATTAACAGCGGATCTAATACCAAACTCTTTATTATCTCTAAAATCAGTACTTCTTCCTTGATATATTATGAAATCCAACATTAAGCCGTCGCTAGTACAACGAACAAAGTTTTTATGGCCTAGTGACCTTGGCTCAGTAGGAAAAAATTGCTTAAGAGTGCACTTGTCAGAGAAAGATATCATTTGTTCTTCGACGGAAAACTTGCCTAGAGAGCGCTCCAATTTCAACCAGTCTTTTTGGACGGCATCTATCACTGGTTGCACTATTGAAACACGGTTAGACACGTCAGAAACTGGAGAACTGTTATGTCGTACACATGCTAATTACATCGAAGAGCCATGAAACGGTCTCACGTTATGATTTCACAAACAGTTTTGAACTTGTAATTTCAATGGCAGTAAATTCGTAATCTGGAGTACGTAATGCAGCCCATATATAAGTGAATAGAATACATTAGTTGCTTCTTCAAAAAGCAGATCAGAAAAATTATTCTGCAAGTATTATATAGTTCTACGAACTGGCATTAAGTAATTCCAAGGAGTGATATCGTCTGGTGTTTCATCTAGGCTGAAGGGCTTTTTTCTCATAGCATTTTTTTATTGACTCCTTTAACATTTGCAATAGTTTCTTCATGTATAGGCTTGTTTCCTTGATCGTGTATAACTCGAGCAACGATTAGCGTACACTTAGCACTAATATCTGTCATTCATCATGTCCGCTAATTCATATTCCCCTATTCTTTCAGAAATCTCAATAAGATTTTTATCTTCAGAGTTATCGTCAGAATCGTGATTTTGACCAATCTTTCGTGTAGAGTGAGTTATTTAATTTCGAAATGACAACATTTTGAACGTATCGTGTCAGTTGTTAAACGTATACAGAGATAAGGGTATGAAGGACGATTCCTTTTTATTCATACGAAAAAAATCTGAATATTCACAATGAAAATTATTATGAAAAAATTAGTGTGACGACCTAACCCACACAAGTGTGCCGAATCGAGTTCATTCCTTAGTAAACTGAATTGAAATCATTTTTATGGTTATTTTATGTTTTTGAACTAACTGTTTATGTCAACAAATTTAGGCAAAATTACAGTTAAATCATTAAGCATAATGTCTCTTACCGCTCTTATTGCTTATATATAGTTTTAAAGTCGTAAGGTCTTTTCCGGCAATAATCCAAGGGGATGACGGTAGTTCGAACCGGGCGGAGAAGAAAGGACGCCGCGAAAAATAGGGGGACCGAAGACCCCCGCGAGTATTTTTTTCCGGTAGGGAAGGGTAGGGCAAAAGTCCATGCCAAATTTGAAGCTCCTATCTTGAACGATGGAGCCCTGTTGATTCTTAGAAAAATTTCGCCCAAACGTCCCGAGAGCGAACGAAGACGAAACGGCGAAATTTCTTCGGAATCGGAAACTCCATTCCGGAAAAAAGCTTCTAAGAAGCGAAAATAAAAAAGGTCTTCGATTTTTCGCGAGCGAAGGGGATGATTTCGAATTTGGTATAGAAACATGCAAACGACTCTTTTGTGCAATTGTAATAATGAAGGGTATATTTTTCACCACTATGTATTTGTAATTATGAATTGAACAGTCTTCTTATTGAGTAATTGATTCTCAAAAACAAATACATATTATTATGTTAAGATATCGATTTGAAAACGTTGTTCCTTGCTTTACTTCTCCCAGAGTATTACATAAAATGCGTAATCGTATAGCTACGTATGTTTGTTTATAATTCCTTTAACGTTCTGTATTATTGCCTTTCGGCCAATGACACGCCGGGGAATTCTGTCACCTCACTAACCTGGAAATTTTGCCGAACCCCTCTCGTGTCGAGGGAAGGGATCTTTAATGTCCAACACATGTCTGTTAGACAGGACCGACGGCTTAACATCTCCTCCAAGCTATTTCCAGAATCCGAATAATCGCACCGACATTGTGGGGATTGAACCCAGGTAACTCTGCGTAGAAGACGAGCATCATATCGTCTAGGCCACCGAGCCGGCTATATACCTACATCTAAAATCTCTTTTCTTCTTTAAAGTTTTTCTCAAGCAAGTTTTCACGAAAATTTTATGATGATTGTTCAAAATTCGACACACATTTAGCATTACTTCAAAAAATATCCAAAAAGCATATCGTGAAATGACCAGACTAAATATTATTATAATTCATATGATATAAATGAAAACTAAGGGTTATTTTCATAATTTTCATTGAGGACATAATGGCATAAATGTATAGCACCTCAAGTGTATATCTATCTGGACTCAAACTTCATGAAAAATGCGGAGCGAATTCTTTCAGGTTGGTTTTCTGATTCTGTAATCACTTTGAGAAATATAACTTGTTTCTGGAGCAGATTGATCAATTCCTGCATCTGCAAGAACAAGTCAATTATTTCGTAAAAGCATATACATTTAATTTAAATCAACAAACTCGGAGAATTTTGCCGCAGCATACCCTGAATTGTATTTCACAAACTAATCGTACATTTTCACTGAATAGTACACCGTTATAATCAAGAACCAGTAAACTTATATAAATCAAAATTTCCAAAAACTTTGAAACATATTTTTCCAAAATCGTGTGTACTATCTGATGATCAGTTGAAGTTCTATTAATATGTGAGTCGCCGAATCTTCGATTTCTTGGTAGGGTCTCAAAATTATTTAAATGCCCATTTACATTAGTCTAGAAGATTAATTAGGCTAAAAAGTAAGTTCATTTTTGCCCTTCAGTTCCCTTTTGTCGTCAGTTCAACTTATGGCTGAAAAATTTCATTTTAGTCTGTTTTAAAAATTCATCAATGAGTAACTACAATTTTCGATTATACATTTCTTAATATCCCTAGTTGAATTAATCAAGCAACATATGAATTGATTTCCTAATAACTATTTATTGTTATGTATACAATATAGAAATATTTGAAAACTAATCTTTTCATATCAACAAAGAAATGTAATCCTATAAAATATATTTCTTGAATGAAAAAATAATGAGGCATAAAATACACATTAGGTGGTATACACTGTTCGATATTTTTCGGTTTTTATTAAGAGACTAACTGCAACTTCCTTCACGTTCTAATGCAATTAGATTTACATAGAACAAGAACTAACCTTAACTTAATCAATGTAGAGAAAAACATGATTCAATGAAAGCAAATTGTATATTTGCAACACATAAATATATCTTAAAGTGAAATGGACAATCGAAATTCGTTCTGAAGAAACGGTGGCTTCCCTAAACGAATTTAAAATTATTCCAATTTATTTTATTTATCATTTATTGTATTCTAATTACGTTCTCGTTACCGAACTCAAAAGTTAATGATCATTTCTGAGTATCGAAGTCATAGTTAACGCTTATTTGTTTGTTAGTCAATTATTTGTAGGCATACAGGATGTTCAGTTTTCGATGCTTTTGTACTACAGCTATGTGAAATACACACAACCAAATTTATATGGAATCACCCGATATTTCGAATATTACCTCAGAGATTTTGAAAATTTCGAAGGATTGTCAGAATTGATCTTTTTCGAGATATTTCAATTGAAAAAAGAAACAAATTAAGGCTTATTTCAAGAAAGAAACGAATAAAACAAAATAAGAGACTCTTTCTGCATGTAATAAAAAAATTGAAAACTGTTTTCTCGCGAAGTAGGTATTTTTTCCCGACCTCAGTAGCTTGTACTACATCTTCTTGCCGTGATACAGGACTGAATCCGTCTAAGCATACTTTGGATTAGGTTTTCGACCTCCTCTGGGGTGATATTCTGCCACTCTTCTGTGGCGGCTTGGATGAGCTGCTTTGGGGTTCTTGGATTATCCTGGCGCGATTTAATTGTCCTTTTGAGGTTTTTCCCATGAATGTTTAATAGAATTTAGGTCTGGAGTGCAAGCTGGCCAGTTCACAATAGCGATTTACTCAGTTTCAAGATAATGCCGAGCGACGTTGCGGGTATGCGGAAGAGCATTATCTTGCATAAAAGTGAGATTCTCACCGTGGGCACCTCGCCAGAGTGTTACTACGGGCTCCAGCACTAGGTCCACGTAATTTCTAGCCGTTACACAATCAGGAAACGAAATCAAATCTGTTTTGCCTCCCAGCATCCAAGCAACATCACACTGTCCCCTTGGTATTTCGGAATTTGTCTTGCTGCTCGGAGTCTCAAAACCCGAATCCGCCGGTCATCTGATCCAACACCAATTCTGGTCTCATCCGAAAAAGAACATTTCACCAATTCTCAATATTCCAATTTTGGTTCTCGATACACCAATTAAGTCCGTTATTTTTTCGATGTCTGGTTAGCTCTGGAACTCTTAAGGGCCTTCTGCCCTTGAACGAAGTCTTTGACGTATCGTTTCGACTGCTACACTGATACCTGTAAACTAGGGTCTCTTCTCGCAATTTGGCTCAAAAAGTGGTCTTATTCTTCAGAAGTGATCTTCCTACGACTTCTTCTAGGCCTATTTTTGAGAGATTGTAACCCCACGTATAGGGCGTAGGTTTTTGAAATCATCCCTTGTGATAGCCCCATTGTGACCGCTATATCCCTCTGTGTCACCCCTCCTTCAACGAGAGCAATTATTTGACCCCCCTGCACATCGGACAATCTTACGTAAGGCATTTCCAATTATGATTATGGCCTTTTTCAAATTGTGAAATTCACAGTTTCAGATCTCAGTGAAGACTGACTACAATATCCCGAACATGTGGTAATAATTCAACATTTCATACTATCCAGTTTTTCTACAACGAAAAACTTCATTCTTCACAAGTAGTCAAAGATTCATGGTTAAAAACAATCAATAATGTGGAACACCGAGTGATTCGATAAAAATTTGGTTGTGTAATTCACAAGTAGATCAACAAATGAAAATTTTGTCAGAATAAATCACATCTTAATTATCTACTGTTTCTACTAGACTATTTTTAATGGAAATGCCTAATCGGACTACCATGTACAATTTCATGCGTGGCTCAAAAAATATTTTATAGGTCGCCTTGAGACTCTTCTCCGTTTTCGTCGGTTAAGAATGGTGGTGACGATTCCTTACCCAATATCCCTAATGAAGGTTGATATAGGTAATATTCAAGATCAATTCGAAATAATTTTAATATGAAATTAGGCACACAAGAATTATTAACTTTCTGTTGGATACATAGTTGGCCGAAGAACGGGAAGTAGCTAAGAGGAATTTGTATCAATAGAATCAATAACTTTCAGACAGCTTCAGTATCAGAAGCTCCAAAAACGTGAACATCGTTAGAGATGTTGAACTTCAGATTTACTTTTTTTTATAGAAGCTAGATACTGAGCGTCCGTTTTCTGTTTAGGTATTCTAAGCTCAAACAAAACCGAGAATATTCATCGTTTCTCGGTGGAACGAAACATTTATTGATAACTTATCATGTCCATAATTCATCTACCATATCATAGAACCTACTATTCGTTCTATTATCATCTTTCACTCTTCAATGCCAAAACATTAAAATATAAACAAACAGAATTCGGATGAATGGAGTAACATTACAAAATGAAAATCTAAAACGGAAAATTAATTCAATATATCACGTTCATCAAATGTAATTCTTGCTAACCTGATGCAAGAGACTAGCGAAATTAATATTTTGAACCGTTACAAATTGAAAATATGATTCATTAAATTCATTATGGTTACCAGATAAAAAAACGTTCAGAAGAAAGACAGTGTTTCTCATTTTCTTCGCCTGTTTGTTGTTTGCACTTCTAGGAGATTTCTTGAGCTTAGAAGAAATCGATTTCTACTGTCCTGTTGATTCTATCAAACATCTTGTAATAGCCTTCAATTGACCGAGTACTGAATAACAATCATTATTAGTAGAAAGTTCATTTATTTAATGCTTACCACATTTACTTGATACGATTCAATTGTGGTTTCTAGGTTGAGGAGAAATTTCTTAGACCATACTGAAAAAATGTAGTACTGACCTGATTCTGACATGAAATTATCCTCTTCTTTCAAAATATGATACAAAAATAGAATCATGGGGAATAATTTTTATTAATTTTCATCTAAACCTACAATCTCAAGGCGTGAACCCTTATTTTCAGATGATAAAATTTAATAATGTTAATGATTTATGGAGTGATGAGATTTAGAGGTTGAAAACCGATAATTATGATTTATATTTATTATGAATCTCTCCATAACTTGACTTACATAAAAGATACCGCTAACTTCAATATGATTCTGAAATAACATGTATATCTCATATTGAAAACTAAAATTTAAAACTTAAGCGTAATGAAGCTCCTTTTATTCTTGTGAAGCTAATAAAACCAGAAAGAATCAGAAATGTATGCCAATCTTCAGTCAATTCATTGTATTAGATGGTATTAATAAAAAGTGATATTATTCTATACCAACATTCACCGATCACTTCACATTTTTTAATATAGAGAGATAAGATATTCAACTTAGATTTGAAAATAACGTTTCAACAGAAAACTATACAAAATATGGCAAATTATAACATTTAATAACACAATTTCAATTACCAAGAAATGCTACATGTTTACACATATATTTACGATGTACAAGTTGATGTAAACTGTTTCAAATGCGAAAATAATATTCTACTCCTACTAATCATGTATTAAAATGGACACACGATTTTTGAAGAATACTAATCTACGATAGTCATGCCGAACTAGTAGGTATTCTTCTTCATTTCAAATTAGCTGCATCATCCACTCAAGGTTTTCAGCGGAGAATAGTTAATACAAATCACAAGGTATGATAAAAAGTGGTGAAATGCAGTTATTTCGAAATTTCTGATACAGGTTCATTTTCAAATTTAGTGTTTGCTTAATGTTGATTCATAGTGAAGTGTTTAAGTTCATAATTCCTCATCAACTGCGTTCAACGGTGTATTTAGGACACTCGCACAAGATATGTGCTATAGTTATTTCGAAATTTCTGATACAGGTTCATTTTCAAATTTAGTGTTTGATTCATGTTGATTCATAGTGAAGTGTTTAAGTTCATAATTCCTCATCAGCTGCGCTCAACGGTGTATTTAGGACACTCGCACAAGATATGTGCTATAGTTATTTGGACACTATACATATTTGCCGTGTGGCTTATCCTCAACCGATTTACTTTCACTCAGTTTCTGCTATTACTGTTGGTCGGTTGATGAAGTATGGTTGACAAAATAGGTACCACAGCCTTGAGCTGGGTGTTTGTGGTATTTCAAATCAATTGCCACTCTTTCTGTATACAAAATGGTTCAGTTTCTATAGGATAAAATTTAAAGACCAATTGAGAATAGAAAAATGATATGAGTTTGCTATATGAACTATATTCGAATAATGCTCCGTTCAAGTGTGGAAAACAAACAAATTTATTAATTGTTGCTAAAGGACTGCAGATATTTGAATGAAATTTCATAGGCGTTAAGTGCCATCCAGGATGCAATGAAGATATTATTTATAATTTAACCAGTGGTATCGAAACTATCACTTAACTGGATATTTCTGAAGAAAAAATTAGTATGTCACTATTTTTTCAAGAAGTAATAATGTGGCTCGGATTCTTCATGCAATTTGGAAGGAAAAAGCATACCTTCAATTTTTCTGTATGATTCAGTCTTTGTGAGTAAAATCTTAATATTTCAATTAAGAGAATTTTTATGATAATGAAACAAGAAAGAAAACAAATTAAGATAATGGCGTTCAACAGCAAAATTAAAAAAAAAAATTTAGGGAAATGGCTCCAAATGTAGTTCACCTATATCAATATATCTGCAACAGCGCCTAATTAATTAATTTATTGCAGCAGATATTTCATTCTGATTTTGATGCATATCATTGCAGACTTGCAAAATCCTTAACACTTAGACGTCCCTTGTACATACTGGAGTAGCGTAAATTTTTTCTTTTGTAATTCCTCAACATAAAGTTCAGTGGATTAAGATCCAGTGATCTGCGTGGATAAGCCATTGGCCCAATGTCATTGATTAAGTCACGATGCTTATCATTTCTTCCCAGCCGACCAATCCAACGATGCGAATAATTAGTGTTTTACCATTTACTCACAGCTACTCTAAACTGCGAGGGGCTCCATTAATTTGTATTAAACTTTCATATCTTAAATAAAAAGGTAATTCTTCGATGTGATTTTGAAAGTTAATCGTAAGGAACACAAAAAATAATTCTGAGGTTAACCTTGGGGGTAGAAAATGTCGAACGCAAAATTGTTATCAAAAACCCCAAAGCAAAAATTCACCAAAACTTCATTTTGAAATGATCTTGGTCGAATTTCCCGATGATTTTCTTGTGCCCAAACATGGATACTATGGTAATTCGTTACCTTACTCAGGTGTCGATCCTGAACGGGATGTAGTTAATATGCACGTGTATGGTCGTCTCGGTATATACTTAATATTTGAGACTTAGGTATTTGAAATTTCTCAGCTGCCTTCCGAGAGCTGAGCTTCGGATTAGTGTCAAAGTGTGCGACTGCGATTGTAACTCCGACGGTTTCTGTTTAGTTCATTATCAACACACATACCAAAGTTACGAAAATTCTGATATGTTCCAACGAAGACACGAGCATCTGGCATTCTTCTAGTTGGATAGCGTTTTCGATATTCTCGCTTACACATTTCCATCAGAATATCCATAATAAAATGAATATCTGCGTATTCATATTACTAAAACGTATTTACAGAATAATACTTAGAAAACTAATAATAACGGTGACAATATCAAGTATTAATAATAATAACAATAACAAAAACAAATCAAATTACTAGAGAGCTAACTAACTTTTACTAATTGCCTGTCTCTGTAAATTTTGTTTGTTTGTTTTCGAAAGATCACTAGTCAAATTTTTTACTCGATTCTCTTCAGTAAAAACAAGTACGCAGATATTAGTTTTTGGTATGAATTTTTTGATGGAAATGCAGTAGTTCATCAATATCGAAGACGCTATCCAACTAGAAAAATTAAGAATTAATTGAGGATTTGCACCCTGGGGATGCTGAAAAGAGAATGAGTAAACTGAAGGGAAGAAATTCTAATTTTTCGAACAGAGTTTCTTAAATCGATCAATCCGTTTGCACTAGACATTCAGCAACAAATTGTCATAATATTCATACTTAACATACCAAAAATTCTCGAGAAATTCTACCAAAAAGTTACGTGGAACAGAAAAATTCTTTGAATTCTCATTTTAATTTTTTACTCGCCGATGCTGCCATACAGAATAATCGAACAATTTTTTTTCTCCCAAGTTAAATGAAGAATAAGAAAATTAATTCAAATTTTTGTAGAAACAGCGGCCTATCAATTTTTCTTCAAAAAAATCCAGTAGCGTGTAAGTACTGACACTACGGGAAAAAATTATAAGCAATATTTTCATTGCAAATCATACTCCCTGGACAACAGGTGACGCCTATAGAATATCATTCAAATAGCTGCAGTTATTTGGCATTAATTAATTAATTTCTTTTACGAAACCTGTATTTCTTTAAGGAGGCATTTTTTGAATATAATTTATACAGCAAAATTTCATTTTTTGATGCCCTAGTGGTCTCTTGAATTTCCGCTATAGCATCTGGTTTACCCTGTATGATATCCGATTAGGCATCTCTTGTATGTTTGAGGCAATTTATCGATAGTAGTGGGTAAATTCGGTTTTCAGACTGAGATCACTGTAAGCCGGTCGTCCTCCTCATTGCCTATTATCCCCACAGAAATTCTACGGTTTTGTTCTGACCCTGGAGATTGAGAGGAAAGGGTCCTTATGTATAATTGCTTAAAACCTCTCAATACGCTGTACCAAGTGATGGTGAACATATTTTCAAATCCTGAATAACGTTGAGAGTTCGTTAAAATAACTTGAAAGGCGGAAGGCAGTTCTGATTTCATCGACGACGTTACGTTTTAGAAGCATCGGTGTATATCTTACCAGCTAAGTATTTGGATAAAGTGTGTAAGAAATTTTTGTGGATAAAGGTTGGAGTGAATGAATGGTTAGGAAAATTTGTGAGCATTTAGTTGATTGTACGTATTTTTGTTTTGACTACCCTATGCTCATTACTGAATTGCATTTATTTTATTTCAATCACACACAGTTATTTTGGGAAAGTGAGATAAATTTTTCGTAAAAAGGTCTGAAACTTTAATTCACTTATTACTTCGAATTATGAAGGTTTTTGGTTGACCATTGCGATAATGTAAATTTTTGCTATAGAGTAATGGCGATCCCTACTCACTTTGTTTCATTTGTGAATTTTATAAAACAAGAGTGAAATTTTAGCAGAACTAATTTGAAATATTACCGTACGTATTTCGGTTTTTCGGTTTCCTCGCAACATGAACCTTGAGCAAATTATCTGGTTCATCATATACCCAATGCTCAAGTTGATTGGCATAAACAGTTACTGTATATAACTTTTAAGATGTCATAAATATGAATTAATCCAAAATTTTTTAAAGATTGATTTTGGTGTGTTCTTTCATTGAAAGGAACTAATACAAATGCAATTATACAGGGATATCCATCGGGACCGTCCGTTGAAAACTTTTTGAGTTCCAATTACAATATCAAGCTGAAATCAATTGAAGTGTATTATTTTCGAAGTGAAACCATTTCCGGTTATACCGGAAGCGACTAAATTTCTGTGAAAATTTATTAATTCGGTTTCAAGAAGATGAGACAACTCTGCAAAAAATTATATGGTCTGATGAAACCAAGTTCAATGAAAGTGGAATATCCAACAGGAGAAATCGACACTTTTGGGCCACAGAAAATCCATATTTCATTGAGGTTATTGATTTCCAAAATAAATTCAGCGTGAACGTTTTTGCCATTTTAATGAATGTTGTGTTGGCTTATATCATTCATGAGGAAAATCTTAATGAACAAAGATACCTGGAAATTTTGAGAGGAACATTACCAAATTTGTTAGATGGATTACCTCTTAATACTCTGAGGGATTGCTATTGCCAAATGGATGGTGCACCAGCACATAAAACACGAGCCGAAGATCGGCAGCAAACAGAAATGTTCGAGGATAGATGGTGGGGTAATCAAGGACCAAATTTATAGCCTCCGCGTTCTCCAGACCTGACGCCCCTTGATTTTTATTTATGGGGCAAAACCAAGAATGAAGGATATCTTATTCCTGTAAGAAGTGAAGAAGAGTTACTAGCGCGCATTCATAATGCTTTTCGTAATATTGATCCTGAGGAAACTAGAATGGCAACTCATCATGTTCGTATACGAGCTGTCAAGTGTATCGAGCAAAATGGGGCCCATATTGAACATTCAATCAGATCGTAGATTAGTTTAGCCTTTGATATTTGTTATCATTTATTCGTATTAATGTAATTGTCTTCGATGTTTGTTTTTCGCTTAGTTCCTACAATTTTCATTTATCCGAATTGTAGAAAATTGCTTCTAATGCTTCGAAATTTTATTTTACTCATAGACGGTTAATTTGGAAATTGGTTACTGAATTGCCTGCAATTTCTAACCACTACTTTTTGACATTTTAAAATGAATTAAAAAAAGATTAAATATATTTTCGTTTGAATAACCAGTGGTTTTATTCCAAATGTGTTGTATTTTTTGGATATTTTCAATCTGAAATAACGGCAATTCTTGTTGAAATATCAAATTCGAATGAACGAAGTGACAAGTACATTAATTTTAGGCACCTGTCAGATGAGCGTAGCCAGTTCAGCTACTTGATTCAAATATTTCAAAGCATTCTCTGTTAGTTCTTGCAAAATCATCAAAATTCAATATATTCCCAAATTATTTGGGAACTATAAGAGATGGGTATAGTACATGCTGATATAATTCCATCTGAAATTTGACGCTTCATCTGAAGGCGATATAAAAATTGGCACGTGCAATTTGAAAAAATTGAGTTATTGCTGTTTGAAAAGGGCCAAATTGAAAAAATCATACAAAACAACGCAATAAACATTTGAAATGTGTAGATTACTTAAAAATTCCTCGATGCTCCTTCTTTCCACCCAAGCACGAGCTACAATTTTCTTAAAATACGAGCTACAATTTTTTTAAATGATCCTCAAAAATCGAGTTTATAACAAAAATATTTGAATCTGTCAAAAGTTTTGACAGATAAGCGCCAACAACTTGGGTATTTCATGCTCAAATGTCGGTTCTAGATGTATAATAAAAAAGGTAGATTGCCATTTGAAATAACAAAGTGATGACCCACTTCCGGTTAAACCGGAAATGGTATCACTTCGAAAATATTGGACTCCAATTGGAAATCGCTAGCTATGACCGCGTATAAAATTTCAGCTTGATATTGTAATTGGAACTTAAAATGTTTTCAACGGACGGTCCCGGTGGATATCCCTGTATATCTTAATCCATTTTTAGCCATGAGTCCTGTCGCTAATAATGATGATTCATCTTAGAATTCGATCTAAATCCTTTTCAAACCAATTCAGTTTTGATGTTGAAATTATTTGGGATTTTCAGATAATTCAAGTTAAGTCCTAAGTGACCTGCTCCGCTGAAGAAAGGAGCTTGGTGAATTGTAATATTATAAAATAAATACAGTTATTGATATATTAGAAATATAATTCGATTTTTCTTAGTCCAATTAGTTTAGCATTTCATTTCAACTGAGTTCAAATTCCAATCTGACCTGATAATTTCTTCTGATTTCATAAGGTTTGAAGGGGTTTTTCAATCAGATAGACCAATTACGTTGGCTATTACTGAGGTTGAGATTTCAGGTTTCTCAATTACTTCTCAAACAAATTTGTTTTAATTTCTTCCTCAATTTCTTCATTATATTTTATAGCTCTCGATTCTTTGAAATATCCATTAGTAGTAAAAGAATCGGCATAGCAATTTTAGTAGAACAATTCTTATACCTCTTGCTTTTTGTGTATGTAGTTACTTCATCCGAAAATAACTGCATGAAGTGCCTCTAGAAAGTTCCTTCTACTTTAAAATTCATTAAAAACAACAGTTACAAAATATTTTCGAAATTTAACACTATGTCAATTTTTGTCGATATACAAAGAACTGTGAAATATATCAATAATGTTTTCTATTATTTGGGGTTGTCTTAAATTCGTGGCCTCGACTCCTGAGATGATTTTCCGCTATGTTCCCAAAAATGTGAGAGTAATCGCCAAGAATAAACTATTTGAGCCTTACTACACGTGTGGAGATATATTTTATAAATACTTGAAATATTATAGCTCCTTTTGAAACTAGTCCTGTGAAACAGGAATTACACTAAATCAGCTTTCAGGTCAACGGAGTATGTTTTGCCTTTGAAATATTATTCTTAATTTTACCAGTGATGTCCATACTATACTTAACTGGATATTTTTGGCAAAATAGTTTGCACGCCACTGTCTTTTAACGAAATTGAAATCAGTTTTGGATTTTTTATTCAATTTGGAATTAATTTTCCTGTGTTACTCAGCAGTTGCGAGAAAAGGTCCATTCAAATTAGAAGAAATTTTGTGTTTAAAATACAACAAGTTCTACCAATTAAACTGATGAGGTTCAACAACTAAATTAAATAAATAAAAATTTTAGAGAAATTTCTCCAAATGTAGTCCACCCATCGTGATAAATAGCGACTATGTAATGCCAGGTAGATTAAAATAGCGGAATTGCCGTAAATCAGCTATTTTAGTTCTCGAGTTATTTCAAAATTTTAAATATTTCAGATTTCGTTGATACTCGATGTCACGTTTTCTAAGCTACGTAAAAATGATTTTGACATTGTGAAGGCAATTTATTGTACATATTCAAACGGCGTGCAGACATATTTTCTGTCTAACGCTTTTCGAGTAATGATTCAAACTTTCAATTTTGTGGAGAAACTCATAAGCGGCTTTGATTTTGTACAACGAAGTATGCTTCTTATTTTTCAAACATATACACACACTATGAACAGTCATTTTTCACATCCACGACGTGTTCTCATGTAAAATAGAAAATTATTTAGTTTTTCACTGAAACGTTCAGTAGTTCTATTTCAGAATGCATAGTAATAATAAAATGGTTTTTATTCTATCCGGCAAATATTAATTGTTATTTTGATAGGTTCGAAGAATTTTTAAACGTTGTCTCATCAAGTGGCAACAATTATAATAAGCATAGTAGATGACACTTTAATTGTTGTTACTACCAATATATCAATTTCAAGAAACTGAAAAATATCGAGGAATCGAGTCTTGGTATTCTTACGGAAAATACATAAGCCTTATGAAACACCATATCGTAGTTTTTTAGTCAGTGGATAACCAGCGTCGACTCGATTTGTACAAATAACATTATAGAATTTAGAACAATATCAACAAACACATCTCATGAATTACAACTTGCGACATTATCGCTATATGTGTAGACACATGGAAGAATTTTTATTCAAAGAACAATATTCAACCTTCCATAGAATGTGAAACATTCTTCCCTGAAGGAGCTGGTTTTCCGATCAACCGTTCATAATCATCGTCAACCAGGGACACCCAGCATTGGTGAAACTTGGTCAGATGTCATGAATAGGAGCAATAGACTGCAGTTTCGGTCTTATTTGACCTCCTCAATATTGCATCCCCATTCACAACATCAGGCCAGGCTACCACTTACTTATCTCAATCCGTTGGAGCGCAACAAAACATGTAAATGTTATTGCGCCCTCCAACAATATAGAGGCCACTCACTATCGCCAAGGGACACGATGAAAACAAAGGGTAAATAAACAGAAAACTTCAAGAAGTCAGACTAAATCGACTATTTCTCGCAACGATATACACCGTGTCAGCAAGATAGCGATCTGTCGAAAGACTAGCGCTTCTTATTCATATCGGGCTGTCAACAAGGTATACATCACATCTCATCGATGACTTGCGAAATCATTGCTTTATGTCTAGACACATTGAAGAAACAACAATTCATTGCTCCTGTTTATGACATCCGACCGAGCTGTACGCTGCTGTGTGGCCCTGGTTGACGATATTTATGAAGGGTAGATCGGAAAACCAGCTCCTCCAGGAAAGGATATTTAACATTTCACGGAAGGTTGTACATTGTTCCTTGAATAAAAATTCTTCAATGTGTCTATAAACAGAGCGATAATTTCGCAAGTTGTCATTGATGAGATGTGATGTACACCTGATTGACAGCTAGATATGAATAGGGAGCGTTAGACTTTCGATAGATCGCTTTCTTGCTGACACGATGTGTAGCGTTGCGGTAAATAGTCGAACTAGTGTGACATCTCAAAGTTTTCTCCTTATCTCTTTGTTTTGATGGTTTCCCAGTGGCGATGATGAGTGACCTCTGAGTCGGTTCGCTGGGGGACACAATAACATTTACATGTTTTGGTGGGCTCCAACGAATTGAGATAAGTAGGTGGCAGTCTGGATTGAATTGTTACGCAATACTTATGAGGTCAAACCAGACCAAAATTGAAATCTTTTACTGCTATTCATGACATCCGACCGAGCTTTACCGCTGCAGTGTAGCCGTGATTGACGATGATTATGAAGGATGGATCGGAAAACCAGCTCCTTCAGGGAAGGATATTCAACATTCTACGGAAGGTTGAATACTGTTCCTTGTATGAAAATTCTTCAATATCTACAAATTTTCAGAAGTTGTCTGGACTGATGATGGGATATTCAATCGTCAAATTAAACAACAGTAGTTGTTTAGGTCTGAGCACTGAAAGCTCTTATTAGATGGTTTCAAGCCTCTCCATTTCAAAGTACTGATGATATCAGCCAATGTGGAAGGGACTGCTGTCAATGGAAATCAGGAGAAAAAGAGAAGGTGGATCGAAATACCGATATGTTATAATTTTGTTATTAACTCTGGTGAGGAGAAAATCCGGCAACAGCTTTTTTTTGTCTTCTAAAACCACGCTTAACTGAAGTCTCGGACGAAATGAATTAAAGGTGAATAGTATTTTATTATTTTTTCAACAAAAGTAGAGATATAATAGACATAACGCTTTGAAAAGGTAAGCGGAAACAATATTAAAAACAGAAATGAAAACTCTACAAAGCTTTCTATGACCATAATGTGGCAAGGTGTATATTGATCAAATTTAATATAATTGGTGATATATGTGA
This sequence comes from Cryptolaemus montrouzieri, assembly GCA_013387265.2. Lineage (NCBI taxonomy): Eukaryota > Metazoa > Arthropoda > Insecta > Coleoptera > Coccinellidae > Cryptolaemus > Cryptolaemus montrouzieri. The sequence continues at coordinate 47,241,701 of JABFTP020000185.1, read as the reverse complement.
TATAGATATCAATCTACGACGTCATATTGGTATCGATATGAGATCAAGCAATTGTGTGTATTAAAATATAAATGCATCGGTAGGCATAAGTGATTTTTATGTATTCACTTGTATTGCGTCATGAATTATGTCCTCAAACTAGATATAATATTATCATTGCTGAAATTTATGTTCAATTACTAAATTAGGAAGAATATATATTTTCAGTATCATAAGGTATCTCCTTATCAATCAGTGACCGCCAATTTATTTAATTTAAATTAAGATGACTAGATGGAAACAAGAACACCAGTCAGATTGTGAGCTCGTCCACTGGATTCTGAGGATATATTGATTGCATCTGCTGTCATCATAACATTGAAGAGATGACAAAGGAATATGAGTATCTCTATGTGATCTGAAATACATAATGCCTTGTATTTTATCATATTAAATTTTCCATAACTTTTCAGAACAATTGAAATTTTATTTTAGTTTCTTTTCAAGAAACGTCGTGTAGAAGAAAATAAAATTCAATCTATTTATTTTATGTGAAAGGAACAATAAACGCTGTTTAGGAATATCGAAACCATTTTCAATTTTGATTCGTAAAAAATGCGAGTTTTCGAAAACTGAAGTTTAAGAAAATATCTTTCTGCACGTCATTGGTCTATATTTGGAAAATTGTGTGCTGAAAGTCTTACGTTTAGGTAACTAAAATATCCAGAAATCTAGAATGTCCTGATCGAATATGTATCATTTCATCTGAACACTAAATACGTTCTAATATATTGAAACTTGTCCACGGGCATGAAGCATTTTCTAAATATATCTTGCAGAATACTGTTAAAATATTCGAACATTAGATTGCCACTGAAATTTAAATAATATTTCGAAAGAGTAGGCTACTAGCGGGCTTCATTGTTGAGTTATAAATATACAGGGTATCACATAATAGTTTGACACAACTCAGGGGGGTATATCTACGTGCAATTTTGGAAAAAAAATTATAGAAACATAGGTCCACGAAAGCTTCGTGACAGAGATACAGGGTGTTGACATTTCCGGAGAAAATTGTTTTTTTCTACAAAATTCCTGCAAATTTTGAGACATTCAGCCCGAATTTGGAATGCAAGCTATTTTTTACAGACTCCATCATAACTCGTCCTAGATTTTATCTGAAATTCGCAAGGTGTTTTCTTTTACGAGACCATGTCTCCTTTTGCCTGTCAACAGTTTTTGCAGTACACCACTAACCAGCGTACAATGAATTTCGTCATCTTCGTTCAATTTAGAAACTTTTTTGACACCTGTAATGTTTTCGTATCTCCAACCGCTTTGAGTGAAAAATTATTGAATTTGAATTATTTGAATTGTCTGTTATTCGCTTAATAAAACAAAATAATAGAATTACTCTGTAGGTATGCCCAAAATTTGCTTTACTTTTGATAGCTCGTCTTCTGCGACACAATATATACAGGCCTCTGTCTTTCTTCGCATATTATTACGCACTCGTTGAAATATTCCTGGGGTATTTCTCATCGTGTCACAAGAGGTTATTATTCGATTTTCCAATTCTTCTACATTGTTCACTGGAGTGGTATAAACTAAGCTTTTGAAATATCCCCATATGAAAAAGTCTAAACTATTTTAGTCTGGGGATCTAGGAGGCCATGGTTCTGGCCCGAACCGACTTATCCATCGGTTGTTGAATGTATTATACAAGAATTGCCTAGCTTCTCTACTTAAACGTGCTGGTGCCCCATCATTCATGAATTACATTATGTTTCTCACCATAAGTGGCACATCCTCGAGCAATAATGGTAACTTCTCTTCAAGAAATTGCCAATAAGCGGGACCGTACATTTTGTTAGTTGGAAAAAGTTCCCAATCAAATAATTTCCAATTATTCTAACCCAGACATTCAGTGAGAAATGTTCTTGATAATGAGATTCTTCAATCAAATGGGGTTTCCTCAGCCCAATAATGATTATTGTGAAAATTTGTGAAAGCAGTTCTGGAAAAGTAAGCTTCGTCTGTTAATATTATTACACTATCAAAATGAGCATTTTCTCTAATTTTATTGAAGAACCATCGACAGAAATTCAGTCTTGAAGAAAAATCTCGAGGAAGTAGAGTTTGGACGCGTTGAATATGAAACGGGTACAATGAAAAGTCGTGGAAAATCCTCCAAACTAGAACATGTGAAATATTCAACTGATTTCCAATTTTTCTTGTACTCACATGAGGATTCAAATCAATACAGTTCAAAACTGCTTCCTCAATATCTGGAGTTCCATTAGTTTGAGTTGCACATTTTAAATGATTATTTGCAGTAAAAGTACCAGTTTTTCTCAACCTTCTGTGGATATTTGAAAATGTTGGCCTGTCGGGTGCTACTCGATTTGGAAAGCGCACCTGATATAATCGCCTAGGTTCTGTTGTGTTTTAGTCAGCCAGACCGTATATATATATATATATATATATATATATATATATATATATATATATATATATATATATATATATAATCTGTTATAATTTTGTTATTAACTGATATCAAATTCAACATTATAGGTGATTTATGTCATATAGATATCGATCTAGGACGTCCTATTGATATCGATATGAGATCGAGTAATGGTGTGTATTAAAATAGAGGGTGTCACATAATAATATGTCACAACTTGAGGGTGTAAATCTATGTGCAATTTTAAGAAAAAAATTTTATATAAATAAAGGTCCCCAGAAGCTTCGTTGCGGAGCTACAGGGTGTTGACATTTCCGAAAAAAATTGGTTTTTTCTACAAAACTCCTGCAGTTCTTGAGATATTCTGTCCAAAATTGGAAGTCAAGCTATTATTTACAGCCTCCATCATTACACGTCCAGAATCTTAACTAGAATCCACAAGGTGTTTTCTTTTCCAGAGACTTGTCTTCTTTTGCCCTCAATACTTTTTTGCAGTACGCCACTGATTGCAATTTTTTCTTTTTCGTCATCCAACCGTTCTTGAGCAAGAAATTATCAAACGATTGTATGCATTCGCTGAATTGAAAGCATTTCTGATTACGCTTTCCAAATCGAGTATTTAAATATCCACAGAAGGTTGAGAAAAACCCAATTCACCAAGGATATGAATTTAAGAACAGATGTTTATGAATGATATAATTTGAAAACCGTTCCACAGAAAAAGAAATCCAGAGAAATCGAGAAATCCGGAATAAGTCGAGAACAAAACGTGGAGGACATTTCCAGCAATTTATTCAGTTTGTAGTTGTTCTTCTTTTAGTTTGATATTGAATAAGTATATATTGTGTCGCAGAAGAAGTATCAAAATAAAAGCAAACTTTGACAACAGCTGTGATTTATTTTCTCAATTGAACAATGAATTTAGCTGGATAATCGTGAAGAGAATTAGGGAATCATTTCTATCTATTTGCAGTATACAGAAACGAATATATATTGAATCAATCGGAATTTCACATTATTGATTGTTTTTAATCATGGATCTTTGACTACTTGTGAAGTTTTTGTTTTAAAAACACATATGCAAGATAGTATGATAGAAAATGTTGATTTCATACCACATGTTCGGAATATTCTATTCAGTCGTCACTCAGATTTGAAACTGTGAATTTTAAAATCAAAAATAGCCTATAATCATAATTGAGAATGCCGTTCATTGACACAGAGGATATAGCGGCCACACTGGGGGTATCACACGGGGTGATTTCAAAAACCTACGCCCGATACGTGGAGCTACAATGTCTGCAAAATAGGCATAGGAGAATTCGTAGGAAGATCACTTCTGAAGAACAAGACCACATTTTGTGCCAAATTGCAAGAAGAGACACTAGTGCGTCGCACCCAATACTCCAAAGGCAATTTCTGGAAGCAACAGGCATCAATGTATCAGTCGAAACGATACGCCAAATACTTCGTTCGAGGGGTTTATACATGAGAAAGCCCAGAGTTCCATAGCTAATCAGACAACAAAAAATTAACAGGCTTAATTGGTGTATCGAGCACCAAAATTAGAATATTGAGAATTGGCGAAATGTTCTTGTTTCGCATGAGACCAGAATTGGTGATCGATCAGATGACCGCCGGATTCGGGTTTTAAGGGGTCGTGGAAGACAAGCTAGACTCAAAGCAGCAAGATAACCTCAGAAATACCAAGGGGGATGTGTGATGTCTTGGGCATCATGCTGGGAGGCAAAACAGAATTGATTTCATGTCCTGTGATTGTAACGGCTGGTAATCACGTGGAACTAGTGCTGGAGCCCAAAGTGTTATTCTCGCGAGGTGCTCACGGTGAGAATTTCACTTTTATGCAAGATAATTCTCCTCCGCATAACCAGCACCCTTGCTCGACATTATCTTGAAACAGAGGGAATCGCTAGTTTGGACTGGCCAGCTTGCCCTCTAGACCTGAATCCTATTGAACATTCATGAGATATTCTTATGAGGAAAATTAAATCGCGCCAGGATAATCCAAGAACTCCACAACAGCTCATCCAAGCCGCCACAGAAGAGTGGAAGAATATCACCCCAGAGGTGGTTGAAGACCTAACCCGAAGCATGCCTAGACGAATTCGGGCTTATATCAGGACAAGAAGAGGTAATACAATCTACTGATGCCACGAAAAAAAACCCTACTCCGTGAGAAACAAATTTCAATTTTTTTACTACATGCGGAAAGAGTATCTTATTTTCTTTCATTTGTTTATTTCCTATAACGAACCTCAATTTATTTCTTATTTCAATTATATATTCAAAATATCGGGTGATTCAATATAAATTCGGTTGTGTGTATTTCAAATAGCTGCAGTACAAAAGCATCGAAAATTAAACATCCTGTATGCCTACAAATTATTGACTAACAAAACAAATAAGCATTAACTATGACTTTGATACTCATAAATAATCATCAACTTTTGAGTTTGGTAATGAGAACGTAATTAGAATACAACAAGTAGTAGGTAAAACAAATTGGAATAATTTGAAATTCGTTTAGGAAACCACCGTTTCTCAGAACGAATTTCGATTCTCCATTTCACTATAAAAATATTCATCTGTTGCAAATATACAATTTTCTTTCATTGAATGATGTTTTTCTCTACATTGATTAAGTTAAAGAATTTCAGAAACGCCATTTGAAATTTGTTTGTTTAGTACGGATGCGGTTAGATTAGTAGTATATGTGGCTTTCGTCATGATAAATAATTTAGTTCATAAATTGAATTCGTTATTCATTTTTGATGAGTTTCTTATAATATGAGAGATAGCTCATTAGATTCTGAATGATGTCTAGATAGACGAATGAAAAATGTTTTCCATCACATATGAAATTGTACAACAAGAAATTCAAGAGAAGAAAGGCATTGAGATTTTTGATGGTAATCTAGAAATAATTGATAATCTATAATATAAAAATTAATCGCAAAATGTGTTGGTAAACGCATTACTCAACAACGCCTGGGCCAATTTGGCCAATTCTTTTTTTATGAATGTTGGATGGTTTTTACGGCAAAATATTCAAATAATTACCATAAAAAACCTAACAATAGCCCTTTTCTAATTAAAACGTACAGTTTAACCAAGAGTTGCACCGAGAAAAACTATATGATCTCAACACTTTGAAAGAATCAAATCTTCTACTGTTGAATGAACAACAGAAGTATGTATTTGATACTCTTGTAAAAGTAAGAAATGATGAAACTGGAGGGATTTACTTCTAAGATGCACCTGGTGGTACAGGAAGAACTTTTTCGATTTCATTTTAATATTAGCAACAATTCGCTCACAAAATAATTTGTGTGAGCGAATGTGTGATTGTACTTGCATTCGCTTCGTCGGGAATCGCAGCAACTTTGCTTGAAGGTGGTCGAACAGCCCATTCAGCACTAAAATTGTCATTAAATATGCAAAGCAATGAAACTCCAACCTGCAACATTTCGAAGAACTCTGCAATGGCAAAGGTTTTGCAGCATTGTAAATTGATTGTTTGGGATGAATGCACGATGGTGCATAAAAAATCTTTGGAGGCTTAAGACAGAACCTTAAAAGATCTACAGAGCAATCATAACCGATTTGGTGGTGCAATCATTTTATTAGCAGGAAATTTTAGTCAAACATTGCCAGTGATTCCACGATCAACGCCAGCTGATGAACTCAATGCATGTCTAAAGCCCTTCAATTTGTGGAAACATGTCAAAGTACTTCATTAAAGCAAGAATGCATGTCGAGTTGAAAAATAACCAATCTGGAAATATATTCTCTAAGCAACTCATTGACATTGGTAATGGCAAATTTCCTATAGAGATGTTGACTGGCTGCATTAACTTCCTCAAAGTTTTTGTCAGTTAACTCGATCAAAAGATGATATTATTCAGAAGGTGTTTCCAAATATTTTTCAAAATTATAGAAACCATGATCGGTTGAGCGGACGAGCTATATTGCCTGCAAAAAACATAGATGTAATTGAATTAAATCTCAAGATTCAAGAACAAATTACAGGCGAATCGAGGATATACCGGGTGAGTCAATAAGGCGAGGAACTTCTATATCTCGGAAACTATTTGAGGTACAAGCCAAATTTTTTCAGAATTTTGTTTCATAAGTATGTGTGCATTCTGTAAAATTATTTTCGTACATACAGACATTTTTGCTCCAGGGACAAACATAGATTTTTTTCACTGGCATGCCTTGTATTCTTCATTATATTCTGATTACAATTTGGATGCTCTCTTCAACGATATCTGTTTCGTGCCCAAACAGTTATTGGTAGATTTTAAATTAATTAAAATATCGATAATTTCGGAAATTTGTAAGTTTTTTCAAATTTTCTCAAATGCCTCATTTCGCATAATTTACGCATGATATTTTTTTGCTTGAGGTAAAGGTGTTGTACCTTATTATCAAATGAAGAAAAAATTTTTTTACATTCCAAGTGTTCCTAGTAACCCGGCGAAAATGAAATTTTTCAAACATGAAAAACTTTTTTTTCCCAATGTAACACCCTGTATCTTTTTCCACGTGTTTTGTTCCGACTCGAATAAGCTTTACAACGATACCTTCTTTTTCAAAAATCCGATGGAGATTCCCCAGAAAATTCCGAAATTAGTGTGAGGTTTAGGTATTTCTTGCAATAAACATGCTGCTGATAAAATTCAGACATTGAAATATGCAAATTTCAACACAAAACTAGATTCTTTGCTGTTCAATGAAACTTAAAAATCAAAACTCTCAAGGTGTATCGAAATTCCTTCACAAGAAAAGATTCATTTGCGATATTATCATTTGTGCTCAGAGCTAAGTCTTCTACGTTGAGACAACAGTTCACTACTTCAAATATGCTTCAGAAGAACAGAAAGAAATTAGGACCGAAACGATACGACAACCTCTCAGGAAGTTTGATTTCAGACCTCGCAGCTCTAGACCCAGCTCTAACCGAGCACATCGAACACCATGAATGAATGAAGTGAGTTGTGTTAACAAATAAGTCAAGATTTTGTCTTCTTCATTGAGATCGACTTTCTCTAGTGTACAGACCTCGAAATTAGAGATATCCCAATTCAACTTTTTACATATCTATGGATTTGGTGGAAGTTCTATAATCGTGTGGGGTAGAATTTCTGTGAACGCCCGCACAGATCTAGTCATCGTATATAATGTAACGCTAAACGCTCAGAGGTACGTTACAGAACATTTATCGTTCGCGGCAAACAAGGGTGAAAGCATTTTGTAAATACATGATAACGCCAGTCCTCATCAAGCTTATATATTAAGAACCACCTTCAAGATCACAAAATCACTTGTCCGAAATCTAGACCTCAATCCCATCGAAAATGTCTGGGACATTATCTATAGAAGATTAAGAAGCCAGAAAATTAAGCCAGCTTCTGTGAATGAGGTTAGGACCAAACTGATCGAATTTGGAACGATTAAGTTAAGAATGCTAAAAGAAGATTTATTTTGAGAACGAATCATAGATGTCATGCGGTAACTCACGCTAAGCTTGAAATTTCAGGTATTAACACGTTTTTGGAGAGTTGGTTGATATTTTCCAAGTCTTATATATTTCATTATCAGTTTCATTTCAATTCGAATGAGTATCATTTCGATTTAGGTTGTTTTTGAGCATTCCTTAGTAATGGTGAATCACTATAAAAGTAATTCTTCAACATATCTGAACTTCTTCTGAGATCATATGAAATTCCAATTTTGTGCCTCAATTTATTGGCGCAGTGTATTTGAATTAATCTTAATATGATGATCAGTCTCATTTTAAAATTTACAAACTATCATCAACAAGGTGAATAATAGTATCTTTCTTGAATAGAAAGAGAAAATTGCCTAGCTTATTGGACAATTACTTGATTATTTTGAATGAGTTTCTTGTATGTAGGTGCTTTATTCACCCTGAAGATGAACGCTCTTGTCTTGAAGGCCAGGAGGGTTTAGTTTCTCAAATGAATCTGAAACATTTATCGGATATTTAGTGTTATTACACGATCCTCCTTGTTTTCAGTGTTACTATTTATTCTGGAATCATTTGCAAAAATTAAATACCTCTTTTATCATTTTAATTTGTTAATAACATTTCTAATTATGTATATACTGGTTGAATATTTTGATGAATTTTTCGTAGACACTGTCTGAATCAAATGAACTATAGCTTATACTACTAACAGTTTTACTATATGGTACAAAGTTGAAATTCATAATTAATAGCAAAATAGACTCATATTATCACATATTTTCCATATTAGGATAAGTCTGTGAAACAAAAATACCAAGTAAATGATTGGTATATAAATGTGGTAAATGATACAGAAATAGTGTAATGAAAGAGTTTTTATTAGTGAATCGTAACATCGTAATTCTTTCAGTTTTGTAGAATAAGATGAAGATGAAAGATTGTCTTTGAAAGTAATGAAGTATTTGGAAAACATTTGTGCGCTGATTTTAATCAACATTATCGTCAAAATCAAATTAGTGAAAATGAGTCTAATATAAAACCACTCCGTCTCTGTATCTAGTCCAGAATCGCGACAATTCTGGTAGCAAAAGCCATCTAATTGTCTCAAGAATAGCTTTCACTTATCGTCTCTTCCGACAATACAACCCAACCAGTCTCGCTTTAACTTCATTCAAGTACGTTACCATCTTCCTTTCTTCGGTATTCTTCATTCGCCTGTCTTCTTCCGATGTACCTATTCGTTAGTGCAAATGTATTGAAGTTTGAAACAATTCGTTCGAGGTAGTTGAGACCATGGTTAGGGGTGGTCCTGTGCTAGTGTGGGTTAGTGTGTGTGTGTTATTAGTTTTAAATTTGGACATTGTGACCACTGTACCGAATGAGAGGCAGGCTCAGGAGTTGATGCTATTAGATGCATTGGGGAGGAGAGCTGGTGTTGGAAGCACGACAGAGTTCGGACAGTTGATAGATATGTTGGGAAGAAGTATGTTTTTGTCTAAGAGATATCGAAAAATAATTTCATACTTATGCACTCATCTACACACTTTCGATTTGAAAAATCCGAAGTGTAAAACAAAATTAAATTTGCTCAAGTTTACAATAATAACAATAATAAGATACAGCGTAATAAGAGCAGTACATACAATCTATGCCAATTATACGTTGGAAAAAGACTTCTTTTCTCATTTTACATTATTTTCCAATGACGACAATGATGAAAAAATGATTTCATTGAATTTGACTTCCATATGCAAGATTACATCTTTTTTCAGAAAGTACAGTCGTTATAAAATTTTAGTGATATTTTTGTATAATACATGAAAACTGAAATGTTGTTCAGTAGTTATTAAGGATTTTTGTAAAATCTTACGCTTGAAATTAAAATTTAAGACATGACACAAAAATTGTCTAGAAGAAACCGTCATAGTTTGAACTATATGTATGCTAAGTATAAATATGATGGAACACTTCTTTCGCCTGCAAACGTGAGTTGTATTTTATATTGATTCAGTCTAGAGTAACTCAATTTCTTCAGACTGCAATCTTTATTATTTTACTTTTACTATCTTTAATATAGTGTCATACTTAATGAAATGTTCAAGAAAATTCTATAGACAAAGTATAGATCGTGGAATGAAAATTGCAGAGTTAGAATGTTTTTGTTAGGTTCGAGCCATTATTTGTTTTGATTATTACTATCGAAAGATTAGAATTAATGAAAGTTGCAGATTCAAATAAATATCAATGAAGAAGCATTCCGTTGCTTATCAAGAAAATTAATTCTTTTTTACTCTTCCTTAGTTTGAAAACCTAGAATGAAAATATATTTTGGAGTTTACGAAGTAGTTACAAATATAGGTGTTTGTTTGGACGGTCTAGAATTATGATAATCAGTTCAAATTCAAAATCAATTTAAAAATACAAATTTTCAATCTACGAGTTCATAATGTCAATCTTGCTCTAGTATACTCTTTTTTATTCTTCTAGAGAAAGATGTTTTAACCGTTTGTGTAAAATGTGGCATGAAAATAGCAGCTATGCGAATCTTTATATTATCGCTAGATGTAGGTGAATCTTGAAACACCTAATTCTCAACAAAGCTAATGAACAAATTCCATGAATTTCCAGGATTCTATGGGAACATAGTGTACTGATTAACTGTACTAATTACTGATTAACTCCTCATCAATTATTCCCGACAAGTATCATTCGAACTCTCTGTTACAGTTTTAGCATAGGAGTCAGTGTCTCATCTTGCTGAAAATACATATTTATCATTTGCTTTAGAGGAATACTTTTGAAGATGGTGATGTTCTGAAGAATTCAAATAATTATCAGCGATTGAAGGATGTTAATAAAATCGATAATTTTCTTTATGCTCCTAAAACATTCAAAGTCTATTATGTTTGACTCATAACATTCAATTAAAGAGGGTTCTTAGCATTATAATGATGCGTGTGACCACAATTTCTCATTGATAAAACATTAATTCTTCCTGAAAAGTATATATCGAAAATTTCATAATTTTCTAAATTCTGTCAGAACCAAACACATATATGTAATTACTGTTGAAAATAATTCTGTCCCAGTTTTTAATTCACTCGTGGTTGGTTGAAATGGATAAAATTTATTCCCTATAGGATCACCCTTAGTGTTATTCGGCTCATCATTAACTCGCCACTCAGTTGCTCTGTGCTCATATAAAAATTTTCTACAACCGGAGTAAATACTTGAAAATCATTTACTTTATTTTTTGCATTCCACAGAATAATTTTTTTCCTGGGAAATTCAAGGAAGACCTTCTTTCGTGAGCGTTTTCATGGAAAAATAGGCTAGTGTAGACTCGATTAACAAACAAACAAACAACGATACTTATCAAGAAAAACGCCTTCGGTTAATTCATTTTATGAAGTAACTCATTATGCTCTCATTAAGTAATATAAATATCTTGCATAAGTAATAATCGAATAAAATGCTGGCATCAAAATAACAAAATCTCTAGAATCTACACTTGTAATTGTGATTCGACAACCTATGTTCTGAATATAGATTTTCAATGAACAGCCATAAAAATAACAATTCAGTAGGTATAATGCATAATCATAGCATATATTTCAAGTTTTCTGAAAATTTTTCAATTGAGTTGGCGGACTGTTTGAATTTATTGATATGTGTAAAAATATTGAATTCAAACTTGTGAAACAAATTTCGTTTCAAAATGGAAAACTCTTGATAACCTTAGATTGAGCTATATCTTGTTCAATTCAAGTTTAAGGGGAACCTAGTTACTTAAATATTCAAAATTAACTTACAATTAAAATAATCAATCACAAGAATCTGATTATGTGAAAACATACAAGCTGTACTATTGAAAAAACAGCTTTGTTATAAATAATCCATTATATGAACGTCAGATTAAATGAAGGTACTTCGTCATTGCTGCCTTTATTTGAGGATAACCTAACCTCAAAGTTTTCATTTCAGTACTCACAGCTGAAACGTCATCTCTCATTTCTGCATGGCGGTAATATGCAAAATGAATCTATATAAAATTCATATTTTTCTTAGGTATCTGATTAGCGAAAACTTTTGTTTGAAATTTTTTTTGGTATGACTCTTACCTTCCAAATCGGAATGGAAGGAGTTCAAAAGTTTCAAATTCTCATATCTCTAGTGATAAGTGAAATAAATCTATTGAGTTTTCATTTTATCCTCAGAGCTATTATTATCTAAGACTTTAGTTCCATAAGATTTTTTTCAAAACACTATATATCTGGTAATTATCAATATGATTCCTTTCGGTTTTTTTCATACCCTCTAGTATTTTATTGACAAAACCTTTTCTTAGAAATGTTTTCGATATAACCCTTAACCTCCTAATCAGGACAAAGTTTACACCAGATCACACAAATTAAATAATTCACAAATGTCTATATCGATTCGCTAAAATGATTCATCTGACTGGAAAACGGAATCTACTTTTGCCTGTAGGCTCTACCAACTTTTATTTTTCTCCAACCATGTAGGAAATACTTAATGTATTCATATTTGTGACAGAAATATCGAGAAACGTTTTAATTACAAAAATTGGCAACAGCACACCCAAAAACTGATGGTATATTCGGTGTTGATAATGAGAAATGAAGTAGTTAACAATATTTCATCGATTCTTCTTACTAACAAACCAAAAAACTTCTATTTGTTTGATTTTTAGAACCATCTGCCTTAGTGAATTATCTTGTCACCAAGATCTCTGTATCTTCTACAGTTTTCAATCAAATAAGAAATTCGTTCACGGGGATTCAGACCAAGATAATACCTTTCTTTCGAGGTATCACTCGACCCATCTACTCTCTTCCAAATTTTCAAGGGTGGTCACCCCTGCTTTAGAGATTGAAATTCGAGATGAGGATGGTACTTGATGATGACTGCCATTGATCAGCATGGATCTGTTCCATTTTACTTCACTGAAACTTGAATAGTCTTTTCTTTTGAGTCATCACTCGACCCATCTTCCATATTCAAAATGTTCAAGGATTGCAACCCCCGCTTAGGGGGTTAGGCAAGTTTTGTACCCCAAAAGATGTCCCCTTTGAAACAAAAATTGACCTGTTTTTGCGTTTTGATCAGAAATAAATATCTTGGTAGATATAGCCTCTGGTTAGTTTTCGTTGAAGCACCCTGTATATTATTAGAAATCATGTAATTCAATGTAAGCGATCCAATGATTTATATAATATTGAAACAAAAGAAATTGCCTCCTTTAAAAAGATACCAACTCATGGAAGATGAATTTGATAAAATATCCTATTTCGATAACAAATGACGACATTGTCTTGGGATTAAGAAGCTTAGAATCTGTTTTTTTCTGAATAGTGGTACTATTAACAAACACAAAAATGAATTGTATGTATAAAACGCTATTTTCTCTTTCTATATTTCTTGCCGAATCCAAATAGCGAGCCAACTATCGTAAGTCAATCTTCCAAGTTTATGATATATGCAAATACAGAAGTAATTCTTATTTATAAGATAATACCGCTCAACAGCAATTTTGATACTTGAGTAATGGTACGTGGTCTTAGCCTGATTGTTCATGACAATTTCAAGTCCATGATTGAAACTTCTGCATCAGCTCTAGTTTAGAGAAAATATAACAATTTTAAATGACACAACTTCTTCAAATTTGATCTGATTTTATGGAATTATCAATTCGACTAAAATTTTTTCTATGAAATATTCTTGTTTATGTTGTAGTCGTTGTCGTCAGAGAGCTATTCTTGATGGTCATGTTACATACAAGCATTTGAAAGTCACAAGTTGTTCAACGTTTTGAGAATAGTCCGAACTTTTCTTACTTCCAAAAAATTCTGAACCAGGCCCATAAATTCATTTTATGTGTTTTTCTCAATCTCTGTCATAATTCGCGTACAAGATTTGTCTTTTTTTCATAATCCAATCTGTGGCCCATCGAAGATGCCAACTGTTATTTTCGGCACTTAGTTTTGGGAACTTTTGGGAAAATATAAGAAAACAATTTCCATTTTTATAAGAGCTTTAACATATTGTTTCATTAGCCCAAATTTTAGATGCTACGAAGGCAATATTATGCGATTCTTTCATAGTAAAAGTGGATTCATCTCGATTTGTTGTCTTAATATTAGCGCTCCCCAAGTAGTCCAATCCTTTTAAATCTAGTGTTGATTTTTAGCTCTATTATCCCACAAGCAGAGAAAACAGGGATAATTTGTGTAACCAATTAGTTGTCGACGAAGAAAGTTTTTAAATCAACACATATGAGCTAGTTGTTTTCTGTATGCTTAGTTCTTTCCAAAACCAAATGAAGTATATTCTTCTTTTACCATAGTAGAATGTACAGTAATCCACGACCCTAATTCATTTCCGTAGTGTGATAGAAACATATTAGACTGTGAACAAACACTATCATGACTATTAGTTTTCGTCTGAATGTCAATTAACTTTTGCTGTGTAACATTTACTTGAGGTACAAAGGAACTTCTAGAGAAATTGTCTATCTGCCGATTGTATGGAGGGATATCCCCATTTGGCTGGGTATTTCGGTTAATGCCAGTTATGTCCACCTAACCAAAATAGCAGCGATCATTGTAGTTCACGGGTTTTTTCCAGGTCATAGCAGTATGTAGCAACTCCACGCACGTTTTACGAACCTTTTGAGGAACACGAGACTCATCACGCATTTCCAACTGATACCCAGAGTAATTTTTGTAAGCATTGTTTACGAACTAAGTCACATTTAAACGGTTTTATTTAGATACCTACTCTCCGTGAATGAAACAAAATGAAGAATTTTCATTTAAGGAACAATATGCAACCTTCCGTAGAATATTGAATATTGTACCTCGTCAGCATTGCAATTCTATTCACAACATCAGGCTACACTGCCACCTACTCATCTCAATTCACTGGAGCGCCAATAAACATGTAAATGTCAATGCGCCATCCAACGAACTGGTCAGAGGCCACTTCACAATTGCCACCAAGAAAACGTGATAACAAAGCGTAGATGAACAGGAAAACTTCAAGCAGTCACACTAGTTCGACAATAGAAACTGCAGTCGAATGCTCCTATTCATGACATCTGACTGTGGTGTACCACGGCTGTGTGGGCCCAGTTGATGGTGATTATGAAGGGTTATGATGGAGAAACTAGCTCCTTCAAGGAGGGAAATTTAACATTCTACGGAAGGTTAAATATTGTTCTTGGAATAAAAAATTTTTCAATGTGTCTACACATTGAGAAATAAAGTAATTATTGTTATTGCGATAATATCGCAAATAATAATTTCTAGAGATTCTGAAACAAAATGAGTTTAATCATTCACACAAACTTACCGTATGAAATCATCAATTCAAATGAACATTTTTTAACTAACGGAAAATTATAACGGTCATTGAGTGTTCAAAAAGAAAGCTATAACTCGTAATCAAGAGCTGATAGCAAACAAACGTGGGTATAATTAGAATCGGGAATGTCAAATTAGTACCATCAACCTACATAAGTCATTCATCAGACGAAAAGTTCAATTTTGATGTCCAGTGTAACGCATACATAACTCCCAAGGGCTGAATGCCAGTTTTTTGGTACTAAAGTAAAAATGGATAATTTTCTATTATTTTAAATGGAATTCAATACTAGAAGTACGACTTAATAATGAAGAATCCTAGAAAATCCTCAAAATTGACTATTTGGTCAAAATGATATATATATATATATATATATATATATATATATATATATATATATATATATATATATATATATATATATATATATATATATATATATATATATATATATATATATAATTTTGAAATTTTGACCCAATAGTAAATTTTAAGGATTTTCTTGGATTCGTCTTTCAATCTTGCATTTTCAAATTTATAGAATTATATATTCTATATTTTATATATATCTAGAAATTCTTTCCTCAATCGTTCCATAATTTGATCATTTCAAACTTTCAATCTATCTTGCATTTTCAACGGATATCGCCACACCAGTGACACAACGCTCAGTCGAAAAAAAGGATTTAATGATTTTAGGGGTTGCTCAAAGAAAAGTTAGAGAATCTCAGCTAAGAACAAAAGAAAGAAGGTGGAAATATTTTGTGTTTATTATCACTATGAAATCAGAATGAGGTAGAAAACTTCTGTGTACGAAAATAGGAAAACATATTGAGGTTAGGAAATATGGAAAATGTGTGGAATGACAAAATGATGATTATTTACACTTTTAGATATTTTCACTTTTACGTTTTCCACATTGCGGTTATAACTCAAATAAATGATGAATAAATAGATTCGAATTTATCAAGATTTTCAGTTGTGATTCCAATTATATTGTGAATGCTTCAAAGGTTTAATTCGGCATTCCTTAATTGAAAAAAAAATTATTGTCAGATCGAACAGCCAGGGGGATTCACTCTGCAGAGTATCATAGGAGTTGATGTTTTCTTGTAAACATACATTTGAAAAGCAATATTGGAATTTTGAAATGATGATATCATTGATCGATTAAGAAAATAACTTTAATTTCTGTGTTTTTCGACATTTTGAGCCAATCGTTGATTTTAGGGTTTCCTCATTTTTTATGAGGCAATATAACGAAGATATATTGAAATTTTACCAAGTCTTCTATTGTCAGTCAGTGGTTGAGAAATTTTCTTGATCATTGAGTTATTTTTTCAGGAAAGTAAAACATGGTTTTCTTTATATCATCTCATGCTTTGCCCAACAAAATTCACGATTACCATTTTCGAAGTTAATACATATTTGATTTCGATTATGATTAAATTACACGGATTCTCGATACATAAATTCAACAAAAGAACTTCATCATAAAACTGGAAAGATGCATATCATTCACCTATAACTCATTTCAATGTCACCCATCAAATGAGATGTTTCTGTAGCTTTCATCGACATACCTAACGAAATTGGAATTCTGCATCGATGTATAGATGTATACATGATACAATCTTGTCAAAAACCATCTTCTTGTACTCAGAATATATTTTAACTGAATTATGTTTATGAAAATTTTTCAACTAATTATAATCATTTCTATATTTCGAGTAATTTTATCATCCTTCAATATCTCTGTAGTTTGTTAAGTCATTTTGTAAAACTTCTCTCACTCATGAGTAAGTACCTATTGATTCAAGATACCCAAAATCCATCAATTCCTAGAGTAAAATTACATCAATATTAGAAATAAGAATTTATACGAGTTATTTTGTCTACCTTATCAATATAAGGCACGAATCATCATGGACTAGAAAGTGAGATCGGTGAAAGTTTATTTTACTTAAATTGGAGATATTGCTTGACATTACCATCACGAATTTTGGCGCTTTCTGCTTGTACAAGGCATAACCGGAAATTATCGGAACAAGTTTTTGAAATCAAAACTATTTAATGCATTGACTAAAAATTCTTCAAAATGGGCGCCTTACTGCATCAATATGCTGCTGCCTGGGTTTTTATACTTTTTAATTGGATCCTTCATGTCCCATTGATACGAATAACATAGGAAAATCACTGGGAATCAAGTTGGCTACGGAAGTCTGTTTGCCATCGAATACTCCGCACGCTACTAGCTATGTAAACTATTAAACCGTCAGCAATCTTTGATTATTCATTTATTCAGAACTCTAACTTCACCGCAGTTTTAGGATAGCGTTTTTTTATGAAATGTCCTGAAGTGAATCGGACTGTCCTCTGACGACATACGTTTTTTCTGCTAGACAAGAATATACTGATCAAACTGACGGCAAGTCCTTCGTTGTCTAGAAACAGGACGAGATATCTAGAATATGAAGGAATAGGAGAAAATAAGTACTTCATGGTGAAAGGATAACAAACTTCTTGTGTCTTACAGCCCAATTGGAAGTTTTCAATGGTCATTTTCTGGATCGATGACCCTCAATGATTCGACAATATTTTCCAAATCATTTTCACTGATTGGATGAAGTTTTTCTGAAGCTCTGAGAGTGGAATATTTTCATCATCTGATTCTTCTACTTCTGTAGTGTCATGTCATAATGCTGTCCAACTTTTTCTAATATATTTTAAAGTAATGGCTTTCCAAGATTGGACAAGATTGTTCACGGCATCTTTCAAATTAAACTGCTTCAAAATGGAAGTTACCCCTTCACCTTCATGCGAAATTATATGATTAAGAAGCCATTTTCTATACGACACTTTAATGATTTGAATTAAATTCCAATCCATGGTTTAGAGAATGGCAGTACAGTTGGGTGGTGAAAACATAACTCTGAAGTTTGGATCAGTATTAGTCTCTTCCTCAAGTGGGTGCGATGGTGCATTGTCTACCAACAACAGAACATTAGAAGACTTGTTATTCTTAGTTAAAAAATTCTTCACCTCGGGGATAAAAGATGTTTTAAACCATTCATTAAATAATTGTGTGGTCATCCACCCTTTGGTAGATGCTTTGTAGACAACTGGTTATGAACTTACGTTTTTGAATGCTCGTAGATTCGCAGCCTTTACCAAGACTAGTAAAGGTAATTGGAGAGTTCCAGCCGCGTTGCAGCATGGCATGAATGTTAAGCGGTCTTTTGAAAATTTTCGACCTGGTGCTGATTTCTCCACAACCCAAGTTGTGTCTGGTAAACATTTCCAAAAAAAGGCTGATTCATCAGAATGATACACCTGTTCTTTGCCTCATTCCATCTCTACAAAAACCGATAAAAATTTTTCTTTAAATGGTATCACATCGGAAACAACACTGGAAAGTTTTTCACCACAAACCTTCAAGAAACGAATTCCAGGTCTGAGCTTGAATTTATCTAACCATCCCGAACTTGCCAGAAAACCTTTTTTTGTGATTTGTTCATGAAATTGAATGACTTTTGCTCTTAATATGTCTGACAAAATTGGTACGTGTGCGTTGCGTTGCTGAAGAAACCAGTTATACAATGCGATTTCAACATCAGGATTCTCAGCTTCTCTAATAATTTTTCTTTCTCCTACAAAATACCTTGGATAGAATAAATTCCAGAAAAGTTCAGAATAATATTCCTACTAGGGATATACTGAGGGCCCGGTTGGGTTAGCCGAGCTCTCGGCCATAATACTCGGCATGCAGTTATTCTGCTTGGCCGAGAGCTCGGTACTCGGCTTTTTGTGAAAACCCTTGCTCGGTGCATCCCTAATTCCTACCTGTTTCTTGATACGATTTGGATATAAATCTCCTTATTTTGTCAACGTTCTTTTTTATGTCAAACATTGTTGATTTCGGAAAAGTGAACAGTGCTGCTATTCGATGAGTTCTCATTCCATCATCAATAAAATCTATTATTTTTGATTTCACTGCCAGTGTGAGCGTTTTATGATTTCTCTTGGTAGGGGCCTTTATGCACATGAAATGTAAAATGCAACTGTAGAACGATACTCGCCACTCTTAAATAGTACAAGTACATACATACGTGTACAGACAGGAAAATTATTATTGTTTGTATATCAGCCGGCGTCGACGTGCCCGGATTATAGGGGTGAAATTCTCAAAGAGCTCGAATGAGTCTCGTGCCCGGGTTACTGGAGTGCCCGATATAGCGAGTCTCCGGACTAGTGAAGTTGTACTCTACTTGATTTTCATACTTATTTAATTTTTCCGTCTTATTACCTTTATAAAGTAGTGAATTCAATAGTTCTTTTGAATTAATTGTATTACTTTTATAAAATTCATTGACTGTTAGGCGTTACGAAGATCGCCGGGTCAGCTAGTTTTTTAATAATTTATAGTGACAAATTGGAGATATACATGAATCTAATATATACATATTCCGCCGAATTTTGAAATAAGCTTCTCAGCGGAATTTTAGATAAGGAGATTTATGACAACATCTTCCTATTATCTTTGGCGTAAGATTTACGAATATTGAAAGATTTGTAACTTTCTTTATAACTATTATTCATGTTCTAAAACTCCAATATTATTGTGACGGTTTTTAGAAATAGTTGATTCTTCTTCTTCTGTTTTTATGTTTCACATTTTCATAATGATTAGCAACTGCTATTCATATAATTTTCCAGTTGAATATATTGCGAATAAGGTAACACTGCATTAGTGATATACGTTGTGTTTATTGTATGCATGATGTTCTGCATATCACACAGTGTAACGTCTGCGTTGTTGAAGCTCTTTTTAACAAGCATTTTAAGTTGTGGTAAAATTTCAACTATTAGTTTTCACAATGATTTTTATATTT
Organism: Cryptolaemus montrouzieri; assembly: GCA_013387265.2. Classification (NCBI taxonomy): domain Eukaryota; kingdom Metazoa; phylum Arthropoda; class Insecta; order Coleoptera; family Coccinellidae; genus Cryptolaemus; species Cryptolaemus montrouzieri. Next base: position 47,221,459 of record JABFTP020000185.1, on the reverse strand, counting down.
TAGGATCATCTTAAAATGAACGAGACGGCATTATATTCGTACAAATGAATTGTATAGGTGAACGTTGGATAGAGTATGAGATGCAAAAAATTCCTGAAGTTTCTAACTGAACCTATTATTTCAAAGCAGTGAATTTTCCATTTTTTTCTATTCTTAAGTCATTGAAGGAGGCGTCATACCAAGATTCTTGAGAGAGGCAAATTGTAAGTTATCGGAAAGATATTCAATGGAAGCGGAATCCACAGGAAGTTACCCTATAAACAAAATGATTTTTATAGTGAGATGTACGTGGCGTGTTTATAGATATATGCAGTAAGACCGTCTGCTGATGATAGTTTCCCGCGAGCCTGAGTTTTCTTTCAAACTGAATTCTTTGCGGAACCAAGCTTTTCAGTTCTTCAGAGCATTCACCTTGGAAATTCCTATAGAAAAGAGGAAAATCAGCAAACTTCCGACTTTGAGCGAGAGCCTGGAAAACACCAGTGATTTCTGTGTGGACACTATCCAATAGATGTAGTGAATATTCTAGTGCTGAACCACATATATCTGGAACAGTATTCCAGACCACGTAGCACTTCTGCTTTATATGAAATCATCAGCTGTGATGTCGTGAAATGATGCTTAGCACTGAAAAGAAAAATGAAATTAGCAAAAACAGATTTGACAATGGCTGACATATGGTGATGCCAGCGAACTCCGGTGTTGACTGTGATGCCGAGAAGATACATGTTCTCCTCTGAGGAAACTCGATGTTCTTGAATCTTGCATCAGCAGTTATAGAAGGCTGACTAGAAAATGAGAACACCAAAGTACAGTCGTCCGCAAACTCAAATATTATGTTATCGGTGTAGTGAATCACATCTTTATTCTGCAACAGAAAAACGTGGGCAAGAGTATGGAGCCCTGGGGTTCTTCTGTATCAACCTAAAAAGATTCACTGGTTACACCATCAACACCCCAATTGATTTACTCGAGAGAAAGCTACTAATCCACTCACATCATTTTTGGGAAAGTCTATATGCAATTAGTTTTTTCATAAAGGCTGCATGCAAAACCTTGTCAAAAGGCTTTGATATATCAAGAGCAATGTCTCTCGATTCACCTTGCTGCTATGCATGCGATTGTAGATGTCAACAAAAACGTGACATATGCAGGAGGTCGCCAATTCATCGTTGTCTACCGAAACCGTATTGTCGATCACTGGTGATACCCTTCAACTCGAGATATTTTATGAGCTCATCGTTCATCACTCTTTTCATGACTTTCGACATAATAGGCAACTCGAGATATTCTACGAGATCATGTTTATCACTTTTTTCATGATTTTCGACATGATTAGCAACAATGCATTTCGACGATAATTCTGGAGGAGGCGTTTCTTCCCTCCTTTTGTAACTCTGGTTGTACCCACGCAACTATCCAACACTCCGGAAACGCGTGGCTCCTATTAAGAACAGATGCTTACTCTGGATCATACTTCTTCAAAACAGTTAGTATCTCATCAAGATCCACTGCTTTCTAACAGTTTGGTTGTTGAAGAGCTAGTCTTACCGTACGCACTCTGAATGTTACTTCAGACATAATCTATTAAACATGTGGGATATTTCGTGGTACTGCGTTTGCTGCATGTAAATCAGAATTTTGCGATAACATTCCTGTGAAGAGATCAGCCTTTGCTTCAGGTGATGATGTTTGTCATGAAAATGTATTATCTTGAATAGCAGTTATTAGGTATTTCGTTTCTGAGAACAACTTCACAGGAACTACTCACATATCAAATGACATTTTATTCGTTCTGTAATTCTCACGGATGTTTTCCATATAATAATATTCTACCTGTATTGTTGTTCAGCGTCGAAACCAGCAGAATGAATGTTTATTATAGATAGATAGTTCTCTGTAATCAAATCTTAGGAAACACATAACATTCCAAACATTGAAGTGAAATCTTGAATTCGAAATATATGCTTTCATAATTTCTAATTCAATAAATGTTGGATCAAACGATCGTATGCTTATCAGATAGCAGTATCACACTACGCGTCAATTCAAAGTTTTTTTTTGATCCTTTAACGTGCTCTATTTCTGCCTTTCGGCTAATGACAAGCCTGGGAATTCTGTCAACTCACTAACCCGGGAATTTTGCCGAACCCCTCTCATGTCGAGGAAAGGGATATTAAGTGTCCAACACATCTTTGTTAGACAGGACCGTCGGCTTTACATCTCCTCCGAAAGATGGACACTCAAGCGATTTCCAGAATCCGAAAAATCGCACCGACTTTGTGGGGATTGAACCCAGATAACTCTGCGCAGGAGACGAGCATCATGTCCTCTACGCCATCGAGTCGGCAAATTGAAATTGATCATTGCAATTTTCTTCAAAATTGTTAGGTCAAAAAAGTTTTACCTATATGTTGAAAAGAAAATATATGTCTGTGATATTTTCTGTGGATAAGACCATCTGGTTTTATTTCAAAAGTGAAACATCTGCATGAAAATTGAATTGGGGAGTCAGTGGTTCCACGCATCTTTCTGATATCCCTCCTTCAATCCTTTCTTCCTTAAGTACAAGTTGTAGTGCGAATAAAACTTATAGAAGTGGAAGAAGGCACTTAACAACCCCAAGACACTATTGCTTATTGGATCATAGGCTCCAAGAAAATATCTATTGCTTTTGCAGAGAATGTTCCATATCAACAATTCACCGAATATTTCATGAACGAGTGTTTAACGCTCGGAACTGCTATCAATTTCTGCATTTAAAGCCATAGCACCGTTTGACAAGCTGAAAATTGGATGAACCATGGAATATTGGAGGAGATTCATGTTCTCCGAATAATCAAAATTCTACTTATTCGACAACGAAACAAAACTGATATAGTATTCGGTGATTGATTGCGTAAGAGTTTGGGGTGATATAATAAACAGCTCACGCACCGTGCTAGTTATTTTTATTAGGTAAGCTATGCATATTCAAAGATATAAAGAAACATCTTTCTACCCATTGTAGTACCATTTATGGAAGAAATGGGTTATAACTTCATATTCATCAACGATAATACACGTCCGTGTCGAGCCATTGTCATTCCTACAACTCCATAAAATTTATAGAATGGCCTAGCAAGCTGGATTCCCTAATTTCAATCTTATTAAACACATATGAATTCGCTTACAAGAGTATTTGCATAGGTTGGCTGCAGGAACGCTGTATTATCATTTTCAGGAGTACATGACAAACTTAATAAGAATTACTCTAAGCATGGTTACCTTTAGAAGGAATTAGATAGACCCACTGACAACTATATAGAAAAAAATTCCTTCAGATTATTTATGAAGAATTTTCTTCAAATTTATAATTTTATATGAACATAAAAGATTAAAGTTCAGCAGAATAATAAGGGAAAATTTATTGTTGTTACATATTTCCTGATATATCTTCACAATATTCTGCAAACTCTGTATTTCACAAAATTGCTAAACTTGTAATTTGAAAACGAAAATAATGAATTGACCAATTCAATAGACGTGCAGTGTATTTGATACTATTCATTAATAGTTAAGTGCAAAACTGTTATTTTCGAATAGCTGCCGCAATGGAATCCACTCATCTCATTTGCTATTCTTTAGTCCGAAATTGAACTTTCTACTAGTGCAGGTTTCCAATGGAAATAGTGAGCTAGCAATCAATTAAACTTAATCCCAGGAGTATCAATTGTCCTGTCGTAGGTGTTACATATTACATGCAATGGAATTGAACCTCGTCAGAGTTCGAATCATTTAATCATTATCATAAAAAAAAGTTAGGTTTCTCTATAGCACGCTATGTTGCGTTATACTACACCCATATTTATCAAAGAAATGGAGACCACTTTCACTTCACCATTTTCAGAACCCCAACAGGTTAATGTTTCGTCTGAATGCATATTTTTATACAGGGTGTTAAGCATATCACGACTTGAAATTGGAATTATTGTTGACAAATCTATAAGTGAAAATGATCGATGATTGAAACACAGGTTATACCTATGATAGCGTTTTTCCGGACAGAATTCGTGCCATAACTCCATTCAACAATTTTTCCTAAAATCCTTCCCTGCTGACTGTCTACACCTGAATTCAAAAAGAAATATTTATTTAAACGAACGAATCGTTTGATTTTTCCACGCATCAATTCTGGGAAATTACAATGAAATATGAAATTCTACAGCACAGTTTTCGTTTTTCGGAAGCGCCCAATATTTCATATTAATACTTATCACCTCTAATTCTGAAAGGGATGGAATTTGCGCAAATCAGATGAAATTTTGCAACTGATCCCAATTTTTTTCACGCATTTTCTTAAATGTTAGACACAATTTACCAGTAACAAGTAAAATGGACTTATTCACGTCTCCAGATGCGTGGAATCAAACCTAACACTTATCATCCTCTAAATGTGAAAGCGCTGGAATTTCCAAAAATCTGATGAAATATTGAAATTCCGCCAATTCTTTTTCACATTGGAGGCATTCTTATACAATATTTAATAAAATGAACCAGTAACAAGTAAAATGGACTTACCTACGCCTCCATATTGTAGGCGAACCAAACCCTGAAAAGATATAGTAACGTTGTTACGGAATTATATAATAAAAATTATTGTTTAGAGTGAGAACCCCAATCTAATGCATTCTTGGATTATGGTAACAAGAGGTTTTAGTATTCTCAAGTGAATTTTGTGAATATCCTCATTTATTGGAGTAATGCATTATTTTTATAAATAATATCTATCTACATTATCAAGCAATTTCAATATTTTCGAAGTTTCTTCCTAGGAAGTCAATTTATTGTCAATACATGTCTTTTTCGGATATATCCGGATACAGGCCTACCAAATTCGATGCTTTTTCTTGGCGCATATGTTTTTTTAATGAGAAATAAAATTGAAAAGAAAATTGAGAGTTTGCGAGAAACCGTGACATACGGATAGTGGCAGTTTATCGTTAAACTTTTAGAGCAACATTTTTCCTTAAAAATTTCAATTTAGTAGTAGTAATACAATGCGAATCATTAAATTGACCCCGGTAGAATTTGCAGATGCAGTGGTGCTAGAAAACCTAGGTTAGACTTATACAATAATTGGCCAAAGGCTTGGGGTGTCCCTTTCAACTGCTTCCAGAACCATCTGCAGGTATGGTAAGACTGATAGTTATGAAAGGAGATCTTGGCAAAGACGACTTCAAGGAACAACCCCTATCCTTGACCGTTATTGAAGCAGTTCCTCTTTGAGATGAAGGATCGCTACTTCTAGACACCTTCAAATGCAGCTTCGACAGAACAATGGAGTTCAAATTAGCATTGAAACGATAGGACAAGCGTCACCGAATTTGGTCTAGGGCCTTTTGCCGCAGCTGGAAGTCCAACTCTGACCGGAGCATATCGAGGAGCTCGATTGAATTTTGCCAGGGTACATGTCTGTACAACAGAAGTCATTTATGATTTATATTGAGTATTCCTTCTGTCAGAAGTCTGAATAAGTTCGCTAAAATGGCTTACAAATTAGAACTTCGAAGAAGTATTTACAATTTAGTTGGTCGAGTTCCTAAGCGTGAAATCATCAATATTTTTCGTGGTCCGAATATTTCTAAGACAACTATTTAACGAGTAATAAGTGAATGTGAGCAAGGAATATCATGCTTGAATTTGCCGAAGAGTGGTCGACCGAAGGCACTGAATGAAATCCGTAGAAACAGGCTCCTAGAAAAAGCAAGAGACACAGTAGGGACATCATTACGAAAATTATCCAGAAGATTTCGTACTTCTCATGAGACAGTAAGGCGAGAATTACTGAATGCGGAATGTAAGTATCGTAAAAGGCGTATGTGTCCAAAATACAACCAGAATCAATTGGAAAATATTCCCAGATGTTGCCGCGCCTTACGAAGAATTTACTCTGCAAATGACAGAACCATCATTTTGAATGATGAAAAATATTTTACATTTTCCCATTCTGAAATCTACTGTAATGCTGGTTTCTATACAAATAACATATAAGACTGTCGAAACGAAGCGAAATTCAAAACAAAGAAAAAATTTAGAGACAAGGTTTTAGTTTGGTGTGCTATTTCTGGAGCTGGGGTTTCAAGACCATATGTAGGGCATATCAGAGGCGATGCTGTTGATGCAAACCTATATACTGAAAGATGTCTCCCAAAATTGTTAGATTTCATCAATACCTATCACGCTGATGATGAAATAATGTTTTGGCCAGACTTGACGTCTTCCCATTATGCGCGAGTTACGAGAGATTGGTTAGAGGCTAATAACATTCCACTCGAACCTCCAGGAGATAACCCCCCAAACGTCCCACAAGTAAGACCAATCAAAGATTTTTGGGGTTTACTGACAAGGAAAGTGTATGAAAAGGATGGAAGCCCAAAACGAAGAAGGTTTGAAACAGAGAATATTTCAGAAGATACGAGAAATCGATGTGGGTGTCGACCAAAGACTGATGGAAGGTGTTCGGAGAAAATTGCGCGCCTTTGAGCAGAACGCCTATCAATCCTTCGAATACGATTTTTTCAAGGTGAAATCCTAATGATATAATCAATTCAATAAGTTTTTTTGTAATTAGTTTATCTATTCGAATTTTTATCAAGACTTTTGTGACATACGTTATGAGAAGCTAACTGGGAGAGAGATTTGTTTATACATGAGTGCAGACAAAATGGATCAGAATGCTATACATTCATTAGTTTTTAGTGTAAATCAAATTTCGACACATTGATACCTTCCAGAAGTTCTACATTTTTCGTTATCAGTTTTATTTCAAGTTCTATGTCTTCAAGCATTCCTTAGTGCAGGTGGATTTGTGGGAAAATAATTCCTTATTATGAAAATATTTGAATTTTCGATTTCGTGCGTTAAATTCTTGGTACAGTGTATTTGTGATGGAACAGTATGAACTGAGCTCCTCAGAAGACCCTATAAATAAAAACCGAATGATTCAGGTGAAGTTACTTTGGTGGTTATGCCATGGCTTAGTATAATTCGTGTTAAGATGTCCGCTAACATCCTTGCTACGATCCGGTGATGCATCATCATGCGTCAACAACATATTCTCGCAATTTGCCAATGAAACCTTCACCCAAACTTGTTAAGAACTTCGGAAAAAATTCAAAATAACTCTTGTCATTCACACGAGGTAGAAACAAATGGCCCAAACAAAATTGGTTCAATACCCAATTCAAATAATGCTCTCTTGCAGCGTAGTTTTCAGGAAAAAGCGCATGACCTTCTCACAGGCGATAAGGATTAACTAGGTAATCATTCGATTACAATTTTGAGAACCTGCTACATGAAAGCATTACCTGATACTCGTCCCAACATTATATGCATATTCTTCGACGTTGTAAGTCTATTTTTCAATCATCTTACAAATTTAATAAAAATGAAACAGTAATACAGAATCTATACGGTGTGACAAATTTATGCAGAACTAGAGAACTTTCTTCTTCCACCCATTAGTTTTGTCAATGTGTATACCGTTTATAATACTTTTCCTCCCTTTGAGTTTCTCCTTAGTTTCAACATCTAAGAGAAATATCTCATTTATGGAAGAACACTCAAGAAATTTTAGAATCAAATCTGATATTGCATATTTGATCCCCTTCAGGACTGAAAGGTAGTATGTGTGAGGGGCATTTCACTCCGAATATACTGGGTGATTTACCAGTGGCGCGGTGCTCTGTAGCTCGTACACACTTGAAGATTTCAAGGTTTCATTTTTGTTCGAACGTTGTCGTATTTAAAAAGTGAAAATCTACTTCCGCAATTTATTTTGAAGTGAACAGATTGTCCCAATTTTCTAAAAAAAAATCTTGGGAGGTTTTTTCAGATTGGAAGACCACTTTTTTGTTGAAGATTCAAGAGCGTCCAAAAATCTGCTATAATGTCTTCAAGTAATGAGTTTTTTTTGGTGAGTAGTTTCGTCAAAATATTTTTTTTCAGTAAAAATTCATGAAAATAGGCTCTCACATCATCGCATGCTCCTTCGGCCAGAGAGGATGAATACATTTTTTCTTTCGTTTTCTTATTGCCCAAGGATAGCTTCATTCATGAATTGAAATAGATTATCCTCATTTTATACAGGAGTGATTCGAAAAAATTATTGAATATTATTATTTTAAAAATATCATATCTTGATTTTTCCGAATGGAACATACTGTGTATTATCATTCATGTCAACGCATAAAATATTGTGCCATATTTTTGCAGAAGTAACCTTATCTTTATCTTCAACCATTTCCGAAATAATATAAATAAACTAAAATAATAAAATCAGAGGTTGCTCCCTAATGTGAATAATGTGCCGGTACTCCATCCTGTTGAAACCACAAATCTTGTTTTATATGCTCTGGTACATCGGCAAGGAACATTGGTAGATGATTTTGCAGAAAATCTAAATACATTTCACTATTGAGGTGCCCGTCGAAAAAGTGCGACCCAATTAGATACCCATCTTCTATAGCGGCCTATACATTCAAAGACCAACGATGCTGGTGATTTATTTGCCTCATGAGGTGAGAATTTTCCGTGGCGTAATAATGAAAGTTGTGCCTGTTAACAAGCCCATTCTTGTGGAAAGTTGCCTCGTCCGAGAAAAGAACTCTGATAAAGATATTTGGATTTTCCGCTACTTTGTCACTTGCCCAATTGCAAAAATTGATTCGATTTTCATAGTCTTGATTGTTCAGTTCCTGGTGCAGCTGTACATGATATTCATGAAATTTATTCACTTTCAAGATTCTCTGGTCGGAAGTTTGACTTATATCTGTTAGTTGAGAAATCTCTCTTTGGCTGTTATATGGGTCATCTATCACTGCCAACAAAACTGATAACTGGTTGTATTCAGCTGTAGCAGTTTTTGGTTTTTCATGTTTTTGTAAGCGATATTACTCGTTTCGATAAATCTAATTAGAATTTTTTCAAAGCAACTTGCATCAGGAGGCCTCTTATCAGAAAACCTTTGTGCATAAACTCTACTTGCCAACAAAGAATTCCTATTACACTCACCCAGAATAAAAATCATATCAACCATTTCTTCTTTGGAGAACTTCATGGCAGTCAATTGAGAAAATTGGGTTAAAACCTCACTTTAACAATGTTCAGTAATAAAACACTGATAAGTTCACCACGTAAAATGCAGAATATGATATGTCCGGACACCTGACAGAAGGCACAAAATGCAACACATACCTCGATTTACGTTTTAATCATCTTGATGTTATCATTCCTCAAAAGAGTTATATTGTTAAGGTTTCATTTTTTATTCTTTGTTTCATTGTAGAAGAAAAACTTCTGTGCGAATAATGATACATGTTGATGAGTTTGATACGGTTAGTAAAAGTTTCATTAAAATTTTCACAAATAATCGAATATTTCGAAAATGATCGAACATAAAGATAAGGTTACTTCTGCAAAAATATAGCACAATATTTTATGAGTTGACATGAATAATAAAATACAGGGTAATACGTTTGAAAAAATCGAGATATGATATTTTAAAATTACAATATTCAAATTTTTTCTGAATCACTCCTGTATAAAATAAATATCTATTTCAATTCATCAATAATGCTATCCTTGGGCAATAAGAAAACGAAAGGAAAAAAGTATTCCTCCTCTCTGGCCGAAGGAGCATGCGATGATGTGAGAGGCTATTTCCATGAATATTTACGGAAAAAAAATATTGTGACGAAACTACTTACCAAAAAACTTATTACTTAATGACATAGCAGAGTTTAGGCCGCTCTTGAATCTTGAACAAAAAAGATTTGTTTATGGAAAATTGGGACACCCTGTTTATTGCAAAATAAATTGCTGAAGTAGATTCTTACTTTCTAAATACAATACCGTTCGAACAAAAATGAAATCTTCAATAGTGTACGAGCTACAGAGCACCGCGCCACTGTTGAATCATCCAGTTTATTGACCAGAACTGAAAAAAATGCTGCCTGATGAGATTTAATCTTCTATTATTATTATTCCCATAATTGAATCAGAATTTCTTGTACTAAGCAGATTTCATCGTTTGAAAATGCTTTTTTTCTACATCTATGGTGCTGAAATTCTTAACACCGGTCATAAGCAAATATTTGAAAAGAAGTCGAGTTCTATCAGATTTTGAGAGATTGGTATTTTATTCTGGGAAATCCTATATAAGACAACATGCGTATAAGCCATAAACTGTTTCCCATGTCAAGGTAACTCGCGAGATAACCCTTGCCTTCATCACACTAAAATATACATGAATATCAAATTCAATACAGAGATATTTAAAAATTTCGTTATTTACTTTCAGTGATACCCCAATCATGTCGTTATCGAGGAGTGAGGTACGAATGTGGCCTGAGCATTAGTTGTGTGATGGGAGGAGGAAAGCCAATGGATCTTTGCTCTGGAGGAATGATATGGGCATGTTGCGTAGACAGGGATTTGCAGCAACAACAGCCGACACCTACTCACCATTCAGACGTAGGTGTCCTCAATAATGCTAGTAAGTTTAATATACACGAATGAGATTTCCCTGAATTAAACAATATGTGTAATCTATAATATTAATTCATCATGTATGTTAATACTCTATTCAATATTCATGCTACCATTAATTTGTATTCAAAAGATAATACACCAATTTCTATTCTGCTAGAAACCTTCGTAGTCGGAAATCAACCCGCAAATGAGATTTTGAATGCATTTTTTGATAAAACCAATTCTATGATGAACAGAGTCGATCACAAATTACTGAACATATATATTAACTCATTAATGCCATCTACCCAACCTAATCGTCATTGTCATTTTTAGAATGACAACATTTCTGAATTCTAAAACTCACAACATGAACGCAAAATTAATTTCATGCAGATATTGGTAATATTTTCGGTCGAAGAAACTGATGTGGATGTCTTCATTGTTATAGAACTGGAATTTAATATTCGAATTATATCGTACTAATTGTCTACGGCTATTATTAACAAGAGATTTCAACATACAGCAATAAAAATCACAATTGAACCCTTGAACGCGAATTATATACTAGAATGAATAAATAATAGCTCAAGGTATAATATATATAAAATTCTTCACAAAAAAATATGCATGTATAGAAAAATAATAGTCATATTAATGAGTGAAAAGAGTGTTTTCAGGTGGATTTCTAATATCCTTTCATAACCCCAAAATATTCGTAAAATTGAAGACGACGGGTTTATACAAATGAAATAAACTAAGAAATGCTTATGCTGAGGTATAAGGTTTTAGTTGATAAATGGAACAATGGATTAATTTTTTCTATTTTTATCGGTACCTAATTTCTCGAGATACAGCTGCAAAAATGTCGAATATCGATATTTTTTGTTGCAACATTATTGTAGTATTCTGAACTAGGGATACTCTATACCCAATACGACATATTTATGTTAACAGTTGGCGTGTTGAGTACTTAGAAAAAACCAAGCTATGCAAAGCTGTTCTCTTAAGATTTGTAATATCTCTAGAATTCGAACAGGAAAGACTATCAACAACAACGACAAGCTTATGATATCAGATGGTACGACAGTTCGGAAAGGAAGTAAGCTATCATAAAAAAAAATATTAATGCATATATGATGGTTGTAGAATATGAAATGAATTCAATATAAGAGAAAAAAAAATATTTGCAGAAAACATGGAAATTGGTAGAGTAGTGAATGGAAGCCATTGGGAAAAGCACAATAAAATGTAAGTGAAAAGTTCCTATTGAGAGATAAGGAAGTAAAATGCGCTCAACAAAACAAATCTTTAAGTTTCGAATGAAAAATAAATAGATTCAGTTGAATGAATGATGAAATGGTTAGAAAATATTAAAGGAGAATTCGGAGATTAAGGAAAGGAAAGCCAAAATGATGGACAGGGATATTGAAATCGTCACAAAGACTATTCAAAAAAAGCACTGAAACGAAACAAAATAACATCTCTCATGTGAAATTATAGCAAAAATGATGGAAATTTGACGTTATATGTCAGATTATGACATCAAAGAAGCAATAGCAGCTGAAAACAGATTAAATGCAAACTGAAAAAGAAGTAAGAAGAATATTAATGTGGCATTAGATAACATCTTTTGAACGTACACAGAGTACATTGTGAAAAATTAAAGGAAGCGTTATGGACCAAAATCTGTCATTTAGCCTAGTGTGCCTTAAATTTTTCAAGCATATGATCTATTGAAGAGAACTATGTAGGAAAAAAATACATCTAACAATTATATGAAAACGTTGATGATGCAGGAGGGTTGAGGCAAATAGATCAAATATTAACATTTATATTCAATAATGAATAAAATCATCAGGTAGAAAAGATATTCATAGCAAGAATCAAACCAAAGTATACAAATCAAGTCATTTTGGCAAGAATGAGAACTGTTCAGGACGCGGTAAATCAGAAGTCTTACGATGAATGAGAATAGAGCGTCATATATGGATATGAAAGTGAAGTATAGTTTATGCCTGTTAGGAAATTTGAAGGTATCAGGAAGGTAAGAAGATAGTATGAACTGGAGAAAATAAAACATTTCAGTTTTCTTAGTGTCAAATTAGTGAATAACGAAAATGTAATAATTGAAATATAATTGCCAACTAAATGTAAATTGCAGATTGAAGAATACATCTGGAAACGCTCAATCGGAAGTGTAAGGGTCAATAATTTGACCGCCTATGTTGCATAGAGTTGACCTGTAAAAGATGAATGTAACTGATAAAAAGGCTGAAGACCAAAGGTATCAACGTTCTGCGGAAAATTAATAAGAGATATGGAAATGTGAAAAACTGATCCTACCATATAGTCAACCATCGTTCACAAGTAAACTGGCGGGCAAAACAGTGTAATCAATTCAAAATATCATCTTTTTTTTGTACTTTTTTCTCACCAGCGGTACTTCCTGGTTTGTCAAACATATAAAAGGCTTACGTACTGGCCTTGGGATATTTATGTTCTGATATATTTAGCATTGGACAGTTTTTTTGGAATGGTTTTGATGATTTATTGGAATCTGCATTATTACCGGTACATTGAAAAGTCGCAACATGGCGATTCTGTTTGAGTTTTGAACCATTTTCTTCAGTAAATGCAAAATGTGGAGTTTGTTGAGCAGAGTTTAATTAATTGGATTCAATTGTAGTATCAAGATTTTTTGCGGTGTTACAAGATGACAACATAACCAGCTAGAATTGTTGAATGAAGATGATTGTTTTTGGCGTCTGCGACTTTGGGCAACTGAAAATTATCTACGGCTTAGGACGAAATAAATTCCGAAAATTGGGGAAAATTGATGTTACTGAATGGACTGCAAAAAGGAGACTTTCAGCAGCAGCACTCAGGTATAGAACAACGGCTACAGGTCCACCACTTCAGCGGAGTTGGAAGACTGGCTTTGGCCGAAATCACTTGGCATGAATAATGAAGGCTGGACCAGGTTTTCTGATGAATCCCGTTTTTGCCCTATTGGTTCGAATGGACGTCAAAGGTTCTTGGTGAAAACTGGAAAACGATACGCTTCAGTCTGTATTGATGAAAGACTTCTGGATATAGTTTCGGTGGGTATTATAATGTCCTCATCAATGATTATCAACAATTCAGAGGCACATTGCGGAGGTTCTTGAAGACCATGCAATACCATTTATTATAACTTTGGCGATGGTGGCATTTTTATGCAAGATAATACCAGGCCAGATGCATATAGAAGTGTTACGGAATATCTGGATGAAAGAGCAATAACGCATTTCGAGTTTCCGCCCTTAACCTGGATTTGATTTGTATTAAGCCTGTCTGGGATGAATTAGGGAAACTTATTCCAACCCACATTCCAGCTTCAACAATTTCTCAGCAGTTTAGAGACGTTTTGTAGTATGAGTGGAACAATAACCTTCAAAATGATATTCTCAATTCAATCGACAGCACGCATCGTAAACTGCAAGCAGTCAATATCAGTTTTAGCAGTGGAAATACTCGTTACTAGGAACTAGTAATTGTCACACTGTAGTTTTTCACCGTTTTTCGCCGTATAGTACCCGATCTTCACTTCCTTCATTAAACTCATTCTTTTTTTAGGAATGAATCATGAAGTTTTTGTTTCTTCATAGTAAAAATGCATTGTACGATCGTATCCAACAAAAATTGAGATTCTGATCAAATATCACAAAAATACAAAATTTCTGCAATGGCCTCATTTATTTGCTCGCCATTCTATGATGAGAGCAGAGAAAATGAGTGGAGCTTGTAGCAAGGTTGTTAAAAAGTAGGATAACCTAGCAAGTTTTGTCGGTAGACGAAAAAGAGATTAGCCAAGAACAAGCGACGGGAAGAGAAAAAAGATGAAAAAGAAAGCTGGAATCAGACACTGGATTGCAGCAAGAAATCGAACGCAACTGGGAGAAATGTTGAATCAAGCCATGGCTAATTTGGCCTAAAGTGCGAAACTATATATGCACAAAGAGAATTCCCTGAACTTTAAATTGCTTGGTGGAAACGTACATAACGTTCTAGGGTTCTTTGAATAGAACTGTAATGAATTGCTCTATTTGCTTTAAAATTCTCTACAAAACCAATTCACAACATTTTATATAATCAACTTATTTCGAAACCGAATAACGAAGAACTCCTAACGGTATATAAATTGACTTTACTGCTATAATAATATTATGAATTATGACATAAATTGAAATGTCTATTCACAAAAAGAGATTGCTCTGTATTCATTTCTTCGTTATAGAGACCATTTCTTTCTGCAAACCGAGAATACTGCAAATTATCAAGCTGAATCAACAAACAAGATTCTACTGACACATATACGAGGGTGAATCAATGAGTATAGTTGAAATTATTCTCAAGATAATTTCAGATTCATCTTTTTTTTCAATCTGATATTATCAGATTAATTTTATGCAACATGTATATGAAAAAATAATTTTAACGTAATTTGGTACCTGCAAACAAGGTGAAATTACGTGATCGTATGAACACGCTATGCGTTAGTGGGGTACAAAAATAAATATGCTAAGGTTGAAGTTAAGGTTTTCTTCATTAGTAAAATCGAGAAATATATAAATTGTTTGAAACGGTGTGAAAAGGTCTGACACAAAAAATGTATGAACCGACATTACATTTGGAGCATTGAGCCCTTATGGTGCTATTTCACTTACGACGTTGGTTCAATCAAATGATCGTTTCTATCCAGAAAAACTTCATCGGGCACTGTAGAATCTATTTTGCTCATTCAGGTTGCGAAACAACAGTCACCCATTGTTTGGTATCAATAGACTGCAGAGTTATCCGCACAATGTAGCATTTAAAATCAAGTTGATTAATATTTGAACTATCATTTATTCATGAGCAACCACGAGTTAAGCACCGAAATATCAATTAACCAAGTAAATATAGACTATCATCACCACTCCCTCACGTTTTTGTTATAATTGAAGATGAGATGGTCTCTTTACACTGACTTTCTGTTTGAGTTGATGAGAGTATCTTTATATCTGAATTTCTGGCTTTATTTCAAAAGCTGTAGAAACAGCTGCCATAATTGAATTATTCAATTATTATTTTATTCTTTTTATTCACTTTGTGAGACATGAGCTCTACGAGAGATCTCAGCATTTGTTGTTTTGAGGAAATGTTGCACGTTTTTAGTATTCTGTTATCGTGAATAGTTATAGGTCCAAAACATCGACGTTTACGTCATTCATTTTCCGAATTGCGTTTCATAAACACTATTACTATTTAGGTTTTTATCTTGATAAATCTTACAAGTTATGAGACATCCAGTTGGGGTGTTCAGGCACCATTCTTTGTCATCATATCTTATTGGTTTATTTCTAATACATTGCCTACATCTATGATTACCAAAATAAAATTTCTACATATTTGACATGAGTGATCTAAATTTCCACATTTTGTCTGTATTGGATAAAATGCTATTATTTTCATGATAAAGAGATCTGTTAGCATAGCCTAGCGGAACACACCAACTCATTAAGAAAGTCTTGCTACCCAAAAGTGCCTTTTAGGTGGAACACTATTACATTCTGAATGAATTAGCATTTCCACAAACAGTTTTATTTCGTTTACAGTAACATTTTGATTAGGACCATTCTTTGAAAGAAAATCTATGAAGCACCGCAGAGTCGGATATTTTGAAATATTATTATCAAGAATTTTGAAAAATATTTTATAATTAATTTTAATCAATATTTATTATAGAATGTTCAAAAGTGCATCAGGAAAAAATTGTCGGTGGAGTAAAGAGACCTTCCTGTCATCTCGAAATAGTCTTTTGCTTTTTGACTTAGTACTGGTACTGAGTTGATCGGTTACCTTTTTGAGGGTTGACCACCTGATCTGAACACCAGCTCTTAACTGCTATCCTGACGAAGCGTCAATATTCCCACCGCCATGATCTTTCCCAGAATCCTCGTTTGTAAGTTCGCTATATTATGGAGATTCGATGAAAATACCATCGAAATCTCTGCCATCATCTTCCACCATCGCTAGAATCTTTTCTAGAGTGATACCTTTATTGAAAACACGAATACAAACTGTCATTAGATTGCACTCTGAAACTAAAAAATGTGTATCATAGGCGCTTAGCGTGACCAAACGATCACAGAGTTAGTCACACCCGATCAAAAGAGAAATGAATGTAAAGTTCCAAGTTTGTTAGTATTTTCATATAAAACATACTCTAATGAAAGTGAAATAATGACGAAAAATGAACGAACATTTATATCGATTCTCGGAATACATCCACTATTGATAAGCATGGTGTCTGAGAAATAAATAGGAGCACATGCGACCATCTTTATCTCGGTACTGTGTCAACTAAATATTCACGCATGCGTTTCTATGGATGCACCAAACAGCAGCATTGTTGTCACGTATATCTGAATTTTAAATATTCAATAACTGTGTCTATATGAAGGGTTAACTGAGTATAGAAGCTATAGCAGTAATTCGTTGAACTACAAGTTTTGCAAGCTTGAACCATAAGGATTTAGAACCACTGTAATTACTTGGAACAACTCATTTTTGTACAATTGCGCTTATTACGCTTCCCTTTCATAAATAGTATATGGACATAGATTGTTCCCTTCCCTGAAAACCAGAAATTCTGAATTATACTAAATAAATTTTTTACATTGTGTCCAGAGCATAACAATAGATCCAGGTTTCATCATCATTCATCATTCCTGGGAGTTCTTATTCTGAATCTCTCAAGCTTCGCTGCAGAATATACGGAGTGTTTCTTGAACAATACCAATCGTAGTAACTCCTCTATTTTTCATCCGATTAGAAGAATTTAAACATTATAAAAGGCTATTGAAGAGTAAAGGAAAGTTCCATTGAAAACACTTTCTTCTTTTAAATTGGAACACATATATTTTCATTTTATTGTCTTGCGAAAAATATATATGTATAAAACTTGGCTTTTTAGTTTTTATACACCTAAATGTTTTGACAGATATATAATTTTTGAAGAAATTCAGTTATGTTGGAGGGTGAAGTGAAAAATAAATAGGAGAACAGATAACAATAAATTTAATTAAGGATATTCAACTCTGAAAAGAGTTTTATACGTGTAATGTTTAGAGATATCATGCGTTGTATAACAGATCAGGCTTAAAGGAAAGAATAAGCTGGCAAACAGTTTATTATTATTCGAATTGATTCTTTTCATATTTAATGAATTAAATGCCCCAGACATATCACACATCGTTATATTTGGCGTTTTGCTGATAGAAAATTTCAACGAAGTAATGTAGAATGTAATTCAAATGAATATAAAGAATTCGATGTGTTCTTACATGTACAAGAAAATCTCAAATCTTCAATTAGAGAAATAGCACAAAAGACGATATTATATTAACGCGCTGTAGTCATAATAAAAAAATACAAGAATAACATGAATAAGCACTCGAATTTTTAAGGCAAAAATTAAACATGGAACTATTACTACTATCTATATAATGGCTCTGTTAAAATGACGCTTGTTTTGTTGAATTCTGAAACAGCTGTCACAACCTTTCTTCTTCATCTATTGCTTCATAAAATAAAAGTAGCAGGCACTTCAAGACAATCATTAAGAATCCTTCTCCTATGTTCTTCTGCCTCAATTAGTAGTGCAATGTAAACTCGATCCCATAGATGTCGCCCCAGAAATCATGGGGCGTCAGATTCGATGAACGGGCAGACCGCTGCAATGTTTCATTTGGTTCTGTCGATTTTCGTCCAAATGTAACATTCAGCCAAACAGTATTTGATACCGCATTATACGGGAGGCACCGTCGTGTTGGAAGTATACTCCTATCAATTCCACTAACAGAATGGTGTCGAAAATATTATCTCGATGTTGAGATAATATATTATTGCATTTAATTCTATGAAAACGTTTTTCTATGAAGCATAGGCCTAGAATATTATCATTCCGAAATGCACACATTCACGCAAAACTTTGAAAATCGTTTTCTAGTACATATTCAGTGTTTTTTCAATATGTTCTGGTTGAAAATGCCGATATTGGTGAACGGAACTTCATAAGTCCATATAATTTTTCTTGCAAAATTGTGTTTTTGTTGTGGTACGTTTAATTGAAATTCTCAAAAATGATGTCTGCGATTTAGATGAATGTTTTCTAAAGCATGAACTTTCGGTCGAAAGAAAGGTTTAAACTCACGTTTTCTTCTAATTCCGTGCAAGGTCCGTACTGATAAAATTGGCTTACAACGATTTTGGTGCTGGGGTTTTCGACCTGATTTTGAGTATATCTCACATGGTGATATCAAAAATGTTACCTATTCGTTTCTGTCGGCTGTAGTTCGCAAGTTGGAAAAAATACACTTTTCACAAAAAAGTAATATATTATTGGCATTAAACATCAAAAAATTGCTTTTTGACTAATTTTCTGAAATGAAACGGGATTGGAAAATCTCACATGATTCTTCAGCAATCGTCGGCCATCATATAAGTGCTGCGCCCTTCTTGGTATCTATTTTCTGTCGCTTCTATGTCCTTATTCGTCTGTTAGATCTCCCAAATTGTGTTGAATTGATCGAGATGACTTTTGAGATTGAGTGTGATCTGATAATCAAATTTCAGCCTGAAACTTTGAAATGAACTAACCCTTCCTCAATTGATTCTACATAGTTGTCAGCCTTATAATTACCGAGGAAATTTTGTGCGGCTGCTACTAAAGATTTCAGCTCAAGCCTTTACAGATCATTCTGAAAATTAGTGCTATCTTTCATTTATTGACGTATTTTAGGACCATTAAAGACATCCGCTTTTAGATTTTCAGTACTGAAACCAGGAAATTTTTGAAGAATAAACTGACAGCTTTGACCATTTCTGTCCTCTGCTTTATTAGCCCTACTTCAATGTACAATGGCAGAGGAATATTATTTTCTCCTGAACGAGTTTATTTATAACATTCCTTTCCCAAACAACAAGAGCATATTTCTTAGGCCAATTTTGTCTCGACTCTCCCAGAGACAAATAAAGCAAGGGTATTCAGTATTACGACTGTGTTGACCAAATCAAAAATTAACCATCTTCAAGTTAACGCGAATACCCTAGTCATGTTTATATTTTATTCTTTATAAAATAATTAAAATTGCTTTGGAACTTCCTTTACGACTGTGAATAAAGAGACGCCATTCATTGGGCTGATAGATTGTCAAACCCAAGAATGTCAGCACACCTCCCACATTACAGCAATACACACAATTTTCATCAGATGAGAAAAACTACAATAAGCTTCCCTCTCCCTCTCTCGTGTAATATGTTGACACTTGAATGAAACATTAGAGTATTTCTATATACGGCAATTGTTTTCGTTGATGCTCACTGTATTAGTCACATAAAAGTTGTCATAATAATTTTTTTGTTCTTGCCATATCATAAGCACTCTAAACATCAGTCTTTCGTTTTCCTCTTTCCCATTGTCGTAAATGTGGAATGCATAGCTTACATATACAATGAAGTAGCCAAAATGTATTTAGGTGTCGAGTTTCAATAACGAAGTAACCATTAACAATAAATGCTTATATCTATACTTTTGGTGTGTCAGAAAAACACAAGTGTGAGTCCAGGAAAATGTAACAGAGGAACCATACTACCTTGCGTATGATTCAATAAACGAGTGAAAAAACGTGAGGAAAAAACTCATCTTGCACTCCTTGATTTCCAGACGAAGACAAGGGTGAAAGGAAGATTTGGGACAGGAATCTGTAACAATGGAAAACGAAAACCAGCAGGAAAATATTTCAACAATCATACCTGACGCTTATATGTCTAAACACACTTGAATTTAAGAAAAGATTTTACATAGCAAGCAAGGCCATAAAAAGGACTAAGGAGATAATCAAAAAGTATATAAACAGCGATATTTCCTATTTGTATATATATGTTGTAGAATCATTATGAACCCCATAATTTGGGTTGACTTCTCCCATTTATTATTTTTTCGTGATTCTTGTTTAATTTAAAGAAAAATTAGCAAAAAATGTCGTTTTAAAAATATGGAAAGTAGTGATATTTCAGTATGTTTTACCTCGGACATAAGAAGATATATCCGGATCGTTAACACATCTGAACGTAGTAGCCATAATGAAATAGTAACATATACTTCATGGATATCATTGTGATACTGATTATTCAATACCAGAGAATAATTTAATTTAAAATCAGGGTTATAGAAAACTTTAGCTGATGAGTTAAAATCACGTATGGCATTATCTACTTTATCGATCATAGACACAGAGCTTCACCAAAATATTTTTTTTTGTAAGCCTGTGCAATTCCCTATTTTGTGCTATCTCTCTTGCATACTGACGTTAGGTTTGAGTCGATATTTATTCTCTTCTTTATCTCGTTATTATCAGTTTCTTCAATTTTGATACTTCGAGCAACACTGAAAAGAAGATTTCAATATCGTGCATGAATTATAATTGACATTTATAATAATTTATTTCTATGTATGGTTAAAATACATAATTATGTCCAACAGTGCCTCCAAAATAACTGAATTTGATTGAAGATTATATTTTAAGAAAATTACTTCTGTGTGGAAAATTGGAGGCGAGATATTTCCTATACAAATTAAATAAAGATATGTATAATTTAATTGAAAATAATATGTCTTTGGGGATTTACCATCCTTAAACAAATGTGGTTTATTTATTTAGTAGGGCTTGAAAAGCCATTCAACCGTGCTCTCATATTTTCCTAATAGAATGAAAAACAGAGGAGCTGCGATCGACGTTTTTTAGGAAACACGCTGTATACTTGTACATTCAGCTGTCTGAAGCTGAACTCTAAACTTGATTTAAAGATTTCATTTGCTCTTAAATTAAGCGTTTTCCAACCAAGTCTAGGAAACTGTAATCTAGATCAAGGTTAGATGCATGATCTCTTCTGAACTTTTGGAATCAATGTGCTTATAAGAATGGTGAACATTCACAATATTAGGCTTTCATTACTTCGCATATTTTTTTCCGTCAAAAGAAAGCTTTTAAGTTATTCTTTGCTCCATTTTTGTCCATTCATTGATGAAACATGTATTATATTTACGTTCGTAGAACAGAACCGGATAACTCGCATGTGAGATGAAACCTAAGTTATGATTCATCTAATGATATTCATATAATTACAACATGGTATAAGAATTTTAAATATCCGATCCTTATATAACTTACAATTGTCACCTATATTACATATTATTTGTCAAGTAATCTCAGGTTACGGTAGATGGCACTGATGACTAAAAATAATCGCAATAAAAAATGTTGAAATCAAAATATTAGAAACGTACAAAAATCTCGAAATTAGAGTTTAAATACTTGGAACACCGTGGAGATACCTAATTCATATGAAGAATAATCTTTGTAATGTCTTATTACGGGAGATATATTTCACTATGTTAATTCTATCTAATAAAAAGCTTTTTGTTTTTGTAATCAGGCTGTCTCATGAATGCTGTCTTAAATTTTCACAGCAGATGCCTTATTAAAAAAAAAGGAAAGAATGCTGATGAACTAAGTCCAAAAGTCCTTCGTTCTCGAGATACAGAGTAGCTGTAAATGATTTTTTTACTACCTCATCAATTCATTAGATGTACCCAATAATTCAGAAAATATACAGGCTTATATATTTTCAGGGTTAAGCAAATCTTAACTCCATCAAAATGTTCGTGTAATGTGACCAGAGTATTTTGTAGGATGTCAGGGTATACAAGAGAAATCAATCTATTTGGATAGATCTGTACAAATTTGCAGTAGCTATTGGCAAACTTCGAGTGTTCTGGGTGGATCTTCAGCTCTGAGGGCTTCAACTTTCTGGATATGGTAGAGGCAATGAATATGACCATTCAGAAATCTCTAAGTATGTTTTATGCATAATTGTGCTCCCTCGCATTTTGGATTGATAGTGAGGAATCATTCATATCTCAATGGATAGAATGATAGAAGCAATCCTCCGATGTGAATCCCCTAGACTTCTTCGTCTAGGGCCATTTGAAATGCCTAGTACACTCACAACCTGTAGCTACAATACAGAAATTGCATGTACGTGTTTTGGATGGATGTGAGACAATAAGAAATATGACAGACATTTTCGATCGGGTGTTAGCTACAATGAATCGCCTTCTAACTCTACGTTTAGAAATGAATGGTGGTAGTTTCGAATACTCACTTAAGTTCAACAGTTTGAAAGAGGAGTTGCTCTATCTGCTGCTTCTATTCTAGTTAAATGCCTGACGTCATAATCAATTAGCTGTTCTCCATTTCCTTATATTCAATTGTAATTTCCTTTAACACACTCTTGTCTATACAAGTTTTACCCAAGTGTTCTATTTTTCACTGAATAAAACAAACACTCAATATATTCAAACTGAAATTAAAATGAAAACTACTTCAAAAAGCTATTGCTCCAGTTTTTGAAAACTACAGATTATTGACCCTCATTTTAGTTGATTCAAAAAACGAGAGCCTTATCATGTAAATCATTTTTTTCCTGAAAACAGCTGTGAATTCAAAAAACTTTCAATAGGCAAAAGAGATTAGAATTGGATCTCTTCTATGAATATTTTCGAAGAGACCAAACGCGCACTATACTTTATTTTGATAAGGTCAAAAGTAACATGACTCGAAGAAATAACACCCAGTATATTTTCGCTGAATGCTGGACGCATCTAAGAAATTGACGAGTAAGAACATTTCTTTTCTGCTGGTTGAAATAGATTCCATCTAAACTACTACAGTTACCGTTTGAAAGGTAAAAAAGAATCTGAACATCAACACCCTTTATTTCGAGAACGGAGGACTCTTGGACATGTGTTTAGGAGAAGTTTTCTTCATGATTCTCAATGTTTCAGTTGAAAACAATTGTCATAATTTGAAAATTATGATTGACATCACAAATTTATTTGAAATTCGAAATTCATGACTGGCAATGTGCAACCACGCATTGATACATACATATGTTAGTCAAAATTACTATTTAGGGGATGTATGAAAAATAAGCACAACATTTGGGAAATTTGAAAAACTGTTTTTGGATAAATAGATTTTCATGTTCTTTTCTTCGTTTGAATTCAAAACAATTGTTTTGCGATGTTTTGATTCATTTTGAATTTTGAATCGGCATAGGCCCAAATGTATATTTCTGAATAAGTAATTACTCAACATTTGAATTATACATATTAATTAGATATTGAAAATATTCTTAGAAAACGCGCGAAATTCCAGTCAATTCACAAACATGAATGTTTAAGTTACAAAAGTCATGAAGAAAGAAATCGACGAAAGTTTTCTGGTTATTTATTTGACTATTTTCATCATTCATACATGTGCCCGTATTAAAATGTGAATTCTCAACTATTCAGTGCAAGATTCGAAATATTTCAAATATATTATAGTCGAATAGTGTTGATGGTTATTTGAAAATTTTCGAATAAAAGTTAAAGTCGTTAAAGTATATACACAGGTATTGCAGAAATGTTGTGAGTTTCTAATTTCATTCATCTTTACAAATTTTTTTCTCATGAAACTAATGTCGGAAAAACTAATGTCCGGAAAAAGTTTACGGTATGCTATACTTTATAATAGAGTTTATAAACGCTTCTTTGAAAACTCATTATTGAAATCATGATGTGCCTTTTATGAGGTGATTCATATGAAGGAATTATGAGTTCAACAGTTTCTTCAGTAACTTCTACCACAATTGCTTCGCTCCTACTACACGCAGAAGTTCAAAGTAATGTTTCTCGAAATCATTTGTTCTAAATAATCATGCCGTTCTTTCGGCGCTAATGTCATCTGAGAACGAACAGTAACAATTTCTACTTTGTCCTCTGTTGACTATATCTTTTTGGAGATCTTTTGCATCGATTACAATATTTTAATTTGAATTAATCGACCTGATTTACCCAGCTAGCCAAAGGACCTGTATAGACTCTTAACACAAAGTGTTAGTCCAAGTTCATCCAGAGCATCATCCAATGGTATGCCAAGTGATTCTCTTTTCGATTGTAATTATCAAGCTGAAGGTAGAGATATGGATCCTACACTTTCGGATTAATATCCTGAAACACTCTCTTTATACTGAAATCAATCTGTTCTACCAGTTATTCAAAATACATCGGCTTGTTATTTGAGAATTTTTTTTGTAGTTGGAACAGCCTGTATCTGATATTAAACTCAAAAAGATTATCGATTCATATAGAAAAGAAAAAAAATTCTTACGATGTGACACTCAAGCTATATTCCTTATGAATATCTTGTAGGTAGATGATGTTGAGGGCTGATGGTTGATCTTAGTGCTCAAAGTTCGCAGAAATAATAGTCTCTTTCGTGAGTAAAGTTGACTTATTTTAGTGTTTTCCGCTGACAATGTGTTCTTCACAGTTAAAGAGACGCAAAATTTTCGCTGGAACAAGCTGTATAGATTAGTGGACTTCGCAGAAACAATTTTTTATATCCTATACAGGGTGTTACATAATAGTATGTCCCAACTTGAGGGGGTATATATCTACCTGCAATTTCAGAAAAAAGTTTATATAAACATAGGTCCGTAAGAGCTTCGTTACGGAGCTACAGAGATATTTAGCCCAAATTCGGAATGCAAGCTATTTTTTACAGCCTCCGTCATTACACCTTATAGATTTTACTTGAATGTCACAAGATGTTTTCTTTTCCCAGGCCATGTATTCTTCTGCCCTTTCTACCTTTTTTGCAGTACGCCACTGATCAGCGTACCTTCAATTTTCGTCATCTTCGTTCAATTTAAAAACTTTTTTGACACTTGTAATTTTTTCGTTTCTCCAACTGTTTCCGACTGAAAATTTATTTTATTTGAGTTAAATGTTATTCGCTAAATAAAACAAAAATTGTAGAAATACTCTATAGGTATACCCAAAATTTACTTTTATTTTGATAGCTCGTCTTCTGAGAATAACTTCTAGTTATTCAATATCAAACTGAAAAAAAGAATAATTATAAACTAAATAAATTGCTGTCCTTCACCTGCAAGAATACAGGCCTCTGTCCTTTTTTGCATAATATCAAGCACTCCTTGAAATATTCCTGAGGTATTTCTTATCGTATCAAAAGAGGTTATTATTCGATTTCTCAGTTCTTCTACAGTGTTCACTGAAGTGGCAATAACTAAACTTTTGAGATATCCCTATAAAAAAAAGTCAGAACTATTTAAGTCAGGGGGACGTAGAAGGCCATGGTTCTGGCCCACCAATCGGTTGCTGAATGTATTATTCAAGAATTCCCTAGCCGCTCCACTGAAATGTGCTGGTGCCCCGTCATACATGAACCACATTATGTTTCTCACCAAAAGTGGCACATCCTCGAGCAATAAAGGTAACTTCCCCTCAAGAAATTGCCGATAAACGGAACCGCTCAGTCAGTTAGGCAAAAAAATGGCCAAATCAAATTTCAATTATTCCGACCCAGACATTTAGTGCGAATTGTTCTAAATGAAGAGATTCTTCAATCAAATGGGGGTTTTCCTCAGCCCAATAATGATTATTGTAAAAGTTTGTGATAGCAGTTCTCGAAAAGTTAGCTTCGTCTGTGAACATTTTTTCACCATCAAAATGAGCATTTTCTCTAATCTTATCTAAGAATTATCGGCAGAGATTCAGCCTTGAGAGAAAATCTCGAGGAAATAGAGCTGCAGAATCCTCCAAACTAGAACATGTGTAAATATTCAACTGATTTTCAATTTTCCTTCTACTCACATGAGGATTCAAATCAAAACAATTCAAAACTGCATGCTCAATATCTGGAGTTCTCAGAGTTTGAGTTGCACCTTTTAAATGATTATTTGCAGTAAAAGTACCAGTTTTCCTAATCCTTCTGTGTATATTTGAAAATGTTCGCCTGTCTCGATTAGGAGAGCGCACCTGACATAATATACAAGCTTTTATTGTGTTTCCGTCAGCCAGACCGTACATGAAATGGATCAGCTAATTCGGCTTTAGTAAATTCTTTTCTTACAGCAATAACATCAAAAGTCTTAAAACTATTTGTTAATTAAATAAACAATTCGACACTGGCTCAACTTTAGCAACTGTCGAAATTAGTAAATGAATGAAAAGAATCAAAGCCTACTAGTCATTTTTTTATTTACATTCAATTCAGCGAATGCATACAATCGCTTAATAATTTTTCTCTCGAAAACTGTTGGAGATCCGAAAATATTACAAGTGTCAAAAAAGTTTCTGAATTGAACGAAGATGACAAAAATTGATTGTACGCTGATCAGTGGAGTAATGCAAAAACGTTCGAAAGGGCAAAACAAGACATGGCTCCGGAAAGAAAACATTTTATAGATTCTAGTGAACATGGGGATATTCCTCAGGCCCATAATGATTATTGCGAAAATTTGTGATACCAGTTCTCGAAAAGCTAGCTTCGTCTGTGAACATTATTTCACTATCAAGATGAGCATCTCTCTAATTTTATCTAAAAACCATCAGCAGAAATTCAGTCTTGAAGGAAAATCTCGAGGAAGTAGAGTTTGGACTCGTTGAATATGAAACGGGTACACACGGGTTTGAAAGGGAAAAAGAAGATATGGCTCCGGAAAAGAAAACACCTTGTAAATTTTAGTAAGAATGTAGGACGTTTAATGATGAAGGCTGTAAAAAATAGGTTGCATTCCAAATTTGGGCTGAATATCTCGAAAACTGCAGAAGTTTTGAAGAAAAAACTATTTTTTCTGGAACTTTCAACGCCCTGTAGCTCCGTAACGAAGCTTTTGCGGACTTATGTTTATATAAACTTTTTTTCTTGAAATTGCACCTAGTTATACCCCCTCAAGTTGTTACATACTATTATGTCACACCCTGTATAGTGTGACTTGTTTTGGAATCAGACGGCTTTGTTCGAAATAGATAAATAAAATAAACTCTATATGCTCGCACTCGATTGAAAATAGTGACTCGAGGACGCTTCGAATATTCGAGAACAATTGTTTCGACTCATTGAATCAGAAAATTTCTGTTTTATATGGCAAATATAGAAACATAGGGATATATTTATAGTGCGAGGTTGAATCGATTATTAGCTCTCTGACAGTTATCAGCGAAGTTCAGTCAACCATAAATCTAGATAATGGAAAAATCATCATTGGCTCTATTGCTGTATCTGAAAAATGAAATTATAAATGAATCACCCCGAGATGAAAAGAAGGGTTGTGCTCTCTTACTGAAAAATGGACCGTTTCATGAGCACAAACATTGAAAAATCGTTGGATCTGGCTGCCAGCGACGAAAATTAATTATTATTGCCATCTGCGAACTTACTGAACAAAAGTTGATTGTGTATAACGTAACAAAACTTTCTATAACTGTATATTCTTGATTGATTGATGAATTTATCGAGTTCTAGACTGAAGAAAATCAAGAAAAACATCTCGAACTAGTCGATAATCATTTCGCTTAATTATGAGTGTTGACACTTGATATAGTTGCATAACATTCCCGAGTTCATGTATTTTTCGAATGCAGTTGAAGAAACGTTTATTTCTTATTGCTTAGTTGATGGTGCAATAGAAGCCCTTTCTATATCGTATTTTCAGTATCGTAAATTTCGATGGTGTTCGTTGAGAGGGTGTAAAATAGTGTGGACAGAATAATGTTAGTAGCATTAAATGATACATAGAGCGAAACTGGTGGACTGGAGATAGGAAAACTACACCTTTACATATTAAAGTATGATCGAGGCTAATTACGGATTCATTCCGTCATAATCAGAGGGTTTCATGAACACGAGTGTTATTACGTTTATACATTATGTACACCTAATCACAAACCAATAATAATTGAAACATAAGAAATGTAGAGAAATATCTGCAAGGACGAGCATTTCTCTGCGTAATAATTTCAGAAAACTTGCCTGGGAATACATTTTCACCGAGTTTCATGAGTAAATCTTTTATTCATTGAATGAGTTATAAATATTGGATTTTCTGCAATACCTGTTTCATATATTCACCATTCTGGTCATTTTATTGTATCGGAGTACCATATTAATTTAATATCATAGTTAATTTGAAAGTGAATATAAAACAGTGTTCGACCTATATACTACGCCACTTTTATGTGCTGGGCAAATCATTAACTTTTCCATGGATTCCATGTTTTTTTTTTTAAATTTTCGGTGTATAAAATATGATACATGATTATATTTTATAAAGGTTGTTACATAATAGTATGTCACAACTTAAGATTGTAAATCTACGTGCAATTTTAAGAAGAAAAATCATATAAACAAAGGTCCGCAAAAGCTTTGCTACGGAGATACAGGGTGTTGAAATTTCCGAAAAAAATTGTTTTTTCCTCAAAACTCCTGCAGTTTTTGAGATATTCAGTCCAAATTTCAAATGCAAGCTATTTTTTACAGCCTCCATTATTACAAGTCCTAGATGTTAACTGAAATTCACAAGATGTTTTATTTTCCGAGGGCATGTCTCCTTTTGCCCTTTCAAACTTTCTTGCAGTAAGCCAATAATCAGCGTGCAATTAAGTTTCGACATCATCGTTCAATTTAGAAACTTTTTTGACATTTGTAATTTTTTCGAGCAATAAAGGTAACTTCTCCTGAAGAAATTGCCGATAAGCGGAACCGTTCAGTCTGTTAGGCAGAAAAAATGGCCAAATCAAATAGTTTCCAATTATTCCGACGCAGACATTTAGTGAAAATTGTTCTAGATTTCACGCACCCTCTGAAATATTCCTCGGGTATTTCTTATCGTGCCCCATGAGGTTATTATTCGATTCCTCAATTTTTCTACAGTGTTCACTGGAGTGGTATGAACTAAACTTTTGGGATATCGCCATGAGAAAAAGTCTAAACTATATAAGTATGATACTGAGCCACCACGACCTTTCCATCGGTTGTTGAATGTATTATTCAAGAATTCCCAAGCCTCTCCACTGAAATGTGCTGGTGCTCCATCATGTATGAACCACATTATGTTTCTCACCAAAATTGGCACATCCTCTAGCAATAAAGGTAACTCCTCCTCTCAAGAAACTGCCGATAAGCGGGACTGTTTAGTCTTTTAGGCCAAAAAAATAGCCCAATCAAATAAGTTCCAATTATTCCGACTCAGACATTTAATGAGAATTGTTCTTGTTGATGAGATTCTTCGATCAATTGGGGGTTTTCCTCAGACCAATAATGATTATAGTGATTTCAGTTCTTGAAAAGCTAGCTTCGTTTGTGAACATTATTTCACTATCAAAATGAGTATTTTCTCTCACTTTATCTAGGAACCATCGGCTGAAATTCAGTCTTGAAGTAAAATCTAGAGAAAGTAGAATTTGGACGCGTTGAATATGAAACGGGTACAATAAAAGTCGTGGAGAATCTTCTAAACTACAACATCTGAAATATTCAACTGATTACCAATTTTTCTTGTACTCACATTAGGATTCAAATCAATACAATTCAAAACTGCTTTTTCAATATCTGGAGTTCTCATAGTTTGAGTTGCACCTTTTAAATGATTATTTGCAGTAAAAGTACCAGTTTCCCTCAACCTTCTATGGGTATCTGAAAATGTTCGCCTGTCAGGTGTTACTCAATTTGCGAAGTGTACCTGATCTAATCGCCTAGATTCTGTTGTGTTTTAGTCAGCCAGACCGTACATGTAATGGGTATCAGCCAATTCGACGTTAGTAAAATTTTTTCTTACAGCAATAACTTCAAAAGTCTCAAAACTAATCGTTATTTCAATGAAAAATTGAAAAATTCTAGCAGACACTGGTTCAACTCGAACAACTGTTAAAATAAATGAATAAATGAGAAAAATCAAAGACTACTAGTCATTTGTTAAATTAGAAGTGCTTTCAATTCAGCGAATGCATACAAACGTTTAAACATTTTTTGCTCGAGAACGGTTGAAGAAACAAAAAAATCACAAATTTCAAAAAAGTTTCTAAATTGAACGAAGATGACGAAAATTGATTGTACGCTGATCAGTGGCGTACTGAAAAAAGTTTGAAAGGGCAAAAGAAGACATAGCTCCGGAAAAGAAAACACCTTGTAGATTCTAGTTAAAATTCAGGACGAGTAATGATGGAGACAGTAAAAATAGCTTGCAATCCAAAGTTGGGCTGAATATCTCGGAAACTGCAGAAGTTTCGAAGAAAAAAACAATTTTTTCCGGAAATTTCAAGACCCTATAGCTTCGTTACGAAGTTTTTGCGGACCTATGTTAATGTGAAATTTTTTTCCTGAAATAACACGTCGATTTTCACCCTCAAGTTGTGACATACACCTTGTAATATATCATCCAAGTTCGTGAAAGAATAAGAGAGAATTTCATCATTAGAAAATCTTATTGACGTTAAGTGAAAGAAAATTGTGTAATATCTCCGACTTTCAGTGAAAGGTGTTGGCAATGTACTATATTTATATTTTACAAGAGCTTAAAATATTGTTCTTATTTGTACTAATACGAATAACATGATTACTAACAACAATCAGACACGTATCATCTAGTGAACTATTATTCCCCGCTGGAGTTGGATCACCCAGAGCATAATGTGGTGGATAGGCCTCCTTTTAGGCCATACTTTGATGACAGCATGGACAGACCGTCTTCGGAGATCGACCACTATGAGAGGCCATATTATGACGAACCTCCAAACGCCAAGGGTAAATTATTGACATACTAACACATGCTGTAATTATTTTTTGCAATATTTAAGAGCTTGAGGTGAAGGAACTCATTAACATTTAGATCTAGAAAATTTCCTGATGTTGCAACTATGGTACTGCTTGTGGTTTAATGAATGCAATCGGTTTGTTGAAAACTAGTGTTTTCAGAAATCAATAATTTCATAAATTTCAAGATTATATTCATATACGTCTAAAAATAATCAGAAGTCTAAATTCATAACACCATATTTACTGTGATGGTTGAATTGAGAGTTCGCCTTTCGCCAAAATTTTCAGCTCTTCGTTCCAATTTTGAAAAATTCAATAATTTTGTTTAAAAAAATTGGACGATGAGGATAAAGAGATAATTTCAGAAGTAAGTAAGAAGAGGGACAATTCCAATCCCTGAAAAGCTAGAAATCACAGTAAAACAATAAGAAAACTTCAGTCACTACAATGTAGACTTGCTAAAGTTGTCAATAATCCTTATCAAGAAGAAATATTGTTTTTTCTAATCCCTTAACGTGCTACATTTCTGCCTTTCGGCTAATGACACGCCGGCGAATTCTCTCACCTCACTAACCCTGTAATTTTGCCAAACCCCTCTCGTGTCGAGGGAAGGGATCTTTAATATCCAACACATATCACACCGACTTTGTGGGGATTGAACGCAGATAACTCTGCGAGAGCTCGAGCGACCTAACCTCCACGCCGCAGAGCCAGTTAAGGAATATTTCACCATTATCAAATATCCTCTTTCGAGCTACTCCCATCAGCTCATCTAATTCATCGGCAACAGGGACCTCACATATAGTTCTGCTATTGGTAAACTTGTAAATGATTTTGAGAGTTTCAATTAGATAAAATCAGTTATCAAAGAAAATGCTTATAGAAACATTTGAACTTGAAGGGTTTAATTTGCTAAACATTTTCAGGATTTTTAGTAAACTATATAATAATCGTGACGTCTTTCACTACACAGAAGCCTAATTAGAAGATTGAGGTGCAACAATGATGATAAGTTATTTAAAAGTGAACAGGAAGTATAAAAAACCACCAAATACATTAATAAATAAGTCTTTAGGAAAATCCATAAAATACATTGCCCCTTGAAGGGATTCAACAAGGGGGACGAATTTAAATTTGTTTGTTCATTGATATTATTTTTGTAAACTTGTGATTCTGGATGTTTAAAACCATTTGGTACTGCCGGAGTCAACTGGGGAAACCTTATAAATATTATTACTAGAGACATCTAGTTGCGAAATTCGTTACCAAGTAATTATAAAAGACTTCTGAAATACATAATAAGATGATTTGTTCGTTTCTACAATAGATGTCTTCATTTAATTTTTCAAAAACAGGAAAAAATAGGATTCTCAACTGTTAGATTTTATTGTGTGAGTTGTGGTTGACTATATTCATTGTTTATTTAAATTTTTTGGTTCTGAGGTTAATAACATTTTCTCAGGTATATAGTCTCTCTATCTCTCTCCTCAGTCTGTATTAATCAACTCCTGGATATTGATCTCCTTCAAATTTTTCCATCTGTCTCTATTAGCAGCTGTTCACATTCAGTTTTTCCCCGCGATCTTCTGAATGTCATCTCTCCATCTGAGCTGTGGTCTTTCTACGCTTCTTTAGGTAGTTCTTGGTCTCCATGCGAGCAGTATTTTGGCCCATTTCGATGGGTCTTGCCTGGCTACATGCTAGCCCATCTTCATTTCAATTGTGCTATCCTTCTTAGCACATCAGTCACTCCAGTACTCTCTCTAATATCCTCTTTCCTCACTCTATCTCTCAATGAAATTGCCATCATGCTTCTCTCCATAGCTCGTTGTGAAACTTGTAATTTATTAGGTGATCTTCGAGTTAGAGATATTGTTTTAAGGTCACATGGAAGGACAAGAAGAACACACGTATCGAAGACTTTTATTTTTTTTTTTTCGGGACTTCAAAACTAAGCCCAGTTTTCCAAATGCATCCTAGCCCAAACCAACCCTCCTGGAAATTTCACAGGTTAGATTTTCTTTCCCAAGTTTTATTTTATGGCCTAGATATATGTATTCGGTCACATTTTCCATCACCTGATCTTCAATCGAAATGTGTACGTTTTCTGCAATCAGAATTTTGGTTTTATTCAGGTCCATTCGAAGGCCGACTTTTCTAGATTTTGAGGCAGTTCTTTTAGCATGGTTTTGAGTTCTTCAGGGTTTGTACTAATAAGAACTATATCGTCTGCAAACCTCAGATGGTTTAAATGTACTCTATCGATGTTCCTTTTTTGTTCCATTCTAAACCTTTGAGGGCGTCTTCTAGGGCCAGCGTAAATAATTTCGGAGAAATAGTGTCGCCTTGACACAACACATATGACACGATCTACAACAAACTCGGTGTTAAATTCTTTTGTTGATTATGAGTGCCACTCCACCTATGTGATTATCCATATCCTTATTTTTTTAAAACAATAGATGCCCCGAATTCTTAGAGGTTGTTGCATCTCCCTTCAATCTTTTTTTTCACTCAGACCCAGAACATCCCACTTTATCTGTTTCAGTTTCTCCTCTAATCTTCGCAAATGTTCTTGGGATCTCAATATTCTGATGTTATAAGTGGTGACCTTGAAGATATGTCGATGATCTCTTGCACTGTTTCTCCCTTTTGTAGTTGAGGATTTCTGCTTGTCCTTTCGAAATTGTGGAGTCGAGTTATTGCCTCCCCCAGAATTCATGAGGCAGAATGACACATTCAGTCATTGCGAGATTCGGAATCAGAGTCTCTACTCTCTTGGGATAATGATGTTGTATAATTCGGTGAGTTTAAATTTCAGCCGCTCCATACGAGTACAGACGTTGTTGGTAGCCGTCCACTCTGGATCATACGCTACATTGCTAGATTTTGGTCCTCCCCGAGTATTCAATTTCCTTGGTGCCTGTCATATCTGACAGGTGTTTCCCCATCCACCACCTGGGCAGGCGCCCAATGGGGGTCTAGCAAACCTGGCATAGGTATATAGTACAATAGTTTATGTAACTAATTAAACATTAAATATTAATCAAACATTAAAGTTCATAATGGATCCTGATACATTTGGCGCGCTTAGTACAGCATCTTTTTATGGAAAGCGCTTCGAAAGGTTTGACAGAGCATTTGAACATATTAGTAATCTTAATTATCACAATGTAGATATTGTTATAATGCCTCCTACAGTGGATGAACTACCGGATAAAGATGATATAGATGAAAATGAATGCGATCCTTCCCACCCGCCCCAAGATGTACCAGGAGAAATTGAGTTACATGATGACAAATTGCAAGACAGCGACGATGAAGACAATATCCTCCTTTTAGAATGCATAAAACAAAATAAAAACTTCGAATCTAATCCATCTAAAAAAAAAGATGACTCCGAAAGCTTAACTAATCGGGAGTGAGGATACAATGAACCTTAGTAGGAATGAACTGCATGGGTATATCAACCATCCAGATATTCTGAAAACAAAATGGAAGGACGAAGCTGCGCTCAAAAGCTTCGGAAATCTGATGTATGATGATGTTTTAAAACTTATGGCAGAAGAATCACAACTCAGAGAAGCAATAATTCGTTTTTTTACTGCACATGGTATTTAGGAAATTTCAGAAATTAACAAACACAAGCACTCAGATAATATTATCAATGAAGAAATAGATTCAAATTCGTCCCCCTTATTGAATCTTTTCAAGGAGTAATCTTCACTATAGAGTTTATGGATTTACCTAAAGATTTGATCAATGATGTATTCGGTTATTACTTTTTATTTCGTGTTCATATATAAATAACTAAACATAATTATTACCCTCAATCATCTCTTTAACCTACTGAGTAGTCAAACGCGTCACGATTGTTTTATATTTTGGTAAAAATCCTCAAAATTCTGAATTGCTAGCTGATATTAATCATGGAGAGTATTTTCGGTACAATTGAGGAATAAATAAGGCACATAACGCAATATATATATATATATATATATATATATATATATATATATATATATATATATATATATATATATATATATATTTTATGCAAAAGGTAGATTTTGATTTATATTTCTCTAAAAGAGAAAGTTGGATGCAGAAGGAATTACACGGAAAGCACCCTAAAGAATTGAAAAATGATTATATTGATGAAATTGCATCGAATAAATGGTTAGTATCTGGAGAATTGTTTGCTGAAACAGAAGGCTTGGCAATTGCGATCCAGGATCAGGTTGTTTTCACGAGGAATTATAGAAAACACATCATCAAACAAAATATAGATGATTCTTGCTGTAGATGTTTCTGTTCTTCAGAAACAGTTTTTCATATATTATCATCTTGCTCAGTCCTTGCTTCAACAGATTATTTAGAAAGACATAATGCCGTCGCTAATATTATTCACTTTAATCTAAGAATTAAACATGACCTAATTCCCAAAAGAAAAAATTTCACAAATATGAACCTGAGATTATTTGTGAAAATGACAAATATAAAGTTTATTTTGATAAAACAATTCTTTGCAACAGAGCTGTAAAACACAATCGACCAGATATCGTTCTTAATGATAAACAGAATCAAATAACATATATAATTGATATTGCTATACCCGACACACATAATATACAAAATAAATACAATGAAAAATTTCTAAATATATGATGCTTGGCGACGAGATTAAAAAATGTGGAAAATGAAGAAAATATTTATTCTACCGATTATTATTTCTACAACAGGCGTTATTCCTAGAAATCTTCACAAAAGTATTGAGATTTTGGGTCTGAAGAAAAATTTGTTTGAACAGTTACAAAAGATAACAGTCATCAAATCTTGTAATATTCTTCGTAGGTTTCTTTCCGAAAATAATAATGAGGTAGAGTCATAGGTTTTCTCCTTAGTTTATAGTGCTCAGGATCTCATTTCATATTTTATTTATTTGTTTATATAAATGTAATATAATTAACTGACAATTTTGTCATATTTATATTCAGAGCAGTATTCTATTCCATCGTTCACCACGTCACACAAAGGAAACTATTAATGAGTAACATTCAGTGTTACTTGACTAAGGTCCGTACACTGGATTTTTCCGGAGAAAAAGCCTCTGACACTACTCGTTGGTACATTGATATCATTGTCTGATGATGCTATAGTATGTATATATTCTGGTAGATTGATATATTCTCATAACATTTAACGTTATCCTAATATATAATTACTCCAGGATATGTTTTCATTATAATCATTGCCTGGCAATGGTATTAATTACCGGGTGGTGGATTTATATTTTTCATGAAATCAGTTTGATTGCATGAACAGATATATGGGCAACTCGTATGGGTAAAACCCCTATATATATATATATATATATATATATATATATATATATATATATATATATATATATATATATATATATATATATATATATATAATATATATATATATGTATATAAAAACACCTTCTAAAAGAAGCATTCTATTTACCAGGACACTAGGAAATGACTTGGGTCTATTCTTTATTCGAGCCAAAATGCACATAACTTCAAAACTTGACTACTTAATGAATGTCCTGACTCCTACTACGTATCATATTTTTTCACTTGAATGAGTTTAGTCGAAAGTGAATATAAATGCACACTTTTCACTATTAAAATTAATATTTCATTTATGAAGGGATAACGTTAGTGAAAACTATTGCTCCATTCATTTAATTTGTCAGTAACCGCCCCTTTTTAGCCACATAATACATAGAGATGTATAATGTGTTGCTCGATCATCTAATAAGAATGGAGCTTAAAACAATGATTACTAAATTTTGGTGCACTTCTGCCAAAAATATTATTTACTTGTTCTTTCAGTTTGTTCGAATAGGAGAAATAATCAATACAATTTGCTTTCAAACCAGATGACGAGCGTGACTGAAGTTAACATTCTCGATAGCATAATTTCAGTGAGATGTTATAGTAGCGATAGGAGAGGGATGTATTGAATTCTGATGAATGCTGCAACTACAGAAAAGTAGATAACTATAAGTTACTATCTACATAAATGAAACTTAGTTTGAACTTGCCAGAGATAGCTAGCAATAAACGAAAATACTATCTACAGAATAGAACATATTCAGATTTCACTTTAACTAAAATGAAGTATCGTCATCAAAATGGTGCGATAGATTTATTTTATGGACCATTGAAATAATCAGCTGAAAATATTGTCACGTGTTATCTTTGATTTTGGAATAGATATATGGGTATTTAATCTGAATTCTTCTTTGATTTTTGGAATAGATATATGGGTATTTAATCTGAATTCTCTATATAAGTATAAGTAAGAAATTCGTTAGCTGTCGGTGCTGACGAAAGATATCACGAACCATTATCAAAAAGATGTTTTTGAGAATATGGTTAGTCTACTACTGCACGAAGTAATGAGTATTTCGTATTCATTATTTGTGTGAATCATTAGACTGATAAAAATAAATCGACTATAGAGTCAGCTCATTGACTACATACTTGGTATATTTCGGTGAATGATTTTTTTTCACAGAACTCAAATCAAAAGGTCAAATGTTGACCTTTAGAGGGTCCATCGTATGTTCAGCAGACTCTTCTAGCTCTCCTCCCCAATTCGATGAATCTTATGACGGCGCTTATAGCTTTTCGATTTTTTTTGAGGTTTTCATTCTTAGTACTTTTTCGGGTCTCGGGTTGAGCCTGCAATCTTCTGAATGGTTTTGTCACGCTATCATCGTCTATTCGGTGAATTCTAATTCTATGTAATTGAGGATCCAGATGGTAGTTTCCTGAAAAAGGACTAAAGGTTCTCATCGTTCCTTTTCAATTTTCCTATTTTGCAATAACAGATGCCGGAAGACCTCCTTGAGATGTGAATATGAAAAAGTGGATGCAGAAAATGGAACAACTGATCTAATGGGTAGTGTAGCTGCCAACCCGTCAATTTCGAGCAGGCAAATTGGGATGGAAACAAGGGAATCTAAAAGTTAAGCTCGTAGTTTGGTCTAGAAAAACTGATATGAACCTTATGAAATGAGAAGTACCCAAATTTCGCACCCAGGTGTATTTCAACGTTGACTGGCTTTTTGCAACTGGTTTTTGCAGGAATCTGGGAAATATCTGCAGTTTCTTCGGAAAATAATTTGGAGTGATGAAGTTTACGTCAATAGTAATGGAATATTCAATCACCTTATGAATATTCAACGTCAAGACAGATATAGGTTCAATGTATGATCTGCATTAAAAGATAATCGTTTATACGAGTATGTGACTTTTGATAAAAACAATTGCGGTGAATCATCATGAAATTGTAAATAACAATATTATCGATGGATATTTTGATGAATTGTCTCTTGTTGAAAGAAGAAATATCTATTTTCAACATGGTCGAGATTCTCCTCATCAATTTATGGTCGTTGCTGTTTTACTTGGCTTAAATTTTAGCAATAAATTGAATTTATCTAGGGGGCTTGTGAGATGGTAGGCCCGTCTCACGGATTTGTCGCCGTTGGATGTTGTCTTTGAGAATATGAAGGATTAAAATATTTAAGAGAAAAATTTCAGACATTGTGTTGCTTTGGTTACCAATCTTCATATTTCCAATTCGTGTCGGAGTGTTGTGAATATTGCATAAACTACACTCGGAGGCAAAATTAGCGGAACACTCGAAAATTTAACCAAATTGGAAGTTCGATATTTTTCCTAATTCTCAACCGATTTAGATGATTTGTTCGGAAAGTTATAGATCAAGTGTTTTTTTTGTCAAAAATTCGTAACACCCTGTGGAATTTCGTGGTCTGAGTTGAAACGTACAATATCATGTTCTGTCAAGACACATCTTCCTACAGTAACGCCCTTCTTGTTTCATGCGTTTATCTCTATTTTTGCAAAATATATTTAATTTCAAGTGGAAAATCACCATTTTGGAGAAATTCCATTGAATCAAGAAATTGTCATTAAAATTCGTCTATCAATTTGGAATTTTCTTATTATCACTCAGGCGTGTCGAAATTGTCGTTTGCGATTTTTATGTTCGGATTGCATTAGTTATTGATGCCAATTTGGTTAATTTGGTGAAAATTAGGAATTCATAGGAGATAACAGTCGGTAGGTATTAAAATACACAACCGAATTCTGGGACCATTGATAAAACTTTTCATTTACACATGTGCACACCTTTCTTTATCAAATATGAAATAGAACACACGTTTTTTTGTATATGACCAAATTTGCACTTGTTTAAGGAATGAGAGTTTTCCATTCTTTGATTTGATACAAATTCGATCGGTTGCGGTGATTTGTGATTCTTTTACTGTTTACGATTCGAAACGGTATTTTTCATTCAGAATGAGAGATGTACCACCAACCTCAGTAGCAAGGGCAGTTACATTGATCGAGGAAGGGCGCACCTGCCGCTCAGTCGGTACCATGTTGGGTGTCTCGACGTCGGTTATCCATCGAATCTACCGACGTTACAGGGAAACTGGATTGTACGTGAGGAGGCGAGGACAAGGAAGAAATCGGGCAACCCGCTTATACATGACCGTTTCATCGTCAATCAAACCATAAGAAATAATCGTCTTACTGCTGTTCAGGCACGTAACCTTTTACAAGCAGTGGATAACATTAACGTCAGTGTGAGGATTAAACGAAGTTTGTCTGAGATCATACGCGCAAGCAAGAGCAACAAGACTCGATAGAGCCCATCGGGTAGCAAGATTGGCGTTTGCTAGGGAGCATGTAGCATGGACAATCAATCAGTGGAGACGAGTTTCATTTAGTGATGAGAGCCGATGTTGTGTGAATTTCGTGGATGGTAGAGATAGAATATGGAGGCATCGAGAGGAACGGTACAATCAAGCGAACTTCGCAGGAACTGAGCAATACGGTGGAGGGTCAGTTATGATATGGGGTGGCATATGCTTGGGAGTACGAACAGAACTGGAGATTATTGGCAATGGATCACTTAATGCCCATCGGTATATAACAGAAATCTTGGAGCCCCGTGTTGTGCCTTTTGCTCCTTACATAAGGGAAAATTTCCTTTTTATGCACGATAACGCGCGCCCTCATACTGCGCGCATAGTGATAGAATATCTCAATGAAGTTGGGATCACACGAATGGACTGGCCGTCGCGGTCACCGGATTTGAACCCCATCGAACACGTTTGGGACATTCTTGGAAGAAGGGTTCGACAACGGAATCCAGGCAACGTTGAAGAGCTGACATTGGCTTTGGTGGAAGAGTGGGAGAACATACCTCAACAGATGATAGACAACATCATTGGGAGTATGCAAAATCGTATGCGCGCTGTAATAAGAGCTCGGGGGGGGGTCATACTCGCTACTATAATCAAATGTTTTTTTTGTGGGTCATCATGAACATTTTTCTCAACATGTTCGTTTCATTTCAGGAGTGTATCGCCAGGATACACACCTGCTCTCAATTTTGGACAGGAATGATAATTATTATAGAGTGTCACACAAAAAAATTCAAAAATAAATGTGCAAAATCAACGATTTTTCCAGTGTACTTTGAGTTCTCCCGGA
Source organism: Cryptolaemus montrouzieri (assembly GCA_013387265.2). Classification (NCBI taxonomy): domain Eukaryota; kingdom Metazoa; phylum Arthropoda; class Insecta; order Coleoptera; family Coccinellidae; genus Cryptolaemus; species Cryptolaemus montrouzieri. Next base: position 47,180,622 of record JABFTP020000185.1, on the reverse strand, counting down.
GCGTGAAATTGGCCAGAGAATTTCAAAAATTTTCATTTCGTTAGATTTACGCTTCTCTAATTTTGATTTTATTTTTTGGCTAACCTCTGATGTTATGCACCTACGCAAGATTAAACATAAATTCTTGAAATTTGTGACTTTTCGCTTCAAATTGGATATCCCTTGTAAAAATAGAGATAAATGCATAAAACAAGAAGGGCGTTACTGTAGGAAGATGTGTCTTGACAGTCCATGATATTGTACGTTTCAACTCGGATCACGAAATTCCATAGGGTGTTACGAATTTTCGACAAAAAAAACACTTTTAGTTTTGCCCCTGTATAAAATTTTTATCAAATTTTTTTGTTTTCTCTTATAATTTCTACGAATCAGAAGAGTTGATCTATAACTTGCCGAAAAAAAACATCTAAATCGGTTGAGAATTAGGAAAAATATCGGACTTCGAATTTGGTTAAATTGTCGAGTGTTCCGCTAATTGTGCCTCCGAGTGTATAATGGTAATCAATTTGAATACCTACATTGATTGTTTTCAATAAATTTCATTCCATATAAACGAATATCTATTTAGTCTTTGGTTTCAAAATAACGGTTTCATGTTACTTTTCAAAATTTTCTAACGGCATGGTCTCTTAGTTATTACAAACGATACTATATTCTCGAAAAAGTTATAAGCTGTTATAAACATATAATAGTTTTTCTGAATCGTCGTAGCAGACATCAATTTTCGACTTATTGAAGAATTTAATTCAGGGAATAATATTCTACCACACAGCAGTGGTACATCTCAGCCGGATGTCTTGAATAGGAGGTATAGACTGCAGTTTTGGTCTCATTTGATCTCGTCACTATTGCGTACTCATTCACAATATCAGGCTACACTGCCACCTACTCATCTCAATCCATTGGAGCGCTACAAAATGTGTGAATGTTATTGTACCCTCCAACGACCTGACACGAGGCTACTCACCATCGCCAAGGGGAAACCATGAAAACAAGTAGAACTCTTTACCGCAACGCTACACACAGTGTGCAAGGAAGCATTCTGTCGAAAGACTAACGCTTCTTATTCGTGTCTGGTTGTCAACCAGATATACTCGCATCTCATCAATGATAATCTGCGAAATTATCGCTATAATTTCAGACCTATTGAAGAATTTCATTCAGGAAACAATGTTCACCACTCCGTGGAAAGTTAAATATCCTTTCCTGAAGAAGCTGGTTTTCTCATCTAACCTTCATAATCATCGTCAACCAGGGCACACAGCGTTGGTACAGCTCAGCCGGATGTCATGATTAAAAGCAATAGACTGCAGTTTCAGTCTTATTTGACCTAACCTAACCCAGCTCTTTCAGGGAAAGATATTTACCTTCCATGGAAGGTTGAATATTGTTTCCTGAATGAAAGTTTTCAATATGTCTACACATATAGCGATAATTTCGCAGATTATCATTGATGAGATGGTGATTAGTTTTTAAACTCCCATAATAAAAGTACATTCTGTGAATGCACATAAAGTTACTAGATAAAATTAGGGAAAATTTTAAAATATGGATTTTCATGAAAACACCTCCTGGATGAAAGAATTGAGTGAATATATGATATATTTTTGAAAAAAAAAACTCAACGAAATCAAAGTTATGTATGGCTCATATTTAAAAAAATGCAAATTTGCATATAACTCAAAACCCGTGAGAAAAAGAATATTATCGCAAGTAATTCGATTTTACGTAGGAAAGTGGCTGTTGAATGTCGAAACCGTTTTCACTTAACTTAAAAAAACAGATATTTGCAATTGACAAATTCCAATATTTTTCAAATTTCCAGATAATTCGAAAACGACAGAAGCTATCTCGAATCTGCTTGCGGCAATGAATTGTTCACGCAAAAAGAACACAGGGAAAGGAGAGCTATTTATACCTATTAACAATATTTCATATAGCTGCAATACTGAATCGTCAAAATTTCTCCACCCTGTACCTCAATTATGTATGAAGCAATATGTGCTATCAAACTATCTCCCCGGCGCTTTTATATTACTTATGATACTCTTTCGTAAATGTAAGTCAGGTACTAGATATGTCGAGCGAGGTATCCATTCTGTTGCTAGACGGGCTAGTATCCACCTAAAATATAAATCGCGAAGCTAGTAAATTTCATGAGTCAGAAAGATAACTGGAGAGTTATAAGCATCGCGTATGAAACATATTTCTCAAACTTCTACTAGATTAACATATAACAGAAGTAAAAGAAAGATTCTCAAAACAAATATGTTTCATTGTTTGTATATACTGTATACTAAATAAGAAGTACCTACTGCAGTTGGGAAAATATGAGCTGAAGTAATACCCCTCTTCAGTTCACTTTCGAGAATAATTTTCTTGGAGAGAAGAGATATAACTTGCTCATTGCTCAGATTAAAAGGAAACTTTTTAAGAAAACTTACCGAACACTACATAAACCGACGTAATATTCATTGTTTTTTTCTGATTTTATACTAAAATTAATATTTCTTTTGAAAATTCAGGTATCTATTGTAAATTCTTAGCATACGTTTTGCAAATCATGATTTTTCACTATCTTGTCATTGAATTCTACAGAAAATCACATATAGGCTTTGGTTTCTGGAAAAATATGTTTCTACTATCTTTCTCATTTTCTCTTTCGGCAAAATAAGAGAATTCGTAGCATCGATATATCTTTTCATTGATTTAGAATCACTGAGAAATATGAATAGGTAATTCGAAAATGCAGTTGATTTGTCTATATGTAGCCTTGTTGTCCAGCAGAAAATGTGCTTTGCAAACACACATGCAATACGAGTTGAATGATTTGAATATAAGCGCTCCCTCTGGCCACGAAAATGTTCATATCATATATATATATATATATATATATATATATATATATATATATATATATATATATATATATATATATATATATATATATATTCTTTTGAAAAGAGAGGATTTACAAAATTTGAATAATTGTATTTACAATAAATAAATGCTTATATCCATAATTTTGGTGCGTGTCAGAAAAAACACAAGAGTGAGCTCAGGAAATGATGTAACAGGGGAACCATACCATCTTGTATATGATTCAATAAACAAGTGAAAAAACCTGAGGAAAAACTCGCTTCCCTGTCGCTATTGCACTAGCAATAGCTTGTCTGTTTATGTTGAGTTAGTGTCCTGTGTACATAAAGAGTACCAAAGATTTTTCTGCTTAGCCGCTTCATTTTCTTTTGCCTTCCATGATTTACAAACGAAGCCAAGCGTGAAAGGAATGGGGTTTGGGACAGGAATCTGTAACAATGGAAAAAGAAAACCAGCGGAAAAATATATCAACTATCATACTTCTTATATGTTTAAACAAATCTAAGAAAAGATTTTACATAGCAAGCAAGGTCATGAAGAGGGCTAAGGAAATAATAAAGAAATACATAATCTGCGATATTTCCTCACATTCCTTCTCTGTTTGACCTGAAGAGCCCCGATGGCTCTGTTCACTCTTCAAAGTGATGCCGATTATGATCTATAGATGTTTTAGAATCATTATAGACTCAATAATTTGGGATGACATCGCCCATATAATATTTCTTCGTGGAACTTGTTTAATATAGAGAAAAATTTGAGAAAAAATTTTGACAGTCGTTCGAAAAATACGAATACATTGATTCTATGAACGTGGTCTTCAGATAATCCAGTGAATGACATTCCTTTTTGATATTTTTATGCCAACTTACCAAAGCTTCCGAAGGCCAAGTACGAAAATGTTTTCCGATTGGTCATTTCTTAACAATTTTAGGTAAATCAACTACGCTGTTCATAACCATGAAATTCACGAATAATATATTATATTGAAGTTTGATTACATAGATATCCCTTACCGTAACTTCTTAATAATTTGTCATTTCATTCAACGTTTAGAAGTTTCAGCATCAAAGTAATTTGTGCTCAACTTGTACCTGCAAAGTGTAGGTGAAAACATGTACGAAGTATGACAAAAAGCATGAGGGAATTCTTCAATAAAACTGCTGCAACTGATGAGCGGAATTTTATTCTCAACTTTCTTAGTCGTTTTTTTCTTACTTTACTCAGCAATTTCAAATGCTTCCATGATTGAAAGGTCCATTGGTAATTTAATTAAATTATATGATAGGTTTGCTAATCAATCACTCTGGTTATAGCTTCCTTCCATACGTCATTTATGCCACCATGATGAGTTTTTTCGGGTTCGACCCCGTCTTAGTCGCTTAATCCTTTTTGAGAGAACGCGAGCGACGTGTATGGCGTAGTACAAGGGCAAGCGTGGATCTTCGTCAAAATCGAATATTTCATTGCGTAAAAGAAATTGTTAATCAATTCTGTCACTCTTCTGTGGCGGCTTGGATTGGCTGTTGTGGGGTTCTTGGATTATCCTGGCGCGATCTAATCTTCTTTTTGAGTTTATCCTATAAATGTTCAATAGGATTAGGGTCTGGAGAGCAGACTGGCGAGTCCAAAATAGCGATTTCCTCTGTTTCAAGATAATGTCGCACGACATTGCTGGTATGCATTATCTTGCATAAAAGTGAAATTCTCACAGTGGGCACCTCGCCAGAGTCTCACTATAAGATCAAGCACTAGGTCCACGTAAATTCTAGCCGTTACACTCACAAGAAACGAAATCGCAAGAACGGGCTGGGTATGCCAATATTGCCAAAATCAAAATTGTGAGGGGTTGCAAGGCTATTCAACGAAAACTATCACGAACTTAACGTTCCCAGAATTTCAAATGGAATTGATATCCAAATTTATTCAGACTTCGGTTCGGTAAAAGATTCAAAAGGAGAGCGTCTAACATATGCCAAACACGCAATCGGTACAATGAATTTCAGCAGGTTCTGGTGTATGTGAATCTAACGTTTTCAGAATTTAACATAAATTTGAAATTGTATATGTACAAAAATGAAAAAATGAATTGAACGATGATGATTTGTAACGGAGGCAAGGAGATTTGCGAAATGGTGGTCGAGCGTGTCAACAATACGCATTTCTTTTTTAACGTTTGCTTTTCTGACGAATGTTCTTTTTCACTTCGTAGATTTACTGTCATAGGTGTATATTTAGGAATGATATAAATGTATTTTGAGAAATTCACATGCAATATCGTGGAAAAGCTGAATCTTTGCTATGGAACCTTGGGTGATCTTCTACTTGGACCTCTGTTTATCCCTGGTAATTTAAACGGCAAAATCTACCATCTCGATATGTTGAAAGATTCAAAGGATTCATGGATAACAGAGAATCTAGGAAACTATCCTTTATAACTTGAACAGAAATTCCATGTCCAACAAGACGGGATTTCTCCTCTTTACGTCGCACCAGTTCGCCAGTATATAAATGTTCAATATCCTGGTCGTTGAATTAGAAGAGGTCGTATACAGTGCCCTGCCTCCTGATTGGAAACTACTAGACTCTCTCTCGTGGAGATATCTTAATTTTTGTTGTGCCTGAAAATTACAACGATCTTCGTCAGCGAACTGATGAGTCTCGTCTAATAATGTAAAATGGCCTTAAATATGAGACGGTTGTATTTTCCTATGTAAGTAAATTGATGACAATTCTGAGTTTAAAGATTAGATTTGAAATCATTTGATTTAATTTTCTGATTGAAAACATAATGAACCATAATATAATGCACGTGGGCGCTAACTACTCTAGTTAGGGATCTCCTTCAAAACAGAAATTAATTTTCTTTCTCATTATTTAATGATCTTGAAGAAAGCCAAAAATTCAAGTTAGCTCGTTCGAGATAAAAATGTTCTTTTAGGAAGAGATTCTCTGAATTTATTCTACTCATATGCCGTTATAAAGAGGTTTCGCGTAGCTTTCAAATGCAAATAAAGTATCACTCGACCCATTTGTTCTATTCAACTTTCAGGATTTGCAGCGCCCCCTCTTGAGGATTGCTCGTCAAAGCTCCGAATGTACGTCAACGGAAGTCCTCTGAACAAAATCATTTGAAGTGCTTCGGGAAATTTATCCATTTATTACGGGATAAGAAATATACAGAGTGGCTCATTTGAAATCTTACACCCTCTATATGGTTATAGATCTTATGATATATTTTCGTTTTTCATAAAGTTGAAAATTTCTTTCCCATTGAAGCTCTTCACTTTCTGGAGAAAAATTTTTCATTGGTGAGAATAATGGAAAGATGTAGTTCCACATAAGTTTAGTTTGTGAAACAAATTATGCTGGGAGTATATTTTCTTTCAATTATGAACCTCATATCATTTTTGAGTTATACAAGTTTTTCAAACATTTCTAACACTTTTCCTAGTATTCTAGATGAAAGCTAGCTACCATTTGAAGGATTGCCTCGATGGACACAAACCGTCGACTGAACCATTTTCTCAAATTAAGAAATAAAATTAGTCACGGATAGTATTAGGAAGTCACTGATCTGATGAATTTATTGAAATGCGGCATCAATCCTATTATTAGTTCTATCATTTCAGCTATTGCAACTACACAGGTATCGTGAATTGGTTTGATAAAAAATATTATGAGATCATCTCATCTTGATTAATTCGTTCAACTGGTGTAATAATAATGTTCAATATTCTATAAATATTATATTTCTTTTTGCTTTCTTCTATGGCCGTATCATTGAAATTCGAAGTGATTTTCTTCTTCTAGGTTTATTGCCACGTTTATTATTGCCTTCTTATTCAGGATCTGAAGCCAAATATTACATTCATGTTCGATCTACTGTTCTGTACTGACAAGAAAACTTCTCAAGTATGTTTTAAAAGAGCGCCAAACGAGAGTCAGATTGGACCATATGACTTATATTTTAATTTCCACTAGAAAAAAACACGGCACTCATATTGCCGACAACTTATTCACATCCAATCTTTAGTTCATAATATACCTTATGATCTCATTTATTTGGTGGAAGTGTTGATTTGTTCAGATCAAAAATCAAATCCCAAGTTTTCAGTCAATTTGTACTTAGTTACCATAATTTATATCCCTGGCATAGTTCGAAATAATTCGTCAATCTAATATCTTCAGGAAAACTAAAATTCTTAATCAACATATTGAACTAGTTTTGTTATTTCTACTGATAAAACTGAACGTAATGAAGTTGGAAACTACAGAAAAAATCATAGAGTAAGAGACTTCTGAATTTTTTTCACAATTTTATCTTGTGTCTGCGTGAGCAATAATTGTTAACGATTGTTGAAAATATCCAATAATAAAGTGCTCTTCATTAAAAACTTCCAGAGCATCTCTATTGACGCGACTATATGAAATATATGAATAACAAAAGGAAGATAACTTATTGAGGAGCTCAATTGAAATATGAATTCACCGGATAGGGAGACCACTTTTTCTAACAGGAAACTGACGCACGCCACATATTACTGAAAAAAACGATTCATCACTGTCAGCAGAAGTGAAGAGTGCGTCAGCAGCTTGCTGAATTATATCGATTTTCCCTCAGACGTATATCCGCTTTACACGTAAATATAGAGGCATTTCAAATATTTATCGCGAAACTTTTTAAATCACTTAAGGAAAAGCGGAAAATTCATTTCTCTCTCTCATACTCTCTGTCCAAAACGTTTTATTCATACAAACTGGCTTAATATATTTTATCTTAATAATTTTAGTGGTCTTACTCGAGTGGAACAACAATATTTCTGAGAATACTACAATAATTCGATTCACTGCAAAGAAAACGATAGAGGCATTCAATGAATCACACGGGATCAGTTGGATTACATCTGAAGATTCATAGCGAAATTAGTTTCAGTCATTCACAATAGCTGCTAATTTCATCTGGATACAAAACCTTGAAGTTTTCATTTTGAAAGTTATATTTACTCCAAACATTACGGAGTAACTATAGAAAAATTATTTCCGATCTAATTGCTGCTTGCGGAGGTTTCAATTTGTTCACAGTGAGTCTTATAATGATTTCCTCTAGACTATTTAAAGTTGATGCAGGAGCATCTCAGTCGTGAAACTGTTTCACTGAAATTCGATAGCGTAGAAATCCACAACACTGTCACGTTTTCACATGTCACATGTTCGGGATACGATTCTACGAACAATTAATTTCCTTCATCAAATGACAGGGTACGGAGAAATTATGGGCGATATATTGAGTTTTCAGAGTTTTGTACCCCATATAGCTCATAATTTAAAACTCGCAGAGGAATCAAAACTACCTACAAGCAAAAATCTTGTCGGAAGCAATTAATTATTAGAGGCTTATAGAAAAGGTCCATATATATATATATATATATATATATATATATATATATATATATATATATATATATATATATATATATATATATATATATATATATATATATATATATATATATATATATATATATATATATATATTTTTGAGAAGAAGGATTTACAAAGTTTTGAATAATTGTATTTACAATAAATGCTTATATCTATAATTTTGGTGTGTGTCAGAAAAAGCACAAGTGTGAGTTCAGGAAATGTAACAGGGGAACCATACTATCTTGTATATGATTCAATAACCGAGTGAAAAAACCTGAGGAAAAAAACTCGTTTCCCTGTCGCTATTGCTCTAGCAATAGCTTGTCTGTTTATGTTGTGTTTGTGTCGTGTGTACAAAAAGAATACCAAAGATTTTTCTGCTCAGCCGCTTCATTCACTCTTGCATTCCATGATTTCCAAACGAAGACAAGGGCTGAAGAAAGGGGTTTGGGACAGGAATCTGTAACAATGGAAAAAGAAAACCAGCAGAAAAATATTTCAACAATCATACTTCTTATATGTCTAAACAAATCTGAGAAAAGATTTTACATAGCAAACAAGGTCATGAAAAGGACTAAGGAGATAATAAAAAAAAATACATAACCTGCGATATTTCCTCAAATTCCATCTCTGTTTCACCGAGAGGCCCCCGATGACCAGGTTCAGTCTTCCAAGTGATGCCGAATATGATCTATATTTGTTTTAAAATCGTTATGGACCCAATAATCTGGGTTGACATCGCCCATGTATTATTTCTTCGTGGAACTTGTTTAATTTTGGGAAAAATTTGTGGAAAAATTTTGATAGCCATTCGAAAAATATGACATTTGTCATATATATATGTTTGTAGCTACGCTACTCAAAACTTCTTATTGAAAATTGAATTCATTTTCTTCAGGAACGCGCTAAATTGTCGAGTTTAAATCAAGATTTGATACTTAGTTCTGCAATACATTGAAGGTAAACCTTTTTTCTCTTATCCTAGAAGCTTGAAAAAATATAATTTTCTGAGATCTTCAGGTCTTTGATGCCCACCTCTTTAATTTTGGGAACAGGATGAAATAATAGAAGAGACAAGTAGCTGAGGTATCGCCAGTGTGTTGTTTTTGGCCAAAAATTTGCACACATGCAATGAAGAGCAAAGAGGAGGGTTATCATTGCGCAAAAGCTCAATTTTATTCTTCCACAAATCCGGGCGAATTGCTTTGAGCAAATTTCATAAAACTTGCGCGTAAAATTTGTTATTGACCATCCTATTCTGTGTTGAAAACTCATGTTGTAGAAAACGTTGATCAGAATATTCACAATTTACATAATTGGTTGCGGTCTTAGCTTATGCGACAGTTTCCTTTGGGATAGTTTATAGGTAATATCAATAAAATTGGAATTCCTCACCACTTATGAACTTTTGTGAAAATTTGAATTATCCCTAACCCAGCCTACTGCTTTTAAGCATTGTTAATACCTTGTTGTTTTCGGTCAAGACTGAGAAATTTTGGTACGCATTTTACGACCAACGAATCAAATTATCGGTGGAAATCGAATGGACGAGCTAATCGATATGTTAAGGTCCTCACCAACTTCTTCCACGGTAATTCGACGTTTTGTCAATACTACTTTTACATTTCATCAATACTTTTAACTGGTATTGAAGTGAAGGGTAGTCTGATACACTCTTACTCGTTTCCATCTTCTCGGTTTTCTCAGAACATTTAGTATCATCAAGAAACGTTGCTTTAGTCTAAGCTAGCTTCACCACATGTCACAATCAATATAAGGAATGCGTCCGCGCACTGACTTTAGTTTTTTGCCTGAACTCGATTGCATTTTCCTGTAGTAAATTTAAGGAAAATGCGAAAACCGAAGATATGCCAAGACATTTCCAGACATGAAAACTGTCAAAAATTAACTAAACATTCAGAATAATAGCATGAGAGAAGAAGTATAACCATACCTCCAAAAATATCGAAAATCGAATATATGTATCGCAAGTGACTCAAAACTTATGAGGTAATTTCAGTTGCTCTAAAAACATGAGATTCAGTCAGAATGTCTTCTAATATAGCTACAAGAAATAATCCGAAAACTTCATTTTTATAGTTATTAAATTTCGAAGAAAACACTTTCTTTGATGAGGAACATATTCACCTTTACTCAGAAGATATGAAGGTATCAAGTTGAAAATGATACCTATCATTTATATATGGAACCTCTTGGAACAGTGCAAAAAATTAAATACTTCAGTCTACATTTATGTCGCATTCCGCTTCATATTTTGACACACACAAAGGAAATAAAATTTTGTAGGGAATAGACAATCTAAGACAAATTAGCGACAACAGCACCATCCAAATTTTGCCAATCCGGAGATATTCAGCTTAAAAATTTGATCCTCACGGCTCTTGAAATCACACCTTTCAACGTGAGAAAGCGATTCTGTGGTTCCATGGATGGAATGAAATACTTATTAATATGTACAGAAGGTGGCATTCGTAACCATGGTAAAATTATTATCAAGAATGTTGAAATACTTTTGATAGGTGAATATCAGAATATATATTTTTTGACAGGTAACTTTTGTTTCGAATCCTTGAATTCCCCGAATTATAAATGCATACAGTAATGAATGATATTCAGATATGATTCATGTTTAGGGTTTTTGAGATGGAAATGCACGAGAAGCTGCTAGGGAATGCCATCTGAAATTTCCCGCAATACTCTTAGTACACTTTTACTTCGGTATTCAAGAGGTTTAGAGAAACAGATTGACTTGAGAAAAAACATGAACAACCATGTCAGGTCAACATAAAAAATGAGGAGAACATTATGAGCTGGAGATAATTCTTCGATGAGTATGCGATTGCAAACCAGGTACAAACGCTCCAAAGTGTCTTGAGATTTGTTTCAAAAATTGAGTAACTGCACTCTTATCACAGAGTGCAGGAATTAAATGCAGGGAACGAGTAGCATCGACACATATTTTGCTACTCCTCGATTCTAAAGCAACATGCTCAATATGCAGATTTCATTTTCAACATTTTATAGTCTGTTGAATCATGTTTCACAATATATAATATAAATATAAATAATTTCCATTATGATAATTCTTGAGTCCTGTAGAATTCAAAAGATACTTCCAAAGGAGGTTCAGTATCAACGATTGGGGTGGCCTCTATAATAATTGCTTCTCGCCTAATCATATTTCAAATAGCAGCTTGAATCACATTACTTCTCGAAATATTTTACAGAACACCTTGTTCAATTTGACGGATGATGTTCCGCTAAATATTATTTAAAATATGTGTTATCAATATGATGGAGAACCTCCACATCAAGAAAGAATAGTTGTGGAAGGCCTGCATGAATATTTCCTAAATAGGTGGAATGGTAGGGAGGTCCAATTGCTTGGTTAACACAGTAACCGTATCGCAACTCGTTGAACTTTTAGGTATAGGGATAAACCAAACAACACGTCCACAGTGTACAGATAACAAATTTCGAGCAGTCACATGAGCAACGAGAAAAAGCGGCCATTTTTGACGCATTGTGCAGCATATATTGGGACTCGCAAGGTAGCTAAAAACTAGAGAGTACTTTTCATTGATCTAGAATCATGAAATTTAGAGAGAAGCATTTTACCAGTGATGCAGGTACGAATCCAAAAATCTCCTCTTTTGTAGTTGCATTACGAAAATGATTTTATTTGTGCTATATTGATTTCAAACTTTTTGCGGCTATGTGCGTTTTCTTCCGCGAGAAATTAGTTTCGTATTGATATTGGCAAATAGTGTTATTGTTTCGTCAGTAAGATAGAAATAACAACATGATAATATTGAGAACACTTTTTCAAGCTTGGTTTATTACCAAAACTATATGAAAATTAAATGTGATATTTGGCAAAAACATAGACTTTTCCTCGGCAATTTTACATAAATTCGCCGAAGTTTATGGATAGCCAAGTAAATAAGCTTGCTGGTTTGTAGCTGGCAGCACAAAATATTAACAAATTGTAAGCAGAAATGTGAAAAATAATTGAACAAGGTTGTGAAAGCGGCACAGGTCTTAATGAAAGCATTTAAGTTTCAGAAAGAACATTATTGCTTAAAGATAACAGATTATTTACTTCCTAAATCTGTGAACCCCTTAAATCTGAAAACTTGTTAACCTTTAACTTCAAAGACAATCAATATGGTGTTTTGAGATATTATATAATCGTAACTTTCTTTCAGCGTAAAAATGATAACTGTGTTATATATAAGTGCACAACACAAATATGGTGACTGATTTATTTCTAGCCGTATTTGAATGCATATAACTCCTAGTAGTTATTGTAACTAATTGAATCAGATCTTTCTGTAGCGTTACCTGACTACACCAATGGTTTTGAGACGCCTGTTCAACGTCTTAGCAATTATTATTCTCGAAAAACGTTCTCTTGATATTTTTTGTACGATGCCCAGTTTTTGAGTGAACAAATGTTGAAATGTTTTCTAGGAATCCTTGCGATTTCATTGATGCTACCTGTTCTATGCTCAGTCATAAATGTGTTCAAAAATGATTAACGCCAGTGTCATTTGAGTATTTCTGTTTTTTCCCATAGAAGAAATTTATTTTTCAATAAACGATATTCAACCTTCCGTAGAATGCTAAATATTCTCCCTTGAAGGAGCTAGTTTTCCGATCTACCCTTCATAATTATCGTTAACCGGGGCCACAGGCAAGTGGTACAGCGCGGTCAGATGTCACGAATAGGAACAATGGACTGCAGTTTTGGTCTCGTTTGACCTCGTCAGCATGGTCTACCCATTCGTAACACAAGGCTATGCCGTTACCTACTCATCTCAATTCGTTGGAGCGAACTCAATAATGTAAATATCACTGCGCCCCCCAACGAACCGAAACAGGGGCTACTCCTCACCAACGCCCCGCGAAACGGTGAAAAGAAAGAGCAGATAAAACAAGAAAACGTAAAGTGTCCACACTATTTCGATAACATACCGCCATGCGACACTCACGTATCAGACAGAAGCGGCCGTCGAAGGACCGACGCTTCTCATTTCTATGAGGTTTACAACCAGGTATACACAAACATCTCAAAACAAAAAGTTACTATGCGAGATTTCGCAATGTGTAGACACATCGAAGAAAATTATTTTTCAAGGGACGATATTCAACCTTCCGTAGAATATAACAAATAACCTATATCTTTCAGATATAGGTTATTTGATAATAAAAATAAATACATTACGATGGTTCTTCTAATAAGAGACCACGTGTCGTACAATGAAATTTATGGACAGTCTTTCCTCATTCTTTTCAACATTTTTTTACTCGAAAACTTGGCGTTGTACAAAAAATTGTCACAGGAGCTTTTTCTCGAAAAATCATTAGAAAATTGAAAAATATATTTTCTATTCTCGAAAAAAAAATGGTAGCGTCCTAGTTTTTCATTGAGAATTACCGGTGTTGTACATATACGGAAGCCACTGGTGAGACAAAAATATTGTTTCGTATTAAAACTCATTCGTCTTTGAAAGTTTTCAAGAACCTCTAAATTTTTCTTCATTATCTTAAGCGGGTTACGAAAAATTCAACCTTAAAATCATATTTCGATATTTTAACACACTGTAAATCGGTGATGAAATGTTTGCTGACCTATATTTTTATGAACTGTCTTCATGAATTGACTTCAACAGTCTTTTCCTTGAACATTGCCATATATTTTAAACACCCTGTATATATCTTATAGTCAATGTCTGTAAGAATTCGAATACACTGACTCAAGAACTCTATTTAGTTCTGTGAAACAGAACAGGCTGTCGAAAAAATCGTTGGATGGACAGTTAGGGAGCCAGATATTGACACAATGAAGAAAGATTAAATGATTAGGTAGAGATTGTTGACCGGTTCACAAAGCACCAGCATTCTCTCGAATGCATCGTGGACAATAACATATGCAATATTCACACTGATTTTATTTTGAATAACGGAACAAATTAATGTCTGATTTGATTCGCAATACTTTTCAGAAGTGAAGTTACTCAACCTGCGTTGTCTATCCAGATTCTTAGACTGAGAGGTGGAGAGGTTGTGGAGGTGATTTCCTCCACAATATATACCAAATCAACAGCAGAAATTGTTTTTTTCGAAACAAAGGTGTTTTTGACCAATTTTTGGCTCTATCATGAAAAATAGCAATAACTATATGTATGTATGTATATATTTTTCTTAGTATTTCAATTATTCACGGAAAACGTTCTCTTGATATTTTTTGTACGATGCCCAGATTTTTGAGTAAACAAATATTTCAAATGTGTTCTAGAAATCCTTGGATTTATCCCTTCCTTCGAAATTTTATTATCTGTTACAGAAATTTTAGAACGATATTCTCATATTCTCATGTCCAATTTTGTCAAAATACGATTGCAGAGAACTGTATAATGTAAAATCAATAATCACTCAGAACACGCTAAGCCTTTAACCGGCGCTTCTGAAGCGTAACTTCATCTTTTATATGATTCAAGCGAACAGGGGAGAAACTGAGCAAAATTCCTGTCTGGCTCATTTCTGCTACATTAGTATTAGCTCGTCAGCGAGTGGGTTGTTATCAAAGAGTGCAATAATAATGTTTGCGTTTACTTTCTTCTACAGAAGATCAGCGATTTGTAGGATAGCAGCACAAAGCTTGACGTGAATGAAACAAAGTGGTTTATGAAGTCTCCACTTAAACAAGGGAGGAATACGATTTCATATATTGCAAAACAATTTGATTAAGATAAAGAGTACTGCACGAATGAATAATTTACTGTTTCCTCAACCTTTCAACAATTCACTTCGGACTGTCTACAGAATTTCACTCGAACTGCATTGTGTTATTATGCCCAAGACCTGTTCTCAATTATTTCAAACTACACCAAATCCTTCTAATGGGATCAAAATCGGGAACCTTCTGGAAAGGGTCTTGTCTGAGGAATTCGTTGTAGAAAACCAGTTCATTCCATTCCCTCTTCTTATGTGCTAACGATTAGGAAGAAGTGCACAGACAATCATGAGACCAAGTTGGTTTCTGCGATCTCCATCTCAAAATGAATGATAGATGATGGAAATTAATTATTAACTCTTTTCTGGTATGTCCGAACATATGCCAATAAAAATCGATGTCTGGAAGCACATGTTCCCCTGATGAGAAATGATAATAATAGTAGTTGTTGATCAATTTTTGCGAGTAACGTTTGTCCTTCTTGTAAATTTTAATTTGCGTATCAATTCACTTATTCAACAAATTTGAACACGCAGAATATTCTCAGGTAGTAGCATGAGGTGACCTAGCTTGGACTCATACAAGTATAGGCTAAAAGTTTAGGGTGTCCCATTCAAATCTTTCCAGAATGATCTGCAGGCAATGGAACACTCGTTGTCATAAAGGGACATTCAAATGCAGCTTCGATAAAACAGCGGAGTAGAAACTAGCAGTGAAGCAATATGACAACTTCTCAGGGAATTTGCTCAGAGTTAATGATGTATCATTTGCTGCAAACATGGATGAAAGCCCTTATCATTAGGAGCTATGAACTATGGGATCACGAAATCACTTCAGTTAAGTGGCCTGCACGAAATCCAGACCTCGATTCCATCGAACATGTCAATAGTAGATTACGAAACCAATAAAACCAGCCGGATACCGTGAAGGACGTCCGGAACAGATAGATAGAAATTTGGAAAGAGAGATCAAAATGCAAAATCATTGATTTTGATGATAAACTGTTAACGGAAAAGTGTAAATATTCGGTAATTACAGGTTTGTGGAAACTTAGATTTGTTCCATAAGGTTTACTTTCTTATTATTGGTCCTAATTCAGTTTCTATGAGTACAGTTTTCTTTTCGATCGTTCATTTCTTAGTGCCTTTACGCAAATTTTTCTTTAAATTAAACAAGAACCACGAATAAGTAATATATGGAAGATGTCAACTCAAATTATTGGGTTCATAATGATTTTAGAACATCTGTAGATCCTAATCGGCATCACTTGAAGACCGAAGCTAGCCATCGGGGCTCTCTCCGTCAAACAGAGAGGGAAATGTTTTGTTGAATTTGATTATAGAAGGAATTTTGCGAGATTATACTTCAAAATTGGCAAGCAAAAACAAGAAAGTGATTATATTTCAGGAGACTCACACTGCGACGGAAGAACATCTCCGCGAAAAAGGAAATATCTCAGGCTATGTACTGTTTGATTTATCTCCTTAGTCCTTTTTATGGCCTTGCTTGATATGTAAAATCTTTTCTTAAATTCAAGTGTGTTTAGACATATAAGAGTCAGGTATGATTGTTGATATATTTTTCTGCTTGTTTTCATTTTCAATTCTCACAGATTCCTGTCCCAAACCCCCTTCATTTCACCTTGTCTTCGTCTAGAAATCTTGGAGTGCAAGATGAGAATTCAAGCTGCTAAGCAGAAAAATCTTTGGTACTCTTTAT
This sequence comes from Cryptolaemus montrouzieri, assembly GCA_013387265.2. Lineage (NCBI taxonomy): Eukaryota > Metazoa > Arthropoda > Insecta > Coleoptera > Coccinellidae > Cryptolaemus > Cryptolaemus montrouzieri. The sequence continues at coordinate 47,163,839 of JABFTP020000185.1, read as the reverse complement.
GTACACACGATACACACACAACATAAATAGACAAGCTATTACTAGTGTAATAATGACAGGGAAACGAGTTTTTCCACAGGTTTTTCACTCGTTTATTGAATCATACGCAAGATAGTATGGTTCCCTGTTACATTTTCCTGAGCTCACACTTGTGTGTTTCACACACACAAAATTATAGAAATAAGCATTTATTGTAAATACAATTATTCCAATTTTTGTAAATCCTCTCATTTTCAAGAATATATATATATATATATATATATATATATATATATATATATATATATATATATATATATATATATATATATATATATATATATATATAATGTAATGCACAAAAACTTAATAGAGTACTGAGTGAAGCAATAGTTTTTAAAGATGTTCCACGCGCCACTATCACGCCAACTATCATAAAAATAAATACTTCAGATAAATAATTTTTAGCAACTATCAATAATAATAAATAAATTCTTTCTGAAAAATAAAGAAATTGACGTGTTCAAACTGTCACCTGAATTGTTAGAAGTAGTCTATACTTTCTTCCACACTGTACTTTCTTACATTATGAATAATATACTCTGATCGTTGTTTTACTTCATTATCGATTCATTTTATAAAGTATTTCTTAAGAACAGGTGAAAATGCCAGCTCTCATAAACATTTGAATTTGGGAGGCTTTTAGTTGGTAAAATTCCATTATCAATAATAAAAACAAGTACTGTGTTTTAAGGAATTTTACTTAATAATTGCGATTGGTAACGCGTTTCACTACACCGTAGCTTCTTCAGACAAATGAATGTACAGAAAATATAAATGAGAATATAAATATAAATGTTCTTGAGTAATTGAAACCTTATTGGGTTGCTTCTTCTTAAGTGGTTATTTATGACAGGTATATCCAATATACTCTCATAAACCTTATTTATCATTATTTAAGTGTAACAGGAAAGTACCTTGTAACATACCGTAGAAAAAATCATTCAATTCCATCTAGCTACTCAAGACGGCAGCGTATAAGATCTAGACAAAATTGATTATCGAAAGAGCCTTAGAAACATTTTAATGGAACTTCGTGAGTTGTTCAATAATTGGGGGCGTAGAGAATTGGAGGTGTTTACCGAAAGTAAATTCAATCGAGGTTACGTTGAATACGAAGTAGGAGCCTCTGTGTTCTTTGTCAACAATGTCTATTCACTTGACTTTCAGCCGAGCCTTTATTCGAAACTGAAAGGAATATTTCATGAGTATTGATAGTTACAGCATATTATTTTCAGAAAAATTCCTCCTCTTCTACTTCGCGTTTTATGATGTATATATCCTTTGAGAGAAAGATTCTATTGACAGTCAGAATTCATCAGTGATATTTACATCTATCGATTTGATTGAATTACTTTTATAATGAATTTATTTATGTGAGTTCTCTAGATTGTATTCCCCAAGTGTTCATTGATACATTATTATCTTTAAGTTGGACTCATCTCATTCTAGGATCCACTTTTTCGTTCTTTCTACATGAAATTATATTCTCTTCTAAAATTTCTCTTTTTATTTACATTAGATCTTCCAAATTCCTTTTAGTGTTTCCACCTGTTTCTGAAATATGGGCTACTAAAATTGTCGTGATAAGTCTTACAGAGCTTTATCATTCAAACCTCAACTATTATTAAAATCAACGAACTCTCATTTTTAATATATAAAAGTTAATTTTGATCAACTCCCAAACTCCTAAAATTTATTGCCAAAACTAATTCATTTTCAGAGAATTTCATTTAAAGAATTTGTTGCTTTAGTATCATGTGAAACTTGAACTACTAAGGACGTGAATGTACTCAAGCATGATCAAGCGATGTCAGTTTGATAGAGAAAGAAATAATTCACTTTCAATTAAGCTTCTCCTTATACATATCAAGCTTCACCTTGAGACTCATTTGTCATCAGGGTGTAGATTACTTTTGGAGGAAATTGCATTCTTTTGAAGACACAGGGGAGATCTTTAGGTGGAAGAAAATGTGGATAACGAATTTGTCTTCTCCTTGGGCGCATCCGGTTGAAATCAAGAATGATTAATTCAAACATGCATTTGACTTATAATTTAGTGCTATATAACACAATTCTGGTAGTTATACACTATAAAGTCGCATTACCGAGGGGATATTTATTTGAACGAATGAATTAAAAACTCTACTTCATATTTAACGGCAGAGTGTTAATTATCGACATGTAACATTTTTTTGCCGTCCGAAGCCCAAAGCAATATGTTATTACTGCGCGCAGCTTGAATTTTCGGGAATAAAACGCTCAGTTTATAGATTCCAATGCAAAGGCTGATTTTTTATTCAAACAATGCTTGGCAAAATTATTATAGGATGTAGGAATTAATGTCTTAGGCAACAAGCGTATCATTTGTTGATGGCTAATCCCATCGTTTGTATTTTTCACTAAAATATCTGCAAATGAGGGAAGAACCATCACATTTTTTCTGTTTTTCTGAATTTCATTTGGTGCAACAAAGCGGGTTGTACCACCAGAGGAGTTCGTCTGCAGTTTTCTACGATTAGCACTGTCACAACAATAATGAAGTTTGAGTCTGCGTGAATATCCAAAATTCTCTACTCCTAGTCACCTCTCGTTGGTGCCATGGTTTTCTCATCCGAAATAATTTATTTCTTGCACAAAGAATATCTATCATTCATTTTCTTTCACAAAATGAAGGTTTTCATAACGAAATGCAATTATCTACTGTTCCTACTTCTACTTTTAATGGTAAGGAGAATGGATGTGAGCTTGATCATGTCAAGAAGACTCATACAAAAGCATACACGTACGGAACCGCTTTATAAAAGAAGGTATTTCAGTACAGCTCGAAATTACAAGATAAGATTCCTCATTCTATTTCAGATAGATTTATGATAAATGATTCTTCCAAAATACTTGGTTTCCTAAATAAAACGTGTCCAACTTGTTTGAAACAAATAACGTTATAACTTCAGTATCCTAAATTCTAAATGATAAAAATTTATATCATTTGTAGGCAGCATTGTAAACAACCTCAGACACTAGAGCAATGTCTGTAGAGTTCAAGCAGTGGCGTAGAATGTTATTCAACAACAAAAAAGTATCAGTCTGTTTTTATTAAGGATAGTTTACGACTTATCCAAAGTCAAACAAAAGAAGATACAGTATTTAGTCCGCCAACTTTCGTTACTTTTCTTGAGTCATTCAGAGACTATCTTCCTGAAAAATTACATCATATACAACTATAGCAGTTGGATAGATTTGGTTAGTATTTGTTGCAACCTCAATTTTCAGTGAATTAGTACCAGTGCGGTGCTCACGTGAATATTACTCCTTGGATAACTCAAGAAATCTCAGTCCGAGTAGAAACGTTTAAGAGATTTAAGAGTGAAGCTAAAAAACTGCTTATCAATTGTTGTTCATGAGAACCAACAAAAGTAAGCCATATCTACCAGCCACCATTATAGTTGAAAATAATTCGGATCTCAAGAAGGGTTAACTCTAAATAACAAGAAATATGTGCTGATAGACAAGGTTCAGTTATCATGAAAAAGCATTCGGAAGTAGAGAAGGTTTTGGCGACTTCAATACAATACGAGGATATTCTGAAAAGTTTCCGACCTCTACGTGAAGATGGTAGCACTCGCAATATAAAGCTAGAGAATTTTTCATTTTTCATTTGTTGATAGTTGCTTACTTGAGTTTCAGCCAATTCGGATGCGCAGTTATTATGAAACAGTCGTATAAGTGAGTTGATTTGGGTGTTTTGAGAAAATGGACAAAATCGAGTATCGAGATGTCATTAAATATGTGTTTATGAAAGGCAATGCGCCTATGCAAATGAAATATATGTTGGAATTTTGGGCAGCTAAATTTAAACGTGGCCGTAAGAGCTTCGGGGACGATGAACGATCGAGATGTTCAAAAACTACTGACGAGAATATTGCCAAAGTTCACTAAAGGCTGATAGACGACCACCGAATTAAAGTACGAGATGTTATGAACATGTCAAAAAAACGTGTATGTCACATATTTAGTCAATATTTACCCATGAGAAGGCTGTCCGCGTGTTGGGTGCTGTGTTTGTTCACGTTAGACCAGAAAAGCGAACGAATGGACATTTCAAACGCTCTGTTGGCGCAGTTTGGGGGCAATAAATCCGAGATTCGGCGCCGATTAATTAGTAGCAATAAAACATGGATACAATTATGAGCCAGAAACAAAACTACAGTCCAAATAGTGGACTGCTAGGGAGGAACAGGTTCCAAACGAAGCAAAAACTGTTTTTTCTGCTAGGAATGCGATGGCGACTGTTTTTTGGGATAGTCATGGAATTATTCCCATCGATTATCTTCAAAAAGAAAGAAACATCACAGGAGCATATCATGCATCATTAATTGACAAGCGAAAAGCGGAAAAACGGCCACATTTACAGAAAAATAAATCTTATTTTACCGAGATAACGCACTGTCTCACAGCCCCAAGCGATGACTTTTTGTTCCCCCATCAAAAAATTGCACTCTGAGGATAGAGATCTCTTTCAAATGAAGAGGTAATCACCTTCATGAACCACTATTTTGCAGAGAAAAACGCCGACTACTATTCCAACCTCTTACAGAGATTGGAACATATTTGGGAAAAATTTGTATTTTACTTTGTTGAAAAGTGACAGAAAATATTCAGAAAATTGTCTTGTATCTTTGTTGAGTCAGAAACTTTTCAGGACACCCTGGTATATACGTTTTCTTCTATTCGAATATCCCCTTAACTGTGCGTCAAACAGAAACACAAGAATACACTAACCTCGAAAAACCCTTGTGCTATTCAAAAAACAAGAATAATGTTGAATATATATTATGATTTGTCTCAGCTTATATTGTCCCAGAATTTTTCAATTTAGCTCTAAATGCAGTTTAAGTCGAGTTTTGAAATCATCAATTTGGACAACCTGTATTTCAGAAAAGAAGTCATTTCTTCAAATTCATCAAGGAATTACTCCCTGAAGTTTCGAGCTGTACTCTGTATATAAATTATATATATCCTCATAAAATGCTGAATAATTCGGAATCAAAAATTAAGGGGAAATTAATTCTCATAACCTGGATCGCGAAGAATAGTTTTCGTATTGAAACTTATTTTTATTAACGATTTCTGGAAACAAAATATCTGCAAAAGGTGATCTTAGATTCTAATAATGGATCGAACAACTCTGGTAATGGTGAGAGAATATTTCATATTATTCGTATTTTGGGAGAATGATAGTAATGCTTTTATTAGTTACTCAGAATGCATTTCTGCTTTATTTTAGCATGTTTAGAAGTTTTGTACACCCACTGCCACCCTTGAGAATAGAATTTCATTATCCATGAATATGTGCACATTCTACACCTGGGTCTTTTCATATAATTTTCCACAAATTTAATTCATGATTGACATTTCCAGGTTGTGGGGAATTATATACAAGGAGTAACCGTATAGTTGGTGGACACACAACAGGTTTTGGTTCACATCCGTGGCAAGTGGCTCTTATTAAAACTGGGTTCCTGTCAAAAAAATTAGCTTGTGGAGGTGCTTTGCTGAATGAACGATGGATTATTACAGCTGCTCATTGCGTTGCCACGTAAGTAGAAGAAAATTGCTATTCTTCTCAATTCATAAATCAATAAAACCTACGTGCTGTATACACTGCCAAATCTATTCAATTTCATTACGAAATCTGTGCATCAAATAATAAATATATATAATATAGATTTCTTGTATCTTCACACGTAATTTCTTTACTTTAACTTGTTCGTCGTTTCTTTTTTTTGTAAAAATATATGCTTACTCCTGTATAACCATTTTGAACAAACAGATAAGATTGATTTACTGGGAGATTCTTTCGGAGTTTTCAACCTTTAATTTTGAAAGGCTGAAAATTAAAATTATAGTTTTCAACTCACCGTAAAGGAAGGTCATTATGTCTTCTTTCCAAATTTTAATATTGAACTACAATGTATTGAAATTTTTTGTGGAAAACTCGGAAGGAGATCAAAATATCGTGAAATTTATCATTACCGTCCCTGTTTTTTTTCTCATAGATATGGCATTAATTCATGAACATTTTAAGGATCGCATCTGGCCGATTTTTCAGGGGACCAATAAAACATACTATTGGTCGAATGTTAGTAAATTTCTCAGAGTTTCCTTTTTTTTAGGTATTATGAAAAATTTGATTTTCTTCCATTTCTAGTTGTTAAATACTGGAGTTATATATTCTTGAAACAATATTTTGAGAGATACGCAATTATAACCCAGTTATATTTAATTGAGGTCACAATAAACATTGCCTCTTTTAAACAGGTACAAAAATTTAATAATATATAAAAAACTCTAAATAATTCGAAATCCTTTGTTTCATATTTGAAAAAATATAATTTAAATGATCTAATGATCAAAGTTGTCATCGAATGACCACGAGCGAACCTTTTCTAGGGGTAACCTTTTTCAAATCATGAAGGCGCCAATTCTTTTCATTTTTGATTTTGGGGCTTCTTTTATGCAATTGGGAAAGATCTAAAGGCTAAGTGATGTCTATTTTTTTAAGTAAGTTTTCCATCGTTCATTGAAGTTGAGCTTGTACCGTGTGTACTGTTTATATTTCAATGCGATTATTTCAGTTTTTTATTTTTTTGTTGTTTTTTACAACAAATTCGAAATTTCAGTATTTTATTCACAGAGAATGGCCTCTTCTTGCTTCTACATAAACATTGAAATAGTCTGTAGGTGAATAGATGTCCCTTTCTTTTAGCTTTTGGCCGATCAGGGAATAAACGGCATTCACTTCCATCTGTGTGTATTCCCTTTCGAGAAACATCGGATAAATTTCATTTTCTAGCCTACCGAATAACTGAAGAGAATTTGCAAGATTATTTTCGTTTTGATATCCTCAACTATCAGGATTTAAAGTTATTCTCCAAGTAATCCAAAAGCATTGACGAAAATATATCGAATCTAACCCTCCATTGCCCTCATGCCACAAACAGCAAGTGACATCCTTGGATGCTAAATCGAAAATTGTGTAATTACAACAGTAATAACTATGTTCTCAAAAAAAAGAGACCTTATAATGGTTTGTCTCTTTTCTTTTCTGAGCTGGCCTCAAATTTTTTTTTTGGATTGAAAAATTACCATATTCTGGTATATATTCTCTTAAAAAAATAAGGTCCCTTAGTTGTTTTTTCTCGGATGCAGGCAAGGTTTATATTGTCGATAAACATCGATTTTATTATGAAAAAAAGGATCTAGGTATTTTTTGGAAGTAAAAGCAATACAAGAATGCAGGTCAAGTTATGAAATATGACTTAATCACTCAATCATGAATTGTTAGTACAAAATGCCTGAAACAGTTCGCCCTAACCTTGTTTGTGTTTTCTTCAACGATTGAGATATAAATATTTCATCAGTATTTGAAAAACCAGCTAAATTTATTCCATCCACTGCTGAATTCCGAGAGAAAAAGTTTGTTTTATTACATGTACTCTCGTTTTGTCTTTGTAACGAAAAGATTCATAGGTGAATACTCTCCTGTTATCATCTTTGTCACTTTTCATAACTATAGGTATTTTCGTATCGATAAGAAATTTATATCCCATTTATAGTCAATTTTCTACACGTTTTCAGAGATAGTTTTACTCAATTCTTCATCAATCAGTGAACAGCTATTTGTTTTTGCTTCCCAGCTGAAAATTGACCCACAAAAACACAATATCATTATTTTTCCTATAATTGAAAACTCATTTTTGCCTATCAACATCTTACTTTGGTCCCTTGTATTTTCCCCTATGCATTCTCGAGTTCATTCGTTTTTCTCGCTTACTTCTATTTGCTTCATGAATTTCATTATCGTCAACATCATCTTTTTAAGTATTTTCATTGTAATATATTCCTGTATTATTTTTTTCAATGAGTTCCTTCTCAATGTTCTCGTAATCTTCCCCCTCAGCAATTTTTCTTAACTTATTTATCTCATCCATTCCATATTATTTGCTCTATCATTCTTCTTCTTTATATCAACATTAATTGATCATATTCCTTCATCTCCATGATCATTTTCTATGGACACGTCTTCGTTTGATTCCTTGACATGTACGTTTTGTCGATTAACAGCATTGAAGAGTATTCTCTGCCGATTCTAAATTTTTTACTTTCCCTTACAAAAATTTGATTTGATTTCTTTCAGTGAATTCCCTTCAATGCGGAAATCAGAAAGAATGGTTTGACGTATGGCCCCCCAAGATGTTGGATGTTTACGGCTACCTAATCATCTGTTTGTATTTGTAGTTTTGCCTCAAATATATCCACAGCGTGATTGCTTTGTTCTTCATGTCATATTGAACTTATTATTTTATGTGATCTCACTCAAAAAAAATAAAAATAATGGGTTCACTCATTACAATCACAACTGTGGTACTTGAATTCAACGCAGTGAGCATACGATCTGATAAATCTGCATTTTTCAAAGGTTTGAATCATACTGTGGAAAAACTATTTTGAAAAATTTTTCATTCAAAATAATTTTATTTTCGATTCTGGATTAGTGGTTTCTATGGCATTAAACAAGTCCGCAGCCCAAATTATATCTAATTTCTCATAAGAAACTGCTTAGTCGGCCATTTATTTCAACGATCTTCTAATTCCAATGGGTAAATTTTCGACATGACCGGCTTCTGAACATGTCCACGTAGTTTAATTCAATTCAAGTAACCTCCGAAAATAAGCAAAGAGAAAAAAATTTAATTTGTTTCCATACTGCGAAGTAGAGCTATCACTAAAAGAGTGAATAGTATATAACTGTGTCAATGAGGTTCTCGCCAGTTGTAATATAGGTTGCAAATGCGACCAAATTGTGTATCACCATGGTATTGATTCTCTGAAATAGGTGAATGATCGATATTCCAAACGTCCATTCTTCTAAAATTACAAAACTCTAGTGTGAATACTTATCAATGATTTTGATGCTTCAGAGAGAACACTTTACATTTCTGACTGTATTCTTCTTTCTTCTTCTTTTCAGCCTTCATTCATCAAATGTTGGTTCTGATTTCTTCCATGCATTTCTGTCTCTAGCAGTTCTCATCTATTGCTTTCCTGCTATGATTTCCATATCGTATAGCCACCTTTCCGGGGTCGTCCTACATCTCTCTTCGTTGTTCTTGGTCTCCAGAATGTTGTTTTATTCCCATTTATCTGCTCCCTGTCTAGTGACATGTCCAACCCGATGCCACTTAAGGCTCGCCACCCGTTCCATGATATCTGATATTTTGGTTCTATTTCTTATGTCATCGTTTCGCACTTTATTCCGTAATGATATCCCTAGCATGGCTCTCTCCATAGCTCTCTGTGTGACTCTAAAATGGTACGCCACTTTTCTCGTTATGGAAATGGTTTCGAGTCCATACGTAGCCACAGTGATTATGCAGCTATTATATACTCTTCTATTAAGAGTAATTGGTAGATTTTGGTTCTTCAAAATGAAACTAAGTTTCCGAAAAGCGGCCCATGCTAGGTGGATTCGGCGTTTTATTTCGGCAGATTGATTTTCCTTACCGATTTTTATTTTGTGGCCTAAATAGTTTTAAATGGTTCCCTGGATATCGAGGAAGATGACTCCCTCGATATCGATTCTGATGTTGCTATTACTCGTATTTTTCGTTTTGTTCAAATTTATTTTGAATCCTGTTCTTTTGGCTCCGTCAGCATTGATTTCAATTCTTCTTCGCTGGAGCTAATCATAACAATGTTCTCAGCGAATCTCAAGTAGCTCAAATACACTTCGTTGTTATTCTCCCCATTTTCTCCCAAATCTGCTCTTTAAAGGTAAAGATATTTTACAGTGCTAGTGTGAAGAGTTTAGGAGAAATGGTATCATTTGAATTTGGGAGGCTTTTACTTGGTAAAATTCCATTATCAATAATAAAAAACAAGTACTGTGTTTTAAGGAATTTTACTTAATAATTGCGATTCGTAACGCGTTTCACTACACCGTAGCTTCTTCAGACGAATGATTATACAGAAAAATGTAAATGAGAATATAACTATAAATGTTCTTGAGTAATTAAAAGCTTATTGGTTGCTTCTTCTTAAGTGGTTATTAATGACAGGTATATCCAATAAAATTAAGGAATAGATTGCTCCCCGAAAAGATTCAATAGATCTATTGAAGAATATCAGAGAAAACATGAAGTTAAATTGGCGCACTTTACGGAAATGGAAAACAAATCAATTGATGATCTTGCGAAAAAGATAACTGGTTATATACAAACAGTGACAAAATACATTTGTAGCAAAACAAAGAATCACAAGGAAACCAAACTGAAATCGCAAATAATCAAATTGATGAAGAAAAGACGAAATACACAAAGAGAAGCTGTAGAATACAACCACATAAACAGAATGGTGAAGAAGGAAGTACGAGCAGATTTGAGACAGTTCAAAGGAAAGCAAATATTGGAAACCATCGAAAACAATAAAAACATGAAAGTACTGAAATCCAGGTTGAGCCAAGGCAAACAAAAAATTTTAAAAATCAAGAACCAAGATGGAATTTTTATATCAGATAAAGAAGGAATTGCAAAAGAAATACACAACTTTATGGGTCCAAAGTGAGATGTTGATAGTCAAAAATGAAAGTCTTCAATTATAGGAAAAATAATGATATTGTGTTTTTGTGGGTCAATTTTCAGCTGGGAAGCAAAAACAAAAAGCTGTTCACTGATTGATGAAGAATTGAGTAAAACTATCTCTGAAAACGTGTAGAAAATTGACTATAAATGGGATATAAATTTCTTATCGACACGAAAATACCTAAAGTTATGAAAAGTGACAAAGAAGATAACAGGAGAGTATTCACCTATGAATCTTTTCTTTACAAAGACAAAACGAGACTACATGTAATAAAACAAACTTTTTCGAACACTCTCGGAATTTAGCAGTGGATGGAATAAATTAAGCTGGTTTTTCAAATACTGATGAAATATTTATATCTCATTCGTTGAAGAAAACACAAACAAGGTTAGGGCAAACTGTTTCAGGCATTTTGTACTAACAATTCATGATTGAGTGATTAAGTCATATTTCATAAATTGACCTGCATTCTTGTATTGCTTTTACTTCCAAAAAATACCTAGATCCTTTTTTTCATAATAAAATCGATATTTATCGAAAATATAAACCTTGCCTGCATCCGAGAAAAAACAACTAAGGGACCTTATTTTTTTTAAGAGAATATATACCAGAATATGGTACTTTTTCAATCCAAAAAAAAAACTTGAGGCCAGCTCAGAAAAGAAAAGAGACAAACCATTATAAGGTCTCTGTTTTTTTGAGAACATAGTTATTACTGTTGTAATTACACAATTTTCGATTTAGAATCCAAGGATTCAATAGATCTATTGAATCTTTTCGGGAGCAATCTATTCCTTAATTTTATTGGATATACCTGACATATATAACCACTTAAGAAGAAGCAACCAATAAGCTTTTAATTACTCAAGAACATTTATAGTTATATTCTCATTTACATTTTTCTGCATAATCATTCGTCTGAAGAAGCTACGGTGTAGTGAAACGCGTTACGAATCGCAATTATTAAGTAAAATTCCTTAAAACACAGTACTTGTTTTTTATTATTAGAAATGGTATTGCCCTGCCGAACAGCTTTTTCTAGAGGTATTTTATCTGTTCTTAAATCATAGTCTATCTTAACATGAAAAGTGACATTTCTATAGATGTTTTTGATCAGTATAGAGTATCTCAAATCGATTCTTGCATTGTCCAAAGCACTGAGAAATGCCCATGTTTCAATACTATCAAACGCTTTGTGATAATCGATGAACCCAAGATTTATAGGGATATTATACTCGGTAGTTCTTTCTATCACTGTTCTGACAACTTGAAGGTGATATATAGTCCGTAGCCCTTTCTGAACCCTGCCTGTTCAACTGGTTGATATGAGTCCATCTTCTTGGTGAATCGGTTAGTTTCAATCTTCGTCAAGAGCTTGTGAATATGGGAAAGCAGACTTATGGGTCGATAGTTTTCTGAATTACCTCAACATTTTCCCATGCTTTTGGAATTTTTCCCTCAACTTGGCATTTATTCAGAGGTAATTAATTTTAAGACTGGTTCAAGGGCTTTTCCTCCTATTTGTAACATTTAAGATGTTATATGATCCTAACCTGGAAATTTTCGTTGTTTCATCTGTTTAAGTGCATGTTTCATCTCTGAAGAAGTTATTTTAGGCAAGTCTTACGTGCAAGATGTTCTTGTGCATGCTATCAGGACTTTGCATGACCGAAGTATGAAGTTGTGTATTTCTTTTGCAATTCCTTCTTTATCTGATATAAAAATTCCATTTTGGTTGTTGATTTTTTAAATTTTTGGATTGCCTTGGCTCAACCTGGAATTCAGTACTTTCATGATTTTATTGTTTTCGATGGTTTCCAATATTTGCTTTCCTTTGAACTGTCTCAGATCTGCTCGTACTTCCTTCTTCACCATTCTGTTTATGTTGTTGTATTCTACAGCTTCTCTTTGTGTATTTCGTCTTTTCTTTATCAATTTGATTATTTGCGATTTCAGTTTGGTTTCCTTGTGATTCTTTGTTTTGCTACAAATGTATTTTATCACTGTTTGTATATAACCAGTTATCTTTTTCGCAAGATCATCAATAAATTTGTTTTCCATTTCCGTGATGTGCGCCAATTTAACTTCATGTTTTCTCTGATATTCTTCCTTGTTCAAGAGTAATACATCTGCGGTTGGGTATTTGGCATGCGTTATTAGCTTTTTTCTTATACGTTTCGTTTTTATTGCTATGTTCGCTCGAAACAATCTGTGATCACTCCCTGTGTTGAACTTATTTATCACTGTTACATCCTTACATATCATTGTTTCGCTGCACAATATGAAATCAATTTAATTTTTCGTTCGTCCATCTGGACTGCACTAAGTCCACTTCCTTTGAAGCTTCTTTTTGAAGAAGGTGTTCATGCAGAAAAGCTTTTTCTTTTGAGGTTATTTGCCTCCTCTATTAGTTCTGACTACTAGACCAAATTGGCTATGTATTCTGTGTCGTATGGCTGTCTTGCTCCTATTTTAGCGTTGAAGTCTCCTATGACAATTGGGTAGCAGCACTTTTCTGAGTTCCGGGCTTGAGTTCTTGCAGTTGATTTATTTCCTCATTTTCTGAAGAGGCTGTTGGGGCATAACAATGTATTAATTGAATGTTTTATCTCTTATTGAGATTAATTACAACATATATCACTCTGTTCGACACTGAGTGGTACTTGGTAACTAGGTGTTCTATGCGGTTTTGAATGATGAAAGCAACACCGATTTCACTATTGGTTTCTGAATTATACTGATTTAAGGTGTGTCCAGATTTTAAAGTAGTCTTCTTTTCACCTTGAAATCTTGTTTCATATAATCCTATAATATCCCATTTGATGTTATTTCTTTATAATTCTTTCAAGTCGTCTGATGTGCTCATTGTGCGAATATTGTAAGTGGTGACTCTTAAACTATGGTTTGTTTAGCTAATTCGGCAGATTTTCTGCCTCCCCCAGAATCAAAGAGGCAACCCGCAGCTATATCGGGGTGGGATTCCGAATTTGAGATTCTACCCACCTGGGGTACTTGTATTTAGAATTTCGAATTTAAAGAAGGTTTGTTGGCACTTAAAACACCACGCTTGCCAAACGGGTTGGTGAGTTTATTTTTTAGCCGCTCATTTTGAGTCAGACGCTGTTTGCAACCACCCATTCTGGATCAGACGTTGCATTGCTAGTTTTGGTCCGCCCCGGGTATTTCATTTCCCCGGTACCACCCATATCTGGGAGGCTTTCCCCGATCCGCCACCTGGAGAGGCGCCCGATAGAGACTAACAACCCTCACGGGCGACTGTTTTTACATCTATAAATTTCTAAGAATTCGATATGTAAAATAAGTTCAGAAGGGAAAATTTTCTCCTGTAATCATTAATTTTTTTGTATTGGTGCGGTACATATATTTTAAATTAGATTTGAGAATGTCTTATTCATTCTCTTAATTAACTCTTGGACATTACATAAACGATTGTTTTTTGACGTAATTTACCTTTTTTCTTTTCCATTCTCATCTTTTCTCCTCTGAATTGTGCTCTTCCATTCATAGTTAAATTTGTTTTTATAGTGTTATTATTCATCACCTGGGTTTTCTTGTTCCGACATCGTCTACAATCTCTTTTCATACAGTTAGACAAGTAACTACCTCAGAGATACATCAATTTATTTTAGTTGATTCATGCTTGAACAGAGACATGTGTCTATCGGTTACTCTTGGCTTTATTTTAGAAACTGATAAAATGATTTAAGTTTGTAGAATCTGCTAAAAAAGTTTTATTTCGGATTGTTGCCTAAACTTGTCATTCAAATCTGTTATTGTTGCCGTGAAGAATATTTTCTGCTCAGTTTAAAGAACATAGTGAATTGCGTTCTTTCGTCTATCATTCGTTAGGTATTCACTATCTTCATTTTAATATCACTTGAAAGAGAATGTCGATGCTTTTGTGAAATATAATATATCATATATATCCCTTGAATCAAAATTTCTTCCAAGGCACTGTAATTTAGGTTATGTTTAACAAAAAGCAAGACAAAATTACGAATAGCATGAGAACATTATTATATTCAACTTCTTTCTTCATTTAACTGATAGGTTACATGTTACATGTAAATTTGAAATATGGATATTTTCTTACCTTTTAACAATCATGACAATTCAGCCCATACCGTTTTTCCATTAATTTTTACTCACTACTGAAGTACTATGATTGTTGGTTGCGCAAGATAATCGGGAAGCGACTTGTCATCTTCTGTTCAACAAGTGATAGTGTAAGAAGAGGGATGGTGATGACACACGTATTAAATAGTAATGAAAAGCAGAAAAAATATCTCTTGAATTGAAAAGTTATCTCTTGGCAACTTAAAGTGTAAAAGTTCCGAAGAATTAACATTACTGCTGACCGAAGTGTAAATCTAGTAATATCAAAATGCAGTATTTTCTGCATCTACCTAAAATGTATCGAATTTCATTAAGTGTAAATTGAAATGATCTCAATTATTCTGATTTTCACATCTGTCGGCATTTCGACCAATAATTTTATACATTTGTATATTGTATATTTAACTACTGAATGCAAATATTTAGCTACAATGTAGGGATATCGCGAATCAATCTTAAAAACTTTTGAGTGTTTGACAATGCTATATCAAAAATATATTCTATAACATTCAGAGAGAGAGTTTTTGTATATTAAACCATTCAAGAACAGATCAGTGGTGTTGTGATAGAATGGTTTTCTGGTGGAATTTTACCGATAGTCTAATTTGTGAGAGTGGCGAGGCTGATGAAACTATATGTTATTCAGTATTTGACTGTCGAAATCCAGATGGTTTTCAACGTACACCTATGCTATCTGATTAATAATGAATAATAAAATGAAAAAAGTTACTATGTTTTAACTATCACTAATTTATTGATGTAAAAAATGACAAAATTTTACATTGGTTGGACCGGTTTCGGACATACGTCCATTATCAACGACAAGCTGATGAAAACTGAATACTCATGTACAATACAGTAATTACCATCAATAAAATGCTAGTAGAGATCACAGTACCTTGAATAATGGTGATTGGTAGGTAATTAAGTCTAACTGGTCGTTAAGGAGCTCAACCCTTTCTACCGTAGATGCCTTGAAAATTTCCATCAATTCAAAGAAATTGAGTTTATAAGATTCATCACAGAAATGAAGAGTTTTTAGCTGTTGAAGTTCTGGAAAATTATATTATTCATTCAGACAATGTGCAGCTAAAGGTAAATCATATTTCTGATGTAGGAATAACCGGAAATGTTCTTTGTATCTAGCCTTCAAAGTGCGTCCTGTTTGACCTTTATAAAAGGAATTGCACTCAGAACATGTTAATTGTTATACTCCTGATTTTTTGAATTTCCGGTCATTTCTACATCAGAAATATGATTCAGCTTTAGCTGCACATTGAATGAATGTCATCATTTTCCAGAACTTCAACAGCTAAAAATTCTTCACTCCTGTGATAAATCTTGTAAACTCAATTTCTTTGAATCGAAAGAAATTTTCAAGGCATCTAGGGTAGAAAGGGTTAAGCTCCTTAACGACCAGGTAGACTTAATTACCAACCAAACACCATTATTCAAGTTACTGTGATCTCTACTAGCATTTTATTGATGGTAATTCCTGTATTGTACATTAGTATTCGATTTTCATTAGCTTGTTGTCGATAATGGACGTATGTCCGAAACCGGTCCAACCAATGTAAAATTTTTTCATTCTTTACATCAATAAATTAGTGATAGTTAAAACATAGTAACTTGTTTTATTTTATTTCATTATTCATTATGAATATCAACTATCACGTAGTTCAGGCTTCATCGATCAATTAGTATCTGATTAATTTTTGGTCTAGTTTGAAACATGAGAATACATGCAGAATAACTTGCACGATGTTTTTCTGCTGGTTTTCTTTTTTTCCGCCATCCCATCGTTCTTTATCCACTAAATGAATGATACGTTAACACTATCAATAATTTTTGCTAAATTTTGTTCTAAACACATAATAGCCACATAGTTTCTGATGTATCAGTGCACGAACGAGGGTTTTTGCCTAAATTTTTTCTCTTTGTTCTCTTGAATCATGTGAAAAATACAAACTTTTATCTTTCATCTTTGACATATCATATATATATATATATATATATATATATATATATATATATATATATATATATATATATATATATATATATATATATATATATATATATATATATATATATATATATATATATATATATATATATATATATATATATATATATATATATATATATATATATATATATATATATATATCAGTCATCCTAATATCCTAGTTCATGCCGATATTTATCTCATATGTTGTTCCAAAAAATAAGAACGCTGAATCATTTCCTAAGAATAAGCGAATCTATTACACCACATGAATGGGAAGATGTTGGACGGGAGCGAGTTCCACAGCTCACCGGCCCTGCACATGAAGGAATTCTTATAGAGACAGGTTCGAGGGGTTGTTGAATGTACCACCATATAATGAGAACTCCTTGCCATTCTAGTGTTGTGGCAAAACATGAGTTTTCCTTGAACAAGATCTTTCAGCTCCTTGGAGAATCTTCCGTGGAAGTATCTGTAAAAAATAGAGAGGTCAACAACATGTCTTTTGAGAGCCAGCGATTGGAGATCGCGGGTGATCTCCCGGTGGTCGATGAGGCGCACAGCCCATTTTTGCATACTATCCAACAGCCGCAACAAATTTTTGGGCGCAGATCCCCATACATGGAAACAATATTCCAAAACAGGTGGAAACTGCGCCTTATATAGAAGCAACAGCTGAGATAACATGAAGTATCACTTGGCTCTGAAAAGAAAACTAAGTTTAGCTGATGCCTTCTTAGCTATTGTTGATACATTTTCATGCCAGCAAAACCCGGAGTTGACCGTTATTCCGAGAAGGTGCATCGAATATTTGGATGCAATTTTAGAAATATGCATAAGATTATTTTTTCGGCATAATTTTGGATGTATTTAGCAAATTAGGATGAAAAAAATTGCCTATTGTTATGAATAAGAAAATTGGTACTAATGAAGAAATTACCGATTAAAATGACCCAACTAACGAAACTTCATCTCTCCTATTCATAATCACACAAAGTCTTCAGAGCTAGCACAGCACATATAAAAATTTAATTTTTGAAGCTATTCAATATTTAAAAACAACTGAAATACTGAGAAATTATGGTGTTACTTGAATACCCAAACGAATGAAATTCCAAAATTTGAAATGGTATGTAGTTGTCATCCATCTTCAACGACAACGATTGGAAATAATTCAATTTTAACGATTGGATTTGAAAATTTACTTCTCTGGATCTCTTCTATATATTAAAATAACAAGATTCCATAGAAAATGAATCCAAATGTTATTTATCTTACTTTAAAATTTCAGATTAACGAAAATTGATAATTTTGAGATGTTTGAATCTTTCGACAAGTTGATAAATAACATATGATTACTTCTATGAAGTAATGTCATGATGTTTATATCTTCTTAAACATCATGAGATAACTTCATAGAAGAAATCTCATCTTCTCCTTAGAAGGGCTTCAATGAGTTGAAAATTTTTGGATTAATTATTATTTATACATGTTAGGAGATCTCCATCTGATATTGATTTCCAAATTATTTCTTAGTTGATAAGTGCTTAACTTCTGGTAAGCTTATTGAAAAAAATTTTGTATTAACAGAGTGTTCAATAAAACTATACTGTTTTCGAATTGATATTCAATAGTTTAACAAAATTGTTTTAAGTGCTGTACCCACTCTAGGACTATGCGCTCGTGCAGTGAAAACTGCGCGGAGCATTATATTCCAGGTTTGAATCGAAATTAGAAATAAGAGAGAAAGAATTTCGTGAGTTGGGAATTTTTGATCGGAAATATCATCTTTTAGCATTTATATTTGATAATTAATATTATCAACAGTTTCTGAATTATTTTCATAAAACAGAATACTTTTTTAGTCTAACTTTCTGTGATATCATTCACAATTTTAATATGTAATCAAAGCACATTTGAATATATATTTATAGGCGTCATTGCGAATGCAATGAGATCGTTCATATTTTACGAGCTCAATCAAACTCAGTCAAAGTATATCATCTATGGTTCATAGGTGACACGGATATGTTTACTACTGTTTCATCAGAAGCTTTATGATTTATATGATCTATCGATTATCAGTGAATGCAAGTGGTACTGTCTTTATTTCATTCAATATTTTCATGATAAAGCAGTTTATTAAAGATAACTGCCTGTGGTTCTCTTCCCAGAAATTACTTACTTCTGTGTCTTGATATATTGGTATATTTTCCAAATTTTAGTCAGATTCTATCAAAATGGAATTCATGTTAACTTCAGCTATATTTGTCGAATTGTCGGATCTTGAATTATTTTCAAAAATTGCTCACAGCTCGCACTATTTCGAAAAAAATCTTTAATTAAGATGCGTTCATTTTTCTGAAAATTGCTGGAGTATAGAAATAAGATTGGCTTTATTAGTTAAGAAACAAAACATACAAAATGAATACTTACATCGAAGTGCTATCTTTTGATATGAAAATTTACAACAAAAATGTTCCGTTCAAAAACTGTCACTATTACGTGAGAAAAATAGTTTGCCAATTGACTCGCTTTTGTTCAATATTCAATGCTTAATGTTCCGTCCGACGAACGGACAATTAATATATGTTATGGGAATCATCGGCATGTAGCAAAGGATAGTTTATTTCATTGTAGAAAATTTCAGTCTTCGCCAGAATGCGGTAAAATAAGGCAAATTTACGTTTTCTGAAAGAAATTCCTCAGTCACAATGTGCTCTACCTATCTTTATGAAAACAATTAATTTTCAACATTCCAACATTTAGAGACGTAACTAAATAAGCAACGAAATAAATTCAATTCTCTATACCTCTATCTTTGTACTCAAATTTCGACATGGCAGAGGTGTGAATGATATTTCAGCTGGTTTGTTTCTTGAGATCCTTATGAGAAATATTTGGAATAAGTGAAGCAAACAAAACTTTTCGTCCTGTTTCACTCTCGAAAAAGATCTACTCTCATTTGAATATCAAATAATAACGAGAACAACGTTGATTAAATCTGCTCGGTATATTTTTTCAATTCCATTGGCGAGGCGAATAGATCTATATTTTCAATTCTTTAGGAGTCACCTTCCTGAGTATATGTATTTGCTTTTTCCATGATTTCGTTCATTGTTGAGGAGAATCTCGTTTGAATATCTCAGTATACCATGCCTGAATAGAATGAAACTGTCGTCTTCTCTTCCCTCCATAATTTATCGTATTCGCTGTCCAAGCTTTTAAGAATGATTCCAAACATTCTTCCTTTAAGGCTCAATATTTTTCGTAGTAAATAACTCATGAAAATGTTGAATACTCCAATTTAGTTAAGTTTATAACACCTCACAGTTGAAAATAAAATTTGGAAATGACGTATTCAATTCAGATAATCAGATGAATGAGAAGTATTTATGATGAGTAATAATGAAAGTGATTTCTTGAAAATTATTGCGATCTCCGTCAGATCAAACTATTCACTCTTCTATGTAGTACTCTGATTAATGTATCTATGAAATTTTCGATGCCGATTTTGAAAACGGCTAATTCATATCGATATAATGCACTCCATTTCCAAACAATGTGCTTGCAGGATGGTTCAAATGCCTAATGCAGTGCATACTTCAGGAATATAAAGACTTTTCCATTCTTCGAATTCTGGGAAAGTTTGCATATTCGTAACAATTCTGCGATAAAGAGGAAGATTATCATGGATAGAGATAATATAATCGCTAATAGCACTATCATAAGCTATTCTAGTTGGTCCAACAACCATATCTTCGACGTCGGTTACTGTTATTTGAAATCTTTTACGTCCATTGAATGCTTAGTATCCTCTTTTGTAATATAATCTCGAAGATTTCCAGTTTTTTATTTCTTTTTTCTTAATCTAAGTCTCAACCTCGTAAAGGAAACCCGAGAATATGTATTGTTCCAGAAATCAGAGGTTTATTCACAAAATGAGTTTATATTACTTGAAATTATTCTCCATGCTAACAAATTCAGCTCTCATTTTTACTGCAATTTATCATTTAATTACAATACTAAGTTAATTGTATTGTGACTAGCATTAGCACGGCTCCGTTCGCTTGCAACGATTACAGGTTGCTGGAAACAGTATTACATATGCGTAATTTATATTATTATATTATACAACACAGTAGAAATTATACTAAAGTTTCACACCCTTAGAGCGCCTTTAATGAAAATGCAGTTATTTTACTTTGCAATTGAGATGTTGAATAAAAATTTTCATGTATCTTGTTTCAGAAGTGGAAAAATTTCATACAATTTTGGAACCCCATTTTTCATCTTTAGAGGACATGACTTCTGCTTAATTATTAAGATCGGAAATACAATTTTTCATGTTTAAAATTTTAAAACTGAATTAAATTCTATACAATCACTCTTTCGCATCCTTGGGATGTGTTTTAGGATCATGAACATGATTACTCAGGTCTTGAAACTTAAAAGGGCCGAAATTTTCTCTGACCTCTTCTTCACACCTTTACGGGAACTTTTCTACAAAATGATGTTTCTCATAATTTGTCCTTTTCATTTATGACCTTAAATATAAATTTTATGCTTGTCATTTTGAAAGCCAATTAGTAACCATATAAGTTATTAGCGTCTAATTCGCACTTCCCACATTGGTGGAAACCATGAAGAAAGTAATATATAGCCGTCCTTCAGGCTAATGATACGTCTTGAAGAAATTTCAAGGATAAAGCTCTTGTTAACAATAAAAACAAGTACTGTCTTTTAAGGAATTTTACTTAATAATTGCGTTTCGTAACGCGTTTCACTACACACAGTACTTGTTTTTTATTATTGATAATGGAATTATACCTAGTAAAAGCCTCCCAAATTCAAATGATAAAGCTCTTGTTATTTCTGGATAATCCGACAGGAACCTATCATTTTTCTGAGATTAATGGTATCCTACCTGTTAGTCAACGTAATACTTATCTGGGTGCTACATTTTATTAAAGTATCTTAAATCATTTTTCTCGAATGAGTAACAAACATCCGAAGATACGATCTTCTACAATTATGATATTCGTTGGATACTTATTAATTATTGCTGTTTATCAACAGAAGTACTCCATTTTTTAATAAATACAACCATTTTTGCGGCTCTAATGTTCATTTTCAATGTATTTTTGGTACTTGCTTCCACTATTCCCTGGTTGACAGTTTGCAGCCTCTGCAATAATGATTTCTTCATGTTTCCCTCGTGAAGTAATTTTATGATCTTTTCTGGACTTTACTTGATACCATCAAATTATTCAATGATAATATCATCGCTCTTACCTCTACTTTAATAATGCTGAATCCACAGATGTTTACTTCTAATATTTTCAGTCCTGTAGTCAAAATCTAATTTCTTAATACTTTTGAAATGAAAAACGATACAAATATTTCATTTAATTAGTTTTTAATAGCAAACTAACGTGTAAAATAGAATTTCTATAGTACCTGCATCTGCTTCGAAGAACGGTTCTCATATTGTTGCTTTATTTTAAAATCGTAAACGCAACATAATTTTACAATTCTTCATATGTTTACTTTTTCTCCGCTTGGTCATTAACTGATTTTGAAAACAGCACCTTCGACATATAATGACATTTTACATCAGAGTAGCAGAAGATTTTCAGATGTATGATCATATATTAATCAGTTATTTTTCGCCAAACGTTAACTATTAAAATTATTTTAAAAACTCAACAAGATTTTTTGAATTCAATTCAAAGTTCTTGCGCTGTTGCTTATCCCCTAAAATTGTACTCCTTTCTGCGATGAAGTACAATATCACGGGATTAAACTGATCACCAAAAATTACAATTGTAACCTTATCAATTGTCGGTGCATTGAATCGCCTTGCATGCTCTCCAGAAAGTATACTATCAGCCATTATTACGATTTTGTGATTAACTGATATAAACATGAGAAAATTCTGTTGAATTAGTTACTTCAACATCGGCATAAAATCAACTCTAATAATTTTAGTAGCACCAAAAGATTTCATTCGAAATGCCGAAAAGTTTTGTTGAAAATGACTCAAAAAGTGTTTCGACATTTGAGATGTCTGAAAAACAAATGAATACAATGGTTCGAGTGGAGTTTCTAATGTTTGCAATCTCACTTTGATATTAGCACATTACATGCTGGGCGTTTCACTTGGAAAGTTAGCCGCATCACAATATGGACATATTCCAATGTATCCGTACATACTATAATCAATCTGACTGTTGTAATTGAAAGCGACATATTCGTGATTGCCGTGCCAGATTCAGCACAAGTACAGGGTCAACAGATCCATTTCATGCATTACGTTCATGCTGCGATGCATTAGCTTGTGCGCGTTCATCTGCAGTATGTGATCGTCTTAGTATTGATGATTTTCATTACGCATTTTCAGACCTTTATTTGCTCGGCAGGCTCGTGGCTTTTTTCCTTCATATAAAAATAATGAATCATTTCAAAAACAAAATGCTACATTAATAATGGTGTATCAGTTTTCATACATGTGCGTATATGTGTGCATGGAATTATATGACCGCAATGTCAATGTTCATAAAAATAATTCATTTTTTTGCTCCATCTGTTAGAAAAGAATAAAACACTCATAATCACACAATATGTTTACATATATGTAATTCAATTCAACAGTTCAAAACTTACCGTTTGCGTGAATGCGTTTTTAAATTTAATTTAAAAAGAGTCTGTAAACGATATGAAACACTGACGACTCGCTAAAAAGTGCACACATATACATAATACATTTGAACAATTCTAGACTCATCGTTTGTATGAATGCACTCAACAATATGTTTAAAAACATGAACACGAAGCAATAATTATCGCTGACAGTTTCCTTTAATCGAAGCATGTTGAAACTGAAAGGACCGTATGAATGACATAACATGTCATTTGAAAAAATTTCAATTTGACAGCAAAATCCATATTAACAAAATGATCCGCCATTTACTGAATTCATTCTTTACAAAGAATGTGATGAATGAAGAATCACTCGATCGATTTTGTGCAAACATTCATTGGAATCAGTTTCCTGTTCTGACAAACTTAGCTCTTCTTTGTTTGACCTAGCACACACAGAATGGGAGAAGAGGAAACTGATTCCAATGAGTGTTCAAGCTCCAAAATCGGATTGATTAAACTACATAAGGAAGAAAAATCTGCAAGACCTGTAGTGTCATATATAAACACACCATCAGGTAAACTAGCAAAATTCTTGAATCAAAAATTTCTAGACCTCTCGTATTTTCAAGCACAATACACTATCTCTAATTCTGTAGATCTCCTACATAAACTTTCAAATCTCACAATCTCACAAGATATTAAGTTAGTCTCTTTCGATGTCAAAAATATGTACCGAAATATTCCAACGAATGAGTTTCTTCTCCTTGTTAAAGATATCTTATCCGAGTCTGACACACCGCCATATATCACTGAAGAATTTAGCAATCTTCTTCAATTATGCCTATCCTCAAAGTTACTTTCAATTTCAATCTAAATTCTTTGAACAAATATCAGGTCTTTCTATGGGTTCACCTCTTAGCCCTCTACTAGCTGACATTTTCATGAAAAATTTAGAGGAAAACTCAATATTAAACACAGAAATATATATATATATATATATATATATATATATATATATATATATATATATATATATATATATATATATATATATATATATATATATATATATATATATATATATATATATATATATATATATATATATATATATATATATATATATATATATATATATATATATATATATATATATATATATATATATTATATATATATATATATATATATATATCCATTATACCTTTTTTGTTCTTATTCTCTAAGCAAATTAAATTTGGTCTACGAGAAAGACAATTTCTTCAATCTTCTTGAAGTAAATCATTTTCATCTCTGATGTTTACTATTAGATGCGTCCAACTCAGTATCATATTACTGTATTTTTCAAGAATATATGACAAACAAAATTATGTGATTGGTGATTGCATGAAGTAAATTTTAATTTCATAAACTTATTTCTCAGCATAATTAAAATAACAAAGTTTTTGTTCCAGTTTTCGAATCAACACATTCAGTATTTCCTAGCGGACGTAGTTAATATTTTTCACGTATCTACACAACGAACTTTTAGAGCCGTATAACTTTTATTTGTTATCTCATCGAAACTATCGTTTCCTTTTCCGGAAAAGTTTTAGTATTAATATTGTTCAACAACAGCAAACATTATCCAACTTTTCTAATTGTCTTCCTGTTTCTCCTTTTTTCAGGACAACGAACGGGAACATCCGTGTACGTCTCGGCGAGTGGGATGTTCGAGGCCAAGATGAAAAGTTGGCACACGAGGAATTCACTGTAGAACGGAAGGAAGTTCACCCCGCCTACTCGCCATCGGATTTCAAAAACGATGTCGCATTAGTGAAGCTAGATAGAAATGTCAGATTCAAACAGCACATAATACCGGTGTGTTTGCCATCGCCTTCGGTAAGCAAAAAAAGATCAATATTTTTTTACATTACAGTAAGAATACCGAAACCGTTTTTACTGGTTTTCTTTCATTGAAAACAAAAATTAAGAATTCTTATAGGAAATGCTGAAATCGAATTTCAACTAACAATCTAATCGGACAAAATATACTGTACTAATAGCGGAGGTGAAAGTTTTAAAATCAAATTTTATTCGAACTACCACCATATTCTGTATCAGTATTGTTCACACTATCATCATTGATCTATCGTTATGATAGTAGATAAAATGAACGCCTTTCGAATTTGAATATTTTAAACATAATCTGAATGCACTATTATGTGATTATGTTATGTGCTTGAATAATAAAATGTGCAAAACTAATCCAAATCTTCAGCGCCCATAGACTGCGAAAACTGAAAGATCATAATATCTTTTGTATTTGATCAAATTATTATGAAATGAATTGTTTCGGGAAAATAAATTTAGAGGAAGTAACCAATAAAATAGTGAGAAACAGTAACTTTCTTTTCATTATTCATCCGGAATCTAGGACACTGTTGATTGCTCAAATAAATACTACAAGTAAACGAATTTATTGCTAACAGATTTAGAAGAGGATCCTATGTGCTCAATTGAATGAATGGTTGTTGATGACATTCCTTGAATATCATCATTTGGATTTTCACATATATCTGAACCAGTACCTTAGGGAAAAAACACAAAAAAAATATCGACAAATACCAATCAAGCACATTTCCGAGATCATTTGTAGAGAAAAAAACAGTTGTGTCATGCCAAAAGAATGATGTAATCATTGAAGACGAGTAATGTTTTGGAACAACTTAGTCATGACACTCAAATACTAGGAATTTCCTTTCAGGAGGTTAAGTAACAATTATGTTGAATTACAAATACAATTAAACGATGATTTCTACTAAAATATCTATTAAATGCTCGACGCATTTCGATACACAGTATCTTTGTCAAGAGCGAATGAATACTACAAATATATCTTACTAAGATATACTTAAATTTACCAAAGAGGCAGTCCACTCAGAGCTATCTGTATTTGAACTAGTGTTTAGGAAATAAATTTAATGAGGATGAGTAAATTATGTCTACCTGATCAATCAGAATTTCTGGTGAAAAGCTAACTCTGTTAATTTCAAGTACTTCCAGAAAGTTGAGTTTTATACCTCTATTCCTAAAATGTAGGATTCTAAATTCTAAATTGAAAGAGTGACTATTTCCCTATGATGATTGAAATAATTTGAATCGATTTTTCCATTGATGAAACTGCGTCTATTTTCAGAGATTCTGACATTAAAATCTCTTCCTGTTCTACCTATATAAAAACAATTGCAATCTGCAGAATCCAATCTATAAACACCTGATTTATTTCCTTTATTAATTGGAGATTCATAATTTCTGATAAATGAACCTAAATTTATTGATGTTATGAACGCAATATTTAGATTTTAATTTTGAGAAGGAATTCCACATTATTGCTAATATTGCCTATATATGTTAAAGTATTGAATTTCTTGTCTTGGTGTTCACCGATTGGATATATATGTTGTGAAGCTAATTTTTGTTTTTTCTTATATAATATGCTACTAACTAAATTTGCATCATAACCATTATTTATTGCGATCTGTTTTATCAAATTCAATTCTTTGAAATAATTATCATTAGACATCGGTGTGCTCAAGAGTATATGTGTATAGCTATCAGATTATGCAACTTTGTATTGGTAAGGATGTGCCGATGTATAATAAATTGTGATATCTCTATGAGAAGGATTATGATAAATTGAAAAATGGTAATTATTATTTGATGTTGTTATTGTTAGGTCTAGGAAATTGATCGAATTGTTCTGTTCTATTTCAGAAGTGAATTCTATTTTCGGGTGCAGGTTGTTGGTGAAATTTTCGAATACAGTGAACTGTCTGTTTGTTCCTGTGAAACGCACAATAATGTCATCGAGATATCGATACCAATATTAAACTGTTTACTTAGCGGGTGTTTATGAATAGGTTTTTCTATGTTATCCATGAAGTTTTCTGCTAAAAGAGGGCTTAAGGGGTTTCCCATCACTTTTATAAAAACAATCGTTGAATAAAAGATAATTTTGAGACATGCCAACATCTAATAAAGCCATAATCTCCTATGTAATTCGTGGATTCCTCATATATGGCAATATTTTCTTTTCTTCTTATCAAATCATTTGAATTACGAATTGAAAAAGACGGTTCAAAATTACAAAATTTTTCCAGAATATGTATTAAAATTTGGATATCTTGAATGCTGAGGTATGTGTGAAGGATACTACTGCAATTTAACTGAATAATAAAGTTGAGGTGGTAAAGGAGACCTAACAATGACAAGATCAAATAATAAACATCATTTTCAATTTATCATAAGCATTCTCATACAGATATCTTTACCAACATAAAGTTGCAGCATAGCTAAATATATATATATATATATATATATATATATATATATATATATATATATATATATATATATATATATATATATATATATATATATATATATATATATATATATATATATATATATATATATTCAGGTAGAACAGGAAGAAATTTTAATGTCAGAATCTCTGAACATAAATCCAGTTTCATCAAAGAAAAAACCGATTCAAATTATTCGAATCATTTTAGCGAAAAGGTCTCTCCTTCCATTCAGCATTTGAAATCTTACATTCTGAGAATAGAGGTATAAAACTCAAACTTATGGAATTACTTGAAATTAACAGATTTAGGTATTCACCGGAAATTCTTAATGATCAGGTAGACATAAATAACTCACCCTTATTCAATTTATTTCCTAATCACTAGTTCAAATAGAAATGTGTGGATTGCTTCTTCGGTATATATAAGTATGTGTTAGAAAGATATGATTGTAGTATGCATTCGCTCTTGAGAAAGATACTGTTTATTGAAACGCGTCGAGCATTTAATAAATATTTTAGTAGAAATCATCGTTTACTTGTATTTGTGAAAATCGATTTCAATCACGTAAAAGCCTCGTCAATTGAATATTGAATCAGTAGGATTCTTTTTTCGGAAGTTTGCCCTTGTTGATGTTAAAGATGCGCTCTGTGTATGAACGTTCAGGAGTAGCAATGATATCTACGGATGCAAGTATACTCTTCTCAAAGAAACTGAAGAACTCTTAGCTAAACTCTTGCCAGAGAAAGGATATTTCCATTGAGGCTTTCACGACGACAAACTTAATTCCAGTTGACAAGAGGGAACTGCACCGAAACGAAAAATTACTGGACAAAAGCATGTATGGCTGCATTTCCAATGTATGGAAAAAAGAAATGGTTGTGTTATGCCATAGGAGTATTGTTACTGAAGACGAAAATGATATTTTGATGAAACCTAGCTATAATATTGAAATACTAGACCCTCTTTCTTGGAGGTTACCTAACAATAATAATGAATTACTAGGATTCCTTCTTCGGGCGGTTGCTTTTGTTGAGATTCGCTCTGTGGATTAGGTTCAGGGAACCGCAAGGAAATTTACGGATACAGTCATATTCTTCTTGAAACAACTAAAGAACTCTTCGCTGAACTCTTGCCCAAAGAGATGGTATATCCTCTGAGACCTTCAAGAGGATAAAGTTAATTCCAGTAGACAAGACACCGAGATGAGAAAGTACTGTACATTATCGTGGATGTCTCCATCAACAAGGTTTCTCAGCATCTTCTGGAACAAGAAATGTAGACATTTCCTAATGAAAGTAACTTATGTTACAAAGTCCAGTGTAACTGGAAAAGTCCGGAAATTTTTTCACGACGCGTTCTCTGCGCATATAATAAAATTTCAATTCAGGGACAACATGTCCTACGAATCTAGAGTAATGCTCTTGAATCCTTTCGGATATAGTCAATCAAAAATAAGCATACTCCGTTGAAGGGTATCACTCGTTTTATAAAGGTCCTACTCTCAGTTCGTGAGGGGGTATTTACGATAGACCGTATATGTATTGTTGGTTGAGATGACAGTAAATGTCCTCACATGTCTCCACGTATTTTGAAGCTCAAAATAGTTTCATACTAATTGCAGTAACCTATCAAATATCTCGTCAAGCTGTTCTAATTGAAGTGGGCATAAGAAGCCTTAGAAGAGCAAACACCCTTGAAAAAGCATAAAGAAATCCTGTTTCAATTCAATCTTCTTTTCTTGTATTACAGCTCCTGGTGGTCCGAAGCCGTCCTCAGTACGCATCTCCAGTCGTCCCAATGCAACGCCCTGCGCCGCCAACCTCTCACTCCCAAATCCTCAGCATCCCTTTCGACGTTGTCCAGAAACCGGATCTTAGGTCGTCCTCGTTTACGCTTCCCAATTGGTCTGTTCAATAGTGCCGCTTTGAATGGATCGGGTTCAGCCACTCTCAGCACGTGACTCGTCCATCTCAACATACCGTCTTTAATCAACTTCACGATATCTGGTTTCCGATATATTTCGTCGATTTTGTGGTTGAATCTTCGTCGCCACACGCTGGTGTCCTCCACTGCCCCATAGATTCTCTCAGAGCTTCCCAATGCTTGGTGATCTTTTTTGGTGAGAGTCCATGTCTCTGACCCATAAGTTAATACAGGCCTAATAAGTGTTTTATATAGATTGCATTTGGTCGGCCTTGAAATGTTCCAAGATCTTAGTTGTGGCATAAAAGAGAAGTAGCATCTAGAGCCTGATAAAATTCTACGTTTTATGTCGGCCGCCGTGTTGTTATCGCTTGTAACAACGGAACCAAGATAAGTGATAACCATGTATTTGGTTTTTTCAGTATTTATTTGCAGACCCATTGTTAGGGCAGCTTTTTCAGGGCTCTGTATGCCTCCTTAACACCTCTCTCCCTCCTGCTTATAATATTAATGTCAACGACATATGCGAGTATTTGTTTCGATTTGTTGTATATTGTTCTAATTGTGTTTATACTTGACAATCTGACGACCTTCTCAAGTGCAATATTGAATATCATGCAGGAAAGAGAGTCACCCTGCCTGAGGCCATTATACGTCACAAATGTTTCTTACCTGACTCTGCACTCTACCCTGCCCATGGTAAGCTCTATAAGTTTCACCAAGTGTGATGGTATCTGAAACTTTATCATGGCTGCATATAGTTCTTGCCTTTTTATGGAGACGTAAGCCGTTTTAAAATCCACAAAAATATGGTGTGTTTTAATACTATACTCCAATGATTTTTCAAGTATTTGTCGTAGGGTAAAGATTTGATCTATTGTCGATTTCCCACCTGTGAAGCCAGTTTGGTACTTTCCTACTATTCTCTCGGCATGCGGTCGTAAGCGGTCACAGTAGTTAGGCAAATATCTTATATGCTGTGTTGAGAAGTGTGATACCGTTGTATTTTGTGCACTCCCATATATATCCTTTCTTATGTATGGTGCAAATGATTCCTGGGCTCCACTCATCGGGCAGTTCTCTCTTCTTCCAAATTTTTACTATCAGCTCTTCTGAGGCTGATGAAGCCTTGGAAGAGCAAACACCATTGGAAAAGCATAAAAAAATACCAGTTTAAATTCAATATAGGTATAAAATTTCTATTTTGCAGGTCAAATTAGCAGGAAAAATGGCCACCGTTGCAGGATGGGGTAGAACAAGACACGGACAGGCCACAGTACCTTCAACATTGCAAGAAGTTGATGTAGAAGTAATACCAAATGAAAGATGTCAACGGTGGTTTAAGGCTGCTGGCAGAAGGGAAACTATTCACGACGTTTTCCTTTGTGCCGGCTATAAAGAGGTAAAAACTTTTAGGGTGAACTTTTTAATTCAGTAAATAAAAATAGGGTTTCGCTGAAAAGATCAAATAGATATGCGTTCACTCGAATTGGAATATCGAAAAACTAATACACAAGCGAGACACTTACATATTTTATTCATTTTGAATGAATGCTGCCAAATGTTTTCCTCCCCACTTTTACCAGAATTTGATAGTAGTTTTTGTCTTCAGAGGAAAATATAAAATTTTTATATAACGCATAGGCAAGCAGTTATTTGATAAAACATAATATTCATTGCTTGCTTCCCGGTTATACGGATTCACATCCACTGACTTTGCCTAACATTATGAATGTTACGTCGATATAGATTGTTGCTCGACCTACTCTACTAGGACAGTTACAATGGAACGATAACTTTGACTACCAGAAATCCATTGACTACCTCATTGACTCGCCGACACAATGCAGGGCACTCTCACATAACATGTTCCATTAATTCTAGGTCTTCTTCACATAGCTTGCCTAAAGGATCCTCAATCAATCTTAACTTATTTAGGTGTTTCCTGAGATGACAGTGCCCCGTTAGTGTGGCAGTTGAAACTCTCAGTTCTAGCCTAGAGAGTTTAAGCCAAGCCTTGGCTCTCAGAGTGGTAGGTCCACTCCAGGCCATTTCCTCGAGCGGCCAATGAGTCCGCCTTCTCATTCCCCCCTATGCCCGAGTGTCCAGACACCCATAGTAGACGAAGCCTGCTCCTCTCTACTAGTTCTGCAAGAGTGAAGCGACACTCTGCACCATATGTGACGTACAGGTATAAGATGCCAATGCCTTTAGTGCAGCTTGGCTATCGGTGAGGATTTTTATTGACCTATTTGTTAATCCCCCGCAAGCAAGAGGTTAGCACAGAGATTAATAGCGAATATTTCTGCTTGAAAGACAGTCGCATGCGTACTAAGACAGATAGACTGTTTCTTTGGGAGCTTCTCGACCGTAGATACCAGCTCCAACACCTTTTGCAGTTTTTGAGCTATTCGTGTACAAACAGTTATCTTGGCGTTGGTCCATTCCTGTCTATCGGGAATGATGATCTGGAATGGCCTCTCTGTTAGTTTTAGGTGTTGCTATGTCAGACCTCATTCTCCTCTATTTCAGACTATAAGGCGCCGGGCACAAAGCCGAACTTACCCGCCTCATTTCGAGAAAGATGATAGAATCTGTAGAAAGTCATTCTAGTCACTCCTCTTATCACCAAAAGAAGGGGGGAAGGCCCAATATCAGTATCAGAGCGAAAGACTTCAGTATTCATCATGCAGGCCTTTATCTGCAATTCAGAGAACTTGAGTTGGGATTGCTTCTTAAGACTGCAGTCGTATGTAATACGTGGTCTAACTACCATCACACATAGCTACTGAAGTTGCTTTATGGCAAAATCCCATTTTTTTACACAGGTTACTTGACATGCTCATAAGGAAGTCCAGCCCTGCGTATTGTATTTTTCAGGTGTGATTTCCACTTGAGTTTACTATCCACAGTAATCCCCAGATATTTTGCTTCCACCGCAACCGGAATGAACACTTCACCCATGGTCGGGGGGAGAAACAAATATCCTCATTTTCCTGGTGAATGGTACCATAAGGGTTTTGTAGAGATTTTGCTAAGCTTCTCTCCCTCACACCACCGCTGAATAGCTGACATAGCCCCTTGAGGTCTGTCGGAGACATCGCTGTCACCTGCGACAGCCAGAATCACTATATCATCAGCGTATTCTTGTCTATAAACATTCAGTGCGCCAGGGACCACAACAGAAGGGATACATCTCCTTCCTGAGGGCAGCCTCTGCCAGCCACAGAAGTGACTACTTCCCCATTCAAGGAAGTGTTGAACACTCTGATATTTAGCATTATGTTGATCCATTTCGCAATATTATTTGATACTCCTTTGGCACTCGCAGCTCCACACAGCGAGCTAGTGAGGGCCGCATGTAACGCAACTTCAATGTCCATGAAGGCTGCAGCTGCAGTCTGCGGTCTAACTAAGATGTTAAGCGCCCAGATTGGTTGATTTGCCGTTTTTAAAGGCGTAGTGATGTTCACTCAGATGCCTCAGCGATATTTCCTCGTTCCTGATGTATCCATCTTACACCTTCTCCAGGATTTTCAAAACGAAAGAAGTAAGACTTATTGGTCTAATCGACTTAGGCTTGGAATAGATTGTCTATTGATGGAAAAATATATTTTTTTTATGGAATGTTATGTCGGAGTGGAATCTGTTTTGTTTTCACAAAAATGTGAATTATGTTTCTTATATTTAATTCTAAATGACCTGCTTGTTTGATCAATATGAATTCCATTATAGTTGGGACTTGTTTTCAATAGAACCGTGAATGAGGACTCAAATAATATGAATGGATATTTAATCAATGGAATTCAACGTGAGAATCTGAAAAATTTCATGAATTTAATGAAGGAGAAAGAATATGGAACTAGAACAAGAGAAGAAGTGAAATGTATATTCTCAAATCAAACATAGCCATAGCATAATAAAAACATAAAAGTAGTTTTCTATAAAAGAACTTCATTAAATTTCTGTGAAAATGAAAACAACTGAATTAAGCTACTGCGAAAATAGAAGAAATACCTACATTGAAACTTGAGTCAAAAATAATGAAAATAAGTGAAACTATATTTCCAACGAAGATGAAGTTGAATATATTCTGTACTTTTCACAAATTTATTCCTACAAACACGACCGGTTTCGACGGTCAGGTGATTCTCAAGTCAGTTGACTTGGAAATGATCTGACGGTCGTCATTTCTCGAACAAGAATTTAGAAATATAAAAATATTTCCTCCTTATGGCGAGGGTGCAAGATTAAAACTTCATTGTCCATTCAGTTGCTTTCTTCATAACGTTCAGCGATTTCATCCCTCGCCTCCTAAATGCTGCGTTTCAATCTCTCATCGATTTCATATTCCTGGTTGATTATCAAGCTCGATAGCCCAGTTATCTAATTTATCTAAGAGCATGTTGATGCTAATAACTATGAAAGAAAGTGTACAATAGGTTTCGTCTTCTGATATTGTTGAAAATACTTAGAAGATTTTGAGGTGTCTACATACTTTCTCTATCAATGGCCAATCTGTGTATGTCAATGTGAGTAATTTCACATTACTTGTTTTAGTATAATCGTAAACTATATTTGAAAGCCTATTAATTGAGTGAAATTAATAAAATAACAGCACATCATTCTCTTCATTCCATAATCTTATAAAACTTCGTAGCCCACCACTTCATTTTGAGGGTGGTATTCCAGGAGACACTAATGTTAAGTTTTGCCATCTTCATTCTCAAACTGACACTATTGCAAAATTTTTCAGAATCGAGAGATATTCAGAATTTTAAAATTTTTGGCAAAATTATAAATCTTCCTAACTGGCAAATTTGTGGAAAACCCTTTTCCATCCTCATCTGCCTCAGATGATTTTTTTTCAATATTATTGTCCATGGCAGAATCCAGTGTTTTGATGAAATCACCCGCTTCTTAATTAATAATATATACAAAGTACAAAATATGGTTATTTTGGGGTTAAGCGTTTTAATTCATTCATGGAAGTGAAATTGCTATTTGAATTATGGGTTGTCATTCCTTGTACTGAATTTTCTATATTGTAAGATAGCAAAACTTGGAAAATTTATTCCGCTAAAGAGCTACTTGTATGTTGACCATGAGCTAGATCAAAATACACGAGTAAGGAATGATGCTTCCATATGCTACCTCTAGAATAGAAGTTACCCATTATATCCTCGCATACTGACGACCACCCATCAATTACGAAAGAAAATTTTGTGTTACATTTTTTTAAGGAACTCTCCCAGCATATTTTATTGTTTTTCGAATGTGTTTGTAGAGAAGTCATCTGGTTCCTACCGGGTAAATTTGGCCAGGGGTTCGAATATTTCGAAATATTTTCAATAACCTCGTCTTCAACAAAGTTGAAGAGAAGGTGCTTAGTCACCATATATTTCACGAGTAATTTGTGGTATTTTTCTTGTTCATAACTGGATAAACCATCCTAAAAATGGGCCTATCAGCAGAAATATTTCGAAAAATATGAACACACGCTGAACTCCATTATAAAAACTAACTACACATAAACACCTCAAAAAGTCTAAGGAACACTTACCAATATCTTTAAAATATGAATTTGATGATTCGAATTTAGAGAAATCTTTCGGTTTT
Source organism: Cryptolaemus montrouzieri (assembly GCA_013387265.2). Taxonomy (NCBI): domain Eukaryota; kingdom Metazoa; phylum Arthropoda; class Insecta; order Coleoptera; family Coccinellidae; genus Cryptolaemus; species Cryptolaemus montrouzieri. Next base: position 47,128,475 of record JABFTP020000185.1, on the reverse strand, counting down.
TGTTAGAATGTATTGTATATAATGTATTCTGAAGAAAACACAATAATGTTTGACATTTTCAAAGCACCTATTATCAAAAAAATTTGAAATTTGAAAATTACGAAATTTGGTAAAACACAAAAAAATCTTGAACTAATATTTTTGAAACGATATGGAAACAGTTATATTTTTCAGTACCCAGAAGGTCCACTTCTGTTATTGATGACACTTTGGCATCGTCGCGGCATGCTCAATATTAAATTGTCTATTACATTTTGGCCTAAGTCATTCCAAGCCCTCTGAACTGCTAATCGAAGCTCCTGTTCATGATGCAAGACGTTTTGACGCAGGAGATTTCTTTTTAGGGTGTCCCACACATGCTCGATGGGATTCAGATCTGGGGAGCAGGATGGCCACGGTAGAAGATCGTTATCATTCTCTTCCAGAACGTTCAATACAACTGTTGCACGATGAGGAGGGGCATTATCTTGTTGGAAGAGTGGATTTTGACCCATTGTTTGAAGATACGGTACAACTTCAGGTTAAACTATCTCATTTGCGTAAGAATTTCCCGTGAGGTTGTTCTGTATGAAAACGAAGTCAGTTCTTCCGCCAAGGCGTATACCTTCCCAAAACATCACTGATCCGCCTCCCTGTCTTACAACTTCTAGAGCATGCTGGAGACGGTTTTGCTTTCCAGGTTTCCTCCACATACGAATTCTTCCCGAATAGGGATAATAACTAAATCTAGATTCATCACTGAAGAGAACTGTGGCCCACCTCTCTTGATCCCAGTTTACGTGTTCTTGGCACCAAGCTAAACGAGCAGGGCGATTTCCATGGGTCAGTTGTGGAACTCTTAAAGGACGTCTGGAGTGGAGTTGACCTTCATGCAGTCGATTTCTCAGAGTTTGGTCGGAAATTTGTACATTATGAACTCGTGGTAGCTCTTGAGCTAATTGAGATGCTGTGGTAGTACGATCGGTTCTGGCTTGTAAAATCAAAAATCGGTCTTGGGCGACTGTAGTATTCCTGAAACGACCTGTATGGCGTTCTTCTACGCTACCTGCTTCATTGAAACTCCACCATAAACGGTTTATGACACTTGGGCTACTTCCGTTGTGAGCTCCTAGCTTGGAGCATGCCAACGGCTCGTAACATCTCTTCTCTAGAAAAATGTCGTCTTTCCATGGTCTAATCACAAAACTTGAATCTTTTATTTGTGCTTACAACAGAAATAAAGTGCCAACTAACTGATTTCAAACACTGAATACAATAAATGATTATAAAGCAGCGTCGCATCCTCCGGATTTTTAGTTTTTTATAAAAAAAACTGAAATCTGTTGTGGCACTCTACATACTTTAGTGAGTAATTGATGCAGGTGTTCAATTCTTAAAAAAATCATCCATATTGATCGTTCTGGATACGATATATCGATATTCAGAAGTGTTACCTAGACTTTTTTGAGGTGTTTATTGTACCTGTACAGGTACGGCAACAAGCGATTATCAACCGAACTTGATTTTATGCTCTGACTACTATCAATCTTTCAGGCAGTTTGAAAATGACTTGACGTCAAGTCAATCTTTCAGGCTGCAAAATCAAGTCAAGTCAAATCTCTGAATTTTCGAAAGCTTAAATTTGAAGTGAAATCATGCTTTTCAAAAAATTTCCAAGCCGTTCGACTTGAAGAAACCCGAGTCAATGAGTTTTCAAGCTTGAATTTGATTTGTGAGATAATTTTATGTTAACATTCCTGAATATTTTTTCTAATCGCAGGTCGAAAGGTTAAGAAACTAATTTTACTTTTTGTTCATCAGGTTGAAAAAGAGTGACATTCGGCCATTTCTACTTATATATCTGTGTATTGATTAACCTAATCAACTAAACTGTCTTCTTAACCTTTTTGATTAACAGGAAAACGAATGAATCCGTGAACCATGTAATATAAACCAGTTTTTGTTTCTGACAATGGAATAAGTCGACAAGAATGTACCTACTTAGAATTTATTAATATAATCAAAGATGTTCAGTTACAATAAGGAGTAATTTTGGCCTCGTTTGATGTCATAACATTAAATCCCAGCACACTTGTACCACATACCCTAAACGATTCAAAAGAACGGCTCAGTACAAACAATTTAGATCAATAGAAGATGAAACACATTCAAAATACAATCGTACAATAAATCTAGCGTTGCACAATGTGCTTTTAATAAAGAACATAAAATAGATTTTGAGGATGCAAAATTGAAAAAAAATATTAAAAACGCGAATACACTGAACGCTTTTGGAGTATGCATATAGTGAAATGCAAACAGCCACTAAGAGAGCAAAAACGTCCAATTCCGTTCAGTATATTCTACAGTCTGTTAGGTTAGATACACCCACTGATAGCACAGTCGACAAATCGGGACAATAGATCAAGTATAGATGAAAGAGACATGAAGAATTAGATTTAGTGTCATTTCCAGATGAAGCCGACTTAGTTGGCGAAACACCCATCGAGATTTGGTATACAATTTTGATGGAGTGGTGTACAGTGTTTTTAGTGTGATACAACGCCAAAGGTTGCAGTCGCAAACTCGATGTCTATTATTCACAATCAAAATTAAATAAAAGGTTTCATGTTTCTTTCATGACACGATTTTATATAGTATTAACTATGTGAAAATATTTTGATAAGAATTGAACATACTGACAATGGATACGATTGGACAACGAGCAAATGTTTTCTGACCTCCGACATTGAAGGCAACAAAATTTATTTGAATTATCGGTCTATAAATTTTTCACTTTCTGGAGCTCTTCTGGCATTTAGTCTCAACGAAATTACGTCTCTGATTGTTTTAATATTTTGAACACGAAAATTTGAGTACAATTATTTGATTTTTATTTGATATTCATAACGAATTCTTCTTCTTCTTCTTGGTGCCTTATCCGGTACGGACGTTGGCGGCTAACATAGCTATTCGTATCTTGTTAGCTGCACTTCTGAAGAGCTGTATGGTAGTGAGCCCGTACCACTGACGCAAATTATGCATCCAGGAATGTCTTCGTCTACCAGGGCCTCTCTTGCTGTCCGTTTTACCCTGCATGATAAGCTGGAGGAGACGATATTTTTCGTGACGCATTATGTGTCCAAAGTACTCTATTATACGTTTTGTCACGATAAATAAGATTTCTCTCTGTTCATCAAGCCTACGGAGCACCTCCTAGTTGTTAATGTGGTCCGTCCATGATATGCGGCGGTAGACCCACAGCTCAAATGCCTCCAGTTTTTCATTAGTCCGTCATCGTCCATGCTTTCAGACAATACAATAAAATTGAGAATATGTAGCATTTTGCCAGTCTGTATTTCAAATTAATAGATAGATCTCTACTGGTGAATAGTGTTTTCATGTTGTTGAATGCTGTTCTTGCTTTCTCAATTCTTGTTTTTATCTCCATGGACTGATCCCAATCTGAACTCACGAAAGATCCGAGATAGGAGTACTTGTTGACCTGTTCCTCTGGTTTCGTGCCTTTTATCAGTGGTTCCCATTGTTGTGGTCGTTTACTAACACGCATCCACTTGGTTTTCTCAACGTTGAGCTTCAAGCCATACTGTTCACTAACGACTCGCACTCTCTCCACTAGTTTCTGCAATTCGTTAACGTCGCTGCCTCTACCTCGTACAGCGCTTCCTTGAAGATTTCTTCTGTGTATCTGTTGAAGAGAAGAGGGGATAAAATGCAACCCTGACGTACGCCTTTCTTTATTTCGATATCATCCGTGAAGCTATTGTCTACTTTGACCCGACAGGTCTGCCCCCAATAGAGATTAGTTATTACTCTTACGTCTTTATTGTCAAGACCTGCTTTTTGTAGAATGGATACGATTCGTTCATGGTTGACGCTATCGAATGCCTTAGCAAAGTCGATAAAGCAGATATATACATCTTTATTTGTGTCTCTGCAACGCTGGATTAAAGCTTGCAGAGCAAAAATAGCATCTCTTGTGCTCTGAGCATTACGGAAACCAAATTGCGATTCACTGACCTCTAGATCGCACTTTGTGTAGATTCTGTTCTGGATAACTTTTGTAAATGTCTTAGTCAACTGGTTAATTAGACTTATTGAGCGGTATTGGTCGCAGGATTTTGCATTTGGTTCCTTTGGAATGGGAATAAATGTCGAGTGCATCCAATTTTCCGGTATTGCTCCAATATCATAGATGTTATTAATTTTACTAAAATATCAAGAAATCTTGGGTCGGATTCAAACATAACTTTACGGATCTCGATATGTACACCATCCGGGCCTGGAGATTTATTATCTTCTATGCCAAAGGCTGCTTTCTCCATCTTACATTTCAGTATCGGTGGCCCGTCTGTAACATCAGTTAAATTGTATCTCTCGGGGCGTGTATCGCCAAACAATTCCTCTTCGTATTCTTTCCATATGCTCATGATCTCAGAGGCTTCTGTTTTTAGCATTCCGTCTTTATTCAGTAAGCTAGTTGTTCGGTGAGCATTACTTTTCTTCGAAGTGAACTCTTTAATTTTCTTGTGCTTGTTATAGAAATCGTATTTTTTCTCACATTGTTCGATGTCGTTGCACTTTTCTGATATAGATGCTTCTATAGCTTCTCTGATTTTTTTCTTTATGAGTTTATGTGTTGCGATATATTTCTGCTGATTTTAACCCTTATGCGTTCTCCTTTCTTCCATTAATCCTAAAATCTCGTCGGTCATCCATTCTTTTCTCTTCGGTTTTTCTTTTTGTAGCAGTTGTGTACAGGTAGCTTGAATGGCTTCTTTGACTCTGATGGATATCTGGACTTCTCGTTTGATTTCAGGATTATGGAGTTTCCTTATGTCGATAGGTCTACCTGTTGATTTTCTATCGATTCGTTTTAATTTGATCTCCAGTTTACTTACTACGGGATTGTGATCGGAGTTTATATCAGTTCCTGGGTAAATTCTCATATCTTTGATAGAGTTACGAAACCTTTTCGAACTGGTGATGTAATCTATCTGGTTCCTCACAATGTTGTCGGGTGAGTCAACAGGTGATCTCCATGTATATAGTCGGCGTAGAGGGAGTTCAATTAGGGTATTACCAATGACTAGGCTGTGTTCTTTGCAGAACTGAATGAGTCTATCGCCTCTTTCGTTGCGTGTTCCTAGTCCGAAATTGCCGACTATGCCAGAGTGCTTTCCTTGACCCACCTTGGCATTAAAGTCCTCCATAATTATCATTAGCTAACTCTTTTCGTTCTGTTTCATGAAGATTTCTAGTTGTTCATAAAACTCCTCAACTAGCAAGTCATCTTTGTCCGCCAAAGGGGCGTACACCTGTATGATGTTGATGTCTACGGGGAGGCATGAAGTTTTATCATGATTATTCTGTCTGATACTGGTATACATGATTTCACAGCACGTTTTGTTGTCTTATCTATGATTATCCCTACTCCATTTCTGTGTTCTGGATTATTATTGCCTGAATAGTATACTGTATGGTCTTGTACTACACATTCTCCTGTGCCTGGCCAGCGTGTCTCGTTTATTCCCATTATCTGTATATTTAGCCTCTTCATTTCCGAAACAACGTTGTGGACTCTCCCACTCTCATACAGGGTTCTAACATTACATGTACTTATTTTAAACCCCCCGGGGATTCTTCGCACCCTCTGCCCATTTAAGGGCTGCCGGGTACTGAGGGCCATTGATTTATTTGTACTAGCCATGATAATTGTTCTTGGGAAGGGTAATGAGGTAGTTTCCCGTTGCTTTCCTCCTCGCAGTTTCACTACCGTTTAAATCATCTTGATTTTCGCTAGTGAGTGTCTGAGACACATCATTTTAGCTCATTGCCTTATGCCTGTGGTCAGTATTGAACGACCAGCTGCCGTCGTTCATTGCTAATTTTGGTCCGCCCCAGGTATTTGATTTCCCTGGTACCACCCAGGTAGCATTCCCCTATCCGCCACCTGGGGAGGCGCCCGATGGGGGATTAGCAACCCCGCACGGGCATAACGAATTAATTTATTCAAATCAAAATATAGAGTATGGAGCTTAGCCATTGATTATATGATTAGATTTCGAACGTAAGTACATTGGATGGATTAAATGAATTATTTTCTGCTAATCGAAGTTGTAAACTTTGATTATCCAGTTAATTCCATTTTTGGATGAAATTTCATGAAGAAAAATTAGTGTTTCGTCATGGGAACATACAGTTGAGTTTCTAGTTTCAAAAATTTTGTACTATGGGTAATACGATTTGGATTTTCAGTTAGGTCCGAACGTTTTTGTAACATACGTTCTAATTTATTTCAAATATAAAATATCATAGGAACGGTATAATCGTATTAGAGAAGGTATGATCGCTATAGAATCAAAAGACTAATCTCCACTGAATTCCATTGAACATGTAGACTAATTACCCCATTTCCTAGGGCGGACGTGATTCATGCCAAGGAGACTCTGGAGGACCTCTGACATTAACCATAGAAGGACGTAGAACTCTGATTGGATTGGTCTCCTGGGGCATAGGATGCGGACGGGAGCACCTTCCCGGTGTATACACGAATATACAGAAATTTGTGCCTTGGATTGACAAAGTCATGAGCTGAAGAATAGTACTTGAATTTCAGTGCCAATGTGATACTAATGAACAGAGTGTTGTACACAGGATGGATAAATGTTAAATTTCTGCTGAGATCTCTTAATATGAATGAACATGATACTATATGAACGAATGAGTTAAGAATCTCGAAGTAACCTCATGAAAGATTTTATAACCAATATTTATTTTAGTATGAAGAACTAGTGTATAAATTATACGTACAATGAAACATATTTAAGAGTTATCTTGTTTTATTCATAGTTGAATTCGAACAAAGAGGAATGTGGCAGCAGTCTTATCATTTCGGTTGTTTAATATTTGTAGAAATAACAGAAGTGTGATATCCCATGACAAGTTGTCACATTAATGAGACTCCATTCCTTTGTTTGCAGTTTGATTTCAGAAATTATTGAACTAAAACAATCAGTTATAGAATACCTGTATGTTTCATAAAATCGATAATATACGTTTAATAAACGTTATATATAATATTAAAAAGAATAATACTCGAATTAACTAATACACTAACATTAACCGTTAGTTATAAAAGCAATTTTTTTTTCATCTCAAACATTGTGACTGTTTTGATAAATTTTTATAAATTATTATCTTTGTCATGTATACAGGGTGTCTCCAAGCTCTATGACATATTTTTGAAGCAGTTCTAAGACAAGTTGATGTAAAGAACATGGTCCTACTCCTTTTAAATTCGGAGATATTCATCCTCAACAAATTTGAATCTCTCGGATCCTGAAATCATAATTTTCGATATACAAAAGGAATTTTCTGGTGTTACCATATATGAAATAAATAACATAAATTGGTGTACAGAAGGTAGCAATTGTAACCATACTAAAATACCAAAAACGTCGAGTATGAGCTAGAGAATACCATCAAAGATTTTCTCGAAGACATCCTCCTGCTCGTGCAGTTTTCTTGTCGGTATTTTAAAGGCACAGAAAAACGGGAAAACTTATGCCAAAATATGTACGACTTCGTCAAATCAATATTCAAAATGAAGAGAATATTATAGACTGTGTTGAAAATAACTCTTCGATGAGCATTCGGCGCATTGCAAATCACAGCGTGTTTTGAAGAAAAAAAAGATATGGCACATCGACAGAGAGTGCAGGCATTGAATGAAATGGACGAGGAGCATGGACTCACATTTTGCTGCTGGATTCTGCAGCGGCATGCTCAACATCGAAATTTTATTTCCAATAATTTATGGTCTGATGAATCATGCTTCACTAGAGATGGTATAAATAATTTCCATGATTATTATTTAAGGGCCCTGCAGAAATGCGGTTATGAATAGACGTTTTCAAAGGACGTTCAATATTAATGTTTAGGGTGGCTTTTATGAAAACAGCTCCTTGCCAATTCATATTCCGAATAAGCAATTGAATGCCATTACCTTACCTATGGCAATATAATACAGAACACGATGTTAAATTTAATTAATATGTTTAATCAACATGACCGAGCAACTCCACATCAAGGAAAAATAGTATTTGAATGGCTAAATGAATATTTTCCAACTGAGTACATTGATAGAGGAGTTCCAATTTCTTGGCCACCACGACCACCGGATCCCAATCTTAGATACTTCTATGTATGTGCATACATAAAACAACTCGTCTCGAGTGTAGAGATAAATTTAGAGCAGTTGAAAGAACAATTCCTCCGAGAGAATCCGAAATGGGTATGTCCAACATATTGTCTTACAGTCACTTCTTCGTAGATGTGAGCTTACACTCAAGTTGAGAGCTGTCATTTTTAGCAACCCTTGTTATGATTAACGAGGTTTCTATATTTTCTTCAAGAAATCTCGCAAGTTTGAGACATAATGTCAATTCAGAAAGATTGTGTGATCATTAAGATCGGAATAATTATAAATGATCTGTATTTTATCACTTTCATATCGCATGTGAATCTTCAGTGGTATTCTCATATCTGCATATACTTCATTAAATAAGGAAAGCATTTTCAATTAAAAAAATTTAAGGATTCAGAACGACGATTGCACTGGACAACAAAGTTGCACATTTCGTCTGATGACTTGATGTTTACTAATTCAACATCTTTAATTCTAAATATACCCTCATTTGTTTTCTGACAGCTCTTGTTAACAAATTATTGCATTTGTTAATGGAACACTTCATTACTGTAATAATTTGCTGTTAATTAAAAGAATATTGATCTAACTGGCTACAATTTTATTTAGCAACGTCGAGAAGAATTTGTGTGAATAATTCAAGTCATTCTTGTTCCATTTGTAGAGAGTACATATTTTAAGAATACCGTTTAAATGACACAGGGTTCGTAAATGAAGTTACCAAAAATTACCCAGGTTTTCGCTGGAAATACTTGATGAGCCTTGGATTCTTCATAAGGTTTGTAGAACGATAAATAAGAAAAGAAAAACTTCTCGGTACTGAACTGATATGATCTGAAAAAAACGCGTTAACCACCATGATGACTACTATTTTTGTTTAATAAACGTAACTGGCATTAACCGAAAAAGTCGAGCCAAATGCGAATAATTTTCCATACAAATGGCAAATGACGAATAATGACGAATTCTGAGCACTAGAACATACCCTATACGTCAAGCTAATGTTTCACAGGAACAACTGGTTCATACGTATTGATTCAAAACTGGTTAACCTTCTTTCAGGCCAACAAATTGGTTACACAAAATTTTTCTGTTTTCTTTGCTTGTGGGATAGTTGAGCTAAAAATCAACACTGGGTTAAAAGAGACATTAATTTCAGGGCAACAAAACGTTATAAATCTATATTTAGTATCAAGACATCCTTTGATATTGCCTCTGTTGCATCTCAAATTAGGGCTCGTAAAACAATTTGTAAAAACTCTCAAACTGTTTCGTTTTCTGATTCCAAAAATTCCCAACACCGAGTGCAGAAAAGATGAAAACGGGCATCTTTGATGGCCACAGATTAGATCATTAATAATATGAAAAAAGATTTAGAGGAACCAATCTTGTTCAGAATTCATTGGGAAATGAGAAACGTTTTGATCATTCTCAATACGTTAAACAACTAATAAATTTTTTTCAAATACTTTGATATAACATGAGCATTCAGTTCAAGTTTCTTCATAACCACCTAGAGTAGTTTCCTGCTACTCATAGAGATTTAAGTGAAAAAGAGGGCGAGATTCCACCAGGACTTAAGGTCAAAATAGGAACGCTATTAAGGCTACTGGAAAACATAGATGATGGCTGACTATCGTTGGAACATTCAGAATAGCTCACTAACTACAACATTTGGAAGAAAATCTTACAAAAGACAGTTTTCAATTCAAGAATTCAATAAAGTACGATCAATTTTAAAGAAGTTGTGTTTTATTTTAAAATGGGTAGTGTTGCATATTTTGTAAACTAATGCTGATGCAGAAGACTCAATCACGGATTCAAAATAGTCATTAAAAGTTAGGCTTATATCATGTGCCATAACTCAATAGCAGAAATACTGTTGTGCGGTGTTATTTATCGAAAAAATTTTCTGATGTTTATTTATTCAAAGTAGCTCAACACTCTTGATGGATATTTTACTATGTTTACGAATATCAGAAATAAACTAGATTTCTTCAGATCTATACAACCTCAACTGAACCATTTTTGAATTAATCGATATTGAGTGGATTGTCAATTTCTATACTAAATCATTCTCATAAGCCTAAATATCCATAAATGATAAGCAATTGATACTCCTAAACAGGGTGTTCTATGATGAATGTCAAATTTTGTTTAAGCTCAACTCTCAATGTTTTGTTAATATACATATAACATAACATTCAGTGTTTAGTTACTGCAAATCAAAGATAATTCTAATATCTCTTGAAATATATTAACTCTCCTTATATCTGTTCTCTATAGATTCACAGATAAGGATTGATCTTGTATTTTATGCCACAACTATCAAATTCTGAAATAAATTTCGTAAATATGATTCAATTAAGAATGTTGTGTCAATATTGGAAAATCGCAGAAATTCTTTGCAATTTAAAAGCTTATGAGAAATGTTACCCGACCACATATTATCATCAACAATCCCTCCCCAAATATAAAAGAACAATTGATAATGAAAGTAGTCCTTAGAAATCAAATATATCTCGAGAAATTTTTATTCTCTGTCGATTTGATTTGGTTCAATTCGCAAAAACTAATTCTTCTACGATAGGCCACCTCAACTGACAGTTTTAAAAGTCAAATTCAGTGCTGCATTCCCATATACTTGACATTAGATTCTCTTCAACAGTCAGGCAATTTTCTAATTCGATTTCTTCCATCGAAGCTAATCGCGTTCGTGTTAATTTCTTGAAAATTACAGCTCCACTACGCCCAAATCGTCGTTTTGCACTTCCAAAGCACATGAGGATGTCTTTTTTGCGCACAATCTGCCGCAAAATTCCATGAAGCCAATGAATAGTTCTTATCCTAAGCCATATATCATGTTTACTCTTTCTTGACTAGTATAATTGAATCTGTTCTCAAAAAAAATCCAAGGGCAAAAAGATTTAGAGGAAAAAACAAAATTTTCTGAATGGACAATTAATTTAGAACAACAAGAAACCAAAAATAACGCAGTCAACGATAATTTTATAAAAATTGTAGGGATAAGCTATGGATAATTTCGATAATGAAAAATCAGAACCTAATCGAACTTAATCACTAATTGAGACAATATTATATTTGAATAAAAGACGAAATTAGTTGTTTCTATATATGTGAAAATTCTTAGATAAAACGAATACTTTGCAATAAGTATAGAAATTACCTTTGTTTTGTGGTTTCTTAAATCAGGATGGTATATGTGAATAATTACAAGGATTTGTATGATGCAAGGCATTCGAGATGCATTCCATAATTTTACCCTTATATCTCAATCACGCAAGGAAGAATTTTGGTAGTCGAATTGATATGTGCATCAGAGAAGGAAGTAAACACTCTGAACATATTTCATAACGTGTGTGAACTACTCCTTTCTCGGATATTGTTTCTGGTTATACCAGGTTTAAGAATTTCAGTAAAAACTTTGATAATATTTTTTGAGAATTCTTATAAGAAACATAAAATCATTTATAACACTGAATCTACTGGTAGAGGGACATCTAATTCATTTCATAGAGCATTGAAAGTGTCATTCATTTGAGCACACCAGATTTGATGTTCTATCTGTGATAGAAAAAACAATGGGGTTTGAAACTGAACAAAATTTGACATCAATCACACAACGCTCTATGTAGCTGTACCAACAAATACTTTGAGAAATAAATCTCTCTAATGGAACACCCTGTTTATATGAAATTAAATTTAGGACATGCAGTAAGTCAAACAGTTTTCTAAATATATTTCTTCAATATATTCAACAAATTAATGCATTGAATATTTATATACAAAACAAGGTGAAAAGCATGCTTTATACAGTTTACACTGAGGAATACTTGAATATTCTCACTCATCTTATATTCGATAAATCACAGCAGCTGGGGATTTAGTCGAATTTTCAAGCGGCATACAGGGATATCCACCGGGAACGTCCGTTAAAAACTTTTTGAGTTCCAATTACAATATCAAGCTGAAATTTTATACGCGGCCATAACTAGCGATTTCCTATTGAAGTGAAATATTTTCGAAGTTATACCATTTCCGGTTATACCGATAGTGGTTCATCACTTTGTTATCTCAAATAGCAATCTACCTTTTTTATTATACATCTAGAACCGAAATTTGAGTAAGGCATAAAACACCCAATTTGTTGGCACTTATCTGTCAAAACTTTTGACAGATTTAATTGTTTTTGTTATAAACTCGATTTTTGAGGAACATTTGAAAAAATGGTAGCTCGTAGATCTTTTGCACTACAGGCAGAAGTTTTTCTTGGATGGATAGAAGAAGGATCAAGGAGTTGTTTGGGCAGTCTACACATGTCAAATGTTCACTGCGTTGTTTTGTATGATTTTTTCAATTTGGCCTTTTTCAAACAGCTATAACTCAATTTTCTCAAATGGCACGTGCTTATTTTTATATCACCATCAGATGAAGCGTCCAATTTCAGATGGAATTGTATAAGCATGTGCTATACCCATCTCTCATAGTTCCGAAATAATTAGGGAATATATTTAATTTCGATGATTTTGCAAGAACTATCTGAGAATGCTTTGAAATATTTGAATCAAGTAGCTGAACTGGTTACGCTCAACTGACAGTTGCCTTAAATAAATGTACTTGTTACTTCGTTCATTTGAATTTGATGATTCAACAAGAATTGTTGGTAATTTGAAGTGAAAATTTTTGAAAAACACCAGATTGATAATAAAATGGCTGATTATTCAAACGAGGATATGTTTAATCTCTTTTTAATTCATGCCGAATGTTAAAAAGTGGTGGATAGAACTTGCAGGCAATTCAATAACCAATTTCAAAATTTGGCGCCTATGAGTAAAATAAAATTTCGAAGGATTAGAAGCAATTTTCTGCAATTCGGAGGATCAAAATACATAGAAACTAGAAGAAAACCGATTCTCGAGGACTAAAATAATCAATGTAATACGCTAGCGTATTTTCGTGCCAATCCACATACGTCCATTTAGTCAGCATCAATGGATATTGGATTGAGTTATACTTCCATTCAAAGGATCCTTAAGAAACAGCATGCACCCGTATTCTTTCATCAGACTACAAAAATTGAAACCAACTGAAATTCCCAAGCGGCTAAATTTCTGTGAAAATTTATTAATTCGGCTTCAAGAAGTTGAGAAAATTCTGCAAAAATTTATTTGGTCTGATGAAGCCAAGTTCAATGAATATGGAATAACCAACAAGAGAAATCGACATTTTTGGGCCACAGAAAATCCACATTTCATTGAGGTTATTGATTTCCAAAATAAATTCAGCGTGTAACGAATGATTTGTTGGCTTATCACATTTATAAATAATGAAGATTTATAAAGAATAAAGACAAAGATACCTGGAAATTTTGAGAGGAACATTAGCAAATTTTTCAGATGGATCACCCCTTAAAATTTTGAGGGATTGCTATTACCAAATGGATGGTGCACCAGCACATAAAACACGAGCTGTAGATCGGCAGCTAACAGAAATGTTCGAGGATTGATGGTGGGGTAATCAAGGCCAAATTTATGGCCTCCGCGTTCTTCAGACCTGACGCCCTATCTTATTCCTGTAAGAAGTAAAGAAGAGTTACTAGAGGGCATTCATAATGCTTTCCGTAGTATTGATTCAGAGGAAACTAGGAGGGCAACTCATCATGTTCGTATACGAGCTGTCAAGTGTATCGAGCTAAATGGGGCCCATATTGAACATTTATTCAGATCGTGCATGATGTTTGCTATCATTTTTTCGTATTAACATAATTATCTTCGATGATTGGTTTTCGCTTAGTTCCTACAATTTTTATTCATCCGAATTGTAGAATATTACTTCTAATCCTTCAAAATTTTATTTTACTCATAGACGGTAAATTTGGGAATTGGTTATTGAATTGCCTGCAATTTCCACTCACTACTTTTTGACATTCTAAAATGAATTGAAAAAAGATTGAATATATCTTCGTTTGAATAACCAGAGATTTTATTCCAAATGTGTTGTATTGTTTGGATATTTTCAATCTGAAATAGCGACAATTTTTCTTGAAATATCAAATTCGAATGAACGAAGTGACAAGTTCATTAATTTTAGGTACCTAAAAGGTGAGCGTAGCCAGTTCAGCTACTTGATTCAAATATTTCAAAGCATTATCTGTTAGTTCTTGTAGAATCATCAAAATTCAGTATATTCCCAAATTATTACGGAACTATAAGAGATGGGTATAGTACATGCTTATACAATTCCATCTGAAACTTGACGCTTTCGTCTGATGGCGATATGAAAAATCGGCACGTGCAATTTAAAAAAATTGAGTTATTGCTGTTCGAAAAAGGCCAAATTAAAAAAATCATTTAAAACAACGCAATAAACATTTGACGTGTGTAGATTGCTTAAAAATTTTTTTGATCCTTCTTCTGTCCACCCAAGCAAAAATTTGTCTGTAGTGCAAAAGATCTACGAGCTACCATCATTTAAATGTTCCTCTAAAATCGAGTTTATAACAAAATTAATTAAATCTGTCAAAAGTTTTGACAGATAAGTGCCAACAACTTGAGTATTTTTAATTTAAATTGCCATTTAAAATAACAAAGTGATGACCCACTTCCCGTATAACCGGAAATGGTATCACTTTGAAAATATTTCACTCCAATTGGAAACCACTAGTTATGGCCACGTATAAAATTTCAGCTTGATATTGTCATTGGAACTTAAAAAGTTTTTAATGGAACTATCGAAAATTTTGAATTAATAAAAGTGGTTCATAGAGAGGTTTCGTTTTTCTCATTTCGATATCTGTTATCCAATATATCCTGAAAACTTTGATTGAACTGAAAGAAATCTCTTTTTTTGCAAACGGAAGAAAAAATAAGGCTCATAGGGAAAATGCAATATCATAAGCTTGTTGGTGTCAAGAAGATATATCGATTATTTTTTTATTTAATCGATCGATGCCGTCTTTCTCAAATTTTCAAGTACCTTAGTTCCTGGTGTAAATAATGGCTAGGGTAATCCAAAACAATACGTCTTTCTGAATTAAACCTCTATTAAATACAGAAATAGTTTTGGCTGCTAAATATTAGTAATTTCTTTATTCGTAATTTTAAACCATTTTTCAAGAATTTCATTTTAGTAATAGTTTGAACAAAAACAAAACGCAACTTTTTTGTCTGTGGCCAATGTTGTATGTTATTACAACCTCATTTTTTTTTCGGCGCGTACGCAATGTCATTCTTAGTGAAATACTGCAGTTTGTTGGTGGAGAATGGATGGAGAAGGTAGGAAAATTGGTTTTCAAAAATGTTGATAATGTCTTACAGAACATGTGTTTCAAACGTGTCTCACCATTTATTCAAACTATTTGTTCCTTATTACTACAATTTCATTATTTTCTACAGGAGACATTTTTGGCTTCGTATGATATTACGATGAAGTAAGCTTGCAGCAAAAATTCCTTCACATGTATGCAGTGTTATTTTCTTCTTTCTCTTCAGACTGCTTACTTCGAGATTTTGATGCACTGCTAGTTGCATTAAACCTAATCCCGGTGATAGCTCTCTTAGTAATAATGATTTACTATCTGATTCCAATGACGTTTTTTTTCCACGTTTGTGAAACGAAATACATGAAAAACCAATACTTTCGATGAAGATACAGCTAGTCCTAGAACTAATGCTTTATAAATAATAATAATAATAAACTTTATTTCCTCGAGAACGCCGAAATGACATTATGGAAAAGGTCAAAAAATAATAAAATGATTTTCCCAAGCAAATATACAACAAAATCAGGAAAATCGCATACAAAAAACATCGAAAGAAATATCATTTACAATAAAAATTCTTGCAAACTATAATAACTCTTACTCGCCAAATATTCAGACAGCCTTCTTCCAAAAGTAACTCACGATTTGGACTTCTTTATGTTATCTTTCAATCTGTTGTAAAGCTTCACACCCAGGTACATAGAGGATCGTCTGCTCATTCGAAGTCTAAAGTTTGGAGGGACGAGGTTGTGCTGACTTCTAGTGTTGTTATGATGGTAGTCACCATTACGCATTATTTCATTCTGGTTTTTAAATAATACTGTCGTCATTTCAAGTATACATATGGATGGTAATGTAAGTAAGCCCAAATATCGAAAAGCCTCTCGACAGGAGGTAAGTTTCGAAATACCCAGCATACAATGAATTATCCTTTTTTGACAAAGGAAAAACTTGTCAGCTCCAACCGATGCCCCCCAAAACAAAATCCCATATCGAAATCTGGAGGCCACCTGAGCATGATAAACAGCCCTCAACTGTGTGACAGTCAAAACTCTTCTCAAATTTCGCATAAGATAACAGACGTACTAACTTTGGAGGACAGGTAACTACAATGATCTTTCCAGTTTAGACTCTCATCTATCCGAAGACCTAGGAACCCCGTCGATCTAGCCCTTTCCAGTTGAGTATTATTGAGAGACACATTAACATTTATTATCTTATTTTGGTTGTGAAAGACCAAATATGTAGACTTGAGGGCATTGATGTGCAATCTGGTTCTGCTAAACCATTGACGGAGCAAGTTGGTATTTTGAATAATCTTTTGACTCCAGCATAGTCTCGCTATCATCAGTAATCAAGGCGATAGCATCGTCTGCATAAAGAAAATCATCGCAACTAAGACGGCTTCCTATGTCATTTATGTACAAGAGAAACAACAATGAACCCAATATCGAGCCCTGAGGCACGCCCATATCTATGCCAAGTACACCCGAATTTGTTGTCCCTCTCATATTACCACAAATGTGTCTGATGAAAACATGTTGTTGCCGGCCAGTCAAGTAACTAACCAACCACCTTGCAGCCATACCGCGAATACCACATTTCTCCGCTTTACTAGTTAAAATATTATGAATTACGAGATCAAAGGCCCAACTCAAATCCCAGAAGATACCAACCCGACTCCAAGCCTTTCACCACACCTTCAAGGAAAGCGTATATCGCATCATGTGTCCCAAGTCCCGGTCTGAAACCAAACTGACTCCTTGCGAGAATTGCTTGTTTATCAAGAAAGCTCAAGAGCCTGTCAAGGTTTTTGACAAGACTGGAGGCAGCGATATAGGACGATAGTAACACATCGATTCAGAATCTCCCTTCTTTAAAAGGGGTATCACCCTGGACATTCTCAATCTATCAGGAAACTGACCTTCAGAAAAAGAAAGATTTACCAGGTATGTCAAAGGTGCGGTGAGTTCTCTCAGGCATCTCCTAAGAAGAAATCCCAGAAAATCATCAAAGCTGCTGGAACTCAAAGGACTCAACCTTCTGTTCATCAATAAGAATAATTCTTCCTCAGCATATGGAGTCAGAAACATCGTTTCATCTGTGCTTACTATATTGTCAATGTATTCTTCCTGAGGAACCTGTTCCGATAAAGCCCTGGCACACCGATGAAAAATTCATTGAATGTTTGTGCCACCTCAGAAAGAGCAGACAAAATCCTGTCACCATCCCTTATGCTAACGCCAGAAGCTCCCACACCTCCACGACTCAATTCCCTTACGAGATTCCAAGAGGCCTTGTTTTGATTTTTTGCTAAAGCAATTTTATTCTGATAAAATGTTCTTTTAGTATTCCCTATTAAGATTGAATGTTGCCTTTTTGAGGCATCGTCAAATTCCTTCAGCTCGGAAAAGCGTTTCGATGAGTTGAATAACTCTCTGAGGTTTTCACTAGACTGCCTAACGATATCATTAACCCAACGGTTCTCTTCTCTTTTATAAAACTTCTTAAGGAGAAAGTGAAAGTTGAAATTGTGCATTGAGAAGTCGTGGAAAGAATTGAAAGCCTCGTTGGCGTCAGCCATCGAATACACACTTAACCAATTCTCCCTCGAGACATCGTCGGAAAATCTCTCAATATTATGAGGTACAAAGTCTCTTCTATACTCAACCAGATTAGGATGTTTTTCTTGTTTAATAGCTAGCATAATAATTCTATGATCAGAGAGATGAGTCTCCATTACATTAGTTTTTGCGCCATCCACATTAGTAAACACATAATCCAAGGTATTGTTGAGTCGAGTTTTTTCAAGTACTATGTTCTGCAAATTGAAACCTGACAAAATATTACAAAGATATTTATACTTGAGAGAGTCCCGGATGGGATCGACATTAAGGTCACCACACATAATCACATTTATCTTTGGACTATACAAATATTCAAGAACCTGAACAAGACGTTCACAAACAATGTAAAAACAGGAGCCAACGCAAGATCTGTAGCAAGTATGGATTATTGTTTTGACCTTCTGACCCATAAAAGATGCCCCACACGCTTCAAACTAATGTTGCGAACAGAATCTTTTTAAATCTATAGGTTGAATGTTCACTGAATTTTTGCACCAAGTTCCGACTCCACCTCCCTTCAAATCTGACCTACAGTAGTTAGACATATTGAGAAAGTTGTTGAATTTCATCAAATTGATATTCGAATCCCGACACCACGTTTCACAAAAATACAAGAAGCGCAGATTTCTATATCTGTTCGTAATAACATCAATTTCATCAACCTTAGCAAGAGTCAAACGCTGACAATTCAGAAATAGGAGCTAACTTTCATTTAAATCTCGTATATAATTCACCGTAGACCAACTGATGACCACCGTTGACTGTGACCGATGTTAGGATGAGACATAAAGAGTTGTTGAAAGAACCCTCAGTTGGTCTGCTTCGAAAAAACCGATATCTTCGAACCAATACCCCCAAGGGCCATATTCCAGGGTTCATCAAACTATTGACATCTGAAAAATCTGATCGTACTCTAAAAGAGTCGTGGTGTTTGCTTTTTGAATTCAAATTAGTTACATCAAAATCAGAATTAGAAAACTTCTTCTTCAGGTAATCAACAATCTCATCTTTATCAGTGCCCTTTTGAACTCTGGATAGGAAAATCCAGCGATATGATTTCTTGGCGCTAAAACCATTGGCAGAATCCCCAGTTCCAATGATGGGAATCGGACGCTGCAAACTCCTATTTGCGTCATTCAGGGGTTGATTTGTATAGTGTTACAGCTTTTCGCTATTAAATCTTTTTCCTTTGTTTTTCTTATATGTCACCTTGGTCCAAGCAGAAGAGCTATTTTTTTGATCAGGTGTCTGATGAGTCAGTTCCACTGAAAGCAATTGTAGTGTGTGTCTTTTGTCAAAGGGGGAGAGTTTTAATTTATTTTTGGAGCGCGTCCTTCAGGGTTGTTTACGCTTTGTGTTATTCTAGTTATTTGTGTTGCCGCTTCATCGAAAATCACAATATCAGGACCAGAAGAGGTCCTTGAGGCATCATATTGGACCTCATTCATTACGTTACGGGAGAAGCACTGGCCATTTGCTTTTGCTACTTTGAAGTCTTCAGAGGTTAGTCGAGTTCTTCCAAGAACTTTAAGTTGTTCTTTGTTTGGGCATTTGTGCTCTTTCATTTGATTAGTTATTTCTATTTTCATTTTTTCAAGCAATCTTTCACATATGCGTGTTTCTAATGCAGTGATATCGAAAATTTTTCCAGAATCTCTCTCACTTTTTACTGGTCGTGTTCTTTCATGGATAGTCTTTCGCCAAGCCTTTTGTTATCAGCTGTCAAAACCTCAATGGTGGTTTGCATAGTCTCGTTCCAAAACCCTAGAGCCATTTACATTTTTCAAGGTTAACTGCTTTGTTACCTTCTCTAATTTTTCTTTCGAGTCGTTATTAATTTCCTCGGTTCTCCCAAGTTTGCTAATCAAGTCTGTTCTCGTTGAAGTTAATTTGTCCTCTCGGATGGTAAGATTCGAATTATCCTGAATCAACTTTGTCTGTATTTGCTTTTGGACCTCTCCAGACATACTTAAACTTTCTGTTTCTCTTTCAAATATTATCTTTCTGTTGTCGAGTTCAACCACTTTCTTCTTTTGCTCCAATACTTCTTTCTCATAATCATTTTCAAGTTGGGTTACATTATCCTCAAACGCTTGGCTTCCTCGTTTCAATCTCTTAATTAATAGATCCTTATCCTGACGTTCCTGTTTGTGTTGTTGAATAAACTCTTTAACCTCAATTTCTTTATCATCCAGAAATTCCTCTTACGCTTAGATTTCTTCCTGCTGTTCTGAAAATTTCCGTGCCAATTGTTCTGCTTTGACATCCAACATAGCAGATTCCCCCTTCTTCTTAAGGTATTCCTTTTTGCATTCTATGGAGCAAAACATTCTGCAGCCTTCCACCTTTTCCATGGTGTTTTTCTTTCGATGCAACTTGCATGATATATATTCATACAAAGCAAACAAAATTAATTCGCCGCTTTTACTCCTCTACAACATTTGAAACTTTGAACATCCATCTTGCAGTGTATGGTCACCTTAAGATTTTGTGTTATCACATAAGCGGAAAATTCCGCTTTTGTGGTACAGCAGATTCACAGATTATATGGTCTATGTTATTCACTATTGAAAGTTTTAATGAATTTAACAGAAATTTGTTAATCTTCATCCATTTTCACCCCATTTTGGATTTATTCTATACCCATTCTGGATTTTTTCTATAACCATATTGTTCACCATAACTTTCACAATAGTTTGGTACTAACTCAAGTTTTGAAATCGCCGATTTCCTACTTAAATTAAACGACGTTTATGGAGCCGATGTGAACGCGATGCAACAAACTCAATCGGCTCTCAAACAGAAGCGAACGGTGAAGGAAAAATCATCTGGACAGAAGGAAAAATGCAATCGTACGATGAAAACAATTTCAAGTTTAGTGGAAGCCTGGAGTTAACTCAAGCATCAGAATCTCCTTCAGAAATGTTTCCAATTTTTTCACAGAAGATTCAATAACTTTTATTACGGAATAGTCGAATCTAAAATATACTCAAGTCAATGTTAGCAAGCCAGTTAATGTCTGAAGCACTGAAATTGCAACTTTATAGGTGTTGTCATCTTCACCTCATTAATCTACCATCTACGCGGATGTATTAGAACGAAAACATTTGTCAGAATCAAGTAAATTCAGTGATGACATGCAATAGGTTTGAAATGATGAAACGTCATATACACTTAAATAAAAATGATGATTTCAAACCAGTCGGTACACCAGGTTTTGACAAACTTTTAAAATATGGCCTCTTATAGATAAAGTAAGACAGCAAATATTTTTGATATACAAAGAAGGATATTTGGCCGCAGATGAGAAAATAATACCCACAAGAACTCGCACCAACTCAAATAGTATAATCCAGCCAAACGTCATAAAAAGGGGTAAAAAGAATCAAATCATGAAGTGGAAAATGCGAGTTCAGTTGTGGTTTCGATATTTTTGCTGCCTATTAAAGCAAAGTTCTTCTAAATGATGCATCAGAGCTTGGTTTCAGCTCCAACGTGGTTACACTACTCGCATCCAACGTACTTTGAAATATAAATCACGAAATATTTTTCGAAAACTGGTTCAATAGCATAAACTGACTAGTTTAACTGCATTTGAATGGATTTCTGCCATTGGCAACAGTAAGGATGAAAAGAGTACCTTAAGCTGATATGTCTCGAAAAGACATGAAGAAAACATGTTGTGGTGCAATGGTTGAGAAAGTCGATAACGTAAAACTAAGCCTGGTATCGTGCTATGACATTGAAGTAGTAAGTTTATTGTCTGTGTTTATTGGTACCGAACTAATTTCTAGTGAAACGATACATAGTGTTACATAATAGTATGTCCCAACTTGAGGGCGTTAATTTACGTGCAATTTTGAGAAAAATAATTTCATAAACATAGGTTCGCAAAAGCTTCGTAACGGAGCTACAGGGTGTTAAAATTTCCGGAAAAATGGTTCTTCCTTCAAAACTCCTGCAGTTTCTGCGAAATTCAGCCGAAAATTTGAATCGATGATATTTTGTACAGCCTCCATCATTACACGTCCTAGATTTTAACTGAAATTCACAAGGTGTTTTCTTTTCCGAGGCTATGTCTCTTTTTGCCCTTTCAAACTTTTTTGCAGTACGCCACTGGTCAGCGTTCAATCAATTTCCGTCATCTCCGTTCAATTTAAAAAGTTTTTTGAGACTTATAACTTTTTCGTATCTCCGTTTACCGTTTACGAGTGAAAAAATATTGAATTTGAATTATTTGAATTGTATGATATTCGCTGAACAAAAAATAATAATAAAAATATTCGATAGTGCGATAGGTATACCCGAAATTTGCTTTTATTTTGATAGCTGGTCTTTTGAGACTCAACTTATACGTCCTCTCCCTGCAATAATACATGCCTCTGTCTTTCTTCGCATATTATTACGCACTCGTTGAAATATTCCTTGGGTATTTCTTATCGTGTCACAAGAGGTTATTATTCGATTTCTCAATTCTTCTACATCGTTCACTGGAGTGGTCTAAACTAAACTTTTGAGATATCCTCATGAGAAAAAGTCCGAAATATTTAAGTCTGGGTACCTAGGAGGCCATGGTTCTGTCCCAACCCGACCTATCCATCGGTTGTTGAATGTTTTATTCAAGAATTCCCTTATTCCATTATGTTTCTCACCAAAAGTAGCACATTCTCGAGCAATAAAGGTAACTCCTCCTCAAGAAATTGCCGATATGCCGGATCGTTTAGTCTGATAGGCAACAAAATGGCCCAATAAATTAATTTCCAATTATTCCGACCCAGAAATTCAGTGAGAGTTGCTCTAGATGATGAGATTCTTCAATCAAATGGGGGTTTTCCTCAGCCCAATAATGATTATTGTGAAAATTTGTGATAGCAGTTAGCTTTGTTTGTGAACATTATTTCACTATCAAAATCTAATTTTATCTAAGAACCATCGACAGAAATTCAGTCTTGAAAGAAAATCTCGAGGAAGTAGAGTTTGGACGAGTGGAACATGTAACGGGTACAATAAAAAGTCGTGAAGAATTCTCATGACTAGAACATGTGAAATATTCAACTGATTTCATAATTTTCTCGTACTCACATAAGAATTAAAATCAATACAATTCAAAACTGCTTTCTCAATATCTGGAGTTCTTATAGTTTGAGTTGCACCTTTTAAATGATTATTTGCAGTAAAAGTACCAGTTTCCCCCAACCTTCTGTGAATATTTGAAAATGTTCGGCAGTCTGGTGTTACTCGATTTGGGAAGTGCACCTGATATAATGGCCTAGCTTCTGTTGTGTTTTCGTCAGCCAGACTGTACATGTAATGGATATCAGCCAATTCGGCTTTAGTAAAATTAGCCATTTTTTCTTACAGCAATAACTTCCAAAGTCTCAAAACTAATCGTTGATTTAATGAACAATTCGAGCAGACACTAGTTCAACTTTAGCAACTGTCAAAATAAATAAATAAATGAAGAAATTCAAGGCCAACTAGTCATTTTTTTTATTAGAAGTGCTTTCAATTCAGCGAATGCATACAATCGTTTAATAATTCTTTGCCCGAGAACGGTTGGAGATACGAAAAAATCACAGGTTGAACGAATATGGCGAAAATTGAAAGAATGGCTGATCAGTGCCGTACTGCAAAAAGTTTGAAAGGCAAAAGAAGACATGGCCTCGGAAAAGAAAACACCTGGTGAATTACAGTTAAACTCTATGACTTGTAATGATCGAGGCTGTACAAGATAGCATGCACTCCAAATTTGGACTCAATATCTCAATAACTGCAGGAGTTCTGAAGAAAAAGCAATTTTTTTCGGGAAATTTCAACGTCCTGTGCCTCCGTAACAAAGCTTTTGCGGACCTATGTTTATATGAACGTTTCTTGTTTAAAGTGCACGTACATTCACCGCCTCAAAATGTGACATACTATTATGTAACACACTGTATATTCCAAAAAAGATAAAGAGTACAAGTATATAACATCGCCACAATCCGTTGATGTGTATAACGCGAGGGAGGTGTTGATTTGCTTGATTATTTTGTAGGTCTGTATAGGATGAAAATAACGTCTCCTCAGTTGTATAAAAAGAAATTTTTCACTTGATTGAATTGTGCACATTCAACACGCAAGACTGATATATAAATGTCACTGTTTGAGTTCAAGCTCGCCATTTTAGAACATTCTTGCAAAACTGGCAAGTGCAAGATATGTGTCTCCCTCACCTAGTAAAAGTGCACGAAAAACGTCAGCAAAAGTGCAAGACCTACCTTTAAACTCTTCACTCTCAGAAAGAATTTACCATTTAAAATTCATCAAAGGATGTGTCAATTAATGCCAGAATGATTGTTCTTTGCGTTCTTATTTAAAATGTGGGAAGTGTGACTATTTTTGCTTGAGTGAGTAAAAACTGTTTCAGAGAATTTCACCGGGTATAACTTTTGTGTATTTGATGTGCATAGGAAGCAAAAATAGCACTATCATACACAAGTTATTGCATGAAAAGCCAATTTGACTTCTGCTTTTTTTTGGAATGAAGAAATAATTTTTTTCATTTTATATTTCATCTTATACGCCTTAATAAAGCACATCAAAATATGAATACATTTTTTCTTTTCAGTTCAATGATTATGCAATAGAGGAATAAGAGAATTCGAAAATTTCAGGAATATATTAATTTATCGAAGAAAAATTGTTTTTGAAGATTTATTTGGGCATCTCTACTCTCTTGGGTTACAAATTTGAACTCAATTCTTCCTTTTTTTCTCTTCCCAAACCGGCCCTAAAATAGCCAAATTTCCTTTGATCTCGTTTTCGGAAATAACTTCCTTCACATTTCCTTTCTTGCTAACTGATAATGAGAGAATGAATTGATGACATTTTCACACGAATTTTGGAGGAATAATGTTTTATTCGGTTCGAACAGTTGAGTACATGTACTTTTAGACACATTGAAGAATTGGTATACATCATATCTCAACAATGATAGATAACATGCGAAATTATCGCTATACGATGCAAGAGGTCGATATCAAACAGAAAACCTCGAGAAGTCACACTAGTTCCACTATTCACCGCAACGCTACACACTGTTTCTGTAAGAAAACGACCTGTCGAAAGACTAACGCTCCTTATTCTTGTCTGGCTGTCAACCAGGTATACATCATATCTCAACAATAATAGGTAACACTATTTGTATAAACACATTGAAAAATTTCATTCAATGAACAATATTCAACCTTCCGTATAATGTTAAATATCCTTCCCTGAAGGAGCTAGTTTTCTCATCCACCTGGTATGACTTGTTTTGATGCGCTCCAACGGATTGGAATGAGTAGGTGACAGTTTGGCCTGGTGTTGTGAATGGGTATGCAATACTGACGAGATTAAATGAGACCAAAATTGCAGTATAGTGCTTCTCTTTATGACATCTGACCGATTATTATGAAGGGTGTATCAGAAAACTAACTCCTTCAGTAAAGTATATTTATTATTCTACGAAATGTTGAATATTGTTCCTTCAATAAAATTCTTTAATGTGTCTATACATATAGCATTAATTTCGCATGTTATCTATTATTGTTGAGATGTGATGTATACCTGGTTGACAGCCAGACAAGAATAAGGAGCGTTAGTCTTTCAACAGATCGCATTCTTGCAGGAACATTGAGTGACGTTGTGGAAAAAATCGAACCAATGGGAATTCTCGAGGTTTTCTGTTTAATATCTACCTCTTGTTTTCATAGTTTCCCGCTGGCGATGGCTAGTGGACTCTGTGTCAGTTCGTTGAAGGGTGCAACAACATTTACATGTTTTGTTAGGCCCCAACGGATTGAGATGATAGGTGTCAGTCAGGCCTGGTGTTGTGAATGGGTCTGCAATACTGACGAAGTTAAAAGAGTCCGAAACTACAGTCTATTGCTCCAATTCATGACATCTGACCGAGCGTACCACTGCTGGGTGGCCCTGCTTGACGATGATTATGAAGGGTGGATCAAAAAACCAGTTCTTTCAGGGAAGGATATCTAGCATTCTGATGAAGGTTAAATATTGTTCCTTGAATAAAATTATTCAATGTCTCTACACGTATAGCGATAAGTTTGCATGTTATCACTGTTGAAATAAGATGTTTTTTTATCGCAAATTCATGTAAGAACACCAGAAGTACATTTTTTGTAACTGTCATGACCGAAAAAGGATAACAAATATTCTAGGAAACCAAAACCCAAAAAAAAATGATTTTTTCAAAACATTTTTGGATACATAAATTCGATAGAATTGCTTTCGTTGAGATTGTATAATTCTTTGAAAAGAAAATGAGTCCAAATTTGTTTTGGCGAGGGCTATCTATCGAAATGCGATAGCTGAGATCGAAAACATCTTTTGTTTTCGACGAATCTCAAACTCAATTTTTTTTATGCGCGCCTTCCATTAATACGCGAACCTGTTACACCACATGAGTGGACACCTGGGAAAAATTGGGGTGTCTGTTCAGTCGCTTCTTGAAGAGGCCCAAATTGTAGGATGTGTTGTGTGTTGGACGGAAGCGAGTTCCCCAGCTCACCGGCCCTGTAAACGAAGGAATTCTCATAGAGATAAGTTCGTTAAATGTACCGCCATATGATGAGAACTCCTTGCCAGCCTGGTGGTGCGGCAGAACATGAGTTTTCCCCTGAACAAGGACTTTTAGCTCCTTCGAGCATCTTACGTGGAAGTATTTGTGGAACAGAGAAAGGTTAGTAACTTGTCTTCTAAGAGCCAGCGGTTGGAGATCGCGGGCGATCTCCGGGTCGATGAGGTGGATGAGGCGCACAGCTCGTTCTTGCACACTATCCAACAACCACAACGAATGATTGGGCTCAGATATCCATACATGGGAACAATATTCCAAAGCAGGTCGAATCTGCGCCTAATATAAAACCAACAGCTGAGAAGATGTGAAATATCGCTTGGCTCTGAAAGGAAAACTAAGTTTAGCTGATGCCGACTTAGCTATTGCTGCTACATCTTCATGTCAGAAAAACCTGGAGTTGACCGTTATTCCGAGAAGGTGCAGCGAATATTTGGATGCAATTTTAGAAATATGTATAAGAGTATTTTTTCAGTACCATTGTGGATGTGCATCGAATCTTTAGATGCAATTTATTGAGATCTCTGGCGCTGCTATTCCGCAGCTGTAATCGGCCGCAGACTACTGAAAAACGAAACCAGGGTACAACCATCTGCAAAAGCGAAGATCTTGTTCTCTGTAGATGACAGAAGATCGTTTATTTGTAACAGAAACAAGGTTGGCAAAAGCATGGATCCCTGAGTTACTCCTGCTTTCAACTTGAAACAATCAGATATTATACCGTCGATCACAACTTGTATTGATCTATTTGAAAGAAAGCTAATTATTCAATCCCGCCATGTTTCGGAAAGCCCATATGCATCAAGTTTATTCAACAAGGCTATATGCCAAACGCTATCGAAGGCTTTAGAGATGTCGAGGGCTATTGCTCTAGATCAGCCATACTTTTCTATCGTTGAGATACAAACATGAGTGAGGTAGGCGAGCAGATCTCTGTCGATCTTGCTTGCGAAAACCATACTGACGGTCAATAATAATTACCTGCAACTCAAAATGTTTCATGAGTTCCATCATTCATGACTCTCTCCGTCAATTTGGACACAATGGAAAGTGCAACAGGGCGGTAGATTTGGGACATGTTTTCTTTTTTTGGGATTGGTTGGATCCTCGCTATTTTTCAGCTGCTCGGAAAAGTCTGGCTTTCATAAGAATTCCGAAATAGACGGTTAAGAATGGGTGTGAGTTCGGGAGCGCACTTTCCCAGGACGATTGCTGGAATTTCATCCAGACTAACTGCCCTCTTGCAGTTTAGCTACTCGAGAGCCCTTCTCATACTGTGGACTAAACTTGATTTCTACAATGGAAGAATTTGTAGGTGGAATGTTCGGTGGTATTGCCTTAGATGAATATAGAATAGCGTTCTTTGAGAACAAGATAGTAAACAGATCGGCTTTCTCATTCGGAGATGATGCTATACTTTTGTCTTCTCTAACAAGAGGCGGAAACGTAGATTTGCAGAAATTGGCACTGATAGTCTTCGCCATAGACCAGAATTGTCTAGTCCAGCTTGCCTATTCAAGGAATTTATTAGTTACCCCTTCGTTGAAATTGGCCTTTGCTCTTGAAGTTGTCGGGTTGCGTACGTTCCGTATTCGTACGAAGTTTGTTCTTGTTTCCTCTGTTGGATTTATATTCCATGACTTGTAAGCTCTGCTTTTGGCTGCAGAGGCTCTTTCTCAGTCTTTGTTGAAACATAGCTTTTGTGCTGTTGTTCTTTTCATGGAATGAGGGATGTAGAGATCCATTCCTGCATGAATGATCTCTGTAACAAATTCAGTGCACACATTGATGTCAGAATCTGAAATGCAAACATCACTGAATGGGAAGAACGCAGCTCATCCCAATTAGGACGGTTATAGTGCCAAATACATCTGGGTGGTTTAGGTTCTTGGTTCAGCGGCAGCACAATGGTTACAGTAAGGTCAAAAGAACGTCCTTCTTTAGTTATGTCAAGTAGCAACTCACTAGAATAAATTATCAAGAAATATAGTGAAAACAAAAACAATATCGATGACACCGATCGATATAAAATAAAAAACTCTTTCAACTCCTACAACCTTTCACCTATGAGGAATAGATTCTCCTTGATTTACCAAATGAATCGTCCTTTCGGTTTCAGTTTCGAAGGACATTAGGAAGTTTTGAAGGAATAAGTTTTTTTTTTGTGATATGGGATAAAGAATTTTAGCCGAGGACATGTAACTACTCCTTCATCAAATATCGTCTTGTTTCATCCCCTATTATGCACTTTATTTTTCATAAGAATGTTTTGAAACTTTAAACGAAATATTGAATAAATTAGTGAACATAATTAAAATCCTCGATTTTGATTTTTCAGAAAATAAATCAAAGGTACCAAACAATGCTTCATCAGGGAGTATTTCTTTCATTTCTATTTGTTTTACTAATGCTCATTTACAATTGCTAATGTAGAAATATAATACATACTTTTGAGTACTCTGTCAGATTAGCTAATTATTAGAATGAAAGGATTTGTAAATACTGAATTTATTGCGGACAAAACAAATAACTTTCTATCCTAAAGACGAAAATAGCCAGTTTCTGTTTGCCAACTGATGAAATATTCTGAAAATGTTTGATCTCGATTATAGTTGGTGCTGTAAGTGGCAGAACGCCAGAAGTACATTTTTGTAACTGTCATGACCGAAAAGGATAACAAATATTCTAGGACACCAAAACCCAAAAAAAAAGGATTTTTTCAAAACATTTTTGGATACATAAATTCGATAGAATTGCTTTCGTTGAGATTGTATAATTCTTTGAAAAGAAAATGAGTCCAAATTTGTTTCACGAGGGCTATCTATCGAAATGCGATAGCTGAGATCGAGAACATCTTTTGTTTTCGACGAATCTCAAACTCAATTTTTTTTATGCGCGCCGTCCATTAATACGCGAACCTGTTACACCACATGAGTGGGCACCTGGAAAAAATTGAGGTGTCTGTTCAGTCACTTCTTGAAGATGCCCAAATTGTAGGATGTTGGGAACATGTTGGACGGAAGCGAGTTCCCCAGCTCACCGGCCCTGTGAACGAAGGAATTCTCATAGAGATAGGTTCGTTAAATGTACCGCCATATGATGAGAACTCCTTGCCAGCCTGGTGTTGCGGCAGAACATGAGTTTTCCCCGGAACAAGGACTTTCAGCTCCTTGGAGCATCTTACGTGGAAGTATTTGTGAAACAGAGAAAGGTTAGTAACTTCTGAGAGCCAGCGGTTGGAGATCGCGGGTGATCTCCGGGTCGATGAGGTCGATGAGTGGCACAGCTCGTTCTTGCACACTATCCAACAACAACAACGAACGATTGGGCTCAGATATCCATACATGGGAACAATATTCCAAAGCAGGTCGAGTCTGCCCCTAATATAAAACCAACAGCTGAGAAGATATGAAATATCGCTTGGCTCTGAAAGGAAAACTGAGTTTAGCTGATGCCGACTTAGCTTTTGCTGCTACATGTTTATGTCAGAAAATCCTGGAGTTAACCGTTATTCCGAGAAGGTGCAGCGAATATTTGGATGCAATTTTAGAAATATGTATAAAAGTATTTTTCAGTACCATTGTGGATGTGCATCGAATCTTCAAATGCAATTTATTGAGATCTCTGACGCTGCTATTCCGCAGCTGTAATCGGTCGCAGACTACTGAAAAACGAAACCAGGGTACAACCATCTGCAAAAGCGAAGATCTTGTTCTCTGTCGATGACAGAAGATCGTTTACCTGTAACAGAAACAAGGTTGGCGAAAGAATGGATCCCTGAGGTACTCCTGATTTCAACTTGAAACAATCAGATATTATACCGTCGATCACAACTTGTATTGATCTATTTGAAAGAAAGCTAATTATCCAATCCCGCCATGTTTCGGAAAGCCCATATGCATCAAGTTTATTCAACAAGGCTACATGCCAAACGCTATCGAAGGCTTTAGAGATGTCGAGGGCTATTGCTCTAGATCAGCCATGCTTTTCTATCGTTGAGATACAAACATGAGTGAGGTAGGCGAGCAGATCTCTGTCGATCTTTGCTTGCGAAAACCATACTGACGGTCGTTAATAATTACCTGCAACTCAAAATGTTTCATGAGTTCCATCATTCATGACTCTCTCCGTCAATTTGGACACAATGGACAGTGCAACAGGGCGGTAGATTTGGGGCAAGGACATGTTTTCTTTTTTTGGGATTGGTTGAATCCTCGCTATTTTCCAGCTGCTCGAAAAAGTCTGGCTTCCATGAGAATTCTGAAATAGACGGTTAAGAATGGGTGCGAGTTCTGGAGCGCACTTTCCCAGGACGATTGGCGGAATTTCATCCAGACTAACTGCCCTCTTGCAGTTCAGCTACTCGAGAGCCCTTCTCACACTGCGGACTCTAAACTTGATTTCTACAATGGAAGAATTTGTAGGTGGAATGTTCGGTGGTATTGCCTTAAATGAATATAGAATAGCGTTCTTTGAGAACAAGATAGTAAACAGATCAGCTTTCTCTTTCGGAGAGGATGCTATACTTTTGTCTTCTCTAACAAGAGGCGGAAACGTAGATTTGCAGAAATTGGCACTGATAGTCTTCGCCATAGACCAGAATTGTCTAGTCCAGCTCGCCTGTTCAAGGAATTCATTAAATACCCCTTCGTTGAAATTGGCCTTTGCTCTTGAAGTTGTCGGATTGCCTACGTTCCGTATTCGTACGAAGGTTGTTCTTGTTTCCTCTGTTGGATTTATATTCCATGACTTGTAAGCTCTGCTTTTGGCTGCAGAGGCTCTTTCTCAGTCTTTGTTGAAACATAGCTTTTGTGCTGTTGTTCTTTTCATGGAATGAGGGATGTAGAGATCTATTCCTGCATGAATGATTTCTGTAAGAGATTCAGTGCACACATTGATGTCAGGATCTGAAATGCAAACACCACTGAATGGGAAGAACGCAGCTCATCCCAATTAGCACGGTTATAGTGCCAAATACATCTGGGTGGTTTAGGTTCTTGGTTTAGCGGCAGCGCAATTGTTACAGTAAGGTCAAAAGAACGTCTTTCTTTAGTTATGTCAAGTAGCAACTCACAAAAATAAATTATCAAGAAATATAGTGAAAACAAAAACAATATCGATGACACCGATCGATATAAAATAAAAAATTCTTTCAACTCCTACAACCTTTCACCTATGAGGAATAGATTCTCCTTGATTTACCAAATGAATCGTCCTTTCGGTTTCAGTTTCGAAGGACATTAGGAAGTTTTTGAAGGAATAAGTTTCTTTTTTTTTGTGATATGGGATAAAGAATTTTAGCCGAGGACATGTAACTACTCCTTCTTCAAATATCGTCTTGTTTCATCCCCTATTAAGCACTTTATTTTTCATAAGAATGTTTTGAAACTTTAAACGAAATATTGAATAAATTAGTGAATCCTCGATTTTGATTTTTCAGAAAATAAATCAAAGGTACCAAACAATGCTTCATCAGGGAGTATTTCTTTCATTTCTATTTGTTTTACTAATGCTCATTTACAATTGCTAATGTAGAAATATAATACATACTTTTGAGTACTCTGTCAGATTAGCTAGTTATTAGAATGAAAGGATTTGTAAATATTGAATTTATTGCGGGCAAAAACAAATAACTTTCTATCCTAAAGACGAAAATAGCCAGTTTCTGTTTGCCAACTGATGAAATATTCTGAAAATGTTTGATCTCGATTATAGTTGGTGCTGTAAGTGGCATACTTTTTGCTCAAGATATGACAGAAAGAGTTAAACACTATTTTTAGTGTTTATCATTTATACTAAGTCATTCACTAATGACTTAGATGGTAACCCTTCCGTACATAAGTCTCTTGAACGCCTCGACTTCTGCGTAGATGGTCTAGGTTCGAATCTCAGGAGAGACAAAGGGTTGTGAATTTATAAGGTTTTGCATTAATAATTGATCAATTGTTAGTTAATCTCCAAGTAGCAAACTTAGTGTATAAACGACACGCGTGCAAGCCAGTTGACAGACCAATCAAGTTTTATTGTGTTGACGACTGAATTTTGGACACCCTTCATATAAAGTAGCATCGAAACGTATATTGCCATCAGAACTAACATTTTTCTCGTTACTCTTAAGAAAAAGATAAATTTTTTCAAATCTGAGTCAATCTGTATACGACGAATTTATCGGAAAATAACTTAATGGCGTGATATTGATTTGACATCGAGAAAATATTTTGCAGATTGTGAAACCTAAAAATTGATCGACATTTTCGGAAAATCACTTAATGAAGATGGCACAGAAAACAGTTATATGAACATATGAACCGTACTTAGAGGTTTCGTAAAGTTCGTGTATTGGATGTCCCATTTTCGATGATTTTGTGCGGCAGCTAGGTAGAATACTGCCCGTAGAGCTATCTTCTTTTGGTTTCGTGTTATTCCGGATTTCTTGTTTTTCTGGGATTTCGGCATATGCCAATACATCGATTGCTATCGAAGTTATGTGAAAACTATTTTGAAATTTCAGGTAAACTTCGAAGAGTAGAATACAGAGACGTATTCTATTTCTTATTTTAATAAATGTTCATGGAATTATATAAATTTATATTAGTTTAGACATGAAAAACTGGTGAATTTGATTATTTTCCTACTTCTCGAATATATGAAAGCTTCCGGAGGAAATTTCTTCGAAAATGTGAATTTTATAGTAATCAAAATTGAATATTCTGTGGTTTCATTTTAGACTCTATTGTGAATTCACACCAAACATCCCTAATGTTTTTAATTCATTCTTCTCAACATTAAATTTCAAAATAGATCCATCATTTCATTCACAATGTTGAATCTCAAATGAAAATTTTCAGAAGAAATATATTCGTGAATTTTTAAAAGTTCTAAATTTTGGAATACTACGTTCTGTTTGATTTATCGACAACAAGCAACCTCACGAATAAAAAACATTAACAACCATCGCAATTTCTCTGATTTTGTAACGAACGCCCTTTGAAATGCTAAAAGGCTTACGAAATTGAATTGGCGATAACAAAGAATGAAAGAAGGTATTTATTTAAAACATCAGATCGAGCCTCAATTCAAGGTGACAACTCCTAAACTTCGAGTGAATGACAGGATATGCGATAGTGGCGACAAAACTGCGATGGTCTTCTGAGATCATTTTTCCGAATCCTAAAGTCAAGAGCCTACAGACCCAATGCTCATAACAACAAACCCCAGGTGTGAATTTTCGATTACCTCCATAGATTTCAACTCACCTAAAATAGAGAAGTATCTTAACATTATCAATTCTGAGGCAAGCCTGGACTAGACGGTGTCTCTCCTTTCTAACTTAAGAGTTGTTCTTCCTCTTTATGTCTGCCTCTATTGAAAATTATGAAAACTTCCTTCGAAACATCTAAGCTGCCTTCAGACTGGACAAACGCTCGTATAACTCTTATTTTTAAGAAAGGAGATGAAATGAATCCAGCGAATTATAGACCAATCAGCATTACATCATCTGTAGTAAAAGTGGCTAAAAAAATAATCTTCGATGAATTGCTCGATTTCTTGGTGGCGAACTTTATAATTCCGGAAAATCAACAAGGGCTTTTCCAGGAAAATTGATTTTAACAAACCTACTCAAATGTTTTCACGACTGAACTATCTCTTTCGATGACAAAATCCCGATAGATGTTATATACCTCGACTTTGCCAGGGCTTTTGACAGGGTACCCTTTAGACGACAGCTCCACAAGCTGAAACACTTTTGTGTTGAATTCGGGGACCTCTGTTGGAATGAATAATCCAATCCTTTCTGGCCAATCAAACACTCAAAGTCAGAATAGGCGAATATTTTTCTCCCGAGTTCGTTGCTTCCAGTGGTGTACCCCAGGGTTCAGTACTTGGTCCTCTACTTTTTCTTGTATATACAACTTATATTCTTTCTGTCCTTGAATCCACTGTCTCGATGTACGCAGATGGCACCAAGTTGTACAACAATGCTCTCTCCAACCATAATACGCTCCAAAATGACTTAGCCTCGATCCTTAACTGGTGTAAAAAGTGGCGTATAGACTTGAACTACCATAAATGCGTCGTACTACATATGGGTAAAAATAATCCCCGCCGAACGTACCATAGAGGAACTTTTCAACTACAGGAAGTCAAGAGTCAACTAGATCTTGGGATGGTGATATCACATGATCTTTCTCAGTCAGAACATATTACACGAACAACCAATAGATCAAGAAGGATTCTGGACATGACGGAAAATTCATTTCATCAATGTAGTCTTGAAACCTCCAAAATATTAAAGAATAGCTGGAATTTGTCTAATATATTAAATATATTTGGAAAGCCAAACTATTATTCTATTTCATCCAAATTCAGCTATGGTTTATATTGAAAAATATTTCAACAGAAAAAGTTTTTGTGAATTAGCCTTCACATTCTGCTAAGAAAAGATCCCCGCAAAAGAATGTGAAATACTTTTCACCCTGCTTTGATAGCAAACATCTTCCGAAATCTCGGAAAATCGAGAAATTCGGAACAACTCGAAAATAGCAGAAAAAAAGGTTTGTTTTTACCAATGAATTCTCCCTTAAAATCTAGGGATGTGATAGGGGAGTCTTCTTCCATATTTGCAGTATTTTGCAGCGCTGCAGTTAAAAACAGCTCGCAGTGTTTATTGACAGTACGAAAAACGTGTGAAGTCAATTCAATCCAGAATTATACAAGCAAACATAACTACAGAGTGTGATTAGGTTCTGATATATCGTAAGCGTGCGGGATAACATTTACCCTAAAATGTAAATTTAGACATTAGGCCTTAGGCTATATTATACCAGATGTGGGGCCCTTTGTTCATCAAAGCCAAATATGACTTTCGGGGTTCACAGAACAGAACTGAAATTCAATTACAAAGCATATAATTACCAGTAATTTCAGTTTTCGTCAATGCAAAACCCCAAGCCCAACAAATTTGATTTTTTTCAAAAAGTCGCGTTTAAATAATTGAGAGAAGGGTATGTGACGATCTTGACGAGTGGCATTAAGTGAAATAATACTACAGTATATTTGGGTGAACAGTGTGTCCTAACGAAATTTTGCCATCCCATCTATCTCTAGATGGTCTCTGAGTTGGTTCAACCCTCTACACCTAAGTCAAATGTCATTTTAGGGAAAGTGATTCGAGTGAAAAATCTTTGGAATGGTATTTTTATTCTTTATTCCAAAATAGTATTGTTATGAACATTTAACATCAGAAAGCCCTTACACAACGAAAGTTAGTACTCCTACGAAACTTCGCCTTCCCCTCTATGTCATGAAAGACTGATTATAGTTGGTTCAGATCATGTCAAATCTGCCCCCTACCCTCAGCTGCTCCCGAGTAGAAATTCATTATTGGGAATGTAGATCGGGTGACATATCTTTGGAGAGGTGATTTAATTTTGATTGAAAAATAAAACAATAAAAATTTGTTTTTCAACGAAAATTTGACCATCTTTGGGGTAGAAAATATGGACCACAAATCTAATTAAGTTCTGAAAATGACCTCATTCGACATACATTGAATGATAAAATTTCAATTCTCTGCAACATCGGCCTACGCGGAATGAAGCAACTAAAATGACAGTTTTGGGCCACCTACAAATAAAAAACACTACTTTCACACCATCTAGTGTATCAGCTTCAACAGTCTATAGGATACTAGTACAGGAAATAAATTAAGACGACCTTGTCGCCGCTTGCAATTTTGTGAAATTTTAAGTGAAAATATTAACAGTAACCCACATGTTCTATATAATATCTGTTCTTCTGACTACCACCATGGAAAATGATGAATTTATTTCAGAGAATGAGATAGGTGTCCAGCATCATGGTGTGCAACAATATTTGAATGCAAATCTCCCAGATCGGTGGATTTTCGGATGAAAAACACTTGAGTGGCCAGCCAGATCATCTGATTTGAGTAGTTTGGATTCCTGGTGATGGGTTCTTCTTAAATCGAGATAGTTATGCTCCATAACCTGAAGATTTGGAACAACTGCGGAAAAACATCATCACCGAATGCACTCTATTGACACCAGAAGGTCTTCAAAATATTAAAAGAGAATTTGGGAATCGTTGGTATCATTGTATGGAGGTAGGGGTAGGACACTTTGAGCATTTAATATTACTTCTGGCATTGACAAATTTTCATTGCAATACAAATTATGCAATATTGAATGTTCATATAGATACTATTTTTGAAGAGGTAATTAAAAGATCTTTCCTGAGATGTGGCACTAAACCCACTTTTCCTATAATCAATTTCAACTTACGTTCTGCTGGGATATGTGGCTGATTTTACATGTTCAGACAAACTCAGAAATTGGTTCCCCGATTCCATCAAAAAATTTACGTGTCTCAGCTTTTTCCGCTACAATAAGTAGTTAGTTCTTCACATAGTGGAGGTGGCTAGTTTTCGTTGGAATTCAAATTCTCGTTGTGTCAATACTTTGTAAGTGATAATAAGACTTCATAAAGATATTGTTTTTCAATAGAAAATCAAAAATCATTCTAAAGGCATGTTACTTGTCCTACTTTCTCTGTAACGCTTTTGACTAAGGTGCTGCTGAGGGTAGAGATGAGAGCATGTTAATGCAACATGCTCCAAACCAATTCAGAAATGGGTTCACCTTCACTCAAATAACTGTCTCAGCTTTTCTACCAGATCAGTCTATCTTGAGATAAAGCGTAAATTTTCATTGGAACCTACTGTATCTAAAAGTTGCTGAAATTGATCAAAATATTGGGGTCGCTTAGATATAGTTTGTATGACTTTACATAATTCCTGCTAACTTAGTTCCTGCAATAAATTTGAGAATTTCAAAACACTCCATTTTGCAGTACTGAGAAAAAAAGTTGAAAAATTGAAAAATAAGAAAAACAGTGTCGCTCGAATTATTACAAAAATATTAAAATGAGCTTTCGAGTCTGTTGGTTATAGATTTTTGAATCATATAAATAATAGCTTAGAGAAAGGTCACTTTCTCAAAGAATGGAAACTTTCTACCATTATTCCTGATGAAGAAGTAACCAGTACCACAAAAGAAGAAGAATTTAGACCAATCAATATGCTTCCGATCTATGAAAAATTGTTAGAGATGATTGCAAATGATCAAATTATGGAATATATAGAAAATAATGAGCTGTTAACAAAGTTCCAATCACGCTTCAGGAAGAATAACTCCTGTGAAAGTGCTCTTCTATCGTTCCTTATCGACTGGAAAATCGCTCTAGAGGAGGGGAAATGCATTGGTGTGAATTCCTTGGTATGGTTGTTGATAGCAGTCTGACTGTTTCTTGTCATGCCACTCAAGTTGCAAATGAGGTGTCAAAAAAAGTATATTTTCTTAACATTATTGGAAAATATCTTAGTACATGGTCCAAAAAACTTATATATAAAACCATAACTGCTCCACATTTCAACTATTGTTCTAGCTTCCTTTTTCTGTTGAATAAGTCTGATATGGTTAGGTTGCCAAAGAGACAAAATCAAGCTCTACGATCTATTTTGGGATGCAACAGATATACTAGTTTGAAG
The DNA here is from genome assembly GCA_013387265.2 of Cryptolaemus montrouzieri. Classification (NCBI taxonomy): domain Eukaryota; kingdom Metazoa; phylum Arthropoda; class Insecta; order Coleoptera; family Coccinellidae; genus Cryptolaemus; species Cryptolaemus montrouzieri. The sequence goes on along the minus strand of JABFTP020000185.1, from coordinate 47,090,171 downwards.
GATTTTTGAGTGTGCGTCAAATTATATTTGTTAACAGTATGGTTGTGATATATAAAATAATCCATCAAATGTATCCTCAACATTTATTCGATGATATTACTTTTGTGAGAGATGTTCATAATTATCCAAGCAGAAACAATTCTAACATGTATGTAAGTAGAGTCACCTCTTCATACAGCCAAAATATTTTGTTTCACAATGGCCTCTTAGGATATAATAATTTACCGAGCACACTCAAGAATAGTTCATCCCTCCAGAGCTTTAGAAGCAGATGTATTATCTATTGTTAAAATTGTGTTGAGATAATTTGAGTCTATGTGGAAATTGTGTTGATTGAGATATTTGTGCTCACACCTACTGTGATATATTCTGATGAAATTTATTCGTTATTGTAATCCATAATATACATTTGGTGTGTGGTAGTAAGGGACACACCATGCAAACATATCTTTACTATGCATTCGCTTTTTCTGCCATTAAATACTATTATTATCATTTATTATTGTGGAGTTATGCACTATCTCAGCTGTTAGCTGGATATAATTTACCTTTCCCAGATTCAGCAATCAACGGGAATAGGCTCGATTACAATATACCCTACATAAATTTCCTAACTATCCTACATGTATTAAGAACTACAGCTTTTTGCATTTCTATATAGGTATTCTTATGCAATTCTAATTTCTTAAGGCTATCGTGCAAAGTTTTGGGTATTAACACAGTCGAGGATATGATGACAGGAACAATATCTATTTTCTCGAGGTGCCACATCTGCTTGATCTCAATAGCAAGGTCTGTGTATTTGGACATTTTCTCCTGGAACTTGTACAGAACGTTGTTATTATTCGGTATGGCAACATTCACCAGCAGTGCTGTTCTGGCTCTCTTATCATACACCACTATGTCCGGCATATTATTCGTCACCATTCTGTCAGTGATAACAGGCCTATCGTAGTATAATCTGATAGAGTCATTTTCCAGTACGGGTGCCGGCTGATACTTGTAATATGGCTGGAAGGTATTCAGAAGTCCGTACTTGTGTGCAAGTTTCTGATGGATAATGTTGCACACTTGATTATGCCTGTGAAGAAAGTCCGTATTGGGCAGTTGTTCGCAGCCGGACGTAATATGCTGTATAGTCTCCGATCTTATGTGGCATTTTCTGCACTTATCTGGTTGTAATGTTCCGTCCTTCATAATAAATTTTTTGTAGTTGTTTGTAGCTATCACTTGGTCTTGAATGACCATGAGGAATCCTTTTGTTACCGCGAATAATTCTCCCTTCATCAACCATTTGTTGGAGGCTTCTTTGTCGATATGTGGTTCATTAATCTCATGGTGATGTCGTCCATGCAAATCCTTTCTTGACCATTGCTCTTGTTTTTCAGTGTCTGATAGGAACCTTAGATTCAGCAGGTCGTCACTGGTAGCAAGATTTAAAGGTGTATATCCCTAATCAGCCAACGATATCACTCTATGTAAGTAAGAAGTAAGAGCTTTTGCAGAGAAGTATTCTCTAAGATTTTTCATCTGTTCGGTGTGTAAATTGACAACATCTATTAAGCCGCGTCCTCCTTCTCTCCGCTTCAAGTTGTTCGTATCACAGACGATTTTGGATGATGATTGTTGTACTTTGTCCGCATCGTTCGGGTCTGCCTTTGAATATCATCCAGCTCTGCCTTATTCCATCTGATTATTCCAAATGAGTAAAGCAACACTGGAATGGCGTAGGTGTTGATTGCCTTGACTAGATTCCCCGAGTTCAACATTGATTTCAACACAGTTTTCAGACGCTGACTGTATTCTGATCGAATCTTCTTCTTTGATTGTTTTTGGTCTAACAATCTGGCTTGTTGGTTTCCCAGATATTTGTATGTTTCACCATCCCTTATGCACTGTATAATATCATCGTTTGGAAGTTGTGTTTCTCCATCTATGATTCTGCCTCTCTGAATGTTCAGGGTCTCACATTTTTCAATCCCGAATTTCATATGAACATTTGCCGAGAACTTACTGACAGTTTTCAGCAGATCACCCAAATGCTTCTTGTTCGAAGCATATAATCTGATGTCATCCAGGTGGGAGATTGTATGATAGTTCCTATCTGTTTTTATCCTAAATTCGTATCCTGTTCTATTGAGCATTGAGGACAATGTGTTCATAGCTAAACAGAACCATAGTGGACTCAAAGAGTCTCCTTGAAAAATTCCACGACTTATGGGTATCTCGTCGGTTTTAATTGATTTATTTTTCATTTTGACCTGCAGAGACGTGCGCCAGTGTGTCATTGTTGTCTTCAAGAATTCTACCAGGGTTGGATGAATTTTGTATATCTGCAATACTTCGACAAGCCAAGAATGGGCGGTACTATGGAATGCCTTCAGATAATCGAGAAAAGCTGAATGAACATTCCGATGCCCTACGTGTGCCTGTTTCATTATCACAGAATCGATGATGAGTTGTTTCTTGCACCCGTGGTGTTTCTTTCTGCATCCTTTCTACTCCCCAGCTAATATAGTGTTGTCGTCAAGGTGTTTGTATATTCGATTGGATATGCATGAGGTGTTTATTTTGTAGAGTGTTGGCAGGCAAGTGATTGAGACGGATCCTGTGTCCTATTTCTCTTAGGTAGCATATATGTTAAGTGGGTGTTTTCCTGGGATGTTGGAGAACATACGTGAGCTGTGTCGCTAGGGCTCCATGAAGCTTTTCAAACTTGTACCAGAAATTATGGATATCATCTATACCTGTGGCTTTCCAATTGTTGGTCGCTCTTACTACTGCTGCGATTTCTTCCTTCGTTATTTCTTCGAAGTCCATATGATTGATATCAAGGCGTTGTTTTTCATTCGTGATTCATTCAGCATCTTTATTGTGTTCTTTGGGGTTCGACCATAACGATGACCAATAATCGGTCAAGCACTGTGAGTCAGGTACTTCTCTGTTATTGTTCGCAGTTTTGTTATTTCCCTTATGAAAATTGGCAGGTTTGGAGGAACCTTTGGTTTTGATGTTTCCTCTCAGCACACTTGATGTATCTTGAGAGCCTTTTTGCTTTTGCTTGGAGTTTCTGTTTCAAAGTGTCCATATACACGTTGATGTGTTGTTTGTGATCAGGGTGTATTGTGTTCATACCAATTTTTCTATAAATTTTGCGTATATGTGATTTCAAGCGCGTTTATGTGATTATTATTATTATCAATAATAGTTACTCTATTACTGAATCATCATTCCACAGTATCCCTTCAAATAAGTTGCCGTATCGTTACAGTTTTTTACGAAATGTTTCATTCATTTATTTAGTTTTTAACTGAAGATATACGTATTCAACATTCAACGGCAGAGATGATGTTGCTGGAAGTAAGTTGCATTTATAGGGTTTGTTCAGGTTAATAGATCTCACTCCACCTATTTTCTGAAATATTGAACATTGATGAAGCTTTGTTTCATGCGCAAGGTAGCTTCAAGAAAAACTTAACGATAATCCAATAACAATATTCATTGGGTCAAACTTTCAGATCGTGTCAGAAGGATAATCGAATTCTTGAATATTTCTTCAGCATAATGATGCAATGTGAAAAGATGATTAGATAAATAAACTATATAAGGTTGATAAATAAACTATATAAGGTTGTTCCATATAGTGGGACTGCTAAACCGATCAAGAATTTCGTTTGTTCGTTGAAGAGAAAAGTAATTGCTTTCCTAGTTTCAGTAAAGGTCGTCCACAAAATTTTTATATATTACATAACTGAAAATCAATAGTTCTTAATACCCACAATTTCTGAATTCAAAATTTTAACTCAAGAGCTCTAATCTTTTAATCGTTGATAATAGTGTGTTTCAATTTTATGTAATGTTTAATTAGAACACTAAGATTTTGTGGAAAGTCATTTATGAAGATTGAAATAGAAAAAAGGATTGATCCCTGTAGTATACCATGTTTAATAACTTGCTTTTGAGACTTGTTTCCTTTCTGAAAAAATCTGACAGCTATCTGCCAGATAGGATTAAATCAGAGGAATGCTACATTGCGTAAAATTATAGCATGAGAACTTGTGAAGCAGAATGTCATGCGACACGCAGTCAAAGGCCTCAGCTAGGTCATAGAAGGAAGTCTAGGATATTACCAAGTCCTCAGGACCTCATTCTACATGACATGATCTCATTAAAATCGGGCAGCCCGATTTCCTTTTGTAGAGACTTGATATAAGGAATTTATTGTTCGTTAAAGTCGGATTAAGCCGAGAAATTTGATGAGGAATCGTTACAATGCAACTGTTGTAACACAATGTTCACCTCCACGTCATTCCCCGTTTCTCTATATTGGGCTATCATTCACTTCAACGCCTTAATTACTGGCCATCGTATGAGCAGCTTTTGCCGGTGCTGCCTCATCCACAAGCATTCTATCTATTCTGGTAATTTCGTCAACATTTATATCAAGTCTCGCCATTAAAGTTCCGTACCTCTTGAAAGTTTGAGAATGAATTTCTGTCTAAGGTAAACGAAAAATTCTGAGATCTGAAATTCTAATTAGTATCAACGAGTAGCTCTGCGCTAAACTTAGAAAAAAACAGATTTGTAGTACAAATGTGAACATTGAATTCGTGGTTGAATTATCAAATTCATGAAGCAAAACTAGGTTGCATTGAATATGATGTACACAAAATAGGCAAAACTTATATCATCACATTTTTGTCAATTTCAATATAAGTATATAATTATGTCTACATAATTTCACAAAATTTCATGAATACGCTATAAATAATTAATCCGACAGATTTTTTCAGCGATATCTTCACATAAGATATTTTGTCTTTGAACCCGGCATTAACAATATCATATTATGTGTCCTTGCTGTGAAATTAAATTTCAAGTGTGTATTATTGTCAATTATTTTATGTGTGCTATGTCATATAATATGACTATTCTGTGATCCTATATTTATTACTGTAATTCAAGCTGTGAACTATTACCCAGTGAGTCCTTAAAATCATATAAACATAACGGTACTTCTCTTGATGATGAGTAGTCTGTTTGTAATTACATCACTTCAATAACTTCAAATGAACTTGTCATTAAAAACATTTGTTTTACCAGCGTATTTACCACACCAAAATCCTTCATACTTTCATTTTCGGAGTTGCGAGTAAAATAATTGATTAAGGTATCTACCACCTAATGACAATCTGCAAGAGGGGGTTGTAGATACAACCAATTTCTTGTAAAATGATGCATACGAGATTTGACATTTGACATCTGACATCCCTCGGAAAATTGCCTTCCTTGACAAGTTCTTGAGTTATTCATAGATTATATCTCACTTTGCAATTTCTTGGTAGTTAGAATGGAAGAAAAGATTCTACGGAGTGTCTTACTTGATTTCCTGACCAGAAACTTTTAGTTGTTCCTATATGGGAACATATTAAGTCCAAAATTTTTATGACTCAGCCTGTGGATTTGGACGATCTACGCCAGATGAATGTCAAATACCTTCAAGATGCTGAACCATTTTAGATTTGATTTTTAATAGAAGTAAATGGAGGACAATTTGGACAGTTGGTTCGAGATCGAGATTATTGTCAATACGATAAAACGATGAAATCTTTGTAAAATTGTTGTTCTTGTAAAAAGAGCTTTCTTAAGACATCACAACAAAGCCTACTTGCTTCGTCTGAAATATCAAAGTAAGTGAACTTACTAGTTGAAACGCGTTGGCACTAACTACCCGTGAAAGGTTACCCTCTAAAACAAATCTGATTTGTTGTGTACGTCAAAAAAAGTCCCCAAATTAATATCATTCGACATTTATCGACAAATTTTTCCTATCAATACCAAATAAGAAATATACAGGGTGACATTTTTGAAACGGATCACCCTATATATCTTTATCAATAAAATAATGGCTTTGAAAAGATTAAACTATCTGATCACGAGCAAATTTATTGCTTTGCATACCGACTCACCAGTAAATGTTCTGTTTTTGTAAAATAACTATAAAGTGTAAAGTAGGCTACACAAGATTGGAACTGGTTTACGATTCTTTCACGTTTTTCTTGGAAGCACTTTTTTAAAACTGGTGTGAACGATATCTCAAAATCAATTGAACCAATTCGACGGAGAAATCATGAACACCAACAGCGAAGATTAAAGATGAGAATTCCACTATGACTCATATATTGTTTTCCAACATAAGAAACAATTTATAAATTTATTTGGTTTAGAATGAAGGATAATTAAATTTTTAATGGTCTAGTTAAAGTTGAAGTTTATTTTTAAGTCTATTTCTTCGAGCGTCATGGTGGTATAACCCTTTAATACGAAATCTGAGTTACTGGTTTCATATAAATTGCCATAACTATAATTCAATTTTCCGATTTATTGCTTAATTTTATGTAGAGTTTGTTGAATAGATGTGACTGATTTCGAAATATTCAACTTAGACGAAAGTTGCAACTTCATAATATAATGATAATATAACCTATAAATATAAATGATTGGTTCATCACTTGGTAAATGTTTTACAAATAATAATTGGAACTAGTCGGCATATGTTTCGGGTTGTTAGCCCATTATCAAGAGTAATACAATACTAAATTCAAAATGAGTGATTTCACCCATGTATAACGACATTCACAACAGGAGGTAATTTGAAGTCTAGTTGGTCGTTGCAAATTGGCTGGTTTTTCCTATGAGCGGACGTTATTTGATAATCTCCATGATGTCCATCCTTTTTCTCTTAATGCCTGGATGCATGAGTTTCATATTCTCGAAAACTATGGAATGATTTTTGTTGAAAAAACCGTAGAAATTTTATTTTAGAGAATAGATCTTTTATGTTCTCCAACTTTCTTCTCGATGCATCTTCTGGTTTGGCCTATATAGAAAGTCTCACATTCACAGCAGTGTATTTATAGATTTCGCTTTTCTCCAATAATTTTGTTTTGTCTTTAATATTAACTAACAATGAATTCAAATTCTTTTTATTAGTGCTGATGGTGTTAATATTATTTGTGTGTAATCTGTTACATATCTTGTTGCTGATATTAGGAATATAGTTAATTGGAAATTTTCTGTTAGATTTCTCAGTATGCAACAGATAAATGCTCTGCCATAAAAGTTCATGTCGTTTTAGTCTCATCATGGTATCAATTCATTTTGGTTCATAGCTTTGTTCTTAGCGAATAATTTTAAAACTTGAACTTCATCCTCAAAATCGACAGCTGACGAAGGAATAGAAAGCAATATCTGCACAAATGAATGAAACGCACTCAATTTGATATTCTGGGATTGGGAACTACTGTTATGAATAAGGGTATCCGAATAGGTTAGTTTTCTGTATATTTTAAAGGCGAGTGAGTCATGAGCCCTACTAATCGATAAGTCCAAGAAGTTCATAGATTTTTCATTTTCCATTGTAAATTGAATCGATCGATGAAAAGAATTTCAAATCCATAGGAAACTATTGAGTTTTTTGTCTGTGCCAATCCAAATACAAAAAATTTCATTTACATATCTTTTTCATGAAATTACAAGCTTATGAAGAAGTAGTCTGTGCTAAATATATAAGACATTCTAGATTGACCAAAAATAATGTGGATTTAGCAATGGTTAGATTCAAACAAAACATAAACATCAAAATTAAACCTTTTGTAAAGCTGAAAAAGGTAACACTATTACAATTTAAGAAACTGATATGTATCTTGAAAAACAGAACGACTATTTATATCAGACAAATTTATAGAATTACATGTGAATCCTACTAACAAATTTCAAACCCAAGTCACACGTCTAATTGTAAAGTGTACGAAATTATTGCATAAAGATAGGTTGAAATTGACTGTTATGAATCCAAAAGCTCTAAAATTTAATTCGTTACTGAAAATTCGCAAGATAGATTGTCACATGAGAACTACTGTTTCATATGTAAGTGCTCCAGACACTATATTTTGTAAATATTTGAACAACATACTTCCAAATTTGATACAACACCATCCAATTTACTCAATACGAATTAACCAATCACTTGAGAGTATCAAATTGAGTGCTTTTCATTGATTTCTGCAGAAATTGCTTTTTATTCCTCTGTCAACTGTCGATTTTGAGAATGAAGGTCAAGTTTTGAAATTAATCGCTAAGAACAACGGCTATGAACCAAAATTAATTTTTACATTTATAAGACAAAAACGACATAAACTTTTTTTGCAGACAATTCATCCGTTGCACACTGAGAAATCTAATAGAGAACTTCTAATCAACTATATTATTATTATATCAATATATTATTTTATATATTAATACACTGCAGTGAATGTGAGACATTCATAAAAGATCTGTTCTCCAAAATAAAAACTCTACGGGTTTTTCGGACCACTGCATCAACAAAATTAATTTCATAGATTTCGAGAATATCGAGCTCATGCATCCAGACAATAAACAGAAAAGGATGGACATCTTGGAGTTTATTGAAATTACTCCGCTCATAGGAAAAACCAGCCAACGACCTACTGGACTTCAGATTACCTTCTGATGTGAATGCCGTTATACATAAGGTGATATCACTTATTTTGAATTTAGTATTGTATTATTCTTGATATTGGGCTTACAACCCGAAACAAATAACGAGTGATTTCAATAAATATTTGTGAAACCTTTGCCAAGTGATAAAACAATCATTTATTCATTATGTTTCACCTAGTGTTAGGCGAGAATTCCATACATATTATCACCTATAAATATCTCTCACATTAGTGTTACATTAACTGTTCAAAATATATATTTTGAAAAAACATGAACAAATGACTGTAGCACGTTTGCCAACATATCTTGTGATACCTCTCTGTATGCCATTGTGATGTAATGAAGCATATATTCTAAAATTACAAAACCCAATAGAAAAATGCAAAATCTGGGGTACTTTAAGGCCAGGCCACTGGTTCTGCAATCCCAATCAATATATTGGAAATTATATGGTCTGAAAATCGACTAACTATCTCGGCCTTTTGAGGCAGAGTATTATCATGTGGTAACCATTTTTTTCCAACGAATTTCAATTTGAACATTTTTCAACAAATATGTTCGAAACCGGCGCAAGTAATGAATAAATATGACCCTTTTCAGGTGTTGCTCAAATAAGGGTTTGCTAATGTGCGCCCCAAAATTCCAACCGAACCAATCAATGACCATTTTCTTGAAAACAAGTAGTATTTGCCGTGTCGTAGAAACAATGCAATTAGACAGTTATTCCTAGTGCAATTAGACATTATGAAATTTTGCAATTCCAACAATTCCACACACTATTGCTTGGGATATTTTCCATAAACATTTGAAAAAATGGTCAATTTTACAATTTTAATTCCCAAATGAATTGTTCTTAAATTTTTCCAAGTGTCCATAGAATTGAAAAATTTGAAACGAGAAGATTTTTATACCTACTAAATCGTTAGAGGTGTGTGCTAATATGGGACAACTAAAATTGAGTCGATATGATAAATTCGCAATGTGATCATACATTTTGGTACGGAAAAATATAGAGACATATCAAGAGAATGAAAAATTATAAAGCTTCTTCTCCTATGCTATGACAATGTATTGACAAAATATTGAGTAGAGAATATATTCAAATATCATTATGCCATCAACATAAATTCTGAAGTCATTTCCTTTTGTACTTCAACAACTTCTCCGATTTTTTTGTTTGAGAATATCAGCCGTCAACTGGAAAGTTAACGAACAATAATGGACCGACGTCATTGCACTGGCAACACAAATGTCCAAATCAGAATTATTGTTAACTTCAGTGTTCATTGCAAAATCATTCTATTTTTCAAAGTTAGAAAAGTTTTCTGAACCAGGAGACTTCGGTATCTGCATCAGATTTTTCTATTTTCGGCTAGACCACATACACATTCCCGATTCTACAGCGATTATTTTTTTCTCCTTCACTTCCTGGGTTATTTCATTGCCGAAGATTAAATTGCTCAGTTGATCGTTAATACCACAGAGAGAGAAGTCTTATCCACTGTGGAGTTCTTACCAGGAAGTCTTTTCAGAACTTGATTATTATCAATTGGATATATTCCAATCGCGCGCGAAATCCGGATTTCATTATATAACTTATGTTTCCTTAAGACGAGAAGGAAACTGCATCTTGGAAATTGATAATTTTTTTGATAGGTTCTTTTTGAGTACTTGCGTTGTCAATATGGCTTTGAGCTGTCGAAAAAAAGAAATATTTACCGATTGACACAAATGAGTGCTCTCTGCTTATAGAAAATTAAATTTTATGTTGTTCACTTGACACAATATTATGACATTTGTAGAAGTATGGTTATCTCCTATCATTGCCTTTAGTCCTGCTCCAAGATTATTGAAATGACTTTTTATTATAGAAGTTAACTAATATTCGAATAATCTCGATTGGAGCAATACAGATTTTGTTCTATCATACCTAGCGCTTTTCGGGCCCTTCTTTGTCCGGCCTACTAATGTTCTGCCTCAAAAATCACGTATGGATGAATTCCATTAGTGGAACATGCCATTACTATCCACCTCTCATATTGTAGAGGCCAAATAACGCTCTGAATGTATAGTCCCCTCTCTTACTAGAACTTCAGTGCGGCCGGGATCGTCATACTTATCTCATCATAATGAAGTATAGTACTTGTTTCAATGCTAGTAAGTTCTTCCTCAAAAGCTGAAGCTCTATTCTTCGTTATATTTTCTACGGAACGGTTAATCAACTCTGGATATCTAATACGAAAATTGTGGAACTAATCATACCTAGTTTCTTGTGCAATTTGAAACAGCTCTCATTCCTTCTACAAATATCTTGAAAAGAAAAAACAGCACACCTAGAGGAGAAATAACCAATTGGCTTTTCTTCTAATATGAATGGTTCTCTTAGCCGGCTTGGTGGCGTAAAGGATATGATGCCCATCCACTGCGCATATGTATCTGGGTTCAATCCCCACAACGTCTGTGCAATTTTTCGGATTCTGGGAATCGCTTGAGGGTCTATCTTTCGGAGGAGATATAAAGCCGTCCGTCCTCTCTAACAGAGATGTAGTGGACATTGAAAATCCCTTACCCCGACACGAGATGGGTTCGGCAAAACCACCGGGTTAGTGATTGAAATTGATCCCAAAAGGATATTATATATTGGAAAAAACCTATCATCACGTGATAAATTTGTTCTGATTGCATCAAGAGCTTCTTCCTGAGTATCTTAAGGGTACCATGCATAAGTCCTAGTTCCAACTTTCCTTTCGTGTTGTCTATGCATTTTTCTGTGAAAAAAATATTTGAATGCTTTTAAAATAATATTCTACTCAAATTCTCAGAAATTGTTTTAGATGCGAACACTTGGATCTCAACTGAAAATTCGGAACACATGTTCCGTGTTTTTGGAAGACATAGTCACTACGATATTCTTGAACTATCGTGAAAAGCAGCAATATGGCGAAATTTCCTACTGGCAGACTGTTTGCAATAGAAAAATATCATAACATTATTCTAAGAATCTAGACCTACAGTTTATAGTGGACTCCGAATCACTCATCTACACCGTGCAATGATAACTGCCACCACACTGGATTAAAAGTTATCGGTCTTCGATGGTTATGTGTTCAGCCGTTATGCCATGTACTCAGTCTCTATATATGTCTTCGTCGAATCCTCTTTTGTGTTCAAGGGCAACAGCCATTACTCGAACTCGGATTCCAATAGAGCACCTGGGCTTAGCATATTCCTACATTCTTACTCACCACGCGTGCGCTACCTAGGCGGTCAATTATAATGTGAGGTTTCTACTGTATCCAACATAGAAAGTCTTCTCATATTCATTTCATGGTTATACCCGCTAGAACTTCACAATATTGTAGGCACATAAAATAATTATAAAATCAAGATGACGTTTATGGCATTTAGCGACAAGCCACCACAACACTTCATAGATCACTTTCGCTGGCTAACAGACCAGGATTGCAAGTATTTTAGAACAATGCATTGAAAGAAAGTTTCATTCCAAGAATACTCGACGTTCTAAGTAACTCCATTCTATGATACATTAGAACTTAAATTAATTTTCTTCCGTAACTGCCATGCCAGCTTGCATTTTTGAATATTTCTTTGCGTAAGCTCTAGAGACTAAAAAACAAGAGTCATTCTTGCAAGGGTCAATGATGTTTTGTGGTTTATATATCCTAATACTCTATTCTATCTATTTTCGGCGATGAGCAAAAGCGATATTCAAAAGTGTAGGGGTGAGGAATTTTCATGCATGTCTAGTAAAAACGACAATGCAATAAATTTCTCTTGTAACTTTTGTCTTTGTTTTATTGGGTAATGTGAATTGTATATACTTGGACGGTACATGACCATTTCGCCAATATTTCATGATGTATGGCTGTTTCAACGGACATTACGTACCAATATCATATTGTTGGTTACCAAATACCCAGGCAGACACATATAAAGAATTGTTAACCTTGATAAGAAAAAAATGCACAAATGAAAACAAATATGTGAATACTTTTGAAGACTCTGGAGACTCTAAAATTGGCATTCACAAAGCAATTGAACAAGTTTGGCCAGCAGCCAAAATTTTCGGTTGTAAATTCCATTCTTCCCAGGCACAGTTCAGAAAAATATCTATCTTCAATCGAACTCGGTTCAATTGAAGATTATGAAGATAATGTTATAAATTGGTTCAAAGTTACGAATGACCTTTGGGCTTGCGTTGTTTTTGTCCATATGAAAAGGGAAATTTTCGATGTGACAACGTCTTATAATTCGATGGAGCTGGCTGCACGCACGAAAAAACATGACTCATGCGGCGTTACCTCCGTATGGGGCGTTCCATTTAAGGCTTGAAGTGAAAGCGAGATCGCGAAACGAGCGACAAAGAGGCACAATCGGCGTCCGCGTTCGGCAGCGTTCAACATATGTCTCTCTCCTACTTGATTGAGCGATGCGTCTGCGTGAACAGCTACTATACAATAATACATTTACATGATTTCGTCAAGAATGAGGTGCAGTGAAAAGTGAATATGGTGTCAATTGTTATAAGCGACGATAATTGCGGATATAAAACTCATGATTCTTTCGATATTAAATATATGTTCAGTGATTTATTTTCGATTATTTGTGCTTTCATCATTGAAATAAGTAGCATCGGTCCGCTAGTGCAGCGATTGTAGGTTATGCTATAATTGACAAATCTATGACAATGAGTTAACAGAACTAATTTCACGACGAGTAAAAAATCAATTGCTTTACTCTTCGATCGAAATAACTATCGAGCGTAGCTATGATTTCAAAAATTAAAACATAAATGTCAAACCTTCCACATATTATAACAACGTGTCTGAAATGACAGGTTGTACCAGTCAGCCGTCAAAGGGAACAATTTTCTCCTATATCAAACACATTGACGCGGGCTTTTTAAAAGCTAGAGTTACAAAAATTCTATTGATGATTCCAAATTTTAATTTGAAATGAATTATTCAAAGTTGTTACTTATTTACAACAAATTACAATTAAATTTGCAAAAATAATTAAGTAACTAATTGAACAGCAACTTTTATTCAGTTTACTTGATGAAAGAAATAATGTCAATACATAATTTATTATTATAAAATAATAAAATCAAAAATTAAATTTTAACAGTCCAGTGAAAATTCAAACAATAAATTATATTCAAGTATTTTGTAAATTTAAAATAATTTTCTGAAAGAAAAATTTTATGAAAAAAATTTCTAAATTGTTTCGAACGACGATTCATTCTGCAGAACCGCTTACAATCGCACCATGGAAAATCAACCTAACGAGCCAGAGGTTTTTACGAATGATCCACTACCTTCGATGGGTGAACCCATGGAGGTTCAAGATGCTGCAGCATCTATATCAGCAACGCCATTTGCGCAGACAATAATCGCTGCTTCAAAATCGAAATTACAAACACAATGTGAGTACAGACAGCTTATCGCAGCATCTAGAACTCCTGCTCCAGCTCAAGACACATTACACTCGAAACACTCCCTTTCATTTCCTACTTTTCCTATAATCCTCCTATTATCAACAGAATAGCACGAATTGTAAGAAGTTAAATATCACACATGTTTAAGATACACTTCAAAATTTTCAAAAAATCGTTTTTGAGTTTTTTGTATTTTTTGCTAACTTACACCTTCAAAAATCACCTCCTAAAATTTTGGGTCGAAATTCTCAATAGAAAAATTTCGGTAGCCGTTTAAGCTTTACGCGTCGACGCCAGTTTTTACGCCTTCTTGCAGCTTCTCGGCGCGCAGCTACTGTGCGGGTCCCCTTTACAAAATACCGGTTTTTTTTTGTAAGATTTCTAAAATTGTGAGCTATTCCCTTCATACTCAGTGTCTATTCAGTCGTTCACACTCTTACGAGGTGATAAAAAGAATCAGGACATGAACAAAAAAATCAGAAGAAAGTCAAGCAACCACGTTAAAAACTGAAATTAGGCGATGAACCTGTACCTCAAGAAACTACCTATTTAACAGGTACAATTATGAAGCAAATATCAACAAATTACTCCCTAGCTATTCAAAGATATCCTGACTCTATGGAGGAAATGAAAAGACAGATGTGGGCAGGCTATTATCATCTTATTTCAACTGACAATGCACCGATGCATGAGAAGTGCAATCCTGAGTGGTGCAAATATCTCAAGGCGCAAGCAGTTAATACTACCTTCAAACATAAACCTGCTCTAAGTACTGAGGTACAAGAACTCGTAAAACTTGTGTTTGAAAAGCTGACCGAGGAAGAATTACTGAAAAGTTGTCTGTGAAAAAAAATCAGAACAATAACGAGTGTTTTAATAAAATTCTTTGGGCGATGGTCCCAAAGCATGTATTTGCCGGCAAGGAAGTTGTTGAACTTGCAGCTCAAATTTCGTCTTGCATCTTTAGCGAAGGACGAATGCCTATTATGAAAATGATGGAAGTAATGGGCTGCACTATTGGAACCAGCACCTGCGAATATGTCACATCTAAGGACGAAGAGCGAATTTCTTCGGCTGATGCCCAGGCCAAAGCTGCAACTAAAGAAGGTCGTTTGGCTTCAAAAAAGAAAAAACAACAGGAAGAGCAGCACTTTATCGATGAGGGTTCACTTCTATATGGACCAGGGATGGCGGATTAATTCATTGTGAATTAAAAAATCCGTTTTTTTTATTCGAGATCAAATTGAAAAAAAAAATTTTGAACGCGTTTTTCTCGAAATGACCTTTTTTCGAACTGTCCAGAGATAATCTCCGAAACTACTGAACCGATATCGATAAAATTTTGCAGAGTGATTTATTTAGTCTTCTTACACATGAATATACCATAATTAGGATAAAAACTGAAAAAAAAAATGTTGGCACATGGAAATTTTCAAAAACAAGGGTATTTTTTGAAATTTTTTTTCAGACTTTCGCCAAATTGTTTTTTCCGATTTTTAACTATCGGTGGTATATTCGTGTGTGACAAACCTTCATCTTTAAAACCCATTTTGAATTATGTGTTTCAGACTGCCCAATCGTGAGTTAACTATGGATAGTGATGTGACCTTTTTTCTGTTCTAAACTTCGCCACCATCTACAAGCAAAATATAAAATTAAAAAATATATTCTTATAGGCTTAGAGATAACAATAATATTGCCTAAAAGATTTTTATTGATATCTAATATAATGAGCTCTAAATAAATTCCCAAAATTTTGATGCTTTTTGAGCCTTGTAAAGTGTAATCATACCTTAAAATTTGTAAATGAAAGTTGTAATACAATTGCTCAACGCACATTTATACTTGTAAGTACTATGCAAATTGTAAGAAAAAATAAATAAAAATTGACATAATTGTATTTATGCGTACAAATAAATGTAATTGATCAATTTAATTGTGATTTCCATTTATCTAATTCTCTATATCCATACAAAATATCTATCAAACAAATAAAATTGAAATTTTCTTTTGAAAACTGCAACTATTCCATCAGTATTTTCTTATGATGTTGTCACGTTTAACTATCGTCAGTAGACCGACTTTACAGACAACCGATTATTTTTTGTTTTTAAGTTGCTGCCAATATGCACTGATGATCGAAGAGTTCTGCATTGAAATTCATTGAAATTTCAATGACTCATATTATAGTACGCATATCAATGTTTTCATTTTCCTTGGAAAAACTTGAAATTCAACCAAATATTTACATCAAGGTTCAAGATGTTCATTTAACAAGTGAGATTCATCGCCAATATTCAAAGAATTGCCAAACTTTATTCAAGAAATGATTGATGATTATTTTAGGAAATCAGTTAGTCTTTTTCAATAAATTAAATGTTCATTTTTCCTTCGCGGTCATAATTAAAATATAAGCATTCATTTTGATAACTTTTATTTGGTTCCAGTTTTTGTATCTAGCATCATCAATAAATCTATGCAATTATTTCAAATTGTGCATTTCATTCAATAATCAACTTCTTGTGCTTGTAGCGCAGGACTTAATTTAGCTATAGGATTAACGGACTCTCAAATCTTTGGGACTGAATTTAAGTATGAGCTTTTTATACTTATTATCCGGTAGAGAATTTACATGTACCCCAGTTGGACACCCATTTTTAACTGAGATTTGATCAAAATTCATATAGTTGCGATCCAATCTCGCTAGGCTATTACTCTATTCAAATAATTGATCGATGAAGCCTGAACTACGTGATAGTTGATTTTCATAATGAATAATAAAATTAAACAAGTTACTATGTTTTAACTATCACTAACTTATTGATGTAAAGAATGACAAAATTTTACATTGGTTGGACCGGTTTCAACAACAAGCTAATGAAAACTGAATACTCATGTACAATACAGGAATTACCATCAATAAAATGCTAGTAGAGGTCACAGTAACTTGAATAATAGTGCTTGGTAGGTAATTTAGTCTACCTGGTCGTTAGGGAGCTCAATCCTTTCTACCCTAGAAAATTTCCATCGATTCAAAGAAATTGAGTTTATGAGATTTATCACAGGAATGAAGAATTTTCAGCTGTTGAAGTTCTGGAAGAGGATGACATTCATTCAGACAATGTGCAGCTAAAGCTGAATCATAATTCTGATGTAGCAATGACAGGAAATGTTCTTTGAATATAGCCTCGAAAGAGCTGATATTGTTTGTCCTATATAAAAGGAATTGCACTAAAAACATGTTAATTGCTATACCCCTGATTTTTAAAATTTATCGGTTTTATCTTTTGAGTTGAAGAGCAGGCCTGACAATTTGCTAACTGGTTTAAATGCAATATAAACTTTTTTACTATCTTAAAATTCCTACAATACAGACTAACTCTTTAGAAACATTAGCCGTTGAATCCGAAATTTTAATAAGAACCTTGAATACTGGCAATTTTGAAAAGGCAAAAATTTGAGAGAATTTTGAAGAACCATAAAAATCAAACCAACTCGAAAGATAAAATTTTAATCAAACATATCAAACGCAAAATTCCATTAGTACTCACGCGAGCTGATATGTCGAATGCTATAATTGTTATTCCAAAAGTACAATATGAGGAAAAAATGGAAGATTTCATTAATAAAGGAGCGCTTACACTCGTTCATAAAGACCCAACACCACTTATACAGAAACAACTAAGAGCAGCCGCTAATGATATGCAATCAGTTTTAAGTAGCTTCGAGAGAAACAGATGGATTAAAATGAATCCTAGAATTCCTAGATTATATGGTCACATTAAAACACATAGAGAAAATAACCTCATTCGTCCAGTGGTGTCATATACCAATAGTCCAACACAAATACTTGCTAAGCAACTAAATACCAAATTCAAATCAATTTCAGATTTTCATTCACAATATAGTATAAAAAATTCATTAGAATTATTTAATAAAATGAATAATTTCCTCATGCCACCAACCGCAAAATTTATATCATTAGATGTAGATAATATGTTCTCAAATATACCTGCAACAGAATGTGTCCCCTTAATATCAAGTATTCTAGAGGCAAGAAATCTCAACGTGGTCTGTAAAGATGAGTTAATTTCTCTGTTTGATTTATGCTTGACCCCAAATTTTTTTCACTTCAATGATAAGATATATTTACAAAATAATGGTTTAGCTATGGGTTCACCCCTCAGTCCCCTTCTATCTGAAATTTTCATGTCTAACTCGGGAAACACTAAAATTATGACGTCACCTTGGACGAGAAGGCATATTCTATTTTGGTACCGATATGTTTATGACATTTTAGCTTGTTTCATTGGAACGAATAGACAACCAGAAATCTTCCTGAATTTCATTAATATCATTCATCCTAAAATTAAGTTCAAAGTAGAAACAGAAGACGATAGTAAAATCAATTTCTTAGATCTAACAGTTACCCGGGAGAATAATAACCGTTTATTAATTAATGTCTTCAGAAAACCATCGTACTCGGATAATGTCACATTCAACATGATATATCCACAATCCAAGAGAGAAAAGCCCGAAAAATTTATGTCTCTAACATATTTTGGGAAGAGACAGAACAGGTTGCTAGAGTTTTGTCTGATAGTAAAAAAGTTCATAATGCATTCAAACCAGTTAGCAAATGGTTAGGCCTGCTTTTCAACACAAAAGATAAAACCGATGAATTCGAAGAATCAGGAGTATGCCAATTCATGTTCTGAGTGCAATTCCTTTTATATAGGTCAAACAGAACGCTTTTTCAAGGCTAGATACAAAGAACATTTCTGGTCATTCCTACATCAGAAATATGATTCAGCTTTAGCTGCACATTGTCTGAATGAATGTCATCCTTTTCCAGAACTTCAACAGCTAAAAAATCTTCATTCCAGTGATGAATCTTATAAACTCAATTTCTTTGAATCGATGGAAATTTTCAAGGCATCTAGGGTAGAAAGGTTTAAGCTCCTTAACGACCAGGTAGAGATAATTACCTACCAACCACCATTATTCAAGTTACTGTGACCTCTACTAGCATTTTATTGATGGTAATTCCTCTATTGTACATGAGTATTCAGTTTTCATTAGCTTGTTGTTGGAATGGACGTATGTCCGAAACCGGTCCAACCAATGTAAAATTTTGTCATTCTTTACATCAATAAATTAGTGATAGTTAAAACATAGTAACTTGTTCTATTTTATTATTCATTAGTACTCTATTTTTACTATAGCACTGCTCACATTAACCCGAATCGACCCTGACATCAGACCAATAGGGCTCGAAATGGCAATTAAATATTACTTCGCTGGAAATTCGAAGTTCATCGCCCAAATCCATCGAATTCGTTTTATAATATAAACTTTTAGAATAACTCATGAAAAAGATAATTCTTCGCTAAGGACCACCGGCTACAAACTTTTGTGTAATCTTTGTTAATGTGGTCTGATTTAATTTTTTTGGAATATTAATAATAATAAACTTGGTAATAAACCAAGTTGGTCCTACAACATGAAGATATTTTGCCTTAAGTCCCTCAGCAATAGTTTCATGCGGATATCTTCTTTCAGGAAAACAAAATAAATATGTTTCTTTTGTTAAAGTTGCATCACAATTGGAAGTAGTGAAAAGTTGCGAGAGTACAACCGATTTCAAAGGAAAGAAGTACTTATCCCAAAATTATGGTCCAATCGCATTGTTGCCAATTATTTCGAAAGTCATGGAATTAGTGATGAAGAATGCGCTCATAGAATATCTCGAGTTACAGGGTATCATCAATGATCGACAATACGGTTTCCGTAGACAACGAACCATTAGTGACCTCCTTGTATACATTACGCATCGAAAGGCATCGCGAAGCAAGAGCCACTGCTCTTGATATCTCATATGCCTTCGACAGGGTTCAGCACGCAGCCTTAATGAATAAAGTAATCGCATATGGACTCACTGAAAAATTGCGTGGTTGTTTTAGTAGCTTTCTCTTCAGTAGATCTGTTCAGGTGGTACTTCATGGTATAACGAGTCAATTTTTGCAGGTGAATGAATAAGTTTCCCAAGGCCTAATACTCTCGCCAACCCTTTTTTTTCTTGCAGAATAATAATCTGCTCCGCACCAGCAAAATCGGAATATTTTGTCTTGCGGACGTCTATACTCTGGTGACATTACTTTCTAGTTAGCTTCCTATAACTGCTGAAGAGTCACATCGGCAAAGAATAACAGAGCATGTCATTGAATTGAGTCTTGGCGTAGATATCAGAGTGCGGGGCTGGTTGAGTTTGGTCAATTCTAACGCAAACAAGACGCAATCAACAGCGTTCTCTAGAGAAGACACTACTGGAGAACCTCCTCTAATCACGCAAGGACATCGAATATCCTGAGGAAAAAACATGCATCAGTGTCAACAATTGCCAAATCTGCTTCAGCTGAATTCAGTTTTCTTTTCAGAGCTCAGCATTACTTCACGACATCACAGCTGATGGTTCCATATAAAGAATAGGGGTGACCTGATCTGGAATACTATTCTCATAAGTGGGGCTCCGCACCCAAACATGCATTACATCTATTAGATGGTGTCCAGAAGAGAGAAGTGCGCCTCATCGACCACGAATGATCTCCTGCCTCTAGCTCAAAGGTGGCAGGTTTCTGATCTTTTTTTTTGACAGGTACTTCCATGATAAATGCTCTGAGAAATGCAGGGTTTGGTTCCAGAAAAGATCCAGCTCCTAAGAAAAACCAAGCACGTCAAAACTCCCATCAGCAGACGGTCCAACTGAAACGCCACGTATATCTCTCTGTCAAAAATATTTTGTTCACAGAGCTAATCTGCTGTGGAACTTACTTTTATCGAACAACTTTCCGATAACTTACAATTTGGCCCTCATCAAGAAATGAGTAAACAAACACATTAAATCATCTTGGGCGGCAACACTTTTAATATGACAAGCATTGCCTCCTCCCAAAAGTAGAGAATGAAAAAATATTTCATCATAAAATCTCAGGATAGGATCCTCCACTTTTTTCGAAGCTCTGTAGAATCAGAAGATGCAACTCCCAGTAAAATTTTATGCGAATTGAACTGTTTCCCCTGATCGACAGGGAGATACTTCATAATTTACATTTCATCAATCTATGTGAAATTTTGATTATTATTATTGTTGCTACCTTTTCGGAATAAAGAAACTAAATCCGAAAATAAAATCAATTATAATATATCAGTAAAAATAATAAGAAGCTGTTGTCTTATGAAATCAAAGTCGCTTATGATTTACATTCAAAAGAGAGCAAGTTTGCTTCACAAATCAAAATTGGTTCAACACAAAAATATCGGCACGACTCTAAACTCAAAAATAAGCATGGAAAATATCGGAAGAATAAGATAAAAAAGCAATCGGGATAGCAGCAATAAATAAAATAGAGAATACCAATAAAACCATACAAAGTACCTTCAGCAGGGGCTTTAATGAAAATGCCAGGACACACGTATCTTACTTTATGATTGAGCTATTGAATACCTATTTCATGAATCAGTAACTTCAACAGTGAGACAATTCCATTCAATATCCTAACCCCTTTTATGCACCATTAGGAATGGTTTTCCTACAATATCTGAAACATAATTTTGCCTTTAGTAATCAACATCATAATAACAATTCTTCATATCTGCAACCTTACTACAGAATGAAATCCCACACAATTCTCTCCACCCCTATTTCTCTACTTTGGACAGATTTTTCTCTCTTTTCCATATTTTGTAATTAAGAACTTCAATACAAATTAGATAACTCCTACTTCCCAAATCAAATAATTTGTAAATGAATTCTTAAAAAATTTTTCTGCCTCCTGCATTAAATTTTGAATACAAAAGCCTTTTACCGTTAATAAAGTTCAAAGTATCTAAACTTCAATTTCATGGCAGTTTCTTGTTTCATAATCCCACAAGAACCTCACATTTTTGCGGGGTAAAATTTATCCTATGTGTAATATGAAAGTTCACAAGTAAACCGAGGCAAGCCGCGGTAGTTTTTGACAACAAAGATTCCTTATCTTATAAATTGAATTCGATTCTTCCATCCCCTCAGTAATTAGATTTTTCCCATTTCAATCTTGATTCTTGTTGTTTGTTTTTATATTTTAGATATTCGTTATTTTCATCAGTAATTTTTTAGACGTCTGGATTAGATTTAATATATCTGAAATAAATTTGACTGAAATTAGATTGAATGTTTTGAAAACAATAAATACGCATATATATCCCACAGCAAATTGTCAATACACACTCAAGTTTGATGAGTTGTCTATACTCAAGGCGGCCAAGGCGAAACAGCAGCACCTGTCCAGCTCTACTTTACACAAAACGACGATCGTAACTCTTCACAACTCGATCACCAAACTAAAGTACCATTAACGGTACATCCCCTCCTGAGTACCTGCAGCAAAGTGTTGTGCTCCTCTGGGTCCTTGACCCTCCGCTCTTGAAGATGACATGAGTAGACCAACTTCTTCTTCAGCCAGTTCAATTCAAACACCGGCATGACTTGGTACCATCTAGTCATGGGGATGTCATCGTATCCGTACCATCATTAGAATCCATAGCGCGCCAAATTTGAATTAAATCTTCCTTGAAAAGATACGAATATCCACACGCGTACGGAAACGCAATAATGATATTATTTCCGATATTCCGCAGTTCTTGAACCGTTATTGTTTTCAATGTTTCTTAAATGTGATGAATTCATGTGAACACTGTTAAACAATATTTAATAAAATAGAGAGTTTATTGAACTGTTTCTGCTATCCTGCAAGGTGAGTTTCTAAATATAATCAAAACATGATTCCGTTAGTGAAGTGACCTTGTCAGTGTCTTTGCCTTACGTTTAATCGTATATTTTGATAAAAGAAATACATATACTTACTCTATCATATATGTTTTTTCTGATGAAAATCTAATGTATTTTTTCCTTTGAAAGAATTTTTCAATCTTATCGTTATATTCTGAATGAATTAAATAACGGAAATGATTTTGGTTAGTGCCTCAACAAGTGGCAAGAACAAATTAATAGGTTGCTTTTATTCTTGTTTGGTAGAAACTTTTCTTCGATCGAAAGAATACACAAAGTCGTAGGTGTTAGTGCTGAAGAGTCAATATAAATTACATTTTCTTTGATCGTTTGATATATTTTCTTCTTCTGAGAGTCCAGCAAATCATTCTATAAATATCCGGAAGTGTTTTTGCATTCACAAATCTTTGGAGAACTACTCGAATTGAAGAATTTAATTACATAAAGGAAATGTTGTGTAATGAAAGATATTTAGTGTTTGAAAATAGTGAGTTCCAAATCGATACCTTCCGAGAAGTTTTTTTAAACAGCATCCACCCTGCAAATCCCTCGTTTTCTTTTCCGTTTCGAAATATTCAATTCATGTTTCAACTTTTTATTCGGTGTTGGATAATATCTACTGTTTTCACATAGGACGTTTTATAATAATGTAAAATTCACTACAAAATATGACGTTCTCATATAAACCCGAAGACCACAGAATTAATACTTATTTTTCTGTGATCATCATCATCTATATATATTTATATATATATATATATATATATATATATATATATATATATATATATATATATATATATATATATATATATATATATATATATATATATATATATATATATATATATATATATATATATATATATATATATATATATATATATATATATATATATTTTTTATGAACATTGAGTTAATGTAATCTTTTTTGTTATTGGGTTGAGGATCACTCACGTTGCTCACCTTGATGTACACGATTGTGAGCAAGTCCTGTATTTATATATTATTTCAATTGACCGTAACCTTTCAGTGTCCTAACGAAGGCAATAAATTAGCCGAAAACTAGACAATTCAAAGAATAGGTTATCTTCTGGTTTGAGTGAATGGAAACCTAATAACCCAAAAAAGATTATTTATTTTTATATATATGTATATATCTAGCTGTTGGCCAATTTATTGCCTTCATCAGGACACTGAAAGTAACGAGAATCGCGGTCAATTGAAATAACATACAAATACAAAAATATATATATATATATATATATATATATATATATATATATATATATATATATATATATATATATATATATATATATATATATATATATATATATACTGATGATTCACCAGTGGCGCGAAGCTCTGTAGCTCGTACACTCTTGAAGATTTCATTTTTGTTCGAACGGTATTGTATTTAGAAAGTAAAAATCTAAGGTTATTTCAGATTGGAAGACCACTTGTTTTTTGAATATTCAAGAGCGTCCTGAACTCTGCTATAATGTCCTTAAGTAATAAGATTTTTTGGTGAGTAGTTTCGTCACAATACATTTTTCCGTAAATTTTCATGAAAATAGGCTCTCACATCATTCGTTTCATTATTGCCCAAGGAAAGACCGTTGAACTCTCGACAACATTTGCGGATTAACTGACTGAAAGGCGTCGAATATTGTCTGTCTAACATATCTAACTGTGTTGTAGAAGGAATCAGGTATACGATGCTCTTAATATAACCCCACAAGAGAAAATCTAAACTTGTGAGGTCCGGAGTCCTAGCTGACCATCTAACAGGACCACCAAGTCCTATCCATTTTTTTCGGAAATACATGATTCAAATGCTCTCTAACCTGATTTGAATAATGTGCCGGTGCTCCTTCCTGTTGAAACCACAAATCTTGTCTTATACGCTCTGGTACATCGGCAAGTAACATTGGCAGATGATTTTGCAGAAAATCTAAATACATTTCACTATTGAGGTGCCCGTCGATAAAGTGCGGCCCAATTAGATATCCATCTACTATAGCGGCCCATACATTCAAGGACCAACGATGCTTTTACAAATAATCGAATATTTTGAAAATGATCGAGGATAAAGATAAGGTTACTTCAGCAAAAATATAGCTCAATATTTTATGCGTTGGCATCTATTATAAATTACAGGATGTTCCATTCGAAAAATTAAGATATGATTTTTTGTAAAATTACAATATTCAATAATTTTTTGAGTCACTCCTGTATACAATGAGGACAATCTATTTCAATTCATCAATAAATCTATCCTTGGGCAATAAGAAAACGAAAGGAAAAAGTATTCATTGTCTCTGGCTGAAGGAGCATGCCTATCTTCATGAATTTTCGCGAAAAAAAAATATTGTGACGAAATTATTCACCAAAAAAGGACTTCCAGTCTGAAAAAAGCACCCAAGATTTCATTTTCAGAAAATTGGGACACCCTGTTTACTTCAAAATAAAATGCTGAAGTAGATTCTTACTTTCTAAATCGTTCGAACAAATATATAAATCTATATAATATATATATATATATATATATATATATATATATATATATATATATATATATATATATATATATATATATATATATATATATATATATATATATATATATATATATATATATATATAGTAAAATGTTGATAAATTCTTCCGGTTTCTCGTTCGTTGATTCTGGTACTGACCATTCGTTGGTTGTCGTTGACTGACGACGTTTCGACTGGATTGCACCAGCCATCTTCAAGTCGGAGATTCTTCTTCACAGTAGACGAAATATCTCGAAAGAATTTATCAACATATATATATATATATATATATATATATATATATATATATATATATATATATATATATATATATATATATATATATATATATATATATATATATATATATTTATTGATCAAGTTGATTTTTATTTGCTAACCCTTTCTTCGAAAATAAACAATATCAATTAATATTTGAATATAACTGGTTGCAGCAATCCATTGAAGGGTGTATTCAGAATATCAGATTATTGTAGACATTCAGAAATCCGTCAACGTCAGCTCTTGAATCAGCTCTTGAATTCACTGTCTTAGGTTCTTTTTGGATTTCGATCATTTCTAGAATGTTTCTTTTAAAGTCGTTGCTTTCAGATGCAAGAACTCGTACATCAGCAAAATTAAATGTATGTAGTGGTTCAATGCTATGTTTCGCTAGGGCGGTACTTTTTTATTAGATCTAACGGAGTAGTCGTGTTGGTATATTCTTTTATGCAAATATTGTTCAGTATTACCGATATAGCACGCTCCACAGTCCTGACAATTAACCTTGTATATACAGTGTGTTTTGTTCTCATGTTTCACCCTTGGCCTTAGAGTGGTGAAAAATTGTTTCCAGTAGTTGTTAGGTTTGTGTCCAATCTTGATGTTGTAATTTTCTAGGCATTTGTCAATTGGTTTTGACAGTCCGGGTCTATAAGTGAGACCGATGTATTCAAAATCTAATTTTCCCTTTTCCTTTGTTCTGTATTGTATATCTCATGTATTCTCTTCTTTATGAGTAGTTCATAAAAACTAGGTGGAAACGCGTTTCTTTTTAGTATGTTCTTCAATTTCTTTATATTTTTTGTTCTGAATTTTAGGGTGTGATAGTTTGATGGCTGTATCAACCAGGCTAACCCTTTTTTTGTATCGGTTTGATAAAATTGATTCAGAATTTAGGTATCTACCACTCCATTGACAGAAACACACAAATGAGGAAATAAGATTCTGAGCCGAATTGATTAAAAAAAGGTATGACTATCGGATTACTATTTTCAGAGAGAAACCTGGGAGGAATATTACAAGATTTGAAATTTAATATTTTCCGTAAGTGTTGGAAAAAATTTCTCCTCGCTTTTTCAATATTTTTGCAAAGATTTTCACGAATAACAGCCGCTGTAAAAATAACAATCATTTTCAATTTACATAGTTTTTAATTTCGTCCAGATTCATATATTCAGCATATTTATCGTGATATTTACTTATGTTATACATATTTCACTCATCGGGCAGTACTAATTATATCCATTATTTGATTTAATTCATCAATAAGAATTATATCTGGTGTTATGTGATATATTGATAAGTTGGAAATAATGTTGTATCATAATAAAGTTTATATTTGTCATTACCATGAACTATGTCAGGCTAAATTAAAATGAATAATATCAGCGACATTAGTTTGTTCCAAATTAACTGTTGAGGCAAGTGATGAGTAATGTGACAATATATAAAAAACTGTTTCGGAAGAACGAATGCACATAAGCAATAATCAGCTATGTTTTGCTTGATGATATATTTTTCATAATTTCTTGTGGAGCCAACATGATTTGGGATCTGGGACCACAATTACCGAGCCTTCTGTTTCAGCGAATAATTCCTTAGATATAAACCATCTATTAGGAACTATTTCATCTATATTATCATTTTGAAATTTATTAGTGTACTTTCCGTGCAATTTCTTCTGCATTCAACTATCTTTTTCACATTCACTTTCTAAGATATTAAAATTATCCTGTTATATTGTCAAATTCAGAAATGTGAGCGTATAATTTGCAGGGACAGCAATACGATGCACTACAGACAATCTTTGCTTATCATGAAAATAAAAAGATAGAATGTTTACTATGAAGATAGTTTAATTCATTCAGTCTTCACCACCTTTCACATGTTTAGGTAGAGTGGTTCTCTGATCAACTCTTCAATAATTTTAACCCGAAATGAATAGCATTTAATTCATGAGATAAAAGATTAAGGTAAAAACAAAACCAAAGAGCACTCAGAGGATCACCTTGAGAAATGCCCCTTCTGATTGAAATGACTTCGGATGTTAACGTTTGATCGAGAATATTTTGACGAAAATTGGTTCTTCAATTTTTTATGAAAAATTAAAGTAAAATACAATAACAATAGCCACGAAAGATGAGAACGAGTGCCTTTTGGTAATCGATATAAACTATATGAATATTTCTTTTTTGTATGAACTTGATTCGTAGTACAATGAATAACAATCTGCTCATTAGTATCAAGATACTTTTTCCAACGTCCTCTCCAGACAACATCTGGAGAGAATATTATAATTTTCCAAATGTGAATAGATTGTTTTGGTGATATATACAGTTAAAATTTTATATATTGTTGGAAGGCAGGTAATTGATTCATATTGAGACGGATCAATAGTATTCTTACTCCTGGGTTTCAAACCAGTAATTCCTTATGTAAAAAAGAAGGATTATCTGAATGCAAGAGAAACTTTTACCAAACATGAAAACCAGTAATACATGGAGATTTTCAATTTGTTGAATTTTCAATAACTGATGTTATATTATCGTTTTGTCCAATTGCATACCTTATATTTTATGAAATGTAAGCATTTTATATATAATCCTACTTGTATATGAAACGTATTGCCTTGGAACTGCCCAATTGAAAACCAATAATCCATTAAATATTCAATTTTAGAAACCTCGTTTGGTGTGAAATATTTTCTGTTGTTCTCAAAATAATTTTTATATGTCAATATATTCTTTTTCTGTTTATTTTTGTTTCATTTTATTTATACGTTTGAGCATATAGAAACATTCCTTGAATATGTGTCATGAGTTTTTGATCGATTACTTTCGCAATATTATACGAATCTTCCTAAATCTCAACGAACACATGGAATTTTATATATTAATCTTTGTTGCCACATAGGTTCTGTCCTAATATTATAGTCAGATATAAAATTTGCTAATATGACCACACAATGTTTCGCTGCTGAATTGCTGCATGGTATATCAACATATGAAGTAATTGATGCACTTTCTCGTGTCTCTGCTCGTGAAGCTATCGTTTTTCTTTCAAAGCTTGGTTTAAACGCATAAGTGATAGTTACTTTCAGTTTGAGGAGCTCATAATGAGCAACACCTTGCTATTCCATCCAAATAGAGGTGAGGAGTTTATAATAATGAATATTTGGTTTTGAGCACGATGTAGCGGCATGACCGAGGTAACATCACATCATTTGATGCTCAGAGTATCCACAATTCGCCATCAGTCACGATATACTGCAGAAAATATGTTCTTTTCTATCGTTGAAGCAAAAGCCCCACGTTAAAAAACGCCTTTCGATGTCTCTTGGCTTTAACTAATAGAGGACCTTAGGTGCTTCTGGGATTTTTATAGGACTCTCAAATGTTTCGAAGCGATAGTGTCGTCTACTGTAATGACTTTCAAGTGCAGATAGCGTCTGACATTCGTCTTCGTCTAGTAATTGTTTTTATACTTTATTTTAAAACATTTTCTGCAGGATAGAGCGTTTCGTATATCCTGTTCGAACGTAGAAACCTGTCACTGCATAGAATGTTCCGTGAAGACTAGACGAATTCTGTATGATTCAGCGGAAGATGTTTTATGATTAAAATTATGCAATAAAATTCCTCGCAACCACCCTTAACTTAATAATGTTTTTAATAGCATTGCTGACCAACATAGACCAAAGTTTGACATTTCAGACTGTAGTCTGAAACGGGTCTATGCGTTACCATCAAAAGCCACATGCCTAGTTCTAGTGAAGCCATTTGTTTGAAAACAGCGAGAACTTATTCAAGGACCTATATGTTTCTCTAGTTAAATTATACTAGCATATGAAAACCTTTACACTCTCTTTCAAAGAATCCTAGGAATTCATTTAAGTTCTTGCAGAAAATGTGATCAATTTAAAATTTCATGCATTATATTGTTTATAAGTGAGAAAATTTCCCATAGTTTTTCAAAAACAGTTGAGTTAGAACTACATTTTCGATTCAGGGGATATTGTTTAAGATACCACCCATTACTTATGCATACTCCTTTTTAAATCAAGCACAACCCCTTTTGAGACATTCATTGTAAATCGAAAATTTTGCAGTTATTAAATTATTCAGCCAATCGGTGATTCATCCATAATATTCATCTAAATTAGGGTAGTTTTCCAATTTATAAATTTCTTTAGTCGTAAAGCAATTCAAATTACTCATAAAATTTCACTCGCACAATTTGCTTCATTTAAAAATTTGAGGGGTTTCAACATTTTCCGTTATAGATAAGTAGCTTTGACTGAAAAATGCACGCCTTTAAATAGCATTGAAGCTGTTTCGCTTATTGATTAGGAATCACTAGTTTTCCAGTGATTGTCTGTTTCTGATTTGTTGCCGCTTCCTGTATATACTATATTATATGCAGTTCGAAACAAATACATACTTGACAGTATTTTTCTGGTTCATTTGTTATACTCATAGATTATCAACTGTTTTCACTCATTCCGACTTGATCTACAGGCATATATGAATACACTGTAGATTACTTTGAAAGAGTGTGACGTTGGTGTGCGTTTTCGCGTCTGGGTGTTAACCCAGAAAATACGGAACTGGTTGTTTCCACGAGAAAGCATAGGATATCATCATGTTCGAGGCCCATTCTCATTGTATCAAGACTCGACATGCAATAATCCATTATTTGCTTGAAGACTATACTGAATAGAAAGCTTAGATGGGTTCAGCATCTTGAGCTGCAGACCGGCAGGTTTTCTGCTGCCTTGATGACATATTGGAGTACCTTTGGCGATGACCACGAAGGATTCCTCGCCTAGTGAAGAGGACATCTGAAACACGGATGGAGAGATTTCAACCTTCCATAAGATAAACATACAACAGTTTTCCAGTCAGAGATAATAGCAATACTTGGCTGTGCTGAAAGGCTAGGAGCACTGGCTACAACTAATGAGTGGCTCATGATCTGTTCCGACAGTTGGACTGCTCTGGTAGCTGTAGGTGCATACAAGATTACTTCTAAGGTAGTCTGGGAGTGGCTTTAGGCTTTAACAACTGGCGGTATAGAACCATATCCGTCTATTCAGAGCTCTCACACTGGGATCAGAGGAATTGATATTGCATGACTTAAAGCTTGAAGCTAAGAATGCGATTGATGTTTCAGCTGGTGTTATTAAGGCAAGGCTGGGGGACTGGCTTGCGAAAAAATAAAGGAACACCTCGATATTATCGCAAGTCTAAGGAAATTCTGAGTATGTCACCTCGTAACACATGAACAAGGTTGGCGATTGAAGGACGTCAAAATAATGGATGGCTCCTAACACAGATTTTGGAGAGGTATGTCAAGATCATATCACCTATTCAAGATAGGACTGTATGATAATCCTAAGGTGGAGTGAAATTGGAGACGAAAAGCAACTTCATTCGATCATCAAATTTTCGGCATGAATCCGCTGTAACCGACTGGAGAGCGATGCTGAGTGATTTGCCGAAAATGCTACCTCGCTCTACTTGATACTTGTCTGTAAGAATTGAGTAGGGGATGTAGAAAAAGGAAGCGGCAAACGAGAAGCCATAGGCTAAGAAGTCGAAATTCATGACGGCCCTTTGATATAACCCCGACTTCAAGATAACTATTGATTCTTGCAGTAGGAAATTCTAAATATTATTTACTATCGTGGACTTATGCACTATCTCAGCTGTTAGCTGGATATAATTTACCTTTCCCAGATTTAGCAATCAAAGGGAATAGGCTCGATTACAATATACTTGACATAAATTTCCTAACTATCCTACATGTATTAAGAATTACAACTTTTTGCATTTCTATATAGGTATTCTTATGTAATTCTAACTTCTTAAGGCTATCATGCAAAGTTTTGGGTATTAAACCAGTCGAGGATATGATGACAGGAACAATATCTATTTTCTCGAGGTGCCACATCTGCTTGATCTCAATAGCAAGGTCTGTGTATTTGGACTTTTTCTCCTGGAACTTGTTCAGCACGTTGTTATCATTCGGTATGGCGACATCCACCAGCATTGCTGTTCTGGCTCTCTTATCATACACCACTATGTCCGGCCTATTATTCGTCACCATTCTGTCAGTGATAACAGGCCTATCGTAGTATAATCTGATAGAGTCATTTTCCAATACGGGCGCCGGCTGATACTTGTAATATGGCTGGAAGGTTTTCAGAAGTCCATACTTGTGTGCAAGTTTCTGGTGGATAATGTTGCACACTTGATTATGCCTGTGAAGATACTCCATATTGGCCAGTTGTTCGCATCCGGACGTAATATGCTGTATAGTCTCCGATCTTATATGGCATTTTCTGCACTTATCTGTTTGTAATGTTCCGTCCTTCACTATAAATTTTTTGTAATTGTTTGTAGCGATCACTTGGTCTTGGATGGCCATAAGGAATCCCTCTGTTTCTGCGAATAATTCTCCTTTCATCAACCATTTGTTGGAGACTTCTTTGTCGATGTGTGGTTGACTAATCTCATGGTGATGTCGTCCATGCAATTCCTTTCTTGACTATTGCTCTTGTTTTTCAGTATCTGATAGGAACGGTAGATTCAGCAGGTCATCTCTGGTTTCAAGATTTAGTGGTGTTTATCCCCTATCAGCCAACGATACCACTCTATGGAAGTCAGAAGTGAAAGCTTTTGCAGAGAAGAATTCTCTGAGATTTTTTATCTGCTCGGTGTGTAAATTGACAACATCTATTAATCCGCGTCCTCCTTCTTTCCGCTTCAAAGTTGTTTGTACCACAGACGATTTTGGAT
The DNA here is from genome assembly GCA_013387265.2 of Cryptolaemus montrouzieri. NCBI lineage: Eukaryota > Metazoa > Arthropoda > Insecta > Coleoptera > Coccinellidae > Cryptolaemus > Cryptolaemus montrouzieri. The sequence continues at coordinate 47,057,735 of JABFTP020000185.1, read as the reverse complement.
GATGATTGTTGTACTTTGTCAGCATCGTTCGGGTCTGCCTTTGAATATCATCCAGTTCTGTCTTAGTCCATCTGATTATTCCAAATGAGTAAAGCAACACTGGAATGTTAATTGCCTTGACTAGGTTCCCCGAGTTCAACATTGATTTCAGCACAGACTTTAGACGCTGACTGAACTCTGAACAAATCTTCTCCTTTGATTGTTTTAGGTCTAGCAATCTAGCTTGTTGGTATCCCAGATATTTGTATGTTTCGCCATCTCTCATGCACTGTATAATATCACCGTTTGGAAGTTGTGTTTCACCGTCTATGACTTTCCCTCTTTGAATGTTTACAGCAGGTGGGAGATTATATGATAATTCCTTTCTGCTTTTATCCTAAAATAAATAAAATTATTATCGTGGACTTATGCACTATCTCAGCTAGTAGCTGGATATAATTTACCTTTCCCAGATTTAGCAATCAAAGGAATAGGCTCGATTACAATATATTTGACTTAAATTTCCTAACTATCCTACATGTATTAAGAATTACAGCTTTTGCATTTCTATATAGGAATTCTTATGCAATTCTAATTTCTTAAGGCTATCATGCAAAGTTTTGGGTATTAAACCAGTCGAGGATACAATGACAGGAACAATATCTATTTTCTCGAGGTGCCACATCTGCTTGATCTCAATAGCAAGGTCTGCGTATTTGGACTTTTTCTCCTGGAACTTATTCAGCACGTTGTTATTATTCGGTATGGCGACATCCACCAGCATTGCTGTTTTGGCTCTCTTATCATGCACCACTATGTCCGGCCTATTATTCGTCACCATTCTGTCAGTGATAATAGGCCTATCGTAGTATAATCTGATAGAGTCATTTTCCAATACGGGCGCCGGTTGATACTTGATATTATTATTATTATTATTACTTGAAGTTTGTAGCTATGTCATTGATTTATCTTGTGAGGACCGCTCTACAGCCTTTCGCAAACATTTCTATTTACCTAATATAATTGAATGAATTGGCTCATTTCACATTTCAACTTTGTCATAAACGAGTCTTCTGGTGATAAAATTATAACACTTATCATAATAAACTCCATTTCTTGCTGGCGAAATTTTGATGGAATAGCACAAGATCCTGGAAGTGGTTTACGATGATAAATTGCATTTCTACAGGATAATTCCAGGAAAACTATATTGGTGGGAAATATTGCTAGTATCGTACTGAAAATACAGTACCTACCGGCGTTCTCACCGTCGGACGTGGGTGTATTACATAAATTTGTAATGCACAGAAATTCAATATTATGATTTACTAGAGTTGATTAATATGCATAAATTTGATGAATATTTATATTCATCTACCTGACTTCAGGGTGATTCATTTTTATTAAAAAGCAACGAAACTGGTTTATTATCATGAAAACTAAAACACAATAGAAATCATTATACGTCACGTGTGTTTGAATCTAATTCAGAAATAACTCTGATTTAGTATTATCTTCATTAATGAAAAGAAGATTGGAATTCCGTGCTACCTTTTCCTATTTATTCCTAAATTCTTCTACAAGTTTTGTATATCCATGAAATTTACGTAGTGAAAAAGTGAGGAAATATATTTTTTGTTTCTTAGAAACAATTTGCCATAGTAAATAATTTTCTATTTTCTCATATTATATGAAATAGGTATTGAATCGACTGCTATATTTCCACAAATAATTATCGATTTCTGTTTGGACTTATGATTAAAGAGCTGAAGATACTTGAAAATGACCGATAGGTTGAATACGGTCGTGTATCAACAAATAAACGTGGAAAACTGACAAAAGTGTACTTTCTCTTTCATTAATAGAAATAGATTTCCACAAAATAAATATGTCATCATCATATCATTGATTCCTTGTATACATGTAGTGGATCATGATTAAAAAAAAACTTCTGAAGCACATAAATCTTCTTCAAAAGAAAACAGATAAGGTGACAAATATTATCTGAATATAGAAAATCAATTCAGTGCTGTAACTCAGTCCCACTGATCTCTTTCTACGAGGGTTTATCAATGGTGATTGATTTTACTGTGATAGTTTATTATTAATGTTTTGAAAAGTTTATGTCTATTAACATGTTAACCAACGGCCATGATTGCGTGATTGTAGAGTATGGTGGGGCAGCCATATTGTGTTGATGTTGAACCGTCTTTGTCACATTTCCGTATACAGAAATCCCACAAATCAAAATACGATTACAGAATAGCCATAACTAGAAACAACGTCATGCGAATGAGCTCGATGCTTACGGCCTTAACTTTCAATAATGCTGGTCTCCTAGAATGGGTATATTGTGATCTTTCTATTTAATTATCAGTCTTTTTCCAGTTTACAAAATCTGTTTCATAGTGTAGTATTCTTAAGAGTTTAAGTGAATAATAATATACTGAAGATAAACGAGGCTATTCATAGAAACAATAAAAATAACAATCTTAATTATTTTCCTGATAAGTTGAACAAATTAAAATGGGAAAAACGTAATCAATTCAGAAACACGTGCATCTACAACTCTGTCGCTCAATGGTCACGGTCCAGTTGTCTTCGTTGAAGCATGTCCCATGCATGAGACTCGTACTGAAATATAGAGCAAGCCAGTCATATAAGGTAATATCTTGTCCTGCCAAAAAACTGCTTGTTATTCTCGCTATATATGGAATACCATTATAAAACATCAAATTAAAAGCTGGACCAGCAATATTTGCGTGCAAAATGACAACTGGTACTTGAAACATGACAGCTTATCGATTACCAATGAGTAGTGAGCTCAATTCTACGGCCAAGCAAAATACTAGTTCACAACTTGAGTGTGCTTTTTATATAGCTGGGAAACTCTCTGCTAGATTGGATTTGATTTTTAATGTCATGTGATATCCAAATACGTTTTGCTAGAGAATCAGGATGAATAGGAATTCGTCAGTGAATTAAACATTGCCCTGTACTGTTTTCAAACCTAATTTAGGTTAGATTTCAAAGTTTTTCATTGGAGCGAAACGTCTTCAATGAAAGAATAGATGAACAGCTCGAAAAATTAGTTGAATGGAATACTGAAAAGTCAATTGCAAAATGAATTGGAGATATACAAAACGGACGATGTTTATAATAACAAACAGTGATATTTTCAGTAACGTAGATGATTGATCAATTCAGGTGGAGTTACAGTATCATTTACGAGGAGTAGACATCCTCCGGCCGAAAACCTTAATTGTATATTTTCGGTCTTGGTATAGCGATTTCAGAGGTGCTTGACAACGTTCCGAGTAACTGTTATCGTATTTAAGATATCAACTTGAAGCATTCTGATTTCGATCATTTCCGCACCAGCATATAAACATGTGCAGCTATGAGAAACAATGCTGTTATTAATAATTCATAGCTGAGTGCACCCCTTCTTTCTTGGCAAGTAGTACTCATGTGCATATAATTGATTTCCAATTGATTAATGCTATGAGAATTTTAAATGATGCTATTACCTCAACCCAATTTTTATGGCTTCAAATCTTCTGCGATTCAATTTCTCCACATATACGCAGATAATCAGCATTGAAAATAGTTGGAAGAAGTATCATTCCCTTCCAGAACTTTTTTCATGTATCCAAGAACTTCGGAGTTCTTTTCTCTTGATATTGAAATCTTAACGACCGCTTTGTTCGCTTGCTTTTATGCGTACTCCTTCATATGCGTTAGTCATTTGGGAAAGTGAAGAAGTGAAAAGAGTTGTCGTTTTCAATAGGTGCCTCATACAAGATCTTACCCAGAAGGTTTTAATCCCAGAAGAAGGATTTGGTGTAGCTTAAATCATTTAAAAACGATTGTTATAGTTGCTTTTCAGGTGGAGTTTTGTAGAAAATCCATAGTATTATTGCTCAGAAAACTATGTGCTTAGAGACACGAAATTCTTTTATTGCTTTTCTTTTATTTTTAAAATTTCGGCCAATCCACATACACCAATCGAAGTTCTCGTTAAAATGAAGAATGAAACGTTAACAAACACAACTGTTACTGATACACCCCGGAAGGGCGAAAATAGTTCTTCCTCAAGTTTTTTCTTACTGTTCTGTTGAATCATAGAAGAAATTACGTATGTTTCACTAAATTCTCTTCATTTTTCTGAACATACACATAGCCTTCGCCCAACTCAAATCAATAATAAGTAATATAGCTTTTATTTTTCGAAATGACATACTCCCTATTTTTATTCGAGTTAATAAGTGAATAGCTTTCCAACTTATCAGTGTTTATAAATTTCCTTCTGGGGATTTCCCCAGAAATATAAATTTCACTCAGGTACGCTGAGAATTTTTATTATATTTTCGATATCTTAATGAGAAAATGAAATAGATAGAAATCCTCAAGTGATCATTGAACTAAAAATAAAATTTTCTAATTGGAAATTTTGCCATTGAAATAATCTAGTTATTTTTCTACTTTATTTCATAAACAGAAAAGATATTTAATGAAATAAATTTTAGGTATAGCTCAATATATTTGAAAGCATGTTAGAAATAGGACAGTAGTTAAAATAATCATTATCAAATATTTTGAAGATACAACAATTGTAATATCGGCTATAATGATTTATGGTAACAATTTCTACCAAGTGTTCCCAACCAAATCTGACATAATATAGCTAGCGAATACTACTTCAATTTAGTGATAAAATGTTCACATGAACAACTAATTTCTTCCTTTTTCTCGGGGTGTCAAAATTTGAAAAAAATTTATACAGGGTGCTACATAATAGTATCTTGGGGAGGTAAATCTACGTGCAATTTTGAGAAAAAAAGTTTTTATGAACATAGGTCCGCCAAAGCTTCGTTATGGAGCAACAGGGTGTTGAAATTTCCGGAAAAATTGTTTTTTTTCTCCAACACTCCTGCAGTTTTTGAGATATTCAGCCCAAATTTGGAATACAAGCAATTTTTCACAGTCTCCATCATTACACGTGCTAGATTTCATCTGAAATTCACAAGGTGTCTTCTTTTCCGAGGCCATGTACCAGTAATTTTTTCGTATCTCCAGCCGTTTTCGCGTGAAAAATTATTAAATTTGAATTATTTGAATTGTTGTTATTCGCTAAATAGAATGAAAAAATAATAGAAATACTGGATAGGTATGCCCTAAGTTTGCTTTCATTTTGATAGCTCGTCTCCTGAGACTCAACTTATACTAATTCAATATCAAACTGAAAAAGAAGAACAATTAAAAACTAAATAAATTGCTGGAAGTGTCCTCCACCTGCAAGAATACAGCCTCTGTCTTTCGCATATTATCACGCACTCTTTGAAATTATTCGATTTCTCAATTCTTCTACAGTGCTCACTGGAGTGGTATAAACTAAACTTTTAAAATATCCCTAAAAGAAAAAGTCTAAACTATTTAATTCTGGGGACTTAGGAGGCCCTGGTTCTGGCCCACCCCGACCTATCCATTGGTTGTTGAATGTATTATTCAAGAATTCCATAGCTTCTCCACTAAAATGTGGTGATGCCCCGTCATTTTTATACCACATTATGTTTCTCACCAAAAGTAGCACATCCTCGAGCAATAAAGGTAACTCCTTCTCAAGAAATTGCCTATACGCGGGACCGTTTAGTCTGTTAGGTAAAAAAATGGCCCAATCAAATAATTTTCAATTATTCCGACCCAGATATTTTGCGAGAATTGTTCCTGATGATGAGATTCTTCAATCAAATGGGGGTTTTCCTCAACCCTGTAATGATTATCGTGAAAATTTGTGATAGCAGTTCTCGAAAAGTCATAATCATTCGTCTGAAGAAGCTACGGTGTAGTGAAACGCGTTACGAATCGCAATTATTAAGTAAAATTCCTTAAAACACAGTACTTGTTTTTTATTATCTCGAAAAGTTAACTTCGTCTGTGAACATTATTTCACTATCAAAATGAGCATTTTCTCTAATTTTATCTAAGAATTATCGACAGAAATTCAGTCTTGAAGGAAAATCTCGAGGAAGTAGAATTTGGACACTTTGAATATGAAACGGGTAAAATGAAAAGTCGTGGAGAGTCCTCATGACTCGAACATGTGAAATATTCAACTGATTTTCTTGTACTCAAATGAGAATTCAAATCAATACAATTCAAAACTGCTCCTCAATATCTGGAGTTCTGATAGTTTGAGCACATTTTAAATGATTATTTTCAGTAAAAGTACCAGATTCCCTCAACCTCCTGTGGATATTTGAAAATGTTCGCCTGTCTGGTGTTACTCTATTTGTGTTTCCATCAGCCAGACTGTACATGTAATGATATCAGCCAATTCGGCGTTAGTAAAATTAGCCATAAGAAAATAGAATAAACAATTCGAGCAGACACTAGTTCAACTTTAGCAACTGTCAAAATAAATAAATGAATGAACAAAATCTTAGACTATACTAGTCATTTTTTTAATTAGAAATGTTTTCAATTCAGGGAAGGCATACAATCGTTCAATAATCTATTGCTCGTGAACGGTTAGAGATACGATAAAATGACAGGTATCAAAAAAGTTTCTGAATTGAACGAAAATGACGAAAATTGATTAAACGCTGATCAGTGGCGTACACCAAAAAGTTTGGAAGGGCAAAAGAAGACATAGCTCCGGAAAAGAAAACCCATTGTAGACTCTAGTTAAAATGATGATAGTAATGATGGAGGCTGTAAAGAATAGCTTGCGTTTCGAATTTGGGCTGAATTCATCAAACACTGCAGGAGTTTTGAAGAAAAAACAAATTTTTCCCGGAAATTTCAACACCCTGTAGCTCCGTAACAAAGCCTTTGCGGACCTATAACTATCTGACCTTTTTTCTCAAAATTGCACGTAGATTTACCCCCTCAATGGTTAGATATACGAAAAAATTACAAGTATCAAAAAAGTTTCTAAATTGAACGAAAATGACGAAAATTGATTGAACGCTGATCAGTGGCGTATTGCAAAAGTTTGAAAGGGCAAAAAAAGACATGGTTTCGGAAAAGAAAACACATTGTAGATTCTAGTTGAAATGATAACAGTAATGATGGAGGCTGTAAAACAATTGCTTGCATTCCAAATTTGGGCTGAATATCTCAAAAACTGCTAGAATTTTGATGAAAAAACATATTTTCCCGAAAATTTCTACACCCTGTAGCTCCGTAACAAAGCCTTTGCGGACCTATGTTTATCTGAACTTTTCCCCAAAATTGCACGAAGATTTATCCCTCAAGTTGTGACATACTATTATGTAACACCCTGTAGACATAAATATATTCATAACCTCTTAGTTGATTTGATCAAGATTTGACGATGATATTGAGAGTGGTAAGGGGCTTATTTATCCCTGATTTACACAAATTTATTTAATGAAGTATGAAGCTAGCAGACATCGTACTCAATTAATTTTTTTCATGAAAAGAGGCGATGCTCAAGATGATGTAAGAGTTGACTCGCTTTTTGAGGAGACTACATCGGAAAGATGTTCAGTAGAAGCAATTTCCTCAAAACACTAGCCATGTAAACAAAAGAATTCTCATAGGAGGTGCTAGTTGAACTACCTGCTTATAAAGTTTTCCGCACACCTGATTTTTCTTCGGAACTAGATTTGTTTCGCAATCAAAGCTGTCAGTTCTTCAGAGTATTTGCCATGAAAGTATCTGTAAAATTGAGGAAGATCATCAGTCTGCCACCTTTGAGCGAGGGGATGGAGATCAGGCGTGATCTCGGAGAGGTCGATTAACATACTGCTCTCTTAGGGACATTATCCAATAGATGCAATGAATGATTTGGTGCGGAGCCCCATACATGGGAACAGTATCTTAGGCCAGATAGTACTTGTGCTTACTATAAAAGCATCAGATGTGATGGCGTAAATTACTGAAAAGAAGCAAAAGCAGTGTTGGCAAATGTTGACATATGGCCATGTCAGTATTCAATGTGACGCCGACTAGATTCATGTTCATTTTTGAGGCAATCTGATGTTCTTGCATGATTGCATTCAGTTCACATAGAAATCGCCAGCTACACTATAATATGTTCTCCAAGTGTGAATTCAGTTAAATGCTCTGTTGGTATCTTTGTCGGTGTGATTCTTCAGCAGTTATGTGATGCTGACTTGGAAATGAGGACACCTCTATGCAGTCGTACGCATAACCAAACATTTTATTCTCGGTGGAGTGGAGCGTTCTTCATTCACCTTAAACAGTTTCACTCATCACAACATCAACTACCACCTGAATCGATCTACTTAACAGAAAACGACTTATCAAACAACGTTATTTCAAAGCCCTTTCAGATATTTAATGCAAAGGCTCTTGATTCTTCTCAGTTTCCGACTTTAAATCTTCACAAATACTGAACGTATACTAGTTGGTCACCAGTGAATCGTTATCTACGTAAACCGTATTATCAATCAATGATGATACCTTGTAACTCGAGATATTTTGTGAGCTCATCGGTCATCACTAATTCCATGAGTTTGGACATAAAGAACAACAATGCGATCCAACGGTACCATTGGGGTAGGCACTTCTTCCCTTCCTTTGAAATTGCCCAAACTCTTGCATCTCGGGAAGCGTCTGGATCTCATAGGAAATATAAGACAGACGAAACAGGTGAACACATTTCTTCGAACTGTCGGTGGTATTTCAGCGCGCCTGACCGTAGGCACTCTGAATTTTACTTTAGACATAGTGGATTGAATAAGTGGGATGCGTGTTGGCACTGTATTTAATGTATTCGAAACAAAATATTGTGGAAACATTTTTGAAAAGAGATAAATCGCTGGACTGTTCCAAGAGTCTATTCGTGAGTCTTTCATTGAAGTTGGTTTCACCTTTATCAACTTTTGAGACACAAATGTTATTGTAATAGTCTCTCTTGCAAATCCTATAAGGTCAGTTTTAATTGCAGCCTTCACTAGCCTTCCTGCTCCGTCGGTCCTATTTGAGCTCCGGAACAAGTTAATCTTGTGTACATTGAAGTCTACCGCTGTGATTAACTCAGCTGACGGATGCTGTATGTGGATTGTATCTACCTTGTCGCTTAGATACCAAATCAATCTTGGGTTGTTGTTATCGTTGAGGAATCTGTATAGACAACATACATGGTTTTGTTATCCAAACAGAAAATTCCTCACCTATCACTTTTAATTCCATTGTTTTTATATTATCAATTATCGGATTCAGCAACTGAAGAGAAAGCTTTTTTTTTCTGAACATTTTTCGTATATCATTTCATTTTCGAGATAAGAAATAAAGATTAGTTTATGTGACTTTTTCTTAACACTTTGTATGAGCCAAGTGGAATTATATCCGTAACAAATGAATTAAGCATATCGAAAGATATTTTTTGATATTATTCTCAACAGAAATTTCTATACAATGTGATTTCTGTAACAGTTGCCAACACCAACCTTTTCATTTTAGAATGCAAAATCCTGTATCTTATTCAATTTTTGTATTCAACATAAAGAAGTATTTCGTTTATAATGTTCTATTTCCATCTATCTTCAAATGACTTGGGAGTATTTTTCGTTTTTAGATTTTCAGGGTTTTGTGTATGATTCCTATCTAACTTCTCCATCAGAGATGCTTTTTCTTATCTAATTCTTCCTTGAGATGATACCATTTCGAAGGGATGCATTCTGTTCTCTATTCGCAAAATCAGTGAATGGCTGAAAACGATTATTGGGGCTGTTTGTCGACTAGAATTATATAAGTGTTACCCCAAATTTATTGATAATGTCCAATCTGGTATCATTGCTTACTGCATTGTCAGCTGCCTTTTATATTCTTTACAATTTCTATGTCACAAATTTTGTGTTTTTCTTTACTATTTGCCTCTTGGGATATAAGGGACAAACGAAATGAGTGACATTAATCATCAACAGTGTTACACAACAAAAGCAGAAATATCAGTTAATATTTTGGTAAACATTTTCATCAATGCAAAAACTAGTAATGCAAGCCTAATTAAATTATTATCAAGTTCTCAAAATGATTTAATTTGCTTTCATTCTATGCTTTAACAAAGGCATGAGCTCTATTTCACATAAATTTTTATGTCCGATCGCTTGCTTACCAAACGTACTCTCAAAAATTAACCAAAATTTTTTTCATTCGTTTAGCCAACTCGATTTTGCTTTCTTAGGGTGAAAAGTTGGTGAAGATGAGGTTATCGAGTGTAGAACTAATGCTCATTCAAAATAAAAAAGGTTATTCGTTTAATTTTATATGAGCATGTTCCATTTTTCTACAATATTTCGTTTAGTGTTCCGTGAAAAACAACCAAATATCATTTGTGTTAAGTATATTTCTCCTTTCATAGTACGATTCGAGACAACTGGTTCTGCATTTATCTTACCTTAATAGTTAAATAATGTTCATTCAAAAATTCTGTGAAATTATTCGGAGATTATATGGAGATAACAGGTCTGACAACCTTTTATAACGGAATTTGGAATCTACATTTGTAGATATTAACCGTTGCTATTTCCTTCACGTAATATTCTTCAATTCGCATCATTAAATAAAAGAACGTTATATTTAATTAGCAAGTTGAGTAATTGATATGTGGGTCAACACTAAAACTACAGAAACTAGGAATACGGAAAGCAGAATATGATAAATCCTTTCAGGAAATAATATTTTCATGATCGTTATCTGGTTTATGAGTCTTACGTGGTAACTTAGTCCCTATAAGAACTAAGTAGATTATTTCGATCTTTCAATGAGGATGAACAAAGAAAATGATGATCTATGAATAAAATAGGTAACCACATTCATTTTTCTGTATTTTCATTATTCATTTCTCATCTCAATTATTCAGTAATGGAAATCGAAAACAATTAGATAATTGTATGCTACTTTCTCATGTGGGTAATGCTAGATTTTATTATGAAGGAGGCTATCGTAGTGCAAAACAATGTGCTTTAAATTCTGTGTTTCAGTTTATATTTAAATAAAAACATACCGAGTTAAAATCAAAATCATTCATATCGAACAAAGTCATCGTTTCATTTATTATTAAAATTCGTTCATTAGGAAGTCTTCAATCTCTTAGGGGACGTAGAGCATCAACAAAAATTTTTCCATCTGACTCTGTTGTGAGCCAAATTATAGAACTCTACCCAGCTCTTCTCATTTTCTGAAATTTCGTTGTCGATAGTTCTTCGCCACGTTGTTCTTGGCCTACCTGGTTTTCGGGCTCCTTGAGGGTTCTAGTCGAATACCTCTTTGCTGATGCTGTCGCTCCTTCTCAAGATATGTCCCAGCCATCCATATCTATCTTGAATTACTTTTTATATAGGTTCTTGATTGGATATCCATCATAGGTCCATGTTTAACATCTTCTCGGGCCATCTGATATTTAGGATTCTTCTCAGACACGAGTTAATAAAGGTTTGCATTTTCAGAATGAGATTTTTTGTTACTTTTTACCAAAGATATATAAAGTGTCTGGCATCCATACAGAGGGCAGACTTGACGTTAGTTTGGAAGATTCGAAGTTTGGTTTTCCTCCTCAGGTGTGGTGATTTCCAGATCGAGTTTGGTTGGTTGAACGATCCCCTAGCTTTGTTTGTCCTCTGTATAACGTTTTCATCTGCTGCTCTTTTAGATGGTTTGGTTAAAACCAGAGTTTGCCAATTCTGCATTGCATATTATAGGCTTTAGACGCTATAGGAAGGACAGACCAACTAGAGGTGGCGGAGTAGCTGTATATTATGCAGATCACATCAGTACTAGAATTCTTGACACTGTGACTGTTAGAGAGAACATCAATACTGGAGATGTGGAATCAATTTGGATGGAGATTCATATTCGAACATATAACTTACTAATTGGAGTTATATACAGAGCACCAAATGCGGCCTATGCGAGGTTGAACCTTATTGAAGAAGTACTTGCGGATTATTTTATGAATACCATACATGTATAATAACTGGGGATTTGAATATAGACTTTTTGATGAAACAGTAAAAAAAAGATATATGAATGATCTTACGACAGAGTTCAACTTGAACCAAGTTGTTTTGGAGCCGACTACAGTAACTCTGTCAAGCGGCACCCTGATAGATATCATTTTTGTAGAAAATCTTGTCAAAGTCTCACGATCAGGAGCGATGGAGATGTGTGATATGACAGATCACAGACTCATTTTTTGTGAATTGAATATTCCAATTTCCAAAGAAAAAGCCCACAAGAATTCGATTCAGAGACTTTCTAATTTCTCTGAAGACGACTTCGATATCCATATGAGAAATATAAATTGGTTGCCGCTGATGAAGCTTGGTACAATTGACGAGCAAGTAAAGTACCTAAACAGAATCCTCATTTATGCATTCACTATTTATGCACCTTTCAAAATGATCGTCATCAAACGGTCATACAGGCCATATAAAACCAGATAGATGAAAGAGCTCATTATTCAAATGAGAAAAACCTTCAATAAACACAGAAATCAACTCAATTTGACAACAGAAATGTTTACACATTGAAATACCATCTGTCCTTTGTTATTCGAAAGGCAAAAAAAATACATGAACCAGAAAATCAATTTATTCGGAGGAGATGCAAATAAGATGTGGTCAAAACTTAAGCAGTGGGGTGTTATATATATATATATATATATATATATATATATATATATATATATATATATATATATATATATATATATATATATATATATATATATATATATATATATATATATATATTTGGGAAGAGAGGATTCATAAAAATTTGAATAATTGTATTTACAATAAGTGCTTATATCTATAATTATGGTGTGTGTCAGAAAAAACACAAGTGTGAGCTCAGGAAATGTAACAGGAGAACCATACTATCTTGTATATGATTCAATAAACAGGTGAAAAAACCTGAGGAAAAAACTCGTTTTCCTGTCGCTATTGCACTAACACTAGCTTGTCTGTTTATGATGTCTTAGTGTCGTGTGTACATAAAGAGTACCAAAGATTTTTCTGCTTAGCCGCTTCATTCTCTCTTGCATTCCTTGATTTCTGAAAACAAGGGTGAAAGGAAGGGGGTTTGGGACAGGAATCTATAACAATGGAAAAAGAAAACCAGCAGAAAAATATTTCAACAATCATACTTTTTATATGTCTAAACAAATCTAAGAAAAGATTTTACATAGCAAGCAAGGTCATGAAGAGGTCTAAGAAGATAATGAAAAAATACATAACTTGCGATATTTCCTCAAATTCCCTCTCTGTTTGACCTAGAGAGCCCCGATGGCCAGGTTCAGTCTTCCAAGTGATGCCGATTATGATCTATAGATGTTTTTGAATCATTATGGACCCAATAATCTGGGTTGACATCGCCAATATATTATTTCTTTGTGGAACTTGTTTAATATAGAGAAAAATTTGCGAAAAAATTTTGACAGTCGTTCGAAAAATATGACAAATGTCATAAGAGTACTGATCTGGTGGAAATACGAACATGAAAGACCCTGATGCAATCAATTTAGCATTCACAGAAGTGCAAAAGAAATCCTAATCCATTAGTCCAGACACTCTCAATTTTTAAATCTATGGAAATTACAGAGACGATACAATTCTTGAACTTAAGAAATAAATGAAGGGGATACTATAACAGCTTTCAAAAGTATCAAATCAAAGGGGATGGAAGCCGATGAGATTTCATATAACATGAGTAGGTATAGTTTCCCTCATATTAGCGGAATCTTAACAACTATATATATTTATCTTTGCAGTCAGTCCAAAGATATGGAAAGTGTCATTGTTGAGACCACTCCCAAAAGTCTATAAACATTGAGTCACTGAATGATTTGAGACCTATAAGCATCCTCCCTATTTTGTCCAGAATGATGGAGAAGATTGTGCATGGCATTGTCTTGGAGTCTCTTCATACGAATGATATCATTCCCTATGAGCAATCTGGCTACCGCTCTGGCCATAGTTCTGCTACAGCCCTCACAAGATTGACTACTGAGTTGACATCTGCAATGGACCCTTCACAGATATCATGATTAGTTTTCTTAAACTACAACAAGGCCTTCGACCTTATAGATCATAACCTAGTGTTGACTATGCTGCAGTATTCTGGCGTCTCTGGAAGATGGGGGGCTGGTTTTCATGTCTATCTAGTAGATAGAACACAAATCGTTGAAATTGATGGACTTAGACCAAAACCAATCATTGTCAAAAGAAGCGTACCACAAGGAAGCATCCTTGGATCTACCGTTTATAACATCTACACTTCACTTATGTCAAAAGTAGTTCGTAATTGCAAAAAACAACTATATGCAGACGACACACAGATTGTAAAATCTTTTTCTCCTTCAGGAATTAGTATGGAAATACAAGCAGTAAATGAAGATATCAACCATATATACATGTGATCAGTTGATCATGGACTAACTTTGAATGCCTTGAAGAGTTGTTTTATGAAAGTTGGCACAACGGCTGCATGGAGTATTCTCATGTTTAATAATTTTGTTACTCTCCATATAAATAATGTTGTACTCCCGAAAAGTGACAATGCAAAGAATTTGGGAGTCATATTTGATGGTCAGCAAAACTTTGAAAAGCATGTAATAAAGAGACTCAGTATGCTTTATATGAAACTTAAGGCTTTATATCAATTCAAATACATCCTGAATGAACAAACAAAGCTCAGAATAATACAGTCTCTACTTTACCCACAGTGGGATTAGTGTCTATCGGTGTATTACAGCTTCCTCATCGTTGACTACAAGCACAAGGTTCAGTTGGCTCAGAATGCGTGCCTAAGATTTATATATTTAATGCCAGAATATGAACACTTGAGCCCATGGTACGATGACAAAAATATACTGAACATCGAGAGTCGTCACAAAATGGCAGTGGCTCTGATGGTGTTCAAGACAAATAAAAATGAAAAGCCGAAATATTTGCATGACTTGAGAGGATACCAAAAAGTACAATTCAGCAGCGAAACGTACAGAATCGGTTTGAAATTTTTTCTCACAGTACAGCTACGTTCATGATGAGACACATCATGAGATGTTTTGCCTACAGTTCAGTATATCTGCTGAATACAGAAGAATTCTCCAGTCTACTTGGTTGCTCGTTAGAGTTCTTCAAAATGGCCTACGAAAGTATTCTGACCCGTGTTAATCCAAGAATTTAAAATTGTTGTTTTTTCATATTTTATCCACTGTACATGTTAAATACTGATTTTTTTATACCTAATTTTTATATAAACTCGAGACTCGGGGAAGCATGGAAGAGCATTGATAAGAATGTCTTCTATTTGTACATATTCTTTGAAGTGCAATAAATTTTTCTATTATTATTATATTATTTAGTTGTTATGGTGCTGCCAGGATACTGGAAGGATTCAACATTTTAGGTGATTGTATTCTCTCTTTTTGCAGTTGATGGTCATATGTATGCCTTTGCCGCCATCGATCTTCAGCCCCGCTTTTGCTGCTTCTTGCCTGAGTTCTTCTATTTTGTTTTTCATATCATTCAGTGTTTGTAATAAGAGGTAAATATCATCGGCAAAATCTATGTCTTCCAATCTTTTCATCAGACGCAACTGTATTCTTCTCGACATTGGTATCCAATGTACACGCTTTTGATGATGCTTACGATCTTCTCAGGGACTTCAAACGCTCTCAAAGCTTTCTATATAGCTTCTCGGGATACATAGTCAAAATCACGTTTAAAGTACACGAAGGCAAGAGATGACTGAGCTTTGAAATTCTGCAATTGAAGAGCATATTTCTTATTTTCATTGTACCCGAAGACTCAGATAACGTCAATTCGATGAGTGAGTGGCCTTTATCACGGTGTGAATTCAGATGATCCATCTGGCTATTCCGAACTATTTGACAAATTAATGTAAATGACATCTGTTCGTGAAATTTACAAAATTGTGAAAAATTATTGATTTTTTGTGGATTTCAAGAACTTATAAGTAACAAGCTGAATAATACTCAAATATTTGCCTGATGTAATCTTGTTGAGTTTATTCCACCAAAAACATTCTGTAAAAAACTAGCCACGTCTCGATGGAGCTGCTTGTTCATCTCTAAAAAGTAATGAAATCTAGACGAAGTCGTGCCAAGTCTAGGTTCCTTACTATGATTTCTTTAATATTATGGTTAATGTTGTGTTACTTGGCCGTTGAACATTCTTTCTACGTTAGTGGGTAGGTACAAGTATTTTTGTTTACACGTAATGTAATATCTGTTTTAACTACCTGTGTTTGTCAAGCGAGATAATAGCCCATACTGGTATTGGTAATTAGACGAAAGTGTCTTATTTTAGGCTGTTGTTGATTGTACAACACATGCATTCAGCATAAACAATGCTGACTTCTGCTCTTTTCTTTTTGAAGCGTCAAATCGGCCACCGATCTAACATAAAATAGATGTATAAACAGACTTTAATCTATGATTAGAAGTCCGTCTGTACTGAAGTTATTTTTTATACTGTTTGTTTCAGGTTTGCCTATGTATATAGATATTACTGAAATACACAATTTCATGAAGCCTACAATTTACTGGTTATTCAATCAATGTTTTCCAAGTAGCAATTTTCCATCATCAATAGGTAGCGGTTCTGGGCACAGATTGGTGCAATGGTGACATGGAGCACCTGGTTTTGTACCCTTGTGTACCTTTCAACGGCCAAGTCGCACAACATTAACTATAATAATGAAGCAATTGCAGTAAAGAACCACAGACTTGGCACGACTTTGTCTAGTTTTCATTACTTTTCAGAGATAAACAAGCAGCTCCATCGAGACTTGGCTAGCTTTTCCAAAATGTTTTTGGTGGAATTTCTTTTCTTTCTTAGAAATGTGGGTATATTGATTTATTTTATTAGATTATCTTTATGACAGTTTTTTTATTAGGAGTAGTTTTTATTATTACAAATCTTTCTTCTCTTTTTTCCGGTTTTGATTCTTGTACATAAGAAAAAGTTTTTCATATTGCCCATTCGCTATTTCTTTTTGTAAACGTGTTTGTTTAAGTATAAAAGCCAGTCTAGTCTTATCCAGAGTTTTCCTTCAATTTTATTAATATGCGTATTGAAAGCAGAAGTGGAGGCATTCGCTCATAAGTGACTGTGGCACGCTATTTGCTAGATTAAATTAGAAGATGTGTCCCACTACGCTGGATTTCTGTAATGACAGTCGATTCTTTTCAGCTGAGACCACCTGAGTGTTCTTCATAGATACTTCAGACCTTCGATTTTTTACATGAAATGAAGTGGCCCACCAAGTTGAATATGTTTTGTGAAGGCAGTATGTCGATCTCTAATGGTTTGGTTAGGCTCCTGTGTTTTCTAATCAAGGTCACCAGATACTCCATATCTTCGATTATCCTAGTTTTTATACTTTTTTCTTCATGCTGCCATTGAAACCTTACTCTGTACAAATTTCAGCTCTCTGAGTTTATGGGAAGTTTTAGTTCTATTCTGATGATCATGAGTGAGTGAGTGTCATAAATGTGAAACTTTATATTCGGAACTAAATGGCCTACAGACTTGTTATTCTGGATTTTTGAGTACACAATTATAGCTTACTGGATGAAAAAAGTGTCTGTGTTCCGGTATTATCCAGAGGTTCCCAAAGAGGGGCCTGAAATTGTGGCGAAATGGATCCAGTAACGAATGGTACGGCAGTGTTTGCTTGGAGCTCGACTTGGCGGCCATACTGCCGTGCCACCTGATATGTAAGAAGAGATTCGGAAAGAAAGCAATTTTCGTACCAATTACTGTAATATTCTTTGTGGTATTCAATGTAATGGGAGGTCGGATAAAATTACGTAGTTCCAGTTGTAACTGGAAAGAATTGTATCTAATAACACATGATGAGGACTTGGAAATATCTCAGCTCTAACAATGAAACTTCGTGGAGCTTCGAGCATTCCGCATTGCGAAAATTCATGTCATAGGTATATTAGCAAGGAACGATAAAATGCACCCCACCATTATAAAAACTAATGCAACATTGTGTTACAATTTTATGGTGATTGATATAGTGGAGAAAGATGTACGAGATGTTGTTTGAAGTGAAAAATTATTTCCACTTGAGGTTGAATCAAAACTTGAGATATGAAGTTTCTGATCTCTTACATAAGGATAGTCACAAATTGAACAAGTTTGAAGAATTTCCTGCAATTCGCTTCATAAATAGATGTTATTTATGTAGGAAAGTGTAAGCAGTTACCTGTCCGCTGTGTTATTCCGTTTTCAAATTTAACGGATAAAGTGGACAGTTTGCTGATCCTATGGTCTGATAATTCGTCAGATTTAGTTTCAACCTATGAATCTGCTACTCTTTCGTTGCAGATATTGTTTTTTTTCTGCAGTTTGTCTAATAGTTGTAGATCATACATTTTTTTCGGTTCAAATAATAAGTGCAGATATAATATATGAAAGAGAAGAAACACTTTTGTCAGTTCTCCATGTTTATTTGTTACAACACGACCGGTTTCGATCATTTTCAAGACCTGAATACTAACTAAGGAAAGAAGATGTTTACAAGATATATTTTTTCTTAATTGTTAAATATGGAGATTCATTTATTTCAAATTGGCTTTTGAGAGTAATATCATGTGAGGTTTTCTTGAATTCATAAATTTCCAAACTTTCCAACAGATTGATTCTGTATCCTTTATTGCTTTTGTGGAGGACTTCGAGTTCGTCTAAAACTATTGTGTGGTTTGTTAATTGAATAAGCTCATATAATGGGGATTTCATGTCTGAAAATATATGTTTCTTGAACCAGTAATCAAAATCTTCACCTGCTCGACCTAAGTTTTCTGTTTTGCATTAAAAATTAATTTGCTTAGATTTGGACAGCTTGAAAATGAGTTTGTCATTTTGAATTTTCATGAAAAATGTTCTGTTTTATGAGAAAGAGGGCCGATATAATTGAATCTAGCATATCTTCTCTCGGTTCTTTAATGCAAAATGATAATTGTGATGTTCGATTTTGTTCTTTGCGTCTTATGATTGTATTCATGGAAGAGGCTGGTATTGTTGTTGGAGGCTATTTTTTTTATGGTATTCATTTTCGTTTTGAAATCTGCAATTGAAAGAGGGATAGTTAGAATTGTAGTATGCGGTTTTATGATTAGAATGATTGAATCAGTTCAGGGGTTTGTTGCGTCTGTGAACGATTTTTTTCTATAGATATTATTAGTGAAGGTACTGTTTACGTTTGTTACAGTTAAGTCTAGAAAATTCATGGAGTTCATTTCTAATCTGAAACTATAAGTTGACATTCATGTCTTGGAATGTTTGAAAATATGTTTTCTACATAAAGCTTGAAGCTATGACAGATTTTTGGTAGGGAGAGTTTTTATACTGGGTGATTCGGGAGGAGAGGTGGACATTTTATGGGGTGATAGGAAACGCTTTCGTTGTATCGGAATCGTGCTTTTTTCAATCGTCGCCCTCTCGTTCGGACTATATAGGGTGTTTTTTATGAAAAAGGTAGATTTTTCTTGGCTCAAAACTCTTAAACGACTCGATCGATTTGGATGAAATTTTCAACGTTGAATTCAATTGATGAGGTCTATCATAGGAAGTTTTTGATTCCATCTCAAACCAGAACCGGACTAAAAAAAAATTACATCTGTTAAAAGCCCCAATGACACTCTGTATGTCACTGGAATGAGAAAATGAATAGATATTTGTAAACTAGAAATATGGATGATGCAAACAACATAAAAAACATTCTTATCACACCTTGAGTCTTGTGAGGAAAAAAATTGTTATTTCGCAAAAATATATTTTAGTTCAATTTGTACTCTGACTCTTTGGATCGTAGGGACAAAATCGAAAAACAACATTCAGTATAGCGCTCTGAAAAAATATCCAATCTGATCCAGTGTGAAATCTCAAAAGAACGTTTAAGACCGTATAGAACACATTCTTATCACACCTTGAGAATTTCGTGACGAAGAGTTGATTTTTTAATACTGAATAATTTTTGATAAATTCGCTCAACATCTACTCTGAGGTTAAGGAGAAAAAAAAGACCTAAACGAAATCATTTTAACAACACCTTAGAGTTGTTCGAGAACATTACGATAATTTGGGAAAATGATAGTTTTTTATCACATAGATTTTATTAAGGAACAAATATTGCAATTTTTATCCAATAACGCATGGAAAAAACATACTTGGAACATTAGAATGTTGCTAAACTTAGCGATAGTTGGTTCAAATCAGGTGCTCGAAATAGTTTCCTCTTTGCTCAATGTATTTTCTCGCCCTTGTTACAATGGTATCATCGGATCTTCGAATTAGGTTCATATTATTTCTTAGAATCTCAGAAATATCCGTAATTCTCTGAATCAAATATTCTCTCGACAGTATTTCAACATGATAAACATTATCTTTTAAATGGGTCCATGAAAATAAATTAAGCGGATCCAAATCTGGTGATCGAGTTGGCCAACATATCGATCCACCTCGACCAATCCAGCTATTAGGATAAGTGTATTTCAAAAACAATTGACTACATATTAGTTAAGTGAGGGGGAGCCCCATCGTGTTGGAAATAGATTCCTCGCATCTAAATTCCATTCAGGAAATTTGGTAGTGTATTCTGAAGGAATTCTAGGTAAATGTCCCCATTTAGTCTTTCTTCGAAGAAATGAGTACCAACCAAAAAAACCATTCACCATTCCCAGCCAAATATTCACCAAAAACCTAGGTTGAAAATGGTTTTGGCGTATTAGTCTCAGATTTTCCTGTGCGAATTCATGTGAATTACGTGAATTGAATACACTGCTTTTTGTAAATGTGGCCGCATCGCTAAATAATGTTCTATACACATGTGGCTGATGTCCAACGATCCAACGGCAAAAGGCCAGATGGCAGTTGTAGTCAGTTTCTTGGAGCACTTTTTGGTTATGATATGGATGGTATTTATCATTTTTCAAAACTCACCAAGTTGTTTGGATCAACCCCAGATCACGAGCGAATTTTTCTTGTAATACTGCTTGGAAAAGTTCCATTTTCCTGTAGAAACAGAAAAATTCGACGCACAGTTTGGATGTCTGCGTAGGGAAAACGCCTTTGGTATTCTAATGTAGCTGCATTGCTACTTCTGTTGCATAATCCATAAACGAATACCATGCCTGCATATTCTTGATTCGAAAATGGAAAAAAGGCATAATCTGTTAGTTTGTGGAATTGTTTTCCAGCAAAAAAGAATGATTGGTAACAATAAACACTTATTACATAAGAAGAGTGATTCAAATGATATTAACACTGAGAAAAAACAAAAGTATCCGAATAAATAACTGATATTTCGTATTAATTATGAGACCACTGAATTTGGAAACATTTTCTATGTTCCTCAATAAGTTGTAACACATTTATAGTTACTATATTATGGAAAGACAAATATTTTCTCAACATAAAAATAAAAAACTCTCAGTTTTCAACCTCGAGAGTTTAAGCCAAGCCTTGTCTTTCGCAGTGGATGATCCACTGATGGCACGTCGAGCGTGTCTGAGATTTTAGAGACATATCCAGTGCTTACGTATCTTCAGATCTGTTCAGGCTTTTTGGCCTCCTATTCCTGGTGAATGGTACCATAAGGGTTTTGTAGGGGTGTATGCTGAGTTTCTCTCCCTCCCACCATCCTTGAATTCCTGAAGTCTTTCAGAGACATCGCTGTCATCTTCGACCGCCATAATGATTATATCATCAGCGTATGCTTGTACATAAACATCCAGTGTCCTAATTATTGCCCAAAGGTCATCAACTAATAGGGACCACAACAGAGGGGACAGTACTCCTCCCTGAGGGCAGCCCCTGCCAGCCACAAAATTGACTAATTCCGCTTTCATGTCATTCAGCATGTTAACAATTCATTTCGCAATAATATTTGATACCGCTCTGGCTCTCGCAGCCCCACACAGCGAGCTAGTTGGGGTCGCATTAAACGCACCTTCAATGTCGATGAAGGCTGCAGCTGCAGTCTCCTTGCGGTCCAGAGACTAAGTGATCCTTCCAACTTAGTTGTTGAGTGCCAGATCAGTTGATTAACCTTTTGCAAGGCGTATTGATGTTCACCAGAGGCCTCAGCGATAACACCTGGGTAATGATGTTTCCATCTAACACCTTCTCCAGGGTTTTAAAACAAAAGACGTTAGACTAATCGGTCTAAACGACTAAGATTGTGAGTTCAATTTACCCACCTCACGGATGTAAACAACCCTCTCAGCCAGCTGTCCCGGACAACATTCCAGGCAAGACTGGACCGGAAGAGCCTAATGAGTTATGGGAGGGGGACATCCACCCCCTGTTGTAACGAGGCAGGCATGATTTTATCCTCTCCAGGAGCATTAAATGGCTTAAATGATCGAATCGCCCTCCTGACTGCTCCGGGATTGATTATCGTTCTCGCGATCTTCCAATCGTCCTTTTTTGGCCTTTTTACAAGGTCCTTCAGGGCGATGGTATCACACCTGTATCTGATATCAAGATAGCGACAATCTGAGAAGTAAGTTTCCGCAAGAATCTCTAACGTCTCCTTTCAAGAGCCCGTGTACCGCGCATCCGGCCTCTCCAGAGATACGATGGGGAGCACTGGTCCTCTGGCGAGAACCCATAGCAGCATTGCACTGACGGAGATATTTTCCACATCCCCGCAGAACCTGAATGGAAGGCTATGTCAAGTGTTTCTGAATCAATAGATGAATATGATGGTTGTTGAGATAAATAGTGTTTGGGTTCATCTTCTGACATTATGCTAATTTGCATTTGAATTTTTGTAGTCTAGGCAGTCCATTTCAATGTTGTGTAGTATGTGAACAAGTTCATCTCCTATATATTTGATATACAGTTTCAAATAATCACGAACCTTGAAACAGTTTTCGATTTCTTACTTCAACTACATAATCAAGACTTTGGTTTGATTATTTAAGTTGTTTTATTATTGGCACAAAGTTAGATTTGATATAAATGGGATTCACTTTACGTTTCAGGCACTCTTTGTTTAACAACAGATTTAGGAACACTATTTGAAATTTTATCTAAACTCTATAGTAGATGGTCATGAGTTTTGCTCGACAAGCTGATTATTGATATTGATGACATTTTGTGGAAATCCACTTCAGTATTCGACGATTATTTGTCAGTACACGACCGGTTTCGATCCTTCGGTCATCTTCAACTGATGAATTTGAAGGTGCAAAGGTATATATATATATATATATATATATATATATATATATATATATATATATATATATATATATATATATATATATATTTTCAAATGTTAACTACAACAAACCAAACAATAGTTTTAAACAATGTCAAAGTCCCAACAAATACAATGAAGGAAGTAGAGTGAAACTGTTGGAAAGTTTGGCAATTAATATACTCAGAAAAACCCCACATTATACTCTTCTCAGTAATACACTTTAAATCAATAATTGCCCCTACTAATCATCAAAAAAAAATATCTCGTGATATCTCAGTTAGTGTTAAACCGGCCGTGTATTGACAGATAAACTTGGAAAACTGCTTTTTCTCTTTCCTATTCTGAAATGGATTTCAAAAAAATAAATATTTAAACAATGTTTTCAATGAGAAGGAATATATTTTCGATATCAATTTTCCATCTTTTTCTTTTTCCAGATGATACCAACCTCACTCATCACATTTCTCTCATTCGTTCTGGAATTGTGCAGTGCATCCCCTGTATATAATATGCAACCTGCTTTTATCACGACACATATTGGTATGTATTACGAAAATATTTTTCCTCATTTTCCTGTCTAACTTCAATCAGAAAACTATTTCAGTATAAAATACATCAAACACTAGGGCAATATCATTAAACTTTGCAAGCAATCCTACCAAGAAATAATACTTCTGATTGATTATTCAATGGAGTGAATATTTTCATGAATTTAGAGGTTACTGAGAATTCATAAAATGAAATTTACAAATTCAAGAACACGACTGAATTTCAGCACGAAGCATCTGAAGTATATTCTACGCAATGAGACTAACGAAACTTACTGAACTTCATTGGATAATAGCACTCGCACCTTTTTTCGATCATAATTACGCGAGTTGTCTACGATTGTAAATCATTTTCATTTTGACATAAAAATCAATATCATCCATTATAATACGTATTTGAAATGAAATAGTTCCTTTGATCATTTGTGATTGAAGTTGTTTCAATTCTGATGAAAAATATTAATTTTTCTCTGTGGAATAAATCAGGTGTTTATAGATTAGATTGTGCCGATTGCAATTGTTCTTAAATAGGTAGAACAGGAATAAATTTTAATGTTAGAATCTCTGAACATACACGCAGTTTCTTCAATGGAAAACCTCATTCAAATTATTCAAATCATCTTAGGAAAATGGTCACTCCTTCATCAGAATTTAAAATCCTACATTCTGAAAATAGAGGTATAAAATACAACCCTCTGGAAGTACTTGAAATTAACAGATTTAGGTAATCACCAGAAATCCTTAATGATCAAGTAGACATGAATAACTCACCCTTATTAAATTTATTTTCCAAACATTAGTTCAAGTACGAATAGCTCTGAGTGGATTGCCTCTTTAGTATATATGAAAAATTTGTTAGACAATTATATTTGTAGTATCAGCATCATCGTTTACTTGTATTTGTGAGAATGGATTTCTATCACGTAAAAGCCACATCAATTGAATTTTAGAATATTCTGTTCGAGAAATCTTGATCAGTTTCAAAATCAAAATAATTCGAGTTGGTAGGTAGGTTCCCGAAAAAAAATTATCGACTTTGAAGCACCTAACACAATATTTATATTGAATACGAACAAAATATTCTCAAGGTTAAATGGCTAATCAGCATCGTTACTCTTCAGTTTTTGGAATATTCTCGTTAGAAAGTTTTCTTTAATCTGACGAGATTGAATCTCAAGTACGGAAGTTAGATATTCTGAAGAATTATTTTTTCAGTAATCTAGCTGCAATAATGCTTGAGAACTATTGAAATGAAAATAGTATTCATAGAAACTGAAACAAAACTAAGAATGAAAAATGTAAAACTTTTGGGGGAAAAGTCCCCAAAAACCTGATAATACCAGATATTTCCACCTTTAACGAGAATTCGATTTCATGACGATTCATCCCCGAAATCTTTATATCATTCTGACCCCTTAGGGTCTAATTTTAGACCAGTCTTATCCGAACCACATTCATGGAAGTTGGGCTGGTTTTACTGGCTTTTAAATGTTCTATTGAGAAAGTCCCAGACAAGTTCGATGGGATTGAGGTCTGGACTTCGTGAAAGCCACTCCAGTGAAGTGATTTCATGATCTTGAAGGTGGTTCCTAACTATATGCCTGGCGTTATTTTTTTTTATTCTTAAGAGGCCCAAATTAAAGTTATCGGAAGGATGTTCCACAGCACAGTAGCCTGGTAAACGAAATAATTTTTATAGAGAAAGGTTCATGACGTAGCTAGTTGGACTGTCCGGTGATGAGAGTTTTTCGAGAATTTTGTTTTCCCTGGAGCTGGATTCTTTCTGGAACCAAATTTTTCAGTTCTATAGAGCATTTACCATGGGAGTATCTGAAGAAAGGGGAATGATCAGTACCCTGACGCCTTCGAGCGAGAGGCTGGAGATTTCAGCGTGGTCAATGAGGCGCACTGCTTCCTCTTCGACATCTCCAATAATAGATGTAATGAAAATTTAGGTGTGGCAACCCATACATGGGAACACAATTCCAGACCAGGTCACACCTGTGAGTTATATAGAATCTTCAACTGTGATGGTGTGAAGTACTGCTCAGCTGAAAGGAAAACTTAGTCTTACAGAAGCTTACACATGATCAATGGAACTTGATTTGGCATGTTTTTCGATTTTAAATGTCCATAACGTATTCAAGGAGATCACCATTTAATCGTTGTCTACGGAAACTATATTGTCGATCACTTATAATACCCTCAAACTCGATACTTGGCGCTAATGCGTTTAATATATCTAGAACAACTGAGAAACTCATTTACTGTTCTAAATTATACCACGATGTTCAAGACACAGAATAATAAATATGATTATTGAAAGCCATGTAATAAATTTCCACTTGAACTAATCAATCATGATACCGGTTTCAGTACATGAGAACGACTCAGAAATATAGATTAGCGGTATTAAATAAAGATATCTGAGTTATCGTATTTCATCAGATAATTTCAAGACAGACATCAGTTGTGTCCATTTCTGCAAATCTGCGTTTCCGCCTCTTGTTAAAGAAGACGGAAGTATAGCACCATCTCCGAAAGAAAAAGCTCTATTGTAATCGAAGAATTCTGTGCTATATTCATCTAACGCAATACCACCGAACATTCCACCTACAAATTCTTCCATGACAGAAGTCAAGTTCAGAGTCCGCACTGTGAGACGGGCTCTCGAGTAGCTGAAGAAGGCTGTTGGTCTAGACAAAATACATCCAATCGTTCTGAGAAAGTGTGCTCCCGAACTGGCACCCATTCTTAACCGTCTGTTTCAGATTTCTTATGAAAGCCAAAATTTTCCGAGCACCTGAAAAATAGCGAAAATTCAACCGATCCCAAAGAAAGGAAAGATGTCCTCACCCCAAAACTACCGCCCTGTTGCACTTCTTTTATTATGTCCAGAGTGATGGAGAGAGTCATAAATGATGAAATCATCAAATATCTTGAGTTGCAGGGAATTTATAACGACCGTCAGTATGGTTTTCACAGGCAAAGATCGACAGGAGATCTGCTCGCCTACGTCACTCATGTTCCGGGAAAAGTCATGTTTTACCTCAACACTAGATTGGCAAGGAGTTCTCATCATATGGTGGTACATTTAACGACCCCTCGAACCTCTCTCTATAAGAATTCCTTCGCTCACAGGGCCGGTGAGCTGTGGAATTCGCTTCCGTCCAACATCTTCCCAACATCCTACAATTTGGTCCTCTTCAAGAAGCGTGTAAACAGACACCTCAATTCCTCCCAGGCGCCCACTCATGTGGTGTAACAGTTTCGCCTATTCCTGGGATGCGCGTATAAAAAAAGAATAATATTCATTGACTTTTTTTGAAAACACTTCGACGTTGCGGCAAAGAACTGATTTGCAGTTTCTCAGGAACGTGTTGTGTGTAAGCGTATCAAGTTCGAATTAAATAGTCATTCATGTTGCCCTAAATTCAGGAATTTTGATAGCTAACAATATGAAGAAGCACAATTGAATAGAAAAATACGAAATGAGTAACTTTGTAGTGACATAGCTGAAAAAATCATTTACTCCACCAAATAATGTCACGATATCTTAGATGTAATAGTTATAATTATTGAAAGCCATGTGATGAATTTCCTCTTGAATAGTCCAACAATCATGATACAGGTGTCAGCACGCAAGGAAGATTCAAATCTGCAGCATAGCAATATCAAACAATTAAAAGATGTACATCAACAATATTCTTTCACTTCTTTTGAATATATTTTGGCGTTTGCTTGATTTCTTTTATGAGTAAGTAGTGTAAACAATATAAACTCGAGAGATAATCAGAAATTTAAATTTCCAGTTTTACGGACTAATTTTCAGAAAAGAACCTACCACTCGCAAAAGGCGAGCTTCATCTACGTACAAGTTTCTATGGAATACGCGGCGCTTAAGCTCTACAAGCACAAGGCGAATTTCTTCAGATTAATACTGATAACTGCACAATTTATTACATGCTGGTGAAACGTTGAAGTAGATATTTCTAGATATCAAGTTTCGTGTCCTAAGAGATTCATAAAGAACAAATTTCCATTTATCCTTATGAACTACATTATATCAAACATAAAACCATCGTATTCTGCAAAGTGGTTAGCAGAGGATTGAAAATTGAATTTGGACTGTGTAAGCAATTTGAAATTTATCTGAAGATATGAGAAGTTAACTCTGACCAGGAGAAATGTAATTTCTTCATTAAAAGGAGAATGTTATTCTCTAGTAATATCCAATTTACAATAAGAACATCAAATACATTTATAAATTTCTATATCGTTTCTAGATGTCGATATATATTTTTCTGACAGAAACATTTTTCTTTAATGTATTCAGTGCTTTGGAAATATTTTACCATGCTCATGAACTATTTTCAATGCATGTAAGATTTGTGAAGAGTTCAAGAGTTTTGTCTTCATAAATTTCATTCTCCGCACAAAGAAATATCTTATGTGAAAATTTCACACTGCGTGAAATCAAATATTTATATTTCGAAAAGAATTTAAAATTTTAAAGTTTCATCCCTATTATGTTTCGAAGAAAGCAATAATTCCTTATGTAAAATATTAATTAGTTTGATTTTCTACGACTCACCAATGGAAAACATGATATTTCATTATTAGTAAAGTGTTTCCTGATGAAGTGTAAATTTGTAAATATTCCTAAAGTATATAAGATTACAATTCAATATTCTCCTTGGAGTTTCATCGTAATGTACTTGCATTTGTTCGCTAAGTGTAGTGCTGCAGCGGCACTCATTAATGGTTCAGCGTTATTCACGAAGCTTTACTAAGTTCATGGAACTTCAAATGTTCCTTCATGTTTGGATAGATTTGAAGACTATAGAATAATGTGTGTATGTTTCTTCTGACCACATAAGCTTAATAAGCGCATTAAAAATTTTTCAGAAAATCATTAAACTGAACCTTTCTCATCATTTTGAGGGATTGAACACGAATATTGATTCAGAATTGTACCAATTGTAGCCAATAATGTTTCTCGTCTTCACCATCATAGGCACCTCCCGTTGTGAAACCTCTGAACATTGACGTCCTTCATTAACTCGATGATAATGAGGAAAAATTTCGGACAACAGGGTCATTAGGAAGAAGACCAGGTACTGGTGAAGCTAGAACCGTTAGAACACAGATACTCGCCTTTTCATAACCTGGTTCATTCATCAACTCTACATTTTTTGTATTACAAACTCAATTGACAATTTCAGAATAACATTCAGCGAATTGCTGCATTAGCAGTCCGCCCTATCAGAACTCCAGGAAACAGGTTGGCTGTTGTCTCAGAGATGCCAAATCTCAAATAACTCTGAGAGAACAATAATAAGACACGATTTGGGTCTTAAGTATTTTTGGAGGCACAATTATTTTCAATTGATTCAAGCTATAGAAGAGCGTAGATTCGAGCGATGCAGAAATTTATTAAATAGATTTAGAACACGTAGACAAATTCAAAAATATCTGTTTCACATAAGAACAAATTTTCAGTGTTGCCCCACAAAAAAAAACTGCCAGAATGACATAACTTGTGTTCCGACGAAAAGGGAAAGACAAACATTTTCCTGGTATGTAATAGTCTCTACCGGTATTTCGAGGAACTTTGAATCAAATATCATTTTTATAGAACAAGGAATGATATTAGATTCGGAAAATTATTGTCACATAATTCTGGATCTTATGTTACCAACTATTGAGGCGTCAACTCCTCAGTTCACTTTCATGCTGGTGAATTATTGCTGTTTTCAGTATGACATGAATAAGCACAGTTGCCACCAGCTGAAAATGGACGGTTGAGAGATTGAGTAGCTCTTTGCATGATTTTTATTAGATCAAATCTACTTTGGAATTCTACAACTTTTTCCATATTCTTCTGACAACGTTTGTCAAAGGAATGTACAACCAGTACTATATCACAAAAATACTCTACTTACTCTCAACAGGCCATCAGTGTACAGGGTGTCCCAAATTAGATGTATCTAAACAAAATATATTTCACTTGATTTTAGGACAGATATCATACCAGGGACTATACTATGTATTATCTAAGACAACACGTAGACGATATCATGGAACCAGAACAATGGCCCCCAAATAGTCCCGATCTGAATCTTTGCGACTATTTTCTGTGGGGTCATTTGGAAGAAATGGTGTATAAAATGGTAATATTTTTAATAATTGGGAGGAGCTGCGGCAAAAAAATTCGAGAATTTCAGAACAATCTTGATCAAGAAGTAATTTCGGGATCCATAAAGCGCTGGAGAATACGGGTGCAGATGTTTGTGTATGCCAATGGAGGTCAAATCCATTTTGAGTACTTGATCCTTTTTGTTGAATATTTTCACTCATATAAATTGTTAAACAAAATCATGTCGTATTATTATTCTCGCAAATGTTTTTAACAGTTGGCATCTCTGAGGTATTTGGGAAAGAGTCCTGATCTTCTTCCTAATGACCCTGTTGTCAGAAATGTTTCCTTATGATTATATATTGAATATATTGAACGTCTTCTGTGATTGAAATCGACGCTTATCTTCATTTGTTAAAACGATTTTTAACAATTTCGAACGTCAAAACTAATAACACCAAGATAAAATTAAATTTGAGTTCAAACCACATGTCGGCACAATTCTGGATCTGTATATCTGTATATATATATATATATATATATATATATATATATATATATATATATATATATATATATATATATATATATATATATATATATATATATATATATATATATGTATGTATCACCTGATCCACTTCTTTTTTTAACTGAAACGTTTATAAACATTACTTGCATGGATGGAATTGAAGTCTGAGAATTGAGTCCTACTTTCATAAATCTCAAATCAAAAGTTTTTCGGTAACCACCATAAAATCCATGAAGGCGAATATACGCGTATTATGTCTTCCACCAAATTCGAATACTCATTTAGAGATATAATGCTCTTTTCTTTTTCTATAAATTAGAACAGTATTTTCTCTTTCATCCGAATTATTTTTGACTATGAAATCATGAAATCTTGATCTTCAACGAAAAACGCAAAAGTTTTTTAAATTCGAGGTTCAAGTGTAATGGTTGCCTGTTAAATCCTTTTCAATTTTTGCCTTTATCCACCCATTATGGCAGGTGTTTATTTTTCTGTAATATCTTCAAACTGATACCGAAAGATGAATATGGACGTAAGTTTCATATTCTTTAACATCTTTTCCAGACAATTACACAAAAATATGAGGTTAGATTAGATTAGATTAGAAGGTGGAGCTTCTTCGAATCTTCTATTTATTTCGTCTTATATATTATCACCAATAACTCTTGGTCATTACACTAAAACTTTTGCAGATTTTTAAATAATTTCCTTCAATGCTTAACTTAAGAGAGAAAATAGTTCAAATGCGTTAAGATTCTCATGAAATATCATCGAATATATTGAAAATATATTCTCTGAGGTTTTTCTCTACCCCAAGATTTCAAGAGTGGGAGTTTTGAATTAAAATACGCTTAGCATTTCACAAATCATTATTTTTTCAAATTCGTTTCTCTTCAAATATCTCAAATATCGTCTGCGAAGTATGTCAACTTAAAAGTGCGAAAATAAATTGCTACGACTTGGAGAAAAAAGTATATAAAAAATCCTTTCGTGAAATTCTATTACTATATATCCAATTCCAATAGGAGTAGCGTTCCAGAAAAAAGAAAAAACTATATTGATCGAGACATTTCTGGAATGGAAACCTGGAATTAGAAATCCAAGCACGTCGCTTCGGAATATCGAGTGCTTTCTAATAATACTGTCACATGGAAGCGAACCTTTTATGTTGCGAGTAACCTTTAACGAAAGCTTTTCATCCATATCGAGGGAAACTCACGCACCAACTGATTCTCAATTCGTTTTCTCCGAAGGTTCAGCATGCTGCTTACACAGATCTTTAAAAAATTCTTTCGCATATTGAATAACAGAACTCATTTTCAATTCTTCATTCGGGAAAGGAAAAGCGTATTGAAGTCTCTTTTATATAAGGAATTTGGAAACTCAAGTCTAGACGTCTGAAATAAAAAACTAATTACTTGGCGCTATATTAATGTTAATTTTATCGATGATATGGACAATTTTAATCGTAAATAGCTGAGCACTGGAATAACTGGAATGTTTATTGATGGTGGTGGATTTCCACAAAGACGTATCGTATACAACATGATTAATCAGGTGTTTAAACGGACAAACAGTTCAGACGTTTATCAAAAACTTCAAGGAAACTGGTGTATATATATATATATATATATATATATATATATATATATATATATATATATATATATATATATA
The DNA here is from genome assembly GCA_013387265.2 of Cryptolaemus montrouzieri. Classification (NCBI taxonomy): domain Eukaryota; kingdom Metazoa; phylum Arthropoda; class Insecta; order Coleoptera; family Coccinellidae; genus Cryptolaemus; species Cryptolaemus montrouzieri. Next base: position 47,025,616 of record JABFTP020000185.1, on the reverse strand, counting down.
TATATATATATATATATATATATATTTCGCCCATTCTCAATATGCCAGTTTTGGAGTTCGATACACTAATTAAGTTTGTTAAATTTTAGTTGTCGGGTTAGATCTGGAACTCTTAAGGGCCTTCTGCTGTATAAACCCTTTGAACGAAGTCTTTGACGTATCGTTTCGACAGATTCACTTGCTTCCAGAAATTGCCTTTGGAGTATGGAGTGTGACGCAATAGGTTATTTTCTTGCAATTTGGCATGAAAAGCGGTCTTGTTATTCCAAAGTGATCTTCCTACGACTTCTTCTAGGCATTTTCCAGAGATTGTAGCTCCACGTATCATGCGTAGGTTTTGAACACACTGTTATACCCCATTGTGGCCGCACGATACCTCTGTGTCTCACCTTGTTCAACGAAAGCAATTATTCGACCCCTCTGCACATCGGACAATCCAACGTAAGGCAGTTTCAATTATTATTAAAGACTTTTTTAAATTTTGAAATTCACAGTTTCAATTCTCAGTGACTACTGAGTACAATATTCCCAACATGTGGTGCTAATTCAACATTTCTTATCATACTATCCAGTTTTCTTACAACGCAAAACTTCATTTAAAAACAATCAACAATATGAAATACCGAGTGATTTCATATAAATCATAAAATATATATACATTTCGATTCGGAGCAACGTCTACAAAATATATTCGAACTACCTTTTGGTACGTAAAATCTTATAAAATTTGTTAATAAATCAAGATGAAAAACGAAGTATTCAGATTTTCGCAAACAATATAAAAGTTGCAAATGAATTTGAAATTCCCGAGAAAAAATTCTCTCAAAGGACGAAATTCCAATCGAATACTTCTAACCATAGAATAAAAGTACAATAGGGTTAATTTGATTTATTTGGTAAAGAGCGCAACTGACGCACTCCTCGTGCATATCGATGTAGAGTCGTTATTCATATGATTTTCCCAATTATTTTAGTTATTGGAGGGCTGGTCAATTCTCTGGAAGAGTTTGGTGTAAAGTAATTTCGATGATGATTAGAAATTTAAACTATATTTTATACAAGAGATTTTATTGAAAATTAGGATTACAATTTTGTGAAAGAGATAATCTCTATTTGAAATCTTTAAATAATACCTGCTTTTATCATAATTATCATCATCATGATTTACTATCACGTAGTAATGGCGGAATCAAATTCATTTATTTGAATTGTAATTTCATTATTTCACTGCTGTGAAATTTCGAATTTATCATTTAATATTCGGAGAAGTTTTATCATTTAATATTCCGAGTAGTAGAAGCCAAAAATATTTCTAACTTGATTTCAATCCCCATCAATAACTTCCATTTATTTCGACAAAATTTTCATTCGTCTTCTGCTTTTACAATTGAATACTCGTTTCCTGTATTTTTAAAAGAATGTATTGTGTCAGAGATAGTTGAACTTATACAAAAGAGTATTTCCTTGTTTTGAAGTGTTATTTTCATCACAAAACTAGTTAAATGGATTTAGTTTCTTATTATATTGTTGATTCATGGTGTTTTTAATAGATTGTGGATGTATAATATCCTTTCCATTTCCTATTAAATAAATTTAATATTCAAATCTCTGAATTATAATAAAAATACACATTTTATCTTGTTTTGTAATCAACCTATTCTTACTACAAATATATATATATATATATATATATATATATATATATATATATATATATATATATATATATATATATATATATATATATATATATATATATATATATATATATATATATATATATATATATATATATATATAAATATACTATATAAAGCTCCACAAAATGAACGATTTTGATCAAGATGTACGATGGTAGATTTATAGCCAGGCATGAATAAAATATATTCAACAACCTATCAGTGAAAACTCAAATTATCTTTTTTGTCTTTTAGGGGGTAACTCGCTCTGAGGACCACAATGATTTTTTGTAGTTTCATTGTTGACACAATAGAGACCACCATAATATAAACAGAGAAAAATTAATCAAAACTCGTCAAAGATCAAAAAATGAGGCAATTATATTTTGTAAAGATTCCTCACCTCTATAGTATGCTTCGCCGAGGTGTGGACGAGTATAATTGTGAATATGTTTGCTTTTCTTCCATGGTTGATCCTGAAACGATTCTCCACCTCTAATCAACATTGTTCTATATAATACTTTGATGAGAGAAATGTCCTCCAAAACCTCAATTTTCCTTAATTCAATGTAAGTTGAAGTATTCTTGATTCTTTGATATCATAGGTTAATATTCGAGATCTTCCAGCAACCTTGTGAAATAAAACAGATTGCCAATATGAGCATCCATCATTGGAGCTCAGGTATTTTAGACGAATGAAATTCCTTACAATTCATACCTACGAGATCCTGATGCAACAACAGTATTATTCTTAGGTGGACCAATACTTCTACATCTCTTACTGGATTTCGAACAACTGGTGATAATTAAGTAGCTATTCTTTTCTAAGTATCACCTTCAGTATGCTTGTTTTTCAATGTTCTCATGCACATTTCCGCTAACATCTTTTAAAAAATGAGCGCTGCAAACTGTCCATTCAAGAATTATAGTTGGCTCTTCAAGTGAAAACTATTCTAGATCTATTAAGTCACAGTTTATTTATGTCTGACAAAATATGAAATAATTCTTGTGAGATTACCACAATTATTCTTCAGTTAAAGTAAGTCCATCAATGCACAACGGGAATTGAATACTAAATTAGGGTTTTGGAAATGGAGTCACCATATGAATAATGAAAATATGAAGAAATTTCCAAGTAATTTTAGAATAAACATTATTACATCATTTGGTTGGTAATTTTCGAGTTTCACAACTCAACACTTTTATTATTTGACAACGACGCCATTGTTATTATTAACATTATTATACAAGAATGAGGGCTCAGAACAAGGTCCTATAGATGCCCAAAACAAATCAATATATACTTAAATTAAACAGGATACAAAATAGTGTGTTTAGCTCTGCCGATACAAACTTAAAAATAAAATGAGTACGTAGTGGTAAAATGCGAAGAAATATGCGAAAATCGTTTGCTCAAGTCAATTCTTAAATAAGTTCAACGATGAGGCATCCACAACCTCTGCGCCTAGGCAGTTCCAAGAGTCACATATCCTGTGACTCCGTTGGTCGCACTTGCTACAGATAGCCTCTGCGTCTATTTTTTACTCTACTCGATATTGGAGTTGTAAATTCGCATGTCATATTCGATGAAATAAACCCTTCCCCTAATTTTACACGTAGAAACTTCATAAAACCTTTGGCTTTTTTTTATTCGAAACTGAACTGAAAAGCGGAAGTGCAATGAAGAATCTGCCTCGAGAATTATCTAATACAATATTACGCTTTGTAAGGTCACCACTACAAGAAGACGAGGAAAATGAAGAACCTAAACCAAAGAATTGGCGTTGTGTGTATTGGCCTCGGAAAATGGATAGGAAGTATTTTACGACCTGCTACAGATGCAAGAAAAAAATGAGCCATAGGCACTTCAAGAACAGTTGAAGACTGTCCTTAAAGTAACTGAAAAGTTCCTACTCACTTTGTAATGTGTCAATTATAAAAATAAACACGGTTCTATTCTACACTTCATGTCATTTCATCTCCTCATTCATACTCTAGATCAATAGCAAAAATAAAAATCATATCAATTAATCTCACGATTTATATAAAAACGTATATTTAAATTTGGGGATATTTATTGACCCTCGCGATCAACCTCGCTACTGACATTGAGCACGACCTACGGCGGGTTCATCAAATTAAATTTGAATAATTTCGTAGGAAGAACCCAATCTACCCATCATGTTTCATATTTTTACTATGTCAATTTAATCGGTGCTTCTTGTAAATATGGGGACCAACGCAGATACTATAGAAAAGATTTTTCAGAATATCTACTACTCAAATGGAAGTATCAAATCCATGTCAATCCAATTTCAGTGAATTGCAGGAACCAAACCAATCGAACACGTAATACCGAATCCGAGTAGGTGTTTTCGCCCTGATTCCAGTTATTATTATTAGTTACCTCGCTATTCCCATAGGAACTGAAAGAACTGAGCACTTATTTGGGTTTATGACATGGGTATATTAGCAGCACGTGCTGACGTAACTCAGGTTTTATTTAGACCTTAAAATTCCACGTTCGGGAAAGCAAATTCTAGTATATAGAAAAGAGGGGCTGAAGACGTGGGAAGGTATTGCAGGAAAATAACTTAGGATTTTTCAGACACTTTGTGAATAGCCACTAGTAAAGGAGATTTTCATTATGTTAGTAAATATTCATTGCTGTAATGAAGAAATAAAAGAAAAGGCATATTTAGATACTATGAGAATCTACTATATTTTCACATTACTACATCTGTAATTATTCTTGAATTGAAATCCCAGTTGATTTAATATACCTAGAGTAGTTAAGATAGGAACGTTCAGCTATAGTCAGGCTGAATATTTGCGCTTTAAGGAATTCAGTATTACATTATATCGATACCTTTGAGACACCTATCTTTGAAACGTTTACTGTGAATATGTTTCTCATTATACATCAATAGAAAATCAGAGAATCAATGAATAAGCGGATAAACCATGTAAGATTTTCCAAATATTTTATTTTTAATGGGCTCTGAAAATTTTCCTCACAGGAATAGAATACTTATAAACTAATTGCGCCGAAAGCTTTTGAATATTTATGATAAATTCCAACAAAATATAATTATTGATGAAGTAGTGAAAAATCCTGCGAATGAACTGGTCGGTCATGACTTTACCTATACTAAATTATATTTTCCAAAGAAGCAATGCTTTAATACAATAGAAGATTCACAGCAGTAGATTCAATGAAACTCTCTCTATACAACTTGCAGATTTGTTTACCTAAAGAACGTTGGTCTTGACAGAATATCAAAAACCGCCATAGCTATTTGAACTATGACCGCATGACGTTGATGAACAGTATCCCATAATTTTTCAGCTAATCAGACGATATTATGCTACTCCTCATCGGACTTGTTCAATTGTTTTCTTCGTAAGTTTATTTTTGTTATCGTAGTTTAGAACTTGTGGACTGAATGAAATGATGAAATATTGAATAATTGCGTCAGAAGCTAAGACATCTTATTCAACATAACAATTAAAATACTAGGTGAAAAGTAACCTCCTTGAAAGCCAGAATACGCTGCTACTGCAAAAAAGTTTATGGTGTCCGTGAATTGCGTGTACAACGTTAAACCACAGATTCTTCAGCTCGAAATAAGTTGATTTAGGCCAACTTACCTTTATGAAAAGTTTCCTCCTTTCGCCACTAGAGGTCACTAAATCCAAAGATTATTTTCTTATTTCTCGAATAATTCGTAAAGGGAAGAATAAATCAATTAGACCAAAAATTCTCCATTTGGTACACGGACGGATCAAAAACGATTGATAGAACAGGAGCAGGCATATATGGACCCAAGTAGTCTTCATCAGTGCCTCCGGGCTCTACTCCCACCATCATGCAAGCAGGAACACTTGCTGTAAACCTTTGCTGCCAGGAGGGGCTACGAAGGAAACTCAAAGGGGCAAAGATTTACATTTTAACGGACAGTCAGGCAGTGATAAAAGCTCTAAACTCTTACAGTTATCGGAGCATCTCTGTTTGAGAATGCCGTCAATCCTTGAAGCAACTTGATGAGGGGAACAAACTTTTCCTGTGGTGGGTGCCTGGCCACGTAGGCACACAAGGAAATGAAGCCGCTGACGAACTGGCCAGATCAGCTGCTGAAATCCCACCCATCGGACTTGAACCGTTCAGCGGTCTGAGTTAGCCGCACAGACGACAGGAACTGGAACGATGAGTAGAATCTAGCAAAAAAGAATACGGGAGGAAAACTCCAGGTCAGAGGCAAGCAAAAAAGTTAATTGACTATTCGCGAAAGAATACAAAACAGCTTCTTAATCTCTGTAGGGACGAGTTGAGGATCATAACAGGCCTTCTTACTGGAGACTGCCCACTGAGATACCATCTCAATAAAATGGGCAAATCGGAAACGGCAACATGCAGAATGTGTAAAGAGGGCGATGAAACTGCCGAACATATTCTTTGCAGTTGCATCGCAACTGTCCGCCAAAGACATATACATTTCGGTAGCGACAAACTATAGCCGCACGAAGTAAAAGCGAAAGCTCCCAGGGAGATTCTTAATTTTGTAAGGGATTTAGACCTACAAGGCAATGAATAAGAAGGGTTACGAACAAAAGACCAATTTGGTCGCAGTTCGGAAAGGCTTGCAATGCCAATCGACCCCCACGAATGTCATGTGATGAAAACGCCACCCTGAGCGCTCATTTGGGAGGTGTTGCTACATCTACTAACAGTCGTGAAGACGTTGAGCGTATGGCTGAGGAGATATCCCGGTCGATCGAGTCAGCGTATCACGATAACTGTCCACTGAGGAGGAAGCCTGAGAATGGCACAACTTCATGGTGGAATCCTGTCCTTGAGAAATGTAGAAGAGAAGATCGGAAACTACTTGACCTAGCTGAAAATACCGGCAATTTGGATCATTTTCATTCTACTCTAACGTCATACAACAAAGAAATAAGAAGGGCAAAACGGGAGTCCTGGCGCAGGTTCTGCAGGGAGGTGGAAAGTACCCCCGTCGGTGCAAGGCTGCATAGGGTCCTCGCTAGAGGCCCGCGCTCCCCATCAGATGTGTGGAGGGTGCGTATGGGCGAAACACGAGCTCTGGAAAGAAGACGTTAGAGATTCTTGCGAGAACACACTTCCCAGATTGTCGCTTTCTTGATATCAGTGAAAGCTGTGACACCTTCGCTCTGAAGGGCCTTGTAAAAAGGCCGAAAAGGTACGATTGGAAGGACGCAAGGACGATCATCAAGCTCGGAGCAATAAAGTGGGCGATTAGCTCATTCAAGCCATTAAAAGCTTCTGGAGAGGATAGCATCAGGCCTGCCTTGTACAACAGGGGGTGGATATCCTCCCCCTCCCATACCTCATTAGGCTGTTCCAGTCGAGTCTTGCCTGGAATTTTGTCCAGGCCAGCTAGCGAAGAGTCACCTTACAGAAAGATAAATCAACCGATCTGGCACTTACCAACTTAGTCGGGAGGATCACACATTCTCTGGACCGCAAGGAGACTGCAGCTGCAGCCCTCATGGAAGGAGCATTTAATGCGGCCCCCACTGGCCCACTGTGTGGGTCTGCGAGAGCCAGAGGAGTACCAAATATTAATGACTCAAATGTAATATCTATCTAACATCTATCCCGAAAACGAAAGGGAGCTTAAAAGTTTTCTGATCTGCATCGATTGTTTCACCTAAAAGCAGCACCAGTGTGAAAACCGCATTCTTCCTTCTCTAGCAGTTTAAAAGTTACAATTGAAGGACATCGAATTCGGAATACACTATACATGCAATAAATTAGGTTGTAAGATAATGAAAAATAATTGTACCGATGATGATACAGATTCCCAGATAATATTACTTAAAGGCAATATAAAAGTCTACGGTTATTGTCATCTACTATCCAGTACCTTGAGCTATTTCAGTCCTTAAAATAATGAGAGTTAAGCGGAAACAATGTTATTCAACTGAAATGAAATGTAGAGTTATTCCAACCAGCAGAGGTACATGCGATCAGAAAATTCATTCACCTCCTATTGATTTTCTGCATAGGATCACAGGTGTTGCGAATAACGTTATTGAAAGTTTTTCATGAATCATAACCTCTGATAAAGTTAATAGGTACTTTCACATTTTATAGCTGTAGCTGAAGAGTAACAATAAAATCTGAAATGCGGTCTCCTACATCAAACTCGGAAATCCTATTGTGACGAGAATGGTATGGTCCCTCCTACATCCGCGAATTTTGTACCTTAATTTTGTAGGTTAATTGAATCATCTGAAATTTTGCTGCTTTCTTTTCATGGAATTCGGATTGCGATGTTGAGATAAAAATTCAGTGGGTTTGATTGAATCATTTTTATTCGTAAAATTGCAGATTTCAAATACCGACTTGGGAAGTTTGTTATTTATTCATATCAAGATCTAGAAACCTTCAATAGTCCATTGAAATGTTACAATTTGAAGGCATTTTTCAGCGGACGCAATTTTATTTTTGGGATATGTGGGGTGATCAACAGAAGCTTCACGCCGAGTTTGTGGGGTTGCCGCCCTTGTCATCTAGCAGCCATTTTAGAAAAAGAGGTGCAAATATTTTTTTCGCGATATCTCGGAAACTATACGCCCTATATAATTTGTAGGAGATCGCTTTACCTACAATTATGCTCATATAACTTTTTGCCCTAAATTTAAAATAAAAGAAACTATAAGCAAAAAAGTTTGAAAATTTTTATAAAAATTTCTTTTTTCCTCCATAACTTTTTTTTTATACATTTCACGAAAAAATTACTTCAGGCCAATCTTGTAGATGGTTTCTGAGGAAAATTTTACCTTTAAATTTTTTTCAATTTCATTTATTTAAAACGCTATTACAGCACTCCAAAGTTGACCCGGTTCGTCAATGCTCATGAGAATCCGGTCAAAACAAAATATTCAATTTAGTTTTATGATTTTTATTTTATTGTGAATACATTCTCAAACATTTTTGTTCAATCCCTAACTATAACTTTACCTATTCATTTGTAACTGTTTTCCTTACTATAACACTTACCAAAATATTGCTTCTTATAGTAATTTCTAAGATGAATGTACATTTTGGAGAATGTTCCATCAGATGCAGATTTAATCATCTTCTCTCCTGCGCTTAATGCATGCCAATCTCATGATTCTGTGATTATTATGGCAGAGGACATTGACATCCTTGTATTGCTTGCTCATGGCATTGGGTAAAAGGCAGCCCAACATTTTCTTTCAAAACCTTCAAAAGAGCGGACACCTGGTCATTTATATAGACTTCGAGTTTTATGTATGGAGGTCTCATAGCACAGAATTTGCTGTTGTTTTATGCTTTCTCAGGATGTGAAACAATATCAGCAGCCTATAATATGGGGAAACTAAAATTCATGAAAATTAAGGAGAAACATCCTGAACTAGCAGGTATTACCACTTTTTCCTGAAAGAGAAAGTCTTTGCTCACTTTTATTGGCGAACGTTTTTTCGTAGCTTCATACGGCGGTAAAAAAGACGACTCATTAGACGGCATCAGAAACAATATTTGCCAATACAGTGACATACTCTCCGAGTATATCACCAGGTCAAGTCGTGGCTCAGAAATCTCTTTTAGGATATCAACTATGAAAACCTGAAACCTGAATCTCGATTCTTTTATGCCTATGATAAATCTCCATACGACATTATTAATGATGAACTCGCGAATATTTATTGGGACTCGAGTTTACCAAAAGATATTAACCATTATTTCGAAAATTTTTATAACATCTTATATACATTCATCATTCATAAGTATGTTCGGTTATTGAAATCTTCACCATCAGACTATCCTGGATGGATCAGGAGAGATACGCAAGAATTGATTCGAAAAAAGAAAATCGCTCATAAGTGCTACAATCTAAGTCCCAAGAGGATTATAATGCATTTTCGGTATTGCGTATCAATGCCAAAATTGCTTTAAATAGAGATGAGATCGACTTCATAGAAAGGACTGAAGATAAAATCATTGAGGATTCCCAGAAGTTCTGGAGGTTCATTAATAATTCAAGAAAAGATGATGTATTTTCAAACTCAATAACTCTGAATAATCAAAAAGTAGGCTGAGGCAGGGCCATAAGTAGTTGTTTTGCCGAATCTTTCAAAAGTTACTACAATGATGAGATTAAATATCACCTGATTTAAGAATTCTGCATTATATATCTTCCGTCAATCAATTTTGTTACAGATACTCTTGCTAACGTTGAATTTTTCTAGGATGAAATACTCAATGCGTTAAAATCTTCTAAACTTAAAAATACTTGTGGTCCTGATTGGATTTTCCTTCGATTCATAGTAGGGTGTGCTCACAATCTGGCTTATCCCCTCCATGTATTCTTCAATCATTGCTTACAACAAAGAACTTTTCCGAAAAACTTGAGGCTATCAAATGTAACCCCAATCTTCAATTCTTGAATACGCACTGATATACAAAATTATTATATATCTCTAATGGTTGCCAAAGGTTTTTGACCTGATGCTTGCAAATTTACTCGTTAGGCACGTTAGTAATGCTTTTATCGAAGAACAACACAGTTTCTCTGCAGGCAAATCTACTGACACAAATTTACTCCTATTTGTCATCTTCGTTTCTAAGAGTATTGAACAGGGGGTAAATGTGGACTGATTATATTGCGATTTAAAGAGGGCATTTGATAGGGTTCCAGTCAATCTACAAATATTCAAGATGAAGCATCTTTTTGGCATCTCAGATCCATTGTTTTCTTGTATCGAAGCTTTTTTGATTGGCAGAAAGCAGAGAATAAATGTAAATGGTCATACGTCAGAACCAATTGATGTCTTTTCGGGAGTAGGACCTGTCCTGTTTTTATAATTCATAAACGATGTGAAATTCATTTTCAAGCATAGCAAACTTTTACTACTTGTTTGCTGACGACTGTAAAATATTCAAGCGCATAGAAACGGTAAGAGACGAACGTGATCTCCAAATCGATCTCGATAGTTACTATAAGTGGTGTGAAACGAACGGTTTATCTCTAAATATTGCGAAATGTAACCACATGAGATTCTCAAGAAAGATAAATCCTCAAAATTGCTGTTATTACTTTAATGGTGACTTGATAGAGTCTGTTACAAGCTAAAAAGATTTAGGAATTTTTGTGGATAATAAACTATCATATAACCTTCACTTTGACTACGTCATTGAAAAAGCAAATAAAATGCTCGGTTTCATAAAAAAGGTGATTCTTTATGTGTTAATAGTTAAACCTATTTTGGAATATGGCTCTATCATATGGTCTCCTCCTTATGCAATGGATATTGGAAGATTAGAAAGAATTCAGAAGAAATGCATTAAATTAATTTGTTTCAAAAATTTCATTAGTTTTGAGTCCCACAACTATGGGTACTATCTTCATCTGTTTTCGCTTCCCCATCTTATTAGCCGTAGGCCTTTTTCCTTTGTTATGTTTGCCTTCAAGGTTATAAATGGGATCATAAAAAGTTCATGTATTATGGATCTTTTTTCTCTCCATGTTCCTTCCACGAGAGTCAGAGATAAATATCTATTATCTTATGAATTCCATAGAACGAACTATGGCATTCATTCTCCGCTGGCTCAAATTGTGAGAAATGTAAATGTTGTAAATTTGGATATGTTCTCAGAGAACCTGAAGTCTTTTAAGAGCAATCTGAGACATTCCTTCTCTGGTGAGTCAGCGGTATCATATTGTTGAATCTCTACTTCCTCAGTTTTAGTTAAGTCTCATTAGTTTCTATAGTATATGGGTAGGTAGAGATACTTTTCAGATGGTGAATATTTGTCAAATTTTAAGAAAATTGTAAATGGTTTTCAAATTGTAAATCTTTTCCGTAAATAAAGATTATTATATCAGAAGATATCAAAATCCTGAAGACTGGGGCTGGAAAAAGTATGCAAATATTTGGATGCCAATACAAGCTTCCGAGCCTTCAGCATCCCCCGATCTCATGAAATTAATTTTCTGCAGATGCAAAGCGAATTGTGGAACCATGTGTGGCTGTAGAAAAGCAGGCATCAAATATTCTACAGTATGCCTCCATTGTTCTAGGAAACAAGCAGCAACATCATGTAAATGTCAAAGATAATGAAAGAAAATGAATTCGAAGATGAACTTCCAACTATGACTCCAATTTCAACTCCTGTCGTTCCCCAAACCTTCACATTCGACGTTGAATTACATTCTGACCCACAGCCTGGGTCATCAAAGAAAAGTAGAATAGAAAAACTAGCTAATAACTGTTTGAAAATATGATTATGTCATACCACGTAAAAAAACGCGACGGCAGGTCTCTACCTCATAGGTGGCAGGGAAAAGAGTAGGCAATGAATAAGTTGTAGGTAGGGATTTAACACAAATTTTTGAGAGTAGATTTTCAATGAAAAAAAGATCATAAAACTAAGTTAAACATTTTGTTTTGACCGGACTCTCATGAGCATTGACGATCTCGGTCAACTTTGGAGCGCTGTCTAAGCATTTTAAATGAATAAAATTGAAAAATATAAAGGAGAAGAATTTTCTTCAAACGACTCCACTTCAATCTACATGATTGGTCCTAGGTAATTTTTTGTGAAATGTATGACAAAAAAAGTTATAGAGCAAAAAAGAAAATTTTTATAGAAATTTTCTTACTTTTTTGCTTATAACTTCTTTGATTTCAAATATAGGGCAACAAGTTATATGAAGAAATATTTGTAGGCAAAGCAATTTGCTACAAATTATGTTTCCATAATTTTTTGTAGGACCTATAGTTTCCGAGATATCACGAAAAAGATTTTTTGCATCCCTTTTTTGAAGATGGCGGCTGGGGGACGAGGGCAGCAACCCTACAAACTTAGGGTCAAGCTACTTACCCCAAAAGTACCGTCCTTTTGCACTTCTTCCTATTATGTCTAAACTGATAGAGAGAGTCATAAATGATGAACTCATCAAACATCTCGAGTTTCAGGGAATTATTAACGACCGTCAGTATGGTTTTCGCAGGCCAAGTTCGACAGAAGATCTGCTTGCCTTCGTTACTCATGTTTATACATCAACGATGGAAAAGCATGGGGAACCTAGAGAAATAGCTCTCGACATCTCTGAAGCTTTCGATAGGGTTTGGCATGCATATCATACCAATAAAATTTCAGTTTACTTCAGATACATTATAATCATAAGATATTCGATAAAAGCCCAGAAGGCTTGAACTTCAAAAGCGATTAGAGCGACGAGAGAAGTTTTGCTAAATATTAGAACCAGGAGGTCGGTTGCAGCTCATTTTGCAATTTCCAGCAGGACACTTATACGATTCTGTTCCGAAAATATGAATCGAGAACCTACAAAATGAAGGTTATTCATTCTCAGAATATTAGTGTGAGCTACGCCCAGCTATAAAGGTACCAGCAGTACAATTAGTTAAATGTCCCACAAAAGCATCAGATATCTACTTTGGGTTGCAGCCGAAAGACGTGAGGATGCTTGACTTTGGCTCTAATGTAGTTGCAACAACTCCCACTGCATTTAGAGCGGATCAGATGGCAGATACCGACTAGTTCACATCGTTTCTTGAACGAAATAATTCATTATCAATAAGAACTATGGAGGCGACTAGGTGTTCCAGCTTCAATACACACAACGTCTATGCTTTTTTGACAAACTGAAGCATATTTATGACAAATCTCAATATGGTCACTATGGTTTAACACATGTATGAGACTGGCATCTTCAGTATCTAAAACTCTAACAGAATCTTAGCTATAAAAGCGTTCAAATAAGTAGGTAGAGTTACATCACAGGAAAGAAGAACTCTGGTAACATTAGCATGTGCCACTTCAGCTATCGCGTATCTGATGTCTCAATTTTTTGTATCCCCACGGGTCCACTACCGGGTTTATTTAATCCGCGATGCCCAGTACCGGGGTACTGAAAGATCAAACTCGTCTAGATGGATGAAAGAGAATCATTTTGTAGATTTTTTTTGTGCCTCATTTCATGAGGCATGTCAAATACTCAAAAATCTGACATGATCTCTCAATAATTGGAAATCACGCTCCTCATTTGTCAATTGAAGGCGTGAACCTTGCCAAAAAGAATGGTCTTTCTCTGCTAACATTTCCGCCCCATCGTTCACAAAAACTCCAGCCATTAGATGTTTCTATTTTTGGATCTTTGAAAAGATAAGTGAACAGTGTTTGTGACTCCTGAATCGAACACTTTCCAGGAGATTCCATAAATATAAACGATATTTCTAGAATTATCAAAATAACCTCGCCTATGGCGCTGACCCTTAACAATATAGTGGCAGGCTTCAGGAAAAATGCGATTTATGAATTCCACAGACACATTTTCAGCGATTCAGCTTTTATGCCAAGTTTCGCTACAGGCAGGACAGAACCAGATTCAGCCCCACTCGATATGAAATGAAATTCTATATCTAACTACGCTTCTAGTAATATGGTAACTGACAGGTCAGTCCACCGTCTGGTCCAAGTCCAAATATAACAGAAGGTAAGGTACTCGAAAAAATAAAATTTCGAAGAATAAAGATCAATCTCTTTAATGAAAATATATTAGAGATAATCAAACCTTTGCCAAAAACTAGGGAAAGTTCGAAGAAGAAAAGTTCATGGGCCGTATTGATCGATACTCCGGAGAAGTTGGCTTTAGAAAAGTAAAACAGAAAGAGAGGTTGAGATAGTTATTTCGGAAGAGAAACAAGAGAAGTGTGTAAAGGTATATCTTCGAAGAGCACAGAAAAATATAAGGATCAGAACTTATCCGATGAGAAATCTTTCTCAAGCAGCGCATCCGGTGAAAATTGGATTCAGTGTTCGATTTGCAAATTTTATGCACACGAAAATTGTGCTCCATCTGGGCTTTCAGGAATTGACGTATATGACAATTGCAATTCAGATTGATTAAACTAACAACCTCTTAATACTTTTTGCATATGTTACTTTTTTGTATTTCTAATTTTTCAATTATTTTTCTTAATTATTAAACCAATTTCGAAAAAAAACCTTTTTTTAAGTTAGGTGTGCAATACGAAATATGTAATCATTCTTTCGCTAAATTTCTCCAATCATTTAGCCAACATAACCCGCTGATGAGTCAATCTACCCCAATAACGAGGTAGTTTGGCAGGAAAAGGAACGATGCCATTCAAATTCTCAAAGAAATATTAAGCTAAAATTCCTAAACAATATTATCACAACTTGTACTCCGATATTGAAAGAAGCTGTAGAATATTTTTTCAAGCCCCAATTTAAATTAGACTCGAGTTATAAAACAAATAAAGAAATTGCGCCAGCGAGCACCTGTTTCCCGTATAATGTTGTTCATGCATAGTACAGCATGCTTGAAAGAAGGGCTCAGTATCAAAACTTCAAGGCGTGAATTCGTCAAGATATTAGTGATATGAAATGAATATGAATATTCCAAAAGAATACGATAATGAGAAGAGAAGAATATGTTTTTACTGTCCATTACTGTCCAAGTAATATAAGACGAATGACCACATATTGTATCCAGTGCATGCAAGTTATTGGTGGTAAAAACCGAAGAAATATATACTTTTTGCGCCTCACACTAAGAATTCACCTCTTCGAAATATTTCTTTGTATTTCCGAATAATATTTCATTTGGTATTCTTTTTATATAATATTTTTTTGGTAGGAAGCGTTCCCTAAATTGAGTTTTGAAAATTCCTCCTTAATTTCAGGATTTTCCAATGCACGTATATTCTTTATAGCCCAGTAATATAGAGTTAATGCTTCTAGAGGCAATAAACCATAGTATATTATATTTCTCATACGCTCACAGTCAACTATTCCTCTCCGTATTTTATAGTTTTGATGATATTTGGACCAATAATTTTATTGACCCTCAAAGTGCGACAAATTTTTCATAATATTGCTCCAGTGGATTGCTGATTATTAACGTTGCAATGGCGTCTATTCTCTTTATTGACATGGATAATTTACTTGAACTTTTTCTCGTCGCAGCACAATCTTTTCGGATTAAATTGTGGATCAATAGCAAGGTTTACTTTCACCCATAAACTGAATTCACAACTCAAACGCAGATCATGTAACTTCCAGTATGAATTGAATTTTCTAGGGACATAAACAAATATTATGAAAAGTTTCAATAAAGTAGATGAATATAACTTTGAGTGCTTAACATGAGGATGGCTGGACAAATTATGAGTATCGACCATATTACGTTACAGACCATCGATATCAAATGCCTTGTGTAAACGTTCTTCTACTATTTGGAATTAATCGCTCCGATAGAAGATTGTATGTACAAGTGGACAGATTTTGACGTTTCATTACTGCAGCTACGTGAAATATTCATGATTCAGGAAAATTATCCTATTCCCCCTTTTTTCGCCTGAGGAGTTCATTGCCGTAAACAGATTAGAACTAGCTTTTCTCGTTTTCGAGTGTTTTGCAAATTTTGAAAGTTTCTGGAAAGTATCATATGGAAATATGTCGGTTGTTTTTAAAGTAATACAAAGCGGTTTCGACATTCTAGAGGCACTTTCTTACGTACACTCGTACTAGGTGCGAAAATTTCCTCTTGGCGAAACGGTTTTTGAGTTATAATGCTAACTTGCATGTATTAAAAGGTGAACCATAGACAACTTTGATTTCTTTCAATAGAGTTTCTTTTTCCTTTCGAAAATATGATATATGTACACTGAATTTTTTCATCCAGTCCAAGTTTAAATGAAAAACAAAATTCTATAACTTCTTCCTAATTTCATTTAGTCCACTCACAAAATTTACTCGACATGATTAGAATATCTGTGCGTTGATTATGAAAGTTCAAAAATTAATTCTTGCAATGACAATTTAGATAAATTATCCATCAAGTTACAATTATTGTGTGAATCTTATATCGTTTGTAACAACAAAACGGCCATGCCTTATGAAAATTTTGAACTCATATCGATTTTGAAGTTGAATATTAATATGGTAATGTTGGTACACACTCGACCACCAATCCTCATTTCGACGATGGTATACCTCATTTATTCCATTACTACTGGTGTGTACTTCATGAAGATAAATTATTTCTTGGAAACACTGCGGATCTTCGATATATTTTCGTGGAAACTAATTCCAAATATCGTGTCGAACTTGAATACTTCGTGGCTGTAAAATGTAAGATATTTTCATATCATAAGGTTACTATTCAATTTTCTTGAGAATAATGACCGCTCTTCTGTCAGATACCCCCGTTTCTTTTCCAATTTGCCTGCTAGATGTCAATGGATTCGCAGTTACACTACCTATTACATCAATTGTTGCATCTTCTCCAGCAACTACATGGTATTCTTATTTGCCTGGGACAGTGATTCATGGTCCGAATAGACAGGTCCTGCAGTATCAACATCATAATTATTTGGATATATCATTTATTCATATCAAACTTTCCAAGGTACTTATACGACATGGTCGTTTCGTTATCACAAACAATACAATTTGTCAATAAACTATTATACAATAGTTATAATTCGATGAAAACACAATAAAAAAATCATCTGAATTGACATTACAAGAATTCATTCTTAAACTATCATAATGACTGCAATAAACTTACTCAACTTCGAAAGATAGGACATAATTAGAACATTTCAGCACTCGTCCTCTACTCAACAAGAAAACTTCAGAGTGAAAAAGTTTCTCCCTATATTGAGACTCAATTTCAGCAACCAAGATTTTCAATAATTTTCTTTACTATGCTTGAGTTTCTATATCATCCACTATTTTTTCTACAAATTTCATGTGTTTAGTTCTAGAAACTTTCCTCATGATATTTGCTGACGGACAATGGAGTGGTAACAGAGAAATTGCCGAAATCTTTCATCTTCACAACATAATACCACAAAACCCTTATCACAGCCGCTGAGTGGAATAAACTTCAAAATCTCAAAGTTCCTCATAATTCTCTTATAGTGAAATCACTGAAAATCATCCTGACTTGCGCGTCCATCAAAGAGGTGTTAATCACATCTTACCCTTCATCCAGTTAGAGTGCAAAATAAACACGGATATCTTATTGCTCATTAATTCTACTAGTCTCATCACTGCATTTGCAGAAATTTGCATAGATAACGGCTTTTGTCGAATATTTTATGATCATAATATATCTGAAGTAAACTGAAATTTCATTGTTATGATATAATAATTCCCTTGTAAATCCCGATGAACTCTAACGGGGTTAGTTGGCGCAGAGTCAATTTGCCCCACTCTAAATGCGCCAACTTGACTCAAGGATATTCTTTCAATATCATCATGTATATTATGGTTCTTTGATTGAATATACTATCAATATAATATAAAAGTCGAATGTAGACACGACGAAAATAAAAAATCTGAGACAAAAACCAAGTATGTTATAATTCAATTTGTTACCTTGAAGACACTTTTCACCCCACTACGTCCAAACGTTATTTGTTTTCACACAGTGTACTTTATGATGCCGATATGCATCCTAAACGGTCACGTGATATGGGTTAGAAGGTTGCCAAGTCTCCAAATTTGACAGAAACTAACGTTGCGACAACTAACTTTTTTTAAGCGCTCTACAGGAATAGTCGAACCTGTTACACCACATGAGTGGGCGCCTGGGAAGAATTGAGATGTCTGTTTACTCGCTTCTTGAAGAGGGCCAAATTGTAGGATGTTGGGAAGATGTTGAACGGAAGCGAGTTCCACAGCTCACCGGCCCTGTAAACGAAGGAATTCTTTAAGAGAGGTTCGAGGGGTCGTTAAATGTACCGCCATATGATGAGCCTAGTGTTGTGGCAAAACATGAGTTTTCCCGGAACAAGGTCTTTCAGCTCCTTGGAGCATCTTCCGTGGAAGTACTTGTTAAACAGATAAAGGTCAGCAACTTGTCTTCTGAGAGCCAGTGGTTGGAGATCGCTGGTGATCTCCGTGTGGTCGATGAGGCGCACAGCCCGTTTTTGCACACTATTCAACACCCGCAACAAATGTTTGGACGCAGATCCCCATACGTGGAAACAATATTCCAAAGCAGGTCAAATCTACTCCTTATATAGAAGCAACAGCTGAGATGACGTGAAGTATCACTTGGCTCGGAAAAGAAAACAAAGTTTAGCTGATGCTGACTTAGCTATTGCTGATACCTGTTCATGCCAACAAAACTCGGAGTTGACCGTTCTTCCGACAGACGTATCAAATCTTTGGATGCAATTTTTTGGCCTTGCATCATGAGAGGCGGTTCTCCAGCGAGGATCTTTCTAGAAAACGTAGTTGCTTGCGTCTTGCTCACGTTGAAGCTCACCAGATTCAACTGACCCCACTCAGATATCCTCTGTATGTGAGAGTTTGAGTTATTGATTTGTTGACATCTCTGACGCAGAGATTCCGCAGATGTAATAGGCCGCAGATAACTGAAAGACAAAACCAGGGTACCATCGCCGGTAAAACCGGAGATCTTTGTTTCTGCAGATGACAGAAGATCGTTTATCTACAATAGATAATTGTTTTCTTGGCAAAATAATGGATTCCTGAGGTACTCCTGCTTGCACCGGAAACAATCAGATGTTATACCGTCGACCACAACTTCTAGTGATCTTTTTGAAAGAAAGCTACTTTTCTAACCCCGAAATTTCTCGGGAAGCCCATATGCAGCAAGTTTATTCAACAAGGCTGCATGCCAAACCCTATCGAAAGCTTCAGAGATGTCGAGAGCTATTGCTCTAGGTTTCCCATGGTTTTCCATCGTTGATGTTCAAACATGAGTGACGGACGCAAGCAGATCTCCTGTCGAACTTGGCCTGCGAAAACCATACTGACGGTCGTTAATAACTCCCTGGAACTCGAGATGTTTGATGAGTTCATCATTTATGACTCTCTCCATCAGTTTAGACATTATAGGAAGAAGTGCGAAAGGACG
Source organism: Cryptolaemus montrouzieri (assembly GCA_013387265.2). Classification (NCBI taxonomy): domain Eukaryota; kingdom Metazoa; phylum Arthropoda; class Insecta; order Coleoptera; family Coccinellidae; genus Cryptolaemus; species Cryptolaemus montrouzieri. The sequence goes on along the minus strand of JABFTP020000185.1, from coordinate 47,005,980 downwards.
GTACTTTTGGGGTAAGGACTTTTTCCTTTCTTTGGGATCGGTTGAATTCTCGCTATTTTCCAGCTGCTTAGAAAAGTCAGGCTTTCATAAGAAATCTGAAACAGACGGCTAAGAATGTGTGCCAGTTCAGAAACACACTTTCTCAAGACGATTGGTGATATTCCGTCTAGACCAACTGCTTTTTTGCAGATTAGCTGCTTGAAAGCCCGTATCACAGTGCGGACTCTGAGCTTGATTTCTGCCATGGAAGAATGTGTAGGTGGAATGTTCGGTGGTTTTGCGTTAGACGAATCTAGCGCAGAATTCTTAGAGAACAAGAGAGCAAAGAGATCGGCTTTCTCTTTTGGAGATGATGCTATACTTCCGTATTCTCTAACAAGAGGCGAAAACGCAGATTTGCAGAAATTGGCACTGACAGTCTTCGCCGTAGACCAGAATTGTCTAGTTCCGCTTGCCAGTTTATAGAGTATATTAGTTACCTCCTAGTTGAAATTGGCCTTTGCTTTTGCAGTTGTCAGGTTGCATACGCTCCGTATTCGTAAGAAAGGTTGTTCTTGTTTCCTCTGTATTTGTTGAACCATGGTTTTTGTGAGGGATGTAAAGATCAATTCCTGCATGAATGATTTCTGTAATAGATTCAGAGGACACATTGATGTTAGGATCTCTAAGGCCAACATCAATGAATGGAAAGCACGAAAATAGTTCACGTAGCTAGTCCCAATTAGCACGGCTATAGTGCCAAATGCGTCTTGGTGGTTTAGGTTCTTGGTTTAGCGCCAGCAAAATGGCTCCAGTAGCAGATATAAGGTTGTGGTCAGAGTTGCCTAGCGGTGCAGAGACCTCCACTCCATAATCGTCTGGATCTGAAACCAATAAGACTTCCAAGGTGTTCGGGAAGTCAGTTGGGTGATCATCACATAAGGTCGAAAGCGTCGTCCTCCATCGTGTCCTCTCTTTGGCATGCAACATCTGATCTGGCGAAAATACAGAGGCCCTCTTCAAACCTAAATCTCGCATGTAACTAATACTCATTGAAACGTTGTGTCGATTTTTTGACTTATTAGGGTTTCGGTTAGGACCAGCATATGGGGTTGTGCGTTTTACAGATGGTGGTGGACTACATCGACATTCACGTTGTTGTGCCCCAGTCCTCTGAACTCTAGAAGGTTTTGCTTTCTTATCGAGAACTTGAAGAAATCAGTAAATTCGTAAAATACTTAGTCACACAGGTGACCAATTCACGGGACCTATAGCTGGATGTGTTGGTATCACACCGGGCGACAGGGGTGATGCCGCCTGCCAACTGGGCGGCGACAAGCCCCGGTTGCACCTACTACATAATAATTCATATTTGTAATATTTTTATTATTATGAAATATGCTCATCGCCAACCTCCATGTTTTGCAACAAGAATTAATATAGCAAGGTGGCTATTGCCCCTTTTTGTATCCAAATTATTTATAATAGCTGGGTTTATTGTAGTGGATGCTTCTGTGAATTCGTGGGAAGTGAATAAAAGTATCAAGATTTTGTACTTCTCCAACATGTACGATACCATCGCTATCAAATAATCGGGAAAAAACATGAAATTACTGGAAATTGAACATGCACGATAAAACATGTCCTTTTTGTTTTTATGCAAAGTGCCACTAATTGTAAATTTATAGGGACCAGCCATCTGTTAAACCTAATGATGTAAGTCCATTATCCACCTTAACATCGTATCCAGTGGCAGTTAGTTTGTTTCTGGTACATTTCCCAAATAGAGATTGGCATATACCATGTATATCAAAGACGAACCGTGAACCATATTTAATTTGATGCAACATTTGGATGCTTTATTCGTTATATACATCCAAAACCGACTCTGCGAAAACTGACTATCTACTTATCAATAGTGCGAAGGAAAGCAACATGAATAATGTTCTTTCCTAATATTTTTGATGCTTCTCAGAATGAAACAATTGAGCAAATAAAAAAACGGAAAACACAAACGAAAAAGCTAACTGGTAACTAATTAGGTTGATAACTGACGGCTCACAACCTCGAACTGAAAAAAAAGGAACTTTTACGAGCAAAGTAAATGTTATGAAATTTCACTGCGAAAATGAGAGACTGCAGATTATTCAGGCGCGCAACAGCCATGGAAGCCCATGCTCAATTTTACACTCTGCTAAACCTAACACAGAAATTCAATATTCCTTTTTGCTAAGCAACTTCATATTATTTATATATGTTTTTTCTTCAAATATGTCCAAACATATGCAATTTGGCGTACATGTTCCTCTCAAGATAAATCAAATGGAAGAGATTAAAAGAGATTTTTGGTTGAAATGCAACGTGAACCGCGAAATTCGATCCCGGCAGAATGTGATAAAGCTGTCATTAAATGACCTAAGATGGACTTATACAAGAAAAGGCAATGATAAGGACAAACCTCGCCAAGCGCATATGGAAAGTAACTTTCTTCAAGATCATAAAACCCTTTCAATGAATGTTCTGCACGAAGTCTAGACTTTAATCCCATCGAACATGTCTGGGATATTCTCAATATGAGATTAACAAGTCAGCAAAACCAGCCATCTACTGTGAAGCCAGCAAAACTAGCCATCTAATATGAATGAGGTTCGGTAAAGATGAAATTTAGAGCAAAATGAATCACAATGCTATAAGGTCATTGTCTGCAAGTAGCAATCGAAGCTTTCAGGTTCGTCGGGATAGGAAATGTCAGATATTACGTGGTTTTTGATATTTTCCAAAAGTTTTACATTTATCATCAATAGTTTTGTTTCAGTCCTTAAAGGTGCCATTTCGATTTCGATTATTCTCAAGCATTCCTTGATGCTGGTGGATTATTGAAAAATAATTTTCGAACTTATCTAAACTTCATCTGAATGAATCTGAATTTTTGATTACCAGGTATATAAATTTGAAACCGAAATAATGTTGATAGAAAAGACACGTTAATTGTATGAAAATGATACAGAATAGTTTATTTATAGTATTGTCCATCGCTAGCTATACATTTTCCCCACCTTTCAGTCCGTATGTGGATACAACGCGAAAAAACCTGTTGCTGTTTTGAAGCAAGTTATTGAGCCATTTCCGTAAGAAACAAAGCGTTTCCTAGTAAGAACGTGTCCCATCGATGCAAATGAGTGATAATCGGACTGAACTAAGTCTGGAGAAAAAGCTGCTTGCGGAATTATTTCCCAACTAAAGGTCTCAATCGTTTCCTTGACTGGTTTTGTTGGGTGTGATCGTGCATTATCATGAAGCAAAATAAATTTTGTGTTGCTTTTTTAGATATTCTGGTAGTTTTTCACGCGAAGCTCGATTAAAATCAATTATTTGTTGTTGGTAGCGTTCAGTATCAACAGTGCCACCAGGTCAGGTTTTAGTAGCTCGTAATAGATCACACCCTTTTGATCCCACTAAACACACATCATTGTCTTCTGTCCATAGCGATTTGGACTTCAATGCGATGTTGCTGGTTTGCCTGTAGTTACCCATGATCTTTTACGTTTGGGATTCTCGAAACATAATATATCCACATTTCATCGCCAGTCACAATTCGATGGAGAAAAGCTTTTCTTTTGTACCTCGCTAGCAAACTGGTATTCCGATTTTTTTCTTTCATTCAGTTCATGTGGAACCCATTTCCCATCTTCTGGATTTTTCCCATGGCTTTCAAACGTATGGAGACGGCTTCTTGTAACACATTTAATTGATCTGCGAGTTGTTTTTGAGTTTGAGCATCATCCACATCGAACAATGCTTGCAATTCGTGGTCTTCAAACTTTTTCGGTGGTTTTCCTCGCTCTTCGTTTCTCGCGTCAAAATCGCCATTTTCGATGGAATTTTTAAACCACTCAAAGCACCGTGATTTACCAGAAGCATGCCCACCGTAAGCTTTGACAATCATTCGATGCGATTATGGGGCAGTTTTGTACAAATAATAAATGAAAACCAATGCTTTCCGCAAATCATAGCTTCTTGATACAAAATTCGACATGTTTAATGCTATTACACACTATGGTAATGTATGAAACGAGTACTGTTATGGGTTGAAAATCTTTGTCTGATGTCGAAATAATAAAATGGCGAACATAACGCTGTCTGTGGTAACCATATCGACAGCTAGGGCCATCTATGGGCAAATTCCGTTTTCATATTTGCATACCTGGTATGTGCGTTAACTTTTGGCGCAGTGTATATAATTATCTTCTACGAATTTGCTGATTACCTGAAACTTTCTAAGTTTCTAATGTGTTTACGCTCAGTGTAGCTACTGCGTAGTCTGGCGACTCATACTCGGAAAATTTGCTATTTAGTATGAAACCACAAGCTTTGTGTTGGTGAGATTCAAGGTTCAATAAAATAATAAACCTAAAACTATACTGGTATTTTTACCATTGTTATTGGAGTCTTAAAAATTATATGTTATTGCATGCAAATATAGTGACCTAAATAAAAGTGAGCCGCGCGAGTATTGAAATTCTCAGAAGCACTACCAATATTTTATGTTTACGAACTTCCTTTATGACCTACCTCTTCCAGTGTTATTTCGTTCTCTGAAATTTCAAAACGTTCAGTTAACCATAATATTATTCCCAGATGGACATTAAGCACCAACATTTATTGTCTAGGTAATGGGCCATATTCCTAGAGCATTTCATTTTGATTTCAGTGTTTTGTATGAGGACGATTTTATTGAAAATTCCAGTTGTTCTATTAAGATTTCATATACTGTGTTCAAACCGAAATTTCATTCTGCTGAACTCTGAAAGGAGTGATACCAGTGAAAATTGCTAAAATACATCAATTATTAATTGAAGGAAGATCTTTTGACGTGGTTGACGTGAAGCATATAGAAACAACTCCCTACATTCTGCATATCCATTCTACAAATTCATTAGAAGAAAAATGGGTCGAATGTGTCGAAAAGGTCTTTTCATTCTCTACTAGATCATTCCATTCTGGAAAAATAAAATTATTTTACAGACTGTTTTGTCGACTTATTGTTCATTAAACTCCCAATACTTTCAAAAACCAATTAATTTCGATAAAATATGAGAATCCGCATTACCTATCAGTGGACACGTATTCTAGAGTTACACTAAGAGACGCGTAGGGTCTAACAGACCCAAAATAAATAATTTATTTTTATCTCAAGAGGGAAATAAACATAATTAAAAGGTCTAGTAAAACAAATATTTTTTAAACGATATAAAAAAAGAAAACAAAATTCCGGAAATCAAATGAATACACATTTTTCGTATACCTCAGTTGAAACCCCTGTAGAATATTTCATTCGACGATTTGTTGTGCACATTCTCGACGAAATGGTGAAGTATGTTTGAAGCATATACATTTGGTTCAAAATCGGCACATATATTGAGTTGTCCGATCTTTTGCAGAACGCACACTTCCCCAGTTTACTTTCCACTCTCTCTGCCTGCTCTGCTAATAGCGTGCCGCTAAATCTAGCTGATAGGTACCGAATCACTTTTGGTAAAACATATAACATTGAGCTCTACTCTTCATATAATCTATTAGAAGTTTTCGACCAAGATTTTTCAAACATATTCGACGGTAAATGGAATGCTCATCCTGTGAGTTTACTTAGACTACAGATCAATACCGCACAAGAACTAATGGGGAACTAAAAGAGCTAAACAGAGACAGTATTATCATCCAGGAAATCAAGGCGCAGCGGTTGAGTTGGGTAGGTCATGTCCAGAGGATGGGGAACGAAAGGCTTGTGAAGCTGATTTGGGAGGAGATACCACACGGAAGGAGACCACAAGGACACCCACGACTACGTTGGCGGTATAATATAAAAGCAGATCTGTCCAAATTAAATATGCCATTTGATCCAAACCTAATGGAAGATCGCAATAGGTAGAGTAGTATAGTGAAGTTAGCCAAGACCCTTCCAGTGTTGTAGCGCTTTTTGATGATGATGATGATATACGAAACAAGAGTCGCGTCTTCTGTGGAAGCAAACATGCTTGATTTTTCATGCCCCATGATGAGGAATTTGATTTGTCATTTGTTCTCTCGTAAAACACAGACAATGGTCAATTGATGACATCTTCAACAAAGTGTGGGCAATTTCCACAGAGGAGAATGAATTGCTCATAGAAACATTCCGTCTAGACTCCAATAAGGAAGCGCATAGCCTTTCTACAACATCAGAGGAGGCATTGCTAACCTGAAATATACCAGCTGGCTGCTTTTCAGCATAAATTTCCATATGGTAAGTGTAAAATGATTGATTGTCTGCTAAAAAAAATACTTTGATCCCGTTTCGTGCAGGCTTGTTTGGTATATACATTAGGAATCTGCAGCGTCCTCTAAATGACATGAGATATTTATCGAACTCCAATACTCTGAAAGATTGTTCCTTCGTATTCAACTCTTCATTATAGAGTGTCACTATTCATAATCATAATCTTTCACATAAGATTTTTACTTTCATTGATGTTAAACATTATAATTCCTTACCAACCGTAGTGCGAAGTGTAAACATAGAGTTATTCAAGAAATTTATCCATTTTCTACTAGAGAGGGTGCTTGTTATTCGATAGTTGTGATAAAACCATTGGTTACCTTAGTCAGCCCTCATATTTAAAATTATCATTCACTTGTGAATTATTTTGATGTGGCAATTGAATCTTCTGATTTAAAAATTCATGAAAGCGTCTATGAAAAGATAAATGTAATGTTATTGTTGATTTTGAATTTGTTCTGCTCTGTCTTATAGAAAAGAACTACCTGTTTCTAACTGTTTCTACTTAATATTCATCATGTTTATTCATAGTTTGATTTATGTATACTATTTTCATAATATTGTTGGAACTATTTTGGTTCTATGACTCCTTCGTTTAGAATTACCTAGGATAATTCAGTTTTGAAATTGTGATATACCAAATATTTCTTTGATAGTTCAGTAAATGATTATGATTATGATTCTGAATAATAGAAATGATTCTAGAATTTCTTTGTACCATTTGCAAATAGTTCAGAAATCAAAAGTCTGTATTCTCATTCGTAACTCCTCTAAGTTTTCATGTAGATTTAAGATGACCTGTGAAAAAAAAATATAACTAACTGAACTTAGATGAGCTGGATAGGTACTACTGATCCTCTTCTACCAATAGACTGACCTGAAAATTTTTCGCCCAAATATTGTCGCACACGAACGTAGAAATCTAGAATAACATCATGTTGTATTTGTTAGATTTTGGGGTTTGTCATCTTAATATACAATACTTTAGTAATAAGGTAGACGAACTCTCACTCTATCTGAATAGTGCGAGGTATGATGTGATAGCGTTGTCTAAGCATTAGCTGACAGAGGGTAATTTGAAAGTCAGCAATATTGTCGATTATGAATAACTATCGTACTTCTCAAAAAGCAGGCACAAACACGGTGGGGTTGCTTTTTATATATGGACATACCTTCAGGAGAAATGTTGTAGTGTTGATTTGCAAGATTTCTCGGAGGAATTGATCGCTAATGGTGGCTGTATACAGGTCGACGTCAGGCGAATTCGATCGTTTTTTGAGTAAGTTAGAAGGCCTTTTGAATTGTTGCTGTAGTCAATTCGATGAAGTTGTGCTTTTGGGAGACTTCAATGTCAATTTTAAAGGCGAGTCGAAAGAACGACGTGAATTGCTTACTGTTCTTCAAACATTTGATATAAGAACTACAATAGATGATTACACAAGAGTTACTGCGACCACATCCTCCTGCATCAACAACATCTTGACCAATATACCTTCTAGTTGTTCACATACGAGAGTTGTGGCACTGGGTATATCAGATCATTATGCAAAGGATATGTGTTTTAGGGTTTCTAGGAGGATATCTGATGGAAAAAAGGCAGTGATAAGAGGAAAGTTTAATAGAAAAGGTTTAGCCTTCTTTGCAGAGGACTTGGAGAACACAGACTGGTCTTTTGTGCGGTAGGACGATGTAGAAATAGTGTCGCAGAGACTAATTGAGATATACCGGAGGAACATCATTAAGAATTTTCCAGAAAGAATATGTGCCTCTGAGTCGAACCCTGTTACCTGCTTTACAGAGGACCTCCATAAGTTTCGGAAACAGTTAGATGTCCTGAGGCTAATATCAAATTTATCCGGTCAACCTGAGAGCAGGCCACGGTTTCTTCAACACAGAGGACACTACAGACAGTAATTGAGAAGGACAAAGTCCGATGCCAGGAATTGTTTTCTGCAGATGTCAGATAATTTAGCTCGTGATTTTTGGAGGCTCATCAATAATAATAGAAATAAGAAAAGAAAAACAACCCTAATGGATAATCCGTCCCCGGAGATCTTGAATGCATATTTTTCAACAATAGGTGAAAAAACCGTTGCAGAAATGATGACTCATTCACCCACAAACTCGGGTGACAATCTGCTGAGACATGTCAGATCGGTGAGTTCATCTTTATTTTCGAAGCCTATTGCTGTGTATGAACTGAAAGCAGCTATTTGGAAAATGTCAAACTCCATTTGCCGTGACGTATTTGAAATGAACAGCAAAATAGTGAAGCACACAATTCAGATTACTGAAGCCCCTCTCTGTTGTCTTTATAATCAATGTCTGGAGAGACTAGTGTTCCCGAGAGCCATCAAGGTTGCAAGGGTTTTGCTGGTCTACAAGAAGGGTGATCCAGAAGATCCTAGTAACTACAGACCAATCTCCATCATTCCTATTAAGGCAAAAGTTTTTGAACATCTGCTAAAAGATCAAATTTATCGCTTCTTGGAGAAAAATGGAATTATCCCAGAAGCGCTGTACGGTTTTAGAGCGGGGAAATCGACAACGGGTGCAGTGATGGGGGTCATGGGATGTGTGGTTCGAGGTCTGGAAATGAGGAGGTGTCCATCCTTAAAGTTGTGGGACCTATCGAGGGCCTTCGACCTAGTTTCGCATGTGTTTTTGTTGGCGAAAGCTGCGTGTTGTGATTTCAGGGGATTGTCATATGACTTTCTACGGTCTTTTCTTGGGGGTAGATGTAAGTGTGTTTGCATTTCGGGAGGTTCATCTGGATATCTGTCAGCAAATTGTAGTGTCTCTCAGGGTTCAGTTTTTGGCCCTCTATTATTTCTGATTTACGTGAATGAACTTCCCGCTTTCCTGTGCCCAACAGATACTTTCTTGAATGCGGACGACGCAACATTATGTTGCACTGAATTCGATGAACGGATCTCGAATTTAAATAGTGAGAGTGCTTTGACCAGGGCTGAGACTTGGTTCAAGATAAATCTTCTGAAGCTGAACAGATCGAAGACACAAACGATATCCTTTTTATTGGACAGCTCTGCTGCGTCGGGATCTAGTGTCAATCTCTTGGGTGTGGTTCTGGACGACTCGCTTTCGTGGGAACCGCAGATTGATTCTTTGATCCCCAGATTTTCGTCTGTTATTTTTCTGTTACGAAATTTAGAACATCATAACTATTACAGCCAGCACATAGAAAACAACATATTTTGCTCTATTCCATACTATATTATCGTATGGAGTTATCCTATGGGGAAATTGTACAAATGCTACCAAAATTTTTTAAACTTCAAAAAAAAGCTGTTATAATAATTACAGGTGCGCAGTATGATGATCACTGTAAGCCACTGTTTGTTGGGAATAAAATCATGAGTTTGCCATCGCTGTTTGTTTATACTACTGTCACAGAGATACATGTTCGTTCGGGTAGTCTATTGACAAGAAGTGATCATCACAATTATAATACTATAAATAGATCAGACTTAATAATCTCACGTAACAGACTGGTCAGATCTGCAAAAGACTCTCTAAATCTAAAATTATACAAGAAACTCCCGGCAAAGTGGAAACAGTTTTCAGTTCATAAGAAAACGGCAAAGGAATATTTAAGAAATACCTGTCTTTACTCAGTAGATCAATTCTTGAAACTTGTAATGTTTCTGTGCCGATAACGGATTGTTTTTATATTTACGTTTCGATCTGTCTTTTTTAATATATTATCCTTACCGTTTACTCATATTCTGACTGTTTTGTGTTTATGTTGCTGTATATTTGCCATTTTGTTCGGATGTAATCTATACACACAGTGTTTGTCTGAATTCAAGTTCAAATATATTAATGATTTTTTGAGTGACTTGTCATGAATAATACTCTTAACTTGTATATTGATCACTAATGAAGAATATATATATATATATATATATATATATATATATATATATATATATATATATATATATATATATATATATATATATATATATATATATATATATATATATATATATATATATATATATATATATATATATATATATATATATATATATATATATATATATATATATATATATATATATATATATGCTTCAACGAAAACTAAACAGAGGCTATATCTGCCAAGATATTCATTTCTGATCAAAACGCAAAAACAGGTCAATTTTTGTTTCACGGGGGACATCTTTTGGGGTACAAAACTTGCCTGAAATGTCAACTCCCTAAGCGGGGTTTGCAATCATTGAACATTTGGAATGGAGAAGATGGGTCGAGTGATGACTGAGAAGGAAGGTGGTATCTTTGTCTACGTCTCCTTCAACGAATTTCCATTTTTAATTGAAAACTGTAAAAGATACAGGGTGAGCAACTGAAAGATAGGGAAGACTTATTTCCCTAAGACTATTCAAGTTTCAGTGAAGTAAACTGGAACAGATCCATGCTGATCAATGGTAGTCATCATAGAGTACCTTCCTCATCTCGAATTTCAACCCCTAGAGCAGGGGTGATCAACCTTGAAAATTTTGAAAAGGGTCGATGGGTCGAGTGATACCTCGAAAGAAAGGTATTATCTTTGTCTGCATCGCCATGAATGAATTTTCATTTTTGATTGAAAACTGTTGAAGATACAGAGTAAGGTACTGAATAATAGAGAAGACTATCTATCGCCCTAAGCTATTCAAGTATTAGTACAAGAAATGGAACAGATTCATTCCAGATCAAAGGCTGTCATATTTGATCTACATGAATCAATTCCAGTTTTTCGCACTAATACTCCAATTGTCTTGGGGCGATAGTCTTCTCTATTTTTCAGTGGCTCACTCTGTATCTTCAACAGTTTTCAATCAAAAATAAAAATTCTTTCACAGGAATGCAAACAATGATAATACTTTTCTTCCGAGTTATCACTCGATCCATCTACCCTCTTCCAAATTTTCAGGGTTGTCACCCCTGCTCCAGGGGTTGCAGTTCGAGGATGGTACTTGATGATGACTACCATTGATCTGTTCCATTTTACCTCACTGCAACTTGAATAGTCCCAGGGAAATAGCCTTCCCTATCTTTCAGTTACCCACCCTGTATCTCTTACAGTTTTCGATTAAAAACGGAAATTCGTTCAAGGCAAAGTAGAGAAAAATACCACCTTTGACTTGAGTATCACTCGACCCATCTTCTCTATTCAAAATGTTCAAGGATTGCAACCCCCACATAGAGGCTTGATATTTCTGGCAAGTATTATACCCCAAAAGATGTCCCCATTAAAACAAAAATTGAACTGTGTTTGCGTTTTGATCAGAAATGAATATCTTGGTAGATATAGCCTTTATTTAGTTTTCGCTGAAGCACCCTATATATATATATATATATATATATATATATATATATATATATATATATATATATATATATATATATATATATATATATTTCATTATTCGAGAAGGTTTCATCGTTCTCGAAAGTTTCAGTTATCCAATCCTGGAAGCCATGAGTTCTTTTTACAACGAAAATAATTCCATGAATTACCTTCGATAAAGATGCTAGCAAACATGGAGTAATTCTGAATATCAGATTTTTCCTTTATCCGAAAAAAATACGCAGATGTGTATTCATTGAATGGAAATTTCGAAACCTGTTGTTCTGGCAAATGTTATCATTTTTCATGATTATTCAGTACCCTAATATGTTTGTGTGTTATTCCTCTTTCTTCTTTGTGAAAACTGAAACAAGTTCACAAAAACTTGTTCTCATTAAAAGTTTTAATGACCGGGCAGATAAAACCTTCTGTCTGTTGGTTGATTTCCCTTTCTTTCCATTATTTCACGGAATATCGCCAAGTGAATCAAAATCAAATGAATTGTAGAACATTTTGATTATTAAACTCCTCAATAGCGATACCCTGTAATATAGAGTTATCTACAAAGTATTGATTGTTCAGAATATTGGATTTTCTCTCCGATAAAGTCCAACTGAACATATGTTTGCTCATATGATTATCAAGTTGTATACAATCAGGTTTGGTAGTAGGCGTAGATAATTTTCAGCAATTGTTATGCTAATTTACTATTTTAATATTTTTGGGGTCCTTTTGTTCTTCTTCGTAATGACTGAAGAAGAAATTCGTGAACATTTGATTCTGCTGAAAGTTTCAACAAGCCAACAACGCGAATCCTTATATCCCTCTTTTCCCATTCTTCTACCTGAATACAGACAACCTGTTTCAAAGCAACTGAGCTAAACATTTTAATTAAATTATTGAATTTTCTCGATATCGGGTCTACCATGGAATATAATTCTTTTTCGCCGATAAAAAAAGTGTGAAAAGCGGGACTGACGAATTGCTTCAATGATGAATTTGTATACAGATACACTTAGGAAAGGGTTAATATCACAAAGTCTAATTCACATCTGGGAATTACATTTTCGAAAGGGATTTGAACCTATTCTGATATTTCATCCTAATAAATCAGATTTTATAAGAAAACTGAGTTTAGCAATTAATAAATTCTGCTACAAAGTAACATTGCATAATAATTTAACTTTTTAAAAATGAAATATCTGACTTGAAAATTGAATGAAACTTTTAACGTAGTGCCATCCGACTTCTTTTATCTATGATGATGGTACCTTACGAATCAAAAATTGACCATTCTCAGAGTTTTTCACTAAAAATAACTCTTCTCATAGTTAGAAGGTGGGTTAAATTTTTGTTGGAACACGGTGAGTAACGTTGTCTACTAATTAGTTTAGATAAAAGTACCTGTTTTAAGCTCAAAAATAATAGACCGGTTACAACGAAATCTTCAGTTGGTTCAATATGAAAAATGAAAAATCAATTGCTCATGTAAATTATTGAAATAATGTAAGCATATGAACAAACAAATTTTCAGGATAAGTATGCGGAAAAGTATCCAAGACAGAGAAAGAAAAACCCATATCTTAGAAAATATATTGTGGAATTTTTAATCACTACATAATTATAGATAATTGAATTTTCCAATAACCAAATTAGATTTCCTAATTTGTTGATTGTCTCCACGCAGTTCTCTAATAAGATGTGTTGCTTTCAAGGGTAGAACACTTTCGAAACTTACTGCAGAATCCACTAACTCACTTGTTCAGACTGGGATAATAACTCGCGCAATTTATTGAGTAAAACATCCTTTTGTGAATAGTTGTGAGTGTTTTGTCACATAAAATGTCTGGCGTATGTACACGGTTATCACATTTTTGTTGCAACAAATTCTAATGTACCGAGATGAGAGAAATGATTATACTCATAACTATATTGCTACTGCCAACTATGTGCACCAGGAAGAATAAAGCACTATAACAATAAGCTTGATTAAATAATTATTTGGAAGAAACGAAAATCAAATTTTATATTTTCATGTTCATTGAAATCAACATAAATCAACAGAATCACATTTGTCTTCTGTAAGTTGATTTTTATTATTTTTCTTGTTATGTGGGTTAAAATAACGGAAGTAAATCTTAGGTTGTTATGGGCAAAAATACTTTTTAATACCTGATCCGAGAAAATGATTTTCCTTTTCTATTTGAAGCGTTAATTATAATCATTTAACGGTATTTTTACGGTGTCGAAAAATTGAACAACTGCGTCCACCACTTGAAAACCAAGCAGTCTACAAAATTGCATGTAAAGACCGTGGGTTCGTTCTACATTGGGGAAACAAACAGGAGAATGGAGGTTCGGATTCAACAACACAAAAGATCTGAAAAACACTAAGTCATTACATCTGTTATCCTCCGCCACTCACATAAATCAGGCCACAGACTCGACTACGACAACACGACAAAACTAGCCAACATAGAACAACTCGGAAAAGGAAATCAGAGATGCAGAAAAACACGACAATGAACAGAAGAGATGAGGAGCTAAACATACCTACCATCTGGAAAACTATGTTGTATGTATGTATGTATCTAACCTAACCTATAACATATACAAAACAACTAAGCACCAACAGAAAAACAAGCAACGTCCACCGACCAATAGTACGCTACGACCTGACATATAAAATCCGTAGATCAATGAATCCTTCCTGACGAGAGCTCGTTCCCAAATCTGCCCGCCATGCATGCAACCCACATAGCCACAATAGTGCAACTAATCAGGATGCCGAGAAACGGAGCGACAGACTGCAGTTCCGTCCTTATTAGTTAGGAGCTCATCAGTGTCGCATATCGCTTCGCAGCATCCTAGCAAGCTACATCGGGGTACCCTAATGATTCCAGAAAGGACGTATCTCGTACATACGTACGAGACTCGCCCTCTATTGACCGTTCGTACCTTTCTCGAAGTCCGGTAGCGGGTTCACCGTCTCGATGCATAGAGGGCGACGCTCGTACGTATGAACGAGATATGTCCCTTTTGGATTCGTTAGGGTACCCCGATGTAGCTTTTTAGGATTCTGAGAAGCGTTGTGCGACACTGATGAACTCCTAATAAGGACGAAACTACAGTCTGTCGCTTCGTTTCTCGGCATTCTGCTTAGTTGCACTATTGTGGCTCTTGGGGGCTGCGTGCATGGCGGGCAGATTTGGGAACTATCTCTTGTCAGGAAGAATTATTCACTGATCTACGGGTTTTTGAATAATTCTTCTTTCCTCTTGCCTCAAGTTTACATATGTAGACTAGTTTATCGCGGAATATATTCGTCTCATAACATTATATATATATATATATATATATATATATATATATATATATATATATATATATATATATATATATATATATATATATATATATATATATATATATAATATATATAACATTCAGTGCTACTTGGCTAAGGTACACTGGATATTTTGCGGAGAAAGCCTGTGACACTACTCGTTGGTACATTGATGTCATTGTCTGATGATGCTATAGTTTGTATATATTCTGGTAGATTGATATATTTTCATAACATTTAACGTTATCCTAATATATAATGATTCCAGGATATGTTTTGATTATAATCATTGCCTGGCAATGTTATAAATCATCGGGTGGTTGATTTATATTTTTTCATGAAATCAGTTTGGTTGCATGAACAGATATATGGGCACTCGTCGGGGTTAAACCCGTTTTCATATATATGCCTTACGCAAAAATTTTAACATTCTTCGTTACACTAATGGATACAAGAATACTCCGTTTTCTAATTTCATGCAGAAACATTTCTTTATGATATGTAAAATATGAAAACATTTCTCTTGTTTTGAAAAATAACACATTTAGGAGAAAAGGCCTGGTATGTTTACTATCTAAATAATTCGTACAGACAACGATGAAAGCCATAATAAAATAAAAAGTACCGCATGGCCATCATAATATTTTATAAGCTAAGCGGAAAGCATTAAAAATTAAATACGCTTTTCGAAGTAATACAAGCATCAATTATTTTCCGTGCATCTGACATTTGATACTGGCGTTAGCTAACGTCATTTGACATTAATTCGTATATTTATGAGGGGAAACATGTATTTACTAATTTATTGAAATTGGCTGCCATATGATTATTGAAAATCATTGAATACTGTTAAACATCTTGTAATAGTGATTGATTTAATAATTGTAGTTATAAATGAGCTTACAGTATATTTATATCTAGTTATCAAGCTGAGACTGACGAGTTCGTTGTGATGCATAACTTGAACTCTTTAATAAAAGAAGGCAAAAAATTTTATATTCTTAATATAATTACAATGTTGTGCGATCTGGTAGTCATTTTAAATGTTATAGTAGAAATAAGCTTCATATAGTTGATGATATTGATATCATCACTATAAATGTTGGTATATAACTAACAAGATTTTGGACAAAGATTTTGAATAAATGCTTCCATTTCCAACTTATAACTTTCTGGATAGACAGCTTATATTGCCTGGTTGAACTTGTTAGTCACTGTCAGTTCTTTTGAGTATATAGGCTTTCTGCCACGCCTAGAGAATTCAATCCCGGTTCTTTTTCTTATTCCTGGATTTTGCTATTGTGTTTAGATACTCCCGGAATATCAGAACTAGTCTCGAAATTATTAATATTGATTGAAAAGTCAGAGCAAAAAATTAATATCAATAAAATGTTACTGAAATTCTTCAAATTAAACAACAATTTTATCTATAACATTTCAATTCATGGTTCGAAGAAAAATGCCTCGAAAATGCCGATTTTACAAAAAAACGTTATTTGGAGCGATAGTATTATAAAAAACATTGATGAACTCTCTTATACTTGGCAATTGTTAAGGAACAAATGATAGGATCATATATTTATGAGGTATCCTTGAACGCTAACATATATTTGAATATTTTTCGTCGTATTTTTTGAGAAAAATCTAACGTCGAAACAAACTTGTTTCAACAGGACGGCGCACCCTCCAAAAATTGAATGATATTCTGGGGGATCACTGAATAGTCCCGTTTTATGGCCAGTGAGATCTCTTAATCTCATTAGATTATTTCATATAGAATTTTGTGAAGAACAGAATTTACCACACAAGGCCGGAAAGTAGGGATGATTTGATTAACCGATTCCGGGATGCCATTGACCAAATTAGTAGAATTCAACTACTGAATCTGATTTCTATCAGATGAAGATGTAGATTATGCATAGATCATTCGTGAAGACAATTCGAGTAAATCATGTTATTCTTTTGAGCTGCGACGGTGTGTACTTGGAATACTACAATTTGGATAAAATTCTTTGTATTGTCCTGTAAGAGACCTTAAATTGGGCTGCTTCTACGAGCCTGAGAACACTATTTCTAGACTTTAACAAGGTCTTCCACATTTCAGAAAATCGACGTATAGTTAATCTTCCTCATGTTCTTCTTTATGTTGTATAAATTTGCTGAAATTTTGGTTTCTGAACAAGTTAGCAGTCTCTCTTTTCAACAAGATTGAAGTTAGGTTTTCAAATTTTTGATTTGTGACGTTTATCAACAACAACAAAACCAAAATTAGATTAGATTTAACATGAAATTCAGGTAGAGTAGTCGAGTGGTCCCAAATTTCAAGTCCCATATGCTAATAGCTAAATATGTGTACATTGTTCGAGAAGAATGCACTTTCGATTAATTCAACATAAATCTTGTTTATTTATACATTAAAATGAGAATCACGTTGTCTAAATATAAGAAAATCAGCTTACTCGATATTTTGACAACGTAACGCTACAAAATGATTTTTCAGATGATGTAATAAATTACACCGATAATTCCACTCTTATCACGATATCTTACAGAATTTATAGTTATTGCCTCCGAGCAATAACGTAATACCTTCTCAATGACTAGGTCATCAGTTCTATCATCCTTCAACCTACTTTCCGGTTGCATTTCTGCATCTGCACTTGATTTCCACGCGATATCAACCCATTCTCAAATTTACGATGACGTAAAATTGTAAAACATTTTTACGACTGATTCGAGAGACCGTATCAGGCTACACGGTGGCAGAAGAAAGATGTTGGCCCCGCAAGTTATTAAGTGGACTTCCACTGGGCCAAGGTAACGGGACCAATGACGTCACGTTGGATTAGAGAGAGACAGTCTGCCGTTTGAAATGGAATGTATTTACCGTTAGTAAGCAGCCACTATCTGGGAGATCAGCATAAACTTCTTTGGCGGTCCGCAGACAGCATCTTTTCATCGATATTATGTATTACTCGAAATGTTACTTCCTTGATCACTGATTATTCTCTTCAGCATTTGAATAGAACGGAATGAGTAGACATTTCTTTAGAGTCAAGTCATCGAATTTGGAACATCGGAGATCTGCAAGGAATAAGGACGACGAAAATAAATATTACAAATTTTTGATCTTATTGAAGTTTTTGCGAGTAAATATTTCATAATCTCCATAATTTTTTATATCTCTTCATGTGAGTATATGAATACAAATTAGTTTGATGAAAATTTTATTATGACTATTCCTAGCAGTATTTGAGGATTATGTCACATCCTGCAAAACCATCACATAATTGCATTCAGTCTTAGTTAACTTAGGTTCGGAAAATAGATTTTCCAGGGAGAAAGTCTGTGACACTACTTGATACATCGATATCATTGGCAGATAATAATTTAGTCTGTTTATACGGTGTGTCCATTTAGTGATAGCCCTGAAACTATGCACTGTATGGAAAAAATGTGAAGAGAAGATACGTAGATCTTAAATCGTCACATATTGCAAAATATTTTTCGAATATACAGAGTGTTCCGTTTCAGACATTCACAACTAACGTTTTCTAAATGGAATGCATTATTTTCGTATTTGTCATTTGGTTAACGTTAGTTTTCGAAGAAATCCTTAACCCTAAACTGTTTTTGAATTATTTAAGATTTTGGAAAATTTTGGCTTCTCTTTCATAATCTTTCTGTGCTCCACGATTGTAAGGAGATTTCTACTTAGACATCACAACTTTCAACGGAGCAAGGTGTTCTTTTTTTTTATAAATAAGCAAAATTTGGAAACATTCAAATCACATTATTTTTTTCTGTCAAATGGCACATACTGAATTGAATGGTTGAATTTGAATTATAATTTCAGACCATTCTATGGTCTCTCGATAAAATCATTTTCTTAACCCCTTCCCGAACATTAAGAGATCATTTATGCTGAAAATTGTTCATTCGCAGATAGATTTTTTCACATGCAAGTCTATACTAAGTTTTCGTACAATTACTTCTGGATTTTCTACCACAAGGCAAATTGTTAGATAATTTTTTTCATTCAAGACTGTTTCTGTTCAAGGTGTTTTTTCATAGATAACGCTTCTAGTCTCTTCAAAGCGTTGCTAGAAATTTTCAGAAGATTCTATTCGAGGATGTCTCCTTTCTAGATATGTGGCCGCATAAGAACGAGTTGCCAATAAGCAATTTTCATAGCTCTTTCCAATGGCATATACCGTATTGTCTGATTCCTCTTTACTAAAATTAATGAATATGAATTACACCTAGGAGACAATGAGAAATTCCCAAGTATTATTGTAACAACAAATGAGAGCACTGAATAACCATTTATCAACATAGTATCATAGTTTTTCAGTATATTCCTTTCAAACATTTACTTCAGGATATGTTGTATTATTTGATAAATAAGAAAATAATGTGCCCTGAACTTTTCAATATTTTACAATGAAAGTTAAGGAACATAACAATGGTCTCATTCATTGTGTTGAATCTTTTAATATTTACTCGAAATTAACATTTCGAAAATTTGTAATTTAGAAAAAATCGGTAGGTGCAAATATCGGCTTCAAGCTCATATTTATTGTAAGAATTTAGTAAAATTCTCCTGATATAATTAATTTGCTCTCTATTAAGGAATACTTCTATTAGAGCTCTTCTATGTCTCCAATTTTCATGGTATGTAACTATCAGAGTGGCAAACTCTCATGATGTCCATGATTACAGTTACTTTGTTAAGAAGGAACGTCTGATATGGGATTTTTTAAATGTATTTATTCAACTCGTCTGGTGTGAAGGTATCTGCTTTCTTAGGAAGGTGACTTCAAAAAGAACTGAAATTTTCGGTAACTTTGTTGTCGGACCTTGTGATAGAGCTTGAGAATGATTCATAGCATTGAGTAGAATGACGCTATAGATGAGGACTTATGCTTCTTCGAAAGTTCACTGAAATAAAGGTCTACTGAAATTTTTCCGATTCCGAGTTTCTTGACAGTTTACTTACAGATACATTCTTTTGTAAATATGCATAAAGAATGAAAGATGCTTAAAAGTATTTCATGAAATGGGGCCTAATTATATTTTATACAAAAGCGTTTATAATAGAAAAGAATTGCGGATCTTACTCATCTCAAGAAAAGGTACATGAATCAAAGAATATTGACAAAGATTCCTGACCAAATTAAAATTTTCGCCGAATTTCAAGTTCAATGTAATTACATTTTCGTGAGTGAAAAATAGACATTACTCAACGAGCATGCTATTCATTCACGACAAATTTGATTATTAACCACTGTAAAATCGAATATGCCAAGTTTGCGGCATTCGAGACTTTCGTTCACGCCGATATAAATGTTGCGCCTGCAGGAATTGAAGTCATTCTGAATTGTAACTTTAAGACAATACTAGTTCGATACAAAATCAAATTACTTAATAGTACAAAATAAGTGCAGTGAAGACATCTAAAACGTATCATTTCAATAACGATTTGCAGGAAGAGTTTTTCATTTGTATGGTGAAAGATAAGTGTATTAGTCTTATTTGACGTGCGTCAGTTGCAATACCTGAGTCTGGTAACTTAGAGAGGCGTCATAAAACGGTTCATAAAAACTATGAAATGGATTTTCTATCACAGAGTGAATTAAGAAAACGATTATCTTGTTTGAAAAAAAAACAAACGATGTTCACAAGACCAGCCAAACAATCAAAAGCTGCTACGATTGCCTCATTCAAAATATCTCATATATTGGCGAAACACAAGATACCATTCGAAGATGGATCGGTTGCGAAGGAAGCATTTATTGAAGCGGGTGAGACTTTATTTGGAGATTTTCAAAATGAAACAGAAATCATATCTGCTAATAGAGAACTTCAGTTATCTCGTCCGACTATCACAAGACGTATTTAAGTCATGAGTCTGGACATGGCAGATAAACTGAAACATGATATCCAGAAATGTACACACTTTTCTTTACAGTTCAACGAATCCACCGATATAACAGACACTGCCTGCCCAGCTGTGTATTTTTATTTGGATGGTATTCAATGACATGTTGGCTAAGGAATAATTTTTGACAATCATTGCTCTGAAGGAGAAGACCAGTGGCGGAGATATATATGACGTTTTCTTCTATTTTGTAATGAACTTCAAGCTACCAATATATAAATTAGTGTGCATTACAACCGATGGAGCACCAGTAATGACTGGAAACAAAAACGGTTTTGAGGTATTGTGTCGAGCTAATGAAGATTTCCCCTCATTTTTTCATTTCATTGCCGCACATTGTGAATTCCATCCGTTAGGAAGATAGCAGTTGGAAGATAGAGTCAGCTGAACACACTGATTTAGTTCTTCATACGTACGTCAGGTTGTTGATTAGCGGAAAGTTCCTAGAAAGGTTTCAAGAATTATTGACCGAAATAACAGCATTTCTAGACGAACGAGGTGATGACACTCAGATGTTGAAAAACGAAAAATGGCTGACTGATTTGGCATTTTTGACTGACATCACAATGCACTTAAACACCATCAACTTGGAGCTTCACGGTAAAGGAAAAACTTTTAATGTTATGATTAGCGCAGTAAACGCATTCAAAAGTAAATTGCAACTTATGATAGATCAACTGAGAAGAAAGGATCTGAAACATTTTTCGTCCTTGAAAGCAAGGATTCCTCAGTTGAAATACGATAAGTAGGAGGCTGAATTATCAAATATTTTGGGACAATTTGAAATGCGTTTTTATGATTGCAGTAAATTGGCAAATACAGCATCCTTTATGAGTTATCCTTTTTCATGTAAAATCATTGAGAAATTAGCTACTGAAATAGCAAGTCAGTTTAATATGAACTAATGTTCTGTTGAAAATCAGTTGGTGCAGATTATATCAGATATATATCTCAAACCTACTTCTTTTGATACAACTTTCTGGTGTTTTATGCCTGAAGATAAATATCTGAATCTGAGGAAAATCGCCCTTCAATTGACGACAATGTTTGGGTGAACTTACATGTGCGAGTCTGCATTTTCTGAAATGAAGATAATTAAGTCAAGATATCACAATCGACTAACTAACGATCATATGTAATCATGCTTGCGATTAGCACTCTGTGGTTACGTACCATCTTATGAAAAGTATGCAGTGTTACGCCTCAACATCCAAAGTCGCTCCTTAATTAATACCATATATAACTCTTTTGTTGTGTAACAACCAATAAACTCACAATTTTGAATAACTTTGATTTTTTTCATAGATATAGAGAACCCAACTAAATCTAACCCAAACCTTGACTTAAATAATGTATATTGTGCGGAAAGCTAATATCTATATATGCTACGTTACACCCTACCTAGGTAGGTAGGTAGGTAGGGTGTATCGTGTATGTACGATAACCCTGCATCACACATACTTGCAGCCTCTCAGAGTCGATCTTAAATAGTCTTAAAATATTGAGGTAGATCGCCAGCAGTTCAGTTTTGAGCACCCCTGGCCTAAGGCTCATACATGTTTTACAAAGTTTGTAAACTTCACCCAATACAATGAATTTTCTTGATAATGTTCACCATTAAGGTTCTATTGGAATCTTTTACGCCTTCAATCTTCATTGCTCGTGGTCAAGCGGCAGGCTCCCATTTTTCTATAATTAGAGCTAACTTGTTTAAAAGCAACGTCTGTTCTGGGGCTTTCTTAATGAGTCTATTCAATTATTCAGTGTGATGGTTTTAGGTTCCTTAAGTCGATAATCTTTAGATTTACTCCTAAAAAAGGACTACAATTATATTGTTATTTTTCCCGGCATACTTTGTGACAGGAGTTAAGAGTGCTTCGTCAAGTTGAATGGAATGGTCTCAGGAGTGAAGGCCTATACTTCTTCGAAGGTATACTGCAATAAACCAGAAGCTAACATTACGAAAATGAGATGGTTTTCTGTTCGGATTGCTAAATCCTAAAACGAAACACTGCATTGTACACATCCTTCTATTAATTTCGCAACAAATACTCTATTGCCGTCGCTGCCAACTCAATTGTCCCAGAAGATGTAATATCAAATACCTCGTCATCAATGATTTTTTTCATTCAAACCGATGACAGTTCATAAAATTACAAGATAACCAATGAGGTTTATCATCGATTCAGAGTCATAGATGAAATCTGATATACCTACAGAACCACCGATTTAGCGCGGTCATAGTAATTATGAAAATATTGAGTATTGGATCCGTTATTCTGAGGAAATGCCGTTATTATTAAACGGCAGTAGTATTGAGTGCAATTACTTGTCAATATATATCGTATAATGTATTACTGGTGAGTTGTAGATAAATAAATCATATTTTAGAATTTCATGCCCTGATTTTTATATGATATGCCATACCTTGTGGAACGAATTCATGAATATCGAAGAAAACATTCAGCATCGTCTTAATTTTCGAACGACTTTGGCGAGGTTTCTTCGGTTTCGACTCATTTTTTGCCACCCATTCCGATAATTGTTGGCTAGTTAGTGTGTCGTATTCATAGATCCACGTCTCGTCACCTGTTATGATTCGACCCATTAATGTGGATCAGAATTCGCAAGATCCAGCATGCCTACAGCTACCTGCATCCGGTACTGTTTTTGAAGAAAATTCAGCTTTATCCCAACGAGACGGGCGGCGACGTACCGTATGCGCAATTGGTTCACCAAAATCAAACGAGTGGTTTCACGAGAGATGTTGAGATCACGAGCCAGCTCTCTAACACTGGCATGATGATTTTCGGACACCATTTTCTTGATTTTTTGAATGTTATCTTCGGTTGAAGAGGTCGAAGGACTTCCGGAACGAAGCAAACCTTCGGGGATCTCCTGACCGTCTCTGAAGGCTTTGTGCCACTCGAACACTTGAAGATACTCAACGCGGGCAAAAATAAATGAGAATTTCCGGATACTTTTTTGTCACATAGTAGGTAAGCACTAGGATCTGTAGAGATATCTATGTTATTCAGAAAGGACAACAAAGCAAAAGATCTTTCATTAGAAAATCCTGTTGCAATTTCAACACAGATTTTCCAAAGAGATCAATAAGGACTATCGTTATTATTCTATGTGAAACCTCCAAGACGCCTCTGAGGAACTACATCTCTGCTCAAACTGCCGAAGATTATTGGCTTTATGCCATCTAAAACCTGCAACATCGGCAGAAGGGGATGTGTAGCTTGATTAAAATGAATACAGAGTGTTTGCCATTCATTCGAAGAAATATAACCGCTTGGCCATTTGTCGTGCTATGGATTCTGAAAGAGCGATCACTCGAAACACTTATCTTCGATAGTTTTTTTTCGATTTATTTGAAAATTTGACGAATATTCTCGACATGTTGTAGAATCAAAATTGATAGCTCTGTCATACTTTTCCAGATGTGATTGTTTTAATAAATATGTTATATACTGATGCTAATAATAAACAATAACTTCATTGGATAATTTTCCTTCAAGATTCGTACTCCACTAGCTGAAAAATATTCTCACAGAAAATCTATCATAATTTATATACTGCCAGAAATGGTTCATCTGTCTGATGTCATTCTTGCAGCTATTTCTATTCTTGTTTGGAAACTGAACACCGATGAAAAATTAAACTGTATGTATAAATTTTCGAAAAATTCTCCCATTGCTAGTTGAACATTGCATCGAGTTCTTTCATTCCCCCCGCTTCACTGGGCCTTGTACATAAAAATTAAAACATCTAATAATGATGGCTGAGTCAGATGCAACTGTAGAAGCTACAAGGAGGTTGAACGTTAAAAAGCAAAATCTGGACAATTCTTATTATTATTCCAAATTATCTATCAACGATGCCATTTGCAACTGATAAATAAAAACATACATTTTGGTGCAGAAGTAACATTTTCTTTGATAGTCATAGTTCCTCCATAAAATGCGAACCTATTTCGTACAAAACGTTATGAGACTTCAATAAATATTTTCCAGAGAGCACCCAAAACACTTTCATGTGTTTATGTTATTTAGCACTGAAAAAAAAAGAGAACTTTTCATAAGGTTCTTTCTTCTCTTTCCTGATTGAAATATTTGAGCATATTTGCAGTTGTTGAAAAACTTGAAGAGGGTGGTTCAATTCCTTTGCTCGCTGCAAAAACTAGTTTGAATATATTGTATCCCTTTTGATATCACTTTAATAATTGTGGGAAGAAATTTCATTATCACTATTTCTACTCCCTCTGAAAAATTTTCAAGGATCCTATTTTCATTTACTGAACTCATCGATATTCTAAGAGTAAAGTATTTTTTATGAATCTGCAGATATTTCCTGATGACTAATATATTCAATTGTTAACAACATTTAAAGAAAAAGCGTTCTTATAAGTTACCTCCAGATGTTATCTACCTGTTCTATAATACACTTCGCAAATGCCATCATAAATATTTGTAATTGTAATAAAAAGTTCATCCTCTCCAATATGAAAACGATCTCGGAATATTTCCGCTCATTTATAGTTGAATGAATAGATAAAGAATTCTGAAACTTAAGTAAAACCGGTCTCATTTCCTTTTAACCTACCAATTTTATATTATAATTGCTCAACAAAGCAAATCTTTGTCATTTTATGATTAATTCCAAAGAATAAAAACACAAAAGAATGAGTAATCACTCCGAATATAGTTCCTGACAGTGATGTGTTCGATTTGAATGTTGATGTGAGAGGTCTGTGAAATGTAAGAACATAAAGTACTGTAAATATGTGGTTTGCGTCGTGAAGGGGGTCATTTATGAAGCCCACGAGAATATACTTGGAAGTATGGAGACACATAACTGAAATTGAAAAAAGATTTGTATGCGTGTGTCCCAGTTTTCGCTGACAAACACACGACACTAGGTCAATGGTATCACATTCCGCTTGGACTATGTAGGCGGAAGTAAACTCATTGAATTGAATTCTTCATGGAATTAATTCCTTAGGGTGGCAAAGAGAAAGTATCAATTCGAAGAAAATTCATATGAAAAATTTAGCAGTTGAAATATTTGCTTATACTATCATGTGGGAAAAATTCTTTGAGTAGATTGCAAGCAATTGTTGAGTTGAGATGAAGTCGAGTTGATTTGAAAATTTATGAAAAAAATTAAATAGTGGATCAGATATAAGAATTAACAGTCTTTTTCAGATTTGTATTTGAATATTTGAAACCTATCAGAGATTTAAGCATTAACTTTGAGTAAAATCAAAAGATAGATTTACGAAACTCGAGTTGCATCTGACTACTGAAAAGATTTATTCAATGAATTCAACGTTTGAGTACTATCGCAAAGTTCGTCAAATAGCTATAACTTTATATTATTTATTGATTCCAAGCTTCCCTATATTCTTCGAATAAATGCCATTGGCCAATATTTTAAACAAACTTACAGTTTCTGGTATATCACAATTACCTAACTTAGATTTCAGTGAATCGATTGTTACATCTGTTCGAAACCATTGATCACTAAAGAAATAAGGTGTCTAAGCAGTTATTTCCATCGACATTGATACAGGGTGTTTCAACTACAAAATAGAAATTATCTAACATTTGAACACTCCTCTGAACCCAATGTATTTTGAATAAATTGTAGAAAAGACTGATATCGTAATAGAAAAACGTGTTCTGTACTTTGATTCCAAATCGTAGGAATTAACATCCCCAAACTTGAGAATTTCACTAGACTATAATGTGACATCATTAGAAAAATCTCTTAATGCTGATCGAAATTGGTCAACATTTCATGTAAAGGCTTTATACAGGGTGTACCAATTAAAGTATTCAATCCGTAAGGTCGCTGGGTACGTCTGGTTGATCGATTAAGTTACATTCGACAGTATTCTTCAATTGCTTTATTACTGGAACTAGAAATTGTCGGCAGATGGTATACAAGGACTTCAATAATTCGAAGAAGATCCAAGTTAAAAAAATTGATAAAAATTATTTTAATTAGCACAACAGTTTCATTCTGATGTTCACAATTTTTTCCTGATGCAATATTTTCAGGTTCCTCATCGAACAGTTATAAATCAGTTTTTCTCATTAGAACTGCATCACTGTTATTTAATACTTACGAAAGAAGCTTGAAAAGACGTTCCATTGAGAAAGGAGTAGAAATTATGTAATTCCATTTTCTGAACAACTATAAACGGAACAACAAGGATATATACTTCAAATTATCGGGAGAAAGAAGTATATATATATATATATATATATATATATATATATATATATATATATATATATATATATATATATATATATATATATATATATATATATATATATATATAGACAGCACGTCCTGTGACAACATAAGAAGCTGTATACGTTGCGTCTTCTATAAATAGACACAACTCAGTCCATCAGGAAATTAACCCATCGAACATTCATATCAAGCATAACAGTGTACAAAATTGTGAGGTATCATAAATTTCATCCCTGCAAAATAAGATGGCACATTGAAATACATAAGGAAAACTCTGATAATTGCATTCAACTTTGCCAAAACCAATTTCTGATGCTCAGATATCCAGAGTCCCCACTTGTAAAGCGAATTACATAAACAAAGCCCACAAAAATTGAGCGTTTGGGCAGGGTGGTTTGGAATATATCTCGTTGGACTGTTTTCATCGAGGAAAGTCTCAATGACTCAATGACAAAATAGTTGTCTATATAACTGCTAGAAAAATTGATTCATCCCTGAATTGAAAAACAATGTTACTCTCTCAGAAAATAAACTCTATTTTCAATAAGATGTTTCTTCTCCGCATTTCAAGTACGAGAATATTTAGATATTGATTTTCCAGCGATCTGGATCGGTAGCAGAGAACAAATTGGGCGCCTTACAAGATCATCGAATTTGAATCTTCTCGTATTTTATATGGGGTCATTTAAAATATACGCTATGCAGCCAGAGTTTTCATTTGTATATCTCTAACAGGAAGCGTTGGACGAATTCGTTCAATACATCCAATGAGGTGTGATACTCTTTGTGATTGAAATTATCAAGTTTGGGGATGATGAAACAGAGGTTAAACCAACTTTAAAATTAACTAACTTTAATACACACACTACAAAAATTTTCGCAGCAACTGGTATTCTGAATTCCACAATCGATTAAGCAGCTCGATCGCAGTTTCTTTGTCAATATATGTTTTTGGACATATGAGGGGAAAAATCTTATCTATTTCTTTCCATATGATCTCAAACACGTCTGAAACAAGAATGAGTTTATATGACTATCTGTTTTCATTTAATTTCTCTTCGGATTTCACCTAAATTATTGCAACTTTTCTGTGTTTCTTGTTGATTCTCGAATCTCTGAGTTTGTTGTAATGGCTGCTGAACGTCCTGGACGCTATTTGAGTGATCATGAAGTGGTAAGAATTGTAACACTTCAAGAGGAAGGGCGAAGCCAACGTTACGTGGCTAACTTGTTGAATGTTAACCAAAGCACTATTTCAAGAGCAATGAATCGGTACCACGAACAGGGGAACATGGAAGAAGGGCCGAACAGGGAAGAAATTGGATAACAACACCAGTAGATGATCATTGGCTTTGTTTAACTGCACTAAGAATTCGGCACTGTACGGCTAGAATGCTATAAAATGAACTTGCACTTTCCAGAAATGTGCATATATATTGCAAACTGTTAGGAACAGGCTCAGAAAAGACGATTTCAGACCAAGGATGGCTTCTACCGCCCCGCGTCTCACCAGGGAGCACCGAGTTGCAAGACTTCAGTTTGCGAGGGAACATGTAAATTGGGGTATTCCAGAATGATCGAATGTTCTCTTTTTCGACGAGTCCAGGTTCTGTCTAGTACAAAATGATGGACGCATGCCTGTATGCATACGACCTGGGGAATGGTATCAGCAATGCAATATCCGGCAAACCGAAAACTTCGGAGGGGGCTGAGTAATGGTGTGGGGAGGCATTTTTCTATGGTTGAACTGAGTTAGTCCTAGTGAATAATGGACGAATGACAGCGGCCAGATACATCGCAGGTATCCTTGAACCCAATATTGTACCCCTTGGCCCATTGATTGGCAAAAACTTCATTTATATGCATGATAATGCTCGGCCTTATGCAGCTAGAACAGTTACAGAATTTCTTCGAAATACCGAAATTGATATTTTAAGATGGCTAGTCCCGACTTGAATCACATAGAACATGTTTGGGACAACATGGGGTGCCAAATTCAGCAACGTAGGATGCCTTGTAGAAGACTCCAACAATCTGCTCCATGAAATTTGGTACTCAGTGACTCAAGAGTACATCCAATATTTGTTTGAGGGGCTTCCGAGACTTTTACTGGCAGTAATTAGGGCCCGGGAGGAAACACTCGATTTTGAAAATGATTAGTAACCATTCGATGCTAGATAATTGGTCTCTTGGCGAATGTTTGAAGATGCTAGAACTTTTTAATTTTTCAATAACTCAAAAATTTTCGATATTCTCTATCATAAACTTATCTCTTTTGAATGATATCTTCTTATTTTCACTTTTGAAAGTTACCAAGCGACTCTTGAATGACCAACCTAAAAGCTTATATAGTAAGTACTGATATCAATCTCTACCACCATTTAATCAAAATACATCGGCTTCAAACGGTTGCTTGAATTAAATATATGATTATATATCAAATAGAACTTCCTGATAATGGACACTCGAAGCATATCCCCCATGATAACTTTGTAGATAGGTACGTTTACCGCTGATACCATCTTTTTCTGAGTCACAAGAGGGATCAAATTTTGTTGGAATACTCTTTATAGTATAGAAGCCCATGATACTGAAAGGTTATATACTCGAGCGTTGTGCGTCATATTAAATTTTAAAGATTATGTGATACAGAGAAAAAAAGGTGTTATATAATATATAATACGTTAAATACTTCATATTGATATAGGTTATAAGGAAACGGTCAGAATAAACAATAAACAATTTTTTCGAGCGCTTCAGGTATTCAGTTGAGATGTCATCCAAAAAACTGACCAATCGGAAGTGACGCAAGCTCGTATCGAATTTTCGAAAATGCAAAAAAAGCTATAGTCGTTCTAGACGAATATTTGACGATTATTTTGACGGTTATTTTTGATCTGGTGGTTTGAAATATATTTTGTTTATACGTGTCTATGATTTCTTTCTCAACAAAAAAATGCTATGAATGATAGCATGAAAAATTATGTAGTTATTCATTAAAATACTTTATGGTCAAGAGTCAATATCAAAAGTAAATTAGCCTTAAAAGATATTCAT
Source organism: Cryptolaemus montrouzieri (assembly GCA_013387265.2). Taxonomy (NCBI): domain Eukaryota; kingdom Metazoa; phylum Arthropoda; class Insecta; order Coleoptera; family Coccinellidae; genus Cryptolaemus; species Cryptolaemus montrouzieri. The sequence goes on along the minus strand of JABFTP020000185.1, from coordinate 46,975,712 downwards.
TTAAATCTTCATCTTCGTCCGATGAATTATTTTACTAAATAATCCTCATCGCCAATTTCATCTTCTGATTGGGAATTTCCGATTTATTTTTAAATTGTGCAGTACGATCAAAGTACCTGCATTGCAGATATTTTAATTGCTGCGAAAGTGAGGGACCAACGAATTTCTGTAGATTCGCGTACAGCACGTTAATGTTGTTTTCTACTCCTTCGGTTTATGGGAATCGGCAGATAAACATTTTTTGTCTTTCTTGCATTATTTTCCTTAAACTCAAAAAAGCCACCGCGTTCTACAAGGTGGCTTTCCACTCTCTCTCAATACACTCAAATAGTCAGATTATGGATGAGCATACTCTTCAGCAAATGATTACCACACCATACATTAATCTTACAGGGTCGAATATTTCAGACCATAAATTTTTTGACTATTCTGTCCTTCACGCTGGGCCTTATAAGGGTTCATATATGTTGGAGGTAGTCATTTGGGGTAAGGTGTTTACTCATACGTTGCGCTCGCGTAGATTCCAGAATCCTCTATTGGACTCCTCTACTGAAAGGTTTGTCCCAATTTAGCTGAGATCTATTCAAGAATGGTTCCGCACAAACGTTTTTATCTGAAAATGTTCCAGGTGCTGTGGAGGTTGTTCTGGAAAAGTTCTTTTTTTGATCTCACGTTGGAACTAGTAAGAGGAAATTTCCGAAACTGTAATCATTTGGAAGTTGGAATTACCGAAACTGACATGCACAATTAATGCGTTCAGTATATCTGCCATTTAGTGTGTGGTCGCAAAGTAATTAGTATTTTATGTGTTAATCTTTGGCAAGTGCAAAAATAACAAGTTTTGTTTTTAGCTATTATCTTTGCGTTTATGCCTTTAATCGATTGAGTTTGGATTATTAGTGAAAGAAATGGCAGGATCATCGATATTTATGATGAGTCGAATAAAAATATTAACTGAACAGAAACAAAATGAATATTAATTGGCAACTGAGAATTCATAAAATAATTATAGACAGATTGAAAGGAGTAAGGTATAAGGTTGGCAATCATCAAGTATATTTAATCGATTCTACAACCGTTAAAACTGAGATAGAGTTTCGAGGATGAGGGTTACTGAAAGATTCAACGTTGATATTATTATGATTGTTTTATTGGTGCATTCACAATGAATCATCATTATTAGAAAAGCGTTTATTCATCATGAGCATTTGACAAAGCATACAAAAATAAACTTTTTCTTTCCATGTTTATTAATCCATAAGTCCAGTCTATATATCTATATTATCTTATATCTCATCCACATGAGATATGCTCGCCTACGTCACTCATGTTTAAACATCAACGGTAGGAACGCATGAGGAATCTAGAGCAATCGCCTTTGACATCTCTAAAGCCTTCGATAGGGTTTGGTATGCAGCCTTGTTGAATAAACTTGCTGCATATGGGCTCCCGAAAAATTGCGGGGTTGGATAAGTAGCTTTCTTTTAAATATATCAATACAAGTTGTGGTGGACGGTATAACATCTGATTGTTTCCGATTGCAAGCAGGAGATCCATTGTTCTACCAATCTTATTTCTGTTGCATATAAAAGATCTTCTGTCATTTACAGAGAACAAGATCTTCGGTTTTGCAGACAATTGTACCCTGATTTCGTCTTTAACTAGTCTGCGTCCGATTACAGCTGCGGAATCTCAGCGTCAGAGATGTCAACAAATTAATAACTTAAACTCTGACTTACAGAGATATCTGACTGGGGTCAGTTGAACCTGGTGAGCTTCAACGCGAGCAAGACGCAATCAACTACATTTCCTAGGAAAGTCCCTGCTGGAGAACCTCCTCAAATAATGCAAGGCCAACAAATTGCATCCAAAGATTCGATGCACCTTCTCAAAATAACGGTTAACTTTGGGTTTTGCTGGCATGAACATGAATGAACAATAGTTATGTCGTCATCAGGTAAACTTAGTTTTATTTTCAGAGCCAAGCGATACCTCACGTCATCTCAACTGCTGCATCTATATACGACGCAGATTCGACCTGCTTTGTTCTCATGTAAGGGGATCTGCGTCCAAACATTCGTTGCAGATGTTGGATAGTGTACAAAAACGGGCTGTGCACCTCATCGACCACCCGGAGACCACTCGCGATCTCCAACCGCTGGATCTCAGATGACAAGTTGCTGACCTTTCTCTGTTTTACAGATACTTCCACGGAAGATGCTCGAGCTGAAAGACCTTGTTCCGGGAAAACTCATGTTTGGCCACAACACTAGGCTGGCAAGGAGTTCTCATCATATGGTGGTACATTTAACGATCCCTCGAACCTCTCTCTATAAGAATTCCTTCGTTTACAGGGCCAGTGAGCTGTGGAACCAGCTTCCGTCCAACATCCTCACAAAATGCTACAGTTTGGCCCTTTTTTTAAAAGTAAACAGACACCACAATTCTTCTTAGGCGTCCCTCTTTCTCCGTGCTTTCATTTTATAGTTTTTGGAGACAAATTAATCTTGGGTAAACGTATTTCTCTCTGAATCGGAAACAACAATTTTCGCAAAAATGGTTTCATTTCCCGTTAGCAGGACTAATGATCTATGCTGGTATATATTTAGGTGGCAAATTTAGTTACTTGTTGAGGAATACTGATTAGGCTTGTTCGCAATAAAAACCTTAGTCAGTCAACTCTACCGAGTTTTCGAGCCACTATTGGTAAAAATTTCATTTCTCTCCTGCTCCCATTGCCCTTATTGCACTAAGAAACATTTTGATGCCCTGCAAGATCACAGAGTATTATGATATGCTTTCTCCGTATTCTCCTTTTTTAAATTTTATTGAATATACTTTTAGTCATCATCCAGAAAAGTTCAAGTACTTGGCAGCAGTACTTTTGTTTCTTTCGGATCAAGTTCTACCGAAATCCTAAGCATTCTTATTCGTAGATTCCAGGAAGAATTAATGCAATTATTCAAGTGATTTTTTATACACTACCACTTCAACGTCGCTAAAAAAACTGTTTAATATTTTATTTTAATGAATACATTTTCAATCTATTAGTTAACTTTTACCAATTATAAAGAATATTTTAAACAAAGAGATACTTTAAGTCTTCTAAGGAAATATTCGAATATTCCTATCGTGGCGTAGGAAGAATGATACTTGAAATGTCCGAAGTAGTTCATTTAAATTGTTATTCATTAAAACACAAATTCTTAGTCCATGATCAAACCATAAAAATCAACATCTAATGAGACTCAGGATAATAAAAAAATGAAGGAATTTTTTTCTGCGAAAGAAATATAAGTCAGTACACATTCATAACCCTTTACTAGAAAAGATTTCAGTTCTTTTATGTTCCTATGAAGAAATTGAAATGATAATGAACAAGAGTTACAGTGTTGATATAAATGACTTGGTTAAACTGATTAATATTCCACACCAAATGATCAATATCAGTAACAATGAGTGGCATATTCCAAGTTATTATAAAACAACAGCTCTCAGGTTCGGTTCAGAAAAATATTTTGAGAAACTGGCAATAGCTGGTACATTGTTCTTTCTAAAATTGAAAATTAGGATGATTTATCGACTGAGAAATTTATATGTATTGCTCTATATAGATCATAAAGCATAGAATCTTCTGAATTTAATTGCACGAAATAAAAAAAGAGTAAGGAGTGAAAATTTATATTTATAAAGATATTACATCTTCTATTTTAACAAGCGTCTTTTTTCAGGAGAATTGATCTTGTGATTAAATATTATTATTTCTAAGAGATTCAAATAAATGAATGCCTGATTGTTTTATCATAGCTGGACATCTTTTGACCTAGATAAGAAGAATATTTGTTTTAGTGCTTTGAATTCATAATCCATATCAGATTAACCGTTACACCCACAAGCAGTTCATTATTATATCTATTTCATTTATATTCATATATTTTCATGCATCATCTATGATATGAATTATTCAAAGAACTAATTTTCTTGGGTAATTGTCTAAAAGCGAGGATTGCGAAATATAAAGGAAATTGTTTACAAATTCATATATTAATGAATGATTTTCAAAGTAACGTTGCTTCCAACATTGATAGCTGAAAGTTGAAAGTGTGCATCAGTTATCGTTTAATGCTAAAGAATCCACAATAAATGTGAAGAGGGACGATAATTTCATCTCAGACGCAACAAGAAAAGGCCACTCGTTGTCAGCGCGTCTTAGCAGTAAAAAGTAAACGAGTATTTCAGGATATAACCCGTAATCAGAAAATAAAATTATGAAGACTACGAATGAAATTATTCTCAGACTTAATAATTATTAGCTAATCAAGAAAAACACTAATTCTTTAACCAAATCCGAAAAATCATAGATACCTGTATTTCAATTTACTTGAAATTTACAACAGCTTTTGAAATTGCGAAAGTTCGAATATTTGTAGAAGTAAACCAACTATTAACCTACCATAATTTTATTTAATAATTGAGATATAATTACATTGGTTTCATTCGATAGTTCTCATCACAAGTATTTTTGTTAGATGTAAACTATAAAAATTCATCTAATTATAAATTTTTCTCTTCAGTATTTTAGATCATCTTGGCTTTCGAAAATTTATTGCACTTCATATCATACGAATATAATGGAACAATTACATCAATATTGTTCAGAATTTACCGAATAATATTGTTAAGTTGCTATTGAAGTACAAATTTGAGTGTTGATCACTCGAACATATTAGTGCATCTCATTAAAAGTATATAAACTTTCAATTATCAACGAGTTTGTGAATTCCAGATTCATACTATTTCACTTTTCGCAAATAATTATGACAAATGAAGTCGTCTGTCATCAATAATTGATAAAAATCGACTCCATTTTCTGAATTATACACATAACATCGCATGTTAAGAGAATGAATGAATTACATTAATTTCAATTATCTAATACAAGATGAAGATGAACAAAACTCATGAGAGAGAGCTGAAGATGAAGAAATAAACAAAGAAAGAAAAATCAACTTAACTGCCTTTAGTGTGGCTACCTCTAGATTGCATCAGAATCGTAAGTCGTCCTAATAATACACAAATGGAATTGGCTATGAAATTTTGTGAAATATGTGTCAATATCTGTTGGAGGGTTCCAGTAGACTCTTGAAGAATGATAAATTGCCTCATCATATAAGACAAAAATGTTGAATGCAGTTAAAATCTAAAATTTATACTGTCCACTTCATTCTTTGAATTATTACTCGATACGGTTGGACATTGCCCGCCAGTAGAATAAAATAAAACAGAACAAAAGGGGACGATTATTACTGTGGCAATATTGAAATATCGATTTGCATTCACTGTTAAATTTAACAGAAAAACAAGTCTGTTCTGAACCTATTCCACCCCAAACACAAATGATCCTTTCATTGGTTCCCCAAGTGGCTCCACATAACCCAGTCCTTAAAATTTATGAATTCAGCAGAATAACATGAGCAAAATTTTCACTCATCTGTAGAAAAGGAAGTTCACTTATGTTCCGATATTCTTTGACCCACTGTCGTTGAATTACACTACACGATGGTGTTTAATTACCAGAGAAGTCCTGTCTCATCCTCTAGCCCTTGAAATAACATCGGACACCTCATTCCTTAATTAAATAGAACAATGTTGTTCAAATTTTCACTTTATTGCCAAAATTATGACCCGTTTCACCAGATTGTAGCTTTAGAAAAGTAGTACATTCAATAGGACCGGGTTTTTCTTTCAAGAACTGGGAAGTTAGTGACGAAGTTAGGTCTAATCGACATTTAAGTAATTTCCGGAATTTTTCTGTTTGTTGATTTCCAATATTTCCATTAGGCCCACTTGCAGTCTATTTCATTATGTAAAATATCGAAGTCATAATTAATTCAAAATATGGTTTTCTTTTAGTCAGTGATTTGCATAGTTAGAATCTGATTTTAGTTTATCAAACCTGCGTTTGTGCCCTTGTGCACTGATAACTTGAAACCTCTGAAATTTCTCGAAGTTCCAAATATGTAAATGTTATCATTACTTTCACAAGAGAGGTCATAAACTTCTGATTTCTTTCCTTTATGAATTTTAGTTTCACAGTTTTAAATATATCTGCCTAGAGAATTATTCATTCTGAATTTTTGGATTGCGATGAATAATTTATGTCTTTTTCATCTTGAACTCAAAGGTGGTCAAAATAATGAAGAGAATGATTTGATTGTAAGTTGTGTTTGAAGAAGGGTGATTTGTTCTGTAGAAGAAATAGTATCTGAAATGAGAATGAAATTCAAGGATTTAAATATTATTTCTGATTTCGAAATTTTGGGTATATCACACAATGATTTATTTAATTTTTGGAATTGAATTGTATACTTTTTGAATTAATGAATGAACTTTTGATATATAGGGTGCGCCAGAGGAAACTGGACAATTTCTTTCCGTAATAACTTTCGCAATTTTGAAGCGAGATTATTCTTGCTTTATTGGAAAGCCTAAGGACTAGGTTTTCTAGAAATTATATCAAAATTTCACTTTCGGTGAAATCCAATATGGCTGACCCATTCGAAAATGAGCAATATTTCAAGATCGCAAGAACGTTTTTCTTCACTAAAAAATTCGAATGGAGCATTCAGTCGATGATTCAGTCTTTTCTGAACAATTTAACATGTTGATCTTAAAAATATTTCAAGAAATGGTCAAAAAGTGGAGTGAGGAGTTTTTTTCATTCTGATTTTAAGCTGAAATCGAAATATTTTTTTCATCTCATGGCGTTGGCACTACCGAAGTTGTTGTGTCTTTCATGGATGTTCTAAGAAGACAAGGAACCATATTTCACCAAAACAAACATAAGATTTGATTTTCGGTCGAATTCAGAATGGCCGACTACCTCATATATTAACAATTTTCCCAGCGAATTAAAAAATTTTTCGCGGTCTTAATGAATCAACTGCGTAATTCAATCACTAGATTGAACCTTTTCCATCATTTTATGGGGTCGAACTCGAATATTGATTCAGAATTGTGCCAATTGTAGTCAGTAATGTTTCTCTTCTTCACCATCATAAGCACCTCCCGTTGTGAAACCTCTGAACATAGACTGCATGCATTAACTCAATGATAAACAAAAAATAATGGAATGTCTTCCAGTTTTAGACGACATCTGGTTTGAACTCGAATTTTATCTTGGTGTTGCTTGTTTTTAACGTTTGAAATTGTTAACAATGGTTTTAACAAATGAGGATAAGCGTTTCATTGAGTGTTTGTTTATGCGAGGCTTTACTGCTAGGCAAATATAACGCCAACTTTCAGCTCCTAATTACAAAAGAAGTATAATCTATGATCTTGTTTAAAAATTTCGGATAACATGGTCATTAGGAAGAAGATCAGGTACTGGTGCAGCTAGAACAGTTAGAAAACAGGCAATCGCCTTTTTCATAATCTGTTTCAAGCATCAACTCTACATTTTTTGTATTACAAACTCAATTGGCGATTTCAGTATAACATTCAGAGAATTTCTGCTGCAGTAGTCAGACCGATCAGAGCTCCAGGAACCAGCTTGACTGTTTCCCAAATGTCTCATAGATGCCAAATCTGTGAGAAGAAAAATAAAACTCGATTCGGGTTTAAGTATTTTTGAGGGAACTATCATTTTCAATCGACTCAAGCTGTCAAAGAACTCAGACTCGGGCGATGCAGAAATTTATTAAATAGATTTAGAACACGTAGACAAATTGAAAATATCTGGTTCACAGACGAAATAATTTTCAGTGTTGCCTTACCAAAAAACAACCAGAATGACAGAATTTGTATTCCGACGAATGAAATCAAGAAGAACGTGTCTTTAATTACTTTACAGAGGAAAGGACAAAAATTTTCCGAGCATGTAAGGGTCTCTGCCGGTATTTCGAGGAACTTTAAATCAAATATCATTTTTATAGAACAAGGCATAGGATAAGATTTGGAAAATCATTGTCACATATTACTCGATCATAAGTAACCAACTGTTGAGGCGTCAACTCCTGAGTTCACTTTCATGGAGGTGAATGATTGCTGTTTTTTGTATGGCATGAATAAGTACAGTTGCCACCAGCTGAAAATGATCGGTTGAGAAATTTGGATCACTTTCAATGGTACAAATCTTCTTTGGAATTCTACAATTTTTTCCATATTCTTCTGACAACGTTTGTCAAAGAAAATGAACAACCAGTACTATAACACAAAGAAACGCTACTTACTCTCAACTGGCCGTCAGTGTACAGGGTGTCCCAAATTAGATGCATCTGAATGAAATCTTTTTCAATTTATTTTGGGATGGAGCCAGATGTGATACCAGTCACTATACTATGGATTATTTAATACAAAGCGTAGACGATATGATCGAACTAGAACAATGGCCCCAAATAGTCCCGATCTTAATCCATGCGACTATTTTCTGTGAGGTCATTTGGAAGAAATGGTGAATAAAAATGGCATTATTTTCAATAATTGTGAGGAGCTGAGGCAAAAAATTCAAGAATGTTCGAACAACTTTGATCGAGAAGTAATTTCAAGATCCATACAGAACTGGAGAAGACGGGTGCAGATGATTGTGGATGCCAATGGAGCTCATATTCCATTTCGAGTACTTGAATGTTTTTCTTGAATGTTTTTACTCATGTAATTTGATACACAAAATCATGTCGTATTATTATTCTCGCAGATGTTTTTAAGAGTTGGCATCTCTGAGATATTTGGAAATAGTCATCCTATGAATGAAAAAAATCTTCTACTACTTTTTTACCAATTCTTGGAATATTTTTATGATCAATATGTCAAATTGTTCAAAAAAGACTGAGTATTCGCCCCATTCGAATTTTTTGGAGAAAAAAAAACTTTCCAGCGATCTTGAAATATTGCTCATTTTCCAATGAAATCGAAAGTGAAATTTCGGTACAATTTTTGAAATACCTAGTCCTTCCCAATAAATATTTCCCAATATGTAAAACCGCCCGGCTTTATATTCGGTCTTGAATATTCACATAGATTTTGTTTATTCTTTATAGAAGGGACTTTCCCAAAGATGGCCGAAATATAGAGCCGAAACGTCGAAAAATTAAAATGTTTCATTCTGAAGTCCCTTTTACAAGGAATAAAAAAATTGAAGAAAATTTATACATGAACTTGGAACTTCAACTTCCACATAGATTTTGGAAAATTTATATGTAATATGTTATATATAATATGATATGATGGTAATCCTGTCTTTGATGGTGACCACTTCTGCGCACCTGTAACGAGTTAGTCAGCTGTTTGCCGAATGCTTTTGAATTTTATACAGTGATGTCAGATTACCAACAAAATAATATTTGGAGGCACTGGTTCGTCAATAAATAAGAAACTACTTCTCTTATATCATATTGTTAATACCATTAAAAACAAAGTTTATGGGATAAATTATTGATTGAATATAATGAAAAGAGACAAATCCAAAGTATTTTATTAGATCTCACTAATACTTTATCAATCAAAATCAGCTCTTTCAATTTGTTAATGAATGTGAGGAATGGAGTTTTTTCTTCTCAAGATGGTTATTGAACGGTATAGTGTCGATGGTCAGAATTCACTGATAAAATGTTTACCAACTAATTTTGGGGCCCAAAATCCAAATCTGGAATCGTTTTGCCCCGGAAAGCTATCGTTTAAGAAAAAAAACAGAATTTGTTATACGACGTACGGCTCAAAACATTGCATGAAATATAGAAGTACTCACTATCTCTCTCGTTCATAACTGAGACCGAAATTTAAATGGGAATATTTCTAAACCTAACCTAACTAACCTCATTTTAACTAATACCTAACTAACTAACCTATTCAATTCGAAATTATAAACTTAAATTAGGTTTGAGGTCCGGTTAGGTTAGTTAGGTTTGGTTTGAACAGATTTCCATTTGAATATCCCTCTCTGATATGACGGGAGATGGCGAGTACGTCACTATTGTCAGGATCATGTCACGTAGGTCGAATTTGAATACCGTTACAGTGGCCAATTATTACTGTTTATGGTAACACCAGCTTCGGTGTTTTCTATTTTCAAGTATGTAATGGTGAAAACCTTAATTGATCAAATATTGAATCTAGAACATTTTTGGGAAAGTATGGACACCTATTATGAATTGTAAGTGAAAATTTCTTATTCTGTTAAATTGTTGTCGTATACGTACTAGAAATGGATTATCATGCTTTATTGCTCGATTCTAATTTGTTAGAAATATAGATAACGAAATGACGCTTATGATTCTAATGACAAGATGAGAATAATTCTAATCGAATAAGAATATGTAACGAATCTGACAACACTGTATAAAATTTAAATGTATTCGTCAAACAGCTGACTGATTCGTTACGGGTGCGCAGAAGTGGATGATATTGAAGTTCTAATATAAGTGGTAAAACCTACATTATAAAACGTGTATTCGAGATATTATATTATTCGCATCGAAGGATTCAACCATAAAACAAAAAACATTGCAAGATCATGCAGAGATGATTTGAGAGCTCAAATATTCGAAAAAATAAATTTTCATTTCCTCAAGGACATCTTTGTTTAAGAGTTTTTTAAAAACCTAATTATCTCCTATGAAAATCACTTCCAATTAACCAACTTCGGTCAGGTCAACAACCAATTACGGTACAAATTGTTGTAACAACGAAAACACTCACATAAACACATATAATTCAGTTATCTATCCCCCCATCAAATTCAGTTCACCAGTTCCCTGTTTACCAGTTTCCTGTCTACTTCTAGTAGAATACTTTTCATCTGAAGGATGTGTACAGAATAAAAATTAAGAAGGAATATATCCACTACCGGTAACTTCCTTGGCACAAAATGTGCAAATTCAATTTACGTGTGATGCTCCGATGCAAAACTACATCAGTAGTTTCATATTCTGAATAAAACATCATCAACCAGTAGTTGTTAAAAATCAAATCTACAGTCTTTTTTCATTGTATATCGATTTGTGCAATACTTTTCAAAATATATCAATCTAAAAACCAAAAACTGACTTATTTCATTTCATTGTATTGAAAACAAACATTTCGTTGCTTGCTACTTATCTCAATTGTAGATCCGAGCAAATGAAAGCTACAAAGCTATTAAGTGAAAAAATAATCATGAGTTTTTGAGATACCCGTCTCAGAAGTTTTCTCTTCTTCACAAGTAGTACTAGAGAAACAAATTTTGACCCATTTTTTCTTGAATAGAATAGTAGTAAATCATGCTAAAAAAATTGGTATCAATTCTATGAATTTCAAGTGTACTAAAATGACTATGAATCAAATTTGTTTGGGCCACTTTTCCTTGAAAATTTCTTCTTCATCAATCGGATAATCGATGCTTCTATATTCAAAAGCTAGCATTTTTATACGATATTGAAAATATATTTCTTTGGTACGCGTCAAGTGTGTTTGAAATCGTGTAAACGTGCTAAGAATCGTTCACCGTAAAGCGAGTATCTAAAAGTGAATATTGGAAGAAATATTTAATTAATAATAAATTAACAATAATCGATAATGGCTGCTTCGATATTCAAATGCTGGAATTTTCACACGAAATCGAAAATGTGTATCTTGTGCCCGTGTCGAGAAATATTTTTGTTTTTAATATCGTGTTAACATGCCAAGAATCGTTTTCCGTACAGCCATTATAAAGAAGTGAATATTGGAAGAAATATTTAATTTCTAATAAATTAAAATATTAATCATATCTCAACAATGATAACACATTGAAGAATTTCATTCAAGGAACAATATTGAACCTTCCATAGAATGTTAAATATCCCTATCTGAAGGAGCTGGTTTTCTGATCCACCCTTCATATTCATCGTCAACCAGGGCCACCCAGCAGTGGTACAGCTCAGTCGGATATCATGAATAGGACCAATAGACTGCAGTTTCGGTCTCATTTGATCTCGTAGTTATAGCATACCCATTCACAACACCAAGCCAGACTGCCACCTACTCTTCTCAATCCGTTGGAGTGCATCAAAACATATAAATAATATTGCGCCTTCCAACCAACCGACACAGAGCCTACTCACCATCGACATCTGAAAACCATGAAAACAAAGAGTAGATATCAAACAGAAAACCTCAAGAAGTCACACTAGTTCGACTATTCACCGTAACGCTACATACTGAATGATGAATATCCCTCCCCTTCAGGGAGGCACATTATCAACATTCTACGGAAGGTTGAGTATTGTTCCTTGAATAAAATTATTGAATGTGTCTACAAATAGAGCGATAATTTTGCATGTTATCATTGCTGAAATATGATGTATACCTGGTTGACAACCTGATAAGAATAAGGAGCGATAGTATTTCGACAGATCGCTTTCTTTCAGGCACAGTGTGTAGCGTTGCGTTGAATAGTCGCACTAGTATGACTTCTTGAGGTGTTCTGTTTTATATCTACCCTTTGTTTTCATGGTTTACCGGTGACGATTGTGAGTGGCCTCTGTATAGTTTACTTAGGAGGGCGCAATAACATTTACATGTTTTGATGCGCTCCAACGGATTGAGTTGAGTAGGTTGCAGTCTGGCTTGGTGTTGTGAATGGGTATCCAATAATGGCGAGATCAAATGAGACCGAAACTGCAGTCTATTGGTCCTATTCATGATATCCGACTGAGCTGTACCACTGCTGGGTGGTCCTGGTTGACGATGATCATGAAGGGTTGATTAGAAAACCAGCTTCTTCTGGGAGGGATATTTAATATTCTACGGAAGATTGAATATTGTTCTTTGAATGAAAATTCCAATGTTTCTAATAAATTGATAGCTAATATTATTTTTTCTGTGATAATTAAATACCTTTTAGAAAATATGTGAGCAAATTTTCTTTCTGTTTCATCTCTCAAGATAAGACAACTGACTTTCGAAGTAATCATTTGTTTTTTCGAATTCTCTCAATTTCGAAAACGCCTTATTTTGGTTTACCCATAGGTACACACACATCATATAGCAAGTAAAGAAACGTTAATTTGCAAAATTTCCAGAACAGTTTTTCCGATATATCTCTAAGTGATTAATATATTGAAATGAATAAATATATCTTTTGGACATCTTCAAATAGAGTTTATCTCTATTTTCTGTTTGGAAATGATACCGTCACCTATCAATTGTATTATCGGGAACACTTTGCAATTATCAAAGATGAGACTCGTACATATGACCATCGCCGCTCATTCTGGAGTCTTGGCATCATTTCACATTATATATTTGTTTTACTTGTCTGTTTCTTAGATGCTTACCAAACTTTATTTTATCACCTACTTAGTTTAGTATAAAAACTTAGCTAGGCTGGGTATAATTGGTGCACTGAAGCTCTAATTAAAATCTTCCAACTTAGTCCAAATTGGTACATTCAAACATCGAAAGATAGTAAATAGAGGCCATGTATCTATCTCATGAATATTAGTAGTGTAACTGCCATACAAGAAAATTTACTCCAAACTAACAAGCTCTTCTACCTGAAGTGAATGAGATATCATCAAAATATGAAATATAAAGAAATTCCATGTCTCACCGCAAAAATATGTAAATTCAGATAATTTACAGGGTATTCATGAAATGAATGACTCATCTGCCAATATTAAATTTTTTTTCTCTAAACGTCACTTACTAAGTATTCGAAAAAGTGCATACCATACTCTTAGGTGATTATTCTGCGAGGAAAGTCATTTTATTAGGGAAACAGAGATGCCTTATAGTGTACAGCCAATGAAGATGTTCATAGATAACAGATTAGATAATAATCTATAACAAATTATATGAAAAGGCGCTTCTAAAAATATTAACTAAACTAACCAGCTAGGTTTAGCAGCAATAAAATTTCGAATGAAGTAACTCAATTTCGGTAGGAATTCCTTAGAACCATGTCATTCCATCAATAGAATGTTACAAATCACCATTTACATTCGAAATATTGGAGCAATTTTCCGAATAATAATTCAAGTTCATTATACTGTATTTCCTGATTAAAGTTAACCTTATCTTTTTTTTTACAGGTACGACTGGTAGGAATATAAGAAACTTGCCATGTGTTTCCCGGAAAACGAACGAGAAAGGCATATGCATGTTTGCTATCAATTGCTTGAAAGCAAATGGAACGCATCTAGGTACTTGCATAGATAAATTTTACTTCGGCTCATGCTGCCATATACCTCCTGTGAGCGACGTAGAAAACACAATAGATTCAGATATAATTCCATCAAGAGAACCTCCCCACAGGCTATCAACACTAAAACCCGTTCTAACAACTTTAGCCCATGGTTCTACAACATCAACGAATACTGAATTATCAACGATTAAGAAAGAAGCTATAGGACTAAGTACATCGACAACGCAGAGGCCAACAACAATTCCTACCAAAGAAGAAAAGACTACTACAGAATCCAAAATATCCACAACGTTCAAAGTTCAAAATTTTACAAGGTTACCATCAATAGCTGAATCACGACCAGACGTTGAAATTACAACGACGCCTCAAAAATTGACAACATTTATGTCTATTAATGGATCTCCTAGTACAACGAGTAAGTTCGACGAAACAACTGAAAAAGCTTCCTCGTCTCCTACTCCTTTAACAAAATTAACAACCAGATTCAGTACGAAGAAACCCAAACCTACATTGAGCATCAACAGTAGTACTGTCAAATCAACCACGAAAAAGACTATAACGAAGATAACAACGAAACCAACTGCAAAACCTTCGAAGGCTACTAGTAGGCCTAAGCCAACAACGACATCTTCAAAGCCTGTAAAAACGTCTAAGCCAACGAAGAAACCGGTAGTAACTGTGAAAGTGACCACAAGAAAACCTAGTGTTACGACGAAAATTACCAAAACACCTCCAACTGTTACGAAGAAGCCTACCACAACTACAACGGTGAAAGTGACAACGAGAAAAACATCCCTTACTACCACTGAGAGCTCAACATCCTATCATAATTCAACGACAGCACCATTGTCAACGTCTACAGGTAGGTAACAGTTATCGCTGCAATTTAGGATATATGTAGGTATTTTTGATTGATGTATAAATTGGTCCACGAAAACTGTAAATACCCTCAGTTGACGATGTTGAAAGATCAACTACCTAAGAGTGTTTTTTTTCTATAGCCTCGATCAGCTTCAAAAGTCTAAAATAATGTTCCCATAATTGAATATTTGGCCAATACAAGACTATATTCCAAGAACATTAAATTTTTCATGAACATAAATATAAGTGTACATATTTCTGTAGAATGTTGCATCTCAAACAAATTAAAGGACTTCAATTTTTTTCTGGAATTAAGCTCAGCGTATAGAAAGTATCAAGATCCATCAACAACTGACAAAATATTTTCATATGAATAAAGCAATCTCTTTTAAATATTCAGAAACTCAGGACGCGTATCGCCACACTGGGATTCTATCAGATAAGTAATGCATGTGCCTCACATATTAATGCTTTCATTCGCACACTATCGCATATGTAAAAGCGGGTACTTGGGTTTATATAAGAAATATCAAAGGAATTGCTTATTTTAGAACCGAGAACATTGAGTTGTGGTGAAGAAATGAAGTCTAGTACACTAATTAGGATGTTCTCTGAATTTCTCTGATTGTCGTTTTCTGATGCCTCCCATAGGTTCAGATTCATCTATTATTTTTTCTAGAAAATGATTTGCATAGGGAAAATTGGATTTTGTTTGCCAAAACTGGGTTTGTGCCCTCATATTTTTATAATGAAGTTGCAAAAGCTTCGTATAAAAAACTAATTTCAAAAGCTACAAAAACCTAATTTGTTTCAGTCTTCAATTCGTGATATCTCTTTAGATATTAGACTTGAGAGAAAAGACTTTAAATTAAGACTAGCTTTATCAATATAAGTTTAATATATTTTTTGCTACATTTATAGAATTGCTTATCGGAATTATTCACTGAAACCAATTTATGGAATTATACTCGAGTTATTATTAAGCTTTTCGTGAAATTATTTCGTTGTTCACTAGAGGCCAGTAGCCATTATGTGATGCAAATCCTTTCAAATGATAAATAATAGAACATTTGATATAAACTTATTTACTATATTTGCAACGTGTATCGAAAACATGGCGTCTATATCAGACAGATAGAAATTAAAAATTAATTTAGATTTCAATAATTTTTATACGATTAAAACTATATCGTAATGAGATTTTCGCGAACATTCTACAAATTCCACCTAATGGAAACCAACTTGAGGGAGTCATCCCATGTGACGGCCTTTTTTTCAGGGATGTTCTAGTGTTTTTTTCTACAACCAGTAAATAGCTAGAGCTTCAAGTTTATTATCATTTATTGATATATACTTCAACCATATAAGTATAAATTTTCAGCTACAAATATTGTGTAGAATAGGGGTCTCTAAACTACGGCCCGCGGGCCTAATTCGGCCCACCAGTGTCATCAATCCGGCCCGCGACAGCTTAAGACTTGTATCATGAATCTGGCCCACGACAGACAATGTTTTACTGTTGGTACTATTGCTGTGATAATTTGAATGGAAGAAAATGAAAACACAGAATGATAATTACTCGGTTTTATTCACTTGCGAGGTAAAACTTTACGACAGAAATTATCACGCAGAAACCTAAGCTTGAGTATCCCAGCTTAAGCATATTCTAACAAATAATTAATATGAAATCAATCACACTAATAAAAAAAACACTACTGAGATTTATGTAATTGATATTTTCCAGCGAAAATTGTTTTAGTTGTGGATTAATTTTACTTGTACCAATTATTAAAAGAGGTTTAAGATGCTCATCAGTTAATTTAGATCTGTAAACGTTTTCCAACAGAAGTACGTAGTACCAAGTACAGAAAACAACCCAGGAGCAAAAATATGCAAATTATCAAATTGTACCAGTGGAAGACTCTTGTGAAATTCCAATAAAGATGAATTTTGATATTTGTTCTTAAACATGTCATTGCACTGTAAGTCAATTACTTCCATTTGGACTTGCGGAGCCAGGGTCTCAACGTCAGAATCAAAAGGATTTTGAAGAAGCTTAATTTCATTCGCAATCACATCAAAGTCTGAGAAACGAGAATCGAATTTCATCTTTAAAGCACTCAAAGTTTCGACTGCAAAATCGACGGGATATTCAGTCTCTGTAGCATGGCTAAATATTTCACATGTTGTGAAATGTGTGAAACAGCTTTTACGTAATTGCGATTGAAATAGTATTATTTCCTGCCTGAACGTTTTGATATTGGTGTATAAATCAACGAGATGCTGATTTTCTTGCAATCTCAAATTTAATTCGCTTATATATTTGTCTTATCAACATAGAATTCTAATTTCCACAGCCATTCACTGTTTCCTAAATCAGCATAACGGCGATGCTTCTCATTCAAAAAAATTTCGATTTTTGCTCGAAGTTCAAAAATACGCTTAAGGAGTTTTCCGCAACTAAGCCAGCGTACGGTAGTATGATACAGAATGTCATTTCCTCTAATTTCTTCGATAAACTCGCGGAATTTTAGGTGACTCAGTCCTGTGGATCTGATGAAGTTAACAACTGATATGACTGATATGACTGATATGATGAAATTTTCCGCATAAGGACTTTCAATGAATGATACAATGTAAGACTAATGATTTTGAACCACCATCATTTTCTACAGCCTTTGACACAAGTGCGACCACAGCTTTATTTTTCCACACATATTTTTGCCTCCTTCGGTGGTGATACATTTCAAGTTTTTCCATCGAAGGTTCTTTTTATTAATGGCATTTTCAACTCCCTTAAAAATATGTGCCTCAGTTGTCGTGCCGTGAATACTATCAATATCAAGCAGTTCTTCATACACGCCATAGCTTTTATCTACTCCACGAATAAAAAACAACACCTGAGCAGTATCTGACACATCCGTTGACTCATCCAAGGCTAGAGACCACTCAAGATGTCCATTTTTGTCAGACAGTTGAGATGATACATTTTCTGCGATGTCTTGTACCCTCCGAGTCTTTGCTGACAAACTGACATCTTTCAATAAATTTACCTTTTCGGGTCGTATTTCTTCTGCTACTGTAAACTAGCAGTCTCTTATCATTTCTCGATCGGAGAAAGGTTTTCCACGTTTTGCAATTTCAAGTGCCACACGAAAGTTGGCGCGAGTTGCAGACTCTTGCTCTTTTCCATACTAATAAATCAAACATAAAACTAGTCTGAACAAAATACTCTTACTTATGCACGGGTGTAATTTTATTTCACAATAGGCAGTTTCGTTTCCTTCGCCTCTCCCACGCAAACTGACTCGCAATGGCGCCGCTAGCCTTTATACCTATGCAATTACCACCATCTGGAAGTGATCGAAAAAACTAGTGAGAACCTGAACTTTCTAGAACCAATGCTGAAATCCTCAAACATGCCACCTGTTAGTAATTAGTGGGTAGTCGAAATAGATAGTACCTGCATCACAGACCTGCATTGTATTACTACTCGCCACAAGATGTTCCTACTTGTCACGATATACTTAATACACAATCAATAGTAATTGAAATTCAAAACGCCTATGTTTGCTTAGGAGGGCAAAAAAATTAAAATTGTTTTGGCCCTTGGAACGTACCGAAAAAAATATTAAGGCTTCGAAGTTTGGAGACCCCTGGTGTAGAACATGAGTTACAGCGTTTCAGCGTTCTGAACACCCACGCCTCTAAAATATGGGCTCGCACTTCCTCCACGATTCCGGCTGATGGGCATATCTGAAACAGAAAAGATTAACGGCGTTTTAATCTATATGCCTAAATGCAAGAAATGGACTATAATCTAAAGAGTCTACCAAAAATTGGACTTTTGTTGAACGTTTGAAAAAATTACAAATTTAGCTTTTTTTTTGTTTTTTTGCTACAAAGAAATCGAAATTTTGGGTATTTTTGATCGATAATAGTTCATTCCATGTGATTACATGTGCTGAGTGTACCCTACAAATTTCAAGTCATTCGATCAAGCCGTATTCGAGATACCATTGAGGAGAGTTTGAAAAATACAGTTTTGAGAAAAACGCGTTCAAAGTTTCAGGTCCGCTTATAACTACGAAAATCTCTACTTATCCTTAATATATGTAGCACATATGTTGAGCCTTGAATTAGAAGAGTGGTTGTTTTCCTGGGCTGTTGAAGAACATACGTGAGCAGTTCGCTAGGGCTCCATGAACCCTATTAAACTTCTTGTACCAGAAGTTCTGGATATTATCAATACCTGTGGCCTTCCAATTGTTGGTAGCTCTAACTACTGTTGTGGTTTCTTTCTCCGTTATTCCTTCGAAGTCCATATGTTTGATATCAAGGCATTGTTTTTCATTCGTGATCCATTCCGCATCTTTATTGTGTTCATTGGGGTTCGATCTTAGTGATGACAAAAAATCGGTCAAGCACTGTGCGTCAGGTACTTCTCTGTTATTGTTGGTCGCCGTTCTGTTATTTTCCTCATGAAAATCGGCCGTGCTTTGGAGGAACCTTTAGTTTTTATGTTTCGTTTCAGTAAACTTGATGTATCTTGAGAGCCTCTTTGCTTTTGCTTGGAGTTTCTGCTTCAAAGTGTCCATATACACGTCGATATGTTGTTTGTCATCAAAGTGTTTTGTGTTCGTACCAATTTTTCAATGAATTTCTCGTATATGGGATTTCAAGCGACTTGAGGATTTTTTGTTTCTCAGGATTTCTGTGAGGCGACCAATCTCAGCTCCTATATTGCCAATATCCTTCTCCAGTCGTTTTGGCCGTGGTGGTTTCTGACGCTTTTTGGCTCAGATCGATTCAGAGTTGTGGAGACTTGTTGTTTTTGTCGAAGAACAGCTACCGCTCCACAGTAAATCAAAGTGTGAATTTTCTTCAATGTGTTCTGGTCAGTGTATTCTTCAAAAACTGAGTTTATAGTTGCTAGGATAATATTAGTGTATTGTGTTCTGGTCAGTGTATTCTTCAAAAACTGAGTTTATAGTTGCTAGGATGATATTAGGTTCTTGTTCGTCTTGAGTTTGAGCAGTTTACATCGTTTAGTTGGGTTACTACCACTGAGTTCAGTTATTGCTCTGAGTTCTGATCGTGCTAAATACATAAATTCGTTCTGCTGATTAGTCTGAGGGGGACGCTCTATGGTGGTGTTCGGTTTCATTGTTTCGATGTTATCTGTAACACTTTCATTGACGGTAGGTATATCGTTATGAGAATCATATTTACTTCACTTTGGAGCATTTCTGAAGGAAGTAGCCTTCTTTTAACGATAGTTCATCGTTGATCCGAAATTCTCTGCTCGGATATGTGCTGTAATTCCGGACAATTTTCTACGAACGCAAGATTTAACGCGTATCTGTATGCTATCATTTCTAATTACAAGTTTGTAAGGTTGTAATAGGAACGTATAAGGAAGGGACTCATTTCTGGTGTCCATTTAATGCGTTTCCTAGAGAGTCCGGCTCTCGTGGTCGTGGACTGAATGGCTTACGCCGCCATTGAAACATCAAGAGTCGGTTGGGAGGTATTGATGATGCTTGGTTTTGTGTTGCAGTATCCCTACTCGATATCACGCTGCTTCCGTCGCTAACCGAGGGAGACTGTGACCCACTGTCCGAACAAGACACTCTTCCCAAATCTTAAACGCGACAAGAGGCTATGGTGGTACAATGTCGATTCACCCGTTTATTCCTTAGATTTTACATCATTGTATAAGTTGCATTTTATACCTACTGCCAGGTTTAGCTTGGGTACCTCGGGTTCGCTAAACCCGTACTCAGAAACAATGTTCCTGAGCCCCTGAGGGATTATTAATATTATTTAATATCGTGGACTTATGCACTATCTCAGCTGTGAGCTGGATATAATTTACATTTCCCAGATTTAGCAATCAAAGGGAATAGACTCGATTACAATATACTTGACATAAATTTCCTAACTATCCTACATGTTTTAAGAATTACAGCTTTTTGAATTTCTATATAGGTATTCTTATGCAATTCTAATTTCTTAAGGCTATCATGCAAAGTTTTGGGTATTAAACCAGTCGAGGATACGTTGACAGGAACAATATCTATTTTATCGAGGTGCCACATCTGCTTGATCTCAATAGCAAGGTCTGTGTATTCGGACTTTTTCTCCTGGAACTTGTTCAGCACGTTGTTATTATTCGGTATGGCGACATCCACCAGCATTGCTGTTCTGGCTCTCATACACCACTATGTCCGGCCTATTATTCTTCACCATTCTGTCAGTGATAACAGGCCTATCGTAGTAAAATCTGATAGAGTCATTTTCCAATACGGGCGCCGGCTGATACTTGTAATATGGCTGGAAGGTGTTCAGAAGTCCGTACTTGTGTGCAAGTTTCTGGTGGATAATGTTGCACACTTGATCATACCTCTGAAGATATTTCGTATTGGCCAGTTGTTCGCATCCGGACGTAATATGCTGTATAGTCTCCGATCTTATATGGCATTTTCTGCACTTATCTCTTTGTAATGTTCCGTCCTTCATTATAAGTTTTTTGTAATTGTTTGTAGCGATCACTTGGTCTTGGATGGTCATAAGGAATCCCTCTGTTTTTTTTCTTATAAGTATTATTATTATTATTATTATACAAAAAAAGGGCAGATGACAAGGTCCTATAGAAGCCCAAAATAAATCAATATATACTTAAATTAAATATGATACAAAATAGTGTGTTCAGCTCTGCCGACACAAACTTAAAAATAGGATGAGTACGTAGTGGTAGAATGCAAAGAATTATGCGAAAAGAGTTTGGTCAAGTCCATTCTTTGATAACTCGAAAACCTGTGCGCCTCAGCTGTTCCAAGAGTCAAATATTCTGTTTGAGAAGAGATGATGGCGAAACATTGTTTTTACTACCTCCTATTAGCATAGTCGAACTTTAAAAGGTTCGATAGGCGAATATGAGGTCTCCACGAAGCCTACGCTTGCAGAAAGAGAGAAAGACAGAGTCGCGCAGGCGTTCATTATAACTCGGTCCAACGCGGCCGAAGGACACCATGCTGAACCGGCGTACTCCAGCAACACATAAGTTTTATAGAGTTCTATGGAGAAATTAAAAGAGACTTCGGCGAACGACTTTCTGATTAGGTAAATCAGAAAATTTGCACGTTTGCACACAGAACTGATGTGAGCAGACTAGGACAGGTCACTGCTGACTGTCACGCAAGCGACTGGTCTTAACGGTGCACCATACAGATCGTAAGTTGTACAGGGATTTTTTTCCTCAAATCTAGAAATGACATGTTTCGTGGAATTAAGCGGAAGGAGCCAGTCATTTCACTAGCAATTGACAGAGTTTATATCAGACTGGAGGACTCCGTGCTGGGTCAGAGTATCCGCGTAATTTTAGTGTCATCAGCATAGATTGATTATTTACTCTGTATATGAAACAGCAGATCGCTAACGAACACGTTGAGAGAAAGAGGTCCAAACACGGAGCCCTGCGGCACACTGCTGGTAACGGGACGAACTGAGGAGAACGAGCCACCAATCCTCACTATGCACCTTCTGTCACTCAAATAGTTCTTAATCCATATCAGCAATTTTTCTCTTATTCTGTTATACCGCAGTGCTCCATTTTATGAAGTAGATGCCGCCGAGGAGTGCGATCGATAACTCGCGAGAAGTCAAAATAGGTTACGTCATTGGGTATTTTTGAATCAAGCGCTCTAGACTAGTCATTGATACACGACAATAAATTGTTAGTGATGGATTTTCCCTTGACGAATCGATGTTGTTCTTTTGGCATAACTTGATGCAGATCTAGAAAAGTGGTGGTTCCATCCACTATGATCGACCGACAAAATACTTATCGGTCGATAATTGATGAGGTCCAACTTACTTCCCTTCTTAAAGACAGGCGTAATTGACGCGGTCTTCCAAGAGAATGGTAATTGTCACTTTTCGAAAGAGACGGTCATCATTCGAGATAACGGATGGCAAAAAATATCTGCGTTGTTTCTGAGTAATGCCGAGGTGATTCCGGCCAATCCACGGGATGAGGAGCTCTTCAGATTTCGAAGGTATTTCTTTACTTTCACTGAGGTAAGTGAGATGTCTATGAGACTGTCCTCAACACAAGACGAGAGTAGTGTCGGGAGGAGCTCATCAGTCGGTTCAACTATATAAACCTCAGCAAATGCTCGGCTAGCGTTTCTGCAGACTCGGTATCTGACGAGCAGATATTATCATGTTACGACGCAGAAGAGGAGTTGTAACTTTGCTTTTGAGACTAGTTCGGATGTGTTTGAACAAGCGTTTGAGGTTGTCTGAGTTGGCAATGCTGGTCTCATAATTTCACTTGAAGGAACGAATCGAACACCTGAAAAAATTTGAAAAAACACGATGGCTGTCGTAGTCCTCCGCAGTAGCTGATCATCGACACAGATTTCTCTTGTGATGCAGTAGCTGGATAGTTCATTCGTAAACCAGGGTTTCAGTGGATTTTTTTGACAGGAAATTGTGCGAGAATGTTTTGTGCCGCAAGAAGAATATTGATATGAAGATTTATTACTCATCTCGAAATAATTTCTTTATATTAAAAGATATATGCCTATATGGTTTTCATATTATTCCTAGGCATATATTTTATCAAAATCTTATGTTTGAAAATATTTTTGATACCCTTACTTCATGAATTGGGCTGGAGGGTTTGAAAATTTTTCAAGTTGCTATATCTCCGGTATGAGCCAGATACAGCTATACAGGTTTCTCCCGTTGTAGACCACAAAAGTTTAATAATTTGCAGAGGTACATACAGTTTTGCTAACCTGATTCCGTAGACTTGAAGACAAAATCTAGATTTACCTGCAGGACGGCGGAAATGTTTTTTCTGAGAAATTTCGTTCGAAGGCAACTACTTTCGTAGTAGCGATTAAATTATCACTTCTCCCTAACGCAGGTATGACGAGTAGCAATATGAAATGAAATTAGGGAGCGATGATGTCAAAAGCGTACATTATGATTATGTGAAATCTCATTACAATGATTCCAATTCATTCGTGTATTATTCATTTTGCCCTTAGTTTAGATAACCTCATCCCAGTCAGTAGTCTGCGGGGCCAAGTTTGACTGAACAGAACAGAGCGGATAACCGTATTGGATCTTGACTGTCGTGGAGATGTATAAGGCACAAATTGAGAGGAAGTGTCAGCTTAAGAAATTGTTGGTCTAAAGGTTTGTTCCTGAAGTAATCTGAAAACACGTCTACTTCAGATTCCATGTTACGACAGATTTTCTCGCAGTATTTTAATTTCAATATTCTATTCACTCGATACTGGTTCAAGAGTATGACGCGACGGAAGTCATATGTCTAAGTCAGTTGAAATGATAGCGCTATAAAGGAGCTTTCCGAGGCCTTTCATGATCTTGAACCTCACGGCACGAGCATCCCTCTCATGGGAAGCTTCAGGAGTTTCATTCACTGTAATAAACCAACAGCGGTTATTTGGCTTATAGGCTTGTATGTAAGAATGCTCTGACGCATGTAATTCATGAATAACATTCGCTAGAGTAGTCCCACGTGCATCGTCCCAGCGAGCTTTTCCACAAATTTGAGTTTCAGATTGAAATAGTAATAAGGACGAACTTCTCATCTTTTTACTTTGGTAGAAATATTATTTTATTATTTCAGTAGTATCCAACTACGCTTGCTTATATTGAAAGGGTAGGTCAATAGTTCGACATTCAAAAAGTGTAAGAGAACTGTTTCCACACAAATGAATTACACAGCCTACAATGATATTGATGTCGAGAATTTTTCGACCTGATTTTAAGTATGCTTCACAGTTCCTCTGAAAAAAAAATACACTTCTCACAAAAATATGACTTCTATTGGCATTAAACATCAAGAAATTGCTTTTTGAGTGATTTCCTGAACAAACTTGAGCAATCTCGCAGTATTCCCTAACAATAGTCGACCCTCATATGAGTGTTCCTCCTTCCTTGGTATATATTCTCCATCGTTTTCATGTTTTGGCGTAAACTTTTCCTTGTTCTTCGCTTAGATTTCCTAAATTGCGTTGGAATTGTTCTATATGACTACTGAGATGTTGCAATTCTGCACTCATATTACTGCCTAAATCATAGAATCGTACCAGCATTCTCTCTACTAATTCTACATAAATGTCAACGATGAGACAATTTTGTGCAACTGCTTCAAACGAGATCCACGCAAGCCTTTCCAGATCATTCATATAAGTCTCAAAATTAGTGATATCTTTCATTAATTGACGTATTCGAGGTCCATAAAATATACTTGCTTTTAGTCTTTCAGTACTCAAATCAGAAAATTTCTGTGAATTGAACAGAACTCATCAACCATTTTTCTCGAGAGCCTTGATAAAATGCTTGATTATGTCTAATTCTGTATACCATGGCTAAAGAATGATTTTTTTTCTCCTAACACTGAGGGTTCATTTATAACAATTCTTTCCACAACAACAAGAACATTCCTCATATGCAAAGTTTTTTTGAGTACAATGATGTGATTTGGCTCCACTGTATCAGAGACAAATAAAGCATAACAGTTAGTATAACCACACTGTTCACTCAATAAAAAATTAACCTTCTTCAAGTAGACGCAGAATTCCTAGTTATTTTAAAATGTTCTATGTTTTTTATTTATTTAAAAAAAAATGACAGTACCGTTTATTCTTCTACACACATTAAGATGAGCAGTTGGAACGGCAGCATATTTATTTCCATTATTTAAAAACGCTGCTTTGAAACTTCGTTTACTACTGTCAATAAAGAGACGCCATTCATTGGGCTCATGGATAGTCAAACCCATAAAAGTCAGCCACAACTCACATCACACTAATACACAACATTTTCGTCTGATGAAAAACCTGTTTCGTTGTCTCGTGCGATATGTAGTCCCTCGAATTACTGAGGAAAGACAATTTTTTTCTTCTAATCATTTAATCATGATGCTAGTAACTCAGTATATTCCTCACCAAGATCTAAGTCTCTGTTGAGGTTATTGAGCTCATTCTGCAAAAATGGCTTAGGATTTGATGTTTTTCAGCAGTATTCAAGGTTATCATCTGCTTGAGAAGAGATGGTTATTTCAGCTTGATCTTCCTGCTGTTGCTGCACTATCTGGTGAAAAGCTGGTATTGGAACATTTGAATGAGGAATAGGAAACATACGTTCAAAAAACACTTTTGTTTTCAAGTCATTTCTCTTAATTGTCTAGTACATTCATATTTTACAACTGTAATCTTTTGTTTTATACGTTTTATACAATCTAGAAATAATTATAATTTAAGTTTAACTAAGAACAAAGAAAATCCATTTCACCCATATGCTCTGTACAAAAAGACTTACTACATATGGACTAAATGGCATATACGACAAAAGTTATAAAATTCAAAATTGAGCAGCGCAACGTGTCTTCTCCAGGCTTTGAACGGAAACAGAGATCGGTGCAATGTACGGAAGCGCAAATTTTTTCGTCATATTGATCTTTGCTTGGCAAATCTTTCTGCTTCACTGTCGACTTGGAATAATTTCCTTCAGCCGCTCATGTAATGTCATTCTGAGATAGGAAATATATTCTAAACAGGCAATGCTAAAGTATGGGATGACGAACGATATTTTTGGTAATAGTTCATCGGTTGGGAAACAGATAGGTGATATTGTGTTGGAACAGGTAAATTAAGGACTTGACCAGCATTTGCCTTTGAATAGTCACCTCGTTCTGTAGAGTTGGTAATTCGTCCTAGACCCTTCACACCGGGCTCCAAAGTTTGGTTAGTTTTTGAAGTATGTCTTCGGAGAGTTTCTTTTGGAACTGGAAATGTTCGTAGATGCTGAAAGCCAGCTCATCTTATTGTTGCGAACTTTTTCGACAGCTTTAAGCAATGATTCCTCATTTCAGGATTGGCGATCAGTCTTGCACTAATAGTTATATCGCATTTTGTTATATCTGTAATGGAACAAACAGCTTTAAATAGAGGTAAATAGGTAGTGAGTATTCATTGGGTACTTTAAACTAAACAACATACAATGTCATGTTATCCTTACCTATGTATGTCATCTTGAACATAAAGCGTTATGAAAATTCAAATTCCACAACAAAAGTAAATTCAATGATATTAACAGTAGAAGTTATTCAAATACAATAATGTATACTCAAGAAGTGCACGAGGTGAAACGGTGAAAATGTATAATGTCAATACGAAAAGCTCCCTGCGATGAAAAAAAGTTGTAACATACCTATATCTATCGTCGGCCATGACATCCAACCTAAAGACAAGCGCGACTTCGCGATTTGACAGATTAGTATGAGCGGATAGCGTCACCTGATATAATTATCTACGGCAGGCTAGAAGCGGCAGAATTTGAAATATGATACCTTTGTTATTTTGACCGTTTATGTCATTTTGTACGTATTTCCTTAGGTCTTTGTGCCTAAGAGATTTTAGTGTATTTCCAATTCTGGCGAATGTTTTTGTTGATGCTTACTATATTAGTCATACAGAGTGACAATCGTCATAATATTTTTGTTGTTTTCGACATATCATAATACCAAACTTCAAAGATTCGCGTGTTCCATTCTCCTATTGTCGCAAATGTTCAACGCATAGTGTACATACACTATGAAGCACTCACACATTATCTAGGTGTCGAAAATCAATACTGATGTAAGCAAAATACAAATGACTCACAGTATTTCTACTCGATTTACGCTGATCTTCCAGTATATATATTCACCACAAACATAATGAAATATATCAGGATCGTTAACACAATATCTGGACGTACTAGCCATAATAAAATAGTAACATAAACTTTATCGATGTTATTGCGATCATAACTAATGAACGAGATCGGCAAAAATTTAAAATGAGTTTAAGGTAAACTAGAGTAGATGAGTCAAAATGTCGATTGGCAATATACTGTACATCACCTAATTTATCGACCATAGACGCAAATAGACCTACACCAAAAAAAAACAATTGTAGGTCTCTATTTGTATATGCATTTTCTCAATAATTCAGAGAGTGACATTCAAATAGAAAATATATAATTTTTCATCAATCCTTTTATTCAGTTTTGTGCTTCATTTATCTATTCGAGTAGAATGAAAAATAACTAAAATGCTTTCACTTCATGAAGAACATCAAAGATGAAAATACTCAGTTATAAAAACTATAGCTATTGTGTATTTAAGTAACGATGAAAGATTTACTTTTGATACACTGTTGCATTGAAAAAATGCCACGATTGTTCTCTTAGTAGCGATGTTATCAAAAAGTTAACGGAGGAAACGCTTATTTAACAAAATACGGAAAAGACTTTCATTCTATAGGCTCTGTTGCAGGTGAATACAACTTGGGTAACTAATGATAATAATATAAAAGGAGGAGAAACTAGCATATATGAAAGAAAATAGGGAATTTTTAGTATGTTTCAATTTGATATCCATGATTTGGTTATAATTTGGAAGAATATGCCAATTAGCTTTGGTTTACGAGGGCGAATTGATAAGTCAGGTAAAATCTAATGAAGTGGTGAAATACACAAGTTATAACTAGTTCGAACAATATAATGTCTTGAAAGTACAAATATGAAATCATACGGATTTACGAGTACCGACATAATTCAAGAAGAATGTTCTTACGAGGGCGAATTGATAAGTCAGGTGAAATCTGATGAAGTGGTGAAATACACAAGTTATAACTAGTTCGGACAATATAATGTCTTGAAAGTACAAATATGAAATCATACGGATTTACGAGTACCTACATAATTCAAGAAGAATGTTCTTATATCATAATTATGAATTGTGATATCATCTCAGAGTTTTATTGAAGGAATGAGAGTTATTGAACATGATATATCACAAATTGATGATACTTCTCTACAAATAATATTGACTGTCCGTTGACCGTTTAATTTCTATTTTCATCTTTCCGAAAAACTTTTCGCACAATATAGCTATGTACAATTGACCATGGTTAAAAACTGATTCAGACAAGTAGCTTCCTACTTGCACAATAGTTTACCTCTCACCTTGTTGATAGTTATGGAGGAAGCCACTTTTATAGGAAATTGCCTGCGCTGCAAGAGAATCGCTATACCCCCCCTTGATTGATTCAAATTATCTACAACTACAATTAACTTAATTACTTAATTACTCAGAATAAAGAAATTGAAGCAGCACAATCCATTTATGAAAGTCGATAACATTTTTATGTTTTGCTATGATATCGAAATTAAAACTGAAATATCAAAGTTTACCCAATTAGAATATAGTGATGCAGTTGCTTCTATTAGAATGGTGATAAGCAAAGCCTTAAAATTTTAGAACAATGAAAATCAGGATTCCTGAAGCTCAGTATAAATGCAGTAGTTAACAAATTCTTGAAAATCAATCACTGAAATGGAAGGTGCAAAATAGTAACTGCAATAAGTAGTTTTCAAAATACAAATGAAATAAAGAAGGAAATCCTAGCAGAATCAACAGTAAAGATGAAGATTTGGGTTTCAACCAGAGACGAGAAGTCCAAAACATAAAATAAAATAGGCAAAAATCAAAATTTCCAACTTCACGAAGTCGAGGTCATGTGAATCTATAATCTCAATATCTAAAAGCCATCAAGCGAGTCGAATAACTGTGTGATACCTACTTACAGAGGCTCATTTTCAAACAATAAAAAACCTAGATAAACATACTGAAAACTTCAACTAAAAGCCGAAAAATTGAAAACCCGCAGATTGGATAAATATTGCAGTGTGACATTTATTTAATGACAATTAGAATTGGGAAAATATAATCCATCGTGATTAAATTGATCTTCAGAAAGTCATGGTCTGTACCAAGATGAATTTATCACACGAAACGTAGACTCCCACTCCAATCGAAGGAAAATTTTGTATTTGTAAGACGTAGTAGCTTGAACAAAACAACTGGAATGCGACAAGTTCCTAAACATAGAGGCTTTCAAATTGTCAGTTGTCGTTACTGCAGGTATAGAAAGAGTTTCTTATTTTTGCTCTATCTTCGGCAACACAATATTCAGATTTCATTATTAATCATTCTTTATTGCGTTCCAGGCTTTTTTCGCTACATTTCTTTCCTCTCTGAAAATAAAACTAATTTCTGTTCTTGAACAAGATTGAAATGAAGTATTATTCGACTGGAACAACATTGGGGGTAATTTTAACAATTTATAAAAAATACTGTATATGGCAGCAAAATCTGAGATTTCATCAACGGTCTAGGTATTATATGCCGCTTTATTTCATTTTGAGAGATACATTTTACTGGTGCATTATTTTTATTGGAAGTGAATGAAAAACAAATAAAATAGCAAGAAAAAAGAGGGAAATAAGAAAAATTGAACTATGCAAACATGTTTTCTAACCATCTGGAAATTCAGCATTCGCGTTCTATTATGCAACTTATTAATTTTTTCCATTCCTTATTAGTTGCAGAAACTCTCATATCAAATGAAAAACTCGGTGATTCAACGACACCACCAAAACCAACCATTGCTGTTACATCAGAGAAATTATCCACATCCACTACAACATCTGAAAAACCATCTCTGATTACTTGGACTGTAGACGATAGCAGGAGAAATACTACTGAGGAAGACAATTTCATCAACACCACCACAGAAGGTATGATCTTATTCAATACTTAAAGGCTGTCCCATCTGAAACTCTGTATATTTATTATCTCATAATGATTGGAAAAATTTGCTAAAACATGACGAATGATTTTTGTTTGGGAGATATCTTTCAACATATAATTAGGGTTCTAACAAGCGATTCTCTGAGTAGAGCGCTTCAACCCCTCAAAATTGAATGTGGAAAAGGGGTTGAGCAATATCTCATTCGGAAGAACGGTCTATGAGAGTAATTATCATGACGTATCTTTTTTGTTTTGAAGAATCTCATTTTTTTCTTCCTTAAATGAGCCACTCTGAATGTTTTGGCAATTTTCAAGACTATTGAGGAGAAGGAAAAGATATTTGTTCTGAAGGCAAATGTTTCGGGAGTAGATAGCGGCGAGTATTAAGCAGTAAAATTACTTACCTTCAGGTTTTAGACGATGAGGAAAAAGGTTTTGTTGTAATGATTTTGGAAATCTTTTTTTGAATCTTACAACAATCTTTAAAAGATTTACTTGTTTTATTTGAATCGCAAATTTCTCTCAATTAACTTTAAGTCCTCCAAGCTATGTAGAAATGCAAAAGCAAGGAGTTTATCTGATAGTACGTTTATTCGATAACTTGATACACTAAAAACCAAACATTGAGACATTGAGATAGCAATTTCCTGATGAGGTTAAAATCTTAAAATTGATTATGGTGTACACTTTACACGCACGTGTTTAGTTGGTCAGTTATTACCTCCAAAATCAAAATTATCTTGGAGAGGTTGCAAGGATATCTATCCACCTAGAATACTTCGTAATGGAATCAGCAATGGATAAAAATGGGCGCCCTTTGGAATTGTAAATGACGAAGAACATGTCCAACTTATGCCGAACACGCAATGCGAACGACACATTTCTGCAGCTTCCGGTATTAGCCAATCTTATATTATTAGTATTTTACATAAAACCTTGTTCCTTCCGTTCAAAATTGAATAAATTCATGAAGTGAGTAACGAGGATTTCTATCCAAGAGTTTATGGCTTAGCGTATCAACAAAAATCCGCATTTGTTGTAACAGCATTTGCTTTTCTGACGAATACACTCTTTGTCTTCATGAGGAAGTTAACCAGCAGAACAGAAGATTTTGGAGATATCCAAATCTTCTCATAATTCAAGAAACCAATACTGAATATCCGGATAAGCTAAATATTTGTGTAGGAACTTTAGTGAACCACTTAATTGGATCTCTGTTTATTCCTGATAATTTAAATTACGGAATTGGTAATAAAAACACTAGAAAATATCCCATACTACTTGTACATCAATTGAGAAGAAGTATTAAGAGTGGCCAGCCTGATCTCCTGATTTGAACCCTCTAGACTTTTCCATGTGGGTACAAAAAGTTCGAAATTTTTGTGACAGCCAGAGAATTTTGACGATCTACGCAAGCAAATTGTAGATGAGGGGTTTCAAATAACTCCAAATATGCTGATTCATGTTAGAGAGAGTTTTCAGTCTAGATCTATGAAAGTGAATAGAGGACAAGTTAAATATCTGATTTGAAATAAATAGATTTTATATTTTCATTTCAAACATGATGAAACAATAAAAACTTTTTAGGATTTATTGGTGTAGTTTGAAAAAAGGCTTTTAGAAATCACTACAACGAAACCTACTCTCCCTATCATCTAAATTTCAATGGTGAGTGAATTTGCCTTGGGATGAAAAAAGCCAAATTATTCATAGTGGTTCATTTGAGATGAAAATGAATTTTTGCAAAAATGATTCGTTGAAATTACTCTTCTAATACACCGATATGAGGAGGCTTCGGGGAGATTTCAAATGAGGTATATCTCTACTCATTTTCCCTATTCCATTTTGAATTGTTGTAGCACACCCCTATTAGGTGGTAGCTCGTTAAAGCCTCAAAATAACGAAAAAAGATATCCCTAACAAAAACTCTCGGCCTGTTATCGCAAATTTTCCTATGCACTATGTACTAATAAATATGCTGGTTGCCTCGTTCGAGATACAACACTCCCTGACGAATAATATTTACACTATGAAGTATTAACTAGAACATTGATTCGTTGATTCTGTTTATCAAAGATATTAATATCTAGCTTTCAAAGTTTATACAGCAATTATGACTTTCATCTTGATGAAAAATAATCAACTCAAATACCTTGGTACAAATAAAACCACTTTGCTAATATTCCCACGAATTAATTATGGTTTTTATAGGTCATTAAAATATTACTTATTTTCATGCATACCTGTTTAATCATAACAGAATTAATTGAAATTCCAATTTCTGAGTATAGGCATAAATAATCTGGATCTCCTGAATTTGTTTTTTCAAATGGCTGATATTTACTTATTGAAATGATAAATCGTGCTGGCGATCTGTTTATTTTCCGTTGAAATATGTGATGTTTCTATATCGATAAAGAGGCCGTTTGTTGCATATTCAGAGAAATTCATTATTAAAAGCTGTCTGACAACATTCATTCCTTGAATGATAAAATATTCCAAAAATTATTTTCCCAATAATTTTTGTCGAAATAAAACTGCTCGGCGTTCAGTATGGAGTAATTCATATAGAATGTTCGTAACACTAACACAAATCCAGATGTCTAGTAAAATCATTGTTTTACGTTAAGTGAAACTTAGTTACTGAGCTTCAGCCATCTATTTATCCATGTTTTCTGGAATGAAAAATGTACGCGGGGGATTCTATCCCAAGTCCGTACTTCCTTCACCCTATAGGCCATTTCCAGAGTAAATAATCTTACACATATCTATTAAGGATATGCACGCTCAGATGGTCTGCGCGGGAGCCAATAGCTCAAGTGACTTACCTAAGTAAGTGACATATTTATTATTTATTTGATTCAAAGCAGCGAGAACTGAATACCCTAAGACAACTAAATTGCTTAATGGAAAACTTTAATATGATATGTGTCGAAAACACGAGCGAAAATTTATTAATGTGAACTTAGCCACACTTTTCCAGCCACAGATTCTGACATGATGAATGTTGAATGTGGGATAGAGTGAATACTGTGCGCTACGTTGCCAAATCTAAAATATTTCTCCTTCTTCTTCAGGGATGATCTTATTAATTATATATTATTAATTAACGACGACTTGACTGTAAAATGTGGATAGTTAGTCACTAGGGCAAGGGTGACATGTATATATAATTTTCGAAATAACTAGTTTAGTACATACCAAATGATTTCATTGATACGACGAAATAACGTAGAACAAATTTCCCTATGTTATTCATTTCATAGCGTGAGTTTTGGCAGAAAAGTAGAAGAAAAGCCGTACTAGATCGAAAAACTATCTGGGCATAACGAGAACAAAATACTGTATTTCATTCATACTACAGCGAGTACCACCATGATCTTCGGCCTGAAAACAGAAAATATACAGGCACTTCGAATCAATATTTCAAAAAAGGTTGACAAACCGTACAAGACCATGAAAGAGCGAAAAACTATCTGGAAATTCAGAGAACAAAATATTGTATTTCATTCAAACTACGGCTAGTACCACCATGATCTTCGGCCTGAAAATAGAAAATATACAGGCACTTCGAATCAATATTTTAAAAAAAGTTGACAAACCGTACAGGACCGTACAAGAGCGAAAATTCATTTGGACATTCAGAGAACAATATACTGTATTTCATTCGAACTACGGCGAGTATCACCATAATCTTCGGCCCGAAAATAGAAAATATACAGGCACTCCGAATCGATATTTCAAAAAACGTTGACAAACCGTACAGGACCGTACAAGAGCGAAAATCTATCTGGAAATTCAGAGAACAAAATACTGTATTTCATTCGAACTACGGCGAGTACAACCATGATCTCCGGCCCGAAAATAGAAAATATACAGGCACTTCGAATCGATATTTCAAAAAAGGTTGACAAACCGTACAGGACCGTACAAGAGCAAAGAACAATCTTGACATTCAGAGAACAAAATACTGTATTTCATTCTAACTAAAGCGAGTACCAACATAAGCTTCGGCCTGAAAATAGAAAATATACAGGCACTTCGCACTAGTATTTCAAAAAGGTTGACAAACCGTACAGGACCGTACAAGAGCGAAAAACCATTTGGACATTCAGAGAACAAAATACTGTATTTCATTCGAACTACGGCGAGTACCACCATAAGCTTTGGCCCGAAAATAGAAATAAAACAGGCACTTCGAATCAATATTTTAAAAAAGTTGACAAACCGTACAGGACCGTACAAGAGCGAAAATTCATTTGGACATTCAGAGAACAATATACTGTATTTCATTCGAACTACGGCCAGTATCACCATAATCTTCGGCCCGAAAATAGAAAATATACAGGCACTCCGAATCGATATTTCGAAAAAAGTTGACAAACCGTACAGGACCGTACAAGAGCGAAAAACTATCTGGACATTCAGAGAACAAATTACTGTATTTCATTCGAACTACGGCGAGTACCACCATGAGCTTCGGCTAAAGAATAGAAAATATACAGGCACTTCGAACCAATTTTTCTAAAAAGGTTGACAAACCGTACAGGACCGTACAAGAGCGAAAAACTATCTGGACATTCAGAGAACAAAATATTGTATTACATTCGAACTACGGCGAGTACCACCATGATCTGCGGCCTGAGAATAGAAAATATACAGGCACTCGGAATCAATATTCTCACCTAGTCAGAGCAAATTATGAAATATTAAGAGAATCTTGTTGGAAACACACAACACGAAATACATGGTGACATCAGTTGTATAGAAAGTATTTGTTTTATTCGAAGAGAAAAAATTAAATCAGTTTCAATTATTACCAAATAGCTTGCAGCTCGTAATAAATTAATAAGCCCTGTGTCAGATCAGCGATGAATTGAATAAAACAATGCGAAATACTTCCACATAAGAATCCAGGATAATGAAAAGGCAACGAACAAGTACCTAAGATTTATTCGGAAACTTCTCTATGACAGAGACTTATCTCATCTTGTAATACAAGTTATGAAATGCTTGAAGATTTATTATTCAATCAACACAACACAAAACATGTGGTTATTGAATATTCATAAAACAATCAAATCCACGATATAATGAATTTAATGAATCAGTTGATTCTGGAACTGATGACTCCCGATTTGCTCCGAATATCCGCTGCTCTATTTCGTTCTCCAGGAACTCCTACTCTAGCACGGAGTTTGCCGAATTAGTTTTGAATTTTGATATTTAAGGGACATTTGTTTACTAATTTATAACATGAATTTCCAAATATGACTTTGTTTCTTCTATTGATTTGTAAAATATTAATATATTTTTGAAGATCCTATGCTTATATAGCTCTTAAACCTATATATATATATATATATATATATATATATATATATATATATATATATATATATATATATATATATATTTAACCCTGACGAGATCCTGTATATCTGTTCATGCAATCAATTTGATTTCATATATATATATATATATATATATATATATATATATATATATATATATATATATATATATATATATATATATATATATATATATATATATATATATATATATATATATATATATATATATATATATATATATATATATATATATATATATATATATATATATATATATATATATATATATATATATATATATATATATATATATATATATATATATATATATATATATATATATATATATATATATATATATATATATATATATATATATATATATATATATATATATATATATATATATATATATATATATATATATATATATATATATATATATATATATATATATATATATATATATATATATATATTTTTATAGCTCTTGTACGGTCCTGTACGGTTTATCAACCTCTTTTGAAATATTGATTCGAAGTGCCTTTTATGTTTCTATTCTCAGGCTGAAAATCATGGTGGTACTCGCCGTAGTTTGAATGAAATACAAAATTTTGTTCTCTGAATGTCCAAATGTTTTTTCGCTCTTGTACGGTCCTGTACGGTTTGTCAACCTTTTTTGAAATTTTGATTCAAAGTGCCTGTATATTTTCTATTTTCAGGCAGAAGCTTATGGTGGTACTTGCCTTGGTTCGAATGAAATACAGTATTTTGTTCTCTGAATGTCCAGATGGTTTTTCGCTCTTGTACGGTCCTGTACGGTTTGTCAACCTTTTTTGAAATATTGATTTGAAGTGCCTGTATATTTTCTATTCTTTAGCCAAACCTCATGGTGGTACTCGCCGTAATTTGAATGAAAAAGAGCATTTTGTTCTATGAATGTTCAGATAGTTTTCCGCTCTTGTACGGTCCTGTACGGTTTGTCAACCTTTTTTGAAATATTGATTCGAAGTGCCTGTATATTTTATATTTTCAGGCCGAAGCTTATGTTGGTACTCGCCTTAGTTCGAATGAAATACAGTATTTTCTTCTCTGAATGTCAATATAGTTTTTCGCTCTTGTACGGTCCTGTACGGTTTGTCAACCTTTTTTGAAATATTTATTCAAAGTGCCTGTATATTTTCTATTTTCAGGCCGAAGCTCATGGTGGTACTCGCCGTAGTTCGAATGAAATACAGTATTTTGTTCTCTGAATGTCCAGATAGTTTTTCGCTCTTGTACGGTCCTGTTCGGTTTGTCAACCTTTTTTGAAATATCGATTCGAAGTGCCTGTATATTTTCTATTTTCGGGCCGAAGATCATGGTGGTACTCGCCATGAAATTGGGGATGAAATGTGAGGAAGATTTCACGCAACATTTGATATGCCTTGCTCTCAATATCCTATTTACGATAACATTCATGGGGGAGAGTATTACGATGGAAGAAAGCATTAGTTATGCATGAACACGAGACAAATATTGCAACAGCGAAATACTAAGTAGTTTAAATTCGAATTATTGTGGAATTGTATCACTTCGGTTCGTAGATTAGAGCTTTCAAAGCTTCACTACCTGTTTCGAAGAGCAGACGACAAATAAATTACCTATTTTTTTATTAATATCTACTCCGTGGATATCTTTGAGGAGACAATGGAAAAGAGCAAAGATGGAATTATATTCTTTGATATTCTTTGAGCTACAGGCATATCTTTAAGTATAGATACACTAGGGATTTTTTTCATCTACCGTACTTGGAAGTGGCTATTATGATCAATTAGGTGATTCGTTTAAAAGTTGCACAAGTTTCGATGTCATCATGCGGGAGCTAGGTGAAAAATTATACTATAAGTAGAATGGGTCACCCTTTGCTTTGCCCTTTTCCTCGAAGAATTCACTGTTGCAAATAAATTCAAATTAGGTTTTTCATTTACTGAGGTATTTGTAATTTTGGAAAATTACATATTGCATCGATACTCAAAATTCTTCTCTTTGTTATTATATATTACTTTCTCTTTCGAATTAAATGGATATTATACTCATTGGAATAGTACAAAAAGCTCTTAACAATATTAGACGAAAAGTACTTCCTAGGGGAGCTGAAGCCATCCAAACGTGTCTAAGAAATCTAACCTTTAAACAAAGAATAGCGAATTTTGATATTTGAAAATAATTCTAGCTGGGTCAGTTGTAAGGCCATGTGTTCCTGGAAGGCGTTGGATCTTTTTTGTGTGGCTGTATGAAATTACCCATGGCACATGCAAAGTTATGGTTGGACTTCTCTGAGTGTACTGAGACCTATCAACGGATATCGTCTGGATGTGAAACAAGAGAAAGATCAAGGATAATAGGAAAATCGGATATGTTTTCAGGAACTCCTGTCGACTCATCAACAAGCTGGTCGCAAAGGCTTTGTTTTACCTTCCTGCTTAGTCGGTCCTATTTGAGTGTGGTAGTCAGTTGATGTTGTGGACGTTGTAATATCCCATTGTTATCACCTCAGACGACGGATGCCATATTTGGATTGTATTTTCCTTGTCCCCTAGATACTGAAAAAATCTAGGATAGTTGCTACCGCTGGACATCGATACAGACATCATAGAAATATTGCTTTGTTATATAAACAGACCGTAAACCATGCAAGATCGAAAGCATTGTCCTCTCTCTTGAATGCAATGTATCCTCTCTCTGGAATGAGACGTCTGATCTGGCAAAAACACAAACAATTGGCTTTTCTCATCGGATTACTGGGGACTCCGTGTGTCCGCCAGAGGAACATTGTTAGTTGTATTTCCATCATGTTCATATCTGTTGGTATTATGTACACCAGGTTGATAGCTATACAAGTATAAGAAGCGTAAGTTTTTCCACAGCCCGCAACTTGCAGGCACAGTGTGTAGCGTAAGAAATACAGAGTAGATGCCCAAAGAAACACAAGAAAAAATTTTGATGTTATTGGTATCGTTCAATGAAGAATCCGCCAACAGTGAATTCTCTAATATCAAATATGATTATTCTTATCTCAAGGTCCCGTGCAAAAATGTATTTCGGGGGAAACACTTTGACGATGTTCCAACTTCATATGTTGATAGAGATAGTTCCATCGTGTTTCAATATGTAGAATATGCAACCGAAAAGACTACAGGTGGAATAGGAAGAGAATATTTCGACGCTGAAATAGAGTAGATATTTGGGAAAATTTAAGAACTCATTTTACCCTCTAAGCGCGTCTTAACAACTTTCAAAATGAGTAACCTTTTTTTCGAAAAACAAACCGAAATTTTTATAATTGTCCTCTACTTCGCAAGCATATCCTAATGAATATAAGTGGACTTTCAACCTCCAACTCCTCTGATCGCGATGCTTTTTTTAGACTTAGAATTTTCAACTTATAAATCTAAGACAGAATTGATATACACAAATGTAAATTTGGTGGTCCTATGGTTAAGGGTTCCATAGATATAGCTGAAAACTTTTGTGGCGGTGGTACGTTTAAGGGGCTGTAACTTCCTTAGGAAGATTTTTTTATCTAATGGTGTTGAGAATTTTTGTGGTATTTTCATGATATATACAGTGTGTTTCAGTGTAAATAAACCACCCTGAATAACTCTATTGGTTTGACAGGACGATTTTCGATTAGAGAAAACCATTTTGTGTTCAAACTCAAATTTTTGAATAAGGAGAAGGAGATTGATCTCTTTTTTATTCTATATGATTATATCACCCAAAAGAACAAAGAATTCAAAATGTGAAGTGATCAGTGGAGATGAAGCAATGAATGGTGTGAAAGGGGTCAACACATAAATTCCAACTAGGCATTTCGAAAGAGAATTATGGACTTTATGGCAACTTACGCTTGGTTTCCTCAAGACAAATGATAATAATATGGACTATATCAAACAAAAATATCGAAGAAAATGAAAAATGACTGTGCCTTCAATTATTACTTATAAATTGACAGGGACCTTATGGATAGAATACAAGAACTGTTTTTCAGTTTAAAATTTTCTTGAAAAAAAAAGTTTAGCGCAGCGTAAGGTGAAATTGATTGCTCACTATATACAGGGCGATTCACCAGTGGCGCGGTGCTCTGTAGCTCGTACACTTTTGAAGATTCCATTTTTATTCGAACGGTATTGTATTCAGAAAGTAAAAATCTACTTCAGCAATCCGTTTTGCAGTAAACAGGGTATCCCAATTTTCTTTAAGAAAATCTTGGGTGGTTTTTCCAGATTGGAAGACCACCTTTTTGTTCAAGATTCAGAAGCGGCCTAAACACTGCTATAATGTCTTTAAGCAATAAGTTTTTTGGTGAGTAGTTTCGTCACAGTATTTTTTTTTTCGTAAAAATCGCATGCTCCTTCAGCCAGAGAGGATGAATACATTTTTCCTTTCGTTTTCTTATTGCCCAAGAATAGCTTCATTGATGAATCGAAATAGATTATCCTTATTTTATACAGGAGTGAATCAAAAAATTATTGAATATTGTAATATTAAAAATATCATATCTTGATTTTTTCAAATAGAACACCCCGTATTTTATTACTCATGTCAACGCATAAAATATTGTGCTATATTTTTGCAGGTGTAACCTTATCTTTGTCTTTGATCATTTTCGAAATATTCGATTATTTGTAAAAATTTCTGATGACAATTCTACAAACCGTATCAAACTCATCAACATGCATCATTATTCGCACAGAAGTTTTTTTTTGTAATGATTCAAGTAGTGAAAAATGAAACCTAAACAAGATAATTCTTTTAACGAATGATGAAATAAAGATGATTAAAACGAAATCGAGGTATGTGTTGACATTTTCTTTTATTTGTGCCTTCTGTCAGGTGTCCGGACATAATATTCTCTGCATATTAGTTTTGTTGACAGTAACAGAGGACCCATATAAAAGAAAAAGAGAGATTTCTCAGTTAACAGATATAAGTCGAACTTCCATCCAGAGAATCTTGAAAGTGAATAAATTTCATGCATATCATGTACAGCTGCACCAGGAATTGAACAATCAAGACTATGAAAATCGAATCAATTTTTGCAATTGCGCAAGTAGCGAAAAATCCAAATATGTTTAGCAGAGTTCTTTTCTCGGATGAGGCAACTTTCCACAAGAATGGGCTTATTAACAGGCCAACTTCCATTATCATGCCACGGAAAATCAACACCTCATGAGACAAATAGATCACCAGCATCGTTGGTCCTTGAATGTATGGGCCACTATAGTAGAAATACCTCAATAGTGAAATGTATTTAGATTTTCTGCAAAATCATTTACCAATGTTACTTGCCAATGTACCAGAACATATAAGACAAGATTTGTGGTTTCAACAGGATGGAGCACTGGCGCAATACTCACATCAGGTTAGGGAGCATTTGAATCATGTATTTCCAAACACTTGGTGGTTCTGTTAGATGGCCAGCTAGGTCTCCGGACCCTACAAGTCTAGACTTCTTCTTACCAGATTCCTTCTACAACACAGTTATGATATGAGATAGAGAATAGTCGACGCCTTTCAGTCAGTTAATCCAAAAATATTGTCGAGAGCTCAACGGTCTTTCCTCAGAAGGATTGAGTTGTGTCTACGAACAAACGGGCAACATTTTGAACACTTATTGAAATTGTTCAACACCTTGTAGATCATCTCACCAAAAACCAATCTATTACGTATTTCATACACGACTACCTTAAAGTATTTCCATTTCTCTGATCAGGTATGATGAAATGTACTAATAAACTCTTCTTCCGCAACCTCTGATTTTATTATTTTAGTTTATTTTTTCTTATTTCGAAAATGGTCGAAGATAAAGATAAGGCTACTTCTGCAAAAATATGGTACAATATTTATATGATATTTTTTAAAATTACAATATTCAATATTTTTTCGAGTCACTCCTGTACAATATGAGGATAATCTATTTCAATTCATCAATAAAGCTATCCTTGGGCAATAAGAAAACGAGAGGAAAGAAGTGTTCATCCTCTCTGGCCTAAGGAGCATGCGATGATGTGAGAGCCAATTTTTATGAATTTTTACTGAAGAAAAATATTGTGACGAAACTGCTCACGAACAAAACTTATTACTTAAAGACAATATAGCAGAGTTAAAGACGCTCTTGAATCTTCAACAAAAGAGATCTTCCAATCTGAAAAAAAACTCCCAAGATTTTTTTATAGAAAATTGGGACACCCTGTTTACATCAAAATTAATTGCTGAAGTAGATTTTTACTTTCTTAATACAATACCGTTCGAACAAAATAGAAATCTTCAAGAGTGTACGAGCTACAGAGCACAGCGCCATTGATGAATCACCCAGTATATTCGAATTTCAGATTTTAAAACTCTATAAAATAATAAGTGAATCGAGGACCTTATCTTGATGCCTTAGTTTCATTGAAACAATTATCTTTTTACCTCATAAAACTATTTTCGATATGATTTGTAATGGGGAATAATAAAACTGGCAGTCCAGCGCCAGTTGAGTATGAAATATTGTTTTCATGAATCCTTGAGATTCAACAAACAGTTTATTGAAGCTCGAATATTCTTGAGATAATTATTAAAGCCTCGAATATTGCTGCTTCTTAGCTTTCGCCATGTTTTTTTTTTCGTATACGACTTATTCTATAGTGTTTGAACACACTCTGATAATAGATTGAATGCTAGAGATTTTTCCTGCAAAGTCCGATAGATAACTAACTTAACCTATTATGTTGATAGTGTGGTGGTAAAATATAACATAGAAAACCAGTATAAATATAAATGGAAGCAAACAGCTGTATGCTTGTTATGTTCATGTGTTTTGGTAATATTTAATATTTGAAGACTTTTCAGACTCACCCGCAAGCAAACAACGTCACCCTTGAGTGCATTAACTATAATATGGACAGTATTATTTGAAGTCCAACATTCTTTTACAGATACAATATTCGAGGTTAAAGTTTAGGACATATTGACAGGGAATGATTCATATGATAATATTGATGGATTTCTGTACTGATCATTACATAATATGAATTGATGACTTTTTCAATGGACAACTATTGCACTTGCATATTCTTATGATGCTAGCATGTCTTGCGTCGTCTAGTAAAACAGAGGCGAGTCATTAAAATACAGGCTACAGTAGATAGTGCACTTACTTATGCATACTCCAATTCCATTACAACACATGGTCCGCAGTTTGTATATGCGAAAATTGTCTGTCAGGTATTTGAAAAGAAGTGGAAGACATAAAAAACAGTTGTTAGAAAAGAAGCTCGATTCGATTGATTCATGTAGAGATTCTGACCAAAACCCATTTCATACTCTGCTCG
Organism: Cryptolaemus montrouzieri; assembly: GCA_013387265.2. Taxonomy (NCBI): domain Eukaryota; kingdom Metazoa; phylum Arthropoda; class Insecta; order Coleoptera; family Coccinellidae; genus Cryptolaemus; species Cryptolaemus montrouzieri. The sequence continues at coordinate 46,932,287 of JABFTP020000185.1, read as the reverse complement.
AGTAAGTTCGTTTACACTACTTCGAAGCATCTCGAAGGTAGTTGCTGATTGGTAGGTTACGAAATTCAAGATATAACCAGACATTCGATCATGAAAACTTCGTTTTGGGTTTAATTTTTATGTACTGACGAAGAGTTGTGTCGTCGATAGAATAGTTAGTAATATAATTCCGAGAATTTTGTCTTTGATTGTGACTACAGGTACAATTATGGCAAGAATATCCTTAATGCCTTCATAAACGTCTTTATTGTTGTTGAAATGAATGAAACCTCTCAAGGCTTTGATTCGTTTGACAGTCATTATGAAGACAGTTTTCTGAACCCATGTAATACTGGCCAAATAATCCTCATAATAATCCATATTCAATATACTCATAAATAGCATAATGGATATGGAATATGTCATTCTTTCTGAAAATTGCTGTGCTTGTACCAGATTGTCGAACACAATATTTTTCAGTTGACTATGTTCGTCATTTTATCGAAGAGGTTTTAAGTTTTCCAAAGTAGTGAAAAAATTAAAATTTTCGATACGTGAAAAGTCAGTATCTTTGATGAGCTTAGTAATTTAATTCAACTAAACTGGAGTTGATGAACCTCATTCTTTTTAGCCAAGACAATTATGTATCAATTTTTCCTTGGTGAATCCTTCGTTACTAATAATGGTTTACACCAGATTTTGCTGCTGAAAATGAAAGCAAATATTTTCTCTCGAATATTGAACACATAAAATTGACTCAAAGTTCAGCCTTACTACGTTCTATATGATCCTGCATTTCTTCATATTTAGTACCGTTACCCGATTCATGATATCCTGAAATACAATGGTTGCCATCTTGAAGCAAGATTTAGTTTAAATTTATGTATCAGTCACCTATTGTTTGATATAAATTCTCCTTCTCTACTTTCAAAGTAATAACTACCCCATCATCCAAATCGTCGGATCTACTTAAGAACTGTGAAGCTGGTGGCAGTAGTCCACTCTCCTTATCATGAAAAGAAAAGAAAAGTTATGCGAAAATTTACATATTTCGTCCATATTCACAAAATATATACTGGCAAAGTAATTCTGGAAAAGCAACTCCCACATAAAATTTAAAGTTCATACATACATATTCACCTAAACTGAAATGAAAATAGCTTATCTTAGATGTTCGAATAGATATCGCCAAAATTGTATTAAAATCTGATGATAAGTACTCTTAGAACAATCGGTGGTTGTACCAGAATAGCATTACGAAAAATCCCCCGCACCGACACAAACAAGAAAATAAAATTATTTTTTGTGTCATAGCTTATTGGTATTCATGATCTTCCTCACCATATTGCTTATGAAACCGTCGGTTACATCGTATAAAATGCTTGGAATTATAGGCCAGCTCAAGAATATAATTTAGAAGTTACGATTACCATACGTTTACATCTCCCATAAAAAGACACATACGTTGAAAAATTGTAAGATCTATAAATGCTTAAAATGAAAGACGACCTTTAGTATCTTCACTTTATATCCAATTTTGTGTATTTTTCTTCATTTTGATTATCATATTTTGTTTTCATCTTTAGATTGGAGACCAATTACGACACCAGATGGATGGGTTTTACTCCCTTCTGTTTCTTCTGCTGGCGCCTCTGTCAGTACCTCTCAAGATGTATCGGTGACAACTGCTTCACCTAAAGATAAATTCACTACAACAACATATGAGGAAAATATCTCGGTTACTCAGAAACCAGAAATGAACTTAACTACACAGTCGCCCCCATCTTCGGAGCCCACTAATTCTACAAGCACTTCATATTCAACAGAAACGATAACTACTTCAGAGATGCAGTACACTTCATCTGTGTCGATCAATAATCCTATGACAACCCTCCTACCAGAGAGTAATGGAACTAGTTCTTCGACTACAACAGAGACTAGTGAAGTTATCACGAGCCCCGTGAACATGAGTGACTTTACTAATGGTAAGTTATTTCAATTAATAATGAATTCGAAGTAATGAGAAATAATTTATTTTTTTATTAGAAATTTACATCTCTTCCTCAAGGACGAAAATTTATATTTGAAACTCATTGTGTTTTGATGTTCTCCAATGTACTTACTGGGATCACTTTCATAGGTTTTACGATACCTTGAAAATATTTCAAATATGCTCAATGAAATTTTTTTAAATAATTCGCGGTATTCGGTATCATGATGTTCACAAGAAGTTTTCTCTCTTTCATGGACAAATTACACCAAATGAGAACTGGACCAAGACAGCATGTTTGGCCTAGCACTAGATCGATATACTTTGGTCTGTCCTAATTAGCGGCATTACAAAATGTGAAGAACCGCGACGTCGCTGCCAGAACTTCCGACATTCTAAAAACATCCGGTATGCTCATCTTTTGAGCGAAATTTGTAATACTACGATTTTTACTCATTCATTAGATTTTAGTGATTGATATTTTAATTTTTTCAAAACGTCAAAGTCAATTAATGGAAACATTGAAAATAATCAAAGTGTATAACGATTAAAGTTATATAAGTAAGATATATGGTATGAGTCGTTCAAATAAATTCAAAATATCATTAAAAATATGAGAAAGAAGGAACAAGAGATATTCAAAATTGAATGAAATGAAAAGCAATTCTACTACTAGCTGACCAAAAACTCAAAGTTGAGGAACAATAAGAAAACTGCAATACCCAACAAATATTAGAGCAAAATTATTAAATGAAGAATATGCATAAACATGCTTAAAAAAGATATAACTTTTGGGTGATCAATAACAGCCCTCGAAAATCAAAGAAATTATTAAATAATAGAGAACTAAATATATACAAAAAAAGAAAGAAATCAAACAGAAATGTATGGCCATTATCCTAGGGCGAATAATTATCTCCATCTATGAAACAAACGCAGCTACGGCTCAAAATATAGCATTCCAAGAAGAAAAAGCAAACTAATCAAAGTACTCAAAGTGGTAAAGACAAAGAATTTTTAATAATAAAAAACAAGTACTGTGTTTTAAGGAATTTTACTTAATAATTGCGATTCGTAACGCGTTTCACTACACCGTAGCTTCTTCAGACGAATGAATATACAGAAAGATATAAATGAGAATATAACTATAAATTTTATAGTTATATTCACAAAGAATTTTCGCGAACGAAAATAAGAGTAACTATTCAATTCATAGAAGAGACTGGGAATCTGGACAAGGAGGGGGAATCGCTATACCCGACAAGCTCGGAATGACACACGGAGAACTACTGAGAGTTAATATGCACAACATAGAAGAAAGAGGCATAAGAGTGCAGACAGGGAGTGGAGAAATTGAGTTACACGCAGTCTATAAACCACCAAAAAATAACCGAAGGAGATATAGGGAAACAATTCACATGTAACAAAGCTGCAACATTAGAAAACTTCGATGCAAAAGAAAAATAAAGGAAGTATTCAAACAATGTCAGTGGTAGAAGACTTAAAATCATAGCAAAGAAAGAGAACAAATTAGTGAAAGCATCTACAGAAACAACGCATATAAGTGCTGCAGTAGACACTTTGGATATACTTGACATTGCTCTCATGAAAATGTACAACAAATGTACGTAATGGAAGTGAAGAGGGATCTTTCATTATACCACTGCCAGCTATGCTTACGCTGTAAATAGGACCACATGAGCCCGCAGAAGAAATACACATATATAATACTGGAAAATATTCAGAAGAGAAATTAAAACACAGAAAGTTACCATGGAAAAAAAATAAAAGAAGTATTCGAGGATCTAGGAAAAGGATATCCGAGGTAATTGAGACATCAACGATGGAAATAACGAAAAAGAGAGATACCAAAATCACAGCAGAAATTGAGGAACTGCTGCAAAAAATAACAGGGGAACACTAAAGAAACTCACAAACGAGGTGTAAAAGCAGTCAGAATAATGCTCATCAAACAATGGGAAAGAAATTCGAGAAGTTAACACCAGAGAACCAATCCCCGTGGTAGATGAAACGTACACTGCAAAAAGCGAGTACGAAGCCAGTACCCACATCTGAAACTCCAGTGAAGAGTACCAATCAAAGATGTTGGAAACGCAAAGATATTTGCAGAAACACTAAAGAAGCATTTCAAAACAATATTCGCACAATAGATACCTAATTTAATGAAAGAGTGGAAAACCATTCAATCGAAATAAAAGAAGAAAATTCAGGTGCTCAAGTAGAAGTCAATATAAGAATGATATCAAAGAGAAAATCGCAAATCTCAACACCAAAAAGCCACCCGGAATCGACAGATTCAGAAACCATGCGCTCACAAACCAATCAGCGGCAGGAATTGAAAAAATAGCAGAAAAACGAAGAGCAATACTGAAAACCGTATGCTGCCTGAAACGATGGAAAATAGCAGAAACAAAAATTATACCAATCCATAAAACGTAAAAAGCAGCGACGTGGCAGATCAACCGACTACCTGCCATGAACAATATAATACAGAAAAGCTCGAAAACTTTACACAAGATAACCAAATATAAGTGGAACACCGATTTGGATTTGGATTTAGAACAAGCCACTCAACGATGTTCTAGTTAGTAAGAATCGTTGCCATTTTAATTCAATCCGTCACGTACGCCGGAAAATTATGGTACCTGGAGCAAAATAGTCAAACAAAAAAGCACCAGATAGCTGCGAATGAAGTATTGAGAACGGCCTTGGGGGCACCATGGCACATAACGAACCAGGAGATGAGATATGAGTAGAAAATTGAAATATTAGACGAGATTACAACCGAATTGGCAAATGAAACAATAAATATGATAAAATCACATAACAATGAAGAAATAAAGCAGATCTTAGAAATCAGGCCAAGAATCTTAGGACAAAGAATATCCATGGTGCAATGGATATAGAAACGGACGAAGAAGAAATATAATTACAGCATAGAAAGAGAAAGTTAACACAGTTACCCATATTCGGAACAAACACCCACATTGATGCTGATGCCCCCACCCAGATCAGATTCAACGATGACAGATGACTCAATATATACTTAAGTGCGATCCAGCTGGATGCTGTGAATAGATATGCAACATTGACGAGTTTAAACGAGAAGGAAACTGTAGTCTGTTACTTCTATTATTTAGATCGGATTGAATTGTAACACTACTACTGGGGCTCTCGTTGACAATGATCATGATGACTAAACCGGAGAAAGCAAGGATATTTTACATCTACAGAATGTTGAATAACGTCATCAATGTATTTAAATAATGATTGAGCTAATTGATACGCACTCAAGAGATTGTTCGATTTATCTTCGCAAGTTTTACATAGAAAACGTTTTTCCCAATCACACGCAGCAACTTTTGAATGTTTCAGCAAGATCAGGGATTTGATGATGATTTACTTTGGTCACGTGATCTTAATCTCATTCTCATCGCACATGCCTAAAATTCACTGGGACAATCTCTTTGTGGCCATTAGACAAAGCCATAAAACCTTTATTGTAGGCAGAGACATTTCCTACACAATGGGCTTTCATCAGAGAGTATTGATATCCTTATTCTCAGTATGCTATAAAAATGTCATTCAGTGGAAGTATGTAATAGGAATAACCAATTTCTTGATACATCATTCATATTTTAGGCTGATTATATAAATCCCTGATTTGAACCATAACAATTTCGAACATTTCTATTTTCAATTAGAAGATATTAAATAGGGTGAAGCAAAATTAAAAATAAAGAGGTACTTTGTGTAGGTACAGTGTATATGGTATATATTAACTACTTGTTTTATGAATTAAATTCATCCTCCCATTTAGAAATTCTGCAATAAATCTTCAGTGATAACTGCATAAGATGAGGATATCTTATAATTTGATCAATTTTAAGGAAATGAAGTTATTCAGATTTAATAGCTTACTTCACTGTAAGAACTCTATGCTGGGATACATACATTTCATTTTTCATTGAAGCACTCAGCTCGAAGACGCAAACCACTCGAATGAAGTGCTCCAAAGAAACTAAAATGAAAAACGCCACTGAGTGATATTATACATCAAAATTATAAAAAGTATTTGTTTGGGATAGTCCAACAAAACCACGTACATTGCTTCTATAAGCTGGTATGCTATTGAACAGATTGCCGCAGGGAAGGACTTGCCAATAAAAATTGATACTAAGTTATTCAGTTTTCCTTGTAAACCACAAATAGGTAGACTTCGGTTTGAAAGAAAGCATTTATCTGCAATGGATGGCTTCTTAAATATTATCTCCTAAACTTTGGATACAACCTAACTAATTTGAATAGCTTAGAAACATCCACTGAATTATTTTTGAAAAGCTACAACATTCAGTATTGCTATGTAAAAATTCCTGAATTCGATTACAATTTTTATACTAATCATAGGGATCCACTACTAAACATGAAATATTCAAGAGTCATTCGAAAGATTATTCTTTTCTGGACTGGCCTCTGAAATTCAGATCAAGTCCGGTAGGAAATGGGTTACATTCTACAAAACATACTGCTCTAGAATATAATTCTCTAATAAGGGAATATTTACCTCTCAGATATTGAATGACAAATCGATTCATATCTTTCAAGAAAAGTTGTCTTCATTACTGCATAATTTTAAATCCGATTATTTCGGGGATCTACATGCCAAATATATAAACACTTGACTTAGTCAATCATCATCGATCTATCTTTATAGAATGTAAAATTAATAGAAATGTCGATCTATAAATGAAAATAGGATCATGTAGGACGAAATGAGACAATGTGGGTTCCAGTCTTTCCTAGCTCTACACAGCTTTCAAGACGTTCTTGATATTTCTCGATAAATTACTACCCAATCAAGATTTAAAAAATTGGACCAAAAATATTTCTATTATCTACAATTTTTAATTTGAGATTTTTGATTAGAGATGAACTATTTGTTTTATCCATAAAAACATTTCTGCAGGCTTTGCGATTTTTTGATAATGTCGCCTATTGATCTCAAGAAGGATGAAACAAAAAATCCTATACGACCATATTTTTTTTTCATATGACTTCATACCTAATTATTGGACTATCATGAGTCAGTGCTTTTTGATACACAGATTTCAATTTAGATCAATTGATGAAAATCAAATTGGCATATTTATTCAGCAACTAATACGCCAAAATGTTTGCACAAATTTTCACATTGCATGCTATCTCTAACTAAATAAGACCAAATCAATGTTTATCTGTGCCCAAACTCACTATTGGAATTACACACATCAAGAATATTCGGGCAGCATTCAACATTATGCCTATTGGGTTTTCGGCCATAATACAGAATGAGGAGGGGGAAGGGGTGCTCCTCGATGACGTTGTGGTTGATCCAACGCTGAGTAAGACAATGTTACGAAATGTTGACTTTGAAGAAGACAAAAAGTATTCAACAAGATTCCAACTTGAATGAAATCAGAAAGTATTCAACGAGTCCGAAAATTATGAATTATATCTACATTGCGACAATAAATAAACGTACAAAACCGAAAATTTGAATATGTTCCGAAAAACTTTTGATGAGCTGAAAAATTATTTCTACAGTGACCAACTAGCACTATGGAATGCTCGAGAAGAATCAAAATGAAAGTGGTAGTTATAGAAATTGAAATAAAACTAATAATGAAAAACGTAAAACTTTAGGGAAAAATCAAAGTCCCCAAAAACCTGGTGATACCAGCTATTTCTACCATTATGGAGAATAATTGCACCTTTTACCTACCTAACCTTATGGTTTATTGATTCTGATCCATTTCGTTTCAAATTTTGATCAGTCTGTTTTGCTGGCTCCTCAATTTTTTATTGAGACATATTCGATGGGACTGAAGTCTGAACTTGGGTGCAGGCCACTAAATGGAAGTGATTTTGTGATCTTGAAGGTTTCTAACGATATCAATTTGGTCAGGTCTGGCGTTAACGTGTTATACACGTTTTCACTCATGGTTGCCGCAAATGGTACTACATGTTGTTCTGAAATATCTGTAACGTACCTGTGCATTCAGGATTGACTTATTCGTGATGACCTGACCAGTGCGGGCGTTCAAAACTATTCCTCCTCACACGATTATTGAACTTCCAATAAAAACAGAGGTAGGTATAAAGTTGCGATGAGCTCATCTCTCATTTCGACATCTATACACCAGAGAACGTCGATCGTAATGAAGAAGACACAATCTCGACTTATCTGCCAAAAAAACTCTCGAAGTCAGCTTCTAATCACTTAACATATTCTCTAGCAAAATACAATCAGGCTCTTGAGTGTGCTGCGGTTAGAGCTGATCCTAGAGCTGTGGTTCGAGACCAACGAATCAAACTCACTCATCAACGAGGAAATTCTTAAATAACGGTCATGAATTGCCGTTGTTGCTCGAGGTCGTCCTGCATAGGTAATCTAACACTAGCGCTTCAGCACATTCTGCCAGGATCAAGTTTCGTGATTTGAGTTGCATGATTACAGAAAGTTAGAATTTTTTTTAAGAAGGAACTTTGCTCGAAAAAATTGATCAACAACTGCTTTTATCAATGTGAGGTGGTTTCTTGCAAAAGAAAATGAAATTTTTTCATTTTATTTCTCATGTGAGCAACATGTGCTCCATGAAAAAACATCGAATTTTATTGGCATATGTCCGGACATATCCGAAATGAAATATGTGTTAATAACCAGATGCCTAGCAAAAACGAGACTAAACTGGTTAGCATATGTATCTACATTATCACATATGAAATTGTATTTTGTGAAAGACACTTTCCAGAAGGACGTCTAAATCTAATCTAACCTCAACTGCCGTTAACCATATTATTCCTTTTGCTTCTCTTAGTAACATGTAAACTTGCTATATGTCTTCTTTTCGGTAGAGTGGAATGTTTTTTCTTTATGCGTCTATAATTAGCTATCTACATCAGGAATCGTTTGGTCAGAAGAATTCATGGGACTACTACTTGTCCTTGTAATCTCTACAGACATTCCAAAATGTCACCTTATACCTTCTTCTGTAAGAGAAAGGAATTGAGTCAATTATACCTTCTTACAGTCGAACAGAAAGCTGCATTCGTTACCTCCGTTAACAATGGCTAGCTTCGTACCAATTGAGAACTCAAGATAATATTCACCTTATCACCAAGGTCCTGTTCAAGTATTATAGCTCCAGAAATCGCTGTTTACTAGATAATCTCCAAAAGAATACCATATCTTGCCTTCTATATCTAATTCGGGCATCACCAGAACTATTACATCGTCTTCATCCTTGAGTTCTGAGATTTGAAGATAATAATTAATACACTTCTCACAAAAATTGTCGCATCACCCTACTTTTACGACAATACTATATAAACTTTTAGGTTGGTCATTCAAGAGTCGCTGGGTAACTTTCAGAAGTGCGAAATAAGAAGATATCATTAAAAAAAATGAGTTTTTGATGGAAAATATCGACAATTTTCTAATTAATGAAAAATTAAAAAATTTCACCATCTTCAAACATTCGCGAAGAAACCAATCAACTAGCAACGAATGGTTACTAATAATTTTCAAAATCGAGTGTTTTCTCCCCGGGCCCTAATTACTGCCAGTATACGTTTCGGAAGCCCTTCAAACAAATTTTGGATGTACTCTTGAGCCAATGAGTTCCAAATTTCAGGAAGCAGATTTTATAGTTGTTGGAGTGTTCTACAAGGCATCCTACGTTGCTGAATTTGCCACCCCATGTTGTCCCAAACATGATCTATAGGATTCGAGACAGGACTTTTTTCGCCAATCAATGGGCCAAAGGGTACGTGGGGTTCGAGGATATCTGCGATGTATCTTGCCGCTGTCATTCTTCCATTATTCACTAGGACTGACTCCGTTCGAACATGGAAAGAAATGCCTCCCCACACCATTACTGAGCCCCTTCCGAAGTTTTCGGTTGGCCGGATATTGCATTGCTGATACCGTTCCCCAGGTCGTCTATATACAGGCATGTGTCTATCATTATACCCTAGACAGAAACTGGACTCGTCAGAAAAGAGAACATTCGACTATTCTGGTTGCAATTTGCATATTCCCTCGCAAACTGATGTCTTGCAACTCGATGCTCTCAGGTGAGACGCGGGACAATAGAAGCCACCCTCGGTCTGATATCTTCTTCTCTGAGCCTGTTCCTAACAGTTTGCAATGAAATATGAACATTTCTAGAAAGTGCAACTTCATTTCGTAGCATTCTAGCCGTAAAGTGCCGAACTCTTAGTGCAGTTAAACGATGCCTACAATCATCAACTGGTGTTGTTATCCGATTTCTTCCCTGTCCGGCCCTTCTTCCATATTCCCCTGTTTCGTGGTACCGTTTGATTGCTCTTGAAATAGTGCTTTGGTTAACATTAAACAAGTTAGCCACGTGACGTTGGCTTCGCCCCTACTCTAGAGGTGTTACAATTCTTACCACTTCATGATCACTCAATTAGCTTCCAGGACGTTCAGCAGCCATCACGATATATTCAAAGATTCGAAAATCAACAAGAAACACAGAAAACTTGCGTTAATTTAGCGTGAAAACTGAAGAGAAATTGAATAAATAGTGATGGCCAAATAAACTCATTCTTGTTTCAGCCGTGTTTGAGATCATATAGAAACGAATGTAACTGAGATTTTTTCCCTCATATGTCCAAAAACATATGTTGACAAAGAAACTGCGATCGAGCTGCTTAATCGATTGTGGAATTCAGAATACCAGGTGATGCGACAATTTTTGAGGTGTGTGTATTTTTCGATAGGCTTACTGCATTCATGCACACTCTCAGCCATATTGTGATATGTAAATTGGGTTATTGAAAAATTTAGGTCACATATCTTTGTCTTATTGATTCAAGAGCCATAGTGAGTTCACGGAACCTTGAGGCTCTCCCTCTGATCACACGTTCACTATTGCTATGCTATCAGCAGCTGCTCCACTGGCAAGGTATGCGTGAACATGAGCATAAAAAGAAGAGATTTACGCAAAGCATTGGTGGAATGTATTTGAGTTCAACTTGGTTCACGAGACATTAATGAAGTTAAAAAAAAATTGAAAATTCGTTATCTTCATTATACAGTTCTTCAAATGCTGTTATTTTTCCTTGTGTTTGCCCAATTTCTGACACAAATCATTTCTTCATTCTTCTTTTCACCAGTATTTCAACATATATTTATAATTTTATAACAGATTTCGTCACGATGTGCTTTCATTAGGGCATTTTGCTAAGAAATGGCGCGAAACCAGAATAGCTGCAGAGATGCGAATACACATGTATAGTGGCTGTTTGCTTGTTTTGCCATCAACAATATCACGCCACTAGACAGGTGCAGTGGCTATCTTCCTTGAAGTCACCGAGTTGTATTGTATATCCACGCTATAAGGTGCAAATGGAAAACGTGTTGAGATGAAATATTGACAATAGAATTGGTCTGCTATAAATGTTATCGAATTTAGTAGAATCCTTATTCTAAGCTAGTATCTATTAATAATATCCATCTAATAATCAAATAGGTAATTAGCTCAGAACAAATAATTGATTCATGTTCTTCATCGTATCTGAAATTCAATAATTATGCAATTTTCACGCTATTTTTGTTAAAAATTTGCTAGTCCAGAACTGGATTCGTTGAATGCAATATAACCTAGAAAATAAGGTATAAAGAGGTTTTAAAAAAGGAGAATCTAGATACAAAGATATAAAACGGGATAATTAGGGTTATTAATGATACGAAATTAGCCAGCAGGGGATATGTTTAATGAACGGATGAGAACTTTTGTTCGTGATACTCTACTTAAGTTCGTATAATGAGATAAAATCTGATTGTTTCATTATAATTTACTAGAAAGATCCATTCGAATTGCATTACTTGGTTCTAGTGAACACATATTTTATACTTTTTCATTTAATAGGAGCTTTGAGGAATATTTTACATTCTGATTGTCTCTATTGATTTCAAATTTTGGTGAAAGAATAGGAAACAATCGCCGATTTGCCATCGTTTACAAGGTGGCAAATTAAGGAGTTTGAATGTCTCCGTACCCCATGCTAATTTTTTTGTGAAAAACTAATTCTTTTGAACAGATTCAGCTAGCTTTTTTGATTTGAAGCAATTTGGAAATTTTCTTATTCGCAGTTTTTCTACATTCCGATTTTTTTAAAACCATTCAAAAACAATTTCGATATTTTGAGGCTACTTAGATAGAAACCAACAATGTTAAATTCATCTTTTGACCTACGGTCTTCGAGTTAAAATGCAAAAAAATGATTGATAGTGAGTAGACGATTGCCACTATTTTACCGAGTACTTGCGGACTATCACGCCTGTACATAACACAGCCTAAAACAAATTCTGCATTTAAAAAAAATCCATTATTTTCTTTTGAAAGGCAGTCTCTGATTCCGTGTTTTCTAAAAAACGTAAGTGTGAAAATATAGGTTACTTTGATCTCATAAAATGGAGCATTGGTCCCCTTTTCTATAATATTTCATGTGTAGCCAATTTCCATTTGCTACGGGATGAGTAAATGGGTTACTGTTTTTTGTTTATATTTGCCTAAGCTTGAGGCTCTGCTCTCTCGCAACGATTGCAGGATATTGGTGGCTGCACAACCCATGGTTTACCTCTCTACTTTGAACGTTTGAATTCATTATATTACTTTAGATTATTGTATCAGTTTTTACAAATACAAACTCGACCCTATGTTCACGTCCATAGGGGTAGGTTTACTGATAATATTAACACCAAAATTTGTCACTTTGTAATGCAGATCCTACATACAATTCTTCATGTTTCTGATTCCAAAACTGAACGAAAGCCATACAACTTCTTACCCCTATTAACCACTATTTTTTACAAAATTACAATACTTTCATATTGAAGGTCTTAAGCCCAATCAATCTTGTTTCAAGCTTCAAAACAAGTAAAAATGATACGAACCATTCAAACCCTTCGTTGAAATTTTAAGGGTGGTTCTTCCAAAATTAATAATAGTCACATTAGTTCACTTGTAAATGTGAGCTTGGATATAAATTGTTATATTTCTCACTTTGAATCTCAAAGGCCTCATAAACAAGTTATAATCTCTATTTCATATCAGTAAAAAAGGCAATCACAAATAAAAGCAACCTTAGTGTGTTCATGAAGTTCACGGTATCTTCATACTTAATTTAAAGTGAATACTCATTTTGTCCGATGATGGAAAAGTGTTCGAAACCACATTAACAGTGATCTATTGAATTTGTTCATTTGTTGATAGTAAAACCACTAAGAAAGTCATGATTTTTGTCATGCTTAACTATAGAATAGTAACGACTAAACCCATGCAGTTCCAATAAGTTTTCTTTTCTCGACTCAATTCATTGTGGAAAAAATTGGTGCACACTAGAACTGTCTTTAAAGGTATATGTGTTGTGGGATAAAGATTTCCAAAGTACCTAATCGAATATATGAAGAATATATCATTTTATACCACTTCGAAATTAAATTTCGTATTTCCACGAAAACTAATTATGCATCATAGTTCGTGAATAAGTTACGTAGCTACTCATTCAAATTACTTTTCAATTTTGTACCATCAAAAGCCGAGATTACTGAAGTACATTCAAATAATTGCTAAGTAAATTGAAATTGCAAATCGATTTTCGAGCACCATCAGAATGATTGAGTTGCGTGAATAATTCGAGCGGAAATTACTAGGAACCGGATCATTTATTTCCTTTGTTCAAATGAGTTTTTCCTCTTCTGAACAAGAAAACGAGCAGTATTAAAAACTGATACAAAACAAAGCTTTTTGAATGCATCAAGCACAGGGTATACATCCTCTGAGATTTTAATGACAGTTTTCGGTACTATTTGTATTCTCTATGGTTATTGTTTGAAGTTAATATTCGTTTTGAAAGTATTCGATAACCAATCAATTTCAGTCAATAAACGATATTTCTTTGAATGGAAGATTCTGTTTTAGTATACCTTCTACAAGAAATTCAATAGTTTAACATATATAGGCAATATTAGCAATAATGTGAAATCCTTCTTAAAAATTCTTATTCAAATATAGCGTTCAAAACATCAACAAATTTAGGTTCATTTATCAGAAATTATAAATCTCCAATTAATAAAGAAAATAAATCAGGTGTTTATAGATTGGATTGTGCAGATTGCAATTGTTTTTATATAGGTAGAACAGGAAGAAATTTCAATGATAGAATCACTGAACATAAACGCAGTTTCATCAATAGAAGAACCGATTCAAATTATTCAAATCATCTTAGGAAAATGGTCACTCTTTCAATTCAGAATTTAAGATCCTACATTCTGAGAAGAGAGGTATAAAACTCAACCTTCTGGAAGCACTTAAAATAAACAGATTTAGGAATTCACCGGAAATTCTTAATGATCAGGTAGACATAAATAACTCACCTTTATTGAATTTATTTCCTAAATATTAGTTCAAGTACGGATAGCTCTGAGTGTATTGCCTCTTTAGTATATAAAATTTTTAAGTTATTTCCAAATATTCAACAATATTCGGCCTTCCTGTTATCTAAATTTCTCTCTTGATACATTCTTTCCTTCATTTACATAGGTATTGATGGTCGACTTGAAATATCAAATTGATATATACTGGGTGTCCATGGAGAAAGGAATGACAATTTGGAGAATTTGTTTGTTGTCTTGAATGTTATTTGAACTAAGTTCCGAAATTATTTTCAATACTGTGGCACTTCCGGTTATAGCGGAAGTTGATACGATCTTTGTTATTTCAAATAGCATAATGTATGTTTCTATTTCTTTATTGTAAAAATTTAAATTCTGAATAATTTCTTTTCATATCTTTGCCACCTGAAATTAACCGAAAGGAGGATATGAATTGTTCAATCGGAATTTTGGGATTTATGGTTGTCTCTTAGAAGGCATCATTAAAATAGTAACGATCATTCAATATCGATTATTCCTAGCTCGTTGTAAGAAAAGAGGCTTATTCAGCAGAATGTGGCAAATTCAAAGCTACAAAAGTCCTTTCTTCGAATTAGACTTCTTATCTTCTCACACACCATTTAACTTGTAATCTTAATAGGTATCGATCTGTTATAGGTAGTCTCGATTACATCAGTTACTTGTCAGGATAGTAATCTTCGAAGTGTTTCTGATATTAAATCTACACGTTTTGACATCCACCAATTGTCCTGAAACAGAATATTTCAAATATTATATCAAGTTGAAACTCTGATATTCTTCAGCATATTCGAAGGAATACGTCAATGGTTATTACGGTTGGAAATATTTTGGAAAGTACCTACGTCTAACAAATATCTCGACATGCTTCATTCAGCGAGGTATTTCTGGTAAATCGGAGATGATTTTCCTGACAATTAACTGATTTACTCGAGAGTACCTACCAGAAAAGGAGGAAAACGAGAAGTCAGATTCAATCCACTTCAAAATTAATTGATTTCGCACTTTTTCGCTCTGAATTCTGACCAGAATTATTTTGATGAAGATTTTGAGATGCATTATCTAAAAGATTTTCGGGCATATAATGATTTGCCACATGATTTGAAATCACTCTGTATACCGTGAACCTCCTAAATGCATTGGAGGTAGAAAACCTAATCCAAAGCATGCCTAGACGGATCCAGGGTTGTATCAGGTCAAGAGGAGGTAATACAAGCAACTGAAGTCAAGAAAAAAACTCCTACTCTATGATAAATCAATTTTCAATTTTTTTACTACATGCGGAAAAAGTCTATTATTTTCTTTTATTTGTTTCTTTCTTAAAATAAACCTCAATTTATTTCGTCTTTCAATTGAAATATCTCAAAAGAATCAATTCTAAAATCCTTCGAAATTTCCAAAATCCTAAGGTAATATTCAAAATATTGGGTGATTCCATATACAATTGGTTGTGTGTATATATATCTATATCTGTATACTTGGTGATTCACCATCGCGGTGATCTGTAGAGTGTACGACTCTTGACGATTTCATTTTTGTTCGAACGGTATTGTATTTAGAAAGTGATACTGTACTTCAGCAGTTTATTTTGTAGTAAACAGGGTTTCTTAATTTTCCATAAAAAAATCTTGGATGGTTTATTCAGATTGGAAGACCACTTTTTTGTTCAAGATTCATGAGCGGCCTGAAATCTGCTAAAATGTCTTTGAGTATTAAGTTTTTTTGGTGAGTAGTTTCGTCACAATATGTTTTTTCCGTAAAAATCATGAAAATAGGCTCCTCATCGAATGCTCCTTCGGCCAGAGAGGATGAATACTTTTTCCTTTCGTTTTCTCATTTCCCAAGGATAGAAATTATCCTCATTTTAGACAGAAGTGACTCAAAAAATTATTGAATATTGTAATTTTGAAAATATATAATAAATATGTCTTGATGTTTTGAAATGGAACATCCTGTATAAGTAACCTTTTTTTATCTTCGACCCTTTTCGAAATAAAAAAAACTAAAATAATAAAATCAGAGGTTGCGAAAGAAGAGTTTATTAGTTCATATCATTATACTTGATCAGAGAAATGGAGATATTTTAAGGTAGTCGTGTATGAAATCTACAAGGTGTATTTCAATAAGTGTTCGAAATGTTGGCCGTTGTAGTTGTAAACACAACTCAATCCTTCTGAGGACAGACCGTCGAATTCTCGAAAATATTTGCGGATTAACTGACTGAAAAGCGTCGACTATTCTCTATCTCATATCCAACTGTTCTAGAACGAATCTGGTAAACGATGCCCTTAATATAACCCCACGAGAAAAAATATAGACTTGTAAGGTCCGGAGACCTAGCTGGCCATCTAATAGGACCACCAGGTCCTATCCATTTGATTGGAAATACATGATTCAAATGCTCCCTAACCCGATGTGAGTAATGTGCCGGTGGTCCATCCTGTTGAAACTTCAAATCTTGTCTTATATGCTCTGGTACATCAGCAAGTAATATTGGTAGATGATTTTG
This sequence comes from Cryptolaemus montrouzieri, assembly GCA_013387265.2. Classification (NCBI taxonomy): domain Eukaryota; kingdom Metazoa; phylum Arthropoda; class Insecta; order Coleoptera; family Coccinellidae; genus Cryptolaemus; species Cryptolaemus montrouzieri. The sequence continues at coordinate 46,915,307 of JABFTP020000185.1, read as the reverse complement.
CAGAAAATCCAAATGAATTTCACTGCTGAGGTGCCCCTCGAAAAAGTGCGACCCAATTAGATATCCATCTACTATAGCGGCACGTACATTCAACGACCAACGATGCTGGTGATGTATTTGTCTCATGAGGTGTGGATTTTCCGAGCCATAGTAATGAAAGTTGTGCCTGTTAACAAGCCCATTCTTGTGGAAAGTTGTCTCGTCCGAGAAAAGAACTCTGCTAAACATTTTTGGATTTTCCGCTACTTGCCCAATTGCAAAACATGATATGCATAAAATTTATCCACTTTCAAGATTCTCTGGACGGAAGTTTGATTAATATCTGTTATCTGAGAAATCTCTCTTAGGCTTTTATATGGGTCCTCTGACACTGTCAACAGAACTGATAACAGATTGTCTTCAGCTGTAGCAGTTTTTGGTTTTTCATGTTTTTGTCCGCGATATTACCCGTTTCGATAAATCTAATTAAAAGTTTTTCAAAGCATCTTGTATCAGGATGCCTCTTATCAGGAAACCTTTGTGCATAAACTCTACTTGCCAACAAAGAATTTAAATCTTACTCACCCTGAATAAAAATCATATCAACTATTTTTTCTTTGGAGAACCTCATGGCAGTCAATTGAACAAATTGGTTTCAAACCTCACTTTAGCAATGTTGAATAACGAAATGCTTATAAGTCCACCATGTAAAATGCAGAACATGATATGATACCTTGATTTACGTTTTAATCATCTTGATTTTATCATTCGTTAAAAGAATTATTTTGTTCATGTTTCATTTTTAATACTTGAATCATTGCAGAAAAAAACGCCTCAGCGAATAATGATGCCTGTTGATGAGTTTGATACGGTTTGTAGAATTTTTATAAAAATTTACAAATAATGGAATATTTCGAAAATGATCGAAGAGGAAGATAAGGTAACTTTTGCAAAAATTTAGCAAAATATTTTATACGTTGACATAAATAATGAAATACAGGGTGTTCTATTTGAAAAAATCAAGAAATGATATTTTTAATATTACAATATTCAAAAATTTTTTTGAGTCACTCCTGTATGAAATGAGGATAATCTATTTCAATTCATCAGTTAAGCTATCCTTGGGCAATAAGAGTACGAAAGGAAAAAAAGTATTCGTTCTCTCAGGCCGAAGGAGCATGCGATGATGTGAGAGCCTCCTTTCATGAATTTTTACGGGAAAAAAAATATTGTGACTACTCACCAAACAAACTTATATTATAGAAATTATAGCAGTGTTTAGGCCGCTCTTGAATCTTGAACAATAAGTGGTCTTTCAATCTGAAAAAAACACCCAAGATTTTTTTATCGAAAATTGGGACACCCCGTTTACTGCAAAATAAATTGCTGAAGTAGATTCTTACTTTCTAAATACAATACCGTTCGAACAAGAGTGAACGAGCTACAGAGCACCGCGCCACTGGTGAATCACCCAGTATATATATATATATATATATATATATATATATATATATATATATATATATATATATATATATATATATATATATATATATATATATATATATATATATATATATATATATATATATATATATATATATATATATATATATATATATATATATATATATATATATATATATATATATATATATATATATATATATATATATATATATATATATATATATATATATATATATATAAAGAGAAAACCTATGACCCTATATATTAAGAAACCTACGAAGAATATCACAAGATTTGATGACTGTTATCTTTGTAACTGTTCAAACAAATTTTCTTCATATATATATAACGCCTGTTGTAGAAATAATAATCGGTAGAATAAATATTTTCTTCATTTTCCTCATTTTTAATCTCGTCGCCAAGCATCATATATTTAGGAATTTTTTCATTGTATTTATTTTGTATATTATGTGTGTCGGGTATAGCAATATCAATTATATATGTTATTTGATATATATATATATATATATATATATATATATATATATATATATATATATATTTGTATGAATATATAGTTTGTATATATTCTGGTAGAATGTTATATTCTCATAACATTCAACATTATCCTAATATATATAGGATCCTAATATATATAGGATTCAGGATATGTTAAATAGGACTTTCGTGTTTGGTGATTGTTCTCATGCAGTACTGGTAGATTACTAAAAAATAATTCTTCAATATATCTTAACTTCTTTTAAATAAATTCGAAATTTTAATCTCGTTTGTTAATTTTATGGTGCAGTGAAATTTTTCGTTAGGAAATACTCATTTTTTTCTGAAAAATTCAAACCTCTCATCAAATTATGAACTCTCCACTTCAACTTCATATGAAAATAATTAAGTATGTAAGTGTAGCAAAACTGAATCTAGCCTTGAATAATGGTTCTTGACCTCTCAAGGTAACTATCAGTCAACTAATTCCCTCGAAACCGAAGCATTACCCAAGCCAAACAAGTTTAAATTCAGTTCTTCAGCAAGCTCCATTACGGACAATCTGTGTGCATAACAGTGAGATTCCCAAGTGATTGTTAGCTCTGCATTACGTGAAAGTTTGGATAATTTGTGTTAGCTAGTGCAATTATGTGAAATTATCTTTTTAGCAGTTCGAAGTAATTACAGCACAAACAACGCTAAATCGAAAGACATTCTGTAAAATATTATCGTCGAAAATAATGGTTCTCTTTGTCTCGATAGTAATAATTTAAATTCAGAACTGTTACGTACTAATGCCATAAATTCCGGGATATTGAGTTTTTATTTAACACTAACGTTGATGGAATAACCTTCCTACTTTTCGACCTGAAAATTCTGTTCAAGAGTACTAGTAGAGCTTATAAGAATATTATGCACGCTTAGGTTTTCTTGATCTTTAAGTTTGAACTATAAAAGTTCAGTTTTGAATTTTATTGTGGCCCTTCTAATTTCATAGAAAAATAAATTACATGATCATATTTCCCTGTAATCTAGGCGAGTTCGAAAATCTTGTGTTTGTTAAAAACAAAGGAAATTTTCACAGATGCACAAATCTTCAACGTTGGTGTCAATGTATATTTCAGGAAGTCGAGAAAAAATTGGAGATCTGATTTGTAAAATAACCCCAAACATAATTTCCTTAAATTTCATTCATTTCGTTCTTTACAACGTTCACCAGATTTCTTGTTCTTAACATTTGATTTGTTCTTCCTTTTTTACCTGGTCAACTTACCGGTGATTCTTACAGGTCCTTTTCGCAACACGGGTTAGCTTCATTACTTGATCACTTACGTCAAATGTTAAGACCAAATGTAGTACAACCGATATGACCCTTAACACATTTTTCCAATTAGGTTCCGGAGTATTTAAATGAGGCAAGTCAAAATCAGTGGATATAACAAAGTGACCCTCAGCCATGAGTTTCTAGGTCCGTCCCCTAACCGAAATAGCATATGGGCGTTCTTCGTCATTATTGCCAATCAGTTATTATCTTCGATAACCAAATTTTTAAAATTTTTTAAATAAGTTGTTTTCACTCTGTAAAAACCGAGGAATTCCTACCTAAATTCAAAAATATATAATGAATAATTAAATGTCAAAGTTAATTATCATCCAATCACTATATATAACCCAATGCAAATCATTTTAAAAACATGGTTTTGTCTAGATAATTCTAGGCAATATTTTCAATTTTTTTTGATAAGGATCAAGGATACGAAAAAACTAGAAGACAACAAAAAGTGTTTAAATAAAATGGAAAAACGATTTCGGTAATTAGAACTTACCACCGACGTACCACAAAAAAGGGGGAGAAAATGGGGCTTAAATCCTGAAAAAATATTACCCTCTAGTTTGAATTGACAATTTGACTTGTGTATTCGTGTACTTCACATTGTGTAACAATATGGGTAGTCTATGTCAACAATCAGTAAACGTCCAAATAAAGCTATAGCCTACAAGATACTATTTAAAAACACTTGCTTACATCTAGATAATTGCAGGCGATGATTCCTTCTCGAGGAAGGTCCAAGATAAAAAAATTGCAAAGGAGCTAAACTTTTGAAAAAAGGTTTTATATTAAATGAAATAATTATTTTGGTGTTAAAACTTCCAGCTGCAAAAAATTCAAGGAAAAATATTAATTTATTAAAATAATACCGTAAAGATTTAACAGCTTGACATTTACATTCATGTATATAAGACGATATCATCTACATATCTAAGCGAATATATAAAATTTTTAGATGCAGGTTAAGGGCGTATTGAACTCTCTGAATAACCCATTCATAATTTCAGCAAAAAAGGGCTCTTTAGGTTCGATTGTCCATGGTGCCTTTCGAACGAAGGTGTTATCATAAAAAATCCAGCAATTCACCCTTCGGCTTACATTTTTGAATTGATCACATATCAGAATTTTCTTCATTCAATATTTGTCAAATTAATTTAGAATAATAAATTGAGTATTCTTTTCGAAAGTCTATTCAACCGTTTTGAAAGTTAAGGTATTTTAATCACGTTCCAACAACTCAACAATGATACTCAAACATACATACTGTAGAATGAAAACATTTAAGAGGGCTCTGAAATTTTATGAACGTCCTAATTATATGTCTTAGAAAATCCAATTGTTCCATCCAAAAATTTTATTTTTGTCGCTTAAATCACATTTTAGGAGTGTTTCCCAGTAAGTGCATCTTAACATGAAAAAAGTGAACATAATAGATTTTAACGTACTTTGATTCTTAATATGGTGCTTATAACTTCTACAATTTTGTTGGCAACAGTATGTGGTAGGAGGATGTACCCAGAGGCGAGAATAGTTGGTGGTGAAAAGTCATCTTTCGGAAAGTGGCCTTGGCAGATATCATTGCGGCAATGGAGAACTTCAACCTATCTACATAAATGTGGAGCTGCGCTGCTTAACGAGAACTGGGCCATAACTGCTGCCCATTGTGTTGATAAGTAAGTCTTTTAGCTATTCTCAATTGATTGTTAAACACCTACGAGATCATAAAGTTAGTCAGGAACACAACAAGAGCTTTTTGAAAATCAATTAGCCATTCCTCTTCTTAGGCAACTGAGAGTTAATTACGAAGTGTGAAAGAGAAAAAAACACTTGTCCGTTTTCCATGTTTATTTGTTGATACACGACGGGTTTCGGCCCTTAGGTCATTCGCAAGCGCTGATTACTATTCATTTTCTCTTTCATATTTTGAATTGGATTTCCACAAAATAAATATCACATCAATATCATTATAAGAGTTCAATCCATCTTCATCTATACAATTGCTTACTTCTTACACAATACTGATAAAAATATCAATCGATGGAATATAACGTCTCTACTCTAGTTATGGAAACTGTATTCCAAAAAAACCAAACCCTTATTCCCAATTCCCAATTAAAAACTCATTATAGATAAAAGGGGAAAAATGGATCTTCTTTGAAGAATGATTCAATCGAATATTTCTCTCTTATACAGGGTTATCCACCGGGACCGTCCGTTTAAAACTTCTTGAGTTCCCATTACAATATCAAGCTGAACTTTTATACGCGGCCATAACTAGCGATTTCCAATTGAAGTGAAATATTTTCGAAGTGATACCATTTCCGGTTATACCGGAAGTGGGTCATCACTTTGTTATTTCAAATGGCAATCTACCTTTTTAATCATACATCTAGAACCGACAATTGAGCAAGGCATAAAATACCCACTTGGCACTTATCTGTCAAAATTTTTGACATATTTAATTATTTTTTTTTTAAACTCGACTTTTGAGGAACATCTGAAAGAAATGTAGCTCTTAGATCTTTTGCACTACAGACACAATTTTTGCTTGGATGGATAGAAGAAGAATCAAGGAATTTTTTAAACAGTCTACACATGTCAAATGTTTATTGCGTTGTTTTGTATAATTTTTTTGAATTTGGTCGTTTTCAAACAGCAATAACTCAATTTTTTTAAATGGCACGTGCCAATTTTTATATCGCCATCAGATGAAGCGTCAAATTTCAGATGGATTTGTAACAGCATGTACTGAATCCATCTCTTATAGTTCCGAAATAATTTGGAATATATTGAATTTTGATGATTTTGCAAGAACTAACAGTGCTTTGAAATATTTGAATCAAGTACTGAACTGGCTATGCTCACCTGACAGGTGCCTAAAATTAATGTACTTGTCACTTCGTTCATTCGAATTTGATATTTCAACAAGAATTGTTGGTAATTTGAAGTGAAAATTTTTGAAAAACACTAGATTGATAACAAAATGGCTGATTATTCAAACGAGGTTATGCTTAATCTCCTTTTAATTCAGGGCGAATGTCAAAAGGTGGTGGACAGAACTTGCAGGCAATTCAATAACCAATTTTCAAATTTTGCGCCTATGAGTAAAACAAAATTTTGAAGGATAAGAAGCAATTTTCTGCAATTTGGAGGAACAAAATACATAGAAACTATAAGATAACCAATTCTCGAGGACGACGACAATCAAATTAATACGCTAGCGTATTTTCGTGCCAATCCACATGCGCCCATTAAGTCAGCATCAATGGATATTGGATTGAGTTATACTTCCATTGAAAGGATCCTCAAGAAACATAACATGCACCCGTATTCTTTTATCAGACTACAAAAATTGAAACCAACTGACCTTCCCAAGCGGCTAAATTTCTGTGAAAATTAATTAATTCGGCCTCAAGAATATGAGACAATTCTGCAAAAAATTATATGGTCTGATGAAGACCAAAGAAATGTGAATAACCAACAAGAGAAATCGACATTTTCGGGCCACAGAAAATCAAATTTTCACTGAGGTTATTGATTTCCAAAATAAATTCAGCGTGAACGTTTTTGTAATTTCAATGAATGATTTGTTGGCTTAACACATTTTGAGGAGAACATTAGTGGACAAAGATACCTTGAACACATTTTGAGAGGAACATTAGCTAATTTTTACATGGATTACCCTTAACATTCTGAGGGATTGCTATTAACAAATGGATAGTGCACCAGCACATAAAACACGAGCTGTAGATCGGCAGCTAACAGAAATATTCGAGGATAGATGGTGGGGTAATCAAGGACCCAATTTATGGCCTCTGCGTTCTCCGGACCTGACTCCCCATGATTATCATTTATTGGGCAAGATCAAGAGTGAAGTGTATCTTATTCCTGTAAGAAGTAAAGAAGAATTACTAGAGCGCATTCATAATGCTTTTCGTAATATAGATCTTGAGAAAACTAGGAGGGCAACTCATCATGTTCGTATGCGAGCTGTCAAGTGTATCGAGCAAAATGGGGCCCATACTGAATATTTATTCAGATCGTAAATTAGTTTTCTACTATGATGTTTGCTATCATTTATTCGTATTAATGTAATTTTCTTCGATGATTGGTTTTCGTTTAGTTTTTACAATTTTTATTCATCCAAATCGTAGAAAATTGCTTCTAATACTTAGAAATCTTATTTTACTCATAGACGGTAAATTTGGAAATTGGTTATTGAATTGCCTGCAATTTCTACCCACTACTTTTTGACATTCTAAAATGAATTAAAAAAAGATTAAATATATTTTCGTTTGAATAACCAGTGGTTTTATTCCAAATGTGTTGTATGTTTTGGATATTTTAAATCTGAAATAAAGACAATTCTTGTTGAAATATCAAATTCGAATGAACGAAGTGACAAGTACATTCATTTTAGGCACCTGTCAGGTGAGCGTAGTCAGTTCAGCTACTTGATTCAAATATTTCAAAGCATTCTCTGTTAGTTCTTGCAAAATCATCAAAATTCAATATATCCCCAAATTATTTCGGAACTATAAGAGATGGATGTAGTACATGCTTATACAATTCCATCTGAAATTGGACGCTTCATCTGATGGTGATATAAAAATTGGCACGAGCAATTTGAAAAAATTGAGTTATTGCTGTTTGAAAAAGGCCAAATTGAAAAAATCATACAAAACAACGCAATAAACATTTGACATGTGTAGATTGCCTAAAAAAATCCATGATCCTTCTTCTATCCACCCAAGCAAAAATTGTGTCTGTAGTGCAAAAGATCTGGGAGCTACATTTCCTTTAAATGTTCCCCAAAAATCGAGTTTATAACAAAAATAATTAAATCTTTCAAAAGTTTCGACAGATATATGCCAACAACTTGGATATTTTATGCCTTGCTCAAATTTCGGTTCTAGATGTATAATAAAAGAGGTAGATTGCCATTTGAAATAACAAAGTGATGAGCCACTTCCGGTATAACCGGAAATGGTATCACTTCGAAAATATTTCACTTCAATCGGAAATCGCTAGTTATGGCCGCGTATAAAATTTCAGCTTGATATTGAAATTGGAACTTAAAAAGTTTTTAACGGACGGTCCCGGTGGATATCCCTGTACAGTTGAGGTATTTTACAGTGCGTCTTGTTCCGTAGAAAAGAAAGTTATTAAACATTAAACTGTAAATACTCTTAAAACCTAATTCATTTGAATAAAATATGAATTCTGTATACATTTCCTTGGTAAAAAAGTCCTGGAATTCACAGTGAATGGTGCTCTTACTCATGTTATTCGTGTTTCATTATTTTGTTAGACTACCACATCTATCATTGATATTCCCTCCAAGTATCTGTGTCATAGCTCGACATTTGCAAGAGTTGTGTTATGATAAGTATATCGGTCCAAGTAGATGCTTTTGATTTATAAAAATCCATGAAATTGAATTGAGTTTGTAGTAACTTTTTTAATAAATACGGATATAATGTTGTGAATACCATGAAAATGTTGGATTTTGTTTCGGGAACGAACATAGTGGCAGGATGTCGATATTAAAACTGACGAAAAGCTCGTTAAAAAAGAGAACTGTTGAAAAATAATCGCAAATATTCTATCAGTGAGACAGTGGAGGACCTTAGTATTGCTCATGGATCTGTTCAAGACATTGTAGTAAATAATTTGTGTTTGTCTTACAGCGAAGTTGGTCCCCAAAGACTTGAATTTGATTCAAAAAAAAGTAAACGTTGACATCGTTACAAATATGATTTCCAATGTAGAATCCAATCCAACATTTATCTAACTCATCATTACTGGAGGTGATACGTAGGTTTACGAGTACGACACATAACCCAGACATCAGGTGAGCGAATGACGTACACCCAATGAGCCAAGACCAAAAAGGGGTAAATTCAATGATCACGGTGTTCTCGGATTACGAAGGCATCGGTGTATCCATTTTTACCTGAACTATAATGAAACCTTTGCGTGAATCAACTCACGTAAAAGGAAAAGATTTGTGAAATAATAATTCGTGAATTTTAAACAACGCACCGTAACACCATTACATCGTGAGTTTTTGAACAAAACCAGAACAAATATAACCGACAGCTTTCAATTTCACCTGATTTGGTTCCCTGTAACATTTGCTGTGTCAAACGGGTTTCAGCATCCAAAAGGGGATAATAGAGAAATTGAAGGCATCTATGATGGCCAAACTGAAAACTGAGTTTGAAAAAATGTTTCTAAGATAGCTTCACATGTTGGTGCAAGGTTAATGGGGAGTACTTCAAAGAAGGCCATATTGATTTTAAAGAATAATATTGAATGAGTTTCAAGAATTATTTCCGGGAAATTTCTGATCGAGGTACTAAAGAGTCATTTCCGCAAGTGAGTTATGGATTTGTGAGATCAATCCTTAAGTGTATCTCGAAAATCTCATAATAATCCCAAACGGAGTTAGTTGCATTCATCGGAAAAGTAAACCAATTATCTGTACGATTATTTTATTTCTTTCAGGTTGGATCTTCACTAAAGAGTGTCCCTATTCAGATTTATATTCGAAATCCTCAATTCAATTGAGTTGGGTCAACTTGGCTGTATTCTGGTGAAAATGAGAGAATGTTTTGTCTTTTTCTTGAAACTGAAACAGACATTCACGATTTTCTTTTCATTCTTCATGAAGATGAATAAAGAGAAACCCAGAAATATTGAAATACTTAATAATCATGAGAATAGCTCTGAACGATCTCCAATTATTGATATACAGAATCTTCTCATTTCCTTCTAAAATTTGAGAATACCTCAGTTATTAAAAGTCGGCATTCAGTAACGATTCTTATCTAGAATACTTTCAAGTTGTCACGTTGTGTGGCATAAACCTTTGTTCTCTGATGATCTCATCAGGAAAAATCTAGGATTATCGTCACGCCGTCTGGATGGCCACTCGTCTTCTTCTCTTTTACCAATTCTTCGACTTGAGAAATTATCCTCCGAGTATTATCCCACACGTACGTCAAAATGGGAATGAGCACCTGCTTGCAGAAAACGCGTATCGATTTTTAAAAGAATTTCATTGTTCACCAAGACTTTTGTGTTCCTTGTATTTTGGAGTTCTTACTATTAACTATTTCCATTCATAATACCTTCAAAGGAGAAAGTCCTTCAAGATGGTTTCCATAAATTCCCGCCCAGAGAGTGTTTCTAAACTAATGGGAATTATCGGTGAACCAAACATCAACAATTATGCGTACTCACTTCATCATTCAGCGTGAAGGTTCTCTCATCACAAAAACAGATTCTATGCAGGAGATCATAAATATGTCATCAATATCATTACTAAGAGTTCATTCCATCTTCATTTATACAATTGCTCACACAATATTGATAAAATACAATACTTCAGTCGATGAAATAGAATGTCTCCATTGATAATGAAAACTGTACTCCAAAAAAAATTGAACCCACATTTCAATTCCCAATTCAAAAATTATCATAGATACAACAGGAAAAAAGACACTTCCTTGAAAAAGGATTCAATTGTCATCTTGAAGTTTTCAATCTTATATAGCTGAATCATTTGTCGTGTTCCGTAGAAAGGAAAGTTATTTATTATTCATTAGACTCTAAATACTCCTAAAACCTGATTGTTCAAATGAAATATGAGTTCCGTAAACATCTCATTGGTCAAAAAGTCCTGGAATTGACAGTGGATGGCGTTCTCAGTCATGTTATTCGTGTTTTATTATTTTTTAGGTTACCACATCTGTCATTGATATTCCCTTCAAGTTTCTGTGTCATAGCCTGACATTTGAAAGAGTTGTGTTATGATAAGTAAATCTGTCCAAGTACGTGCTTTCGATTCATAAAAATCCATGAAATTATATTGAGTCTATATTAACTTTTTTAATAAATACGGATTCACTGTTGTGAATATTTAGAAAATGTTGGAAATTGTCTCGTCAACGAACATAGTGGCAGGATGTGGATATTAAACACTGACGAAATGCCCGAGAAAAAAAGAGAACAGTTGATAAATAATCGCAAATTTTCTTCATCTTCAGTTAGGTAGTAGAGGACATGAATATTACTTATGGATTTGTTCAAGACATTGTAGTATAAAATTTGTGTTTGTCTTACAGCGAAGTTGTTCCCCTAAGATTGTATTTGATCTGAGAAAAAAGTTTACGCTGACATCGTTTCAAATATGATTTGCATTAAAGAATTCAATTCAACTTTTATCTCAATTATCATTACTGGAGATGATAAGTGGGTTACGAGTACGACACACAATCCAGACATCAGGCGAGAGAATGACGTGCACACAATGAGACAAGACCTCAAAAAGGAAAAGTCAATGCTCACGGTGTTCTCGGATTACAAAGGCATCCTGCATCAATTTTCACCTGAAGTATAACGAAACGTTAGCGTGAACCAGTTCGCCTGAAAAGAAAAGATTTGTGGAAAAACAATTCGTAGTTTCGGACAACAATAACGTACCGTAACACAATTCTATCCTTATCCGTGAGTTTTTGAGAAAAATCAAAACAAATATAATCAATAGATGTCAAATTCACTTGATTTGGATCCCTGTAGCATTTGCTATGTAGAACGAATATCAGCATCCAAAAGGGGATGATGGAGGAATCGAAGTCATCTCTCATGGCCCAACTAAAAACTGAGTTTAAAACATTGTTTCTAAGATTGCTTCAAATGTTGGCGAAAGTGTGTTTTTGTCAATGGAGAGGCAATAACGATTTTGATGAATAATATTGAATGAGTTTCAAGATTTATTTCGGGAAATTTTTGACCGAGGTACTAAAGAGACATTTCTGCAAGTGAGTTTTGAGTCTGTGGGATCAATCCGTGAGTGTATATCGAAAATCTCATATAAATCCCAAATAGGGTGAGTTGCACTTCATTGGAAAAGTGAACCAATTATCTGTAAGATTATTATATTTCTTTCAGGTTGACTCTTCATTACAGAGTGTTCCTATGCAGATTTTTATTCAAAATGCTCAACTCAATTGAGTTGGGTCAACTTGGCTAAATTCTGGTGAAAATAGGAGAATGTTTTGTCTATTCCTTGAAACTCTGAATTGAAACAGACATTCATCATTTTCTTTTCATTCTTCATAAAGATGAATAGACAGACACCCAGATATATTGAAATACTAAATAATCATGAGATTAGCTCTAATAATTCTAAATGATCTCCAACTATTAATATAAAGAATACTCGTATTTCCTTCTAACATTTGAGAATACCTCAGGTATTAATAGTCTGGATTCTTATCTAGATTTCTTTCAAATTGTCATGTTGTGTGGCATAAACCTTTGTTTTATGATGAACTCAAAAAGAAAAATCTAGGATTATAGCAACGTGACCTGGCGGGACACTCAACTTGTTGTCTGCTACCAATCGAATCGAAAAATTTTCATCCGAATATTGTCCCATACGTACGTCAAAATGCGAAGGAGCACTTGCTTGCTACGCCTACTTCGTTCTCTAAAAGAATTTGATCGTTCACCAACACTTTCGTATACCTTGTGTTTTTGAGTTCTTCCTATTAACTATCTCCATTGAAATTACCTTCAATGGGAAAGTCCTTCAGGTTGGATTCCATAAAATCCTGCCCAAACGTTGAATATGAGAGAGTTTCTAAACGAATGGAATATCTCGGTAAACCAACATCAATAATTAAGGCTATTCACTTCACCATTCAGCGTGAAGGTTCTCTCATCACAAAAACAGATGCTATGCAGGAGATCAACATTTTGATTATACTCTCACAAAAATTACCACAACATTGCATCCAACGACGAGGAGCATTTCCGTTTAGTGTTAATTTTAATTTATACGGGTGGAATTTGCGATGTTGCACAATGCTGTAGTCAATTGTAACTGATGTACTAGTCACACAAGATAATCTTCTGATAGAGGAAGTGTTTTCTATCATCAATCAAATATTTTACATAATGGTAACTGACTTACCCTTATGGATGATTTAATCGATCATTGTCGTTGCTCTGGTACATTCTTTATAAAGTATCGATACAATTTACATCCTTTTCCAGTCGAAAAAATTGCATACGAATTGATTTTCTAATCAACTAAAGCGATTATTGATTCAAAAATATTGAAATTATATGGAAAGCAGATTGATGATTGGGAGAATGAATAGTGAAAAGGAATCCGCCAGTAACAACTATCAATTATGGTGTTAATATAATTATCAGATTTTCCTTATAATCCGGGAAAGATGGAAGAGTTATTAGTAAAACTGAAATTTCGAACTAAGAAACCTGAAGATCTGACAAATGTTACCAATTCTTATGATTATTCTTTTTTTATAATATGACTCGGTGTCAAAAAATTAAGAATGGTCCTGAAAGTTTGTTTCTTTTCGAAGTTACAAGAAACTGGAACAACGTTACGTTTTTATTTCCATCCTTCCACCAGAATACGCCAATTAAATTCGAATCAATTCAATAAAATACTCAATATACTCTATACTGGAAACCCAACCTAAGAGTATTGCAATAAATATTCGGAAATTTAGATTACCTTACCGATGAGGTACTATTTGATCCATTTTTGCCCATAGAATTTTCAAGCGGGACGAAAATTCCAAATTCATTTATGGCGATCCCTTTTTTAATTCGTACTTGCGCCCATTCTGCTATTTTACCGAAATAAAGCCGAATTCAAGAGTATCTGGAGTTCAATGGATGATAATTTTACTGCGAAGAGATACCCTCTATAATGATATAATTTTTCAGAAATAAAGTATTCGAGTTGAGAGATGAGGTACAATGCTGATGCAGATACGTGATGAAAATGAAGATACCTTAATTTTATCTTTAATAATCATCAAAGCAGATAATTCCATTTGTCTCAAAGAAAATGGATGATTCTTTTTCGCTAGCAATTTGTTTGTCTGAGTAATTTTCAGTTCAGACAACAATTCATTTTCATCTACGATGTATTTGAACTGAAAAATATCATTTTAAACAAGGTACCTCAATTAAGTTAGCGGAAAAGTGGCCGGACGGTCCGGAAAGTACATAAATACTTGAAGATACTTAAATTCCTTCGCAATAGTCTCCCTCGAGTTCGATGCACCGGCGCCACCGTTAAACCCACTGTTGAAAGCACATCCTGAACCCCCCCGGAGATAGGTCCCACAGAACCACCGTCGTGATGCTTTGAACCGAAACTTCGTCATATATGTTTCCTTTGAGTTTCGACTTCAACTGTGGGAATAGATGAAAGTCACAGGGGGCCAGATCTAGACTTAAGAGGGGTGTGGAAGTGTTGGAATGCCGTTTTTGCTTAAAAAATCACGCACTGCGAATGACAAGTGGGCCGGGGCAGGGTCATGATGAAGCACACATCCGCGCTCCGCCAATTCGGACCATACACGAAACACACGGTCCTTCAGACTTTCAAAACTTCAATGTAGAATATTACGTTGATTGTCTGACCTGCTGGAACGTATTCGTTGTGTACAACTTCATTGATATCGAAAAATGCGATGAGTAGAGAATTCACTTTCGATTTTGACATTCTGGCTCTCGTGGGGCGCTAATCCCTCTTCTATACCCACAGCATACTCTGCCTTTTAGTCTCAGGTTCGTATTCGAACAGCCATGACTCGCCATCAGCGATAACATTCGTCAATTCGAGAAATCATGTCTTGACAGATAGGCAATCGGAGCTCTTTCTGCTCAACTGTGAGCACTTTGGGAACCATTTTCGCACACAGCTTACGCATCCCTAAATCTTCGTGTAGCATCTGATTGTCTCCTTGTTGATGCCTAACTCGTCTTTCAACATTTTAAGGTGTTTCGAGAGGTAGAAGGAACTCCCTATCGTGGGTCATCCTCCACTGACTCTCTGCCGCTTCTGAACCGCTTTGCCCAATCGTAGACAATTTTTCTTATACACCTCGGTTAACTGTTTCATAATTTCCACAGAAGTTTCACCAAATATTTAATCACTATTCTTTGCTCACTCATGACGGTTAGTCAAAACGAGTCGATATTCAAGAGACAATATAACCGATCAACACGAAACTTGCACAGGCTGACGCAGAAATGAATTCTGTTCCTAACCAAACCAATGCAAACGCTGCAGAGTTACTAACCGCCGCAGCATTGCCAACTTTCGCGAACTTAATTGACATACCACGTAAACCCATTCTCAGCTATCGTCTTTCTTACTTCTCTAAATCAAATTATACTCATAATACTATACAAACAAAATAAACCGTTTATTGTTCAAATAAGACCTGAAACAAATAAGACACAACATAAAACAAGAAATGTCGAAAAATTCCAAGATTGTAACCTAATAAATTCAATGAGGATAGACTTACTATCTAGACTATACAGCCGGCTCGGTGGCGTAAAGGATATGATGCTCGTCTCCTGCGCAGAGTTACCTGGGTTCAATCCCCACAAAAGTCGGTGCGATTTTTGGGATTCTGGGAATCGCTTGAGTATTCATCTTTCGGAGGAGATGTGGAGCCGTCGGTCCTAACAGAGATGTGTTGGACATTAAAGATCCCTTCGCTCGAGACGAGAGGAGTTCGGCAAAATCCCCGGGTTAATGAGGTGACAGAATTCCCCGGCGTGTCATTGGCCGAAAGGCGGGAATAGAGCACGTTAAACGAATAACAAACAAACAATGTAGACTATACTGGATGATTCACCAGTGGTGCGGTGCTCTGTAGCTCGTACACTCTTGAAGATTTCATTTTTGTTCGAACGGTATTGTATTTAGAAAGTAAGAATCGACTTCGGCAATTTATTTTGCAGTAAACAGGATGTCCCAATTTTCTATAAATGAATCTTGGGTGGTTTTTTGAGATTGAAAGATCACTTTTTTGTTCAAGATTCACGAGCAATCTAAACTCTGCTACAATGTCCTTAAGTAATAAGTTTTTTTTTGTGAGTGTTTTTGTCTCAATATTTTATTTCCGTAAGAATTCATGAAAATAGGCTCTCACATCATCGCATGCTCTTTAGGCTAGAGAAGATAAATACTTTTTTCCTTTCGTTTTTTTGCTGCCCAAGGATAGCAATAGAATTATCCTCATTTCATGCAAGAGTGACTAAAACAATTATTGAATATTGTAGTTTTAAAAATATCATATCTTGATTTTTCAAATGGAACTCCCTGTATTTTATCATTCATGTCAAAGCATAAAACATTTTTCTATATTGTTACAACAGTAACCTTTATATTCGATCATTTTTGAAATATTCGATAATTTGTAAAAGTTTTTGATGAAAATTCTTAAACCGTATCAAACTCATCAACATGCATCATAATTCGCACGGAAAGGCTCTTTTTCTGTAATAATTCAAGTAGCAAAAGATGAAACCTAAACAAGAAAATTCTTTTAACGAATTATATAATCAAAATGATTCAAACGTAAATCGAGTTATGTGTTGATATTTTTTTTTATTTGTGCCTTCTGTCAGGTGTCCGGACAAATCATATTCTGCATTTTACATGGTGTTTCGTTATCTAACCTGACCTAACCCAATTTTCTCAATTGACTGCCATGAAGTTCTCCAAAGAAGAAATGGTTGATATGATTTTTATTCTTGGTGAGTGTGATAGAAATTCTTTGTTGGCAAGTAGATTTTATGCACAAAGGTTTCCTGATAAGAAGCATCCTGATGCAAGATGTTTTCAAAAACTTCTAATTAGATTTATCGAAACGAGTATTATCGCTCAGAAAAACAACATCTGCTACAGCTGAAGACAACCAGTTATCAGTTTTGTTGACAGTGACAGAGGACCCATATAGAAGCCAAAGAGAAATTTCTTAGTTTATGGATATAAGTCAAACTTCTGTCCAGAGAATCTTGAAAGTGAATAAATTTCATGCATATCATGTACAGCTGCACCAGGATCTGAACAATCAAGACAATTTTTGCAATTGGGCAAGTGAGAAAGTAGCGGAGAATCCAAATATATTTAGCAGAGTTCTTATCTCAGACAAGGCAACTTTCCACAAGAATGGACTTATTAACAGCCACAGCTTTCATTATTACGCCACGGGAAATCCACACCTCATGAAACTAATAGATCACCAGAATCGTTGGTCCTTGAGTGTATAGGCCCCTATAGTAAATGGATATCTAATTCGGCCGCACTTTTTCGACAGGCACCTCAATAGTGAAATGTATTTAGATTTTCTGCAAAATCATCTACCAATCTTAATTGCCGATGTACCGGAGCATATAAGACAAGATTTGTGGTTTCAACAGGATGGAGCACCGGCACATTACTCACATCAGGTGAGGGCGCATTTGAATCATGTATTTCCAAACAAATGGATAGGACGAGGTGATCCTGTCTGATGGTCAGCTAGGTCTCCGGATCTTACAAGTCTAGATTTTTTTTGTGGGTATATAATAAGGGCATCCTTCGCCAGATTCCTTCTACAATACAGTTGGATATGAGATAGAGAATAGTCGACGCCTTTCAGTCAGTTAATCCGCTAATGTTATCGAGAGTTCAACGGTCTTTCCTCAAAAGGATTGAGTTGTGTCTACACAGAAACGGGAAACATTTCCAACACTCATTGAAATAGTTCAACGCCTTGTAGATCATCTCACCAAAAACCAATCTCTTACGTATTTCATACACGACTACCTTAAAATATCTCCATTTCTCTCATCTAGTATAATGATATGTACTAATAAACTCTTCTTTCGCAACCTCTGATTTTATTATTTTAGTTTATTTTATTTTTATTTGGAAAATGGACGAAAATAAAGATAAGGTTACTTGTGCAAAAATATGGTACAATATTTTATGCGTTGACATGATTAATGAAATACAGGATGTTCCATTTTAAAAATCAAGATATGATATATTTAAAATTACAATATTGAAAAATTTTTTGAGTCATACCTGTATAAAACGAGGATAATCCATTTTAATCCATCATAAAGTTATCCTTGGGCAATAAGAAAACGAAAGGAAAAAAGTATTCATCTTCTCTGGCCGAAAGAGCATTCGATGATATGAAAGTCTATTTTCATGAATTTTTACGGCAAAAAAAATATTGTGACGAAACTACTCACCAAAAAAACTTATTACTCAGAGACATTATAGCAGAGTTTAGGATGCTTTGAATCTTCAACAAAAAAGTGGTCTTCCAATCTGAAAAAATTTTCCTAGATTTTTTTAAGGAAAATTGGAACATCCTGTTTACTTCGAAATGAATTGCTGTAGTAGATTTTTACTTCCTAAATACAATACCGTTCGAATAAAAATGAAATCTTCAAGGGGGTACGAGCTACGGAGCACCGCGCCACTGGTGAATCACCCAGTATAAAACTGTTAGTGATTTATGTCAGTCCTTTCTCTATTTCAAAAAGTTGAAAGTCGAAAGTTATGATAAATCGACTAATTCCATCATCTTTGAAAGAGGATACAATGAGTGAAAATATTCTCCCAAACATATGTCCACTTTTAGTCTTATTTGAAATTGAAGTTCGATACTCCACTAATGACCAGCAGTAAATACAAAGATATATTTTTATTTTCTGTTAATTCTTGTTTTAATTTCATGACTATAAATCAGATGGGATGATGTTGAAAATGATGTTTGAAAATCGCGAATAACTTCGATAGGCTATTCGATCATTGGTTAAAGCATTATTTGCAAGTAACTCAGATACTGTTTTGATAATTACTGGACATAAGAAGCCATTCGTACTCATTTAGGCAGTATTTGAACAGTAAATATTTCGTTTCAGGCACCTTCTCTAACGTGTCGTTCTTTTTACCTTATTTAAGTGAAAATTACACATCGAACAATATAACCTATTTGTGGTGAGAAAGGATCATACAAAACGTAGTGATATCCCATAAAAAACATAAGATATAAAGAATGCTCGTAACACAGTCCTTTTACTGAAAAAATTATGAAATATTTTATAAAACCAAGTCGGTTATTTTAATTGGAACCTATAAAAGCATATCCCATAACTTTTTTCACATATTATGATTTTTATGGAATCGTTTTTATTCGGATCGGCAATGAAAACAGATGATTCCTGAATTTATTACAATATTCTTTTTTTAACAAGCGAATAGTATGCATTCTGAATATAATTTTTCATCATATCAATTTTTTCTACTACAGCTACTTGGACAGTTTTGAAACTTAGAATTATGCTTAAAAAAAGGCAAAACTATTTTCACGAAACCTCAGATTCACTAGTTACACTTCAACTACTAATCTACTAATCTCACCACGCAATTTTTTGGGAAGTCCATATGCGATGCATCTATTCATCAAGATTGCTTACAAAACCCAGTCGAACACCCTTGAGATATGAAGAGCAATGTCTCTTGATTAGACATGCTTTTTAACTTTTTAATTGATACTTTCAACATAATAGACAACGATCCGATTGGATGGTAGTTTTGGGGTAGGTATTTCTTCGATTTCTTTCGAGTTGGTTGTACTCTCGCCACTTTACAACACACCGGGAACGTGTAGCATTTTTTTGAAATAGTTGGTGGTACTTCATCAAGATTCACTGCTTTCTCATAGTTCAGCTGTTGAAGAAGGCGCCTTACCGTACCCACTCTGAACTTCACTTCAGATATATTCGATTGGACATGCGGGATGCTTTGCGGCACTGCATTTGATGTATCTAAAACTTTTTTGCGAAAACATTTTTGCATGTAGATCATCCTCTACTTTCGGTTATGATGCGATAGAACCATCGATTAGAGGCAGGTGGGAAGGATGTCTTTATCAATTGTTGAGTTACAAATGATCCTAAAACACACATATTCAGACTTAGTTTCGTCTGCTGGATTCTTCTTCCACAACTATGCCTAATAGCTGTTACGTCTACAAATTGTTGTATTTTAGCATTTCCCATAGCATATATTTCAAAGAACTCGAAGCCATATTAAAATGTTACTACATATGGCGAAAAAAAACTTGATCAAGAAAGTTACTTACTTTATTGATTCTCCAAAAATTTCTTCAATCCAAACTGAATGAACTGAGTTCTCAATCCTCATAATCTTAATTCATAGAAAAATCCTTCTGTAATAGCACAAAAGTGTTGACTCGATCATGTGCGTCATTAACATTCACATTTTCATTCGGAATCACCATGAAGCTTACTACTGAGTATCGATAAAATGAAGGACATTGAAAGTTTTCAAATAACTGAAAAAGGTTGCTCGAAGTTCTTAGTGTCAATGTTTTATTCAGGAAAAGAAACATGGTTAATTTTTTTTAACTAACTGCTGAAGCATCGAAATTTGCCGATGATATACAAGGCATCCCATTTTCGATGTTCTAGTACCTACAGCAGCTATGTGAAGAATAGCTAGTAGGAAAAATTACCCCCCCATTAGGATGGGCCGAGAATCCGCTTCTTTGGAATTTTGATAATTAATACCAAGAATATTTTTCTTTGTGGAAAAAAATTTTTTTTTCGATCAATATCTTAGGCTCACCAAATCCCGTTGACGTGAAAAGTTGGTTATAAATTTTTTAGCCAACTTATTTTGATCAAAAATTTGATTCTCTACAAAAAAAGTCCTATACTCAGATTACATAGTTGATAGTTACTGAGATAATTGCACTTTTACAGTAAAAAATGACACTTTTCAAGTTATCACTTTTGTTGATAAATTTTATCGTATTAATTTTATAGAATATTTAATTTTCTACAAAACAAACTTGATAAAAGTCAATTTAAAGTTAATGATTAATAAGAGAATGGCAATTTTATGGAGAAAATGACAATGTTCATTGTATTTTTTAATTTTCAAGGAAGAAAAATCTTTTATGTTATTAAAAATACTCACGATGATAGTATATTATGCCGGTCATGATATTAAAATGATTTATTCAACAAGAATAGCATGCTATAATTAAAGAAATGAAATTTACTAGTAAACAATCTTGTAATCATTAAATCATATTCATTTTTAGATTTTAAAATTCATTTATTGAAAACAAAACATTATATTGCTTTTCACAATCAAAGGTGGGATTTATTTGACGAGATTTCAAAGTTGACCGGATGAATCCATCTCTCGCTTCGTTACCACAAACAGTACTTGCTGCTTCAGTTACAAGTTTGACTGTATGCTCTACTGCATGGATTTGACTCGGTAGATTTTCAAACGCCCAAGCAAATTTTCTATTCAACATCATTATCAGCTAATATTTATTTTAATTCTTCTGTGCATGTACTGTTCAAAACAGGATGAGATGTTATTTCATATTGATTCCAGTCGATCATTTCGGTATAATTATCTGCATTAAGCTGGAGGTTTTGGTAATTGAAAATGACGAATGTAATGATCTTTCTGTTCGTTTGGTAACTCTGTATTTTCTCTTGCTTCAATAATTTTTTCTAAAGCAAATTTGCGCACCTCTTTTCTATCATTCACTAACATTGAAAGAAGTAAATTTTCGGGATGTGCAAAATAAGCGTTTCGGTTGAGACAATCAGTAACAATTTTTTGTTCTTTCGCCGGCATGTATCTAGATCTCATCAGGATTTCAAAGAAATTTTGTGAGCCTAGACCAATCGTATTCCTAGATTTAATCGAAAACCACACCGGCACATAAACTTTTAAGATGAACGTTACTAATATTATCAATTTAGCACTGGGTTTTTCAGTAGAAATATAAAGTCGCAATATTCTATTAGCAGTTGTTAGCCATTACAGTACATTAAGACATCTTGAATACTAGGTTATTGGTCCTCAGGTAATTTATATTAATATAGAAATAAATAAAATAATTTAAGAATACGGTGAAAAATACTTACAATATAACGAGAAAGAAATAAGAATACAACTGTTGGTAATTGTAACTATGTATTTGTATTCGAATTGTGCAATAAATCATTGTGACAAAAATTGGCATATATACTTAACACAGATACGCTATCTTCTGAACGATCTCAGAACCTAAGCGGGATCAGCAAGTCAAAACTAGATTGCTGAGATAAAAATTATAGATGATTTTATCACAGGATCTAACACTACCGCCAGAATTAAAATGTTTCGGACTGAATTTTGATGCCATATATAATTTTACATACGTACTCTGCCAATCGAAGTTTGAACTGACAATCTTTATGGCAAGAAGTTTACTTGTCTATAAGAAAAAAATATCACCTTCTATCTTAAAAGCTACCATATAATGAAAAATGTGATTATCTAAAATAAAATTGCCATTTTCTGAATAACTATAAATTTACACTTTTCACCAGAAGGCCAATTTTGTAGAAAATTGAATTTACTATAAAATTTATATGATAAAATTCAAAATTCACCCAGAAAACGTGATAATATTTCGAAATATGTCATTTTTGAAGCAAAATTGCAGTTATCTCAGTATGTATCAACTTTACGTAATTTTATTATAGGACCTTTTCTCTAGACAATCGAATTTTCGATCAAAATAATTTCACTTCAACAGGATTTGGTGAGCCTAAGATATTGCCGAAGGAAAATTTTTTTTCTAAATATTATTTTTTCTACAAAGAAAAATAATTTTGGTATTCATAATCAAAATTCCAAAAAAGCAGATTTTCGGACCACCCTACCCTCCATGTCTGTCCTGGATTTTCGAGAAAAATTGTGTGGGGAAATCAAATCGCAGCTATTTCAATCCCAAATTATTTCGGATTTACAGATTTGTCGGAATATGTCAATATCTGGGTTGCTATCAAATTTAGTTGAAAATTGTTTTGATATTCCGGGTAAATTTTCTGTAGCAAAATGCAAGAAAGTACCAAAATTTCTTTCAGCTCAATAGCCTAATAAAATAAACTTAGTCTTTTTTTCAAACGTAAACCCTAGGGGAATTTGAATAGAATGGCAGAGTATTTTTCTTTACTTCTTCTTCTTCTTCAAGTTGAAATGTTAATTTCAGAAATATAATATAATGTACATTGTGTGGTCTCATCTAGTATGCTGGTACGAATATGCAATAAAAATTCCAAATAATTTCAATTCTGTACGCACAATAAAGAAGCCCATTAGTATTAAGCAGAAGCGAAGGTTATTCATTAATCATATACAAGCAAATTTCAAAACTGTAAGAATTAGAAAAATAACTAGAAAATTGTCTTGAATACCCAAAAGTATTCCCATTTTGCAAAATATGAGTCTTGCTATGTCCAGAAACACTGCATGCATCTTGAACACTGAATCTAAGTAATTTCTATAGTTTTGTTTCAATTCTTCCTCATCATTATGGATTTGCTTGTATAATAAATTCTTGATAGAGACCCAGAGGAGAAACTAACTGTATGAAATCTGGTGATCGAGGTGGCCATCTCACCGATCCTGCCCTTCTCATCCAGCTATCTCCAAAAAAATGGCTTAACCCCTTGTTGACAATAATGCTCCCATGTACATCATATAAAAGTGCCCTCTACAAACGATGATGCACTCGTTTGCATCATGCTTTTAATATCGAAGTGTACGGTAATAGATAAGTATGCATCAAATCTTATGTATTCGAAGCACATCGAAATCTCTTTAAGTAGACCGAATTATAGAAACCAGGAGTGGTGGTGTGTATTCGGTGCTATTGGTACGTGATGGTGGCTATGTTTTGATTTCAACGACAGTGAAATCATATTTGATGTGGCCAGCTCAGTAGGCTTTTACACTTGATCACATCACATGGCTACTTTCGAAGAATAAAGATTCTCATTCGATTATAATAATTATGGAAAATGATGATACCATCAGTGAGAGTCATTTTTGTCCAACTGATGATGGAATCTATCCGAACTCGAACACAAGTTGATTTGATTATCAAAAAACAGAATAATCTGATGCTCTGTTTGCTAGAATGTGCATAGTATCAAAAACAAATACACCCATAAGTTCATACTGAAACCAAACAGGTTGAAAAGATCAATATCACGTCATTGCGGTCTTGAATAAGAATAGAATCGAGACCAAAATCCAAAACAATCCAATGCGAGAAGAAGATGACGTGAACAGAAGCTGGGAGAAGCTGAAGACGAATATTAAGGAGGCAGCATTTGAGAGTCTTGATATGAGAAACATCAACCGAAAATATAACACTTACAGTAAGACGCCATGGTTCTGCTCCGAAGTGAAAAAAAAAATGTAAAGAGAAAAAAACAGCCTACTTACAGTATTGAACATTTCAGAATCCAGAAACTTACGATCAATACCGAAGAGTGAGAAACGAAACAACATTCCTGTTTAGACAAATAGAAAACGAATATTGGGAGTCTTTTTCAAACATAAGAAACTAGAAAATTACTTCTACGGAAGACAAAAACAAATATGGAGGTTCATACGGGCACAACGTAAAGAAGTAAACGAACTTATAACATAAAGACTAACCAAATACCAAAGAATGAATGGGTTGAATATCTTACCAGACTATACGGAAAGACGGAAAACGAAATAGTTCATGAAACCAACACCCTGGAAATAACGACCAACGAAGACATATATAGAAGAACTCAAAAAACTGAAGAATAGGAAAAGTGCTGGACCTGATGGAATAACAAACGAACTACTCAAATATAGCAACCAAAGATTACAATGAGAATTACTAAAACTCGTTCAGAAAGTTCATCCACAAAATATCAGACGATTGGTGCACTAAAGTCACTATATTGCTCTTCAAAAAAGACGTCAAGAAAATACCGGCAAGTTATCGAGGGATTTATCGTCTAAATTCTGCAAACAAGTTAACAACTAAAATAATCACAATGACAATGAACAGCAAGGATTTCGATCTGGAAGGTCATGTACAGACGGAGTTTCTGTGTAAAGGCAAATAACAGAGAAGTCCATTGAGTATAATAAACCAGCTTTTATATGCTTTATTGGTTTATTGAAAGCATTTGACAGTATTCTGCTAAGAGACATCATAACAGTACTTTACAACATAGGAATACCACATAATCTAATAAAGACTATCGAAGACATACAGAAGAATAACAAAACCATCCCGAAAATAAATCGAGAACTAGTAGGTTTGATCCCAGTGGAAAGTAGCATTCGACAAGAAGATTCATAGAGTCCTCTTCTCTTTAATATTGTCATGAATACGATAATAGAGAAGATAAGACCATTTAGAATATATAAAATGGGAGACGAAGAGATCAATATTGTATGCTATGCCGACGATACAGCCCTGATAGCGGAATCGGAAGACGACAACGTCTACTACAAGCGTTTAATCAAACTGCAAAAACTTTCAATATGTTAATCTCCGCAACCCAAATCAAATGTATGACAATATCGAAAACACCTTTAAGATGCAAGCTGGAGCTTGTGGTACGGTAAACGGCTCGTAACATCTCTTCTCTAGTCAAATGTCGTCTTTCCATGGTCGAATCACAAAACATGAATCTTTTATTTGTGCTTACAACAGAAACAAAGTGCCAACTAACTGATTTCAAACACTGAATACATGAAATGATTATAAAGCAGCGTCGCATCTGCTGCATTTTTAGTTTTTAATAAAAAAAACTGAAATATCTTGCAGCACTCTACATAATTTGGTGGGAAATTGATGCAGGTGTTCATTTCTTAGAAAAAAACATCCATATTGATCGTTCTGGATACGATATATCGATATTCAGAAGTGTTTCCCAGACTTTTTTGAGGTGTTTATTTGATACTCGAGGGAATATTCTGTGTAATCAATTGCAAAAGGGTTACTAATAAACGAAGAATGCCATGTAACATTATTGTGGAAGAAGCTTCCAGATAAACAGAGATAGATTGAAATTATTTTTTCACCAACACAACGTTTCCAAGTAAACTGGAAATTCATATTCAGTTTTTGAAGATCGCAAAAAAATTCAGTGGGGAAAATTCCGTATACCTGCTGGGCATGTTGATTTAAGAGATTTACTTTAGCAGAACAAACACTGAACTCAATCTCAAAGCTACAATTTGAATAAATAGGCGAGTCAAGTTAGTAAAGGCAGAAGCTTCGAATTCCTTTAAATTGCGTCAACTTCTTTAGAACTTGTTCATTGAAATTATCTTTTTAGGATGAAAATAAATCGGAAGAGAATTTGCAAATACGGCGACAGCCAGTGAATTTTAGTGACCGACTTTCGGGTAGAAATTGTTACAGCGGCTTGTCTTTAAAATGGGGGCAGCTATCTCTGCTGTACAATCCCGATTACTTGTATTGAATTCGCTTTCAAAGTGCATCCAGGACATCATTGTAGAATGCTGCTGCCTACCAGTCAGAGGCACAAATTTCGTATTATATGGAGAACATTATTCTAGTTACAATATACATTGAAAAACTTTTCTTTAGTGGTTTTATGTAGCTAGTGTGGAACAAGTTTTGAACCCCACTGTTCTCCCGAGAATATCGTTCAAAATATATACGGGGTGGTCCAACGAAAACTTAACACCTCGATTTTCAGGTTTTAAAATAAAAATATGGTGAGTCACTCAGGCCCGTCGATTTTTGATTCGAGGGGGAACAAATTTTCTGATTTTTTCTTCCTCGTTACTTCAATTCCTTAACGGGGGTAAGCACAACTCCCTAATTTTGAATAGGAATGAGAGGTGTTGCGACACCTCATTCTGAAGATCTTATCGAGTTCTACCTGCTCCTAAATCTTAGTTTCAAAATTTCCACCGTTAACGAAATGACAGCTAAAAAAGTGGAAGACTACCTACTTCTGTGATTAGTTTATTAAGTGCTGCAAATGACCACATTTACTTCCATGCAGTAAAGAACGCAGGACGAAGCGAGGGAAGTGGCTATCTTAGGTAACGTAGCGATGGATCCGACCCTTAGTATTAGGAAATTTTCCAATGTGTCTGATGTTTCACGCACAACAATCATGAGAATTTTAAGGAAATGAAGTTTCATCCGTTTGAGATACCATTGGTTGAGGAGCTCAATGAGGATGATTTTGATCGCCGACTCATGTTCTGTAAAGTGGTCAGTGAGATTATTTACAATAATCTAAACTACATCTTCAATATTTGTTCTTCGGATGAGTGTTCATTTTACCTTAACATCACTGTAAACAGGAATAACTGTAGGTTCTGGTCAGATGAAAATCCAAGAATATTTCGAGAAGAGCATACTCAGCATCATCAAATATAAATGTTTGGGCGGGTATTTATGGAAATCACATTATCGGCCATTTTATTATATCCGGTAATATCACAGTCCCCATTTATTTAGAACTATTACAGAAGTCTATTCATCCAGCCCTCGTACAAATATTGGAGGATGAAGAAGACTATGAAACGATCATTTTTCAACATGATGGCGCACCACTTCATTTCGTTCAATCTGTGCGTCAGTTCCTAGGTGAAAATTTTTCTCGGGCCTGGATAAGAAGAAGAGGAATCCAGAACCAACCAGAAGAACCAGAAATGTTGAGTAATGTACGTGAACGATTTGAGTAAAACTTATTCTACTGCTTGGAAATGAATGGTGCCCATTTTCAGCACTTAATAAACAAATCACAAGTAGGAAGTCTACTACTTTTTCAGCTGTCATTTCGTTAACGATGAAAATTTTGAAGCGAGGATTTAGGGTCAGTTAGTACTTGATAAGATCTTCAAAATGATGTATCGCAACACCCCTGATCCCTTTCAAAATAAGAGGGTTCTGCTCATCCCTGTTAGGGGACTGAAATCACGGGGATAAAAAAATTGGAATAGTTTTTCCCCTTCGAATCAGAAATCGACGGGTACGAGCGATTCTCCACATTTTCATTTCAAAATCGGAAAATCCAGGTGTAAAATTTTCGTTGGACCAGCCTGTATGATGAACGTTTTCAACACAGATGTTTAGTTAATCTGTCATCACTTTAACGGTAACCCACAGACTACCAGACAGAGCAATGCGCACATATTCGAAATTCTCATCGATGTGAAATGGCAACTGACTCTCAGATCATCTGCCAGCGACTATCGATCGTCCTTGAACCTCGTATACAATTTGCAAAGGTAACTTCGGCCCAAACAGTTATTACATCAACAATTCGATTATTTCTGAATCATTTCCCGAATTTAAAATCGAATATAATTCTGGCACGTTGCTAAATTGGAAGAATGGCAACGCCTTGAAAACATAATCTTCACAAATGCCCGTTTACACACAGTTTTATTATTGATCAGATATTTCAACAGTGGATGAAGAATATATATTGAATGATCGATACTAGATAAAACAAGTTGTAGATTTGATATAAAACTAAGCAGGAAACTTCTTTAATGAACTGTTTAAATAGAATTTTTAATTATAAATTAATGTATTGAGCATTCCATTCCCATAAATTCAGAAATATTGAGTTAAATATATGCAAAACTCCCTACAAATGTAATGGGTTGCACTTGCGAATTACATCCAGGTAAAATATAATGGTAATTTAGTTCATATATCGGGTGTTCCGTGAAAAACGCTCGAAGCTATAGCTCCAACAATTCACATCGATTTCAATGAAAGATAAAATTGAATTGCATCTTGAATGATATTCTAACGGCATAAAATATTTTCATTTGTCTATCACTTCCAGAAATAACAGAATTGGACCTACACATAGACGTTTCCAAAGGGACTCCATATTTTCATTTTCTATTCGATTACTGATTCAATTTTGAGTACCTTCTGCTGAAAAAGTATCATTCGCATTATCAATTCATCGAAATTATTTTTAAAATAGGCCACTGCTTGAGCATGTGATAAAATTTTTCCGTCGTAGAAACTGTCAGTTCAGTTCGGATTTTTATGTATTTTGGGCGAAAACAGTCTCGAATCTTGACAGAAGGTTTTAATGAATCGTGAAATAAGTTCTATGAAGAGAAACCATGGACAATAACAGAGAAATCTCAACAGAATTTTAATGGTAGCAGTCTGGAATTATTAACATCAAATTAACGTAGATTAAGAATCTACCCGCCAATTCTTGTTATAGTTTTTTTCGAATTATTTTCACTGAGAAATAATAAGTAAATCAAGTGAAAACAGACATAACGAAAGATATAATCTAATATACAATATAATAAAGTTTATTGCAAGAACATTACAGAAAATTACAAAACCGTAACATAAAACATGTACTTGCAATAGGTGAATTTCAATATTGGAATTGATTTTCAAATTCAACCAGATGAAACAAACATGAACAAATGCATGATAAATTATTGTCAAACGTTCACAATTTAACACATTTACTCTTATAATTAAAGAAAAATTTATAAAACTATTTTCAGTCTTTAAGTCAATAAAAGCAAAAATGCTCAACTTTACGGATCCTGTATCTCATGCATTTTTTCAGATACACGCTCCTTGAAAGAGCATCCAGACAAATTCAAAATATCAATTACCTCATTCAAGAGATGGGGGGCAACAAAAGAGAAAGCATCATCAAATTTTGTTGTATTATGCTTTGGAAGAGTGAAACTGTTATTGTTTCTGATGGTTCGATTATGAACATCACTCCTTCTGATCAAAGGCTCCAACAAATATACAGGGCAATTGTTCTGTGCCAATTTATAAAGAAATTGAATATAGAGATACCTCACTTTATTCTCGACCTCGAGTTCTCCCAGACGAATTATATGAGGTGTTATGTGTTCCCGGAATTTTACTTTACTGCAGTATTTTATTGCCGAATTCAATATTCTTTGTAACCTGTTTTTGTCGTATTGTGTCAGACGATTGAAATAGACAGCACAGCGATATTATATTCGTGGATATGTAAATGCTTTTATAAGTCCGACTACCTTCAGGTAGTAGAAACGTGACCTAATAAAGGGCTCTAAGAACAAGCAGGGAATCTTTAAACATCTTGTCGACGTGCAAACTGGAACCAAAATTCTCATATAAAACCGCACCAAGATTCTTGGCATGATTAGCGTGTTTTCTGGCTACTCCATTCAAACCTATCTCGACTGATTCGAAGTTCACTTGCTGCACCAAACGATCATTCCCAACGCATTAATACACTGATTTGCTTGGATTGAACATGAGAGAATTTTTGGAACGCCATTCAGCAAAATTACATAAATCCTGATTTACACTTTCAATCGTCTCTGTCATGTCATCAACTTTGCAAGATTCGTAGATTTGAATATCGTCGGCTTATAAATGAATCTTCGAGCATCTGAAGCACTTGTAGATATCAAATGTGAAAATTGAAAATAAAATAGGGCAGAGAACACTGCCCTGCGGCACGCCACTGCGAATATTCAAATTGGATGATAAATTATTTCCGTATTTTATCGCTTGCATCCTGTTGGCCAAATATCTCCTGAACCAGTCAAGTAAGGTACCTCGAACGCAGAGGTAAGGGAGTTTTGCACTCATGAGAAATCTGCTCTCCAAATCAAAAGCCCTAAATTGATCCAGCAGAACTAAAAAGGTTATCATTAAAACAGCCATTGATAAAGAGCTGTATTAGTACTATGCAGTTTTCTGAATCCGGACTGAATTTGTGGCAGAATAGAATTTTTGTTCAAATAATCAACAAGCTGTTGCGCAACGATTTTTTCCATGAGTTTCGACACGGTAGGCAAAGTATGAATCGGACGGAGATCTTTGTACTCTGAGGGCCTTGATACCTTTAGTAACGATAACACTATCGATTTTTTCTAAATTTTTGGATACTGACCAGTTGTTCAAAACTTATTCACTATTATAGTCAGCGCACTCACACAAAAAGGAACAACAGGTTGCAGCATTTTCAAATTAATATCGTCAATACCAAGGGCATTCGATTTCATGGTTGTAAGCTTATCTGAAATGGTTCTTTCTTTAATAATATGACTTTCGATCTACTGTGCTCAAAAAACTCAAAAAATCATCATTGGGAGAGGGATCTCCTGTTACATTGATGAAAAATTGGTTTATGGCGTTATGATTCTGTAAATCGGGTGGTAGGTTCAGTAAGTTACTGCCACGTGATTTGTGGACATCCCAAGATTTTAAGTTACTCCCCAGATTTTCACTATCACCCTCACAGAGCCTCATATGATATTGCTTATAAGTAATTTTTTCTTGGCGTATTGCAAAGGTCACATAATTCTTGAGGTCAATATAATATTCCTTATGTTCAAATTTTTTAGTTTTTATATAACGTTTATGTGCCTCATTTTTCAATGCAATCGTTTCGCGAATGGTGTGAGTTATATAAGGTTTGATCCTTTCTTTCGACTTTCTCGAACTTTCAACTGGAGCGTGTTCATCAAACAGGTACAGAAATGATTTCGTTCAACTTTTGACTTATTGATCTGAACCATTAATGTCAATAACGGCATTCCAATCAACATCATTCGCATCGAGATTGAACAGGAAAATGTCAGTTGCTCTTAAGTCTCCATAACAAAAATTACTTGACTCTATTGCCTCGTCAAACATGATTTCAACAGGACATTCAAAGAACAAATGATCAGAAATATTTTTCAAGACGGTAGATGACAAATCAGTAACAATAAGGTCCATATTTACACACAAAACATCAATGAGTGATTCATGTGTTCTCGTGATTCTCGTCGGTTGTTCTATTCTCTGATGCATGTTATAACAACTCAAAAGAATATTGAGCTTTTTCGTGTTACATGATCAACATTTTACAAAGTAATATTTATATCGCCCATTAAAATTAGTTGGTCTACTACCGGAAACACTTTGTCGAAGACATCACTGATTTCGGTAACAAAAGTGTCAACATTTAGTCTAGGTGGTTTGTAAACCAAACCCACAGCCACTTTTTTCTTCCTCAATTACAGAGTCACCCACAATTGTTCCACACTATCATTTTCCTTAGACGTTTGTAAAACTTTATTGCGTAAACACCCCCTTAGATAAATGGTAACACCACCTCCTCTTGTAGATCTATCCCGCCTCTCGATGTTGAAACCTCCCATATTTACATACTTGTTCTGAATATCTTGTGTTAACCAAGTTTTCAATAAACCAATTATGACAAAATTTTTTCCAGTAACAGCGTCTCTGAACTCTTGATATGAAGACATCAAGGAGCGCACATTAAGGTGACCCAATTTAAGCTTTTTGTTATGATCCTGATTTGGAGTTATGTTGTCGGTGTTTTTTCCTGATATGTTCTTCAACAACTTGAATTTTTTGAAAAACTTGAGACTTATGTTTCTGTAAAACAGATTGAACAGTTGTCGATAACGTTCCGCTTTCTGCATAAATTTATATAAAAGGTGATCCTTGGGTCGCTTATACACTCAACAGACATTTAATTCCGTTACGTAATTAATTTTTGTTTCGAAAGTTTTCGAATTTTTGTATGACCGTATTCGCGAAAGTTTTTTAAGGTCTGGCTGTTGTATGGTACATCACGATCTGAAAATCTGTCGAAACGCTCGAGGACCATTTCTATTAGAATCAAAATTGACTTGAATCATGTCTGAATTTGTTTGATTTTCGTCTTCCATACCTACTTAAACTCTGTGAAAAATACTAGAAACGAAATATCAATAAGAATTAGCGGGTAGGAACCTCATCTGTCAAAATCTTTTGTGAATACCAGCGAATATCCATTTTAATTCTATGAACATTGATCTATGATTTCCAATGGTTTTTCACCCCAGACATTCACGATTCCTCAGAAACTTCTGTTACAGTTTGAGTATTTTCTTGCCCAAACTATGATACAATGTGATTGATCCAAACTTCAATAATAACTGAAAGATTTTCTAGGACAGAAAAACCCCAACAGTAGAATTGATTCTACAAATTACATCGATAAAATGGAAATGTGAGTTTTCTTTCGAAATATTTCTTTAATTTCTTCTTTCTCAAAGGGAATAGCGTTTTGATTCATACAATATCCGCAGAAGGTACTCAAAATACTGAAAAATGAATAATCAAAAAAAACTAAATTATGGGGTAATCATTCAACAAGTCAAAGTTAAGGTCAACTTCCGGTATTTCCGGTCGGATCAATGAATAATTTTCAGGCTATTAGAATATCGTTCAAGATGCAATTCGGTAATTGTTTCTTTGAAATCTTTCAACAACTGTAACAGCAAAACGTTCCTAACACTTGTACCAATACTCCAGTTCTATCACTCACTCTCGTTATTGTCTTCAAAGCTTTCGTCGCATCTTTTCATTTGTTACTCGTCAAATCGGTGCCCTTCAAGAGGAGCTTTCCATCTTAAAAATAACCAAAGGCCGCAAACGGCTTTATCGGGATTGACATAGTTAGAAGATCTAGAACTATGTCAAGCATTAGATGAATGTTAGCGTTATTCTTGTGAGGCAACAAATTTTTGCTTGCTCAAAGCTGTGAAACATATACGCAACGTTTCCTTCTCATTATTCTCTTCAAAATTCCTTGTTGATTTGTCTAACCTTCAAGAGCATTCTCAGAAAGCAGAAATC
This sequence comes from Cryptolaemus montrouzieri, assembly GCA_013387265.2. Classification (NCBI taxonomy): domain Eukaryota; kingdom Metazoa; phylum Arthropoda; class Insecta; order Coleoptera; family Coccinellidae; genus Cryptolaemus; species Cryptolaemus montrouzieri. The sequence continues at coordinate 46,881,611 of JABFTP020000185.1, read as the reverse complement.
CATTTTAATCAAAACTATTCGAATTTATATTGTAGTTCACTATGAAAATGGAATTCGTAAAAATTTTGGTCGCTAAAGAAAAGATGAAACATTTTGATTCGAACAAGACTCAATTTTAAGGATTCCGTAGTTCAAAAGAAGAAAAGTTACTCCTATAGAACTACTGCGTTGTCTGTCTGTTTGTTCATCTGTATGTTTGTCTGTCTGTCAATTTTTTTGATATGAGTGATAACTGTGTCACAGTCGCCTTGAGGGTCTTGCTAAGAGGCCAAAGAAGACAGATTGGAAGATCGTAAGAGCGACCATCCAGCACAGAGCAGTTAAATGGGCGATTCGCTGATATAACCCATTTGAGGCTCCTGTGGAGGACGAGTTCACGCCTGCCTCATTATAGCAAGGTGTGGACCAGTCCTTCTTAAACTCATTGGGCTTTGCTGGTTTAGTCCTGCCTGGAATATTGTCCCGTCCAGCAGGATGAGGTTAGTTTACACCAAGAGATTGATTCATCAGGACCAAGGTTATATCGCTGAGTCTCAGAGTGAAGAACAATATGCCTTTTTGAAAGGAACATCAACTGATCTGGCACTCAATAACCTAGGAGGTCTCTGGTCCTGAAGAAGCAAAGCAGCTGCATCCTTCATGAAAATAAAGGGTGTATTTATTGCGATCCCAACGAGTTCACTATGCAGAGCTGTGAAAGCCGGAGAAGTCCCAAATATTATTTCAAAATCGAATAGCAACATGCTTAAGCCAGAGCGATCAGCACTACCCTAAAAGGAGAAGTAGTCTGTTTTGGGGCTGAAAGAGGTTCACCTCAGAGGGGAATCTTATTTTCTTTGTTGTGGTCTCTGCTGACTGATGACCTTATGGCAATAATTTGAGAAATGGATGTTCATTTATAAGCGTACGCTGACGATATAGTCATTCTGACTGTCGAAGATGACGACGACGACTCCGACAGAATTCGGGAGGCAATTTCATCTATCCTGGGGTGGTGCGAGGGTGAGAAACTTTGCATAACCCAGACAAAGAATCAGAGGAACAGTTGAAATGACTACCAACATATTTCATCACTTTTTCCGAAATTTTCAACCTCGCGGCTGGCACCTTACAGTCTGGAATCGAGGACAACGAGATGCTGAGTATGTTCAGAATCCAACAATTTTTCCAAACAGATTCCTCTATCCGGCATTTACATTGCGTATTTCACATTGCTAGTTGAAATTTTTAGTACTAGAAAGTAAAATACGTTAAGAGGGTCACCAGACAATAGGTGTTCATTTAATTTGATACATCTATGCAGAGATTCAGCTAGATTCAGCTAGATAACGCTGCACATTTTTACCATATATAGACAAATAATAATAACAATGGCAGACCGGACGAAAACGACGTCAGCATGATTCCATTTGAACCATATATTTTTATTTAGTATATACACACACATACACAATCAATCTACATGTCTATCAATAAGCTTTTCTCAGACACACGTGTAGATATAGATTGGAAATCGATAGTGAATACTCAGAGAATACACCTCCTGTTGACCTACAAACATGAAATTCAGTAAGAGGCAGTGTCCTTTACAGATGTAGGAAATATTTCGGAAACTTTATATTTATATTTTTATCACAATGAGTCTATTCATCTTTTTCTTAGAAACGCGAGAAGATATTGAGTGGAAATCGATAGCAGATACTTAAGTCGGCAATTTCTCGATTTGCGGAAAATTACCGGCTTGGTTAGGTCGCTCGTCCTCTGCTCAGAGTTATCTGGGTTCAATCCCCACGAAGTCGGTGATATTTTTGGATTCTGGGAATCGCTTGAGCGCTCACCTTTCGGAGGAGATGTAAAGCCGTCAGTCCAGTCTAAAATTCTCGGGTTTGTGACGCGACAGAATTCCCCAGCGTGTCATTAGCCGAAGAACAGAAATGGAGCAGGTTGAAGGAACAGAAAAATCAAACTTTTCTGCCCACGGCATCGGATCATACGTTTAGGTCACATTCAGCTGCTCAATCACTACCAAATGGAAATCTATTTCACCTAGAAATATGAAATTTAGGAGCATTGGGTAATATCTTCTATTACGACTGCAGAAAAAATCCAAATAGAGTTAATTTGTAGTTACATTGGATAAAATTTATTTATTATTTATAATTAACGAACCCACCTCTTTCTACAGATCGCGTAATAGTAGCAAAGTGAAATTGCTACCAAACATTGAGATCTACAATTCTGTGTATATAAGAGAAAATCAATGCATTTAGTCTACGCAACCGGGAAATACGGCTGTTTATATCGCATTCTGTTCTACATTTTGAAATCAAAAGCTATAGAGTATTTCTTGTTTACCTAGAATGACATTTTGCAAGAACAAATGTGAAAGTGAAAGGAAAAATATGAAAACTGTAGACTCGTAGTTACACCACAATGATAACGCGATAATGAACTCAATTTCATTTTCTCGGGATGTCTTAGGCGTATAAAGCTGAAATTAATCAATTAGTCCTGCTGTCCCAAAATGATGAAATTCTGTACGAAGAAATGTTGTAAAGCATACCACGATAGGAAATAATAACTAAAATAATCGAAAACTTTTCCATAATTTAAGATTAAACAAGCACGATTTCCACGGATGTCATCAAATTTGATAACAGACATGCTGTGCTTTTGATCATTAGAAATCTTAAAGGTTTCAAATTTAATTTTAAGACAGACATCAATAATATTCATCAATTTCTTTTGAATATTTGTGATCACTCAGGCATCTAGGGAATTCACCTTGGTCGAGTCCTATTCACATTGGATCGTTTTTTTTCGAAGTATTCAGGTGACCTACATTATTATTCATTCAATTCATTCAAATTCTCAAATTAATATTCATTTCTGTGAAAAATTAGCCGAGATACACTGTCTTAAAGCGAAATATTATCAGGAAATTTTCCAAATACTAACATTCTCTGGGGCTCTTACCTTTAAACCTTATCCAGAAACACAATTGGTATCTTGGACTCTGATGAATCAAAATCTATTTAGAATTTTAAATTTAGCAACAACATAAACATGTTCAGCAAACTCTGTATAGCAGTAAAATTGGCAACTGTTTAACAATGAATTCCTGAATTTCCGAAACTATTTCTTTGCTCTTTTTAGCAATGAAATTTAAAGCCCGCTTCTGGCTGAACATCACGTATCAGCAGCTCTTTGCTCTTCATTCTGTCGAGGGCTTGCGGGAATAATAATTCTATCGATTGCAAGCTAGCACCCAGTGACCTACATCTGTGTTTGGGAAAGCCTGTTGTATTCAACCAGTGTCGTTGCAGCATTTACCAGGTCTTACAGAATAACGGGTCATTTCGTGAATTCACACTTCATTAGCTTGTTCCAAATTACGGAGTATTAATGAATATGCACACCTTAATTTCATTGATATAAACGACCAGTTCACATTATTTTTCAACCTGGAATGTTCTATTTTGTACAAATGATATTGAGAAACATGCGAAAAATTGTAACCAGTAGTATGAGTCAATATAGTATTAGAAAGATCGGTATTCGATTTGAATCACATTTTATATTAGGAATATGGAACAATTCACGAATCAGTGATAGAACGAGACTAGTCATAATTTGCGGTATTATTCAATATAGATGTTGTACATTAACCTGGAAGCGTGGATAATGACAATATGGAATAATTTTACCTCAGCCTTTAAACTTAATAATTTTTCATTTCTGAGTATACGATATTACATGGAATTTATCGCTATATGTAAACACATTGAAAAATGTCATTGATGGAGCAAATTTTCAGCCTTGCTTAGAATGTTCAATATTTTTCACTCAATGATCGATCTTAACAATCATCGTCATCCAGGATCTAATTGACAGTTGACTTTGATCTTTAAACTCATAAGTGATGGATATAAATGATGGCAGTCCAACTGAATGTTGGACTGCCATCTAACAGTATCAATTCTTTGGAACATATCTAGTATTTATAATCATACACACATGGCGACCTACATCGAACAGACGCATAAGACACCAGGGCCACCAGGAATCAATGAAAACAAAGATTAGATCGAACGAAGTAGTTTACCACATACTACAATAGTACCCAATATGCTTGCTCGATGCAGTGATCAAAATGAGCTCAAACTACAATACTTGATCAGCTGTTAAACCAGATGTGCATCATATATCAATGTACTATAACACATATAGCTAACCATTGTGGCCCTTTTTGGCGATGGTTATGGAGAGTGGAACGAAAGAGCAGCCCCTTTAGTGAGAGATATTTAACGGAAGGTTGAATATTGCTCCCTGAATAAGTTGATACTTTCTTAGGTAAGTAACTATTTCGAGCTAATATGAAAGCATAGAGAATGTTATCTCAGTAGTTGGATGAATGTTTTCTTCCAAAGGTCGTAGATGAAGACAAAATTAAAGCATTGATAAAAGTACAATCATGAAAAATAATAAAAATATAAACTAATCATATTAATTAATGGAAAGAATATCAAAATAAATATGAATATATAAATATATATATATATATATATATATATATATATATATATATATATATATATATATATATATATATATATATATATATATATATATATATATATATATATATATATATATATATATATATATATATATATATATATATATATATATATATAAAAGGGGTTTTACCCCGACGAGTTGCCTATATATCTGTTCATGCAATCAAACTGATTTCATGAAAAATATAAATCCACCACCCGGTAATTAATACCATTGCCAGGCAATGATTATAATCAAAACATATCCTGGAGTAATTATATATTAGGATAACGTTAAATGTTATGAGAATATATCAATCTACCAGAATATATACATACTATAGCATCATCAGACAATGATATCAATGTACCAACGAGTAGTGTCAGAGGCTTTCTCCCGGAAAAATCCAGTGTACGGACCTTAGTCAAGTAACACTGAATGTTACTCATTAATAGTTTCCTTTGTGTGAAGTGGTGAACGATCGAATAGAATACTGCTCTGAATATAAATATGACAAAATTGTCAGTTAATTATATTACATTTACATAAACAAATAAATGAAATATGAAATGAGATTCTGAGCAGTATAAACTAAAGAAAAAACCTATGACTCTACCTCATTATTATTTTCGGAAAGAAACCTACGAAGAATATTACAAGATTTGATGACTGTTATCTTTTGTAACTGTTCAAACAAATTTTCTTCAGACCCAAAATCTCAATACTTTTGTGAAGATTTCTAGGAATAACGCCTGTTGTAGAAATAATAATCGGTAGAATAAATATTTTCTTCATTTTCCACATTTTTTAATCTCGTCGCCAAGCATCATATATTTAGAAATTTTTCATTGTATTTATTTTGTATATTATGTGTGTCGGGTATAGCAATATCAATTATATATGTTATTTGATTCTGTTTATCATTAAGAACGATATCGGGTCTATTGTGTTTTACAGCTCTGTTGCAAAGAATTGTTTCATCAAAATAAAGTTTATATTTGTCATTTTCACAAATAATCTCAGGTTCATATTTGTGAAATTTTTTCTTTTGGGAATTAGGTCATGTTTAATTCCTAGATTAAAGTGAATAATATTAGCGACGGCATTATGTCTCTCTAAATAATCTGTTGAAGCAAGGACTGAGCAAGATGATAATATATGAAAAACTGTTTTTGAAGAACAGAAACATCTACGGCAAGAATCATCTATATTTTGTTTGAAGATGTGTTTTCTATAATTCCTCGTGAAAACAACCTGATCCTGGATCGCAATTGCCAAGCCTTCTGTTTCAGCAAACAATTCTCCAGATACTAACCATTTATTCGATGCAATTTCATCAATATAATCATTTTCAATTCTTTAGGTGCTTTCCGTGTAATTCCTTCTGCATCCAACTTTCTCTTTAGAATTATCATCAAATATATCAAAATCTACCTTTTGCATTGTCAAGTTCAGAGGTGTAAGATTATAATCTGAAGCAACAACAATATCATGTAATTTAGACGTTCTCTGTTTATCATGAAAATGGGAACGTAGATGAAAAATCTGTTTACTATGAAGATTATTCAAATCAATTAATCCACGACCTCCAAGATGTCTAGGTAGTGTAACTCTCTGAACAGCTGACTTTGGGTGGTGCTTATGATATTTACAGAGAATTTTCCTCGTTTGACATTGTAATTCATTTAGATCAGTTTTAGACCATTTAATAATTCCAAAAGAAGATGTAAGAATAGGAACAGCATAGGAGTTGATAGCTCTGAAAAGGTTTTTACTAGTTAAATAACTCTTGATGATAATTGTAAGTTTTTGTAATATGAACTTCTAATATTTTCTTTAGTGCTGCTATGGTTAATTGTCTTCTATTGACAAAATCCAAGATATTTATATGTATCTCCTTGATGCATTGACTCGATTTCGATATTGGAAATCTTTATATAATCAGAGGTGATCTTTCCTTTTTCAATAGAAAGATTTTTACATTTTGGAAGCCCAAATTTCATATGAATATCATTGGAATAGTTTAAAGTAATCTCAAGTAGACTTTTAAATGAGATCTGGTTCCGGCATATAATTTAATATCATCTAAATAAATTAAGTGACTTAATTTGAATTCAGTTAATAGACTCTTCATTTTGAAGCCGAAACTAGTAGCATTTAATTCATGAGATAATGTATTGAGGCAAAGACAAAACCAAAGAGCACTTAAAGAATCACCTTGAAAAATGCCTCTTTTGATTGAAATTACTTCGGATTTTAACGATTGTTTTGAAATATTTAAATGAAGATTGGTTCTCCAATTTTTCATTACAAATTCAAGAAAATGACGAAGTGTCTTATCATTTTATAAATTTCCAAAATTTCTTGAAGCCATGAATGGGGAGAACTATCAAAAGCCTTTTGGTAATCAATGAAGGCTGTATGAATATTTCTCTTCTTAGTTTGAGCTTGATTCAAAGCAACAGAATCAATTACAAGTTGCTGTTTAGTACTAAGGTATATATATATATATATATATATATATATATATATATATATATATATATATATATATATATATATATATATATATATATATATATATATATATATATTAGAAAATTTGGCCTCATTCGTCCAGATAATCCTTTTGAAAAATCGGGATCCTCTAGTGTACTGAGAAGAAGAGCTCACAGAGTTCTATTCAAAGCTGTGAATAGCCAGCTTGTAGAGTTTGGAACAATGACAATGTATTAGGAGTGCAGCTTATGGTTTTTAGAATTTTTGAATACTACTTTGAAGTGAATTCAGATCATGCTCTGCTATTGCCAATGATAAACGTGGATTATTAGCAAGATGAAGTACAACGGCAATTTCATTGTCTTCTACAGGGGACGAAACTGATTCGGGATCATTCCAGTCGAAAGAAAACTTGTTACGTATCTCCTGAATTTTATAGCTATCATAGACGACATATTTGGATTTAATTCGTTAAATCTCCTGCAAGTTCTACTCACATTCTGTCTCTCAAGTCCATGAATGAAATATAAATTAAGTATTTGCTCATTTGTGAAGCTAGCCGTAATGTTCGAATTAATTCGACTGACAGTTAAAACAATGATAGTTTTTCATCTGTGCTGAGGAGCCTGTCTATGATCTAGGATATGTCTATGCACGTGCAGAAATTTAAGCCTCCTTTGCCAACTTCAGGTAGGTGCGTAGAATTCGTTTTTTCGGCATAACTTGAAAACTTCAAAACTCAGATACAGGGTATGTATGAGAACTTCATTTAGTTTTTTACGGCGAATCTAATGAATTGAAAAATAATATGGGTTAAAATTTGAAAAAATGTAGTTTTCGGTGTTTGTTTGGGTTTCGAAATGTGAGGCGGAAAGAAGAACACTCTGTATACTAACTGAGTTATGTCCGCATGGTTTTATGTTTGCAAAACACCTTTCATTATTTTGGTAGCTCAAGCCGTTCTCGAAATATCAATTCCTTCAAAAAGCAAAAAATCGATGATTTTCAAGTAAAACTATGATATCTCATGATTCTTTCATGAGATAGATATATATGAGGTTAGGTTAGATTAGGTTAGATTTATGTGTTTTTGTGATCGAATAACAAGTTTTATCGAACCAGTCATCAATATACAGGGTATTATATATTGAATATATATATATATATATATATATATATATATATATATATATATATATATATATATATATATATATATATATATATATATATATGAATAACTCGACTAGTTTGATTTCCAGAAGATCGAGTTTTGACTGACAGGAGACTGTTACGTGTATCGTTCTCCCCTGTCAACCCCCAACTCCTTAACCTCAAATTTTTAGAGGTTTCACGTGAAAATATTTTTAAATGGTGATTCCATTCACTGTACGACCCCGTAATTAATTACTTTTCAAAATATTATGTGTCCAGTGGACATCGAGAATTGGTTGGAAGAATTTCAGGTTTTCATGAATCAGTACGTTTGAGGAAAACATTCGATAAAATCGATTTAGTTCAATTGAGGAAATTTTTGTTTCTTATTACCTGTACCAACCACCACTTTTGCAGTATTTGGAGTGTTATCTGCTAACATGAGTGAATAATCATTTCTTGAAGTTCTTCCAACGAATCGAGTGGCTTGACTTGGACTTCAGATTTGAGAAAGCCCTACAAGAAGAAATTGATAGACGTTATATAGGGCAATCTAGCTGACCATTCTATAGCCCCTCTCCTACCTATCAAACGACACGGAAATTTATCTGAAGGAGAGGTATCCATCATGTAGTTACTTAGAGTTATGTTCAGATAAATAAAGATCTCCTTCGATGATGACTGTTAGTTGATCAATCTAATTCTTGAATTCAAATAAGTTTCGATGTCCAAGTTCTTCTATATAAATGGAGGTCTTACAATATGGTGAACCAAAATTCCGGTCTAAAAGATTAAGTTTTTTAGGTCTTTGAGTATGATTCTCTATATTTCTATGGGAATTCCTGCCAATTCAGACTCTACAAATGTGGCGATTAACCTCACCATGTAAGAGAAAACTCAATTCGTCCGAAGAACATACATTCTGAACCAAATTTCGATCCGATCACTGAAATGATCGCGAAACTTTAATCGATGATCGAAATCAGTCTGATTTCATATGTTTGCAGATTGTACTTGTTAAGAATCCTGGAAAAAATTCTTTCGTGAAGTAAATTGGAGTCATGTTTACAACTATAAATTCTATTTCTATTTTCTTTCTACAAACTACTGCTGATTGAGTATAAGTGTTTCATAGTTATTTTCTAGTCAAATTATTTGAATTTTATCCTCATCATCATGCTGAATACGATACTATATTTTGGCTAAACTCACCAATATGCTATTACTCAAGAAAACGTCAAAATTGAACCGCTTATCGAGAGAGACTACTTCGTACCAAGAAACCACTGGCTTGATCGACGGATTACCTCTGGAAAGAAATATATATGATGTTATTCTGACTGACATTTGAAGAAATCCAGAGTTAGATATTCGAGCAGAATAAAACTGGTCTATAAACACTGAAAATTACTTTTTTTTGAATAGAGAGAACCCAGATTAGGTTTCACAGAGAGCACTGTTCTTAGCAGATCTTCGATTCTTAAGTGTTCATTGATGAAATTATTCAGGAATGCAGATGTGAAAAATAATTATAATAATTCTATGAATTAAATTTCCGAATGAAAAAGAATCATAAATGATTACAGATAAATTCCATTCGGCAGAGCATTTCGATTTCGTTTTCCAGGCTGGGTAATCAGCTTTGCTAAACCATATATAATTTTGTAAATTATTCAACTCTTGTTGTCTATAAGAAATGAAAATGAAAATTTCAAACAAAGATCTTTTATGATAATATTCTTGAGATATATAGAGTTTCGAAAATTTTCAATCCCTCCGAAACAATTTGGAAGGTGAGGATTGTATCAAAAACTTTTTCAAATAAAGTTTCCGACAATAATATATCAAAGGATAATTTAAATACAGCATAGGTTATTTTGCTAATTACCAGAGATTTAAAAATTTCAATCCCATTCTATTCAGTTTCGGAACTCAATCAAAAAATGTCTTGGTCTTTAATTTGGGTATTCAATCCCTCTTTACCGGATCGGGAGGTAAAGGTCGTAACAAAAAATTTTTCAAACAGTATTTTTGATAACATGTATATGTTATCAAAACCTATACCCCCCTATTTCACCCCCTTGGGCCGATTGTGCCCCAGCAGATCCCGCCGATATTTTGGCACCTTGAATAACAGAGATATGTTTCGTCTGTATATAATTACAAGAAATTAGCATCACAGTATCAAATACGTGATTTGATGCAAGATAAAAGAAAAAAGTTTAAAATTAAAAGATTGCTTTGAAAAACTCATCTGCATTTGGATCGTTTTTAGATTATCATCATTTCTAGTCATTATTAAATCTATGCATTGAATTAAAAGTTTGAAATTTTCATCGGCATGTCAATCAGAGTTAACACGTTATAGCGTGAAAATTCAGAAAACTCAGCTAACTAAGCGGGGAACCCACTGTAAATTATGAAAACAAGACTACTTTTGTTTCACAGGAACTCCCAAACGTGATATTCATTTAGAATGCAGGACCCAGATAGAATATTTTTATCTCATTGGCCGTTAGTTTTAATTTTTACTGCAATGCGTTTGGTTAAATGTTTGAAGGAAGGTTATTCTCGTTTTTTGATGCAGATTTGAGTAATTCAACAAAACTTCAGAAAAATAGTTGTTTGAAATTTTTACTCTATTCTCGAATATTAACAATTAATTCTTCAGAAAGACATTCTAAACACTTAATGGTAGATTGAGAGTTGAACAAGGGAATCATGAGTTGATAATTTTTGTCAGTTTGAAGGAAGAACATTCAATTGATATTGAAAGGAACTACTCCAACTCTGAAATGAAGTATTCCATTAAGTCATTTGATGAACACAATTTCAATTTGAATTGCATAACAAATACAATATATGTGGGATGTATCCCATTTCTGAATGAATCAAATTTCTAGTATTTTCAAGCTATTATTAGTGTCGTTTTCCAAATCACTGCCATACTAGTCAAAGTAAATTTGAATATACGAGAATTGTCGTAAATCCAATTTTTATACCTCCGCGATAGAACCTCTGAACGACATTGAGGCATGGAGGTAACCAGTAGGTCTTCACGAGTTCCCTGAATGCTTTTGTTATTGGTGGAAAGCCTAGGTTTTTTTATGGTATTTCATTCTTTCTTTCGTATCATTATATTTTTGCTGAGAGTGACGGAATAGTCAGAACAATGAAATTCTATTGAATTCTGCTTTGAACTCAGACATTGTGTGTGGAACCTATCTGAATATCGAGGAATTAGTTTAGAAACCAGTGAATGAGCAAAAATCAAATAAAAAAGGGATAAATACGATTCAGAGAGTGCTGCATATCTGTTGATACCGACCCACGCTCTTGGCAACCTCAGCAAAAAATATTTTACAAAATTGACCATGTACAACATCAAATTAGTGAATATCGTCTTTTTATTCCGAGACAAAGGAAATGTTGATTTGGATTATAGAAAAGAGGTATCTAGAGGATTTTAACGAAAATTTGCAGACTCGCAGTGTACAAAATCGTTCAAAATTTTGGTGGTTGAGCAGACGAACGTTGCAATTGCACAGAATAACCTGAAGAAGATGGTCAATGATGACAAAACTCTACTCAAATGGATAATATCTCATGGAGAATCGAACTCTTATGGTTATGATCCCGAAACCAAGCATAAGTCTACTCAATGTAAGCTTCCATTTGAGCAACTGCTGAAAAGAAGACGTGAAATGTCGATTCAATGTAAATGTTCTTTGTGGTGATCTTGTACAGGATGGACAGAGGTTGTAGTACTGCAGCTATGTGAATATTGTGAATAGAGGAAAATTACTTGCCTTCTCATTAATTTTATTACGATAAGAATTCGTTGTAGCAAACAGATTCAATGCATGCTAGCTTTGGAAATTGGAAATCCGTTAACCACCAATATTTTGGTTGCTTTTGAAGTTATGTGAAGATGTTTTTGGAATTTTAATGGCACTCTTTCACGTAGAATCGAACAACCTGCAGAGGAAAGTATAATACATATTCACTCAATTTTTGAGCCTTGACGTGTTTGCATGAGACACTGTAAATTGAATAGTTTTTCCCTAATTTTATCTAGAAAATCTATGTCCAATCACATAATTCACATAGAGTGATTGAAACGGCTCAGTTGAAGCGCTCATTAAGACAGTTGCTAATTCTAGCAATGACATTTCAGATAAACTATTTAATGTCAAGCTACAACAATTTTGTGAATATGATATCGTTTGACATAACAAAGCGACCATGCCGTACGTTGAATATGAGTATAGCGATGTGGGATGTTTACATCCGTCCACTAAGGTTCATTTTGACGATTGAATATACCATCACTACTGATGAAATCATTAGTCTGAAGTATTCCTCGAAAAAACTGCAGATTTTCTTCTGAATTCTGCAAAAATCATTTCAAAAATCGAGTCGACGTTGAAATTCTCCTAGTTGCAAAATTTAGGATATCCTCTTTTCATAAGGTTTATATCTATCTTCTCGAGAATACTGAGCGCTTGACTCCCAGATACCCTTGTCTTCATTTCAATGTGCCTGCTCTATACCGATGGGTTCCCAGTTACACTATGTATTACATCAATTATTGCATCATCTCCGTCAACAAATTCATATTTTTATTTCCTAGAGAGGTTAAAAGTAACATGGTTCATGAGATTTCCCCTCAATTTATCGAATGAGGTTGTCGCTTCGCAAGAAAACCATCCAAATACAAATAAATCATTACTCCTTTGAGTATAACATTCCATCAAACTTTTCAATATTTTGGTACGGCATGGTCGCTTCGTTATCACATACTATACTACATTCACACAATAGTTGTAACTTGTAACTGAGGACCTGGCCATTCAGGAACATCGAGGTTTTATGGCCTCAGAATAAATATCCCCACAAAAAGGAAGTTTTTGGTAAACTGTATTTTATATGAAAAGTAAGAGAAAGGAGAATACGGAAAACAAACCATTGTTGTTCAAGTACTTTATTTCATTATGTTATTTCTTAAGCAAGTTTCAATACTGTTGTGTATTAATTTCACATTTTTATGTTTTTTATTCTGGGTTGATTGAGGGAAAGTTTAAGCGACTCTCAAGAATTTCATACAAGTTCAGTTCTACCTGTCCAATTGATTGATCAAAACTTAAATTAAATACTAAATGAAGAAAACTGAGAATAGCTAACATCTTAAACAGTTCTGGATGTACCCACCATTGAAAAAAAAACTTCATAGTTAGTTCACATGTGCATACCTAATTGTTATGTTTTCTATAGAAAAGTAGTAGGTCTCCCTAATCAAGTCTCTCGAATCTTCTAAATATATTGATGTTACCCCCTAACAGGAAAATTATTTAACTGTTTAGATGCGATGAAATTGCTTGTCATTGTTCAACGTTGGGTAATGGATATGTCTTAAATAGTTTAAAATGATCATAACTAGAAAATTGGGGCTAGTCACAGTACCCACAATTTGTCCAAAACTCAAAAGAGTTTATTTCAGGATTCATTAGGAAAACATCCGAAAACTCAACCTATTAAAACCTTCGTATGATATGGAAGTTAGATTCCCAAGCCCAGTGGGGAGTTTCTACAAAACAAAGAGTTGTGACACTTAACGATTCCTTTGTTGTAAATTTGAAATCTTGACCCGTTTATCCACAAAATATGATTGCCTATATTAAGATTAAAATTCACCATTATATTTTTAATGGTGTTCTTATTTATTAAAAGTGGATCGCAGTTCTAGAGGGAGGTGAATTTCTGAAGAATGGTACCTCATTGTTATGTTTTCTATGGCAATAAGTCTCTTTTATGGTGTCTCTCAAATCTTCTAAAGTTATTGATGTTCCCCCTCTAACAAGAAAATTATTTAATGGTTTAAGATGCGATGAAATTGTTGGTCATTGTTCGACGTTCGGTATAATAGATATGTCTTTAAAAATTCAAAGAGATCATTTCTAGAAAATTGTTGATAGTTACACTACCCCCAATTTCTCCAAAACTCAGAAGAGTTCAGTTCGGGCTTCATTTGGAAAAGGGGTGAAAACTCGACTTATTAAAACTTCGAAAGAAATGGTTGTAAATTTGAAATCTCGACTCGTTGATCCACAAATTATGATTGTCTATATTAAGACTTTCATTCAACATTATATTTTTAATGGTGTTCTTATTCATTCGAAGTGGATCGCAGTTCTAGGGAGAGCTAAAGAATGATATTCGCGCAAATTCATTAATGCACGAATATGATGATTCCCATATATTCTGCTATTTCTCTCATTGAAATATTAAGATGAATGCCAATATATAGCAGTAGATTAATTTGTATAGCCTCACCTCTGATTGTTACAAGATGATCACCATGGAGGACATTCACCCTTTCTCATTTCGCTTCTAAACGAGAAAAAAATATTATTGAACCATTATCCATGAAGGCGCACTGCTTTCCGACAAATTTCCTTGTTTTATCAATAATTGAAGAACCTTCCAACGCACCCGTTAGTAAAATATGAAAGGATAATTTAAGAATCAAATTTACTGAACAAAATCACAGAAGAAGTCAAATTAATATGAATTTTATCAAGCTATTTTCATATTGGTGTTCTCTCATTTGGTTTTTGTAGTCAATTCCGAACGTTTTTGATAGTATCACAGACAGATGATAATCACTGCAAAACAATAGAGAATCGACAAGTAATAATGAGAACTAATTATGCTTTGACCCTGATCAGAACTGGACAAAGTTAAGTACAAATGAAATAGAAGAATGTTCTGAAACAATGCAATTCAAATGACATACTGAAAAGGAAGCAATGGGAAAATATACACTGCTACAATATAAAGCAGACTTATTTGATCCCTTGAATTTTTTTCTTTGGTGCATTTCTTCTGTCTCTAGAAATAACAAAGTTATTAACTATCACATGATTTGAAAAGTTGAGAACTTATGATAGACTCTCGTAGCTAATTTATTCTTCATCGTAGCGTTAATTTCGTCAAACAAAATCATGACAAATTACCCAGACACATAAAGGTATCCTGTGAATTCCGAACCTCAACTAAGTCTCGTTGAGGCTTTATTGAGAGAACAGCCGACTACATGGCTGTCATACAAAAACCATCACCCACTAACTTATTCATAAGATTATAGAGTTACAATGAAATATATAAATATCGTTGACGTATGCCAGTAGACTATGACGAAAGTTTTTCTCATTAAATATACACAGTGGACAGAATTAGTACTGCAGCCATTTGAAATATTGTGAATAGAGGAAAATCACCCGTCCACTTCATCATGCTCTTTTTGCGTGAGGAAATCATCGCTGCAAACAGATTCCAGGTAGTAAATTTTGTTTTCGAGTTGTTTTGAGATTTTGAAAATTATCGAAATCAATCAATTGCCAATATCCCGATCGTTTTTGGAGTTCTGTAAAAATGCTTTCGATGTTCTACCCTTTTTTGCGTAGAATCAAACTACTTAGGGAAATCGTTTGTCCTCGAACGACTTTTGAGTTGAAATGCAAACATGCATTTCAAAAATATTTCATGTGTGCACTCATCATCCACCTACGATGTGTTTCGATGAAAAACCGAAAACTGTACTACTTATTTCTGATTTGAACTAGTAACACGATGTCCATTCATTGATTTAACACGGAATGATTGAATTTGCTTAAGTATGTTCTATGCACTGGGATGAATTGAAAATTAGTTCTTAAAAGGAAGACTGAGATGAATTATTCAATGTTTCTTCATCAAGTTACAAGTATTGTGTGAATATAATATCCTTTGTAATAACGAAGCGACCATGCGGTCTGGAACGATCGAAAAGTTCGATATGATAACTAAGATAATGATGCTGTTGAAGCTGGTTATTCGAATATTTTTCCTGAGAGGGGATATTCTCATAAAAGTATAATAGATAAATTGAGACAAAAAATGAACATTCAATGTCGCAAGGAAGTAAGAATATGAAGTAGTTGATGGAGAAGATGCAACAGTTGATGTAATTAGTAGTGTAATTGCCAACCCATTGAATTGCAAACAGGGGTATTTTTGACTCGAGCGCTCAGAAGAAGATTCTCAGGAAAAGTAGATACAAGCAATAGAAAATGAAATTATCACAGATTTTGCTGTCAAAAGACCTCCAATGTCTTGATATTTAGAATTTTCCTCTGAAAAAACCTGAAGAGAATCCGTTTTTTCGAGAAATACTTTAGACTGATAAAGTTCAACTCAGCAGTTATTCAATATTTAATCGTCAAATAAAAAGTGGTAGTCAGATACAAACCTTCATCACTATATTAGTATTCAACATCAAGGCAGATATGGTTTCGAAATTTTCGTACAGCATGATCATTTCTTTATTACAAACGATATGAGATTCACACAAAATGTGTAACTTGATGAAAAGAGATCTAATAGTTCATCCGAATTGCAAATGCAAGAATTGATCTGCAAATTGTCATAATGATGTAGATACTTAGGTTATTTCAATCATTCCATGTAAATTCTGTGAATGCACATAGAATTACTAGATAAAGTTATAGACGAGTCTTAAATGAAAAATTTGGTGTGAATGTAATATATTTTTGGGATGGCTATAAATCAAAGTTGCCTATGGTTCAAATCAAAAAACGCATGTATCCATTATAACTCAAAAACTGTTGGCCAAAAATGTAATTTCTGTTCGTAGTTCCATTGTACGTGCAAAAGACAGAATGCTAAATTTTTTTTCACATGTCTCCAAGACCTACTGAATAATCGACTCTTTACTAATTCCTGTAATTTCTTAAATTTTCAATGAACTCTAAAACGAATTATTTTTACTTCAATATGTTTGAGTCATTGAATGCCTCATACAATAAGAAAATCGGGTAGGGGGTCGTATTACTCGATTCACAATATTTCTTATACCTGCAGTACTAAAACGTCGAAATCCGCTTTATATATTGTTTCGAATATTCAATGAAAAAGATTATCCAAATCAATTTGATTGTCATCAGGTTTTGGAAGGCTTAGCGTCAAGATAATTAATATAAATCTTAGAGAAGAATGCTATTTCATGTCTCAATTTGTCAAAGTTCAACACAAAATATATAATGATACAAATAATACAATTTTTCACTAAAGTTATATTACTGAAATTATTGAAATTAAGCTGCGTTTATATTTAATGAAAGATACCTCATAATTAAACATTAAACGTATCCATATAGAAAATTTCAGTTTATTCCTACAATTGTAAAATATGAACCACCATCCTTTTAAATATTCGAGGTTGAAGCCACGTCAGAGAAGGAGCAGAGTTACCTAATATGAGAAAAAACAAAATATTGTGAAAAAATATGGACTCATTGAGTCACGATTATTTTCATCGAGATGTATCTTACAACAATGCAAATAGTTTCTTTTTTACTTAAGATGTATCAAAATAACTGAAACATTTACATCTTACTTTCATTTACATAGTTGCGATAAAAAAACCATTCCTTGCAATTATTTTCGAATTTTCCAATCACCAAATGAAACGGTTTCACCTAAAACTCGTTAACTCTGGTATGGCTATCTCGTAAAAAGATTGATGAGGATCGTTCTTTCTCAGACTGTGAACTCAACAGGTACTTTATCAACTCTATCAAATTTACTGAATCTAGCACATTCCCCCGGGACCCACGCAGAGACTCTCCGATAGCAATTATTCACTGTAATGAGTATATCGATTTCAGCGTTCCACCCAGTGACCTACTTTTGCGTTTGGGAGAGCACGACCTTTCTACTGAATCTGAGCCATATTTGCATCAGGAGCGAAGGGTCCAGATTGTAGCATCGCATCCCCAATTCGACCCTAGGACATTCGAATACGACCTAGCCCTACTGCGATTTTATGAACCTGTTACTTTTCAACCGAATATAATCCCAGTTTGTGTACCGCAAAGTGATGAAAACTTTGTCGGTAGAACTGCCTACGTAACAGGATGGGGAAGACTTTATGAAGGTAAGCATTGAAAAATATATTCCAGAAAATTATAATAAATATTCACAATATGCAAATCTCACAGTAATATTGACAAAATCTCCTCATCTACTTTCTTAAATGCCACAGCCTATGCATATAAATTTTGTATTCGAGTAAAGTTTTGGTTGTGCGGTTGGACTTTTTTAGTAATATCATTTACAGGATTTTATTGTGAAAAAGTTTGGAGAACTAGTACTTGCAAATTACCATATCCCATAAAATATTTGTTAAAAACTAAAGAAAGTAGTTTTATGACCATATACAGGGTGCTTCAACAAAAACTAAACAGAGGCTACCAAGATATTCATTTGTGATCAAAGCGCAAAGACAGATTAATTTTTGTTTCAAGGGGGAGATCTTTTGGGGTACAAAACTTGCCTGAAATATCAACCCCCTAAGCGTGGGTTGCAATCCTTGAACATTTTGAATAGGGAAGATGGGTCGAGTGATGACTCAAAAGAAAGGTGGTATCTTTGTCTACATCGCTTTGAACGAATTTCTATTTTTTAATTGAAAACTATAGAGGATACAGGGTGAGCAATTGAAATATTTTAGTGAGGTATTAGTGCATGGTTCGAGTGATACCTCGAAAACTGAAAATAGAGAGACTATGGAACAGATTCATTCCAGATCAAAGACTGTCATCTTTGATCTAAATGAATCTATTCCAGTTTTAGCACTAATACTCCAATAGTCTTGGGGCGATAGTCTTCTCTATTTTTCAGTGGCTCACTCTGTATCTTCTACAGTTTTCAATCAAAAATGAAAATTCTTTCACGGGAATGCAGACAAAGATAATACCTTTCTTTCTAGTTATCACTCGACCCATCTACCCTCTTCCAAATTTTCAAGGGTTGTCACCCCTGCTCCAGGGGTTAAAATTCGAGAGGAGGATTGTACTTGATGATGACTGCCATTGATCAGCATGGATCTGTTCCATTTTACCTCACAGAAACTTGAATTGTCTCAGGGAAATAGCCTTCCCTATCTTTCAGTTGCTCACCCTGTATCTTTTACAGTTTCCAATTAAAAATGGAAATTCGTTCAAGGAAATGTAGACAAAGAGACTACCATTCTTTTGAGTCATCACTCGAACCATCTTTCTCATTCAAAATGTTCATGGATTGCAACCCCTGCTTAGTACGTTGATATTTCAGGCAAGTTATGTACCCCAAAAGATGTCCACTTTGAACCAAACATTGACGTGTTTTTGCGTTTTGATCAGAAATGAATCTCTTGGTAGATATTGCCTCTGTTTAGTTTCCGTTGAAGCACCCTGTTTGTGTTGGATCCATTGTTTTTGTCAGGTTATACAAAATGAGACAGAATTAATACCACAATTCAAATTTTGAATCTACCGTACAATATATACATAATATTTCAATTTTTAATGTAATAGACAGACTGCAAATATTTCATCCATATAAATTTGATGGAGGGATTATTTCAAACGAATAACTCACTTAATTGTACAGAATGAATATATCTCGTTTTCATATGTTTTTGTGGGATATTTCGATTATGAATAGAATTTGAGATATGCGTTTGTTACATATTGCATGTTTTTCAAAGAAATCAATAATGCCACAAATATTTCGGGTGTCTCTTTTACTATTTTTGAGATACGGGATAACTGAAAATATGTCATTTTCTGCCACCGTCCGCATTAAAGTAATGATGAGATATAGAGGATAAATTGAAACGGTCATTTATAAACATATTTCTGTAGAATATAGTCGTGTTCTCTTTTTTCCATGGGTTACAGTTTCGAGTCTATAACAAAGTAAACGAAGAAAGTGAGATCAATTTTTCAAGTCTTCTGTAGAAATATAAAAGAAACGGGGGTATCGAGAACCAGTGTATACAAAGTTCAAATTCACAGCTTATAAACATTAACTTGTTTATCAGCTGTACACTACTGAAACTGAGAGTCGATTGAATTTTTGCTATTCCAATTGCAATCGAAATATTCATCAATATGAAATTGTGAATAGACTAGAGGATGCCAGGAAATGTTTGGCTTTAAGGATTCCTCTTTTACTCTCAACAGAAATATGATATTTCAAATGAACGAAGAAAATCTCAACTATGATGGATACTCAAAAATTCTGGAGAAAAAATTCATGTGAATTATAGAAGACATTTCCCTTGCCCAACTCAATGATATATTACCCCAGCTAGAAGAAGTCCAAGCTTACAATGCAGAAATAATGATAAACTGGCTCAACTCCTGAAAAAAGAATAGGGATGAATGAACTTATTCGTTGGCCACTTCAATCTCCGGATCTATCAGTTCTATTCCATTTTTGGGCTGCTTGAAAAAATAAGATTTTTGTAAGGTGATACGAAAACATTCAACTACTGAAGGAAACCACAGAGAATTTGGGGAATACTCTTGAAGAAATACATGAATTATGCCAAATATGTGGGAAACATAATGATGTGCCAGTGGAGGCGTATCTGAGTCTTTTTATCCACCTTATAAATTTTCTGCCAATTTTATGCTTCTCATTTTTATAACTCTTCTGTACCGTCACCCAAAGCCAAATAGGAAGAAGATAAATGGATTTTGTTACATTAAATGAATAGACTGTATAACATTTTTGAAAAGCTTATATGAGTGGATAAAATGAAAAATAAGGTTACAGGGTATTCCATTCAAAAACAAGTAAGTCATGTCAATATCTCGAAACTATAACTCTTGAAAATAAAAGTGCGCCAATTAATTCTAAGCAAACAAAATGACAGTTTCAACTTTTTCAATATATTTTGCATTGAGAATATTGCAGGTTGTGTGTGAAAATGGCAAATTTTCTAACCATTTTTCACAGAAACTATGACACATAGACGCAATACGTTTGAGGCTTCTTTGGTGTCTTAAAAAGTAGCACAGTATTACGAGTATCTTATCAGTCTATCTGTAGTCGTAATCAAGATACTCCACAAAGCATACGAAAATAGGACACCCTGTACATTGAATGACGTTTCGTTGAAAAGTTCGTGTGGCTTCATAACCTATCTGAACTGCAGCCAATGTGATCTATTGTTCATGACTGCACTATTTGTTCACTTGTTCAAATCGTTTACGAAATAGGGAAAGTTTTTGTTTTCACTATTTTCAAGTTTAGTTATCTGTTGCAGAAGTATGTACACATAATCAAATTTATATGGAATCTGTCAATATTTCGAATATTACCTTAGGGATTTTGGAAATTTCGAAGAATCGTTGGAATTTATTCTTCTAGAGATATTTCAATTGAAAAATGAAATAAATTAGCGTTTATTTTAAGAAAGAAACGAATAAAACAAAATAAGTGACTCTTTATGCGTGAAGTAAGAGAATTGAAAATTGATTCCCAAGCGTTAGGTGTTTTTTTCTCGACCTCAGTACCTTGTATTACCTCATCTTGCTCTGATACTAGCCTGAACCTGCCTACACATGTTTTGGATTAGATTTTCGACTTCCTCTGGGGTGAATTTCTCTTCTGTGGCGGCTTGGATGAGTTGTTGTGGGGTGCTTGGATTATCCTGGCGCGATCTAATTTTCCTTTTGAGATTGTCTCATGAATATTCGTTAGGATTTAGGTCTGGAGAGCAAGCTGGCCAGTCCAAAATAGCGATTTTCTCTGTTTCAAGATAATGTCACGCTGGGTTGCTGGTATGCGGAGTATTATATTGCATAAAAGTGAGATTCTCACCAAGGGCATCTCGCCAGAGTCTCACTGAGGGCTCCAGCACTAGGATCACGTATTTTCTAGCCTATACACTCGCAGGAAACGAAATCAAATCTGTTTTGCCTCCCAGCATAAGGCCACCTCGAAACATCATACTGCCCCCTTGGTATTTCGGAAATTGTCTTGCACCTCGGAGTCTAGCTTGTCTTCATCTGATCGAACACCAATGCTAGTCTCCTCCGGAAAAAGATCATTTCGCCAATTCTCAATATTCCAATTTTGGTGTTCGATACACCAATCAAGTCTGTAAATTTTTTGTTGTCTGGTTAGCGTTAGAACTCTTGAAAGATTTCTGTTGTATAAACCCTTTGAACAAAGTCTTTGACGTATCGTTTCGACTGATACACTGATGCCTGTGGTCTTTGGAGTATAGGGTGCGACGTTCAAGGGTCTCTTCTAGCAATTTGGCACAAAAAGCGGTCTTGTTCTTCAAAAGTGATCTTCCGACAACTTTTTCTAGGTCTATTTTGCAGATATTGTAGCTCCACGTATCGAGCGTAGGTTTTGAAATCACCCCCTGTGATACCCCATTGTGGCCGCTATATCCCTCTGAGTCACCCCTTCTTAAACTAGGGCAATTAGTTGACCCTTCTGCACATCGAAAAATCCAACGTGAGGCATTTTAATTTATAATTATTGGCTTTTTTAAATTTTGGAATTCATAATTTTGAATCTCAGTTACGACTAAGTACAATATCCCGAACATGTGGTGATAATTCAACATTTCTCATCATACTATCCAGTTGTTTTAAAACAGAAAACTTCATTCTCCACAAGATCCATGGTTAAAACAATCAATATTTTGAAATACCATGTGATAGAACCACTCGGAATAAATTTGGTTATGTGTTTGTCTCGTATTAGCAATTGTCTTTCAACTCAGAAGTGTCCTAGAACCACTTCAGGAATAAATTTGGTAACTATGTGTTTGTCTAGTATTTGTGCCCTGTTCATAATTAGCAATTGTCTTACTTGTAATCCTTTCCGCTTACTTGTTTGTGCTTTTCCAGTGCTGGTGTGTTCTTCACACCATATCAGCTTCTGACTGAAATAGATCAGAACCTAAATTTTGTTACCTTTCTAGCAAATCTAAGTAATTTCTGACATCTACAGACAGAAGGAACGTTCATTCTGGGTGTCGGTTAGTATAATAATCACAGCATCTTCGAATTTCTTTCGTAGAATTCCTTGACGGTACATATTTACAGCAAGTGTTTCTGCTAACAGGATATTGGGGGTAATAATGATGATGTACTTTGAACAAAGCCTACCCGCACCCATGGCCTCACTTATTTTGCATCAATCTATGTACCAGAGGGGGTCTTTGCATTAAAAGTTTAATTGTCTGTTTTGCTGCAATAAAGAATTTTGTGATGACTTCAAAGGGAGTATTAAACTCCCTTTGAACTTATTCTGCAGATTTTCACCATAATATCCAGGAATTCTTTGAGATCACCAATTAATAATTTTCCCCTATGTCTTGGAACCGTAATGCTGGTATTAAACATTCTTGAGCATTGTATCTCTGTGATCTTCACAAAGATAGAGATAGAGATACGATATCCCCTTCCCGCAGTGGTCGTGCTTGTTCTCATAGGTCACATATGCTTTCTTAGGATGGTATTTTCTGTTTCTTCATCCTTTGTTCCGACAATCCAATAGAAAGCCCATTCGGAAATCTACCATTTAGGGTTCGCTGTCTTCATTTTGTGAATGCATGTAAGGTTGTTTTATCGAATTGGATAGTGAACCCCTCTTGTGCTTTTACTTATTCACAATATTCTGCGTTTTCTGCATCAGATTCCATAATATACAGTTTTGCTTTCTTCTAATTATGATTACCAAGTATTGTGCATTGAAGCCAATGTTGTTCATTTTAGTAAGACTCCAACAGCAACTATTGACTATAGCAGAGATAATTGAGTACCTCCTCGTAGACATCTTTTGACTTCGAATACCAAAACTTCAGAGTCCCTGAGGGAGGTGTCATGGAACTAAGTCTGAATATTTCTCTTATCCTCTTATTAGTAGGCATTTCGACATCTTTGCAATCGAGGGTCACAGATGCCATATAGTGTGCACTTTGTTGACTTTTCAGTTGGATTCTCTGAAAATCTGACAAAATTAATAGCAAGGTAGAAATTCCTTCAATTTGTGCATGGTATTTTGAAATGACCACCAAGTTAAGGAGTAAACTGAGATCGTAGAAGAGAACTTGATGAGAAAAATTGAGTTTCTCTATAAATTCCGTTTTTTGAGGAAAAATTCAATTGCGACAGACACCTCTGCTCAACTAGAGGTCTGGATTTTCTCGTGCTCATTGGAGTTTCGGGATCTGTAGGAGATTATGATATTAGTATCGATTTGAAATTATAGTGACGTTCTGGTGTCCATAAGTCTGTAAAGTTTTAAATTGATTTGGTCATTTTTCTATGAAAACAAAATTGAAAACGAATTCGGAAAATTATTTGGATTACAATGTCCAGAAAAGATAGGCGGAAGGGCAAAATCTGCGAAAGCAGTAATATTTTATGGATATTCTTCCAAACCAGATTAACAATGGGTTAGTAGCCTAGGAGGCTATTTTATTTCAAAGATTTTTCATAAGTAGGACAAGCTTTATTAAAAATGCAGAAACGTTTTCTTATCACGAACTTAATCGTTTCAGCAACCTCAGTTTTTCTCTTGGTTTCTGGGCTGCACATGAAAATGTTCGTACAAAGTTTTTCAGAAGCATTCTTCAACCATTTCATTATCATTCTTCTGCTTTTTGATTGATATTACATTTGCCTAGTGAAAGTAAAAGTATCAATTTCAGTACTAACCCCTATTTCTCATGTCTTTGCATGAAAAATCTTTCCGGACTAATGCCTGCATTTTGATCGATCATTTTTTGTGCATAAATTGTCTATCAGGTCATAAAATTGTAATATGATTCTGATTAATAAATTTTAAAACGGAAAGAATGCTAAAATTTAGGGAGATATTATATCGTTTCTGGCAGTATTCAACCCATATTTCAAATTTGAATAAGATTATAAATTCATATTGAATATTGAAGATAGTGAATTCAAGAGTATCAGGGGGCTCCCACCAAGTCGAGCGCGAAGCAAACACCACCGTACTATCGCTAGAACCATTTCGCCGCATTTTCAGGCCCTTATTTGAGAATCTTTGGGTAAGACAAGAACGCACAATATTTTGTGATCTAGTATATATATATATATATATATATATATATATATATATATATATATATATATATATATATATATATATATATATATATATATATATATATATATATGATATATATATATATATATATATATATATATATATATATATATATATATATATATATATATATATATATATATATATATATATATATATATATATATATATATATATATATATATATATATATATATATATATATATATATATATATATATATATATATATATATATATATATATATATATATATATATATATATATATATATATATATATATATATATATATATATATATATATATATATAATATATATATATAAATTCGAATAACAGGATTTACAATAAATGATTATATCTATAATTTTGGGGTGTGTCACAAAAAACTCGTAACCCTGTCGCTATTGCACAAGCAATAGCTTGTCTGTTTATGTTGTGTTAGTGTCGTGTGTACATAAAGAGTACCAAAGATTTTTCTGCTTAGCTGCTTCAATTCTTATCTTGCACACCATGACTACCAGACGAAGACAAGGGTGAAAGGAGGGGGTTTGGGACAGGAATCTGTAACAACGGAAAAGGAAAACCAGCAGAAAAATGTTTCAACAATGATACCTGACTCTTATATGTCGAAGCACATTTGATTTAAGAAAAGATTTTACATAGCAAGCACGGCCATAAAAAGCACTAAGGAGATAATCAAAAATTACTTAATCTGCGATATTTCCTCTTTTCCTGAGATGTTCTTCCGTCGCAGTGTAAGTCTTCTGAAACATAATCACTTCCTTGTTCCTGCTTGCCAATTTTGAAGTATAATCGCACAATCCCTTCAATATTCAAACACAAAAAAACAATTCCGTCTCTGTTTGACCGAGACAGCCCTGATTGCTAGGTTCAGGTCTAAGTCATGCCGATTATGATCTATAGATGTTCTAGAATCATTATGACCCCAATAATTTCGGTTGATATCTCCCATATATCATTTCGTCTAGTAACCTATAATCACATACTTAAAATTCAAACTTACAAGTATGTAGGTCGTTTAGTTCCCAAGATAAGCGAAAGCAAAGTTTCGCATTTCTGACACTCGCTCACTCACTCACTCGCTCACTCATGATCATCAGAATAGAACTAGAACTTTCCATAAACTCAGAGAGCAGGAATTCGGTACAGAGTTAGGGTTTAATGGCAACATAAAGGGAAAAATATAAAACTTGGGTAGTCAAAGATCTGGAACAGTCCAACCAAACTATTAAAGATCGACATACCGCCTTCACAAAAAATATTCAACTTGGTGGGCCGCTTCATTTGATGTCAAAAATCGAAAGTCTGAAATATCTGATGAAGAACCCCCAGCTACTCTCAGCTGAAAAAACTCGACTGACATTGCAAAAATCCAGCGTAATGGGACACAACTTCTAATTTAATCTAGCCTATAGTGTCCCACTATCATTGCTGGACGAATGCCTCCCCTTCCGCCTTCAATACGCATAAAAATAAATAAAAGGGAAACTCAGGATAAGACTAGACTGGCTTTCATACTTATATTTACAAGTTTACAAAAAGAAATAGCGAAAGGGCAATACGAAAAACTGTTGCTAATGTACAAAAATTCGACCAGGAAAAAAGAAAGGGAGATTTGTAATAATAAAAAACTATTCCTAAAAACAAAACAAAAATTTCAAATAAGAAAATCTAATGAAATAAATTAATATGCCTACAAAAATAAGTGGAATTCTACCAAGAACATTATGTAAAAAACTAGCCAAGTCTCGATGGAGTAGCTTGTTTATCTCTAAAAAGTGATGAAATGTAGACAAGGTCGTGCCAAGTATCAGGTTCCTTACTGCGACTTCTTTATTATTATAGTTGATGTTGTGTGACTTGGCTGTTGAAAGGTACACAAGGGTACAAAATCAGGTGCTCCATGACACCTTTGCACCAACCTCTCCCCAGAACCGCTACTTATTGACGATGGAAAAGTAACAGAATGCGAGTAGTCTGCTGAGGACAATTTCTGAGTTGCTCATACAAGACATACACATAACCAAGTCCGACTTATAATCATTGCTAGAAGTCCATCTGTACGTCTTTTTTATCTTAGATCGGTGGCCGATTTGACGCTCCAAAAAAAAGAGAGCAGAAGTCAGCATTGTCAATGCTGAATGCATGTGCAACAGCAGACCAAAATAAGACACTTGCATTACCAATACCAGTATGGGCTATTATCTCGCTTAACAAACGTAGGTAGTTACAACAGATATAACATTACATGTAAACAAAATTGACTTATACCTACCCACTGACGAATAAAAAATGTTCAACTTCCAAGTCAGACAACATTAACTATAATAATGAAGAAATCGCAATAAATAACCTTAGACTTGGCACGACTTTGTATAGATTTCATTACTTTTCAGAGATAAACAAGCAGCTCCATCGAGACTTGGCTAGTTTTTTACAAGATATTTTCGGTGGAATTTCACTTCGTTTTGTAGAAATGTGGCATATTGATTTAATTTATTAGATTTTCTTATTTGACAATTTTGTTTTAAGGAGTAGTGTTTCATTATCAAAATCTTCCATTTCTTTTTTCCGGGTCTGATTCTTGTACATATGAACCCATAAAACGCTTACACTTTATCTTTTATTTAAAATATATTTTAGTATATTAGTACGAAAATTTTTGAAATTTCAGGAAATAATTAATTTTATCAGATATAAATTTTAGGTTAGTGTTCAATTTATGCATTTAGGCTGCTATAGCAGTCTAAAATAAGACACTTGCATCCAATTACCAATACCAGTATGGGCTATTATCTCGCTTAACAAACATAGGTAGTTACAACAGATATAACATTACGTGTAAACAAAATTGACTTATACCTACCCACTAACGAATAAAGAATGTTCAACTTCCAAGTCAGACAACATTAACTATAATAATGAAGAAATCGCAGTAAATAATCTTAGACTTGGCACGACTTTGTCTAGATTTCATTACTTTTCAGAGATAAACAAGCAGCTCCATCGAGACTTGGCTAGTTTTTTTCAGGATATTTTCGGTGGAATTTCACTTCGTTTTGTAGAAATGTGGCATATTGATTTAATTTATTAGATTTTCTTATTTGACAATTTTGTTTTAAGGAGTAGTGTTTCATTATCAAAAATCTTCCATTTCTTTTTTCCGGGTCTGATTCTTGTACATTATCAACAATTTTCTGTATTGCCCATTCGCTATTTCTTTTGGTAAACTTGGAAGTATAAGAGCCAGTCTAATCTTATCCAGAGTTTTCCTTCAATTTTATTCATATGCGTATTGAAAGCAGAAGAAGAGGCATTCGCCCAGAAATGATAGTGGGACACTATAGGCTAGATTAAATCCCACTATGCTGGATTTTTGCAATGACAGTCTATTCTTTTCAGCTGAGACTAGCTGAGGGTTCTTCATTAGATACTTCAGACCTTAGATTTTTCACATCAAATGGAGCGGCCCACCAAATTGAATATTTTTTGTGAAGGCGGTATGTCGATCTTCAATAGTTTGATTAGGGTGTTTTCTAATCAGGGTCACCAGGTACTCCAGATCTTCGACTATCCTAGTTCTTATCATTTTTCCGTTTATGTTGCTATTAAACCCTAACTCTGTACCGAATTTCAGCTCTCTGAATTTATGGAAAGTACTAGTTCTATTCTGATGATGATGAGCGAGTGAGTGAGTTAGTGAGTGAGTGAGTGTCATAAAAGCGAAATTTTGCTATCGCTCAACTTCGGAACTAAATGACCTACAGACTTGAAATTTTGGATTTTAGGTATGTGTTTATAGCTGACTAGAAGACAAAAATGTCTGCGTTCTTGTCCCACCCAAAGGTTCTCAAATAGGGGCCTGAAAATGCGGCGAAATGGTTCCAGTAAATAATGGTACGGCAGTGTTTGGTTTGCGCTCGACTTGGCGGAGGCCCCGTAATACTCTTGAATTCACAATCTTCAGTATGAATTCAAAATTTTATTTCAATTCAACATATGGGTGGAATACCGCAAGAAACGAGTTAAATTGAAAAAGTATGATATCTCCTTGATATTTTGCATTCTTTCCGTTTTAAAATTCATTCAGCAGAGTCAAATTACAATTTTATGACCTGACAGACAATTTATGCACAGAAAATGATCGATCAAAATGCAGGCTTTGGTCTGGAAAGTTTTTCCATCCAAAGTCATGAAAAATAGGAGATAGTACTGAAATAGATACTTTTACTTTCACTAGGCAAATGTAATATCAATCAGAAAGTAGAAGAATGGTAACAAAATGGTTGAAGAATGCTTCTGAAAAATTTTGTACAAACATTTCCATGTGCAGCGATGAAACCAAGAGAAAAACAGAGGTGCCTGAAACTCAGATTTAGTTCGTAATAAGAAAACCTTTATAACTTTTCAACAGAGCTTTGCCCTTGAGCCTATCTTTTCTGGACATTGTAATCCAAATAATTTTTCGAATTTGTAGTCAATTTTGTGTTAGTAGAAAAATGACCAAATTATTTCGGAATTTTACAGACTTATGAACCCTAGAACTTCACGATAGTTTCAAATCGATGAAATAATAAACTTTGTGTAATCATCTCCAATGATAACAAGCAAATCCAGACCTCTAGTTGAGCAGAAATATCTGACACAATTGGACTTTTTTTCTCATCAAGAGACAAAAGAAATCATGAAGAAATTTATGGATTTGAAAATGGAGAGAGCAGAAGTAATTTTTAACTCATCAAGAGACTTCAAATGTTCATATAGATAGAAGTCCGTCTGTATATCTATTTTATCTTAGATCGGTAGCTGATTTGACGCAGCTCATTTCTTTGAAAAGGAGAGAGCAGAAGTAAGCATTGTCAATGCTGAATGCATATGCTACAGCAGCCTAAAATAAGACACTTGCGTCCAATTACCAATACCAGTATGGGCTATTATCTCGCTTAACAAACATAGGTAGTTACAACAGATATAACATCACGTGTAAACAAAATTTACCTTCCAAGTCAGACAACATTAACTATAATAATGAAGAAATCGCAGTAAATAACCTTAGACTTGGCACGACTTTGTCTAGATTTCATTACTTTTTAGAGATAAACAAGCAGCTCCATCGAGACTTGGCTAGTTTTTACGGAATGTTTTTCGTGGGATTAACATATATTATCTAATTTGCATTATGCATGGAATACCTTTTGGTTGCTTTACGTTCAGTTTAGGTGAAATCTTTTGTGAGTTTTCAATTATTAGATAATTTCTGACAGAAAACAGTTCTTCAATGCTTCCCTTGTAGCATGACATCGTTTTGTTTCTATTCGTATATATCTTTACAATATACACTCATTTCTCAATTTCAGTTATTCATATGTTAAATTTGTATTGAAAATGACGGTAGGCAAAAAAGCATCGTTTGTGTAGAAGCATCATTAATCTAAATACCAAGGTTTAGTGTTCTTTGAGAAATCCACTCAAAGAATTAATAATAGAGACGCTTTTCATCAAGCAAATAACGCTACTTAGTTCTGTCATAACAAATCTGAAGAAATGAAATGAATATGAATGTTCCAACTCCGGAAATCTACGAGCCTTGAAGTCGCAGTCACGCTTCCTTCAGTTTAAAAAGCTGAGCTGCCAGACTCTTGGGATTAGCTGAAGATAAATTAATTCACTTTTATTTTCCTGTTTCTAGATGGGCCACTGCCTTCCGTTCTCCAAGAAGTATCCGTTCCGGTAATAAACAACTCGGTTTGCGAGTCCATGTATAGATCTGCCGGATATATTGAGCATATTCCCCATATATTTATATGCGCGGGTTGGAGGAGAGGTGGATACGACTCATGTGAAGGTAATTCATTTATTATATTCTATTTCCAGATATTTGTATGTAATACAATATAATACATATTGATTCTATCACTGTATTGATGGTATTCAGAAATATTTGACTTGTATCCTTCAGATATACAGTAATATATTGTGAATAAATATTGAAGACTACCATGAAAATTCCCAAAATGAATGGTTACTAAATCTCATCTTATTATTTCAATGTTGATTTATAATTTGACCTTATTTATCCAAAAATTATTGTTTATTTTTTTCTTTGAATTATGTAAGAGACCATAAATTTTGAGGGTCAAAAGCTATTTGCATTTGTGATAAGTACAAGCCATTTTCAATTTTTTAATTTTATTTCTTTCGAATATTTTAATATGACATTCTCTTGATTTGGGCATTGAGATATCTATACATAAATACACTCACCGTAAATTATCCCCTAGTTCGAAACCCATAACTCTTTGACTTCTAGTTCGATTTCCTGGAATTATAGATTTTTTGGCATTTGCAATAGCAATATACGGGGGTGAAAAAAACCCTCTTTCTTAAAAATTTTCAATCGGCCTCTGAAATTTCTGAGCTGAATTTTGTCATGGAGATACACGTCATTAAAAGGATCACGGATGCAATCTTTGATTCATGACACTAGCTAAGTTTTGTGCAAGAGATCAAGGAATACAGTTTTTCGTTACCATAGTTAGTAGGACAGCAAAATTTTTCATTTGCGAGAAGAATGAAATGTTAAATAAGTTGAAGCATATAAACAGAAAGTTATTGAATATGCACCCCCTCAGTAAAGGATGTTCTCCCTTCAAGATCTTATCAAGGCTTCAATGCATCTTGGCATACCATCGATGAGATTGCGGATGTACCCATGTTATATTAAATCCTACTCCTCTTGCAGAGTCTGACCTACATCATTAAGATTCTACGCGTATTCTAACCATCTTTTTCCAGACATGCTCAATCGGATTGAAATCAGGGCTACTTGCCGGTCAGTCTATTCTGAATATTTCGAGTCCATCAAGGTTATCACTCACAACTCTTGCGATATGAGGTGCGGCATTATCATGCATTAGAATGAAGTTTTCGCCCATATTTTGAGTGAATGAGACAACCCGAGGACCTGAAACTTGCGATAAGTACCTCTCAGCAGTGGTGGATGCTTTATAAACTGTAACTAATTCTATTTCTTCTTCAATATATATGCCAACCCGAGCTAGTACTAACACACCTCCATAACTGATTCTTGTACCAGAATTACCTCTCTTTCCTAACTCTCGCCAGTTAACAAGAAACTCTGGTACTCCCACCTGGAGATTTTAGGCAAAATCTGGATTCGTCAGAGGACGGAACAATACGCCATTCTTCATTGCCTTAATGCTGGTGTTCTCTGGCGAATTGAAGTGGTGCTGTGCGGTGTATTCTATACAATTCTGGCCCAGTTAAGTTCTCCTGGCACAAAGGCAAATTTCTCTCAAACATCCCCTCCCTCACAATCTAACCTGACATATTGATACTTGCCTTACTCCCTCTAACCTATTTCTGAGCCTTAAAAAACGATAAACGCGAATATTCGCATTTCTCCCCGATCCCCTTCGCCTTGTGAATTCGCCTGTCTCGTAGAAATGCTACTATACGCTTTGAACGCTACTTCTTACTTGAAGCACCAATTTGTCTAGCGATATAATCTTGCGATCTTCTATCAGTTTTCAATTGTTGTACTTGAGCAGCATCAATTGCAAATAGGACCTCAGTTGAAAATATTCAACAATTTCTATTTTTCATTTGAAAAATTATGGTATTCTCGATGCGTTGAAAAATTTATGGGACTTTGTATGAATTCTGGTATATTTTCAACGCCATGAATCAAATACTGCGTGATTAAGAATCAATTTAGCTTTGGAATGGAGTGTATCTTTCCGACAAAGTTTAACTCAGAAATTTTACAGAGCCATTCCAAATTCGTGAAGAAAATATCCTCTCTGGTTTTCCATTGATTCTGGCTATTCAAAATACATTTTTGAACATTACCAAGATCAATTGATATTCTGTGTTAAATAATGTGTAATCTATTCAAAACTCAAAGATATCGGGTGATGAAAGAAAGAGTTATGAAGTTTCGAACTAGAGGATAGTTTCTGCTCGACCCAATTTGTCGACGATGAGTGTATTATAACATTTCTGATGTTTGCTCTTTTGGTAAAACTTTTCCAGTGACATTTCGATCATAACTAAGTTAAGATGTCTGACTACGAACCATGTTGAATTTTCCTTAATTCGATAATTTTGAGGAGTATCATATTAACCATCATTACCATACATAAGGTTCACGAATATTGAAAAAACCAAATTTTCAGAACCCACAAGTAAAAATATAAAATTAATAGTATTCTTATTTATATCGGGTAATTATTCATTCTGTAATGGTTTAATAACTATGTTCCTGTCGAATATATTGGAAAAATATATAAAGAGAAAAATTAGGTGCTCTTCTGCTTCATGTCTTGAAATTATAAATTTTAATGGAACCCCCTATGTTTTCCTCCCTTTCTGAACTTGTTAACCCGAAATAGGGTGAGTTTCTTCAGATTTGTTTATACCTCAACTGAACCCTTTTCGAATCAATCGGCATTTAAGGAAAATGTGACTTTTTTCGAAAATCTCCTTCATCTACTAAAAGCGTCTTTTAATTTAAATTTTAGTACTGAATTTTTCTCTCAAACTAGAACAACCATCATCAATTAATATTTGTAGATAATTCCCTGGAGAGTGTTCTATGATGGATGAAAAAATTTTGTTTTGAGGATAAAACCTCAAATGGATCATTCTTTATTCAGTCACTCGAACTGAAAGACAACTCCAATACCTATTCAAATGTATTTGGTGTCTCTATACTCTATCGATCCATAGTTGAAAATGATTCTGTATTTTATGGTAGAAGTTTCACATACTTCAATAAAATATTGTTCTGAAATTCTTAAAGATGGTCCAATTAGTAACAATTTCCGAGAAAAAGGTGTCCAAAATGATTCATTTGGTTTGCCATTCCAATTCTACTAAAAATTTCTCTTCACGGTATTGACATTATCCGGAATAATAATTTGGATAGCATCATATCATCCCATTCACTTCATTCAGGTGAATTTAGTGTTGACGCCACCTTGTGAGTAAAGTCCATAGATAGTAAATATGGAGACCTTATTGAACATACTTCTTCAATTTACCGACCTATCTATTTGTTCGGGAACGTATCTCGAATATCAATAGTATTTTATTGTGTATATGTTCCATCCAATCAGATCCACATTTCATTTTTTATGGCATTCGGAAGATGATTAACCAATATTGAAAAATCTTTTCTGAGAAATCAATTCATCGCTATTCAAAGGTGTATTCAAGAAGTTGTTCCTATAATAATTTCTGTTTGCGACAATAGCAATAAAACATACGTCTATCGACCAACAATTATTGAGGAATGTGTATTATTCAGTAAATGATATAATTATCAAAAAACATTTATGCTCTGTGAATTTATCTTGGATTCATTCAGACAACTCATATCTTCTCCTATAATCCACCTCAAGTAGTTCGGGATGTAGTTGTATATGGTTTGAATGGTAGTCATATTTTTAAGAGAAGATTTTCTATATTTGATTCAATTATTAGTTCTTATAGACTTAGTTTAGATTTTCTTCCATAGACAAAGTTCTGAATCATTATCGTCTGTCGAAACTGTTGTGTTGTTTGTCCTAGGTTATACTATCAGTCCGCCCAAATTTTTATTTTCGAATCCCTTTAAGGATAATCTTTCACTTGAATTCGGGATGCCAATATACTTCTTCCCATGACATATACTATGTTTACTAATTTTTCGTGTTCGGAAAAACGGGTTTTTTCAGTGAAACTTTCATATAAAACACACCATTCATGAAAAAATTTGTTGAAAACATAATAATGATAGTACCGGAAATATTTATCCAAAATACCTCGGAATGCTTCAACTCTTATTCTAAAAGTCTACAATCTACATCAGAGATTGAAGATAATGAACAAAATGTACCCATTTTAGATACAAAACTTTGCAGAGCGGACAACAAAGTGAAATTAAAATGGTATAGGAAATGAACACATTCTAATATGTTTTTTGACTATTTTTCAAATCATAGTATGCAAGTAAAAATTAAATACAATTAAACAAATTCAAAATAGAATGAAAACAATTTGACATCATTCTTTGGAGGCAAAAGAAATGAAGAACTTGCTAGAAATCCTCGAACAGAATGCATATTCTAGGTGGATGTTGAACAAATAACTTAATGCCAACATGAGATGACAATGTCTCAAAAAAAGAAAGAAAATAATACAGCATCAGTCAAAATGAAGTGTGCATCATATCTTAATATTAGCCACCTTACAATGAAATTGAAGAATGGTTTCAAGGATAACAATGTGAAAACAGTAGTATGCAATCAAACAACAGTTGAGAATTTATATAGTAATATAAATGGTTCCACTTCAACACCTTTAAAAAGTGATGTTGTAAACCTGGTAGAATGTGAAAACTGTGTATTTGGACATACTTTTCAGTGTCAGATCCTATCAAACACCGAAAAAAATGTGCTCTAGCTGCACACTCATTCAATCTTGATCATATAAATTTCGATAATCTGAAAGTACTAGCATCTGAAAGGAATTTTCACTATAAACTCATTCACGAAATGATACACATAAACAAAAAAGGAGAAACCATAAATAAAAATAAACAAATTCCAACAAACTAAGTATATACAGTTATTTATTGAAAATATCGAAATATACAAACTTTTATAATGGCTTGCTAGTTAAAGGAGGAGAAGAAAAATATCAATTCATTAATCCAAACGACTCAGAGTTGCATCAGACAACCATATATACATATATCGATATTTCCGAAATGAACAACAGTTATCCTAATTTTCGAAGATATTTCTCTCAGTAATTTTCATGAAAAAGAAATCTTATTTGTCCCTAAAGATAAAACATTGTGCATCAAAATTTTATTTAAAATTATCATTATTATTACAGAAGATTGTGAATGTGTAAATCTATTTGTTTCTGTTTTGTACATACTTGTACAAGCCCTGGAGAAGAATGAAATCGATGTGAAAGCTTGGCAAAGAATGAGGAGTATTCGTGAGTTTTCCCTGAATTGAGTCAGTAGATCCTCAAAATCCAAAATATTATATGAACAAAGACTCTTTACAGAATATATACATATATATATATATATATATATATATATATATATATATATATATATATATATATATATATATATATATATATATATATATATATATATATATATATATATATATATATATATATATATATATATAGTGATCATAGGCTCATAATAACGTTATCCTAATATATAATTATTCTGATTTTAATTATAATCATTGCCTGGCATTGGCATTAATTACCAGGTGGTGGTTATTTTTTATATGAAATCAGTTTGATTGCATGAGCAGATATATGGGTAACTCGTCGAGGTGAAACCCCTATATATATATATATATATATATATATATATATATATATATATATATATATATATATATATATATATATATATATATATATATATATATATATATATATATAGGTATATATAGGTATATATTATAATTAACCATAGCAGCACTAAAGAAATTATTAGAAGTTCATACAAAAGACTAAAATTATCATCAAGAGTTATTTAACTAGTAAAAACCTTTTCAGAGCTATCAACTCCTATGCTGTTCCTATTCTTACATCTTCTTTTGGAATTATTAAATGGTCTAAAACTGATCTAAATGAATTACAATGTCAAACGAGAAAATGCTCTGTAAATATCATAAGCACCACCCAAAGTCAGCTGTTCAGAGAGTTACACTACCTAGACATCTTGGAGGTCCTGGATTAATTGATTTAAATAATCTTCATAGTAAACAGATTTTTCATCTACGTTCCCATTTTCATGATAAACGAGAACGTCTAAATTACATGATATTGTTGTTGCTTCAGATTATAATCTTACACCTCTGAACTTGACAATGCAAAAGGTAGATTTTGATATATTTGATGATAATTCTAAAAGAAAGTTGGATGCAGAAGGAATTACACGGAAAGCACCTAAAAGAATTGAAAAATGATTATATTGATGAAATTGCATCGAATAAATGGTTAGTATCTGGAGAATTGTTTGCTGAAACAGAAGGCTTGCAATTGCGATCCAGGACCAGGTTGTTTTACAAGGAATTATAGAAAACATATCATCAAACAAAATATAGATGATTCTTGCCGTAGATGTTTCTGTTCTTCAGAAACAGTTTTCATATATTATCATCTTGCTCAGTCCTTGCTTCAACAGATTATTTAGAAAGACATAATGCAATCGCTAATATTATTCACTTCAATCTAGGAATTAAACATGACCTAATTCCCAAAGAAAAAATTTCAAAAATATGAACCTGAGATTATTTGTGAAAATGACAAATATAAACTTTATTTTGATAAAACAATTCTGTGCAACAGAGCTGTAAAACACAATAGACCAGATATCGTTCTTAATGATAAACAGAATCAAATAACATATATAATTGATATTGCTATACCCGACACACAATATACAAAATAAATACAATGAAAAAATTTCTAAATATATAATGCTTGGCGACGAGATTAAAAAATGTGGAAAATGAAGAAAATATTTATTCTACCGTTATTATTTCTACAACAGGCGTTATTCCTAGAAATCTTCACAAAAGTATTGAGATTTTGGGTCTGAAGAAAAATTTGTTTGAACAGTTACAAAGATAACAGTCATCAAATCTTGTAATATTCTTCGTAGGTTTCTTTCCGAAAATAATAATGAGGTAAGTCATAGGTTTTCTCTTTAGTTTATACTGCTCAGAATCTCATTTCATATTTTATTTATTTGTTTATATAAATTTAATATAATTAACTGACAATTTTGTCATATTTATATTCAGAGCATTTTCTATTCGATCGTCACCACTTCACAAAAAACTATTAATGAGGTAACATTCAGTGTATTGACTAAGATCCGTACACTGGATTTTTCAAGGAGAAAGCCTCTGACACTACTCGTTGGTACATTGATATCATTGTCTGATGATGCTATAGTATATATATATTCTGGTAGATTGATATAGGCTCATAACATCTAACGTTATCCTAATATATAATTATTCCAGGATATGTTTAATTATAATCATTGCCTGGCATTAGCATTAATTACCGGTGGTGGATTTATATTTTTCATGAAATCAGTTTGATTGCATGAGCAGATATATGGGCAACTCGTCAGGGTAAAACCCTATATATATATATATATATATATATATATATATATATATATATATATATATATATATATATATATATATATATATATATATATTTATAAGAAAAAAGAACTCGATTTCATAAAAAATATAAACCACCCGGTAATTAAAACCACTGCCAGGCATTTATTATATTCAAAACATATCCTGGAATGATTACATATTAGGATAAGGTTGAATGTTATGAATCTGCCAGAATATATACAAACTATAGTATCGTCAGCCAATGAAATCAATGTACCATCGAGTAGTGACAGAGGCTTTCTCCCAGGAAAAATCCAGTCTACGGACTAACACTGAATGTTATTCATTCATAATTTTCTTTGTGTGAAGCGATGAACGATCGAATAGAATACTGCTTTGTATATAAATCATAGAATTATCAGCTAATTATATTACATTTATATATACAAATAAATAAAATATGAAATGAGATTCTAAACAGTATAAACTAAAGAGAAACCTATGACTGTACCTCATTTTTTTCGGAAAGAAACCTATGAAGAATATCACAAGATTTGATGACTGTTATCTTCTGTAATTGTTCAGATCAATTATTCTTCAGATCTAAAATCTCAATATTTTGTGAAGATTCCTAGGAATAACATCTGTTGTAGAAATAATAATAGGTAGAATAAATATTTTTTCATTTTCCACATTTATTTAATCTCGTCGGCAAGCATCATATATTTAGAAATTTTTTCATTGTATTTATTTTTAATGTTATGTATGTCGGGTATAGCAATATCAATTATATATGTTATTCGATTCTGTTTATCTGTAGGAATGATATTTGGCCGATTGTGATTCACAGCTCTATTGCATAGAATTGTTTTATCAAAAAAATTTTATATTTGCATAGAGTTGATAGCTCTGAAAAGGTTTCTACTAGTTAAATGACTCTTGATAATAATTCTAAGTCTGTTATACTACAAAATTCTAATATTTTCTTTAGTGCTGCTATGGTTAATTGTTTTATTTGTTTATAATCAGAGGTGATCTTTCCTTTTCAATAGAAAGATTTTTTTATTTAGGAAGCCCAAATTTCATATGAATATCATTGGAATAGTTAAAAGAAATCTCAAGAGGGCTTTTCACATGAGCTTTAGTTTCAGCATATAATTTAATATCATCTAAATAAATTAAGTGAGTTAATTTGGATTCAGTTGATAGACTTTTTAATTAAAGACCGAAAGTTCTAGCATTTAATCAATGAGATAATGGATTGAGGCAAAGACAAATCCAAAAAGCACTTAAAGAATATCCTTGAAAAATGCCTTTTTTATTAGAATGACTTCGGATAGTAACGATTGTTCTGAAATATTCAATTGAAAATTAGTGCTCCAATTTTTATTACAAATTCAAGAAAACGACAAAATATCCTATCACTTTTATAAATTTTCAAAATTTCTTGAAGCAATGAATGAGAAGAACTATAAAGAGCTTTTTGGTTAGGTTAGTTTTCCTTTTCTCAGTTTGACCTTGATTAAAAGCAACAGAATCAATTACCAGTTGCTCTTAAGTTCCATGGTGCTTTTCTCTACATCCATTTTGATGTTCTGAAAGAATATTATAATTCTCTAAATGCGCATAAATTTTTTGGGTGATACATGCAGTTAAAATTCCATTGTTGGGAGGTAAGTAATTGGTCTATATTGAGATGGATCAATTGCAATAGAACTTTTCGGTTTCAAATATGTTATTCCTTGTGTGAAAAATAAGGGAGTAGTTTAGGGGTTTTTGATTAAAAATTAAAAATATTCAGCCAAATTTTCATGAACGCAAGAGAATTGTTTGAACCAAACGTTATGAAACTATCAACACCTGGAGATTTCCAATTTTTGTGTATTTAATAACTGATATTATATCCTCGATTGAAAATTTTTCAAATCCAACTTATACTAGAATTGAGTTGCTTTGGAACGGAATACCAATAATCAGTTAGAATATCAATTTAACAATTTTATTTATATATATATATATATATATATATATATATATATATATATATATATATATATATATATATATATATATATATATATATATATATATATAGTATCTACTGATTTCAAAGGATTTCAAAAATAAATAGGATTTTTACAGTGATTCTCCTTCACTCAATTTATTTACGGCTAAGTTAATTACAAAATGATTCTCTGAATTAACCTAAGGTAATTTTACTTACTTTTTATGGGATTCTGAAGATCAAGTATGAGATGTTATACCTTAGTTCAGTTTTTATTTCGTAAGAATCGTACGAAGGCGATGTGCCGTCGTAACACGTTGCGAATATATTAAAGGAGTGCAGAGTTGAAATTTTTTTGATGATCATCTATTGGATTTTTTTAATCTATCTGCATTGCTCACATTTTTGATTATTTAATTGTGTATTTATTCGCGAGATTTCTTGAATGATAATTATATTTATATATGATCTGTTACTGAAGTATTTCAATTAATCGTTTCTTCTACCTTCACAGGTGATTCAGGTGGGCCCATGGTAATTCAAAGAGAAGACAAACGATTTCTTCTAGCAGGAGTTATTTCCTGGGGAATTGG
This sequence comes from Cryptolaemus montrouzieri, assembly GCA_013387265.2. Classification (NCBI taxonomy): domain Eukaryota; kingdom Metazoa; phylum Arthropoda; class Insecta; order Coleoptera; family Coccinellidae; genus Cryptolaemus; species Cryptolaemus montrouzieri. The sequence goes on along the minus strand of JABFTP020000185.1, from coordinate 46,840,590 downwards.
ATGTGCTGAACCAAACCAGCCGGGAGTCTACACTAGAATAAGTGAATTTAGAGACTGGATAAACCAGATTTTACAGTTCTAAACTGCGTGAATGTATATGTGATTAAACTGTGACAATGAACGATCCTAATCGAACCGAAATTCAGGAAGTTCAAAAAAAATATAATAACCTTTCCCTTGACTTTCTTATTAGTGATTGCCCTTATAATATAAAAAAGAGATACTTGTGAATATATTTAGTACAGACTATATTTATTGTAAGTAGCCTCATATTTTCAATTTATTACCAAACAAAATCCATGTCCCGCTCTTTGTAAATTATTTATTTAGATTAAAAAATTAATATATTTATGAAAAAATAACAACATATTTTTTATTTGTTGATGTTTCTGTGGAATTTCACCACTTTCATTAAATCTATTTTGAAAATAATTAATTTGTCCCTAGAATGAAATATCATTGCATACTCACAACCAAATTTATATGGAATATTCTGATATGTTGAGTATTACCTCAGGGATCTTGGAAATATGAAAGGATTCTTAGAATTGATCTTATTTGAGATATTTCAATTGAAAAAGAAATAAACTGAGGTTTATTTCAAGAAAGAAACTAATGAAAGAAAATAAGAGACTCTTTCCGCATATAGTAAAAACATTGAGAATTGTTTTCTTACGCAATAGCTTGTATTACCCCCTCTTGCCATGATACAAGCCTGAATCCGTCTAGGCATGCTTTAGATTAGGTTTTCGACCTCCTCTGGGGTGATATTCTGCCAATATTCTGTGGCGGCTTGGATGAGCTGTTGTGGGGTTTTTGGATTATCCTGGCGCGATCTAATTTAACATTTATATAAGATTTCGCCAATCTCAATATTCCGGTTTTGGTATTCGATACACCAATTAAGTCTGTAAATTTTTTGTTGTCTGGTTAGCTCCGGAACTCTCAAAGGCCTTCTGATGTAAATGGGAATTTAATACGTTTGAGGGGAAGTTTTCCAATGAAGGAAATCTAAATCGAAAGAAATATAGTTTAATATGTTTTGCTACTAATAAACAAGACACATACACACAGAACAAGTATGCTTTATAGTAGTGAAGAAGCGCGATTTGTTTTATTCTCTGAGTTTTCATTAAATAGTAGAGAACCCTATATGACTCAGGTCAGATGTATAAGCAAATTCAACGAAGTCATTGACTTATTGTTTCCACTGATGCACTGATGCCTGTTGCTTCAAGAAATTGTCTTTGGAGTATAGGGTACTACGCACTAGAGTCTCTTCTTGCAAATTGGAACAAAAAGCGGTCTTGTTCTTCAGAAGTGATCTTCCCACGATTTCTTCTAGGCCTATTTTGCAGGGATTGTAGCTCCACGTATCGGACGGTTCTTGAAATCACTTCCTGTGATTGTGTCTGCTATATCCCTCTGTGCCACCCCTTCTTCTACGAGAGCAATTATTCTCTACACATCGGTCAATCCAATGTAAGGTATTTTCAATAATGATTATACGCTTTTTTGAATTTCGTAATTCCCAAATTCAAATTTCAGTGATGCCTGAGTACAATATCCTGAACATATGGAACATTTCTCATTATACTTTCCAGTTTTTTCGCAACAAAAAAACTTCATTATTCACAAGTAGTCATAGATCCATGGTCAAAAACACACAATATGGTGAAATACCGAGTGGTTCCATATGAATTTGTTTGTGTGGATGTCAACAGATGTACAACATTTCCGTCATGATTTTTAATTCGATGCAGTATAATGATTAACACTGTCCATGTTTTTCAAGAAAAACATTGTGTGCAAGTCGTGAACATGAAAAGTGTCAGCCGATATAATATTTAGGTTACTGAAAATTATTTAACTTTCATCCATGAACCAAGCAATTTGTTATTCAAATCATATCCTAAATTTTAGATGAAATTTTCATTTGTTGAGGGGAGAAATTAACGAAATAAGAAGTACGTCTTAAAATTTCAATAACTTTTTCACGTTTCCTATAAATACAGAATTTTTGCAGTCATGAATCTTAGTCTAATCAACAAGTCGAAATTTTCAAACAAAACCAAAACAATATTGTTATATTGAAATACAAAAACAAAAATATGAAACATAATTTTCCCCTAAGAAACAACATTAAATCGAAAGATTCTTGTTTTTGAATGATCTACCTACCCAAGGATCCAGTTTTTCGCCATTTCAATAACTCCAGTGAATTTAAGTGAATCAAAGCAATACTTTCTCTTTGAATTAAGATGAATATTGAATTTTCTAACATTCTTCAGTTTTTCGAGAATAAGATGTTTTCGAAAATCAACTGTCTTTCTTGATAAAAAAATAAGATTTTTATTAATTGTGTTATCACGGTAAGAAAATTCAATTAGTATTTTATCAATTCAAAGTGTCCAAAAATCACGAGGAAATACTAAATTTCCTTCGATAATTTCTTTCACTTTTCCATAATCGATGATGGCTATTAATTGACTGAAAGCATTTTTACAAGAATTTAAAATTAACTATTTCGTTCAAATTTTACGAAATTGACGTAATTCTCCTTCATCTTGCTTCGACAACTCCTTGAGAAAAAGTACAAATTTTGTTTTCGAAAATAGTTTATATAAGATTTTGAAATATTCTAGGTTGAAGAAATTCGTAACTTAGTGATAAAATTCTTATATATCATATATATATATATATATATATATATATATATATATATATATATATATATATATATATATATATATATATATATATATATATATATATATATATATATATATATATATATATATATATATATATATATATATATATATATATATATATATATATATATATATATATATATATATATATATATATATATATATATATATATATATATATATATATATATATATATATATATGTCAGTGCAAAAGGATAGTAACCATTTTTAGTGTTATTTCTCAGATGTTTAAAAATTCAGGAAAATGACATCATATCCTGGAGCTTTACGAACTTCAGTAGATTCTATATTGAGCTCTTTTTCCTCAGAAATGATTCGACAAATCCTCTACCTTGATATCCCTCCTATTTTTATAAGATTCGTTTCATTCTATTCAGTCATATCTACTAATCTTCACACTTTTAGAATATTTCAAAATTTTATATAAACTATTTCATATTAGACGGAGTTTTTGAAACGGGAACCATCATTGCCTAATTTCCTCAACAAATCTCAGGATATCCAAGATGTAAACCCTGAACGGGCTGCAGGTGATGTGCGTACATTTTTCAATCTGATAGTATTTGAAGCTTAGACATTTGTAATTGCTGAGCTACCTGCCAAGAACTGAGCCTCAGATTATTTATCAAAGGCACGAAGAATACGATTCGAATATAATTTCGATGTTTTTCGTTGTGTTCATTATTAACACGCAGACCAAAGACACGGAAAATTCTGATGTGTTCTTACGAACACACGAACATCTGAAATTCTTTTACGTGAATAGCGTCTTCGATATTCACGAACTCTACATCTCCATCAGAAAATCAGAAAAATAACAAAAATGAATTTTTGCCTATTAGTTGTTACTAAAACGGACAGGCGACATTTCATAAACGATATGATACGTGACATACGTACTAACTGACATACAGTTCTGCTTCTGTGTCATAACTTTCTATTGATTAATAGCAGCACATTCATATTGTACTTCAGTAATCTTTGGTTTTATACCTATGAATTCTAGAACAGACATTTAATGAAAAACAGAATACAAAAGTTATAATTTTAGTTCAAGTAAGAAAATCGAAAATCCATTTTATCCATATAATCTGTACAAAATGGCACACTAAATGCCACATAAAATAAAAGTCGAAAACTCAGCAGCAAAGCAGTCAAATGAATCGCTTAGTCCGATCAGGAACATCTTCGAAAGAAGTGTGGGCTCAATGCAAACATCTGGAATATTGGTACTAGTCTTCTCCAGGCTGAGCGGAAAAAAAGATCGATGCAATATACCATATGCAAGTGCTATCCTCTTCCACGAAGAAATAATATATGGGCAATATCAACCCAGATTATTGGGTCCATAATGATTCTAAAACATGTATAGATCATAATCGGCATCACTTGGAAGACTGAACCTGGCCATCAGGGCTCTCTCGGTCAAACAGAGAGGGAATTTGAGGAAATATCGCAGGTTACGTATTTTTTCATTATTTCCTTAATTCCTTTATGACCTTGCTTGCTATGTAAAATCTTTTCTTAGATTTGTTGAGACATATAAAAAGTTTGCTTGTTGAAATATTTTTGTGCTGGTTTTCTTTTTCCATTGTTCAGATTCCTGTCCCAAACCCCCTTCCTTCAATCCTTTTTTTGGAAACCATGGAATGCAAGAGAGAATGAAGCGGCTAAGCAGAAAATTCTTTGGTACACACGACACTAACACATCATAAACGGACAAGCTTTTGCTAGTGCAATAGAGACAGGGAAAAGTTTTTTCCTCAGGTTTTTTCACTCGTTTATTGAATCATATGCAAGATAGTATGGTTCCCCTGTTACATTTCCTGAGCTCACACTTGTGTTTTTTTTTGACACATACCAAAATTATAGATACAAGCATTTATTATAAATACAATTATTCAAATTTTTGTAAATCCTCTCTTTTATATATATATATATATATATATATATATATATATATATATATATATATATATATATATATATATATATATATATATATATATATATATATATATATATATATATATCCATATATCCTCTTCGTCATCTTGAGCGTTACTTGGCGAATTTTATTTATTTTTGGTGTGGGTAATGTTTCATGTCCTCTTTTGTGGACGAGCTTCAGTCCACTCCTTCAGTTATGAATTAAGTTTAAAGTGGAATTCAAAATCAAAGAGGTTTGTCGTTCTTTCGGCTTAGGTTTTCCTCGGCCACTTATGTGAAGTCCTTTTGCGATAGGAGATATATTCTCAATAGGCAATGTTAAAGTATAGAATGAAGGACGTTCTTTCTGGTAATATTCTATTTGCTGGGAAACAGATGGGCGATACTTATTTTGAACAGGTTAACTAAGGACTTGCCCATTGTTTGCGGTTGATTTGACAGCTTGTTCAGTAGAGTCGGTTGTTTCAATTTCATTATTTTAATCAAGTATTTGCTACAGATGTGGAGTTTTTGTAGTTTCAGAACGTTGACCGTTCGTTACTGAAGTAAAATTAAGTTATCCAGGTGCTGTGTCGAGGGTCCACAATTAAGAAGAATAATTTAGTCTTGAATTTTTTTTCAATCATTCTCGTCCAGCTGTCTGTCCTTGTGGATTGAACTTATGAGCAGAACCGTTTCTGCCAGCCATCTCAAAAGGTAATTTTTGAACAGAAGCTCGCGTCAGTCGAAACAAATAAGATTAAAGTAATTTTAAAAGCTCTACAAATTTAACTTCCACTGCAGGTGGAACCGTAGCTCTTCATCATCCTATACACATTGCACCCGACTTCAAAGTTTTGTTGCTATTCGAAGCATGTCATCGGATATCTGCTTGTGGCACTCCAATTGTCTTAGATGCTGAAGGTTAGCACTTTTTCAGGGTTGAAAATTGCTTCGACAACATTTGCCTTGATTTCTCATTCCAGGCTTGGCGATCAGTCTTGCACTTATAATTACAAGGCATTTTGCTATATTTGTGAAGGAGTAAACTGCTTCAAATAAAGGTACACAGGTAGCAGGAACCTCGATAATTAATTGGGCACTTATGTACAAAACGAAATATGTTATTATGTCCGCTACATATGAACGTCATTCTGTCCATTAAGCTTTATAATAAACTAATATTCAACAATAGATGTAAAATTAATGATATTTACATTAAACGTTCACGATTTGACAAGATGGTATGACCTGGTAGAGTCACATGATATAGTTGTATACGGCACCGAATTTCAAATATGGTACCTGTGTAATTTTGTCCGTGCATGTAATTTGATACGTACATCCCCTAGTATGTGATTTGACAATGGACAAATTTTTGTGAATTCTGTTGCTTACTGTAAATTCATATCCATAGCCTTATCCCCTACGAAGTCACTTTCGAGAAATAGATAATGCAGCTGTGTTTCCTTTCTACTTAGCGAGGGTATTGCCGTGCCCCTAGATCAATATGGAAACAAACAAAGACTTTTATCTCTCTTTAATAAAATTACTTGAGATACTCAACTACTTTACTTTAACGTTTCCTTATGATTTTTCGATTTAGAAAATATAAAACTGACGAATCGAAATATATGGTTTATCTTTTCCCCAAACTCAGCTCAAGTTAATTGTAGGTTTGAAAATCCGCTTTGAAAATAGGAGAAAAACGAAAATGAAAGTGCATTACATGTCTGAAAACTCAGAAGTCACTGTAAATAAATTAAGTTAAAAAGTAATTTCAGAGAAAGTCCACGATACCGAAACTCAACACGATGAAACCAGGTTTAATAATACTTAACTGTCCTTCTATAAATCAGTTCTGTATGTAATGAAACATTTCTCGTGAAAATTCGGTCTCCCAGAAAAGTTAGATCTTGTTTTTTTCGTCAACCTTGATAATTATTTCACGCAGGAGACAATACAGTAAATATTATTTTCTCTTTGTAGGTTTTGGTATCCGAAAAGTGAATTTGTATAGAGCTTCACCTCAAAATTGATGAACGTATGAAAATCAAATAATACCCAATTAGATTCTCTGAATACTGAATGACGTTTTAAAGAAGTGTTAGCATTATTCTACTGAAATTAATCAATTCAATTAATTCAAAATGGGGTAAACTTAATCATCATTAAATAAATCTATTTATATATTCAATTATCGTAATCGCCATCAATAAATATAATCGTTATTATATCAGCCTTAGTACGTTAGTGCAAATAGTATTCTCTATATCAGATATATTGTTGAATAGTTCTGAATAGTAATAATATTATCAAGGGTTCTGTTAACGAATATATGAAGGACAATTAATCCTTGAAAAATGAATAGTATAATAAAGGTTCAAACGAATAAACCAAAACTATCATGGAAACTTTACAATTGCTTTTAACTTAGCATATCTTTACAGCAACTGCTAAATTCTTTCACTGTTTCATGATATAATAATGATGGTAACATGAGTGGAAAACGTTGTCTGTTTCAAAAATTATAAGCAATCTATCTGAGTCTAATCATAGAAACAAAATATTTTTGTCGAAATATGTGCTCAACTTCTCATACATACGGGTTGTTTCTTTCAAAGTGCATTAATTGAGACTAGCGATAATTTGATCATTTCATCTAGAAATTACAGTCATATAAAGAAAGGGTCTAGATTATTCATTCATTAGTTACGATATCTCAAATTCAGAGGGCAGGTTTGAATAGATTATTTTAACGTTTAAATGCATGATTTTTTCAGTTTTTAGGGAAAACGAATATATATTTCGGAAGAATACATAAAAAACTAAATTTCGATATATGGAAGTATTGTGAGGAATCTAGATTCTTTAGTACGGTACAATTGTGGCATATAATGTACATATCCTCTACCTGTTCGTCATAAACTACTTTCAGATTCTCCTCACAGTCAACACATGCCAGTTATTATTTCGTTAGGTTTTGAATTTACATTTGCAGGTTCATTGGAAAAATCAAGATGGACTTTCGAAAAAGCTAGTTGGAATGATTTCACTAAACGGGTAGATACTGAATTGAGATGGGTTCCGCCTTGAGTAGAAATTATTCCCGGTTTATAGGAGCTGTCAAAAATGCTGCAAAAAATTTATTCCCAGAGTCTTTCGAAAGGATTATATACCTGGGAGGTCAGAGGAATCAAATATATTTTATAGGGATTATCACCAAATTCCTTCCAGAGAGAAAGCCGATGCACTCCCTAGTTCTTTGAATTATAGCAGAAAGAATAAATTGAATGAGCTGATGAATGGCATGAATTTTCATTTTCCTAGTAGAAGTTCCTGAGATTTGTTGAGGAAATTAGGCAATGATGGTTCCCGTTTCAAAAACTCCGTCTAATATGAATCCGAATTCTGTAGCATCTAGGCTTGTTAATATCTCTAAAAGTGTGAAGATTAGTAGATATGACTGGAATAGAATGAAACGAATCTTACATAGAAATAGGAGGGATAGCAAGGTAGAGGATTTGTCGAATCATTTCGAGGAAAAAGAGCTCAAATCTGCAATAGAATCTACTGAAGTTCGTAAAGCTCCAGGATTTGATGTCATTTTCCCTGAATTTTTAAACATCTGAGAAATAACACTAAAAAATGGTTACTATCCTTTTGCACTGACATACTCAGCTCATGTAGTATTCCCGTTGAATTCAGAAAGGCTAAAGTTATTGTCATTCTCAAACCTGGGAAAAATCCAGAACTTCCTAGTAGTTATCGACCTATCAGCTTACTTTCTGTTTCCTTCAAAATTTCAGAAAGATTTCTTTATCAGAGGTTGAAAACAATCACTATGACAGAGCTCTGCACTTCTCATAGAGTCATAACAAAACTCATATTGTTATATATATATATATATATATATATATATATATATATATATATATATATATATATATATATATATATATATATATATATATATATATATATATATATATATATATATATATATATATATATATATATATATATATATATATATATATATATATATATATATATATATATATATATATATATATATATATATATATATATATATATATATATGATATAGCCTATTCAACAGGAATACTATGACTATGATAGTAGAATTTCTCAGATGTTTAAAAATTCAGGAAAATGACATCAAATCCTGAGCTTACATTAGTAGATTCTATTGCAGATTTGAGCTCTTTTTCCTCGAAATGTTCTATAATTCCTCTACCTCGATATCCTCCTATTTTTATGTAAGATTCGTTTCATTCTATTCCAGTCATATCTACTAATCTTCACACTTTTAGAGATTAACAAGCCTAGATAATACAGAATATATTAACGGAATTTTTGAAACGGGACCATTTCCTAATTTCTCAACAAATCTCAGAACTAGGAAAATGATATGCCTTTCATCAGCTCATTCAATTTATTCTTTCTGCTATAATTCAAAGAACTAGAGTGCATCGGCTTTCTCTGGAAGGAATTTGGTGATAATCTATAAAATATATTTGTTCCTCTGACCTCTATATAACCCTTTCGAAAGACTCTTGGAATAAGTTTTTGCAGCATTTTGTCAGCTCCTATAAACCGGGAATAATTTCTACCAAGGCGGATATCACCGTTTAGTATATATATATATCTTGATTTTCCAATGAACCTGCAAATGTAAATTAAAACCTAACGAAATAATAACTGGTATGTGTTGACTGTGAGGAGAATCTGAAAGTAGTTTATGATGAACAGGTAGAGGATATGTACAACAATGGGCAAGTCCTTAGTTAACCTGTTCAAAATAAGTATCGCCCATCTGTTTCCCAGCAAATAGAATATTACCAGAAAGAACGTCCTTCATTCTATACTTTAACAGTGCCCATTGAGAATATATCTCTATCGCAAAGGATTTCACATAAGTGGCCGAGGAAAACCTAAGCCGAAAGAACGACAAACCTCTTTTATTTTAAATTCCACTCTAAACTTAATTCATAACTGAAGGAGGACTGAAGCTCGTCCACAAAAGAGGACATGAAACATATATACACCTTAAAATAAATAAAATTATATATAACGCTCAAGATGATATATATATATATATATATATATATATATATATATATATATATATATATATATATATATTTATCTTAGAGGATTTACAAAAATTTGAATAATTGTATTTACAATAAATGCTTGTATCTATAATTTTGGTATGTGTCAAAAAAAAACACAAGTGTGAGCTCAGGAAATGTAACAGGGGAACCATACTATCTTGCATATGATTCAATAAACGAGTGAAAAAACCTGAGGAAAAAACTTTTCCCTGTCTCTATCGCACTAGCAAAAGCTTGTCCGTTTATTATGTGTTAGTGTCGTGTGTACCAAAGAATTTTCTGCTTAGCCGCTGCATTCTCTCTTGCATTCCATGGTTTCCAAAAAAAGGATTAAAGGAAGGGGGTTTGGGACAGGAATCTGAACAATGGAAAAAGAAAACCAGCACAAAAATATTTCAACAATCAAACTTTTTATATGTCTAAACAAATCTAAGAAAAGATTTTACATAGCAAGCAAGGTCATAAAAGGAATTAAGGAAATAAAGAAAAAATACGTAACCTGCGATATTTCCTCAAATTCCCTCTCTGTTTGACCAAGAGAGCCCTGATGGCCAGGTTCAGTCTTCCAAGTGATGCCGATTATGATCTATACATGTTTTAGAATCATTATGGACCCAATAATCTGGGTTGATATTGCCCATATATTATTTCTTCGTGGAAGAGGATAGCACTTGCATATGGTATATTGCATCGATCTTTTTTTCCGCTCAGCCTGGAGAAGACTAGTACCAATATTCCAGATGTTTGCATTGAGCCCACGCTTCTTTCGAAGATGTTCCTGATCGGACTAAGCGATTCATTTGACTGCTTTGCTGCTGAGTTTTCGACCTTTATTTTATATGGCATTTAGTGTGCCATTTTGTACAGATTATATGGATAAAATGGATTTTCGATTTTCTTACTTGAACTAAAATTATAACTTTTGTCTTCTGTTTTTCATTAAATGTCTGTTCTAGAATTCATAGGTATAAAACCAAAGATTACTGAAGTACAATATGAATGTGCTGCTATTAATCAATAGAAAGTTATGACACAGAAGCAGAACTGTATGTCAGTTAGTACGTATGTCACGTATCATATCGTTTATGAAATGTCGCCTGTCCGTTTTAGTAACAACTAATAGGCAAAAATTCATTTTTGATATTTTTCTGATTTTCTGATGGAGATGTAGAGTTCGTGAATATCGAAGACGCTATTCACGTAAAAGAATTTCAGATGTTCGTGTGTTCGTAAGAACACATCAGAATTTTCCGTGTCTTTGGTCTGCGTGTTAATAATGAACACAACGAAAAACATCGAAATTACATTCGAATCGCATTCTTCGTGCCTTTGATGAATAATCCGAGGCTCAGTTCTTGGCAGGTAGCTCAGCAATTACAAATGTCTAAGCTTCAAATACTATCAGATTAAAAAATGTACGCACATCACCTGCAGCCCGTTCAGGGTTTACATCTTGGATATCCTGAAAAAATAGAGATTTTGTCAGTGGATTTTTAAACTTTACAAAAGAAAATCCTTATTCCAGAAAATTCTTTGGACTGATAAATTATCTTTCACTAGACGTGGAGTAGCCAATCACAATGTTGTATAACACAAAAATCCTAGATAACTTCAAAATGAATTTTCGGTAATGGTTTGGTAAGGAACAATTACAACGTTTGTGGTCCACATTTCCTACCCCTAAGATTAACCTCAGAATTTTTTCTTGAATTTCTAACGAATTACTTTCAGGACTACATAGAAGATGAATCTATTGATTTGAGATATGAAAATTGGATACAAATGGATGAAGCAACCCCTCTCCCTTCACCCCGCACTAGGTCGACTAGGGAGAAGTGATGTGCATCGTCATGTGACTAATGGCATTGGACCAGTGGCTTGGCCCACCTGCTCACCGAATCTTAATCTACTCGACTTTCATGTTCATGAGAAATAAAAGAGAGAAGAACGCGACTTCAGTTCGTACAAGAGTTGACCGAGCTTCAAAGACTCAGCAAGTCTGTAAGGATATGCGTCAAAATCCGGATGAGATATCTGCTGCAATAAATGTACTAATCAGGCACTGTCTACTTTTAAAACAATTTCTTTTATATATTTATTCATTTCATTTCGTTGTTGATCGGCACTAATGAAATATGTTATACTTTCTAACATAAAAGTTCTTTCATTTCTTATCTTAATTTTTTACTCGCATATGCTGAAAAATTTGGACGAACACTTTTATCTCTCAAATTGAATGGAAAATCTAAAAATAATTTTTGGCCGTGAAAAATTAGTGGCGCATAAATCTTTTTCTTTTGAAATATCAAGTTGCGTATTAATACACCACTGGTGAAATCAAAAATAATATTTTCACTGCAAAACATATTTCTTGGAAAGTATTTAACGCGCTCAAAAAATTTTCCCCAAATATCTGCAGTCGGTTGGCAATAATTAATAAATTTGATTTTTTTCTCGAATATAGTTTATAGAGCAATTTCATCTTATTTTTCGATTCTCTATTGGTCTTCAAATTTGCCGTTTTAAAACTGGTTAAACTCGTATATATGCTACATAATAATAAAATATTCGCTCTGGTCTTATTTCACAATACTTAATAATTTTAGCGAAGTAGAGGAGAAAATATGATGTTTATATTCTCATTCATAAATTTTCCATTTTTGCATTAACAAGTTGTCAGGTTTATCTGACAAATGACATTGTAACTTTTCATATCAAAACTTTGATATTAGTAATTCGAATTGAATAGAGTAGCTTCGCTGAACTGTTTTCCAACTACTTGCAATGAATAAATGATTGTTGATAAAAATATTTCCACAATAAATTGAATGTATGAAAGCATTATAATGGTCGAGCCTGAAAGTTATATATTATATTGAGTATAAGTTGCTATGCATTAAATGGAATTGGCTCACATAATTCAATTATATACTTCAACCAAAATAAATTAAATCATATATTGTGTTCCAGGCACTACAGATACCAATAAAACACAATCTGAAGTGACATCTGTAGCATCGAAAGACTGGGCGATACAATTTGACACCACATGAGATTTAAAGAGAAATAGCTTATGATGCATGTGATACATGTCAATAAAGGTCCTTTTTCGGTTTCAATAGAGGGGAAAGCTCAGGAAAAAGAGATCATCAATCAATATCTGACTGTATTAAAATTACAACGAAGCCAATCTCTCTGTTTCATCAGCGGGTTAGATTAGATGAAATTTTTCTAAACGTGACATCATATACGAATATAGCCTTCTAGAATTCAGTTCCTGGTACTATATAGTGAACAATATGAAGAATTGAAATACCTCATATATAATATTGAAAAGTGAACATGGATATAAAAACAAACGTCACGAACAATAACAGTGATAGACAAAAATGACCTTAATGTGAATATTAAATGGAATTGAATGGATTATTTTGTATCTATTAGTCTGTAACTAATCTGCATCTTTAGAAAATTTTGATCACCCTTATTTTTTTGCAACAGCAATTAATCTTTTTTTGGGCAAAAACGGATAAAACATGATTCAAATGAAGGAAAAATAACTGGAATTTTCTTTTTTCAGGATTTTCGAGAATATTTAGCTTCAGGTACATCCCTTTTGTGTGTCCAGCAGTAGTCAGCTAATATGTTCGGAGTCCACTTGCCTTGGTACCTTCTTTCCATGTTGTATATGTCCTGATGGACCCGCTCAAGTTTTGAGGAAGAAAATCCAAATGCGGGTGAAAAAAATGAATCTTGAGCGGCATATTGCATCCCATGTCCTTGTAATCTGCTAAGAGGTTGTTGACTAACTCTGCATAGTTTTCCCTGTGGTTTCCAAAAAAATTACGAACTATATTTCGCAAAGATGCAGATTTTTCGATCGGATTAAGTTTTTATTCAAACTCTTCATCCGCCAGTAGGTCTCTTATTTGTAGCCCAACCAATATTCCCTCTTTTATTTTAGCATCAGGAATAATTGGGAGTTTTTGTTTGAAGTCACAGAAGCCATCTGTTATTTTATGCTATTTATCTATAGCTTCGATGAAACTTTTCATTAGTCATTAGTCCGAGTTTGATATGCAATGAAAATAGCAATACATCTTCAGGATTTATTGAAGGAGAGAGGAAAACATTTTGTTGACCTGGTATAAGAGCGTCTCGCTTAGGCTACTTCTTTTTGACAATCATTTTTTTTTGTCTCGGCTATCCCGCTCACAGAGGAAATAACAAAACTATGTATTTCCAAGCTGTAGACATACCAAAATAGCAATTACTTTCAAAGCTCCACATATTTTCCAGGTGTATTGATTATATTCAATATGTTATAGCAGTGATTTCATACTTTCATATGATTCTTTAATTTCACTAGCACTACTCATTACATCCAATTCAACACAAAGTAGCAGCTTTAAACAGCATGGTACATCGGTTACCCAATTTACCTTTATCAGTAGAAGATTATAATGAAGAGTTAAACATCATCAAACAGATAGTCATTAATAATTCATATAATCCGGATATGATAGATCTAATCATTCGTAAAAACTGTATCAGAAAGCAATAAATGAAGTATATCCTATTCATAAAGACTATAAAATATTCAACAGTTTAACATTCTGCGGTTCTGCAAGTACAAATATTAAATCCTTTCCCGTCAAACAAAATCTTAATATAACTTTCAAAACTTCTAATAACTTAGATGAACATATTAAAAATAATAAATCTCGTGTTGAAAAATCAAGTAAATCAGAATCTATAAACTCAATTGCGGTTCTTGTGATAAAATTTATATCGGTAGGACCTATAGGAGTTTTGGCATAAGAACATCTGAACATAAACGTAGCTTCGATAAAAATAAATCTGATTCAAATTATACAAACCACTTAATAAAAGAAAACCATTCATTCAATAAAAACTTTGACATATTACATATAAAATCAAAAGTTTAAAATTAGATCTCCTAGAAACATTAGAAATAAAAAGATACAAACATTCGGCCAAGCTTTTGAATGAGCAGGTAGATGTGAATTATTCACCCCTACTTAACTTGTTTAATTAGTTTTTAATTACCTTTCATACTAACTGTACAATGGCTCGGTGTGGGTTTTTCCTGTTATTCATCCAACTTGTTCTACGATTTGTTTATAATACCGTACTCTTCATTGTGTTTGTCATTCTTGATGAAGCTGCTGTGTCAGTGAAACGTCGTCGAATTTTTTCAAATAAACTGTAGATTAAAGTTAAACCTTGTGTTTTTTATCTCATTTATATCATGGATCTACATCAAGTAACAGCCTCCACAATTCAAATGTCGAATTTATTCATTTGAACAATATCAATAATTAAAATATTCAAAAAGGGCAACTCCATGAACTCCAAGACACCAACAGGGCTCATTAATATATTATAAAAGATCTAGTTTTGAGTAGAGTGAGTACGAGTCCACAAAATTCGGACTCGGCAGGCCTCCGAGAGACCTTCCAAAAATAGAACCAGCTCATAAACATTATTCGCGTCACAAAACTGCCGAATATTACCCTCAATGGCGGGCATTCAGAAAACAAATGATCAGGCATCAGAGTCCTGTTCATGTTACATACCGCGCGTATTTCACCAAACACAATTCTCCAATATTTTCTGTCGCACAAACGGCTTTGGAAAACCATCAGCGTGTGATCAAAAGGAACAGATAGATTTAAAGAAACTTTTGACAAAATCGTATAACTGAAACGATTTGCCATCAGTGGATAACCTGAGTTAGTGGCTCGCAAAATGTCTTCATTAAAACATAAATTCCTGAATTTCTCAATGAGAAAACTCTCACAAGATGCCAGTGTTCGCCGTTAACACTTTCGAATATATGCAGGCAATACATGGGCTCAAAAAGCTCTTTTACCTGCACTCACCAATTATACCTTGCTTAGACCTTACTTTCACTCGAGAGGTGAAGCATTCGCTGAAAGCAGAGCTTTGGGAGTCTGAAGCTTTTAATTCTATGGAGTTTAATTAAAAATTCTAGAGTGTGGGCATTATGTAACAGTACTGCTTTCAAACTAACTTTTGAGGAATCTATAAACAACCGCCAGTCAGATGTTCTATATTCAAACGTCAACTCCGTCGTCACTACTGTCATGTCGATTGAAAACACTATAATACCATCTTGAGAAAAAACTTGAGATGTGCGTATGTCGAGTTCTGTATACGGATATTCTGTTTTTTTTTCCAGTAAATTCCAGTCATGAATTCGGGACGCTAACAGTTCTGTCTGTGTTTCACTGAGATCCAAATCACGTACCAAGTCATTGAGATCGTTTTGAGTTACAAAGTGAGGTTCCCTGTTTGAAGTACTGGACTCAAAAGTCGAATCGGAATCTGAACTCTCGGATACATTTTCTTCGGTCACGTAATCCATGTTTACTGGAGGCTGAGGAACAGGTAAATCATCACTTTGTGGCATAGGTCTTTGAGCAGATTGTAGATTTGGATAGTTCAATAAGTGTCTAGATTTGTGATTAATACCTTTTATAGAAGTTTGGCAGTAATCTGATACATGGGTTTTCGTTCAGCCCATATCATAGGAACTGCGAACGGCATATGAGAGATCTTTTAGCCCATGATGTTAATAAAGTGACACACTGAGCACAGCAAACACTGGAAGTCCAGGTTTTGACCAAAATTCGTACCGGAAAACCAAAATAATTACAATAACACTTTTTAACTAATGGTGTCAAACTACGACGTTGACTTTTAAGAGTAAGTTGAGCGCAAATATAACAGAAGTTATCAGGATGGTTTACACACACTCTCGGCATCTTGGTATAATGTATAACACTAATCTAAAAAAGAAACTGTTTCAATTTCAATACTTCTTCGTTAATTTATTCGGAAACACGTTGGTAAGCAAAATTCGCGTAATTGAGTAAGTCAATGTTTTATGAAAAATGAGGGTGATTGAGCAAAATTAAGTATGAGGTTAATATGCGGGTAGGTATTACTGCTTGAATTAAATTTACTGTTTATCAGTGTAATCACTCCTGTGTTTTCGAGATCTTCTGAAGTTGAGAATCATCTCATTTCTTCGTGAAAAGTAAATTATTTCCAAACCTATAATTATTAATACTATGTTTCACAGTAAAATCAGAACTGGTTGAAATTCAACAATTTGATAACCTGATGTAAAATACCATTTTTCCGGGACTGTCAAGTTTCCAGCTTACGATTATGTATACAAATCACATAGTGGAGTAAACATCTACTTATAGTTGTGACGGTTTTTCTTCGTCTGGAATAGCTCGGGCGTCAGTTTTTGTTTGCCGAAGTTGTCTCCTCCGGGAACGAGCTCTGTTACGTCTTTCCATCCAAATTGCTTTAGGCATGCCCTGATAAGCTGCAGTTGGTACAGGGTTCCTTGTTATCAAATACGTTAGCGATAACTAAACATGTCACGTTCCAAGTGAGCTTTAAGCTCTTGATCGCTGGTTAGGCAACTATTGTTTTGCTTTGGTTTGAACAGATTTTACTATTTATTAGCTTGCCGTAAAAGGAAATAAAGAACAAGTTCTATGACTATAATCAATGTCCAAGACAATATTGCTTTATACAATATATACATAGTCGGCGTCAATTCAAACAATAATATTAACATGCGTACACGTCATAAAGCTGGCAGGCCCAGCCCAGGTTATGTCTGGGAGATTTGAATCGCTTTTGTTTAACGAATCGTATTTTCCTATAGATGAGGCTTTTATAATAACAGTCTGTAGTAACTTATTTAGTTAGGTTTTCTAAAGCATAATTACTTTTTCAATGTTATAGTGCTGAAATATGTTACATATACACACAAACAAATTTATATGGAATCACCTGATATTTTAAATACTACATCAGGGAATTTGGAAATTTCGAAGGATTGTTAGAATTGATCGTTTTTGAGATATTTCAATTGAAAGAAAATAAAATTAAGATTTATTTTAAGAAAGAAACAAGTAAAAGAAAACAAGAGACTCTTTCCGCATGTAGTGAAACATTTGAAAATTGTTTTCTCAAGGAGTAGATGTTTTTTCTCAACCTCAGTAGCTTGTATTATCTCCTCTTGCCCTGTGTCAAGCCCGAATTTGTCTAGACATGCTTTAGATTAGGTTTTCGACCTCCTCTGGGGTGATATTCGGCCTTTCTTCTGTGGCGGCTTGGATGAGCTGTTGTGGGGGTTCTCGGATTATCTTGGCGAGATCTAATTTTCCTTTTGAGAATATCCCATGAATGTTCAGTAGGATTTAGGTCTGGAGAGAAAGCTGGTCAGTCCAAAATAGCGATTTCCTCTGTTTCAAGATAATGACGCGCGATGTTGCTGGTATGCGGAGGAGCATTATCTCGCATAGAAAAAAATCCTCATCGTGGGCACCTCGCCAGCGTATCAATATGGGCTCCAGCACTAAGTCCACTTAATTTCTTGCCATTACACTCACAGGAAACTAAATCAAATCTGTTTTGCGTCCCAGCGTAATGCCACCCCAAAACATCTCACTGCCCCCTTGGTATTTCGGAATTTGTCTTACTGCTCGCTCGGAGTGCAGCTTGTCTTTTGGTGCTCGATAACCAATTAAGTCTATTAATATTTTGTTTACTGGTTAGCTCTGGAACTCTTAAGTGCCTGCTGTATGAACCCTGTGAACGAAGTATTTGATGTATCGTTTCGACTGATATATTGATGCCTGTTGCTTCCAGAAATTGCCTTTACAGTATGGGGTGCGACCTACTAGGGTCTCTTCATGCAATTTAGCACAAAAACTGGATTTGTTCTTCAGAAGTGATCTACCTAGAACTTCTTCTATGCCTTTTTGCAGAGATTATAGCTCCACGTATCGGGCATAGGTTTTTGAAATCACCCCCTGTGATCCACCCATTGTGGCCGCTATATCCCTCTGTGTCACCACTTCTTCCCTCAGCACATCGGAATCCAACATAAGGCATTTACAATTATGATTTTAGGCTTTTTTAAATTCCGAAATTCACAGTTTCAAAACTCAGTGACGACAGAGTACAATATCCCGAACATGTGGTGATAATTCAACATTTCTTATCATACTATCCAGTTTTTACAACAAAAACTTCATTCTTCACAAGTAGACAAAAATCCATATTTAAAAACAATCAACAATGTGAAATATGAATGTCATTCTATATAAATTTGGTTGTGTGTATATTTGAATGAAATATGGGATAAGAGTTAACTCTCCCCACCCTTGATGACTTTATAACCGGAGTTAACATTTCTCCTTAAAGGCGAAAATAGAAACATTTTGCATCTTAAATCACGTATGTATTAAACAGAACATAACAATTTGAAATGAAAATATAACTTAGTATATTGGTCCCATAGAAGGTAAAGAGTATTGTTGGTAAATCAATAACCGCAATAAGGTAGGTAGCTTCAGGTGTTCTTAAACTCACTTCGGGATTTCTGGGCAGAAAACCAAGAAACAAATCTTTTCCAGCAGCATTAATTTGTTGCCCAGCAGCCAGGATACTTTTTTAATTTGGGAAGGCCAGTTCAAAAGCCAATTGCAATGATTGCTGTCTAGTCAGTCCGTTATGCATTCTACGGCATATTAGTTAACATTTAACCTGTACTGAGCATTTTCTCTTCAAACTTCTGTTATTATTTCTCGTTAAAGTTATACCGTCCTAGCATACTTCAACAATTCCTTACTTAATAGCTGTTTTTCTCAAAGATGCACCCTCCTTTACCTCACGTATAGCGTTTTCTAATTATTGGATGGTATGTTTTCTCCTTTTGCGTATTGATTCAGAAGGCTCGTATCGAAAAGAAATTCTTCATGCAATTAACCTGTGAGAGTAAATTAGACTAAACAATAAAGAAAGCAAATAAAATGCAAATAAGACTCGTGTATTAAGGTGGTTTTCGAAATATTTCAAAATTTAGTCGGGTACAACAAGGAAAAAACACAGAAAGTATCTAGAGAGACATAAAACATTGAGCATCTCTCATGTATCCGCCATGGTTCAAGCATTCCGCATATACTACCTGGACATAAAATTTTACTCACAAAAAAACAATCAAACTTAGCGAAAATACACTTAGCACAACACGTCAGATAATAAGCATCTATTTAAACACAGCAGCAATTTCAAAACTACATTCATTAATAAAATTCAATCCGCCACAATAAAAACACCTTTCCGAACCATGGAGTCAAACAAACCGGCTATGGTAAAAAGGCGTCGTGCTTGTTAGTGACCTCCTGCGCGCTACCAATGACATCGTTTCGTTAGCGCAAAATTCAAGTTGAGTTATAAAAAATGGTTCAATTCTCCCACCCGAGCAAATCTCCTGGAATTTTTTGAACTTGTACAAGTGCCTACACAAGACCAGAGTTGGAGGAGGTAAGCGAAGCAATGATGCGAAGTAAACTACTAAAACAGTTCTTTCTACGAATATTAAACAAGGGAATTGTTTTATATATTCTATTACTTTTCGAATAACCCGGTATATTGAATTTCAGAAAATAGCTGCACCAATTTCATCATAATTTTATACCACAACCGGCACGAATTGATTTATGAATACAAGCTTGAACTAACTAATCTGTTCTCCCTTCTTCTTCTTCCTCAGCCTTCTTCAGTCCACTTCTAAACATATGCCTCTCCGCAACTTTTCAACTCCTGTCGATTCTGTGCTACCTGCAGCCAAGTGTTTCCTTCTTGTTCTTTCACATCGTCAACCCAACGTTTCTGTGGTCTTCCTCGGTTCCTCTCTGTTTCCCTCGGTTTCGACTGCAGTAATCTTTTGGTCCACCTTTCATCAGAGTTCTACCTTGCAATGTGCCCAGCCTATCTCTATTCCATCTCTGCTACTCGCCTGATTATATCGGTCACATTTTTTCTTCTTCGAATTTCCTGGATTGTGACTCTGTCTCTCAAAGATATTCCCAGCATTTCCCCCTCCATAGCTCATTGGGTAGTTCTCAAACGTTTGGCACTCTGTTTTGTGATAAACATTGTTTCTAGACCATACGTTGCCTCTGGCAATATACATGTGTCATACACCTTGCGTTTCAAATCGATTTAGATGTCCAATTTTTTGAGGATATGTTGCAGATTTCTGAATGCAGCCCTGGTTAGCCCAACCCGTCTAGTTATCTCTGCGGATTGATTCTCTTTTTCTTGCCTGAAAGAGTGTCCAAGATATAAATATTCCTCTGCTCTCTCGTTGTTTATAGATATTCGATTTCCAGTGGTCTTATTTGTATTTATTTTCAAGCCAACTCTTTCAGATGCTTTCAAATGAGGTGATTATCACTCTCAAAAAATATCTGAAAGACGCAACTGAACTCAACATATTTATTTAAATGAATCTTAACGGAACTTGTATCCCATCTTGCAGATTGTACGTTTAGATCACGAGCTGTGATCGGTTATTCCACAACGACGGTTTCGGGTATTATTCACTTTATGCTTATGTTACCACAGAACCTTAGATTTCACCCTGGTTCATATCGGAGCTGGGTTTATACGCCTAAGCAGATGTGAACAGGTCATAAAATCCTATCTCGGGCAGAATTACCGAGAAAACTGGCATTATTTCCTCAACACTCGGCACAATAACATCTCAACCAACCAATATTGTAGTAACGTACTATCATTATCAAGATACAACAACATACTAAGTTACATGTACAAATTATCATATTAGTGTAGTGAACTCAATATATGTATATAGTACAAAGCGTTCTTTTTTATAAGTAGAACCCAACGTGGCGATAACCAAGGCATTCCGTAACAGCTTATCAAGCGCGAATACCTACAAAAAATGGAGATCAATCCCGATCGAATTAAATTTTAATATCGGGAAAGAAGATTCGAACAGATAATATGAAAACGAAATTTACAAGTATTTGAAATTGAAACGAAAATCACTTCGTTAATAGGTTAAGTAAATATCCCCGCATCCACTCTCTACGTGAGATTAAAATGTGTTGTCCGAATACAATGAAAACTGAAATCTTTCAGATCCTTCATAACATCGCTAACTTCAATGGGACAGTTTGCGATAAATGGTTGAAATTTTCGGTAAAACGTGCTCATAGTTGAAGGGAATATGAGGTAAATGCAGAAGGATAAATGAAGAGAAACGAGAGTATTAATGTTTTTGAATTACCTGATCTGAGTCGAAAAGACCATCTGTCTTTCATTGAAATAAATTCATTTGACAGGTATATCCATACCTCTAACTGGTAAAATTACAGTAAGTAAAATTGAAATCCATTTTAAAATATCTTTCAAAACTGTTACAAAATATTTACATTTTACTGCAATATGCATCTACGCTGAAGGCTCTAAAATCCAGCACCGCTCAGGATGCGGAATACTCATAATTTTCTTGATGTGAACATGAAATGGTTATTGGTGAACTCGTCAGCACATTACGAACGGAGTAAGCAATAACCTAGAAGCAGACAAAATAACCAGAAATGAAAATAATTTTCATACTCAGAAATCATTATTCAACAGACAAAATTGCACTTCAATCGTCAAAATTACACATATAGTGTTGGGCAAATGAGTCAGAATACGTTAATTCTGATTAAAGTGCAAGTGTGGTATACTTTGATTTCCTACAAATACCACATGTTTTAATAAATTATGTAACTGAAAGAATATTTACATGAATATATCAATCCTGAACATTGAATTAGGAAGAATCTGTTTTTTGAATCATGAAAATTTATAGTTTCATGATTCAAAAACAGATTCTTCGACAATTTTAATGTTCAGGTTTGATATATGTACGATTTCACATTGTTTCAATCACGTATGAAATAACATATCGACAAAAATTCATTATTGCAAATCTGAGTTTATTAATACATAATATTCAAATATTCACTACAAAAATCGCAAGTGTTAATAAATAATAAACGTTAAATGGCTTGAAAAGATATTATGAAGTTTCTAATACGGCCATTCTGATTCGATCTTCCAAATCTTCTATAGATTGATGTAAAGCACTGTGTGCACAAGATCTCAAAGATCCCTAAAGGATAAGGTCTAAGGAAGGGGTGCTCAAACTTGAACTGCTGGCGATCTACCTCAATCTTTTTAGACTACTTACGATCGACTCTGAGAGACTGCAAGTATGTGTGCCGCAGGGTTGTCGTACATATACTATACATCCTACCTGCCTACCTATATAGATATTAGCTTTCCACACAATATACATTATTTTAGTTGAGGTTTGGGTTACGTTTGGTTAGGTTCTTCTCCATAATATCAATGAAATTACTCATACTTTAAAATTGCGAGTTTACTGGTTGTCACAAAACAAAAGAGTTACATATGGTGTTGAACTTAACAAAGGAGAGACTTTGGATGTTGAAGCGTGGCACTGCATGTCCTTAGCATACTTTTCATAAAATGGTACATAACCTCTGAATGCTAATCGCAAGCATGATGACATATGGTCGTCAGTTAGTCGATTGCGATATTTTGACTCAATTATCTTCATTTCAGAAAATGCAGACTCGCACAAGTAAGTTCACCCAAACATTGCCGTCATTTGTAGGGCGATTTGCCTTAGACTCGGATATCTATCTTTAGATATAAAACATCAGAAATTTGTATCAGAAGATGTAGCTTTGGGATGTATATCTGATATAATCTGCACCAACTCATTTTCAACAAAACATCCGTTCAAATTAAACTGACTTGCTATTTCAGTAGCTAATTCCTCAATGTTTTTACATGAAAAAAGATAACTCATAAATGATGCTATTTCCCAATATACTGCAATCATAAAAACGCATTTCGAATTGTCCCAAATATTTGATAATTCAGCCTCATACGTATCATAATTCAACAGAGAAATTCTTGCTTTCAAAGGCGGAAATGTTTCAGATCCTCTCTTTTCAGTTGATGTATCTTAAGTTGAAATTTACATTTGAATGCGTGTACTGGGCTTATCATCTCAATAATAGTCTTCCTTTACCTTGAAGCTCCAAGTTAATGGTGTTTAAGTGCATTGTGATGTCAGTCAAAAATGCCAAATCAGTTAGTGATTTTTCGTTTTTCAACATCTGAGTGTTATCACCTCTTTCGTCTAGAAAAGCTGTTATTTCAGGCAATAATTCTTGAAACCTTTCTGGAAATTTTCCGTGACTCAGCCACCTGACGTCTGTGTGAAGAACTAAATCAGCGTGTTCAGCTGACTCCCTATCTTCCATTTGCAACTTAATGAGGCGCCGTTGCAAGCTACGTGCACGGATGGAATTCACAATTTTTGTTGCAATGCCCATAATTTCCTCCGTGTTTAAAACTTTTGAACACAAAACTTGTTGATGTATAATGCAATGGAATGACAAAAATGAAAAGAAATCTTCATTAGCTCGACACAATTCCACAAAAACGTTTTTGTTTCCAGTCATTGCTGGAGCTCCATCGGTTTTAATGCACACTAGTTTATATATTGGTAGCTTGTAGTTTTTAAAAAAAATTGAACAAAACGTCATATCGCCACGGGTCTTCCTCTTTAGAGGAATGATTGTTAAAAATTCTTCCTTAGCCAACAATGCATTGAATACCATCCGAATTAATACACAACTGGACACTGTCTGTGATATCGGTGGATTCGTCGAACTGTGAGGAAAAGTATGTACATTTCATGATTTCATGTTTTAGTTTATCTGCCATTTCCTGACTTATGACTTCAATACGCCTTGTGACAGTCGGATGAGATAACTGAAGTCCTCCAATAGCAGCCATGATTTCTGCTTCATTCTTAAAATCTCATCCGCTCCAATAAATGCTTCATTCACAACCGATCTATCTTCGAATGATTGCTTGTGTTTCGCCGCATGAGATATTTTAGGTGACGCCATCGTAGAAGATTTTAATTGTTCAGCGGGTTTTGTGAACATGGTTTGTTCTTTTTCAAACAAGATATCAAATCACGTACGTTTCGTTTTCTTAATGCACTCTGTGGTGGAAAATCCTTTTCATAGTTTTTAAGAACCGTTGTATGATGCCTCTCTAGGTAACCAAGCTTAGGTATTACAACTGACGAACAACAAGTAGGACAAATACTCTTATCCATCACCATACAAAAGAAAAATTCATTTTCCCAATCGTTATTAAAATGATACATTTTAGATTCGCTGCAGTCATTTTGTACTATTCAATAATAAACTATGTATCGACATAGTATTTATTGCCTTCAAGTTACAATTCAGAATGACACCAATTCCTGCAGGAGCAACATTTATATCAGCTCGAACGAAAGTCTCGAATGTTCTCGTCAAACGCGCCGCCCGAAATTTTTAGAAAAGCGGCAAGCATAAAAAGCGCGGTTTTTTTTTGACGAGTACCTCGCGTTCCTTTGATAAAGCCGTCTTTTGCCGCTAGCAGAGTGTTGTTTTATAACGTAATAAATTTCTGTAGTTTAGTTACCTACTTATTAAAAATTTTTTTCTTCTCGAGATCTACTCAAAAAGCACTCGCGATCGACCGTTTCAGCACCCCTAGTTTGAGGGACTCAATTCGGCTAGTCAAGGTGGTCAACTACCCTACCCCATTCGTCCTTAGTACTGGTTGGAGTAAAAGTGTAGTATGCTTAGATTTCGAATGTTCATCACATGCTTTGATGTATGATGTCACTGGAAGAATTTTGAAAAGAATCATCCTATATATTTCTATGCTTTAAAAAACACATTTCTTCAGATGATTACAGTTACCTATCGACGAGGAATTATTTTATTCAGAACTTAATGCACGTTAAGTCCATAATGTGACGGAACTTTACATTACTTTTCTCAAATGGTATTTGAAGTAAATGCACAAATAATTGCAGGAAACATTTCATCGCGTAGAAAGCAAGTGTATATTTTATTAAGAAAAGAAATGGACCGATTATGTGTCCTTTAATAACCTTCCATACATTCAAAATCTGAAAATATTGATTGTGTTCCCAGTGAAAGTTTCCATTAGTTCAGTAGCGGCTGATTAACAAATCCATTTAGTTAGTATGTCGCTTTACCTGATCATCCAGTATTATTAACAAAGTTATTGTATGTATTCATGTATGGGTGAACGTTAATTTTATTCCATATTCTTTCGACAAATCTCCCGTTAATAACCTAATATGGGGCTAGTTAGAGTTATTACGTTTTTCGTTTACCTGTTGATTGTTTGAGGGTACAAGAACTAATATCCTGGAACCTAACCTGAAAAAATTCTCAATGCATTAGTAGGTGAATTTTTGTAGTATCCATTCGCTATTGATAAAGATACTGTATCGAAACGCGTCGAGCATTTGTTAATATATTTCAGAAGAAATTATCGTTTACTTGTATTCCAACTCTGTTATTTGAAAAAGCAAGAGACAGCTTTCTCTGTTTCATTTTCTTGAGAATCATTTGTTGAACATTTTCGTCGATATTCACTACCCCTTAAAAAATCATAAACAAAAAAAGAAGTTCGAATCATAATTTTCAAACTTCAAGTACCTTTCATTCCTGTGCAATTGAATGTTTTCCTTCAGTTTAACAAAATAAGATTTCTTGAAAATGTACATCTTATGATGGGTTTAGACTAAGCGCACCCACTCGCGCACCTACCTCGCTACCGGTACCTCGCACCGTGTAGACAGGCCACCTCTCCGTGAGTTCCTCATTGGCCGACGACAGTCGGTTTTCAGTCGCGCTTCAAACGAAACTCACCGAGTTCCCTCAAGTGATTTGAACAAGCAACTGAAGGTGTAACCATGTTGAGCTACCGAACGAGACTGATTACTGGTCCTGAGGGCCACTCTCCCAGGTGAGGAAATGCGCGTCGAGTGAACAGTGGGGCGAGGATGAGTTTGATGCGCTAGTGAATGCCGAGGTTTTTTGCGCGAATTGACGCGCTTCGTCTAAACCCACCTTCAGAGTCATTTCTCACGTAAGCGTCAGTTTTCTATTTTCTATCTTTTTTCAGCCCTTTCATTATGAGTATATTTCGAACATAAGCTATAAAATTGAGTAAGCGTTGTTGATTGATTCAATAGGTTACGTCTATAATTTGTTACTTTTCAATTAAACATAGAAAATAAAGTCTGATTTTTCCGAAATATATACTTCTTCTTGAAGGTATTCCGAAGAAATATATATGGTTTTCCTATGCCTAAAATGGTTCTTTAATCGTTTCACTCAGTAATGTATTGAAGACCTACTAATTATTTGAGGTGATTGAAACAGCAATGGATGTGAAATTAACATTTTGACATCAAATTTAGTTTCTTTCTTATTTACGTTTGATTGTGGTATTACCTATTGTACATACTAATGAAGTTTAAATTGCTCCAATGAACAATTCTGCATTTATTGATGATTCATTGTCAGTGCTTTAACGAAAAATATCCAGATTTAACTCGAACTAGTGAGCCCATTAAGATCGCCTTTTATATCAAAATAGCCAATATACTAAACGCCTAATATACTAACCGCCTTTTCATATCCAACTCTATCTATACTGAACGCCTTATTATATTCACTTCATTATTCATATTTTAACTCAATAGTTCTTTATGTTACATGGATATCTCTCATATATTACCTCAGTCATCCTTAGGGTAACGTAGCTTGCAGTATTGTTTTATGAATACTGACTCATCAACCACACAAATTTCAACACTATTCACTACTTTCCCTATTCAAAAGGATACATTCAATTTGAAAATCTCAACTTTCTCCAATTGAGCTAGGATAGGATGAAATTGAGATCATTCCAACATTGATTCAAAAAAACGAATTTTTCAATCTCCCTTTAGGAATAGAAATTCCATTATGAAGAACTCTTATATTAATTCACAATATTCCAAATTTTTAGTTCCGAAAGTATTAAATATATTCTTCAGAAAGATCAATATATGCAGATCTTTGGTTTCAAATTTTTAATTTTTACTTAACAGTTCTGATTCGTATTAGATCACATAAGAATTCAATAAGATTCATGAATTATAATAAACAACAAATTTTAAGTTTAAACAGCAGGATGGAAGAATTACTTCTCAATTATATTAATGAAATAGAAAATAAAAGTTCTTCTCAAAATCAAATTTTTTGGAGGTTCTAAAAGACAAAAATAAATACATAGGAACTTAACCTTATCTGATTGTTCTATACATATCTATTTTGTATACATTCAAATTGACCAAAATTCACACAATTTGCTTACCGGGAAGAACAAACATCTTCTGAATTGAAGGGTTCTTGTGGAAAGCAGAAATGAGATCCACAAATTTGTCAATTACATTATGGACCCTCATATACAATACAATGATGCTATAAATCAGTTTCAGTGAAACTGTTTCTTGTAACTATTAATTTCCTAGATCCTTAACTGTCGAGTTGGCAGTTGGTTTCGATCAGTCAGCTTCTTATAAACTTGTGCTCTAATAATTGAAATTTCTATTCTTCAATTTTACTACTGTTCTATTCATTTTCTTGTGAAACTTTATAATATGAAATGAAAATGGAAGGAAGAGACTGCATTAAAACAACGTCATATTTCCATATTACGTGATGAACATACTCATTTTACACAATTATATAAAATACCTATTTACAACTACCTATTACAAAAATTGTCAAATGTCATGGCATTCTCCAAGTAGTAGTTTAATTTTTTCCAAAACATGATTCACATAAGCAGTAGCATGTTTCCTATGACTTTCATAAATCTTGGATTGAAAGTTGTGGTTGTACGAAATAAAACTTCATATGCAACTTCTACATATTTAAACATCATGTTTCCCACTATCAGACACCTATAACAGAGAAACTTTCAACTTTAAATCAATGAGGAACTCCTGTCATTCATTCAACAGTCTTGATAAAATTTCCAGAGTAAGTATAAGTTATGAATAGAAGGAACTCACAATAATTACCTTTTGTGCAAATTTGAGATCTTATTTTCTTTGATTCAAACTTGAACATTGTCAAACACATTGAATCTCATTATTTTTTACATTTGTATAATTGTAGAAAAGAAACGTACTTTCTCTTGAATAAACTGAAACAAAAATTCAATTTGAAATGACACGGTTATATTGACATCCAGCTTGAAATATTTTAATACAGAAATAGTCTTTGGTGGATTGCTTTCAATATTCATATGATACATACTCTAAATGACCTAACGAAAAAATTATCGAGTTCCTTCCAGTAAAATATTTTTATACAAAAGAGCTCAATACCTATTGATAGCAACTCTAAGGATGTCCCATCATTTTGTAAGATCTTCCGATTGATTGGCTAAAAAATCCTAGTAATTCCAGGACATTTTTCAACGCGTAGAGGTTAAAATAACCATGAAAGAAAAATGAAATAAGTGAATTCTGAGTACATTTCTTGAGCATGCCTAAAAATATACATTAAAATACACGAATAAACCTCAACTTACATTCACTTACCTTTCAAACATTATTGTAAGTCTCCTTAACTCCTTTTTATTATAACATTCTGTTTGAATCATTTTGTTTAGGTTAGAATAACCACAGAAATGAAATTTATGAATTTTGAAAGTTTGTCGTTTCTTTCCTAATAAAAATATCAACATGAATAAAATAAACATATAACTACGATCACTTACCTCTGAAAGTTTATTTCAAGTTTCGTCAAACTTTTCATTCAAGTATAATTCGGAATCACTTATTAAAAAAATTACTTATTTTGATCGAATATAACATTAATTGAAATAAGGTTAGATTCGATTGTCACTCAGGAAAGAGAGAGACTATATTCTAGATGTTGTTAGCACCGAAATTATATTGCTGAAAATTAGAGTTATTAACTATTTCCATCTCACTATTTTCATTCAGAAAAGAGAGAGCATTAAATTTTACACGTTGGTGACGCTCACTACCGACAGTGAATAGCGATATAAGGGGCAGAAGGAGCGGTGACTGGCTCCACCCCCGTGTTTCCGGTCTTTTTCTCGAAAATATAGGTCTCAAAAATCGTGAATTAAGTGCTACAGGAACGATTTCACTTCGCGAGGCCGATATCGAGTATGTAGGAATCGCTAGACAGCTGAATCCTTTTTGCCGGTAACCCCCTATAAGTAGGATAGATGAAAGAAAACCCTCTATTCTGACAGCCCTACGTTCATTAATTTATTTGGGTTCTGGCAGTCAGATATTCGGAATGAGAAGAACGGAGCGAAATTTTGCAAAAGTCCGCCGATAGCCCTTTGTTGAATAGCAAATGTTACAGTTTTCCCGTTGTTTAAAGGGAATGAGACAATTGCGGGTACACATGCGAAACTCAAGGCTTGCTCTTGGTCCAGATTTCGAAACGATCGAACACGATGGAAGAATTTGTATAGACCTTTTTATTTCCGCTTTTTCGGAGCTTTTTTTGGCAATTTTCGCTCGATCGATCGTTCCGATCGCCTTCCGAAAGATCGTAGTTTCCGATTCAGAAAAATTCTCGCCGTTTCGACTTTCCGTTCGCCGTCAGCGACGTTTCGGCGAAAATGTTCGAAAAATCCTCAGGGCACCGTTGTTGGCGCTAGAGACTCCAAAGTTGGTGAAAACATTCCTCGGACCCTTTTCCTTTGGAAAAAAAATACTTGTGGGGGCCAATGGCCCCGATTTTTCGTCGCATCGCCTCTTCTCCGCCCGGTTCAAACAACCGTTATCCCCTCAGATTATTCCCGAAAAAGGCCTTAGGACTTCAATATTATATTCGATCAAACGTGATGGAAAATTTGAATAGACATAAAAGTCCGACGAAATTATCCCCTCCACTTGCGAAAAATCGAAGACCTTCTTTATTTTTGCATCTTCGGAGCCTTCTTCGGGAAACTTTCGCTAGAACGATAGTTCCGATCGCCTTCCGTAGTTTCCGATTCCGAAGAATTCTCGCCGTTTCGACTTTCCGTTCGCCGTCGGCGACGTTTCAGCGAAAATTTTCGAAAAATCCTTAGGGCTCGGTTGTTGGCGCTAGGCACTCCAACGTTGGCAAAAACCTTCCTCAGACCCTTCTCCTTTGAAAAAAAAAATAACTCGCGGGGGCTTTTGGCCCCCGATTTTTCGCCGCGTCGCTTCTTCTCCGCCCGGTTCAAACTACCGTTATCCGCTCGGATTATTCCCGAAAAAGGCCCCATGACTTTAATATTATATATCAGTAAACAAAGTCCGAAGCGTACAGTTCGATCTTGTTACGTATGGAAAACAGAATTCTAAATATTCTAGATGGACGCTCATAGAAATCGATGAAGAAACGATTGTTAACGTTTAGGCATATTTTACTGTAAAATCATAAGCATCTTTTGATTGTCAGCTTCGGAATTTGGAATAATCTGAACATCAGTAGAAAAAATTCTGTCAAATTCTAATATTTATCCATGCAAGTTTGCATTGACTTCCTCAAACAATCAGGAGAAGGCGAATAGTAACGAAAAATTTTCCGAAATGGTCACTGGTCGATTATAGGCAGAGACATAATTTCTGAACGGAATTATTCTGACGAATGAATCAAAACTTTCCAGATAAGTTCTATTCAATCGGCGTTCCTGTCAACTCTTGGATACAAGAAAACCCGTACGAGACAATGAAAAAATCACAATTAAATTCAGTTTCAACTCATTCGATTTTATATATGATTTAATTAATTGACTATTCCGATTTTCAAATTAAATCTTTGGATTTTTCATGAGGTCATTATAAAAATGCTTTATTTGTGCAACATCAGCAAATGTGCGATAACAGTTCGCTCGGCTTTAGAAGCTTTAAATTGTAACATGCTGTGAAAAACAACAATTAATGGAGTTCTTCTCATATTGGTAAATATTTAGATAATAATTATGAGACATTTGAACATTTGTTATAATTTAAGTTAAAGTTTAGGAAACAGACGGATAAGCCTATTTTAAAAGACCGAAGAACAATTTGATGGATCAGTGTTTCTTCAGAAAACAACGTAGCAATTGAAGATAGAGAAGATGCTAGGGTAGTCCTTTCAGGAGCTCTTGCAGTCCAACCTAAAATTTCAAGCAGTTGAATGCCAACTGAAACCGGCATTTCGAAGTCAAGGGCTCTCAGAATTCAAAAGGAGAATTAATTCAGAACCTATAGGATGATGAAATCCCAATTACTCCAGCCTGGTGATAACCAAAGACGACTTATTTTCAGTAATTGGTAGCTTCAGAAAACAGAAGAGGCGTTTCCAAGATCTGTTTTCCCTAGATTCCTTCCTCTGAGAACTTGTTGGGAATTTATTGTTCTTAAACATCGAGTTTGTTCCACTGTGAACAATTTCGAGACATTCTTCAATTCTCGTTCGATATTCATTATGAACTTCCATCCACAGTATTCAGCAACCTCTTAGTTATAAATTTGTGGGTACTGACCTAATCATTCATCTGCTGATTACCCTTAGAGTGTGCATTTTACAGCCCGCGCTGAGTAAAATAAGTGCCTGTCAGATTTGTGCTTTTTAATAGCTGCTCCTACTTTCGTTCACAATGCGAGCCAAAAGGCAACTCACCATCAGTGTGCAAGGGATTGCTTGAGAAAACCTTGTTACCACCACATGTTGTTTACACAAGAAAAAATTGTGAAGTATAGTTTTGGCAAAGTAGAAATGTAGGCTGTATCAGTCCGATTTCTCGAATTAATCATTTATATATTTAAAACTAACTTTTCATAACTTTATTAATAATTCAATCTCATTTCATCAAGTTAAATATTCAAACAGTTTGAAATTCGAATGAGGAATCTACAGGTAATGATACTGAAAATTATAGTTATATCCATGAGATGTCCACCGGTTAATTGTGAAGTCAGTACTTGAAAGAAGACAGTTTTCTCGTTTCTGTGGGAGAACGGAAAACAGTAACTCATTCCATGTTTTGTTTCCACTTTATTTTTGCGAAGAGAATAATTTCGCTTTTTAGAATTTTTTTTTGAATATCAATAGTTTTTTATAGAATCGAGTCTATTTAAGTTCGGAATTCATTAGACTCTTTCTTCTCCATTTAGAAATCTTCGGAATAGTTTGTAATTTTATTGGAGCTGTGTTGTAGCGATTGGAGTGAAAAATTTTCAGTAATAGAAATTGAGTTTTCTTTGATTTTCTGGATAAATTACAATCGCCTGAGGCGTTATAAGTATTCGGTAATTTTGACGGATTTCCCCTACAACCAATTCAATTAGCGAGTGGAGAGATTAAGAATTTTCTTTTGTTAAATTAACCTAGATCGATATCTGCTATTCCAAGGGTTAGTCAAATTCATTCTGTTCATTTTAAAAATATATATTCGGGAGATATGGTATTGTTATAGATTTTTTTCCCACCGTCAAGATATTTGAGTTTAGCATCTTTATGCCAAACCTTGATATCTTACGACTGGGATAACCACGTCTTTAGGGAACTAGTCTTGCCACCTAGGACAGTCACCTTGCGAATCAAGTAAAATGTAAGCTATAAGATACAGGAATACTAGAAAACTGATGTAAAACAACAAATCCAATCATCGTGGAAATTAATCTCATTTCTAAAAGGCTAAGTGTTTCTCTTAATGATCGAATTCTTCTTTTCTATCTTCGTTAATTGTTGACTGAGCTCTACAGTAGAGTTTTGTTGAAAAGCTCAGATTGTTTTAAATTGAGAATTTGTACAAATCTATTACAAGGCTATATTTCATCGTGAAAACTAAGAAAAAATTAAATTTCAGGATTCGGAAAGCATCAAGTGATGAAAACAAAAATGAATAACAAAATGGACGCTCAAATAATGTCTTGGCTAGATGAATTATCAGATTTTGAAGATGCTAGTTCACAGTTTATAGACGAGGATATATCAGAAAGTGATCGATCAAGTCATCATAGTAAGCATAATACTGACACAGAACAGTAGGCAAAAAACGACGATTCTGACAGGGAAGAACCCTCTTCAATTCCTGCGCCCTCTGAAATAATACCTATTCTACACCAAAGGCCATCAGAGAGAAGCTGTAGCCGTTCATCAGTCACTATAATATGTCATTAGCCTCCATTTCATTGGTAACGCACAATACAAGCAGGCGATAAATATCCAACAAGAGAACCCAGTGACGATGATGAAACATTAGCACAGTTAGTTCGACGAATGAAAACTAGCATTCCCGTAGACAAGTATATTAGCTCATTCTCAAGTTTTGTCTATTGCTCCAGCTTGAATGAAGGGGGAATATTCCGCTGAAAGAATGACTCGAAGATGGACAATGAATTTGTTGTTTCAATTATGGGTATTGACTATATGAGTAGTAAAATTATTTACAAAACCAAAAATGAACACATGATGTCACGTCGACAGTATTTGAATGAAATAGAAATAGTCCTAGTCAAGCAACATTCTATCTTTGAGGAACCAGTTTGCTGGTTGCTTAATAAAGTATAATAAACCTATGTTATAAGAAAATATAAATATGACGCATTTTTCCATATATGTAGCGACATTAAATAATTCCTCATGAAAATTCCTATTAGCAGCATATCTTCTTATGTTTAATTTTAAGGTTGACAAATATTGAGGAAATTTGTTTGAAAAATGATTTCATACTGAAGATAATGCAAATGTGTATTATGTCATTTGAATTAATGAAGTTGAGTTCCATTTCCAATAATAGTACCCCACTGAAAATATTCTAGATGGTTGTTTCGTACCCTCAAGCCCAAAATTCCAAATTCGACAATAATATATACATAAATGTGTTTCCAGTATACAACCATTGCTTCATATTCGATGAACACTCTGTATATTTCGACAGTATTCATTTCTGAATTGCTGAAATAGACAGCCAGTCCACTAGTACTATTTGTTAAATATCTCTCATTTTTGAATGCTAGAAGATAGTTTCTATTTACGTAGATATACAGGGATATCCACCGGAACTGTCCGTTGAAAAATTTTTGAGTTTCAATTACAATATCAAGCTGAAATTTTATTCGCGGCCATAACTAGCGATTTCCAATTGAAGTGAAATATTTTCGAAGTGATACCATTTCCGGTTATACCGGAAGTGGAACATCACTTTTTTTTCAAATGGCAATCTACCTTTTTATTATACATCTAGAACCGACATTTTAGCAAGGCATAAAATACCCAAGTTGTTGGCACTTATCTGTCAAAACTTTTGACAGATTTAATTATTTTTGTTATAAACTCGATTTTTGAGGAACATATAAAATAATTGTAGCTCGTAGTTTTTTTGCACTACAGACACAAATTTTGCTAGGGTGAATACGAGAAGGATCAAGGAATTTTTTAAGCAGTCTAGACATGTCAACTGTTCATTGCGTTGTTCTGTATGATATTTTCAATTTGGCCTTTTTCAAACAGCAATAACTCGATTTCTTCAAATTGTACGTGCCAATTTTTGATTTTTGAAGCGTCAAATTTCAGATGGAATTGTATCAGCATGTACTTTACCCATCTCTAAAAATTCCGAAATAATTTGGGAATATATTGAATTTTGATGAATTTGCAAGAACTAACAGAGAACGCTTTCAAATATTTGAATCAAGTAGTTGAACTGGCTACGCTCACCTTTAAGGTGCCTAAAATTAATGTACTTGTATTTTCGTTCATTCGAATTTGATATTTCAACAGGAATTGTTGTTAATTTGAAGTGAAAATTTTCGAAAAACACCATATATATAATAAAATGCCTGATTATTTAAACGAGGATATGTTTAATCTCTTTTTAATTCATTGGGAATGTCAAAAAGTGGTGGATAGAACTTGCAGGCAATTCAATAACCAATTTCCAAATTTGGCGTCTATGAGTAGAACAAAATTTCGAAGTAAAAGAAGCAATTTTCTGCAATTTGGAGGAACAAATACATAGAAACTAGAAGAAAACCAATTCTCGAGGACGACGACAATCAAATTAATACGCTAGCGTATTTTCGTGCTAATCCACATGCGCCCATTATGTCAGCATCAATGGATATTGGATTGAGTTATACTTCCATTCAAAAGATCCTTAAGAAACATAACATGCACCCGTATTCTCTTATCAAACTACAAAAATTGAAACCAACTGATCTTCTCAAGCGGCTGAATTTCTGTGAAACTTTATTAATTGGGCTTCAAGAGGATGAGACAATTCTGTGAAAAATTATATGGTCTGATGAAGCCAAGGTCAATGAAAGTGGAAATCGAGAAATCGACATTTTTGGGCCACAGTAAATTCACATTTCATTGAGGTTATTGATTTCCAAAATAAATTCAGCGGGAACGTTTTTGCCATTTTGATGAATGATTTGTTGGCTAATCACATTTATGAGGAGAATCTTAATGGACAAAGATACCTGAAAATTTCGAGAGGAACATCAGCAAATTTTTTAGATGGATTACTATTCTGAGGGATTGCTATTACAAAATGGATGGTGCACCAGCACATAAAACACGAGCTGTAGATCGGCTGCTATCAGAAATGTTCGAGGATAAATGGTGGGGTAATCAAGAACCAAATTTATGGCCTCCGCGTTTTCCGGACCTGACGCATCTTGATTTTTATTTATGGGGCAAAATCAAGAGTGAAGTGTATCTTATTCCTGTAAGAAGTAAAGAAGAGTTACTAGAGCGCATTCATAATGCTCTTCGTAATATTGATCCTGAGGAAACTAGGAGGGCATTTCATCATTGTCTCATACGAGCTGTCAAGATTATCGAGCAAAATGGGGCCCATATTGAACATTTATTTAGATCGTAAATTAGTTTTCTCCTATGATGTTTGCTATTATTTATTCGAATTAATGTAATTATCTTCGATGATTGGTTTTAGCTTAGTTCCTATAATTTTTATTCATCCGAATTGTAGAAAATTGCTTATAATGCTTGGAAATTAATTTAATTTTACTCATAGACGGTAAATTTGGAAGTTGGTTATTGAAGTGCCTGCAATTTCTACCCACTACTTTTGACATTCTAAAATGAATTAAAAAAAAATTAAATATATTTTCGTTTGAATAACCAGTGGATTTATTCCAAATGTGATATTTTCAATCTGAAATAACGACAATTCTTGTTGAAGTATCAAGTTTGAATGAACGAAATGACAAGTGCATTAATTTTAGGCACCTGTCAGGTGAGCGTAGCCAGTTCAAATGTCGGTTCTAGATGTATAATGAAAAAGGTAGCCATTTGAAATAATGAACTGATGACCCACTTCAGGTATAACCGGAAATGGCATCACTTCGAAAATATTTCACTCCAATTGGAAATCGCTAGTTATGGCCGCGTATAAAATTTCAGCTTGATATAGTAATTGGAACTTTAACGGACGGTCCCGGTGGATACCCCTGTATATCAGTAAAAATTGTTGAGAATCAGTAATAAGAAGCTACCAGCCTTTTCCTTTCGGTTGATATTTTCGCCAAAGGCGTTCTCAAAGAAGTCTTATCTCATTCATATTGCCAATCTCCTTTCATATATGATACACACACACAAGAAATTATTTCAGCATCTTCAGTAAACTCTGGTCAATAAGCGAGGACAAATATCCTCAAGACAATTTTAGTATCCTATGAGTATGAGCGCCAGGATATTATATGCACGCTTCGTCCTCAAGGGGATATCTACAGATGTAGAGGTTTATTTGGGAATGCGCTAGATCATAAAGTTAATAAATCTTGAAATGGATCATATCCTTCATTGTAAGAAAGTACCGAATCGATTTAAAAACTATCTGCTCAGAATTATTGTCAAAATGTTGTTGCTCTTACAAGTGTATTCTGCGATAATGAATAAAAATATTGAACAAAGAAACTTTCCCCAATTTTGTATTGCAAAAGAAACTTCGTGTGCCGAATGACTGAAAATGTTACAGGAAGCTCACGGTGTATCGACTTATCAAAATCATGTGCACATGAGTGGTAGAGTGCCGAGATGTGATTGAAGATTGATCTCGCTCTGGTCGGCCATAAACTGAAGTAAATATCGATAAAGTGAAGGATGTGGTAATTGAAAATCAACATTTAAGGCTGAGAGAGATAGGCAATGAAATTTCTGTGTTTCACGAATCAAGTAGAACTATTTTAAATGATTGTTTGGGCATCAAACGCGTTGCGGCTCGATAAGTCCCAAAACACCTGAATTTTCTTCAAAAATTCAGTTTAAAGGTTATGTAAAGAACCTGTATATATATTCTAAGATTTAAGAAATGAAACAAATTGTAAATATTAACATAAGCTCTACTAAGCTGGGATGACCAGAGGATAATTTCCCAATTCATAATTTTATTTCAAATACCATCATAAAATTTATTATTTTATCACCATAGGGATGCAATGAATGTCCATTTAACAGCTTGGTACAATAAGCCGGAAGAGGTTTATTAGTCTAGGGTTTGCCCAGTTACGTAGTACCACATTTTTGATATTTGTTTGCAATATTTCTGAAATATTCTTATTCTTATTTTTCAAACCAATGAAACGTGTGCGTCCCTACCTAAATGATAAGTCCAACCTTAGTTAGTTTCAGGAAGACATTATAGATGTGTGTGTATACCAGACAAGGCAGAATCATTTTTAAGATATTATAAAATGTGTAAAATCTAAACAAAATAAATTAAGTTAGTACAGCAGTGCTTCAACTTTAATTAAAACAACCATTACTCAAATAAATCAAGTGCAATATTATTAATACAAAACAAAACAATTCAATTCGCTTTAAGAGGAAATCAACGGTTAAGTTGTGATACTCCTGCGATCCTCAACAGGTTAGGATAGGTCTGGAGAAATGCTACAACTAGTAAATTCCAAATTTCATGAAGGAAATGTAGCTGGTAACGAGATATAGGTTTATAAGTTTGAAATGCAAACCATTTAACAAGTTTCGGAATGAGGCCATCCAACTGTACCAGAACCCAATGAACCAAGTAAAAATTGATCAGAATCAAGGTAATTTTGAATGTTTTCATTGATTATAGTGCTGTTATGCAATCGGAATTCTTGCCAGAAGGTCTGACGATTAATGAAGAATATTGCCTGAGCGTTATGTGGCGTTTGAGAGGGCTTATTCGTTGAAACAGAGAGGTTAGAGAGTGAGTCTCCGAAATGCACGGATATTTAAACCCTCGGTTCAGGTAGGCCCAGAGTACGTTCTGTGCCTAGCCTGGTCGATGGGCCTACTAGGCGATCTGTGATTAAGAAAGCGTGGTTAACACGGTAACACGCTTATTCGGAGGGGCCTAGAGCGATCTATGGTAAGATACCGTAGTGGAAACGGTAACAACATAGATTATATAATAATCGTTATACTTGTTTTATTTCATACATCAAAGTATATTCCCCAAACAATTTGAAAAAGTTTCAAGACACAATTAAAAGTGACAAATTTTCGATGTGATTTTTGTTGATTACTTTTCTCCTTCAATGATAGGGTAATCTAGATCTCTTTGCCAAATTTTACATAACTGCAGTTTGACATGGTTGGGCCTTATCTGATTGGACAGTCTGAGCGAAACAGCTGAAGCTCATGAGTTTTAAACAAACTGTCATAATTTTTTTCACTTCACTGGTTACGAATAGATTCACAATCGTTTTCAATGATCCCCTCTTACATTGAAAAAATGAGATTTGGTTTGTTTTTGATGAACGCCTATCGTATTCAGAGCACAAGAAAGCTGACACAAGATATTTCATAACATGATGCTCATATTCTGATACCTAATTGTTGCAATCATGCTATCCAGAATCATTCTTTCAGATGATGACTCCCACAACCGTTATTCAACACATGCTATAATTGACATTGGGAATAAAGTAAGATATGTTGACGTAATTAACATGGGTCTATAAATTACTTGGTCCTCCGTTGAACAGTTTTTGGACAACGTTCATAACATTTTAAAATCGACATTCTCCACAATTTGCTTACTTTTAACATCTTAGATTGTGAAGGTAGAGATAATACTAACATTTAACTGCACATAGTTCCCCTCGGTAATTATTAATGAAGATTTATTTTCATTGTGGATATCCGTTCAATGAAGTTCCTTCCCGAACAGATTTAGAATTATTATTCTGCAATCCCATTGCAGAATACCTCGTGGATTACAACATATAAATATGAATATAATTAGGGACACGATTGAAAGCGTAGAAGGAATTCTCTTATCTTGGTTCTGTTGTTACAAGCGATAACAACACGTCGGCGGAAATAAGACGTAGAATTCTATCAGCCTCTAGATGCTACCTCTCTTATGCCACAACTAAGATCTCGGAACATTTCAAGGCCGACCAAATGAAAGCTATATAAAACACTCATTTGGCCTGTATTAACTTACGGGTCAGAGACGTGGACTCTCACCAAAAAAGATTAGCAAGCATTGGGACGCTTTGAGAGAAAAGTTCTAAGGCGAACCTATGGGGCAGAAATCTACGAAATATACCGGGCTAGATAGAGTATATATATATATATATATATATATATATATATATATATATATATATATATATATATATATATATATATATATATATATATATATATAGTCCTTGAACTCCTATAAGGAGCATAGGGCCTCTAGAAAGGTCTTCCATCTGATCTATTTCTGGCAGTTCCTTTCACTTGGTTCCAGGTCTTGCCAGTTGGTAATATTTCGTCGAGAATTGTTCTCCTCCATGTGTTTCGGGGCCTTCCTCGTTGTCTTGTTCCCTGCGGGTTCCATTCCAGCACTTGCCGGGTGGTGTTCGTGGTTTCCCTTCGCAAGATATGGCCGATCCATTTCCATTTTCGCAGTTTTATCTCTTGGCTAGTTTTGCTCTGATGGGTGATGTTGTAAAGCTCTTCATTGGTTATCCGTTCAGGCCAGTAGATGTGTAGGATTTTACGGAGGCATTTGTTCACACAGACCTGGAGGCTCTGCTCAATTGTTCTTGTTTGCTTCCAGGTCTCGCACCCATATGAGAGTACCGACTTGATATTCGAGTTGAAGATGCGCAATTTTGTTGCGTTGGTAATGGCGTTTGATCTCCACACATTGCGAAAGCCTGGTTGGCTTTGGCTATTCTGTTTTTGACTAACCAGATAGAGTGATGGTGATTAAAATCTGTAGGTTGAGATGAACGGGTCACGTGCTGAGAATATCCGAACCCGATCCAAACAAAGCGGCACTATTAAGCAGACCAGTTGAGAAGCGCAAACGAGGACGACCCAAGATCCGGTTTCTGAACATCGTCGAAGGGGATGCTAAGGAGTTGGGAGTGAGAGCTTGGTGGCGCAGGGCGTTGGATAGGGACGACTAGAGATGCGTACTGAGGACGGCTTTGGCCCACCAAGGGCTGTAAGGCCAGAAGAGAAAAAGGTTAATCCCATTGCATTTCATTGTTTTGTTTATTTAACAATTATAAAAGTTAATAAATTTGTCAACAAACTCTGTTATTGCTGCGGCGTTACCAGTGGAGTCAATCGTTCGATGAATACTGATTTCAAATCGTGATCATGTGACGTAGACCTTCACGTTCTAGTCAGTTATCCATTAATCTTTATTATGGAAAAGTTGATTTATTGGTTAAAATTGACTGACGATATGGGATTACGTTTGTTCCATCTTGACTTGTTTCAATATTGTTGTTGACTCTGTTTAATGGTGTAAATTAATAGGTCCACGGTATCAGTGGTGGAATTTTAGGTAGACTTGGTGATGGCAAGAAATTCGACGACCACTTCTTTTGTTTCAAATTCTAACGTATTTTCTACTTCTTTTCCAAATGTGATTTCAACGAGTTAACAGTTTCTGTAAAGTTTTGTGAAGAGGTTTGAAAGTATCCAATTTCACGGATAAATAAAGAGATTTGGTTTTGTGATACTCTTTTTTCTGACGATGAGGATTTGCTCTGAAGCAGAATACTTGTCTGAATATTCTTCATTTGGAATTTTTGGAACTCGAAGAATCCGTCTCGTACGGCTCTGGCCGTCATTTTGAACTTGAAGGAAGCACGTTTTTCCTTCAACATCTTGGAGTTAGATATAGTCCATTTGATTGCTCAATCATTATCTTTTTCTGTTCAGTTGTATTTAGTGGTTCTATCCTAATATTTTTTGGGTACATAGGTATTTGAGTGTCATACAACTAGGTTGTCTTACAACTTGGATGTCCTACAACCTGAGTGCTCTACAGCTTGGGTGTCCTACAACTTGGGTGTCCGACAACTGGGGTATTCTAGAACTCGTGTATCTGGAAAATACATGAAGTAAGAATATACCGATTGGGGTTGATTCATATCTAGGAAACTGCAGGATAGGAGCTACATAAAAATATAGGGTTGGATCTTCAGGACGTTCACAGATAAGCATCAACTTTTTTCATTTAAATTGCCAATTTATAATTTATTTTTACATGATTTAAACGATACCACACTTGTTTATTTTTTTTATTTGTATTGTAGAAAATATATACTGTGCGCTTTTTGTGACCACAAATTGAACCAACCGATTTAGTGAAGCTTGACTTTCGAGTAGGGGAGATTTTGTCTTATTGTTGTCATAGTCACCGCCTATCGCAGTTGTATTACATTTATTAAATTTAGAGTGAGTTGACAAATTGGTTTCGATTTTGAGTTACACTAACAACGTGACGATTTTTCCACGTTTGAGTCGTCTATCAAACATGGTGGCGCAAAAATCTTATAATTGACTTGGTATAAACCACCCTTTCTCCATATGAGCTAAACTAATACGTTCTCAAGAGATTCAAAATTGAAAGGTGATCTTATCAAACTCATTTTTTATTGCTTAGTCCTAATTCTGGCGCCCGGGGTAATCCCCGTTTTACGTTTTATGCATTTCCTGTATGTTCTTAAGTTTCATGATAAGTTCGATGGTATTCAATGTTATCTTACTATAATAACTATCTTAGAATGTGGGTAATAAAATAATATTCTATCATTATACAAACCTTCATTGATTCCTACATTAATGAAATGTTTAATAAACCTATGTTATGAGATCATTCAAATATAAGTTCTGTGAGTATAATCATATAAAATCAGATTATATTACATTTTAGTAGCTTTAGAGTATTATACTGAGATTGTTAATATTCAATAATATTCACTGAAGCATACATAAGAATCAGTTTTGAATTGAAAGAATGGAGATAATCTTTTGATCTTTACCCTCACCAGCAGTTCCTTGTACCTGTAGGTTAGCCATCTACCCGAGCAACGCATACCGTCCAAATATATGCCACGTACTTACAATAGTGAGGTAGAGTATATTCATGAAAATGAGATATTTAATCCCTGCTCGGTAGATATATTTAAGGTGACATGTTTTGCCATGCAGCAGTTGAATGTACCTATACAGTGGACACATATCGACGTTTTACTACATTACCAATGAGAAATATTGTGAATAGAGAAAAATGAACCCCTTCCCCTCCTCATGTTCTTTTTGCTTGATGAATTCATGGTCGTGAACAAATTCAAGCTAGCTTTTTCGTTTTCGTTTTTTTTTTGAAAATTTTGAACATTTTCAGATTCAGCAAAATACCAATATCTCGGTTTTTGCAAATTTGCGTGTACTTTTAAATTATGATCCATAGACAATTTTGAATGGAACAAATGAACTGTGCTCTCAATATTTTCATTCAGGAGGTAATTTCATAAAAAACCAAAAATTTCATAATTTTTCCGAAATTTCATTCAGTAACTCTTATGTCAGTTAACTTAATTTTCATGGGATGATTGAAATAGCTGAAGCATGTAATGTGCTCTCATTATGACAGTTTGGTTCTACGTAAAAATTGCCTATAGACTGTCAAAACCATTTTCACATAACTTGAAAACCAATCGAGATATTTGCAATTCCCTGATTCCGACAATTGTCAAACTTTGCAAGTAATTCGAAAACGAGAAGAGCTACCTTCAATCTGTTTGCAGCAAAAAGTTCATCATTCTTCATTTACCTTATTTCACATAGCTGCAGAACAAAAATGTGGAAATTGGTATACAAAGAACAAAATCAAAAATTTATTCTATTTTCATGTTCGACAACTATTATCGATATAGAAGTTCAGGAGCAATTAAGAAACGAATATTAGACTTAATCATGAGAGAAAAAGATAAACATTATTTCTTTCCAGCTGCGTGAATTATATATTGACTCTGAACAAAATGGCAAATAATGAAAAAACAAGAAAAGTTATCCACAGAGAACCAATATGAAATCACTGTTGTCCAAAATCTGAATATAATTCTTATTCGGTTTTGCATCACGAGATATCGTATAATATTTTGAAATTTCTTATCTGCCTCGATTCTACTTTTTACTCAATTACCACATCAGTAGACAAAATATTGAGCAAAATTCTCCAAAACTCGGTAGAAAACTAATATAGACCGGGTAACCCAGCGGACCGTAACTTTTTCGTTTGTAGAAGTTTGCAGAGTTATTGAAATTAAGATCCCCATATGCAAGCGTGAAACGATTGTCATATCAACTTACGGTTTCGCCTGAAGTGAAACAAAAGTTGTTTTTATTATGACACACTGTATA
Source organism: Cryptolaemus montrouzieri (assembly GCA_013387265.2). NCBI lineage: Eukaryota > Metazoa > Arthropoda > Insecta > Coleoptera > Coccinellidae > Cryptolaemus > Cryptolaemus montrouzieri. Next base: position 46,796,239 of record JABFTP020000185.1, on the reverse strand, counting down.
TATTTTCATGCCATAGCAACCGCATCAGGATTACCCTTTCAACGGTGTATCATTTTAATGCATTCGTTTCGATAATTAAACACAGAAACGATAAATCGATTTTCACTAATATGGCCGCGATATGAATTCTGGTAGCGATGGCTGCTCAATGTGCTCTTAGATAGTAAGGGCTCAGTTATTTCAACCATATTTTTATGCATTTTTCCATTTCATCCGATCATTCCACATGATATCAGGTTTTCACGGAATTCGAATTTTGCTGATTTAAATTTGCGATTTCTCTGTTTGTAGTATTTGATACTACATTTTTATTTCATGAGCGCATGAAGCAATCCCTTACTCATTCGTTTCTGTAGAGATCTTCATTCCTGGACTAGATTTTCATCCAAAATAATCATCTAAACTGATCCACCCAGTCAAAATCGCATCATCCCTTGGATCACAGAAACATTCTCCTGAAAATCTTTTGTGTTCACTATGAAAATCTGTGCGCCACCATTATCTGACAGTTCTTCGATTCAATTATTTCGTCGCAGTTATAATTACTGGTTGTCTCTTTGTCAATGAAGTTTCGTTGTTTCCATTTCACATTAAAATAAATACTAAAAAGTGTTTGAATTTGGGAGGCTTTTACTTGGTAAAATTCCATTATCAATAAAAAAACAAGTATTGTGTTTAAAGGAATTTTACTTAATAATTGCGATTCGTAACGCGTTTCACTACACCGTAGTCGTCCGAAGAAGCTACGGTGTAGTGAAACGCGTTACGAATCGCAATTATTAAGTAAAATTCCTTTAAACACAGTACTTGTTTTTTATTATTACTAAAAAGTAAATATGCTCCTAATATATGGGGAATGTCGTAAAAATTCCAGAAGAGCGGCAGAGCTTTTTGCGGAACGTTTTCCTTACCGTGATGAGGTTCCGAACAATTACTTTTGTCGACTTGAAAGGCAGTTTAGTTCAACCTGATGAGCAATTTTTTATTGATGAAGCTACAGAAACCAACGTGTTAGCAATGGTTGAGATAGATTATACTATTTCGCTGAGACAGATTGAGAATGAAACTGGAATACCAAGGAAAACAGCCTGACGTATTCTGAAAATATATAAATTCAAATCCTTCAAGTACCAGATACATCAACATTCATACCCCAACGTTTCATTTACTGTAATTGAGCATACTGCGCTTGGTGTTTAATTTTTTTCAGATTCTCGCTGTAGGAATTGACCCGAATAATAAACTAAAAAAACACCATTTCAAAGTGGTGAAATTACAACTTCGACGAAATAATAAAGTCGTAGAACTGTCAGATAATGGTGGCGCACAGATTTTCATAGTGAACACATAATACTTTCTGGAGAATGTTTCTGTGATCACTGGGATGATGCGATTTTGACTGGGTGGATCAGTTTAGATGATCATTTTGGATGAGAATCTAGTCCAGGAATGAAGATTTTTACCGAAACGAATTAGTAAAGGATTGCTACATAAGCTCATGAAATAAAAATGTAGTGCTAAAAACAATTGAAATTTTGAATCAGCGAAATTCAAATTCCGCAAAAAACGTGATATTATTTGAAATGACAAATACAAGTAAACGATGATTTCTACTAAAATATACCATTAAATGCTCGACGCGTTTCGATACACAGTATCTTTATCAAGAGCAAATGAATAATACAAATATATCTTACTAACAAATTTGGTGGCAAGCCACTCAGAGCTCTGAGCGGATTGTTTCTTTGGTATATACTAGTGAGTCCATTAAGATCGCCTTTTATATCTAAATAACCAATATACTTAACGCCTAATATACTGAACGTCTTTTCATATCCAACTCTATCTTTACTGAACACCTTATTATATTCACTTCATTATTCATATTTTTACTTAATAGTTCTTTATGTTACATGGAAATCTTTCATATATTACTTCAGTCGTCCTTAGGGTAAAGTAGCTTCCAGTATTGTTTTATGGATACTGACTCATCAACCACGCAAATTTCAACACTATTCACTACTATCCCAATTCAAAAGGAAACATTCAATTTGAAAATCTCAACTTCCTCCAATTGAGCTAGCATAAGATGAAATTAAAAACATTTCAACATTGATTCAAAAAAACAAATTGCTCAATCACCCTTTAGGCATAGCAATTCAATCATCAACAACTCTAATATTAATTCACAATAGTCCAAATTTTTAGTTCCAAAAGAATTAAGTATATACTTCAGGAAGATCAATATATGCAGATCAAATTTTTAATTTTTACTCAACAGTTCTGATTCATATTAGATCAGATAAGAATCCAATAAGATTAATGAATTATAATAACCAACAAATATGAGCTTGAAACAGCAAGATGGAAGAATTACTTCTCGAGTATATCAATGAAATAGAAAATAAAAGTTCTTATCAAATTAAAATTTCTTGGGAGTATCCAAAAGACAAAAGCGAGAAATTAGTAATCAAATAAAGGAACAGTACTGAATACATAGAAATTTCACCTTATGTGATTGAACTATACGTAACTATTTTGTATAAATTGAAATTGACCAAAATTTAATTTGCTAACCAAAACATTCATCTTCTGAATAGAAGGGCTCTTGTGGAAAGCAAAAACAAACAAATTTGTCAATTATGGAGCCTCATATACAATACAATGATGTTAACTATATATCAGTTTTAGTGAAACTGTTTCTTGTAACTGTTAATTTCCCAGATCCTTAACTGTCGAGTTGGCAGTTCGTTTCGAGCAGTCAGCTTCTTATAAACTTGCTCTCTGATAATTGAAATTTCTATTCTTCAATTTCACTTCTCTTCAATTCATTTCTTGTGAAACTTTATAATATACTATGAAATGAAAATGAAAGGAAGAAGTTGCATTAAAACAACTTCATATTTCCATATTACGTGATGAACATACTCATTTCACACAATTATATAAAATACCTATAGTACAACTACCTATTACAAAAATTGTCAAATTGCATAACATTCTCCAAGTAGTAGTTTTACTTTTTCCAAAATATAATTCACATAAGTAGCAGTTTCCTGTGACTTTCATTAATATTGGATTGAAATTTGTGGTTGTACAAAACAAAACTTCATATGCAACTTCTACATATTTGAACTTCATGTTTCCTACTATCAACAATTTTTTATATATACTAAAGTATATAAAAATTTGTTAGTAAGATATATTTGTAGTATTCATTAGCTCTTGATGAAGATACTGTGTATCGAAACGCGTCGAGCGTTTAATAATATATTTTAGTAGAAATCATCGTTTACTTGTATTTGTGAAAATGGATTTCTATCACGTAAAAGCCTCGTCCAATGGATTTATGTGAAATGATCAGATAAAATGGAAAAACGCATAAGAATATGGTCGAAATAACTGAGCCCTTACCATCTAAGAGCACATTGAGGAGCCATCACTACCAGAATTCATATGACGGCCATATTAGTAAAAATCGATTTATCCGTTTCTGTGTTTGAGTATCGAAACGAATGCATTAAAGTGATACACCGTTGAAAAGGTAATCCTGATGAGGTTGCTATGAGATGAAAATATATACATATGTCATTAAAAAAAACCTTTATGTCACTTCCGCTGAAACCGGAAGTTGATATGATAATCTTTTCACGCTTACATATCGGTATTCGTAATTCCAATAACATTGCAAAGTTTTGTTTAATTCCGGTATACAGTTATGCTGGTGAATTAATCTACAACAGTAAAAACATTGAAACATCGAATTCTAGGTAAGTTAAGAAAATTGGAACAATTTGAATATTATCAAATCACTAAACCTGACTTTAATATGCCATAAAATAAGAAGAAAAGTGAGACGCTGACAAATCCGTGACAAGGACAAAACTGCCTACTCTAATTCCATAATGTGCTACTCAATTTAATGTTTACCATTGTTTGTATGCTCTAGTTAGCAGAGATGTAGAATGTTTATCTCGAAAACTAGCCCACATTGAGGATAATTTACGAATTATTGAGAAATTGAAAAAGTTTGCTTTCGTGAATTTGTTCAAATTTTATGTTGATTACTGAAGATTATCTCTGCTCCGATTGTCAGATCGTTGTAAAACATCATTAACTGCTAAATTGTATTTTTCGATATATTGACAACGTTCATTTCGATGAAATTCTTTCATTATTCGAACCATTGTTTAACTCAGTACTTAAATATAATTAATGGCGATTTAAATTTCAAAGCATGACATCAATAGGGAATTTATTTGATTTGTTGTATACGCCGAATTTGCAGTTATTAGTTAATTAACATTTGTGTGACACAAAAACAAATCTGAGCTTTCAGCCGTAAAAAAAACAATAGAAAGGCCAATTTCAGCATGAAAAATTTGAAATTTATGATTCACGATACTTTATGTGAAAGATCATTTCTCATGGGAGAGGAGAAAGGATGAAATTACTCGTGGAGATTATTTCATGGTCAGATTATTTCATGGTCACGAATTCTCAATTGATAAAAATATTTTATATATATATATAGTTTATACACTCATTTCATTTCTTCAAACATTTAAGAATCAAACTTGTTGATGAAATCCGTTGGAAAAGCCTGATGATTCATTGTCTGATTCGAATATATTCTGGTAGATTGATATATTCTCATAACATTTAACGTTATCCTAATATATAATTATATATATATATATATATATATATATATATGAAATCAGTTTGATTGCATAACAGATATATATCGTCGGGGTAAAACCCCTATATATATATATATATATATATATATATATATATATATATATATATATATATATATATCTCAACATAAGGTAAGGTGATATAGGCCTTGGCTGGTTTTACCGTTTATTTCTTCTTACTGTTTGTGAAGTTGGAATGTTGTTGGTTGCAGATTTGATTAGTGATCTTGAGTACTTGTTTTTTTTTTGGCGACCAATCTGTTCATGGCTATTTTTGTAGAGTGTGTTATTGCAACAATTATGTTCCTTATCCCTATTACAAAATTAATTTTTGTCTTGACTGTATGGCCTGAGTCGAAATTCATACGTTTATCAGAGTTTTTGGTACCAGTAATTATATTACTATTTGTCCTGACCAGAAGGTTATTGAGAAATGGTACACTTTGATATTTATTCCCGGTCAACAGAAAAATTGATCTTGTTCTGGAACACATAATTGAAACTATAGAGGGTGCCCTATATATTGTCTACACGATTCGCTAGTATAAAGTCATTCACATATTGAAATAAAAAAAAATATAGAAAAATTATAATGACCTTCCACATCAACGCCCATAATAACAAAACACGCAAAGTTAAAGAGGCGGAACCTCTCGGTGGCCTGGATAGACTACCGAAAAGCGTTCGATTCTGTCCCGCATTCCTGGTTGTTGAGAGTCTTGGGTATGTACGGTGTGTCACAGAATATCAGGTACCTTTTGAAGCACCTGATGAACACTTGGCGGACATCCATCCAAATAAAAATGAAATCAGGGGAAATCAACACTGATGAAATTTTTATCAAAAAGAGGTATCTTCCAGCTTCCAGTGGGATACTCTTAGTCCTCTATGGTTTTGCTTCGCCCTGAACCCCCTGAGCTGCCTTCTGAACAACAGTCCCAATTCCTATATGTTTGATAGGAAGAGAAAAATGAGTATATCTCATCAGTTATACTTAAACGACCTTAAACTTTACACAAGCTCGAAAAACCAGATGAAGAGGCAACTAGAAATGGTTAAGGCATGGTTAAGTTAGGCGATACGTATGGAGCTCGGACTCGAAAAATGTGCTGTTCTGAGCGTTGAAAGGGGGAAAGGTGGTCAGGAATAAGCTTGTATGATGAGAGTGTATTTCCTGCATTACCACCAGAAGAGGTTCACAAATATCTAGGTATTCAACAAGCTCTGGATCAAAAAACAATTGAAGTTAGGGAGTTCTTTGGGGCGAAGCTGTTTACCCGGGTCAAGTGAGTGCTTCAATCGGGGTTGAACTCAAAAGCTATGGTAACTGCACTCAACACTTGTGCGGTCCCGAGCATCACCTACTCATTCGGAGTGGTTGACGGGTGAATAACCGAATTGCGCAAGCTCGATCAAAAAATTAGAACCATGCTCACCATGTACGGCATTCACAATTCCCATAGCTCAGTAAGCTGGCTTTATCTACCAAGGGGAGATGGTGGTAGAGGTCTTACCAACATAGAAAATAGTCATGCTCGAAACCTGATGAACCTGAGGGGATACTTCGCTGAGAAGAACTCACCTTTCTATAGGTCCATCCGACGGCGAGATGATTTGACTCCTCTCCAACTGGCTAGGCCTGAAATCAATTTCAAATACAAGAGGACTGAATGTCGAAGGCACTCCACGAACGATATCCGAAAAGTCAGGTGTTAATGTAAATAAAAAGGAATCACTTACTTACCTGACTCCGAGATACTTACACGCAGAGTCTGAAGGAAGACTAGTAGCCATTCAAGATCAAGTCGTGCCAACCAGATCATACCAGAAGCACATTGCAGGCCTTGCTCTTCCCTCGGATCTATGTCGTCGTTGTTCACGTCATCCTAAGTCAATACAGCATGTCACTTCATCTTGCTCGATTCTTGCGCCCAAAGAGTATCTCAACCAACATAACGCGATGGCTTAGATCTATCACCAACATATCGCATTGAACCTCGGACTCGGAAAGGTGAAGATGAAGAACCACTTGTACATGCCGGAAACGATAATGGAAGATCAATATTATAAATTGTACTGGGACAACCCTATTATCACTGATCTTTCAGTGCCACATAATAGGCCAGATATTGCTGTTTTCTTCAAAACATAAAAGAAAGCCATCCTTCTCGACGTGACCATCCCAGTAGACGACAATATGAGTAGAGCATACACCAAAAATGTCGAAAAGTACCGTGACTTGGCCTTCGAGATAAAGGAAATATACGAATTGCAATCTGTCATAGGTATGCCACTTATAATATCTGTCAACGGACTGGTCGAAATCCATCTCGCAGAGAACACCAAGAAATTGGGGTTGGACACTTCCATCATTTTCGCAGCTCAGAGGGACGTCATACTCGGCACAACCCATATTGTTCGGAGATTCCTCAATATGGGGTGATTCAATGTTGGTGTTCATCTTGGCGAGTGGCGAGTAATCGCCCAGTGAACACTCAATGCCTACATATATATATATATATATATATATATATATATATATATATATATATATATATATATATATATATATATATATATATATATATATATATATATATATATATATATATATATATTAAAAGGTATGTATTTTGTATTTTTGTAATAGGCATGAGGAACAGAATTGTTGCAATAACACGCTCAACAAAAACATCCATAAACAGGTTGGTCGCATTTAAAATAAAAACAAGTACCCAAGATCACTAATCAACTCTGCAACCAACAACATTCCACAATCACAAAAGAAGAAATAAACAGTGAAACCAGCCAAGGCCTATATCACCTTACTTATGTTGAGAAATTCACTAACAGAATAGCTCATATTTTCATAAATATGATGATATAAAGATGGCATTCAAAAATAAAAAAGACAACAATTATACAGAAAACCATAAGAACCAATTCCATAGAATAAGATGTACAAAGTGATTTGTCATATTAAATGCATAAATGGCAAGTCAAACTTCATCCGCGTACTCTCCAATTGGAAATGGCGATCTGATAGCCACACCCTTTTATTCATCTACAGAGCTCTGTTCAGATCTAAACTCGACTATGGGTCTATTTTATATGCATCAGCAACTGAATTCGTTTTGAAAATGGTCGATCCGATCCATAACAAATAACAATGGTTCGAGGCTTGCCCTCGGGCATATAGAACGACACCCACTGAAAGTTTCTAACGCGATGGCTTAGATCTATCACCAACATATCGCATTGAACCTCGGACTCGGAAGGTGAAGATGAAGAACCACTTGTACATGCCGGAAACGATAATGGAAGATCAATATTATAAATTGTACTGGGACAACCCTATTATCACTGATCTTTCAGTGCCACATAATAGGCCAGATATTGCTGTTTTCTTCAAAACATAAAAGAAAGCCATCCTTCTCGACGTGACCATCCCAGTAGACGACAATATGAGTAGAGCATACACCAAAAATGTCGAAAAGTACCGTGACTTGGCCTTCGAGATAAAGGAAATATACGAATTGCAATCTGTCATAGGTATGCCGCTTATAATATCTGTCAACGGACTGGTCGAAATCCATCTCGCAGAGAACACCAAGAAATTGGGGTTGGACACTTCCATCATTTTCGCAGCTCAGAGGACGTCATACTCAGCACAACCCATATTGTTCGGAGATTCCTCAATATGGGGTGATTCAATGTTGGTGTTCATCTTGGCGAGTGGCGAGTAATCGCCAGTGAACACTCAATGCCTACATATGTATATATATATATATATATATATATATATATATATATATATATATATATATATATATATATATATATATATATATATATATATATATATATATAAAAAGGTATGTATTTTGTATTTTTGTAATAGGCATGAGAACAGAATTGTTGCAATAACACGCTCAACAAAAACATCCATAAACAGGTTGGTCGCATTTAAAATAAAAACAAGTACCCAAGATCACTAATCAACTCTGCAACCAACAACATTCCACAATCACAAAAGAAGAAATAAACAGTGAAACCAGCCAAGGCCTATATCACCTTACTTATGTTGAGAAATTCACTAACAGAATAGCTCATATTTTTCATAAATATGATGATATAAAGATGGCATTCAAAATAAAAAAAGACAACAATTATACAGAAAACCATAAGAACCAATTCCATAGAATAAGATGTACAAAGTGATTTGTCATATTAAATGCATAAATGGCAAGTCAAACTTCATCCGCGTACTCTCCAATTGGAAATGGCGATCTGATAGCCACACCCTTTTATTCATCTACAGAGCTCTGTTCAGATCTAAACTCGACTATGGGTCTATTTTATATGCATCAGCAACTGAATTCGTTTTGAAAATGGTCGATCCGATCCATAACAAATAACAATGGTTCGAGGCTTGCCCTCGGGGCATGTAGAACGACACCACTGAAAGTTTCTACAGTGAAGCAGGCGAACTACCATTGCTGTATAGATGACAGTACTTGAGCCTTTCATATGCATCCACCGTTTCTTGTGATAGGAACCACATTGTATGATAACACAGTTCCAACTATATTTAGTAGCTTGTATGAAACCCGAAGATGACTAGTACAACTTTTCTACCAACGAATCAAGACTTATTTATCTGACCTGAACATATATCCTCCTGAAACTCTTCCCATCAAAAATCTTCAAAGCCCACCATGGCTAATCAAATGGACCCAGCAACCTCAACCTTTTCTAGTTTCGACAAATCTGAAACACCTCCTGTCCTTCTATGAAGCCTTTTCTCTCTTCACTGGAGAGCTCATTCAGAGTTCACTCATATTCATACGGAAGTCTCAAAGTCGAACGAAGGAGTTATATCTGCTTTTCTAGGAAGATTCATCAATAGGCTTCAAACTGTCTCCTCTCTGTAATATCTATAGAAGAGAGCTGTTTGCAATTTTCGAGCGATCAATTTTACCCTGGCAGCAGGCATATAGAAAACCATGATGATAATCGATTCACTCAGCTCCTTACAAGGTATGCACACGAATGAAAGAGCGAATACACTCAGCCATAGAAACGACCAAGAAGATTCAGTTTATGTGGGTTCCATCACATGTAGGAATCTCTGGCAATGAACGCGTCTACAGAGTTGCACGAGAAACGAAGGGACGATGGAATAATTATAGTGCAAGAGGAAGTTTCACACTTCGATCCAGAAACCTCGTGAAAACTGCAGTCCCCAATTCGTGGGAGACCAAATGGCAAACATCAACTACTCAACTGAATGAAATCAAGGACTTTACCACCCGTGGAAAACTACGCCACATACGATATAAGATCAGATGATCCTAACCCGCCTACGCACCCGCTATACAAGGTACACTCGTGAACACCTTATGAGCAGCACAGCAAAATCTGCGAAATATGCAGCGTTCCCATGTGTTTTAAACATATTTTAGTGGAGTGTCCATTGTTCATAGAGCAACGTTTAAAATATAATATTGGCGAAGGTTTGAAACCAGTGTTAGAGGAAAATGGTTCTTTTGAGAATATGTTTACAAATTTAAGATAAATTGATTTGATAAGCAAACTGTGATATCATAATTGACGAACCCTTATAGTCGATATTGCTCTGTAAAGTATCTCAACATAATTCTCATTTGTACCTTTCTGCTGCACCGTTGCTAGTAACCGTGGTGGATGGAGCAAAACGTATCTCTGAATAATGGAAAAACCGAACCAATATGTAGAAAGTAGAAAAGAGGATGACTCAATACAGAAGCAACTCACACCTACACAGTAAAAAGTGTGCTCTGGCACGACACGTTGAAATAAAGGTCATACAATGAACTATGAAGAATTACGAATTTAGAAAACATATATACTGGGTGATTCACCAGTAGCGCGGTGCTCTGTAGCTCATACACTCTTGATGATTTCATTTTGTTCGAACGGTATTGTATTTAGAAAGTAAAAATCTATTTCAGCAATTGATTGACTGGTAGACCTCTTTTGTTGAACATTCAGAGCGTCCTAAACTCTAATCAGGATGCCGAAGCAGCAGACAGACTGCAGTATATATATATATATATATATATATATATATATATATATATATATATATATATATATATATATACTGCATGCTGCAGTCCTAGAGTTTAGGACGCTTGAATCTTCAACAAAGGAATCTACCAGTTATATATATATATATATATATATATATATATATATATATATATATATATATAACAGAGCTGTAAAACACAATAGACCAGATATCGTTCTTAATGATAAACAGAATCAAATAACATATATAATTGATATTGCTATACCCGACACACATAATATACAAAATAAATACAATGAAAAAATTTCTAAATATATGATGCTTGGCGACGAGATTGAAAAAATGTGGAAAATGAAGAAAATATTTATTCTACCGATTATTATTTCTACAACAGGCGTTATTCCTAGAAATCTTCACAAAAGTATTGAGATTTTGGGTCTGAAGAAAAATTTGTTTGAACGGTTACAAAAGATAACAGTCATCAAATCTTGTAATATTCTTCGTAGGTTTCTTTCCGAAAATAATAATGAGGTAGAGTCATAGGTTTTCTTTAGTTTATACTGCTCAGAATCTCATTTCATATTTTATTTATTTGTTTATATAAATGTAATTTAATTAACTGACAATTTTGTCATATTTATATTCAGAGCAGTATTCTATTCGATCGTTCACCACTTCACACAAAGGAAACTATTAATGAGTAACATTCAGTGTTACTTGACTAAGGCCCGTACACTGGATTTTTCCGGGAAAAAGCGGATATATATATATATATATATATATATATATATATATATATATATATATATATATATATATATATATATATATATATATATATATATATATATATATATATATATATATATATATATATATATATATATATATATATATATATATATATATATATATATATATATATATATATATATATATATATATATATATATATATATATATATATATATATATATATATATGATGTCGATGTGATTCACGGAGCGGCGAAAGATGTCTCCCAAATGTTGGAAGTTTTAACGTTCTTACATCTGTGTGTTATTGTTCGTATCTTTCTCGAAGTCTGGTAGCGGATTCGCTGTTTCGGTCCATAGAGCGACTCTCGTACGTATGTACGAGGTGCGTCCTTTCTGGAATCGATAGGGTACCCTGATGTAGCTTGATAGGATGCTGAGAAGCGATATGCGACACTGATGAGCTCCTTTTAAGGCGAAACTGGAGTCTGCCGCTTCGTTTCTCGGCATTCTGCTTAGTTGCAATATTGTGGCTATTGGGGCTGCGTGCATGGCAGGCATATTTGGGAAGTAGCTCTTGTGAGGAAGGATTATTCATCTACAGGTTTTTTAATAATTATTTTTGTCTCAAGTTTCACCATGCTGCTGGACTGCATATAAATATATATATATATATATATATATATATATATATATATATATATATATATATATATATATATATATATATATATATATTTTATTCATATCTCTCTTTATGCAGAAAATATCCTTAGTATATATTAATTTTAATTTACTAAATATATATATATACCACCATAACCTCTTGTCGCGTTCAAGATTTAGGAAGAGGGTCTTGTTCGGAAAGTGAGTCACAGTCTCCCTCGGTTAGCGACGGAAGCAGCGTGATATCGAGTAGGATACTGCAACACAAAACCGAGTGGGAAATAACATCAACACCTCTCAACCGACTCTTGATGTTTCAACGGCGGCGCAAGCCATTATGCCTACGACCAGAGAGAGCCGGACTCCTAGGAAACGCATGAAGTGGACTCCAGAAATGAATACCTTCATTATGCGTTCCTATTACAAGATTACAAACTTGGAATCGGAAATGACAGCATACAGATACGCGTTACATCTTGCGTTCATAGAAAATATCCTGAATTACAGCACATATCCAAGCAGAGAATTTCGGATCAACGAAGAACAATCGTTAAAAACAGGCTACTTTCTTTTAGAAACGCTGCAAAGCTTACGAGAAGAGGTCATAATGGAACTCAGAAGCGAAAATGATACCATAACGTTATACCTGCTGGAGTCAATGAAAGTGTTACAGATAACATCGAAGCCACGGAAACGAATATTAATATGGAACGCCCTTTTGAGCCGAATCAGCAGAACGAATATACATATTTAGCAAGATCAGAACTCAACAAAGCAATAACTGAATTCAGTGGTAGTAACCCAACTAAAAGACCTAAACTGCCCAAACTCAAGACGAACAAGAACACCAATATCATCCTAGCAAGTGTAAACTCAATGCTTGAAGAATATACCGACCAGAACACCTTGGAGAAGATTCACACTTTGATTTACTGTGGAGCAGTAGCGGTTCTTCGACTTCACAAACAACAAATCTCCACAACTCTGATTCAAGCTGAGCCAAAAAGCGTCAGAAAACCACCATGGCAAAAAACGACTGGAGAAGGATATTGATAATATTAGAGCAGAAATCGGTCGCCTCACAGAATTCCTGAGAAACAGAAAACCTCAAGGCGCTTTGAAATCACATATACGCAAAATTTATAGGAAAATTGGTACGAACACAAAACACCCTGATCACAAACAACACATCGACGTGTATATGGACACTTTGAAACAGAAACTCCAAGCAAAAGCAAAGAGGCTTTCAAGATACGTCAAGTGTACTGAAAGGAAACACCAAAACCAAAGGTTCCTCCAAAACGCTGCCAATTTTCATAAGGAAATAACAAAACTGGGTGACCAACAATAACAGAGAAGTACCTGACGCACAGTGCTTGACCGACTATTGGTCATCAATATGGTCGAACCCCAAAGAACACAATAGAGATGCGGAATGGATCACGAATGAAAAAGAACGCCTCTGATATCAGACATATGGACTTCTGATGGAATAACGGAGGAAGAAATTACAACAGTAATTGAGCGACCAACAATTGGAAGGCCACAGGTATAGATAATATCCACAACTACTGGTACAAGAAGTTTGATAAGCTCCATGGAGCCCTAGCGAAACAGCTCACGTATGTTCTTCAACATCCCAAGAAAACACCTACTTTCCTAACGCAAGGCTTAACATATATGCTACCTAAGAGCGATAGAACACAGGATCCGTCTCAATATAGGCCAATCACTTGCCTGCCAACACTCTACAAAATACTCACTTCATGCATATCCAATCGAATATACCAACACCTTGACGACAACAATATATTAGCAGAGGAGCAGAAAGGATGCAGAAAGAAACACCACGGGTGCAAGGAACAACTCATCATCGATTCTGTGATAATGAAACAGGCGCACGTAGGGCATCGCAATGTTCATTCAGCTTTTCTCGATTATCTGAAAGCATTCGATAGTACTGCCCATTCTTGGCTTGTTGAAGTATTGCAGATATACAAAATTCACCCAGCCCTGGTAGAGTTCTTGAAGACAACAATGACACACTGGCGCACGTCTCTGCAGGTCAACATGAACAATAAATCAATTAAAACCGACGAGATACCCATACGTCGTCAGAATTTTTCAAGGAGACTCTTTGAGTCCACTATGGTTCTGTTTGGCAATGAACCCATTGTCCTCAATGCTCAATAGAACTGGATACGGATTTAGGATAAAAGCAGAAAGGAATTATCATACAATCTCCCACCTGCTGTATATGGATGACATCAAATTATATGCTTCGAACAAGAAGCAATTGGATGATTTGCTGAAAACTGTCAGTGAGTTCTCGGCAGATGTTCATATGAAATTCGGATTGAAAATGTAAGACCCTGAACATTCAAAGAGGGAAAGTCATAGATGGTGAAACACAACTTCCAAACGGTGACATTATACAGTGCATGAGATGGCGAAACATACAAATATCTGGGATACCAACAAGCCAGATTGTAAGACAAAAACAATCAAAGGAGAAGATCTGTTCAGAATACAGTCAGCGTCTGAAGTCTGTGCTGAAATCGATGTTGAACTCGGGGAATCTAGTCAAGGCAATTAACACCTACGCCATTCCAGTGTTGCTTTACTCATTTGGAATAATCAGATGGACTAAGACGGAGCTAGATGATATTCAAAGGCAGACCTGAACGATGCTGACAAAGTACAACAATCATCATCCAAAATCGTCTGTGATACGAACAACTTGGAAGGGAAAGAAGGAGGACGCGGATTAATAGATGTTGTCAATTTACACACTGAACAGATAAGAAATCTCAGAGAATTCTTCTCAGCAAAAGCTCTCACTTCTGACCTACATAGAGTGGTATCGTTGGCTGATAAGGATATACACCTCTGAATCTTGCTACCAGAGATGACCTGCTGAAACTACCATTCCTATCAGATACTGAAAACAAGAGCAATGGTCAAGAAAGGAATTGCATGGACGACATCACTATGAGATTAATCAACCACACATCGACAAAGAAGCCTCCAACAAATGGTTGATGAAAGGAGAATTATTCTGCGGAAACAGAGGGACTTTATGGCCATCCAAGACCAAGTGATCGCTACAAAACAACTACAAAAAATTTATTATGAAGGACGGAACATTACAAACAGATAGCTGCAGAAAATGCCATATAAGATCGGAGACTATACAGCATATTACGTCCGGATGCGAACAACTGGCCAATACGGACTATCTTCACAGGCATAATCAAGTGTGCAACATTATCCATCAGAAACTTGCACACAAGTACGGACTTCTGAATACCTTCCAGCCATATTACAAGTATCAACCGGCGCCCGTATTGGAAAATGACTCTATCAGATTATACTACGATAGGCCTGTTATCACCGACAGAATGGTGACGAATAATAGGCCGGACATAGTGGTGTATGATAAGAGAGCCAAAACAGCAATGCTGGTGGATGTCGCCATACCAAATAATAACAACGTGCTGAATAAGTTCCAGGAGAAAAGTCCAAATACACAGACCTTGCTATTGAGATCAAGCAGATGTGGCACCTCGACAAAATAGATATTGTTCCTGTCATCGTATCCTCGACTGGTTTAATACCCAAAACGTTGCATGTATATATATATATATATATATATATATATATATATATATATATATATATATATATATATATATATATATATATATATATATATATATATATATATATATATATATATATATATATATATATATATATATATATATATATATATATATATATATATATATATATATATATATATATATATATATATATATATATATATATATATATATATATATTTATATATATTAATTTCAATTTACTAGATGTATATAATTTCATTATAATTCCTCGATAAAATCGTTTGAGCAAATTTTTTCGCGTCTTTGGCGCCAGGTTGATGACTTATCTCCTTAGCATATTTGAAGCAATTCAGATTCAAAAGAGAGATGAATCGGAAGTCTGATGTGTTCAGTTTGAAACACGAAGAATAAAAATTTGCAGTTGCGATATTTTTCCCTTAATGACTTACTTCTACTTGAACACAAGGTGTTGTGACAAGTCAACAAATTAATTCAGTTATTTTGCTCATCATTATTCGTAACTCTTTGCTAGATTATATTAACATGAAGGATAAAAAAAAGAGAAGAATAATGCATAACAACTTCAGAACTATGACCGAAATATTATGCTTATTCCAATGTCAATTTCGATTATAATCTATAATTATAGCAGAAACTCCGTAACCTTGAAACCACCACCTGCACAAACCCCAGGACACATTTTGACATTCGTCGAATAAGATAATTGAGTTAGAACCAATCTATCAGTTGGATCCCCCTAGAAATGTGGGTATACACAGCTCGGTAGAATGAAACCACATTATTAGAACTGACACGTCAACGTAAACTGGTCGTCTGTCACTTCACTCTGATTCAATTTTCAAACTCTCAGAGTGAATTCAATTTGAAGCTGTCGAATGCAACAATAATCTTTCGTTTCAACTTCACGAAATGTTCGTTGAATTGGGATGTGAGATCTACCAACACGCATATCACATTTGCTGTTTTGCTTTCATTAACTCGAAATATTATCGTGATGATACGGTTTTCAATTGGGTGATACAAAAATTGGTTGCAAACATAGGAATTGCAACTACCGAAAGCATGATACCTATATCTGCTGGTGCAATTCGACAAAGCCAAATATGCTCATGTTTAGTTTATTGTACATCTGTTAATGAGAAACGTCTTCTTATCTCGTCAACTATACCAAATGATTCATGCAGACGATGGTATATAGTCATCTGAAATTCACTTATCTGGCTCTCCTTCCTGTCGAAGTCTGGGTAATATTTGCTCAGTGACTATTATTCCTAGCCCCTTCCGAAGAATAGGCTAGCTAGGCTATATTTCTAAATCAAATTTCTATCCAACTTCCCATTCGGTTAGTTAATATCGACATGTATCAATTTAATAAATTTAATGTCGTTATATTGGTCCTGAACCTTCTTTGTTCTTGAAAAGTGATATCAATTGATCTCCCATATTAAAATGGGAGAATGTAACATGATTTGTGTGTTTTCCTTCAACGTGCAATATTTCTGCCTTTTCGGCTTATGACACGCCGAGGAATTCTGTCACCTCACTAACCCGGGAATTTTGCCGAACTCCTCTCTTGTCGAGGGAGGGAACTTTAATGTCCAACACATCTCTGTTAGACAGGACCGACAGCTTCACATCTCCTCCGAAAGATGGACACTCAAGCGATTCCCAGATTCCGAAAAATAGCACCGAATTTGTGGGGATTGAACCCAGGTAACTCTGCGCAGGAGACGAGCATCATATCCCCCACGCCACCGAGCCAGCCAATGTAACATGGAGTCCAAGTTTCTGATTCTACAGTAAAGCCTAGTAATCAAAACTTGGAAAACCGGATCTAGTCTACTACGGTAACATTCCTGTACATTTTGAAAAGGCCCAGGTTATCGCAATTCTTGAACCAGGTTAAAATTCAGGAAATCCGAATATTTAGCATCCTATCAGTCTACTTTCTGTTTCTTTTAAAATTATGGAAGGACTTCCAAATCAATGGTTAGAACTAATTATCGACGAAGCTTTGCCTTACTCACAGTAAGTAGTTTCGGAAAAAATATCAATTATCCAGATCCAGTCTTTGTTCTAACAATGTTCACTGAATTGATATTTCATAACTAATTTAAAACAGAAGGTCTTGAATCTTTCAGCAGCATACATTGCAGTTTAAAAAGACGGTCTGGTTACAAGGTCTGTATGAGATTGATCACTGTGGTACAATCACATCTCGAATAAAGATCGAGAGCATGTTTTCTGATAGAAGGCTTCGTAATTTCGTTGAAATGAAAAATATTCGTTGCCGCACCTTCAATAATGGTCTTCAACAAGGTTCTGTTCTTGAATATTTAATATTCAATTTATATGTAATTATTATTTCAAGGACTTCTTCTAATAAGTGCCTTCACGCCAATGATATTGCTATAATTGCTATTTCGTTTCAAAACAATAACTTCGAAACTATTGAACTGGTTTTGACTATCGATCAGGAAATTTCGAACTAGTTCTTCAGGGAGAATTGTCGATGCCTTAATCCTCCAAAAACTGACTTCTTGATTTCCTCAGAATACTCATCAGAAGGTCAGACACCTGAAGGTTTTATAGATAATTCCCCACTGAATTATAGTTTCTATTACAAATCACCAAGTAAATCTGGATTCCTCATAAACCTTCAAATCACATATCGACAGCAAAATCAAAAGCTAAATACACGAAATCTTATCCTACGAAGACCAGCTGGCTCCACTTGCCTTGATCTTTTCTTCAGCTAAATAATGTTGTTCTGTCTTGTTGAATAGTGATTATGAGCTTAGAATTGATTCTGAATAGAATTATGCTATTGGAATTAATAGTGTTTCCATTATCTCAACCTTAACTATCTCATATCCTCTGTAATATAATTCCCCCTCAAATCCGCAGTCAATTAGCGCTGGAAAAGTTTGGTCAAGTATCACTCCCTTCTGGAACTATTTCAAATAATTCAAAAACTTCGGGAACCATTTGCTTTGTGAAATCGGATCGCTCGGTTTTCTGCGCGCTCCTTTCAATGCGTTACGCCTTTGGTAAAGAGAATGGAATAAAGTTTTTACTTTTATTAAAATCATTGTACAACATCCTCCTCTGGAGGTTTCTGATTCCTGCTTTTTGTTTCAGAAGATATGATTCGTGAACCTTAAATAGTTCAAGAATAGGTGAGTGTGTTAGACCTGAAGAAACATTAAGTCGTATTCAACTGAACTGTTCTATATCTCTATATCCTTATGGTTTTTAACATAAACATATGGTATCAGAATCTTGAAACATCAAAATCCAGTGTGTGTTACTAACACGAGATCCATCAGTCGAATCTCTGATTCAAATGAAGAATAAAACATCAACACAAACATTCCATTTCCACTTATTTTGTTCATATCACATTCACGGACTAGCTGTTAATGTAATATCAGCGACGGTGAGACACGGTTTTTTTGTCTTTGTTGTTCTCCATGTTTTTTTGAATCATTGAGAAAAAAATTGCTAATGGTTCACCCGATTCTCCTCACTACCCTGAGCTCACACTTTTGGGGTCATCGTGGGAAGTTTAACGTGTTTTCAATGATAATCATACATCCTATGCTTTCTTCCCATCGTATTTTTGACTATCACGAAATTTTGACGATATGCAATACATTTTCTTAACATGATATTCTCTTTGTCCTGACTCGAATAGATAGAATAGATATTTTTGAAAGTCATGCGTTTGGTTAGTAGTCGGCAAAGCCATATTCTTTGTTCCCTCTCACAGTTACGTCTTGCTAGAAGATGTTTTAGCATTAAAAATTTAGATGAATATTGCATCGGTTATATATTCGTCACTAGTATCTTTGCCATTTGGAGGCAAAGAGATGGAAATGTATCTTAAAACTTATGAGTTTCTGAATATCCCCTCGAGGTGAGGTATGATGTAATCTATCACTTGTTGAAATAGCTTAGGATATATGCCATCTGGACTTGACTTGAAGATGAAATTCCCAAAATATCTAATCATGAACTCATCAAATAATGCATCTGCAATGTACAAATGAACATGGTACCTAGTCCAAAACCTGGTAAGAGGAACCTCATGTCATTTTCGAAATTTGACACTATCAGGTGGTAAAGCTCTTGCAAACATTTATTTTTTTTATTCAAATGAAATAGTCCTACAAAAAGCTACGTATGTCGCAACGAATACAATTCAATTACAGTACCTGTTGGATGAGAAGTTACAACTGAAGGTTATGCCCATCAATTCAAAGAAATGGATAAATTACTGAAATATCAAGAGGCTCTTAACACATTAAAATTCCGGATATAATTACATATATCAATATGAAAAGTCACCTTGAAAACTAATTAACGTTATTCACTGGACAAAATATCGGGAATTCAAATCCAATGAGTAGGTGTAGGAGAGTTAGTACAGTTAATAATCGTATACGATTGCTCTGATAAACAATATTGATATAAAATAAAAAGGGGATATGGGTAGAATATTCAGATCATAACTATATTTATGATAGAAAATTTAACATGCATTTATCAGAACACAGAAAGTATTCAAGGTTTAGGATATAATCAAGGATGGTGTCAGCTTTGGCAAGACTCTTAACCTGGTATGTGAACTTTCAAGAGTTCATAGAATCGCACGCAAGTTTCAGTTTGAGATAAACTTCGAATATATAAAAACTTGTATAAATATTAAGTATGTCCCGTCATCTCCGCAGGCGCATGCCAACGAAAATAACGAAAATTTAGATGTAGAAACTGTTAGGAATTTCACAAATTAAGTAGCCCGAGGATGCGAAAATATTTTGCATATATTTCAATGAACAAAAGTATAGAAAACAATACGAGTCAAAACGAGGAAACTAATTCCATTCAGTCATGAATTTGCTTATATAATAATATCGATCAGGGCCACAAATCAAGATATAGCCAAATTCACTAAATCGGAAAATATTTTACTGAAACTACAATGACAACAATTTGATGAACTCCTAAGTAGGCTTTGGCGTAGTTCTGAGGCTCTTGAGAGTTTTGCTCTTTCTGCCTAAGTAATTTTCTCACAGCAAGGGAGAACGAATTGTGCGGAAGGCAGGTAGTGTCTCTACTCTCAGTTATTAAAATTTTTTTTCACAATTGCGGTTATTCTAGATGAACGTCTACAATAACAAAATAGGTCAATTTCATTACGCACACATATACAGTGTGATTCATTTCGAAATTGTAAGTTTTCAAATAGTATAGCCTGTACATTTATGCTTATTTTTTGCTACTAAGGTACCCTAAACGCCACTGACTTTTAACTTGCCATTCACTTTCTCTCATTGATCTTTCTTTCATATTCTCTCTTACTTCGACATTCAGAACTTTTGTCGGTCTTCATTGTTCATGATTCTCAACATTATACCCTTTCTGGTTTTTATTTGTTTTATATCTTTCCTTATTTATGTCTTAGTTTCACTTTTACTAAGGGCATTCCTTTCATTTTCGACTTGACTTTCGCCCCTAAACAACATCAACTGTCATGGTACCATCATAATTGTACCATTTATCCCAAATCACACACAACTATTCAACAAAGGTCTTTATCATTTTTCAAATCACACACGGAACTTTTTTCATCACATCCTAGAATTATTTTTCAAGCATACAGGACGATCCATTTTAGACATTTATATCAAAGTTTTGTTTCTTGAATGAAAGGCCCAATGTTTCAGACTCAACATTTTCAAGTTGATTGAGATTTTGAGAATACAACTTGTTTCAAACATTTCCTCTATCTACTGCAACTTAGAATCAATTTCAATGCTCGATAATTATAATTATCCTAATTATCCATGAACAATGAAAAATTTTTGATGCAGCTAGATAAGCTACAATCTCAACTTTGTTTATTTCAAAAAGAACATATAGCACTAGGTGCCTGAAATGAAAAACAATTCGAGAAGCAATTGGCTTGTTATCTAAATAATAATAAATAATGAAGTCTACAAGACAAATAAAAAAGTGAAGACAATCAATCTACATCGTTTACGACACACTAAATGATTTTTTTCTGAAGTTGGAGAGAAAATAAACTTAACTTCCAGTCCTAAAAATAATGCTGCCTGTAGAATGATGAAAGAGTCTGAGAATTTCTACTCGATCATCATGAATCCCACTGCCAACATTGTTCGACGAAAATGGAAAAATAATTCTCTGAAGAACGAAGGCATATATAAAACAATCACAAATAAGTTAAAATGTATCGGCCCAGAAGTATCGTATTCTACATCAAAGAAAAAAAATGCGCAATAGAGGGTGTTTTCCCGGAGCAGATGAAAAGGTGAAATTATTATCAACTACAAAATGGGCAATAAAACAGCTAAAAGCAATTATGGACCCATTGCGATTCAAACGATTTTATCCTAAGTTCTAGAAATTGTTTTCAATTCAATTCGAGGTAAATATCATATGGAGAAGACAATTCCTTCATAAAAATATGCATGGATATGAACAAGGCCGGTCGACAACTACTGGTCTGCTAGATTTGTTAGAGGAGGTCCTGGCAGCACTGGGTTCCGATCTTCAAGTGTAGAATATTGATAGAGATCTGCCAAAAGCCTTTGACTCGAACAATATTGGCAAAATGTTGATAATGTTGGAAGAATATGGTTGAAAGGTCAAATCCTGAGAATCATACAATCTCTCTTGAGAAATGGAAGACAATAAGTCTTCTGTGAAATTTCTAACTATACTGTGCTTCAGGGGTCAATATGAGAACTTATGATTTTCATTTCATATATTAATGATCATAAGACTGATGGATTAAATAATAGTACTCATCTCTTTGCAGATGATATTCCCTATGAATTAAAGTCTCCTACCAGCTAAGCCCTAAAAGATGTAGAGCCACAAGTTGCCTTTGAATATGATTTTCAGTTTTCCAGCCTATTAACTGCAAATGATTCACGAAGAAACACATCACAAATACTTTTCATCAAAAGAAAATGAGATTAAGGATGGGGCCCAACCATAAACAGTAGAATAAATTATAAAGCACACACTCAAGAAGTAAGAAATAATGTCGGAGATGTCTGTACCAATATTCATGTAGAAGAGAAGCCATAGTGAAATCAAAAGATTAACCAACTTAGCAGTTGACATCCTTTAAATGTGTGAAATTTGACCTTAATCCTTATTATAAATTCAAAATCAACACAAAAAAAAACCTAAGTAACTTCGAAATCACACTTCACAAAACAAAAGAACACAGAAAAGTGTTTATTACTGGGGACCCAAACTCTACAATGAAATTCGATTTGATATAAGATATGAGATTTAAGTGAAACAAGTTTGCGTGGAAAATTAAGATGGAGCTATTCAAATATCCAGTAGATAGTTTGAGGCATATATAGAAAATATCTTTTAAAATTGCAATCTCTATCAGAAATTGTTTTCACTAAAACCTTATATTAACACTCGTGTTAGTGCATATGTTAATAATAATAATAACAATAGAATGTTTATTTGATAAGCTGAACAATGAATTATATTGAACATGATATAAAACTTTCCAGACGTCTGCATTATCTGGGGCACAATTTAACAGATATTTGAGGGCATTTCCCAAAACAATGAGAAAATCTCCTGTATTTAGTGTCACATAAATTTCAATTATCAAGGGTTCTTCAACGGAAACTAAACAGAGGCTATTTCTTCCAAGATATTCATTTCTGATCAAAACGCAAAAATAGGTCAATTTTTGTTTCAAGGAGGACATCTTTTGGGGTACAAAACTTGCCTGAAATATCAATCCCCTAAGCGGGAGTTGCAATCCTTGAACATTTTGAATAGAAAAGATGGATCGAGTGATGACTCAAAAAAAAAGGTGGTATCTTTGTCTACATCGCCTTGAACGAATTTCCATTTTTAATTGAAATCTGTAAAAGATACATGGTGAGCAACTGAAAAATAGGGACGAGTATTTCCCTGAGACTATTCAAGTTTCAGTGAGGTAAAATGGAACAGATCCATGCTGATCAATAGCAGTCATAATCAAGTACCTCCCTCATCTCGAATTTCAACCCCTGGAGCAGGGGTGATAACCCTTGAACATTTGGAAGAGGGTAGATGGGTCGAGTGATAGCTCGAAAGAAAGGTATTATCTTTGTCTGCATTCCCGTGAAAGAATTTTCATTTGTGATTGAAAACTGTAGAAGAAACAGAGTGAGCCACTGATGGAGAACGAAAACTTGCACACCATTGTGGGGACGAACAAAAATTCTTTCTCAGAAGGTTAGAACTGGACCTATCTTCTGCTTTAAAAATAACACAGTGTGGTCATCCCTGCTCTAGGGGTTGAAATTTGAGAGGTGAATGATATTTCGGAAGATGACAGCCTTTGATCTGGAATGAAATTCTTCCATTTTTTTTGCACTATAACTTGAATAGCTCAGGGCGATAGATAAACTCCTCTATTTTTCAGTGGCTCACTCTGTATCTTCTACAGTTTTCAATCAAAAATTAAAATTCTTCCACGGGAATGCAGATAAAGATAATACCTTTCTTTCGAGTCATCACTCGACCCATCTACCCTCTTCCAAATTTTCAAGGGTTGTCACCACTGCTCCAGGGCTTGAAATTCGAGATGAGGATGGTACTTGATGATGACTACCATTGATAAGCATACATCTGTTCAATTTTACCTCACTGAATCTTGAATAGTCTCAGGAAATCTTCTTCCTACCTTTCAGTTGCTCACCCTGTATCTTATACAGTTTTCAATTGAAAATGGAAATTCGTTCAAGGTAATGTAGACAAAATACCACCTTTCTTTCAAGCATCTTCTTTATTCAAAATATTCAGGATTGCAACCCCGCTTAGGGGTTTATCTTTCAGGCAAGTTTTGTACCCCAAAAGATGTTCCTCTTGAAACAAAAATCAATATGTGTTTGCGTTTTGATCAGAAATCAATATGTTGGTAGATATAGCCTCTGTTTAATTTTCGTTGAAGCACCCTGTATACATATGCCTAACAAAATAATCTTTCCAGTTTAGTCGCATTTGGGTTTGATTGTCAAGTAAGGTTTGGTTATACAGACATAAGCGGAAGAGGTCTAATCCAGGTATGTTTCAAAATCGGGTAAAGGTCAAATCCAGGTATGTTTCAGAATCAGATGTGTGTGTGTGTGTGTGTGTGTGTGTGTGTATGTGTGTGTCAAAATTGGGTATTTACACGTATGTAACGGGCCCGCACTTATACATAGAACAAAACTTTATCAAGTTGAGGAATTGATAACGTAATGGAAGAGATTCCTATCTTGGGAAAGTATTCATAACTTTAACCTCCATTTCAAAGTTTTCTGATTGTTAATACGTTTTATAACGTCTGGAACCTTTCTGATCATGCGAGGTCCGAGATAC
Source organism: Cryptolaemus montrouzieri (assembly GCA_013387265.2). Taxonomy (NCBI): domain Eukaryota; kingdom Metazoa; phylum Arthropoda; class Insecta; order Coleoptera; family Coccinellidae; genus Cryptolaemus; species Cryptolaemus montrouzieri. The sequence continues at coordinate 46,770,972 of JABFTP020000185.1, read as the reverse complement.
TCTGCACTTCTTGTCCCGATTGTTTTGTCGGCTCGTGGCATCGTATAACTCATATCATTATTTCTCGTTTTATATTGATGGTTGTGGGAAAGTATTGAATGTCTATGTTTATGGAAATCTGATATGAGCTTGAAAATTTATAACAACTGATCACTTGGATATCTTTACACTTCCCCAGCATCAGTTCAAGGAACCACTTCTGTATCACGTCCAATTTTCTCAAATGACAGTCGTAAGTTTGCCCCATGCCAGAATGCCATAAGTGAGCTGTGAATGAATGAGCGAATGATATAGAATCTTCATCTGCGGTACTTCGAGATACTCCCTAAGGTTTTTGAATCGGCCTAGTAGGTTGCGTACTTTAGTCACTATATTTTGAGTTTGCTTTTCCCATCTCAAATGCTTGTCCAAAATGACGCCAAGATACTTCATGTCTGTACCTTCGCTCCTTCGATTACTAGAGATCCCAATTCAGGTAAGCTGCTACTGTGTGAAGCGAATGGCAGGTATTTAGCTTTTTCAGAATTCAAGGTAGGTTTATCATTATCTGAACCACTGACCTATCATTTTCATGTTATCTTCTGCGTTCATTTTCAGATTCTGCCATGAACTACCATTTTAAATAATAGCAGTGTCATCTGCATAACTCTTCGAGTTTGAAATTCAGTAGAGAATTAATAAAAATAATGAAGAGAATGCGACCCAGGACCGTCCCTTGTGGTACCCCGTATGTAACACATCTTCTGCTACTAATCTGTCCATAAATATTCACGACCTGTTCACGGTTTGACAGGTAGCTTCTTGGTAATTCGTACGATAATCCACGAAATCCCAGACGATAGAGCTCATCCAATAATCTTTCATGACAGACAGTGTTAAACGCTTTCCATAGATCGATTAAGATACAAAGTGATGGTGACTTTTTATCCATGTAGTTATAAATATTTGCAGTGAGTTGTTTTATTGCATCTTCTGGACATTTACCAAGTCGGAAACCGAATTGTCTGTGGAAAAACCTTATTGAAATTTCTGAGGTTAGGGTTGATCCGAGATGCCATTATTTTTTCAACGATATTCACAATCGAAGATATAATTGTGTTAGGTCTGTAGTTTATGACCTGACATTTGGAACCGCCTTTATAAAGTTGTTTTATTACACAGGAAATTTTCCCTTCTCAAAATAACAATTCATCAAATGCGCAAGAGTTTTTGAAATTTCCGATGCTATTTCCTTGAGAGTTCAAGCACGTAAACCATCATACCCTGGCGCCTTCCCTAACTTCAATTGTCTGATGACCTTCTGTACTTCTAAGTCGTCTGTCGGGTATATGTACATTGTGTTTTTACTAAACTCTTCTTTATCAGAATAACCAATCAGTATATCTATTCTTGCAGCGTATTTTTTTCCCATTTCACAGTAGCGTTTATAGAAAATGTTCGCTATGTCTTCCTTATTTTCTTCCTTTTTTCCTTCCTCGTCGAATATCTTATCAATTTCAGTTTTCCTTCTAAGTTTGTTGCAGACATCGTTAACAAAATCCCAAACTGCTTTCGATTTTTGTTTATTTTTTTCAATAAAGTATCTTCTTTTCGACTCTCTTATTAGTTTGGATAAATTGTTCTTAGAATGATTACACAGCTGCTTCAGTTGTTCACTATTTGGATTCTCAAGGACACTGTGATATAATTTATTTTTGTTACGAATATGTTTCAGAAGTTTTGGTGTAATCCATTTTTTTCTGGGTATTTTACATTTCATAAGTGTGTAGCTGTGTTTTTCCACGTTAACCTGTATTGTATTCAAAAATATATTTCTTGCTTCGTTTATATCGTGTATGTCTTTCAAACCTTGCCAACATTCATGTGATGATTCCTGTTTCAATCCAGTAAAATTTATATGTCTTTTCATTATCTTTGGGGTCTCAGATGTGAAATTTTCTCTATCGTCCCTGAATATAAGTGCCACTGCAAAGTGATCAGGGACGTCTGCCTGAATGATGAAAGGTGCGAACCCGAAACTCAACACATTCATCTTACTCATTAGGAGAAAATGGTCTAAGCAAGTTCCACTATTGGGTCTAGTCACATCATTTATATAAGACGTGTACCCGAATGTTGTGAAAATATTTTTATAGTCTTCCGCGAAATCAGAATTAGATAACATATCGATATTAATGTCTCTTGCAATTACTCTTCTCAGATTCCAAATACTTCTGGAATTCAATATTGAAAGATAGCGGATTGATTGCTGGTGACCTATATATTGCCGTTAATTCAATAGAATCTTTATGTCCCTCAAGGTTCAGTTCGATACATCTAGATTGACAAATGTCAACGATTCTGTAACTGGTTCGTATCGGCTCTTTAATATACACTATCACCCCATCATTTTTGTTAACATTTCCCTAGTTATATATTATATTATAACCATCATTACTGACCAATCCTAAATCGTCAACGTGAAATGTTTCCGTCAACACAAGAACGTCGAACTCGCTATCAATCTGACTAAGAAACAGCTGCACAGTGGGTCACACAAACAGGCCTCAATGTCACTCAGAGAATAAACTTTTTGTGCTCTGATTGTTTTAGGCTCAGTATTTTCAATGGGGAAAACCATAGTGACTCAGCCTCTTTCGTCATCATTCAACAACAAAGGCAGAAAAAAAAACTCCCAAACACGTAAACACACACTATGAACGCCATTAAGAAAAGCTACACCCCGGACTTTTAATGTCTTATGAATAGCGTATAAACTATTTCTGAGATCTTGTTATTCTTACCTTAGGCTGCACTTCTGGTTTTTTGATAGTTCCAGAGGATGTTTTTGCGGTGCTCGTTCCAAAGTATCTCAAATTTCCCTTGCTCATACTTCCATTATTGGTCCCTGAAACGATAGTACGAGATGAGTCCTCACCTATTACCGGTGTCAAATTAACAGCTGAGTGGGTTGTTGACTCGCTTTTCTTCCTATTCTTAGAATCTCTCTCGTTATCCTCCCATAAGAATGAAAGAAATAAATTGTGACTTTTCGAGAAACCACAAAATATTGGTAACAGCAGTAACCGTTTTTTCTTGAAATATTGCAACGTAAATCATGACAATTGACTCCGACAGAATATGGTGAAGAAGTGGTGTTACATGACATTGATGGGACTCATAAAAGAATAGGCCAAAGACTTAGGGTGTCCCATTCACCTCTCTCCAAAATGATCCACAAGTACAGGGAGTCATGAAGCAAGATCTGTCAAGGACGACTTCCTGTAACAACCGCGATCCATGGCCCTTATTTAGGAATTTCCTCGTTGAAAAAACGGTCCGCTATTACTAAGTTCCTTCAAATGCAACTTCGACAGAAAAATGGAATACAAATCAATTTAGTATCAAAACGATAACATCTCAATCAATTTGGTTTTTTGGGAACTTTGATTCAATGATTTTCAAATTTTTCCATTACTGGTCTTCTTTCAATTTCTATGAGTACCATTTCCAGTTCGATTGTTCTCGAGCATGCCTTAGTCCTGCTGGACTACTTGCAGAATAGTGCTCCAACATATCTAAAATATTTCTGAATAGGTTTGATTTTTCCATATTGTATCTTTATTTCTTGACGCAGTATATTTCAGTTAGCATATCAACTTTGTGCGCGCAGAAGGAGGTATATTCAAAAATATGCAAATGGTGATAAAGTGCGATGATTATCTCACATTTGAATCTATCGTCTGGAAAAAAAGATAACTGGTGAACAGTCGAAATGGACTAATGAATATTGTGTAACCGAAGGCTATTTAAAATGCATTGAGATATATTAAAGTCGTATCAATTAGCAGAAATCTCGATTACCTGCATGATGAGTTGATTCTACTTACCTTCTTACCTTGCACAAAATCTTCGACAGGAGTTATCTTCTCCTAAAATATTTTGTCTCGTGTCAGCAATGTGTTTGACTGAACACTAATGAAAAAGGGAAGAAATGCAGGTTAAATAAAACTTGAAAAGAGATTTGATAGAACATCATGAAGAATCTGCCTATGCAGCTAAAAGTTATTTTCATTTTCGATTTGCAGCAATGTTCGCCAATTCCGAATTTGATCTCATTGGCAAGCTTTTATAGCAGACTGTATGGGATAAGAAACGACAATATAAGGGGAAGTATCTAAAGTTGAAGAAGTGATACTCTTAACTCGACTTCAATGCCTTCAGAAATTTTTCTTTTATGAAAATCAGTGAAATTTGAATATTAGATAGAAACTTTGAAGCAAATTTAGAAAATAAAAACCTGTTGGATGCAACAGGAACTGTACCCTTCTTCCCCTGTCGAGAAATGGTCTGCGTCTTTCACTTTTTTGGACCTACGTTACGTATGATTAAATTATTCATTTTAACTCTGATTCACGCGAACTAAACGAATGAAGGAAAGTAAGAAACAAATTTAATTGGAGCTTAAACTTCCCAGGGAACCCCGTCCACTTCCAGACTCGGAGACCAAAACGAAGTCCTCCCACAGTTCATGAAAGCTGTAGACTCTGGACGAACATCAGTTTGTTGAACTACTTCAAGCACTCCGAGGCGTACTTCGAGCAATCTTGGGGATACTTCAGCCACCGAAGACGTGTAGATTGGACAACTTCAAGCCTCGGATGTACGTCGAACACATTTCTTCCTGATACTGAGAACAGGATTGCGACAACTCCACATCAATCCGCTTCTGTCCTCATGAGTGGATTGAACCACTTTGGGTCTCAGAAGAGAAAATCGCTCCAAGAGAAGTCGACCACCAATTCCCACAAATACAATGATCTTCGTGCGACTGGATTGGACGACTTCGAGCACTCCGAGTTTTATATCCAGGGATGGACCGGGTTTTCATTTCCCCATGACGAATGGATTGAATCACTCTGGTCCCCAAGGAGGATCCGAAATATTCACAATCGAACCAACAATACTTACTGTAAATTGACTGAGCTGCGAAAGTGAAAAAATATAACGTTGCTATCGTATCTTTTTCATATGCGTTTCCCAGAAATTCTTACACACGTTCCGTCTTCTGCCGTCGGTTCTTAATTACATGTAACATAATGCGTTTTCGAAAAGCGTTATTTCGTCGCGATGCGGGGATTGGTGTCAGATAAAATACCAGATGGTGTTTGTGATCGTGGTAGTGTAAGAGGGTGTACCTATCGGTGATAGCGTCGAATCTATTCTGTGCCTACTTTCTTTTCTGAACTTGGCTGAAATCGAAAGATATAATGTTAACGGTTTTGGATGATTTTTAGCTACTTGAAAAAGCGTATTGTTTCACTGCATTGAGATTTTCAGAATGAAATTATTGAATAATTCTGGAAAATGACCGTCTTTCAATGTAATTTTGAATAGAGATGAAATAAATAGAATAGTTTTTCAGGAATATCTACACAATTAATTATTCACAATTGATAGTAAAATTTGATTAGATCAAATATGAATGAATAAATTAATAATTTCAGCAAATAGAAAAAAGTTGAACCGTATTCTGAGTCACTTCAATAATGGATAACATTCAAAGTAAAAAATCGGAAGGTTTTCGCACTTAATCACTCTAAATGTCAAACTGTTCACAACGAATTCAGATAATAATGATTTCTGAGATATTTTATGTACATTTCGGGAATCCATTGACAAATAGTTAAATAAATTCAATGCGAATTTTCCGTATCTGTTGGAAATATGTATAGGAAAACAAAATGATTTCAGCAGGAAATAGAATTGTCTTTACTCTTAGGTCGTTGAACACAGGATTGTCCATTTGGACATTCAGGAGAGACAATATCACAAATAATCGAGGTGTATCCGTAATGTTACTCAGGACAATATCAACAACGTGAGAAAAAATGTTATGTGTCGAATTTCAATGTGCATCCGACAAGAAGGAAGAAACATTTTTCACAGCGTATGTTAGTTACTCGTTTTTCAGAAATTGTTTTTCATTTATACCTCTGAAATCCACTGAAAAAGGAAAAGGAAACACCAATCACATTCCACTATATATTTTAATTGTCTTTTATTTGCAGTTACTAAATATATGGAGCTCCTTTTGAATAGAGAAATATAACGAGATTTGAATCTAAACAAAATTATACATCCATCACAGAACGTCTTGTATAGATGTTTAAACAATTAATTATTGTTCATGAATACTTCGGTATATGAGTTATAATTCATTTGTGAAAATGAGATTAAAAGAATAGAAAGGATACAAGAGATTCTCGACTGAAAAGTCAATTTTTTCGAAATGTAGATAATTCAAAAACAGTCAAGTTGAGGCATCTTCTTACATAAATAAACTAACTTCATTTCGGTTAGACTTGATCAAAACTTATGAGCAGCATTGATCTTCCTATAAAAAAAAACTTAACAATCATATCAATCTCTGCAATGAATCACGTGAATAATTTTAGGACATTCATGAATGGTTTTCAATAGATTACACAGAATCAAAGTATTGAACTTATTACACACTGATTGGACTCCTTTTATACAAACTGTTCAATCAGAAAGTCGACTCAGAAGAAGACACCTTGCAGGGAGTTTTTCTGTTTAAATTATATTTTTCATGGTCTTACGTATACTTTTGCTGCACTCAACTTAAGTATTTATTCTGGTATTTGAAAAACTCTGTCTGTAAATATTATTAATTTAGCATTGTTTTCTGTATTTTAATTTTTATATATAGATCCCCACAACCTGTTTATCTAAATTTTAAGTATTCTCGACTGATACCAAAATGTCGCGTAATTATAAGCGCAAGACTGATCGCCTGAAACATTAGGAGTCCGGCGTAAAGCGTCTAGGAAGTTGGAAAGCTATTTTTCCACCTACAGTGAAAAGAATATTAGTGGGGCATTCAAAATTATTTAGAATTATTTGAATTGGCTTTCAGAAAAGCTGAAAGGAATGGTTTTGCTCAATCCATGAATACAAAAAGCTGGACAAAATTTGATGGAAGGATTTTTAAGCCGATATGAAAATATTTCCCATCAAAAACCGAAAGCTACTTCAGCCGCTCGTGCTCAGACTTTCAATTGGCCTCAAGTCATAAAGGGTTTTGAGATTTACGAGAATCTGCTACAAACTGAGAATGTTGGTCCAAACCTAATTTATAATGCCGACGAATCAAGCCTCCCTACTCTACAAAAACCCCTGAAGATATCGGCCATTGCTAGCAGGAAGCAAATAGGCGTAGTAACTAGCACATAACGTGCAACCAACCACACTGTTTTTTGTTGTGCTGATGCTGATAGTACTTTGTTCCATCAATGCCGAGGAGGAAGAATATAAAAAGTGAAGAATTATTTCTGAAATTTCTCAAGCATTTCCAAGGTTCGTTAAATCATCCATCGATATATTGATTGGAGACGGATGCAAGTGACAAAGGTGTTGGAATCATTAGAATATGTGAAACAGAATGGAATTATTATTCTTTGTCAAGCTTTATATTGCACGCATCGTAGTCAGCCTCTAGAGGTCCCATTTTTGCGCCCTTCAAGACTTATTTCAACCCAGAGACACCCAAATGCCCAAAACAATACCCAGGGTGTTTAGTTACACAGTTTTAGATTGCTGGCCTGTTCAAGGAATCATATAATGAGTCAGCTACGGTGCAAAATAAATGATTTAAGTGCATCGGCAGTTGGCCTCCACATCCTGAAATATTTTAAGATTATATGTAAGAACCTGCTGAAACTACAAACATCTCTGACATATAGAATTTGCAATGTAATCGTCATAGCTCTTAGTCCAGTTTCCAGAGTCTGATCTTCTACACAGCAGCTAGATAATTCAATTTTACATTCAGTAATGAACGGTCATCAAGATAATGAAACCACAGAAACTCCAGCAAACACCTGACATAAATATACAAGTCAGCAACCGACTCTACTTTAAAGGTGGCAATTCTCAATTTCTCCTGCTCTAAGTCAATGTCGCCCATCTGTTTCCTAACAAATAGAATATTATCATATAGGGCGTCCTCATCTTATACTCTACCAATGCTTGCTGAGAATATATTTCCTTCCTCAAAAGGACATTACATAAGTGATCAAAAAAAAAACGTAAAACGAAGAAACATCCTTGAAGTTGACTTTCATTTCAATAATGAACGAAAATAAGTAAAAAAAGAGCGTAAAAAATTCAGAACAGAGAAACATTACCAAATCCATATTCGAAGTAGACAATGAAAAAGAAAATTCGCTAAGCAACATTCAAGATGACGAACAGGATTGCGCTTGCATATATTTCAATAATCTTTTCTCCCGCTCAAAGCCTGAAGAAGACTGATTGCGATTTTTTAGTTGTTTGCGTTGGGCCAACGCTTAAGCAGACATTTCTAAATTATTCTAACAATTCATCTGCAAGCTTTGTAGCCCATTTTATAACTTTTGTCGTATATGACATAATGGATATTCGTGGTTCTTAGTTGAACTACACTTAATATTGTTGACAGTTTGTTTTTCTTTCGAACGTCTATTAGAGTTTATAGTTATGAAACCAAAGGCTACTGGTGTATGATATGAATGTGCTGTGATTAATGAATAAAAAGTTATGATTCAAGAACAAAACTTTAGATAATTTTGTACGTATATCACTTATAGATTGATATCAGTATTGAAGAAAGTATTTCAACTTGATAATTTGAATGTGTAGGAATTAACCCGCAAAATTCCCAAACTAGAATTTCAATCGCAGAGTGTCATGTGACACCTCATTGAAAAGGTCTATTGATGCTCTGAACACTTTTTGTTAGAGGTTAGAAAAAAATTCCGTTAGCTAGCTGGGTACATCAGGTCGATTAATTCAAATTGAAATATTCCATTCGATGAAACAAAAACGAGACGATTTAATCAACAGAAGGCAAAGTACAAATTGCAACTATTTATTTTCAAAATGTAAGTTGTGCCAAAAGATCGGCAAAAATATTCAACGCAAGCAATTCAGAGAAACAAATGACTCTACAGTATGTTGAACTTCTGAGTGAATTGGAAGTGAGCATTTGAGGTGAGAGTAACTAAAGAATCTGTTCAAACTGACCAGCTTTCCACTTCATGCCCTGGTATCAAGGATGCTCAAATTCTCTTATTACGATTTCAAAAATATCAGGTGTTTATAGTCGTAACGTAGTAATTTGGATCTCAAATGACCCCATAAAAAATCGATAGTCAATTTGCTGGAAAACCAATTGGTCCCCTTCTGCCGATCCAGTTTCCTGCAAAATTTTCGTTTGATTATTTTGGAACTTGAATACTGAAATTCGGGGGAGCACTATCTTATTGGAAATGCAATTGATCTTCTGAGAGAGTGGGATCATCTTGAAAAATTTGAATATCTGGAGGAATATATCGATTCTTTTAGCAGTTGAAGATAACTATTTTCATTGAGATAAATATTTTTATTCAATTCATGGTGCTATCTTATTTAGTAGGGATGAAATTTATGATACTGCACTATTATGAAGCCAGTAGTACATGATACGCTAGATTGTACTTTCTGTGTAGAGCCCTAATTTGAAGTATTTACCAAATTCGTTCAGATCATTAGGACACTTTTCCATTGAGGGGTTAGATCATACTCTCTGCGATCGAAACTCTCAAGTTTGGGAATAGAACACCTTGTATATATAACAACGCGAGCAACCATTCCACGTAACGAGATGTGAATGCCCTTCAAGATCATGATCTGTTTGTCCTACGTTATCCGAGCAAAACTATCATCGAATTATAGTTGGATTCACTGGGACGAGCACCTTTTACTATCAGCCTCAGCCAGAAAACGTTGAATCGATTTCAGGGTAGTTTCATTTTCATAGTTTAAATTCCGCAGAAAACCATAAGTATAGTCTGTTCAAGTTAAGTTTAAAGTGACGTCATCAACCAGTTTTCTCGGATGTTGCCAATGTTTCCCAAAATTCCTATTCAGTGCGACTATAAAGTATGGAAGAAAATTCACAATTTCCTTATTTTTGATTTTCGTGCGAAACGCTCTGACAGGTCGATTTTTATATTCAACTTGAAATTATTTGGGCAAAATATTAATTTTTTTTTTTGTAATTCGCAAGTTATGACGTCATCGACCATTTTTTGAATTACAACGCATATTTTCCATATTATTCTACAAAGATTATTTTTCTGCGTGTTTGGATACCCAAAGGGTTCTGAGATGCTTTTTTTCTGTAGTTCAGGCTGTTTGATTCAAGAGGTAGTGTATGAATTTTTCTCAGAATAAAATCGATTGTCACTTCGACTTTATTATTGAAAAAATTTTGTCTGATGTCATTTAGAGGCATATGAAATTAATTCCCAACCTTCCTTACCCGAAAATAAAATTTTTCAATATTAATTCATAACAATACTTCTTGAATGTAGCATCCTGTATATCGAAAACTACGCATCTCAGACCCCTATTGTGGGGTATCGAAACATTCAGGAAAATAATCTCTGTACCTTCCAAAGATCGTAAGAAAAAAAAACATTTTTTTCGGCCAAAACATTTCGAATTGAAAACAAAATTCGACCTGATGGATCTTCAGAATACTAGCACTTACCTGTAAATGCAACACATGTGTTCACCTTTCTTCGATATAAAATCAGGAAAAAGAAGAAATTTTCACAATGCACTTCAATACAGTTCAATAAATGTTTTGAGTACTGGTCATCTCATTGAATTTGAAATATAATGGAAATGAATAAGGTTTCAGAGAAAATCAGGTTTTGAATAAGTCCATAATTTAAATCAAAACGTTACTTTTGACTGATAAAAATAATTTTTACTATACCATGAAATAATAATAGTCTTCGAAATATTTCAATCTTTCAACAGAAACTAGAATTTAGTCCAATTGATATTTGCCGATTCAAATAAGGAGCACAGCGAAAACTATCTAATAACAGAAATCAACAAAATTATTTATTTAATGATAATTTTACAACGGAAAGGTTGAAAGGTTAAAATTGATTGAAAAATTAAATACTCCATTCTATTTTGAAAGTTCGTATAAAAATATTTCACTGCCACTGTCATTCTCGTCCATATTTATTATCAGGGAGAACATCTTCAAGATCAAAATGAATTTCGCGTTCCCACCAATATTGAATTTCTCTTTCTCTATGCTCAATAGTTTTACTCCATACTTCTGTTAAAATTTTTTAAAGAGCTTCTTTCCATACAGAATGAGATTGTCTAGCGGAACTCCCTTCCTTCGCTACATGGTACCGATAATAGTTTTTGGTTATACCCCAAATATTTTCAATTGGGTTGAAAATGCAGTGGTAGGGAGGAAAACGTAATACTTCATGTCCATATTCTTCAGCTAGATTATCAACCTCATATATTGGTTTTGGCTCATTTCTGTAAAACATATTCAAATTGAAAACACTCCTGCTCCTTGAAATACAATCCTATTTGAATTCAGTACTTACATTTTAACTAGACTCAATATATGTGGTTTCAAATCACTTTTTGTACAAGCAATATTATTGCTTCTTAACCATTCTTGAATTTCAACCATTTTAGTGGCTGTTGTGGGGGCTTTCTTCAGAATAATTGTATGATAACTTGCATTACCGAGTATAATTGTTGCAGGCTTTTCCAAATTCAACAATAGGTGGTGAATAAACCAATGCTTGAAGTTTTCTTGATTCATTTCCCCGTGGTAATCACTGTCCAAAATTTTTGAAGAGAAAACAAGTTCTGCGCCAGGAATGAAACCATACCTTCTGCCTGCATGGAGTACAATGAATCTGAAACGAGTATCAAATTTAGAATATCATGAAATAGTACTAACAATAGTTGATAACCTCACCTGGTTCTACCAACTTTTATTTTATTCACACTTTTGATATTGTCATCTTGCCACGAACGACCGATGGTACCATCCTTGAAAATCTATGTTTCGTCAAGTTAGACAAACTCACGTAATCCTTCATGTTCTATAGCAATATGAGGTAGTTCCATCAAACCTCTTCTTGAATTATCTTTGGGATACTTACGTCCTATGTTCTGTATGATTTTCCACAGAGATATCTTACATCCATTGAAAATATCTCTTTCGTGGAGCTTCTCTTTTAATGCAAACAACGTGATATGTTCCTCTACAAAAATATAATATTAAACTTGATTTAGACAAAGGTTTTAATGACCACTTACTGTTCTGGAGCTAGTCATAGATATTATTTCTTATGGCAGTTTGATCAAAATTGTCAATAGGTTTCTCACGATTCCTTTTTTTCCTTGGACTTCTCAGTGGACCACCACTCTTTGTCTTTGCCATCATATTGTTAATGGATGAAATGCTTACTTGTAAAGCACTCGCTTCCATCTGTAAGCAAAAAAGTTAATAGTATGTAGATGTGTAGACAATTTGGAAAACAACAGATGAACAAGTTAAGTTGTATCATAATATTTTTTTAAGGGTGGGGGCCCTTCTGTTAATAATTTTAGTGGTACTTACATCTCTTACAGCTGAAAGGGGGAGAAGAGGCCCCCAATTATGTCGTTCTTGTTGAAAATAATTGCATAATGATGCAATCATGTTTTGAGCTTGGCTCGAGAAAGCTCTTGGTATTTTCACTGTTTATATAAAATAAATATTCGAAACACTGAGTTCTGAAAAGAATTGATTTTAAAATATTAATTCAAATATTGTCAAAACTTCGAAGAAAACACTTCAATCTAATCTCAATCAGCACAAGAAAGTGAACGAAAATAAACAATAAAAATACGTCAACGCCGCATTTCAATGCCAACTGTCATAACCAAATATCACCCTATGTCACTAGTAGTTCCTTTGCCCGGGACTAGTTATTTTGTTCTTGTCCATTGCAATCCTCTAATGAGAGGCAGTGGTAGGAAAACCGATATCAATTGCTCCGTGAAAATGGAGTTTTCTTAACTTTCGCTTCTACCACATTCTTTATTGTTAATTTTTTTCCATCCTGACATTCCAAATCCTCGATTTGTAGCTTAAATTCCTCAACTTTATAACTTCTTTACAAATATATGCCAAATACGTCGAAAGAAATATTAATTTCGCCTTTAAAAATAATTTCTGGTTCCTAATTTCTTATACGCAATTTATTTCTAAGGAGTAAATAAAAAATTTAATCACCATTGCAGATTCCGGAAAAATGTCCATATGTGAATTTAAATACATTTTAAAATACGAAACCAACAAAAACGCAGAGTCGTCTGCATTCGAATCAATGGTATCAACAATTTTAAATACACCTCTCTTCACGATGAAATGATTATCTGAATAAGATAATTACTGTAAAGAAGCAATAAAACGGCATAATTCAGAATTCAGAAAAGCTTTAACGTAATAAATGTCGAGCATAACAATGGTTATATCCGAATGGTGCCCTACCAGATGAGTGTTGTCAGGTTCATATGCATAAATAGTATCCCTTTGTGTATTATTTATTCTATGTGAATTTAACTCCTATAAAATATACGAGTATATTCTTTTTTTCCCCACAATGTGGTGGCTTCATTATTTCAATCATCATTTTTGTCTGGCTTTTGAACAAAACGTTGCTGTTAACTCATGTTGTTTCATCTGCTAAATGTAATAAATTATTCACTTGTCAAAAACAGATATGTTGCAAGACTTGCAGGAATTAAATTGTTTTCACTGTTGGCGAAGCATAAAACTTTGACTGAAATACTGTAGCTATAGGATGAATTCAGGTCGGATTTCTGATTCAATATAATTAAATTCTTTTCTATACTGAAAAAGCAAATTTTTAGTTTATCTTTCATAATCTAATATGTATATAGATAGATGCAGAATTAGATATTTTTAAATGCATTATACATATAAATAATAGTATATGCGCAGATCAAACTTTCAGGTAGGTACTATTTTAAAGAGATGCAAAAAAATATTCAAAAACATTGAAAACAAAGAAAAGGTTAAAAACGTTGTACCATACTCAATCTTTTGAAATTCTCTCAGTTCAATCTTGAACTAAGTTTCAGATAACCTCCTCACAGAAATAGGCAATTTTCTATAATGTTTTTGTGAGAGATTTGGACCTAAGATAAGGTATTAAAAGGGCCATTTTCTTAAGTGTATCACGATGTGGTATAACACTATGATTCAGAAGCTTAAATACATTTAATGAGCAGGCTTGTGGCATTGACAAATACCTGGATTTGGTAACGTTAGAATCCCCAATAGTTTAAAAGTTTCCTGTTGCAACTTTTATACTTGAGTCCACTAACTACTTCCACATCACGCCGCTAGATTCTGAAATTTCCTTCAACTTCACTTTCATTTCCCCATGCTAACAGACCAGTTCTCAGAATGAATTCACAAACCACAAAATATGCCAAATACAAAACACTCGATGTGACTGTTGTTTAAAAATTGCACAAAACAAAAATTTCTTTGTCTAGTTTACCTTCTTTCTTCCTTCTCCAAATGCTAATCAAAAACTTGGCATAAACGGACTTTTCTTATGTCTCCAACAACAGCCGTTTCTGTCCTCTCACTAATAGCCCATCGATTTCACGAAAACAATTTCAAGGCATCCAATAGCACCCCCTAAAACTGCCTGTCAGCCTCTCCAAGATAGAGAAAAAGATATGAAGAAGTTATATGTTACAGAAATAGTAGTGTTCTCAGCAAGTAAGATGTTACATCGATCATATTATTCGAAGGATCATTTATAACGATAAAAAAAAGGTACTAATACAGAACCCTGAGACACCCGAATTCTGACTAGCTATTCATCTAACCAACCACCTCATACATGCACATATTCATTCATGTTAGCTGAAATATTATTTATCCGAAGTACACCTAATTACAAAAATTCGTAGCAACCGAGCTCAACAAGAAGGCTGAATAAGACACAGGGCCAAGCGCCTTGGTCAAATCCATGAACAGTATCAGCGAACCATCTTTACTTTAGAGGCTGCAGCTCTGAATAGGGACTTGTACTCGTGTTGAACCTCTGTCGTAGGTTCATGAGCCAAGATATTCTTTTTCTACCGGGCGCTCTTCTTCCTTGGATCTTGCCTTGAATGATGAGATGAAGCAGTTCATATTTTTCATTTCTCATAATGTGCCGAAGTATTGGAGTTTCCTCGTCTTCACAGTGATGAGTAGTTGTGCGTCGCTGTTTACTCTTCGGAGAACTTCGGCGTTGGTCACGTGGTCTCGCCATGAAATGCAAAGCATTTGCCTATACACCCACATCTCAAATGCAGCTATTTAATTCTAGTTCTAGTCCAGCCTTCTACTCCATACAGCACAATGGGAAAGACGTAACAGCGAACCATCCGCAGATGCAAGTCGAGACTGAGATTTCTGTTCGTGAGCAGCCTCTTCATCTTCACAATGACAGCTCTTGCCTGGTCGAATCCGCTTTCTATTTCCGGTTTGATCTCCTATTTGCTGGTTACTAGTCAGCAAAGATATTTAAATTGCGTGCACCGCTAAATTTGTTCCTATTCTTTTTTAAACCGAACTGACTTTGCGAAAACAAAAGATTTCTTCAAAATTATGCAGAAACTTGATCACGAAATAACTACCCCAATACTTTGGAAAGGATCGGAACCATAGAAAGCGGCCAATAAATGACATCATTGACATCTCCATTTTTCAACACAGGATCTGCTGGATAAACTCTATCCGTATGCATATAACACTTCATCAATCCAGGACGACTTTTCATATACCTAAGCTCCTGCTAATATTGATAGTTTGCATCGCCAACGTAGTTAATGTTATTAGCGAATTGGAAAACTGTGCAAAAATTTCCACTAGAACTCCGGAACTGTTTAGAATAGAGTGACGTGGGTGTTATAAAAAAAATATGAAAAAATACTGCTTCTCTAAAACCGGGTGGCCCGATATGGTTGTCTCTGAAGAAAACCTACTTTTTGCAGAAAAACTGAAATTCAAAACATTGACACCCCGTAAAATATAAGCAATTAAATTTTAAGATACAATCTTGTATTTTCGTGATAGGAAATGTTGAACTGAGCCAATTGTCACTGTTCATGGCCTTCTAGATCGAAAGATGAAAATAACAAAAAAAGATTATGTTTTGTTTTTCTTTCAAAATATCTCACAAGGTTGTTGGATGAGATAAATAATTAAAATAAGCAATAAACTACAGGGTGTCCCAGTTGAAAATCAATAGTCTGTATCGTTTTCGGCATAACCGGAAACGATTTATCACACGTATTAATGTAATCAAATTCAAAATGTTGTCTTCTATCCGATTTCCAGATTTCATCAAAATATTCCGAATAGAAAAAAAGTTACAGAGGTGGCCCTAGTTTCATTTACACACGGCATATACAGGTATATCCACCTGGAACGTCCGTTAAAATTTTTTTTAGTTCCAATTACAATATCAAGCTGAAATTTCATACGCAGCATAATATTTTCGAAGTGATACCATTTCCGGTTAAACCGGAAGTGGGTCATCGCTTTGTTATTTCAAATGGCAATCTACCTTTTTTATTAAACATCTAGAACCGATATTTGAGCAAGGCATAAAATACCCAAATTGTTGGCACTCATCTGTCAAAACTCTTGACAGATTTAATTATTTTTATTATAAACTCGATTTTTGAGGAACATTTAAAAAAATAGTAGCTAGTAGATCTTTTGCACTGAAGACACAATTTTGCTTGGATGAATAGAAGAAAGATTAAGGAATTTCTAAGCAGTCTACACTTGTCCAATGTTTATTGCGTTGTTTTATATGATTTTTTCAATATGGCCTTTTTCAAACAGCAATAACTCAATTTTTTCAAATGGCATGTGCCAATTTTTATATCGCCATCATATGGAGCGTCAAATTTCAGATGGAATTTTATCAGCATGTACTATACCCATCTCTTATAGTTCAGAAATAATTTGGGAATAAACTGAATTTTGATGATTACCTGACAGATGCCTAAAATTAATGTACTTGTCACAATATCAATTTGATATTTCAACAATAATTGTTGGTAATTTGAAGTGAAAATTTTGAAAAACACCAGATCGATAATAAAATGGCTGATTATTCAAACGAGGATATGTTTAATCCCTTGTTAATTCATGGCGAATGTCAAAAAGTGGTGGATAGAACTTTCCAAATTTGCCGCCTATGAGTAAAACAAAATTTCGAAGGATTAGTAAGGAATTAGCAATTTTCTGCAATTTGGAGGAACAAAATACATAGAAACTAGAAGAAAACCAATTTTCGAGGACGACTACAATCAAATTAATACGCTAGCGTATTTTCGTGCCAATCCACATGCGTCCATTAGGTCAGCATCAATGGACATTGGATTGAGTTATACTTCCATTCAAAAGATCCTCAAGAAACGTAACATGCACCCGTATTCTTTTATCAGACTACAAAAATTGAAACCAACTGACCTTCCCAAGCGGCTAAATTTCTGTGAAAATTTATTGATTCGGCTTCAAAAAGATGAGACATTTCTGCGAAAAAATTATATGGTCTGATGAAGTCAAGTTCAATGAAAGTGGAATAACCAACAGGAGAAATCGACATTTTTGGTCCACAGAAAAATTCACAATTCATTCAGGTTATTGATTTACAAAATAAATTCAGCGTTAACGTTTTTGCCATTTTGATGAATGATTTGTAGGCTTATCACATCCATGAGGAAAATCTTAATGGACAAAGATACCTGGAAATTTTGAGAGGAAAATTAACAAATTTTTTAAATTGATTACCTCTTAACATTCTGAGGGATTGCTATTTACCAACTGGATGGTGCACCAGCACATAAAACACGAGCTGTAGATCGGCAGCTGATAGAAATGTTCGAATATAGATGGTTAGGTTAGATTATGGGGTAATCAAGGACCTCATTTATGGCCTCCACGTTCTCCGGACCTGACGCCAGTTGATTTTTATTTATATGGCAAAATTAAGAGTGAAGTGTATC
The DNA here is from genome assembly GCA_013387265.2 of Cryptolaemus montrouzieri. Taxonomy (NCBI): domain Eukaryota; kingdom Metazoa; phylum Arthropoda; class Insecta; order Coleoptera; family Coccinellidae; genus Cryptolaemus; species Cryptolaemus montrouzieri. The sequence goes on along the minus strand of JABFTP020000185.1, from coordinate 46,753,017 downwards.
TTACTCCTGTAGGAAGTAAAGTAGAGTTACTAGAACGCATTCATAATGCTTTTCGTAATAGTGATCCTGAGAAAACTAGGAGGGCAACTCATCATGTTCGTATACGAGCTGTCAAGTGTATCTAGCAAAATGGGGCCCATATTGAACATTTATTCAGATCGTAAATTAGTTTTCTCCTATGATGTTTACTATCATTTATTCGTATTAATGTAATTATCTTCGATGATTGGTTTTCGCTTAGTTCCTACAAGTTTTAATCATCCGAATTGTATAAAATTGCTCCTAATTCTTCCAAATTTTATTTTACTCATATACGGTAAGTTTGGAAATTGGTTATCGAATTGCCTGCACTTTTTACCCACTATTTTTTGACTTTCTCAAATGAATCAAAGAAAGATTAAATATATTTTCGTTTGAATAACCAGTGGTTTTAATCCAAATGTGTTGTATTTTTTGAATATTTTCAATCGGAAATAACGACAATTCTTGTTGAAATATCAAATTCGAATTAACGAAGTGACAAGTACATTAACTTTAGGCACCTGTCAGGTGAGCGTAGCCTGTTCAGCTAATTAATTCAAAGCAATCTCTGTTAGTTCTTTCATAATCATTAAAATTCAATATATTCCCAAATTATTTCGGAACTATAAGAGATGGGTATAGTACATGCTTATACAATTCCGTCTGAAATTTGACGCTTCATATGATGGCGATATAAAAATTGGCACGTGCAATTTGAAAAAATTGAGTTATTGCTGTTTGAAAAAGGCCAAATTGAAAAAATCATACAATACAACGCAATGAACACTTGACATGTGTAGATTGCTTAAAAAATTCCTTGATCCTTCTTCTATCCACATAAGCAAAAATTGGGTCTGTAGTGCAAAAGATCTACGAGCTACAATTCTTTTAAATGTTCCTCAAAAATCGAGTTTATAACAAAAATAATTAAATCTGTCAAAAGTTTTGGCAGATAAGTGCTAACAGCTTGGGTTTCTTATGCCTTGCTCAAATGTCGGTTCTAGATGTATAATAAAAAAAGTAAATTGCCATTTGAAATAACACAGTGATAACTCACTTCCGGATAACCGGAAATGGTATCACTTGGAAAATATTTCACTTCAATTGGAAATTGCTAGTTATGGCCGCATATGAAATTTCAGCTTGATATTGTTTAGAACTTAAAAAGTTTTTAACGGACGGTCCCGGTGGATATCCCTCTATTTTATACGGTTTCCAAACAGTATGAGGACAAATGCAAAAAAGTCGTCCAACTACAAATTTCAATTTCAATCTTCTGCTTTCGTGACTAAGAAATATATTTGCATATGGGTTATAAGCTACTCCTGCTCTGCTCATCTCTCCAGTTACGATAGTTTCAGAACAAAAATTATTGATGTAGATTTAGGCTAAAATATTTTCAATGCTTTCGCTAAATTACATTCCCACAAGTGCGAATAACAATTCCAACCAAAGAAGGTGCACGCATTTCTTTTCAACCCAACCTATTATGATTCAAATTAACTTAGTTGGCTGTGAATTGGAATGCTTTGTAATATCAATTACTATCTCACGTTATTGTGCGAGGTATTTTCTGGTTCATGGTGTGAATTGAAGTACAATTATTATTGATTTCTATAAAATTCTATACACAATCGATACCACGGCACAAATAATATGCTGAATGTATGTTTATATGTTGGGAATTTATTTTTAGACAATATTGGAAGGAAATGAGCTCAAGGTGCATAAACTGTTAAAGTTGATATGATGGTATATTGAATACATATATAAAAATTAAAAAATGGCTGAATTGGCTTCTGCCATAGCGTATCCCAAAGCGGCGAAGAATGCCGAACAATACATTTCCAGATGTATGTACTTCAATATTAAAGGAGATGCTAGAAAGTATTAAGCAATCCGAGAAAATATAGCGCAGCCCCACAAACGCGGGAGGACTTAAGTTGAAGAGTCTTCAATTAAATTTACCGAAGAGGGCCAAATTGTAACTTATTAAAAATACTTTTGATAGAAGCGAGTTACATAGCACATTAGCCATGTAATTAGAAATAAGTTTATGTGGGAGATTTGTAGGTTTAAAGGTTGGTCCGTCTGATAATGGGAGTTCTCTAAAAAACTGGCATTTCTTTGGAACTGACACTATCCAATATTGTAACGTGCTAAAATCACGTCACAACAATTTCAATTCAAAATACCTGATTCCAGTCAACCCTCCATTTGTGTCAAATCGATACGCTACTGGTTAACAGTCTGATGCGCAAAATCCGGCTATCAGATGATATGTCCTACCAGCTTTGCTTCAGAATCTTCAATTTGCTCTCTTTTATTTGCTGACCTTTGGGCTGATTAGTTAAACTTGAAAATCATCGTTAATTGTATTTGAAATAATTAATTTATATAAAAGTTCTCTAGTTAAAATTAGAGATATATCTTTATATGGTAATCCTGCATTTTACGCTGACCGCCATAGCGCATCGTGAACCGAGTCGACGAGAAATGTTTCTGAACGATTTGAATTTCAAGCCAGTGTTGCCACGATTTATCTAACGTCGAAGATTTGACTACCTATCGTTGAAAACGAAATAGCAGAAGATAAGATATGCTATTGAATTGAAACCGATAGCAAAACACTCGCGAATAATTTCGCGAGAGCAGAAGGGACATGGGTTTTTCTGTTTATGCCAAGGCTGATAGAAAAAAAAATTTCGGCTCATCTACTTCAATCGCTTAGGAAAAAAACCGAAATTTCCTTGAAAGTCCTCTTGTCTATATCATTCAATTTCTATAATTTCTTCATTAAAATGCCTCGTTTCTATTACAATGGATATAATATACACACAGGTACCATCAATCAGTAATTCTTCGCCCAAATATACGTCTAATTCTTATTGAAATGCTTTTTAATTCGAATGTTGATAGACACTTAACCCGTCATATTTACAATGATTTCATGTTACGTATTATACAACACGTAACTCTCGTTCATAACTGAGAGTTCAAATGGGAATATTTCCGAACCTAACCTAATTTTATCTACAACCTAAACTACTAACCTATTCATTTCAAAATTATAAATTTAAATTAGGTTTGATGTTGGGTTAGGTTAGTTAGGTTTGATTAGATTCAAAATTGAGAACGAAATTCAAATGAGAATATTTCCAAATCTAACCTAACTAACCTAATTTTAACTAAAACCTAAACTCCTAACCTATTGAATTCAAAATTATAAATTTAAATTAGGTTTGATGTTCGGTTGCGGTAGTAAGGTTTGGTTTGAAGAGATTTCCATTTGAATTTCCTTCTCTGTTATGACGGGAGATGGCGAGTACGTCACTATTGACGGGTTTAAATCACGTAGAAAGAGGGCTTTCAAGGAAATTTTTTTCAAATGATAGCCTTCCGGGGCAAATGATTTCAGATTTGGCTTCTGGGTCCCAAAATTAGTACGAAAACACTTTTTCAGTGAATTTTGACTATCAACTCTTTACTAAATAATTAATCTGAGATCAAACATTTACTCTCTTTTATTTTATTCTATCTGAACGTGAAATTGAAATGTACACCAAGAAAGGGATCTGGCAACACTGTCTGATATTTAAATCGTTCGGAAACATTTCGCCTCGACTCAGTACAAGATGCGCTATGGCGGTAAGCGTAAAATGCAGGTTATCTTAAATACTATGCTGTGACCTATATCAAAAATAAAGGGTACGTTGAAAGATCATCTAACGAAATGCCGCACTTAACCTTGAAAATCTGATTTTCAATTTCTCCTCACAGCATTTCTCCTATCAATTGCTGGAATGCCTTATAGTAGCCACTAGAAGTCCAAATTCTGCTCTACAGAATTTGTCTTTTTCTCACGATGGATTTCATAATCGTATTTCTTCAGTTCCTACAATTTGTCATAATGACCTTGATAGATATATCATCAATTAACTCGATCAAAATAATTTTTCTGAGTAAAAAACGACAGAAAAACTCAAACTCCAATATTCAATCATTATTTCTTTCATTTTCAAGTAATTTTCGTGAAATTATTATGTAAATCATAAAATTCTTTCAAATTTTCAAAATGGTTGCCAAATATCTGCAATATTTTGCAAATTGTTTTTGAGGATGCCTCCTCGCTCTTCATGTTGTTTTTCTTTTAATTGTTAATGATTTTTCTTGGATTCTTCCTTGCTTTTTGTGTAACTTACTTATATTTCAATTCTATGACCTACCTGAACAGCTAGTATAAGATTACGTTTTCGAATCTCTGTAACTTTTCCTGTTAATTCTTATCTTCAAATATTGTTAGATATTGTTAGACTTACATTATTTTGTTACTTTAAATTCTCTGGTGAAGCAGGCTGTTACGTTAGAGCAGAGAATATCTTGGTGATATAAGTCTAACTCGTGAAATTCAGTCGTAGGTGTAGAGTCCTAGGTGGAGATTCGTAGGTGTAGAGTCGAAGGTGTAAAGTCGTAGGGGGAGAGTCATGGGTGGAGAGTTTTTAGGTGGAGAGTCGTAGGTGGAGAGTCCTAGGTAGAGCTCAGAGGCCGAAATACAATTTATATCTTAAGCCCAGAAATCTAGATGAATTCGAAGTTAAAATAGAGGTTTTAACTCCAAAAGAATAGAAGAGACTTGAAACTTGAACAACTCAAGATCAACGACTTCTGCCTCATCTGCTTTTACACGACCAATAATCTTTGATTATCACCAGAAAAGTGTATTAATTGTACATATTACAAGAAGCATTCGTTGATATTGTTGACTATACCTTTTACTCATAATTATAATATGTATTTGAATATCTGAGTAGAACTACCTAGACTTTTTCTTCCAATACCTCAGTGGCAAATATTGAATAAGAGTCTCATTGCTCATATTTCCTTGGGCTGAACCAGTTAGTTTTTCTGTAAATCGTCAAGTTATTTTTGTAACAATGTAATGATGATTGACTGTGGAGCCCCACATAGGGGACCAGTATACCAGACCAGATCTCACCTGTACTTTGTACTAACGCATCAGGTGTGATGGCGTGAAGTTATGCTTAGTCGTAAAAAGAAAACTAAGTTTAGTAGAAGTAGATTCAACAATGGCTGCCGCATAATCATGCCAACAATCTCTGACGTTGACTGTGATGCCGAGGAGATGCATGATAGTTTCTGTGGCAATTCGATGGCTTGCATGATTAAAGGAGGTTCTGCAGCAGTCACTTTTCTGGAGAACGTTAGTGATTGCGTCACTATTGCAGGCCTTCAATTGATTGTTAATTGAAGTCTATACGGCATTTTATTTCCAGCATATATTTTATATCCCAAGAATTTTCACGAGCGAATGATATTCTTATCTTCTATCAGTAGGGCAACTCGTTACCGAAAAAATTATACGTTTCTGGATAGATTAACGATACTGAATTCCTATCACATCATAGGAACTTCCTCTAGATTATTCAATTATTTCATGTTTAAGCGTTTGATGATTTTTGGCGAACCAAGTATGGCGCAGGTAGATGCAATTTTAAGACAAAAAGTTTATATAAACATAGGTCCGCAAAAGTTTTTTGCGGGGCTACAGAGTGTTGAAATTTGAGTATTTGAAATATTCAGCCCAAACTTGGAATGCAAGCTATTTTTTAAAGCTTCCATCATTACACGTCCTAGATTTTAACTGAAATTCACAAGGTGTTTCATTTTCCGAGGCAATGTCTCCTTTTGCCCTTTCATACTTTTTTGCAGTATGCCACTGATCAGCATACAATCAATTTTTGTTATCTTCGTTCAATTCGAAACTTTTTTGACATTTGTAATTTTTTCGTATCTCCAACCGTTTTCGAGTGAAAAATTATTGAATTTGAATTATATTTATTGTATGTTATTTGCTTAATGAAAATAAAATAATAGAAATACTCGATAGGTATGCCCAAAATTTGATTTCATTTTCATAGCTCGTCTACTGAGACTCAACTTATACTTATTCAATATTGAATTTAAAAAATGAACAATTAAAACCTAAATAAATTTTTGGACGTGTCCTTCATTTGCAAGAATAAAGGTCTCTGTCCTTCATCGCATATTATCACGCACTCTTTGAAATATTCCTGGGGTATTGCTCACCGTGGCACAAGATTATTCGATTTCTCAATTCTTCTACAGTGTTCACTGGAGTGGTATGAACTAAACTTTTGAGATATTCCCATAAGAAAGAGTCTAAACTATTTAAGTCTGGGGACCTAGGAGGCCATAGTTTTGGCCCTCCCTGACCTATCCATCGGGTTTTTTGAATGTATTATTCAAGAATTCCCTATCTTCTTCACCAAAATATGCTGGTGCCCCGTCATGCATGAACCATATTATATTTCTCACCAGAAGTGACACATCCTCGAGCAATAAACGTAAATCCTCCTCATGAAATTGCCAATAGGCGGGACCGTTTAGAGTGTTAGGCAAAAAAAATGGCCCAATCAAATATTTTCCAATTATTCTGACCTAGACATTTAGTGAGAATTGTTCTTGATGATGAGATTCTTCAATCAAATGGGGGTTTTCCTCAGCCCAATAATTATAATTGTGAAAATTTGTGATAGCAGTTCTCGAAAATTCAGCTTCGTCTGTGAACATTATTTCGCTATCAAAACAAGCATTTTCTCTCATTTTATCTTAGAACCATCGGCAGAAAGTCAGTTTTGAAGAAAAATTACGAGGCAGTAGAGTTTGGACTCGTTGAATATGAAACGGATACAATAAAAAGTCATGGAGAATCTTCCAAACTAGAACATGTGAGATATTCAACTGATTTCCAATTTTTCTTGTACTCACATGATGATTTAAATCAATACAATTCAAAACTGCCTCCTAAGTATCTGGGGTTCTCATAAATTGAGTTGCACCTTTTAAATGATTATTTGCAGTAAAAGTACCAGCTTCCCTCAATTTGCAATTGTTTGCCTGTCTGGAGTTACTCGATTTGAAAAATGCACCTGATATAATCGCCTAGCTTCTGTTGTGTTTCCGTCAGCCAGACTATATATGTAATGGATATCAGCCAATTCGGCGTAAGTAAAATTAGCCTTTTCTTCTTACAGCAATAACTTCAAAAGTCTTGAAACTGATCGTTAATTTGATAAACAATTCGAGCCGACACTGGTTTATCTTTAGCAACTGTCAAAATAAATGAATAAATGAAAAAATCCAAGCCTACTAGTCATTTTTCAATTAGAAGTGCCTTCAATTCAGCGAATGCATACAATCGTTTAATGATTTTTTGCTCGAGAACGGTTGGAGGAACGAAAAAATTACAGGTGTCAAAAAGTTTCTTAATTGAACGGAGATGACGAAAATTGATTGTACGCTGATCAGTGGCTTACTGCAAGAGAGTTTGAGAGGGCAAAAGAAGAAATGGCTCCGTGAAAGAAAATACTTTGTAGATTCTATTTGTTTGTTTGTTTGTTATTCCTTTAACGTGCTCTATTTCCGCCTTTCGGCCAATGACACGCCGGGGAATTCTGTCACCTCACTAACCCGGGAATTTGGCCGAACCCCTCTCGTGTCGAGGAAAGGGATCTTCAAAGTCCAACACATCTCTGTTAGACAGAACCGACAGCTTTATATCTCCTCCGAAAGATGGACACTCAAGCGATTCCCAGAATCCGAAAAATCGCACCGACTTTGTGGGGATTGAACCCAGGTAACTCTGCGCAGGAGACGAGCATCATATCCCCTACGTCACCGAACCGGCTAGATTCTATTTAAAATTTAGGAGGTGTAATGATGGACGCTTTAAAAAATAGCTTGCATTCTGAATGTGGGCTGAATATCCCAAAAACTGCAGGAGTTTTGAAGGAAAAACCAATTTTTCTGGAAATTTCAACACCTTGTAGCTCCGTGACGAAGTTTTTGCGGACCTATGTTTATATGAATATTTTATCTCGAAATTGCACGTAGATTCATCCCTACAAGTTGTGACAAACTATTATGTAACACCCTGTATTATTGTAGTCATTATTCTTTACTTTTAAATGTAGTTATAAAAACTGATCAAAATGAATACGTCTAACATGAAACATAAATGAATCTTTTCCTCTTAAACTGCCAAACTATTTCAAAAATACCAGAGTAATTTCTAATCTCAATATTTTTCACTGGATTAGCACAAACTGATGACTTCAAATAGCTCCATAGAAACTAATCTTTGAATCGGTCAGGGAATCAGACCATGAGGTTGCACCTGATATTTCATAAGGTCCAGCACTCTTAAATGCGTTGATGCACCAGCTTGTGTGAAACACATGGCAATTTCTTTTGCGTATGGTACAAGGTCTGGAAAAGCGAGTACCGTCTGCTCCAAAAATGTCAGGTAAACCTCGCCGGTTGGTCCCTCAGATGGAAATACGAGGTCAATTAGCCAATCCACAACAATTCCTTTCCAAACATTCAATTAACACTGCTTTGCATACCTAATGTTGACTACCGTCAGCCCATACATGGTTGTGGTGGAGATCCATTACTGAATTTCTTCAACAATTCGCTTCAGCAAAAAAAAGTTAATTAATTCCATATATGATAGGAGGATTTGTCACTGGTCTTCATTGTTATCTACTTGAATTTCATTCAATAGAGTATAGCCGGTACACCGAATTCTACAATTTACATATGAACGAAATAACGAGGAAAATCCATTTTCATGGTGCTTCCTTTGAGGGAACAAATCTTCCCTACAAAGGATTTTTCGGCAAATGTTCATATGAACTTTTCTTCGTGAAGAGAAATTAAGAATCATCCTTTGCATCCCCTGGCTTATTCACGAAACAACCTGTATATCATTTTTGTACGAAGCTGAATTCATAGATATGTAATTTTTTTGTATTTCAAATTCCTTGCTCAGACGTATGATTTGTCAGTGTATCAATTTTTATTTCTCATTCAACTGCAATGAGACGCTATACTGGATATAGTCATCCTTCTTTGATCTTTCATTTTTAGATGAATGTTGAACATAATCATGATATGTTTTCAAAGTTTTTCAAACTATGGCTAAGTTGAATCCAGTATGAGAAGTGCTCATCTCTGGACTAAGTAAATTGCAGCTGTATAATCTGTATATTCATCAGGCCTATATTCTTTAGTTATTCATGGTTATAATATTTTTCAATTGTAGGTTTATAAAAACAAAATTTTTGATATTTATTGATTTTTATCTTTCATTTTGTAATTTTGAATATGGATAAAATACAATATCACAAAATAGCACTGAAATGGTACGAAATAATTCCATCATGAATGAACAAATATTCTTAGAAGTCTCTGTTTTCTCTAACTTTGATAGTTTCTAATTTCTGAGCAAGATGAATACTATTAACATTCACATGAATATTAGATGCTGAGAATAACATATGTGAAAAGCAAGGGTGTGTACAATACACAGAATAATTGACATGAGAATGAAATGATTCATAGTATATACCTAGATTAAAGGTGGTAATCTGGAAGAAGAATAAATCTAAAATAATCAAACAGGTTATCAGAAAATACCTCTAGCTCTTCATCTTGTGGTTTGGCCTCCTACATTTCGAAGCAACAAAAATCGTTCACCTCCTCGGGCATCAAAAATAAAAGCCCAGAACAATATGGGAGCCATTTGCGCTGAGCATTTCTTACTATATTCGGAAGTCAAACTTAATCTTTAAATTTTGCTTGGATGAAACCTACAGCCTGCAATTTTTGTATTTGTCCAAACATAACCGAGGTACTTTGAATATCAACTTCAAAATTAATCACTACTTCTGCTAGAGATAATGCAATATTTATCTTTGAAAAGTAATTTTTGATTTTTGATGAGCACAATTCACTCAAGTTAGTTTATTTGTCTTATAGCATACCAAAAACCAAAGGATTGTAGTGACCGTTAAGAAATTCATGAAAAGTGAACAGTTGCTCGAAAATCTTGGTTTAGTATGAAGATGTGCCGTCCATATAAATAATCTTGGAATTCAATAAAAGTTCTGATTATACGAAAAAATTATCAAACTCTCTGAAACAATAAAAATTCATCGTTTCTGTTAGTTTTCAGGTTTATTTCATCTAATGCTACACGAATTTCATGCATACATTTTGGTGAAGCTGGTAGCAGTAACGACGTGAATAATAAACATTTTTCCTTAAGCAGCGTAAATTATTCGTTTTTAAACATGTTAAGACAGCTTCAGTTAGGCACATTTCTTGTTTGATGATTTTCGTTAGTTTTTTTTTTCACATACATCTTGGCTCTGCATTGTGTTTAATCGAGGATCTTATATTTCATAGTTGTGGTTCATGTTGCTCTTGAGGTTTGTGATTATGGTTTTCAATCGAATTCGTTATAATACGGCCCGAAATTCACAAACTGTTCGAGAAATGCTGGACATTTGTCTCTCATGCCCCTTCATTCAGTTTTACCTGATGCTAATTAACAATTAAGTTGATTGTGTCTTCCTGTTTTGAGATTGAAATCTCAAAAACCGATTTGATCGCTTGGTTTTCTTCTTGCAAGTTTCGGTGAGTTAGCATTTGGAAAAGTGAATAGAAGGAAGTGAATGATTTCAATAAGATTCTTATATAAGACCCTACTCAGGACAATTCTGATTTTGTTCACAGAGAAATATTTGATGAACCTTAAATCGTTTAACAATAGCTCATGGGTGTAATAATAGTTTGCTTGTCAGGAGGAATTCAGTAGATATTCCTAACTGTGATTGTGATTGTGGTGAGCCTGCGAAGCCTATAAGTCGTTTAGTCCTGGACTGTCCTGTATCTTACTTTCCAAATAGTTTTTGACATAAACCTATGGTATAAAATGTTGTTCTTGTTTTGGTAGAAGGATTAAAATTCTTTTGCAGGCCGAAAAGTTCCTTAGGATGACCGAAAATCGTAGACAACTCGATAATGTGGTTGCCAACGTTTGGAGAAGCAGACAAGGCACCGAAAGATTAAGAATTATCACTGACACGATATTTTTTTGCTGCTTTTTCTTTCGATTTTCAGATTTCTGCTAACTCATTATCCTTCGTCTACTACTCGAAGTTCTGATTAAAATGAAAAATGAAAATTTGACGAAATCATTCTTTCCACTTTTTAAGAGAAAAAGGAATAATTTTTAAAGTTAATTCCTTTTTCTCTTGAAGAATATAAAAGTTTACAAGATCCCTTTTCTGTGCCATTGGAACTGATGAGAGTCCTCGTCCTCACCAAGTTTGTGGAGATACAGTCGATTCGCAGATGAAAGTGGGTGCTGGATTCCATGACTCGTCAGTATTGTCCTGATTTTGGTGTCTATGGACTTCAGGTTTGTTGTAGACCAACTGAGGACCCCGAACGAGTATACTATACTGAGGACTACCCAAGCACTGATTGCTTGGAAAAGCGCCTTCGAGTTCAATCGCGATTTGATGATCCCAATGATACGCGAGTGGAGCCTTTCTTTCCAATTCTTCTTCATTTCAGTTGTTTTCATCTCGATGAGTTGTTGAACACCTAGGTATTTGTAGCAAATGTTTCATTCTTTGTGTACCACAGCACATTTGTCTATGCCAAACTCCATGTTGATTGCCTTGCTAAAGGCTGTTACCATCTCAAGCAGTCTTTTCAGTTGGTCAGAGCTTTCAGCGTAAAGCTTCAGATCGTCCATATATAGAGGCGAGAGATAAATTCCGCTTCTCCTTCTCAGCCTGCTTAGTAATTATTCTATCGGTGACCAGCAGTTCCTTACAGCCTCTCGATCTTTATCTACATCCTTTTTGCTCTTACGCTAATATATGTTTAGCTCTGATAAATTTATTGATGTACAACGTGAGTGTACCGGCGGGGACTTTGTAAATGGACGGGAGGCAGGTAATAGGCCGATACTTTTTTGGATCGTTGGTGCCCTCTTCTTTGGGAATCATGTGAATAATGCCTAGGCTAAAGTTCTAGCTATTGCTAGAACCGTTATGCTAGCAATGGATGGACTTTGGTTAAATGCTTCCACCAAAAATTTTGTATTTTATCAGGCCCAGGGGAAGCCCAGTTAGTAAGTAGCCTCGAGATAACTCCTTCGAATATTCTGACATCTTCCACTTCGCGCTTCTTCAATCCAGTATGCCTTGTGATGTTGTTTTTCGTCAGACTATACTCTGCTCCAGAAGTCGTGCATGGCTTCTGACTCTGCCTGTGGCGCTACTTTCGTTGTTCCTTCGAGTTCCTCAAAAAAATTGCATTTGATTACTATAATATAATCTGTTGTTTTTTTAGCGCTTCGTTCTTTCATTATATCTACGCATTCGATTCCCTAACGCTTTTACTTTCTGTTTCCGGTTATCACACACAATGGTAGCTTTTTCTTGAAGGTTTTTTCATATCACATCGCGGCAGCATTTCGAGATAGCATCTCTGGCCTTCCTTGTTTTGTCGAAGGATTTTGTATGTTTAGGTAAGTATGTAGAACCCTTTCTTCTTCTTGGCAATTATATATATATATATATATATATATATATATATATATATATATATATATATATATATATATATATATATATATATAAAAGAGGTTCCACCCGACAAACTATAGCATCATCGGACAATGACATGAATGTACCAACGAGGAGTTTCAGAGGCTTTCTCCCCGAAAAAATCCAGTGTACGGACCTTAGTCAAGTTACACTGAATGTTACTCATTCATAGTTTTCTTCGTGTGAAGTGATGAGCGATCGAATAGAATACTGCTTTGAATAGAAATATGACAAAATTGTTTGCTAATTATATTACATTTATACATACAAATAAATAAAATATGAAATGACATTCTGCGAAGTATAAACTAAAGAGAAAAGCTATGACTCTACCTCATATCATCGAATATTTACCGACGGGAGGTTTTATCTCGGGAACAGAGGACCAAAGCACCTTTTCAACGGGATAATTTCGTTCGATTTGTACCGTTGATGTGATTCACGGACCGGCAAAAGATGTCTCCAAGTGATGGAGTTTCTAACGTTCTCACATCTGTTTGTTATTGATCGTATCTTTCTCGAAGTCCGGTAGCGGGTTCACCTTCTCGGTCCATAGAGGCGATTCTCGTACGTATGTACGAGGTGCGTCCTTTCTGGAATCAATAGGGTACTCCGATATAGCTTGATAGGATGCTGAGAAGCGATGTGCGACACTGATGAGCTCCTAATAAGGTCGAAACTGCAGTCTGCCACTTCGTTTCTCGGCATCCTGCTTAGTTGCACTATTGTGGCTCTTGGGGGCTGCGTGCATGGCGTGCAGATTTGGGAACTAGCTCTGGTCAGAAAGGATTATTCATTGATCTACGGATTTCGAATAATTCTTTTTGTCTCAAGTTTACATATGTAGACTTCTCGCAAAAAATATTTGTCTCCTCAAATATTTACCGACGGGAGGTTTTATCGTCACTGTCAACAAAACTGATAACTGGTTGTCTTCAGCTGTAGCAGTTTTTTGGTTTTCATGTTTTTTGTAAGCGAAATTACCCGTTTCAATAGATCTAATTAGAAATTTTTCAAAGCATCTTGCATCATGATGCCTTTTATCAGGAAACCTTTGTGCATAAAATATACTTGCCAATAAAGAATTTCTATCCCCAGAACAAAAATCATATCAACCATTTCTTCTTTGTAGAACTTCATGGCAGTCAATTGAGAAAATTGGGTTCAAAACTCACTTTAACTATGGTTAATAACGAAACACTGATAAGTTCACCATGTAAACTGCAGAATATGATATGTACGGACACCTGACAGAAGGCACACATCTTGATTTTATCATTCGTTAAAAGAATTATCTTGTTAAGGTTTCATTTTTTACTATTTGAATCATTACAGAAAAAACTTCTGTGCGAATAATGATGCATGTTGATGAGTTTGATACGGTTTGTAGAATTTTCATCTGAAATTTTTACAAATAATCGAATATTTCAAAATGATCGAAGTTGAAGATAAGGTTACTTCCGCAAAAATATAGCACAATATTTCATGCGTTGACATGAATAATAAAATTATTGTTCTATTTGAAAAAAATCAAGATATGATATTTTTAAAATTACAATTTTAAATAATTTTTTGAGTCACTCCTGTATAGAATGGGGATAATCTATTGCAATTCATCAATAAAGCTATCCTTGGGTATAAGAAAACGAAAGAATTGTTGCATTTATTGAGAAATATTTTCATTCTTCTTACATTGTTTGTATCGGATATCTCAATGTCCATTGTGTATATGACTTAGTTTAGTTTGATTGGCTTCTTGTGATATACTTCTATATTGCAGAGAGTTTTTTATGGGAAAAAAAGATTGTTATTATATTTTATATTAACTTTTGCAGGCTTGCATTTGTGATTCATATTTCTTTCACTTCGAACTGATCCCATCACATTTTTGTGTCAAATTGACTTGAATAATCAATTTTCTGGAAATTTTAAGAAAAATTTATAATTCAAGACGTCATAGGCTTGAAAAAAAATTAGTAAAAGACATTCCGAAAAAATATCCCATTTAAAAATAGTTTTCAGTTGAGGTAAAGATACAAAGATAAAAAATGTTCAGGTGGACGTTTCACAAGAACTTCTCGCAAGAATTTCTTTCCTACATGCAAGTACTACTAATCTTGAAGCACCAACCATACCGAGATTCCGACCCTGCACCTTGGTACCAAGAGGGGCATGAGACGTGATATAGGGAGACCGCTACGCTGTCCTAGTGACCCAGATGGGTCGTTCTGCTGTCCGACAGACCAGAAGTAACTCTTCAGTCACTTACCGGCTCCAAATCGTACACCTCGTTCCGCAATACAAGAACTGTCAATACCACGTGAGGGCACCTATCGCGGAAGATCAAAAGAAAATTAATTTAATTCTACAATTTAATGGTCGTGTGTGAGTCCAATGTGAACCTTAATTAATTGCGTCGATCGGAGCAAAATGGAACTGATTTGTCGGAGCTCTTAATTTCATTTTTAGTTTCTAGTTCGTTGTTTAGGATTTTTTTAAAATGAAATTTTATGTGTTAGTGTTTTTGTGCCTTATTGACCTTGTGCAAATAATTCTTTCAATAGAGATACGGAATTCCAGAGGTAAGAATAAAAATTCTTCCATTGATCATTTCACTCACTAACTAAAATATACGTGTAAATGAAGATAGAAAATCAAATTCAAATTATTCAATATTATCGTCAAGTTCGACATCATTTGTTTTTCACGAACTTTTAGAGGAATTAAATGAATGCAAAATTTTAAAAACAATATTTAGTTCATTTCATATATCCTGAATTCAGAAACCAATTTCTAGAGACTTTCCGTTCACTAATTAAAGTTTCCGCACAGAAAAATAAATCAATATTCATTCTCGAACAGTGTCATAAAAATGAAAAGTAATAAATCATTTATGAGCAGAGCAATGATCATAATATTGAATCTAGCATTGATATGTTTGTAGTAAATTATGATTTTACAATACGTTACAAATAGTTCATCAACATAACCTAAAAGAGCTTGAAACCGGATTTAGTAGTCCATTTTCAACAATAGATGGCAACTGGGTTAGTCCAGTTAACATTGAATAATTTCTTCTCGATGGTAATTCATAACTGTAATCAATATATGAAAAATTGGCATCAAAACTACATTTGGATCACATGAATTCATTTAAAGTTTATTGATTTAATCATTCCCCTAATTCGATATTCAAAACACGCGAAAGGTAACTTTGAATTGATGTATATGTTTTATATCAATATGATATTGCTATAATATTAAAAACAGGAAAAACTAAATCTATCAATGATTACTTATTACAATAAAATGAAAAACATGAGTAAATTAAACCGATATAATCAGAATTGACTTAATGTATTAATGTCAGAATTAAAGTATAATTTTACATTAAAAAGTACAGAATGAGCCAATTTCGATAGTTTAGTCGATCGATTTTTCTTTTCTTAAATAGTTTCTCTGATTAAAACAAATCATAATATAAAATGTAAACAATAACTTACCCTGAATTCGTTGTACAGAGTATATTTTTCCATTTTCATAATTATATATCGACATGTGCACTCAGTTTTCAAAGTTTTCACACCCACATTGTATTTTCCTGAAACCCAAAAATTGTATAACTTTTCCGCAATTTCGTTCAGTGAAAGCAGAATTCATTGTAACTATTAGTTAGTAACATCACTTACTCTTTGCATAGTACATTTTTTCTTACAGAATCGGCAAAAAATTGCAATGAGAAAATTAAAATGTCACAAGGGATATTAATGAAAATCCAAATGATTTGGTTGCAGCAGACATAATTATCGGAACGATTTTTTGAAAGAAGCTAATCACATGAAAAGATGGTTGCTGACAAATCAAATATTCGATTAATAATGGTTAATGGAAAAATAACAAAAACAAAGGGAATTATGAAATCACGATTGGAAAATTCACTCTGCTTTTACTACCGAGAAAGTAATAGATCGCTAAATCTAACCGCGATTTCGACATTTGGTTTATCATCTTACAGTATCAAACTAAATATAACTTGCAGAAGTATTTATAAATGGGTCATTATTTGAAAGGACTAGATATTAAGTGTACAGTTAAGCTGTTAAGATGGGGTTACTATTCGAATTTATCAAAAATTTGAAAGTAACATAAATCAGTAAGGTCGTTCATTATGTCCAAGTTCTTGTTAAGGAATTATTTGAAAAGTTCAACTGATTCTATCTGGCATTGTTTATATCTAAGTTTGAACACATTCACGTAAAATGTTGGCATACGATTGAATGATCTACAGAGAAATTTCGTTCCATTCATCATTAGAACGAAATTGAAACCCTTAAAACAATTCGCAAAAACGTATTTGCAGGCAAATTAACTGACAATGAGTAATGCAAATATATCCTTTCATAAATAACAAATCTGACAAATTCAATCTCCGTATAAACTTCTTGCAGACAGATTCAAACGTAGCAAAGAACCATTCCACATTAAAATCCAAAATCGGATTCACACCACAAAATGAATTGTTACATCTCAATATTAAAATTTATCGCTATATGTCTAAACATATTAAAAACTTTCATTCGGGAAACAATATTCAATCTTCCGTAAAATGTCGAATATCTATCCCTGGAGCTGATTTTCTTATTCACTCTCGATACTCATCGTCAATCGGAGCCACACAGTAGTTCTGGAGTTTGGTCGGATATCATGAATAGGAGCAATAGACTGTAGTGTCGACCATATTTGACCTCTTCAATACGGAGAAAGCATTTAGAATACCCGGCCTGTTTGCCACATACTCATCCTAATCTGTTGGTTCACATCAAGTACCTGTATATGTACACTTATAAAGTCAGCGACTTTTAACAAACCGACATAGAGGCGATACTGTAGCCACCGGGAAACGATAAAAACATAGATTAAATCAAAGCAGATACCTTCAATAAACCATACTAGTTCGACTATCTGAAGCAACGCTACACACAGTGTCTGCATGATGCGATCTGCCGCAAAGGTAACGCTTCAATACTCGTATGGTTCTGAACCATGTGCACATCTATATCTCAATTATGAAAACATGCGAAATTTATCGCTATATATGTAAACACCTTCAGGAACAAATTCAACCTCTTGTAGAAATGAACAAGTTTCATTGTAAACCAACCACTGGATTCAAAATACTCATTCTTTTCGTAGTTGTAACAATTTGAATATCCTATTCATTGGCCCGAGAAGTAGAAAACACAATAACCTAGAATCAGTTGGAATTTGCACAAATCCCAAATTTTTGATATATTCAAATAGTACCACCAATTGAATAGTGGACTGTATACCAATTTGGGGAAACCAAATGCTTTCTCTAAAATTTCACAGCATTTTGTTTTTCAGTTTATTTCTGTTCGATGATGAACGATACTTCGAAACCGTTGTAACACTGATCTATTAATCAATTTGTTGGTGATAGAACATTAAAAATTCCATTCGTGTTTTAACCATGCTTAACAAACGAACATTAATCGCTAAAATCATACAATTTCGGAGAGAATTAAGTTGTTTAACTAGAAAAAGCATCAACTCATATAATAGGTGTTGTTTATGTTAATTCATCATTTTCAATTGGCAAATGAAAGCTTAAGCGAAGGGACTAAAACCATGGGTGAAGCTAAATTCCAAATTATTCCTTACTTCTCATTACAATTGTGTAAACATAATAATGGTTGCATTCATAAACACCTTCGATAATTGTATAATTAGTTCTTCTAATTTTCATCTATTCTCAATCTCATGGTTAAGTGGTTCTTTGATCATAGCTTCATTTCTGTGGGAGTTGACATAGGACCACTAGATTGAATAGAGAATATAATATTTTTTTCGATTTTCATGATGACACGTGGACGTGATAACTATAAATCATACTTATCTATCGCGTATAAGGGGGAAATCTATGCAATTGCACGAAATTGAAGTGACCTATAATTAGGATTGAAAAAAAGAACACCATTTGCTAATTTTCTATTGCCTTCATATATTGATATTGAGAATTCGGAATACAAAATTTTCCTAACTTTTTCAAGATTCTGCAATTCATTCGTTAAGATGTGTCCATCATGAAAAAAAGCAAAGGGTTTAGGGTCCGGGTTCGTTTGCGTCGTACTAAAACTTCGAAATATGTTCATACAGTATATATGATTCACAAATTCATCAATTTAAGGTTACCGTCAACACTGAAAAGAATTTCGATCGTAGTTCATAACTATGAAGAAAAATAAAAGATATTTCAGTATTGTATTCGAGATATGCTAGAAATTACTGAGTCGAAATAATCACCCATCTTCATCTAATAAATATTCAGAATCTGTTGCTATCTTATCTTCCTAAGTTTTATATGATCAATGAATGATTTCCTTTCTTCAATCTTGATATCAACTAAATGCTATAACTAAAATAAGAGATGCTTTATAACTTCCTAAGAACTTGTGCATAAAAAACTGAGGCTGTTGATATCTTGAGTAGAAATCCTTAACAATTCTTGAATGGAATCAAGCAAATATTGCTGTTCAAGCGCTATTCAGGCTAATGCATGCCTGTTATTAAATATATAATATATATATATATATATATATATATATATATATATATATATATATATATATATATATATATATATATATATATATATATATATATATATATATATATATATATATATATATATATATATATATATATATATGTAAGCGTAAAAGATTATCATATCAACTTTCGGTTTTACCGGAAGTGACATAAGACATGTTTTTTCAATGACACCCTATATATTTTCATGTCATAGCAACCGCATCAGGATTTCCTTTTCAACAGTGTATCACTTTAATGCATTCGTTTCGACAATTGAACACAGAAACCGATAGATCGAGTTCTGCTAATATGGTCGCCATATGAATATGATTATGAAACGTTGGCTGCTCAATGTGCTCTCAGATCGTAAGGGAATGAGACTGGAATACCAAGGAAAACAGCCCGACGTATTTTGAGAAAACATAAATTCAAATACTTCAAGTACCAGATACCTCAACATTTATACCCTTACGATTCATTTACTGTAGTTGAGCATACCGCTCTTGGCCTTTCACTACACCGTAGCTTCTTCAGACGAATGAATGTACAGAAATTATGACAATTATGCTTCTTCTTGAGTGGTTATTGATGACAGGTATATATAAAATTAAGGAATGAATTGCTGCCTGAAGAGATTCAATAGAGTTGAAGGACTTAAATCGACTAAATCGACTAAGTCAACTGAGTCGATTTAAGCCCTTCACCTCTATTGAATCTCTTCAGGGAGCAAGCTATCTCTTAATTTTATTAGATATACCTGCCATCAATAACCACTTAAGAAGAAGCAAACCAATAAGCTCTCAATTGTATTTATAATCTCATTCTTATCTATATATAGTTGTCATAATTTCTGTACATTCATTCGTCTGAAGAAGCTACGGTGTAGTGAAACAAGGTACGAATCACAGTTATTCAGTAAAATTCCTAAAACACATTACTAGTTTTTATTATATACTGTTCATATTTATTTTCTTTGGCTCTAAATGATGACAGTATCTGATTATTCTTTGTAGATTTATTATATTTCTCGGAAGTCTTTCTTAATTAGAATGTTACCAAGTAACAGAATGAACTTAGTACACTTATTCAAGCACCACGTTAATCAAATTCGAGTACTTTTGATGTCCTGGTAATTTGCTTGAAGCTATTGAATTCGATTTCAAAAAGAATAAATTTCATCCGATACTTATAACGATATATTAACATTAACGATCTTATAACTGAAATGATTAAAGCTGACTAATATGAAAATGCGAATTTTTTATCATCTGACTGAACGTATAGTTTGTGTCCTATATTATTCAGCAAATCCAACATAACAATTTGATTTAGTCACGAAAGAAATTTATTTTTGTCTCAATACTAAGCTTAATAGTATCCAGAAATTTAATTTTTTACTTATCCTTTTTATAAACTAATATGTGAGTGAAAGAATGGGCAATGGTGAGATCCCTCATTGAATTTCAAAAAGCACTAAAAATCTAGCAATAGTTCAATGGATGATAATACTTTCTCAACAAGATGCCTTGTGCCTACTGGATGTAGCCCATACCAATCTGACACATCTTAACTCATCTGTCAGCAACCATTGAGTTCAAAAGTTATGTTTCATATTCTCATAGAAAACACTTCCATGATTTTCATATTAATTTGATCCGCATTCCTAATGAAATAAATAGAATGTTAATTAAGTATTTCTGATTGATATGTAAATATTTTATTGAAATCAATTTATTTGCTGTATCATAAAGTCTATCAGAGGACATAACTTTCACGAGAATCACATACATAAAACAAATATCCAATATCGCCCATATTTCTACATTATACTGCAGAAATAATCAACGTCAAATATTATTGGTTTTCATTGGGGAGTGGACATCAAATATGTCATAGAAAACTAGCTTTTGATGAAATTTGCCACCAAATAACTGTTCAAAAGATAATAATAGTTATTCTTCGGTGTTACTTGACATGATCCATTCACTGTATTTTACCGTGGAGAAAGCCTCTGGCATTACTAGTTGATATATTCACATTTGTTTGATAACCTAATAGTTGGTTTATATTTCAATGAATTTGTCCATTTGCATAATAGCTTGAGATAACTTAATATACGATAATTCTAAGATATAATGAGAAACAAATTTATTGCTTGACAAGGCTCGATTTTTATTTTTCAATATAATTTTGGTATAATTTTTCACCAAGTATTATACACGTTAACAATACAAGCTATTATGAAATCTAAGTGTGTAGAATATGACAAGAGCAATTATTTCATTTATTCCTTATTATTTCTACAAGTAGTGATATTTGCAAATATCTAATAGGAATTATTGAATATTGAGAAGACTTTATATATTTTGTGCATCTTGCATCTTGTAGATTTCTTTGTTAAAGTAGTAATGATTTACAGTCGTTGTAAAAATTATTTAAAGATTCAATTCATTCGGAGAAATACAACTTAGTGAGGATTTTATAATCTGGATTCCCTGAGGTATTAGTTTCTATCATTCTATACTTTCATGCATATCAATGACCAACATTGTATGTATAGTATGACTCGAGTCAATCGATTGGTATTTTCCATAAAAATTATGTTACCTTTTTTACTAGAAAATTGTATTAATCAGACAGAGTTGGGATATTATTTTTCTTTTGAATTACTTAAACCTCATAAATAGTTAATGGAAGGAATAATTCCTTCTTGTCTAGGTAGAAACCCATTTCTATTCATAATATCATCTAACCTACCATGAAATTAGTGTGGTCATCCTGAGATTGCATATTTGTCAGAAAAGTTCTGTCCAACTTTATCAGATTTTTGATTGTAACAATAATCAGTTATTCAAATTATTCTTCTTTCATACATTGTTTATTCAAGTAATTCTTCAATTTATGTACCTGTATAAATTGTGCTTAATATTCTCCTGAATGAGATATACAATGTATGGTTCGACGAATACCAACTGGTTCGTTTAGCTGAGTACTACTCGTATTACTATAAGTCTAAAGCAATACAAGTTTAATTGAGCGGCAATCAATAAAAAGTGGAATGCTTATTTGAAGCTAATTTGGTTTCGTTCGTAGCTTAACAAGTAACATATTGAGGTTAACGATATCAAACATTATTCTCGTTTTCCTTCTCATCGAAATCCCGGACACATTCTTGAAAAAAGAATGCACATCCGGCGAAATTTTCTCAATACCGTAATAAGTGTACAAAATTTTCCGGTTTACAAGAAGGAACAAACGGAATATTTTGAGTTCGAAATAATTATAGAGATGAAGCACTTGATAATAAATAATTTCTTATTGAAATAAAATCTTTCATTACTAAAATTCCACTTTACTACTGCAGAATCAGATTCATGAATAAATAAAACTGTATGCTTTCGTTACATTCTAAATTCTGACTGACAAGAACTTTGTCTTCATTTACTCAAATAAGGTTTCCATCTTTGAAATATAATATTCTGTTTCAGAATTTTCTTTGAAAAACTTTGCTAAATTTTTAATAATTTACAGAAAATATAGCATTAGTTAAAATAAGTAAGATTTATTAAATATCAATATCTTCAAATTTTAAAAATGGCACAGATCTATTTATTTTACTTATGAAACAACAAAAAGAAATAGAAAAATGAAGAGAATATCTGAAGTTTTTGTCGATTATCTGGCTCGGCTCAACAGAAAAAGTTATGGTAGAGTATTGGGGATGACATGATATGGATCCAAATGACATAATTTAAGACTACTGAAAATGAGCGAACATATAAAATATGTGAGATGCATGAGTATTTTTGAAAAATTTTGTTTGAATGTCGAAATACTTCCTAGAATGTAGAATTAGTGAAAAGAATTTTCGACTGAAAGGCTTTGGACGTCAAGACCACTCATATGAAAATTCGATCTTCAAGTAGAGCTTATAACAAGAGACTGTCAACGTTATAAGAGATAAGCTCCCTGATCAGCCGAAAATGAAATTCGATTCTTTATCAGACTGTAATAAACGCCCTGAAATAACTGAGAATTATCATGAACGCTTGAACAACAGAGTAGCACTCGTATAGATTTGGAGTGATGAGGGGCACAAGGCCTGAGAAATAACAACTGAGCTCGAAGAAAAGGTGCGGGGATACCGTTTGCAGACCGGGTACATAAGGATACGTAAACGGAGCTACTTAGCATCTGAACAGACTTACGCTACAAGAGCTGGTGCGTAATTAAAATACTAAGACTACCAAAACCTTTACAAGACTTCAACCTAAAGAAGAAAGAGTAACTTCCCAATTGTTCCAATGTAGAAGCAATTCAGATTTTTTTTGTGTACAAAAATAATACTGGCGTTGAGCAAACCACTTGAACAACATTACCAGAAGACGTCACCGTTTTTTCGAGGCATCGAACTCCACCTACCTATGGTAAGGGGGTTCTTGGATTCTATCTGATAGAAAAAAAAATATATGCATATATTTCAGCGAAGAGTTTCATTAATTTCATTAAGAATTAAACAGAGAGTTCGACAGTACTGTCATTGTTTTTCGGTAAAAAACATTCTTTGGATTATAATTTCGTAAGTGTGATATTAGTGGAAGAACTCATAAGTTATATAAAACTAAATTTAATTGCGAATTATGAGAATAGAGTAAACTTATTAGAATGAACTTAGCACACGAAAAAAATTCTCTTCTCAAATGTGGCCTTCAGTATCTGCCAGTGAACGTATGTATTGTTAGTGTTTTTTGAACGGAGCAGTAATCAAAAATGTAATAGTCTGAGAACTTCCACAATGAGTCCAATCTCTTTCAGGAAATTTTTCGTTGAAGATTAGATCAAGCATTTTAAGATGCGTTTATTTATTAAGAGCCAATGATGATTGAACCTGCAGAGAGGGCAAATATATACCATCCATCTCTCCAGATCTTGATGCTATCAGCATCCACTGACCAGTATATGATACCGGCCGGTACATTAGGACTTTCCCCTACTCCAAGCCCATAACAGAAATGTACAGTATACCATAAGAACGCAGTGCAACAGCTATTAAAAAGATATATAGAAAATTTTAACAGTTTCAAGCCATTTGATTAGATTGAATAAGAAAATGAGGATCATATAAAAAGCACTTATTTTGTCAATTATTATTTCTACAATACTAAGTTGTTTTTGCTAGAACTTCTCACAAAAGTAAATGAATATTTGAAACTCAATAAAAATTTATACATTCTATGTTTCATCGTAGTACTATTTAAGAAATACATATCAGTCCTACTTTCGAAGATTGCGGACTAAGATGTAATAGTTCACATTAATTACTTTGATACTTCTTTATTGAGATCGAATGATATAGATTCATACATCCATGATCTTCAAAAGATGATTCGTTCAACAGAAGAATAAAATTAATAATATGAATGATTCATTTTGAATAATTTGAACTGTATTAAATTCAGTTCCTTCAGTTTTCTGGCATTGAATATTCTATTCTTTCCAACAATAACAGACACTTATCATCGTTTTAAGTGAGTATTTATTACAATCAGTCAATAGAATAATCAACGTTTAATTCAGCTTCTTTTCATTTAATTATTTTGATTTGAATTATAGTTGACAATTTCGAATTTAAGTTACTGAAAGCAATGTCATCATTTAAGACCATCAGAAGACTTAATGACAACAGTAGACTGACATCTATACACGAGAGCTACGCTGTATGTTTTGAGATCCCAGCATACTACTGAAGTGAGAGCTGGCAAAATTGAAATATTAAAAATCCCAATCCTTCATTAGTAAAGGTCTGCTTCAGTTAAGCCGCTGCTACCACAGACTGAACGTGATAACGACGATGTCATTTCGAAAGATATAGATAACATGTGCGAAATATGCTGCGATTCTAGAATTGGTTTAACTGAAAAATAAAGTCTTGAACGGGCAACTGTGCTCTGGTTGGAAGAGTGAATTCGAAAAAGGACGAATATGGATGATCCATATGCTAGTAGGGTCTGTTAGTCAGTGTCTGTTAACAACACTGATAAAGTATGATAGTAGAGGATCGAAGATTCACCTACCAAGGGATCTACGAACCGCTTGGTGTTGGATGGGCAACAATCAATTCAGTTGTACATGAGCATCTTCATATGAAGAAATTTATTACTTGTTTGTTCGGTACCCCATGAGTAGAATTTTCGAAATGTACAGGTAGTAAGAATTTCGCTATAAACGTTAGAAATGTTGAATAATGTTGGTTATCGTATCAGGTCTGAAATCTTTACAGATGATGAAATGTACCATTGTCCGGCTAGGAGCTGTGTGTATATTCACGATGGTGACCCAAACCCAAACATTGCGAAGAAGTGAAAATCTGTCGAAAAAATTGTGGAGGCAGCTTTCTGGGTTAGTGAAAACAATTGAGCTTGAACATTAACGAATCGTGACAGTCAATTGGTTTTCCTGCCGTGCTAGAATCAGTTAAGATTTGCCGGATGAGGTTGCATCACAACCATGCAACTTCAGACATAGCACAGAATACTGTTGTCTCTCTACCTAAATTAAAATGAGTGTCATTTCACATAGGCCCTACTCATCTGAATGGACTATATGATTTCTGGTTCTTCTTTAACCTGAAAAAATATTTACGTAGTTAATATTACACAACTGCGAAGAAGATCGTTGTGGCCTATATTACTTTTTTGAAAGTTTTCCCAAAGATGACTGACTTCAAGTCATAAAGTTGTGGAAGCTTCGGTTACAAATATGTACTGATGTAGGTAGGTATTATTTTAAACATGCACACAATTTCTTGTTTATAGTTTTGCTGTTGAATCAAGAAATCAAGAAATACTAATGTATATAAAAAAAATATAAAACCCTAGTTTACGTATTCCAACTTTGCTCTATTAATAGTACGTAAGGTGCAATTTCCAGTAAAGCGGTTTTCCAAGTAATATGTCACGCTTCTTTGTATTAATAGTGCAGTAATATTCAATCAATCACGTGTATGAGGATTAATGTCAAATAATCTCATAAATTTAATGCTAATTATTTCATAACAGCAATGCACCAAATCCATAATGCTTTACATGTTGATATGAAATAATTGAACTAGTTGATTTTTCGATATTATTCCTAAGATTAAGCACTGGTTATTATAATCTAAAAGGCGATAAGTGCAAGAGCTCTCCAGTTTTGACGAAGGTAATAAATTAATTTATGAACACGAAAATAATCTCTGCAACATTCCTTAATATTCGAGAAATGTTATTAATAATGAAACAAAAGTAAACTTGTCAACTCACATAATATGCTAGGCCTTGATGAAACTGTATTATGGTTCATTTGGAGAAATTCGTATGTGTCAGTGAAACTATAAATATTTGGGATGAAAATTCTTATCATGGATTCTCACTCAAAGTGAATACCTGCATATTCTTGGTTACTGTAGTTATCATACCTAACTAACAATGTAAATTCGATCGAGGAGTGTTGTTTGTTAATTAAGGATATTATTGTCACTTTAGTTCCCAAGTCTATCAAGCAAGACCGTCTGCGACAAAGGACTATAACAATATTGAATCTATCTACCACTCTTATCACCCTTTTCTGTCAACAGACCCGAGAAATACTCATCCTGACGATTTGAAAATCGTGAATAATTTTCTCTTAATCGATTTTGCATGACGCCTTCAAGGGTGATAAAATAATTTACTTGGTTAGAATCGGTTTAGGCTTTACTGAATTATTTTCATGTCGTTCTAATCATGTATTATTCGATTCAATGGGATCTTGTCTCTGTCTACTTTGGCTTATATGTTCTCTGAAATTCTTCTCATGTAGTCGTTTTTAAGCGTCCATGCATTTATTTTTACCGTTTTGAAATTTTTTGTAACCTGATCACTACCAACTTGTAGTCTTGATGTTTGTATTCCCATCTATATAATTTTACGAGTATTTGGCTAAGTTAGTCTCTTCTGCGGCATAGGTCGTCAATGTCTTAAAATAACTTTATATATACTTAATTTCGTATTTTTCTAATATTATTTGTCGAAAATATATTATTTAATAATCCGGCTATCTTAATCTGTCCTTTAACTTCTTTATCAAGATCCTTGTAGCTTCATTTTGTGATCACCAAATACTGCATTTTTATGATTTATTACACAATATTTTCGTTTATATACACTGCACGAAGAAATAAACCCATAAAATTGAAAATTAAAATTATTCAAAAGAAGTTTAGAAAGGTTGAAGAATTATTTTTCCAGTATTCTACCAGCACTAAGGAATACAGCTTTTATATACTTCATTGATTTATTGAAAGCATTTGACCGCATTCTGCTAAGAGACATCATAACATCACATTACAACTAAGGAATACCACATAATCTGATAAGGACTATCGGAGACATATATAAGAATAATAAAACGATCCCGAAAATAAATGGAGAACTAGTTGGTTGGATCCTGGTGGAAAGTGGCATTCGACAAGGAGATTCAGTGAGCCCTCTTCTCTTCAATATTGTCATGACTATAGTAATAAAGAAGATAAGACCACTTAGAGGATATAAAATGGGAGACGAAGAGATCAATATTGTATGCTGTTCCGACGATGAAGCCCTAATAGCGGAATCGGAAGACGACTTACAACGTCTACTACATGCGTGTAATCAAATTGCAAATACTTTCAATATGATAATCTCCTCAAGCAAAACCAAATTTATGACAACAACAAAAACACCTATAAGATGCAAGCTGGAGCTGGATGGTACGGTAATTGAGCAGGTCATGAAATTCCTATATTTGGGAATCGAATTGTCAGGTTTTGGAAACGTGGAACAGGAAGTAAGGAATCAAACTTTGAAAGCATCAAGAGTTGCTGAATGCCTTAACACCACAATACGGCACAATAAACATATAAACATCTAAGCTGAATCGAGAACTTATAAGTCTGCTAGTAGGCCGATAATGTCATATACTGCTGAAAGCAAACCTGATACAACGACTAGCAAGCGAATCATGGAGACAGCAGAAATGAGTGTTCGTAGGAAGGTGGTAATAAAACCTCTCGAATATATAGCAGGGGCTAAATCTCCGTTGGGTCGCCGAAGTCCCCGAAGACCTCGTAAAAGATGGAGTGATAAGTTGAGAATGCCGAGGGAAGGTTTTGTAGATTGAAGAGGCAGCAACTGCCTATTAAAAAGGAAGAAGAAGAAGAAGAAGAAGTATTCTACCAGCACTAAGGAATGCTCGAGAGCAGTCGAGATGAAAAATATAATACCTTTGGAGTGGATAGAAGTCCCCATAACATCTGTTTATACTGGATAATCACGCCCCTGGCCAGAATATGACATTTACGATTCATACTCAAAATCACTATATGCTACACCTATAGCATTGAGATCCATCTTGTTTCAAATTTCGATCAGTCATTCACGGTAGTAGGCTTCTTTATCTGTTATTAGGATTGTCTGAGACACTTCCAATGAAATTGAGATCTGGATTTCGTGCAGTCTACTCCATTGAAGTGATTTCCTGATCTTGAGGGTAGTTCCTAACGATAATAAATCTTCGAGATCTGACGTTATCATACTTAAACAAAATGTTTTCACTCATTTTTGCAGCAAAAGGTACAATATATTATTCTTGAATGTGTGTAACATAACTCTGACTATTCAGGGTGTCATCATTAACGATGACCAGATCAACGCGGGCGTTTAAACAATTCCTTTCCACATCATGATTGAACCTACTTCAGGAAGGTTAGGAATTGAACTGGGTTATTTCTCATTCTACTGTTTACTAGAAAACGTTGGTCACAATGAAAAAAACAGAATCAAGACTCTCTCGCAGTCAGCTTTTAACAAATTGACATGTTTGCCGACAAAATACAAATTACAGCATAACTTATATTGGTAATCCATTCCTCTCGCATTATAATTCCAATATAGCATTCCGAACTGATAATTCTTTAGACCGACATATCGAAAACTGCAAATCTAAAATTGATAAATTTTCAAAATTTGACACAAAAAAATAATAGACAAAAACTCAATCTATGGCAAATTTTAGAGATTAACAAGAAAATAATTCAGGTAGGTTACTCAATAGTAAATTAGATCTAAATCCTTCTCCATTACCAATCTTTTCAATTCATAAAGTAAGCAACTCCGATGGGTTTTCCACCATACCTTTGTACTTATACCTAATGTAATAATAAGTAGGAAAAAGAATATTATATAAGGAATAACTCTGTTCATTAGTTCGTATCTATCTGATAAAGCCACAGTGTGGTGAAACTGGTCATAGTTGTGTTAATATAGTGAAAAACTAAATACCATAGTTCATTTCATTGAAAATATATTTCTTATCATATATGCATCAAGTCAAATGAACCCATTTCCAATTCAGATTCATTATTCGGCGATGCCATGGAATCTTAGTATGCCATATAGTACTTCCGGGAAAAGTATCAAATCATATAATTTTGAGGTTTTTCAATGAATACTGAATTCATATATGTATTTTCTAACGATGTTTAAATCCATGTTTTCTATCCCTGAGGTGCGATTACAGAAGATCTTCAAAATACCTGTCAACAGTGACACTAACGTATTCATTTTATGAGAAATGCTACGTAGAAGTTTTCTACGGTTTGGAAAGGAATGACAGTCCGAGGGAGCCAGATCTAGAAAGAAAGAGTTCGTTGATCATTTTCGTTTTTACAATATCGCTGTGCCGAGCACGTATCGTCCTGATGATAGACAATTTTTTTTTGCTAAGCACCTTTTGCTGTTACTTTTTGCAAGCAGCTGGTCCATAGGGCTTTCATAATGTTCTCCTGTTAATGTTTTGCTAGCTTGACGGTAATCAATCAACAAAATTATATTTTTATCTCAAAAACTGATGTCATTGCCTTCTTGGACGGCCTGATTCAGAGCGAAAAAACCGAATTCAATCAACTCAAGAGTTTATTGTTGTACTTAAGAATGCCGATGCAGTTGGCGATAAGCGTGTCGAATCTTGATACAACGCCAAATGATCCAGTTCCCAACTTAGTCATAATATTATATACCAAATCTTTTTGGCTAAACTCTTTTTGGACGTCCTAAGCAAGAATGATATTCAAGGCTTATACGGGCTCACACCATTGTGTACGAACAACTATTCTCTCCAACCATACTTTTCGTTTCATTATGAATTCCATAGGTTTCAAACTTTATTTCACCAATTAGATTATTACGGCACGACGTTCAATGTTATCCATTTTAAAAAACAATATCACATGTCTACGTATCAAATTAAATAATATTCTAAAGAAATGCCATTTCAACAATACTATGAATGATTGAATACATTTTTCAGCAGTATGCTTTGTGATAATATAAATATTAGTCTGCTCCAAGACATATAAGAAACAATCTCCGATTGCTTATATAATTTTTCTCACTGCAGAAAATATGCCAGCATACATACATTGCGTTAAAAGAAGCTCAAAAGAAAATAAACGATCCCAATAGAAATTATATAAACTACATCATAAGACGACATGAATATACCTACAGGTAGAATCAGAATACAATAAGTGTAAGTAATTTCATAGAAAAAGTTGCACCAACATTAGGTTCCTGAATTTGAAAATTATCGAAAATTTTCTTCGCCGACTTTTTTTACAAATAATCGACTCGCCATAATATATTTTTATCAGTATGGGACTAATCTGCTCATCGGATTATGAACTTTGCTTTTTCAAACAGAATGATTGTTTAACTGAACATGAATTATACCGCATGAGAATTTCAAGTATTTCAGTTCATGGAATTCGATCACGTTTATACGTTTAGATGTCTTCATTTTGTTCATGCTTCAGAAGCGATCTGCAACCACAAAATGGAATTGTACTTACCATCACTATCTGATGTCATGGTTGACTAGATAAGTACGATTTAATTTACTCTTACTTCCGAGCCTAGAATGCGGCAATCGGATTCACCATCAGAACCACGACCCAATATTTCGAGCCTTTCACCTTTTTTCGATTCATTTTCGATCAGAAAGTAAAGTAGGTAGTTATGGTTTTAGGACCACTTTCAACCAAAGCTCAAATAGAATTCAACCAATATCACGTATCACTGATACGTTTGTGGTAAAACGATGATTTCAAAAACAATTTTCTCTTTTGAATCAACTAGAAGATGCAATACTTTTTTTAACTAGATAACGATAAACGCAGCTTATTACTATCCGATTTCTCTTGAAGTTGGAAATACGAAAATTTGATGGGAATTTAAATGAACTAGAAAGCTCTTAAAACAATTGAAAGAGGATGAGTATTCATATATCCTTTCTGCGATTCTTGTATTCACTGGTTAACTCTCTGATTCAAAAAGAAACTACTCGAAAGAAAAAATTTGAACTAATAATCAAACTAACGGAAAACCCTTCACTTTCAAACAAGCTCTTTTTTCAAATTGATAACCACAATTATTTTCTTCGGTTACATTTCGATGATCTGAATTATCACAAGCGATAAAGCTCATTTGCACCAGGATGGCTTAGCAAATCATTAAATTTCGCAGATCAGAGTGCGTTTGCGAGAATGGAATAAAATCATTCATGACGTATCAAAATTTCGAGAAGATTTTGAGCTGGAGGTATCACTGTTCTATAGTGAAGCCTGTTAAGCGGTGAATGTTACTCTATATAGAACGACATGATAACCGAGTTCACTCTGCATTGAGTAAATTATAACATTTGGTTTCAAAAACGGTACCACTTGCCATATGTCTGGCGAAATAATTTAATTACTGCTTAAGACATTTCTGGGTCGAGTACTTTTTCTTTCGGTTGTTCACAATTCAGTACTGAAGTACTGAATCATATAACTAAACATCTAAAGAATTTTCAATGGAATTATATGAAGTCAAATTTCTATGTATGCCAACACCCCATCATGCTTCGAAAGAGGAGGTCCAAGAATAATAGAAGTAATATATATATTATATATATATATATATATATATATATATATATATATATATATATATATATATATATATATATATATATATATATATATATATATATATATATATATATATATATATATATATATATATATATATATATATATATATATATATATATACTTTGGAATTATTAAATGGTCTAAAACTGATCTAAATGAATTACAATGTCAAACGAGGAAAAGCTCTGTAAATATCATAAGCACCACTCAAAGTCAGCTGTTCAGAGAGTTACACTACCTAGACATCTTGGAGGTCGTGGATTAACTGATCTAAATTACATGATATTGTTGTTGCTTCAGATAATATATATATATATATATATATATATATATATATATATATATATATTATATATCTATAACATACCTAATTCCCAAAAGAAAAAATTTCACAAATATGAACCTGAGATTATTGGTGAAAATGACAAATATAAACTTTATTTTGATAATACAATTCTTTGCAACAGAGCTGTAAAACACAATAGACCAGATATAATTCTTAATGATAAACAGAATCAAATAACTTATATGATTGATATTGCTATACCCGACACACATAATATACAAAATAAATACAATGAAAAAATTTCTAAATATATGATGCTTGGCTACGAGATTAAAAAATGTGGAAATGAAGAAAATATTTATTCTACCGATTATTATTTCCACAACAGGTGTTATTCCTAGAAATCTTCACAAAAGTATTGAGATTTTGGGTCTGAAGAAAATTTGTTTGAACAGTTACAAAAGATAACAGTCATAAATCTTGTAATATTCTTCGTAGGTTTCTTTCCGAAAAAATAATGAGGTAGAAACATAGGTTTTCTTTAGTTTATACTGCTCAGAATCTCATTTCATATTTTATTTATTTTTTATATAAATGTAATATAATTAACTGACAATTTTATCATATTTATATTCAGAGCAGTATTCTATTCGATCGTTCACCACTTCACACAAAGGAAACTATTATACTATATATATAAAACAGATGTGAGAACGTTAATGATTCCAGCACTTGAAGAACTTGGCGGGCAGATTCGAGAACTAGCGCTTGTCAGAAATGATTATTCATTGATCTACGGATTTTTGAATAATTCTTCTTGTATCAAGTTTACATATGTTGACTTCTCGCGAAGTTTATCGCCAATTGAACGGATTCGGATAAAATTCAGCACGCAGACAGTTCATTTCATATAAAACATTTAATATTCATATACAATAAGCAAAAAGAAAATACATTACCTTTTCACTTGATGTATATAATCCGGTCAATTTAGACATCCGAACGCTCAGGAATTCGAACAAGCTCAAAGTTGGTGGGCTTATTGAAAGAAATATCATAAATGAAATATAAAAAGTTCCAATCGATCCGATACAAAAAAATTTACTCTGGGCCAGAAATGACAAAAATCAATTTTTCGGCATTTTCAGCAAAACGGTAAGTTTCAACATAAAATTTGTTCAGCTGAAAATTGTAGACCAGATACATATCCATAAAAATATGTCAATAAGTTTTCTTCTAAGATATATACTGTTTCTGAGATATAACGATTCAAAATGAATGACGATAATTCTGTTTAATTTGAAACTATTGAATAATGAAAGATATTAGCATATATATATATATATATGTTAGTATATATATATATATATATATATATATAACTACATATCAAAACTTATATTAGTAGGTAGTTTTTAGGTGGTCTGTGCATAGAAAGAAAAAACCGAATTCCTCAGTTATAAGTTCTTGTGGTTAGATATGTGAGTTAACTGATCGTTAGAAAAATATTTTCAATTATGATGCATATACGTGGCATACTTATATATTCGATTATCACATTTCTTGCAACTTTTAAGTAGTTATAACTCAAAATCATTCATTTGTTATAGTTAATTGATCTACAAATTTTTGTCTACACAATTTTTGCGATCAAATTTGCCGTTTTGATGAAAATCGCGATGAACCCAATTTATGTCTTTTAACCTTGGTAAATGTTTTTTTGAGGTATCGAATCGATGAGGACTTGTTAGATTCCATTTACTAAAAATCCTACCAACTTTGAGCTGGGTGCGAATTTGTGTACCTTAACTTCCATTTTTCAGACTAATTTAACCTTATATTTCATCGGGAGACTCTTCAGGATATTTTTCTTTCGAAATTCATGTGCTGTAAAAAGAGCGGAAAAGAGTCTAAAATTTGTTTGACTCAGACAAGAAAATTTTTATGGAAGACCTTCATTTAAAGAAAATAAATTAAGTATAACGAACTTTTTCTTTAAAAACCTGCCCCATGATTTCGAAGTAGGTATTAAGAGATCGATGACAGTTTTGTCCGCAATATCAATTTACAAAAAAATGGTATCTCAGAATTTGGGTATCAAGGTGCAAATTATAGGTTGAAATATTGCATGGAATATGCCCGGTTTGACATCTTAATGACATAATTGAAAAAATGTATTTTCAGTACTTTCACAAGAAACCACCTCAAGGAAGTGAATAGGGATACTAAGAATAAGAATGTATCGTACAACAACTGATAGTTATTCCATACTAATGCTGACTAAGATTTCAACACAAGAATCCTAAAATATTATCTTATTTTAATTTTCCATGTATTGATATTAAATGTGTTTTATTGATTTCGACATCTAACTCGTGATGTAACTGATTCAAATTGTAAAAATAATATCTATCAATATAAAGGTGAATCAATGATACTTTAACTAACAGAACTTATTCGATTTTGCTCAGCCAAATAACTTAGTGGACCACTTGTAGATAAAATAACAATAACTATTTCACCACATTTAGGGTGTGCTTGTTCTAATTGGCAGACATTCTGTCTACAGACTTTGAAAAACTGGTACTTATCTGAGACAGAAAATGTGATAAATTTCAGATAAACATATTGCTATCAAGGTTCATGATTCAGTGACTTCAGAATACCATGTAACCTTAATGCAAGTATAATTGAACGCATTCCATGTGCTCTAGATAAGGGCTGTTGTTTTGGGAGTAAAGTCGCGGATATCCGCTAGGAGTGGTGCCAAAGAGAGCTTGGACTCATCTCGAAAATATGAACTAACTAAACGTCGATAATGTTTTACTCGTGGATAGCTTCAATTGGTAAACTCATAATTGCCAAATGAGAAATTCCAAGATTTACAGTGTTGAAAAAATAACATGGAGCTACCCTAATATTTGGTTGCCTTCATGTTCCATGAAAAACAATAGAACAAGTCGATTTCATTTTTCATTTTCTGTTCTGATGAACTTATTTGCTCTTTCGATGAAACCTATCGAAAAAAATGGCATCGGCAGTTTTTGTAGCTACTGATGCTGCTCTGGAGAACAATTTCAAAAATGCAGCCTTGCTGTTAAGTTTTCCGGAGAAAGTGTCTCATATTATTTATTGATATTTCAATAAATATAGTACCTGAAAATTTTTGGGGTCGTTCGTCTCCAAAGCGTTTCATCTTGTCTTAAAGTACCTTTATTTTGAAATATTGTTCCAAGAAATTTAAAATTTGAAAAAATTTCAGCCCATTCGGAATAATGTACTTATGAGGTTTTATTATTAATTTTTCTCAGAAATTCATCAAAATCTGTTATCGGAACTGGTTTTATCGAATGAAAACGATGTTTTTCTTGACTTTGGGGGTTATTATTTGAGTAAGAGTGAATCTTACAGAAAAAAAATCTAACTGATATCAGAATTCATTAAACTTAACTTTCATAAAGCTCTTCTAATCGGCCTTACAAGAAACAGGGCATCATACAAGTCGAATATTATTTATACGTCTGATAAACTAGAGCTGTAATAATCAAAGTTTCCGCTCTTACTGAAACTACACATAATACAAAAATCTCTTTCATCCAAGCAATATATTGAACGCTTAACATATAATACTCTTCTTCAAGAAACTCAACGTTCGTTTCTTGAACACCATCATATAGCCAAGAATATATTAATGGGAAATATTAAAATATTATAGTAATGAGTATTATATCGACAACAAACGAGTCCTCAATGCGATTTAGAAAGAAATTATAAAAAAATTGACCTATAATGGTCAATAATTTATTTTTTTTTCCTTAGAAGGCCAATCTAACAATTATCATCTATGAATATGTTTTTTTTACATTTTATAAAATAATATACACTACAAACTAAGTACTCTAATTACATGGTGCGTGAAAACTATCTTCATCCCATGTACTATCTCTTTTCTAGGTTTTGATCCTGACATTCTCAAAATCTGAGATTATGCGTATGAAATTAAGTTATCTGTTGAATTATCGACTCATTCTTATGGCGATATTCACAGACATATACATACATTCTAACATCTAAAGATATATCTGCAATATAATAATTTTTACAAAATATTTTATTCAGTGTGAGTTATAAAGTTAAATAACCCTTATAGATAATACGTTATTTATAACTAAAAACTCAGTGTTTACATCTTCATGATTTGTAAATATTCCTAGTGAGGCTCTTGTACCCTTGCAAAGTCAACCGTCAGATTTTTATTGGCCTTATAAGGAACGAACGGCGTTCTTAGGAATACTAGTACTACTAGCCAAAATCATTTTTTCATTTAGTACCATAACAATTTCATGTATCTTGATTTACAGTAGAGAAAAATAATAATAGGTTATTTATATAAATACTTACTGTTTGCCGTAAGCGTGAATTTTAACGTTGACGACCGACGTCTACGAAACGAGGGACCGCACAACAAAATAGCGACTTGCCCTCTCGGCCACGCCTGTGTTCTTTGGTTTGATGGAGCTTAGTGTGAGTGGAAGAAATTGATCATCACATGACAATAACTATGACTTTTCTTTAGTTGGCCTTCGCAAGAGCACGGTCTTCCATGTTCATACATCTTCATAACCGATACAAATGTCTGACCTCTGCTCCTCGTTCCTACCTTTATGTGGCAAACTTTATTGACAAACCGGACACTAGTTCCTCATGGACGAGTTCTAGGTTTATAAATAATGATAAAAAATTTCAAGATATGCAGTAATGAAAACAAGAACATGAACGTACCTAATATTTGGTGGTCGTCATGTTTCTTGAAAAACACTAGATCAGGTCGATTTCAGTTAACATTTTCTCTTCTGAAGAATTTATTTGCTCTTTTGATGACACCTATTAAAAATTTAACGTCACCGACAAACTACGTAGCCATTGAGGCTTTTGTCAATACCAATGATAAAAATGTACCCTTGATGTAAAGTCTTCTGAGGAAACTGCCTTCTATTATTTAATGATATTTCAATTATAATACCACCTAATAATCTTCGCAGTCCTCTCTCTCTAGAACGGTTTATTTTTTTTATTATCTGAAGTACCTTCATTTTGAAAAGAGCTCAAAGAAATCGAGAATTTTCTCAGTTTTGAAAAATTTCAACCCATTCGGAATAACGACCTCCATATTCCAGATTTATTTGTCATATTCAATCCCAGAAATTCATCAATCAAATCAAGTCGTGACATTATTTTGATGAAATCTATCATTTTGATACCATATTACGGGGCATCTTCAACAGCGTACTTCATTGAATGGATCGGTACTACTCTGCACTTTCCTAGATTTTTGTACTACTTAGTCGTAACATTTCAAAATGGTGACCGTTCGATTGTAACATTTCTCCTAGATGTGATTCTTGTGAAGTAATTACTATTTCTCACTCTGTATAAACAAGAACAGCAATATAGTTCCAGTATCAAGATATGAAACAGTATC
This sequence comes from Cryptolaemus montrouzieri, assembly GCA_013387265.2. Classification (NCBI taxonomy): domain Eukaryota; kingdom Metazoa; phylum Arthropoda; class Insecta; order Coleoptera; family Coccinellidae; genus Cryptolaemus; species Cryptolaemus montrouzieri. The sequence continues at coordinate 46,715,077 of JABFTP020000185.1, read as the reverse complement.
AAGATATGAAACCGAAGGGGAGAAAATGAACTTCTATTTTTAAAATTATTTGAAAAACAAGTTTTTTTGACTGTTGAAAAAATATTGAAGATCAGAATGCCGCATAAGAACGGGAATACAAAGTCCCTTGACGAAATTTTGAACAGAGTAAACATTCCAAGATAAAAGCTTGATTGGACTGTCTTCTCTTCTTTGTTTGGTCTCCTCAATCTATCCTTTTTTGCACCTGAGAACGTTTTTTTTTCTACAGAACATGAGAAATTTCCTTATTGCAACCACATTTAGGAATTCGATGCTAAATATTGCCATTTGAAAAAGATTGAGCATCATACTTTTGACAAATGCCTTCAAAAAAACAAATAAATTTGACGCGAAAGCAATATGGAAAATTAAATCCATGCTTTTTTCCTCGCTATAGTTAGAATAGAACACTGTTAGCAATAGCAATTGACTCCATGGATAATATTTCGTGACATCTAATTAGAAAATATACGGTGAATCAATGACGAATACCAAGCTATTCCTGTTTCATTTCGAATATACTGTTATAATCCTACTCGGAGGCTTATCAAAGTTCATTTCTTTCAATTAAACTTCATTCATTGGATTCAATCATCGTGAGAATGAACTATCAATATGCCAATAAATAGTCCTTTAGATTACAGAACATAATAATTATAATAACATCTCAGATTACCATGAATTTATTGAACTGGAACTAGTCATTACCAACTGGTTGTTTGATCTGGAAGATCGAAGCAACCAAAAACTACATCAATTGGAATGCCTCAAGATATAATCAATTATATGAATATACTTGTGTTCATATTGTACTTTAACATATAGATTCTCAGTATATGAATCAATCAGGTGTACAGTAAGAGTTTCAACATGCTGACATTGGAAGACTGTGTTGAACATCTACAAAATATTTTTAGCTGATCGTATTCATCTTCTTTTTTTTAATATTCTTTATGTTATATAGAAACTTGCTATTTCTGTGATTTTTCGAGATTCAGATCAGAAAAGGAAATGATAATAATATCAATTGGAAGATGACATTAGAGACATTTCAACCAGTTGCAGCAATGCTGTTAGATCCATACATTGTTGGCCATATAGACATACGCTGTTCTCAGATTTCTTTTCATTCATCTTCTTTGCTACTGTTCTTGTTAAAATAAAATCTAACCTGCTATTCTCTTTCGAGCTTGCCGTTCAGGAGCCCTCATGCTCCATTGTTTTACTCTGATAGTCCAGACGTCGTTAGACACGTCTTCTATCCATGTCTTCCGCAGTCTTCTTCTACCTTGTACATCCTGTTTGAAAACTTTGTTTAGCCTTCTATTCTCCAGCCGTCTTCATCAGATGTCTCTTCTATTAGAGTCGCAGCAACTTAACAATATATACGATGTTTTGATTATTCGCAAGCACCCCGAATTCTCGATTCGATCGACTTTCTAGTGCCCACCTTCGCAGATTGACCGTATATTCTTCTGAGGGTCCGTCTCTCGAACACTAGCTTTTCCATTAGCAGCGCAAAACGTCAGACAAAACGTTCCAACTCATTTGGACAATCTCTCTCAAAATATACTCTACCAGAACTGCCAAGAATTTTTCGTTAACTCCTTCATATGCCTCATCAATGAATCAGAATATGGTTAGAGTTCACTAGAATTTATAGATACTCAGTTGACAATTGCTCGAAGATGGAATAAAACTCTGCTGTAATGGCTACTACACAAAACGTTGTACTTTGAAGAAAGTATTTCAATTTTTTGAATAGATCGACTCTCCTAGGGCATTCCAGGTGTTATTACTATGGATTCCTGCTCTTTTCATGCTTTTTGAGCTACCTCTATGAACTGTGTTGTTTCTGAATTCTCATAAAAAGCACAGCAATTTCTATCTGAGAAGAAAATGATGCTTTTTGCTTCATTCAGCAACTTATAACAATTTATTTTCAGACTTAGGTATCTCCACAGTAATTTCAGAAAATATTTCTTGACATTTTCAGACTTTGCAGCCCAGATTTTTCAGCAGTATCTATATAGTGGACATTTCCCACTTCAAAAAAAAAACTAAAATTAATCCAAATCTTTATATACCGTACAATTTTATCCAATTTCTTCAATACATATCGCTCGTATGATTTCATATGTGTCAATTAATAGTCAATTGAGAAACATTTGATGTTTGTACGTACTAGCAATAATATTAGCCTAACTGAGTCGTATATAGGAAGTTCACGATAAAGGGCCGTTTTATTGAAACAAAAATTAACACGGGTTTGAGGAAAATTATAACATGTGTTATTTTTGAGGTCAACGTATTTTTCGATGCTACTTTTTATTACAGTGTGCTCAAATATCACTTGCCAACTCAATAACACTAAACTGTCGGAGAAACATTCCTCTGTAATACAGGTACCTATTTTTTTACTTCAATAATTCCGTATTTTTAATCGATATTGATTGGTATCAAATTTCCCTCCACCTAAAATGGCTCAGTTTCATGTTATTCGCGATTTTATCAGAAAACTGCCTATCCTTTGGAACATTATATTGTTTGTTTGTTTGTTATTCCTTTAACGTGCTCTGTTTCTGTCTTTCGGCCAACGACACGCTGCGGAATTCTGTCACCTCACTAACCCGGGAATTTTGACGAACTCCTCTCGTGTCGAGGGGAGGGATCTTTAATGTCCAACGCATCTCTGTTAGACAGGACTGACGGCTTTACATCTCCTTCGAAAGATGGATACTCAAGCGATTTCCAGAATCCGAAAATTCGCACCGACTTTGTGGGGATTGATCCCAGGTAACTCTGCGCAGGAGACGAGCGAACATTATATTATTAGAGTATGGGACATAGAAATAGACAACATGGATTCAATTCCAATGCCAGTTTTTATGTTTCAACATGCTCTACGTAAGGTTCTATGAATGTCGGCCTCAGTTTGACGTTCGGAAATTATATGTAATAGCCATAACACTGATTTCGTTTGTGTATAGTTTTTTGTTGAATGAAATGGCAAAGAAATACTTAAATGAGATGATTATAAATTTATTCGTAAGTCGTGGTCAATGTCATGGTCGAACTTGTAGAACATTTAACGAAGAGCACCCGAATATGGTGCATGTTATATGAATCATGAAACAAACTTCTTAAAGTGAAAAAAGAATTTTCAAGGAAACCCTGAACATGAACAAAGTAGGATTTCGATAAAATCACTAATGAAATGAAAACGAGCCAGTTAAGAAATAGGGTAGCATAATACCAATCAATAGTAGTTTAAAACACGGGTCTAACAAAATAAAATAAAGTTGGTACTTTTATTCGAAAAAGCGTTTTTTCAACAATTTAGTTTCATTAAATTGACAAATGATTCATGAACATTGTGTATACAAAACCGCATCGGAAGTTCATCTCCACAAAATTAACAATTTTATCGTTGAACTGAAAACAAGTGTATTCCTACTCAATTCTCAGTCGTTTATTTTCGGCAGAGAACACGTAGTTCGGAAAATTTTGATGAAAAAAAAATTATTGCTCAGTAGTGGTAAACTTTAGACTGATCAAATCTCATCAAAAGATTCTTGAAAGAGAAAACCTTTTCATAAAAAAATTTAAAAAGTACACCAAGCTCTTGGAAATAGCAAAGTTGTTTTCTTTTTTAGGTCAGTATCCATTCTGTGAAATCCCGAAAATTTGAACTTGATCTATAAACCCGTTTTCCAGATACTTTTGATGAGCTTTTTAGTTCCCCTGTAAACTCCATCAATTCTGGTGTTTTTGTGACTTTTTTATACGTAGAACTGGACAATTATAAAAATTTCATTGGTATACAATGCACATAATCAGTTTTTTCAGCACAATACTCAACGACAAGTTTTTCGTCGTTAAGTAGCAGCTTTTTTTTGTTGTTCATGCTAATTTTGTGCTTTTAATTCTTGTAAACGAGCAGTTAGGCTTGCGAACGTGCTACATTAGAGAAGTAACGAACGCTCATGAGGATTGTTTTGTTTGAGATTCACTGAGCGGCAAACTAAGTACAGTATAACTGAAATCAGTACATCTCATCTGTTTGTTTATGTAAATACTTCAACGCTTTTTGGATTACTTAAGTACTTATTACTTGTTAATTGCACTATACAGGGTGTTTCATAATAGTATGTGACAACTTCAGGGGGTGATTTTACGTGCAATTTTAAGAAAAAAAGTTCAAAAAAACAGGTCCGCAAAAGCTTCGTTACGGAGCTACAGGGTGATGAACTATCTGGAAAAATTTTGTTTTTTCCTCAAAACTCCTGCAATTTTTAAGTATTTCAGCCCAAATTTGAAATTCAAGATATTTTTTCTCGCATCCATCATAACGTGTCCTAAATTTCAACTAGAATCTACAAGGTGTTTTCTTTTCCGGAGCCATGTCCAATTTTGTCCTTTCAAACTTTCTTGCAGTACGCCACTGATCAGCGTAGAATCAAATTTCGTCATCATCGTTCAATTTAGAAACTTTTTTGACAGTAATATCTTTTTCGTATCTCCGATTGTTCTCGAGAAAAAAATTGTTTAATATTGTATGCATTCGCTGAATTGAATGCACTTCTAATTGAAAAAATTACTAGTAGGCTCTGATTTTTTTCATTTATTTATTTATTTCGACAGTTGCTGAAGTTGAACCAGTGTTTGCTCGAATTGTTTATTAAATTGACGATTAGTTTTAAGAATTTTGATGTTATGGCTGTAAGAACAAAATGGCTAATTTTACTAAAGCCGAATTTGCTGATATTCATTACATGTACGGTCAGGCTGGCGGAAACACAAGAGAAGGTAGGCGATTGTATCAGGTGCACTTTTCAAATCGAATAACACCAGACAGGCAAACATTTTCAAATATCTACAGAAGGTTGAGGGAAACTGGTACTTTTACTGCAAATAATCATTTAAAAGGTGCAACTCAAACTATGAGAAGCAGTTTTGAATTGTATTGATTTGAATCTTCATGCCAGTACAAGAAAAATTGAAAACCAGATGAATATTTCACATGTTCTAGTTGGGAGGATTCTCCATGACTTTTTATTGTACCCGTTTCATATTCAACGCGTCCAAACTCTACTACCTCGAGATTTTCCTTCAAGACTAAATTTCTGCCGATGGTTCTTAGATAAAATTAGAGAAAATGCTCATTTCTATAGTGAAATATCAGACGAAGCTAACTTTTCGAAAACTTTCGATTCACAATAATCATTATTGGGCTGAGGAAAACCCCCATTTGATTGAAGAATCTCATCATCACGAATAATCCAGACACAAAATGTCCGGGTCGGAATAATTGAAAATTATTCGAATGGGCCAATTTTCATTGGCAATTTCTTGAGCAGAAGTGACCTTTATTGCTCGAGGAAGTGCCACTTTTGGCGAGGAACATAATGTGGTTCATACATGACGGGGCACCAGCACATTTTAGTGGAGAAGCTATGGAATCCTTGAATAATACATTCAACAACCGACGGATTGGTCGAGGTGGGCTAGAACCATGGCCTCCTATGTCGCAAGACTTAAATAGTTCAGACTTTTTCTTATGGGGATATCTCAAAAATTTAATTAATACCACTCCAGTGAATACTGTAGAATAATTGAGAAATCGAATAATAACCTCTTGTGTTACGATGAAGAATACCCCCGGAATATTTCAAAGAGTGCGTGATAATATGCGAAAAGGACAGAGGCCTTTAATCTTGCAGGTGGAGGATACTTCCAGCAATTTATTTATTTTAATTGTTCTTTTGTTTGGTTTGATATTGAATAAGTACAAATTGAGTCTCAGAAGACGAGCTATCAAAATAAAAGCAACTTTTGGGCATACGTATTGAGTATTTCTATTATTTTTTTTTATTTAGCGAATAACATACAATTCAAATAATTCAAATTCAATAATTATTCACTCGAAAACGGTTGGAGATAGGAAAAAATTACAGATGTCAAAAAAGTTTCTAAATATAACGAAAATTGATTGTACGCTGATCAGTGGCGTACTGCAAAAAAGTTTGAAAGGGCAAATTGAGACATGGCTCCGGAAAATAAAACACCTTGTGAATTTCAGTAAAAATCTAGGACATGTAATGATGTAGACTGTGAAAAATAGGTTGTATTTCAAATTTGGGCTGAATATTCCAAGAACTGCAGGAGTTTTGAAGGAAAAACAATTTTTCTAGTAATTTCAACACCCCATAGCTCCGTAACAAAGCTTTTGCGGACCTATGTTTATATGAACTTTTTTTCTTAAAATTTCAAGTAGATTTACCCCCTTAAGTTTCGACATATTCTTACGTAACACCCCGTATACGATTAATCGAACAAATAAGGAATTATGAGTTCCCTTATAATAAAAACGCTAACTATACGATTGGACATTCTCCTCTACTTTCATTAAGCAAACATGATAAATCTTCAATTATTTCCTAATTTTGATCATTTGTAATTTTTTCAAGCATTCCTCCACATGGTAATTTCAAGAACTTTCAATAACAAACACCGATCTTGGCTTCTTATATTTCCTTGATTGTCAATACGAAACTTAATTCGAGATGTCTACTGAAGTTATCGCAGAACTGCTAAAATCAATTATTTTACTAAACTAGGAAATACTTTTTAGAAGATATCCTAAAGCCAGTGAAATGGTCTAATTACTATATTTAAATACATGTGTCAGTCGTTAATCGTGCTAGCGACATGAGTGAAATTCTTCAACAGCAAAGGTAAACTATAGACATGTTTACCTAGAATGCTTGAATTATTCAGAACGAAGCCAGTAAGTGTTACTCGAAAGACACGACTGAATATTATCTGAAAATTGCCTCGGGATTCCTCTTCCATGACTTGTTTGTGTCAATTTGATATGGAAAAATGGAATCTATGTAGGACGATGTCAGATCTGAAGGCTTGAAATGAGGATTCTCACCAATCAACAATCATCGAAATAATACCAATGAATTTCAAGTATATCTTGTCGAAATGGAATTGAAATGCGTTACTTCATTTATATTAGATGAATATTATGATATGAAACTATAGTTATTGAAATGAAAAAACTGAATAGTTTTAAATGAAACACATCAAGGGAGATATTTAGATTAATCGTAAGTTTGGCAAGCAAGAGAGAGAGCTAATCTTTCAAAGCACAAACGGAATTTAGTATGTTTTCACCACCGAAAAATAAATTGAATTAATGGATTACTGTTATAGTGGGTTCGAACTCTCATTCCTCATCGAATAGTATTAAAAACAAGTACAAAATGACATGAAATATACAGGGCGTCGCAAAATAGTATGTTGCAACTTGAGGAGGTAAATCTATATGCAATTTTGAGAAAAGAAGTTCATATGAACATAGGTCCTCAAAAGCTTCGTGACGGAGCAACAGGGTGTTGAAATTTCTGGAAAAAATTGGTTTTTCATTCAAAACTCCTGCAAATTTTGAGATATTCAGCCCAATTTCGGAATGCAAGCTATTTTTACAGCCTCCACCTTTACACGTCCTAAATTTCAACTAGAATTTACCAATTGCTTCTTTTTCCGAAAGCATGTCTTTTTTTGCCCATCAAACTTTTTTGCAGTACGCCACTGATCAGCGAGCAACCAATTTTCGTCACCTTCCTTTGATTTGGAAATTTCATTGACAATTGTACTTTTTTCGCTTCTCCAACCGTTTTCGAGTGAAAAATTATTGAATTGTAATTATTTGAATTGTATGTTATTCGCTAAATGAAAGAAATAATAGAAATACTCGATAGGTATGCCCAAAACTTGCTTTGATTTAGAAAGCCCGTCTTCTGATACTCAACTAATAATTATTCAATATCAAACTAAGAGAAAACACAATTAAAAAATGAATAAATTGCTGGAAGTGTCCTCCACCTTCAAGAATACAATCCTCTGTCCTTCTTCGCATATTATCACGCACTCTTTGAAATATTCCTGGGGTATTTCTTATCATGCCACAAGAGATTATTATTCGATTTCTCAATTCTTCTACAGTGTTCACTGGAGTGGTATAAACTAAACTTTTGAGATATCCTCATAAGAAAAAGTCTAAACTATTTAAGTCTGGGGACCTAAGAGTCTATGGTTCTGGCCCACCCCGACCTATCCATCGGTTGTTGAATGTATTATTCATGATTTCCCTAGCTTTTCCACTGAAATGTGCTGGTGCCCCGACAAACATGAACCACAGTATGTTTCTCACCAACAGTGGCACATCATCGGGCAATAAAGGTAATTCCTACTCAAGAAATTGCCGATAAGCGGGACCGTTTAGTCTGTTAGGCAAAAACAATGGCCCAATCAAATAATTTATAATTATTCTGACCCAGACATTCAGTGAGAATTTTTCTTGGCGATGAGATTCTTCAATCAAATGTGGCTTAGATTAGGTTAGATTCTCAGCCCAATAATGATTATAGTGAAAATTTGTGATAGCAGTTCTCGAAATGTTAGCTTCGTCTGTGAATATTATTTCATTATCAAAATGGGATTTTCTCTAACTTTATCTAAGAACCATCGGCAGAAATTCAGTCTTGAAGGAAAACCTCGAGGAAGTAGAGTTTGGACGCGTTGAATATAAAGCGGGTACAATAAAAAGTCATGGAGATTCCTCCAAACTAGAACTTCTGAAATATTCAACTGACTTCCAACTTTTCTTGTACTCACATGAGGATTTAATTCAATATAATTCAAAACTGTGTCCTCAATATCAGGAGTTCTCATAGTTTGAGTTGTATCCTTTAAATGATTATTTGCAGTAAAAGTACCAGTTTTCCTCAACCTTCTGTGGATATTTGAAAATGTTCGCCTGTCTGGTGTTACCCGATTTGGAAATCGCACCTTATGTATTCTCATAGCTTTTGTTATGTTTCCGTCAGCCAGACCGTACATGTAATGGATATCAGTCAATTCGGCGTTAGTAAAATTAGCCATTTTTGTTTATGAAAACAGCAATAACTCAAAAACTCTTAAAACTAATCGTTAATTCAATAAACAATTCGAGCCGACACTGATTCAACTTTAGCAACTGTCAAAATAAATAAATAAATGAAAAAAATCAAAGCCTACTAGTAAGTTTTTAATTCGAAGTGCTCTCAATTCAGCGAATGCATACGAGAACGGACGGAGATACGAAAAATTACAACTGTCAGAAAAAAATTCTAAATTGAATGAAGATGACGTCAAGTGATTGTTTGCTGATCAGTGGCGTACTGCAAAACAGTTTGAAAGGGCAAAAGAAGACATGGATCCGGAAAAGAAAACACCTTGTAGATTCTAGTAGAAATATGGGACGTGTGGTAATGGAGGCTGTGAAAAATAGCTTGCATTCCAAATTTGGGCTGAATATCTCAAAAACTGCAGGAGTTTTGATGAAAAAAACAATTTTTTCGAAAATTTCAACACCGTGTAGCTCCGTAACGAAGCTTTTGCGGACTTATGTTTATATGAACTTTTTTCTTGAAGTTGCACGTAGATTTACCATCCCAAGTTGTGACCTACTATTATGTAACAACCTGTATATGAATAGGTTATTACTTCGATTTTGGAAAACCAGACATTGGCTATGCAGTTAACAAACTATTCAAATGGCTTTATTGTGTAATTAGTTAAAGAATTTATTGACCGAGATCAGTCTGGCCGTTGATTATCTAAAAGTTTCATTGAAAAGCGATTCGAAAATTCCAACTCATTCTAAGTATTTCAGTTTTCTACCCATTAGGCAATTGTAGATTTTTCAATTCATCAATACCAGAAAATGTGTGCCTATTTAGGATGCATCGGAAGGGTAATGTTGAAACTTGTTTGTTTTATTGAATGCATTTTGTTGATCTTTATATATAATTTTGAAAGAAATACCAGTCTTACCTGTGTAAAAATTGTTAGACTCTGGACAAGATTCTATATATTTCTCTAAAATGTTTCTTAGATAACAGTGCCGGCAGCCGGCTCGGTGGCGTAGAGGATATGATGCTCGTCTCCTGCTCAGAGTTACCTGGACTCAATCCCCACAAAGTTGGTGCAATTTTTCGGATTCTGGGAATCGCTATAGTATACATCTTTCGGAGGAGATGTAAAGCCGTCGGTCCTGTCTAACATAGATATGTAGGACATTAAGGATCCCTTCCCTCGACACGAGAGGGGTTCGCCAAAATTCCCGGGTTAGTGAGGTGACAGAATTCACCGGCGTGTCGTTGGCCGAAAGGCGGAAATAGAGCACGTTGAAGGAATGACTAACAAACAAACAACAGTGCCGATAATTTATTCTGAGGTCTGAATACAATTTGGGATTCCAATTAGGAACTCTCTTCTGTCCAAATTATGTTAAGATGGTAAAATTTTTCAGATTTGTTAGCTATTATATGTAATAGTTTTCATCACTATTCTGTCAATTAAGTCACGATCTAAACCGTTGTTATCAACTATAATTTTATTGGTATCAATTTCTTTTCCAAGATTTCTCATGAAAAAAGTTACGAACATTCTGTTTGGATCATTGCGTTATATGCCGAAATTTTAAGTCAGTTAAGATATAAGGATAAATTTTGCTATTTGAATTGGAATTGACGGATTTGAAAATGATATTTAAGGGTTTCCTCTTTTTCGAAATTCAATTTCATTTTCGAATGGGTACTGGTTTTGAATTTAAGAAAGTGATCAAATTGCCCAGGTATACCATTTAGAAAACCAGTATATCATCGGAAAGATAGAGTTTTGTATTATCTTTTCTATTTGTAATGGGACTATTGAAGAATAATTTATTGAAGTCCCTTTAACAAGTTAGAAAATTGATTAGATAGGACATGAAAAGAATGACAAACTTCACTGTTGAGAACGCAATAAAAACTTCAATAGAAATAACCTTGAAATTAGAGAAGTTTTCTTCATGGACTAATTATTACCTCGTAACCTCATATTTTTCATTTTCGAATATGTCAAGAAATGACAGAATTATCCTTCTGTTATTTTTAAATTATCACATATCAACGCTTCGATACATTACGAAAATATAATATTTAAACGGTATTCATGAATGGTATTAATCGAAAATAAAATTCAAATTCTTAAATGAAGAAAATCGTCAAATACCTTCGCAAGATCTCTGTTTCCCACTCAAATAGCTAAATTTACTTCATCAGTTTTAGAAAACTAGCCTAGATATATATATTTTTGAAAATTTCCAACCCCTAAATTCACATCAAATTTCTGTAATAAATTTCAATGATACACAGACCATTCTCGTAACCTTTATGATCAGAAAATCTGGAAAAGAAATCGATACCATTGAAACTATAACTCACAACAACAGGTTTGATCGTGACGCAGTTGACAAAATAGTGAAGTTAAAACAATTATATATAGCTATTAGCCAAATAAACCAAATATGAGTACCATCGAAACCAAAAACTCCTGTTTGCAACATATTTTGGACAGATAAGTAAAAGTGTTCAAATCACCTTTCTCAATTGAAATCTCAAATAAAATTCAGAACTCGAAATAAATTGTCATTACTCTTATTCAACGCTAATCCTATAGAAAACTTCAATTATGAAATCAGGAATTCATAGCTGTAATGATTTTTACTTAGGTCAGTCAGTATATTCCTTCAAAATTAGATTTTATATCTAATTTTGAAGTAATATACATCAAATTCGAATCATGAAAAATGAACAACATTCAACATTAGACGCCGAATGGCCAATCCTTTCCTAGCATTGATAAATAGAAAGTTCTACACATTGCCCCAAGTGGTAGAAAACTCAATTACCTAGAATCACTTCAAATTTTCACTGTTTAATGATAGATAATCAACGATCAGACTGATCCGTGTAAATCCCAAATTTTCGATATATTTAAATTATAATTCCCTTCAAAAAGTTTTCATCTTCACACCTAATATCTTGAGTCACTAAATCCGAATAGTGATCTAGTCTTATGTATTTCATGCCACTTTGGTACTTAGTTTCATACTGTTAGATGATGAACGATGAAGATGTTCGGAACCGAAGTAATAGTGATCTATTAATTTATTCATTGGTAGTGAAAACATAGTGAAAAGTTTAATATTCTTAACTACCAAATAAAAACGGCTAAATCCTTAAAGGGACTAATTATTTAATCTGTCAACAAAGACGTATACAATTTCATACCCCAGTAAGGACCAACCAACGTAAGTTGTTACAGATTTGAAATTAATCTTAAGAAGCAATATTAAATTGAACATCGAATTCTAATAAGACGTAGCAAGTATATTCACCTGAGTAGAACGTTTCATGAGCAGAAAACATAGACCTGGCTATTGCCACATAATTAGTAAACAGACAAAACGAAACTAATCACAAACCGCATTTACAGTGGTTCAGAAATATATCAAATTTCATTCAATAATTATGATAGTCAATGGTAAAACGTGAAATTCAATTGTCAATCATTCGGTTGTCGATTGACACTTTTTCAATGTCAGCATAGTAAAATAAGGGTTACGCTTCTGTAAAACTCCAAGTGATCTGTATTTGTATGTTTCGATATTATGAACTACAGGACCAATATCCTGTTATTATCTCTGAGTAATCTTGAGGACTTCCAAATGTCCAAAAACTTTTACATGATAATAACTCGTTTTTTATTGCTCCAACAGTGTTATTATCAAAATTGCACATAGACGTCGGTTGGTAGGGGAGTACGTTATAGGACTGTGGTTAGCATACGGGGGCAATAAACTAATGATAATTTAATGATTTCGATGACTTAGACTCAGTATCATATGGAGACAGAAGATAGACGATGACTGCGTCTAATTGATAATTATTCATAAATTATGACAGGCATTTTTATCATCAGTCTGGTCGTTCATTATCAGTAAGTACTCATCAAAAAGGGATTTGAAAATTTCAACTGAATTTAGGTGATTATTTCTTATTTTTGGGGCAATGTGTAGGATTTTCAAATTATCTTTCCTAGAAAAGAAATGACTGATATAGCTGCAGTGGTTGAAGGATGTTGAATCTTGTTTAATCTTATTGAAGGATGTTTAATGTTATCTTAGGAACGACCAGGATTTAGAATTCATTAGCGTCTAGACAAAATAACTTATAAACTCTTGATTCATTCAAATTTTCTATAAAATTTTTAGCGTTGAATTAGAGCGATGGAAATTCATTTTGAAGCCTGAAAGCCATTTTGGATATCAAGTTTCAAAATATATTTGCCACCTTACAACTTATTTGTCGAAAACATTTGATACAGAGATGAGTTTCTGATGTTTTGGTATTTATGATTGAAAATATTTGACTAATAGTTAAATGTATCTCTCTTTTCCCAATTTGTCTATTAAGTCCTTATCTAATTGTTGTGCGCTACAGTTTCAAGAGATTCAAGATTTTGTGCTGATAGAAGCAGAGAAAATTGTTCATGAATTATTGGATTGTATCCTGAAGTTTTATGTGAATGTGAGTGGCTGGTATTTGAGTGAAATTTAGAAATCTAAAAGATGATATTTAATGGTTTCCTCGTATTTAAATCTTCGCATGGATACTGTATGAATGCGAGAAAATTATCAGATTGTTATTGTTATGATTATAATATATAACAATAGTAATTTTCACGGTACCTTTGAAGTGAAGTCCTTCTACGTTAGTATACGACTACACGGTTTCCCCGAGAAATCGGATAAATGTTTAATTAATTCACACTCCTTCCCCTCATTCTTTTTGGTTATTTGTTATCTTAATTTCCCTCAATTTATCCTCTTGAAATTATAATAATAACAATTTTCATGTTGAAATATTGATATGACAAAAACCTCTTATTAGAAATTGTAATTTAACCCTTCAAAATCTACAGTTCTGCTACACCATCTCGTGCACTCGGCTTCAAAATATGTACATGACTTATATTTTGATATCCAGTAAGATACTCAAAGTAAAGCTGCTTGGCAGTGAAGCACATTTTATTGACTATTTTTGCTTCAGCAATTGTCAATTTTCGATGGTTGTCAATACAAATTTCACAACGTCAAGGATCTCTAACAATCAAGTTGTTAACCTGTATTCTGCACAACAGTACTGTACGCGTCTTGTCTTGCTGATCAGAAGTACAATATTCACAAAATACTTGATCATATTCTAATTCATAGTTTTCATAATACCGTCAGCTATCGCCCAATCAATGAAATATATCATCAAGAAAAAATACTACCTTTTGCTTACTTAACGTAAGCGGCATATTAGCTGTAAAAATATTTTCGATATATTATAATATCAAACAAAATGTCACTCAATTTCTTCTGGCGATAACTCCGCTTTTCATTTTGTTAAATGAACTTATGGATGATCAAAATAATGAATGGGCACGGGTTGATTATTAGAAATATATTTTACACATACATTAAGTCAGAAAGATTATATATTACGTAAATGTATTTCAAGAACAAAAATGATTCTGTCAATGTTTTCTGTTGCAACCTATAAAACAACCACGTTGTTCTTGAACTACAGACTATTTTGATGATTTTTTCGTTTCTGACCGTTATTTATGTAATCTCTCATTGGTGATTGTTCTTATAACTCAAATCTCCTTTGATCATTTTATTGACTAGCTAAATAGTTCATTAAAAAAATAATACATTTCACAAAAATAGCATGAAGAATTTATGATACTGATAATAAATTTCGTACTTCCAGTCGGTATCGTAAAGAAAAGTAAGTATAACACAAATTAAATATATATAGCATTCTGTAATTGAATGATAATTTCTTCCATCTGATTCTTATGAAGAATAAATTTTCGCGATGTGCAAGCTCTAAGTAGTAGGACAAAGAGTTTTCATTCCTACATACTTTTTTCACTTTCCTAAATCTAATTCAAAGAGGATTTGCATCATAAAATATTTTTGACAACAAACTTGAAGCTGTTTAATGTTTAATTTTCGCAACTTATAATTTGTTTTATGGCTAGTCGTGAAAAGAAATTAACAATTACAACTTAATAAAACGATATGTTTCCATTAGTTCATATTCTTCAATTATTATTTATCGTCTGGAACAACTGCTAATTTTGTTAATTTCATTCTATTTCAGTTGAAATAGTAACGATGAGGTCCTTAACGTAAAACTACTGGTATTTTGAGAAAATATATGATCGCCATCCTGTAATCAACACCGCTTACAACCAATTAAAAATAACTGTAGTTTATTCACTCATAAGCATTAGGACAAAATAAAATATCATAAAAACAAATAACATATTCCATAATATATTCAACGCAACTCATTCAACCATGAACAACAGTTTACCAACGAATAGGGAAATAAAATGGAATATGCATCCTTCAATAAATTGATATGATTGCATAATTAGAAAACTGACAGCACAAGGATTTATGGCATATACAGGGCATTGTCAAAGTTGCCCGAAATGTTGATGTATGCAATTTATTGATGAATTTTAAGGTAAATGAAAGGGTCTAGCAAATACAATAGTATTGAAGGTGAACAAAAATTTTAATTGTGAAGAAAAGAAATTTTGAATTAGGCATCCCTTATTGCTTTATGAACAGATTGATCAGTAGGTAGAAATTGTCTGCTTAATAGAGTTTCATTGGATTCCATATTTTCTTAGAGATATAGAGAAGCAATATTGAAATATTCAAATTGATAGCCTATCGATCGATAGGGAAGATTATCTTTCCTAAACGTTTTGATAATTCCGATCCAAATATCATCTTCAAAGATTATTTTCTTGACAATATGACAATATGAATGATTGTTGCTTTGTTGTTGACAATATTGAGGGCGCTCAATAATTTTAGTATTTTTGTGAAAGCACAAATTTTGTGCTAAACATAAATATAATGTAGTGCATTTCAAACCACTGCTCTCTAGAAGAAGGCCAACTCACTTAGCGTCCAATGAATTGTGGAATAAAAAAAATTTAAAGGATTGTTGTGAAAACTCTTCACCCTCATATGATGCTAATATTGAAATTCTTCTAAATTGAACGATGGTGCATACAATGAAAGAATCAAATATTCCTTTTCGCACTAATCCAAACTAATCTGTTTGAAAGACCTTACGTTTGATATCCTGAATAACATCATGCTTCCAGAGCCGCCTTACGAAACTGCAAAATGCTTAATTCTTCATCATAAGCCACCTATGCCTTTCTTTTGAAAGAAAATACCCTTTCGAACAAACTAATTTTTCCTAAAGTTCTATGGCAATCGAAAAAATGTCAGTGTTATACATGTAAAGCAAATAGATAGACATTCGTTTGAATAGTAGTGCAGGATTGATTTTGAAATTTTCGTGGAAGTGAATTCATCATTTAAAGTTTCAAGACGATCTATTATAGTAGATAGGTAGATTATTTCATTATTTATTATCCCACATTTTTTGTCATAAATAAACATCAGATTTCCTGAAATCCTTCAATTTATAGTTATAAAATTTAGTTGAAAGTTAATTCTTGTACTCGATTATTTTCTTCACGTGATTAATTGAACCAAAAATCGTTTTTACAGGGTTCCGTAGAACGTGCTAATTTTAAATTTACTTGAACACTACTTGCAACTGTAGTGAAATTTAGAATTGGATATTGATATTCTTTCCAGAATCCATAGCTAATTGTCTTTCTGAACAATTTGCATTGAAATTAATCTTAGTTCTTTCAACTTGAAATGACATTGATTCCCTCTTATAACACTCAATTTGACACCATTTAGTTCTAATTTCCTTCATGAAGTAAGATATAACAGGATTTCATTTCGCGTAATCAGTAATGAATATATTCATGTAATAACGGTTCACTCAAGAAGCAGCGATTATTTTCGAGAGTTCCTCAACATCTTGATAATAAAATGAACATAATGCAAATCAGAATTTCTGACAGAAAACTTTGTAACCTCGTTGACTCGAGTAATTAATTTTCAGATTATTGATAATGAAATTTTTCTATATATGATATACTGGGTGATTCACCAGTGGCGCGGTGCTCTGTAGCTCGTAGACTCTTGAAAATTTCATTTTTGATCGAACGCTATTGTATTTAGAAAGTGAAAATCCTCTTCAGCAATTTATTTTGAAGTAAACAGGGTGTCCCAATTTTCTATAAAAAAAGGTTTTATCAGATTGGAAGGCCACTTTTTCGTTCAAGATTCACAAGCAACCTACACTCTGGTATAATGTGTTTAAGTAAAAAGTTTTTTTGGTGGGTAGTTTCGTCACAGTATTTTTTTTCTCCGTGAAAATTCATGAAAATAGGCACTCACATCATCGCATGCTCCTTCGGCCAAAGAGGATAAATACTTTCTTCTTATTGCCCAAGGATAGCTTCATAGATGAATTGAAATAGATTTTCCTCATTTATACAGGAGTAACCCAAAAAGTTTATTGAATATTGTAATTTTAAAAATATCTTATCTTGATTTTTTCAAATGGAGTAACCTCATCTTTATCTTCGACCACTCTCGAAATAAAAAAAAATAAACTAAAATAATGAAGTCAGAGGTTGCGAAAGAAGAGTTTATTAGTACATATCATTACACTTGATCAGAGAAATGGAGATATATCAAGATAGTCGTGTATGAAATACGGAATAGTATGGTTTTTGGTGAGATGATCTACAAGGTGTTCGAAATGTTGCCCGTTTCTTCGTAGACACATCTTAATCCTTCTGAGGAAAGACCGTTGAACTCTCGACAACATTTGCGGATTAACTGACTGAAAGGCGTCGACTATTCTCTGCCCCATATCCAACTGTGTTTTAGAATGAATCTGGTAAACGATGCCCTGAACGTATCCTCAAAAGAAAAAATCTAAACTTGTAAGGTCCGGAGACCTAGCTGGCCATCTAACAGGACCACCAAGTCCTATCCATTTGTTTGGAAATACATGATTCAAATGCTCCCTAACCTAATGTGAGTAAAGTGGCAGTGCTCCATCCTGTTGAAACCACAAATCTTGTCTTGTATGCTCTGGTACATTGGCAAGTAACATTGGTAGATGATTTTGCAGAAAATCTAAATACATTTCATTATCGAGGTGCCCGTCGAAAAAGTTCGGCCCAATTAAATATCCATGTGTGTGGATTTTCCGTGGCATGATAATGGAAGTTGTGCCCGTTAACCAGTCCATTATTGTGGAAAAATGCCCCTTCCAAGAAAAGAACTCTGGCAAAAATATTTGGATTTTCCACTACTTTGTCACTTGCCCAATTGCAAAAATTGATTCGCTTTCATAGTCTTGATTATTTAGTTCCTTGTGCAGCTGTACATGATATGCATGAAATTTATTCACTTTCAAGATTCTCTGGACGAAATTTTGTATCTGTTAACTGAGAAATCTATCTTTGGCCTCTGTCTTTGTCAACAGAACTAATAACTGGTTGTCTTCAGCTGTAGTAGTTTTTGGTTTTTCATGTTCTTTGTATACGATAATACTCGTTCGGCAAAATCTAATTCGAAGTGTTTCAAAACATGTTGCATCAGGATGCCTCTTATCAGGAAACCTTTGTGCATAAACTCTACTTGCCAACAAAGAATTTCTATCACACTCACCCAGAATAAAAATCATGTCAATCATTTCCTCTTTGGAGAACTTCATGGCAGTCAAAACCTCAGTTTAACAATGTTTAATAAAGAAATACTGAAAAGTTTACCATGTAAAATGCAGAATATGATATGTCCGGACACCTGACAAAAGGTACTAATAAAAAAAATGTCATTACATTCCTCGATTTATGTTTTAATCATCTTGGTTTTATCATTCGTTGAAAGAATTATCTTGTTTAGGTTTGAGTTTTTACTACTTGAATTTTTAAAGGAAAAAAACTTTTGTGCGAATAATGTTGCATGTTGATGTGTTTGATACGGTTTGTCGAATTTTCATCAAAATTTTTACAAATAATCGAATATTTCGAAGATGATCGAAGATAAAGATAAGGTTACTTCTTCAAAAATATAGCACATTATTTTATCTGTTAACATAAATGATAAAATACAGGGTGTTCCATTTGAAAAATCAAGATATGATATTTTTAAAATTACAATATTCAATAATTTCTTAGTCACTCCTGTATAAAATGAGGATAATCTATTTCAATTCATCAATGAAGCTATCCATGGGCAATAAGAAAACGAGAGGAAAAAAGTATTCATTCTCTCTTGCCGAAGGAACATGCGATGATGTGATGGCCTATCTTCATGAGTTTTTAAGGAGAAAATATATTGTGACGAAACTACTCATCAAAATAACTTATTACTTAAAGGTATTATAGCAGAGTTTAGGCCGCTCCGGATATTGAACAAAAAAAGTGGTCTTCCAATCTGAAAAAAATCACATCAGATTTTTGCATAAAAATTGGGACACCCTGTTTACTTCAAAATAAATTGCAGAAGTAGATTCTTACTTTCTAAATACAATACCGTTCGAACAAAAATGAAAACTTCAAGAGTGTACGAGCAACAGAGCACCGCGCCACTGGTGAATCACCCAGTATACGTGTAGTTGAACTAAAAACAATAAACGCGCATTGTCCCAAAAGTATCCCACCTACTTCCTATTTCCACGCCAGAACGTTCGGGTGACCTCGGTCGAGCAATGACACTACCAGAAGTCTTCATTTTTACTGGTGGAATGTCTAGGTTTATGAACGATGTTCGATAGTTTATTGTATTTTTCCACTGTCATTTCTTTTTGAGAAGAATTAAAGGAAAAGAATAACAACGAATCCTTGTCAAATTTCGCTTCAAACCCAAAAAGAGCTTTACCTTAATCAAATTATGAGTACAGCATTTGTGAAAGAGTATAATAGCACAATAAAAATACAAACATTCTATACACGGTTAACAGATAGCCGCACGACTGTTGATAATGAACCATCTTGTAGGAGGCACGCACTACAGTTTGTCGATTGTCTGTACGAGTACAAAAATGTGATTTTCGCCATCTCAAACTTATATTTCGAGAATTCCAAATGAATATATGCGGACAGATAGCGGGTGTGCGAAATTCATTCCAAAATTGCAGACGGATGAACAGGAAAACTTTCTCAGTGAAATAGCTAAGAACTATATTGCAATGGTCAATTATGAGAAACATTTTGAAGAACTTAGTCTATTATAACTGACGATGAATCGTGGGCTTATAATTATAATCCCGTACATCAATCTTCTCTGTAAAAGTTTCGTTTGATCAAGACCCAAAATAAAATGTCTATGATGGAACAATATCAAGTCTATATTGACTACTTACTTTTCATTATGATGGTATAGTGCACCATCAGTATGCGCCTGAAGAGCCAACACAGCGTGATGTCAAAAGAACAAAACGGCGACCACTTTGGACAAGAGATGACAGTTTTCTAACCTCGTGCTGCAATATTTGTCACATCATACATTCTTACAGCTACGCCAGCTCCCGTACATTACTGATATAACCTTCGTCGACTTTTGGCTTCTTGGAAGATATAAAGCGCAGCTCAAAGAGCCCCAATTTGTCGACAAAGCAAACGATTCTAACAAATGTGTTCAACGCTTTGAAGGTAATACTGAAATGCCTGGACTGCTTACAAAACTAAAAAAGGTGTTAGGAGCGTATTCTTGGTATTCAATTGGGACTACTTCGAATGATCCACAAGCCGGACGACAAAAAATAACACCAGGGAGGAAATATGTCGTTAGATCGACTAATTTTGGGACAATCTCATTTTTCATGAATTTTACTGACATGAATATAATTTCAATACACACAACGAAATGTTTTCGCATTTTATAACGCCGTTCGGACTGCATAACCTTTATTTGATTCACGAAAATTTTTCTGTAGTTTATTTTTACTATTTTATGGTTGGACAAATTTGAAAACGTATATATTCATAACAAAGTATTGATTTTATCGAAATATATTTCTTTATCATTATGTCTACAAATAATGCAGATACGTTGTTATAGCGACGATAATACAGTCACCATATTCCTTTTCTACTCAACAAGTACTTGCATATAATACAACCAATTGTATTTATATGAATCACCCGATATTCTGAATATTACCTCTGGGAATTTGGAAATTTCGAAGGATTGTTAGAACTGATCCTTTTGACATATTTCAATTGCAAAAAGAAACAAATAAAGGTGTATTTCAAGAAAGAAACAAATAAAAGAAAATAAGAGACTCTTTCCGCATGTAGGAAAAAAATTAAAAATTGTTTTCTCACGGAGTAGGATTTGCTTCTTGACCTCAGTATCTTGTGTTACATCTTCTTGCCTTGATACAAGCCTGAATCTGTCTAGGCATGCTTTGGATTTTGGTTTTGACCTCCTCTGGGGTGATATTCGGCCACTCTTCTCGGCTTGGATAAGCTGTTGCAGGGCTCTTGCATTATTCTGGCGTGATCTTATTTTCTTTTGAGATTATCCCATAAATTTTCAATAGTATTCATGTCTGTTTCAAGATAATGTCGCACGAGATTGCTGGTATGCAGGGAGCATTATCGTGCATAAAAGGTATTTTCACCTCGCCAGAGTCTCACTATGGGCTCCAGCTAGCAGAAAAACGAAATCAAATCTGTTTTGATTCACAGCAGTCATCACACTGCCCTCTTGGTATTCCGAAATTAGTCTTGCTGCTGAGTATACCTTGTATTCCACGACCCTTAGAATCCAAGTCCGGTGGTCATCTGATCGAACACTAATTCAGGTGTCATCTGAAAAGAAAACATTTTGCCAATTATCAATATTCCAAATTTGGTGCTCGATACGGCTATGAAGTCTGTTAATTTTTTGTTGTCTGGTTAGCTCTGGAACTCCTCGACGCCTTCTGCTGTATAAACCCCTTGAAAGAAGTCTTTGATGTACCGTTTTGACTGGTACACTGATGCCTGTTGCTTCCAGAAATTGTCTTTGGAGTATGGGGTGCGACGCGCTAGGGTCTCTTCTTGCAATTTGACCCAAAAAGCGGTCTTGTTCTTCAGAAGTGATCTTCCTACGACTTCTCCTGGACCTACTTTGCAGAGATTGTAGCTCCACGTATCGTGCGTAAGTTTTCGAAATCACCCACTGTGAAACTTCCATTGCGGCTGCTATATCTCTGTGTCACCCCTCATTCAACTAGAGCCATTATTCTACCCCTCTGCGCATCGGACAATCCATTGTAAGGCATTTTCAATTATGATTATAGCCTTTTTTAAATTTTGAAATTCCCAGCCTCAAATCTCAGTGACGACTGAGTACAATATCTCGAACATAATATCTACATTTCTTACCATACTATCCAGTTTTTTACAACAAAAATTCAGTCTTCACAAGTTTTCGAAGATTCATGGTTACAAACAATCAATTTTGTGAAATACTGAGTGATTCCATATAAATTTGGTTGTGTGTATAACCTCAGATTGTATTTTATTTGGAATTTAAATAAGTGAAATGAAAATATATTTATTTTGCAGCAATATTCAATTTTTGAAAGAAAGTTTTACTTATGTTATATGTCCTAACCAAATTGGTTAGGAACCGTTGATGCCTAGCGTAAGTACGAAACTTTGGCGCTCTTGAATTGGATGATTGAAGCTATCCACTGAACTATTTACAATCTCCTATTTATTATATCTACACTTTATAACAACACTGTACAACAATTTACGTTCAACGCATTGCAATATAACTCAGGATAGATAAACAACGGTAAGCCTTCACAATAAATTATAAGAACATTCGAGTAACCGGGAGCGAGCTCTAGAATGAGCCATGTCAATCATTCTTAAGGTTCAATATTGATTATAAGTATTCAATGTAGAAAATATAATTCTAAGACTGTTTTCCAGTAATCCTAGAATATCGGGCTTGTTATCTTTTGAAAGCGAAACAAAACAGTTCTATAATAGAAAATATAAATATAAGATAGCCATTTAGAACTGAACTGGTGTATTGTATCCGAAACTGTTAAGTAGAAAGGAGATACCATAGACGGCATAAAATTAGTTGAAAAAAAGATTTTATAAATTTTTTATCTCCAAATTATTTGGTCTTCCTTGATTACTATGTACTTATTTGAAGATCATTTACATGTTATTAATTTGACAATACGTAAATTCAAATTCCCAATCCTATTTATTTTTAACAAAAAAGGTTTTAGATTTCGAAACCTGGTTACCTGCATGGAAGTGATAATTAAATCATTGAGATGAATAACTTCCTGAAAATAATAAAAACAGGTAATTTACTCAATTATGAAAGTAAACATGTAACAGTGATTGATATATGTCAATTTTGGTGATTGAAAATAATTAAAAATATTTGAGGTTCCTTATATATTAATAGTGATTAATTTGCAAAAAAGTTAATCATCAGTGTCCTCATCATCACTGTGCTCATAACAGCTATCTTAACCTAAAAGGAAAAATTATAGGATCTTCATTATCGTCATCCGCAATATGTTCTTTTCTGAATTTTTTCTTCAATTTTTCAACTTCTTCATAAATTAACTTGCAACAGTTGCACATTGCGAATCAGCAAATTCTTGAATTGCTAGATTCTTGACAGCTTCTAACTTGACATTTTTGAGGCAACCCAGTTTTTGACATATACCCACAGCTTTTCTATTGGGTTTAATTCAGGATGATAGGGAGAAACGAATGCCTATGAGCAGCCAGGAGGGATTCGATAACATATGTCTTAACCCGTGGTTTATGCTCCTGCATTATCTTAAATAATTCTAGTTTGGTGGTTTGTTGTTCAGAAAATACACCTTTTTGATTCACGATTGCTGCATTTCGGCCTTTTTATTCGAAAACAACATATTTTTTTTTTGTAGTTACATTATGGTACGAAGCGTTATCCATTACAACCACACAATTGGATGCTAAATTAAAAATTAAGTTATCTTCTATACACCGTTTAAAATTTTCATGTTTCATATCATGATAGTCCCCTGATTTCGCTTACGATTTGAATCTGGAACGAATCCCTGCTCACTGACAGCGTGAGTTGTAACCAACCGAGGACCTTTTCCAATTTGTTTATGTGATCTATGAACAAAAATCTAACCACAGATGAGAAATGTGGTTAGAATTGATATATGCTTCATCAATAGAAATAATTGGCCGATTTTATCTGTTTAGATATCCTGATCTTTTCGAAATAATCTAGTCGTTTGTTCCTAATATCCAGTGATTCAACAGAAATTTTTCTGTAATCCTGACTTTTGTAAGATCTTCTATCAATAAATTGCTTGGAATTATGTGGAAATTGTAAATATGATTTCTAATGAAGTCATCTTCTCCCACTTCTATTTCAGTTTTAGGAAAACTTCGCCGTCTTTTTAGGGTCTTTGAAAAGTTCAATGTTTCA
Organism: Cryptolaemus montrouzieri; assembly: GCA_013387265.2. Taxonomy (NCBI): domain Eukaryota; kingdom Metazoa; phylum Arthropoda; class Insecta; order Coleoptera; family Coccinellidae; genus Cryptolaemus; species Cryptolaemus montrouzieri. Next base: position 46,690,692 of record JABFTP020000185.1, on the reverse strand, counting down.
CCACTTAATACATCAAGTCATTCTTTTTATTCTTTTAACCGTACTTGCAGATATATTTTTCACACACACAATTTATAACTTGGTTTAATGGATAGCTCAAACCATTACACGCTTCATTTTCCATAAATGTTATTAAATCAAAATCGATTTTTTTACATTTACTATCCAACACCATTTTCAAAACAGATCTTCTACAACTGAATAGTTTGACGAGTTCTAGGTTCACAATGAAAATGAGACGCTTCGCTTGATAACTTTTAGCTGGCAGTAAGCACCGCCTACTAGGCTGTTTGAATTTCGAATTCACACCTCGGATGACCTTGAGGAATCATTTTAGAGCTCGTGCAATCTAGTTACTTATTTTAACATCAGCAGAAACAAGATCCACGAAGAAATAATATATGAGAGATGTCAACCCAAATTATTGGGTTCATAATGATTCTAGAACATCTGCATCAACTTAGAAGACCGAACGTGGCCATCGGGGTTCTCTCGGTCAAACAGAGAGGATATTGTTTTGTTGAGTTTGAATATTGAAGGAAATTTTGCGATTAATTTTCAAAATTGGCAAGCAAGAACGAGAAAGTGATTATGGTTCAGGAGACTCACATTGCGACGGAAGAACATTTCCGCGAAAGAGAAAATATCGCAGGTTATGTACTTTTTGATTATCTCCTTAGTCCTTTTTATGGCCTTGCTGGCTATGTAAAATCTTTTCTTAGATTCAAGTGAGTTCAGACATATAAGAGTCAGGTATGATTGTTGAAATATTTTTCTGTTGGCTTTCTTTTCCCCTAGTTACAGATTCCTGTCCCGAACCCCCTTGTCTTCGTCAGGAAATCGTGAAGTGCAAAATGGGAATGAGTGAATGCAGCTGCTAAGCAGAAAAATCTTTGGTACTCTTTATGTATACACGACACTAACACAACATAAACAGACAAGCTATTGCTAGTGCAATAGCGACAGGAAAAGTTTTTTCCTCAGGTTTTTTCACTCGTTTATTGAATCATACGCATACGCACTATGGTTCCCTTGTTACATTTCCTGAGTTCACACTTGTGTGTTGTGACACATACCAAAATTATAGATATAAGCATTCATTGTAAATACAATTATTCGAATTTTTGTAAGTCCTCTCTTTTTCAAAAGAATATATGTATAGGGTAAACTACCTAGTCGCCCGTACCTTTCTGCCAGTCATTGCCACCGTGTCTCGTAGAGCAATTTAAATTTGACCTGTTTAAATTGCTTCCTCAAATATAACGTCCTTTGTGAATGAAGGAATCAGGCTTCAGTGCTCCACTACATGTGCAAGTAAAAATTCGTGTTGCAAAAACGTCTGCTTGTATACAGATTAGTTAAACAAGGGTGATTTAATATCTTTTTATCATAATTTAATGTACACGTCTTTAATAATTTTCAATATGACTTTAGGAAGTATTTATCGCTTTATTTCCAAAAATCTAGCTCCCAATAACTCATGATTTATAATTCAATGATGGTGATTACCACAAGATTTGAAATCGCTGCAAGCTGCTTGTCATCGGCATCCATGGCAATTACTGAAAAACACGGAAAATATTTTATTTTCAAATATTGTTACAAATGTAATTGGTTTGGTGATGTAATTGTCTAACTCAAAGGGCACTAATTCAATAAAACTCATCACAATACAGAAAATACTGAATTGAATAAACTGATATATGACATATTTTTTATTGAAAATTAAACTTCGCTGGTAGTTGAGGTAAAAGCCCTTTTATTTCAGGAATTGTGCTCAATCACATGAGCAGCATTAGAGCGAATTGATTTAATTTTTTTTATTGCCACATATTAAGATTTTCATTAGAAATTATCTCACTAAGACAAATTTCGAATATTTTGGGTGAACAAAAATAATATCTACTAATAGATAGAGGATAGAAGGACAATTTTCAAGAACTATTTACTAGAAGAAAACCTTTATTCGTGCAAGGACATCCTAACCTGAGGTTCAGAAAACAGAGACGGTTACCTCTTCTAGTGGCTTCCAAAATACGTGTCTATTCCGACGACAAAAGAATAGAAGATATTTCTTGGAATCCTCACTCATTTCCAATGAGAATAAATCTGCTTTCTTTTTCGAATCCAGTCAAGAGTGATTGAACTTTTGAAGTATATTTATGAATTTGACTAATAGTCATGTTTTCGTCAAGGGCTAATGTAAAGAAAACTAATATATTAGTATTTTCTTTATGCGCGCTTGCGAGGAACAGGCGAACCTGTTACACCACATGAGTGGGCACCTGAGAAGAATTGAGGTGTCTGTTGACTCGCTTCTTGAAGAGGGGCAAATTGTAGGATATTGGGAAGATATTGAAGGAAAGCGAGTTCCTCAACTCACCGGCCCTGTAAACGAAGGAACTTTTATAGAGAGAGGTTCGAGCGGTCGTTAAATGTACCGCCATATAATTAGAACTCCTTGCCAGCTTAGTGTTGCGGTAAAACAAAAATTTCCCGAAACAAGCTCCTTGGTGCATCTTCCGTGGAAGGCGCATAGCCCATTTTTGCACACTATCCAACATCCGCAACGAATGTTTGGGCGCAGATCCCCCTACATGGAAATAATATTCCAAAACAGGTCGAATCTCTGCCTTATATAGGAGCAACAGCTGATATGACGTGAAGTATCGCTTGGCTCTGAAGAGAGAACTAAGTTTAGCTGATGCTGACTTAGCTATTGCTGATACATGTTCATGCCAGCAAAACCCGGAGTTGACCATTATTCCGTGAAGGTGCATCGAATCTTTGGATGCAGTTTGTTGAAAACGTAGTTGCTTGCGTCTTGTTCGCATTGAATCACACCACGTTCAACTGATCCCACTTAGATATCTTCTGTTAGTCGAAGTTTAAGTTAACAATTTGTTGACATCTCTGACACTGGGATTCCGCAGCTGTAATCGGCCGCAGACTTCTGAAATACGAAACTTGGGTACAATCGTCTGCAAAACCGAAGATTTTGTTCCCTGTAGATGACAGAAGATCGGTTATCTGTAACAGAAACAACGTTGGCGAAAAAAATGGATTCCTGTGGTACTCCAGCTTGCAACTGAAAACAATCAGATGTTATACCGTTGACCACAATTGTTTTTATCTATTTGAAAGAAATCTACTTTTCCAACCTCGCAACTTTTCGGGAAGCCCATATGAAGCAAGTTTATTCAACACGGCTGCATTCCAAACCCTATCGAAGGCTTTAGAGATGTCGAGGGCTATTGCTCTAGATTCCCCATGCTTTTTCATTATTGATTTACAAACATGAGTAACGTAGGCAACTTAAGATATTTGATGAGTTCATCATTTATGACTCTCTATCGATTTGGATATAATGGAAATAAGTGGAACAGGGTGGTAGTTTTGAGGTAAGGATTATTGTTCATTATAAAAAACCCGAATACTGTATCGATACAATACCGGTACCATACCAGAGAATAGGAAATAGTAACAACGGTTAGATAAACTCCGAGCTATGTTTAGCAAAGATCAGTAATGTTTCCTACCAGGTTCTTGAAGATGGACGTATGACATTGTCAGTTATTTTGTTTCATCAATGACCTCACAACTTATGACTCTTCAATCAAATGAGATTTGTATTATGATAAATGTTTTATTATTCGCATTGTATCACAATGTCACCCGCAATTTACAACCACCCGACGTCGAAGCCAATTGGTTTAAAGAAATTATTGAGGAACATATCATTGCAATGGCGTTGAGAAAATGCCAGAGAGCAATTGTTGAAGTATAAATTCCATCCAATTTTGAAAATAATTGATGATTTTTGCACTAGCGGTTTCTTTTCTTGAGATCCATACGCAAAAAATACTTAGGGAGAATTGCCCCAAAAAATAAGAACGGAGACCTTGGTGATATTTCTTTATACCAACTAAATATTTGAGGAAGATACTTCATATTGTCTAATGCTGTGATTTCAGGAACTTGTCTACCAACTTACTCAGAATTTCGTCGACTTTTCTCTAATTTCTTGCTGAATAATCCTGGAGGCAATAACTAGGAAAATATTTTATTGATAAGTGGCACAAGCAGCCGATAACAAGATTGAAATACATAATTAATGATCGAACCCTGTATAAGTATACTTATACAGAGTATAATTTATTCAATGGGTTGAAACTTAATCATTTTCAGTACAAATCAGTAGAAAGTTCACTCTATAATGACAGAAATGTAAAAGGACGGGGAGTTTTTTTCTCGGAACTTAATACAAAATTAAATCTATTATTGTGCAGAAGGAAATTTTTAAATAAAATCTAGCTACACCACATGGTACCAACTACTATTTATAAGTCTTCTTTTCAAAATCGAACGACGAACTGAAAATTAATGCTATGAAGGAATGGACATGGAGATAATTGGATCTTTTTTCCTTTCCCCTTTCTAGTCTCAAACAAAGATGAAACTCTCTCTCCATTCATAAATCATGACGAAACATCGTAAAATATCACAAGCGTCAGGTGTAAGACGTCATACTGATTCCGGACAACACCCATTCAAACATTCTCTAACCAAAGAGAATTCATAAAGTCGAATAAGATCACCGTTACCACGAGTACAAGCAATGTATGCCACCGGGTCGACAGTGTGCGCCTGAAGTCGCGTGTCCTTCGCCTTGTTCACGACCATCCACAAACACCACAGACAGGTTATGGCCTTGTTAGATGTTTAGAGGTTAGCTCCTCATAGAACTGTGCTTATTTACGTGGTATAATCTCCTAATATGCATATATGCAAATCAATTATACTAAATATGCGAGTCGCATAATCCGATCCAGTTGGTTTTATTATGTTATAAGGTGGGAACCACATTTATAGGAAATGAGTTTGATTAAATAGTTATTTAAATGGACAATTTTGTCATTTGGAACTTCACTTTGGGATTATCTATATTTTTCCAAAAACCTTCTTAGTTGTACACGTCTTCTTAGCGGATAAGCTGGATTGGAGCCCCCTTGAAGTTACTCCCCCGATTTCTGCCGTTTGAAACGCTGAATAACTAAAGTTGGTTACACACTAACACCAGCATTCCAGGTTAGATTTCCTGGATTCTCTTATTAAAATGTCGAATTCAATAAACCGAGAAAATGCGGCGGAGGAGGGAAGGTTGAAACTGATCATAGATCTAGGATCCTCCGTTTTTGAAAAAAATTTGTTTTCGAACCTGGATACTTCACATACAAATTACTATATTTGAAAACAATGAATTTCGAAAACTATTGATCAAGAGATTCTAGAATCAGAATAAAGAAAAGTCTTGATAAAATGTTTTATTATACATCGGTAGATGCGAAAGGGATATCTATTATATTGTCAAAGTGAATGTGAGTCCAACCTTTCAAGATACCACACACAACGAAATTTATATTGAAACACCCGATATCTTAAATATTACCTAAGAGATTTTGTAAATTTTGAAGTTTTTTTTGAGATATCGCAATTGTGAAAACGAAATGAATTGGGGTATATTTTAAGAAAGAAACAACTAGAAGAAAATGAAAGACTCTTTCCGCATGTAGTAAAAAAATTGAACATTGCTTTCTCACGACAAAGGTGTTTTTTCCTCGACCTCAGTAGCTTGTGTTACCTACTCATGCCCTGATACAAGCCTGAATCCGTCTGGGCATGCTTTGGATTAGGTTTTCAACCTCCTCTGGGGTCATATTCTATTACTCTTCTGTGGCGGCTTGGATGAGCTGTTTTGGGGTTCTTGGATTAGTCTGGCGTGATCTTATTTCCTTCTTGAGGTTATCTCATAAATGTTTCATAGGATTTAGGTCTGGAAAGCAAGCTGGTCAGTCCAAAATTGCGATTCCTTCTGTTTCAAGATGAAGGAGGAGCATAATCTTGCATTAAAGTGAAATCCTCACCGTGAGCACCTCGCCAGAGTCTCACTATGCGCTCCAGCACTAAGTCCACGTAATTTCTAGCCTCTACACTAGCAGGAAACGAAATCAAATATGTTTTGCCTCCCAGCATAATGCCATCCCAAAACATCACACTGCCACCTTGGTATTTAGGAATCTGTTATGCTGCTCGGAGTCTCGCTTGTCTTCCACAACCCGTTAAAAGCCGAATCTGGCGGTCATCTGATCGAACACCAATTCTAGTCTCATCAGAAAAAAGATCATTTCACCAATTTTCAGTATTTCAGTTCTCGATACACAAATAAAGTCTGTTAATTTTATGTAGTCTTCTCAGCCCTGGAACTCTTAAGGCCTTCTGCTGTGAAAACTTCTTGGACGAAGTCTGCCTGTTGCTTCAAGAAATTGCCTTTTAAGTATAGGGTGCGACGCACTAGGATCTCTTCTTGTGATTTGGCACAAGAAGCGGTCTTGTTCTTCAGAAGTGATCTTCCTACGACTTCTTCTATGCCTGTTTTGCAGAGATTGTAGCTCCGTGTATCGGGCGTACGTTTTTGAAATCACCCCCTGTGATACCCCAGGGTGGCCGCTATATCCCCCTGTGTCACCCTTCCTTCAACTAGATCAATTATTTGACCCCTCTGCACATCGGACAATCCAACGTGAGGCATTTTCAATTATGATTATAGGCTTTTTTAAATTTTGAAATTCATAGTTTCAAATCTTAGTGACGTCTGAGTACAATATTCGAACAAGTGGTGATAATTCAACATTTCTTATCATACTATCCAGTAATTACAACGAAAAACTTGTTTGTTTGTTCGTTATTCCTTTAACGTGCTCTATTGCGACATTCGGTCAATGACACGCCGAGGAATTCTGTCAACTCAGTAACCCGGGAATTATGCGGAACCCCTCTCTTGTCGAGGGAAGGGATCTTTATTGTCCAACATCTCTGATAGACAGGACCGACGGCTTTACATCTCCTTCGAAAGATGGATGCTTAAGAAATTCCCAGAATCCGAAAAATCGCACCGACTTTGTGGGGATTGAACCCAGGTAACTCTGCGCAGGAGACGAGCATCATATCCTCTACGCCACCGAGCCGGCAACGAAAAACATTATTCTTCACAAGAAGTCAAAGATCCATGATTAAAAATAATCAATAATGTTAAATACCGAGTGATTCCATATAAATTTGGCTGTGTGTATGTTTGAGTGATGTTGCTAGATACTTAATTTCTTCTCGTTCCTCATTCATTTCAGTAAAGTTCTCTTGAATTTTCTCCAACTGCTGCGCTTTCCCGATAATTTATCGTCTTGGTTGAATATTTTATTATAATTTAAATTCGCATAATTCTCATGTATCGATGCGAAAGGGATATCGATTTTATTGTCGAAATCGTCCTGGAAAAATATTCCACACATAAAAATTCTAAACAATGTAGGTCCAAGAAATCCAACCTAACTGAGACGTCAATTACGAACTAACTTAAACTATCTCTGAATAAAATACTATCGTTTGAAGTCGTTATGATGCACCTCGTTTGTAGTAAACGGGTATCTGAATTTTACTGAATTTCCACCCACCAGTTTTACCTTGCAGATATTTTTGATACTGTGAATCCAAACATTTCTAACTAAAATGATGAATTTTAATATATTATTTACCAATAAATTATTGAGGCAGAATTACAACAGGGTGTTCCAACTTTGGAGGAAAGGTTAATTTTTCCACAGTTTCGAGAGGTAGTTCTGTTTTACGTTTGCCGTTGCCTTTGAGATATCCATTATATTGTCCCATCTAGTCCTCATGGCGCAAGAATTTGGCCTAAAAAAGTTTGGCCCTCTTGTAGTTGATCCCTTTAAATGGTTTTTGTACAATTTTCACGGAATACTGGAATGAGGAATAACCAACGGTGGTGGGACTCCAATGTCGGCATTTCAAGTAAAATTCTTCTGAATTCTCTTGAAATTGAATTTCTAACCAAAAAAAACCGAGAGAGTGGTGAGAGGTTTTGAATTTTGTAGTTTGAGCAATGTGAAACGACAATTCTGAAATAACTAATATTGTTTCCAAAGTAAGTACTCTCGAAGTCGCTAAGATACTCCATTTTTGAGTAAAATGAGCTTAAAAATTTGACCGAAAATTGCACTCTCCAGGTTTTCCTATCAGATCATCTGGATAATTTGAATGAAACCTACTACTTATAAAAAATATGAATTTTAACGATTCTTGAATCATAATTGCAACAGACTTTTTCAAATCTTGGCAAGGTTAATTTATCTGAATTTTTGATTGGTAGTTTTGTTTAATTTTTGTCGTGTGAAGAACATAAGTAGATATTATCTATAGGCAATCAATTCGTTGTGTTTATGGAATTATCTACTTGTCCGAAACATCAAGCAAAACGATCGATACTTTTTCCGCAACAACAAAACTGAAACAGAACTATCTGACAAAATTCACCGTGCCCGGAAGTTGGGATGCTATGTTACAATACCAATTCGAGGATCCATTCGACCAGTATTATTGGAAATTGACTTATCTCAATTGTTACATGTTTTAATTGAATAAATTCGTTAATTTGGTAGAAAGAAGCCATGCTCAGAACTTGAATGAAAATTCGTCAAAATTTAAAAATTTTATTCGAAAAAAAAGTAAATATTTCGGTTACTTTTTGTTCCAGGGTTCATAGTTATAGTAAAAAATGATTTCGACGTGTCCACTTTAAGATAGCTGAAACTTCCTTGGGAACAGAGTTTCGATACGTGGTATATCGCCTATAGTGAAATTTATGATGTGCAAAGTAGGTTGATTTTTATTCTGAAAATTTCTATATGGGTTCTTCACTTGAAACTCAATTCAATTGAATTATTCTTAGAGATTTTTTCAACTAGAAAAAATTTTCTCCAAATATGGTACTCCATTCAATCTATTATTTTTGTATGTGGCCAAACTTGGGGGTATTAACGGAGTGCTCTCAATTTTATAAGCTTGTATAATCATATGTCGAGAAATATTTCTCTTTCTACAGACAGGGCAGAAAACTTTTATAATTAGTTCAATTTGTAACTGTCTGATTGCACAAATTTAAGCACATAAAATAATCTTGATTCAAGTTTGGTTGAATTAGAGTTAAAAATAAATAATAACAGCAATATTTCGATAATAAATAACAGAGATATCGAATCCAATCCAATAAAGAGTAATTATTTTTCACCTTGATATATGGCAAAATACTCATTGCTTTATTTGATACAAAAACTATAAAACAACTAAAATACATGGTGATATTCAAGAGGAATCACTACAACTAGCTCCTTGATCCATGCTCTTTCATACAAATGAAGAAATATCAAAACGTAAGAAGAAGTGTCTTCTACTCGAAAACTCAATAACATCAAGAGACATTCAGACTCGTGAAGAATGCATTTCTGCAGATTAATTCTCATTCAAGGAAAAGAATCCATATGAGCTGAGTACCGCAAGAATTGCTTCAAAAACATAACTCTAACTGAAACTAATTGAACGCAAAAGCATGTCGAAGCCACATAACTGATTGTTATTAGTCAGATAAGTAATAATACAATTCTGTTTACACTTGCAAGTTTATACCAGCCGGAAGGGAATTTCTCGACCGGAAAACCACCATGTATCTTGCGAATGAAATTTCTTACTTATACGAAAGAAAGCAATATCAGCATCTACCGCTATAGTTTTTCTCATATCGAGTTGTTCACTACTCAGATAAACAAAATATAGAGAATTAAATTTCTGCTTTTTTATGTTAGGCGTTGGTGAACATCATAATTTGGCTAAAGATTATTTCATATTTTGATAAAGACAATTTTGAAGTTTAATATTGAAGGCACCCATTCCATTGCAGGGTTCTAAAGGCAATTTTAAAGTTCAATATTCAAAGTATCTTTTGCATTATGGGGTTGAAAATGTATGGTAATTTGAGAAAAATACAGTCAAGAAACACACCGAAAATCTGATTGATTTAAATGCCTCATAAATTTCAAATAAATTATTCATAATGACCACCTTTCTATTTCTGGTGATATTGAAACCTATTTTAAAATTTCTTTTTCATCAGCATTATTTTATTCTTTTATTATAATTGTCATTATATTGATTTGAAACATTTATGGTATCCTACATTTTCAATTGATCATTGTTCTCCATGATTAGTTGGGTGCTGCATAGTTATTCTCGCAACATTATAAGTTTCATTTAATATTACACGGAGGCCTGACATACTGTGGGATATTTCACATCAAAGCGATAAATGCCATCGTCGTAGTTAACCGGCAGTGGTAACAGAGGCCCGAAATCTCAGAGTAGTTCAAGACTATCGATGTCATTCTTTTAAGTCAGGCCAACTAGAGGTGTTGAGGAAATATACCCTTATATGTTTTTCCTCTACCTTGTGTTTTTTCATATTTATCGGATGAATGGAATGACTATTTTTTCCTCTTCTCTCCTCCAGCTGTTGTTACAATTCTGATCACGTAAATATCTAAATCTAAAAACGGTATACTAGATATACATATTTCTAGTGACATCCATGATAATCCATGCCATACTAGTCTAGAGGAGAACAACTACTTAAATCGCGAAGGCTTGCATATTTGAATATTCCTAGCGCCATGAACAACATACTAACGGTACTGCATGGAGGTGATTCTGAATCCTGCCTCAACTCAATATATTCTACAAGATAAAGACCAGGGCAGTAGCTGAAACAACTAGAATTCTCTTTCAAATCGTCGCTATCGAATAACGAAATGGATCAATTACTCACGAATAAATATAGGGAAAAAATGTATAGCGAGTCGTCTCTAGAAAAGACAAATAATATCGACCAGAGCTGGCCATTGGAATTACCGCAAAGGATGTACAGGATACCCTAGCTATCTGTTTTAGACAAGAATAGTTCAAGAGGTAGATGAATCTACTAGAACACACAGAAAGAAAGCAACTGCTTGGAGAACCATGCAACCTGTTTGGATTGAAAGCCCCAGAAAAAAAGTCATACTGAAAACAGTGACAGATTCTTTGATTCTACTGTTCCTTCAAAGTAAATCTGCAAATCTATGAGAACCTTATTGCAGATCATGTGATGAAGAAGATGAAACAACCTCACATGCAATAAAAGAATGGGAAAATCTAACTCGCAAAAGACGAGTAATTCTGAGGGATAAGAGAAAACTGGAAGACACTCGGACACAATAACCCGGTGAAAGAGCTAATAGGCTGATTAGGAAAGCAAACAACTTTAAACAAGAATTAGTACTTTCAGGTAGGCACAAAAGCCTCTGAAGACTGAAGTATTCAATTCCCTAAACAAAGCAACAATTAATAATGAACAGTAAAAACTAATAACTAATTCCTATAATCAATGAGAAGAGGAAAAAGTATATAAAGAAGAACATTCAATAAAAAGTGCCGGGTTTCAACCAGGTGAATGTGAAAAATCGAATTGAGGTGTTGTTACTGGGTAGAAAACTAGCATATAACTGTGTGAGGAGTGAATGAGAATTCAACCTTTCAAGAGATTAAGTTTGGGTGGTGTTACCAGGTAGTTAATTCATCCTTACTCCTCATTCATTTCAGTAAAGTTCTTTCAGATTTTCTCTTTGATTTGATTGATTGAATATGTTCTCATCTTCAGTAATTAGCAGTGAAGAACCTTTAAACTCTATGAAGAACCTTCTATACTTGTGTTTAAATACAATAGATTCAGGAATGAAGAGAAAATCTAACCTATAATATAAGAACACATTGAATCCTAGAATTTGAGATGTACTAGTAGTAGTATAAGGATTCGAAAAAGAATATCGTCTTTCGCTTCGTCAACAATTATATTCAGCTATTTGCTCTTGTTTTCCAAATAAAGGTGAATTTGTACTATTCTTCGGATAAGTATTCGTGACTGAACTATATCATCTGAATCATCATTATGCTCTGATGAACATTCTTTGTCATCGTCGTTTGTTTCGGTTTCTCTGAATAGAAAGTAAAAAAGCATGAAAAGTATTAATCACTAGACGAATCATTACACTTTCTACAATTTCATCATGAAACAATCTTGTTTGTTAAGATTCATCTCTAAGATGACACATGCGAAAAGAATCTTAGTAGTCCGGCCGGTATGATATAATGGATTTACCATATGTTGCATTTTTTGAAATATCCTACAGCGCTTCATGATAAATTTTCATCCCCAAATTTTGTTCGAAGAAATGGGTCGTTTTATCTGGACGAGTATTGAGAAATATTTACTTCATAAGAGATTAGACAGTAATGAATATGAATTTAATTGAATCTACTTCATGAAAATGATTTATTCATTTATTCGAACGATATATATATATATATATATATATATATATATATATATATATATATATATATATATATATATATATATATATATATATATATATATATATATATATATATATATATATATATATATATATATATATATATATATATATATATATATATATTGAATACTGTCAAATTTAGATGTGGCAAAATCACGATCGAGAGGGAGCATAGTATGTAGAATGAATAATTATGGGTAATCTTAAGAGTAAGAATAGAAAAATTTTTATTTGATTCAACAGAACAGGGAAAAAAACCTTGTCCCACCGTCGCTGATACATCAGTAATAGTTAGTCTGTAAATGTGTTTTGAACAAAAAGTGGAAACAGAATGATTGTGTGAATGTTTCGTTCTTCAAGTTCACCAGAACTTCAATTGGTGGATGGTGGGATGCTAAAAAAATCTAAAATATAAAATTAAAAACAGCAGACAAACTTTGTGGTAGTATTCCTAGATAAATTTTGATGTTGCAACTCCAACAGTCAAACAATCGGATCCAATATGTGTAGATATAAAATAGTCAAAGACCAAATGATAATCAGTTTCCTCAGACTTACTACACTCGCAATTTGGACTATTTAAAGAATTTCACTTCAAAATAATACTATTAAAACGCCCCCAACTTATTCTCAAACTATTTAAGGTACATCAAATCTTTTTCTGTTTACAAAATTAGGAATATTTCGAATACGAATTGTATCAGAATTAAAATAACTACTGCTTCCCTTCAATTTTCCAAAGAGTTATCACATTGAAAGAAGTACGCAGAAAACCGAGTTAATAAATGGATTTCCAAGATTTCAGTCTCCAAACAGGTGGATTTAGAAGGAGATATATGACATTTCTTTTTTAAAGTGCTCATTGACTGCGAGAATGTGGAGGAATTATTTTAAATTGGACATGTAGTCAAGGAATTATGGTTGAGCTACCAATCATGATTATAATTCAGTTGGGAATCAATCTATGCAAATGATGCATCAAGATTTAGCAACACAAGAACAGTTCTCATCTGTAGAAAAGCACAGATTAAGAGCAGCAGTGTGAACGCTGGCTCCTAAGTAGATCCAACCAGTTTCTGTAGAATATTATTTCGTTTTCAGGTTTTGACTCAGTATAATGTTTGAGTTGAATGTTAATGTGGAACCCAGTGTGACACCAAGTTATGATTAGGTGAAAAATTATGAAATATCCCCAATTTTTTCAGCTATCGATGACTATTCAGATGCAAACGAGGTACCTTAGTTTTCGATGGATTAAAGTATAGATGACCCTCTCTGAAGAAAACTCGTTAATTAGTTTTGGAGTTGTCGTGACGAAATATAAAGCAATTTCATCGGCAGAAACGAACTTACTGAAAGAAATTGTTGGAATACCACATATATGCATATTGAATAATAAAGGTGAAAAAATAGATCCCTGTGGAAGACCATTACTACGAGTTCGAACAACTTTCTTCTTCAATAAAAACATGCAACCTGTTGTCTGACAAAATATTGTCAATAAGCTTAATAATTATGTTACTGTGGACAATCGTTAGTTTTTTTGATCTTTTCACACTTTATTATATGCTACAGAAAAATCTAAGAATACAACTCCTGTTGCCAAGCTACTCTGAAATCCCGACTCAACGCATCTTGTTAGATTCAGAACTAGTTATGAAGTTAAAGTGTTTTCTGAAACTATCTTACGAATGGGATAAAGCCTCATCAATAATAGGTTCTAACCTTAGTAATTGAAATCTCTCTGATTTATTAAAACAATCAGGAGGTAGAGTGATAGGATGATTGCTATTCGGATTTTCTCAACTTTTATCAGGTTCTATCAATCAAAATTGTGATAACCTTGGCATTTCTAGATTCGACAAGAATAATACTCCGCGAGCAAATCATAAAGAAAAGAGAATAGCCAATCTGATGCACTCTTTGCTGAGTTTTCGAAGAATTCTTGGAGCATAGCACCAATCCGTACAACTCTAGCTCTTCTAATACGATATATATATATAATACTAATGGTTTAAAGAAGCAAGAAGCTCACATCCGGAGACGATTTTTCATTATTTTCATATACCTTATAACCGCTTGAAATTAGACAACATTGCATGAACCATTTGAAATAAGTTTTACTTTGCCCAATTTTGTTCAACAAATCCCGATAACTTCGACTAAAATGAGACAAATCAATTTTACTCATTACCTCATTTCACTTGTTCTTCCTACCATAAATTAACGAACGGAAAGAAGCATCAGCCGTTTCCTTGGACGGATTTTGTTGATAATCTTGACATTGAATATTACATTCCTTTGACCAACCAGGTATATGGTTTTGGCAAAATATTCGAAGAATAAATTATTGACTTGCAATTTTAATTACATCGAATTTTAAGTAATTCCGACATAATGAAGAAATCCATCTCAGGACACTATCCATTTATTTGGAAAAATTACCCCAATCAGCTTCCTTGAGATTTTATCTGGACCTCTGCAGCAAGATCAACACAACACAGGAAGCTGAAAACACAACAACAATGAAACTTGTCAACACTAAATGTGTCGAAAATCTAAGAGAATCCTACTATTAACAGATAATAATGGTACAGATTATTAATATTATTATTAACATAAGCTTAAATCCAAGGACAAATCCTGTAAACGCTAATGAATTATAAGAGAAAGATATAAATTTAAAAAGAAAAATAACAGAAAATTACACAAAATAAAGTTCGAATAGAAATCCGTCCAAACAAGAAGGCGCCATACTATTTATAAACTTATTCACAGTTTCAGCCGCAACCACTTCGCCGTCAAAATTGTTCCACTCTTCAAATATACGATTCACAAAAATATAATATCCTGCCGCGAACTTCTTTTTTTTTTTAATTTTGAGATAGTGTCGTCGTAGCCGGGGACTCTTCATTAGTTCGAATCTAATCAGATGATTATGATTTTGCTTCCATCTGGCTGAAAGAAAAGTATTTTTTGACCTAGTATAAAGAATGAGATAATTCCTTCAAAAATCATCATAAATTCAATCCAATTGATATATTTTTTACAGTATATTTCCATAAATGGTAGTGACAATTGAAATCGCTAGAATAAAGACATGAAATTACTTCAAAATCAATTGACCAGATACGTCTGGATACTTTATTAACATTGACGATATAAATATCGAACGTTTGAAGAGCTTTGAGAGAGACAATGTGTAGAAGATGCTGTAACAACCAAAAATAATGAAAGGATTAATTACACAGGTCTGCAGCAAAAATGCTGTCTGGATATTTTCAAGCGATTTCTATGTATTTAGGTGTTCTGAAAATAAAAAACATACTCAAAAAATTCCAGAACGAAAGGTTATTTTACAAAACGCAAAATTTTATTACAAAAAACGGATTTTTTGGGCTGAAAAAGGATTAACTTGTAGTATAAATGATAGGTATAATTTTATTTTGATTACTGTTTTAAAATGTTTACAGGACATAACTATCATTAATTTCTGAATAAGGAGCACCCTGTTTGACCTACATTAACAAGTATAAACATGTTGTAACCTGAACGTGCGCGCTCCGATAGTGTAGAAGTGGCGCGGGACAATTACGTGTTAACTCATCATTGTTTTATAGATCTTGGTTCAATACCGTGCAATGTCGTCTGTGCGGAAGTGTTTGAACTGTTCGGTAGTTTCTGTTACATTTGTGGAGAATATATGACATTAAAGCAACAAGTTTATATTATGGACTTTGTTAAAAAAAGTATACTTCGCGTATTTTGGCTTCAAACTTGGAGATCAGGATAAAGTATGGGCACCTTATAAAGTCTGCAAACGATGTTGAAGAACTTCGAAATTGGTTTGAGGGCAAAAAAAAGCTTTCGGATTTGCGATTCCTATGGTATGGCGCGAGCAAAAGAACCATAGCGATGATTGTTACTTTTGTTCGTGTAATGTGAAAGGGTATAATTCAAAACGGAAACAGTCAATTTCATACCCCAATCAGCAATCAGCTATTCGTCCCATCCCTCATGAGACCGAAATACTAGTGCCCAAGGCCTCTGCTACCTTGGAAGAGGTTCCAAGTTCTGACGAAGATGGTGCTGTACCTACACCCGATGACCAGTCAACTTTTGAATTTGAAGATGCCAGAAGTCCAAAATTGTATTCCCAAAGCGAGCTTAATGTAAGAGACTTGAATCTTCCCAAAAACGCTGCTGAGTTGCTTGGATCAAGACTAAAAAGCAGGAACTTACTTTTGCCGGGAGTGTCTTCCTCCTGGTTTAGATATCGTGAAAATCAGTTTACTTCCTACTTTGACTAAGAGGACGAGTTGGTTTATTGCACCAATATTGAAGGTTTGATAAATACATTTAAGATCTCATACGACCCAGAAGAGTGGCGCATTTTTATAGATTCTTCAAAAAGAAGCCTTAAAGCAGTTCTGCTTCACAACGGCGGTCTCTATGCTTCCATTCCTGTCGGTCATTCCGTACACCTAAAAGAAATCTACAAGAACTTGAAATTGATTCTTTGTAAATTAAAATATAAAGACCACGGTTGGCAAGTGTACGGTGATTTCAAAATCTTGGGCATGGCGCTCGGACAGCAATCTGAGTTTACTAAATTCCCTTGCTTTTTGTGTCTATGGGATAGTAGAGACCGAACAAATCATTGGACCAATAAGTGTTGGCCTGCTAGGAGCTTAAAGTTGGCGGAAAGAATGTCCTGCATGAAACTTTGGTGCCTCTTCATAATCTTTTTTACCACCTCTTCACATAAAGCTGGGATTGATGAAGCAATTTGTAAAGTCACTTCCAAGAGATGGAAATTGCTTCAAATACTTCAACTTGCCTCTAGGAGGCAAAGTTGAAGGAAGGTTTTTTTTTTCGTTGGACCAGATATGAGACGGCTTATGGCTGATCCACTATTCGTCACAACCATGACGGATCCTCAAAGAGAAGGGTGGATTGCCTTTATAGAAGTTATAACAAAATTTTCAGGCAATAACAAAGAACCTAACTATAAACAAATCGTCAAAATAATGTTGAAAGCATTTCAAGCTTTAGGTTGCTTAATGAGTTCAAAAGTACATTTTCTTCATTCCCACCTCGACTATTCTCCAGAAAATTTAGGAGACGTCAGTGAAGAGCAAGGTGAACGATTTCACCAAGATATTAAGGAGATAGAAAAAAGATACCAGGGAAGATGGAGCGTCTCAATGATGGCAGACTACAGTTGGACGCTTGAGAGAGACCTTCCAGATGCTTCCCATAAGCGAAAATGTACCAAAAGGGTCTCACTGGGCAAAAAAAATGTGTTAAGTGCTCACTAATTAATGTATTTTAGTTAAGAAAATAGGTTTTGATACGCAATTATAGATTACTTTATTGAAAAAACAAATTATGTTTTATTTTAAGATAATAACTTGTTCAGCATAAACACCTACATTGTCAGAAAACGTGACGTGTCATTTTCGAATTCAGCACACCCAAAAACATAAGAATTACACGAAAAAACCGAAACAGATCTCAACTTTTATTTTTGCAGACTTGTGTTATTAAAGCAAAGTGCTAGACCATATATAGGTTTAAAAAGATAATCAAATAATACCTGGCGATATTCCGCAGTGCTGATCTTCAGACGCAGTAAGTGTTTCTGATAAAATGAGTATTTTCTCTCTATGGAATCTCGCTCATTTCGAAACATATTTACTTCCGTCCCTCTGAATAACTGCAATGTTAAAACTTATAACATAAACAAGCATAAAATCTAACCTAACCTATCTAATCAACCTGGTAGGTGTTGAAGAACAGGTTCAGTCTTTCAAGAGAAGGTAATTATGTTTGAATAGAGATGCAGAAACATGGCCCTCAAAAAAAAGGATGACCAACTTCCTTAATTAACTAACTAATATTGAACTATGAAAACATGGAAAATTCAGAATAAAAATTACAACATATGAATAAATTGATACTGACAGATGAAAATAATGATTTGATTCTATTCGAGTCAAGGTCTTTTCAGCAATGTTTGGGATCCAGTCTCATTGAATGCATATATTACCTGTAATTCCTGCAGGAAAACGCGGTCTTTGCTGATCCTGTCTAGTGTTTGGCCCCTAACCTTAAAGAAATATCGTGGTAGTTTTACATGTCCCGAACGAACCACACTCATATTTTCTTTCTTTTTCGCAAATCGGATTGCGAGTCGATTTTAGTGTTATGATTTTTGCTTCCTTGAAATCGGGAAACTCGCATAAACTCGAATAATCAAATATGAACTAGGATTGAGCAGACTACACTCAAGACGTCGCTCAAACTATTCCATCAAATTTTTTTCCCGCTATTGGTAAATATTTCATTTATGCAGACAATAACGCTTGCCCTCTCTGCTTCGCCTTCAGTACTGAATTAATTATTATCCAACTCCTCCATCATCAGCAATATCCAGAAAACTTTGAGTAATTAACAGAGGTTCCTTATTTTTACTCATGTTACCCAGGACCGTTTCATATTCGTAGAATATCAGAAATAATGAACAAATACTGTAAGAATAATGTACGGGTCAGAATTTTCGAAATAGATTTATACCTTGATATAAAATTTCCTTTTCGCGCATTGTGACTTTTTCTATTTGTCTTTGTCCATAACTTCCATTTTTTTCATATTGTCAATTTTTAATTTGTATTTCGTAAGTTCAAACTCTTGAACTTGATAATTTTCACCATTGAATACCCAAAACGACGAATAAAGACACAATTTCACCTTTTTTCAGATATTGGCTAATTAAACATAATGCGCCCCAATGAGTAGCATGTTGAAAAATTAAAGTTTTCCATAAATCATTCATGAATTATCCTAGTCGAGTCTACGACAATTACGCTCATTGACATAATATCCAAATCCTTTTATTGTTAGTTCTGAAAATTAGATTTTTCTTGAAATATCATCTGGCTACTATTCGATACAATTTGCCACTGTACAACGTTTTGAGTTTTCAACTGGCATTAGTTTTTGTATTATTTCTACCTGATTTGCTAACTTGTCGTTATTCTACTATATTCTTATCTTTCATTAGTGTTGAGCCTTAAGTCAAAACTCATGACTGTTAGGTTACAATTTCCCTCGATCATTATGTTTTTCGTCATCGCTGTTGATGATATATGATGTGATGGTCTTGAAACACTGCCATCATGGGCTGTTCCTGCTTCATTTTTATTGTATGTCGAGTTGAAGTTCGAACTGCCGATTAAGAACATTACAAATGTCATCACTAGCATTATCTGCCAAGTCAGCATTACGTAGAAGTTATCAATGAGAAGTGGTTGAACGTACTTATCCGGCTCAATAACCGAAGAATCAGAATCTGCTTTCTATTCATCAGAAATTTCACAGTCTTGAATCATTTAGAGAGGTAGTATTTTGGTTTATTCGGACACCATTGATGGGATAGTCGAAGCAACTTTGATCAGCTAAGAGTAATATAGAAAACAATGTGAAGGAGCAAGTGAAATGGACCTTCCGTCTACGAGACTGATCAAATTAAATATCATAGTTAACCAGACTGACAGACCGACCACCTTTTCCGAGATTAGAATTGATCTTGAGGAAGCACATGATGCTCTTTACTGCTGTGTTTGACGATCAGGTCTATACTGATGTCACAGTCGAGTGGCCATCATGTTCAACCTTGATCGTCGTAGAAAGCTTGAACCGTATCTGCCTCACAGTCTGGTGTTCCGACGGGAGAGTTAAGGTTAAATACTCTTGTGAAACTTGTGACTATGAATTATAGACCTGGAAGTTGAACCAGATCAATATGGTCTCAACGACGACTATGAAATTGTCATTTTTGAAAAATTTTGCAATACTTATTACAAGCTTTTACTTAACTTGCAATGCATGTATGTTTCTCTGTTCGGGTATTATAGCATATAAATTGTGTCAAACGTATTAAATTTGAAATGACGTTTTAAGTTGACAGTAAAAGTTTAAGTGTTAAAATTTATTTTTTTCTTTTTAACGCATTTAAATACAAGCTTGTTTTCAAAGAATTTATTTTACCTCAATTTCATTTTATATTGACGTTGAAACATTTGAACGCGTTGCTGTTTTGAACACGAAGTTCTACAAGTATCAAACAGCACAAGTCATAAATGTCAACTATACGATGTCAGTGCACCGTCTCTGTTTCATTTATTTTGAAGAACAGCTTTCAGTTATTAAGACTCGTTGGTTCAGATTATTTATTAATATGCTGCCAATAACTCTTTCCTTGAAGTATAGTGTCCATCTACTCTGAATTCAATTTTTTCATTTGATTATGCAGATTTTCATAACAAAATTAAACTATCTGGAAAGAAACATTCACACGTCCAAGGTTATAAATTCGAAGTTATACATTTGAAGTTTATCCTTCATCATGAAAGAATACTGATTTGATGTGAGTTTTAAAGATATGACAACTTTCATGAAGTAAATAATTTTGGATGGCTCCAAATGGATAATTAGGATTTTTTCCATCGGGATTGTGTTATGTACCATACCCGAGGTGACACAAATGATATCATCGATCGTCTGCGAATAACTGTGTTATCAGCACTTTTGTAAACGTTCGCTAGAGAGGGCACCGCTGCTCTGTAACTCCCTCGCATTTTTCGTGGATAAATAGGAGTGGTTGTTCTACAAAGATGCACAAAGAATACAAATAGGAGAATCAACTTAGAAAATATATAGGTAGATTTCTTTAAGTAGACCGAATGAAATTGAACATGCCGAATCAATAGTTGAATGAAATTGTTGCTTCAACAAGGGTTTCCGGAGAAATAAAACCTAACCTATCCAAAGAAACCTCGTTTTTTGATATTCAGATACACTTTCCGACAAAATTCTTACAGAACACCTTCACTCTTACAGAATTAATTCACTCAGATACCAGACGTTACTGATATTTTAACGACTAATGAAATAGAAATGAAAGATTTCGTGTTCTTCCACTTGTTTTTGTAATTTTTCTGAGCTACCCTTTGAAGGCAATCGTAGGAGGCTTAATATATTGTGAAAGCTTCTCTACACTCTCTTCTTCGATCATTTTGTAATTCATATCAAAATTTGACATAAAATAATATGTCACACATGAAAACTTGACATTGGTATATGCTCAATATAGTCATCTACTATTTCTTCCATTCGAACAAATGAATAAATAGAATTTTCAAATTTAACATTCTACAACCTTTGTTCAATGAAGAATGAATTCTACGAGAGAATTACTTTTAACCTAGCGCCAACTCATTTCGTAATAATAAAAACGAAGCAAGTAATGTTAACGGGAAAATTTCATTCAAAATAAAGATTTTCCTGAATCTGGAAACAAAGCATCTCCGGATATGAGAATATGCATCAATTCTTCACATTATTTAAATACAGTTCCCAGTTTCATGAATGGACATTTGATAACGTATATTTCAATGTAATATAACAAAGCAAAAATTATACAGTAATTTCATGAGCTTTTAGGTTCTTCACACAAGCCAATGCCATATTTTACATTTGTTCAACACCAAATTATCATAATATTATTCATTATATATACTATACATTCATATAATATAAATTCAAGTAGCTCTAGATGGGGTTTATGAACGTCAATGCTACGACAGAAAGATTTTATCTTCAGCAATTGCATTTCAAGCCTATTATACATTCCATTCGTTGTTAATAAATGGGATATCTTTCACCGAAACGTATTAAAAGTCCACTGTTTTTATTGAATGGGATCCTAGAACTCCTCTATTCCCAAACAGCACATTATATGTCGTCAGTTAAATAGAGTGCAGTTTCTTGGTCCCCCTTGTAAACTTGTCATAAGTCGTCATTTGTCGGGACAATTTTATAGAGATATACGCATGTGCCCCTTAGCACTTTTCAAAAGATTCTAAAATCGTCCTTGTTTCAAATGATAACATTTTCAGTGTTTTCAATTCACGGCTTTGTATATGAAACTAATTTCAATAATCATGCCCAACGTTAACTATAATCTACAATGCGTATTTTGGCCTCCTTTTTCCGATGACTCGTTATCTGAACCAATTCATCTATGTTCTTCGGTTTTAGTTCGTCAAAGCAGGCACCAATCGATTGCGGCTTTCAATGTCAATTCCTACTTACTTGCTTAAGACTTTGTATTCAGTCTGACTGTTGAACAGACGGATCAAATAATATTGACATTTTTTTTGTATTGTCAAGAGTTTCGCTTAAAAATTTTTGAGTTCACATGCAGGGATATTGAACTACGTTGAGGACATCTAATGTACCAACGAAATACAGAAAACAACGCACATGTTGGAGATGTTGCAATCCTAGTGAATAAACGGCTTACACACAAAGTGTTAAAATGAGATCATACTAACAGGGTAATATACATAACTATAAAGATATCACAACGTTACAAACTTCAAGTATTCCAAGTATATGCCCTACTTCGACCGCAGAGGATGAGGAAATAGAGAAATTTTATGAAGATATCTCAATGGCTCAGAAGGATGAAAAGCCCACTTCACTCTAATAATAGGTGACTTTAATGCAATAGTAGGCGATGCTAAAATAGATAACCTACCGAATAGAGGAAAACATGGATTGGGCACGATCAACGAACGAGGAGAAAGATTATTAGACTACAATCAAAGTCAAAACCTATACTGTATGAACACTTTCTTCCAGAAACAAAGACAGCGGTGATGGACATGGCAGAGCCCGGACGGGAATACTAGGAATGAGATCGATTATATAGTAACGAATAAAAAACATATTGTAAAAGACGTAGCAGTTATCAATAAATTTAAAGTCGACAGTGACCATAGGTTATTAAGAGCAAAAATAGAAATCGTGGCCAAAAAAGAAAGAAACAAGCTGATACGTCCAAAACGCTTGCCAACAAACGAAGACCTAAAGCAAAATATGGTTCAATATCAATCAAAACTAAGCAAAAAACTAACACCTGAAGAAAACTCAACTCGACTAGACATTAACAGTCTTGAAAGAAAGATAACGGAAGACATACAAGTGGCAACAAAGACCATATGCTACAGGGCAAGAACAAAACCTAAAAATTAAGCCAAGGCACGCTAAGGTTAATGGAAGAAAGGAAAGTAATGGATAGATTTAATCCAGAATACAGGAACTGAACAGGGCTATAAGACGAAAGACTAGAGAAGACATACGAAATTACAACACAGACTATATACAACAAGTCATAGAAAACAACAGTGACATGAAAGTCTTAAAGAGAATTACTAACACCGGTATACCCAGAATACATCAATTGAAAAACAACCAAGGTGAAATAAAATATGAAAAACGGAGATAATACAGATTGTTGAAGGCTTCTATACTGACCTGTATTGGTCTAAGAAACCCAAACCTGAAACAACGAATCTTAGTAACATAACAAATGTCGGTTCCGAGGACATGCCTGAGATTGAGGGCAAGAACAAAACCTAAAAAATTAAGCCAAGGCACGCTAAGGTTAATGGAAGAAAGGAAAGTAATAGATTTAATCCAGAATACAGGAACTGAACAGGGCTATAAGACGAAAGACTAGAGAAGACATACGAAATTACAACACAGACTATATACAACAAGTCATAGAAAACAACAGTGACATGAAAGTCTTAAAGAGAATTACTAACACCGGTATACCCAGAATACATCAATTGAAAACAACCAAGGTGAAATAAAATATGAAAAACGGAGATAATACAGATTGTTGAAGGCTTCTATACTGACCTGTATTGGTCTAAGAAACCCAAACCTCAAACAACGAATTTTACAACTAGCCCTCAACCAGATGAAAAACGGCCGGGCCCCAGGCGACGATAACATTACAAGCGAAATGCTAAAATTGGGAGGACAGGTCACTTTGGAAGCAATAAAAATATTACTGAATAAATGCCTAACAGAAGGTAGTGTTCCGGAAGGATGGAACAATGCACACGTTGTGTTGTTGTACAAAAAGGTGACAAATTTAAGATAGATAATTACCGACCTATTAGCCTTTTACCACACCCTTATGAATTGTTATCAAAAATTATCACAAACAGATTGACAAACAAATTTGACAGCTATCAACCGGCAGAACAAGCAGGGTTTCGCAGAGGATATAGCACAACAGAACACCTACAAACTCTTCGTACACTTATTGAAAATGTCACGAATACAAAGTGCCAATACACCTAGCCTTTGTAGACTATAACAAAGCCTTCGATTCTATAGAACTGTGGGCAGTATTTCAAGCCCTCGATAATGCTAGAATAGATTCGAGATATAAAAACATCCTACAGAATATATATGAACGAGCGACTATTCAGGTGAGACTAGACGATGACATGCAAACCAAAAAATCCTGATAAATAGGGGCGTGAGACAAGGCGATGTGATATCGCCAAAATTGTTCACACTTGCAATGGAGGACGTGTTTAAGAAGTTGGAATGGGATAGAAAAGGTATAAATGTGGATAGAAAATTCCTGAACCATCTCCGGTTTGCAGATGATATAGTTCTAATAAGCGATAACCTAGAACATCTCCACGAAATGATGCTAGAACTCAAAAGAACATCGGAAGAAGTAGGATTGGAAATGAATCTGACAAAAACTAAAATAATGACAACGGAGGACGCAATATTGGAAGTCGACGGCAATGTTATAGAGAAAGTGAATGAATATCTATACCTTGGACACACTATAAAGATAGGTAAAGACAATCAAACTGCAGAATTGTCAAGAAGAATAAGAATCACTTGGTTAGAACCACACAACGCGCAATCTGAGCCCGCATATTAATATGTCTACTACACATTTCAGTCCATGCACCATTATACAAAAGTGAGGGGGCGCCCCAGACTGGATGACATAAAGGATCAGTGTTTTATAGATTCCTCACTTTCGATTCTCTTCTGTTGGGAGAACCGGAACAAAGTTAAGATAGTAAAATCTAATTGATTGGGTATTAAAACATAATATGTTTCAGACCACCTATGATCTGTAGTTAACTCTTCTAATCGTCACTCTGGTTGTGTGCAGGCTTGTTTCTGCTTTTATACAGATATAAAACGGCGATAGTTCAATTAATAACTTCATTCCTGCAGGGGGAATTTTTCATGGCCCTTTACTGCTTACGGTCATTGGGCTTCGGTTCTTGTCTAGATGCCTCCTACACTTGACATCTATTCTCTTTCACCATATGCTATCTCCCTATATTATGATCAATCTGACCATTCTAATTGTAATTCTGTAATTCATTCCAGGAATGAGCATTCTACTTTCGTTTAACTTTGAAGTCTGTAGTGGATTTGTGGGCCTTAAGCTCATCTTATAAAGATGTTTATCCCACCTGAGGTTCTCATCTACATGCCTGTTTTACCTGTAGAAGAAAAATTCAGGTTTTTCCTTCCTGCATGATGATCTAAGCTGATTTTATGAGGTGCTTATTCTCATTCCTTCCCTTCTGTTTCAATCACAGGCAAGGTTTAGGGAGAGTTCGGGTTATGAAAAAAGAAAATATTCTAAAGCAGACAAATCCAAATAAATGTAGAGGTGTCTGTTATAGCTACCATAATAGACAGACTCGGATCTTTCATATTCATTTACTGGGCGACAAGAAAAATTCCGTGTAACATTGATCAGGAGGTTTCGTATTCAGATTGATGAAGACGAATAAATGAAGAAAAAATATTGTATTATCTTAGACACCAATTGAATATTTTCGTTCCTGGGGATATGTGAACCAAGGGTACAAACATTTTCCTTATTAAAGTTCACAAATTGAAAGCAATAAAACACTGAAAATTATTGTTTTATTAACAACATTGAAAAGTGGAGACTTGTTGCATATAAAATTTTTCCAGATGTGACTTCGGAGATGTCGGTTGACTTTGATTCTCGTTTTTCTTCAGGAAATTACAAATTCGACCAAATGACTTTATGAAACTAAAGATTATAAGTTTTGGATTCTGTGAAGTGTTGAGGCTTATTTTATGTAAATATAAAATGGCGGTAGTAAGAAAAATAACATCATGCCTACCAGGGGGAAGTATACTTAAGCTTGTTAGCCTTCGAACCTTATCTAGATGCCTCCTGCAGTTACTTTCTTCAATTTTCTTTCAACATATATTGGCTCCCAGTACTATGATTAGTCTGACCATTTGAGTGTCAATCTTAAGATTCATTTAAAATTTATCACATCATTCTTTTTTAACCTTGACTTCCAAAGTGGCTTTGTAGTCCAGTAGGTTATCTTGTAAATGTGTATATCCCAAATTGATCCTTTATCTAAGATAGCTTCAAAAATAGTAGCCCCTACTTGCCTGTTGCACCAGTAAGAAGAGAAATTCAGGCTTCACCCTTCAGCAAAAGGTTTTTGTGGGGACCTCATTCCTAGTTCTTTCTTTCTGTTTCAAGTACAAGCAAAGCTTAAACGAAAGTTGGGTTTATGAGAAAGCATTTGGGAGCAGACGAATCAATATAAATCTAAAAATATCTTCTATTACTGCCATAGTATGCTACTATTGAATATGTGACATAGTAGTACGAAAATTCTCCTTATGAAGATCAGTTTTATATTTGCTATATAACATTCGAGAGAATATTTATTATATAATTTATTTTAAATCGACACGAGTGAGTAGAGAAATTTCCCAAATATGAATTTGGGGGTGGAGAGGGTGGTCTAAGATTAATATCCTTCTTCAATGAATACATATTCGATCAAATATCCTCAGGAAAACTGAAGATTTTCCTTATATTCACCATACCGCTTAGAACAGGCATAATGAAACCATAATATTATAATTATAACAATCGATAACTTGCTTGTCTCTGATCTATGGTCTGATTACTATAAACAGTTTCGATTATTTTCTGTCCTCTATTAATATTATTTCTACTTGTGAAAGGAAACATAGATTACAAATTTCTTGCTCATTCGTCCTTCTGGAAAATAAGGGAATATTTTCATTTATCTTTACATCCTCAGGAAAGAAAGCGAAGAAAGAAGGTTTGTGGGTGAATTTCATCAATTTGTTCAGTTTATTCGTTCTTATATTGCTTCATTAACCGCAAACCGAACCATATATTACCGGAATAATTATATAGTCTTTTCCGTTGTAACAAATTACCAAGATTGATTTAATTTTACTAAGTTTCTCAATATCGTGAGCGATATTACCTTGTTTAATGTCTAACTAAATTACTGTTTACTTGGCTGGAGATTAAGAGCAGCGCCACATAATTTCCAACATTTTGAACACATTTGGGGCTTGCTGTTATAAGTCTAACAAATGGATATTGCTCGAGAATGAAATGAATAATTCAAGTTATTATTAGAACGATTAATTTGCTGTAAATTACAATTTGCGAAATTACGGGTTTCCTTAGTGAGAACAATAAAAATTATGTACATTTGCGAAGAAAGTGAAATTATGATTATTCGAATAGAATTGCAACTATAACTTCATGGCTATAAAAATTTTATTACATCTTTAGTATTTATGATTTTGATTTCATTGTGAAAAGAGTTTCTACATACTGAAATGGTTTCATGGAAACTCTTGAATTATATATATATATATATATATATATATATATATATATATATATATATATATATATATATATATATATATATATATAAAACACCGAAAAGTAAGCAGAAAAACATTATGGCAGTACTACTAAAAGGATTTTAATATTTCTACCCAATTAAAAAAGAACCTGATACTGTATTTATATGTTGGAAACCACTTGAAGATCGATATATTCGACAGTCCTATACCGAATACCAGAAGATTCCTCAGCCTCACCACACTTGCAACATGAACTATCTACAGGATTCTATTCGACAAATATTCTGTTACATCGCCCTTGACCTGTTATTAAACAATTCAGGGTACAACAAACATTTCTTTTGAGAACAAACTAAAGAACCTTCTGAGTAGGATCTAGGAACATATTGAAAAGAACTACTTTACTCCATGCTCATTTCCAAAGGGCTAACAATTCGAAAGGTGCGACCAAATCGGTTTACAAGATTGCATTCTCAAAAAAAGTAGACCCCAAAATCTTGAATAAGTGGAAACAGTTCCGAAAGAGATTGATTGTCTACGGATATATGGAAGGATTATATCACAGAGCACATGAAGCCAGGGAATTGAGGTTGAGATAATGGTACTACTCATAATCCTCATGGCATTGATTCAATAAGGAAACAATTTTATGCAACTGAGCACTATGTAGCTTAATAAAAGTACTTTACTCAGCTGTTAAAAAGACCAAAGCAAGACCAGCAGTTCGAAGATTATGAACATTAGAGATCCCCAAGTAGACCAGATAGTTTCTGTAGAATTCTATTTCTTACTCTTTGTTTATATCTCAGTTTATAAGATTATGTTTGAAGGTTAATGGAGAGTCTAATATGACACCAAAATATTTGGCATAAAAATTATGATTTAGTGGAGAATCATTATGAATACTCTCAATTCCCTACCTTTATAATCATCATTCTGCTGAAAACCAGAACACTCAGTTCAAAATTTCCAGATCGGTAGTCCAAAATTGCTCAATAATATCCAAGTTATCATGACGAGGAGCAAAATCATTGGCGTGGAGGAAATTACAAGGAGAAGTTGTAGGAATTTTAGATTATGTAAATTGAATAATAAAAGTGCCAGAACAGATCATTGTAGAAGATCGTTTTTAATAGTGCGAAAACGACTGATATTCTCCCAAATGAGAACAGGAAGCCTTCTGTCAGACAACATAGCCTTATTCAGTTTAATAGTTGTACTACAGTGAACTACCTTATTGACCATCTTTCCATACAGTATCGTATGTTTAAGAACTATAGATGCATCTAATGGATTTTGTTTTATTCGTTCTTCGTTTTCTTTTTCTACTTTTATAAAGTAACGAACTCGTTATCGTATTCATCCTGCAGACACCCAGAAGAATAATTACTCGAAATCTCAATATTCACTCCTGTCATATGTGTAGGAGTAGTTCATCCAGGAAGAAATTTATAGATCCAACAACAATACTTATATGTCTATTAGAACAAAAAATATTTTCGAGGTAGAGGGTGTCCATTACAAAAGTTTCCTGTTACTTACTTCTGAAATCACAATTAGCAATTGAGTGACGGAGTCATTATCATGAGATAGTTCACCAGCATAATTTCGTAACTAAACATTTGCAATGTTTTGACAATCACTTCTTATCGATTCTATAGTATTTTTCTATTTTAAAAATGGGTAAGTACGAAAATTTCTATTGTTGTTCAGCCACTTATGTGAAATTAAATGAATTGAAAATGAAATTAAAACATTGTGATTCTTTCATTATCTGTCATATATCGGCTCCTCTCTAAACATAATTCTCCCCAAGTCAGATTCTCAGAAATTGATATATACTTTGGCAAACAAACAATCTGCGAAAAAAGCCCTTGAACCAAATACCCTGAGACTTTGTCGTATTGATTCAGGGCTAACCAGTCTCCATTACATTCGGATCACTATGAAAACAGTTGAATGGATACCCCAAGCCTTCGGCCCATTCTTGTACAAGTCCAACCTAGGTCACCTATCGCTACTGCTTCAGCACAATCTACGGAAGTAAAATTTCGTGATTCTTATAGCATTATTACTGAAAATTACTCGCGATACTCCCAAAGTTGATCACTACTGCTGCTATCGATATGACAGGTGCCTAAAATTAATGTGCTTGTCACTTCGTTCATTCTACTTTGATATTTCAACAAGAATTGTCGCTATTTCAGATTGAAAATACCGAAAATACAACACATTTTTAATGAAACCACTGGTTATTCAAACGAAAATATATTCAATCTTTTTCGATTCTAGAATGTCAAAATATATATATATATATATATATATATATATATATATATATATATATATATATATATATATATATATATATATATATATATATATATATATATATATATATATATAATATATATATATATATATATATATATATATATATATATATATATATATATATATATATATATATATATATATATATATATATATATATATATATATATATATATATATATATATATATATATATATATATATATATAGATAGAGATTACAAAAATTCTAGGAGAACAAATGTTTGGATCAAATAAACTTGATCAACGTGAAAGCTGAAAATTGTATTTATAGATAGGTGTTTGTTAGTTAAAAGTCAATGAAACAAATCTACAGGAACAAAGCGTATTTTCAGGACAGTTATAGTTCTGTTGCGAAGAGTGAATCAGCCTGTGTATGTGCTACTTTGTAGAACTTTTTTATTTGGGTAATTGGGTCATCCGGTGAGTTCGTAAAGATAGGTGAAGTTGAAATTTGGTACTCATTTCGTAAACTGCAGACTATCAGTGGCGTACTGCAAAAAGTAGGGGAAAGAAAAAAAGGAGATGACGAAAGGAGAAAATCGTTTCAAAATAACGAATTTTATACACTTCAAAAATATGGATCACCCTGTATATGTGCTTCTTGGTTAACTTATCTTATTTTAGATATTCAGCCATCTGGCAAATAGCAAGAAAACCACAAAAGAATTATATTAGACGAAGAACAAATATTTTAATCAAACAAACTAGTGAACTTAATATTTAAGAACATACATTTCGGTTTCATATATTTTTGCTCAACTAAAATCTACATTGCATCAATTATCATAATCATTCTTTACTCTGTTTACGAACATAATAGACGATGTCATATGTCGGAGAAAGTGGAACTTCTGAAAGACAGGTTGGATAGATTTATTAACAGTTACATTGTTGAACTTCTTCACGGATGAGTCAAGTTCGATTTCGATTGAGCCAACACGAAGTAAGCTCAGACTTCTTTAGGTCATCATTATAAAGGCGTTCGAAAATACGCGGCTAATTCCCACGCATCACATATTTCTTTGATGCCTGTTATCTCATAAATAATCTGTGATTAGGCTAGATACTGGAAGGTGTATTTCATTATTCATTAGAGTAAAGCACCGGATTATTATTTAGGTATTAGGCAGGAATTTCAGATAGAAACTTTCGAATGAACATTAATGAACATAAAAAATTACTTTCTGTGTTGAACAATAGAAGGTTTCGATTCGAACTAATCATTTTTTAGACTTGAAGTTTTAAGCATTTAACATTGGTTAGCTTTGAAAAATTAATATCTAGGTCAGATGGTATTTATGGGAATAGGTTTTTATGGCTGCATGCACACAGGTCAGTGGCGGCTCGTTGAGAAAATCTGTAGAACGATATCATCAATTATAAAATCACAACGAAATAAACAAAAGAAAACCGTTCGGCAGAGCTTACTGATAGGTATATTGCGTCTTCCCCTCTTGGGAATCTGCTCAGCAAAAATATATAGACTTTTGTGAATTTTATCAATTTTGAGGTCTAGGAAAAGTGGAAAAATAATTCCAAAGAGAAGTGTCTTATAATAATATGCCTTGGATATGCTTTGATTGAAAATTTTCGAACTCGTCGCGATTCAGAAATTGACAGTTGATGATAAAAACAAACAAGTACTGTGTTTCAAGGAATTTTACTTAATAGTTGCGATTCGTAACTCGTTTCACTACACCGTAGCTTCTTTAGACGTATGAATGTACAGACAATAAATGAGAATATAAATATAAATGTTCTCGAATAATTACTTATTGGGTTGCTTCTTCTTAAGTGGTTATTTATGACAGATATATCGAATAAAATTAAGGAATAGATTGCTCCTCGAAGAGATTCAATAGAGGTGAAGGGCTTAAATCGACTTGTTCATTGATGAGTTTACCTGAGTGTTTGTATTTATTTATTTCTAAAGTTTCCCAAAGATCAACCTTCTAATATTTTTTATCTGTATGCAAAATTTCAAACTGTGGGTCGAGAGATTATTTTCTAAGAGATGATTCGCGTAATTTGAATCTGATTTTTATTTGAAAAACTGCGTTTATGTTCCGATATTCTAATATTAAAACTTCTATATGTTCTACCAATGTAGAAATTATCACAGTCATTGCAATTCAATCTATAAACACCCGATTTGGTTTCATTATTTTTATATATTTACCTAAATTATTATTAGTTTGGAAAGCTATGTTGAAATTATTGCTACTCAAGAATGATTTCAGTTTTTCACTTGTAATGCCAAAGTAGGTAAGGTGTTGAATCAATGCGATTCTACTTTGTTTTTATTTAAAATATTATTTATTAGTTTGGGATTGTAACCATTATTTTTGGCTATTTGTTTAATCAAATTTAATTCTTTGTTGAAATTTTCTGGCGATAACGGGATGTTAATCAATCTATGAATAAAACTATTGAATGCCGACATTTTGTGTTGATACGGATGACACGATGAGTTATGTATTATAATATCTGTATGTGACGGCTTATGGTAAATTGCGAAGACATGTTTTCCATTTTCATTCGAAATTGTTACGTCTCGGAAATTTATCGAATTATTGCTTTCTATTTCGGTTGTGAATTCAATTTTTGGATGTAATGAATTTATATGACTTTCGAGAATTTTTATCTGTCTATCTGTTCCTGTGAAGCAAATAATGATATCGTCTACATAGCGAAACCAGTATAAACAATATGTACTGAGTGGATGATTATGAATTAATTTCTCTAAATTATTCATGAATATTTCTGCTACCAGAGGACTTAACGTATTGCCCATAATCAAGCCGTCTTCAATAGTATAATATTTGTTATTGAAATGGAATTAATTTTGATCTAAACAAATATGTAATAATGAA
Organism: Cryptolaemus montrouzieri; assembly: GCA_013387265.2. Classification (NCBI taxonomy): domain Eukaryota; kingdom Metazoa; phylum Arthropoda; class Insecta; order Coleoptera; family Coccinellidae; genus Cryptolaemus; species Cryptolaemus montrouzieri. Next base: position 46,657,536 of record JABFTP020000185.1, on the reverse strand, counting down.
AGAATATCTGATTTAATGATAGTACTGACATGATTCTTTTCTAATAATTCTTCAACTAAGTAATACGTATCTTTCGGAGGAATGTTGGGAAATAGATTCTTAACATCGAAAGAAATGAGTTTGGAATTAGGTGGTATAATGGTATTTTGATATTGGCAATTAGTTCGTATGAATTTTGACCGAAAATTTAGATTTAAAATTGCAATGTTTTATTAGCAAGTCGTTGAGGAATTTTGAAAGTTTGAAAGAAAGTGCCGTTACATAAGAAACAACAGGTCTAATAGGGTAATTAGGTTTATGAAGTTTTATCAACAAATATAATTCGGGGATTGTGGATTGGAATTAATGAATTTATATTTTCGTGGTCTGTAATTAATGATTTTGCTGTCGAAAGTATTATTATCATTATTTGCTCCACAGGAACAGATAGACAGTTAAAATTTTCGAAAATCATATAAATTCATTACATCCAAAAATTGGATTCACAACCGAAATAGAAAGCAATAATTCGATAAATTTCCTAGACGTAACAATTTCGATTGAAAATGGAAAACATGTCTTCGCAATTTACCATAAGCCGTCACATACAGATATTATAATACAAAACTCGTCGTGTCATCCGTATCAACATAAAATGTCGGCATTCAATAGTTTCAGTCATAGATTGATTAACATCCCGTTATCGCCAGAAAATTTCAACAAAGAATTAAATTTGATTCAAAAATAGCCAAAAATAATGGTTACAATCCCAATCTAATATATAATATTTTAAATAAAAAACAAAGTAGAATCGCATTGAATGAAGGTTACCTTGTCGTTAAATTGAAACAAAAATTCAACACCTTAACCTACGTTGGCATTACAAGTGAGAAACTGAAATCATCCTTGAGTAGCAATAATTTCAACATAGCTTTCCAAACTAATAATAATTTAGGCAAATATATAAAAATAATAAAACCAAATCAGGTAAAACAATAAATCAGGTGTTTATAGATTGAATTGCAATAACTGTGATAATTTCTACATTGGTAGAACATATTGAAATTTTGATATAAGAATATCGGAACATAAACGCAGTTTTTCAAATAAAAATCAGATTTAAATTACGCGAATCATCTCTTAGAAAATAATCTCTCTTCGACCCATAGTTTGAAATTTTGCATACAGATAATAAATATTGGAAGGTAGATCTTTGGGAAACTTTAGAAATAAATAAATACAAACACTCAGGTAAACTCATCAATGAACAAGTCGATTTAAGCCCTTCACCTCTATTGAATCTCTTCGGGGAGCAATCTATTCCTTAATTTTAGTGGATATATCTGTCATAAATAACCACTTAAGAAGAAGCAACCCAATAAGTAATTACTCGAGAACATTTATATTTATATTCTCATTTATTGTCTGTACATTCATTCGTCTGAAGAAGCTACGGTGTAGTGAAACGCGTTACGAATCGCAATTATTAAGTAAAATTCCTTAAAACACAGTACTTGTTTGTTTTTATTATTGATAATGAAATTTTACCAAGTAAAAGCCTCCCAAATTCAAAAATTGACAGTTATATTCTAAAATTATTTGAACAAAAGTTTTCGGCAATAACAGATCAAAGAATCATATGAAAACCGCATAGCTTTATCTTTGTTATCACCGGAGCTATCGGGGTTTGAAAATTTCAACCAGATCAAGGACTTTTCCGGTTTTCAAACCAACAATCACAACTTTTGGTGCACGTTTCCTGTGCGGCTTCCTAATTGCCTACGGCATGACTCGGTTTTGGTTGAATCAAGTATTGGTTGTGTACCGTATGAGTTGCTCTACGATATCTTCTTTAGACGATCTGAACAGTTTCAATCCTCCTTTGGTGAATATTTTCCCAGTGTTAAGAACAATCTTTCAAATTCAAAAGTAACGAATTTTTATCTAAAGGAGGCGTGAGGGAGGACTAAATGTCAACGTAGATGTTATTTGAACGTAAGAAGAAGTAAGGTTTTGCAAGAGTTCAATGATTTAGCAAGCAAAGAAAAACAGGATATTCATCTGGATGGTTTGGTAACAATACGGAATGTAAGGGGAAAAGAATAAAACCTAGAACTGAAACTACTTTTTTCTACATTTTGTAATAATATTTGAATGAAGAGGATATGATTTCTCTGTACAGAATGGGTTCCACTATTTTCTAGTTTCGTTCTTATTAGAATGAATTCATGGTATGTAGAGCAGCATTTGTACCATCCATGAATAATGAAGCATTGACGCATATAGCTACAGCTCTGAAAAATGGAACTTCAGCTTCACTAGATATTCGAGGTAAACAATCATCAAGGCCGTAAAACTACCTAAAAAACTTTTTACTTACCATAGACAGTCAACAAAGAATCTGATAGTCATTTGAACGCTATGTTTCAAAAATGAACTCCTACTTTCAAAAATCCTCGATCAAAGTCAAAGTCGTGACAGACTTCAGAAATCTATTGACGGAACAGAGTGCTGATCCAAAAAGAGTTTTGCAGGCTAAGAAAGTGCTCAATATTCTAGAACAATGATTAGGCTCTGTTTCTATTTTCATCAGAATAGTCCACAGGCACCCATTAGTGCTTTTAATGTTGTTTATATACGCCAGGTGTGCCTGAATAATCTCCTTTTTTTTCTAAAGAATCTGGTATATCAACGATTTACCGGTATGATAAAATAAGAAAGAGAACAATGAGTTCGTCCGTTTTCTTCTGTTACAACTTTGTACTTGTTTTCAGATAACGTATCTGCACAGTATAAAAATCACACCACTTTACGCTAATTAAACATTAGCATCGAACACGTTATTCATCACCATCCTGAACCTGGTCACCCTGTTATCGGTCATTTGGTTTGATAAAAAGAAAGCAGAAAAAAATAGAGTTCGTATCCAAAAGAATGGAAAGATAATCGGAATAGGATTAGAAACTTTTCCAATGTTTGAAACTACTTTCTCTAATACGGTCTAAGAATCGAAATTTCTTATTTTCACGTATCTGTACAATGTTGCCTAGTTACTGCCTTTGCCAATGTTTTCGAAATTTTTTGGTTGAAACCTGAAAATAACTATATGAAATCGGTCATTACCGAATGACTGAAGCTTGTTTCTTACCTTTCTACGATAAGAAGGTCAAGGACGTCAAAACTCTTGTGCAACAGTACTAGGTGCGGGTCAATGGAATTATAAAAAAGTCTTTGGAGAAGTAGCAACTTTACCACATAAAGATGAAATAGTGGAAGAAGAGGCTAATGATTCCGATCCTTCGTTTATATGAGTTTATTTGATTACCAAACGAATTTGATTGAAAATTATTTTTTTCTACTATTTGGGTGCAAAAATCGGACATGTTCCAGTTTCCAAAAATTTCTGGTTGGTATGTTCCTATGAAATTATATTTCAGTAACACCTAAACAGTTGAACCTTGAGAACCAAAAACTTAAAGCACGTAGGTTGTATTTTTATGATGCATTTTCGGAGATGAAATTTTCTATCTATTTCTCAAAATTCTTCAAAAATAGACTTGGAATTTTCTTGTACCAATGACCTCAATTGTGAAATGAGAAACTGTTCATTTTGTTTTCATTTTCTACATTTTGGATCAATTCAAAAACGATAAGTTTGTGAGTGACTTGATACATTGGGGAAAAATATCATATCATCATTATCGTCGGATAAACTAAAATCTAAGAACAACTGAACAGTAAATGTTTGCAAATTCTTGGTTCGAATTGGATCATATCCATTCGATATATATATATATATATATATATATATATATATATATATATATATATATATATATATATATATATATATATATATATATATATATATATATATATATATATATATATATATATATATATATATATATATATATATATATATATATATATATATATATATATATATATATATATATATATATATATATATATATATATATATATATAACCAAAACTAACAATAAATTGTGTGAAAATAAGTAGGTGGTTTTAGTATTAGCGATATTATTTGTCTGAAAACGGATGATATCATGGAGTGGAGAAGTGACACGCATTTTTATTTGATATGGTCGATGTTGCTATTAACGCAGAGGATCAGCTAAATGCGGCTTATTTATTTATATATGTGACACGATTCAAGTAGCAGTGAGGCCATGCTATATGATTGAAAAACAAAGATGCAAAACAAAATCCAGTGTTTTGCATTTCAGTATTGAATATAGAAGTTTCTGATCTTGTGAAGTGGTCGTAAATTTTCTAGTTGACAAAACTTTCGAGAGTTCTTCATGAAATAGTTAAACTGTTCGAAGTATTCGTTTCTATGCCAATGGCGACTATAGAAAGGAAATAGACATTTCTTAGGCGCGCCATATATCTTGATGGCTTATATTGTTTGTCGGTTGAACAGAAACTTCTTTAATTTGTTCAAATAAATGAATGTTTACTGCAAGAAGAACATACAGTGTGAGTCGATTGAAAAAATAAAATATACCTATGAACTGTTTATTGCAATTGTATATCGACTTTTTCATTGTTTACATCAGTGTTTTTGTTCCTCAACCCCTGTAAGAAAAGAATCATTTGAATTGATGAAATTTATTTTTTTTCTACTGACAAACGGCAATCAGCATTACTACCTCTTTTAACAGTTACGAGCTGCCACTGATAGAGCTCCATGATCTCTTCATCATAAAGAATGAATCGCCTTGAAGCGAAGAATAACAGAGGACTGTGTTTTTTCAGACACTGTTTTTAATTGTTCTTTCTCAAGTTTGATATTGAATGAGTATGAGTTGAGTCTCAAAAGACGAGCTTTAAAAATAAAAGCAAATTGTGGGCATCCCTATTGAGTATTTATATTATTTTTCATTTATTTTGCGAATAATATACAATTCAAATTCAATAATTTTTTTCCTCGAAAACGGTTGGAGATACGAAAAAATTACAAGTGTCAAAACAGTTTCTAAATTGAACGCAGATGACGAAAATTGATTATACGCTGATCAGTGGCGTACTGTAAAAAAGTTTGAAAAAGCAAAAAAATACATGGCTCCGGAAAAGAAAACACCTTGTGGATTTTAGTTGAAAAAATTTGGTACGTGTAATGAATAGCTTGCATTCCAATATCTCAAAAGCTGCAAGAGTTTTGGAGAAAAACCCATTTCTTTCCGGAAATTTCAACACTCTGTAACTCCGTAATGAAGTTTTTGCGGACCTATGTTTATATGAACATTTTTTTTGAAATTGCACGTAGATTTACCCTCTCAACTTGTGACATACTATTATGTAACACCTTGTAGAATGACTGTTAGTTATAAGATGGTTCTATACATTGCTGACAGATTCTAGTCAGAAATAGCGAGAATTAATTATAATGGACGAGATTCTGATTCAAAAATATTCATTCGTTAAGAGAACACTCTCTATATTTTGGCAATAGTATTAAAAATTCAATTTTTCCATTTCAAAAGGTATAAGATGACTTCATCTGGATCTTCCGTAATTCCGTAAATGAATGCAAACATCTTAACTTTCTGCGTTTTCTTGCTCAGCGTAACCAAAATGTTCATAGTAATAATAACTAACAAATGGTAAAATTAATGAGACTGAACCATAGATTTATAATAGGTATATTATAACTTTATTGAGACCAAAAACAAGGAATGCAATCACGTCATATATTTTTTCCTGAAAAGGCAAAAACGTGTTCTATTGCAAAAGTCAACCTCACTGTTCACGGATAAAATATATTTTCTGGCATTTCTCTACAGCAGCTACATCAGCGTTCATTTGACAAGTATACGCTGACTGCCTCAATTCATATTGTGAAAAACTATGGTTAAATATCTAAGAAAAATCTGTACAACTGCCTAAATTTGAAAATACAAACTGCACGTTCTTATTAAGGTGAGGCTGGATTAGGTAATTTCGAAATTTAAAATTTGAATTTTTGTATCCTTTGTTCAGCTGTCCAAGTCATTATAAACTTTTATTTATTAATGCTAAGTTTCAGGCCGAAAACACCAGACTTTTAGAAAACAAAATCCAACTTGCAACTTGACTTTAGAGTTTACTCACAACTATTCTACCAAAACTACTCGTCGAATGAAAAAGAAAATAATATGATTTTTGTATGTCGTTCTATGATATCGTTGATGCATTCATATGGATGTGAAACTCTAGTTTATTACGAAACAGTTTGCTATGTTTCTGATATCAATGTGAAATTTGGCACCGACCTATTGTTACTACTGCAAACTGAATTCAAAAATTTAAATCTAAATTCGAGTGCAATATTAATCGTGCGTTAAAAGGTAGAAAAATAATTTTGTAACAAATCAAATAAATTTTCAATACTGAATTTTCTTCCATTTACTTCGAATGATATATATATATATATATATATATATATATATATATATATATATATATATATATATATATATATATATATATATATATATATATATATATATATATATATATATATAATCTAGCAGTTCAGTAAAGCTATGTGTAATAATAGCTTTCTTGAAGTATAGGAGAAAACGAAAACCGTGATATCTGCTTTCGTGTTTCTGGTTCCTCGGAACTTCTTTACATGAATATTAAATCAACGACTCGAAGAATGTCAAGTCAGCTAAGCTTTTCAGATTCCCACTTCCGGTTTCGATGGAATACGTCGTGTCGTGACTATCGTGGCCTACTACGTGACACGATATGCATTAGGAAAGTAAGCGAAATAGATGCGCAAATAGTTACATCTGATGTTTCTTATAAATTTTTGCGCTATGCAAATATCAAGTGAATTTTATGCAAACAACAAACTGACACACATTCCTATTCTCGGTAATGGGAATCGATTTGTCGGCTTAGCCATTTATTTGAAGAGAAATTGCGATTTCCTTTTCTCGTGTCTTCTTTATTTTTATTTGATTACAATGCAGATGTTCATAATTTTTTCCAGCCTTGGTTTAGTGAAATGAATCATGATTGCTAGTTGTCTTCAATGCATTAATACAATAGCCTTTCACTACATTTTATGCTTTCGAATTTTCAAACCATAGATGGGAAGACATTTGATACTTGAACTAGTGAAATACATATTTGTTTGCACCTAATATAATCATTTGCATTTAGTTCGAGGGTATCTATGCCTGGTTCAGATATTATATGGGATACGGGATCATGAAAAATTTCGCCAATAACCCATATGCAATACGAGGAATTCTACTTACATTATTGCGTTAAATTCTTGCAGGGAAGGACATTTTATCAAGTATAGTCGAGCATTCAAGAAACGATATGATGTGATATGTTTTGAGAAACTAACTAGGGTAGATTACTGTGAAAGTCACTAGTCCTAAATTTATAGCATCCTGATCGTGAATTCGTTTTGCTCACACCTTTGATTCCCGCGTATACCTTTTTTTCATAACCTCTTATTATTTGCAATACATTTGAATCGTTGCTACAGTCAAACTTTACATTGCAGAACTCTGTAGTATTATTGTATATATTGACATTTCTCCTAGAAAATAACATATTCCAAATGAATAGCTTCTTCCAAAAGAAGACAAACAGGAGATGGACATGGAAAAGTCCTGACGGAAAAACCCGGAACGAAATCGGATATTTCATAACTAATAATAGGTTCATCTTCAAAGACGCGACGGGTTTGAATAGGTTCACAATATCCAGTGACCATAGATTGATTAGGGCTACTATAGGAATATCCACCGATCGGGAAAGACACAAAATGGTCAAAGAAGAAGACCAAATCTTGGTTTCATCCAGCAGACGAGACGATATTCAGGCAATTCATCGATGATGAAATGGAGAAAGGATATAAGGCAATACAAAAATTAATAAATAGTACGAACTTTTGACGAAAAAAAAAGAGTGAAGGTCATGAGGAAAAAAATCACAGAAGCCAAGAAATAAATATTTCAGCTTAGAGACGAGAACGGTTGTATAGAAACGGATAGAGATGAACTAGTACAAATAGTGGAAAAATTCTACACAGCCTTTTATAAGTCTCAAATAGATCAGACCAGAGAGAAACCACTGCAAAAGATACAAAACCAAGGATCCGAATAAATACCCGATATATCCTGTGATGAATTATACCACGCACTTCATAAAATAAAAACTAACAGGGCTCCTGGACAGGATGAGGTGGAAACGGAGGTTATAAAGCTGGGAGAACCAATATTGATGAAGAAGATCCTAGAACTCTTCAATCTATGCCTACATAGTCAGAAAATCCCAACCTCATGGAACGACTCACTTACGATACGGCTCAATAAAAAAGGAGACAAGACAAGGCTACAAAACTACAGGCCAATCAGCTTGCTTAGTCTTCTCTACAAGTTGTACACCAGGATTCTCACAAATAGACTGAAATCGAAAGTTGAGCTCCACCAACCAAGAGAGCAGGCTGGATTTCGAGCTCGTTACGGCACTAACGACCACCTACAGTGCTTGAAAACCTTGATCGAAAAGACTATTGAATATAATAGACCTTTAGTCCTGACAATTGTTGATTTCCACGAAGCGTTTGATACGGTAGAATTAACGGCCATTATAAAAGCATTGAATGAATGTCGAATCGACCGATATACGAATGTCATAAAAAATATATACAACAACGCCACGAGAACGATCAACCTTCATTCCAGACAAAGATTATCAAAATAAGACGAGGCGTAAGACAAGGTTTTATCGCCTAAGCTATTCATCACTGTCCTAGAGCATACTCTCAAAAGGTTAGAATGGGAAAACACGGGCATCAGTATTGATGGAGAAAGAAAAACGCAATACAGGTGGTCGGATTACGGATGAATTACGAAAAAACAAAGATGATGCTCAATATAGTTCCCAATAAGCTATTAAGAGTTGACAATAATCAGATTCAAACAGTCCATAGCTACATATACCTGGGGCATGAAGTAAGGATCGATAGAGACAACCAAACAGCAGCACTGCTCAGAAGAACAACATTAGGATGGGCAGTATATTGTAAACTTCATAATGTCTTCAAGAGCGATATTCCGATCAAACTGAAGAGAGAGGCTTTCAACATGTGTGTTCTACTCGTTCTAACCTACGGTGCAGAGACCTTAACCCTGACCAAAGCATCAGCACGAAAACTACAAAAAACACAACGCAGGATGGAACGATCGATGCTGAAAATAAGTCTAAGAGACAGAATTCAAAACGAGGAGATTTGCAGAAGGACAGGTGTGGATGATGTTTTCGAGAGAGTGACAGGAGTTGATTGGAGGTGGGCAGAACATATTGCAAGATTGAACGACGAAAGGTGGACGAGGAAAATGCTGGAATGGCGACAAAGACCAGATAAGCGAAGCCGAGGACGATCTCCAACCAGATCAACCGACGACCTGAATAGAATCCACACTAATTGGATGGCAACCGCACAGAATAGAGAAAGATGGAAATGCCTTAGGGAGACCTATATTCAGCAATGGACAGTTCAGGTTTAAATGATGATGATGACTCTGTAGTAACGATTACACCAACATATTCTCCTCTTTCTGCCTCATTCTTCAGAATAGTTTAATCAATTTCTTTCAAGACCAACGCACTGTTGTTCTCTACAATATTGGCAGTTAATAATCGCATCCTCTTGCGTTGTTTTCAGCAGCAGTTTCTGCTTTTCGGAAAAATCTTTAGTAAAGCAAAAAAAATGCAATACCAGGTACTTTATAATGCTTGTAATGAAAGTAAGTTACTTATTGCTTTGATTCAAGGACGATTTACTTCATTAATACAAGTTGTTATTACCTAGAATATTTCAAGACAATTTAGGAAAATTACTTTCTCAAAATCTTAACTTTTTGATATTAATTTCTAGGAAGATTATCTGATATTATAAATTTGATTCTCATGTGGCCAGAGGCTTATTGATTTTATAGCAGACGTAGAATGTTAATGCAGATCCAATACAAAATCTTGAAAGAGCAAAATTTTCGTTTTAATCTAATCTTCTCTCACCTTGGTCCAGTTGAGTATACTGAAAAACTTAGATGCTAATTTGCTGCTTGTCCTAAGATTACTCTCAAATATACAGGATGATCCATTATAGGGATTCATATCAAAGTTATTACTGAATGTATTTAACTGAATTAAATTGAGTTTTTTCGAATCGGTTTATCGAATTTATAAACATTATCTGAAAATATGACTTTGTTCGAACATTTCCTGTTTCTATTTAAATAGTCTTAGGATCTCAGTTTCAACACTATTTTATTGTTGTTAACATGAATATACATAAATTAGCAATACAACTACACAAGGTGTTTTGTGATAGATGTCAAATTTTATTTAGATTCATACTTCATTATTATTTTAATTTCGAATGAAATATTTTGTATTTAGAGAAAGACAATACTTATTGAAATGTATAAGGTGTTCCTAACACTATTTTCAATAGATTTGCAATTAAAAACGATTTTGTTTTTTGGTACAATTTTCACATGAACTTATCAAATTTTGCACTGAAATTCTCAAACGAAGACTTACTAGGAACAATACCGAAAGACCGGAAGGCTATGAAAAATGTTTCAACGATATTCTTTAATGGGACGCCCTATGTTTCTCATCATTTCGAATGTTCAATGATGGATGTAAAATTTTGTTTAGATTTGAACCTCATTATTTCTCTTATTGTAAAAAGAACATTCTGCATTTATTGAGTAAAAATAGAAGATAAGTCCTATACCTATTAAAATGTACTAAGTGTCCCTATACCTTTTATCAATAGATTCAGTTAAAAAGATTTAGGATTTTTTCAATAAACTGAGGCGTTGAGAATGACTTTGTATTCAATGTAAGAATTTTCACATAATCATAAATTTTGCACTAAAATTCTCAAATATCGTCTAACTAGAAACAATATTCGAGAAAAGAGTAACTTACACACACTTTGAAAAATGTTCGAAGGGTTGTCTTAGATTCGTCTCAATTCGATGCAGAAAAATTCATCCTCGCGTTGTTGAGATTATTATGGAATGCATCTCGAATTCCTTGCATCATATCATACCTTCAAGCTACTTCTTCCATGTTGAAAAAGAAATGCAAAACTATGAAAAGTTTCAAAAAACACTGCGAAATTTAAAACGAACAATCAACTTCGAACAAAATTCAGAGATTACTCAAGATGGACGATACGGAACTAGAAAATGAAAAATGGTCAAAATAATGGATAGCTTTGAGAATGAAATATCAAAAGTATTGGCACTCGATCACTTTGAAAGCCGAATTTTTCACATCGAAATAATATAATAATAATTTTCGAGGTCTTCTTAGTACATCTTGTTAACTCATTGACAACATTGTAAATAAATGAAATAAAAGTTTCCTGTACATTCCGACAATATGTATTGGTGAACAGATAGATGTCAATGAGTATTGGAATTGTCTTTCCTTTGTAGTTATTGGGTACAGGAAGATTCAGAGATTTATATAAATTATCATATCATGATGATATGATGCAAAGAATTCAAAATCTATGGAAATGCAAAATTTGCATATGAGAAGACACTGGTCATTTTTATACTGCGTGTAAGTTACGCTTTTTCTCGAATATTGTTCTTATAAGACCATGTAGAGAATTTCAGTGCAAAATACATGATTATGTGCAAATTCTGCATAAAATATGAAAGCATTTCTTGCAATTAGTTTGATAAAATAGATATTAAGACCTTTAATACTTTTCAATATGTATTGAAATTGTTTCTCTTTGTACAAAGTGTTCCATTTGAAATTAGAAAAATAATGAGGATTGCACATTTGACTACTGAAAACGCAGTATAGTTGTATCAACAATTATTTATTGTGCAGCGACATTTAGGTTAATGACAAAAATTTGGCATTAAAATGGAGATTCGAAGGAGAAGCCTGTAGGTACAGATTTTATTAGAATGAGTTGGGGCATATGCTCAACTGGAGAATCTAATTTTATATGAGGTTAGTAGGTTAAGATAGGTTAGATTAAAAGTTTGAAAAATTGTGAGAAAGATGGAGCATTCTATTGAAGAAATCGATAAAAATCTCTATAATGGAATACTTGAGAATTCTTGAGACAAATTATTATCTAACTCATTTTCATATATGCTTTTTTGATATGAAGGAAACAACATGATTTATTCCTGTTATGAACCGATAACGCATTGAATAGAAACCCGGTGTTAACTACATTTTTACAATAAAGTACGGTCATTTACGTTTTTTTATGAAGAAGATGATAACTCACAAGCTATTTTGCCTGAAACTGTGGATTGATGAAATTGTGTTCCATATTTGTAGGACATTTGATATTTTATCTAGGTTATGCAAGAATAATTGATTTTGCAAATAGGAACAGCTTTTTGCCTAAGGTCTGTTCATTTGGAGGCATGATTTATGATCAATTTTCATTTTGACACTAATGTTTTTATGGTATATGTTTCAATCGTACCTCAGATGTTTAAAATTTCAAACTGGATCTGATTAGAAGCTGTTCGTATCATCCTATAGATGAAAGTTTCTCAAATTGAATATATATATATATATATATATATATATATATATATATATATATATATATATATATATATATATATATATATATATATATATATAGAACTATGGAATATTTATTGCATCTTTATAAGTATAAAGATAATTAATCAATTCTGTCGGACCGCCTTGAATCAAACTGAAGTTTAAATTCAATTGAAAAATGACCTTCATAATAAGAGTTATTATAACCGTGAATACATTATTTTTTCGAGGATATTCACTATGACTTTTCTCCATCCAATGATGGTCGTTAGTCCAGTGGTAACAGTTTTGTTATAACTAGTGATGTTCCGAATATCCATATCCGTATTCTATTCGAGGATATCCGAGGGAAAAGAAAAATCCATATACGGATAAAATTAGAAAACTATAAAATTCCATTCAGAGTATTTTTATTTCTTAAAATGAAATATTTTGTACCTTTATATTGCAAACATTTAGATTCATAGTGAGAGCATGTTATATCATCACTTTTGTGACAATGAAATAACTAAAACTTGAATGTTTTTTCCATAATTTTAATGAGGTCAATATTATAGTAAGTTATATTTTATAACATCCTTTTATGACAATTAAAGAACTAAAACTGAAATCTTTTTTATATAATTACAGGAATATTATAGCAAGTTACAACTTTATGATCACTTTTATGTCAATGAAAAAAAACTGAAACTTAAAACCCTTTTTGTAATTATTACATCAATACAATAGAAAGTTGTAAAATCACAGCCAAAAATACATTTTAATTAAATGATTATTCTAATAAAGTAAATTAATACTGCGTATCACATAAAGTTTAAACATTAGATTACATGAGTAATGACAAGCAAAATTAGAGGAGCTTGAACAAATTATTAATCATAATTGAAATTAAGTAATGGTAAATTGTTCTTCAAAAAAAAACAACTTCGCAGCATTGTCCCCCAAAAATCTGTCACGATGAGGATCATAAAGAAGTCCTGCTGCACTGAAAAATTGTTCACTTGGAACGCTCGTTGCGGGTGATGAACAATACAAGTTAAAGCATGAGTACCGGAACGGTTAATTAGCTCAGTTATTTACCCAGCGATGTTTTTGAAAATTGGTATTCCTACATTGCTAAGTACAGAGAATTCAGTGTTGGTATTTTGTGCTCGATAGTGTTTCCGGTGTAACCGTAAATGACAAAAAAATGTGAATTTCAAACGTAACACCCTATATGTTTATTTAGTTTTAGATTCATAAAAAAACTTTTTTGAAACGTTCCACAAAAAACATCTCCTTTCAATGTCGAGTTCATAGAAAATTAAAATAATAAAAATTTTATCACCTAAATCAAATTACTCTTGCATTAATAATCAACGGGACAGGTTGACAAATAATGTCAAGTATTTGTTGAAGTTTAGATTTTAGTACTTCAATTCTTAATAATGGTATTCAAGCTCAGTGAAGCAGAACGGATCGAGGTTTTGATATTGAGCGGATATAGTGACAGATAACGATCTTACCAAGATGTTCGCAGTCTGTTCAATACTGTTCACCCAGATCATCAAATTAGTAAATCTACAGTATGCAACTATTCAGCGATATGAAGCAAGTCGGCAAGTGAAAGATATTCCCAGAGCAGGAGGCACTAAGTCTGCCACTGACGAAAAAACAAAGTTGGACATTTTACTGACAATTGAGGAAAATCCTCAGGTTTCTACAAATAAACTAGCCTAGAATCATGATATTTCTCAGAGGTCAGTTTGTAGGATTCTGAAAACCGTAAAACTGAAATCATATACAATCCATTTCGTCCATGAGCTTACTGAAGACGATCCTGACCGAAGAGTACAATTTTCAGAGACCATCATGGAAATGATTATGGCGAATCCAAATTTTTGAATAGAAATGTATACTCGGATGAAGTTAAGTTCTGCCTCAACGGTACAGTAAATAGGCATAATTGCCGTATTTAGTAGAGAGACAATCCACATTGGATTAGAGAGGTTCATACACAACATCCACAAAAATTGAATGTATTATCGGTGACCGCATAATTGATCCATTTCTTATAGAAGCAAATTTAAATGGAGAGCAATATTTGGAATTATTAAGAAATAAAATTGTGCCAGCCATAACAGCTTTATTTCCAAATTTAAATAATCCGTTAACCCCAGCTGATATTGTATGGTTCCAACAAGATGGAGCTCCCCCACACCTTGCGGTAGATGTATGAAATTATCTGGATGAAGTTTTTCCAGAAAGATGGATCGGTAAAAGAGGTCCTGTCGACTGGCACACAAGGTCACCTGATTTATCGCCTCTGGACTTCTTTTTATGTGGCCACTTGAAATGCCGAGTTTATAGAGAACGACCTGCCAATCTAGATGAGTTAAATCGTCGCATAACAGAAGAAATTAATTCGATACCACCACAATTTCTTCCAAATTCTCTTAGAAATTTCAGTGATTGAGTAGGTTATTGTCAGGTGGTGAACGGAACTCATTTTCAACACCTATGAATTCGAGAGTAATTTGATTCAGGTGATAATACTTATTGGCATTTTGATTTTTTATGAACACGACATTGGAGGAAAAGCATTTTTCTTCATTGTTTCTAAGAATTTTTCCTCTGAATCTAAAAATAAATAAACCTATAGGGTGTTATATTTGAAATTATCATGTTGTAGTCATTTCCGGCTACACCGGAAACACCATAGAGCCAAAATATTAACACTGAATTGTCTATGCTTCACAATGTAGGTATACCAATTTTCAAAAAAAATCGCTCGGTATATAACTGAGATAATTAGCCGTTTCGGTTTTTTTGCCGAACCCTGTATGTGCGAGCATTGTAACTGAGACATCCAAACTTTTACTACTAATCAGCCTATACCTTAACTGGTCTTGAACTCTTGATAATCTTTTTCTGACATATATTCTGCGATCAAGTTAGCTGATATTTCGGATTGCTCATCGTCATCATCGATATCTAACATATAAACAATAGAGTCCTCTAAATTTTAGGAATATTCCTTTCTAACATTAGTTGTTTCGACTCCAGTACTTGTAGTTGCTGTTATTTCTTCAGTTCCTAATTTTGCACAAATTTCTTCCTTATTTGTTCTATGAGAATATCACAGAAGAATATATTTTTGTACCGTGGGTCTCAAAATATGACTACTTGAAACCAAATAATTTAATCAATTTCAGAAAAACGAAATTCTAATTCATTGAGACTTTCTTGGATTATTCAATGCTCGTACTAGAGGAATAACGTCGGATATACTTGAGTTCTGCGAGCTCAATGTTTTTGTAATGTTGTCTAGAGGCTTCAGCACTTTCACGAAGTCTTCAAATAATGTCCAGTCATCAGCATTAAATTGTTCTATTTGGTATTAGAAGCATAAGGCGACAGAGAATCTTTGATGTAATCAAGTCTTTCCAACATTCGATAGCTGGAATTTCAGCGTGTCGGTGAGTCTTACAAAACTTTTGAAATTTTCTGATTGAAACGAACCTGTATTATTTTAGTTCTTGGTTTGCCATTAGATAATGGTTGAAATGTCCTGCAATTTTTCTACATTTTGCGAGTAACACGGAAATTGTATCAACGTTTTTGATAGCCTCTTTAACCACCCAACATTTTGCACTTCATACATTCATTTATTATCACAAAATATTTTTAAATTACACTGGAATACTTCTAAGTAGACATTATTTCAAATATGTGTCAAAACAATTCACAAACGTTACGTATGCGGCACAGTGTCACACTAAACCATAACCAAAACAAAAGTGCAACCCGCGCAATGCAAGTCAAAACATAACCTGCTTGACGTTGCGGCGAGCGTGACACCAATCATATAAGAAAATAAAGATCCGTATGCGTATCCGTATCCGCGGATCTTGACACTAAATATCCGTATTCAAATCCGTATTTGCAGGTATATATTTTCGACGATCCGGCACATCACTAGTTATTACCACGTTTAATCATTGGAAACATGTTGCATCTTCAGAGAAGGGATAATTTTGACAGAATTATCATTGAAATTTTGTTGTGTATCATAACCTAACAAAGATGTATCTTTCAAGACCATCTTTATGTCATTCTTGTATTAAATGTAGGTATTTTGTTCGGATAAAAGCTATTGTCACAACTTATCAATCTCTCTTTGATATTTTGATATTAAAAGTATATTCATGCTTTGGATATTTTTGATTCTTCTTTCAGATTAATAAAATGAATTATCTTCATCTTTATCACAATATGTGATGAACACGCAAAATTAAAGGCTATATATGTGCATTGGAAACTTTTATTCAGAGAGCTATATTCAATCTTCTGTAGATTATTGAATATTCCCCCTTGAAGGAACTGGTTTTCTTACACATACTTCGAAATCCTTGTCAACCAGGGCCTCCAAGTAGAGGTACAATCTAGTCGAATGCCATGAATAGGAGCAATAGTTTACAAATTGGGACAAAGTATAGATCAGACGAACAAAACTTCAAGAGTCCAGACTAGCTTTACCATTCACCGCAACGCTGCACACTGTGCCAGCTACTTGCGGTTGTCAAAATCTAACCTAGCGCTTCAGTACTTGATTGGTTGATCGTATTTGTATACATATATTGTATACATATGATATGTTCCAACCAATTGATTTAAATAGATGGCGCTGAGGTATTCATTACTGACAAAGTCAAGCGTGACCGAAACTGCTGTCGGCTCCTATTCACGACATCTGACGTTACGTATCAATTAATTACCCTGATGATTCAATTACCATATGTGAACAACGAATAGTTTAGTTTTCTTTACATATCAAATCTTATCGCTAAGTCCACAATCTTGAAGAAACTCAACTGCTTTGGTACAACCACTCGTACTTCCCAAAAGAGACATCAAATTTCTGGGTATTCCCAGCCAGGCACGCTCGTCGTTGAACTTCCGACATTCCAGAAGTATGTGACTGATACTCAAATCAGTCTAGCAGCTATCAGATATTGGTTTCTCTTCCTTGGTGATGGGGTGAGTATGGGTCATATTCGTTTGTCCAATCCTCAACCTGTTTATAACGATTTGGTTTCTTCTTAAGAAATGAACCACTGGATTCTTGTCATGGAAGCTACTTCTTATACTTTTCAATTATATGTTCGCGTTTGAATGCCAGTCTCTATTCCAGATGCATTCGATTTGTTTGTAAGCTTTATCTCAACCAATATCTTTTGTCGATTAGTACCTCAGCTGGAAGATCGATATTTACTGTATCTTTAGCAGCTGAGTCAGCTTCCTCATTGCCAATGATACCACAATGGGCAGGATCATATAATAGGACGATATGATTGGTAGTGGAGAATAGTTCATCTCTAATTATGTTGATCAGGGTATTATTACTGCTTCCCTTTGAGGCCTTTAGACAACATAATGAATCGGAGCAGATAACAGTGCTTAGCAAATATCTTTGCTTACTAAATTGAAGAGCTAAATAGATCGCAAATGCTTCGGCAAATATAAGCCTGTAGTCATCATGTGATTTTTTAGTCAGTGTGATTGAGCATAGGGATTCTAATGGCGCAACCAGCTTTGCATTTTGTACTGATCCGTCAGTGTAGATAATGGTCGAGTTTGCGAAATGATTTGAAATGTGGTCATCGAAGCGATTTCTTATTTAAGCTGGAATTTTAGGTTTGATACCAACAAAGACGAGATCGACATTAAGAGAGAATTTACGACACAGGGGAATTATTGTGATATTATGTTGAAAGGAATTGAAGATGTTCTTATAATGTTTCAATGTTGAACTCAAATTCTGGACAGAGCGAATAACTTAATGTTCAAGAAAATTACCCTGGATCGAATTGAAAGTAGTATAGTTTTGAATACTTGGGTTGTTGGTTATTCTGGCAATATAAGTGAGATGTAATTTCTGTCTTCGAACATGTAGGGGGTATAACATCTGATTCCGCTAGCACTCCTGGAATGGGCTACTTCTGAAGGTACCTAAAATCAGTCTACCGACATTATTATTTATTGTTTCCAATGTTCGGGGTTTAGATTCAGTCGCTGAACCATAGACTTTGCTACCATACTCCAGTTTACTTCTCACAAAAGCAAAGTACGTTTTTCTGAAAAGTTTCTGAGCGGCAGTCCTAAATAACAAAAATTGGGGAATTTTTGTTATTTAAGACCTTCAAAATATTAATTCTCTTGCTGCATTCATGCTTCAGTTTTTTGAAATGGGTATTCCATTTCATACATTCATCCCATGTTAAGCCTAGAATTTTTACCTCATCAGTATTTTTTATTAGCGTGTTGTTTATATATAAGCGTGGTTTAGCGTTGCTGTTGAACTTTTCGAAAGTGTGATTACGGATTTGGTTTCCGATATTTTCATGCCATTTATATTTAAGAAGTTTTCCTGGCATTCCTGAAGCATAATCTGGGAAGTATTCAAAATCACACCATATACTCCAATAGAAAATCATCGGCAAACAGTGTAGCAAAAAATAGGTTCGTTTATCAATCCTAATATTGTATTCATGGTTATCAAAAATAAGGTAACACTAAGAACAGAGCCCTGTGGTACCCGTTATTTATACTACGTTGTTCTGAATCCATTGACCCTGACGTTGATTGATCTTTTCTGTAGAAAATTATGAATGAAGTGTAAAATGTTACCCTTTATACCCATTTCAATAGATTGCTCGACTATTCTATGCCTCCATAGCATGTTGAAGCATTTCTCAATATCTAATGCAGCGAGCAAAATATATCAACCATTATTAAACGAGTCGGTAATTGCAGACTATAAAGCAACTAGACAATCAGTAATCGATCTCTTTCTGCGAAAACCATTTTGTAGATTGGATAGAAGGCCATTGGCCTTCAGATGTCGTACAATTCTATTGCTAATTATTTTTTCAAATAGTTTGCATAAGCAACAAGTGTGCTCAACTGGTCTATGTCTGGTCGTTGTAGATGGATCTTTATCATGTTTTAGAACAGTAACGACAATAGTCTTGCGCCAAATATCCGGGAATTCTCTTCTAAATAAAAAATAGTTGAATAGATTCTTAAGGTAAACCAGACCCGGTTAGGTAAATATTTAATAAAAATGTTCGGTATATGGTCTGGACTAGCGCTTGTATTCTCTACGCTACTAAGCCCTTGAGTTATTTTGTGCATTTCTATACTCTCATTCAAGTAACTTAATTGGTCACTTTCTTCTTCAATGAATTATCTTCATTTGTAGGCATTTCAGTTTGAACACCGTTTAGACTATAGGCTTCGTGAAATATTTCGCAAAATTGTGGAGGCTATTGATACTAAAATCTAACTTAACCTCCCAATAAGTGTTGGTTTGAAAATATTATATGCATTTTGTGGAGATCTTTGCTTGTATCCAAAACCTACCGTCTGCAATGATATTACTCTTTAGTTCATTCAGAATTGAACATATTTTCCAATTGCATTCATTGTTCATTGTCTCTCATGAAGATATTTTCTAAAGAGCTCAAATCCCTTTCGGAAACAGAAGAAGTTTTGATCTCGAAATCGGTATGAACAAATACCAATCATTACACACAATTAGATTTTCCCCATTATAATATTCATCCAGTGATACTTATCGAACATTAGGAGTTAAAATGAGAAATTCTTTTCGATATTACAAATCAAACTCGATTTCATAGTTAAAATTGCTCAGAATTTTCTCACTTATCACATTGATTATTCCATACATGACAGCCATTTCCTTTTATCGAAGTAGTAATCAGGCTGGAAAGTGGACTCTTAATATTGAAAAATATAATAATAAAATTGCGCAGTTAAACTTGAAGTAAATTTAAACTTCAATCAGATAATTGCTGTAATATGCACTGCGATATACTTTCAATATTTTCAATGAGAATATCTTCGATATTACTGAAGATCAAAATTACTCCAAGAAATAGATTGAAAGAGCTGCGTTCAACTTTAATTATTCTTTCAGGAATAAATGAAAGATTATTCAACCGACTCGATTTGCACGTAATAGGATCCCATACTTTTCTCATGGACACTTTGATAGCGTTCAAAAATAATAAGTAATCATTGAACTTCTAGTACAGGGTGTTGCGTAATAGAACGTTGTATTGGAAATGAGAATAACTCAGCTGTTTTTCAACATTTTTATTTGCGTAGAGTGGAAGCTTAAATGTTACCATTTAGTATAGAAAAAGTGAAAAGAATCATGTTCTGACATTGACATCAGGCCGATGGCCCGTGTTCCGCAATGTATTGCTGTAGTCGATTCTGCATCACCCACTCTAACAAATCGATGTCAATTGCCCTAATATCTCTTGTGTTGGCTCCTTTCAACTTTTTCAGATTTCGAGGTTTATCGAATGTAGACCTTAGCCTTTAGGTTTCCCCACAAAAACAATCACAAGCAGGAAAAATGCGACGCACAACTTTTATTAGGGCTCTGGCTGTATGTGCCGTAGCGCAATCCTGTTGGAACCAAACATTTCTTCTGTTCATTCTTCGTCGTCGCAATTCTGGAATAATGAAATTCTCCAGCATGAAAATATATCGCTTAAAGTTTACAGTTACGGTTGCCTTTCTCTCATCCTCGAATGATGCAATTGGCGGGAGTCTTCTGTAGCCTAAATATCAGCTGTTCTGTTTATTAACCGAACTGCTCGAATGAAAATGAGCCCCATCACTCATCATTATCACTGGTTCGTTTTCATCAGCGATAATCATTTGCATTCTCTCGGCAAACTGCTGGCGTTGTGCAAAATCTCCTTCATTCAGGTGCTGCACAACCATGGGCTTACAGGGTTGAAAATTGAGGTCTTGGTGTAAAATTCTGCCAACAGTTCGAATACTCATTTTGAGTGCTGCGGGTCGTTTTCGGACAGCTTGTCTCACTCTTACGACGGAAGCAGGTGTCCTCACACTTCGGATTCATTGCTGATGCAGTCGTTCTGAATTTCTATACCCATCGGATGATTGCGTCACGGTCGGAACTGAAGCGTTACGACCAATGTTGAAGCGCTGGCGAAAGCGTCGCTGCACGACAATGGCAGACTCTCTCGATTTTAAATACTCTTTAACTGGGAACGCACAGTGCTCTGTTGGACAGATAACAATTGTGAACTAAATGGTAACTGTGCCTGAGTCGAATGACCCTAGCCGCTCCCCTCTACTCACTCACCGTTACGTGTACTACCCGTTCGCAAAACGCCCTTCCATTACGCCCCAGCCTTTATAACTTTATTTAATTTTAAAACTAAGTTGTTTCAAGGAACACGTGATTTTTTAAAAATAAATAAAGTGAGAATGCCAGTATAATTAAAGAATTAAAAATTTAACAAGAGATTATATATATGAATAAAATGCAAGCAAATATGGACAGAGATTGCTGCATAAGTTTACTAATAGTTATACATTGTGCAGATAATTAGGATATGGTTTATTATTGATTAAAATGGTATTCTCACTTCTATTCATTCCCAATGGTTCTCGCAGATTAGTCGATAATAGAAACATAGCAAACATTTGAGTTGTAGAGGCTTCAACTTGATAGAATTTCATATCAATTAATGAGTAAATCGAACGATTTAAAATTCTACTGAGATTATATACTTACTAAGCTGTTTTTTTTTTCTCATTAATAGTATAGAGTTTCTGAAGTATGTAATTTTGCACCTGAAGAAGATGCGGTGTATAGAAACGCGTTGTGCTAATATACAGGATGGTCCAACAAAAACTTAACACCTCGATTTTGCGGTTTTAAAATGAGAATATGGAGAATCGCTCGGACCCGTTTGTTTTTGATTCCAGGGTGAATAACTTTTCCGGTTTTTTCATTCCCGTAACTTCAATTTCCTAATGGGGGTGAGGACAACCTCCTGATTTTAAATAAGTATGAGGGTTGTTGCGGTACCTAATTTTGAAGATCTTTATGAGTACTATCTGACCCAAAATTTTCGCTCTAAAATTTTCATTCCTAACGAAATGGCAGCTAGAAAAGTGGAAGCCTACCTATTTTTGTGATTAATTTATTGAGTGCTGAAAATGGGCACCATTCACTTACATGCAGTAAATAACGCTAGTGTATGGCTAGCTTATGTTAAATTTACCTGGAGGTATGCAATGTTTTTATTTATTTGTTAATTTTTGTTCGACAAAGTAGATAGACCGTGTGTTTGATTTACCTTAGTCTATCTATCTACTGCTTACGTTGTGCAACTGGTTGCTAAATTTTACGCTACTGGTTCAGTCGGCAACAAAAAGAGGGTTTATGAAGGAGACAAGACGAGGGGAGTGGCTATCTTAGGTCACGTAGCGCTGGATCCGACCCTTAGTACTAGGAAACTGTCCAATGTGTGTGTTTCGCGCACAATAATCATGACAATTTCAAGAAAACACAAGTTTCATCCTTTTAAGATACGATTAGTTCAGGAACTGAATAAGGATAATTTTGATCTACGACTCATGTTCTGTGAAGTGGCCAGTGAAATTATTAACCACAATCCAAACTACATGTCAATATCTGTGTTTTTTTGTTGAGTGTTCATTCTACCTTCACGGCACTGTAAACAGGCATAACTGTCGGTACTGGTCAGATGAACATCCAAGATTATTTCGAGAAGAGCATACTCAGCATCCTCAAAAGTTAAATTTTTGGGTGGGTATTTATGGAAATCACATCATGGGCCCTTTTCTATGATCGGTAATGTCACCAAATTTATTGAGATCTATTACAGTACGCTATTTATCCAGCCCTCGTGCAAGTATTGGAGAATGAAGAAGACCATGAAACGATAATTTTTCAACAAGATGGCGCACCACCTTATTTCGTTCAGTCAGTGAGTAAGTTCTTGGATGAAAGTTTTTCATTAGTATTGGATTGGAAGAAGGGGACATATTGAGTGTTTTATTCAATGTATGTTAGTGAAGACTGATTAAAAATTGAAAAAAAGTAAAAGCAAATTTTGGGCATACCTATCGTGTATTTCTATTATTTTCCTCATTGAACGTATAACATACAATTCGAATAATTCGAATTCAATAATTTTTCACTCTAGAACGGTTAAATTTTACGCTAATCAGAGGCGTACTACAAAAAAGTTTAAAAGGGCAAATGGAGACACGGCGTCGAAAAAGAAAATACCTTGTGAATTTCAGTTGAAATCTAGAACGTATAATGATGGAAGCTGTAAAAAATAGCTCGCATTCCAAATTTGGACTGACTATCTGAAAACTGCAGGAGTTTTGAAGAAAAACAAATTTTTTCCGAAAATTGCAACACCCTGTGGCTCCTCAACTAATCTTTTACGGGCCGATGTTTATATAAAAATTTTCTCCTTGAAATATCACGTAGATTTCCCCCTATCAAGTTGTAACATACCATTATGTAACACCCTGTATTCATTACCTTTATTTTTCTCATTCAGTTTTTTCTAATTTGAGTTTGATTTCTTGTTTCAACAACAACCAATTTTCTAAATTCTGATAATTTTCATGGTAAATTTCAGGAATTATTATCGTGATGTTGAAACTCATATTTTGTATTAAGTTCTTCAATATCATCTAATCTTTTATTAAACAGAAACAAGATGAAGATCTTTCATAAATAGGGTGAGGTGAACCTATTTGCATTTAGATAAAGTAAATTCAAGAAATCAAATAAAAGATATCGATGCTATCTATAGAGAATAAATATGTCAGAATATGAAATTGTGTCGAATAAACCACAATTTTCACCGATATCACATAACCTCATAAAGCTTCAGCACGGAAACATGAAACGTTCGAAGCTCTTTGATACATCAAATGTAAAAGTAGTTGAACCCTAGATTTCCGGGTCAAAGTCCATATTTCGATCATGTTCTTCGTTGAAATATGAGCAAGATTGAGTTGTCAGTTCTGATATGCAATGAATCTTTGTATATTACATTCTAAAAGACGAATTTGAATATACGAAAAATTAACTTATTCGATTTTGTATTTTCGCTACTTATTATTTCTTTGATGCCCTTTAATGTCACATAAATATGTCCTTTTTGTCTGATTTTTGATATAATAGAGTTCAATCTATGAATGAAATATTAAAGAGAATGCAATGGAAGGAATTATGAATTTGGCGATTTCAGATATTTCTAAAGGTGATAGCTAAAACCAAAATCAAATACTTTTCATAATTATGAAAACTCTCTGCTGGTCATTATCCGAATTTTGAAAAAATTCCCGAGATATAACGTACCACTAATTCTTCGCAGATTTGAATCATTACTAATTAAATTTGCGAAAAAAAATGTTGGTACTTCAAAAATAACTCTATTTCTGTATAATAATTATTATCATTGTGGACTTATGCACTATCTCAGCTGTTAGCTGGATATAATTTACCTTTCCCAGATTCAGCAATCATAGGAATAGGCTCGATTACAATATACTCGACATAAATTTCCTAACTATCCTACATGTATTAAAATTACAGCTTTTTACATTTCTATATAGGTATTCTTATGCAATTCTAATTTCTTAAGGCTATCATGCAAAGTTTTGGGTATTAACTTAGTCGAGGATACGATGACAGGAACAACATCTATTTTCTCGAGGTGCCACATCTGCTTGATCTCAATATCAAGATCTGTGTATTTGGACTTTTACGGCAGGAACTTGTTCAGCACGCTGTTATTATTCGGTATGGCGACATCCACCAGCATTGCTGTTCTGGCTCTCTTATCATACACCACTATGTCCGGCCTATTATTCGTCACCATTTTGTCAGTGATAACAGGCCTATCGTACTATAATCTGATAGAGTCGTTTTCCAATACGGGCGCCGTTTGATACTTGTGATATGGCTGGAAGGTATTCAGAAGTCCGTACTTGTGTACAAGTTTCTGATGGATAATGTTGCACACTTGATTATGCCTGTGAAGATACTCCGTATTGGCCAGTTGTTCGCATCCGGACGTAATATGCTGTACAGTCTCCGATCTTATATGGCATTTTCTGCACTTATCTGTTTGTACTGTTCCGTTTTTCAAAATAAATTTTTGTAGTTGTTTGTACCTTTCATCAACCATTTGTTGGAGACTTCTTTGTCGATGTGTGGTTGATTAATCTTATGGTGATGTCGTCCATGCAATTCCTTCCTTGACCATTGCTCTTGTTTTTCAGTATCTGATAGGAACGGTAGATTCAGCAGGTCATCTCTGGTAGCATGATTTAGAGGTGTATATCCCTTATCAGCCAACGATACCACTCTATGGAGGTCAGAAGTGAGAGCTTTTTCAGATAAGAATTCTCTGAGATTTTTTATCTGTTCCGTGTGTAAATTGACAACATCTATTAATCTGCGTCCTCCTTTTTTCCGCTTCAAAGTTGATCGTATTACAGATGATTTTGGATGATGATTGTTGTACTTTGTCAGCATCGTTCGGGTTTGCCTTTGAAGATCATTCAGTTCTGTCTTAGTCGATCTGGTTTTTTCAAAAGAGTAAAGCAACACTGGAATAGCGTTGGTGTTAATTGCCTTGATTAGATTCTCCGAGTTCAACATTGATTTCAGCACAGTCTTCAAATGCTGACTGTATTCTGAACGAATCCTTTGATTGTTTTTGGTCTAGCAATCTGGCTTGTTGGTATCCTAGATATTTGTATGTTTCGCCATCCCTCATGCACTGTATAATATCACCGTTTGGAAGTTGTCTTTCACCATCTGTGACTTTTCTCTTTAAATGTTCAGGGTCTTACATTTTTCAATCCCGAGTTTCGTATGAACATCTGCCGAGAATTCACTGACAGTTTTCAGCAAATCAACCAATTGCTTCTTGTTCGAAGCATATAATTTGATGTCATCATATACAGCAGGTGGGAGACTGTATGATATATATGATAATAAAAATAAGAATAATTATTATCATTATTAAATTTAATGGAGGGCTGAGGGCAAGTCCTTTGAAAGCCCAAATACAAAACAAATCCTCAGAGCTACAGCAACTCAGCTGAGCGAAAAAAAAACAAAAAAAAAATTACATAAATTCTAGGCCCCAAAATTTATTCTAACAAGTATGCTCATAAAGTAAAATAATACTAATATAGATATATATAATAAATAAAAATAAAATAAATAATAATAGATAGCGGATAGTTCACGAGAAAACAGCCCGATCGAGACCATTTTTGAAAATATTGGTCCACGACGAGTCTACCACCTCATCCCTCAAACTATTCCAGACATCGAATACCCAATCACTAAAGAAATATTGGCGTTGAGTTGTTTTGAAGAGCTCTTTCTTCAATGTCATTTGATGGCCTCGCAGACGGTTATCAGAGCTGAGTGTGAACAAGCCGTTGTTAAATTTAATTATTCGAAATGTAAAGATCAGATCACCCCTAAGCTTGAGCTGATTGAACGTCAAGAGATTGGCGGCACTCAGACGTTCCTGGTACGTCGGTCTTGTACGACCGTACGACAAACGTGTTGCTCGGCGTTGCACACCCTCCAACAAATCCCGATCGCGCAACAAACTGGACCGGCGTATTCCATCGATGGTTGCACGTACGTTTTATAACCTTTGATGGACGCACTGAACGAAATCTCCGCGAAAGACCAACTAATAAGATAGAGCAGCGAGTTAGCTCTTTTAAACACCACACTTATGTGTTCCGACCAACACAGTTTACTATAAACCTTCACCCCAAATCGACATGCGACAAAACTCCTTGTAATGTTGAGCCGCATAGATTGTAGGATAGCTTCGGATTGTTTTTCCCCATATATAATACTACACATTTCTCGATGTTCAAAGGAAGCAGCCAATCAATACACCACCTGCCAACGGAGTTCAAGTTGTTCTGAAGGATGCCATGCTGATTAATCGGATTCGCATAAACCTTGGTATCGACGACATAGAAGGCTTTTTTTCTCTTGATATGAAAAGTTAGATCACTCACATACAAAATAACGAGAAGGGGACCAAGCACAGATCCCTGAGATACACCACTAGTCATAGACCTTAGAGCAGAATATGAACTCCCAACTCTAACCACGAATCGCCTATCGGTCAGATAGCTCTCAATCCAAAGCAACAGTCTCCCTCTCACGTAACAGGGATCAATCTTGCGAAGAAGCCGGCGCTATCGTGGTGTGCAATCAAAAGCTCTTGCAAAGTCCAGGTAGATCATTGGGAACTTCAGAGTCGAGGGATTTGGACCAGTTATTCACACAAGACAGAAGGTTAGTCGTCGTAAACTTTCTCTTAACGAACCCGTGCTGTTCTTCGGGTATGACATAATGACGATTCAAAAATACAGTAATTTCGTCCGCAATGATTGATTACATTATCTTCGAAGGTATAGAGAGTAGGCTGATAGGGCGATAGTCGCAAGGGTATAGCTCATCGCCCTTTTTGTAAATAGCAGTGATGAAAGCAACCTTCCAGGAAGAAGGCAACCTTCCAGGAAGAAAGCAAACAGGAGTGTTCGGAAGAATAAGTCATAATCTGAGACAGTGGGTAGCAAAGGATGTCAGAATTGTTTTAAATAGATCAGCAGTAATTCCATAAAGTCTTAGAGATAAGAAACCTTTAAGTTTAGAAATAAACTTTTTCACCTTTTCAGCTGTGAACGATGTTTTTGATATTGTGTCCTCGACTCGAGGTGACAGCAGCTGGGGAAGGGGGCCATCAGTATCATTTACTTTGCAAACCAGCTGTAATGTATTTGTATATTCGTTTTTGGCTTTCAGAGTTCACTATTGAGGTCTCGTAATCACGTGTGGAAGAGCGAATAGAGTGAGATAATTCGAGAAATTTCGATGTGTTGCATAATCAGTAGCACTCTTCGTTCTTCTATATTTCTTCCAGAGGTTTCTCTTATGACGGAGCATCTGAATGAATTCTTCATTGAGCCAAGGTTTCAAGGGAATAGTGAGAAGAACCTTTTTTCTCAAATTCCTATCGATTCTTGACGTGACGGCTACAAGAAAATATTGCCACACCTCGCTGAGGTCATCTCTGGGTCCAAGAATAATAGGCCAGTCAACTTTAGACAGCTCTCCTCCTACTGCATGGAAGTTAGTATCTGTGAACATCGATTTAGAAACGGAGTGTGAGGGACGTAAAAGGATTTGAATTTCAGACGTAATGACCACATAATCAGAGATAATGTGATGATGAGGGATGAGATCAAGGATAGGAGGCTCGTTGCCAGTTCGAAATCGAGTAGGTTAAAATATCACCTAGAAAAGATTCGAATCTGTAAGGAAACAAGTAAAGATTGAGGTAGTGCTGTTGGAATTACAGTTAGGAATTTGCGGTATCGGCCAGGTGATTCCAGAAAGGTTGAAATCACCAACAACAACAAAGTTTTCTCTGGTGGAGATGAAATTTAGGTACTGGACCAGTTCAGAGTCTGCCTCTCGGGTAATAACAGGTGGTCTGTAGATAGAGGTAAAATTCAAATGGAGAGTAGCCTTCGATAAACAAATTGATAAAACATCGATGCCGTGAATTCTATTTTTATAATAAGTATATAAGTATAAGTTTGGAAGCTTGCGGTAATATAATCACTGAGGTAAATACAAACTTCCCCACCCCTATGATCTTGTCTGTCACGTCTGTAGATAGTATATCCTTCAATGTCAGCCAGAGAGTTAGGAATTTGATCGTTCAGCCATGTTTCCGTAATGGATATGATATGAGGTCTAGACATTTCTATAAAACAGACTAATGCATCAAACTTGGGCAAAAAAGAGTTTGAGTTTGTATAAAGAAACGAAAGACCGATTGGGGTACGAGTAACATTTGTTAATTTAATTTTGAAAGGTATTCACTATCCTCAAAGAGCCATTTGAGTATTTGATGGTCAAATTTATTTCACCTTTGTTCTTCCGGTCCTCCAACTCATCTCGCAGATCCTTCAATACCTGCTGTTGAAGAGGTGTATTATCACTCACGAATGTAAAGCCCCTTGTCCGAGCTGATTCAAGTAGTTTCTTTTTGTGTCTCTAAATTTCTCGAGCATACTGGTCGTGTGGCATGACTATGTTAATCATTCGGGGGTGGTCTGACCGTCTTTTTTCTTGCCAACACGAAAAAAACCTATTGGCGTAGTAGTATCGCATTTGACCACAGTGAGGGCTTCCTTAACTTTCAACTTTTCATCATTTTCACTCGAGGTAGAGTTTTCAGGAATCTCCGGGAACTATTTGGCTACGGAGATCATTCAGTTCGCATTGATTGTTATTGTTTTGCATGAGTGGAGGTCTGTAACTGTGGCTTCAAAAAAAAGTTCATTTCATGGATTACTTTGTATTTCAAGTATAGTATTAGTTTTCCGATGCTCTTGGAGATTTTTCTTCTTCCTCGCAAATTCTTCTGCCCTCTCAGTACTTTTAGGGGGGAATGTTGCATTATGTATGTAGTATGACGATGATTCTAAGTAGTCCTTTTCTTTAAAATATTTTAAATTTCTGTCCCATAGTGAAAAAATTTACCAAAATAGGTGTAGTTGTTTCTCCTCTCATCAAGTAGCCCTACCGACTCGACTCAATGAGGTTATTTCCGCATTTCATATTTGATGTATCATAGTAGTAATTGGGATTATGTATGCCATGTGATCAATAATCAGTGGAGAAAAGAGCTAGTTTCATAAAAAATCGTGCTTTATACAAAAGCATAAAATGTCGGTCTTTAGTTCAAGAGTGTTCTACGTGAACTGAAATATTTTCTTTCGTAAAATAAAAAAAATGAAAAATCATTTGACCTTGATAAATAATATATTTAAATATGGCATTTATCCAGATAGGTGTAAACTAAATGAAAACATCTACAGCCCTTCACTGAGAGATTGGTTTTTGCATAATATTAATGATAGATAAAGTCCAACAGTTATCAAGGATGAACACATTCATTTTCACAATATCTAGTTATGACCTTTCTCGTTCCTCAAGTGCGGAAAATATTAAATTTTTCATTTCATAAATATTTCAATAATGTGGTATTCTTTCCTGATTTCTGTCGATTCAAAATTGCATATATATTTTCGACAATTTGTTTGTTTGTTATTCCTTTAACGTGCTTTATTTCCGTCTTTTGGCCAATGACACGCCAGGGAATTCTGTCACCTCACTCACCCGGGAATTTTGCCGAACCCCTCTCGTGTAGAGGGAAGAGATCAAGAGTCAAACACATCTCTGTTAGACAGGACCGACGGCTTTACATCCCCTCCGAAAGATGGATACTCAAGCGATTCCCACAATCCGAAAAATCGCACCGAATATGTAGTGATTGAACCCAGGTAACTCTGCGCAGGAAACAAGTATCATATCCTCGACGCCACCGAGCCGGCATATTTTTGAAAATGAAAAAATTTATTACCACATATTTTCCTGCATATCATCTTTCTGCGATCTCATTTATTCCTGCCTATTTATTCTTCCCTTATTCTATTTTCATTAACTTTTATATTATTTTCATCCATATGAGTTATATTTTTTACGAGAACTCGTAAAGGATGCAGCAACTATAGAACTGTAGAATGTAAATTGAATGATTAAATTTACTTGAATGATATTTAACTATATGCTGCAACGGAATCATTTCAAATATCTGCTTCAACAAAAACATGAAAATATTCATACTGAGTAAGAAAATGAAAATATCACCTCTAATTACATGAAATTTATCTTAATTCAACTTGTGTATCAAAGGGGCAAATATAGGTATCCTGCATTTCTATAAGAAAAACTATCAATGTTACCACCTCTTAACAGAATATATAAAATACATATTGAAAGAGATTTTCAATTATCATGAAAAAACATCCCACCAGTAAAGCCCATTTCAAAGCTAGAATTTCTATGCGGTTTCTAACCCAGCATCCCCTTTTTGTGTCGTTAGGAACATAACGATCATCTGAATGACAACAATGCAAAACACATGAAATATCAATATCAAATTCAACAAGTTACCTTACATTGACATCTTCGATGTCGTGAACAAACTGACTTGAACAGTCTAGACATACACTAAACAAGCTATCTTTTCACGTTCCCATTTCCATAACGCACAAAAATTTCTGAATTACATTTCTTCATTGTTACTACAGATGATAAACCCAGAGCAACGAATTTGACAAAATAACAGAATCATATTGATTCCACGAAAAATCAATTCAAACATAAAAATGTAGAAGAAAATTTCAGGGAAATATGCGAAAGGATTACATAACGATTATATGGACATAATCACTTTTAATATATAATCACTATCTGGAGACGAAGACAATCGCTATCTATTATCGAATCAAAATTATAAAGAACACATTCTCGTGAAAATATTGATTATTCCTGTACGGTGCTGATCTTCTAACATAACATGTCTTCATCATCTCGTCCAGAACTTGCTGCTGTAAAGACTTTCATTCTGGAAACAGTATTAATTCTTCTGTAGAATATTAAATTTTCTTGAAGGAACTGGTTTTCTGTTCCACTGTTCATAATCATCGCTTACCAGAGACATAGGAACAATACACTGCAGTTACAGTTACGATCGACCTTGTCAAAAAAACACGCCCATTCATAGCACCTGTTCAGATGTGAAGCAACGCTACGAACTGTGTATGCTGGATGCGATCTGTCGAAAAGCTAACGCTCCAGCACTTATGTGGATGTTAACCAGGTGTAAATCATATTGAATATTGTTCCTGCAATGCAGGTTTCTGATGTGTTTACACATATAGCGGTCAATTTCGCATGTTATTATTATTGAGATTATTTATTATACAGGGCGTTACATAATAATATGTCACAAATTGAGAGGGTAATTCTACGTGGAATTTCGAGAATTTCATAAAAACATAGGTCCGCCAATGCTTCGTTACGGAGCTACAGGGTGTTGAAATTTCCGGAAAAAAATGGTTTTTTCTTCAAAACTCCTGCAGCTTTCGAGATATTGGAATGCAAACTATTCTTTACAGCCTCCATCATTACACGCACCAAATTTCAACTAGAATCCAGAAGGTGTTTTTTTCTGGAGCCGTGTCTTCTTTTGCAATTTCAAACTTTTTTGCAGTACGCCACTGATCAGCGTACAATCAATTTTCGTCATCTTCGTTCAATTTAGAAACTTTTATGACACTTGTAAGTTTTTCGTTTCTCCAACCGCTCTCAAGCAAAAAATTATTGAACGATTCTATGCATTCGCTGAATTGAAAGCACTTCTAATTAAAAAGATGACTAGTAGGCTTTGATTTGTTCCATTTATTTATTTATTTTGACTATAGCTAAAGTTGAACCAGTGTCTGCTCGAATTATTTATTGAATTAACGATTAGTTTTAATACTTTTGAAGGTATTGTGGTGAGAAATAATTACATGTATTTTTATTTGTACGGCTGGCGGAAACACAACAGCGCTTTCCAAATCGAGTAACACCAGATAGGCGAACATTTTCGAATATCCACAGAAAGTTGAGAGAAACTGGTACTTTTACTGCAGATAATCATTTAAAAGGTGCAACTGAAACTATGATAACTCCAGATATTGAGGAAGCAGTTCTGAATTTTATTGATTTGAATCCTCATGTGAGTACAAGAAAAATTGGAAATCAGTTGAATACTTCACATGTTCTAGTTTGGAGGATTCTCCATTACACTACTTGTTATACCCGTTTCATATTCAACTGCTACCACAAATTTTCACAATAATAATCATTGGGCTAAGGAAAACCCCCACTTGATTGAAGAATCTCATTATCAAGAACAATTCTCACTAAATGTCTGGGTCGGAATAATTTCAAATTATTTGATTGGGCCATTTTTGTTGTCAAACAGACTAAACGGTCCCGCTTATCGGCAATTTAGGAGTTACCTTTATTGCTCGAGGATGTGCCACTTTTGGTGAGAAACATAATGTACTTCATGCAGGACGAGGCACCAGCACATTTCAGTGGAGAAACTGGGGAATTCTTGAATAATACAAAAACAGATGGATAGGTCGGGGTGAGTCAGAACCATGGCCTATTAGGTCCCCTGTCTTAAATAGCTTAGACTTTTTCTTAAAGGGATTTTTCAAAGGTTTAGTTTATACCACTCCAGTGAACACTGTAGAAGAATGGAGAAATCGAATTATAACCTCTTGTGACACGATAAGAAATACCCCAGGAATATTTCAAAGAGTGCGTGATTATATGCGAAGAAAGACAGAGGCCTGTATGCAAATTTTGGGCATACCTGTCGAGTATTTCTATCACTTTTATGTTATTTAGCGAATAACATACAATTCAAATAATTCAAACTCAATAATTTTTCACTCGAAAATGATTGGAGATACGAAAAAATTACAAGTTTCAAAAACGTTTCTTAATTGAACGAAGATGACGAAAATTGATTGTACGCTGATCAGTGCAAAAAAAGTTTGAAAGGGCAAAATGGGACATGACCTTGGAAAAGAAAACACCTTGTCAATTTCAGTTAACAGGTAGGACGTGTATTGATGAAGGCTTTGAAAAATAGCTTGCATTTCAAATTTGGGCAAAATATTTCAAAAACTGCAGAAGTTTCAAGGAAAGAACCAATTTTTTCCGGAAATTTCATCACCCTGTAGCGCCGTAACGAAACTTTTGCCAACCTATGTTTATATAACCTGTTTTTCTTGAAATTACACGTAGATTTACCTCCTCAAGTTGTGACATACCATTATGTAACGACAAAATATTGAAAATACATTTCAGTGTTACTTGCTTTAGATTTGTACACTGGATATCGGCAGCGAACAATCAATATATTTTGGTAGATTCGTGTATTTTCATGATAAATTATATCATCCATATATATGATAAGTCCAATATATGTAGAAACTGCAATAGTTGCCAAAGGCGTGGTTATATCTTTTCATTGAATCATATCGATATATGGGCTGGTTAGCTCATCATCTAGTGCTGGAACTAGTGTATTGATATTTATTCAGTCCTATGATTTCGAGCTTCATATCAATATTATAGAATGGGATAATAAATTCCTTGCGGACTCTAATCACTGCTCCATTAATTTATAGCATATGTAGGTAGGTAGTCGCAGAATGCCGATAGTTTCTGTTTCTTGCGGAAGAAAAATGAACCGGTAGATAACGTTATACAATTCTTAGATGGTGCTAATTATTGACCAGTTATTTCTCGGATCGATTGGTACTATTGACCGTTCTATTCATCGTCAAGGGTTCCACTTTCTTACCAATTAATTCTGATAGCAACAAAGTTATTTGTATTTCAATAGCTGTCTGACACCAAATTTGTCTTCTTGGAAATGGTAAGCAATGGTGTTAGATTCATGAAATATATATAATTCGCATTATTGATTTTTCTGACGAATATGGAAGTGCCGGGAAAAATTCGAGTCAAGATTTTGTTGGTTCAAGGTATTGAAATATGTCCCCACATTTCATCAACAACCAATAAGACTTAGAGTCCCATTTAATATGAGACGTCCAACAATAAAGTAAAATGATATTAAAAACTCCGTATCTATGGTGAATAATTTCTGATATCCAAGTATGTTGGAGTGTGTTAAAGTACCAAAAATCATAGCTCAAAAACAATACTTACAAACCAGTCGAATGAGATGGGATACTGAAAGCTAGGGAAGGATGCCTGAGGTCGGTATTCTCAAGTTGTGTTAATTAGAATCTCAATTTAATCCTCATTTGACAATGATTCAATATTAGCACCGTATACATCAGCTGAACTCGAATCCATTTTCAAAAAACCTGCAGAATGAATGATTGCATGTGATCATCAACATTCTTTCATTCCCCATCCGATTTGGACGACTGTGTTATATCTCAGATCAAACCATCTACTTTTGAAGCATCAGAAGAGAATTCTCAAATTTTGCAAAAAATTGTGGATGAGGATTGTGTTTTTTATCTCCAATTTGCAACAACTGCTTGAGTTTTTGGTGCTGGTTCAAACCGTCCTCGAACAACAACATATAAGCTGATCTTTTTATAGTATATTTTTCAATCAGAAATCATCATACAACTCAAAGTCTCAACGAATTATGTTTCGAGAAAAACGAACTGCTAGAAAAAGATTAAATACTGCAGGTCTCTAGTCCAAATGGAAAAATAATGGATTAGCTTTGAAAAGATAACACAGAGTGTAGTGATCAAATTGGAACATCGATGATTAAGTTCGTATTTTCCTTTACGGACAAATCAAGATTCTGCTTAGTTAGTGATGGTATCAGCTGGTATCTCAACGAACAATAGAACTGATTCATACCCTGTCCTAATAGATGCGTTTACAAAGGAGAGATACGTGAATAAAACTCTATACGAGTTCGTTGGTTCAGAGGCTCAGCTGTTGGCGACTATTTTCATATATATATTTAGATAGGTGATATAACTAAGCTGGAGTGGCCACCCTAGGGCAGAAATTTGAAAGCAACATGTTTGAGACATGCTTGGAAAAGGAATTCAAAATCAAGACTTCAATCTGAGGACGCTTAAAGAAGTTCGAATTACACTAAGCAACCAATGGGCAGCTATGCCCCAGGAAAATTTGACCCACTAAGTTCGCACACTGTCTGGGGAAATGCAATCTTCTATACGAGCTCCCTTCGAAAATACCCGCTACTAAGTTGACCAATTATGTTTTCTTAATATCAATGATTTGTCGATTTTACCAGTGTAATTTTCTATTCAACTTATACATTATCTCATCACAAAAATTATTTGACCTCATAAATTTCAATCATCGTCAAACTGAATGTCATTTCTTCTAGAAGTTGAGAATATCGATCATCATTTTCTCCTTCATATTTTCCAAGATCCATAAAATTAGCTCGAAGACACATATTAAGGATTATTCGGAAAAAGCTCTGAGCCCTTCTTCGTTGGCCAGTATGGTTTTCGTAAGAACAGGTCAACGAATGATGCAGTAAATTCACTAGTAAATATTGTAAAACCAGGTTTGGGTAGTGGATTCTTGAAGGGAACTTTCTTAAGCGACCTCAGTAATGCTTTAAATTGAGTCTTCTGATGTATTGGCGCGCAAATTGAAATTTTTTCGATATTATAATATGAGATGTGATGTTTCAGGTACCTTCCTGGTCGTGAATTATACATTGTGGTGGAAGAGCGTCTGGTCGTACTGAGGTCGTGTGTTAGATTTCCAAGGGTCCAGTCCTTGGCTCCTGATTATTTTTGATATTCATCAATGATTAAGTTCATGCGGTTAGTTTCGCAAATCTCATCTATGTTGCAGACGATACCAGCGTTTCTGGAAGTGGCAATGATCATAAAGATCTAGTCACTACTTTGACGGACACCCAGAGATCAATTCGAAAGTAGTTCAGTGCAGACAGTCTTGGTTTCAATGTCAAGAAAACGGAAAAATTATTTCTACTCATAAACATCAAGGTTTTCAAAATAGTCATGTTTTTAAATTTTGAGTGTTGTTTTGAATCCCACGATTACTTGAGAAGCACATGTTGAGCTGGTTGCTAATAAAACATCGGAGAGTATTTTCCTTATAAGGAGTCTTGTGTGTAATTTGCCTGATGAAGCAATGAAATCAGCTCACTTCTCATTGATCCAATCACATATAACATATACTTCGACTAGATGGGGTCACTCTCCCTATTCGGTTACAATTTTCAGCCTGCAGGAAAGGCTGTGAGGATTCGTTATAACATCCGTATAGATTCCTTGCGACTGAAGTCCAGCAGATTACGTCGACAAAGTTTGCATAAATGCCCTGCCCTGAGCACTTGCAATTTACTTTCCAGACAGTTCGAGCCGGTGGTCAAATCGGTGCTATCACGGAAGGTATTTTACAATCTGTACGACATTCAATTAACTCATTTTTGTAATATATGATCAGATGAACATTGTTTAGTATTCCAGTCTATCTCACTTCGTATATAACTATGTATTGACAGCGTTGCTGTATTTCAATCAATCATGTACTGCCGTTTGCAAGTATATATGTTATGATTTTACAAATGCAAATCGATGTGGTACAAAAATGCAACAAATACTCACTCACTTACTTACTTTCCGTCTTCATTGAACGAAATATTTTCTAATCTTTTGAATTCGACGTTTTCAAAGAAACATTATAGATTTAATTTTCATCTGATGTAATTTCCGTTGAATTTAATCACTATGAGGAATCTCCATCTTTTCTCAGTAGAATAAGTGTACATGCACGTCGTATTCATTAGAGAGAGCCGCCTTTCGAGAATAAAAGTCCGCTGGGAAATTTAACCTCTGAGTTTCGACTTTAACAAGCAAGGAAAAGTTAATGAGCTTAGAACTACCTTTTAGAGATCATAATAAAGGTTGTTCGCTGGAATCGATCATCTAATTCTAAAGTAGGGTGAAAGAATTCTCGAATCTTCTGAACTCCGTTCAGATCAGATTATTTGGGATCAAGGGAAAACTGAAATTGGGAAAATTTAATGAAAACTCATTGAATAGAGTTAGTCAAGCATATCTTGGGTCGAGAGTCTTTGATAAACTGTTTGCTGACAATGAAAAAACGAAGGAATTATTTATTCTCATGGTTCCCAACCTTAATTTACTCGCCAACTTAAATATGTTTTTTTTCCTCCCATCTAGGGTTTACTTTCTTGATGTCGCAAATTTAAAACAATTATTGTCACTATTATACTCAAACGCATAACTACTACTAATGAAATTGAAATAATATAATTTGAATGAGGAAAGGCGTTACTTGATGAAAATTGATATACATTTTTAACTATATGAAACAATTATGATAAATTTTCACTATATTGACAAACTTATGACACGTTTCAAAGGCTTCCTCAAATAAGGCGTACATTTGGAAGAATGATCTTATATATGTTATATATAACAAGGCAAAACCAGGTTAGATTTCTAAAATTACTAAATAGGAAGAAAATACATACAGAGTTGCTTCATTTGAAAGCTGAAAAGATTAGGTAAAGGTGACGGATTTAGTTCTAATCGACCATTAAGTAAATTTCCGGAATTTTTCTGCTTCTTGATATGCAATGCCTTCAATAGGTTCAGTTTCAATATATTACCCTCATTATATATAAATCAACATTATTATTAGAAGTATGGCTTTCTTCTAGTAGATGATTTGCATAGTGAGAATCTGATTTTCGTTCATCAGAACTTCGTTTATACTCTGATATCATGATATCAATTTTTCCAAATGTTCTACCTCTATAAATTTCATCGCAACTTCCACAAGAAAATTGGTGAATTATAATTCTACTTGTTCAAATATATCTTTCTAGAAAATTTTCTGTTCTGGAGGCTATATTCAAATAATTATGTGATAAGAATAAAGTTCACACTTGGTTTACCAACATTAGTTAATATATCATATTCTTGATTAGTCTCTTTAACAAGAGGAAAAGTAACATATGAATTGTATGTTGAAACCCTTAATGAGAAAGCATTCTGTCAGTAATACTAGAATCATAACCATTATCGATCGCCATTTATTTCATAATATTGAGCTCACTCAAGAAATTATTTTCAGACCTGTGTATTATAGTGAGTCTATATATTTGATCTTATAAGCAGCTCTCTTACTTTGATGTGTATATGTGAGAGGGTACTTAAAGAATATTTTTGTCTATTTGTACCTGTAAAACAACAGTGTTCACACATCAGAAAATTATGAATAATTTTCTCCATGAAAATTTCTGTTAGTAAAAGACTGACAGGATTATCTATTATGAAGCCGCTGTACATCTAGGTTTCATTATTGAAGTTAAGATTATCATGTTCCGAACATACTTCAGAGAGACTCATCATGAAGCCGCACTGTGGTGCAACGCGTCATGAGTTTGCCAAAATAGTGTGAATTTAAACATTATTTCTTCATTCAGAATAATAAATGGCCATGCTCCTAGTTCCGAATTTAAAATGAAGAATAAGAAAAAAACATTATTTTATTGAGATTAATTTAAGCCCATATTTAGTTATATTGTAGAATATTTTCATTGACATTCAAGGGCTATAAATTCAAGATATTGTTATTGAGTCGAATGAACTTGTTGAACAATCAACCAGAATTACTAGTGATTGCAGAAGCCGCAGCAGAAGAACTGCTGAGCAATATATGAGGTACAATAGGATAACAGAATATCGTACCTCATATATCGCTAATAACCTCCATTATCATTCATAATGGATATTTCAGACTTTTCTATCGCAGTTGATGGTAGAAAAGTCTGCAGAAAATTCACAATCATTCTTCGAATTTTAGTTCCTTTACTACTAGTGAAATTGAATTTTTCCCAATAGTATTCGGTTCCGCTGTACATGCAATCAATAGTGAGAATTTACGATATTTGGTGGCAGTCATCATCCTTGCTTGTATGGAAGAAAATTTGATATGGTTGTCTCAATTCCGTACTTTTTCTATATCTTGAAAAAAGGTCACATGTTTTAATTCGAGTGAATTTCATTGAAAACTTTTTGATGCATAAAAGACTTCATCGCTTAATTTAAAAATGTTTTTCTTACAAATACGGCACTATGGTATTGGTAGGCTTAAGAGATTTTCGATAAATCTGTATTAAGTATGATCCGTACAATCCCTCCATTTGTTTAGTTCAAACATAGCATACACCATAAGATATCTCAATTGAAGAAAGAAATGAATGAAGGTTTATTACAAAAAAGAAAAAAATGAAAGAAAATAAGAGACCCATTCCGCATGTAGTAAAAATATTAAAATTTGTTTTCTCACGGAGTAGGTATTTTTTCTCGACCTCAGTACCTTGTATTATCTCATCTTGCCCAGATACAAGCCTGAGCTTTGAATTAGGTTTTCGGCCTCCTCTGGGGTGATATTCTGCCACTCTTCTGTTGCGGCTTGGATGAGCTGTTGTCGGGTTCTTGGGATCATCCTGGCACGATCTAACTTTTCTTTTGAGATTATTCCATAAATATTCAATAGGATGCAGGTCAGGACAGTAAGCTGTCCAGTCCAAAATAGCGATTACCTCTGTTTCAAGCTAATGTCGCGCGAGGTTACTGGTATGTGTTGGAGCATAATCTTGCATAAAAATTAAATTCTCACAGTGGACACCTCACTAAAGTCTAAATATGGGCTCCAGTACTAGTTCCACGTAATTTCGAGTCATAACACTTGCAGAAAACGGAATCAAATCTGTTTTGCCTTCCAGAATAATGCCACTCCAAAACATCACACTGCCTCCTTTGTGTTTCGGAATTTGTCTTGCTGCTCGGAAACTAACTTGTCTTCCACGATCCCTTAAAACCCGAATCCGATGGTCATCTGGTCGAACACCAATTCTGGTCTCATCCGAAATAAGAACATTTCGCCAAGTCAGGATATTCCAATTGTGGTGCTCGACACCAATTAAGTCTGTTAATTTTATTTTTTGTTTGGTTAGCTCTGAAACTCTTATGGGCCTTCTGCTGTATAACCCTTGAACGAAGACTTATCGCTTCGACTGATACATTGACGCCTGTTGCTTCCATAAATTGTCTTTGGAGTATGGGGTGCGACGCACTCGAGTATCTTTCGGCAATTTGGCACAAAAGCGGTCTTGATCTTCAGAAGTGATCTTTCTACGACTTCTTTCAGGCCTATTTTGCAGAGATTGTAGCTTCACGTATCGGGCGTAGGTATTGGAAATCACTCTCCTGTGATACCTCCATTGTGGCCGCTATATCCCCTCTGTGTCACCCCTTCTTCAACGCGAGCCACCCCTATGCACATCGGACAATCCAACGTAAGATATTTTCAATTATGATTATAGGCTTTTTTTAAATTTCAAAATTCACAGTTTCAAATCACAATGACGACTGAGTACAATATCTCGAACATGGGGTGATAATTCAACATTTCTTATTATACTCTTCAGTTTTTTACAACAAAAACTTATTCATCACAAGTAGTCAAAGGTCCATGGTTAAAAACAATCAATAATGTGAAATATCGGCTGATTCCATATAAATTTGGTTGTGTGTATGTATAGTAACCCTGAATTCCCGAAGATACCAGGATGAAATAATCAATATAACTTAATTACTTAATTTATTCCACAAATTATCTGAATTATCCGTTATAGTCAAATGAATGTGAAATTCTACGATTGGGGTTGATCGCGATCATAATAATTATTAATACATGTTTTATGTATGTTATCTGTATATAATTTAAAGCAAAGTTGCTCGAAAATGTTGTATCACAAAATTTTGTATTTCAAAAGATTCAGGAAACAGTCAGGGGTCCTTGGATCCTCGAAGTTAACTATCAGAACCATTTTTAACAAGCATAACACAAAAATTAATGGATTCTTGACAGGTACATTGTGCATTCAATGTAAATCAAAATTTCTCTATACAGCATATCATTTGAGTGAATAGTTTAGAAGATATTAGAGTTTAAGAAATCTGAGGCTGATCATACATCCGGTTCTGGTGGAAGCAGCCGGTGGGTGCATCATGATTTTATACTATAATGAGTTTTCTCTTTTTGAGATAATAGGCGGCAAAGCGAGACATGATCACATTCTTCGGCTAGGGCTACGACTCCATGGTATAAGATGAGGTATTGCAATGGTTAAGTGTATTACTAACACCTCAACACTGAAAGCACATTAGTATCTATATTGCATCAGTGATAAGTGGAGGCA
This sequence comes from Cryptolaemus montrouzieri, assembly GCA_013387265.2. NCBI lineage: Eukaryota > Metazoa > Arthropoda > Insecta > Coleoptera > Coccinellidae > Cryptolaemus > Cryptolaemus montrouzieri. The sequence continues at coordinate 46,615,276 of JABFTP020000185.1, read as the reverse complement.
GGTCGCTACTTGTATCGCAGTTGCATTGATATTGAGTAAGTTTGTAAATTCAAATTTATATATTCCTAATTTTGTACTTCTTCGGTTGAAGTATTCATTTCAATACATAAGTTATACTATTTCAGTAATGGTTATTTTAAATTATTGCCCGGCCTAATGTTATAAGTGAATTTATACACGAAATAAAAGACTCATATTAGGTTCTGAAAATACCATATTAATTTTACTTCACTTCAGTGAATTTCTTCGTTCTTTTAAGAATATTCTTTCTAATCATACTCCTGCGCACCATCTCAATTCCCTCATTTTCTACAAGTCTTATGATTGATTAGAGATATCTAACAGTTACTATTGTTTTCTAAATATTCATCATAAAGAGAAAGAAATAATCGTCAATGTTTACTGTCTTAGTTTGAAATCAAGAATGAGTATCGATTAATCGAAACCCTTATAATCTGTAATTCGTACATGCTGCGATACATGTTTTTGCAAAGACTCATTTCATTTTCATTTCACAAAATTAAGAGCTCAAATATCTTAAAAGATACAATAGTACGGAGTAATCGATACATTTGCCGATTGATCATTTTCAGCAACAATTACCCATACCTTTAAATATTAACCGATGTTGTGAGAAATGTAATCGGTTGTTTTAAATAATTTTTTCCGATACAACAGCTTCTATTACTCATATCGAATGATTTATTTCCATTACGATATCTGAATTTCAGTGTGATTTGAATAATTTAATACTGCTCTTCTGTCATTTCACGAAATGGATAAAACTATTTATTAGACATAATAGAACTTGTATTTCTATTCTTAAATTTAATAGGTTCAGTTTCCAAATGTAACATAATATCATATGAAACATCATCAAATAAAAGCTTGATTTCTTTGATTCTTTCAATAGTTTCTCGATGAATATGACGAATATTTGTATATATATATATATATATATATATATATATATATATATATATATATATATATATATATATATATATATATATATATATATATATATAAACTTGCTCTATCAAAAATATCTTCATATGTGACATTTTCTCATGAATATCCTTTTAAGGAAAACTTTATTGAATTTTCTTGCATAGACTTTAAAGACACACCTAATATATAATAATAATAATATATAAATTGATAAGCTGCCTCTATTTTCCTTTTCCATACGATTATATTGAGACCTCACTATTAATTTTATTTATTTTTCATAATAAATTGACTAGATATGATCTTCAAATTATCTATTTAGTTTGTATCATTCAAATGGAGCTAATTCAATAATAACTAAATTGGGGCCTGTTTGATTATGTTGATAGATATTTTATTTGGACATTTTCACAACAAAACTTGTCTTCATTAAAATCTATGCATATTTTATCTACGATGTTATATATATATATATATATATATATATATATATATATATATATATATATATATATATATATATATATATATATATATATATATATATATATATATATATATTATCCATTGTGAAAATAATTTGTATTTTCCAAACTCATTCCAAGTATCAACATTACTGAAATAAAATTGTATTTGTTTATAAAAATTCGTCACAACACATTCGACAAATATTGTATGATATTAAGTCTTGATAATGAGGAAGGAAAGGAAACCCGCTCAAAGGTCCCTTTTGTTTGATATGAAATGAAAATCTCCTTCATTTTCGTTCACTTTTCTTCAAACTGCCTTTTCCGTGTTACTGCATGACAGTATTCGTCACTGCCTGTATTATATGTCGTTTGAACTTCGGAACTGCAAGTCAGAAAAATGATTTATTTAACAGAAATGTTAAGTATAATAATAGATGATAGGTTATACAGATAGCTCACAGACATAAATTTGCTCACTTGGTTCATGAGACATGGTAATCAGTTTAATGGAAAAGAAGTATATTTCTGTAAACCAATGATGAATACGTTAGATGAGTACGTGATACAACTAGAACTTGGTTTGCTTCCTGATGATTGTACCTCTATATTCTGCAGTGTCCCTATTGGTGAAGGGAAAATCCACATAGGATGAGAGAAGAACGTACGCAATAATTTGAAAATGTTGAAGCTTGCCAACCTTTAGAAACTCATATGCTAATCCAGCAAATCCGCAACTCCAGCAAATATGCCTTGCTTTATCACCGCCTAATAAACGAATCTGGCATTAACTGCAAATTATCCACACCGGTCAATGGCCAGCACCATTGCATTGATATCCTGTTAGTAGACTTCTTCTCATGAAAATATACCAAAAGTATTGTACACAAAACTAAACTCTTGAACGACCTGACTGAAAGCTTGAGATCAGGGTATAATTTGATGATTTGAAAAGAAATATTCCTACGATATTTTGAAGAATAATATACAGCATCGTTTCCAGAATAATGTGACTTCAGAAAAGTTTTCAGTGAATGAAATAGATAAATAAAAATACTGATCATTATCTTTCAGCGTTCAAGTTATATTTTCACTATTTTATTGCGTATAAACACGTTCATTTTTTTATTTGTACCCGATTATGGCCCTTTCAAGCTCTCGAAGGTTTCACAATTGCAGATCTTATGATTTGATTACCTGCAACAGAAAACTTTTGAAAATCAATATCATTAATGAAAGAACCCCAATTGAACAGTACATTTGACGTGACTCAATCAACGCAAAGCTTAACATCAATCATTGGAGTATGAATTCAAGAATGGAAAAATATACAGGCTATCTTACACGAAGTGAGTGGCCATATCCGATATAACCGAAGGTTGCTCGGTCAATCTAATCTTCTTTATGGTCTCCTTGGATGCATTCACAGTCAACTTGATTTTAATGTAATATAAGGTTACCAGATAGTAGTAGAAGTCATTCTAAAATGATGTGTTCAGAGGTCAATTTGCTGACCTTATAAATAATATTTTTCGTCACTAAATATTCATAATGCTTTTTGTTTTCAGATCCGAAACTCTTGTTTGGTGGATACAAAATAACGCCAAGGTTTTGTAAGCCTACGAGAAAAATCATCAATGATACAGGAGGTCCAAATGTTTGCATGTTCAATCACGAATGTATTCAAAGACAGGGAGAGGTTGTAGGAGCTTGTATGGATGGATTTTTATTTGGAGCATGTTGTCATCTTGCTATTGGATCAACAGGAGAACTGCTTCAAAATGCCACCAAGAATATAATTAAAGAAGAAACAAAAGCTCCGAATGATAAACCTATGATGAACTATCCAAGCAGTCCATCAGGTGATATAACATCTAGCGGAATACACCACATAACGCAAACATTATTGAATCCGAATTTATTACAAACGGTAGAGAATAACGCTATAGTACAAATAGATGACCATTTTAATGCATCAGGAATTTTAGACCACCACATATCTGATACATCATTATTGAATTCTGAGACTGTAAGTATCTTTACCCCATCTGGGTATGTAACGAGAAAACCTACCACTGAAAGCAGGAAAACTACAATGGGACTAGAGCAGTCAACACTCTCTTATAACCATGAAGATCCAATCTTAACTGTATCAGTTTCATCGCCTTCATATACAGCAAAACCAATATCTACTACCTTTATTAGACCAATGTTTCATCAAAAACCATCTGACAACGACAAATATGTTCTTATTCCAACTATCACAAAACCAAATGATGAATCCGTAGATAAAAATCCAGTCATACATTTATTAGATAGTGATAGCACTACCAGAAATCCATATTACACAACTACATCGAAAAAGCCCCTTTCTACTTCATATGTGTATAGTTCTGGAACAACGAATACTAAACCCTATACATCAAAGAAACCTCCTCCACATCATACGTCTTTAGTACTACAATTCCACCGCGGAGAACTACAAGTTCTTCAACCACTACAAATTCAAAACCTTCCTCGACTAAAAAGAAAACGAATAAGCCTTCAAAAAATTCTAATAAGAAAACCAAGAAACCAACACAGAGTAGTGTTAATAAACCAACGCATTCTACCTACGTCAATGATTATGAAACTTTACAACCTACGAAGAGACCATCTTCATCATCTTACATTCCTAACTCAAGTCCTACATCTCATCCAAGCTCCACAATTGGAATAGAGGGTCCTGGATTTTCAGTTTCTTCAGAACCAATTCCACCATATTCAAGTAGTACCGGATATCCTAGTCCAGCACCTACTTTAATCGTTCTTAGTCCTGTAACTGATGATGATCTCTACACAAGACCAGTTCAACAACCTTCACATTCTTATAGGCCTTCTACTTATCCTGCCTCAACATATCAAACTCTTTCAACGAAACCACCCAGAAAACCAGTAAATCATGTTACTATCAATAATCATGTTACACAAAATATCTTTCCTGGAACTAGACCTTCTAATATTCCTCCATCGTCTTTGGGATACATCGGTTCAAGTGAACGACCATCTCCTACAGTTCTTATCACTCCGAAGCCTAGTATCTTATCTTCTTCTGGAAGACCAACACCTTTCGATGAATACGTTACTGCCTCGATACATGTTGATCCATCTGTAGATCAATTATCAAACTTTCCCCCTGTGAGAAATCCAAATTTGAATATGTCACAATATGGGGAGAATGACGTAACAACACCCGCTTTTGTGGAAGACGAATTACTGAAAGAAAAAATGGAGAATTTCGTTAACAAAATTATACAAGGATTGCAAGAACCATTTCAAGATCTGAAAGACGTTGTGTATAATCAGAATAAGACTAAACCAATCAAGAAACAAGGTACAACAACGAAAAAGCCCGTTACTAAACCAGTGAAACCTGGAAGTATAACGCGACCTTCCAAGCCTTCGATTCGGCCAACATCATCTAGACCTGGCTCGAATAGACCATCGTCTGCAAGGCCCGTGGGACCATCTAATAGACCAACAGTTTCAGTGAGGCCTGCAACAACTAAACCATCATCTTCGTCAAGGCCCACTACTAACCGAATTACAACCATCAAGTTAACCACCAGAAGACCTCCTACTAGAAGACCTTCGAATTCTCCAGCTACTATAATTACGAAAAAACCTTCAACTTCAAAGAAACCTTCAAAGAGTACTAGAAGGCCAACGACTACGGAGTCTCTTATAGAGAAGGAAACATTCTCGCCGACCGTTTTTACTGATGATTACAAACGAGGTAAGCACCATTCAATAATATATGAACTTGGTAGAAGCTAAATCAGATTCACAGCAACATTAATACTACTTGATGGAGTTAGCGTTAGATAAAATTGTTCAACATGCAGAATTGATAAGTAAAATATTTATAGTGTCAATATCTATCTAAAAATTTATGTCTCACATAAGTTCTGAAGATATATCAAATCAGCGACTTTGTGTCCTGCTTTCTATATAATTTAAATGCTCAATTAACTGTCTAAGCAAAATCAATCTCATTTCACTTATGTTAAAGAATCAGATAATGAATTTTTAATTCTACTTTTGAAAGCTTAAGATTAGGAGAGACTTACATCTTGCTAGAAATCTTCTACGAAAAACTGAATTAGCACTTATTTGAACAAATTTATTTTCATACACATGTGAGCGGTGAAAATCACAGAAGAAAAATAATTTAGGAATTCCGAACAATTTAAGACGTTTTTCATTTAAATGAACAGCATTTAGTTTCAACAATATCAATGAGCATCACTTGATAGAACTTGATCAGAAAGCATGTAATTAAATCAGATAATTGAAGCATAGATTCAGTTTACTAAAATTACAATATTTTCTGAAAATCTTCCACTTCGTTTCAATTTGAGTGATACAAGAGTATACAACAGAGTATCTCTGTTCACAAAGAAGACACCTTTTCATTGATCTTTCAAAGGTGCCAAAACTTTTGAGTATATTTCATACGAATAACCGTCTTTCAAGGTTCAGTACGAAACTATGGGAGGAAAATACAGAATCGCAGCTATCATCTTTTGTTTTCGAGTTATTTCTCATTTCTCGAAGTGATGGGATTCTGCCATATGCAAATATATCGGTTGTTATAGAAGTTAGGTGCAGAGACTTATTCAATTTTTTTTTTTGAATGGTTTTTGAATAACAATATGCACTTGTATTTTTTTAAATATAAATAAATAAAAAATATTTTTCTCCATCCCAATATAAATCATGGTTAACAAATCTCCAGAATCGAAAATTTCTTTGAACATTTTGTGTTATCGGCTAGTATGCTGGAGCGCATTTACACACAGCAACCTTATCGCTTTCAATTTTATACTCGCGACAAAAAATGTCAAACTCAATCTGTTATTCAATTCAAATTTTAGTTTCACAAATGATTAGCTGAGAACTTTTGATTGAATTATATTGGTGAATTTTGGGAACTTCGGCATGTAAGAATGATACGTTCGGAATCGGTATGATTTTGATGCAGGTTCAGAAGGTTATCTGAATCTCCAGAGGAAATAAATTTCCACTTCAAAAGATGGAGAAATCTCAGTTTCTGTAGCCTGTCGATTATGAGCGATGGCACAAATTTGCTGATGGTATCAAGAACAGTCAAGATAAAATCTTGAATTTTGTTAATAAACCATATGGCAGAGGTGCTTAAACGGTCTATCGCGAGTTCTTCTTGAGTAGATCTCGAGAAGGAGAAATTTTGCGAATAAGTAGATAACTGAACTACAAAAATTTATTACGTAAAAAAATAAAACTCTGCTAGTGGCAAAAGGCGGCTTTATCAAAGCAACGTGCTGTAGTTGTCAAAGAAAAGCCGCCTTTTTTAATATTGCCGCTTTTCTAGAAATTTCGGGCGGCGCGTTTGATGGTAACATTCGAGACTTTCGTTCACGCCGATATAAATGATGCGCCTGCAGAAATTGTAGTCCTCCTGAATTGTAACTTGAAGGCAATACTACGTCGATACGATGAGTGCAGCGAAGAAATCTGAAACGTATCATTTTATTAACGATTGGGAGGGAGAATTTTTCTGTTGTATGGTGAAGCAATTGTCTTATTTGTTGTGCGTCACTTGGAGAGGCATCATAAGACAGTTCATAAACACTATGAAAAGGATTTTCCGCCACAGAGTGAATTGAGAAAACGAAAAGTAGGTAATTTGTTATCTAGTTTGAAAAAAGAATGAACCATGTTCACCAGCCAAACAATCAAAAGCTGCTACTATCGCGTCGTTTAAAATATATCATATATTGCGAAACACAAGAAACCATTCTTAGATGGATCGGTTGTGAAGGAAGCATTTATTGAAGCGGGTGAGACTTATTTGGAGATTTTAAAAATAAAACAGAAATCATGTCTGCTATTAGAGAACTTCTGTTATCTCGTTCGACTGTCACAAGGCGTATTCAAGTTATGAGTCAGGACATGGCAGATTAACTAAAACATGAGATCATGAAATGTACATACTTTTCTTTACATTTCGACGAGTCCATCGATATGATAGATACTGCTCAGCTGTGTATTTTTATTTGGATGGTATTCAATGACATGTTGGCTGAGAAAGAATTTTTGACAATCATACCTCTGAACGGAAAGACCCGTGGCGAAGTTATATAAGACATTCTCTTCAATTTTGTAAAAAACTGCAAGATACCAATATATGAATTAGTGTGCAATACAACTGATGGAGCACCAGCAATTACTGGAAACAAAAACGGTTTTGTGGCATTGTTTCGAACTAATGAAGTTTTCTCTTAATTTTTTTCATTTCAATGCATCAAATATCAACATTATATGTGTTCAAAGGTTTTAAACACTGAAGAAATTATGAGCATTGCAACAAAATTGTGAATTCCATCCGTGCACGTAGCTTGCAACGGCGGCTCATTAAGTTGCAGTTGGAAGGTAGGGAGTCAGCTGAACTAACTGATTCAGTTCTTCACACAAACGTCAGGTGCTTGAGACGTGAAAAATTTCTAGAAAGGTTTCAAGAATTCTTGCCCGAAATAACAGCTTTTCTAGGCGAAAGAGGTGATGCCACTCAGATGTTGAAAGACGAAAAATGGCTGACTGATTTGGCTATTTTTACTAACATCACAATGCACTTAAACACCATTAACTAGGAGCTTCAAGGTAAAGTAAAAACTATTATTGAGATGATTAGTGCAGCAAACGCATTCAAAAGTGAATTGCAACTTATGAAGGATCAACTGAAAAGAAAGTATCTGAAACATTTTCCGTCTCTGAAAGGATCTGATACATTTTCCGTCTCTGAAAGCAAGGATTCCTCAGTAGAATTTTGATACGTATGAGGCTGAATTATCAAATATTTTGGGACAATTCGAATTGCGTTTTTATGATTGCAATAAATTGGCAAATATGGCATAATTTATATATTATCCTTTTTCGTGTAAAAACATTGAGGAACTAGCTACTGAAATAGCAAGTCACTTTTATATGAACTCATGTTCTGTTGAAAATGAGTTGATGCAGATTATATCAGATATACATCTCAAAGTTACAGCATCTGATACAAATTTCAGGGGTTTTATATCTGAAGATAAATATCCGAATCTAAGGCAAATCTCCCTTCAACTGGCGGTAATGTTTGGGTCAACTTAATTGTGAGAGAGATAATTAAGTCAAAATATCGCAATCGACTAACTGACGATCAAATGTCATCATGCTTGCGATTAGCACTCAGTGGTTACGTACCATCTTAGGAAAAAGATGCAGAGGACATGCAGTGCCACGCTTCAACATCCAAAGTCACTCTTCAGTTAAGTTTAACACCATAAGTAGTTCTTTTGTTTTGTAACAACCAATAAACTCGCAATTTTGAATAACTATGAGTTTTTCATTGATATTATAGAGAAGAACCTAACTGAACCTAACCGAAACCTTGACTAAAATAATGTACGTTGTGCGGAAAACTAATATCTACGGTACACCCTACCTAGGTAGGTAGGTAGGTAGATAGGGTAAATCGTGTATGTACGATAACCCTGCATTACACATACTTGCACCCTCTCAAAGTCGATCGTAAGTAGTCTAAAAATATTAAAATTGATCGCCAGCAGTTCAAGTTTGAGCACCCCTGCCATATAGACTGATGAAGTGAAGGTGACCTTTAACGAATTATTCAACCGCAATTGTGAACAGTACCAGTCTGATGTCAATCCATATCTTAACTGAATGTTCAACAACAAGGTCGATTTAGTTTGACTGATTGGTGCGCATTAAAGAACCACAGTGTTTTGAGGTACGTCATTTTTTTTTGAAAATCTTTATCATGATGACTTATGTCATGAGAACATAGGTGAGCATTTTTTGGATGAAGATCCCTTGACTCAAAGTTAGTATGTTCAATGAACATCACGGTGCATCTCCGCACCAAACAAGAAATGTATCAGAAGTCTTGAACCAGTCCTTCAGAGACAACTGACTTGGAATGAGTGGATCACTGAAGTAGTCACCTCATTATTGCGCTATGTCAAGGATTTATTAGATAGGAAAAACCTATAATGATGTAGAACAGTCGAAAGAAAACTTTGGTAGTAGGTCAGCTTCAATGACCAATATTCATACAAAATGCATGCAGAGTTTCTGAGTGTAGCATTTTCCGCATTTTGGAAAATTGATGTACGTTTGAGTGATTAAGATAATTTTTCGCTTATAATTTTGTTTAATTATTTTCATACTCAATTATTCATGGGTAGTTTTTTTTTATTTTATCATAAAAAAGCTTCATTGCTGTGAGTATAGTTTCGAAATGATTTACGACATTTTGTTCGAATTCACATCAGAATTCTAAATGAAGCTTTAGGTTTCAAAAATTTTCACAATTTCGAGGATAATTGTCTGATTGTTAAACGCATTTAGAAAGCGAAAAATACGCTTCTCATTTTATTCTAATTCATCTATGGTTTAATTTAAAAATCAAAGCTTATATTATAATTCGAAAATCATTTAAGAAAAATTTTTCGATACTCAAAAGAGTAATCGAAAAATGTCAGAAATATTTTCACGCAATTTTGTGAAAATCCAAGATAGTGGCATATGCTGAAATCCCGGAAAAGCGAGGAATCCGCAATAACTCGGAATCAAAAGAAAATAGCTGCGATCTGTTTTCACCAATGATTTTTCCTCGATAATCGAGGACGGTAAAGGGTTGTTCATTTTTTCCATTTTCAGTATTTCATAAAGCAGCTGTACTAAACCATCGAGGATGCGACATCCTAACACGCTGTCCCAACCTCGATGGTCCAAGGTTATATCAGGCCTACGAAAAATACGATGAAAATGATATAACTTATGCGTTCTCAAAATATTGCTTTGGAAGATCTGGAAATTGTTCGATATGACGTCATCAAAAATATTTTTCATTTGATACTCTCGAGGAAAACTTTTTTGTAACTAATTTACATCAAAACAATTGCTCATATCTTAAATCGTCAATAAATTATGAGCAGAATGATAAAAAATTCCTCCCAATTATCATTACAATTATCAATTAAACGACTGACGGCAACCAACAACACGTTTGTGCGTATTTTGTGTCGACATTGATTATCTTCGATGTGTTGCAGTTTTTTTCGACATTTAGTTGCTGTAAAACTATCCACATATAGAATGAACAAATCAAGAAATAATTCAGATAGGTTAGAATGTTGTCGAGTTTTAGCGAGGTTAATGAAAATAACCAGTCCCAATAATTAAAAATGTGAAAGAGTGAAGTCTGGAGACTTTTCTAGTCATTTCATAGGGCCGTTTAAGCCTATCCATATGTGGAACCATAGAGATTGCCTCAATTTCAGAAGCACATTCGAAAATTACTTCTTGCAAAAATGCCATTCCGCCAAACACACCTACGTTGAAATAAAGTGTGATGAAAATGCGACCAAATACACCACCATTACTTATGAAGCAGATCACATTTTTTCAAATATTACGCTTGAAAAAGCGATTGGTAACAACTTATGTAAACACCATAGTTTGTGCAAGAAAGTCAATTCTTTTCAGTGTACTTATTCTTTCAGATATTCCAAGTTATGCAAGTCAGAATGATGGAATTTATTTTACAGTCATCTTTGAACACACGACTCCTCCACAATCAAATCTCTCTTTGCTTACCTTATAAAATGTCTCTTTGAATAAAATAGTAATATTTCTGCTACTAGGTTGTTATTGTCTCTTTTATTGGGAATCTGATCATATTTTCGTCATCTTGGTTCTGAACAATATAATTTCTCTTTCTGCTTGTAACTTCATAACGATCCAAGATATAAAAAATTGTTTGTATGAAAGTTAGTCTGAAGAACCTTATCTTCAGAAATATCAAATGAAAAATGCTGTTTCTAGGAAAAAATATATTTGATGACGTCACTTCCTTCAATAGCTATAGTATTCAACATTTTTCCGTGTTCTTGTTCGACGGATAAAATCCAGAAATCATCGAGTTGGGGACATCCTGTACAATAAAAAAAACTCTGGATTGATGAGGGCATCATCCGAATGATTCGCTATAAAGGGTCTCTGTGGCAAAGATATATCAGAAATAGACGCGATACTGATTTCCAACATCATCGACAATTTTCCAACCGTCTGTTAGTATGTATATACCTTGCTAAGAAGAATTTTGAAAAGGGATCTCTTCCAGTAAGGATAAAAAGAAATTTTTCAAGTACATTCGTAGCATTCTCAACACCAAAGTATCTATTCTTTCAGTACGAGACAACTTTGGGAATTTATCTACTGATAATAAGACATCTGCCAATATTTTCGTTGATACTTTCTCCAAAGCTTTCTCTAGAGAACCTGCAGGCCCTCTGCCAAAGATCTCCACCAGAAGAAATCAGAACACTATAAGTGATGTAACCATATATCCAGAACTCGTGGAAGCGGCCATCAAAGGACTGAAATCAAATTCGTCTCCTGAACTAGATGGAATATCCGTCAAATTATATAAATCTTGTAGCAGTTCGCTGATAAATCCACTGTCCCAGATAATGTCAACATCGCTTAAAACGCATTCACTTCCAAGCTGTTGGACGAAGGCATCTGTGACTCCTGTATTTGAAAAAGGCGACGAATGCTCCTCAGAAAATTATAGACCAATTTCAATAACTTCTGTTGCAGTTAAAATTATGGAAAGGATAGTTGTCAATACTCTGCTGCCGTTTCTCATGAGTAATAATATCAACCACACGGAGCAGCATGGCTTCATTCCAGGAGGGTCCATCATGACGTGTCTGCTTCAGTGTATTGACCAGTGGACGAGGTCTCTGGATATAGGTGATCCAGTTGACATAGTTTACTTGGACTTCTCTTGAGCCTTTGATCGTGTTTCTCTAAGAAAACTTCTCCACAAACTTCAGCATGTTGGTATTCGAGGAGATTTGCTACTGTGGATCAAAGGATTTCTTTCAGGAAGAGAGTTTTCAGAGGTGAAAGATCTGTATTCGCTTCTGTAGAAAGTGGGGTTCCCCAAGGCTCAGTGCTGGGCCCCCTACTGTTTCTGGCCTACATTTCTGATTTGCCTTCTCCTTTGAAATCTGAAGGCTTCTCATATGCAGATGATACAATACTTTTCAATTAACCCATCTTGCATCACATCACCCTACAGAATGACTTGAACATTATTAATCGTTGGTGCGAAGACTGGCTCCTTCCACTAAATACCGAAAAGTGTAAGGTTCTCCACTTGGGGAAAAATAATTCTCATTTGATGTATTTCGCTAATGGTCACCAAATAGAAAAACTAGAAATGCACAACGATCTTGGAGTAATTGTATCGGCAGATTTATCCTGGAGCCATCATGTTATGCACTGTTCTTCTGCTGCAGAACTATACAAGACCTACGTACGCCCAACTTTGGAGTTCTCTGGTTCAGTATGCCATCCTTGGCTAACTAAAGACGTGAAGCTCTTAGAATCCATTCAGAGAAGGGCTACAAGGATGTCGCATGGTGTCGTACGCCCAAGCTATGAGGAGCGCTTATCGATTATGAAGATTCCCACTTCCGTTCATAGACGACTAAGAGGAGATCTGATAGTTGTCTACAAAATTATGCATGGCCTATTCAACAGTGACTTGAGTGACCTTTTCGAACTTAATATGAATAACTTACGTGGACATCAGTTTAAGTTAGTTCGTGACCGATTCCGTACGGCATCTCGCGAGGACTTCATTTCGAATAAGACCTTCAGTGTTCGGAACCGTCTAACGAATAGTGTAGTTAGTTCTGCATCAGTAACTGCCTTTAAGAATTATTTGGACAATTGGTTCATTAATAATAGAGTTGCTTAGTCTATTTCAAAACGGCCAATAATTATTTCAGATTATTTTCTTTAGCTTTTAGTTTTTAGTTATCTTTAAGTATTGATTCTCATTTTGTCATTTCACTTTTATTTTTGTCACTGAATATTCAGTGTACTATTTGAGTCTATAGATTTCAAAATCTCAACTCTTTATGAAACTTAATAATAATAATAATTATACATAATAATAATCACGAATGAAAAAGAACGCCTTGATATCAGACATATGGACTTCGAAGGAATCACGGAGGAAGAAATCACAGCAGTAGTTAGAGCGACCAACAATTGGAAGGCCACAGGTATAGATAATATCCACAACTACTGGTACAAGAAGTTTGATAAGCTCCATGGAGCCCTAGCGAAACAGCTCACGTATGTTCTTCAACATCCCAAGAAAACATCCACTTTCCTAACGCAAGGCTTAACATATATGCTACATAAGAGCAATAGAACACAGGATCCGTCTCAATATAGGCCAATCACTTGCCTGCCAACACTCTACAAAATACTCACCTCATGCATATCCAATCGAATATACCAACACCTTGACGACAACAATATATTAGCAGAGGAGCAGAAAGGATGCAGAAAGAAACACCACGGGTGCAAGGAACAACTCATCATCGATTCTGTGATAATGAAACAGGCACACTTAGGGCATCGGAATGTTTATTCAGCTTTTCTCGATTATCTGAAGGCATTCGATAGTACCGCCCATTCCATTCTTGGCTTGTTGAAGTAGTGCAGATATACAAAATTCACCCAGCCCTGGTAGAGTTCTTGAAGACAACAATGGCGCACGTCTCTGCAGGTCAACATGAACAGTAAATCAATTAAAACCGACGAGATACCCATACGTCGTGGAATTTTTCAAGGAGACTCTTTGAGTCCACTATGGTTCTGTTTAGTTATGAACCCATTGTCCTCAATGTTCAATAGAACAGGATACGGATTTAGGATAAAAACAGATAGGATTTATTATACAGTATCCCACCTGCTGTATATGGATGACATCAAATTATATGCTTCGATCAAGAAGCAATTCGATGATTTGCTGAAAACTGTTAGTGAGTTCTCGGCAGATGTTTATATGTAATTCGGGATTGAAAAATGCAAGACCTTGAACATTCAAAGTGGAAAAGTCATAGATGGTGAAACACAACTTCCATTTGGTGATATTATACAGTGCATGAGGGATGGCGGAACATACAAATATCTGGGATACCAACAAGCCAGATTGCTAGACCTAAATTAATCAAAGGAGAAGATTCGTTCAGAATACAGTCAGCGTCTGAAGACTGTGCTGAAATCGATGTTGAACTCAGGGAATCTAGTCAAGGCAATTACTACCTACGCCATTCCAGTGTTGCTTTACTCATTTGGAATAATCAGATGGACTAAGACAGAACTGGATGATATTCAAAGGCTGACCCGAAAGATGCTGACAAAATACAACAATCATCATCCAAAATCGACTGTGATACGAACAACTTTGAAGCGGAAAGAAGGAGGACGCGGATTAATAGATGTTGTCAATTTACACACGAACAAATAAGAAAATCTCAGAATTCTTCTCTGCAAAATCTCTCACTTCTGACCTCCATAGAGTGGTATCGTTGGCTGATAAGGGATATACACCTATATCTGGCTACCAGAGATGACATGCTGAATCTACCGTTCCTATCAGATACTGAAAAACAAGAGCAATGGTTAAGAAAGGAATGGCATGGACGACATCACCATGAGATAAACCAACCACACATCGACAAAGAAGCATCCAACAAATGGTTGATGAAAGGAGAACTATTCGCGGAACCAGAGGAATTCTCTGGTCTCTCTGGCCATCCAAGACCAAGTGATAGCTACAAACAACTACAAAAAATTTATTATAAAGGACGGAACATTACAAACAGATAGATGCAGAAAATGCCATATAAGATCAGAGACTATACAACATATTACGTCCGGATGCGAACAACTGGCCAATACGGACTATCTTCACAGGCATAATCAAGTGTGCAACATTATCCATCAGAAACTTGCACACAAGTACGGACTTCTGAATACCTTCCAGCCATATTACAAGTATCGACCGGCGCCCGTATTGGAAAATGACAATCAGATTATACTACGATAGGCCTGTTATCACTGACAGAATTGTGACAAATAATAGGCCGGACATAGTGGTGTATGATAAGAGAGCCAGAACAGCAATGCTGGTGGATGTCGCCATACCGAATAATAACAACGTGCTGAACAAGTTCCAGGAGAAGAAGCCCAAATACACAGACCTTGCTATTGAGTTCAAGCAGATGTGGCACCTCGAGAAAATAGATATTGTACCTGTCATCGTATCCTCGACTGGGTTAATACCCAAAGCTTTGCATGATAGCCTTAAGAAATTAGAATTGCAGAAGAATACATATATAGAAATGCAAAAGCTGTAATTCTTAATACATGTAGGATAGTTAGGAAATTTATGTCAAATATATTGTAATGAAGCCTATTCCCTATGATTGCTGAATCTGGGAAAGGTGAATTATATCCAGCTAACAGCTGAGATAGTGCATAAGTCCACGATAATAAATGATAATAATAATACTTTCAAGTAACTTCCATGAATAAATACACTTGACATTGATTATTTGATAAGAAATGGATCCCCCATGAAGCGGGCTAAAAATTTCGGAGATGATGTTATTCACTGTTGGGCATTCTGAGACAATTCATTTCATGGTTTCATTCATTTCCAAACCAAGTTTGCATTCGTTCTCATCTGCAAGGCTAATTCTGTGGAGGTGTGTTGTCAGCCAGCCTGGATACGAACGAGAATTTTCAGTCCTGATTTTCCCAATCTTAGTAACATAGTTTAGTTTTGCTCTACACATTTCATGAATGATTTCAAATGTTTTGAGTTATGGTGATCCAGCCAGAATTTTTTTCATGCACGGTTCCAGGAATAGGCGAACCTGTTACACCACATGAGTGGGATGGGAAGAATTGAGGTGTCGGTTTACTCTCTTCTTGAACATGGCCAAATTGTAGGATGTTGGAAAGATGTTGGACGGAAGCTAGTTCCACAGCTCACCAGACCTGTAAACGAAGGAATTCTAATAGAGAGAGGTTCGAGGGATCGTTAAATGTACCGCCATATGATGAGAACTTCTTGCCAGCCTATTGTTGCGGCAAAACATAAGTTTCTCTGGAACAAGGTCTTTCAGCTCCTTGGAACATTTTCCATGAAAGTATCTGTAAAACAAAGAAAGCACCTTGTCTTCTGAGAGCCAGCGGTTGGAGATCGCAGGCGATCTCCTGGTGGTCTATGAGGTGCACAGCTCGGCAGTTTGAAGGAGGATACTTGAATTACGTTCTGTCCCCGTTAGAGGAATTAAGGTACAGCTGTGTGCCAGTCTATTTGCCACTTCGCTAACTGAGTGGCCCGAATGATTCACAGATCCATCCTTCAATAAGCAGATGCTCTGTGGTTTTAGTAGCATAGAGTTCTGTCTGGACAAGTGTCGCATATAGTCCATACTCAGTGATGTAGTAACTCCAAGTTGACCTGTAGAACCATCAATTAATATCCTCTGATTAGCACCAAAAAGTCACCAATTTACTGCTCCAAAATATCTTTTTCTACGATGGGCTTGGAAATGCTGATCTCAGCTACTTAGATTAGGAATGATGCCTGGAGCAGAGCAAGAATTCTGTTTGATAGTAGTCCTGTCTTACCAGGGTAACCTTCGGCAAATTAATTGACTTCCGACGTAATCCTTTTTCGATCTATAGTAAAAGATAGAGGTGAGAAAATCAGCTGTGGTTTGCGTAGTACGGAATACCCTTGTAATAGCAAAGCAAGGTAGTCTCTTTGAACGTGTGAGTTTCTGTTGGCTGATAGCTTCAGGCAAGATAACCCTATAACATTACGAACTGAAAGTCTAAAACGGCTAACCATGAACAATATTATCAACTTTTTCCATAAGTTGGACTAAACCAGGTTTCATAGTGAGCCATTATAATAATATTGTTTATTTTCCTATACAATTTTGTGTGTACATAAGTTGTAAAAACCAGGTTGTTGACAATAAACTCCTAAAATAAACATAAAACTGCAAAGTCATATGACTGTCTGCAGTGTACTAATCTAGATAGAAGAGTAATAAGTCCTGCAGCAAAAGCATTTAGCATTTTATTTTCAATATATTAGCCACATATCAATTAGACCCAACATCTGAAGAATCTCGAATATTTTGTTCGATATTTAAGTTATGTTGAAAAACGTAATTGATTGCCAATCTGTCCTATATATCTCCAAAAAACGGTGTCGCATAAGGGATGCTACATTAATTTTTACATAAATTTTTGTTTATAGATAGAAAGGATATTGCTTATTCAATTACTGAATTATATCTTGTTTATTTTTGCATTTTTCTCATTCCTCAATCAATGAACATTATATTCGTTCAAATATATGCTATGTTACTGATGGTATACTATCTGGTAAACATAAAAGTGTTGAGGTGGGAATATAACTTTTGACTTCGAAATTTTAAAACTGCGACAAACCCCATAGAGATAATCTTCTGAACGACCTGTAACGGCTTATTCGTCTCTATTTGAAATCTTTAAATAATACCTGCTTTTATCATAATTATTTTATTGCGTCTTGTTAGCATCCTTGTTAATTTGGACATACTGATTTATATATGTATGTATGTATTTTCAACTTAAGTTCAATACTTGTTTTCAGCTGTAGATGGTCGAAAGACCGAAAGAGCAATCCTGATTTCCAATTGAATCTCTTGTGATAGTATAATGCATAGGTTTAATTTTTTATCATAATCATGATTAACTATGACGTAGTAACGGCGGAATCAATTAACTAAACTCAATGGAGGTTAGGTTAGGTTGGACAAACACACAAAATTTCTAAGCGGAGAGCTTCTGGATCTACTAGATCCTAATCCCCTAGGTGATAGGGATAGGGCCGGAATGTGGTGCATGCAAGATAGCGCTCCAGCAGTATGAGAGCACGACAGCAGTTCAACAATAATATCCAGGTAGCTGAATAGGCCGAGGTGGACCCCAACTTGGGCCAGATCGTCCACCTGATCTGAATCCAATAAACTTTTTTACTTGGGGATATTTGAAAACGTAATTTCACACGTAATTGTACAAGATGTAGAAGAATGAAGAAACCGCATTATCATTCCTTGTAGAGTCATTTGAGATACCCCTGAGATCTTCAATCGGATACGAAGATCTCTGTGTCGACGTCTAGACTCCTGTGAAATGACTGAAGGAGGCCATTTTCAGCACTTACTATAATCGCTTCAAACACATGAAATTGATCATTTTTTAAACAAAAACTGTGACAGATACGAAAATAATGCAAGAAATAGAAAGATTTCGAATCAGTTGAGAATTTATGAAGATTTGAGTTTTACTGTAGTTGAGGGTGTGAAGCAGCCAGAATATCTGAGTTTTCGTGTTTTAGGAATTTCAGGAGGATTTGCTTTTGCAGGATTTAGCACTCACAGATTTTACCCTATGATCAGAGATAGTAATATTGATAGCAAATATCGATTTTTGAAAATTTAGTCTCATCCCACTTTGATAAGCATGCGCCAATTAGAACAATTATTATCAAGAAACGTAAACCCCGTGGCTTACTGACAATGTGAAATTACTCATCTCTCTCGCGATAAAGCTTTAAATAACTTTAAAAATCGAGACTCCTAAAGATTTTGATTATTATAAACAGTTGCGAAATTTCACTAATACAGCCATCAATTACCTTCGTTTTAAAACTGGGGCCAATACGAATCGTATATGGAAACATTTACGAGAGTTCTCAATAGGAGTGCGACAGAAAGGTTGAATTCTGAACCGATCAGTGACGTGAATGAAATGAGTAAATATTTTTCCAGCGTTTTTGCTGACAATCCTGTTCCACGCTTGGAACTTTTGAATAAGTACGGTAATGGTAAGCTGAGGGATTCTATATCATTTCAAGTGTCAATGGTTACTGAAGGTCAGGTTTATGATGTTTTAACTTCCATTAAGTCTGCCTTGGTGGGTTCAGATGGTATAAGTGTCAAGATGCTTTTGTTGTGTTCACCTTTTATCCTGAAGTTCATATGTCACATAATAAATTATTGCATCGAAAAGTCAGTTTATCCAAAGTCGTGGAAAATGGCTCATGTCATTCCGATTCCAAAAGTACGCGATCCCAAGGATTACAGGGATCTCCGACCTATAAGTATATTGAGTGTATTATCCAAAATTTTTGAAAAACTTGTCGCTGTCCAAATAAAAGCGTATTTGGAGTCGGAGAGTATTTTGCCTGATATCCAGTCGGGTTTCAGGGGGGGTCATAGCTGTACCACTGCCCTGCTCGCAATGGTGGATGACATCATAAAGGCTGTAGACGATAATGAACTTTTGTTGCTCGTCCTACTGGATTATTCGAAGGCTTTCGATAAAATTAATCACAATTTGTTGTTGGCAATCTTTCATTATATTGGTTTCACTGAAAATACGGTTTTATTGTTTGAAAACTATTTGACTGGCAGAACACAAAGAGTTTTGTACGGAAAAATTAAGTCTGATCCTATAGAGATCCCATGTGGAGTTCCGCAGGGATCCATTCTCGAACCGATATTTTGTATTATCTATACCTTTCAGCTCATGTGTTGTTTAATTTTCTGCTCGGCTCATTTATATGCTGACGACTCACAGCTCTATTTACAGTTTTCGCGCGACTCACTTGATGAAGCTCTAGAAAAATTAATATAGATTTGGATAACATCTTAAAGTTGTCGGAGAGTATGTGTCTAAGCATTAACCTTTCAAAAACTGTAGTTATGCTATTTGGAAGGAAGGTCATGAGGGAGGCGTGTAAAGATCTAATTAGGATATCTGTGAATGGCGCAGTTCTTCCTCTGACTAGTGAGTGTTGTAATTTGGGTTTGATTATGGATAGCGATTTGAGGTTTGATTCTCACATAAGCTTGCTACTTAAAAGAGCTTTCGTGAATGTCAAATTGATTTATGGTTGCAAGGAATTTCTGGATATTTGACAAAGAAAAATGCTTTGTGAAGCGCTGGTGTTGTCTCACCTCAATTATTGCGATACCGTATATGGCCCATGTCTGACAAAACAGAATGTGGCCCGAGTTCAGAAAATTCAAAACTGGTGTGTTCGAATTGTTTTCAACCTTAGACGCACAGATCGCACGTCCTGCAGACTGCAGCAATTGGGTTGGTTGAACATGGCGAATCGAAGAAGGTTGCATGTGCTGAGTCTGTTTTACATGATTTTGAATGAGAAGAAACCTCCTATCTGCAACGACGAATCAAATATAGAACAGATGTTCATAGCATCAACGTCAGGTTCAGACATAAACTTGCCATACCGCGTTATCGCGCTTCCATGAAAATATAAATTGCCTGAGGCGCACTCAAAAAAAGTTGTAGGGGTTAGACAAAAGATCACGGACCTATGGAAAAGTACAAGCCTGTGGATATTCATAATTATATTTGGGATCTGATTATGTAGATTTCAAAAAGGCACAAATGTGTTGAATTTGAGCTGAGTTTCTGAAAAACTGTAGTGATGATGAGAAGATAAACTGAATTTCGGTAACGAAGCGTTCACAAACATATGTTCATGAGCTCTTTCCGTCATAGAATGGCTCGAAGAATCACGTCACGAAATCTTTCGCACTTATTCATTTACACCCTGTATACTTTCCGTTGAAATATTCAACTAAATTTAAATGGATTGAAACACAAAAAGATTTTTATAAAGACAGAAAGGAATGTCATATAATGAATTAAATCAACATTTACCTGATTGTTGTTATATTGTTTGAGATTAAATAGCGAATCATACAACAATTTGAATTCCAAAGTGTTTCCAATTAAATCTTTCTGAACTTCTATAATTCGCCACATTATTCATAGCTTGAAATTTATCAAAACATGAGAACAAGCTTTTTCATATTCAACCGAGTCTATTAAAACTCACAATACCCCATAAACTCTTATCTTGTCATCCTTTCCGACATATATATAAAAAATGTACTTTATTTTTCAGAATGCGGTCGTAGACCCCTCGTAAAAGCAGGTCGTATTGTTGGCGGAAAGGAAGCTACGTTCGGCAAATATCCTTGGCAAGTTCTTGTCAGAGAATCGACTTGGCTGGGACTGTTCACGAAAAACAAATGCGGGGGAGTCCTTATCAGCGACAGATATGTACTGACCGCAGCTCATTGTCAACCCGGATTCTTGGCCTCATTAGTGGCGGTATTCGGGGAATTCGACATTTCCGGAGAACTTGAAAGCAAGAGGTCTGTAAGCAGGAATGTAAAGAGGGTGATAGTGAATAGAGGATACGACCCACTTACGTTTGAGAATGATTTGGCTTTGCTGGAGCTGGAGAGCCCCGTACAGTTTGATCAACACATAAGTAAGATTTTTATGTACATTTCTTTTTTAAATTCCAAATTCCAAATTTAGGAAGAAGGACAAATATCTTGTCGTTGTCATTTAGAATACTTAATTTTACTTGCTTTTAACATCCAATATTTCAAACTGAAAATAATATACAACCTTAGGCAACGCTGATGATACTACAAAGGCTATAGCGGGATAAGATGGTCAAAATTGCCTAAGAATAAAGCGTTACAGCAGGTATCACATTCGATAAAGGATGTAAAAAGATGCCTACAAAAAAATTTCTAACCCTCTTGGGGCTCTACAGTCGAAATTATAGGTTCTGTTTTCTTTTTTCGTGATTATTTTTTTACGGGCGCAGTTTCAATAAAACAATCTGAAAGAATTCATGGAGGTTCATCTTTTGGTCATAAACAGCCATGATTTTTTTCGAATTTTTCCGATCAAATATGCGCCCAGATAAAATAATTGAAATTTTCAAATGTTTGTTAGGTTATGTTCGAAATTTTTGGATAACTTTTAATTAGTGCTATTTTGTGCCTTTTCTCCGTTCTTTCGAATACCACCACCAGAATGAACATTTTATTGGTGCGTCATACTCAAAAAACGCAAAAACCAGTTTTTCCATCGTTTTTAATACTTATTTGGTACATAATCTCAAAATCAGATGAGTCAGTAATTTCAAATTCACTCTAACACGACGAAGAACTCATTTATTAGGTTGCAATGCTTCAACGAATTAAAAATTTTTATACCAGAAGATAATCGAGTTTGCTCAGACCATTTAATTAAAAAACGCTTTTTTGAGGATGACTTGAGGATGATACAAGCATACAGTAATACAAATGTCTCAACTGCTGAAGAAATATGTTTAATTTTTACAAACCTATCAGACTCAACAAAATTAACATTTCAAGACAAAACTATGTCAGGGCTCAGTAATAGACAATCATTCTCCTTCACTAGTTTTACAAGTGCTCAGTTACAAGTTTTGAAGCAGCTATTGGTTTCGATGAGATCATCAAATTCTAGAAATGTCGTACAAGCTTTGGTCGTTTGCTTGTTTAAATTAAGTACTGGAGCGTCAAATAATTTAATTGCATCAGTTTTTGAAATTGACAATGAAATAAAAATATCAGACTTCTGCGAATCAGTTATGAATTCGTTCGAGAGAGATGTATTACCGAATTGTTTTGGTGTCAATAGTCTTGATAGGGATGATATCATTGTCAATAATACGTCCATTTATGCAAAAAATCTTTTCAAACTTGCAGATGAACTT
Organism: Cryptolaemus montrouzieri; assembly: GCA_013387265.2. Lineage (NCBI taxonomy): Eukaryota > Metazoa > Arthropoda > Insecta > Coleoptera > Coccinellidae > Cryptolaemus > Cryptolaemus montrouzieri. Next base: position 46,592,248 of record JABFTP020000185.1, on the reverse strand, counting down.
GTTTTGGATTTTTATGGCACTTATTTCTTTCATCAGAAAATTAAGAACAACTGGTACCAACGAAAGCCTTATTCAGGCCAAATAGAGAAACCACTATGTAAGCCTTTCACCATTTGTACTACAGATAGATATGTTGTTGATTCACCTGGCCTTTTTTTTGCCACAGAAAATGATGCAAGCATAATGAGAAAAGTTATGGAAGATCCTAATGGCATAAAAAGACTATGAGAAAAGGCGATGTGTGCATCTTAGATGAAGGAACAGAAATGTAGTACCTTACTTTCTTCATTGTGTCAGAGTGAATTTAAAATTATTAACTCATCTGATTTTGAGGTTATGTACCAAATAAGTATCTAAAACGATGGAAAGACTGGCTTTAGCGTTTTTTGAGTATATCGCACCATGAAAATGTATATTCTGGTGGCGGTATCCCAAAGACCGGAAGAAAAGACACCAAATAGCACTTATTAAAAGTTAGCCAAAAATTTCGAAGATAACCTAAAAACAGATGAAATTTTCAATTATTCTTCCTGGGCGCATATTTTATCAGAAAGATTTGAAGAAAAACATGGTTGCTTATGACCAAAAGATGAACGTCCATTATTTTTTTCAGATTTTTTTCATTGCTGCGCCCGTGAAAAAATAAGTACGAACAAAGAAAACATAACCTATAAAATCGACTGTAGAGCCCCTAGAGGGCTGAAACTTTGTTGTAGGCGTCTTTTTAATTCCTCTATCGAATGTGATATCTGTCGTAACGATTCGTTCTTAGGCAATTTTGACCATCTTATTCCGCTATAGCCTTTAAGATAATTGTAACTATGAAGGGTATGTACACACAACCAAATTTATATGGAATCGCTTGGTATTTCACATTATTGATTGTTTTCTACCATGGATCTTCGAATACTTGTGATGAATGAAGTTTTTTGTTGTGAAAAAAACTGGATAGTATGATAAGAAATGTTGAATAATCACCACATTTTCGGGATATTGTACTCAGTGATTCGAAACTGTGAATTTCAAAGTTTAAAAAAGCCTATAATCATAATTGAAAATGCCTTACGTTCGATTGTCCGATGTGCACTGGGGTCAAATAGTTGCTTTTGTAGAAGATTGGTTGACACAGGGGGTGATTTCAAAAACCTTCGCCCGATATGTGGAGCTACAATCTCTACAAAATTGGTCTAGGAGAAGTTGTAGGCAGATCTTTTCTGAAGAACTAGACCTTTTTTCGTGCCAGATTGCAAGAAGAGACCCTAGTGCGTCGCACGCCATACTCCAAAGGCAATTTCTGGAAGCAACAGGCATCAGTGTATCAGTCGAAATAAAACATCAAAGACTTCGTTCAATTGGTTCCTACAGCAGAAGGCCCTTAAGAGTTCCGGAGCTAACCAGACAACAAAAAAATAAACAGACTTAATTGGTGTGCCGAAATGTTCTTTTTTTCGGATGAGTCCAGAATTAGTGTTCGATCAGATGACCACCAGATCTGAGTTTCAAGGGGCCGTTGAAGAAAAACTAGACTCCGAGCAGCAACATAAATTTCGAAGAACGAATGGGGTAGTGTGATATTTTGCGGTGGCATTATGCTGGGAGGCAAACTAATTTGATTTCGTTTCGTGCGAGTGTAACGGCTAGAAATTGCGTGGATTTAGTACTGGAGCCCATGGTGAGATTCTGGCGAGGTGCCCATATTGAGAATATTACTTTTATGCAAGATAATTCTCCTCGGCTTAACAGCAACCTGGCGCGACATTATCTTGAAACAGAGGGAATCGCTCTATTGACTTGCCAGCTTGCTCTCCAGACCTAACACCTATTGGACATTTATGGGATGATCTCAAAAGGTAAGATAATCCAAGAACCCCACAACAGATCATCAAAGCCGCCACAGAAGGGTGGAAGAATATTACCTCAGAGGAGGTCAAAAACCTAATCCAAAGCATGCCTAGATGAATCCAGGCTTGTATCGGGCAAGAGGAGGTAATACAAGCTACTGGGGTTCGAAAAAGAAATACCTACTTCATGAGAAAACAATTTCCCATTTTTTACTATATGCGGAAAGAGTCTCTTATATTCTTTTATTTGTTTCTTTATTGAAATAAACCTTCATTCATTAATTTTTTTTAATTGCAATATCCCAAAAGGATCAATTCTAACAATCCATCAAAATTTCCAAAATCCCCGAGGTAATATTCAAAATATCGGGTTTTCATATAAATTTGGTTTTGTGTATAATTTAGTCGCATTTTTGTGTTTTCTAGCGAAGTACTGAGGCGCTACACACAATTGGAATGTATTCGTTACTACTTCTGAATATACTCACTCTCAAGGGTTATCACATTTTCTCTACGAAATGCTGAATTGAAAGTATTAATAGTGCTTTTTGCATTTCGGACAGAAAATATTTCATTCAACTCAATTCAAAATTGTTAGGCTGTTAATTTTAATTTAATTTCAATTCAATAGAATTTTTGTACTTTAAATGATCGAATGAGCTATTATAATTTCCGAAAATTACGGAATGAAAAAGTGAAATTCGATCTGATAAGATGGGATTGACTCAAGTCAATTCAGTTAGTTAGTACTAACCTGGTTCCGAGTTATCAAAATAGATATTGGAATTCACTTTTAACTCTCGAATCCTTATAGCATTTTTTCGAGTTATGTAGATGAGGCGAAATGGAATGCTAACAGTTCTTTATTCAAATAAATTTTGACCTAAATCGTTTATGGTGATGCTAACAGTAATACAATGAAAAGAGAATTTGATTCATTCATAATCTCAACTTCCGCTACTATACGATCAACTTTCTTTCGATTGATATATATGATATATTATATATATATATATATATATATATATATATATATATATATATATATATATATATATATATATATATATATATATATATATATATATATATATATATATATATATATATAAATCGCTTGGACCCGTCCATTTCTGATTCGAGGGGAACAACTCTTCCGATTTTTGATCCACGTAACTTCAATCCCCTAACGGAGGTGAGCACAACATCCTGATTTTGAATAGAGATGAGGAGTGTTGCGATACCTCATTCTGAAGATCGTTTAGGCGAAGTTTCAACGTTCCTGAAAGTTCACGATAGACTAAGGAGAGACTGAGGTAAATCAAACGCATGGTCTGTCTACTTTTTCGAAAGAGAAAGTAACAAATAAATAAAAACATTGCATACCTCGAGGTGAATTCAACATAAGCTAGCCATACACCAGCGTTCTTTACTGCATGAAAGTGAATGATGCCCATTTTCAGCACTTAAAAAACTAATCACAAAAGTAAATAGTCTTCCACTTTCTTAGCTGCCATTTCGTTAACGATGAAAATTTTGAAGCGAAGATTTAGTGTCAGAGAGTACTTGATAAATTCTTCAAAATGAGGTATCGCAACACTTATCATCCCTATTCAAAATCAGAGGGTTGTGCTCACCCCCGTTAAATAACTGAAGTTCTGGGGATGAAAAAATCGGAAAAGTTGTTCCCACTCGAATCAGAAATCGATGGATCTAAGCAATCGTCTATATTCTTATTTCAAAACCGGAAAATCGAGGTGTTAAGTTTTCGCTGGACCACCCTGTTTATATATAGATTAGAGCAATAAGTATGATTATAGTTATTTAGTATACAGAAAAGGACAATTAATTCAAAACCTTTCATGGAACAATTTTCATGACTGATATATTTCACATATAATTATATTTCGAGTTAAACTCCAAATGACTTCATTAGATGCACCCCTAGTCTTCCTTTGACTTTTGAATTTCTCATTCACACCGTTAGGCTCTGTAAGTAACTGAGTTGATCAAGTAGAAAAAGTACGTAAAGTTTTAGAGAAATACAGAAAATTTGGAAATCATGAAGTGATATTACCTTCTTATCTCATTTCTACTAACATATCCGCTGCCTATTCAGGTAGTAATGAATCCATACTGAGCTATTCTCAACACTAATGCTGTTTTCAATGGGAGTCTCATGTATCTCAAATAACAACATTAAACAAAATCACTTTATTGATAATCGACAGAGACTCCATGTATCGTGAATATTTGAGCATTCTACATTTGGGCTTTCCTCCAATCGAGTTTCTGACTCACATCAAATTTCTACAATATGACATAATCATTCAATTTTTGTATATCTCTCTCAGATCTCTAAGATCAAAGAATTCGAGAAACTCGCGAAGTAAAGTTAGGAGCTAGCATTTCATTGCAGTGTCTTATTAATTTCATTTCAGTTTCGACTCTGAGAAGTTTTTCATTAAAATATATAATATAAAACTACAACGCTAAGAGTAATATTGAATTTATGGTGGAGGAGTAAAATAATTAAATAAGTATTCCACGTCGGTCTATGCTCATCAAGATTCAAAATCTTATATAGAGTTGATATATATATATATATATATATATATATATATATATATATATATATATATATATATATATATATATATATATATATATATATATTATAGTCACACAAGAACCTACATCTGCAATTAGGACAAGTGTATGTTGATATAATTGCCTCTTTATCAACGCAAACCAGCATAGTCTTACATAGGAAAGACATATACATAGGATCTGCCAAGAGCTTTCCAAAGCAATTTATGCCCTAAGACAGGTCACAAGATTACGCCTGAACCTGCGAGAGTATGTTATTATGAATACTTTCATACGGTAATGCCATACCGGGTTCTTGTATGAGGTACATCGTGCAACACAATGAGAGTATTTAAATGACAGAAAAAAAATTTAAAACATTATTCAAAGTGAAGACTCATACAGACCAATCCTTGAGAGGGAAAAGATACTCGCCCTTCCTGGATGTATATCCTTGAAGCACTGAAATATGTGCATTCTATCACGCTAGCTTTATCTATTGGATTTCATTCTTTCAATACTAGGAGGAGGACGGATTTGGCGACTCCGTTTCATAATTAGAAGATTTCGCATAGTAGTCAGGAATAAAGTCGTATGAAAACCTTCCGCAACATTCGAAGGAATTTAAAATCTTAAAATGAGAGCATACTATAGCATCGATGAATTTCTGATTGCCTATAAAAATCAGTTGGTTCCTCAAATAGTAAGTGTATGCCTAAATTTTCTTTTTCATATTTATGTATATGATATGTATTTTGTTGATGTTGATTATATTCATGTATTCGTTTATCATTCATTTATTTCTTTGTTCTTGCTGATGCTTATACCGAGGCATTGCTGTTTGAAGATGACGCATCATGTAACTGTTTTTATGATTGATATACTTTTTGTCTCTCTTTGTTTCTTCGAATTGCTTGTTACATGCGTATACCCATGTAACACATGTCGTAGTCTAGGGTTCAGCTATATCCCGATTTCGTAATTGCGAGTCGTTGAAATTTTCATTATTCAGTCAAAGAATTTCCCGCGCAAGTTTTGGCATACTTATCTTTACTATTTCAAAGTATTGCAAAATATACATATTGAAATCATCAACCTTACCATGATACTATCTATCTTTTTGACTGGAAATGTATCCCTAGATATCAACTGATTTCTTGGAGAAGTTAAAATATGTTTCGAAATCAATAACAGTCCGCAAAACTGCGAGGTTGGCTGGTATGTTTCCCCAAAATCTTCTAACGTTTAGGAGGAATATTCTTCGTTGCATGTTGTCATTCTATAATGATTTGGTCGCTTCAGGTAATATACCTGCAGATCTAAGTAGCGCCAAGATAATTATCTCACTCTCAGCTCCTTTCTCTGTTTTTCAGATACTTTGACTCATGTTTTTCCGCAACACTAGGCTGGCAAGGAGTTCTCATCATATGGCGATATATTTAGCGACCCCTCGAATCTCTCTCTATAAGAATTCCTTTGTTCACAGTTTACATCCTACAATTTGGCATCTTCAAGAAGCGAGTAAACAGACTCCTAAATTCTTTCCAGGCGCCCAATCATGTGGTGGACAGGTTCGCCTATTCCTGGGAAGCGTTCATAAAAAGATAAAAATTCAGGAAATCTGTGTAACCAACTTTCTATGTGAGTACATTCTGTTCTCTCATCATATTGGACTGGTACATGAAATATGAAAACCGATTATTGATGAATCTTTGTCTCATTCGCTAGGTGGGTGCAGAAAATTCTTCATTGTTCAGATCAATTCTTGAGCCTAACAACGTTCATTGAGTCGGGATTTCAGAGTATATTGAAAACAAGATGTTCTTGGATCTTTCTGCACTATATGATGGAGTGTGGAAAGGTGATCCGATTGAAAAACTCTAGGTTGTTTACTTTAGTACAACTTTCAAGCTGTTCGAGAGTATGCTCTGTGAAAGAAGGCTTCTTATTTTCGTAGCAGAGAAAAGTAGTCGTTTTGAATCTTTTCAACATGGTCTTCCACAGGAATGTGTTCTTGCATCTCTTATTCAATTTATATATAAATAATATTCCTACAAATTCAAGTATGTCGATGATATTGCTCCAAATTTTCATCGAAATAACTTCGAATAAGTTTTGACTGGATGTCGAAATTGTAAACGAGTACTCCAGAAAGTCGCCTATGCCCTTATCCTTCGAAAACTAAGGTATCTTGTAGTCGTCTGAATAACTACCAAGAGGATATGCAGTAGAGGGTACTTTCGTGATCTTCCACTATATCATAATTTCTTTCCAAATATCCCGATATCACATTGGACTCTTCATTAATCTTCAATCTAATAATAAGCGAGTCAACAGACAACTCAATTCTTCCCACGCGCCCAATTATGTGGTGTAACAGGTTCACCTATTCCTAGGAAGCGTGCATAAAATGATAAGAATTCTGGAAATCTGTATAATTAACTTTCTTTGTGTCTGTATTCTGCTCTTTCATCAAATTGGACTTGTATATGAAATATTAGAATCGATTATTGACGAAGCTTTGTTTCATTCGCTAGGAGGGTGCAAAAACTTCTTCAATTGTTCAGCTCAATTTTTGAGTCTAAGAACGTTGGTTGAGTCGGGATTTCAGAGTATATCTAAAACAATATATTTTTGGATCTTTCCGCAGTATATGATGGAATGTGGAAAGATGATCCGATTGAAAAACTCTATAAGGCTGTTTACTTCAGTACAACTTTTAAGCTGATCGAGAGTATGTTGTATGAAACAAGGCTTCTTATGTTCGTTGCAGAGAAAAGTAATCGTTTTGGATCTCTTCAAAATGGTCTTCCACAGGATTGAGTTCTTGCATCTCTCGTTCAATTTATATTTGAATAATATTCCTACAAATTCAATTATGTCGATGATATTGCTCCAAATTTTCGAATAAGTTCAGACGGGATCTCGAAATTGTAAACAAATTCTCCAGAAAGTCTCTTATGCACTTATACTTCGAAAACTAAGGTATCTTGTTGTCGCCTAAATATTCACCAAGAGGATATACAGTTGAGGGTAACTTTATGATTCTCTACGAAATCAGAATTTCTCTCCAAATATCCCGATATCACATTGGATTTTTCATTAATCTTCAAATCTTATAATAATTAACAGAGTCAAAAGCTGAAAACAAGAAATAATATTATACAAAAACTTTCTAGGACCCATTGGATATCGATAATCACGTTCTTGGATTTTCTCTTGCTTGGGCCTTTTCAACTGCTGAATACTATTATTCTGTTAGACTAAATAACGCTCCTCTGCATAGAAATTATTCCCCATTCAATTGTACCATAAGAATTGTGGTACCATAAGCTCAACTCCAATCCTCTGGCTACATGTAGTCTGCAATATAATTCCTCCTCACATACGTAGAAAAACTACACTGAACACAACTATTCAAGAATTTCCACCTGCTTTGAGATTGATATTTCGAGTACCGATTTGGTAGCTTGATTTTCTGCGCAGTTATTTTGATGCATTAGCTCTTTGGAAAAGTGGAGGAAATTGAGTCGTTGTTTTCATTGAGTTCCTCATACCAGAACATATTCAGAAAATTCCTGGTTTTGGTCTCAGACGGAAGATTTGGTGAATCGTTTAAGAACAGGACAAGGGCGTTGTTATAGTATTCTTTTCTAGTGGAATTTCGAAATGGATAGTGTAGTGAAGTTGAGAACGCTATAAGTCATTCAATCTTGTGCCTCCTATATCTCGATTTCCGCATGGTTTCCAAAATATACATTAGATATCAGATTATATTCTTGTATATGCTGAAACATTACAATTCATTCAATATTACTGACATGATGTTAATCTTCTGTTTTTTATTTGATAATAATGATTTTGTTTTCATTTTTCGTTCATAATACACTACGGACTAGCTGTTGTTGATGTATCAGAGACGCGTGAGACGAGGTTTAACCATCAGGTCGTTGTTTCTGTTTGTTTGAATTCGAATGAAAAATTACGTACGATTCACCCATTACCCCATTTTCCGGAGCTCACCATGGATTGATCGTATGAGGCTCAGCGTATTCTCAATGATCATCTAAATTCTAAACGTTCGTGAAATATCGCGCCTTTCTATTTCATTCTACAGGACATACGCAACTTTATGTGTATGGGACGACTTTTAAGAACCGTAAACATAGTACCTCTCGTCGCACCAGTGAAACGTGATGACATCAAAGAACAAACCTGGAGAATTCTTTCATTAATATTTACCTATATCAAACTCTGTTGAGTTTAGCCATTGTAAATGATCGTTTTAACTCGGGTACGAATTGAGTGATATCAAATAATGAGCAATCCTTAGTAGTCCGAGTCAATATTGATTCGGAAATGAGAAGATATCACAATATTCTGTTCAAAGAATTTGAGGAAAAAGAATTCTATATCTCTTCTTCTATATCATTAAGCATACCTTAGTGAGGTGCTAGTACCCAGGTCTGCCAACCAAGTAATCAAAAACAGAAGTATTACATTGAAATCAGATTTGTAATTGAAATAGATTGGTCAGAGTCGTATTTCATTCTAATTCTATTCATGTTAGCATCATACCTTGTAAAACAACTATGGCACAACTAAACAAAAATTGGTCAGCATTCTTTAGCCTCCAGCGTAAATGAACATTAAAAAAGCGAAGGTATCATTTGTGAACTCATTGGTATACATACGATTGTTCCCGTATCTATAATTATGGTCATGTAACCCAAAAGAATCTATACGAGACGATGAAACTTATGTGAATGTGAATATTTTGAATGAAATTTTTCATCTGAGTAGTTCTCAAGTGCTTGAGAGTTAACTACGAACTGATCCTTTACTATAATTCTTTGTAATTATTTATCGTTCTTTTATATTGGTATAACCCTTGCAATAATGATACATCGTGGAAAAATATATGGACTCTGTTAATACAAAGTTAGTGTTCAGGTTATTTGACAGATACATGATCATATTAATTCCTTCAATTGTTTCACCTTCTAAAATAATTTAGTCGGTTTATAATTGTCAGCTGACATAAATACGATGTTATCAACAATATTTCCAATCAACAAAACATGACACGTGATATTCCCTTGAAAAGCTGGTCTTTCTCTTCGTAAGCTCATAGATTTTTGTACGCTTCAGTCGCATTATTTCAAGATGACCACTCTGAAAGAATGACTCCTTGTTTAAAATGGAAATAAATATAATAATATAATAAATAAGAACACTTAAAAACTAAATAAATTGCTGGAAGTGTCCTCCAACTGCAAGAATACAGGCCTCTGTCCTTCTTCGCATATTATTACGCACTCTAAGAAATATTCTCTGGAGTATTTCTTATCGAGGGGTTATTATTCGATTCCTTAATGCTTGTACAGTGTTCACTGGAGTGGCATGAACTAAACTTTTGAGACATCCTCACACAAATAAGTCTGAACTATTTAGTCATGTAATCAGTTCCAAGTCCACCAATATCCAACAATCATTTTTCCCAACGAACAACGAACTTCTCATTAAAACAACAACGAATAGATCTTTAAGCTTCTAATTTTATTCTGCTTCTCTAAAACATTTCAACGTTTCGACACCAGAAATGCGTCTTCCTCTAGGAACTACAAATAAATATACTTTGGGAAATGGACAAACCGAAAATGGGACGAATATCATACAAATATTGCTCATATTGAGTACTAACATTGATTGAAACTTTCGAATACAACTTGACTTAAAATCATGAAAATCTTCCGCTCAACAAAAGGAAGTAAGAAACCACATGTATGTAACAAAACTTTAAGTTAAAATTATTGAAAATATTTCGGTCAACAGAGAATACAAAAACTTCATGTAGGTAATAAAACTTTAAGTTAAGTTATGTTAATAATAGAAAACGATAAAAACAACGTAAGTTATAAAAAGCATAGTTAAAAATATATTAATAATATAAAGGGTGTATAATTTTCGATTTTCTTGTACATAGAGTGAAATGATCCCCCGATATCTTCCCCGTCGATTTTGGAAAAAAATTCTTCGTTGAAAACTATCTCGAATGCTATCTTCTTTTGTTTTCGAATTATTCCGGATTTCTCGATTTTCCAGGATATTTTCTTGCACCACTATCTCGAATCTAATCGAAGTAAGGTGAGAACTGTTTTCTACATTCTGCGGCACTTTTGTAAATAGAATGCAGGGAATTATTCAAAAATTCTTTTCAGTGAATAGTTTTCGATTTATAATATAAGCTGGCTTTTCTGTTAATGTAAATCATACGTGAATTTCAATTGAATAAGTGATGTCTTTCGCTCTCTTTCCAAATATGTGTAACATGTCCGAGAAATTTTCTCACAAATGAGAAGTTTTCATCATATGCAAGTTCTTTTGAGACATTATCAAGTATGCAGATGCAAATTTCAAAATATCATCCCAATTCAGTTTTATGCTCTCAACAATAAAGCCCGCTTATGCTGAAATGAACGAAAGCTGTTTATTCCTCCCTAGTAAATAAATTAGAAAAATAATCAATAACGAAGAAAGAAATCCTAAATACTCAAAATAATTTCCATTTTCGAGAATGCAAGAATTGGAAGATCCAGAAATACTTTTACATGTGTTTTGAATTAGAATATGGAAGATAAACAAATTTCTGAAGAGTTGATTCAACTCTCCTATATCATCATAGGTTTGTCTGTATATTAATTGACATAGCCCTATAGAAAAAATTTTATGAATTAAAATTTGGTGAGGTGGCTATCCTCTCGTTTCCATTCAGTTATCACCAAGAGACTGGTTTCAACGTTCTGAGACATTTATCGTCTGGTGTTGGAGCACACAGTTATGCTGAAAACATACTAATCTTCTTTGAGCAAAGGAAATTTCGTGAAAAAACTCTTCGATTATGTTTTGATCTATCAATAATTAGTATTATTAGGAATAATATGGCCTATTGATCTCTTAGGTCCTGTCCCCTTCGGTTTCATTCTGTTGAGTCATCCTGCAATAATATTTTCCACTTCACACTATTTTAGAGGGTTGTTGCCAAGAAGAGAAGCTTTCTTTTTCGAACCTTTATCCCATTTTTTTAAATTCCTTCCATGAGGTTGTTTTTACTACTATTTTAGTGCATCTTTTGTCAGCACTTCTTACATCATGATCTGACCATTTCCACTTTAGGTCTTCACTCTCTTATCATAGTTAAATATTCTCCTAGTATGATCTCCATCTCAATTGTATTCGTTTTATTTGTTTGCTGTTATTTGTTATTTTGTTTTTGTAAAGTTCACCTTTATACCTGCTTTTGTTGCTGTTTCTAATTCTGCAATCAGATCACTTTTTTTCGTTAGTCGAACAATATCATATACGAAAAAGTTTATCAGTAATTTTTCGTATAATTAGTCAAAAATGTACGGTCTTTCATTAACGCGTACAAAACATTAAAACATCTAACCTAACCTAACTTTGATAGCAACCGAGATACGTCGAAATCTCGGAAAATCGAGAAATTCGGAATAATTCGAAAACAAAAGGAGAGAGCTGTGATCTGTTTTTCGTTAAAGATCGCGATGGGAGATGGGGTCATTTTCCTTTATTTGCAATTTTTCACATAGCTGCTATAGTAAAATATTGGAAATGGAACATTCACATCAATGTGTGGAAATATTATTTGGTGATTTGGACACATTTGGACAATATATACAAAATATAAACGTGAATGTTCACAAAACGCAAAAAAAATAATTAACACATCATAGGCATTGAACCTGTGTTGTTCCTATGTACCGTGTAAGCCGTATATCGCATACACGATGAATCGATCTATATTCTTATATATACTCTGCTTCTTTTTGTTACACTTCTGTGATATTTGAATATATATTTTTCTCTCTACGTAATATCTTTCTCCTCTTTTATGTAACAAAATGAGCCTGTTCGCAACAAGCCCTCAAAAGTTCAACTTTCAGACTATACCTTATTAAAAATGTATACGTCCTATGGATAAATTTTGATGAGATAATTTGACAGTAACCTAACATTTTCCGAAATGGAAAGTATCCAATGTGTTAAAGTCAGTCCGTATACCGAATCCTATCGAAAGCAGTGAGTCGTTTTCGATAGAATTAGTATGTCTCTTTGAATTATGTTTTATGAATGATATAGAGGTGGGCCACGGCGGATGTTTATGAAGATTATGTCATGTGTTTAGCCGAAAAATTAGTATGATAATATTTTCTAATTTGATCTACTTTTCTATACTATTTTGAAGAATGCAGTATTGCCATTTAAAAAAAAATCAAAAAGTCGTAGTAACTCTTGTTTCACCAATAGCACACTGTGTATATTATTGTGATTTCAGGGTACCTAATTGATTTGGAACATTTTCAAATGCATATTCCTGATGTCCAACGATCAACGAGATAATGACAATTTCTCATATTTTATTCCTCAGAAAGCTATTTCTTAGAAATATTATCATTTCTATACTTGAAGATCAAAGCTTTGAAATATTGTACTTATTTTGATATTTTGATCCTTAAAATGACGTTGAAAATTTTTCTCAAAATAATACTGCGTGTTTTCCAATTCGCAGTATTATAACTTTGAATATGAGTCCAATGATATTCCTTTCACTTTGTCCCAAAAATGATATTATTGAATTAAATGTATTTAATGGACCTTTTTATTGACCTATCACATTAGAATAATGTGAAATATAATGGAACCAATAATCCCAAAATTTCTGGAATGGCAAACTCTCAAGAACAAGATAGACAATCTTCCAGAGGCCGTCGTGGATATAAAATGCCACTTTAATGTTCTTCAACAAAGCAAAAGACATGGAAACTCGATTTTTCCTGATGTTGTATAGCCGTGGTTGCTTAAGGATTCTAATTGGCGCAAAATGGCAGTTTCGTTTCCGCTGTTGGTATTAAATTCTCTTGAAAATTTCGATGTGTCTGCCCAGATAACATTTTACAGATAGTTTTCATCTTCCTGGATTCTCTCTAAAGCATAATCCCCTGTTGTGGTTTTCAGTTTTAAAAGCATGAGCTCAAGTGAACTTGAAGGAATGCTTTGTTATTTTGATAAGATTCCTCGTATGGAGGTGCGTCTAATGACTTGATCATTTTCTGCTTTGCGGGTGAAAATTTGCGGGAAAGCGTTGCAGTATACCTGAAGCTTGTCTACCTTTTTTTGTCTGAAGATACATGTTTTGGTAAATCTATGTGAAACATCATTGTAAAGGTCTCTAATATAGCCTTCTGTAACGAGATTTATATTGTATTTCAAAAAAGACTTTTGATCCATTTTCAAAGTAGTGGAATACATCGAATTTGACAACACTGAGTATAATATTGAGAAAAGATTTCAACGATTTTTGTCGGGGTAGAAATTTTTCAATACAAGTATTATATTGGAATAGGTATGACAAGATGTATTTGAAATAAAGTAAATAAATAACATAAGGTAAACCAAAATGTTTCACAAAACGAAATCAATGCATGAATTCGCAAACGCTATAATAAATCAAGGTATTAATCATTAATCAGAACATAACAATTTACCTATTGTGTTATAAACCCAAAATTGAATGTTATCGCTGCACAATTCTATGAACAGAATAACTCATGAAATCGAAATAGAGACTATACATTTTCAACCAGTTAGAAGTTTAATTACTCTCGTTAGACTATTGAAATAATTTACAGGTCAAATTCGTAATTGCATATCAGGTTTTCACATGAAATTTATATGTAACATTCAAAGTCGTTTTGCATTCAACACGCTTCGTCAAATTTATCACTGGGACGTACGGAACAATTTATCATTATTCCCGCTCCGAATTGAAGAAAAGAAAATGTGAAGTTAACAAAGGCATGTAATGTAAAGTTATTCGGAGACAAATTGGTACAAATGCTTTCTACTCTATTAAGCTGATTGCCCGATTCTATCTGTCATCAAATGAAAGTTGAAAACTTTTCATTCTGCTGAAAAGAAAACATGGTCAATTCAATTAGATTGAAGTTATATTCTCTCAGTGTAATAACCGTTTATAATGTGAATGCGATGAAAAAACTTGAATGATTTTAGTTTTGTGTAGAAATTCTAATAAAATTTCAGACTTTGATAGCTTAGGAAGCAGGACAGTAATCTAAAAATATTTCCATTTGTAGATTACTGAACGAAATTTTGAGAACATTTAAACGAATAAGAAGCCAAAATGCTTATAGGACGCATAAATATATTCAAAGTCATGATACAATTCTATTTCCAAAAACAAATTGTTCTTCATTCAAATACACTGCGCTAAGAAATTAACGAACAATTTCAATATTTCAAATTACAACTTTGGCGGGCAATTAATTACACTGTGCTAGTTCAAAATTCTAACACGCGGGAGACATACCTAGTAAACCTATATCGGGTATGCTGAATCCAGTGTTAACCACCGTTTTTAAAAGTTAGCTCTTGTTTAAGAGTTATTGGCCTTTAAAGTTAGCTGATTTTAGAAGGGTTCATCGCTTATGCTTTCAGTACATTATATGCTTGTAATTCCCAAACCGTTCGGAATATCGCTTTATTGTCTTCGGCAAAGTTTTAGCTATTGCTATGGCCAACAACTCTTTTGAATATACCAACATATAAAAACCTCATTCAAACACCGTTTCTTAACAAAATGTCCAAAAAACTCCATTCTTTGCAATTTTTTCGTTAATTTTCGTCTAAATGATAGATAAATCAAGGAATTTCGCTTTAAAATCTCAAAATAAGAAAAGAAAACACATTTTCCATAGTCAAATCAAAGAATTTAAACGCACAATCAAGATTTTAACTCAAATTTTTATTCCAATTCCAACAATTTTCAACAAATAAACATATAAATTCATGTTCATTCTTCTTCTTCTCCATCTTCATCTTGCTGTGAATTCTAGCAAATGTCTCCTAATAGAGAATCAAGTTTTTTCCACTATATCAGTGCTCAAGCCTAGCCGTCACCTGATGAAACCACCATGATCATCTGATTCACATGGTGATTGTTCGGCAAAATTGTCTGCATGGTTATGTAAAAAATTAATTTTCAGAGACATTTTTACACCGATGTTACGGAAAACAACGAGCATATTTTCAACGTGTATGCGCCAGTTTTCGTCACGATGAATTCCAAGTATATTTTCGATGACTCCTTTGACGCAATCCCAAGCAACGAGCTGCAAATTGGACAAACTGTTTTTAAATTGTTGGTCTCTCATCAAGCGTCGAATATCAGGTCCATTGAGTATGCCTGTAATAAAATAATTCGAAAAAATATGATATGTGTTAAATATTGAATAAGTTAGGTTGATTGGTACGTATATAGTTTCACACAAACCTTCTTTTATTTTCATTCCACTCAATCTTGGGAAAATTCGCTTCAACTCATTGAATACATTGCCTTCAGGATCTAGGGCCTTGATGAAATTTTTAACAATCGCAAGCTTGATATGCAGAGGTGGAAGCACCACTTTGTCGATTGACACAAGTGGAATTTCAACGACCTTTTCTCGACGCAATCTGAACCCTTGTCTCATAGGCTAGCTTTTATTGGCATATTGGTCGCCGGCATATCGAGTGTCCCATAAACATAAAACACATGTTTTTCGTATATCCCGTCTGCATTCCTCCAAAAGAGTTATCACCTTCAAATCTGCACAAATCTTCAAACGATGGTCTTCATATTTCACCAATGCAAGGATTTTTTACAATGATTCGTAATTTACTTTCGTTTTTGTGCTGATGGCAATCGGGACACTGTTTTTTGAGTTTGTGACATAAAGCAAAACCGCCTTGAGACTACTTTTGGACGAATCGATGAAAGGACGCCAATCTTCTGGTTTATACTCATGATGCATTTTTAATACCAATTCCTTGATATCAGTGCAGTACGCGAATGAATTGTCTTCGATGGATTTTAATAAAGCAGTGAACTGTCTATGACGGCCGATTGCTCCATATACTTTCACATCAGGTGCTAAGACATTCTTTTCTTTCAATTCCTGAGTCAAAATAACGGACTGACGCTGTGATAATTTTAATCGACGAATAATTTTATCCAGATCTTTTTGAGAAAATTCGGCATGATTACATTGTGGAGATACATTTGATGGTACATAAACCGATGCAGACGTTTCGCCAATAGTATCAAAAGTAGATGGAATGTACTCTTCTGTCGGACTAGTTCTTTTCGGTATTGGAATGGATTCCGAATGTGGTAACGGCAACTGAACAAACTGAGTTCCTCTGAGTTCAACTTTACGTTTTTTAGGTCTGTTCAATCCGACAATTTCATTAATACAAGCAAAACAATCATCTGGATTACGTTCTTGAGGATTTGTCCAAATTACTGGTAATAAAAAAGCTTCAATTGATATAATTTTGAAATAAATGATAAATCATTTCATTTTACCTCTTTTCCATCCACTCAATCTTATGACACAACCAGTAAAAACGATTTTTGGAGCCCAGTTCACATCTTTGATTACAGTTTGGTTGAAATATTGTGTGTACGGTTCAGCAATTTCTTCAGAAATTGAACGCTCGCTTGACCTTATAGTAAACTTTCCACAAATGTTGCAAAATTTATTAAATTTACTGCACGAATTCATTTTTGATATTTTTACCAAATATATAAATTGTGTAAACAAAGAAACTTCAACAAGAAATGTCGAATTAAGAAATATCAGAACTAAGACTATGAAAAATGGCAAATCATGATTGTGCGTTTAAATTTTTTCGATTTAACTTTAGGAAATGTGTTTTCTTTTCTTATTTTAAGATTTTAAAGCAAAATATCCCTGATTTTTCGATTGAATATTCAGACGAAAATTAATGAAAAAATGGCAAAGAAATGGAGTTTTTTGGACATTTTGTTAAGAAACGGTGTTTCAATGAGGTTTTTATGTTGGTATATTCAGAAAAGTCGTTGGCCATGACAATAGCTAAAACTTTGCCGAAGACAGTAAAGCGATATTCCGAACGGTTTGGGAATTACAAGCATATAATGTACTGAAGTCATAAGCGACAAACCCTACTAAAATCAAAGGCAAATTTCTCCTAAACAAGAGCTTACCTTCAAAAACGGTGGTTACCACTGGATTCAGCGTACCCGATATAGGTTTACCAGGTATATCTTTCGCGTGTTAGAAGTTTGAAGTGTCATTTTCACGCATTGTGTTATTAACACAATATATTTTCGTATATGTCCGCATATATGCCAATTAGATGTTTTTCTTGGCGCGCATGTTTCTCTCGTGACAAATAAAATGAAAGAAATGAATTGAGATTTTGCAAGAAATCACAACAAAACTAATAAAATAAGTTGGTGATCAACTTTATGCGTAACGTTTGTTCTCCTTGAAAATTTTGATTTTCGGTGATCATGCAACGCGAATCACGAAGTTTGACCCTGGCAAAATGTATAAAAGCAGAAGCGTTAAATGACTTAGGTTGTACTTGAACGGGAATATACCAAAGGCTAGTGGTCATTCAACTGTTTTCAGAATGATCCACAGGTATATATCTTCATCAGATAAATACATCTATATAAATCTAAACACTTTAGTTTTATTTCATTTAAAATATGTATATCGATTTTCATCAAGTAACGACCTCCTCAATCAAATTAATAATTGGGATTCGTAACGCGTTTCACTACACCGTAGCTTCTTTAGACGAATGAATGTACAGGAAATAAGAATAAGAATATAAATATAAATGTTTTTGAGTAATTAAAGGCTTATTGGGTTGCTTCTTCTTAAGTGGTTATTTATGACAGGTATATCCAAAAAAATTAAGCAATAGATTGCTCCCCGAAGAGATTCAAAAGAGGTGAAGTGCTTAAATCAACTTGTTCATTGATGAGTCTACCTGAGTGTTTGTATTTATTGATTTCTAAAGTTTTCCAAAGATCTACTTTTCAATATTCATAATCTGTATGCAAAATTTCAAACCGTGGGTCGAAAGAGTGATTATTTTCTAAGAGATTCTTTATTTGAAAAACTGCGTTATGTTTTCGCAATTTACCATAAGCCGTCACATACAGATATTACAATACATAACTCGTCGTGTCATCCGTATCAACATAAAATGTCAGCATTCAATAGTTTTATTCATAGATTTATTAACATCCCGTAATCACCAGAAAATTTCAACAAAGAATTAAATTTGATTAAACAAATAGCCAAAAATAATGGTTACAATCCCAAACTATTAAATAATATTTCAGATAAAAAACAAAGTGGAATCGTATTGAATGAAGTTTACCCTGTCGATAAATTGAAACAAAAATTCAACACCTTAACCTACGTTGGCATTACAAGTGAGAAACTGAAATCATTCTTGAGTAGCAATAATTTCAACATAGCTTTACAAACTAATAATAATTTAGGCAAATATATAAAAATAATAAAACCAAATCAGGTAAAAACAATAAATCAGGTGTTTATAGATTCAATTGCAATTACTGTGACAATATCCGCATTGGTAGAACTCATAGAAATTTTAATATTAGAATATCGGAACACAAACGCAGGTTTTCAAATAAAAAATCATATTCGAATTACGCGAATCATCTCTTGGAAAATAATCAGTCCTTCGACCCACAGTTTGAAATTTTGCATAAAGATAATAAATATTGGAAGGTAGATCTTTGGGAAACTTTAGAAATCAATAAATACAAACACTCAGGTAGACTCATCAATGAACAAGTCGATTTAAGCCCTTTACCTCTATTGCATCTCTTCGGGGAGCAATCTATTCCTTAATTTTATTGGATATACCTGTCATAAATAACCACTCAAGAAGAAGCAACCCAATATGCTTTTAATTATTCAAGAACATTTATATTTATATTCTCATTCTTATTTTCTGTACATTCATTCGTCTGAAGAAGCTACGGTGTAGTAAAACGCGTTACGAATCGCAATTATTAAGTAAAATTCTTTAAAACACAGTACTTGTTTTTTATTATTATTCTCATTAGGAACATTGCTAGATATTTGTGCGGTGTGATGACGAGCATTTTCATGCATAAATTTGGAACTGAGGCTGAAAATTTATGCCTCTCAAACAACAACATTCTGAAAAATGTTCTGAACATCAACTGTTGCTGTGACGAAGCGTTATAACAAAGAGAGAGGTGTTCTTCGACCAACGGAGAAGTTTCTCCATACTATGACTATATTATTTCCATAATGATGAACCTCCAAAATATTTTCAAAACTATATTTCCTGGGGATCTCTGTTTCCCTAATCTTCTAAAATCTGGTTTTGAACCGAAAGTCGGCTCATCGCTGCAGAGCACATTAGCCACTGTTCATAGTTCCATACAAGTTCTTTTGGCCAATGAAGTCCATGTTCTCTTTTAAAAAATGACACAGTCAGGGCCTCAGAGATAATAATTTTGCTTCTCCTAATTTTTTGTATATGGTTTGTCGCGATACCTGTAACCCATGTGTTTGCTGATGTCAGTTATTCAATTCTGCAGTAGTTGCTGTACGATTCCTACAGATTGTCAAGTGAAACAAATAATTTGTTATCGATGTAATGAGTTTTGACTATCTAGCATGTCTCTTACACTACCAGATTTACGAATACTTTGATCAAAATCGCGAAATGACTCCGTATATGATCTATAGCTTAGGCGACTCGAGTTTAAAAAGATCTGCTATAAGCAATTTGATGGCCTGTTATTTATCGTTTTCGCACAAATGACACATAGATATGAAATACTACCAATGAAATGAATATTGTATAAGCTAGTAACCGAATGAGAACCGAACTCAATTTGAAATTACCGATCATTTTCTTCATTTCCTACTTCATCTGCACCTTTGTGTTAGTATGATAAAAAAACTATAATTATGTTTTCTTAGCTCCTGACCGATCTTTATAATTATTATTATCCATTTGTCAATTTGTGAATTTTGAATGTCAGAAATATTATCCTAAATTTTTCGTTAATTTTCAGTATACATCTGTTTCTATATATTGTTTCAGCTTTTGTAGTTAACCTGGTCCTTCAAGCCCTTTCCTATCAGAAATGTATCGTGCTTGATCACTGAAGATGTTCAAAGGACATAAGTGATTGTGTTTTCAAATTAGCAAGACTGCATAGGGCGAAAGTAGTGCATTATATATAAAAATAAGCTGCGGCAAAGCATTAGTATTGTGAATAGACAGTTTTTCCGACATATCCCGAAAAGTAATGGACCAACTGAGGAATCGATTATTGTGATAAAGTTACTTATTGATCCTACAAACAGTATGTTACAAGTATTAAGTTAGTTTTTTGAGTTTAGTGCAAGAACACCAGACCTACGCACAGGTATTAGATTCCTCAGTAGGATTACTTATGTAATATGCAAATTCTGGAATAAATTGAATTGAATTGAATTGAATCATGTGTAAGGCGTACTTGGAACATTCTGCTCAAAAATGTACGTGAAATGAATATTTTTAGATATTGGCATGTATGTGATGTGACTCGATATTGTTATATAAATCTTGAAATTTCCTCAAACTCTGAATGGAATTGTTAAGCAATTATTTTAGGAGACCATTAAAATGTAGGAAATTTTATGAATCTATAACAGGATATTGCTGAGCACGACTCGAGTTTGGACGACACTCAACTTACACGCCATGCGGACTGAAAAATGGCCTTCAGTCAAATTTTCTCGCTTATTGCTTATAACAATGCAAATTTGAGTTAAATCAACTAGTTCACCCAATGAACTCGGCCATTGCGTCCCAGTGGTCTATTGTGGCAGACTCTGTCCTTAATTTCATCCACGAGCTCCATCTTCCTCGTAAAGGATACGAGTTTCGTGGGTGAGAGCTTATTAATCTGTCAGCTTCAGTTTGCAAGATCCAAATTCTTCCATACTGACCCTGTCCCCAGCTGGACACTCGCACATAACATATTCCATTGATTTTATATCTTCTTCACATAGCCTACATGAAGGATCCTCAATCAATCCTAATTTTTTTAGGTGTTTACTGAGGCAACAGTGCCCCGTTAGTATGGCAGTTAAGACCCTCTGATCCAACTTAGAGAGTTTAAGCCAGGCTCTTGCAGTGGAAGGTCCACTGATGGCACGTCGAGCGTGTCTGAGAACTGGGAGGCTCATCCAATGCTCACGTCCCTCAAGTTCAGCCACCGGTTGTTTTATATCCTTGCAGTTTCCGGGGGAATTCCAAGCTTAGGCTGCGGTCCTATGAACTCCAGATTAGTTCCTCGAGCGGCAAATGAGTCCGGCTTCTCAATTCCCCCAATGCCCGAGTGGCCAGGAACCCATATTAGACGAAGCCTGCTCCGCTTTCCTAGTTAGGTAAGGAGTGACATTCCTGCACC
The DNA here is from genome assembly GCA_013387265.2 of Cryptolaemus montrouzieri. Taxonomy (NCBI): domain Eukaryota; kingdom Metazoa; phylum Arthropoda; class Insecta; order Coleoptera; family Coccinellidae; genus Cryptolaemus; species Cryptolaemus montrouzieri. Next base: position 46,570,426 of record JABFTP020000185.1, on the reverse strand, counting down.
ATAAGTGAAGTACAGGTATCGGATGCCAATGCTTTCAGTGCAGCTTGGCTATCAGTGAGGATTTTAATTGACCTATTTGGTAATCCCCCCGCAAGCAAGAGGTTAGCACAGTGGTGTATGGCGAATTTTTCTGCTTGAAAGACAGTCGCATGCCCACCAAGATAGATCGACTATTCCTTGAGGCACCTCGAACGTAGACACCAGCTCCAATACCTGTAGCAGTTTTTGAGCCATCCGTATACCAAAAGGGATCCTTAAGTAGACGGTCCTTTGAGTTTATCCATTCCTGTATATCGGGAATGATGATTTGGTTTTAGGTGTAGCTATGTCCGACCTCATACTCAGCACTTCATTGTCCTCAATTTCAAACTGTAAGGCGCCAGGCACAAATCCGAAAATACCCGCTTCATTCCGGGAAGATGATGGAATCTGTAGAAAGCCATTCTAGCCACCTCTCTTATCACCAGAGGAAGCAGGGCAAGGCCGAATATCAGTTCCAGGGCCAGAGCGGGTGTGGAGCGAAAGGCTCCTGTAATCATCATAGAGGCTGTTCTATGTAATTTAGAGAGCGTGAGTTGGCATTGTTCTTAGGACTGAACTCCCACCAAGCAATGCAGCCGTACGTAATACGTGGACTAACCACCATCACATATGGCCACTGAAGTTGCTTTGGGGCAAATCTCCACTTTTTCCACAGCTCTTTTGACATGCCCATATGGAATTTCTAGCCTTGTGTATTGTATTTTCAGGTGTGAATTCCACGTGAGTTTGCTATGCCCAAATATTTTGCTTCTTTCACAACCGGAATAAACACCTCACCCAGGGTCCGGGGGAAAACAAATATCCTTCTCTTCCTGGTAAATAGTACCATAAGGGTTTTTTAGAGGTTTATGCTAAGTTTCTCTCCTCCACACCACCCCGAATTGTAGACATAGTCTCCTGCAGTCTGTCCGAAACATCGCTATCATCTCCGATAGCCAGAATCTTCGTGGAATAGCTCGGGCGCAAGTTTCTGATTGCTGCGCTTGTCCCTTCGGGGAAAGGAATCTGTTATCTTCCGGATTGTTTTAGGCGTGTCCTAGTAAGCTGCAGTTGAAGAAGAATTCTTTGTTATCTAAGGCGTTAGGGCTAACCAAGAATGTAGTTTCCAAATGGGTTTCAAGCACTCGGTAACTGGTAAGGATATTTCTGATTTGCTATGGTTTGAACAAATCTTTCACAGCCTTGACTTGCCGAGAAAGGAATTGAAGAAAGACAAGCTGTTCTATTTCCATATTCAATGACGGTGTCAATCCAAACAATAATATAGGTACATGAGTATCAACCACAAAACAATAATTCACTTTTCGTACTACCGTCGTATGTTTCGTTTTCGGCAAATATCAGCACAAATTTCATTACAATTCGTCATGACCATCGTAAAATAATTTATATTCACAAGCGAAAAGGAAAAATAATGTATTATTTCTAGGAATATAAGCGTATGTTATATTTCCGGAATATGGATTCAAATTTTATTACAAATTCTACTAAAACTGGCACGAAAAAATTTGTTACAATGAACCAAATAAACAGAAAAATTAAGGCATGTGTAAGGGAATCTGGTTATTCAACGACTCAGCAAATTTCAGGTAAAATAATTCACTGAACAAAAAATCTGAAGAGGTAATTATCACTTTCAAAAAGCATCCGAATGCCACGATTGAACTCAACTGACTCATTTTCATGCCTTTTACATGGACCGTGTATTTCGCCTTCCAGATTTTGCGATTAGATCACCAGCTGAGATTCCGTCAATCCAGTTCAACGACAGTTTCTGGTATTATTTACTTTATGCTCATCAAGCAAGAGTACCCACAGAAAGTTGAGATGAATCCCTATCAAAGCGAATTTTAATATCGGGAAACAAGAGTCAAACTGAAAGGGAAATGAAAACCAAAATTACAAGTATGTGAACTTAAAACGCAAATCACTTTGTTACAATATTCTAAACATCTATTTTACTCAATGTCTTTACATATAACGACTTCTGTTCTGAGCCTCTGTTTATATTTATCGCCATTCATACTGAATGCCTCTTTATGTTCATCACTATTTGTTCTGAATCTTTCTGAGTTTTATCTCACTATTATGGCAAGTCAGTTCTGAATATTATTTTATGGATACTGGCATGTCTGGATACATCAAAAAGATACTTACCGTATGAATTCTCTCTAATAGAGCTAGCAGATGATGAAATCAGAAAGATTTAGGCATAGACTCCAATATGACCAATGCAATAGTTCCTATAGTTTCTCCATCCTTAAACTCTTTATTTTTGTTTCTATAGTTAAGTTTCATTTAATTGGTTCCCAAAATCGACTTTAAAAAGGACAATTATGAATGTAATTCTTCATAAATTCATACTAGAAAAACAGTGACCGTTAAACAGGTTTTTGAAGTTTTCTAATGATACTATCTTTTTATTTCTCAAAATTTATTCCTTTTTGCTTCTTTCGGCTATTCAATGTATGCGAATTTCAAGAACTTTTACTCCTCCCCTATTTATATTTGTTTTTCCAAAAATTATTAAAGTAACCCCGACTGTGGGATTTCTTGACAAAGCTTTAAATTGTAAGTGATGTCGAATATCACAATTATACAGTTTACTTCTACACAATTCCCACAAAAAATTGTATTTAAACATTATACGAGGTGTGGGAGTGAAGTAATATGACTGGCAACGTCGCTTCCGATCCGGCAACGCGGGAGTCCGGAGGCTTTCAGCAGCGTCAAGAATACATGTGAGTCACCTCCATGATGAGTTTGAACTCGCTACAGTTATAGCCCAAATTTGCGTGAAAAAGATTATTCTTGTGCATTCTAAAAATGACTAGCATCAATTTTAAGCCATGGTGTGCTATCCAATTTTGCTTCAAACTTGAATATAGTGCAACAGAAACATTTGAAAAAGTTCGACATGCTTATGGAGAAAGAAAGTTCTTTGAATATGAACCACAAGCAGACGGCCTTCAAGTGCACACACCGATGAAAATGTCAACAGAGTGCCAGATCTTGAAGTTCATATCGACGGTTGACAGACAGAATGATCACGAAATATTTGACTTTCTCTATCACACAAATTTGTGCAAAAACGATTCCGAAAATCAATCTCATTGATGGAGAGTTTAGCCAGTAAAAAACATTCATGTAATAAAATATGCGAAATCGCAATGTAACATGGATCAAGTGCGTTCCAGTAGAGATAGCACAAAACAGATGTGGAGGGTTGTATCGAAACTATGTACAGAACCGAATAATATTAGCCATATAGATAAACTTGAAGTGGAGGATAATATAATTAAGGACCCCAAACAAATGGCCTCTGTTTTTAACGAATACTTCACTAACGTAGGTAAAAATCTAGCGCGAAAAATAAACGTTCAGAACAACAAAATAATGATCGATTCTAATGAACTTGACTATAAATTTCGATTAACTCCTACAAACATAGAAGAAGTAACAAATACAATTTTGAACTTGAAAAATAGGAAAAGTAGCGGTTTTGACGCAATATAACTAATATCATTAGTTATAAACAACAACTACTCAAATTATTCTTCGAACATGAGAAAAAAAATTCCTAGATCACCCGAAGATATCTGCAGGTGTCAGGGGCCATGTCATTGAAATGAGTAGCAATCTGTTTTCAAGCATATGTAGCTGAGGAAGAAAAATTGAATTCAACATTTAAATTAGTTTCTATTGATATATAATTCAAGAAGTTCGATTGTTACAGATTTTCAGTTTCAAACTAATTGATTGTCCCCCGTACTTAACTGTACTGATTCGAATAAGAATCACGAATCGCAATTTCTTAATCCGAACTAAACAACAAAATATATGAAAACCGCAAAATGAAAGAGTTTATTCGAACCGAAATAAGGAAACTACAAGCAATACAAGCGATCTTTCAATATTCGGATCTGATGCCGAGGTATGTAGGTATATTTCGAAACTCGCATCTTATCTCCTGATAACCACACGTCAGTATAACGAATTGAATAGAAATAAGTATTTTGACAGCTCGTATACCTTAATTTCTCGATGAGAAAGATTCACGGAACGGAATGGCAGGGGTAACTTTGTACCGAATCCGATTTCTGGCGGAGATAATTTCAAACGCTTATTTATCGAGTAATATTTCGATTTCGGCAGGAAATATATACATTTTCGCCGAAGGAAAACGTCGAGTTATGCGTGAATGGAGGATTACGAGAAAATAGGCTTGGGAAATACGTTTACGAACTGATCAAAAACATTCAGTTTGGAGCGCGAAAGTCGAAGTATACAAACACTCTATCCGGCTTGGAAAAATGTTGACGTTGTCGTTTGACGTTTCGGTGGACGCTCGAAAGGAGCCATATTTGAACAAGGATTTTCCGGATCGGAATATCGCAGTGACAGTAGGCTATGCGAATGGAAGGATTCCCAGGTAGCGTTCCGCCATATGAGAACGGTGCCCGACATGCAGCTGTTTCGACTAACACCGCATCTCCCTCTCGCGAGTTTTCGAATTTTTCGACAGAGTAAAAACGCTTAGTCCTCATTCGGAAGAACCTCGTTATCTAGTGGAATATTTCTCCGAATAATATTATACGCGTCCATGGCGTATTGTTCATTTTTCTCTCAAGGGTCGAGCGTCGCTCGAACATGAATCGCATATCATCGTATGGGAAAACTCCGATCTCTTTGAGAGAATCGTCCGCTTTCGAACAGTAAAACAGATTCTTTCATTTACCTACGTCCATTCTTTGAGTATTTAGTATTGTAACATTCATTAGTTCATGAAGTACTGGGCCATATTTCTGGATTTTCATCCTTTCGAACCCTCTGTTCATTCTTTGGAAATTGATTGAATGTGTCTTACCGGTGTAGGCTTCTGGTACTCTGATGCAGAAAAATTTTTCATCTTCGGTTTTTCTATGAAAATCGCGAAATTTCAATTTTTGAGAATTGCAGAGTTACAGGGTGAAAAAGTGCTTTAATTTTTGAGTATTTATTGAAACGAGATGCCTAACAATCATATAACCTCATCGCTAATAATGAAAAAAAGCGTCCCCAAAGCAGACACTAATTTATGTTTATGTATCTCTTCAGAATAATAATCATATGTGCTCCATGGTTTTATGATAATGCATTCTGAGAATTTTGAAAACACTTTGTCTTACAAAATTCAAGGATTTGACTTAAACCCACAGACAGTTTTTCCGGGAAATTCTAGGTAGCTACTTCAGAATACTATTCCACATAGTCACCTGAGAATCCTGTTAATAACTCGATGGTTTCCTGGCAGAATTCTGTGTGGTCTTGTAGTAAAAACATATTTTCCGAATCAATTTCATACAAGCGTGGCCTCGTAACTATATTATTGACCGATACGACAGTACATTATCTGCTCCTGCCTCTCCCTATACAATATGAAGGAATTATGGACGAAGATAATGAAGATATGAGAACTATTTCATAGTACTCACGACACAGTTGTTTATTCGATTAAATTAAAATTAGAATATCAAAAAATTGGAGGATCATGACATATTTCTAGATTTTGAAGAGAGTCAAAACACGATTGGTGAAAAGCATAGTATGTTGAATGAATAAACATTCAAAACACAATAAGCCTCCCACGATCACCCTTACATAAGTAAGAACAACATATTCTGTAACTAGTTTAAAATGAATAAATTCGAACCTAGTGAGAAGGTGAAAACGACACGTATAGAATTATTTCATTCTTATCGTAGCTAATTGATTCAGCCGGTACTATGTGACAGATAATCATGATGATAATGAAAAATTCAACTATCTATTATACGATCACGAGATATTTACTGAAAATCGGGATTGCAATTCCGGTCTCCCGACCATCTTCGGCCGACAACAAATATTGAACTAACGTTGAAAATAAATACTTATATGAACATGTAGATACAAAATTAATAAGGGTGCAAACAATAGGTAAGAAACTTTTCATGCTAAAAGCAGGTATTATTCAAAGGTTTTCGAATAGGGACGAAGAAGCCTGGCCATAATAGTCGTTCAGAATATTATCTCTATGGGGTTAGATAAAATTGACATTCACAATCTTTTCGCTTATAGGGCTATATATATAGAACTATAACAATGTTAGTACATCTCCTATCTTCGCACGAATGGTGATTCATATCCTTATTATGAGTGTTATTGACTCTTTAAATTTTGCGATTCCATTTCTGAGGTCTCACGTTGATGATATGCTACTTTTATTACCCGTAGACAAAGTTGATGAAGTGTTAACTGCTTTCAATTCATATCATATTGACTTAAAATTCACAGTTGAAATGGAAAATAATTCGAGACTTCCTTTCTTGGATCTTTTATTGATACGCACGGGCGAACGCTTGATAACATATATCTATAGAAAACCAACATCCTCAGGACGTATTTTACATTTCGATTCAATACACAGCTTGTCTCATGAAAGTTCCTTAGTATATTTCGGAATAACAGTTATCCTAAGGCGTTACTGAATCGAATTTGGCATGGTTATCAGCTTCGACGTGCTGAAGTTTCGCGTAATATTGAATAAAATGTTTTCAGAAAAAAAATACCGTTCATTCCATCACTTTCGCCCAAGCTTCCTCAGATTCAGACGAAACAAAGGTTTCTGCATATTATTTAAAATCTGGTTCAAATTTATTTACGAAACTTAAGGATAGATCACCCAGCTCATTAGTGTTTACAGTGTTAACTGCAAGGATTGTGATGCAGTTTATGTTGGTCAAACTAAGCAGCATCTTGCAAGCAGAATGACAGGTCACAAGTCAGATTGTAACTTAGCGGAAAGAGGCAATACTAGTAAACAAATAAATAGTTTCTCATTCTATAGCTGAAAATCATTAGTTCGATTATGGTGGTCCTGCTCTGTTATGCTTGGAGGAGAATTTAACGAAGCGTAGGTGCAAAGAAATGGTATATATTCAAAAAACTCCAAAACCAGTAAATAATAAGCGAGAAACAAACGGCCTTTCTGTAGTGTACGGTAATTTGATTAATTTTATAAAGTTACGTTCGCCGCGACGGGATTGAGATAGCGTTTTCGCCGCCGTCCCCTCGTATAGGCTGCTTCGTTTACGATCTTCAGTTCGCGGCCCAGTTTGAATTGCCTTGCCTTTGCAATTGTTGTCTGTTCTTGATTTCTCCTGAAATGAAATATATTTTAATAGTAATGTTTTGTTTACGTCTGATCGTACTCAAAGAACTGATGTTATTTAGTTCAATTCCGATGCCATAGAAGAAGATTCGAAGGTATGTTTATGTCATTTCAAAACAAGAACAAAGTAGTTTTCAAAACCAACACAAAATTTCCCCGGAATTTTTTAGTAGTAGAGTTAAAACTGATAAATTTGACAATAATGGAGTTAACAAGTTAACCTGTATGAATTGTGAAGGCGTCTATATATGTCAAATTGCTCGTTCATTCAAAACGAGATACAAATAGCATCAATCAGATTACAATAACCAGAGAACCTACGAATCTACTTTCGCTTCACCTTCTACAACAAGAGCAGTTTACGTTGCAATTACGAATATTTTGAAGAAACTAAATAATGGAAAAATAACCGCCCTAGCATGCATGGAAGTCAGTAAGACCTTCGACAGCGTCAACCATCAAAAACTATTTGAAAAGTTGTACAGAATAGAAATCAGAGGCACACCATTGCAACTCCTCAGCTCAATATGTTTCAGAGCAGGATCCAGCAACAGGTAGTGAAATCAGATCATTGGCTCTCCTCAATGAAACTGGAGTTCCTCTGGGGTCCATCCTTGGGCCATTATTGAATACTACCAATTTACCAGCATTCGTTCCCGAGTTTTCTGTTAAGTATGCTGATGATTCCTCTTTAAAGCTTTCTGGATCAGGTTCAACGGACACTCAAATATGTTCATCTCTGAGTACCTTGAACTCATGGTTCAACAAGCATGACCTTAAAATAAATGAAAATAAAACACAAATACTGCAGTTCAACTACAGTACGGAGTTCAAAAGCATCCCTTATCAATGTTGTGATGGAGTTTTTCCTACTTTGCAGTCTCTCAGGTTTCTTAGAATCACTGTGGATTGTCGACTGAGCTGGTGACAACATGTGGACTCTCTGGCTGTTGGTTTGTCGAGATACGTTAATGTCTTAAGAATGATGGTAAGGCATGTTCGTTTGAAAACTGCGTTGCCTATGTTGCTAGTAGGCTGAGATATGGTATCGTCATAAGGGTAAATTCCACATACATAAATTGACTTCTTATCCTCCAGAAAAGATGTTTAAGTGTAATATTGGGTCTAAGTCAGACAGAGTCCTGTCGTCAATATTTTGTACAAACTGCAACACTCACTATTGTTAGTCTTTATGTGTATGAGTGTATTATTTCCTTTTCAAACAATAGGGAACTTTTCAAAGACAGAAATAATATGAGCTCATATAATACGAGGCAAGAAGGAAACATAAAGGTGCCTCACATGAGACTAGCTTAACTTAAAAAAAATGCTACTTACATGATTCAAATAATTTTCATAATTACCATAACCTTCGAAGAAGTGGCCTGTTGGCAAAATGAAAAGGAGGCTGAAAGAGCACCTCCTCAACCATCCATATTATGAGCTAATTGAATATTTCTCTGACATTTTAAGTCTGTGATTGTGGTGATGTTTCTAGTGTATGTGGTTGTTTTACGAAATTGTTGTATAGTTCTGCTTTTTGACTTTTACTTATTCATTTTTTTACATATTATGTTTAATTGACTCAAAATTGACGTGTTCTACAACTCAATGTTATTATAGAACACATAAAGAATATTATTACATTGTATCAAGAATGGCTATCATTTTACACCCATAGTTAAACTGCAAATTATTTACACAATACCTAAGGGACGAAAGTTAGATTTCTTGGAATCAATCAAAATTTTCCATAGAGATAATCTTCTGAACGATCAGTATAGCCCGGCCTATTCACCACTTTTAAAATCTTTAACTAATACCTGCTTCTATCATAATTAGTATTTACCTCTTGTTTGCCCCTTATTAATTCTGTACCTACCTGTTTATATAAGTATGTATTTTCAGCTTTAGTTCAATACTTATTGTCAGCTGAAGGTGGTCGAGAGACCGAAATTGCAATCCTGATTTTAGATAAATCTCTTGTGGTAATATAATACAAAGTTTAATTCCTTAATATAATATCATCATTCTTACCTAGTAACAGAGTGTATTTTGTCCAAGAACGCAAAGTACAATTCAAAAACAAATAAAATAAATATAAAGAACAATAAAATAATAAATTATTTATCGAGAAATTTTCATTTACATCGTATCAATAATAATATTTATAGTATTTGAACAATTATTGAAATTAAAAATTGGTGCATTGGAACCATTTTCAACAATATTTTTCATAACGGACTGATTATTTGTGGTAGATTGAATAATCGTGTAACATGAGGAACTGAAAGATGAAGGGACTGTGGCTGCCGAATCAATTCCTTTAATTGTAAAATCTAGTTGATTTACAATATTTATTCGATTTAGCAAAGAAGTTTCTATTTATACTTATTCAGCTTGAGAAGATTTCCAGCATCCATGTCTTTTAGTGTTGTAATATCCGCATCTGCATTAACTTAAGTGCAGTTAATTGCCACGAAACTACATTGTTGATACTCAATAAGGGTATAAGAAAATCACCGAAGAATTATTTTTGGATATATGAGATAATTTAAACTTTTTTTGTTTTGCAGATCTGCTTATCCTTGAAAAGAAGGTGCAGATTGAGGTCACATACCTTGTTTCAGACCTTGAATACTATTTTAATATAAACTTTATGTTGGTAATTGTTATTAGGTGCTCTACTAAGTTGTCGCTGTTTGTCAATAGATGGCTCCAGCCGTATTTGCTGCTCGGTTTTGCATATCAAGAACGTCTTGAACAAACCATTGTGATACATTAGTGATTTTGTTTTTGCGTTATATACGTTTAGTTGTGAGAAAATGTCTCACTTTGTGCCAAATAATCGTCATTTGCGGGAAGTGTTAATTTTCTTCTTTCATTTGGAGAAAACGGCGGCTGAAGCCCATAGAGAGATTCAAAAGTTTACGAAGATGTTGCACTAAGTGAAACAGCGTGCGGGGATTGGTTCCGTCGCTTCAAAAACGGTGATTTCGATGTGGACGATCGTCCCCGTGAACGAAGGCCAAAAATCTTTGAAGACGCTGAATTTGAGGCATTGCTCGATAAGTATACGTGCCAAACGCAAGAAGAGTTTGCTTCAGCCCGAAGTTACCCGCCAGGCCACTTCCAAGCGATTGCGTGCGTTGGGAATGATTCAAAATCAAAGAACTTGGGTTCCTTAGGAACAACTGCTCCAGCGGCTAAAAAGGAAGGATTTCCTTCATCGTATCGTAACGGGTGATGACAAGTGGATTCATTACAGTTCTCCAAAGAAGAAAAAATCTTCGGGACTGCCCCGTCATGCTTCTAGGTCATCGCCTCGGCCGAATATTCACGCTGCGAAAGTTATGCTGTGTATTGGGTGGGACCGAGTCGGTGATATTTATTATGAGCTGTTGAAACCGAACGAAACCATCACTGGGGAATGGTATCGAACTCAATTGTTGCGATTGAGTCAAGCACTGCGCGAAAAAACGGCAACAATACGATCAAAGACACGAGAAAGTAATTCTACAGCATGACAACTATCGGCTTCACGTTGCCAAACCTGACTCAACGCTCAAATGGGAAGTCCTACCCCACCCGCCATATTTCGCAGATATTGCACCATCCGATTATTAATTGTTTCGTTCGATGGCACATGGTCTGGCTGACCAACAGTTCCGCTCATATGAAGAGCGCGAAAAATGGCTTGATTTGTGGAAAGCCTCGAAAGAGGAACACTTCTACCGTCTCAGTTCGAGCTCTGCCAGAAATATGGGAAAAAGTTGTAGATAGCGATCACTGGGGAATGGTATCGAACTCAATCGATCCTATTGAGTAAAGCACTGCGCGAAAAATGGCAACAACACGACCAGAGACACGAAAAAGTAATTCTACAGCATGACAACGCTCGGCCTCACGTTGCCAAACCTGTTAAAACCTACTTGGAAACGCTCAAATGGGAAGTCCTACCCTACCCGCCATATTCCCCAGATATTTCACCATCCGATTATTACTTGTTTCGTTCGATGGCACATGGTCTGACTGATCAGCAGTTCGAGCTCTGCCAGAAAGATGCGAAAAAGTTGTAGCTAGCGATGGGCAATATTTTGAATGATTCATTGGTAATCATTTTTCTCAATAAAGTTTTATTTTCATGAAAAAAACAGCGAGAACTTACTTGCGGACGTAATACTTCATCTCAAATTTTTTGCTATTATAATCATCTCCTTCTATCGATGATTCCATGGTTTCAAAAACCCAAAAAACAAGCTGCTACTCTAGCATAAAACTGTGTATGAAAAGTAGTTGTCGTATAAACTAAAAAATTAATTAAGCTCAAACAACTTCATGGAATTATTTATTTCTTCAATTTTCAGTCAATTCATTCTTAACTTTGAACTGTAATTAGCATTGTGGAACCTTAACCTTTAATGTCGGAAATTTTATTGTTATAGAGTTCATTCTTAGGACAAGCCCTTAAAAGACCAATAACAATGGCAACCTACAAATGAAATTAAATTTGATTAAAATGGTTATTTGACTTCTAATTTGTTTACCTTTGTAGCTAAGTATATCTCATCCGGAGCACTTTCTGAATATTGTTTCATTTTTTCGTCTGTAAGAGTCTTCGATTTCTTAGCGTTATAATTTCAGAAGATCGCTTTAATAAAGATTTTAATTTTTTTATAATTTGAGATTTCAATATCATGTCTCACATTGATTGTTGCTTTCAGGATTGATTCCGTAGAGTTGAGTTGATTACCATTTTTTTAGTGCATGTCAAAGATTTTCCGGAAATAAGTTCGTTTTCTTTTCTCGTTGCCAATCTTCGAACAGCGCATAAAATTTTTCATATACATATTTTGAATTTTGCGGCAGCAGGTTCTCGATTATATTATTTGTATAATTTTCAATTTAAGCTGGAATATTTTCAAGTTCTATATCTAATGTACTCGATTTTTCACTCATAATCTCATTGAAACGACAACTTTTTCGAAGATAATTATATGATGTTGACATTTACATCTGACACTAATGCTGTTTTGAAATTCATGGCAATCAATTAAGTCAATTTATATTTATTCCGTATCTAGTTATAGAACAAATATACAAATGAAAACAGATTTTAGAATAAATATTCAAATTCAGAGCTAAGAATGTATAAATTCTGTTATTAAAAATGATTTTAGAATTATTACAATCAGTAATGGTTTTAGAGAAAAATTATTTGTGGATATATGAGGTAATTTGTACGTTTTCAAGATCTCCTTAACCTTGAAAAGAAGGTCTTTGACAGACTTTAAATATTATTTCTAATATAGACTTCATGGTAGCAATGGTTGGTAGTGGTTACTCAAATGTTTGTTCTATTATGATCTTCTCCTTCTATCGACGATTTCATCAATTTTCCGTAACTTCATCACTTAGGAAACCGTCAAGATGAAATTTCATGGTTTTGACAAATGAAAGGACAAAATTAGCTTCAAGGTTCGATATAAACATGGATTCGAGGGTGAAAGGGAACAGAAAATTTCGATTTAAGAAAGTGCTGAATTATTTTTTCCATTAATTCCACTTCTTTGGATATGTGTTCACACTGTTGCGTTATGAATTCTCGGATCTCGAAGATAATGTTACAACACTTTTACTATAATAAGCACCTTCTCCGATAATTTGAATATCTGCAATATAAATGTTTTCCTCTAGGTATAATACATGCGTGCGCTTCTTTCAAATCTAAAATGACTGTAATTTGAAGATATACATTGGCAAATCTTCAGAGTTTTCATTTCATCAATCGTGTCAACACTTTGAAGTTCTCTTCTGCTTCAGAATCACTATGAAGTTTCAGAGCCACGCCCGGTCTGAACGATGGTTTAGATATAATAATGGTGTTATTTTTTTTGCCCAAAAATTGTGAACAAGTTCAAGTGTGAGTGAAAGCGTTCCCTTGATACAATTCACGGAATTTATTCACAAACGTTATTCAAGATGATTCTTCTCACCTGGCTGAGAGATATATCTTCTTCTGCAACTATGATGATTGTGGTTCGAGTATAATTTCATTCTTTTTTCAGACGTAACCATCAAATATTGATATGTTAGCGCATCCATCAGACCGATATTGTCCATATTCTCACGCTCTCTTTCAAATACTATTCAATTCGTAAACACTTCCTCTAAACGTTTCCCTAAAGCCTCTTCGAACATTTCAATTATGGCGCTGCACCTGATTCAATTTCTCAAGGTATAATTTCTGAGAACAAAGAAAGCTCATACAGATTTTCGATATAAAGAAATCCATTCACGAATGGAAAAAATGTTTAATAGAATTAAATTCAATGAAATGCTTTACGTTAGTATTCTGAGTCTTTTTACTATTTGAAATTTGATAAATGACAACTTCAATCTCGTGCACGCTTTTCTCTGAAAAATGAAATAATAATACCTATCACAGTCATCTATTGATAAGCACTTTTATTTTTCGATGTTATATAAATTATATCGTGTGCAAATCGATTACTGAATTTACGGGAGATATTAGCCCATATCGGTATTAGGGCTGTTTTAATCGTTGAACTATTTCACGAGAGTTTTGGAGAAACATATCAACCCAAATATACTCAATACTGTTCATATTAAGGAACGTACTGGTATTCCTTGAATGAATTAAATGCAAATAGGATTCCATAAAAAATATAAAATGATTAAAAATTCTCTCTTTAATTACCAACATTACTCTTGCACTAAATCGACGTTCAGCTAAATACCAAGATGTAAATGTTATAAGAAACCGTTGAACAATCAACTTTGATAATTGGTACAGTAGTGAAATCTACTACAGTAATCCAAATTCTTAGAAGTCATTCTCAAATTCAATTTTACATTCATTATTTGTAGTCAATTCTTCTTCTGAGATAATTAATATTACCTTGAAGTTGGAAATTGACATCATATATACTGGTGTGTCTTGTACTCAATATCCTTCGTGGATGAGATTGTATCGCAATTTTGAATCTTTGTTTTCAAGCAACTGCATGGAAAATTCAATGAGACTATGACATTGAGTTGAACAACTACGTTTTAATAGCTAGCGCACTTCTACCTGAAGCCCCAATCTGTTGAATTCTTCATCATTACCAATAGAAATCTTATTAAGTAACCTGTCATTCCAAGATTATTATTAATAACTGATCTGATGACATATTGCAATGGAATATTTAGGCGTTCGCTCATATTTTTGTCAATCTCATTTAGCGGAATACTAATTCGTATGTCTTTAAATAATCAAAATGATTCTTCAATATTTTCAGCTAACCTGTTTGTTTGACATGGAAAATTTTAAGTTGCACATTCTATAAATTATTGAAAAATTATTCCCAAAATAGCCAAACACAAGAATTTGCACATAATTTAAAATTTAGAATGCAGCGTTAGATGGCCATAGAATCACATTTTCTTGCATAATCTAAATTGGTATAATTATCAAAAGTTTTCTTGTTACCAGTTGAGAAGTTTCGGTGTTCATTAACGAAAATACTTTTTCATAAATCTGTTTACTATATAAGAGTATTAGTTCAGTATATCAAAGTAGATCCAGCAGATATATTTTCAAAATAAAATTCTATTGCATAAATAGGAATTTATTCTTCAATTATTCATCGATTATTTTATGATGACATATGGCCATAACACAGTCATTTGCGAAAAGAGGAAAAAATTCAAATAATTCAGTATATTTCTCTTTGCAGTTCCGATATGTCTCCCTCGAGATAATGAAGATTTCACCGGAAGAATGGCAACTGTTACTGGCTGGGGCAGATTGAAGTATAATGGCGGTGTACCCTCCGTACTACAAGAAGTGCAAGTCCCCATAATGGAGAATTCCGTTTGTCAAGAAATGTTCAGGACTGCTGCACATTCTAAAATAATTCTCGACTCTTTCCTCTGTGCAGGCTATGCAAATGGACAAAAAGACTCTTGCGAGGTAGGATACTCTTCGGAACACTTTCAGTTCAAATTCCAACTTTCTCAAAGAAACCTCTCAGCAGATGTTTAAGATATCACTCTAAGTTTTTCTTGTGGAAGAAATACAAGAGATATCGATCACTCTGTTTTGGAGTAACATCCTAGACTGAACACATAGTAAATATTTTGAATCTAATCTAATCACCTTCATAGTTCAACTTGACTTCAATAACAAACGATTTTATTGATCATTAGTAACAATGTGATGCAGGGTTTTCCAATACATAGATAATAAAACAACATTGGTGTAATCTCTATCAGTACATTTATAATGAGAAGAAATATTTAAGCATTATCTTAAGCAATATCTTTCTGAAAAAAGGTCAGTGAAACGTTGACTGTACAAACCAATAGTGTTGGTTTCCTGAGGTATTGACCGTGAGTTATAAATCAAAAAGCGTCTTCGTTTTTTACATGACGCATGATGGAGTATCTTTAACGTTTTTCTTTTCCGGTTACCGGTGTGTGCTGTTCTTCATCTGTATCGACTGTTTGAATTTATTTTCATCCTATTTTTATTCTGATTTCGGTACTTTTGATAATACACACTTCAAGAAATAGATGTAATTATGATTGATTTCGTTCTAAGTTCTGTCAAGTAGCTTAACAAAAAGCACCCTCCGTCATGAGCATGATTTGTAAACAATACGTTATTTCGAATAACACTTTTTATTTTTCAATGACTCAACTTCTTGATAGGTACACCAATAGACCCTGATTTGCTGTATTTTCAAAATTATTTTCAAATAAACTCGGAGATCCTTCACAGATATTCATACAAAAGTTATGTATTTTAAAATAGGGTAACCTGTTCCTCATTTAATTGAGTGTTTTACTTCGAAAGAAGGTGAGTTTCTTCAGATCAGTATAAGCCTCAAAGGAACCATTTTTGAGTTAATGGACACCATTTGAAGATAAGAAATTTTATTCGAGCATCCTATATTTATTGGAATTATCCTAAAATCTCAATTTTAATATCAGATTATTCTCATATATCTTAAAATCCACGGACAATAAGTATTTATTGATACGGCTCTACAGGCTGTTCTTGACATCCACTAGTGTTTCGAAAGTTGAAAACGATCTAAGCAGACTGGAATTGATGTATATGGGACAAGAACACGAATGGAAACGCTTTTGATACCCCATAATTAGAGCTCTGTCTGTTAGTGGAAGAGAATTAAAGAGTGTACGGGAATTGAGTACTGAGTTAGATATGGAAAATCTACTGTGTTAAAAAACTGGAAAGAACAAGTATCATCCATACAACATTCAACTACACTAAGAATTATTCGACGTGGATAGTGGAAGAATTGAGTTCTATGGATAAAGCGAAAATAAATTGACTGAAAATGATAACTTCTTGAGGTTTTTTGGCATATTGCATGAGAATGGCTTCATCAACAGACAAAACTTCTGATTTTATTGTATAATCGCGGAACCGCATGCCATAATTGATGTTTGAAATGAATTAAATACCATGATTCCCGACATATGGATATGTCGTGAAGTATTAACCAATGGCACTAAGGTCTCCAGATTCAACATCCATGGACTTTTTAATTGTGAAGAGTTGTAAAAACTAAAGTTGAAAACGTTGAAGTAATAGGACGGAAGATAATATGCTAAAGGATTTTGTGTCAGAACTATGTTAGATACCTCGAGATCTTTCCCACAATCGTAACTAAATGTAAGTCATCAGAATATATCATTCCTGAATGTCCAGGATTATCTCATTAATTAGGTTCTCAATTCCATTTATCAGGACCTTTTTGCTTAGCTCTTTTAAGGTTGTTTGTCCACCCAAAATGTTCCGTCTTTTCAAGGCTAGAGCTTCGCTTTCGTTCAAAAAGTGATAGAAGGCTATTTCTCTCTTTTATTTACAAAGTCTACATATAGGTTCTTCACGATAAATTCCTATTGTGTGTAGATGTTTTCTTAGCCTCCTATGACCAGTTATTAGGCCTGTTATGGTACTTTCTTTGTACCTGCTTAGTTTGAGAGCTTCTCCAAGGAACTTCTTGTTAGGTTTTTCCGGCAGAAATTTTGTTTGTCTATGCTCCAGCGTAATCTGGGTAAGGACCCACCTATCAGCGTGTATCTTTCCTATCCAGGTGTTGATCGTGTCATATGCATTAGTCATACTGACAGCAGGTTCCAATAAAATCCTCTTGGTGGCTTTCCTAGCATGAGAATCTACTTTCTCGATACCTGCAATCCCGCTCTTCCCTGGCACCCATATTGAAGTAATCTGATTCAATTTCGCCAACTCAGTTGTAACATTCTCATATGAGCTTCAGTCATGTTTTCCTCTCAGCCAAGGCTTTTATTGCCGCCTGATTATCTGAAAGAATTTTCCTTCGTGTGTTTTATATCGTGTTTTGAGGTTCTCACGAACAGTTGTTGTTATGGTATATACTTTTGCCAGAAACATGGTTGTGTGTCTTCCCAATGGAATTGTCAGCCAACATTCCGGGTTTTGTGAGTATACTCTAGTTCCAGGTTCCTTTTCCAATTTGGATCCGTCCGTAGACCAATTCATGTCCTAACGGTTGTCACAGCCAAACCAATTATCGCACGGTCTTATCTTCCTTGGTCCCTCTGAGTTTCTCAGTCAGAGTTCAAATCCGGTTTTCCAGTTTCTAATTATCTCCTGCCTGAATGCTTATTTTCTAATCTCACCCCTAATTTAAATATCAAGATGAGGCGAATACAGAAATTCATCCACGCTTGCGGTGGTCATGGAATAGGTAGTGTAACTGACAACTCAAATAAAACTTAGGGTACCTAAAAAGTTAGCGCCTAGTAATCTCAATAAGAATGAATGAAATCAAATATAATGTCGCGAGAGGTTGCTGGTATGCGAAGGAGCATTATCTTGCATAAAAGTAAAATTATCACCTTGGGGACCTCGCCAGAGTCTCACCATGAGCTCCAGCACTAGGTCCACGTAAATTCTTGCCATTACACTCGGAGTAAACGACATTAAATGTGTTTTGCCTCCCAGCATAATGTTACCCCAAAACATGAGACAGCCTTCTCGGTATTTCAGAATTGGTCTTGCCACTCGGAGTCTAGCTTGTCTTTCACAACCCTTCAAACCCGAATCTGGCGGTCATCTGATCGAACACCAATTCTGGTCTCATCCAAGAAAAGAATATTTCGCCAATTCTCAATATTCCAGTCTTGGTGTTCGATACACCAATTAGCTCTGTTAATTTCTTATTTTCTGGTTAACTCTGGAACTCTTAAGGGCCTTCCGCTGTATAAACCCCATGACAGATGTCTTTGACGTATCGTTTCGACTGATACACTGATTCCTATTGCTTCCAGAGACATTGCCTTTGGAGTATGGTGTGCGACGCACCAGGATCTCTTTTTGCAATTTGGCACAAAATGCGGTCTTGTTCTTCAGGAGTTCGGGCGTAGGTTTATGAAATAACCCTCTGTGATACCCTAATTGTGGCCGCTATATCCCTCTGTGTTACCCCTTCTTAAACGAAAGTAATTATATATATTTATATATGTAAACGAAATCAGTTTACGAATATCATAGAAACAATCATAAAAATATTCAGGGTAGTACTGTTTCAAAGGTCACGTGTCCTCATCAATTTTAAACTTTTTTGTTCATCTATTTTTGCCGTATCTTCCACAGTTTTTGTGTGGAAACTTTATCAATCTCATATACATATACGATAGAAACTTACACAGGAGTCTAGACGTCGACACATAGACCTTCTGATTGAAGATCCCAGATCAATGACTCTGCAAAAATGATAATGCAGTTTCCTAAATCTTCTACGTCATATTCAGGAGTTCACCAACGTTTTCAAATGCCCCCAAGTAGAAAAGTCTATTGAATTCAGATCTGGTGAACGATCTTGCCGAAATTGGAACACACTTCGGCCTTTTCAGCGGTCTGGTTATATTTCGTTCAAATGTTGACGTGCTCTAATACAAAAATGAGCAGGAGTGCCATCAGTTATTCAGGTTGTTGTCTTATCATATCTTATATCCAAAGGGAAAATACATCACGAGATAGCAGTGCCTCGACTCCTTGTACGTAATATGGATATAAGAGCTGTTCTTCTTAGATGACAAATACTATCATATGATTAACATGAAGCTGTAAAATAATTTTCCTAGTGCTTGTATCCGATTGCTCAGTACATTTATAATGAAGAAATATTTAAGCATTATCTTAAGCAATATCTTTCTGAAAAAGGTCAGTGAAACGTTGACTGTACAAACCAATAGTGTTGGTTTCTGAGGTATTGACCGTGAGTTATAAATCAAAAGCGTCTAAACGTTTTATGATGATGACGACATGATGGAGTATCTTTAACGTTTTTCTTTTCCGGTTACCGGTGTGTGCTGTTCTTCATCTGTATCGACTGTTTGAATTTATTTTCATCCTATTTTTATTCTGATTTCGGTACTTTTGATAATACACCTTCAAGAAATAGATGTAATTATGATTGATTTCGTTCTAAGTTCTGTCAAGTAACTCACAAAAGCACCCTCCGTCATGGGCATGATTTGTAAACAATACGTTATTTCGAATAACACTTTTAATTTTCAATGACTCAACTTCTAGATATGGAAGGGTGTTTTTGAAATAAGAATAACTCAGCTGTTTTTCAATGTAGACCATGTTTAATTACGTAAAATGAAAGCTTAAATGTTACCATTTAGTGAATTAAAAGTGAAGAGAATCATGTTCTGAAAATGACATCAGGCAGATGACGTCCGTGTTCCGCATTGCATCGCTGTAGTCGATTCTCAAAATTCTCAATCAACCGCTCTAACAATTCGGTGTCTATTGTCCTAACTTCTCTTGTGATGGCTTCTTTCAACTCCTGCAGATTACAAGGTTCATCGACGTAGACCTCAGCCATTAGGTTTCTTCACAAAAAATAATCACAAGCTATGAGATCACAATTTCCATTGAGGCTCTGGCTGTATGTGCCGTGGCAACATCCTGTTGGAACCAAACATTTCTTTTCGTTATTCGTCGTCGCAGGTCTGGGATGAAAAAGTTTTCTACCATGAAAACATATCGCTCAGAGTTTTCAGTTACGGTTCTCATTCTCGAAAAAACACGGACCAATCATCCCTAGACGGCTTATACCGCACCAATCAGTGACTTTCTCACTTTGAAGTGGGGATTGATGCAGTTCGAGTGAGTTTTCTGCTGCCCAATATCCACCGTTCTGTTTATTATCCGAACCGCTCGAATGAAAATGAGCCTCATCACTCATCATTATCAATGGTTCATGTTCATCAGCAATAATCATTTGCATTCTCTCGACAAACTGGTGGCGTTGTGCAAAATCTCCTTCATTCAGGTGCTGGACAACCATGAGCTTATAGGGTGAAAGGAAAGGTCTTGATGTAAAATTCTACGAACAGTTCGACTACTCATTGCAGCTAAGGGCTTTGAATTACAGCTGATACAGTCGTTCTGAAATTCTGTACCCATCGGATGATTGTCACGTACCGGAACTGAAGCGTTACGACCAACGTTGAAGCGCTAGCGAAAGCGCCGCTGCACGACAAGGACTGAGTCTCCCGATTTAAAATACTCTTCAACTGCAAACGCACGGTGCTTTCTTGTCCAGATAGCCATTGTGAACTAAATGGTAACTCCTCCAGAGTCGAATGACGTCAGCCGCTCCCCTCTACTCACTCACCATTACGTATACTACCCGTTCCAAAAAAGGCAAAAAAAATTTTCAGAAAATGAATAATTTAACTGAAGAATGTGACTTGTTGAGATTAGGTTTCAATACATTCTTGTATATCACCTTCCCTAGATGACGTAGAAAATATATCCATTGGAGCTTCCTCATCTTGAAACAGATTGCATGTTCTTCATATTTCAAGGAACAGTATTTATCGAGAATGTATGGTCTACGTCACCAGTATCTTGTTATGGAAAACTTTGATTGAAGTACAGCTTCTACATACAAAACACATTTTTCAATCATTACATTCCAAGTACACAAGTGATGCCAGTTTTCAATATTCTATATTCTTCATAACTTTTCGGTAGAGAAATCATGATAGATCATCTCCGTGCCACAGTGTGAAGAGGATAAAGAACCATATCGCCATATTGATATTCAACGTCTAGGCCAATATGAGTTCAACATTTTCGTATGGCATGGCCGCTTCGTTATTTCAACGAATATTATATTCACACAATAGTTGTACTTTATGAAGAAGTATTAAATAATGAGTGCACAGAATATATTCTAGCTATTTCAAACATTGTGTGTAAAGTATATGAATAGATATAGAGTTACTAGATAAAATTAGGAAAAAGCTTTACAGTTTCAGGTTCATCATTAAAACACGCCTCGGATGAAAAAAATGAGCGTACATGTGATATATTTTTGAAGGAAAAAACTTTATTTACCAAAATCAATGTTACCAATGGTTCTTATTCAAAAAACTCTAGTTTCCATTAAAACTCAGAATTTATTGGACAAAGAAAAATTCTGCCAGTAATTCGATTCCACGTAGAAAGTGCATGTAGAATGTCAAAACCATTTTTACATCGAAAACATTGACATATTGACATTGACGGTTTTCAATATTCTATATTCTTCATAACCTCTCGGTAGAGAAATCATGATAAATCATCTCCGCGCCACAGTGTGAAGAGGATCTGGCACTGACACGGCGGTAACCGATTCAATTCCGGCAGAGGTCGGGAGGATATATTTGTCCTTAAATATAATTATATATGAAAGGTTATTTATTGATTTAATGCTAGGTAAATGTCAAATAGGACAAATCTATAGCCTATAAGGTATGACAGACGTGGGATAGATTTCCTTCTTTCATGGTAATCCTCCGAGGGGAAACAGGAGCTTACTTCTAGAGGTACGTCTCTCTTGCCACAGTTGAATGAGACGGAAAGTTTAATATCTGGAATAACACAACAAATAAGGTTCCATTTTTCCGAAAATGACCGAAAAGACTATGTGCACTCACCTCCGTTTTCCTGCAAACCCTTCAATTCATGGAAACAATTAGAGAAAGAATTAGACTTTTATCTATATCAAAATAAGTGAAATTATCGCCACAACTAATTGATTTGCTTTTCTGAGAAAAGATGTTATTTACGTAGCATAATATAAAACAAAGTTATAATTGTATTCTGGAAATTCATTCCATGCTGAATAAGCAGTATTTTCATTGCATCTATCGTAGCTATCGAGTTATAATGTTTAATTTACCGTGGAGTTCGGGAATAATATAGGCGAAGCCTGAGGTGGTTGCGTCTGAGGGAATATAAATTGCGTTAATGAAGTCGAACATTTCGTGCCCGCAAGGGAAATTCAATTTTATGCAATCACAATTGATTAGCAGAAATATATTGCTTTAGGGAATGATAAATGTTGCATTTATCGCTTGTATATCTTTGCCTTTGCACATTTGCAATTTTCAGTATTTCCCTTTGCATTCAAGTTGATTAAAAAAAAACCTCCCTCAACATTTGCACTAAAGATACCTTATAGAGCAATATAATAATGATCTACAAAGTATGTCTGAGAACTTAAACTTACCATTTTACTGGAAATCATGAAAAACGCTTTTTTGTAAACTTTGACCGCTAGTAAATTTTTTTTCTAGGTATCACATCGATGAAGACTTTTCAAATCTCTTTATGATTGTGTGTTAAACAATCATACCAACTTTTAGTTGGGTGCAAATTTTTCTACCTTCACACCTATTTTTTCACCGAACTAATTTTATTACCAGGAATGAATCAAATTTGCCTCAAAGATTTATTTATTTCTGCAAAACTACCATTTATTTGTAGCAATTCATTCAACTTTTTCGTTAAACGAATATTCATCTCGTCGTTATTGATCCTATATCAGCAGTGACTTTATTTCGTTAACAGAAAATAAACTGTTTGTTATCTATATTGATTATGTCTGTTCACCCATGAACATTACATCATTCCATTTTTTCTAGGGCGACTCTGGTGGTCCATTAGTTCTTCAACGCAGTGATGGAAGATATCAATTGGCCGGAACAGTGTC
Organism: Cryptolaemus montrouzieri; assembly: GCA_013387265.2. Classification (NCBI taxonomy): domain Eukaryota; kingdom Metazoa; phylum Arthropoda; class Insecta; order Coleoptera; family Coccinellidae; genus Cryptolaemus; species Cryptolaemus montrouzieri. Next base: position 46,547,110 of record JABFTP020000185.1, on the reverse strand, counting down.
TCATGGAGTGAAATGCGCATCGCCATACTTACCTGGAGTTTATATGCGAACACAATGGTTCAAACCCTGGATTGAGTCCATTACCGGAATTAATTGAACTATTGAATCACTCCTTCAGTTCCCATGTCCCTAATACTCATTATCATAGTTTTTCATGAAACCATTTTGGACTTATTGATCCCAAAAATTAGGAAAACTACCCCTGAACGAAATAAATAGTTTCCTAGTTTCAGTTTACCTTCTACAAGAAAATCGGTTGAAACTATGACAATCATTTTAAAAATCAATTTACAAGAATTAATGTAAAATGAAAATGGCTTTTCGAAATATTCTACAATTGTGTATTTTATGACTTAATGCACAACCCATTATTTTTATATTACGAATGAATGATCTTGTGATGAATACTCTACCTGAAATTTTGAATTCATTCAAACGATTTTATTGTATAATTGTAATTATGTAAGTATTTATTTAATTTATTTTACTGAATATAAATTATATATGTTTCAATCTCTTCTCTTTTCTTTGTCGCCTTGTACTCCTGCTTTCTACCTACGGTTCTATTAGAGTGCCTTCGAAGTACCCATCACATTAGCTATAAATTTCCGAAATTAAATTTTTAGAATTGTCAATGAAACCTAAGACTGAATTGTTAAGAATAAACTCAAAGTATTACCAAAATATTGTTTGATGAAAATGTGAAATATTGTGAATAGAGCAAAATGACCCTCTTCTGTGTGTTTTTTGCTCGAAGAATTGATTGCTTTAAACAGTTTCAATGTATCTTTTCCGTTTCAGAGTTATTTGGAAATTTTGAAAATATTTGAAATCAGTCAAGTGCCAATGGTTTCATCATTTTACACTCCTTTTTTTACATAGAATCGAAATATCTGCGGAATATTTTTTAGCAAACGATCATATAGCAGACTTGCGTTTTTTTTGTATGCGCTCAATTTCCTCATTCAGGACGTGTTTTAGAGAAAAATGGAAAGTGTAAAATAACTCTTTCCCAATTTTAGCCAATAACTTAATGTCCATTCACCGATTATACAGGGAATTATTGAAATAGCTCAAGTATATTCTGTGCACCCATTAAGATAATACGAAAGTTAATTCTTGCAACGACAATTATATATAAATCATTCAATGTGTTTCATTAAGTTTCATCTATTGTGTGACTATAGGCAACCATGTTGTACGAGAATTTGGGAAAGTTCAATATGATTGTATGTTATGTACAGGATGATTATAACGCTGATGCTGCAGAGGCTGTTTATTCGGATCGTTTTCCAAAGGCAACAACTTCAGAAAAGTAAATTCGATCAATTGAGAAAAATTCTTATGGAGCACGTTATATTAAACGTTCCAAGAAAGTGAGAATATAATGTAGCTGATGGGTAAAATACAACAATTGATAAATTAGGTAGTTAAGCTACCAACTGATCGATTTGGAGCAGGAAAATTGGAAAGTCTCTAAAAGTAGAGCGCCTAATACTCTCGAGAAAATTAGCTTTCAACCATATCGAATGAGAATATCCCCACCGAGGAGATTTCCAACGTCGACTCGATTTTTGCAATTGGTTTTCATATAAATCTGAAGAATATCTGCAGTTTCTTCGGATAGAGACCCATATTGCCATATTGATATTCAACGTCTAGGCCAATATGAGTTCAACATTTTCGGTTGGCATGGCCGTTTCGTTATTTCAAAGAATACTATATTCACATAATAGTTGTGCTACTCTATGAAAAAGTATTAAATAATTAAATAATGAGTATAAATATAAAATATGAAGTTACTAAATAAAATTAGGAAAAAGCTTTACTGTTTCAGGTTTATCATTGAAACACGTCTTGGATGAAAAAAATGTTTAAAGGAAAAAACTATATTCAACAAAATCAATGTTACCAATGGTTCTCATTAAAAAAACTCTAGTTTGCATTATAACTCAGAATTTATTGGACAAAGAAAATTTCCGCCAGTAATTCGATTCCACGTAGAAAGTGCATGTAGAATGTCAAAACAATTTTTTAATCGAAAACAATCGACATATTGACATTGACTGGTTTCGAGAATTTGCAAATTGTCCGAATAACTCGAGAGAGAAAAGTTCTATCTTGAATCTGTTTGCAGCAATGAATTCCACGGTAAAAGAAACAAGAGAAAGAGAGATCATTTTTCTCAATTAATAATATTTCGCATTGCTGCAGTACTAAAACGTCCTAATCGGACCACGTTGTTCTACAAGAAATATATTTCGATAGTTATATCGAAATATGTCACTAGAATTTTATGTTATCATGAAAATACAGCAGTCTAGAGTTTGTTTATAATAGCAGTTGTGGTAACTGTGAAACAGAAACACTTGTCTTGAAAAAGCAGGAAATTGAGCCACCAGTGAGTTGTTCATAGGTAGTCGTAAATCCACAAAACATTCAGTTTAATCATTACGTGTAAGAGCTCCACAAAATAAATTGTTGACTGAAAGTAAGAGATATATTTATGAAAATATTTAAATAGTCAAAGAAAAAACATTTTTTCCCCAGGAATATCCAATGCATACCGGGTATTCCTAGTTGAGTGGCTTATTAGTCGTTTATGGAGAACTAATAATGCTATCTTTCTGAAATTTTCGTAGTTGATTCAGCTGGTTTAAAACTCTATTGCTGAAATATTTTCATTCAATAGCATTTCCGGTTATACTGGAAGTGCATACTGATAGGTTATTGAATATAGAACACCCTGTATATTGATAGTTGGTTCAATAAAACTTGTTAATCCAATTAAAAAACACTCAAAACATAAGTCTAGCTTGTTTTATTCATGAAATATCCTAGTTTTACTTGAAAATTATCGGGTTTTTGCTTATTGAAGAAATAGATATGTCTCGAGAACGGCGTGAGCTACCAAAATAATGAAAGATGTTTTACAAATAAGAAACCATGAGGGACATAACTCATATCCGACTGAATGTCAGTCAGTATACAGAGCATTTTGCAGTCTATTATGCTAATCTAATCTTCAAGTCACATGCTTAGAATAGATTTTAACTTTCAGAGTACCTCAAATCTAAAAATCCATAGGCGTTATTTCAGGTGACCTTGGAGGCCACAAATTCGAAACGTTCGTTTCAATACATCTATCTTCAAACATATCAGTTAATATTCGATAATTTTCATTTCTGCGATGAGCTAACGCTCCATCAAGTGGGTACCAACAACGCCTTGATTCAGCTACTGATAAAGTGACAACGAAGTCACTTACTACCTTCCTCAAATTTTCCATAAAAAATTCACCATTTAAGGTTTCATCATACACGAATTACGAAAATCTGTTGTCCTTCAAAAGTGCAAACGCAGTAAAACTAAATTTATTTTGAGGATTTCTTTCCTTCGTAATATGAGGATTTTGATTGGTCCAAAACTGTGAGTTATTCCGGTTGAAAACCCCCCCATTAAAAATTTGGCCTCATCCGTCCAGGTAATCTTTTCGAAAAAATCCGGATCGTCTTGTGTTCTGAGAAGGAGGATCTCACACACATCTGTTCAAAGCTGTGGTTCGCCAGCTAGTAGAGTTTGGACTAATGGAAAGTTATAATGGTGCAGTTTATGTTTTTTTTTATAATTCTGTGAATTTTTTATGAAGTAAATTCGCGTCATGCTCTGCTAATGGTGAAGGTTGATTAACATCCAAACAAGCTAGAACGTCAATTTCATTGTCTTCATTGTTGATTACAGGCGATGAAAATAATGCCTTATATTGAACCGTTCCAGTCGAAAAAATTTTTGTAACGGATCTCTTGAATTTATTAGCTGTCATAGACGGCATATTTGAATATAATTCGTTAAATCTCCTACAAGTTTTACTTATATTCCGTCTCTCATTTTCATGAATGAAACATAAATTAAATATTTGCTCATTTGTGTAGCTAGCCATTCTGTTCGAAATAATTCGACTGACAGTTAAAACAATAACAGTTTGTTATCTATGCTCAGGAGCCTGTCTATGCTCTGGGATATGTCGATGCACGTACAGAAAGCTAAGCCTCCTTTGTCAACTTCAGGTAGGTACGAAAAATTCGTTTTTTCGCTATTACTTGAAAACTGGAAATGTCAAGTACAGGGTATGTATGAAAAACTTTATTTAGTTTTTTTCGGCGCATTTGATGAATTGAAAAAATATGGGTTACAATTTAAAAAAAGTAGTTTTCTATGTTTCTTCGTTTCGAAATGTGAGGCGGAAAAAAGAGCACTCTGAATACAGATAACGATTCAGTCGGATATGGGTTATGTCCCACATGGTTTCTCGTTTGCAAAACACCTTTCATTATTTTGGTAGCTCACGCCTTTCTCGATATATATCAATTTTTTCAAATAGCAGAAAATCGATAATTTTTAAGTAAAACTAGGATATCTCAAGAAGAAAATCGGCTAGACCTACTTTTTTGATGTTTTTGTGATTGGAGTAACAAATGTTATCGAATCAGTCATCAATATGTAGGGTGTTCTTCGTTAAATAACAAAGTTGGTATGCACTTCCGGTATAACCGGAAGTGTTCTTGAGGTAAAAATATTTTAGAAATAGAGTTTCAGACCAGCTGCATTAACTATCAAACTTTCAAAGCATCATTAGTTCTCCAAATCCGTCTAATACGACACTCAACTTGGGATAGCCTGTTTAACCTGAAAAATTGTAGAATTGAAAATTACGGTTTCCCCAATTAAAATGCTAAATCATATAATATTAAAATATAAAATTATAGTAATATAAAATAAAATTAAAAAGTGTAGGTGTTTTCTGTACCGTTGCTAATAACCCTAGTAGTTAGAGCAACGTATTTCAGAATAAAAAAAAAGTTGTAGGTATTGAAACAGTGTATATATGGAAAAACTACTCTTACAGTATTTCTTACGAATTGATGTTTCCTTACTTGATATTTGCTGTACGTGTAGCTAAGAGTGAATTTAAGAATAATGTTTCTTAAAACTTGTGAAATTGTGAAAGTTTTTTGAGATATATAAATCTTCAAAAAAAACGAGTCTTTTAAGGCAGCTGTGTCAGCTCGACCAACTCTCATATAAAAACAAACTTTTTCATGACTGCTTTAATGTCACTTGTCATCGCTTCATTTTCCCTTGAAGAGATTTGGCCACTTTTCATAAAATCGAAGATTTGCTACTAGGAAAGCCTTTGCTAGCAGACAAAACTTCCAAGAGTAGGGTGGGTTCAACGCTAGGGTATTCGCGATCTGAGTAAAAAAATTTTTGAAGGATGCGATTAGTATTATTTCCTTGCAGTAGGTTGAGAAATGGATGAAAAAAAAGAGAAATAAATGAAACCACGAAATTTAGTCCAATCAATATATCGATTCAATGAGAAAGCGGGTAGTAACCTCTTGTAAACAAAATATTATGTGAAATTAGTATTAGCCTGTATACTATTGATTCGATACAAGACTCACAGGTTTACTTATAAGAATAATATCAAATACGAATCACTGAATGATTGATTATATAAATTAAACTACTTGAGTCTTTACAGACACAAAACTCTAGCTGATGCATATGAAGTGTTCAATACAGAGTATTGAAATGGTATTGTATTGAAAATTATGTATTATTTAAGTACAGCCCTGTACATAATCTCACGAATATCTCAATGGTAGCACACCTGATTCAATGTCTTTCTGATAACTACATTCATTAATTTACTAACCCATCTGTTCAATAATTTCTATGAATTCGAATCTTGAGTGATGAACAAGATAAATCCTTACGAGCCTATCGTAAACTGACCCTCTGAACATGGAGTGTACTATATATTCAACAAAACTCGGTCTTTCATTTGAATTTATCTGGGTTGTTACGTTACATCGCATAAAATGGGAAATAGAGCCCTTTAAAATGTATTCATTGTTAATTTCTTGGAATAGTCCCTAACTAAATTTCGAAGGAAAACCAGAACTTTTTAGAACTACGGAAATCTCAACAATTCTTGCCTACCAATGAGATATTTTCACTACCCCCAACTTTTGGGTAATGGCCAATGATTTGCATTTAAACATATCTTCCCACTCTTTGGGAAGTCACTATATTTTGTTTAAAACCATTTACCAAGTTTTTGTACAGCTAGTATTTCGCATCTGCATAGCGTGTCAAACTTACGCTATGCAGATGACACGATAATCTTGGCAAAAAACGAACAGGAAATGCTTGAACTTCTACGACGTGTGGAAGCTGTTAGTCTAGAGGCGGGACTACGACTAAATAGGACCAAATGTTGTCTGCTGATTGTGGACAGATCCCAGACAATCCCAGTACCACTTCAGCTCATCCATGATATAGAAGTCAGTGACACTGTTATTTATCTTGGCGCAAAAATAACCAACAAAGGAGGCTCCGAACAGGAAATCAAGAGAAGGATTGGGATGGCAAAGGAAGCTCTGGGCAGACTGGACAAAATATGGAAAGACCACAAAATCAGTAAGATGACCAAAATGAGACTTCTTGAAGCACTGATATTCTCCATCGCAACCTATGGGTCAGAATCCTGGACGCTAAATGCAGCATGCCGCAGGAGAGTAGAAGCTTTTGAGATGGTGTGTTATCGCAGGATGCTAAGGATCCCTTGGGAGGCTCATAGAACAAACGTGTCCATACTCAGGGAACTGAAAATTCAGGATCATGAAAGGCTGCTCCCAACAATCCAGAGACACATAATTAAATATTTCGGTCATGTGATACGGAGGGACGGGATGGAGAAGATTGTTGTCCAAGGGAATGTGGACGGCAAAAGAAGGAGAGGCAGATCTCCTGTTAAATTCTTGGACCAAATCAAGGACCTAACCAATATGTCAGTGGCAGAAGTCATGAGAACCGTGGAGGACAGAGAAGCATGGAGGAGGCTTGTACCATGAATAAGTCACGACGCTCGGAATCGAGCAACGACTAGAGAGAGACAGATTTTGCATTATTTAAATAAACTATGATATGTTAAAGTGTTCAACAATCTTTTCAAGTCCTACAATTTATATCTAGTGTACGCAAAAAATAGTCGCATACTCCGCCAGTCTCAGACACCTGCGTCTCTCGCGTCATAATTTCACCGACCTATTGTGTTTTTTCTTTCTCGAAATTTACCAATAGTGTCAACAAAACAGAAACACCTACGATTCCTTAATTGGCCTAGTAGGAGTTCACGAGACGTACAAGTTTAGTGAACATGAAGTGTTTTTTGTTGATTGTTGATAAGAAGAGAAAAAAAGGAGAATTGAAAACTCGAAATACTAAATTAACTACCTTCAGTTAGTAGCAGTAATTCTTTTCAAACTGGACATTCATTTCAATTCCGAAATGGAGACAGCGCTGATACATTTCAGTAATTCGCTGCTTACATTGAAACCTATGACGTCTAGCGGAGAAAAAGTGTAGGTACAAACAGAAGAATAGATTTCAAAAAGGAGATGATAAAAGACCTTCTGTAATAACGAAGGAAGAACATTTATGTAGGAGAATCTACATCCGGTGATGCCAGGAAGATAGTTTTGTTTAAGAAGATGGATAAGGATAATAACAAAACCGTTAAGAGAACGATGAAATGAAAATTTTCACTCAATTAAAGTCCGCTTAGCGAAAATTCAAGAAACGAGGTACAATATTATAGTCCACGTGAAAAGAAATAAAAAATAAAATCAATATTATTCACAAACGAATATGACATACCAAAATTCTTGGAACGACAATAATTCAATAAATATCAGAGAACGGAAATCATCTGCCAACTATCGTTTATTAGTTGTTATTTTTCTTAAGATTGAGATGGCCCTACTTGTGCACTACTACGCCTATTTCTATGATGGTTCTCTCTTAATGTCGAAAAGATTCCTTTCATTTCAATAATCTATAAATAAACGAATTCAAACAGTCGAACACTATCAGATCGGGCGGTGGAGTCGGAATACTCCCTTCCTGAGAGGTTTCAGGCGTTCAAAACCATGAACGCTCATAAAAATATCAATTTCTCGACTTTTGGATCATGCACAAAAATCACTTCGTTTCCTGGCAACTTACAGACAAATAAATTGCTTTTTATTGAATGCCATTTTCTTATACTTGATGAATATGTATAATAACACTACCAAGATACTCAATTCACTATTGTTTAATTATGTGTAAGGTTATAGTGTTTACACTGTTATGTTACATCAAAACATAAAATATTGTATAAATCTAGTATTTATCTTCATTTGCTTATAGGAATTTATATCTATTTCTTTAATATTTAGATTCATTCGTTCCTTCTTCTCCTTGCGGGTTCATAGGTACAATACATTACCATCTTCATGGTCAATCATATTCACGTTCTTTTCAATAAGTACTTCTATAGTTATAGCGAATAATCATTGTCTATTTGAAGATCAGAAATTTATAAGTATTAGACTGTGTTGAGTATTAGTTTAAGTAGACTTGAACATTCGAGAAAATTTTTTGACATCGTCATATTGTAGTTTTACTCTCACTTGTACTGTAACGTGTAGTTTTTTAATATTTGTCATATTTCACATGTACACAGACTCATTTGAGGTTATTTCAATAGGAGAAAGACTTTCTAATAGAAATTGAAGAACAGAAGAGCGCATTCAGGGTCATTGCATCACAAAAATATTTTGAAGTTTTTTTAGGTACTTATGTGGGATGGAATATTTTGATCACTGAAACCTAACCTACCTAATCTTCTGTTACTAGTAAATTACCTTATAAATTGTCATTTTTATCCATGAATTTGGCGTTTACTATATTAGTTAAATAGTCTCCACCTTCAAAACCTTTAGGTTTCTGATGTGTTTCGTGAAGAATCAGTCATGAGAAAGTATACCCCTATTAAATTAAATCTCGTTCAGACTATCAATCTGGCCTGACTCTAGTATAAATCTAGAGGCACATGCTCAACGATGTCGAATATTTTCTTCTGATCTACAAAGCACATGAATATATTCCTCTTCATGTTGATGAAATTTTCAATCAGCATTATTCAAAATCCGTAGATCAATGAATAATCCCTACTGACAAGAGCTAGTTCCCAAATCTGCCTGCCATGCACGTTGCCCCAAGAGTCACAATAGTGCAACTTAGCAGAATGCCGCGAAGGCAGACTGCAGTTTCGCACTTATTAGGAGCTCATCAGTGCCGCATATTGCTTCTCAACATCTTATCTAGCTACATCGGGGTACCCTATCGATTCCAGAAAGGACGCACCTCGTACATACGTATGAGAGTCGACCTCTATGGACCGACACGGCGAACCCGCTATCGAACTTCGAGAAAGATACAAACGAACGAAATCAATGGTAAAAAACGAGCGAAATAATCCCGCTGGAATAGTGCTCTTAGCCTCTGTTTCCGAGATAAAATCTTCCGTCGGTAAATATTTGATTGGACAAATATCTTCCGCGATAAATTTCGCGAGGAGTCTACATATGTAAACTTGAGACAAGTAGAATTATTCGAAAATCCGTCGATCAATGAATAATCCCCTCCTGACAAGAGCTAGTTCCCAAATATTTCTGCCATGCACGCAGCCCCCAAGAGTCACTATAGTGCAACTAAGCAGGATGCCGAGAAACGAAGCGGCAAACTGCAGTTTCGTCCTTATTAGGAGCTCATCAGTGTCGCATATCGCTTCTCAACATCCTATCTAGCTACATCGGCATCCTGCTTAGTTGCACTATTGTGACTCTTGGGGGCTGCGTGCATGGCAGGCAGATTTGGAAACTAGCTCTTGTCACGAGTGATCATTCATTGATCTAAGTATTTTTGAATAATTCTTCTTGTCTCAAGATTACATATGTAGACTCTTCGCGAAGTTTATCGCGGAAGATATTTGTCCAATCAATTATTTACCAAGAGGAGGTTTTATCTCGGAAACAGAGGCTAAGAGCACTATTCCAGCGGGATAATTTCGTTCATTTTCTACCGTTGATGTGATTCACGAAACGGCGAAAGATGTCTTCCAAATGTTCGGAATTTTTAACGTTTCCACATCTGTTTGTTATTGTTCGTATCTTTCTCGAAGTCCGGTAGCGGGTTCGCCGTGTCGGTCCACAGAGGGTGACTCTCATACGTATGTAAGAGGTGCGTCCTTTCTGAAATCGATAGGGTACCCCGATGTAGCATGATAGGATGCTGAGAAGCGATATGTGATACTGATGAGCTCCTAATAATGGCAAAACTGCAGTCTGCCGCTTCGTTTCTCGTTATCCTGCTTAGTTGCACTATTGTGACTCTTGGGCGCTGCGTTCATGGCAGGAAGATTTGGTACCTAGCTCTTGTCAGGAGGGATTGATCTACGGATTTTGAATAATTCTTCTTGTCTCAAGTTCACATATGTGGACTCCACACGAAAATTATCGCGGAAGATATTTGTCCAATCATATATTTACCGACAGGAGGTTTCATCTCGGAAACAGAGGCTAGAGCACTATTCCTGCGGGATTAATTCGATCGTTATCTACCATCGATGTGATTCACGGAACGGCGAAAGATGTCTCCCAAATGTTTGGAATTTTTAGCGTTTCCACATCTGTTTGTTATTGTTCGTATCTTTCTCGAAGTCCGGTAGCGGGTTCGCCGTGTCGGTCCATAGAGGGCAACTCTCATACGTATGTACGTGGTGCGTCTTTTCTGAAATCTATAGGGTACCCCGATGTAGCTTGATAGGATGCTGAGAAGCGATATGCGACACTGATGAGCTCCTAATAAGGGTGAAATTGCAGTCTGCGGCTTTGTTTCTCGGCATCCTGCTTAGTTGCACTATTGTGACTCTTTGGGGCTGCGTGCATGGCAGGCAGCAGATTTGGGAACTAGCTCTTGTCAGGAGGGATTATTCATTGATCTATGGATTTTGAATCTTTGAATATTTCTTCTTGTCTCAAGTTTAGATCTGTAGACTCCTCATGAAGTTTATAAGATATATATATATATATATATATATATATATATATATATATATATATATATATATATATATATATATATATATATATATATATATATATATATATATATACCGATATATATATATATATATATATATATATATATATATATATATATATATATATATATATATATATATATAACCGAAACCGGGTTTTAGACTGAATAGAGTAACTACTAACTTCTACTCTAGCTTAGTCTGAATGATTTCAAAAGCTTATGGCAATCATAGTTTGTAACGGAATTTTCCGTCGAGCGTTATATAATTTTCTTTTAATGTTACTTACATTAAATGAAATAATCGAAGAAGGCATATCATATCGGAAAACTTACAGACATTCACCTTTCCCGTAAAAAGTCAACTGTTTACCGTGCCGTCTGTCAAAGCAGTGTCATGAATCAGTATAATCCCGCAAATCCTGACTGATTCAAGTTCAAGCATAATTGCTTTCACTAATCCTGTCTTCTGAAGGAAAACTGCGTACCTATTTTTTTTGACAGATCTTTGCTTTCTCGCTATGGTTGGGGTTAGGATATTTACGTGTATCCCCACATGGCTTTCCTGGCGGGTAGGAACCTACTCGTAGTTCATCACCAAGTGCTTTTTGTCTTCTTCTGAATTCACTACGCCACCGAAACACAGATGCTCGTGATGGACTTTCATCACCTGATGCGTGCCGCAACCGTTCAAGACTTTTTCTTCAATTGAACCAAGTTTGAAATCGTTGTAGAAAATTGAGCACATGTTCCCTGGACAACTCCATGTTTCGCTAAGAAATAGTCATTATCACGTTCAGTCTGTAGAAGCAATGCATCAACTGATGTCTGACTTTCACTTATGAAGGCTGAGGGCTTTTAATAAATCGATATTGTCAGTTTGCACCAGCCTTTTTTTCGAAGACTGTTAAGCGAATAAAAATAGGAACAGTGGACAACTTTGTGCACAAAGATATTTTGATAGATTCACTAACTGAAATTATTGAAAGCGAAATGAAAAAACGATTTTCATAACATTTGCCATATTTAAAGTTTGCGTCGCAATTTTGGACACACTATTTTGTAAGTCAGAATGAAAGATTGAGAGAATTTTATAACTTATTTTTCCAACTTTGATATGAATTCCTCATAAATATATCTGAATGAATCTAAGCCTCACTTCGAGGGTTATACATAGGGTGCTCTGTCTGGCTGTCCAAAGTGTCGATCAACTCTTTCAAACCACATCAGAGTTGTGTCTCTGGAAGCAAAAATTGCTTGGGTCTTCTCTAAACCATGTAATATAAAAAAAAGATGATGACTTAGTTATGTGTATAGAAGTTGGCCATCCTATTCAGCTAATTGCTTGTAAGGCCGAAGTGAAAATAGTGACCTTTGGGGTAATTCTGTATCCAATCCAAACTATGGCCAATGTCACTAAGTGCATGAAATAATTTGGCTTTGTTGACTAAATCTAGCAGAAAATCTCTTTATCAGAGATCGAAGAACAAGCTTTTGAGTCAGATGATGTAATATAATGTTATTGACTAGGGTGATTAGTTTTTGTTGAAGCACTCGACTAATCTAGGCAGCTCTTCAAATAAAAAAGGGGGTTTTTAAGTCTCGAACTTTGAATTTCCATGTATATTTACATTTCCTTCTCGAAAAGGAGAGGGATGAGGCGATAGGTCTATTGTTGCATGTAAAAATTTGTAAAAGTAATAAGCAAATTGAAATGAAAGAAAAAAGATTCAGTTACTCGTGAATAATTCAGAAAAAGTCAATGTTTCGAATTTGTAGTCTCAATTCAAAATTGCATATAAAGCACCCCTCTTCAAAGATGAATATGTGGCACTGAGTTTAAATATACAGATTATATTTTCAAGTATTACTTATCACTTTAAGAAAACAATTATGCCATTTGAAGATTTGAAAGAATGTCCGCTTGGATAAAAATTAATCAATTTTTCACAAAGTTAGATAATTGTTTAACTAATCCAATGCTTTCGGAGACCATAAAACATTCAAATAATTGGTAAGAAAACTTTTACTTTCTCCGCACTTTGACATATAACTTAAACTGATTTCAATAAAAACGTTCACATGTTGGTTAACTTGTCTATTATGAATAATTAAATGTATCAAAGTAATTCATTGATTTTAGTTAATCTTATTTTGATTTATAATTGCTAAAATGAACATTATACAAATACTTTCATGACATAATATTGCTAAATTTTTATGTGAAGAAACTTCTGGAAAATGAAAAATCTCTTAAACCGAATATTTTAAAATTTCGAGACCAATTGGTTACTCAACAATATTCGATCAACTTCATATTTTTTTCCAATTTCTAAATTGATATTTAATACTACAAGTAAATTGATTTAGTGGCTGTTCTCACTCCGGAGACTACGTTTTCGTTCTGTGGGCGTCGCGCAATGTTCTTTATTCTACGTGAAATTAAAATCGTAAATAAGTAAGATAGAATTTCGTGTAGTGACATTCTGATCGAAAATTTTCTCTTAATTGAGAATCTTTATTGACGATTGTTAAATGAATAACATCCCAGAATTATGTTCGAAAGGATGAACACGTTATTAATTCCATCTCGGCTAATAACTATTTTTCATGTACTGAAAAGCATTTGTCTACAGGTATCTTATGAGGAGCTTATTCTCAACGATGTTGATATTTTTTCCTACTCAAGGAGGCATAAGGTTTTTTTTAGGTTGAAGCAATTTTTTATCAGCATTTTATGAATCTAGATAGATTTTTCAGAACCGAAACAGACATTTAGACCAAGCAGAGTCACTACTTACTTATTCGTACGGTACAAGAATGCAAATATAGAAATTTAAATTGAAACATAAAGGGAAAAAAACCGATTTTATGCAGTCTATCGAATGCTAGGTTAGTTGAGGTGAGCGTTAATACAAAATTGATTTTATTACATTTTATTGCATATTTACCCAACATACATGACGTGTTTCGATAATATCTGTAGTTTCTTACGGTTTTTTCTCAGTTAAATAAACCTATTCTAAAAATTTTTTCCGAAAAGACAATAAAGGTGCGAGTAAGTGTTTCGAAAACTATTATAATTCATTTTCGAACAATAGGAGAGAATCAATTTTAAAAATTATGAAAACAACGAATAAAAATGGAAACGCCGGAGATTTCAGCCGATTAGATAAACGATACCTCGGCATGTGACACACGTTTTACTAACATCTGATGGGGTTTCTAACAGAACAATGCAGTGCGTAAAGTGTAAAAAACCATGATCATCAGAGATACCTTTTGTTGGGTGTGATGGGTGTTCTTAATGTTATAGCAAAAGATGTGAGAATTTAGATTTCGGTTATCGATCTCAAATGTAAACATGTGATGAAATTCTATTGCGAATCTTTCATGAAAGGTGATACCTTGGAATTGCTTCACATAATAATAGAGGTCAAAATGAAAATAACACAAACTAATGAAAATATAATAGCATTTCTGCAGCAGAATGTGACTAAACTTGAGCAGGGGAAAAATGATAATGGGATGAAACAGAAATCGTACTGTGATGCTTTATCTCTTCATTGCATCTGCAAAAGAAGACCATGCCCAAGAATGTGCCATATATTATATGTAAACCTAAGAATCATCAAGAATGTATGAAAACTAAAAAATAAATCAAAAATAAATTTCATAAAACTTCAATAGGTATAACATCAATAAAAGCCGGCTCGGTTGCGTAGAGGATATGATGCTCGTCCCCTGCGCAGAGACCTGGGTTCAATCCCCAGAAATTCAGTGCGATTTTTCGGATTCTGGGAATCGCTTGATTGTCCATCTTTCGGAGGAGATGTAAAGCTGTCGGTCCTGTCTAACAGCGATGTGTTGGACATTGAAGATCCCTTCCCTCGACATAATAGGGGTTCGGCAAAATTTCCGGGTTAGTAAGGTGACATAATTCCCCGGCGTGTCATTGGCCGAGAGGCAGAAATAGAGCACATTTAAGAAATAACAAACAACAAACAACATCAATAAAGAATAGGAACAACGGATGCGTTCTCATAAACTGTTATTCAGAGAACTCGCCAAAAAAATGCAGAATGAGCTGGTCGCACAAATGGGAAGTGTTTATAGCATTAATGAAACTAGGTTAAGAAACCTGGTATATTCATATCTAACATTGATTAGGATCTCAAAGAAAATGAGATAGTGGAGGCCATAGAAAATCAAAAAGGATTTCTGACGGAAAATGATTGAATTAAACTTGCATTGCTAAGAAATAACAAAACTAAAAGAGCTCAATCCGAAATCGTAGAATGCAATGGCTATGCGTTCAGGAAATTAATCCCAAGAGAAGTCATATACGTAGGCATGGGGAGATGTACTGTTCGTGAAAATCTTAACGTAACTAGATGCTATAATTGTTATAACTTTAACCACAAATCACAAAATTGCAGATACAATGGACCTTCTAAGTGCCCAAGATGTGTTGCTCCACACAATTATAAATAATGCAAATCTAATGATATTGCGTGTTTGATCTGTGCTGAGAGTAACACGAAATTCAAGACAAAATATGATGTAGCGCATGGTGTTTTTGATGTGAATTGTGAACAATATAAATTGCTATTGAGTGAACCAAGAGAACGAACAGACTACAATGTTCAGATATATTTGATTGATTATGGAAGTTTATATCCAAAATTTCGAACGGGACAACTTAAATTTCACAAACGAATGCCTGTCTAACATGGATGGAATTAAAACTTTCCTCTCGTCGCCTGAAGATCAAAATATGAGATTTCTCCATTTAAATATTAGGAGTCTGAATAAAAATGTCGATCATCTCAGGATTTTGTTCAGTCAGGTAGAGGTCCCATATGATATCATCGTGCTCACAGAAACTTGGAAAATACCAGATCCGGGTTTGTATCGCCTACCCCAATACGATATAATATACAACGATGGTCTAGTTAATCAAAATGACGGGATTGTAGTGTCCATAAAGTCCATCTTCGCTTATGATTACAAAGTAGTTACTGATGGTAGAAACATCTCTAAATAATAAATCAATAAAAATTGTGAAAGCCTATCGTCCCCACACTGTTACTGGAAAGGAATTCAACAGAATCTTGATCGATTTCTTCCATAAAAATAAGCAGCGACATGATTTGGACATATTCATGGGGGACACAAATAAGGACTCTCTATACAATGAAGAAGAATATGAAAATATTATGAGCGAGGAAGGTTTTACTTCAGCAATAAATACGGTGAAAAGACCCAAAAGTGTAACATGTATAGATCACATATATTTCAAAACGAAAATTCACCAGGAGAACCTAAAATCAGCGGTTTTACATATCGATATAACAGATCATTACCCAGTGATCCTTGAAGTTGGAATTTATGACCCCGGCCCTGATGAAAAAAAAATAGATGAGCGAACAAATCACAGGTATGTGGACTATATAGCATTGAACAGTGTTCTGTCTTCTCTGTTTTGGGAAAGTGTTTGTTGAGCTGGAGATGTTGAGTAGGCCGGGGGAGTTTATAAGAGTGTTGTCAACCTATATCAGTGATAACACTAAGTCATTGAAGCAAGAAAGAAATCATCTGAAACGAAGTGATTGGATAATGAATGGAATCATAAATGCTGTGAATGTGAAAAATTCACTGCATAAAGGTTGAAAAAACAACATGACAACACTGAGCTACTCGAAAGATATAAAGTGTACAAAAATCATTAATAGAAAATCATCAAGAAAGCAAGCGATAATTATTATAAGAATCTAATTGCCCGAAATCAGAATGATCCCAAGAAATTGTGGAAGATTATATCCAACAAAGATCATTAAAAAGTTGAAATTGAGTTAATCAACATTTCAGGGATCGGTGAGACAGAGAACAAACGTGAAATAGCCAAAACTTTCAACTCGTTTTTTTTCTAGAGTGGAATCTGATCTAGCAGATATTATTCAAATGAAAAACAAAACAGAAGAAGTTGAAAAATCCAAAGAATCCACTCAGTTCAATGCTGAATCCAACAAGCGAACAAGAAATCTGTGAGATTATCAAAGTCTTGAAACCAAATAAAGAACCAGGACTAGATGGTATCACAACTACTAATTTGAAGAATATAGCACGTGATATTGTCGCTTCACTTACTTCGCTAGTGAATCTGTCAAAAGAAATTGGGACATTTCCATTAATTCTGAAAAAAAGCTTAATTAAACCAATATATAAAGGCAATGACAGCAAATCCCTCAATAACTATCGCCCCATTTCACTCTTGTCTAGTATCTCGAAAATATTTGAAAAAGTGATAGATAAGAGAACAAGATCTTTTTTAGAGGAGTGTAGTATCCTTAGTGGTAGACAATTCGGTTTTAGGCGAGGAAAATCAACCCAGGATGCCATTTCTTATCTCACATCTCAGATATACAAGTCCCTAGACACTTCAAAACCCTGCTTATGCATATTTGTCGACTTGGCAAAAGCATTCGACTGCGTTGACCATAAGGAGCTTCTTAGAAATTTAGAGGACTATGGAATCAGGGGACTGCCACTTCAATGGTTTGAAAGTTATATAATAAGGACGGCAGAAGTGCGTACAGGTTGGGGACTCATTCAGTGATTTTTCAGAAGTCGAATATGGTGTTCTGCAGGGAACAATCTTGGGCCCGATTTTGTTCATCATATACATGAATACTTTATTTTCAATTCCCATCAGGGGCAATCTGATATCGTTCGCTGACGATACTGCTGTTTTTATGAAGGTTTGACTTGGTCATCTTTGAAGGAGACTGTAGAGAATGATTTCAGATTCATTTTAGATTTCTTTGATTCAAAGCTCCTGACACTGAACAGGGATAAGACCAGATTCATTCCGTTTTCTATTACTTATGTAGCTCAGCCAACCTTTGATGTTTTAATATGTCAAGACAATGGTACTTGAAATATTCAAGTTAGCACATCAATTACGTATTTGGGAGGGGTAATGGATCGTCATTTGAGATGGGGAAAGTATATAGAGAAGTTGATTGAGAAACTTCGTGTGCTGGTTCCCAGGTTTAGGTTCCTTAAGAAATATTGTAGTGTCCAACTAATGAGGAGAGTATATCTGGTGTTGGTTCAGCCTCATTTGATGTACGGATTGCTGGTTTGGGGTCGAGTGACAAACTATTATCTGTATAAGCTAAAAGTCACGCGAAAATGGATCCTGAAAATGGTTTTGGCAGGCCATACCTATTTTCAACTGATCAACTTATCAGAAAAGCTGAGGATATGGACCTGAGGAAAATGTTCTTCTTAATATTGGGACTCCTCCAAAAAAATAACATTTCAAGTGCGAAATATAATAACCATGAACACTGTACAATAAATAAAGGAAAAAAACTTTTAAAACCACGGACCGACAAAACCATAGAGCAGCGATCACATATATTTCTGGCTCCAAAAGTTTACAATTCAATCCCAGATCATATCAAGGATATTTGCCGCATCAGTGTATTCAAAAAACAAATTAAAAAATGGGTCTTATGTAGAAACCGCTGTGAGGTAGCAGCAATAATTGATTCAAAATTTTCACATACATAACTATAAATAGAATATAGGTTTTCTTTGCTATTGATGAGTTTTTTGTCTAAGTTTTTCTAGGATTGTTCCATTTTATCTATAGATTGACTGTTTGTGTCCATATTTTGTACGTTTGAGTATTCGAATATTTATTGTAGACTTTTTTGTTGTTCATTTGTATGTAAAAATTTGAAAAATTGGGTAAAGTTTCAATTCCTCATACAAGGGATTTTCTCTTATCTATTTAGAGAGAACTGCTTCGAGGAAATTCTAACCCAGATATTGTTTATTGTTGGAGGGATGCATGTATATGCATAATATATTTAAACATTGTATCGAATGTAGTAGAAATTAGTAATGAACCCCTGCTGTTAATTTTATAAGCAATAAACAATATTCATTATTGAAAAAAAAAAAAAAAATTGGACCATATTACAATATATTTCGTATCATTAGTTTCAAAAAGAAATTTTACAGGGGATTATAGTATCGACCTAGTGCCTCTTAAGAGTTGGAACAGTTTTTTTTCTATTTTCGGATTATTATACATGAAATTATTATATCACTAAATTAAAAAAAAATAGCAAATCGTCAGGTTTACGGCACCATTAGCGAACATGTGATTGTTTAATGTTCTGAAATAGTTTGAAATTGAGTTGTTCATCCTTCTACTTTTGCCAAGCGTATTTGAATATTATATTGAACGAATGTAATATGTTTGAATTGTGGAGGCCGTTACTTGATGTAGATCCATGATATAAATGAGATAAAAAACACAAGGTTTAACTTTAATCTACACTTTATTTGAAAAAATTCGACGACGTTCCGTTGACACAGCAGCTTTATCAAGAATGATTCTTGATAAAGCTGCTGTGTCAACGAAACGTCGTCGAATTTTTTCAAATAAAGTAGATTAAAGTTAAACCTTGTGTTTTTTATCTCGAATGTAATATGGTCAGATTCAGTATCCGCTTCTGATAATATGATTGCTATTGTATCTTTTACTAATCATGATAAGACTGCATATATTCATGATTTCAAGGAAAACAAAATGCACATTCAAAAAAGCAGCATAGTATAGCATAGAATCTGAAATGAACTATCATCATATGTTATTCATAATCCATTTCGCGAAATATTTATAACCTACAATGTGAAAGTGACAAAATTAATGGTTTTATATAGATCAAAAGAGCTTCGAAGAGTGTGAAAAGGTCACTGGTTTCAAAAAGTCTATAAAAGGAAAATTATGACGATAAAAGAGCTAATAACCCAATTGCTCATTCACTTCGCTTCCCTTAAAATGAACTTTGTTGAAAATGGGCGCTCTAATCGGACGACATTCTTAATTGCTAGCTATATTATATCTGCAGCGTTCAGTGTTAGCAGTGTGCTTCAATAATTTCATTAAAACGACGACAAATTTTCTGATGCTCAGCTTTGAATTTAAGATTTAATTACAACGTTCTTCACTTCGAGAGAAAAAGAGCTTCATATGCAGTGTATTATTTGTCCCTGAAAAATGTAGCATTTTTCTTTCAGAAAAGATTTTTAACTCACATCAAATAAAATCAAGTATTCAATCAGAAGTAAACGCAAGACGAAGTGGCGAACTCAAAATGGGCTGTTATTTGTTTCTTTCTATTTTCGTTTGCCTTATAGGTTCCGTATGAATCGCCTGAAGCTAAAGCTCTTTCAATTGTTAATTGAAACCGATTTGCATCCCAACCCATATGCTAATTACCTGTTTTGTTTCCGAAAATTCCGGAAACTCTACTATTTGTTTGATTACTCAGTCAATTTTAAACACCTTCTGCACCCTTCTAGTATCATTTAAAACGATGTATGTAACAAGAAAAATGAAATTCTTGGAAATTTTCGAATGAAAACTTACTCTTCCAATTCACCAATATCCAAAACTGAGTTAGAATATTGCAATGTCATCTATGCTTATGAAACACATAAGAGAAGTGGGACCAAAAGGAAATCAAGCTGCTCGTTAAATATCTCTAGATTATGTTTGTGAGATGATGAAATTTTAATGAATTCATATAAATTTATTATCTTGCCTTTTGTACCTGAATGTAACATTTGGGTTGTGATGAAATGCAAGAAATGATTTTCATTTATACAACCTTCTGAAAAACCAGATCTTAGTTTAACATAAATCATTGATTTCTTATTCTCGTCTACTTTAATATTGATGGAACGACCAGTTTAACCTATATAAAGGCCGGACAATCATTCAAATATAATTTATATACACTACTTTTTCACCTGTATTTTGTCGATTTTTGTAATTGACCAAGGGTGGACATCGATTCTTGTTATTCGTACATATTGTCTTGATTTTAATGTTTTTAAATATTACACAATTTAGTAATTATATGTGGGACATAATTAATGCTGTACTATTTTTTATTGTTTCGGGAACCGGTAAATCGAGGATAATATTAATTTGTGTTGGTTTTTAGCTACTATTAGTAGAGATTATTGTAGTCTACGTTCTTTTTCAAAATTTCTTCGCGAGAAGGGAACCGTTAGTAATCAATACACAAATGTATGAAACGTCGACATTCTGATTGAATGCGGATGAGAACTACTATCATAGGTAACTGTCAAAGTTGGTTTTCGATGAATGTCGAATTCAGGATACACAACATTATAATTTTAATATCTTAGAAATATGTAGAAAATTTAATGTTTGTGCATATATAAAACGAATTCATTTTTATAATTGAAACCGAAACCTATTGAATTCAATAAAATTCATTAAATTTGAAGTGGATCCATCTGTGAAATTTTTGAAATGAATTAAAGAAACCTTTATAAACTGTCAGAAAGTAGTATCTGAAAATAAATTCCCTCATAAGGTGATGAAATGTAGAGTTTCTTTACTTATGCTCTACCGAAAATTCATAAAGAAGGCTGTGTAAAGCAGAATGTTTCCTAAGCCAGTGCATCCGCTTCAAAACTTTTCAAATATATTAATAGATCAAAACCAAACTAACTGAACTCACTATATTTTAGGATTTACAGAAGAGCTAAAAACATTCAATATTTTTATAAGATGAAGAAATTATTATTGACAAGTAATTACTTAAAATACACCGGTAACCCCTCAAATCAGATAAGTTATTTCAAATTCAATAACAAAATTTACTTTTAACTAGATGGTCTTCCATTTGATTCTTCCTTCTCCCATGTTTTGATCAAAATCTTCTAAAAGATACTCCTATCTCTTCATGTAACATATTACTAAAAACGTTTCACACTTATGAAGAAATGTTGATGAAATATTTTTAGTCGGACAAGAACGGTTTGAAATTCTTAAATTGATCTTACGATACGATCTAATTCAATCTGTAAACTGAAAGAGTGCATATTATATATATATATATATATATATATATATATATATATATATATATATATATATATATATATATATATATATATATATATATATATATATTTGAAAAAGAGGATTTACAAAAATTTGAATAATTGTATTTACAATAAATGTTTGTATCTATAATTTTGGTGTGTGTCAGAAATACATAATCGTAAAAAACAAACAAATAAGCGAACAAATAAAATACCGGCAGAAAAAACAGACCATGCCCGTTCCTTAATCAGGTATCTAATTTCGCATCATGCCTCCTACAATTGCCCCTAAAGTTGTTGTTGTTGTTGTTTTTCCTTTAACGTGCTCTATTTCCGCCTTTCGGCCAATGACACGCCGGGGAATTCTGTCACCCACTAACCCGGGAATTTTGCCGAACCCCTCTCGTGTCGAGGGAAGGGATCTTTAATGTCCAACACATCTCTGTTAGACAGGACCGACGGCTTTACATCTCCTCCGAAAGATGGATACTCAAGCGATTCCCAGAATCCGAAAAATCGCACCGACTTTGTGGGGATTGAACCCAGGTAACTCTGCGCAGGAGACAAGTATCGTATCCCCTACGCCACCGAGCCGGCCGACCCCTAAAGTGTGAGCTCATGAAATGTAACAGGGGAACCATACTTTCTTGCGTATGATTCAATGAACGAGTGAAAAAATCTATGGAAAAAAACTCGTTACCCTGTCGCTATTGCATTAGCAATAGCTTGTCTGTTTATAACGTGTTAGTGTCGTGTCTACAAAAAGAGTACGAAAAAATTTTCTGCTCAGCAGCTAAATTCTCTCATTCTCATATTGCACTCCATGATTTCCAGGACTTCTTCACGAAGACGAGAGTGAAAAGTAAGGGGGTTTGGGACAGGAAAAATCTGTAACAATGGATAGGGAAAAACAGCAGAAAAATATTTCAGCAAACACACCTAACTCTTATATGTCTAAACTCACCTTTTTGGAATGAAGCCCTACGGGGGTGTAGCCCTTGTCTTATCTAATAACATAATTAATGCTCCGCTATTTTTCAGCAGGTAACATCTCATACACTATGAGAATAAAGCCCTAAGGGGGTGCAGTCCTAGCCATATCTAAGAACTTAACTAATGCTCCGCTGTTTTTCTATAGGGAACATCTCATACACCATTCGGGGGTGCAGCCCATAATAACCTCAAGATTCAAAACTATACTCCTAAATAGACTTGATGATCTCTACCCAGTAAATGAAATTATCTGAAACGGAAGGAATTTCTTGAAAACAATCCGTAAAATGGTGAATAGGACAATCTAGGACTAAATGTATTATTGTTTCCTCAGCTGCGCCACATTCACATGCCGGACTTTCTACAGTATTCCATTTGAACAACATACTATTAATACGACCACGTCCTGTCCTGAGACGATTCAATATACAATGATTTTCTCTACTTATATCGAAACCTGCAACCCTTTTGGAAGGATTCTCTATGAGAACTTTATTGAAAACATCAATTTCCTACCATTCAGTTTTCCAAAGATCAACAGCCTTCACCTGTGTACCAAAAAGTCAATCGACCAAATAGGTTTCCTAGATTTCAATCTCAGGTAAGGTGGATTATGAAGATCTTGTATTATCGGAAAAACTTCTGGAAATGAGTGATATTTATCCCAAGACGATTTAAGAGCTAATTTCCTGCGAATATGGGGAGGAACTATATTACAAATAACCCGAAGCCATTGGGTAGCAGTATAATTGATACATCCACTTATAACTCTCATAGAACAGTTCAACTGGGAATCAATCTTAGAGGCACTATTCAACCACACCTGACAGCAATATTCTGCTGCAGAATATACTAAAACTAAAGCAGTAGTTCGCAAAGTAGAGACTTCGGCACCCCAATTAGATCCAGCTAGTTGTGTAGTATATTGTTTCCTGTTTTCAACTTCTGGCAGAATTCATCATTATGAAATTTGAAAGTCAAAGAACGATCTAGCTCTACACCAATATATGTTGGAGGAAATTATGAGTCAATATTGATTGATTGAAGAATACTATTTGTTGCATATCCTCATGATTATTCAGATAAAAACAAGAAACCTCAGTTTTCGAAGGATTTGGACATAAACGCCATTTTTCAAAGAAAATGTTCAGAATTTTGAAAATCAGAAGTCAGTGTTGCTCAATTGTTTCGAATTTATAGTGTCCAAAAACCAAAGCAATATCATCATCATAAATAAACTTTGTCGAGGAAGTTTCTAGGATGTCAGACATATATAAATTGAAGAGAAGAGGTGCAAGATTAGATCCCTGAGGTAGGCCATCATTTAGAGTGTAAAGTCTACTGCTTTTCTCACCCATAAAAACTCGAAGTCTTTTATCAGATAACATATTTGCAATAAACTTGACAATTTTTCCACATTGAACTTCTTCAAAAAGTTTATAAACTAAAACATCCTTCCAATCTGTGTCATATGCCAAAGAGATCTACAAATACAGCGCCAATTTCAAGTTTACCCTGAAATCCTTCCTCAATGAAAGTGGATAAACCTAAAAACGGATCAGAACAATTCCAGTTATTTCGAAAACTCAGATATTCAGATTATAGCAAAGGATAATCATTTTGAAATTGACATTTGCAATATTCATAGATACCTTAATCCATAAAAATAGTTTCCGCGTTTCATACATTTGTGCATGGAATACTCAGAGGTCCTTTCCACGAGAATAAAAAATGTGATATCATGACGGGTACGACAATATCACCATAGACAAATTAATAGTTTATTTTTATCCTTGACTTACCCTATTCTTTAGAAAACAATAAAATATCACAGCATTAATTATGTCCTACCAATAAAAACTAAAATATGCCTTATTTTGAAACAATAAAATCACCACAATAATTAAAAAAATCTACTATTTATATAGATCAAACTCATCGTTTCAACAATATAATAGTAGACGAGAATAAAATGTCCCTTATTATTTATAGATAAATTATTGGTGTTTAAGAACAATTTATAAATGAAGATCGTTTCTGAGAATCAACAAACCCAAATTTCGTCATCTGGCATAATCTACGAATAACAAACAAACACATTTCTAAATGAGATAAAAACACAAGGTTTAACTTTGATCTACACTTTATTTGAAAAAATTCGACGACGTTTCGCTGACACAGCAGCTTTATCAAGAATGAAAAATAGAATGAAGAGTATGGTATTATAAACAAATCGTAGAACAAGTTGGATGAATAACAGGAAAATCCACACCGAGCCATTGTACAGTTAGTATGAAAGGTAATAAAAACTAATTGAACAAGTTAAGTAGGGGTGAGTAATTCAAATCTACCTGTTCATTCAAAAGCTTGTCCGAATGTTTGTATCTATTTATTTCTAATGCTTCTAGGAGATCTAATTTTGAACTTTTGATTTTATATGTAATATGTCAAAGTTTTTATTGAATGAATGGTTTTCTTTTATTAGGTGGTTTGAATAATTTGAATCAGATTTATTTTTGTCGAAGCTACGTTTATGTTCAGATGTTCTTATGCCAAAACTCCTATAGGTCCTACCGATGTAAATTTTATCACAAGAACCGCAATTGAGTTTATAGATTCCTGATTTACTTGATTTTTCAACACGAGATTTATTATTTTAATATGTTTACCTAAGTTATTAGAAGTTTTGAAAGCTATATTAAGATTTTGTTTGACGAGAAAGGATTTAATATTTGTACTTGCAGAACCGCAGAATGTTAAACTGTTGAATATTTTATAGTCTTTATGAATAGGATATACTTCATTTATTGCTTTTTGATAGAGTTTTTACGAATAATTAGGTCTATCATATCCGGGTTATATGAATTATTAATGGCTATCTGTTTGATGATGTTTAACTCTTTATTATAATCTTCTACTGATAAAGGTAAATTGAGTAACCGATGTACCATGCTGTTCAAAGCTGCAACTTTGTGTTGAATGGGATGTAATGAGTAGTTATGTATAATTGTATCAGTATGTGTTGGTTTACGAAAGACCGAAAAACATAATTATTATTTTGTTTTGTGATTTTTAAGTCCAAAAATTTATGGAATCGTTCTGTTCAATTTCTATCGTGAATTTAATGTTCAAATGGATGGAATAAATGAAATTAACAAATAAGTCTAATTGACGAGTAGTTCAATGAAACATACTAAGATGTCGTCAAGATATCTATACCAATAAAGAAATTTGGAAATGAGTGGATGTGTATGAATTTTCTGTTCAATATTATTCATAAAATCTCTGCTAAAAGTGGACTCAAAGGATTTCCCATGATCAAACCATTTTCACTACTGTAATAGATGTTGTTGAAAGAAAAATAATTTTGTTCAATGCAAACGTCCAACAGATTCAATATTTCTGATTTGATTATGTGGTTAACATGATTCGAATTCAACATGTTTTCGATTAATATTCTGACATCACCTGGAGGAACACTTGGGTATAAATTCTCAATATCAAACGAAATAAGTTTTGCGTTAGGTGGTAGGTTAACGTTTTTTATGTTATTTATCAATTCGAATGAATTTTTTATAGAAAATTTTGATTTGAATGAACAATAATTTTTAATAATATCTATAAGGTAGTGCCACAATTTCACGGCTGGAGCTGTAACGTAAGATACGACTGGTCTAACGGGGTTATTTACTTTATGCAATTTAATGAGTGAATACAGTTGAGGTGGTTGAGGGTTTGGTAAAATTAATTTGTATTTATCTATTGCTTTAATTAAAGATTTTGCGTCATTTATTGCAATTTTAATATTTTTCTGAAATTTAATAGTTGGATATTTGTTTAAAATTGTATAGTTTCCGGACGAAATGAAATTTAGAGTTTTAAATAGGTAGTCATTTTTATTTAACGCAATAACAGTATTACCCTTATCTGCTTTTGTAAAAATAACTTCATTTAGTTGAGATTTTTGTTTGATGGCCTTTAAAATATTTTGTTCTTTACTCGGTTTAAAGTCAGCTAATGATTCATTTTTTATAATGTCAGATGCTAAATATTTAAGGTGAGTGTTATTAGGAATATTTTTCAGAGAAATTTCAGTATCTATGCCAAGTTCCTCTAAATCAGATTTTATCTTGTTTGATTTAATATTGTGTTTGAAACCTTTCTCCAAGAGATTAGTTTCATCAGTTGTGAAATTAGTATCAGAAAGGTTAACGAATCTATCAAAAAATTGATGGTCAGAAAATTTAGTTTTACGTGGAGTAGGTTTCGGTTTTCGTGACACGAGAAACTTTAATTTGCGGTATTGGATGGTATATTTATTATGTATTATTGATCTAATTTTGAATCTATTATTGTAATCTAATGAATCGAATTCAAGTGGATGAAGTCTGTACAATAACTCGGTATGAATTACCTTGAGATAAATGTTGTAGATGTCTCGCTTGTGGAACAAAATCTTGCATTCTGATTTGATCCATATCTTCTGTCCAGAGATAACTGCTCTTCGAGCCGCATAACTGTTGTTGTTGGTCTTGAGTTTGATGTACTTAGGACACACTTCACTCTTCAAACACGTGGTTAAAAACCACAGGTTTTGGGATGTTATGGCATTTTTAAGTAACAACTTAAAATACCAAAGGGCCAAAAAGCTTGTATTCGCTTTCTTCAACATTTGAATTGTGGAGGCCGTTACTTGATGTAGATCCATGATATAAATGAGATAAAAACACAAGGTTTAACTTTGATCTACACTTTATTTGAAAAAATTCGACGACGTTTCGCTGACACAGCAGCTTTATCAAGAATGAAAAATAGAATGAAGAGTATGGTATTATAAACAAATCGTAGAACAAGTTGGATGAATAACAGGAAAATCCACACCGAGCCATTGTACAGTTAGTATGAAAGGTAATAAAAACTAATTGAACAAGTTAAGTAGGGGTGAGTAATTCAAATCTACCTGTTCATTCAAAAGCTTGTCCGAATGTTTGTATCTATTTATTTCTAATGCTTCTAGGAGATCTAATTTTGAACTTTTGATTTTATATGTAATATGTCAAAGTTTTTATTGAATGAATGGTTTTCTTTTATTAGGTGGTTTGAATAATTTGAATCAGATTTATTTTTGTCGAAGCTACGTTTATGTTCAGATGTTCTTATGCCAAAACTCCTATAGGTCCTACCGATGTAAATTTTATCACAAGAACCGCAATTGAGTTTATAGATTCCTGATTTACTTGATTTTTCAACACGAGATTTATTATTTTTAATATGTTTACCTAAGTTATTAGAAGTTTTGAAAGCTATATTAAGATTTTGTTTGACGAGAAAGGATTTAATATTTGTACTTGCAGAACCGCAGAATGTTAAACTGTTGAATATTTTATAGTCTTTATGAATAGGATATACTTCATTTATTGCTTTTTGATAGAGTTTTTACGAATGATTAGGTCTATCATATCCGGATTATATGAATTATTAATGGCTATCTGTTTGATGATGTTTAACTCTTTATTATAATCTTCTACTGATAAAGGTAAATTGAGTAACCGATGTACCATGCTGTTCAAAGCTGCAACTTTGTGTTGAATGGGATGTAATGAGTAGTTATGTATAATTGTATCAGTATGTGTTGGTTTACGAAAGACCGAAAAACATGATTATTATTTTGTTTTGTGATTTTTAAGTCCAAAAATTTATGGAATCGTTCTGTTCAATTTCTATCGTGAATTTAATGTTCAAATGGATGGAATTAATGAAATTAACAAATAAGTCTAATTGACGAGTAGTTCCAATGAAACATACTAAGATGTCGTCAACATATCTATACCAATAAAGAAATTTGGAAATGAGTGGATGTGTATGAATTTTCTGTTCAATATTATTCATAAAATCTCTGCTAAAAGTGGACTCAAAGGATTTCCCATGATCAAACCATTTTCACTACTGTAATAGATGTTGTTGAAAGAAAAATAATTTTGTTCAATGCAAACGTCCAACAGATTCAATATTTCTGATTTGATTATGTGGTTAACATGATTCGAATTCAACATGTTTTCGATTAATATTCTGACATCACCTGGAGGAACACTTGGGTATAAATTCTCAACATCAAACGAAATAAGTTTTGCGTTAGGTGGTAGGTTAACGTTTTTTATGTTATTTATCAATTCGAATGAATTTTTTATAGAAAATTTTGATTTGAATGAACAATAATTTTTAATAATATCTATAAGGTAGTGCGACAATTTCACGGCTGGGGCTGTAACGTAAGATACGACTGGTCTAACGGGGTTATTTACTTTATGCAATTTAATGAGTGAATACAGTTGAGGTGGTTGAGGGTTTGGTAAAATTAATTTGTATTTATCTATTGCTTTAATTAAAGATTTTGAGTAATTTATTGCAATTTTAATATTTTTCTGAAATTTAATAGTTGGATCTTTGTTTAAAATTGTATAGTTATATGTTAACCACATAATCAAATCAGAAATATTGAATCTGTTGGACGTTTGCATTGAACAAAATTATTTTTCTTTCAACAACATCTATTACAGTAGTGAAAATGGTTTGATCATGGAAATCCTTTGAGTCCACTTTTAGCAGAGATTTTATGAATAATATTGAACAGAAAATTCATACACATCCACTCCTTTCCAAATTTCTTTATTGGTATAGATATGTTGACGACATCTTAGTATGTTTCATTGGAACTACTCGTCAATTAGACTTATTTGTTAATTTCATTAATTCCATCCATTTGAACATTAAATTCACGATAGAAATTGAATAGAACGATTCCATAAATTTTTGGACTTAAAAATCACAAAACAAAATAATAATCATGTTTTTCGGTCTTTCGTAAACCAACACATACTGATACAATTATACATAACTACTCATTACATCCCATTCAACACAAAGTTGCAGCTTTGAACAGCATGGTACATCGGTTACTCAATTTACCTTTATCAGTAGAAGATTATAATAAAGAGTTAAACATCATCAAACAGATAGCCATTAATAATTCATATAATCCGGATATGATAGACCTAATCATTCGTAAAAACTCTATCAAAAAACAAACACATTTCTGTTGTCCTCCACTTTTGTCATCTGGTTCTTAGATATAAATGATATTGTATTATTTTAATTCTCTCTCTTCAAATAACCTAAACAGAATTCTCATTGATTCATTCAATATTTATGCACCTTTCAAAACGAACGTCATTAAATGCTCATCCAGGCCATATATAACCAGAGGATAAAAGAGCTCTTCATTCTAAAGAAAAAAGCCTTCAACAAACACAATAATCAACCCAGTTCGGAAAACAGAAATATTTATATCACATTGAAAAACCATCTCTCCTTTGTTATTCAAAAGGCAAAAAAACAATACATGAACCAGTAAATTAATTTAATCGGAGGATATGCAAAGAAGATGTGGTCGAAACTGAAGCAGTGGCGTGTTAAGAGTGCGGATCTGGCCGAAATACCTGCGAACATGAGGGACCCTGATGCAATAAATTCAGCATTCACAGAAGTGCAAAAGAAAGCCTCATCCATTAGTCCAGACACTCTTAATTTCTACCTCAATGGAAATAACAGGGACGACACAATTCTTGAACTTAAAGAAATAAATTAAGGGGATACTATAAAAGCTTCCAAAAGTATCAAAGCAAAGGCCATGGGAGCCGATGAGATTTCTTTGCAGTCGAGCACATTTCCAAACATATAAAAAGTGTCATTGGTGAGAAAAATCCCAAAAGTCTATAACATTGAGTCACTGAATGATTTGAGACCTATGAACATCCTCCCTAATTTGTCCAAAATGATGGAGAAGATTGTGCATGGCATTCTCGTGGAGTATCTTGATACGAATCAATCTGGCTTCCGCGCTGGCCATAGTACTGCTACAGCCCTCACAAGAGTGACTACTAAGTTGACATGGGCAATGGACTACAGCAAGGCTTTCGACTGATGTTGGCTATGCTGCAGTATTTTGGTGTCTCTGGACGATGGGTTGGCTAGTTTAATGCCCTATCTAGTAGATAGAACACAAATCATTGAAATCGATGAATCTAGATCAAAACCAACCATTGTCAAAAAAGGCGTACCACAAGGAAGCATCCTTGGACCTACCCTTTACAACATCTACACTTCACTTATGTAAAAAGTAGTTCGAAATTGCATGATACAACTATATGCAGACGACACATAGATTATAAAATCTTTTTCTCCCTCAGGAATATGTATGGTACTACAACCAGTAAATGAAGTATCAACCGTATATACATCTGTTCAGTTGACCATGGACTAACTTTAAATGCCTTGAGGAGTTGTTTCATGTTAGTTGACACAACGGCTGCACAAAGTATTGCTATGTTCAATAATTTTGTTTCTCTCCATATAAATAATGTTTCCCGGAAAGCGACAATGCAAAGAATTTGGCAATCATATTTGATAGTCAGTTGAACTTTGAAAAGCATATAATGAAGAGTATTCTGTATATGAAACTTGAAGCTTTATATCAATTCAAATACATCATGAATGAACAAACCAAGCTCAAGATAATACAGTCTCTACTTTACCCACATTGGGAATTTTGTCTATCGGTGAATTACAGCTTCCTCACCGTTGACTACAAACATATGGTTCAGTTGGCTCAGAATGCGTGTCAAAGATTTACATATTTAATACCAAAATATGAACACTTGAGCCCATGGTACAATGACAAAAATATACTGAAGATCGAGAGTCTTCACAAAATGTCATTGGCCCTGATGGTGTTCAAGACATATAAAAATGAAAAGCCAAAATATTTGTATAACTTGTGGATACCAAGAAGTAAAATTCATAAATATTCGTTTTTTCTCTCTCCTCTTAAGTGAGGTAATATTTTAATTTCCTCTTTTGGATTTATTATATTTTGTGGAACTTGTAAATTACTATAAATCAATTTATGTAGGTCAGTTCAGTAATAACTTTGAATATCGGGATTCGGATATTTTTCACTAGTACAGAATATAACTTAGCATTGTACTATTTTCGAGTAGAAATTTGTCACGCTGATATAAAATTCTCATTGAGAATAGTATTTAGGTATTAATAGCAAAAAGGTTTCCTTATTTTGGTATTTCATAAATGCTAACCCCTTCTCTGCCCAGAATTCAGTCGATTTCGCTTTAAGAAATCGAATTTGAAAGCTCCAAAGCTGTTATAAATTTTCGTGAAAAAGAACATAAAGTGATGAATAGTGAGAACAGTTCCTTCTTCTGGGATTTCTGTAATTGTTCTAAAGAAGGGCTGGTTCTGAGCACCAGTTTATCCATCCTTTCTGGAAATATTTCATGGTAAAATTAAACTCTTAATGATCTCTATGTTTTTCTGATGCTTCCCTGTCTTTTTCTTTAATCAAGAAAAAGGAATTGAGCTCTATCCATTAAAATAGCTCACGAAATCAAATCAAAGAACAGCCTGTAGATTATATATGAAAAAAGGGCCCAATAACCACGGATTATCATCACTTGATAATTTATCACCACCTAAATTTTCATTTATTCCTGAACTAACCGTCAGATTTTTTTTTTCAGGTCATATCTATTGATAATTTCAGGAAAAAGCATAAGAATTTTCAGAAAAAACCCAAAAACAAATAAGAATCGTAAAAATGAGTGCCAAATATAAAAGTTTATGGTACCAGAAAAAATTGAGTCTTATCGGTTTGGTGAGAATTCAAATAGAAAACAACTCTGTAGCGAGTTTCAATTCCCGGATGAATCGGTTGAAATTTTAGAATACTTGAGTCGCTAACGCTAGGGCCACATATACGTTTTTTTACGTTGAATTTGTGCGTGAATTGAAGCTGAAAATATCGAAAACATTAAAGTAAATGTTTCATGCTATATAAGATATCTTTTCACGCTGTGGGAGTTGAGAGATGGCTTTTCTTTTTCCCTTAGTGCCGGACGCTCCTAATGTCGGTAACCACTTATATACGGGCATATAACGTGCCGACGACTCATGATATAGATGGAGACGTATCTATGAAACTGTGCACTCAAAGATATCACAGTTGAAGAATAAGCAATAATGATATCGTAATAGCAGTCTTATTATGTATAAAATGTAGTCAAATTTATGTATACAGCACAACAGAGCTAAAAACTTGAAAAATTAAAATTGCTTTCATACTGTCGTATGATTCATCGAAATACTGCCTAAATCAAGGTGTATTTGTTCTTGTTCTTATACAAAGTACCTCTTTCGTTTCTGATGTTCTTTTGACAATCAAATCAACTGGTGTTCGAGTTCGGATCGACGTCGTCATTATTTGAGGAATAATCATCCTCACGCATGGAATCCCCGGATTCTTCATAATTATAATAATCCGAGTCCGGAACGGATCGGGAGCTGTCTCCATCAGAACTAGACATGATGTTTCAAATGAATGTGAAAACCTACTAAACAGACCACCGCATAATTAGTCATCGAAAATCAAAACATAACCCCCACCACGTGCTAATGGGACCGAACAGACACCACCACTCTTTCGTGGGCGTGATTTCCATAATTCTATTAACTAAAAGAAATTCGAATGGGCTCTAAATGCAAATGATTTGATGCATACGTATCGATTAACTTATACTTCGATATAAGCAACATGATGATAGCGGTTGCATCACCGACACCAAGAATTTGAACCGCGTAGATCCTTGAATTTTGGTGAGGGTCGAATTTCTATCCTTTTTCCTCTTCATCTCGCTTGTTTTACATCTCCTTGGTTTGTCCTGGGGTTCTACTGGTTGGTTATCCTCCTTCTTTTATGTTGTAGAGCATCTATGCTGGCCTGTTATTTTCTCTTCCATTGTACTAGGGATGTCCTCTTTCCTGTTGCCCTCGGTTGTATTTCCATTATTTGGTTGATCTCCTTGTTTTTGTGGTTTTCCATCTGGTCGGTTGTCTTCGTCGTTAGTTGTGTGATGATTTCTTCCAGTGTGTTGATTTCCATTTCCTTCCTGAGTTAGTCGTTGCTTATGTACCATGGGGCGTTTGTCGCTGTCCTGATAATCTTGTTAAGTGCTGCTTGTAGTTTCCTCTTCTCGAATCTGTCCTCTAGATGCCAAATTTGTCCTGCGTATGTTATTCCTGGGATGATTATTGCCTTGATTATCTTGATCTTGTTTTCCAATGTGAGTTTGCATTTTCCGTTGAGTAGTGGGTATAATTTTCCGTGAATTGCTCTTGTTTTCCTTGTAGTTTCCTCGATGTGCCTCTTGTAGTTCAGTTGGTCGTCCAAGATTACGCCGAAATATTTTGCTTCCTTCTTCCATTCGATTTGTTGTCCTTCTATGGTGATTTCTTTTGATGTGTTCGGATGTCTTTTCTTCTTGTGGTCGATGTACATTGCTATCGTCTTCTTTGGGTTGACCTTGATCTTCCATCTTCTGAAATAATTGGTTAGTTGGTCGATGTCTTCTTGTAGCCATTTTCTTACTGCTGCTTTGTTCCTGTGGGATGCGTATATTGCTGTGTAGTCTGCGAACTGCGCCATCTTCGAGTGCTTCATCTTCGGTATATCTGCTATGTATATGTTGAATAGTAGTGGTCCTAGTACTGATCCTTGGGGTACACCGGCTCCTATCCTCTTCTGGTCCTGTATTTTGGTTATGAATCTTCTGTTTTGTATATATGACATCGTAATGTTGGTAAGCTTCGCTGGGTATCCTGTGGTCTTCATCTTGTAGATTAGTCCTTCGTGCCAAACTTAGTCGAATGCTTTCTCAATGTCCAAAAATGCTGCTCCTGTCGGTGTTGATATGTTCTGTTTGTCTTTGATGTCCTCCGTGATTCTTGCTAGTTGGTGTATTGTCGAATATCATCCTCTAAATCCAAACTGGTGCTCCGGGATTAGTCCTTTATCTTCGGCGAACTCTTTCAGTCGGGTGTAGATGATCCTCTCGATGATATTGCTCGTTGCTGGTAGCAGGCTTATTGGTCGGTAGCTGCTGGCTTCTGTCCTTGGTTTTCCTGGCTTCGGTATCAAGATGGTCTCCGCTGTTTTCCATATGTCTGGGTAGTGCTCCGTTTTCATAATTGCTCGTGCTATTTCCGTTATTTCATGAATTCCTTCGTCTGGTAAGTTCTTCAATGCCTGGTTAGGAATTCCGTCTAGTCCTGGTGCCTTTCTTGTTTTCAGTTGATTGATATGTCCCTTTACTTCTGCTGTTGTAATCTCTTCGATGCGATAGTCTTCTGCTGTATGTTCCTGGATTCTTCTCCCTATTCGACGTTTTGGTTGAATTCCGCGTCTCCGTTGCTGGCGTTCGTTTGAAATTGCTCCTCTAGTACTGATGCAAATATTTCCACCTTCTCCTCGTCCGTAACTGCTGTTTGTCCATTGTGTTTTATGAGTAGTGTTGTCGTGTTTCTCTTCTTTCCTGTCAGTGCTGCTGCCATTCTCCATAGTGATTGGTCCTCTGTGCTCAGTTGCTCTATTTTGTTGTCCCACTGCTCATTGAATATGCTCCTCAGTTCTTCTTTTACTCTGTTGGTTAAAGGATTTGAAGATGCCTACCAGAAAAATATACTGAAATCAATTCCTCCAGTGATCACGTTGACGGAAAACGAAACGAGTTTTAATAATTGCAGAGGAATTAAATACAGTAAAAGCTCCTTATTATGTGTCATATGAAAGTTACAGATCAACATTTACCACAGTTTCCGACATATCTTTCGGGTATCCAGGAACGGATAAATGCAGTACTTTTAATGAATTCTTAATGAAAATTAAAACCTGGAACGGAGAAAAATCGAATATGTCATCACTCGCTGACCAACCTTCAATATTGGCACTAGGGAACTTTCTCACGCCAACAAACTCCACAAGTTGAAAAGTGAAACTTTTCATAAGAAAAAACGACAACTCAAGAAATTGTACAAGACTAACATTTAGTCAAAAGTCTGGTATGGGCTACCGAAGAAATGTACTTGTTATCAATATAAATACTAATGACGTGTATTAGAAGACAGCTCTACTTGTATACTTTCAATATTTACGTCTTGGCCTCCAACAAAAATGTTTTCTATACATACCCTCTGATTGTTGGAAAGTAAGAAGCATATGACGTGATACCCATGTTACACCATTTCGTCCATAGTTATGTGGATCCTGAAGTTGAAACCTTCATTTTATTTACCGATTCTTGCGGAGGGCTGAAACAGAAAGTACACCGTGATTAGATCTGCGTACCATCTTGTTCATATTGAGAAAAGATTCAAAACTGTTCAAATTGTTTTTCCAATGATGGGCCACTCGTACATGGAAACTGACAAAAATATAGGAATAATCAACCAAAAGCTGAGAGTGGAACTGCCTACTGAATGGGCTGAAGTTTACCCGAGAAAAAACCGTTTCCTTTCGAAGTGGTCGAGGCCAATCAAAATCATAAAAAATGATTACATTTTGCTGAATGTGAAGCTTTCACATTGGGAATCAGGTTTTTCGGTTTTGTGCATTGAGTTAGATAGTTAAACATTATTTTGTGATCATTTCGATGTCTTACTATAGTGGTAATAATTTTTACGGGCAAATTTTAACGAAATGGGATTCCTGAAAAAGTTGCTCGGAATGACAATGCGCTTGCTTCTCCTGTGCCTTCATATTAATCTTAATAAGGTTATGTCCTAGGTTTTTTTTTCTAGAAAATACTTACAAAATATTGAATCTTTATAAAACTACTTTTTATTTGAATAATTCACATTATTTCATAAAATACATTTTTTCTTTTCCAAAATATAGACAGCTGTGAAATTCACTTCGAAATTTAATCCGTTTACTGTATTCTTCGACGGTGAAAAACACTGAAACGTGCTGACAATGGATTAAACAGAAAACATAATTTACCTACATATACATTATTAATTGTTTTTCTTTATCATAACTTTCAACATCATTTGCAAAACCAGGAAAAGATATGATAACATTCCACCCTCGCTTCGTGTGGGATATTAATTTGTCGAAGAGGAAAAAGCTCTTCCTACGTAACGTATATGTATGCATCGTGTTATTTCACTGCATGCGTCATAATGAAAAAAGATATTTATCATACAGGTATCTACCCACGATATTCTGTGATAGCGCACTTCTCCTATGAATTTGTTCGTAATTAATAGCCGGTTAAGTGGCTTGGTGGTGTAGGGGACATGATGCTCGTCTCCTGCGCAGAGTTACCTGGGTTCAATCCCCACAAAAACTGTGCGATTTTTCGGATTCTGGGAATCGTTTGAGTGTTCATCTTTCGTAGGAGATGTAATGCGGTCTGTCCTGTCTAACAGAGATGTGTTGGACATTAAAGATCCCTTCCTTCGGCAAAATTCCCGGGTTAGTGGGGTGACAGAATTCCCCGGAGTGTCATTAGCCGAAAAGGCAGAAATGGAGCACGTTAAAGAAAAAAACAAACAGAACAAATATTTCACTTGTCACGAGCATCAAAATATTTGAAATAGAGCTGATTTCAAACGATTGGTTTGAACAAATCACTTTGTTCAAAGCGATCTCTGACATTCTAAAAATAGTAGGATACTTTATACCAAAAATTTGAGTAAACAATATTGGTAGGACCTAGGTATCTCATGCTTAATATGGATAAATGTCTCCACAGCAAGACATACATACATCCATGTCTCTTGGGGGGGTTACAATAATTCAAGTAGATCAAGTGAAGAACCTTTGCATTATATTAGACTCAAAATTATCATTAATTTCTCACATCGATAATATCGTCACGAAAGCTTACAAAATGCTTGGCTTCATACTTCAAGTTACCAAAGGTTTTTAAAATATTAATTCGATGAAGACATTGTATTTTGCAATTGTAAGATCTTAATTAGAGTATGCTACGCCTATATGGCCGCCGTATTTTCATGTACATATTGACAGGATTTGAAGGATCCTAAAGAAATTTTTCAAAAATGTAAACTATAGATTCAATCCTAGATTGTTGCAAAGCGAGTATAAAAGAGTTCAGAAATATTACAGTGTTTTGAGCTTGGAAGGTTGACGGATGCTGTTTCGAAATTTGTCTGGATCGCATCCTACATACTGATTATTCCATCATCAATATACTCAATTTTAATATGCCTCAATATCAGAGCCAAAATTTACTCTTCTCCGTTCCCAGGGCTCGAACTGCTCTCTACTATAATTCTATTATTTTAAGGATTACTCGATTTTGCAACTATCACTTGAATTTCATAGATATACTTGATATAAGTTTCAATAAATTCAAACAATGTCTCATTACTTATTCAGTGAATATAAATATTTGAGGAAACTGTTCCTTCATGTGGCTCTTTCAGTTGAATCACTTTTTTATAACCATTTGATTATCTGATTTTAATGTTATTTTCGCTAATTTATATTTTTTTTTGCTGTTTTTAACACATATCTTTGTTCACATTGATAATTATGTTGTTCTAGGCTAGACATAGAATTTTTTGTATGTATTAAGGAATTATGTTAAGAGAACCCCTATAATTGAGATTCTTTGTTGGGTTCCAAACCTTAGATAAATAAATAACAGAAAAAAATAAATGAATAAATAGGAAAGCCTCTCTGGTTTGAGCTATGAAAATTTCATTTTCTATTTTCTAGTGAGATAAAATATTAGGGGGCACGCCCCTCGAGCGCCAAGCAAACACTGCCGTACCATTCTTTACTGAAACCATTTCGCCGCATTCTCAGGCCCCTATTTGAAAACCTCTGGAAAACACCAGAAGGAAAGAAATTGACATCCAGTAAGCTATAGCCACATACTTAAAAT
Source organism: Cryptolaemus montrouzieri (assembly GCA_013387265.2). Lineage (NCBI taxonomy): Eukaryota > Metazoa > Arthropoda > Insecta > Coleoptera > Coccinellidae > Cryptolaemus > Cryptolaemus montrouzieri. Next base: position 46,508,351 of record JABFTP020000185.1, on the reverse strand, counting down.
CCAAAATTTCAAGTCTGTAGGTCATTCAGTTCCGAAGTGAAGCGAAAGCAAAGTTTCGTATTTATGACACTCACGCACTCACTCATGATCATCAGAATAGAACTAGTACTTTCCATAAAATGACAGGGCTGAAATTCGGTACAGAGTTATAGTTTAATGGCAACCTAAAGGAAAAACAATAAAAACTAGGATAATCGAAGATGTGGAGTAATGGATGACCCTGATTAGAAAACACAAGAGCCCAACCAAACTATTAGAGATCGACATACCACCTTTACAAGAAATATTCAACTCGGTGGGCCTCTTAATTTAATGTCAGAAATCGAAGGTCTGAAGTATTTCATGAAGAACCCTCAGCTGGTCTCAGCTGAACAAAATCGACTGTCATTGCAAAAATCCAGCGTAGTGGGCACATCTTCTAATTTAATCTAGCGTATAGTGTCCCATAGTCACTGCTGGGCGAATGCCTCCTTTTCTGCTTTCAATACGCATTTGAATAAAACTAAAAGAAAATACTAGATAAGACTAGACAGGCTTTTATACTTATACTTACAAGTTTACAAAAAGATTTGTAATAATAGAAAAACTACTCCTAAAAAAATTGTCAAATAGGAAAATCTGATAAAATATATCGATATGCCCACTTTTCTGCAAAAAAAAGTGAAATCGCGCCAAAAACATTCTGCAAAAAAATTAGACAAGTCTCGATGGAGCTGCTTGTTTACCTTTAAAAAGTAATGAAATCTAGACAAAGTCGTGCAAAGTCTTCAAGTAGTAAATGCGTATACTCCAGATTTCTTCCCTATGTTCTTTCTTATTATTATTATTTTTGATGTGTTTGGATAAAATATTATATTCTTAGAACGAGATTGGTAATTGGTACTCTTTCAATGAATGTTCTAAATTATGGTTAATTTTCGTACAAGAGGTTACTATATCTGTGTTGATTTTGGGTAATGCCATTCAATTGCATTGTATTTTTGTTCTTCCTTAAGTAACATAAGTCAGTTGTGTTATTTGGATTGGAATAATTTTTGAGAGCTATTTGTTCCAAAATGGAAAGTTCTTTATACTAATTATGTTAAGCTAGCGGAATAATCAGTGAAACATGTTGTAGAAAGTTGACATCTTCTGTTGAACAGGATGAAATGACGTATTATAAATATCATGTTTATATGAGACGATTTATGAACGATGTCTATCGTTTAGTTCAACAATATCTTTACCTGAAAAGTTGAGTTCATATTCTCCTCAGCTAAATATTTAGCTGACGGTCAGTACCAGTCTATGACTGTTATTTCCGACCAATAAAAATCTATAAAATCTATCAAAACATCAGAAATCATAAAGGTAAAATAAATAAAAGTGATAAACTGGTGCACACAAATTTAGCTGCGGTAGTTGTAGTAAGATGTATATTAGAAATTACAGAATAACAATTGAAGTGATCGGCGCAATGTATCGTCGTGTTGGTTGTGCTCTCGATTCTGTTCGACAAAATCTACAATTACTGCTCTACTAAACTCTTTTTTTGACCCCTAAACAGGTAAGTGTCTGTGACACTATTTCAAACGAATCCTGGTATTCTTCCGAGAATCATCTAAAAGGTAAACTTCGAATATTCATTCATTGTTTCGCATTTTTTCGGGAGTTGAATCAAATACCGCGTTCGGATTATACTATTCGTGACAGTTCCTTTGTCTGTCAACCCCCTGCAGCCACTACATGTGTCTGATAAAAAGAGGAGATTCCCTAATACTTATGATATCTAATATTTTTGTTTATGTCTGTTTCCTCATCAAATTTTCCTTCTTTTCTGTTCCTGCCTACATCGTGGTCTTCCCACTCTGTGGAAATCTTTCACCTAAGAAAGTGAAAAGTCTTTTTTGTGCATTCTTTCTTTTCCATATTATAGGATGCCTCAAAACTGCACCGTTTGTGCCGCAGGTATATCCGCCTCGCAAATCACAGTTTCGTGTACAAGTTGCACTAACACGTTTCGTAGTGATTGCGTGAAAATCACGGCAAGTGACTTTTCGAGGGACAGGGGGTAGCTTTTTGGCTTGTGCTCTTCGTAAAATAGGTCTCTGAGAAGCCAATCGGCCAATTTGAGAACAACACTGCCACTTTCTCTACTCGAAAAAACTAGTTCGACTATGAGACCATATTTATATTTATATTTATATTTATATTTGAAATATACATACCAAATGACTCTCAAATATCAAAAATTCACTTAACCGACTTATTAAATCAACTGACCGGATTTTTCATCTGTGTGAGTGATTTTAACGCCCACAATGAGTTATGGGGATCAATCAAAAGATGTACCAGAAGAAAAATTGTGGAATCTGCTCTTCTGGAATCCAATCCGTGCCTGATGAACCCAAAGCAACCAACTTATTTCTGCCAGGCAACAGGAACCTTTTCCAATATAGACAAATATAGTATTTGTGACCCATGGAGTTTAATATTATTAACCTGAGAGGTCTTAGACGATCTTTATAACAATGACCATTTCCCCATAATCAGTAAAAGCCAATTAGTTGACAAATCTCCAATACACCCAGTGGGCTGGAAACTTAAGCAGGCAAACTGGGAAGGATTCTAATTACAGCTTGCCAAAAACAAGGAACTGAATCTGACCGACGACATAAACGAGGACGTTTCGATATTTTTCAACCTATTAATCTCGTCAGCTGAAGCGAATATACGAAGACGAACAGAAAATAACAAAAAAAAACCTGTTCCATGGTGGTTAGATGAATGTACAGCAATCCTCAAACACCGCAAAAGGGCCCTTAATAAATTTAAGAGAATCAAAACGAATGAAAATCTCATTGAAATAGAGAAATAGAAGGCGACAGTAAAGCGAACACTAAAAACCGCGAAAAGAACTCTTGACAAACATACCATTCCTCACTTTCAACGAAAACACAACCAGCTGAGGTGTGGAACAGAATAAAGCAGATGCGGAACAAAAATGAAACCTTGGAATATCTGGCCTTAAAACCAATGACGGAAACATTATAACATTTCCGAAAGAAATAGTGGAGTATATGACAACCACTTATGAAAACCACTTCAGAGACGAAAATTATAATGATGATTTCAGAAGAAAAAACTTGAAAGTTAAAGCGTACCGCCCAACATTGAACCAAACTACAACCACTTAATTAACGATCGGTTCACAACTGAAGAATTACTCACCGCTATCAACCAAAACAAAAACTCAGCAGCGGGACCAGACAAACTACCTACCATATTTCTCAAACACATACCAGAAAATATACTCCAATTCCTACTGGACATTTATAATAAGATATATACTCAAAATTTTTTTCCAAACAAATGGAGCGAATCAATCATTCTGCCGATCCACAAAAAGAAAAACCAAAATCTGACCTAAAAGCATATAGGACAATATTCTTATCATGCACTTCCTGTAAAATTTTAGAAAAATGATAAATATTAGACTGTTATGGTTCCTGGAGTAACAGCAGCTCATCGGCAAAACTCAGAGAGGTTTCCGTCAAGGACATAATATGTGCATGCGATAATCTGGCCCAACTCCAAACATTGTGATGCATTTGTCAACAAGAAAATAGTTTTAGCAATATTTTTTGATATCGAAAGGGAAGTTGATACGGCACGGAGACGATATATGCTCAAAGGCACTTTCGAATTCGTGTCAACGGATGCTTCTCTGAAATTTACGAGCAAAGTAATGGGGTACCTCAAGGATCAACTGTGAGTCCCACTCTATTTATATTAAGTATGGATACGTTGGACACCCCAGAAAAAGTAAAGAAACCTGTAAAGAATTATTAAACTCGCAGATGACCTATGTTTTTTCTGGCAAAAATATACGAACAGTCAGCATGCAAATGCAGAATACACTGGATAATCTTGAAATATGGTCTGAAGAAACAGGTTTCAGGTTCTTATCAAATAAAACAAAATTCATGATCTTTATAAGAAAACAATCTGCCATGGACGTTCCTCAGCTGAAACTACACGATAAAAACTTGGAAGAAATAAATGTGCGCGCAATTTTGGATCTAACACTTGACAACAAAATGACATGGCTGAAATCCATCTGAAAATAGACTGTACAAAGAGAATAAATATACTGAAGGCAGTATCACACCATACCTGGGGAGCACAAGAAGACAGTCTTCTCAATATTTACAAGGCTTTAATCAAATCGAAGTTAGATTACGGCGCAGTGGTATATGCATCATCAAATAAATCAGATCTCATAAAACTGAATACGGTTCAGAATGCGGCACTAAGAATATGTCTAGGAGCGTACCCAACAAGTCCAGTGACAAGCATATACCAAGAAGCAAATGAACCGCCCCTTGAAGTTAGACGTAAGACCACCCTCCTATGATATGCATCGACGATAGCAGCAAATAAAAATCACCTGGTATAAGAAACACTATTTTGCAGACAATATAATGCTCTATATGAAAATAAAATTCGCTACCCGAAACCGCCATCACAACGTTTACACATGCAAGACAGACTTGAATTAATAAAAACAACTCAAATACACCACACGACCGTTCCACCATGTAAAGTGAAGAATCGAACTGTAAACACAACTCCTACTGAGAAAATTATCAAATGGAAACATATCCCACAGGAAATGAAATTCAGAGTCCAAGAATACATATCGCGTATTCCTCATAATCTCGCAATCTACACGGATGGTTCTAAACAAGAAAACAGTGTAGGATGTGCATTGGCGTTGAACAATTCCCATATGAAATACAAACTCCTTCCTACGACCAGTATATTTACTGCCTAATTGATAGCATTACTCAAGGCAGTAGAGCAAATAGATCCTTGGAGATCAACAATAAACATTGTGTAACATGTTCAGACTCAATATCAGCGCTCAATTCAATGAGGAACAAATCGCAAAAGAACCCAATAATCATTCAGATTCTCAGTGTAACCCATAACCTGATCACAGCAGGAAAAAGAATAACTTTCCTATGGATACCAACACATTCAGGCGTGACAGGGAATGAGATAGCAGATAGAATCGCAAAAGAAGCCACCAACATGGAACAAATCACCAATTTTGTTCAACTCAGCTACGATATGCGTGCCCATCATGTACGAAGAATGGCAAAATATTTGGGTAAAACAAACAGGAAAACTGAGAGAAATTGTTGAATACGTAAGATCAGTTACATTTTCGTATCTCCATCGCCGCTAACCAGTCAGTATTCGTATATTGAGAAAAAGAAATACATTCATCCACTCATGGCTTCTAAATCAACGTCTTATGATTCAATTCTTCCAACTTTCTATGGTCTACCCAAAATACTCAAAAATGGAGTGTCTCTATGTCCCATTGTTGTACAATTGATTCAGCCACCTCCAAATTAAGTAAATATATGGCTGATATCTTGACTACTTCTTTTTCATCATATAATGAATATGCAAGCATCATTACTTTCCATACTTATTTCAAATATGGGTCTCTCTCTCTCTCTCTCTCTCTCTCTCTCTCAGAAGCAAAGTATTTATATGAATATATATGAGTTCATGATGATATTATGTTTATATTATTCTTCCCATTGATTGTTATCCTTCAGAAGAGAGAGAGTACTATATTCAAGATATTCGTCATGATAATTTTCGAAAGAACTAAGTACTGACATAAGAGTAAAGAGGGATACATTCGATATTATTTCTTGTTCTCTCTTTGAGAATCTAGATCTCAAAAATGGAAATGGTTCCGAATTTAAGTCGTGAAAAGAAATCTATTGAAGAGATATGTACAAATATTTGATACGCGAATAATACCTCCCGGAAACCACATATAATTTGTACTATTGAAAGAAAATTCCCAATTTTAAAACCTAGACTACCATTGAGTTCGTCAATTTCTTGACGTGAAGTTTATCAAAACTGAGTGTCGGAAGTAACTTTAAACCGAGTTCGATTTCTGGAGGAGATGACTTGAACGTGATTTATCGATGAAAAATTAGATGTTGGAGAGGAATACATACATTTTCTGGCAAGAAAAATAGTGAAATATATGTCAACGGAGGATTTCGCGGAACTTCGATCTAGAAATACGTTTTCGAACGGCTCAGAGACGCCTCTTTCTCAGGGTGAGGGTAAGTCACAGCATTCTATATGGCCTGGGAAAAGTAGTCGTTTTTATTGTTTTCGGCGACCGCTCGAACTGGAGCCGGATTTCCCCGGAACGGTTAGGAACATCGAAATGAGACTACACTATCGGAACAGAAAAATTTTCGGGTAGCGTTTCTCCTTTGGAAACCACGGCTCGATATCTGGCCGCTTAGGCTAACACACCCCCTCCCTTCCAATGCGGTCCAACTTTCGATTTTTCAATCGTATTTTTTCAACTGGAAATCTCGAGTTTTAGTTTTCTAGCGATATTTTCTCTAAATTTCTCCTAGTGCGGCCTCGGCGAGCTTTATTCGCATTTTTTGAAGAAACCCCAATCTGTCCGAAAAAATTGAAAAATTAATTCTCCGTCTCAAAAATCGCCTTCCAGTGCCCCTTCGTTTTCGCCACTGATTCTTTCCATATGGTTTAAGTGTAGTTAAATTAGGGCGTAGTATATAAACTCACTTTATTAAGATAAGTGAAAAAGAATACAACTCCTGCACCAACAATAGATAATTTTTAATCCTCAATAAACGTTATGTGATAAAAAGTATCTCAATCATCGCTACCTATTATTCTATCTATCTAACTGATATTACAAAATCCAGGAAAGAACCTCTAACATAATATTTTCGGTTCTCTGAATTATTTTCATGGATTCATCTCCATTACAACTCAGATTGTTCTCATTTCTTATATAATTGAGTTTGAAATCTCTTTCTACCCATTCCATATCAGGAATGTTAGCATTAATTATTATCGTGACAAAATGTAAATTGAGGGTTGTATGTTTTTTGAAATAAAAATCTTTGGGCAATTCACTTCTGAATTTCCATTCGTAGTAGATAAAGTACAGTATTAAACTTGCGTGTAATGGCTTTTTCTCACTCGAATGAATTACAGCACCAGCCTTCGGCTCGTGACGCGAGCCTCATTCTTTCAAGTAATAGCCACCTTTATACCCCCGTTGAATATTATACTCTTCTCGTAATTCTTCACACAAGAATATCAATTCTGAGGCTACTATTCGGGAAGCTTCAAACAATAATTTTCTGGTGAAAGAAAGAATTTCGCACATAGGTGAAGAAAATGATTATTTCAACAATGATAACATGGGAAATTTATAACTATGTGCAAAAACATTCAGAGTACAATATTAAACCTTCCGTAGAATGTTAAATATCCTTTCCTGAAGGAGCTGAATCAGCAGTTGTACGGTCCGATTGAATGTCTTGAATAGAAGCAATAGACTAAGTTTCGGTCTTATTTGAACTCATCAATGAATGTGTGTGCAATATTGACGAGGTCAAACGGGTCCGAAACTGCAGTCTATTGATTCTACTCATGACATCAGGCCGAACTGTACCACAGCTGTCTGGCCCTGGTTGACTATGATTATGAGGGGGAGGGGGGCTCCTCCAAGGAAGGATTTCTAATATTCCCCAAAAGATTGAGTATTACTTTGTGAATAAGAGTCTTCAATTTGTTTACGAAGAAAATGCATTTCAATCAAATATTTTCTTGGAACACTTCGAAGCGTGAGGGCTTCAAGCAACATTTTTTTTTATCCATATAATACTAAAGCAGTAAGGCTTATTTCGAGGAAAGTGGAGGGGACGGTTAGAGTTTGAACCGAGTGGGAAGAAAGGGTCGGCGCGGAAAAGCGGGGTCCGTAGGCCCCCGCGAATAATTTTTTCCGGTGGAGAAACGTCTGAGGAAGATCCTCGCGAAATTCGGAATGCCTAGCTCGAACGACGGGGGCGCGACGATTTGTTGAATGATTTCACCGAAACGTGGCCCCGGGCGAACGAAATGTCGAAACGGCGAGATTTCTTCAGAATTGATAGCTCGGATCTTTCGGAAGTCGATCGGGCGAAAATTCCGGGAAAAACTTCCGAAAAAGATAAAACAAAATACGTGTCCGAAATCTCCGAGATGGAGGGGATAATTTGTATGGACTTTTGTAGCTATACAAAACATTTCTTTTGCCTTCGATCGCTACGAAACCTGGACAACGAAAAAGCCTCGAGTTTCGCATTTTGCGCCGCAATAGTTAGATTCTCATAAAACCACGGGAAAACGAAAAAAATCTTCCATCGAACGAAGGGCTATCGGCCGACTTTCGCAAATTTTGGCTCTACTTTCCTTATTCCGAAAATCTTCGACAGCCAGAAATTCGCGAAATTAACAAACCTCGAGCTGTCAACATACGGGTTTTTGTTTTAACCATCCTACTTAAACGTGGTCACCGGGAGAAAGGATTCGACCTTCGAACCATTCCTACATATCTCGAGATCAGGTCCCCGACGAGAAATCGTCATTTCACGACTTAATTTTCGAATTTGGGACGGTTTTTGAGACCTACATTTTGGAAGAATAGAACGGAAACACGGGGGCGCAGCCAGTCACCCTCCCTTACTCTCCTTAAACCGCCGTTTCTCAATCTGACAAGGCAAAGAAGAAGTTTTGAAGAGAACCGTACCCTGAAACATAGGTGAAAAGAGTAGACGGGATATAAACGAACTCTTATATCCCGTCTATTCTCTCACTAAATGATCGAATATTCGTCCCATACGACGGACATCTTCGTGTACGGCGGTCTTTGAATCGTTGAACATCGGTTTCATCGTACCAAGGCCAATAAAAAGAAGAGAAGAAGAAGAATTGTTGATATTTTGAGATTGTTTACGTTAAAATAACAAAACCTCAAATAATCATTCCAAGGTAAGTGAACGTAATTTAACGAATATTTAATGCAGCGTAATGTATATTTTCTTTCAGCATAACGAAGAATCCACATATTTCATATTTACATTCTGTGTTCTAACCTATGTATTCGAAAAAAGAAAACAATAATAACTAAGATATTTTAAACTGAATTTTGTGTTCATCTCTATTGAATTTTTGTTTCAGTTTATAAACGATGAAGTATGTTTTTATCTTCAATGAAAGTGTAAATGGAATTCAATGTATTTGAAGTAAAGTTATTAAAGTTGAAATGTATGAAAGTGACTCTTTGAAAGTGAGTTTTTACTTTGTGTGCAAATAAGTAGTTTCTTTTTGATGAAATATTTATTGTTAGATTTCAATCCACTTGATAACAAGAAGGAATTAATTGGATCCACTGTAAACAGGTTGGAAAATTAAATGAAGAATAAGCAAAGACAATATTAAGCAATAACAAGAAAGTTTCAAGTAAATATAAATGTAATACATGCCTGTTCTCTGATTATAGTCTTCGTAGATATTTTTGTGTGAGTGAACCAGTCTGATTAAAATAATAATTAATAGTAACAATAGATCTCTAAATCTGAAGGAAAGAGATCTTAAATGTCTGCAATTCTCAACTTCAAAATTTATTCGTTGAACAATTCTTCATATAGTTGGCATGAAAATTGGAATATTCCCTCCTATATAATATATATATATATATATATATAGTATATATAATCTGCCCGCCATATATATATATATATATATATATATATATATATATATATATATATATATATATATATATATATATATATTTATTATCGCCGTTACGGGTCGGTCACAAGACTGCCGGCGACTACTCGCCCGTTTGTGGTTCATTTTATGAGTCCTGAAGGAACTTTCGGACGATTCGGGTGGTACTTAGTATGGCTTCTCTCTGTGCGCTGGATACGGTTTCTGGTCTCAGTTTCAACAATTTGGTATTTTTCTGCATATGCGCTTCTACCAGGCCATTAGTCGATATTATAAGTGGTACCTTCACACTTTTCAATTTATGAACTTCCCTCAGTGTATATGCCTTGGTAGTGTTCTCATCCGCTGGGATAATAACATCCAGAACTATAGACGTTCCACCCTCGAGATCAAAAACCGCGATATCAGGTCTGTTGTGCGCAACTGATCTATCCGTTATCAGGATTGTACCCCAGTACATCTTATATTTTCTGTTTTCAAGTACTGCCTAGGGTTTTCATTTGTAAGCTGAAGTAGTTTCTTTACATAGCCCTAGGTTGACAGCGATACATTAGTGATACACCCTGGCCACTGCACTATGGCGTTCAAGGTAATCCCGAGGAGCTAGGATAGGGCAGCTGGATATTATATGCTGAATTGATTCCGGCCCCTTTCCGCACTTGCGACACTGCTCTGTTGGGATATCCTGTTTTGTGATGTGTTTTAGGTACATCCTTGTGGGGATTACTTGATCCTAAATAGCGCACAACCGTCCCTCTGTTTCAGAGAATAAGTAGCCAGCCCTCAGGTGAGTAAGCGACTCTTTTCGATCTATATCTTTATTTTTCAGGTGGTTCGGATTTCTACCATGAAGTGCTTTAGAGTGCCACTCCTCCGATAGCTGGGCCACTGTATGAGACTCCACAAGAAATTCTAGATTCGAGAGCTGCAGTGCCGATAGGTTTTCGTGCGTGTCACATATGGTGTGATAAAACGGTGAGTGTTTGCTGATAAAGTAGTCTCTCAGTTGGTCCACACTGTTTTTATGACTCATCTCTAGTGATGCAAGGCCTCGTCTTCCCTGTGTTCTTGGTAGGTATAAGCGGTTTATAGATGAGTGTGGATGGTGAATCCCGTGTGCCGTTAACATCGCACTAATTCTTATATCCATAGCTCTTAGGTCAGTTATCGACCATTTGATTACCCCAAAGGAATATGCTATGCTCGGTATAGCCCGGGAGTTGATGGCTTGAAATAATTCCTTCGAGTTGAGTTTAGCCCTAAGGATCCGGTTGATTCTATAGTAGAGTTTTTCTTTAAACCTCATCTTCATTTCAGCAATTTTTATGTCCAAGGCTTGTTGGACGCCCAGATATTTGTAGGACTCCTCAGGGACAGTGCTGGGATTGTTGTATTATCCATCAGAGTAGTACCCTCTTACTCTATCTCAAATTTTCCTCGTCTTATATTAACAACTGCGCATTTCTCGATACCCAGCTCCATGCAGATTGACGCACTAAATGCTGACACTGTTTCGAGCTGTCTTTTAAGTTGATCTGCGTTTCCAGTATAGAACCTTTGGTCATCCCTATATAACTGGTGGGTGATACGGGTGTTAGTGTCCTTATTTACGATATAACAGTTCGGTGTGTTATTCGGTAAAGTACTGAGGGGATTTAGAGCCAGACAGAAGCATAGAGGGCTCAAGGTATCTCCCTGGAATATGTCCCGTCTGATTCTTATTTCCGCAGTAGTTATCTCGCCTCTTCCCGTTGCAATCCTGAGAGATGTTCTCCAGGTATTCATCAAATGTTTCAAGAGATTGATGATAAGATTGGTTACTCCATAGATGTTCAGACCCTCAATCAGCCAGGAGTGTGGTACCGAATCGTAGGCTTTCTTGTAGTCAGTCCTGGCTACAGATAAGTTTCGTACCTTTTTCTTAGCCTGCCTCCTTATTATGTTATCGATGACCAGCAGCTCCTTGCATCCTCTTGATCCATACTGACAGCCATTTTGCTCGTGGGCTAATATGTGCTTCGTTCTGACGTAAGTATTTATATACAATGTTAGCGTGCCTGTGAGAATCTTGTATATGGACGGTAGGCAAGTGATAGTTCTGTATTTTTAGATCTTTAGGAATCATATAGGTTATGCCAAATGTGAAGTATTCGGGTATTATTCCTGGGTTCTGTAATGACTGCTGAAAAAGTTGAGACAACAAGGGATGAACCCTAGTGAAATATGTCCACCAGTAGTTATGAATCTGGCCAGGACCAGGAGCCGCCCAGTAGTTGGCAACTTTCAGGACTCTGGCTATGTCTCCCTCAACTATATTTATATCGTCCATTTGGTGTTGGGGTGCTAGATATTATTTCTCTAATCCAGTCAGCCTTCCGGTCATGCGATTTTAGATCTGACCATATTCCGCTCCAGAACTCATGCATAGTTTCTGGGTCTGGTCGGGATTCCACTTTGGTTGGATATTCAAGTTCCCGGAAAAATTGTTTCTGGTTGCTATCGACTAATCTGTTGTTCCGATACCTTTCGGTTCTCTCATTATATCTGTGCATTCGATTACCTAATGCTCTTACTTTCTGTTTCAGGGTATCACAAACGACAGTGGCCCTTTCCTGGAAGTCTCTGCACTTAGAGGTTCCGCGGCATTCAGAGGCAGCGTTTTTGGCTTTCCTTATGATTTTCCTTGAAGGATTTGGCGTATTCAGGAAAGAATGTAACACCCCTATTTTTTTTCCTGCACTTATGATTTTATTTTCCAGGCGATTCTTCCATGGTGTGTCTATAGGAGCTTTAGGCTCATGTTTGGGTTTTATTTCAATATCCTCCAACTCACACACCGTGATGGCTCCAGAGTAAACCATATTTACAATTTCAGAGAGGTTGGTGTCTTCTCTTAGTTTGCTCCCTATAAATGCATTCCCCTCTTCTACATTGCAGAGAACTGTCTTGGTGTACCTCAGTCTTTGAATCTTTGGTCGGCCAACAGGGTAAATTCCTGTATACTAGAGCTCATTACTCTCAAAGACATTTCTTTTTCCTCTGTTTTCTGATCCACAGTCTGATAAGCACCCACAGCAGGTCTTTCCTCTATTCTCGCTTGACTCCTCCTAGTTATCTTTGTGGGTGGTGACTTGACAATGGTGAGATGTAAGTTCTTCTTAATAACTGCCAGCTCCGCCTTGGAGACCTTTTGATTATTATTAATCCAGCGCACTCTGCTAGCCAGTGTCTCAGCTTTCGCTTCACGTACCGTTAGGTCATGCCAGATTCCAGCGAATATCTGACTATACTTCTGATTCGAATCGTTTACCAAACTCATTGCAGTAAAGTGTGCACGCATTAGCAAGATATTATCATCATTGCTCCATCGTATGCGTCCGTCTCGTCGAGGTGCTGTAGCGGTCCGTTCTCCCTGCCGCCCTGTGGTTGCTGTCTTGTAATAGGAGCTATTGAATTGCACCTCGCCCAGGCTGCTAACCTAGGCAAGGGATATATACATGGGGGTTTCACCCCGACGAGTTGCCCATATATCTGTTCATGCAATCAAACGGATTTAATGAAAAATAAAATCCACCACCCGGTAATTAATACCATTGCCAGGCAATGATTATAATCAAAACATATCCTGGAATAATTATATATTAGGATAACGTTAAATGTTATGAGAATATATCAATCTACCAGAATATATACATACAATAGCATCATCAGACAATGATATCAATGTACCAACGAGTAGTGTCAGAGGCTTTCTCCCGGAAAAATCCAGTGTACGGACCTTAGTCGAGTAACACTGAATGTTACTCATTAATAGTTTCCTTTGTGTGAAGTAGTGAACGATCGAATAGAATACTGCTCTGAATATAAATATAACAAAATTGTCAGTTAATTATATTACATTTATATAAACAAATAAATGAAATATGAAATGAGATTCTGAGCAGTATAAACTAAAGAGAAAACCTATGACTCTACCTCATTATTTTTTCGGAAAGAAACCTACGAAGAATATTACAAGATTTGATGACTGTTATATTTTGTAACTGTTCAAACAAATTTTTCTTCAGACCCAAAATCTCAATACTTTTGTGAAGATTTCTAGGAATAACACCTGCTGTGGAAATAATAATCAGTAGAATAAATATTTTTTCATTTTCCACATTTTTTAATCTCGTCGCCAAGCATCATATATTTAGAAATTTTTTCATCGTATTTATTTTGTATATTATGTGTGTCGGGTATAGCAATATCAATTATATATGTTATTTGATTCTGTTTATCATTAAGAATGATATCTGGTCTATTGTGTTTTACAGCTCTGTTGCAAAGAATTGTTTTATCAAATAAAGTTCATATTTGTCATTTTCACAAATAATCTCAGGTTCATATTTGTAAAATTTTTTCTTTTGGGAATTAGGTCATGTTTAATTCCTAGATTAAAATGAATAATATCAGCGACGGCATTATGTCTTTCTAAATAATCTGTTGAAGCAAAGACTGAGCAAGATGATAATATATGAAAAACTGTTTCTGAAGAACAGAAACATCTACGGCAAGAATCATCTATATTTTGTTTGATGATGTGTTTTCTATAATTCCTCGTGAAAACAACCTGATCCTGGATCGCAATTGCCAAGCCTTCTGTTTCAGCAAATAATTCTCCAGATACTAACCATTTATTCGATGCGATTTCATCAATATAATCATTTTCAATTATTTAGGTGTTTTCCGTAATTCCTTCTGCATCCAAATTTCTCTTTTAGAATTATCATCAAATATATCAAAATCTACCTTTTGCATTGTCAAGTTCAGAGGTGTAAGATTATAATCTGAAGCAACAATAATATCATGAAATTTAGACGTTCTCTGTTTATCATGAATCAATATATATATATATATATATATATATATATATATATATATATATATATATATATATATATATATATATATATATATATATATATATATATATATATATATATATATATATATATATATATATATATATATCCATCAAGAAGTAAAAGATCAAAGAACTTAAAATTGGTGGTTCACCAGGATATATAACAAGCAACAAGACCTATCATAAGATAATGCATGGTACATAAGGAAGAAGAGATCTGACTGCAATATTCAGAAGGACTTGATAAAGTTTAACAGTTCATAATAATTGAAGCATTTACATTTGAAAAACAATACTGCAAAAGAAGACTGCAGGAACTGATAAAATTCTGAAGGACTTACATTAATGCTACACTCTTCGAAAGACTTCTTCGAAGAAAAGTGAAAGTGTTCTATGTAAAACAACTTAAGAAACACACTCTTCATATAAAGAAGAACTGTATTCAGGATTTTCACAATTAACCATCTTATAGTGAATAACAAATTGAAAGACGAGAAAATATTTATGGTTAACCCTCATCCGGAGAAGGCTTTTGACAGAACACTGAGAAGAGCAGTATGAGAGTCTTAGGAAACGAGAAGTGATTTATAGATTTATAGAAAGAATTCTAGAAATCAACTAGAATTGTCATTGGAAAACAATATAGGAAACAATCAGGAAAGGAAGAAATGTTCTGGATTACATTTTCACCATCAACCAGCCCATAGAAAAGAACAGACTAAAGGACAAAATGTCATTTGAGGTATTCTTTAATCTGGGAAGGCTTTCGACAGACAATTGAGAATAGTACTGAAAGAGTGTAAGGAAAAGAGGAGTGAATTATACACTTATGATGGTGACACCTGGAAAATGTGCTAGCTCATATTAATAGCAGGATTGCCATTGAAATACTAACATCCAGAATTATAGATCTGGAGAGAGCAGAATGCTGAAAACAGTAGTAAGTGAGAGGAGTCTAAGGAAAAGAGGAGTAAATTATAGACTGATAAAGAGTATCAAAAGCCTTTAAGAATGGTATATCAGTATAATGTGACAACAATATTGAAATACGAAAATGCATCAAAGATAGGGGAAGAAGAATCCTGACATCTATATTCAGAAAGTATTGGAATAATTCATCTGCTCAAATGATTGTAGTATTGGCATTATATTTCCAAAAGAAACGAAGGCATCCAACAAGTTATATATATATATATATATATATATATATATATATATATATATATATATATATATATATATATATATATATATATAATGCTGTGAAGATTCAGTAAGGGTCTAGGAAATCAGTTGTACTGAGACTGATATATAGTTAACATCATTGTAATATAAATGAAGGTTCATAACGTGATTTACAAATTTGTGGGTACTTGAATTTCATTTCTGCTTCCGACACTTCGATTCAGAAGATGTTTGTTTTTCTGGTAAGCAAATTGTGTGAATTTTTGTCAATTTGAAGTTATACAATATAGTTATGTACAGGAAATCACATAAGGTAAACTCTATATATTCTTATTTCATTACTAAGTTCTCGCCTTTATCTTTTAGATACGTTCAAGAAATTTTAAATTGAGGAGAATTTTCAGTTTCTATTTCATTAATATTCTTGAGAAGTAATTCCTCCATCTTGCTGTCCTAAGCTCATATATTTTTCAATTTTAATGCTTCCTCGATTGGAGAAAGTTGATATTTTCAAATTCAATTGAGACAGTACTGAATAGAAAATTGTATGGTTGCTGAGTCAGTATTCGTAAAACAATACTGAAAGCTGCGTTACCATAAGGATGTGTTAAGTAGTATATGAGAGAGTTCCATATAACATAAAGAACTATTAAATATAAATATCAGTGTATCTAATGAGACGTTCATTATAGTTAGAGATGGATATGAAAAGACGTTCAGTATATTTTGCGTTTAGTGCATTAGGCTTTTTTGTATATTATGCGTTTTTGTATATTAAGCGTTTTTGTATATTGGGGTTTCTGTATCGTTTCGTCTATTAGGCGTTTTTGTATATTAGACGTGTATTGGGCGTGTGATGTAGATCGCAACTGGTCTATCCGTAATCAGTAACAAGATTGTACCCCAGTATATCTTATATTTTCTGTTTTCAAGTACTGCCTAGAACAAACCACACCCTAACACAGCATTTCGTGTAACAACGTCGGGCATCCGCCAAGATGATAGTCTTAGCCCGGGTCTACTATTTGATACTGTTATGGACCAACTTGAGTATTGGATCATGCAATGTACAATCTCTCTATAAAAGAAGACCATTGAAAAACCTGTTGAAAACTTGGGACTGTATTCCACTGTATTAAACAAAAACCTGGGAAAACCAGAGAGTAAAACATTGATACTTATCATCTCTTTATAGACTTCAGAACAACGTACTACAGTATAAATAGAAAATAATTATATCAAGCAATGTTGGAGCAGGGAATCCCCGAAAAATTGCCTAACTTCACCAAAATGACATTGAACAGAGAAAAATGCAGAGTAAAGTTGGGATCGGGGCTATCAGATACTTTTTATACTTATTAGAGACTTGAAAAAGGAGACTCCCTCTCATGCCATTTATTCAACATAGCCCTTGAGAAAGCAATTAGAGACTCTGGTATACAAACAAAGAACATAATTTTCATTGAATCGGTGCAATCATTAGCATTTGCAGATGATATTGATATTGTGGGAAGAACTAGAGCAGCTACAACTGAAGCCTTCTATGCACTTCAGACTGCAGCAAAATACAAAGGACTTGAAAAGGAGACTTCCTCTCATGCCATTTATTCAACATAGCCCTTGAGAAAGCAATTAGAGACTCTGGTATACAAACAAAGAACATAATTTTCATTAAATCGGTGCAATTATTAGCATTTGCAGATGATATTGATATTGTGGGAAGAACTAGAGCAGCTACAATTGAAGCCTTCTATGCACTTCGGACTGCAGCAAAATACAAAGGATTAACGGTAAATGAAGAAAAACCAAATTTATGGCGGTAACAGGCAGAAATTTCAATCTACATCTGCTGAAAATAAATTAATACGTGTTTGAACAAGTACATCAGTTCAACTACATAGGAACTATTGTTAACATAAATAATGACAACAAAATTGAAATTAAAGAGGGAATAAACATGACTAATAGATGTTATCGTGGATTAAGGAACCAGTTAAAATCTAGATACATCAGCAACAAAACAAAAATACAACTATTAAAAACCGATTGTGCTATATGGCAGCGAATGCTGGACAATCAACAACGAAGACGAAGAGAAGCTGTTACTTTTCGAGAGAAAGATCTTGAGAGAACTCTTTGGCGCAACGAAAGAAAATGGAGTATGCATTATTCAATACAATCACGAACTCCAACTAAAATATAGGTCAAAGTTATAAAGGCCTCTCAAATAAGGTAGTTAGGACACATATATAGATATGATGAGGAGAACCCTGTTAGAAAGATGACTTTCCAAACATCCGAAGGAAAGAGAAAGAGATGCAAATAAAGAACCAGATGGTTGGATTGAGTGAAGAAATGGTTGCTAGAAGTGGGGGTAAACCGATGAAGGATGATGGCGTTGAACAGATCTGGAAGAAGTGTACTGACAGAGACAGCCTTCGCCGGTAACCGGCAGTAAAGCTTGTGAAGAAGAAGATTAGAAGTATATATTCTGCGACATCCTTATTATCAAGGATAATGAACAGTGTTATTAGTACCTTTGGATATTGTATCTTCCCAGTTCTTGTCTCACTGTCCGTGGCTAACAATACAGTATGGTTTTTTCACTCTGAAAGTAATTTTAATCAAAATTAAACAAATTCTTTTTTTATTCTCTACTCTTCGGAGGAGGCGATGCCAGTCCTGTCACGCCAGTGATCGCCCCAGATGATTTATCTTGTATGTTTACTCGTTTATTGAAGAAGGCCAAAAGTTATCGGAAAGATCTTCGAAGGAAGCGAGTTTCACAGCACCCAAGACCTGTAAACAATAAAATTTTCGAAGAGAGAGCTAAGTGGCTTTCCAACACCAAGCTTTTCAGTTCTTCAGAGCATTCACCGTGAGGGAATCTATCAAAAAGAGAGACAAGTAACCTGCCGCCTTCGAGCGATAGGTTAGATATCACAAAAGATCTCTGGGTGAAGAATGAGGTGCACTGCTCTTTTTTATCACTATCCAATAGAAGTAATGAATGTTTGGGTGTGGAACCCCCACACATGAAAACAATGTTCCAGACCAGGTCGCAACCTGTGCCTTGTTTGAAAGCATTAGCTATGATGGCGTGAAGTACTAATCAGCCCTGAAAAGAAAATTGAGTGTACCTGAAGCAAATTTGAAAATGGCTGTCACGTAACCATGCCAGCAAACTCTAGTGATCGTTGTCTGACAGTTTTCAGCAGATCATTCAATTGCTTCTCTTATGAAGCAAATAATTTGATGTCAACCATATACAACAGGTAAGAGATGGTGTGATGGTTCCTATCTGCTTTTATCTTAAATCCGTATCCTGTTATATTGAACATTGAAGACAATGGGCTCATAGCCAGACAAAACCATAGTGGACGCAAAAAGTCTCCTTGCAAAATTCCACGACATATGGGTATCTTGTCGTTTTAATTGACGTATTGTTCATGCTAACCTGCAGAGACGTGCACCAGTGTATCATTGTTGTCTTCCAGAATTCTACCAGAAAATGATGAATTTTGTATATCTGTGATACTTCGACAAGCCAAGAATGGGTGGTATTATCGAATGCCTTCAGATAATCGAGAAAACCTGAATGAGCATTCCGATGCCCTCCGTGTGCCTGTTTCATTTTCACAGAATCCATGATGAGTTGTTGCTTGCATGCGTGGTGTTTCTTTCTTCATCCCTTCTGCTCCTCTGCTAATATATTGTTGTCGTCAAGGTGTTGATATATTCGATTGAATATGCATGAGGAGAGTATTTTGTAGATCGTTGGCAGACAAGTGATTGGCCTATACTGAGAAGGATCTTGTGTTCTATCGCTTTTAGGTAGCATATATGTTGGCTTTGTGTAAGGAAAGTGGGTGTTTTTCTGGGATGTTGAAGAACATACGTGAGCTGTTTCGCTAGGGCTCCATGGAGCTCATTAAACTTCTTGTACCAGAAGTTGTGGATATTGTCTATACCTGTGGCCTTCCAATGGTTGGTCGCTCTGACTGCTTCACTGCTACTGCGATTTCGTCCTCCGTTATTCCTTCGAAGTCCATATGTTTGATATCGAGTCGTTGTTTTTCATTTATGATCCATTCAGCATTTTATTGTGTCCTTTGGGGTTCGACCATATTGACTAATAGTCGGGCAAGCACTGTGCGTCCAGTACTTCTCTGTCATTATTAGTCGCTGCTTTGTTATTTACCTTATGAAAATTGGCCGAGCTTCGGAGAAACCCTTGGTTTTGGTGTTTCCTTTCAGTGCACTTGATATATCTAAGGAGCCTTTTTTTTTCTCGGATTTTCCGCTTCAAATTGTCCATATAAACGTCGATGTGTTGTTTGTGATCAGGGTGTTGTCTTGTCGTAACAATTTTTCTATAAATTTTGCGTATGTGATTTCAAGCGCCTTGAGGGTTTATCATTTCTTAGGAATTCTGTGAGGCGACCGATTTCAGCTCTAATATTATCAATATCCTTCTCCAGTCATTTTTACCATGGTGGTTTCCTGACGCTCTTTGGCTCAGCTCAACTCAAAGTTGTGGAGACTAGTTGTTTGTGTAGTCGAAGAACCGCTACTGCTCCACAGTAGATCGAAGTTTGAATATTCTCCAAGGTGATCTAATCTTGCCAAATACATAAATTCGTGCTGCTGATTCGGCTCAGGAGGACGATCTATGTTAATATTCGTTTCCGTGGCTCCAATGCTATCTGCAACACTGTCATATACTCCGGCTGGTATACCGTTATGAGTATCATTTCACTTCTGAGTTCCATTATGACCTATTCTCGTATGCTTTGAGCGTTTCTGGAGGAAATAGCATATTTTTACGATTGTTCTTCGTTAGTCCGAAATTCTCTGCTCGGATATGTGCTGCAAAACCGGATATTTTTCTACGAACGCAAGATGTAACGCGTATCTGTATGCTGTCATTTCTGATTCCAAGTTTGTAATCTTGAAATTGGAACGATAATGAAGGAATTCATTTCTGGGGTCCACTTCATGCGTTTCCTAGGGAGACCGGCTCTCGTGATCGTAGGCATAATGGCTTGCGCCATCGTTGAAATCTCAACATTCGGTTGGGTGGTATTGATGTTGTTTCCATTTGGTTTTGTTTTGCAGTATCCTTACTTGAAATCACGCTGCTTTCGTCGCTAACGGAGGAAGACTGTGATTCACTTTCTGAACAAGACCCTCTTCCTAAATCTTGAACGCGACAAGAGGTTATGGTGGTACAACGTCGATTCACACGTTTATCTGTAGATTTTACATTATTGGATAATTTGCATTTTATACCTACTGCCAGGTTAAGCTAAGTCCGTACTCAGAGTTAATATTTCTGAGCCCCCTGAGGGGCTTATCATTATTATATTAATAGGCGCTTTTAGCACATAACTAGTGCGACAGTAATTACAAAAAAGTATTTCGTCACTTATTGTAACTCTGCTTGAAACATAGTTACATGTCAACAATATCAGCAAAGTTATATTATTTGAGCTTTTGTGGAAAAGAATCTAGTCTCCTGCGCGGTCAGGTTGGATCTTTATAGCAACTTTAGAATGCTTGAGGGGAACCAAACATACATTAAAAATTTGTTTCGAACTTTTTCGAAATTGAAGGTGTCAGAATGATAAAATGGTGACTACTCGAGATTGTTCTACAAAGAGCTACATAATATGACTGTAATTAATCAAATATGGATAAATTATAACATCATTATTCGGGTAGAATTAAATTGCGCAACATTTATTGATATTAATTATTGTCACGAGGGATCCGAAAACCTTTTAACGACGGCAGTACTTGCAATGCATGATTATCTATCTATATTCATAGATCTTCAAATCATCAACAAAGGGTGAACACTGAACCAATATCTATGTAAAGAGAAAATAAAATGAGACATAAGTAGCTTCCTTGCGAAATATCAGATGTGATGTATATTTAAATAAATTCAAAATTTTTCATCTCTGCCAATTGAATTAAGCTTCTACAGTGGCTGCGCAACTATTAGAGAATTCCTCCTGAAAACCCTGCTGCTTGAATAACTCAGTCTCATAATTTACTTAGTCGAAAGCCTTGACTAATTTCAGTGTAACAGCTATCAACTTCATTTCCTTTATGTAATTCATCACAAATACCTCCTTGATCAAAAAGTTCCCGACTTTTATTAATAAAATCAAAAATACAAAGGTATTCATCAAAATCAATATTGTCTCCTTCAGAGTACTCTCCATTGACTGCAACACACTAATACCAGCGCTTGATCCAATCCTCAAAACACTTTTTATATTCGATTTGCGGTATGGCCTTTACGGCAATCTTCGGTTTTTCCATTATTTCCTCTAAAACGCGTTCCCCGGAGCGGTAACTTCAGCCGACCGAACTGGAAAAAATCACAGGGAGCCAAATCAGGTGAATTTGGTGGTTGTTGTATGGTATTGGTGCTGTTCTTACCCAAATGGTCAAGGATAATGAAGGCATTTGAGACGGCGCGTTATCGTGGTGTAAATTCCATGAGTTCTTTTGCCACAATTTTGGTCGTTTTTGGCAAACAGCTTCACGAAAACGCCTCATAACTCCCAAATAATATTCCTTGTTGTTTGTTTGACCTTTTAGAAGGAATTCATGGTGCACAACACCATAGCAGTCCCTGAAAACCGTGAGCATCGCTTTCTTTCTCGACTGAAAACGACGTGGTTTCTTCGGCCTTGGCTCATTCGGTGCACGCCATTCACTCGCTTGATGTCTGGACTGCGTGTCATACTCATAAACCCACGTCTCGTCTCCCGTAATGATGAACATTTCCAACGTGTTCAGAACACTAATTTCATTTTTAACACAAAATTTAATGCAAATGCGTTGATCTTGTTTTGATTAATTTTGAAAATTAAAAAAATCGAGAACACACTGAGAGGTTAATGTAAACAACACGACGTAACTTCGTCAAATCTCAATGGATGTCGCTGAAAATTAGAGGAATATGAACAACAGTTGTACCAATCTAACGAAAAGAAAATAATTGAAATCGGGTACCTTAGGGCGCCACATGGTAACAAAGTCGGGAACTTTTTGATCAAGGAGGTATATTGACAATATACAGGGTGCTTCAAAGAAAACTGAACAGAGGCTATATCTACCGAGATATTCATTTCTGATCAAAACGCAGAAACAAGTCAATTTTTCTTTCAAGAGGGACATCTTTTGGGGTACAAAACGTGCCTGAAATATAAACCCCCTAATAGGGGGTTGCAATCCTTAAACATATTGAATAGGAAATATGAGTCGAGTGATGACTCAAAAGAAAAGTGGTATCTTTGTCTACATCACTCGAACGAATATCCATTTCTAATTGAAAACTGTGAAGGATACAGGGTGAGCAACTGAAAGATAGGGAAGACTATTTCCCTGAGACTATTCAAGTTTCAGTGAAGTAAAATGGAACGAACAGATCCATGCTGATCAATTGCAGTCATCATCAAGTACCATCCTCATCTCGAATTTCAACCCCTAGAGCAGGGGTGACCACCCTTGAAAATTTGGAAGAGGGCAGATTCATTCCTGATCAAAGGCTCTCATCTTCCGAAACACCATTCACATCTCAAATTTCAACTGTTCCATTTTTTTGCA
This sequence comes from Cryptolaemus montrouzieri, assembly GCA_013387265.2. Classification (NCBI taxonomy): domain Eukaryota; kingdom Metazoa; phylum Arthropoda; class Insecta; order Coleoptera; family Coccinellidae; genus Cryptolaemus; species Cryptolaemus montrouzieri. The sequence goes on along the minus strand of JABFTP020000185.1, from coordinate 46,485,007 downwards.
CTAATACTTAATAGCTCAGGGCGATAGATAGTCTCCTCTATTTTTCAGTAGCTGACTCTGTATCTTCTACAGTTTTCAATCGAAAATGAAAATTCGTTCACGGGGATGCAGATGGAGATACCACTTTTCTTTTGAGTTATCATTCGGCCCATCTCCCTTATTCAAAATGTTCAAGGATTGCACCCCCGCTTAGGGGGTTGATATTTCAGGCAATTTTTGTACCCCAAAAGTTGTCCCCCTTGAAACAAAAATTGACTTGTTTTTGCGTTTTGATCAGAAATGAATATCTTGGTAGATATAGCCTCTGCTTTGTTCTCGTTGAAGCTCCCTGTATAACTAAGTCATTGTAGATCTTACGTTCTAAGGCAATCATTTGAGAAATACTTGTCAAAAGTTTATCCAGTAGAAAATTTTCAAAAAATTTTTGGGACAATTCGAAATACTACTTGTACAGTAATTTTCAATATTACTAGTGTTGCCAGTTTTAAAAATTGCTGTGATAACACTCGATTTCTATTTCAAGGTACAGTATCCACTAGTAAGAGATCTGATGAATAAGTAACATACTCATGCAGCTAATGTTTCGCTGTTGTTACGAAGAAATATGGGTTAAAGACCATTCCGACCACAACATTCTGTCAATTTAAGATCTTGTAATTTGGCCTTGATCTCATCTGAATCTATCTTAAGAAAATGTATTTCAAATGTAGTATTCTGTTAGGAGAAGGTAAAAATGATGGAGACATCTTGGAAGATTTCAAAAATGCTCATAGAAAAAATCAACATTCTCCACCAGAAGATGACGTTTTGTTATTCAGAAACATGATGGATGGTAAAGTAAAAACAAATGGTTGTTGTTCTTATTTTGAAAAGACTGAAAACGTTTGGAATTCGATTTGATCGCGCTTTCAGTTGACTCACAAAACTTTAGGTAATATTCATGAGTTAATTGTTACACAGCCATTATTCGGTATTTAATATTTTTTTATGTGCAACCTTTCTTTAACAATGAGATCTCTGAGTTTGACAGAAAACCAAACGGAAAATCTAGATGAAAGAAAAATGATTCGTGTAACATATCTAGCAATGACTCTATCAAGTACATCATAAGAGCGAATTACACAAGTATCTAAATTGTCATCAGAAAACTGAAAATCTCAATCAATATTAAAAAGGGATTGATTAAGGTCAACGAAGTTACATCTAGTAAAATCAAGATTTAAATCAGGAAAAAATTAATTTCTTTGTTTCCAGACATGGAACATCGAATTCGAATAGCCACCCTAAACAATTAGGGTTAATAATATATGAATAGCTAGACGCACTACCACGTGGGGATCGCTATTGAAGTAAAGATCTGTTGAAGCCTTTTATATTATTAACCTGAAATAGGTTTGACCGTCCAAAGGTATTACCCTCAACTGAAACAGGATTAATGGGGGATACAGCAACTGCCAATTCATCATTAGTCCAAGGGAAATTATTTAGATTGTTGTCACTGAATAAAAATAAGTGTGCGTTATCGAAGTTTAAGATAACACACATAAATTCAACTGTGCCAATTAATTAAGTGTAGTTACAAGAGAGTAGTAATTAAACTCTCTCACGTTCATTGAAGTTCTTCTTCTCTTCTTCTTCCTGCACGGAGCCCTTATGGGCAGCACTCAGGCCGTTTGGCCCATTAACATATGCTTGCCGTTTCATGTTATTTTCTTATTAGTCTTGCAGACACTTTTGATAAAGCTTGCAAGACTGTTGTTGGGGGTTCCTGGATCATCCGGTCGCTGAATGTTTCAATGCCCAAGGTGTCTGGTCACCTCATGAGCGGGACATGTTGTTTTGTCATTTTCTAGGTAACCACGGCACTGTTTGGTGTTCCGCCAATAGGCCAACTAGTATCCCAACAGACTTTTAATCGAGGGACAATAGTTCATATACTCCCTTATTTGACTGCGGTCCCTTTATGAGCCTTTTCGACTGTCTCAGTCACAAGATGCATGCCTAATAGTTCAGGGCCTCGGTGGTGTTCCAGTTTTGAAAGAAAAAAGGCATAGTCAGAATTGGTTCTGGTCCCATTGGTCTAACAGCTTTTGCTTTTTTGGCAAGAATGTCTGCTATCTTATTTCCTTCGATGCCCTGTAGGCCAGGCATCAAAGCAGAGTAACTCTGTTTATATCACTAAGTTGTCTAAGTGCTGCTTTGCATTCGTCAACTAGTTTGGATGTAACCATCGTATCTTTCAGATATCCAACGACATTCTGGCTGTCAGAGCATATGTAGATGTATGCGTCTCTGTAGTTCCTGTGTGGGTTTTCCTGTACATATCGGAGAATGCAATTATTTCTTCGTGTGTTACGGTGACATTGTCTACCAGAGCAATCGTAATGTTTGCCGTTGGGCCGTGGACGCCGATGCCTGAACCCATCCCGGTTTTGGATCCTTCCGTAAACCAGGTAGGGTACTGTGGGATGAGTAAGATGTGGGGTGGGGTCCAAGTTTCTTTCGGTGGAATGATGATCTTGAAGGGTTCGTCAAAGTGGAAGGTGGCTCTCATTCGATCTCCTCTTGTGAGAAGGTCAGGTCAGAGTTCTCTAATTCTGTTAAGGAATGTGGAGTGTCTAGAAGTTGGATTTCTGTCCCTCCACATAGCTCCTTCTCAGAATCTCAAAAAGGCCCTCATGGACGCCTCCTCATCCACTATGTGTAGTGGAGGGACACCCAGTAGACACTCCATAGAGACCGTGGGTGTGGATCTCAAGGCTCCCGAGACTACTAGACAATCTTGCCTTTGGAGCTTGTTAATTTTGTTCCGCTTTATCTTCTTGTCCAGTGCAGACTACCATACTATGGCCACATAGGTCATAGCGGTCTCATCACTGTCGTGTATAACCGATATTTTTAGTTTGTTTCGAGTCAGTTTAGCACTCTTTGCGTTTGTCTTTGGATGTGATTGTCCCAATTTAGTTTGGCATAAAGCATCACACCTAGATATTTCTCTTTTTTTACTAGTATTAGTTCCTCATTTAAATTAATGGGTTTCTTCTTTTGTTTGAATTAACAGACAAGTAGTTCTCTCTGCACCATTGTTCAGTCATTTCAGAGCGTTCTGCGCAACTTCACAAATGGTGCTGCGATATTTTCACGAACAAGGAGTATTAGATCGTCGGCAAAACCCACAGCAAAGTGCCCAGCATCGGCAAGGGCTTCTAGGAACCCATCCACCACGAGGTTTCATAGGAGAAGAAATAGTACACCCCCCCCCTTAGGACATCCCCTGCGGGCGGTCCCGCAGACTATGGACTCACAGTGGTAATCCTCGATGCGCCTGGTCGACAGCAGACCTCCCACCTTCCTTTTTATGGTTTTGTCTTCTTTTCTATCTACGATAGCTTCATCTATTGACTTATAAAGTGTGTTGTCGAAAGCTCCCTCTGTATCTTGGGATACTAATTCTAGAGTAACTTCGTCTTTTTCAGTCTTTTCCCAAAATACTCTACTAAAGAGTGTAATGCTGAGTCGACTGATCCACCTTGGTCGTAGGAGGAAGGTGAGACTAATTGGTCTAAAATCTTTGGCGACTTATGTACGATCTAGATCGGCTTGGGAATGAAGACATCCTGAACCTTTTTCGCTCAGTCTGTGCCAAACTTCATTCACGTTATTGTGCTGGTTTTTGCACCTTTTTAATCTCCTATTGAGTCCCAGATATGATCGATGGGATTGAGGTCTGGACTTCGTGCAGTCCAAACCATTGAGGGTATTTTCTAAAAATATGAGCATTGTGAGGTCTAGCGTTATGATGCATAAATAAAAGGTTTTCACCCATGTTTGCCGCAAAGGGTACAATATGGTTTTTCAATATCTGCAACGTAACTTTGAGCTTTCAGGATTCCAGTATTTATAATGATCAGATCAGTGTGGGCATTCAGAAAAAATTGCACTGGACATAACATTATTCAACCTCACCAAAACCATAGTACAAACTTACTGGTAAAATTCCATTGGGCTCTTTGATGTGCTGCGGATAGAGCTGGATTCTCTAATCCTCAAACGTAATTCTCTGAGACGTTGTCGTATCGTTTCCTACAAAAATAAAATTTGAAATATTGAAATTATACGCTAATCTCTTCGAACAGTGTAATTTTTTTAATCATGTATCGATTTGAATATTATTTTTTGAAGAACAAAAACATCTTTTCCATGAATTCGGCGCATGGTTGTTTTTCAATAGTTCTTTCATGGAATACTTTTCTACTCATTTGCAACCAATCAATATATTTTCGATTGCTATGATATGATCCCAAAAAGCTCACCATTTATCAACGACAATTTCATCTAACTATATAATCTGCTAAATATATTCATCCTTCATTTTTGATCAAATAGAATGAATTTGCTTAGCAGCAAAAAAACATGTGATGTAATTCAGAGGACTTTTGCTTATTATGAAAATTGAAACGTAGTAGAATAATCAGTATTTTTCGTTAGCACACGACATCTTAAATCACTCTGTTGCATATTTTCAGTGATGTTTTCAATTGCTGCTAAAAATTGAGAGGTGACAAATCCAGTGACCTTGCTGGTCACTCAATTTGTTTTCTACTATCGATCTAGCTCCCAAATAATTATTGTCTCACTGAATATCAAATTGCAAGGGAGCATCAACTTGCTGAAAATGTAGTTGAATTTTCTGAGAGTCAGATCGTTTCTCAAAACTCGATTATTCTGGGACAAATCAATTCTTCTAGCTGTTCCATTTAGACTGCCCACAATTACGAATGATCCAACAAGATTGTTTCCTTACAACACTATCCAAAAATTTAATTCTTGTGCGGTTCGTATTTCTATTTCCCTGTACAATGTAGAATTCCAGGTATCTGAGTCTCGGTAATTGTATCTGTTCAGTCTGTCCTCCGTTGAATATGAAAGTACGTCAAGGAGAAGTTTGAGGTAATTACTCATATTTTCTCTCAAATTTTCGCTAATTTGCAGGCAACGGCCAGAATTATCTTCATTCAGGTCGTGGTTCGTGGTGCAATCTTAATTTTTTGAGATGAAATTTTGTGATGTGAGTAGTACCTGATACGCCAATTTGGTTGGATAATTTCCAAACACAGTGAGTGTGGTCCATTTGTAGATAATTTCTGATGAGACGTGTACTTTTTTTTTCTAAGCATTTTGATATATTGGTGACACTTATATGTCTGGTGGAATTATGTGTTTCATTTACACAACTGGTCATTCGAAAATAAAGTCACTCGATTTTTTCTCCTTCATTGACTGATTACATTTTTTTCGACACCATGGGAAATGATACATCATGCTTTCAGTCCTCCCTTGAAATAATTGCTTCTAATTTTTGTATCAGAGAATTGACATATTTGTGAATCACTCGTTCCTCTACATGATTTTTGTTGATATTCTTGCTGTTCCTTTCACGCAGCTATTATTTTGAAAATAAAGTGACACGGCTCATATTCTTTCCTCAATACACTATTTTCTCCTAAGTATCGAATAATAGTGCCGGCTCGGTGGTCTAGAGGATGTGATACTCGTCTTCTACGCAGAGTAACCTGGGTTCTATCCCCACAAAGTTGGTGCGATTTTTCGGATTTTGGGAATTGTTTGAGTGTCCATCTTTCGGAGGAGATGTTAAGCTGTCAGTCCTGTCTAACAGAGATGTGTTGGATATTAAGGATCCCTTCTCTCGACACGAGAGGGGTACGGCAAAATTCTAGGGTTAGTGAGCTGACAGAATTCCCCTGCGTGTCATTGGCCGTAAGGCGGAAATAGAGCACGTTAAAGGAATAACAAACATAAGTGATGCAATCCTTATTATGAAAATTGAGATGTAGTACAAAAATCAGTATTTTTCGTGAGCATACTTGCTGCTAAGTGTTTTTATATTTCTTACACTGCAGTTCTTTACCAATTTTTCTCAAATTAATTTCCAGAGGCACCAAAAACAGAAGATGAAATAGGGATTATTCAAGGGTGAAGTGATAAGAATTATTTAGGGGTAAAATTATAAATATATATTTATTAACAATAATATCAATTATGATTGTTTAGTGGACAACGATATTTATGAATCAACGGTTATTTCCATCTGTTCCGAAAAATTCAGTTTTGGACTACTTGTCTTCACTTTTAATATGAATCAGCTCATAATTAATTCAAGATTCAAATCAGTTAAACACAGATAATAAGTTCATCAAGTTAAATTTGACTGGTATGAAAAATTTCATGAGATACTCACATAGTTTGAATGAACTTCGGAATACTAATCTACATTCTACCGCCCACTCTATCGAAATAGATAGGAAGTTCTGCAAAATTGATAATCAAAATGTTCGTAGCTACTTTAATTACATTACGGAAGAAAATGGAAGTTTCGAAAATTTCCTCTTGGAGTGGAATAAGGATTTAGGTCGTCAACAAATGATTACGAAATTCAATTTCCAACTTTTAATTCGAAAACTATTTGACTCGATTATGCAAAAAGTTGGGAAATTACAGAGTACACAATTATAATTCATGACATACCTAGCAGACTGCCACTTTAAATGAATCACCTTCAAAGAGAATTTGAATATGTTGCAATTACATTTGGATGCATTAATTTAAATTACTTCGATTTCAATTAGAAAGTCTATGATTTCTTTCTGGAACAATATGCATTTCGATAATTTGTAAGAAAATTATTTGTTACTTCACAACCTTAAAACTCAGTAGATCTTCGAATTGAATTATTCTTATCTCCTTTTTGATTTCTTTTATATTTAACCTAAATGTAACCAAAGAGATATTGATTTAATTCTATTTGAGTAAGGAAACAGTAGATTGTAACAAATTTCTTGAAGAAGAATACGTTTTCGGCTTAGGAACTTGAGCGGACTATACCTTTATTCATTTTAAGCTGTTTGCTTTCAGTCGCATTTATTGATCATAAAGAATCCCTTGATAACTATCCAAATAGATTTAAGGTTTGATTCAATAAGGGCCATTAATTATGCCGACTTTGAGCATGTCACGTCAACCACCTACCCCGAACCATACCCTACCAACTAAATCTTCAAAGAGAATAAAGGTCAAGCTAGCAAACTGTCAGAAAGGACTTTCGATTATCAAAATGAATCGATAAGTTTTTGAATTAAATTTTCAATATAGAGTGTTCCAACTACAAAAAGATCATATCTTATAATAATTGAATCACATGTATTTTGAATGACTGATAGTAATAATTGATATCAGTATTGAATTAAGTATTTATGCATGTTAATTTGAAAGAGTAGGGATAAACCCTCAGCCCACAGCATCCCCAAAACTTCAGATTTTCTATCGCAAAAAGTATCGCTAGATACCTCATTGGAAAATTCCCTTGATGCTCTGAACGAATTTAGTCCACACTATGTGTTAGGAGACGGCGTCTACACAGGTGTTAAAAATGAGGAATTCATTCCGCTGATTAGATGGGTACAGCAGGTCTAGTGAATTGAACTCAATAGTTGTATTCGTTGCAGAAGGAATTCTTTGAAGGTATAATCAATTGAAGACAAAGTTACTTGTTACTTTCCATTTTCGTAAGAGTTGTGCCAAAAGAGCGGCAAGAAAATTTAACATAAATGATTTAGAGAATCAACAGTATGTTAAACTACTGAGTGTCGTGGGATCCAAGCAATTGAGCTGAAAGTTACTGAAAAAGCTGTTCGAAACGACCCCCACCCTAGCTCACTATAATATTATAAACAGTTCAGAGGCATTAGGTGTTTATCATTTGAATTTGGGAGGCTTTTACTTGGTAAAATTCCATTATCAAGAATAAAAAACAAGTACTGTGTTTTAAGGAATTTTACTTAATAATTGAATAATTGAGATTCGTAACGCGTTTCACTACACCGTAGCTTCTTCAGACGAATGAATATACAGAAAATGTTCTTGAGTAATTAAAAGCTTATTGGGTTGCTTCTTCTTAAGTAGTTATTTATGACAGGTATATCCAATAAAATTAAGGAATAGACTGCCCCCGAAGAAATTCAATAGAGGTGAAGGGCTTAAATCGACTTGTTCATTGATGAGTCTACCTGAGTGTTTGTATTTATTGATTTCAAAAGTTTCCCAAAAATCTATCTTCCAATATTTATTATCTGTATGCAAAATTTCAAACTGTGGGTCGAAAGAGTGATTATTTTCTAAGAGATGATTCGCGTAATTCAAATCTGATTTTTGATTTGAAAAACTGCGTTTATGTTCCGATATTCTAATATTAAAATTTCTATGAGTTCTATCAATGTAGAAATTATCACAGTCATTGCAATTCAATCTATAAACACCTGATTTATTGTTTTCACCTGGTTTGGTTTTATTATTTTTTATATATTTGCCTAAATTATTATTAGTTTGGAAAGCTATGTTGAAATTATTGCTACTCAAGAATGATTTCAGTTTCTTACTTGTAATGCAAACGTAGCTTAAGGTGTTGAATTTTTGTTTCATTTTATCGACAGGGTAAACTTCATTCAATGCGATTCTACTTTGTCTTTTATTTAAAATATTATTTATTAGTTAGGGTTTGTAACCATTATTTTTGCTATTTGTTTGATCAAATTTAATTCTTTGTTGAAATTTTCTGGTGATAACGGGATGTTAATCAATCTATGAATAAAACTATTGAATGCTGACATTTTATGTTGATATGGATGACACGACGAGTTATGCATTATAATATCTGTATGTGATGGCTTATGGTAAAATGCGAAAACATGTTTTCCATTTTCATTCGAAATTGTTACGTCTAAGAAATTTATCGAATTATTGCTTTCTATTTTGGTTGTGAATCCAATTTTGGATGTAATGAATTTATATGATTTTCGAAAATTTTTAACTGTCTATCTGCTCCTGTAAAGCAAATAATGATATCGTCTACATAGCGATACCAGTTTAAACAATATATACTGAGTGGATGATTATGAATTAATTTCTCTAAGTTATTCATGAATATTTCTGCTAACAGGTGTTTATAGTCACAATTCTCCTCAGCAATTCGTCTGAATATTCTCGCTGCGTAGCGTTTTTGAATGAACCAAAAATTGAGAGAAAACAAATCGAGTGACCTTGCTGGCTACTCAATTTGTTTCCTTCTACCGATCCAACTCCCAACAGAATTATTGTATGAATATTCATCACTGAAATATCAGACTGCAGGGTAGCATCACCTTGTTGAAAATGTTGAAAATTTTCTGAGAGTCAGATCGTTTCTCAAAACTCGATAATTCTGAAATAACTCAATTCTACTAGCAGTTGAAGATAACCGTCTCCATTCAGACTACCCACGATATCGAATGGTCTAACAATATTATTTCCGTTAAACACTATCCAAACGTTTAATTCTTGTGCGGGGTGTGTATCTATTTGCCAGTACACCGGAGAATTCTGTGTGTCCCAGTCTCCGTAATTGAATTTGTTCAGTTCGTCCTCCATTGAGCATGAAAGTACGTCAAAGAAACAAATATTATGGAACAGTTTGAGATAATTACTCATATTTTCTTTCAAATTTTCGTTAATTTACAGGCGACGGCCAGAGTTATCTTCATTCAGTTGGTGGATCATGGTGCAATCTTAATTTATTGGGATGAAATTTTGTGATGATCAAATATTCTGAAGTCAGTGGTACCTGGTACGCCAGTATGGTGGAATTATTTCCGAATGCACTGAGTGTTGTCAATTTGTAGATGATTTTCGATAGGACGTGTTACTTTTTTGTTTAAGACTTTTAATATATTTGTCACAGCTCTATGTCTGGTAGATTTGTGTGTTTTCTTCACACAATTGGTAATTTGAAAATAAAGTCACTCGATTTTTACTTCTTTTTCAACTGATTACACTTTTTTCGACACCATTAGAAATGCTTTATCATGCTTTCAGTCCGTCCTTAAAATAATTGCTGAAAATTTTTGTATCAGAGAATTGACATATTTGTGAATCACTCGTTCCTCTGCATGATTTTTGTTGATATTCCTGCTGTTCCTTTTGCGCAAATATTATTTTCAGAATAAAGTGACACGGTTCCTACTCTTTCATCAATACATCATTTTCTCAGTATCGAATTATAGTGATGCAATCCTGAGTGAAACAACAAATTGGTTATAGTATGATGAAGAAGATGAAATAATTGATCTAGGAAAAAGATGTAAAATATATGCAAGATATTGATGTGCTAATCACAATCATTTCTATAGCTTTGTGAATAACAAGTGGATCTTCTTCGAATTGAAGCCGTGTAACAGTCCGATTTCTCGAATTAGTCATTTATATGTTTTCAACTCAGTTTTCATAATTTTATTGATTATTCAATCTCATTTCATCAAGTAGAAATTCAAACAGTTCGGAATTCGAATTAGGAATCTACAGTTAACGATACCCAATGAAAATTATAGTTATATCCGTAAGGTGTCGCTGCTATTGATCTAGGTTGTTCGCCGGTTAATTGTGAAATCAGTACTTGAAAGAAGATCGTTTTCTCGTTTCTGTGGGAGAACGGAAAACAGTAACTCATTCTATGTTTCGTTTCCACTTTATTGTTGTGAAGAAAATAATGTCGCTTTTTATTAATTTTTTTTGAATATCAATAGTTTTTTGATAGAACCGAGTCTATATAAGTTCGGAATTCATTAGATTCTTTCGCTTGTCCATTTAGAAATCTTCGGAATCATTTGTTATTTTATTGGAGCTGTGTTGTAGCGATTGGAGTGAAAAATTTGCAGAAACTGAAATTAAGTATTCATAGATTTTTCTGGATAAATTCCAATCGTCTGAGGCGTATAAGTAATCGTTAATTTTCCTTGACAACCACTTCAATTAGCAAGTGGAGAGATTTCGAATTTTCTTTTGTAAATTAACCTAGATCGATATCTGCTATGCCAAGGGTATGTCAAATTCCTGTAAGCTGTACGATACAGGAATACCAGAAAACTGATGTAAAACACCAATTCAAATCATCGTGGGAATTAATCTCATTGATAAAAGCTAAGTGTTCCTCTTAACCATCAAATTATTTTTTCTATTTTATTTAATTGTTGACAGAGCCTTATCATTAAATTTGGCTTTGTTGAAGACCTCAGATTATTCTAAATTGAGAATTTGTACTATGTAATTTGAATTCATCTCATCCGAGACTCATTTTATTGTTAGTGGTTAATCTTTTTCAGTTGAGTCATTTTTTTGTATAATTTTCTTTGATTAGAGTAAGTAAATTATTAATCAGATACTGTGATTTTGGATATTTATCTTGTAATAAAGCTAGTTGATTGAAGTGATGAGTATTATTCCTAAGGCTATATCTAGGACCTAGGTTCTAGACGAAGATCTCACACACTGAGATTAAGGGCATATTTATTAATAGGTAGTGTCAATTGTAGTTTTCTTCAACTAGCCTTTTTATAATTTAATGTCATTACACGTCATTAGTTAAGTTTCGCAGTTTCAGTAAAATTGAAATATTTCTCCACTTTTCGATAAAATTAGAAACAAAACCATTACAGCCTTTTTTCATCATCTTCGACAGTATTTGTTTTTACTAACAAAAAAATTGATGAATACCTTCAAATGAATTTGAATCAATCCACCCGACGTGTACAGCTACCTTACGGAATGAATATCTTGATTGGAACACCATTTATAGACCTCTAATTCGAAATGTAAACCAAATTCAATCAGAGCATCAAGAAACCATTCGAATGATATGTCATATAATGCGATTGAAATTCCCAAGTTTAGGGATGCTGTGGGTAGAGGGTTGATGAATTCAAGCACCTTCTTCAATAGTATATTAATCAGAACTACAATTTATACAAATTGCATCAGATTCAAAGGGTTGTTCGAATGTAATACGATAATAATTGGATGTAGTTGGAACACCGTGAATGGAGAATTTGAATCGAAGAAAATATCGATTTATATAGACAATCGAAATACCTCTGTAACGAACTTGACCTATATTCTCTACCATAATTCTGTAGGTAGGGATGATGGGCGAAAGTTGATCTGATATGCTCAAAGCCTGCGTAAACAATGGTCTCCTTCGAAATGAAAATCGACTTGTGATAGCGTTTTTCGATGACACTGATTTCTTCTGGAGTTAGAAGAGGCCAATATATATATATATATATATATATATATATATATATATATATATATATATATATATATATATATATATATATATATATATATATATATATATATATATATAGGGTGCTTCAACGAAAACTAAACAGAGGCCATATCTACCAAGATATTCATTTCTGATCAATGCTGATCAATGGCAGTCATCATCAAGTACCATCCTCATCTCGAATTTCAACCCCTGGAGCAGGGGTGACAACCCTTGAAAATTTGGAAGAGGGTAGATGGATCGAGTGATAATTCGAAAGAAAGGTATGATCTTTGTCTGCATTCCCGTGAAAGAATTTTCATTCTTGATTGAAAACTGTAAAAGATACAGAGTGAGCCACTGAAAAATAGAGAAGACTATCGCCCCAAGACTATTGGAGTATTAGTGCGAATAACTGGAATAGATTCATTCCAGATCAAATTTTTCAGTAGCTCACTCTGTATCTTCTACAGTTTTCAATCAAAAATCAAAAGTCGTTCACGGGGATACAGACAAAGATACCACCTTTCTTTTGAGTTACCAATTGACCCATCTCCCTTATTCAAAATGTTCAAGGATTGCAAACCCCATTTAGGGGGTTGATATTTCAGGCAAGTTTTGTATCCCAAAAGATGTCCCCCTTAAAACAAGAATTGATCTGTTTTTGCGTTTTGATCGGAAATATTTTGGTAGATACAGCCTCTTAAAGATGGGATGAAGGGGTTAGGACGTGGCTTCCCTCGGGGGTTTGGAGACGAGGGTGGAGTCACGGCTCGCATAGGCAGGGTCGCGTGTTAACGTATGGCATGGAAACCATGACTCTCACAATAAGATCTGCTAACAAACTTAGAACCACACAACGCGCAATTGAAAGAACTATGCTTGGAGTGAGCCTGCAGGATCACATACGTAATGAAGAAATAAGAAGGAGAACAGGCGTAGAGGACGTAATCACGAGAAAAGCTGCATTGAAGTGGGGATAGGTTGGACATGTAGCAAGACAACAGGATGTAAAATGGACTAAGCGAATAACTCAATGGAGACCACGCTTATACAGATGGGGAGTGGGGCGCCCCAGAGAAGGTGGCTGGATGACATAAAGGAAAAAGTAGGAAGAGGATGGTATAAAATAGCACAGGACAGAGAGAGATGGAAGCTAGAAGGGAGGCCTATGTTCAGGAGTGGACAGAGAAGGGCTGAAAAAGAAGAAGAAGAAGACAGCCTCTGTTTAGTTTTCGTGGAAGCACCCTGTATATATATATATATATATATATATATATATATATATATATATATATATATATATATATATATATATATAGAGACAAGAAGAATTATTCAAAATCCGTAGATCAATGAATAATCCTTCCTGAGCTAGTTCCCAAATCTGCCTGCCATGCACGTAGCCACCAAGAGCCACAATAGTGCAACTAAGCAGGATGCCGAGAAACAAAGCGACTGACTGCAGTTTCTTCCTTTTTAGGAGCTCATCAGTGTCGCATATCGCTTCTCAGCATCCTAACAAGCTACATCGGGGTACCCTATCGATTCCAGAAAGGACGCATCTCGTACATATGTACGAGAGTCGCCCTCCACGGACCGAGAAGGTGAATCCGCTGCCAGACTTCGAGAAAGGTACGACAATAACAATTTTTTTTTGTTAGAAGATCAACCCTAAAGAGATGCATAGGGAACTACTAAAAACAACACACCTTTGATACAAAAAATATACGAACAATAACAAACAGATGTGAGAACGTTAAAAATACCAATATTTGGGAGACATCTTTCGCTGGTCCGTGAATCACTTCAACGGTACAGAACGAGCAAAATAATCCCGCTGAAATGGTGCTCAGGGCCTCTGTTTCCGAGATAAAACGTCCCACAAACCTCGGTCCATAGTGGGCGACTCTCGTACGTATGTACGAAATGCCTCCTTTCTGGAATCGATAGGGTACCCCGATGTAGCTTGTTAGGATGCTGAGAAGCGGGAATTGATTATTCGAAAATTCTGCTCAAAACGATTGTAAAAATTTTTGTTGTTGCTAGGTTGGCACAACTGTTTCCTTTACTGATGCGGAGTTTGAACGACATAGACTTTTGTATTGCTATTGAATTTTCGTGTGCTGACTCGCTTAAAATGTTACAGGGGGCTATGTCGACTTTATCAAGAACACGAGCATATTAGTGGTACAGTACATTCAACAGCGACCGACATATCGTGGATGATTTGCCTCGCTCTGGTAGGTCATCAACATCTTGAACTGAAGTTAACGTCTATAAAAATAAAGAAATAGTAACTGAAAACCGTCATTCAAGTTTCAGAGTGATAGGCTATGAACTTTCTGTGTGTTAATCAGTTAGTACCATTTTAAACGATTGGTTGGACTTGAAACGCGTTGCTGCTCAATTAGTTCCAAATTAGCTAAATTTTCTTCAAAAATTGAATCGTGTAAAGGTCGCTGAAGATATGCAAGAACGAGTCAATTTCGATCCCACATTCATAAAACTTATTGAAACTGGTGATGACGCATGGGTTTAGGAGTTTGCGGTACAAACCAACAACAAGCGTTAGAATGGCGTCTTCGAACTGTACCGAAGCCGAAACAACTACGTTAAAGTCAAGGTAATATTGACTGTTTTCTTTGATAAAGGCGATGTTGTGGAATCGGAATTCTCTCCAAAAGGTCAGACGGTAAATAAAGAATATTCCCTGAGTGTTATCTGACGCTTTAGAGAGCGAATTTGTCGGAAAAAAACTTTTTTTTTCCAAATCCAAAATTACCACCGAGGTTCCCGTTTCGAATCGACAGAATGCATGAAAAAGAATTCACGGCGAGAACTGTCTATTCCGGAAAAAGCGTTTGAAAAATGTTTTGATTATTGGATCAGTCGTAAGCGTGAATATATTATTCCGGAAAGGGGCTACTTTGAAGGCAAACAATGAATTCTTTGGCAGAATGTTCACTTAAATTTCAATCGAAGCAAAGTTTGGACCCTGTAAAAGTTAATTATGTGATTAAGAATTCTCGAATCTTCGAAATCTTTTTTGAATCCTCTTGCTTTGCTCTTATGAATAAATATTATCTCAATTCATTTGACACTTTTCAGGAAAAACTTTCTACAAATGAAACTGAAACCAATAAACAACAAATTTTTGTTATGCTCATTTATTGTGTTTTTGTGACCATTTGGCTTCAAGAGGGATTCCTGAGCAACGCAATGTTGTTCTAGTTTTTAGTTCCTTTTTACTTGAATCAAAATAAAATTTTCTCTATGAGTTAGCAGATTCAAACGGCATATGTAAGAAAAAACATTTTTAAATTTGACATGTAATACATTACTGTATTCAGACAGATTAGGGTATCTAATGTTGTCACAAGAGGAGTATTTCCAATTCAATTTTTCAAGTTGTGGTGCTAGAGAGAGGGTATGTGGAAACCCATTTATTTTCAAATCATCAAAAGCTTCCAAAAAATTTAGTTTTGCAATTTTTTGGCACTTCAATTGATTCCAAGATATCTTGAGTAGACAGTTTTCAAAAAATCACCGTACATACATGTAGAATACTTGTATTTAGGTTAACACTATTCTCTCATTTAACGTCTGTCATTTTTGTTCAAAGATTCATTTTCAAACGATTGTATAGTTTCCGTTTTGGATGAAATATTTTCTCATACAAACGTTTTCAACGAGCGTAATTCTCAACTTATCTTTTCTCATTTGAAGACAGTTTCCAAATTGGATTTATTCCGTGATTATTACATTAATATTGGATAAAAGCATTCCACGAACTCTCGTAAGAAGCCCCGTCTAATTGAATTAGGCCTAAAAACGTTGTAGGGATGGATGGCTTGGAGAGTACTCTGGATACCTGCTGCCATAAGAAAAATTGAGTGGAAAATCTGAATATTATTACACACTCTTTCCTGTCTCCGGAAGTTTATATATATATATATATATATATATATATATATATATATATATATATATATATATATATATATATATATATATATATATATATAAACTTGAGATAAAAAGATTATTCAAAATCCGTAGATCAATGAACAATCCTCCTGACAAGAGCTAGTTCCCAAATCTGCCTGCCATGCACGCAGCCCCCAAGCGCCACAATAGTGCAACTAAGCCTCCTAGTCTGGAGGAATTATTCATTGATCTACGGATAATTATATATATATATATATATATATATATATATATATATATATATATATATATATATATATATATATATATATATATATATAAAGGTGCCAAACTTCAGTAGGTGATAGTACAAGTCTTTTGCAACAACAAATGTCCCATAATATTTTTACGAAAAGTTGATAATTATCGAGTTATTTAACACTTCTTGATTTTACGAAATTGTTTGGTCCTCTCTATAAAAATAACAATATCTCTGTTATTCTTACAGCTACATCAAACCTGACCATACCATTGGAAAGAACATTAGATTTGCTATAAGACAGGTGAGAATTCATGCTAAAAAATTTGTGTTGTAAAAGGCTAAATGAAAAAATTGTGAAATGAACAAAATTAGTGGTATTTTCTTGTTAGCTGTACCACTGAAAACTGATCGATAAGTAGCCGTTTTCTTCGTGGAAAAAACTACTACATTCATCTGGCTTTTGAACGGTATATCAACTTTTGAGCTTACAATTTTTTTCACAATTTTTGACCAGCAATATCATGAGTAAGAGTAGGAACATTAAATTCTCTTATCCCTCGATAACAAATAAGCTAGTTTCACCAAAGCGTCTGAACAATTCCACAAATGACTTTTCAATAATAATAAGCGATAAATAAATAACATATCTGGATATTGAATGTTTAAGAAACTAGGAATAATTATTTTTCTCGGATTAGAAGAAATAAATTAGAAAAAATCGTAAAGGAATAAATCACAGAAGGCTTGTATAACTTGATTTCAAAACAGATAAAAATATTTAGAATTTGACAGGGACTATCATTCAATGAATAAATGAATTGAAATTTGTATTTTCCCCCTTCACGGTTTCATTTTCTTTTTTGAAAAAAAGAAAACATGCCTAGTTTCACAAATATTGAATATCGAGATATGTTATTTGTTTATGGCTTCGCGAATGGAAATTCCTGTGCAGCGGTGCGGGAGTATGCATTCCGCTTTCCAAACAGACATCAACCTTGCAGAAAGACATTTGTTGAAGTGTTTAGGCGCTCCGATGAAACTGATTCATTCAGTGGTTTGAGAATAAGAGAAGGTGGTGAAAATGCTCAGCAATGGAGACAAGCACCTGCAATATTGCAGACTGTTCGCAAGGACCTTACATAAAATACTCGGAGGATTGGTGCTACATTGAGATTTCATTATTCCACGGTTCAAAGAGTTCTCAAGCGAAATAATTTACATCCTTACCAGAGTCAGCTTCAAGTGGTTCATGAATAAATTACAGGATTGGGGATCAGATAAAATTATATGGAAGGATGAGGCAACTTTTACCAAAGTTGGTATGATAAATTTGAGAATTTCCCATATATGGGATATAGAAAATCCTTATGGCACTATTGTGTCACACTCTCAGCACGAGATTAGAGAAAATGTGTGGTTGGGCTTAAAGAGGGGTCAGCACGTCGGGTCAGTTATACTTCCTGATCGTCTCAATTCAATCGAATTGTTAAATCTATCTAATGAAGAAATAATGAACGTTCTGTAAGAAATGCCTATAGTTACTCGGCATCACCTTTGAAATGGATAGGTCGATTCGGGCCGGGGAGATGGCCACCCAGAAGCCCTGACCTTACGCCGCTTGATTTTATGTGTGGGGCTCATTAAAGACTAATATTGAGAGAATTCCCTCTCATACTCGAGAATAACTAATCGAAAGGATTCGAATCTGTTGAATCGAAATGAGTCAAAAACACATTGAACTTCAAAGAGTAGTTGATAGTTTAAGAAAAAGATGAGTTAAGTGCATTCAAGGAAGAGGAAGACATTTTGAACACCTGTTATAGTTTTTAAATCTCTTTCGCAAGAATATGATTCATTAATTTTTTTAGTTCCTATTCATGTTTCATTGAGTAATATAAGATATTTGCGTCTTCGAATTTTATGTCCTTATTACTCTTACCCATGATATTGCTGGAAAAAAATTGTAAGCTCAAAAGTTGATACACCATTTGAAAGCCAGATGAATGTAGTATTTTCTTCGAAACAGAAAACGGCTACTTATCGATCAGTTTTCTGTGGTACAGCTAACAGGAAAATACCACTAATTTTATTCATTTCATAATTTCTTCATTTAGCCTTTTACAACACCCTGTATATAGAATTTTTTACCATAAATACTCACTTATTTTATAGCAAATTGAATGCTCTTTCCGATTGAATTGTCCGATTTCATGTAGCTGTAAGAGTAACAGAGTTATTCTTGTTTTTATAGAGAGAAGAAAAAAAATTTCGTAAAATCAAGAAGTGTTAAATAACTCGATAATTATCAATTTTTCGAAAAAATGTTATGAGACATTTTTTGTTGCAAATGACTTGTTCTATCACCTACTGAAGTTTGGCACCTTTTATAGTAGACACCCTGTATACGGGGGTTTAACCCCGACGAGTTGCCCACATATCTACTCATGCAATCAAACTGATGTTATGAAAAATATAAATCCACCACCCGGTAAGTATTACCTTTGCCCGTTAATAATCATAATCAAAACAGATCCTGGAATCATTATATATTAGGATAACGTTGAATCTTATTAGAATATATCAATCTACCAGAATATATACAAACTATAGCATCATCAGACAATGACATCAATGTACCAACGAGTAGTGCCAGAGGCTTTCTCCCCGGAAAAATCTAGTTACGGGCCTTAGTTGAGTAACACTGAATGTTACTCATTCATAGTTTTCTTTGTGTGAAGTGATGAACAATCGAATCGAATACAGCTCTGAATATAAATATGATAGAATTGTCAGCTAATTATATTACATTTATATATACAAATATATAAAATATGAAATGAGATTTTGAGCAGTATATACTTTAGAGAAAACCTATGACTCTACCTCATAATTTTTTTCGGAAAGAAACTTACGAAGAATATTACAAAATTTGATGACTGTTATCTTTTGTAACTATTCAAATAAATTTTCTTCAGACCTAAAATATCAATATTTTTGTGAAGAGTCTTAGGAATAACACTTGTAGAAATAACAATCCGTAGAATAAATATATTCTTCATTTTTCACATTTTTTAACTAGTCGCCAAGCATCGTATATATGTGACGGGTATAGCAATATCAATTATATATGTTATTCGATTCTGTTTATCGGTGAAAAGATATCTGACCTATTGTTTATATATATATATATATATATATATATATATATATATATATATATATATATATATATATATATATATATATATATATATATATATATATATATATATATATATATATATATATATATATATATATATATATATATATATATATATATATATATATATATATATTTATATAAATATATATAACAAATATATATATATATATATATATATATATATATATATATATATATATATATATATATATATATATATATATATATATATATATGTGATTATTTATCAAGTGGTGAAAATAGGCATATTCACTCTCATGCAGTAAAATAAGTTTTTTCTCAAATCGTTCACGTACATTACTCAACATTTCTGGTTCAATTTGAAGGCATTCATTTATGATCCGAATTCGTAAATCATCCAGTGACTCAGGTTAGGTAGCGTGATTCTTAGATTTCAGGTTACCCCATAGAAAAAATCCGGTGGCGCCAGATCACGAGATCTGGGTTGCCACTCAATATGTCCCCTTCTTTCAATCCTGGCCGAGAGAAAATTTTCATGGAGAACGGACGTACAGGTTGAACGAAATGAGGTGGGCGCCTCATTGTTGAAAAATGATAGTTTCATGGTCTTCCTCATTCTCCAGAAGTGGATAAATAGCGTTCTGTATAAGTTCTAAATAAATTTGGCAAGTGAAATTACTGGGTATGAAAAAAGGGCTGATGATGTGATTTCCATGAATACCTGCCCAAACATTTAACTTTTGGGGATGCTGAGTATGCTCTTTTCGAGAAACAGATTTGAACATGTAGTATGGACTATTATTAATAATTTCACTGACCACTTCTCAGAATATGAGTCGGCGGTCAAAATCATCCTCATTCAGTTCCTGAACCAATCGTATCTCAATAGAATGAAACTTATGTTTTCTTAAAATTCTCATGATTGTTGTGCATGAAACACCGGACACATTGGACAATTTCCTAGTACTAAGGGTCAGATCCATCGCTACGTGACCTAAGATAGCCACTTCCTTCGCTTCTTCTCCTCCATACACCCTCTTTTTGTTGCAGACTGAACCAGTAGCGTCTAATTTAGCTACCATTTGTACGATGTAAGCAGCGGATACCCTTTTTTTCAGAATGTCGTTTGTTAAATAATGCCGATGTTACTCACGCAGAGTCGTTATTTCTAAAAAATAATTTTATCATTTTTACCCTTTCTTCTACGGAATACATCATTTCAATCCTACTACAAATTAACAGTCACTTTGGCACAGTTTTAACGTTCCTGAAAATTCACGATAGACTAACGAGATACCAAGGTACATCAAATACAAGGTGTCTACTTTTTCGAATCAAAAATTAACAATTAAATAAAAACATTGCATCCCTCGAGATAAATTCAATATAGGTTAGCCATACACCAGCGTTCTTCACACCATGGAAGAGGATGATGCCCATTTTCAGCACTTAATAAACACCACGCAACGCCCCCTCATCCCTATTCAAAATAAGGGGGTTGTGCTCTCCCCGTTAAGGTTTTGAAGTTACAGGGATGAAAATATCAGAAAAGTTGTTCCCCATCAAATCAGAAATCGACTGGTCCGAGCGATTCACCATATTTTTATTTTAAGACCACCCAAATATGTATATATATTTTTATATATATACAGGGATATCCACCGTGATCGTCCGTTAAAAACTTTTTGAGTTCCGATTACAATATCAAGCTGAAATTTTATACGCGGCCATAATTAGCGATTTCCAATTGAAGTGAAATATTTTCGAAGTGATACCATTTCCGATTATACCGGAAGTGGGTAATCACTTTTTTATTTCAAATGGCAATCTACCATTTTTATTATACATCTAGAACCGACATTTGAGCAGGGCATAAAATATGCAAGTTGTTGGCACTAATCTATCAAAACTTTTGACAGATTTAATTATTTATTGAATTATTAATTTTTTCAATTTGGCCTTTTTCAAACAGCAATAACTCAATGTTTTCAAATGGCACGTGCCAATTTTTATATCGCCATCAGATGAAGCGTCAAATTTCAGATGGAATTGTATCAGCATGTACGATACCCATCTCTTATAGTTCCGAAATAATTTGGGAATATATTGAATCTTTGAATTTGAGAGGCTTTTACTTGGTAAATTTCCATTATTAATAATAAAAAGAAATGTAGAAATCAATAAATACAAACACTCAGGTAGACTCATCAATGAACAAGTCGATTTAAGCCCTTCACCTCTATTGAATCTTTTCAGGGAGCAATCTATTCCTTAATTTTATTGGATATACCTGTCATAAATAACCAATTAAAAGCTTATTGGGTTGCTTCTTCTTACTCAAGAACATTTATAGTTATATTCTCATTTATATTTTTCTGTATATTCATTCGTCTGAAGAAGCTACGGTGTAAGTGAAACGCGTTACGAATCGCAATTATTAAGTAAAATTCCTTAAAACACAGTACTTGTTTTTTATTATTGATATTGAATCTTGTTGATTTTGCAAGAACTAACAGAGAATGCTTTGAAATATTTGAATCAAGTAGCTGAACTGGCTACGCTCACCTGACAGGTGCCTAAAATTAATTTACTTTTCACTTCGTTCATTCGAATTCGATATTTCAACAAGAATTATCGGTAAGTTGAAATGAAAATTTTTGAAAAACACCAGATTGATAATTAAATGGCAGATTATTCAAACGAGGATATGTTTAATCTCTTTTAAATTCATGGCGAATGTCAAAAAGTGGTTGATAGAACTTAGAGGCAATTCAATAACCAATTTCCAAATTTGGCGCCTATGAGTAAAACAAAATTTCAAAGGATTAAAAGCAATTTTCTGCAGTTTGGAGGAGCAAAATACATAGAAACTAGAAAAAAACAATTCTCGAGGATTAAAATCAAATTAATACACTAGCGTATTTTCTTGCCAATCCACATGCGTCCATTAGGTCAGCATCTATGGATATTCGATTCAGTTATACTTCCATTCAAAGGATCCATAATAAACATAACATCCACCCGTAATCTTTCATCAGACTACAAAAATTGGAACCAACTGACCTTCTCAAGCGGCTAAATTTCTGTGAAAATTCATTGATTCGGCTTCAAGAAGATGAGACAATTCTGCAAAAAAATAAATGGTCTGATGAAGCCAAGTTCAATGAAAGTGGAATAACCAACAGGAGAAATCGACATTTTTGGGCCACAGAAAATCCACATTTCATTGAGGTGATTGATTTCCAAAATAAATTCAGCGTGAACAAATCAATGATTTGTTGGCTTATCACATTTATGAAGAAAAAATTAATGAAGAAAGATACCTGGAAATTTTGAGAGGAACATTCGCAAATTTTTTAGATCGATTATCCCTCAACATTCTGAGGGATTGCTATTACCAAATGGACGGTGAACCAGCACATAAAACACGAGCTGTAGATTGGCAGCTAACAGAAATGTTCGAGAATAGATGGTGGGGTAACCAAGGATCCAATTTATGGCCTCCGTTTTCTCCCGACCTGACACCCCTTGATTTTTATTTATGGGGCAAAATCAAGAGTGAAATGTATCTTATTTTGTAAGAAGTAAAGGAGAGTTAGTAGAGCGCATTCATAATGCTTTTCGTAATATTGATCCTGTGGAAACTAGGAGGGCAACTCATCATGTTCGTATACGAGCTGTCAAGTGTATCGAGCAAAATGGGGCCCATATTGAACATTTATTCAGATCGTAAATAAGTTTTCTCCTATGAAAATTGTTATCATTTATTCGTAATAATGTTATTATCTTCGAAGATTGGTTTTCGCTTAGTTCCTACAATTTTTATTCATCCGAATTGTAGAAAATTGCTTCTAATGCTTCGAAATTTCAATATACTCATAGACGGTAAATTTGGAAATTGGTTATTGAATTCTACCCTCTACTTTTTGACATTCTAAAATGAATTAAAAAAGATTAAATATATTTTCGTTTAAATAACCAGTGGTTTTATTTCAAATGTGTTGTATTTTTGATATTTTCAATCTGAAATAACGACAATTCCTGTTGAAACATCAAATTCGAATATACGAAGTGACAAGTACATTAATTATAAACAACTGTCAGGTGAGCGTAGCCAGTTCAGCTACTAGATTCAAATATTTCAAAGCATTCTCTTTTTTTTTTTCTATTAATTATTTCGAGACTATAAGAGATGAGTATAGCAAAAACTCAAAAATCGAGTTTATAACAAAAATAATTAAATCTGTCAAAAGTTTTGACAGATAAGTGCCAACAACTTGGGTATTTTATGCCTTGCTCAAATGTCGGTTCTAGAAGTATAATAAAAAAGGTATATTGCCATTTGAAATAACAAAGCGATGACCCATTATAACCGGAAACGGTATCACTTCGAAAATATTTCACTCCAATTGGAAATCGCTAGTTATGGCCGCGTATGAAATTTCAGCTCGATATTGTAATTGGAACTTAAAAAGTTTTCAACAGACGGTCCAGGTGGATATTCCTGTTTATATATATATATATATATATATATATATATATATATAGTATTTTCCATATTTTCAATAACTCAAAACATCGTGATCTAATATGATTGAGAAGGTAGTATATTTTCACATTGTACGAACGCATTGGAATGGTGAGTTCAGTTTTCAAGAACATTAAATGTGCTAAGGAAACCGTGAACAATTGTAGATAACTTGAGTCAACGAACGCTTTAATTTAAACTGGATGCGTTATCAATAGAAAAACAAAACACAATGCCACCAGAGATTTGAATTATTGAAAAAGTAGTGCCGCCGGTTTCGATGAAGTTACAATGATGGAGATTAAAAAATCTGCGAGGAGATGGTCACTAATATCTGAAGTATGACGAACAAGTGTTTTCAGCATTTTTCACTAGCTAAAAGTCCGTCCATATAAAATTGAATACGTACATGAGCTGAATGGAGATGATATTTACGATACGAATTTGCTCCTTAATATTTTTTCTTTAAGAATCGAATTTCTTAGAGTGGCGAGGTGGATCGCCGTAACATTATATTCTGAAGTGGAACTCTTTCCCGTTTGAGACAGAGAATCATATTCAAAGACGTCCAAAACTTATGTTTGAGCCGGAATTATGGAAGGACCCTTATTTATACAGGAAAACTATTTGTGCATGCTTGAGAATTTGTTTCATCCTCTCCTATGAGTTATATTCGAAGGAGATCCTCATTTATCGGAAAATAACGTTATGTATCCACATAATAAAGCTCCACCCTATTATGTTGCCGCTGTGCCGGACTATCTGGACAATAGGTTTCCGGGTCGTTAATTGGATAGTAGAGGCGCTATAAAATGGCAGGCTAGGTGGCCCAGTCTAATGACTCTCGATGCCTTATTGTGCGGCTATTTCAAGTCTTCAATCGCTGGAGGAACTACATGAAAGGATTGTTCACACATGTCAACAGATAACACCATAAATGTTGCAGAATATATATTCTATCATTCTGAAATTTTGGTAGCTGATGCGAAACTCTATTTCTTAAATATTTTCACTTCTATGGCCTTTGGGTTATACCGGAAGTGCATTCCACCTTTGTTATTCAATAAAAAACACTCTGTGTATTGATGAATGGTTCGATAACACTTGTAATGCCAATCACAAAAACAACTCTCAAATAAGTCAAGCTTATTTCGTTCATGAATAACCCCATTTTTACATGAAAATTTTTCTGCTTTTTGCAAAAATTGATATATCTCGAGAACGGCGTGAGCTACCAGAATAATGAAAGGTGTTTTGCAAACGAAAAAACATGCGGGACATAACTAATATCCCACGTTTCAAAACGAAGAAACATCGAAAACTACGTTTTTTCAAATTGCAACCCATATTTATTTTTCAATTCATTAGATTCGCCGCAAAAAACTAAATAAAGTTCCCCGTATATACCCCGTACCTGAGATTTCAAGTTTTCAAGTTATGGCGAAATAAGGAATTTTTCGTGCCTACCTAGCGCCTTGGAGTTCTGCACGTGAATAAACCGTTCCCAGAACATTAACAAACAAGTTAACTGTCCTCTTGTCATTGGGTGATTGATAACTTATTAGAAGAAATATTGCTAAAGTGCAGTTGTTGTCGAATTTCAAAAGTGAAATCAAAAATATCAAAGTGAATTGAACTCCATTTTCCTAAATTTCATAATAATTGTTCAAAATGATGACCATTCACTGCTAGACATAGTTCTACTTGACGCATAACACGCTGTGATGAGGCTCGCCTCAGTTCCTCTACATTCGACTGCATGAAATTTGCATGCATTGCAAATGGAGTTCATTGTGCAAATCATATATTGAAGTCACAGGTTCAGAATAAATTTTATCTTCCAGCGTTCCCCTAAGATAAAAACCCATAGGCATCAGGTCAGGTGACCTTAGAGGCCACAAAGACGGACTGTTCGTTCCAATCCATCTATCTTCAAACATATCAGTTAAAATTCAATAATTTTCATTTGTGCGATGAGCTAGCGCTCCATCGAGTTGGTACTTAAATTGCTTTGATTAAGCTACTGATAAAGTGTCAACGAAGTCAGTCACTACAGTCCGCAAAATCTCCATATAAAGTTCACCATTCACAAAATACAAGCATATGTTGTCCTTCAAAAGTGCAAACACATCAAAACTAAATTCATTTGGAGGATTTTTTTCTCGTAATATGAGGATTTTAGTTATTGTGAGTTTTAGTTTATTATTGTGTATAGTGAGTTATTCCGGTTGAAATTCCACTCATTAAAAAATTTGGCCTCATCCGTCCCGATAATCTTTCTGAGAAAAAGGATCTCACACAGTTCTATTCCAAGCTGTGGATCATCAGCTCATAGAGTTTGGACCAACGAAACTCTATAAGGGTGCAGTTCATACTTTTTTAGAATTCTGTGAATACTACTATGAGGTGAATTCAGATCATGCTGTCTGCTGTTGCCAACGATGCACGTGGATTAACATCAAAATAAACATTCTTGACAACAGTCGATGAAAATGTCTCATTCTAGTCCGTTATATTCGAAAGAAAGTTTGTAACGTATCTCCTAAATTTTTTAGCTGTCAAAGACGGCATATTTGAATATAAATCGTTAAATCTCCTACAAGTTATACTCACATTTCGTCTCTCATCTCCATTTGTGTAGCCAAATATTCTGTTCGAATTATTTCGACTGACAGTTGGAACAACAATAGTTTGTTATTTATACTCAGGAGCCTGTCTATGCTCTGGGATATGTCTATGCACGTGCAGAAATCTAAGCCTCCTTTGCCAACTTCAGGTAGGTACGTAAAATTCGTTTTTTCGCCATAACTTGAAAACTTGAAATCTCAAGTACAGGGTATGTATCGAAAACTTCATTGAGTTTTTACAGCAATCTAATGAATTGAAGAAAAAATATAGGTTTCAATTTGAGAAAACCTAGTTTTCGATGTTTCTTCGTTTCGAAATGTGAGGCGTAAAAAAGAGCACTCTGCATACTCACTGAGATTTACTCAGATATGAGTTATGTCCCGCATGATTTCGTGTTTGCGAAACACCTTTCATTATTTTGGTAGCAAAATAATATTCAAGTAAAACTGGGATAATTCATGAATGCAACAAGCTAGACTTGTTTGTGATTGGAATAACAAGTGTTACGGAACCAGTCATCAATATACAGGGTAATGTATATTAAATTACACTGTTAGTATACACTTCCAGTATAACCGGAATATTTTAGAACGATAGCATTATAAGTTCTCCTTAAATGTCTAATAGGCCACTCAACTTGGGATACCCTGTATATAAACGATCACACAAAAACATTGAAAAATCTGATAACAGATTTCCTTAGGATTGGAAAAAATTGATAACTTCGAGAACTGATATAACCATAAATGAATTCTTGAGGCGATATACAATTCATTGAATAATATTTCCCTGAAAATATAGCAACGAAAAGACTTCATTTCTTGGAATAATAAAAGAAGCTGAACATATTCATTCAATCTTCAACTGTCTATCACTACGTTGTCAACAAGTTTCCTTTGTTTGATGGAACAACATATTCATCTTTATAATAACCCCATTTCTAAAAGTTGAGGTAAGGAAACGTTCCCTTCTGCATATATTCCACAAACGTAATCCCATATAGTTCCCGCTTTATCCTGTTTCCCTCTTCCTATCCGGAATATTATTACGTATACATTACCTCGAGAAAACATAAGGCTTCAGGTCTTTGCATGAAATAAGAAACAGAGACTTTCAGAAAATAAAAACAAACGCAGGCAGCTGGGATTCTACTGAAGGAAAACCTTATATTGAAAAACGGTTCAAACCAGACGATGAATTCAATATTAAATGTATGAAGTTATTTTAAAAAAAAATGATCATTTTCAATTTTTAGTGCCAAGCATACATTCTTCTTCTTTCTACAGTGTGTCCCAACAGAATGTGCCACCGCCAACATTTCAAGTTAGACTGATTTTTGCGCCAGCTGCTGAGACATGACAATTCTTGATTGGAAGGGGACCAATTTCTGACTTGATTCGGAGTATATAGAATCAATCCCCGATCCCTGGGGTGCTCAAACTTGAACTGCTGGCGATCTACCTCAATATTTTCAGACTACTTACGATCGACTCTGAGAGACTGGAAGTATGTGTAATGCAGGGTTGTCGTACATACGCGATACACCCTATCTATCTACTTACCTACCTTTTAGTAAAGACTTGGGTTAGGTTTAGTTAGGTTCTTTTCTATAATATCAATGAAAAATCTCATAGTTATTCAAAATTGTGAGTTCATTGGTTGTTACAAAATAAAAGAGTTACATATGGTGTTAAACTTAACTAAAGAGTGACTTTGGATGTTGAAGCGTGGCAGTGCATGTCCTCAGCATACTCTTCATAAGATGGTACGTAACCACTGAGTGCTAATCGCAAGCATGATGACATATGATCGTCAAATAATTGATTGCGATATTTTGTCTTAGTTATCTTCATTTCAGAAACTGCAGACTCGCACAAGTAAGTTGACCCAAATAATGCCGCCAAATAAAGGTCAATCTGCCTTAGATTCGGAAATGCATCTTCAGATATAAAACACCAGTAATTTGTATTAGATGCTTAAGCTTTGAGATGAATCTCTGGTATAATATGCACCAACATAAGTTCATATTAAATAGACTTGCTATTTCTGTACCTAATTCCTCAGTGTTTTCACATGAAGAGGGATAACTCATAAAAGATTCTATATTTGTCAGTTTACTGCACATTACTATCCCAAAATATTAAATAATTCAGCCGCATACGTATCATAATTCAACTGAGGAATCCTTACTTTCAAAGACGGAAAATGTTTCCGATCCTTTCTTTTCAGTTGGTCTATCATAAGTTGCAATTTACTTTTGAATCCGTTTACTGCTCTAATCGTCTCAATGATAAATTTTCCTTTACCTTGAAGGTCCAAGTTAATGGTGTTAATGTGCATTGTGATGTCAGTGAAAAATGCTAAATCAGTCAGCCATTTTTCGTTTTCGAACATCTGAGTGTCATCACCTCTTTCGTCTCGAAAAGCCGTTATTTCGGGTAATAATTCTCGAAACCCTCCTAGGAATTTTCCGCGACTCAACCACCTGACGTTTGTGTGAAGATTTAAATCAGTGTGTTCAGCTGACTAACTAAGCTATCTTTTAACTGAAACTCAAAGAGCCACCGCAGCAAGCTACTTGCACTGAAGAAATTCACTGTTTTTGTTGCAATGCCCATAATTTCCTTTGTGTTTGAAACTTTTGAACACAAAACTTGTTGATGTAAAACGCAATGGAAGGAAAAACATGAAGGAATATTTTCATTAGCTCGACACAATGCAACAACGCCGTTTATGTTTCCAGTCATTGGTGGTGCTTCATCGGTTGTAATGCACAATAATTTATATATTGGTAGCTTGTAGTTTTTTACATAATTGAAGGAATCGTCATATATATCTTCGCCACGAGTCTTCCCCTTCAGAGGAATGATTGTCAAAAACTCTTCCTTAGCCAACATGTCATTGAATAGCTACCGGACAAAAATAAACTGTGTCTGTCATATCGGTAGATTCGTCGAACTGTAAGGTATGTACATTTCATGATATCATGTTTCAGTTTGTCTGCCATGTCCTTACTCATGTCTTCAATACGCCTTGTGACAGTTGGACGAGATAACTGAAGTTCTCTAATAGCAGACATGATTGCTGTTTCATTTTTAAAATCTCTAAATAAAGTCTCACCTGCTTCAATAAATGCTTCCTTCACAACCGATCCATCTTCGAATGATTTCTTGTGTTTCGCCAATGTTTGAGATATTTTGAATGATGCGATCGTAGCAGCTTTTGATTGTTTAGCTGGTCTTGTGAACATGGTTGGTTTTTATCAGACAAGATATCAAATCACGTACTTATCGTCCTCTTAATTCACTCTGTGGCGGAAAACCCTTTTCATAGCTTTTATGAACCGTTTTATGATGCCTCTCTAAGTTGCCATGCTTAGGTAGGTATTGCAACTGACGCACGACAAATAGACATATGCACTTTTCCTTCACCATACAAAAGAAAAATTCTTACTCCCAATCGTTATTGAAATGATACGTTTTAGATTTCTGCGCTGCACTCATTTTCTACTATTTAATAATAAACTTAGTATCGACGTAGTATTACCTTCAAGTTACAATTCAAAATGACTTCAATTCCTGCAGGCTCAACATTTATATCGCATGAACGAAAGTCTGGAATGTTCCTGTCAAACGCGGCGCCAGAAATTTCTAGAAAAGCGGCAAGTATTAAAAATGCGGCTTTCTTTCGACAAGTACCACGCGTTTCTTTGATGAAGCCGCCTTTTGCCGCTAGCAGAATGTTATTTTATCAGGTAATGAATTTTTGTTATTCAGTTAACTCCTTATTAATAATTTTTTCCGTCTCAAGATCTATTCAAAAAGCACTCGCGATTGACTGGTCGACCGCGAACGACCTTTCGAGCACCCCTGCTCTATCCTAAGCAGCTCCTAAGTCTAAATTCATTCTAAGAAGTGTGGGACGAATTAGATATTTTCAAGAAGGTCTTTCAATTCTCTTAAAAAAATAATATCTCAGTAAACATTCAATATCACACACAAACTGCGAACACAACGAAAGTTTATATTTCAACGATAATTTTCCACCCCCTCTATTTAAATAAAGACTGAATATAGTGAAAAGAGCTGAATGACCTCATAAAAATTTAAAAGATTCACATCGAGTAACCTGGTTGGCCATTCAACTGTTCTTTTCTTGTCAATCCTTCTATCTGGGTAATTTGCAAGCAAATATTGTAGCTACTCCTGAAGAAATATTCAGGAGCTTCGTCTTGCTGCAAACCTATCTCAATCTCTTGCGAGTCTCATCATTTTCGGAGATTTCTGTGAGATTGGGATTCACTTATTCTTCCAACAACTATCTCTCCTTCGAGGTCACCTTCGATGAATAAAGGTACTAAAAAATGGTTTCCATAAATTCCAGCCCAAACATTCAATTTCTGTGTCGTTTGTGTTTATGCCTATGTGAACCGATGAGTATTCTTAGAATCAAAATTCCGATGATTGTTCCTATCTACTTCACCATTGAGAGTAAAAGTACTTTCGTTTATTTGACATGCTCCCAACCAACTCAGAAATAGGTCTTCTTGCTCTTGACATTTTTATTGGAATATCAACTTACTTTATATTTGGATGTTCTGTGAATTATTGAGTCTTCATGATGATATTATGTTTGAATAGGGAATTGAAAAGACATTTCCGAAGATATGTCACTCGACTCACTTTCGTTATAATGAATTTTTATGTTGGTGCTTCTGAGGTCGGCGGTTAATTTTATATTTTCCGAACCAACTCAGAAATTGGTTCCTTTCTTATAAAAAATTGAGGTTCCTCAGGGCTTTCTGCCAAAATCAGTCCATCTTGAGATAGAGGGACTGGCAAATTTTCGTTGAAACATATTGAATATAAACATATAACAAGTCTTGTACAAATTTCAATCATAGTTAGTGTTCACTTATCTATACATGGAAATTATGATTTATTGAGTCAGTACATAATTCACTTCTCTTGTGACTTTTGAAATATATTCATTTATATTATTCCTATAGAGCCCTTGTTGTTATTTCATGTTCTTTGTTGTTTCGCTTTTCGAAGATATCAATGACTGTTTGAAACTAGATATGAAGGAATTCTTCGTTTTTTTCACGTGGTTGTTGAGATTGACCTCGTATACCTAAGCTAGTCAATTTTGGACAATATTTCAACATTTGAGCATTTTGAGTCTTGTGTTACAATCACGAACTCTCATTCGTCAACCGGATTCATCGTCATCTCAGCTGTTATCTGACCACGCTATAAACTGGTGAATCCTTCGTTAGGTCAACATACATCCCAAATTTTAAAAATTTCTCTATCCATTAACTATTACTTTTTACCCTTTGAGTCAATAGCTGTCATACATATCGATTCAGGTCTGAATACTCTGCTGTTGTTTGAAGTGAAATATATATAAATAACTTGTATCAGATTTTTTCTATAAAAATGGACGATAAACTAGAAACAAAGCTCAGGAGAAACTAACCTAACCTAACCTAACGCTAGATAGAGAAGAAAATAAGGAAGTGAGAATCGTTCAACTAGCATATTACAACTTGAAGTGGTTTAGAATAAAAATAAATTTCGTAGTGTTATCGATTTTATTAACATTCTGTGATAATGCTGATTTAATTATATTACTAACTGTATGAAATGTACTAGTAGAGATAATTTCGTCTAATTCAAGAGCAGTCAACAGAATTAACACATATGTGAATATATACACTCACACACAACAGCACAATTATGTAAACTATATACAGGGTGATCCAACAAATTTAATCCCCATCTCTAACCCAGAAGATTTTGGTTTCGAGTGGGACCATTGTTCATACTGAGTTTGAGCTTATCAGAACAATTCTCTAACCCCACCAACCTCTACCTACAAAACCATCATGGAGAATATAGATAGAGTGGCACTTCATTAGAAAAACATTCAGTTTATCTATAGGCATCGATAAATTTCTTGAGTTAAATTTTCGATTCAGAGAATTCCAACTACAGAAAGTTATTATGATATAATATTTACCTTTGAACCCGTTGTTTCTTTGTATTAATGGTAGTAGAGATTGATATCAGTATTGAATAAGGTGTTCTAGTTTGTTGATTTCTTAGTGAAGTCTAAGAATCACCTCATTGGAAGAGTCTCTTAAAGCTCTAAGCGAATTTGATCGATTGAAGAGTTTTATTCAAGGAACAATATTCAGCCTTCCGTAGAATGCTAAATTTCCTTCCTGAAGGAGCTGGTTTTCTGAGCCACTCGTCATAATCATCATTAACCAAGGCCACACAGCAGTGATACAGCTCGCTCGGATGTCATGTATAGGAGCAAAAGATTGCTGTTTCGGTCTCATTTGACCTAGTCTGTGTTGCATACCTATTAACAACACCAGGCCAGACTGCCACCTACTCATCTCAATCCATTGGAGCGCAACAAAACATATAAATGTCATTGCGCCCTTCAACGAACTAACACAGAGGTTGCTCACCATCGCCACCGGGAAACCATATAAACAAAGGGTAGATAAACAGAAAACCTCACACAAGTTCGGCTATTTACCCCAAAGCTACACACAGTTTCTGCATGAAAGCGATCTGCCGAAAGACAAACGCTGCTTATTCATGTCTGTCTGTCAATTAGGTATACATCACATCTCAACAATGACAACTTGCAAAATTATTGCTATTTGTATTACATGTAGCGATAATTAGTAATATATAGTAAATATAGCGATAGTCAGATATGAGTAAGAAGCATCAGTCTTTTGATAGATTGCTTTCTTGCAGGCACGGTGTGTAGCATTGGGGTAAATAGTCGAACTAGTGTGACTGCTTGAGCTTTTCTGTTTATCTTCCTTAAGTTTTCATAATCTAACATTTACTTGTTTTGTTGCGCTCCAGCGAGACCAAAACTGCAGTCTATTGCTCCTATTCATGATATTCGACCGAGCTGTACTACTGCTGTGTGATCCTGGTTGACGATGATTATGAAGGGTGCAGAAAACCAGCTCCTTCAGGGAAGGATATTTAACATACTACAGAAGGTTGAATATTATTCATTGAATGAAATTTCTCAATGTATCGACACATATAGCGATAATTTCACAAATTGTCATTGTTGAGATGTGAATTTGATCCACTATTTATGTTTGGGGTCTATACAGAATGGTTCAACCGCTGTCTTCTCCTCCCTTAGGTTGTTAGATGGATTGATTCGGGTTCATTCGTCCTTATTCTTCAATTTGCTTTGTTACTGGAAACAGAAACTTCCCACAGATGGTATAGAAAGCGAAGATCTATTAAAATAAATCATTAAAATCATTGGAATCAGCGCATCAACTCTTAAACTACATTTTTTTCCAATAGCAATTTATTCACCATTCTTATCATACAATGATGAATCTTGTGTCCCAATCAGAACTGCATAATTATTATTTGATAATTACGGGAGAAACTCGAAAATAGTGAACTCAATTGAGAAGATAGTAGAAATCGTGTCTCTTTATTTTCGAAATAACAGCTGCGCGAAAGTAACAGCGAAACACTTAACACAAATCTTTCATAGAAATGAGTGAGTCACCAATACGCAAATCTCTGAAACCAAAAGTTGAAGCAACTTTTTCAGCGGCGAGCTGAGAGCATGATGTAGCATGCCTTATGCGAAATGAAGCTGTTGAAGTTGCAGTATTAGGCCATCTACAAATGTACAACACTCATTCTGTTGGGAAATAAACCCGTCACACTGGAGTAACCAGTACAACTGCCTACAGCATAGTAAGGTATCACAAAATTTAATCTCTACAAAATAATATTGCACCATCAACTAAATGAAGACGACTCTAATAGTCTTCTGCAATTTTGGAAATTCGGGAGAGAATATGAATAATTATCCCAACTTTCTACAACAATTTCTTTTTTTGACGGGAGTACTTTCATGCTTGATGGAGGGGTAAATATACACAATTACGGTTACCGGGACACCCAGAATCCTCACTTGTACAGGGAAATAAATATACTAACTGCACAACAATATATTTGGGCAAGATTGTAAGGAAACAATCTCGTTGAACCATTGGTTATCGTGAGTAAATTCACTAGCGACAGCTATCTACATTCGCTAGAAGAATTGATTCATCTTAGAATGATCAAATTATGTATTATACTATACAAGAAATTTCTTCAAAATCAGAAATAGCAATCCTGATTTTCAATGAATCTCTTGTAATAGTATAATGCATAGTTTAATTTCTTATTATCATCAAGATTAATTATCACGTAGTAACGGTGAAATCAATTAACTACCAGAATAATCGAAATTTTGGGGAACAATACCAATCTCTCAGAAGATCAATTGCATTTCCAACCGAGTAGTGCGAGTGCGAGAATATGAAGATAAAAATTTTCCAGGAAATTATATCGGTATGAGGGAACCGATTGAGTGGCCAATGAGGACACCAGATTCAAATCCTCTGGAATTTCTTTCACGGGTCCATTTAAAATCGAATCTATACGCTACGCAATTCTGGACGAACTGCGGAGGAGAATTTCACTAAAATAACGACTATCAATACTTGACGTCTCTGAAATCATAAGAAGAAAATTCGAAAACCGTTTATACCATTGTTCGCAGGGGTTATTCTGATCAGTTCATCCAGTACTTTTCACCTCAATCGCTTCACTCTCACTATAAGGAGAAGTTCAGTGTATTGTACACTCATTTGTTTCTCTGAATGATTTACGTTGAATATTCTTGCGTTTATTTGGCACAACTATTATTTCAAAAATTAATGGTTTTATATTGATCAATTCTCCTCTAGTTGTTTTTTCATCGAACTCAATATTTGAATTTAAATTAATCGACCCCATGCACCCTCCTAGCTAACGAAATAAATTTATCGGTTTTAACACCCTTCATAGACCCTGATCACAAAATGTTGACCAAATTCGTTCAGAACATCAAGAGATCTTTTCGAGGGGACGTCACATGATACTCTTCGCGGCTGAAATTCTCATGTTTAAGAATGCTGCATGACAGAGGTTGATCGTTTCGTGTTAATATGCTGAAACAACTTTATCAACCCTGATATCAAACGTTTATTCAAAATACTTTAGGTAATGAGGGTTTTTTAATCGTTAAATTATAAAATCCTCAATAATTGGGATATTCTCCATCCAAAATTTCATTCAAAAAAGTTATCGACTCGTATAGATAAACGAAAGACTTCTCTATCGATGTGCCTCTCGATCTGAATTCCCTAACTTTGTTTGCGTATTTTGGGGGTCGATGTGACATTCTCATGACAATTTCCTATGGGATATACCATGATTACTTATTAAGTAATATAATAATATAATGCATAGTAATGATAAAGAGACAGCTCAATAAAACGCGAAACTATGAAAAGTTCCAAATATATCGAAAATTTCTGAGGAACAAATAACTTTGAAAAACAAAATATTAAAAATACTCAAAATAACGTTAATTAACCAAAAAATAAAAATATTCTATATGAACGGTGAATAACGAAAATGGAGAATCAAAATTATCGCAGTCAATCACACTAAAAGCCATACTGTTCACATCGAATTGGGATACTAATGATTCCCAAGAAATTTTTTGAATAATTTTATATTTCATTGGCAATATTGTAAATGGAGGATTTGCTGAATAATTTTTTTGTACCTGTTGAAAAATGCATAAAAAATTAACTGTTTTCAATAAGTAATGAATTTTGAATTCAGTCTGCGATGAAATCACAAAGAATTTAGTTATATTTAATATGCTCAACCTACATGGTATTGAGGCGGTTATACATTTCACTTAGAAGGAATGGACCTGACATTAACCTGGCATGTATATATAGCCCAGGTGATGTGTCAATAGAAGCAACGCAAACAGTGTGGCATCCCTTGTGCAGTTATCATCTTCGCCTATCATTGTAATTGCTGGCGGCTTCAATTATCGTGATATCATCTGGCGCATCTTTCATATGTCTGATACATTTTCCGCATTTGTTTGCTCAGTTTATATTGGATTCTTACCTCCATAAGTTAGCTCCTGAACCTACAAGGTCTCGATCACATAATAGTGCTTTCTCACTGGATCTAATTCAGATTAATGGTGATCAAAGGGTTGATGACCCCGGAATGCAATCTCCTATTAGACTATCCGATCATGTATGCATCAAAACGCACATCCAACTCAGTTACGTTAACCTAAACAAACACTTACGAACGTTCGACGTTATAGATTTCAATAAACTATATAACGAAATGTCTCAATTTGACTGGATCATTTGATAAATCAAATATCATATGGGACACTCTCCACTTAACACATAGTATTGAGAGACATCCCCAAAAGAATGTATGTAGTATCAATCAGTCTAAACCCTGAATCAATTTAGAACAGTAAACAACTTTCTTCGCTCTAATATAATATGCAAACAAATGTATCACCTTTATTCGTGAAACTAATTGTGACGTCTGCACTTCCGAGCTTGAATCGTATAAATGTTTATCAGACATGTTTACAAGCTCTTTCATTCAACCTCCAGATGCTCAACTTTCTCCTATTACGGAGCGTCAAGAACGTGGCTCGACTGAGCTAGTCTTTATTCTGCAATAGTTGAGAAACTCCTGCTCCATCTGAAGAATCATTCCTCCCCTGGTCTTGATGGTCAATTCTTTTTCTTTTTGAGAAAAAATTGCGAATGTACTTCATTCAACCCTGGCAATAATCAGGACAACATCGTTCGATAAATCTAGAGTATATACTGCTCGGAAAAAAACCACTATCACAGCATTTAAGAAAAATTCACAAACTGGACTTTTTGAACGACAGGCCAATCAGTCTCCTGTCTATTCCCTTGAAAATAGGGGAAACTAGTATTGCTGAATCTATGTCAAACTACTTAGGTGAACATCAACTTTTACTTCCTAAATAACACAACATGGTTTTATAAAAGGCAAATCAACTACCATTAACCTGTTGTCATGATTCAAAGATTGGACGCTTTCTTTTGACAAGAAAATTTTAACAAATGATCTTTATTTAGACTATGCAAGAGCATTGGGCAAAGTAACAGTGACAAGACTAATACAATTTCCTGAGGCTATAGATATACGAGGAAATTACTTTTTTGGATTGAGGACTACATGACAGGGAGAACCATCGTGGAAAGTGTTGGATGTTCATCCTCATCCGAAAAATGAGTATAAAGTGGTGCTATAGGATTCAATTGTGGGTCCACTTTATTTTTTTCGAGAGGTCTGACTGCTGCATCTATAGTAAAGAGT
Organism: Cryptolaemus montrouzieri; assembly: GCA_013387265.2. Lineage (NCBI taxonomy): Eukaryota > Metazoa > Arthropoda > Insecta > Coleoptera > Coccinellidae > Cryptolaemus > Cryptolaemus montrouzieri. The sequence goes on along the minus strand of JABFTP020000185.1, from coordinate 46,447,027 downwards.
TGTTCTATGCTGATGACACGAGAGTACATGGCCCAATCCGCTCACTAATTATTGAATTCTGAAGGGTGACTCTGACGCTATTCATCAATGGTGCTTTGAATTGCTCATCCCTCTGAATATTGGAAAATGTCTAGAGTTTCATATCGGATCCAATCTATACTACGGTTTCAATATCATATCAACGCCGCCGCCTTACTCAGTCGGACGTAGAGTTACTATTACGTCCAACTTATTTAGGTCCGACCAAATCACAGCGGTTTGTATACGAGCTAACATACTCCTATGCAGGGATATCCACCGGGACCGTCCGTTAAAAACTTTCTGAGTTCCAATTATAATATCAAGCTGAAATTTTATACGCGGCCATAACTAGCGATTTTCAGTTGAAGTGAAATACCATTTCCGATTATACCGGAAGTGGGTCATCACTTTGTTATTTCAAATGGCAATCTACCTTTTTTATTATACATTCAGAACGGACATTGGAGCAAGGCATAACATACCCAAGTTGTTGGCACTTATCTGTCAAAACTTTTGACAGATTTAATTATTTTTGTTATAAACTCGATTTTTAAGGAACATTTAAAATAATTGTAGCTCATAGATCCTTTGCACTATAGACCCAGTTTTTGTTTGGGTGGATAGAAGAAGGATCAAGGAATTTTTTGAGCAGCCTACAAATGTCAAATCTTTATTGCGTTGTTTTGTATGATGTTTTCAATTTGGCCTTTTTCAAACAGCAATAACTCAGTGGCACGTACCAATTTTTATATTGCCATCAGATGAAGCGTCAAATTTCAGATGGAATTGTATAAGCATGTAATATACCCATCTCGTATAATTCCGAAATAATTCGGGAATATATTGAATTTTGATGATTTTGCAAGAACTAACAGAGAATGCTTTGAAATATCTGAATCAAGTAGCTTAACTGGCTACGCTCACCTGACAGGTGCCTAAAATTAATGTGCTTGTCACTTCGTTCATTCGAATTTGATATTTCAACAAGAATTGTTGGTAATTTGAAGTGAAAATTCTCGAAAAACACCAGATTAATAATAAAATGGCTGATTATTCAAACGAGGATATATATATATATATATATATATATATATATATATATATATATATATATATATATATATATATATATATATATATATATATATATATATATATATATATATTGGAAATCTTTATATAATTAGTATCGAAGGACTAGAAGCAATTTTCTGCAATTTGTAGGAACAAAATACATAGAAACTAGAAGAAAACCAATTCTCGAGGACGACGACAATCAAATTAATACGCTAGCGTATTTTCGTGCCAATCCACATGCGTCCATTAAGTCAGCATCAATGGATATTGGATTGAGTTATACTTCCATTCAAAGGATCCTTAAGAAAAATAACATGCACCCGTATTCTTTTATCAGACTACAAAAATTGAAACCAACTGACCTTCCCAAGCGGCTAAATTTCTGTGAAACTTTATTAATTCGGCTTCAAGAAGATGAGACAATTCTGCAAAAAATTAAATGGTCTGATGAAGCCAAGTTCAATGAAAGTGGAATAACTAACAAGAGAAATCGACATTTTTGGGCCACAGAAAATCCACATTTCATTGAGGTTATTGATTTCCATAATAAATTCAGCGTGAACGTTTTTGCAATTTTAATGAATGATTTGTTGGCTTATCACATTTATGAGGAAAATCTTAATTGACAAAGATACCTGGAAATTTTGAGAGGAGCATTAGCAAATTTTTTAGATGGATTACCCCTTAACATTCTGAGGGATTGCTATTACCAAATGGATGGTGCACCAGCACATAAAACACGAGCTGTAGATCGGCAGCCAACAGAAATATTCAAGGATAGATGGTGGGGTAATGAAGGATGAAATTTATGGCCTCCGCGTTCTCCGGACCTGACGCCCCTTTTTTTCTATTTATGGGGCAAAATCAAGAGTAAGGTGTATCTTATTCCTGTAAGAAATAAAGATGAGTTCCTAGAGCGCATTCATCATGCTTTTCGTAATATTGATCCTGAGGAAACTAGGAGGGCAACTCATCATGTTCGTATACGAGCTGTCAAGTGTATCGAGCAAAATAGGGCCCATATTTAACATTTATTCAGATTGTAGATTAGTTTTCTCCTATGATGTTTGCTATCATTTATTCGTAATAATGTAATTATCTTCGATGATTGGTTTTCGCTTAGTTCTTACAATTTTTATTCATCCGAATTGTAGTAAATTGCTTCTAATGCTTTGAAATTTTATTTTACTCATAAATTTGGAAATTGGTTATTGAATTGCCTGCAATTTCTACCCACAACTTTTTGACATTCTAGAATGAATTAAAAAAAGATTAAATATATTTTCGTTTGAATAAGCAGTGGTGTTATTCCAAATGTGTTGTATTTTTTGGATATTTTGACAAGTACATAACGCTTAAAAATATGTTTCTGTATAAGAATATAACTATGAGCACTATGCCGTCACTTTTGAGTGGTACAGATGAGTACGTGAGTAAATGGAATTTTTCTGGTACAAATGAGGAATTACGACTAACTATTTATGTACGGCTTTCTTATACACATACCACAAAAATGGTTACATCACCTGGTGATCTGAATTTCACAATCGATTAAGCAGCTCGATCGCAGTTTCTTTGTCAACATATGTTCTTGGACATTTGTTTCCACATGATCTCAAACACGTCTAAAACAAGAATGGGTTTATTTGACTATCAGTATTCATTCAATTTCTCTTCAGTTTTCACGCTTAATTAATGTGTTTCTGTTGATTTTCGAATCTTTGAATTCATTGTATTGGCAGCTGAACGTCCTGTACGCTATTTGAGTGATCGTAAAGTAGTAAGAATTGTAACACTTCTAGAGGAGGGGCGAAGCCAATGTTACGTGGCTCACTTATTGAATGTTAACCAAAGCACTATTTCAAGAGCAATTAATCGTTACCACGAAATAAGGGAATATGGAAGAAGGGCCGGACAGAGAAGAAATCGGATAACAACAACAGTTGTTGATTGTTGGCTTCGTTTAACTGCACTGAGAGTTCCGCACTGTACGGCTAGAATGCTACAAAATGAACTAATACTTTCCAGAAATATGCATTTTTCATTGGAAACTGTTAGGAACAGGCTCAGAGAAGACGATATTAGACCAAGGATGGCTTCTACTGGCGTCTCTCTAGAGAGCATCGAGTTGCAAGATTTAAGTTTGCGAGGGAATATGCAAAATGGGGTATTCCAGAATGGTTGAATGTTCTCTTTTCCAACGAGTCCAGGTTCTGTCTAGTATTGAATGATAGACGCATGCCTGTATACAGATGACCTGGGAAACTGTATCAGCAATGCAATATCCGGCCAACTGAAAACTTCGGAGAGGGCTCAGTAATGATATGGGGAGGCATTTCTTTCCATGGTCGAACTGATTTAGTCCTAAAGAATAATGAAAGAATGATAGCGGCCAGATACATCGCAGATATCCTTCAACCCCATGTTGTACCCTTTAGCCCATTGATTGGTGAAAACTTCATTTATATGCATGACAATGCTGGGCCTTATGCAGCTAGAGTACTTACAGAATTTGTGTGTGTTTGTTTGCAAAATGCCGAAATTGATTTATTAAGATGGCCAGCCAGAAGTCCAGACTTGAATCCGATAGAACAAGTTTGGTACAACTTAGGATTCCTTGTAAAACACTCCAACCACTAGAAAATCTTTTCCTAAAATCTGGAACTCAGTGATTCTAGAGTACATCAATTTATCTGAGGGGCTCCGAGACGTATAATGGCAATAATTAGGGTCCGGGGAAGAAAAACTCGATTTTGAAAATGACTAGTAACCATTGATTGGTCTCTTTGCGAATGTTTGAAGGTGGTAAAATTTTTTAATATTTCATTAACTCGAAAATCGTTGATATTTTCCATCATAAACTCACCTCTTTTGACTGATATCTTCTTATTTCACACTTCTGAAAGCATTCAAGCGACTCTTGAATGCCATCCTAAAATTTTAAATAGTATTGTCGTAAAAGTAGGGTGATGCGACAATTTTTGTGGAGAGTATATTCTGATAGATGATTGAAAATAAATATCGAAAAATCTAGTGCCGTACAAAAGTGGTGGTACCGGAAGTCAGTGCAAATTTTTAATTCGGCGATAATTGCTTGGAAGCAATATGGGTTATCCATAACTAGACGGCATTTGTGTAATTCATTTTGTATAGATATACAGATGCTTTACCCATGAACGCCATACACATTTCAAGCGCTGGGGTCGGAAGCCAGGAATCGCAACACTTATCTCTGATCAGCAAAGTTGATGAAGATATAAAAAACATAAAATTAAATGATCTCGAGTGCACTTCACGAATAGATAACATTTTTCAGCATGCCGTACATTTTTAGTGGAACACATAGGTGTATGGGGTAAATTAGGTACTTCCTCTGAAAAGAGTGAATTCTGGTGACTTTCATCTCTACGGTAATAACATAGCTTGTTTAAACTTTAGACAACCATGAATAAAAGGTGATTGCCGTACACCTTCGATAGTTTGGGAAAAAATTAAGTTTGAAAAAAAGCAGATTTGACTCCCATTGCACTTAATTCGGGGAAATGGTGGTCAGCCTGTGAGAAATGAGGATCAAGAAAAACTAACACATATCGCAGACGTACCCTTCGGCAGAATCCCATCCAGTACATTCTGCGTGTGCCCACAATCCACACGTTGTATAGCGGTACCACATCTCGTTGTTTCGTCCAAATTCATTTCATATTAAACATCTATATCCTGCGTCTTCTGCATCATCATTCTCATCATCCTGGCATAAGTCGTTAGTGTTAATGCTTGAGACTGATGTATCGTTTGAATCCTAAAGAACCTGTCCCTTTGCCCTTTTGGGACCATCTCCGTTCTGCACCTTAGTCCTCTTCCCCTGACCCTTACCTTTCCATTTCTTTTTTTCTTTCTCTTGGTCTTTCTGTACTTTTTTATCTCTTTATTTTCCTTTTCTATCAAATCTTTCTTCAGTGGAGTTGAGGTTAATACAGTAGCATGCTGCTTCTTTCGGCGCTGTTTCTCTTTAACCACAGGTGTTTTCTTTGGTAATTTTATGAAATCGGATAGTTGAACATTTGACGGAGGACCAGACGACTCTTTGGCCTTTGCTATCGGGGATGAGATAATTATTTGTTCTGATTCACTTACAACTGATAAATCTAATTGTTCTGATGTGCTGGGAATGTTATTTGAATCTTGTTCTATGTCACAAGTAGAAATGGTTATAGATTCATTGCTAACGACTATAGAGTCAGATTGGAGAATCTCAGCAGCCATAAAATCTTCTTCAGAAATTACTTGAGGATTTATTGTAAAAATACCTGTTGCCCTAAATCCCGATTTCGTTTTGTTAATAAACGCAATGGTAATATATGATTTCCTCACCAATGATGCTACATTATGAGGAGTTATGTGTTCCAGGCGATTGCTTTTTATATATAAATCACATTCCTTTTTGTATGCAGTTTCAAGAAGTCCAAAGAATGACTCGTCCATAGACTGAATTCTGTGGGATATGTGTGGTGGCAAGGATAATATATGAATATAGTTGCTTTTGCAAAATTCGTAGATAGGTAGGGAAGAATGACTAGCATGAGTGTCTAAAATCAAGAGAACAGGTTCTTCCATAGAAGGTTTAGCATGTTTTTTGAAATGTGCGAGCCACTCAAGAAAGAGACTTTCATTTATCCAACCATTGTCGGAGCATTTATAAAGTGCTCCTGATGGACCATCCTCCTCAAGTAGAGGAGTCATTCTCTTGCGGGGATAAATAAACATAGGTGGAATGAAGCCACCTGCAGCGCTCATCGCAAACATCAAAGTTATATTCTTGCCTCTCTCCCAACTGGTGATAGATCCCACTCTCTTCTGTCTTTTTGTTGCTAGTATTTTCCCTGGATTCTGTACAGTTGTCATTCCGGTTCCGTCGCAATTGTATGTATTTTTGGAAAGAAATTTTTGTTTCTCCATAATTTCCTTCAACAGCTTGAAAAATAATTGCACCTCCTCTTTATTGAATGCTGTTATTCGATTTATGCTGGTTGCCTCTGGTTTCCTCACAAATATAATATTTCTAGCCATAAAAGCTTTCAACCAATCTCGACCAGCAATTTTTGTAGCTTTATTAAAGTTATGATTTAAATTCAAACTTTCCGTAGAATCAAAGGCACTTTCCTTTTTTGAGTTGCGGTACAACCATAAAATATATTAGCCATCTGTTTTATCACACCAGCTAATTTTTCTTCTACTTCAGGCGTAAATACTGTACATCTTCCTAGACGTGGTTCTTAATAGTCTTCTTTTTGAATCTTTTCTGTAAGCTCACAAATGGAATACTAGTAGATTTACTAGCTTTTCTTATAGAATAACCCTCTTGTTCAATAAGAAGTATGGATTTTTGGAGAGACTCGGATGACCAATTAGCTTTTTAAGTTGTCCTTACTCGTACTTCTGGCATCTAGAAGCAAAATTATTAATATTGGTCTTTTGCAGGTAATGGTAATCACCTGCGGACAATAGGGGTCACTTGACTCTCATTAGCCGCTACTATACTGCCGAATAAATAATAATAAAACGAAAAAAAACTAAGTTTGAACTGTAATATAAGACGCTAATCACAATTTTAAACATACAGACTACCTTTCTGCAATAAACAAAATATGGTACACTTAAAAATACGACACTCACCTATAATGATATTTTTGCGTAAATTTACAATGACGACGCGCGAAAACAAAACACTAGTATCACTCAGCGACGTGCAGAGGTGATAACTCGGTAAATCTAAAATTTCGATAATTATTTATTTACACAAATAATAACGATAACTTTTGGACGGCATAATCATTAAACATTATTGTCCATAATACTTTGAAGAAGATGCCGTACATTTCACAATGACCTCCAATAACATGGGTGTAGGAAAAGGGTTGGGGACCCCTGGTTTTCGACCCCTGCACTTGAAATGTGTACGGCGTTCATGGGTAAAGCATGTGTATATCTATACAAGATGAACTACACAAATGATGTACAGTTTGTTATCGGCAATTAGCACGACTTCCGGTACCACTTTCAATCATCTATCAACCTATAATGGAGACTTACATAAATAATTAGTCGTAATTCCTAATTTGCACTTGAAAAATTCTATTTAATCACGCACTCACCTGTACCACTCAAAAGTGGTACAGGTGGTACACTTCTAAGCGTTATTCACAGTGGGTCATTTTACAGGTTAATTTTTGCCATACGCTTGTAGTCTATTATAATTTCTTCAGGAATCAACTCAGTATATCATAGATTTTGGAGGAAACCCTGTATATCATTCTTTACTATGATTTGTTGTTTTCGTGAATATGTGACGCGACTATGTGATTGGTATTTCTGCTGTTATGATTCTTCATTTCGCCCTTCCATCTTACAATATTGAGATAAGCAAGATGTTTCCGATTTAAAGAGAATGTAGGAAATATTGAGTAAATTTGAATTAAAATCTAAATTCACTCATCTAGTATGAATGTTATTGTTAATGCATATATTTAACATAAACCGACGGCCAATTTATTGAACTAACTAGGTAGATTGGTTTTTCCCGATACTTCCTCATCTATTATGTTCGAGGAATAGCTAGAATTTCGACGTTTCACTCTGAAATATGTGCGGTCCTTTCAAACAATCCCCAAACAAATCTATATATTTGTTATCATTTGCTTTCATGAATATTCATGGATTTATGAACCTTTATGCAAATACTGTTTTGGGTCTCCTATCTAACTAAGATTACAATCACAGAGGCATTTTGGACATTCTACCGTGCCTCACTTCAGCGCATCTGTCTTGATTAATAAGAACACAATCCAACGTAGGCCATTATTTATATCTTGAATCCAGTAATTTTTAAACGAGGTTTCTATTCTTCTTGGGTTCTTTTCTAGAAGAATTTTCCAACAAGCCCTAGATTTATATTCCGAATTCAACTAATTTGTTACCGAGCGAGGTTTTCTCGACTTCATTCTCTTAGGCCTGCAGTCAATATATCGTACAGGCTCGTTGCTAGTCATTTTTTCATTTGACCCCGAAGGGTCTCATGGTCTTTATATTAGGATGAAAAACTTGATTTCACTGAAGGTAGCATCATAAAAGACATTTTGTAGACTCTATCAAATCAATCAGAGATGCTTATGTTAAACAATGGATTGATACAGAACAGAACAGAAGACAACTAAGCGAAAACTACAACTCAGAATTTTGTTTACTGATTATCGTCATATCGTTATAATTACTTGTGATAGTTCGTAGATTGACCCTACAATGGGTAGATTCCTCTAACAAACCTGGACGTTATTAAAAGGTTCATAATTATGATGGACGGATTTGTAATATGAGTTTTTCATTAGTTTCCTGATATGCAGTATGGTTAAAACTGACTGGATAATTTGATTAATTTTCAGTTGACTTAGATTCAGGGTCTCTCGGACGAGGACTCAGACTTATCTTCCTCATTTGACGTAGCCGCTAAGTGGCCTCGGAAGGGATAAGTTAAAAAAAATTGATTATTTTCGCTTTTCTCAATAATCCTGAAAATAGTCTGAATACACAAAATGGCACATTCGGGAGCAAAAATACTTTTTTTGCGAAAAATATACGCCTCAATCACTTTTTTCATACACCGTGGTAAAGGGGATTTGAATCCCTTCGCCCTGTTTCAATTTTGAGGACATGAAGCGCCCTTTCTCAAAGTGTTGCTCGTTGAAGCCACAAATATGCGTCAAAAGATATTCCTCAAACAAAATCATCAGATATATTCTTCCAATCACCAGAAAGGCTGACTTGTCGAAGAAGAATACCTTGTATTAATTATTAGAAGGTGCACAATGCTGCTTTCTTTGCTCCTGGTATGATTTGCAATTGACAATTACGTACATGAAAGATCGCCATAATGCTAATGGAAACGAAATGAACGTAATAAGACAAACAGGCCGTAACTAGAACCGAAAGATGTATGAGGACGCTTTGCGGGGGCAGGACCGACGCGAAATCACCGTTGACGTAAGAATATCACTTGCTGCCGGCTCAATTCCCCGTGAACATTCACGTTCAAAAAATCAAGGTAATATGTTTTATTCCATTTTTAAATAATAAAAATATTTCAAGTAAGAAGGCTCATGTAAAATTTTATGGCGCTTCTTCAGTTTTTTAATATTCAACTACTTAGTGATGAACAAACGTTGATATTTCAAAAGTCTATTCATCCTAGAAATCTAGGGTCCACGAGCTCCAAAATGAGCCATGTCAATCATCCTTAAGGTTCAATATCGATTATCAGTATTCAACCACTAGAAATGTAGAAAACAAAATTCCAATATATCGTTCCAGCAATACTCGAACTTCGGGCTTGTTATCTTTTGTAAGAGAAACAAAACATTTTAATAATTGAAAAGATATATAATATAACCATTCAAGACTTGAACAAATCTTTTGTATGCCAAACTGCCAGGTATAAGGGAATATAAGATAGAAAGATTTTATACATTTGTTTATCTCCCAATTATTTGGGAGCATTAAAATGCTATTTATTTAACTATACAAACATTCAAATTCTCAATCCCATCTATTATTAACGAAAAAATTTCATAGGTTTCAAGACCTGCTTACCTGCAAGAAAATAATTATTGAATCTTTAAGATGCTCAACTTCTTCAAAATAATAACAACAGGTAATTTATACAATTGTGAAACGAAACATGTAACACTGACAGATATTTGTCAATTTTGGTGATTGAAAATAAATAAAAACATTTAAGGTTCTCTTATATATTATTAGTGATTCATTTGCAAAAGAGTTAATCATCGTCGTCATCGGTGTCCTCATCATCACTGAATTCATAACAGTTACCTTCACATAAATGAAAAATTAAAGGATTCACGTTATCATCATCCGCTATATGTTCTCTTTCTAAATATAGTTCTTCAATGTTTTCAACTTCTTCATATATTGACTTGGTAACAGATGCATATTGCGAATCAGCAAATTTTTAATTGCTAGATTCTTAACTTCTTTTAACTTGAAAGTGACTTTTTTTGAAGCAACGCAGTTTCTTGACAAATGCCGACATTTTTTCTATTGGGTTTATTTCAGGATGATAAGGGGGTAAGCGGAGAATGCCCATGAGCAGCCAGGAGATAACATATGTTTCAACACGTGTTTTATGCTCCTGAAATTATTTAATATAATTTTAGTTTGGTAGCTTGTTGTTCAGAAAATATACCTTTTTGATTCAACCATTGGTGCATTTCGGCTTTTTTGTTCGAAAACACAATATTTTTTGCTGTAGCTACATTGTGCGCTGAAGCGTCATCCATTACAACCACAGAATTGGGTGGTAAATTTGATATTAATTTATCTTCTATACACTTTTTAAAATTTCCATGGTTCATATCATCATGACAGTTCCCTAGTTTCTCTCCATATTTGAATATTAAAAGTTGAATATTAAAAGTGAATCTGGAACGGATCCCTAATCGAGAACCTTTACCAATTTTTTTTGTAATTCATGAACAGAATTGTCTAACCACTGATGAAAAGAAGTGTGGTTAGAATTGATATATGTTTCATCAACATAAATAATTGTACGATTATTCCTGATCTTTCTTAGATAATATAGTCGTTTTGTCCTAATATCCAGTGATTCAACTCGAATTTTTCTGTTATTCTGATTTTAGTACCATCTGTAAGCAATAAAAAATTTGGTCATATCTTAAGCTTAGAATTAATTTTGATAAAAACTATACCTTATCTTTTCATTAGAATCTGGTTTGTAATTCTTAAACTATTTCTTTTCTTTATACGTCCGGATTTTTAAATTTCCTTTTACCTTGAGTTTTCTAAGGAAATTCAAAACATTAAAAATTGACAATAGTAACTAATAATGGTGAGAATTAGTAAAATTCGAATTCATCCGAAAATGAAAAAATCTTCATTTATAATATAAGTACATATGTGTATTTTCATTATCTTACCTGAATCCTAGTTATTTCAGCATCTTTCTTAGAGAGAAATCGCCTGAATCCTGTGGAAACAACTTGTCTTCCTTTAAAGTGACTAAAAGTCTTTTCACGGCATGCGATTCTTCACAAATTTTGTGGTAATTGTAAATTTGGTTTCTAATGAAATCATCTATTTCAGGTTCAGAAAAATTTCGCCGTTTTTTTTGGAGGTTTGAAAAGTCCGATGCTACACCACTGCCGCTATAGGTGTGTGAGGCAATCTAACAGTATGGCTTGAGTAATACAAGTTTGTAGACATTCTTTACATTTCTGGTCCCTTTTATAATTTTTCGTTCTTTGGGTTTTATTCTTTGTTAACCATACACACGGTAGAAAGTCTTATCGAAAAGAGTATGATCAGTAAAACGGTAAGACATTGTAATATTTAATGGTAATGAGGATTAAAATTAAATTTCTTAAAATATATGGGATGTACAAAAAGAGAATTGAATTGGGGTATAGCCGATTACTAAAATAAAAATCACTCTACCTACACTAAGGTGTTACAATGGTAGCTTATTCTATAACGATTCTCGAAATAGTTTTAAATTATAGAAACAGATTGTTAGTAATTCGAAAAACAGCGCCGCGTAACACAACAAAGGATGCTCGGATAAACGCCATTCGCGAAAATACTTCTCAAAGATCCATAAACGATACTAGCATCACACCTAAATTAAAGGTGCTCCACAGAAAAAATTAAGACAACCTCAAAATAATCCTTAAGTTGAAAAAACTACGCTCTCAATAAAATACAAGTGATAATGGCATAGTCTAACCGAATAAGCAACATTCAAAAATCAAAAATTACTACTACCACCACAACTATAAACCAATCTAGAAATAGCTAATAACTTTGCGGTAAACAATAATTTGATAATCGTGAGAAAAACAGAAACATGCAGTATGGCTTGAGGCAAGGGTGCTCAAACTGCTGGCGATCTACCTTAATATTTTAAGACTACTTACGATCGACTCTGAGAGGCTGCAAGTATGTGTGATGCAGGGTTGTCGTACATATACGATACACCCTACCTACCTATCTACCTAAATAGGGTGTACTGTAGCATATATAGATATTAGCTTCCCGCACAATATACATTATTTTAGTCAAGGTTTGGGTTAGGTTTAGTTAGGTTCTTCTCTATAATATCAATGAAAAAACTCATAGTTATTCAGAATTGCGAGTTTATTGGTTGTTCCAAAACAACAGAGTTACATATGGTATTAAACTTAACTGAGGAGTGACTTTGGATGTTGAAGCTGGGCACTGCATGTCCTCAGCATGATCTGCACCAACTCATTCTCAACCGAACATGAGTTCCTATTAAACTGACTTGCTATTTCAGTAGCTAATTCCTCAATGTCTTTACATGAAAAAGGATAACTCATAAATCATGCCATATTTTCCAATTTACTGCAGTCATGAAAACTAATTTCGAATTGTGCCAAAATATTTGATAATTCAGCCTCATACGTGTCATAATTCAACTGAAGAATCCTTTCTGTCAAAGACGGAAAATGTTTCAGATCCTTTCTTTTCAGTTGATTTATCATAAGTTGCAATATACTTTTGAATGCGCTAATCATTTCAATGATAGTTTTTCCTTCACCTTGAAGCTCCAACTCAATGGTGTTAAAGTGCATTGTGAAGTCAGTCAAAAATACCAAATAAGTCTGCCATTTTTAGTTTTTCAACATCTGAGTGTCATCGCCCCTTCGTCTTGAAAATCTGTTATTTCGGGCAATAATTCTTGGAGCCTTTCTAGGAATTTTCCGCGACTCCACCACCTGACCTCCGTGTGAAGAACTAAATCAGTGGGATCAGCTGACTCCCTAGCTTCCAACTGCAACTTAACAAGCCGCCGTTGGAAGCTACTTGCCAGGATCGAATTCAAAATTTTTGTTGCAATGCCCATAATTTCCTTCGTGTTTAAAGTTTTTGAATACAAAACGTATTGATGTATAATTATTCAATGGAATGAAAACAATGAAGGGAAATCTTTATTAGCTCGACACAATGCCACAAAACCGTTTTTGTTTCTAGTCATTGCTGGTGCTCCATCGGTTGAAATGCGCAATATTTTATATATTGGTAGCTTGTATTTTTTACAAAATTGAAGGAAACGTCATATATATCATCGCCACGGGTCTTCTTCAGAGGAATGTCAGAAATTCTTCCTCAGCCAACATGACATTGAATACCATCCGAATAAAAATACACAACTGGGCAGTGTCCGTCATATCGGTGGATTCGTCGAACTGTATGGAAAATCATGTACATTTCATGATATCATGTTTTAGTTTATCTGCCTGACTCATGACGTCAATACACCTTGTGACAGTCGGACGGGATAACTGAAGTTAGAAGCTGTTGTTCGTTGTACTGGGTGAATTCAACGTTCACAACACCAACTGGCACCGCCACTCCGAAAGAACAGATGAAGCGGGAAGATAGGCTGAAAGTTTCGCAATCAGCCAAAATGGGTGCACTACATCTGTTACAGAAATCATTCATGCAGGAATGGATCTCTCTATATGCCTCATTCCACGAGAAAAACAACAGCACAAAAGTCATGGTTCAACCAAACTGCGAAAGAGCCTCTGCAACCTAGAGCAGAGCTTCCAAGTCATGGAAGATAAATCCAACAGAGGAAACAAGAAAAACCTCCGTACGAATACGGAACGTATGCAACCTGACAACTGCAAGAGCATAGACCAATTTCAACGAAGAGGTAACTAATAAACTTCTTGAACAGGCAAGCGGTACTAGACAAATCTGGTCTATGACGAATACTGTCAGTGCCAATTTCTGCAAATCTGCGTTTCCGTCTCTTGTTAGAGAAGATGGAAGTATAGCATTATCGCCGGAAGAGAAAGCCGATCTCTTTGCTCTCTTGTTCTCAAAGAATTTTGTGCTAGATCCATCTAACGCAATACCACCGAACAGTGCACCTTCAAATTCTTCCATGGCAGAAATCAAGTTCAGATTCCGTACTGTGAGATGGGCTCTCGAGCAGCTGAACTTCAAGAAGGTAGTTGATCTACACGAAATACCGCCAATTGTCCTAAGAAATTGTGCTCCCGAACTGGCACGCAATCTTAACCGTCTGTTTCAGATTTCTTATAGAAGACAGACTTTTCCGAGCTGCTGGAAAATAGCGAAAATTCGATCGATCCCAAAAAAACTGAAGAAGTCCTTACCCCAAAACTTCCGCTCTGTTGCACTTTTCCCTTCATGTCAAAAAGGATGGAGAGAGTCATAAATGATGAAGTCGTCAAATATCTTGAGTTGCAAGAAATTATTTACGACCATCAGTATGGATTTCGCATGCACAGATCGACAGGAGATCTGCTCGCCTACGTCGCTCATGTTTGTGCATCAACGACGAAAAAGCATGTGGAATCTAGAGCAATAGCACTCAACATCTCTAAAGCCTTCTATACGGTTTAGCATGCAGCCATGTTGAATAAACTTGTTGCATATGGGCTTTCCGAAAAATTGCGGAGTTGGATAAGTAGCTTTCTTCCAAATAGATCAATACAAGTTGTGGCCGACGGAATAACATCTGATTGTTTCCAGTTGCAAGCACCTCCGGGATCCGTTTTTTCACTAACCTTGTTTCTGTTGCAGATAAATGATCTTCTGTCATCTACGTCTACGTTTTCTAGAAAGGTCCCCGCTAGAGATCCTCCTCTAATGATGCAAGGCCAACAAATTGCATCCAAAGATTCGATGCACCTTCTCGGAATAACAGTCAACTGCGGTTTTTGCGGGCATGAACATGTATCAACAATAGCTGAGTCCGCATCAGCTAAACTTAGTTTTTTTTTTCAGAGCCAAGCGATACTTCACGTCATCTCAGCTGTTGCTTCTATATAAGACGCAGATTCGACCTGCTTTGGAATATTGTTCCCATGTATGGGGATCTGCGCCCAAACATTCGTTGCAGATGTTGGATAGTGTGCCAAAACGAGCTGTGCGCCTCATCGACCACCCGGAGATCACCCGTGATCTCCAACCGCTGGCTCTCAGAAGACAAGTTGCTGGACCTTTCTCTGTTTTACCGATACTTCCACGGAAGATGCTCTAAAGAGCTGAAAGACTTTGTTCCTGGAAAACTCGTGTTTTGCCGCAACACTAGGCTGGCAGGGAGTTCTCATCATATCGAGGTACATTTAACGACCCCTCGAACCTCTCTCTATAAGAATTCCTTCGTTTATAGGGCCGGTGAGCTGTGGAACTCGCTTCCGTCCAACATCTCCTCAACATTCTACAATTTGGCCCTCTTCAAAAAGCAAGTAAACAGACACCTCAATTCTTCCCAGGTGCTCTCTCATGTGGCAACAGGTTCGCCTATTCCTGGAGAGCGCGCATAAAAAAAAGGAAAATATATTGCACAAAAATAGTATTAACATGATCAGTACTAATGAAAACAAATTGGGTTCATTAGTAGTTACATATAGAAATAAAATGATATTATTGGATAAAAGGGGAGTATATAAAATACACTACAGAGAATATGAGACTTTCTATACAGGCCAAACCCGGAAACCGTGTGAAGAAGAGAATCGAAGAACATAAGAGATCCATTACACCAAACAACACGATTTTTGGGACTAACTTCTATATGTTAAATTTCAGTTTCTCCTACGATAAAATTAGGAGAAAAATTGTTTTTTCTATTTAAGTTTGCTTTTGTAGTTACTAGAGCAATTTTTCAATTTTCTGGTAAAAGTAACTTATTTTTATTTTTTTTTCTGCAATTGCACTATAAATTATAATTATGAAATATTCTTCAGATACAAGAGTCGTTTTTATTCGAGATTTGTGATAGACAATAACATATAAAAGTTAAATAACAAAAACTTAATATCTATAAGAGAATATTTTCGAATTTATCTGATGCTCGTATGAGCTTCCTCGTATTGCACCCCAAAAGTAATCTCCAATCAAATTTTCGTTGTACTGACCTTGATATCGCCGTTCAAAATTCATCACATCTTGGTGAAAACGTTTTCCTTGTTCTGTGGAGTAGGCTCCCATGTTGTCTTTAAATTCATTCAGATGACAATGTGGCATATGAAGTTAATGCGACATTCTGCAGTCCATAATTTTAAAGCTTGGAAGCATTTTTTAAATCAATTCTACATAGTGAATAGCTCTATGATTTCCAAGAAAACTATCAATTACTGCTTTAAAACTTACCAGACTCGCTTTTCCCGAGCATTGAGAAGCTTTGTAAAGTCCTTACTCTTCATTATTTGTATTAAATGCAGTCCAATGAAAATACTTCTTTTCTCTTTAGCTCTTTAGCTTCCGATAATTTAGGGAAAAGTCCCTTGAATATTCGAAAGCTTTAGAGTTCGATCCAGAGCTTTTACGAATTACTTTATCAACCCTAACTTTATATGTAGCGGTGGCACCAATATATTTTTGGGCTTCAAGAGTGGTTCCATCTTTAGGTTATGTTTTCCAATCCGAAACTCGACGCGATCTTGTCATTTACGCTGTTGATAATAGACTGAGTCAGCTCTGTTGTCCCATAGACAAAAGTGACAAAGACATTTTGTATATCCACAATGCATTCCCATTAGGAAACCAACCATTTCTCAAACAACGATCACTGGCCATTGGTATTCTATGTATTCTAATTTTTCTAGTATGATTCTCACAATATCATACCTTTTTTTCAACAATACAGAGTGTTCTAGAGGAAGACTAGGCAATAAGTTTCCGTTGTGGAACAGAACTGCTTTTAAGCTTTTTGAAGAGCTATCGATAAAAGGCCACCATTCAGATTCTACGAATTGCTACTGGGATGGGATCACACACACGATGGAAACACTGATGGTTAACACAAACACTTTTTGTAAACGTAGTATTAAGATGAAATAAAAACACGTGGTTCGTTGGTAAACAACGGCGGTTTGGCAATATGGCGTGGGTACGGAAAGCCGGTTCGTGGCAACGCGTGCTGCAGCCAGTTTTCTAAGACCGTTTGAAATCGAAGAGGTCTTCGAAGAGAGAATGAGGGAGTCTCCGAAATGCACGGATATTTAAACCCTCGGTCCAGGTAGGCCCAGAGTACGTTCTGTGCCTAGCCTGGTCGAAGGGCCTACTAGGCGATCTATGATTAAGGAAGCGTGGTTAACACGGTAACACGCTTATTTGGAGGGGCCTAGAGCGATCTATGGTGAGATATCATAGTGGACACGGTAACACGGCCCCCCCTCTGAAGATTGCGGTTAGGTGCCTCCATATTGCCATACCGGGTAGTAACACCATGTTGTATTTTCATTAAAGACATGTGCTTACGTGTACATCATATCATTGAAAATCAAAAATAAAAGAGTTTTATCAAGTTATCCTACTTAAATCTAATACGACCCTGTGTGCAGTGCGTCTGTGGCCGTCTAATATCTTACGCGCCATTTGGCATCAACGCGACTATGACAAGGGAAACCACAGAAAACCTTGTCTCACGTAAGCGAGTCGTATGGTCTAGCTACTTACATTATGAGAGCGTGGTGCAAGGCTCTATTTAAATTATTTAAATCTAAGATATGTACAAAAACAAATCTGAGGGGTAGGGGTTAAAACGCATCTACTTCGTATCTTCATTTGTCAATCACACATAAAACTGAGATATTAAAAGTACCTGAAAAAAAGGGAAAAATAGTGCTGAAAAAAAAACAATTTACTAACCTATGACACATAGGACACTATGATGAATTTGTCGTGCGTTGAACAAATGCGACTATGAGTAGGTTCTAGATTCACAATGCTCTAATGCACACGTTGGGCTCTACTTGCTACCGGAATGGGGTCACACATACGATGGAAACACTGATGGTTAACACAAACACTTTTTGTAAACGGAGAAAAAGAGGTGGTCTCCGAAATGCACGGATATTTACACCCTCAGTCCAGGTAGGCTTTAAGTAGGTTCTATGCCTAGCCTGGTCGAAGGGCCTACTAGGCGATCTGTGATTAAGGAAGCGTGGTTAACACGGTAACACGCTTATTTGGAGGGGCCTTGAGCGATCTATGGTGAGATACCATAGTGGACACGGTAACAGAATGGTGTTCTGATTTCATAAAACAAATCAGTCACACTGTTGTGGCTTCCTTCGTAAAAAAACATGAAAATTTTTTATCATCCTCAAGCAAGTTCCATTGCTTTAGTCGTGAACCAAGAATTTCCGCTTTATTCTTGGATAAGTTTAGGGCTCACACTAAATCATTGAATTCATCCGAGTCAATAAAATGTGGACCAAAACTTTGCTGTCATTAAATCACTACTATCACTGTTGGTTAGTTGTACACTAGATTCTGTTGAACTTCGTGACGCTTGAACATCAAAGCTCCTAATCCTCCTAGTCGACGCCTACTTGGATTAACCATACAAAAATAAGAGTGATGGACGTGATCATTAAGTTCCCCCAAATCCTTGGCATCGCGAACTTCATATGTCGATTTTCTCCTCGATATCAAGCTAGACATAGTAAAATTCAAACTGGTGTAATTTCATTCGACAATTTTAAAAATTTGGAATTTTAATTTTTTACCTTCTAAAGTATTTTCACAATTAACGTAGGCGCGAAGTGAGGTACTCAATTTTCATTTTTATTACCGATCTTCTGATAAAAATAGGCTTCACGAAGTTTCGAATTTGTTGATAAAGTGAATTTTTCACTTCTAACTTCAATAAATTCCACGAATAATACAAAATGAATCAACATCATCTTTATACTGACTTGATACCATTTTTCAACTGAATTATGCAGAAATATAGTTGTTACAGCTATAATAACCAAGTTATTATTGACTACAATGTCTCTTACAAACAATATAATATTTACTTTCAAGTTGATGAAAGTGCTGCCATCTTTCGTTTAAGAAATAAATTGAAATATACTAATCAGACCAAAGCAAACTCTAAGATATTAAAAAGAATAGAAGAACAGAAACCAAAATAATTTTTTTTTGTTGACCGTTGTTATTGAAACAAAACTTTTACTGGCTTTCTGACCATTGTGTAGATGAAAATCATTTCATGGGATAGCGAATCTGTTCTGAGCTTCGGTCTCCTGTTGTAAGTACCGTAATATTTAAGTGAAACCACTCATTTTGTTTTCCAGTTTTGTATTACTCTTGATAAAGGGTGAGAACCTGAAACACATGCGACCACTAGAAGACATCGTGAACATCACCTTAGAAAGTTTTATTTATCCTTTTGGTGCACAAAACAAAAGTGACTGACACATCATCAGGCTGTTAAGCTAACGTAATACCCACATAGATATTTCAAGAATTCAGTTCTTCTTTTTAATCTCTGAGATCAGCAATGCAAGGATGACATTTCTTTCATACTCAACAGTAATATCCATATTCATTAAAATCGGGAAAGAATATAAGATGAAGATCAGCTACGAATCGCCAAAGTTTCGATGAAATTCGATTCAAACAGAGATTTCGTTTGTGTTGAAGATTTCGACAATTATGATTTTACATTAACCGTAACTTCGATTCTGAAACAAAAAGTTAGAATGTTCAGTCTAGAAAACAATAGCAGGAAGCAAACAATAATCCGTTCAATACTGTCCGGGAGAGCAATGAAGCATTTCCAAACCCAATGAAAACTTTTCTTGTTACCTAAATTGGATTTTATTCTTTTCGACGCAAATCCGGTTTCATTATTTTTCTAGTCAGGCAGAATACAAGCGAAGCAAATGATCTACTTGTAAAAGGTTATTCTAGGAATTTCAGAGGAAATGAAATATCACAGGTACAAAATTTGTTATACCCTAGAGAGTTGGCCTTCGAAGTCAGTGAGGAATTTTTCATAATCCTGAAATGAAAAGCTATTTTCCATGCGATGTAATGAATTACTACAGTAAAACTCAAAATGTAAAATTTATTTGGAATATCATTTCACACTTGATTTTTGACAAATTGGTTCGATAAGTCAAGTGACGTGGTATTACATCGCAATTGAGTATGGTCGTAAAAAATTGTTAGTAACAGCTTGTGAGGAGATTTTCATTCTTTTTTTTCGATTTATTGTCGTTAAGTCGCTCCCAATATGATGACTGGAAGTTCGTTTTAATGTGATGATGTCATGTCCATAAATCTTTATCTCCATATTCTGAATTGTTGTTGTACCAAATCCTATGTTTTAGTATGGAAGCTATGTAAAATATTATAGATAGAGAAAAATGGTCACCTCCTCTTCAGCTTGATTTTCGAGAAAAACTCATATGTGAAAACGGATTTCAGTAATCATATTAATTCATCTTAGTTAGTTTTCGATTGGTTTCTGAGCTAAAACCACATTTGTGCTGGTTTGATAATGGAATCTACATGTGGTTCCCATGAAAGACATTCGTCCAATACCAAGCCTAGGTGATTTACGTTAGAATCAGATGTAAAAGAGTTATCAGAAGAAAATATGATTGTCTGTGTTCTGGGTCTATTAAACATCAAGGAGTTCATGGCGAACCAAGTCTCAGCTCTTGCCAGAGCCAACTCCCTGTTTGAGATAGAGAACTCCCTATTGGTGCCTGTGCAGCTCTAGGTTATAGTTTCTTCATAAAGTGTAGTAGTTGTTGGTTAAATGAAGTCAGAAAAATCGTTAACATAAATAGAAAACAACAGAGGCAAAACTGACCCCTGGGGGACACCATAATTCACTGGCAGCTATATAGATGTTTCACCTGTAACAGATACACACTGACATCTTCCTGACAGAAAGACCTCTGAAACCACAGCACCCAGCCTTTGTCATCAGGATAACATGTGAAACCAAATCAAAAGCCTTAGATACATCACACAATTTCATTGATGGATACAATTGCTCTTCCATTCCCTGAAAAATACCGTCCACAGTCATGAGAGTCACTGCACCAACTGTGGATCTCCCAGTTCTCAATCCATATTGAGCTCCTATGATCAAGCTGTTATTTTCCAAGAAGGGATATATTCGATATTTCCTTGGGTGTTCAAATATTTTGGTCTAAATAGGAATAATTGTGATGGGTCTATAGCTACCACCTATAGGTCACCGGTATCTCACTTTTCATAGATTGGCATTACCTTTGTCGTTTTGAAAGCTTTTGGGAAAATTCCTTGCTCCAAACATTCATTATATAAAACACAGAGGAGCCTTAACTATCAAAAAATTCAATTTTATGATTTTGTTGTTCATTCAATATACGTCCAAACATGAAGAATTTGATTGTTTCCTAACTAACTCTTCCAGTTCTGATTCTATAAAAGGCTCCAGAAACAACGATGACTTCACAGATTTCACATTCTTCAGTAAGTCTTCACTGATAACTCCAGCTGAAGAATTCATCACTCCAATGGCAGATTTTTGGCAATCCTAGAAGATTACTCATTCGCTGTATCTGTCATCAGTACTGGCCTCTGTTTCTTGTTTCTTTCATTATTAAAAAGTCTCCAAGAATCTCTGGATAAGTTTTGCGGGTTGAGGAGAAAACAGTTTCTGGCATCGAATTTTGTCTTTGTTAACAGTTGCCTATAGTATTTTCTATTGTGTTGTGGTGAATAGCATAGCTATCCCTCTTCGGGATAGCTCTGCTAAACGATTCATGAACTATTTCGTCAAAAGTTCCTTGTAAGTCTTAAAATATTCTGAAGTTCATTCCACTTTGATTTAGTTCTTTCTAAATAGAGTTTACTACAGGTTTAGGAATGAAGACAACCCTAATCCTTTCCAGGGGTCCTGGTATGTCATAGTGCTATTCAGGATCTGTATATGTGCATTATATGAATACCTATCCAATCCAGGATATTTTTCTCAATCTTTTGTATGTTCTTTAGGCCTCTTAAAAATGCCTCAATCATTTTGTTTGCCAGTACGCTTCGCTCTATTAAGGGGGCACCATAGGAAATGGCAATTAGTATGGTATGCCAAGGCGATGCTGGTTTCCTTATCTGCATCTTCCAGATCCTTGATGATTCTCATTCTCTTAGTTGTTTCTTTCACCATTTCCAATAGTTATTCCCAAAATTGGTTCCAGGAGTTTTCTAGGGGTTCCTGTGAGACTGATGTTTTTTCCTCTACATAACTGCTGTCGAAACAGGTATGTCGATGGTCAGTTTTCGAACGTGAGTAATTTACTGCATAAAGTCAGCCCCAAAACCTCTTTTCAATTCGTTGTGATGAAAATTGCTTCGCTACCTTCGTTCCAAAGTTTGAGGTTCATGCTACAAAATAGGACTAACCTCTCTTTCCTCATAATTTTCTTGGCTTCCCTGAGGATAAGGCGGGCATTAGTATTATGCTCGGCATGTCATAAATCTGCCACTGTTGAAATCTTATCCATCAATTTTGACTGCTTTCAATTGGCTGAAACAAAAATTGGGTAATAGGTTGGTTCTTATATTTCTGGAAATACAAAGAGATGTTCTAGAAGCCGGTTCTGCTAATATGAACCGCATATTTCTATCTCCAGTCAGAAAACCATACTATTTCTTACCTGTATATTTAAGAAGGTTGTTCAAATTCAAGATTGTTCGAGATCCAAACCTTCTAAGATTCAGTATGGCTAGAGTGAATGAAGAAATATAACATGAGTTCATTTTCATATTAACAGAATGAAAAATTATTGGTTTGCTTTTATAAAAAGACCAACTCCACTTTACCAATATCATAAGATGAGACTATTTCGATTTACTTATACCAAGGGATATTATCGGGAATTGAATATCTATAATACTATTCTGATTCAAGCAATATTGAATGCATCAATTCCTTCTTCTTTCCGCCTTGGGAGTTAAGAGACGATTTTTTTGTGCATGAGTCTCGATAATGAAAAAGAAAAATATCATAGTTATGCTTCTTCAGTGCCCATTATTCATCAACTCTTCATCTTTCACCACGAAAATTTAGTTATTCTACATCAGTTTTGAGCTCAATGCATCATATAATCATGTCTAAGGTTTTGATGCTTTTTCCTTACAGATCTAATTAAATAAAAATTTTTGATTTATTATGCATAATGAAGCAGAAAATTGTCTTCTGCTTATTTATTACAATTCTAATCAGATAATTGTCCCATTTCTATTGGAAAGACGTCGGTTCAACAAAAATTCAGGAATGTAAGATTAAGGAGGATAGTACTACAATATTGAACAAATATATTGTGTTAAATGCTGTACAAGCGTACGCTGATGATATAGTCGGTTTAGCTGTTATAAATGACAACGATGTTTCCTTCAGAGTTCAGGAAGCTATATCGGCATTTTAGAAGTACTATTAGTAGGAGAAACTTATCAGAAACCCCCAAAAAACCCTCATAGTATCATTCTCCAGGACAAGAAGGATATTTGTTTGTCTCCCGATCCTGGATCAAGTGTTTATTCCAGTTGCGGAGGAAGCAAAATATCTGAGGGTTAGTTTGGACAGTACACTCAAGTGGAATTCGCACCTGGAAGATACAATACACAAGGCTAGACATTCCTTATGGGCATGACAAATAACTTGTGGAAAGATATGGGGTCTTGCCCCAAAGTAACTTCAGTGGCTATATGTTGTGGTGATGGGATCACGTATCACATGCAGCTGCATTGCTTCAAAAAGCAATCCAAACTCAAGCTCTTCAAATTGCAGGGAAAACCTGCTACAAAAACTGCAAAAGGTACTGAAGCTGGTGTCTATGGTCGAGATGCTGCCAAGAAACAGTCCACCTGTCTTGGCGGGCTCGCAACTGTTTTTCAAGCTAAAATATTCATCATTGAGCATTATCTTAACAGTTTGCTAGCGAGGAGATTAACAACTAGGTCAATAAAATCATCATCGATAGCCAAGCTGCACTGAAAGCTTTGGCAGCCGATACCTGTACGTTACTTAAGGTGAAGGAAGTTCGCTCCATCTTTGCGGTGTAGACTCCATCTGATGTGAGTACCCGCGCACTCGAACATTAAAAGCAATGCAAAAGCAGACTCATTGACAGCTCTAGAAACAGGCCTGGGATTCCTCGAACCAGAGCCTAGGCTCGGTAATTCCTGGAGTCTGCAAGGATGGAATATAACCAGTGGTAAAACCTGAAGGTAGGTGAGCACTGGATGATTCACTCAGGTCTCAAACGCTCGCGACTTGACATCAGTGGACTTTGCACTGCGAGAGCCTAGGCTTGGCTCAAACTCCCCATGCTGGACCTGAAAGTTCTAACTGCCATACTGACGGAACACTTTTTATAGGCGAGTGCGAGTGAGAGGATGAAGGTTGTGGGTTTGCCACAACATATCACTGGGTCGCAGCGGCTGGGCTGCTAGGCAGTCCTCACTCACAATCTATATGTCTGTCTGTTTGTGTTTAATGTACTTTAGAATAGAATAACTTTACAGTTATTAAATCTTTGTGCTAGTTTCTTCGACGATGGATCTTCTCCAAGTAATTCGTTATTTGCTTCACATTCTCCTTCCTTGTTGGTTCCATTGTGAAACCTCGATTCTTTGAGAAAGTGAATCAACCAATAATATTTTTTCCTCAACATCTCCATTCCGTCAGCAAATGTGATAGTGTCTGTCCACCAAATTTGTAAAAGATATAATTGCTGTTTTATATTTGCAGATGTTTTAGATACATAAAACAAAGAAGATTTCACAATCGAGCTTAATAATTTAATTTTTGTTGATAAAATCGAAATGCTCAATTCCTCTACCAGCAAGTTTTTTTCATACTATCAAATATCTCTCCAACTTTATATTAATTTCCTCCTGTGTAATGACAGCAAGAATTGATGATTTATATATGTGTTAATTTCTTCGATGCAGCCTAGAAGTTTTTCACTTTTTGTCTCATGCTTCCTTTATCTGGCCAATTCAATCAAAGAAAGCAATGGTGATCCAATTCCAAGATACTAGTAATGTTCTGATGGTGAAAATATTATCTATACAACGTACCCAGCACCAAATTTTCTTTGTTCTCTTCTGATCAAACGTTGAAAAACAGCATTAATACGATAGAGATTTATACCCTACCAGTCAAAAAGAATCAGTCAAAATTTTTTATATCCAGAAGACAGTTCTGTTACATATGACACTTAGGATACGTCTTGGCATACTCAAGATTGAAGAATCCACGACACTTTGGCTTATTTTTGGCCGTTTGGGCTGTCAAGTTCATATAGGAAGATGTTTTTCCTTTTTTTCTAGGATGTACTCCATAGGATTCAGATCTGGAGGAAAGGATTACCAGCAAAGAACATGGTGCTGTTCTCTTCCTGTGCATTTTGTACTATCATGCGATGGAGAGTAGCATATTTTTTTTAAGGAATGTATAAGTGCTGATTGCTGGGAGGCAAGGTACCACCATCGAATTGATTATTTCACCCACCTTAGGATTTTTCACTTAGTTGTTCGATATGATATGGAATTTTTAGCATGTTTGAGCCGTTCTGCGTGTTAAGGTTCCCTTCTCATTCGAATTCGTCTCTAATAGTGATAGAAGATGAATCGCGACCAGTTGCATTCAACTGCAAACACAACCAATTAATAATATTTGGGATACTTTCTAAAATTCCCTGCTGTGAGCTTCTAGCTGTCACCATACCAACGGCTTTTGAAATCTGTTCCATTCTCGAATGTCATTGCACTATAATCAAAAATCTTGAATTCAGATGAGATAAATATAAGATAATATCGTGTCACTGGTGCATTCCCCTTCTTATTATAAAGAAGGCCCGGATAAGATACTGCACTTGACATAACGCGATAACTAACGAATTAATGCAAGTATCTACCTATTTTATAAACCATTATATCAATATTCATCGTCCATAACACGATCCATAGACATTTTTTCACATAAAATGTTAGGCAGTAGTATTTAACATAAGCATACAAGTGCTAACTGTAAAGATCGAAAACTTATGCGGAAAGAGTTATAAAACGAAAATGCATTGATTTGAAATTTTCAGTTCCGCCTGCAAAATGGCGAATGCGCCGGGTGAACAGATCCAATTATGTAGAAGAATTATAACAAGTTTCTAGTTTTATTCAGAAGTTATACATAGACCAGCTACGCCTACGTTCACAGTAATTTTAACACCATCCCACATGCAAATCATTCGTATAGATACTGATTATTCTTTCTCATCATGAATGTGATCTGAAATGATTCATGAAACACAACTAGTAATAGTCATAAGTTTTTCCTAGGTAACCTATTCCATCGAACCATTCATTTTCGATTATCCCCTCAACAGTCAGAATATACATCAGAGGCAACAGTACGAGAATTTTGAAAATAATTCAAATACATGGATTTTGGAAGCTCCCGAATCTTATGTAACATTCAGTCTTCACTATATAATACAAGGTGTATGAGCACAATAATTTTTCATTCATAGAGTTTTTTCAAAAATTCTCATGCATTCATTGTGAAGTTCTACTGCAACAATTTTTAAAAGCGTGACATTTATAACACTTACTTTTAGAAACTCGGTTTTTTCCCTGAAAGCCTCACACCTGAACAAAGTCAACGAATTATACGGCCGCCCACGCCATTCGCATTATCCATTTTCCGATCCTTGCCGAAAATAGACGAAGGTCGATGCATAAAACAGAGTGGTTTCGTATAGATCCGGATAACTGCACCGTGGTGCGTTATTCCTAACTCAGCGCCTGTGAAATACAACTCGTCAGGAATCGTGAGTGTCCCTATAGAGATAGTGTTTTAGTGACAGTTTTTTGTTCATCACTTATTGATTTTCGGTGAGCAGCATTCTTTTTCTTCCTACTCTTAACATTTTGTTTGAGTGTATATAAATTAGTTTCCTTTATGAAATATTTTTCTTTGTTCTATTAACAACTGAAGTTTCAACCACTGAGAACGGAATATGTTGCGAACAAATCCTTGAGTAACCCGGAGGGAAAGTCGAAGTTGACACTTAATTTTTCTTGAAATCAAGACGGCAAACAATGATAAGAATTTTCAAGCGACAATGAATTGAATTTTCAATATTTTGCTGTGACTGAACTTAGGATATGAACTCTAATAAAAATCATACGACACAAAACGTGTAATATTCGCAAAATTTGATACGATTATTTTCACCCGCCAGCATAGTCAGAATACTTTCTAGATAAAATCCACTAAATAGAATGAATATACTACAGATCATATGTATTTCAAACAGTTTAAAACTGAAATCAAGAACTCGGGTTACAGTATTATAATTGTTTTTTTAATACGAAGATCTTATTGATGAAAGGTTCATTCTACGAATAACTATCATGAAACTAAAGCACATCATACATTTTGTGTATTCAATAATCACCAAGGGATTATAGTGGAAGCAATAATGAAAGACTCTTGAAAAAACTCTGGACAACACCTCGAGAGTTGTGTTATATGCTTTAGAAATATTTTTCCGGTTTCGATAATTTTCGACTTCCGATAGCAATAACGAATTAGTTTCATTACATTTGACGTTCATATTCAGCCTGAGATATACCAAAGTGCTCTCTATATTTTCACAAATCCGAATCAAATTCCTACAAAATTTCACAAGGTGTTTATGTAAAAAGATGTTAATGAAAATATATGGTTCGATCCTTTTCATAATAGAAAGTGCGAACATCACATAAGACAGAGTAATGAAAAAATTCCAAAATTGCAATTGTGCAATTAATTTGCACTATTGGTGAGCAAAACTGAAATGGGATGAAACTCTTGGTTCTCAGCGATGGTGAACATTGTTTCAAACTGCAAACTTTTATTTTACATTTTTCAAAATAAGCATTCTTCTCAAACCAATAAATACAAATATTTAGTTAGGTAAATTTGAAAGTTTTCAGAAAATATGCCATCTATGGAATAATACCTGATATATAGTTATTTTTACATTGGTTCTATTGAAAATGTATAGATTGCATAGATGCATAGATTGTAGAATGATAACCTGGTATTAACCCCAGATATTATATTAAATTCAGGCCATTAGTTGATCCGATTTTTACTCTCAGAAGATTGAAATGAATGAAATTCACAGATACTAATGATAGTGATATTGTGAATGGAGGACTATAGCATCCGAATGATAGGAAAAAACTATTTTTGCTTACTGTAAAACAACAGAATTATATAGGACCGTGAACCTGAATATTCAAGGAAAGAGCAATATATTATGTACCTTTTTAAGAATATTCTTTTAGTTATCTCTAAGTTCTAACTCCTAAATCAACTCTAAACAGGCGAGTTTTATTTGAATAATTCAAAATCGTGATTAACGAGCTTGATGAATAATAACTAATAGAAATTTTATTAAAAATTTGAACAAAAATTGACAAATGGTCAGACTGAATAATCGAAATGTCGTGTACACGTTGCCATTTTTCTCTTAAAATCTGATGCTTCTCCTTGTCTTATCTAAATCGTGAAAGTGATAAAATGGTTTGCATGCAAATTTCATCCTAATGTTCTCGCGAGTATAGGGTGATACCTGTTACTCGTTTTTTTCGACATACACTTGAAAAAAGAAATCCATCAGTGTAATATCAAGACTCTTTGGAGGCCAGTGTACTGGTCCAATTCATTCTACCTAGTTTTCCGAAAATTATTATTCATGACGAACTGGTACTTTATCTTGCTGCAAATACATATTCCTGATTAGTTCAAAGAATAATTACAAATAGTTGATGTTCTAAGCAATTGAAAACTACTGAGAATAGAATATGTTGCGAACATATTCAGTATCTGTTCGTCGTCGAGGTCTGAGCTAATTATTTTGTCCGATTCTTCAGTGCTTTAAATGTATTTCACACATCCAAAAATTGTGGAAGTCGTACCATTATAATTGTGAACTTACCAGCTTCAAGATGTGATATAATTAAACTTGAATAATCCAAGATTTTCAGAAAAGAATTTCCAGAATATCCATTATTGATCTCGAAGTTGTTATTGGCACATCTGTTGTTGGTTATCAGCTAGAGAACAAAAAACTGGAAGGAAATAAGGATAAGTGCAAATAGTGTTCTGAAGAGATAAACGAGGAGCGTTTCTACACCTGTGATTCGTGCCAGCAGCGAATTCATAAAAACTCTGAGAATTTAATAGCATCAGAAATAAGGTGTATGCCTATTCAGAAAAAGATGTTATTATTCGTATGCATCGAATGTAAAAAAATGCTATCGAGATTACCATTTCTGATGAAAATCATAGATGAAATGAAACAAGACATTGAATGTTTGAAGGAGAAAAATAGCTGTGCATTGACTACAGTGTCTGGAACATCATATGCAGACACATTGAAGGGCATTAACACAAATATATTAAAAAACTCAAAACACACCTTCCTTGATAATTTAGCCAAAGAAAACGCACGACACAAGACACAAAAGAAAATACAACATAAGATCAATCCTACTACATTGAAAGTGGGAGTGAAAAACCTACGGAGTACTAAGCATGGAAATTTGGTGGTAAAGTGAGATACGAAGGAGGAACTCCAAATATTGAAAAAGGCGGCTGAGAATTCATTCAAGGAAAATTATAACGGAGAATCACCTAAAATGAAAAATCCAAAAATAAAAATAATAGGATATAAAGGAGACAAATCGGTCGAGGAGTTGGAGAATTGTTTGAGAAAAAAGAACAGGTGAATAACAGAGGAAGATGAATTAAAGGTATCTTACATAAAAAGGGTGAAAGATAGGAAAAGCTCAATTATTTATGCCGAATGTTCTCTAAAAAATTATGGAGAACAAGAAGGTATTCATGGGTTGGAAAAGATGCCGGGTATACGAGGAACTTGCAGTGGTTAGATGCTACGGCTGCCACGGGCTCCACCACAAAAGTATTAATTGTGATGGGAAAAAAGTCTGTGGAAATTGTGCTGGTGAACATGACTGCAACGAACAAACTAAAAAATGCATAAACTGTCTGGAAGCTGATAAAACATACAAAACCCAACATTATACTTCGCTGATTGTTCAGTATCATCTAAACTTCTTGAGAAGCAAAATTAACTATGACTATTGATGGTTCTACTACAACAAGACGAAGTTTCCAACGATATTGAAATAGACTGTGAAGACAGTGTTGGACAATTGGTGCGTGAAGAGGAACTTGCTACCACAACTGATTCAGCCAGTAAACAGTTAAGTGTAATTCATTTGAATATAAGAAGCATAAGAAAAAATTTCGATGCATTGCTTTTGTTACTCGAGCAATTCAAGTTGTCATATGTAGATATAATTGTTTTGTCTGAATGTTTCGAAATAGTTACAACGGATCATTACAATATTCCCAATTACAATACTTTTTACAGTGGAGGGGATTTTAATAGAAATGATGGTGTCATCATTTTGATAAAGTCTTCTATATACATACGGTTGATGTTATTCACAGTAAATTGCCAATTTAAGTTACGGTATTAATGCAACTTATAAGCCGCCACCCAACTCGGAGAGAATATTCATACAGGATTTACACACTTATTTTGAAATGAATACTAGAAATAATATTGAAGTATTTGTTGGTGATATTAACATTGATCTTCTTGATAATGCTAACAATTATATAAAACACCCTACCAGGTTTGACTCAGGATCTTGCCTGGATCACAGAAATTGAGAGCGATGAAGATAAAACTCGAATCATATGTACTCGACACACATTTAACTGATCATGCTCCTGTCTTACTAAATATTAATTCTGAGGATTTCTTGAATACATTGGGAGATGGAATCATTGTCGTAACTAATGATAAATATAATTTTAATAAACTTGATGGGTTGTTGATATCGTTTGATTGGTCTCCAATAACAAACATTCAAAATAATGAAATTGCTACTACAAAATTCCTTGATACTTTTAAAGAATTAATGGAGGAATCGAAAATTGAATATAGAGTAAATGTGAAATCTAATAAAAAATTGAAAGGTGGATTACAAACGGTATCGTTGTCTCGATCGAGCATAGAGATGAACTTAGAAAAGCCTTATTGAAGAAATATAACTATGAATTAGAAATTGAATATGAAGCGTAAAGAAATTATTTGAATAAAATCATAGAGAAACAAGAAAATAAGTATATTTCGATGAATTCTCTGAAGATAACAGTTCTCCGGGTATCGATAAAATTTCAGCGGATACGATTGAAAGAACACATAGGGCGATATTGACTCCACTTCTTCATATTATCAACTTAATCTTCGAGACGGGTGAGGTACCATCGTATTTTGAGACTGCAGTGGTATCACCGATTCATAAAGCTGGCCGAACTGATAATATAACCAACTATCGGCCCATTAGTGTAATCAGCAACTTCACTAAGATATTTGAAAAACTCCTAAAAAAACGATTAGTTCAGTTTCTTACACAGAACAATATTATCTCTCCCAATCAATTCGGTTTCAGTGAAGGCTTAAGTACGAATGACGCAATTTATAAATTAACATCGAACATAATGAAGAACCTCAACTTGAGTAGGGATTGCATTGCAGTTTTTTATCGATTTGGCTAAGGCCTTCGATACTGTCTCGCATAGTATACTAATGGACGTCATAGAAAAGAATGTGTAAGAGGAACTGCTACGAAATTGTTACGAAACTACTTATTTGGGAGAAAGCAGTGTGTGAAGGTTAATGAAACATTGAGTAGTATGAAAAACACTGAAATAGGAATACCACAGGTTACTGTTCTTGGCCCTAGTCTGTTTCTGATATACATCAATTCTCTTTTAAAACTGAATATATATATATATATATATATATATATATATATATATATATATATATATATATATATATATATATATATATATATATATATAATTTCGCATGGGATGATACAGTTTTGATTTTCAGTGGTATGGAATGGGTGGAAGTGAAACAAAGGGTGAGGGAAGGAATGAAGCAAGTTATTGAATGGCTCAAACCATACAAACTTTCACTGAATCTTACCAACACAAATTATATCGCATTTTCAATAACACGAGTAAATAAACTTGACTTCCAAAGCATTGTAATGAATGATAACCAGCAAATCCTTGAGGTATCAAAAACCAAATATTTGGGTGTTTACATTGATCAATTTCTCAAAAGGCATGCTCACATTGATTACCTCACTGATAAACTTCGAATTCTTCTACACAAGATTTTTCTGATGAGAAAATTTTTGCTGCTGAATGTTTTGTTGTTGGTTTATAAGGCTTTGGTGGGGTCATTGCTCAGGTATGGGATACTGACATGGGGACGTTTATACAAAACTATTTTACGTAAACTGCATGTAATACAAAAATATACCCTCATTTACAAAAAGACTAAAACTTTCCGATCAGATCTGCTGTTTACTCCTGACATAACAAATATTTAATGAAACAAATAACATCAGTATCGAAAAGAAGATAGGAGCAATCAAGCGATTCTTGAATAACATTTCCATCTTATGTCAATATCTAGTTGTGACAGCATTTTATCCAAATTTGATCGAGAAAAGGATGAACTGATCGGTCGTAAGATGTTCGGAATGTCTGTACTTGTTGCTATATCATTAATCGATTTGAGTTGTTGCTTCAATTTTTTCCCATTTTGTGTGCAATATAACAAGAGATTGTTATATTTGAATCTAATTTTTCACTAGTGGAACAGCTTATGATATGGTACTATCGATACAGCTTGTGTTTGAAAGTTTTCAAGTTAAATGTTTTTGCTCTTGACTTGAAAATATTATGCGTATTTCTTCTGTGAAAATCTAGATTTTGGAACCTATGAATATTCAGGACAATATTCCAAAAGTGACAATGAAACCCTTGTAGGGTCAATTTCTTGTCTGTCTATATACATATAAAGACGTAATGGAACACTTATAATGATAGGTGAAATTAACACCAAGTACGTAGGTCGGCATTCTTTTGCAGCTTAAAATATGATTAAACCATGTCGGCAGAGGGATACTTTGTTGGTTTGTGCTGATATTTCAATACTCACAACAGAATCAAACACTATAGCGAATTTTCCGGTCACATGAAATTGGGAGATTTAGCAAGAAATAATGTCTCGTATCCCAAGTAAACAAAAACAAATAAACAAGTGTCACAAGAGGTTATTATTCAATTTCTCAATTCTTCTACAGTGTTCACTGGAGTATTATGAACTAAAGTTTTGAGATATCTCCGTATGTGCTAGTGCCCCGTCATGCATGAACCATATTATGTTTCACACCAGAAGTGGCACATCCTTGATCAATAAAGGTAACTCCTCAAGAAATTGCCAATAAGTGGGACCGTTTAATCTGTAAGGCAAAAAATATGGCTTAATCAAACAATTTCCAAATATTCCGACTCAGACATTTAGTGAGAATTGTTCTTGATGATGAGATTCTTCAATCAAATGGGGTTTTTCAGCCCAATAAGGCTTTTTGTGAATATTTGTGATAGCAGTTCTCGAAAAGTTAGCTTCGTCTGTGATGCTTATTTCCTTTTGTCAAAATGCGCATTTTCTCTAATTTTATCTAAGAACCATCGGCAGAAATTCAGTCTTGAAGAAGAATATCGTGAGTCTGGACGCGTTGAAAATGAAACGGGTAAAATAAACAGTCGTGGAGAATCCTCCAAACTGGAACATGTGAAATATTCAACTGATTTCCAAGTTTTCTTGTACTCACATGAGGATTCGAATCAATACAATTCAAAACTGCTTTCTCAATATCTGGAGTTCTCATAGTTTGGGTTGCACCTTTTAAATGATTATTTGCAGTAGAAGTACCAGTTTTCCTCAACCTTCTGTGGATATTTGAAAATGTTCGCCTGTCTAGTGTTACTCGATTTGGAAAGCGCACCTGATATAATCTTTTATAATAAGCTTTTGTTGTGTTTCCGTCAGCCAGACCGTACATGTAATGGATATCAGCCAATTCGGCGTTAGCAATTAGCCATTTTTTCTTACAGCAATAACTTCAAGAATCTTAAAACTAATCGTTAATTTAATAAACATTTCGAGCAGACACTGATTCAACTTCAGCAACTGTCAATATAAATAAATAAATGAAAAAAAAACAAAGCCTACTAGTCATTTTTTTAGTTAGAAGTGCTTTCAATTCAGCGAATGCAAACAATCGTTTAACAATGTTTGGCTCGGGAACGGTTGGAGATACGAAAAAATTACAGTTGTCAGAAAAGTTTCTAAATTGAACAAAGATGACAAAAATTGATTGCACTCTGATCAGTGGCGTACTGCAAAAAAGTTTCAGAGAGCAGAAAAGACATGGCCCCGGAAAAGAAAATACCTTGTAGATTCTAGTTAAAATTTAGGACGTGTAATGATGACGGCTGTAAAAAATAGCTTGTATTCCAAATTTGGGCTGGATATCTCAAAAACTGCAGGAGTTTTGAAGGAAAAAACAATTTTTTCTGGAAATTTCAACACCCTGTAGCTCCATAACGAAGCTTTCGCGGTCCTATGTTCATATTAACTTTTTTTCTTGAAATTGCACGTAAATTTACCTCCCCAAGTTGGGACATACTATTATGTAACACCCTGTATAGTTATATAAAAGAAATCATTCTTTTACGATCAAGCAACAAATTTTCTTTCGCGGGGTTCAACATATTCCAAATTATGCCACGATTTGACAATATATTAATATGGAAGAGCCATTTGCATGCAGATGAAAAACTTGCATTCGAAGATATGAAATCATAAGTACAATAATCAAAAGCCATGCAAGCTGATACAATCAGTCAAGCATTTTTGCGACATCGATGTCAGCACATATTATATAGACACACGGTTTCAATCAAAGATCTTTGGAATTTTCAAATTTTCCATGAATAATATTCACTGATTCCTTTCATATATATTTTGATGACTTCTGAAATATTTCTATATGTAAGTGATAAAACTATTAATACTCAAGTTCAATTTTCAATTTTGGTACGAACTCCTCCCAAATATTTATTCGATATTCAGAAAAAAAACTTGAATAGTACTCTGAGAAAGTGGGAAAACCTACGCACATACTTACATGCAAAAATGAATTCCTCCGTTTGCTAGTCCTCACACTTGGACGATATTTTACTCATATACTGCAGGCCCAATCCTACAAATCCAAGTAAAATTGTGTACAGATACTTGTATCGTTCGAAATTGATACTAGTTAATATAAATAGTTAGTTAACATAGATTTATTTGTATATCGAAATACATGGTTCCATACATTTCCGAGCTATTGTCCTTTATGTTTTATATAAAAGGATAGCGAAAGAGTTTGAGAGATAGAACCAATACGAGTCAATATTAAAACTCGGAAGTTACGATAACGGCGAGTATTATGTCACAGCATAAAATAATCTTCCAATTCAACCGAAGCTACCTATTGCTTCTCAACTTTACGATCTTACGGAAACTTGCGAATTTCATTTCCTCAACCGACTTAAATGTAAATAATAAAGATATGTCGACGTCGTTGACACATTTTCAAAGAAAATACCTATTAATACTTCCATGAAAAACATGCTCACTTCAGGTGACTAAGTTATATTCTATCCAGTCTATATATTATTGTAAATTTATCCAAAATTTGGTAATTTTAGATATCAGGAGCTTTTGTGGTATTTTGACAAATATATCAAAGGTGCTACTCTATAAAGTAATTCGTCTCTCTATGTAGGGTGACCTTAAATTTAAAGCGCTATGTTATAATTTGCTATTCTTATAAGTTTCATAACCCTGTAAAATTTTAGTACCGTCTCTGTAAGCTGAGGGCGAACTAAACTTCGGCTATCAGCAGGTAACAGGGCCGTGTTATATTCAGTGTAAGAGTCAGGCAATCCAAGATAAATTGTTGAAAACTTTTCAACTTGTCATAGATTTATATTAGAAATTGCGGTTATCGCAATAAGCAAAGAGACAACTTGTTTCAACATAATAATATAAAATAATAACATTAGTAATAATGAGTAATGGAAAAAAAGATTAGAAAGGTTGTTTTAAAAATATCTTCCGGTCTTTTATTTTAACATAATAAACTATTGCCTCCTTCTACATACTTGTTAGAATTAATGATTATTACTTTCTCATAAATTTGATCAATGGAATTGCAGTTCAAGAAAAATGGATATTTTGTTCTTCCTCGAAATTCGGTCTAATACAGTTCTAGAAAATTTAATTTTTTTGTTGCGCTGCGTCTGCAAATTTGTATATTTTCCAGTTCCCAAATTACAGATATATACATGAAAGTATGGAATCTAATCTTATATTTATGATCATTGCATATCTTTCACTTTGAACAATTATCGACTTGTTAATGAAATTTATTATTTCAGTCAGAATTAGGCACCTGGGCATCTTTTTCACGCGTAAAAACATTCCGTGATCCCCACTCTCATACCCCTTACCTCACAGAACCTCTAAACTCTTAGTTATTTGACTATATTGAAGTAATTACACGTGAACCGGGATAAATTATCATGTATTAATACTTTCTTCTATACACTGAGTGTTCATTATAATATATTTATCTTGTCTTTTGAAACATGAGGAAAGTGTAAATATTGTAGTGAGTCTATGAACCCTGTATTGAGTTTTCACGGCGGTAAAAAAACAAGAACGTTATAGATTAGACCTTGTGTTTATATGATCTGAATGGAGCATAAGAATTCGGTTTATGATTGCTAATTCTGCATAGTAGATGTTATCGAAATCAATCGTGCAGATATGTCTACAAAATGTTCTCTTTTACTCCATGAAAATCTACCTCGGTCTATTCACGTTTTGAAAGTAATTTGCATGTTATCAGAAACAACTTAATTTAAGTTTACATGAAAGGAAACATCTACGTCAAAGTTATTTCCTCAAAATGAACCCCTCTCGTGTCGAGGGAAGGGATCTTTAATGTCCAACACATCTCTGTTAGACAGGCCCGACAGCTTTACATCTCCTCCGAAAGATGGACACTCAAGCGATTCCCAGAATCAGAAAAATCGCACCGACTTTGTGGGGATTGAACCCAGGTAACTGCGTAGTAGACGAGCATCATATCCCATATGCCACCGAGCCGGCTTCATCGCATGTAAATAGACGAAGAGAGACAAGAATTCAGAAAATGTGTTGTTCCTTATTATTATGATCAAATTTAAAATTAGAATTTAGTAGGATAGAAGATTCAATTAAATATTAAGTCTTTTATCATTCCACCAGAGCTTCTACTGATATAACCAACCAATCAAAGTGTTCCTTGTTATTCCTTAAGAAATATTATTTCAGTAGATACACACAAACAACTCCGTTTTTTTTACATTATTGATTGTTTTTAACCATGTATCTTTGACTCTTGTGAAGAATGAAGTTATGTTTTAAGAAAACTGGATAGTATGATAAGAAATGTTAAATCATCATCATATGTACTCAGTCGTCCCTGAGATTAGAAACTGTGAATTTAAAAATTTTGAAAAGCCTATAATCATAATTGAAAACGCCTTACGTTGGATTGTCTGATATGCAATTGGGTAGAATAATTGCTCTCGTTGAAGAAGGGGAGACACAGAGAGATAAAGCGGCCATAATGGGGGTATGACAGGGGGTAATTTCAAAAACCAGAGCTAAAATCTCTGTTAAATAAGTCGTAGGAATATCACTTCTGAAGAACATGATCGCTTTTGTGCAATAATTCAAGAAGAGACCCTAGTGCGTCGCACCCCATACGTCAAAGGTAATTTCTGGAAGCACCAGGCATCAGTGTATCAATCGACACGATACGTCAAAGATTTCGTTAAAGAGGTTTATACAGCAGAAGGCGCTTAACAGTTTCAGAGCTAACAAGACGACAAGAAATTAGCAGACTTAATTAGTGTATCGAGTATCAGAATTTTAATATTGAGAATTGGCGAAATGTTCTTTCTTCGGATGAGACCAGAATTGGTGGTCGATCAGATGACCGCCGGATTCGGGTTTAAAGGGGTCGTAGAAGACAAACTAGACTCCGAGCAGCAAGACAAATTCCGAAATATCAAGGGGCAGTGTGATTTTTTGGGGCGGCATTATGCTTGGAGGCAAAACAGATTTGATTTCGTTTCCTGCGAGTGTAACGGCTAAAAATTACGTCGACTGGACCCCATGGTGAGACTTTGGCGAGATACCCACGGTGGGACTTTCCCTTTCATGCTAGATAATGCTCCTCCGCATACCAGCAACCTCGCGCGACATTATCTCGAAACAAAAGGAATTGCTTCTTTGGACTGGCCAGATTGTTCTCCAGACCTAAATCCTATTGAACATTTATGGGATAATTTCAAATGGATAATTACATCGCGCCAGGATGATCTAAGAAAACCGCCGCTACAGAAGAGTGACAGAATATCACCCCAGAGGAGGTCGAAAATCTAATCGAAGCATGCCTGAGGGATTCAGGCTTGTATCAGGGCAATAGGAGGTAACACAAGCTACTGAGGATGAGAAAAATACACCTAATCTGTGAGAAAAAAAATTTAAATTTTTTTACTACATGCTGAAAGTCTCTCATTCTCTTTCATTTGTTTCTTATTTTAGTTCTTTTTCAATTGAAATATCTCAAAAAGATTATTGATCTGATCAAAATCCGTGAGGTAATATTCAAAATATAGGGTGGTTCCATATAAATTTGGTTGTGTGTATACTGAATATTCGCTTTGAAATACAGTAAACTCATCAAGACTTTCAAATTTTTGTAGATTTTAAAAAAATTGTTTTCAGTCTGATCAATTCTTGCCATCTTTCTATCATCATAAAATACTGATAGATCTTTTCGGTATAAATTTAAATCAACTAATGGTTCATATATTTTTATAACCCTAGTATTCAACGTTATTTTGTGAGATTTTGTAGAGATATGACACTTCCAACTCATTATAAACAAATTACTTAAAATGGAATTCATCAAATTTCGAAAAGAGTCCCCCTGGCTGTTTAAAATTCCAGGAGAAAGTTTTCAACAGTTCATATCAAACTTTCGAAGACCGGTGTTTGAGATTTTCCTGTCCAGACCTTTCTCGCAGAGATTTGTAAAATTTATTTGTATTATATATAAATTATCATCCTTGAAGTTAAACCTGAAAACTTCCTTTATGTCTCGGCCATTTGTCCGTGTCAAATAACTTTTGATTCATATTCGTCTATTTGTTTTTTCAGTCAGAATTTCCCAGACAAATACTAATGTATAGAAATAAATCGGAAAATGAATCTATATTTTTATTTTTCTGCAGAATTTAATGGTAAAATATATCATCTTCACTACATTCCAATACTAAAACTAAAATTTTTATTGTTTAAGTGTATTTTTCTATCTATATTAGCATCGTTGAAATATGATAACTCCGAGAGTCCGTATGAAGTACGTTAGTATAGTTCAAATCGGTATTTATTATTGATAACCGCCCTAAATATAATTTCCCCAAGATGAAGCTTGGAAAAATTTTGTGTTAGTAGTCGAAAATTTGGTAGCTAACCATAAGGCGTAAAATTATGAAGAAATTTTGAAAACATGCTGACAAACTATAAGACTTTTGGAGCCGATATAAGTATCAAGTTGCACTATCTGCGTAATCTTAATTATATCAAGGTCAACAAATTCAATGTTGATTGTTGTAATCTATCACCATGACCTGTAATAACTTTAGCTAATATTTTACTGTAAACACAATTAATATTGATATTATTATCTTATGATGATTCATCACCACATTTTACTTCTAAAATACTTTTCCAACACACTATAAGAATATGGAAAATCAAAAGTAAGGTTCTATCTATACAAATAAGTCCCAACTTCGTCGTATGGATTTATCGAACAATAAAAGAATGAATAATCCTTATGTATTTTCAACAATACAGAAACGTAATATGAATCTGCAATATTTTTCCTAAATTTCATTAATATCACTAAAATATATCAAATCTTTGTACAGTTTATAATAGTTAATTTGAAGATTGAAACTTACAATACTCGATTTTCTTAAACTAAAATTTACATATAGTCTTTATATCTTTGGAAAAAAAGCGCCAAATTGAAATTCGAGTTTGTCGAAAAATTCTTTCTTATTGAAGGAAAATTTTATCTTTATGTACAATGACTTTGTCAATATACTCATTTCTCTTAGTAGTCTTCAATTGTAAGTTCTATTCTTCTATTCCTAAAAGTATTATCTTCTCTTATCATTTATAGTTATACGCCATATTGTACGCGAGACGTCAATAATACTTCTTTCGTTTTGTCTATTTCATCTTGCTGGAAAAATAATTATTTTCCACAATCCAAAGCAATAATTAGTAGTATAAGAACAAACTAACTTTGAAGTTTCGATTTATCGATAAATATTCTTTTGAATTCAATAATGGACAAGTTTCGAAATGATATGCCGAAATTCTAAGCCCATCCT
Source organism: Cryptolaemus montrouzieri (assembly GCA_013387265.2). Lineage (NCBI taxonomy): Eukaryota > Metazoa > Arthropoda > Insecta > Coleoptera > Coccinellidae > Cryptolaemus > Cryptolaemus montrouzieri. Next base: position 46,406,511 of record JABFTP020000185.1, on the reverse strand, counting down.
TATCCAAAAATATTTTCGAATGTAATTTGCATGTTCTCAGAAACAACCAAATTCAAATTCATATGAAAGGGAAACATCTTCGCCGAAGTTATTTCCTCAAATTGACTCAGTGATTTAATACGTGATTTAAATTTATTGAAACAACGATAGGAACTATTAGCCTCAAGATGAAAATTATGTTGGCTACAACAATTATCCACTTTCCGAAGCAACAATAAATAGTATAAGAACAAACCAACCTAGAAGTATCCATTAATCGATGAATATTTTTGAATTCAGTAATGGAGAATTATTTTGTGAAGTTTCGATATGACTTGCTGTAATTTCAAGCCCATCCTACTTTATCTCAAAAATAATTTTTCATTATCATATTTCTCCTTATGTAAATTGATGAAGAAAGGAAGAATTTGATAAAATTATTATGGTCTTTTTATTAGTATAAACAAAGGATAAAATAGAATTCAGGAGGATAAAAGATTGAACTAAAAAAAGTCTTTTAAGATTTCGCCAAAACTTATACTGATATAACCAATCAACCAAAGCAGTCCAGTACACTACATTGGACATTTACTTCGAGACTAAAATACATTAAATTCATCAGAGATTTTAAATGTTTTGAAGATAAATACGAATGTTTATTTTCGATATGATCTTTATTCATCATCTCTTCATAATCATAGTTGCTGTATAATTTGAAATTAACTATTAATTTATACATTTCTATCGCCTTGAAATTTAAAGATACTTCGTAAGTACTTCCTCAGAGAAGATCTTTCTAATTCATTGTAAGATTACACGACAGTAACCCCTAAAATTATCTGAATTGGAATTCAACATGATTCGAGAAAAATCCCCCTGGCTAATATAAATCCCGAAAGAAGTTATGAGAGATTATACCCAACTTTCGAAGAACACGGTGTTGTAGGTTTTTCCTTGTCGATACCTTCAGAGATTTGTGAGATTTAGTAGTATTATATTTAAATTTTTATCTTGAAGTAAACGGAAAAACTTCCTCTACGTCCTGGCAATTTAAGAAAGTCGAATAGCTTTTTGATTCATATTCGTTCGTTTGTTGCTAAAATTCTCCAGACAAAATACAAACGTATGAAAACAAATGGCAACATAAAACTCCATTTTCATTACTATTTCCTGATAAAAATTTCTGCCAATTTTGAATATTTATAATTAACAAGATGACTTCAATCAAATACTTACAAAGTAATCTTGTTAAGTGTTTATATGAGAACAGCTCTAAAATATGAAAAATCTTTAGTTTTTGTGGACTTCAATGGAGATAGAAGACTAAAAATATTGCGTTAATTAATAACTTCTAGAATATTCGAGAAACGTATTTCTTTCCTACAGAAGTATATTCTTTCCAGTGTTCAGATGCCATCATATTTATTCAGATTTTTGAATCAGTATTTAATACTCTGAAAGACTGATTTAGATACTGTTTTCACCGTGGAGGCGATGTGCTCATGTCGCTCAGCCCTTTGATCAACATTTAAGTTTTTTGTCGGAAATTTCTTGTCAAAAGACGGAATATCTTCTTCTTTCAACATACTTGCATAAGCTCGTTTGGTGGAAGGAAGGAACATATACCTTCAACAATTCTATTTATATGGTAAAGAACGTTTTCGGAAACATTTTTTGTAACATCATTACAAATTGTATGTAAGCTTGGTGAAGTATCATATTTAAAGGGTAATAATCCCCCTTACAATCTCTTTGTCATGGACCAGCTTAAGGGTGTCAAGTTATGCTTTTGATAGCATACCTTTACTTTAAAATAGTTTTCATGGCAGTTTACAGCCAGTAATGAACTTACAAAACGTCAATTCACAAAAAATCTGGCGAAAACTGAAAAAGCCATATTCTAACGTTTTCCCGTCAATTTATCTCGAAAAGTAATGAGCCGATTTATATAAGACATAGATCTTTCCAATAACTTGAAATTTAATATTGATTCTACGATATTTAATTTTCTTCTTACTTACAATAAACTGCAGCTTTTCAATTTAACGAGTTTTTTAGATCATGAAGAATATTAAAATCCTCTGGGAAAAATGACCTTTTTATAGAATTTTCCTTCAAATTGTTTGGCCATAATTTTTGTTTTCTATTGAATATTCAAGGTATATCTTACACTATTTGTTTTAAAACATTTATAGTACCCCATCAATATAATGCATATTTACTTTAATAATAAAACTAATGATGTTGTAACGACATAATTCAATTACTAATGATTATGGTTACCGTTTACTGTTTTTGAAAAATTCTTCCAGTAATTTCAAGACTAAGAAATATTCACCTTTTATTGGTCATAAATGAAAATAAATTGGTATAAAAAGTTATGAAAAGTAATTTATTTGGTTGTTAATTCAAAACATATTGCTTCATCAAAACTTCTTTTTCATAGTACTCGACGCACATTTCTCTAGCTATTTCAACATTATTAGACGACGATAGGAAGTATACAGGTTACTAAGGTTTTCTTATAATATTAGGTTCATTCGATGAATCAATTCCGTTTTCGTTCAGAACTGATTTCATATCAAATATGCGCAAAAATATGAGGAATTACTGGTTCAAGACTGATTCGTTATCAACATTTCGACCGCATTGAAACACTAATCTGAAAAATTAACAACTTTTTCTTCTTCTTCTTACTCAGACTTCTTCGTTCCACTTCTGTCGATTCTGTGCTACCTGCATCCAATTGTTTCCTACCTGTTCTCTCACATCGTCAATCCAACGTTTCTGTGGTCTTCCTCGGTTCCTATTTGTTTCCCTCGGTTTCCATTGCAGTTCTCTTTTGGTCCACCTTTTATCAGGGTTCTACCGTGCAATGTACCCGGCCCATCTCCATTTCATCTCTGCTACTCGCCTGATTATATCGGTCACTTTTGTTCTTTGAATTTCCTGGATTATGACTCTATCTCTCAAAGATATTCCCAGTATTGCCCCTCTTCATATCCTTTTGGGTAGTTCTTAAAGGTTTGGCACTCTGTTTTGTGATGGGCATTGTTTCTAGACCATATGTTGCCACTGGCAGTAAACATGTGTCATTCAGCTTGCGTGTCGAATTGATTGGATGTCCAAGTTTTGAAGGATATGTTGCAGATTTCTGAATGCAGCCCGGGTTAGCCCAATTCGTCTAGTTATCTCCGTGGATTGATTCTCTTTTCCTTGTTTGAAAGGTTATCCAAGATATAAATATTCCTCTACTTTCTCGATAATCTCGTTGTTTATAGATATTTGAATTTCAGTGGGGCTCATGATCTTAGTTTTCTTCGTATTCATTACCAAGCCAACTCTTTCACATGTCTCCTTCAGCTACAATAACATTTCTTCCAATTCAGTCAGAACGCTCGACATGACAACCACGTCTTCCGAAAAATGCAAATGACTTAGGTACGATCTATTCTTATGCCTTTTCGTTGCCATTGTAGTTTCTTAAAAACATCCTTCAGAGCCTGAGTAAACGGAGAAATGGGATCACTCTGACGCACCCCTCTTTGCAAATTTATCTTATTTGTTGCTGTGGATTCGTCTATTCTTACGTGCATTGTTGCGTTGTCGTTAAATTGCTGTATCTCGAATTAATTCTAGCATTTCTCATACCATTCAAAAAGAACCATGTTTATGTCATATCAAAGACTTTTTGTAGTCTATGAACGCAAGGTGCAAGGTAACATTATATTTTGTTGTCTTTTCTATTAATATACGCGAGGTTTGTTAGTGGTCAATGGTGCTGAAACCACTCGTGAAACCTGCCTGTTCAGGTGGCTGGTAAAAGTCCAATTTTCTCGAAAGCATTTTCGTTAGGATCTTCGTCAGAAAATCATTGAGGTGTGATAACAGACTGATGGGTCTGTAGTTTTCAATATTGCAGTTATCTTATTTTTTGAAAAGGATCACTACATTTGCGTTATACCATTCATCAGGAAGAGTTTCCTCATATAGGCATTTGTTTTTTATGGATCTTATTAGACAGTCTCCCCCCAAACTTTAACATTTCTGTTGTTATATCATCTTCTCCAGGGCATTTACCTGTTTTCATTTATTTAAGAGCACTTATCATTTCATCGTGATGATGTTTCATCTTAGGATGTTTCATCGTGGGATATCTTCTGATCCAGCGTTCAGTACCGGCTCCAAAGTAGTTCCATTTTCTTCATTGTTGGTTCGACTTGATGAATATAAGCTTTCGTAGAATTCTTCAATTATATGAGATATTTCTTTAGGGTTTGTCGTGATTCAGCCATGTCTATCCTTGAGTTTCAGCAATCTTGTTCTTCCCCTTGACAGTTTAAGAACTTTCATGTTACAATTTTCCTCTATAGCTTCTTGAATCTGTTTCGTCTTTTAAGTTCTCATATTCTTTCGTATAGCTATCTTTATGTTCTTATTTAGCGCAGTGTGTTCTTCAGTTCCTTTCTCTATAGTCTTTCTTCATTGCATCATGCCGATTGTATCATCGGATAACTTTGATTCTTTCTGCTTTCTTATCTTGAGCAAACTTTCTTAGTAGGTGTGCGTATGGTCGATTTGATATGATCACTGCTCTGATGTACGTTCATTTGTTTGTGTGTTTCTTCTGGTTGTAAGCGATCTGCTATTTCTCCCTCGTATTCAACTTTTCTCGCGTCTAGTTGCTGTTTTGTCACAATGCGTGTTTTTTTAACGAATTTGCTTCTTTCCAGTTTGCCTTTGAATTTGAAACAGGCGTGCGCTTTTCTATGGGCGCTCCCTGTATCTACTTTGTTTAGAACTAATACGTCACTACAATTATTTCGTTCACTAAAAAGAACGAAATCGATCTCATTTTTGTTTGTATTGTTGGGACTTCGCCAAGTCCATTTTCTTTGCAAGGGTTTCTTAAAGAAACTATTCGAGCAATAGAAGCCTTCTTTTATCATGAGGTCCACTAACATTTCTCCCCTGTTGTTCTTTTCGCCTAGACCAGGGGTGTCCAAACATTGGCCCGCAGGCCAAATCCGGCCCACCAGTGCCATCAATCCGGCTTGCGACAGCTCAAGACTAGTATCATCAATCTGGCCCACGACGGCCAATATTTTACTATTGATACTATTGCTGTGATAAGTTGAATGGAAGAAAATGAAAACACAGAATGGTAATTACTCGCTTTTATTCACTTGCAAGGCAAAACTTCAAGACAGAAATTATCACACAGAAACATTAGCTTAAGTGTCTCAGCTTAAGCATATTCTAATAAAAAATTAAGATGAAATCAATCACGCTAATAATAAAACACTAATGAGATCTATGTAATTGTGGTTTTCCAGCGACAATTTGTTGTTGTGGATTAATTTAACTTAGAATTTTAAAAATATTAGAAAAGATTTAAGATGCTGATCAGTTAATTTAGACCTGTAAACGTAGGTAACCCCCCCTATTTATTAAATGGTTATCGTTGGCTTGAATTACCCTGCTCAACCGTTTAGATGGGTCGTGAGTTTAATTTTTCAAGTTCAATTTGATATATGAGTCTTCCTTACAAATAAATAAAAAACAGGTTAAAATTCAATAAATATATTACACTACAAGTAAAGTCTCGTTCCTACAGAGTATTTACAAAATGTTCAATAAAATAAATGATGAGAAAATAAAACAGAGGTGGTGTCACAGTTTGATGGTGTTGTTTTTTTGGTGGTTACAGTGCTGCTTGGTTCAAATTAAATGAACATGGACGTTCTATCGAAACTTCTAGATGGACAAGACTGGAAAAGAATTTCTTCTCTAGATGTTCGATGAAATAGCAAATTGTTCTCTTCGAGAATGTGAAGATCAGCTCTGGATTTATTAATGGCCTTCCAGAAAATATTCTTCCAAATAAAAGATATAGGGGTGTCTTTCGATCCAGACCAAAAATATAACTTGTCGTCCAAACCAAAAACTGTAAAACACCCTACATCACCACTTGACCTCGATAAGTGAAAATGACCTCTTATCTGCTTTGAAGTTATTATATATAATGAAATTAATGAAAGAATAGCCTAGATTATTCACTAGTAATGAAATTAATAAATGATCAATAATCAAAGAACAAAATGGTGACTAGTTCAACCAGCCGAACATATGAAATTATATTCTCAAAGAAACGGAATGAAGTAAAATTAATTATGATCGTTAATCTAGGCAAATATAAGCAGAGAGGAGGTTATTCATGCAAAGATTAATGAATAAAATAATAGATTTACATAAAAAGCAAGCTGTAATGAGAATTTAAGGGTATTGAAAAAGGATGAAAATATGAAACAGATCTGGAGGCACATGCTGAAGAAAATAGAATGTAAGCAGGAAAATATCTATATAGAATGACTTAGAAGACTTGCATGCATTATATGCTCACACAATATCTGAAGAAAATGTGCGATTTACGGAAGATGATATCAGATTATAAATTATGATTCCATATGCGGTAGAAAAAATATCTATATAGAGAAGCGTAGAATTTCTGCATTCATTCAATGTTTGCTCAAATTATAATGAAAATATAGAATTAAACAAGATGGAAATGGATTACTACTTACCCCTTTTACTTTAAAGGGTTATAACAAAACTTGACTTAAAAAGAAGATACTATTATTTGAAGTTACTCTTTAAGCGATCACAAGAAGAAAGAACGGTTGGAAAATTATTCATTCAGTACCTACGTACGCATCGCAGGGGTTATCTCGCGATACATATAAACAATAAATTCTTTAATACCGTGAAATTTGATCCTCTGGCGGAAATACTCAGAGGCTGTAGAAGTGACATCGGCACGTTACAATCTTGGAAAACGTTTTCTCACACAAGTACGTAGTACCAAATACAGAAAACAACCCACGAGCAAAATTATGCAAATAATCAAATTGAACCAGTGGAAGAATTTCCTAAAATTCTAATAAAGATGAATTTGATATTTGTTCATAAACTTCTCATTGCACTGTAAACCAATAACTTCCGTTTGAACTTCCGGAGTCAGGGTCTCAACACCAGAATCAAAAGGATTTTGATTTCGATTGCCTAATTTCATTCGCAATCACATCAAAGTCTAAGAAACGGGAATCGAAATTTATCTTTAAAGCACTCAAAGTTTCGACTGCAAAATCGACGGAAAATTCAGTCTCTGTAGTGTGGCTAAATAGTTGACATGTTTTGAAATGTGTGAAACATTGTTTACGTAATTGCGATTGAAATAGTATTATTCTCCATCTGAACGTTTTGTTATTGGTGTATAAATCAAGGAGATGCTGATTTTCTCCTTGCAATCTCAAATTTAGTTCGCTCATTAGATTCGTCAAATTCGCTACTGCCGTAGCCAGCGTTCGGCAGTATGATGCGGCAAGTCATTTTCTCCAATCTCACCAATAAACTCGCGGAATCGTCGGTGATTCAGTCCTCTGGATCTGATGAAGTTAACAACTGATATGACTGGTTTTAGAACTCCAGACAAATCCAAACATTTTCCAGACAAGGACTATTGATGAAAGATACAATGTAAGACTAATGGTTTTGAAACACCAACATTTTCTACAGCGTTTGACACAAGTGCGACCACTCCCCTATTTTTTCCACACTTTTTTTGCCTCTATCGGTGGTGATACATTTCAAGTTTTTCTATCAAAGGTTCTTTTTATTGATGGCATTTTCAACCCCCTCAAAAATATCTGCCTCAGTTGTCGTGCCGTGAATACTTTCAATATCAAGCAGTTCTTCATACACGTCATAGTTTTTATCTATTCCCCGAATGAAAATCAACACCTGAGCAGTATTTCACACGAAAGCGGGCGCAAGTTGCAGACTCTTGCTCAGCATTTGCTTTGGTAAACAAAGATTGCTGCGAATCCAGTCCAAGCTTCAAAGTTTCAAATTTTTCCGTCCGCAAACTTCCTTTATATTTAGAATAATTTCGAAAATGTTTCGATTCGTTTAATTTTATATTCTTTGAGAACTGCTATGGTTTTCTTACAAATTAGACATAGCGCCTCATTATTGCATTCAATCACTAAATACTGAAAGATCAATTTATCTTGGAACGTTCTGCATTCACTGTCTATTTGTGGCTTCTTTTCCATACTTATATATTGAACATAAAACAAGTCCAATCAAAATACTCTCACTTATGTACGGGTGTTACTTTATTTCACAATAGGCAGTTTCGCTTCCTTCGCCTTTCCCACGCCAACTGACTCGCAATGGCGGCGCTAGGCTTTTTATACCTATGCAATTACTACCATCTGGAAGTGATTAAAAAACTAGTCATAGCCAGAACTCTCTCGAACCAATGCGGAAATTCTCAAACATGCCACCTGTTAATAGTTAGTGGGTAGACGAAATATGTAGTACCTGCATCACAGACCTGCATAGTATTACTAGTCGCCACTAGATGTCCCCACTTGTCACGATATACTGAATACACAATCAATAGTAGTTGAAATGCAAAACGCCTATGTTTGCCTAGGTGGGCAGAAAAATTAAAATCGTTTGGACCTTGGAACGTACCAAAAAAATATCATTCGACTAAGGCGTCAAAGTTTGTAGACCCCTGGCCTAGACCATACTCGCCAATATATTCTGAGTCTCTCAGTATCCTCTTTCCAATTTTTGCTTTGAAGTCTTCAACTATGATAGCGAAGTGTGCATTTACTCTTCTTCGCGCTTCCGATATGTCATCATATAACAAGTCCACTAGTTCTTCTTCTGATGCACTTGTTGGAGCGTATATGTTAATTATCTGTACTTCATATTGCTGGTTCAACTTTAATGTTAAGTAAACAACCCTGTCAAATATCGAAGTGAATTCGGTGACCAAGTGCTTATTTATCATAAATATCATAAATCCAACTCCTCCGATATGATTGTTGGCATCACAGTTTTTCTGGTATAATACGTGACCAGACTTCAATATTGTTGAACTTTCTCCAGGAAGGCGTGTTTCTGATAGCCCTATAATGTCTCATTTGATTGCATCTAACTCTCTTTCTAGTTTTTCTAGGTGCTCATCTGTTTGCGTGGTTCGCACATTGTATGATGCTATATAAATTCGTGTTCTTTGCCTCTCCCAGAATCCTCTGACTATCTCAACAGTGTGAGATTCTGAATTAACAATTCTACTCACCAGGGGTAGTTTTGTTTTGTGTTTCGACATTTCATGGATTCATTTCTGAAAAAATCTGACAACAGAATTTGAAAATAAATTACATACTCGATATAATTCATCTTTTCTTGCTCCCTAGAACCAAGATCTGATTTCACCGATCTGAAATCAATTCAAAAATTCTAGGAACACGGTGTTTGTAGGTACACCATTTCAATTCGCGCACAATTCACCCAATTCTGAACTCATTTAAGTCTGTGTTGAATAAACCTATAGTTATTAGAAATATTAGAGCTAAGAAAAAAGATTCGTTTGAATAGAGAAAACTACCTATATGATAAATTTACCCCCAAAAACATTAATATTGAGATATACTTATTCGAATGAAGTAGAGTTAGATTATACTTTGAAAACGAAATGGATTATTTCATAGTATGATATGATATTTGATATGACTCAAAACACGATCAGAGGAAAGCATAGAAGGTTAAATTGATAAACATTCGAACCCTACCAACCATGCCATGTTCGCTTCCAGTAAACCTTGCTTTGTCAGTGAGTGTGTTAGAAATAGAAAGTGAAATTAAAATGGTTCTTTTATTTTTCAATTTTCATTCTATTCAAATCTTCGACAGGAAATAGAATGGAAGTAATCTGACAAATAATACAGAAGCACATCGTGTCAGTAATAGGTTAGGTTTCTTGTACAAACAGCATAAAATCGAAGGAAACATTCTTAACGTAACAAGAAGGTCAATACGTGGGACTACTTTTCATAGAGTTGATTTTTGATGCCAGTGTGTGTTTTTGTAAAATGGATACTTGCAAACGGAACATGATAATTTGGAAACAAAATCATTCTTATCCTTCAACATAAAATACCCACAATCACCAAACTCAATAACACAATATCATATCTGAACAAGAGTGTCCTAATGACCAGGTCCGGTGATCGAAGTGGGGGTTAGTATGTTTAACTGCACAATCAAAAATAGAGTAAGCGCCGGAAAGAATAGTTTCTTTCTTTCGTATTCAATTCATAAATACTCAACAGAAAATTATTGAAATATTCAAGAAAAGTATTTTACATTTCGTTGATTGTATTAACAAATTAATACTAATTATTAGTGTAAATTGAAATAGTTTGACAAGTTTAGCTATAGGTTATTGGTTATTTCATTATTACCTATTGAAAGTATACTAATAATTTTATGATTAAAAAATATCTAGGTAACGTTTCATCATTCTCCTTAATTTAAACCAATTCTGATGTAGTATAACGTTAGCTATTCTCTTCAAAATCCATTGATCTATAATAAGCTTCAACTTAGACCAACTTGTGAGTAGAGGTACTTCCGTAAACATATACAAGTTGCTTATCGAAATATAATACTTATCTTGATTGTACCTTTACATTAGAAAATATAGAAATTCTCTTAATTCTATAGCGAGATGAAGTTTCGAGTTTGAGATGAAAATTTTTTTTATACAGGTTGGTCCTACAAAAATTTAACTCCTCGATTTTCCGGTTTTGAAATAAAAATATGGAGAATCGTTCGGATTCCGATTCGAAAGGAACAACTCTTCATCTTTTTTCATCCCCTCAATTTCAATTCCTTTGTAGGGGTGAGCACAACCCGCTGAGTTTGAATAGGGATGATGGGTGTAGCGATACCTCAATGTGAAGACCTGTTCGAGTACTATCAGACCCTGAATTTTCGCTTCAAAATTTTCATCGTTAACGAAACGGTAGCTGAAAAAGTTGAAGACTACCTTCTTTTGTGCTCAGTTTATAAAGTGCTGAAAATGGGCACCATTCACTTCCATACAGTAAAGAACGCTGGTGTTTGTTAACTTTCTGTTCGAAAAAGTAGACAGACCAAGTGTTTGATTTATCTTAGTCTCTTTTTAGTCTATCTTGAATTTTCAGGAACGTTGAAACTTTGCCAAAGCGATTAAATATTTTTAGTAGGATTAACATGAAGTATTCCGTAGAAGAAATGGTGGAAAAGATAAAATTATTTTTCAGAAATAACGACTCTGCTTGATTAACAGCGGCTTTATTTAATGAACGACATACTAAAAAAAATGTATCCGCTGCTTACGTTGTGTAACTGGTTGCTAAATTTGATACTACTGATTCAGTGGGTAACAAAAAGAGTTTGTATGAAGGAGACAAAGAGAGGGAAGTGGCTATCTTAGATCACGTAGCGATGGATCCGATCCTTATTAGTAGGAAATTTTCCAATGTGTCTGGTGTCTTACGCACAACAATGAGAATTTAATGAAAACATAAGTTTCATCCTTTCAAAATACGAATGGTTCAGGAACTGAATGAGGATGATTTTGATCGCCGATTCATGTTCTGTGAAGTGGTCAGTGAAATAATTAACAATAATCCAAACTACGTGTTCAATATCTGTTTTTTGGATGAATTGTTCTTTTACCTTAACGACACTGTTAACAGGCATAACTGTCGGTACTGGTCAAATGAAAATCCAAGATTATTTCGTGAGGAGCATACTCAGCATCCCTAAAAGTTGAATAATCAGATGGGTATTTATGGAAATCACATCATCGACCCTTTTTTTATAGGGTTCTATAGGTAGTATCAGTGGCCAAATTTATTTGGAACTATTACAGAACGCTATTTATCCAGCCCTCGTGCAAGTATTGGAGAATAAAGAAGACACTGAAACGATCATTTTCCAACAAGATGGCGCACCCCCTCATTTCCTTCAACCTGTGCGTCAGTTCTTTGATGAAAATCTTCCTCAACCCTGGATTGGAAGAAGGGGACATATTGAGCGGCTACCCAAATCACATGATTTGGCTCCACTGGAAATTCCTCTATGGGGTCACCTGAAATCTAAAATTCACGTTACCCAACCTGAGTCACTGGATGATTTGCGAACTCGGAGCATCAATGAATGCCGTCAAATTAAACCAGAAATGTTGAGTTATATACGTGAACGATTTGAGCAAAACTAATTTCACTGTATGGAAGTGAATGGTGCCCATTTGCGGCACTTAATAAACTAATCACAAAAGTAAGTAGTCTTCCAATTTTTTAGCTGCCATTTCGTTAACGATGAAAATTTTGGAGCGAAAATTAAGAGGTTGCTAGTACTCGATAAGATCCTCAAAATGAGGATCGCAACACCCCCATCCTCATTCAAAATCAGGGTATTGTGCTAACCCCCGGTAGGGAATTGAAGTTATGGAAATGAAAAAATCAGGAAAGTTGTTCCCCCTCGAATCAAAAACTGACAGGTCCGAGTAATTTTCCATATTTTTATTTTAAAACCGGAAAATTGAAGTATTAAGATTTTGTTGGATCACCCTCTATATTATTTCATATTAGATAAAAAGTTCACCTCTAGTTTTTTTCTGTAATTCATTATCTAAGTGTTACCTCAAGATTATGAATTTCCTTTTACTCCTTTATTATTGTAGGCCAACTGTTGAGCAGATGAAAGTAAAAAACAGTTTGCTTATTATTATTTTGATCATAACTGATATAACTGAATTGTTTGGCTTCATCTCGAAATGTGGGAGGATGTTGGTTTCGATATGGAGATACCGCGTGCAAACTTAATTATAATTCTCATAGTTGCCGAACAGTATACGATACAAACTTTTCAGTAAACTAGTGTCAGATTTCTCTACCGCACTAGATTATAATTTAACAAATTGGATTTGTCAATAACTGTAGCGGTTCTCGGAAAACAAGCACATGAACAGAACTGCTTTTTGCCCTCATTGTTATGTTTTCGTGACAAAGATATTCTCGTGTGAACTAATTAAGTTCAATAATGACACAGTAGCTTCTTCAGATTGAAAATTTATTCACAAGTGCACAAGAAATTGAACCCTGACAATTTGGGGATTTCCGCACCTCGACACAGCAATGAATTTATTAGTCAAATGAAGAAAAATATTTACGAATTCTTCAATTTTCATTATGGCTATACATATACACAACCAAATTTAAATGGAATCACCCGATACTTCGCATATTACCTCAGGGATTTCGATAATTTCGAAGGGCTGTTGAAATTGATCCTTTTTGAAATATTTCAATTGCAAAAGGAAATGAATTAAGGTTTATTTTAAGGAAGAAACAAATAAATGAAAATAAGAGACTCTTTCCGCATGTAGTACAAAAATTGCGAATTGTTTTCTCACGGAGTAGTTATCTATTGTCGACCTCAGTAGCTTCTTCGACCTCCTCTTGCCCTGATACAAGCCTGAATCCGTCTAGACATGCTTTGGATTAGGTTTTCGACCTCCTCTGGGGTGATATTGTGCCACTCTTCTGTGGCGGCTTGGATGAGCAGTTGTTGCGTTCTTGGATTATCTTGGCTCGATCCAATTCTCATGTTGAGATTATTCCATAAATGTTCAATAGCACTTAGAACTGGAGAGCAAGCTGGCTAGTCCAAAATAGCTATTACCTCTATTTCAAGATATTGCCCGCGAGGTTGCTGGTATGCTTGCATAAAAGTGAAACTCCCACCGTGGGCACCACGCCAGAGTCTCACTATGGGCTCAAGCACTAAGTCCATGTAATTTCTAGCCGTTACACTCGCAGGAAACGAAATCAAATCTATTTTGCCTCCAAGCACAATGCCACCATCACGCTGCCCCTTGGCTGCTCGGAGTCTAGCTTGTCGTCTACGACCCCTTAAAACCCGAATCCGTCATCTGGTCAAACACCAATTCAGGTCTCGTACGAAAGAAGAACATTTCGCCAATTCTCAATATTTCAATTTTGGTTCTCGATACACCAATTAGGTCTGTTAATTTTTTGTTATCTGGTTAGCTCTGGAACTCTTATGGGCCTTCTGCTGTATAAATTCCTTGAACGAACTCTTTGACATATCGTTTCGATTAATACACTGATGCATATTGCTTCCAGAAGTTGCCTTTTGAGTATGGTGTGCGATGCACTAGGGTCTCTTCTTGTTCTTCAGAAGTGATCTTTCTTCGGCTTCTTCTGAGCTGATTTTGCAGAGATTGTAGCTCCACGTATCAGACGTAGGTTTTTTCAAATCACCCCTTGTGATACCTCCTTTGTAGCCGTTATATCCCTTCATGTCACCACTTCTTCAACGGGAGCAATTAGTTGACCCCTCTGCCCATCGGACAGTCCAACATAAGGCATTTTTAATTTTAATTAAAGGCTTTTTAAGTTTTGAAATTCACAGTTTCAAATCTCAGTGACGACTGAGTACAATATCCTGAACATGTGGTGATAATTTAACATTTCTTACCATACTGACCTAACTTCATTCTTCATAAGTAGTCAAAGATCCATGGTTAAAAAACAATCAATAATAGGAAATACTGAGTGATTCCATATAAATTTGGTTGTGTGTACATATACTCCTACATTTTAACATCATCAGCAGTTTGTATACATACATATGTAGTTACTAGAAGAACGAACTAATTTAATTTTGAATTTTGTTTGGTGCCAATTCGCAATGATAGTTCTGAATTAGTTTCAAAGCCATCATGTCACACTTATCAAGATTTTCTTGTTTTGTCCATTGTGGAACAATTTTGATAGCTCCAATGTCCTTACAGTGGGTAATTCATTATTGTATAATCAGATCTTCACAATCGCTATTTCCACGAATATCACTCTACTCTTCTTCTCTCAGATGAGTAACATTATTTCAAGTGTCGTCATTCTATATTTCAACAACTTCATTTTGTACTCAGAAGGTGCAAAAACATGAAATGAGTCATGATTTTCGTTAATCATAGTATCCGGTACATTTTGTATCGAAATTTTCTTAAACCTAGCTTAAGGTAAATCTTCATCATCCTAACTATATTTTCGTAAAATATTATGCCAGCACCTATCGTTGACCTTTTCAGTCTTTCCCAAGTCGTATGTAAATGTAGAGAAGCATCTTTCAATATTATTGTCTCGCGAGCATCTCCTAGTCTATTACCTTCAGATATAACAAAGCTAAGCATGCTACTTCTGTAATAAAGTTTAATAAGTATCAACCAATTCTGATCCATAGGTTGAATAAGTGGAATATGTTCAACAATAATATTACCTATTACCGTCCGGTGTTTTGACTTCAGATTGGAAGATTTCCATTTTGTAAAAAATTATAAATACTTTTGTTTACTTAATTGAAAAGTCAAAAAGCTAGGCGAGAAACTTACCCCATTTCTATCATCTATCTATTTTCAGTGTTTTCGTAGTCGAGAGGATTATCGAAATTTTTAAAAGATCTAAGTGATTTTGCTTCCCTAATTATCAACGGTGTAAGCTCGTGTTCACATTATGCATTGACACATCCTTGGACAGCTATTCATTGCTTTGCAAAGTTCAAACCAGAGTCAGTCTTTCCAGAAATCAGAACGATAGTTTTGTCAGTAGAAGGATCCACTTTAATCCAGTCTCATCTGCGTTGTATATCTGCTGATCAGTTTAATTCAATTCGGTAATAATATTCGTTTGTTATTCTATGAATGGGTGAAGTAATTCAGGTTCCGAGAACAGTTTTCAACATTCTATTTTCGAAAATCGTATTCCATATCGACTTTGGAAATGGTGCAACCCTCCATTGCTTGCATTGAATTTTTCGTTGGGTGACAGCATTTTCTTATGCGAATGTAACTTCCCTACTATTTGAGTCCGAACCATTTGTAGAGTTTGTTTTTCATCAAAGGATATTCAGATTTTCTCAGAGTACACTTCTTGATCGTACTTGGTTTCAAACTGATTACCTACTTCCGGAACATTCCTTTGTTTATTTCTAATGAAGCATTTGGATTTTGCGATCTAGAACTTTTTTAATAATGGAGTGACCATGACACCCTTTCTGAGCTCTTTTTCAACTCAAGATTTCTCGAGAAGAGAAAGAAGAGAGGCTAAAACTTTTCTTTTATTAGCCAATATTTCAACAGCAAAATCAATTCCCAAACCCTGAGGACATCTGTCTATGAACTTCAAAAAACACAAAATGAGTACATATGTATTTGATAGAGTGATAGGTATACTTTCATTCCTGTAATACTGCAAGTCTGAACCAGTTATTTCCTGATCATATAAAGGTGCCGATTGTTCATATCACAGAGCGCCAATGCAAATAATTCTGTGTTCACGTTATCGAGCTGTTCCACTTACGCATATTCACATTAACGCGAGTCTATTGTATATATCTCTAACCTACAAATAAATATAGTGATACACAACTTGTTCAAAAAGTATTATATTAGCAAATAGCAGAAAAATTATATCATCATAGTATGTCATAATTGAAACAATATATTTCTTATACTAGTTTTCATTTCCTAGTTTACAATCATTCATATACACGTAAAGGATATACTCACTATGACCACAGAATTTATTTCTTTTTCATTAATTCTTACTTCCCTCCAGATTATCTATGATTGAAAGTTTTCCCAAAGACTCTCTGAAATCTTTGATTATTACTATACACGCTGTCCGTGAATTGCGTGTACAACGTTATACCACAGATTTTTCAGCTCGAAATAAGTTGATTCAGGTTAACTTACCAATATGAAAACTTTTTTCGTTTCGCCGCTAGAGGTCGCCAAATCCAAAGACTTTTTCTTATTTTTCAAATAATTCGACTCGATCGATAGAAACCAGATTTGGTATGCGTAATCGGGTGCGTTATTCACGTTTTTTAGTAATTCACTCAAATACCTTGACGTTCGACCCTGTTTTTAATCCATAATTTTTCAACTGTCTGCGTTTGAACAAAACTTTTTTGTCTTTCGAGAAATTCTGATATGATGAGCGGTTCAATCACAAAAAAAAAACGGTTTTTCAATTTCATGATTTCATTTCTTCAACCACCTAGCAAGTCAAAAATATCACATTTTGACCATGTTGGCATTAGATTTATTTCTGTAGTCTGGAAGATTGTCATTTTATTAAGCTTGACAACCTCTTGTTGACAAAATGATATTTTCCAGGCTGCTAAATCAGATCAAACAAATGGGAAATTCAATGATCAGAAGTACAAAAATCGAAAATTCGAAGAAAAAATTTAATAAATTTTTCACAATGAATATTCAAAAATATGAAAACAGGTGAGCCAGTTGGAAACTAAATGAGAAAAAACAAATCACTTCAGAATAACGATTAATTAATTTACACCCAAAATTTCATTCAACTATAGTATATGTTCAAAAATTGCACCATTTTGCTGAATACAGGAGATAATATTCTTCATGAAACTAAATTGGACCCTTGGCATTACTTCAGGGTCATTTTTGAAGGAGTTGGCCGCATTTAAAATTCTCATATGTACCTCTTCTCGGCTGTCAATTGGAGAAGAGTTAACTCTAGATTTTAAAGCACCTCAAAGAAAGAAGTCGCAGGGTGTCAAGTCGGGAAATCGTGCTGTGCATGTAAGAACTCGCGAACCGCTAAAGTGAAGTGAGGAGGTGCACCGTTGTGCATAAACCACATTTCTGCAAGCAGTTATACTGGAATATCGTCCAACAAATCCGGAAAGGTTTATTGCATAAAATTCAGTATGCCTCTCCATTTAATCGATCTGAAATCACTACCGGACCAATAATGAAATTGTCAATTACTGAAATCCATACGTTAATTTTGACTGATTCTGATGATGTGTATTTGTAAAAGCATGTGGATTTTCGACACTGTACACATGTTCATTGTGAAGGATAGTGCTGCCAGATCTCGAAAAAGTGTATTCGTCTTTAAATAGAATTTTCCTACTGAAGTGGAGATCCTGAATACCCTTCTCTTGGATAAATTGGCAGAAAAATAAGTGATTTTCAGGATCGTTGGGGAGTAATTCCTGAACTTTCTGAATGTGATGAAAATGAAATAATTGTTCCTTCAAGACATCATGAATCATTGTCTTAGGAACGACCAACTGCAAACCTAAGCGCCGCGTGCTTAATTGTGACTTTTTCTCAAACATGTCCAAAATTTGTTCTTCGAGTTCTACAGTCCTTACTGTTCTTTGTTGTCCCCGATCGAAGTTCCTGGGCTTGAAGCAACCATTCTCGCGGAGGCGCCTCTCCAGATTGTCAAACGTTTGGTGGTTCGGCACTATTCGATCTGGAAATCTTTCAGCATATACTCTCGCGCTTTCACGTTCATTGCCTTGACAAAATCCCTACACCATAACCATATAAACCATTTCAGAGTAACTGTACATTTCCGTGCCTAATAGTGATGATAAAATAACCAAAATACCTAGTTAAGAACTTAAGGAACACTGATGTTTCAACAATTTGTTGTCA
Organism: Cryptolaemus montrouzieri; assembly: GCA_013387265.2. NCBI lineage: Eukaryota > Metazoa > Arthropoda > Insecta > Coleoptera > Coccinellidae > Cryptolaemus > Cryptolaemus montrouzieri. Next base: position 46,388,111 of record JABFTP020000185.1, on the reverse strand, counting down.
AGCCTAATAAAATCTGCCAGACTACAGAAATAAATCCAAAGGCAACATAGTCAAATGTGATGTTTTTGACTTACTAGGTGGTTGGAGAAATGAAATCATGAAACTAAAAAACTGTTTTTTGTGATTGAACCGCTCATCATATCAAACTTTTTCAAGAGACAAAAAAGTTTGATAATTAGTGTAGATACGCAATGTCTGAAACAGGTTTGCTCAAACGCAGATAGTTGAAAAATTATGGTAGATTAAAATTACGTTCGAGTTTTAAGGGACACTTGTGAAACGTCAAGGTCATTGAGTGGATCATTAAAAACGTGAATAACGCACCCGATAACGTATACCGAATATGGTTTGTATCGATTGAGTCGTTCTCGAATTATTTGATAAAAGAAAAATTTTTGGATTTAGTGACCTCTAGCGGCCAAACGAAGAAACTTTTCATATAGGTAAGTTGGCCTAAATCGACTTATTTCGAGCTGAAGAATCTGTGGTATAACGTTGTACCAGCAATTCAGGAACACCCTGAATAGGCTTGATACCTTAAGTATCTAACCTAACATAATCGGCAATAATATATTGACCAATAAAACCTGACTTTTCTGAATATGGTAATATTAATTTGAAAAATATTTATAGATGTCATATATAACCTATCAAGAAAAAGTTTGCTGTAAGGCAGGCCGATGGTTATCGACTGCATTTCAAATGCACATTGTAAGGATTTCTATTATCATCAAAATCTCTAAATTGGGTATGACTCACAAAAATAAATGAAATTAGAGTGAAGGAATCGTACACTTAAGTTAAAAGTTCTTGGGAAATAGTAATTAAATAAATTGACGAGGATACTAAAGAAAAGCTTTATCGCTACTTGTAAGTTTCTGGCTGTGGGAAATTCATTGCAGCATATTTGGACAGAATGGGAAAAGCGCTACAAACGCTAATGGACATTGTAATGTGATTCGAGAAGAAAAATGTGGGGCAAAGTTTGGTGTCAGTGATGGAAAGGATCACAAAATTTTATTGAGTGAGAATAGCTTTTATTAGAGGTTTCTTACGGTGGAAATCTCAAGTGAAATCCATATAGCCCATTCTATACCAGATGTCCATTTAGTACGTAATCTGTCCATAACTGTATTCATATTGAATATTTTAAAAAAGTAAAGATAGAAAAAGTAGACACCAATTTGCTGCAGGTCCTGAAGTTATTTCCAAATATGCAAGGTGTTTACATTACAGAAATTCATATCAAAGTAACTTTCTTTTGAATGAGACACCTTTGAGCTCCTAATATCCATAAAACTAATTACTCATATCTATTTTGAAGTTATTCGTCGGTTTTTTTACACCTTTTTTGTTGTTTGTCGTATTGAAAATTTTTTATTTTTCGTTTTTTGAAATTAATTGATCTTTGATTCATTTTTTCGAATTTTTCATGATTTTTTGTGTTTTTTCGAGAACGTTTCTCTGTCTTGACAAACACAAAATTAGGTGCAAAATTATCCGGAAACAACACTCCTTCTAGAGAAGTGCCTCGAAAACTTGAAACGACGATTTAAACGGTATGGAAATGTTGCTAACGAAAAACACCACGAACGAATCCTTTTGACAGAAAAAATGAGTTATAAACTTGTTTATCTATGAGAGAATACACAAATTCAAGTTTACTGAAATTGTGCATGATTTAGATTTCTTCGTCTAAAATATGTATCATCCACTTCATGGTTCATTACACCTAGAATTGGTTGAGGTGAATTATGCTAGTATAATTGGGTTTTTGAATGGATTAAAAATTAATTCACCTGGAATGAAACTTACATGAGATATAATTTGTTAACTAAGGAGTTCACATTTCGTGAAATAACCCACAAATTCTTTGTATGGACAATTTTCTATATCAGTCGTCCCTATATATTTGGAGGAGGGTTGTTAATATTATCGGGATTAATTTGTCCGATATGCTATTGAATAACGAAGAAGTTTTGCGATTTCGCATGAAATTTTCCTATATTGATTGAACATCTTTCGAATGCAATGAAAAATTAAATGTGGATAAAATTAGATAGAGCAGCTTCACATTATTCCATTTATGTTCGAAATTAATCAATCGATATGTTTCTGGACAAATGGATAGATCGCGAAAGTAATGTTCGATGCCTCTACAGATTGACATCCATAGTCTTTTATTCAAGAGGAGTAGTAAAACAGAGGATTATTGGTGTTCAGTACCTTCAGCGATGACATAATGAAATGAATTCGAATATTTTTCATGCGTGCTTCACAGGAATTGGCGAACCTGCCACGCCCCATGAGCGGGCGCCTAGGAAAAATTGAGGTATCTATTTGCTCGCTTCTTGAAGTGGGCCAAATTGTAGGATGTTGGAGAGAAGTTGGACGGTAGCGAGTTCCACAGCTCACCGGCCCTGTAAATGGAGAAATTCTTATAGTGAGAGGATTGAGGAGTCGTAAAAGGTACGACCATATGATGAGAACTCCTTGCCCCTAGTTTTGCGGTTAAACATGAGTTTTCCCGGAACAAGGTCTTTCAGCTTCTTGGAGCATCTTTCGTGGAAGTATCTTTAAAACAGAGAAAGGTCAGCAAGATCGTTTATTCTCAACAAAAACAAGGCTGGCGAAAGAATATATCCATGAAATACTCGTGCTTGCAACTGGAAACAATCAGATGTTATACCGTCGACCACAACTTGTATTGATCTATTTGAAAGAGAGCTACTTATCCAACCTCGGAATTTTCTACGAAGCCAATATGCAGCAAGTTTATTCAACATGGCTGCATGCCAAACCCCATCGAAGGTTTTAGAGATGTCGAGGGTCATTGCTCTAGATTCCCTATGCTTTTTCATCGTTGATGTACAAACATGAGAGATTTAGGCGAGCAGATCTCTGTGGAACAGTGTGAACAGGGCGGTAGTTCTGCGGCAAGAACTTCCTTCCTTTTTTGGGACCAGTTGATTTCTCGCTATTTTTCAGCTTCTCGGAAAAGTCTGGCTTTCATAAAAAATCTGAAACAGACGGTTAAGAATAGGACGATTAGCAGTACTTCGTATAGACCAACTGACTCATTGCAGTTCAGCTGCTCGAGAGCCTGTCTCACACTGCGGACTCTGAACTTGATTTCTGCCAGGAAAGAATTTGTAGGTGAAATATTCGATGGTTTTGCATAAGATGAATCTAGCACAGAATTCTTTGAGAACAAAAAAGTGAAAATATCGGCTTTGTCTTGCGGAGATGATGCCATACTTCATTCTTCTCTAACAAGAGGCGGAAACTCAGATTTGCAGAAATTGGCACTGACAGTCTTCACCATAGACCAAATTGTCTACTCCCGCTTGCCTATTCAAGGAGTTTATTAGTTACCCCTTCGTTGAAATTGGCTTTGCTCTTGCAGTTGTCAGGTTGCATTGTATTCTATTCTATCACTCCGGAGAATCTCAAGAGAAATTGAGTGCATCGAATTGAAATGTGCATCCGAGATGATGGTTATCACTCTGAACATATTTAATAGCAAGTCACTCTTTTCCCGGATACTAGTTAAACCATATTTGAAAATTTTAGTACAAAATCTAACCTAAACACCCTATTCTCGTATATTGTTACTACTTAGAGCTACTATATGAAACATAGGGCAGCATAGTACAACAAAGGCATCTTTTCCATATATTCTTCACCGGTAAATTCAACAGGAACAAAGGTGTGGACCATTACGTCAAATACGGGTGTGGCTGGTTCGATAGCTTACACGTCGATTTTGCTGCAGTGTTGCATAGAGTCAGTCTTGTGTATGATGTACCAACCGATTGTCTGTAGTCATTCTGTTTTTGCACTTGACGCTAACATGATATTAGCCTATTTTGAGAGGATAATATTCAACCGGTTATTTATACCTTAACATGTTTCATTGTAATGTCATACTCTCACTTTGAAGTTTCTATTCAGTTTACTACATAATAAACTAGATTGTCCCTTTGTTAGCCATATTACGGTTTGCAGTGCCCAGATTGCGCTCTAGTGGCGGTCAGATGTTTTCACTAACAACACCTAGAATTAATATACTCCTGCAATCTCCGGTGTCATTCATGTGCAGTACTTATAATTCTATCTCTACCCTATGTGATATAAACTGCGATCCTTTTTCAACTGTTAGTAGAGTGTAATTGAACAGCCAACTTTATATTTCTCAACTTCAATTTTTGTATTTTTATATATATATATATATATATATATATATATATATATATATATATATATATATATATATATATATATATATATATATATATATATATATATATATATATATATATATATATATATATTTTTTTCTTTCATTTTCTATTATAAATAGAGCTCAAGTGTTCAACTTTATTAATTTCTTGATGTTTTATTGTTTCCTGTAATTGGGTATTACCTGTTGGAAATGAAGATCTAATTATATTATTATTATTATTATACTTGGAAGAAGTAAATACTTTCAAGATTTTAACAAGAAATAATCTTATAAGTACAGGTCGGAAAATTATTCTGTTCCGAGTTATACAGTGTTGAGAAAGTTTCTTATTTTTATATTAGTCGTAACAATAGTTTTCATGGTTTCCTCTCATATTTGTTACAGAAGTGAACTTACTGAAATCTTAATAATAAACTAAATTTGTATATGTAAACTTGTTTTGGTGCCCCAATAATGTCTTCCGGAATTTAAATTGACCTAGATGTTCAATTTAGAAACATTCTACTTTCTGTGTTTTTGTCATGTTGGTCACTGTTTTCGATATGATAATGTTTAGAAACAATCGAAAAAATGTGATGATTAAAACCAAATGTTTTCACCACCAACAAATTAATTGAATTATTAGATTACTGTTACCGTGGTTTCGAAATCTTTTTCATCCTCGGACAGAAGGAAATCCAAGTAAATGTAATTTTATTTTACATCAACCTCCTAAGCAGGGGTGCACAAAACAAAATTTTTGAATAGGAAGCCAGGTCTAGTGATGCCTCATTCGAAAGCTCTTTTGATTCTCAACACTAAAGTGTAATAATATTTGAGCTTCGATATATTCGAAAGAAGATACAGGCTGGTTCGTCAAAAAACGAGTTCTATTCAGTGATTGCAAAATCTGTCGATGTCAAAGGAACATTCACCGAAATACTGTTGTATTTTGGGGAAACATATCTTTAAGCGGTGGTGCTTCCACCACACCTCATCAGACGACCCTGAGATGAGGGTGCCAACCCTCAAATTTTCGAATTATATCATCAGATAGTTTAAGTAATAACTCATTAGGAAGTTTTAGAATTTAGAAATTTAGAATATTGTATTGCTCCATCTGCTTTGTGATAAAGATACAGAATTAATAAAGACCGATACAGTGTTTGCGAGGACTACTGATTTTGGATGGGTATTCAGAACACGTTTGTTTGGACTTCAAATAATAGAGCTTATACATAGAATTACCAATATGTTAGAGAGTGGGGAAAAATTGCAAATTGAAAAATTGAATAAACAATCGAATTTATTATACCTGAAACATTTTATAGGTCAACACGGTATCAATCGAACAAATGTTCAAAGTGTTCGCCGCCAACTTCTAAACACAAATACAGATTTTGGTCCAAAAGTTCCCGGACATTACGTAGCATTTCAGGGTTATACGATTACACTCGAGTACAATCCATTGTCATAAATACACCAAATCTGCTGGATCCGTTTTATAAATTGGACTCTTTCAAAGACCCCATAAAAATCCAATGGTGACAAGTCGGGAGAACTTGGTGGCCTTTATACTATATATATATATATATATATATATATATATATATATATATATATATATATATATATATATATATATATATATATATATATATATATATATATATATATATATATATATATATATATATATATATATATATATATATATATATATATATATATATATATATATATATATATATATATATATATATATATATATATATATATATATATATATATATATATATATATATATATATATATATAGGTTCATTTTTGAAAAAGGGTTAGCAAATGAAATTCAACTCAATCTCTATACATATATATATATATATATATATATATATATATATATAGTTTCACCCGCCGAGTTGCCTATATATCTGTTCATGCAATCTAACTGATTTCATGAAAAATATAAATCCACCACCCACTAATTAATACCATTACCAGGCAATGATTATAATCAAAACATATCCTGGAATAATTATATATTAGGATAACGTTAAATGTTATGAGAATATATCAATCTACCAGAATATATACATACTATAGCATCATCAGACAATGATATCAATGTACCAACGAGTAGTGTCAGAGGCTTTCTCCCGGAAAAATCCAGTGTACGGACCTTAGTCAAGTAACACTGAATGTTACTCATTAATAGTTTCTTTTGTGTGAAGTGGTGAACGATCAAATAGAATACTGCTCTGAATATAAATATGATAAAATTGTCAGTTAATTATATTACATTTATATAAACAAATAAATAAAATATGAAATGAGATTCTGAGCAGTATAAACTAAAGAGAAAACCTATGACTCTACCTCATTATTTTTTCGGAAAGAAACCTACGAAGAATATTACAAGATTTGATGACTGTTATCTTTTGTAACTGTTCAAACAAATTTTTCTTCAGACCCAAAATCTCAATACTTTTGTGAAGATTCCTAGGAATAACACCTGTTGTGGAAATAATAATCGGTAGAATAAAATTTTTTCATTTTCCCCATTTTTTAATCTCGTCGCCAAGCATCATATATTTAGAAATTTCTTCATTTTATTTATTTTGTATATTATGTGTGTCGGGTATAGCAATATCAATTATATATGTTATTTGATTCTTTTTATCAGTAAGAATGATATCTGGTCTATTGTGTTTTACAGCTCTGTTGCAAAGAATTGATTTATCAAAAAAAAGTTTATATTCGTCATTTTCACAAATAATCTCAGGTTCATATTTGTAAAATTTTTCTTTTTGGGAATTAGGTCATGTTTAATTCCTAGATTAAAATGAATAATATTTGCGACGGCATTATGTCTTTCTAAATAATATGTTGAAGCAAGGACTGAGCAAGATGATAATATATGAAAAACTGTTTCTGAAGAACAGAAACATCTACGGCAAGAATCATCTATATTTTGTTTGATGATGTGTTTTCTATAATTCCTGATCCTGGATCGCAATTGCCAAGCCTCCTGTTTCAGCAAACATTGCCAGAAACTTTCTTTTCAGCAAACCATTTTAGAACTAACCATTTATTCGATGCGATTTCATCAATATCATCATTTTCAATTCTTTAGGTGCTTTCCGTGTAATTCCTTCTGCATCCAACTTTCTCAAGTTAGAATTATCATCAAATATATCAAAATCTACCTTTTGCATTGTCAAGTTCAGAGGTGTTAGATTATAATCTGAAGCAACAACGATATCATCTAATTTAGACGTTCTCTGTTTATCATGAAAATGGGAACGTAGATGAAAAATCTGTTTACTATGAAGATTATTCAAATCAGTTAATCCACGACCTCCAAGATGTCTAGGTAGTGTAACTCTCTGAACAGCTGACTTTGGGTGGTGCTTATGATATTTACAGAGCATTTTCCTCGTTTGACATTGTAATTCATTTAGATCAGTTTTAGACCATTTAATAATTCCAAGAGAAGATGTAAGAATAGGAACTGCATAGGAGTTGATAGCTCTGAAAAGGTTTTTACTAGTTAAATGACTCTTGATGATAATTCTAAGTTTTATACATATATATATATATATATATATATATATATATATATATATATATATATATATATATATATATATATATATATATATAATAGGTATTTGCTAACCCTTTCTTCAAAAATAAACAAATGTGTTTACTTGGGAATCGGGGTTGAGAGAACGGAAAGTGTTTGAGGTTATAAACTTATAATTTACAGAGTGTTTTTACGCTTTTAGGCACAGGGCTATCATCAGAAAACATTCATCCCTGCACAATTATTATCTAAAACAAAAATCATAATCTCAGTAAAACTCATAACACAATTCTTACGTTGAAAGCTATTTACCTTACACATTCTCTCTTGACATTATTATCACGACTGGTAAAACGAAAACAAATCGTAAGACGACAAAAACAAGCAATAACAATTAATATTTGTAGTATTTTAGTATAACTGGTTGCAGCAATCTATTGAAGGGTGTATTCAAATTATTAGATTACTGTAAACATTCATAAATCCGTCAACGTCAGCTCTAGAATTCTCAGTCTTAGGTCTTTTTTGGATTTCGATCATTTCGAGAATGTTCCTTTCAAAGTCGTTGGCTTCAGATGCAAGAACTCGTACATCTGCAAAATTAAATTTATGTAGTTGTTCAATGCTATATTTCCTAGGGCGGTACTTTTTTCATTAGATCTAACGGAGTAGTCGTGTTGGTATATTCTTTTATGCAAGTATTGTTCAGTATTACCGATATAGCACGCTCCACAGTCCTGACAATTAACCTTGTATATACAGTGTGTTTTGTTCTCATGTTTCACCCTTGGCCTTAGAGTGGTGAAAAATTGTTTGCTGTAGTTGTTAGGTTTGTGTCCAATCTTGATGTTGTAATTTTCTAGGCATTTATCAATTTGTTGTGACAGTCCGGGTGTATAAGTGAGGCCGATGTATTGAACTTGTGCATCCGCAACACAAATAGCCAAATATATAATCTAGACAAACAAATTGCCAGCACTAAAAGGCAAATTAACAGTCAATTTCCTAAACATAATAGTGAAGCATTTTCAGTGAACAAACTTCATTACAAAAAATTTATAACAAAAATTTCACAAAAGTCAAATCAAATCACCGTAAAAAGATTGAATTCTTACTTGAAAAAGATGCTCAGAAACAATCAAAAATACCAACAGAATGAATAACTATTCTCACTCAGATAAAAATTCCTTTCAGCGTGAAACAAATATTAGGACTTGCAAACAAATTTTCGGTAGTACAAAAAACAACCAATTATAACGATATAATTGCATCCATTGAAGCAGCAATTTTTAATAAAGCTGAAGAGATAAAAACCGAAATAAGAAACAAAATCTGTAATATTTCAACGAACCACAACCCAAAAATAAGGATTAAAAAGTTTTCAAGAAAAATAAATACATACACTCATTAAAAAAACTAAGGAATTCGTCAAACAAAATCCAAACATCTACATTTCAAAAGCTGACAAAACAAACAGAACAGTACTTATGAACAAAGAAGACTATAACTTCAAAATGAAAGAAATGCTCAAAGATACATCAACCTACAAAAAGAAAAACTTGATCCTACAAATAAAATACAACTCGAAATAAACAAAATGATTAACAACAGGTTCAGTAAAAACTATATAAACAAAGAATTGAAAGAAAAACTGATTTGTCACAATGGAAGGGCTCCCCTCATTTATTGGTTAACTAAATAACATAAAAGATCAATCCCTTTGAGATCCATTCTTAGTAATAACATTTAACCTAGTACAATACCTTTTAAACACGATAACAAACACACTTGGAAAAATTGACTATTACATAAAAGATTACTGGCATTTCCATAGTTTCATAAAAGATTTAATTATTCCTAAAGGTTTTATGTTAATATCGTTAGACGTAATTTCCTTATTTACAAATGTTCCTTGTACATTAGCCTTAGATATCGTCCGTAAAAAATGGCAAAATCTCGCAAAATTCACTGAACTACTTCGAGACGAATTTATTAAAGCAACAAAACTTTGTCTGGAAACCACATATTTTCTTTTCGACTCTGAAATATTCACGCAAATTTTGGAACACCGATGAGTTCACCCATATCTGCAGCAATTGCAAATTTAGTATTGGAAGTCCTTGAATGTCAAATACTTTCAAAGATCACATTCGAAGTGCAGTTTTTCAAACGGTATGTTAATGACTGTATAGCATGTATTCCTCACGACAAAATAAACGAAATAACCAAAATCTTCAATTCATATCACAAAAAAATTCAAATTCCAATGAAATCGAAAAACATAAAACAGTCAATTTCCTCGACATACAATTAACCCACGACGTTTCAGGAAAAATATATACAAATTGGTATCAGAAACCGACATGGAGTGGTAGTCTAACCTAAATTTTGAATCAATTGTACCAAACCGATACAAAAAAATCGTTATCAATAGCCTGGTTGATAGAGCCATCAAACTATCACACCCTAAATTTAGAACAAAAAATATAAAGAAATTGAAGAACATACTGAAAAGAAACGAGTTTCCACCTAGTTTTTTTGAACCACTCATGAAGAAAAGAATACATGAAATATACAATGCAGAACAAAGGAAAAAAGAAAAAATAGATTTTAAATACATCGGCCTCACTTATACACCCGGACTGTCACAACAAATTGATAGATGCCTAGAAAATTAGGAAATCGAGATTGGCCACAAACCTAACAACTACTGCAGACAATTTTTCACCACTCTAAGGCCAAGGGTGAAACATGAGAACAAAACACACTGTATATATAAGGTTAATTGTCCGGACTGTGGAGCGTGCTATATCGGTAATACTGAACAATACTTGCATAAAAGAATATACCAACACGACTACTCCGTTAGATCTTATAAAAAAAGTACCGCCATAGCGTACATAGCATTGAACAACTACATAAATTTAATTTTGCTGATGTACGAGTTCTTGCATCTGAAAGCAACGACTTTAAGAGGAACATTTTAGAAATGATCGAAATCCAAAAAGATCCTAAAACAGTGAATTCAAGAGCTGACGTTGACGGATTTATGAATGTCTACAGTAATCTGATAATTTGAATACACCATTCAATAGATTGCTGCAACCACTTACACTCAAATATTACAAATATAAATTGCTATTGCTTGTTTTTGTCGTCTTACGTTTTGTTTTCGTTTTACCAGTCGTGATAATGATGTCAAGAGAGAATGTGTAAGGTAAATAGCTTTTAACGTAAGAATTGTGTTATGTGTTTTACTGAGATTATGATTTTTGTTTTAGATAATATTTGTGCATAGATGAATGTTTTCTGATGATGGCGCTGTGCCGAAACGCGTAAAAATACTCTGCAAATTATAAGTTTTTAACCTCAAACACTTTCCGTTCTCTTAACCTCGATTCCCCAGTAAAAACATTTGTTTATTTTTGAAGAAAGGGTTAGCAAATAAAATCAACCTAATCTCTATACATATATATATATATATATATATATATATATATATATATATATATATATATATATATATATATATATATATATATATATATATAAAAACTTAGAATTATCATCAAGAGTCATTTAACTAGTAATTCAACTTAATCATATATATATATATATATATATATATATATATATATATATATATATATATATATATATATATATATATGTAAAAACTTATCATCAAGAGTCATTTAACTAGTAATTCAACTTAATCTCTATACATATATATATATATATATATATATATATATAAAACAACTGAATCGTAATTGCTTAGAATTATATATATATATATATATATATATATATATATATATATATATATATATATATATATATATATATATATATATATATATATATATATATATATATATATATATATATATATATTTATAGTTAGATTTAACTAGTATAGATAGCCACCAAGTTCTTCCGACTTGTCACCATTGGATTTTTTATGGGTTTCACAGAAAACCACGGATTGTAGTCGAGTGCATAACGACCTATTAATAAATGTATATGTACATCTTTGTACAGGTTTTTTATACTATCAGACATAGAACGAGAGTTCGAAGCCGCACTAACAGTGATCTATTAATTTATTTTTTCTGTTGGTAGAAAATATAGTAATGAATTCTATCTGTGTTTCAGGAATAATTAAATCATATTTCCCAAACTGAAAGACCCTGATTAATCTTGCTTGAAGAGCTATTTTTGACTATGAAACGTGAGAAAATTTTTCGTTGAAATATAAATATTTCAAAATTTAAATTTATATTTCTAATACTGGTAGCCATCGATATTTTGATTGATCTGGTTCTAAACAGTATTCATTCTGTTGATGATTATATAATAGTGAAATACTTTATGAACAGGACCTCTCTCAATACTCGAAAATGGGAGTGTTTTAACTTTCTTTCTGTAACTTGCTTACCACCAGAATTTCACGCACTCGCTCATTCAATTCCTCGTTCATTTTGGATATTCGTCTCACGTGACTTATCAACTCCTATATTTTTTATTTTCAGTATACGATGCTCTTGCTGATTTCCCAACGGAATTCCTTCTTTGCAACCCCTCTAATAACATGCGCTTAAATGAAGGTTAAAAGCGTCAATGTTCATTTCGGTTGTTGCAAGGAATTTTTTTGCTGAATTCGATCCCTATTTCATTGTTTACACTCAGTCAATGTCAGCAGAATCATGCTATACTATTATTGGAAAAATTTGCATTTCGTAACGGATAAGATAAGGATAAATTTCAGAACGAAGTAACTTGTACAAAATAACTGAGGTAGACGGTAGTGAATCGAGTAATACAATGAATACCTGAACTAAATTCAAAACAAAGTTTCAATACCAGGGGTGCTCAAACTTAAATTACTAGCGATCTACCTCAATATTTTTATATTACTTACGATCGACTCTGAGAGGCTGGAAGTATGTGTCATGGTGGGTTGTCGTACATACACGATACACCCTACCTACCTACCGACCTACCTAGGTAGGGTGTACCGAAGCATATATAGATATTAGCTTTCCGCACAATATACATTATTTTAGTCAAGGTTTGTGTTAGGTTTAGTTAGGTTCTTTTCTATAATATCAATGAAAAACCTCATAGTTATAGCGAGTTTATTGGTTGTTACAAAACAAAAGAGTTACATATGGTGTTAAACTTAACTAAGGAGTGACTTTGGATGTTGAAGCGATGATCTAACCTAACCTAATCTAACCTCTGAGTGATAATCGCTAGCATGATGACATATGATCGTCAGTTAATCGATTGCGATAAGTATCTTCACTTCAGAAAATCCAGACTCTCACGTGTAAGTTGTTGAAGGGCGATTTGCCTTAGATTCGGATATTCATCTTCAGATGTAAAACACCAGAAACTTGTATCAAATGCTATAGCTTTGAGATGTATATTTGATATAATCTGCACCAACTCATGCTCAACAGAACATGAGTTCATATTAAATTGACTTGCTATCTCAGTAGCTAATTCCTCAATGGTTTTACATGAAAAGGATATCTCATAAATGATGCTATATTTGCCAGGTTACTGCAATCATAAAAACCCATTTCGAATTGTCCCAAAATATTTTATAATTCAGCCTGATACGTATCATAATTCAACGGAGGAATCCTTGCTTTCAAAGACAGAAAATGTTTCAGATCCTTTCTTTTCAGTTGATATATCATAAGTTGCAATTTACTTTGAATGCGTTTACTGCACTTATCATCTCAATAATAGTTTTTCCTTTACCTTGAAGCTCCAAATTAATGATGTTTATGTGCATTGTGATGTTAGTCAAGAATGCCATTGTTCGTTTTTCAACATCTGAGTGTCATCACCTCTTTCGTCTAGAAAAGCTGTTATTTCGGGCAATAATTCTTGAAACCTTTCACATTGGTGGATTCGGCGAAGTGTAAAGAAAGATATGTACATTTCATGATATCATGTTTTAGTTTGTCTGCCATGTTCTGACTCATGAATTCAATACGCCTTGTGACAGTTGGGTGAGATAACAGAAGTTCTCTAATAGCAGACATAATTTCTATTTTATTTTTGACAGCTCCAAATAAAGTGTCACCCACTTCAATAAATGCTTCTTTCTCAACCGATCCATCGTCGAATGGTTTCTTATGTTTCTCTAATATATGAGATATTTTAAATGACGCGATCGTAGCAACTTTTGATTGTTTGGGTGGTCTTTTGAACATGGTTTCTTCTTTTTTCAAACAAGATATCAAATCAGGTATTTTTCGTTTTCTTCAGAAAATCGTCTTCATAGTTTCTATGAACCGTTTTATGATACCTCTCTAAGTAACCACACTAAGGTATTGCAACTGATGCACGACAAATAAGACAAACGCACTTATCCTTCACCATACAAACGGAAAATTTTTCCTCACAATTGTTATTAAAATGATACGTTTTAGATTTCTTTGCTGCACTTATTTCGTACTATTTAATAATAAACCTTGTATCGTCGTAGTGTTGCCTTCAAGTTACAATTCAGACTCCAATTCCTGAATGCGCAACACTTATATCGGCGTGAATGAAAGTCTCTAATGTTCCTGTCAAACGCGCTGCCAGAATTTCTAGACAAGCTGCAAGAGTGAGAAACGCGGCTTTTCTTTGACATGTACTGCGCGTTCCTTTGATAAAGCCGCCTTTTGTCGCTAGCAGAGTGTTACTTTATAACGTAATAAATTTTGTAGTTTAGTTGCCTACTTATTTAAAATTTCTTTCTTCTCGAGATCTACTGAACGAGCACTCGCGATCGACCGTTTGAGCACCTCTGTTCTATTCTCTCGTTCACAAAGATCATTCTATTTTTGTCAGCAAGAGCTCATATTGTATTATAAACCTGTAGTTCGAAGTTCTTTTAGAACTTCATGACAACTACGAGCTATATTACGACAGGATTATTCGGCGCATCACATTGACCCATCCGCGATACACCCACTATTCATAATGCACATAGTCATGCAACATACTTAATCGATATTTCATTTCTGGACTCTCAATATACCGGGTGCCCATTTAGTGCGTAATTGGTCATGCTGAATATATTGAGAAAGTGTATATAGAAAAACGATAGATGCTAATTAGTTGTTTCTCCTAAAATTATTTTCAAATATACAGGTTGTTCCATTGCTGACATTCATTTCGGAATTATATTTTCTAAATAGAATGTATTTTGTCCTTTTTGATCGTCGTAACCCGCAATAAGGTTTTCAGATTAGTATAAGCGTTAACTTAACGACATTTCAAGAAAATATAACTTTTTTCGGCCATTTCCTATATGTACTGGTATCATCTTAGAATTTGAATTTGGGAGGCTTTTACTTGGTAGAATTCCAATATACAACTATATATTGTTGTCATAATTTCTGTACATTAATTCGCCTGAAGAAGCTACGGTGAAGTGAAACGCGTTACGAATCACAATTATTCTGTAAAATTCCTCAAAACTCATTACTTGTTTTTATTATTGATAATGTAATTCTATCAAGTAAATGCCTCCCAAATTCAAATGTTAAAGAAAGCTGATTCCGGCTTTTTGGCTTTGTGGTATTACAAAATACTACTAAGATGCAGTTCATACTCGGAATATATGATTCAACTCGATGTACTTAGAGAACAGATTGACTCCCAATTACATACGGTTGAGGACACACAACAACAGTGGAGCTGCAAGCAGAGCTATCGAGAAAGGTCAACGCATATCGATCAAAGAGGTCATAAAGGTCCAGTATAACAAGAGGAACGTTCCCAACATATATTTGAAGGTAATCCATACAGAATTATTGTTTAGATTTCACCCTGTTGAGTTTGATGAATTTAGACTCTGAATCCAGATACGATGACAAATTTCAATTCATAACAAGTTTCAGCAACAACAGAAACAGTTGAATTCGCTTAAACTTAGAATTTCTTCACCCGAACCTTCCTTACTGATTTCGATAAATTAGGTATTGACTCCGAAATCAAACTTTTCGAAATTATCACCTCATTACAATTCCGATTATAAAATGATAAGTACAATTCATGAAAAAAGTACCAATAACGATACAGTATTCACCGAAGCAGATAAAGGTAACACCGTCATCGCGATTAGTAAAAGCGATTATATTTCAAAAAGTGAAGAATTCTTAACAATCGGAAACTATATAACATCAACTACGGATCCTACCCCTAAATTTCAGAAAGAAGTTTTAAACGTAATTTCGACAGCAAAATCGGTAATTACAGGCCACGAAAAATATAAATTCATTATCTCCAATCCACAACCTCTCTAGTTATATTCGTTGATAAAACTTCATAAACCTAATTATCCTATTTGACCTGTTATTTCTTATATAACGAAATCTTCTTTCAAACTTTCAAAATTCCTTAACGACTTGCTATTGAAACATTTCCATTTTAAATCTTAATTTTCGGTCAAAATATATACGAACTAATTGCCAACATCAAAGGTACCATTATACCACCTAATTCCAAACCCATTTCTTTCGACGTTAAAAATCTATTTCCTAACATTCCTCCGAAAGATACATACTACTTAGTTACAGAATTTTAGAAAAGAATCATGTCAATACGATCATTAAATAAGATATTCTTTCATTATTACAAATTTGTTTAGAGAAAATTATTTCCACTTCAATAACAAATATTATACTAGTGAAGACTACTTGATTATGGGCAATCAGTTAAATCCTTCGTTAGCAAAAATATTCATAAATAATTTAGAGAAATTAATTCATAATCATACACTTAGTATATATTGTTTATACTGGTATCGCTATGTAGACGAAATGATTATTTGCTTCACAGGAGCAGATAGACAGTTGCAAATTTTCGAAAATTATATAAATCCATTCTTCTTCTTCTTCTTACGGTGCCTTACCGTTAAGGACGTTGGCGATTACATTTGCCCATCTTATTTTATTTGTTGCAGCTCTGAACAATTCTATAGAGCTCATGTTAGTCCATGGACGTAAGTTCTTAAGCCAGGAGTTGCGTCTTCTTCCCGTTCCTCTTTTACCATTGATTTTTCCTTTGATGATAAGTTGAAGCAGTTCGTACTTTTGGTTTCTCATAATGTGACCGAAATACTGCGTCTTTCTTTCTTTTATTATCTGCACAAGTTTTAGATCCTTTCCCATCCTCTGCATAACTTCTACGTTTGTCGTATGACTCATGTAAGATATTCTGAGCATTCTACGGTAGCACCAAAGTTCGAACGATTCTAAATCCATTACATCCAAAAATTGAATTCACAACCGAAATAGAAAGCAATAATTCAATAAATTTTTAGACATAACGATTTCGAATGAAAATGGAAAACATATTTTCGCAATCTACGATAAGCCGTCACATACAGATATTATAATACATAACTCGTCATGTCAGCATAAAATGTCAGCATTCAATAATTTTATTCATAGATTGATTAAAATTCCGTTATCACCAGAAAATTTTAACACAGAATTAAATTTAATTGAACAAATTGCTGAAAATAATGGTTGAAATCCCAAAATAATGAATAATATTTTGAATTAAAACAAAGTAGAATCGCATTGAATGAAGGTTACCCTGTCGATAAATTGGAACAAAAATTCAACACCTTAACCTACGTTGGCATTACACATGAAAAACTGAAATTATTCTTGAGTAGAAATAATTTCAACATAACTTAAATTAATAATAGCTTAGGCAAATAAATAAAAACAATAAAACCAATTCAGATAAAAATAATGAATCAGGTGTTTAAAGATCGAATTACAATGAATGTAATTTCTACATTGGTAGAACACATAGAAATTTCAATATTAGAATATCGTAACATAAACGCTGATTTCCAAATAAAAATCAGATTTAATTACACGAATCATCTCCTAGAAAATAATCACTCTTTCGACCCACAGTTTGAAATTTTGCATACAGATAATAAATTGGAAAACTTTAGAAATTAACAAACATAAGCACTCAGGTAGACTCATAAATGAACAAGTCGAATTAAGCACTTCACTTCTTTTGAATCTCTTCAGAGAGCAATCTATTCCTCAATTTTATTGAATATACCTGTCATCAATAACCAATAACCACTTAAGAAGCAGCAACAACAAGTCGAATTAAGCACTTCACTTCTTTTGAATCTCTTCAGGGAGCAATCTATTCCTCAATTTTATTGAATATACCTGTCATCAATAACCACTTAAGAAGAAGCAACTCCATAAGCTTTCAATTACTTAAGAACATTTGTATTATAGTCTCAGTTGTATCTATATAAATGTACATTCATTCGTCTGAAGAAGCTATGGTGAAGTAAAACGCGTTAAGAATCACAATTATTCAGTAAAATTCCTCAAAAATATTATCTGTTTTTATTATTCATCTTAGAATCCCAACAATTACAATACTAAATTAATCCTATAAAACACAATATCTATAAACAATAAGTAAATGTTCGTACAGTTATTCAGGGTATACTGTGATGGATGTCATGTCACATGTTCAGAGCTCATTATTTTCTCATTTCAAATTGATTGTCCTGTATCTAGTGACTGCAAATGATTATTGATCCTATATTTAATTTCAATAGATTCAGAGTTAACAACGATTCACTATTTTATGTAGAATTTTAACATACCTAATTTTATCGAATTTTGCACCTTAGTTCACAGACCTGGTCTACTTGGGAACAATAACTGAAAAAAGGACAATACACTCTACAAAAAATGTTCAATGTGTCTACTGTTTTGTCGAATGTATATTTCGAAATTTCTCTTCGCATTATTGAGCTTGTGCAGGAAGATATTCTGGAATGTTTTCCGAATTCTTTGCATCAGGGGTGCTCAGACGGTCGATTGCGAGTGCTTTTTGAGTAGATCTCGAGAAGAACAAAATTTTTAATGAGTAGGTAACTAAGCTACAAAACATTATTACGTAATAAAATAACACTTTGCTAGCGGCAAAAGGCGGCTTTATCAAAGGAACGCGCGGTACTTGTCAAATAACAGCCGCGTTTTTAATTCTTTCCGCTTTTCTAGAAATTTCGGGCGGCGCGTTCGACGGGAATATTCGAGACTTTCATTCACACCGATATAAATGTTGCGCCTACTGGAATTGGAGTAATTCTGAATTGTACCTTGAACATTTGAAGCCAATACTACGTCGATACAAAGTTGATTATTCAATAGTACAGAATGAGTGGAGCTAAGAAATCTAAAACGTACGTTTTGAATGGGGAAGGATAAATGCATTGGTCTTATTTATCGTGCTTCAGTAGCTATACCTAAGCGTGTTAACTTAGAGAGGCATCATATAAAAACTATGAAAACGATTTTCCGCCACAAAGTAAATTAAGAAAACGGAAAGTACATGGTTTGATATCTTGTTTGGAAAAAGAACAAACCATCTTCACAAAACCAGCCAAACAATCAAAAGCTGTTACGATCGCGTAATTTAAAATATCTCATATATTGGCGAAAGACAAGAAACCATTCGAAGATGGAACGGTTGTGATGTAAACATTCATTGAAGCGGGAGAGTCTTTATTTGGAGATTTCAAAAATGAAACAGAAATCATGTCTGCTATTAGACAACTCCAGTTATCTCGTCCGACTGTCTCACGGCGTATTGAAATCATGAGTCAGCACATGGCAGATAAACTAAAACATGATATCATGAAATGATTTCTTTACAGTTCGATGAATTCACCGATATGACAGGCACTATCCAGCTGTGACTTTTTATTCGTATGGTATTCAATGACATGTTGGCTAAGGAAAAATTTTTGACAATCATTCCTCTGAAGGGCACGATCTGCGGCGAAGCTATATATGACGTTTTCTTCAATTTAGTTGAAAACTTCAAGCTACCAATATATAAATTAGTTAGCATTACAACCGATGGAGCACCAGCAATGACTGGAAACAAAAACGGTTATGTGACCTAATGAAGATTTCCCTTCATTTTTGCCATTCTATTGCATTATAAATAAACAAGTTTTGTGTTCAAAAAATTTAAAAATGGAGAAATTTTGGGCATTGCAACAAAAATTGTGAATTTCATCCGTGCACGTAGCTTGCAACGGGGCTCGTTAAGTTCCAGTTGGAAGAAAGGGAATCAGCTAAACACACTGGTTTAGTTCTTCGCACGGACGTCAGGTGGTTGAGTCGCGGAAAATTTATAGAGAGGTTTCAAGAATTATTGCCCGAAATAACAGCATTTCTAGACGAAAGAGGCGATGACACTCAGATGTTGAAAAACGAAAAATGAAATGTATTTGTTTTCAGATACCTATTTTCAGCAGATATAGAAAAAACATTGAATGAATTTTCATGTATTTTTTCAGTATAAAGAGCTTCATGAAATTTACCTAAATCACTTTAGGAATCTTTGTTATCTTAATTTGATGTGAAAAAGTTTGCTTTCGGAGAGATTCTGCTTCATTGCGAATTTATCCATCCTTATTTCGGACATTTTCATTTCTCAGTGAATTAATAGAGTGCAAATTACATAGTTTTACACATTTCACATATTTTTAGCAAATTTGAATAAAGATCCATATTTCACGTTATAATTATATATTCTTACATATTTTCGCGATTTACCTAGATTCCATAGATCATGTTCCTTCCAATGATCGTGAATCATATATATGAAATCCAGGTAGATACATTATCCATCACCTGATCTTCTGAATAACTAAATGGTGAAAAAACCCATTAGGATACTTGTGTCGTAAATAGGAGTGATTGTTAAATCATTGGATTACCTGCCATACATGTTTCTTCAATTCAAATGACTTGATCGGTGGCACTAAATTATTAGCGGCATATTTTTTTTTTCTAATATTCACAACAAGTATTTCGAATCATTCAGTGTTGAAGTAAAGTAGTGTAAAGACAGCTTGAAAATGCCGAAAGTGAAGTTTAACGCGAAATTGATCGAACCATATCTAGAGATAACCATGGATGGAGGAAGTTAATTTTGCTAAGTAAAACATGGGATCAATAAGTCCCGAGACTAACCCAGAGATGGAGCTCGTAGTGAACTAGTAACCACGTCTTTCTAGAGTATTAACATTTGCTTGAAACGTGTCAAAATTTTAAGTCGATCGGACCAGAAACAGCTGAAATATCGAGGTTAGAGTAAAGTTGTTTTGTAGTTTGTTTGAAAATGGAAAAAAGCGAGTTTCATGTTCTGATAAAACATTGTTTTTTAATGGGTAAAACACGGTGCAAGCAAAAGAATGGATCGAAAAATGTTACCCGGACTCTTGGCCATCAAAAGCAACGATTTGTCGCTGGTTTGCCGAGTTTAAACGTGGTCGTACCGACACAAAAGACGCGGAACGCTCGGGTAGACCTGTGGAAGCCGTTACACCGGAAAATGTGAGTGAAATGACAAAAATTATAATGAAAGATCATAAAGTGAAGCTCCGTGAGATTGCTGAGATGACACAGATATCATGAAGAAGTGTATTTACTATCCTTTATGAAAAATTGAGCATGAAAAAGGTTTTCTCCAAGTGGGTGCCGCGATTGCTTTCTATGGAACAAAAACAGCAACGAGTCGATGATTCAGAAAGCTGTTTATCGCTATTTACCCGCAACAAAAAAGATTTCTTGCGTCGTTACGTGACCATGGACGAAACATGGATACATCACTACACTCCAGAGTCGAAGCGGCAATCATCTGAGTGCACAGCTGGCGAAAGCCGTCCGAAACGTCCAAAATGTCCGAAAACGCGGCAGTCAGCTGGGAAAGTCATGGCGTCAGTTTTTTGGGATACGCATGGCGTGATTTTCATTGACTACCTCGAAAAAGGTAAATCAATCAACAGTGATTATTATATTGACTTACTGGTGCGTTTGAAGGAGGAAATCGCAAAGAGACGATCACAAATGCAGAAAAGAAAATCCTATCTCACCAAGACAATACACCCTGCCACAAGTCGATGAAAACAATGGCAAAATTGAACGAATTGGGCTTTGATCTGCTTCCCCACCCCCTATACTCGCCAGATTCAGCCCCAATGACTACTGCCTTTTTGCTGATTTTAAAAAAATGCTCCAGGGAAAAGGATTTGGGTCAAATGAGGAGGTCACCGCTGAAACTGAAGCTTATTTTGAAGCGAAAGATAAATTTTTTATAAACATGGCATTGAAAAATTGGAAAAGGGTTGGAACCATTGTATCACCCTAAAAGGTGATTATGTTGATGAATAAAAAAAATCCGTTCCTATATAAGTAGGGTTAAATAATCTCTCTTCATTATATCTCTGTTCTTTCTACGTTTGTTTCCTTTATTATCGAGGTAAAAGGCTACACTGCCACCTACTCATCCCAATTCGTAAGAGTGCTAGTAAACATGTAAATATCACTGCGCCTCCTATGAACCGAGACAGAGGCCACTTCACCATTGCCACTGGGAAACAGTGATAACAAGCGTGTTACCGTTTCCTTACGGTATCTCACCATAGATCGCTCTAGGTCCCTCGGAATAAGCGTGTCACCTGTTAACCGCGCTTTCTTAATCACAGATCGCCAAGTAGGCTCATCGACTAGGCTAGGCACAGAATGTACTCTGGGCCTACCTGAACCGAGGGTTTAAATATCCGTGCATTTCGGAGACTCACACTTTTTTCTCTTCAACGACCTCTACGAATACACACTGTCTCAGAAAACCGGCTGCAGCACGCGTTGCCATGAGCCGGCTTTTCCGTACCCACGCCACCGACCATATTGCCAAACCGCCGTTGTTTACCAACGAACCACGTGTTTTTTTATTTCATTTTAAATTCACGTTTATGAAAAGTGTTTGTGTTAACCATCAGTGTTCCCATCGTGTATGTGACCCCATCCCGGTAGCATACGGAAGGTTTAACATTGTTCTTTGAATAAATATTTTTCAATATGTCTACACTTTGCGATAATCTCGCAAATAGTAATCTTTATTGAGAAACGGAAGAAAGAGAAGCAATTTGTCTCATAAGAATGGAACGAATAATAAGAAACAGATCAATGAAAATTTGCGTAGGGTGTTGGTTGCTTAAAATATTCCACTGAAAAGTTAGAAAACAATAATCTCAAGTATTTCTTGGAAAAATATTATGAAATTAATATCCTGTACAAATTTTCATTAAGGAAAACAAGGGTTGAATATATTTTAAGAAAAAGAACAATGAATGACATCATGAAATACTTTTATGTTGTTCTGGACGAAATAACATATGCTTGTGGAAGATACTTAGTTCATTCCTAATAGCCTCTGAGCATATTGAAAAATTGTATAATATAGCTGTTACAAGATTAATACAATATGCCATGACAAATTTTTTCCTTTCAAATGTAGTTCTATTAAACGAATTTACTTTTTATCAGATGCTGCACCATATATGGTGAATATGGGACATAATTTAAAATATTTTATAAAATGTAGTTCACATCACATGAACTGAACAGAGTAGCAGATTACATTGATAGACAAAAATGACCTTAATGAAAGTAAAATAAAATTGAATGGATTATTTTGTATCTACAACGAGCCTGTAACTAATCTGCATTGTCAGAAAATTTCGATCATCCTCAGTTTTTTTGCAACAGTAATTAATCTGAACGGTAAAAAATGTTTCGAATGAAGACAAAATAACTCACATTTACTTTTATTCAGGATTTTCGGGAATATTTAGCGTCAGGTACTTCCCTTCTGTGTATCCAGTAGTAGTCAGCTAACATGTTCGGACTACACTTCCTTGGTACCTTCTTCCCATGTTGTATATTTACTGATGGACCCGCTCACCGTGTTTGTCGTTAACGGCACCCAAATTTTGAGAAAAAAATCCAAATGCGAGTGTACAAAGTGAATCTTTTGCGACATATTGCATCCCATGTTTTTGTAAGCCGCTAAGAGGTTGTTGACTAACTCTTCATAGTATTCGGCCCTGTGGTTTCCAAGAAACTTACGAACAATATTTCGAAAACATTTTCATGCGGATTTTTCGATCGGATTAAGTTTTAGTTTAAACTCTTCATCAGCCAGTAGGTCCCTTATTTGTGGCGCTACAAATATTTCTTCTTTCATTTAGGCATGACTGATTTTTGGGAATTTTTGTTTTAATTTAAAAAAACCATCTTCATTTTCATCTATAGCTTTGACAAAGTCTTTCATAAGTCCGAGTTTGATATGCAATGAAGGTTGCAATATATCTTTATTTCAAGAAAAAAACAAATGAATTAACATAAGAGACCCTTTCAGCATTGAAAATTGTTTTCTCGAGGGATAGGTATTTTTTCTTGACCTCAGTAGCTTGTATTTCCTCCTGTTTCCCTGATACTAGCCTGAATCCGTCTAGGCATGCTCTAGTTAGGTTTTCGACCTACTCTGGGGTGATATTCTGCCACTCTTCTACGGGGCTTAGATGAGCTGTTATGGGGTTCTTGGGTTATCCTTAATTTTCGATAGGATTTAGTTCTGGAGAGTAAGCTGGCCAGTCCAAAATAGTGATTCCCTCTATTTCGAGATAATTTTGCATGAGGTTACTGGTATGCGCAGGACCATTATCTTGCATAAAAGTGAAATTCTAACCCTGGGCACCTCGCTAGAGTCTCACTGTGGGCGCCAGCACTGGGTCCACGTGATTCCTAGCCTCGCAGGAACGAAATCGAATCTGTTTTGCCTCTCAGAAAAATGTAACCCTAACACATCACACTGCCCCTTGGTATTTTGGAATTTGTCTTGCTACTCGGAGTCTAGCTAGTCTTCAACGGCCCCTTACAACCCGAATTTGGCGGTCATCTGATCGAGCACAATTCTGGTCTCATCCGAAAAAAGAACAGTTCTCAATATTCCAATTTTGGTGCTCGATACAAAAATTTAGTCTGTTAATTTTGTGTTGTCTGATTAGCTCTGGAACTCTTAAGGGCTTGCTGCTGTATAAACCCTTTGAACGAAGTCTTTGACGTATCGTTTCGACTGATACACTGATGCCTGTTGCTTCCAGAAATTGCCTTTGGAATATGGGGTGCGACGCACTAGGGTCTCTTCTTACAATCAATTTTGCGCAAGAAGCGGTCTTGTTCTTCAGAAGCGATCTTTCTACAACTTCTTCTAAGTCTATTTTGCAGAGATTGTAGCTCCAAGTATCGGGCTTAGTTTTTTCAAAATCACCACTTGTGATACTTGTAGCCGCTATATCCCTCTGTGTTGCCCCTTCTTCAACGAGAGCAATTATTTGACCCCTCTGCACATCTGATAATCCAACGTAAGGCATTTTCAATTAGGATTATAGGCTTTTTCAAATTTTGAAATTCACTGTTTAAAATCTCAGTGACGACTGAGTACAAGATCCCGAACATGTGGTGATAGTTTGACATTTCTTATCTGACTATCCAGTTTTTCTTACAACAAAAACTTCATTATTCACAAGTAGTCAAAGATTGATGGTTAGGTTAGGTTATATTGATTCCATATAAATTTGGTTGTGTGTATTTCAAACATCTACTTGCACAGATATTTGCATTTCTCATAAATCTTCTCACCCCTTGCAACATAAACCAGCCGTTTTCAACTCAATGGTTGATCGAGCATTTTCTCTGCCACTTTCTATGGCAAAATTTCTAAAGAAATTCTCATCATAAAAACTAGTATTAACGGTCACCAATCCTAACATATTAGACAGAATAGTTCGTAAAAAACAAACACAGCTAGCTTACAATAGTATATATCCCCATGTTAAACCAAATACCGATATTCGAAACTTCTCTCCCTTAACTTATTTTGATCCAATTTCACAGAAAGTTTCAAATCAAATGTCAAGTCACAACATAAAAATTGCCTACATGTAAATTAGAACAATTGTTTTTGATGCCAAATCCAAAACTCACAAATTAGAAAATTCAGAAGTATACGGACTGTTGCCCTGATTGTAAAGGCGTATACATAGGCCAGACAGGAAGATCTTTTCGCATTAGAACATTACTCTTCTTTTTCTAAAAACAAAAGTGACTCCTCCATTGCAGAGCATTGCTTAGATAACAATGATCGCTTCGCTAATATAAAAAATCTCAAAATTAGGCATCGTGCCCCAAAAAACAATAAACTCAATTACCTAGCCTCTCTGGAAATTTTCAAAGCCAAACACAACAGAGAACAATTTTTCACTTCTTATCCATAACACTGACCGATGTTTTCCCCAATATTTGGGATTGTACAATTGTATCTTAGTTTTAACTCACAATTTGTAAATGTCTGATGATAGAAATATCGAAATAGCTATCACGTTTGTTAACTGAATATTTTCCACCTATTTTTGCGATATTCTTTACAAAGTGAACCAAATTAACCGTATCAATTAACTTTGTAAAAACCCAAGTGAAATCATCCTTAGCTAGACATTAATACCTAGCATCTATATGAGTAAGTTCATTTTTGTAGTCGACCACTTGAAAATGACAATTTATTTTTATTAAAGACAACATGCTTTTTAAAGATAACATTATCCAACGTCGTGTTTATCAAAGACACATTGCTTTTTAAGATAACATTATCCAACGTGAAGGAAAAGATCAAATACCGTAATTATTATATTCCATAAAAGATACTTGCTTGAAAGAAGACGCTTGTTCCCAATACGCTGGTCTTCTCTCCAATAACTTGAGAAACTATTATTCGAAATTTAAAATATTCATCTCTTTCCCAAGTGATCTGTACTTGAGCAAATTATTATTCAATGCTGAACAAAAATCAGACCAATTCAAAAAATCAGGAGTTTCCTAAATTGTTTGCGATGAGTGTACGGTAGAATATGTTGGGCACACTGATAGGAATTTCGAAACCAGATTTAAAGAACATTTATCCTCCGACAATAGTTCTCCAATATGTGGACAAATAAAAACCACCAAGCATTCAATAACATTAGATAATATCAAAATTCTTCATAATTAAAAACAAAGGAAGATAATGAATCTGTTGGAGTGTTTGGAAATCAATAAACCGTGTAAAAACCCAGGTGAAATCACCCTTAGTAGATAGCTAGACATTAATACCTAGTATCAATATGAGTAAGTTCATTTCCTGTAGTCGACCACTTGAAAATGACTTGACAGACGAATCTGGTCGTGAAATTGCGGAAAGTATAAAATATATTTTACTTCATCTTCGTTCAAAAATTAATTTCCATAAAATATATAAAGCATTAATATCACTCACTAATTAAAGATTGTGTCGAATCTTCCCTAAAGTAACGACATCCTTCAAATGTGTGTTACAGAATAGTGCTTTTACCCTTAAATTTTAAACGTATAGCTACAGAATAGACCCTATTACCTGTTTTCAGGTTGAAGAAAGTTTACGTAGAACGAGAACGATTCTTTATATTAAAAAAGAGAATGAAATCGATTACTAACTTATACTACGTCCCTTCTGCGAATACATAATTGTTATTCACACAAAATCGATCGGCGCAATTGCAGATCAATTCAGTTCAATTTGTGGAAACTTTCAATGGAAACCAACTTTGAATTTCGAATAAGTGATGTTAATTGAAGTTAATGTAATTGTGCTATGTTATTTCGTTCAGCTATTCGTGTTCATCAGAATAATTGGACATGATAGTAATTAATGTAATTGGTTTGGAAACACTTTGGATACCTCAGTTTCAGAGAACATATAATTTTATTAAATTGAATATCATGCTATTGATCACGAAAGTCGATAAAAAAGAATTGAAATTCGTTTGTGTGAAAATGGAATAAAATGCAGAATACATTGTTGAGGAAGAGTAGATAGGCCAACCGTAGCTAGGGGGAATTTAGGTGGTCTCAAATAACCTTCTTCATAGACCTCTCCTTACAGAATTCTGTTTGATGAATTTTGTCGAAATCTTGCACACCATTCATTTTCTGTATTTCTTGAAATATTTAATTTTCATATTTGAGGTCTTTTACGTCTTCTAGATTTAAAAGAAACGCCGAAACTAGAAAGAAATAAATCCAGGTCAGGACTAAATAAAAAATTGCTTTTGAAGCTTTCACTTACGAACTGAACTAGATATCGCCAGCCCGTCGGTTGCAAGCACCCACCAGCTTATGAATGCAGTATTGGTAGCTCATAACATAGTTGTCATAAACTATTAATTTCGTGAAAGATTTACTTAAAAAAAAGCATCAAAAACAATGCGATGGGGGACCTATTGGTGAAGTCATTATACTAAATCGATTAGAATTTACCAGAGAGTCAGTCTTCAAAATCTCAAAGAACGATCAGGGTTGCTTTAAAAGAGATACATACGAATGACTCGGTGACATTCTGTTTGAAACTAAAAGACATACTCGAGAACGAATCGTTGGATTACTAGAGAGTAGAAAGCAGTAAAAAATTTGACAAACAGTGGTAACAAAGTAATGACTTAATTTTCAGTCGAAATGAAAAGGACATTATTTTTCGATAGACTTCAAAACTGAGAGTGTATGTATTCTATTGAATATTTCTGTTGCGGTTGCTAAAAAAAAGAAATACTGGGAGGAATTAAAAACTGTACAGTCGAATTTTGAAAAAAACAATTCCCATTTCATTTTCCTACCAGTGAAGATTGAAAAAACAATTAAAGATCCAGCTTATTAGGCCATAGTCAATATTTTTGAAACAACTGATGAAAATGAGGCTAAAACTGAAGTATCATACTTCTGTACTATACAAAAGAAAAAACATATGAAATCGGGATAATGATGAAACAGGCGTTTCTAGAAGATGTAGATTCCATATTTAACAACTTAAGAAATCAAAACGAAAAGGTATCAGCTGTAATATCTACAGTATGTTCCAACTAAAATTTTCCACCTCCTCTATTTTCAGATGGACTAATTCTGTCGGAAAAACCTGAAACACATCAATTTTTGTTTGGAAGGGGTTGATTACTGAGTTGATTAGTAGCATGTGAAATCAACCACCAACCAACAGCTGCATCAGAGTCAAAATTAATTATAGGGAAAGTGGGTTGAATGACATATCTTTGGAAAGGACTTTTTCGATTCTCTTTTCAAAGATAGTATCTTTATAAACATTTTATATCACACAGAAGGTCCAAACACAGCTAAGAAAAGTGAATTTTCCATTGAAGAGAGACCAATTTCGGAGTTGGTTCGGACCATGTAAAATAAACCCCTTTCCCTTAGAAGCACATAAGTCAAAACTGATTATAGGAAAGTTTGTAGAGTGACACACCTTCGGAAATGTGTTTTAATTTTCTATTCAAAAATATTACCTTTATTAATATTTAATATCATTCAGACGGTTCAATCACAACAAAAATTTGTTTACCAACACAAATTTGACATTACTTAATATCAAATTGAGTTCTCAAAATGATCTCATCAGACATCCCTTGAATGAAATTCTCTGCTACAATTCTAAAATAACAATTCAGCAGTATTCAGCACTTCTAAGTTTTAAGTCCTTAAGGAAATGTAATAATTTGAGATATTGGTTAACATCAATATCTAGCAATTCATTTAATCACAGATGTCGTTTGTTAGACAAACGTGAAAAATGGTTTACTCAACTCATGAGCGAGTTGCAATTGTTTTAATTTATTATCAAATAATAGTTGAGCCAGAAGAATGGCAACGCACACCGGATATTCACATGAATTTTCACTGAAAAATATTCATTCGTTCCTTATGTTATGCTGACTTTTCCAACATCTAAAACTGTTTCTATTGAAAGACGATTGTTATGGAAGGCAAACTAATCAAACCAAATGTATGTATCTGAAAAAAACATCGTTTCTGATAGAATTGAAATGCTCGAGCAGTATTCCTGTAAGATAGAAAATTGGTTTGTATCAAGTCTGTATTCATTTGATTTTGGTTTTCCATACTAACTATATAATACATAATACAAGATAATTGAGAATGACCTCCATTATGATTTTATGAAGCTTGCTGTATGATGTTCAATGGTATTCCGCAACAGATTTTTTTTCAAAAATCATTAGAATATTCAGTGATAAATAATGTCAGTTTTAGACTGAAATAATAACCTTAACATTTTCGAGGACAGAGAAATTTCATCACAAAATCAAACAGTCGGCAATTCTAAAAATTAAATCGATGAATTGGAGATATGATCGTTCAGAAAGGACCACGCACAAAATGAACTAAAAATTGCATTCAGTAAAAGTTCACTGAATTTTCGTCAATTGTACTTCGAAACACCCTGATTATAATTCTGCAATAAAAAACATACCTCAATGGATTCGTTTCTGAGATACAGGCTGTTTGATGGAATTTGAAGCGGATTTTTCCCAACTCCTCTTTTTTCAACTGTAATTTCTGTGAGCAGGAAAAAAAATATTTTCCAACTGGGAGGTCATAAAAGTGTTGATAAATGCATTGGAAGATCTGTCTTTGTATACAGGGCAGACCTTAAAATTTAATTGTTGATCGTGGATATAAAGATGTTATCCCACGATTGGACGAACTCGACATTGAACACCGAAAGGGGCAGTCCCAATTTGGTACAAGGCATGCCAACGAAAATAGGATCATAATAAAAAATCGCTGGATGGTGAAAGCACGGAATGGACATATGAAATCGTTATTCAAATTCTTTCGGAATACTATACCATTCCATCATGCAAATAATTTGCGATCATTTTATCTGATAGTAGGAGCAATTTTGAATAGGTATCGAAATACCATTTCAATAGATGTGGCAAACGCTGAACTAGCGAGTGATATTCTAGCTAGGGCGAACATTGACAACGATTTGAGAATACGCGTTGAAAATGAAGGTATACGGAGGAGAAACCTACCGTGTGAGAAGCTAAACCTGAACCATATTCCGGATTTCCCTGTTTTGGATATCCAATATTTGAAAGATTTAACGTTAGGTATATACCAATTGAGGTTGGCGGCTGGATACATCCAAGACAAGCTCCTATGTGTTGCGATTGAGATATTTGAATTGGCAATCCATCGTGAGGACCCAAATCTCATAATGATTAGAGTATATTCTCGACATAGGAATTCCGCAAATTACCTCATCTGGATAATATATTCTCGGCCAGAGGATCTGTTAGATGAAAATAGAAAACCAATCACTGGATATTATTGCACCTGTGAAAGTGGATCAAGAACATTGGGAACTTGTGCTCACTTAGCAAGTGTCATTTGGTTTTTGGGATATGCAAGACACCAACCGAAGACCAAATATCGCAGCAACGCTCTCCTTGTCAGCGCGTCGGATGCCACTGTAGATAGGAATTTTGGAGGGAATTTAGTTTATGAAAATAACATTTTGTAGTATACATACAATACAGCTCACACATACATAAAAATATAAGCACACACTGACTCCCACACAGACATGCCTACAGACGCACCACCCTCAAAAATTCACATCTATTTTTCTTCAAAATGTAATGTAAGACATTCATGAGTTTACTGTATACTCATATACGCATAACTACTTAAAAAATGTTTGCATATTGAGATATTCGTGACGTATTCCAAATTGACATAGGAATCGATTCATAATACGTAACTGGATTTGCTATATGCAAAGGTTTTTTTTTGAGTGTCAATATACATTGAGATTTTTGTTCGAAGAATCTCGTCAGATTCCACACTCACTATGAGTTTTTAAGTGAATCTAAAGTAGCTTTCAAGTTTATACTTTTGATGAAAACACGAATATTTCATTATCAATTTTACAACTTTCATTTGGTCTGACCTGTATATAATATCATTTTTATATTTGCACTTAGGAACACTGAAAACATAGCTAATAAGTTAATTTGTTATCACACACTCACTCACCCTCTCACACTCACACAACCTGACAGACACACATATTGGTACATAACACACACAGATACCATTCCAACTCATTATAATACACAGTTGTTTCCATTTCGCAGAAATTAGTATTATTCGGGAACCAGGCATTTATGAAATACCCTGTATAATAAGGGAGATTTTCAGTAGTAACATGAAAACTCCGAAAGTGATAATAATAATAAACTGATGCTGCTTGCAGGTTTCATTCCTGGAAAACCAAAATATTCTTATATCAATTTCACAATCATTTTTTATGGTTTGCCCTGTATACGGAGACAAGTTTTTAGCTGCATACAACAACCTTCTTATGATCTCTCAGTGGAAAAATATTTTCTTTCTGTTCAAGAACACCCCAAACATATTTTACGGCTGAAGAAGTGAAGTTGGCAAAAAACCGCTTCAAATCCATCGAACACAAACAGCCTGTGTATCAAGAACATCTGAAACAAAGAA
Source organism: Cryptolaemus montrouzieri (assembly GCA_013387265.2). Taxonomy (NCBI): domain Eukaryota; kingdom Metazoa; phylum Arthropoda; class Insecta; order Coleoptera; family Coccinellidae; genus Cryptolaemus; species Cryptolaemus montrouzieri. Next base: position 46,355,974 of record JABFTP020000185.1, on the reverse strand, counting down.
TTCAGACTCATGCGGATACACACAAACAATTTTTCCCAAAAATAATTTTTTTAATATTCGCCCATTCATGAGATACCCTGTATACTCAAGAAGAGTCGCAGTTGTGTGATATTTAGCATAAAGAAAGCTCGTAGTGCATATTCTAATGAATTCATGCCATTCTGTAATTTTCCCTTGAAGGAAAACTGTGATATTAGATTATCAATTTCACGATTTTTTATGGTTCCCCCTGTATATAAAGACAGGTCTTCCAATGCACTCATCAACACTTTCATGACCTCCCAGTTAAAATATATTTTTGTTTTGGTTCAAAAATACTCTAAACAGAATTTACAGTTGAAAAAAGGGGAGGTTGGAAAAATCCGCTTCAAAATCCATCAAACTTAAACAGCCTGTATCTCAGAAACTAATCCATTGAGGTATTTTTTGGTGAACTTAAATAAGTAATCGAAATATTGGATTACCATCCAGAAAGTCTAAGTGAAGGTCAACGGTATTTCTGGAAGTGACAGGCCAATGAAAATATTTCAGCCTGTTAGAACAATCATTCAAAATGTGATTCTGTTTTTGTTTCATTGAAATCGACCAACAATGGTAAGAGTTAGAGCTTGGGGCGTTTTTTACGGAATACCCAGTATACATGTAAAGCGATCGCAGCAAATAGAATGCAATCATGTAAATATATTCCGGATATCTATTGAGAAAACTGAAAGTATAAAACTAAAAAAGTAATTTTCACCATTACGATATGTCAAAGAATAACTGGGATAGATGGGGTCCTGAACACTGAAAATTTTGAAAATCACCGTGTATCTCAGAAACAAGGAGAATTAAGGTTATTATGTTCTCTGCACCTTTTCTTTCACTAGAGGTTGAACCACTTGTTGGAAACCAAATCTTTCTATGCTCAGTATTTTCGACGATTCAAGGACAACGAATTTGCGATACTCGCTTCAATCGGTGATGCAAACATTTCAGAAACATTTTATATAGATAACGTTTCCACAGTCAAATAAGGTTCGGCTATAATCTCTTTGGAGAATAAGTTGAATGCTAATCAATTAGGCCATTGACTCAAGACATATCTAAGGGTCTGAAGGGAATTGAACCATTAAATGAGTCGCTAGACTCACTGAAGCTGTCCTATTTTTGTTTCAATTCTTATTTCTTGAACTTCTTTTTCGTTGAATGCGTTAATCGTCTTTCTAAATCTCTTCAACATACTAATTGAGTCATACTCTCTATCCAACTTACCTGCGTTATTCGCTCGAAAACTGTGACTTCACCTGTTGAATTTTGTTTCTTGTTTTCTAATTTTATATATCTAAAGAGTAGGTAATTGTTCTTTGGCAATCGTTGCTGCCCCATAAACTCAATTATCTTTTCCGTCATTCAAGTCTTCCTCCCTTGCAAGCCTCTACTGTTTAGATTGTTACGGCAAACTCAAGTTATTGCTTCGGTGATCTCATTCAACCTTTTATTGTCATGGTTCCCTGTTCTTTACATGAAATGAATAACCGTTGAAGTGTGCACGGCTGACAAATAATATTGCTCAATTCAGGTTCCCTTAAAATTTTCAGGCAATTTCACGAACGATCAAACAAATAACGAAATCTTCAATTCAAGCTGAAATATAAATAAGAGAAGAGTCTTTAAACTCTTATCATTTCTTGTAATATCTAATTTGAATACTAAGACGTAGAAGAACAAGTTCATGAAATCATCACATGTTGAAGCGTCTGTATAATTTGCCATCTTGCAAAACTTCTAGTCAGCATAAAACAGGTGTGTCGGTTCACTCCAACACTTTGAAACATAGCTTAATTTCACGCCCCCACATCGCGTCAGGGTTCTTTCCGCTCACGTCTACACTCCCTAATGATACGACAAAATGAGTAACTATGATATATTTCATAATTTCATATTCCATTCGAATAATTATTCAAGATTTACCGATTGCATGTCATGATAAAGTTAAAATTTCATTATTTTTCCTACATATTATGAATTCAGATTTATGTCGTTTGATTATTCTTGAATGAATTCGCTTAATAAAGTGTCGTTGGTCCAATGAGATACACCTTAGTTTACACATTAATATAAATAAATGTAAATTCTGCAGTCTGATTTCCACAATATTATTTTCAATACAGACGACTGGTTTCAACAGTAATGTTAATTTCAACTGTCTAGAGCTAACAGCTATGACAATATGCTAACAATACATATTCCAAATGTTGAGAAGAAGGGAGTGATTCAATTCTAGAGTATTGAGAATTTTCGGTTCTCACAAAATTGATCAATTTTTAAACTTCCCGACAGATTCATTGTCATTCCGTTATTGCATTGTGGAGAATTTTTAAATTATGTAATATAATGTATTTTGCTGATTTGATAAATTCAGAAATTGTGGATTTGTTATATGAGGAGAGATGTTGTTTGAATCTAGACTGAAAATGTTGAACCTTTTGATCTGCGTAAACATTCAATGCATTCAAAATGTTCATACCAGGATTTTGAATTTATTATTTTTGTTTTTAATAATATAATTCATAAATGCCTTCTCACTATTGAGTTTGAATATTTATTCTAAAACACCTGATTCTTATGTTTATTTTCAATAATTAAATACGGAATGAATATCCCGGAATTGACCAACAAACATCATTAATTGCCATGAATTTCAAAATAGCGTCAGTGTCAGATGTAAATGTCAACATCATAATTATTTTCGAAAAAGTTTTTTAAATAAGATTATGAGTGAAAAGTCGAGGTATATGATGAAGAATATGAAATTTTCACCTAAAATTAAAAAATATGCAAATAATATAATCGATAACCTGCTGCTGCAAAAATCAAAATATGAATACGAAAACTTTTTGCACTGTTTAGAATTCATGTACTTTAGATTTAGGCATCAGGAAGTAGAACAATATCCAGACAAATATTTATAATGTTTATTGCAGTATTTTCCTCGGCGAATTGGTTCTTTAGGTATACCGACATTCCAGTGATTATAGTCATACTTCGTGAGGCGATTATACAGTGCAATAAATACCTTTAGTTCAGAAAGTTTATAGATATTCCCCAGCAGATAATATTGAAATAAGACATCTGTTTTTCTTCATCGAATGAGGTGGTTGCATCCCCTCCGTGATCCGTCATGCTCAGTATTGACCGAGACATATAATGTATATATATATATGGCTTATTGAAGCCATATATATACAAAATGTTAGTTTTAGGAAATAGTACCCCGAGTGTAACTGTTCTATTCATTTAATTATTCAACATTGGTTTTTGAGTTAACCAGTGTGAAAACCTCGAGAATTTACAACTCTCTCGTGATAGGTAGTAACCCATGCACAAGGCTTTCACAAAAAAACATGCACTTTTCAGAGATTGGCAACAAAAAAAGAAATCAATTTCTTTTTGTCCAAATGGTTTATTTGCATTTTTGGTGATTTATTAAGAAAATAGAAATCCTCAACTCTATGGAAATTTTTTAATTCTAAAAGCAATAATAAATGTGAGACACGATACCGATATTTTAAAATATAAAGAATTGAAATCTTTGTTGTAACGATCTACTGAAAAATACATATCTAAGATATCGAAGATTTTACAGAAGAAAATATTAAACAATATTTGGAAAGTGCTACATATGAGATATAATCAGCTGCAAAGATAAAAAACTTTAAATTTAAATAACAATTTTAATCAAATTCAGTTTATATTTGTACGTTTCCATTGTCATTGGTGTTTCAGAGGCTTGTCGCAAGAATGAATTTTATAACATTAAAATTTCCCACATTGAAGATTTCAATGTTCCACAATGCTAATTGCGATTCCGGATACAAAAACTGAGAAACCAAGATAGATTACAATGACGAGTGATTTTTATAATATCGTAAAGAAATATTGAGCTCTGAGACCTTGTCATATTCTGTAATACCTCTGATAATTTTTCATTGATTTCCAAGAAAATAAATGTACATGGCAAGCAAATGGAGTAAATAAACTTGGTAATATGCCTGAACAAGTTGCTGTATTTCTGAATCTAAACAATCCAGAATAATATACTGTCCACTATTTCCTTCGTACGCGAATAAGTAAGTGAGTACAGGTTCGGATATTACAACACTAAGAAGACATGGAGGCTGAAAATCTTCTCAAGCTGCGGAAATAAACAGAAACTTCTCTGCAAAATCGAATAAATATTGCAGATCAGTTAGTTTCATCAATTGATTGAGCTAATTTGGCCGCAACCGTCCCTTTAACTTCCATTTCTTGATGCTATACGACTGTTCAATCTCAGGTAATCAGTCCGTTTTGAAAAATATAACTGAAAATATGTCCAGTGCACGTACTATTAATTAAAAAATTGTTCAAATACTATAAATAATAATATAATAGAAACAGGTAATGTTTTTTGAAGAATTTTACTGAATAATTGTGATTCGTAACGCGTTTCATTTCACTGTAGCTTCTTCAGACGAATGAGTGTACATAAATTATGACAACTATATAGATACAACTGAGAATCGACACATCGACTTCTTTCCGGAGTTTTCGAACTGCACAGCGGTCAATTTTAGACCCAAGGGGCTATGTATGAACTGTACGACAAAGTGGGAAACGAACTGCACGAAAAAAAAGGTTCTATTTCGTCTTTAACTGAGTAGTGCATTTCTTTTGGAGGAATGTTAGGAAATAGATTTTCAACGTCGAAAGAAACGAGTTTGGAATTAAGTGGTATAATGGTATCTTTGATACTGGCAATTAATTCGTATATATTTTGACCAAAACTGAGATTTAAAATTGGAATGTTTAATTAGTAACTCGTTAACGAATTTCTGGAAGTTTTGAAGAAGGTGCCGTTAAATAAGAAGCAACAGGTGTAATAGGGTAATTAGATTTATGAAGTTTTATCAACGAATACAATTCGGGGGATTGTGGATTGGAGTTAATAAATTTATATTTTCGTGGTCTATAATTACTGATTTTGCTGTCGAAATTACGTTCTTAAATTCTTTCAGAAATTTAGCAGTGGGATCCTTAGTTGATGTTATATAGTTTCCAGCTGTTAAGAGTTTTTTTGAAATATAATTGATTTTACAAATCGCGATGACGGTGTTACCTTTATCTGCTTTAGTGGATATTATATCGTTATTGGTACTATTTTCATGAATTGTATTTATTATTTTATAATCGGAATTGCAATGAGGTGACAATTTCGAAAAGTACCCTTTGATGATTTTTGCTGTTTGATGTTTGGCTAATATTTTATCTCTGGAGTTTTTGAGAATGATTTCGGATTCAATATTTAACTATTCAAAATTAGTTTTAGTATGTTTTGGATGAATAATTTATGGTCTAAAAAATTTATTAGTGGAAGGTTTGGGTGGACAAATTTCGAGTTTAAGTGAATTTAACTTTTTCTGTTGTTGCTGAAACATTTTATGAATTGAATTTTTCGACATCGTATCTGGATTCAGAGTCTAAAATATCTAACTCAACAGGGTGCAATCTAAACAATAATTCTGTATGGATTATCTTCAACTATATGTTGGTCTTCCTCTTGTTTTTCTTGATCTTCATATCATCTTTGATTCATATGATTTGGCCTTCCTCAATCGCTCTGCTTGCTGGTCCACTGTTGTTCTGTATCCTCCACTGTATGTAATTGGGAGTCAATCTGTTCTTTAAGCACATTGACTTTTTTCCGGAGTTTTCGAACTTCACGACGGTCAATTTTGGACCCAAGGGGCTATGTATGAACTGTACGACAAAATGGAAAACGAACTGCACGAAAAAAAAGGTTCTATTTCATCGACTAAGTAGGAAAAATTTAGGGTCCTCTAAAATAGTAAATATTGAAATATGCTCAACCTGATTTCAACTAACACCAGTCCTACTAACCCATTCAATTCAAAATTATAAATTTAAATTAGGTTTGAGGTTCGGTTAGGTTAGTTAGGTTTGATTTGAAGAGATATCCATTCAGGTATAAAATGGCATTTCATGCAGTTCGTACTATAAATTTTGAAAGAATATTGCCAGAATTTGTTTTTACCTGTTCTCTTTCGAGGGTTTCATCGTTCAGCTCGTCTATGGTCCTTTTTTCATTCTCAGCTACAGAATATATTATTCTGAAGTTAGCAGACCAAAGTAAATTGGACATGTTTATATAGTTTCTGATTTTTCTCTAATGTAATATAGTTTTTGAGAAATCTTTTTTGTTCTTTGCTTTTAATAATACTGTTTATGTGGTAAACTGGAGTAATATCATTTGATGCAATTTTCTTAATGATATTGATTTCCGTATTGCAGTATGTTATGGATAGAATAATAGAAACGACTCTAAGAATTATTGAATTATAAGCGGCTAATTTATGTGTAATGTGGTTGTGAGAATTTATTGGGATTCTTAATTCTTTAAAGTCTTCTTTTCCATATATGTCAAGGATAAGGTAATTATAGAGTTTAGTGATGATTATGTCTGGGTAGTTTATTGAAATTTTGCTTACAATTTCAGTAGTGCAAATAATGCATTATATTTATAAAATGAGAAAACTTGTATATTTGTCTGTTCAAGCCTTGAAAACTCGCAGAAATATCATCAATATGTGGTGAAGTGTTATTATGGTTGAAGATTTCTCCTATCAGAAGTGGACATTCATCTGATAGAACATTTGAGTTTATATTTTCAATATCAAAAGAAAATTATTTGAATTTAAAATTGTTAAGTGTCGAAGAATTATCTAGATTGAATTCTTTCCTTTGTGTCCTGCGTAAGCTGATGGACATTCACAACATTGAAGTATGTATATTCCAGACTAGAAAAGGCCCTATAAACATTGAATTATAAGCGGCTATTTTATGTCTAATGTTGTAACAAGAATTTTTCTAATCTACATATGTTGTGGGTGGGGTTTTTACTGAGTTTAGTGATGGCTGTATCTATTGAAATGTTGGTTCAGTTTCAGCACTGAAGATTATTTTATTTTGCATACTATTTAGAAAATGTAAAAGCTGGTCGATTCGTTAGTTTAAGCTTTTAAAACGCACACCAATTTCATCAACTTATCTACCAAAAAACAATATGGTATAGTGCTAACCAGTACGTTAGGTTAGGTTAGGTTAGATAATATAATAACTATAAGGAATAGTATTTTATTATAGATTTTACGAAGTACAAGTTCTGAGTTCTGTTTGATTCAAATTGAAAATGATCTTGAGACAATTAAGACTCTAAAACAAATTTAAAATTCGACTATAATGTATGGTGAAAGATTTATTCTATTAGAGGCAGACATTCATCTGTTGGAATATGTGAGTACATATTTTTATAAATACAAGTAAACGATGATTTCTACTGAAATATATTATTGAATGCTCGACACGTTTCGATACACAGAACTTTTGTCAAGAGCGAATGAATACTACGATAGTTGAATATGTAGTATTCATTCGCTTTCAACAAAAATACTGTGTATCGAAACGCGTCGAGCATTTAGTAATATATTTTAGTAGAAATCATCTTTTACTTGTATTTGTGAAAATGGATTTCCATCACGTAGAAGCCTCGTCAATCGAATATATTTTTATATCAAAAGAGACATATTCAAAATTGAAGTTGTGAAATTATCTGTTAGATCTACAGAATTCAAAGTGATGTATTGCGGATGAAATTTGGTTCGTGGTTCATGAATTTGCGGTTTAAGAAAATGATTTTCTCTTAGGTGTGTATTCATTGGATTAGAAATTTTCCATCTAGATTTAGGAACATCTCCCATAAGGTAATAAAGCCACAGGTTTTGAATATATTATATCTAGAAATTGAATCATTATACTAGATGATTTGAAAGTTTCCCACAAATGCAATGAAATAATGGCAATGAATCTGTTGGAAAATTTGGAATTTGAATCAAAAATTTTCTAACAAAACTCAGAACTTCCCATGGGATTCCCACCCATCTCCTTATAAGCAGATATATTTATAAACAATACTTAATAAATAGTAAGCTACACTAAAATATATTATTCTTTCGTACAGAAACGGTGATGATATTATTGTTAGTTTTCAAGGTTCAAACAGACAAATAGACCAGTTTTCACATTTTCTACATAAAATGCATAATAAAATAACCTACAGAAAGTGAACACATCTTGTTTGTTCGTTACTCCTTTAACGTGCTCTATTTCTGCTTTTGGGCTAATGACACGCCGGGGAATTCTGCCACCTCACTAACCCGGGAATTTTGCCGAACTGCTCTCGTGTCGAGGGAAGGGATCTTTAATGCCCAACACATCTCTGTTAGACAGGACTGACAGCTTTACATCTCCTCCGAAGAATGAACACTCAAGCGATTTCCAGAATTCGAAAAATCGCACCGTCTTTGTGAGAATTGAACCCAGTTAACTCTGCGTAGGAGACGAGAATCATATCCCATACGCCACCGAGCCGGCTTGAACACTTCTTAATAATTTTCCTAGACATAACCACCACAAAACTCAATAGTATTCTCACCCACAACATATATAGAAAAGAATCTTCAGATTAGTACCAATGGATCCTTATAATCACATTAGACATAAATTAGCCGCTTATAATTCATAGCCTTTTCTATTCCTTGTTCGTAACATACGTAATACGAAAATCAATATCATAAGAAAATTGCATCAAATAATAATATTGTAGTCTCCCACATGAACGCAATGAATAAAATCAAATTTTTCAATTACTATATTCCATTACAGAAAAACCTGGACCTCAATTCTTGTCGAACCTACATTGGCCCCCTCTCTAATAACATCAGAAATTATCTTTCCAAATTTAATTTAACAACCTCCTTTTTCAGTGGTTGATATTTCTTATGATGGAAATCAAATAAACTTTCAATCGTCAGTCGATGGTTAACTAAATTTCAACAAACAACGTCGTTTGATTGAAAACTTTCTGTTTGATATAATGAAGAAGTATGTGTTGAAAAAATTATATGCTTTTTCTACTTTAAGAGGGTTCATTTTTGTGAGCATAACATTTGGTATGTCTCGCGAAAATTCGCACTAGCCTTTCAGATGAAACCAAGTTTAAATTATAATTCGAACACCATTCTACAAAAGAAATTTCAATACGTTCCTGCACTCCATCTAAAAAAGTTCCTCTTGCAGGTTAAAATAATTTCCACCTATCTTTGATAGCAATCGAAATATTGGCATGTCAAATTTCCAGATAAGCGTGAAATCCGGGATAATTCGAAAATAATAGGAAGTAATTGCAATCTGTTTCCCAAACGAATTTTCCTCGAAAATCCAGGACGGAGATGAGAGTCATTTCTTCTATTTGTAGAATTTCACGTAGATGCCGTACTAAAACCCTGTACATTTGAGAATAATCTCAGAATTAACGTTTAACTTTTTTCTATACATATATCTTCAATGTATTCATCAGAAACCAAGTTATGAACCAATTACGCACTGAATGTACACCTACTTGGTATGCCACCATTCTCACGTCCCTGCAGAAATGGTAGAAGATATAACATTTTGTTCCTCAGAATCCTGGGATCCCTGGAAAGCAATAGTTAACAGCTTTCTGTTTGTCGACTTCGTGTTGCATCACGAAATGTACACATAAATGCTTGGAAATGCAATTTTCCTTTTTATCTTTATACACATCGCAAGTCACGTACATTTGTTGAGTGAACGTCAAGGGTCTGCTGCACAATTGTCAACATACATTATATGAAGTGGATTCTCGGAATTGTATGAAAAATTGAGTAGTCACTGAATTAATGATCTTTTTCTGTTGTAGCAGACTACAATGCTTTCTCATAATGTGTGATTGATGTCCATACTATTCCTAATTTATTTTGTTTATGCATATAATATTTTCTTCAAGCCTTATCCTGCAAAAGCTAGTTGCAGCGACTAGTTGTCACATCCAATTTGAACTGCATTCGTATTTTATTGTCATAGAATTTTCTTGACTAAGTTTTTTTGTATTGCAGGAAAGAACTCCTCAAACATGAACCCCTAGTAAAAGTAGTTCTAGATTATTTGAACTTAGTGCGAATTGCTATGGATGTTTTGGATATAACTATAGTATAGATTGAAAATATCATGTCGAGTTTATTTTATACACAGTGTCTGCCAGAATAACTTCGCCACGATGTGTTCCTTTCCGTATTGAGTACATAAGTCCAGGAGAGTTCGAATATATTTTGAAATAAACGAAAATAAGAGGTTATTTTTTTCAATTTCACATTTATTTTCTGATATTATGTTTGTGCAATTATTAATGCACGCCTAATAATGCATTTGATGAATTTTAAAAACATCAGACATTGCATCGATTTGGACGTTACTATTGGTAGTAAAGCATGATCAAAACACAAATGGAATTTTCACAATGTTGTTACTACCAACAAATAAATTATCCCCCCGTTACCGCGTGGTCAATTTCTTGTTTATCGTCGGATATCTTGTTCATATTGCAATAATTTCGACATAGGTCAGACTGTCGTCCTTTTGAAATTTGATATAAAGTACATGAAACATCATTGCATAAACATAAACAAGATTCAAGATGAGCTTCCATTGCATTCCACTCGGTTATTATTCTTTCTTTTTTTGTTTCTTTAAGTATTGAATAATTAAAAGTTCTTCATATTGCTCCAAATGAAAACTCACTTACGTAGAATCAGTGGAATGACAACTTTCAGATAAAGAACGAACATACTGATCTATGTTAATGATAACTCCTTCCAATAATTATTAAATACAGTCCTTTATCCAATTAACGGTATATGTATATATTAGGGTGGAGCGAAAATATATGAAATTTAAAAACAATATTTTTTTTTCAACGGCATAGCGATGAAAAGTTGCCTTGTTATATACAAAACAAACATAGAAAATATCACACAATTATCTTAATGTTCTGAGGTGCCCCAGCAGGGATGAAAAACAAACGAAAAACATTTTTTTATGTTTTAATTATTTATTACAAGAAATATCCAGAAACATTAAAAACACAGTTTGAATATTAAATTGATTCTCTGTGTTAAAACTAGGCATACGTTGACCAGATAGTAATCTTGCTCTAATAAAACCATCTCGTTTGTTTTCCTCACAAACCAGTACTGATAGCGGTCCTAATATCGTATAGATACTTTTGGTCGGTACTCAGTTGTGTCCTAGTAATTTCAGGTGATATTGTGGGTATAACGGAAAATGCAACTATCGGCATTGATTGACAATTTTGTAAATGAGATCCAATGGCACCTGAAAAGCATTTCGGCCCTGTAGTTTTTCCATCTAACTTTAATAACAAATGTCGCAGTGGTAATTCATTAGAATGCAACTGGCAGATAAACAACTGTAATGGTCTGTTCAGCTGTTCTTCCTTCCGACGAATTAAAGTGTCTTTAATACCTTTAGCAGTCCCCGACTCACAAGTGACATGCCCGAAATAGTTGCTTCCTGGTTCTGATAAAATGACATAATGATCTTCTATCTGTCGTTTTCTACAAAATTTCCCTTCTTTCTCAATACGAACCAAAGTCTTATCCTTTCTGCCATCAAAATATATTCGAGAAGCGTTTTATTGCAGTCCGTTTCTTGTAAAGTTAATCTGACCTTAGTTCTTTCACGGCGCAACTTTGAACGATCAATGACACGACTTGGATTCATTGGGGAAATAATGCCAACATCTTTTAAGACAGAATAAGCTATAATAGCAGCGGCTCTATCGGATATTACAGTAGGATCACAGGCAAGGGCTAATGATGATAAGTTTAACCTCTTTTTTTTCTGAGGTGGTGAACCTTTTAGTTTGACTTGTTCTGAGTTTTCATGGTAAGGACTAGAAAACAATGCGGGTGAGCTAGCGCATGAACTGCTGCTTTCGATTGAAGAATCATCGGTCAAAGAACGGGAACAACAAGGTATGTCAAAATAGTTTACCTCTCTGTTCCGCGATAAACTTTTTTCTTTTCTTTCTTGTTTCTTCTTGTTTTTCACAGTTGCAATCACATCGATACCGCCTATCATCATTTTTCTGTCTGTTCTTTGGTCAATTAGAAACTTGCTTCCTCCTTGGGAACACGACTACCTTCTACACAGTTACAATCACATATAACTTTGCATATGCAACTGCTAATATCAAACAGTCTATGGGACTCTGATATAAATGTATTAATTATTTCTTGGTATTTAATATTAGTTTGACGGCCAAGATATGGTCTCATTAAGCTTCTATATTTGTCGTGGTAGGCACGAATCAGTTGTAAAACTCTTTTCACACTCACAGTAGGCAGCGAGGATTTTTGCCATATTTTTATAACTTCGTGAGCCAATATTTTAGATAGTTCATGAACTGTTTGCTCTTTTGTTGTTTTATCAAGCTTCAACTCATGTTTTATGGACAGATAGTTCTTCATTACATCGTTATAAGTTAGTAATTGCGATGCTGGTAACTTTTGCGGCAAACCAAAGACAGGACAGCTCGTGGTTTTCGTGTTTTAGCAGACATATTTCTGCAAACAATACAAATAATAAATACTCTATTATTACAGTCAAGAATTTAATTTCAAGCATAAAATATATAAATCACTACTTACAATATACGCCACAATCCCAGTTAAAGATAAACTTATACAATTTGATGCCTCAAATAAATGAACGGCAAACAGATGAACTGCTGTAAGCGCGCGAAATTACTAAATGTCACTCCATCGGTGTTTGGGTATGAAGGCGCGGGGAAGGGGTATGTCGCCAAAATACCCTTGTCCCGCTACCTTAGAGTCTCAACACGCATGTTTCTACCGGTAATAACTTCCGCTCAGGAGTTTTATAAAATTTTTGCGATGTTTCAAAAAATTTTCGCAAAACTCATAATTTGCCAAAATTTTTCAGAATTTTATGACGATGGGGGCACCTTGAAACATAGCATAAGCCAACTGATTTCTTGTGCCTAATGTTGACCAAAAATAACAACTTTTTACAGGTATACCGATATATATATATATATATATATATATATATATATATATATATATATATATATATATATATATATATATATATATATGCAATAAGCTCACACTTTCATATTCAATCTCTATATTCCGGGTGTACGACAAGGGCAAAATGATAAGCTCACACTTTTATACTTCAATCGATTGTGTTAACCTAACTTCTAGTCTGTCAATTGCTTTTTCTTGGTGTAGTCCAGTGACATACCTATTTTATTCTTACTGATTCAGTCTGGCACAGTTTATTAATTGAGGAAAAAACTGTTATGTGGTATATGTTATATATTATTGTACAATAATTGCTACTTGAGACAATATAAAATATGCTCCTGTGAATGGGGTTCTCTCGAGGTTGTCTCTATGGTTTTCTGGTTTGCAGTGCCTTTTTCTCATCGTGAATACGCGCTCCTGAGGAAGATCCAAACTAGGATCGAAATATAGAGATTGAAGTATGAAAGTGTGAGCTTATATCATTTCGTACACCCATTAACTATTGCATTTGTCGTACACCCATTAACTATTGCATATATAAATTTATACGACATATAGCAGAATATATATATATATATATATATATATATATATATATATATATATATATATATATATATATATATATATATATATATATATATATATATATATATATATATATATATATATATATATATATATATATATATATATATATATATATATATATATATATATATATATATATATATATATATATATATATATATATATATATATATATATATATTTGTAATATATATATATATATATATATATATATATATATATATATATATATATATATATATATATATATATATTTGATGATAATTCTAAAAGAGAAAGTTGGATGCAGAAGGAATTACACGGAAAGCACCTAAAGAATTGAAAATGATTATATTGATGAAATTGCATCGAATAAATGGTTAGTATCTGGAGAATTGTTTGCTGAAACAGAAGGCTTGGCAATTGCGATCCAGGACCAGGTTCTTGCCGTAGATGTTTCTGTTCTTCAGAAACAGTTTTTCATATATTATCATCTTGCTCAGTCCTTGCTTCAACAGATTATTTAGAAAGACATAATGCCGTCGCTAATATTATTCACTTCAATCTAGGAATTAAACATGACCTAATTCCCAAAAGAAAAAATTTCAAAAATATGAACCTGAGATTATTTGTGAAAATGACAAATATAAACTTTATTTTGATAAAACAATTCTTTGCAACAGAGCTGTAAAACACAATAGACCAGATATCGTTCTTATTGATAAACAGAATCAAATAACATATATAATTGATATTGCTATACCCGACACACATAATATACAAAATAAATACAATGAAAAAATTTCTAAATATATGATGCTTGGCGACGAGATTAAAAAATGTGGAAAATGAAGAAAATATTTATTCTACCGATTATTATTTCTACAACAGGCGTTATTCCTAGAAATCTTCACAAAAGTATTGAGATTTTGGGTCTAAAGAAAAATTTGTTTGAACAGTTACAAAAGATAACAGTCATCAAATCTTGTAATATTCTTCGTAGGTTTCTTTCCGAAAATAATAATGAGGTAGAGTCATAGGTTTTCTCTTTAGTTTATACTGCTCAGAATCTCATTTCATATTTTATTTATTTGTTTATATAAATGTAATATAATTAACTGACAATTTTGTCATATTTATATTCAGAGCAGTATTCTATTCGATCGTTCACCACTTCACACAAAGGAAACTATTAATGAGTAACATTCAGTGTTACTTGACTAAGGTCCGTACACTGGATTTTTCCGGGAGAAAGCCTCTGACACTACTCGTTGGTACATTGATATCATTGTCTGATGATGCTATAGTATGTATATATTCTGGTAGATTGATATATTCTCATAACATTTAACGTTATCCTAATATATAATTACTCCAGGATATGTTTTAATTATAATCATTGCCTGGCAATGGTATTAATTACCGGGTGGTGGATTTATATTTTTCATGAAATCAGTTTGATTGCATGAACAGATATATGGGCAACTCGTCGGGGTAAAACCTATTTTTATATATATATATATATATATATATATATATATATATATATATATATATATAGCGATATAAAACATATAAAATATATATATATATATATATATATATATATATATATATATATATATATATATATATATATATATATATATATATATTTTGTACTGGGTTTACACTCTCCGACGTTGAGTTCGAAACCGCGTTCACAGTGATCTATTCAATTTAACTTAATCTATTTTTTGGTTGTAAAACCAAAATTAAAATTGGTGAGAAAATATTAATTTCCTGATTGTTAGCTCTCTCCTTTGCACGGGGACAGATAGTCCACTTACTATGAGTAAGATTGACGTTTGAAATGCCTAATGTTTACAATTTAGTTAACGCATTGAAGGCTTCTATTCAGTGAATAACTACATTCGACTTTTCATAGATTGTTAAATATCGCTCACTGAAGGAGCTGGTATTCTTATCTACTCTTCACACTTATCCTTAACCAAGGAAGTGGAAGTCTAGTCGGATGTCATGAAATTTTGTTCTCGTTTGTGTTTTATACCCATTCATAACATCAAGTCGAACTGAAACTTACTCATAAGAATTCAAAAAGAACTTAATTACTTTTGCTATTCGATGTAGTAGTCCAAATCAGCACCAGTATTTGATTGGCTGGGAAACCAAATGTACATCATACCTCAATATTTAATAAACCGCGAAATTTATCACTGTATGTGTTTATAATACACATATATAACATATAGTAAATTATAGATCCAATTTAATGTAAACTTTTTCTTCATAATACCTTACAAATCATACATATTTTCAAATTTTGAGCAGTCATCATGTGACCGACGACTGCAATGCAAGTACATCACCTTATCATACCTTTTTAGGGTTTCGAGATATTTTCTATTTCATTTCGCACAATTGTTTTCATCCCATTATTCGAATCAGAAGTTCGATGTTATTGCTTTTTCTTTATATTTTTCTATTCTCGAATGATATCGGCTTTTTATTTCATCATTTCTTCTTTTTGGAATTTAATGCGTCCAGATCTGTTCAATTTTGTAGTAAGTTGCCTGTCGCGTATTATAAGCTCCTGCTGCACTTGTCTTTGGCACGGGTGAATTATCAAGGTCCGATGATTTTCCGGTTGTTATGTCCTGTAGTTCTTTTGCTTCGTTATTGTCTGAGTAGTGGTAAAATCCACGTGAAATGAATTGACAATTAGTGCTGTCTTCCAGCGCTTTATTTGTTTGGAGCGAAGTGAATGCAATGCATTCTCTGCTTCGCCTTCCATTGGAACAATAATACAAACATACTCCAGAATAGCATTCGGATTAAACGGCGCTATTCTCGTGGCTTAAGGCCTGATTGTACATTATCCTGTTACTTTAATACTTGGTTGGCCACCATACATTTATTACAAGAAAGAAAAAAATAATTGTCTAATGATACAGAAACTGATCTATCAATCAGTTGTAGTTGGATAAATTACAATTCTTCAACTGAGTATGTGTTAGAAGTATGGTCATCCATTATCAATAAAACCGGAAAAAAAAGTGTGTTTTTTACAGGTCCTTGAAAAAAAGGCGTTGATGTGAGCTGATATTTGTGATAAACGGGTTTCAGAACCATGTGACATTCCATCTAAAAACTAATTCTTTTTATTTTTGCTCATGAAAATTAAGAATGGCGTAATACATATTCCCTTGGCATCACAATAAGCTATGACTGAAACCGTTTCACCTTTTCCCCAGAATTTAAAGATGAAAAATTTTTAACCCTGTGCCTGCTAATACTTGGATTACTAAGCTGCATCCCTCTCTCATCAATATTGATTGACAAGTTGTTCATGAAGGTAATACCGATGAAGAATTGTTTCCAGTAAGTTCAAATAATGTATTACCATTTCTTGGTTTGATTTAGTAATTGCTTCAACGATTTCTTATTCTTCTTACTAAAAGTATGTTTGATCTAAAATTTTTCATCGAGTTGATAAACCAAGGTTCGAACAAATTATCTGTCTGGAGAAATACCATATTTTTGTAGTTTTTCCACTTGGCAAACCAAGGTTCGTTCTGCGTCATCTTCAAAGCAAGATGTCGGACTAAGTCGTTTTTTTTTAAGAAACAGCTCCGTTTATTGTATCTTTAGAAGCTGATTTGAAAATTCCAAAACTACAGGCAACATCGTTGACGCCCACTGTTCCATTGGTGACATTATCAATGGCAATTTTACAACAACTCCTCACTCCATTTTGCATTGCTATTGTTTTTTCCTTATAAACTCTAGGTATTTTTCTATGATAGAAAAAAGGAAATCTATTAGATTCTATATGATACAATAGATACATAACACTTCAACTACAATTTACCTTTGCACTTCAGATCTAATATGGCCTAATACTTCCTGCTAAAAAGTCGTCTGTCTATACCAGATATAAGTAATCGATCAGCATCCCGTTAAGTCACAAAGATGTTTAATATGTATTTCTTAAAAGTAATAATATAATTTTATGTAAACATTCTCACTTAATTATAGTTCGGCGCTAATCCCTAGAAGATATTAGTTTCAAACTTCAAAGATGAGGTTATCTCTGTTTCTACAGCTAGCGGATTATGACTGACGGCTTGAATTTTACCGACGGTATTAGGTACAGTCATAAAAAACCCCGTCTTCAGTATATCACACGGATAAATGAAATGAGGATGACAAGTGACGGATTATTCAATCGCGCGATGATGAACCACCGTGATTTGGCGTACATCAGTTTTGACGAAATTCCTCATGACAAAATTGCTTATGATTTATTAAATGAGAACATAGCATGGCGGTGCACCCTCATAATACAGGGTGTTACATAATAGTATGTCACAACTTGAGGGGGTAAATCTACGTGCAATTTTACGATAAAAAGTTCATATAAACAAAGTTCCGCTAAAGCTTCGTAACGGAGCTACAGAATGTTGAAATTTCCGTAAAAAATTGGTATTTTCTTCAAAACTCCTTCTGTTTTTGAGATATTCAGCCCAAATTTGGAATACAAGCTATTCTTTACAGCCTTCACCATTACACGTCCTAAATTTTAACTAGAATCTACAAGGTGTTTTGTTTTCCGGAGCCATGTCTTCATTTGCTCTTTCAAACTTTTTTGAAGTACGCCACTGATCAGCGTACAATCAATTTTCTTCGTTCAATTTGAGACCTTTTTTGGAATTTGTAATTTCCTCGTATCTCCAACCGTTCTCGAGAAAAAAATTATTAAACGATCGTATGCATTCGCTGAATTGAAAGCACTTCTAATTAAAAAAATTACTAGTAACCTTTGATTTCTTTCATTTACTTATTCATTTTGACAGTTGTTTATGTTGAATCAGTGTCTGCTCGAGTTGTTTATTGAATTGACAAATAGTTTTAGACTTTTGAAGTTATTGCTGTAAGAAAAAATGGCTAATTTTACACCGAATTAGCTGATATCCATTACATGTACGGTTTTGAGGGAAACTGGTATCTTTACTGCAAATAATCATTTAAAAGGTGCAACTCAAACAATGAGAACTCCAGACATTGAAAAAGCAGTTTCGAATTGTATTGATTTGAATCCTCATGTGAGTACAAGAAAAATTGGAAATCAGTTGAAACTATCTTTTCGAGAACTGCTATCACAAATTTTCACAATAATCACTTTTCCTATAATAAATCTCGACTTAGATGTTGCTGAGGGGAGGGGGTGTTTGTCGATTTTACATGTTCCGGACCTACTCAGAAATTGTTCCACTTCTAATAAAAACGTATCTCAGCTTTTTCCGCCAAAATCTTGAAATAAAGGGGGTAAAACATTTTTATTGGAACACTCTGTATAGACAAAGCCACAATGATTTAGAAGAGTTGAAACAAAACTTACAAAATTGCTCATCTTCACTGACGCCTTCTCAAATTCCAAATACTTATAGAAGTGTTTCTGGAAGTTGCAATTTTTGCATTTTGAATAATGGAAATAGTTTTTATTATCCAAGATAGTTTTTAATTGTTTTATTTGCTGAAACTATTTTCGTTCGATAATTTCTTGTTGTGAACATAGAATTGAAAACATTTGTGATATGTTGTGAAAATTCAAAGCAGCATACTAGATGAATCCATATATTATTTTTCAAGTGCGCTTTCCAGGAATAGGTGAACCTGTTACACCACATGAGTGGGCACCTGGGAAGAATTGAGGTGTTCGTTTGCTCGCTTTTCTAAGAGGAACCAATTATAATTAACTAACCTAACCAATTATAGGATGTTGGGAAGATATTGGACGGAAGCGAGTTCCACAGCTCACCAGCCCTGTAAACGAAGGAATTATTTAAGAGAGAGGTTCAAAGGGTTGTTAAATGTACCTCCATATGATGAGAACTTCTTGCCAGCCTGGTGTTGCGGCAAAACATGAATTTTCTCGGAACTAGGTCTTTCAGCTCCTTGGAGCATCTTCCGTGGAAGTATTTGTAAAATAGAGAAAGGTCAGCAACTTGTCTTCTGAACGCCAGCGGTTGGAGACCGCGGGTGATCTCCGGGTGGTCGATGAGGCGCACAGTCCGTTTTTGCACACTATCCAACATCCGCAAAGAATGTTTGGGCGAGATACTCATACATGGGAATAATACTCCAAAGCAAGTCGAACCTGCGCCTTATATAGAAGCAACAGCTGAGATGACGTGAAGTATCGCTTGGCTCTGGAAAGAAAACCAAGTTTAGCTGATGCTCACTTAGCTATTGCTGATACATGTTATTCCGAGAAGGTGTATCGAATCTTTGGATGCAAATTGTTGGCCTTGCATCATTCGCGGGGTTCTCCAGCGGGAATCACAACTTGTATTGATCTTTTTGAAAGAAAGCTACTGATCCAACCCCGCAATTTTTTGGGAAGCCCATATGCAGCAAGTTTATTCAACAAGGCTGCATGCCAAACCTTATCGAAGGCTTTAGAGATGTCGAGGGCTATTGCTCTAGATTCCCCATGCTTTTCCATCGTTGATGTACAAACCTGAGTAACGTAGGCGAGCAGATCTAATGTCGATCTTTGCCTGCGAAAACCATACTGACAGTCGTTATGATTCCCTGCAACTCTAGATATTTGATGAGTTCATTATTTATGACTCTCTCCATCACTTTGGACATAATGGAAGAAAGTGCAACAGGGCGGTAGTTTTGGGGTAAGGGCTTCTTGATTTCTTTGGGATCGGTTGAATTCTCGCTATTTTTCAGTTGCTCGGAAAAGTCTGGCTTTCATAAGAAATCTGAAACAATTAGTTAATAATGGGTGCCAGATCAGGAGCACAGTTTCTCAGGACGATAGGCGGAATGTTGTCTAGACCAACTGCCTTCTTTTCAGTTCAGCTGCTAGAAAGCCCGTCTCACTGTGCGAACTCTGAACTTGATTTCTGCCATGGAAGAATTTGTAGGTGGAATTTTTGGTGGTATTGCGTTAGATGAATCTAGCACAGAGTTCTTTGAGAACAAGAGAGCAAAGAGATCGGCTTTCTCTTTCGGAGATGATGCTATACTTCCATCTCCTCTTACAGGAGGCGTAAACGCAGATTTTCAGCAATTGACACTGACAGTATTCGCCATATACCTCTGTTGGATTCATCTTCCAAGACTTGGAAGCTCTGTTCTTGGCTGCAGAGTTTCTTTCGCAGTCTTTGTTGAACCATGGCTTTTGTGCTGTTGTTCTTTTCATGGAATGAGGGATGTAGTGATCCATCCCTGCATGAATGATTTTGTAACAGATTCAGGATTGTAGGGCAGACATCACTGAATAGGAAGCACGAAAAGAGTTCACGCAGCTCATCCCAATTAGCACAGTTATAGTGCCAGATACGTCTGAATGGTTCAGGTTCTTGGTTTAGCGGCAGTAAAATAGTTCAAGTTGCAGATATAAGGTTGTGGTCTGAGTTGCTTAGCGGTACTGGGACCTGAATTAAATCATGGCTGATTGCGAAAGTTTCAGTATGTCTTCTCGATTTATCTGTTTTATTAAAATGTCGGAGTCAGTTGGTGTTTTGAATGTTGAAGTCACCGAGTACAATGATCTCAGCTGCCGGATGATGTGTCTGAATCCAATCCACCTTATCACCTAGATACTGAAACAGTCTAGGAAGTGAATATCATTTGGCGAGCGAAATCGGCAGCATAAGAACAGCGTTTCATCCTGAAAACGAAAACCACGCAAGGTAAAAAACGTCGATCTCCATCGTGTCCTCTCTCTGGCATGCAACATCCGATCTGGCGAAATCACAGAGGCTCCTTTCAAACCTTAATCTCATATGTAACTCATACCCATCAAAATGTAAATATGTTGTGTCGGTTGTTTGACTTATTTGGGTTGGTTAGGGTTAGCATGTGGGGTTGTTGCGTTTTGCAGATGCTGGTGGATCGCATCGACATTCACGTTGTTGTGCCCAAGTCCTCGAATATTGCGGAACTCTATCATGAGTTTGCTTTTCTTTTCTAGAACGTGAATATATTAGTGAATTCGTCGGAAGAGTGCTTAACTTACCTGCATCATGAACCCCTCGAGGCAAGTCCCCCCCAGAGATCCGAATGGGAGACTATTTTAACTCCGGATGATTTTGTCCCAGAAGAGTTCATAATGCTTCCTTGCCAATCCTTCCCACTCTAGAATGGGAAATTTTAATTTCTGAAAAAATTCATGTTTCTGGAAATTTGGCAGTGATGTTATACATATTTGAATAGAGGAAAAAATACCATTCCTACTTCATCCAAGTTTTTTCAGTACATTATACTCAAAATAGTTTCTATACAATGTAACAATAATTTTCATCCAACTTTGATAGCAACCGATTTTGGCATACTGATATTTCGGAGGATCGCGAAATCCTGCATAACTCGAAAAGCAAAGATGGTCGCTGCCAACTGTTTTCTCCAATGAATTCTCCTCAAAAATCGATGATGGAGATGGGCCATTATTTTTCTCTACTTGCAGTATTTTACATAGCTGCGATATGGAAACGTCGAAATAGAACACTGTACATTTTATTTTATATTTCTCAATTCCTCTTTTTTAATTTTATGAAAGGGAATCAGATAGAATGCGAACTAGCCGATCAAGGATACCATATTATTATCCACTCAGCGGTTTTTTCTTCTGATGTATACCTCAAAAGTCTATCTATTGATGCAGTTACTTATACACTCAATCCTACAAAGAGTGTCGAGATCCCATTAAATTCATAAAATGTAAGAAATGTTTAGTCCTGCAATGAAGTCCTTTCACCCCAAAAAGCAATGAGATGTCATATGAATGTGTCATTTCATTGAATATCTATGAAAGGTCATGTTCAACTTTATCATAAAATGTTATTTAATATCTAAGATTTAAAGTATATAAAACCCAACTAAAGCACATTAACATCATTCACTGTTTAAAATTCTCTACGCTCAAAAACTGTTAAATCTTACTTACATTGGAAATTCATGTAGTCTTTTGCGGATATGTTGCCGTGCGATTATCAATTCATTATATTTATTAGAGAAATATAATGGTATAGAACATTAAAATTTCTCAACTGAATGTCTAATCTTTTCGATGTAAAAATCATTTTGAAAAGTACGTCATGTAATTCAGTATTACAAATAGATGCTTTATTTCCTCGACATGGCAAAGGTAGTGATATATTGAAAGTACAGCTGGTAAAAGGAAAGTGAAGATGGAATTTCCATTAAACTTTCAAAACACCACAATGATTTGTTGAGAAACTTCCAGAAGACGAATTGCCAAGTTGTGGTATCAACTTGAGCAGTAACCTCCCTCCATAAGAGCATACAGTGCGATAACCTCAGCGCCTGGTCCCAAAGGGACTGTATTTCGGCTTCTCCTTTTGCAGAGTATCCGTTATCGTTGTCGGCTATGATATGAAAATATATTGCAACAAAATTGATAACTGTGCATTACTACTTCAATTTGCCATGCAAAAAATGCTCTTAGAAATACGGAGACCTATGGAATTTCAATTCTTTATAACTGCTGTGAAATATTATATTCTGAAATATTTCATTGCAAGTAATATGTTTACCGGAAGTCTTATTAATGTGTATTCGATCTAGGCCTTCTTTCCAGTTGAATATTTTGGGAAGTTACGTTATAGACATTCATATCAAAGTTTTATCTTCTTAATAAATACAAGTAAACGATGATTTCTACTAAAATATATTATTGAATGCTCGACGCGCTTCGATACGCAGTATCTTTATCAAGAGCGAATGAATACTACAAATATATCTGTAAATGTTTATATATACAGAAGAGGCAATCCGCTCAGAACTATCCGTACTTGAACTAATGTTCAGGAAATAATTTTTATAAGGGTGAGTTATTTATGTCTACCTGATCATTAAGAATTTCCGGTGAATACCAAAATCTGTTAATTTCAAGTACTTCCAGAAGGTTCAGTTTTATATCTCTATTCTCAGAATGTAGTATTTTAAATTCTGAATTGAAAGAGTGACCATTTTCCATAAGATGATTTGAATCGGATTTTTCATTGATGAAACTGCGTTTATGTTCAGAGATTCCAACATTCAAATTTCTTCCTGTTTTACCTATATCAAAACAATTGCAATCTGCACAATCCAATCTATAAATACCTCATTTATTTTGTTAATCAATTGGAGATTTATAATTCCTGATAAATGAACCTAAGTTTGTTGATGTTTTGAACGCTATATTTAAATTTGAAGGTTTAAGAAAGGATTTCTTGTCTTGGTGTTCACCGAATGGATATATATGTAGTAAAGCTAATTTTTGTAATTTCTTATGTTATATGCTGCTAACTAAATTTGCAACATAACCTTTATTTATTGCGATCTGTTTTATCAAATTCAGTTCTTTGAAATAATTATCATTAGACATCGATGTGTTCAAGAGTCTATGTATATAGTTATCAAGTGTTGCAACTTTATGTTGGTAAGGATGTGCCGATGTATAATGAATTGTGAGATCTGTATGAGAAGGCTTATGATGAATTGAAAACAGATGTTTATTATTTGGTCTTGTTATTGTTAGGTCTAGGAAATTGATCGAATTGTTCTCTTATATTTCAGAAGTAAATTTTATTTTTGGGTGCAGGTTGTTGATAAAATTTTCGAATATAGTGAACTGTCTGTTTGTTCCTGTGAAATACACAATAATGTCATCGACATATCGATACCAATATAGGAAATGTTTACTAAGCGGGTGTTTATGAATAGTTTTTTCTATGTTATCCATAACGGTTTCTGCTAAAAGATGGCTCAAGGGGTTGCCCATTATAAGTCCCTCATCACTTTTATAAAAACAATCATTTATCTTCTTTACCAATGTTTCTCGTCATACGAAAACATATTAACACAAACTGAGTATCTTAAGTATATGCCTTAACCGAACCGTTTTCGTATCAACCGACATTTTGCGAGAATATGATTTTTGTTTGCATATCTTCTGTATCTACTGGACAATGTTCAGAATCCCAGTTTGATACAAAATTAATCCAATAAACCATTATATTCATGAGAAAAAAGTGCAGCAGTAGCTACATCTGTACAGGACGTCCCATTTTGGATGTTTAGCATGGCAGCTATGTGCAATACTGCAATAGAAATAAAAGATTGCCCCATCTTCGTATTCAATTTTCGAAGGAAAATTCATTGGTTAAAACAGATCCTACCTATCTTCTTCTGTTATGAATTATTCCAGATTTGTCAGTTTTCCTGAATTTCGGCATATGCCAATATCTTGGTTGCTATCAAAATTAGGTGATAGCTATTCTCACCCTCTAGGAGCACTTTTTCGATTGACATATAGGGACATATTCAAATTTTAGAATAAAAGTATAATCTTTTGTTTCTTAAATGTAAAAATCATAGTGAATTTGAAAATACTTTTTTCTTTTTCCAAACATATACAGGGTGAGGCGTAATGAAAGGGCGTTTTCGGAATGAGAATAACTCTACTGTTTTCTAACGTAGCACATTTTCAATGACGTAAAATGAAAGCTTAAATGTTACCATTTAGTGTAGAAAAGTGAAAAGAATCATGTTCTGAAAATGAAATCAGGCAGATGATGTCCGTGTTCCGCAGCGTATTGCAGTAGTCGATTCTCAAATTTCTGCATCACCCGTTCTAACAAATCGGTGTCGATTGTCTAAACTTCTCTTTTAGTGGGTTCTTTCAATTCTTGCAGATTTCGAGATTTATCGACGTAAACTTTAGCCTTCAGGTTTCCCCATAAAAATGATCACATGCAGTGGAAATCGAGGAACGAGGGGGCCACGGCACATCACCAATTTGAGTGATTAGTTACATAACAAGGAAAAATACTACGCACAATTTATATTGAGGATGTGGCTGTATGTGCCTCGCCACCATCCTGTTGGAACCAAACATTTCTTTTGTTCATTCTTAGTCGTCGCAATTCTGGGAAAAAAGTTCTCTAGCATGAATACATATCGCTCAGAGTTTACATTCACGGTTGTTTTTCTCTCATCCGCGAAAAAATATGGCCCAATCACACCAAGAAGGCTTATAGCTCTTCAAATAGTGACTTTTCATCGTGAAGTGAGGATTGATGCAGGTCGCGGGGGTTTTCTGCTGCTCAATATCGGCAGGTTTGTTCATTAACCAAACTGCTCAAATGAAAATGAGCCTCATCACTCATCATTATCACTGGTTCATTTTCATCATTTTCATTTTCTCGGCAAACTGCTGGCGTTGTGCCAAATCTCCTTTATTGAGGAGATGGACAACCATGAGCTTATAGGGTGAAAATGGAGGTTTTGGTTTAAGATTCTGCATTTTGAAGTACTGCAGTTCGTTTTCGGACGGCTTTGAATTATAGCTTGTCTCACCCTTCCCACGTAAGCTGGTGTCCTTACACTTCGGGAATGACCTCGAGGATTCGAGTTCATTGATGATGCAGTAGTTCTGAAATTCTGTACCCATCAGATAATTGTGTCATGTTTCGGAACTGAGGCGTTACGACCAATATTGAAACGCTGACAAAAGCGCCGCTGCATGACAATGACTGCAAAAGCACGGTGATCTCTGGTCAAGATAATCATTATGAACTAAACGGTAACGCCTCTTGAGTTGAATAACCTCAGCCGCTCCCCTCTACTCCCTCATCGTTACGTGTACTACCCGTTCCAAAAACGCCCTTCAATTACGCCTCTCAATGTATATATATATATATATATATATATATATATATATATATATATATATATATATATATATATATATATATATATATATATATATATATATATATATATATATATATATATATATATATATGTGACGTTTCTTAGTTATAAGGCGTGGCAACATCGGGGATATTTTCCAATTGATTCTGGGTGTATTTTGGACACTTACGCCTTTTACGATATTTACATCCCGCATTCAGTAATTCTCGCCTTATTGTCTCATGAAAAGTACGAAATATCCTGAATAATTTTCGTAAAGATGTTCCTACTGTGTCTCTTGCTCCTTCTAAGAGCCTGTTTCTACGTATTTCATTCAAAGCCTTCGGTCGACCACTTTTTGGCTAATTCAAGTATGGTATTCCTTGCTCACATTCACGCATTACCCGATGAATAGTTGTCTTAGAAATATTCTGACCACGAAAAATGTAGATGATTTCACGCTTAGGAACTCGCCCAACTAAATCGTAAATACTCCTTCGAAGTTTTAATTTGTAAGCCATATTAGCGAACTTATTCAGACTTTTGACAGAAGGAATACACAATATAAATCATAAATGACATCTTTTAATCACGGCAACTAGATTTTCCACGAATTGCGGGAACTATGCATGAAAAAACTTTTTCCGAAGACCTTCGTGACATACGTTATATGAAATAGAATAAACATCCAAAATTTAAACGAATTGATATCAAATCTCATTGAAATTTCGCCAAAATCAAAAAATAGCATGTTCACTAAGAAAAAGGAAGAAGGTACAAACAACAACCCGTTTCGAATCCGCAACTTAATTTACCATCACCCTTACTAAGAGAATATATGCAAAACATGGAATTTTCTGAATATTTTCGAATAGTTCCGAAAACTAATATATAGAAATGTTACTCATGATTTTTCGTCATAATAAACAAATCATCAACATTCACATAATAAAAGTTTTACACTGAAAGGCGTGCCTCTAAAAGTGATGGTTTATACTAGAGCATATATTAAAAAAGTTATTACTCAACTGCTTCTAAATTGAATACCCACCTTCCGTCTGCGGAACACAATGTTATTTCCATTCACAATTCGATATGTACAATTTATACGAACAGAGATGATTTCAATTTGAACTTCTGATGGGAGAAACCCAGTCTCGTTCCATCTGAAATAACACGGTACGTTTTCTCCATCTCCTGACATTCGATTTACGTAGATAGAATATTCGCAAGTCGGTTCATATCGAATTCTACCTTTCTGAATAACGAATTTGAAAATGTAATCAAGTGAAAACATTTCGATATTTAAAAATAGACTGGAATTATTTTCATTCTCTCATTCAATTTGATATCAGGTTTAGTATTTCAAGAAACAAATAAATGAAGGAATAAATTAAAAGTAATCCTTCGTACTTGACTAATTATACTCTCTATAGGCTTAATTATGTATCTCGTCGTCCCAGAATTAAAATGTTCTATACGCCAAACGTAATTGTTCAGGAGAAGCTTTTAATATTTCAAGTATCGTTTCTGACTACCTCCTTATTTGAATCACCTCGAAGAAAAACTATGATAGGAGGTTATTCATTCTCATGGGTTGTTATAGTAATTTTTTTAAGGGAGTGATACTTAACTTGAAAATGCGGAAAAACTGAATTAGATAAAGAACAAAATGTGCATTTTTCAGATTTTTTTTACTAAAGAACAGGATAAAGAACAAAATTTTGGATATAGAACGAAATAATAATATCGATCAGAGTTTAACAACTCAAACAAAAATGAATCACAAAATAATGTCAATAATTCAGAACAAAAATCACAAACATATTATTTTCCTACTGAATTCTCGACTCTCAGAATTTGCAAATGAAAATCTCCCTCTTCTTCTGACATCTGTGGAATCATTTCGAATAAATGTTTCTTTTTCTTATCTGAAATTGGTACCGACTTGTATGGTACTACTGGGATACTATCATTAAAATCTACCTGTAGTTTCAAATTCATTCTTCTGGCATATCCTAGCTTTATGGTCTTCATATTTTTGTCGAAAGATTCCCGGTAACTGATATTCATTTCGACTTTCTTTTCATAGACTAAATGTTTCACTTTCGTATAAGGAATAGCGTTATAAGTGTATCTAGCAGAGAATGACTGATAGTCTGAATAGTCTTTAGGCATCATTTGGATTATTTCAAAACTTAGGTTCCATTATTTCGGAATTTTCAATAACAGTCTGATCAAGGTACGAGGAGACCAGATATCCATATGGCAAACGTTCAATGCAGCTATGAGCATTGTCTATTTCTTGAACATTTCCATGCCCAGGTTCTCCAAAATTTTGTTCGATCACCACAATATTTCTAGCTTCTGCAGATTGCAAAAAGCTTCGAAGAGCAAATGACATAATAGAATTTTTGTTCTGTGGTACGAGCTATCGGACCATAATATCAATTTTTTTATTTGTGGATCAATGGCAATTTTCTTCAAAATCTTTATTAATGCTGATGCTATACGAATTCCCTCACGCCCACTTAAAAATTCATGCCATGGGGCGTTGTAAATTTTATCATTTATGTTAAGATGAGCGCTAAAATTATAACAACAAAATTTCATTCTATAGAAGTTTTTCGTAATATTTGATTTTGTCATCTTTGTTTTTTTCTTCATATCCTAATTTTTTCGAATGCTATGCTGATTATATAGTAGGGTTTCTTCGTTCTTTGGGTTTTTATTTTGTTCGTATTTTGCACATTTATAACAACTGTCTTTTTTCGACTTGAAAAAGATATATAAAGAATGAAGATTTGCTCATAAATGTTGAACTTCACAGGATTTTCTGTGCTTTCAAAGTACAAATTATACATTCTCCTCATAGTCAAATTTCTTTCTAAATATTTTCTTTTTGTACTAGCTCTACAATAGTGTGAATTAACTGTTGGAAATGACATAATGTGGAAAAAAGAACCTTTTTCTTTTTTTCTTTTGATATAACTTTCTTGGGATGCTTTCTTTGTAATAGGGTTCGGGGCAAACCAGTCGGGTGATTTACATTATGCTTAAAAAAATAGTACACCCTTTGCTTGCTTATATTCAATGTGTTCAAGAAATATTCCTGACATACCCGAACATTAGCTCCAGAAATATTAAAAAGTACTCGTAGAAATATGTTTTCTGACTGACTTCCTTAACTGTTCTTTTGCGGAGAGCAGCGAATCGTCTTATATGTTTAGAATAGAAACTAGTGAGCCCATTAAGATTGCCTTTTATATCTAAATAGCCAATATAATAAACGCGTAATATACTGAACGCCTTTTTATATCCAACTCTATCTATACTGAACGCCTTATTATTTTCACTTCATTATTCAGATATTTACTCAATAGTTCTTTATGTTACATGGAAATCTCTCATATATTACCTCAGTCATCCTTAGGGTAACGCAGCTTCCAGTATTGTTTTATGGATATCATCAACCTCACAAATTTCAACACTATCACTACTATCCCAATTCAAAGGGATACATTAAATTTGAAAATCTCAATTTTCGCCAATTGAGCTAGCTTAAGATGAAATTAAAAACATTTCAATAGAGATTCAAAAAACGAATTCTTCAATCACCCTTTAGGCATAGAAATTCAATCATCAATAACTCTAATATTATTTCACAATATTCCAAATTTCTAGTTCCAAAAGTATTAAATATATACTTCAGAAAGATCAATATAAGCAGATCTACAGTTTCAAAGTTTTAATTTTTACTCAATAGTTCTGATTCGTATTAGATCAGATGAGAATCCAATAAGATTCATGAATTATAATAAACAACAAATATGAGCTTGAAACAGCAAGATGGAAGAATGACTTCTCAAGTATATTAATGAAATAGAAAATGAAAGTTCTTCTCAAATTAAAATTTGAGTGTTCACTACTGAACACATAGTAATTCCACCTTATGTGGTTGCCCTATATGTAACTATTTTGTATAAATTCAAATTGAACAAAACTCACACAATTTGCTTACCAGAAAAAACAACCATCTTCTGAATTGAAGTGATCTTATGGAAAGCAGAAATGAGATCCACAAATTTGTGAATTACATTATGGACCCTCATATACAATACGATGATATTAACTATATATCAGTTTCACTGTTTCTTGTAACTGTCAATTTCCTAGATCCTTAACTGTCGAATTGGCAGTTGGTTTCGGGCAGTCAGCTTCTTATAAACTTGCTCTCTAATAATTGAAATTTCTATTCTTCAATATTACTTCTCTTCAATTCATTTTCTTGTGAATTTTTATAATAAACTATGAAATGAAAATGAAAGGAAAAAATTGCATTAAAACAACTTCGTATTTCCATATTACGTGATAAGCATACTCATTTTACACAATTATATGAAATACCTATAGTACAACTACCCATTACAAAAATTGTCAAATTGCTTAGTATTCTCCAAGTAGTAGTTGAATTTTTTCCAAAATATGAGTCGCATAAGTAGCAGCATGTTTCCTGTGACTTTCATGAATCTTGGATTGAAAGTTGTAGTGGTACAAAATGAAACGTCATATGCTACTTCTACATTTTTGAACATCATGTTTCCCACTATCAGACACCTATACCAGAGAAACTTTCAACTTCATATCAATGAGGAATTCCTGTCATTCATTCAACAAACTTGATGAAATTTCCTGAGAAACAGTAACTCTGGGTTATGAATGGAAGGAACTCACAATTATTACCTTTTGTGCAAATTTGAGATCTTATTTTCTTTGGTTCAAACTTGAACATTGTCAAACACATTGAATCTCATCAACTTTTACATTGGAATAATTGTAGAATAGAAACTTACTTCCACTTGAATAAACTGAAACGAAAATTCAATTTGAAATGGCACGGTCATATTGACATCCAGCTTGAAATATTTTAATACACATATAACCTCAAGTGGATAGCTTTCAATATTCATATGATACATACTCTAAATGACCTAACGAAAACTTTATTGAATTCCTTCCAGAAAATATAATATTATATAAAAGAGCTCAATACCTATTAATAGCAACTCAAAGGATATCTCCCATCATTTTGTAAGATCCTCCAATTGATTAGTTAAAAATACTAGTAATTCCAGGACATTTTTCAATGCATGGAGGTTAAAATAACCATGAAAGAAAAATTAAATATGTGAATTCTGAGTACATTTCTTGAGCATGCCTAAAAAATATACATTAAATTACATGAATAATCCTCAGATTACATTCACTTACCTTTCAAACATTATTTAAGTCTCCTCAATTCCTTTGTATTATAACATTTCGTTTGAATCATATTGTTTAGGTTAGAATAACCACAGAATGTTAAATTTATGTATTTTGAAAGTCTATCGTTTCTTTCCTTATACAAATTATACATTAACATGGATAAAATAAACATCAAACTACGATCACTTACCTCTAAAAGTTTATTTCAAGTTTCGTCAAACTTTTCATACAAATAAAATTCGGAATCACTTGTTTTGACAGACCGAATATAAGACTAATTGAAATAAGGTTAGATTCGATTGTCACTCAGAAGAGAGAGAGCACTATATTCTAGATGTTGTTAGTACCGAAATTATGTTGGTGAAAATCAAAGTTACTAACTATTTCCATCTCACTATTTTCGTTCAGAAGAGAGAGAGAGCATTAAATTTTACACGTTGGTAACGCTCACTTCCGACATTGAATAGCGATATAAGGGGCAGAAGGAGCGGTGACTGGCTCCACCCCCGTGTTTCCGTTCTATTCTTCGAAAATGTAGGTCTCAAATTCGAAAATGAAGTCGTGACATGACGATTTCTCGTCGGGACCCGATCTCGAGATATGTAGGATTTGTTCGAAGATCGAATCCTTTCTCCTGGTGACCCCGTTTGAGTAGGATGGTTTAAACAAAAAACCGTATTTTGACAGCTCGAGGTTTGTTTATTTCGCGAATTTCTGGCCGTCGAAGATTTTCGGAATATGGAAAGTAGAGCGAAAATTTGCGAAAGTCGGCCGATAGTCGATTTTTCAGTTTTCCCGTGATTTATGAGAATTTAACTATTGCGGCGCAAAATGCGAAACTCGAGGCTTTTTCGTCGTCCAGGTTTCGTAGCGATCGAAAGCGATAGAAATATTTTGTATAGTTGCAAAAGTTCATAGAAATTATCCCCTCCATCCAGGACATTTCGGAGACATATTTTATCTTCGCTTTTTCGGAACTTTTTTCCGGAATTTTCGCCTGATCGACCTCTCTGATCGCCCTCCGAAAGATCCGAGTTATCGATTCCGAAGAAATCTCGTCGTTTCGACGTTCCGTTCGCCCGGGGCGAGGTTTCCGCGAAATTTTTCGAAAAATCGTCGCGCCTCCGTCGTTCGAGCTAGGGACTCGAATTTTTCTCGGATCTTCCTCAAACGTTTCTCTACCGGAAAAATTATTCGCGGAGGCCTTTCTCCACGCCGACCCTTTCTTCCGCCCGGTTCAAACTGCAACCCTCCCTCCACTTTCCTCGAAATAAGGCTTAATGCTTTACTATTATATGGATGAACTTTTTCTTGTCACTTAATTTCCAAAAGGATTCATCAATAATTTTCAGCTCTTCTTCGGTAATGTTCTCTGAATAATAGACATTTTTCAGAGTGACACATTTTTCGCGCAAACTTCTTTGTGGTACCTTAGAACCTTTCATATATATATATATATATATATATATATATATATATATATATATATATATATATATATATATATATATATATATATATATATATATATATATATATATATATATATATATATATATATTCTTTTGAAACAGAGAGGATTTACAAAAATTCGAATAATTGGATTTACAATAAATGCTTATATCTAATAATGTGTGTGCTCAGGAAAATGTAACAGGGGAACCATACTCTCTTGCGTATGATTCAATAAACGAGTGAAAAATACCTGAGGAAAAAACTCGTTTCCCTGAGGCTATTGCAGTAGTAATAGCTTTTCTGTTTATGTTGTGTTAGTGTCGTGTCGTACATAAAGTGTACCAAAGATTTTTCTGCTTAGCAGCTTAAATTTTCATCTTGCAGTCCATGATTTCCAGACGAAGACAAGGGTGAAAGGAAGGGGGTTTGGGACAGGAATCTGTGACAGTGAAAAAAGAAAACCAGCAGAAAAATATTTCAACAATTATACCTGATTCTTATATGTCTAAACACACTTGAATTTAAGAGAAGATTTTACATAGCAAGCAAGACCATAAAAAGGACAAAAGAGATAATCAAAAAGTTCTTAACCTGCGATATTTCCTCTTACGCGGAGATGTTCTTCCGTCGCAGTGTGAGTCTCCTGAAACATAATCACTTCCTTGTTCTTGCTTGCCAATTTTGAAGTATAATCGCTAAATCCCTTCAATATTCAAACTCAAAAAACAATTCCCTCTCTGTTTTACCGAGAGAGCTCCGATGGCTAGGTTCGATCTTCTAAGTGATGCCGATTATGATCTATAGATGTTCTAGAATCATTATGAACCCAATAATTTGAGTTGACATCTCCCATATATTATTTCTTCGTATTTCTTTTTTATTTAAAAAAAAAATTTGCGAAAAAATTTTGACATTCGTTCTAAAAATATGACAAATGTCATCGAGGATTACTCCACTGTAATGGCAAAATTCTACAATTAATAAAACCATGTGGAAAAGAAGACTTGGAACTCGCGGTAACTTTTGTACGGACGTTGTTTCATTATGATAAAGCTCCTCCAAAGCAAAAGCATTATCGGTGATTTTTTGAAAAGTACTGAAATAGAAGATTTTCTTTAGATTTCCTTATGATGAAAATGAAGAGAGTAATAAATTCCATAATTTGTGGCAGGACATTGTTAATGCAGTGATTGTATTTCAATTTTTGTTATTTTGAGGTTAGAAATGAGATCTCAGTTAATAAAATTAAATAGTTACTGATAATCACTCGTAGAACAATCAGTCGGTTTATCGGGAGGTGTACTTTCACTAAACACATCTCGAGACACATTCAATTGTCTGTTTCAACAATATAACAACACTGAAAATACAACACCAGTACGTTATTTATTCGTGTGAAAATGTAAACAAATGGATATAGAACATGCTAATTCTGCACCGCCCCCACCATGGACATAAAACATACAGACTTATTTGGGACTTGTGGGCGGTTTATAGAACATCATAACAATGGAGTATCTCATGGCACAATCTAATATTTTAACTTTGTTATGAACGATTGGATGTAGAATACCTGATTATTAAGAACTTGAAAAAAGAAATCCTCAAAATGGGAACACTATTTGATTAAGTTGAAGTTTTAAATTTCAATGGTATGAATAACTCAAATTATGAAAAAATGGATATAGAACAATATAATTCTGGGTCAACGATCTGTAAGTTAGAAATTAGAGGACCCACCATCACCTGTCCAATGATTAATTTGACCATTTATATATGCCTTGTGTAAGATTCCTTTTATGGATGAACCATATAGCTGTATCATAGACAGATCGAGCATTCTAATTCATAATCTTTAGCTTTGAATCACAAATTATTTGCCTATTTAAACCATATCCTTTGTGATTCCAAGGCCAAAACTCCCAAATCAGGCTGGTGGCAAGAGTAAACAGTCTGCCAACGGGTAGCCTACGCCACATCAAAATTATGAAGACGGGAATCAGGTGCCGTCAGGCTAACATTCAGCATTCCAAGGTAGCTTTCTACACTCTAGTAAATGTATCTTGAATGAAAACATTGATTTGGCTTTCGATCAGGAACCATGGCACGCCAACCGAGGTTCAGTTGGCGGATTCGGACATGTACCACACCAGGTACTGTACTACTATCGTGGCGAGAATCCGAGGATTTTTATCTTTATCAACAACAGAAACGATAATTTTCTACTTACCGAATTCTGTAACATAGACACTACCTGTGTACTGAAGAGCGTGGAACATTAATTTGATGATCGTCTCTGCATATTTTCTGGGAGACTCTGATGAATGCGCACCTGAGATGACTCGTAACATAGCTAGTTATTGCAGGAGGAAAAATTGTTTGTGACGCTAATGAATACCACTCCGTGTGGGGCAGTTCTAACGTCAAGGCGAGAGGTGAAACTCTTGTCGACTTCCTCATGGCAGAAGCTCTCATTCTATTGTATAGAGGATATAAACCTTACTTTGTGATGAGGAATTGCACTGAGGTATAGGACATCACTTCTGCTCAATAAAATCTCGAGGAGAGGTATGTCAAGTGAACCTTCGGGTTCTGATCACAGATACATTCAATTAACTATTGAGTCTGTGCATAGACCTGTGGTTAAATATCAAAAACCAAGGAGCACCAGCTGGAAGGATTATAAAACCAATTTCAGTACTAGTCGTGAAGAAGTTGAGCTTGTGGCTGAGGAGGTATCCATGTCAATCACGTCGGCGTATCATGATAACTGTCCACTAAGAAGACAGCCTGAGGACAGCAGAACTTCCTGATGGAATCCTGTCCTGGAAAGAAGCCAGAGCACCGGTACTACCTATTGGATCTGTGAACGACTTTGACAGTTTCTTGATATCAGTGATAACTGTGACACCGTCGCCCTGAAGAATCTTGCTAAAAGGCCAAAAGAGGACGATGGGAAGAACGATCGTCAATCCCGGAGCAGTTACGTGGGCGATTCGCTCATTTAAGCCATTTAAGGTATCCGGGGACGATAGCATCATTCCTGCCTTTCTAGAGTAAGGGATGAACGTCCTCCTTCTATACTTTATTAGGCTCTTTCTGTCAAGTATGGCCTGAAATGTTGTTCCGACTAGCTGATGGAAGGTTAGGTTACACAGGCTATTCAGATGGCAAAGCTTTTATTTTAATTTAAGCACACAGTTGTTTCAAATATTGAAACATTTTATGCAAAGCTGCTTGACATAAGTCCAGTCTTTGTAGTAACTGGTTAATCAACAAATCTGTTACTTCTGAAACAATCCTTTTTAGTACTAGTTGACTTAGTGAAAACTAATGTCCCATGATCAGAATAGTGGAAAGAGCAAAGTTCTCTCAAACGTTGAGCAAAGCTGTTTACCTTCAAGATTCCTTCATGAAGATCCATGAAAAGTTGTTTATGTATTGACTCGTTTTCTTATCTAGCCAAAATAAAATGATATTTGTGCAGGCAATTCAGATGGATTCGAAGTAATTTTTTAGAGAGTCCTGCAAATTAAGTCATGTTCTATGAAAGTTGAACAAAAAGAAAAGAGCCAACTTTCTAAAAATAAATCAAAATAGTTTAACATTTCTGCGTACATCAAAGCTATCAGAAAAATGATCCAAATTCAAAATACCAGGAAATAGTTATTACAACAATCGAAAATCATCACAAATAAACTCGAATGATTTTTAAACTCTACTTTCCTTTCAGCTTTAAATTTTAACACGTAACGGCTAAATATTAATGTATCACCCCTTTCTCCCCTCCCCAACAGTCTTGGAGAAATTGGAAATATACATGGAAATTCAAAGTTCGAGACATACAACCCCCCTTTTTCAACTAAAGACCTGTATCCCTCCTGCTCAGATTAGTCAAGTGTATTGATACAGACGAATTACCATCTTCCATAACGTTACGTAACACCGTCTGGCTGATTCGATTGCTCTTCGATCTCTGATAAAAACATTTGCTATATTTAGTCAACATGATGAAATAATTTAATGCACTAGGCGGCATTCGCCGCAGTTTCGATTGGATAAAGAATTACCTCAAAGGTCTCTAATATTTTCACTTCGGCTTTAGAAGCGATTGGCCGAAGATCCTTCATTGGATGCCTGACATTTGTACACATAATTAAGCCATCATGGTTCACTTACATTCTCTCTATTTAAGATAAGAAAAGTATGTATACTAGAGGGTCTATAGAAGACGCAGGCATTTTTGGTTTCCAGAGACATATCACTGAGGTGTAAATTTCAAAAAGTCGACCTATACTTCTGTCAGCCTGACAGAACACAGTGACTATAACTCTTGAACTGAAGCTAACCTTAGTTCAGGTACATTTATGAGGAATTCACATCAAAGTGGAAAATAAGATGCTATAAACTTATTCAATCGATAATTTTGGCATTCTTAATAGTGTCTCAGAAAAACTTGAATTCCCGATCTTAGGATATTCAAGGCAAATGTCATTGAAATCATTTTGTTATCTCGCTTCCAATAGTTTCCATTAGTAAATCTATCAAAATATCTTGAATTCAATTGACCAGGCTTTTACATCACAGCAATCCATTTTCACAAATACAGGTACGATGATTTCTACTAAAATATATTAATAAATGCTCGACGCGTTTCAATACTCAGGATCTTTGTCAAGAGCGAATAAATACTACAAATATTTCTTGATAACCTATATACTTATATACAGGGTGAATTGCGTGTACAACGTTATACCACAGATTCGTCAGCTGGAAACAAGTCGATCTAAGCCAACTTACCTATATGAAAAGTTTCTTCGTTAAGCCGCTAGAGGTCGCCAAATCCGAAGATTTGTTTTCTTATTCTTCAAATAATTCGAGAACGACTCGATGGATAGAAACCTCATTTGGTATGAGTAATTGGGTGCCTTATTCAGGTCTTTTAGTGATCCACTCAATGACCTTCACGTTTTACAAGTGTCCCTAAAAACTTGAAGGTGTTTTTAATCAACCATAATTTTTCAACTGTCTGCGTTTGAGCAAAACTGTTTCAAACATTGAGTAGGCAGGCTAATTATCAAACTTTTCTGTCTCTTGAGAAATTTCGATATGATGAGCGGTTCAATCACAATTTTTAATTTCATGATTTCATTGCTTCAACCACCTAGCGAGTCAAAAGTATTCGATCATGTTGGCTTTGGACTTATTACTGTGTCTGGTAGAAGGTCATTTTATTAGGCTCGACAACCAATTGTTGACACAACAGTGTTCCTTAAGTTCTTAACTAGGTATTTTGGTGATTTTTTTATCACTATTAGGTACAGTAATTATGAAATTGTTGATATGGTTATGGTGTACGGATTTTGTCGAGGCAATGGACGTGAAAGCGCTGAAAGATTTCTAGATTGCATAGTGCCGAACCACCAAACATTTGGAAATCTGGAGAAGCGCCTCCGCGAGAATGGTTGTTTCAAGCCCAGGAATTTGGATCGAGGACGACAACGAACAGTGAGAACGCGAAGAACAAATTTTGGACATGGTTGAGGAAAATCCAGAATTAAGCACGCGGCGTTTAGGCTTGCAGTTGGTCGTTCCTAAAATAATTATTCATAATGTCTTGAAGGAACAATTATTTCATCCTCATCACATTCAGAAAGTTCAGGAATTATTTCCCAATGATCTTGAGAATCGCCTAACTTTCTTCCGATTTAGACAAGAGAAGAGAACTCAAGGTCTCCACTATTTATTGACGAGTGCACTTTAACTAGGTCTGGCAACACTTACCTTCACAATGAACACGTGTACAGTCTCGAAAATCTACATGCCTTTACAAGTACACATTGTCAACAAGAGGTTGTCAAGCATAATAAAATGACAATCTGCCAGACTACAGAAACAAATCCAAAGCCAACATGGTCAATATGTGTTATTTTTGACCTGCTATGTGGTTGAAGTAATGAAATCATCGAATTGAAAAACTGTTTTTAGTGATTGAACCGATCATCATATCAAAATTTCTCAAGAGACAAAAAAGTTTGATAATTATATTATATGATTATATTCTCAATGTCTGAAACAGATTTGCTCAAACTCAGACAGTTGAAATATTAATTTTGATTAAAAAAACGTTCGAATTTTTAGGGACACTTGTGAAACATCAAGGTCATTGAGTGGACCATTAAAAACGTGAATAACGCACCCGATTACGAATACCAAATATGGTTTCTATCGATCAAGTCGTTCTCGAATTATTTGAAAATATGAAAAAACTTTGTAATCGGCGACCTCTAGCGGCGAAATGAAGAAATTTTTCATATAGGTAAGTTAGCCTAAAGCGACTTATTTCGAGCTGGTGAATCAGCGGAATAACTTTTTTTCACGCAATTCAAGGACAATCTGTATACTAAAGAGGTAATCCACTCAGAGGTATCTGTCTTTGAGGTATCATTAAGAATTCTTGGCGAATACCTGAATTTGATATTTTCAAGTACTTCCAGAAGATTGAGTTTTATACCTCTATTCTCTGAATGTAGGATTTTAAATTCTGAATTGAAAGAATGACTGTTTACTTTAAGATGATTTGAATAATTTTTTCCATTGATGAAACTGCGTTTATATTCTGACATTCTAACATAGAAATTTCTTCCTGTTCTAGTTATATAAAAATAATTGCAATCTGCACATTGCCATCTATAAACACCTGGTTTATTTTCTATTATTATTCTATTAATTGGAGACTTACAATTTCTGATAAATGAACTTGTTGATGTTCTGAACGCTATATTTAAATTTCAATTTTTAAGAAGGATTTCACATTATTGCTAATATTGACTATATATGTTAAACTATTACATTTTTTGGTTTGGTGTTCACCAATTGGATGTGTATGTTGTAAAACTAATTTTTGTTTTTCTTATATAAAATGCTGCTAATTAAATTTGTATCATAACTGTTATTTATTGCGACTTTTTTATCAATTTCAATTCTTTAAAATAATTTTCACTAGACTTGCTTAAGAGTCTATGTATATAGCTATTAAATGCTGCAGCTTTATCTTGGTAAGGATGTGCCGATATATTTTGAATTGTGATATCTGGATGAGAAGGTTTATGATAAATTGAAAACTGGTATTTATTGTTTGATCTTGTTATTGTTAGGTATATGAAATTGATCGAATTTTTCTGTTTTATTTCAGATGTGAATTTTATTCTTGAGTGCAAGATGTTGATGAAATTTTCGAATACAGTGAACTGTCTGTTTGTTCCTGTGAAACACACAATAATGTCATCGACATATCGATACCAATATAGGAAATGTTTACTAACCGGGTGTTTATGAATAGTTTTTTTTATATTATACAAGAAGATTTCTGCGAAAAAAGGGCTGAAGGAGTTTCCCATTTTAAGCCCCCATCACTTTTATAAAAAGAGTCGTTAAATAAAAAATAGTTTTAAGATATGCAAACATCTAATAAAGCCATAATGTCAAATTTATTTCGTGGATTCGTCATATTTTGTGTTAACAAATTATTGATTATATTATACAGATCTTTCGGTGGAATACTTGGAAACAAATTATTGATATCAAATGACGCCAACTTTGCATTACTAGGAATGACAATTTTTACTTATCAAATCCTTTGAATTACGAATTGAAGAAGACGGTTTACTATCACAAAATTTTAAACCATTTTTTCAATTCGTAATTCGAATGGTTTGGTAAGAAAACTAGAAAATATGGTCATCCCAAGTAATTCATCCTTTGATATCGAGAAATTGTTTCCAAGTATTCTACCGTAGGATCCGTATGATATAATCAATGAATACGTTTTCAAGTATTTCACTGAAAGATGCGTATCATATAATCAATGATTTGTTAACACAAACTATGAAAAATCCACGAATTAAATATGACATTATGGCTTTATTGTATGTTTACATATCTCAAAACTATTTTTTATTTAACCACTCTTTTTATAAAAGGGATGAGGGACTTATAAGGGAAAACCCTTAAGCCCTCTTTTAGCCGAAATATTCATGGACAATATGGAGAAAACAATTCATAAATTACCGCTTAGTAAACATTTCCTAAAGTCAATGACTTTATTGTGCGTTTCAATACAACACTGTATTCGAAAATTTCATCAACAACCTGCACCCAAAAATGAAATTCACTTCTGAAATAGAACAGAACATTCGATCAATTTCCTAGATCTAACAATAACATGATTAAATAATAAACACCAGTTTTCAATTTATCATAAACCTTCTAATACAGACATCACAATTCATAATATATCGGCACATCCTTACCAAGATAAAGTTGCAGCATTTAATAGCTATATACATAGTCTCTTGAGCACCAATCTCAGGTGAAAAGTATTTTAAAAATTGAATTTGATAAAACACATCGCGATAAATAACCGTTATGATAAAAATTTAGTTAGCAGCATTATATAAGAAACAACAGAATTTAGCTTTACACAATATATATCCATGAACACCAAGATACAAAATTCAGTTGTTTAACATTTATAGGCAATATCAGCAATTATGTGAAATCCTTTCTTGAAAATTAAAACTTAAATATAGTGTCCAAATATCAACAAATATAGGTTCATTCATCAGAAATTATAAATCCTCAATTAATGCAGAAAATAAATCAGGTGTCCACAGATTGGAATGTGCAGATAGCAATTGTTTTCATATAGGTAGAACAGAAAGAAATTTTAATGTTAGAATCTTAGAACCTAAACGCAGTTTCATCAAGAGAAAACCGATTCAAATTATCAAATCATCTTTGGGAAAATGAATCTTCATGATCATTTAGACATAAATAACTCACCCTTATTAAACTTGTCTCCTAAACACTTATTCAGATACAAAAAGCTCTAAGTGGATAACCTCTTTAATATATATTTTATTGAAGAATATTTGTAGTATTTATTCGCTCTTAACAAAGATAATGTGTATCGAAAGGCTTCTAGTATTTATTCATATATTTAAGTAGAAATCATCGGTTACTTGTATCTGTCAAAATTTCTTAAAATTGTCTACCCAACTTTATTTTTATACACTTAAACGTCTTTGAAAAAACCTCGTAGAATTGTAGATACAAGGTTCACACTATATTATTTGGGATACTACGAAACTATGAGATTGAGAGGAGACAACGTTGATCTGGTCTGTAATTACAGACCATCATCCTTCATTAGTAATGATATGACTTCAGTTGAGTCACGACTCCCACAGACTGAACATGATAAGGACTATCTCTTAGCGAAACATGAAGTTCTACAACGATTTGGCTGGTTTAATTAAAGAACAGTCTTGAATGGTTTCAGCGCGCATTTGACCATGAAAACACATCACGAGCAACTGCGTTTTTGTGGTATAGTAAATTCGAAAGAGGGCGGGTATAACTTGATGATGAGCCACGTGCAGGTTCCTACCCGCCTGGAGAGATGTGTCAACCCCAAGCCTAAAAAAAACGCAAAGATCTGCC
Source organism: Cryptolaemus montrouzieri (assembly GCA_013387265.2). Classification (NCBI taxonomy): domain Eukaryota; kingdom Metazoa; phylum Arthropoda; class Insecta; order Coleoptera; family Coccinellidae; genus Cryptolaemus; species Cryptolaemus montrouzieri. Next base: position 46,313,426 of record JABFTP020000185.1, on the reverse strand, counting down.
GAGAAAGTTATGCAAGCGGTTTTCTTTCAGAGTACAGGATTAGTGGAAGCAATTAAGCTTGAACATCACCGTACACTGGCACCCAAGTGATAAACCACACAATATTTACCTTCAGTTATTGAATTAGTCAGGATTTGCGGGATGATATTTCATGATGACAATGCTTTCTCACACACGGCACAGCAGACAGTTGACTTTTCACGTGAACATAAGGAAAAAAACATTCCACATCCACCCTAATCGCCTGATTGAGTTTTGTGTTGATGCTGGTTGTTCTTAAACCTACAAAACCATTGACGTAGTAGACGTGTCATGAAACAAATGGAGATCGATGAATCAATTCATCAATTCATAACTGAAAGCACTCTTAAAGATGACAGGATTCAAGTTCTTCAGTTGTGGAAGCTTCGGTTACAAAAGTGCATTGATATAAATGGGGAGCACTCACAGTATTCATGAATAATACATCGTATAGAATTGATTTCTTCTTCTAAAAACATTTATCATGAATAAATTGAATCATTTATTCATAACTTAATATCTAAAATAATTTTTCAAATACTCAATTGATAATACTTATCTACTTCGTGTAATTGGAAAGTTATTGAGTGAAATAAATTATGTATATCTTATGATTATATCTTATATATCTTAATAGGATTCTCTGTACAAAATGACTTGCTAACTTACATTTTTATTGCATCGCTTAAAATATAAATGCTCCAATTTAATTTTACTGGAGAGCGAAACAACATTGATAGCTGAAATAATTGCGTTATTAAAGCCCTAATGTAAATCTGAAAGTAAAGGAGTAATTTTTCGAAATAAAAATTTCGGTATTGCTTTCAGAACAAGCTAAATTCATGAAGTTAATTGTAGGGTGGTTTGGAGTTAGCTGGTATTCTTGATTGTGAAGATAAAATCTATGGAGAATTTCAAAATCATTCATCACACGAAATATATAAGAAAAACCTGCTGAGCTACAAAATATCCGCAATATAGATCTGACACAAGTCTTTTATAAGTAACAAAAACAAGTTCTGTGTTTTAAGGAATTATACTTAATAATTGCGATTCGCAACGCGTTTCACTACACCGTAGCTTCTTCAGACGAATGCCATTCGTGGAATGTATCTCATGGCTCGTAAATCAGTCAATTTCATTGCTTTTGCCTTATTCTAGCCAAATACTCTTCTAAAATTTCCGAACATCTTTTAGAAAAAAAGTGTGTCAATAATACATGATAGACCTTTAATTTTTCTTTAGGTTCTACAGATTTCAATGTATTCAGCCGGAAAGTGTTCAACTGAATAAATGCTATATACTCCCATTGGGCATTTAGACAACTTCTAGAAATCGTTGTTCTCTTGCTACACAATTACAGTTCTTATCATTACTTATTGCAATAAAAAATTTTTTTTTCGTATCGTTACTCTGGATGATCGGATTTATTCTATCTTCTAGGAAGCTCACCCAAATACTTCGACATACACCGTTCGGTTCACTAATTTGCTCCTCAAAAAAACAGCCAAATTTATCAAGGAAATTGTAGAAAACAAAATTATAGATTTACAGTTTGGCTTTTGTAAACATCAACACTACTTGGAGATCAACTTTGAATTATTTTTTCCTTCTACCTTATTTCTGCCTATTTTCTATTCACTCATCTCGCATTGCTCTTTGTGGTTGAAAGTAAGCCCGAATTGCAAACGTATCATTCTGGTTGCTTATCATAAAGATTCCACATTACTATTGGAGAAACAATCTCCAACCTCAAAAGCGTAATCTCTTTTTTTAAGAAAAACATTTCGTTGAAAGAAATTTTTTTTCGAATGATGAACATTATTGTAACTTTAGATAATATCGATTTCTTCCCGTTTCCTGTTACACTGAGTAATATTCATGAAAAATTTTTGATTCATGGAATCAAGGTGCATATTTATTCTGCCAATTCAGGAGCGATTATCCTTATATTCACAATTTGTCCCGCAATTGGATCATGAATATTATCGTCATTATGGCATGTTTACTGTAACATATTTGTGATTTTGTATAATAAATCAAAGACCACCAAAAGTAATGTCCTCCATTTCGAGTACATTAGTTAATAATAATAATATTAATTCAGAATACAGCCAGCGTCTGAAGTCTGTGCTAAAATCGATGTTGAACTCGGGGAATTTAGTCATGGCAAAATCGTCTGTGATACGAACAACTTTGAAGCGGAAAGAAGGAGGACGCGGATTAATAGATGTTGTCAATTTACACACCGAACAGATAAAAAATCTCAGAGAATTCTTCTCTGCGAAAGCTTTCACTTCTGACCTCCATAGAGTGGTATCGTTGGCTGATAGGGGATATACACCACTAAATCTTGCTACCAGAGATAACCTGCTGAATCTACCGTTCCTATCAGATACTGAAAAACAAGAGCAATGGTCAAGAAAGGAATTACATGGACGACATCACCATGAGATTAATCAACCACACATCGACAAAGAAGCCTCCAACAAATGGTTGATGAAAGGAGAATTATTCGCAGAAACAGAGGGATTCCTTATGGCCATCCAAGACCAAGTGATCGCTACGAACAATTACAAAAAATTTATAATGAAGAACGGAACATTACAAACAGATAAGTGCAGAAAATGCCATATAAGATCGGAGACTATACAGCATATTACGTCCGAATGCGAACAACTGGCCAATACAGAGTATCTTCACAGGCATAATCAAATGTGCAACATTATCAACCAGAAACTTTCACACAAGTACGGACTTCTGAACACCTTCCAGCCATATTACAAGTATCAGCCGGCGCCCGTATTGGAAAATGACTCTATGAGATTATACTACGATAGGCCTGTTATCTTTGACAGAATGGTGACGAATAATAGGCCGGACATAGTGGTGTATAATAAGAGAGCCAGAACAGCAATGCTGGTGGATGGCGCCATACCGAATAATAACAACGTGCTGAACAAGTTCCAGGAGAAAAAGTCCAAATACATAGAGCTTGCAATTGAGATCAAGCAGATGTGGCACCACGATAAAATAGATATTGTTCCTGTCATCGTATCCTCGACTGGTTTAATACCCAAAACTTTGCGTGATAGCCTTAAGAAATTAGAATTGCATAAGAATACCTATATAGAAATGCAAAAACTGTAATTCTTAATACATGTAGGATAGTTAGGAAATTCATGTCAATTATATTGTAATCGAGCCTATTTCCTTTGATTGCTGAATCTGGGAAAGGTAAATTATATCCAGCTAACAGCTGAGATAGTGCATAAATGTTATCACAGAATGGTGACGAATAATAGGCCGGACATAGTGGTGTATGATAAGAGAGCCAGAACAGCAATGCTGGTGGATGTCGCCATACTGAATAATAACAACGTGCTGAATAAGTTCCAGGAGAAAAAGTCCAATTACACAGACCTTGCTATTGAGATCAAGCAGATGTGGCACCTCGAGAAAATAGATATTGTTCCTGTCATCCTATACTCCACTGGGTTAATACCCAAAACTTTGCATGATAGCATTAGGAAATTAGAATTACATAAGAATACCTATATAGAAATGCAAAAGCTGTAATTCTTAATACATGTAGGATAGATAATTTATGTCAATTATATTGTAATCGAGCCTATTCCCTTTGATTGCTGAATCTGGGAAAGTTAAATTATATCCAGCTTACAGCTGAGATAGTGCATAAGTCCACGATAATAAATAATAATAATTACTCGTAATTACAGTGCATGACGGATGGCGAAACATTCAAATATCTAGGATACCAACAAGCCAGATTGCTAGACCTAAAACAATCAAAGGAAAAGATTCGTTCAGAATACAGTCAGCGTCTGAAGACTGCGCTGAAAACAATATTGAACTAGGAAAATATAGTCAAGGCAATTAACACCTACGCCATTCCATTGTTGCTTTACTCATTTGGAATAATCAGATGGACTAAGACAGAACTGGATGATATTCAAAGGCAGACCCGAACGATGCTGACAAAGTACAACAATCATCGTCTGTGATACGAACAACTTTGAAGCGGAAAGGGGAGGACGCGGATTAATGGATGTTGCCAATTTACACACCGAACAGATAAAAAATCTCAGAGAATTCTTCTCTGCAAAAGCTCTCACTTCTGACCTACATAGAGTGTTATTGTTGGCTGATAAGGGATATATACCTCTAAATCTTGCTACCAGAGATGACCTGCTGAATCTACCGTTTCTATCAGATACTGAAAAACAAGAGAATGGTCAAGAAAGGAATTGCATGGACGACATCACACATGAGGTTAACCAACCACACGTCGACAAAGAAGCCCCAACAAATGGTTGATGAAAGGAGAATTGTTCGCGGAAACAGAAGGATTCCTTATGGCCATTCAAGAGCAAGTGATCGTTACAAACAACTACAAAATATTTATTACTAAGGACGGAACATTAAAAACAGATAAGTGAGGAATATGCCACATAAGATCGGAGACTATACAACATATTACGTCCGGCTGCGAACAACTGGCCAATACGGACTATCTTCACAGGCATTATCAAGTGTACAAGATTATCCATCAGAAACTTGCTCACAAGTACGGACTTCTGAATACCTTTCAGCCATATTACAAATATCAACCGGCGCCCGCATTGGAAAATGACTCTATCAGATTATACTACGATAGGCCTGTTATCACTGACACAATGCTGACGAATAATAGGCCGGACATATTGGTGTATGATAAGAGAGCCAGAACAGCAATGCTAGTGGATGTTGCCATACCGAATAATTACAACGTTCTGAACAAGTTCCAGGAGAAGAAATCCAAATACACAGACCTTGCTATTGAGATCAAGCAGATGTGGCACCTCGAGAAAATAAATATTGTTCCTGCCATCGTACCCTCGACTGGGTTAATACCCAAAACTTTGCATGATAGCCTTGAGAAACTAGAATCGCATAAGAATACCTATATAGAAACGCAAAAATCTGTAATTCTTAATACAAGTAGGATAATTAGGAAATTTATGTCAAGTATATTGTAATCGAGCCTATTCCCTTTGATTGCTGAATCTGGGAAAGGTAGATTATATCCAGCTAACAGCTGAGATAGTGCATAGGTCCACGATTATAATAATATTCCTTCATATTTCATGAAATGGGTAATCTTACATTACATGCTTTCATTTATGAACAAATAGAGGTTACTCACAAAAGTAGAAACACTTGTGTGTGAGGGAAAAAACATCTCAAAATTCTGAGTTCAAACATCACCCGAAATGAAACAGACTGAACTCAAACAAAATCTACAACTGACCTAAATTACCGTATCGAAAAAATATGAAACACTCAGAGATTATCAACATTATTATTTGAAATTATTCCGGTTCAATTGTCTTGCTATTGACTCTCTTGATCTGCATTTTATCCAAAGCTTGACCTGTCCCCTGTAGGAGCTAAATGACTTCGTGAGTCTTGGGTGTAAAGGAAGTTCTCTGAACAAGAGCGGCCCAAGATAAGAAAGTGAGTTCAGCCCAAGTTATACCTCTATTTTCGAAAAATTCTCTGCCACTGATACTGACACTATATGCATCCGAATCATAAGTCCGAGCCAGAAATTCCTACCAATACTTTCAGTATGTTGGCTGATTATTAGTTAGAATATGTAGCTTATTGTGGGACTGAATTTTGTGGATTTTCAATTATTTTTTTCGTAAAATCAATGATAACGGTACAGTTAATAGTCTACCTTGGTAACATTTCATTTTGATCAAATTTTTTTTTCTTTTGATAATCGGAGATCTTCGAACTTACAGTAAAAGTAATCAATTCAAGTTATGGTGTACTCACTGACGGAAGTTGAACTTATGCAAAAATGAAGAGAAAGCTTTTCAAAGCACATGTTTCTTCGCAATTTTATCAGTATTAAATAACATTGATTGTATTGTGTCAATGCATGTTTTCCTCGAGCCAGCTGCGATGATGGTTAGTTCTTCAAATTGCTGACTACAAGCTTGAAAACAAACATACAATGGTTATTATTGTAAAGATCACTGTAATTTTGTTATTAGGTTTTTCTTTGAGAGTCACTATAAATCGATTCCCATTAGTGGAATGCAGATCTTGAAATTGATCTTAAATCAAAAGGTTTCAAGAAAATGGTTGGTTCTTGCAGAGCTGGACCTAGTGATCGTTCAGTTGCCTTTGGTTTGCGTTTTAGAGACTAGTTATAGAATAATTGCGAGTTATTTCAGGATCCCATATTATAATAGGATTAAATTTGTTCGTTAAATGATGAAGTTGTGTTGATAACAATAATAAGCGTATATACAATATAATATATAACAAAAGGGTCCTTCAGCCTAAGGCTCTCAACAGTTTGATTCACTAACGATTTCATTTAAGAAATAATATAATATACAGGTGTTACCAGAAGGAATGATAGTGCCTCCACCAAGTCGAACGAACGCACATCCCTTGCGATTTATTCGAAAAATTTCTCGACGTCCCTGTAACTTTTTCATCAATGAAGCTGAAAACCTGAATTTTCAGTTACCAAGACAGTTAGAATCATGTACATTCCTTAATTACATACAGTTATATATTTCAGTTGAAGTTCTTTGAATTTGTCACTGACACTCACTGATAATGAAGATTCTAAGGTAATTCTAGCAGACACAGGAACATTAAATTTTGAATTTGGTTAGTGCATACCATAAAACCATAAGAGAATTAGACCACTTAGAAATTTCAGCTTCATTTCCGAAGTTTTAGGTCCTACTTTCCAGTGGTTGGAATATTCAAGTGTCTTTTACAATATATTCTTCATTATAATAATATATTATGCAATAATTGATATATCATTCATTCAAATTATTTGTCCTGCTAATCTAATTGAACTTCAAGAACTCATTTTACACCAACTCTCACTTATTGTGTTTCCTAAATAAAACTCATCATAAATACTTTTCAAACAATATAACTCGTTTCTGTGAACAGTTATGTAACTATCAACACTATCTGAACTATCCACCCTTCATAATCACTGTAAGCCGGGGTCACACAGCGGTGGTCCAGCACGGTCGGATATTATGAATAGGAATAATAGACTGCAGTTTCGGTCTTATTTGACCTAGTCAGTATTGCATACCCATTCACAACATCAGGTCATACTGCCAGCTACTCATCCCAATTCGTTGGAACATGAGGAAACTTGTAAATGTTGTTGAGCCCTCCAACGAACCGAGACAAAGGCCACACTCACTATTGCCACCGGGAAACCATGATAGCAAAAGGTAAAAAGAAGTCACACTAGTTCGACTATTCACCGTAAAGGTACACGCTCAAGAAAACGATCTGTCGCTCCTCATTCCTATCTGGTCGTCAAGAAGGCATACAGTACTATCAAAACTCTCAAAAATAAATACTTGCAAAACTATCGCGTACACCAGGGGTGCTCAAACTTGAACTACTAGCGATCTACCTCAATATTTTCAGACTACTTACGATCGACTTTGAGAGGCTGCAGGTATGTGTGATGCAGGGTTGTTGTACATACACGATACACCATACCTACCTACCTACCTAGGTAGGGTGTAACGTAGCATTTATAGATATTAGCTTTCCGCACAATATACATTATTTTAGTCAAGGTTTGGGTTAGGTTTAGTTAGGTTCTTCTCTATAGTTTCAAAGAAAAAACTCATAGTTATTCAAATGTGCGACTTTGTTGGTTATTACAAAACAAAAGTTACATATGGTGTTAAACTTAACTAAGGAGTGGCTTTGGATGTTGAAGCGTGGCACTGCATGTCCTCAGCATTCTTTTCATAAGATGGTACGTAACCACTGAGTGCTAATCGCAATAAAGATGACATACGATCGTCAGTTGGTCGATTGCTATATTTTGACTTAATTATCTTCATTTCAGAAAATGCAGATTCGCACAAGTAAGTTGACCCAAACATTACCGTTAGTTATAGGTCGATTTGCCTTAGATTTGGATATTTATCTTCAAATATAAAACACCAGCAACTTGTATCAGATGCTGTAGCTTTGAGATGTATATCTGATATAATCTGCACCAACTCATTTTCAACAGAACATGAGTTCATATTACACTGACTTGTTATTTCAGTAGCTAATTCTTCAATAATTTCACATGAAAAGGATAAGTGAAAATAAATTTCCAATTTACTACAATTATAAAAACGCATTTCGACTTGTCCCAGAATATTCGTAATTGAATTGAGGAATCCTTGCTTTCAAAGACAGAAAATGTTTCAGATCCTTTGCAATTTACTTTTATATGCGTTTGCTGCGCCAATCATCTCCATAATAGTTCTTCCTCTACCTCGAAGCTCCAAGTTAATGGTGTTTAAGTGCATTGTGATGTCAGTCAAATATGCCGAATCAGTCACCCATTTTTGTTTTTCAACATCTGAGTGTCATCACCTCTTTCGTCAAGAAAAGCTGTTATTTCGGGCAATAATTTTTGAAATTTTACTAGGAATTTTACTCGTCTCAACCACCTGACGTCCGTGTAAAAAAATAGATCAGTGTGTTCAGCTGACTCCCTATCTTCAAACTGCAACTTAAAGAGCGGCCGTTGCAAGCTACGTGCACGGATGGAATATTCAAGTCTTTTTGTAATGCCCATAATTTCCTCCGTGTTTAAATTTTTTGAACTTAAAACTTATCGATGTATAATGCAGTGGAATGGAAAAATGAAAGAAAATCTTCATTAACTCGACACAATGCCACAAAAGCGTTTTTGTTTCCAGTCATTGGTGGTGCTCCATCGGTTGAAATGCACACCAATTTATATTTTGGTAGCTTGTAGTTTTTTACAAAATTGAAGAAAACGTCATATATATCTTCGCCACGGGTCTTCCCTTCAGAGCAATGATTGTCAACAAATCTTTCCCAGCCAATATGTCATTGAATAACATCCGAATAGAAATACACAGCTGGGCAGTGTCTGTCATATCGGTGGATTCGTTGAACTGTAAAGAAAAGTATGTACATTTCATGATATCATGTTTCAGTTTATCTGCCATGTCCTGACTCATGACCTCAATACGCCTTCTGACAGTCGGACGAGATAACTGAAGTTCCCTATTAGGAAACATGATATCTATTTTATTTTAAAATCTTCAAATAAAGTATCACACGTTCCAATAAATGCTTATGGTGGCTAGCAGAGTATTATTTAAATACGTGATGAATTCTTGTAGTTTATTTACCTACTTAAAAAAATTTTTCTCCTGAAGATCTACTCAAAAAGCTCGCGCGACCGTTTAAGCACCCTGATGTAGACGCATTGAACAATTTTTATTCAAGGAACAATATTCAACCTTCCGTAGAATATTGAATATCCCACCTTGAAGGATCTGGTTTACCGATCTAACCTCACCCTTCATAATCACCATTAACTGTGGCCACACAGCAGTGATGTCATGAATAGAAGCAAAAGACTGCAGTTTCGGTCTAATTTAACCTCGTCAGTATTGCATTACCTCTTCTAAAACTTCAACATTAACTAATATCTTACGGGCATTTCAAATAACTGTATCAGAATTAATCATCTTTACTTCTATAAAAAGTGCCTTGACAATCTCACGGCAACATAATAAAATGTACTATTTTACTGAAAAGGCCTTTCTAATTAAAGAATAGCGCCCCAGTGGATTTATTGCAACTAAGTACTGATTCAAAGTGATCCATTTCCGAATTATAGGAACTTGAGTAGTTAATCTGCTGTAGTCATATGAAAATTATTATTATGACAGAAAAATCTTAAAACCCCAAACAAGAAATCAATGAAATCTAAATTATATTCTATGGTGAACAATATTTTTTAATTGATGAATGAATTAAGTTGTATACAGTGTCGATCATATTGCTAGAAAATTCTTGAAATTTTGAATCGCTCTTTCATTACTTCCATTAGGAGAAAAAAAGCAGCCATCAAGAAAGAGAACGAGGTAGTTATATCAGTGAATTTACATTTATCGATCCCCAAACTTGTTTTAACCTTCATCGTGGCTACGCCAGTGAATTTGCTGGAAAATTAGTAAAAGTTTAGTTCAATACCCCGGAAAAGCTATACCGTCGAAAACGTTTCCTTCTATATCGGTTGAAATAGATTGATATCCAGATAACAAAAATAAACACATAACCACTATATTTAGGCTGGGGTCGATGCATTTCAGGATTATAAAACGGTTGACGTATGTGAGTGTTATTGATAACGAAGTAGAGTGGAAAATTATTTACGATCTTGGAGATTCGTTTTCCATATATGTCATTATATCACAAATAATTTATAACCCTGTACGGAATTTTCGTTTTCACTTTATGGTTGAAATTGTATCTATTCATGATATTAAAATTGGAATAACTCGGTAAGAATACCGCAATTACAAATATAGATAACATATTTCAGGACGGCATTTATAGTTTTTCGAAAACAAAACGAATTTCAAATATTACCCTTCTTTATTCGAACACCGGGTGTCCAGCTAGTGCAAAATCAGTCATTGTGTTCTTTAAATAGGACGCCGTATGTTTCTCAACATTTTTGAATGCATCACCTGAAGATGACTGGGTCCAGATTTCAATATGCCTTCACTGATCGTTTCCCAAATTAAACGACATTCTGTGAAAATAAACCATTTTCGAACATTTGAATTTGGGAGGCTTTTACTTGATAAAATTTCATTATCAATAATAAAAACAAGTAATGTATTTTTTGGAATTCTACTTAATAATTATGATTCGTAACGCGTTTCACTACACCGTAGCTGCTGCAGACGAATTAATGTACAGAAAATAAAAATGAGAATATAAATATAAATGTTCTTAAGAAATTAAAAGCTTATTGGGTTGATTATTCTTAAGCGGTTATTTACGACAAGTATATCCTAATAAATTAAGGAATAGATTGCTCCCCGAAGAGATTCTATAGAGGTTCACTGATGAGCCTACCTGAGTGTTTGTATTTGTTGATTTCTAAAGTTTCCGTAAGATCTACCTTCCAATACTTATTATCTGTATGCAAAATTTCAAACTGTGGGTCGAAAGAGTGATTATTTTCTAAGAGATGATTCCGTAATTTGAATCTGATTTTTATTTTGAAAAACTGCGTTTATGTTCCGATATTCTAATACTGAAATTTCTATGTGTTCTGCCAATGTAGAAAATATCACAGTCATTGCAATTCAATCTATAAACACCTGATTTATTGTTTTTACCTAATTTGGTTTTATTATTTTTATATATTTGCCTAAATTATTATTAGTTAGGAAAGCTATGCTGAAATTATTGCTACTCAAGAATGATTTCAACGTAGGTTAAGGTGTTGAATTTTGTATCAATTTATCGACAGGGTAAACTTCATTCAATGCGATTCTACTTTGTTTCTTATTTAAAATATTATTTATTAGTTTGGGATTGTAACCATTATTTTTAGCTATTTGCTTAATCAAATTTAGTTCTTTGTTGAAATTTTCTGGTGATAACGGGATGTTAATCAATGTATGAATAAAACTATTGAATGCTGACATTTTATGTTGATACGGATGACACGACGCGTTATGTATTATAATATCTATATGTGACGGCTTATGGTGAATTGTGAAAACATTTTTTCAATTTTCATTCGAATTTGTTACATCTAAGAAATTTATCGAATTATTGCTTTCTATTTCGGTTGTGAATCCAAATTTTGGATGTAATGAATTTATATGATTTTCGAATATTTTTAACTGTCTATCTGTTCCTGTGAAGCAAGTAATGATATCGTCTACATAGCGATACCAGTATAAACAATATTTACTGAGTGGATGATTATGAATTAGTTTCTCTAAATTATTCATGAATATTTCTACTAACAAAGGACTTAACGGATTGCCCATAATTAAGCCGTCTTCAATAGTATAATATTTGTTATTTAAATGGAAATGATTTTGATCTGATCAAATTTGTAATATTGAAAGAATATCTGATTTAATGATAGTATTGACATGATTCTTTTCTAATAATTCTTCAACTAAGTAGTACGTATCTTTCGGAGAAATGTTGGGAAAAAGATCCTTAACATCGAAAGAAATGAGTTTGGAATTAGGTGGTATAATGGTATCTTTGATATTGACAATTAGTTCATATGAATTTTTGACCGAAAATTCAGATTTAAAATTACGATGTTTTATGAGCAAGTCGTTGAGGAATTTTGAAAGTTTGAAAGAAAGTGCCGTTACATAAGAAACAACAGGCCTAATAGGGTAATTAGGTTTATGAAGTTTTATCAACGAATATAATTCGGGGGATTGTGGATTGGAGTTAATGAATTTATATTTTGCATAGTCTGTAATTCATGATTTTGCTGTAGAAATTATGTTTTCAACCTCTTTCTGAAATTTTGCGGTAGGATCCTTAGTTGATGTAGTTCCCGGATGTTAAGAATTCTTCAGTTTTTGAAATAAAATCGGTTTTACTAATCGCGATGACGGTGTTAACTTAATCTGCTTTAGTGAATACTAAATCGTTCTTGGTACTATTTTCACGAATTGTTTTCATTACTTTGTAATCGGAATTGCAATGAGGTTATAATTTCGGAAAGTCTTCTTTGATGATTTCTGCTGTTTGATGTTTGGCTAAAATATTATCTTTGAGATAGATAGAAAGATAATATTTTAGCCTTAATTTTATTGGATATACTTGTCGTAAATAACTACTTAAGAAGAATCAACGCAAGAAGCTTTTAATTACTTAAGAACATTTATATTTATATTCTCATTCTCATTTTCTGTACATTCATTCGTCTGAAGAAGCTACACTGTAGTGAAATCCGTTACGAATTATAATAATTGAGTAAAATTCCAAAAACATATTACTTTTTTTAATACTATTTTCGAACGTCTCCTATATCTATAGAAGCCGTTTTAGAATCTCAATTGCAATACTAAATTATTTTTATGTACCTAAGTATCTATGAACCATTAGTAATTGTAAATACAGCTATACAAGGTGTTCTTAGATATATGTCGAACCCTTTTCATGTTCAAACTCATTATTTTTATATTTGAATTTTTACATCCTATATTTAGTGAATAAGAAAGCCTTCGATTCTATAGAACTGTGGGCAGTATTTCAAGCCCTCGATAATGCTAGAATAGATTCGAGATATAGAAACATCCTACAGAATATATATGAACGAGCGACTATTCAGGTGAGACTAGACGATGACATGCAAACCAAAAAATCCCGATAAATAGGGGCGTGAGACAAAGCGATGTGATATCGCCAAAATTGTTCACACTTGCAATGGAGGACGTGTTTAAGAAGTTGGAATGGGATAGAAAAGGTATAAATGTGGATGGAAAGTTCTGAACCATCTCCGGTTTGCAGATGATATAGTTCTAATAAGCGATAACCTAGAACAACTCCACGAAATGATGCTAGAACTCAAAAGAACATCGGAAGAAGTAGGATTGGAAATGAATCTGACAAAACTAAAATAATGACAACGGAGGACGCAATATTGGAAGTCGACGGCAATGTTATAGAGAAAGTGAATGAATATCTATACCTTGGACACACTATAAAGATAGGTAAAGACAATCAAACTGCAGAATTGTCAAGAAGAATAAGAATGACTTGGGCTGCTGTTGGAAAACTATGATTTGTCTTGAAAAACAAACAAATCCCCATTAACCTCAAAAGAAAAGTTTTGAATATGTGCGTTCTCCCAGTGTTAACTTATGGCATGGAAACCATGACTCTCACAATAAGATCTGCTAACAAACTTAGAACCACACAACGCGCAATTGAAAGAACTATGCTTGGAGTGAGCCTGCGGGATCACATGCGTAATGAAGAAATAAGAAGGAGAACAGGCGTAGAGGACGTAATCACGAGAATAGCTGCATTGAAGTGGAGATGGGTTAGACATGTAGCAAGACAACAGGATGTAAAATGGACTAAGCGAATAACTCAATGGAGACCACGCTTATACAAAAAGGGAGTGGGGCGCCCCCAGAGAAGGTGGCTGGATGACATAAAGGAAAAAGTAGGAAGAGGATGGTATAATATAGCACAGGACAGAGAGAGATGGAAGCTAGAAGGGGAGGCCTATGTACAGGAGTGGACAGAGAAGGGCTGAAAAAGAAGAAGAAGAAGAGATATTTAGTGACCGCAAATGAAAGATAGTTGGAATACCTATTTAAAAATATCAGGTGTTTTATATCTTTTTTCAATAAATCCAGCGTTGAAAATTAATTTGTATTTTATGTTACAAGTTCCACATGTTCGTATCGAATTTCGTCATAAACACTCAAACATGGTCCAACTAGGAGCAATATCTGAGTGAGAGGTAACTTATACATGAGATGAAGTAAGTTCAAAGTGTCTACCTTCTCCTCGGAAGAACAGTTTGATTAAACGCATCTTGTTCAGGGAGTAATATTGTGGAATGCATCCCGAATCCTTTATTAAATCCCGTGTATTTACTTCTATCTAGTATACTTGAGTTTTTACTGCTTCTTCTCAAAGTTCATGGAAGTTACCTTAGGAACCATAACTTCCTCGACCTAGCCAGTTATGATGGTGTTCAATTCGTTTCGGCCATCAATGAAATAATGTGCAGGTGCTTCGTCTAACTGCATCTACATGGCATTTGTTATGGTAATCGGAAGATGATCAATCCATTTTCGAAAGTACTCCCTAAGAAATTGCAAAAATTCTTCGCAATTCAAAGGCCCAACGAAGAAATGGAACCTACCTCATAACTATCATCAATCTCTCTTCAAACATAATGTTTAATATTATTCATATGAACAATTTAAGCGTTTTCAGGAATATATGAAGTAATAGAAATAGTCTATTGACGCAGCAATTCTAATGAAATGAGCATTCATTTCAAATAATAAAATAAAACAAGTTACTATGTTTTAACTAGCAATAATTTATTGATGTAAAGAAATACAAAATTTTACATTGGTTGGACCGGTTTTGGACATACGTCCATTACCAAGAACAAGCTAATGAAAACTGAATACTCTTGTACAATACAGAAATTACCATCAATAAAATGCTAGTAGAGGTCACAGTAACTTGAATAATGGTAATTGGTAGGTAATTAAGTCTACCTGGTCGTTAAGAAGCTTAACCTTTTCTACCCTAGATGCCTTGGAAATTTCCAACGATTCAAAGAAATTGAGTTTATAAGATTTATCACAGGAATGAAGAATTTTTAGCTGTTGAAGTTCTGGAAAAGAATGACATTCATTCAGACAGCGTGCAGCTAAAGCTGAATCATATTTCTGATGTAGGAATGACCGGAAATGTTCCTTGTATCTAGCCTTTAAAGAGCGTCCTGTTTGACCTATATAAAGGGAATTGCACTCAGAACATGTTAATTGGTGTACTCCTGATTTTTCGAATTTATCGGTTTTATCTCTTGTGTTGAAAAGCAAGCCTGACAATTTACTAACTGGTTTGAATGCAATATGAACTTTCTTACTCTCAGTCAAAACTCTAGCAAGCTCTTCTGACGTCTTCCCAAAATATGTTAGAGACATAAATTTTTCGGGCTTTTCTCTCTTGGATTTGGGATATATCATGTTGAATGTGTTGTTGCGTATTTTTCGATTGATTAAACTCTCTACTGCTTTTATATCGAAGCCGTTGTTCTCTGCTATTATCATAATGGTGTTAAAATCTCATTTTCGGTCCATGTCCGAACAAGGCAAGGAAATCACTCGGTGAATCATGGATTTGAAGGCTGCTATTTTTTGAGAATGGTTTCATCACGGATAATGTCATACCCATAGATTCATTTCACCCGTATTCTCGAAATAGCAGCCTTCAAATCAATCATTCACAGAGTGATTTCTTTGTTATTATCGGACATATATATATATATATATATATATATATATATATATATATATATATATATATATATATATATATATATATATATATATATTCTAACATATTTTGGAAAGACGTCAGAACAGGTTCTAAACCAGTTAGCAAATTGTCATGCCTGCTTTTCAACACAAAAGATAAAACCAATAAATTCGAAAAATCAGGAGTATACCGATTCACATATTCTGAGTGCAATTCCTTTTATATAGGTCAAACACGACGCTCTTTCAAGGCTAGATACAAATAACATTTCCGGTCATTCGTACATCAGAAATATGATCCAGCTTTAGCTGTACGCTGTCTGAATGAATGTCATTCTTTTCCAGAACTTCAACAGCTAAAAATTCTTCATTCCTGTGATAAATCTTATAAACTCAATTTCTTTGAATCGATGAAAATTTTCAAGGCATCTAGGTAGAAAGGGTTAAGCTCCTTAACGACCAGGTAGACTTAATTATCTACCAATCACCATTATTCAAGTTACTGTGACCTCTACTAGCATTTTATCGATGGTAATTCCTGTATTGTACATGAGTATTCAGTTTTCATTAGCTTGTTGTTAATAATGGACGTATTTCCAAACCGGTCCAAACAATGTAAAATTTTGTCATTCTTACATCAATAAATTAGGGATAGTTGAAACATAATAATGAGTTTCATTTTATTATTCATTATGAATATCAACTATAACGTAGTTCAGGCTTCATCGTTGATTGAATGTGCTCAGATATTGGGGATTTTTTGTCTGGTAATATATGTTCTCTGAATCTGTATTCCGAATTTCTACCTGTTTGACCTGCATTAGCTGAAGGGCCGTCGTTACATTCGACTTTCGAAATGCCAGATTGTTTGAGTTTATCTGTTTTCAGTTTTTCATTGAAAAGTAATTTGCTAAAATTCTAGCCGCTTGAAAATGAGGTGGTAATTTTAAATTTTGAAAAATATTATTTAATTCAATTAGAAAGTGGGCCAACATTATTAAATGTAGCGTATAAATTTTCGGGGTTTTCTTGAATGCAATATAATAATTGTGATGTTCGATTTTGTTTTTGCGTCTAATGATTTTATTTATGAAAAAGGCTGGTAAATTGTTATTAGAGGCTATTCTTTTTATGGTATTTTTCCGGTCTGAAATCTTGAATTGAAAGGGAGATAGTTATTGCCGCAGGGACCATAGAATGGTAGGTGAATTTATCGTTCAAACGATTGAATCAGTCGGTCGAGATCAATTCTTTGTTCTCAGGAATATTGCTATAGTTTTGTTGAATTCAATAGTGATTATTGAGATAACTGGTGTGCGCCAGAGTTTTGAATATGGAGGCGTTCTTTTTATCTTCTAACATTTTGATAATCAACATTCAAATTTAGAACTCTACTCAATCCATTTCAATGTTGTGTAGTATGTGGACAAGTTCATTTCTCGTATTGACTTGATGTGCAGTTTCAAATTGTTACGAACACTTTTGATCTCTTCTTTTCACGTCATAAATTTAACCTTTGAATTGATTATGTACGTCGTTTTACGTAAAATTCAAAGAAAAATATATCTAGTAATGATATTTGTACTCAGTTAGTACCTTCTGTAAAATTCGGCACACGAAATTCCATTTTCAATACAAAATTTCAGACAAATTCTCTGTTCGATATTTTTATCCATTGTTAAATTCCCAAAACATATTTGTGATAACTGAAAAAATCGAGCAATGTGAACAAACTAGATGACAGATCGCGTTCAAACTTCACGTCAGTATAGAGAACAGTTGTACCAACTCAGCAACAACAACAATTTTGACAATCGTTTCAAGCAGATTTTCATTGATTTTTAAATAATCAATTCCTGGTACTTTTTTGACAGGACATATTAGCCTAAGTCAGCGTGTACATTAGCAAATGGGAAGGCCGAAAATCAACTCGTTCTTTGCATTTGATTATAGTCAAAAATGTTAACTTTCTTAAGAACAAAATATAACTTTTCCCCAGATAATTGCAATATAGTTCACTAAATTCCTTCATAAATATTTCAGAGCAAACTCCTTAGTGTAATGATAATAAAGTTGCTTCACTATTAAGTGTATACTTCTATTGGATATTAATAATGTATAATCGTTTTCTTTTCTAGGTTAAAAAATATGAGAGCACTCATAACCCTACTGGCGATATGTCTAGTAGGGCAGAAATCGGCAGACGCTTGGGGTGGCCTGTTTAACCGATTTTCCCCGGAAATGCTCGCCAATTTGGGATATGGTGGTCATGGATCCTACATTCAAGTGAGTATCTGCATGTTCACAGAAGTTCTTTATATGCTTTTGAAATTTTTTGGTCTTCAACAAACCAATCGCGTTTGTTTATGAATGTTTGAACGACGCGTTGAAGATAATATTAGAAATTTTCGGATCTAAACAAGCAAAACTGAAAGACCATAATTTAACATTATGTAAAGCTGACTAAGGTAACACAAATACTATTTCGAAAACTCATACGTATATTGAAAGAACTGAAGTTATCTTCAGATAAATTGATAGAGTTACATTTGATCCTACTAATAAACGTTAAGCCCAAGTTATATCTATATTTAAAAATTTACTCATTTATTGGGGAGATATAAATCGAAATTGACTGTTACGAATCCAAAAGCTCTAATTTTATATTTATTACCTAACATACAAAACAAATTGTCTCATGAAACCTAATGTTTCATATGTGAGTGCTTCAGTTCTCGAAATATATAAATATTTGTACAACATACTTCCAAAGTTGATACAAAACAAAACAGTTTAATGCAATAGGAAACAATTACTAGAAATCTCTGAAAATTCTTGGTAAATGCTATATGGAAGAAACTATGTCAGCTTTGAACCTATGCCTCCTACAAAGTTATTTCAAGTTCAATAATAAAACATATCAATAACAAGTTTGCCTACCTCTGGTCTCTCCATTACTTCCTTGTTAAGTGAAATATTTATGACAAATTTAGAAAATAGAATTCTTAGTCTCACTAACAGCTTAACAAAGAATGTATTTTTATAGAAAAATTATATTTTCTGTATCTGGATTGGCACAGACAAACAACTAAATGGTTTCTTATAATTCTCAAATTATTTTCATGGGTTGATGTAAATTCAATGTAATGAAAAATCTTAATAAACTTTTTTCACCTGTCAATTATAGAGTTCATGACTCTTTCTGCATTCAAAATATACAGAAATCCAACTTATTCCGATTGCTTGATTTAATTAGAATTCTTAATCGCAGAATATCAAATTTTGTGCTTTTCATTCATTTCCTCAAATATTACCCCATATTCCTTTGTTAGCTGTTAATTTCGAAAATGAAGTTTAAATTTTGAAATCAATCAATAAGAATAACAGCGATGAATGGAATTTAATTGAATTTAATTGACACCTTGATTAATTAATTGAAATAATTATATTCCTAATATCAGCAGCAAAATATGTAATAGATTAGCGCCAACAAAAAAATATGGAACCATTGTCAGATAATAATAAAGATAAGATGAAATCATTAGACAGACAAGAGTGGAGTATATTAAATACACTGCAGTGAATTCGTGACTTTCTACATAAGCCAAACTGGAACATGTATGGAGAAGAGAATTGAAGAACAATGAAGGTCCATTTTTTCACATAAAAAAATCTACGGGTTTTTATGACCATTGTATCAATAAAAATCATTTCATAGATTTCAAGATAATTTAACTCATACATCGACGTAATAACGGAAAGAAGTTTAGAAATGATGAAAATCACGCCCATTTGTTTGAAAATTAGCTAATCTGTAATGAGCAAAGAGACTCTGGTCAATCACCTATTGCAAATACTGTTATATTTAAGTAAAATCACTAATTTAGTCTTTCAGTATTATATTACATATGTCGAGTATTTTGAAATATTTTCGTGAAATATTTGCCATTTAGTTTTGTTAATCATTTAATATGTATTTGAGAGAAATATGCATAAAATGCAACTTTCCTATTACAACTCAATTTAGTAAAATTGTTGAGCATGGTGTTGATTATATAATCAGTGATCTTTCTGTTCCAAAAAAATTCTAACGATAGCTTCATAAGATCTCTAAACGAGAGGTTACGATTCATCGCAATAACTTCCTCATTTCAGGGCCTTCTTTGATCTTTTCATCTTATAATTGCTTCAATTTATCACTTATTTATTAAAAAAAGACGATGTTTGTGGGCAGTACCTTGGCAAATTGCTTTATAACCCCTAATTCAATAAATCAAAAAGAAATGAGAGAATATTTTATCACAGTAGACAAGTTCACGTCTAAATATGTGTCTGATATGAGGTTATGATCCCAGAAAATTCACGTGAATCGAATTTTTGGATATTGATTAAAAAGCTCAGTACTAAGTGCCTACCTACATTCCGATTTTTTTTAAAGGACTACCTTAGTATGTCTGTGTCAATGGTTGTATTCAATAATTTTCGAAAATATAATACTATGTAGGTATAGTATACAGCATACACTTTGACAAAATTAAAATGGAGAAGTTTCAGATATTAAATTTTGATTTATCGATATTCAAACCTACTTGAACTTAAAAATTTCATTTTAGGTACCCGCCCTTAATATCATCTTTATTATTTCATTTAAGTAAAAGTGACATACTACTGTTCAAACAAATCAAATCACCTACGAACCTACGAAATACGATGGGATCCTATAAGAAATGTGAAAAAAGCCAACCTCGCAAAGTGATACAAGTTATGAAAAATCCACTAATTCAGTCATACACATCAACTACGTAAAAGTGAAGTAATTCATTTAGTGAAAAACTACCTTCAATTTTAATCATGACTGAAATGGAAATTAGCTACTCTGATAAAGTACCGTACTGAATATACATATTTCTTAAAATCACAAGGATTGGTGATTTTGACAAAAAGAACACATGACGGAAGTAAAATACCTATTTATTATCCACGTAGATATTCTGACTTCTGATGTACCTCAGAAGGTTATTCAATTCTCGTTTTATGTACTCAATTGCTTTTCTATAAAAGCAATTGAATTTGTGAAACGAGAATTGTAAATAACCAATATTGAAGAATTATTTGCAAGTAATTAGGATGCTCTTTGAATAATTTTGGGATATAAAATCCATCCGTACTGATTTAAACTTTATTTGAACTGCAAATATTTCGCTTCACTCGTTCCTTCCGTCTTTTTCACCTAACTTTAGTAGAAATTACGTATCACACAAAAAATAGAAACCCATTTGTTAGAAAAAAGGCATAGGCCCCGCACAATTTGATTTGAAATTTGTAATGCCATCATTAATTAATTATGAGCAATATAATGATTATATAGGGCGCGCCAGAGAAAAGTGGCAATTTTTTTTCCGTTATAACTTTTCACAATTTTAGATCTAGATCACTCGTTCTTGCCTCATAGGAAAGCCAAAGGACTAGGTTTTTCAGAAATTGTATAAAAATTTCACTTCCGGTGAAATCCATAATGGATGACTCATTCGAAAATGAGCAATATTTCAAGATCGCTGGAACGTTTTTCTTTCAGTAAAATACGAAACATTCGAATGGGTCATTCAGTTAATAATTCAGTCTTTTCTGATTAATTCGACATGTTGATCTCAAAAATATTCCAAGAATTGGTAAAATAGTAGCGTGAACAATTGTTTTCCTTCTTATTTTCAGCTGAAATCGAAATATTTTTGTCACCTTGTTGTGTATTGTATATTTTTCATGGATGTTCTAAGAATGAAAGGAACCATTTATTAGTAAAACCAACCTAAACTTTGATATCCGTTCGAATTCAAAATGGCAGACTTCCTCAAATATTAACAATTTTCCCCGCGCATTAAAAAATTTTTCATGGTCGTCAATAATGTTTCTCGTTTCTACCATCATATACACCTGGTAACTCTGCTGGTAAGTTTAAATTTCGATTAATTATTTTTCTATAATTCTACTTCAACAAGTGGAAAGATGTGACATAGTGTATCATAATAGAAATTAGTTTTGGTAAATTTTAATTATGTATAATATAAGGAAATGTATATAAGGCTAGCAACGCTGGCAGGAACAGCAGGACTTGCTGGTCAAGCAGGCACGGAGCATGCCTCTCTCTATTCCTGCAGCGTTAACCGGTGATGCTGAAGACCAAACGTTACGTTGAAACTGAGTCTTTTAAATTAAGTATTAAAAATATAATAAAGTGCAGAAATACGATCAATATTTGACGTTACACAAATAACAAATTACTCCTTAATGTAATTTATTTTCAAATGAAACTCGCAATTGCTATCATCCCAAAAGCTTCTTGTCAATTCTGCCTATCCAAAGAAACCCTTATGAATATTCACGGGATAATTATTACGGTCGATACACGGTGAACATGACTTTCCAGTTTATCTTGTCGACCAAAATCTGTAAATATAATTGATGTGTGGCAGAGGGTGAGTTAAAATAGGTTCTCCTGAATAACACGAACCCAAACTAATTGAGCATTCATGCACAGAATTGTATTTACGTAATCCTTTGATCTTTCTGTGATCTAAATGCAAAACCCAAAACCGGAATCAATTAATGAAAGGTGGAATATACTAAGCCAAATGCGGCCGTATCCTGATTAGAGGGAATCTTAAATTTAGAATTGATGTAACGTTAGTTTCCCTCTAGAATATTAATCTTTCAATCGAATGTATGGGAGAAATATTCATCAAAATGTATCACGGAAAAATTTAAAATGAAGAACAAAACTGTGCATAAAGATTATTAGATATGGAAACATTTTCTTAAAGAGTACCTCTTAGCATCTACTAGTGAAAATAAGAATATTAAAGAATCAACAGCTGAGGACGAAATGAAAATATCATTTCAAGAATGAACGATAGAGGTGAAAACGTGTGAACATACTTCTAGTGTTTTCAAAATGATGAATATTTGGTATTTCTAACTATACCGATTATTTCTGGCCTGCTATGAACACTGACATCTATGCTAAAAGAATTCAAACACGCCGAATTTTTAGTTTTCATTTTTCGAAGGCTCAGACCTTATAGTTCTTTAGTGTAGATGTTTACGTTTCATTACAAAATATTTCAGATTAGTTTGATTATATATTATGTACTAATATAATATTATATTATACTTTCTTTATGAAATATTATTCAGGAACCTTTAAAAAAAAATAATCTCTGAAAGAAGGTAGGAACTAAAAAAGGCGAGTGGTTCCCTTATTGTTTTTCAAATTATTGTTTTGATAGAAACGATCATAAGAATTGTGCACTTGCTAATTCTATTAGATGATGGTTAAAAGAATCATATATAAAGTACTTGTTATTCCTCTCAAAAATTTCGAATTCTTTATTGTATTTATTTGCTAAAATAGTTTACTTGTGGTGAGAGGTCCTCCTTATTGTTTTTGAATTATTCGTTTGATAGAAACGAATCTAACGAATATGCAATTGCTAATTTTATAAGATTATAGTTGGAAGAATCATATATAACCCGGCGTTAGTGTGGTGGAGTTAAAATCACCCAGAGGGTTATTCAATTGCGCATCTCAAACACACGGAGACTGTCAGCGCCCCCTTCAGTACCATCAAATGTTGAACTGAATATTGCTGTCTCAGTTACCTCTTAGCTCTAAGTGATTAACATATTTGTTATTTGAGTGCGAAGTTCGACTGACGTTATCGATTATAGATATTTTATTTTTTTTTCTTCAAGTCATATAGGTAGGTTTTGTGATGTGGGGTTAGTTTTAGGTAATATTAATTTTTTGTTGATTATATAGAAATCAGTTACGAAGAACAACAAAGGAAGCTGCTCGCCTGATGACATGATCTGGAAAATGATGAAGACTTTGTCGTTCGAGCGTTTCTGAAAATGAAGATATAGTTCAAGAAAATCAGATGATTCTGAATCAGAACAGGAAGATGATTCGGAACAAGTTGGCGATGACGAAGGCGTTCATTCAGAAGGAGAACAAGATGATAATCAAACAAAATCATCTAATACAATGTCATCAGAAAATTTTTTCATCGGAAAAGATAAGAAAAACATGTCGACAAAAATTTGTCTCAACCGAGCAGCACGAACCAGATCGGAAAACATAATGAGTGGTGAGTTCTCAGTAGTACGGCCTGCTGCAAAGAACCGCAAAATAACTGAAGAATGCTTCGATGTTTTTTTTATGAGGAAATTATTATTAGTATTATAAGATAAACCAATCAGCGTCCGGCTACTATTCGGGATCTTTATGATCATCAGCATAAATATATGGTGAAAGAAGTGGATGCTGCCGAACTTCGTGCTCTTTTGGCTCCCCTTTTCTTATCAGGGGTATACAAAACGAATAGTTTGAATATAGAGGACCTATGGAAAACTAAAGGCGCTTATTCTCCTAGCAAATACATCACCATAGATAAACAACTGCCTGCTTTTCGTTTTCAATGTTCTTTTCTAGTATATATGCCAAATAAACCTTCAAAGTAGGGATTGAAAATATTCACTTTAGTTGATGCAAAATCATATTACGTGGTGAATATGGTACCATATACGAGTCAACGACAAGATGGCCCATTCAAAGTATCCTTTTCACCGTTCGATGTTGTTGAAAGATTAGTGGCACCCATCAGTCAAACTAACCGAAATATGACTTTCGACAACTGGTTTACCATTTTTCCGCTGATGAACCATCTGTTGAAAAATCACAAACTCACTTCCGTTGGCACCATAAGAAGAAATAAAGCTGAGCTTCCACCTGAGTTTGTAGATACTAGAAATCGAGAAGTCTTTTCTACCAAATTTGGTTTTCAAAAGGACACTACCATATTATCATATATACCGAAGAAGTAAAAAATAGTACTGGTTGCCTCCACCCTTCACCACGACGATAAAATAGCTAAAGGGACTGGAGAAGCGCAAAAACCTGAGATAATAGATTTTATATTTACACCAAATGCGGAGTAGATGTAGTCGACGAACTATGCGGAAATTATGACGTATCACCAACCCTTTTATTTTCAATGATGAACGTCGGGGCTATCAATGCTAGAATAGTATATCAAAACAACACTAAAAATATACCAAAGAGAAGAGAATTCTCCTATGATTTGGGATTGCAGCTTGTGCAAAAGCATCTTCTATCTCGTAAAGATAATGAGAGGTTGCCTAAGCAATTGAAAAATTCAATCGAATCGTCATTAAATGGGAACGAATTAGAACCGAATGAAAGAGAGCCAAATTGCCAGAAAACTATTGGAAGGCGTGGAATGTGCCACACGAGTAAAGATAGGATGTGCCAAAAGAAGTGTGCCAAATGTGAAGTTTTTGTGTTTCGAGCATAGTCTTATTCTATGTCAAACTTTCTATCAATAAAGCACACTGTAAAATTTTTAACTTTCAATATTTCTTGTTCACGTTTTTCTCTTTGACTGAATTATATATTTGTGTTCATTTATTTGATATTCAGATTCTACTGAATGAATACGTTTTTTTATATTCTGAACCGAAGAAATAATGTTTTTGTGAAATATTTTTCTTCGATTGTATTCTGTTAACGCAGTCAATTATAAAATTCCCTAAACAAATTGTGAAAATAATTTCATCACACGAAAAACCAAATGGGGTGAATTTCATCCCACAATACCAAACATGTAACATAAGTTCACCACACCAACGCCGGGATAATGTAGTTACTGAATATTCTATACAAATAGTTTCAAATTCTTCATTGTATTTATTTCCTATTATAGTTACTTTTTTATACGCATAACTTAGAACAACTTCAAGAAATTTAAAGTGTTTTTCAACAAAAATCCAACTTTAACGATGGGAGCTCAACAGTCATATTTTCACAGAATTTCGATTAATTCCAGAATGGTTCAGTCAGGTTGAATACCTAAATTAAAAAACACTTTTTAATTTAGGTTAAGACTTTCAAAAAGATAAAACACCTTGGGCATCCTATTTAAAAACATAATTTCCATATGAATCTCTGTAATCGAAGAACCTGTTTATTGAAAAATAATTTAACGTTCGAAAAAATCAGCATCTAACTTGTCTGTATATATACTTCTTCAATATATTCGATAATCGATTCAGCACTAAATGGACGACCGGTATAAAAATTTTTATATCAATACTCATCTATAGATTCGAAAATTTTCTTTATATTTTCTTCAAAAATAAAATTGAGACTATTTGAATTTTCCTTCGCAAGCTGTGAAAAATCAGAAAAAATCTAGCAACTCTGAGATTCAATATGCTCCACTCATCAACTGTTCCTGTGAGGCCTTTCTAGAAAATTCATCCACAACATTTAGAAAGCAGCAATCCATTTGAGTTTCTCAACTTTAAATAGTGTGCCAAGAAATTAACACACAAAAGCGAAAATTCGTATTTATTCAGGACAAGGTCGAATATGTTGAAAAATTATTTTTCCTGTAATCTACCACCACTAAGAAAGGCTTGAAAATACTCGAAATGAAAAAGGTACTCATAGAAATTTTAATAAAACTGATAATGAATAATTCTAAAACTTTCGAAAGAAAATCAAACAAAAAACTTATGGAATTCTAATCTATTTTGTTGTACCTTTACTTCAATAACTATTCCAATTATTTCTAGTATACTATGAATACTAACATCTATGCTATAAGAATTTTTCAGTTTTCATTTTTCTTAGGCTTAGACCTCATTTTTCTTCATTTTACAAATTCACATTTCATAATAAAATATTTGAGATTATTTTAACTATATATCATGTACTAATGTAATATTATATTATTTTTTTTATGTAATTTTATTCAAAAACAATTTTTGAAATTAATAAAATTTGAAAAAAAACTGAAACCGAAAGAAAATTGGTGAGAAGTTCTCCAAATTGTTTTTTGAATTATTTGTTTGATATACAAATCTAATGAACATTAGAATTGTGCAGTCGCTAATTTTATAAGATAATAATTGAAAGAATGATATATAATATAGTTACTGAATATTCTTTACGAATAGTTTCAAATTCTTTATTGTATTTATTTCCTAATATAGTTACTTTTTAAAGTACTTGAAATAGTAACTAATAACATCGAGTACAGCATTAGAGACTTCAATTTCAAGATATTTGAGAAATTTTTAACGAAAATCCAACTTTAACGAATACCTTCAGTAGTTTCATCGAAGAAATTAATAAGAGAAACGTCTGAGCCACACTATAAATATTTTTAACGTTTATTAATTTATTCTTTTTGTTTATTCTATTTATTTATGCATTTTCATTCAATAAAACAAAGGAACTCGAACAGGAAAGACCTAATTATGGGGGTTCACAAAAATTATAACAAGAAAAGTTTTCGGATGAGAAACATGTCTTAAGAAATATTAACTATAAGTAACTTATATTAGGCAAAAAAATCAAGTCAAAAAACTTGTGAAACAAATTAATATACTTTCATATAAATCTAAATTTCTTATAAATTATATTTCATTCTCTTATCGGCTCGGTGAAGGTCGATTTAAGTTTAGGTCTCCAACAGGAGCTGTTCTATAAAACAGTCATATTTTTACTGAATGTCGATCAATTCAAGAATAGTTCAGTTAGGTTAGATACTGATTAGAAATAAAACATCTTACTTTGGGTTAACCATCCAAAAATAATGAAACTCCTTGAGCATCCTATTTAAAAACATAATCATATGAATCTATGTAATGTAAAACCCTGTATATTGAAAAATTTTTTCACATTTCAACAAATTAGCATCTAACCTGTTTCTATATATACTTCCTCAATATTTTGGATAAGAGATTCAGTACTAAATGGACAACCAGTATGTAAATTTTATATCAATACTCCTTCATAGATCCAAAATTTTAATTATATTCATATTTTTCAAAAAATATATGAAGACTGTTCGAACTCTCGTTTGAAAGCTGTGAAGCATCTTCAAAATCTAGTAACTAACATTCTATAAAATTCATCTACAACATTTAGAAAGCAGCAATCCACTTGAGTTCCCAAGAGCAAAAATTCAAATTTATTCAGGAAAAGGTCAAATATGTTGAAAAATTATTCTTCCAGTATTCTATCACCACTAACAAATGCTTGAGATTAAGAATTGAAATAAAAATAATAAACTCTGAAAAAGGCAGGAAATTGACAAAAAAATAGGCTTGAGGTGCTCCTATCATTAGAATTGTGCAATTGCTAATTCTATAAGATGATAATTGAAAGAATCATATATAATGTACTTACTGAATATTCTATACAAATTCTTCATTGTATTTATTTCCTAATATAGTTATCTTTTTATAACTCTTGGAATGGTAACCAATAACATCGAGTACTGCATTAGTTATTTCAACTTAAAATATTTGTTTCACGAAAATCCAACTGAAATTAGTAGTATATATATAGTAGAAGAAACTAGTAAGTCTGAGATTCAATATGATCCATTCATCAACTGTTCTGCTGTAGACATTATAGAATGTATCTACAACATTTATAAATCAACAAATTTCTCAACTTTTATAAGTGTTAATACACTGCGTTTGAGAATACTCGAAATGAACAAGTTACTCATAGAAATTGTAATAAAACTGATAATGAATAATGTTATAATTTTCGGAAGAAAGTCAATCCAAATTAATCACTTGATTTAATTCTGATTCATTTCGTTCCCAATTCCGATCAGTTTATTTAGAATCTCATTCACGGTTGTTGAAAGATTTGCTGGCTTCTCCATTGAAGTAATTTCGTAGTCTTGAAAGTAGTTCGTGATGGCATGAGCTTGATTAGGTCAGGCGATATCATGCATAAATAAAAAGTTTGCATCCTTGTTTGCCGCAAATTGTACAACATGTTGTATATTACGTATTTGAGCATTCAGGGTTCCATTATTTACGATTTCCACATCAGTGCGGGTATGCAAAGATATTTCTCTCCAAACCATTATGGAAAATCCATCAAAACCATAAGCAGGTAGAAAGTTACACTGGGCATATCTCTCATTTTAAAATGGTACACTAGATAATGTCGATCGCAATATAGGAGGCAAAATATCGACTCATCTGTAAAATCCAATCGGACTCTTCAATCTGCTGCTTAGTGATAGGTCTCGAGCTGCCTCAAACTGAGTTACCCGAGACAATGTCGTAACGTTTAACGCTAATTTGGATTCAACAGCTCAGTCGAAATGACTAGCAGTATCAAACCGTTGTCTCAAATTGAAAATTCTCAAATAACTGTCATATATCGACGTTGTTGATCGAGGTTCTTCTCACCCTGGTCTCCTTCGATTATATCCGGTTATAATATTGTATCCTCTTTTTGTAGAACGTCTGTAGGTCGAGCAGGATCTTGCATTTATGCTCATGATGGGAATGACTTTGCGGAGGCATCTGATCTGAAACAAGAATATAGTGATGTTGATTTGGAATGCTCGGCAGTGTTTAGTAAAAAAACTCCGAATTGTGGTATAAGCTGTGTATAGGTCGCCAGTAGAAGATCTTCAATCATTTTTTTTTCGACGCTTCAACGTACTTTGAACAACTGTTTGATGAACTACTCTGACTACAAGGTTGTCTTGGGTGGAGACATCAATATTGACCTGCTTCAGCAAAATTGCTCTAAACAGAAAAATTTTCTGGACATTCTTTAAGCATTTGATTTTACACAAACAGTATTCAACCCTTCTAGGGTTACAGCTCATTCTGATACTCTCATAGATAAAATATTTATTAATTTTGAAAATGAATCTACTGGTTCGGTATTGGATACCGTCCTTTCCGACCATTACGCTCAAGTATTTGAGATAGGTCTAACTGAAAAGTCAACTCATAAAAAGAAATAAAATGATTTTTCAATGACAAAAATTTGCTTGATTTTAAGAAATGGCTGAAAAATTCCGATTGGAGAGGAGTTTTTCGGTCGAATGAGTATTCTCTTAACATGTTTTCTCTTGTATTTCCGGACTTATTCAATTTGATATTTCCAGAAAAAACAGTAATCAACTTGAACTATGACAAAAGCAGATGCTAGATTACTAAGGGCATAATATTATCTAGAAGAAACAAGAGAAGACTTACCTGGAAGCGAAGACTTGGTCTTGTTACGCAGGATTACTATAAAGTGTAATGTGCTACTTTAAGGAGAGTAGTGCAGGAGGCAAAGTGAATGTCCAACATAGAGTTCATCGCAAGAACGAAAATAAAGGCTAAGCCATGTCGTCTGTGCCAAACACACTACTGGGTAAGAAAAACAATAAAAGTCAGATCAATATACTCGAAGAAATGACAAAAGACAACTGCCCTTCCAGAGAAGTTTTGAATAAAGTAAATAATATCTTTATAAATCAGTGTCCGGAGATTGCTCCGTATCATTTTATTCTGAATATCGACAGAAACCCTCAGAGTATTTATCTCCAACCCATAGATTTCAATGAAGTCTTCAATACGATAACGCAGCTCAAGAAAACATCGTCAACAGGAATACCTGTCAAAATACTCAAAGATGTTGCCAATGAAATCGCTCACTCAAGTGCGCCGTGGTAAGAGACATTAACAAAAAAAGGTCCTAAAGATCAAGTCAGTAATTATCGCCCAATCGCTCTCCTCTCGAATATGAGCAAAGAATTTGAAAACTAATTTGTGTACGATTGTTAGCGTTCATTGAAAGGTCGCTGGTTCTGTCTGATAGTCAAAACGGTTCTCGAAAAAATCGGTTCACCACTCTTGCGGCGTACCAGGTACTATGCCATATTATAGAGGCTCTGAGCAACAAGAATCATACACTTCCTATGTGCATCGACCTATCGAAGGCCTTCGACAGTGTCCGGCATGACATTCTTCTTGAAAATATGCAGAGATACGGTATGAGGGGTGCTGCGATTGGTCTCTTCCGATCGTGTCTTGAAAATCGTAGTCAGTATGTTATTGCATATGACTCTGGGGAAAATACTATAAGATCTAATGAGAGAAAGGTTATGAAGGGTGTTCCGCAAGGTTCAGTTTTGGGACCTGTACTCTTCTAACTTTATATAAATGATCTCAGTAGCGTAACACAGCAAAGTCTAGTTCAATATCTTGACGATGCGTCTTTTATATAAAGTGATTACTCTCTGGGTAACCAGAACTGCAAGGTACTGGAGATGCTGGGTGTGTTGCGAGAATGGTTTGCGGAAAATAATTTTTTATTGAACGTTGATTGAACTAAAATTGTTGTGTTTGACTATTGGACGGAAGGAGCGACTCGAGTGCTGCTTGATGGGGACGTCAGCTTGAAATGTGAGGATTCGGTTTCTTTGTTTGGTGTGAATATCGTCCATAGACTGGATTGTTGTGTGCACACGGATGAACTGGTTAAGACACTATCAAAAATCACTTTTGCCTGGAGAACTATATCGCTTAACTGCTATAGCTTCTTACCACACCCATACAGCTGTACACCATATTTCGTTGAAAATTGAATACTCACCTTGTATTTGTTGTATATATTGGAGTTTATTTTATTTGTGATTAGAAATGAATCACTTTTCGCAGATAACACGCTCGAGCATAACCATAATACCCACAATAAGGAAAACCTCACATATGAGAAATACAACTTCACTTATTTACAAAATAACATACACTGTTCACTCCTAATAATTTATAATAAACTACCAACTACCTTAAACAACTTATCATTCCGGGCTTCAAAGAGAAAGCTTACTGAAATTTTAACAAAGAAGTGCTATTATAAATTCGATGATTTTTTAGCAGATTAGCAGATGAAAATTTCAGGTAGTTATTTTTTGTCTATCGATTTCGATTCTGTGTTTTGTGTATTTTTTTGTTCTGTTTCTCTATTTTACTTGTATATTAGGTATTTAGGTATAAATTATTTTTCAAGAAGCTATTGTCATGTTCTATACCAATTTTGAGCGATATAATTTCGGAACAAATAAAGGATCTCTCTCTCTTGACTACCAGCCTCCCTGTACCGGCAGAGCATTCCTGAAGCAACTCAATAGGACATCCCAAAGCTTTGGTCTATTCTTGTACATGTCTAACCTCGGTGTACATTACTACCGAAAATTAAAATTTTCAAAGAAAAAACGAAAATTACTCGCAAAAATTCTGATGTATCAATATGTGATGGTTTCTTGCGGAATCTCAATTTATTTCTTTCGTTTTATTTCTCATGAAAGAAACACGTTCGCCAAGAAAAAAGCATCGAATTTTTTTGGTATATGTCCGAATATCGATCAAAACCTGTTATAATTATTTGCCTAACAGAAAAGAATACTGAAATAATGAAAGTGTGCGTTACTTTATTGGCACAGTGTATCATACCTATCTATTCAATGATAACAATGTACATGCCACTTGTTTCTTCATGTTAATATACAATACAGTCTTAGGACAATAAAACAAGTTCATGTTGGGTATAATATTGACTCTATTGTTCTTATATGTACATCATCAGTATTTCTAATAGGCTTACTAACATTTGACCTTTTTCAGCGTTCTGGAGAAGGAGACGAAGGGATCTTAGAGGAGTACTCTAACGACGTAGAGGATGAACCGTGCTATGGCAAAAGATGTACGGCAAATGAACATTGCTGCCCTGGCTCAGTGTGCGTGGATGTAGACGGAGGTAATAAACGTTTATTATGTATTATTCAATGATAGTAATACATAAATCACATGAACAGATACCCTGGAGAATTGAAGCCATGTTCAACTACTCTACTTACCGTTCTGCTTTCAGTTCAGTTCTATGTTCACTGAAATTGGTAGTTCTTCAAAAGTCAATTTGGAAGTTATATAACTAAAACTCATCAGTACAAATAAGAATTATCATGTTTCTTGCCCTTCATTTGTCTAAATGATACGGTGTATTATAGTTATTCTTACTTCGAATAAAAAATGTTTGAGGATGAGGAATAACGCATTCATCAAAATAAGTAAACTGTTATATTATTCAGAAATCAAACCTTAAAAATATTTTAGCATACTCATTGGGCAGAAAAATGACATCAACATATGCAACAAAGTATTCAAGTATGAAAATCACAATATGTATTTGGAACCTTTATAAAATTATTCAAATTTTTCGAAACAGGACTTCAACAATCAAAAAACTCGTTATATCAAAAACAAATACCTCTAACAAGCACCCCATTTTCGGTATTCCAAGAAAATTTCCGTTCTCTGTTGATCACTTTTAAGAGATATTGTCTTAAAGATCCTTCTTATCATGCGTCATTCGATAATCAGCATTGTTCAAGTTGTGTAAATCTACAGGATGATATTCTTCCTTCGCTTGCCTTCTATCTTCTCTTTCCCCCTCGAATTTTTGCAGGACACCTGTTAAAATATTGTTTAACTTTTGCATTTTTGTCCTGATTGTAACCGTTTTCATTAAATGAGAAATAATTTTTTTTTACTCGGTCAACGAAATTACTGCAAATATTCCAGGCTTTCACTTGTTAATCGGTACTTGATCAACACATAACAATGAACTCAAACTTAAGCAATCGATAACAAATATCTGATGACCCATTTTGTTAAATATTAACTCACAACGACGTCTGATAGATTAAGAAATCTTAAACTAAACTACTGCTTTCCATAAACAAAAACTCATGGATGTTAATTTTGGAAATTTTGGAGGTCATTGAACAATACTTTCCAACCTAACCAATTGTCCGGAAATACGGTGATCAATTCGTTTCAAATATCAATGAAATAATGTTCAAACACTGCATCCAACTGTTACTACATTCTACTTTTTTATGGCATTTGAAAGATTTTCAATCCATATTGGAAAATCTCCATCCAGAACTTGCAAACATTCTACGCAATGCCATGGCCTATCGACGAAATGAGGCTGGACTCTATAATAATAAACAATCCCTCCCGTAATATTAATAAACCATTGTCGTTGAAATTTTTTTAATTTTCGGGACTATAGTAATGAAGGTAACTATGGATGAAGTAATTCTCACGAAAATGCATAGAAACATTGTATATCCACATACTAAACAGTTCCACAAATATTTTTGATGATAAGTTAGATTCAAAACATTCTTGAAGACTTTTACTAAGGAAACAATATTCAAGCTTCCGCAGAATATTAAATATCTCTCCTTGAAGGAACTGAATTTTCGATCCACTCTTCATAATCATCGACGACGACATAGTTGTGGTATAGTCTGGTCGGATATCATGAATAAGAGAAACAGACCTCGTCAGTCCATCACAGCCATTCACATCACAAGGCCAAACTACAACCTAGTCAAGAAACACTACCGGGAAATGAAGAAAAAAGTGTAGATCAAACAGAAAACTTCAACAAGTCATACTAGTTCGCCTACCTACCGCAAAGCTACACACTGTGCGTGAAAGATGCGATCTGTCGAAAAGCTAGCGCTCCAGTGCTGGTTGTTAACCAGATGTACATCATATTTCAATTAAGATAACATGCAAAATTTACTACTATATCTGCAAAAACATTGAAGAATTTTATTCAATATGCAACGTTCCGTAGAATGTTGAATAGGCGCTCTTCCGATCCACTTTCCTTAATCACCGTCAACCAGAGCCACACAGCGGTGGTACGGTTCGGACGGATGTCGTGAATAGGAGCAACAGACTGGAGTTTCAGTCTGAATTGACGTTGTCGGTATTGCACACAAATTCACAATCAAGGCCATACCTACTCATCTTGATCCGTTAAAACGCATCAAGTAGATATAAATCTATACATATATAATTGGCACCCACCAACGAACTGACAGAGACGCTACCATCAGCGCCACCGGGAAATGATGTAAACATAGAGTAGATTAAGTTAAACAGGAAACTTCAAGAATCCATACTAGTCCGACTATCGACCGCAACGCTGCAGACTCTTCCTGCGAAATGCGATCTGTCCAAAAGCTAAATTTCTAGTGTTGTCTGGCTGTTAACTAGGTTAACACTTTTGGATGAGGAGCTGGAACTCTAGCCTGGTGTTATTGAATGGACGTACAATACTAATGATGTCAAATGAGACCTAAACTATAGTCTGTTCTATTCATGACATCCGATGGGACTGTACCACTACTATGTGGCCCTGGTTCTATATGAAGAATAAATCAGATAATCAACTCCTTCAGGGATATATGTTCAATATTACACAAAAAGTTGAATATTGTTCCATTAATAAATGACTTCAATGTGTGATAAATTTCAAATGTTATCATTATTGAGATTAAATAGTTTTTATTTACTCAACTTATTTCCTATTTCTATATGATATGGTAAATCAATCGAATTTATTCGTTTATTGGAACAAGTGTTTAGTCATTCAACCATTTATCTTTACCAGATTAAGGATTATAGGTCTCTGCTATTCCTAGGAAATTCATTTTCCATTATTCACGCAGTTAATAATTTCTGATCATTAGCGATATTATAGGATAATTCAGTGAAATGACAATTCTTGCTATAATAACAAATTTTATTTATGAAAAGATAAAGTTGTATTGTAGTATCCTACAGATTTGTCAAAAAGAAATCGAGTATTAGGAGTTCAGCAAAAAAATCGTGGTTTCGATCTCAAACCTCAATGTTTCTAATGCATATTGAACTATTGAATAGTAAAAGGTTATTTGCTCAAAAGTGCTTATTCTTTTGTTTGATTTTGTTTTCATCTACAATCAATGAAATTTTAACTTCAGTATTATAACGATGGAAGTGAAGAACTTAATTATTATTAATTAATAATTGAACCAAACGCATCTCCTTTCGTGTGAAGATATAAACCAAATATGCATTCATGAAAAATTATACAAAATGATTGAAAAACCAAGTTAGAGAGCATTATACCTCCGGGAAAGTTATATAGAAGGCATCCCATTCATCATTCAACAACATAAAATTTTCCTCGAAGAAATAATCTCAAAAAGGTTTTTTATTGTTTTTTTTTTGATTCATTAAATAGCGTAATTATAGCACAAATTAAGGCACCAATTATAATTTATGTTTGTGATTAGGTATTCGTGATCTGCTTCCAAAATATTCAATCGTTTTGTGTGTCACTCAACCTATGGAAAATACCTATATTCCGTGCTTCAGATAAATTATGCAGAATGAGCTTCATTCGTGAGTTCATATTTATTTAGTGCTCATTACTTCATCTATATTTTTCACTCCTGTTATATGACAAACAATGTCATTGTGCCCCGAAATAGAAACCATTAATTATTCATTTATGCCTATAATTCCAAATGAATAACTGAACTAAACGAAAAAAGTTTTGGGTAATTTTGTCGGCATAATAATTCACAATTTATCATTCACCAAATCAGTCAATAAACTGTTTAAATATTTTCTCTTGTACTGAACTAGCTTCCATGATAATTGAGAACCCACGACGAAAATAACATTAAACAGATAAATTTATTCAACGAAAAAGTATAAAATAAGGATAACAATTCAAACTATCAACAGTGACATTCTCCGTAATTCGTTTCAATACTTTGTGAGGTCAAGACCAATGGCAGAACCAAATTTCATATTGATCTCATTTTGTAATACTGTATAATACTTCATACAATCTATAACGCTCAAAAGAGATCAGCAGATGAAACTGCTTCACGAATAATATTCATTTGCGCAATTTCCTTCTATTATTTTCAGAGAAAATAAGGGCCAGACTAGCAGCGATCTGTTATCGT
This sequence comes from Cryptolaemus montrouzieri, assembly GCA_013387265.2. Classification (NCBI taxonomy): domain Eukaryota; kingdom Metazoa; phylum Arthropoda; class Insecta; order Coleoptera; family Coccinellidae; genus Cryptolaemus; species Cryptolaemus montrouzieri. The sequence continues at coordinate 46,276,771 of JABFTP020000185.1, read as the reverse complement.
AAGCATCAATTATTATTATTGGTTTTAAATACTCGTTTCCATGCAGAAAATAGTGTATTTTATATTATTTCATAGCATAAAGTTGAAATATATCGTGAAAAACACAAGTATGCCAACTGAAAAAAAAGCACTTAATCTCCGAAAACAAAAATTAAATTCCGTGATGTTTCAATATTTTCGTCAGTTTTTGGGCTGAACTCAGATTAAATTGAAAATTTCAAGTAGCTTAGAATGTTGATCGGTGAGTATGTTTGTAACAAAACCCAAAAACTTCGACTGGCGTTAGTTCTTGAACTATAAGATATAATAATTTGTAATTGTAATATATCTACTTGTAGTAAATTCTATCAACTGATAAGTTGATACTTCTTAATTTCATATGAGTCTCGACAATGCCGCAAATTGCTTGAGCTCTATTTCTGATAGACTTAGTAGGATCATTGCCTCGCCACAAATACTATTATGCAATTTGGCGAATGCGCCAGGGAAAACTGGTCCCAGAGTTCAGAAAGTATTTGAGTACAAAATTGATTTTGTCTGTGAAATTAAATTTTTCAATCAATGGTCTCGAAGTAATCGGAAAGGACACAAAATGAATGATCGATTTTCACTAGTGACTTTCATGGAAATTCAGAATTCAGGCTTTGTTTCCCCCTCTCAACCAGCATTCACCATTGAATCTAAGTACAAAATACAGATTATCAATGAAAAAAAGAGAATTCATATAATATATGCACACGTCGTAAGCAGAATATGATCTGGAAATAAATTAAATCAAATCATTGATAGAGGAAAGTTTTACGTAGATTGAAGAATAAATAAAAATCAGAAAAATCGATAGAACCACTATGCCAGATATTTTACTTCAAAAGTTTCGGTAGAGAAACGAGAAATAATTTTGAAACATTTCGGCAAATAAGATATTTATCAAAAAAGGGATTTTAAAAGACTGAAAAACTGACTATAGTGGAAAATGGTCCTACAACATTCCAATCAATACAACCAAGTTGAGGGAACATGACCGCACTTTCAGATATTATATTCATTATTCAATCACAAATGTAACAGATGACAAATTGATGAAACAAGCATTAAGCAACAAACATTCTGAGAATTAAATCAATCAAATTTCTCATTCGTACGGTAATTATAGAAATTATAACGAAATGAAAGAAGAAACAGATATTTTCATTGGTAGATCCAGCAGTCGTAAATGATGTGCGTTATTTCCAGATAGGAATTGTGCTGATGTTCCTTTCCCTAATGGTACCACAGGACGCCGATTTGAACATTATATACCAAATTTTCTGCAAACTGATAACTTTTTCAGTCCATGCACCTAAAATCTTCCATTTTCATTATTTTTGGGAGAAGTAATATATTTCGCTTTAATTCGAGTCATCGAATCTCAATCTGAGTGGCTAATTTGGCGATAAAACAGGATTCACAACAACGTTAAATAGCTAAATAATCAACAGAATATATGAGTGCCATAATTGCTAAAAAAGAGATGTTGATAAATTGAGAGAATGAGACCACGTGATAAATTTCAACTGAAAAAGCATTCAATGATAAACCATAGTAAATTACTCTTCTATCAATTACAATAAATATTGAATAAATTGTCTTTATTTAAAAACTGTGTTCTCAATCCAGTGTTAATATATTTTTGATAAAGATGCAAATGTAGTTTTTATAATACTTTTAAGTTTAATGTTCTAGACGAGTCAGGATCCAATGACACGTTGGGGAATACTATCGAATAACATGGGGATTTCGCCAAACCCTCCTCACATCGAGACTAATAATCTGTTTTATAAAATATACCACAATGACACTACACCAACGACCTTAGATCTATTCTGAATGATAAAAGCACTAAGCGAAAATAGATACCATAATAATTATTAATTGGATTTACCTTTCAATCAGTAAGCATATCAATCTTATATATATATATATATATATATATATATATATATATATATATATATATATATATATATATATATATATATATATATATATATATATATATGACATATACGCACATGTGTAAATACTGATAAACCACTATTATTGTAGCAATTTGTTTTTGATATTTGATTTATTCTTTTTTATATGAAGGAAAAATGCCACGAGCAAATATAGGTCAGCGAACGCGTAATGCAAATGATGCGGCACTACTAAGACGATCACAGACTGCACAAGCACAAGCACAAGCTGATGCATCGCAGCGTGAACATAATGCACGAAATAGATCTGTTGACCCTGTACCTGTACTGAATCTTACATGGTGATCATGAATACGTCGTGCTGTTTTGGCTGAAATCAGGCTTGCTGCTTCTATTACAACAGTTAGATTGATTATAGAATGTACAGATACATTAAAATTATGGACGCAATAGGTCCACATTGTGATGCGGCTATCTTTCCAGTTGAAATGACCAGCATGTGTTGTGCTATTGGCAAAGTGAGATTGCCATCATTAGAAAGTCTACCTGAACCATTGAATTCATTTATTTTTTGGACATCTCAAACACACGGAACACACTAAAAACACTGGGATCCAATACTAGTTTCGCCAACTTAGTTGACACCAACAAGATACGATAATACACTAAATCTAATTCTACATGGCTTATCCTTTAACCTATAACTAATCTATCCCTGCTACTAGACTATTAGAAGCTTAAGACGAACCATCTCTTTAACTGATCAAGTTCGCTATTATTGAGCATGCCTAATTCACAAAACTCTGAAGTATACTGAACGCAATCGGACTTTTGTCCTTGTTCGGTGAATGATACAATCAAATGCGATCAGCGCATTCATGTTTCTGACATTTTCTATCGTTTTCATAATCTCAAAATCTATTCTATAGTCTTGATCGAAAGCAGAATGGGCAACGCTAGAAAATTCTGTGCGTTCTCATTTCAAATGTGCTTCATCTTCTCTTAATCTGGTATTCATTGGTCTTTTAGTTTATCCAACACACTATTTTCCACAAAATTCACACCTTATTTGATATATGCCACTCCTTTCCAACGCTTTATTTTTGTCTTTTGGGTTTTTGGGTTTTTGAGTTAGCTTTTCTTTGATTTGTAAGAGAAATTTATGTAGATTGTTTTAGTATTTTCATAGCCCTCAGGAGTATCGCTTATCGAAAGGTGAAAAAATTGATGTTATTTTTTCTCCAAATGGTTGGAGAAAAGTGCATTCGACATTTTTTTCTTACATCTGTGTCTATTGATTGACTTATAGACTAAACTATTTTTTCAACCATTTAAACTGATCACATTTCTTATGCAAACCTTTTCTGGAAATTTTCTTGATTTGAAGGAAAACTAATTATTCTATGAACTAAGAAATCAATCGGAAGAAATGTGGTCGTTCAGTCAACATCAAAGTCTAATGATTTGGTATTTTTCATGACAAGTGTATCCAAAAAAATCAATCGGTTATATTTCTCTACTTTATATGTGAATTTAATCGAATAGTGATAATCATTTAACCTTTCAAGACAACAACAAATATATCATTGATACACCTGTACCACATTGTGGTAAACTATTGAAAACTTTGACTTAATTCTTTCAAATTTATTCATAAATATGTTTATTATGGACGAATTATCAATCCTGGCCAAATTTTACTGAAAAATTAAACTATTTTCAACGCAAAAATAAATTTTCACCACAGCCATAGGAAATTATCAACATTTTCATGAATAAATTTTGAAACAATTGTCAATCAAAGTTATAAGTGATTTCGAAGTGTGTGGTTCAGATTTCGAGTGGCTGAAATATTTGTTATTGAAGATTTCCTTGAGGAGTTAAGTATTTATCACCATTCGATTAGATTCACATATGCAGAAGAGAAAGTTAACCGAATTTTTGGACACACTTGTTATCAGAAATAACCAATCCTTAAAATTTGGAAACCTTTCAGAAAGACAAAACTGTCATAAGGATTGTAGCTACTTTGAATGGTGATAAAGATAAGTCAGTCGATAACTTAATCAGTAAACACAGATATAAAAAATTCAGTATGAAAATAAATATTAAATAAATATCGATCCACGATACACCAATGGATGAGAAAATATTCAAAAATATTAAGACACAATTGAGAAATAAGTTGTAAAGATTGTGAGAAAAAGTTTGTTGAACAAACCGAAAAATCAACTGAAATTTGAGATAGGCACATATAGATAAATCTAGTGTTGCCCAACATGCTTCTGGCCGTAGAAGATATTTTGATGAAGTAAAATTAAATAAAACTCTAAAACCGCGAATACACTGAATGCTTCGGAAGTAGCCATATAATGAAATTCAAACAACCATTATCCAAAGGCAAAGGTCCGATTCCGTACAGTATGTTCTACAAGTAGTTAGATTAAGCACGCCTTCTAATATCGTTTGACCAATCACGGCGATAGTTCGTCGAAAGCTTTTAGCATAAGGGATAGATTTGGCATAAATAATAGAGCCATGTAGAATCAGATTCAGACCACTATCTCCTGATGACGTCAATTGAATTGGCGAAACGCGTGTAGAAATTTAAAGGTATGGTCTACACTAATTACAGTGTGTTACAATGCCAAAAATTCCCATCCCAAAACTAAGTTTACTACAGAAAATAAGAATAACCTCACCTTGTTCTTTTTGAACTATAAATTTAAAGCTAATATTTTAGTATATGTTTCAGAACCAACACTGAATATGTATGGTAGACGAGGTTCAATTCAACAGAAATTATGATAACCCAACATTATATAATGGATGCTATAGGTAAATCATGAATCTCCTGCGTAAACGCCAGAAAGGTTAGGCATACGTCGCCTCGTTGCCGCTTACCCCTTTTCCTCGAACGAGCGTAGCTGTGGGGTTAAGTTTACCTTGTTTAATATCTGTAGTCTCTCCGTTATTATATTCAATTATTCTTCCTCGAACAGTAATTTCACATAACACAATCGTCACATTGACATCAACATGCATTGATGAATGCAACAATTTTCCAGTTTATTATATATACAGCTAGAATAAATCACCTGTAGCCTGTATTTGGATTTTAATTTTCTCGCTATGTTAACTACACCTTGTGAGTTCATTTTTGAAATGAAAATTTCTTTTGTGGCGATAATATTCCGAAGCGTACATAAAATGTCTTTGGTGAAATCGTTTTTCTTTCTGACAACTCTGAAGCACTTATTCAATATACCCGGTAATATTCATCTCATTCATTCCTCTTGCTATGAAATGAATTATTTTGTTGGTTGAGTAAAACCAAGGTATTCAGCCAACTGAGTGATGAAATTTCAGAGCAAGATCAATTGAAACTATGATTTAGATATTCAAATCAATTGTACCTCTGTACAATTATTCTCATGTAGTTACAATTTCATTTGTAAGAAATGAAAATATTGCACCACATATCTATATTCATTTCTAAAACTTTTTCGAGTTTTCAAAGAGAACATTGTTGAAGGAAAAGTAATTCAATATTATAACAGGGAATATACGGATACCAAACAATAAAAACCTAACTCCTCGACTACGCTGACTCGCAGAAACGACAGGTGCCAGCATCGACGACGCGACATTTGTCTAGCTTACCTAGCATTTACGCAGGAAATATTTATGGCTCTTTCTCATACATTACATAACTACGATTTGTATTACAATTTTTGTTCAATACAACCTCCATACCTTAGCCGGCTCGGTGGCGTATGGAATATGATGCTCGTCTCCTACGCAGTTGCCTGGGTTCAATCCCTACAAAGTCGGTGCGATTTTTCGGATTCTGGAAATCGCTTGAGTGTCCATCTTCCGGAGGAGATGTAAAGCTGTCGGTCCTGTCTAACAGAGATGTGTTGGACATTAAATATCCCTTCCCTCGACACGAGAAGGGTTCGGCAAAATTCCTGGGTTAGTGAGCTGACAAAATTCGCCGGCGTGAGCCGAAAGGCAGAAATAGAGCACGTTAAAGGAGAAACAAACAAACAAACCTCCATACCCATTTCTTATATTTAATGGAGATTTTAATGAATATGCGTTTTGTTCTACCGAATTTCAACCCCTATTACACCCATTAAAGTGCAGTTCTCCCAGAAATCCTGAAAACTTTTTTTCTATTTTGATAAAGATCATAAACACAATTTTGTCTGAAACATTAAAATTGTGTTTTATCCCATCCAACTTTTCAACCCCTATTTTGCACACCTAAGTGAGGTGTCTCCAAACTAATCTTACTCTCATTCCTGACTCTATAGCTAAGACCTTGAATTCAAACTTTTTTGGTCTACCGATTTGAAAGCCAAGACTCCCCATACGTATTCATTCAGAATAGATCTAAGATCGTTGGTCTAGTGTAATTGTGATACATTTCATAACAAAGATTATGTTTTTCGACATGAAGAGGGCTTTACATGTTCATTAGTTCTTCTGCTTCTGTAAACGCTAAAAGTACTACTACCAAAGTTCTATTTATCAAAGATTAAATGATTTTCATTCAACATACGCAAAATATCCTGGTTCTTATATAGTCTAATATTATCTACTGATCGTTCAGATATTTCATGTTGCTTCTGTGAAACCTGTTCTTTCGTGAAAGTAACCTGAGAGATAATGATACAAGTTAGGGTAAATGCACTGTGCCAAGTACAAGACATTTTATTGGAATATTTTTCTTTATTTTCAACATAGTCTTCTTATGAATCTATACACTTTTCCCAGCGATGTTCCTTCTCTGTAAACCGTTCGAATAGTACTCATCGTTTTATTCTGCGAAATAGTGGTTTACGAAGGTGATTGCCTCTTCGATGAAAATCCCAGTCCTCCGACAACAATTTTTAGATGAGGTAACAAAGAGAAGTCGCTTGAGACTAGATCTGGTGAGTAAGGCGGATGGTCTAGCAGTTTTAACCAAAATTGGATTTTCGCCATATCAACTTCTGAGGTATGAAACGGTGCGTTGTCGTGGTGAAACAGGACTTTCTTTTCATGTGAATGTGTTTTTCCACAAGTTCTGCTTGTATCTTGTCAAATAATGTTGCGTGATATGCTCCTGTGTTGGTTATAACACCATGAATATCCCGAAAAACAGTCTCCATCATTTTCACAGCCGAAAAATCAGTTTTAGTTTTTTTTGGTTCCCCTTCTGCAATACACTGTTTGAACCATATTTTTGTTTCTGGTGTCTGAAGGTGTATCTAAGATCCATTTATAGTAATTAATCGGCTCCAAAAGTCGGATTTATTACGCTCAAACTGCGCGAACAGATCTTTGAAAATATTCGCGTGGACAGCTTTCTCATGTATAAATGTTGATTCAATATGTAATAAACGCATACTTTTAACATAATCATAACGTCATCCGTCTCCTTCCCTTTCGTTCGGCGGTCGTCGAGCACCATTTGGTGAACCTTGGTGATGTTATCGTCGGCAGATGCACTTTTTGGACGTCCCGAATGTTCATCGTCTCCTTAGCACTTACAGCCACGTTTGAATTCAGCTGCCCAGAATTTCATTATGTTGAATGCTGATGCAGAGTTCCCATATACAAAATTCAACTCATCTTCAACTTGCATAGGCGTATTACCTTCCATGAACACATATTTAATGACAGCTTGATACTCGATTATGTCCATTTTCACAACGACACACATCAACACACACAAACGAATGTTTTATAACAACTTCGCATCCAATATGGGCGAAACTTTGGTAAGTAACTGTCAATAGATGAGTAATGATGGTACAGAGAAACTGGTAATCATGAATGGAAACCTAGGGAAGGACATCCGCAAACAACAACGGCGATCCATGACTGTTATTTGAGAATTTTGTCGTTGAGACAACGGTTCGTTAGTGCAATAGACCATCAAATGCAGCTTCGACAGAACAGTAGAATGCAAAATAACACTGAAAGGATACGTCCACGGGAATTCCTGGGAACTGACTGGAAGAGAGTTTTATTCACGATTGAATTGTGATTATGTCTCCTTCATTCCGATCAAAGTTTTCTTGTGTTCGTATATCGAAATGAGAGATATGAAGTGCTACTTTTTACCTCCCTATGGCTTTGATGCAATAATGGTGTTGGGAGAAATTTCTTCAAACCTCTGCACTGATCTAATAATTGTAAATAATGGAACTTAGAGCTATGTTACAGACATTTCAGAAAGACATATTGTACCATTAGAGGAAAAATTCTCGTTTATGCATTACCACGCCATACTTCAAGATTTAACCTTCTTGAACTCCTTTCAAGATCAAAAATTCCAGTAGTGATTTGCACGAAGCGCAGACCTCAATCCCATCGAACATTTCTGGGACGTTCTCAATAGATTAGTGTTAAGTACTTGGTACAGTACCTTTGCATATTATATTTCGGATTTTACTAAAAACAAAGTGAGGGAAGACCGGTAGATATTTTAACACGGGGTAAATTGTAACATCCTCAATTTGAGACAAACCAAGGTAAGGCATGGTGCTTTATAAACACGCATTAGTAACATCTTGCAAGTTGCCCCGGTTATTCGAATTTGTTATTATTTTGGCTTCAATTTATTTCGGAATGAGTGATTACATCAGGAAAGTGACCGAGGCATCACGGCCAAAGATGTCTGGAAATAAGTGAAGCCTGTGAGGTTTGTTGCGAAAGACTATTTCACATTACTTCATTTCGGTATGTGAAAAAGGTCAAGGCTCGGGATATTGAACGTACTCAGAATGCAGTAATTTATTTTCAATATGAGGGTTACTTCAGTAAACCTGGTTGTAATCAAGAGCAGACCAAAAAAGGTAGTTGACTATCTTCTGTATGGCTCTAAAAGACGTTTTGGTCTCACGATAAATAAGTACAAAAATCAAGCGCTTTTCGGTACGAAAAATTTCCTGAATCTTCGGCGAGAAATGGATGTGCAGCATTAGATTCGATAACTATATATTAGAAAAAACAAGGAGCTATTCATTCGCACATCAGAACCAACAATTTCACAGCGAGATATTAATTTCAATCAACAAAATATGTCTGCATTTTTGATAAGCTGGCAAATATATTTTCACTGCTGACTATATTTTGAATTGAAATGAGGTCGGTGAAAGGACCATCCAGAAGATCAGTAAATTTGTTGCCCAAAAAGGGACGAGGCAATTTAGTTGGTATTACTTCTAGTGAAAGAGGTGTCATCGTTTCATTATGCGTTGTGTACAATACTCTGGGAAATTATATTCCTCTACAATTTCTCCGTTGGGACTACGGTTCGCTAGTGCTATACACCTTCAACTGCTGCTTTCACGGAACAGTGGAATGCAATCTAACACAAACGATACGTTTTACGGAATCTCTAACCTAATCTAACCGTATCACATCGAAGAACAGGATTAAACTTCGCCAAGAAACATGTCAATTGGTTAAAAACTGACTGAGAGAGTTTTGTTTACGGGTGAGTTGAGATTTTGTCTTTTTCATTGCTATCGACATTTTCTTGTGTTCATATGTCGGAATAAGATATATGTCCAGTGCCACTTTTTACCTTTTTTTTTTACTATATTTTTGATGAAGATTCAATAATGATGTGGGGAGTAATTTCTTCGAACGTCCGCACTGATCTGATAATCGTAAATAATGAAACTCAAAGCTACATTACTGATATTTCAGAAGGTCATTTTGCACCATTTGCGGCAAAAATCGGTGAAAACTTTTCGCTTATGAATTAGGAGCTTCTTTCGAGATCACAAAATCCCTCTAATGGAGTGGTTTGCACGAAATCCAAACTTCAATCTCATCGAACATGTCTGGAACATTCTTAATAGATTAAGAAGCCAGTAAAACCAGCCTACTACTGTGAAAAAGGTTCGAGACAAACTGTTCGAAATGAACAAGAATGCTATAGGGTCAATGATTTTGAGTATGAATCATAGATGTCATGCAGTTGTTCTCGCCAGGTGTGGATATATCCGGTATTAACAGGTTTTTGGGGACTTTGATTTTTCTCCAAAAGTTTTACATCCTTTGTTATAAGTTTTGTTTCAATTTCTATGGTATCATTTTCATCTCGATTGCTCTCAAGCATTCCTTACTGAAAATTAATTGTTCAACATTTCTAACCTTCTTCTGAATAAAGTTCAATTTTCGATTTAGTGCGTTAATTTCTAAGCGCAGTGTATATTTCTTATTTTTTCCAAAAACAATGATAATGGAAGATTTTTTGGTGGACAAAACATGAATATAAGATATAAATACCATTTTGCAAAGTTATATTGGATAATGCATGAATTATGGATAAAACGTAAATATACAACTCGTCCCGGTCTCTCCTACTAATAATACCATAAGAACAGCATTTACAATAAGAATGAAACCTACAAAATGAGATGATAAAATTACATTTTGTTTCAGTCATCCTATTGCTACATAATGAGATTCCTTCAGTGATATCTAAAACATGATTATGAAAAAATTTCGTTCATTGATTTACATGCGTAAAGCTAAATTTACGTATGAGTTTCATGAATATAACGTAACGAATGCAACGTCAAATTCAGGAAGCAAAATCTAAGTAAACAGGGTGTTACATAATAGTATGTCACAACTTGAGAGGGTAAAACAAAATAAAGCAATTTAATGAAAAAATTTTATACAAACATAGGTCCGCAAGAGCATCGTTACGGAGCTACAGGGTGTTGAAATTTCCGGAGAAAATTGGATTATTCTTCAAAACTGCAGATATTCAGCCCAAATTTGAAATGCAAGCTATTTTTTACAGCCTTCATCATTACACGTCCTAAATTTCAAATAGAATCTACAAGGTGTTTTCTTTTCCGAAATCATGTCTTCTTTTGCCCTCTCAAACTTTCTTGCAGTACCCCACTGATCAGCGTACAATCAATTTTCGTCATCTTCGTTCAATTTAGAAACTCTTTTGATACTTGTAATTTTTTCGTATCCCCGACCGTTCTCGAGCAAAAAATTATTAAACGATTGTATGCGTTCGCTGAATTGAAAGCACTTCTAATTTTAAAAAGTGACTAGTAGGCTTTGATTTTTTCATTTATTTTGACAGTTGCTAAAGTTGAACCAGTGTCTGCTCGAATTGTTCATTATATTAACGATAAGTTTTAAGACCTTTGAAGTTATTGCTGTAAGAAAAAATGGCTAATCTTACTAACGTCGAATTGGCTGATATCCATTACATGTACTTTCTGGCTGACCGAAACACAACAGAAGTTGGCGATTATATCAGGTGCGCTTTCCTAATCGAATAAAACCAGACAGGCGAACATTTTCAAATACCCACAGAAGGTTGAGGGAAACTAGTACTTTTACTGCAAATAATCATCTAAAAGGTGCAACTATGAGAACTCAAGATATTGAGGAAGCAGTTTTGAATTGTATTCATTTGAATCCTCATGTTAGTACAAGAAAAATTGGATATCAGTTGACTATTTCACATGTTCTAATTTTGAGGATTCTCCACGACTTTTTATTGTACCCGTTTCATTATCAACACGTCCAAACTTTACTTCCTCGAGATTTTCCTTCAAGACTGAATTGCTGCCGATGGTTCTCAGCTAAAATTAGAGAAAATGCTCAATTCGATAGTGAAATAATGTTCACAGACGAAGCTTATTTTCGAGAACTGCTATCACAAATTTTCACAATAATCATTATTGGGCTGAGGAAACCCCCAACTGATTGAAGAATTCCATTATCTAGAACAATTCTCACTAAATAATTGGGTTGAAATAATTGGAAATTATTTGATTGGGACATTTCTTTTGCCGTCCCGCTTATCGGCAATTTCTTGAGGAGGAGTTACCTTTATTGCACGAGGATGTGCAACTTTTGGTGAGAAACATAATGTGGTTCATGCATGACGGTGAAGAAGCACATTTTAGTGGAAAAGCTACAGAATTCTTGAATAATACATTCAACGACCGATTGATAGGTCGAGGTGGGCCAGAACCATGGCCTCCTAGGTTCCCAGACTTAAATAATTCAGATTTTTCCTTATGAGGATGTCTCAGAAGTTTAGTTTATACCACTCCAGTTAACACTGTAGAAGAATTGAGAAATCGAATGATAACCTCTTGTGACACGATAAGAAATACGCCAGGAATATTTCAAAGAGTGCGTGATAATATGTAAAGAAGGACAGAGGCCTGTATTCTTGCAGGTGGAGGACACTTCCAGCAATTTATTTAGTTTGTAATTGTTCTTTTTTTTAGTTTGATATTGAATAAGTATAAATTGGGTTTCAGACGTCGAGCTATCAAAATAAATCAAATATTGGGCAAACCTATCAAGTATTTCTAGTATTTTTTTTATTTAAAGAATAACATACAATTCAAATAATTCGAATTCAATAATTTTTCACTCGAAAACGGTTGGAGATACGAAAAAATTACAGATGTAAAAAAAGTTTATAAATTGAACGAATATGACAAAAATTGATTGTACGCTGATCAGTGGCGTACTGCTAAAAAGTTGAAAGTGCAAAATGAGACACTTTGTGAATTTCAGGGAAAATCGAAGAGTGTAATGATGGAGGCTGTAAAAAATAGCTAGCATGTGAAATTTGGGCTATTTTTCCGGGAATTTCAACACTCTAGAGCTCCGTAACGAAGCTTTTGCAGAACTATGTTAATATAAACTTTTTTTCCTAAAATTGCACGTAGATTTACCACCTCAAGTTGTAACATACTATTATGTAACACTCTGTATCAGAAATACTTTGTGTAGTACTTGCATCGAAATGAAAATAAAGCATCCACTGTTTTCTCTTCAAATAGTTCGTATCATATACACACAGTGATGCATTTACTCGAGATGAATAGCAAAAACTTTATTTTTTATTTTTTAACACCTCCAGTTTGCGTTGGTGGGAAGGACACGCGTGGTATTATGGTATTTCTAAATGATTTATAGGGGCGTGAAATGTTAATAATGTCGCGTTGAAACATCTCCGGATAATTTAAGACAGCTTTTCGTTACACGGCAGCAAACGTGCCATGAATATCAAACCAATTCTTCGGTGAGATCATGAGACACATTATTATTAATATCATTTTTATTATCGCTTCATTTCACTCATCCGGGTTGCAGTGCGTTCGAAATATTCGCAATCGACCAAGGTTCCAAGTAATGCAATCAATTTAAATCTCATATCAGTAGTTTTCTAATCAATGCCCATCATTCCGTTTGTAACTTTTTCTTTCGTAGTGGGCACTTGCGATTTTTCTAGTACCATCATAAAATTTTGCAGTAACTCTACCAGTTCAACCTGGATTCTCTCTCGACATTTCTTCAGACGTCATAACGTTTCTTCTTTTTTCATCACTCGCACTTCCTCCTAGCGGACATGCGTTTTTGTATTCAATCGAATATCATCAGTTGAAGTTATCAGACGAACTACACGTTTTTACTAGTAGCTCAGTGATATTTGAGATTTTTTCTAGAAATAAAACTTTGTACAATTTTTTTCTCGAAATAAGTTGCTTAATCTTTTTTTGATGTTGGTGTTTTTATATATATTTAGAAGTTTTGTTACTGCAGCCTGCTGCGTCGTTTTCTCTTTGACTCTTTGGTAAGCGATGAAAACATTATTCCGTTTTATCATAGTCACAACAGGGAACACCGGTGCCAATTGTTCAAAATCTACATCTGATCGTAACAAGCGGGAAACAATTCAGTGCGATAGCAGCAGGCGGTAGGTCCTCGTCGAAATATACAGGCCTAACGAGCAATGACCGCATTACACGTAATAAAATACATGAGTCCAAATACTATGCAATAGCTGCTCCTCTAATATTGATCAAATAATAAACTTAAAAATTTTTTCATTTCACTTAGTCCTGATATTTTAGTCCAGGTAAAGGGTATTCAACAATAGCTTACTGATCTCGTACTTAAAATGCAACACGACCCAGCTATGCATGAGCTGTATGATCGTCACCTGGAAATCGCTACCAACGAAGCTCTAGACCATATAAATCGTTATAAGAATGTACTTTTCTTGAGTTCTCGGACGAACCGAATATACAAAAGAAAAATCAAATAACTTCTGAGATTATCAAAGCTGTGGCTCCGAATGTCCATCCAACTTTCTCAAAGAGGATTTGAAGAATTTAAACAGTCTGAATGAACCTTACCCAATGAAAGTTGTTTACCAGGCTGCTCGTCTGGTCCTTGGAAACGAAAACAAACTTCGGGACTTAGCGTCCACTAAGAATGTTAAATTTCAAGATGATAAAACACATCGTCAAACCAAATCTTCAATAAAATAAGGGTTAAAGTTTTAGCCTGAATGGGATCTTGTATATAATAACCAAAGTTGCGACTTCAACAATCTTACGATTTTGGGTGATTTTGGATAATTTTCCAAATCTTTCCTGGCCCACGCCCCACTTCTATGAACCCATATTGGCTAACCTACTACAAGAAACCTTCTAACCCAACTGCTCACAACACCAAGCCAAAGGGTCAAAACACATCTCTACTTCATCTCCTCATTACCAATGGCCCTCATTCATATACTGAATCCTGCTAGGATCACCTATTTATGAATCAGGTCATTGAATTATCTCGACCAATCTACAACTCTTTTCTGACTATTTGCAACGGGTTATTAGGAAAACGATTGAAAAAAATTGATTTTACCATGGTGCTGGATGAACTCAGAATTTGAAATTGGCACACTAGATATTATTACATCGACGACGCCGACACCGTGCGACAGCCAAAACTGTCATATTCAAGCACATAAGATTATTAATTATCAAACAACAGCAAGACTGAACCGTGGATTAATAATAATATTTTGAACTTTTTACATCAAACGTAAAAAAATCAGAGGCGAAAATATTTGAGGACTGGGTATTCAACAATTTACACTGCTCATTATATCAAATAAATTAAAGATCGCGAACACTATGAAGTAGAAAAAATCATTAATCATTAAAGAGCAAGAAATGCATATTTTGCTTTGATTTTGATTTAACTTTTATCTCAAACCTTTGGTCTGTTTCTTCTTTTTCTTAATTATAAAACCAGAATGACAGAGAATATATAAATGTGTTAATTTTAAATGAAATTTTCACGATTGAAGTTTTTAACAATTTTCATTTTTCACGTCATTTTATCCCAAACATATTCCTTCTCATTCCATAACTGTAAATAATAAGAACGGAATAATTTAGAATGAAACTAACAAATATTTCCAACTTAACCATCATAAGGTCAATAAAATCTTGTTTTTCGTATTCCTATGCAGTTTTAAATAAGTGAAAAGGTCTGTCTTATTTTCTTATAAACTAGTTTTTCTATTTTCGCATTCAGCTCTGCGAAGCGAACCAAGTTTAATAAAGGTTCTAAGTTTCAGTTTCAGTCTGTCTAGTCTGTACATTTGTTGTTTGTATTATTCATGAGGGAGATTTGAAGTTTCCAAAATAATTTCTACTTGAATATTCTTCTTTAAGGTGAAAAGTTTTAAGGACATTTCAGTTTACCATATAAAAGTAGTTAAATATTTGATAAAATAAATTATTAAGTTTTCTGAGAAAGATTATTTCAGTTATTATCTTGTTATCAATTTGTTACGTACCAATATATACAATTGATATATTGCCCATAGACATCTTAATTTCTATTATGAGAATAATGACTTGGCAATCACACGGCGACGTTATCTGCACGATTCATTCATTTATTGAATCATTTTGAAGAAAGGAAATCAAAAACTTGATTCTACCATAATGCAGAATTTGATGTGGATCAAAACTCAACTGAAAGAAAGCAAAGTATGAAGAATGAATAAGTATTCAAAATAAAGTGGGCCTTCCACGTTCGAATCGAAAATTTAAGCTCAAGAAAATGGGAATAAACCTATGAACCAAACGTATTCTGTTATATCGATCAGTACATGTTGAGTACAGAGAAAAAAACTTGAAGAAAAACCTTATCTCATTCATTACTCATAACAACAAAAAATGTAATCAGAATTATTCTATTTACGCTTGATTCTTCTCCCTAGTGAGATCTTCGATAGATAGTGAGATAAGGGTAATCTGAAAATAAAAAGAACAAGTAACGAATAACCTGTCGTGCTAACTCGATACTATTAGAAGAAGAATTTCAACGTAGGAAGCAATACAATTCACAGATCTAAAGAAACTCAAGTCATACATATCCAGCGATAATAATCGTCTCGCGGTGTAAATTTTCAGTCTCAGTTGATGTTTATTGTGAGAGAAATAGTTTCTCCCCATGGGTTCTTGGTGATTTATAAATATAATCATTTTTGTTCTTTAAAATATTTTCAATTATCAAACTCAGTAACATAATATACTCTCTTTTGACCATAGGGGGCTTCCAGGTAGTGTTATCTCTTTCATCTTCTTTTCAGCCTTCATTAATCCAATGTTGGATATAGGCCTCTTTTAATTTCCTCCATGCATTTCTGTCTGTAACAGTTCTCATCGATTGCTTTCCTGCTATGATTTTCACGTCGTCTAGCCACCTTTTATGGGCTCTCCCTACAGCTCTCTTCGTTGTTCTTGGTCTCCAAAATGTTGTTTCATTTGTCCATTTATCTGCACCCTATCTGGCAAAATCTGACCTAATTTAACACACTGCCACTTAAGGCTCGCTACCCGATCCATGATATCTATTATTTTGGTTTCTGTTTCTTATGTCATCGTTTGGCACTTTATCCCGTAATAATATCCATAGCATGGCTCTCTCCATAGCTCTCTGCGTGACTCTAAGTTGGCCTGCCACTTTTCACTTTATGGACATGGTGTCCAGTCCAAACGCAGTTATTTTATACTCTTCTTTCAAGAGAAATTGGTATATTTCGGTCCTTCAAAATTAAACTAAGTTTCCCAAAAGCGGCCCATGTTAGGTGGATTCGGAGTTGATTTCGGCAGTTTGATTTTCCTTATCGATTTTTATTGTATGGCCTAAATAGTTATAATGGTCCACTGTTTCCAAGATGACGTCGACGATATCGATTTTGATGTTCCTATTACTCATAATTTTCGTTTGGTTTAAATTCATTTTGAGACCTGTTCTTTCGGAATGATTGTTAAGCTCGGTTAGCATTGATTTCAATTCTTCTTCGCTGGAGCTAATCAAAATAATGTTATCAACGAATTTCAAGTGGCACGGGTACTCTCCGTCTATATTCAGCCCCTTTTTCGCCCACTTCAGCTCTTTAAAGATATTTTCCAGAGCTAGTGCCATGGGGAACACCTTTTTCTAGAGGTATTTTATCTGTTTTCAAATCATCGTCTATCTTAACATGAAAAGTTGCATTTCTATAGATGTTTTCGATCAGTGTAGAGTATCTCGAATCGATTCTTGCATCGTCCACTGAGAAATTCCCATGTTTCAATGCGTTGTGATAGTTGATGAACGCGAGATGTATAGGGATATTATACTCGGTAGTTCTTTCTATACTGTTCTAACAGTTTGAAGGTGATCTATGGTCCTCTAGCCCTTTCTGAACCCCGCCTGTTCCACTGGTTGAAATCCATATTTTCAGTTGATCTGTTAGTTACAACTTCCTCCAGAGCTTATAAGTATGGGAAAGCAGACTTATGGGTCGATAGCTTTCAATATTCGTGCTGTCGTCTTTCTTTGTACAACAGATTTACCCGAGCATTTTTCCATGATTCTGGTATTTTTTTCTCAACTAGCCATTTATTCAGAAGTAATTTTAAGACTGGTTCAAGGGCTTTTCCTCCTAATTGTAACATTTCAGATGTTATACGATCCTCCCCTGGAGATTTTTGTTATTTCATCTGTTTGAGTGCATGCCTGATCTCTGAAGAAGTTATTTCAGACAAGTTTCAGATCCTATGTTCAAGATGCTCTTGTGTATGCTATCAGGACGTGGCATGATCGAAGTATAAAGTTCTCTATAGAATTTGTTTATTTCTTTTGCAATTCCTTCTTTATCTGATATAATCGATTCCTTGCGGTTTTAATTTGGTTTCCTTGTGATTCTTCGTTTTGCTACATATGTATTTTATCACTGTTTGTATATCATCAGTTATCTTTTTCGCAAGATCATCAATAGATTTGTTGTCCATTTCCGTAAAGTGCGCCAATTTAATTTTTCTCTGATATTCTTCTTTGTTCAAGAGCAATACATCTGCGGTTGGGTATTCGGGATGCGCTATTAACTTTTTTCTTATATGTTTTGTGTTTATTGCTATGTTCGCTCGAACCAATCTGTGATCACTCTCTGTGTTGAACTTATTTATCACTGATACATCCTTACATATCTTTCTGTCGCTGCACAATATGAGATCAATTTCATTTTTCGTTCGTCTATCTGGACTCCACCAAGTCCACTTCCTTTGAGGCTTCTTTTTGAAGAAGGTGTTCATGCAGAAAAGCTTTTCACTATTATTTGACAGCATATCTCCTCTATCATTTCTGATGTATTATGTGTCGTATGGCTGTCTTGCTCCTATTTGAGTGTTAAAGTCTCCTGTGACAATTGTGTAGCAGCACTTTTCTGAGTTCCGGGCATGAGTGATATCTTCTTGCAATTGATCTATTTCCTCATTTTGTGAAGAGGCTGTTGCGTCATAACAATGTATTATTTGAATGTTGTATCTCTTATTGACTTGGATTACAACATATATCACTCTATTCGATACAGCGTGGTACTTGATAACTAGGTGTTCTATGCATTTGTGGATGATGAAAGCAACACCACCGATTTTATAATTGGTTTGTGAATTATTCTCATACAAGGTATGTCCAAATTTTAGAGTAGTCTTCTTTTCACCTTGAAGTCTTGTTTCACATAATTCTATAATATCCTATTTGATGTTATTGAGCTCTTGTTCTAATTCTTTCAAGTGTTCTGATGTGCTCATTGTGCGAATTATATAAGTGGTGACTCTTAAACTATGGGTTTGTTTAGCTAGTTTGGTCGATCTTCTGCCTCCCCAAGAATCCATGAGGCAGCCCGAGGTTACATCGGGGTGGAATTCCAAAGGTTTGTTGGTACTTAAAACACCACGCTCGCCAAACGGGTTGGTAAGTTTATTTTTCAGCCTCTCAATTTGAGTCAGACGCTGTTTGCAACCGCCCATTCTGGATCAGACGTTGCATTGCTAGTTTTGGTCCGCCCCGGGTATTTCATTTCCCCGATACCACCCATTTCTAGGAGGCTTTCCCCGATCCGTCACCTGGAGAGGCGTCCGATAAGGGACTAGCAACCCCCACGGGTGGTGTTATCTACTTTATTAAAAATATTACATTAGTAAGTGCACTCTTCAGCAATCGAAATTGTTATTTTGACTAAGTTGCAGTGCGGTTGCTAAGTTATTATAAGTATTATTAAAATTGAGACGTCTAATGTCGGTCACTGCATATGTTGTAAATAACCAATTAAATAGCAATTTATGACAAAGTTGTTAATATAGACGCTTCAATGGATACTTTTTGAATGTCTCACTTGGTTTTATGTATGATGATATAAATCTTTACAGTGCTTATTTGGAAATGCCAGTAATCGATTTCCGTTATAGCCTTCACCAACCGAGCGATGAAAATTGGAAAAAAAAATATTCTAGGAGAACGAGAAAGATATGAGATATTTTTGAACAGTAAAAACGAGAGAAATTTTCAAAATTCTCTCTTGTTAGAATTATACAAACGTATCAAGTTGCTAAACGTGAATTTGTAGGAAATACAGTGAAAACAAGAAAGACTAAAAAAAGAGAATTATTCATACAGCTTTTATCGATAACCAAAGAGCTGTCAATAGTTCTCCTCATCCATATCTTCAAGAAATTGCAGCAATTTCTAGAATTGATGAAATACTTCGTCTTTTCTTTAATTTTTCATGTTAAATGTAGGAGAAATTATCTTCATCTGCATATTCTCAATCGAGCGTTATAGTCCTAAGTCATACCAATCAGAAAAGGCATTTTTCAAGGAGATTCTTTGAGTGCACTTTGGTTTTGTCCTTGCTGTAATTCTTTCTCATAAATTAAATGCTACCAATTTCGGCTTCAAATTGAAGAGTCTATCAGTTGAATTTAAGTCAACTCATTTAATTTATTTAGGCAATATTGAACTAAATATATATATATATATATATATATATATATATATATATATATATATATATATATATATATATATATATATATATATATATATATATATATATATATATATATATATATATATATATATATATATATATATATATATATATATATATATATATATATATATATATATATATATATATATATATATATATTATTCTATCGTTCATCACTTCACACAAAGAAAACTATGAATGAGTAACATTCAGTGTTACTTGACTAAGGTCCGTACACTGGATATTTTTCCGGGAGAAAGTCTCTGACACTACTCGTTGGTACATTGATATCATTCTCTGATGATGCAATAGTTTGTATATATTCTGGTATATTGATGTATTCTCAAAATATATAAATTATTATATATTTTATAAAAGACAGGGCAATATTCAAGGAGGTGATTGTTGAAGTGATTTCATGAAAAAGTTCATGAAACATAGGTTAGGTTAGGTATCCTTACCAATTTGCAGGGTGTTAAAATGAAATTTGAATATATATATATATATATATATATATATATATATATATATATATATATATATATATATATATATATATATATATATATATTTCAATATTTTACTCTACTACCTTTTATTTTTCGTTTATATACGAAAACTCGTTTTTCACGGGCTTTTAGGCTTTTGTAGGACATTAGAAATCTGAAAGAATAACGTTATTTCTCTTGGAATTTTTGATATAATCTCCATATTTTTCTATTTCCTATTAAGATTTTTGGTGAATGAACGTTACCTATTGATTGAGCTATATCAAGCTCATGCATAAAAGTATTGCGTTTCAGGAAAATGAATATTGAATATTCAAATGAATTATGAATATAGGCCGAAGATTTTTATTTCCAATTTCAAAATAAAATAGAAACTCATTTTAAAAAGAAATAAATATTCTAATTGACTATGAATCTTGGGCGAGAACAATAAAGTAGAAAAAGGTGATATTTTCGGTATATTATTTCCACGATTATTTTATTACTTGTATCTTTATTCGATTTCTTTCTGAGAGCTTTAGTTCTTAATATATTCCCGAATACATCTCATAATTCGTCCATTAGCAAACTCAACATTGTTTCCTTCCGTCTCAATTCAGTAATTGTTTGGACTTTGCGTGGGATTATTTCATTCCATTGCATTTCGATCGTGTTATTTGTCTGAATATCTTGTACCAGATAAGTTCCTTGTCAATTCTGAGAGTGAATCAATACATAAACATGTACTGTTTACTTCACAAGTGAAAACATTGAAATCGATCGTCAAACCTCATATGCCAATTACGAGTATGCTGAAATTATAAATTTTTCACTTCGTGACCGAGATCGGCTCATAACTTTGTTCCTGCTCCAATACATTGAAGAAATATGTATAAAGAAAATTAGATGCTAATTTTCTGCTACCGTAAAATTATTTTCGCATTCACGGGGTGTTTTATTACTGAGATTTATATCAAGGTTAGGGATCTAGGGCTTGACTTAAAATTCAAGCTGCTTGACTTGAAATGAAGTCAAGCTTTTGTTTACATAATTCAAGTGAGTTCAAGCTTCAATTGCAATAAAATATTGAACTTCTCCTATGTTCATCAAGAGCGAGAATAAAATTTTAAATAATACCGAATATTTTATCTGGAAATATTTAAATGAAATTCAATGAGAGAATCTGAAAATAATTCATAAATTTCATGAAGAAACACAAATACAGAACAAAAAGAAGAGTGAACGTGAAATGAATATTTTCAAATAAAACACAGCCATAGGATCACAAAAACAACACACATTAATTTTTATAGAAGAACTGAAATAAACTTTTCATCCATTATAATTTACAGTTACTTATGATCCAAGAAAAATATTTGCGTTCCACGGCACCTCCCAAAATAACTGAATAACATTAAATATTATATTTATCAGATATTATTTTCCTAAATAGAAACTAAGGAAATAGTTACTTTTTATACATCGCTTATTTTTAGAAATTATTATCTGACCGAAACAAAATTAAAAGTGCTATGCTTTGAATATGAATTTGAAGTAGCAAACCTTCCCTTTTATTATGTATTATAACTCTTATTGATCATTACATTTTCTTTATGGAGTGACATATATTTAATTGAATTCAATATGACTCAAAATACATACAAAATAAATAATAATATTTCAGCATTACATACTAGCTAAGATCTCCTTTCCATTTTTCGAAAGTAGAAAATAGAAAAGAATATATAAGCCAATTTTGAACTTCTGGCCATGGTATCGGAGCGAAGAAACTAACTCTGTTGAACGTGACAACGTCATGAGAAAATACTGATGGAATGGTTGCATTTTTCAAAAGAAAATTTTGATTTTATTTGTTTGATAGATATTTTGTATGGAAATAGAGATGGAGGTAAATGGAAATCACAATTGAATTGATCAAGTTACATTTATTTGTACGCATAAATACAATAATGTAAATTTTTATTCATTATTTATTTTAATTTTTTTACAATGTTCATTTTTTAGAAGTATGAATGTGTTTGGGCAATTGTTTTACAACTTCTTTTTACAGCTTTTAATTATGTGTGATATTTAACTTATTATTTATCAATTTGTGTTATTCTATTGAGAATAGGACGATGATAGGAAAAGTTGGAAATGAGAGGGAGTGTTTCGAGTGTAATGTGTCTTGAGCAGGAGCAGGAGTTCTAGATGCTGCGATACGCTGTCTTTACTCACGTTGTTTTTGTGCACTCGATTTTGAAGCAGCGATTATTGGCTTTACGGATGGCGTTACTGAAGTAGATGCTACAGCATCTTGAACCCCTATGGGTTGTTTTTTCATGTTGCTATGATAAGCGGTTCTGAATCGTCGTTCGAAGCAAATTTTTTCATAAAATTTTTCATTCAGAAAATCATTTCAAATTTACAAATATCTTGAATCAAATTTATTGTTTAAATTTCTACTAGACTGTTAAAATTAAATTTTCGATTTCATTATTTTATAATGATAAATTTTGTTTTGACATTATTTCTTTCAGCAAGTAAACTGAATAAAAGTTGTTGTTCAATTAGTTACTTAACTATTTTTGCAAATTTAATTGTAATTTATTATAAAAAGTAATAATTTTGAGTAATTCATTATAAGAATAAACTGTGATTACATTATTGTTCATAAATCTTAACTCCTTCAGGCCCAATTTATTTTTTCAGATAAAATTTTTTTTGTCAATTTTATTACCAAACTGCTTCTTACATTTTCCACTGTGGTGCCATGAGGTCACAACTGAAAACTTTAATCTAGATAAGTGTTCAAATATTGCTCTATTTACACGATAGTCATTGAAAAAAGATAATATTTAGATTTTCATTCCGTATGAAAGTCTCTGAAATAATTTTTCTCTCTCGTGAAGCAAAGAGCCATTTCACATTTTTCGCACATCACGCGTGAATGACTGTGAATACAATTACGACACCTTTGCTCCGGTTCTATATGAGTCGAAAAATGTCCTAGTCTATCATACTGCACATAATTCACTGGTGAAGCTTCTTTTGCTCTTTTACTGGGAGTTACTACCACTGGAGATGACGCTAGTGATGATGGTCTACCCCTCTTATGCACATTTTCCTTATTTGCCTTCAGTAGACCATTAGCAATTTCTGACCTGAATTGAACTAACGTCATATATTTTGAGTTTTCTGTCTGACTCATAAACACCTCAAAAAAGTCTAGGGAACACTTCTGAATATCGATATATCGTATCCAGAACGATCAATATGGATGATTTGTTTTAAGAAATGAACACCTGCATTTATTTCTCACCAAATTATCTAGAGTGCCGCAACAGATTTCAGTTTTTTTTTATAAAAAACTAAAAATGCAGCAGATGCGACGCTGCTTTATAATCATTTCATGTATTCAGTGTTTGAAATCAGTTAGTTGGCACTTTGTTTCTGTTGTAAGCACAAATAAAAGATTCAAGTTTTGTGATTTGACCATGGAAAGACGACATTTGACTAGAGATGTTACGAGCCGTTGGCATGCTCCAAGCTGAGAGCTCACAACGGGAAGTATCCAATGTTCTGGGAAATAGCCCAAGTGTCATAAACCGTTTATGGTAGCGTTTCAATGAAACAGGTAGCGTAGAAGAACGCCATACAGGTCGTTTCAGGATTACTACAGTCGCCCAAGACCGATTTTTGATTTTACAAGCCAGAAAAGATCGTACTACAACAGCATCTCAATTAGCTCAAGAGCGATCACGAGTTCATAATGTACAAATTTCCGACCAAACTGTGAGAAATCGACTGCACGAAGGTCAACTCCACTCCAGACGTAATTTAGGAGTTCCACAACTGACCCATGGAAATCGCGCTGCTCGTTTAGCTTGGTGCCAAGAACACGTAAACTGGGATCAAGAGAGGTGGGCCACAGTTCTCAAAGTGAGGAATCTAGATTTAGTTATTATCCCGATTCGGGAAGAATTCGAATATGGAGGGAACCTGGAAAGCCAAACCGTCTTCAGCATGCTCGAGAAGTTGTTAGACAGGGAGGCGGATTAGTGATGTTTTGGTGAGGTAAACGCCTTGGTGGAAGAACTGACCTCGTTGTCATACAGAACAATCTCATAGGAAATTCTTACGCAAATGAGATAGTTTTACTTGTAGTGGTACCGTATTTCCAAACAATGGGTCAAAATCCACTCTTCTAACAAGATAATGCCCCTCCTCATCGAGCAAGAGTTGTCTTGAACGTTCTTGAAGAGAATGATATCGATCTTCTACCGTGGCCAGCCTGCACCTCAGATCGGAATCCCATCGAGCATGTGTGGACACCCTAAAATGAAATCTCCTGCGTCAAAACGTCTTCCATCATGAACAGGAGCTTCGATTAGCAGTTCAGGGGGCTTGGAATGACTTAGGCCAAAATGTAATAGACAATTTAATATTGAGCATGCCGCGACGATGCCAAAGTGTCATCAATAACAGAGGTGGACCTTCTGGGTACTGAAAAATATAAGTGCTTCCATATCGTTTCGAAAATATTAGTTCAGTATTTTTTTTTGTGTTTTACCAAATTTCGTCATTTTCAAATTTCAATTTTTTTTTTATAATAGAGAAGTCAAATATTATTTTGTTTTCTTGAGAATACAATATATACAATACATCTTAACAAAAACCGAAAGATTTCTATAAATTCGAATCATCAAATTCATAGTTTAAAGATATTGGTAAGTGTTCCCTAGACTTTTTTGAGGTTTTTAGGTCGTCTATACAAAAGCCAGGAATTGAAGATGCATCAATTCTATTGTGAAAAATTCTTAGGTAAAACCGCTTTACCACAAAATTCATTCTATACAGGGGAAACAACATGTTATGTAAGTCAACGCCCCCCATGAAAGTATTGTAGTGTTTCCCAATATCTGGACTTGAACTTCAATGAAGGGTTTATCTGCAACACTCCACCTTGGTACCACTAATGGAGGGTTGATTTCTTTATGCGATGAAATCAGATGAAGTGATTTGTTGTCAAACCACTTCACCGCAATAAGGTTATGCTCTGAATACGTATGATAGCCCACAGAACCTTTTCCTTTTTGTTTCATTTCCTTATCACTTTTGAGTGTACAGGAAGAAAGTTAATTACTTCTCAAAGTTCCTGCTACCAATATCTCAAGAATTTTGAGTTTACAGAATAAAGGTGGTAAAGTGAACCAATCATCGCAGTATATTTTGAAATTCGCATTTTTTGGTACTTTGTGACATAATCTCGCAACAATGTCACCACTAATACCAAGTTCAGAAACCTCTTTTACAGTACCCTTTCCTACATGAATTTCAAAATCGTAAATAATGCCACTGTATCCTGCTCGAGCAACATTTTTATTTCCCACTTATGTGGCTTATTCTTTATATACTGCTTCAGTGAGTTTTTTCCTTTGAAAGAAATTATAATCCCATCCACAGAATTTGTAGATACCATTCAACATATCTTTGAAATTTGTTGCCCTCTTATGCGTAGTACCAATTATACTCATAACAGGAAAAACTGGATTACTCCAGAAATTGTTTTGGCCAAATGTGACCTACAAAATCTTCATTGGTTACATTCTAATATAAAAACTCAATCCTCTAATGATTTATATAAGAAAGCCAAATTCTATTATAAATCCTTAATCCTAAGAACCAAATACAATTTTCACAGTGAACTTATTGATAAATCTGTAAATAAAAATAGAACTGTGTGGAATCTAGTAAATACTATGACTGGTCGAAAACGTATGGAACAAAATTCTATTGCACTGGTTATTGATAATGTTACGCATAACAATCCCAAGGATTTGGCTGAGATTTTCGCTAATCATTTCACTACAGTTGCCGAATCTTCCCTCAACAGTTATTATAAAGACTCAATGTCATCCTCATGTACGACGTCACGTATGTTAGACACAACCTTTTTCTTCCACCCAGTCCTGGAGCATGAAATCCATGATGTTATAAGATCAAAAACAACAAAGGTTCTAGTGTTGATTTCATCTCAGCACGAATTCTGAAGATGATAGGTACCGATATCAGCCGACATTTCGCTCATGTTATTAACCTGTCAATTAGCACAGGCGTATTTCCTCGTATTCTGAAAAAAGCAATCGTCATTCCTATTCATAAAAAGGATGATGTACACGATATCATGAACTATAGACCTATATCTATCTTAAGTGTCTTTTCCAAGGTTTTTGAAAGAATAGTGTTTGATAGAATGATGAAGTACCTAGATAAATTTCAAATACTTGATACTGCACAACATGGTTTCAGAACCGGCCGCTCGACTCAAACTGGAGCATTGCAGTTCGTGGAGTTCGTCTATCGTTGCCTTGATAATGGTCAATATGTTGCTGGATTGTTCTTTGACTTGTCTAAAGCGTTTGATAGTCTTGCTATCCAGTTTATATTGATAAATGTTATAATCTTGGATTCAGAGGCGTGTTCTTGAACTGGATTCGAAGTTATCTGGAGGACAGAACTGCCTCAATCAGGGTTCACGACTCGTTCTCAAATGAACAGTACTGTAAATTAGAGTACCCCAGGGTTCTGTCTTGGGGCCACTTCTATTTCTGTTATTCATCAACGATCTGCCACCAAATTTGAAAAAATATTCTACAGAAAATCTAATATTCGCAATTTATTATCAAAAATAATCTGGTTGATACTGTTCGCTGATGACTCTTCCATAGCTATTACTGCTGAGACTCTTGAGGAGCTTCAAAAGTTATGCGAGCTGCTGGTGGAGAGTTTCGTAGAATGGTGCCATTTTAATGCTATTATGATCAATGTCAACAAGACGGAATGCATTCACTTCACTCTGTCGTCTTGTGATCAGGGTAGCATAACAATAAGGTATTTAGATACAGTCATCTCTTCGAAGGACACCACTAAATTCCTCGGCGTTCACATCGATAGGAATCTGAAGTGGAGTGCACATATCGATGCGATTTGTAAGAGGCTGAATAGTTCCTATTATGCCCTAAATAGAATCAAGAGTTCACTACCTCTAAGTTCCCTTGTGAACGTTTATTACAGTCACCTGTCCTATAATATGTTACTGTGGGGAAATTCCTCAGACGTAGGTAGAGTTTTCATCATCCAGAAAAGAATTCTGCGAATGATGTTCGATACAGCTCCACAATCTTCATGTAGACC
Source organism: Cryptolaemus montrouzieri (assembly GCA_013387265.2). NCBI lineage: Eukaryota > Metazoa > Arthropoda > Insecta > Coleoptera > Coccinellidae > Cryptolaemus > Cryptolaemus montrouzieri. Next base: position 46,248,947 of record JABFTP020000185.1, on the reverse strand, counting down.
GTTGTTCCTGAAGAATGGTATCCTCACATTGGCGTCTATTTTCATTTTGAGATGCCTCGTTTATATTAAAGAGAATGAAAGTAACATGACTAAACTTTCTAACTTTCATTCCCACAATACTAGAAATAAGGAAACATTATGTATCCCTAAACACAGAACTTCTAGATTTGAAATGTCGCCCCTGTACCAGGGTATCAGATTGTTCAATCATCTTCCACGGCATATACAGGGTCTAAGTGTAAATAGATTTAAGGTAGCAGTTAAGAATTTACTTTTAGCAAAATGTTTTTATACTGTGAATGAGTTTCTATGTGTTGATTTAGATAATGTCTAAATGTCTTTTCTATTGACCTGTCCTATACACACTTGTGATGTCTTAAGGATCAATAAATTATTATTATTATTATTATTATGTATCACAGACGATTTTGGATGATGATTGTTGTACTTTGTCAGCATCGTTCGGGTCTGCCTTTGAATATCATCTAGCTCGTAATTATTATTATTTATTATCGTGGACTTATGCACTATCTCAGCTGTTAGCTGGATATAATTTACCTTTCCCAGATTCAGCAATCAAAGGGAATAGGCTCGATTACAATATACTTGACATAAATTTCCTAACTATTCTACATGTATTAAGAATAACAGCTTTTTGCATTTCTACATAGGTATTCTTATGCAATTCTAATTTCTTAAGGCTATCATGCAAAGTTTTGGGTATTAACCCAGTGGAGGATACGATGACAGGAACAATATCTATTTTCTCGAGGTGCCACATCTGCTTGATCTCAATAATGTCACATTTTCAATACATACTTGTAATATGGCTGGAATGTATTCAGAAGTCCGTACTTGTGTGCAAGTTTCTGATGGATAATGTTGCAAGATAGTCTGTATTGGCCAGTTGTTCACATCCGGACGTAATATGTGTATAGTCTCCGATCTTATATGGCATTTTCTGCACCTATCTGTTTGTAATGTTCCGTCCTTCATAATAAATTTTTGTAGTTGTTTGTAGCGATCACTTGGTCTTGGATGGCCATAAGAATCCCTCTGTTTCTAATTCTCCTTTCGTCAACCATTTGTTGGAGGCTTCTTTGTCGATGTGTGGTTGATTAATCTCATGGTGATGTCGTCCATGCAATTCCTTTCTTGACCATTGCTCTTGTTTTCAGTATCGGATAGAATGGTAGATTCAGCAGGTCATCTCTGGTAGCAAGATTTAGAGGTGTATATCTTATCAGCCAACGATATCTATGTAGGTCAGAAGTGAGAGCTTTTTCAGAAGAATTCTCTGAGATTTTTCATCTGTTCGGTGTGTAAATTGACTACATCTATCAATCCGCGTCCTCCTTCTTTCCGCTTCAAAGTTGTTCGTATCACAGACGATTTTGGATGATGGTTGTTGTACTTTGTTAGCATCGTTCGAGTCTGCCTTTGAATATCATCCAGTTCTGTCTTAGTCCATCTGATTATTCCAAATGAGTAAAGTAACACTGGAATGGCGTAGGTGTTAATTGCCTTGACTAAATTCCCGAGTTCAACATCGATTTCAGCACAGACTTCAGACGCTGACTGTATTCTGAACGAATCTTCTCCTTTGATTGTTTTGGTCTAGCAATCTGGCTTGTTGGTATCCCAGATATTTGTATGTTTCGCCATCTCTCATGCACTGTATAATATCACCGTTTGGAAGTTGTGTTTCACCATCTATGACTTTCCTCTTTGAATGTTCAGGGTCTTACATTTTCAATCCCGAATTTCATATGAACATCTGCCGAGAACTCACTGACAGTTTTCAGCAAATCATCCAATTGCTTCTTGTTCGAAGCATATAATTTGATGTCATCCATATACAGCAGGTGGGAGATTGTATGATAATTCCTTCTGCTTTTATCCTAAATCCGTATCCTGTTCTATTGAGCATAGGACAATGGGTTCATTGCCAAACAGAACCATAGTGGACTCAAAGAGTCTCCTTGAAAATTCCACGACGTATGGGTATCTCGTCGGTTTTAATTGATTTATTGTTCATGTTGACCTGCAGAGACGTGCGCCAGTGTGTCATTGTTGTCTTCAAGAACTCTACCAGGGATGTGAATTTTGTATATCTGCAATTAACAAGCCAAGAATGGGCGGTACTATCGAATGCCTTCAGATAATCGAGAAAAGCTGAATGAACATTGCGATGCCCTACGTGTGCCTGTTTCATTATCACAGAATCAATGATGAGTTGTTCCTTGCACCCGTGGTGTTTCTTTCTGCATCCTTTCTGCTCCTCTGCTAATATATTGTTGTCGTCAAGGTGTTGGTATATTCGATTGGATATGCATGAGGTGAGTATTTTGTAGAGTGTTGGCAGGCACGTGATTGGCCTATATTGAGACGGATCCTGTGTTCTATCGCTCTTAGGTAGCATATATGTTGAGCCTTGCGTTAGGAAAGTGGGTGTTTTCTTGGGATGTTGAAGAACAAATGTGAGCTGTTTCGCTAGGGCTCCATGGAGCTTATCAAACTTCTTGTACCAGTAGTTGTGGATATTATCTATACCTGTGGCCTTCCAATTGTTGGTCGCTCGAACTACTGTTGTGATTTCTTCCTCCGTTATTCCATCGAAGTCCATATGTCTGATATCGAGGCGTTCTTTTTCATTCGTGATCCATTCCGCATCTCTATTGTGTTCTTTGGGGTCCGACCATAGTGATGACCAATAGTCGGTCAAGCACTGTGCGTCAGGTACTTCTCTGTTATTGTTGGTCGCAGTTTTGTTATTTCCCTTATGAAAATTGGCTGCGTTTTGGAGGAACCTTTGGTTTTGGTGTTTCCTTTCAGTACACTTGACTATAAATTTTGCGTATATGTGATTTCAAGCGCCTTGAGGGTTTTCTGTTTCTCAGGAATTCTGTGAGGCGACCGATTTCTGCTCTAATATTATCAATATCCTTCTCCAGTCGTTTTTGCCATGGTAGTTTTCGGACACTTTTTGGCTCAGCTTGAATCAGAGTTGTGGAGATTTGTTGTTTGTGAAGTCGAAGAACCGCTACTGCTCCACAGTAAATCAAAGTGTGAATCTTCTCCAAGGTGTTCTGGTCGGTATATTCTTCAAACACTGAATTCACTTGCTAGGATGATATTGGTGTTCCTGTTCGTCTTGAGTTTGGGCAGTTTAGGTCTTTTAGTTGGGTTACTACCACTGAATTCAGTTATTGCTCTGTTGAGTTCCGATTACGATGACAGGAACGATATCTATTTTGTCGAGGTGCCACATCTGCTTGATCTCAATAGCAAGGTCTGTGTATTTGGACTTTTCTCCTGGAACTTATTCAGCACGTTGTTATTATTTGGTATGGCGACATCCACCAGCATTGCTGTCTTGGCTCTCTTATCATACACCACTATGTCCGGCCTATTATTCGTCACCATTCTGTCAGTGATAATAGGCCTATCGTAGTATAATCTGATAGAGTCATTTTCCAATACGGGCGCCGGTTGATACTTGTAATATGGCTGGAATGTATTCAGAAGTCCGTACTTGTGTGCAAGTTTCTGATGGATAATGTTGCACACTTGATGAATGAAAAGTTTGTCATAATTTTCATCATTGCGAGGTTTCATTTTCGAACTATCATTCAGATTTAAATAGTTTCTGAGGTTATCAAATAGACTACGCGACATAATATCTGCAATTGGTGGGTATCGAGTTGTTTCGGCCCAATACATCCGATAACTGGGCATTTTCACTATACCACTCAAAATGTGCATTCCCAAGAACTGCTCTATTTCCCCTTCATTTGTGTTGATCGACGTTCCTTTTTTCTCCGTAGAGTAAAGGTTAGTTTGATAACCAATGTGCGCTATCAATTCATCATCGAAAAAATATTTGAAATATTCTAGAGGTGTCAGATCCGGGTTAGGAGTTGCTGAAAAACTATAGAAACGATCTGAATCTACTTGCTCTAAATCTTTTTCACGCCAGCGATACATTTTCTTCCGTTGCTCTTTCCTCACGAGTCTTGCTAGTGGTAGGTCATCTTCCGAATCGTATTTTTCTCCGCTATTTTCCGCTGGTTCAAAGTTCATTACGATATAATACAAAACAAACAAGTACTGTGTTTTGAGGAATTTTACTTAATAATTGCGATTCGTAACGCGTTTCACTACATCGTAGCTTCTTCAGACGAATGAATGTACAGAAAATAAATGAGAATATAAATATGAATGTTCTCGACTAATTACTTATTGGGTTGCTTCTTCTTAAGTGGTTATTTATGACAGGTATATCCAATAAAATTAAGGAATAGATTGCTCCCCGAAGAGATTCAATAGAGGTGAAGGCCTTAAATCGACTTGTTCATTGATGAGTTTACCTGAGTGTTTGTATTTATTTATTTCTAAAGTTTCCCAAAGATCTACCTTCCAATATTTATTATCTGTATGCAAAATTTCAAACTGTGGGTCGAAAGAGTGATTATCTTCTAAGAGATGATTCGCGTAATTTGAATCTGCTTTTTTATTTGAAAAACTGCGTTTATGTTCCGATATTCTAATATTAAAATTTCTATGTGTTCTACCAATGTAGAAATTAACACAGTCATTGCAATTCAATCTATATACACCTGATTTATTGGTTTTACTTGATTTGGTTTTATTATTTTTATATATTTGCCTAAATTATTATTAGTTTGAAAGCTATGTTGAAATTATTGCTACTCAAGAATGATTTCAGTTTCTCACTTATAATGCCAACGTAGGTTAAGGTGTTGAATTTTGTTTCAATTTATCGACAGAGTAAACTTCATTCAATACGATTCTACTTTTTTTTTTATTTAAAATATTATTTATTAGTTTGGGATTGTAACCATTATTTTTGGCTTTTTGTTATCGTTATCATTATCGCCAGAAAATTTCAACAAAGAATTAAATTTGATTAAACAAATAGCCAAAACTAATGGTTACGATCGCAAACTAATAAATAATATTTTAAATAAAAAACCAGGTCTAATCGCATTGAATTAAGTTTACCCTGTCGATAAATTGAAACAAAAATTCAACACCTTAACCTACGTTGGCATTACAAGTGAGAAACTGAAATCGTTCTTGAGTAGCAATAATTTCAACATAGCTGCACTTCAAGCCTTAAATGGAACGCCTCATAGCGAGGTAACGCCGCAGGGGTGCGTGCAGCCGGTTCCATCGAATTATAAGACGTCACGTCAAAAAAAAACAGACGTAGATTTTGAAACGACGAAAAATCTCGTATTAGAATCCAGGAGATAGATATCACGAACTCTTCTTGAATATTTCGGTCATACCTCGGATGATATTGTTATTTTAAAATAGATTTTCTTGCTTTTCAAATTAAAACCTTCATTCACATCAATATCTATTTCAATGATCTGTTAATTACGTGGAATCACGACTTCAAATTAAATCTGAGCCACACGAAGGCAAATATATCCGCATGAATATTCAGGTCAGTAAATAACATCGTTGGCTCAGCATCCTGTATTGGATGAATCCCTTTTAAACAGAAATATCAATGAATCATATACTGTTTCATTTCTGGATTTTCGAATAAACATTTAATTTATTGTTGAATAACGAACAGTAAATAGATTATCTGCAAACAACTTTGCATATGGGAATATTTACTGGGACTCTGAAAGGCTTTGTTTTACATTACCGTATTTGTTTTGAGAATGGAATTGATTATTAATAGCTAAGTTTACTCTGTGGTCGATTGAGCAACTTCATTCCGAACAAACATAGATAAGTAGGTTGCCATGAGTGGTCATGTACTTACTGATCATATAAACTTGTACACTTACACACAAAATAGTATATCCTACGACATTATTATCATGATATAGCGAAGTTCATAATGACCCTTTGATGAATCATTCTTGTATTATTGTAAGCGTTAACTACCGTACAGGGTGTTCAAAAAAGACTGGGCAATATTTAAGGAGGTGATTGCTGAAGTCATTTCATGAAAAAGGTTCATATAAGCATAGGTCCGCAAAAATTCCTTCGCCAATTTTCAGGGTGTTAAAATGAAATTTGATTATATATATATATATATATATATATATATATATATATATATATATATATATATATATATATATATATATATATATATATATATATATATATATATATAATTATTCCAGGATATGTTTTGATTATAATCATTGCCTGGCAATGGTATTAATTACCGGGTGGTGGATTTATTATTTTTTCATGAAATCAGTTTGATTGCATGAACAGATATATGGGTAACTCGTCGGGGTAAAACCCCGACGAGAATTATTTATTTGAACTAAAGTACGAAAATATTTTCAATGAATGTTTCTATGTTTATTATTGTAAAAATTAAATTCTAACCATTTTGAACTGTAGAGGCTTTCACTTGATAGAATTCCATATCAAATAAAAATTAATCAAACTATTTAGAATTTTACTAGGATAATAAACAAGCATAACGCGTTTCGACACTCTGTGTCTTTCTCAAATGCAACGTTACATACTACTGATATTCTATAGTATAGAAGAGAGATGATCATTCACATCTAGACATAGTTTCATTCGACGCATAACACCCTGTAATGTGGTTGGCCTCAGTTCCTTCACATCCAACTGAATGAAAGCATTCTGCAGTCTACACTGGTCTACAATGGTTCTGTTGCCCTAGATATGAAAATGATTTTGGGTCTATTTATGCACACAATACGTGAAACTATCAATGATTTTGTAGGATTTGCTCTGATTTCTTTTTAAATCTTTATTTTCATTTTACATAACAAAAATCGTAAAACAAGAAACAAAATAACAGATATATTTATAATGTCAGTTATGTTTTGAGAAATTCGGATACATCGAAGTAAATAAAGAGGAAAATGTCGAAAATATATTTCATATTTCCATAAAACGCCTTTTATGAGCTTCTCTTCTATAATTTTTCAGGGGACAATCTCTTTTCAAAGACCAGCAGTAATCTGCCATCATGTGACAATCCCATCGACCTTGATACCTTTCTTCCATCACTTTTAGATCTTAATGAAACCGCTCTCCCTGTTCCTCACTATAATATCCTAAATTATCCGGAAATTTATCTAGATGTTTGCGGAGATAGTGTAACTTAATACTCATATTTGCTCCTAAAGTCTGGAAGTTTGTCAGCATATTTTGCACAATTTCTTCATAATTTGCTGCTTTATGGTTACCTAGGAAATTTTCGACAACCAACACAAAACTTTTCCAAGCTTTACTTTCCGGAACAGTCATAACTTTGATAAAATCTGAGTCTTTCATCAATTGCCGTATTTGAGGACCATCAAATATTCCACCTTTCAATTTTTCCATACTAAGCTTCGGAAATTTTCTGCAAATGTAATTAAAACAATTTCCGTCTTTGTTCAACGCTTTTACAAATTGCTTAATCATACCTAACTTAATATGTAATGGTGGAAGTATGATTTTGTCTCTGCTCACCAGCGGCTCCTTTATTACGTTGGCTTTACCGACAGTTAAAGAATTTCTTACAGGCCAAACATCTTGTTCCCAATGAAGTTGCTTTGCTCTACTACCCCACATACAAATAAAGCAAGGGTATTTTGTATATCCACTTTGTTGGCCAAGTAAAAATTAACCATTTTAAATCCACACAGATCGGCCATTGATGCTCAGAGTATTTAATTTTCTCTAAAACTAATTTTACATTTTCATATTCTTCTTTGAGTTTCGTTGAATGGGCAATTGGAATTAATGCAAATTTATTTCCATTGTGCAATAAGACGCATTTTAAACTTCTTTTGCAACTATCAATAAAAGGCGCCATTCAGTAGGTTTGTACTCTTTTAAACCCATGTCTATAAGCAGCTTCGCGATATCATTACAATACACTAATCCTTCATTTTCACTAAAAATTGTAATAACTCTTTTCTCGTGTTCTGTATGTTGTGATTGTTACTGTTGGTGCCAATAAATTTTTTCATTTCAATCTTGAGGCTAACAGTTCTGATCCTTGTTTTGATAAATTGAGATCACGTATTAAATCACTGAGTTCATTTTGAGAAAATAACTTTGGCGTAGATGTTTCACCTTCCCATTCACTTTCACTAGTAGATGGTCCCGATTTCTGTGAATTTGGTAACATCATTGTTTCTGAGGGCATGCGAATTACTTTTGAAATGTATGGGCCGAGGGAGATTTTCACTGTGTAGAACCGGACATTTCGTAGACTGTAAGTCTGGGTATCTCCACGTTTGATTTCGATTAAAACCTTTAACATCTACTACGCAAAAGTAACAATCATCTAAATGATTCGTAGGCTCCATCCAGATCATAGGAATACCAAAGTCTAATCCAGAACGTTCACCTTTTTTCCACAACCGTAAAGACTCAACACAGGACTTACAAACTTTATTAGGAACCCATGGTTTACCTAATTTGTCCATTTTGAAACCAAAATATTCAACATAAGTCTCCTTGACAAAGTCTGATATTTCTTTTTGTTTTTGGTATATAAACACCGCAAATATAACAAAATAAATCACTACAATATTTACACTTTCTTCGTGACGAACTCATATTTTAGACTAGAAGACAAATATATAAGAATGGACATTCAGTAATTGAAACAAAATATTAATCCATGACACTTTATCCAGATTTACGTGTATATGTACTTCAATATTGTCAAATAACTGAGATCTCAGCTGTTCTGTAGAGCAAGGGGTCTGAGAGTGGGGATCAGGTGATGTTTGTATGCGCGAAAATGTTGCGCAGAAGCCTAATCATGACTGGAAAATTAAATTTCATTTCTAACAAGCTTATAATTGTTCAAAATATAAGAAATGCAAAAATCATGAAAATACGAGCACATTGAGAACTTTCATGAATATATTCGTAATCTGGGCACTTGAAAACAAAAAAATTTGCGATGATATCCAGGGCAACAATAAAAAAAATTTTTTTGTAGAGCTGTACTATTAAACAAATCATATCTAGAAGTCACAGGTTCAGAATAAATTTTATCTTTCAGCATTCCCCAAAGATAAAAATCTATAGGCGTTAGGTCAGGTGACCTTGGAGGCCATAAAGACCGTTCGTTCCAATTCATCTATCTTCAATAACATCAGTTGAAATTTCGTAATTTTCATTTGTGCGATGAACCAACTCCATTGAGTTGGTACCAATAACGCCTTGATTGAGCTACTGATAAAGTGTCAACGAAGTCACTTACTACCGTCCTCACAATCTCCATATAAAGTTGACCATTTAAGTTTTCATCATACATAAAATACGAAAATTTGTTGTACTTCAAAAGCGCAAACACATTAAAACTAAATTTATTTTGAGGATCTTTTCCATCGTAATATGTGAGGTATTGAGGTGAAAACCCCCTCATTGGTTGGCCCCATTCGTCTAGATAATCCTTTTGAGAAAATCGGGAGCCTCTTGTTTTCTGAGAAGAAGGATATCACAGTTCTATTTGATGATGTGAATCCCCAGCTTGTTCAGTTTACACCAATGAAAATTTATAAGGGTGCAGTTTATGTTTTTTAAGAATTCTGTGAATACTTCTATGCGGTAAATTCATATCATGCTCTGCTCTTGCCAATGATGCACGTGGATTAACATCAAAATGAGCTAGAACGGCAATTTCATTGTCTTCATTGTTGACTACAGGCGGAGAAAATGATGTCTTATTCCGTCAAAAGAAAATTTGTAACGTATCTCCTGAATTGTTCAGGTATCATAGACGGCATATTTTGATATAATTCGTTAAATGTCCTACAAGTTCTACTCACATTCTGTGTCTCATCTCCATGAATGAAAATTAAATTAAGTATTTGCTCATTTGGTAGCTAGCCATTCTGTTCGAATTAATTCGACTGACAGTTAAAACATTAATAGTTTGTTATCTATACTCAGGTGCCTGCCTATGCCCTGGAATATGTCTTTGCTGATGTTTAATTCAAACTTTGAGAAATGTCTACTGTGGACTCCTACTAATTGTATAAGAAAAGAATCATGCTTTCTAGGTTATCAAAACAGAAAAACGCAATTCTCAGAACGTCGGCGCCACAGATATAACTTTAAATGAAAATCCAAAAAATATAATTAATAATAAATACTTTTCATGGAAACCCAACTCCGGGTATCTCTGTTTAATTTAACTAAAAATTGAGAGAAATTTATGAAATGAATGAAATAAAAATATACGATATCTCACGATCATTTCATTTTAACTATGATCAGTGCAAAATGGACTGACTTCCAATACTCTGCTGCCCAAACTCCTTCCCAATTGATATCGGGTGGTTGTTAAATTATTTGATTAACGAAATAATGTCAGGAGGTTAACGTCAGTTTCTTGCCTTCGTTCACATAGATCTGTCATGAATGACCAAGGAAAAAATTACTCTAAAAGGCACATACAAAGATAACTATCTTCTTTTTTCTCTTTTTTCGAGCAAGGTATCAGAAGAATTCAATTTTCGACTCTCTTCATCTATGTGAGGTGTAAAAATCCATAATGTCACCTTCAGAACTGAGTTTCCGATCAAATCATTTCGTTAATTTAGTTAGACACAACTGGTTGGAATGTTTGCATGCGCCAGCCTCTATTCATGCTCATAGATATGAATAAGACTGCATGACGTTATTTCTCTTCATTATGTTTCATGACACCTCCATTATCTTTCCCATTTTTTTTTATTTTCTCTTTTGCAGTAGTTGGCTCATGCCTTTTTGCATATGGAAGACGTGTTGGAGAACTTTGCCGAAGAGATACTGATTGCGAATCTGGACTAGTATGCGCAGAAGCAGAACCCGGCACGCTGACCCGAGTGTGCAGGCCGCCAGTGCACCAGAACAAGCAGTATTCGGAAGTATGTAATATGTCCAGTGAATGTGACATATCAAGGGGTCTTTGCTGTCAACTACAGCGTAGACATCGACAGGCACCACGCAAGGTAAGTGGAGATTGGTATAATGAAAGCTATGATCAGACCTCCTAAAAATAAGATCGATTTACAATGTCTTAACTATTACTATACAATTTTAGTGAAAATAATAGAATCACTTTAGTATGTCATCTTTTGGTAATCTTACTATTCATGTCTCCAAATTTTCTCTACTATGCTAACTTGATATATAATCGATCAGCTATTTTCTGAATGAATTCGAATTTTAAACAATGTTGACAAACACCGAACAAAATATATGGACGCTTTAGTCCCTTGTAAGAGTTTTATAGTTTCTATTCAACGAATAATACAACTATTTCCGTAATGAAATATTGCCAGTACCATCAAAATCATAATTGAAGGAATAACTAGTTAACAAAATGTAAGGAAAAAGGACAAGGGGTTATCAACAACAAGCTAATGAAAACTGAATACTCATGCACAATACAGGAACTTTTATCAATATAATGCTAGTAGAGGTCACAGTTACTTGAATAATGGTGATTGGTAGGTGATTAGTATACCTGGTCGTCAAGGAGCTTAACCCTTTCTACCCTAGATGCTTTGAAAATTTCCATCGATTCAAAGAAATTGAGTTTATAAGATTAATCACAAGAATGAAGAATTTTCAGCTGTTGAAGTTCTGGAAAAGGATGGCATTCATTCAGACAATGTGCAGCTAAAGCTGAATCATATTTCTGATGTCGAAATGACCGGAAATGTTGCTTGTATCAAGCCTTGCAAGAGCTTCCTGTTTGACCTATATAAATGGAATTGCACTCAGAACATGTTAATTGGAATATTCCTGATTTTTCAAATTTATCGATTTTATCTTTATGTTGAAAAGTAGGCCTGACAATTTGCTAACTGATTTGAATGCAATATGAACACAAAAGATAAAATCCGATAAATTTGAAAAATCAGAAGTATACCAATTAACATGTTCCAAGTGCATTCATTTTATATAGGTCAAACAGGACGCTCTTTGAAGGCTAGACACAAGGAACATTTTTGGTCATTCCTACATCAGAAATATGATTCATTTTAGCTGCACATTGTCTGAATGAATGTCTTCCTTTTCCAGATGTTCAACAGCTAAAAATTCTCCATTCTTGTGATAAATCTTATAAACTCAATTTCTTTGAATCGATGGAAATTTTCAAAGCATCTAGGGTAGAAAGAGTTAAGCTCCTTAACGACCAGTTACCTTAATCACCTACCAATCACCATTATTCAAGTTACTGTGACCTCTACTAGCATTATATTGATGATAGTTCCTGTATTGTATATGAATATTCAGTTTTCATTAGCTTGTTGTTGATAATGGACGTATTTCCGAAACCGGTCCAACCAATGAAATTTTTATTCTTTACATCAATAAATTAGTGATAATTACAACAAAGTAACTTGTTTTATTTTATTATTCATTATGACTATCAGCTATGACGTAGTTCAGGCTTCATCGATCAATTATTCGACGGTAATTCCTCAGATCTCATAAGTAGTTTATCTAATATACGAATATACTGTATTCGCACAGTATAAAATTATTTTCCCATTATTTTTAAGTAAATAAAAGGAATGGAAGTTACTTCTGCGCAAAATTGGAGATTTTCACTAATGCTTTCGGATAATTTTGAACATAAACATAGGTAACTAGGAAAACAGAAGTATACGTTGTACGTATTACTTCAGGTGACCATATGCCCCACTTTCGGCGAGATAGTCCTGTTTTCAGGTTGTTTATCGCGCAGATCGAGCAAGAGCAGCATCCCCACTTTTTTTTTTGGCGAACTGACCGCAATTCATATATCCGTTTGTTACTTTATATATGTTATAATATATCCATTTGCCAACAAAAGGATGAACTTTCGCCAGAATTACCTAGTAAAAGTTTGAAGTATAATCAGTTTCATCAAAGTAGAGAGTGAAAATCAGTGAATTTATCCATAATAATTGGATTCAGAAAGATTTGCAGTTTTGTGAATCAACTGAAAATATCTAGATCAATGATCATTATCGAAGTGAGGTTTTTCTCTTCTTATCACTGATAAGATATCAAAGATAAATTGAGAACATTAAGACCATTAAACAAAATAAGTTGTTAACACTAGAAAACATAAGTAAATATGGAGTTTATACAAAATCTACAATAAATTCATATGCAATACAATGCATGGCATAAAATTGTTTCACTTTACTTGAGTAAATATAGAGCGTTCTGACTACAAGAATTATGCGGCCAAGTTAAAGCTGATCGCTATGAAAGCCAAATATATATATATTATACATCAAAAGTTCAGACAAAATGGAGAAGATAGAGGCAGTGCTGAAGATCAATGATATTAAACAGAGTAGGTGAAAACAAGAAAACTTGAAGAAAAATGCCGTGATATCTATGAAATTTCCATCAGGAATGAAGATGCTCAGAAAGTAGTTCAAAGAGTTTTGGAAAGCTTAGACCTCTCAAACTATGGTAGTAAGTACTATAGCTTAGAAAAAAGAAAGTTGGCTCTTATCTCACAATAGAAGTTGAATGAAAAATGAAACTAATAAAATTAAACGATTCAAATAAATATAAGGATTGGTACCCGAAACGCAATATTTACAGTTCAAATACAGTTTAAATTAGTAGGAATGGATTTATATGTCATAAAATTATCCAAAAATCCAAAATACTTGCAAATAATACTTGCAATAATAGCAATCAAAGAACAGAAACGAAAATCACGAATATCATTTCATGATACATACAGAAATAATGTAATAATTAGATATCCCACTTTTGTCACGTGTCCTCTTCATGAAATTATGACCAAACTTGAAAAAATATCAAAAATGTCTTCATTCAATACGGTTAATCAGTTCACTAAATAATTTTCATTTCGGTAATGATTAATTTTGTACATATAAATAGGTGGACTTTTTTCACTCAATGAATCACTGCATCTCTCTTCAAAGATAATGGAAACGACTGAATTAGTAAATTTTTTCTCTAGTTTCATAAAGAAAAAAAACTGACTGAAATTACCAACACTTTTTTCTAATCCAAACCGATGCAATAGAAAAAGAAAAAGTGTTTGTTCTATTGTTCGAGAAAATTCCCAGATTATGTTATGCGATTGCCGTGCAGTCACTCTATAAATGTTGGTAGGTTGCTAATTTAATGAAAGTTTATGACAAATTTGTTGAATAAGTGCTTCCATAGAATGTATCTACAATAACTCATTAGAAATAATACGAGATCTCACCGTATTTTTCGTTGAGGCTTCACATTTTTCTTAATTTTATATTTTTCATGCGATTCCCTTTTTTACAGGTCTTATTTCTTTCAGGAAGTGGTTTATTTTGTTAGTAAATTGAGAAAGACGATAGTTACGAGAGGTTGCTGAAATAACATTCTGCATTTAGATAAGGTACACCCTAAATAACTTCGAATAGTTATCTAAGTCCAAAAATTATTCAATCATTCAAACTGACAGTAACCAATATAGCTATTAGATGAATATAAATATATGAAACGAAACATCGAAGAAAATTATTTTTCAATGGACAATATTCAACCTTCCGTAGAATGTTAAATATCCTCCTTGAAGGAGCTAGTTTTCCGATCTACTCTTCATAATCACCGTTAACCGGGGCCACAGGGAAGTGGTACAGAACGGTCAGATATCACGAATAGGAACAATGGACTGCAGTTTCGGTCTCGTTTGACCTCGTCAGCATTGTCTACCCATTCGTAACACAAGGCTATGCCGTTACCTACCCATCTCAACGCCCCGCGAAACGGTGAAAACAACAAGCAGATAAAACAGGAAAACGTTAAGTGGTCACACGATAACATACCGCCATGCGACCGCCGCTTCTGTCTGATACGTCAGTGTCGCTTGGCGGTATGTTATCGAACTAGTGTGACCACTTAACGTTTTCCTGTTTTATCTGCTTTTTGTTTTCACAGTTTCGCGGGGCGTTGGTGAGGTAGCCTCTGTTTCGGTTCGTTGGGGGGCGCAGTGACATTTACATTACTGCGTTCGCCCCAACGAATTGAGATGAGTAGGTAACGGCATAGCCTTGTGTTACGAATGGGTAGACAATGCTGACGAGGTCAAACGGGACCGAAACTGCAGTCCATTGTTCTTATTCGTGACATCTGACCGTGCTGTACCACTTCCCTGTGGCCCCGGTTAACGGTGATTATGAAGAGTAGTTCGGAAAACTAGCTCTTTCAAGGGAGGATATTTAACATTCTAATGAAGGTTGAATATTGTCCCTTGAAAAATAATTTTCTTCGATACGTCTACACATTTTTCGAAATCTCGCATATAGTAACTTTTTGTTTTGAGATATATAACCGTGTTCTTTGCGAGACGAATCGAAACATCCACTTTGATAATTAATAATAATATATTCAGGTATCCAAATCCTCAACGAAGATGAAATGAAAGATATTTTATACTTTCAACAATTTTATTTATACAAACAAGACCGTTTTCGACCGCCAGATCTTTCTCAATTGGTCAAGTACAGGAAATGAACTCACTTATATAGTTATTCATTTTTCTCCTTCGTCGCAATAATGAAGGATTTTTATATTATCTAATGTTATTGAATGTTTTAGGTTTTTGTATGTTCACATATTAGAGGACTATTGTTATAGGATAAATGTTCTTTATATCTGTTTTCGAAATTCCTACCTGTATGTCGAACATCGTACACTCATTAAAAGCAATTTTGTAAACTCATGATTTTTGCATTTGTATGTTTTTGTTTAGCATTGAATAATAATTTGCTGAAGTTCAAACCAATTAAGAAATAGGTTGTTATTTAATATTTAGAAAAATAGTTGCTCTAGTTATTGGAGAGAGGACCCGCGTAGTTGAAACTAGCGTATTTTTCATGGAATATAATAAATGTGTAATTTGATGTTTTTCTTTACGTTGCATAATTTCGTCTATGATTTTCACTCGCCAATAGGTATCTCTGATCATGTGGTCATTACGTCTGAAATTTAAATCCTTTCACTTCCCTCACACTCCATTTCTAAATCGCTGTTCACAGTTACTAACTTCCATGCAGTAAGCACAGAGCTGTCTGAAGTTGACTAGCCTACTATTCTTGGACCCAGAGATGACCCCAACGAAATCTGGAAAATTTTTCTGTTAGCAGTCACTTCAAGCATCCAGAGGAATTCGAGAAAAAAGGTTCTTCGCACTATTCCCTTGAAACCTTGGCTCAATGAATAACTCATGAAGATGCTCCGCCATAAGAGAAACCTCTAGAAGAAATATAAAAGAACGAAGAGTGCTACTGATTATGCAACACAAAGCAATTTCTCGAAATATCTCACGAACTTCATTCGATCTTCCAGACGTAATTACGAGACCTCAATAGCGAAAGCCGAAAACGCCTATATAAATACATTAGAGCTGGTTTGCAAAGTAAAAAGGGGACCCGCTTCTAGGTCGTTCTGATGCGAGCCTCAGCTCGATGGATGGTGAGTCTGCGGAGGTGCTCGCTGAATCCTTTGCTGAGGCTTTCACTGACGAACCTATTGATGGTACCCTTCCCCAGCTGCTGTCACCTCGAGTTGAGGACACAATATCAAATGTATCATTCACAGCCGAAAAGGTGAAAAAGTATATTTCTAAACTTGAAGGTTTCTCATCTCCAGGACTGGATGGAATTACTGCTGACCTACTCAAAACCAATACTGGCATCCTTTGATACCCACTGTCTCAGATTATGACTTCTTCTTTCGAGCACTCCTGTTTGTCTTCTTCGTGAAATGTTACTTCCATCACTGCCATATAGGCAAAAAGGGCGATTAACTAAACCCTTGCAACTATCGCCCTATCAGCCTGCTTTCTATACCTTCGAAAATAATGGAATCAATCATTGCGGACGAAATTACTATATTTCTGAATCGTCATAATGTTATACCCGAAGAACAGCACGGATTCGTTAAGGGAACGTCCACTACGACTAACCTACTGTCTTGTGTGAATAACTGGTCCAAATACCTCTACTCCAAAATGCCCAATAATGTGATCTACCTGGACTTTGCAAGTGCTTTCGACCGCACACCACCGCGCCGGCTTTTCCAAAAGATTGATCACTGTGGTGTGGAAAGAGACTGTTGCTTTGGATTGGGAACTATCTGACCGATAGGCGATTCGTGATTAGAGTTGGGAGTTCATATTCTGCATCAAGGTCCGTTACTAGTGGTGTATCTCAAGGCTCTGTTCTCGGCTCCTCTTCTTTCTTTGTATGTGAGTGATCTAACTTTTTAAATCAAGAGCAAAAAAGCCTTCTATGCTGACGATGCCAAGCTTTATGGGAATCCGTTGAGTTAGCATAGCATCCTTCATAACGACTTGAACTCAGTTGGTAGGTGGTGTATTGATAGGCTGCTTCCTTCGAACATCGAGCTATCCTACAACCTATGCTTCTCAACATTACAAGGAGTTTCATCGCATGTCGATTTGGTGGTGATCATTAATAGTGACCTGTGTGTAAAAGGGCTAACTCGCTGCTCTATCTTATTCGTCGGTCTTTCGCGGAGATTTCGTTTAGTGCTTCCATCAAAGTTTATAAAACATACGTGCGACCATTGATTGAATACGCCGGTCCAGCAACGCCGACGTCGTACGGGCGTACAAGATTGATGTACCAGGAACGTCTGAGTGCCGCAGATCACTTGTCTTTCAATCAGCGCAGGCTCAGGGCTGATCTGATCCTTACATTTCGAATAATTAAATCTAACTTCGCGCACTTGGAAGGCCTATTCACACTCAGCTCTGATACCCGTCTGCGAGGCCATCAAATGAAATTGAAAAAAGAGTTCTTCAAAACAACGCAACGGCAATATTTCTTCAGTAATAGGGTATTCGAGGTGGTTGACGCGTCGTCTAGTAATATTTTTAAAATTGGTCTCAATCGGGCTCATTTCTCGTGAACTCTCTGCTACCTACTTTAGTATCAGTGTTATTTTACTTTATAAGCATACTTGTTAGAATTAATTTTTGGGTCTAGAATGTATTTAATGCTTTCTTTTGTTTTTGCGCTCAGCTTCGTTGCTGTAGCTCTCGGAATTTGTTTTGTATTTGGGCTTTTAATGGACTTGCTCCTCGGCCTCCATTACATTTAATAATAATAATAGTAATAAAACCAAAAAAATTTGTAATTTAACTCAAAATTTCTGATAGTACTCATTCCAATTTTGAAGAATTTTGAGTCCACGAGACTAGTTGAGTCTATGAAGTTTTCTTTTCTGTAGATGTTTCAAATGAAATCATTAGTCGATTTTGTTTTTGTCATTTTTAGAAAATTTATTGAGTTATTAATTTCTATTTCTGCTGTAAACTTAATGCTGGTATGAACTTCATTCACAAATTGCAGAAATTCATCAATTTGCCTGTCTGAGCCCTGGAAACCTAACAAAATATCATCCATATATCGTTCCCAGAACACTTCATGTTTTTTTCGCAAAGGCGCTTATTTAATATTACTGTTCCTTCTAAGTTATCCATGAATAAATAGGCTTAAAGGGGGCTAAGAGGTGATCCTATGGAAAGTTCCGATAATTTTTGGTAAAATTTTGATTGAAATTAAGAATAATTTTGAGATAGGCAAGTTTTTAGAAGGTTACAAAACTCATCAGCAACGTGTGGCATCGTTTTGTTTTAGGTAGATATTTCTCTGACTATCGGAGAGCATCCATCGGTTAGAATATTTGGATACATGATTTATCAAATGAAACTAATCTAAGATTTTGCTTGTTTTTGAGCCTAGACATTTTTTGTACAAGATCGATCGATTTCAAAATAGTGTGTTTGGAACAGAATTTTCTGAGATCAACAAATTTCTGATTTAACAACTTTGCTAATTTACCTGAAGGTATATTTATATATAATACTACTGGTCTAGCCGATTTTCTGTCTTTGTGCTGTTTTATTAGTCCGTATAACTTTGGAGATTGAGCGTTCATTAGAATCAGTTTTCTTTTGTCCCATTCTGTACGTGCTAGGTATTCTGTATGTTCCATTCCTTGTTTTATGCCTGTTATGAAGAATTTGGTCGGATCCTTGAATATTTGCATTATGTTCAGTGTTTCCTATATATCTTAGATATTTTCTTTATATTTGTCTTTACTGAGGCATACGATGCGGTTGCCTTCATCAGCTTTGGTTAGAAATAGATCGAAACCGGTCGAGTTTTGTGAAAATAAAATTGGAAAGTATAAAATATATTTTACTTCATCTTAGTTGAAAATGAAGTTCCATAAAATAAATAAATAGTCAAGATTATCCTAATTCTCATTACGTGTCTGCATCGGCAAGTAAAGAGCTAGTTGACTTCACCATCCCGTTTATATTTTTTTATGTACCTAAGCATTACCATTTCAGGAATAATATAGAACTAGGATAGTAGACTTTCAATAATGTAAACATTTAACATTATTATTCAATTCTCAGAAAATTCGTCAGTTGAATGCCTCTGTTCACACATAAAGTGGTATCTATTATAAACACAATATACTATATATTGTAAAGAAACGTGAATTTGCTTACTGAAAAAAAAAATAACCATCAGAAACGAAACTGATATTTTTGTAGCTTCTAATGTTTTCTTCAGTTTCAGGAAAAACACTAACTGAATTCAAAATGTTTGTGTGTCCGCTAGAAGTACGTTAGAATTTTAATGATTGGCGAGTGTGTCAATAACTAAATCAAAGAGCTTTGACTCATGATAGTTCGTAAACCATAAGATATAATAGAGTGTTATTTGTTATTTCGTTTATGCTTCTGCTCGACTTGACTCTTCTCCATTAAATTTTGAGAATCTTTATCTCAAAATATTCATATTTCGAGGAGTTTCTCATCATCATCATCAAGTTGAAATATTTCAACTATCCTAAAAATAATAATTAAAAGTTTGAAATTAAACAGTTATTTACCAGTATATCACAACAAGTAACAAATAAATTCTAAGCGTCTTCCTGAAATGGTAAAGGTAATGGTGAAGAAATATGAATTCTATTTCATACTATCGATATGTAAATGGTTTTCTGAAGAAATAAGCCTTTGATATTTCAATCTCAATGCAAATTGAAGGGACGCTGAATGGTCGGGACGAAACAATCTAATTTACAACGTGTTATATTGTTTCGCATGGACTCAACTTCATTTCTTATTTTCTTTTGGTTCCTCTCCTTCTCATCATAAAATAGATTGATTATAGATTTTTTCTAGGGTATCAATATTTATCTTGACGTAAATTCATTAATTTCTCAAAAGATGCTTGGAAATTCGTTTTCACCTCCATTATACTAATGAATACATAATTTCTTTACAACGGAAATTGAAAAAGTTTCGCGAAAAATACCCAAATAAAAAGATTTCAAAAGGTAATTTCTCAGGAAATATACAAGAAACAGAAGATAAACTATATATTTCTTGTGATTTCGAGAACAAAACTCTTCAACTAGTTAAAATGACATCTATGAAGCCCCCACTGTTTTATACAAAATTGTGGTAGCATCTTCGGATTCTCCTGTTGACTCTTTGTAGCTGTGATGTTATCTCAGGACATAATTGTCCTATTTTTTTCACACAATTTTTATCTGTTGCGTGTTGCGATCGTTCCCCAATGGAAAAATCTATCGAAGTACGATTGGTATATTTATATAACCAGTGAATTAGTGAATAGTAATTTGGAAATAATGAATGAAACAATCTCTAACGATGGGTTAGGGTTATGCAAAGAACATCCTTCTAGTTAAAAATATCTTCGACTCCCCTGTAACTTCGTTGTAGATGAAGCTTGAAATCTGAACAAAATTTAGTAGCAAATATAACCTACTTAAATTAACCATATTCCTAGTCTATATATTATTATTCCTTATAGTTTATAAACTATCGCTAGTCAAAATTTTTTGATTTTGACACTGACACACTCACCGATCATCAAAATTCAAAGGTACTTTTAGCGGAACAACGAATTTCAGATCTTGAATTAAGTTAGTGTCTAGTCTAAAACCGAAAAAAAACTAGGAACATCCCGAAATTTCATTTGCGCTTTCGAAGGCTTAGTCCTAATTTTTTTGCAGTTGGTAAATTCATGTTTCTTTACCATATATTTAAGATTATTTTGATTATATTTTATGTAATAATATAACACATACCGTTTTATGCATAAAATTGAGCATTTGAATAATAAAATTTTTGCCAAATTAATAATAATAATTAATGTTTTCATTAACGCAACGCTGCAAGTTTAGGTCCTCATTATCACTGAAATTGTAATATTTACATACAGAAATATAAACGGGAAGGTAGTGTCAACTAGCTCTTCACTTGACGATGCAGACACGTGATGAGGATATCCTGATACCAGTCAATTCGTACCCCACATTCATAAAACGCATTGTAACTAATGATGAGACATGGGTTCATGATTTTGACATGAATAGTAGCTTCGGAATGGCGCCTTCCAACTGAACCAAAACCGAAAAAACCATGTCAAAGTCGATCGAGAGTCAAGATAATTTTGACTATTCTCTTTCATTATCGAGGTGTTATGCACTTGGAATTCTTGCCAGAAGGTCCGACAGTACATGAAGAATATTACCACCTGAGCTAGTTGAGAGAGCAAATCCGTCGAAAAAGGACAGATTTGAGGAATGAAAACTCTTGGATTTTGCACCACGATAATACAACATCTCACAAGGCAATCATTCTGAATGAATTTCTGACCGAAATCTCAACAAATAATATCGAACGACCACCGTATTCACCTGATACGAATTCGGCCAACTTTTTTCTTTTCCAAAACTCAAATGGCCACTTCGAGGTACCCGTTGTGAATCGATACAAGACATAAAAGAAAATTCGTTGCGAGAACTGCAGTCGATTCCGGAGAAGCTTTTGAAAAATGTTTTGACGATTAGATGATTCGTTGACGTAAATGTATCATTTCGGAAGGGGCATACTTTTGAAAGCCATACAATAAATTTGGATGAAAAATAAATATTTGGTGTTTCATTGATCAATTCCCGGTAATTTTAGTTTTTTATTTTAATAGAATGTATTGCTACTCATCATGACAGATATTCTAATTTGTCTCGAAAAGAACACATCCATTTGCTTCATTGGTTACTGATATTCATTGCTAGCAGTTTGCGTTTTTGAATAATTATAAGGATTGGACAACTATTCGTACTCATCCACTTGAGCTGCAACATCTTATTTTAGGCACGAACTGTTACCTATTGTATTTCTTATTTCATTGAAATGAAATGCCCTAATAATACTGCACTAACGAAATAAACCATTTACTACAAAAACAAAACCTACAAAAACATAAGATCGTATGAAAATTATAAAATTTAAAAAAATTCCAAGATTCGCAAAGCAGTTCTGTCACCGAAATAAAAGAAAATAAAAAGAAAAAAAAGATCGACGAAGAAATAATATAAAGGGATATCCACCGGGACCGTCCGTTGAAAACTTTTTGAGTTCCAATTACAATATCAAGCTGAAATTTTATACGCGGCCATAACTAGCGATTTCCAATTGAAGTGAAATATTTTCGAAATGATACCATTTCCGGTTATACATTAAGTGGGTCATCTCTTTGTTATTTCAAATGGCAATCTACCTTTTTTATTATACATCTAGAACCGACATTTGAGCAAGGCATAAAATACCTGAGTTGTTGGCACTTATCTGTCAAATCTTTTGACAGATTTGATTATTTTTGTTATAAACTCGATTTTGAGGAACATTTAATGAAATTGTAGCTCGTAGATCTTTTGCACTACAGACACAATTTTTGCTTGGGTGGATAGAAGAAGGATCAAGGAATTTTTCAAGCCTTCTACACATGTCAAGTGTTCATTGCGTTGTTTTGTATGATTTTTTCAAATTGGCCTTTTTCAAACAGCAGAAACTCAATTTCTTCAAATTGCACGTGCCAATTTTATATCGCCATCATATGAAGCGTCAAATTTCAGATGGAATTGTATCATCATGTACTATACCCATCTCTTATAGTTCCGAAATAATTTGGGAATATATTGAAATTTGATGATTTTGCAAGAACTAACAGAGAATGCTTTGAAATATTTGAATCAATTGAACTGGCTACGCTCACCTGACAGGTGCCTAAAATTAATGTACTTGTCACTTCGTTCATCCGAATTTGATATTTCAACAAGAATTGTTGGTAATTTGAAGTGAAAATTTTTTAAAAACACCAGACTGATAATAAAATGGCTGATTATTCAGACGAGGATATGTTTAATCTCTTTTTAATTCATGGCGAATGTCAAAGAGTGGTGGATAGAACTTGCAGGCAATTCAATAACCAATTTCCAAATTTGGCGTCTATGAGTAAAACAAAATTTCGAAGGATTAGAAGCAATTTTCTGCAATTTGGAGGAACAAAATACATAGAAACTAGAAGAAATCCAATTCTCGAGGACGACGACAATCAAATTAATACGCTAGCCTATTTTCGTGCCAATCCACATGCGTCCATTAAGTCAGCATCAATGGATATTGGATTGAGTTATACTTCCATTCAAAGGATCCTTAAGAAACATAACATGCACTCGTATTCTTTTATCAGACTACAAAAATTGAAACCAACTGACCTTCCGAAGCGGCTAAATTTCTGTGAAAATTTATTAATTCGGCTTCAAGAAGATGAGACAATTCTGCAAAAAATTATATGGTCTGATGAAGCCGAGTTCAATGAAAGGAGAACAACAGGAGAAATCGACATTTTTGGGCCACAGAAAATCTACATTTCATTGAGGTTATTGATTTCCAAAATAAATTCAGCGTGAACATTTTTGCAATTTTAATGAATGATTTGTTGGCTTATCACATTTATGAGGAAAATCTTAATGGACAAAGATACCTGGAAATTTTGAGAGGAACATAAGCAAATTTTTTAGATGGATTACCCCTTAACATTCTGAGGGTTACCAAATGGATGATGCACCAGCACATAAAACACGAGCTGTAGATCGGCAGCTAACAGAAATGTTCGAGGATAGATGATGGGGTAATCAAGGACCAAATTTATGGCCTCCGCTTTCTCCGGACCTGACTCCCCTTGATTTTTATTTATGGGGCAAAATCAAGAGTGACATGTGTAGGTTCCTTAAAAAATTCCTTGATCCTTCTTCTATCCACTCAAGCAAAAATTGTGTCTGTAGTGCAAAAGATCTACGAGCTACAATTTTTTTTGGTGTTCCTCAAAAATCGAGTTTATAACAAGAATAATTAAATCTGTCGAAAGTTTTGACAGATAAGTGCCAACAACTTGTGTATTTTATGCCTTGCTCAAATGTCGATTCTAGATGTATAATAAAAAAGGTAGATTGCCATTTGAAATAACAAAGTGATGACCCACTCCCGGTATAACCGGACATGGTATCACTTCGAAAATATTTCACTCCAATCGGAAATCGCTAGTTATGGCAGCGTATAAAATTTCAGCTTGATATTGTAATTGGAACTTAAACAGTTTTTATCGGACGGTCGCGGTGGATATCCCTGTATATTGGGTTCATAATGATTCTAGAACATCTATAGATCTAATCGACATCACTTAGAAGACCGAACACAGAGGGAATTGTTTTGTTGAGTTTGAATATTGTGGGGATATTGCGATTATACTTTTAGACTTTTCAAAGTTGAAACCCTTGAAGCTTTCTGCACTATGATCAACAGATGCGATATCCAACGGGAAAATAATTTTCTCAGAAGCGATTCTTCGTGCAAAATTTTTTTTATTGAGATCTTTGAAATCCGCAATGATACTTTAATCTCTCGTTATGTTGCATGCCGATCCTCTTGGATAATCTTACACACAGCATCCACATTTTCTTGAGTGACCACTGTTTTTGATACACCGCCCTTGGATCGTCTCTAGGTCTATCCCTTTTGCGTTTGAATTTTCTATACCAACGAAAAACTGTTGACTCTTGTGGTACCTCAATGCCAAAAATATAAACCAACTCACCGACACAATGCTCAAGGTTTAATTGTATTTTTCAACTTACATGTCAACTGACAGTTTTTTTGTTTGTTTGTTATTCCTTTAACGTGCTCTATTTCCGCCTTTTGGATAATGACACGCCGGGGAATTCTGTCACCTCTGTGGCTGAAATACAAAATGCTAGAAATGAAGGTTTTAAATATATAAACAAATCATAGAGGTATATTTTTTGTACAGACAGATGATTAATGATGTCCTCTATGTCCCAGCATGCAAAAAAATAAAATACATCGCTCGTAAATTCAATTTGAATAAACATTTAGCTTTTCAACTTTGCACTATTTGTTCTACGAAGTGAAATCTAACATCTTGAACATAAATTCAAATTCGTGCCCAATGGCACGAAATGTGCAAGTTTTTAATTGTACAACCGGTCTTTAAATTCAGAACCTCGTAATTACTTCTTGTAAGTCATCTTCCATGTCTAATATTCTTGGTAGCATTATGAATATTTAACAGAAATCAAATTATGAGATATACTTAATCTGGATTTAGTAAGAGTTCCAGGATAACTTCACCTTTGATAGTTCGTCTAAATAGATTATAAACTTCGACTCAAACAATCCGTTCTCTTGAGAACTGCAACGATATTTTCACTAGCATTTTAGAAATCTACATGCATTGAATGGAAAGTTTAGTGTTATCTAAACTTGAGTTTCTTAGTATGGAAGTGGTATACATAAATTTAATGATAAGCTTTCCGTAAAGACCACTAAAATTTTCATAAAAATAACATTCCTGAGAACAAATTACCTAATACAGAGTGTCCGTGCTTAAGAACCCTTTAGAGGTCTTTGGGGAACGGATTTATAGATGAATTTAAAATTTTGGGATTAGAATAAATGCATACTGATCTACAATTTGCAATTGTATTTTCAAATATTTTTTATCGAAAGGCATCCTTCCTTAAGCTTCTTCAAATTTTTCTTATTTAAAATTAAACACCATTGATCTACACTATGACAAGGAAATATGCGAAAATTTTTATTCAAATTGCCCGCGTTGAGTATTTTCAAGTATTTCAAGTTTCTGTATATTGGTAGAACTGTTCTCAATTACTGTGCCAAACATGAGTGCGGTCTGTCAACTAGTTTGTTTACAACAGCTGTTAAAACCAGTCGACGTCAGAGGTACTCTGCGAATTTTACAATAGAAAAAAATATTGAACAGAAAGTTTGTCTGAAATTTTGTGTTTTGAACGAAATTCCGTATGCTGAATCATTGCGAGTGCTGGAAAAGGCTTATGGAGATTCTGCTTCATCGAAAACCCAAGTGTACGACGGGTACAAAGCCTTTGAAGACGGTCGGCAGATTGTCGAAGAATCCTCGTTCCGGATGACCTTCGACCTCTTCAACCGACGATAACGTTCAAAAAAATCAAGGAAATGGTGCTCGAAAATCGTCATGCCAGTGTTAGAGAGATACCTCGTGATCTCAACATTTCTCAAGAAACCGCTCGTTTGATTTTGGTGAACCAATTGGACATGCGGCGCGTCGCCGCTCAGCTCGTTTCGATAGAACAGATTTTCTTCAAAAATACCGGATACAGGTAGCTGCAGACATGCTGGATCTTACGAATTCTTATCCCAAGATCACAGGACGGATCATAACTGGTGATGAGACATGGGTCTATGAATACGACGCAATAACAAGCCAATAATCATCGGAATGGGTGAGAAAAATGAGCTAAAGTCGTTCGAAAATCAAAACGATGCTGATTGTTTTCTTCGATATTCGTGGTGTGGTTCATCATGAATTCGTTCCGCAAGGTCAAACAGTCAATGGGGATTTCTATTTCACCGTTTTGAGACGTGAGAGTTTACATGAAAATATTCGCCGTAAACGGCCGGATTTATGGCAAAACGATTCGTGGATTCTGCATGACGATAACGTTTTATCTCATCGAACCACGGTTATTAACGACTTTAAAAACAAACGCTCGATAGATACCATCGAGCAACCGCCTTATTCTCCTGATCTAGCTCCGTGTGACTTCTTTCTTTTCTCCAGACTGAAATTTCCGCTCCGGAAAACCAGATTTGATTTCATAGACGTCATAAAAGAAAATTCGATGAAGTAGCTGAAGGCCATCCTTAAAACCTCCTATTAAAAATGTTTCGATGATTGGAAAAAACGTTGGCACATGTGTATCGTTTCATATGGAGCATATTTTGAAGGGAATTCAATAAATATTGCAGTACATCAAGATTTTTGCGTTTTATCTAAAACTTTGTCATAGTGTTTGATTCCTTTCATCGAAATTTTCGGAATTATTATGGAACATAAAAACAGATAGAGTTGATTTAAAGCTGATGCCTGTTTATATGTTCCACAATGCTCTAAGAAAGGTTCTGAGAATTTTGACGTTTGGAAATTATTTGAAAATAGCAAGAACATTAATTTTTTCGTATGTAGCTTTTTGTTAGATGAAATGACAAACAAATACTTAAACAGGAATAATATGAATTTGTTCATCATTCATAGTCAATGTCAACAAATAAGTCGAACTTGCAAAATATTAAACGAATCGTGCCCGAATTTACGAACAGTTTGCAAAAAAAACTGAAATGAGTAGCTTTAGCTTACTTCAAACGATAGAGATGACGTTTTGGCGGCGTGTATCATGAAACAAAATTTATATTATTTTCGAAAAATAAAATTTGAAATACCCGTTCCCCAGATACGTTCAATGGGTCCTTTAGCGCGGACACTCTATATACAGATCTGAAATGAGTAATCGAATACGATTTTCGTAGTTGAGAATTTCTTCTCTAGAAAATTTATGAGATTTCTATTTATCTATGTATACCCCTTTCATATTAGGAAATTCAAGTTTAGATAAAACTAAACTTTCCATTCAATGGATGTAGATTTCTAAAATGCAAGTCGAAGTTTATAATCTGCCTAGACGATAACTTTGTTGGATACATATGTTTACAGCTGACATCGTTTCTTCGATATAAGAGAGGTCTAATGTACTATTGGATTGATTAATTGTGGCTTTCACATCACGGCAGGGTGTAGACGAATATAGATTTATTAAATCAATTTACTAATTTAGATTTATAGTATTGATGATCTATTTATTTTATGGAATTTTATTTTCAAAGTAAAACAAAATAAGACACTTTTGTCACTTCTCCACAATTTATTCAATAATCACGACCGATTTCGACGTTACGGTCATTTTCAAGTGAATAAC
Source organism: Cryptolaemus montrouzieri (assembly GCA_013387265.2). Taxonomy (NCBI): domain Eukaryota; kingdom Metazoa; phylum Arthropoda; class Insecta; order Coleoptera; family Coccinellidae; genus Cryptolaemus; species Cryptolaemus montrouzieri. Next base: position 46,220,696 of record JABFTP020000185.1, on the reverse strand, counting down.
AATGTATCAGATGAGTGAGTAAGTACTTGTACGAAACCGGTCGTTATTATTGAATAAATTGTGGAAAAGTGACAAAAGTTTCTTATTTCGTTATACATTTTAAATTTTAGAGATCTCAAGTGATTGGTTAATTCTATAGAGTTTCGTATTGTTTGTTTGTTTGTTTGTTTGTTTGTTTGTTTTTCCTTTAACGTGCTCTATTTCTGCCTTTCGGCTAATGACACGCCGGGGAATTCTATCACCTCACTAACCCGGGAATTTTGCCGAACCCCTCTCGTGTCGAGGGAAGGGATCTTTAATGTCCAACACATCTCTGTTAGACAGGACCGACAGCTTTACATCTCCTCCGAAAGATGGACACTCAAGCGATTCCCAGAATCCGAAAAATCGCACCGACTTTGTGGGGATTGAACCCAGGTAACTCTGCGTAGGAGACGAGCATCATATCCCATACGCCACCGAGCCGGCTGAGTTTCGTATTGTTTGTGTTGTATCAAATTTGGAAGTATATTGTTCATATATTTACATAATTTAGTAGTTGAAGCACTTACATATGAAACAATAGGTCTCATGGGACAGTCTTCCTTGTGAATTTCGGGTAACGAATATAAAATTGGAGCTTTCGGATTCATAATTTCGACATACTTCCAAATTTGATACAACACAATCCAATTTACTCTATACAAAATTTTATAGAATTAACCAATCACTTGAGATCTCTAAAATTCCGATAAATGCTAGATTAGTATCCTTTAATATGATATATCTATATCCGTCTACACCCTGTCGTGATGTCAAAGCCACAATTAATTTACAAGTTCAATCCAATAGTACATTAAGCCCCACTCATATAGAAGAAACGATGTCAACTGTAAACCTATGTCTCCATAAAAGTTATTTCAGGTTCAGTAATAAAATATATCACAATTAAATGGTTTGCCTTTGGGCTCTCCATTGTCTCCGTTTTGAAGTGAAATATTTATGACAAATTCAGAAAATAGAATTTTAGTTCCTCCAACATCCTAATCAAAAATGTATTTTTATGGAAAAGATATGTAGATGATATCTTCTATATTTGGATTGGCACAGATAACTCAATAGTTTCTTACAGTTTTGAATATTTTTTCATCAATCGATTCAATTTACAATGGAAAATGAAAATAATGCAAAATCTTTGAACTTCTTGGACTTGTCGATTAGTAGGGCTCATGACCCACTTTCCTTTGAAATATACAGAAAACCAACCTATTCGGATACCCTGATTTATAACAGTAGTTCCCAATCCCAGAGTATCAAATTGAGTGCTTTTCATTCATTTGTGCTCAGATTGCTTTCTATTGCTGTGTCAGCTGTCGATTTTGAGAATGAAGTTCAAGTTTTAAAATTAATCGCTAAGAATAACGGTTATGAACCTAAATTAATTGATACTCTAATAAGACAAAAACGACATAAACATTTATTGCAGAACATTTATCCGTTGCATACTGAGAAATCTAACAGAAAATTTCCAATTAACTATAGTCCTAATATTAGCAACAAGATATGTAACAGATTACACAGAAATAATATTAACACCATCAGCACTAATAAAAAGAATTTGGGTTCATTGTTTGTTAATAATAAAGATAAAACAAAATCATTGGATGAAAGCAGTATATAAAATACACTGCAGTGAATGTGAGACCTTCTATATAGGCCAAACTGGAAGATTCATCGAGAAGAGAGTTAAAGAACTTAAAACATCTATTCTCCAAAATAAAAATTCTACGGGTTTTTCGGGCCCGTGCATCAACAAAAATCATTTTATAGATTTCGTAATATCGAACTCATGCATCCAGGTAATAAAGGAAAAGCATGGAGATCTTGGAGATTATTGAAATTACGTCCGCTCATAGGAAAACCATCCAATTTGCGACTAGACGCACTAGATTTCAATTTACCTCCTGTTGTGAATGCTGTTATACATAAGTGAAATCACTCATTTTGAATTTAGTATTGTATTACTCTTGATAACAGGTTAACAAACTGAAACATATCTCGAGTATTTTTAATAAATTTTGTGAAACCTTTGCCAAGTGATAAACCAATCATTTATTCATTATGTTTCACCGAGTGTTAAGCGTGAATTCCATACATATTTTATCTATAGAAACCCTGAAAACTCTGAAAACAGGTCATCTATTTTACAATAACGGCAGTAAAACAAGTTCAGACAAAGGAGTCGGCGTTCTTGTGGCCAAAAAATACCCTTGAAAAGTCACACATATAAGAAGCGTACAGGCAGAGTAGACTTCATTACAATAAAAATCAAAAAATGGGATAACTTGAAGGTTCAAATCGTCCGCCATTTCTGAACATTCAATAGTTGCTTTTTGCACTTCATTGGGATCAAGGCTTTCAAAGGCATGCCTCATTTTTAATTCAGATCCTCCCGCGAATTTATCGGCGAACTATAAACTTTGTTCTTTAGGTATATATATATATATATATATATATATATATATATATATATATATATATATATATATATATATATATATATATATATATATATATAAATAAAAGAGCCGTTAGAGCCGAAGATCTTGCAGGCCAATTCCATGGACCTAATATTCTCATCCATCTGTTGTCAAATAAACTGGTTAATTCTTCCGATACCTGAGGTGAGCCGGAGCACCATCTAATTGGTACCAATATGAAATACGTACATTGACCAGAAGATTGTACAGAAACTCCGAATAAATGTACTTAAAATCTCTAAATATTTTACACCATCTGAATTTTCTTCATTAATTAAATTTTGTCGTTGGTTTTCATACGTTAAACTGAATACGTCAGGTTTAAACGATGTTGGAAACTTTACGCTGGTCTTTGATGTGGATTTTCGACTGTCAGATATAAAAATTAGGCTGATTGAAAATATCTTCTCTCGAAAATGTGGACTCATTGGTCTATATAATCTTTTGTTGAATATGAACCATCAACATTTCGCAGAAATTAATCCTAACCAAATATTTCATTGATCACAATTTTTCAGGAGATATATATATATATATATATATATATATATATATATATATATATATATATATATATATTTATATATATATATATATATATATATATATATATATATATATATATATATATATTTACAAAAGAGGATTTAAAAAATGCTTTTATCTATAATTTTGGTGTGTGTCAGAAAAACACAATCGTAAAAAACTAGCGAATAAATAGAAAACCAGCGGAAGAAAACAGATCTTGCCTGTTCCTTAATCAGGCATCTAAACTCGAATCATGCCTCCTATGATTGCCCCTAAAGTGTGAGCACAGGAAATGTAACAGGAAACCATACTATCCTGCGTATGATTCAATTAAAGAGTGAAAAAACCTGTGGAAAATACTCGTTTCCCTGTCGCTATTGCACTAGCAATAGCTTGTCTGTTTATGTTGTGTGTACAAAAGAGTAACGAAACTTTTTCTGCTTAGCAGCTTCATTCTCTCATTCTCATCTTGCACTCCATGATTTTGGTTTGGGACAGGAAAAATCTGTAACAATGGAAAAAGAAAACCAGAAGAAAAATATTTCATCAAATATACCTAACTCTTGTATGACTAAACTCACTTGAATCTGAGAAAATGATAAAGATGTTAGATAGCAAGCAAGGCCATCAATAGGACTAAGGAAATAATCAAAAAGTACATAACCTGCGATATTTCCTCTTTCGCGGAGATGTTCTTCCGTCGCAGTGTGAGTCTCCTGAAGCATAATCACTTCCACCTTGTTCTTGCTTGCCAATTTTGAAGTATAATCGCTTTTGTCCTTAGAAATATTCAAACTCAACAAAATAATTCCCCTTCTCTGTATGACCGAGAGAGTCCCGATGGCCAGGTTCAGTCTTCTAAGTGATGCCGATTATGATCTATAGATGTTCTAGATTCATTATGAGCCCAATAATTTGGGTTGACATCGCCCATATAATATTTCTTCGTGGATCTTGAGTAATTTATAGAAAAATTTGCGATAAAATTTTAACATTCGTTTCAAAATTATGACAGACGGGATAATCAGGAGATAAAAATAGCATGTTTGAACTTGCTAAAAGCGGATGATTTATAACATTAACTGCTGATAACGAAAGAAAGTTCATTGAATTGTTACAAAATAATGTGGGTATGTAAGAACTGTTTCCACTAATCACTTGAAATAAAGAAAAATTAAAGAAGCTTCAAACTATACTACAGCTCTTATGGATGATGAAAAATGTTTTACTTATTTATGAAGCTCAGTAGTAAAGGTGTCTTCTACACGAATTACATATGAGACTGTCCAAACTGAGTTAGATTGAGAGGAAAAGTAAAACTGTTGAACTAATCTTTTATACTGAAAACCTTTTTAATTCCACCGCCTTGAGGGTGATCATCAATCATTTGGCTTTAGTCTTCAAGTGTTTGAATAAAAAAAAATTTACTGGGTGAGAGCATTAACCTCTCTTTGAGGGGTTTCTCTTAGTGTGGAAAACTGTCTTACCCTTCATTTTTGGGGTCTGCGTCTGTTTTCTCTTCATCTCGTTTCCTCTTCCATTGATATTCTTTTTCTAATAATTGGTTTCGATTTCCATGATCTTTTTATTATTTCATCATTTTCGAGTTTCCATTCATTTTATTGTTTTATCTGTCATTTCGGTTGTTTTGATTTACATTTCATGTTTTATCTGTTCATTCGTTATGTACCATAGTGCACCGTTCTCAATACTTTATTCAGAGCTATCTATAGATTTTGTGTTTGACTGTTTTCTTCTGAGTGCCATATTTCTCTGGCGATATTGAAGGATGGGGTTCAAATGTTCCTTATTATCTTCATTTTGATTTTTTAGTTCAGTTTGCTTGAACCGTTCAGAAGAGGGTATACCTGCGTATGCAACGCTCTGGATCTTTTTACGTGTTTCTGTACTTAGTTCTAATTAATTTCTCTACTAGTTTTTTTCATTCAGTTATTTGCGCTTACGTTTAGTTCTCATCATGTTTAGTTCTTATTCAAAGCCTACTGCTTTCAATTCCATTGGCTTTACTTTCATTCGCCCTTCTTCAAAGTTGTTCCGTTATTTTGTTTATGTCCTCTTGTAACCTTTTATTTATTGTCTATTTATGTTTATTGGATAACTAAATTGCTGTATCGTGCTGGAATTGGGCTATTTTGCTGCAGGTGTTAATGTTATTCATATCTGTTAGTATAAAAATTCTCTTGAATTTACGATAAATAGACTGAATGTTTTTCATTTATGAAACCTCAGCTTCTCCTTCCTTTTTACACAAAGAATAACTTATTTCAAATTTGATTAGACCGTTGATCTTTCTCAATATGGACCAATTATCAGCCTTCCAACAATATATAAAGTTTTAACTACATGCATCACCCAAAACATCCATACACATTTAGTGAACTATAATATTCTTTCTGAACAACAAAAAGGATACAGGAAAAAGCACCTTGGAACTAAAGAGAAACTCCTGTTGCTTTGATTCAAAAGCATACATAGAAGAGACATAGTCATACAGCTTTTGATTACCAAAAGGCTTTCGACAATTCTCCTCATTAATAGCTAAAATTTTGTAAATTTATATAAGGTATTTTGTATTTTTTCGAATTTGTCATGAAAAATTGGAGAACAAATCAATCATTTGAATATTCTCAAACAAACGTTAACATCCGAAGTCATACCAGTCAGGAGATATTTTTCAATGAGATTCTTTCCCTTTTGATTTTTTGCTTCTAATTGAAAAGTCTATCAGCTGAATTTAAATTAAAACATTTATTTTATTTGAAATTGAAAGGAAAAGATCACCTCTGATTATATAAAGTTTCAAATATCGGAATTGTGGGTATCAAAGTGGTACATATAAATATCTAGGAATTGTTCAAAAAGACAATTAACAATAGCACCAATAATGAAAATATAAGTGTATATCATAATAGACTGGGACTTATTGTCAAGAGTTATTCAATTAGTAAAAACCTTTTCAGGACTGTCAATTCCATTATCAAATGGTCTAAAATAGATCTAGCTGAATTACAATGTGAAACAAGGAAAATGCTTTGTAAATATCATAAAACAGGTTGATTTTGATATATTGGATAATGGCTCTGAAGAAGAAAGTTAGATTCAGGAGAATTACACGGATTACACCGTAAAAAATTGAAAAACGTTATATTGACGAAATCGATTCCAATAGCTGATTGGTTTCTGGAAAATTGTTCGCTGAATCAGAAGGCTTGATAATTGCAATCTAAGATCCGGTTGTTTAATCTTCGCCAACTAGATATAGATGATTCTGACCGTAGATGTTTTTTTTTCTTCAGGAAGAGTTTTGCATACAGGGTGTCCGCGAATTGCGTGTACAACATTACACCACAGATTCTTCAGGTCGAAATAAGTCGATTTAGGCCAACTTACCTTTATGAAAAGTTTCTTCGTTCAGCCCCTTGAGGTCGCCAAATCGAAAGATTTTTTCTTACTTTTCAAATTATATCAATAGAAACTATATTTGGTATGCGCAATTGGGTGTCCCTAAAAACTTGAACGTGTTTTGAATCAACTTTTATTTTTCAACTGTCTGCGTTTGAGCAAAACTGTTTTAGACATTGAGTAGCAAGATTAATTATCAAATTTTCTTTACTCTTGAGAAATTTTGATATGATGAGCGGTTCACAATCACAAAAAACAGTGTTTTAATTTCATGATTTCATTTCTTCAACCACCTAGCACGTCAAAAATATCACATTTGACTGTGTTGGCTTTAGATTTATTTCTGTTATCTGGCAGATTGTCATTTTATTAGGCTTGACAACCAATTGTTCACACAACAGTGTCACCGTATTTTGGTGATGGAGATGTACAGTAACTCTGAAATGCTTGATATGGTTATGGTGTATGTATTTTGTCAAGGCAATGGACGTGAGAGCGCGAGAGTATATGCTGAAAGATTTCCAGATCGCATAGTGCCCAACCAAACGTTTGGAAATCTGGAGAGACACCTCCGCGAGAATGGTTGTTTAAAGCCCAGGAATTTGGATCGAGGACGACTACGAACATTAAGAACGGTAGAACGTGAAGAACAAATTTTGCACATGGTTGAGGAAAACCCACAACTGAGCAAGCGGCGAGAGAACTCAGGATCTCCACTTCAGTAGGAAAATTCTATTACTGACGAATGCACTTTTACTAGTTCTGGCATCATAATGAACACGTGTACAGTGTGGAAAATCCACATGGTTTTACAAGTACACATCATCAGAATCAATTCAAAATAAACGTATGGATTTCAGTAATTGGTGATTTCATTATTGGTCCGGTAGTGATTCCAGATCGATTAAACGGAGAGGCATATTTGAATTTTTTGCAAGAAACTTTGCCGGATTTGTTGGACGATATTCCAGTATCACTGCGTGCAGAAATGTTGTTTATGCACGACGGTGCACCTCCTCACTTCACTTTAGCAGTTCGCTAGTTCTTACATGCACAGTATGCGAATCGTTGTATCGGAAGGGAGCTGATGCTCCTGTAAGTTGGCCAGCACGATCTCCCAACTTGACACCGTGCTACTTCTTTCTTCAGGGTGTTTTAAAATCTATAGTTTACTCTTCTCCAATTGAAACCCGAGAAGAGTTACATATGAGAATTTTAAATGCGGCCAACTCCTTCAAAAATGACCCTGAAGTAATGCCAAGGGTCCAATTTAATTTTTAAAGATGATTAACTCCTGTATTCATCAAAATAGTGGAATTTTTGAACATACATACTAAAGCTGTATGGAATTTTGGGTGTAAACTAATTAATCGTTATTCTGAAGTGATTTGTTTTTTTCCAATTTAGTTTCCAACTGGCCAACCTCTCATATTTTTAAATAGTCATTGTGAAAACTTTTTCTTCGAATTTTTCGATTTTTGAACTACTGAACATTGAATTTCCTATTTGATTGATCCGATTTAACAACATAGAAAACATCATTTTGTCAACAAGAGGTTGTCAAGCATAATAAAATGACAATCTGCCAGACTACAGAAACAAATCCAATGCCAACATGTTCAATATGTGATATTTTTGACTTGCTAGGTAGTCGAAAAAATGAAATCATGAAATTGAAAAACTATTTTTTGTGATTGAACCGCTCGTCATATCAAAATTTCTCAAAAGACAAAAAAGTTTGATAATTAGTCAAGCTACTCAATGTCTGAAACAGTTTTGCTCAAACGCAGACAGTTAAAAATTATGGTTGATAAAAAACACGTTCGAGTTTCTAGGGACACTTGTAAAACGTCAATGTCATTGAGTGGATCCCTAAAAAACAAGAAAAACGCACCCTATTACGCATACCAAATATGGTTTCTATCGATCGAGGCGTTCTCGAATTATTTGAGAAATGAGAAGAAAAACCTTTGGATTTGACGACCTCTAGCGGCCAAACGCAGAAATTGAAATTAAAACACTGTTTTTTGTTATTGAACCGCTCTTCATATCAACATTTCTCAAGAAACAAAAAAGTTTGATAATTAATCTTGCTACTCAATGTATAAAACAGTTTTGCTCAAACGCAGACAGTTGAAAAATAATGGTTGATTAAAAACACGTTCAAGTTTTTAGGGACACCCAATTGCGCATACCAAATATAATTTCTATCGATCGTGTCGTTCTCGAGTTATTTGAAAAATAAGAAAAAATCTATGGATTTGGCGACCTCAAGGGGCCGAACGAAGAAACTTTTCATGTAGGTAAGTTGGCCTGAATCTACTCATTTCGAGCTGAAGAATCTGTGGTATAACATTGTACAAGCAATTCACGGACACCCTGTATATTATCATCATGCTCAATACTTGCCTCAACATATTATTGGGAAGGACATAATACCGTCGCTAATATTATTCATTTTGATTCAGAAATAAAATATGACATGATTCCTAAGGAAAGAAATATTACAAACATAAACCTGACATTATTTGTATAAACAGCAAATATAAACTTTATTCTGATGAAACGATTCTTCTCAACAGAGCTATAAATCACAATTGACCCAATATGATTCTTTCGGATAAATGAAATGAACTCAAATAACTTACAGAATGGATATTGCCATACTTGATACGCATAATATACAAAATGAATACAATGAAAAAGTTCTTTGCAACAGAGCTATTTCTTTTTATTTATTTATTGTTACAGAACATGGGAACCCCTACTGGTTAGACCCAATTACCGGTGTTCACAAAAAATGATAACAGTCAAATAAACAGAAGTGAAACTGTCATACGAAATGAAAATCATAACTTTCATAAACATTCAGGAAAGAAAAAAAGACTCACCTAAGACTACAGAATCAAGTAAAATATCATGAAAACTAAAAACTACTACAATGAGCATGATTCAGATCTAATGAAATATGCAATAATTTCTTTTTTTGAAAGAAGAAAGAGGTTCATGAAAAATATCTATACTGGCAATATGCCAATTGTACAGACGAATAATTCGCAAGAGAACAGAATGAAAAACTGAACTAGTACGGAACTTCGGAACATAGAAGAGTGCATTTCGACGACTAGGATACAGAGGAACATTGAAAGTGAGATAATTAACAAGCGGAAAACTAAAAAAATGATTTAAAATTCGATAAAGAAATACAGTGTCGAAAAGGACTCTCCTCTGCTCCAGGCTTAAAATTTTGTGATGACACAAACTTAATTGATAATCATGGTTAGGACTGAAAAATCTAAAGTTGAAACTTTCGACAAATTTTCTCTGTGCTCGTTCAATTCTGTCAATATACTTGTAATAGTGAGGGGACCAAACAGGTACAGCATATTCCAAATTACTCCTCACCAACGAGAAATATAACATTTTTGAAGACCTTGGATCACTGAAACTTTTATTAATTCAGAGAACGAAACCCAACATTTTGAAAGCCTTAGAAATTATATGATCAATATGATACTTAGAATCAAGATATATACCAAGATCCATAATTTAGTTTACCCTCCCAATTACAAGCCCATCAACAGAAAAAATAGCATCGAAGACATTGACATTCTTTGTAAACCTCATATGCTTACACTTATCAATATTTAATTGAAAATACCTACTTTGACAAAAAGAGAAAAGTCTGCAAAGATCACTCTGAAACCGCAAAATATCATCATAGGACCGAATAGCACTGTACACTCTAAGATTGTCGGCATATAAATCATGTTTTGTATAAAGAAAACATTCCGAAATATCATTAATGTAAATAGAAAATAAAAGGGGACCCAGATGGGACCCTTGAGGAACAACCGGAATGAGTGCCATTGATTGAAACATACTGCAGTCTATCCGACAGATACGACTCTATCCATTTCAATGAGGACCCCACCACACCTCTAGAACCCACAACAAAGTTGCATGATGTACCTTATCGAAGGCCTTAGCCATGTCTGTGTAGACGGCATCAACTTGAATACCATCATCGAAACTACTACTTATGAAATGAACGTAAGGAGTTAAATTAGTTAACACCGACCTACCTTTGAAAAACCCATGTTGAGATTGAATCAACTTGGAACCGGATGAATGAAAAAATTTATCAGTTACTATTGCTTCAAAAATTTTACCGAAATAACTTAGAATAGAGACATGTCGGTAATTACTTACTTCATTTTTCTTACCACGTTTGAAAATAGGTACGATCTTTTCCGCCTTCCACTTATGTGGAAAGACACCTTGTACTGAAGATTTGTTGATAATAATTTGAAGTGGAGTCGCCAAACTAGCGGAATACGATTTTATAAAAATTGGTGGGATGAAGTCCGGATGAGGACCCTTCGTGACATTCAGTCCCTTGATTTTAGCTTTGACATCCTTCAGATCTATCGTGTTAAATGTAATCGATGAAGAAGATTTATATCTACTTTGGTAAAGAACAGATTTATGCGGATCTTCATGAACACTAGAAAATACTCAGAAAAAGCATTAGATAGAGCCGAACTATTATTTCCTAAGATTTTTTCACCATGACACATGGATTGAGGTATCCTCTGGCTATCTCTCAACTCGCCAACATAACCACCAAAAAAGGCTTAGGATTTTTCAAAATTCCGCCCTCTACAGAAGCAATATGTTTCTTATGATCTTTTTCAATTAAGATTTAACATTATTTACGCAAAATACAAGAATTTTCGTACAGAAAACGGTCTTTGAATGTTTTAAATCTTTGATGTAAGTTAGTTTTATCCTTAATGCATTTAATAGTGTCTTTACCAAACCACGAAGGGAATTTATCACACTTAACAGATCTATGAGGTACACACTTATCAATAACTATATTCAAAGCAGAATAAAATGAATCAACACATTCATTCACATCGGTAGAACATAACAAAGTTTTCCAATTCAAACTTGACAGTGCCGAAAGCTATAAATCACAATTGACCGTATATTATTCTTTCAGATAAATAAAATCAAATAACTTACGCCATACGCGATACGCATAATATAGAAAATGAATGCAATGAAGTTTTTAAATATATGATGCTAGCCGACGAGATAACAGAAATGTGGAAAATGAAAAGAATATTTATTCTACCGAGTACCGATTATTATTATTTCTAGAACTGGAGTTATTCTTAAGAACCTTCACAAAAATTTAGGTCTGAAGAAAAATTTATTCGAACAGTTGCAGACGATAACAGTCATCAAATCTTGTAATATTCTTCGTAGGTTGCTTTCCGAAAGTAATAATGAGGTAGAGTCATAGGTTTTCTCTCTAGTTAATACTGCTTAGAATCTTATTTCATATGTTATTTATTCGAATATATGAATGTCATACAATTTGCTGAAAATTTTTTCATTTACATTCTAAGCAGTTTTTGATTCGATCATACTCGAAAAAAATTATGTGACAGCATTCAGTGTTTCTTGACTAAGATCCATACACTGGATTTCAGGGGAGAAAACACACCAATCGTTGATCGAATCAAATACTGCTTAGAATATAAATGAAACAGCGCCAGTTCGTGTTGATATATTCAGTTTATCCTTCATATTCTCTCAAATTGGTATATAGTTAAGTAGTTTGTTCTGCATCTAAATTGGTGTTCTAATATCGCTTCCTTATCTTCTGAAGTTTTTGAGACTCTGCAGAGCTCTATTACATTGTTCGGGGTAGCTGATTGATCTAAAGCTGATTGTTTCATTTCTTGGTTTTCCTGGTGTGGGTATCAATATTGTTTCTGTTATTCTATATATTTCTCGATGCATACCTTTTTCAGTTGTCCTCTTCCTAATTCTGATGCTTTTTGAGTTTGTTCAGTGATCTCTTGCCGTCAGGACGTAAGGTTGAGATTATATTTGATATATAATATATGATATAATTATTATACAGGGTGCTTCAACGAAAACTAAACAGAAGCTACATCTACCAAAATATTCATTTCTGATCAAAACGCAAAAACAGGTCAATTTTTGTTTCAAGGGGGACATCTTTTGGGGTAAAATACTTGCCTGAAATATCAACCCCTAAGCGGGGTTGCAATCCTCAACATTTAATAGCTTTGATGCACTCCTGAAAGGTTTCATCTTTGATCATGTGAAAACTGTAAAAGACTGAAAAAGAGAAGACTATCGCCCCAAGACTATTGAGAGTGTGAAAACTGAACAGATTCATTTAGATCAAAGATGACAGCCTTAGATCTGGAATGAATCTGTTCCATTTTTTCGCACTAATACTTGAATAGCTCAGGGCGATAGATAGTCTCCCCTACTCTTCAGTAGCTCACTCTGAATCTTCTACAGTTTTCAATCAAAAATGAAAATTCGTTCACGGGAATGCAGACAAAGATAATACCTTTCTTTCGAGGTATCACTCAACCCATCTACCCTCTTCCAAATTTTCAAGGGTGGTCACCCCTGCTCTAGGGGTTGAAATTCGACATGAGGATGGTTCTTGATGATGACTGCCATTGATCAGCATGGATCTGTTCCATTTTACTTCACTGAAACTTAAATAGTCTAAGGGAAATAGTCTTCCCTATATTTCAGTTGCTCACCCTGTATCTTTTACAGTTTTCAATTAAAAATGGAAATTCATTCAAGGCGATGTAGACAAAGGTACCTTTCGAGTCAGCACTCGATCCATCTTCCCTATTCAAAATGTTCAAGGACTGCAACCCCCGCTTAGGGGGTTGATATTTCAGGCAAGTATTGTACCCCAAATGATGTCCCCCTTGAAAAAAAACTGACCTGTTTTTGCGTTTTGATCAGAAATTAATATATTGGTAGATATAACCTCTGTTAAGTTTTCGTTGAAACACCCTATATATATTATATATAATATATAATTGTATAAGTATATATTATATATAACCAGAAAAGTTTTGCATCCTAACAATTACAATAAATTTTATAGTTATTCTCTTGTTGCAGGTCTGTTCTTATTTCAAGGATCCCCTAATATGCATTGGGCCTGTGGCAACTGACCAGATAAAGAACTCAGTACAGCACACAGCCGGCGAAAAGCGTTTAACTGGCTTTTCTAGTTTCAAGAGACCGATGCATTAAGTCAAATTTATGTCAAAATGGGTAACAATTATGAATCTGTACATTTATCTGTAGTGTGTTAATCGAAAATTTGGGTTGTACCTTTCGACACAATAAGTCTGGTTCAGTGTGGCACAGAGCTGAAACTGGTGCCTCTGAAACAATTTATAGTTAGTTGAGCCCTCTAGTTTTGCGAACCGGAATAGAAACGTACAACGCAACTTTTCTTGACGAGTATAATTTCATCAGATGCATACTGTAAAGTATGTCATTATTATATAACTAGAATTTCAAAAATCGCTGAAGGTTTTGATTGATTCTTTGGATATAGATAAGGTGTTTTTGAAGCACTTTTACTGGCCTAGTTAGTAACTTAGTTAATAGTATGATGCGCACATTCAAATATAGGGGGCGCGCATATTTAGATTTCACCCGAAGGTCTCTTGATCGATTGCGACAAGAATAAGAGATTTTCCTTTATCTAACAAGTTTGGATTATTCAAAAATGTATTTTAAAAAACTTTTAACGTTTTAACGTCTAACTGTGATGATTAAAGATTATGGTACTTGCGTCAAAATGTTTTCACGAACTTTCTCACCTGAATTAGACCTGACAAGTTAATAAGTAATTTCGGTGTAGTAAGTTCATCTCTTAACAGAGTTTCAAACATTATGCGCAAATATTTGTCTTAATCACTAAAATATGGATACATATCATGTGAAACATATCATATTATACCTACTATATTGGTGTTATATTGTAAAACTTAAAAAATATATTAATAAATGTATACTGCAATTCGTTTTATCGTATCTCTTGTTATTTTTCAGCGCCTCATCCCTTATTTTCAGGAATTGTATAGAAATAATATCTATATTTTTATAGATAGGTTGGTTCATATAGCAGATCAATTGCTGTTTTACACAAACCTGGTGTTCTGCTCACTTTGACTGAATTAAATCCAGAGACTAGATGAGTCGGGTTTTCCTCAAAATGGGATAAATACGCTGGGTCATCCATATTGTTGTCCTACACATTGTGTAGAAGTAGGTAAGTTGAAATTTGAATGGTATCCGTTGAATCGTATTCAGCGTTTTGAGACAACACGGAAATTATTTACGGACTGATAATTGCATTTATTCATTTTTTTCAAATCGGCGTTCGGGTCCTAAAATAGACTAAACGTATTTATCTTGCTTTTACAAACATTTACCCAGTTGCGCTAAAAAGATACTAAGAAAATAACACTTATTCAGTTCTTGAACCGCCATCTCCATTGGCAAAAATGAGATAAGTACAATTATCCTTATTGATGACCTTAAACCTGCTGGTGATTTTTAGTAGAACCCTAATTATCTTATTTTACCTCTCTATGGACTAAAGCCGTATTCACACTAAAGCCGTATTCACACTAAAGACGAGTTTTACGAAAAAAATAATAAAACTTGTTCCATTCTTTCCAAAAAGCAATTCAAGGAATTTCAACTCGGCTAATTAATTCTATCCTCGTGATTTTCTAAGTCTCTTTTAAAGTTTCGTACAGTGAGTGTGTGTTTCTCGTAAACTTTAAAGAATGGCGCATCAAAAAGCAATTTTATTTTGTTATCACTAAAAGAAAATACTTTTACCAAAAAAACAAAGTCTGGTTCTGTACCCTCCTCAAAGAATACCGCCCTGTTATAGGAAGGTGAGTTTACGGTTTTTCTAAATTTATCTATGAAGTAAGTTATAAATTGAATCTTGTGTTTACTTAGATATAAAAATAATTTTATCTACCTATTTTATCTTCTTCAACAACCATCATCATCACTAAACTATTCATCTATGAACATAATAAATTATTGGGAACTTCCTTCCTTTACGTCAAGACAATTTACCAATTCATTTTAATATGGACACATTAATTAGAATGATGACCATGCTAGTGTTTTGGAACAAAGTATTCCTGAACGGTCATTTAAAGAAAATTTTAAGTTTAGATGCTACTAATATTATATTTGTAGACATTTATCTGTCCGGTGACAGCGACTTGAATCCAAGTTTTAAGCCAAAAGATAAAGAATATGTGGAATCTTCAGGGGGATACAACTCCCATAATGATATAACTACAACAGATTATCACTTAATGAAAACAAACCAAAAATTTTGAAGAATCCAGGAACATGAGTCGAAAATGAGGTCAATACTGTATGTGACATTAGATCTTTATTAGACCATATGATTGACTCAGTTGTTGATAAGAAAAAATATATATTAAAAAATGACAGTCGACAGCAAAGAAAACAAAGAATATTTTGTAGACATTTTTGGATAGCTTATATTACTCAAAGCGGAGTTCAAAAGAGTGCTAAGAAATTAGTCGATTTGGCTTCATGTAGGTTAAACTATATCCCAATTAAAAAGTCAGAATAGACAAATGATTTTTGAGCACTATTCGGCCCTTGGCACTCGTAATAAATGAGCGAATTCCAATTGTTCTGCAGTAAAAATAAACTTATCAGAAACATTAAAAACAGCCTCGAAAAATAGAAAAGGAAGTATTTCTTGCACATACATCTTTTATGTGAGAAATCAGCTTACTACTGTATGCAAGCAGTATTTTTGTAAGATCTCGGGTGAAAATGAAGAATTAGTTGAATTTAAAGTAAAGAAAAAGCAGTTGTCTCCTTGTGGGATTATACCAGATGATAATAATAATAATAATAAATAATAATGACATATACTACGATATGCCTGTTATCACTGACAGAATGGTGACGAATAATAGGCCGGACATAGTCGTGTATGATAAGAGAGCCAGAACAGCAATGCTGGTGGATGTCGCCATACCGAATAATAACAACGTGCTGAACAAGTTCCAGGAGAAAAAGTCCAAATACACAGACCTTGCTATTGAGATCAAGCAGATGTGGCACCTCGATAAAATAGATATTGTTCCTGTCATCGTATCCTCGACTGGTTTAATACCCAAAACTTTGCATGATAGCCTTAAGAAATTAGAATTGCGTAAGAATACCTATATAGAAATGCAAAAAGCTGTAATTCTTAATACATGTAGGATAGTTAGGAAATTTATGTCAAGTATATTGTAATCGAGCCTATTCCCTTTGATTGCTAAACCTGGGAAAGGTAAATTATATCCATCTAACAGCTGAGATAGTGCATAAGTCCACGATAATAAAGACAGAATGGTGACGAATAATAGGCCGGACATAGTGGTGTATGATAAGAGAGCCAGAACAGCAATGCTGGTGGATGTCGCCATACCGAATAATAACAACGTGCTGAATAAGTTCCAGGAGAAAAAGTCCAAATACACTGACCTTGCTATTGAGATCAAGCAGATGTGGCACCTCGAGAAAATAGATATTGTTCCTGTCATCGTATCCTCGACTGGGTTAATACCCAAAACTTTGCATGATAGTCTTAAGAAATTAGAATTGCATAAGAATACCTATATAGAAATGCAAAATGCTGTAATTCTTACTACATGTAGGATAGTTAGGAAATTTATGTCAAGTATATTGCAATCGAGCCTATTCCCTTTCATTGCTGAATCTGGGAAAGGTAAATTATATCCAGCTAACAGCTGAGATAGTGCATAAGTCCACGATAATAAATAATTACAATTACTCCCTGGAGAAAATTCACACTTTGATTTACTGTGGAGCGGTAGCGGTTCTTCGACTACACAAACCACAAGTCTCCACAACTCTGATTCGATCTGAGCCAAAAAGCGTCAGAAAACCACCATGGCAAAAACGACTGGAGAAGGATATTGATAATATTAGAGCTGTGATCGGTCGCCTCACAGAATTCCTAAGGAACAAAGAGCCCTCAAGGCGCTCGAAATCCCATATACGCAAAATTCATAGAAAAATTAGTACGAACACAAAACACCCTGATCACAAACAACATATCGACGTGTATATGGACACTTTGAAGCAGAAACTCCAAGCTAAAGCAAAGAGGCTCTCAAGATACATCAAGTGTACTGAAAGGAAACATCAAAACCAAAGGTTCCTCCAAAGCGCGGCCAATTTTCATAAGGGAAATAACAGAACTGAGACCAACAATAACAGAGAATTACCTGACGCACAGTGCTTGACCGATTATTGGTCATCACTATGGTCGAACCCCAAAGAACACAATAATGATGCAGAATGGATCACGCATGAAAAACAACGCCTTGATATCAAACATATGGACTTCGAAGGAATAACGGAGGAAGAAATCACAACAAGAGTTAGAGCGACCAACAATTGCAAGGCCACAGGTATAAATAATATTCACAACTTCAGGTACAAGAAGTTTGATAAGCTCCATGGAGCCCTAGCAAAACAGCTCACGTATGTTCTTCAACATCCCAAGAAAACACCCACTTTCCTAACACAAGGCTTAACATAAATGCTACCTAAGAGCGATAGAACACAGGATCCGTCTCAATATAGGTCAATCACTTGCCTGCCAACACTACAAAATACTCACCTCATGCATATTCAATCGAATATACCAACACCTTGACGACGACAATATATTAGCAGAGGAGCAGAAAGGATGCAGAAAGAAACACCCCGGTTGCAAGGAACAACTCATCAACGATTCTGTGATAATAAAACAGGCACACGTAGGGCATCGGAATGTTCATTCAGCTTTTCTCGATTATCTGAAGGCATTCGATAGTACCGCCCATTCTTGGCTTGTTGAAGTATTGCAATATACAAAATTCACCCAGCCCTGGTAGAGTTCTTGAAGACAACAATGACACATTGGCGCACGTCTCTGCAGGTCAACATGAACAATAAGTCAATTAAAAACGACGAGATACCCATACGTCGTGGAATTTTTCAAGAAAACTATTTGAGTCCACTATGGTTCTATTTAGCTATGAACCCATTGTCCTCAATACTCAATAGAACAGGATACGGATTTAGGATAAAAACAGATAGGAATTATCAAACAACCACCCACCACATATGGATGACATCAAATTATATGCTTCGAACAAGAAGCAATTGGATGATTTGCTGAAATCTGTCAGTGAGTTCTCGGCAGATGTTCATATGAAATTCGGGAGTGAAAAATGTAAGACCCTGAACATTCAAAGGGGGAAAGTCATAGATGGTGAAAAACAACTTCCAAACGGTGATGTTATACAGTGCATGAAGAATTACGAAACATACAAACATCTGGGATATCAACAAGCCAGATTGCTATACCGAAAACAATCAAAGGAGAATATTCGTTCAGAATACAGTCAGCGTCTGAAGACTATGCTGAAAACAATGTTGAACTCGGGGAATCTAGTCAAGGCAATTAACACCTATGCGATTCCAGTGTTGCTTTACTCATTTGGAATAGTCAGATGAACTAAGACAGAACTGGATGATATTCAAAGGCAGACCCGAACGATGCTGACAAAGTACAACAATCATCATCCAAAATCGTCTGTGATACGAACAACTTTGAAGCGGAAAGAAGGAGGACGCGGATTAATAGATGTTGTCAATTTACACACCGAACAGATAAAAAATCTCAGAAAATTCTTCTCTGCAAAAGCTCTCACTTCTGGCCTCCATAGAGTGGTATCGTTGGCTGATAAGGGATATACACCTCTAAATCTTGCTACCAGAGATGACCTTCTGAATCTACCATTCCTATCAGATACTGAAAAACAAGAGCAATGGTCAAGAAAGGAATTGCATGAACGACATCACCATGAGATAAATCAAGCACACATCGACAAAGAAGCCTCCAACAAATGGTTGATAAAAGGAGAATTATTCGCGGAAACAGAAGAATTCCTTATGGCCATTCAAGGTCAAGTGATCGCTACAAACAACTACAAAAAATTTATTATGAAGGACGGAACGTTACAAACAGATAAGTGCAGAAAATGCCATATAAGATCGGAGACTATACAGCATATTACGTCCGGATGCGAACAACTGACCAATACGGACTATCTTCACATGCATAATCAAGTGTGCAACATTATCCATCAGAAACTTGCACACAAGTACGGACTTCTGAATACCTTCCAGCCATATTACAAGTATCAACCGGCGCCCATATTGGAAAATGACTCTATCAGATTATACTACGATAGGCCTGTTATCACTGACAGAATGGTGACGAATAATAGGCCGGACATAGTGGTGTATGATAAGAGAGCCAGAACAGCAATGCTGGTGGATGTCGCCATACCGAATAATAACAACGTGCTGAATAAGTTCCAGGAGAAAAATTCCAAATACACAGACCTTGCTATTGAGATCAAGCAGATGTGGCACCTCGAGAAAATAGATATTGTTCCTGTCATCGTATCCTCGACTGGGTTAATACCCAAAACTTTGCATGATAGCCTTAAGAAATTAGAATTGCATAAGAATACCTATATAGAAAAGCAAAAAGCTGTAATTCTTAATACATGTAGGATATTTAGGAAATTTATGTCAAGTGTATTGTAATCGAGCCTATTCCCTTTGATTGCTGAATCTGGGAAAGGTAAAATATAGTCAGCTTACAGCTGAGATAGTGCATAAGTCCACGATAATAAATAATGATAATAATATGCTAATTAATTAATAATAATATTAATATTTATTAATTAATTAATTATTAATAATAATATTGTTTATTTTCCTATAAAATTTTGTTTGTACATGAGTTGTGAACACCAGGTTGTTGACAATATACTAAGAAAATAAACCGAAAACTGCAAAGTCATATGACTGCCTGCAGTGTACTAATCTAATTTTTTTCTTAGATAAACCTAACACACGGATATTGATCCGCTAAACAAAATAAAGAGTGAAAACGAAACTCGAACAGAAAAACTCAGATTCAATAAAAAATATAATAATTTCTCAACTCTATGATGTCATGAATTTTATCCCTACCATAACAAAGGATAATCTCCTTCAGCTCAAATTTAAACTTCCACATGTCAGTAACATTTCTCATCGACAATACCAAAGCATTAAACAGTCTAGACCCCAAGAAAGAGAAATTTGAATGGTCAATGGATTTATTTGCAGGAGGTGTCTCATAAAATTTATGTTCCCATCTGGTGTTATAGGTATGATGAAACTCCTCTAGTAAATATGCATTCCAATACAAATGTATTTTACATGAGAATGCAAACATTTGACGAATATCTAAGATCCGAGCTTCATCATACAGACGTGAAGTAGGGTAAGTATCTTCCCTATTGTAGATGATTTTTAAAAACTCTTTTGTAGTACCTCGATGCAAGCTATATGCTCAGCCCTTGCAGCTCCCCAGTTCAGAATACCAATGCATAGTCTAGAGTGTACAACTCCGTAGTAAACCTTCATCAAAATTTTTTGATCGAGAACATTTTTGAGGTATTTGAATCTGTACAGTACACCACGAAGAGTGGGAACTATGAAACAAATATCATGGTCCCAACTTAGATGGCTATCAAAAACTATTATCAAACACTTATAGGTGACAGCTTGGCCTACTTTCCTTTTTTCAGAAACATCTTAAGTTCTAAAAATTGGCATATCGCGGTTGTAGCATGAAAAAGATGAGAATTTAGTTTTATCAAAATTTATTGTAAGCAGCTTTGCATTCATACATCTTTCTATAAATCTCATATCCTCTTCCGCCTTTTCCTTTATATCATCCCAACTATCAGCCTCAACTTTTACAGTGAATTCGTCTGCTAAACTGACTATAGTCTCATTAAGATTCAGCTGAAGCAAGCTATTAATATATTAATATATATTAAAAAAGTACTGGGCCTAGCACGCTGCCCTGTGGTATACCAAATTTAATCATTTTTTTCATCACTCATTTCTCCATTCAAACCAAAACTCTGCTTTCTCTCATTCAAGTAACTCTCAAAAAGACGTAGAACATTCCCTCTTATTCCAATCTACTCCAAGGCTTCCAATTATTTTTTGTGGCAGACGGTGTCAAACATAACCTTTCTACTGCTATTTAGACCCTTGTATATTTTTGAAGTTATACTTGAAAGTGCATCTTGTATGGATTTATTTTCTCGGAAAAAAATGTATCCAGAAATTCACCTAATCGTTTCTTTATAACCTTCTCAAAAATTTTTGCCAAATTAAACAAAACCGAAATTGGTCTATAGTTAGAAAATTCAGTTCGCACTCCTCCTTTATATAACGGTTGTACGACAGCGAGCTTGAACTGAGGCAGGCATATAGCTCGTGGGAAACCTGCTTCTGCCAATAAACGGTCAGAACAAGATATTGCAGCAGTTTATGATCACATAAAAAGGTTCCTAGCTATGAAAACAACTACTGCCGGCAGCGAACGTCCAAGAAATATCTTTCCAGTGATCTCAATATCGCAAAGATGCACCGCTTGTATGAAGAAAATGTAACTAATCCTGTCTCTATAACCTTATATTCTAAGTGTTTTCACGATTTAAATTTATCATTCAAGCAGACTACAACATATGTCACAAATCTGATTTATATTAGACAGTAAATTGTGTTATATAAATTAGTTGTAAGTGTTCAGTCTAAGTGTAAATAAATTAGTTGAAGTTCTTGTAACGTGAAAGTGTTTAATTTGAACCCACAAAGTATTTGAAAAACAAAGAAACGTTACAATTGGTGTCAGGTGTGGGGTATGAGTGAAGAAAAGAAGAGAAAAGAAAAAAATCTAGTGAGTTTATGCCTGTTACCCGTTCGCAACAGAGAATTATGGAGAAGGAAGCTTTGAAATTCCTTCAGCAAGCCCTGATGGACCTCAATAAGAAGATGGACGAAAATTCAAGTAAGTTGAAGGAAACGATGTTGGAAAATTCTAAAGAGTTGAAGGAAAATATGCAGGATACATTAGAGAAAAAATTAGCGGACAATTTGAAACACCTGAAAGAAGATTTGAATGAAGTAAAAGGAAAAATGGATGAAAATCTGAACAAGGTTAAAGAAAAGATGGAGGAAAATTTGAATTCTGTCAAAGAAAATCTAAATAAGGTTGAAGAAAAGATGGAGGAAAATTTGAACAAGGTTAGGGACGAAATGGAAGGAAATTTGGATTTGGTTAAGGAAAATCTGAATGAAATGAGAGATAGAATAGAAGAAGAAATAGAAGCGAAGATCAACGAAAAAGTGAGTGACTTATTCCAACATCTAGAAGAAAAGGAGGCAAAACTAAAATGTTAGAGCAATCATATAGAATGAAAATGAATGGATGGACTGAGCAGGAAAAAGCGACGTCTTTAATCGTAGCTCTACGTGGAGAAGAACTGAACATTCTGCAGACGATACCAGCAAGCCAGCAGGTATGCTACGACACGTTAACATCTAAGCTACAAATGAGGTACGGTGATACTCATTTACAACAAGTATACCACGCTCAAATCAAGCATCGTAGCCAGAAATCTACAGAGAGCTTGCAAGAATTCGAGGCTGATATTGCGAGATTAGTAGGATTAGCCTACCCTACTGCTCCTGATACTTTCTTGGAGCAATTAGCCGTTCAGACGTTCGTAGATGGCATCAGAGACGGTGAAACTCAGCAGGCCT
This sequence comes from Cryptolaemus montrouzieri, assembly GCA_013387265.2. Classification (NCBI taxonomy): domain Eukaryota; kingdom Metazoa; phylum Arthropoda; class Insecta; order Coleoptera; family Coccinellidae; genus Cryptolaemus; species Cryptolaemus montrouzieri. The sequence goes on along the minus strand of JABFTP020000185.1, from coordinate 46,197,594 downwards.
TGAGATTGGCTAGGCCAAAACGATTGATGATGCTTTGGCCCAAGCACTTGAGTTTGAAGCTGCAAAACAGGCATCGAATAGAGGAGGTAGCCGTGCTATAAGAAACATCATTGACGAGGAAGAAAGTATAGAAAAGGTGGTTCTTCGGCTCCTGGACCAGAGGAAGAAGAAAGAAATCAGGTGCTGGAACTGCGACGAGACTGGTCATATAAGAAGGCAATGCAAAAGCATCGAGCAGGAACTAGCCACAAGAACGCAGATGCGCTATCGCGAAGGCCCTGCCCAGTAAACTGCAGTCACTGCTCTCGATTGGACGAAAAGACAAGTCTGATGAGGACAACTGTTGTTGATGAGGATTGGTTGCCAGCCGAACTAAGAAAGGAACAAGAAAGAGACCCTGAATTGAGTGTAGTTCTCCAATGGAAAAGGGATAATGAACGACCGAAATGGGAAGCTGTCTCCAGGATGAGTAAAAACATCAAGGCTTATTGGGCGCAATGGAAGACACTGTTAGTGGACGATGGTCTGCTGAAGCGACGCTTGGAAAATGAATCTGGAGATGATGAGCGGCTTCAGTTAGTTGTGCCAAGAAGCAGAGTAAAGGCAGTTTTGGAGAAGTTGCATAATGAAGCTTCAGGAGGACATTTCGGCATCAAGAAGACCCTTGAGAAGGTCAGAGCTAGATTTTATTGGGTCGACTCGAAGGCAGATGTCCGAGAGTATTGCAGGAAGTGTACAACATGCGCTTCGGTGAAAGGACCTTATGAAAATGCAAGGCCCCAATGAAGCAGTACAATGTTGGAAGCCCGATGGAACGTGTTGCTGTAGATATAGCGGGACCCTTTCCAGAAACTGATGGCGGCAACAAATACATACTAGTTGCCATGGATTATTTCACCAAGTGGGTTGAGGCTTACGCTATACCTAATCAGGAAGCCGCAACTGTAGCTGATATTTTGGTGAAGGAGTTCTTTTGCCGTTTTGGAATTCCCTTGGAGTTACATTGCGATCAAGGGAGAAATTTTGAATCGAAGCTATTCCAAGAAACGTGTGAAAAACTAGGCATCAGAAAGACCAGAACAACAGCGCTTCATCCTCAATCAGACGGCATGGTTGAAAGAATGAACAGAACTATGGGAAAATACCTGGCTAAAGTGGTATCAGATCATCAGCGAGATTGGGACCAATACCTGCACCTTTTCGCAATGGCCTACAGATCGTCAGTACAAGAGTCAACAGGAGAAACACCAGCTCGGGTTATGTTAGGTCGTGAAATGAGGTTGCCATGTGATCTGGAATTCGGTTGCAAGCCTGGGGAAGATTTGGTTGGAGAAGATTATATCACTAATCTGGAGCGAAAAATGGACTATACCCATAACAAGGTCAGACAACGCATGCAGATTGCCAGTGACAGAATGAAAAACCGTTATGACCTGAAAGCTTCTGAAGGAGGATTCTCAGTAGGTGAACTCGTATGGCTTTATAACCCACAGAGAAAACGTGGCTTGTCTCCCAAACTACAGCGACATTGGGAAGGTCCTTATGAGGTCATGAAAAGGATCAACGACATCGTGTATCGAATAAGGAAGTTGCCGAGGGGAAGGCTAGAGTAGTCCATTTCAATCGATTGGCTCGTTTTGAAAGAGAAACAAAACGAAGAGACACGTTTTATCTCAGAAAAGTCGGAGAAGCATCAAGTGAATGAAGCTAGGGACTACGATCGTTTCATGGCCAACTATAGCGGAACAGGCAAAGCTCGATTTGGAGTCACCAGAGAAATACAACAAGATCTTTTTCAAGTAGACAAGGAATACGCCATTGCACATTGTGTCGCTCAAGATCTTCGAATGGATAAGGGCATCTCTAGAGTTTTCAAGGCTAAATATGGAAGACCTTTTGAACTAAGGCAGCAACTGTCTACGGTAGGCAAGACCTTGAAACTAGACGTTGAAGGAAGAACGGTCTACTACTTGGTGACTAAAGAATATTCACACCAGAAACCCTGTTATGAAGCTCTATGGTCAGCCTTACTAGACTTGAGAAAGCACTTGGTCAAGCAGGGTGTGAAGAAACTGGCTATACCGAAACTTGGTTGTGGGTTGGACCAGTTAGATTGGAGAACTGTACGGAACATGATCGAAGTAATCTTCCAAGACGACAAAATGGAAGTTGTCGTGTGCTGTTTCAATCCTACACCTTCGAGACAAGAAGAGAAAACAGTTGAATGTTATTTCCATCAACAAGGGAGATGCGAAGCTGGAAATAAATGCCGATACCTTCATAGTCACCGAAGACCCAGTCTGTTCTGGGACAGAACAGTTTTAAGAGGGGGCAGTGTAACGATATCCAATCGCCCTGAAGCCGACCCTGTCCGTTCCAGAACACTCTAGACAATCTGGCTCGCCGACCTACGTTCTAGAAAGAAACGGAATACTCCCGAATTCCCGCGTTTGTATATAAAAGAGAGCGGGAACCACAGACAGTCAAGTCAGTATATGATATGAAAATAAGATCGGAAATAGATGCTGACGAAAAATTTTAAAAATGTTAATAAAAGTTATTTTTCATTTAGTATTATGTCAGCTTCTTATTTTGCTAACTATCCATTACCCTTTCCCAGTAATTATCTAAATTACTATAGATGTAAGAGTGAAAGAATAAGTAGAAAAATTAAATTCAAAGGTCTAATCAATGATAATTTATCGCTATAACTAGATGAGGGATAGTGTAAAATAGACAATTCTTCAGATTTCTGGTAATTACTTAGGTATGTGCGAGTGTAATTTTAACTAACTCCTAAAAATTTAAGAAACAATAAAAAAATTAAATAAATATACATTTCTTAGAAAAATATAGAGAATTTGAAGAATAATGGTAATTTGAAAAACAATTTATAAAATAAATCAATTTACATTAAGAACAGAAAACTTCAAAGCGCTGCCCTGAAAATCTGTGTTTTTGGTCTTATATATAGTTTTTCCCGAATGGTACAGAAACCTAAGTGATACTCAAATTATAAAACATAGAAGATTAGATCAATTGTGTTTTTTTTCAAGTATGTCAGGAACAGAATGAGAAAACAATACCGACAATACGGAAAAAAATAAGTCAAGCAATAGGCAACACTATAGTAATTATGCTTTCGCGAAGGAGGATCGAAAACTGTTCAAAATCTGATTAATTACTATCGTTAAAAAAAGTAACGCACATAGTGAAAGAAATTTAAATGACAAAACAATGCTTTTGTTTCAGTTGGAGTTAGAAAATCAGTTAAACTACAGATTAACAATCAGAATGCATATCCTCATAAATTTTCTGCTTGGCAGAATGCTGTATATTTTTGATTCCATAAAATGCTATTGTAATATCCCACTGACATATACTTTGTATCAAAAAACATACTGGAAATTTCAACATTAAGAATAATGGAACTTCGTCAATGCGTCTTCTTAATTTGACAGGAATAATGTGAAATAACAAAACTGAAAATTCCTTGTTTGTATTCCTCGCCAACCAAGAATTCTTTGAAAATCTAAACAAAGTGCAGTTTTCCAATGAAATTTTAAATGGTAGTGCCACTATTAATCTCGAGGCGGAATCCCAGTAGAATATGATGTCATATGTATGAAAACCATCTGAATATCGAGATATAACAGTCCCAAATCAAATAGTTTCCTCAGCCTCACATCAATCACAATTTGGACTATTTGCAAATCCACTCGGAAAACATGGTATTGCAATGCTCATAACCTGTTCATAAACGATTTCAGGAACACAAAATATGTTTTCTGAAACTACAACCAGGAACCTTCTGAGTAAGGTCTTGTACGAGGAACTTATTAAAAACAACTACTTCATTCCAGTCACTTTGCCAAAGGGTTAACGCATCGAAAGGAGCACGCAGAAAAGCAAGCAACCATTGGTTTTCGAGATTCCAATCTAAAAACAGGTGGATTCCGGAGTGCTCAGATAATATAAAAATTTTTCGGAAGAAAGTGATATTTCTCCCAACTTTGCTCAATGCTGCTTCTTTACGGATATATAAAGGAATTATATTGTTTAGAGTATGTAGCCACGGAAATGAGGTTGAGCTAATTGTACCACTTATAATTTGTATGGTATAATTCAATTGGGAATGGATTCTATGCACATGAGCTTAACTTAGCCAGGCAAAGCAACAGTACACAGCTGTAGAAGATATCAAAGCAAAAGCAGCAGATCGAAAAGTATGAACATCGGCACCCCAACTGGACACAGCTAGTTCTTGTTGAATAGTACTTCTTGTTTTCAGCAAACTGAGTTTATTGATAAGTGATTTGAAGATTAATGAGGGGTTCAATATGACAACAAGATATTTGGGATAGGAATTATGATTCAGTAGAGTTATTAACAAATAATCTCAATTCTATCTATCATTTTGATCATTATACAGATTGAAAGAAGATACCTCAGTTTTCGACGGATTGGGACATAGACAACTCTATCTGAAAACCTTAATCAAAATTTCCTGATCGACAATCAAAGCTTATTCAATAATTTCGAAATAATCGTGAAGAAAGCAAGAGAAATATCATCGGCATAAATGAATTTATTAGAACAAGTTTCAAGAATAAAACTCATATATAAATTGAATAACGAAGGTGCAAGAACAGATTCCTGTTGAAGACCATCAATAATAACTACTTTTCTCTCCAAAGAAAACACGAAACCTTTCGTCAGACATCATACTCTCTATCAGTACTACATTACAACTTTATACCTTCGCACTGTATTAATCCTGCAGAAAGATCCAAGAATACAACTTCTTTTTTCAATATACTTTGAAAACATGACTCAATAACTCGGGACTTGATCTGAGAATTGAATTTTTTTTATAACCAGTTCTAATCTTTTATGTACACGTTCCGCAAATATTTTTAGAGAAACACAAAGTAGCCAGATAGGGTAATAGTAATTTACGATTTCCTGAATTTTGTGCTGTTTTTAGAATTACGATAGCCTTGGTTTTTATAAAATCTGCAGGAATATTAGCTGAAGCGGGCAAATCATTATAAAATGGCTAAAGCCAACGTAAATCATTCTTTTCAAATGTTTGAAGAATTTTGGAAACATACCATCAAACTCCGCAGCTTGACGTATTCTTACTGATTTCAAAACAACAGGTTTTAACCCTTTCAATAGAAATGGTTTAGAAAAGTTAACATCAGTAGACGAATGTTTTCATTATTATGAAAAATTTGTCTTATCAATTCCATTAAACTGAACACCATTTGAAGTACACACAAGTTTAGGTTATACTGAATTAGGATTAATAAAGGTGGACTTTATGAAACAGGATTTACGTTACTCAATGTTCTGAACAAATCCTAAAAACTTAGACTAGAATGACAGAAATTTATGTTTTTTATTCCATTTATTCTTCCTACTAGAATTTAACAAACTAAAAAGAGCATCAGCCTTTTTTTTACATGGATTCTGTTGATAAAATCTCATATAGCATATTAAATTCCTCTAACCAACCAGGAATAGTGTTTCAGCGGAATCTACTAGGAAAAACTTTTCAGTTGCTTTTCAATAACGCCAACGAATCTTGAAATAATTACTGCATAATGAAGCGATTCATCTCAGGACACTATTTACCTGTTTGGCACCCCAATCAGCCTTCTTGAAATTTCATCCACTTTTCTCCAACAAATTCACCACATGAAGCTGAAAATCCAACGACCATAAAACTGTTCTATGAAGGATTAATGAAAGTGGACTTTATGAAACAGGATTTACATTACACAATTTTCTCAACAAATCCTAAGAACTTCGACAAGAATAACAGAAATTTGTGTTTCTCATTCAATCGATACTTCCTACTACTAGAATCTAACGAACTAAAAAGAGCATCAACCATTTCTTTGCATGGATTTTGTTGATAAGATCTCATATAAAATATTGAATTCCTCTAACCAACCAGGAATATAGTTTCAACTTTGAAACGTGATTAATTCTGTTCTTTAACTTTTCATCAATGTTCAAACTAAAATATAATCATATAGTTCAAAATTCAACAATTCAAAATAATCAACAGCTCTATATCATGGCTTATTTACCAAATCGCAATTCTTTCTATAATTGACCAAATTAAGAGTTAGCATATTCTATTGATCACCTCAAATTCGTAATATTTAACACATTGTGAAAGCAACACCTTTCAAAAAATAAAAAGCATAAGGCAAAGAAGTATTTTAATTGTCAATTAATTCCTCCTCTTGAAATCGACAGCGGCGATCATGATTAAAAATCAGGATAAGTAGCTAGTCTTGAAGAATTATTTGATTATTGATGAATTATTGAGAAATCCTAATTGATGAACTTTCATTCAGTTCATCTAAAACTTTTATTTTTCTGAATTATAACACATGTATACTTGTAAAATGGATTTATTGAACCATAATAAATACAATTGCATATAAATAATTTTATTAATATTTTATTTTCAAACAATTGAAGGAAAATACCAAATTAAAATTACAAATAAGCTGGAATGAAGTCTGAGTATACATAAAAATATTTCCTCAGTCATTGTATAAAAGTCGAAAAAACGTAAATTATCCAATACTCATAACTTTACTAAATGCATATGTTAACAATACCGATATTTATTCAGATTTAGATTTATATGTGCATAGTTTAATCTGAAGAGTTTAACCAGACATTATTAACTTCACAAATTCCTCATAGTTGACATTACCTTGGGAATCTTCCTGCCCTTGAAGCAATTGTTCCACCTAAACAAAATAACTGGGATTACTATCTTCATTGAATTATTCAAAAATTGATTTTGTTAATAATACAGCTTTTGAAAATACTTGTCAAGTAATCCCATAAAAATTTAGTGGCTTTTGTGATCATTTTATGACAATTCATGAATAAAGCACTCGACACAGTATTTATTGAAGAAAATCTCTAACTCAAAAGGAAAGATGAATAAAATGATACACAATAAAAACCAGCGTTGTAAAAATAATCTGAAAAAATATAAGGATTCGAGAAAGATTGTTAATGTTGATGAAAGAGTATGTACCATATTTGATTGAATATTTACGAACATTCATTACTTTTCTTACCTCGTCATCAGTAAGTTTTTCTCCTAAAGTTGTCAAAAGATGTCGAAGTTCAGCAGAACTTATGTAACCATTACCATCTTTGTCGAAATGTCTGAGCCCCTCAATGAAATCATCAGCAGTCTCTGCACTTCTGGATTTTGATATTTGCTGAAAAAAATAAGAATTTTGCATACAAGTTTTCTACAAAGAAGTAAACCAACTGTTATTTCAAAACAGTACATGAATAATAATTGAAATATCTATTTGATTATAGAGATAAACAGAACCATTTCAACAGCAAGAACATGCAGTAGAAATAACACTGAAACTTGCAAAAACTTAGTAGCCTAGCAGAGAATCCCCAGTAAAAATATTTTTTCTTCTATAAAGCCTTGTTCGAGTGAAATCTTGGCTTTTGACAGGAAAACAATACACCTCAATACGAAGCAACCTTAAGACAGGTTATTCAATTAATAAACAGTGTGTGAATGAAGCCATATTATGACAAAAAGTTCCCATGAACATATGTCCGCAAACGCTTCGTAGTCGAAATACAGGATATTGAAATCTTCAGAATTTTTCAGTTTTTTTCTTATGATTACTACAGTTTCTCAGATAATCAGTTCAAATTCGGCACATAGATGCCTCATCAAAATCTACCTAATCAGATCACAGAAACAATTATGAAAATCTACAGGGTGGTACTTTTTCAGAGGTCACGTGTCCTTCCTACCCCTACAACTTATTTTTATTACGCCCGAGCAATTCAATTTTTTTTATTAATTTTCAATTAATTTTTAATCTAATTTATATCTTGCATTTTGTCCGTATATGCAAGTTTTTGTTTAAAAATATTGATCTATTTCATGTATTTGGTGGAAACATAACAGTCGTTCGGTGATTTGTTTCACTAGTAGACAGCAGTCATGTTGATTTCTTTTATTGACAACTATAAATTAATTGTTATTAATTAACTTTAGTTGATATTCCGCTGATAGGCAGTGATAGTTGGAGTGACTTTCGAATTTTCATTCGGATGGAGGTTGATTCAAACGCAGAAATTGCCGACATGCATTTCGTCTACTGCCTTTCTAGCGGTAATTCCTTAGAAGCGTCAAAACTAGAAAACATGATATCACTAGGACAATTGCTTTACAGCTACATGTTAATCAAATGTAATTTCCATCTTAAAAGAGCAGCTCTTATATCCATATCATGTAGAACGAGTCCAGGCGCTGTTACCTCGTGATTTTCTGAACCATTATGCATTTTCGCTTTGACTGCTAAATATGATTAGAAAGCAACGTGAATTTCTGGATTATATTTTAATCACGGACGAAGCAAATTTTTCGAGAGATGCCATCATTAACAACCACTTATGGGCGGAAAGAAATCGTCATGCTTTCGTTGAAAGTCATCACCAGGAACAATTTTCTTTGAACGTGTGGATTGGTCCACACTTGCTTCCAACCTAGATTGAATAGAGATTCATACACTCAGTTTCAAAACGAAGAGCTGACGGATCAAATTGATCCTACTCCTTTAGGTGACAGGGCGGGAATGTGGTACATGCACGATAGCGCTCCTGCTCATTTCAGTATAAGAACACGTCAACATTTGAACGAAACATATCCAGATCGCTTGATAGTCCGAGGCAGACCTCAACTTTGGCCAGCTCGTTCACCTGATCTGAATCCAATAAACTTTTCTACTTGGGGACATTTGAAAACGTTGGTTTACAGGAATCGTGTACAAGACATAGAAGACTTAAGAAATCACATTATCATTTCTTGTAGAGTCATTGAAGATACTTCTGGGATCTTCAATCAGATACGAAGATCTATGTGTCGACGTCTAGAATCGTTCATAATGGCAGAAGGAGGCCATTTTCAGCACTTACCATGATCGCTTCCTTAACATCATGTTTTGATCATCAAACACATAAAATTGATCAATTTTTTACACGAAAACTGTGGCAGATACGGAAAAGATGCAAGAAATAAGATTGGGAATGAATTGAAAATTTATAGAAAGATATTTTAAATTGCCCGGGGCGTGCTGAAGGAAGTTGTAGTATAGAAACGGAACGTGACCTCTGAAAGAATGCCACCCTGTAGATTTTCATAATTATTTCTGTGATATGATTATGCAGATTTTAGAAAGGCACCTATCTACCGAATTTGAGCTGAGTATATGAAAAACTGTAGTAATCATAGGAAAAATTGAATAAATCTGAAGATTTCAAAACCACGCATTTCGGTAACGAAGCGTTTGCGGACGTATATTCAGGAAGTTTTTCGAACTTATTCTTTTACACCCTGTATAAGATCTCGGTGTGATGCTTGAATCCAGAGCAAATATATATCTCTAGTTACACGCTACTTAGCAAGGGATTACTTCAAACAATTAATGATGCATAAAAAAAGCTAATTATGACATCTGGAACAATGGACGATTATCTCATACCGAGAAGAACAGTCATTTTAACAGAAATTCTTCAAGTTTCATCCTCCAATAATACTATTGTAACTGCCACCATAGCAAATAGAGGTTTGAGTAGAGGTTATGAGGACGTTCCTGAATATGTGGTAACAAAATCAAGCTTTTGAACTATTACAGAAGTTCTACACTACAAAATGATTATGTTGATGGGAGAGAGTTTAATAAATGTTTTATCAGTTTGAATAAGTACAGAGACAAAGAGATATTTCATTGATGGCCATTCAAAATATTTAAAGAAAAACTCAACAGACAAAATATTGTTGTTTTGTTTAACAGCTCAACGCTAAATGGTTTCTAGGTTTCTATTTTTTATTTCGACAATGAGTCGAGATACAAAGAATACTCTAGAGATTCAACAAAACCTTTGCTAGGACAAACCATTTCTTTTCGTTGAGTTTGTAATTCTTCAAAATGAGAAATCATTTGAAAATCTCTGTTCATAAGAACGTTTTAGAAATTCAGATTACTGCTAAACACCCTGCATACACTATCTGTTGGGTTATTTAAAGATAGGAACATTATTTTTTCAGAAGGAATCCATAGTCCTTCAAATTTTGTTATGGTAAAAATACTTGACAAATGAACATAAAATTAGAGCGAACATACAATTTCATCAAATGAAACAACAAAAGATTTTTACTCACTATAGTTTAATGCTACCTTCGATAGTTCGAAAATATTGAATTTTTGCATGTGAAGAGGCAGAATTTCATTTGGATAGCTATAACATGGTTGACTTAATACATCTCTGAATCATACAGATCATGTAAACTGAGGTTCAATATATCTCTATCTCTGCTATTTCAAAATCTGAAATATCGGTATATGATACACTCATCTTAAATATCATATAGTAACAATATGAAACAAACAATAATATAATGAAATGAATATAACACTAGTAAACTTTACGTGTTGTCTACTGCGAAATATAATTTTATAATATTCAAAAGCTCGCATGACAATTTTTTTAGAGCTCATGGTCTATTTAATTTTGGCCTGAATCAACGTCTTGTAAACAGCGGTGAGATTGGCCTGCCATTTTTCTACTGTGAATTTTTGTGTTCATCTCATTGAGACAAGAACAATAAACCACTCATTTTGATAAAATGACTTTCGAGCCATTAATTTTCAGATATCTCTCCTGAAATAAAATGATCCGTCTCTGATCTTTTTCACTTTGGATTGCTCAATCTGTGTAGGCCAGGCCCCATGCTAGTAAAATGAGCAGATAGGATTTTGAGGCAATGAAAAAATCGAAAAGCGATAACAAAACTCACAAATAAATTTGCAGGAGTTGGCCAACTGTTCATTTCTACTGCAATGTGGTATTAGTATATAATTGACAATTCTTCACCATTATGAATAGTCGTCTATTTTTATGCGATACTGACTTTTTCAATCAAGACTTGAATGTGGGCATAACCAGAATGAATGCGGCATTGGAGGTAATCAATGGATTTCTGAACACTAACAGACTGAAGATCAACATTGATAAGAGTAAGGCCATGATTTTAACTACACCTTACAATTATTCGACCCTTGACACCTCTGAGTGTAGTTTGAGAATCGACAGTGCTGAAATTGAGATTGTTTTTGAATGCAAGTACCTTGGGTTTATGCTTGATAGTTGTTTTAATTTCGGCGTCCATTTTTCATATACCTATAGAAAAATTTGTAAAGTTATATTTTTCAGCCGTGTGGCGTCATACCTTTCTGTTGCCTCAAGCATTACAGTATACAACTCTATAATTCATCCGCACTTTGATTACTATTCCACAGTGCTTTACCCTTTGAATTTAAATAGAACGTCGGCATTGCAGAAATTGCAAAATAGGGATATGAGGTTGATGCTAGGGTATAATAGATATACTAGTGTACAAATTATGTTGGGGGTCTTCGGTGGTTATAGTATCAGGAAAGAATGTATGTCAATGCTATGATTTTCATTTATAAGTTATTGAACAATTTGGTACCTGGTTATTTCGACGAATTTGTCAGTTTTCACGTTGAGATCCACAACTATCAAACCAGAAGAAATGATAACTTTTACTTGCGAAGGTGTAGTCACACAAGAAATGCTTATTCTATAAGGACCCCAGGGATTATAATGAGCTTCATGACGATGTAAAAAGAGCACAATCTGTGGGGATGTTTAAGAGGAGATTGATTGCATTTATTGGGAGGGGGAGGTAATGGTTCGAGTTTGATCGTCTTTGTAGTACATAGCGTATAATTTTATTTTTGTATTGATTTGAAATTTAGTTAGGCAATGCTTGAATTATGAAAAATCTGTATTTTTTGATGTTTTTTTTTTGTAAAAGATTAGGTGATCCTATTATGAAATAAAGTACTATTCTATTCTGCCTGGCAATTCTATAATATAGTAATGTACCTTTATTTGTCATTAATTTAAAATTTCTTGATTGAATCAAATGCAAGTATTGCTTATTCAACTTTAAGTTGGTTGGGTAATGGTTCAAGGAACAAATATTTGAAAAGTATTCTTTCAAAGCCTTCAACACACTCTATATGACATGAATACAATATGAAATGTTTGTATAAGTCTTTTCTTTGAAATTAACAAAAAATATGGACAAGTGGTCAGAAATATTCACAGTTAAACTGGCGTTTAAACGTCAATTTCATTGAGAAACGCCATTTTGGTTACAACTGAGATAAATATAAATAAATCATGTACTCAGCTCCATATTGGGTTATATACATTGTTGTGATAAGCGAGTTCTTGCTCGAACATTTGTAAAGAGAGGAAAGGCAAAACCTGATATTCTAAAAAGTAAGTTAGACAATTACACCCAAGTTCAGATATTCGTGACAATTGTTTCTAAAGTACTTAAAAAAACTAATAATTTCCTAATATTCAATATCACTGTGATAAAATTAATGCAACTTCAAAGTTTTTTGTCAGATAAGGTTCAGGTTAACCAATGCTATAAAGCTGCTATTATCTTGTTTAACAGTGCAACTTCTGATATAGATTATTTAGACTTGTATTATAAATATTTCATACACGACCCTTTAGTAGGAGGTTCAATGATGTAATCATGATTGGAGCACTATCATTCACCAAGTTCACCATATTCCTAAATCCTGTGATAAATTGAAAGCCATAGTAGTGGGTGATTTCAACATTATTTCAGTAATGAATAATTTTGCAATAAGATGAAAAATTTATTAAATATGTTTGGGGTAAATCAAATTATAAATGAATATACAAGATTTACAAGTGTGAGTTTAAGACTTGTTGACTATGTTCTTACAAACTTCGATGATGTACGTGCATGTGTTCATGATATTCTAAAAATTACCGATCACTCTGTTATTTCTCCTGGTATTAACGATAGAAGCTTCCGCCAACCGGATATGAGATCTAAAATATTAGAAATTTGTGTGCGGATAATTTGATTAATTTGGAACTGTAAATTTGAATTGGATTGTGTCGATGTGAACTTTCTGAAAAAAAACTGTACCCAATAAAATAGCTTTGAAGTCTCACTATATTATGATTCTGAATTGAAAGTCGATTACAGTATAAACTTAAAAAAATTGGAATCAATCAATTTCTTGTAGTCATTATAATACTGGTCTGAAGATGGTCTTTGAAGAGTATTGTTAATTTGAAGAATAGTATAATTTGATGGAGTGATAGTTAATGTGAAACAAATTAACCGTTAAATAATGAAATCTTTCTAGGAAGAAATTATAAATTGGTACTTATTATTTGGAAATCTGCGCAAATGGCCAATAAGAAAACTTGTAAAATACATTGCCTGGAACTGAGAAGTTGCTGGAATATTTTTTACGTAACTTTTAAACCAATATATTAATGCAGCTGTCAGACAGATCCTACCATTTTGACAAAAAAATTGAAGGATATTATGTAGTGGTTTTCAATCTCAAGCAGCCATTAGATCGTTCAGTGCATAAATTTGGCTCATTGACTCAAAGAGTAACAAGGATTGATACTCTTACTCAGATAATAAAGAGTTCAGAGAATTGTGCTGGGATCTAGTTTCTAATATAAAATGAATTGTGTGACATTTGTTTGCTGATGATATTATTTGGAGATCGGCAAATTATTGCATGTTTATTTCATTTGAATGTAATCACCACCTAACTTTATAAGTTTTCAAACCTTGATATACACATAGAGCAGGTTAGTTATAGGGTATGTCAGCCAACTATCGAAGATATGTTAAAAAACATTTTTCAGTTGTGTTGCATAAACAGAATCACTGTCTGTAACACAATAATGCGGCCACACTTCGACTATTGTGCAAGCTTGCTCTCTTCATTCACTTTGAATGAGTAAAGTTTCTGCTTTACAGAAATTACAGTATCGTGGGATGCGTCTTATACTTAAATGTAATAGATACACAAGTGTATCACTGATGCTCGATAGTCTCAGTTGGCTGACTGTTAAGGATAGATTTTACTTGAATGCTGTGGTTTTTATTTTCAAGATTGTTCATAAGATGTTGCCGGCCAATTTTGCAGATTTCCTTACTTTTCATTATGGTTTTACAAGAGGAAATGATCTCTTTTATTTGCCAAGATGTAATCTTTCCAGCAGAATGCAATCATTATTCAGCAGAGGTCTTAGTGACTTTAATAAGTTGCCTGCTGAAATTAGAAGGACTGAGTCCTTAAAAATATTCAAGAGAGGTGTGATTGCTTCTATAAGAGCTTCATATATCACAGAATGATTTAGGGTTTTATTATTTTTATCACTGTCTGCCTGAATTAGACTATATCTTTTAATAACTCAGACCGAGATCATTTATGGGTGTATTAATTAATTAATTTATTATTTTTGAATGTTTATTTCAGTATGTAATATTAGGATGTATCCTATTTCAATAAACTATTATTATTATGTATGCACATTCATGATTACCATGTATGTGCGAGGTAAACAGGCAGACATACTGGAAGAGTTATATCGAGTCAATCACCTATCACCTTTTCTCCTAAGAAATTTTCTCCAAAGTGCTGAGGGCCCATTCTTCGGAGCGCGTTACAATGTGGTCATATTCCTTATTGTAATAAATCTTGCAGCTGAATCGTATTTCAGCTTTAGAATGTTAACTCTGAATTGATCTACAGCAGGTTTATTTGTAATATCAAAACCAATATACATGTCCCAAAAACTTTTTAGTAATTATACCCTATAGTGTCGATAGTCAGAATTCACTTAAAATGTTCACTCTCTAATTTTGGGGCCCAGAATCCAAATCTGAAATCGTTTTGCGCCCTAGAAGGCTATCGTTTGGGAAAAAAAACAAAATTTCCTTTAAAGTCCTCTTGTCTATATCATTCGAACCCCATCATTGCTTCATTGAAATGCCTTGTGACTATTACAATGATAACATATACACACGTGTACCATGAAAATGCTTTTCAATTCGAATGTTTATTTTCTAGACAGTTAACCCGCCATATTTACAATGATTTCATGTTACATGTTATACAACATATGGCTCAAAACGATGCAAGAAAGATAGAAGTACTCACTATCTTTCTCATTCATAACTGAGACCGAAATTCAAATAGCAATCTTTCCAAACCCAAACTAACCTAATTTTACCTAAAACCTAACCTACTAACCTATTCAATTCAAACTTAGATAGAGATAGCGAGTACTTCACTATTGTCGGGATCATGTCACATAGGTGTTGGATTGTATGTGTGAATTTGTTGCCTAATATTGAGAATAGGGGGGCAATCATATCTGGAAAGTAAATATGGCAGGTTAACTGTTTGAAAAATGGACATTCGAATTGAAAAGCATTTTCACAAGAAATTAATGTATATTTGAGCGTAGAATAACTAATTAATGGTACATGTGTGTATATATTATCCATTGTGATAGTAACAAGGACATTTTAATGAAGCAATGATGAGAGTTTGAATGATCTAGACAAGAGGACTTTCAAGGAAATTTTTTTTTCTTCAACCATAGCCTTCCAGGGCAAAATGATTTCAGATTTGGATTCTGGGCCCCAAAATAAGTGAGTGAACATTTTTTCAGTGAATTCTGATTATCGACACTATCTGGTATAATTACCAACTTTTTTCAATCCTAGTCTTCAATATAAATAGTATTCCATTTTGAAGAAAAAAAATCATTTGTCTTTTTATGACTCATGGACTATCATTGACATAGATACTATTTAGGTAGTTGAATAATAACTATCCCTATTTAGGCAACCATAATTACATCGCCTAAAAATCTGGATTATTTTGTCATATATGATTCATACCTTATCATGTAGAATTTAAGTAATTTTTGATAGTCCTACATTCCTAAGTGGGAAATATAGTGACATGAAATTATAAATACTGCATTCACTAAAATTATTGACTAATGGAAAATAAATTTTGATTAGTTTTTAGTTCATCCTACCTGATAAATTGGAAGGAAAACTTCAAATGAAACCCTCTCATCAGGTTTATGTTGATGAGTATACTTTTTAACATCGGACTCCGTTGGATTCTGTCCTAATGCTCTCAGGGCATCACCAATTTGACTAACATGGATTTTTCCATCCCCACGATTATCAAAGAGTTGAAAAGCTTCTTGAAACTCTGAAAAAATTAAATAATATTGAGAACATAATAATTTTATTCTTCACTTATTTCACCTTCAACTGAAGTTAATGTGAGTTTGCTAGGTGGTTCATAAAGATACATATCAAGAAGATTGCTGTCGAGTACTCTCAATATGAAAGCTAATGAACATCTGTTTGTAGATTGAAGTAATAACAAAATTACAACAAGTTACTTTCAAAATCATACCATAAATGGACAAAATCAACGGTATGAATCATTGCAACAGTTTTGCTGACCTACCTCAGTCACTCCTAAAGTTTAATTGAAATTGTAAGTGAAATTATTTTGATTCGATGATAATGTAACAAAATTAAACAAAATTTGTTGATTTTCAGGAATAAAGCGGAATAATATCAGTTGAAGCATTTTAAATAGTTTAGTAAGCAGAATATAAGGAGGGGCATTTTATAACCTACTTTTTATATGATAAACGACTTACCAGCCATCTGGTCTTCACTGTAATTCGCCTGGAAGATACAACAAAGAATCAGTGTAGAAAACGAATAATTTATTTAATTTTATTATATCTTACCATGTTTTCAAATTGCTTCCTATAAGAATTATAACTTATCTAGCCTACAAAAGAACAACTGTCAAATTATTCTAGATGTATTATCATGAACCAGGAGCCAGGTCATAGACAGGTCAGGTGAACGGAAATATCGTTAGCTATTGGTCAATAGTTGAGGAAGTTATCTCAAATGACGCATAGCGAATCAGATTCAAACGCGCAATATTTAAACTCAATTGAATAAATATATTCAACAAGTGTAGAAAATACGTTATGCATAAGGAATATTAGAAGATTCCATACGAAGAAAAGGACATTTTACGAAGATTTATTAACAAACTGTTTCCATCGGTATTTAAATAATAATGTTGAAAGTTCCTCAAAATTCCTAATTAACACCTTCCATTTTACAATACAGTGTATTACATAATAGTATGTCACAACTTGAGGGGGTAAATCTACGTGCAATTTTAAGAAAACAAAGCTTTTATAAACATGCGTCCGCCAAAGTTTCGTTACGAAGCTACAGGGTGTTGAAATTTCCGAAAAAAATTAGGTTTTCTTCAAAACTCCTGCAGTTTTTCAGATATTCAGCCGAAATATGTAATACAAACTTTTTTTTACAGTCTCCATCATTGCACGTCCTAGATTTTAACTGAAATTCACAAGGTGATGAGAAATACTCGATAGGTATGCCCAAAATTTGCTTTTATTTTGTTAACTCGTCTTCTGAGACTCAACTTATACTTATTCAATATCAAACTGAAAAAATGAACAATTAAAAACAAAATAAATTGCAGGAAGTGTCCTCCACCTGCAAGAATACACGCCTCTGTCCTTCTTCGAATATTATCACGCACTCTTTGAAATATTCCCGGGGTATTTCTTATCGTGTTACAAGAGGTTATTATTCGATTTCTCAATTCTTTTGCAGTGTTCACTGGAGTGGTATAAACTAAACGTTTGAGATATCCCCATAAGAAAAAGTCTAAACTATTTAAGACTGGGGACCTAGTCGGTAATGGTTCTGGCCCACCCCGACCTATCCATCTGTTGTTGAATGTATTATTCAAGAATTCCCTAGCTTCTCCACTAAAATGTGCTGGTGCCCCGTCATGCATGAACCACATTATGTTTCTCACCAAAAGTGGCACATCCTCGAGCAATAGAGGTAACTCCTCCTCAAGAAAATGCCGATAAGCGGGACCGTTTAGTCTGTTAGGCCAGAAAAATGGCCCAATCAAATAATTTCCAATTATTCCGACCCAGACATTTAGTGAGAATTGTTCTTAATGATGTGATTCTTCAATCAAATGGGGGTTTTCCTCAGCCCAATAATGATTATTGTGAAAAGTTGTGATAGCAGTTCTCGAAAAGTTAGCTTCGTCTATGAACATTATTTCACTATCAAAATGAGCATTTTCTTCGATTTTATCTGAGAACCATTGGCAGAAATTCAGTCTTGAAGGAAAATCTCGAGGAAGTAGAGTTTGGACGAGCTGAATATGAAACGGGTACAATAAAAAGTCGTGGAAAATCCTCCAAACTAGAGCATGTGAAATATTCAACTGATTTCCAATTTTTCTTGTACTCACATTCAAATCAATACAATTCAAAACTCTTTCTTCAATATCTGGAGTTCTCATAATTTGAGTTGCACCTTTTAAATGATTTTTTGCAGTAAAAGTACCAGTTTCCCCTCAATCTTCTGTGGATATTTGAACATGTTCGTCTGTCTGGTGTTACTCAATTTGGAAAGCGCACCTGATATAATCGTCTAGCTTCTGTTGTGTTACCGTCAGCCAGACCATACATGTAATGGATATCAGCCAATTCGGCGTTAGTAAAATTATCCATTTTTTCTTACAGCAATAACTTCGAAGGTCTTAAAAGTAATCTTCAATTTAATAAACAATTCGAGCAGACACTGGTTCAACTTTAGCAACTGTCAAAATAAATGAATAAATGAAGAAAATCAAAGCCTACTAGTCATTTTTTAATTAGAAGTGCTTTCAATTTAGCGAATGCATACAATCGTTTGTTAATTTTTTGCTTGAGAACGGTTGGAGGTACGAAAAAATTACTAGTGTCAAAAAAGTTTCTAAATTGGACGAGGATGGCGAAAATTGATTGAACGCTGATTAGTGGCGTACTGCAAAAAAGTTTGAAAGGGCAAGAGAAGACATGCCTCGGAAAAGAAAACACCTTGTAGATTCTAGTTAGAATTTAGAACGTTTTATAATGGAGGCTGTAAAAATAGCTTGCATTTCAAATTTGGGCTTAATATCTTACAAACTACTGGAGTTTTGAAGAAATAACCAATTTTTTCCATGTAACTCTGTAACGAAGCTTTTGCGGACCTATGTTTATATGAACTTTTTTTCCCTCAAGTTGTGACATACTATAACTCCCTGTATAAAGAAGTTGGTGGTGATACAAAATGAAATTCAATCATTTCGATCTATATAATATAAGAAATGCATTTTATTTCTGATAAATTCTCACTTCATTATTTACAATTACTTTTGAAAGGAATTTATGCATGACTAACATGACCATTTATTTTTTTTGTCAAAGCGGAACGTCTCCTGCGGAATTACGTAAGAAAATATTTTTGGTGTTTTACAAGTTTTCTTATTAGAGAAAATAATAAGTACCTATAATTTCTTCCTAAAGATTTATTATGGTTACTAGTTTCGCTCTCTATACTTCAGAGCATCTTCAGACCAGTGACTACAAGAAATTGATTGATTGTTTTTAATTTTACTATAATCGACTTTACTTGGTGAGAAAAGATTGGGTAGGTTTTTTCAGGAAGCAGAATTTGTTACGTTATACTTTCAATATTGGTTTTTCTTGTGGTCACTGGTCCGAAGATGCTCTGAAGTATAGAGGGCGAAACTAGTAACCATAATAAATCTTTAGGAAGAAAGTATATGTACTTTTATTTAATTACGTAAACCTCCTACTAAAGGGTCGAATATTTATAATAATACAAAATAATCAAAGCACTTATAATAAGCAGGTTACAAAGCACCAGTTGCACTATTTTTGTATTTGTCAGCTGAACTAATTAGTTTTAGAATATCAGGTTTTGTTTTTAGGTACGTATGGAGCTGAGTTCATGATTTATTTATATTTATCTTTGTAACCAAAATGGCTTTCAATATTGCGACGCTTAACTGTGTTTTCCCACTTGTCCATATTTTGTTAATTTCTTTCGACAGGTGCATTACTTCCAGGCCGAGACATAATGTACTCAATAATTATGGTAAAGTTCGTCAAGTGGAGATTGTTACCACGGAAGTGCTGGAATAATTCCACACGACGATTTTCAGCAACAAGATTCTCAGTATTTCAGCTAGTTATTTTTTCATCTGTCGCAAAGGTGGAAATGAGCGAAAACTCGTGAAAGACTTTCATGTCTTGGCTACTGCTAATGAACCCTTGCGTGATCAGCAAATCCATCATATTCTATACCATTTCCCACGTAGGTACTTTTGTCGATTTTGCCCATTGAAAGACTTCTAGTTCTGTGTTGAATTGACACCACTGTTCTTCGCTTGTTTTGAAAAACTTAGCCACCGCAGTTTTCATTTTCTGCTGTTCAACAGCAGCGTCAGTTTTTTGTAATTTTACAAGTAGGTTACGGACGGCGTGAGAAAGAAAAACCGAATTCTCTTGAGTGCCAGGTTATCTCGGAGACGATTAGTTTCCTTCGCAAACTCTATTGCAGACACGTTTTGCCCCTCGATTTTCAACACAGCTTGATGAAAAGTCTCTGCTTGTGCGTGCAGGAAATATAACATAATTCTGAGCTTGAATTTTAGAAAAAGGATTTTAGAATATTTGGTCATTTGTCGATACTCAGAAAATAGTTTTTCAAAGGCTGAAACATTTTCAGAACTCTCTCAAGCGCTGGCATTAACGCAAGCCACCTTGTTTCACTGTAGCCCAGCAGTTTATGATACTCTATGTCAGTTGAATCACAAAACTCTTTTAAAGCTTCGACTCGAACGCCGTAGATGTAGAAAAATGAATAAATTTTCACAATGATGCATTCGAAGCCAACAGGAAGACAATCAGCGGCAGTTTTGATCGCGTTTTGGACTATGTGGAGTCCACATCCTATCTCAATCAGCTGTCTTCCTGGTGATTGGTTCAATTTTGAGTAAACATTATCACTTCCTTTTCTAATTTTTCCTCCAGAATTGCAGTTCGTGTTATCTCCACAAAATGCCACAAGTTTCTTATTCAAATCATTGCAAAAAAATACTAGCTTCAAATAATTGACAATTATATCCGATGTTTCGCCTGGCTGCTCCAGAAACTCTAAAACCTTGACTTTCACGCCTTCGCATGGTAAAAAATATCGAATCGAAACTGGGAATAGTTTTATTGAGCGATGTTTTGAAGCATCCATTAATAAAGTTATGCAATGGCCTTCGCAAAGATGCTCTTTCAATTCAGGGGCTGCTATAGGTGACAGCACATCTACAACAATAGCTTGAGATTTTGTACGAGCACATCTAAATTTTTGCTCAAAACATGCTTGAATGAAATGATAAGAGCAGTCATTTGATGTTACACGGTGTGAAAGGCCAACGCACCCTCGGCTGAAGCTATGTCCAAATCTTTGGAAGTCGGCGAATCGTCTGCGGTATCATCACTCCTTTGTTTTATCAATGTATACTTGTTAACGTCTGCAAACTCCTTTGCAATATACTATTAGGGGAATATTTACGTTTAGGCATTTTTGTCAGTTTACAATCACACACTGTGTACGTACGACCTATCTTTCGTTTCTTCCGAGTTGAACTAAAACAAAACACTGTTGCAGTCGTTGGCTGAGTGAGTGAGCACGGCATCTATCTACCCTGCTCCCGCGTGCGCGGCGCGGGTGCTGGTGCTCTCTCGTCACTCACCTCACCTTCGCAGCCGCACCACGCGTTGCGAATGCGAAAAATAATAATTTGCAAATTAGATTATCGTTTGAGTTGGGGACAGCGGGACAGATAGCCTGAAATCGGACTGTCCCGCCCAAAACGGGACGTATGATCACGTTATGCATGTTTCACTGATGAAATTTAAACTGAAGAATATTTTATTAGCATCTTTGAGTACCTATATGGATTGTTATTGAAAGATTCTCCTTAGGAACTATTTTACCTTAAGCATGTGTATAGCATGAATTATTAATGAGTTGAATGATGATGTTACGTTCTCTGTAGTACTTCCATAAGCTACATCTCGTAGTAGTAGTAAGTTTAGTATGAAATGGAGCATAAATTTGAATGCAATCCTGGTGAATGAGGAAACTATTATAAAGAAAGATTTTCAAATTGTCAGAGGTATCAGTGTATGTGTAGGTTTGTGGAAAATTAAAAACCTATCAAGTATTTCAGCAATTGACGAATGGTGCCAGAAGAAAATACTTGTGTTGGTCGCTACATTATCAACTAGTGGACGCGACATACGTTGTCCTGGCAGCACTGGCTTGAGTTCATTACTCACATTATTTGGAAGCAGGAATGAAATTATGATATCATGTTAAGAGAATCTATTGGTTCTTTCCTCAATACTCCTGAAATTCAAAATTAACTCAAATCTCAACAGTAATATCTTTGAATATAATCTTCGGAAATTGAAAAATCAGATTTTTTCTTATTTGGATAACGTAAAACCTTATAATTTTTCTTTTTTGAATAACGTGCCTTCAAACCTTGGCGACAAAACATTCCCAATTACATATCTGATTCTTCTGATAAAAACAGGCCGATTAAAAAGGTTAATTGTCCTGTGAACGAATAAAAGGAAATTGGCTGGAACACGTAAATTTTGGCAATTTTTTTGGTTTTTCACACCTCGTCAGCTTAAATACTTCGTCGAAGTTGCTTTCACCCTTATAATCTTACTAGCAGTGGTTACGAAGCTTTTCAAAGTGTTGAGCTACTTTGATGATTTTGGAATAAACAGCGATCCAGCGAAGTAAGCCAACTTAACTTAAAACATGTATTTATTCAATAATTGACTAATAATATATACTAATAATGAACTACTAACAGAAAAACTAACGTTATCAAGGGGTGTATTCTGTAACTGATTTTAAATTTAAGAGGCCACTAAAATATTACGCCTTCCAAATAGATTTTGGCGAAAGTTCGTTTCTGTTAAAAGTTTAGAGGAGTCCTCTAAACTCTTCCTTAGAAGTGAATAATTTTAGAGGGATGCTAAATAATGCTCCTTTTAATAATTAGCAACCACTTATAGGAGTGAAATTTTGACTTAAAAGAAATATAAGAGAAGAAAATTTGGTCAAATAGATGGTTGTGAATGAGTAAAGGCGAGTTTTTCTATATTTACGTGTTGGATTCTGAATTTCGTTTTCAGACGTCAACGACTGAGTGAAAGACCGTTGAGGGATGCAAGCAACCCATTTTTACTGCCAGATGTATCATTCAAAAAATAATTTCATTTGAATAAAGATGTTACCTAAATAGATAGATAGACAGATAGATCAACCTATTCAAAGAATAGTGTTTCACAGTCAATTTAAAAAATACATAATACATTTAAGATACATCATCGCTCGTACTTTTTACAATTACTGCAAAACTCGCTTAAATTGTATGGTTCGCATTCCATGATGAAATTGAAAATCGGTTTCCTGAAGGGTCTCGGTCTGGTTGGATGGTGGAAAGCTTTCGGCAAAGCATTAAAAAGTCGGACTGAAGGGGAGTATTCTTCTAGAGTTATTGAGGATTTTATGCTCAGTGGAATATTCATGAAACTCGACAGCGAAAGTCAGACATTTATAAATGCATAAACCAGAAAGTGTCAAAAACCCGTTTCCTTAAACAGACCCCGACAAGACTCTCTAAAACACTTTGAGCAAATTACCGTAAGAACCCACTTCTGATCTATGAAAATCCGTTCGTCATAAGAGCCTCCACCCCAAAAAATTATTCCATATGATAGAATTGATTGAATATTGGAAAAATAAATAATTCGTAAGACATCTTAATCCACATGATATTTGAGGGATTCCTTGAGGTACCCCATTAGCATTTCTTTCTCAGATGATGTGTACTCAATACCGTCTATGTTCACCACAAGTCTCTGTTTTCTGGCTTCAACGTAACTAGCCACGAGATCCAGCTGTTTGTCTCTTATGCCACAAGCCTTCAACTTTTCCAAAAGTATCTCGTGTTGAACACAATCAAAGGCTTTAAAAAATCTAAAAACACTACAAGCGGAATATCCCCCGATTTCAAGGATTCTATTATACTATGGACCAGTTCGAATATTGCAGTTTCTACGTTTTTTCTGCCAACAAAACCGTGTTGTGATTGTATGAGGATGTTGAAGAAATTTAGAAATGTACTAGCCAAAATTTTGCGAAAATTTTAAAGAAGCACGAAAGTAGACTTAAGGCCGATAGTTGCCAAAATCTTCAGGATCATATTTCTTGTAGAGTGGTTTGATAATTGCTGTTTTTAGGCGATCGGAAAATATGTCCTCAATGAAAAATTTGTTGATTAAATTCGTTAATGGTTAGCATGTAGTTTGAATGGACGATTTTATGGTTTTAATTGGTATTTGATACGTGAAGCTTTATTTTCCATCGCCTTTACTGTATCACATACCTCTTTTTCCGTCACCTCAAACATCTGAAATGAACTTTTGGTACTGAGCAATTTAGACCTTTCAGTGACCAGTGGTAAGTTTTCACACAAGTTAGTAGCGGCTTTGATAATATTGGCTAAGATCTTCTACAGTTTTAGAAGGATCACCTGAAGAGATTTTTGACTCATTCGTCGGGCCGCTCTTGCCAGTTAGATTGTTGACTGTATTCCACATGGCTTTGGATTTATTATCTGAATTACGAATATTATCACCGATAAAATTACGTTTTGCTTCATAAACTGCTCTCTTATAATTTTTTTTATGGTCTTTTGCAGATCTTCAAATTCCGGGCGCGATTTGGTGACTATATGTATATACTTTATGAAGGAGATCCTTCAGCTTATTGATTTTAGTAGATTCTTTATAAAAAATGTTACCTCTACTTTTAGTGGTAATTCATTTAAAAGAAAAAAAATGCACGAACACTGAGCGAAATTTGTCTACAAAGGCATTCCACAGTGAATTCACATCATCGGACGCACCACTCAAAACCTGGTCGCAGCACACGTCCGAAAGATCGCGAGCAAAACCACTCATGCCCACCGAATTGATACAGCGTGAACTAATCTTACGGGAATTCGTCAAAGCCAATGCACTATCAATTTTAATTGTCATCTTCTGAGCATAATGATCCGACAAATGAGATTGTATTGTATGGAACCTGCAATATTGGTTAGAATATTATCAATGCATGACTCAGAGCTGGAGTTAACCCGGATTGAATGATCAATTGTTATATTTGCATCTAAATTTTCCAACATAGTACGGGCACTTTGAGTTTTGTCATTGAAACGATCAAGAAAATTGATGGTAAAATCGCCAGTAATAATGTAACTTACATTTTCTCTGCAAATGATTTCTACGATAAGATGAAACCTCTCAAGAAACAGATCCATATCTGCCTATAAACAGATAAATCAACAAACTTAAAATTATTTAAAACACATTCACATGCTGCGCATTCAAACACTCTTGAAACTCTTAGACCCCTGAAATCGGCTCTCTCTCTCTACTAAAAACATTCTGGTGACAATAGCTTGTACTTACCCCATATTCTCTTCGTTCTTTATAGAAGCTTGACACCAAGTTGTAACTACACAGATTATAAGATTCTAATTCATTCTCACTCTTCCAGTGTTCAGTTTTAGACACAACCAATGCATTTTGCTCATGGCAAAAGAGTTCAAGCCTGCCAAACATGTTTCCAATTGATTATGCATTCTGATGAATAATGTTCATTTGGCTTACTGTATTTTCTCTTAACCTCACAACTGAGCATCTTGTAGTACATTCTTGATTTTTTTTATCAATAAAAAATTACCGGCAGGAGGATTTTTTTTATATAACTGAAAGTTGAAGCTTAATTGAGACATTTTCAGCGCATAATTCTGGATTATACATCTCATCTTTTCTTCTGAGGTCAACCTTCACCACGAAACTTTTTAGATTTCCATTCTTTTTTCGAAATTTCAATTCATTAACCTCAATCATTTCACCTTCAAAACCTTTTTTTAATTTGACATGTCTCATGACCATTTCTTCCGTTACGTGGGATTTAATACGATCGATAAAGATCCAGGCTTTCCTTTCCATTCCTATGAAACCATTTTCTTTATTTTGAGCTTCTACAATTCCAGTACCTAATCTTATGTTTCTAGACTTTTATTACGAGCTGTTTTCAATCCTGCTGATGTTTCCTCGGAACTGTGACTGTTAGTATTTTGCTCTACAGGAAGGAGGTAGACTTTGTTTTTCTAAACCTATGATCTCGCTAAACAGTTTCCTCTGTGCAATTTCGATTGGATGAACGTCACTTACAGCAGGAACAAGAGAACAGAGTTCGTCGCCAGATCATTAGTTACAGAACGAGATAAGCTCTCCTATCGTTTGTAATTGGAACTTTTTTTGGCAGTTTTGTCACTGATAACTGCGATATTAATCGATCCTTCTCAGGCATTTCCTTTGTTAATACGGAAATCTTGAATTCTAGTACACTCGGAGGCAAAATTAGCGGAACACTCGAAAATTTAACCAAATTCGAAGTTCGATATTTTTCCTAATTCTCAACCGATTTAGATGATTTGTTCGGCAAGTTATAGATCAACTCTTCTGCTTTGTAGAAATTATAAGAGAAAACAAAAGAATTTGAAAAAATTTTATACGGGGGCAAAACGAAAAGTGTTTTTTTGTCAAAAATTCGTAACACTCTGTGGAATTTCGTGGTCCGAGTTGAAACGTACAATATCATGGTCTGTCAAGACACATCTTCCTACAATAACGCCCTTCTTGTTTCATGCGTTTATCTCTATTCTTGCAAAATATATTTAATTTCAAGTGGAAAATCACCATTTTGGAGAAATTCCATTGAATCAAAAATTGTCATTAAAATTCGTCTATCAATTTGGAATTTTCTTATTATCACTCAGGCGTGTCGAAATTGTCGTTTGCGATTTTTATGTTCGAATTGCATTAGTTATTGATGACAATTTGGTTAATTTGGTGAAAATTAGAATTCATAGGAGATAACAGTCGATAGGTATTAAAATACACAACCGAATTCTGGGACCATTGATAAAACTTTTCATTTACACATGTGCACACCTTTTTTTATCAAATATGATACACAACACACGTTTTTTGTATATGATTTTGCACTTGTTTGAAGAATGAGAGTTTTCCATTCTTTGATTTGATACAAATTCGATCGGTTGCGGTGTTTTGTGATTCTTTTACTGTTTGCGATTCGAAACGGTATTTTTCATTCAGAATGAGAGATTTACCACCAACCTCAGTAGCAAGGGCAGTTACATTGATCGAGGAAGGGCGCACCTACCGCTCAGTCGGTACCATGTTGGGTGTCTCGACGTCGGTTATCCATCGAATCTACCGACGTTACAGGGAAACTGGATTGTACGTGAGGAGGCGAGGACAAGGAAGAAATCGGGCCGTTTCATCGTCAATCAAACCATAAGAAATCCTCGTCTTACTGCTGTTCAGGCACGTAACCTTTTACAAGCAGTGGATAATATTAACGTCAGTGTGAGGACAGTCAGAAGACGATTAAATGAAGTTGGTCTGAGATCATACGCGCAAGCAAGAGCACCAAGACTCGATAGAGCCCATCGAGTAGCAAGATTGGCGTTTGCTAGGGAGCATGTAGCATGGACAATCAATCAGTGGAGACGAGTTTTATTTAGTGATGAGAGCCGATATTGTGTGAATTTCGTGGATGGTAGAGATAGAATATGGAGGCATCGAGGGGAACGGTACAATCAAGCGAACTTCGCAGGAACTGAGCAATACGGTGGAGGGTCAGTTATGATATGGGGTGGCATATGCTTGGGAGTACGAACAGAGCTGGAGATTATTGGCAATGGATCACTTAATGCCCATCGGTATATAACAGAAATCTTGGAAGCCCCATGTTGTGTCTTTTGCTCCTTACATAGGGAAAATTTCCTTTTATGCACGATAACGCGCGCCCTCATACTGCGCGCATAGTGATAGAATATCTCAATGAAGTTGGGATCACACGAATGGACTGGCCGTCGCGGTCACCGGATTTAAACCCGATCGAACCCGTTTGGGACATTCTTGGAAGAAGGGTTCGACAACGGAATCCAGGCAATGCTGAAGAGCTGACATTGGCTTTGGTGGAAGAGTGGGACAACATACCTCAACAGATGATAGACAACATCATTATGAGTATGCGATATCGTATGCGCGCTGTAATAAGAGCTCGGGGGTCATACTCGCTACTAAAATCAAATGTTTTTTTTGTGGGTCATCATGAACATTTTTCTCAACATGTTCATTTCATTTCACGAGTGTATCGCCAGGATACACACCTGCTCTCAATTTTGGACAGGAATGATAATTATTATAGAGTGTCACAAAAAATTCAAAATAAATGTGCAAAATCAACGATTTTTCCAGTGTACTTCGAGTTCTCCCGGAGCATGAAATTGGCCAGTGAATTTCAAAAATTTTCATTTCGTTAGATTTCCGCTTCTCTAATTTTGACTTTTTTTGGCTAACCTCCGATGTTATGCACCTACGCAAGATTGAAAATAAATTCTTGAAATTTGTGAGTTTTCGCTTCAAATTGGATATCTCTTGTAAAAATAGAGATAAATGCATAAAACAAGAAGGGCGTTACTGTAGGAAGATGTGTCTTGACAGACCATGATATTGTACGTTTCAACTCGGACCACGAAATTCCACAGGGTGTTACGAATTTTGACAAAAAACCTGACTCTCAAAAAACTACAGCAGAAGAGTTGATCTATAACTTGCCGAAAAATCATCTACATCGGTTGAGAATTAGGAAAAATATCGAAAATATTTAACTTTTGGTTAAATTTTCGAGTGTTCCGCTAATTTTGCCTCCGAGTGTAGATGGATGTTTTCTTCCATAATATGATTTTTCCTTCTAATTCTGTGATGATTTTGAGCAGAAGGTCGATATTAGAAGATTCGTTCGAGATTGGGTTAGTATTGGTGCTGGTACTATTGGTTAACTCCCCACTTAAATTTTCATCTTTAGATTGATAATTTCTGGATTTATCTCTTCATTGCAACACTTTTGCATCTTGGCCGTTCCACAGCTAGGGT
Source organism: Cryptolaemus montrouzieri (assembly GCA_013387265.2). Taxonomy (NCBI): domain Eukaryota; kingdom Metazoa; phylum Arthropoda; class Insecta; order Coleoptera; family Coccinellidae; genus Cryptolaemus; species Cryptolaemus montrouzieri. The sequence goes on along the minus strand of JABFTP020000185.1, from coordinate 46,168,551 downwards.
GGAACAATATTCGGCAAATATTCACTGAATCGCACTTTTTGATATCGTTTTGCGACAATATCAGCATTTTGGTAAAACTGAATTAAGAACGTCTCCACCATATATTACGCACATCGCAGTTGTCTCTCGAATGAATAATAATTAATCTTATTGGGCCTCACCTGGTCAAGGGTTGAAAGAGGTACATCAATCCCAATTCATATTAATTTTCTAGGTACTCTTCACTTTTATGAAGCATGATGGTATTAGCTAAGTACTTGTCAAGGATATTATTTCGCCTAAAGCCAACTAGTCATGAGTCGATGCATTGATGAAGTGGCTAGTGTCATAGTAGATTACCTACTCCCCAAATGCATAATATTTCCCTACACTGACAATAATACAACTAACCCCAAGGCCGATTTTTGTTCCGCTGTATTGGTGCGATTGATTGCACTCCAACAGTTATTATAACCCTCTCTCCCCAGGAAACTCCTCACCTTTACATACTTCTGTAGAAAGGGCTATTAGAGCATCAACTGTTAGATTAATGATTTATCTGTTTTATAGAAATACATTTTCAACGAAGATGAATTGAAATATATATATTTTCAATGAAACAAAACTAAAGTATTTAGATTTTCACTATATTAACAAAACTATGACCGGTTTCACCACACTGTGGCTTCATCAGATAGATACAAACTAACTTAATATAGTGAAAATCGAAATACTTTAGTTTTATTTTATTGAAAATATGTATATCGATTTTCATCAAGTAACGACCTCCTCAATCAAATTATTGAAATATATATTTTATACTTTCCACAATTTCATTTTCACAAATCAGTTTCAACCGTCAAGCCATTTTCAAGTGGTCAACTACAGGAAATGAACTGAATATAAATACTAGCCCAATTTGATATTGAATAGTGGAGAGGTATAAATGTCTAGCTGGCTATGACGGGTGATTTCACTTTGGTTTTCACAAAGTTTATTAATTTCCAAACATTCCAACAAATTGATTTTCTTTCCTTTGTCGCAATTAAGAAGAATTTCGAAATAATCTAATGTAATTGAATGTTTTGTGGTTTTTTCATATGTTCACATATTGGAGGATTATTTCCAGAGGATAAATGTTCTTTAAATCAGTTTTTTAAATTCCTAACTGTCTGCCCAACATAAGCTCATTGCAAGCAATTTTATAAACTCCTGATTTTTTGAATTTGTCTGTTTTTTATCATTGAACAATAATTTGCTTAAGTTCATAACACTTGGGAAAGAGGTGGTTATTTTAAATTCATAAAAATAATTGCTCGAGCTATTGGAAAGAGAACTAGCATAGTAGAAACTAGCATATTTTTTCTAGGAAGTATCTTTCATGGAATATAATGATTGTGTTATTTGATGTATTTCTTTACGTTGGATGATAATTTAATGACCCATATGGCGTTTTCCATACCACCGTCACCGACAGACTTCAAAATGGAAATAAATCACATAATTACCCTAGTTTTCATAGACAAGATTATTCAACGTGATAAAAACATAAAATAACACTATTATTATATTTAATAAAATTTACTTCCTTGAAAAAGTACGCTAGTTTCAACTACGCTGGTCCTTTCCAATAACTAGATCAATTATTTTCATAAATTTAAAATAACTATATTTATTTCAAGTGGTCTGAACTGAAGTAAATTATTATTCAATGCTAAACAAAAAACAGACAAGTTCAATATCAGGAGTTTACAAAATTGCTTGCATTGAGTGTGCGGAAGCTTATGTTGGGCAGACAGGTAGGAATTTTGAAAACAGATTTAAAGAACATTTATCCTCTGACAATAGTTCTCCAATATGTGAACATAAAAAACCACAAAGCATTCAATATCATTAGATAATATCAAAATTTTTCTAATTGAGGAAAAGTAGAAAAGATGAATCTGTTGGAATGTTTGGAAATCAATAAACTTTGTAAAATCCAAAGTGAAATCACCCTTAATAGCCAGCTAGACATTGATACCTCTCCACTACTAAAATCAAATTAAGCGAGTATTTATATATGTAAGTTCATTTCCTGTAGCTGACCACTTGAAAATGTCATGACGGTCGAAGCAGATCGTGTTTGTGATAATAAAATTATGGAAAGTATAAAATATATTTTACTTCATCTTGGTTGTCAGATATCAGTAATTACACTCACTAATATACATTGAATATAAATGCCTGCAATTCAGCGTCAACGCATGATTCTACAATTTGGTAATAATGAACGGAGAGAAGATACACACAACAAAATGTATATGTAATCACTCGGCATTTCACATTATAGAATGTTTTAAACTTGGTTCTTTGACTACTTGTAAAGAATGAAGTTTTTTGTTGTCAAAAACTGGATAGTATGATAAGAAATGTTGAATTATCACCACATGTTCGGGATATTGTACTCAATCATCACTGAGATTTGAAACTAGGAATTTTAAAATTCAAAAAAGCCTATAATTATAATTGAAAATTACTTACGTTGGATTGTCCGATGTGCAGAGGGGTTGAATAATTGCTCTCCTTGAAGGAGGGGTGACACAAAGGGATATATCTGCCATAATGGGGGTATCACAGGGGGTGATTTCAAAAACCTACGTCCGATACGTGGAACTACAATCTCTGCAAATAGGCCTAGAGGAAGTTGTAGGAAGATTACTTCTGGAGAACAAGACCGCTTTCTGTGCCAAATTGCAAGAAGGGACCCTAGTGCATCGCACCCCATACTCCAAAGGCAATTTCTAGAAGCAACAGGCATCAGTGTATCAGTCGAAACGATACGTCAAAGACTTCGTTGAAATAGTTTATACAGCATAAAGCCCTTAAGAGTTCCAGAGCTAACAAGATAACAAAGAATTAACAGACTCAATTGGTGTATCGAGCACCAAAATTGGAATATTGAGAATTGAAGAAATGTTTTTATTTTCGGATGAGATCAGAATTGGTGTTCGATCAGATGACCGCTGTATTGGGATTTCAATTGGTCGTGGAAGACAAGCTAGACTCCGAGCAGAAGACCAATTCAGAAATATCAAGGGGGCAGTGTGTCGTTTCGGGGTGACATTATGCTGGGAGGCAAACAGATTTGATTTCGTTTCCTGCGAGTGTAACGGCTAGAATTTACGTAGCTAGTGCTGGAGCCCATAGTAAGACTCTGGCGAAGTGCCTTCGGTGATAATTTCACTTTTATGCTTGATAATGCTCCTCCGCATACCAGCAACCGTGCGCGACATTATCTTGAAACAGTGGGAATCACTATTTTGAACTCGCCAGCTTTCTCTCCAGACCTAAATCCTATTTAACATTTACGGGATAATCTCAAAAGGAAAATTTGTTCACGCCAGGATAATCCAAGAACCCCATAACAGCTCATCCAAGCCGCCACAGAAGAGTGCCAGAACATTATCGCAGAGGAAGTCGAAAATCTAACCTAAAGCATGCCTAGACGGATTCAGGCTTGTATCAAGGCAAGGAGCTAATACAAGCTACTGAGGTCGAGAAAAAAACACCTACTATATGAGGAAACAATTTTAAATTTTTTACTACATGTAAAAGAATCTCTTATTTCCTTTTATTTGTTTCTTTTTAAATTAAACCTTAACCAATTTATTTTTTCAATTGAAATATCTCAAAAAGGATCAATTCTTACAATCCTTTTGAAGTTATCAAAATCCCTGAGAAAATTTCAAAATATCGTGTGATTCTATATAAATTTGGTTGTGTGTGTATGGAAAACCTATATATTCATAACCTGAATTCCCTACTCATAGGGGATTCAGGTTTCCCCTTCAATCATTTCTACTGACTCTCTTCGACTATCCTTCTGAAGATAGCGCAGAGAGTAATTATAATAATGCGTTTATATGACCGAGAAATATAATTGAATTAGTGAATTGCGTTTTGATGTCAAGATCCTGCAGTTTGTTTAAGCACCGAGTCATTAACTACAAGCCAATTAAAGCTGGTAAAATAATTTATAGTTGCGGGGTGTTGCACATTGCTAAATTTTATTATGATGATTTTCCCGAAGATGAAGATCACGAGTCGAATGACAATTAAAAATTTTTTTAACAAGCTTCGATTGATAGAAGCGTTTTCATTTGATAATTCATTGTTTTATTGCTCTCTAAGGGTTTCCAAAAATGAAATTAAATATACTTTTTGATTTTTATTTACTCCCGGCGCTGTAGATAATCTTGTTTGTAAAATATGATATCTAATATAAGTCACAGTTTTAGTTACAAAATTTATAATGGTATTTACTTTTAGAAAATTTTTACCTAATGCTCGCTTATGGTTATTGCAATGGTAACAGAGAAATTGTGGAAAGCATCCATCTTTATAACAACACAACATACATCTTTACCACAATCTACCATATCCGGAGCACCTTGGGTTGTCAAGCCTACTATTTCCGATATTGGAATTTTCTTAGAGATTAATAGATTCTTGAAATGAGAAAATAAGGGGGCACGGTAGTGCCCCCGCAAAGTCGAGCGGGAAGCAAACACAGCCGTACCAACGTTACTGGAACCATTTCGCCAAAATTTTCTGGCCCATATTTGAAAACTTCTGGATATAACTCGGACACAAAAATTTTCGTCTTCCAGTAAGCTATAATCACATACTTGAAATCCAAAATTTCGAGTCTGTAGATCATTCAGTTCCAAAGTTAAGCGAAAGCAAAAGTTTCGCAATTATGATACTCACTCACTTACTCATGATCATCAAAAAAGAATAAACTCAGAGAGCTGAAGTTTGGTAAAGAGTTAGGATTTAATAGCAACATAAAGGGGAAACTATAAAAACTAGGATAATCGAAGTAACTGGTGACCCCGATTAGAAAACACAAGAGCCCAACCAAACTATTAGAGATCGACATACCGCCTTTACGAAAAATATTCAACTTGATAAGCCACTTCATTTGATATCAAAAATCGAAGGTCTGAAGTATCTGATGAAGAACTCTCACCTGGTCTCAGCTGAAAAAATCGACTGTCATTGCAAAAATCCAGCGTAGTGGGACACATCTTCTAATTCAATCTAGCCTATAGCGTCCCACAGTCACGGCTGGGCGAGTGCATCCCCTTCTGCTTTTAATACGCATATAAATAAAATAAAAGGAAAATTCTGGATAAGACCAGACTGGCTTTTGTAGTTATACTTACAAGTTTACAAAAAGAAATAGCGAATGGGCAATACGAAAAACTGTTGCTAATGTAAGAATCAGAACCGGAAAAGAAAACAAAGATTTGTAATAATAAGAAAAGTAACTATTTCTAAAAAGAAAAAAAATTGCCAAATAAGAAAATCTAATAAAATAAATCAATATACCCACGTTTTTAAAAAAAGAAGTTAAATCCCACCAAAAACATTATGTTAAAAACTAGCCAAGTCTCGATGGAGCTGTTTGTTTATCTCTGAAAAGTAATGAAATCTAGACAAAGTCGTGCCAAGTATAAGTTCCTTACTGTGATTTCTTTATTATTATAGTTAAGTTGTGTGACTTGGCCGTTGAAAGGTACACAAGGCTAAAAACCAGGTGTTCCATGACACCATTGCACCAATCTATACCCACAACTGTTTCCTATTGACGATGGAAAATTGCCACATAGAAAACGTTGATTGAATAACCAGTCCATTGCTAGCTTGATAAAACTGCGTTTTTCAATAATACTTCTATATAAGCTAGCCGGAAACAAACAGTATAAAAAAATATTTGCAGTACAGACGGACTTCTAATCATTGATAGAAGTTTGTTTGTACGTCTATTTTATGTTAGATCGGTGTCCGATTTGACGCTCCAAAAAGAAAAGAGCAGAAGTTAGCATTGTCAATGCTGAATGCATGTGTTGTTTGCACAATCAACAACAGCCTCAAATAAGACACTTGCGTCTAATTACCAATACCAGTATGGGCTATTATCTCGCTTAATAAACTGTAAGTACCTATTAGTTACAACAGATATAACATTACGTATAAACAAAATTGACTTGTACCAACCCACTAACGTATGAAGAATGTTCAACGGCCAAGTCACACAACATAAACTGTAATAATAAAGAAATCGCAGTAAGGAACCTTAGACTTGGCGCGACTTTGTCTAGATTTCATTACTTTTCAGAGATAAACAAGCAGCTCCATCCAAACTTGGCTAGTTTTTTACAGAATGTTTTTGGTGGGATAATTCTTGTCCAGTAGTATGTAGTTTCAGTGGAATAAACTTCAAGAATTAAAAAAAAGAGTAATTTGTAGTAAATGCGTTTTAAATTTTCAAACCAAATGATAATGGAATCTGATACCAAATGTACCAAGTCACTTAAAGACTCGAAATTTGGATACTCCACCGATTTCTACATAATCACCATGCTATGTTGATATGATCTGCTCTCAAACAATTCATGGTACACCAAATCTTTCTGACCTCAAAATCTTGTCAATAGGATCTTATATAAGTATTTTATTGAAAAGCATTCAACATTCTATTCTGTTTTCAAGAAAATTAAACCTTCGAAAGGAATGACCAGGAAATAATGGCTTAGCAAATAGTTCGAATTATAATTCTACATTTAAAAAATCTGATTAATTACCTCAATAAGGCCGATAAACAGAACCGTTGTTGAAAATGTTATGCATTGCAAAGGATTGTTTCAGTCGTTAACAATTACAAAATTGATAGTGGTTATCTTATGTCATAAATCTGTGTTATTTTGTAGGAATGATACATATACACACACCACAAAAATTGTCGCATCACCTGGTATTCTGAATTCCACAATCGATTAAGCAGCTCGATCTCAGTTTTTTTGTCAACATATGTTTTTGGATATACCAGGGGAAGGAATCTTATCTATGTAGTACATTACATTACATTACATTCATGGGAGTCGATTGGCTTTGCAAGCCTTTCCGAACTGCGATCAAAATGGTCTTTTGTTCGTAACCCTTCTTATTCATTTCCCTGTAGGTCTAAATCCCTTACAAAATTAAGATTCTCCCTGGGAGCTTTCGCTTTTACTTCGTGTGGCTCTAGTTTGTCGCTACCGAAGTGGATATGTCTTTGACGATTTGATTTTATATGAAGAGGAGGGAGATTTAGGATTACCTGCAGGGCAATTGTCGGGGTGCTTCTCATAGCACCTGTTATGCCCAAGCACGCTAGCCGCTCCAGTTTTTGCAGCTTGTTTTGCCTAGTTATTTCTGATGTTTTCGTCCACCATACTAACGATGCATATGTGACAATGGGTCTTATAACCGCTGTGTATAACCAGTAGGTTATTTTCGGCTGTAGCCCCCAGGTCTTTCCGAGGAGTCTACGGCATGCCCATAGGCGCGATGTAGCCTTGGAAAGAGTTTTGTCAATGTGTAAATTCCAGTTGAGTCTCTGATCTATGGTTAACCCTAGATACTTAGCCTGTTCCGAAAATTTCAGAGTATGTCCATTCAGAAAGGGGGGCTTTAAGTTCAACTTTCTACGTCTTGTGAATGGAATTAGAATGGTTTTGTCTGGATGGATGCTGAGCCCCTCTTCAGCACACCATTCATTTACGATGTTAAGGGCTTTTTGCATCAGGTTCGATAAGATTCCATAATGCTTTCCCCTAATGATGATAACTAGATCATTAGCATAGCCTTGTGCGTTGAAGCCAGCGTTGTTCAGTCTTTCTAAGAGGCCATCAACAACTACTGACCATAGTAGCGGCAATTGGACACCTCCTTGAGGGCATTCTTTCACTGCTGACACCGATATTTCGGTGTCTCCAAAAGTGGACATTATGATTGGGCCTTTGAGCATTTGTTTGATCCATTTGATGGTGGGAGTTTTGACACCCTTATTGTTTGCACCATTGCAATTGATGGATAAGAGGTATTATCGAAGGCTCCTTCAATGTCTCCAAATAGAACTAAGGCTATTTCTTCAGCTTCTAGTGCTCCTTCCACTTCTTTGACTAGATCGTGTAGGGCATCAATTATAGACTTGCCCGGTTGGTAGGCAAATTATTTTTTATAAGTTTTATGAAACTTCTCATATAGTTGTCGAGAATTTTCTCTGTTGATTTTAGGAGAAAGAAGGTTAAGCTTATCGGGCGATATGATTTAGGCTCATCTGGAGACCTCTTGCCCATTTTCGGTATAAATAATACTTTGACTGGGGTATGTAGCCCAGTGAGTAGCTGGCTTTGTATATAGCTCTCAGACACGGGGCTGTATATATGTTGCCTCTTTACAACATGACCAGATAGATTCCGTCCGCCTCTGGTGATTTGTAGGGTTTGAAGCTTTTGGTGGCCCACTTTACCCCATCTTGGGTGAAGATTCAGCCACCTAGATTTCTGCTTTCCCTACTGGAGCCATACAGTTCTAGTCCTGTTGTTGGGTGTTATTGATGGGGAGACTTTTCGAGTCCAGGAAGAGGGTATCTAAAAGTACCCTCAAGCTTCCGCTGAAGTCTTTAGAATACTCTCCTCCAGGCTTCTTATTGAGACCAAGTGCATTCAAATGGTCTTTGGCTAAAACCTTTCGAATTCGTGCAGCTGGGGCAAGATCATTGATCCCCTCGCAAAAAATCTCCATGATTATCGTTTGGATTTCCTGAGTTCTTTGTTGTACTTAGTTAGAGCTTCTCGGTAGGCGTCCCATTCACCGGTTTTTTCGAATGAATGTTTTTCTTTCTCTAGCTTTGAGTTGAGCAAGCTCCTTGTTCCACCAAGGCGTATCCCTTGAGAAGTGTTTTTCCTCATTGGGCAGCTCTCCTCAAATGCTAATACTAGTGTTTGGATTAGGTGAGTAGAAGCATTTTTCAGTTCTTCTAATGTGGTTATGTTATATTCGAGACCTTCTACTTCAGACTTCAACCTCTCTACAAAGAGATCCCAGTCCGCCCTTTTTGGTGCTCTATATTCCACTTTTTGAATCTTATCTGAGTCAATTTCGAAACCAATCTATGTCGGTGATCCGACATAGATATTTCGTCCATGACGAGCCACTTGATTGTAGTATAAATGGCGAGGCAAGGGTGAGATCCAGGACCTCTTTCCTAAACGCATTTATGAAAGTTGGTTTATTACCCCTATTTACAATGTCTATCTATTTAGTAACATTTGTTTCCATATGATCTTAAACACGTCTGAAACAAGAATGAGATTATTTGACTATCAGTATTCATTCAATTTCTCTTCAGTTTTCACGCTAAATTAATGCAAGTTTTCTGTGTTTCTTGTTGATTTCTGATTCTTCGAATTTATTGTAATGGCTGCTGAACGTCCTGGACGCTATTTGAGTGATCATGATGTGGTAAGAATTGTTGTAACACTTCTAGAGTAGGGGCGAAGCCAACGTTACGTGGCTAACTTGTTGAATGTTAACCAAAGCACTATTTCAAGAGCAATTAATCGGTACCACGAAACAGGGAAGTATGGAAGAAAGGCCGGACAGGGAAGAAATCGGATAACAACACCAATTGATGATCGTTGGCTTCGCTTAACTGCACTAAGAGTTCGGCACTGTACGGCTAGAATGTTACAAAATGAATTTGCACTTTCCAGAAATGTGCATTTTTCATTGCAAACTGTTAGGAACAAGCTCGGAGAAAGCGATATCAGACCCAGGGGGATTCTACCGACCCGCGTCTCACCAGAGAGCGGCGAGTTGCAATACTTCAGTTTGCCAGGGAACGTGCAGATTGGGGTATTCCAGAATGGTCGAATGTTCTCTTTTCCGACGAGTCAAGGTTCTGTCTAATATCGAATGATAGACGCATGCCTGTATACAGACGACCTGAGGACCGGTATCAGCAATGCAATATCCGGCAAACCGAAAACTTCGGAGGGGGCTCCGTAATGGTGTGGGGAGGCATTTCTTTCCATGATCGAACTAAGTTAGTCCTAGTGAATAATGGAAGAACCCCATGTTGTACCCTTTGGCTCATTGATTGACGAAAGCTTCATTTATATGCATGATAATGCTCGGCCTCATGAAGCTAGAGTAGTTACAGAATTTCTGCAAAATGCCGAAATTGATATTTCAAGATGGCCAGCCAGAAGTCCAGACCTGCATCCCATAGAACATGTTTGGGACAACATGGGATGGCAAATTCAGTAACGTAGGATGCCTTGTAGAACATTCCAATAACAAGAAAATCTGCTTCCTGAAATTTGGAACTCGGTGACTCAAGAGTACATCCAAAATTTGTTTGAGGGGCTTCGAGACGTATACTGGTAGTAATTAGGGCCCGAAGAGGAAACACTCGATTTTGAAATTGATTAGTAACCATTCGATGCTAGTTGGTCTCTTCGTGAATGTTTGAAGATGGTAGAATTTTTTAATTTCTCATAAACTCGAAAATTGCTAATATTTTCCATTATAAACTCATCTCTTTAGAATGATATCTTCTTATTTCACACTTCTGAAAGTTACCAAGCCACTCTTGAATGATCAACCTAAAAGTTTATATAGTATTGTCATGAAAGTAGGGTGATGCGACAATTTTTGTGGGGAGTGTATTTTTTTTTAAGTCAGTTGAATAGTTCTATGTGCAAAACCTAATGTTTTGGACATTTTCCTCGTGTTCGGGGTAGGATTGATCGCAATATGTCCCTTAACTACGAGCGTTGGAGCTTCATCAGAAGACCACTGTACTTTTCTAGTTCAACACTGATTTTGTTTCCTGAAACCTTACCTCTGCATTCCGTGTCTATATGACAAATATGTGTTGGTATGTAATGCATTATAAGATGTTGATGCAACTCATGCCCCTTATTTCAGAAGATAAATGAAATAATTTCAACCCATTCTTGAACAGTTTATATCATTTTAATTCGCACTATAAGAGCAGAAAGAAATTCAATTAACGAAGTGGATTTCACCTTTGCAAGAAACAGACTGACAATAGGTAACAAGTTTATTCCTGTGGTAAAACTAAGGTTTTATTTGCGCGACCCAATTTATATGCTATGATGAAACAGTAGGGTAAGTTATCCAATATTTCGATGAATCAATGATTACATATGAAAACTATACAGGGTATCCCAAGTTGAGTTGCTTATTAGACGTTTATGGAGAACTAATAATGCTATCGTTCTGAAATTTTGGTAGTGATTCAGCTGGTCTGAAACTCTATTTCTAAAATATTTTCACCCCAATGGCACTTCGGGTTATACAAACTTTGTTATTAAATATGGAACACCCTGTATATTGATGGCTGGTTTGATAACACTTGTTACTCCAATCACAAAAACAACGAACACATGAGTCTAGCTTGTTTCGTTGAAATATCCTAGTTTTACTTGAAATTTACGATTTTTGCTTTTTGAAAAAATTGATATATCTCGAGGACGGCGTGAGCTACCAAAATAGTGAAAGGTAATTTGCAAACAAAAGACCATGCGGGACATAACTCATATCCGACTGAATCTCTCTCAGTATACAGAGTGCTTATTTTCCGGCTCACATTTCGAAACGAAGAAACCGCGAAATCTAAGTTTTTTAAATTGTAACCCATATTTTTTTCCATTCATTAGATTCACCGTAAAAAACCATGAAGTTCCCCATACATACCCCGTACCTGAGATTTCAAGTTTTCAAGTTCTGGCTAAAAACGAATTTTACGTACCTACCTAAAGTTGGCAAAGGCGGCTTAGATTCCTGCACGTGCATAGATGGTTCCCAGAGCATTAACAAATAACTGTTCTTTTGTCAATGGATAATTGATAAATTTAAAGAAAGAAATGCGAAACTGCAGTTGTTGTCGAATTTCCAAAATCAAATTAAGAAATTTCAAAACGAATCAAACTCTATTTTCCTAAATTTCATAATAATTGTTCGAAGTGATGACCATTCACTTCTAGACATAGTTCTACTCGATGCATAACACTCTGTGACGAGTGTATGAAAGCATTTTGCAGTCTATTATGCAAATCATATCTTGAAGTCACAAGTTCAGAATAAGTTTTATTTTTCAGCGTTCCAAAGATAAAAATCCATAGGCGTTAGGTCAGGTGATCCAATCCATCTATATTCAAACACATCAGTTGAATTTCGATAATTTTCATTTGTGCGATGAGCTGGCGCTCCATTGAGTTTGTACCAACAACTGCTTGGTTCAACTGCTGATAAAGAGTCAACGAAGTTACTTACTCATCATCATTCAGCCCTGAACTGTCCACGGCTGAATATAGGCCTCCCTAAGGCATTTCCACCTTTCTCTATTCTGCATCGTGCCGATGCTTTGGTCAGGGTTAAGGTCCCTGCACCGTAGGTTAAAACGAGTAGAACACACATGTTGAAAGTCTCTCTCTTCATGTTGAAAGCCTCTCTCTTCAGTTTGATCAGAATATCGCTCTTGAAGACATCACGAAGTTTGCCATATGCTGCCCATCCTAATGTTGTTTTTCTGAGCAGTTCCGCTGTTTAGTTGTCTCTATCGATCCTCACTTCATGCCCCAGATATATGTGGCTATGGACCATTTGTATCTGATTGTTGTCGATACTTAATAGCCTATTGGTGACTAGATTGGTCATCATCTTCGTTTTTTCGAAATTTATCCTCAGTCCGACCGCCTGTTTTGCGTTTTTTAGTTCTTGGATCATAATAGCGGTTTCTCTTAGATTGTCAGAGATGAGTACAATATCGTCGGCGAATCTAAGATGATTGAGTCTTTCTCCATCGATATTGATGACCTTGTTTTCCCATTCTAACCTTTTGAGAGCATACTCTAAGACAGTGATGAATAGTTTAGGCGATAAAGTATCCCCTTGTCTTACGCCTCTTCCTATTTTGATTTTCTTTGTCTGGGAGTGAAGGTTGATCGTTGTTGTGGCGTTGTTGTATATATTTTTGATGGCATTTGTGTTTCGATGGTTGATTCAGCATTCATTCATTGCTTTCATAATGGCCATTAATTCTACCGTATCAAACGCTTTGTGGAAATGAACAAATGTCAGGACTAAAGGTCTGTTATATTCAATAGTCTTATCGATCAAGGTTTTCAAGCACTGTAGGTCGTCGATAGTGCCGTAACGAGCTCGAAATCCAACCTGCTCTCTTGTTTGGTAGAGTTACTTACTAATGTCCTCAAAATCTCTATATGAAGTTCACCCTTTAAGTTTTCATCATACAAAAATTACGAAAATCTGTTGTCCTGCAAAAGTGCGAACATATTGAAACTAAATTTATTTTGAGGCCCAAGAATGTGAGTTATTCCGGTTAAAAAACCCCTCATTAGAAAATTTGGCCTCATCCATCCAGATAATCATTTTGAGAAAATTGGGATCCTCTTGTGTTCTGAAAAGAAGGATCTCACACAGTTCTATTCAAAGCTGTGGATCGCCAGCTCGAAGAGTTTGGAACCATGAAAATTTATAAGGGTACAGTTTATGTTTTTTTAGAATTCTGTGAGTACTACAATGAGGTAAACATGCTTTGCTATTGCCAATGATGCACGTAGATTAACATCGAAATAAGCTAGAACGGCAATTTCATTGTCTTCATTGTTGACTACAGACGACAAGAATCATGTCTTATTCTGGAGCGCACCAGTTGAAAGAAATCTTCAATGTATCTCCTGAATTTTTCAGCTGTCATAAAAGGCATATTTGGATTTAATTCGTTAAATCTCCTACAAGTTCTACTGACATTCCGTCTCTTATCTCCAGGAATGCAATATAAAATAAATATATGCTTATTTGTGTAGCTAGCCATTATGTTCGAATTAATTTGACTTACAGTTAAAACAATAATAGTTGGTTATCCCTGCTCAGGAGCCTGTCTATGCTCTAGGATATGTCTATGCACATGCAGAAATCTAAGCCTCCTTTGCCAACCTCAGCTAGTTTTCGATGTTTCTTCGTTTCGAAATGTGAGAAAAAAGCACTCTGTATACTAAGTGAGATTCAGTCGAATATGATCATCATTGTTTCTTGTTTGCAAAACACCTTTCATTATTTTGGTATCTCACGCTGTTCTCAAGTAATATCAGTCGTAGTATAGGCCAATCACCTGTTTGTCAACGCTATACACAATACTCACCTCATGCATATCCAATCAAATATACCAACACCTTGACGACAACAATATATTAGCTGAGGAGCAGAAGGGATGCAAAAAGAAACACCATGGGTGCAAGGAACAAATCATCATCGATTCTGTGATAATGAAACAGGCACACGGAGGGCATCGGAATGTTCATTCAGCTTTTCTCGATTATCTGACGACTTTCGATAGTACCGCCCATTCTTGGCTTGTCGAAGTATTGCAGATAATGATCCAGCCCTGGTAGAATTCTTGAAGACAACAATAACACACTGGCGCACGTCTCTGCAGGTCATCATGAACAATAAGTCAATTAAAACCGACGAGATACCCATACGTTGAGGAATTTTTCAAGGAGACTCTTTGAGTCCACTATGGTCCTGTTTGGCTATAAACCTATTGTCTTCAATGCTCAATAGAACAGGATACGGATTTAGGATAAAAGCAGATAGGAAATATCACATAATCTCCCACCTACTGTATATGGATGACATCAAATTATATGCTTCGAACAAGAAGATTGGATGATCTGCTGAAAACTGTCTGTAAGTTCTCGGCAGATGTTCATATGAAATTCGAAATTGAAAAATGTAAGACCCTGAACATTCAAAGGGAAAGTCATAGATGGTGAAACACAACTTCCAAATGGTGATAGCATACAGTGTATGAGGAGTGGCGAAACTTACAAATATCTAGGAAACCAACAAGCCATATTGCTAGACCAAACACAGTCAAAGGTGAAGATTCATTCAGAATACAGTCAGCGTCAATCAAGTCAAGGCAATCAACACCTATGCCATTCCAGTGTTGATTTACTCGTTTGGAATAATCAGATGGACTAAGACATAACTGGATGATATTCAAAGGCAGACCCGAACGATGCTGATAAACTACAACAATGAAGCGGAAAAAAGGAGGATGCGGATTAAAAATGTTGTCAATTTACACATCGAACAGATTAAAAATCTCAGAGAATTCTTTTCTGCAAAAGCTCGCACTTTGGACCTCCATAGAGTGGTATCGTTGGCTGATAAGGAATATAGACCTCTGAATCTTGCTACCAGGGATCACCTGCTGAATCTACCCTTCCTATATGATACTGAAAAACAAGAGAAGTGGTCAAGAAAGGAATTGCATGGACGACATCACCATGAGATTAATCAACAACACATCGACAAAGAAGCCTCCTACAAATGGTTGATAGAAGGAGAATTTTTCGCGGAAACAGAAGGATTCCTTATGGCCATTGAAGACCAAGTGATCGCTACAAACAACTAAAAAAAATTATAATCAAGAACAAAACATTACAAACAGATAAGTGCAGAAAATGCCATATAAGATAGGAGACTATACAGCATATTACGTCCGGCTGCGAACAACTGGCCAATACGGACTATCTTCACAACCATAATCAAATGTGCAATATTATCCATCAGAAACTTGCACACAAGTATGGACTTCTGAATGCCTTCCAGCTATATCAGATTATACTGCGATAGGCCTGTTATCACTGACAGAATGGTGACGAATAATAGGCCGGACATAGTGGTGTATGATAAGAGAGCCAGAACAGCAATGCTGGTGGATATAATCTAGCTTTAAACTTTTCGAAATTGGTTTCAGTTCTCAGTCTTGACGGGATTTTATTGAAATATTTAATGCAGCTGTATTCAGGGCCTCGCTCGGTTAGAGCTCTTCTGTGCACTGGATACTAGATCTAGGTTGTTCTTGCATTGTAACTTGTTAGGATTTTCTTTCGGAAACAACTTCTATTTCGAAATACAAAAAGCAGGCATCCTGAATGTGAACAGCTGTTAAAGAAAGAAGTCCATTTTTTCGGAATTTATCTCGACAAGAATCTCTGTATGCCATATTCAACACTATCAATGTTCGCCGCATTTCCAAAAAAAATGATACCATACCTCCATTTTGACTCGAAGACTGCTTGATAAATAATTGTAAGTGATGCAGTGTTCAAATATTTACGTAGAACTCCTTATTCATTGTTCTTTTTATTATTTGAATGATACGATAAAATGCTTCCTCATAACAAGTTTAAACAGTCTATGAAGTGTCACCACATAATCGAAAAACGATAACAATAATGAACTATAACGGAAATTTAGTGACTTATATTCCTGTAGTAAATATTTAAATTTCTCATCTTATGAAATGCTACTGAATTTTCTAATTGACAATAATCTTGAGAAAGTTTGTCGAGAAATAATAAAACTGTTAAGAACCCTAATATGCCAATGACTACTGTAGAACCGGAGAGAAACTTTTCTACCTTGAAGTAGATTAAAGATATTTTTTTTGTGTGTGCCAAGACTAAATACCTAGGAATATTTGTTGGCTGGACAGGAGATAGTTCAGTCTATTATGAATTTCGGAATTCTAATGAAGTTCACTGCAGCAATTCCATACAGATATAAAAGTGTCCCAAAATTAACGCAAGATTTGAATTAAAACCCAGTTTTTAGTTATTAATTGTAAGCTTTTTATAGAAACATAAAGTACAAAAGATAGGGTCATTTATGGATTCATACATCGGGCAAATGGCCTCCATGGCTTTGCATATACATAAATATTCGTTTGTCGAAATTTTCCATGACCATTCTGTATAAATGTGGCTGAATTTCGTTGATGCAGCGTTGAGTATCTTCCTTTAATGCACGCCTAGAAGTGGGCTTCTTAACATAGACCTGTGATTTTAAATAACCCCATAAAAAATATCTAATGATGTTTAATCACACCACCTAGGAGGTTAAACCGAAACGAGAGAAACGAAGTGTTTCACGAGCTGCATGCTATGTGGCACCGTGTTATTGATACCTCATATTGGCCATCAATATCATCCAATTTCTGCAAATAAACTGTGTTATCATGTCGCCATATCGAGCACCAGTAACAGTCACTGCTTAACCATCTCATTTTCAACACATAAGTATGGTCCAAATATGCCTCCAGCCCAAAATCCACACCAAAAAGTGACACGTTGTGGATCATTTGTTTGTAGACAATCTCGTGTGGGTTCTCAGAACCCCAAGAGCAGTATTTTTGCGATTAACAAACCCATCAAGGTGAAAATGCCCTTCATCACTCAGAATAATTTTGCTCGAGAAATCAGCATCCTTTTGTTGATGCTCAGTAATCCATTCCATAAACTCTTTTCGCTGTGTATGGTCATTAGGCTTCGGTGGTTGTTTTAATTGAATTTAGTAAGCATGTAGACACAGATCTTGAGTGAACATGTTGAAATTTGCAATTCTTGTCCACGACGCAGAATTAAAAGTCCTGACGCTCTTCTTCGAAATTGACATTTAACGGCTTGTTTTTGCACGACCAGTGTGTTTGGCGTCTCAAACAGATTCTCTTGGAATTTTTCAATTAATCTCTTTACAGTTGACGAGGTAGAAAAACTGTTCCAACCATATTTTGTATAAAATTTTCGAACTGCGGCCGTCAAGCTTTCATTATTTATGAAATATTGTTGAGTAATGAAGACACGTTGTTCTATCGTGAAATGCTCCATTTTTACTCACTCTAAAATGTCAGGTTTTGTTTTTTAGGGTAGCCCATACTTTACTATACAGGGTATTACATAATATTATGTCACAACTTGAGGGGGTGAATCTACTTGCAATTTTAAGAAAAAAAGTTCATATAAACATAGGTCCGCAAAAGCTTCGATACGGAGCTACAGAAATTTCCGAAAAAATTTGGTTTTTTCATCAAAACTCCTGCAGTTTTTGAGATATTCAGCCCAAATTTTGAATGCAATCTATTTTTTACAGCCTCCATCATTACCCGTCCTAACTAACTAGAATCTACAAGGTGTTCATCAGCGTTCAATCAATTTTCGCCATCCTCGATCAATTTAGAAACTTTTTTGACACTGGTAATTTTTTCGTACGTCCAACCGTTCTCGAGCAAAAATTATCAAACGATTTTATGCATTCGCTGAATTGAAAGCACTTCTAACTAAAAAATAACTAGTAGGCTTTGATTTTTTTCATTTACCCATTCATTTTGACACTTGCTTAAATCGGACCAGTGTCTGCTCGAATTATTTATTAAATTGAAGATTACTTTTAAGACATTTGAAGTTATTGCTGTAAGAAAAAATCTCTAATTTCACTAACGCCGAATTGGCTGATATCCATTACATGTACGGTCTGGCTGACGGTAACACAACAGAAGCTAGGCGATTATATCAGGTGCGCTTTCCAAATCGAGTAAGACCAGACATTTTCAAATATCCACAGAAGGTTGAGGGAAACTTGTAATTTTACTGCAAATAATCATTTAAAAGGTACATCTCAAACTATGAGAACTCAAGATATTGAGGAAGCAGTTTTGAATTGTATTGATTTGAATCCTCATGTGAGTACAAGAAATTTTGGAAATTAGTTGAATATTTTGCATGTTCTAGTTTGGAGGATTCTCCACGACTTTTATTGTACCCGTTTCATATTCAACGCGTCAAAACTCTACTTCCTCGAGATTCTCCTTCAAGACTGAACTTCTGCGTATGGTTCTTAGATAAAATTAAAGAAAATGCTCATATTGATAGTGAAATAATGTTCACAGACGAAGCTAACTTTTCGAGAACTGCTATCACAAGTGTTCACAATAATCATTATTGGGCTGAGGAAAACCCCCATTTGATTGAAGAATCTCATCATTAAGAACAATTCTCACTAAATGTCTGGGTCGGGTGATTGGAAATTATTTGATTAGGCCATTTTTCTGCCTCAAAGATTTAACGGTCCCACCTATAGGCAATTTCTTGAGGAGGAGTTACCTTTATTGATCGAGGATGTGCCACTTTTGGTGAGAAACATAATGTGGTTCATGCATAACGGGGCACCAGCACATTTTATTGAAGAAGCTAAGTAATTCTTGAATATTACATTCAACAACTGATGGATAGGCCGGGGTGGGCCAGAATCATGGCCTCCTAGGTCCACAGACTTAAATGGTTTAGACCGCAGACTCTAAAAGTTTAGTTTATACCACTCCAGTGAACACTGTAGAAACATTGAGAAATCGAATAGTAACCTTCTGTGACACGATGAGAATCACCCAGGAATATTTCAAAGAGTGCGTGATAATATGCATAGAAGGATAGAGACCTGTATTGTTGCAGGTGGGGGACACTTCCAGCAAGTTTTTTATAGTTCTTTTTTAGTTTGATATTGAATCAGTATAAGTTGAGTCTCAGAAGACGGGCTATCAAAATGAAAGCAAATTTTGGGCATACCTATCCAGTATTTCTATTATTTTTTTTTATTTAGCGAATAACATACAATTCAAATAATTCAAATTTAATAATTTCAATAATACGAAAAAATAACAAGTGTCAAAAAAGTTTTTAAATTGAACGAAGGTGATGAGAATTGATCGTACGCTGATCAGTGGCGTACTGCAAAAAAGTTTGAAAGAGCAAAAGGAGGCATGGCCTCGGAAAAGAAAACACCTTGTGAATTTCAGTTACAATCTAGAACGTGCTATGATGGAGGCTATAAAAAATAGCTTGCATTCCAAATTTGGGATGAACATCTCAAAAACTGTAGGAGTTTTGAAGAAAAAACCAATGTTTTTCCGGAAATTTCAACATCCGGTAGCTCCGTTACGAAGCTTTTGTGGGCCTATCTTTATTTGAACTTATTTTCTTAAAATTTCACGTAGATTAACCCCTTCAAGTTGTGACATACTATTATGTAACACGCTGTATACATTGCGGAAATTTCCTGTAAGTTTTAATATAATCCTGAATTCTCCTGTGAACTTTAATCAGTAAAAATAATGAATTTCAATTGTATATTGACTTCTTCAATCTTTGAATCCAAGTTTTAGAATTGAATGATTGCAGTACCATCTACAAATGAGTTATTTGAATAACTTTTATGCAGTGCTGGCTACACTACTGCTATCGACGATCACGAGCTGCAGCAAACTCCTGGTAGTTTTAAAAATATTCTTGAATGTTTCTGTGAACTTTATTCCATAAAAACCATATTAATTGTATATTGCCTTTTTCAATGTTTGAATCCAAGTTTTAGTATTGGATGATTGCAGCACCCTCTAGAAATGAATTATTTGATTTGATTTTATGTAGTGCCGGCTACACTACTGCTATCCAAGACCACGAGCTGCCACTACTGTCAATGAATATTTCTTTCAAATAAAAGTTTCCATTTCCGTAATATAAACGACTGTCCTTTGAATTGTAATCAAACAAATATGAATGGAAAATTTAAAATGATTCATTTCAATCCTTATATTTCGATAAAATATTTGCTCTTCTTTATATTCTCCTTTGAAATATTATTCAATTTCAAAGGAAGTATATCTGTTCACTAGGCCAATTACAAACTGACAGCATAATAACGTGCTTTCAAATTCCCTCTTTCAAATTTTAATTAACCGTAAGGGTTTCCGACGCATAACAGATACAACACGCAAAATGAAATTAATTCACGAGAAATTGAACCTGGAAAGGTAAATTGATAGAATTTTAAACACTTCAGTGAGCATTGCACGCTTGAATTGTTGTAAAAAACGTCGAATTTTCATTTTACAGTTATTCTTGGTACATACAGCGATAAATTCACACAATTTCTGATGTAATCAGAGTAAGGTTAGGTCATTATGATAACGAAGATTTTGCAATGACTATTTATGAACAACTTTGGTGAGCAATAAGAGAGTACACACCTCAAATATTTGCATTTCAGGTTGATCATATTATCAAGGTAAAAATAGCAATTTGCCTTTTCGACATCTTCGTCTGAGTTAGATGTTGATAACCGACGATTGCATAAAGGAAAATGGCTCAGTACCTTCAACAATATGAAGACTACGTCTCATCATTTCAATGTTAACAAATTGAGGATTCAATAAAACCTCTGTAGAAAGAAACTATGCAACTTCACAAACAAGATTATTCGTTTTGAATTGATACAGCTATTATTTCAATCTAATTGTGATACATTTGATACAACACTATATTTATTTAGCTGGATTAAATAATCAAAAGTAAATTCTCCAAAATATTATGAAGACACTATATCACCACTACACCAAAACTTTAACCTTAACTATCGACTCGCGTTTCGCTAACTAAGTTTGCATCATCAGGAGATGATAATATACTGATACAGTATTCTTGTCTTCATTGTTCATACGGCAAAGGTTCCAAAATTACAACATAGTCCAAAACATTATATTCAAATCTACATTTTTAAATGTTAGATACAAAATATTTAGCGAATTTTTCAGTACTTCTGCTCTAAGTATTAGAGAGCTGCGTTAACAGTTTAACGTTTGTTTCAATTATGAACACACACAGATTCCACGCGTAAGCGTCCGTGGCACTGTAGCTTGTCGGGCCTTGCTGGTCTTCTTTTCTATACATGCATTCTTGTCTAGATTCTGAGTCGGTGTCCAGAGGTTGTTCTTTGAACTGTTAGTGGTTGATAGGTGCTTCTGGTTGGATATAAAATGAATAATACTTTATTATACTCTAGGCAACCGAAAGAGAGACCACGTCAAAACAAATACAGCAGACGCCAGAAGATTTAGTAGCTCTGTAATTGGCCGAATCATGTTTAGGGGTTGGGATCTCAATGTGAGCAGTCTGTACAGGTACGGTCTCGGTCCATCGGATAGAAAATTCAATTTTCATTATTGTTTTGGAAGTGTTATTGATCTAGTGTTGAAAAGTGAAAATATTGTGTGTATAATGTCATCTACGGATACTGCAGATGAAAGTACTGTTGAAAATTATTCTCCGAAAAACCGGCCTAAGAAAGGTCATTTTACTTTGAATGAAAAACAGATCATTTTCAACGTCTATAATAGACAAATGCAAATAGATTCTCCACCTATCAACGAAATCCTCGAACAAGTGGCAAATATTGTGGGGTTAGTAAAACTAGTGTTTACAGACTCATAAAGGAGGATAAGGAGAATCATTCATTTTCACAACCGAGGACGTACTCGAAAAGTGTGAAAATTGCGGATAGTGTTACTGATTTCGACAAAAATCTGATTAGTACAAAAGTACATCAGTTTTTTCATAGAAATGAATTACCTACAATACATAAAATATTGAATGAAGTGAACAGTGATGTTGATCTGCCAAATTTTAAAAGAACAATATTCCGTAAAATATTAAAAAAATGGACTTCAGATTCCAGAAGAGGGGAGGAATGGTTAACTATTAAAGAAAGAGAAAATAGTCTAGTGGAGGAGAGACTATCTTGAACAAATTTAAAACTACCGCAAAGAGAAAAAAAAATCTATTACCTGGATGAAACGTGGGTGAATGCTGGGCACACTAAATCAAGTGTTTGGGTAGATGCATCGGTCAAAACAGCCAGACAGGCTTTCCAAGAAGGTTTATCGACTGGATTGAAGAATCCCACAGGTGAGTGGTAGTTATATTACGCATGAACAATTCATGTATAATATAATATAATATTCATGAACTTCAAATAATACACAAGTTCTGTTGGTTCGTTTTTGATTGAAATCACTAATTTCTTGATAAACTTGATTTTTATTCTGATTCAAATCTCGATTTGAATCATGCTTACTCTGTATCAACAATAGGCACGTCATCAAGTATTTCACCATATTTTTTGAAACCATAATTTTTACCTAAAACTAACTGCAGAATGAAGGTCCTGTTTTTCCTTGCAAATTATGCTATAGGGTAAAACCCAACATACTGTTCATTATCCAGTACCTGGTACCACAACAACCCTGTTTCGAATTGTTAGCATGCCGCTTTCTTTCAAGGACGTTCTATATCATGTTTTCGATCTATATTTACAACAGCAATAGGGTAATTCAATTTGGACGAATAGATGGGATCTTATTAAGGGTCTGTTGCTACTTCTGGGTTTATCTTTATTTCCATTGCTACTGTAAATTAACTCAAGTAGGCTGTGTACCACCTACCTGTCGTCAAAATATTTATCGGTGATTTAACTCAATTCTCTAATTATCAAAATAAAATTAAGTATTTTCTTGAATTATGAGATTCCACATGATTAAGTTAGATGAAGTAGACACATGCAATCATTAATAGAAATCATTTTTATGTCTTTGCAGGTAAAGGCAAGAGACTCATCGTTTGCAATATTGGAAGTGATACTGGATTCGTTCCCGACGCACTGTGGTCATTCGAATCGAAGAAATCTGGTGGCTACCACGAAGAAATGGATGGACCCAACTTCGAAGAATGTTCTGAAAATATTTTACCGAAATTGGAAGACGGATGTGTCATCGTTTTGGACAATTCGTCTTATCATTCTAGACGCACAGAAAAGCTCCCGACATCTGCCATTAAAAAAGCCACTATTCAAGAATGGCTACGTTCAAAAAATATTGCTTTTGGGGATGATTTGATTAAAGCAGAGCTTCTTCGACAAGTCAAAACCCAAAATCCAGCGTATAATAAATATGTAGTAGATGCAATGGCTCGAAACCAAAATAAAATCGTGTTGCGACTCCCGCCCTATCATTGCGAGTTCAATCCCATCGAACTGGTTTGGGCTGAGATGAAGAATTATGTGGCATCTAAGAACACATCATTCAAGTTCCAAGACATAAAGAAGCTTTTCGCTGAATCCATTGAAAGAATTGATGCTGTCAAGTGGCAAAACTGCATTAAGCATGTCCTAGAGAAGGTCAAACCGAGAATGTGGCAATTAGATCACATAATAGACGAACAACTGGATCCTATTATTGTCAATCTCGAGAATGATTCAAGTTCATCGTCTGAATCTGATAATGACGATGACGATGATAATCCTTGATGTCCTTTTTATGTCTATATATATATATATATATATATATATATATATATATATATATATATATATATATATATATATATATATATATATATATATATATATATATATATATATATATATATATATATATATATATATATATGTTCTACTACCAGAAAATATACCTCAACATCATTTCCGTATTACATTGCCTGTTTTTATGATAATTCAATCAGTCATATCCGAAACTATTGCGTGAATACTTCATTTTAGAATGAAATTCTACATCATTGATATCCATTACTTAATTCAGAGTTCAATTTCGTGATCAAATGAAAGCCAGTCCCTGGATTCAACCCTGTGTGACATCACGTTCAGGCCTCCTGCGTTTGTTTTGTTTACACTCTCTCTTTTCGTTGTATCAAGTATAGTTTTTGTCATTGACTGTGAGAATATCGTCTCTTTGAAGTCATGGAGGGCCTTAGTATCAGTGAAATCCTCAGAATTCATGGGCTCTCCATATTAGTGGGCCTTTTGAAGGTAAGTATCAACTGCTAGACGAAATATCCTGATGTATCAATTCAAGTTATGTTGCAGGTTCATTTCCAAAAAAGGTTCATTGGAGCACTTATGAGAGATGCTTTTTGAAAAATAGTTGGAGAATTGATGAGAAGTCAATACTCGAGTCAATGATAAGCACATACTCGTTTGTGTCATGGACACTAAATATCAATTATATGTATCAAGCGAGTAACATATCATAAAATATATTATTATTTCATCGAATAAAACTGTCTCTTTTATTGTTAATAAAACCAAATAATATGGATATAACAGTTATCCATTTATTTATAATTTATCTATTACTTAAATAATTGTTCGGCAAATATAGAAGAAGAAATTAATGAATCCTTCAGTGGATGTAACAAAGATGCCATAGAAAACTTGAGGGCCTTGAAAATTGCTAGCATATCGTCTTGCATTTTTACCCCAACTACTGAAGAAGAAATTTCGAACATCATCAAGTTCTTGAAGAGTAAAGACATCCTCGATATATTTAGAATGACAACTTTTCTCAAAAGTGTTCAGTCAGAAATTACTTACACATTAACTGAGATAATGAACAAATATTTCATATTTCCAGAGCAGCTGAAAGGGACTAGAATATTCACAAAAAAGAAAACAGAGAAGACCCTAGCAATTATAGCCAACAGCAATTATATCTGCTTTATCGAAAATTCTCGAGTCTCGAAAACCAGTATGGATATCGGAACAAGAAATCGACAATTTCTGCATTGCTGGGCATGATCAATAATTTACTGTAGAGCCAAAAAATTAACCTCCTACCCAACATACCCTCAATATGAAGCTCATGGCAAGATACCTATTCAAGGCTTCTGATTCCATGAGCAAGCACATCTCTTCGGAGAAACTTGAAGTGTATAGAGTGCATAGTCGGCAGTTTCTCATTAAACAGTCTTTCATCTAAAACAGAAAGCAGTTGGTATTCTGGGATAATTTTGTGTCACCAGCTGACATAGTAAATTCTGGTCATACTGGTTTTGAATGATCTGGAAATATATAACCAACACTGTGAAGCTCTATGCGGATGATGTCACGTACATATTGAGAGCTACCTCCGAAGCAGACTTCAACAAAAGAAGGATATTGTGCCCAGGGAATCAGAAGACTGGTTTAAAAAGAACAAGCTGCATGTCAATTGATAGAAGACACAATATCTCCATATCTCTAACAAGTACGAGAGGCAAAGTATCAAGCCCTCGAAGTTAGTCTGGACAATTAGGTCACTTGGCAAATACCCAATAACCAGTAACTCAACTGTCTTTAGCCATTAATATACTGAAAACTATAAGGAGAGTCAGTACGTACTAGACATCCCGAACTGTATACTTCCAAGACTGCTAAGGCATTTCCTCATATGCAATTCTCATTTGAGGCACATCATCATCGGCCGAAGCTGTTTTCATCAAATAGAATTGAGGTGTGAGAGCGTTGAGTAGTATGAGACATGGGGAAAGTTACAGATTAGCGTTCAACAGATGGGGATACTCACTCTGCCGGAAATTTGTCTGTGAATGTATCAAGTATGTTCAAAAACACCCCGAGGAACTTCAAATAAATCAACGGACAATTTCATTCAAAAAAATAAATGAATGCATGACAAGGAACAGATTCCACTACACAGAAACAAGCTTCCTGTTGAACTGATAGAGCTGGATGAAATGAGATTCATAAGTTCTGTTAAAAAGTCTTATTTACTCAAACACAGATTTCTTGCAACGTGAATTTCAATATTTTTTATATTGTGCTACATCGAATAAGAAGAGCTCTTCATCCCCCGGATTAGATGGAATCACCTCAGCATCACTCAAAAACTACGCAGACATTTTTGGCTATCCGTTATTTCGAATGATGACCGCCTCCTTCCAAAAGGTACAATTACCATCCTCTTGGAAGACCGCGTCAATTACGCCTGTGTTCAAGAAGAGAGATAAGTTGGACCCCCTTAATTATCGACCGATAACTCTTTTGTCAGTGCCTTCGAAGATAATGAAGTCGATCGTAGCAGATGAAATCACCACTTTTCTAGACCTGCATCAAGTTATGCCAAAAGAACAACAACGTCAAGGGAAAATCCACCACTACCGATTTATTGTCGTGTATCAATGACTGGTCTGAAGCGCTTGATTCAAAAATACCCAATGACGTAACCTATTTCGACTTCGCGTGAGCTTTCGATTGCACTCCTCAGTTTGTCCCGTTACCAGTGCCGCAGGGCTCCGTGCTTGGTCCTCTTTTATTTAACGTATTCGTTAGCGATCTGCCGTTTCATATACAGAGTAAAAAAGCATTCTATGCAGATGACACTAAATTTTACTCGGATCCTCTAACCCATCTCGAAGTCCTCTAGTCTTTTTGAAAAAGTACAACGCAGTGCTACACGAATGTCCTTCGGCAGCGTTAGGCCAAGTTATAATGATCCAACGTTTTGCCTGTCTGTCACCGTAGGTTTCGTGGAGGCCTCATATTCGCCTATCGAATCTTAAAGTTCGACTTTGCCAATCTGGCAAGCATATTCACGCTTAACACTGATACACGATTGCGGGGTCATGGGCTGAAGTTACGAAAGGAGGTGTTCAGGACAACGCTTCGCCAACACTTCTTCTCAAACAGGATATTTGACTCTTGGAACAGCTTAGGTGCAGAGGTTGTGGACGCCTCAACGTTGAACTTATTTAAAAATGGACTTCATTTCATTGACATACACACATCCAAAGTTATATGGAATCACACGGTATTCACATTATTGATTGTTTTTAACCATGGATCTTTTTACTACTTGTGAAAAATGAAGTTTTTTGTTGTAAAAAACTGGATAGTATGATAAGAAATGTTGAATTTTCACCACATTTCCAAGTCTAAAAAAAGCCTATAATCATAACTGAAATTGCCTAACGTTGGATTATCCGATGTGCAGAGGGGTCGAATAATTGCTCCCGTTGAAGAAGGGGTGACACAGAGGGATATAGCGGCCACAATGGGGGTATCACTGGGAGTGATTTCAAAAACCCACGCCCGATACGTGGAGCTACAATCTCTGCAACATAGGCATAGAAGAAGTCGTAAGGAGATCACTTCTGAAGAAGAAGACCGCTCTTTGTGCCAAATTGCTAGAAGAAACCCTAGTGCGTCGCAACACATACTACAAAGGCAATTTCCGGAAGCAACAGGAATCAGTGCATTAGTCGAAACAATACGTCAAAAAGTTCGTTCAAGGGGTTTATACAGCAAAGGCCCTTAAGAGTTCCAGAGCTAACCAGACAACAAAAAATTGACAGACTTAATTGGTGTATCGATCACCAAAACTGGAATATTGAGCATTGAAGAAATGTTCTTTTTTCGGATAAGACCATGAATGGTGTTCGATCAGATGACCGCCGGTTTCGGATTTCAAGGGGTCGTGGAAGACAAGCTAGACTCCGAGCAGAAGACCAATTCAGAAATATCAAGGGGGCAGTGTGTCGTTTCGGGGTGACATTATACTGGTAGGCAAGCAGATTTGATTTCGTTTCTTGAGAGCGTAACGGCTAGAAATTACGTGAACCTAGTGCTAGAGCCCATAGTGAAACTCTGGCGAGGTTCCCACGGTGAGAATTTCACTTTTATGCAAGATAATGCTCCTACGCATATCAGCTACTTCGCGCGACATAATCTTGAAACAGAGGGAATCGCTATTTTGGACTGGCCAGCTTGCGCTCTAGACCTCAATCCTATTGAACATTTATAGGATAATATAAAAAAGAAAATAAGATCGTGCCAGGATAATTCAAGAACCCCACAACAACTCATCCAAGCTGCCACAGAAGAGTGGCAGAATATTATCCCAGAGGAGGACGAAAACCTAATCCAAAGCATGCCTAGACATTGTCAGGCTTTTATCAGGTCAAAAAGGGGTTATACAAGCTACTGAGATCGAGAAAAAACACCTACTCCGTTAGAAAACAATTTTCAATTTTATTTCTACATGCGAAAAGAATCTCTTATTTTCTTTTATTTGTTTCTATCTTAAAATATTCCTTAACTTATTTTTTTTTTCAATTAAAATATCTCAAAAATGATCAATTTATAGTAGTGGTACAATCTGGTCGGTACCATGAATAGGAGCAACAGAACTTCAGTTTTCGATCGGAAAACCCTCTCCTTCGTTATCAACAGAGTGTGAACACATAAATTCAACATTAGAATGGATACTATGCTGAATTTAAGAATTTGAATTTCTGAATAAAAGTCTTAGAATTGTTCAAACTTGAAAATGGTGCATCCTGCCGAAAATCTTACGTCTACTTACATAAAATAGCTTGAAATTTAAGAATGCTGTGTTCGATTTTCAGTTTGTTCATTGCTCCTAAATAAGACTTCTCAGCTTTTCATATTCCGAATTATGTTTCGTAGAAAACTCATATTTGGCAATACACTGTCTCCGTGAACACTGAGTTTAGAAAGTATGCAGTACATGACATGAAGAAGCAGAGCTCACCTATTTACCTCATGCATTCAGGTTTTTTAATATTATATTTTTCCCTGCTGTATTCGCACCATTATTGTAGCACTGACCTTGATAATTCTGAATATCGAGGATATGGGTCTGCAATTTATTCAAAATTTTTTGACCTCACTTGAGTTAGTTTTGGATTCAATAACGTCTATAAAGCTTTCTTCTATTGAACTCTTTTCTTCACCCCTAACATCTACAACATATTAAATATATTAGATATTTATGTTATTTGCTCTCTATCAGATATATCAGGTAAACACACGAGGGAAATGGAAAAATGTTTGACTTTATGAGTTTCGTTTATAATTATTTTTCATATTTCATTTGAAAATGATATAACAGTTGCTTTTAGAAGTTGCAGATTTGTCATTTGACAACATTAAAAATAAAAGCGAGATAGTTTCAGCTATAACATCTATACAACTTTCTGGTAATAGAGTGATGACACGAGTAGAAGTAATCCGCATGATACCTCACCAAAATTAAGAATTGAGTCAGACAACTGTGCCTATTTTCCACTCCAACTGGATGAATCGTCAGATATGGTTGACACCTCCCAGATGGTGTATACGTTAGAATGATATGTAGTGATTGTACGATTGAAGATGAACTTTAGAAGTTTATTCCACTGAAAGGACATACTATCTCATTCCAAAGATTACAAATTTCTGAAAAAATTCCAATGTCAAAACCGTATGATTGACATCCGATGGCACTCCAGCCATGGTGGGTTGCGATTTGGTTCTGGTTATGTTGTAAGATTGAAAGTTTTCCCCAATTTCTTCGTAACCATTGCATTAACCGTCAGCAAATATTATGTGAAAATTTTCTAAAACTAAACAATGTTATGAAAATTGAAGTAACACCCATTACAAAAAAGATTATTCAGAATCGCAGTCAATGAAATTGATTGCCAATATGGGGAGCTTCTTCTTGACTTCACTTCTGCTGGTTAAGGGGTTATATCCAGTCAAAATTAAAAGAAATCGATTTTTGCATTTCCAGAAGATTCATATATTTAAGAATATTCTCTGGAAATTTGAAGCCCATCTAATAAATATTTTGGCAGGTAAACCTGAATTTCTGGGGCCACGTCAGAGTATTAGGGAGCAGGTAGAGTAAGAACAGGAATAGCAACTGCAGCCACTGCACGCTCTACCGGAGGTGTCTTTTTCTACTATGTTTTATAGTATAATAGGTCCACTAGGTACTTCAAAGTTACATTCAGTTATAATTATTATTATTATATATGAATGTATTTCGTCAGTCTAAACAGCTCTGCCACGTTGTACAGTCGTGCGTTCACTTCAAGATTGGTTTTCGTAATTTGATTGTTCTATATTGGAATAAATTTTGTTTGAAAGTTACAAACATACCTCGTAAATCAATCGAAAAACTTCAAATTTCTAAAGGTAAAAAAAGAACACAGGCTTTGAAGGAGTTAAAAAGACGTCATTGTAATAATATTTCATAGGAGTGGTTTTCATTTATCAACTACTATTGATGGTAGTTCAAATCGAGTATACTTTTGAAAATATATTAGCGTCTGGATTGTATTAAAAAATTGATGTGCACCGCTCTTGTTAATGATGTCCCAAATGACCTCCAAAAATGGATTATCGGAAATCCAAAAGTATGATGTATTCTTATAAAGGATAGATTAGTTCAGGTATTGAATGAAGGAATCATAAAAATTTGATTTATAACCAAATGACGTCTCTTTAGAATAGTTATTCGTTTTTGACTGTGATTTTCAGATTAAATTGTTTTGAAATAATAGAAATCCTTTTTAATATTATTCCTCTGTTCAATATATACATCTGAGGAAATTATGTACAAATTCGGGACCGATCGGTTATGCCATTCCTGAGAAATCGAGATAAATCTCTTCGATATTACCGATTTGAGAAAAACGTGTAAGGTACTGGAGGTAAATATGGGCCTCCTTATTTTACACTCAGTTCACATATATATTTTGCGTTGAATATAATATTTTAATACGGTAGTGAAAACTCATATAATACATTATGTTATTCCTTTATTAATTATTTCGTAAGGGTAACTTAATTTAGAAAAAATTATTACATTAGTAAAGTCTTCTTTCGGCCCATATTATCCTCACAATGTTTTTATGGGCCACCTAAAAACATTACCCAGAATTGATAAAGAACTTTATTAAACACAACATATTAATACAAAACTAAAAAAATTATATTTAAATGAAATCTATTAGTAAAATAATTAATTTTATAACATTCAACGAAAAAAAATCCTAAATATTGAGCATAAAAAAGTTCAACAACACTCAAAATTTTCTGTATCATCCTCTTCTAAACCAACGCACTCCTCATGGTACCACGTATTGCAGTTAACACACATCCTCATATCTTTTGGTCATCAGATTGACAAGCAACACAAAACCAAGATTCAGTAGCCGCCTGTTTTTGGCACTTTGTGTAGAAGTTGAGGGTATGGAGACCTCGGAGACGAGTGACTTTTTACAGAGCTAAATAGGTCCTTTGTCACCTGCTGAGCTTTGTAATTTAATGCTTTTTGCGAATTGCAACTGTTTTAGTTGGGTTAAGAAGAGTCGGCAACATTTCTTTAAATGACGTATTTAATACATTTTTGTCTATGTCAGGAGACAGATGATTAGAATTTTTTTTTGTCCTGTGTGCTATAACAGCCAATGTCATATTATCTTCATCCGACGATAAATGAGTATCATAATCTGGTAACACCTGATCCTGAGTATTAGGTGTAGGACTGTTGTTTAATATGCTTCTTTTCATATTCCTTTGCGATGGCAATGAAGGCGCAAAGGCTGACTCATGAATTGCTTCTGAATTTAAAGGAAATAATCCTGTCGCTTTAAATCCATTTATAATATTATCTGGAGTCATACATTTAGGCCAAACTCGGGACAAAATAATATTAAATCTAGCCTTATTTAGTGATCTTTGTGGATTAGCGTCCCAGTAACGCAAAAGTTCATTGTCCCAATGAGCTTCAAACGACCGAAAAACAGCTTTGTCCAGTGGTTGAAGCTCATGGGTTGTATTTGATGGTAGGCAAAATAGAGTAATGCCAAGATTATCCGCCTTTTCCGCAATGGTAAAAGCCAAGTGGCTTGAGGCCCCATCAAATACAAGCAGCGTTAGACCATTATTACATTTATATTTAGAAAAATGCTCTAAGAAGGCAATAAAGAGTTCTGTGGTCATACTTCCTTTGGAAGCCATTTTTACCAATGCTCCATGTGGTAGATTGTCAAGAAACTCACTTTTAAGTCGCTTACCTTTGAATAGAACCATCGGTGGGATTGAGTTACCAATTGCATTACAGCAAGCCACTACTGTAACATTCTCTGCATGCTCTGGCGCTAACAAATGAACTCTTTCCTCTTCTTTTGCAGCGAGAACACGTTGTTGGTGGTGAATAGTAAGTCGGCATCCCTTCTCATCCATATTGTATATGTTTTGAGGTTTGTTTGTAAGATGCAAAGTCCTCATAAGCTCTGAGATCTTCATAAAATAATCCGATACAATTGTCTTGTTAAGTTTTTGCGCACGAGCGGGGTTCATAGCCTGCGCTCTTCTTGTTGACAAGTCTGGATTTCGTTTAATAAATAGCTTTAACCAGTCTTCACCCGCAATCTCTTTTTCTGCATTAAATTGGTTGGGAATGTTGTTGACTTTACAATATTTGAACATTTGACGACGGACTAACTTTGGTGTAAGAGGTAAACCAACTTCGCAATACCATTTTATTCGCTGAACAAAATCCCTTTCTTGCTGTACACTGAGAATGCTTGGGCGACCAAGTCGTTTTTCTGACAAACCATTGTCCAAATATCTTTTTAGAGTTCGTCTAGGCACTTTAAATTCCTTACTAGCAGCTCTTTGGCTTTGCCCTTCATTTATTGCCTTAAGGGCATTTTCGAGTTGAATTTGACTCCATTGCTTTCGCGGCCCCATCTGTAATAACAATTAAAAAAATAATTTTGATTTTATCGAATAATCTCCAAAGAAACTGAAGTCGGGCTATATGCGCCGCGGTGCATATAACCCGCCATAAACATGGCGGGTTATATATAAGAAAAAAAAATAACTTTTTACAAAAACGTTATAAAGTTCATCAAAAATGGTCTATACTACACAACTTACCTTTGCGTTATTAAAATCAAAACCTTTTATTTTCAACACTGAATTTAATTCGTAAACAAAGAAGAAAACTTATAAATATGTCTAGCCTCACGGTCGGTTGAACATAACCTAATTTACTATAAACATATTTTAGTTAGAGGCGCGATTCAACCAAATCTTAATTCACCGACTTGAAAGCAATTGTACACCGTTGCCACAATGTGTAAGAAAAAGTGTCATTTTAGTATTGTGAGCATTGGTCCATATTACCCTCCGGCCCATATTTACCTCCAGTACCTTATAAAGTTCCAGGAGTAGTTAAATTTTTTTCTTCAAATTACATAGTAGCATCTTGTCCATGGGCCATAAGAAGAACCCCTCTGCTGTATCAGCACTTCTTATAAGAGAATGTGTGGTCGAGAAGTTCTTCCTTCTTGAGTGTTCCCACGCGCTCTCGTCGCGGAGATCACCACACGCTCTGCGTCCTCTTTGTCGACATTATCATGAGCTCCGATGTTTAATGAAAATGCTCTAGCACTCATAAAATAAAATAATGATTGTCTACTTTCATTGAAAGTTCCAGCTGTAATGTAGGCCGCTATTTCAACAACTTAAGAGCCAAATGGAACAATTCTTGGGGTTATTCTATATATTAACTGTTTATAACTCTATTATTTTGAATTATTTCACAAATAGACACGTTTTCAAAAATTTTACGTTGTCAAGGTTTTCAAGAATTGGATATATGGCTTCAGCAATATCAACTGGTAGAGTTGGATAGTCATGGGTGAAAGAAGATAAAGTGTCTGTCGCTAATTACGCCATCAAAGCCATTTCGTGTTGAGGCTTTTTATCAGTCGAACACTAGTGATTATATGTTCCGAAAATTGCATTATACATATTACCCACAGAATCACAATAACTCTTATTGCCAAACTATAATAAACCGTCAGTTTATTTATTACCTCTAGCTGTATTTATTCATGTTTACTCTAAGAGTATTCTTCTTGCAGTTTTTCTTTTGCCTATTCAACTGTTTCTGTATTTTTTTAATAGCTAGCGGATTTGTGAAACCATTCTCTTCTGAACATGTTCGCTACATTCTTTTTCGACAACTTCAACTTCACAGTTAGGTCAGCTTTCAAAATCCCCTAATATGTTTTAGGCTCGCCATAGCCTATATTATTTTTATAATGAAATTTGAATTTTTCTATTGAACAATTAATTATTTGAATAACCGCATTGACTTCAATTTTACCTGAATGATCCTGGTGATATGCCAAACAACCATCTTTGTGATTATTATACAAATCATTAATTTATTCAGTACACCTTTAGGTGTCCGAACGACGTCACAATGTTCACAATATGAATTTTTCATAATCACATCAATGATTTTTCCAGTGATATATCCAATCAGTGATGTCACCCCAGACAAAAGAGAAACCGCGCTTCTCATAGATTCCGTCACCCAAAACTGTTAATTCTCAATTGTTTTCAACACTTAGACCAGGGTGCTCAAACGGTCGCTATCGACGGGTCGATGGCAAGTGCTTTTGAGTAGATCACGAGAAGAAAAAATTTTTAATAAGTAGGTAACTAAACTACAAAATTTATTATTAATAAAATAACACTCTGCTAGCGGGAAATGCGGCTTTATTGAAAGAACGCGCGGTACTGGTCAAAGAGAAGCCGTGTTTTTTATTCTTGCCGCTTTTCTAGAAATTTCGGGCGACGCGTTTGACAGGAACATTCGGGACTTTCGTTCACGCCGATATAAATGTTGCCTGCAGAAATTGTATTCATTCTGAATTGTAAGTTGAAGGCAATACTGGGTCGATACAAAGTTCATTATTAAATAGTACAAAATGAGTGCAGCGTAGAAATCTAAAACGTATCATTTTAATAACGATTGGGAGGAAGAGTTCTTCTTTTGTATGGTGAAGAATAAGTGCATTTGTCTTATTTGTCGTGCGTCAGTTGCAATACCTGAGCGTGGTAACTTAGAGAGGCATCATAAAACGGTTCATAAAAACTATGAGAAGGATTTTCCGCTACAAAGTGAATTATAAAATCGAAAGGTATAAGATTTGGTATCTTGTTTGAAGAAAAACCAAACCATGTTCAAAAGACTAGACAAACAATCAAAAGCTGCTACGATCGCGTCATTTAAAATATCTCATATATTGGCGAAACACAAGAAACCATTCGAAGATGGATTGGGTGTGAAGGAAGCATTTATTGAAGCGAGTGAGACTTCATTTGGAGATTTTGAAAGTAAAACAGAAATCATCTCTGCTATAAGAGAACTTCAGTAATCTCGTCCGACTGTCACAAGGCGTATTGAAGTCATGAGTCAAGGAATTGCAGATAAACTGAAACATGATATCATGAAATATACATACTTTTCTTTACAGTTCGACGAATCTACCGATATGGCAGACACTGCCCAGCTGTGTATTCGGATGGTATTCAATGACATACTGGCTAAGGAAGAGTTTTTGACAATTATTCCTCTGAAAGGGAAGACACGTGGCGAAGATTTTCAATATTGTAAAAAACTACTAGCTACCAATATATAGATTAGTATGCATTACAACCGATGGAGCACCAGCAATGACTGGAAACCAAAATAGTTTTGTGGCATTGTGTCGAGCTAATGAAGATTTCCTTCATTTTTTCATGTCATTGCATTATATATCAACAAGTTTTATGTTCAAAAGTTTTAAACACGGAGGAAATTATGGGCATTGCAACAATTATGAAATCCATTCGTGCAGGTAGCTTGCAACGGCGGCTCTTCAAGTTGCATTTGGAAGTTAGGAGTCAGCTGAACACAGTGATTTATTTCTTCACATGGACGTCAGGTTTCTTTAGTCGCGGAAAATTGTAAGAAAGGTTTCAAGAATTATTGCCCGAAATAACAGCATTTCTAGACGAAAGAGGTTATGACACTCAGATGTTGAAAAACGAAAAAAAAATCTAACCTAACCTAACCTCACCTTAACAGTCCGCCGAATACGCTCATATAACTAATGAGCAAAATAACCTTCAGGAAATGTGACTGATTTGGCATTTTGACTAACATCACAATGCACTTGGAGCTTCAAGGTAAAGGAAATACTATTATTGAGATGATTTACGCAGTAAACGCAGTCAGAAGTAAATTGCAACTTATGATAGATCCACTGAAAAGAAAGGATCTGAAACATTTTCCGTCTTCGAAAGCAAAGATTCCTCACTTGAATCATAATACGTATGAGGCTGAATTATCAAATATTTTGGGACAATTCGAAATGCGTTTTTATGATTGCAGTAAATTGGCAAATATAGCATCATTTATGATTTATCCTTTTTCATGTGAAAATATTGAGGAATTAGCTACTTAAATAGCATGTCAGTTCAATATGAACTCATGATCTGTTGAAAATGAGTTGGTGCAGATTATATCAGATATACATCTCAAAGCTACAGCATCTGATACAAATTTCTGGTGTTTTATATCTGAAGATATATATCCGAATCCAAGGCAAATCACCTTTCAACTGACGGCAATGTTTAGGTCAACTTAATTGTGCGAGTCTGCATTTTCTGAAATGAAGATAATTTAGTCAAAATATCGCAATCGGCTAACTGACTATCAAGTGTCATCATGCTTGTGATTAGCACTCAGTGGTGACGTACCATCTTATGAAAAGTAAGCTGAGGACATGCAGTGCTATGCTTTAACATCCAAAGTCACTTCTCAGTTAAGTTTTACTCCATATGTAACTCTTTTGTTTTGTAACAACCAATAAACTCGCAATTTTGAATAACTATGAGTTTTTTCATTGATATTATAAAGAAAAAGGAAACTAAACATAACCCAAACCTTGACTAAAATAATGTATATTGTGTGGAAAGCTAATATCTATATACGCTATATGTACAACTACCCTGCATCACGCATACTTGCAGCCTCTCAGAGTCGATCATAAGTAGTCTAAAACTATTGAGGAAGATCGGCAGCAGTTCAAGTTTGAGCTCCCCTGACCTAGACTTTCAGCAGTCACTTCCATGACATCGGTACAGGCTTCTTCAAACAGTCCTTTAGCTGCTATTGTCACAAAAAACTGAATTTTTCAACTCATAGGTGTTTGGCGTTAAAAAAGCAGGCATGTCCAACAGGTCGCAAAATTTAGCTACGCCTTCTAATCCTTGTCTCAGAATTCTCATCAGAAATATAATTCGTCTTTTTATTTCGTAAGAATGTTTCAGAAAAGGATTAGAACGAATAACACGATTTTTACACTACAATGATTTCAAAACCAAGTTCTGGGAAAGATGCTGTTTCGAATTTTCTTATTCCGTCACAAGAGTTTCATTTCACATAATCACTTACCACAGCAAATAAATCAATAAGATTTAAAATTGTGTATTCAATCGATGGACCACGTGAAACTAAAATCTCTTGCTGCATTTGAATCTTCTTACGTATGCACTAAAACTATTCTCATCCATCTCAGCTATCTTTGGATGAAGTAGAGAACGAGTGCCGCAACGTTTTTAAGGATGTCCTATCTGTCAGAGTTTAATTGTTTAAAGAACGCAATGAATGAATTCCGGAGCTGCGAGAATTAAATCTGACTTAGATATTTTGGTTTTCATGTAAACATTGCAGAAAAATTTTAGTGAATTCAAGTTGTAGCAATAATACATGAATGCATTTATCAAAAGCTTGACTTTTAGGAGCACAACCTGATCAACCTCGATACCAAGCATTTTCCAAATTTTTCAGAAAACATATTTCAAGATCCATTGAACCCTACAATGGTAAATTTCCCGTAGAAATTTCTTTCAACTTGAAGGATAACTTCAAAAATCTGTTCATGGAAATTGATATTGAAGAGTTTTCAACTTGTGCTATGCAAAACTTTGGCAGAGACATCGCTACAACTGAAGTCAAAGTGATTGCATTTCAAGTACAAAATGTAACTGATCTATAGTATGTAGAGACCAATATTCAGTCCTATGTCCTGTTGCATTGAAATCGAAAGCGTTGTTTACTTCAACCTATTTTGCCAGTCTTCTTTCTCCAATATAAAGTTTATTAAAACAAATACCTCAATCGGATTTCAGAAAAATTTTTGGGTATTTGAATGACTGTAACAAACTATACTGCAAACATTAAAAATATTGAGCGTCAGCCTTCACATTAAACATGTATTTTCCATCTACAATTCTTAATTTATAAATTATTCAATATAAATTGAACTCAACAGTGTCTTCATGACAAAATATTTCATTTCTAACAAATATTTTCTTCAGAAACAATGTGTTTTCTCACAGATTAAAAAGAATGCCTCATTTCTAAATAAAAACTCGTGCACTGATTTCAATTTTTATAACAAATGAATTGAAAGCTATTCAGTACCTTTAAGAAAAGATATAACAAGAGCAACTTCATAACTGATCTAATTAATAGATTCCCATGAGATAGATAGTGATCATGAGGTTGCACAGATACCATTACCCAACCTTTATTTATTGTTAAAATGTCAGATAAGTGGTCTGGTGAGAGCGTTGTCCTTCCTGTGTCTCAATCTAACAACCCACATTAACAAATAAAACGAATTGTGAAGTTGACAATATTTTAATAGCTGTATCGGGATCTAATTGATACAACAAGTTTTTTGTTAATTTTCTGGAAATAGATTATACCGTGTGCACATCCAAATATTATCTTTAAATATATAGTTTTCGATTAGAGAGATTCATTTCATAGTTATATTTTTTCAAATGGTACGCCCTCTGTTTCTGATCATTCGGATATCAATGAACTTACGTGCGGGTAATCCATACAACTACGTCCTTATTTCATTTTTATGTTAGCGGATAATATAACTATATTGCGATTTTTATGTTGGTAACACATATATCACCATCACATCATTCTCATGCCATAATTATTTTTTATTCTTCCTTCTTAAAAATTTTGAACCTACTCAAGAGCTTACCAATGATATTTTTTCGTCACGATAAAACATAATATGTACCATATCATACGTGAAGTGAAGCTAAACCTTCCCATATTACCCTATAACATAAATATATTCTTCAGAATTTAATTTATGGCAAGCTGCGCGGTTGTAAATTTAAAGATTTATTACAATTAATATATAACATCATTCATTTCAACTATTCATTTCAGAATATCAACTGGTAGGATTAAATGTCTACAATATATTCGATCTAAGCTTCTGTAATTACAACGAGCATGGTCTCCGAAATACAGGGTAGGGTGTAATGGAAGGGCGTTTTTGGAACGGGTAGTAAAGGTAACGGTGAGTGAGTACAGGGGAGCGACTGAGGTCATTCGACTCAGTCAGGAGTTACCATTTATTTTACAATGGTTATCTGGACAAGAGTTAAAATAAAATTGGAATATTTCATTAGCCCCGCAGAAGAGAAAATTGCCATAGACCCCTCTGACTTCTGGTCCTTCATCCAGCAAAAGGAAGGACAACCAAGAATACCTGGTGAGATGCGTGATGAAGATCGTTCCTATAAAGGAACTACCGATATTGCCGGTGCATTTGTCAATTACTTCAGTGATGTTTACGATACGCGAGATGATCATGTGATAGTGAATGATAACATTAATGTTAATCATCAGGACATTTTTCATTTGAATCTTATAAGTGAGAGTGACATAATTTCTGCTGCAAAAAAATTATCAAATAAGGATACTGCTGGCCCGGATGGATGGCGTTCCTAGTTTTGTGGTTAAATACTGCATACGGGTTTTTGCGCCATCTCTGTGTCATATTTTCAATCTTGTCTTAAAACAGGAGTATATGCTTCAGAATGGAAACTTGTGAAAATTGTACCTGTTTTAAAAAAAGGGCGACCCTGCGGTTATTGGCCATTATAGACCCATTGCCATATTATGTAATTTTTCTAAACTTTTAGAGATAATTTTATTCAACTGTATATTTTCTGCAATTTGGAATTGAGCAGCATGGCTTTATGTCGAATAGGTCTAGCATAAGTAATTCATTCGTTTTCTCTCAGCATATCATTGAGGTTTTCGATCGTGCCGGCCAGGTTGACGTCATTTATACGGATTTTCAGAAGGCATTTGATGAAGTAAATTATAGAATACTACTACATAAGCTGAAAACCAGATTCGGACTCTCGGATGCCTTAATCGCTCTTTATTTTGCAGTCTTATCTTGTCGGTCGTCGACAATTTGCTCAACTTGAGGGTTTCCACTCTTGCGAATTTGGGGCTACTTCCGGTGTTCCACAGGGTTCGAATATGGACCCTTTGTTATTTATTATTATCATAGATGATCTCCGGGATTTAATAGATATTCTGAAGCTGATGTATGCTGACGATTTGAAGATCTTTCTAGAAATCAAAACGAAAAGTGACTGTGAGAAATTACAGGAGGTTATTATTTTTGTATCTGACTGGTGTCGAAGCAATTGTCTTTACTTGAATGTGTCTAAGCTTAGTGTAGTGAGCTTCACTCGAAAGAAAATGATTCAACTGTTCAATTATGAAATATATGAAACATATTTGAGGCGATCCAATGGAGCTAAAGATCTAGGTATCATTTTCGATCAAAAATTACTATTTATACCGTACATTAACTACCTTTTTTTATCTGCTTCCAGACTATATGAATTCATAATTCCTAATGGTAAAAATTTCATGAACTCTTTAACTTTGATTCGTCTTTTCAAAAGCCTCGTCAGAAGCAAACTTGAATACGGCTCCATTATTTGGAATCCAATTTATTTATGTCATATGTATCACTTAGAGGCCATTCAGAGGAAGTTTGTAAAGTATCTTGCCTGGAGGGAGGATGGTGTTTTTCCAGTAAGGGAATGTGATCATGCTCCCTTCTTGACAAGATTCAAAATGACGTCCCTTGAAATCAGCCTTCTGGCTCTGAGGTTTTTATTTAGTCTCCTAAGAAACAGGCCAGACCGCCCACCCATAGTGGCCCAGTTGAAGTTTGTAATACCGAGGTTATCCTCGACGAATGAACAAATGGTTGCTCTTAGTATCCCTAGGACGAATGTATTCTTGCAATCTCCAATTTCGTTTATGTGTAGAACCTATAATTCCATTTCTGCTTTATGTGATATAAACTTTGATTAATTTTTCCCTTTGAGTAGGGTGTATTTGAACAGTTCACTCTAGAATTCTGCAAATTATTTTTTAGTTTTTTTATCATTAAGTATTCTTCTTGCTGCGCTTGAAATCGGTTTATTCTGCCAATATGTTTAGTATTTCCTGTAATTGGGTTTTACCTGTTGGAAATAAAGAACTTATTATTATAAGAGAGCACCGTGCGTTCGCAGTTGAATAGGATTTAAAATCGGGAGAGTCTGTCATTGTCGTGCAGCGGTGCTTTTGGCAGCGCTTCAACATTGGCCGTAACCCTTCAGTTCCGAAAAGTGACATAATTATCCGATGGCTACAGAATTTTAGAACGAGTGCATCTGCAATGAATCCGAAACTTTGAGGTCGTCCCCTAAGGATACCAGCTTCCGTGGAAAGAGTGACACAAGCTGTAATTCAAAGCCCAGAGCGCTTCGTACGAAAACGAGCTGCAGCACTCTAAATGAGTAGTCGAACTGTTCGCAGAATTTTACACCAAGACTTCTGCTTTCACCCCTATGAACTCATGGATGACACCTGAATAAAGTAGATTTTGCACAACGGCAGCAGTTTGCCAAGTGAATGCAAATGATTATCGCTGATAAAAATGAACCAGTAATGATGATGTGTGATGAGGCTCATTTTTATTTAAGTGGTTCGGTTGATAAACAGAACAGTCGATATTGGGCTGCATCAATTCTCACCTCACAATGATGAAGTCACCGTTTGGTGCGCTATGAGCCGTCTTGGGGTGATTTGGCTGTATTTTTTCGAGAATGAGAGAAAAGCAACCGTAACTGTAAACTCTGAGCGATATGTTTTATGCTGGAAATTTTTTTTCCCCCAGAATTGCGACGAGGAATGAACAGAAGAAATGTCTGGTTCCAACAGGATGGTGCCATGGCACATAGAGCAAGAGCCACAATGGAAGTTGTGCGTCGCATTATTCCTGGTCGTGTAATCTCTCGTTTCGGTGATGTGCCGTGGCCTTCCCGTTCCCCGAATCTCACTGCTTGCGATTATTTTTTGTTGAGATACCTGAAGGCTAAGGTCTACAACGATAAGATCTGCAAGAGTTGAGGGAAGCCATCACAAGAGAAGTTAGGGCAATCGACAACGATTTGTTTTAGCGGATGATGCAGAATTTTGGGAATCGACTACAGCAATGCTATGCGGAACACAGACGTCATCTACCTGATGTCATTTTCAGAACGTGATTCTTTCCACTTTTTCTACTCTAAACGATAACATTTATGCTTTCATTTTACGTAATTAAACATGTTCTACGTTGAAAAACAGCTGAGTTATTCTCATTTCAAAAACGCCCTTCCATTACGCTCGACCTTGTACCATACCTGACCCAGAGATGGCGGTAGTTATTTGAGTGATATTTGTTCAGAATCAAGAAACAGAATCTCAACAAGTTTTGATAGTATTTATTTATGATCTCATACATTGCACAAATGGGGCCAATATATACATATTAAGTGAGTCAAACCAATGATCAATCCTTCGATGATACAGCAGCATATCTAGAAAAATTTTTACAATAATACATATTCCGCATTATTTTCGAGCGATTCTAGTTTTAAGGTATAGTATTTTAGTAAATAGGACCTTAATAGTGTTGAAAATCACAACCGTTTCGAGTTAGTCACAACCTGATCAGGAATAGGTAGTTGGAGGCCTGATAATCTCACATCACTTTCAATTTACAAATGGTCCTAACCAGATGTACTCGTGAGAATGAGATCAGTACAATGCGGCTTCTAGATAGAGATATTCCAGATAACCCAAAAAGTTCATACAAGAGGAGTCCTGCATTCGTGGTCACACCTGAATCTTTCTTCCAGAACAAAATCCGCATACACAACAGCATCGACACAAAGAGGCACCTGTTATCTCAAGACCTTCTTACAAGAGGCGTCCACCAGCCAAAGTTCCCAAGGAATTTGCAACATAATCTGCTAACCAGAGAAGTATCCGCACACATAGGGGCATCCAGACAGAGAATCACCTGACATTTTAAAAATTATAAACGAGAAGCATCATAATTGAAA
Source organism: Cryptolaemus montrouzieri (assembly GCA_013387265.2). Lineage (NCBI taxonomy): Eukaryota > Metazoa > Arthropoda > Insecta > Coleoptera > Coccinellidae > Cryptolaemus > Cryptolaemus montrouzieri. The sequence continues at coordinate 46,125,252 of JABFTP020000185.1, read as the reverse complement.
GACACTTGACATATTAGGAATTCCATACGACCTGTGTTCAACAAGTAAGGTTCCTAAGGAATTCACACCAAGATGAGAAGCTTCCATCTACTATAAGCATCATCAAAGCAAATCACTAAAGATCAACACGCATTCATCCAACTGTATAAATTAAACCACGATCCATAACTCAGAGTTCGACAACCAAGAGACAATGTATACATATTCAAATCTGAGACTAAAACGATCGATGTTTCCAGCATGCGCCCTCTGATGTCCTGTTCTGAAGGTCTAGCAGTATATTAACAATCATAACCAGATTGCAAACAGATTGACAACAAGTTCATGGTAACGAAGACTATAGAAGCTTCCATCTATTTCTTTGCTGTCCATTTTCTTAGGTGATGAAGCATATTTAGAAACATGAAACAGATTCTAACATTTTTATAACTTTCAATTATAATCTCATACCATACTTAAATTTTGGCAATGATTCGATAAATATTGAGTTCAAACCAATGACCGAATCTTTGATGATACAACAGAATATCTAGATGAAATATTTGCAATTATGCATATTCCGATTTATTTTACCACGATTTCAACTTTTAGATTTAACTATGTTAGTACATAAGGATTGAAAAGTATTAATTAAATAACTGGCTGAATAACCGGATCTAGTGAATCACCATCTGAATGAGCAGATGGATGTCTGATCGACTTATCTGAATTTACATAGCTAGGGATACCGATTGGTGATATTCCGTGAACCTCAGATCAGTAGGAGATAACGAGCGAGATTCTCAAGGAATTCACATCAGGATCTTTCATCCAGAAAAGCTTCCGCACATACAGGGGCTTCCAAACGGAAAGACACCCTAAATCTCAAGAATTTACACCTGGATTCTCTATCTATGGAAGCATCCGCACTCACAGGTGCATCCAATCAGAGGAGTCACCAACATCTCAAGAATTTAATTTAGGGTGTATCCAAACACAAAAACTCTCGACATTTCAAGAATTTCATATAAGAGACGTCCTAGAAGCGAGTTTCACAATGAATTTATACGAGGATCATCCAACCAGAGAAGGATTGCACACACAAGAGCGTTCAGACAAAAAGGAAACGCACATGATAAGAACTCCATACGATGGACATCCAAACAAGGAGGTACCTGACATATAAGACATTTCATACGAGAGGCGTTCAACAAGCAAAGTTCCCCATGAATTCACACCAAAACATTCCAACTGGCGTTGTTCTCCAAAACATACTCGACAAAAAGCGTCCATCTACTAGAATCATGATCAAAGCTGATTACTAAAGACTAAGACTCAAACACACAACTCCTCCCAAAATCAAACTATCATCCATATGCTTCGACGTCAACATTTCCGAACAAGAGACTTTGTGTGCAGATCCATATCTGGCAGCATATCTAAAATCAATTAAATTCAAAGCAGCAAGCTGCGTTATTGAACGAAGTAATATTTTGGAATGCATCTCCAATTTTTTGCATCATAATACAAATAGACCAGTCTGTGGTTAAAGACAATTCTATTATTTATTGAAATGCATTTGTATTTTCTGACTTTTCGAAATTAATGTTCATTTTAAGTTTTTTATTTATTTTTCAGAACTTTTTAAAGTTTGGCGTATTTTTGAATCCATTTTCCTTTCTTGACAAATACTATAAACTATACTTCTGAAGAATTAGAAAAAAGCCATTGGAACGGTTGCAAATGAGAAAACAACACGAATAGATTTAACAGTTTTGACACAAAATAAAAAAATTGAAGTTTATCTGCTTCAGAGACAAAATATGAAATCAAGTGTACAGGAAAAGAGCGCTGAATTGGATGTAAAAAAATTTTCTGTCAACAATCATGAGGAAAAAGTGGTATCATCTATGCCATATTCAACCATAAGATTCAGACGAGGAGTGCGATAGAAGAATTGACTTTTGCTATTGAATCCAATATAAATTGACAAAAAATGAAAGTTTTTTGATATTTATTTTGTTGCGTATTTCATGAAAATATAAAAAATGGAATAAGGATGGAATTGGATGAAGCACCTTCACCTTATTTTATTAATTTCGAAATAAAACACCAAGTTTACAACAACTGGATAGGTCGAGGAAGTAATGTCCAATGGTCTCCAAAGTCTGCTGATTTTGCATTAATGGAATTTCATTTATGGGGAGCAGTAAAAACTAAAGTATACTACAAGAGATGATATGATGTTAAGTATTCGAGAGACATTCCACAATAACGTGAGCAGAAATTTTGTGCATCGAAATGAAATGTGCATCCGAGAAGGAAGTTGACACTTTGATATTGTTTCTAACTGAACCACATTTGTGAATTTCAGTATAAAATTTGATATAATTATGTGAAAATTCTAGTTTGGAATACTAATTCATTTTAATTCAAATGAAGGTATCTATCCTAAAATATTCCAATGGGTATTGGAACTATCTTTTATTTGCAGCCACTAAATCATCGTGTTCTATTTGAAGTAAGAAAAATAATGAAGTTTGAACCTAAACTAAATTTAACGTTCGTTACAGAACAGCCTGTATAGCTGCATCAACAATCACTTAATGTTCAGGGATATTTCGGCTGATGTAAATAATTTAGTAATATATATTTATATATATATATATATATATATATATATATATATATATATATATATATATATATATATATATATATATATATATCCTTGAGGAACAATGAATAATCCCTCCTGACAAGAGCTAGTTTCCAAATCTGCCCGCCATGCACGCAGTCCCCAAGAGCCACAAAAGTGCAACTAAGCAGGATGCCGAAAAACGAAGCGGCAGACTTCAGTTTCGCCCTTATTAGGAGTTCATCAGTGTCGCATATCGCTTCTCAGCATCCTATCAAGTTACATCGGGGTACCCTATCGATTCCAGAAAGGACGCACTTCGTACATACGTACGAGAGTCGCCCTCTATGGACCGACACGGCGAACCCGCTACCGGACTTCGAGAAAGATATAAATATAAAGATATAAATAACAAACAGATCTGAGAACGTTGAAAATTCCAACATTTGGGAGACATCTTTCGCCGTTCCGTGAATCACATCAGCGGTAGAAAATGAGCAAAATAATCCCGCTAAAATAGTGCTCTGAGCCTATATATATATATATATATATATATATATATATATATATATATATATATATATATATATATATATATATATATATATATATATATATATATATATATATATATATATATATATATCTTTCGAAAAGAGAGGGTTTACAAAAATTTGAATAATTGTATTCAAAATAAATGCTTATATCTATAATTTTGGTGTGTGTTAGAAAAAAACACAAGTGTGAGCCTCAGGAAATGTAACAGGGGAACCACACTATCTTGTATATGATTCAATAAACGAGTGAAAAAACCTGAGGAAAAAACTCGTTTCCCTGTCGCTGTTGCACTAGCAATAGCTTGTCTGTTTATGATGTGTTAGTGTCGTGTGTACATAAAGAGTACCAAAGATTTTTCTGATTAGCCGCTTCATTCTCTCTTGCATTTCATGATTTCCAAACGAAGACAAGGGTGAACGGAAGGGGGTTTGGGACAGGAATCTGTAACAATGGAAAAAGAAAACCAGCAGAAAAATATTTCCACAATCATACTTCTTATATGCCTAAACAAATCTAAGAAAAGATTTCACATAGCAAGCAAGGTCATGAGAAGGACTAAGGAGATAATGAAAAAAATACATAATCTGCGATATTTCCTCCAATTCCATCTCTGTTTGACCAAGGGAGCCCCGATGGCCAGGTTCAGTCTTCCAAGTGATGCCGATTATGATCTATAGATGTTTTAGAATCATTATGGACCCAATAATCTGGGTTGATATCGCCCATATATTATTTCTTCGTGGAACTTGTTTAATTTAAAGAAAAGTTTGCGAAAAAATTTTGACAGTCGTTCGAAAAATATGACATTTGTTTTTGGTAATAACAATGACGTACTAAGACGATTCATGTAGATACAAGAGATGTTCGAAAAAATTACATTTCCACAAAATGTCGATTAATCCGAAAACGGTTCAGATAAGGCTCATACTGATTTAAATGAACTCACCTTATTTCGGTTCAACACCTTCGAAAATAGGGAGCAACATTGTCCGTCCCATAAAACATAACTTTCTCTTTGATGAGATACCCTGCATATTTGAATGAAATTTGGAAATAATTTAAGGCAGTATTTTTGCAACAACTTTCTTCTTTTATATACTTCTTCAATATATTCAACAGGAAGTAATAGTTCGAGTACGCACGAAATAGTCACTCAGTGTATTGCAATAAAAGCAGATTATATGTCTAATTACAACTTATTATGTTTGGATACTGCAAGAAGCAGACGATGCTGCTCTCATGAATTAAACTTACCACCTCTTTTTTTCGTAAAATGAAATTTTCAAATAATCTCTCTCGAAGTTTATATTTCTTTACGATATGTTTAAATGATGTTATTCAGAATTTTACGTACTTTCAATCATCGGCAAAAATTCGATCAAGGAGAAATTATCCTCTAGTATGAAACTCCATAACTGCCTGATTTATCTCTCCATATCCTCGAACTTTGGATATGTAACAGACTATTGGATGCATAATGACCATTTATTTTCGTAATGTGTGAAATGGCAACTTAAAAAGCGATATTCGAGTGTAAACCAAAAATGCTCGAATTTTGAATAGTAATGTAGAATTTCTGAATTGAATTTTGTCATGAAGATAAACTCCATCAGATAGTTAAGTTCACTCTCAATGATAGAGTCTTTGATTCATGGCGCTAGATGATCTTTTGCAAGAGATATAATGTATATAATCTTCAATTTACTGGAAAAAATTGAGTGGTGAGCAAGTGAAAGAATAAGAACAGAAAAATATTGAATAAGCACTTACTCAGTGCTGGGTGTTACCTTCTCGACCTCCTATCACGTCTTGAATGAGTTTTGACCTTTGATAAGATATGAATGTACCCTTGGTAGATTCTTGGCCACTCTTCTTGAAGTGCCTGATCTTATTTTGAGATTCTGCGAAGCAGGGACGCGCTTCCTTTACCTTCAACCCATCGTGTCCCACATATGCTCAATCGAATTGAAAAAAGAGCTCTTTTCCGGCCAGTCTATTCTCAATATTTCAAGCTATCAAGCTAATCGTTGAGTACCCTTGCTGTATGAGGAGTAGTATGATCGTGCATCAGCATGAAGTTTTCGCCCATATTATGAGTGAAAAGTAGAACTTGAGGACCTACAACTTTCCGTATCTACCTCCTATCAGTTAAGAATCTCCTGCCAACTCTAATTGATTTTTAATTTTTCTTCCTCCATATTGTGATGCCTCCTCGAACCATTATGGAGCCGCCTCTATAAGCGATTCTTGTAGCTCACCAAATCGACAATAATTTATGATGATGCCCATCTGAAGATTCAAAGCAGAAGCTAAATTCAATAGAGAACAGAATATTTCCTCATTCATCATTAGCCCAAAGCTGGCGAATTGAGGACACGCCCCGCAGTGTATCCTATTCAATTCTGACTCATTGAAGGTCCTTTGGAACGAAGACCAATTTTTCTGAAACGCCTCATTTACTGATATTTGCCCAACTTCCTTCTACCTTTTCCTTCCCTGTACAGCAAGATCTATCTCTCAAAACAGTCTTGAAAAAACTACAATCGTAAGCAGTCGTTTTCCTTCTTCGTCCTGATCCTTTTCACCTTACGAATTCACCAGTCTTTTGGAAACGCGCCCATGCCCTTCCTGAAGCACCAATTTATCGAGCGATATAATTTTATGATATTCCATAAACCATTAATTCTATTGCTCGAGCAGCATCAAATGCTGAGGAAACCATAATTGAGAATCTTCTACAATTGATTTTAACATCAACTAATTGGTGTTGATGTACCAGTGCGTGTCAAAATGACATAAAACTTGTTTTTACATCATGTAGCTTTTTCCATGGCACTCTTATCTAGAAAATAATGATATGCTTGCTGCGTAGGAAATTTATGGCGCTCTGTATGAATTCTGTTATATTTTTTGAAAATAAAGCGATATCGTCATGAATTAAACACTACTTCATTGAAAATGAATGTAGCTTTGTAATGAAGTGCATTTTCATGAAAAAATTCAGTTTAGCAACTCTACAGAGCGATTAAAAATTTTTGAAAAATAAAATTTCCTTGGTTTACTGTTGTATATTTGTAATATATTGTGTTAAGTAGTCTGTAACATATCCAAAATTCAAGGATATCGAACATAATCTGAGAGTTATGACCGTTCAAACTTAAGGATATTTTCTGCTTGAATGTATAACGTTTTCAAGTAGATATTATTATTAAAAAACGCACATATTTGAAACCAATTTATCATAAGAATCTTAGACAAATATCCATCTGATCTTGAACTCCAGCAGTTATAGTTATGTAAATTTTTCATGATATACAAGGACAATCAATCACGAATAAGAATAAATTTGAAATAAAGAGCAGTCAATAACGCGTGAAGGAGATTTATGAAACATGTCAAATTTATTAGCATATTGAAATATGGACTATCAATTTGTGACCACACGAAGTCACGGGAATACTTCTTGAGTAATTATGTAGCCGGCACCGTAACAGCTACCGCAATAGCCCCAAATTATTCTTGCATATTGTGATATGCATGCTTATGGAATTATTGGTTCGATATATTATTTACAAAATCATTATTTCAAAATGATATAGTTTACTTAAATTCATGTTTCAACATTTAGTATACTACGAAATATGAATTCAATTTTTTTAATCTACTGAAATAGTTTACACCATAATCGAAAGCATCACCCTGATAGCCTTGGTATTGAAATTTCTATGAAAATACCTGTTGAAATAAGATCAATAGAAAAGGTGGAAAGTTACATTATATTTATTTATCGTGAATATTATGATTTTCTTGATATTTTCATATACACAGACCACAAAAACTGTCGCATCACTTGGTATTCTGAATTCCACAATCGATTAAGCAGCTCGATCGCAGTTTCTTTGTCAACATATGTTTTTGGACATATAAGGGGAAAAATCTTATCTATGTAGTAACACTTGATTCCATATGATCTCAAACACGTCTGAATCAAGGATGAGTTTATTTGACTATCAGTATTCATTCAAATTCTCTTCAGTTTTCACGCTAAATTAATGCAAGTTTTCTGCGTTTCTTGTTGATTCTCGAATCTTTGAACTAATTGTAATGGCTGCTGAACGTCCTGGACACTATTTGAGTGATTATGTAGTAGTAAAAATTGTAATATTTCTAGAGGAGGGGCGAAGCCAACGTTACGTGGCTAACTTGTTGAATGTTAACCACAGTACTATTTCAAGAGCAATTAATCGGTACGATGAAACAGGAGAATATGGAAGAAGAGCCGGACAGGGAAGAATTCGGATAATAACATGATCGTAGGCTTCGTTTAACTGCACTAAGAGTTCAGCACTGTACGGCTAGAGTGCTACAGAACGAACTTGCACTTTCCAGAAATGTGCATATTTCATTACAAACTGTTAGGAACAGGCTCAAAGAAGATAATATCAGACCAAGGGTGGCTTCTACCTGGCCGCGTCTCACCAGAGAGCATCGAGTTGCAAGACTTCAGTTTGCGAGGGAACATGCAAATTGGGGTATTCCAGAATGGTCGAATATTCTCTTTTCCGATGAGTCCAGGTTCTGTCTAGTATCGAATGATAGACGCATGCCTGTATACAGACGACCTGAGGAACGGTATCAGCAATGCAATATCCGGCAAACCGAAAACTTCGGAGGGGGCTCAGTAATTGTGTGGGGAGGCATTTCTTTTCATGGTCGAGCTGAGTTAGTCCTAGTGCATAATAGAAGAATGACAGCGGCGAGATACATCGCAGATATCCTTGAACCCCATGATGTACACTTTTGCCCATTGTTTGGCGAAAATCTCATTTATATGCGTGATAATGCTCGATCGGCCTCCTCATGCAGCTAGAGTAGTTACAGAATTTCTGCAAAATGCCGAAATTGATATTTTAAGATGGCCTGCCAGAAGTCCCGACTTGAATGTCATAAAACATGTTTAGGACAACATGGGGTGGCAAATTCATCAACGTAGGATGCCTTGTAGAACACATCAATAACTAGAAAATCTGCTTCCTGAATTTTAATTTTTCATTAATTCCAAAGTTGTTGATATTTTCCATCATAAACTCATCTCTTTTGAATGATATCTTCTTATTTTACACTTTTGAAAGTTACCAAGCGGTTCTTGAATGACCAACCTATAGTTTATATAGTATTGTCGTAGAAGTAGGGTGATGCGACAAATTTTGTGGGGAGTGTATTTATATACTGTGTCAATTTCAGTATTTCAAATTTCTTTTTTGGTAGGCAACCCATTATTAACACATGCTTTTTCTTTATATGCTCGGATGTGCCAATAAAATTCAATGTTTTTTATATTTTTTCCTGCCTCTCTTGTTTCACTCAAGAGAAATAGAATAGAAGAACTGAATTGAGAATGTGCAAGGAACCAGCACATATTGATACCAGCAGCTGTTGATTAATTTCAGCCAGTAACATTTATTTTCGTTGAAAATTCAGATTTTCTATAATAATTCAACGCGAATCACGAATCTTCTCCTCGACAGCATATGCTGAAGCAGATGTATTAGATGACCTAAGTTGGACTTATACATGAGAAAGCCAAAAGCTTGGAGTGTCTCATTGAACTATGCGATGGTACAGGAAGACATTAATCACCTAAGCAAAGACGACCTCTGCTATCTGCTTATTTAAGAATTTTCTCGTTAAGCGAACAGTTTGCTACTGCTAGGCACCTTCGAATAAAGTTTCGACAGAACAGTGGAGTGCAAAGTGGCACTAAAACGATGCAAGAACGCCTCCCGAAATCTGGTTTGAAGCCTCGTCTCTAGCTCGAGGTCCAGCTCAACCCTCAGTACAATCGAAGAGCCCGATTGAATTCTGCCAGGTTACATGTCAATTGGTTGAAAACTGACTGGGAGTTTTGTTCACAGATGAGTTGAGATTTCAACATTTTCATTGCTATCATGTTCTAAAGTGATAATGATAAAGAATCGAAATGATAGATATGACCAGTGCAACTTTTTAACAATCTATGGTTTTGGTGGAGGTTTAATAATGGTGTGGGGAGGAATTCCTTTGAAGGACCGAACAGATCTGCTCATCCTAAGTAATGGAAAGCTGAATGCTCAGAGGTAATTTACAGACTTTTCAGAAGAACATGAACCATTTGCGGCAAACATGGATGGGAACTTTTTGTCTATATTCAATTACGCCAGACCTCACCGAGCTCATATCATTAGAAACCTCCAAGATCACTACATCGCTATAGTTTAGTGGCCTGCGGGAAGTCCAGAACTCAGTGCTATCGAAAATTTCTGGGAAGTTCTCAATAGAATATTAAGAAAACATCAAAACTAGTCAACTACCTTGAATGGGGTCCAGATCCTTCTGATCGAAATTAGGAACGAAATGGATCAGAATACTATATGGTGGTTGATTTTGAGTATGAATAGTAGATGTCATGCAGTAGTTCTTGCTAGGGGTGGAAATATCTGATTTCTGGGGACTTTGATTCCAAAAGTTTTACACTTTTCATTATAAGTTTTACTTCAATTTCTTTGACTAAAATTTTTCTTTCGATTGATCACAAGCATTCCTTGGTGCTGGTGGATTACTGAAAAAATAATTGTTCAACATACCTAATCTTCTTCTGAATAAACTTGCATTTTCAATTTTGTGCGTTCATTTCTTGGCACAGTAGAATTATAATACCTCATAGGTATATCCTAAGCTATTTTACATAATACAATGTGTTCCAATAAAAATTGATACATTCTCTAATTCTAAAGAAATCTAACCTAACTCAAAAACCATCATTGAAAAAAAGGTGAATGGCATTGAAAATACTTTTCAATTTTGTAGTCGAATATTTAATTTCTGATCAGCTAAATTATTATTACTTTAATTCTTTGCCCTAACAAAACCTTTTTTCAGTTCTTAAAGCTTGTTGTTTGTTGTTGTTATTTGGATTTTTTTACAAATGTAATACGTAAGACACATCTTCCTTTTAAATGCATTACTCATCTAATGATGTCACAATGTGGCGAAACGCGCCATAAATTTGTGAATATAGTGAAAGTTTGAACATCTTTTTTCATTCAATTGAAAAATCTTTCTCTAATCCCACTTCGCTAATTTCCTATAAGCTCTCCAAGTGATGTTTATATTGGAAATATAAATAGCATTCATCTCAACAGATTCAGAGTGTCAGATTTCGTTGAAAAGAATGTGCTATGCTATGAGTAAATATCAATGAATGAAATAAAAAACACTCCTCCCGTATATAGATACTCAACTAGTTCACCCGTTGAATTTATATTCATATATCCAATGCATTATATACTAAACGCCTGATAAGATTAAAGCCTCAATATTCTCTCATACATTGTTATGTTATGGCAGCTTCGAGTATAATTTTATGGAGTCCGGCTCATTAACCATTCAAATTTCAAGACTATTTCAAATTTGAAGAGATACATTCTCTTTTAAAATCTCAACGTTCTCAATTGAGCTGAGAAAATGAAAATAAAAAGTTTCAGCAACATAAAATCAATAAAAACCGCAAGATGAAGGAATTGATTCTAACAAATTACTGTGAACCTAAAACTCTGACATTTCTGATAAGTTTTTAGTGATTACTTATTTGAAATCCTCAAATTACTCTATAAGCCAGTCTTCTCAGGAAAAAATCTTGGATATTCCAACATTTTGTAGAATGCAATTCATTCCATTTTCAATTGTCAATATACTGGAATTCAATTTTATTTGACAGTTGCTTCATAAGACATTCTCTCAAAATATTTTATACAAAATCTTGAAATTTATTTGAGTTTTTGGATTAACCTAATCCTTTATATACTTGGAAACTCAATAATATTTATATTTGAATTTGTAGATATTCGAAAAATTTCTACTTTCAAGAAAATTGAGATTTCAATGGAAATATTTCAAAAGCATTTCAATATTTCATATTACTTGATCAGATTCAAAGAACACTGAAAATGTTTCTTCAAAAATTATAATCATTATATAAGTACTTAAATCTCTATCACATTTCAATGACATAACGACTCAAAGAAGACATGTTAATGACATTTCTCATTATAACTTGAACTAACAATATATAATATAATATAAGGATCTAGTCAGACACATTTACAAATCTTTTCGAAAGAATGATTATTTTCTAAGAGATGATTCGCGTAATTTGAAAGAATGAAAATTTTAGTCAAAAATAATGTTTTGCATCCTATTGCAGTTATGATAACAGATAGATAATAAATGGCATGTTGTGGATAACTTTCAATACTCTCGCGAATCATCTCTTTGAATACTCCAATATAAATGTCTACGAAAACATAATGAAGTACTTTCCAGAATCGCAATTATATACCGAAAAACCTCTCACCTAACGTATGTCACAAAAGTCTTGGGAAAAAAATCGAATACATAAATCTATTACTGAAAAAAACTTTATTGAATTGATTATATCATAAGGATTTCACGTCATATCTAAACTCTATAAAATCGTATTTAAAGGATTGATAGGGGCCCGTTCTGCTCATTCGCGTGCAATTTTCTCCGAACACCTCCCATCAGTCTTTGGGCAACATCCACATCGATTTCTCGTATCTTCTGAAAGATTCTCTGTCTCAAATCTTCTTCGTTTTGGGCTTCCCATCCATTATCATAGACTTTCCTTGTCAGTAAATCCCAAAACTCTTCGATTGGTCTTGCTTGTGGAACGTTTGGGGGGTTATCTCCGCGAGGTACAAATGGGATGTTATTTAGCCTCTAACCAATCTCTCTTAACTCGCGCATAATGGGAAGACGCCAAGTCTGGCCAAATCATTATTTCGTCATCAACGTGATAGGTATTGAAGAAATCTAACAATTTTGGGAGACATTTTCCAGTATATAGGTTTGCATCAACAGCTTCGCCTCTCACATGCCCTACATATGGTCTTGAAACCCCAGCTTAAGAAACAGCACACCAAACCAAAATCTTGCCTTCAAATTTTTTCTTTGTTTTGAATTTTATTCGTTTGGAAAGTTTTCTATGTTACTTGTATAGGTACCAGCATATAAAATATTTTTCATCATCCAAAATTATGGTTCTGTCATTTGCGAAGTGAATTCTTCTTAAGGCGCGGCAACGTCTGAGAATATTTCCAATTGATTCTAGGTGATTTTTGGACACTTACCCTTTTTACGATATATTCATCCCACATTCAGTAATTCTCGCCTTATTGTCTCATGAGAAGTACAAACCCTTTTGCATAATTTTCGTAATGATGTTCCTATTATGTCTCTTGCTCTTTCTAAGAGTCTGTTTCTACGGATTTCATACAGAGCCCTCAGTCGACCACTTTTATGTAAATTCAAGCATGGTATTCTTTGCTCACATTCTTATTACCCGATAAATAGTTGTCTTAGAAATAGTTTGACCACGAAAAATGTTGATGATTTCACGCTTAGGAACTCGCCCAACTGAATTGTAAATACTTCTTCGAAGTTCAAATTTGTAAGCCATTTTAGCGAACTTATTCAGACTTTTGACAAATAAATCATAAATGAGATCTGTTGATCACCGCAACTAGATCTTCCACGAATTGCGGAGAACTATGCATGAAAAAGCTTTTTCCCAAGACTTTCGTGACAAGTTATCAATAGCGTATGAAATCTCATTATTTCTCTCATTTCTCTCATTATTATTTTTTGAGTTAGTCTCAATTGATTGCATACAGAATTGTAAATGTCAAATATCAAATATATAAAACATGAAAAATCATTTCTACAATATGCTGTAACGAAACATACATTAAAATAGATAGAAAAACATCAAATTAGGTTCACTTACCTTTGAAACATTACTTTGGGATTATTGAAGAAAAAACCTTGATTATATTACATTTGACAAAAGGAATGTATTTGTATGACTCTAAAGTTTATGTTGATACTATGTTTCTATTATCCTCCTCACCTCTCATGTAGACAAGAGCACCTTATTCTAGATATTCGTCATACTAACATTCTGAAGAAGCCGGCTCAAGTGATGACGTAAGGAGTAAAAAGGGAACAATTCAATACGCCTTCCTTTTTCAGATTCTTTCCTTGAATATCAAGGTCTCACAAATGGTCGCAAAGTCGTAAATTAAGTCGTAAAATGACTACTTCTTTCCACGAATCTATTGCGAGATATGCTCGAATATTTGGATACGCGAATCATATCACCCGGTAACCACATATGAGATCAACGAATAAAAGAAAAACTCCATTGCTGGACGCTCGACTATCATTGATTTTATCATTTCTTGACGTGAAATTTGACGAAACTGAGTGGCGGGGGTAACTCTGAATCGAGTACGATTTCTGAATAAGATGAATTTGAACGTTAATTCATCGATTAAAACTCAAATTGAGGAAAGAAAACGCATACAATTTCTAATAGGGAGGTATCGAAATATATATCAATGCAGCATTTCCAATCTAGAGATACGATTTCAAACAACTCGAAAGCGCCTATTTCGTAGGTTTCGTGACGAAACTCCATATGGCCTAGGAAAAGTCGTCTTTTCCGTCGTTTTCGGCGGTCGCTCGAAAAGGGCCAACTTTGGAGGCGGATTTCTCCGGAACGGATGGAAATATCGAAATAAGACTCCGCTATGGGAACAGAAGAATTCTCGGGTAGCGTTACTCTTTCAGAAATCGCGACTCGATATCCGGCCGTTTAGTCTAACTAAGACTCCGCTATGGGAACCCCCAGCATCGAAATCCTCTCGGAGACGTGTTTTTTCAAATTTTTCGACTGCGTAAGAAACGTAATCCTCGTTCAAAAGGATCGAATTTTTGTTTTCCGGCGAATTTCCACACAATTTCACCAGATGCAGCCCCGGCGCGTTATCTTCTTCCTTTTTCAAGGAGCCCTAGTGCTGCGCCCGGATATTGCTTGGACGCTAACCGGACGTGGTCTGAGGAAGAAAGCCCAATTCTCCGAAAAAATTGTCCACTATTTGAAGAAAAAATGTCTCCGTCCAAAAAATCGTCTCTAAATATCCCTTGCAATCTTACACCATTTGTCTACGCCTATTCCTTACAGTTTTAGTATAGTTAAATTATATACAACACAATAAAAATATTAATTCGTACTGCTCAAAATTACAGGTATTATAATCTCAATGACTGGTTTCGATGTAGCACAAGTTGTAATCATTACGTTAGGCGGGACCAGTTTCATAAAAATAAACAGTATAAATCCCATGTTCTCGATCCGGAAGAAGGAAAAACGAAATCCCCAATTTCGTCTGTAAAACTGAAATTCAAGTACTCTTTCTTTAAAAACCTGATTCTTCATGAAACTTGAAATGACACCGCATCCATATTTAATTTCAAGAACTGGAGGCTGTAACTGAGGTCATCAGAAGTAATTCAATAGGATTATAAAGGTCACTTGTAGGTGCAGTCCCTTCCAGTAAAATAACATTTTATGTATGTAACAGCAAAGATAAATTGCAAATCTCTGATATGCAATATAATATTAGCCTAGCTCTAGTGGAAAATAAAATAAGGTCAGTCGGATGGGTGGAGTACGGACATAAAAATGTACGACGATTTGGAATAATAAGAGTTATTTTCTTCGCATTCGCGTTTGAATTCAGTTCTTCAATTCAACTTCTATTCCTTGATGCAATACGATGATCTTTGATATTTCTTATACGGAATGGTGGAATTATTAGAATTAATAGTGAACATTAATTAGCAATAAAAGTCCATGGGAACTATAACATAAATTTTACCCACTATATATGTCGAAGAATGGCAGATGAATTCAAATGAGAATATAATTAGAGCAGCATGAGTCATGACTACAAAAAGTTGAATTTCCTTCCTGGGATGAGCTTTATATTCAACCATATACGAAACATCCAGAGTTTCATTTCTCGAAAGGAATTATACGCGTTTTTATTTATATTGTTAAAGCATCTACGATAGTCTAAGAGTGCTTTTAGTTTGCATTAACGAAACTCCGCAAGGAGTGACATTTATTGATCTTTTTCGAATAAATTGTTTAGTTTCTACCAGAACTAACATTCATAAGCGAAAATATAGGCATAAATGAGTTGAATAAGGTCTAATGGCTGTTGTGAATTCATTTCTTGGATGAAAACTTGAATATAGTTAAGGTGTTTTTACTTAAACTAATGAACCTTTACCCATCTAGGATCCTCATTGCATTGAGCTTGCAAAACTAATGGTGAATTATTCATACTAGAACAGAGAATCAGAATTAGTGATGAACGGTTATCCTTCAAAACGTTCGGTCTCAAAATCAGCTAACTTCATGTTTGTAAATTTTACTGGAGGAGAGAAAATTCGGACAATCACAATTTTTAAAATGAATTTGTTATTTTCTGATTAAATATAGGTATCCCAACGTGAAATTGGAGTAGCTTTCCATTTCCACTTCAGTGGAATTCAGTACAATGTCTATGTGATTACGCTTAAATAATTTGGCATGTGCTGGTTTCGTTCAAAAACTCGATTTTCTCAGACTTTTTTACTATATCTTGAAAATGATTGATACTAACTATATTTAAACAGTTCAGTTTCCTTTTTTTATTTGTGACTTTTGGAATAATTAAAATTTGTATTTTTCTACAAATCAACTGACAGTTCTAAATTTGAGGAATGACAACATTCTTCATTTTGATTCAACAACTTATTCAATTACTGGGTTCTTCTAAATTTTCTAGATATATGTCATATACAATATGCAATACCTGTTTAAAACTACCTTGGAAATATAGCGCCGCCATTAACGATACTCCGAATCTATGGCATGAGGAACAAAAACGGATTTTCGGCTAAAAACCCGGATATTTATTTCTCAATAAATTTTGAATACGAATACAGGCTACATGTGAATTCATATCCATACTTTATGTTATTGAGTGACACGTTTCTTTTCTCAGCAGGTAATTGAAAAATTAGTCTCATGCGGACAAAAGAAACATCCAATACAATATTCAAGTATTAACAGAAATAAACTGGGAACTAAATGATATAGTTATAACTCTAATATAGTTAGATATAGTTCTGTTTATTTTTAATGCATATATTAGTGAAGATTAAGTCGAAACAAAAGAAATATCATTAATGAAATATCGATATTCTTAGAAGTGACATTATCAGAATTCGAAATATATTCAATTCGAATACCAGCTAGGGCTCCTGAATTCATTCTAATCACCATGAGTTCTTTTTTCTGACTTTAGATATTTCTCGTTTTTTTCTCATATCTCGCTAAACACCTTTTCTTTCTAGCAGGAATTTGCGGAAATCAACACAGTCATACCTTCTGAAGTTGCATTTTGTTTCAATTATCGAGGGTACTGTCTAAGGGTTGAAAGAGTTTTTGTCTCTAACTTAGTATTTCATCACCTCAGACAACTTAAATTTGAGCAGACAATAGCTTACCAAGTTTATAATTTCGATTTCGAATTAAATGATAGTTGGTATTTCGAGGAATAAAACTCAAGGGCACTACTGATAAAATAACTCATTTTGAGTGTCTATCATTCAATTATATATAACCTTAGCAAAATTTGTCTAACATTTTATTTCTGCAGATTACTGTAGCCTATAGGACGACCAAGATATCGTGAAAAAGAAATTCATCTTTCTTCAGACTAAGATTTCATTTTTCCACTTTCTCTTTAAAGATGAGGTAGAATGCCATTTCCTCCTAGAGGTAAGGTTAACGCGTTCGAGTGAATTTCCATTATTCTTCCAGAAGATATAGTTAACCTGAGTCAAAAGTTTTCGATTTACCACCGTATATAGTTATAATTATTATGTCAAATACTTTGAGAATTTACAGTCGACAATATCATTTTGATTGTTGTTTATTATAGTGTAGATGAATATCTACAGATTCCGTGTTTTAAAGCCATCTTAGAATGATTCAACTAGAAGAAAATCGCTCATGTGGAAGTCAGTTGACATATTTTTATTTATACTATCGAAATCTCCTAGACTATTCTATGAATATTCATCTGGGATCCATCTTTTCCTCCTTGGTCAATATGAATTTCCTCATCTAGGGTGCTACATATGAGGTGTATTTGCAAATATTTGTCCTGGAGATACCAATCTTTTTCATGTGCTATTACTAAGTGTATAAATCCTTCAAAAAGTCTAAAACAAAACCTTTATCTTTCTCTGATTTCTTGGGAAATATTTTGAATACCATGTCACATTACTAAGAGGGTTGGTTGATTACAGTGCCTCGAAATACTTATATTTAGTTCTACAAAGTCTTATACACTTGCTTCATATTTCTAAGGCATCTTTTTAGAAGACGTAGAGAAAGGTTTTGACATAACTCCTCGACTATTTTATTTCCAATCTAGTAGAGCTTTTCGTAACTCGATTTCAATATGACAGAAATAGCTACCTCCAATGACATATCATTTGTGTGTTATTTTGAGGTGATACGAATCGAATGTTATACCTATTATATGGTAAACAGCTATACAGTTGTCGCCAATTGGAACCTATTGCTCTTGTCCAGAAATTTTTTTTGAAATTATTCACATAAAGAGACTTAAATCAGTTCTCAAATGCGGTTTCATTAAACCATCCGGACTAGGAGTACTCCTGCGTGCTCATTAGTAATCTTAGAAGTATATACATGTTCTACCATGTTTACTATACGAGGTCTGGCTATTATATAACGAGACTGTGCACCTAGAGGGTGCCCTAAAGTAGTGGGGAAAAAGGAGCAGTGCGTTGGGTATCTAGATATCTTGTCTATGCACGTACCAAAACATGTTTTCGTTACTATTATAGAATTTGTGCAGTAGTGGTTTGAAATGAATGTTTTTTTTCTAGTGCCGAAAACAATGTGTGACAAAAATCAAGAGCAACGTATCAATCTCAAATTTCTCGTTAAATTGAATAAAACTCCGACTGAGTGCTATAAATTGTTGCAAAAGGCCTACGGGGATAAATCCCCGTAAACGCCGGAAACAGTGACCAAAGTCAATCAAATTGTACGTGCAGATCGTCGAATGAGTATCCGGATGCCGGCCGAGGCTGTAAACGTCGATTAAGAAACGGTTGGAAAAATTTTACACGAGGAATTACACATGACAAAAGTCTGTGCGAAGTTGGTGCCCATAACGCGCCATCTGTGAAGCAGTATTTGGTCAGTAAGTGCATTCCAGTGCTCGAACACGCGCCGTACTCGCCAGATTTGGCACCGTACAACTTTTTTTTTGTTTCTGAAGATGAAATCTGTTTTGAAAGGGACCCGACTCGAGTCGATGGAAGTGGTTAAGCAAAAAACAGCAGAGCTCCTGAGTGCCCTCACCAAAGAAGACTTCCAGCACTACTTAGATCGATGGAAAAAATGTATGGAACGGTGTGTGGCGGGTGAAGGGAGTATATTGAAGGGGAGCATTCGAACGTAGAATAATTTTTATACTCAAACCCTCTTCCTAACCAGTCCCGTTATTTTATAGCCAGACCACGTATAAGACTGGAGTAGCTCACTATTTCGATACCGGTGAAAATTGAATAACTAACCAGTATTCGATGAACAAGTTATGAGCTGATTTTTAGAAGCTTACTTTTCTTCGGATTATCAGTTATATTAATTGCATCATAGATCATCATGGTATAACACTTAGTTTCCTTTGAAACTTTTTATAATTCGATGACATGTTTTCATTGGAGGATACTTGATCAAATTTGTTTGATATTTCCGCACAATCTTTCCGAAAGAGTGTGTGTGTGTGTCTCTAAATAAAAATTTTCATTCGGTCCCTTCCTGGAACGCTATCATAAAACTTACAAACGTTTCTGTTATCTGAGTCAGATTTCAATAAGTATCTGAGATCAATTACTGTTCAAAGAAAACCCCATTGACTGGTCAACTGTTGTTTTACTAATCTTAATTCTTCAATTTCACTAAGAACTTTTTGACTTTCAGTGTTTCGAGTGTAGAGATTTTTGCTTTTCAATTGGTATTGTTTTTCGGAATGCCGTTCTCTATTGAACTTATGAACAAATGCACATTTTACGTAGTTCTACAGGTCTTAGCCGATTTGATATCTATCATATTCTCTACCGATCGCGCCGATTTTACTTACATGCTTACCCATGTAGGTCATGAAAAGAAAAAACTATGAAGGCAGAAAATACTTAAGAAATAGTAAATATCTGTCATATCTGGGCGATTGGCATCACGTCTCATCCTTCTCGTACACTCTCGTGTTGTCACGGAAAACACTCTTCAACATAGGCATAAAGTGCTGGAATACGAAAAGAATATTTGCTACTTTAATCATTTAATTTTACAAATTACCATTTGGACTTTTGCAAAAGTTGAGCCACAGTTGGATTGAAGTTGATTGCATATCTTCATCGAACAATCTTCATCACACAATCTATTCCCATCAATTTCGAAATCTTTTTTGGTTGGGAAAAACATCCATTCGAACTACTAATATATATATACGGGTTTCACTCCGACGAGTTGCCCATATATCTGTTCGTGCAATCAAACTGATTTCATGAATAAATATAAATCCACCACCCGGTAATTAATACAATTGCCAGGCAATGATTATAATCAAAACATATCCTGGAATAATTATATATTAGGATAACGCTAAATGTTATGAGAATATATCAATCTACCAGAATATATACATACTATAGCATCATCAGACAATGATATCAATGTACCAACGAGTAGTGTCAGAGGCTTTCTCCCCGGAAAAATCCAGTATACGGACCTTAGTCAAGTAACACTGAATGTTACTCATTAATAGTTTCCTTTGTGTGAAGTGGTGAACGATCGAATAGAATACTGCTCTGAATATAAATATGACAAAATTGTCAGTTAATTATATTACATTCATATAAACAAATAAATAAAATATGAAATGAGATTCTGAGCAGTATAAATTAAAGAGAAAACCTATGACTCTACCTCATTATTTTTTCGGAAAGAAACCTACGAAGAATATTACAAGATTTGATGACTGTTATCTTTTGTAACTGTTCAAACAAATTTTCTTCAGACTCAAAATCTCAATACTTTTGTGAAGATTCCTAGGAAAAACACCTGTTGTGGAAATAATAATCGGTTGAATAAAATTTTTTTCATTTTCCACATTTTTTAATCTCGTCGCCAAGCATCATATATTTAGAAATTTTTTCATTGTATTTATTTTGTATATTATGTATGTAGGGTATATCAATATCAATTATATATGTTATTTGATTCTGTTTATCAGTAAGAATGATATCTGGACTATTGTGTTTACATATATATATATATATATATATATATATATATATATATATATATATATATATATATATATATATATATATATATATATATATATATATATATATATATACGGACGATTGTCCTGTTTTGCCCTTGAATCATTGTATATTCATACAACTGAGAATTGTATCAATTCATAGACGGGAGTGGAGAGTTTGAGCATTTTTAAAACCTGTTGTAGTTAATTATATTCGGGTAATTGTTGACTGATCTCCTTAATTTCATTATTTTGTTTATATTTTCTTGACTTATCGTAATTTTGTAGGTTAGATAGTGCTTGAGGTCACGTTGTATGCATTGATTTTCCTTCTTTTCTTGCGTATGAACTTTGTTCATACGCATACATAAAATATACTTCTTCTTTTTATGTAACAGAGTATTTTGAATTTATATGACGGATAATATGTCATTTAACATTAGGCTTTTTGTAAAACAGAAATTCTTTGCTCGATCAATTTCTTTTGTGTTTTAACGGCTTGTGATAGTCACGTGTGAACGAAATTTTCAATGTTTTTAATTTAAAGTTTTATTACCTATATGAAGTTTTTATATTCTCTTGTTGAGCGAAATATTTTCAATAATTTTAACTTAAAGTTTTGTTACCTACATGTAGTTTTTATTTTCTCTTGTTGAGCGAAAGTTTTTATAAGTTTAACTTAAAATTGTATTACCTACATTCTAAAGTTTTAATCAATGTAAGTACCCAAGATGAGCAATATTTGTATGTTATTCATCCCATTTTCCGTTTGTCCCTCTCCAAATGTAAATTCATGCGTAGTTCCCTGAGGAAGACACATATCTGGTTTCGAAACGTTGAAATGTTTTAAAGAAAAAAAATTAGAAGCTTAAAGTACTATTCGTTGTTTTATTTATGAGAAGTTGATTGTTGGATATTGGTGGACTTGGAACTGATTACATGACTATCCAATATTTCGTATATTTTCATATAATTGAATGAGAAAGGCAAATTTCGTGACACTATGGCAAGACGGTATGTAATAATTCTATATGATAAATTTATGTAATTATTAAGATGCGTAAAATCGTCTAGAAATGTTCACGCTTTATGTTCGATTTTCTGGTCACGGCAGTGCCCCTGTCAAGTCAAGCATAACACACTGCCGTAGTATCGATTTTTCGAAGTAACTCACGGTTTTGACCTCCTCGTAACTTCATAATGAATTTAGTTGAAAGGCGTCCTGGAAAATAATATAGTTCAATACGAAATTTAAATTTTATAAAGACGTCACTTGAAATTGTTACAGATCTCCCATAATATCAGTTGAAAATTCCTTATTCAAAGGCGAACTAAGCTGGTAACATAACTAGTTAAGACGTGGAAATAAATTGAATTATTTGCTCTTAAAAACCAGGTATCAATACTGCGGCAATACATTAACGCACGATTTCAATGCTTCAAATTTCTTTTTGGTAGGCAAGTAATTATTAACACATATTTTTATTCTTAGACATATGCCAACAAAATTCCATGTTGGTTCTTGTCATATACATTCTGTCGAAGAACTAATGGGAATTGATTATTTAGAAAATCTGCTTGAAACGATTGTACAAATTTTTGTTGTGCTAAGTATGCACCACCGTTTTGTACACTGACTCGGAGTTTGAACGCGATCTGCTATTTAGTATGTTTACAATGCTCGATTTTGTCAGTTCTCACAAGTGTGATTTGCGGTTTCACGAATCACCGAAAATGTTACAGGAGACGGTGAATCGAATTCATCATAAACACGTGCATATGAGTGGTACAGTACATTCAATAGCGGCCGAGATGTGGTGGAAGATTTGACTCGTTCTGGTCGGCCATCAACATCTTCAACTGAAGTTAACATTGACAGAGTCAAGGAAATGTTAATTGAAAATAGTCAATTAAGTTTGAAAGAGATATGCAATGAACTTTCAGTATTTCATGAATCAATTCGTACCATATTAAACGATTGTTTAGACATAAAACGCGTTGCCGCTCGACTATTTTCAAAAGACCTGAATTTTCTTAGAAAATTGAATCGCGTAGAGGTCGCTGAAGACATGCTAGAACGAGTTAATTCTCTCTCCATATTCATAAAACGCATTATAACTGGTGGTGAGTTGGGAGTTCGACATGCAACCAAGTCAACAAGATTTAGAATGGCGCTTTCCGACTGAATCAAAACTGAAAAAAACACGTTGAAAACGATAGAAAGTCAAGGTAATGTTGATTGTTCCTTATTATCACGGTGCATTCGGAATTCTGAAGGTCAGACGTAAATAAGGATTATAACCTTTTTTGCGCGCTTTCCATGAATAGGCGAACCTGTTACACCACATGAGTGGGCGCCTGGGAAGAATTGACTTGTCTGTGTACTCTTCTTGAAGAGGACCAAATTGTAGGGTGTTGGGAATATATTGGAAGGAAGCGAGTTACACAGCTCACCGATCCTATAAACAAAGGAATTCTTATGGAGAGAAGTTCAAGGGGTCGATAAATGTACCGCCTTATGATGCGAACTGCTTGCCAGCCTAGTGTTGCAGCGAAACATGAGTTTCTCCTAGACAAGTCACTTCAGCTCCTTGGAGAATCTTCCGTAGAAGTATCTGTAAATCAGAGAAAGATCAGCAACATGTTTTGTGAGAGCCAGTGGTTGGAGATCGCGGGTGATCTCCGGGTGGTCGATGAGGCGCACATCCTGTTTATGCACACTATCCAATATCTGCAACGAATGTTTGAGCTCAGATCCCCATACATGGGAACAATATTTCAAAGCAGGTAGAATCTGCGCCTTATTTAGAAGCAACAGCTTAGTATGTGAAGTATCGCTTGACTCTGAAAACTAAGTTCAGCTGATGCAGCCTTAGCTATTGCTGATACAGGTTCATACCATCAAGAGGACCTCGTGTTGAACCTGGTAAGCTTCAACATGAGCAAGACGCAAGCAACTTCGTTTTCTAGAAAGGTCCCCTCAGCGTCAGAGATGATTAATAACTTAAACTCTGACTTTAAGTTATTAATCATATTAATAACTTGAAGTCAGAGTTTAAGTTATTAATCATCTCTTACGCTGAGATTCCGCAGCTGAAATCGGCCGCAGACTACTGAAAGACGAAACAAGGGCACAATCGTCTGCAAAACCGCAGATCTTGTTCTCTGTAGGTGACAGAAGATCGTTTATTCATAAGTGGAAACAATCAGATGTTATACCGTCGACCACAACTTGTATTGATCTATTTGAAAGAAAGCTACTGATCCAACCCAAACCCTATCGAAGGCTTTAGAGATGTCGAGGGCTATTGCTCTAGATTCCCCGTGCTTTTCCATCGTTGATGTATAAACATGAGTGACGTAGTTTATGTTAGGTTAGGTCACATGAGTGACGTAGGCGAGCAGATCTCCTGCCGATCTTTGCCTGCGAAAACCATACTGACGGTCATTAATAATTCTCTGCAACTCGAGATATTTGATGAGTTCATCGTTTATGACCCTCTCCATCACTTTGGACAACAACAGAAAGGTAGTTTTGGGGTAAGGACTTCTTTCCTCTCTTTGGGATCGGTTAAACTCTTGCTATTTTCCAGCTGCTCGGAAAAGTCTGGCTTTCATAGGAAATCTGTAACAGATGGTTAAAAATGGGTGCCAGATCAGGAGCACACTTTTTCAACACGGTTGGCGGCATTTCGTCTAGACCAACTGCCTTCTTGATGTTCAGCTGCTCGAGAGCGCGTCTTATAGTTCAAACTCTGAACTTGATTTCTGCCATGGAAGGATTTGTAGGTAGAATGTTTGGTGGTTTTGCGTTAAATGAACAGAATTCTTGGAGAACAAGAGAGTAAAGAGATCAGCATTCTCTTTCGCAGATTATGCTATACTTCCGTTTTCTCTAACAAAAGGCGGAAGTGCAGATTTGTAGAAATTGGCACTGACAGTCTTCGCCATAGACCCCCATAGACTAGTCCCGCTTGCCTGTTCAAGGAGTCATTAGTTACCCATTCGTTCAAATTGGCCTTTGCTCTTGCAGTTGTTAGGTTGTATACGTTCCATATTCGTACCAAGTCTGTTCATGTTTCCTCTATTGCATTTATCTTCCATGACTTGTACCCTCTGTTCTTGGCTGCAGAAGCTCTTTCGAAGTCTTTGTTTACCAATGGCTTTTATGCTATTGTTCTTTTCATGAAATGAGGGATGCAGAGATCCATTCCTCCATGAATGATTTCTGTGACAGATTCAGTTATGATGTCAAGATATGAATAGGAAGCATCACCGAATGGAAAGCAGCAAAATAATTCATTTAGCTCATCCCAGTTAGCACGGTTATAGTGCCAAATGCGTCCGGGTGGTTTAGGTTCTCGGTTTAGCGGCAGCACAATGGTTCCAGTAGCAGATACAAGGTTGTGGTCTGAGCTACCTAGCGGTACTGAAACCTCCATTCCAAAATTATCTGGATCTGAAATCGAAAGAAGATCCAAGGTGTTAGGGAAGTCGGTTGGGTGATCAGGTATTCTAGTCGACTAGCTGCGTTAGATTGCGGCTGATTGCGAAAGTTTCAGCCTGTCTTCCCGCTTCATCTGTTCTATTGAAGTGGCGGAGCCAGTTGGTGTTGTGTACGTTGAAGTCACCCAGTACAATGACCTCAGCTGCCGGATGTTGTGTCTGCATCCAATCCACCTTCTCACTCAGATACTGAAACAGTCCACGATAGTGAATGTCGTTAGGCGAGCGATATAGACAGTATAAGAGTAGTTTTTTATCCTACAAACAGATTTTAAACAACGCCAGGTCAAAAGCGTTATCCTCCATCGTGTCTCCTCTCTGGCATGCAACATCCGATCTGGCGGAAACACAGAATCCCCCTTTAACCCTAAATCTTCTATGTAACTCATACCCATTAAAACGTAATTACGTTGTGTCGGTTGTTTGACTTATTTGGGTTTCGGTTAGGGCCAGCACATGGGGTTGTGCGTTTTGCAGATGCTGGTGGACTGCATCGACATTCACGTTGTTGTACCCCTGTCATCCGATGTTGCAGAACTCTATCAATAGTTTTCTTCCTCTTCTTAGAACGTGAATTAATTAATGTATTCTCCGGAGGAGTGCTCGACTCACCTGCATCATGAACCCCTGTAGGCAGTCTCCCCCAGAGATCCGAATGGGAAACTATTTTAACTCCGGATGGTTTTGTTTCAGAAGAGCTCATCATGCTTCGTTGCCAATCCTTCCCACCCTGGAAACCGGACCATCGGCCAGATCCCGAAACTTAGTCGCTCAGGTAACGAATTCACGGGACCTATCGCTGGATTTGGTGGTATCACACCAGCAACCTGAGCGTTATATGGCGTTTGAGAGAGCAAATTCGTCGAAAAAGGCCAGATTTGTGGAAAGAACACTCATGGATTTTGCACTACGATACTCAACCATTTCACAAGGCTATCATTGCGAATGATTTTCTGACGGAAAACTCAGCAAATACCATCGAACAACCACCGTAATAACCTGCTATGGCTCCGGATGACTTTTTTCTTTTTCCAAAACTCAAATTACCACTTCAAGGACACCTTTTTAATCGATAGAAGAAAAAAAAAATTCGCGGAGAAAACTCAAGTCGATTCTGAAAAAAGCATTTGGAAAATGATTTTATGATAAGATTATCCGTTGGCGTAAATGTATTATTTCGGAAGGGCCTACTTTGTAGACGATACAATAAATTTGGATGAAGAATTAATATTTTGTGTTACATTGACCAATTCCCTGTACTTTTTGACAGAATGTACGTTCCTTTTATGAGAAATAAAATGAATTGTATAAATTGCAATTTTGCGAGATACCACCACATATTGATAACAGCAGTTGTTGATCAATTTTTGAGAGTACTGATTGTTGCTCTGTAAATTTTGATAGTGTATAATGACGCAGCAAGAACTATGAAATTGACCCCGGCAGAATATGCTGAAGCAGTAGTGGTAGAATATCTAGGGTGGACTTTGCAAAAATAGGCCTATGATGGGGGTGTCCCATTCAACTATTTCCAGAATGATCCGCAGGTGCAGAGATACTGCTAGTCATGGAACGAGACCTAGGCAAGGATGACCTCGTGTTACAATGACGAACAATCACAGTTATTCAATAATTTCTTCGTTGGGACAATGTCATCATATTCCTTTACTATATGGGTTATTCATTCATTAAAATCCATTTAGCACAGTCTCTTTTCGGCTGCTTATCTTTTCTTTTTTCAGATTTCTACCATTCCATCATCCCACATTAACTAATCGAAGTTCTGGTTAGAATGAAGAATGAAAATTTAACACAATCATTCTGTTTCCATTTTTTCTTCACAACGCACTATTGACTTCTTGTTACTGTTATATGAGCGAAAGGCGAGACGGGTTATTTGATTTTAATACCCGATCTCTTGAATCATTTGAAAAATTCTCCCGAGTCTACAATTAAGGAGCGATCGTGTTAGGCTTAGCGTGTTTAGAATGATTATCCATTCTATGTTCTGTCCTTTCTTTCGATAGTATTTTTGATTCTACACCAAAATTTAAAGCTGAGCAATATAGTTTTTTAGGTGTAATTTTTGGTTTTTCCATTCGAATAAATTAATAAATGAGAGTTTTCCTGTTATCCACACTTCAAAACTCTTTTCACGTACCGTGTTTTTTGCCTCACTGAACAATAAACTAAGCAATATAATAAATAGTATGAACCGATTATTATTTGAATGACAATTTCAAAAGGAAATTAAATTCAATCGAAATCATGAAATGAAAATAGGCTAAATCTCTAAACACAGTCACTCCAGCACTAAAAGTTGTTTGATCCCATATGAGTACAGATCTAATTAGTTTATACTTCAACAGGAAACAAAATTGATGTAGACTAAACGAATTGGAATAAGTAGAAATATACGTTGGTGTGTTAGGCACAACTACGAATAAAATGAGATACACATCAAAGGAAATTAAAAATCATAATTATCCTGCCTACCGGAAACTTAGGATATTCATAAACTTCATTCAATAGATACCCAATAATTATATAGTGCCAAGGCTATTTAAAAAGGTATTTAATAATTTAGCAAATATTCTAAAATTATAACATTCAATTTCCAGGAAATGCTTCTAATTCATTGGAATTTTTTGAATTTCCAAAAGAATATAGGAGAATTTTGCGAACTTGCAAATTATTCGAATCGCTATTCCTTATAATGCTTGAAGATATACATTTACATTATCTAATTTGAAAACATTTCTCTTATGTCAAGTTAGATGAGCCTTTATTTATGAAATACGATTTACATTCATCAACTTGTTTCAAGGTGTTTTGTTCTACAACAGTTAAAGTATTTCCCTTGTCGGAGATGATCATGGTCGACTCAATCGAGAATAGAATCTTCAGAAAGAAAAGATATTTACACATTTATATTCACATTGTTCAATAATTTCCCGTTATACAGAGTGTCCGGGAACTGCGTGTACAACGTTCATTCTTCAGCTCGAAATAAGTCGATTTAGGCCAACTTACCCATATAAAAAATTTCTTCGTTTGGCCGCTAGAGGACGCCAAATCCAAAGATTTTTTCTTATTTTTCTAATAATTCGAGAACGACTCGTATGATAGAAACCATATTTGGTATGCTTAATCAGGTGCGTTATTCAGGTTTTTTAGTGACCCATTCAATGACCTTGACGTTTCACAAGTGTCCCTAAAAACTCGAACGTGTTTCTAATCAACAATTATTTTTCAACTGTCTGCGTTTAGGCAAAACTGTTGTAAACATTGAGTAGCTAGACTAATTATCAAACTTTTTGTCTCCTTAGAAATTTTGATAAGATGAGCGGTTCTATCACAAAAATACAGTTTTTCAATTTCATGAATTCATTTCTTCAACCTCCTAGCAAGTCAAAAATATCACATATTGACAAGTTAGCTTTGGATTTTTTTCT
Organism: Cryptolaemus montrouzieri; assembly: GCA_013387265.2. Taxonomy (NCBI): domain Eukaryota; kingdom Metazoa; phylum Arthropoda; class Insecta; order Coleoptera; family Coccinellidae; genus Cryptolaemus; species Cryptolaemus montrouzieri. Next base: position 46,096,789 of record JABFTP020000185.1, on the reverse strand, counting down.
GTAGTCTGGCAGATTGGCATTTTATTATTCTTGATAACCTCTTGTTAACAAAATGATATTTTCTAGGATGCTAAAGTTGCTAAGTCTCTTCAGAAATTTTGATATGATGAGCGGCTTAATCACAATTTTTAACTTTATGATTTCATTTCTTCAACCACCTAGCAAGTCAAAAATATCACATTCGACCATGTTGGCTTAGGATTTCTTTCTATGGTCTGACAGATTGTCATTTTATTATGCTTGACAACCAATTGTTGAGACAACAGTGTTTCTTGAGTTCTTAACTGGATATTTGGTAATTTTTCATCATTATTCGGCACGGAGATGTAAAATAACTCTGAAATTGTTGATATGGTTATGGTGTCAGATTTTGTCAAAGCAATGGACGTGAAAGTGCGAGAGTATATGCTGAAAGATTTCCAGATTGCATAGTGCCGAACTACCAAACATTTGGAAATCTGAAGAGGCGCCTCCACGAGAATGGTTGCTTCAAGCCCAGAAATCGATCGAGGACGTCAACGAACAGTAAGGATGGTAGAACGTGAAGAACAAATTTTGGACATGGTTGAGGAGAACTCACAATCAAGCACGCGGCGTTAAGGTTTGCAGTTGGTCGTTCCTAAAACAATGATTCATGATGTCTTGAAGGTAAAATTATTTCATCCTTATCACATTCGGAAAGTTCAGGGATCGCTTCCCAACGATTCTGGAATCGCCTCACTTTCTGCCGATTTATCCGAGAAAAGAGAACTCAGGATCTCCACTTCAAGGAAAATTCTATTTACTGACGAATGCACTTTTACTAGGTCTGGCATTACTAACCTTCACAATGAACACGTGTACAGTGTCAAAAATCCACATACTTTTACAAATACACATCATCAGAATCAATTCAAAATTAACGTATGGATTTCAGTAATTGACAATTTCATTATTGGTCCAGTAGTGGTTCCAGATCGATTAAACGGAGAGGCATATTTGAATTTTTTGCAAGAAACTTCTCCGGATTTGTTGGATGATATTCCAGTATTACTGCGTGCAGAAATTTGGTTAATGCACGACGGTGCACGTCACTTTAGCGGTTCGCGAGTTCTTACATGCACAGTATGGGAATCGTCGAATCGGGAGCTGATGCTCCTGCAAGTTGGCCAGCACGATCTCTCGACTTGACACCGTTCGACTCCTTTCTTTGGAGTGTTTTAAAATCTAGAGTTTACTCTTCTCCAATTGGCACCCGAGAAGAGTTACATATGAGAATTTTAAATCAGGACACCTCCTTCAAAAATGACCCTGAAGTAATGCCAAGGGTCCAATTTAATTTCTTAAAGTGGAAGGATTAATTTCTGTATTCAGAAAAATAGTAAAATTTTGAACATTTACTATAATTGAATAAAATTTTGGTGTAAACTAATTAATCGTTTTTCTGAAGTGGTTTGTTTTTTCTTATTTAGTTTCAAACTGGCCTATATGTTTTCATATTTTTAAATAGTCATTGTGAAAAACTTATTAAATTTTTGTACTACTGAAAATTGAATTTCCTATTTGCTTGATCCGATTTAGCAACTTAGAAAATATCATTTTGTCAACAAGAGGTTATCAAGAATAATAAAATGACAATCTGCCAGACTACAGAAAAAAATCCAAAGCCAACTTGTTCAATATGTGATATTTTTGACTTGCTAGGTGGTTGAAGAAATGAATTCATGAAATTGAAAAACTGTATTTTTGTGATTGAACCGCTCATCTTATCAAAATTTCTAAACAGACAAAAAAGTTTGATAATTAGTCAGCTACTCAATGTCTAATAGGGTTTTGCCCAAACGCAGAGAATTGAAGAGTTATAGTTCGAGCTTTTGGGACATTTGTAAAACGTCAAGGTCATTCAGTGTATCACTGAAGAACGTGACTAACGCACCCGATTACGCATACCAAATATGGTTTCTATCGATCGAGTCGTTCTCGAATTATTCGAAAAATAAGAAAACATCTTTGGATTTGGCGACCTCTAGCGGCTAAACGAAGAAATTTCTTATATAAGTAAGTTGGCCTAAATCGACTGATTTCGTGATGAAGAATCTGTGGTATAACGTTCTACATGCAATTCACGGACACCCCGTATGTTGTTTTCAAGTACTTTCTATACGACCTTCGGCGTTAAAATTCAATCGATGTCCGAGTATTTTATGAAAAAAAATATGTGTTGATATTAAACTCAAGTACCAAGAAGATGAATATAAATATTTTAAATATCTGCAAAAAAATTTGTTGAATTTAAGTATTCTTTGACTTTTTCGTTTTTCCAAATTCGTTATTAATTTGGAGATTTTTGGCATATTTCTCTAAATAATAGTTAAACGAAAGTTTGGATTTGTTTATCTTTCTTGGCTAGCAAAAGGCATTATACTAATGCAGAATTAGTCAACATGGTATTTGCCATTGGAAATGGTCATAGCAATTACTTATAAGAATCATGAATTTATGCCGCAAATTATTCGAAAAAAGACATCCTCGGAAAGTTGATAACAAGGGTATGAGCGGACTGGAAGTGTTGTTCATACGAAAAATTTTGAACGAAAAACAGTTTTAATTGAAGATGAAGAAGTGGAAATTTGTCTGTCGTTGGAAAAAATCCTAACTCATGTAAAATAGTATACGGTAATTAAGTATTAGATAAAAAATCTTTGTACCAAGAGTCTTGGAGAAAAATGAGTATCCTCCATACCATACTCATCTACGTCAAGAATTAGTACAAGCGACTTATGGTAAAGGAATAAGGTTTCGCGAATGAAACCAAAATAAATTGACAGAGAATAAAACTTCCTTAAGATTTATTTCGATCGAGAGTGAATGCACTTTTCATCAGGGTAGCTTCCTCAACATATACATCTTTCTTTTCTATAGGTGCAAAGTCCCACAAACTGTTTGCATGAGCAATTTGCAATATCAATGTTTGCAGAGGGATTATTGATGATGAAGTAATTGGGTCTCATTTCACTGAAAGGCTATTTGATGACGTTGAATTTATGCGATTGCTCAGGGAAGATATTCCAATATTGAGTCATAAAAAATGAAATGTGAAGGTAGTTGGATGGAGCATCTGAACATTTTTTCATTGATTTTCCAAAGGAATTAAACAAAATGTTTCGGAACAACGGCATTGGCCAGGAAGGAAATGCTGCACGGTCTCCAAGGTTTCCAGATTTAAAATCCATATACTTTTATTAATTGGGAGCAGTAAAATCTCATATTAACTAAGATGAAGTAACTACAGGGCGGTATGATGCGAAAAATGTATTTCATAATATTACTATGAATAATCTCTATAACGTGAGGGAAATTTTGTGAAACGAATTGAGTATGCTTCCAAGAAGAATGTAGATACTTTGAACACTTTGTTTAGCATTTGAAAACATCCGGACAAGGCAAATTAAACAGAAAATCGATACAGCAATGAATATAAATGCAACAGATAACAGAAGCCACCGAACTACTTTCGAGCTATTCAAGGCGAAAAATGTTTTTTACTTATAAACCTACGTTGAAGAAAAAATTGACGACAGTTATAAGATAAGTAATAATATAACAAAAGAAGGAACAACAAGGATACACCTTGACTAAATTAACAAGAGTGAAGGGAAATAATGGATACCAATCGCCACTGATACCAGTAGAAATCAATGAGTCAATATCAAGAACACTGGAGCAGACTATCAGCCCAATAGAAAACCTTCAAACCAGAACAAAAGTTATATAATGCCATAGTTCCAGTTGTTTGAACATGCACTGCCGCGAATATTTTACATATGTGGGAAAGACCATAATGAAGCTGACTACAAACGCCAAAAACCACATCTCCCAAATACTTGGACTTGAAATGAAAGCCCTTATAAACAAAAATCAGTTGGCAGACCATCCACTGCAGATAAAATGAGACAAGCTCCAAAACTACAAAAACTAGTATCGAGCGAAAAAGAAGAAAAGAAAAGTTTAAAGAAACAGAGGAATAGAAAATAAAGATGTGACGAATGAGGTATCTAACAAACCATCCTAAAACAGCTAAAAGAAAAATGGCCAAGGAGATGAACTGGCCATAATTCTAGGGCGATATGTTATAGCGCTCAATGGAATAAACACAATTCCGGCTCAAGATATCCATAAAGAACAAATTGGATACATCAAACCATTCAACAGATAGTAACAGTAAATACTATTATTGAGAGGAAGATGTAAAATTTGCGTTCTAGAACGCTAAGTGACAAAAGCTAACAATATTCTCAGAAGAAGATAAACCCATGCATATACAAGCGGAAACAGGCTCTGTGGACATACATCATAAAAAATCTACCATGGAAGTACAATGTGGAAGTTCAGCTGGATTCGCCATCGGACCATTGTCTAGTTATGCTAACTTTGGAAATAGAACCAGATGAGCAAACAAAAAGAAGGCGTACCACAGAGTTGAAAAAATTCAAAGAAGGAATGGAAACAGAAAAGGTTACGACAGAAAACAAGAAACATTTGGAATAGGACTCAAGGACTATAAGGCACCGAGGCGTGAAAAAATCAACAAAACAGAGAGATAACTCAATTACAGTAGCAATCAAGGAAATACTAGAATGAAAGGAAAAAACCAAGAAGCAGTATTGGAGAACCTTACTTCCTGACGACAAGATAACACTAAACAAACTCACGAACGAGGTCAAGAAAGCACTCTGAAGAATATTCAACTAACAATGGTAAAAGAAACTGAATTAACTAACCGCAGAAAACCAGTCCTCTGGCAGATGACATCTTCATCAACAAAGACGAAGAAAGACAGAGTTTACGCAAACCCTGATTCAAAACAATATCATGGGGACAAAGAATTCAACGAAATGGTGGAAAAATCTAGCAAACGAATTAGAAGAAGAAAATGCAGAAGATCACATAGAAGACATCTCGAAAAGTGAGATAAACGGAATCCGTAACCAAGCGCTCAAAAACCCACCAGCAGCTGTAATAAAAAAAAATAGCAGAAATAGAAAGAGGAATGCTGAATACCGAATGCTACTTGAAAGAATTTTAAATACCAAGACCAATTATGCTAGCCAAGCAAAGAAACCAACAAACGATACAAGCAGCTATACATCAATCAGGCTACTACCTGTCTTAAGCCAGGTAATAGAGATAGCACTATACGAAAGACGAAATACTTTGCAGAACTTAAGAAACAGAAAATGAAACCAATTGTGATTCAGAACAAACCACTCAACTCTATACCAATTGGCAAGAAGCACCGTAGACATAACTGATGAATTGATTATATCAACACAAACTGGCTTTGTATTTAGGGATATTGAAAAAACTTTCAATAAAATATTGCATAAGGGATTGGTTTACTAGATGAGAGTGGCACGCTTCCCTCGAAATCTCATCAACAAAATTCAAAACTACATACAGAGTGGAATATGCTCAGTCAGGATCAACAATACCAAGTTTACAGAGAAAAAATTGTGAGCACGCATCCCACAAGGATCAATTCTAGATCCTCTACTCTGCAACATATATATGGTAGGCATGCCCGAAATGAAATACATCAAAATTACATAAATACTAAAAGATACAGTAGTCTACTATCAAATAGAAGCGAACAAGTGAGAACGAAAGATTGTAACATATAAAAATTGACGAACTACTTTGAAAAATTGAGGATAGAATTAAATCCAAATAAAATGGAAATAATATACTTTGAATACAAACTAAACAGGATGAGAACTAAACCCAAGGAATGTGAAATTAGAGGGCAGGAAAAACATATTTAAAAACTAGATGAAGAACTTACTTATAAAAACTAAATAGAGGAAAATTCAAAAGTAAAACAGCGTTGCATGATCAACTGTACCCATTTCTGAGTGGTTTAAGCCAAGTAAACGCGAAAAACAAGATTAAGATGATAGTGACCATTTAAATTCCATCTATTACATACGAAGGAGAAATATGGCAACTGGAAGAAAACAGACGAGCGCAAAAGCAACAGATAGCTGTGAAAAAAGTATTGAGAGCAGCCCTGGGTGCACCATGGTTCATAATGAATAAACAGATATGACATAAAATGGAAATCAAAGAAATAAATAACATAACAACCAAACTGACTGAAATCATACAAAGAACTTCAGGGAGAATAATACCTATTGTACAATTGAAAATTGAACCCAAACTTTCAACAAACCCTCAGATAGAAGTTCATGCCCCCATCTTGTGAAAAGTAAAAAGTAATTCTCTTTTTATTTATTCATATACTTGTTGATGAAATGGGGAGGTACAAGGAATGATCTTCCGAACCTCATCAAAATCTTATATCACACATCACTTATAATATCAATGTACCAACGAGTGGTGTAGCAAAATTTCTCTAGTGTATGATTTAATTCCTGTACCAAGTCAATTAATGAGAAATTAAGCGTCAGTCAGACTTATTTCATTCTTTTCATGATAAAACAAGTGAAATTGCAGCTTGCTGTAATTTTACTGGAAAATTAAATAAAACCTAACCAATGTTGTTTGAAGTCCTTACCGACAATATTGTGTAGTCTTGTTTCTTATAAAACATTATTCGATAATTCGCGTTTCATTTGAGAATTCACCTTGAGAAAATTTGAATTCATAAACTCTCTGCAAAGCGTCTATTCTCCAAGAGTTTTTCTGTAGATTATCTTTCAAGTTTTTATTAAATGCTCTCGGAACAAAATTCTGTCATGCAGGTATTCGTCCGCTCCCATATTAATGAGAGATCCTTTCGAATTGATGATAAACAGGCAAGTCTCAAAACGACATGAGAATGCAAAGTCTAATTCAAATCGAAATGGGCGTGCTTACTATCTTATCAAACCTTCACAGCATATAACATGGAATTAAATAGACAACCTTCTGAAAAATCAAGATAGGAAACAATGATCAAATACAATAGTTAAAATCAGGCTAATAATAAAAAAAAGATCTGAATAGTTGTCGGATATTTGTACGCGTTCAAAACCTGAATTATGTTCCTTAGTTCCTCATACAATGCGATTTGGTTGTGGCCATTTCCAGTAAGTTCAGGGTTGACCATCAAGGGTGTGGCCAGTCTATAAGAAGTATCAAATTTCGGAGAACGACATTGTTTGAACAGGAACTGTTTAATTAAAAACATGATTTCGAAACTGGTAAGTTTAACTCTTTTGGATATTTCCGAATAAGTGAATGTGTATAAGTGCTTTGAAAGTGAATCAGAAGTGAAGTTTTTGTGTTATAATCAGTTCGAAAGGCGTTGCTTGCACAAAAGGCATTAAACCTGAATTTGAGGAAACGTGACAAGTAACCTGTTTTCTTAATCATAAACTTGGAATTATTTGTAATCGTGTAACGTTATATATAAACTGAATTCAGAAAATTGATGAAGGTTTATTTTGGAAATAGGCTCATCCGTTTCTATTACACATTTACATCCATTTTCAGAATAATCTTCTCCGAAACTATAATTCTACACTGTGTTAGTATCCAATCGTTGTGATGAATGATTACGATATACTGTGTCCCAAAGAAATTTTAACCTTATCTCCTCTCACTTTGAATTTTAATGAATAAAGGTGGGACAATTTAATTTTTGACTCGTAGGGGACCGTTTCTTAAGATGATTTGGTGCCAGTGAAAACTGCACATCTCACAAGTCATAATTTATTGCAAAGAGAGTGGATATAGAGGCACTTCGATAAGAATATGTTTCAATTTTCTACTCGTATATATTATTCCAAACAACACAACAGCAATTCTAATCATTGAGTTATGGCACATGATATCAGCTAGTTTTTAATGACGATTTCAAATCCGTGATTAAAACTTCTGTATCATCTCTAGCTTAGAAAAAATGTAATATGGCTCTTTTACAATGAAACACAACTTCTTTGAAATTCTAAAATTGTTAAATCACTTTCTCTCTAAGATTTTCTAGCAAATGTTGTAGTCAGTGAGCTGTTCTGAATGCTTCAACAATAGTCAGCCATCATGTGTGGGTTTCAGTAGCCTTGATAGCGTTTTTCCATAATCCGAAGGTCCTGGTTAAATGGCTCGCCCTGTTCTTCACTTAGATCCTCAATATTGGCAAGAAAATACATTAGATGGTTGCGAAGACAATGTAACTTGATGCTCATGTTACAACCAATTATTTGAAACTGACTAATTAGTTGTTCAAAGTGCTGAGACTAGTAGTTGTTGAGACAAGTAAACCAAACAAACTCATTCAATGATCTAATATGCAGCCTATCAAAGATGCAAGCTTTTATCTTTTCTGTATCCAGTTTTGGAAACTTCTGATACAGAGAAAGAAACCAATTTTCATTTTTCTTATAAGCCTTAACAAACTGTTTCATGAACCCTAATTTTAGATACAACGGAGGCAATATTATGCGATTCCTTGATACTAAAGATGAATTTATCACGTTTTGTTGCCCTGAAATTAGCGCTTCCCGAGTAGGCCAATCTTTTTTAACCCAGTGTTAATGTTTAGCTTTAATATCCCACAAGCAGAGAAAACAGGGTTTCTTTTGTTAACCACTTTTTCTTAGTCTAAATGAAATTTAACCATTTTTAATCAACTTGTATGACCCAGTTGTTTTAAATATATTTAATTTCGTCAAAAATCGAAGCAACAGAGGTATATTCTCCCTAATTTATTCCCGTTGTGTAAGAGAACACATTTCAGACCCTCTTTGATGAATCTATGAACAAACACCATTCATTACCAACGTAATTTCGTAATCCCATTGCAGCCATTGAACCAGGTGCATCTGGTTGGCTAAACCAACATCGAAATGTGCAGCCGCACCATCTTGCTGAAAACGTATCTCATTCTCTGAAAGAGTGTCATCAGTTTTCAAAATTTGGGATTTATCAATTCTTCCAACAACTGCAAATAAGTGTCTCTATTGAGACTACCTTGGATAAAGAAAGGTCCTACAATTCAGTTTCCATAAATTCCAGCCCAAACATTTAATTTCTGAGTCCTTTGTGTTTATGCCTGTGTGAACCAATGATGATTCTGGATATCCCAATATCGACGATTATGCCTATTCACGTGACCATTGAAACTAAAGGTGCTCTCGTCAGACCGACAGCTATTATGCAGAATATGTGGATTATGGATAATATTTTCACTTAAAATTTCACAAAATTGCAAGCGGAGATCAGGATCGTATATTTGATGAACTAGTTTCACTTTATTAGGGTGAAATTGTTGATGTTTCACGACCCTGTAGACTGTTAAAGCTGATACACCAGACACACATGATAATTTTCTAATGGAAGTAGTGTTTTCCATTTGCAGGTGGCCCAAAAGAGCCACTTCAATTGCTTCTTTTCGTATAGGCCTATGTTGAACTTCATCTTTTATGTTAGCTACCGAAATCGTAGTTGAAAATTTATTCATCAAATACAAAACATATTGGTGTTCTATATGTTTTTCTTGATTGTTTACATTAAAAATCCTTGCCATCTCTCTGGCACAACTATTATTTCGATAACAAATTGAAACAATTCCAACCCGCTTATCAGTTGAGTTAACCATTTCAATTGTGATTAAAAGTTTTGCGAAAATGAAAGACAATCGTGAAATAGTTTTATCATCATCAGACGGTTCTAATGAAAACGATTGTGCATTTCCTACCAAACATTGATTTTCAGCGATATCTCAAATTATTACATTTACTTGAGCATTAAAAACTTGGGATGAATCTCGGATGACGTCATTTTGATAACTTATTTTGATTTTAAGTATTGTCATATTTTTGTTGCAAAACAAGCTCGAACTATGTGTACTGTTTCCAGTTCGACTTCCTTCTGCGCACTTGATATCATTTTGGATCAAGACGTGTGTTCGGTGTTCTCTTCCAATGTGCTTCTACGAGTCCATTACCCGAAATAACCAGAGGCATTATGGCAACAGATTTGAGCTGGTATATCTCTTTCAAGTCTAGAGCCAGGTCCTGGTACTTGGTTATCTTCTCTGTATAGGCCTTCCTGATATTCTCGTCAAACGGAACTTTGACATATCAGTGCAGCTTTCTCATTTTCTAGTCAAACAGGGTTATGTCAGGCATATTGTGAGTCACTATTTTATCTGTGTTGAGTGGGGTGTCCCATTAGAGCTTATATTCATCGTTCTCCATGACAGTGATTGACTCATATTGATAATTCTGGACACAAGCTTTCTTGAGTCCCAATTTGAGAGCAAGCTGCTGATGATATAACTTAGTGACGTTGTTATGGCGCTTCAAATATGCAGTAGGGGCCAGAATTGGAGAACCGGAGCTGATATGCTGAATGGTCTCTACATGCCTGGAGCATCTTCTGCATTGGTCAGAAGGCACTGGAGTTTCTATTATGTACCTCAAATGGGCTCTTGTCGCTAACACCGGGTCCTGAACTGCAAGCATTCTGCCTTCAGTTTCGGGGAATAAATACCTGGCGTTAAGAAAATTCAAGGACTCAGACCTGATTGCTGAAAATATGGAATTGGAATGCAGTTTACTCTTCAATACCAGCTGAACTCGATTAATGTATGCTTCTTTGGTCTGAGAGGTGCAGATGTCATATATATATATATATATATATATATATATATATATATATATATATATATATATATATATATATATATATATATATATAACAACTGAAGAAATAAGGATCAAGCTTGGAATCTTTCAGGAGACACTATAAGTCCATTGTGATTCTTTTTGGCTCTGAACCCCTTGGACACACTGCTCAACAGCAATGAGAACGGCTAGATTAGAGATAAAGATGCCAAGCAGCGAATCACACACCAATTTAACATGGAGAACCTCAAGCTCTTTACCTTAAACTCCGCTCAGATGAACAGAAAACACATTAGTGTGCGGTTGTGAACGTCCAAAGAGGAAAGGTTGTCAATGAGGAGTCCATGGAACTTCTTAACAACATCGAAATTCCCACGCAAGGCCCAGAAAACTCCTACAAATACCTGAGCATCCGACAAGCGCTAGATATTCGAACAGCTGAGGTCAAATCTGGATTCAAAGAAAAACTATAACACCGAGTGAAACTCATCCTACAGAGTAAAATTAGCTCCAAAGCCATATTCAATGCCATAAACAGCTGGGCCCTACCGAGTATAACATGCACCTTTGGAGTACTTAACTGGTCTGTGACAAAAATAAGGACGATGTTAACTAAGTATACATGTACATCATCCTCACTCATCGGCCAACCGCCTCTATATACAAAGGCATTCGGGGGATAAGGTCTTATGGGTCTGGAAACAAGTCATAATAAACAGGTCCATGGCCTACAGCAGTACTTCCCAAACAAAAACTCACCTCTTCATCTCGCTGTACGCAGGGTTGTTGAAGACTGTAGCCTACTAAGACGAGCTGAACCTGTTTCAGCTCCGTATGCAGCAACTCAGCAAGAACTGGTGAATGGATGGCAAGGAAGACACCTGAAAAATGAAAATGTTAATAAGGTGGAATCACTGAACTTTCTAAAAGCTGGTTACCTCTTTCCGGTGACTGAGGGTAGAATACTGGCCACTCAGGACCAGGTTGTTCCAACAAGGGCCTATCTTAGGCTTATAGCAAATAAAACTTACCTTCCGATCAAAGCCAATAATGCACCTGGAAACCATACAGCATGTGACCTCGGGATGTCCAATCCTGGCTTCTGTTGGATACCTGCAAAGACACAACGACATAGCAAAGGTATTTCATCAAGAGCTAACGCTGAAATATGGACTGTTACAAAAAGCGTTGAGAATTACAAATACTCACCTGTAGATGTCCTTGAAAATAGCGATCTGAAAATTTACTGGGACACTACTCTCATAACGGACAGAGGCGCAGCGCATAACAGGCCCGACATTGCTCTTTTTCTATGGCGGGCATTGTTGATAGATGTGAGCGTTCCACTCGACTAGAACCTCTAGAAGGCGTACGCAGAGAAGGAGATGAAGTACCAGGATTTGGCTGTCCAGTTGAAGGAGATGTATACCCTCAACTCTGTTCTGGTTCTACCTCTAATAATAACAGTTAATGGCCTAATTCATAATCGATTGATAAATAACACCCTATCCCTTGATATAAGAAAAATCTCCAGCGCACAGAAGGAGATGGGTACCGTGCGAATTGTCTAAGGATTCCTTGTTGGTGACCTCTTGATGCTTTATGCATTCGGGGTGTATTGAAAAACTAATATAATTATAATCTCACACAAACAGTCCATATACAACAAGTTAAGTTAAGTTATCTATATATATATATATATATATATATATATATATATATATATATATATATATATATATATATATATATATATATATATATATATATATATATATATATATATATATATATATATAGACGGCAGTTTGGTAAAATTATATGAAGTACGTAAACTTTGGAAATGAAGAAAAGTTCGATTATAACGTTTGAACACAAAATCTTTTGTGAGGTCTTATAGTATATTATGATTCTACAATAAAAATAACAAACCTTTCTACCAACTTCAAACCTTCAAATATTTCTACTACACATATTAAAAATATTCCCTCAAAAGTTTGAAATCATACTGAATAGCTGGGATTATATAACTGTTGGCGCCTGTTTCTTGAAACGGAACAAGGGCAAGAAATACTGGTAGAATAAAATGATACTTGTTTCACATGTGCGTATCGTGATCAGCAGTCTGCAGCATTATTGAAATAATTATAAACATTTCTTGATTAGTTAGGTTAGATTAAAGGTATTATCGAATTTGCTTCCATTGTGGGAACACCATTCTTTCATTCCCGAAATTTATCCAATAATGCAATGTGAATTCTCATTCCATATTAAGGGGACTAAAAATTTTGAAAGTTTTGAAATATTAACAGATAGAATGTTTGAATAACATTATATCCGGTGTCCATCTAGTTTGTAATCAGCCCCTCATTTTGTTCGTGTTGAATATATCGGAAAATTATGTACAGAAAAAATTGGATGCCAATTTACTGTATGTCGAAAAATTATTTCGAATATATATATATATATATATATATATATATATATATATATATATATATATATATATATATATATATATATTTTCAATTAATCGAATTAATCGACATTTTGTAAAAATATGACTTTTCTCGAACATCTCATTTACCTAATAGAATCGTCTTACAATCTCAATTTTAATACTAAATTATTCCTATAAATCTAGGGTTTCTGGGTTTCTTTTTTCGAAACTTTTCATAGTTTTGCTTTTTTCGAATTGTTATTATTTTGAGAAACACTAAGAATTATCTGATCAAAGGAATATTAAACATGGTATACGCCATAGGAAATAGTCATGGGAACAGTTAGCAAATTATTCGAAAGTAGAAGATGACGAATCGAGAGGACTGACTGTGTTGCTTACGGAAACAAATTCACAACGAAAATAGTTTTGATTGAATATGAAGAATTAAAACTAGTATCATCCCTACCACATGTAACTACACCAAAAATTAGTTTTGTATAAAATTTCCCCTTGCATTTTGCTGAGATATTAGACCATAATAGATTACACCGTCACACTCACCTGTCTAAAAGCAAATCTGCAGTATATGATTCTCCAGATCGTCTCCTGACAAAAACATTTTCATCAACCAAAACATTGAATGTTGATTCGTCAGTGAAACACACCTTGAAAAATGATTGAATCAATTCGTTGATGATTCTTCACACCATTCAATAAAGTTATATTTACAGATTCCAATCTGTAACATTTCTACTTCGGTGTTTTGTGACCCACTGCAGTTATCTCTTTTCTAATCCTCATTCAAACGTGGCTTCCTGGTAGGCCGACGCGCTATCAGATTTTCTGCAGCTGAGTGGCCTCGAACATCAGAACATCAGAAAACGTCAGTTAGTTTTATTTTTTATTTCCACGGATTTCCCGGTGGAAGTTAAATAAACATGGATTCATCGAATTTGTCCACTTGAACAAGTACAGATGTCATCGATATAACGATCGAAACAGGGATTCAAGAACGATGACTTCTCCAAATAAGTATTCTGCAACTCTGACGTGACGATATCAGAATTCACCCATACCAAGGTCAAGAATCTGCTGATAGGTATATTCTTCCATAATCATGCCTAATTGCTTGTATTGCCTTCAGCGTTGAATAATTTGTGCACGAAATTGAATATATATTTACTACCTCCGTGAAATCAGGGGATGTCGCAAATTTGTGTCAATAGCTATCATCATTTCATGGTGTCCTTTTTATGTGACTACATATACAGGGATATCCACCGGGAACGTCCGTTAAAAACTTTTCAAGTTCCAATTACAATATCAAGCTGAAATTTTATTCAAATCTGTCAAAAGTTTTGACAGATAAGTGCCAACAATTTGGGTATTTTATGCCTTGCTCGAATGTCGGTTCTTGATGTATAATAAAAAAGGTAGATTGTCATTTGAAATAACAAAGTGATGACCCACTTCCGCTAAAACCGGAAATGGTATCACTTCGAAAATATTTCACTTCAATTGGAAATCGCTAGTTATGGCCGCGTATAAACTTTCAGCTTGATATTGTAATTGGAACTCAAAAAGTTTTTAACGGACGGTCCCGGTGGATATGCTAGTATAATGCTATTTCCAAAATATTGAGTTTGATGACTGTTGACCGTCGTATAGAAATGTTCACCTTTTCCTTCTAGCTACCACTATTCAAGTAGAAAGCAATATAATATACTTTCCATAATGTTCCTTGACTATTGATAATTGTTACCATGACATATACATAATAATTATTCCTGGGCTGTTTGATAATCGGTGCCAGAGATAAGGATTGGTATAATTATTCATGGGTAGATATGAGCGAGAAATCTAGTTTTAACAGATTATTGCAATGTCATCTAATATTTCAATTGAACCTTATCTACTGTTGCATATAACGGAAATTCCATCAGCTATCAGCACCTTTCTTCTACACGCGGATTAAATTATGAATACAACGAACGTTCTTTCAGCCTATCAATATTAATATTCCATCGAAAAGTAGTGAAAGGAAATATCAATAATTTTTCTTATTCTCAATAATCATTATACTAGGAAAAACTCAACATTAACCTCAACCAGAGGTTCATCTCACGTGATATAGTATGGTAGGGTAACCATAATGCATTGGTGTTGAACCGCCCTATCGAATTTGTAAGTAAAAAATTACCCAATCAAAAATTTATTTCAAAATTAAATACTCTCGCTCTTATTGCGTCCCACCTGCATACGCAAAATCCACTTGTGCGCCCAAGCCCATATTTTCGTTTTACTCATGGAACATATCACGTCCTTTAAATTCCACTCTCAATTCTCGACCACTTATGGAATCACCGCCTAAAAAGAGAAAAATTGCAAATAGCAAATAATAATTAGTCAATGGGACTATTTTACTCGTTGATTTGTAATGAGATTCACGACGCAGCGAAAGGTGTTCTATAAGTCTGGGAATTTTTATGTTCTCACATCTGTTTGTTTTTGTTCGTCTGTTTACTCGAAGTCCGGTAGTGGGTTCACTGTTTCGGTCTATGGAGTGCATTTCTCGTCATACATACGTACAAGATGAGTCTTTTCTGGAATCGTTATGGTGTTTTTATTCAGTTGGTATGGACACTTAAAAGCGATATGCGACAGTGATGGGTTCCTAATAAGGACTAAACTACAGTCTGCCGCTTCGCTTGTCAGCATCCTACTTAATTCCACTCTTAAGTCTCTCTTGATAGCGGATAGCGGCTAGCATGATGGACAGATTTGAAAACTTGTCTCTGGTCCGGGGGACTTTTGATGTATCTAAGGTTTTCTGAATAATTCTTCTATATATATATATATATATATATATATATATATATATATATATATATATATATATATATATATATATATATATATATATATATTGATGAGAACCTCAGAGTTTTGTTGAATCATGCAATACTT
Organism: Cryptolaemus montrouzieri; assembly: GCA_013387265.2. Taxonomy (NCBI): domain Eukaryota; kingdom Metazoa; phylum Arthropoda; class Insecta; order Coleoptera; family Coccinellidae; genus Cryptolaemus; species Cryptolaemus montrouzieri. Next base: position 46,080,772 of record JABFTP020000185.1, on the reverse strand, counting down.
TTCTTCACTGCATTTTTACAATGAGACATCTCGAAAATATAATATGTCCTATGTATGGTATGATATCTGTAAACCTTCGAAATATACCTTTTACCTGTCAGAAAGCCATCGATGAAGGCCAACTGTGTACGCCGGTCCAAAGTAATACCCGCCCAAAGCATAGCCGACCCATATCAAAAAGAAACCCTCCCATCAATACAAGCTGAAGAGTATCATTCTCGAGGTCTTCTTCATAACCTTCGATGCTCATCCGAACCATTTAGAAAAATACGCTATTCACCGAAAAATATTACACTGCTTCAGTATTAATTGTTTCACGCCGAGTGACTTTGGGCAAAAGCCAATCTTCCAACCCTATGTCTGCACTAAAGTGCTGGAACTATAACCATTATTCTACAATTGAGGTATGCTACTCGATGTCTCCTTATGACTGTCCTATAACTACATTTACAAAATACAGCTGGTGAGAAAAATCTCGAAAAAATTTAATATTTTGTAACGATCTCAAGTTTTTTCTCGTCAGGCACGTGATTACTTTTTCTACTAAAATTTTAAAGCCGCATATTACCCAAAGATTAAATAAATAAGCTCAAAAACCAAAACGAATTCGTATTTTTCAAATGTTTCAATTGAAATTTCAGATGTGACATTCACAAATTAAAATCTTTGGATACACAAACAGCTGAAGGATTTATCGTTCTTGTTCTTAATCATTAACATTTTTTATCTAGTAATATTTTTTTACTTGTTGTTGAATATTCACACGAAAAAAGCAGCCCATTCACATGCATATTGTTTAGATTATAAGGTTAGGTTAGAATTCTTGCCAAGTTACTTTAGTATTAGTCATTGGTATTAGTCAACATATGTTGACGCAATCAGCTCTTTGGTATTTATAGTTTATTTTCTGCAGGTGTAAAGGTTAGATATGTTTAGGTGTATGTGAGGATTTTTTGCTATTTGTTTTGTTTGTTTTTCCTTTAACGTGCTCTATTTCTACCTTTCGGCTAATGAGATGCCGGGAATTCTGCCGAACCCGTCTCGTGTCGAGGGAAAGGGATCTTCAAAGTCCAACACATCTCTGTTAGATAGGACCGACGGCTTTACATCTCCTTGGAAAGATGGACACTCAAGGGATTCCCAGAATTCGAAAAATCGCACCGACTTTGTGGGGATTGAACCTAGATAACTCTGCACAGGAGATGAGCATCATTATATTGGAATTATTGGAATAAATGGATCCAAGAATCTGTTTTGAATTTTGCATGCGAAAATTGCGGGCTCCAATACACTTGGAATATTGTTTGCGGTATTTTATGGATTTAACGATATCATCCATCCATCAAAGTTATATTCAATAAGAATTTGAAGGAATCTGGATTCATAAATATATTCTCAACGGAAATAAGTTTTCCACGAATAATTCTGTCGACACAAGTTATATTAATATTCTGAAGTTACTATTTCCACTGCTGATCACATAAGCTACATATCAGCTGCTGTTTATTGAATGCATACTGAATATTCATTGATTATGATTTCATTACATAAACTAATATTTGCAATCTTTTTTTAGATGATGTTGGCCTGCACCTTGGCTCTTTCAACGGGAGCATATAATGGACCTCTGGCTGGAGGTCAACCTGCCGCTCAATTTCCAGCAGGAATAGACCCCAAATCATGTCCTAATTTCCCCGATTGTTCGAGTCCATTGGTTGCTCTGAGTCAAGCAACATCTCTTCCGGGAGTACAATATGATCCAGCCCAACAATACAGCCATTACCAACCAGCTCAACCACAATACAGACCTGTTCCACAACCACAACAACAAGACAATGCAATTCTTAGATACAACGCTCAGCCTCAGCAAACTCAACAGTTCATACCAAATGTTGTACCACAACAACCTCGATACAATCCTCAACCTACTAAGGCCAGATACTCACCTGAAATCCAGAATGCTTTAGATAGAGGAGAATACATCGGAGATGGAGATTATCGTGGAGAAGGATTAGCAGAATCCATGGCTGTGGGGCCACTACCCAATGGTAAATACCTAAGATCAAGCAATGTCTAAAAAATATTTTCTAATCTTTCCGGTGCCGATGAATGGCATCATATTTTTTCGATTACAGAATTAAATCTTTTCGAAGAGTATAATTCAGTGTTAGTTCTCAATAGTTAAAATTATTTTGCTCTCGATTTTGAAGGTCAATTGTCTATGTTATTACCACTGTAGACTCACCTACATTAAGAACGAAACACCCATAAATTTGACATAAGTAAAAATCCAGAAATCATTGTACTTCTCAAATGATTGGATAATTCAGGTGTTTTTGTTGCTCTCCTACATTTGGAACATCAGCAGAAAATTCGAGAATTGTACTTGAAGATAATAGCTACGAGGAAGAACGGAAAATTGTTTTTTGTCATTAGTCTCTTTTATCTTCATTACAACAAAAGGTGGAGTTAGTTTTGGTTGTGTGGCGAACAGATTCGGATGTTCGTTCTTTCGTAAGTATAATCGCATTATGGAATTAATGGCCTACCCAGTTCAGATCATTCCCGTAAATCGATTAGTAGCGACGACAGTTTTATGTGAATTTGTCTGTCAGAAATTGTTGTACACGTGGTTGTATTCTAATTAGCAACGAATTACGATTCGTGAGAGATGTTAAGGTAAATGAACAAACTGTAGGGAGGAGATGAAATGCTACAGGTCTCAAGTCCTGAAGTCCAGCTACTGGACCAGCTTCAAAAAGAGAGCACAGAGCGACGCAATTAGAATTCGATAGAGCATAGAAAATTGGAACATCAATGATTGGAATCGTGTTTTCTTCACCGATGGATCAAGGTTCTTCTTACGATCTTCAGATGTATGAGAAATGTGTTGCCACGTACAGAAGAAAAGTATTCTAGTTAAACAGGCTGTATCATTTAGGATGTTTTTTGTACGGCACCTTTGTGAAATACTGCAACTAGAAAAAAATGACCCCCTTCTCCGTCCTCGATTTCTGGGAAAAATTCATTGGTAAAAATAGATTGCAACTTTCTTCTTTTGCTTTTAATTATTCCGAGTTTATCGATTTTCTAGAAAATTGTATTAACACCGATTCCCAAAAACTGATATATATATATATATATATATATATATATATATATATATATATATATATATATATATATGTATGTATTATTTCGAACGAAAATTTAACACCTCGATTTTCCGGTTTTAAAATGAAAATATGGAGAATCGCTCGGACCCGTCGATTTCTGATTCAAGAGGGAACAACTTTTTCGATTTTTTCATCCCCGTAACTTCCATCCTGATTTTGAAGATATGAGGGGTTTTGCGATATCTTATTTTGAAGATCTTATTGAGTACTATCTGACCTAAAATTTTCGCTTTAAAATTTTAATCGTTAACGAAATGGCAGATAAAAAATGTAAGAATACTAACTTCTGTGATTAGTTTATTAAGTGCTGAAAATGAAAAATTCACTTCTATGCAGTAAAGTTTTGCTCAAATCGTTCACTTACATTACTCAACATTTGTGGTTCAATTTGGAGCTGATTTGTGAATTCGGATAATGACCCAGTTTGGGTAGCGTAAATCCTAGATTTCAGGTGACCCCATAGAAAAAAGTCAAGTGGCGCCACCCTAAATTTTCGCTTCCAATTTTTTTACGTTAAAGAAATGCCAGCTAAAAAAGTGGAAGACTACTTACTTTTGTGATTAGTTTATTAAGTGCTGAAAATGGGTATCATTCACTTCCATGCAGTAAAATAAGTTCACGTACATTACCTAACATTTCTGGTTCATTTTGACGGCATTCATTAACGAATTCGCAAATCATGTAGTGACTCAGGTTGGGTAGCGTAAATCTTAGATTTCACGTGACCCCATAAAAAAAAGTCAAGATCAGGTGATCTGGGTGGCCACTCAATATGTCCCCTTCTTCCAATCCAGGCCCGAGGAAAATGTTAATCAAAAAACTGACGCACAGGTTGAAAGAAATGAGGAGGTGCGCCATCTTGTTGAAAAATTACAGTTTCATGTTCTTCTTCATTCTCCAATACTTGCACGAGGGCTGGATAAATAGCGTTCTGAAATAGTTCTAAACAAATTTGTCAAGTGATATGACCGTTTATAAAAAAGGGTTGATGTGATTTCAATAAATACCCGCAAAAACATTTAACTTTTGGGGATGCTGAGTATGCTCTTCTGGAAATAATCTTGGATTTTCATCTGACCAGTATCGACAGTTATGCCTGTTTATAGTGCCGTTTAGGTAAATAAACACTCATCCGAAAAACAGATATTGAGCATGTAGTTTGCATTATTATTAATAATTTCACTGACCACTTCACAGAACATGAATCGGTGATCAAAATCATCCTCATTTAGTTCCTGAACCAGTCGTATCTCAAAATGATGAGAGATTGGTCAATTTCCTAGTACTAAAAGTCGGCTCCATCGCTATGTGACCTAAGATAGCAACCTCCCCCGCTTCGTCCACTTCACACACCCTATTTTTGTTGTCGACTGAACCAGTAGCGTAAACAGCGGATACATTTTTTTCAAGATGTCGTTCGATAATTGAAGCCACTGCTAATCGCACAGAGTCGTTATTTGTAAAATATAATTTTATCATTTCCATCCTTTCTTTTACCATTTTAATCCTACTACAAATTTACAATCGCCTTGGCACAGTTTCAACTTTCCTGAAAATTCGCGATAGACTAACGAGACACGAAGGTAAATCAAACACATGGACTGTCTACTTTTTCGAACAAAAATTAACAAATGAATAAAAATATTGCATACTTCGAGATAAATTCAACATAAGCTAGCCAGCCATACACCAGCGTTCTCTACTGAATGGAACTGAATGGTGCCCACTTTCAGCACTTAATAAACTAATCACAAAAGCAAGTAGTCTTCCATTTTTTAGCTGCCATTTCATTAACGATGAAAATTTTGAAGCGAAAATTTAGGGTCAGATAGTAATCGATAAGATCTTCAAAATACGATCGCAACACCTCTCATCCCTATTCAAAGTAGGGGTTGAGCTTATCCCCGTTGAGGAATTGAAGTTGAATGATGAAAAAATCGGAAAAGTTGTTCCCCCTCGAATCAGAAATCGACGGGTCCGAGCGAATCTCTATATTTTTATTTTAAAACCGGAAAATCGTTAAGTTTTCGTTGGACCACCCTGTATATAAGCCACGACTCTGCTCATCTAGAAGGAGAGTAATGGTAGGTCAGCCCTTTTCCATTGGCATTAAACCGCATTCATCACATTTGTAAGTACGGATTTGCGAGTATTAAAGATAAACAATTACAAATTTCAAGAATTACGATCGAAAGACGCAACCGTAATGTGAAAAGTCAAGCGAATGTGCTCGATTCTGAAGAACTTACCAATCTTGAGCTACGCTTCCCTAAAAAAGTGGGGCGACAATATGACTACCGATATTAAAGCACAGGATGACATCCTTAAATTGTGGTCAATGCAAAACAATAGTGTTGGTTTTCTAGAGAGTGTTAATTGAGATGCAGATAAGTGCCACTACAATTAACAGGAAGTTGATTACATTTTGAATAGTATTAGTCATAGTTTTATTTGCGTTCCATAATTTCCGAAATGTGAATTCGAAAAACATTCAATATTGACAGATTTCGTAAGAATATTAAACACTATAAGAGGACAAAAAATGCGTTAGTAGAACCGTACTCGTGATAGAGGTAAATTTAAAAAAAAAAGAAATGAATAAAGGAGATTTAGTCGAAGATGCAGTAGAATTGCAAGAACTTTCAAACTGGGCAGCACTCACATGCATCAGGCACCTCTAATATAATTGTTGCATGCTTGAACCGCACCACACTCCACGCATGTGCGCTCCTAAATTGTACTATGCGAGCTTCAAGCGCATGCACACTCTTTCCCGCACGTCGTTCTTATATGGTCTATTTCCGTTGAGTCAGAATATATATCTTTCTCTACACCATATATTTTCTTCTATCTTATGTAATGTGACACCTCCCAAATATTTTACTCTCATTTCTCGTCAACTTATCGACTATCACTGCCTTAAAATCTCAATTCAATAAGTTGTCGAATTTGTATATGTCAAAAACACGATCATGAGAAAGCGCAGTGTATGAATGAGTAATCATTAAAAACTCACATAAATCCGCTACCGACATTCACGTTTATATGTGAAGATAACAAAAAGTTTGAGATTCCAAAAATATATAACTTCAAAGATTTTCTGATATCTACCAAATTTACGTTGTTCTACATTTTAAAACGAGATATGTAAAAAAGGGTATTCTGAAAACTGTTAGAACACTCTTCTGATTGGTTTTTTCTTTAGAGATGTTTTGGTGTTTATGGCAAATATTGCGCATCAAAACTTAAATAAATAAAGTGATAATATCGAAGTATACGATCAGCCAATTTGTGCAGCTTTGTACTGTAGGAAAGGGGAAACGTGTTATATGTTAACTTCATTCTTATAATTTCAACAATCAATGACTAAAAATGACAATTAGGCTGTTTTTCCTTCCATTGCAGAAGCTATTGCTCCCGCTAGAGCATATCAACCTACAGCCACACGCCTTTTGAACAATGCTCCATCTCAATACCAACCACAACCCCAGTATCAACCGCAACCTCAGTACCAACCTGAGCAACCTCAATACCAACCTCAACTTCAATATCAACCTCAACAACAATACAGAGAAGCCATCCAAAGAGGACCTACTCAACAATACCCAGCAGGAGTTGACGGGAGTGCTTGTCCCAACTATCCCTTCTGCTCATAAACAGAAGGAATGAAAATAAACAAAGACTGGGTCAAATCTCATATTTTTCGATTTTGTATATTTGTAAAAAGTTATATTAACTCATTCTTAAAAATATAAATTCTCAGTTCCTCCTATGTATTTTGGTAATAAATAGTTTGAAAATTATGTCGTAAATGATATTCTCCACGACCATCACTGAATGTAATAATTCTGAAATAATTTTTAATGGAATTTGAACATTATCACTCTTGAGTATGAATATATACTCTAAAACACTTGACGCATATGTTTTCTTCATGTATTTTCATTGTATAACTAGATACGGAATGAATATTCCGTAATTGAGCCAAACTTCATTGATTGCCATGAATTTCAAAAGCGTCAGTGTCGAATGTAAATGTCAACATCATAATAATTATCTTCGAAAAAGTATTTGTTTAAAGAGGATAATGAGTGAGAAAACGAGTGCATTAGATATAGAACTTGAAAGTATTCCACCTGAAATTAAAAACTATGCAAATATTATAATAGAAAACCTGCTGCCGCAAAAATCAAAATATGAATACGAAAGGTTTTATGCACTGTTCGGAGATTGACAACAAGAAAACAAAACAACCTCCTCTCCTGAAAATGTTTCACTAGCATTTCTTGGTCATCTATCAAAAATATGAAAATTCTCAACTTTGGAAGATTTATTCAATCCTAAAAGCAACAATAAATGTGAACCACGATATCGACATTTCTAAATATGAAAAATTGAAATCTTCTCTGAGCCGATCTTCTGAAAATTATATAGTTAAGAAATCGAAGATTTTTACAGGAGAAAATAATATACAATATTTAAAAAGTGCTACAACGCTACAAAGGTTGAAAAATTATACAGGGTATTACATACTAGTATGTCACGACTGGAGAGGCTAAGCCTACGTGCAATTTTAAGAAAAAAAGTTTTCATAAACATAGGTCCGCCGAAGCTTTGTTACTACAGGGTATTGAAATTTCCGAAAAAATTGTTTTTTCCTTGAAACTCATGCAGTTTTTGATATATTCAGCCCAAATTTGGAATGCAAGCTATTTTTTACAATCTCCATTATAACACGTCCTAAATTTTAACTAGAATCTACAAGGTGCTTTCTTTTCCGGAGCCATGTCTTCTTTTGCCCCTTCGAACCTTTTTGCAGTAGTCCACTGATCAGCATACAATCAATTTTCGTCATTTTTGTTCAGTTTAAAAACTTTCAATGCCAAATGTAATTTTTTCGTAGCTCCAACCGTTCTCGAACAAAAGATTGTTAAACGAATGTATGCATTCGCTGAATTGAAATCACTTCTAATAAAAAAAATGACTAGTAGACTTTGATTTTTTCATTTATTTTGACAGTTGCTAAAGTTGAACCAGTGTCTGCTTGAATTGTTTATTAAATTAACGATTAGTTTTAAGACTTTTGAAGTTATTGCTTTAAGAAAAAATGGCTAAGTTTACTAACGCCGAATTGGCTGATATCCATTACATGTACGGTCTGGCTGACGGAAACATAACAGAAGCTAGGCGATTATATCAAGTGCGCTTTCCAAATCACGACAGGGGAACATTTTCAAATATCCACAGACGGTTGAGGCAAGCTGGAACTTTTACTGCAAATAATCATTTAAAAGGTGCAACTCAAACTATGAGAACACCAGATATTGAGGATGCAGTTTTTAATTGTATTGATTTGAATTGATGTTAGTACAAGAAAAATTGGAAATCATTTGAATATTTCACATGTACTAGTTTGGAGGATACTCAACGACTTTTCATTGTAACTGTTTCATATTCAACGCGTCCAAACTCTACTTCCTCGAGATTTTCCTTCAAGACTGAATTTCTGCCAATGGTTCATAGATAAAATTACAGAAAATGCTCATTTTGATAGTGTAATAATGTTCATAGACGAAACCAACTTTTCGAGAACTGCTATCACAAATTTTCACAATATTATCATTATTGGGCTTGGAAAACCCCCATTTGATTGAAGAATCTCATCATCAACAACAATTCTCACTAAATGTCTGGGTCGGAATAATTGGAAATTATTTAATCAGGCCATTTGTTTGCCTAACAGATTAAACGGTCCCGCTTATTGGCAATTTCTTGAGGAGGAGTTACCTTTATTGCTCGAGGATGTGCCACTTTTGGTGAGAAACATAATGTGGTTCATGCATGATGGGGCACCAGCACATTTTAGTGGAAAAGCTAGGGAGCTTTTGAATAATACATTCAACAACCATGGCCTCCTAGGTCCCCAGACTTGAATAGTTTATACTTTTTCTTATGGGGATATCTACAAAGTTTAGTTTATATCACTCCAGTGGACACTATAGAAGAATTGAGAAATCGAATAATAACCTCTTGTGACACGATAAGAAATACCCCAGGAATATTTCAAGGGGTGCATGATGATATGCGAAGAAGAACGGAGGCCTGCATTCTTTCAGGTGAAGGACACTTCCAGCAAATAAATTAGTTTTTAATTGTCCTTTGTTATTGATCTACGAAAAAATTACAAGTGTCAAAAGAGTTTCTAAATTGAACGAAGATGACGAAAATTGATTGAACGCGGATCAGTGGCGTACTGCAGAAAAGTTTGAAAGGGCAAAAGGAGACATAGCCTCGGAAAATAAAACACCTTGTGAATTTCAGACAGAATCTAGGACGTGTAATGATGGAGGCTGTACAGAAAAGCTCGCATTCCAAATTCGCGCTGAATATCTCACGAACTGCAGGAGTTTTGAAGAAAAAACAATATTTTCCGGAAATTTCAACACCCTGTAGCTCCTTAACGAAGCTTTTGCGGACCTATGTTCATTTATGAACTTTTTTTCTCGAAATTGCACTCAGATTAAACCCCTCATGACAATTTTAATCAAATTTTGTTTATAGTTGTAAGTCGCCTTTGCTATTGGTGTCTTAGGGGCTTGTCGCAAGAATGGACTCAAGAACATAAAAATTTCCGACATTGAAGATTTGATTTCCACAATGCTAACTTCAATTTCTAATACAAAAACTAAAAACCAAGACAGTTCACAATCACAGGTGATCTTCATGATATCGTCATGAAATATTAGGCTCTGAGACCTTGCAATACTCCCTCTGATAATTTTTTCATCATTTTCCGAAACAATGAATGTACACGGCAGGTAATTCAAATAAACAAAATTGGTAACATGACTAAACAAATTGAAATACTATAAATATTAATACTGGTAAAATGTGAATACAAATGTCTCAATCAAAACTAGTTTTTCTGTTTTTCGGATTTAATTTATTTGTTTTTGATTTATACTTTGCGGTCGTAGAGAAAAGACAGTCTTTTACTCGGTAAGAATGGAAAAATTCTATACTTGTGGTTGTTCCACTCGTATCAAATTTTTCATTCTAATCAGGTTACAGAATATATTGTTCTTAAAGTATATATCCAAACATATCATAATCTTAGACACATAAACTGTAAAGAGTAAGTCATCCGTTGATCTGAAACATTCTTTTTAGGTTTGCGCTAAGTTACATTTATAGCTAATAGTAAATTAGGAAGCGTTTATTGACAGGAAATCTGATGATAGCAAGAAAACCATTTTCGACGGTTTTTCTGACATATCTCGAAAATCATAGCTCCGATCGATATAGAATGAACATGAAAAGTTTGATCTTTTCAACACTCATGAACCTATGTTGCTTATTTTCCTCTACAACTTTTAGTTTTCATTTCAACTGCGATAAATTGTTTATTCAGGTTTCATATTTTAAGTAATGAAGAACATCAGAAAATCGCTGTGAAAAACTATCAGCTATCATTCTTAGAATGTTTTTGAGAGAGAAAAAATTTTCTTATTACTGATTTCGAGGACATTCACTGCTATTTCTGAGGATGCTGAGTTATTGACGCAAAGTAGGCCTGAAATAAATTGAACGGCAATGTTGTAGATGATGAAAATATCTTTCGGCTTATCATTTGTAAATCTCGATCGAGATAAATTCATCAAATTTGAATATATCCATTTAAAATCTTACAGAAAACTATCCCTTGGTAAGCCAAATAAGCATTTTTTCGTAAATTTAGAAAATGTTTCCAAGTTTTAGAGATTTCATGAAATAAAGGCGCTCGCGAAAATCGGTTAGTCTTTTTCAAGTAGTGAACGTAGAAAAACAGTTTTGGGCTAATTTTCTTCATCAAGACTTGTACTTTAATGCTATTGAAATTCTTAGCTATGTGTTATTTCGTAGTCCTAAGAAATTTCTTCGAAAAGTTTCTTTCTTTTTGAAAGAGTATCTTTTCGATTTCCATTTTAACTTTGAGTCGCTAGCAGGTATTTTTTGACGAAATACAAAATTTGTTTTTCATTCTAGAGGCCATAGTTTCCATCCAACAGCATAAGAAGATTATTCAGGAAGAGTTATAACAAAAAATTAGCTTCCAGCAGTACCAAGTACAGAAGTTTAACGTGCGTATGGTGTGCGGTTCCAACGTTGTAGACGGTGGAATGAGAGAAACCGAACTCAAAGTTCAATGTCGTTCGCATTTGAAAAATATCTAATATCTATAATCAAATAAAATAATACAAAAAATAAATACAAAAATTCCTCTGTAATTCATATGGGGTAGCTGAACGAGAAAAAAAATGATTGTCATGGTTTTATGCGCTTCGCGAAGCACATTATATGAATATGCATTAAATTCCCATATAGATCTCACTGTTTTCAACATTAGCTTCAGTCCACCAAAAAATCATTTTAGGTACATTAATAATTATGTGAAATGAATGAATCGAGATAAGTGTTATTTATAATAAGAAACAAAATTTAACTTCCATTACAATACACTTTGTAAAGCTGTATCAAAAGTTACCTATTTTTCATGAATGTTTAGCTTCATAACAACATTACAATTGTTATTCAAAGATTATTTCAGTAGATATAGAAAAAGTTTAAGAAAACTCATATTTCAACGAAATCTTAATATATTCAAAAACAATATACTAATCTGAAAAACTTCACCTCACTTCGGATAAATACGTTTCAAAATGATGGGAAACATGGAGCGCGACATTCATATTACACAACTTTCATATGCATCTCTTTGATGGGATACACTGTATGTTTAAAGATTATTTTAATTCCTCAATAAACTCAATAGGTAGAAAATTGGACCGATTGTGCTCTAAATGGACACCCTATATAATTAGAATGTACGATGATAGACAACATTAGACTTCATTTTAGGAATTATCGAATAGTACTTCTCAATGAAGTTCTGTTCGAAAAAGACTGGCAACTCATCCAACTCCTTTCACCTATTGAAATATGAATGAGAATAATTTCATACGGATAAAAACGCATTTTCCGTACAGAACGTAACAATCCCACAGCAATTACAATGGCTGAACTAAATTGAGTTTTTATCCTTTGCTTGTATAAATTAATAAATTAATTAATTCTGTCTTATTAAACGCATAATATAGTTTATGAAATCATATCCTGGATAATAAAAACTTTCGTTGATTCAATGCAAATTAAATTCTTTTCCTTTTATCAAATAATTTTCTACGACAGAAGACACATTTCGCCTAGGTTTCACAAGGAACAAACTCATTTTTATAATTTCGCAATGATAACACAAAAATATAGTCTAAAGTGAATTATCAGACTGAGTTTTTGTGAAAACGTTCATTTCAATGACGAAATAGCATATCCGCATTGATTGGTTTTTATGTGCGTCAAAGTCATGCGTTTTGAAAAAAGCCCCCGGTCCGGACGTGATTGAAGCGGAAACCGTTAAGAACATTGCTAGGCATTTCTTAGCCCCCTTAACGTATCTCATAAATAAAAGTATCGAAGTTGGCATATTCCCGAGCATTCTCAAGTGTTCTACAATTGTACCTCTACACAAAGGTACAGATTATATGGAAATAGAAAACAATAGGCCCATTTCCCTGACGTCCTCATTGGCTAAAGTATTTGAAGAAAATATAGAAAAGCGCATTTTCAACTTTATACATGAGTTCAGAGAGTTGCCTGATATGCAATACGGTTTTCAGCCGAACAGGTCTACAAATGATGCAATAGCGAAACTAGTTACTGCAATTACAAATGATTGAATAAAAACCTACCGGCATTGTGCATCTTTGTGGATCTAGCGAAAGCCTTTGATGCAGATCATTTGAAGCTGATGGGGACGATGGAACGTGTGGGTTTTAGAGGAGTTCCATATAAGCTGATGAAGAGTTATTTGTCAGAGATGGGCCCGCCGCTAGCGGTTTGAACGCCGGTGTGCAATTCCTATCGTGCCGCCCCTATCTAACTACAAAACCTAGGTGTTTATAAAAATGTGAAAAAAAAATGCTGTACAGTGAAAAACTATGTTATATTAGGTTATTTTATACAAGATAGATACACTAATACGACATTAAATGAAAAATGAAGGCAAGAAAGGTGCAGTTTATACATATTATGTACGTAGGTATAGGTATTAAGTTATTTTACAGAAACTGCACCTTTCTTGCCTTCATGTTGGCAAAATCAGCTATAATTTTTTGGTATCTAGTCTATTTAGAATCTCATGTTCAATTGAAATTATTGCTAAATTACTTAGTCTTTGCTGGTGCATAGTTGATCTCAAATAGTTTTTATTATTTTTAACTTTGAAAATGACCTTTCACCAGATGCAACTGAAACCGGCAATGTAAGTAGTATCCTTAGCGCTATTGCTGTATTCGGAAATGTTGACATTAATTCATTAGCAAAATGTATTACAATAGGGTTTGTGGATCATTAGACTGGTTTTCAGTTAAATGCAACTTTAAAGCATTGATTTCATTAAACATATCTATACCGTCAATATCTGCGTCACTACTTGAACTATCTTTTAGCTTCACATTCAAATCTTTACAATGTTTCATTAAATCATCTTTGGAGTAACTAAACAAGTTATTATTGGTGAAAATGCCAAAACGTCGGTAAAAGTTTCCAACTCATCGAATCTACGTTTTAAAGAAGTTAAGGTTTGGTCCAGGATCCTAAAAAAACATCTACCTTGTATTTTGTTTTAGGGTCTAGTAAGACTTCATCACTCTGTTCATACTGAAATTGAGTTGGTTTTCTTCGTGGACGAACGGTATCTATAGGCGGAAAATCTGCATCTACATTAAGTTCCTGAGCCACAGTGGTAGCTTCTTCTAACACCCTTTCGAAATGCTCATCTGTGCGATATTCGGTGAATTTATGAATCAATTTATTTAACAAATTTATGCAGATTTGAGTATTGTGGGTTTTGCATCATTTTGCTAATAGCATTAATTTCGTTTAAAATATCAAACCAAATTACAACTAAGCAAATAAATCTATAATTTTGAATATTCAAAGCAAGCGAATGTGCTTTGTGAGTTGTTGTACAATCCCATTCAGACGAATTGTTATCTGATATTTCAAGTAAAGCGTCAAATATTTTTCGAGGTGATACCGTAAAGGTTTGACTGCATCGATTCTGCTAGACCATCGCGTGGCTCTTAATGCCTTTAGTTTCAAATCAGGTAATTGCTTGCAAATTATGGACCACCTTTTGGTAGAAGACGAAAAAAAACGTAAATTTCTTGAATTAAGTTGAAAAAGTTGACCGTGTCGTGCGTTATATTTGCCGCATCGTTAACGACCAAATTGAGACTATGCGCTGAGCATGGAACGTAAAATGCACGATTATTCATTTCCAATATTTTTTTGTTATCCATTGTGTTTTCCTCGCATATTAGAACCATTGTCATAACCTTGGCCACGTTAGTTTTGAATATCAAGGTTTAATTGCGAAAATAAATCTAAAACAAAATTTAATAGTCCTTCACCTGTGGAGCTGGTTATCGGACAGATGCCAATAAAACTTTCGCATATTGTAACATTTTTAGTTTCACTGTTTAAAACAACATACCTTAGTATAACTGTAATTTGTTCTGTGTGACTTATATCTGGTGTGCAATCTAATATGATAGAGAAATATTTTGATTCTCTGACTTTGTTCAGGATATAATTTTTATGGTCATGCCGAGTAAATCAATGATTTCATTCTGAATCTGATCTCCTAAATAGTGAGTCATGCGAGTTGAATCGAATTTCGAGGCTTGAATTCTGTGAATATGTTCCCGAATAACTGAATCAAAGGATGCTATCATTTCTATTGCTTTGAGAAAATTACCATTATCATACTCATATAATATTTTGGACGAGCCCCTAAACGCCAGACATTGATGAGATAAAAATTTCATAACAGCTATGATCCTTTCCAATACATCACACCATTGTTTTTTTTCAGATTCTAATAGTCTCAGTTGCATTTGATTTACAGTAGTTTTATTTTTTAACATATGATTTAGTTGGACCCAACATTTTAAATTTTCGCTATGGGAAATGCTTGTTTCGTGTCGTTTTAAGGTAGATGACAGATGTTGCCAATCGGAAAAACCGCTTGGAGCTGACAGACTACTTACAGTTTTACTGAATATTTTACAACAAAAACAATAGACTGAATCTTTTGACGTAGAGTAAACAAGCCATTCTCTGTTAATTTTTTCTCCATTAGGAAGATTTCTAGAGTAATAACTGTTTGCAAATTTTCTTCCATCGATATTAGCAGGAAAATTGTGGTTAAACAGCTGCACGGGACCACGGCTAACCAAAATATTAACAATATCATTAGTCATACTGGCGGGCCACGAACCGGGATCATCACCACAATCTAAACAGCTACTTGATGACGATAAATTGCTTACAGGTTCTTTAGCACTACTTTCTCTTTTTAGTTTCACTGAGTCTCCTTCTGAAGGACTAACATTTTCTCTTCAGATACCTCCATAACTTCTAGATTTAAAGCTGCGCTTGTTGAAGCTACATCTACGTCAACATTTTCTTGACATTCAGAGTCCCTATTTTCTGGTTTGCTAAAAATTTCTCAAGAGATCCCGCTAGTTTTTTTTCCTGTATCTTTTCTCGTTTTTGCCGTCGAAATTGAGCTCCTGAAATTTTTTTCTTTTTGCGGTTCCTAGAATTTTTTGAAAAGTTTAGTATACGGTTGTACAAAAGTAACTTAAATCCCAAAGAGGGTCGATCATTCCACCCATTATTGCGAACAACCTTTACTAGGGGGTCAACACTGAAATCGCAAAAAAATCAGCTTTTCTATACATTTTGTATGGAATAGTTATTTTTTTTCGCGATTTCACCGTTGACCCTATAGTAAAAGTTGTTCGTATTTATGTGTAGAATGACTCCCTTTCGGGATTTAAGTTACTTTTGTTACACCCTGTATAGGTATAATTTTAATATTTTTTTTATAAATCTTCACTCTTAAGTTGTATAACAGAAAAAAATACCCTTTAAATCACAATACTACTGCGAAAAAAAAATGTTCATACCTACTGCACACAAATGTAATGGAATAACTAATTTTTTTTTCGCGACTTCAGAGTTGACCCCATAGTAAAAGTTGTTCGTATTGATTAGATGGAATGTCCCCCTTTCGTTACTTAAGTTACTTTTGTTACACTCTGTATTAATTTTAATACATTTTTTAAATAAATCTTTACTTTAAGTTTTTCAGTAAAATAACCTTTAAATGAATACCTGCTGTTTATATGAATGCGCCCATATGCTGATTAATTAAACAAAGACACTTACCATAATTATGATTTTTGCGCCGACGGATAATATAAATAATTTTCTAAATTATTTTTATAGTCACACTTCGCACAAAAATATACAGAATATTATTAATTTTAAGCACCCTGGACCGTTTCCGGATCTCACATTAGGGCTATAACCAAATAATTGAAGTTTGTTGTTCACTCACATCACTTTCGCATTTGTGTTAAATGAATGAAAACAAAGAAATGGGTATATAGTTTTAAGGGATTTCCCTGATATCTGTGGGATTTCCCTATTTCGCATAGAGCACGATACGGATTAACTTTGTTCTCATGAATTTCAATAGATGGCGCTATGTAATGCTATGATATAAAAGAAATATTTGGGCGCCGTTCATCATATTATTTTTATAAGGATAATCTTTTTAGTATTGTGAGGTGACAATGTCTGAATTTTAGTCGATGATTGTCTGATTTGCCGCCCCCCTGAATGCGCCGCCCGCGTGCATTGCACGCCTTGCACGCCCGCTTACGGCGGGCCTGGTCAGAGAGAACCCAGAGTGTTAAAATTGGAAATGTCATTAGTAGTGAAAGTCGAATAACTTGCGAAGTACTACAGGGCACGGTCTGGGACCTATACTCTTTTCAATCTATCTTAATGATCTATTCTCAATCGGTGTTAAGGGGTAATTAGTCAGTTTCGTGGATGATACTGTGATTTTCTTTGATGCTCCTAAGTGGCTGGAGCTCAAGGCAAAGTCGCAGACTGAGTTCGAAAGAGTCATGTAGTTTTTTGCCAACAAGAAACTTACAATAAATGTAAAGAATACAGTTCAGAGTCTGCGACACAACTATTTCAATAAGTGCTGCTTAAAATATCAAAAATCTGGGTATTATTATCGACAGCCACCTAAGGTGGCCAGAACTTGCTGAGTCAATAGTAAAAAAAATTAGAGCTTTGCTACCTAAAATGAAATTTCTGCAAGAGGTGTGTGAAGAAAAAGATCTTAAGAAAATTTATTACGGATTAACTGAACCACACCTTTCTTATGATTTTGTTGCTTGGGGCGAGGTAGCGGATTGCTACGGTAGGAAGATTGAGATTATGCAAAAAAGAATTTTGAAATTGACGTATAGGAGAAACCTAACTTACGATTCTGAATATTTATTCGATGAGGCAAAAATTTTCACGGTTCATAAATTGTTTGCATTAGATCTTCTTTGGTATCCATTCAGCCAAAATAACCCCATACATAATTATGCTAGTGAATATCTATTCAGACGAATGAAAAATCAGTTTGTACCACAAATGAAAAAATCAATTGGTCAAAAATCGTGCACTCACCTTGGACCACTATTTTTTAATCAACTTCCGCTTAAAATAAAAGAAAATAGGTCTCTAAGATTAAACAGGCAAGGCATGGCTAAGCCATGGATGGACTGCTTTACTTAAAAGAGCATATTCCCATTAGATTTCTCAATAATTTCGAGTTATCTGTCACTCTCTTTTTTCCCCTGGTTTGCCGTTACTCATTTTGTTTTATGTTTCATTTATTCATTTGTCCATTTAAAAAGCATACCTCTATATGTTGACATTATTTGTTTATCTGATCTTTTATAATAATTAGTTCGTAACACAATCATTCGAGTTATACTTGCTAGGTTAAGTTAGGTTGAAATTCTGTCCCACAGACAAGTGATGTAAACTTTTGTGAGAACTAGCATTGTTTGTTAGAAAAAAAAATTGATTTTATTAATTATTATCGTGGACTTATGCACTGTCTCAGCTGTTAGCTGGATATAATTTACCTTTCCCAGATTTAGCAATCAAAGGGAATAGGCTCGATTACAATATACTTGACATAAATTTCCTAACTATCCTACATGTATTAAGAATTACAGCTTTTTGCATTTCTATAAAGGTATTCTTATGCAATTCTAATTTCTTAAGGCTATCATGCAAAATTTTGGGTATTAAACCAGTCGAGGATACGATGACAGGAACAATATCTATTTTATCGAGGTGCCACATCTGCTTGATCTCAATAGCAAGGTCTGTGTATTTGGACTTTTTCTCCTGGAACTTGTTCAGCACATTGTTATTATTCGGTATGGCGACATCCACCAGCATTGCTGTTCTGGCTGTCTTATCATACACCACTATGTCCGGCCTATTATTCTTCACCATTCTGTCAGTGATAACAGGCCTATCGTAGTATAATCTGATAGAGTCATTTTCCAATACGGGCGCCGGTTGATACTTGTAATATGGCTGGAAGGTGTTCAGAAGTCCGTACTTGTGTGCAAGTTTCTGATGGATAATGTTGCACACTTGATTATGCCTGTGAAGATAGTCAGTATTGGCCAGTTATTCGCATCCGGACGTAATATGCTGTATAGTCTCCGATCTTATATGGCATTTTCTGCACTTATCTGTTTGTAATGTTCCGTCCTTTATTATAAATTTTTTGTAATTGTTTGTAGCGATCACTTGGTCTTGGATGGCCATAAGGAATCCCTCTGTTTCTGCGAATAATTCTCCTTTCATCAATCATTTGTTGGAGGCTTCTTTGTCAATGTGTGGTTGATTAATCTCATGGTGATGTCGTCCATGCAATTCCTTTCTTGACCATCTTGTTTTTCAGTATCTGATAGGAACGGTAGATTCGGCAGGTCATCTCTGGTAGCAATATTTAGTGGTGTATATCCCCTATCAGCCAACGATACCACTCTATGGAGATCAGAAGTGAGAGCTTTTGCAGAGAAGAATTCTCTGAGATTTTTTATCTGTTCGGTGTGTAAATTGACAACATCTATTAATCCGCGTCCTCCTTCTTTCCGCTTCAAAGTTGTTCGTATCACAGACGATATTAATATTATTATTGTTTGTGATGCTAAATAAATATTATTATTACTATTATTCATTATCGTAGAATTGTGCACCATCTCAGGTGTAAGCTGAATATAATTCACCTTTCCCAGATTCAGCAATCAAAGGGAATAGGCTCGATTACAATATACTTGACATAAATCTAATTTTTGAATTTCTCAAGAAAAAGAATCAAAGAATGTTCTGCTCTCACATTCGATAGATTCTCGTTTAAATTTATACGAGGGTTGTTTTAAAAGTAAATATCATATCACCATATTTGTTTATGGTATTAGCCTTTGTAGTTAATTATTTCTACCGTTTGTATCTCGTCGAATCTTTTGAGCGACGTTTTCATTTTTGAAAACAGCTACAAGTCGCACGAAGCAATATCAGGAACTGCATGACAGCAGTAAGTCAAATATATTATGGCTCTGTACAGGGTGCTTCAACGAAAATTCAGAAAATGGCAGAAATGCTTGAAACAAGTCGATTTTTGTGGGGAGGATCATCCAGAAGTCTGGTTTCAGTGGTCCAATGAACTTCCTAGTGATTTTGAATATTTTTTTGATCAAAACGATGATGAGGAAGACGATAATGTAGAACAAGATGCTGTTGAGGAGAGCAGCCATGATACAGATTCAGAGCAGGGTGTAATAGAGGATGAAGATCTTTCCGATGAAGAAAATGATTCCAGTTCAAGCTGTTCGAATTTTAAATCATTCTTTTAGTTTTTAGCTTGTTAATTATCTCACTTTCAATGTTTCCGTGTATCGTAGTTGTCAAAATGCACTCTTCTTTGTTCCGGAGGCCCGTACTAGTTTATTTTTCATTCTGTTTTCTTGCGAATTATGCATCTGTACAATTGGCATATTGCCAGTATAGATACAGGCCCGCCGTAAGCGGGGTGCAAGGCGTGCAATGCACGCGGGCGGCGCATTCAGAGGGGCGGCAAATCAGACAATCATCGACTAAAATTCAGACAACATTCACCTCACAATACTAAAAAGATTATCCTTATAAAAAAAATAAGATGAACGGCGCCCAAATATTTCTTTTATATCGTAGCATTACATAGCGCCATCTATTGAAATTCATGAGAACAAAGTTAATCCGTATCGTGCTCTATGCGAAATAGGAAATCCCACAGATATCAGAGGAAATCCTTAAAACTATATACTCATTTCTTTGTTTTCATTTATTTAACACAAATGCGAAAGTGATGTGAGTGAACAACAAACTTCAATTATCTGGTTATAGCCCTAATGTGAGATCCGGAAACGGTCCAGGGTACTTAAAATTAATAATATTCTGTGTATTCTTGTGCGAAGTGTGACTATAAAAATAATTTAGAAAATTATTTATATTATCCGTCGGCGCAAAAAATCATAATTATGGTGTCTTTGTTTAATTAACCAGCATATGGGCGCATTCATATAAACAGCAGGTATTCATGTAAAATTTAAAGGTTATTTTACTGAAAAAACTTAAAGTAAAGATTTATTAAAAAAATGTATTAAAATGATTACAGAGTGTAACAAAAGTAACTTAAGTAACGAAAGGGGACATTCCATCTAATCAATACGAACAACTTTTACTATGGGGTCAACTCTGAAGTCGCGAAAAAAAATTAGTTATTCCATTACATTTGTGTGCAGTAAGTATGAAAATTTTTTTCGCAGTATTATTGTGATTATTCTTGTGAGTTGTCAAAATGCACTCTTCTTTGTTCCGGAGGCCCGTACTAGTTTATTTTTTCATTCTGTTTTCTTGCGAATTATGCGTCTGTACAATTGGCATATTGCCAGTATAGATATTTTTCATGAACCTCTATCTTCTTTTAAAAAAATGCTATTGCATATCTCATTAGATCTGAATCATGCTCATTGTAGTAGTTTCAAGTTTTCATGATATTTTACTTGATTTTGTAGTCTTTTTTCTCTCCTGAATTTTTTGAAAGTTATAATTTTCATTTCGTATGACAGTATCACTTCTGTTTATTTTTCTGTTGTAATTTTTGTGAACCCCAGTAATTGGGTCTATCCTGTAGGGGATTCTATGTTTTGTAACAATAAGTAAATAAATAAATAAATAAATAAATAAATAAATAAATAAATAAATAAATAAATAAATAAATAAATAAATAAATAAATAAATAAATAAATAAATAAATAAATGACCATTTTCTTTCGCTTTTCGTCATAACAAACTATAAGAAGCTTTTGTTAATTTGCAGTCCACAAAGAGAGCAAAAGCTTCTTCAGATGAAATCATCGAATGTTAGGAGACGTTTTTCTTGAAGAGAGATGACCTTTGTTAAGCAGTAGAAGCCTCTTTTACAACTTTTGAGGCACCACGGTTACCAGACACATAAAGCGAGTGCTGTGCAGCGAAAGTCAATTTTTCGCAGTCTACCTTCAATAATTCTCTGACTTTTCTTTTCACTGTTTTCTCACTGAAACATTTGAACCTTTTTTCAGGGCATCCTTAGCGATGACAAGCAAGTTGGATATAAGGAATACAAATCTCAAAGTCATTTGAATCTAGCCCGCTCGAGTATTCATTTAAAAATAATTCAAGTTTTCGGTTACATTTTCCCATATTTCTGAAATTTTGTCGGAAAGATGGGAAATCTATCCTTCAAAGGCCTTGTTTCCACATCTTCTTGATTGTTAATGCGTGTGTCAGTTGAATTGCATCAAGAGGTTTTGGCGTTTTTTTTTCGGAAATTTAGCCCACTCTTCAAAAAATCTCCTCCTCGTGATTCGGACTGTTGTGTTTGAAAAAATTATGTATCACCCAAAACGCATAAAATCTGTGTAACATTCAAATATTAGAATTGTTGAAACAAATCCTAAGAATAATTCCTTGGGAGCTCTTGGGGGTGATATAGTTTTTCTCTATTGAATATGTGCATCAATTTACAAATTGCTAAATTTATTCACTCATAGATAGCAATGTAGATTCAATAACGAGTGTCTCAGAAATACTTATTCTCACCAGAAACAACTTAAATATAATACTCGGACATCGAAGAAATATAATCCCTCTGCAGGGAATTAGGCACTTGTGAAAACAGGAGTTCTTCACTCATTTACTTGTTTTATTGTAAACGTGGTAAAGCGGGAATTAATAGTATTATGTGTTTTACCTATCAATAATAAAACGTAAAGAACTCAGAAATTCAAAATTTTTGATTTGACTTTTGTCCATCTAAATTGGTGATTTTGCCCACTGTGCGTCGGTAGCCTATGGTTGTGTTATATGTCTTACTGAACAATGTAGGCATAAACGCATTATGCGAATTCAAAGCTAATCGCTAAGTACAACGTAGTTATTTCCTGGTAAAATGTGCTTGGGAACTCATAAAACCCCAAATCGAGTTTAGGGCAAGAGTAGAACAATCACCTGCAGAAATAAGGCTCGACATCTATTAGGATTTTGTGAGGTCGTACCCCCTCCCCCTCAAAGGCCATAAAATTATGTTGAACGTTGATGCATATGTCCTAGAAGTGACAATAAATCGACACGATAATATTGTGCGAAATGATACAGGTATGCTGGTAAAAATCATATGTGTGATTTGTGTAGGTGAACAAAATTGACTCTTTACAGGAGGAAATAAAAGAGGTAGAAATTGGTAGCTTTTGAGCTTGTAAACATTTTTTCATTAGCTTATCTGTTCTTTTCAGTTTTATACTGCATGTTTTTTCACGTTCATGTATTTTTGAGTAAATGGAAAATATATCGAGTTATGGCTAATAAAGGATTTATTTGTATTATTTTCTTCGGAACTGAAACAACTTCAATCAAAAATGATCCAAAGAACTATTTCATCTTAAATACGTATTAAAATGGATTGTATTGAATTTTTAGGTCAAAATGAAATTGGTCTACAATCGTAGAACACGCGAGTAAATACTTTAGAAAAGAGGGCGCTAGTAACCCAGGGTTAAAGTTATGAATCTGGTAGTTTAATGAAAAATCGAGGATGGCAATATCTAAATTTGACGCCCTGTATCTCATAAACGACACTTACAAAAAAATATAATCAACATGCGAAAAACTACAACATATCAAGTTACTGAATTTTTCTTTCATTATTTTTTTCACTTATTGTGTGGGGGTCTCAAGATTCTCATTATGCTATCAATAAACGCAAATCTAAAGACAGATATCCAAAATTATAGAAATGCATACTGTGTAGGTACTTTCATATTTTTTCTTCTCGACATTATAGAATAGAACTATATTCAATAATCATACTGCAATGAACCTTTTTAAATCTTGTCTTTGTTGCCAGGTAGGAGTAGCGACGGCAATCTACTCATAAAAATAAACGTGCACGATTGCAAGGCCAGTCGAGATGTAGTGAGTCTTATGCGGAATCAGAGTTGGAATCGCAGGAAAAATGCGGCGCTATAATAATGGCATTATCGCTTTTATTTCATTATAACCTTCACTTCAACAATTGGTTGTACAGATGTGGTAGAAAAGCATGCAGACGAATTGCAAGATATTTTATTAGGTAGTACCTTAATTTATTGAATTTTACAAGAGAGTGTATCTGAGGAATGTGGTTTTCATTGTCGAAACAATTTTTTGTCCCTATTTATTGACCTCCAGTTGTAATGAGTTTTGACATATGACAAAATCGTTCATAATCTGTCCAATTTTAAGAATCGTAATAAGATTTGAGCTCGGCCTAAAGTTGGTAGAATACCATCATAAATCAAATCTAAAATGGTTTCATCAATACGGTACCTTGAAAAAATTTGCTCGAGGTCAAAGGTAACAAAAAGTATTTTCGCGATTTTCAGCCGAACGTTAAGTTTTATCATAAAATTAGTTCAGATAAAATTGTAGATCGAATAAATATCTATAAAAATTGTTTGAATGCTTTTTTTCTAACAGCCAATATTTCTGAGATATAACGATTCAAGATGTTGGAGGAGTTGTAATCGCCAAAGTATGAACACGTTTCCACGCCACCGTTAAGGTAGTGTACTTGGCGCGTTTTTTAACGTGGTTTCCCTCGTTGGTCAATTCCATGGCACATTTTCAATTATGTTCGATTAGAAATCATTGAATAATAAAAGATTTTAGCAACGGTTGAAAATGCTAGGAGCATTGTGAATTAAAAAGAAAAGGGAAATTTATTCGTCTGATTCATAATAATCTGATAGTTTTGCTTCCTCTCCTTCTTGTTCTTGTTCTTCATCATCTTCTTCATAGATTGCCTCAATAATAATGCATCGCATGTCTCCTCGTTGAAATCAAACGAAACCTCTACTGTTGATTTTTCAAGATGGGAGCACGACCTGCCTGACAATTTGTGCATGCAAGAAAAAAAAATCAGCCCAACTCTCTTGCCACCTCATTAAGTACTACATTTCTTTTTACAATTGCAAAAAGTGTAGCAGTTTTTCCTGCACAGGTGGTAGTAAAGTCTTAACTGGTTCTAATGTATTGTCGACAAACATTTTCAGTCTAGCTAATAACCAAGCCACACTAGAACTTCATAATATTCTCGAAAAAGATGAGTAGCCACTGGGGCGGATTTCATGTATTGGGTATTCTAAGGTGAAGCAAGTATACAACCTTAATCACGTAGATAATTGAATAGGAGACAGATACTGCTGGAGTTACTTTGGCGTATAGAATGGGAGAGTGGGTTTCTTTCTACCTAGCACTCTCAGACATATCTATAATATTTTATTGATATAAGTTACACTTAAGTAAAAGCCGGCTCGGTAGCGTAGGGGATATGATGCTCGTCTCCTGCGCAGAGTTACCTGGGTTCAGTCCCCACAAAGTCGGTGCGATTTTTCGGATTCTGGGAATCGCTTGAGTATCTATCTTTCGGAGGAGATGTAAGGCCATCGGTCCTGTCTAACAGAAATGTGTTGGACATTAAAGATCCCTTCCTTCGACACGAGAGGGGTTCGGTAAAATTCCCGGGTTAGTGAGGTGACAGAATTCCCCGGCGTGTCATTGGCCGAAAGGCGGAAATAGAGCACGTTAAAGGAATAACAAACAAACAAACTTAATGTTAAATATTTTTACTTATATTACAGCTTCAGGGGTGGTGTACTTATACATGTTATGACGATTACAACCCTTCCAACATCTTGAATCATCATTTAGGTGACTTCAAGGATAAAATATTGAGTCATTTTTATAGCTAATTATCAGATCTACAACTTACGTCTGAACTAATATTATTTTTTTCAGGTATCGGATCGATGAGGACTTTTTATATTTCATTTTCGATAGTGTTTTGAACAATCCAACCAACTTTGAGCTTCTATTTCAAGGGACGTAACCCACTCTTTGGCAACCTCGTCAAGTGTTTCAGTCGAATCGAACACGTTTAGCAATATAGGCACATCTCAAAATAAGTGCCTGTATTGACATCTCTCCAAAGTGGGCAGTATATCAAGGGCATCAACATCCTCGCTAGCAATTACTTTTAGCACTGAAATGAGCTTTATACGAACTGTATGTTACCGCGCGTTTGATAAAGGCACTTTCTATAAACGCAATTTTTGCGATATGCCCCTTTCATTCTACCTGTAGGAAATTTCGTTTTGATATTCTCTGTAGAGAATTCAATACACTGTATTCAAACAGAAATTCGACCCCCTCTAATTCTGCAAAAAAATCAATAGCGGAAATTGCTGAAGCAGGTGAATATTTTCTTCGAGGGGGTCATTTCTGTTATATTAATGGAGGAAACGAAATCAACCCCCTGGCCTGTGCAGCTCTCAACTGAAAAACCATTATAACGAAAAGGAATCGAGAGGCACTTCTTAGAGATAGTCTTTCAGTTCTCTAGTATTTCATGTTTGAAAAGTTGAATTATTATAAACACCTAAGGTATCCCGTTTAAATGATAGTTTTATTCATAGAACTTGAAATACTTCCGATTGATTTGGATTAAATATCAATATATGCTCAAATCCTCCCCAAAAAAGGTTTTACAACTTATTAGAGAAGTTATCGAATTATCTGCACGATTATTGCATTACCTTCAGGCTGGCTTTTTATCACTCAGTGTTCCTATTTAGTTATATATTAAAAATTTTCAACAATAAGCCATTCAGAGAATGTGTAGAGTAATAAATCACTTTGTGACAAGGCGGCCATGGGCGTGCGCTCACTGCTCGGGCTTCAATTTATAATCGACAATTCCACTCTTGTGTCAAAATGCACGTTTAAGAACACAGAAATTCGAGTTTGATATCGGATAAATTGCATAGAAAAAGGAAGGAAGGTAGGATATTAGTGGATATTTTGCCCATAAAGAATCCTTGCGTTTCCATAGCAACGCTTCATTCACAACAAATAGGATGGTTCTGAAATTGTCAAGAACAGCCATTTTAGTACCTGTTGTAAAGTTTCTGCCGATATAAATTAAAATGTCTCGTTTTGGAAGCACCAGTGAAGCAGAAATAAATAGTTCTATACAGAATTCTTTCCCCAAATATACAAGAAAAAGGCACAGCTCAATTTGGAATCAATTCAGTATATTCTGCAAGGAACGAACATTCCATCCAAATACAGCAATCCATTGAAGATATTGCAGAAATTCTTATGGATTGGGGTTTCAATATGAAACAAGATTACAAAGAATAAGTTGTCAAAACAATGTGGAACACAACTGCGGAAATGATGCAGAATATGTCTTTCGAAGAATTCAACAGTTTCAACCCCTTTACCGATTCAGCATTTAGAAAGGCTCGTGAAGCTCGCAATTCTAAAAAGATGTTACAAGGGGATGTGAAAAAGCGCAAAGAAAGTTCCGTTGCATTAACAAGAACTGAAATTGATAGCATGGCTCTGTACTGGGACGAAAATGCCCCGATAGGTTTGTTGAAAAATTTTTCCATATTGTAGCTTATGAATTAGCATAGCGTGGGAGTGAAGCAGCAACTTGCAAGGTACACTTTTTCAAAGAGGAAAAATTTAATAACGGAGAAGTGACTGGTCGTATTGAATATAACCCAGTATTCTCGAAAACTTGCCATGGCGGCTCAAAAAAATGCTGTTATAGTAAATGGCTAGTGAAAATAAGGAAAACCCAGATTTATGTCCTGTGAGGTTGTTTCATAAGATATTGTCGAGAAGACCCGATCATATTACAAGTGATAGATTATTTCTGGCTCCCAATCAATTTCGGAAAAACAGTACTTTTAAGGGTTGGTACAAAAATGTGCCTTTGGGAATAAATGAAATATCCAAATGGACAAAAATTTCAGCAGAGAAAGTTGGACCAGATACGAAAAAGAAAAAGATCACAAGTCCTTCTCATAGATTCAGTGCTATTTTGACCCTATCAGAGGCAGGTGTCAGTGAACAAAAATTGATCAAACTAACCGGACACTCTACGGCAAGCTTTATTAAGCCCTACCTGCAACTGAACAATGAGCATCATTTGAATCTTGTTTCAAATCTTCGAAAATTTTCTGCGAATGCTAAATCTTCCATAATTCATCGTCCCAATAGAATCGACCCGGAGTGAAAAATTGTATATAGTAATTGCATTTTCAATAACTGCTCATTCCAATAATAACTAAACATGATTGTAAGGAATGCTTTATGATTTTCTCGTTGAGTTTGTGTGCGTTTCATTCTGTACGATTTCTCATTCGCGGAATTTTCTCAGCAAATACTATTCGAGCTCAAATTTAGCAGGATATTTTTCTAAGCTCGTTTTCTCATTGTTACTTTTCGGTAATTCAACTCGACCTGCAGTTCTTGTTGAATTGCCTGCACGTAAGTATTCGAAAACGAGCATAGAAAAATATCCGGCCAAATCTGAGCTCTTGTGGTATTACTTACGAATATCATGTTTCATCAAATGTGCAGGCACTATAACTATATTATACTAAAATACTATTCCTACTCCAGGCATAATTTCAAATTATTATGACATGTACTATCATGTGAACCATAAATGACCAATATCTCCATATGATTCTCAGTAATTTGACCTGAAGACTTCATTACGACAAATCACTATTTCAGTTTGAAGTTTGTAGTGCAACGTAACATTCTATTCGGTCTATTCGGTCACATGAGTGTACTTAGCTTTTCTCGTTAAACTACTACCTACTTGAGAAAGAGGGAAAATACAATTCTTGCCATATCTACTTAAATTTCTGGAAATGAGAATAGAAAAATATAATTGATAAAAGGTACAAAACTCCCACCTTTTAACAGATAAATTGAAAGTATTGCATAAATAATAATATATTCACAATCACCTATGCGAATGGATGATTATCTATCCGATAATTAATCATATTTA
The DNA here is from genome assembly GCA_013387265.2 of Cryptolaemus montrouzieri. NCBI lineage: Eukaryota > Metazoa > Arthropoda > Insecta > Coleoptera > Coccinellidae > Cryptolaemus > Cryptolaemus montrouzieri. The sequence continues at coordinate 46,052,113 of JABFTP020000185.1, read as the reverse complement.
TTCATTCTTTCATGACAATTTCCATAATTTACCAAAGCACAAGAAGAGATATGCGTGGGTTATTAAGGTACTAAGCTACTGACAGTGTTCAAAGTAATTTTTATCACCGCCGAAAATTGGCCATCATGTATACATTAGTTAGCACCCAGTATATTGCTCGTGTGAATAGTGTGAATTTAAAGAACAATGCAAAATTTGTCGAATTTCACTCAAATTTAACGCATCACAAAGTCCCTTCTATCGCAATGTGAGAAGATAATTTTGTTGAATATTTATGATGCCTAAGTGGCTGAACAGTCGATAACAACAATCATTTACAAACTTCTTGCGTAGCGAAAATCTTAAAATAACCTAGTGAAATCTCAAAAGCTATCTCTGGAGATATCATGAAGGTAATGATGAGGGCTTCAAGAGCAACAATCGAAGAACAGTGCATTGTTTTTATTCCGGAAGGGAATCCAACTGTTGTTAAAATACAGAGTGCTCTCAAGGAACAGGACTAACTTCTAGTTTCCGAAACCAAATTATGGCAGGTTCTGCATGAACTGAATTTCTAATATGAAAAACATAATAGGAAATCAGTTTCTATAGTCGGGGAATAAATTGTATGTTGGTGGTGTTTGAGATCAATGAAAAATTATTGTGCTGAAAAGAAGAATATTTCGACGATACTTGGGTGAATGAAGGATCTATGATTTGGAAAATCTGGGTTTATAAAGACTTACAAGATTCTCCTACAGAGGTTATCAACAGATTTTCATGCAACATTCGGAAAAGAACGACAAATGATAATAACCGATATAGGTAGTGCTAAAAGTTTTGTAGATGGAGGTTAACTCACGTTGACGGCGAAGGGACTAGTGTCTATCACGAAGATGTGAATGTTCTTACTTTTGAAGAATATTTTCAATACCTAGTAGATATAATTACAACAGGATCAGTTATAGTGATGGATAATGCAAGTTAACATTCGTGGCAAGAGGAAATGACACAAACGAGTTCCTGGCGAAAATCAGATATCATCAGGTGGTTATCGGAAAACAATAATTCAGAGTTTAGGTTGAAGAATCTTGAAGAGCTATTAAATGACGTAATAGAAATTAGGCACCCGATAACTGGGCATATTGCATAGCCAACCTGATTAAGGAAGAGCATAAAATACGTAAACTAGACGATCTCATAGACGCCACGATAGACCATGTTATAGTGACTACAGGTGTCGAAGAGGAAGAAGTTAACTGGGAGGGTGATTAGAAACCAATACAGGTTTGTAAAATCATCGATAATAAATTACTTCTACTTCGAATTTGAATTTTGTAATCGAAACATTTCGACGAGCTTTTTTGACAAATAAACCCTTTAACACAGATTCTTCTACACCACGTAGTGAAGGTTTTGAAGGATTATGAGAGAAGAACAATATCATATATCGATAAGATAAACAAGAACTTGATTTAACAATTAGTCCGTTACAACGTTAAGTTATGTATAAGGGATTCTTTTGGTTCAACGTCATTAAAATTATACCTATTCCAATTTAGAATAACAGAAATTTTCGGATTTCTCGATATCTTCCGTAAGGCAAGGTATTTGTATATCTACTGGGATTTTGTTACTTTACACCTTTTCTGAATAAACTATTAATTAATTCGAAACAACTTGAAGGTATTCTGGACAAAGGATAAACAAAGGAAATATAATACATTTTTCTTGAAACTTTGTGGAACACATAAAAACTTTTACGAACATCCTTTCACATTTAACATAGAAAAACTGAGGAGTCACATACAAACATATTGAAAAACTAATTAATCCAAGTAGGAACATGTGCCCAATGATCAAGTCTCAAAATTTTCATTAAATAATAACACTGTGCTAGTTCAAAATTCTAACACGCGGGAGACATACCTAGTAAACCTATATCGGGTACGCTGAGTCCAGTGGTAACCACCGTTTTCGAAAGTTAGCTCTTGTTTAGGAGATATTCGCCTATGAAGTTAGCTGATTTTAGTAGGGTTCGTCGCTTATGACTTCAGTACATTATATGCTTGTAATTCCCATACCGTTAGGAATATCGCTTTACTGTCTTCGGCAGAGTTTTAGCTATTGTCATGGCCAACAACTTTTCTGAATATGCCAACATAGAAAAACCTCATTCAAATACCGTTTCTTAACAAGAATCCAAAAAACAACATTTCTTTGCTACTTTTTCGTTAATTTACGTCTAAATAATAGAGAAGTCAAGGAAATTTCGCTTTAGAATCTCAAAATAAAAAAGAAAACACATTTCCTATAGTTAAATCAAAAATTTAAACGCACAATCATGTTTTTAACTGAAATTTTATTCCAATTCCAACAATTTTCAACAAATAAACATATAAATTCATGTTCATTCTTCTTCTTCTCCATCTTCATCTTGCTGTGAATTCCAGCAAATGTCTCCTAATAGAGAATCAAGTTTTTTCCACTATACCAGTGCTCAAGCCTAGCCGTCACCTGATGAAACCGTTCACCATGCTCATCTGATTCACATGGTGATTGTTCGGCAAACTTGTCTGCATGGTAATGTAAAAAATGAATTTTCAGAGACATTTTTACGCCGATGTTACGGAAAGCAACGAGCATATTTTCAACGTGTATGCGCCAGTTTTCGTCACAATGAATTCCAAGTACATTTTCGATGACTCCTTTGACGCAATCCCAAGCAACGAGCTGCAAATTCGACAAACTGTTTTTAAATTGTTGATCCCTCATCAAGCGTCGAATATCAGATCCATTGAGTATGCCTGTAATAAAATAATTCGAAAAAATATGTGTTAAATATTGAATAAGTTAGGTTGATTGGTACGTATATAGTTTCACACAAACCTTCTTTTATTTTCATTCCACTCAATCTTGGAAAAATTCGCTTCAACTCATTGAATGCATTGCCTTCAGGATCTAGGGCCTTGATGAAATTTTTAACAATCCCAAGCTTGATATGCAGAGGTGGAAGCAACACTTTTTCGATTGGCACAAGTGGAATTTCAACGACGTTTTCTCGACGCAATCTGAACCCTTGTCTCATAGGCCAGCTTTTATTGGCATATTGGTCGCCGGCATATCGAGTATCCTATAAACATATAAAACACATATTTTTCGTATATCCCGTCTGCATTCCTCTCAAAAGAGTTATCACCTTCAAATCTGCACAAATCTTCCAACGATGGTCTTCATATTTCACCAAATCAAGGATTTTTTTAAATGATTCGTAATTTTCTTTCGTTTTTGTGCTGATGGCAATCGGGACACCGTTTTTTGAGTTTGTGACATGAAGCAAAACTGCCTTGAGACTACTTTTGGACGAATCGATGAAAAGACGCCAGTCTTAATACCAATTCCTTGATATCAGTGCAGTACGCGAATGAATTGTCTTCGATAGATTTGAATAAAGCAGTGAACTGTCTATGACGGCCGATTGCTCCATATACTTTCACATCAGGTGCTAAGACATTCTTTTTTTTCAATTCCTGAGTCAAAAGAATGAACTGACGCTGCGATAATTTCAATCGACGAATAATTTTATCCAGATCTTTTTGAGAAAATTCGGCATGATTACATTGTGGAGATACATTTGATGGTACATAAATCGATGCAGACGTTTCACCAATAGTATCAAAAGTAGATGGAATGTACTCTTCTGTCGGACTGGGTCTTTTCGGTATTGGAATGGATTCCGAATGTGGTAACGGCAACTGAACAAACCGAGTTCCTCTGAGTTCAACTTTACGTTTTTTAGCTCTGTTCAATCCGACAATTTCATTAACACAAGCAAAACAGTCATCTGGATTATGTTCTTGAGGATTTGTCCAAATTACTGGAACGCCAAAAGGCATAGATTGGAATTCACCTGTAATAAAAATTGCTTCAATTGATATAATTTTGAAATAAATGATAAATCATTTCATTTTACCTCTTTTCCATCCACTCAATCTTATGACACAACCAGTACAAACGATTTTTGGAGCCCAGTTCACATCTTTGATTACAGTTTGGTTGAAATATTGTGTGTACGATTCAGCAATTTCTTCAGAAATTGAACGCTTGCTTGTCATTATAGTAAACTTTCCACAAATGTAGCAAAATTTATTAAATTTACTGCACGAATTCATTTTTGATATTTTTGCCAAATATATAGCTTGTGTAAACGAAGAAACTTCAACAAGAAATGTCAAATTAAGAAATATCAGAACTAAGACTATGAAAAATGGCACACAAATACATAGCAAAATACGTAGTAACATCAGTGACAATACTAATAAATACGTATTAACAGTGACATCTGTGAGAAATTTGAGTTAAAATCATGATTGTGCGTTTAAATTTTTTGATTTAACTATAGGAAATGTGTTTTCTTTTCTTATTTTAAGATTTTAAAGCGAAATTCCCTTGATTTTTCTATTATTTAGACGAAAATTAACGAAAAAATGGCAAAGAAATGCAGTTTTTTGGACATTTTGTTAAGAAACGGTGTTTGAATGAGGTTTTTCATGTTGGTATATTCAGAAGAGTTGTTGGCCATGACAATAGCTAAAACTTTGCCGAAGACAGTAAAGCGATTTTCCGTACGGTTCGGGAATTACAAGCATATAATGTACTGAAGTCATAAGCGACGAACCCTACTAAAATCAGCTAACTTCAAAGGCGAATATCTCCTAAACAAGAGCTAACTTTCAAAAACGGTGGTTTCCACTGTATTCAGCGTACCCGATATAGGTTTACTAGGTATGTCTCCCGCGTGTTAGAATTTTGAAGTGCCATTTTCACGCACTGTGTAACCCTTCTCGCGTACTTCCCCTTTATTACTTTACTTACGGCCTTATTTTATAACACAATTTCTTTCCAAATTTTGTTTAGAATACATGTTGACCTGACAGAGTAGTTTTCAGAAAATATTTAAAGGTTTAAAAGAGAATTCTTAAAATAATTTTACACGAATGCTTTCAGGGAATGTTTATTTTGGCATAAAATGGTTTTATATCATCAATAATCCAGAACGTAATTTGATGAACATTAATAAACTCATTCGCAAAATAACTGAAATTAAGAAAAAGTGCTTGAAATAGCAGCTATATCATCGAAAATTGGAGATGCTTTAATTACCAATGATATAGTGAACAATAGTTTTAATGAAAATAATGTAATACATTAGGAAAATTGCAACTAAAGTTATTGATTGAAAACAGAAAAAATACAAAGAATTTTCAAGAATACCTCTGACACCAATAAAATATCTCACCATTTGTACTAAATGAAGGAGGCGGAAATGTGGTTGGTTAGTTAAATAACTATGAAGTATGATTTACATAAAAATACATACAATGAATTTATTTTTGAATCATCTCAATAAACTTCAGACATTAATTTCATTAATTTGTGCTGAAATTGTACTTTTAGATTGAAATATCATTTTCTCTATCAAAGTTTTGTTTCCAAAAACATTTTCAATACATTTCACTCTACTAAATATGGTAATGTTAAAAGAGAATCAAGTTACGAGTTACTGTGTAGTCTCAAACTCTCTTTAAACTTTATCATGTATCAAGATTTTCCATTTAATAGTAGATAACGCTTCTTCGCAACTTTTCCTGATTATGAGAAAAATCTGATGATCACATTACCACCATACTCGCTGAGTTTTTATATGTAACTGGAAGTTATATCGATCTACCAGAATATATAAAAACTATAGCATCATCAGCCAATGACATCAATGTACCAACGAGTAGTGTCAGAGGCTTTCTCCCCGGAGAAAAATATAAATGTATTTTTTTTTATCACGGTTACGGGTCGCTACCAAGACTACCAGGCGACTACTCGCCAAGGCAGCTCTGTAGTTTATTTTTATGAGCCCTGAAGAAACATTCGGACGATTCGGGTGGTACCTAGTATGGCTTCTTTCTGTGCGCTGGATACAATTTCTGGTCTCAGTTTCAAAAATTCAGTATTTTCCTGCATATGCTCTTCTACCAGGCCATTAGTTGATATTATAAGTGGCACTACTTTCACACTTTTCAATTTATAAATTTCCCTCAGTTCAAAAGCCAATTCTGATATTAAGTTGACTTCTCAGTATATGCCTTGGTAATGTTCTCATCCGCTGGGATACTAACATCCAGAATTATAACCGTTCCACCCTCGAGATCGAAAACCGCGATGTCAGGTCTGTTGTGTGCAAGTAGTCTATCCGTAATCAGGGTTGTATCCCAGTACATCTTATATTTTGTATTTTCAACTACTGCCTTGGGTTTGTATTTGTAAGCGGGAGTAGTTTTTTTACATAGCCCTAGGTTGACAGCGATACTTTGGCAATACACCCTGGTCACTTCATTTTGGCGTTCAAGGTAATTCCGAGTAGCTAGGATAGGGCAGCTGGATGTTATATGCTGAATTGATTTCTTCCCCTTTCCGCACTTGCGACACTGCTCTGTTGGGATATCCTGTTTTGTGATGTGTTTTTGGTACATCCTTGAAGGGATTACTTGATCCTGGATAGCGCACAACCGGCCCTCTGTTTCAGGGAATAAGTAGCCAGCCCTCAGGTAAGTAGGTGACTCTTTTCGATCTATATCTGTATTTTTCAGATGGTTCGGGTATCTACCATGAAGTGCTTTAGAGTGCTTTAGATTATAAGATTCCACCAGAATTTCCAGATTCGAGAGCTGCAGTGCCGATAGGTTTTCGTCCGCGTCACATATGGTGCGATAAAACGGTGAGTGTTTGCTGGTAAAGTATTCTCTTAGTTGGTCCACGTTGTTCATATGACTCATCTCTAGTGATGCAAGGCCTCGTCCTCCCTCTGTTCTTGGTAGGTATTAGCGGTGTATAGATTAGTGTGGATGGTGAATCCCGTGTGCCGTTAGCATCGCTCTAGTTCTTATATTCATAGCCCTTAGGTCAGTTATCGACCATTTGAGCACCCCAAAGAAATATGCTATGATCGGTATAGCCCAGAAGTTGATGACTTGAAATAATGCCTTCGAGTTGAGTTTAGCCTTAACTATCCGGTTAATTCTAGAGTAGAGTTTCTCTTTGAACCTTATCTTCATTTCAGAGGTTTTTATGTCCAAGGCTCGTTGGACGCCCAGATATTTGAAGGACTCCTCAAAGGACAGTGCTGAGATTAATGTATTATCCATCAGAGTAGTACGCTCTTGCTCTCTCTCTCTCAATCTTTACTCGTCTTATATTAACAACTGCGCATTTCTCGATACCCAGCTTCATGCGGATTGACTCACTAAATGTTGACACTTTTTCGAGCTGTCTTTTAAATTGATCTGCTTTTCCAGCATAGAGCTTTGGGTCATCCGTATATAGCTGGTGGGTGATACGAGTGTTAGTGTCCTTATTTACGATATAACAGTTCGATGTGTTATTGAGTAAAGTACTGAGGGAATTTAGAGCCAGACAGAACCACAGAGGGCGCAGAGTATCTCCCTGAAATATACCCTGCCTGATTTCTATTTCCAGAGTAGTTATCTAGCCTCTTCCCAATGCAATCCCGAGAGATGTCTTCCAGGTGGTCATCAAATGTTTCAACAGATTGATGATAGGCTTAGTTACTCCTTAGATGTTCAGACCCTCAATCAGCAAGGAGTGTGGTTCCGAATCGTAGGCTTTCTTGTAGTCAATCCAGGCTACCGATAAGTTTCGTAACTTCTTCTTAGCATATCTCGTTATCATATTGTCGATGACCAGCATCTCCTTGCATCCTCTTGTTCCATACTGACGTAAGTATTTACATACAATGTTAGCGTGCTTGTAAGAATCTTGTATATGGACGGTAGGCAAGTGAAAGGCCTGTATTTTTTCGGGTCTTGAGTTCCCTGCTCTTTCGGAATCATATAGGTTATGCCAAGTGTGAAGTATTCGGGTATTATTCCTGGGTTCTGTAATGACTGCTGAAAAAGTTGAGCCAACAAGGGATGGACCCTAGTGAAATGTTTCCACACGTAGTTATGAATCTGGTCAGGACCAGGAGCCGCCCAGTTGTTGGCTCCTTTCAGGACTCTGGCTATGTTTCCCTCAATTATATTTATGTCCACCATTTGGTGTTGCGGGGTGCTAGATCTTATTCCTCCAATCCAATCAGCCTTCCGGTCATGTGATTTTTGTTCTGACCATATTCCACTCCAGAACTCATGCGTAGCTTCTGGGTCTGGTCGGCATTCCACAATTGTTTCTGGTTGCTATAGAATAATCTGTTGTTCCGATACCTGTTGGTTCTCTCATTATACCTGTGCATTCGATTACCTAATGCTCTTACTTTCTGTTTCAGGGTATCACAAACGACAGTGGCCTTTTCTTGGAAGTCTCTGCACTTAGGTGTTCTGCGGAGCGTTTTTGGATTTCCTTATGATTTTGACGTATTCAGGTGAAAATGTAACACCCCATTTTCTTTTTCTGCACTTATGATTTCATTTTCCAGGTGGATCTTCCATGGTGGGTCTATGGGAGCTTTAGGCTCATGTTTGGGTTTCATTTCAATACCCTCCAGCTCACATACCGTGATGGCTCCAGAGTAAACCATGTTTACAATTTCAGAGAGGTTGGTGTCTTCTCTTAGTTTGCTCCCTATAATTACATTCACCACTACTACATTGCGGAGAACTGCCTTGGTGTACCTCAGTCTTGGAATCTTTGTCCGGTCAACAGAGTTAATTCTTGTATACTTGAGATTATTACTCTCGAAGACATTTCTTATTTCCTCTGTTTTCTCATCCTCAGTCTGATAAGCACCCGCAGCATGTCTTTCCTCTATTCTCGCTTGACTCCTCCTAGTTTTCTCTGTGTGTGATGACTTGACAATGGTGGGATGTAAGTAGTTCTTAATAACTGCCAGCTCTGCCTTGGAGACCTTTTGATTATTATTAATCCAGCGCACTCTGCTAGCCAGTGACTCAGCTTTCGCTTTACAACCCGCTAGGTCATGCCAGATTCCAGCGAGTATCTGACTATACTTCTGATTCAAATCGGTTATTGAATTGCCTGCAAGTTCTATCTACCACTTTTTGACATACTCCATGAATTGAAAAGAGAATAAACATATCCTCGTTTGAATAATCAGCCATTTTAATATCAGTCTGGTGTTTTTCAAAATTTTCACTTCAAATTACCAACAATTCTTGTTGAAACATCAAATTCCACGAATGAACGAAGTGACAAGTACATTAATTTTAGGCACCTGTCAGGTGAGCGTAGCCAGTTCAGCTACTTGATTCAAATATTTCAAAGCATTCTCTGTTAGTTCTTGCAGAATCATCAAAATTCAATATATTCCCAAATTATTTCGGAACTATAAGAGATGGGTATAGTACATGCTGATACAATTCCATCTGAAATTTGACACTTCATCTGATGGCGATATAAAAATTGGCACGTGCCATTTGAAAAAATTGCTGTTTGAAAAAGGCCAAATGGAAAAAATCATACAAAATAACCCAATGAACGTTTGACATGTGTAGACTACTTAGAAAATTCCTTGGTCCTTCTTCTATCCACCCAAGCAAAAATTGTGTCTGTAGTGCAAAAGATCTACGAGCTACAATTTCTTTAAATGTTCCTCAAAAATCGAGTTCATAACAAAAATAATTAAATCTGTCAAAAGTTTTGACAGATAAGTGCCAACAACTTGGGTATTTTATGCCTTGCTCAAATGTCGGTTCTAGATGTATAATAAAAAAGGTAGATTGCCATTTTAAATAACAAAGTGATGACCCACTTCCAGTATAACCAGAAATGGTATCACTTCGAAAATATTTCACTTCAATTGGAAATCGCTAGTTATGGCCGCGTATAAAATTTCAGCTTGATATTGTAATTGGAACTCAAAAAGTTTTCAACGGACGGTCCCGGACGATATTCTTGTATATATGTGTATATTTACACCTTTCTTTACGATACAGGTTGTACTGTGAGATTTGGACGAAACTTGAATGATCCATATCTCCTGAACTATAAATCCGATTTCGTTAAAATTTTGTAGCATTATCACATAAGTCGACCTCATTGAAACTTTGATGTGTCAAACAAAAAGCAGGACCGTACTAGAAACAATAGAGTTTTCTTGGATTTCTATTCATAACTTCATCTTGTATATCGATCTTCTGGATTTTAATATCCTAGAGTAAAACTTTGAGACCTGGTTAATCAAATGAGACAATGACATCGAATGGAACTATTCTACGGATCCAAGAATTAGGCCTCGTTCTGTCCGTTGATCCCTGAAAGTTTTTATCGGAAACTTGATATCCTTAGCTACAAATTCAATTATTCGTAGAAAACAAATGCTTCAGTATCGAGTGTAATCTTTGAGTCCTCGGAAAATATTCAAAACCCGATTTCCAAAGTTATTACAGGTCCGGGCTACAACATTCAATCGTCTGAACGGAAAATTTGCACATGAAAATAAATAATTATAATGGTTGTTAGAATTATAAAACCAGGCGCCATTTTCTTGAGGGATAATGAAATTTAATGTAAAAAATATCCTCAAGAGCCAAAATGCAGAAAATTCTTCCAGAAAAACGATTATTATAAACAGATAATAACCTTGACAGTGTTTACACAAAGCAGTTTATAGTAAACTAACCTAGAGAAGAGTTATGGAGATCATTTTCGAAATTTCCACCTCCTAATTCGACGCATGAAGTAGCCCGTTGATACATGCTTAGGGGATTTTCTCAAAATTCAAGATTAACTCTGATGGAATGCGCTACGCACTTTATTTTCTGTATTAATTGTTCCCTCGATTTCATTTCCTCTTCACACACTGGCTCTTCCGCAACACCCCATTAGAAAAAATCCAGTGGATTTAAATCAGCCATTTGGATATTCAATATCTAGGTGGTTCCTAACATTCAGAGAAAAATGTGGGATTTCGCTATCATGTAAAAACCACATCCCCCTTGTATTGATTCGGGCTGCAGCAAGCAAATTCGATGAGACATTTTGCGACGATAGAGGTACACGTCTTCGGTTACTCTTCTGCTCGAAAAATTCGGCCGAATAAGTTTTTCATTGTACAAAGCCGTACCACACATTAAATGAAAATCGATTGTTTGACTGTTTTTGCACTAGCACCCGAGGATTTTCTTCCACCCAAATGTGTGAATTCCTAGAATAATTTTAGATTCATCTGGAAAAAAAATTTCTGTCAATTGATCTTCTGTAATGAGTATCATAATTCATATGATTGCTTTGATATTCCATGAAAAATGTACAATTCGACAATTAGTAAATACTTGGTGAGTCATGTTGCTGTAACAGCATTAAATTGTAGCTTCAACATTTAGTCAACCATCGAAGAACATGTAATCGTTTGTGTTTATAGTTGTACATACCACAGCAAGAACTCACAGAAAATTTACTAGTTCAATAACGAATAATGCCATAATCTATGGTTTCGGAACTGTATATGCATCTGTGGGTTTTAGGGTGGTTACCAGGTCTGTGGTTGAAGATTTCCATATAGTACTTAACTTATCGTGAATTTTTCCATAGAATTTTTCAAGTTTCGAATATGCCTTTTCAATATTCAAACGAAGAACATGTAAACATAACATACATTCATCGTTTTTGTGACGGAAATGGGTCACCGGCAGCTACTGAATACCGCAGGTGTTTTCCAAACCGCCGAATACCCAATCGTTAGAAGTTTAGCCAGGTATTTCGATATGCTGAAACAAATGGCAGATTTACCACTACTTTATCCAGCTCTCGTGCAAATATTGGAGAATGAAGAAGACAATGAAACGATCATTTTTCAACAAGATGGCGCACCAGCTCATTTCGTTCAACCTGTGTGTCAGTTCTTGGATAAAAATTTCCCTCAAGCCTGGATTGGAAGAATGGGACATATTGAGTCCCCACCCAGATCACCTGATCTGGTGTCACTGGACTTTTTTCTATGGGGTCACCTGAAATCTTAGATTAACGCTACCCAACCTGAGTCACTGGATGATTTGCGAATTCAAGTCATTAATGAATGCCGTCAAATTGAACGAGAAATGTTGAGTAATATACGTGAACGATTTAAGCAAAGTTTATTTTTTTTTGCGTGGAAGTGAATGCCCATTTTCAGCACTTAATAAACTAATCACAAAAGTAAGTAGTCTTCCACTTTTTAAGCAGCCATTTCGTGAACGATGAAAATTTTGGGTCAAAGATCACTCGATGAAATCTTCAAAATGAGGTATCGCAACACCCCTTATCCCTATTCAAAATCAGGGGGTTGTGCTCACCCACGTTAGGGGATTGAAGTTAGGCGGGTGAAAAATCGGAACTTTCGAATCAGAAATCGACTGGTCTGAGCGATTCTTCATATTTTCATTTCAAAACCGGAAAATCGATCTGTTAATTTTTCGTTGGACCACCTATATATATATATATATATATATATATATATATATATATATATATATATATATATATATATATATATATATATATATATATGTGTGTGTGTGTGTGTGTGTGTAAATTGAAAAGACGATCCAGATCATCGAATGCAATTCTGTAAAAATTTGAATGAAAATATGAACCAAAATCTTCATCTTCTGTATAACATCTTATTTCTTAAGGAGAGCACCTTCATGCTCAATGGTTGAGAGATTAGTCATAATTGTCGACATTGTAATACACACAATTCTCATTGAAAAATTCCCTATAATGCTTGCTGATTGATAATGCTATGGTAACAGAAAAATTGCGAAATACTTTAATCTTTACTACATAACGCCACCAGACCTCTTTCGCAACCAACCATGGCTAAAGCGCCATTGGTTATCAAGCCTGCCGTTTTAGATATTGGAATGTTTTCAGAAGATAGAAAATTTTTGAAATGAGAAAACAATTCGTGTCCAATAGTAGGTAGAGGTCCTTTCAATGGAATAAACTTGTAAAGTTCTTCTTTGATCGTAAAATCTCTAAAAACCATCCTGATGTACTTTGCATGAGATCTTACTTCTGTTGGTATTGAAAGAACTGCATTGCGATACTTGACATGTTCTTTCAATTTTATATTTTTGATTGGATCTCATTTTCCCTGGTAAGTAGACGTATTTTCTTGTCAGTAACTATTATATATTACAATAGCAGAAGACCTCCTCTTTGTCAATTGTTTATTCTCAGACGTCTGGATAAAACAATTATTGAAAAGACTGCTTCTGAGTCAATTATATTCAATGATTCTGAATGTCTGACTGTTTTTAATGCAGATGTCGGCATTCATGAGATGTAGTCTCAAAAAATCATATACATGTGAATTTTAAAGGACCAATGTAACTCAGTGCAATATTTGGACTTTAGCCGTAATCTGCATCAGCAAGCGTCCTCCACTCCAACCGTATTTGTAGGCAGTACGAACACAAAACGTTATTTATTTTCAATCTATAATCATTTTTATAATAAAACATATTTTGCTCAAATACTATGAAAGTGACTGGATTTGAAGATCCTATGTTTACAGCTCATCCTGGCAAGTACTTTCGTGATTCCAAATGAACGCAATGAATGCAATAGGTTAACACACAGCAGAGGATCACAAACTGTCGTATATCTGCAGAGCCATCTCTCTAAGATTATATTTGCACATCCGGTTTGCCGAGGTTTAAGTTCAATAAGTTCATTCTCAACATTAAAGATTTTGACTGTCCCCATAGAACTGAACGGACTGCGGAGAATATCAATGAATCGAGTAAAAACGAACTCCGGTGGAATACCAACCTAGCATTGGTTGGCAGGATAATTTACACCTTATTTAAAAGATGGTCTACCTTCAAATTGACGGAGAACGATACTGTATATAAAAATGCATCAATAAAATACTGCAGAGAACTTAAAGTAGTAAATAGCAAAACTAAGAGGGACTTCTGCTTATGAGTGTATTATGCATCAACTGCGTCTGGCTGTACAAAGTTCTGGCGAAAAAGCACTTCGAGCTGCAAAAAAGGATAACACCTGGTCTAGCAGACAGACATATACTGTTGCAGCTGATGATTATACAATTTTCTGCCTCACATACCAGTCTCTGATTTCTCTTATGAGTCACTGGTAGACTACTAATTTACTGAAATCAAACCAAGATTATGAAGCCTGCGTCTATGCTGATGACCTTGCGATAATTGTTCTGGTTGAGCATGACGATATTGTATTGAACATACTGCTATCTGGCCTCGACATTCGCAAATTGCTTGTCAGAGGACACAAGTGTTAACCATCAAAAGACTACTTCAGTCATATATAACAAAGGAATAATATAATGTTCTTGACTTACACATACTTATATACATACTAAGGACTCCGGTGTTTCCTCGATCAATATCATCATCTAGGGGCTCTTTGGACTGTTGTAAAATGGCTGCGAAGTTCTGCGATTACAGATAGGATATAGAAACCCATTTTGTGACTTACCATAAGCTATGTGCTTTTATATGGTAGTCAAAATGAAACACCTGTGAAACTGATGTCATACTCTAGTGCTGTTTAGCAAGTTATACTTCACTTCACTTCAATAAAAAAATTTGTTGGGTTATTCCTTCAAACTCGTAGAGTTTGATGGACAAATTAGCATTCTCAAAGACTGTAATGTACCCAAAGATGTAGTGACGGACGGAATACTTTCACACCAACAGTTTTTGATGAACTTCAATGTGATTCTTACCAGCCGACAGAGATGGGTAAAAGCAGAAATTGTTTTTCTCATATGAGAGGCATTAGTATTATTTACTGTTGATTCAAAAATAGAAAATTGAGAAGGTTAGCAAAAAGTTTCTGAATGAGCTATTTAAGTCAATTTTTTAATTGAAAAAAATATCATTCCTGGTAACTTCTACTACTCTCATCAGTGTATTAGCAGGAAGTTACATAGATGTTATAGCAGAAACTATCTCATTTTTGTTTCTAAATTTAGTAATTCACGAATCTGCAACTTCTGAATGAGAATGATATATAATTTTTCGTCTTCATTAGATTTTTTTGTGCAATTATCTGGTACGCAAGATTATATGCTTTAGGCGCAGCCTTATTTTTCCATAATGATTTTGAAAATGTGGGCTTTTATCCGATTAAATAGTTCAATTGATGAGGCTTTTACGTGATAGAAATCCATTTTCACAAATACAGGTAAACGATGATTTCTACTAAAATATACTATTAAATGCTCTAGGCGTTTCGATACACAGTATCTTTATCAAAAGCGAATGAATACTACAAACAGATCTTACTAACAAATTTTTATATATACTAAAGGGGCAATCCACTCAGAGCTATCCGTACTTGAACTAATGTTAAGGAAATAAATTTAATAAGGGTGAGTTATTTATGTCTACCTGATCATTAAGAATTTCCGGTGAATACCTAAATCTGTTAGTCTCAAGTATTTCCAGAAGGTTGATTTTTATACCTCTATTCTCAGAATGTAGGATTTTAAATTCTGAATTGAAAGAGTGACTATTTTCCGTAAGATGATTTGAATGATTTGAATCGGTTTTTCCATTGATGAAACTGCATTTATGTTCAGAGATTCTAACATTAAAATTTCTTCCTGTTCTACCTACATAAAAAAAGTTCAATTTATCGTAAGCCTTCTCATACAGATATCTCAATTCACTATACATCGGCACATCCTTAGCAACATAAAGTTGCAGCATTTAATAGCTATATACATAGACTCTTGACCACACCGATGTCTAAAGATAATTATTCCGAAGAATTAAATTTGATAAAACAGATCGCAATAAATAATGGTTATGATTCAAATTTAGTTAGCAGCATATTACATAAGAAAAAACAAAATTAGCTCTACAACATATATATCCAATCTGTGAACACCAAGACAATAAATTCAATAGTTTAATGTGTATAGGCAATATGAGCAATAATGTGAAATCCTTCTTGAAAATTCAAATTTGAATATAGCGTTCAAAACATCAACAAATTTACGTTCATTTATCAGGTGTTATAAATCTTCAATTAATAAATAAAATAAATCAGGTGTTTATAGATTGGATTGTGCAGATTTCAATTGTTTTTATATAAGAAGAACAGGATGAAATTTTAATGTTAGAATCTCTCAATATGAACGCAGTTTCATCAATGGAAAACCGATTCAAATTATTCAAATCATCTTAGGGAAAATAGTCATTCATTCAATTCAGAATTTAAATTCCTACATTCTGCAAATAGAGGTATAAAACTCAACCTTCTGGAAGTACTTGAAATTAACAGATTTTGGTATTCACCGGAGATTCTTGATGATCAGACAGACAAAAATAACTTACGCTTATCAAATATATTTCCTAAACATCAGTTCAAGTACGGAATGAGTAGCTTGCCTCTTTGGTATATATAAAAATTTGTTAGTAAGATATATTTGTAGTATTCATTCGCTCTTGATAAAGATACTGTGTTCGAAACGCGTCGAGCATTTAATAATATATTTTATTAGGAATCATCGTTTACTTGTATTTGTGATTAAATAGTTCTTTTATCGTTGGAATTGTCCTTAGTGGTTGCAAAGCGTAATGGAATGACTTTTAAAAATTCGAATGTTTGGTTCTATGATGCCTCCCAATATTTTTTCAGTAACTGAAGCAACAGTATCATATAAGAAACATGCATTATTACCTTTAACTTCTTTAAAAAATACTGTCTTTCCCATCCCGAATAGAACTTGTAGCTCTCACTTCCTTACTAGTGTTAGCCATATTTTTTTATTGCTCTCTACTCTCTACTAAGCCAATGTCTGGACGTTGATTTTACCGTTATGTTTCAAACTCGAAATGTCCCAAGCATGCGATTTATCTCTCTCAAATCAACTCAGATCATTGTCAAAGTTCTCGAACACTGACCCCCCTGTAAATTCAAACAGATTCAGCATGCTAACGTCGGCAACAGATCACCACCGTGTTTCTGCTGAAAAAACTTCCCGAAATTTATGGGAAATCATAAAACAAACAATTTATATATATTTTATTATGAACTACCAGAATTGCCATCGAGAGCCACCGGTAGTTCGGGATCGATGGATTAGCGATCACTCTTATAGAGCATAGAGTAGCGGAAACTATGAGATACTTAGGTAGCTACCTTGTAAAAAAATGTATATTATTTTCAAGATTATGGTGGAAAATTAAATTGTTTCCTACAGTTTAGCAATCCCGGAAACGAAATACAACCAAATACTTCGGGCGCTATCCTCGTACTTTTCCATATACAGTTCCGTCAGATATGAGAAGGTTGATAGTGGGCCAGAATTCTTTATCGAAGAAACTAGCCCAATTTACATCAAATACCTCACTGAAATTACGGTACGAGTAATATTACATTCTTGCATCTGGCTTTCCTTATTTGGGCAGAGTATCGGAAGTTGAGAAACGTGGGTTAGTTTATTGAACTACTTATTATACGACCTTATCGATGGGAATAATTTCAACTCTTAATAATATTATTAAACTTATTTTACATTCCAATATCCCGAGGGGGCGGTGTTATCATTGGTTTACTTCAGTACGTTATAATTTATTCGAATATTGGTTCGAATTATACGAAATTATAATTTCGAGTTATTTGTCTGGTGATATATAATTAACTGGGGGCTTATGATTTTTTTAATTCAAATGTGGGGATTCAATGTACCTAAATTGCATAAATAACCAGGAAATTAATCAACAGTTTCCATTTTATATAATTATTATTTTCATATTTTAATTTATACCACTCAAGTTTTAACATGGAAAATATCTAAGAAAAACGAATCAATTTTTTCCTTTTAGAAATACGTGTGATTATCAAACTATTCATTCATTTGTTTATTCGAATTGGAGGTTCACTTGGATGATACAAATATGTCGAATTCTAATGTGAGTTAAAACACTTTCGAAGGAAAGCACAATATCTAGAATGGATAAATCCTAGAAACACCTCAAGCTCTCAACGAACGCCCCTAAACTCTTAACACACTCAAATAAAAAGATACAGGTGAACCATACGTAATATTTTCTACAATTCAAAATCTGGTAGAGAAAAACCTGAGAGGAATTTCTGTTGTGAACAAAAAGTGTGATCAGAGTTATTGTGATTGAGCTTAATTCTTTTTTATTTCTTTCATTTTGACCTGATCTTCGATTGGTAGCGAGATAGCAATCTAAAATCCAAAATCTAATATATATATATATATATATATATATATATATATATATATATATATATATATATATATATATATATATATATATATATATATATATAGATATCGTCAAGCTCTAGCAGTTGAAGTTTTACCGTCTGATTTAAATTACGTGCTTACGGAGGTAATAAAATTGTGAATTCTGTCAAAGGTAAAGCCGCACAAACCCGGCTATATAGATATATTTGAAAACATGGATTCGCTTCACCACAATCTCCTCCATCCGATAGAGATCAGGTGGCTTTCCGAAAGAAAGGTATTGACAAGAATTCTAGAACTAAAAGCTGAACTGTTAATGTTTTTACCAGATACTAAATCTGATTATGCCAATCATTTATCTGACTCTGTTTGGCAATTGAAGGTAGCATTTCTGGCAGATCTTTGTAGCCATCTTAACAACTTAACGAAAGCCTCCAAGGGAGAGAAGAAAATATCTTAACAGCTAAGGATAAAGTGAAAGCATTTCAGATGAAACTTCGATTGTGGTCAACTTCTCAACAAAACAATATATTTGAATCTCTTCCGAGAGTTCAGAACACTGTTGTTAATAATTCAACAACCCAATTACTTGTAGTAAAAGCTCACATTCCTTCTATGATACAGAGCTTACAAAATTTGCAAGAGAAGTTATAAGCATACTATCCAGACATGCACTCTGAAGCTGACAATGGGCGTACGTGAATTTTGATCCTTTTCTTGGATAAGTCAAAAGAATTGGCAGATCTCACTACAAATCTGAAGGAAAAGCTTGTAGATATAGCTTCTGACGGCTTGCTTAAGATGGAATATCATTCGCAAAGTATTGATGTGTTTTGGATGAAAATAAAACAAGAATATCCAGAGCTGGCAAGAAAAGCTAAAATCATTAGTGCCATTCGCCACCTCATACTTGTGCGAACTAACATTCTCCGCAATGGTAGATATTAAAACAAAAAAGAGAAACAGACTACTATTAGAAAATGATTTAATCATAAACGTTTCTAAAATGGCACCACGTTTTGAAAATTTTTTGAAAATGAAACAAGCACATCCTTCTCACTGATATTGTATTTTTATTGAAGTGTAGAACCTTGTCATTTCTCTTTTGCCGTCGATCATCCGAATAAGGAGACGCGACCCCCTTAGGAAGAAATGTATCATTTAAACGGGTCGCTGCACTCCCAGACATCTAGGCAGGCCTTGTGTTTGAGGTCTAACCTAGGATCCGAATTATTAACGGGTAAACTAACGATCTACTTTTCACACTCAAGATTCAGGTAATAATAGGACATTTCCTTCATTTATTGGAGAAATTTTTTTTTTAATCTCTTTCACAAAAATCTGAAAACTACTGCCTTAAGGCAGAATCATCGGAAAATGGAAGGACAAAGGAACTTAAAATACTAGGGAAAGTATGGAGAGGAAAAGGACAACGAACTCGAATATGAGATCACGGTTTAGTTTGATCGGAGTAAGGAAAATGAAGGTTAGGAATTGAAGATTGATAGAAGCAGGATGTGAAGTACAGTTAGCACGTACATCCTTATTTTCCACTCCTCCTCTGTGATTTAATTGAGAGCTTGGTTTTCTTGTTGAATTCGTCAGCTATCTCCGCAAATAATTCAGAACAGCCGGGTTTGTAAGGCTTGAAGATTTGATAGAATTCACAATTTGTATTACCTCCGTAAGAAAGTCATGTAAATCAGACGGTAAAACCTTAAAAATTCAATTGACGAGGCACGCGATGGAAACCCATTTTCACAAATACAAATAAACGTTTCGATACACAGTATCTTCATCAAGAGCGAATGAATACTACAAATATATCTCACTAACATATACTTATATATACTAAAGAGGCAATCCACTCAGAGCTATCCGTAACTAATGTTCAGGAAATAAATTTAATAAGGGTGAGTTATTTATGTCTACCTGATCATTAAGAATTTCCGGTGAATTCCTAAATCTGTTAATTTCAAGTGCTTGCAGAAGGTTGAGTTTTAAACCTCTCTTCTCAGAATGTAGGATTTTAAATTCTGCATTGAAAGAGTGACCATTTTCCCTAGGATGATTTGAATAATTTGAATCGGTTTTTCCATTGATGAAACTGCGTTTATGTTCAGAGATTTTAACATTAAAACTTCTTCCTCTTTTACCTATATAAAACAATTGCAATATGCACAATCCAATCTATAAACACCTGATTTATTTTCTTTATTAATTGGAGATTTATAATTCCTGATAAATGAACCTAAATTTGTTGATGTTTTGAACGCTATATCTAAATTTGAATTTTTAAGAAGGATTTCACATAATTGCTTATATTGCCTATACACATTAAACTATTGAATTTCTTGTCTTGGTGTTCACCGATTGGATATGTTGTAAAGCTATTTTTTTTTCTTATGTAGTATGCTGCCAACTAAATTTGCAACATAACCATTATTTATTGCGATCGTTTTATCCAATTCAATTCTTTGAAATAATTATCGTTAGACATCGCTGTGTTCAAGAGTCTATGTATATAGCTGTTAAATGCTGCAACTTTATGTTGGTACGGATGTGCCGATGTATAATGAATTGTGATATCTGTATGAGAAGGCTTATGATAAATTGAAAATTGGTGTGTATTATTTGACCTTGTTATTGTTAGGTCTAGGAAATTGATCGAATTGTTCTGTTCTATTTCAAAAGTGAATTTTATTTTTGGGTGCAGATTGTTGATGAAATTTTCGAATACAGTGAACTGTCTGTTTGTTCCTGTGAAACACACAATAATGTCATGGACATATCGATACCAATATAGGAAATGTTTACTAAGCGGGTGTTTATGAATAGTTTTTTCTATGTTATCCATGAAGATTTCTGCTAGAAGAGGGCTTAAGGGGTTTCCCATTATAAGTCCCTCAACACTTTTATGAAAACAATCGTTAAATAAAAAATAATTTTGAGATATGCAAACATCTAGTAAAGCCATAATGTCGTATTTAATTCGTGGATTCGTCATATTTTGTGTTAAAAATTATTGATTATATTATAGGGATCCTATAATATACAAATTCTTGACATCAGAAGAGACTAACTTTGCATTACTTGGAATGACAATATTTTCTATTTTCCTCATCAAATCATTTGAATTACGAATAGAAAAAGACGGTTTAAAATTACAACATTTTCCCAGAATATGTATTAAAAATTTGGAAATCTTGATTCCTGGGGCATGTGTGAATGATACCACTGGTCTTGTTGGATAACCATTTTTGTGCAATTTAACTGAAGAATAAAGTTGAGGTGGTAAAGGATTCGGTGAGATAAGTTTAAATTTTTCGCTATCTGTAATGATGGATTTTGAATTCTCAATGACTGTCTTCACTTCCTTATCGAATTTATAAGTTGGATCTCGGGATGTAACTGAATAATTAGAATCATTAATGAAATCTGATGTTTTGGAAATATAATCTTGTTTATTTAAGGCTATAACTGTATTGCCTTTATCTGCTTTTGTGAAAATAATGTCATTCGATGTTGGTTTAACTTTTATATTTTTGATTAATATGTGATCTGTAATTGGTCTACTAAGCTTTTTTAGGTGTTCTTTCTTAATCACGGACGCAGTTTGGTGTTTCAGGGAGCTATTGTTTTCAACATTTCTGAGGCAAATTTCAGTATCTATTGCTAATTGTTCTGAATTCAATGTATGATGTTTAGGATAAATATTGTGTTTGAATCCTTTCTCCAATAACGCCATCTCATCAATGGTGAAATTTGTTTCGGTTAAATTTATGAATCTTTTGAAAAATTGATGATTTGACAAGTTGGTGTTAATTTCATTAATTTTAGGTTCATTTTTAATGAGGTTGTTAAATTTCATCAATTGAGTTTCATATTTACTCTGGATAATTTTATTGACTTTTTCTCTGATTTCCTGGTCTAAAATATCGAATCCAATTTTATGTAATCTAAGGGGAAGCTCTGAATGAATTACCTTTACATAAGTATAACAAATATCCCTTTTGTTATATAGGATTCTTCTATCTTCTTTCATCCACAACAGCTTTCCTTTCAATGCTCCTTTGATGGCTGCTGCACTGGTGTTCTTTGATTTTAGATTGATTCATTTAGAGATCACTTCGTTTTTCAAACACATAGTTATGAACCAAATGTTTTGCGAATGTATTGCTCCACGGAGAAGTAATTTGTAGTACCATAAAGTCAAAAAGCTATAATCAGCTTTCTTCAAAAAAATTGATTCAAATTATTCAAATCATCTTAGGGAAAATGGTCACTCTTTCAATTCAGAATTTAAATTCCATCATTCTTTGAAGAGAGGTATAAAACCCAACCTTCTGGAAGCACTTGAAATTAACAGATTTAGGAATTCACCGGAAATTTTTAATGATCAGGTAGAAAGTAATAACTCACCCTTATTAAATTTATTTCCTAAACATTAGTTCAAGTACGAATAGCTCTGAGAGGATTGCCCCTTTAGAATATATAAAAATTTGTAAGTAAGATATATATGTAGTATTTATTCGCTCTTGATAAAGATACTGTGTATCGAAACGCGTCGAGCATTTAATAATATATTTTAGTAGAAATCATCGTTGTATTTGGTAAAACTTTAGCTGCTAGAGCTTGACGATAAGGAAAACAATATGTCCATGATACATTTGGCATTATTGATTTTGATCTCGCAACGAGACCGCTTTTTTGGCCACTCATGGCTTTCGCTCCATCGCTGCCAATAGCGATACATTTTTTCCAATCAATGTCGTAGTTGCAAGTGCTTGGTTTTCTAGTTGAATTCGTCAGTTATCTCCGCAAATTCTATTCGACGCTCGATCACTTTCTTCGCAAAAACTTCAACAATTCGGTTCGATTTTTATGCCGTTTCCTGCTTTCAATTAACTCTAAAATCCGGACTCAACAAACATTACTATAATTGAAATTTGATCTGAATAATTGAAGATTTTTCTGAAACCCCCTCCAGAACTAGGCTAAGCATCTTTAATAACCCGTGCGAATGTTTGCTATAGGCGACCATCTACTTTTGAAAGAAAAAGAAATAGACTGATAGGATCATAACTATTCGAATTTCCTGAAATATTGAAACAATTTATAAAAATTCATGCAATATTTAGAAATTGATTTTGTCTTGAGTATCGATCAACTAACTTTGACTCTATTGTCTTCATTTAACAGTCATTTTCAGATACAGTAGCATGACATATTATTATATGCATTCAATATGATTCAAGAACGGTCAAATGAATAAATCTAATCAAATTTATGTTCGATAGTATCAAAAAGTATTTCGGATTATATAAAACCATTTTCATTAATAAATAGTGATTGATTCGATATAGAACCATTTGAGGGAATTCGAGCATTTGATATTTAATGATGCACAGAATACCACTACTAAACTACTACTTATATTGCTAATAACATATGACCCATAACAATAACAATAAATATATGTTTGATCATGTTTTATTTCCACATCAATTTCAAAAATTAATGCTCTTACATAAACATAGTAAAACTATAACGACTACAATTAATGGTTCATGATCTCCAGTAGTACGTGCCATTAGCCTTTGGACATAAACATGGATTCCTCCAGTTTTCTCATAGATTTGACGAAATAGTTACCTGATTTACGCTTTCAGGTTCACATGCATTATCGTAAACTTTTTTAGTAAATTGAACCCAAAAAGTGTCAAGTGCTTTTGCCAGTCTATCGTTTCTTTCTACATAAAAACACGAAGCTAGAGCTGAACAGAAGATCATTTCAAGAGAATAACGATGTGATATTATAGAGCATTAATTTTTGTTGACATTCTCCATACATAAATTCCCAACAAGCTGAAAGTTCAAAGAATGTCGAAGTTCGTAAAAAATGGACTCTTTGAATTTTTCAAAACAGTTGATTCAATGATATAAATATGTCAAATAAATCTTGTAGATCATGCAATCAACCTCAAAAATTGTTCTCCTACTTTTTTTCATAACATCAATCATTTCTGAGAAAGAGCGATTCTAAAATTTACGTTTGTTGTATTCTCTATACTATGTACACGTTTCCACAACACCTGTGGGGTAGTGTACCTGAAAGTGTACTTGCCGATGAAGAAAGTGATTAAAAGGTTTTCTGGCGCAAGTGGAAGTAGAGTGTAGATTGTTTCCAATATAATCTAATTAGCTTCCAACCCTTGCTTCAGGGTCCTGTATATGAAGCCACACTTGAGCCTGGTATTATACACGATAAAAATATTGGTGGGCAGAAGCCACAGTTGGGGAAAAC
Source organism: Cryptolaemus montrouzieri (assembly GCA_013387265.2). Classification (NCBI taxonomy): domain Eukaryota; kingdom Metazoa; phylum Arthropoda; class Insecta; order Coleoptera; family Coccinellidae; genus Cryptolaemus; species Cryptolaemus montrouzieri. The sequence continues at coordinate 46,027,601 of JABFTP020000185.1, read as the reverse complement.
AAGCCAATTGCGTAGTGCTGCAACGTAACTTGCCTATGCCGGTAACTTTTTTTGGTGCTCCATGTACAGAAGGAAGGGAGCAAATTGCGTTCTTGATTAGAACTTTTAGAGCAAAGTTCATATATTCGAAAGCTTCTGCACCTGTAATAAAATTTTGTTTACCACACAATGTATAAACGGTTTTTTTATATCTCCTGAACATAGCTGAAGATGCTATGCTTTACAGTTAAAATAGGATATGATTGCTACATTCAGGATAATCTCATAGTTTGAAAATATTTCCAAATGTTGTCAAGCCTTAAAGGTTTTCGAAAAATTAATCTTTTTTTTATTAGAATTAAAGCAATAAGTAATACCAATAGATCTTCGGGAACAGCAGCATTCATATCAGTTCATTATTTTATTACAGTTTCTATCGGAGTTGTCGAACTGCACGACGGTCAATTTTGGACCCAAGGGGCTATGTATAAACTGCGCGACAAAATGGGAAACGAACTGCACGAAAAAAAGAATCTATTTCGTCGACTAAGTTGGTACAAGAGATAATAAAATCATTGAGATTAGATGGCCATCGGTATACTTTAAGGAAATTTAGACTTGGTAAAAATTGGCATTGAGTATTGTGTTCGTCACGTTCAAAAATAAATTCAGCAATTTAATGAAATATTGACTCAATTGCACTGGGAATAATACAACAACCAGGAAAAATTTAGGGTTCACTAAAATAGTAAATATTGAAATATGCTGAACCTAATTTTACCTAACACCTATCCTACTAACCTATTCAATTCAAAATTATAAATTTAAATTAGGTTTGAGGTTCGGTAAGGTTAGTTAGGTTTGGTTTGGTTTGGTTTGAAAAGATTTCCATTCAGGTATAAAATGGCATTTCTTGAAGTTCGTACTATAAATTTTGAAAAAATATTACCATAATTTGTTTTTACCTGTTTCCTTCCGAATGTTTCGTCGTGCAGCTCGTCTATGGCAGTTTCTATAATGAGATCATCAGCGTCTTTGTTAGACTAGCTTGCTTGACTAAAATATGTTAAGCGATAAATTTTTTCTTTATCATTGTAATTAACTGAGATTTATTATGAATGAAATTCTTATTGGCAAGTTAGAACTGTTATAAATTGGTCAAAGAGAATGGCAGAAGATTTTGGTACATGATTGTCTTCCGGGAGAATATAAAATATTCATGATTAGAATCCTCCTTAACATAGAACTCTAATAAATCCCATGAAATGTTCATCATCTTTAAAAAATTAGACACTTCTTCATCATATCACAAGACAGCCATGCAAAAACAATAGTCGATTGTTGTCAGTGAACATTTTATGACACTTTGAGTTAATGACACCCATATAATCAGTAATAATGAATAATAACGGCTATTGATAATCATCAGCCTCACTTCTTCCTTTATGGGGAATGTAATAAAAACATCTCAAGGAGTTGCATGCTTTTCAACGGAAGGAATCCGGATTTGCAACAAATTGAGAGGAACGGTAACTAATCTTCAGCTTTGTGGCCAATAACTTTTGATGATATATTTTGATTGTGTTAATTTTCATGAATTTTTTTCTCAAAAGCTGTTATTATACATTCAATACAGACCTAATTTCTTGAGGCCAGTGATTTGGACAATTGGAACACGGGGAAGGATTTTCAACAGTAGATATCAACATTACTAGGCGGATATCGGGCCTAATGTCACCAGTGAAACTCGCTACCAAGTTTAGGGTGAGTGCTGTCTGCCTTTCAATAGATAATTGATTCTACTACCATATCTATGAGGGAACGTTAACTACAGATATGAATCTGTTTATTATTCTCCAATGAGCTCTATTAGAGTGCTTGGATAAGCTGCAACTGAATATATTTAGACGATTCATTTCAATTAGACTGGAATCCTTCACATTTTAGCAATGGTGTCAGTCAGCAACTAAATGAAATGTTTTAAAACCGATAGATCAGGTGCTTAGGTCCTCGGCACTGGCTATCAAGGTCATCGAATCTCCTCCATTAGAATTCTATCGCTAGGAAAAAATCAGAACAGAAGTTTATTCCTCTTCCTGTTGAAAGCGAATATGAACTGGTCGAATAGAAAATGACAGCGGTCATAGTACTAGATCCGGCTTTCTTTCTCTCATTTCGACGTCTGTACAATAGAGAATGTAAATCACAATGAAAAAGACGACATCTCGACTCTCATAATTCGCATAATTCAATCGGGCTCTGGTAAGAACTGGGTCTCAAGCTGCGACATGAGGCTGCAAAAGAGACCCGTTGTCTCAACGAGGAATTTCTCAAACAAATAAAGCTAAATAAAGCTTTCTCATGTGTCCTTCAATGACTACCAGTCTCCTTGTACCTGCGGATCATTCTGGAAGCAGTTAAATGTGACACCCCAAGCCTTTGACCTATTATTGAATAAGGCAAATCTTCAATTTTCGAGAAGAATAAATTAACTCTCGAAAAGTGGTCAACAAATGCTTTTATTATCAATATGTGTTGGTTTCTTGCAGAAACTTAATTCTTTTCTTTCATTTTATTTCTCTTGAGGAAAATAAATGTACAGCAAGAAAAAGGTTTGAACTTGTTGGAACATATCCGAAGAAAACATGTGTTAATAATTAGTTGTCCACAAATAAGGAAATTTTAGATATTTGAAATTCAGAACATTTATAGTGTTCTTTTCAACTTTTTGAAGTTGGCAATCACTTTCGGTATAACCGGATGTATCGCGATTTCTTGAATAATTTCATCGCATGAATTCTTTATTGCTCCATCTGAATACCAATTTTTTTTGGATAGATTCATTGCGAAATAAATTTTCTTATTGTCAGTTATACTAGTGATACGCGGGTCAATTTTCTCTTCCTGTCCTTCGAACTGAGTATCTTTCCTAAGTACCAAGGGAAGACTAGAAATTATAAGTAAAATGTCTAGAACTAACAGCTATGAGAAAGAATATGCTAACTATACCTGAAATATTGAGTAGCGGAGAGTGATTTGATTCTAGTTAACTATTAAAATAGGTGAATTTTGGGTTTTCACAAAGTTTATTTTCAAACTTTCTAACAGATTCATTGTCACTTGTGGAGAAACTTTAAATTATCGAAAGTAATTATGTGATTTGTAGATTTAATATGTTCAAAAATTGTGGATTTGTTATCTGAGGAGATATATTCTATGATATATTATACATACACGAAACCAAATTTATATGGAATCACCCGATATTTTGAATATTACCTCAGGGATTTTGGAAATTTCGAGGGATTGTTAGAATTGATCCTTTTCGAGATATTTCAGTTGAAAAAAGAAATAAATTAGGGTTTATTTTAATACAATAACAAATAGAAGAAAATTAGAGACTCTTTCCGCATGTGGTAAAAAAATTGTTTTCTCGTGGAGTAGGTGTTTCTTCTCGACCTCAGTAGCATGTATTACCTCCTCTTGCCCTGATACAAGCCAGAATCCGTCTAGGCATGCTTTGGATTAGGTTTTCGACCTTCTCTGGGGTTATATTCTGCCACCCTTCTGTAGCGGCTGGGATGAGTTATTGTGGGATTCTTGGATTATCCTAGCGCGATATAATTTTCCTTTTGAGATGATCCCGTGAATTTTCAATAGGATTTAGGTCTAGAGAGCAAGCTGGCCAGTCCAAAATAGCGATTCCCTCTTTTTCAAGATAATGTCGCGCGAGGTTGCTGGTATGCGGAGGAGCATCATCTTGCATGAAAGTGCACTTCGTGGGCACCTCGCCAGATTCTCACTATGGGCTCCAGCACTAGGTCAACGTAATTTCTAGCCGTTACACTCGAAGGAAACGATGTCAAATCTGTTTTGCCTTTCAGCATAATGCCACCCCAAAACATCACACTGCCCCTTTGGTATTTCGGAATTTGTCTTGCTGCTCGGACTCTAGCTTGTACTCTACGACTCTTAAAAACCCGAATCCGGTGGTCATCTGATCGACATCAATTCTGGTCTCATCCGAAAAAGAACCTTTCGCCAATACTCAATATTCCAATTTTGGTGCTTGATACACCAATTAGGTCTGTTGATTTTTGTTGTCTGGTTAGCTCTGGAATTCTTAAGCGCCTTCTGCTGCATAAACCCCTTGAACGGAGTCTTTGACGCATCATTTCGACTAATACACTCATGCCTGTTGCTTTTAGAAATTGCCTTTGGAGTATGGGTTGCGACACACTAGAGTCTCTTCTTGCATTTTGGTACAAAAACTGATCTTGTTATTCAGAAGTAATCTTCCTACGACTTCTTCAAGGCCTATTTTGCAGAGATTGTAGCTCCACGTATCGGGCGTAGGTTTTTGAAATCACCCCCTGTGATACCCCCACTGTGGCTGCTATATGCCTCTGTGTCAGCCCTTCTCCAACGAGAGCAATTATTCGATCCCTCTGCACATCGAACAATCCAACGTAGGGCATTTGCAATTATGATTAAAATCTTTTTTTAAATTTTGAAATTCATAGTTTCAAATCTCATTGACAACTGAGTACAATATCCCGAACATGTGATGATAATTCAATCATTTCTCATCATACTATCCAGTTTTTTACAATAAAAAACTTCATTCTCCACAAGTATTGAAAGATCCATGGTTGAAAACAATCAATAATGTGAAATACCGAGTTTCCGCATTCGCTAATAACAATAACTACGTTGGCGATGCAAAATTTTTGTTCATACTTATAATATTCTGTGATCATAGAAATATCAGTGTGACATTTCAAAATTCCATTGTTGTTAATTATTGAGATTGCGAATTAGTGAATTCAGTTTTGAGTATGAATCAATACACCCAAAGTGAAAAAGTCAATATGAACCTTATTTATGGAGAGTGCAGGCAAAATAGCGTTCAAGCTGAACAAGTATACAGAGAGCGCTATCCGGAAAGACTTCATCATAATAGAACCTATTTCTCTAAAGTTGAACGAAAATTTCGTGAGGTGCAACCTGCTGAAGAGGAGGATTTCGTTATCGACAAAGGCACCCAAATAGACGTACTGGCATTTGTTGATATTAATGGAACCAAATCAATAAGGGAAATTGCCGAGGAGCCTAAAATTAGCCACCAAAGCGTACCGCTCATTTAAATATCAACTACATTAACTCCTGTATGTTAACGATAGGTTAGACGACTTCAGTACTTTGAAGAGTACCTCAGGAAAATGGAGGGTAATCCACAATATCCCACAAAGATTCAGTGACGAATCACGTTTCAGAAACAATGGGATGTTTAATAGGCAAAATACTAGGTACTGGTAACAACAAAATGAGCACAGATATTAAGATGGAAACTTCCAAGAACGTTTTGGGTTCAATGTCCGGATGGGGATGATGGGAAGATATTTAATAGGGCCTATAATTATTGAATGTCATTGACAGCGAAGAGATATTTAGAATTTTTGAGGACCAAAAAACAAGATGAATTGGACGAGTTGCCATTAGTTATTGTGACTGAAATATATATTCAACTAGATGGTTCACCTCCTCACAATACAAGAGAGGTCTCGCGGTATCTCGACGAAATTTTTGCCGAAAAATGGATAGGTACGAATGGTTCCATAAGATGGCCAGCTAGATCGCTAGATTTGAGTCCACTAGATTTCTTCCTGTATAGCCATTTGAAGAATAAGGTTTACCAAACATCTATTAGAACCCAACAAGAATTGGAGAACCGTTTGAGATAGGCTGTTGCAGTCAATATAGCCCAACAGTTAAATAATGTTGTAAGTGGAGCCATCAATCGTGTGCGATTTTGTGTTCCTGAGAATGGTGGTATTTTTAGAACATTCATTATAATTATTTCGTTTTCGCTGTTCGCTCTTTTGTTATTAACTTTAACACCCCGTAAAAAAATGAGGAATAGAATTTCAGATACAATCTTGTATTTTCGTGAAAGGAGATGTTGAGCTAAGCCAATTGACACTGTTCATGGCCTTCTAGAACGAATTATGAAAATTGCAAAAACCGATTGTGTTTTGTTTTTCTTTCAAAAATATGTCAAAAGGTCGTAGGATGAGATGAACAATTAAAATAAGCTAATAAATACAGGGTTTCCCATTTGAAAATCGAAGGTTGGTATCGTTTCCGGCATAATCGGAAACGAAATGTCAAATATATTAATGTCATCAAATTCAAAATGTTGTCTTCTATCCGATTCCCAAATTTCATCAAAATATTCCAAATAGAAAAAAAGTTACAGGGGTGGCCTTGTTTCAGTTATACTCTGTAAATTATTTAATATTATCCAAAATTTCGACCTGTCAGTCCTAAGTAAGCTGATGTGCGTTCATTCCATTCAATTCTGTATATTTCAGACTGAAGGAGAAGACCAGTGTAGGCTTGACAGGCCTATTCATTTTCTTGTTTTTCTATAATGAAATATGATGATTGTTTTTGTTCTTTGCGTTTAACAGGGAGAATATTATTATTTGAGACAATTTTTTCAATTCATTTCTGTTCTAAAGTCCATTATGGATAGGAGATAGGAAGGGATCTATGAATCATTGAATTATAAGTGGCTAATTTATGTGTGATAAACTTAAAAGATTTCATTGGAATTGTTGAGTCTGTGAATGTTTTTTCCATGTATGGTGATCGTGAGATTATTATTGAGTTTAGTGATGGTTGTGTCTAAGAAATTCATTGAATTATTGCGTTAAATTTCAGCAATGGGATTTAATTCATTTATAACAAGTAAAAACTGGTCTATTTGTTTGAGCCTTAAAATCCTAAGAAAATATCATCAAGGTATTTGTATCAAAAAATTTATTTTTGTGGTAACTCATTTTCATTATAGATCATTCAAGATTGATCATAGAAATTCAGCTGAGCAGAAGCACAGGAGTCTTGAGTTTTGTTTGAAAAGTTTTGATTCAAATTGGAAATAATTTTGTAACAAATAATTCACTGAAAGATTACAAAATTCATCTATAATGTGTGGCGAAGTGTTCTTTTGATTGGAGATTTGTATTATTAGATACGGACATTCATTTGTTGGAATGTTTGAGTAAAAATTATATATGAGAAATACAGACAAATAAACCAGTTTTTACATTCTCTAAATAAAATGCATAATAAAATAACCTTCACTGCAGAAATTGAACGCAAAATTGAATAAATTTTCTAGACATAACCATCACTGAACTCAATAGTAACATATATAGAAAAGAAATATTTTTAGATTGAACATTCCCAATGGATTCTCATAATTCATCTATCCACAATAAACTTCAATACAGAAATCAATATCATTAGCAAAATTGCATCAAATAAAAATATTGCAGTCTCCCATTTAAGCTTAAATAACAAAAACAAATTTCTAAGCTACTATATTCCATTAGAGAAGAACCAGAAAATAAATATACATGTCTTACTTACATTGGCCTCCTCTCTAATAACATCAGCAATTAACTTTCCAAATTTTATTCAAGAACCCCGTTCTCTAGGGGTCCTAACATAAGCAAGTTAGTTTTCAATGTCAAACAAAAAACTAATACATTCAAACAGTTCAGCATATACAGAATTGAATGCAATGAATGCCGAACACCATACGTAGGGCAAACAGGCCAAAATTTTGAATCTAGATTCATTGAACATTTCTCTTCAGATAACAAGTCCGCAGTTATTGAACATATTAAATCTACGAATGACACTATTCTATTACATAGTCACAAATGCATTGAAGGAGTGACAATGAATCTGTTGTAAAGTTTGGAAATCAACAAACTTTGTAAAAATCCAAAATTGACCACTCTCAATAATCAACTAGAGGTGTATCACTCCCCACTACTCAACATTTAAAATATGTATAGTTACAACATTCTTTCTCATAACTCCTAAGTTTTCACACTTGAAAAAGACGAAACGTCGTGTATTTGAAATAAACATTGTGGAAGTCAGACAAAAGTATTTCATTTTACTTATATTGAAATGAACTTCCATGAAATAAATCTATCGACAGTGTCATAAATTAAAGCTAGCAAGAAAAAATTGTAGCCAAAACTGAAAACTTTACTGGCTAAGCCCAGGTAAATATGAGCAATGAGACTTTAATTCAATAATTATATATGAAAAGTTGGTTTCGGCTAAATACCCAATTAGACGTATTGGCGAAGTACTAAACAGCCTTAGAAATTCAAAGTATTTTTGCAAATTGGATCTGTTCAAAGCATATCTTCATTTATGTGTTAACGAAGAAAGTGCTAAAATTCAAACAATTACGACTCATAGAGGTACATATAAGATGAATCGCCTTAGTTTTGGAATAAAAACAGTGCCATCAGAATTCAATAGAATGGTGCCACAATGTCAGAATGTTTTGACAATTTACATGCATGTTCGAAACATCTCTCAGAATATGATTTACATTTGAATAAGAATAAATGCTCATTTTTCTCAGATAAAATAGAATATCTTGGACATGTGGTAGAATTCAATGAAATCAGTTAGTCGTCTGAAAAGGTAGAAGCAGTTCAGAGAATGCCGCGACCTGCTTATGTAGAAGAGCTCAGAAGATTCCTAGGAATCGTTACATATTATTCGAAATTCATTCCAAATTATTCTTCTATTATGGCTCTTTTGCGGAAACTTCTTCAAAAAGTTCAAATTTTTCGTTGGAACAAATCTTGTGAAGCAACATTTCAAAAATTGAAAACTGAAGTCTGTAGTCCACGTTCCATATGATCCACTTATATTGACTACAGATGCAAGTCCAGATGGAGTGGCTGCGGTTTTGAGTCATGAAATTGATGGAAATGAACATGAACAAATTTGCAATTGTTTTCAAAACACTTTCGGTTATACCAGACATCGACTACAACTTTGCTATTTCAAATGGCATGGTACACTTTTTAATTAATTTCATTAAAGGTCATTCTTTTCCAAGTATCTTTTGTATGATTTATCCTATCTAAAAATAACCAAACTAACTATGGGCTATGATTTTTTCACAAAATTTTCGAAATTTTAGTGTCATCTTCTTTACCCATAAAAATCGAGTAAGATTTGAGTAAAATTACTTTCCGATGCTTTTCATATGCAGGGTGCCCAAAAATCACTTGTCATCTCGATAAAACTAAGTTGCCGAAATTACCTTTTGTTCAAATACGAGTATCTATCTTTTTGTTTTATTAGAACCATATTCGAAACAAAATTAAATCATGAGGCCATGGAACATAGAAACAGACGGAATAGATTTAATTTCGATGCCAGTTTTAATGTTCCACATTGTAAGGTTCTATGAATCTCGGCATCCCAATCAAATGTGAGAGGAACTACTAATGAAGTACGCTCACGGATTATAAAACATTCAGAAAATAATGGTGGACTAATTGAATATTCAATTTCATTTCAATTTTACTATGTTGTTCATATTCACTATTCGTTTCTAAATTTTATTTTTCATAAATGTTAGGAATTTGTTTCATGATTTATATCGCCAAAATGACATCTTTATCGTTCGAAGTGAACTGAAGCTACTTATTTCAGTTTTCTGTATTTCATAAGTGACAAAATTCGATTGGAATTTTCTAAATTGCTTTCTGCAAATTGGTTATAAATTCGGGTACTTTCAGTTGAATGTTCCACAAGATCGACTAATTATTTGTTACAATTGACCACGAATCATCATTAAATTCATGATATCCTCGTATGAGTATTTATTTGCTCTTTTAACAAATAAAACTATACGCCAACATAATTAGTGTTATCGCTATTTTCAAATGATTTCCAAACGTCAAGCTAGGGCCTGAATTCATAGAACCTTACATAGAACATTGTGGAACATAGAAAACTGGCATCGGAATTGAATCCACACTGTTCCTTCAATTCTTGGCCTAATGAGTTAATTTTCCGAAGAAACTACAGGTTCTTGACAACTTCAGGTCTAGGGAAACCTAATACCAGTCAATTCTATTTTGAAATAGGGTTTTATTAAAATAAAATAAAAAAGGTATTCGCATTTGAAAAATAACCGTTTTTTTGACAGTTTGCTTTCATTGAGTTCATTTTTTAGCATTCTGTAAATAAAATAGCATCGGAAAGTACATTGCCCTGAAATATAATACTTTTCTCGTTGAACAAATGGAAGTTAAAATCTTATCAAAACTGAATCAAATTTTTTGGGCAGAGAAGATTGCGAAAATTTGGATAGAAAAATCATAGCTTGTGGTTAATTTCTGATAGCACTAGGGATTCACAGATTCACTTGAAAATCAAGCTGCTTGACTTGAAATCAAATCAAGCTTTCCTTGAACTTTCTTTCATATTGAATCAGACTGAGAATAATAGTCTAAATAATACTGAGTACTTGATTGGTAAATATTTAAATGTAATTCAACGTAAGAATCTAAAATGAATTCATGAAATTGTTAAGGGAATCACAAATACAGAACAACAGTGAAAGTGAAATGTATGTTTTCATATATAACACAGCCATAGCATCACAACAACTGGGAAATTAAAAAAAACCCTTCATTGATACTTGAGTCAAAAAGAATAAAAATAAGCGAAACTACATTTCCATCTCATCAGATATGACAGTTCGCTGTTTTTGAACCAAGAGTTGAGACACAAACGTCCAAACTGATTTGTGTCCAAACTCAATCTGTTTCGCGCCTTGTTAATAGTTAACGCAGCTCTTGAGAACTGCTTCTCTATAAGAGCCGAACTTACAGGAGCTGCCAGAAAATCTCTTGTCATATTCGCCAAATTTGGAAATATAACATCGTGTCTTTTCCACCACCCTGAAATGTCTTCCGAGCTCTCTGCACGGGAGTCACTTAAGTATATTGATCTATCTCATATCACCACATATCATCTGATTCGGTGCGGGCAAAAAAGACTTTTTGTATAGGTCTATCACGAATGGATAGAACTCCAAGTCACTGCATAGGCCCTGATTCAATACAGACGTTCTTACTTAAAGATGTGGACTTGGGTTTGAAATATTTTGTTTCATTAATTATCACGAAGCTATAGATTGCTTCAACCTGCAATTCCTTTACCCAGCAAAATTTAGAATCGTTTCCACCTTATGGTGGGGTCCCAGATTAAAACTACACAGTGCATCCAGTTGATTTTTTTATAATGTTTTACGATTTTATCCTACATATCAATCTTTCATCGATTTCTTCCCTTTCTGATTGATTGTCAAGCTCGACAACGCAGTTTTGTAATTTATCTAGGAGCATGTTGATGCCTGTAAATACAAGAGGAAGTGTACAGTACGATTCGCCTTTTAATATAGTGTAATAGTTTAGAAGATTTTGACGTATCTACTAACTTTTTCTATCAATGGCTGTAATAGGAGTAGGTATGCAGATGTGCTGAAAATGCAAAAATTTGATGCAAACGCAAGCATCACCGTATTTCTCGACTTTAAATCTTGTGATGCTTACGGATCCATCACCGTACTTAAGGGGTTAACAATAAATACATTTTAACGAGATCGTGAATCATTCAACAGAAAAGCATTGCTACATAGCCCGTAACTCGAAAATATTGGGTTTTTTGAAAAATAAGTATCATGTGAAATTCTTTTTAGAACAAAAATTGACCTGTCCGAGATTTTTTTCACTTAAAGTAGTCAATTGAATGTTATGAATTTTAATGAACTCTTAGTTTCCACTCTGTAGATATAACGGATCAATATGAGAAAAGTCTTTCAATTTTGATGAATTTCTTATTTAACAACAACTAGAACACTTTGTTTAAAACGAAGTTCTCTCTCTATAACCGAGAAACTTATGCATACATTCACTTATAAAGGGAGTTCAACCCTTCAGTTTCAGTATGAAAACTGTATCAGTTATTAATTGCCAGTAATCTTTTTTTCCATGATAATTTCTTGAAATATTGGTGTGTATCATTTAAGCCTCTGATCATTCACAAACATATTAAATTGACATTAAAAAACACCTTCAAAATTCAAAGGTGTAACATGATGGTTAAAAAAAAATTGTTCTTCTTTGAGAGGGAGAATGGTTTAAAATGGATACCTTCTAGGGTGATGTCGATATAATAACGGTTTTTGAGAGAAAAAAAGTTCAAAATGAAAAAAATCCTGTAGTACATTTTTTCTGATGCTGTTGCTGCTCAGCCAACTTGAAATGCTCCTAGATGTGCGAGAAGCTGAGGTTAGCTGTTCCCGCCATGCTGAATCTCCAAAGAGCGATCTGCAAACTACAACATGCTGTAAATTAAAAAAAAAACAAATTTTTCTTCAGCGACGTGGTTGGACAATTCTTCATTTTGAAATTTGATGATTAGGCTCGTATATATCGCATTTCTCCTCTTTATCTTGTTTACTCTTACTTTCTCGTCTTTTCTGACAAAAAAATAATTTGTCAGTTTCATTGTTTTTTTTTAAACATTCATTTTTCTTTTTGGTATTGATTCTCTATCTGTTGAGACTATATCATTAACAAAATGAGATTAATTTTGGTCTGGGTATTCGGAACCTCTCAGGGATCTGCTTCTATTTTCTACGAGCTTTCAGAGAAATCACTCGTTTTATTTCAACACCATTTACAACACTACACTTGTACTTTACCTTCTTAGTTCTCGCTTTTAGTGCGGTTTATCTTACTGGTATAATAATGAGCGGAAATCATTCATTTTTATATACGAGTTTCGGGGAAGTTACTGGATTCCCCCGACGGTTCTCGGGGAATCACAGTTCTATATTGATTCTCGAGGATTCTCTCATTCTCCGAAAGGGTTCTGATGAATATCGATAGATAATTTACACTTCTATTAGCTAGATTACGACACTACATAAATTCCTTTTCAGTTTTTATATATTTTTACCAGGCATATTGACTTTTTAACGAATGATACGACAAAACTCTGAACGAATCAATTTATTTGAATCTATTCTACATTATATAGAAATCTATTGTACGTTGTAGGTTGAATCCAAATTTTATTGAGTGCTGTTGTTTAATACAGAAATTTCCTGGCGGAGCTTTTTGTATCTTCTCGTTACGCTACGAAACGAATTGACTAGATGGAACGAACTAAGTTTTGAAATCTCAGAGGTTCACAGCCAACTAAAAAATTCTGTACGACTAGAGATACTACCTATTTCTATTGCACCTGTACGAGTACGGCAATAAACGATTATCTAGCGAACTTGACTTCATGCTCTCACAAGTCAAGCTGCTTGAAAAGCTTGATATCTAGTCAAGGTTTTGGTTTGCAAAATCAAGTCAATTCAAAGTTTTAATTTTTAAAAAGCATGAATTCAATTCAAATCAAGCTTTTCGAAAAATCTTAACAAAAGATGCTTGAAAAAAGATGACCTTCAACAAAAAAAAAATTAAAACGTAGACAATGCTTTTTGAAATAGCAAAATTAATACCAATTGTAGATCAGTCTGCATTTACTGTAATCCCAAAATAGGCCCGTTCCAAGGATCCTTCAAATGGTATTTTAACGCGGATATCTCTATAAAACTAGTTGATTTTTTTCTCAACTTTTTGCGTATACGCTAATTACCGGAAATAGCAACTCCCATATAAATAAATATGAAGCATACTTGAAAATGAAAATACTTAGTTAACAATTTAATGAACCTTTACTTATTTCGAAAATGATACAGATCAATGAAACGAATATTACTCCTTCATTTTATATTGGGATCACCTTAGTCATTTAATGATATCGCAAGTAATTGTACGTGTATCCGCGTTTACTTGGTCCTATTCTCACGACAGTCTTTAGTGAAAGTATAAACAAACTTCACTGTATATAGATTGAAGATCAAAATTCATCAGATTCGATGTAAATATCAAAGTAAATTTGCAACTACGTAATAACATCTAGTTCGCCATTTAACAAAACCCACTTATTATGTACATTAAACAAGGAATTCCAATTTCTATGCAGTCTTGACTCACGATCGTTTATGCCTTCAGGTAACGTCATCCGTATTAAACAATCCTTCTCACCATATATCCTTGATTACTGCACTGAACTGAATAATATGATAATATGACAAGAGAAGAAATAATTCGGACAAAGTAAAACTACAACGAAATCTTACAAGGATTTGGCAATGGGTCTATGAATTCAAATTCATTGGTCGGGTAAAACAATATCTCTAAGTTCACGGTAACTCCCTGGGTGTGGAGAATGGTATATATGGGTGGAAATTTGGTAAATAAACCATTGTGATTTTGATCAGCAGACAATATGCTTTCAAAACTGGTAAGTCGCGTTCCTCTCTATTACCTTATGTTTCCGAATCTCGTAAAGTGTTAAAATATGTGTAAAATCTGTGTGCAAATTCCGTGCGTTCATAGAGTGAATAACTAAAAAAGTGAAGAGTGAAATCGGGTCGTTACCTTTTGAAATTTTTTTTTCAACCATATTCCTTGCAGTGTTATCAAATTATTTTCCATTGGTATTTCAATATTCACTTTGAATTTTTTCCTGTTTTTAATATTGTCAATTCAAATTCAACAATTCTTTCAAAAAATTAATTGATTCAAAGTAGAAACTGATTTTCATGAACCGTTCGGAAGAAAAACTTCCTGTGCCTGAAACTAAAAGCTTCATTAATGGTTCTTCATTTTGCATTTAAGTTTGCTGTGCACCAATAAATGTTATAGATCCAATTCTTTGAGGGTTAAATTTTATAGGTACTTGTTCGCTGTCAAGCATAACCGCAAGTACATTTTCATGCTATAATTCGGTTGTTTCCGCAGTGGCTAGATCAATATTATTTCGGCTCCCACCGAATTAATGCTTTGCAAGATTTCAAGCACCTAACGTGAGATTTTATTTAGAAATCTCGCGAAACCGTATTAGGAATTAATTTTTTGGCAGGGCTGTTACTTCTTTACTAAAACCCAAAAATTCATATTACAATATTTTATTATTAGTTGATTTTCCCTAGTTTATGCTATGTTATAAATTTGTTTTGTTAAATTGGTATAACTGTTTTCTATACTAACGTGGAAATTAAAAGTAATCTGTCATTTAGTTTATTCACAGTTCTCGATTTTGTCAGTTTTCACAAGTGTGTTTTTTTCGATTTTTACGATAGATAAGAACATGGAATAAAGATTTTGATTCAAATTTTGTATTGAAAATGGAATTTCAGTGTCGAATCGCTGAAAATGTTACAGAAGGCTTACGGTGAATCTACTCTATCAAAAATACGTGCATATGAGAGGTACTATACATTCAACAGCAGCAGAAATGTGGTAGAAGGTTTGCCTCGCTCTGGTCGGCCATAAACCTCTTCAACTGAAGTTAACATCAATGAAGTAAAGGGAATGGTACTTGAAAATCATCGTTTTAGTATCAGTGAGACACACAATGAACTTTCTGTGTCTCACTAATCAATTCTTACCATGTTTGAGCATGAAACGCGTGGTTGCTCGACTATTTCTTCAAAAACTGAATCGCATAAAGGTTGCTCAAGACATGCTAGAACGAGTCAGTTTTGACCCCACATTCATAAAACGATTTGTAACTGGTGATGAGACATTAATTCATGAGTTCTACATGCAAACCAGTCTACAAGCTTCAGAATGGCGCTTTTCCACCAAGCCAGAACCGAAGAAACAACGACAAAGTTGATCAAAAGACAAGTTGTTGTCAACTATTTTCTTCGATTATCGCGGTGTAGTGCACTCGGAATTCTTGCTATGAGGTCAGACGGTGAATAAAGAATATTATGTGTTATATAGCATTTCGTAGAGCAAATTTGTCGAAAAGGCCACATTTGTGGAAAACTCATGGATTTTGCACAACGATTATGCACCATCTCACAAAACTATCATTTTGTACTAGTTTCTGAACAAACACTCAACATATACCATCGAACTTCCACCGTATTCACTTGATATGGCTTCGGCTGACATTTTTCTTCTTATATAACTCAAATTACCAATTCCATGTACCAGTTCTGAATCTATAGAAGACATAAGGAGAGAACTTAAGTGGATTCCAGAAAAACCATTTGAATAATATTTTGATAATTAGATAATTCGATGGCGTAAATGCATTATTTCGAAAGGGGCCTACTTTGAAGGCGATACAACGAATTTGGATGAAAAATAAATACACACACTACGAAAATAGTCGCATCACCTGGTATTCTGAATTCCACAATCGGTAGAGCAGCTTGATCGCAGTTTCTTTGTCAACATATGTTTTTGGACGTATCAGGAGAAAATAATCTTATCTATGTAGTAACATCTGTTTCCAAATGATCTCAAACACGTCCGAAACAAGAATGAGTTTATTTGACTATCAATATTCATTCAATTCCTCTTCAGTTTCCACGCTAAATTAATGCAAGTTTTCTTTTCTTTATTATAATGGCTACTGAACGTCCTGGACGCTGTTTCAGTGATCATAAAGTGGTAAGAATTTTAACACTTCTAGAGGAGGGGCGAAGCCAACTTTACTTGGCTAAGTTGTTGAATGTTAATCGAAGCACTATTTCAAGAGCAATTAATCGGTACCACGAAAGAGGGAAATATGGAAGAAGGGCCGGACAGGAAAGAAATCGGATAACAACACCAGTTGATGATCGTTGGCTTCGTTTAACTGCACTAAGAGTTCGGCACTGTACGGCTAGAATGCTATAAAATGAAATTGTACTTTCCAGAAATGTGCATATTTCATTGCAAACTGTTAGGAACAGGCTCAAAGAAGACGATATCAGACCAAGGTTGGTTTCTACCGGCCCGCGTCTCACCAGAGAGCATCGAGTTGCAAGACTTCAGTTTGTGAGGGTACATGCAAATTGGGGTATTCCAGAATGGTCGAATGTTCTCTTTTCCGACGAGTCCAGGTTCTGTCTAGTATCAAATGATAGACGCATGCCTAAATACAGCGACCCGGCGAACGGTATCAGCAATGCAATATACGGCAAACCGAAACTTCGGAGGGGGCTCAGTAATGGTGAGAGGAGGCATTTCTTTCCATGGTCGAACTGAGTTAGTCCTAGTGAATAATGGAAGAATGACAGCGGCCAGATACATGGCAGATATCCTTAAACCCTATGTTGTACCCTTTGGCCCATTGATTGGCGAAAACTTAATTTATATGCATTATAATTTTGGAACTCAGTGAGTCAATAGTACATCTAAAATTTCTTTCCGAGATGTATTCTGGCAGTAATTAGGGCCCGGGGAGGAAACACTCCATTTTGAAAATGTATAGTAACCATTCTATGCTAGTTGATTGGTCTCTTCGCGAATGTTTGAAGATGGAAGAATTTTTTAATTTTTCATTAACTCGAAAATTGTTGATATTTTCCATCATAAACTCATCTCTTTTGAATGATATCTTCTTATTTTACACTTCTGAAAGTTACCAAGCGACTCTTGAATGACCAACCTAAAAGTTTATATAGTATTGTCGTAAAAGTAGGGTGATGCAACAATTTTTGTGGGGAGTGTATTTTGTGTTTCATTGACCTACTTCTGGTATTTTTTTGAAAGAATGTATATCGCTATTATCTAAAGAACTACTCAGTTATGATGAGAATATTTTTTACGGGGCTTTTCCTTTATTCCGCGAGAAAAATAAGGTGCTCCCATTAAACACCCTTTTAAAATCCATCAAAATATTTGACTGCTGGAACACCTTGTATATTAAAATATTAAAAGAACAAATTGAATTCATCAATTTCATATGAACCCAGTTAAAATAACGACATATCTTTCAAACGCATCAACATCAACATTATATATAAATCTTTTTGTTACATTTCATTTCGATTCATTTTATTGTCAAATTTATCACAATAAACAAAGTATAGTTTTTCGGATACGTAGCCGTCTAGCGTTTTGTGAAATATTTGTGGAATATATAATTTTTTTAGAAAAATATCAAATAGTTGAAACTTGAATCAGATTCTAAAACTACTATCCGATTCTCTTGCCATAGCTCCTATCGATTAAATTTAAACAATTATTGTATTTCCATAAGCCTTGTGTTCAAACTACTTATAATCCATTAGAAAAATATCATTACATGGATTATAAAGTAATTTCTTGAAGAATTTTTAAATGAGAATCATTATTCGGAACTCGATTAACCGATGAACTCACTAATTAAGAATTATTTAAGCTTGAAATAATAGCCACTCCTTTTCAAAATTCAGTGTGACATCAATATTTTTCAAATTTGCTACATAATGGCTGTTCTTTCTAGAACTATGTTGAGTTTTTCATTCGAATATCGAAACTCGTTATATTCTATTTTTTTTCTTAAATTTTGTGATAACATATAAGTATTCATGTAATTTTTCTATCAACCCCTCTCATTAATTTACTACACCAAAGTGAGTAATTCCAATAATAATTCTAATATTTTGTTCTAACTGTAGAAATCTTAAATCACTGAATATGCCTCAAGATCACCTTCATATTTCCACATAAAACGACGTATAAAAAAGTATACTGTGCTAATAAAGTACATTATTTTGACGAGGTGTACTGCGGACATGAATGCACTTTTCAACAAAATTTTATGAACTTCCGACATTACATATAACGACTGAGAATACGAAATTTTATTATTCAGCTGTTTTCACATGTTTCATCACTTGCACTTCATCAAGGTCACGTTATCTCTCAAATCCTCAGTGAAAAGTTAATTACTGATTTCAATAAGAAGATCGAACAAATTTCTTTCTATTTACATATAGCCAATAAATTTATTTTATATAAACCAACATTATTGAGATTCACTGGCAAAAAAATTAATTTACCAATTTAGCCAGTCTTTATCTAAGCGTTTGAATAAAACACTTTTCTTCACATAGGCAAGAATTGTTCAAAACTCTGAAATTTCAAGGCCAAATATTCTGATCCCGGACCTAAGAAGTACACACAACCGAATTTATATGGTATCACAAAATATTTTGAATATTACCTCAGGGATTTTCAGAAGTTTCAAAGGATCGTTAGAATTGATCCTTTTTGAGATTTTTCAATCGAAAGAAGAAATTAATTAAGGTTTATTTTAAGAAAGAAACAAATGAAAGAAACTAAGAATCTTTCCGCATGTAGTAAAAAAATTCAAATTGTTTTCTCACGGAAAAGGTGTTTTCTTCTCGACCTCAGTAGCTTGTATTACTTTGTCTTGCCCTGATACAAGCTTGAACCCGTCTGGGCATGCTTTGGATTATGTTTTCGACCTCATCTGGGGTGATTTTCTGCCACTGTTTTGTGGCAGCTCGGATGAAATGTTTTGGGATTCTTAGATTATCCTGGCGCGATTACTTTTGAGATTATCCCATAAATGTTCAATAGGATTTAGGTCTGGAGAGCATGCTGGCCAGTCCAAAATAGCGATTTCCTCTGTTTCAAGATAATGTCGCGCGAGGTTGCTGGTATGCGGAGGAGCATTATCTTGCATAAAAGTGAAATTCTCACCATGAACACCTCGCCATAGTCTCACTATGGGCTCCAGCACTAGGTCCACTTAATATCTATCCATTTCACTCGCAGGAAACAATATCAAATATATTTAGCCTCCCAGCATAATGCCACCCCAAAACATCACTCTGCCCCCTTGGTATTTCGGAATTTGTCTTGCTGCTCGGAGTCTAGCTTGTCTTTCACAACAGTGACGACTGAATACAATATCCCTACCATGTGGCGACAATTCAACATTTCTCATCATATTATCCAGTACAAAAAAACTTCATTCTTCACAAGTAGTCAAAGATCCATGGTTAAAAATAATCAAAAATGCGGAATACCGAGTGATTCCATATAAATTTGACTGTGTGTACGTAGTCGCATTAGCTTTGAAAAATTCAATATAGCTGTAGCCCCATAATATTCCAAACCACCCTCGCGAATATGTTTACCTTCCTTAAGTATTTCATCTCGATATAAAAAGGTTATTTCTTGTGAAAATTACCTAATTTTTTTTATTTATTATTTTCATCATTTTAGCTCCTTTCTTAAAATGAAATATTCCACTCCATTGCCAATAAATACTACTCAATTGTTTAGGTTATGGTAGCTTTGTTCTTGGCTGTCGCCAATTCAGCCTACACAGGACCATTCGCCGGAAATCAACCAGCCAGCCAATTCCCAGCTGGAGTGGATCCACAATCTTGTCCAAATTACCCAGTTTGTGAAAACCCATCAGTTGCAGTTAACCAAGTACCAGTCTCAGCATACACTTCCCAGTATCAGCCTGCGCAATTTTCACAACCTCAATACGCTCAGCCTCAATACAGTCAACAATACAATCCTGCAGCTATCCAAGCTGCCCAGTATCAATTGGCTCAAGCAGATCAAACTCAATCAAGATATACCTCAAGTCCAACACAACAGTATAATCTCGCCCAGCAAGCTCCAGTTCAACTTCAACAAAGACAGTACAACCTTGCCCAATTCACTCCAAACCAAGCTTACAATGCAGTTCCTCAACAACAATATGCTGCACAACAAAGTCGATATCCTGCTAATGTACAAGCTGCTTTAGATAGGGGGGACTATATTGGAGATGGAGATTACCACGGGGAAGGCCTTACTGAATCTGGAGCCCAAGCTCAATGTGAGTTCATGTTTTTTTTAGCCTAGCTTAACTAATAATTCTTGAACTAAAATTTTGCATTGGAAATGCAGAACAATAAATACATTTTCATTATTGATTTCCAATAAAATATCAAGTGAGATATTGAATATATCATGCAGAATAGTCTACAATGTTCGAGTTATTTTCTTTCTCTTTTAAGTTGAATTCTTTCCTTCTTCTGAATTTAAATGTCTCAAAAATATTCTCTCTATTAATATAGGAGAAAAACTCATATTTCAAGTGGCAACTGATCAAGAGTCGACTAGGTAGAGGAAAAGATCACTAGATAAATTCTTTTTCTGTAAACAAACCTCCGTCTTTTCAAGGATGGACTGAAAATCGACAGTGTTGGAGCCACTACTGTCTTTTTCAAGAACTCTCTTGATTAATAAACCCGGAAATCACTTACTCTCGTCAACGAGATTTGTACTTGATTATTATTCGTTCATACCATTCAAGATTTTTTGTTTAAATAAATTAAATTCGTCCATCGTTGCCAAAAGTGGACCTCGGTTTTATCTGTCTGTTTTCTGATTTTATCGAGCTCAATGGCGCGTCAGTAGATTCTGCATTAAACGGATACTTCAATAGAATTTCTTCTAGATATCGTCTGAAAATACTTTACAAACAGATATGGATAATATTCAAAAGACACCTTTGACGTCAAGTGGAAGAGTTTGGTTTCAACTGACTAATGCCCCTCTTTTTAGAGTTCTTCTCGACAAAGTCCTCATTCTTTTACACTTTTTCTGCATTTTACGAGGACTTTCTTCTCTATCCCTCCTTACTTTTTCTTCTTCCTGTTCAGAATTGAAAATATTGGTATTTTCCGACTTGATTTTTGTTCTGTCATCTTCCGTGATATAACTTATATCTTATTAGAGTTTAATGCGCGTTATTTCCTGATAACTCTGGTTTAAATGGAGAATTTGTCCTAGGTAAGCTTCTAGCTATCCTTTCTTCTCTTTCCCTTTTCATTCTATTCTTTTTTTCGCCTGGAAAGCAAATCTTGATAATGGTATAATTTCCTTTTTGATTTAATCTCTGCTGATAGCTTTTAATTATCGTTCTGCTTGTGATGAAAGTGTATATTGTGTACGTGTGGAAATTGTTCCCCTCAACCGTTTTCTTACCAATGC
This sequence comes from Cryptolaemus montrouzieri, assembly GCA_013387265.2. Taxonomy (NCBI): domain Eukaryota; kingdom Metazoa; phylum Arthropoda; class Insecta; order Coleoptera; family Coccinellidae; genus Cryptolaemus; species Cryptolaemus montrouzieri. Next base: position 46,005,861 of record JABFTP020000185.1, on the reverse strand, counting down.
AACTAACGACAAAGCAAGTTGGCTTTTCCCGATTATCAGTTAAAATTCCTGCACTTGGTGGTTCAGATGAATAGTGGAATCTCCCTCCCCAGAATCCGAAAAGCAGCCGCATCACAAAAGAGTAAGCGGAATTCTGGGTCATCAAGTTTACCGCCTGAACTTCCAATTCCCCTAGTTTACTTAACATGTTTCCGCGTATGTATTCTTTTACTTCTGCGAATTTGTCGTCAATGCTGTATTGCCTGGTTTTCATGGACCTCGCAAACTTTTTCCAATATTTCTCCTATTTGGAAAAACGTATTCTAACGTTTTCCTTCGCCATCTATTATGGGGCATTGTTTTCACCCAATCAACTACCTGGTTTCTACTCAACTGGTTTATGTACTCTTGTTAGTTATGTAGTTTCCCTGTTGTAAAATTTACCTTCCCGTTTTTTTGAAATTGACATTAACTTTCACTATGGCCATGTGGTAATTGAATTAACACTAAACACCATTAAGAACTGAAACAGGAAACGACCATCTGTAATTCTTTGCTAAGATATCCTATAGAGTGTCATCATAAATATATGAATCGGGTTAAAACATTCTACGCAGTCTCTAAGCCTCTCTATCTTCGTCTATTTTCCATTCTATCAGTTCTTCATCTATTCCTTCTCTCCAACTCAGTATGGGTCTTCCTCTCTTCCTTTTCCCATGTGGTTTTCAGTGCATAATTTGTTTGGGCAGTCTTTGTTCTCTCATTCTTCGTACGTGTCCGTACCATCTCAACTGCTTTGCTCTTATCTCATCAATTAGTGTGTGTTTGGTTTTCATGATTTCTCTTATTCTGGTTATTGGCACTCGTTCTCTTCTCGATTTCGCCGCAGCCCGCCTCCAATTATCCATTTCAGTAAATTTTCGGTAGTCTTTTTGAGTATCCATATTTCACCGCTATACGTAACAATACTTTTTATTATCGTATTGTATGTTATATGCTTATTGGTCTTGGAAATTTGCTGATCCAATAACACACCATTAAGTTTCGCGATGGCTCTTCTCCCTTGGGTATTCCTGTTCTTGATAGCTTTGTTCAATTTACCATCATCTGTGAGTTCAACTCCTAAATCGGTGTATTTGTCGCAGTATTTAATCTACTATCCGTCTTCTAAGATGTTCTGTTTCCTTCCATCAATGTTCATGTATTGCGTTTCATCAATATTTACCTCCAGACCTCATTTTGAATATTCCTCGAACAGCTTCCTTGTCATGTATTCTAGGTCGTCATGGTCTTGCCCTATGACCACTTGATCATCTGCAAAGCATAGTGTGTATAAGCTGTTATTTTCGAGTGGAATTCTCATATTTTTTATCTTCCTTTTCCATGTCTTCAACGCCTGCTCGAGATATATTTTGGATAGGGTTGGTGACAGACAACACCCTTGTTTCAGCCCTTCGTCTACGTCGAACCCCTTGCTAGTTGATCTGCCTATTTTAATCTTGGTATTAGATTCTCATTACAGCTCTTTCACAGCTGCTATAAGGTTTGCGTTGACGTTAGTTTCCTGCATGGCTTCCCATAATTTTTTGTGTGGAATACTATTATATACTTTTTTGAGGTCTACATATAGGGGGCGTAATTCCTGGTCAACTGCTATCCTCTTTTCTATCATCTGTGTAATGCAAAAGAGGTGGTCTACTGTATATCTGCCTGCTCGAAACCCAGCCTGTTCTTCGGCTTCCATGTCTTCGTATTCCTTCTCTATTCTAATTTTCTTTTATTTCGTTTTCTTCTTCCGATCCGATTGGGCATTGAGCAATTGACATCTGTGCTGCCATGACTCGTTTTTCTTCATAACTATCATTAATTATTAATTCGTTATCATCTTTACGGTAGCAATTTTCATCGACGGCCAATTTGGTGGCGAAATTCGAAAACTGCTCATTTGGGATCGGTTTATGACTTATGAATTCCTGTACTAATCATTATAAATAACTTGATCAAGATTTTCGTTTATCATATCTCAGTATCACGCACTATTTATCGCTATTTATGTATGTATATATGTGTAACATTGAAGACTTTCATTCAGAAACCTATATTCAACCTTTCGTAGAATGTGGAACATCCCAAACTGAAGGAGGTAGTTCTTAAATCTACTTATCATCATCATCATCATCCAGGGGCATCAAAGAAGTGGTACAATCTAGTCTGATATTATGAACTGCAATTTCTTTCTCGTTTGTACTCCTTCCCACTCAGAATATCAACCCAGACTTCCACCTACTCATGTTGAGAGTACTGAGTATAAGCATATGTGTACATATACGAGTGGCACCCTCCAACGAACCGATGCAAAAATGTACCAGGGCCACCTGGGTAACAACAAAAAGAAAAAGCAGAATGTTAAAAGTTTCACCGACAATTCACCGCAACGCCCCACATAGTGCTCTGCTCGATGCAGTGATCAGAATTAACTGACTCTCCACGATTTGATAGATAGTATCTATCATATCTATCATACCTAACATATCTATCTTACTTATCATATCTCATCTGCATCCAGGGCCATAATTTCAGTGGTACAATTTAGTCATGAATAGAAGCAAAAGACTATAGTTTCGTTCTTGTTTGAACCTATTTATACAAGTACGTGACAGTCTGTTTTGATGTTGTAAATGGTTGTGCAAGACTGACGAAGTTCAAACGAGAGTAAAGCTGCAGTCGGTGGCTCATGACATCGGACTACATTTTACTGCTACTATTGTGGCTCTAGTTGACGATTATTATGATGAGTAAATCGAAGAAGTAGCTCCTACAATTTTTTTGGCCATATCAGATTTGGAAATCACATAAGTATTTCATAGTTTCAATTTGATTAATGTTTCTTCATTTTCAAATCTTCCAAAATTTATAAATAATATAAGAGTTAGTTTCACCAACTTTGAAATATCTAATATGTTTTTGGGTAAGTCTTATTTCTTACGTCGGTAAAACACTTAAATCAGCGGATTAAATGAAAATGAATGAAACAACTATTAAGTTCGTTCGTTGATATTATCTAAGTAGATGTATTTATTGGTCTCTGAATGTTCTAAAAATATTTTCCCAATAACTATTACATAAAGGGCATTTCGGGTCGAAAGAGATTTAAACAAAAATATATAAACAATCAGAAAATGAAGATGAAGTCTGTTCTTCCTTTCTTATATTTCATTCCTTGAAAATTTGATATGAATGCCGATTTATCTATCGATCCCATTTCAGGCATTAATATTAACTTTGACGAAATCTCGAAATAAATTATGATTATATAGTCAGTTTTTCACTAGCACAAATTGTATAAGTGTGTTCTTTCCGAAGTAAATAATATAATCAGAAGGTATCAAGTTCACAAATTGCATCAAATGTCTAGGTCAAGGTAGTTCATTTGAATAGTAGTTTTGAAAGTTGTGGAGATAATGGTTTCTACTATGAAGGTATACCATATTTCTTTTTATAGAATTCCAATAATATTTTTTCTCGTTTTTAACTCAAGTATATCCTTTTTCACGAAAAATTTATTAAGTGGTTACGATAAATATTTATGATTTTTAAGAAAATAACAATTTTTTATATGATCCAGTCTTTTAAGAATTCAATGGAAGATGATTTTTAAATTTCCGTTCAGAATCGAATGAATTGATTATTTATCGGCTTGAATTCCGCTACTTATGAAAAGGTCCAGAATTAATTATGAATCTTGTCATCTGTAAAGTTCAAGGATGAGTTGAAAGTTCGCAACAGGCATATGTTCATCAGAGGGACCAACATTTTTTCTGGCTTGAAGAGTTGTTATTTTTTACACGAATATCTCGTTACGAACTCATTGTTACCGGTTATTATATAGGAAAATTTTGAGAAACATAAATCGAGCTCAACAAGAATGTATTCGAATAAATTTTAATGATCAAATAGAATCAATAAGATTAAGAATTTTTACTAAAATTGTTTTAATCATGACGCGTTTCAGTACACAGTGTCTTTTTAGATGTTTGAGCATGCTACAGTCATCGATCTATAAATTTGATTAGTAATTTGATTAAGAAGGTCGTTACTTGATGAAAATTGATAAACAGTTTTCAATTAAATAAGACAATGATGTTCAAATTTCTATCGACAAAATTATGACGCGTCTCACCACACTGTGGTTTCTTCAGATAAATAATACATTTAAAAGGTTAATGTGCCTTATATATTACATTGGTAGAAGCAGAAACTTAGCTCAATATGATAAAAATCCTAATAGGGTTTCTTTCTTAAAAACTGAAAAGATTAAGTGAAGACGATGAATGTCTAACGGACTATTGAATTTTTCTGTTTATTGATTTATTATGCAAAATATCAAAATTATCATTAAAAGTGTTGATTTTTGTTCTTCAAAACTTCGTTTATGCTCAGATATCTAAAATAGAAATTTCGGAAACTTATACGTATAAGAATTTCATAACAACTTCCACAAGAGAGTTCATAAACATATATTATTGATATATTTCCTTTATGAATTTGAAGTTTTCAGTTTTCAATATATCCTCCTATAGAGTTTTTCGGTTTGAAATGTATATTTCAATTATGAGACGAGTAGAATAACTTTAAATGGAGACTGGGCTTACCAATATAAGTTAATACACTATATTTTTGTTTGCCTTATTACCGATAGGAAAAACCTCATGTATTGCATGTTGAAACTGTTCACGAGGAAGCATTCTATCGATCAAACTAGAATTATAATCATTATTGGTTTCATAATATTCAGCTTTCTCAAGAAATTATTTTCTGACATTGGTATCGTGGTGAGTCTACGTATCAAACTTTCATAAGCAGATATTCTATGATGATGTTGATGTGCTGAAAAATTGTGAATGGTAATGTGTGTCTGGGTTGGTTTATCGAAAATAGAAAAATCATGTCTGAGAGCAATTTTTGTTATAGTTAAATCTAAAAAGTTAATGGTTTTCTGTTTGAAATTTAAAGTGAAGTTTGTATGAGGCAAAATGAACTTATAAATTTACTTAAGGAATGTAGCCCTCTATTCATACCTTCGTTCCTGTAACACAACTGATTATGTCATCCACCTATCTGAACCAATGAATGCCGTTTTTCTTCAGCGGATGATTATGAACTATTCTTTAAATGTTATTCATGAAAATTTCAGCTAGTAAAGGACTGAGAGGAATTCCCATTATTAATCCGTTGTTGCTTATATAACTTTCATTCAAGTTAAAATAATTCTGTTCTAAACATACTTCTGAAAGATTCATGAGTTCTGATTGTATAATGTGATTCAGATCTATAGAGCTTTCAATGAATCATGAGGTGGAACACCAGAGCAGAGATTAACTTCATCTCAGGACATATGTTTCGCATTATATGGGAGTACAGTATTTTTTCTATTATATCTGAAGAATTCTTGGTTGAAAATTTTGATATGAAATTACATCAATGTTCAATGATGTTTATAAGATATTGTGAAGGTTTGGCTGCTCAGGCTCCCCTATTTTGCACTATTGAGTTTCTTCTATGTGTTCGCCTTTCAGAATGCAATTTTTCATTATCTCTCCATAGTATTTACTTTGATGTTCTTCTTGGAATGCTTCATTTTGAGCCGTAGTTGCGTTTTCATTGAAGGCGATAACCATCAGCCCTAAAATTATTGCTGGTTCACCTTCTTGGCTATTTTTCTTTTTCATTTTTTCTTCAGTTGTTTTGAGCAAACTTATTAGATTTCTTGGTTCTAATCTTACTTTTTTTTTCGAGTTTTCTTTTACCATTTTCCCAGGTGGCCCATTTAGGAATATGGTCTTCGATTTTTCGTACTCGGCATTCGTCTTCTCCACATTACATGCATCTGAAAGAACTTCAGTTCTAGTTTTAAGGCTTTCTACTCGCACTGATAGTCCACAACTTTTCTCCAGCTGTTTGAATATTGACTTATACTGCTTGCCTATTTCCATTAGTATCAATCAGTACCGCCGAATATCCTTTTTTCTTGTGTCTTAAGTCACGGAATATGCTCAATCTTTCAAATCTTTAGCAATATCTTCTTCTTTTCGTTCTATCAAAACTTTCCTCATAACTATCATCAATTTTTTTCTCCGACTAAGCTTCATAAGCATAGAATTCGATTTTTTCCTCTTTGAAAAAGTGCATAAGGCTTTTCGGTAGTCAAGTTCTGTTGCCGATTCCATTTGAATTCTTTATTGAATCAGTTTTGCCTTTTTTACTCCATTTTTATGATTTTTGTCCACTTTGTCTTGTCTCTAATTATTAGTGGGGACATTTTCTTTTTCTTGGTGTTTTTGTATTCTCCTTTTATATATTCTTTTATCATTTCATATTTTCCTCTTTACTGTCCTGTTTGATTGATTACGGTTAAATCCTTTTCCTGCTTTCGTTATTTCTAGTTCTCAGGTTTTGTTCCATTGCCAATACTTTCTGTTCGTCTCCTTTTTTGGTTGACAAGCTCTCCTCCTCACTCTCGTTGAATTCAATTCTTACGTTAGCTTTATATGTTACGTTCAACATGATGTTGTTCAACTTGAAATCTTTATCCTAATTACCCACATTATTATATGTCCAATACTCCGGAGTTATTTGTAAACGTATTAATATTGAAAGTGATTGATATTTCAACAACACTTCCACGAACATCTTCAATATAACAGTAGACTCAAATTTGTTGATAAGTTTTTCTTCTAGCTTCAGTACGATGATTATGTAGAACATAGAATTTTCTAAATTCACGGAAAACAAATTCTATAATACAAATTTTCATAAACTAATTGTCAAATTATCCGCGTTGCACCTTACAAGAATATTTTTATAATCTCCTTGAATGTTGAAATGAAGCTTAATTTTCGTCAAAGTAGTTTTCAAAAACAAAAACTTAGTAATGAAAATCATTTTTTGTGATTGTTTTGTGATTACTCAATTCCTTCCCTGCATATAAATATGTTTTCAGAACTAATGAAACTTTTAGTGAAAATTTCAGAATAAAACCATCTAATCAATGAAAATCTTCATATTTTACATGAAAAATGACAGCTTATGTGGAATCCTTCGATACAATTAGAAACCTATACCAATCGACTCTATTGAAATTTGTCTAATTCAAACATAATGACTGTATCTATCGGTTCAGGTTCTTATCAAATAGATTAGATGTACATCAGTCAGATACATATTGTGAAACTGCTGGAGTTTAAATTATGAGCATCATATCATTTCAAATAACCATTCTTATTAATTTCCATTTTCATCTTTTGGTCCATGTGCACTTTTATGTTTTGATATTACTCGCTTGCTTGAAGTGTGTCAGCTTACACCGCTTGTTAATGACAGGAGAAGAGGCACTGCCGAAACTTTGTGATTGAGTAGCTTGTTCTTCTAGGAACCAAACACAAACACTACGAATGAAATCCTGCGAAAAAAGAAACAATTCATACATAATTTCACCGAGAAAGCTAAAGTGGATAGAGAATATCTTGTTCTTCAATTTGTTCCTATTTATGTTTCAGCTCAAGCATACAATCCAGCTGCCTATCAACAAGCATATGCTAACCAAGTTCCTCAGCAAGCTTATCAAGCAGCATCTCAGCAAGTCGCTTATCAAGGTGTTCAGCAACCAGCTCAACTTCCGGCAGGTTTAGCTCCAGGAGCTTGTCCGAACTACCCATTCTGCCACCAATAAAAATTCGAGACTGTCGCGTGTATTAATACTTTAAGTTAAATTAGTTGTAAATTCTTGTATAATTTATTCTATTAAATTTCATTGCCAATTTTCCAGAATATTGTTTGAATACTATCATTCTTATAAAACTGCAAACAACAGAAAATCTAAGAGAATATAAAAATAAAATGCAAAAAAGAAATACTATTAACTACAAAATTAGCTAATATTGTGTACAAGGAATATAAACTCTTGTTTCAAAAAGAAATGGTGTAAATGACACGGACTCTTCGCTATTCTGTTTGAAACCTATTTGAAGCACCGCTGTGTTTACGCTTTTTAAACGGCAGCTTTCAACTGCACTCATAGCCATTTGCTCTGTTGGCTACCTAATCAGGGTCTGATTTCAATTTAGCTTAGATTTAAAGAGAAAAGTCCTACCTTCAACAATTGATCAAACTTCCTCGCAAGATAAACGCCATGAACTTTTCTGTAGGTAATACTAGGCTACAACATAAAAAATAAAGGAAACTCTAGAAGTTTTACACAAACTTTAGATGCCTAGAGAACCTAGATAACCATTTCAACAAATTCTAGTTATACTATACTAACTAAAAAACAGGCAATAAGCTCTGAATCATGAATGGGTTATTACCATATGACTCGGAAAATTCCGGAGATAAAAAAATTGCGTTACGAAGGTGAAAAAGTTTTGTGAACATTCGAATTTTTTAAGACAGAGATTAAATATACTTGTCCATAGGAAAAAGAGAATCTATTCTGATTTCTACCTGCGTGAAGTGTCTCGCAGGAGCGGTTCTAGAACTTCGAAAGGGGGTTGTCTCCTAAGATAAATTATACACTGAAATTTGGGTTTGTTTGAAATATACTGACAACCAAATTTATATGAAATCACTCGGTATTTCACATAATTGATTGTTTTTAAACATGGATCTTTGCCTACTTCTGAAGAAGTTTTTTGCTGTAAAAAAACTGGATAGAATGATAAGAAATGTTGAATTATCACCACATGTTCGGGATATTGTACTCAGTCGTCACTGAGATTTGAAACTGTGTCCGATGTGCAGAGGGGTCGAATAATTCCTCTCGTTGAAGGAGTGACAGAGAGGGATATAGCGGCTACAATGGGGGTATCACAGAGGTTGATTTCGAAAACCCACGCCTGATACATGGAGCTACAATCTCTGCAAAATATGCCTAGAAGAAGTCGTAGGAAGATCACTTCTGAAGAACAAGACCGCTTTTTGTGCCAAATTGCAAGAGACCCTAGTGCGTCGCACTCCATACTCCAAAGGCAATTTCTGGAAGCAACAAGCATCAGCGTATCAGTCGAAATGACGCATTGAGGACTACGTTCAAGGGGTTTATACAGTAGAAGGCCCTTAAGAGTTCCAGAGCTAACCAGGCAACAAAGAATTAACAGACTTAATTGGTGTATCGAGCACCAAAATTGGAATATTGAGAATTGGCAAAATGTTCTTTTTTCGGATGAGACCAGAATTGATGTTCGATCAGATGACCGTCAGATTCAAAATTTGAGGGATCGTGGAAGACAAACTAGACTCCGAGCAGCAAGACAAATTCCGAAATACCAAGGGGGTAGAGTTCTGTTTCAGGGTGGCATTATTCTGGGAGACAAAACAGATTTGATTCCGTTTCCTGCTAGTGTAACGCTAAAAATTACGTGGACCTAGCGGTGGAGCCTATAGTAAGACTCTGGCGAGGTGCCTACGGTAGGAATTTAACTTTTATGCAAGATAATGCTCCTCCGCATACCTCCAACTTCGCGAGACATTATCTTGAAACAGAGGGAATCGCTATTTTGGACTGGCCAGCTGACTATCCAGACCTAAATCCTATGGAATATTTATGGCATAATCTCAAAAGGAAAATTAGATTGCGCTAGAATAACCCAAGGACTCCCCAACAGCTCATCCAAGCCGCAGAATATCACCCCAGAGGAGGTAGAAAACCTAATAATTCAAAGCATGCCTAAACAGATTCAGGCTTGTATCCGGGCGAGAGAAGGTAATACAAGCTACTGTGGTCGAGAAAAAAACACTTACTCCGTGAGAAAACAATTTTAAATTTTCTTATTACATGCGGCAAGAGTCTTTTATTTTCTTTTATTTCATTCTTCCTTAAAATGAATCTTAATTAATTCCTTTTTAATTGAAATATCTCAAAAAAGATCAATTCTAACAATCCTTCGAAATTTCCAAAATCCCTGAGGTAATATTCAAAATATCGGATGATTCCATATAAATTTGGTTGCGTGTACATGAACTATATTCCAAAAATAAGATCCCTCCAATGAATAAATTGAGTTTATTTCAAAACCTTGATCTCTCAAAGAAAAAGAATTCAAATAAATTACACTCTCTAGTGTTCAGCTCAAAAAATGATTCAACTTACAGGAGACGTAAATGAATCGAAAATATAACTAGAAGACCTCACAAGGAATCAATAACAAAAATTTGTTGTCATAATCTGCCATGGTAGCGAATAACAATGTAACGAAATGTTGTGGCAAATCCAAGTCGAGTGACGAAGATGTAATGTAATGAGCTAAGGTTAAACCTAAAACAAATTTGAAATCTTGAAAAACGAATTGCTGAAATTTCAAATGAACAAAATTATTTGAAAGATCATACAAGTAAGCGAACATTAGAAATCTCTTCAGAATATATGAATGAAATTATTGAAGTTTTTTTATTTTCTTTTATGCGCTCTTCCAGGGATAGGCGAACCTGTTACACCACATGAGTGGGCGCCTAGGAAGAATTGAGGTCTGGTTACTCGCTTCTTGAAGAGGACCAAATTGAAGGATGTTGGGAAGATGTTGGATGTTCCACAGCTCACCGGCCCTGTAAACGAAGGAATTTTTATAGAGAAAGGTTCAAGGGGTCGTTAAATGTACCGCCATATAATGAGAACTCCTTGCCAGCCTAGTGTTGCGCAAAACATGAGTTTTCCCGGAACAAGGTCTTTCAGCTCTTTAGAGCATCTTCCGTGGAAGTATCGGTAGAAGAAAGAAAGGTCAGCAACTTGTCTTCTGAGAGCCAGCGGTTGGAGATCGTGGGTGGTCTCCGGATGGTCGATGAGGTGCACAGCCCGTTTTTGCACACAATCTAACATCCTCAATATCTCAATCGGTCTGTTCAAAGTGTTTCGAAAATTGGTTTAAGCGCATGCAAAAATGTATTGATCATCATGAAAAGTACTTTCAAAAACATCAAAGCTATTTTTTTCTGTAAGTTACTTGCTTTTTTTTGTCGGGAGCAAAATTTAAAAGGCAACCTACGTACCACAAACTCATTACAACAACAATACAAACATTCTAAAAATTGGGGGATCATAATCAATTATTTTGACAATGATGAAGCGTTCTCTGTGGTTTCAGCAAACATCAATATAGTTTGTTGATGTCGATAATTAACAACAATGGAATTCTGACGTGTCACACTGATATTTTTATGATTACATAATATTATAAGTATGAACAAAAATTTTGCATCCCCAATAGTTATTGTTATTAGCGAAAGGGGAAGCTCTGAAGAAATTGCCTGGGTATTTTCTACTAGAGCTCCGGAACCATTAAGAATAGAGTGACGTGAGTGGTATAAAAAAATACTGTGTCTGTAATACCGGGAGGCCCGATATGCTTGTCTCAGAAGAAAACTTACTTTTCGAGGACAACTGAAATTTAAAACTTTGACACCCCGTAAAAAATTAGCAATTAAATTTTTAGATACAATCTTGTATTTTCGTGATAGGAGATGTTAAGCTAAGCTAATTGTTACTGTTATGGCCTTCCAGAACGAAAGATAAAAACTGCAAAAAAGAGATTGTTTTGTTTTTCTTTCAAAAATATGTCAAAGTGCCATAGAATGAGATGATCAATTGAAATAAGCAAAAAAATACAGGTTGTCCCATTTGAAAATCGAAAGTTAATATTGTTTCCTTCATAACTGGAAACAAAATGTCAAACATATTAATGTCTTAAAAATTTCAAATACTGTCTTCTATCCGATTCCGAAATTTCATCAAGATATTCTAAATTGAAAAATGTTACAGGGGTGGCCCTAGTTTCAGTTACACCCAGTATATAATCTCAACATACTAGTGAGTACTTTCTATATCCAACTTCTCTACTTTTATAGGAGGATTGTGTGGTAATAAAACATTAACATAAGATATACATGCAGTTCTGAGCTGACTTCGTTGAATAATAATAAAAATGTTGTCTCACGAAGAGAAAAACTTGCCACCTACATTTTATGCTTGATAATCGTTGCTCAACACAGTCGACATTATATTCGAGAAGTAAGTGAACCATGCGACAAGGAATTAACCACTAATATTGTTGCCACACTAAACAGAATATCTTGAGAAATCAGAATAGAAAATCTTCCATTTTAAGACTCTTCATTTTGTTTTCTTTTTCTGCCACTCATTTGAACCGATTGATTGTTTTAACAGCTATTTCCAAATTTTGAATTATTTGTACGAAGAAGGAAGGTCTTTTAGGTTCTGCACGCTGGTACATAAATGACACTGATTAATCAACTGTCATTACTATAAATGAACCTCTCGGATTTGTTAATATAAATACTAACTTTCTATTCTATGCGTGCTGTATTTTAGCCATAACAAACCGTCAAAGTTGACAGATTAGTTGAAAACTTGAATTAAACTGTGAGTATTGTCGCTCAAAAATTTCCTACAATTTTCAAAGACACCTATTTCAACAAGAATGTCTCGGCGAGTTGGTTTCTGATTTCGGCATTGAAGCACCACATCAGTCAACAGTTTCCTGTTGATATGGACAATTTGAACGCAAAAGTCTTAAGCCTAGTGACGATCTAAGTGCAGGTGCATCAAAAACAATGGTCACTCAAGAAAATATGGATGCTGGTACGCAAGATTATCCAGGAAAATCGTCATGCAACACATCGGAAGCTTAAGGAAACATGGCGGATTTCAAAGGTCACAATACAAAAAAATTTATACGAAGAATGGCATGTGAACAAATTTGTTTTCCCTTGGATACCGCATCTGTTGACTAAAGAATAGCAAGCTGCAGGGTTGAATTGATGTTGATGTTCTTACTTGAGGTCTAAAAGTGTTTACAACATTGTCAGTGGTGATGAATCTTGGATTTATTCATACGAGTCAGGAAATAAGCACCAATCTTCTGTTTGGGTATTCCTAGGGAAAGTAATACCGAGAAATGTCATTCGAAGGGTCTTCAAAAAACGGTTGCAATGTTAAATTCAAAAACAAGTCATGAAACAACAACTACTTGACAAGATTAGAGGAAGTTACGGCCTATTGGTACACAACCATTTGTTTACCGCAAGTAATTAGTAATATTTGAGAAATCAACCTCGAATCGCGAATCATCCTTCACCATGACAATGCAAGCTCCCACAATGCCATGAAAACAATTGAAATAACAGTTAGGATTTTTGTCTTCCCCTGTCTTGTAGTCTGATAAGTAAGTTCAGTGTACTCTTTGGTTAGACCTGCCAGTGTATCAGCTTTCACTCTGCTCAGACGTCCCAGAACTACTGACCAATTTCTGAGGTTTTTTCTAATATATACAGGGTGTCCGGAAATTGCGTGTACAGATTCTTCAGTTCGAAATGAGTCGATTTAGGCCAACTTACCTTCATAAAAAGTTTCTTCATTTCACCGCTAGAGGTCGCCGAATCCAGTTTTTTTCTAATATATACAGGGTGTCCGTGAATTGCGTGTACAATGTTATACCACATATTCTCTAAATAAGTTGATTCAGGCCATCTTTCCATATATGAAAAGTTTCCTCTCAAAGATTTTTTTTTAATTTCAAATATTTCGAGAACGACTTGATCGATAGAATCCATATTCAGTATGCGTAATTGGGTGCGTTATTCACGGTTTTTAGTGATCCGCTCAATGACCTTGACGTTTTACAAGTGTCCCTAAAATCTGGGAGGTGTTTTTTATCAACCATAATTTTTCGACTATCTGCGTTTGAGCAAAACTGTTCTAGACATTGAGTAGCTAGAATAATTATCAACATTTTTTGTCACCTGAGAAATTTTGATATGATGGGCGGTTCAATCACAAATCACACCTGCTAGATGGTTGAAGAAATAAAATCATGAAATTGAAAAACTGTTTTTGTGATTGAACCGCTCATCTTATCAAAATTTTTAAAAAGACAAAAAAGTTTGATAATTAGTCTAACTACTCAATGTTTACAACAGTTTTGCCCAAACGCAGACAGTTGAAAAATGATGGTTGATTAGAAACACGTTCGAATTTTTAGGGACACTTGTGAAACGTCAAGGTCATTGAATGGATCACTAAAACACGTGAAAAACGCACCCGATTACCCGTACCAAATATAGTTTCTATCCATCGGGTCGTTCTCGATTTTGTTTCTAATCAACCATAATTTTTCAACTGTCTGCGTTTGGGCAAAACTGTTGTAAACATTGAGTAGTTAATTATCAAACTTTTTTGTCTCCTTAGAAATTTTGATAAGATGAGCGGTTAAATCACAAAAATACAGTTTTTCAATTTTATGAATTCATTTCTTCAACCACCTAGCAAGTCAAAAATATCACATATTGACCATGTTGGTTTTGGATTCATTACTGTGGTATGGCAGATTGTCATTTTATTAGGCTTGACAACCACAACATTGTTCCTTAAGTCCTTAACTAGGTATTTTGGTGATTTTTTTATCACTAGGCACGGAGATGTACAGTAACTCTGAAATGGTTGATATGGTTATGGTGTACGGAATTTGTCAACGCAATGGACGTGAGAGCGCGAGAGTATATGCTGAAAGATTTCCAGACCGCATAGTGCCGAACCACCAAACGTTTGGAAATCTAGGGGGGCGCCTCCGCGAGAATGGTTGCTTCAAGCCCAGTAATTTGGATCGAGGACGATAACGAACAATAAGGACGGTAGAACGCGAAGAACTAATTTTGGACATGGTTGCGGAAAACCCACAATTAAGCACGCGGCGTTTAGGTTTGCAGTTGGTCGTTCTCAAAACAATGATTCATGATGTCTTGAAGGAAAAATTCTTTCATCCTTATCACATTCAGAAAGTTCAGGAATTACTCCCAACGATCCTTAGAATCACCTAACTTTCTGCCGATTTATCCAAGAGAAGAGAACTCAGGATCTCCACTTCAGTAGGAAAATTCTATTGACTGACGAATGCACTTTTACTAGATCTGGCATCACTAACCTTCACAATGAGCATATGTACAGTGTTGAAAATCCACAAGCTTTTACAAGTACACATCATTAGAATCAATTCAAAATTAACGTATGGATTTCAGTAATTGACAATTTCATTATTGGTCCGGTAGTGATTCCAGATTAATTAAACGGAGGGGCATATTTGAATTTTTTGCAAGAAACTTTACTGGATTTGTTGGACGATATTCCAGTATTACTGCGTGCAGAAATGTGGTTTATGTACGATGGTGCACCTCCTCACTTCACTTTAGCGGTTCGCGAGTTCTTACATGCACAGTATGCGAATCGTTGGATCGGAAGGGGAGCTGATTCTCCTGCAAGTTGGCCAGCACGACCACCAGACTTGACATCGTGTGACTTCTTTCTTTGGGGTGCTTTAAAATCTAGAGTTTACTCTTCTCCAATTGACACCCGAGAAGAACTAGATATTAGAATTTCAAATGCGACCAACTCCCTCAAAAAATGACACTGAAGTAATGAAGTAAATCCAATTTAATTTCTTAAAGAGGAAGAATTAATTCCTGTATTCAAAAAAATGGTAGAATTGTGAACATTTACTAAAGTTGAATAAAATTTTTGGGTGTAAACTAATTAATTTTTATTCTTAAGGGATTTGTTTTTTCTTATTTAGTTTCCAACTGGCCAACCTGTTTTCATATTTTGAAATAGTCATTGTGGAAAACTTATTGAATTTTGCCTTCGAATTTTTCGATTTTTGTATTACTGAACATTGAATTTCCTATTTGCATGATCTAATTTAGCAACCTAGACAAGATCATTTTGTCAACAAGAGGTTTGTTTGTTTGTTATTCTTT
Source organism: Cryptolaemus montrouzieri (assembly GCA_013387265.2). Classification (NCBI taxonomy): domain Eukaryota; kingdom Metazoa; phylum Arthropoda; class Insecta; order Coleoptera; family Coccinellidae; genus Cryptolaemus; species Cryptolaemus montrouzieri. The sequence continues at coordinate 45,990,069 of JABFTP020000185.1, read as the reverse complement.
TAGCGTGCTCTATTTCCGCCTTTCGGCCAATGACACGTCTCTGTTAGACAGGACCGACGGCTTTACACCTCCTCCGAAAGATGGATACTCAAGCGATTCCCAGAATCCGAAAAATCGCATGGGCTCAACAAGAGGTTATCAAGCATAAAAAAATGACAATCTGCTAGACTACAGAAACAAATCCAGAGCCAACATGGACAATATGTGACCACTTTCTAGGTGGTTGAAGAAATGAAATCATGAAATTGAAAAACTGTTTTTTTTGTGATTGAACCGCTCATCATATAAAAATTTCACCGGAGACAAAAAAGTTTGATAGTTAGTCTAGCAACTCAATGTCTAACGCAGACCCTTGAAAAATTATGGTTGATTGAAAACACGTTCGAGATTTTAGGGACACTTATAAAACGTCAAGGTCATTGAGCGGATCACTTAAAACCGTGAATAACGCACCCGATTACAATTACCAAATATGGTTTCTATCAATCGAGTCGTTCTCGAATTATTTGAAAAATAAGAGAAAATCTTTGAGATGAAACATTTCATATATGGAAGGTGGCCTTAATCGACTTATTTAGAGAATATGTGGTATAACATTCTATACGCAATTCACGGACACCCCGTATATATTAGAAAAAAACTGGATTTGGCGACCTCTAGCGGTCAAATGAAGAAACTTTTTATAGAGGTAAGTTGGCCTAAATCGACTCATTTCGAACTGAAGAATCTGTAGTATAACGTTCTACACACCATTGACAGACACTGTATATAAAAATATAATATAAGATTTGGTTTCATTTCTGTTCTCCTCTTCCACAGTCAAAAACATAAGTTCTCACTTTGGGCAATAACACATCCTTAAGGAACTTCGAGACTTTCTAGGAGACAGAAGAAGATCCAAAGAGAATTAGGGAGCATTGAGGTAACAAATTGAAAAATATACCCAAAAGAAATAAAAGTTTATAACCTAATAAAATATGGTTGAAAATATCAAAATGTTTGTTGTTGTAGGTATTGCTATCATAACTACTAAAAAACTGTGATACATTTTACCCATAAAGTACCAAGAATTGGTCAATGAAACAAAAAATATTTATTTTCATTCAAGTTTATTTTATCGCCTTCACATTAGGCCTCTTCCGAAATTATAGATTTACGCCATTGAATAATTCGATCATCAAAACATTTTTCGAATGCTTTCTCCGGAACCGACTTCAGTTCTCACCTCGAATTCCCTTTTATGTCTTCTATCAATTCGAAACGATAATTTGAGTTTTGGAAAAAGACAAGTCAGGCGGAGCCATATAAGGTGAGTACGGTTTGTTGTTTGTTTGTTTTTCCTTTAACGTGCTCTGTTTCTGCCTTTCGGCTAATGACACGCCGGGGAATTCTGTCACCTCACTAACCCGGGAATTTTGCCGAACCCCTCTCGTGTCGAGGGAAGGGATCTTTAATGTCCAACACATCTCTGTTAGACAGGACCGACAGCTTTACATCTCCTCCGAAAGATGGACACTCAAGCGATTCCCAGAATCCGAAAAATCGCACCGACTTTGTGTGGATTGAGCCCAGGTAACTCTGCGTAGGAGACGAGCATCATATCCCATACGCCACCGAGCCGGCAAGGTGAGTACGGTGTTGGTTCGATTGTATCAGTTGAGTCTTACGTCAGAAATGCATTCACAATGATAGCCTTGTAAGATGGCGCATAATCGTGGTCGCTGGAGTTTTCTTTCCTCAAATCTGGCCATTTTCGACGAATTTGCTCTCTCGAACGCATTATTCAGGTAATATTATTCATTAACCGTCTGCCCTGGCAAGAATTCCGAGCGCACAACGCCACGATAATCAAAGAAAACAGTTAACATTACTTTGACTTTTGATTGATATTGACATAGTTTTATCGGTTTCAACGCGTCATTCCGAAGCTTGTTGGCTCGTTTGCATGTCAAACTCATAAACCCATGCCTCATCACCAGTTACAATACGTTTTATGTCGAAACTAACTCATGTCTTCAGCGACCTTTACGCGATTCATATTTTGAAGAAATTCAGGTCTTTTGGAACTAGTCAAGCGGCAACGCGTTTCGTGCCCAAATAATCGTTTAAAATGAATCGCACGATTTGATCCGTGAGATTCAGAAGGTTTATTGCCTACATCTGTTTAACTCATTTTCATTCCTTTTACTTATGTTAACTTCAATCGAAGATGTTTATGGCCGACCAGAGCAAGGCAAATCTTCCATCACATCTCGGCCGTTGTTGAATGCAGTGTATCACTCCTATGCACATGTTTTTGATAACAGTAAGCCTTCTGTAAAATTCTCAGCAATTTGGTACACGAAATTCCATTTGCAATACAAAATTTGAGACAAATTCTTTGTTTGATATTTTTATCAACTGTAAAAATCACAAAACACGCTCATGACAACTGACAAAATCGAGCACTGCAAACAAACTAAAGAGCAGATCGCGTCCAAACTCAGCTTTAGTATGGAAAACAGTTGTGCCAATGATGATAGTAAGAAATTGAACTGTGTATTATACTCAACAAAGAGTTTAGTTCACTTCAATTGCTCAATTAGGAAAAGGTGGGTAGGGGAACCGGTGGTGTTTCAAGAAAAACAACCCTTGAAATTGCCGAGGTTTGGGAAAATTATTTTTTCATCTTCAGGACTCTTTAATGAAAAGAAAAAACAAGAAAAACTATAATGAAAATTCCACAATAGAAAAATTTTTTGAAAAGATGGAACAATCGAAGGTATTTAGATGAAATTCGATATATCACAGATAGTTAATAACAATGTTATGAAGAAATATTAAAAAAAAATTTAAACATATTTAAGAAAGGTATAATCTTAAAAATGACACTAAATAAAGTAGCAACCTAGGGAAATAATCAAGGGCTGCGTGACTTCCAACAGACAAACGACAAGGGCATTTCAAATTTTGTGACATGGCAAAAACATATGAGAAACTATCTGTTTTCTATTTAAATCAGAAAAATTGTAGAGCCTTCAAGATGAAAATATAATTTTCTGAAACGTCGGCAATTTCAAGGATTGTTTTTCTTTAAATACCACCGGTTCCACTACCTACCATTCCTAAGTGAGTGTGTATTATACTATCACAAGAGATTTATCGAAAATCAGGATAGCAATTTCGGTCTCTCGGCCATCTTCACCAGACGACAAGTACTGAACAAGAGTTGAAAAACATACATATGTAAACAGTTAGATATAAAATTAATAAGGGTGTTAACAAAAGATAAGAAACTAATTATGATAAAAGCAGGTATTATTCAAAGATATCAAGTAGCCATACTGGTCGTTCAGAAGATTATCTCTATGGAGGTCTGTTGTAGATTGAAAATTTGAATGGATTCCAAGAAATCCAACTTCCGTTTCTTTGTTATTCTGTGAATAATTTGAAGTTGACCTATGGGTGGAAAATGGTGGCCATTTTCGATACGATGTGAAGCGAAAGTTCGTTGGTTCTCGTCGCACTTTCGCTTCGTATTGTATCGAAAATGGCATATATATATATATATATATATTTTTTTTTTTTCTTCTACTGTTTGGTGCATATTCCAAGGCTCTTTTGGGCCATCTCTCATTCCCCATTCTCCTGACGTGTCCGTACCATATTAACTGTCTGGCTTCAATTCTATCTGCTCTGCCGTACACTCGGTGTGTCTTGCGCCTTATTTCTTCATTTCTAATGTACTGCAACCTTGATGCATGCTCTTCTCATTAAATTCATTTCTACAGTTTCGATGAGTCTCTTGTTTTTTCCTGTTACCAACATTCTGAACCATATGTCAAAATCGGTTCCACAATCGCTTTATAACGTTTAACTTTAGTTGTCTAATCTGATGCGACCATAATAGGGAGTTCAGGATGCAAAGGCTCGCTCTGCCTTGCTGCCCTCTGTTCTGAATGTCTTTATTGGATGTTCCTTCTTGCGCTATGATGCTTCCAAATATTTACATTGTTCACATTCTTTAATATCTTTGTTTATTTGCAATTCAGGATCATTCGTCATTCAACCGATAACTAAATACTCTGTCTTCCTCAGATTCATTGTTAGTCCCCAGTTTTTATATTCATCCCTCAATTTTCTATATACGAAGTCCATGTCAGCTTCATCAGTGCTCTCAATCACCTGATCATCGGCGTAAAAAAGAGTTGTCAGGCAAGAGCTACCGATTCTTATTCCCATTTCAGAGACATGCCTTCTCCATGAATGTAAGGCTTCTTGAACATGGATCTTAAATAGTGTTGGGGATAAACAACTAAACAACAACCCTGCCGAAGACTCTTCGTAATAGAGAACGTTGTGGAGATCATATTTCCTATTTTGATTACGCTTTCCGAATTACAGTCCACATTCCACATACACCCTATTCATGCCGATCATCGTCAATGTTTTAAAAAGTTTATTGCAGGGTACCGCGTCGTATGCTTTTTCTAGGTCGACGAAAAGAAGAAAGGTAATCAAGTCTCTCGTCTTGCGTTTTTCTATGATTTGTTGCAGAACAAAGATGTTGTCCATGCAGGTTCTACCCGCACGAAATCCTGCTTGTTCTTTAATATCCTGAATCTCTTTTTCTATTCTCCTCTTAAGAATTTTGCTGTACAACCTCCAAACTAGTTACACTTATTCCTCGATAATTTTCACAAGCTTTTTGTATCTCCCTTCTTAAATATCGGAGTAATATAAGCCTTGTTCCATTCTTGTGGAGTATCACCTCCCTGTATCCTACATTTGTTGAAAATAATTGCAAGTATCTCAAGTAGGATGTCAGATCGATTCTAAACTAGTTTGACCGGATGTTTCCAGGTCGCGCCGCACGTCTGTTCTTCATTTCAGCCTAAAACCCCTCTTATTTCTGCTCTGTTACATGCTCCACATATCTTTCACTAGCTTCATTCAAATCAAGTTTAATTCTTTCATATTCTTTCCTGTCTTCATTGAACAGTTTTGCGTAGTAGCTTTTCCATTCGTCTGAGGTTATCAATGAAATTTGATTTCACTGCTTCCCTTCCTTCCTTAAATTTTTTATACTTTTCTAGGCCTCTAATATTCTCGTACCTCCCATTTTTTATTCTAGTTCCTCGCATTTCTTCTCCCATCTTCGGTTTTACTTTTCATAGCTTCTTTTTTGACGTTTCTATTCCAGTATGCATCTAGTCTGTCTTCTTCCCCCTGTCTTCTAAGCCACTGAGGATATGCCTTTTTCCTATTTTTTACCATTTCATCAAGACCACCATTCTTGTTTTTTCATCCAGTTCTTTTGTTTTCTCCTATGGCTTCAATGGCCGCCTCTTGTATACATCGCTTCAAATTTCCATACATTTCATTTCATTGGCTCCAACTTCTATTCGAACATATTGAAGTTTGTTTGCCAATCTGCATTTGTACAGAAATTGGCATGATTCATGTTCTAGGCTGTCCAAGTTGAATGCCATAGTGTCAGGCTTTCTGATGTCACTGTCTTACTCAAGAAACCCCTCTCATTGCTCTCAGATCCTTTCTAACTCAACTATAGAAATGAATATAATCTCCAATCTCTTCATTGCCTCTTCCTTTCATTTTCGTTTCTGTTAATACGCATATGTCAATTTTCCTTGATTTTACTTCCTCGAACACTTCTATTTTTTTGTTTCTGATCCCCTGTATATTCCATGTACCCATCCTCAAAGTCTTAGCGTTTGACGTTAATTTGATCCATCCTGATTCCGTACGATTTGTCGAAATTTTTAGCATAATGAACCTTTTTATGAATAGCAGGTTGCTAGCATGTTGACTCAACCCCCAACCTGGAGGGTCAGTATTTGTTTCGAGGTTTGCTCCTCTAGATAGGTTGCTTTCACTACAGCTTCAGAGCCCCATCTGCCCCTGGCTTTATTTTACCCCTGAAGACTTAGGTTGCCACCTCCGCCAGGGGACTCCTACCGTTGTGGGCTTCACTCGTGACCCTGAGTAAGGGACCCTTACAGATAGTAGGTTTCCGAATCAGAAAACTTCTGGAATCTACAGAAAAGGCAGGGGTAGATTCACTTCTCCTGATAAGAATGTCTTTACGGAGTTCCTACCCGGTACCCCGGGTAGATCACTTCAAATTATTCGTAAAATGACTAAAGGAAGAAAGTTAGATTTCTTGTAATCCATCGAAATTTTCAAACTAAAACAAGCTTGCCAACTTAGCAACAACAAAAATTTCGACAGTCGTTTTGAGCAGTTTTTTAAATGATCAATTCCCGGAATTTTTTTGACAGAATGTATACTCGTATATATCAAAAAAAAAAGGAAGCGCTACCGAAGTTGAAGTACAGGGAATCATATTATGTAACTTTTAATTTTCAAGAGCTATTCAATATTTGCTAAGACAAATAGAAATGAAACATCTGCAGATAATATTTATTGATCAATATTTTGTTTTCAATCTAAACTGAATTTTGGAACGGGGGCCAATGCAAACCATGAAGTTTCTCATTTATTTCTCTAAAAAAGACGTGCATCTTTTCAATATTTTCCTCTCCTTTTTTAAATAAAAAAACACTTACTTACTCGCAAACTTGCCGGCATGTTGGTAGGACAAGCAGTGGATCGAAAACATCATTACTAGAAAACTATAATATATGTATTAAAATGAAAGCCACTTATACCGAAGTTGAACTATAGGGTATACCATATAAATTTAATTTCCAAGAGCTCCTCAATATTCGTTCAAGATGAAGATGAAGGAAACATACAAAAATAATAATTATCGATCGATATTTTGTTTATGATCTGACGTGAATTTTGGGACAGTAGTCAAAGGGGTTTATAGAATTTCCCAGTTATTTCTCTAACATGGCTCATTGTGAAAAGTATTCATGATCTTCAAAGATCAAATTATATAAATTTGATGATCGTCGGTGTCGTCGAGTCTGCAAGTTACACGATGAATCGACAGGTCTGGGAACATTATTGAGGAAATAGCTTTTAGGAGCTAATCTTTTACTGACCTAAATTTTGAGCTTATACAATGTTGGAGCTAAAGGAATACGAAGGAATGTTATGCGAATTATATTGCATACGGATGTATCGAACCTCTTAGCGATATATCTCTGTTTGCAAGAAACGTTCGAAACCAAAACACCTAAGTTGGACACGAACAAAAAAAAAGTTGCCACCCTGCATCATTCTTCAGGAAAACTTCCTATCCAACTGAGAAGTCCCCCCTTATGCCGTAATGTTCAAACTTGTACAAAGATTGCTCTATTGGTTCTTTGTCAAAGGCTGTTTCAAAATCCAAGTAAACCACATCAACTGACTCACCGTTATCGATCATACGAGTCCAGTCGCCAACACAGGTGAGCAGATTTGTGGTAGTTGACCGTCCTGGAAGAAAACCATGCTGATGTTCAGTTATAATATTATTATCTAGCAGGAATATCGTTAACTGTTCTCCATGATTTCGCATTGAACTGATGTAAGGTTAATTGGTATAATATTTGCATGACTGCACTTGTCCCCCTTTTTATAAATCGGTATAACAATGGCCTTGCTCCAGGAATTGGTCAGTTTTCCGTCTTTGAAACTGTTTGTGAGTGCACAAGTGAGGTCTCCGATCAACGTGGCTGCATATCTGATAATCAAGATTGGGTGTATCTCACCTGGGCTAGGCCCCGAATCCTTTCTAAGAGTTCGTATGGCCTGCATTACAGCCTTCTCCGATATAACAATATCATTTATTTCATTAACTGATCGGGTGGTGGATGGGAATGTTGGAAAATTATTCATGTCTTCCGGGGTGAAAACAGATTCAAAGTGCCAAGCAAAAAGCTCTGCTGTTCTTGAGCTATCCTTTATGATCTCCTGAGTTAGGAAATTAGGAAAGAAGTTCCAATTTGCGGTAAGGACTTCTCAGATTATTTGGGTGACTTCCACATTCCCGATGGACCTCAATTCTCCTTCAATCACATTTCGTATATTCAGGTTAGATATATTATTAATCAAATGAAAAATAAGAGTAGCACAGATCATTACAACTTGAATATAGGTTTGATCAAACTTGTTCTGAATTTCATCATATATCCACTTACAAAGGAGTGTTTCCTGATATATTAAAGATTTCGAGGATCATTCCGATTCACAAAGGGGGCCCAACAACCGATAAGAATAACTTAAGACCAATTGCGTTGGTTCCTGTGTTTCCAAAATATTTGAAACATCTCTCAAGATTCAAATAACTGAATATTTCGAATCACCTGGGCTCTTTTTTGTGAATCAGTTTGGGTTTCGGAAGTCTAAATCTACGTGTGATGCAATAAACAGGCTACTTGAGTACATAGTACGCGGCATGGAGAAGGGGTTCGTTGTGGGTAGTTACTTCTATGACCTGAGAAAGGCCTTTGATCTAATGAGCGCATCCATTCTCACAAAAAACTGGGTCACTACAATTTTAGTACATCCAGTTTCGATCTTATTTAACAGAGTACAGTACACGTTGGTTAATGGGGTCTCATCCGAGCTCGGTGAGGCCGTCAGCGGCGTCCCGCAGGGATCTGTATTGGTTCCCTCTTTATTCATTATTTTTATTAATGACTTAGTAGAATCTGTGGGCGCTGCAGATCTTCTGTTGTTCGCGGATGGCACTACCGTGATCGAGGAAGACTCTAGTGAGATAGAACTATTATCTGAAATGCATACAACTCAATCCTCTCTCTTTGATTGGTTTTGTGCTAACGAACCAAGTGTCAACATTGATAAGACCTCTAAGATTATATTTACCCACAGGAAAGTCAATTTTGTTAGTCCACAAAGCGTTAAGTTCCTTGGGGTAAGAATCGATTCTAAATTGAGCTGGGAGCAGCATGTCGATTGCCTAGCGGCTCGAATTTCTGAAGGCATTTTTCTGCTTCGAGGCCTGATTAAGATACTCACGGGAATTGTCATTCGTTTTGCCTATTTTTCACTTATTCAATTCTACAGATGTTATGCTTTGACAAGCTGGGACCATTCAACACATGCTATTAGAATTTTTGGTTTACAACGCAAAGTCATACGAATTATTTCAAATAAACAATACCGAGACGATGTTAGACACACTTTTGTCTCTCTCAAAATCATGACATTTCCTTCATTGTATATATCACAATGTTTATTGGAGGGAAAAAGAGATAATAGCCATTCATTAAATAGAGATTTTCATGATTATCCTACCACGAGAGGCTGTGACATACGTGGAGACTTTCTACGCCTGGAATCGAGTAGGTTTAGTAGAAACTATTACAATAAGATATTTCTTAACAAGTTGCCGGTGACTGTAAGATCACTTTCATTCGATAATTTCAAGAAAACCTTAAAAAAATGTTTGCTTGTGAACCCCTTTTACTTCACTGTTGAATTTTTAAATTGTCCGCTTACAGTAAACTCTTTTGAGTTGTAATTTTTAATTGTATTTTAGTTGTCTATACTTTTTTGTTTTTACATTAATTATTTATAGCTTATGACATGTGCAGACTATTTTGTGAAACCGGTGCAAGCACGCAATGAATCTATTCTATTCTATTCTATGAGTGTCATCCTTTAGAAAAATTTGTGCGGAGCAACTACTAAGAGCTTTGTTGATGTAGCTATAGAATCTTTTGTCTACCAATTCGACAATGCTTTGTTCATAGTTTTTTTTTTGCTTTCCAGAGTCTTCGCTGAAAAGATTCATTTTATGTCCTGTAAGAGCTGTAGTTATTTGGAGTTTTGTTTGCAACATATTCGTCCCATAATCTCCTTTTTTTATCTATTTCTCTGAATAATGTTTTGTGAATCCATGGCATTTTGTGGTTGACTCTACATTCAGTTAGTGGAAAGTAGTTAGAGATAGTTCTTTGTAAAATTTTCTCTAAAGTGCAAAGCGTCATGTCCTTCGTCAACTGCTTGGATAACTCCCCCGCAAAGTAATTATTCACCTGAGCATAATCAGGCTTATAGAAGTTTCTTTTGTATACAAGTTTTGTTCCTTCTTCTGATAAGGCACTTTGAATCTTAGCCAACAAAACAAGAGACAAGAGCTTATTCTGGCTACCAATCGCTCATCTCGGACCAACAACAAATCCATCAAAGAATCTGAATCACCTCTGAGCCTAGTGCCTCTTGTAATTAGTTGATAACAAGTCCACTGTGCATAACTTGCTAAGAGTTCTCGAGCAGCAACGTTATGTCTTCGAATTGCAGCTTGAGACCAGTCTATTTCTGTGTAGTTAAAGTTCCCAAATATTATGGGCTCGTTTTCTCCTTGAACGGTATACTGCACTGCTGATATTAACTCCGTATTATATATTTGGAGGTCTCTAGATACATACTAGTTTGAACTTTCTGTCTGCTATACGAACATTGACCTAAACACCCTTCATGGAAGTCGGTAAAGTGTGCTCATCATCTTGTCTTGAATAGATTTTGTAATTTCTGATAGAGTTCTTGACCATAATGCATACACCGCCGCCCCTCTGTAGTGCTCTGTCCATTCTATATATTGAGTAACCTTGGACTCCAAGAAAGGAGTCTGGGAAATTATTATTCAACCACGTTTCTGTAATGAAGACAAATGTTGGATCAACCCAACATTTGTTTTTATAGAGTTATTTTGGGAGACTGTTTGGTCACTTTTTATGTAGATTTCTTTATTGTCTGTTTGAGTTCTATGTTTGAGTATTACCAGAGCTTCCTGTCTGGTTTGAAAAATCACTCTGATTGGCCTCTTCTTGTCCTCATCGAATTTGCCCATGCGGTGAATTTTGATATTGCTTGGATTGATGTTCTTCTTGATTTGATTCAATAGACTTAGTACAAAAATAATGACGTTACAAGATCTCTTTTCTCTCTCCTGAATCTGGGCAATTTTTGGCTTTATCGACGTCTCCACTATTGTGTTACTCTAGTCTCAATTTCTTCCACTTTAGACCTGAGAGCAGCCACCTCAGCAAAGGTCATTGGGGGATTCAGTGTGTGAATTGCATTATCCTCTATTTCTTTCAGCTTATATTCGATTCTTTTTATGGTTACATTAGTGGTTTCTTGATCAGCTCTTATTTCTTCTTGAAATTCCTCGATTCCTTGATTTACTATGTCCATCTCCTTTATCTTATCCTCGATCATTTTCATGACGTCTTTTGTTGTTTCTCGCTCGGCTGTTTTGTCCTCCTGTATCTCATAAATTTTTTGGTTCATCGCATCTATTGTACTGCTCAATTGAGATGCCTTCTTTATGGAGTCCATGCAGACTGGATAGAAAGACAGTAGAACTCGTGCTACCATAGGAATACATCTAACCTCGGCGGCTGAAACTTCAGAACAGTTCCGGCAAATAACCCTCTTATAGCAATAGCATGGGAACCCAGTTCATTTTTATCTTCTTTGAATTTGCAAGAGCAGCCACACCACAGATACGCATTTTTCTGATCAGCCGTCAATAGAAAGACGGCAGGCAGGACGCTAGCATGGGTGTACCGATGTTAATGAATCTGCTCACCGTACAGATGCGTCAGGCAGGACGCTAACGTGTGTACCCTTTTAGAGTTTTGATGTCAAATTATGTGCTCGCGGACCAGATGCGAATGCGATCAGTTATCACACTTTTTTGCACTTTTTGTGACCCTACGTGAAATGGAATATAATCGAAATTGTCTTCAACATATAATTTTCTTTAGAATTATTTCTTGTTTTCTATTTTGGATTACACCATTTAGAAAAGGATTTTTTCACTACAGATTGGTACAGATTGAAAATTCATCTGAACACTTAAACTTCACAAACACGAAAATGAAGAGGAGTATAAAAATATCACCTGTCACCATCAAGAATTCGCAGAATCAAAAAGAAATCTTCTTGAAAAGAATTTAGATGAGCTACTACACCAAGAGCATCTTTGGTAAATAATTTGCTGAGGAATGTGAACTTGAATCAATATAATCTTCAATTAGTTTGGGAATTGAAACCAAATGATAGATGACTACTGTTTTTATAGAAGGAACGTTCTTAGATTTTCAAAATCTTATCGATAATGTCTTTTCGTCAAAATCTTGAGCTCCATCGAGAACGTCAATGAACGAAACAACTTGGCGGTATTAGGGTGCACAAATCCGAGAATAAAATATGGAAGGTCTCTCGTTCGAAGTTATAGTTTATAGCCATTTCGATACAAGAAAACGTCGATACTTATTTTTCTGAAGAGAATTCAAGTCTCAACTATAAGCAGTTACTGCTTAAATTTACAATCGTCTTCAACAAGATAGAGCGGCGAGCCATATGTCATAGGAGTCTATTGGCAGCCATCAAGGAGAATACATAAATTCCATACCTTCCTGGAGTTCAGATAATACTTCACAAATTTTCTTTCTCTGATGGTAAAACAAGTCTCATTTCCTGCAAGAAACCAACCTCCATTGTCTAGTTAAAAAAAAACATGAAATATGATAGGGGATTCACACAAACTTGTAGATTCGGAAAGTGTATATGCTGCATATCTCAATATTTTTGTTTTATAAGTATCATATGAATGAATCAATAATAATCAATAATCAAGAGAATATGCTTCTTGGTCAAGCAATTTAGCCTTCGTTTTCATCGATTTGTGACATGTGAGCATTGTCCAGCACCTTTTCTGTTGGCATTTGAAGATGTTTTGTCCTCTAATTCTTCACTCAATTGATAGAATAACGCTATGAAATAATCACTGTTGGTGGTTTTACCTTTACCATAGATGTAACAATATATCTTGCTCGTTTGAAAATACGAATGCCTTAACCGTAACAGCTGATGCGAGTTTGATCGTTTTGTTCAGTTAGTGTCAACTCAGCTGACGTTCTTCTCGATTCAGCTCTGTAGTTACGGACCCGATTTTTTCATTTTTAATCCATTATCACAAATCGACGCGAAAATTCCACTCAAACATCGTTCTGGGTCGTCAATGCGCTGTTGCTTTTGATTAGCTGTGAAAAACCTTTTTATTGACAAAAGATAGTGCAAAATAGTGAATACACAACCTTCTGATATCTTCGAATTTTCTGATTTCTTATGCAACTTCAGTCAAAACTATCTTAATGACTTTTTCTTTGATATCTGATACATTTAACGAATTTGGTTCGATAGAGCGCTCAGCATCGTTGTTGGTTGTTGGACTGAGTTGAAGGTTAGCATACAACTCTTGTTTTCATCCAATGTTCAACGAAAAAAAGCAAAAATAGCGTCACTCAACCTTCAATATCTCAACAACGACATACAAGTATATTTGGAGGATTCTCGGAAAAACAAAAGCGGTAGGACATTAGCACTGAAGATTTTTGTTACTCCAGAATTTGAGTACGCATATTCAGCTGTGAATGCCAAAATGGGAAAAGAAGATTTTTTGACAGGAATAGCAGGAAAGGAGACGCTTCATGAAACCAGCAACGACAATCACCTAAGATTAACCCATTTTGCAACTGAAAATGATTTATTCATTGCAAGTACCAAATATCAGCACAGGCCAGAACACAAAGTAACCTGGGTTATACCAGGAAGAACAACTGGAAATCAAATAGACCACCTATTGGTTTCCAAAAGACGCGAGAGTGTTGTGAAAGACGTTAGATCATACAGAGTCGCAAATGTTTACTCCGACCACATACTTATAATAGGTAAAATTAAAATGAGAATGGTTGCCAAAATGCACAGGAAACTGAAACGTAAAAAGAAATGGAACTCAGAAGAAATAACATCAAAAGCAAAGTATAAGAAAGAATTAAAGAAGACTCTAAGGATGAGGGAAGAAAGTAGAAACATAGCGGTAATATGGAATAATCTGAAAGAAGACATAACAAGAGCTGTCGAGAAAATAATGAGCCAGAAGAAGAAAGATAAAAACAATGAATGGTTCGACGAGGAATGCGAAGATTTGATCAGAAAGAAGAAAGAAGCAAGGCTGAAATGGATGAGAACAAAACTAGAATGTAACAGAGTAAATTATACAGAAAGCATAAAACTAACAACGAAAATTCTCAGAAGAAAGAAAACGAAATGGATAGAAAACTTCTTAGAAAATCTATAAAACGAGAACAAGAACTACTCGAAACTCTATCAGTAAATTAAGAAACAGAATATTAGGAAAACATTTAATAACATAGAAAACTCTGAATGAATATCACATTTTATGAGACCCTCAACAGAGGAAAGAAATGCAGAAATGTGTGAGAGAAGAGAACAAAAACATAGATAATAATAGTGAAACTGCTCTAACAAAAGTCGAATACGAAGAAATAATCAGCAATCTGAAGAACAAAAAGGCAAGTGGACCAGATAGCATAACCAATGAAATGATCAAATACGGTGGGAATAAATTGTTGAACAGCATATATGAACTCATAAAAGAAATATGGGAAACTGAAAAAATGCCGAATGACTGGAACCTAGGTCTGGTAGTTCCTATATACAAGAAAGGAAACACAAATAACTGCTCCAACTACAGAGGCATCAGCCTTCTCAGTACCACATACAAAATTTTCACAACACTAATCAACAGAAAACTCAAACAAACAACTGAAATCAAACTTGGTGACTATGAAAATGGTTTCAGAAGTGGCAGATCAACAATAGACGCGATTCTGAAGCTAAAGCAAATAATGGAAAAATGTTACCAGAGAAATATTGACTTATGGATACTCTTCGTTGACTTTAAACAAGCCTTCGATAGTATCATAAGGAAGATGCTGATTCAGGATATAAAGGAAATAGAAATATCAGAAAAAATAATAAAACTGACCCAAATGACACTAAGCAATACAAAAGCAGTGGTAATAAATGGCGGAGGTGTCACGGATGAATTCGAAATAAGAACAGGAGTTAGGCAAGGGGACACTTTGTCAGCAACACTGTTTAACATAGCGCTGGATGGAGTAGTAAGAAACTGCAACATTAAAGGAACAATAACGAATGAATTTGTCCACTTGATTGCGTAAGCTGATGACATAGCGATTGTGGCGAGAAACAAAAAAGAACTTGAAGAGACTTTCAGAAACTTGATAGAGGAAGCAGATGAAAGAGGATTGAGAATAAATCAGGAGAAAACATGTATGAAAATAAGTAGAAAGAGCGAAGAACAAAGGGAAGTAAAGATAGCAGACATGAATTTTGAAATGGTACAGTATTTCAGATAACTAAGAACCATGACCAATAACAGAAACGTGTCCAAAATAGAAATAGCACACAGAATACAAAAAGGATATAGAGCATATTGGAAATACAAAAGACCTCTACAAAACAATATAATGAAGAGGAATACCAAAATGAAAATATATGAAACAGCAATTAAACCTGTCGTTACATACGCTGCTGAAACGATTTAGCATAACAAAGCAAGACGAAGAGAACCTGAAAATATTCGAACGGAAAATGATAAGAAGGATATATGGACTCCAAAGAACTGAAAACGGAGAATATAGACAACTAATGAACAAAGAATTTGAGAATATACTGGGAGGGGAGAACGTAGTAAAGACAATAAAAGCTAGAAGAATACAGTTGTATGGACATGTTAAAAGGATGAAAGACAGAAAATTAAGGAAAATACTAGAATGGAGGCCGGAAGGAAAAAGAACAAAAGGAAGACCAAAGAATAGATGGGAAGATGAAGTTGTGACAGACTTGATCAGAATGGATGTGAAGGGTTGGATTTCCAGAACACAAAACAGAAACGAATGGAGAAAAATACACTCGAAGGCAAAATTAGCGGAACACTCGAAAATTTAACCAAACTCGAAGTCTGATATTTTTCCTAATTCTCAACCGATTTAGATGATTTGTTCGGCAAGTTATAGATAAACTCTTCTGCTTTGTATAAATTATAAGAGAAGACAAAAAAAATTTGAAAAAAAATTTATACGGGGGCAAAACTAAAAGTGTTTTTTTTGTCAAAAATTCGTAACACCCTGTGGAATTTCGTGGTTCGAGTAGAAACGCACAATATCATGGTCTGTCAAGACACATCTTCCGACAGTAACGCCCTTCTTGTTTTATGCATTTATCTCTATTTTTGCAAGAGATATCCAATTTGAAGCGAAAAGTCACAAATTTCAAGAATTTATATTTAATCTTGCGTAGGTGCATTAAAGAAGCGGAAATCTAACTAAATGAAAATTTTTGAAATTCACTGGCCAATTTCACGCTCCGGGAGAACTCGAATTACACTGAAAAATCGTTGATTTTGCACATTTATTTTTTAATTTTTTTGTGTGACACTCTATAATAATTATCATTCCTGTCCAAAATTGAGAACAGGTGTGTATCCTGGCGATACACTCGTGAAATTAAATGAACATGTTGAGAAAAATGTTCATGTTCATGATGACAGTATGACCCCCGAGCTCTTATTACAGCGCGCATACATTTCGATTTTAGTAGCATCTGTTGAGTATGTTGTCCCACTCTTCTACCAAAGCCAATGTCAGCTCTTCAACGTTGCCTGGATTCCCTTGGTACTGAGGTTGGTGTGCATAAGTCCCTCATTCTGAATGAAAAATACCGTTTCGAATCGTAAACAGTAAAAGAATCACAAAACACCGCAACCGATCGAATTTGTATCAAATCAAAGAATGGAAAACTCTCATTGTTTAAACAAGTGCAAATGTGGTCATATACAAAAACAGTGTGTTGTATTTCATATTTTATAAAAAAGGTGTGCACATGTTTAAACGAAAAGTTTTATCAATGGTCCCAGAATTCGGTTGTGTATTTTAATACCTACCGACTGTTATCTCCTATGAATTCCTAATTTTCACCAAATTAACCAAATTGTCATCAATAACTAATGCAATTCGAACATAAAAATCGCAAACGACAATTTCGACACGCCTGAGTGATAATAAGAAAATTCCAAATTGATAGACGAATTTTAATGACAATTTCTTGATTCAATGGAATTTTTCCAAAATGGTGATTTTCACTTGAAATTAAATATATTTTGCAAAAATAGGGATAAACGCATGAAACAAGAAGGGCGTTACTGTAGGAAGATGTGTCTTGACAGACCATGATATTATACATTTCAACTCGGACCACGAAATTCCACAGGGTGTTACGAATTTTTGACAAAAAAAACACTTTTAGTTTTGCCCCCGTATAAAATTTTTTTCAATTTTTTTTTGTTTTCTCTTATAATTTCTACAAAGCAGAAGAGTTTATCTATAACTTGCCGAACAAATCATCTAAATCGCTCGAGAATTAGGAAAAAAAAACGAATTTCGAATTTGGTTAAATTTTCGAGTGTTCCGCTAATTTTTCCTCCGAGTGTAGTAGAGGAGGCAAAAACCAATAGTAGGTTGTAGAGTAAGGAGAAGGACACAGATGGACTGACTAGCCCGAAAAGAGTTATTTGAGCATTTTGAGGCTACTATTCCAGAATGGAATGTAAAGCCAAATAATAAATAAATGAATGAATATTCAGCTATGACATAATGAAATTTGTGAGATTATTCCAGATAATTTTTATATTATTTATATATTTATATCATTATATATTATATATTCTGATTCAAAACACTCATTTTGGAATATGTCGCTTAAGCGAACATCTTTTCATATTATGAAGTTTGAATAGAAACTACTAAACGATCATCGCCAGTAGGAACATCGTTTCATATTATGTAGATTTGCTTGATTTTATAGTGTCGAAGGATCACCGCCGAAAAGGCCTGGTATAAAGAAGACATTGCTAACAGTAAAATATTGGATTGAATGAGGTTGTTCGAGAAGTCAAGTTGCACAACTCGTGAAATCTAATTAACTATGTTAAGAAAAAGGCTGAGAATGATGACTCAAGAAGAGTTCACATCTGCGTCGTAATCCACATTTTGATCCGAAACAATAAAAAGTTAAGGTGCTGTATCACTATACTACCTATGGCTAAACAAGGCAGATTAGACATGTTTGTTCACAAATATAGATAGCTAATTGATAATGGCAGTTCCTGTTTCGTTCTTTCAAAGATTTTTGAGGTTATGAAGATGAATTTCTCTACTTTTTATGACAAAACGGAAACGTCAAGTACTGTTGTCTTCAAACTTAAATAAACGAAGAGAAAACAACTTGATGTCTTATTAACAGCAGCTTCATTGAAAATTGTCCTAGAAATAAGCTATCTCTAAGATTGAAAAGAAAAGAGGTATTACACGAAACAAAAATTATTTCTTCATAATGAAAAAATCAAATTGAAAATATTCACAATGATAAAAGTGCTAGTGCAATGGACATCAGCGGTTATGGCTGTATGTGAATATTCTCAATAAATTTGGTTGAAACAATGAACAATTGTATCCTGTATACTTCGCAGACTGTAGTCTCATAGCATAACCCATGAATGGATATTACTAGAATGATCTTCCTATTTATATGGATAAATTCAACACCTATATCTCATTTTAATTACTATTGTTAACTAGTGCTCTGTTCTCGATCATTAACTTATATTCAAATTATTCACATTAATGTCCTTTGTATTTCTTGAATAAAAATAGATCTCAATTATTTCTAACGGACAGACTCGAGCGTTATTATCCCGTTGTTACCCTCTTTTTCATTCGAATGAATGAATAAATAAATCCCTGTGCTGGAGCAAAGCCCAGGGCATTGACGTTCAAACTTTTTTTTTGTGAGTTTCTCTACCGACTATAGATTTTATTCTTTTTATGTCTCACTGTTAGTTACAGCCTAGTAGTATTATTTGTTATTTTTTGTACAATTCAAAGTAAATTCCAATTTGAGCCCGAACAATTCAGCATAAATTCACAAAAAGCAAAAAATTTACATGAACGTTGGGGACAACGTTATAATGAATTTGTGAAAGTGCTCATCGTGAATGCAAAATTTTACTAAAGGTCAAAGTTTGGTTAGATGGATTTTCAGGTTTTTCAGGAAAACCGTTAATTCAGAAAAAAATTTGTTGATCATGCGAAAATTGTCTTTACATTTTTTTTTATTACATTAAAAATTCCTGGGAAGAGGCTAGAATTTACTTTTGTAGTATTCTCCATAATAAATGGCCACGCTGTCTATGTACAGGATGGACAGATATCGACGTTTTGGTACTTGTACTATGTCAAAAATTTTAAATAGAGGAAAATGACCCTCTTCCCCTGTGTTCATTTTGCATGAGGCATTCTTTTCTTAATATCAGTATCAATATACAAATTTATGGAACATCAATAGAGCAGGTAGAAATATTCAGGTACCTAGGTTAGGTTAGACTGGATTACAGCAGACGTAGACCCGGATGTGGAGGTGAGAACAAGAAATGAACAAGCTAGAACAACGTTCATAAAAATGCGGCCGGTACTAAGTAATTCGGCTCTGGACCTTAAACTAAGGTACAGATTTGTTGAGTGCTATATATATTCAGTACTTTTGTATGGAACGAAAACTTGGACATTAAAAGCAAAAACAAAGAACAGACTGGAAGCCTTCGAGATGTGGATGTTGAGAGGAATGTTGAGAATACCCTGGACTCAACACGTGACAAATGAGGCGGTGCTTAGACGTATGAAACAAGATAGAGAACTAATAGCTACAATAAAGGGAAGAAAAACTGCTTACTTGGGGCGTATATATCGAAATTCTAAGTACGATATACTGAAGTTAATATTTGAAGGGAAGATTGAAGGAAAACGTGGAGTTGGACGCAGACAACATTCATGGTTGAAGAGCATCCGTGACTGGACGGGAATGAACACGTCTTAATTCACAGTACACAACTTCGAGAAGAATTTGCCAGAGTTGTCGCCAACCTTAATTTAATGGAGATGGCACAAGAAGAAGAGAAGAGGGTCGTTACATACAAATCATAACGAATTGACAACTGCTTTTTCAGGACATTAAATAAACAAAAATTCTAAGATTTCACAAGAACCCTTATTTCACTTTAAGGTAACAGAAGTAAGAGTATATTTCCGTTTATCTTCATTTGTCTCATCTGTTTCTTGAATTGAATTATTTTAATTTTCTCTTAGATTTTTAAAATGGCTTAAATCCCGAAACATATGCCAAACAGATTTTTAATCATTATATTTTGTGAAACTGAAGCATAGTTTCTTTTCTTGATTGTTTCATTATTCAGTAAAAATTTATAAGGATCGAATTCTTCTTCATACTTTTGTTCGGAAGTTTATCGGGAAAGATATTTGTCTTAACAAATATTCACCGACGGGAGGTTTTATCTTGGAAACAGAGGCCCAGATCACCATTTCAGCGGGATTATTCCGCTCGTTTTGTACCGTTGATGTGATTCACGGACCGGCGAAAGATGCCTTCCAAGTGTTGGAATTTCTCACATCTGTTTGTTATTGTTCGTATCTTTCTCGAAGTCCGGTGGCGGGTTCACCGTCTCGGTCCACAGAATGTGACTCTCGTACGTATGTACGAGATGCGTCCTCTCTGGAATCGATAGGGTACCCAGATGTAGCTTGTTAGGATGCTGAGAATCGATATGAGACACTGATGAGCTCCTAATAAGGACGAAACTGCAGTCTGCCGCTTTGTTTTTCGGCATCCTGCTTACACTATTGTGGCTCTTTGGGTCTGCGTGCAAATCTGCCTGCCATGCACGCAGACCCAAAGCCACAAATATATATATATATATATATATATATATATATATATATATATATATATATATATATATATATAGATTGAAGATTTTTTCTTGGTATCAGCTTGTTCTTGGTGTTGGTATCTAGTGGTGTGTTGGTGATCTTCGTTTTGTGATTTTCTCTAGATATGTTGTTGGATCGTTTTGTTCTTCTTGTAGATAGGATCTGATAGTATTTCGGCCATCTTTGTTTTGTAGTCGTGTTGATTCATGATCACTGTTGCGTTTCCTTGTCTGCAACTATGATATTTTCGTTCTTTTCAGGGCTTTCAAAGCGGTAATTTCTTCCTTGCTGCAATTTGATTTGCATGGCTTGAAATTTCTAACGATCCAACAACATATCTAGAAAAATCACAAAACGAAGATCACCAACACACCACTAGATACCAACACCAAGAACAACCTGATACCAAGAGAAAAATTTTCAAGATGTCCCAAGATATACGGATTATCCAAAATCCACAAACCAAATATTCCACTCCGGCCAATAGTAAGCTCCATTGGATCTCCACTTCAGAAACTGGCGAAATACAGCATATTTTACAAACCAAGGTCCCAGAAGCTGAATTGTACATAAGAAACTCAGTACACTTCGTCGAAAACTGCGAAATATACCGATCGTAGAAGATGACATTCTAGCCAGCTTAGACGTAGTATCACTGTTCCCGAATATCCCAAGAGAAGAATCATTGGACATCCTCAGCACCGATTTGGACTTTCCAGCACATATCGTGGACCTAACAGAACATATTGCTTGAAGAATACATATTTCAGATATGAGGAAGAATACTACAAACAAACTGATGGAGCCCCAATAGGATCCCCGATTTCGCCTGCAGTAGCCAACTGATTCATGACAAAGTTTGAAACGGAAGCACTGGAACAAGCAGAACATAAACCGAAGATTTGGCTGAGATATGTAGACGACATTTTCATAATCTGGCAACACGGAGAAGAGAAACTAGAGAGTTTCGTACAACAAATGAGCAAACGCTACAAGAAAATCAAATTCACCTTCGAACTGGAATCCAACGGTCAACTACCATTCCTGGACGTCCTGATACAGAAAACAACTAATGGCAGATTGAACTTTGATGTGTACAGAAAACCAACACATACCAACCGATACTTGAATGGAAACTCACATCACCATCCCGCCCAACTGAACTCAGTAATCAAGACACTCGTTCACCGATTTGCTCTCCAAACAATACAACCAAAGAATTGACCAAGTTCAAAGATATTCTTCAACAAAATGGACATAGCAGAAGAACAATACACAAAGCTATGGAGTACAAGAAACCTCTCAGAAAAGATTCAGAAGAGGATACAAAGCCAAGAAGTTTAGCCTTCCTGCCATTTATAAGAGGTGGAACCGACAAGATTGGTAGGATCTTACAAAAACACAACATAAAAACGATCTACAAACCACACAATACGATACGCAAAAACCTAAGAACACCAAAGGATCGGATACCACTTGAAAACCAAGGAGTCTACAAAATTCCGTGTACAGGCTGTGAGCTCATCTACTTTGGGAAAACAAATAGAAGAATGGAGGTTCGGATACAAGAACATAAGAACTCAGAAGACCAACAAACAAGTACATCTGCTGTGTTTCAACACTCGCACAAAACAGGCCACAAACTCGATTACGACAACACTACACAGGTAGCCAACATAGAAAAACTCCGAAAAAGAAAATTACGAGAAGCCATTGAAATAGAAAAACACACGACAATGAACAGGAGAGATGACCCCCTAAACATATCAACAATATGGAAATCTATGTTGAAACCTGTAAAAACAAGAACAAGAGAACCCAACGCAGACACAAAGAGGGAGACACCGAGGACAGAACCAATCATGCAACGCAAACGGGTCAAGCCACCGACCAATAGGAACGCGCCACCGCCACCGCCACCGCACCACAACCTGAGACCGCGAAGGAATATAAATTCAGCATACAGTGGCACATAGAGCAGTAAACCAATATACTCCGACATGAAGATGGCTGGTGCGATCCAGCCGAAACGTCGTCAACAACAACCAACGAATGGTCATTACCAGGATCAACGGACGAAACCGGAAGAACATAAACCACATTGAAATACGTATATATATATATATATATATATATATATATATATATATATATATATATATATATATATATATATATATATATATATATATATATATATATATATATATATATATATATATATATTCCCAAATATTGTTGAGGCGTAGATTTTCGCGGACGTAGTTAAATGTTGATTCTTTCTTCCGGTTTCTCGTCCGTTGATCCTGGTATTGACCATTCGTTGGTTGTCGTTGACGATATTTCGGCTGGATCGCACCAGCCATTTTCAAGTCGGAGATTCTTCTTCAACTATAGCGTGGTAGCTTTATACTCCCGCGATCTCAAGTTGTATCGTGGCGCGCTCCTATTGGTCTGCTGTTCGACTCGCGAACTGAGTGTATTCGACGCTGCTCTTTCTGTTTTCTTGTTTGTGTCGTCGTGTTTCTATGTTCCCAGGGGCGTATGTTTTAATACTGTCCTATCCCATTTGTTCATAGTTGAGTGTTTTCCTATCTCGATGGCTTCTCTTATTTTTCTTTTTCGTAGTTGTTTTATGTTGGCTACCTGTTTTGTGTTTCCGTAGTCGAGTTTGTGACCAGTTGAGCCCGAGTGTTGGAAGATTGCTGATGAAGGTGCTTGTCGTTTTTCTGAATTTTTATGTTCTTGTATCCGAACTTTTATTCCTCTATTTGTTTCCCCAATGTAGACGCGATCACAGCCCATGCACAAAATTTTGTAGACGCCTTGGTTTTCGAGGGGTATTTGGTCTTTTGGTGTTCTCAGATTGTTGTGGATGGTATTGTGTGGTTTGTAGATAGGCTTGATGTTGTGTTTCTGAAGAATCTTATCGGTTCCGCCTTTGACGTATGGTAGAATGGCAAGGCTTATAGGTTTGGTTTCTACGTCGGTTTCCTCGTTATGGTGTTTTTCGTTTTTGATGGCTCCTCTTATTGCTCTCCTGTCATGTCCGTTTTCCTGAAGAATGTCTGTTAGTTGCTCTAGTTCTTCGTGGATGTTGTTTGGGGAACATAGAGTTTTCGACCGATGAACTAGCGTCTTAATCACTAAGTCCAATTGTGCGGGGTGATGATGCGAATTTCCGTTCAAATATCGGTTGGTATGTGTCTGTTTTCTGTAGACATCGAAAATTAAATTGCCATCCAAGTCTTTTCGTATCATAATGTCCAGGAAGGGTAGTTGATCGTTGAATTCCAGTTCTACAGTAAACTTTATATCTTGTTGTGTTGTTGGTTCATATGATGTACGATTTCATTGAGTTTTTCTTGTCCGTGTTGCCAATAATGAATATGTCATCGACGTATCTCAGCCATATCTTCGGTGTGAGTTTTGCGTTTTTAATGATTTTCTTTCCAGCCTTGTCATGAATAGATTCGCTATTGCTGGTAATATTGGTGACCACATAGGTGCTCCATCCACTTGTCTGTAATATTCTTTTTGTAACTGAAGTATGTGTTTTTCAAGCAGTGTTCCGTTAGATCTATTATGTATGATGGAAAGTCATAGTTCGATATTGAGTTTTTTTGGTGTTTAAAGTTTATAAGAATATTTAAACACTAGACGTTTCAGGATTTTTCCTTCCCTTCTTCAGTATTTAATCTACAATATTACAGAAATATACATTACGATTCATGTTAAATTATTCTTGAAATGTATCTTACCCACTAATCTTTGGATGATTGTTTTATTTTATTTGTAAGCATTGTGGAAACTTTGTGTTTTGGAGATGTCAGTTTTCGGAGGTTATGTGTGTTGAAGTTTTCTATGGTGCTGTTTTCTTTTGTGCCCTGTTTTGTA
The DNA here is from genome assembly GCA_013387265.2 of Cryptolaemus montrouzieri. Taxonomy (NCBI): domain Eukaryota; kingdom Metazoa; phylum Arthropoda; class Insecta; order Coleoptera; family Coccinellidae; genus Cryptolaemus; species Cryptolaemus montrouzieri. The sequence continues at coordinate 45,965,512 of JABFTP020000185.1, read as the reverse complement.
GAAGATCTATGTATATGGGGCTTAGTGTCTTGATGTCTTTCCGGTCATTTACTGAATTGTCTATGTTTTTTGTATGTGTATCATCTCAAGTATTTCTCTTTTTTTTCTGATGTGTTCTTTGTCAAGAATTTTTGCATTACATAGTCAAATTCGTGTTTTTCTTGTTTTTCGTGTTTGTTTAGTGCAGTGCAGTCGTTTTTTGCGTATTTATGGGGCTTGAGACGTTCTTTGAGGTGTTGTTCTGTTTGTCCAATGTAGACCTTCCCGCAGTTCTTGCAGGGTATGGCGTACACTATGTGGGTTTCCTCCATATGCGGTATTTTGGATTTAAGTTTTGTATGTACGTGTCTTATTTGATTCATGGCTGAGTAGGCCATTTTGAAGTTATAAGGTTTGAGGATGTTCTTGATGGTTTCTGTTAGTTGAGGTATGTAAGGGATAGTTATGTATCGTGTGGTGTTAGTAATGTCGTTTTTCTTTTCTTGTTCTGTGTTGTACAGTATATGTGTTCGTTCTTTGATAATTTTGTTTGTTACGTTTTCTGGGTAGTCGTTCATTCTTAGTAGGTCTTTTGTGTCCTTTAGTACGTCTTTTCTTAATTGTGGTGAGGTGAGTTTCAGTGCTCTGTCAATATATCCTTTTCTAATGCACTTTTTCTGGGATGGGTAATGATTTGAATTGTAGTTTAAGATGTAATCTTCGTTTATTTCCTTCCGGTACCATCTCGTTGGTAATTTGTTATCTTTTCGTGTTATTGTTATGTCGAGGAAGTTGATGCTGTTAATTTTCTCAGTTTCTAAAGTAAACTGCAACCTTTTGTGGAAATCATTGAAGGTTTCAAGAATTTGGTCTACGTTATTGTTCATTATTAGTAAACAGTCGTCTACATATCTTTTGAATAATGTAATGTCTAAATGTGTATTATTCAACATTGATTCTTCAAATATTCCATGACCATTTACGCTATTACACTAGATATGGGACTTCCATTGCAATTCCATCTATTTGTTGAAAAAAAGGTTATAGAATTGAAAATTGTTTGTACCTAATATATATTGTAATACTTCAAGAAATTCTTCTTTTGGGATGGAGGTGTGGGTTTTGATTTCAGTCCATTTTATATCAATTATTGTTGGTATTATGGTTATTGGGATGTTAGTATATAGGAAATAGCATCTAGGGAATACATTATGTGGTTGGATGGTACGTTTATAAGGTCGAGATGTTGTTTCAGATCTGTAGAGTCTTTTGTATAGTATTTGTTTTGTTTATACAGTTCCTTAATATACTTGACATATTTCGATAGATTGTACAAAGGGACTGTATGTATGATACAATAGGACGCAATGATATGTTTTCCTTATGAGTTTTTAGTAGACCATATATTCTTGGAGGGAGACTCTTCAAGATCTTCCGAAATATATTGTTTTTCTTTCCATGTTTTTATAAGACTGTTGTTATCTTTTGCGCTGTATTCGTTGAGTCTTTTTTATTGGTTTGTTAGTTTTTTGTCATTTAGTAGGTTCATAATCTTACGTTTGTATAGCTCTGTTTCCAAGATGACAGTTTTTGTCTTTGTCTGCTTTCACTATTGTTAATTGTTTTTTTCACTAAGAACATTTTCGTCTTCTTTAGGTCAGTGTAGTATACTTAAGAACTGTATAAACAGAAACAAATACTACACAAAAGACTCTACAGATCTGAAACAATATCTCGACCTTATAAACGTACCATCCAACCACATAATGTATTCCCTAGATGCTATTTCCTATATACTAACATCCAAATAACCATAATACCAACAATAATTGATATAAAATGGACTGAAATCAAAACCCACACCTCCATCCCAAAAGAATAATTTATTGAAGTATTACAATATATATTAGGTACAAACTATTTTCAATTTGATAACCTTTTTTTCATCAAATAGATGGAATTGCAATGGAAGTCCCATATCTAGTGTAATAGGTCAAATAATGAATATGACATCATTATTCAAAAGATATGTAGACGACTGTTTACTAATAATGAACAAAAACGTTGACCAAATTCTTGAAACCTTCAATGATTTCCACAAAAGGTTGCAGTTTACTTTAGAAACTGAGAAAAATAACAGCATCAACTTCCCTGACATAACAATTACACGAAAAGACAATAAATTTCTAACGAGATGGTACCGAAAGTAAATAAACGAAGATAACATCTTAAACTACAATTCAAACCATCACCCATTCCAGAAAAAGTGCATTATAAAAGGATATATTGACAGAGCACTGAAACTCACCTCACCACAATTAAGAAAAGACGTACTAAAGGACACAAAAGACCTACTAAGAATGAACGACTACCCAGAAAACGTAACAAACAAAATCATTAAAGAACGAACACATATACTGTACAACACAGAACAAAAAAAGAAAAACGACATCACTAACACCACACGATACACAACTATCCCTTACATACCTCAACTAACAGAAACCATCAAGAACATCCTCAAACCTTATAACTTCAAAATGGCCTACTCAGCCATGAATCAAATAAGACACGTACATACAAAACTTAAATCCAAAATACCTCATATGGAGGAAACCCACATAGTGTACCCATACCATACATACATACATACATATATATATATATATATATATATATATATATATATATATATATATATATATATATATATGTATAATATATGATGCCTTTCATGCCTTTCCAAGAGCCGCAATAGTGCAACTGAGCAGGATGCCGAGAAACGGCATATATATAATATCATCCATTCAATATTCATCTCATAAGAACTAATATCCAGGATTAATGTGACTAGGACAAGTCACATTAATTATTTTTGGTCTGCAGAAAATCCCCAATGCGTTCGAGTCAACTTTGAAACATTTGTGTGATGCATAATAGACGATTTAATCGACTTAAATTTGTTTAAGGAGCATTGACTGAGTTTTAACCTTTTCATGATTTAACTGAATTTCTACAAGATATATCCACACTCAAAGTTGAATTATGTGGTGGCAGTAAGATGTAGTCCCCACACAACGTAGCTATCGTTACTGAACTTTCTAACCGCCATATAAGGAATTGATATATTTGTGACACTGGTCCAGTTAGTTGGCCAGCACATCCACCCAACCTATCACCATTAGTTTTTATGGGAATGTTAACAGAGATGGTTTATGCTTGTAAAACCGTATAAATACAAAAAATTATAAAAAGTATGAAAAACAATAATAGTTCATCGGTCAAACCAAGTAATAATGCAAGTTACCTTGAAAATATAAGTCAAAACAGGAAAAAAACTTGTGTTGAGTTATGGAAGAAAATTTTCATCCATTTTCTTAATTGGTATTTTGATTCAATTTTACTCAATTCATAGGGTGGAAGTGAATTGTATTTCACATAAGATGTCTTCATTATTATGAAACTTGTCAACATATTTTTGAGATAAGAAGGAGAATAAGAAGATAAGGAGAATGATTAGTTATTTCGGATCTGCAAATAGTTAAATGAATGAAAATATATAAAAACTGAACACAACAATTATTATTATTGTATTAATACAATTAATTAATACATGGTCTGCCATTTCAGAAAAAACCTTTTATTATGTTGATACTTCCAAAGAAAAGAATGAAGAAGAATTTGATCCTTATAAATTTTACTAAATAATGAAACAATCAAGAAAAATACTATGCTTCAGTTTCACAAAATATAATGAATAAAACTTTGTTTGACATGTGTTTCGGATTTATGCCATTTTCAAAATCTTTAAGAAAATTAAAATAGTTCAATGTGATTTATACCTAAGAAACAGATGGGACAAATAAAGATAAACGGAAATATACTCTTACTTCTGTTACCTGAAATTGAAATAAGGGTTCTTGTGAAATCATAGAATTTTTGTTTATTTAATATCCTGAAAAATCAGTTGTCAATTCGTTTTGACTTATTAATGTCTTATGCTTTGCTCAAATATTGACATAACGACCCTTTTCTCTTCTTCATGTGCCATCTCCATTTTAAAGGAATGTTGGCGACAACACTGGCAAATTCTTCTCGATCTTGTGTACTGTTTAGTGAAGACTGCGTGTTCATGCCCGTCCAGTCACGGATGTTCTTCAACAATGAATGTTGTCTTAATCCAACTCCACGTTTACCTTCAATCTTCCCTTCAAATATTAACTTCAGTATATCGTACTTAGAATTTCGATATATATGCCCCAAATAAGCAGTTTTTCTTCTCTTTATTGTAGCTATTAGTTCTCTATTTCATACGTCTAAGCACCGCCTCGTTTGTCACGTGTTCAGCCTAGGGTATTCTCAACATTACTCTGAACACCCACATCTCGAAGGCTTCCAGTCTGTTCTTTGTTTTTGCTTTTAATGTCCAAGCTTCCGTTCCATACAAAAATACTGAATATATATAGCATTCAACAAATCTGTACCTTAGTTTAAGGTCGAGAGCTAAATTACTTAGTAACGGCCGTATTTTTATGAACGTTGTTCTAGCTTGTTCAATTCTTGTTCTCACCTCCACACCCGGGTCTACGTCTGCTGTAATCCAGGCACTTAGGTACCTAAATCTTTCTACCTGCTCTATTGATGTTCCATAAATTTGTATATTAATACGGATATTTAGTGTTTTCCTAATTGCCATTACCTTTGTTTTTTGGGTATTTATGGATAGACCTAGCCGATCCGCCTCCGTGATTCATTTAATAGCCATTGCAAACCCTCTGGACTATCTGCCAAGATAACAGTATCATCAGCATAGCGGCTGTTGTTAAGTATTCGTCCATTGATTTCAATACCGTCTGTTTGTCCTTCGAGTGCCTTACTGAAGATGTGTTCCGAGTATATGTTAAAAATCACCAGTGACAGCACAAAACCCTGGCGTACACCCCTCTTAATGGGAATTGGCTTTGATGTTCTGCCTCCTGCTCTGATTGATGCTGTCTGTCCCCAGTACAAATTCTTAATAAACTCGATATCCTGTTTGACTAAACCCTTTTTTTGTGAAATATTCATGAGCTCAGTGTGTTTGACTCGATCAAAGGCCTTCACATAATCAATGAAACAGGCGTAGATGTATTTTCTCTGATATCTGCACTTCTAGAATATAACTGACAGGCCAACCAGAGCATCTCTTGTTCTTAAACCTTCCCGTAATCCTAACTGTGTATTGCTGAGGTTTTTTTCATATTTACGGTAAATTCACGCTTGTATAATTTTGAGTAGGACTTTAAGTACTTGGCTCATCAAGCTAATAAGTCTGAAATCCTCACATTTGTTGGCATTAGTTTTTTTGGGAAGGGGAATAAATACCGATTTTAGCCAGTCCTCTGGTATAATTCCGTTCTTATATATTGTCTGGAATAGGTTCTGCAACACATCCAAATTATCTTCTTGCAGTAGTTTTAGTGTTTCTACGTTCACTTCGTGAGGTCCTGTAGCTTTACCATTTTTACTGTGCTCGAGGGCTTTGCTTATCTCTGATTTTTGAATTGTTGGGGCTCTCTCTTATGATCCCATTCTATCATATTCTCGGGGAAAGTCATTGGCAAAGAGGGTCTCTATATAAGTTTCCCATTGTTCTACAATCTCATTTTCATCTGTTATAATTTTATTTTCTTCATTAATTAAGTTCATCGAGGTGTATGATTTTTTAGTTTTGGTAACCTCTTTGATTTTTTTGTGGACTGCAAGGATATCGTGTTTCTTTTTTAGTTCTTCTATCTCTTCACATTTTGTTCGTACCCATTCCTCCTTGGCCTTTCTAATTTATCTCCTTATTTCTCGATTTACCTCATTATATTTGTCTTTGTTCATTCCTTTGTATGATCGTCTTGTGTCCATCATCAACAGTATTTCCTGTGTCATCCGAGGGTTTTTATATCCTATGTCAGTATTACTTACTTCTTCTTGCTGGATGTTAATTATTTTGCTTTTGACTTGTTTCTAGCCTTCCTCTACATTTATGTCATCTGTGGCATCTTCTATCAGCCCAGCAATATTAGTTCATTCGTTGTTTTACTTCAGTCTGTATCGCGGGGTCTTCAAGCTTTTGCATATCGATATTTTTCTTGAGATTATTTATTCTCTTCTTTTTTAGCGTTACGCTCACATTAGCAACCAATTGGTTATGATCTGAGCCAATATCGGTACCTGGGTACATTTTGACTCCTTTGACTCCATTTCTATATCTCATATTAACCATGATGAAGTCGATTTGATTTCTAATAATGTTGTCTGAGCGATGTTGTGATGACTGCCACGTATACAATCGTCTTGCTGAAAATTCAAACCAAGTATTCGTGACAACTAGATTTTCCTCCTGACAAAACTGGACCAAGACATCTCCTCTATCGTTGCGTTCACCTAATCTGTATTTACCCACAATTTTGTGTACTTCGCCTTTTCCGATTTTCGGGTTAACATTCCCCATAACGAAGGTTACCTCATCATACTTGGTATATTTAAGCAGCCCTTTTATTTCGTCGTAGAATTTATTTACTTCGTTGTTTGGTTTATCTTCAGTTGGAGCATAGCACTGAATGATGTTTATATTATTTGGTTGTGCTTTCAATTTTAACAAAATTGTTCTGTCTAAATGAGGGATACAACTGATAACTGATCGATTCACCTTTTCATTCACTATTATACCCACCCCATTAGGATGATCTTGAAGGTTGTTACCTGAATAGTATAACATGGTTTTACCATTCTGACATTTTCCGCTTCCGGGCCACCTAACTTCACTTAAGCCCAATATGTTTATTCCTACTTTAGTCATCTCCCTCACAGTGTAATCAATTTTTCCTGCCATGTATAGGCTTTTCACATTTCATGTGCCAATTCTGAGAACTGTCGTTCTATTCTTTTTATCTTTTGCTCCCTCTTTCGGGTGGAACCTATGTTTTGACGCGGGGATTCTTACACCCCTTGGCAATTTAAAGCCTGCCGCGGACTAGGAGCCATTTGTTTATGTTTCATTGCCATTGTTGCTTTCCTGGGATGTTCTTATAATCTTTTATGCAGTAGTTTACCCTTTGCCTTCTGCATTCTAAAGCCGTTGATCGTCTATCTGATTCTTCCGCCTCTAGGAGTGTTTTCTTACTCCACGGACAATAGAGTGCCCTAGCTTCCACGACCAATTTGACCTATATGAAAATCACGACAATCAGTACAATATAATTTATATTCTCCGCTCTCGCCACCTCTATCTACCCCACTCTTCAGATTCACGAAACAATAAAAAATTATAGCATTAATTATGTCCCACAAATAAGTACTGAATCATGCCATATATTGATAATACATACAGATTAAAGTCAACACAATATGTACAAATAGGAGAATCTATTTTCACTCTAGGTCAACAACACAGATCAACTTCTTGCAAGTCAAAAAAGAGAGGTATATAAATTATATTATAATGACTATCGATCGCTTTCTGGAGTAAAGTAATGAATCCATGCTTCATCCATTGTGATGTATCGACAAAAAACTTATCTTTTTTTAATTATCTTCGAACAGTGCTCAGAACCATGGACTCGTTATTGTTGTTGATCAAGAGTCAATAAGCGCAGTACCTATTTCGCACACAGCTTCCGCATGTTCAATCATTCTTTCAAAATAAAACCAACACATTGCTAGGAAATCTTCAGGGTTTCAGTATTTCGATTATTTGAAACAATTTTTTGTACTTCTTCAATGTTTTCATCGATGGCAGCCTCTTTGGGACGTCCACTGCGTTTATCGTCTTGGATACTCATATCACCTCACTCAAATTTTACAAACCACTTTTCCACCGTTGATTTTCCTGGCGCATAGTACAAATAAGTTTTACCAGGCCATGCTTGGCTTTAACTGCATTCTTTTTTCATCAGAAAGCAATGTTTAATCAACAGATGGAATTCTTTTCTATTCATTTTTCCAAGAATATGATTCACTTTCAATGCTATACCTCGCGACCTAACGATAGGACAGATGGAAACTTTTTACTCGTGTTTAGTTAAGGTTAGAATTAACTGATAATCGTGTGAATTTGACCCTAGTAACGCCATCTGTATATCGGCCTACGAACTTTTCAGCCCACGTAGTAGGTAATACAATTCATGACTTAAATATTTGGTCGCAAATAGGGGAGCTGAGCCATTTTCTTTCGCTGAGGTATCATCCTTCAATGATATCAACCTTTGAAAATAGGAGCAGCACAGATTTCTATGGCGTATCATCGTTAATTATTAGAAAAACATGAATAATCTTATATTTCCACTAACAACTAAACTTTTAGATTTGTATATTATTAGTGGTACTCATCCAAAAAATTTTAAAGGTTATTCCACTTTTCAAAAGTTGAAATCCCGATCATATTGACAACTATAGACAAATACCATTGGTTTCCATATTTTCGAAAGTATTTGAGAAGTTACTGTGTTCATAATGCAATATTTTTGAGCTGATAATTTATTCAATTCAGCCAAATTTGATTTCAAAAGAGGAAAATGTGCGGTGGATGCCATTCTGGGATCTGTTAATTGCACCTTGAGCTGTTTCAAGGAGGGGAGTTGTCATTTTCATGGTTCCTGGACCTACGAAACGCATTTGACTTTATTGCACCTTCGATACTGTTAGGTAAGCTAGAGGCATACGGTTGAGGTTAAGTTGTACTCTCATTGATTCATACCTCTCAAATTGCTGTCAGACGATGGCGGCTGGTACGATGGAAATTATTCTCTCAGGGTGTCCTGTAGGCTCCGTGACCGGACCATTATTGTTTTTGTTTAATGTGAACGATTTTCTAAATTTTCTCAGCAGGTACACTATATGGCACTTCACAGATAATACTACATTATCAGTAGCTTCCCCAAAACTAAGTTGATGCATTCAGAGAGAGAGAGATATCGCCAGAGTGAGGTGGTGAATCTCACATGAGCTCGTAGCTAATAGAAAAAAGGCTGTGGAGCTGCTTTTTTCAGTCAGGAAGGTTGATGATGAGGAGCTTGTGAGTGCCTACAGGTTTTTGGGAATGACTGTGGACTCTTGTCCCCGGTGGATTATCTATCCCGATTAGTTTGCTGCGACATTGTCCTCAGGTGTGTTTTTGATCAGTTTTAATGAGAAATCAGTTGTCGAGTGGAATACTGAGGGAAGTTTACTCCTCACTGATTGAGTCATTGTTTAGATACAGAAAATTGATGCTCCTCTCGACGCCAGATTTTTGCCATCCAGAGAGGAACGGTTAGGCTTATAACTGGTCTGAGTTATAGGAAAAGCTGCAAGCCCACATTTCGTAAATTCAAGATCTTAACTTTTCCTAGTCTCTTAAAAGTTTGAGTCAATGGTTAACGCTCGAGAGAACAGGGATGGCTACGCCAGGGGTGGTGACTATCATAATTATCCCACGAGGGGTACAAATCAGCCGAGGCCAGATTTTCACAGAATAACTATGAAATACTATGTTCAACGGATACCCGACCAGAGCAGATACTTACCTTTAAAAAGCTTTAAATGAGTGGTGAAAGCGTTATCGATATACGATATGTTGTTGAAAGTTTCTTGTCTTTCTTCATCAGAACTAGAAGACCCGCTGTTGCTGTCTTTATCGTCTGCAGTAATTATGAAATTGTCGATAACGTCTGCCAGCATAGGTTCTTGCTCCATAATAGATTGTTCAACTTTCTGCGTAGTGTCGCATAATGATTCATACTGATCTGGAGAAAACGAAGAGAAAAATTCACCACACGGTTTTTTCACATTTTCATTGAGAAATCAACGTTCCTGTCAGCTACATAAACTTTCTTGGCTGCCGAAACTTTTTCAATCAGGTTTAAGTCAGGATGATTAGGGGAAGTCTAAGTTCATTGTGGCCTAATCATCATATCAGGAGTTTGACAATAGCATACGTCCTATATCTGGGTTGTGCAATTTAATTAGATTATAATGTTCTACTTTGAGCATCCCATCTAGGAAGGCAATATTTGGACGTTGCAGCCACACTTTCATTTCTTCTTTTCGGGAAGCCATGTTCAGGTGTTGTTCTCTTTGTATATTGCGATATGGGGCGTTATCGATCACTAACACACATTTGGGTAGTCATTTTGGAATAAGTTTTTCTCTCAACCATTTTTCGTAGTTTGCGAAATTCATATCATCGTGATAATCACGAGTTTTACAATTGGAATGGCCAGGTATGCGTTTCGTACGAATCCATCTGCACTACCGTCGTTCAGAATTATCAGTTTTCGTCCTTTTGAAACAGGCTGACGTAGGCGGTCGTTTGTCTCGTCACTCCAAGCCTTCTTGTGTGTATGGGAGGAATGAATATATGTTTCGTCCATGTAAATTATTGGTCTCTTTTCTTGACGGTATAGTTTGATGCTTTTCAACCTGGCGTTGGTGTGGTGGGATTAAAATCACCCAGAGTGTTATTCAATTGCGCATCACAAAAACACGGGGACTGTCAGCGCCCCCACCACTTCAGTACCTTCTTCGCCTTCTTCAGTGCCTCTTAGCTCTAAGTGAGTTTACATATTTGTTATTTGAGTGCGAAATTCGACTTGGTGATTTTCACCCCACAACACCATTGACGTTATCGATTATAGACAATTTTGGTGATAATCATCCCACCACACTATTTTTTTTCTTCAAGTCATACAGGTATGTTCTGTGATGTGGGGTTAGTTTTTAAGTAATATTAATTTCTTTGTTGGTTATTTGGAGAAATGAGTTACGAGGAATAACAAAGGAAGCTCCTCGCCTTATGGCACGATCTGGAGAATGATAAAGACTTTGTCGATTCTAAAGATTCTGAAAATGAAGATATAGTTCAAGAAAGTGCACATAATTCTGAATCAGAACAGGAAGATGATTCGCAACAAGTTAACGATGACGGAGGCGTGCATTCAGAAAATGAACAAGATGATAATCTTACAACATCATCTAATACGACATCAGAAAATTGTTTCATCGGAAGAGATGAGAAAACCATGTGGTTAAAAATTTGTCCCAACCGAGCAGCACGATTCAGAGCGGAAAACATAATTAGGGGTAAGTTCTCAGTAGTACGGCCTGTTGCAAGGAACCGCAAAACAGCTGAAGAAGGCTTCGATATTTTTTCTGATGAGGTAATTATTACTAGTATTATAAGATATACCAATCAGCGTCTGACTACTTTTCTGAATCATTATGATGATCAGCACAAATATGTGGCCAAAGAAGTGGATGCTACAGAACTTCGTACTTTTTTGGATCTCCTTTTCTTATCTGGGGTGTACAAAACGAATTGTTTGGATCTAGAGGACCTATGGAAAACTAATGGTTTGGGTATTGATATATTGAGAAGCGTTATGTCTCTGCAAAGATTTCAATTATTACTCAGATGCTTGCGTTTTGATAACTCTGAAAACAGACAAATTAGGCTACAAATTGATAAATTCACCCACATTAGAGCATTGTTCACTGAGTTTGTTGGAAACTGTCAAGGCGCTTATTCTAATAACGAGTACGTCACCATAGATGAATAGCTGCCTGCATTTCGTGGTCGATGTCCTTTTCGAGGATATATGCCTAACAAACCTTCAAAGTACGCATTGAAAATATTCGCTTCAGTTGATGCAAAATTATATTATGTGATGAATATGGAACCATATGCGGATCAAAAACAAGATGACCCATTCAAAGTATTCACCGTTCGTCGTTGTTGACAGATTAGTGGCACCCATCAGTCGAACTAACCGTAATGTGACTTTCGACAATTGGTTCACCAGTTTTCCGCTGATGACCCATCTGTTGAAAAATCACAAACTTACCTCCGTTTGCATCATAAGAAAAAATAAAGCTGAGCTTGCACCTGCGTTTGTAGATACTAGAAATCGAGAAGTCTTTCCTGCCAAATTTGGTTTTCAAAAGGACTCCACGCGTCACCACGACGATAAAATAGCTGAAAGAACTGGAGAAGCGAAAAAATCTGAGATTATAGATTTTTATAATTTCACCAAATGCATGATGAATCGACGAACTAATATGACGTATCACGTAACAGTGATGACTAACCATTTTTTTCAATGATGAACGTCGGGGCTATCAATGCTAGAATAATATATCAAAGCAACACTACGAATATACAAAAGAGAAGAGAATTCCTTTTAGGTTTAGGCTTGCAGTTTGTACTAAAGCATCTTCTGTGTCGTAAAGATAATGAGAGGTTGCTTTAGCAATTAAACAAATTCAATCGAATCTTCATTGAATGGGAACGAATTAGAACCGAAAGAAAGAGAACCAACACGCCAGAAAACTATTGGAAGATGTGGAATGTGCCCCAGGGGTAAAGACAGGAAGTGCCAACAGAAGTGTGCCAAATGTGAAGTTTTTTTGTGTCTGGAGCATAGTCTTCTTCTATGTCAAAATTGCTATCAATAGAGCACACTGTAAAATTTTCATATTTCAATATTTCTAGTTCGCGTTTCTTTCTTTGATTGGATCATATATTTTGTTCATTTATTTAATATTCAGATTCTACTGAATGAATACGTTTTTATGTTCTGAACCGAAAAATGTATGTTTTTTTCATTGAAATTATATCGTGAAAATTTTTTTTCTATTATATTCTCTAGGTGGGTGAATTAAATGCACTTTTTTTCTGAAAGAATATGGTGTCTGTTAACTCAATCAATTATAAAATTCCCGAAACAAATTGTGAAAATAATTTTTTCACACGAAAAACCGAATGGGGTGAATTTCACCCCACAACACCAAACATGTAACATAAGTTCAGCACACCAACGCCGGGTTAAATAATTCAAACATAATAGCTGTATTTCAGGTTTCTACATAAGTAGCTTTCTATTCGTTCTCATCCAACCCCATTCCTCTCTAAAATTTTCGAAAGACTCACACATCTCTAAACCACCAACAACAGATCAACTGCGACATTGTATATCGCAGAGTTAGGGATAACCCATATTCAGAGATGCTCTCAATATATTTTCAAAAGCTAGCAGAATCACATAATATGTTTCACTAACCTAACCTCATAAAATCCCAATTAACACTATCAAGAAGCTCATTGATTTCAGTGTAAGATGCTCTCTCAAAAATCATATCTGAAACAAACACTTTGATTCAATCTGATGAAAGTGAAGCCAATGGGAATAACCAAGCGTACGATGTGTGTCAACAGGTAACAGAGACTCGGCCTCAGTCACCAAAAACAAACAAGAGTCGCTGTGCAGAACTGAATTTAGAATTACCTAATTTACCTTTTTATTGATTAGATTTAAAGAGCTACAAGACTCATTAAATACTTATTCAGATGGTTAGGTAAGAGAAAATTTATTTATTACCGTACTTTAACACGTACCGCTATTATCCAAGTTGATGATGTCGATGATGAGAAGATTAAAATCGCCAAAGATGCTTAGGACAGCATTGCCATGATAAGATCAGAGTATGTTTCGATAGGACCCCTACGACTTATAAAACGTTTAAGGACTTCTAAAAATGTGGGGTGGACAAATCAGATGCCAATTCAATATGTATACATTTAGTTGCTAGACATACAAATAAACATACATAAGATTTTTGTGTTTTAATATCTCTATGTCTGGTTAGAGTTATCATAAAAGGGCCTCAAAAATCAACTCCAGGTTTTAGTTGAGCGGTAACTCTAACACAAGGGAGATTAGTCATCATAGGGTATAATGGTTTAGGTCGAAATTTAAAACAATAATTGCATGATCTAACTCTTTGTCGAATAAAACTACGCGATACTTTCCAATATTGTTACGAACTATTGAAGATAATAAAAAGGTACCTGCATGCATGTATTTTTATGTGAGAAGTCAACGGGAATTGTCCCAAAATGTTCTTTTTTAAGAATGAGAAATGGGTGCTTCTGATCGACACCTATTTGAGCGTGCATTAATCTACCTCCCACGCGAACAAGGCCATCTGAATCTATAAAGGGAGCCAATTTACGAAAAGAATAAGGTACTGACTTTTTTGTTCTGAGGCCTACTATGAAAACCTTGAAATATACGCTTTGAACAACCTTCATGAGATATTTTTCACTTTTATCTAAATGTTCAACAGTGATATCTTTTGCAAGGGGTAAAAGTTTAAGAAATCTCAAGACATATAATGTACTTCTGAGCAACTTTGAATAGAAAGAGAAACGACATAAAAAATCATAAATAAAATTCTGATCAGGTTCATTCACCAACTAAAACACTTTCCATTGCTTGCAATGGCCAATGTTCAAACGATTCTCTGAACCAGTTTGGTCCTACTAACCATTTTTCGCTAGTCAAAAGAATTTCTGAAGGTGAAATACCTAAAGTTATAAGATCAGCAATATTTTGTTCTCCGGGCACCAAAAACCAACTACTGCGGGGAATATTATCTTGAATTTTTGTAATGCGATTGGCAACAAACATTTTCAATTCATGAGAAGAATGTGATAACTCAAAACAATTTTTGAGCCACTACAAGCCAAAACACTATCAATTTTACAGCGCAAATCATAAAGAGATATGACATATTTGAGTAATTTGCACAACAAAAGAGCTGCAGATAATTCCAAACGAGGCACTGATATAGTTTTGAAAGGTGCAATTTTAGATTTTGAGCAAATTAAGTTGACATGTACGACATTATGACTTTCGACTTATAAATAAACTGCCGCACCATACGCAACTTGACTAGCATCTCCAAAACCAATCAGTGTTAGTTGTGCCTTTTCTACCACACCTAGTCATCTAGGTACCGCAATTTGATTTAGAAGTGGTAATCCAATCTCAAATTGAACCCAACTATTTAATAAATGATCAGGCACTTCTGAGTCCCATTCTTATTTTATCGACCATTACTTTCGAATAAATAGTTTTGCGTACAACACGACAGGTCCTAATATCCCTAGCGGGTCAAAAATCTGACTTATATGCGACAGTATTGTTCTTTTGGTATAAGTTTTATTTGAACCAGTACTTAAATTGACACTAAAAGAAAAATTATCCAATTTTGAATGCCACTGAATTCCCAAAACTTTCAACATTTCGTTGTCAAAGCTTATAGTTTGAGTTGAACGGCTTGTATGCCATTTAGTGATTTTGAAAACACCAGATTGAAAAGCGATACTATGTCAGAGTAGAGTTTTTGAGCTTCATCTAAACTTTCTATGCTACAAACTAAATCATCCATGTACATGCAGCGTAGTACAATATTTGAAGCTTCAGAATAGTTCTGAGCTTCGTCTGAGGCTAATTGTTGGATGACCTCAGCAAAATACATAAAGTCGCTATATCAGTGCAGGAGCCACATAAACAGGGAACAATATCAGTACTTTTCGAGTCAGATTTATTTGAATCCAAAAATCCTCTCGATGAGATTGGTACTGCATATTCATTCTCTTCGACAAAGTTTTGATGGATTCGCTTCAATGTGGGTACGATTTTATCGGTGACGTAAGAATTAACGAAAAACGTACGTCTTCTTACGTTTTCTTTGCTGATTCTCTTCTCTTTTTATCGGGAGTTGAAAAACTCTTATTTTAGCCATCTTCAATCTTCTTCATTTCGCTCGAAATTTTTTGCACATTTCGCAAACCTACTCCTGTTGCGAGCTCTACTTTTTTCAAATAAATTAGAGGTTCATTCTGCATTCCCTTCTCGTTTCATGAAATGAATGACATTGGCAACTACACTCCCCACAAAAATTGTCGCATCACCCTACTTTTACGACAATACTATATAAACTTTTAGGTTGGTCATTCAAGAGTCGCTTGGTAACTTTCAGAAGTGTTAAATAAGAATATATCATTCAAAAGAGATGAGTTTATGATGGAAAATATCAACAATTTTCGAGTTAATGAAAAATTTAAAAATTCTACCCTCTTCAAACATTCGCGAAGAGATCAATCAACTAGCATCGAATGGTTACTATTCATTTTCAAAATGGAGTGTTTCCTCCCCGGGCCCTAATTACTGCCAGTATACGTCTCGTAAGCCCCTCAAACAAATTTTGGATGTACTCTTGAGTCACTGAGTTCCAAATTTCAGGAAGCAGATTTTCTAGTTGTTGGAGTGTTCTACAAGGCATCTTACGGTGCTGAATTTGCCACCCCATGTTGTCCCAAACATGTTCTATGGGATTCAAGTCGGGACTTCTGGCTGGCCATCTTAAAATATCAATTTCGTCATTTTGCAGAAATTCTATAACTACTCTAGCTGCATATAAATGAAGTTTTTGCCAATCAATGGGCCAAAGAGTACAACATGGGGTTCAAGGATATCTGCGATGTATCTGACCGCTGTAATTCTTCCATTGTTCATTAGGACTAACTCAGTTCGACCATGGAAAGAAATGCCTCCCCACACCATTACTGAGCCCCCTCCGAAGTGGTCGGTTTGCCGGATATTGCATTGCTGATACTGTTCCCCAGGTCGTCTGTATACAGGCATGCGTCTATCATGCGAAACTAGACAGAACCTGGACTCGTCGGAAAAGAGATCATTCGACCATTCTGGAATACCCCAATTTGCCTGTTCCCTCGCAAACTGAAGTCTTGCAGCACACTTAGTCGGATATCGTCTTCTTTGAGCCTGTTCCTAACAGTTTGCAATGAAATATGCACATTTTTGGAAAGTTTAAGTTCATTTTGTAGCATTCAGCCGTACAGTTCCGAACTCTTAGTGCAGTTAAACGAAGCCAACGATCATCAACTGGTGTTGTTATCCGATTTCTTCCCTGTCCGGTCCTTCTTCCATATTCCCCTGTTTCGTGGTAGCGATTAATTGCTCTTAAAAAAGTGCTTGGGTAAAATTCAAACAAGTTAGCCACGTAACGTGGGCTTCGCCCCTCCTCTAGATATATTGCAATTCCTACCACTTCATGACCACTCAAATAGCGTCCAGGACGTTCAGCAGCCATTATAATAAATTCAAAAATTCGAAAATCAAGAAGAAACACAGAAAACTTGCATTAATTTAGCGTGAAAACTGAAGAGAAATTGAATGAATACTGATAGTCAAATAAACTCATTCTTGTTTCAAACGTGTTTGAGATCATATGGACACAAATGTTACTACATAGATATGATTTTTTTCCCTCGTATGTCCAAAAACATATGTTGACAAAGAAACTGCGATCGAGCTAATTAATCGATTGTGGAATTCAGAATACCAGGTGTGTGTATTTCCCATGATTGCCTCTCAATTTTTTTCCTTTCGAATTTGAAACGGACACTATCCTCACCAAAACTTAGAAATATTGAAATGAAATTTGCAAGATTCGGTCCTGTTCGCTTGGCTCTTCCTAAAGCTTCAAAGGTTCATTGAGAACTGAACCCTTGGCCACGAGACCGGCAAAGTAAACACGCTACAAGGGGAAGGGCTACTTCACCCACACAGATGTTCTGGTCGACCAGTATAGATAAACTTACTTAATTCACTTTACTACACTTTTTCATCGCGTAATATATTATTTATATGGAAAAACTTTCCTCTGACTATGAATTTTCAATTCTATTGAATATATCAGATATGACCAGCTATCTCAACAAACGATTTCGTCCATCGATTAAAATCAATGAAATCCTATTTTATTTATCCAAACTATAAAACCGGCAACAGTTCAATCGAGACTTCGATCTGGCAGTGAACCGCTGAACTGAACAATATAGCGTAGCACGTTCTTGAAAAATGCTGTTGTATAAGGTCGTAGTCTTATAGTAAGGTGGAATAAGGAAAGCCTCGCCTAGGAGAGGTATTTCTACTTTTTACATTAAGTGCACAATTTTTTAAAATACTTTATCCAATAGTAGATTGAATATTCACCGTGGCAATGAAGCAAGCAATATGGCCTTGGGAACAACGCGACATAAGAGAAAAGAACAGCGATCAACCGATTCTATCGTTCCGTAATTCGAAGCCATTGGCAGAGCATTGAAGAAACGGATAGAATCAATTTTTATTCAAAATAATAAGTCAAGAGAAAACAATGGTGATCCCGAAGTATATCACCCTCACATAATAAATAAAAAAAAGAAAAACAAATATGTGTTGAAGTTAATAGTGAAAGAGATTCAAATATTATAATTTCAACGGGTTTTAGTAATTCGTGGTGTATTAGAAAACCGTCTTTTCCAATTCGTAATTCAAATGATTTGATAAGTGAAATAGAAAATATTGACATTCCAAATAATGCAAAGTTAGTCTCTTTTCATGTCCAGAATTTGTTTCAAGTATTCCACCGAAAGATTCGTATAATATAATCAATAATTTGTTAACACAAAATATGACGAATCCACGAATTAAATACGACATTATGGCTTTATTAGATGTTTGCATATCTCAAAATTATTTTTTATTTAACGATTGTTCTAATAAAAGTGGGACTTGTAATGGGAAACCCCTTGAACCCTCTTTTAGCAGAAATTTTCATGAATATTATAGAAAAAACTATTCATAAACACCCGCTCAGTAAACGTTTCCTATATTGTACATTATTGTGTGTTTCACAGGAACAAACAGACAGTTCACTCTATTCGAAAATTTATCTGAAATAGAACAGAACAATTCGATCAATTTCCTATACCTAACAATAACAAGGTCAAATAATAAACACCAGTTTTCAATTTATCATAAGCCTTCTTATACAGATATCACAATTCATTATACATCTGCACATCCTTACCAACATGAAGTTGCAGCATTTAATAGCTATATACATAGACTCTTGAGCACACCGATGTCTAATGATAATTATTTTAAAGAATTGAATTTGATAAAACAGATCGCAATAAATAATGGTTATGATGCAAATTTAGTTAGCAGCATATTATATAAGAAAAAACAAAAATTAGCTTTACAACATATATATCCAATCGGTGAACAAGACAAGAAATTCAATAGTTTAACATATATAGGCAATATTAGCAATAATGGGAAATCTCTTCTTAAAAATTCAAATTTAAATATAGTGTTCAAAACATCAACAAATTTAGGTTCATTTATCAGAAATTATAAGTCTCCAATTAATAAAGAAAATAAATCAGGTGTTTATAGATTGGATTGTGCAGATGTAAATTGTAAATAAAGGTAGAACAGGAAGAAATTTCAATGTTAGAATCTCTGAACATAAACGCAGTTTCATCAATGGAAAAACCGATTCAAATTATTCAAATCATCTCAGGGAAAATAGTCATTCTTTCAATTCAGAATTTAAAATCCTACATTCTGCGAATAGAGGTATAAAACTCAACCACTGGAAGTACTTGAAATTAACCGATTTAGGTATTCACCGGAAATTCTTAATGATCAGGTAGACGTAAATAGCTCACCCTTATTAAATTTATTTCCTAACCACTAGTTCAAATACAGAGTTCTGAGTGGATTGCCCCTTTTGCATATATAAGTATATGTTAGTAGTAAGATATATTTATCGTATTCATTCGCTCTTGACAAAGATACTGTGTATCGAAACGCGTCCAGCATTCAATAATATATTTTAGTAGAAATCATCGTTTACTTGTATTTATTAGAAAATGCCCCACGAAATCCCTATCATTGGTCTCATCAACCAGGTTAGTCACAGATGATAATAGCTGAAATAGTGATAACATTGAACGTCCCAGCAAGTAATCTAACCTAACGCAACCTACTGCAGTTTTCGTTCTTGTTAAATCAGATATCACATATCATCTACCATATCCAATAAAAATCTACCGGAACTATACATATAAGTTTATAAACTACAAGAATAGAAAACACTACGCGCGAGTAAAGTGGAAAATTTAGACCTGATTACTTTATTGCTGACATTTGCCTCTAAGTAAATTGAACCAAGTAAATAAATTTATACAGAGTGTTTCCTGTAAAACGCCAATCGCAAAATTTTCCATCCGATGATTATGACTGGGACCGACAAGCCCTTCAGCCGATTTGTCGGTTTTAAAGAGACCGATTAGTCGGCCAAGCCGATCGCGGTTCCGTAACTGTTCGTTTACAGCTGATCGTCGCGAAAGTATCAAACGCCTCCTGCGAACGTGTCGGAACCTCTTTTGTTTTGCTTTTGTGAAGATCTGAGCAGTGTTTTTGTGTGAAAACATATTCTTCTGTAAAGATAATACTATTAATGTTCATTTCTCTGAAAGAGCTTTATTCAAATTTAATCACGTCAAAAAGAAAATCTCGTGTATGGATGTTTTTCGAACAGTTGGACAATAATTTTCTCGAATTTAAATGTATCCAATGCCAAATGATAGTTTCTCGTGGTGCGCAGGGAATAACGGCAAGTACGAACAAGCATATTAAGTAATGACATCCAACACTGGCCTATCCGTTGGGTGCTGCTATCAAATGACGACTCGTCCCATTCGCAAATCCAAGTAAAGAACTACCTACAGCAGTGCCTACTCCGTCAACTTCAGTATCATCAGAAGTCAGTTTATGTCAAAAAAGGCAACAAAATATTGAATATAAATTTGCTATACAATGATCACGTGAAGACTCAAGATTGAGAGATCTCAATAACAGGTCAGGAAATTTGAAATATTGAGATTATGCATTCATTTCGTGACGCAGTATATTTCACAGAAAATATCATTCCCGTAACTTTACGAAGAGACTGAATACAAAGACGAATGATGAGAGCAGCTTCAATTTCAGTCACTACTGGCATGTGAACAAACATAAAAAACAAAGAAGATTTTTCGAACTTTAGAGTTCACTGGTTGGAGGATAGTTTCAAATATCATCGTATAGGAGATGAAACATTTTCCTGGAACACACCGCCAATGATATTAAAACTGTTCAGAACAAATTCCAACTTTGTGGGATATAACCATAATTCACGCCGTTATATGAGACAAGAGCAGAAGTAAGCCCACATCAATCGACGATTTAGTTTTTAGGAGACTATTTTGTTAAATACATGCTCTCCAAATGGTAATCAATACTGAAACATAATACCATGGCACAATTACTGATAAAATCGAGAAGAATTGTGTCAAAACTTCATGACTTGCAGTAAGAACTAAATTTATCAGATTACTTGTCCAGGACGTTTAAACGAGATGAAATTTCACAACCTATATGTTACCTCGCCTTTCCGAACAAAAAATAACTCAAGCATTGAATTGCTCGAGCCATTTGAAGAGATTACCAATATTATAAATTCAAGCTGCTTCGGTATTTGAAGTAATACCTGACCTCACAAAAATATCTAGAAATTAACTATGATGGAAAAGAAGGAATCATGGAAATGAAAGTCGTGATGGAAAATTATTTGAAGAGTAGGTTTAACGTGGACCATAGTAAAGTGTTCACCCTAGCTACAATGTTCGATCCAAAATTCGAGCAATAGTTTTTCGAAGCAGAGAATCTCATCAGCATTGGATCTCAGTTTTATTAGACTTTCTGGAAAATAGTTTGAGTGATGCAAGAGCGGGTGTCTAAGATGATCTACAAGACACCTCAATCGGTAAAGACACCACAGTAACAACAACAACCAGAAATTTTTGGCAATGCTACTTAAAATTTGCAAGAAGAAAAATAAAAGATATTAAAGATGACACCTCAAGGGTAGCCCATGAACAGTCCCACTGTGAGTTACCAATGATAAAGAGCAATAATATCCTGAATTATCGCGTATCGCTAAAGTATCCCTTTGTTATCCCGCAGGTTCTGTTTACAACGAAAGGCTCGTCTCAGAGGGGACAAAAAAAAATCGATTGCTGCCAGAAAGAGTAGAAGCTTTAGTCTTTGTAGATCATAATTCGCATTTGATCAAAAAATATAACAATTTATAAAAATATAAGGAGATAATGATATTTTTGATTGTTACAATTGACACTCTGTCGGAAGTTCAAAATATTGGAGAAAAATTTAAGAATATATGGAGCCTTTGAAAAACCAAAGCTATGGAACAAAGGTTCTATGATTATGAAGAATTGGATCTGCTCTTATATGTACAAGAAAATCAAAAAACGTAGGTGAAGAAATATCACTAGAGAGATATAAATAATCACTCGAATTTTCGAAGCAATACTTTATCTATTGCTTCCAAAAGATAAAATTTGCTGGTACTCTGAGACAAGTAGCACCAATTCTTGACCTCAATTAATTAGTGGTGTAATGAAAATCTCATCCTCATCCTGTAAATATCACAAAAACCGAAATCAAGGAGCGTCAGATCTGGTGAACAGCAGGCCACTACACGGGTCTATTTGTTCGTATCCATTCTTATCCAACTGAAGCCTTTAGCTAACTAGTATTTACATCAGCATTATGTATCGAAATGCCATCTTGCTGGAGTATGTTTCATCAATATACCAGCTGAATATTGTCAAGAATGTCTCCAAGATATTGAAATGATATCATACCGCACTCAATTACACGTAAAAGTTTTATTACTGTTAATATCACAACAAATATTCACGCTTAACTCATTCCAATTTTTCTTTAAATACATATCGTTATGTTCCTCGACTACAGCATAGTTATTGCGGTTGAAGATGCCATTATTGGTGAATGAACATTCATTGGTCCATATAATTTTTCTTCCAAAATTGTGATTTTATTGTATTGCGTTCAGATTTTCTAAAACATTAACAATGAAAGGTTTGAACTTTGTTTGCTTGAAATTCTGTGCAAGTTCTGTACTGATAATTACTTATTTAGTGCTATCTATCTAACTGACGTTCTTATAATGTTGTTTATCTTCTTTGAATCTACGTTCTGTAAGTTTTGTTACCTACATATCTTCTTAAATTCACCTCCAGCCTTTTAAACTTCCTGACTTGTTGCAGAATACCGTTAGTAAAACGCGCAGCATAAGTAAAAGCGGTTTGATTCGAGCTTTTATTACATTCAAAATAACACTGCATCATATCTTTTCTTCATTACTATTCATTTTTTTATTTATATACTTTAAGCAATACTAAAAGTCCATAAATTAATAGATGTCAATATCGTCAACGAAATAAAAATGACATTTATAATAATTTATTACTATATATGCTCTAATTAAATATCAATGTTCCACAACCTATAACTATAATAGTTTAAAAGATAGACCGGGGTCTAGTGTGTATTCATCCTAATTGATCTGAAAAAAGAGTTTGATACAGTAATTCACGATCTAATGCTATCTGTTCTGGAGGCAATAGGTAGGACTTCAGTGGCTTTCGTTGAGGACTATCTATCAGGTCGGGTACAATGCTTGTTCACACTGTAGATGTGGCAAATTCTGTGATGTATGTTGGGGGGTGCCTCAGAACTTCATCTTAAGCCCAGCGCTGTTTTTAATCCACATCAAATCAACTGCTCCGATACCCCTGAAAGGACGTATATAGCTGTACACTGACGACACCTATTTGCTGTGTTTAGTAGATAATAGAGCTAAGTTGGAAGAGGATGTCAGACATGATCTCAATATAATTCGAAATTGGCTTAGTTATTTTAAGCTGGCTTTACATATTGAAATCTAAATAGTTGATAATATCTTAAAAGGAACACTGGCGACAGGTAAGTCTCTCAATTGAAGTCAAGGTCAAGGTTTACACATTGACACCAAGTTAAGTTGGGAACATCACATTAGTCATATCTATGAAAAAATTATACCAGCTGTTGAAGTTTACGAAAGAGTTTCTCAATACCTCAGCACTCACAATAAGAACCTTATTCGCTTTTCATTAATCCACTGTCATCTAAACTACCTGCCACTTTGACTGTGTACTAGTGAGAATAGGATGAACCTCTAAAAGTCCTTCAGAATAGGACAATTATGAGAATTTTCAATATATACTCACAGTGTTGACGAAATGGAATCACCTCGATTATTCAGTTAAGCTTTAATAATGTATCCTATAACTACATAATAATAGTCAACTTCGCACCTGTCCCATGAAAACATTTACAGATCAGAAAATTCTGATGGCTGAAGGAATCTGAAGATACAACTCACTTCAAGGAACGTAAGAAGACTGATTTTTGGTAGCTTGTTGTCGCAAGCAAGTTCAGTTTGTATTCTTATTTTTTTCTTTTAATTATTTATTTGTTTTGTCACTCAGGTTTTCTCAACTCAGGCCGATTAAGTAACATAATTGGATTTTTTCTTTCTTAGAATAGAAAAACCCTGTTCCTAACGAATATATTGATAAAATATATATAGTAAAAATTGTGATGCTTATTTGCTGTATGTCCTATAATTATTTTCAATTATTCAGGGTATTCCATAAGAGACATTTCTTCCTTAGTTATGTTTTTTGAACGTTCTATGTTTGTCCTCCTGTTTGAACGTGATAGCCCAAAATGTTATGAGTTTCTTCAAATTAGTGTACGCCTTAACTAAATTATTTTTGAATTAATCGACATACATCTCCAGTATCTCTGTAATCGTCTTGGAATTTCAATTTCAATACCGAATTGTGCTCATGAACCTTAATATCCATGAACCATAAGTAATTATTGATACAGCTATGTAGGATGTTCTGTGATGGATATCAATTTTGATTAAATTGAAACTTTTCTTTCTTCAAATAGAACATCTGTTAAAAAATTAAGAGAACATGTGATATTGTTTTATTTGGGAAAACTCACTGAAATTACCAGAATAACCGATTATGCCGATGGTGAAACATGGAGGATGAAATAACCAGAAATGTCTTAATTGAATCTCAAACTCTGGCAATCAAAAGATACTAGTTTCTAGGCCCGCGAGGTACAGAGACGAAAAACATCAAAAGAGATCCAATTTTTACTATTAGAAGATTCATCACATTGTATTCGACAAACGAAAAGGTCATCAGACCATAAGAATCGATGTCATACGATACCAGGAACAATAAAATTACAAACTCTTTGACCAATTTCACTCTCAGGATCTTATGAGCAATGCAACTAGTCTAATACCTAGATGCTCCAAACTTTAACAACAAATAAATTAGAATTGCTATTTTTCTGACTAATCTTATGAGTTCAGGTTAATTCAAAACTTCCTTGTTAGCAGCAATTTCATCATTTCCTAGGATTTCAATGAGATTTATTAATTACTGAATTCCATATGCTTGTCTATAGAATGTCAACCCACATTCAATCACATTCAAATCCCTCTGCTCTCTTGTTTTCATTAGTATTTTACAATAGATTGTCATATAAAAGGGAACAAAGTTAGGTTAGAATTAATATTATAGCTACCGACACAAATTTCAAACATCAATAATAGTTAGCAATGTGCAGTTGAACACAGGCAACGGTTTATGATATTGCTGAACACATATTCGCAAATCTTTTATAGAACTTCGAGTTGCAAAACTTGACAACTCGTTGACGTCAATTCATAAATGAACCATTTTTTCAGGGGAGCATTTCGCCCCCTACCCTTAACACCCTAGGTAATGTGTGATTCCTAAAAGTTTCAAAAATATTTATTTTTCTCTCGATGAGTCATTTTTGCAAATTATTTTTTTACAGTATGCGCATATTAATATTCCAAATAAATCTAGGGAAATATCGATGTCATATTATACAAAATGAATATGAATTCTTTAATTGAATAATGAGGTTTAAATCTTCATTATATTGACAAACTTATGACGAGTTTCACCACACTTGGGCTTCTTCATATAAGTAGTACATTTAAAAGATAATGTGCCTTATATATTACATTGGTAAAAGCAGGTACTTAGCTCGAAAGGAAGAAAATCCAAAAGGGTTGCTTTTTTCAAGAACTGAAAATATTAAATAATGGTGACTAATTTAGGTCTGATTGACGATTATGTAAATTTCCGGAATTTTTCAGTATACTGATTTTCAATACTTTCCATTAGTTTAGTTTCAATCTTTCATTTTCATTATGTAAATTACCAAAATTATTCAAAATTATGGTTTTGTCAAAATTGCGTTTATGTTCTGATATCCTAATTTTGAATTGTTTATGAACACCTGATTTGTTTCCTTTATGAATTTAAGATCAACAGTTTGAATTTGACATTGTATTCAGTCTGGATTTACCAAAATAAGTTAATATATTATATTTCTGATTAGTCTTTTTAACACTAGAAAAACTTCATGGATTGCATGTAAAATTATTTACGAGAAAGCGTACTGTCGATTATACTAGAATTATAATCATTTTTGACCACTATTTTTAAAATATTGACCACTTTCAAACAATTATTTTCTGACATTAGTATCGTAGTGTGTTTATGTATCATACTGTTGAGGGCAGCTGTTTTATGTTGATGTGAATGTGAGGGAGAATTGTAACTGGTAATACAAACTGATAATCTCATTAACTTTTTAGAATTAACTATAACCAAAATTGACCACAGATACGATTTTTCTATTTTTCATAAACCATCTTAAACAGACCATTCACAATTCTTGCGCACACCCATATCAACATTAAATAACTTTTTATAACAGATGATACATAGACTTACTCCCATTCGAATGCACTTGGTCTCATTGAGGAGCCTGGAGGAGAGTATTCTGAAGACTTCGGCGGAACCTTGAGGGTACTTTTAAATACCCACTTCCTGGACTCGAAAATACTCCCCATCAACAACACCCAACAACAGGAGCTAGAACTGTATAGCTTCAGTAGGGAAAGCAGAAATCTAGCGGGCCGAATCTTCACCCTAGATAGGGTAAAGTGGGCCACCAAAAGCATCAAACCCTACAAATCACCAGGGGCGGACGGAATCTATCCGGTCATGTTGCAAAGAGGCAACACATATACAAAGCCAGCTACTCACTGGGCTACATACCGCAGTCATGGATGAAAGTCAAAGTATTATTTATACCGAAAATGGGCTAGAGGTCTCCGGATGAGCCTAAATCATATCGCCCGATTAGCTTAACCTCCTTTCTCCTAAAATCAATGGAGAAAATTCTCGACAACCATATGAGAAGTTTCATAAAACTTCATAAATAACAATTTGCCCACCAACCGGCAAGTCTACAATTAATGCCTTACACGATCTAGTCAAATAAGTGGAAGGAGCACTAGAGGCTAAAGAAATAGCCTTAGTTCTATTTGGAGACATTGAAGGAGCCTTTGATAATACCCCTATACATCCTTTCGCAATGGTGCAAACAATGAGGGTATCAAATGGATCAAAGAAATGCTCAAAAGCCGGATCATAACGGCCACTTTTAGAGACACCGAAATATCGGTGTCAGCAGTGAAAGGATCCCCTCAAGGAGGTGTCCTATCGCCGCTACTATGGTCAGTAGTTGTTAATGGTATCTTATAAAGACTGAACAACGCTGGCTTCAACGCACAAGGCTATGCTGATGATCTAGTTATCATCATTAGGGGAAAGCATGATGGAATCTCATCGAACATGATGCAAAAATCCCTTAACATCGTAAATGAATGGTGTGCTGAAGAGGGACTCAGCATCCATCCAGACAAAACCATTCTTATTCCATTCACAACAAGACGTAGAAATTTGAACTTAAAGCCCCCCTTTCTGAATGGACATACTCTGAAATTTTCGGAACAGGCTAAGTATCTAGGGTTAACCCTAGATCAGAGACTCAACTGGAATTTACACAGCTGCTGGAATCCCACCCACCGGACCTGAACCGTTTTGCGGTCTAGGTAAGCTGCACAGACGTCAAGAACTGAAACGATGGGAAGCATCTAGCAAAAAAGAATACTGAAGGAAAACTCCAGGCCAAAGGCAAGCGAAAATGTTCATTGACTATTCGCCAAAGAAGACATAACAGCTTCTCGATCTCTCTAGGGACGAGTTGAGGATCATAACCGGCCTCCTTACAGGACACTGCCCACTGAGATATCATCTCAATAAAATGGGCAAATCGGTAACGGCAACATGCAGAATGTGTGGAGAAGGCGATGAAACTGCCGAACATATTCTTTGCAGTTGCATCGCAACTGTCCGTCAAATACATATAGACTTCTGTAGCGACATACTAGAGCCGCACGAAGTAAAAGCGATAGCTCCCAGGGAGATTCTTAATTTTGTTAGGGATCTAGATATCTAGAATAAAAAGGGTTACGAACAAAAGATCAATTTGGTCGTAGTTCTGAAAGGCTTGCAAAACCAGTCGACCCCCAAGAATGTAATGTAATGTAGACTTACTACGATACCCATATCAGAAAATACTTTTTCAAAAGATCTAAATTTTATGAAATGAAAGGCGGTCAATAATGGTTATAATTCTAGTATGATTTAAGTATGTGTTCTCGTTAACAATTTCAACATGCGATTCATGAGATTTTTCCTAGTGTTGAACAGACTTATCAAAAATATAATATATTAGCTTATATTGGTAAACCCAGCCTGAACTTAAATTTTTCTTTCCATCGCATTATTCGAATATAGCATTCAGAACGAAAAACTCTCTGGGGAGCTATATTAAAAAACCAAATATTCATAAAAATACAAATCAAGTGTCCATAAACTCTCTTGTAGAAGTTGTGATAAAATTTAAAACATCACAACTCATGAAAATTTCAATATTGGACAAAATCGGATTTTCACTATGCAAATCATTTACTAGAAGAAAACCCTACTTTCAATAATGATTTTGGTATTTTACATAATGGAAATAGTTAAGTAATCAATAATCAGAAAATTCTGGAAATTTACTCATATGTCAATAGACCTAAAATCGTAAAATCTCTTCAGTTCTTCGAAGAAGCAATCCTATTTAGATTTTCCTCATATTGAGCCGAGTACTAGCTTTCAGCAATGGAATATGAATAAGGTATTATCATTATACTCCTTATTTGAAGAAGCCACAGTGTGGTGAAAAGCTTCATCACTCTATCAATAGAGTAAAATTTGAACAACATAGTCTCATTTAATCAAATATTTATATCAATTTTCATCAGATACTTGCATCTATACGTATTGTAAGATGCAGCATCCGATACAGGAGTTTTTTTCAAATAAATCTAGATGATTCTTCAAAAAACCATCTTTAAATTGAGTTTATTATCTGATTTTTCGTGTCAAACACAACAAAAGTTCTTCAATATAATAAAATGATTATGGAGAAACAACATTCAAGAAGAGAAGATATTAAAAGCTATTATTATACTCCAAGCTGGTAGCTCACTGGAGAAGTATCTAAAATCGTAGAAAGGGGTACCCAATTATGATCAATCAGTAATGATAGTGAAAGAACACCATACAGGTCATTACAGGAGAATCACTTACTCCCTCTTAGGACATGTATTTGATTTTACAAGCCAGGGAAAATCGTACTACCGCAGCTTCCCAACTGGTTCAAGAGTTGTCTTGAGCACATAATGTACATATTTCTAAGAAAACTCGGTTGCACGGTAGTCAATTCTACTCCTGACGCTCTTTAACACATTGCGTGCCAAGCCTGTATCAGGAAACTAGCCTGAGGGGCCAAACCTTTTTTATGTGTCATTTATGTGTATTTTATATCGAAATAAAAGTGTTTTTGTCTCTTCAGTGTTTTTATTTTGTTTTTAGTAATTTTGAATTTTTTTTGCGCGCTCATAAACACCTCAAAAAAGCCAAGGGAACACTTAGCAATATCTTTAGAATATGAATTTGATGATTCGAATTTATAGAAATCTTTCGGTTTTGTTAGGATGTATTGTATATAATGTATTCTCAAGAAAACAAAATATTATTTGAATTCTCCAAAGCACCTATTAAAAAAAATTGAAATTTGAAAATGACGAAATTTGGTAAAACACAAAAAAAATCCTGAACTAATATTTTCGAAACGATATGGAAGCACTTATATTTTTCAGTACCCAGAAGGTCCACCTCTGTTATTAATGACACCTTGGCATCGTCGCGGCATGCTCAAAATTAAATTGTCTATTACATTTTGGCCTAAGTCATTCCAAGCCCCCTGAACTGCTAATCGAAGCTCCTGTTCATGATGGAAGACGTTTTGACGCAGGAGATTTCTTTTTAGGGTGTCCCACACATGCTCGATAGGATTTAGATCTGGGAAGCACGATGGCCACGGTAGAAGATCGATATCATTCTCTTCAAGAACGTTCAAGACAACTCTTACACGATGAAGAGGGGTGTTATCTTGTTGGAAGAGTGGATTTTGACCCATTGTTTGGAGATACGGTACCACTACAGGTAAAACTATCTCATTTGCGTAAAAATTTTCCGTGAGGTTGTTCTGTATGAAAACGAGGTCAGTTCTTCCACCAAGGCGTATACCTCCCCAAAACACCACTGACCCGCCTCCCTGTCTAATAACTTCCCGAGCATGCTGGAGACGGTTTTGCTTTCCAGGTTCCCACCATATTCGAATTCTTCCCGAATCGGGATAATAACTAAATCTAGATTCATCACTGAAGAGAACTGTAGCCCACCTCTCTTGATCCCAGTTTACGTATTCTTGGCACCAAGCTAAACGAGCAGCGCGATTACCATGGGTCAGTTGTGGAACTCTTAAAGGACATCTGGAGTGGAGTTGACCTTCGTGCAGTCGATTTCTTACAGTTTGATCAGAAATTTGTACATTATGAACTCGTGATAGCTCTTGAGCTAATTGAGATGCTGTGGTAGTACGATCTCTTCTGGCTTGTAAAACCAAAAATCGGTCTTGGACGACTGTAGTAATCCTGAAACGACCTGTATGGCGTCTACGCTACCTGTTTCATTGAAACGCTATCATAAATGGTTTATGACACTTGGGCTACTTCCCAGAACCCTGGATACTTCCCAATAGAAAAGTTTTGTCGAATGAAAATATTTTCTGAATATTCTATTTCTTCGTACATTCTTTTCAAGAAAAAAGAACTTGGAGTTTTTAAAAATCATGTTTTTTTCAGAAGATAGTTACTCCAATTTGATATTAGTTATGGTAGTTATGTTTTGAGAGGCGGTCCTGCCAGGAATCTAGTTTTCAAATATTCAGTCAGAGGTATTATCACACGAAAAAATTGTAGAAGTTAAAGAACTGTTAGTAAAAATTCAAATGATATCCAATTTTTTTAGAGATACTCCTGTTTCTGGGGATGTTTTTGGGTCGGTCTTTTTGGAATAGGCTATGGCATGCAAGGTGTATAATAAATGACAACAGTTGTTTTTATCATTTGTATTTTCCATCATACCATGAATGAAATTCAATTCTCATATCAGAATACGCCCTACACCACATAGCAAAGGCTTTCACTTTCTCTCACCTTTTCACCTCATTACTGTTTCGCTTGGGACCCAACACTCGTGGGGCGTATACTTCCCTGCACACAGAGCCTGTCTGGCTCCGACTACTGCAGTGATGTGGAAAACTGAAATCGAATTAAACATAACAAGCTTATAGCTTTGTATTGAATCATTTTCATAACTCTATATCTCGAAGGTTAACCCCTTGGTGCCGGATTCATATATACCATTCGCGCCTGCGCTATATACGAATCCAGGCTGGCCGCTCGCGATACTGATCTTGACGGGCGATGCGAAGCTGTGCGCTATGAAAATTAGAGAAATGTGCATTTCGGATTGTCTGCAGTCAATATAACGAACAGACATAGTTTTCGAATTCACAAATTGCACTGGTTTGTCATCATATTCTGTAGAATAATATAGTAGTTCATAGAACTAACGGCATTTTCGGAGTCTTCATAATTCTAGTAACCCTAATTCACATCACCCTTTCATCATATGAATCTTATTAGATCGAACTTTACTAAGACTTGACCAGAATTACTTAACTAGAGTTCCTATATGTCGACGCCAATCAAGACAAAATGCAAATCCAATATCAAGACCACAGATATGCTGTGCTAAGAATAGAGAGACCCCACCATCATAATTTGTGGTCATGGTTTTCATCAGTTCATTTCTGTGAGGTATGTAGCATCACTTTATATTTCGACTATTAATCGTGTGATGCGTAGGGGTGCATGACCGTATGCAGCGAACACTTACGTATGATGTGTACATCAGAAAAGAATTAAGATGTTGCTCATTACTCGAGAAAATGGGGTATTCTGAAAAATAAGTATCAGGTGAAACGCTTTTTAGGACCTGTCCGAGATTTTGTCAGCTAAAATTCAATTAAATATTATGAGTTTTATTCAATTCTGTTTCCACTGTGTAGGTATGAGGGATAAATATTTTGAGGAGAATCTCTCAATTTCAATGGATTTCTTGTTCATCAGGTTAATAACTGAAACTTCTTGGTAAAAACAAAGTTCTAATTCTATATTTGAGAAACTGAAGCACTCAGTTCACTTAAAAAATCGAATTCATTTCACAGTTTCAGTTTGAGAACAATAATAATAATATAAGAGTCAGGTCAGGTTAGGTATGATTGTTGAAATATTTTTCTGCTGGTTTTCGTTTTCCATTATTACAGATTCCTGTCCCAAACCCTCTTCCTTTCACCCTTGTCTTCGTCTGGAAATCATGGAGTGCAAGATGAGAATTGAAGCTGCTAAGCAGAAAAATCTTTGGTATTCTTTATGTACCCACGACACTAACACAACATAAACAGACAAGCTATTGCTAGTGCAATAGCGACAGGGAAACGAGTTTTTTCCTCAGGTTTCTTTCACTCGTTCATTGAATCATACGCAAGATAGTATGGTTCCCCTGTTACATTTTCCTGAGCTCACACTTGTGTTTTTCTGACATTATATATATAGACATTTATTGTATATTTATATATTATATATATACATCGACAAATATCGCGACCTAGCGTTCGAAATAAGGGAGATATATGGTTACGCCTCGGTTGTCGTTATGCCCCTGATAATATCAACCAATGGCCTTGTTGAGTCACACCTCGCAGAAAACACTGAAAAACTGGGTTTGGAGACCTCCATTATATCCGCAGCTCAGAAGGAAGTTGTGCTCGGCAGCACTCGCATTGTCCGAGGTTTCCTAGATGTTGAATAATATTATACAACGATGATCATCTTGGCGAGCAATCGCCCGATGACTCATCTCCGCCTCCTGCTCAAGCAGTGGAAAAAAAATATATATATATATATATATATATATATATATATATATATATATATATATATATATATATATATATATATATATATATATATATATGATGGGACAAATATCTTCCGCGATAAACTTCGCGAGGAGTCTACATATGTAAACTTGAGACAAGGAAAATTATTCAAAAATCCGTAGAACAATGAATAATCCCTCCTGACAGGAGCTAGTTCCCAAATTTGCCTGCCATGAACGCAGCCCCCAAGAGCCACAATAGTGCAACTAAAACGATGCCGAGAAACGAAACAGCAGACCGCAGTTTCGCCCTTATTAGGAGCTCATCAGCGTCGCATATCGCTTCTCAGCATCCTATCAAGCTACATCGGGTTACCCTATCGATTCCAGAAAGGACGCACCTCGTACATACGTATGAGAGTTGCCCTCTATGAACCCTGACAAGAGCTAGTTCCCAAATCTGCCTGCCATGCACGCCTTCCACTATTGTGGATCTTGGGGCTGCGTGCATGGCAGGCAGATTTGGGAACTAGCTCTTGTTAGGAGGGATTATTCATTGATCTACGGATTTTTTTCTTCTTGTCTCAAGTTTACGTATACCCTATCAATTACATATATATAGATATATATATATATATATATATATATATATATATATATATATATATATATATATATATATATATGCACATTTGGAGAATTATAATATTCTTTCCGAACATCAAAAGGATGTAGAAAAAACACCTTGCTACTAAAGAGCAACTTGTAATTGATTCTGTTGCTTTGAAACAAGCTCAAACTAAGAAGAGAAATATTCATACAGCCTTCATTGATTACCAAAAGGCTTTTGATAGTTCTTCCCATTCATGGCTTCAAGAAATTTTGGAAATTTATAAAATTGATAAGACACTTCGTCATTTTCTTGAATTTGTAATGAAAAATTGGAGAACCAATCTTCATTTAAATATTTCAAAACAATCGTTAAAATCCGAAGTAATTCTAATCAAAAGAGGCATTTTTCAAGGTGATTCTTTAAGTGCTCTTTGGTTTTGTCTTTGCCTCAATCCATTATCTCATGAATTAAATGCTACTAGTTTCGGCTTCAAAATAAAGAGTTCATTAACTGAATTCAAATTAAGTCACTTAATTTATTTAGATGATATTAAATTATATGCCGGAACCAGATCTCATTTGAAAAGTCTACTTGAGATTACTTTCAACTATTCCAATGATATTCCTATGAAATTTGGGCTTCCAAAATGTAAAAATCGTTCTATTGAAAAAGGAAAGATCACCTCTGATTATATAAAGATTTCCAATATCGAAATCGAGCCAATGCATCAAGGAGATACATATAAATATCTTGGATTTTGTCAAGAGAAGACAATTAACCATAGCACCACTAAAGAAATTATTAGAAGTTCATATTACAAAAGACTAAGAATTATCATCAAGAGTTATTTAACTAGTAAAAACCTTTTCAGAGCTATCAACTCCTATGCTGTTCCTATTCTTACATCTTCTTTTGGAATTATTAAATGGTCTAAAACTGATCTAAATGAATTACAATGTCAAACGAGGAAAATGCTCTGTAAATATCATAAGCACCACCCAAAGTCAGCTGTTCAGAGAGTTACACTACCTAGACATCTTGGAGGTCGTGGATTAATTGATTTGAATAATCTTTATAGTAAACAGATTTTTCATCTACGTTCCCATTTTCATGATAAACAGAGAACGTCTAAATCACATGATATTGTTGTTGCTTCAGATTATAATCTTACACCTCTGAACTTGACAATGCAAAAGGTAGATTTTGATATATTTGATGATAATTCTAAAAGAGAAAGTTGGATGCAGAAGGAATTACACGGAAAGCACCCTAAAGAATTGAAAAATGATTATATTGATGAAATTGCATCGAATAAATGGTTAGTATCTGGAGAATTGTTTGCTGAAACAGAAGGCTTGGCAATTGCGATCCAGGACCAGGTTGTTTTCACAAGGAATTATAGAAAACATATCATCAAACAAAATATAGATGATTCTTGCCGTAGATGTTTCTGTTTTTCAGAAACAGTTTTTCATATATTATCATCTTGCTCAGTCCTTGCTTCAACAGATTATTTAGAAAGACATAATGCCGTCGCTAATATTATTCACTTCAATCTAGGAATTAAACATGACCTAATTCCCAAAAGAAAAAATTTCCAAAATATGAACCTGAGATTATTTGTGAAAATGACAAATATAAACTTTATTTTGATAAAACAATTCTGTGCAACAGAGCTGTAAAACACAATAGACCAGATATCGTTCTTAATGATAAACAGAATCAAATAACATATATAATTGATATAGCTATACCCGACACACATAATATACAAAATAAATACAATGAAAAATTTCTAAATATATGATGCTTGGCGACGAGATTAAAAATTGTGGAAAATGAAGAAAATATTTATTCTACCGATTATTATTTCTACAACAGGCGTTATTCCTAGAAATCTTCACAAAAGTATTGAGATTTTGGGTCTGAAGAAAATTTGTTTGAACAGTTACAAAAGATAACAGTCATCAAGTCTTGTAATATTCTTCGTAGGTTTCTTTCCGAAAATAATAATGAGGTAGAGTCATAGGTTTTCTCTTTAGTTTATACTGCTCAGAATCTCATTTCATATTTTATTTATTTGTTTATATAAATGTAATATAATTAACTGACAATTTTGTCATATTTATATTCAGAGCAGTATTCTATTCGATCTTTCACCACTTCACACAAAGGAAACTATTAATGAGTAACATTCAGTGTTACTTGACTAAGGTCCGTACACTGGATTTTTCCGGGGAGAAAGCCTCTGACACTACTCGTTGGTACATTGATATCATTGTCTGATGATGCTATAGTATGTATATATTCTGGTAGATTGATATATTCTCATAACATTTAACGTTATCCTAATATATAATTACTCCAGGATATGTTTTGATTATAATCATTGCCTGGCAATGGTATTAATTACCGGGTGGTGGATTTATATTTTTCATGAAATCAGTTTGATTGCATGAACAGATATATGGGCAACTCGTCGGGGTAAAACCCTATATATATATATATATATATATATATATATATATATATATATATATATATATATATATATATATATATATATATATATATATATATATATATATATATATATGAAAATATTTCTGGAAATGGAGTTCCTAAAATTGATATTCTAACTGATTATTGGTCTTCAATTTGGGCAGTGCCAAGGCAACACAATTCCAATGCAAGTTGGATTTTAAATGAAAGGTCTCGATTTTCTAAAATAGAATGCATGCAATTTGAAAAATTTTCAAACGAAGATATAACATCAGTTATTAAACACACAAAACATTTGAAATCTCCAGGTGTTGATGGTATTCACAACTTTTGGTTCAAGAAATTCTTTTGTGTTCATGAAAAATTGGCTGAATATTTTTCATTCATAATAAAGAACCCTCAGCTACTCCTTTATTTTTCACACAAGGAATTACTTATTTAAAACCGAAAAGTGATAATACTATTGATCCGTCTCAATATAGACCAATGCCTTCCAACAATATATAAAATTCTTACTGCATGTATTACCCAAAAATTTATGCACATTTGGAGAATTATAATATTCTTTCCGAACATCAAAAGGATGTAGAAAAAAACACCTTGGTACTAAAGAGAAACTTGTAATTGATTCTGTTGCTTTGAATCAAGCTCAAACTAAGAAGAGAAATATTCATACAGCCTTCATTGATTACCAAAAGGCTTTTGATAGTTCTCCCCATTCATGGCTTCAAGAAATTTTGGAAATTTATAAAATTGATAAGACACTCCGTCTTTTTCTTGAATTTGTAATGAAAAATTGGAGAACCAATCTTCATTTAAATATTTCAAAACAATCGTTAAAATCCGAAGTAATTCCAATCAAAAGAGGCATTTTTCAAGGTGATTCTTTAAGTGCTCTTTGGTTTTGTCTTTGCCTCAATCCATTATCTCATGAATTAAATGCTACTAGTTTCGGCTTCAAAATAAAGAGTCTATTAACTGAATTCAAATTAAGTCACTTAATTTATTTAGATGATATTAAATTATATGCCGGAACCAGATCTCATTTAAAAAGTCTACTTGAGATTACTTTCAACTATTCCAATGATATTCCTATGAAATTTGGGCTTCCAAAATGTAAAAATCGTTCTATTGAAAAAGGAAAGATCACCTCTGATTATATAAAGATTTCCAATATCGAAATCGAGCCAATGCATCAAGGAGATACATATAAATATCTTGGATTTTGTCAAGAGAAGACAATTAACCATAGCACCACTAAAGAAAATATTAGAATTTCATATTACAAATGACTTAGAGTTATCATAAGGAGTTATTTAACTAGTAAAAACCTTTTCAGAGCTATCAACTTCTATGCTGTTCCTATTCTTACATCTTCTTTTGGAATTATTAAATGGTCTGAAACTGATCTAAATGAATTACAATGTCAAACGAGGAAAATGCTCTGTAAATATCATAAGCACCACCCAAAGTCAGCTCTTCAGAGAGTTACACTACCTAGACATCTTGGAGGTCGTGGATTAATTGATTTGAATAATCTTCATAGTAAACAGATTTTTCATCTACGTTCCCATTTTCATGATAAACAGTGAACGTCTAAATTACATGATATTGTTGTTGCTTCAGATTATAATCTTACACCTCTGAACTTGACAATGCAAAAGGTAGATTTTGATATATTTGATGATAATTCTAAGAGAGAAAGTTGGATGCAGAAGGAATTACACGGAAAGCACCCTAAAGAATTGAAAAATGATTATATTGATGAAATCGCATCGAATAAATGGTTAGTATCAGGAGAATTGTTTGCTGAAACAGAAGGCTTGGCAATTGCGATCGAGGATCAGGTTGTTTTCACGAGGAATTATAGAAAACACATCATCAAACAAAATATAGATGATTCTTGCCGTAGATGTTTCTGTTCTTCAGAAACAGTTTTTCATATATTATCATCTTGCTCAGTCCTTGCTTCAACAGATTATTTAGAAAGACATAATGCCGTCGCTAATATTATTCATTTTAATCTAGGAATTAAACATGACCTAATTCCCAAAGAAAAAATTTCACAAATATGAACCTGAGATTATTTGTGAAAATGACAAATATAAACTTTATTTTGATGAAACAATTCTTTGCAACAGAGCTGTAAAACACAATAGACCAGATATCATTCTTAATGATAAACAGAATCAAATAACATATATAATTGATATTGCTATAACCGACACACATAACATACAAAATAAATACAATGAAAAAATTTCTAAATATAGGATGCTTGGCGACGAGATTAAAAAATGTGGAAAATGAAGAAAATATTTATTCTACCGATTATTATTTCCACAACAGGTGTTATTCCTAGAAATCTTCACAAAAGTATTGAGATTTTGGGTCTGAAGAAAAATTTGTTTGAACAGTTACAAAAGATAACAGTCATCAAATCTTGTAATATTCTTCGTAGGTTTCTTTCCGAAAATAATAATGAGGTAGAGTCATAGGTTTTCTCTTTAGTTTATACTGCTCAGAATCTCATTTCATATTTTATTTATTTGTTTATATAAATGTAATATAATTAACTGACAATTTTGTCATATTTATATTCAGAGCAGTATTCTATTCGATCGTTCACCACTTCACGATCCGACTTCAAGGTCCGTACACTGGATTTTTCCGGGAGAAAGCCTCTGACACTACTCGTTGGTACATTGCTATCATTGTCTGATGATGCTATAGTATGTATATATTCTGGTAGATTGATATATTCTCATAACATTTAATGTTATCCTAATATATAATTATTCCAGGATATGTTTTGATTATAATCATAACCTGGCAATGGTATTAATTACCGGGTGGTGGATTTATATTTTTTCATGAAATCAGTTTGATTGCATGAACAGATATATGGGCAACTCGTCGGGGTAAAACCCCCTATATATATGGTATGAGAACTGTATCAGTTTTTGATTGTCAGCAAGCTTTTTCTATGATAATTTCTTGAATTATTGTCTCTGTTCATTTACTGATAAAAAAATTCATCTCAAAAAACAATTAGAAGGTGTAGCATGGT
This sequence comes from Cryptolaemus montrouzieri, assembly GCA_013387265.2. NCBI lineage: Eukaryota > Metazoa > Arthropoda > Insecta > Coleoptera > Coccinellidae > Cryptolaemus > Cryptolaemus montrouzieri. The sequence continues at coordinate 45,926,350 of JABFTP020000185.1, read as the reverse complement.
CCTTCAAAAAGTATTCTTTTATTGGAGAGAAAATGACTCGAGGTAATAATGTGATTTGTTAGAAAATGTTGTTTCTTTGTTAAAATGAAAGAACACTGTTATTCTATATTTTTATTGATGCTGTTGCCACTCAGCCAATTCTAAATGCTGCCAGAGGTGCTAGCATCAGAGGTAAGCTGTTCCTGCTTTACTGAATCTCGTTTTGTAATCCTCAACATGCTTTAATTTGAATTGTCTCTTCAGCGACGTAGCCGCACAGTTCTTGATTTTGAAATTTTATGCTTTGCTCTTGCCGAAATTGCACCTTATCATGTTTAATTTCACTGTTCGCGTCTTGTCTAATGATAAAATATTCCGTAACTTTCATGGTTTTTGAATACACTTATTTTTTTTTGGTGTTGGTTCTCTATCTGTTGAGACTATATCAATATCAGAATGCGATGAGTTTTCGTCTGGGTATTCTGAACCGTTGCCATCGTAAGGATCTTCTATTTTCGACGAGATGGAGAAAAATCACTCATTTGATTTCTACGCGATTTTCAACACTAAACGCGTATTTTACCTTCCTAATTTTCTCTTAACTCGGATGGGATGTCCGAAGGGAAGGCTGAAGAAAAAAGGGGAAAGAAAGCATTCATTTTTATATACTCGTTTCGGGGAAGTCCCTGGACTCTCCCGATTCTATGTTCTCGGGGAATATCGACAAATATAGTAAACCTTAATCGATAAATTTTTATACTCACACTTCTCGATGCTAGGTGACAATACTACATAAATTTTTATCAGTTTTCTATTTATTTTACAGAAAAAATCGGTTGTCTGTAAAATCAGTTTACTGACGATAGTTGAACGTGACAACATCAGAAGAAAATACTGATGGAATGGTTGCATTTTTCAAAAGAAAATTTTAATTTTATTCGTTTGAGAGATATTATGTATGGATATAGATGAGGTAAATGGAAATCACAATTGAATTGATTAAGTTACTTTTCTTTTTATACAATTATCTCAATTTTTATTTTATTTTACAATGTACATAGTTTTTACAAGTATGAATGTGCTTTGATCAATTTTTTCAAGTTTTAAACATGTGAGATATTTAACTTCTTACAATTTGTTTTATTTTGTTGAGAATAGGACAATGATAAGAAATGTATGAAATGAAAGGGAGTGTTTCGAATGTAATGTGTCTTGAGCAGGAGCAGGAGCTCTAAATGCTGCGATAAGCTGTCCGAACTCAGCACAGAACAGACCTTAATGAGAAATAAAAACTCAGTACTTCGACATAGGAAACAATATGGCCGTCTCTGCATAGAAACTAGCGCTACGCGTGCCATTATGGGAAACTAAACTGAAAGGCGCCTTATTTGAATTCTCGATTTCCCACGATCGAATTTAACTTGACTGCAATGGGGTATATGAACTAGTCTAATCGATGCAGAGTATTTCTGCCTCAATTAGACTGTTCAAAAATTGAGAAAATAATGAGTATTTTTTCACAATAACTTTTTATTTTGAAATAACAAAAATCTCTTGAACCATATATACAGAAAAAATTTCCAAAAATTAAATAAATTCTTAACACATGTAAATCAAAAATATAAATCACATATCACAGAAAACAGGTACATTCTAACATTCAAAATAAAAAGAAATTCTGAAATATTGTTGTCAGCCATAATATTGTTCTTCCATTGCTACCATTGGTCCCCCATTGGGGGTAAACTGGTTTCACTGCCATCTTCATGGCAGTTACCCCATACTGCTTCTGAAAATAGAAAAAACGCAGTAATAACTGTCTCAAGAAGTTTTTATTTAAATAATTTTGAGATCACTGAAAATTGTTGAATTTCATTACTAATCTTGGAGACTAGGGTTGTATTAAGATTCCTGATGGGTTCAATTAATAGGTTCATAGTAGAAATATAAACCAAATATATAAATAAGGTTCCGCACGCAGAACCTTAAGTGTAAGCAGGGTGTAAAAAGCCCATTGTAACAAAAAAATATATATACTCTGGTTAAAAAGAACTCAGAAAATTGAATGAATAATAACAATGTGTATATCACAAAATAAACATGAATTATAGATAACAAAGGGAATGTAGGGTGTAATGCACCCAAAAAATTCAATTATTTGGTCACGGATCAATTTCTTTCCCCATGAGTGTAAAAGGTGCATGCAGGAAAATAAATAATATCACAGACTAGAAAACATGTTTGTAAATTATAAAAGGATATAAAAGCCTAAACAAAACAACATGTATAGTACCCCCGACTGTATAAGATCGATGGTAAATAAATAACACGCACATAGTAGGGTGTAGATAACCCGCTCTTCAAAATCACAATAAACACCTATAATTGAACCCATCAAAGTTTGCTGTTCTACTTGTTTCTGAACCTTTTGGATTCGCTTTCAGTCCCAGAAGTAACAGTTTCCTTTTTTTATCCTAAATGAATTTAAAAATTAGAAGACTGGTAGCTCTTTCAAAAATTTCATCTTTCACCGAATGTAATTGAAAAAACTCGAATTGAGAAAAATGATATTTGTAAATATCTTTGAATCTCAAAGCTAGATTTTCCTGATGCCCCTGATTATTCAGGAAAAAGTATGTTTATTGTGAATGTCTTCTAAGAATTGAGAAACTTTTACTGAAGGATACAATAAATTATTATCACAAAATTCCTTGAATGTAATAAATGTGTGCTGTTGTTGGCGCACTTCGCAAAAAAGTTCTTCGTTACATACATTCTTGGACTGTAATTTTTCGCAAAAGGTATTTTGCAACATAATAGGGGGCGTAATTGTCAGTTATAGGAGTTGGTACATTTCCAAAGATCTCATTAAATTCTTCATGAACAGAAGGTTCTGAATCCTCAGAATCAGTGAGTATGTTCTGTGAGTTAGTCTGCATAAAAAAAGATAAAACATTCAAATTCTCAGTCATCTCTTTTACGATTTCCATTAATTATGGGCGATGTAAAGCCATTTATGTTTTCAAAGCAGCAATAAACTGGTGGCAAGTAGGGTTTGTGTTCCCTACACCATGCTGCCTAATGATACAAAATAAATTTTTTAAAGGATCCTGGTTGAAGGACCGTAATGAAAAATAGAAGAGAATGTCTAAATTTGAGTCCACGACACCAGTAACGGAAACACCTGAAAAGAAAATGATTTTGGAAGCACAAACCGCAAAAATAAAAGGGTTCAGCGGGAAACTGAAAACTGACATTGACAAACATTTGACAATTCATGCATCGGCGATTGAAGTTTGATCGATAGAGTTTGACCCTTGACGTGGTTAAATTAGTACCATCTATATCTATTATGGGAGGACTAGATATATTGGTGAAAGGTCGTGAGGGTGTGCTGAATGTTTTGGTCGGTAACTCGACCTTCTTATTAGGGTCTGTTCTGTGGTACTCACGTTGTTTTTGTGCTTTCGATTTTGAAGCAGCGATTATTGACTGCGCGAATGGTGTTGCTGAAGTAGATGCTACAGCATCTTGAACCTCCATTGGTTCACTCATCGAAGGTAGTGCCTCATTCGTGAAATCCTCTGGTTCGTCAGGTTGTTTTTCCATGGTGCAATTGTAAGCAGTTCTGCAAAATGAATTGTACAATTTAGAAAATTTTTTCATAAAATTTTTCGTTCAGAAAATCATTTCAAATTCAGAAAATACTTGAATAAAATTTATTGTTTGAATTTCTACTCGACTGTTGAAATTTAATTTTTGATTTTATTATTTTATAATAATAAATTTTGTATTGACATTATTTCTTTCTGCAAGTAAACTGAATAAAAGTTTTTTTCAATTAGTTACTCAATTATTTTTGCAAATTTGATTGTAATTTGTTGTAAAAAGTAATGAGAAAATTGAAAAACTTATTACAAGAACAAACTGAGATTGAATTATTGTTTATAAATCTTAAATTTAAAATTTAAAATTTGGAAATATCATTAAAATTTTTGTAATTCTAGCTTTCAAAAAGTCCGCCTCAGTGTGTTTGATATAGAAGAAAATTGTTCCCTTTGACGGCTGGCTGTTCCAACCTGTCATTTCAGACACGTTGTTATATATGTGGAAGATTTAACATTTATGTTTTAATTTTCTAAATAGTTATTTCGATCGAATAGTAAAGCAATTGATTTTTTACTTATCGTCAATTAGTTCTATTAACTTATTGTTATAGTTTTGTCAAATAAAGCATGACCTTCAATCGCTGCACTAGCTGACCGATACTATTTACTTTAATGATGTTGTAAATTGTAAATTTGTAGGCACGAATATTCGACAATGTACCATTGAACATATATTCAATATCGAAAGAATCATCACCTTTATCGCCGCAATTATCGTCGCCATACACAATTGACACCACATTCACTCTTTACTGTACTTCATACTTGACGAAAACAAGTAAATGTATTATTGTATAGCAGATATCCACACGGACGCATCGCTCACTCAAGTAGGTGAGAGACAGATTTCGAACGCTGCCGAACGCGGAGGCCTTTTGTGCCTCTTTGTCGCTCGTTCCGCTCTTCCGCTTGCACTTCAAGCGGAAGAGCGCTATGAGGAACGCCTCATAGCGAGGTAACGCCGCATGAGTCATGTTTTCTCGTGCGTACAGCCAGCTCCATCGAATTATAAGACGTTGTCACGTCAACAATAATGAGTTTCTAAAAAACGATACGAAAAACCTCTGGAAGAAACATTTCGTTTGAATCTATTCCATAGTCTAGAGAAATCTATTATAGGTTGTACGTGACTTATTTTTTTGACTGTTGTTGTTGAATACAAAAATTCTTTACATTTCTGAAATGACTGTTTGTTGATTTCTTCCCTTATTTCCTTAACTTAACCAAATTCACTCGAGGAGCCTTTCGTACCAACATGTTACGCTGCGAAACGAACAAAGTTCAGAAATCCCAGTGTGTCGCAGAAAATTAAAAATTCTTTATGACTAGAGATACTACCTACTTCGATTGTACGGCAACAAGCGATTAGCAAGTGAACTCAACTGTATGATCTTGAAAGTACCAAGCTTTCAAGCAGCTTCAAAAAGCTCTATGTCAAGTTGAGCTTTTAGGTTGCAAAATCAAGTCCAGTGATACCTTTAATTTTTCAAATGCTTGAATTTCAAGTCAAGTCCATGCGATCTTGAGAAAATACTGTTAAATTCATTATAGCATTTTTTCTGTGATGCAGATACTAACTTTGGATAAACGGGAAATATCTTATAGCTTTCGATTTGCTTGCTTGAATGAAAATTAGAAGCGAAATGCTTTTCCCGGTTGGCTTGACTTAGAATTTTGGTTTTTTCACTCATCAGATTGCAAATCTGAATATCAGATATCAATTTCAGTTCGCTAAACTTACGCGTTTTTTCAATTTGTTGATTATAACACAAACAATTTATTTTTGACATAGACCTACAAATTTACAATTTTTTCCTTCATCCATGCTAACAGACATTACTCCTCAACAAATTTCATGTTTCTAGGTTAACGCGAAGTACGCTATAGGTTTCGATTCCCTGGTGAGTGTTGAATGCACATCAGAATGCCTCATAAACTTGATGTTTAAGTCCTACTCGCATAAGACAGTTTTTTTTTTATTAATTTTAGACATCGAAGATTTTTCCTACATGAGGGTCTGGCATTAATTTCAACTACTTTCATGCTCTTTTCAAAAAAACGTAAACACGATCAACATACCAAATAAATTTTACTATAAGATACTACTTGCGACAGAGCCAGTGAAACCTTTAATTTTTCAAATGCTTGAATTTCAAGTCAAGTCCATGCGATCTTGAGAAAATACTGTTAAATTCATTATAGCATTTTTTCTGTGATGCAGATACTAACTTTGGATAAACGGGAAATATCTTATAGCTTTCGATTTGCTTGCTTGAATGAAAATTAGAAGCGAAATGCTTTTCCCGGTTGGCTTGACTTAGAATTTTGGTTTTTTCACTCATCAGATTGCAAATCTGAATATCAGAGATCAATTTCAGTTCGCTAAACTTACTCGTTTTTTCAATTTGTTGATTATAACACAAACAATTTATTTTTGACATAGACCTACAAATTTACAATTTTTTCCTTCATCCATGCTAACAGACATTACTCCTCAACAAATTTCATGTTTCTAGGTTAACGCGAAGTACGCTTTAGGTTTTGATTCCCTGGTGAGTGTTGAATGCACATCAGAATGCGTCATAAACTTGATGTTTAAGTCCTACTCGCATAAGACAGTTTTTTTTTTATTAATTTTAGACATCGAAGATTTTTCCTACATAAGGGTCTGGCATTAATTTCAACTACTTTCATGCTCTTCTCAAAAAAACGTAAACACGATCAACATACCAAAAAAATATTACTATAAGATACTACTTGCGCAGAGCCCCTAAGTGGCATCTCCACAGTGTCAAAATATGCCTAAAATGTAACATAAATGGTCTTTGGATTGAGTTGACTAAGAAGTTTGATTTCTTCCACAGTTTCAAGAGAATGCCGACGTAAGTACTCAATTTCAACTCTACACACAACCGAATTTATATGAAATCACTCGGTATTTCACATTATTGATTATTTTAAACCATGGATCTTTGAATACTTGTGAAGAATTAAGTTTTTGTTGTGAAAAACTGGATAGTATGTTCGATATACTCAGTCGTCACTGAGATTTGCGAGTGTGAATTTCAAAATTTAAAAAAGCCTATAACAATAATTGAAAATGCCTTACGTTGGATTGTCCGATGTGCAGAGGGGTCGAATAATTGCTCTCGTTGAAGAAGGGGTGACACAGAGTGATATAGCGGCCACAATGGGAGTATCACAAGCGGTGATTTCAAAAACCTTCGCCCGATACGTGGAGCTACAATCTCTGCAAAATAAGCCTAGAAGAAGTAGTAGGAAGATCACTTCTGAATAACAAGACCGCTTTTTCTGTCAAATTGCAAGAAAACACCCTAGTGCGTCGCACTCCAAAGGCAATTTCTGAAAGCATCAGGCATCAGTGTATCAGTCGAAACGATACGTCAAAGACTTCGTTCAAGGGATTCATACACCAGAAGGCAAAACAACCAGCCAACAAAAAATGAACAGACTTAATTGGTGTATCGAGCACCAAAATTGGAATATTCAGAATTGGCAAAATGTAATTTTTCGGATGAGACCAGAATTGGTGTTTGATCAGATGACCGCTGGATTCGGGTTTTAAGGGGTCTTGGAAGACAAACTAGACTCCGACAGACTGCTCCAGGGGAGCAGTGTAATGTTTTGGGGTGACATTATGTTGGAAGGCAAAAGAGATTCGATTTCGTTTCCTGCGGGTGTTACGGCTAGAAATTACGTGGACCTCAGGCTGGAGCACATAGTGAGACTCTGGCGAGGTGCCCATAATGAGAATTTCACTTTTATGCAAGATAATGCTCCTCCGCATACTAACAACTTCGCGCGACATAATCTTGAAACAGAGGGAATCTCTATTTTGGACTGGTCAGCTTGCTCTCCAGACCTAAATCCTATTGAATAGGGGATAATCTCAAAAAGAAAATTTGATCGCGCCAGCATAATCCAAGAACCCCACAAGAGCTCATCCAAGCCGCCACAGAGTGGCAGAATATCACTCCAGAGGAGGTTGAAAACCTAATCCAAAACATGCCTAGACGGATTCAGGCTTGTATCAAGGCAAGAGGAGGTAATACAAGCTACTGAGGTCGAGAAAAAAACAGCTACTCTGTGAGAAAACAATTTTCAATTACTTTACTACATGCGGAAAGAGTCTCTCATTTTCTTTTATTTGTTTCTTTCTTAAAATAAACCTTAGTTCATTTCTTTTTTCAATTGAAATATCTCAAAAAGGATCAATTCTAACAATCCTTCGAAATATCCAAAATCCCTGAGGTATTATTCAAAATATCGGGTGATTCCATATAAATTTGGTTGTGTGTATACCTACACGTGTTCCTGAGAAAAATATCTTTACAGACAGACGGATAACGAAGTAATCTTATAAAGGTTCATTTTTTCACCTGTGTTACGAAACCCTAGAAACGAATAGAACAAAACCAAATTCTAAAGGAAAACAAACCAAAGAAAAATCTATCATAGGAAAAGATAGCCAAAAATTAAATGCTAACAAGAAGAGTACCGAATGAAAGAAATTATAGTACCGACACAATAGTTGTCTGAAGAGTAGATGAAAATAAAATTTTCAATTATGAATCTGAGATATTAGAAGAGAAAACTGTGTGATGTGTGTCTCGGCCATGGTTACACAACCGATAGGTCGTGACCCTCAAGGGGTGGGAGGGGGTTTATCGCGTTTGTTATCAAAGGTGTTCGCAGTTTCATTGTCAGTCAGTCTGTCGCAATAAGGCCTCGAAAAACTCAAACTATACAAAAGATTCGTTTATGGAAGGAATAAGTTTAAGTTTAGTGTCATAGAATTAAATATAAAAATGTAATAACAACATAAAGAAATAAACTTATAGCTTACACTGTTTAGTTGATTAAAATGACTATTCCTGAACATTAATTCATACGTATACGTATACGTGAATCATCTTTGCAAATACTCATAAGTGAATTATTTCCGAGTAATAACAGAGGATTTTTGTATTTAGTTTTCAAAGCTTTCATAGACGAGAAAAGTATGTTTTCAAAGCTTTCGTACTCATGTCGTCGTGCAAGCCAAAAATTAATTCAAATCTTCAGATGAAAATTCCAGTTTTAAAGTTTTTTCAGCCAATAGTTCATTGAGTTGATTGAGAGTCTGTTCGAAACTCGGCAGCTGCAACAATATTGAGATCAAACAGATCGAGAACCCATCTTTTCGATAAATCATGATTGCCATTTGGAAAATATTCTAGTAACCAAATCATCAATTCACCCAAATGCACTTTCATGCTCTACAAAAGGAGGTCAATACCTGAATTTTACAAATTCGTATTTAGTTGTAATAATCAGATGTTGCAGTAAACGCATCAAAATTTCATTTTTCAAGGCGTATAACCCTAATACTAAACTTCTTAATAAGGCCATTGACTTTATCTGTCATGAATGAAATATTTTCGTTACGGCCTTGTAAACTCGAAAGTTAGTCATTCAAATATGAAAATATATCACAAGTAAGTCAATAGTAATAAAGATTGTTTATCTTGCGAAAAATTCTAAAAGTGAACTCTTTTCATTTTTAAAAAAATATTTAATTCATCTCGCAATTCCGAAAGTTTCGCAAGAACTTGTCTATGCAACAACCATCTCACTTTAGTATAGAAAGGCAGTGAATGTGCCCTTTGATAAAATGAACAACTTGAACAGGTTGTGGTTTTATAAATTGCTTGTCATGTTTTTGTGCGCATGTCTGTGACGAAAAACGAAATCGATTGAATTTGTACCAAATGCGTCCTAAGTCGAGTGTAATTTGGTCATTTTTTGATGAAATGACGGTCGATTCCGCAAAATGTAAACAATTTGGTAAAAGCTCTTCACGGAAAGGAGGTGGGACTACATTGCTAAAACTTCATCTTAAATCACAACTCAGTGATAAGTACGAAGAACTTTTGCTACTGGAAAAAGGTAACCAACAAAAAAACCACAAACAGCCAAGTAGCTAACGTATTTACAAGAGTGTAAAAAATAGTTTACACTAAGAGATTCTTTAAAAAATAAAGGTACCTAGGATGAAAGTAATACCAAACAAAAAGAAATAGATGAAGAAATTAGTGGCTGAAATGATAGCGTTTCAAAACTTGCGCCAGCATATATGAGAGTATAGACTAGGGATTTAGGGAGCTCCGTAACCGTAACCGAAACTATCGGATATCTGATAGAAAAAATCATTCGTAACCATAACCGAATCCGAAATGAACGTTTCGGTTAATATCGGATAGGGGCGGAGCCTAATTGAGACACGTTATGACAAGTTGTTTTGATCGGCCGGCCGCTGCCAGTACCGACACACAAGCCGCGTGCATTGTTTGTTTTTCTTCTTTTGTCGTCATAACATTCCCGTGAATAACTGACTTGTGACCAATTTTACAATGGCAAATAGTTCGACAAATGTGTTGTGTTACGAAATCGATTGAATTTGTACAAAATGCGTCCTGAGTCGAGTGTAATTTGGTCAATATTTGATGAAATGACGGTCGATTCTGCAAAATGTAAACTCCAGGTAAAAGCTTTTCACGCAGAAGAAGGTGGGAGTACATTGCTAAAACTTCATCTTGAATCACAACACAGTGATAAGTACGAAGAACTTTTGCTACTGGAAAAAGGTAACCAACAAAATAAACCAGAAACAGCCAAGTAGCTAAAGTATTTACAAGAGTGTAAAAAATAGTTCACACTAAGAGATTCTTTAAAAAATAAAGGTACCTAGGATGAAAGTAATACCAAACAAAAAGAAATAGATGAAGAAATTAGTGGCTGAAATGATAGCGTTTCGAAACTTGCCATTTAATTTTGTAGAAAGTGTGGGATTTCAAAGATTAGTGCTGGCCGCCTTAACACGTTATAGTCTTAGAGATCGGCAGTACTTTACTAATTTACTGTGAAATTATTTCGACAATAAAATGAAGTTAAAGATTCTGGACTTATTGAAACAATTCGAAAAGTTATCATTTACTACAGATGTGTCCGAACCCAGCGCAATTGTCTCGTTACTTAGTCTACTGCTCATGGCATCACGAATAATTATGAAAGAGGTTCTATAATACTCAAGCGTGAACAATTAGAGGATCGGCACACAGGTGAAATTCTAGCTAATAATTTGAACAATATTTTTCAAGATTGGGACTTAAGCAATTAATCAATTCATTGTATTTTACGCGACAAATGGTCCCATATGATAAAATCTATGAGTACGGCCAATTTCCCTGATGCAAACTGTACTATTCTTCAACTGCAATTATGTGTTCGATCAGCGATGGAAACCGAAGAATTTATCTCGCCAGTGGTTACAAAGTCCAAAAAAATTGCTACTCACTTCCATCACTCACTAATTGCTCAAAATAAATCAAAACAAATTCAAACAGAAAGACTGAACCAAACAGAATTATGCATGTAATTATGTATGAATTATGAGCTACAAGCTCAAGTTTTTCACTGAAATTACTAAGGGACAAGTACAAACAGAGATTTTAGGAATCCTTGGATGTTTAAGAACTTCTCATGATGAAGGTCCTTCATCACCGAAAAGATGGCTAAGCTGCCATCAACAAGTTCATACATTCAATCTTGTCTAGCTGAAATATTAAGCGCAAGTGACGAAGAAGAACAGAACATAGGTGGTGATGAGGATGATACAGTACACAATAAATTAACTGTCAAAAAAGCTTTACTAAATGAATACAATAGAGAGAAAAGGTTGACACTCAGCGAAAATCCACTTTTATGTTGTAAAATGCATACCAAGTACAACTGGTATAGACCAGGGATGTTATGGATATGAAATTTCGGATACAGATTGGATACGGATTTAGGAATGATTATTATACCGGATGCGGTTACGGATACGGATAACAAATTATTTCGGATTATCCGTTAGTTTCAGATAATTTCGGTAACGGATATTGATTTTTTAAGGAATTTCAAAAATAAAATACATATAGGTTTATTACAAGTGGTTTTATTTATAAGTTTTTTGGCAGGAATTTCAATCAGACTGTGAGTAATTATTACAGCTATTCAAAATAAAATGAATATAAATTTAATAAAAATAATTAAATTGAGTGTTATCTAAAACTACTGAAATGAAAATGTAATAACAAAATTGTTACTTATACTGAATCAGTAACTTCGTATTCAAAGAAAATATCAGAATTAGAATTAAATTAAGTTTACTAACTATCATTTGAGTTGAACATAACAATCATAGCTTTCCTTTTATAGTTTGTCCGAACATAACAATCATATATTCCTTTTTATTCTTAACTTAATCAAACATTGTCTTACATTAATTTATAACGTTAAACATTTTCAATAATCAAAATTTACCAAAAGTAAATTGTACTTGACAAAAAGTAGTTTCGCAACCTTATCACCAGAAAATCTATTTCTTAAACGATCATAAATTAACCTAGCAGCACTGAAAAGTTGCTCACTCGGTACACTGCAAGACGGCGGCGAGAGATACTGTCTTACTAAAACACTTAAACTGTTGTATTTGGTATGCATTTTCCACCATAAAAGTGGATTCTTTAACTTCATTTTATTGTAGATATCATTGCACAGTAAATTAGTAAAGTACTGCCGACCTCTAAGATTATAATGTAGTGAGGCGGCCTGCACTAATCTTTGAAATCCCACATTCTACAAATTTAAATAGCTAGACAAGATTATTAACCGAAACGTTTATTTCGAATTCGGTTATGGTTACGAATGATTTTTTCTATCAGATATCCGATAGTTTCGGTTACGGTTACGGAGCTCCCTAACATCCCTAGTCTATACTCTCATATATACTGGCGCTTCTCTACAAGAACTAATTATTTGTTATTATACTTAAATATTTATAATGCCCTGTTTTGCATTTCATTGGACTGGGGAGCCTTGAAAATATATTCTCTATTAAATTAATTAATCAAAATGAAATATTTCGATAAGGTTTAAATCCCCGTGAATTATGATAAGTCTGGAAGAAGATAAAATATTAAATACTATACCTCTTTTGAATAATACAATATCGAGACGTTATAAAATGAAATAATAAAAATTATTTTTAAACGTATAAATAAATTATTAATCAAAATATGATTTTTAATTTATAGTAACAAGGTCAAGACTTTTTATTTCACTTTGGCTTTTGTTGTGGGTCGTGACATAAAAATCGTTGAAAACGATGATCTAGACTTAGGCAAATTTAGAGAACTTTGGTATTGCTGAAAAAATTGGAAAAAAAAAGAATATATGATTGTTATGTTCGCACAAACTATAAAAAGAAAGCTATAATTGTTATGTTCAACTCAAATGATAGTTAGTAAACTTAATTTAATTCTAATTCTGATATTTTCTGTGAATACGAAGTTACTGATTCAGTATAAGTAACTTTTGTTATTACATTTTTATTTTAGTAGTTTTAGATAACACTCAATTTAATTATTTTATTAAATTTATATTCATTTTATTTTGAATAGCTGTAATAATTACTCACAGTCTGATTGAAATTCCTGCCAAAAACCTTTTAAATAAAACCACTTGTGATAAACCTATATGTATTTTACTTTTTAAATTCCTTAGAGAATCAATATCCGTTACCGAATTTATCTGAAACTAACGGATAATCCGAAATAATTTGTTATCCGTATCCGTAACCGCATCCGGTATAATAATCATTCCTAAATCCGTATCCAATCTGTATCCGAAATTTCAGATCCATAACATCCCTGGTCTATACCAGTTGTACTTGGTATGCATTTTACAACATAAAAGTGGATTTTCGCTGAGTGTCAACCTTTTCTCTTTATTGTATTCATTTGGTAAAGTTTTTTTGACAGTTAATTTATTGTGTACTGTATCATCCTCATCACCACCTATGTTCTGTTCTTCTTCGTCACTTGCTCATAATATTTCAGCTAGACAAGATTGAATGCAGGCCCGCCGTAAACGGGCGTGCAAAGCGTGCAATGCACGCGGGCGGCGCATTCAGGGGGGCGGCAAATCAGACAATCATCGACTAAAATTCAAACATTGTCACCTCACAATACTAAAAAGATTATCCTTATAAAAATAATATGATGAACGGCGCCCAAATATTTCTTTTATATCGTAGCATTACATAGCGCCATCTATTGAAATTCATGAGAACAAAGTTAATCCGTATCGTGCTCTATGCGAAATAGAGAAATCCCACAGATATCAGGAAATCCCTTAAAACTATATACTTTTCTTTGTTTTATTTATTTAACACAAATGAATGTATGAACTTGTTGATGGCAGCTGAGCCATCTTTTCGGTGATGAAGGACCTTCATCATGAGAAGTTCTTAAACATCCAAGGATTCCTAGAATCTCTGTTTGTACTTGTGCCTTAGTAATTTCAGTGAAAAACTTGAGCTTGTAGCTCATAATTCATTACATGCATAATTCTGTTTGGTTCAGTCTTTCTGTTTGAATTTGTTTTGATTTATTTTGAGCAATTAGTGAGTGATGGAAGTGAGTAGCAATTTTTTTGGACTTTGTAACCACTGGCGAGATAAATTCTTCGGTTTCCATCGCTGATCGAACACATAATTGCAGTTGAAGAATAGTACAGTTTGCATCAGGGAAATTGGCCGTACTCATAGATTTTATTATATGGGATCATTTGTCGCGTAAAATACAATGAATTGATTCATTGCTTAAGCCCCAATCTTGCAAAATATTGTTCAAATCATTAGCTACAATTTCACCTGTGTGCCGATCCTCTAATTGTTCACGCTTGAGTATTATAGAACCTCTTTCATAATTATTCGTGATGCCATGAGCAGTAGACTAAGTAACGAGACAATTGCGCCGGGTTCGGACACATCTGTAGTAAATGATAACTTTTCCGAATTGTTTCAATAAGTCCAGAATCTTTAACTTCATTTTATTGTCGAAATAATTGCACAGTAAATTAGTAAAGTACTGCCGATCTCTAAGATTATAACGTGTTAAAGCGGCCAAAATTAAATGGCAAGTTTTGAAACGCTATCATTTCAGCCACTAATTTCTTCATCTATTTCTTTTTGTTTGGTATTACTTTCATCCTAGGTACCTTTATTTTTTAAAGAATCTCTTAGTGTGAACTATTTTTTACACTCTTGTAAAAACGTTAGCTACTTGGCTGTTTGTGGTTTATTTTGTTGGTTACCTTTTTCCAGTAGCAAAAGTTCTTCGTACTTATCACTGTGTTGTGATTCAAGATGAAGTTTTAGCAATGTACTCAAACCTTCTTTTGCGTGAAAAGCTTTTACCTGGAGTTTACATTTTGCAGAATCAACCGTCATTTCATCAAATATTGATCAAATTACACTCAACTTAGGACGCATTTTGTACAAATTCAATCGATTTCGTAACACAACACATTTGTCGAACTATTTGCCATTGTAAAATTGGTCACAAGTCAGTTATTCTCGGGAATGTTATGACGACAAAAGCCGAAAAACAAACAATGCACGCGGCTTGTGTGTCGGTACTGGCAGCGGCCGGCCGATCAAAACAACTTGTCATAACGTGTCTCAATTAGGCTCCGCCCCTATCCGATATTAACCGAAACGTTCATTTCGGATTCGGTTATGGTTACGAATGATTTTTTCTATCAGATATCCGATAGTTTCGGTTACGGTTACGGAGCTCCCTAACATCCCTAGTCTATACTCTCATATATGCTGGCGCTTCTCTACAAGGACTAATTATTTGTTATTATATTTAAATATTTATAATGCCCTGTTTTGCATTTCATTGGACTGGGGAACCTTGAAAATATATTCTCTATTAAATTAATTAATCAAAATGAAATATTTCGATAAGGTTTAAATCATGACAAGTCCCGTGAATTATGATAAGTCTAGAAGAAGATAAAATATTAAATACTATACCTCTTTCGAATAATACAATATCGAGACGTTATAAAATGAAATAATAAAAATTATTTTTTAAACGTATAAATAAATTATTAATCAAAATATGATTTTAATTTATTGTAACAAGGTCGCAAGACTTCTTATTTCACTTTGGCTTTTGTTGTGGGTCGTGACATAAAAATCGTTGAAAAACGATGATCTAGACTTAGGCAAATTTAGAGAACTTTGGTATTGCTGAAAAAATTGCGGAAACTGGTCGCATGCTGAAGGTACTGGCAATGATAATGCAGATTGTTACATATAATTTTGACTAAAGGTTAGGTAGCTTAGTTTAATTTATTTAGATTGGCTTCTTGAAAGATTTTAGATGTTCTAAATTCAAAAGTAAGTAATTCGCATTTTACACAGGGACAATTTCGTGAAGTGTGGGGTAATGGGGCCGTATAAAATTTCTTGGTTTTTATTTTTTGACAAGAACGTCAAACAACAAACGTATTTTAAGTTTATGATTTTTGTTATTTCATTATAACCAGATAATCATAGCTTATGTTTATCATGAGTTCAACATCAAATTTCAAAATTATGACTTTTATTAACAATTTTCCATAGTAGGTGCCAATATCTCTCGCTTTCCTAT
The DNA here is from genome assembly GCA_013387265.2 of Cryptolaemus montrouzieri. Lineage (NCBI taxonomy): Eukaryota > Metazoa > Arthropoda > Insecta > Coleoptera > Coccinellidae > Cryptolaemus > Cryptolaemus montrouzieri. The sequence continues at coordinate 45,910,152 of JABFTP020000185.1, read as the reverse complement.
AATTAAAATAATCTTGGAATTAAACGCACTATGGAATATCAAAAGTTTTAGCTAATTTCCCAACAAGTTAAAAAGAATGAATTGTTTGCACGACAAATAAATTTATAATTTCTCATGAAATCAGGCCTATTTAACAATATATTAGTGAAAGATGAAAAACGTTTTAATTTCAAATAATTATGTCTTATCAATTCGATGTTCTTTATGTCTTCTCAACAATGAACAAGAAACTGTGTTTCCTAACTGGTGCACAATGCAATGAACTATTTCCATTCAAATTCCTGCAATATCACGCACCTAATCCCATTGGCGTAACAAAAAAATCCTGAACACCTTGATTTCTATTCGGAAGCGTTGATAAAGGACATTCGCGCGTGATATTGCATTGGCGAATTGTTATCACTATTTCGTCATACCTTCAATAAAATTCACCCTGTCCTGAAATCAAGTGAACGCACCTGCTTTGACTCAAGGATCATACCCTAGAACTAATTACTTCAATATTTTATTCCATATATGTGTGGGATAGGTTTAAAAATATCGTAACTGTTACATTTCTATACAGAACGGGTAATGAGGGCGTGGTGAATGTATATATAGGACAAGAGATGGATTATTTGTCACAAACAGTCACATCCCATAAGACAACATGTTTGTAAAACTGGTAAGTAGTGCCAATACCAACAGTGCTTCTTGGATTATAGTGAATTTTGAAAGGATTATCCAGTGATTGATTAAACGAAGTGTAGTGCTCTGTGAATTTTCTGTGCGTTTGGATTCCGCAGAAAAATCTCAAAAACATAATGTTCTATAATTTATTCAATACGGGTAAAACCATCAATACTATTTTTCAATCGCAAATAAATATTGACTGAATTTGCATCAAAAAAAATTAGAATCCTAAAACGCATTCATTATATGAATAAATTTGATTCGAAACGTGAACTAATTCTTCTCAGCTAATATACAGAATAAAGATATTTCTATTTCCTAAAGGAGTATTTACGAAATATTTGAAAAGTTTAGTGCAATATAACTTGTTCTTAATAGTCCTCTTCTTTTTCAGAAAAACGTAGATTTTTTTGCAAATACATTTTTCAGATGAAACGAACAACTCATGTCCAATTCATTGTTCTAAAAACTGAATCATTCTATTCGATTCACAAATTAATAAAAATCTTCAGGTTTGAGTAACTAAGTCAATTCCTTTCAAAAACAATAATCTATTTCTAGACGTAAAATGTTCTGATAGATACTGAACTGCACCACTCAATTGAGATATCAAGTCTTTTCCAAATTTAACTATTAAACCAACTCCGTACCTTTTCAGGTAGTTTTAGCTTGCGCAGTAGCTTATGCATCAGCCGTATGGAATGGGCCTCTAGCTGGGGGAACACCAGCTGACAGATACCCAGCTGGCGTTAGTCCACAAGCTTGCCCAAATTTCCCTCACTGTACCAACCCCGCTGTAGCAGCAAACCCAAATTCTCCAGCTAATCAATGGAATCAACCTCAACCATCGTGGAATCAAGGTAATCAATGGAACCAAGGAAACCAGTGGAACCAAGGTAATCAATGGAATCCTGCTCCAGTACCACAATGGAATTCACAACAAAATGCTTTGGATAGGGGAGAATATACTGGAGATGGCGACTATAGAGGAGAAGGATTAGCTGAGGCTGGAGCTTATGGAAGAGTGGATGGTAAATTATTTTTTATCCTCAAATACCAATTATGGCAAATATTCATTGTGCATCTCTGTTAGATTTCTTCTTTTTATAAGTGTCTAAATTCAAAAGTAATGTGGAGGTGCTCTTTATAATTTCGTTGTTTATTCAAAGAAAATTATTAGGCTTAAAGCCTTAAGGTTAGAAATAATGAAAATGTATTTTCGTTGCTCCAAAAAAATGAGATGGATTTCGTTTGCTTAAAGAAAGAAATCCGCAATTGATTGTGAAAATTTTACTTTAGGACCTGAAACTTGGACAGAACCCAACCAAGGAAATCAGTGGAACCAAGGTGGTCAATGGAACCAGCAACCAGCTTATAATTCTGCCCCAAATGGTATTCCCGCTCAAATACCAGCTGGCGTTAATCCAGGAGCCTGTCCAAACTATCCTTTCTGCCATTAAGTTATTGGAATCATAATTGTTTAAAGTTGAACACCAGTTGACAGCATGTTGCATTAAATTCTAGGATAATTTTATGATCAATGATGTGTATACCAACTAAATAATACTCAAATTGCTGTGTTTTCAATATCTTGTTGTGAGATGTTTGTATAGATTTTTACCTATTTTATAATTAAAATATAATTAAAGGCGTTTGCCATAACATTTTGTATCAATTATACCTACCAGCCGAAGATAGATCAGTTCGATAATTTTCGGAAGATTATAGTTGTTTATATTATTCGTAAAATTATAAATATTTCTTTACTATTCAAGAATCAAGGCTGTCTAGAAAATTCTGTTAATGTTCAAGTGCAGTAAAATTTAAAACACTCGTGTCGAAATTATTCAACAGTTTCATAAACATCAAATAAGACGAAAGTTAAACGGTATAAATGTAAGAATTTTCACAATTTCTTGATCAATCAATTTTATCAAACAGAAGAAAAAGTAATACCTTGGATATCAATGACAAAATAAAGCAGTTTCTTGTGACTGAACAACTCTACTTTCATCTCCTTATCTTGATTTATATAAGCATAAAAATTATCAATTATTATATTCTTGAACTCATTAAGACCTTTTCATTGTACTTATTTCTAGTTGTGTGTGGATAGTTCGACTCTTTCCAGTAACGATCACTATTAACTGTTACGTAACGCATCGCAAATATTTTTTTTCGCTCTTAGGGACCTACAGCTTATAGTGGACTCACAACCACTCACCTAGACCGTTCAATGATAACTGCCACCACTATAGATTGTTTTCATGGGCTTAGCCGTTATTCCATGTGCCCAAACTCTATGTTAACTTTGTTAAATTCATTTTTTTGCTCGACAATATCTATAACTTGAACCCGGATTCAAATCAGGCACCTCGGCTACACAGTTCCAATATGCTTGCGCACTATCCGAACCGTGAAGCTACCGAGGCGGTTATCGCAAATATTAAAAAACGTCTAGGAATATTGTCCTCGGCCATACCACAGTATAATATATTCTGTGAAAAATACTGCAAGGTTCTGTGGAGAAACCCCCTTAACCTTAAAATTTTAAGAAATCCGTTGAAATGAAATGAATCGGTTTCCCGCTTTTCAAAGACTTCTACACACGAGGTTACACAGATTGAACTTGGCTAGTAGTCTCGACAAGAGCCCTATTAATCAGACTTTATTCAACTCTAAAATGGCTCTCGCAGACATTACTAATAAATCCAACGTATTGAAATTTACCAAAGTTTTGCCAGAAGCATTCTCCCCAATCAAAGGCTCCTTGAAAGCTGCAGGTTTCGACCTTAAGAGTGCTGTTAAATGTACTATTCCTGCACGTGGTAAATACCTAGTTGACACCGGTTTGAAAATAGAGCTACCCCAAGGTTGTTACGGAAGAATAGCCCCCAGATCGGGTTTAGCTGTGAAAAGTTTTATTGATGTAGGAGGTAAGTCTTATTTAGGAATCATTTTTTGTTCCTTTATACTTTTTTTGGGAAAGACCACTTAAATCAGTTCAAGATTTTGAAAATTAGGCTCGCTCTGGGTTAATTTGGTATTGTATTAGGTGTATTTTCCCTCATTTTTTATTATCACAGTTTAGATTTCTTTCTGTAACTTACTCTTCTTTTTTCCGTTTCCATTAGCTGGTGTCGTGGATGAGGACTACAGAGGTATTATTAAGGTAGTGTTATTCAATCATGGTGATACTGATTTTGAAGTCAATGTTGGGGATCGTATTGCTCAGTTGATATGTGAACAAATATATTATCCTGAACTGCTAGAAGTTAAGGTAAAGTAAACGAAATTTTATAGTATGGAACATTTCAATTCAATTGTATTTTCCTAGGAACTAACTGATACCCAACGTGGAGAAGGTGGTTTTGGATCTACTGGTACAAACTGAAAGTAATGGCAAATCATCTTCACAAATACCATATTTGCGCCATTTTTAATTGCTGTGAATAGATTTTAGCTTTTTCGTTCCTTTCTCAATTATGTTTAAGTATTGTGTAAACCATCTATTAGTATATACCTTAATCAAGTGCTTTTTTATTTAAAGCTGCACAATTTAGTTGAAGAATGTTTCAAAAGACTAATTGGAAGAAATTCCTTATCAACAAGGAGACCAATAAAAGTTTATTTCACCAATAAATTTACTGAACTCTTTAATATAATAAAAGTGTACAATTGAATATAGCCATAGAAGTAATAAACAATAAGTACCACCATTTCTCCAAAACATAATTCTCAGAATTTCTATTTTATGTGGGTCAAATCATCTAGTACAGAGTATATTGGGTTTGGTAGTAAATGCTCAAATTAGGTTAAGAGCTTTGTCTTCATTCAAACTATTTTTCAACTTTATTGAATCAATGTGTTATTTTTTGTATGCAAACAATAATTTTTAATTTTACGAAAACAATTTTACCAGGAAGGAATGCAAGTTCTTGCATTTTGTTTTGTAATTCAGCAGTGTCAATTTGATTTCACTTTCAAAAAGTTGGGAATGAAACTTTAATAACTGACTCAAAGCCTCATTTCCAGCTATAAGATTTGTTATTTCAAAAACAACTTCCATTTTTCGCATATCATTTTTTATTTTTCTTTATTTTTACTACCTATTCTAAACCAGGGCTGTCAAAAGTAAGGTCAGGAATATTTGAGTGGCCCCACATCTACAAGGTAAATTTAAGTTCCAGTGTACAGAATAAATATTTGATGTCATTTCAAAAAATCTGTGAAGAAAAATTGAGTAACTGATGAAAATCATGCATTTAATGAGCTATGGTAAATACATTATTTGATGTACATCAATAAAAAATTAAATCTATATGATTACCATGCAGATTTTGTCTGAGAATGAAGAATACATGATACCACTTTGTGTTAGAAAAACTGAATGCTCCTTATGGAATGTCTGCGAATGGTGAAAGGTAAAACACTATTCAGTCATAAAGTTCTATTAAAAATGCACAACGTTTTATGCAACCAAAATGAAAAGAAAAATTTGAAACAGTAAAATTATCCCATGACACAGTGGAACGATGAATAAATTAAAAAGAAAAACTGCTAATTGTGGCGTAGAATGTAAGTACTATCAAATATAGTGTTTGAGCAAAATTTTGCTTTAGTCAAGATTATTCTCAGAGATCTTTATCTGGGATCAATTTTTCAAAACACCATAAATTACCCTATTTCCTCTTATGTCAAATTCATATCTAAGATGGACAATAATTTCTTTTCCGAAATTTGATATGTTCCTCATAGAAAATCCAGTCCAAATTTCGAATTAGCCCTTTTATTTTCTTATTCATTATTGGTTGCTAAAATATCGATATATGATAGAAGGCATACAAATCTCATTCAATTCAGAGTAGAAAATAGTCGTATCAAAGTTTTGAAGAAAGTGCATTGAAGCTGAATAAACAGCATACTAGAGTGCATATGCTGAAATGAGCTATAAAATACAAAGAGATTCAATTAGTAGTGCTTTCTATCTGAAGTTTGGCCAAAACTGAAAAGAAAAACCTAATTTCGTTTTCAATTGTAATTTCAGACAAATTAATTCAATATATTGGGATGATAGTTTTCATCAGGTCTATACCTAACAGATATTAGTCATTAATTTTTATTTTATTTCAAAGGATTTTACAATTATGGAGTAAATAATGGATTTAGTGCCTCTACATCGATGAACCATGCCAGTGAGGTCTTTTTCAAGTTGTTGATAACATAACGAACTATGGAAGAATTCAAAATGTTATTGCTTTGCGACTGACCGACCAAGCGGTCGGTCAGCCGGTCAGTACGGGAATTCTTGAACAAAATTACATTGATTGCTCATTAATTCTACAAGCCTTATGCAGAAAAATTTTGCGCTAAAAGAATCCAATGAAAATTCTTATTATAGGCGAAAACTATACTTTGAGTCGACGTAAATCATGCAATTCTTTATCTGAAATTGATGCCTGTTCTGGGATTTGCGCAATTCTGAGAATTCAGATGATTTCTAAAGTACTTGCAGTTACTTTCCCAAACTTTTCAAGGATGAAATGAAATCTGACACTGCTAAATTACAGAACGAAATGCAATATCTTGCACTACTATGATGGGATTTTTAGTCTGAACAATTGTTTTTTTCACTACTTTGAATTCAGCTCATTCTAGGTTTTACTGTCCTAAGATACATAGTACTATGGAGGAGTGTTTGACAAATTGAAAAAGATCCTCATGAAATAGTCATTTCAAAAATTGAATTTGGGGAAAAGGAGTTACTTGTTTATTTCTCTTTGAAAATACTCAATTCTATTCTGTATCAAATAATTATTGAATACATTTGTTGATATAATAAACTTTTCTTGAATTCCTTGCAAGGAAAATCTTTGCCAATTATTCTTTTTACACTTTCTTTAGCTATATTCTAAGGTTTTAAAGAATATCAATTTATTACGGAATATACTATTGGTTGTTTACTACACACTCTCAGCAACTGTGTTCCATATATGGAACACTCGTTTATACTTTCTTAATAAAATAGAAATCTAACCTTAGCTTTCACTCTTATCAATATTATAGGCTTTTTCATATTCGGAAGTTTCAAATAGAATTAATAGCATTGCGATCTATGATCTTGCAGTTAAATTATTTCAGTTCATATGAGTTCATATTCGGGAGTACAATTGGAGGGCAGAGGTGAATGAGTATTATTATCTTATTATTGAACTAGCCGTTGTTATTATGAATATTCCAAAAGTTTTCGATAGTTATGTAACTGTCATAGGATATTTAGGTGACGGAACATATTCCGATGGGTAAATGCACAGTTCGGTTCCACAATTGCAGTTGAGTCTATAAGAATGTCATTCTTGAAGTGGATGAAGGTGATACTCGTGTAACAGCGGACTTCATACTGACTCAAAAAAATATATATATCAGATGGAACGTTCTGCCAAGATGCTATACCTCAATTTTCGAAGAAAGATATGGTACATCTAGGAAAAAATGCCATAAGACTAGCATAAATCTCAAATGAATCAACCAAAATCATGGCTTCCATGACAAATCTTTATGCAATTCAAAAGAGATCAGTATTCATTCCTTCTAATGAATTAGAAGAATTTTTTGGATTCGATTATCTATAGCAGAGGTGCTCAAATCAACTGCTGGCGATCTACCTCAATATTTTTAGACTACTTACAATTGACTCAGAGAGGCTGCAAGTATGTGTGATGCAGGATTGTCGTACATACACGATACACTCTACCTACCTACCTGGGTAGCGTCTACCGTAGCATATATAGTTATTAGCTTTCCGCACAATATACATTATTTTAGTCAAGGTTTGGTATAGGTTTAATTAGGTTCTTCTCTATAATATCAATAAAAAAAAATCAGGTATTCAAAATTGCGAGTTTATTGGTTGTTACAAAACAAAAGAGTTAGACGTAACTAAGGAGTGACTTTGGATGTTGAAGCCTGGCACTGCATGTCCTCAGCATATTTTTCATAAGACGGTACGTAACCACTGAGTGCTAATCGCAAGCTTGATGAAATATGATCGTCAGTTAGTCGATTGCGATATTTTGACTTAATTATCTTCATTTCCGAAAATGCAGACTCGTACTAGTAAGTTGACCCAAACATTGCCGTCAATTGAAGGGCGGTTTGCCTTAGATTCGGATATTCATCTTCAGATATAAAACACCAGAAATCTGTATCAGGGGCTGTAGCTTTGAGATGTATATCTGATATATTCTGCACCAACTCATTTTCAACAGAGCATGAACTCACATTAAACTGACTTGCTATTTCAGTAGCTAATTCGTCAATGTTTTTACATGAAAAAGGATAAATCATAAATGATGCTACATTTGCCAATATACTGCAATACTAAAAACGCATTTCGAATTGTCCCAAAATATTTGATAATTCAGCCTCATACGTATCATAATTCAACTGAGGAATCCTTGCTTTCAAAGACGGAAAATGTTTCAGATCCTTTCTTTTCAGTTGATCTATCATAAGTAGCAATTTTCTTTTGTATGCGTCTCAATAATAGTATTTCCGTTACCTTGAAGCTCCAAGTTAATGTTGTTTAAGTGCATTGTGATGTCAGTCAAAAATGCCAAATCAGTCTGCCATTTTTCGTTTTTCAACGTCTGAGTCTAGAAAAGCTGTTACTTCGGGCAATAATTCTTGAAACCTTTCTAGGAATTTTCTGCGACTCAACCACCTGACGTCCGTGTGATGAACTAAATCAGTGTGTTCAACTGACTCCCAATCTTCCAACTGAAACTTAAAGAGCCGCCGTTGCAAGCTACGTTCACGGATGGAATTCACAATTTTTGTTGCAATGTCCATAATTTCCTCCGTGTTTAAAACTTTTGAACACAAAACTTGTTGATGTGTAATGCAATGGACTGAAAAAAATTAAGGGAAATCTTCATTAGCTCGACACAATGCCTCAACACCGTATTTGTTTCCAGTCATTGCTGGTGCTCCATCGGTTATAATGCACACTTATTTATATATATTGGTAGCTTATGGTTTTTACAAAATTGAAAAAACTTCATGTATATCTTCGCCACGGATCGTCCTTCAGAGCAATGATTGTCAAAAATTCTTCCTGAGCCAATATGTCATTGAGTACCATCCGAGTAAAAATACACAGCTGGGCGGTGTCTGTCATATCGGTGGATTCGTCGAACTGTAAAGTAAAGTATGTACATTTCATGATATCATGTTTTAGTTTATCTGCATAAGTCACCTGACTCGTGACTTCAATACACCTTGTGATAGTCGGACGAGATAACTGAAGTTCCCTAATAGCAGACAAGATTTGTTTTATTTTTAAAATCTCCAAATAAAGCCTCAACCGCTTCAATAAATGCTTCCTTCACAACCGATCCATCTTCGAATGGTTTCTTGTGTTTCGCCAATATATGAGATATTTTAAATGACGCGATCGTAGCAGCTTTTGATTTTTTGGCTGGTCTTGTGAACATGGTTTGTTTATTTTTCAAACAAGATATCAAATCACGTACTTTTCGTTTTCTTAATTCACTTTGTGGCGGAAAATCCTTTTCATAGTTTTTATGAACCGTTTTATGATGCCTCTCTAAGTTATCACGCTTAGGTATTGCAACTAACACACGACAAATAAGACAAATTCACTTATCCTTCACCGTACAAAAGAAAAATTCTTCTTTCCAATCGTTATTAAAATGATACGTTTTAGATTTCTTCGCTGCACTCATTTTGTACTATTTAATAATAAACTTTGTATCGACGTAGTATTGCCTTCAAGTTACAATTCAGAATGACTCCAATTCCAGCAGGCGCAACATTTATATCGGCGTGAATGAAAGTATCAAATGTTCCCGTCAAACGGCCGCCCGAAATTTCTGGAAAAGCGGCAAGAATAAAAAACACGCCTTTACTCTGACAAGTACCGCGCGTTCCTTTGATAAAGATGCCTTTTGCCGCTAGCAGAGTGTTATTTTATTACGTAATAAATTTTTGTAGTTTAGTTACCTATTTATTAGCAATTTTTTCTTCTGTACCCAAAATGCACTCGCGATCGACCGTTTGAGCACCCCTGGTCTATGGGATGCTTGAAGTTACCGCGTCGATTATGTTAATGGAATCGGATTCTTAATTTTCCGCTATTTCAAAATAGTATTAATGAAAACAAATTCTTCGAACTGCAGTCTCATTCACACAACGTCGACAATTCAAAAATTCTCATAGAAAACAGAGAACGCTTGTATATAAGTGCCCCAAATTACAATGCTGTAAAATAATGATATTTGTAGCTAAAATAGCAAAAACATCCATCTATTGATGAGCAAATCTTTCCATTCAAGGAAAAATTCAATTGAAAACGCTTCTATTGGGTTAGATACAAATACTTTTAGTCTAGGAGCAGGTGTTATGCGTATCAATAAAAGAATTACGAAAGAATATCACCACTTGCTCCCCGACAATTTTTTCTCTTGTTATAAATATATCAACAAAGTTACTCAGCAGAAATTGGCATATCAATTATGAATTTTATTATATTTCAAATGATTTTACAATTATGAAAGTAAATGTCGGATTTATTAACATTACATCAACCACGACAGTGATGTCTATCAAAATCTGTCAATAAAAACATTACGAGCTATAGAAGAATTCGAAATGTTATTGCATCGCGACTGATGGAGCAAATGCTTTGTCAGAATTTGCGCGAATTCATGAACAAAATTTCATCGATTGCTCATTAATCCAACAAGCCTATGCAGCAAGTTTTGCAATGAACATTCCTCTTGAATTAACATATCTTATCAGAAGCGGAAACTAATGTTTTGAGTCAGCGTACATTGAGATGCCAATTCTGAGATTGCGCTTACACTGAAAAATTCAGATGAATACTAAAGTACTGTAGTTTCGTTCCTAATCTCTCAAAGATGAAATTAAATCTGACACTGCTAAATTACAGAACAAAATGCATTATCTTGTACTACTATGTACTTAAACATTTGGTCTCAAAATATAGAAAACCATTTTTTCACGACATTGAATGAAAAAATTCTAAAATAGGCTTCAGCTCATTCTAGGTTTTAATGGCCTAAGACACATCTGCTATAGATGACTGTCTGACAAATAGGGTAAGTATCCTTATAAAATAGTAATTTTGAAGAATAGGAGATTTATATCTCTATATTTAAAATTTGAATAAATTCGATACACTGAAAGTTTTTAACACGTTTGAGGAAAGCAACAAGAAAACTCTCAATGATGTCGTAGAAGCTTGTGATCAACACCTGTTGCCTAGAAAAAATGTTACCATGTAAACATCAAATTTAATAACATCATACAAGATCAAAACCAGCCAGTCAATTCAGTCTTAACAACTGAAGGCGCAAGCAATGTTATGTGACTTTAAATGTGTAAATGATAACTAATGAATCCTATGCAGATCGAATGATCACAGACAGGCTGATTTTTGGACTTCACAATTACAAATAGCCAACACTTCTAAAAGAAGCTTATCTGAAAATTGATAAAATCAATAAATACTGCAAAGCACTTAAATTTAACAAAGAACATGTTAAATTATTACACAGTAAAAAGCCTGAAATGAACTTTATATTGTAAAGATTGCGCGAAGTGTCGATTTTCCCATAAAATAAGAGTGTCCGGCATTCAATAAAACGTGCAAAATCCCAACAAGAAAAGGAATTAAAAAAGAAATGAAAGAAGTAAAATGTGTGAATCTGTTGATTATGAAGCGCAAATTTTTGTATATAGTGTCAAGACAACCAATCACACTGGTTTCAGAAGATATATGTTTACAGATTCTTATTAAAATAGAAATCTTCCTTATAATTCACTCATGATCTTGAATGTGATATGATTTCAATTCGTACGAGTTGATGTTCGGAAGTAGAAATGGCGCGCAGAGGTAAGTGATATTCCGTTTCAATCGAAATCTGACCGATGTTTTTTATTATGAATATTCCAAAAGTTTTTGTTAGATGTAATTGAGTTTGTGAAATTCTACCGGAAAATACACTACCCACAAAAATTGTCGCATCACCCTACTTTCACGACAATACTATATAAACTTTTAGGTTGGTCATTCAAGAGTCGCTTGGTAACTTTCAGAAGCGTAAAATAAGAAGATATCATTCAAAAGAGATGAGTTAATGATGGAAAATATCAACAATTTTTGAGTTAATGAAAAATTTTAAAATTCTACCATCTTCAAACATTCACGAAGAGACCAATCAACTAGCATCGAGTGGTTTCCACTCATTTTCAAAATCGAGTGTTTCCTCCACGGGCCCTAATTACTGCTGCCAGTATACGTCTCGGAAGCCCCTCAAACAAATTTTGGATGTACTCTTGAGTCACTGAGTTCCAAATTTCAGGAAGCAGATTCTCTAGTTGTTGGAGTGTTCTACAAGGCATTCTACGTTTGCTGAATTTGCCACCCCATGTTGTCTCAAACATGTTCTACGGGATTCAAGTCGGGACTTCTGGCTGACCATCTTAAAATATCAATTTCGGCATTTTGCAGAAATTCTGTAACTACTCTAGCTGCATGAGGCCGAGCATTATCATGCATATAAAAGAAGTTTTCGCCAATCAATGGTCCAAAGGGTACAACATGGGGTTCAAGGATATCTGCGTAATATCACCATTACTGAGACCCCTCTGAGGTTTTCCGGATATTGCATTGCTGATACCGTTCCCCAGGTCGTCTGTATACTGGCATGCGTCTATCATTTGATACTAGACAGAACCTGGACACGTCGGAAAAGAGAACATTCGAGCATTCTGGAATACCGCAATTTGCATGTTCCCTCGCAAACTGAATTCGATACTCTCTGGTGAGACGCGGGCCGGTAGAAACCCCCCTTGGTCTGATATCGTCTTCTCTGAGCATGTTTCTAATAGTTTGCAATGAAATATGCACATTTCTGGAAAGTGCAAGTTCATTTTGCAGCATTCTAGCCGTACAGTGCCGAACTCTTAGTGCAGTTAAACGAAGCCAACGATCATCAACTGGTATTGTTATCCGATTTCTTCCCTGTCCTGCCCTTCTTCCATATTCCCCTGTTTCGTGTTACCGATTAATTGCTCTTGAAATAGTGCTTCGGTTAACATTCAACAAGTTAGCCACGTAATCGATTGTGGAATTCAGAGAATACCAGGTGATGCGAGAATTTTTGTGATGTGTGTATTATCTCATGTAGACTTTCCGCAAATTTTATATTCCGTTCATGGAAAATTAGTACACAACTAGATGGTGAAAAATATAAGCGTCGAAGTGACTTTTCATTCATAAATTTTGAAAATTGTATTTTAGAAACTTTCTCGCTCGTTTTCATATTATTAGTTATTGAATAATTATCATCCGAAGCAATTAGAGGATATTATAAAATATTTAGGTGACGGAAGATATTCTGATTTGTTTGATGATAGAAGTAAAACAGAAAACTCGTTGGGTAATGTTCCAATCAGTTCTTTAATTGAAGTTGATGTCGACTGAGAGGTCGTTTATGAAGGCGATGAAGATAATATTTATATAATGCCGGCCTTCGTACTGGCTCCAAAAATAAGATAAGATGGAGACGCTGTGCCAACTTGCAACAGGCATGTTTTTGGAGGAAGATATGGCACCTCCAATCTAGGAAAAACACCATTGAACTATTCTCTAGCATATCCCAAATGAATTATTCTAATCATGGCTTCCATGACAAATGGAAGGCAATTCAAAAAAGGATCCGTATTGTCCCTTTCAATGAATGGGAAGAATTTCTTGGACTTCATTATTTATGAGATATCAGAAATTTCCACGACGGTTATGCTTCTGAGATCAGACTCTAAATTTTCCCTTGTTTCAAAATAGTATGAATAAATATAAAAAAGATTCTTCAAACTGAAATTGCATTTACACTTCATTAACAATTCAGAAATTTCTATAGAAAACAGAGACCGTTCATATGAAGAGCGACCAATTTACAATGTTTTGAAGAAACGATATATGCAGCTGAAATTGCAAAATATATATATATATATATTGATGAGCACGTAATTCCTTAGTTACATTCATATATGCAATAAATATAAAACAATACAACGAAGGCATATCATGGGTAAAGATGATCTTCTATACTTGGTCTATGACTTGGGGATGAAGGTATTTTTATTGTGTGGTTCTTCTGTTCTATGTTACGATCTTCTCATTCATCAACACGCTTCTACTACGTTGGATACAAATACCAATACCTTCGGTCTAAGAGCACATGTTCTTCATTTCAGTGAGAGAATTACCAAAAATATCACCACTTGTTCTGCAGTAATTTTCTTCTGTCTTTTATTTGAATATTTATCAGAGGAAGATATATTAGCTGCTGAAACGTTACGAATTTGCCGATTTTCACTACCTGACAAAGAGTTCAAAAAGAAACAGCAGAGAACATCTGAAGAACTCGTATCACAAGTAGAAAGAAATGTGAAAACTGTAAGATAGTTTTACAATAAACCAATATATCTTGGTTCAGATTTTGTAGGTGTCGGAAAGACAAATATTGCAAGATGACACAAAACAGAAAAGTCTTTTATAGACAGAAAGAATAGATGGGTGGCGTGGATAAAATTGTTCAGCTAATATATCTCACAGGATCCAAATAAAATCAAGAAAATAGACACTCAGAATATTTTATGCAGTATATTTGGCAGCAGTAAATTCATATCTTAAATATAAGAATGGTGTCCAAAGTTAGAGTATATCAAAAAACCAGATTTCAAAAAGAAAATTGCAGAATTGCTGATAAAATTAGGTTTGATGCCTATCAAAGGAAAATTCAACAGAGAATTTTCTGAAGAGTACACGTGAAAACTAATACCTACCAGATACAGCAAGAGATAAAACAGGTTATTCACCTGATTATCCAGAAAACCAGCATGATTGCAAATATGAATTTTTCATATTATGCATATTATGTCAAGGTCATTCGAATCAGAGAGGAACTATGTTTTGAAATATCAGTTGAAAGAAAAAACATTTATTCATATTTTGTTTTTGTTCAGGTTTCTTATCAATTTCATATTTTAGAATCAATCTTTTCTCTGCTTTCTTAGTTTGTCATTTTTATTTGAAAAACAATCATTTCATTTATTTTTAGAATATTCCTCCTGAAATGTGAACTGTTCTGAATAAAACAACATTATCCTAAATTCTCTTTCAGTCATAAAAACAGCTGTTTAGTATCTATGTCCGTTATATGGCACATGTCACAGTTTTTCGTAAATGGAAACTTATTCTTGGTTTCCAAAATCACAATGTTTCAAGAATAACAATTTCTACATCAGAAGTAAACTCCATACTGAAAAATTATAAATAATTGAAAATGACATGAAAGAAAGTAACTCAAAAACTATTCACAGCATTGAAAAATGACGCAAATATGGCATTTACGAAGATGACTTTCCATTACTTTCAGTTTGTGCCAGTAGATCCAAAACCATCTTCTCCACGTTGGGAATCAGTTATGTCCTAGGAAAATAAAACTGAATTGAAATGTTCCATACTATAAAAGTTCGTTGACTTTACCTCAACTTCTTGCAGTTCTGGATAATATATTTGTTAACATCACGATCACCAATATTGACTTCAAAATCAGTATCACTATGATTGAATAACTTTACCTTAAGAATACCTCTAGTCCTCATCCATAACGCCACTGTTATTAAAAAAAGGGGGAGAGTAAATTGAATTAAAAACCAAATGTAACATATTTCACGCTAAATTTAGATGTTTTCAAAATGGCACATTCTTTTCTTTTCTTTTTTAAGAAAAAATTTTAAAATCTTAGAACTGATTATAGTGCTGTTTTCCAAAATACACAAAGTAGGGAACAATAAAATGATTTCTAAATATGACTTATCTCCTGTTCGGTATCTACTAGGTATTTACCACGTGAAGGAAGCGCACATTCAACAGCACTCTTGAGAGCAAAACCTGCAGCTTTCAAGGAACCTTTGATTGAGGAGAATGCTTCTGGCAAAACTTTGGTAAATTTCAATACTTTGGTGTTATTGGTAATGTCTGCAAGAGCCATTTCATTTTAGAGTTAATGAAATCTGATTGTTCAGGATCAGGACTCAACTCTCGTTCTCTGTGCGTAATCTTGTGTGGAGAATTGGAAATCGAGATAGCGGAGTGGAGTATTAGTAATCTGAGTGATCTCACTATGAAGAGCAGGAAAATTGAAATTGTTTAATTTAAATTGCTTTATTTCATCCACGGACTTTTTAAGCTGCTATAGGTTAAACCGGTTTCATCACAGAACAATATTCTTTTGTTTCACTAATTTTTCTTATGTGTGAATGACTTCATTGGTCATCTATATATCCGTCTTAATGCTGCTTACAAATGATATTCTACATCTCAACAAAACCTTTTTCAATATTTAATGACCAAAATTATATTTTGAAGAGCCCACCATTTGCATTGGACCAAGCTTCCTAGCGACGATTTAGTTTCCTTGCGCATTCTTTTTTCTATTATGTTTTCTGCCAAACGAGTTGGAGGTGTAGCATAATCTGTCTATAACATATCCTCTGGAAAGAAGTGTAACGATGTAAGGTCTATGAACGTGATGTTCACCTAATTAAACTCATGCTACCAATCCATCTATTCCCAGATCGGTGGTTTTAACATTCTGTAAAGATATATACTTTATGTAGAGAAGCTTCTTTTTTCTGTCACTATATTGTTTGACGTTCAACGATTGGTATATCATCGAGTTATTTATATGAAAATGTAGGTAGCGCCATCCTGTCAAGTTTCTTAAAAGAGATATTTTCGATAACCCGTCCGCTACAGAAAGTACATCATTCATGAACGCCCCAAACCCTTTGAAAGTAAGACTCCTGAACCCAGGGGAGTGAGGTTTACTGCAGGCGTAATATGACGATTAACATTGTAGGCATCGTATTCATTAAAGCAAAGAATTCTAATAACCGCCTCGATAGCTGCACGGTTAGTGCGCAACCATATTGGAACTGCTTAACAGAGGTGTCTGGTTCGAATCCGGGTTCAAATTATGGATGTTGTCCTTGAACAAAAAAGTGAATTTGACAAAGAATTACATGGAGTTTCGGCACTTTGCTTAACGGCTAGGCTAAGCTCATTAAAACCATCGAAGGCCAAAAAACTTGTAATCCAAAGTGGTGGCAGTTATCATTGCACGGTCTGATCTAGGTGAGTGGTTCGGAGTCCACAATAAACTGTAGGTCCCTAGAGAAAAATGAAGAAAAAAAAAGAATTCTAATCTTCCCTCGAAGTTCGTTAGTCTTAGTTCATTGGAGAGGCGAATCTCAAGATATTTGTGCGAATTCTTGATTTAATGACTCCATTCACTTCTCATTTCCTTTGCCAATTTTTTATCGAAAAGTGAAGGTAATATTAACTTACTACATTACATTTCTCTTCATACCCTTACTTTTCATTTGTGTAACATAAATAAAAATGTTCTTAAGGAACATGTCCCCTTCTCCGTTTCGCTAGACGAAAAGTTATATGTGAAGGAGTTAAGCATTCAGTTTATTGGGTAACCGTTCTCAATAAATCATTAAAAACGGCCTTTCATATTCGAATTTTAAGAACTATGTTAAAGGACAAAACCACAGAACAGACAAAATTGTTGTGATGTTAACAAGCCATATCTACATTCGTATCTTCCAATTTGGTTTTTGTAAAGCTTATGTTAGAAAATCTTCAATGTGATAATGAAAAAAATGTAATTTCGGTTTTTAGCAAAATCTTTACGTACCGGACTCAACGCCAAACAAAATTGAAAGAAGTCTGAAACATTTGAATGAGAAAATATTACACATGTAATAGTACTGAATGTAAACACCACTTTACGTAAAAATATAGCCAGTGTTTGATTTGAAATAAAAATCATTTTTAATGAAACACTACAGCAACACAATAGTATGATTCTCCATTTGGTCCTAATAATTTCTTCTTCGATGACGTATCTCTTCAAGTAATAAAAGTATCAGCCTACACCTGGTATATAAATATTTTTAGAATGGACCCTGGTACTCTCACAACGAAGCAGTAGATCAAACCACAGTAGAAATGCCGATTTAGTCCTGGTAGCGCATACTCTTCATGAAACTCCACTGCTTCAAAAGAAGCAAAGCGTAATTGTTTTCAATGTGGACGAACTCATTCTCATCTTTTCTTGCTTCACTCCTTGAGCCTGACATTTATGTAGGCAGATAGTGTAGTAGCAGTACTTTATACCTTCAGTCATGAATTATGATATATCTTGATATATATTTTCTTTGAATGATTCTCATTCCTCAATTGACAACAGAAAATATTATTTAACTTTATTTAAAATACCATTTGTACAAAATGTAATAAAATTATACTGTAAATATGTATAACAGTTAACATCAAGAAATAGATGCACCAAGAAAAATTACTAAAAATAGTATATTATATAAATAATTATGAAAATTTAATTATACTAGTGATGAAATATTTCCAACATATTTGTTCAATGAGATTATTTCAGATGATAAATAAATTACATTTCAACAATCAACGAATAGTGGAGAAAGTTCAAATTTGATAGCAAAACCATATTCGTTATTATTAATATAATTGATAATAGAAGATAGACAGAAGACATTTCAATTTTCAAGTACATATTTTTTAAGAATTCTTTATATACCTTGAAGAAACTATTTGATTATAATACATGAAGACCAACAATATTATACTTATAATGAATGAAATATAAAACTATAAAATATTCATATTCTTTGTGGACGGAATTAGTTTGTTTTATATAAACAAAGCAGGTTAACTTCCTACTGATTTTGATGGGACGGATTTACTACTCATCAGTCTCTCGAAATGAATGCTTTAAAATATTCATACAGTAAACTTATATCGCATCTGTTCATGTAGTAATATATGAGAAAAGGTCGTACAATAACCAAATGACAAAATTTATGAATCCTGAGGTTCTATAACAAAAACTTTCAAATCCGATTAATTAGAAAACTATGTGTAATTACTTCAGGCAGAGTTGAAAAATACTGAACTTCATGGTTAAGTTCTCTCTCATAGCTGTCATAAAGTAGTTTTAATTATCTATGAAAATTTAAATTTTGGCATATTGATTATTGCATCAAACCTTTCTCTTTTATCATATACATATCAATCTACCATTGTTTACTAAGAGCCTATCAAAGTCTAACACTATGGATTAATATCAATCCAAACAATAATGTAGTTATAGAAGGCATAATAATTCCAGATCCATTACACCTATGATCTAAAAAGCAGAAACACCATGTTGTAGAATCATAGTAATTTCTTTTGACGTCAAGTTCTTTGATATTATTAAATACATAGTTCGCTAGTTTAACATCAACTGAAGCATTTCTACAGCCTTCATATCTATCGGCTGGTATGTCTGTTCTCTTCCCAATCATAGTACTGAGACAACTTCTTGTAATTACAGTTTCTCCTTCTTTCTTCTCAATTATCTTCAGACAAACATCGTCCTCTTCAGGACAAACTGAGGTCCAATGCCATAACCAATTGAATGGTTCACCACATCCTGGTTCATTTGAAACACATTCATAACACCATAAGGCTGATGATTTTTCGATCAAATTAAGCGAGACCAATGAAAATATTATTAAACAATAGCTTGTTGAAATTTTCCTCATGATCTTGGATCAAACAAGTTGTGCTTTACTTTTAAGCTAAATTGAGAAGTATTTTCCTTTTTGTGTTCTAATAAACAGATTTAATATACTTCGCTAGTTTACTAAATATACTTCACTAGTTTACAATAAAAGATTCTATTTACATTTTTCCCTAATAAAAGATTTTCTTCAATGAATCAGTTAAAAACAATGGTTACAAACAGGGTGTTAACCATAAACATGTATAAACGAAACGTCAAATTAACAAAATGATTCATTTTTCAATTAACCTTAGTGGCTTTTAAACTACTACCATCTCACGTAGCGTGAATGATCCTAAGAATGACGTCATAAGTAATCCGGTCATGTATATATATATATATATATATATATATATATATATATATATATATATATATATATATATATATATATATATATATATATATATATATATATATATATATATATATATATATATATATATATATATATATATATATATATATATATATATATATCCGATATGTATCAATGATACTATATTGAATAAAAACATACGAAGGTTATATATTACTCCCTGAATAAAAGTTTGTATGTATCAATAAGAGCCATACTGATACTTCACTTTCCTAACCTATCAGGCAGTATCTCCACAATCGACCTTTTTGTACCTAACACCGATAGCGTGTGGCCTGTACGTATATCTGCTATTGTACAAGTCCAAGTATGTCCAAAGAGCGAACTGAAAAAGAGCTAAAAGTTATTTTAGGATTCTCTTACTTGTTACAAGAGCAGAGATACCTTCAGATAACTCGCCAGTTGTTCAAGTTACAAAATATTCTGAAATGGAGTTAGTGTCTTTAAGATTAGAACGGAAGTTATTGTCAGCATTAGTGGTCATGAAAATATCGCTATAGATTATGATTGAATGAGTTTGATAAGGCAGATAATCAAAAACTACTGTTATCTGTACATCATTAGGCCCAATGTACAATGTTTTAACTTAGCTGTAGCATAACTTCCGCTTTAAGATTCAAGATTATGTACCTATGTTCTCGAAGATATCCATTAACCGCCTGGGTAGCTGCACGGTTAGTGAGCAAGTATGTTGGAAATGCTAAGCCCAGGTGCCTGGTTCGAATCCGGATTCAAGTTATGGATGTTGGACAAAAAGTGTATTGGAAAGTCGTCTGAAGGGGACATAAACTTCCGTTGTTAGGAATCCACTATGAAACGTAGGTCCTTCTGTGTAAGACTGTAAAGTAACCGAGCACATTTTTAGATGATGAAGAATAAAACAAAATATTCTTTAAACTTTTCTCTATATTAAAGACTATTCTGTGGTCTCCATCTTCGAATCGGAATCAGTTCTACTTCTATCCGATATTATATTATATATTAATGAGAGCTTTTGATTAATAAATTATGGCTGACGAAGTCCAGTTAGCACAGAATGCCCAGGCTGGAGGCGATACCATTTTTGGTAAAATTTTGAGGAAAGAGATTCCATGCAACTTCATTTACGAAGATTCTTTAGTAAGCTCTCTTCTCGGTAGCCATTGCTATGTAGTAGTGTATGTTTTCTTTTTTGTAGTGTGTTGCATTTGATGATGTCAATCCTCAAGCTCCTGTGCATTTTTTGGTTATTCCAAGGAAGCCCATTCCCCAGTTATCTAAATCTGAAGATGATGACTCCGCTTTATTAGGTCACCTTCTTACAACTGCAAGAAAAATTGCCCAGAAAAGAAACTTGAAAAATGGTTTCCGAATAGTGATCAATGATGGCCCCATTGGTGCCCAGTCTGTTTACCACTTGCATGTGCATGTCTTATCAGGCAGACAAATGCAATGGCCTCCTGGATAAAGTAAAAAGTAGTCAATACAATTACTATCACTTATATTTTGTGAGTAATAATTTGAAAATATATTATAGTTAACATTTTGTAAAATTTCTTGCCCGTAGATATCGCGCTATCTACTCTTTATCAAAAATTGTTTTATTTGAACTATGGACATACAGAATTCCCCAAATTTTATGGAATACTTCTAAGTTGAATTATATCTTAAGTTCTATGTTGTATTTTCATTTTGTTTTTCTATCTTGACTTCAAGCCTCTTATGGACTGAATTTACTTGATTACAGGTCAGTTTCATGCTATTTTTAATTTATGACTAATCAAGTGGAAAAACATCCATATCTGTAGTGTGCACTATCTCTAACTTCTTTCTCATCTATAATAAAAACAAGTACTGTGTTTTAAGGAATTTTACTTAATATATTAAGTAAAATTCCTTAAAACACAGTACTTGTTTTTTATTATTGATAATGGAATTTTACCAAGTAAAAGCCTCCCAAATTCAAATCTTTCTCATCTTATTGGATATACAACTCAAGATGGGTATATGGTTCTAATATTAATTAAATAGATAGATATTGTACTTAGATCTAGAAAGAAGTAATAGGTAATTTTGAAAACAGAAAAATACAAATCGCAATTCATCATAAATTGTTGAAATATTCATGTATTATGGTTGTCAAAAGAAAAGGCTCACCTTCTCTATCCAAGATTTGTGAGGAAAATTTATTGGTGAGAAATTATTTTTGATGTCTCGATTCTCTGGTATTTCGACATGTGCTATTATGTTGGTTGCTTTCAAAGTTAAGTGAAAACTATTTGCATATTCTTCTGGAATTTTTTGATTATAATGTAGGGACATATTCATAAAGTTTTTGAATTTTATCATTTATATTTTCTTAAATATAAATCATAGTTGAATTTGGATGAAATAGGAAGGTATTTTTCTCTCTTCCAAATATGTATATATAGCATGCTGTCAAATTTTCTCAAAATGTGAATTTTTCAGAAATGTAAATTCTTTGAACATTCTGTTTCATCTAGTATGCTGGTGCTAATTAACACAAAACATCCCTAGTGTTTTCAATTCTATACTCACAACAAAAAAGTCAGAATGAATCCATTATTCAATTTACATTATTAATTCAAAAATTGAAATCTTTTCGATTGTAGAATTTCCATTAAATTGGGAAAACTTGAATAATTCGACTTGTTAGAATGTTCAGAATGAGTATGATTCAGGTTAGGTTAGATTTCAAAGTCAGAAAATTATTTTGTTCATTTTCCTGACAGGAGGTAACCTCACAAGTATATATTCCAAAGATTGAACCAGAATCTCATAAACTTTGATTATTTTAAAGCACTCGGAGATAAAAGTTATAATAATCAAGATAAAGAAGTTCCAATGCAACTTTTTGGAGTCATTACTGTGAATCTACTGTGAAACAGAGGGGGCGATACCAAAATCAAAGGTTTCGCGGATTCTAAGAAAAAATAAGTTTCAACCATATAAGATCATTGGAAGATGAGGAAATCTCAGTTTCTACATCCAGGGGATTGAGCGACGGCTAGAATCTTGCGGATTGTATCAGGAAAAGTCCAGAGAAAATCCCGATTTCCACCACTATGCCATATGGACTGATGACCTGTGACGTATTATTCAATAGCAATGATGAACATTATTCAATTACTGGTCCGATGTCAATCGCCATCAGGAAGTGCATCACCAAGGGCGATTCGGTTTTAAAGTTTGATGTGCGCATTAATGAATCATCGTGCGTACGATATTTTTGACGAAAATCTTCGTGGGGAAGTTTATCATAATAGAATAAATGAGAATATAATATGACGGTGCGCTCCACGCCAGATTCTTTTAAATCTGTTTTTCGGTAATAACTGGATGGGAACGAGAGGACCAGTGGGATGGCTAACTAATTAACCAGATTCAACTCTGTTAGATTTTTCTCTCTGAGGATATTTCAAGGATGTACTATACAGATTAATCCATAACAACATAGAAGCGTTGAAACTTTAGAAATTATTCAACCTCAGTGAACAACACTCAAATTCAAAATGTATGCATTTTATACAGAAGTGTTTCTGATCGTTGCAATTAGTGCGTTTTGAATATTGGAAATACTTTTGAGTATTTGAGATTTTATTGGTTCTTTGTTACTTTGATATTTTCTCACTTATGAGTAATAGATAAATTTCGTTTGTTCTCATAATAAGTGGGTTTTGTTTGTTGTAGTTTTTCTATGAATCTACAATTTATAGTCGACTCCAAACCACACACCTAGACTTTGCTATGATAACTGTCACCTTTCAGGATTACAAGCTATCTGGCCTTCGGTGGTTATGCACTCAACCATTTGGTTATGCATCCAACATCTATGTATATCTTCGTGAATTTTCACTTTATTGTTCAAGGACAACATCCATGACTCGAACTCGGATTCGAACCGAGCACCTGGGCTTAGCATAATTCAACATGGTTGGGCACTAACCGTGCCGCTACATTATAAGTGGGTTTTATTGTTGTGAGCATAGATTTGAACATTTGGATGTTCTATGTAAATTCGCAACGGCATACTGAGATGGAATTCTGGCAGTATATTTCTATGCGAATGGTTGTGGCCTTTCACGTTTGGGTGGAAATCCTTAATTCTTGAATAATATCCAATAGAGTGGTGTCAGTGTTTTCTGTTATTTAACATAGTGTAAAATAACATTCGGTAAGTGGATTCTTATTAAAGAGAAATCAGAAAATAATTTAATTTTACTTATTATCTATCCTTCAAAATTTTTTTTTTCTTTTTTCATTGTTTCTGTTTTCTTTCGATTGTTCATTACAACTGACTTTCTTAAATAAGGAATAAATTCATCATGAACTCGGCTAGCACGGGAAAGAAACACTATACATCACACCTAGTATTTTAAAAAAATGAGATTTAGGAACTAAAAAAGCAAGCGAGGTTGAACAAAGACGAAGAAATGTTATTACAGCTGGACAGTTCCTCGCAGAGCATTGAAAAAATCGAAATAAAACAAAAATTAGACATGAATGTAAATATAGCGATAGCGCACCGTTCACAGTTTTTGTGGAAGGTGAAAGAGGGAATGTAGGAAATTTGAATCCGCTTCAAATAGGTAAAATATTTTTCACAAATGATAGTTTCAGCTATAATATCATAAAAATCGGAAGAAAATGCAGGAATAGAGTAGGTGTAGACTTTACAACGGCGACAGACGGAAATAACTTTGTGGAAATCGTAAGTCACTAGTAGAGGTGTAATTTCAGACATAGACTTACGACATTAGCGAAAAAGAAATAGAAAGATACGGGAAAGCAAAACAATTAAATACGTCAAAAGATTGAAAAGAAGGGTAATCTAAAACGGTCAATCAAATTTTATAACCCTATATCACAATGTATTAGATGTAACCCAATATATTACCCCTGTAATACAGTGCTATAAATGTTTTCTTTATGGACACACGACTAGTCAATGAAGAGGAAACAAAATATGTCGTAATTGTAGAGAAGAACATGAGGAGGATGAGTAGGAATTATAAATAAATTATATTATTATTTGTATGTATTATTAAATTATTGTGACGCAGGTCATGCGGCGGTGGATAGAATTTACCAGGAAAATCAGGGAGGCAATGGCTGTACACAAAACAACATATTATGAGGTGGATTTGATATATAAAAAACAGAATATAATATACTACAAAATTCACTAGCTTTTCACAACTTCCGAAACAATCCTTAGAAGAAAATAATGTCATTCAAACCGTAAAGGTGGAGTTGCATTTCTTCAAAAAAAAGAACATAATATATACCATAATCGATATGTCAAATATTAACCTACCCAACACGGTCTAACTTTTGAGTCTTAAGATTATAAAGATTTATCGTATATATCTATATATTTTCAACATCTACAACCCCCCAGATGTGGCTCTCAAGTTAGATTCCCTAGCAAATATGATAAATCGAACCAAAGGTAATATATTAATTATGGGGGACCTTAATGCTCAAAACTCGGCTTGGGGATCGATCATAAGAAATCACAATGGAGATGCATTAGAATAATTTATGTTAGAGAATCAATGTTTTATTTTGGACGATCGAACGCTAACACGATATACCGCACCCAACACAACAGAAGTGCTCCAGATATAACTTTGTGCTTACAGAATATTGCATTTAATTGTATGTGGGAAATGATACAGGATACTGATGGAAATGACCACTTTCCAATTATAATCAACATAAATAGGGATTTCGGCCAAGTTAGATATACCCCATTTAAAACAACTAGAAATACAATGTAAAAAAACCAAGTGGGAAATTTTTAACCAGCCAATTGCTACCCACTTAGCACATAATAGGGTAGATACACTACACGATTTTGAAAACATGATGATAAATAGTGCAGATGAATCATCGCCAAAAATTACACAGGTTTCGTGTAGTAAATTTCATGTAAGTTGGTGAGATGATGAGGTAACTCATGCTATTAAGAGAAGAAAAAATGCATTTAATGCTTATAAGACAAATCCGTGTATAAACAACTTTACACAGCCAAACAAAACTGAGGCAGAAGTTAAATTATCAATTAGAAAAAAGGAATCATTCAAAACATTTTGCGAAAACATTAACTTCAAAGACAGCAAAGCGGCATGGCGAAAAATTGAGAAAGTTCAAACAACCCAATGTAGTGCTTTCGCATTCGCATTCGAACAACATGACAACTAACACAAATACCCACGCTAATGAAAATACACCTGAATTATCTTTAGACGAGCTGAACTTAGCTCTGGCCTCCAAGTACACGGCGTACACGTACGAATGGGCTTATTTTCACCTTCTAGAAAAAATTGTCTTAAATAGCAAAATACCAACTAGTCGAATTATTCAATCAAACTATCAACAACCCCAAAAAATTAATATCAATTCCACACTACCTGATTATACCCTTCATTAAACGTGACCGATCCTGTTTGGAGGCGGCTAGTTAAAGACCTATCACATTTTCACCATGTATTATAAAAATTCATTAGACTATAATAAAGAATAGAATTGAAGGAACAGTAAAAAACATATCTCTTGCCGCAAGCAGATGCTTAGGAAGAGGAAAATTGAGCTATGATAACCTTACATTCCTATCATATCATATATATATATATATTTCAATATGATGTTAATTTCAAGTTTCAATAGATGATTTCATTATTCCTGATGAGTTCATAAATGTTATAAAAACAATACTAATAAGGGACTAGCGGAAGTATCTTCATTGAGAGAAATAATTTTTAATATATATTCACATTCAATGTCGGAATGCTCCATAAATGATACTATAATCGGGCAATAAGCAGATGATAACTATGTAGTTGCTTCCGGGTGGGATCTCAACGCAATGGCAGAAATAATAAACCTAACTTTGAAAAATATAGCAAAATGGGCAAATAAAAGAAATCTCACTTTGTCACTAGGAAAATCGTATTCAATACTTTTTTCTTCACGAGCTCATCCAATAAGAATACCAACCATTAAAATAAATGATAGTAATATGCCTTGGAAAACGAAAGCTAAATATTTAGGAATTATTCTAGACACAAAATTAAGTTGGAAATCACAAATAACAAATTCTGTAGGAAAGCATTAAAAAATATAAATATGTTGAGAACTCTTTGTAGCTTTGTGCTAACACCCAAAAGACCTTCTTAACTTGTATAAAGCGCTTATAAGACCTCATTTAAATTATGGGGCCATGTTATATGGCGGATGTTCTAAAATAACTTCAGAAAAACCGAACCAAGTACAACATCGAGCCCTGAGATTAGGATACATGAGATCAACATCTATCAACGTAGTTCTATCAGAGGCAGGGGAACTCTCTCTCGCCAGAAGAGAATGGCTAGCTATAAAATATATCACCAAATTAGAGAGACTGAAAATAACCCTGTATCAGAAGCAGAAGCGGACATTGCAATGATCAGAGGATACTGGAATTATAAAGCCACACCGTTTTATATTAAGGCATACATTGAAAACATTGAAAAGGGAATGAAAATAGTGTGTATCTGGATACCAAGTCACTCGGGAATACAGGGCAATGTACGAGTAGATAAACTTGCAAAAGATGCCAGACTATTGGGACCTGGGAAAAATTATAAAGGAGATCCAAAAGACATTTAGAATAGTTACAAAAAAGAGCTCACAAATCATTGGAAACGCGACCTTTGATGATATGTTATAACAAGGGCATAACGTATAAACAAATGAGACAAAAAACTAAGTAAACTTTTCTGGATGCTAAATCATGACTTTCATGAAAAGAAATTACAATCTTACTAAGACTCCGATTGGGACATCGCTTGCCAGTACACCTTTCTAAAATAAAGATAGAGGATTCATCACGGTGCGAATGTGGCAGTTACGGAAATCTATTTCATGTGTTTTTAGACTGCGAAAAGTATGAAAGAAACTACACAATACTTTACAATAAACTTAGGAATTAAAACTATCAACAACCTTTATACATGACGGACATCATATTTAGTGAAAACCGTAGAACCTTTCAAAATCTTCTATAATGTATAAGGTCATATCCATTGAAGCTTTGGACAAATTATGCATTACCTTCTTTGGGCGAAAAGTTAACTATTTGAAATAGTTTTAATATGATCTATAATATACTATTAACTCTTAGGATTTTAAACCTTTTTTATTTAAAAGTTTTTTTTTTTCTTTTTTTTTTTTTCTTGATATAATGAATATATATCTTGATTTAATGTCCCTTGATTGGGAAGTGAAAAAGTGAAAACAATTATACATAGTTTACTCTCTTTGTAAAGAAACTTGATTTCAAACGTGACTATCGTAACTGTGTACCCAGAGTGTAAATTGTCGTTGAAATCCTAACCTTGGGTGTAAGGCAGGGGTACTCAAACGGTCTACTCAAAAAGTAGAGTGCTTTTTGATAAGTAGGTTACTGAACTACAAAAATCTATTACGTAATAAAATAACACTCTGCTAGCGGCAAAATGCGGCTTTTTCAAAGGAACGCGCTGTACTTGTCAAAGAAAAGCCGCATTTTTATTCTTGCCGCTTTTCTAGAAATTTCGGGCGGCGCGTTTGACGGAAACATTCGAGACTTTCGTTCACGCTGATATAAATGTTTCGCCTGCAGAAATTGGAGTCATTCTGAATTGTAACTTGAAGGCGATACAAAGTTTATTATTAAATAGTACGTAATGAGTGCAGCGAAGAAATTTAAAACTTATCATTTTAATAACGATTGGGAGGAAGAATTTTACTTTTGTATGGTGAAGGATATGTGCATTTGTCTTATTTGTCGTGCGTCAGTTGCAATACCTAAGCGTGATAATTTAGAGAGGCATCATAAAACGGTTCATAAAAACTATGAATGGGATTTTCATCCACAGAGTGGATTAAGAAAACCAAAAGTACGTGATTTCATATCTTGTTTGAAAAAAGAACAAACCATGTTCACAAGACAAGCCGATCAATCAAAAGCTGCTACGATCGCGTTATTTGAAATATCTCATATTTTAGCGAAACCAAGAAACCATTCGAAGATCGGTTGTAAAGGAAGCATTTATTGAAGCGGGTGGGACTTTATTTGGAGATTTTAAGGATAAAACAGAAATCATGTCTGCTATTAGAGAACTTCAGTTATCTCGTCCGACTGTCACAAGGCGAATTGAAGTCATGAGTCAGGATATGGCAGATAAACTAAAACATGATACCATGAAATGTACATACTTTTCTTTACAGTTCGACGAATCCACCGATATGACAGACACTGCCCAGCTGTGTATTTTTATTCTGATGGTACTCAATGACATGCTGTTAAGGAAGAATTTTTGACAATCATTCCTCTGAAGGGGAAGACCCGTGGCGAAGATATATATGACATTTTCTTCAATTTTGTTTAAAACTACAAGCTACCAATATATAAATTAGTGTGCATTACCACCGATGGACCAGCAGCAATGACTGGAAACAAAAACGGTTTTGTGTCATTATGTCGAGCTAATGAAGATTTCCCTTAATTTTTTTCAGTCCATTGCATTATACATCAACAAGTTTTGTGTTCAAAAGTTTTAAACACGAAGGAAATTTTGGGCATTGCAACAAAAATTGTGAATTTCATCCGTGAACGTAGCTTGCAACGGCGGCTCTTCAAGTTGTAGTTGGAAGGTAGGGAATCAGCTGAACACATTGATTTAGTTCTTCACACGGACGTCAGGTGGTTGAGTGGCGGAAAACTCCTAGAAAGGTTTCAAGAATTATTGCCCGAAATAACAGCTTTTCTAGACGAAAGAAGTGATGACACTAAGACGTTGAAAAACGAAAAAAGGCTGATTGATTTGGCATTTTTGACTGACATCACAATGCACTTAAACACCATTAACTTGGGACTTCAAGGTAGAGGAAAAACTATTATTGAGATGATTAGCGCAGTAAACGAATTCAAAAGTAAATTGCAACTTATGATAGATCAACTGAAAAGAAAGAATCTGAAACCTTTTCCGTCTTTGAAAGCAAGGATTCCTTAGTTGAAATATGATGCGTATAAGGCTGAATTATATATTTTAGGACAATTCGAAATGCGTTTTTCGCATTTCGTCTTATGAAAAGTATGCTGACATGCAGTGCCACGCTTCAACATCCAAAGTCACTCTTTAGTTACATTTAACACCATATGTAACTCTTTTGTTCTGTAACAACCAATAAACTGGCAATTTTTGAATAACTATGACTATGACTAAGAACCTAACTAAACCTAACCCAAACCTTGACTAAAATAATGTATATTGTGCGGAAAGCTGATATCTATATATGCTAATCTACACCCTTCCTAGGTAAGTAGGTAGATAGGGTGTATCGTGTATGTACGACAACCCTGCATCACATACTTGCAGCCTCTCACAGTCGATCGTAAGTAGTCTAAAAATATTGGCGTAGATTGCCAACAGTTCAAGTTGTAACACCCCTGGTGTAGGGGGGCAACCAACAGCGGGGAAAATGAAAAAAAATATTATAGAGCTGGCTGCATAGCGAATAGGCTGAGGCCATTTCCCTTCGGTGAACGGAGGATAGAAGAAGAAACATACTTAGATGAAACCATAGAATGCTCAATTCTCATATTTGGAAAAATTCATATTTTTGAGAAAATTTGTCAGGCATGTTATATATTATATTCGGCAATAGAAAAAAATTATCTTCTCATTTTCACCTGTGGTTCATATTAAAAAAACCACAAGTTTATAATTCGGAAACCTTTAAAAAAAAAATTGAATACGTCTAAAAATGTGCCAATAGAATGTCAGAATAGTTTCCACTCAATTTTGATAGCAACTCAGATATTGGCATATGCCGAAATCCCAGAAAATCTAGAAACCAGGTATGACTGGAAAACAAAAGAAGATTGATGCGATCTGTAATCACCAATGAATTTTTCTTGAAAATCGAGGACGGAGATGGGGGCCATTCTCCTTTTTTTGCAGAATTCTATATAATTGCAGTTCTAAAATATCAAAAATGGGATTCATAAATCTAAGCTTTTTAGTAAAAAACTGTTGTTCACATAGGCAAGAATTGTTTGAAACTCAAGGCCAAACATTCTGATCCTGGACCCAAGAAGTACACATAACCAAATTTATATGGAATCACCCGATATTTTGAATATTACCGCAGGGATTTTGGAAATTTTAAAGGAATGTTAGAATAGATCCTTTTTGAGATATTTCAAATGAAAAAAGAAATGAATTAAGGTTTATTTAAAGAAAGAAACAAATAGAAGAAAATAAGAGACTTCCGCACTTAGTAAAAAAATTGATTATTGTTTTTCTCGATCTCAGTAGTTTGCATTACCTCCTCTTGCCCTGATACAAGCCTGAATCCGTCTAGGCATGCTTTGGATTAGGTTTTCGACCTCCTCTGGGGTGATATTCTGCCACTCTTCTGTGGCGGCTTGGATGAGCTTTTGTGGGGTTCTTACATTTCCTAGCGCGATCTAATTTTCTTTTTGGGATTATCCCATAAATGTTCAATAGGATCTACGTCTGGAGAGCAAGCTGGTCAGTGCAAAATAGCGATTTCTTCTGTTTCAAGATACGATCGCGCGAGGTTGCTGGTATGCGGAAGAGCATTATCTTCCATAAAAGTGAAATTATCTCCGTTGGTACCTCGGTATTTCGGAATTTGTCTTGCTGCTCGGAGTCTAGCTTCTCTTCCACGCCCCCTTAAAACCCGAATCAGGCGGTCATCTGATAGAACACCAATTCATCACCAATCATCCGAAAAAAGAACATTTCGCCAATTCTCAATATTCCAATTTTGGTGCTCGATACACCAATTAAGTCTGTTAATGTTTTGTTGTCTGGTTAGCTCTGGAACTTTTAAGGGCCTTTTGCTGTATAAACACCTTGAACAAAGTATTTGACGTATCGTTTCGACTGATACACTGATGCCTGTTGCTTCCAGAAATTGCCTAGAAGTATGGGGTGCGACGCACTAGGGTCTCTTACTGCAATTTGGCACAAAAAGCGGTCTTGTTCTTCAGAAGTGATCTTCCTATGACTTCTTGTAGGCCTATTTTGCAGAGATTGTAGCTCCACGTATCGGGCGTAAGTTTTTAAAATCTCCTCC
This sequence comes from Cryptolaemus montrouzieri, assembly GCA_013387265.2. NCBI lineage: Eukaryota > Metazoa > Arthropoda > Insecta > Coleoptera > Coccinellidae > Cryptolaemus > Cryptolaemus montrouzieri. The sequence continues at coordinate 45,878,196 of JABFTP020000185.1, read as the reverse complement.
TGTGCTACTCCCATTGTGGCCGCTATATTACTCTGTGTTACCCCTTCTTCAACGAGAGCAATTATTCGCCCTCTCTGCACATCAGACAATCCAACGTAAGGCATTTTCAATTATGAATATATGCTTTTTTAAACTTTGAAGTTCACAGTTTCAAATCTTAGGGACGACTGAGTACAATATCCCCAACATGTGGTTATAATTCAACATTTCTTATCATACTATCCAGATTTTTCACAATAAAAAACTTCATTCTTCACTAGTAGTCAAAGACCCATGGTTAAAAACAAACAATAATGTGAAATACCGAGTGATTCCATATAAATTTGGTTGTGTGTGTTAGTCTGCGTTACTGCTACTTCAATGTCGTCATTGTAAGATAAAAACATTTTTAAATTGTTTCAAAAACAAAATTTCATTAAATATGCTAAACTCCCGAAGGTATGAACTTCACTCCAAAAAAAAACTTACTTGCATAGACAAGTTACGTCACTTATCTTCCTCAAAACATACTCGTAATAAAAAAGGGTGCAATTAGCATGTCTCTTCTTACAACTACGGTTTCTGCTCATCAACATTTTTATAGTGTTTATTACCAGGTTCAGGTGTGGCTTGGTAATCAACTGGACCTAGAAGAATGGGGTTAGAAGTTAATTGATAAAGTATTTGGACCAATCCACACTCTACTTCCACCTGCGCCAGAAAACTAGATACCATGTTTTACAACTGAAAAATCTATTTCTGTGAACTTGACCTTGAATAAAATTTTTTTGAGCCGGCTCGGTCGCGTAGAGGATATAATGCTGGTCTCCAGCGCAGAGTTACCTGGGTTCAATCCCCACAAAGTCGGTGCGATTTTTCGGATTATGGAAATCGCTTGAGTATCCATCTTTCGGAGGAGATGTAAAGCCGTCGGTCCTGTCTAACATAGATGTGTTGGACATTGAAGATTTCTTCCCTCGACACGAGAGGGGTTCGGCAGAATTCCCTGGTTAGTGAGGTGACAGAATTCTCGGGCGTGTCATTGGCCAAAGGCAGAAATAGAGCACGATAAAGGAAAACAAACAAACAAACAAAATTTTTTTGACACATGGGATCGATGGGGACAATTTCATTGTAAACGTGTCCCTAACGTCCATGCAGATTTTCAGCTTGTTGGGAATTTATGCAAGGATGAATGTGTAATTGACTATTGATGAAAAACATCATAGTTTTATATCAATGTCAGCCTTTAAATAAATCTCAGATTTCTCATCTTTGGGATAGACCAGTGATCAAATATCATTTTCGAAATTACCATCTCTAACAGCAACAGTAGGATTGGAGTAGAAGAAATGATCCGAAAACCTTCAAAAATTAAGCTTTATTATTCAACTGGAAACAAATATATAACGAACAAAACAGGAAACAATTTGAAAAGTTATTTCAACAGAGTTGCGCCATATATTTTAAGAGGCACTTTCTACATATTTACATAGTTTTGAGAGGAAAAACCATAAAATTGAACTAACTATTTGTATTAGGATATTTATGTGCATTCATTTTATGTTTCTAACGGTCAATTTCTCCTAAAAAAATGATGAACTATTCCTTCAAAAAGTCTCTTTTAAGAACGTTCGAAATCACTTTGTCGGAATATCATCATTTTTTTTGTGAAAATCGTTATTAACATAAACAAGGATTCGCCTATCGACCCAAAATTCAATGCTTTAACATTCACTTAATTGCAGCTAATATAATACTTGAATGTGAGATCACAAGTTTTATTATCTTGATTAAAATAAGCCGAAGCTTAGGATTTGGAAGAGATTTAATGCATTCGTTGTGTAAACTGATTTAATGTACAGAATTCACAACTGTGCCGAAAAAATAAGAACAGAATCTAAAGGTGAATATGGAAACGAAATACTTCAAACTTATTGACAGGTATGGATGTAGTTGATGGTATGAATCTATTTACAGAATGTACAGCGTGTGGAAAAATTATGTAAAAATTTCATCACACATATTCTTCGAGAGTCTTATATTATTCATAAGCTTTCGATGCCCCAAATATATCATCAGAAAGGACGAAATTTTTCATACAAATGGAAAGGATCTCGATATGTCTCTGGAGCTTTACAATATCAAATATTTATAATAGAATTCGAAATACTCTTTCCAAATTTATATTTTATTGAATTTTAGGTCGAATTCTCGGCAATGAATTAAAATGAGCATAGTAGCGTGGTATATTTATATTATTCTCACTAATTTCAATTTCAAATTAATTCTTTTAATTTTCATTAAACATAACTTGTCGAATTAATTTGTAGCGCTTTTGATATTCACATTACTTTAACTTAATATAAATGAATGTTTTAGTACTCTAGTCATTTTCAGAAGAAAACCTACCGTTCAATAATACTACAGTAAGCAATTTTTTTCAAAAAGCTGTGAATTGAAAAATTTAAATCATATGTTAAGGAGTGGAGAATACAATGATCTGTTCTTCAAACATATGATTCAGATTAGGCATATATCCCTGTTTCAGGATATATGATAAAATTTTTCGTCTTCTTCCAGGATAATTCATCCAAATTGTAGATCACAGCTAGCAGTGTAGTCTCTTTCATATCATATGTTACAAGTTTCACACTGTATTCAATATCAAAAGTTGTGGCAGAATGAAATATTCGAATATCCGAATATTATTCTGTTGAATGAAAACTCGTAGAACATTATTACAAGCAATAACTAATACAAACTCCCACTTTGTTGAATTGTCAATTTTGTGATGAAAATAAATTCACGAATTTTGATTTTTAAGTTTACGTGTTTTTTTTAATATAATAACAATATTGATTTAAGAAAATTCTACCGTTCAGTAGCATATATTTCGAAGTAATATACAAAACATATCATTTTCTTCGGTTTTTGTAAATTAAATCTGGAAATGGAAGTGCTTTAAGATGAAGCTTTGCTCTATGAAAGCACCATATGAGCATGTTAGAGGCGAAAGGATTGCCTGAATGTTTCCATGCATTTTAGAAATAGAGCAAACACTCTTGGGCAGAATGAAATGAAGGATTTGGGTTAGAAGTAATCAAACTGTTCTCACTCCTGAAATGTGACATGCCCTTCGTTCTTCAGGGCCTGGTGAAAACCTTTACTCCTAATAAAGGATCAACCAGGAGATAAGAGGCGTAGATTGTAAGATATTGAGATTATTATGTATGGAAAAAATCATTAACTTGTAGTCATATATTATATTAAACACGCAAGGTCAAATGATTAAACCATTAAATTTCATGTCCATCAGGAAAGTAGCAGTAAAACATGATAACCAACTTCAGAAGTTAAATGATTTTGAAATGTAAAAATACTCAGTAGTATTCTTGAATGTTGGATATTAATACTAATATTTATATGACAGGATTGTCAGCTCCAGAGCACAACATATTGTCCTACAAGGATTAATAAGTATAGTTCAGATTGAAAATAATGCTGACATTTGCATTTGAAATCTGTTAGATATTTCTTAGTATATAATGCTTGATTGTATATAATAATCCAATTGAAAAGGTTTTACTCAATTGGAGTCAATATTGAATGTAGTTTTGGAAGTATCTCAACGAGCTTTTCGCATCTCAGTGTGGAGGGAAAGAATACTATCACCTCTTTTTGGTGATGCTTATGTAGTAATGACTTTTAAGATAATACCATTTCCCATTGATTATTGTGTACAGTATCTTTACAATGCAGAGTATCATCGTCTTCTGATGCTAAGAATATTAGTATATTAGATATGATGATATCCTCACAATGATACTGAAGTAGTTTCTCGCTTCATTTGTATGCTTACCCAGTAACTGTACTCTGATATTCTAATAGTAGTGGTACCATAGAACGGGATATAATTAATCCCCTGTTAATGCTCACAAAATAACATCAGTCCTAACGATGTTAACACAGTTATGTAGGCGAGTACTGGTGAAAATAACAGATATTTTATGAAATATATTATCCTCATTTTTTGATAATGATGAAACAACTATATAAAACACCATCGCCCTTTGATGACATGAACCGCTTGCCTTACTTTGTCAAAATAACTCTTCTTCAAATATTCGAAAGGTTTATATGATGAGTTAACTCATCGCGACCAGTTTTACGTCTGAATGTAGTATACCTGTACCTTGCGACTTGTAAGATCTTGAAATTTTATACTTCACGGGAAGATACCTCAGTCGATTGAAGTCTTCTCTTATGTAAAAGAAGATTAGACTGGATGTAGAATTGATGTAAGTAAATCGATTTGAAGATCGTACGATTTGCAACAATATCTTATGTGGTGCCATTTCAAGAAACGGATATTAGTCGAAGTTTAAAATATATACCGGAAAGGACTGCATTTTTGATACAGATTTTTTGAATTTCCGTATGAGTTTCAAGATAGTACTGTTTTTGCTAAAGCTGCTTTTCGACATCGAAAATTACCTTACTACCGACAATTTTAACACGTCGGCAAAATTGGGATTAGGATTAGAATATGAAAAATTAATCGAAAGCAAACTGCTACTACATTCAAAGATAGAAAACTCTATTGGAATTAAAAAAAGATATTATCTGGATTATGTTCCAACGACTTAAAAGAAGCAAAATAGACGATATATGTTAAAGAGAAGGGACGATACAAAAATTCAACGATGCTGATTTGTGACGTGTGCAGAGCGTGTTGTTTCAGGAGTTATCATATATAATAATGATTTGTTGATTTTAAGTTTACTTCAATTATATTTTTCCTTTTCTTAGTTGTTTCAATCACATTAAAAAACAAACCACATAATAAAAAGAACATAAAACTGTAACTTTATATTTATTTATATTGCAGTTTTTTAAATATCAATTTGGAAAAATAAGATAAGATTTGTAACCATTTTGCATTGAAAATGTTCAGAAATTTAGTAAGGCAAGCGGTTAAAATAAAAGTTGCTGTGTTCGGTGTATCCTTGTCTCTTAATGATGATAACGAAGTAACAGTGTGTAGACATCTTCGTTTAATGACGATGTGAAGACAAGTATGTAAGCAGTATATCATTGACTCTTGATGAAAATAACACAAATATTACAGGAACTATATTATCGTCATCCGATGATGCAAACTAAATAACTGTGTACAATATATAAACGTTTTGTCGTGTTGTACACAGTATATTAATATGTCAATGATGTTTTCGAGTAACTGTATGCAGTAAATCATCGACTTCTAATGAAGCAAACGCAGGTACTTAGATAGTATATTATTGTGTTCTCATACAACTAATATAGATACTGTCTCAAGTATATTATCGTCACTTGGTCATAGTTGCAAAATTATTTTATAAAGTATACCATCTTTTGTTGAACTATTATAATAGTTATTGTATGAATACATCATAATTTCATGATACTGATACGGTTCTTATATACAGTATATCATCATTCCTTAATGACGCAAAGAGAACCTTACTCCATCAAGTCTTTTGTCTCTTGATAATGCTTGAAAAGTAACTGTCCACATTGTACCTAACATCGTCTGCTGATGATGCCAACAAAGTTACATGGCCAGTATGGTAACACAGTATATGGTGCATTATCGTCACTCGATAATGATAATGAAGAGCTGTATAGTCACATATATATGATTATTAATAAAGTAACTATATACGATATATCACTGTTGATGTTAACATAGTGTATAGACAATACAAGCGTTCATGACTGAATAAGAATAAAGTGCATCGAGATATTTCTAAAACCACTTCGTGGTATAGTGTTGATAACTTTAGTTTATTATGAAAATTTGATATATGTAAATTGTACACTTTATTTGTCCATCGTTACGAAGTGCCCAAAACTTTTTGATATTGTATCCAGATGACATAATTAGTTTTTCGTATTAAGAAAAAGCAGCGAAAAATCATCGATAGCAATCACAGAAACATGAAGTCATAGGAAGGCAAGATATATCGTTTGGAAATGGGTTCAAAACTTTGAAACCTTTCAGAGTTTGTTGTCCCGTTAAGTTTTATTATTTTATTATTATGACAGAACCAAGAGTGGTCACAAGATATACCTAAGCCAAATATGAAATAAACCTAAACTTAAGGTGTATAGAGAACATATGTTTATAGTAAAATGTATCAGCACACATATATAATATGTTATATCTATATACGACTTCACTATATTAAATTAAAAGAAGAGTATATGAAAATAATGCAAGAATAAGTGTTAACAAATTTTTATAAATGCTATCTTAAGAAAAGTATAAAATGAACAAATACATAGTCAGATAAACCCCTTCCGTACCGAAAAACCAATAATAGTTTCTGTACAAAAATTAACAAACTTTCAAAATGCTGAAACTGTCCTAGATTGATATAGATAACCACTGTTTAGTACTTTGGGAACTGGTTTTAGCAACAAAAAAGACAAAAAATCAAGCAGTCCGATATTATGCGATCTTTCAGACCTTTGTTCAAATAACCTCACTGATATTGCAAACTGCGGTGGTACCTACATATGTTGCATGTAGGAACCAAACTGAAGGACAAACTGACAACTTCATTATGGAAGTGTATATTAAGGAGGGACCAGAAATTTTCCTTAGGTATGGCTTCAGTTTTTATTGTTGCTTTGATGAATACTGCCAACTGAATACCCAGAACGATCTAAAACTTCTTGAGAAATCATCGTGAAGAAAGTTGAAAAGGAATGCTTCCGAATACCTAATGTTTATTTCGACCTTTGCTCACGTGTTATTTTCCAAAGTAATATAGATATTTCCTTGCAGATTACAAATTATACTACAACCCAACAAGATCGTTCAAGGCCGTGCAACGGAATACAAAGATATTCCTAGTAGATTACATTGTGTAGTCGAAAAAATGTTTCAGTAGGCGATTCCACAATATAAACGTAGTGTGAATACCAGATAATCATTTGTTGTAGAATTCTGTCAGTAGATCAAAAGAAATACGTTTATTTTAACTTTAGTAGTGATGACTTTGATATATTACTCAAAGCCAAACTCATCTTTAGATATCGCTACTGAAACATTTTTCGAGATTAATAATCTATCGACAAATAACAATTCCGGAATTTCTAGCTAATACTGTTCCTGCATCGCAATAGACGATTTTTCGCATCAAAGATCAATTAAAAAATCCTAGGATCTTACGTTATAAAACATAGTTATTAGGCCTAATTTCCACTTCAGCTAATTACTCTAAAGAAAATAAAGGGTCTGCAGAATGCTTTATTACAAATGCTACGCAAACTTGGCAAACCCTCTTTGTGCTAATCTCTCATCTAGAAAGTCAGATTGAAAACCCATTTGTTTTTGATTCGATATTCATATTTATTTCGAGAAATCTATTCAACAACAATTCTAATTTATGATTTTCTTCATTCGATATGTTGCATGGAATATGGAGTCTAATGTACTTACATCTATTTATTTATAGATATACATATAGTTTTTTCTTGAAATTTACTTATAAAAGCATCAAGGATATGAAAAAGATGCTTGTTGAAACTGAAACTCATAATATAAATATTTAGTTACAGGTCGCTCATCGTATATGTCTAACTTCTATATGAATAATATAGGAAAATATTTTTTTAATTCAAGAATTTTTTCCGAATTTAGTTTTGTAAGAATTTGAACGTTGTGTAAAGAATGTATCCTACATCTTCCTATCAATAAACCAACTCGTTCAAATGTTATTAAAAAATGTATAAATATTCCTACAAAAGGATCTCATTCAGTATATGTATTGCTCACTCTTCAGACTATCATCATTGACAATCAAACGAATTGGTGGAAGATTTCTCGATACAAATACTTTTTATTTCATAGTTTGAAATCAATTCTTGATGAGATGTCTCAAACTATTTTTTGTTAATTCATTGAGCACCTAGTATTTAAAGCTAACTTATTCAAATATATTATTCTAATATTGCACAAAATTTCAGCTTCTTAGTGTCTGTGCACATATTGCTTGAGATTAAATAGCAAAGCACTGATTCACGCACTAGTACTCCATACAGTCCGAAGTCATAAGACTTAGGATTTAATTTTTCCATGACGACTATAGATATCATTTCACCCAGGCAATTTCATTATACAATGATGGATACACATAACGAAAATATTGAGAATTATTATTATTGTTTTCGATATCATTAACAGTTCATAAATAGCAATTTGCTTTTTGATTCCTTTAATGTACAGAGTGGTTAGATTTCGTTTTAACTCTTCAACCCCATTTGTTGTGATATGAACCCCTTTCTCACGTCAATGCAGATTAATTACCGTTTTCTTTGGTATTAAAAACTAACATTTATTTTGAACGATGAGATATCATTTGCTCCTCATTCAACTGAAAAATTTCCGAAATTGTTCCTATTACAACATAAATATTTCGATTACATCAAAAAATTACTTCTCAGCCATTTTCTATTTTATTTCTAGATATTTAATGTAGGAGGCACAGATTGAAACCAGAATGTGAAAATAAAAAATTGGTTCACGGCATTGTGTTCTCTTGAAAAAAGAAAAGAAGGGGAAACCATTTTTGCACCCGTATCATATTTAAAAAGGTTGACGAACTGAAACATCGAAATCTTACCTTCTGTACATTTGACAAATAATATTTCAGATAAATGAAAACAAGTCAAAAAATATGATTTAAATTGAATTGAATACATAATACAGTGAATGAGTGTTGAATATGAAAAATATTTCTATCTATTGTTGATATTATTTTAGGGTCGGTATATGATTTTGAACAATGTTATGTTATGTTTATAGTAACACCTTAATTAAAGTACGAAAATACTGTTTTCAGAGTTTATTTCTAGAAACACTATGAAATGTCCTTCCTTTTTGATTACAATGTCTTTTAAAGACATTGTCATTTGTCAGTTCACATCCTTTTCCTGAAAAATGGCCTATGAAATATTTTGAATAATCTCACAGTTTCATATCCTAACAAAAACTTTTTTATTTTTTTTTTGAATATTAATCATCAATCATGGCTGAATTGTCGAAAAACAAGACGGAGACGTTTATGTGTAAGTTGAAATCTTATGCTTCAGCCTGGCAACTAGCATAACTCTGTCTAGAACTTACTTGAAATGTACAAAAAGAAATGCTACCCAACTGAAAAAAAAATCCGTAGTCGACACATGTTTATTTTGTCATTGTTGTGACTGATGATGAATACTTAGTCCCAATCACAGTAAAGGGTAAACTTATTCACACATTACACATTTGAACAGTTTATAAAAGTGAAATGCAAAATGAAGTAGTTACGATGCTGGATCTATAGCATAGATCGTTGAGAACCTGGAAATGAAGCGAAATAGAATTGCATAGGTGCTGGGAGGCTTGTTAAAATTTTTTTAATCCTAGTCTACTCTAGTCCCTAAGACTGACGAGACATTGGATCAGATTACACACCAACTTTTTCTCCATAATAAAACCAAGAACATACGCCAAAACGTTATCGCTATCAATCTCAAACAATGAAAACACCTCTGATGAACCAGTTGGAATATCCGAGACAAGACATGCAATTTTACATATGAAATATAATAGAGCAGCTTAGTTAGCTGATATTAGAACTGAATACACTCAACACTTTGGTGAAAAGACTGAGATTTGAGAAGAAATTTGGATTGCACAGCTAATAAACAACTTTACAGTTACTCAAAACCTAGAGGAAAGCTCATGTAATTGCTCTGTTAAAATCGGTTAAAGATGCCTCCGAAGCTAAAAATTTCAGATCACTCTCCTTGATATACCATCAATTCAAGATCTTTGCAATAGTTAGTTGACATTTTGTTTCATAGACAGTTTTCTAATATCTCAAAAAGTGGGATTCCGATCGGAAAAAGGATGTTGAGGCCATTTACTGAACTTGAATTAAAACATAGAACATGGATTTGAAAGGGACGGGGGGGTGGTTGGTTTACAGGAGTTAATATCATTAATATGAGCTCGGCATATGATACTGTGAATCATAAGATGTAATTTAATATCTATATTGCTCTCGGTGAACAAAAACATTCGATGGAGATGTCAAGAAAATGATCTGGCTTAAAGCAGTGTACTGGCCCCTATACTGTGTAGTATCCACACCAACGACCAACCAATATGTCCAGGAAACAAAAGTTTTGAATGTGCAGGTGACAAGGTTGCATTTGCTCCAGGTGCTACTTTTGAATAGTTGAAACAAGAAAAATCTCTTGAAGTTCCCGGTAAATGTTATACCGCTAACAACCTGAAAACGGATCCTAGTAAAACACAAACATAAGCATTCAATCTTAAAAACAAGTGACATCTAGGAAACTGAAAGTAATGTAGCAGAGCCTACTATCAAATTGTACCATATCTCCCAAATGCCTAGATCGAACTCCGTCTTACAGACACTACTGCCTAAATACAAAACACAAAGTATTCAACCCAAATAACTTCCGTAAATTAACAAATACACTATGAGGAGCACAATCGCACACCTTGCGTAGATGTCTTAGCATTGAGTGTTTTTTCGGCGGACTATGCTGCATTAATCTGGAAGAATTGACAAACAGGTGGCTGTCTTAAATTAGACTGCCATTGTGTCCGGATACTTGAGCGCAACAACAGAAGAATTATACCCAACCATAAGCATACTAAACATACGGCGAAAAGTTGCGGGAGAAATCAAATTACTACCGTCATTTCACGTATCAATATATTCCTCAAAGTGAGCTTATAGTCAAGAAAAAGTATCATACTTGTAAGATCAATAATCACCCGCAGAAAAAGAATAACCATATGAAAAGAAAGTCCCTGAAGCATTAGGGGATCATAGAGACAGACTGACATTAGATATATCCTTACCTCACCGTTTGGAAAACAATGAAGATATTAGGAACACGCTGCAAGAGTGAAGTTGGGTTATGTTCATTAAGAAGAACTTTGTGAGCATGAAGAAATCTAGAAGATTACACACTGATTAGCAGAAACATTAATAGTACAATGTACCAGAGAGGATCGTTGATTATGCAACAATGCAGCCATTGATGATGCAATAATTTAATTGTATTTGCATGTAAAACAATCATATGTAAAGTTATTGTGAAATTTAAACAAGATAAAAAGATATACTATTTATTGTTGCAAGTAATAGGGTATTTGTTGTTTTCAAGTCAGCTGTCACAGTTCAATTAAGAGAAAAAGAGAAGAAAGGATGGAAGAAGTAGGAACTAATTGAATCAGGTCGAGGAAAGTTTGAGGAATGCTTCCAAAATGATTTTAATTTGGGAAATTTTTTATGGAAATTAAAAGTATTATTTGTCTAACATTCTTGTTACGTTCGTTTAATTAGGCGCAAAAGATTTACCGAGAGATGAAATATTGTGAAAATAAAGTATACATCTTGAACTATTGATAGTTTTCCTTTTGAGAAGTGGTTTTATTGATCTACTCACCAACAGAATTTAGTTTCGTTTATATCCAACCTCGTCATCATGGCTCCATTGCGTTCAGAAATATATAAGATATCTGTAGCAAGTATTCTTGTCGTTTGCTTCAGAAATCGGTATAGAATTTGCGTGATTTTAAGTCACATAATGGTATGCGATACCATTATGAGCGAGGAATTTCAACGAACAATGAGTTGGTGGAAGATCAAGACTTTCCATAGCAAATAAGTTTGGACAAAATACAATGTTCCGAATGATAACCATGTTCACCGAGGAAAAGAAGTGTATTAAGGTGCGATTGAAAAATTCACCATAAAAGTACTCGTTATGGATTGGTTACTTAGTTGTAATATATTAATTCCACAATGCGTTGTCGAAGAATAAGTCGAGAAAGAGAACATCGTATCATACGGTATTCTGCATTGAGAAAGCTAGGACCAGTCAGTGTGACAATTTAAAGTCCTTTAGGTCGAATACGATACATTTCTATCTGAAATTGATTTAATACTCAAAGACTAATTCGATGTCTTTATTTTTGTTCAATAGTACTTTATTTTTCAGGAACTCTTCGGTAGGTTCCGTAAATCGACTCTTCAAAAATCTTAGATAGATATGAACTTATGACAATTATTTATTCTTAGACTTAAGGATGATGATGCCAATAGTATTGCAGTAAGGTAAACGACTCTGACGTGTTCATGGAAACAATAAAACTGTAGTTGCATACAAAAATTGTAACACACATCAAGTGCAATTTGTCAATTACAGCAAAGACCAATGTTAAAGTAAAAATATGTACTTAGCAAATGGGGCAGAAGAAGAACCGACTGCAGATCATTCAGTATCCGGTTTGAGTTCGGCTGAGTTAATGGGTATTGCGAATGTGTATGAATCAGAAACGTTTACAAAATACGCATTGATAAGATGATGAGTTTTCGATTCATGACAAAAAACACAAACAGTAATAGGGAGGAAAATCCATTCAGAGATTAGGTGAGAAAATGAAATAAGTAAACGAACAGGATTTAAATTTAACTGATCATTAGAAATATTGTCGAAATTTTTATGTCTGTTGATTTCCATTATTTCAAATAATTTAGTGATACAGGTTTTAAATCAACTGGAAATCAACAGATATGAAAATTTCACCAATCTTCCACATGAAAACTCAATGTAAATGTTAAAAAAATTAAAGTCACAAAAAGCATAATAAAACATTCAATTGAATCTGGCCAATGCAGATCTCGTCTTCATAAAACTTAAATAGTAATTTTGAGAATGAGTTTATTCTCTTGAAGAAATTTGATTTCATGAAAGCTAACGTTATAAAATTGTCGAAAATTTTCAAAGTTTATGCTGATAAAATACTTTGTGAAATGTTCAAACAAAAGAGTGATCTATGATATAATGAAAAAATTTAGAAGATTGAGATCAGATTTTTAAAAATATCCATTTCATCAATTTAGAAACAAGCCTGAGTAATTGACATAATTAACACGCCACCATAGAAGCACTAGTGCGTGGAGTGACGTCATTGAAACGATGATTCCTTCTGAAAAGTATCTGATTTGTGGAATGAGGGGCGTCCATTGTTTTGACTTCCTCTCGTCAGCGGCATATCTTGGGATGCAAAATTGTTTTCGGACTTGGGCCTAGGCAGGGTGAATCTGTGAAGGGTTCTCCCCAATTCCTGTAAACTTCGGTCGCTCGAATGCAATTTAACCATCGATTCGTCAGAAACGTTAACATGGTCAGCTTCGTTTGCCAAGGCATTAACCACGGCGTTTATCGTCTTGCTTTCACTACCCAAATCTTCTTCTCTGTTCGATAGGAGGTTTGGGCTTTTTCCTATTTTGTTCAACCTAAACAAAAAATATTTTTACAATATTTAGTATTGCAAAGAAGTACAAGATTGCTCAATGTGAAGAAGCATCACAGAAACCACCAAGAAATATTGTGATATTTTAAGTTGAATTATATTTTGTGTGCAATACAGACACAACAATGTTTCAAGTAAATTACGTTTATCGAATATTATTATCCTAACTTTATCAGTCAAATTCATATTGAGATTATTCAGAAAAACATTCGGCAGATTGAAGCATTTACAAGATACTAAGAGTATAAAATAACGTTTGCTACCGGGATGGGGTCACACACACACGATGGAAACATTGGAACTTAACACAAACACTCTTTGTGAACGTAGAATTAAAATGAAATAAAAACACGTGGTTCGTTGGTGAACAACGGCGGTTTGGCAATATGGCGTGGGTACGGAAAGCCGGCTCGTGGCAACGCGTGCTGCAGCCGGTTTTCTAAGACAGTGTGAATTCGAAGAGGTCGTTGGGGAGAAAGCACGGGAGTCTCCAAAATGCACGGATATTTAAACCCTCGGTCCAGGTAGGTCCAGAGTACGCCTCTGTGCCTGGTCGAAGGACCTACTAGGCGATCCGTTATTAAAGAAGGGTGGTTAACACGGTAATACCATTATTCGGAGGGGCCTAGAGTGATCTATGGTGAGATACCGTAGTGGACACGGTAACACGTTTAGTAAATGATTTTGAAACGGGAAGGAGTCTTCGGAAATTTGATTATAAATTTCAAATTCCTTGAGTTTTCTTATACCCAAGATATTCTTGCCAGATGTCAAAAAAATTAATTAGTAACAAAAAAAAAGGACTCAAGGAGTGTGAGTTACCATAAACAGTCTATCACCGACATAATCTATGGTCAAAAAGAAGAAGCTCTTTGGTTGTGCCTGAATTTTTGACAGTGCATAGATTTTGTACCTTTATTCAGCTTTTCTACTAAAGTTACAGTATGCTTGAAAATGGAATACCTTATCGAAGAATATATAGACAAGTATTTAATGCTTGGACTAGAATCTGTGATTTTAATGTTATAGCACTTCATTCGACGCCATCACGATCTGCCTATTTCAATCCACTGCTGGATGTAGGCTTTTCCCATATTGAACCATTTCTTTCTGCTAATAGCTTCTCTCATCCAAAGAAGACCCGCTGATTTTTTAATATCGTCTCTCCACCTTGTATTTGGCCTGCCGATACTCCTATGCCCCACTCTTGGCCTTCATTCCATGAGCCTCTTGGTCCACCGATTGTCATTTCTTCGAGCTACGTGACCACTTTAGTTGAGCTGCCTTCTCCATGACATCTGTCAGCTTGGTTTGTTCTCTTATCCAAGTATTTCTTATGCGATCTGATAGTTTAATATTTAATATTATTCTCTCGTGGGCTCTTTGGGTTTTCGTCAATCGCCATCACTATACAGGAAAATAACTAATCGGTTGCGATATTCTTGTGAATGCAGAACACTGATTGAGAGAAATTGGTAGGTAACCTTTTTACAGGTTATTGTCAACTCAGTTTGTTTTTCAACATTTAACATTTTAGGCACATCTGAGAAAAATGCAAAAATTCAGATCGTTCTGAACTCGCGTTCGTACACTGTTGAGCACGCGTTTTGGTTGGGGAGTCTGCTACGGTTTTATATTTTAGCGGAACAATTACTTCACTCTTACTACATGGAAAAAATTGAAGGGCTTTCTAGAAACACATGCACTGAAGAATTTTTCGCGATTCAGTTTTTAATTTCTTTATGACGAAGTAGGCGTTTGAAGATTTAGCGGTAAGAATTCTATTATTTTCACTTTTACTATCAATCTCGATATCATCAACAGTAACAAGTCTATGTGAGTTGAATATCATGGTCAATTTTTTGTTGGGCCATCTGAAAGGTGGAAGTTGTTTGGAATTTCTTCAAAATTATTTGTCAGAATTTTTGTGCCATTGACAACTCAATGTACAACTGTGCTCCACGGCATTTTTGCTCGGAGATGGGAGAGCATACTAAGATGGCAACAATCGATGTCGAGGACAACCTATCTCATGGCTAACTGGGCCACCTGTTCTGAATGTTCTTAGTTATCATTTCTAGGGCCACCTAAAGAGCAAAGTTTATGCTGTCACCTCTACAAATGGAAAGAAATACTTCTAAAAAGAATGAAGCATAATTCGAATGAAAAACCCACACCGTTTAAGGCTCTTACTCTGGACAGCTGCTGCTAATATTGCATTTCTTCAAGAAAATCACAATAAAGAATATTTCAAAGAAACAAATATTGCTTTTTTTGAAAGGGATTCGAAATCTAAAAGGGGTGAAGAAAGATCCTTATTTGATCAAACAATTTCTCCCCTTGAGAATTATGCAATATCCAATACTTTTGCATTCGACTCAGGGAGCATTATTCAATCTCCCGTAGTATATCACTTATGTCACTGAAGGAACTAGTTCTCGATCTTCTCTCATGGTAATCATCATCACGTAGTGTCACATTAGTAGTAGAAGAATCTAATTGAATGTCACTAATATGCGCAAAAGACTGCAGTTTTGTTCTCGTTTGAACTAATCAGTGTTGTGTACCCATTCACAACATCAAGCCACAGTGCCTCGTATCAATTAGAAGGAAGGAATTAGGTATATGTATATGTTTATATAGACGCGTGGCGCCCTACAACGAACTGACGCAGAAGATACCAGGATCACCAAGACGTAAAGTAGATCACAACGAAGCGAACGATAATGACCTGTCTAGTCTGCAATTTCACCGCAAAGAAGGATGTTTCCAAAAAATATTTTTTTTTAAATTGGGATTTGAAATCTCAGTGGGGTGAAGGAAAATCCTTATTCGATCAAACAATTTCTGATTTGAAAATTTTCCAATACAAAAAATTCTTGCATTCGTTTTCTGGATAATTGTATGTTATTTTAAAGGAATTTGAAAATTCAATCGGATTCACGGAAATCAACTTTCAAAACTATGGGGGATGAAATGCTAAATGTAATATAATGTGAGTCATGACTGAAAAACGAAAAATACTGTATAGGAAAATTTCATTTTCAATCGAAATTCACAAAATTCCATCGAAATCGTTCGAAAATGATTTTATTTTCAACTTAGGGGACTATCAGATAAAGTTGTGGCATCATTTTGACAAGTTCTATAACATTCCGAAAGATTCCTATCTTATTCTAACACACTTTGCTTGAAATTTTTCTTACAGAAGAGCTAAATAGCACGATGTATTGATGTTTAGTTAGCTAGATCTGTTCGTGGATAAAGAAAATAAAAATGATACCAAAGCAACTAACAATTCGAAGTTTAAGTGTCAAGTTTCACTCAAAATATATGACAAAACAAGAATTTCGCAATAAAAGTTGAAAGAAAGAGTGTGGATTGAAATTAAGAAAATTGGAAAACTGAAGTGAAAAACCGGTCTGCAAGAGAGGTAAATTTTCCATTCAAGACGAACACTGATCGGTAAGGCTGGTTCTGTGTCCGGTACCTAATGATGCAGTTCACGACTTGATTTTGTCAGACCGTCGAATCTCTAGGGCACTAAATATTTAATATGAACGAGCCCATGAATTTGAACATGAGTAAAATTTCTGCAAAACGGATCCACAAGTGTATTATAGGAAGCATATAAAACTCTTGAAAATAAATTCAATGTGTGGTCGGCGTGAAAATGATGTAAGCTGTATAGTTACTATCGTTGACCCTACTCCTTCAGTGAGGGGTAATTTAACATTCTACGGAAGGTTGACAATGCCCAATGAATAAAAGTCTTCAAGGTGTATGCATAATAGAGATAATCTGATATTGAGGAATGATGAACGTCTGGATGGATCCCCGATCAAGTACTGAATATGATTTGGCTTACTGCATCGACCAAGCACAGTATGTAGCGTTGCGGTAAATGGTTAAATTAGTCTGACTTAAACGTTCCCTTCATTCCCTTCATGTTTTCGATCGTGGCCGTGGAAGTCTTCTGCGTCGGTTCGTTGGAGGCGCCACGTGCATATGTGTACTTATTACATATACTTTATACCTTCCAGTGAGGAGATATGAGTAGATGGCAATCTGGCTTAATATTGTGAATGTATATATACAACAGTATATTATGATGAGTAGATTGAAGAACCTGCTCATTCAGTGAGGGATATTGAACATTCTATGGAAGGTTGATTATTGGTCCCTGAATAAAATAATTCAATGAGTTTGAACATATAGCGTATCCATTTACAATAATGAGCCAGACTACCTCCTATTCATGTCAACTCATTGGAAGGTATCAAGTATATGTATATGTACACATACAGGTTGTCTACGCTAAAGGGCCCATCAGAAGTATCTGGGGAACGAGGGGTACTACTTCCGGTTATACTGGGCATCGACTTGAAATTTGATATTTAAAATGGCATGGTGTACTTTCTAATTTTTTTTAATGAATGGTATTCTTTCTCAAGTATCTTCTGTCAAGATTTGTCCTAACCCAAATCAACTACCATTGAGCTATGATTTTTCTTCATCAAAACTTTTGGAATTTATTGTCATCTTCTTTGCATAACAAAATATATTAATTTCTCTTTATTTCAACGAGAAAAGTTTTAATTTTATTGGAAACGTAGTTTCCGATGCTGTCTTGAATACAGGGTGCTCAGCGATCACTTGTCAACAAAACTAAATTGTCAAAAGAATGTTCATTTCAAATACGAGTACCTACTTTTCGTTACTTCATTAGAGTCGTATTTTAAATTGGTATCGATTGATATTAGGTTTGCTCATACCTAAAATGGCTCGTTTCAATTTTTTTAGATTAATTATTTGAATACGATGCCAGTTTCTATGTTCAGCAATGTTCTTTGTAAAGTTCTATAAATTTCGTCTTAAGTTTGACAGAAATTATTTAATAATAGCAATAACATTAATTTTGTTTCTGTATAGGTTTTTCTTTAAATAAAATGACAAATAAATACTCAAACCACGATATTATGAATTTATTCATCAGTCATGGTCAATGTCAACAAATAATTGGTCGAGCTTGCAAGACAAATAACCAATTTACTACTAATTTGCACAGAAACAATTTAGAAAATAACAATCGAATTTTGTCACTTATAAAATACTGACAACTGACTTCAAACGATAAAGTTGTGTTGTTGTGGTGACATGAATAATGAAAATAAAAACTTGTAACGTTTTTGAAAATAAAATTAAAGAAAAACCGTGAAATAAAATTGAATGTTCAAATCGTCTACCATTGTTCTCTGAACATTTTTCAATACGCATGCGCACTCCTTTAATAGTTTCTTTTTGCACTCGATTAGGATCGATGCTGTCAAAGGCACGCCTAATCGCCTAACTTTAAATTTAGATTCTCCTGCGAAGTTATCGGCGAACCACCATCTAATTAGTACCAACAAAACACGTGCATTTAACGGGAGATTGTCCAGGAATTCCAAAACTAATGCAGTTAAAATCTCTAAATAATTTACACCATTTGAATTTTCTTCATAAATTGAATATTTACATTCGTTTTTGTTGAAAAGTTTGCTCCCGTGTTTGATGTGGATTTTCCACGGCCCATATATGAGAACTCGGCCGATTGAAAATACTTTTCATCAAAAATTTGGACTCATCGGTCCATATAATGTTTTGTAGTCTGGACTTTCTTGAATGTGAACCATCAACATTTTGCAGAAATTAATCGTAATCGTCGCGTCTTTTAGATTTATCGATGATGTTAATGACAATTTGTAGGGGTGTGAATTATTTTCGACTGACAATGTTTTCATTGTTGGCAATAAAATCTAACCTTTACCATTTTCCGCAGTATTTCTTTCATAACCTACAGAATTTGATTGTAATTCTTTAAATACTTTCCTGCAAATTGGATGTAAATTTAGATATTTTTCCTGAAATTTTCTGCAAGTCTGACTTATTATTTGTTGACATTATCCAAGAATGATGAATGAAGTCATAATATTATAGCATGAGTATTTATTTGCCATTTTATTTAACAGAAAAAACTATACATATACAAAATTAGCATTATTGCTATAAAATTTCCAAACGTCGAACAGAGGTCCATAATGTTGAAACCTTACATAGAACTTTGTGGAATACAGAGCTTGTCATTGGAACTCTGTCTGTTTTTATGTTCCACAGGATACTGATTCAATTTCCCGAGTGAACTGTAGATTTTCGTAGAATTATGAATAAAATGAAAATGAACCATTTAAGGTAGAAGAAAACTAAAACCAATCAATATTTTTAAATACAGTTCTAATGAAGTGAGCAATAAAAATAGGTACCAGTATTTCAAAACAAAAAGTTTTTTGACAATTTAGTTTCATTGAGCTGATAAATGATTTTTGGGTACTCTGTATATAATAAAGCATCGCAAAGTGCATTGCCTTAAAAAATAACACTCTTCTCGTTATACTAAAAAATTTATAACTTTAATGAAAACAATGAGATTACAATGCAACGTTTTTCTACTAACAAATACAAAATATTCACTTTTACTGCAGTTTCGAGCAGTTTCGCTCATCGTTAGAGAGTAATCTTAAATAACAAGTACATTAGCATTTACAGTAAACTGAAAAGTCCAGTAGATGTTTTGAAAGTGAAGGTATAAAAGACTCATCTAAAGATATCAAATATTTGGGTTTTACCCAAGTCTGTTTGGTCATTCATTATTATTTCATTAGGATTGTGTAGAGATTTCAATATTTGAATTGACTCCAGGTAGTCCAATTTCCTGCTCTTCGGGGCCACATGTATAATCCGCAATTTGTCCATACCAGGGAAAGGGTGGTTATTTTCCATGCAGTGGTTTATGAACGTCGAATCTTGTGTACTCTTGACAAAGGCTGTGTGGTTTCTCTGAATCTGTTCTTAAATGTTCGACCCGTTTGTCCTATGTATATCTGATTGCACTCTGGGCATGTGAGCTTATAGATTTGTTCTCGTTTTGAATGGAATCTTTAGCATTAAATAGAAAGGACGATAGTTCATTCTGAGGTCTAAATGTGACTTGATTCTAATTGAATTCAAATTAGACGAAGAAAGCAATAACCAAATCTCATTCTTGGATCTTTCGATTTCTCACTCAAACGGTAGATTCAATTTAAATATTTACCAAAAACCTTCATGCAGTGATATACACACAACCAAATTTATATGGAATCACCCGATATTTTGAATTTTACCTCAGGGATTTTGGAAGTTTCGACGGAATGTTAGAATTGATCCATTTTGAGATATTTCAATCGAAAAAAGAAATAAATTAAGCTTTATTTTAAGGAAGAAACAAATAGCAGAAAATGAGAGACTCTTTCCATATGTAGTAAAAAAATTGAAAATTGTTTTCTCACGGAGTAGGTGTTTTTTCTCCTACTCAGTAGCCTGTATTATCTCCTCTCGCCCTGATACAAGCCAGAATACGTTTAGGCATGCTTTGGATTAGGTTTTCGACTTTCTCTGGGGTGATATTCTGCCACTGTGACAGCTTGGATGAGTTGTTGTGGGGTTCTTGGATTATCCTGGCGTGATCTAATTTTCCTTTTGAGATTATCCCATAAATGTTCAATAGGATTTGGGTATGGAGAGCAAGCTTGCCTGTCCAAAATAGCGTTTCAAGATTATTATTATTATTAATGGCACGCGAGGTTGCTGGTATGCAGAGGAGTATTATCTTGTATAAAAGTGAAATTCTCACCGTGGGCACCTCGCCAGAGTCTCACTATGGTCTCCAGCACTAGGTCCATGTAATTTCTAACCGTTACACTCGCAGGAAATGAAATCAAATCTGTTTTGCCTTTCAGCATAATTCCACCCCAAAACAACACACTCTCCCCCTGGTATTTCGGAATTTGTCTTGCTGCTCGAAGTCTACCTTGTCCTCCACGATCCCTTAAAACCCGAATCCGGCGGTCATCTGATCAAAAACCAATTCTGTTCTCATCCGAAAAAAGAACAATTCTCAATATTCCAATTTGGGTGCTCGATACACCATTTAAGTCTGTTAATTTTTTGTTGTCTGGTCAGTTCTGAAACTCTTAAGGGCCTTCTGCTGTATAAACCCCTTGACCGAAGTCTTTGACGTATCGTTTCGACTGATACACTGATGCATGTTGCTTCCAGAAATTGCCTTTGGAGTATGTGGTACGACGCACTAGGGTCTCTTTTTGCAATTTGGCACAAAAAGCGGTCTTGTTCTTCAGAAGTGATTTTTCTAAGACTTCTTCTAGGTCTATTTTGCAGAGATTGTAGCTCTACGTATCGGGCGTAGGTTTTTGGAATCACCCCCTGCGATACCCCCTTTGTGGCCGTTATATCCCTTTGTTTCACCCCTTCTTCCACAGAGCAATTATTCGACCCCTCTGCACATCGAATAATCCAACGTGAGGCAATTTTAATTATGAGTATAGGCTTTTTTATATTTTGAAATTCACAGTTTCAAATCTTAGTGACGACTGAGTACAATATCCCGAACATCTGGTGATAATTCAACCTTTCTTATCATACTATCCAGTTTTTTCACAACAAAAAACTTCATTCTTCACTAGTAGTCAAAGACCTATGGTTAAAAACAATGAATAATGTGAAATATCGAGTGATACCATATAAATTTGGTTGTGTGTATGTATACCTTCCGACTCAAACTATCCACATTCACAAAAAAATATCAGCATATAACTCCTTAGTTTATAGAGCCGTTTTAATCCCTTTGTCGCCAGAAAACTCCGAAATCTGAAATACAAACTGTCAAATTCTCAGTAAAAAGAAATGGTTTTGACCCTGATATAATCGACAAAATATTATAACAGATTCAATCACGCAAAGCTATTCACCAAATATATCCAAAACTAAGATCTGAAAAACCCCAATAAGTTCATTTCTCTGTCGTACTTTGGAAAGATCAGTGAAAAATTCGAAAATAATATTTCAAATTTAGACCTCAGAATAAATAATTGTTATTTCTATAGAATGCTAAAGATTCTATTCAAAACAAGAACAAATCGGGTGTCTATAAGCTTACATGCCTAGAATATATATACATATATACATAGGTCAAATGGGTTGAACACTAAAGAACAGATTCACAGAACAAGAAGTTTTGTCAGGAATAATTAAGATTCAACGTTCGCAAACCACTGTATAGAAAATAAGCACCCTTGCCCTGGTATGGACAACTTGGAGATTATGCATGTGGCTCCGAAGAGCAGGAAATTGGACTACTTGGAATCCATTGAAATCCTCAAATCTCTACACAATTCTAATGAAAAATAATAACAGATGATGACCAAACAGACTTGGGTAAAGCCCAAATATTTTATATCTTTAGATGAGTCTTTTCTACCTGTACTTTCATAGCATCTATAGTCCTTTTCATTTTACTATAAATGCCAATGTACTTGTTATTTGAATTACTCTCCGTCTGGCGATGAGCGAAAGCTCGAAAATACAGTAATAGTATATTATTTGTATTTATTGGTAGTAGAACGTAGCAGTGTTATCTCGTTGTTTTCATTATGATTAACTACCAAGTAGTAGCAGCTTAATGAGTAATGAAATAAAACAAGTTACTATGTTTTAACTATCACTAATTCATTGATGTAAAGAATACAAAAATCACATTGGTTGGACCGCTTTCGGACATACGTGCATTATCAACAACAAGTTAATGAAATCTGAATACACAAATACAATACTGGAATTAATATTAAGATAATGATAGTGGAGGTCACAGCAACTTGAATAATGGTGATTGGTAGGTGATTCGGTCTACCTTATCTTTTTCAACCCTAGATGCTTTGAGAATTTCCATCGATTCAAAGAAATTTAGTTTATTAGATTTATCACAAGAATGAAGAATTTTTCACTGTTGAAGTTCTAGAAAAGGATGACATTCATTTCGACAAAGTGCAGCTGAAGCTGAATCATATTTCTGATGTAGGAATGATCGGAAATGTTCTTTATATCTAGCCTCTTTGACCTATATAAAAGGAATTGCACTCAGAACATGTTAATTGGTATATTCCAGACTTTTCAAATTAATCTGTTTATCTTTTGTGTTGAAGAGAGGTCCTGACAATTTGGTAACTGGTTTGAATGCAATATGAACGTATTTTTCGATTAAGTTGATCGAAAAATAAGCAACAACACATTTAACATGATATATCCCCAATACAAGAGGGAAAATCCCGAAAAATTTATGTCTCTAAGATATTTTGGGAAGACCTCAGAACATATTGCTAGAGTTTTGTCTGATAGTATAAAAGTTTATATTGCATTCAAACCATTTAATAACATGCTAGATACAAAGAACATTTTCGGTCATTCCCACATCAGAAATATGATTCAGCTTCAGCTGCACATTGTCTAAATGAATGTCATTCTCTTCCAGAACTTCAACAGTTGAACATTCTTCATTCTTGTGATAAATCTAATAAACTAAATTTCTTTGAATCGATGGAAATTTTCAAAGCATCTAGGGTTGAGAAAAATAAGCTCTTCAATTACCAGGTAGACTTAATCACCTACCAATCACCATTATTCAAGTTGCTGTGACCCCCACTATCATTATCTTGATGTTAGTTTCTGTATTGTACATGAGTATTCAGTTTCATTAGCTTGTTGTTGATAATGGACGTATGTCCGAAACCGGTCCAACCAATGTCATTTTTCATTCTTCACATCAATAAATTAGTGATAGTTAAAACATTTTAACCTGTTTTATTTCATTATTCATGATGACTATCAACTATCAAGTAGTTCAGGTTTCATCGATCAATTATTTAGTAGTGACTTATTCTAGTCAATAGTTATAATTTCATTTAAATTTGAGTCAATTTTTCCTGGCAAAGAAGATGACACAATAATTCCGAAAATTTTGATGAAAAATTCATAGCTTAATGATGGTTAATTTTAGATGGGACAAATCTTAACAAAAGATGCTTGATGATGCACTTTAATAAAAAATAAAAAATACACCATGCCATTTGAAATAGCAAAGTTGTAGTCGAGTTCTTGTATACCACGATGAGGTGAAAGTTATTGAAAATTGTAGATCAGTATTTATTTACTGAAATGCCAAAATTTGAAATTGTTCAATATACCCGTTCTCCAGATACTTTATTAGCGCGGACACTCTATATGTGTACATATTTATATACCTTCGAACGAATTTATATAAGTTGGAGGCAATCTGACTCAGTGAATCGGTACGCAACACCGACGAGTTCAAAGAAGGACGAAACTGCAGCTCGTTGACATTCGACTAGATTATATCACTGCTACTGTGGCCCTGGGTGACGAATATTATGATGAGTTCATCCGAGAACTAATTCCTTCAGTGACGAATATTTAAGATTCTACGGAAGGTTGAATATTGCTTCCTGAATAGAAGTACTCAGTATTTTTCATTCAGTTCGTCGTTGTCATAGATCAGAAAATTCAATTAGTTTTAGTTAACACTTGTCATCAGAACGGAAAGAACTGTATATGACAACATCAATAAACGATTGGTACAATTTGTACAAGTGCCGTGAGTTTCATTTGACCCACCAATAATTAATACATATGTCCGTGATGACTATCTTCTTGTGACGAATATTTTCATCCAAATGCTTCAAGGTTTTTATAATATTTACTGGAAGTTCAGATTTCAGATGACCCTATATGAAAAAGTTCATGTTCGTTAAATCACGACTGGGTGGGTAGCCAATGTATTCTTCCTCTCAATTTGCCACTAAGGTTACACGAACTCGTCGAAAAGACGTATTGGAAGTCGCTCCGTTCTACTTTAGCCATATTCTTTGAAAAATGTGAAACATATTTAGCTGAATTTCCAAAAGCCAAGCTACTGATACCCATCGAATTCTCGAATTCCTTGCGTATCAGCAGTTAGCATAACAAAATGAATATAATCTTTCCTTTGAGACATCTTTCAAATGTAGGTAGAGATAGTCAACTACAGTCAACTGGTCGAGAGGGTCAAAAAGAACGTCACTTTTATAATTGTAGCAGTTTTTTCTATATTCAAATCCCAATTTGATCTTATCAGTTTTTGTAATTCCTAACTATTATCATTGAAACAAAGTGATAATAAAGTTGATAGAGTGATGGGAGCTTCTTCATAATGAGCAATTGTACAAAATGTGGAAACATACTTTAAGCAGGTGGAAGATGGAGGTACAGTCAAGTTTGAATCGTATGATTGATAATGATCATGTAAAATGTTAGATGATGTTAGGAGAATGTGAGAACGTATGATTATGACTTTGGTGCTCTTGATGTTTTTGTGTGATTCGTGTGTTTTATTGAATTTGTTAATCACATCGCTTTTAAGATCACTAGTTCAGTGTATTGGTGTGTGTTTTATATTCAAATTGTTATTGCACCTTTGGAATGTTAGATTCAATGGATTGACACATGCAATAAGAATTTGATGTTATGAATATACAAGAGAACTTTGGTAGCCAATCTAGTGTGCATGTGTATGTGAGTTTACAACCAACCAGAATGACATCGTACAGCCTGGATTGCTCAACAACTTTCGGAATACAAAGTAAATGAAGCAATAATGTTTTGAATATTATAAGGGGTGCCATACATTGGTAGTTAATTTATACTCGAACCTGCCTTAACATAACAATGTATGAGGCAATATAATGAGCGTTCATATATATATATATATATATATATATATATATATATATATATATATATATATATATATATATATATATATATATATATATATTATACCGTTCAGTATATTAGGCGGTTGATATAAAATTACTATTTCCGGTGGGGAACAGTAGTTGTGTACTGTGGTAATGTCTTCCATAAGGAACTCTTATGTATGTCAAAAATATATGTTCGTCAAACGATGCTGAGTGAAGGCTAATACAAAGGTTTAGCTAGAGTTGCAATTACTTAGAATTGCTTGCCTATATGGTCGAGTGAATGTAGGCGCCAACGTGTATAAAGCTCATATGGCCTGTGGCGTAGCTGATCTTGACTAGTAACCACCACGATTACTTTTCTCGTTTCGGAGTGTTATTGGTTTATATGTACAAATCAAAGACGCTTGCTTGCGCTCGGATGATAGTGTTCATAAGTTCATCCACTGTTCAGTAAATAAATAGTGGCTGTTTTATAACTTCTACGACATCCATATCGTTACAATGCACAATATGACTGACAACATATATCATTTGGCAGCTTCACAAAATTCACCAACATTAGTTAATTATATAAGTTCATTCGAGATAGATTAGTCTCGACCAACAAGTATTACAGCGATTATATCGTATGCTTCTCTGAAATGATGAGAAACTTCTTCCTTAATAGACTTCCCTCTTATTCTGAAAGATTTCATATGCTTGACGCCTTTTCTACCGAATGACAGTAGTATACCAACCATTTGGCTCGGAATGCTACCGTGACATGATGACAATTGCACTAACTTCCAGGTGCATTATATTTCTGTGTGATGTTAAATCGATCTATAATCTCTGTTCCAACATTAATCTGCTGTGATGAATGGGAAACTGATCATAATCAGTTTTATGACCTTGTAGGGTGTACTGCATAGCTGAGTACGATAAGAACGAGCGTTGTCGTCTATATGAATGAAGTAAGTTTGAGAATTCAGTAAAATTGTTCGAGATATAAAGAAGTAATTTTTACGACGTTCTAATGATGTACCAGCGTTAGTGAGCCACCATGAAATTGAACCGTTTTAGCCATGTTTGCTGCGTGGTCCGCATTCGAGAGATCAGATGCTCGGATGATGGATGGCTCGCTGCTATTTCCAAAAACAATTGCGGAAAGACTGCATACTTATGTTGACCCTGAACTGCATATAAAGCATTTCTTTCTCGAGAAGCACATACAAAGGGATTTCATCGAATTGTTAAGTTGATGTGAAGGACGTGGACGTCCAATTCTAGACCTTTGGGCTTGCAGTAATATACATTTTCCTTTCATTTGCACTAAACACAATATCGTACCGTTTACATAATAAACGACGAGCTAACAGTTGAATCAGTAAGATTATTGAAAAAAAAAACCACTTGAATTTAATTTACGAAACAGCATTCAAGTACAAAAAAAATTGCTTGATTAGAAAAGACACCGTTCCTCTATCGAAAATATCTATGTAAAAAGTGATTTTAATTTTATACCTCCACAAGGAAGAAGGATAGGAAAATTAGGACGAAAGTTAGTCGATTCAAAATAATTGATAAAGGTAATTCGGTACAATTTTTATAACAAATTTTGGTCAAGGTGATTTCCCAGGCGACACTAGACTCAATGAAATTAAACTATTTGAATTTGGGAGGCTTTTACTTGATAAAATTCCATTATCAATAATAAAAACAAGTAATGTGTTTTTAGGAATTTTACTCAATAATTATGATTCGTAACGCGTTTCACTACACCGTAGCTTCTTCGGACGAATGAATTTGATTAAACAAATAGCCAAAAATAATGGTTACAATCCCAAACTAATAAATAATATTTTGAATAAAAACAAAGTAGATCGCATTGAATGAAGTTTACCCTGTCGATAAATTTAACACCTTAACCTACGTTGGTATTACAAGTGAGAAACTGAAATCATTCTTGAGTAGCAATAATTTCAACATAGCTTTCCAAACTAATAATAATTTAGGCAATTATACACAAAATAATAAAACCAAATCAGGTAAAAACAATAAATCAGGTATTTATAGATTGAATTGCAATGACTGTGATAATTTCTACATTGGTAAAACACATAGAAATTTTAATATTAGAATATCGAAACACAAACGCAGTTTTTCAAATAAAAATCAGATTCAAATTACGCGAATCATCTCTTAGAAATCACTCTTTCGACCCATAGTTTGAAATTTTGCATACAGATAATAAATATTGGAAGGTAGATCTTTGGGAAACTTGAGAAATCAACAAATACAAACACTCAGGTAGACTCATCAATGAACAAGTCGATTTAAGCCCTTCACCTCTATTGAATCTCTTGGGGGAGCAATCTATTCCTTAATTTTATTGGATATACCTGTCATAAATAACCACTTAAGAAGAATCAATCCAATAAACTTTCAATTACTTAAGAATATTAATATTTATATTCTCATTCTTATTTTCTGTACATTCATTCGTCTGAAGAAGCTACGGTGTAGTGAAACGCGTTACGAATCATAATTATTGAGTAAAATTCCTAAAACACATTACTTGTTTTTATTATTGAATTAAACTAATTTAGGTTGAATAACTCCATATAACTCCAATATCATGAATGAAATTAAACTAATTTAGGTTGAATAACTCCATATAACTCCAATATCATGAATGAAATCAAACTAATTTAGGTTGAATAACTCCATATAACTCCAATATCATTGTTGAATTTCGACAAAATTAAATGAAAGAATTTTTGAGATATTCACGACAAATCGAAAATTTCTTCAAACTCTGTATATTAAGAAGAAATCTTTCTGCGCCAATGCTTTCGTGTGAATTGGGAATGGATCTTAAAAAGTTTTTTGATTCTGAAATTTGTAAACAGAAGGCTCTGAAAAGTGAAACGTTGAAATTTCACTCAAATGGCTAAAGGTATTATATTTCCTAGATACCAATGAATGAAGTTGTATATACACGATATCATTAAGTCGTCATTCTTACTAATGTGAATAGCTCATTTAAGAATATGAAGAATTGTTCTTACAGTAAAGTCGAAAGATGTTTCGTTTTCGAAGTACTGGGTGTATTTTCGTCAGTGCAGATTTAGTTTTTCATGTTATTCGGCTTAGATTTGAAACAAAGCTCCTTTTGAGAGTCTACACGATTTGACTTTGAATTTGTTCTAAACATCTACAGAGTGATATCTTTTTGCGTCATACCCTTCTTTCTTTGCCGGAATGTTTTGCGATCCACTATTGACCTTTTTATGATAATGCCCTTGTTCGGTTCAGATGCTTAAAAAAGGCATCAAAACGAAGTCCTCCGCAAAATTCTCATGAAACGTCTAGTTAGAAAGTTAAAATATAATTCCCTAGGCAGTATTGTTCTGTACAATCGTAAAGATTGTGTGTGGAAAAATAAAACAGTACCAAGCTTTTTTGCTTGCTTGTGATGTTGAATATAGTGAATCAATCTTCCTGGTTATAATGTGGAACGGTGTGATTCGAGCTCGCGCCATACTGGGGGTGTGTTATTATTTGTAAGGGAGGATGTCTCATAAAGTGTTGCTAAAAGTTATGTTCATGAGAAGAACTATTGGTGCAAAACTATTGTCGTGATATTTCAGAAAACGAGAGTATCAATTGGAGTCTTATATCACTCACAAAGTGCCAGTGACGCAGTATTCATGGATGACTTTGAATCTTAATGTGGTGAGTTCTTTGGTGACAGTTCAAGGGATATATTAATTGGTGACTTTAATTTGAATTATTTGGGTAATTCCCATTATTGCAATGAAATTAAACATCTGTTGAATATGTGGAACCAAACAAGTTGTGGAGGACTATGCTAGATGTACTTATATAAGTTCAACACTGGTTGATTATGTTCTTGTAAATTACGATGGTGTTACTGCTGCTGTACCTTCCGTGCCAAAAATAACTGATCATTCAGTGATTTCAGCTGTTATTCGTGAGAGCGGCTCTGGTCAAAATGAAATTTCATGTCATAAATATAGAAATTTGAGCGAGAAGAGTTTCCACTCGATTAATTTGAAACTTCTATCGTGCGAATTGGAGCTTTTTAGTGTAAATGCAAACATATTGTATGAAGACTTGTTAATAAACTGTACCCAAGTAGTCGATATGGTGGCTCCTGAGAAATTTTTCATGTATAGGGATAATAGCTTGCCATATTATGATTTAGAAATTAGCACTAAAGCGAAGGAGAGGGATATGGCATATGTTATATTCAGAACAAGGGATTAGCAAGATGATTGCCCAATTTCGAGATAATATGAAATGAATATATAAATCCTCTTGAAGTAAAAAATTCACAATATTATTTCAGCGCAATTGATGTAAATAGAAATAATCCATGAAAAATGTGGAAAACATTGAAATTTCTTGTTAACTCTAAAAATGGCGGCAGTTGCTTCAACAGGGAAATTCTGTTTGAGAAAGAGGGAATACGGAAAGATATTAGTATCAAGATGATATTACAAGAAATTTCAATATGTATTTTTGTTCAAAGTATACAGGATATAATCAATACTATTGAAGATGGACCAGAATAGGCTAGTCCATACAATGTTGAGAGTAAATTCACAGAATTTAAATTACTCGAGCTGAATGGCTTGTCGGGAACTCTAAATGGGTTGAAAAACAAGCGAGGAAGTGAAATTATGGATGTTATATTTATTAAATCGACATTTGGTATGATTGGAAATATTCTACTTCATCTTATAAGTAGCCCGTTGGAATATGGGGTATTCCTTGATAAGTTCAAAACTAGTACTGTTTTCCGATTCAGAAAGTCGCGAACTCAGAAAATTCACGGGAATTTCGGCCCATCAATACTTTGCCTAGTATTGGAAAACTATTAGAATTTTTTATATATAAACAGCTGATGAAGTACTTGCAGGATAATAATATTCTGATGTCGAACAAATCTGGCTTCAGAGCACGACTTTCATGTGAATCTGCATTACAGTTTATCATAATGAAGTGGAAATTGCTAAGTGATGGAGGAAAATATGTAGTTGATGTAGTTCTAGATCTTAAACGAGCATTTGAAACTATTGACAGATTTATTTTGACAATTAAATTGAAAAATATTGGCATAGGTGGACGGGTGCTAGATTGGTTCATTGATTATTTGTCAAACAGAAAGCAGGTTACAAGGATTTATGATGCATACTCCTATCCGTTAATGAATGATTGTGGAGTACCTCAGGGAAGTGCCTTAGTACCGCTCTTATTGTTGATTGATATAAACGATATGTTTTCCGCATGGATTTGAGTTCATGAATTTATTTGCAGATGACACACTCCTTTGTGTGTGGATTTATGCTTGATAATCATCTAACTTTCAAGATTCATTTATATTTATGATAAAATTTGCAAGAAAATATATTTCTTCAGTCGGGTATCATCAAGTGCAATCGTTGCACGAGCATATCACTTATGCTCCTAATGCTTGATTGGCTTTCAGTGAAAAACAGAGTTTATTAAAATGCGATGGTTTTCATATTCAAGATGGTAAATGGCTTTTCACCAACTCGTTTCGAAAATTTCATTGGTTTTCATCAATTATTTCACTAGGAGGAATTACTTCTTCCATCTCTTTAAATGTAATCTATCCGGAACCCTGAATTATTTGTTTTGGTGAGTTCAATATAATACGCTGCCGGATAGTATTAGAAGAGCCAATTCTTGAGAGAGTTTCATTCGAAATGAATAGTTTTGATTAGGCAAAATAACGGTTAGGGATTATTTGGCTGCTTATGTTGTTTGATATGTTTTGTATTATTTGACTTTTGTTTTGAATATTTGCTGATTCCTTGTTTATGAATTACATCTTTTTCGTTCCAAGGAATTGGTTTCTTTTTGTTAGATGTATTACAGATTGTTCATCAGGATGTATCCTATTTTCAATAAAGTTATTATTATTATTATTATGCACGCTCAATTTGTAAGTTATACAGAAAATAATGCCTAGATAATTATAGTTCTACTCGAAAACTAAACTTCTTATCAGCATTTTTGATGAGACAAAAAAGTTCACAAATAGAACAAGAAATCAGCTCATCATAATCAGAACGGTCAGTAGTCTACTGAAAAATGGGTGATAAGAGATACGACTATAGAAACAATATGACCGGGTCGATTTTTACTACAAATTGTAACAAAAAACAAGAACGAATCGCAACACCCTATATTCTGAATCTGGAACTTAACTGTAAGGGCCCTGTTTATCCAGCAACGTTAGAAAAATGTGTGAGATAACGAATTTTTATTAAGGATATTTACTCAGATAATTTGGTAAGTGGAACCATTTTTTTTATCTGCGAAAAATCTCATTTGGTATAGAGTACACCAATGTGGAAATATCTATAAAAGCTATTCGTTCGAGGTAAGGAACAAAGTTTTTTGATATTTTTTGTGGAATCGCTTGTTGAAAATTACAAAATATCGCTCAAAGGATCGAGGGATTTTGACACAAGAACAGCGATAGAAAATTTGTTTAACCGAAAGTACTCGGTTTCAAAATATTAAGCTTCATTGTCCGTTCAATATTTTTCCATCAGCTGTAATCAACATTTTCCGAAAAACGTCGTTGAATAATGCAATCCGAAATAATACCTATCACGAAGGAGCGTTGCATATCTGTGGTTGTTTTTTAAGTATTTTTGTATCTATTTTCTTCATACTTACTTCACTCGGTCTCTTTCGAATTCTGAGTTTGCAGAATATGGGAAAAATTATTCAAACAATTGGAGAAAAACACTAGGCTCAAGTATCACAAAAATAATGATTAAAAATATGTTTCGGCATTTATACCATTTTCAAAAACTAAGAGCAAATATTGTAATACCATTTATACCTAAGAAACAGATGAGAGAAGGTGTGACGAACGGAAATCAAGCAGGTTATTAGTTATAGGAAGATTATGTTCATGAAATTTCTTCGAATTCTACTGAATCTAATCTTTTGCTTTCGTTCCTGAATGTAAAATTTGAAATATTCATTATAATATAATTTTTATACACAGCTTCATTCTGTATCAAGTCAATCTTCGTTATTAATCAAGAATGGACACTGATATTTTTCATTCGAATATATTGTGTTGATTTTATTCTATTTTAATATATCGCATAATTTAGTACTTATTTGTAGGACATAATTAATGCTGTGATGTTTTATTGTTTCGTGAACATGAAAGGGGGGTAAATCGAAGGTAATCAAAATTGCTATTGCTTTTTAGCTTTTCATTTTTCTCTAATGTTATTGTCGTGCATGCTATTTGACGCTGATGTTTTCAAAATTCTAATTTCTTTTTCAAAACTCTTTCGTGAAAGGCAATTGTGAGTAATATAGGCACAAATCTATGACTATATTTCGGATGAAAGTTGGTTTTCGATAAATGCCAAATTCAAAATAGTTATCTGTTCTCATAATTTGAATATCTAAGAAATTAAGTGTTTTATGTGTATTCTCAAATTTTATAGTGAATTCGATTATATCTTGAAATGAACTCAAGAGCTTTAGAAAGAGGTATATCAGTACCTGTTTAAATACAAAATATATCATCAAAATTTCCAGTAAAACAAGCCAAACTGCTACCTACTCGTTTCAATCAGTTGGAGCTTATCCAGTACATGTATATGTATACATATACAATTGGCGCCCTCCAACGCACCGACATAGAGGCTAACAGGGCCAGCCAGGCGCAATTGAAATAAAAAGTATTTCAAACAGAAAATTTTAAGAAGCCAGACTAGTTCGACCATCTACTGCAATGCTGCAGACTCTGCATGTTCGATGCAGTCATCAAAATCATCTGACAGTCCAGTACTTAGTTGGCTGTTAAACCAGTCTCCCGGAGGCCCTGATAGCAATTGTAGTTCGTTGGCGGGAGCCATGTATACATATACATGTCTTGATATGATACAACGGATTGAGATGAGTAGGTGGCAGTTTGGCTTGGTGTTGTAAATGGGGCTGCAATACTGACGAGGTCAGACGAGACGGAAACTGTAGTCTGTTGCTTCTATTGATGACATCCAACCAGATTGTACCACTACTATGTGGCTTTAGTTGACGATGATTATGAAGAGTGGAAGAAAATCCAGCTCCTTTACGAAAATACATGTAATTTTCTCTGGAAGGTTGAATATCTTCAATTAGTTCTTAATAATCATTTGGAGTTATTTATTCAGTGTTGATGGCAACAAATTTACGACGTTAAATGAAAATAATCTAGTATAAGGAAATTTTGAGTGTTTTTGGCCCTCCTGTAAGTTGGAAAGTATTTTCGACTGAATATGTTGTGTGATGTTGATGAATTAACAATGGACGATCAGAACATTCTATAAACGATGATCATTGCTTAGGATTTAGATTCAGGTAACTAAAGTAAGAGATCAAATTTATTAGAATTCGTAGACATTTCATTAGCGCACAAACATAATTTAGCACAACGACCGGTTTGAATTCCGTTTATCCCCACTTCTCTCATCTGTTTCTCACGTAAACATGACATTGTAATATTTCAATTTACTCTTAGTTTTCAGAAAATGAAAAAACCCCAAACATATGAAAAACATTTTTATTCGTTATATTTTGTGAAACTCTAGCCTAGTGTTTCCTCTTAAATTGTTTAAATATTTATATAAAATGTTAGTGTGATTAGTGAGACTTCTAAATCTAGAAACAAATAATATTCAAAAAACATTCGATGTTCTAAATGTAGATTCGTTGAATCTTCCAAGCTGTACGTATGATGGAAAGGCAACACATATTACAACAGATACTCTAAATTACTTCAAATTATGTACAACATAAAAGCGATGACTAAAACAATATTCAATAAAACCTCGTAGGTTCCGTTATACCAACCAACGCACTGACCTCTCCGCAGCCACCGATTCCATAGTGCGACGCATCAGTGGATACTGCTCGAGAACGGCATTGAAATGATCCACTGACAGCGAAAATAAGTTACAATAAGTTTCAGCCCTTACGGACGCAACTCTTCTAGCGTTTGTCAAAAGACAAATCTCTCCGAAGTAGGAGCCGTCGCTCAGGCTAGTTGCGACTTCACCGTTGGACATCACGATATCTACTATACCTTCCTGAATGAAGTACATCTTTGATCCGATCGTTCCCTCCTTTATTATAATATCACCTGAAAGAAAACAAAATTAGTATCATTGTTGTCTTTTCATTGATAGTTCTTGTAGTGAAAATAACAAATATTGATATATTGGTTTCAAAAACAGTGTTCGATTTATAGAGTCAAAGAACTGACATACAAGTATTAACAAAGATGTCATTCCAACGGTTTAGTAGGCTTGGAAATTTTCTATGAGAATACACCATTTTGTGACAATGCCAGAAGAGAATATTAAAACACAAATTATACTTTCCGCGATGTTTTCACCATCAACAAATAACTAAATAGATCATTGTTATCGAGGTTTAGAACTCTCGTTCATCTTCGAGCAGTATTAGGTGTAGTTAACAGCTTATGGACTTATTATATGAATATATCGAACATATGGAATTAATATAGATCAGTCTGGAAAGTTGTCATTAAAAAGTGATTTATGGTAAAATTCCAACTGATTCTAGATAATTGAGTTTTTACCCGTTGGCGTAGTTAGTGTGTTTAACTTTTACTTTATTAATACCAGGAAAAGATTCGACATGTTGGATATATTGGTTAGCTAATGTTGGATCTTGTTTATTTTTGAAGAATGAAGTTTTATGTTTTTATATTTAATTTGAAGGAACGATCAGTCTGATCGATGTAGGAATTATTGCAGTCTGGACAAGATAACTTATTTATTTAAGATTCTTAATAGAAGTTTAAGCTTTAAATTATGAGATCTTAATGCAATTTTAGATATCAATTCGAAAATTTTATTAGCGAAATTTTCACTTATCTGTGCAAAATATGTTAAACTAATGAATAATTTTGCATTTGTTGGTATCTATAATTGGATATATTTGGGTAATAGCTAGATGTATTTGTTTTCGCTTCAACATTATATCAATTGAGTCACGATAAAATTCGTTGTTGTGAGTTTTAGTTTCAATGATTTTAATTTATTCTTCAAGATATTCTACTGATGAAGGCAAAGAAAATGCTCTGTGGATCATTGAATTGTATGCCAGAATTTTATTTGAATTTGGGTGGTTGCAATTCTTTGGGAATATATATATATATATATATATATATATATATATATATATATATATATATATATATATATATATATATATATATATATATCCCTCAGTCTGTATTAATTCACTTCTGGATATAGACCTCCTTCAAATTTTTCCATTCGTCTCTATTAGCAGCTGTTTGTATCCAGTTTTTCCTCGCGATTTTCTGGATGATATCTCTACATCTGACCTGTGGTCTTCCTACGCTCCCTTTGGTAGTTCTTGGTCTCCATGTGAGCAGTTTGTTGGCCCATTTCGATGGGTCTTGCCAGGCTACATGGCCAGCTCATCTCCATTTCAATTGTGCTATCCTTCTTAGCACATCAGTCACTCCAGTCCTCTTTCTAATATTCATTCCTCACTCTATCTCTCAATGAAATTGCCATCATGGTTCTCTCCATAGCTCGTTGTGAAACTTGTAATTTATTGGCTGATCTTCGAGTTAGAGATATCGTCTCAAGGCCATATGTAAGGACAGGAAGAACACACGAATCGAAGACTTTTCTTTTTAGGTTGAGAGGAATATTTCGGGACTTCAAAACAAAGCCCAGTTTTCCAAATGCAGCCCAGCCCAAACCCACTCTATTGGAAATTTCACAGGTTTGATTTTCTTTCCCAAGTTTTATTTTATGGCCTAGATATATGTATTGGGTCACATTTTCTATCACCTGATTTTCAATAGAAATGTGTATGTTTTCTGCACTCAGAATTTTGGTTTTATTCAGGTTCATTCGAAGGCCGACTTCTCTAGATTTTTGGTGCAGTTCTTCTAGCATGGTTTTGAGTTCTTCAGGGTTTGTAATAATAAGAACTTTATCGTCTGCAAACATCAGATGGTTTAGATGTACTCCATCGATGTTGATTCCTTTGTTGTTCCATTCTGAACCTTTGAAGACGTGTGCTAGGGCCAGCGTAAACAATTTCGGTGAAATGGTGTCGCCTTGACATACTCCCCTCTCTATGCGGATTTTATCTGTTATCTTGTTCTTATCCAAATGAATTGTGATGAAAGCGTGATCATAAATGTATTTCAGCAAATTCGAGTACCGAATTGCATTATCTAAAGATCTCATTATTGCCCACATTTCTATAAGATCGAAAGCTTTCTGGAAGTCTATAAAAACCAAGTAGATGGGAATATTGTATTCGGTACACTTCTCGATGAGAGTACGAATTGCTTGTATATGATCAATGGTGCTGTAACCTGCTCGGAATCCGGCTTGCTCTACAGGTTGGTATAGGTCTAATTTGTGGGTGAGTCTATGTATGATAATTTTAGTGAGCAGCTTGTATAGGTGTGAAAGAAGGCTGAAGGGCCGAAAGTTCTCCAGGCTGTTTTTATCCCCTTTTTTGTGAAGTAAAATACTTCAGCATTTTGCCACATTTGTGGAATTCTTCCTTCCAAAAGACATTTATTGAAGAGAATTTTCACTGCGTCCAATAAATCCCCGCCACCCATTTTCAACGTTTCACAACTTATCCTATCCTCGCCTGGATGTTTGCGGTTTTTCATCTGTTGAAGAACTAATTTAAGTTCTTCTATTCCAATGTCTGGGATTTCTTCAGAAGCGATATTCTTCACCACTGGAGATGTATTAGGATCACTTGTCTCCGAAGTATAAAGACATGTGTGAAACTCTTTAACTGCTTCGATGATGTCTGATCTATTGTTCACCAAAATGCCCGCTTTGTTTCTGATGCTGTTCAGTATTGGTCTTCTCTTGGAGCAAGAGAGCCTGGATTTTAGAACTTTCATATTCTTATTCTCTTCAATAGTATCCATTATGATATTGTATTGTAGTCACTTAGATCATTTCGAATGCTTCGGGATATCTCTCTGTTCAGTTCCTTATAATTTTCTTCATTCCGGAGCATTATTTCTCTCTGCTGTAATAGCATTTTCTTATGTGTACTGATCTTCGTGTTAGTGTCTTTTTGTCTTATGCATATTCTCTTCGTTGATGTCTTTAAACTGTTTGTTATCATTTCGTTAGACCATTTTTGAAATTTTTTCTGTTTGATAGTTTTTGGCTCAGTGTATTTTGGAATTGTTCGTTGCTCTCAGTTAACACTTCTAAAGTTGGGTATGGTTGCCCTTTAAGGATCATGCTGTTTCTCTCTATTTTTGGGTTTATCTTGAAGGTGCCCCTGACCAGTTTGTGATCGCTTCCTGTATCGAATTGGTTCAGTAGTGTGACATCCTGGCAGATTTCCTTCCCATTAGTGAGAATAAAATCTACTTCATTTTAGATACTATTATTTGGACTTGGCCATATCCATTGTCTTTATATATATATATATATATATATATATATATATATATATATATATATATATATATATATATATATATATATATATATATATATATATATATATATATATATATATATATAGAAACCTATATATATATATATATATATATATATATATATATATATATATATATATATATATATATAGCGAAAAACACCAAGACACGTCGATTTTTGTTATCCCAAATACTAAATGAAATAGATTTATTTTGGCATAATGCAAGCGCAGGTTTATGCTCGGTCTAGAAAACGACCTACACTTGTGAATTTGGAGTTGGTGCAATCAACCCCTATTTCCAGCATCCCCAACTCAAAAATCATTCGATCGATAATAGGTCAAGTGGCACCTCGTTGGAAAGGTACTGCAATTTTCTCTTCGAATTTGGTATTTTCGAAATTCAGAATCATCATACAGGGTGTCCCGAAGCAGGAACATTGAAAATCCAAATAACTTTTGAAACTGGTTCATTTCGGTATACGAGAACATGTTTGATCCGAGAATAGGACTTTCTTGTGTGGTTATAGAATTTTGCAATCAACCCTTCCATTCAGCATCCCCAACTTGAAAATCATACAAATAATTCAAGTGGCATATCTTCAGAAAGGTTTTTGAATTCCAGAATGATTAAAGCATTTCATTCAGTTCGGCTCTCCATACAGGATGTCGCTTTCGAAAAATTCAATATCGTCATTTGAAATTATCAACTAAAATTAATTCGAAACTGTTAAAAGTATTGGGGTACGATGTTGTTGAGCATCAATTACGAAGAAATAAACTCAACCTGTAATCACTTGTATGATTTTTGAGTTGGGGATGCTGAATGGAAGAGATTGATTGCAAAATTCCATATTCATTATGCGCAAGAGAGTCTTATTCTCGAATCAAATCAGAATGGAGAATTGACAGACCTTTACAGTAAGGTGCCATGTTCCCTACGATGATTATTGATCTGACGACACTCGAAACAAAATCGACGTGCTATGTTACCATTTTGAGTTTCAAAAGTTATTTGGGTTTTCAGTGTTCCTGCTCCGGGACACCCTGTATAGGGGGAAATCAAAACTTGTTCGATTGTGTTTGTATATATATATATATATATATATATATCTATATTAGGAGGTTTCTTGAAGATGTTGAGGAATTTTGCTATCCGCGTGGGAAACTGAGGTAATCTAAAGATGATATTTGATGGTTTTCCTCCTTTTCGCTTTAAAATTTCATTTTCGTATGAATAATATTTATGAACTTGAATAAATGATCAAAATGCTCACATATCTTTCCATTACATTGAAGATGATACAGCTGTATGCATAACTGAAAAAGAAATATGAATTCGCAAGGGGTTACATTCACGATTACCAAAGCAGATAAATCAGACGTAATAGTTTCACTAAGAAAATCAGAATAGATAGACAAAATGAAAGATATTATTGAAAAGAATAAGAAAAAATTTTTAATGATCCCACAGCTAAAATTCTGAAATCACTAAAAAGCACCGTATTCAACTGAGCCTTGTTTTAATTATATAAACATGAATCTAAGCATGTACATACAGCTGTATGGACTTCATTCCTAAACATACAATCAGAAAAATTCGATTGAATTTACCCAAAAATTAGAGAACTTCACTTTACCGAATAATTCCTACCTCCTAAGCTTAATTGTTGATAACATGTTTTCGAACATTCTGAGGAATTGAAGTTTCAACTTTATGCCTGATATTTTAGAAAAATCACATGTAAACCCTTTGATTCAATGCGGACCAATAATTCTTTTGGAGTTATGCATACAATTGATTCAACTTCAATTTAATGAAAATATATATGTACAATTTAACGGTCTTACGATGAGATCATTATTGAGCCCTTTTCTAGTATATATTTTTATGTCTAGCATAGAAAACAAAGTACTAAATTAAGAATTACCTGTTGAAATTCTCACTCAAATAACAAAATTAACTTTAACATCCTTAGAAAACCTACTAGCACAGATATATGTATTCCTAAGATTCTAATCACCCCAATTTACATACAATTTGGATGATTCACAGAGCATGTTCATTACCTTCATCATTACAAAATCTTTACGGAGAAATTGAAACCATATTATTTATAGCTAACAACAAAGGTTTCGATCGTGACTTCGTTGGCAAAATAGCGAGGCGAAAATAATTACATATAGCTATTAGCCAAATATATTCAATCATATGTACCAAAAAATACGAAGAATTCATTCCTTTAACATATTCTGGACAGATAAGAGAAAATGTCGCACATAACCTTTCCAAATTGAGCCTCGAAATAAATTATCATCCCTCTTATTTAATGCTTGAAATTCTATGGAGAATTTAAATGTATTAGGAGTTCATAAGTTATCTGGTACAGTCTGTAATAATTGTTATATTGGTTGGACTGGTCGTTCCTTTAAATGAAATATGAAGAACATCAAACATAATTCATTAAAATAAACAAATTTCAACATCAGCTAACTACTAGATCCATAATGGCAACTAGTACTGATGAATTGAAAAATTTACATATTGCTCAGAGGGTAGACAACTAAATTACCTACAATCAGTTGAAATTTTCGCATTACTTTATAATGACCACTTTCAAATAATGAACGATATTTGTAAATACTAAATTTCCAGTGTATTTAAATATAATTGCCTTTCAATGGTTTGTGAACTACATACCTAATATATGGTTTTTCCAAATCCAAATTATACATATATTTCATGTCACTTTGTACTTGGTTTCCATACTGTAAAATGATTAACGAGAGTTCAAACCCGCGGTAACAGTATTAATTCAATTTATTAGTTGGTAGCAAAAACATAGTAAAAAATCTAATGATGTTAAAATCATAGATCTAAATGACACAGCCTCACAAAGAAATCTAACCCAAACGGTTTGATGGCCTTGGAAATTTCCTATGAGGACGAGATTTGGTCACATTGCCAGAAGTGAGGCTTGTCATACGTTACTACAAATAGACTACAGAATAGACTTCTTCGAGTCTATTTTTGGTTGAACGAATTTAGCTTCGGCTGAACCAGCGCTGAAAACGAAAGCTTAGGTTACCATGTTAATGTACTTGATGAAACCTTAGACATATTGATGTAAACCACAGATACACCTCCCAAAAATTATCGATAGAATATAATAAAAATATGGACGTGTTGAAGAAAAAAATTCAAACAAACTAGCGTTTTTTCTCTTGGAAAAATTTCTTTCACATCCTAGTAAGTTCGCAAAATTGAGACAAACGAATTTTTGCTAAGGACCATATCGATCAATGTGTTTCTTTCCGAAATATTACTGAGAATTTGATGAAAATTGATATAAATTTTCAATTCAACAAAACAATGATAATCAAATTTTCACCAAATTTACAAACTTATGTCGCGTTTCAGCACACCTTTCATTCAACAGATAAGAGGTTATTATTATTATTATATACAACTTGATTCTTTTAAGAACTGGAAAGATCTAATAAAGGAGACGAATTTAGGTCTAATTGTCTAATGAGCAATTTTCTGAATTTTTCTGTTTATTGATTTCTAGTACTTCAAAATTATTATTGTACTTCAATATATATATATATATATATATATATATATATATATATATATATATATAT
The DNA here is from genome assembly GCA_013387265.2 of Cryptolaemus montrouzieri. NCBI lineage: Eukaryota > Metazoa > Arthropoda > Insecta > Coleoptera > Coccinellidae > Cryptolaemus > Cryptolaemus montrouzieri. Next base: position 45,835,938 of record JABFTP020000185.1, on the reverse strand, counting down.
ATATATATATATATATATATATATATATATATATATATATATATATATATATATATATATATATATATATATATATATATATATTCTTCTTTTTTTTATATTAGGTGATTCGCATAGAGAGAATCGAAAAGTCAAAAGGCCTTTCTGCTTTTTAATAGAGAGTTATTCGTTCTGAAGTTATATTCAAACTATGAGATGAGAAGAATGACTATAGATTTAGACTGGGTTTATCAATGTAAGTAAATATAATAATTTTTGATTGGTTCCTTTAATACTAGGAAAAACCTCATAGATTGCATGTTGAAATTGTTCACGAGAAAACTGTCAATCATACTAGAATTATAACCAATATCGACCGCTATTTGTTCTTTTAATGTTGAACTCATTGAAGAAATTATCTTCTGATATCGTGGTGAGTATGTATTATGCTATTATAAGCAGTTACTTTATGCTGAAGTGGATGTGTGGAAGGATAATGATGGTATTATCTGTAAGGAAAACTTTATGGAAAATGGAACAACCATGTTTGTGGTCAATTTTGGTGAAAGTTAGATCTGAAATTCATATAATATATTAACTTATATTGATTAACTCAGTCTCAATTTGAAGTCATTCTTCCCTCCTCGTAATTTGAATGTCGCTTTCAGGATGGCAAATCTCGAGGCATATATATTGAAAATTGTAAATCTGAAATTCATTAAAGAAAGAAATCAGGTGTTTCTGAATTCTATTGTGGAAGTTGTGGTAAAATTTATATTGATATAACTTTCAGAAATTTTAATATAAGGCTATCAGAGTACAAATGCAGTTTTGACAAAAAAATCAAATTCTCACTTTTCTATAAGAAGACCATACTTCAAATGATAATTCAGATATTTTATATAACGAAAAAATAGATTCCAAGTGAACCCAAGGAAATTCAATAAACAGAAAAATTCCTGGAATTTGCTTGAAAATAAATTTGATCTGAATACAACTACTAAATTTTTCCGTTCTCGAAAGAAGCAACCCTATTTGTATTTTCCTCCTATTGAGCTAAGTACCTGCTTTTACCAATATTATATATAAGGCACATTATCATCTTAAATGTATTTCTTATCTGATGAAGCTACAGTGTGGTAAAACGAGTCCTAAAAATGAATATTTGGAAAACAGTAGAAAATCTACTCTTTTATAAATAATATAATAATAAACTTTTCGAAAGTTACTATTGCTGTAAATGTAGCGTAGAAAAATTAAAAAGGTAGGTTATTTTGAAAATAAAACAATACGAAATTTTTTTCGGATATATCAATTTTCCTAAAAAATTGCTTTTGAGAATTAGTTGTTACATTGACAGATGAACTCAAAAAAACAAAATCGGACTAATTTTTCCTTGAACTATTATACTATCACTGCGGAGAGGAATTGAGACTATTTTATCAATTTCAAGTGTCCTAAAGAGACTGAAATAATCAAATTCTTTTCGATTAAGTTTTCTTTGAAATTTCTTACCCCGATAATGGTAGTTGAGATTTCAGGAATTTTACTCGAATTGAAAAAATCGCATTTTTCTTCGGCTTCATAAGGTAACTAAGAAATATTTTTTTTCAAATTTATATAAGAACGTCTGATCTTTCTAGCACCAGTATGGAGAAACTGAAATGCGAAGAAATATTCCAGGATAAGGTGATAGATAAAATATTATTATTTGGAAGTTTTTTGCGGATAGAGTTAATAACATCAACTTTTTTCTCAAAATTTTTTTCATGAAGAAAACTATTCGAAATGTGTCGAGATAGAACTACTCTTGTACTTTTTCGGCTGTTTTTCCTAGACTATATTCACATCAAGTTATGAAACGTTAATTAGAAGTACAACGGAAATAATGATTGATGACTTCGTTTGTTTCAACTTATTGACTCCAGTGGCGTCCCGGCAGACAGGTCAAACTAAATTTCCGATAAAGAAACTGCAAGCCACTGATTTTTTCCAATTTTCATATTTTTTTCAGATTGATATACTCAAAATACAATATTTCAGTTGGATTAGTTCTTACGTAATCTGATAATCAACATTTTCCCCTACGCTTTAGTTGTTTATTTATTTACGATTAATAAAAGATATAAAAGACATTAGAGATTCACTAGAAAAAACGCTGTCTTTCTTAGAATTTTTCTTTTTATACGACCATATTTTCGTTTTCTGTTAAGGATTTTGGGAACTCATTATTATTATTGAATTATACACAACGACCTTGTGACAATCTGTATAAAAATTGCATGTGAGGGAGTTGTGTGCATCACGAACACACGCGAAATGGCGTTTCAGCACAGTTTGGTTATCATGAAGAATAATTCGCAGGATTTTTGAAGTCGATTCGTGATTAAAATTAAAACACAGAGCAATCATTACAGTTCTGAGTGTCGCAGGATCAATCGAAGCAGTGCTACAGGACTGGTTGAAGTCGAAAGTTAATGGGCATCAACATCACAATGTGGTAATGGTGCGATCAACAAGTAACCCCTGACTATTTATTGAACCTAGTTTTTTCCTTAGATTAGAAAATTCAGCCATGAAGGAACTGTTGAAGAAACACATTCTTACAAATTACAAGAAATGGAAAGATCAAACAAGCATCTGAAAGCTTCTCAAGGAATCCAGAAAAGAACATAGGAAATTTCTGTTCATGACCATGGGCAACCATTGTCCAGTCGTTGATTTATGAAATTTAAAATGGGAAAATTAAACACACCCTTATTTGGAGGCTATGGGAGGAAGAGACTTTGCATAATGCTTCATCATCATCAACGGTTAGCAAATCTACCTTCGGCGACAACTGCAAATGTTGCATCGAATAAGCTGAAAATAAGTACATGTAGAAATACAAATTGCAGAATGATTACGAAGAAACTGTTTCAAGAAGATGAAACATCATTTCTAAGAGGTGCTTATTCACTATGAAAACGAGATTAAAGCGCGAGATATAAATCAGAAGAACTGAACATATGTCAACGCTCAGTTTACGGCAGTGCATCAGAAAAATAAAGAATAATAGAGCTCCTGGTAATGATATTATTATAGGTAAGATATTGAAAGGAGGAGGGGAAGCCTGTGAATCATATGATTGAGAATTATCCACTCAATATGGGAAACTGAGATAATACCAGTCTACTTGAATACTAGTGTACCGTGTGCAAAACACAAGAAGATGAAAGTATATCTGACCAAATCTTCGTAATGAGTGAGATAGTGAAGAAATGTAGTGACCATGACATTGACCATCGCCTGCAATTCGTTGATTTTAAACTAGCTTTTGATAACGTCATTAAAGCCAAAGTAGTATTAATTCTCAAAGGTCTGAACGTGCCTAAACCCTTGAAAAATATATTGGTGATCTTTAGCGAGGGACCAAAGACACATGTTGAAATAGAAAGAATTCAACAAAGGAAATAAGAAGGTAAGGTCTCCTAGCTTCGCTTCAGAGAGACATTACTATCTGATAAGATGAAATAAGGTGGTTGAAAAAGGGAACCATATTCAAATTAGCTTACAATAGTTTCTTAAAACGATTCAAGATAAAATTTTTAACATGTGAAAATTCTGTTTACCTGTAGGTATTTCATTATTCGAAATAAGAAAACTTTGAATCATACTTAGAAAAAGTACTTACCTGGTTGGAAGACTTCATATTTCAATTTAGTAACAACATCTGAGACAAAGTTCGAATCGGCATTGGCGAAAAAAGGTACCGATGCGACCAACGAACGGCAATTATAGTTGATGACATCTTCTCGTAACTTTTCAGATAGTTCGCCCAATATGCATTCTTCGTCGAAGAATTTGCCTTGGTATCGATGTTCGAAGTACTCAGTGATTCTCTGTCGCATTTCCCGAGGCAGCTTTCTATAGGCCATGTATTCTTCCACTTGCTTTACCTACATCGTGCAGATACATAACGTGCATAAGAATTTTTCAGATTCGGGCTGCAGCTTTTTGGTTACGGGTTGGTTAAATCGATAAATTTAATGGAACTTGGAAAGGAGAGATGAGAGATGAGCGTGCTAGAGGCGTTTTCTTACATGCGTGGGTGGCACAATGGATGAGGATAAGAAGAGTTTAAGCTCCGCGAATAGTTTCTTACAGCATAATACTATCGTAAATATATGTGCTAATAATTTCAACGCAGAAATCGCTTTATTCTTTTGAATTCTGAACATTTTGGAAGTTTTTGAGAGAATATGAAAATATACTCAATTCTAACTTCATTTAAATTTAAAATATGTATGAAAATTCATTCATGAAATAGGCATAATTGTGAAATATGGAAAAAATTCAGAAATTGAAAGAAAATTGTGGCGGCATAGGCGGACACCTTTATCTGTACAGAACTTTTTCTGTGGAACCTGGTTAGCGCTTTGTCTTCGAGGAACCTGTTGCGAGTGGAGTTACATGACGATTTGCTTTGGGGCCTATTCTCCTCAACATTTTTATAAGCGATCATTCTCTTTCATATTCAATCTCGCATAACTCTTTAAGCAGATGATACGAATATTTACGATAATCCACTTAGCGAATCGATGGTGTTATAATCTGATCTCAGCGCTGTATCTCATCTGTATGATAGGTGGTTACTTCTACTGAATATTGATAAATGCGCTGTGTTGCAGATAGTTCCTTATAACCTGTTTGTCCAATACTACTTCGATGGGAGTTTGCTCTGGAATGTTTTATCTCATGAGGATCTAGGTGTAGCTGTCACGTAATTTGGTTTGTTGTCTTAGGATGACAGAATGTCGTCCTATGTTGAAGAGGGAGAAATTCTTCTTAAGGTAGATGAGAAATTTTCTTATAAATGGCCACTGGTCAGTGAATCAAGCTCCTTAGTGAAATCGTAAATTAAATTATAATGATAATATATAATATTATTAAGTTTATATAAATTAAACTTGGTCAAAGAAATTAAGTGTGGCATGTTTTGTCACGATATATGCTCATCTTATTCTTTTACTATAGGGCTTTGGTGTAGAATATTTCTATATATATATATATATATATATATATATATATATATATATATATATATATATATATATATATATATATATATATATATATATATATAGGGTTTTTACCCCGACGAGTTGCCCATATATCTGTTCATGCAATCAAACTGATTTCATGAAAAATATGAATCCACCACCCGGTAATTAATACCATTGCCAGGCAATGATTATAATCAAAACATATCCTGGAATAATTATATATTAGGATAACGTTAAATGTTATGAGAATATATCAATCTACCAGAATATATACATACTATAGCATCATCAGACAATGATATCAATGTACCAACGAGTAGTGTTAGAGGCTTTCTCCCCGGAAAAATCCAGTGTACGGACCTTAGTCAAGTAACACTGAATGTTACTCATTAATAGTTTCCTTTGTGTGTAGTGGTGAACGATCGAATAGAATACTGCTCTGAATATAAATATGACAAAATTGTCAGTTAATTATATTACATTTATATAAACAAATAAATAAAATATAAAATGAGATTCTGAGCAGTATAAACTAAAGAGAAAACCTATGACTCTACCTCATTATTATTTTCGGAAAGAAACCTACGAAGAATATTACAAGATTTGATGACTGTTATCTTTTGTAACTGTTCAAACAAATTTTCTTCAGACCCAAAATCTCAATACTTTTGTGAAGATTTCTAGGAGTAACACCTGTTGTGGAAATAATAATCGGTAGAATGAATATTTTCTTCATTTTCCACATTTTTTAATCTCGTCGCCAAGCATCATATATTTAGAAATTTTTCATTGTATTTATTTTGTATATTATGTGTGTCGGGTATAGCAATATCAATTATATATGTTATTTGATTTTGTTTATCATTAAGAATGATATCTGGTCTATTATGTTTTACAGCTCTGTTGCAAAGAATTGTTTCATCAAAATAAAGTTTATATTTGTTATTTTCACAAATAAGCTCAGGTTCATATTTGTGAAATTTTTTCTTTTGGGAATTAGGTCATGTTTAATTCCTAGATTAAAATGAATAATATTAGCGACGGCATTATGTCTTTCTAAATAATCTGTTGAAGCAAGGACTGAGCAAGATGATAATATATGAAAAACTGTTTCTGAAGAACAGAAACATCTACGGCAAGATTCATCTATATTTTGTTTGATGATGTGTTTTCTATAATTCCTCGTGAAAACAACCTGATCCTGGATCGCAATTGCCAAGCCTTCTGTTTCAGCAAACAATTCTCCAGATACTAACCATTTATTCGATGCGATTTCATCAATATAATCATTTTTCAATTCTTTAGGGTGCTTTCCGTGTAATTCATTCTGCATCCAACTTTCTCTTTTAGAATTATCATCAAATATATCAAAATCTACCTTTTGCATTGTCAAGTTCAGAGGTGTAAGATTATAATCTGAAGCAACAACAATATCATGTATTCTCTGTTTATCATGAAAATGGGAACGTAGATGAAAAATCTGTTTACTATGAAGATTATTCAAATCAGTTAATCCACGACCTCCAAGATGTCTAGGTAGTGTAACTCTCTGAACAGCTTAATTTTGTTTGTGCTTATGATATTTACAGAGCATTTTCCTCGTTTGACATTGTAATTCATTTAGATCAGTTTTAGACCATTTAATAATTCCAAAAGAAGATGTAAGAATAGGAACTGCATAGGAGTTGATAGCTCTGAAAAGGTTTTTACTAGTTAAATGACTCTTGATGATAATTCTAAGTCTTTTGTAATATGAACTTCTAATATTTTCTTCAGTGCTGCTATGGTTAATTGTCTTCGCTTGACAAAATCCAAGACATTTATATGTATATATATTGGCTCGATATATATATATATATATATATATATATATATATATATATATATATATATATATATAATTTAATATCATCTAAATACATTAAGTGACTTAATTTGAATTCAGTTGATAGACTCTTTATTTTGAAGCCGAAACTAGTAGCATTTATTCATATGAATCACCTTGAAAAATGCCTCTTTTGATTGGAATTACTTCGGATTTTAACGATTGTTTTGAAATATTTAAATGAAGATTGGTTCTCCAATTTTTCATTACAAATTCAAGAAAAAGACGAAGTACATCATTATTATTAAAGTAGATAGTATTCTTAACAGTAATATGCATATTAACCTTTGTTATTATTACAAAACATCCTAGAATTTCCATCCTGATCATATGAAATGCCATTAGGCCGTAAGAGAATGCAGTTTCTTTTTCCTCCTAGCAAAATCGACACCTCAAATCGATTTCTTTCAGGTAATATACAGAGGGTATATAGTACACTGTCTATCACAGGAACCAAACGCAGTTCTATAGAGAATTAGGAGGTGAAAGAAAGATCACGGAACTTCCACCTGATCCTGAAAAGAAAGATAGTCTAACAGTACTGACCACAACTATCAAGCGTATTAGAAGAAGTGCAGGAAAAAACTCCCCAACGTCAAATAGAGGAGACACAGGTCACACATAAAGGTATTTCTCAGGTATTGAAACACTTTAGAAATTGGGCCGCCCCCGGGCCAGATAGAACACATACCTACTGGTGGAAATAATTCTCATGCGTACGTCCTGAACTAGTACAGCTGTTCCAACAGGCACTTCAAAACCCCGAAATCGTACCTGAATTCTTTACACAGGGGAAAACGTGTATAATAACGAAGAGCGATAATACACATGACCCAAAGCAGTAGAGGCCTATCACTTGCTTGCTATCTATACATAAGATATTAACAGGAGTTCTCACTCTGCATATCAGTCGATACATTAGGCAGAACAACATCCTCGCCCCAGAGCGAGGAGGATGCCGCAGGAAATCTTAGGGATGTCGAGAACAGCTTGTGATAGATTGTCTTGTCAGTCGACAAGCCCGGAAAAAGGTGCGTACTTTGACTATGGCATTGATCGATTATAGAAGTTAGTATACTCTTAGCCCTATATGGTTCTGTCTAGAATTGAACCCCTTATATACGCTACTCAAAAATGACAGCAACAACTATATTATTGACAGAAACACGAACACAAAGTTGAGTCATCAAGTTTATATGGATGACCTGAAAATCTTTACCACCAACCCGGATCGAATGCGCAGACAGCTTGAGACAGAATGAGGGTGATGCTAGCCAAACCTTGTTAGGAGGCCCCGTATCCTAGTGTTAGTAGTACGGAGTTCCGTTTGAGACTAGGGTACGACGCTGAAGGTGTAAGCGATGCTTGGGGTAGTCGAATTGTTAATGGCTTCAAACGTCGCTTTTAAGTTGAGCTTGTGTGATTGGGCTGCTTTCGATAATCTTTCTTCTTACTATGTTGATGACCGCACATTTCTCTATGCACATCTGCATGTATATGGCGTTACTGAAGGAACCGACTGTCTCAAGTGTCTGTTGTCTGTGCATCTGATAGGAGTTGGTGGTGTAGATTTTCAGGTCATCCATATAAACTTGATGACTCAACTTTGTATTCGTGTTACTGTCAATAATATAGTTGTTGCTGTTATTTTTAAGTAGCGTATTCAAGGGGTTCAGTTCTAGACAGAACCATATAGAGCTAAGAGTGTACCCCTGAAAGAAATCCGGTTTATTTTTATTACCGCCGTTCTGATGTCCTCGTCCTGTGTATGGATTACTATGGATGTTTGCCAGGATTTAATCAGATTTTCAAGTAGTCATATTATTTCGTAAGCTATTCTATACAGTCTCAGCATCTCGACAAGCCGCGAGTGCGATACCGAATCGAAAGCTTTCCTATAATCGATCAATGCCATGGTCTAATTACGCACTTTTTTTCGGACTTGTCGAGTGACAAGACAATCTATCACAAGCTGTTCTCGACATCCCTGAGATTTTCTTCGGTATCCTCCCTGCTCTGGGGCGAGAATGTTGTTCTACCTAATGTATCGACTGATATGTAGAGTGAGAACTCCTGTTAATATCTTATATATTGATGGTAAGCAAGTGATAGACCTGTACTGCTTTGGGTCTTGTGTATTATCGCTTTTCCGTATGATATATGTTTTCTCCGGTGTGACGAATTCAGGCGCGACTTCGAGGTTTTGCAGTTCCTGTTGGAACAGCTGTACTAGTTCAGAATGTACGCATGAGAAGTATTTCCGTATTTCCAGTAGGTTTCTGTTCTATCTGGCCCGGAGGCGGCCCAATTACTGGAGTGTTTCAATACCTGGGAAATATCTTCATGTGTGACTTGTATCTCCTCCATTTGACGTTGGGGAGTTTTGTCCTGCACTTCTTTAATCTAATACGCTTGATGGTTATGGTCAGTAATGTCGGACCACCTTTCTTTCCAGTATTCTCACATCATCTCAGGATCAGGTGGATGTTCCGTGATCTCTCTTCCACCTCCTACTTCTCTATAGAACTGCTTTTGGTTCCTGTGATAGTAGACAGTGTACTATATACCCTCTGTATATTACCTGAAAGAAATCGATTTGATGTGTCGATTTTGCTAGGATGAATAAGAAACTGCATTCTCTTAAGAACGGCCTAATGGCATTTCATATGATCAGGATGGAAGCTCTAGGATCTTTTGTAATAGTAACAAAGGACAATATGCGTATAAATGAGATAAAAAACACAAGGTTTAACTTTAATCTACACTTTATTTGAGAAAATTCGACGACGTTTCGCTGACACAGCAGCTTTATCAAGAATGAAAAACAGAATGAAGAGTATGGTATTATAAACAAATCGTAGAACAAGTTGGATGATTAACAGGAAAATCCACACCGAGCCATTGTACAGTTAGTATGAAAGGTAATAAAAACTAATTAAACAAGTTAAGTAGGGTGAGTAATTCACATTTACCTGTTCATTCAAAAGCTTGTCCGAATGACAAGATAGATCTAATCATTCGTAAAAAACTGTATCAGAAAGCAATAAATGAAGTATATCCTATTCATAAAGACTATAAAATATTCAACAGTTTAACATTCTGCGGTTCTGCAAGTACAAATATTAAATCCTTTCTTGTCAAACAAAATCTTAATATAACTTTCAAAACTTCTAATAACTTAGGTAAACATATTAAAAATAATAAATCTCGTGTTGAAAAATCAAGTAAATCAGGAATCTATAAACTCAATTGCGGTTCTTGTGATAAAATTTATATCGGTAGGACCTATAGGAGTTTTGGCATAAGAACATCTGAACATAAACGTAGCTTCGATAAAAATAAATCTGATTCAAATTATTCAAACCACCTAATAAAAGAAAACCATTCATTCAATAAAAACTTTGACATATTACATATAAAATCAAAAAGTTCAAAATTAGATCTCCTAGAAGCATTAGAAATAAATAGATACAAACATTCGGACAAGCTTTTGAATGAACAGGTAGATGTGAATTACTCACCCCTACTTAACTTGTTTAATTAGTTTTTATTACCTTTCATACTAACTGTACAATGGCTCGGTGTGGATTTTCCTGTTATTCATCCAACTTGTTCTACGATTTGTTTATAATACCATACTCTTCATTCTGTTTTTCATTCTTGATAAAGCTGCTGTGTCAGCGAAACGTCGTCGAATTTTTTCAAATAAAGTGTAGATTAAAGTTAAACCTTGTGTTTTTTATCTCATTTATATCATGGATCTACATCAAGTAACGGCCTCCACAATTCAAATATGCGTATCACTGTTAAGAATACTATCTACTTTGATAATGATGTACTGCAAACCCATGGGTTTGGGGAATGTATAGTAGACCCTAAGAGTATAATGACTATATATATATATATATATATATATATATATATATATATATATATATATATATATAATATATCAAGGCTGAAGACAAAGCTTTATAATGACAATAAGAAATCTAATACATTCAAACATTCAAATGTGCATATATCGTGAAAAAACAATGAAAAATAACAAAAACCTATATGTTCAAAACAATATCAATGCCTCTCTTAAAATCTTTAACCAAGCTATAATTTACGATTTCACTAAGGAGCTTGATCCACTGGTCAATGGCGATTTACAAGAAAATTTTCTTGCTGCCTTAAGGAGAATTTCTCCTCTTCAACTTAGGACGACGGCCTAGATCGGAAGAACCTAAAAATGAGCATTCACCTTCATTTATCATATTAAGATAAAATGTGAGAAAAAAGTGTGAAACAAAGCTTCTTGCAGTATCCATAGAATTTCTGTGAAACAAGGTAGACGATATGTGATTTATTGAAAGATGACCAACCTATCGATAAAAGAGGTAAATCAGAGGGATCACGGAGCAATGCATTATCTGGTGATACATTAACTAAAGTAGAGCATATCGAGTCATTTCCTGTTAAATATGTGCACTACTATAATAAAGATACATCATCTTATTATTTTGATGAAAAACTCAGTGTTAAAGTTATGCACACATTATATACACAGAAATATCCAGATCATCAGGTAAAATATAAGTTTTACTCAAAATATTTTCAGGAAAATTTCAGCTCATCTTTCGGAAGAAAGCAAATCGATGTATGTGCGCTGTGCGAGGAGTTAAAGATTAAATTAAAAAATCCACATATTAAAGACAATGCACGAAAGGCAATCAAATAAATTTTACAAAAAATACAGGAAATTGAAAATATGTGCAAGAATGATTCTGATGTATATGGAATTGCATTTGATTTTATGCAAAATTTGTCAATGCCACATATTCTTGTCCAGGAGGTTTTTTATCAACGTCAACTGTGGTTATATGAGTTTTGCGTATATGATCTGAATACTGGCATATCAGTCTTTTATTCACATTGTGAAGGCGTCGCTAATGAAGGACCCAACGGAGTAGGTACTTTCATGCTGGATTTAAGAAAGAAAAATATTGGTAATGATCTAACCGAAGAACTGCATCTATTTTCATATGGTTGTGCCAACCAAAATCAGAATAATGCCATGATCCGAATGTTTTTGTCACTGGTAACTGACCAAAGTGATAATATAAAAGAGATACAATATTACATACTAAAAGAGGTCATTAATTCCTTTCAAATGATAGAATGTTTGGGACAGCAAAGAGACATTCGAAAAAATGACATGATTTACACTCCAACCAAATATGAAAATCTTATAGATGAGGCTAATGAAAATTTTGAAATAAGACAGGCTAAAACTGAAGATATTATAGACATAAAAAAATGGTGGCCCACCCATTACAAGAAACTAGTGCTGTCTGTGGATTCCTAAGGCAGAGGAGTACCCAAGGACAAAAAAGTGACTTTTGCTATTTCCGAAATGTAACATTTCACACTTTCCAAGATCTGACCAGGTCTTGTGGCAACACGTGAATCCATACATTGTTTAGTCGGTCGCGATTTTCAACTCTTACAGAGGATGGGTATGAGGCCCCCCTTACCATTTAATAATACTCTTGCATATGCTGGTTAATTGACAATCATTGAAACGAAAACAACTGATTTGAAAAAACCAGCAGAGTACCAAACATTCTATACAGAGGTTTTTACATGGCCAACTACTTCAGTAAACAATGAATATCACGAAAACAAGATGATTAACTAACAGTTCTTCTGAGAATATTTAATTCTGTATGAATATCAGAAAGGTTATTTTGAAAAAGGCATTAGTCCTCAAACTTCAATCGAAAATATCTGTGTGAAATTTGCTTTTTTTATAAATAAAAGTTACAAAAATTATATGTTTCTTTCATTCAACTACTCCCATGTTCAGTTTCTTTACCACCAATAGTTTTCCTTAATAAACATGTTTGTTGTTCCTGAAAAGTTTTGATTAATAGATTCGTGCCCTTTTCGAAATGACGGATTCAAATGCAGCTCTTTGTTTAAAACTCACTTTCCGACCGTTGTACTAAACGCTCTAATAAACATGACGCAAAAACTCAAGTTATTTACATACAAAAGTCATGAAATTTTCTTTCTTTCAGCTGTCTATGAAATACCTAGTTATCGACGGATCCAATATTACAACAGATGACACTAGTGGTACTATTTTTTTATACAACAGTTATGTTACTTTCGAAATGGAAGGTATATATGACTGTTCAGTGTTTTTTCCCTTCGTTACTTATAACGTTGCGTTGTCAGTAGCTTTGCTTGGAAAATGAAGGAGTTTGTATAAAATAGATTTCTTCTTCTCAATTTTTTTTTGAACTATTTGTGTACCATTTTACCGAATCGTCACTATTTTTATGTTCCTTTGAATTTCAGATCTCGCTTGTGATTATTATAAAACTGTAATGCTTGTCAAAGTTATCATGAGTCTTGGACTGTAACAGCTGTTTAGCTTTATAAGACCTCCAGTTGTCGGAGGCTTGTCTAGGAGCTCCTTCTGTCATGCGGGGATGAACCGGATCGTATTCCTTGATAGAGTGCGAGAAACCTTCCACTGAAGTCTGTAAAAATCAGGATTAACAGAAAAACGGTGGGAAGAATTTTGCTACGAGAGTTATATCGCATCTGTAAGAATTCGCTGGTTCAATTGGCCACAACTTTTTCTCGAGTATTCAATTATTGTGAAATTGAATATCAACTTTTTTGATTTTTGTCGCAAACGCTTGTTTCCCATTTTTTTAATGCGCGCTTCCCAAGAATAGGCGAATCTGTTACACCACATGAGTGGGCGCCTGGGAAGAATTGAGGTGTCTGTTTACTCGCTTCCTAAAGAGGGCCAAATTGTAGGACGTTGGGAAGATGTTGAAAGGTAGTGAGTTCCACAGCTCATCGGCCCTGTAAACAAAGGAATTCTTATAGAGGGAGGTTCGAGGGGTCGTTAAATGTACCGTCATATGATAAGAACTCTTTGCCAGTCAAGTGTTGCGGCAAAACATGAGTGTTCCCGGAACAAGGTCTTTCAGCTCCTTGCAGCATCTTTCGTGGAAGTATCTATAAAACAGAGAAAAGTCAGCAACTTGTCTTCTGAGAGCCAGCGGTGGTCGATGAGGCGCAAAGCCCGTTTTTGCACACTATCAAACATCCGCAACGAATGTTTGGGCGCACATCCCCATACATGGGAACAATATTCCAAAGCAGGTCGAATCTGCGCCTTCTATAGAAGCAACAGCTGACGCCGACTAAACCATTGTTGATACATGTTCATGACAGAAAAACCCGAAGTTGATCGTTATTCCGAGAAGGTGCATCGAATCTTTGGATGAAATTTGTTGGCCTTGCATCATTAGAGGAGGTTTTCCAGCGGAAATCTTTCTAGAAAACGTAGTTGCTTGCGTCTTGCTCACAACCTGTTGAAGCTCACCAGGTGCAACTGACTCCACTTCGATATCCTCTGCAAGTCTGAGTTTGAGTTGTTGATTTGTTGATATCTCTGACGCTGAGATTTCGCAGCTGTAATCGGCCGCAGAAAACTGAAGGACGAAACCAGGGTACAATCGTCTGCATAACCGAAGATCTTGTTCTCTGTAGATGACAGAAGTTCGTTTATCTGCAACAGAAACAAGGTTGGCGAAAGAATGGATCACTGAGGTACTCCTGCTTGTAACTGGAAACAATCAGATGTTATACCGTCGACCACAACTTGTATTGATCTATTTGAAAGAAAGATACTCATCCAACCCCGCAATTTTTCGGGAAGCTCATATGCAGAAAGTTTATTCAACAAGGCTGCATGCCAAACCTTATCGAATGTTTGAGAGATGTTGAGGGCTATTGCTTTAGATTCCCCATGCTTTTCCATCGTTGATGTACAAACATGGGTGACGTAGGTGAGCAGATCTCCTGTCGATTTTTGCCCGCGAAATCCATACTGACGGTCGTTAATAATTCCCTGCAACTCAAGATATTTGATGAGTTCATCATTTATGACTTTCACTACTTTGGACATAATGGGAGGAAGTGCAACAGGGCGGTAGTTTTGGGGTAAGGACTTCTTCCCTTTCTTTGGGATCGGTTGAATTCTCGATATTTGACAGCTAATCGGAAAAGTCTGGCTTTCATAAGAAATCTGAAACAGAGGGCTAAAAACGGCTTCCAGTTCGGGAGCACACTTTCTCAGGAAGATTAGCGGTATTTCGTCTAGACCAGCTGCTCGAGAGCCCGTCTCACAGTGCGGACTCTGATTTTGATTTCTGCCATGGAAGAATTCGTGAGTGGAATGTTGGGTGGTATTGCGTTAGATGAATCTAGCACAGAATTCTTTGAGAACAAGAGAGCAAAGAGATCGGCTTTCTCTTTCGGAGATGATGAACTTCCGTCTTCTCTAACAAGAAGCGGAAACGCAGATTTGCTGAAATTGGCACTGACAGTTTTCGCCATAGACCAGAGTTGTGTAGTTCCGCTTGTCTGTTCAAGGAGTTTATTAGTTACCCCTTCGTTGAAATTGGCCTTTGTTCTTGCAGTTGTCCGGTTGCATACGCTCCGTATTCGTACGAAGATTGTTCTTGTTTCCTCTGTTGGATATATCTTCCATGACTTGTAAGCTCTGCTCTTGGCTGTAGAGGCTCTTTTGCATTATTTTTGGAACCATGGCTTTTGTGCTGTTGTTCTTTTCATGGAATGAGGGATGTAGAGATCCATTCCTCATGAATGATTTCTGTAACAGATTCAATGCACACATTGATGTCATGTGCCATTATGAACATAACATAATATATTCCACTTCGTATTTAATAAATTATCCCAAATTTAGAGTTTATTGGACATACATGCGTTCAATGACTATTGAAAGATCCCTTTTCTGAAATTTAAAGAATCTCTTTTTAACGACTGAAAAGAGGCGTACTTAATATATGTGAAAGCTTAAATGGAGTAAAATTACGAAACTCTCACACAAAAAAACCATATTTTATTATGGTTCAAATAATATATTGATGATATTTTGATAGCCTCTAATGGAAAGATCGATAACTGCTAGCAGTTATAAATAACCTAGTTCAGAAATAAAATTCGAACTAGGAAACGATAATGATCGAAGCATTTTTTTTTTCAGATTTTGAATGTTTGTAAGACAGTCATTTTCCAACTTTGATATATCTAAAATTAAATTGAGATGATAGGTACAGTACAATATCTGCAAAAGAAAAAATTGACATTCTTTCAAAATTATCAGCACATATTTTGTTCATATCTTGTTTCATTGTGTATTAAATTTGTAGAATAGTAGACCAGTCGATTTATACAGTAGTAACTTCGCAAAAATTTGCGTCCAGCTGAAAATTGATGCAGAACACAAATTCAGCAGCAAACGGAAAGAAGAAAGATGAAGACACTATTGAAATAGAAAGTTTACAGCATCATTATTTCAAAAATTTCACTAAGAATTAATTGCAGTTGATAGAGGATCCATGACTTAATAAAGGAGCGAAAAACACTTTTGTCAGTTTTCCATCTTCACTTGTGAATACACGACCGGTTTCGACTCTTCGGTCATTTTCAAGTACTGAGTATTAACTAGGGTACAAAGATGATTACTACAGATATTTTTTCGTTAAATATTAAGTAGGTTAGGTTAGATTAGGGATTTCTTGCCCAATGATATGTGTTCTTCGAACCTGCATTTGAAATTTCTACTTATTTGACCTACATAAGTTTTCGTTGAAATCGATTTTTTCAATATCAGATTATTTCAGTTTATCTGTTTCCTGTTATACATTAACGATTTGTAATGAAATTCGTGAAGAAAAAGCATTTTTGGTTCAATCTCGTATATCGCTTTTTAAAATGAATTTTCACATATTACCAATGTCAATAGTTATTCTGCTTAGAAAAATCTGTAACATATCCAAAATTCAAGGGTAGATCAGAGAGTTATGGAGTTTCGAAGTAGAGAATAATTTCTGCTAGACCAAATTTTTTGGTGGTGAGTACACTTATAAGCTAGGTTTTTTCACATGTCTAAGGGGCTGCAGATCTAAATATCAGGTATCATATCCTTCTCAAATCGCTACGTTTCTGCGTTTCTTAGAAAATGGTGAATTCACACATTCTACCACGATGTGACTGAAAATTTACATTTTACGGATTTTTCCCTTGCGAGTGTTGAGTGCACAGCAGAATGCGATACACCTACACATCCGGATTTTCCGATGGCATTGACAGAAAAGTTGCAAGAGATTGCTGACCCTAGTATACCGTTTCGGGTTCTTTAAAAAAGGGTGAATACGTTCGTTTTCGAAAAAAGCAAGAAAAACATTTCATGATGTAACTACAAATCTGCAGTTTTTCGGAATTTTTTCTATATCAGTACTATGGAACAATGCCTTCACTAAATTTTGTTTCTAGGTGCTGAAAACTGCTTTTGTTGACTGTCAAAAACATGCCACAGAATGCAACAGAAAGAGCTTTATCTTTGGATTGCTTTGGCTTAGAACGTTAAGCTTGACGATATGGTGGCACAATCTGAATCATCAACATCTGAAGAGAATTCTTTTTGGATCACGTCACCCTTTCATATCTATATCATGGCGATGTGGGAGCACCTCTTAAATCTTCATCACCTGAAGAAACTTTATTTTGAGACTTCACTCTTCTGAAAAATTTCGGAGAACGGCTACTTGTGTCTGATTCTAAGGTTTCTGAGCAATAATTCCACAACATCAAATTTAAAGGAGAATCACCTCCCTTCCCCGTAATATTCTTTTTGCGTGACAAATTCAATTCATGAACAGGATGAAGCTAGCTTTTCTTGTTTTTGAGTTATTTGAAAATTTTGAAAATTCTCGGAATCAGTCAAGTGCCAGTTCGGAAATTAATTCTTGAAATGATAATTCAGATAAAGTAATTTATGTTTTTCATCAAGTCATAACTTTTGTGTGAATATAATATTGCTAGTAATAACGAAGAGACCTTGATGTACGAAAATTTTGAAAAGTAATATGAAATCGTTATCTTAAAATTAATACTTAAAGAGCTTCCGTTATATGGAATGAAATGCAATATAAATAATCAATGGTTGGGTACTCAAATGTATTGCCATTATGCATAATTGACAACGTCTGAGGATAGTCCGATTCAGATTGGAAATTTGATATTGGTACCCAAGCAAAACAATGTGTGAAATATATATATATATATATATATATATATATATATATATATATATATATATATATATATATATATATATATATATATATATATATATATATATATATATATATATATATATATATATATATATATATATATATATATATATATATATATATATATATATATATATATATACAGATAGAACAGATTCTAGATATATCCTCAAAGAAAAAGTCCAGCGGCCACAAATTTGGGGAATGGGACGGCCATCTTACTAATCCCTAGTACTTTTCTAATTAAAGCCGAAATTTAAGTCGAGTAAATTAGCAACGGCAATACCTTGAAGAGAAAAAGCTCCATCATACTGAAAATAGACAGTTCATCAAACTATTCATCGATGATGTTACCTAAAATTTCATGATGTAATGGTTTTCATCATAAATCACATACGCTAAAACGCGATTATCTTTTAATGCACACCATACATTGAACCCATATTGGACTTTATATTGAATATAAATATGACGATGTGGTTTCATATTCGATCACCAATATTAATTTTTATGATTGAATACTCCATCACCACTGATGTGAACATCATCAGTCTGAATTATTTTTCGGAAAAAGTTCCGATTTTCTTCAGATTTCTGCAGAAACAAGTTGCAAAAACTGAGTCCACGTTGAAAATCTCTTTGCTGTGAAAACTGGGATATTCTCATTTTATAGGGTTTATATCTATTTTCTGAGCTCTGTTAGATACCTCTAACCTCTCAATTTCAACTTGCCTTCGTGAAATCGATGGGATTGCAGTTATACTACCTATTACATCAATTGTTGTTCTCCATCAACTACTACATATTCTTTTTTCTTAGGACGTTGAATGAATCATGGTTCATGAGGTCTTCCCTTCAATTTATCGAACACATTTTTGTGAAGTTGTCGTCTCTAAGGAAAACGATCCGAATAAGTAGCTTCTGCAGCATCGGTATCATAATTAGTTTGGATATAATATAGGGTGTTACATAATAGTATGTTCCAACTTGAGAGGTAAATTTACGTGCAATTTTAAGAAGAAAAGTTTATATAAACATAGGCAGCGTACAATCATTTTTCGCAAATGCTTCGTTACGAAGCGGTTATTCGTTGAACAAAAAAAATAACAGAAATACTCGACAGTATGCCCAAAATTTGCTTTTATTTTGATAGCTCGTTTTCTGAAACTGAACTTGAAAAAACTGTATTATTCAAGAATTCAATAGCTTCTCCACTAAAATGTGCTGGTGCCCCATCATGCATGAACCACATTACGTTTCTTACCAAAAGTGGCACATCCTCGAGCGATAAAGGTAACACCTCCTCAAGAAATTGCCGATAAGCGGGATCGCTTAGTCTGTTAGGCTAGAAAAATGGCCCAATCAAATAATTTCCAATTATTCCGACCCAGACATTTAGTGAGAATTGTTCTTGATGATGAGAAACGTCAATCAAACGGGGGTTTTTCTCAGCCCAATAATGATTATTGTGAACATTTGTGATAGCAGTTCTCGAAAAGTAAGCTTCGTCTGTGAACATTATTGCACTATCAAAATGAGCATTTTCAATTGACGAGGCTTTTACGTGATAGAAATCCATTTTCACAAATACAAGTAAACTATGATTTCTACAAAAATATATTATTAAATGCTCGACGCGTTTCGATACACAGTATCAAGAGCGAATGAATACTACAACTATGTATTTTTATTTATTTGTATATTTTTCATATTTGTAGTATTCATTCGCTCTTGATAGAGATACTGTACATCGAAACGCGTCGAGCATTTAATAATATATTTTAGTAGAAATCATAGTTTACTTGTATTTATGAGCATTTTCTCTAATTTTATCGAAGAACCATCGGCAGAAATTCAGTCTTGAAGGAAAATCTCGAGGAAGTAGAATATGAAACGGGTACAATAAAAAGCCGTGGAGAATACTCCAAACTAGAACATGTGAAATGTTCAATTGATTTCCAATTTTTCTTGTACTCACATGATGATTCAAATCAATACAATTCAAAACTGCTTCCTCAATAACTGGAGTTCTCATAGTTTGAGACGCACTTTTTAAATGATTATTTCCTGTGAAAGTACCACTTTTCTTCAACCTTCTATGGATATTTGAAAATGTTCGCCTGTCTGGTGATACTCGATTTGGAAAGTGCACCTGATATAATCGCCTAGCTTCTGTTGTATTTTCGTCAGCCAGACCGTACATGTAATGTATATCAGCCAACTCGGCGTTAGTAAAATTTTTTCTTACAGCAATAACTTCAAAAGTCTTGAAACTAATCGTTAATTTAATAAACAATTCGAGCAACTGTTAAAATAAATAAATGAAAAAAATCAAAGCCTACTAGTCTTTTTTTAATTAGAAGTGCTTTCAATTCAGCGAATGCATAGAATCGTTTAATAATTCTTTGCTCGGGAACAGTTGGAGATGTCGAAAAAGTGTCTAAACTGAACGAAGATCACGAAAATTGATTGTACACTGATCAGTAGCATACTGCAAAAAAGTTTGAAAGGGCAAAAGAAGACATAGCTCCGGAAAATAAAACTACTTGTACATTCTAGTTGAAATTTAGGACGTGTAATAATGGAGGCTGTAAAAAATAGCTTGCACTCCAAATTTGGGCTGAGTATCTCAAATCTGCAGGAGTTTTGAAGAAAAAACCAATTTTTTCTGGGAATTTCATTACCATATAACTTCGTAACGAAGCTTTTGCAGACCTATGTTTATATAAACTTATTTTCTTGAAATTGCAAGTAGATTTACCCCCTCAAGTTGTGACATACTCTTATGTAACACCCTGTGTACATATAATCATATTGAATTCTTCAAAATTTTCGTATTACATGGTCGCTTCGATATTACAAATGATACTTTATTCACATTATAGTTGTAACTTGATAAAAATACATTAAATAATTTATCTGAATTGTCATTGGAATAATTAATTTTCGAACCATCATAATGACAGATGACAGAACATACTTAAGCTGTTTATATCATTCCTTGTGAATCCTGTGAATGGAGATAGAGTGACTAGATAGAATTGGATAAGTTATACGATTTTAAGTTTTCATGAGAACACGTCCTGAATGAAAATATTACATGTGATATATTTTTGAAAATTGAAAATGAAACACTATTTAATGAAATCAAAATAATCTATGGTTCGTATTAAAAATGCAATTTTGCATTATAACTCAAAAAACGCTGGACAAAAAAATTTTTCGTGTAGAATGTCAAAACAGAAAGTTTTCAAAATTTCCAAATATCTCGAAATCGAAAAATGCTTCCTTGAATTTATTTGCTCAAAAGGAATACGGGGATGGTAATTTTCTTTCTTCATGATATTCTACACAGCTGTAGTGCTAACACGTTGAAATCTGTTCATTCATTACATCAGATATAGCAGAAATGATTACTATGTGAAACACGATCCAACTCAACACAGTTGCGTAATTTTGACAGAAAAGATTTCCTCTGAGATATACGGCAATAATTTTTAGAGCTAGTTACACGATCTACAGTTTCGTTTGAATAATTTACGTTTACATTAAAAATCACATATTTATGTCTTTGGTCGGAATTTTTGTTTGCATGGAAATTTGTGCGAAGTTAAGAATATAACTTGACTGGAATATAATTTTAACTTGTTTTAATAAAATCTACACTTATTATTATTTACTAGCACAGCTTTATGAAGTAGAACTGTAGAATTTGAAAAGGAATGAGAAAGTAGAAACATAGGAAGGATATATAGAAGAGGAGGAAATACATTTGTAAATAGATGGTGTGAGATTCAGAAATGAGACTTTGCAAATTAACACAAGATCAGGAAGGATGCAAGCGTTGGAGAAACTGGGTTGTGTGAACTTGCAAATACATAAATTGTAGTGAATATTATTACTGTTTATAATACGATGTGCGTAGATGTGGAATATGAAAGACCATGTAATGACTTGAGGCGTTTAAATGTACTTCTTCACAATGGTATAGCTGATACTAATATATGTGTTCATTTTATCAGATTTCAAAACCACAAGAAGAAAGTGAACAAGAAAAAGAAGATAATAAATTCCATTAAAGATCCTTTTTCCAGATAGCACATGGTTTTTATAAGGTTTCCAAATAATCATCGAAAAATTTTGTGGTCTTCACATTTTCGAATTCACAAGAAACAAAACTAAAAAAGCATTTCGAAAGCCAGGTGCAAACGAAACATTTTCGTGGTTTTCATTTTATCGGTGGATTTTATGGCGGCGATTTTGAACAGATGTGCTGTTTTATCTGGTTCATTGACTGGTAAAACCGCAGCCTGAAAGAAGACAAGTTACCTTTTCTCTATATTGTCTTCGGGAAGAATCCAAACTTTGTATTAAATTTGTTGCGTGTCCCAGAAACAAGGCGTAACAAGTCGCGCCTGATATCATTGATAACATAGTCAGCCACATATCGGTGAGTGATTGGGGTGGAAATTTACCATAACCTATGCACAGCATGTGTGACATTGCTTTGAAGAGAGCCCATGAATACTGTTCCAGCCAAAATGCACCCTGAAAAGAAAAACACTTGTGAGCACTAGTCATGAAATATTTCAGAGAGGAAAAGGGCAAATTGAACAATGGTTTCCAAAATGTAATTGATATACTGAGTAAGTCAATCAGGCGAGGAACTTCTATATCTCGGAAACTATTTGAGATAGAAGCGAAATTTTTTCTGAATATTGTTTTATAAGTATGTGTGCATTCCCTAAAATTATTTTCGTACATACAGGGTGTTCCATTTTTGCTCCAGGGACAAACATAGATTTTTTTAAATGGCACGACCTGTATTTTTATCATATTCTGATTACAATTTGGATGCTCTCTTCACGGATATCTGTTTTGTGTCCGAACAACTATCGGTAGATTTTAAATTGATTAAAATATCGATAATTTCTAGAATTTGGAAGTTTTTTCAAAAGTTCTCAAATGCCTCATTTCGCATAATTTACGAATGATATTTTTTTTCCTGAGGTAAAACTGTTGTACCTTATTATCAAATGAAGAAAAAAAAATTTTTTATACAGAGTGTTCCTAGTAACCCGGCGAAAATGAAATTTTTCTAACATGAAAAACTTTTTTTTTTCAAATCTAACACCCTGTGACTTTTTCACGTGTTTTGTTTCCACTCGAATAAGCTTTACAACAATACCTTTTTTTCAAAAATCCGATGGAGATTTCTCAGAAAATTTCGAAATATGTGTGAGGTTTAGGTATTTCTTGCAATAAACATGCTGTTGTTAAAATTCAGAAATTGAAATATGCAAATTTCAACACAACATTGGATTCTTTGCTGTTCAATGAAACTTTAACATCAAAACTCTCAAGGTGTATCGAAATTTCTTCACAAGAAAGGATTTATTTGCGATTTTATCAGTTGTGCTCAGAGCTAAGTCTTCACTTAATCGAAATTACTCAGTTCGAAATCTTCAATAGATGTTCATGCTAGTCTCTTCATCTCTTCATGAGTACACGCTTAGCTGTTTCATTCTTCTCATATCCAACTTGTGATTAAACCATAGAGATGAGTATGACTTGTATGGGCATACCACATGAAGATAGAAAATATTGTTCGATAGTCTGTGGTTTAAACCACCTGTGCCCATAGAAGACTTATTTCTATGGTTTACTCACAATGCCCCAAGATTTGACAGTTTTGAATTGGATAATTCCAACGTCATATAAGTGAGTCTAAGTGAGAAATACATAATATTATTGCAACAATGAATTTTACCCAAGAAGAGTTAATTAATATGATTTATTGTTTGGGAGAAGGTGAGAGGAATTGTTTGTTGGCGTCACATATTTATTCCCAACGTTACCCAAACAGTAGACATCCTAGGAAAGAAGCATTCGAGAGACTGAAGAAAAGGTTTGAAAGAACTGGACAAGTTGGATATGAGAAGAATGAGAGAGCTAAGCGTGTACTCAATGAAGAGAATAGCATGCAGGTTATTTTGAGCGCAGTAGAGAATCCTCATGTTAGTACAAGAGATGTTAGTCGAGACTTGGGCATTATTCAGACATCTGTATCAAGAATTTTGAGGAAGGAAAAGTTCCATCCTTTTCATGTTCAACTCCACCAACAGTTGGAGCCCCTGGACTTCGGGCGAAGATGGGATTTTTGTAGATGGTCTTTAAATAAAATAGCAGACCAACCGAATTTTTTCAGTGGAGTACTTTTCTGTGATGAGGCCACCTTTCATAAGAATGGATTGGTGAACCGGCATAATTTTAATTATTATGATACTCAAAATCCTCATTTCATGAGAACTGTTGACCACCACCGTCGTTGGTCTCTTAATATCTGGGGTGGTAAAATTGATGATTATGTGATCGGACCCTTTTTTTCCAAGAACATTTGAACGGCGAACGTTATTTAAATTTTTTGCAGCATGATCTGGAGCCTTTGCTTATTAATGTTCCCCAAAACATAAAAAACAATATGTGGTTCCAACACGATGGGGCACCAGCACACTACAGCGGTAATGTCCGCGATTTTTTAAATGATAGGTTTGAGGGCAATTTAATAGGCCGTGGAGTTCCTGTAGGATGGCCTCCTAGGTCTCCGGATTTGAATAAATTGGATTTTTTTTGTGGGGGTATGCTAAAGAGAGGGTATATCGAGACCCTCCAACTCCAGGGAAAATATGATGGAGAGAATTACAGAAGCATTTAGGAGTATAACGCCGAATGTTCTGCAGAGAGGGACCGAATTAATTAACAATCGTGTTCTAAAATGTATTCGTCAAAATGGGGAACATATAAATTGATTTGAAAACTCATTTAAATAGAATTAAATTGGTGTTTATGATTTTGATTTGCATTTTTTTTCAGTGGATGTTTCATTCACGACAAGCAGTTCAATTTCGTTTCTCAATTATAATTCCGGAATATTTTGGGCAATTGTAAAAGTAATACAAGTTCAGTGAAAAGAACAGGGTGTTCATTTAGAAAAAAGGTCTTTTATCTCGAAAAATTCTATTTTAGTTGGATCACCAAGAACACTGGGTATGAAAAAACAGTTGATCTCTTACTTCGATGATGAGGAACATATTTTCTTCAGAGAATAATTATTGTCACACTCAAATGATACGGAATGAAGATTGTGAGAAGTTCTGAAAAACCTTTCAAATTCTCGATCTTTTTGATATTTTGACTTTTTGAACATTTATAGAGATAATTTCGAACTGAGTAATTTCAATTAAGTGAAGACTTAGCTCTGAGCACAAATGATAATATCGCAAATGAATCTTTTCTTGTGAAGAAATTTCGATAAACCTTGAGAGTTTTGATGTTTAAGTTTCATTGAACAGCAAAAGAGTCTAATTTTGTGTTGAAATTTGCATATTTCAATGTCTGAATTTTATCAACAGCATGTTTATTGCAAGAAATACCTAAACCTCTTACTAATTTCGAAATATTCTGGGAAATCTCCATTGCATTTTTGAAAAGAAGGTATCGTTGTAAAGCATATTCGACTGGGAAAAAACACGTGAAAAAGATACGAGTATTACATTTGAAAAAAAAAAGTTTTTCATGTTTGAAAAATTTCATTTTCGCCGGGTTACTAGGAACACTCGGTATGAAAAAAATTTTTTCTTCATTTGATAATAAGGTGCAACACTTTTATCTCAAGAAAAAAATATATCATGAGTAAATTATGCGAAATGAGGCATTTGAGAACTTTTGAAAAAACTTCCAAATTACCGAAATTATCGATATTTTAATTAATTCCAAATCTACCGATAGTTGTTTGGGCACAAAACAGATATCGTTGAAGAGAGCATCCAAATTTTAATCAGAATATGATAAAAAATACAGGGCGTGCTATTTAAAAAAATCAATGTTTGTCCCTGGAGAAAAAATGGAACACATTGTATGTACGAAAATAATTTTGAAGAATGCAGACATACTTATAAAACAATAATCAGAAAAAATTTTGCTTCTATCTCGAATAGTTTCCGAGATATAGGAGTTCCCCGCCTTATTGAATCACCCGGTACAGTGATAAAAAATTGACAAGAACTTAATGTTCATTCTAGAGATAATAAATCTCAAAAACAAAAATGCAATAAAAGCCGGGTCTTATAACTCAATCTTCACTACGCCAAAGGAACTCATATAAAACCATGTCAGTTATTATATTTAATATCATAAAGCACCTATTTTACAACACTGTCATAAATTTTCATCTAAGTATTTACTTACCAAAATTCATAGTACCCGTATTAGAATAAGACACCTTGAAGGAAACAATATTCAATCTTCCGTAGAATGTTAAATATCCTTCCCTGAAGGAGATGGTTTTCGATCCACCCTTCGTGATCATCGTCAACCACGGTCATACTGTAGTAGAACAGTCCGGTTAGATGTCATGAATAGGAGCAGTAAACTGGAGTTTCGGTCTCATTTGACCTAGTATGTGTTGCATACCTAATAACAACACCAGGCCAGACTGCCACCTACTCATCTCAATCCGTTGGAACGCATCAAGACATGTATATGTTTTCGTGCTCTACAACGAACTGGCACAGAGGCTACTTTCTAGCGCCACCAGAAAACCACGAAAATGAAGGGTAGATCGAACAGAAAACATCAAGAAGCCATACTAGTATGCAAGCTGCAATCTGTTGAAAAACTAACTCTACTTTTACCTGTTTGGCGACAACCAGCTGTACAGCATATGTCAACAATGATAACGTGCTAAATTGGTCGCAATATGTGTAAACACATTGAATACTTTTCTTCAGGGAACATTATTCAACTATCCGTAAAATAACATAAATATCGTATGTATGTCATAAATAGGGGCAATAGACTGCAGTTTGGGTCTCGTTTGACCTCGTTAGTATTGTATACTTATTCGTAAGAACATATCAGACTGCCACCTACTTATCTGTGTGGACCTGGTTGAAGACGATTATGAAGAGTGCATTGATACACCATCTCCTTTAGGCAAGGACATTTAACATTCGACGGAAGGTTGAAAGTCTTCATTGCGTTTGCACAAATAGCTATAAATTTCTCCCGTTATCATTGTTGATATATGATGCACTTTTGGTTGACGACAGAAAATTATAAAGACCGCAGACACAGTGTGTAGCGTTGCGGTAAATAGTCGAACTAGTAGGGCTTCTTGAAGCTTTCTGCATGATCTACACTTCATTTTCATGGTTTCTCAGTGGCGGGAACATTGTTCGGAAGGTTGAATATTGTCTCCTGAATAAAAGTCTTCAATGTGTTTTATACATATCGCTTGGTATCATGGATGAGAAATGTTAGATACTTCTTTGTATATAATAAATATAATGACTTGACAAGCTCACGGCAACACATCTCTTGTGTGAAATAATTTTATGTTGAATTCTTTAACTAGACTTATTTAGCAGTCTACATTTTTATTGTGATTCTGTGGCTGTACGATTGCCGAGTCATTGTATTTATCATATTAGAAGAAAGAGCTCCAATTTTCATACAGTCATCAAAATTTTGGTAGGTAACTCATAAGATAACGACTCATACCAAAATTTTTGAATATGTGCTTCCCTAGTTGAAAATTGAAATAAATAACTTGGATTCATTTAAGATCTTAAAACGTTTTGAGGTAAAAGGACTGCACCTCGGGTTTCAATATTTTAATACATTTTATATTTTTGATGGCATTCCATGGTTTTTCAATAAATTTTACTTTTACAGCAAATAATTTTGTGTTTTTGGTAGAGTAAACAACAAGATACGTGAAACTAGTTAACTTAGATGGATTTTTGCAGTTCAGTACGAATATCTTCACCCTTACATCATCCGAATTGCTATTTAAGAAAATCAATACACAAATGAGTAAGTTGAATCACACTAAGCCCATGCACGTAATTTATACCATACATTATAACCTCTGAACTCTCGAATTTGTTTTTGAGCAATAAAAAGGCAATAACAGATTTTCTGTAGAAAAAGTGTCTGCATATATTGTCTAAGCCAGAGGTGCTTGTACTTGAACTGCTAGCAATATATCTCAATATTTTGAGACTACTTACGATTGAGCAATAAAAATATCTGTTATTGACCCGGTACTGATAGCAAATAGATTCTTTATAGATGCCCCAAAAAACATTATGACCCAAATTAAAACTAATACCAGCACAATGCCTAAATTTCCTGCTGATTATGTACAATACAATGCAATACCAGATTTTCTATTGATAAAGTATCTGCATATATTGTCTAAGCCTGGGGTGCTCAAACATGAACTGCTGACGATCTACCACAATATTTTTAGACTAGTTAAGATTGACTCTGAGAGGCTGCAGATATGTGTGAAGCAGGGTTGCCGTACATACACGATACACCCTACCTACCTACCTAGGTAGATTAGAGTGACCTTGGACGTTGAAGTATGTCCTCAGCATACTTTTTATGGTACGTAACCACTGAGTGCTAATCGCAAGCATGATGACATATGATCGTCGGTTAGTCGATTGTGATATTTTGACTTAATTAACTGCATTTCAGAAAATGCAGACTCGCACAAGTAAGTTGACCCAAACATTGCCGTCAGTTGAAGGGAGATTTGTCTTAGATTCGGATATTTATCTTCAGATATATAACACCAGAAATTTGTATCAGATGCTGTAGCTCTGAGATGTATATCTGATATAATCTGCACCAACTCATTTTCAACAGAACATGAGTTCATATTGAACTGACTTGCTATTTCAGTAGCTAATTTCTCAATGTTTTTACATGAAGGAGGATAACTTATAAATGATGCAATATTTGCCAATTTACTTCAATCATAAAAACGCATTTCGAATTGTCGTAAAATATTTGATAATTCAGCCTTAAACGTATCATACCTGTCAGTCAAAAATGCCGAATCAGTCAGCCATTTTTGTTTTTCAACATCTGAGTGGTATCACCTCTTTCGTCTAGAAAAGCTGTTATTTCGGGAAACAATTCTTGAAACTTTTCTAGGAATTTTTCGCGACTCAACAACCTGACGTCCGTGGGAAGAACTAAATCAGTGTGTTCAGATCTTTCAAGTGCAACTTAAAGAGTCGACGATGCTATGTGGACGGATGGAATTCATAATTTTTGTTGCAATGCCCATAATTTCCTCCGTGTTTAAAACTTGTTGAAGTATAATGCAATGAATGAAAAAAATGAAAGGAAATCTTCATTAGCTCGACACAATGCCATAAAACCGTTTTTGTTTCCAGTCATTGCTGGTACTCCATCGGTTGTAATGCACACTAATTTATATATTCGTAGCTTGTAGTTTTTTACAAAATTGAAGAAAACGTCATATATACCTTCGCCACGGGACTTCCCCTTCAGAGGAATGATTGTCAAAAATTCTTCCTTAGCCAACATGTCATTGAATATTATCCGAAGTCTCACCCGCTTCAAAAAATGCTTCCTTCACAACCGATCCATCTTCGAATGGTTTCTTGTGTTTCGCCAATATATGAGATATTTTAAATGCCGCGATCGTAGCAGCTTTTGATTGTTTGGCTGGTCTTGTGAACATGGTTTGTTCTTTTTTCAAACAAGATATCAAATCACGTACTTTTCGTTTTCTTAATTCACTCTGTGGCGGAAAATTCTCTTCATACTTTTTATGAACCGTTTTATAATGCCTCTCTAAGTTAACATGTTTAGATATTGCAACTAACGCATGACAAATAAGACAAATGCACTTATCCTTCACCATACAAAAGAAAAATTCTTCCTCCCAAATCGTTATTAAAATGATACGTTTTAGATTTCTTTGCTTCACTCATTTTGTACTATTTAATAATAAACTTTGTATCGACGTAGTACCGCGTAGTATCGCGATCGACAGTTGAGCACCCCTGGTCTAAGCCATTGACAAAGAGTCCTCTGATGGTGGAGTTTTTCCATATCAACAAGATTATAGGGGTTCCCAAAAAAGGCGTTTCAGGAATAATAGACAACTCCACCACTTCATATCGCTAACTCCAACTATATTAAAAGTTTCTGAATTTTGAATACTAGTGACCGTTACTTGATGTGTATCCATTTTCAATGAAAATAAATGAAAATATGATATAATATGAATTTTTCCATTCTGCGACATACTCAATTTGAGGTAAGGAATATGAATGTCTGAGTTTTGTCTAGTGTCATAATTATGACCATCACTATTCAACTCTAGGGTTACCAAATGTTTGTGTGCATACACAAGACACTCGAAAATAAAGAGACAAGGGAGATTCATAACACCCAACTTGACAAAAGAGTTCTTACAACGTTCTCTATATTTGAGATTGTCAACAATCCTGATTGCACGTCGTTGTAATTTGAATATTCTGGAAAATTCACTACACTTTCCCCACGCTATTAAACAATACTTCAAGTGAGATTCGCAAAAGACCATGATAAGCTACCTTTGAAATATGATTAGACACAGAGGTGGCAAGGTTTCTCAAGACGAAGATATTTCTATTGAGCTTCCTGACCAACTGATCAAAGTGAACATCCCAGGTAAGCTTTGTATCCAAGTAAATACCCAGAAATTTAACACTTGAGTTTTCAACACCATGTCTAGGTCCAAAAATCATATGCTCATTCTTGTCGTCATTCACGCGCGAGCCATTTCGCGAAAACGACTCCAAGGCCCTCGACTGTGTCGTCCCAAACATCTCCTCCACTTCCCCAAGACCGCCGCAGCTAACAGAGACATTGGTGTTATCAGCAAAAAGTACACACAGACAATTGGCCAGATGAAGAGGAAAATAATTGATGAATATTATAAATAATGAAGGCCCCATAATTGAACCTTGAGGTACCCCAATGGTAACAGGCTCTCCATCCGACCAACTGCCATTCGTGAACACTAACGGTGATTAATAATTGTATTTACAATAAGCAAATAAATGCTTATATCTATAATTCTGGTGTGTGTCAATGAAAAACACAAGTGTAAGCTCAGGAAATGTAACAGGGGAACCATATTATTGCATTCCATGATTTCCAAACGAAGACAAGGATCAAAGGAAAGGGGTTTGGGACAGAAATCTATAACAATGGAAAAAGAAACCAGCAGAAAAATATTTCAACAATCATACTTCTTATATGTCTAAACAAATCTAAGAAAAGATTTTACTTAGAAAGCAAGGTCATGAAAAGGACTAAGGAGATAATAAAAATACATAACCTGCGATATTTCCTCAAATTCCCTCTCTGTTTGACCGAGAGAGCCCTGATGGCCAGGTTCAGTTTTCCAAGTGATGTCGATTATGATCTATAGATGTTTTAGAATCATTATGGACCCAATAATCTGGGTTGACATCGCCCATGTATTATTTCTTCGTGGAACTTGTTTAATTTAAAGAAAAATTTGCGAAAAAATTTTGACAGTCGTTCGAATGAGAAACACAGTCGAACGCCTTGGACAAATCCAGAAACAGGGACAGCGAGTACAACGCCTTCTCAAAACAATCAACGGTATTGTTTATAAATTCGATCACAGCATCAGTGGTTCCGCGCTTCTTCCTAAAATCATACTATACATTGGAAAACAGACTATTGATCTCAAAGTACTCAGAATCTGATTGAACATAATTTTCTCTAAAATTTTTGAGAATATAAGCACAAGAAAAATCGGCCTGTAATTGGCTAAATCATTTACGTCACCTTTCTTGTGTAGAGGAACTGTCTTCGAAATCTTCAGGCATTCAGGAAAAGTTCCCTGTGCAATGCATCTGTTTATCAACACTGTGAGTGGGTATGTTATGTTATTTATACTTTTCTTAACTAATATGGTAGACAGATCATAGTAATCTCTTGACTCAGTATTTTCAAACATCTAATAGTATCTCTCACAGTATTGAAACTTACTTTCCTGAATGAGAACTTTGTATTAGTGATAATTTCTTTTGAAAACAGATCACTAATACTCAGGTTGTTTGGGGCAATTGAGTTTAAAATTTCATGTCGTATAGATGTAAAATAGCTGTTGTACTCATAAGCTTTGATACAAGATTTTGTTTTTATCTTGGGAATATTTATTTTAGTAATAATTAAACCACACATTGTTTTAGCTTTGTTGGAAGAATTGAGAATTTCATTATCACTATATTAAATTTTTGCTTGATTTATTTCCAATTTGTATCTCACCCTAAGCCGAGCCCTCAAGAGTCTAAGATTATTTTGTCAAAAAGCTCTGAAACCAAATTCAACTGACCACGAATATCCCTGAGTTCCTATGTGTACCAATTTGATCCGGAATTGGCCTTGCTGTACCTAACTTTTCTGTTGACCTAGTGTACCCTGCAATGTCAAAGCTAACCATCTGTGCCCTGTGATCTGAAAACTCACATTGAAAGAATTCTGCTTTTTCACAAACAGGAGAAAAATTCAGAAAAATATTGTCCAAACAATTTGGACCCCTAGTTGGTTCATGAATTAATTAACACTCGAAAACGGTTGGAGATACGAAAAAAGTCAAAAAAGTTTCAGAATTGAACGAAGATGATGAAAATTTAATGTATCTTGAACCGTGGAGTACTGCAAAAAAGTTTGAAAGGGCAAAAGGAGACATGGCCTCGGAAAAGAAAACACTTTGTGAATTTCAGTTGAAATCTAGGACGTGTAATGATGAAGGCTGTAAAAGTAGCTTGCATTCCAAATTTGGGCTGAATATCTCGATCTGCAGGGGTTTTGAAGAAAAAACCATTTTTTTCCGAAAAATTCAACACCATGTAGCTCCGTAACGAAGCTTTTGCGGACGTATGTTTATAAGAAGTTGTGACATATTATTATGCAACAACCTGTATATGACCCTTAAAACGAACACATTAAATCAACTTTTCGAAAACTGTAACTTGCGGTCTATGAAAGACCATTTTAACATTTCCAACATAATTCATCATAACCGAAATACATGTTATTTACAAAATCACCATGTATCGCAGTAACGATAACAGATAGACCTAATGTGTTTGTGGCTTCTTCGATTATTTTAAGAAGAAGCACGACGTCTTGAAAACTGCATCACTCTATTTCTACTCAAAATCGGCATCCCTACAAAAATTACGACGGCTTACAGAATTCATGACACCTTGTAAAACGATCATAACCATCGGGCGTATTCAAGCAATAAATGTGAAAAATTTTATGGAATTGGATAAAAGATTGGTATCGCAAGAAATAAAGACAATGAGAAAATATCGATTGTTATGACTAATATGAAATTTCAGCATTTTGAATAAGTATTGAATCCTTGATTAGTCTGATCTATAAGTTCAAATTGGTGTTAATTCGACATACTATTGCTAAAATTATGTGGGTGGGCTCATTCCATACGGAATAATGTCTAGATCATTGTGCTTAAAAATCAAATTAGCAGATAAAAAATTTCAAAAGTTATAAACAAATTAAGCACCCAGAAAATGGTGTTTAGTTTTCCCTTATATTTCGTAAACAATAAATATTATCGAATTTTGAAAACGAAGATGTTAAAATTTTTTTACTAAAAAAGTTCCGACTCTTTCATCTTATCTTAAATTATTAATAATTTTAATTTAACACTGAAAATAGCTCTCCGCGCCATTTTAAAGATTCGTCATGACTTAAAACTTAATACTTTTTATAATAATTTATTTAATTTACAGTTTTATTGTATTTTTTCATTTTTGTTAACTTAAATAAATTATTATAAACAAAGTATTGAAGTTTTTAAGACTTTCATGACGGAATCTTGTTTTGTATGTAAATATCAAGGGCTCCAAGAAGCAATCAAATTTTACGGTAATTATTTAAACATTTTTTCAATGTACAACGATGAAGAAAGTTTGACAAAAGTTGTTAATTAACAATCGTCCAGATTGTTTAAAATTGACAAAAATAAAAATTCCAACTGAAATTAATTTTGAAGTGTTTAGATTATACGATAATTTTTAGATTTTTGATTAACTTTAAGTACTTAAAAAAATTTAATTAAGGACGTACTTGCTTTTGAGACCGTGCGCAACCTAACTATGGCGCGCGGAGAGCTATTTTCAGTGTTTAATCAAAATTATTAATAATGGAGATACAGTTCCGAGTCGGAACTTTTTTTAGTGAATTTTCTCCTTTTAACGATCTTCTTTCAAAATTCGATAATACTTATTGTTTACGAAATATAAGGGAAAAACTAAACACCATTTTCTGGGGTGCTTAATTTGTTTATAACTTTTGAAAGTTTTTATCTGCTAATTTGATTTTTTAGCACAACGATCTAGACATTATTCCGGATCGAATGAGCCCACCCACATAATTTTAGCAATAGTATGTCGAATTAACACCAATTTGAACTTATAGATCAGACTAGATCTCAGAGGAAAATATATTGATTATATGAATACGAGGTGAAAATCACTAAACTAAGAGATACATATTATTATTGGCGTTTTGCGAGCTCTGTTGTGGCACGATGCAATTGAGAACATAATTATGAATTAGTGGCGCTACTTGTAAAATAAAGCATAATTCCGGGATACTTTGAATGCGAACTATAACATACATTTGAATTGAATCGTCCCCATTCGCGCTAAATGTATGTTTTTTTATTATTAGTTTTGATTTTGAAAAAAGAGAAAGCGGATGTGCTACGAATAATGAGCATAATCCGGTATCAAATGCTCACAGCATGAATAAAAATATTTTTGAAATATGTTTCGGGTTTTAACCCGATAATTTTAGATATCGAAAGTAAAATTATCGAAAGAAGATTCAAAATATAGCCTTACAAAAAAAGGCTTCGACACAATCGATTCACTAAAACCATATAATTATTGAAAATCTACCTGTGCAAAAATATTCTCAACATCCTATGAAATTAAAAAAAACAAAATAAAGGTCATTTCTCAAATTAAAAACAAAATCCCAGAAAACAATTAATTATATTGATAGCCGATAACGCCTAATACATTCACTATTTGGAACTAATCTGTTTATCTAGATAAGAAAGAAGAACTATCAAAAAAATTCACTGAACTTGAGGTCGATGCAACTGTAAAATTTCGAAGGAAGGTTGTTCGATGAGGCTTATTGTTTGATATACTCAAAATTTCAAACATTTTAATAGAATAATACCAAATTAACCCACTTATGCCTGAACTAGTTTTTCTCAAATATCAGTAGAATTATTAGAAAAAATCATTTATTTTGGCTCCATGGCAGTATATATGCTACAACGATCATGGTTTTGTGTGAAACATAAAAAAACATTTGACATGATATTGTTTATTTTCCTATACAATTTTGTTTGTACATGAGTTGTAATAACCAGGTTATTGACAATAAACTCAGAAAATAAACATAACACTGCAAAGTCATATGACTGTCTGCAGTGTACTAATCCAATATTTTCCTTAAGTAAACCTAACACACCGACACTGATGCGCTAAACAAAATAAAGAGTGAAAATAAAACTCAAACAGAAAAACTCAGATTCAACAAAAAAATATATTAATTTCTCAACTCTATGATGTAACCCAATATCACATTTAAGACATTTGGTGGTAGTTTTCGAATGACAGTGTAGACATTTGATTTGCTTTACTTGGGGATCTACCAAATGACCAATGTTATCATAACGAATACTTAGGTTTTCATCTTTTCTCGGTCTTTCTGTTGCGAAACTGCTTTCTTTTTTGTTATTCTGAAGCAGATGCAATGCAACATGACGTTTGAATCCTTAATGATCCAATTTACCTTGATTGATTTTATGAATTTGCCAAGCATTGTGAATGCTCAGGCCGATGCGGTAAGCAACTGGAGGAAAATACCATTTTCACCTCGTATAGACGTTCTAGATAAACTAATTTTTTCATCGCACCTGTCGACGCCACCCATGTTCTTATTATAGGTTTTTATCATGCAGGGTTGTTGGATTTGCACATTCTGTTCCTCTTCATACGAGTAGCGTTTGGCAGTGCCTAATGGGACAACTCCAACCGAATCCGAAGAAATAGTCACTATGTTATTATAGTTCCATTGTACAGCTACAATGTGGTTATCTTTCAAAATATTCGGTTCATAAGTACCTCGAGGCGCCTTTTTCAGTTGAACTACATTAACAAATGGATTTCCTGGAAATCTATTTTTGCGCTCAGCTCCTCTGGTATTTCTCTCTGTCAGCAGCAGACGATTCACAGAACAGAAAAAATTATCAAAAACTAAAAGAAAACTGTAAGTGGCCACTTTTGTTGCAGAGCATCTAAATAACTCAGAACAATACCTGCGCCGACCCCATGTTCCCTGGATTGTTCGGAAACGTGAGTTGTGACACCTTGATATGGTCCGATTCAATTGACGTAACCCTATCTGGATGTACCCATCCACATTCAGTACCCATATCTTAGAGGCTTACCACGAATGTACTGTTTGCACCAATTTCTCCCGAATTAGGGTACCATACTTTCATCAACGTTGTGCTTTTCCGATAGGGGAGCCATACCCATAAATATGTTATTCAACTGTTGAAATAATGGACATGAATTTGTTCTGCCTGTTGATATTGGAATAGTCGACTATGTGAAAATTGGACATAATATATTCGAATCTATCTCTTGAAAGCTCGTTGGATACCAGAGTTGAATGCGTATCAAATTCTTTTTCCCAGTACATTCGACGTCGTGGTAAAGAAATATAACCGCTCAAAATGAGAACGCCTAAAAATGCTTTCATTTCTTTGAAACTTACATTTCCGTTTCTATTGTGAGAAGAAGCATAGCGGTTCGTTTCAGTTAGAATGAGATTCATCAAAGAGTCAGGATTGCAAACAAACTTATTGGGGATATATCTTCAACTCATAGAAGATGGCCATTGACTGGGGAACGAGGTCGTCATTTGTCCAATGATAATTCTCCTTTCTTTTGTTCTTCCCTTCAGTTTTCTTGGCACTTTCTCTAAAGAAATTTCATCTTCTGAATCGAAATTTCGATTCCGATTATCTGAATAAATTTCTGCAGGTGCTGATAATTGCGAACCAGGTAAATTAGTAGGACAAACCTGAGATTCATAGCCAGAATCCTCGTCGGTTACTTCACCATTTGCATTATATGGAGGCATCATAATAACAACTATCTGAGAAGTTTGGTTCGAATCATCATCACTGTTTCCTTCATCAAGAAGAGCCAAATGTCATTCAGATTCAAACCCCTGAAATATAATATGTGATGCTTGGTTAGTCATAGCAGCATATATTCCTAACTTTCTACATTTAGGACGTCAAGGTATGAAACCAACAACTATGGTTATGTGTCATCATTTCTCTAAACTAACCAAAATAATATGCATTCATGTTGTTACATTTCTTTCAATAATTATTTTATCACGTATTCCTGAATATTGAATAGAATCATAGTTAAAAACTTACCGCTCAAAGGAAATACCAGAATCTTTATAATTTTCATCCACATTCATCCTCGGAATTTTGCTCATTTTCACAACACACCTCAGACATGAGACTAGATGAACATTGATATAGAAGTTAGGTGTGAAAAGTTAGAAAGTTCTCCCCACTTTCTCTTATGCGCACGCATTCGCGAGCGCCAAATTTGAATGCCGTCCTACATATAGGATGTCTGACATATCTGGGTTAAAATGATCATTACGCATAATTCTCAGACAAAAATACTCAACAGCTAATAGAAGAGCTAAAAACACATAATATTACTCCTAATGTTAAATTAATTCTATTTTATGTGGGGATTTGTTCTCATCAACGAATAATCAATTCAAGAATATTTTTAACAGCCAATTATTTGAAAATACAACATTGACCCCTCAGATCTGACCAGAAACGATGATGTTAGTAGAACTTTGTGTCAAGCAGAGCTATTTCAGATTCAATAATAAAATTTACCAACAACTAAATTGTCTTCCAATGGGTTATTCTCTTTCTCGTTTTTTGTGCCAAATCATCGTGACCAATCTTGAAAAGAAATCTTTCTCCTTAAGTCATATTTATATCAGAAATTATCTGTGTGTGTACATTGAAAATATGCATAAAACACTAAATCTTTAGAAATTCAAATAATAAGAACAGATAATTATCTTGAATCTGACATTTTCGAAAACCAAGATTCATTAATATCTTAAGCCTTTGAAAAGGAAATTACAAATTTGAAAACATTAGCGTCAAATAACGAGTTCAACAATAACACTATAGATAAATTAGTAAATCAAAACAACACAAATTATTATTTTATTATTATATTAATATTAAGAACTAAATTATGCCATATATTGAAACATTATAGAATGGACACAATGTGCAAGAAAAATCTATGTCCACTCTTGATCAATAACAAAGATCGACTTGATAGAGGTGAAAAAAGCGGTGTATCTAAACTATATTGTAATGATTGTCCTGCTTTTCATATAGGCCAAACTGGTCGTAGTAAACGGGCCTAAAAATTAATAATTCATAATGAATTAATAATTGGTTTTTCAGAAGAATTTATGAACGAAAATCATTTCTCAGATTTTACATAAATCCAAATTTTACATTCAGGTAACCAAAGTAAGTGATCAGATTTATTAGAATTCCTAGCAATGTCATCAGCTCACAAACATAATCTACATATAACAAACGAGCAGTATGATTTCCGTTTGTCCTCACTTCACTCATATGTTCCTTAGGTATAATTGACATTGTAATATTTTAATTTCCATTTAGTCTTTGAAAATGGGAGAAAATCCTTTTTTCATTCATTATATTGCGAAAAACTCAAGCTAAGTGACTTTTCTTCAAATATGGTACTAATCCTAAATAATTTTGCGGCCGATAACGTTGCTTCTCAGAACCTTCTGACATAGTTTGACTGCGATCTGTTCTCCCATTTAACATATCTGCCACATTTATCCCCGTGCATCATCTTATCTGCTCTAAGAAAGTGACAATTGTGCACAAACCTCAGATATCTCTAATTGAATCTTGAACCTCAAAAGTGATTTCATTTATATGAGATTTGACAACTTCTTGCGATGGAAAGATTGCTTTGTATTGAAAAACGCATGAAAACCTTCGAAACAAGCTGTTCAAACAAGAAAGTTGAGTGGGAAACTGACAGATGAAATTATATATATTGTTCCGTTTATTTATAGCATCTTGCTTGCGATTCCAAAATTTCCAGCCTCTTCGGTCTTGCCAATCTCCTGGTCCTAAATTTCTTCCTGACATGGCTTTATCCCGCCGATCCCTGTAGTCTTTGGTCTTCCTCTTTTCCTTCTTGCTGTTGGGGACCACTTCATTATTTGTTTGGGGATTCGGTGGTTACCCTTTCTCTAGGCATGACCATACCAGACCAGTTGCCGTCTTTGGATTTTTCCTATAATTGTTGTATCGATCTGAACAATTTCTCTCATTCGATCGTTTGTGAATCTGTGAGTGTGGATTTGCCAGCAGATCTTCGCCTGAAGTCCATTTCAAATGCCAAAAGTCGTCTTTTTAATTTTTGATTGATTTGCCAAGTATCACATCCGTACAGCAGTACACCTCTGAAAACCGAGTTGCAGAGTAGAAGCTTCTTTTCTCGAGATATGCTCTTAGATCACAAAATTGAGTTCAGGCTGCCTATTACTTGTTTTTCCTGAACAATCCGTTCCTCTATTTCTCTTTCTGTTCGTCCGCTTCTTTCCACATTGGTCCCCAGGTAAACGTAGTAATCGCAAGCTCTTATATTTTCTCCATCCTCTAACTACAAGTCTTCTTCTTCTTCTTGTCTAACGCACAAGTATTTCGTTTTTGTGTTATTTACTGTCATCCCCCAGTCTTCATATTCATTGAAGAGAAGCTTTGCCATGAATTCCAGATCTTCCTTGTCTTGGGCTATGACAACCTGGTCATCTGCTAAGTACAGACTGTAGAGATTGTTGTTATCATCTAGTTGAAAACCCATTTCGCCACATGACTTCCTCCATTTTTTTAGTGCTTGGTTCAGATATATCTTGAACAGCGTGGGGACAGGCAGCACCCCTGTCGAAGTCCTTTAGTAGCATCAAATTTCTCCGACAGGTTTCTTCCCAATTTGATCCTAGAAGTCGATTGGTGGACTGCATTTATAGGGTGTTGTTTATTGGAGAATTCTCGAGAACCTTCCACAGATTCTGAACTGGTACCGTATCGTAAGCTTTTGAAAGATCCACAAACAACAAGTGAACTTCTGCGTTGATGGCAACTTTTTTTTCGTTGAATTGAACTATTGTAAAAATCTGAACTATACAGGGTCGACCAACGCGGAAACCAGATTGTTGTTCCATCTCTAGTGGCTCGTATTCTTGTTCTACCAGGTTTCTGATGACTCTCCCACATAAGCGGCTCATCGTGCTAGTTACTGAGATGCATCTATAGTTTTGACAATAATCCCTGCTGCCTTTTTATGGATAGGTGTTATCCAGGCTTCTTTCCAGATATTCGAAATAGGTTCGCCGTTCACAAGCCTACTGAAAAGTTCTCTTATGTGGTTGATTAGTTTGGGCGTGCCATTTCTTATGCGTTCTGCAGGTATGCTTTCTGGTCCACTGGTTCTTTTTTTTAATTAAACCAAGTGCTTTTGATATCATGGTGGCGTCTAATTCAACGTGTTGACCTTGTACGTGATATTGTCTTAGATAATTTGTAAGGTACTGCTCTCTATCATCTCTTAGCTCTTTTGAAAAATAATCTTTCCATGTCTCTCGTTGAATGGGTTGTATATTTATTTTTTTAACGGTGTTAGTTTTGATTGATCTGGTTAGTTTCCATGCTTCTGATGATCTTGTTCCTCCTATATAGCGGTGTATCTCTCTGCATTTGCTTTCCCACGTCTCGTTTTTATTTTTATGTATCATCCTTTTAAATTTACTTAGCTCTTCTTTATATGCTGT
Source organism: Cryptolaemus montrouzieri (assembly GCA_013387265.2). Classification (NCBI taxonomy): domain Eukaryota; kingdom Metazoa; phylum Arthropoda; class Insecta; order Coleoptera; family Coccinellidae; genus Cryptolaemus; species Cryptolaemus montrouzieri. The sequence continues at coordinate 45,794,932 of JABFTP020000185.1, read as the reverse complement.
TCTGTCCCCAATATTTTTCGTAATCAACCATTTTCTGTACGCTGTCTGTTTTTTATCTAGTTGTTCTGTCAGTTTTGCATCCCAAGTAACCGTCTCATTCCTTCTTTGTATATTATTTTCATACCCTAACGCTTCCTGTGCAGATGTGTGCATTGATTCTACTATATGCTTATATAGGGCACTTGTCTGTTGTGTAAGATAGTTATCGTTGAGTTTCTGATTGAGCCGGTTTTGGTGTAAGAGTTTCGTGCTTTCATTGATAAGATTGCCTATATTATATCTTTTTTGTTCCACTTTCTGTTGTTGTGTACGGTCTGATGATTGTTTGTTATTACTATTGATGTTAAAAGAGAAGTCCATCTTAGATATGAGAAGGTAATGATATGAACCGCATTCAATTCGTCTGTAGGCTCTCCCATCTTGGCTGCCTAATTTGGTAACGTGCCTTGCAATTATGTGTCGATGGTAGTTCTCAACCTGTTGTGTCTTCGTGCTATGTGAATGTATGGATTTGTTTATGCTGAAGGAATCTATTCAGTATTTTAAGCTTCTGATGTTTGCACATCTCTACTAATCTTTCGCCGTTGTTGTTAATTGTGATTTCTCAATACTTTCCAACGATGAAATTGCACTATAATACAAGGTGTCCGAAAAAGATGGGTTATTTTTCTCTGCGTTATTCATGTAATAGATCGATTGAAAGGGGGCAGGCAACGATAGGCTATTGTGTTTTTCTACTTAGAAGTCTATCGCGCTTTATGCATATGCGCATATTATGCTGATTCGATATTTACAGCTCAACGATTACGTAGTGAGGAATTTAAAATAAGGAATGCACCTCTTAAGAGAAATACCATTAGGAAATGGATGTGAATGTATGAGAATGCCTTTACAAGTGTAAAAATTTACAGTATAGGTCATCCGCGATTCAACAAAGGATTGAAGAAGTGAAAGTTTCAGTACGTTAAAATCCTTCTGAATCAGTTTCCATTGATGAAAACAATAGTGGTTGCATAACATTCTCAAGAGAAATTCACACTTTACAGCCTATAAAATGCAGCTCATTCAAGAACTGGACATGACTTGCTGTCCAGCGCGACTGAATTTTTCAAATGAAATGATTTAGTGACGAAGCGAAATATTAGTCGACGCACCCTGAAATGGCCTCCGAGGAGCCCCTAACTATTTCCTATCGGAATATCTTTCTCAGAAAGTGTATGCAAACAAACCAAGCACTCTATCGCAATTGAAATAAACCATTCGCACCGAAATGGCTGCCGCTTCCAGAGAGAGGCGAGAAATTTCCTGCTGATTAGAGGAATCTTAATATGCAGTCACATTGTTTTCCAAAACTGTGTATTGAAATGAACAAAAACCCTTTTTCTGGCATGTTGCTTTCTTTCATAATAAAATTCGTAGTTACATTCGACACTTTATGAACACTTGTAGTCGATGTGATGTCTAACCCAACCTACTTCAATGAAAGAATTAGGAGTAGACGCTTGAAGCAGACCGGTGGAACTCGTCATTTCTGGTCTTTGGCGAAGGCAGTCAGCAACAACTTTTGCAAGTCATCCTTGCCACCTTTGATTAGAGATGACGATTCTATCGCATCATCACGCAAAGGCGGAAATGTTTTCGCAAAATTCTGTTTTAGATACATCAAACGCAGTGCCACCAAGGATCCCACATGTTCAATCGAATATGTCTGAGTTCAGAGTGCCTACAGTAAGGCGCGTTCTTCAACAACTGAACTGTAAGAAAGCTGTTGGTCTTGCTGGAATACCACCAACTGTTTAGAAGAAATTCTCTCCAGAATTAGCACCTGTTCTTATTCGTCTGTTTCGCCTAATCGCATTGTTACCCATTATGTCGAAAGTCATGGCAAGAGTCATAAACGATGAGTTCATAAAATATTTGGAGGTGTAAGGCTATCATTAGTGATCGACAATACGATTTTCATAGACGGCGATCAACTGGTGACCTCCTTGTATAGGTTAAGCATTTGAGGATATCAACAATCAAAAAGCACGGTGAATTGAGAGCCAAGGTTTGGCATGCAGCCTTGATGAATAAACTAATTGCATATGGACTCTCTGAAAACTTGGGTGGTTGGATTAGAAGCTTTTCCTTCAGTAGATAGATTCGGTGGTAGTTGATGATGTAACGAGTGCATCTTTTCAGGTTGATGCAGGAGTACCCCACAGCTCCATTTTCTTACCAATTCTTTTTCAATTGCAGATCAACGTCTGCTGCTTTGTACTGAAAACAGAATATTTGGGTTTGCAGACGACTGTACTTTGGTGTCCTCAATTTTTGAGTCTGCGTCCTACAACTGCGGAAGAGCAACACCAACAGAGCATGTCACTGCATTTAGATTTGAAGAAGATATCAGAGTGAGCCGGTTACTCTTGGTCAATTTTAACGCGAACAACGCAATCAACTAGTAGCTTTCCCTTCAGTAGATTGATTCGGTGGTAGTTGATGATGTAACGGGTGATTTTTTTCAGGTTAATGCAGGAGTACCCCACAGCTCTATTTTATTACCAATTCTTTTTCAATTGCAGATCAACATCTGCTGCTTTGTACTGAAAACAGAATATTTGGGTTTGCAGACGACTGTACTTTGGTGTCCTCAATTTTTGAGTCTGCGTCCTACAACTGCGGAAGAGCCACACCAACAGAGAATGTCACTGCATTTAGATTTGAAGAAGATATCAGAGTGAGCCAGTTACTCTTGGTCAATTTTAACGCGAACAACGCAATCAACTAGTAGCTTTCCCTTCAGTAGATCGATTCGGTGGTAGTTGATGATATAACGAGTGAATCTTTTCAGGTTAATGCAGGAGAACCCAATAGCTCCATACTCTTGCCAATTCTTTTACAGTTGCAGATTATCGATCTGTTGCTTTGTACTGAGAACAAAATATTTGGGTTTTCAGACGACTGTACTTTGGTTTCCTCAATTTTTGAGTCTGCGTTCTACAACTGCGGAAGAGCCACACCAACAGAGCATGTCACTGCATTTAGATTTGGAGAAGATATCAGAGTGAGCCGGTTACTCTTGGTCAATTTTAACGCGAACAACGCAATCAACTAGTAGCTTTCCCTTCACTAGATCGATTCGGTGGTAGTTGATGATGTAACGAGTGAATCTTTTCAGGTTAATGCAGGAGAACCGAATAGCTCCATACTCTTGCCAATTCTTTTTCAGTTGCAGATTATCGATCTGCTGCTTCGTACTGAAAACAAAATATTTGGGTTTTCAGACGACTGTACTTTGGTTTCCTCAATTTTTGAGTCTGCGTTCTATAACTGCGAAAGAGCCACACCAGCAGATCATGTCATTGCATTCAGATTTGGAGAAGATATAAGACTGAGCTGGTTATTCTTGGTCAATTTTAACGCGAACAACGCAATCAACTACGTTCTCCAGAAAAGTCACTGCTGGGGAACCTTCTGCAATCATGCAGACATCGAATTTTCTCAAAAAGAACATGCATCTACTCGGCATCACAGTAGACAACGGAGTTTGTTGCCAAATCTGCTTCTGCAACTCTATTTTCTGTTTAGGGCTAAGCTGTAGTTTACGCCATCACAGGTAATTATTTTACACAAAGCACAGGTCCGACATGGTCTGGAATACTGTTCCTATATGTGGGACTCCTACATGTTCATGACATTTATTGGATAGTGTCCTGAAGAGAACAGTGCACCTTATCGACCACGCGTGATACCCAGCCTCTCTCAAAGGCGGCAGTCTGCTAATTTTTCCTTCTTCACAAGTACTTCCATGGGAAATGCTCTGAAGAATTGAAAAACTTGATCCCGGAAAGAATACAGTTCTAATGAAAAACTAGGATCGCTTTCATCAGTGGACGGTTACTACGCCATGTACCTCTCTCTATGAAAATTATTCTGCTTATAGAGCTAGTGTACTGTGGAATTCGCTTCCATCGAACATCTTGCCGATGAATAACAATTTCGCGAGTGAACACACACATTAAATCCTATTGGGCGGTCACATCTGTGGAAAAACTGGCCTCGCCTCCTTCCATGAGTTAGGAATGAAAAACGAAAAATTGTAAAAAGGAAAGAACAGCAATCTAAAATAACGTTTCAACCCAAACCTGTAACTTTTCAAAAGTTATTGACAAAATGAAAGTTCGAAAAAAATGAATAACACGTAATAGCTTCATAATCCACAAAAATATTGGACCTTTTTTCAAATTACCATATTAAATGGTATGTCCACCATTAGCTGCAATAACGAGATGAGAAAAACTGATAAATAAACTTCGTTGCTCCAGACCAATAGAGGACATTGTATTGGTGTCCTTTATTTGTAATCTAACCTAACCTAACCTACAAAATGAAAACAAATATAAAAAAGGGTGAAGGTGCATACACTCATCCTCTCTCGTTGAATCCTCAGAGAGAGGTTGGTGACCCAATCTCTGAAGTAGTGAGAGTGAAATTTTCTAAATTAGAGAATGAAAACAGCAAATGGACAACTGGCAGACCTTGACGAAGAAGGGTAAGGAAAGATTTTTCTGACCTCGTCAAACTTTAATGATCACAATGATAACAGATCTGCATCTTCTTAGCATGCTGCTAATTGGATACTTCAGTTCTTCTGGAAGTATACCTCACCTTACTCAGCACAAGCGGGCTGTAGTTACAAAGACTTCGTTTCAGGCATGTTCAATCGAGTTTAGTTCGGAGATCTTCGTGAAGGTTGTTCTCCAATGATTTTCTTTTGTCTTTATGGTAATAACAGATCGATGTATACGCGTGGTCAAAATGAGCCGAGATAATGTAGACTTGATTTTTTCATTAAACCAAGAATGATAAGAACCAAATATCTAAAAGGAGTCAAATGATGAATAAAACATGGAATAATTATGACCCCCTCGGATTTCCACGACAATTGATCGCGCCTTTGCTCGGTTACGATTTGATGAATATTCCTTTGATGTATGTTCATACATAATAATGATAGAATCTCTTGACTATGTTGCAGGCCGATGATTATTAAGAATTGATTGAATTATGGACAGGGTGGGCAAATTTCGATGTATTCGTACGGCAGCTATATGAAATATTGCAGATAGAGAAAAATGAACCCTCCTATCTCGATCTTATTTTCAGGGATTTTTTTAGTGGTGCCAAAATTTTTCTGATATCTCTTTTGTTCTGGACTTATCCAAAATTTCTCGAATTTTGTGAAAATCGTCCATCGCGGATATATCGATCATCATCAAAATTAAAGTTTGACATTCTACAGGCACTTTTTTGAATAGAATAGAGTGCTGTGTGAAAAATTTTTTTCAGCTCTGCATTTTAGAGTTTTAATGCAAACTTGCTTTTTTTAAATACAAACCATAGGGCATTTTACCTCTATTGGATGGAGCAATTTTTTTCCTTCAGAAATATATAACACTTGTAACACTTGTAGACAGCTATTGTATTCAATACCTTTTTTCAGAGAAAAACCATCCTATAGGTGCATGTCTATCAACGATTTATTTTGTTCTATCACTGAAAACCAGAGATTTTAAAGATCCTTTATAAGATCATGGTTATTTCTATGGTTTGATCCGATTAAGACCATAGTAATTAACTGTGGCCTTAGAGTTTGACATTTACGATTCCAGTTTCAGTATAGGTATTAATGTAGAAATAGCTGCTTGTTAGTTGTATGTTCCAACTATTACATTTAAGAATTTGTTCACCTGAGACTTTGTTTGTTTCAAGATGCAGAATAGAAATCATAACTATAAAAATTATGAAAAGTTCGATATGATGGGATGTTAATTCTTAGTGGGTATGCTTTTAAGAAATAGAAAATATCATGTAAGTGATAGAGAGGAAGCAACGATCGAAGTGATAGCTAACGGCCAAACCTTCAATTTCGAGTAGACAAATAGAAGCTGAAACAGAAATTTTGAGACGTCGGGCGCTCGGCATTCTCGCATGGTTTTAGAGTTCGACAATCACTTGTACTCTTCATAAATTGAATTACAGATGAACATTAATCTTTTTGAAATTCGAAACTTGCCAACCCGGTGAATCTACGTAACATATGAGTCCATGCATGTTGCTTTGGTAATATTCTATCAGAATGATTAGAAAGTTATGCTAGTAAAAAAATATATTTTGAAAAACAAGACCTATGACATCAAACTTACCTCAAACGAAAACCAAAAACACATACGAAAATCTTCAACAGAAACAAAAAGTCCTAACGACACAAATGGGCAAAACTACTTCATCGCAAATATTCAAAAGTGTGGCCATTGTTTTCATCGCATAAAATCGCAGGCATTGTGAATATGAATATTGCTGACAGAAGCAAGGAAAGAAATCTAACCTAACCTGAAATTCTGATTCGACTTCTAAATTGTTACTGTTCCTGTTGTAGAGTGAATCCTCAACATAACCCCGAAGGAAAAAGGAAAAATCTAGTGGCGTCAAGTCAGGAGAACGAGGCGGCCATCTCACACTTTACCTTTAGTCCCTATACAATTATGTCCAAAATTCAAATTCAACAGATCAGTGATGGCTCTCATGGCTCAACATGATGGTGCCCCTTCCCACTGTTTGGTTAAAAAAAAATATTTGATCTTTGTGCTAACGGAAGTTGATCGAGAAATCCTTCAATGATACTATTGTTGATGATTTCTTCATAACGTGACTATCTTTCAGTGCAAACCACACATTGAAACCATATCTTACTTGATGCTGCACATCAATATGGCGTTGGGGATTTACATCGGACCACAAATGTTCATTAAAGCGATTAAATATCCTATCGCTAGTGATACGGACTTCATCTGTCCATAAGACTTCTCTAAGACAGTCTGGGCGTTGTTGGATATTTTCTAGATACCAATTGCAGAAATTTAGTCGGCGAGGGGATCCCATGGCTGTAAAAATTGGGGTACTCGCATTTTGTAGGGTTTAAACTGGTTCGTCTCGAAATTCCTGTTTCTGATTCCATTTGTCTACTTAAAATTGAAGGTTTAGCCGTAACATCACCTTTCACTTCGATTGTTGCTTCCTCTCTATCACTTACATAATATTTTTTATTTCTTGATTTTCTGAAAGAGCCACTATTGATAAGATTCTCTTTCATTCTTCGAAAAATAGATTTCTTTGGCTGGTGCTTTTCAGGATACCGATTGAAATATGTTTTGTCTGTTGCTGCTGAATCATACTCACTAAGAATATAACATTCCATCATATCGAGATTTTCATAATTCTTGCTGCATCTTGAAACAAACGAAGTCCCAGGTGAACAAACTCCTAAATGTAATTGTTGGAACATACAACTAACAAGCAGCTATTTCGATATACAATAAACATTAATACCTATACTGAAACTGGAATCGTAGATGTCAAAGTCTAAGGCCACAGTTAATAACTATGGTCTTAATCGAATCAAACCATAGAAATAACCATGATCTTATAAACGATCTTTAAAATCTCTGGTTTTCAGTGATAGGACAATATAAATCGTTATTGGTTATCGTTATCGGTATTGAATGCAATAATTGACTACAAGTGTTATAAATTTTTGAAAAGGAAACAAATTGTTGCATCTAATAGGGGTAAAATTTTCTATGGATTCTAATTTAAAAGAAAGCATGTTTGCATTATAACTCGAAAACCGCTGAACTAGAAAATTTTTTTCACATAGCTGCCATACGAATAGAACAAAATTTGTCCACCCTGTACATGTTCAGTCGGATTGAGGTGGTGAGCTTGAGACAAGTGCTAGAGATGGTAATTTTTCTTTATGTAACATTTCAGTGTTTTTTAGCTATATGGCCAGTTTGCTGAAATATCATTCTCGGGAAACGATACTTCGAGAAAAGTAGAACAAATGCTGCTGTTATCTGTCTATATGTCTACTAACAACAAGATGAACCAAATTTCTCCTCTCTTGGACCCGCCTAACTGACAATTACGGTTTCATTTGGATGAATACAGCAGCAAATGTGGAAGATAGTCGTTCCTTGTATGTGCTTATGAATTGATGCTATAATCAAGTCCTTCTGGTTTAAATTCTCCTGCAGAGTTGTTTTTTCCTTTCAAGAATATGTCATATGTGCACTCATTTCTTTCATTCAGGACGTGTTTTCATGGAAAACTTTTCCTCAATTTTAACTGCAAACTCCGTCTGTGAATGGACAATTCACACAATTTACAAGGAATGTATGTTCTGGATCCACATTATAAAAATTCGAGAACTAATTTTTGCAATGACAATTCAGATAAATTATTCAATGTTCATCAAGCTACAACCATTGTCTGAATTTACCATCGTTTGCAATAACAAAGCGACGATGCCGTACGAAAGTTTTGAAAATTTCAATATGATTGAATGTTATACTCAAAATAATTATGATGCTGCAGAAGCTGCTTATTTGGATCGTTTTCTGAGATGCGACCATCTTGTGAGAGTAGATTAGATAAACTAAGGGAAAATCTCATGAACCATAGTACATTCAACGTCCCAAGGAAGATGGAATATGCAGTAGTTGATGGAAAAGAAGTAACAATGGATATAATGGGTAGTGTAATTGATAAGCCATCGATTTCAAGCCGGCGAACTGAGAAAAAAACAAGGGTATCCAATAGTCGAGTTCTGTGTATTCTTAGTAAAAATAATGAGAAACGTTATAAAACGGGAATATCCAAGTTTTCGCAGCCAGAAGATTTCCAACGTTGACTTGATTTTAGTAACTGATTGCTGTCAGAAATCTGAAGAAAATACGCAGTTTTGCCGAGAATGTCGGATGAAGTTCACAATATTAGTGATGGAATATTCAATCGTCAAATTGAACATTGGTAGTCGGATGTTAACCCACATCGGCATCTTCATATTAACAATGATATGAATTCAATGTGAAAGATACTGGCGTATGTATGTGATTTATGATGAAAACCTTCGTGGTGAATTATCATGAAATTGTAAATAGCAATAAAAATAGATGGATCTTTGGATAAATTGCTTCTTGCTGATTAAAGAAATATATATTTTCAACATTATGGAGCTCCTTCTCATCAAACTATGGCCGCTGGTGATTTATTTGACTGAAATTCTGGCAATAATTGGAATGGAACTAGGGGATTAGTATGATGGCTGGTCATTTCCCAGGGCATGTTTCCGCTGAAATTTTTCCTTTGGGATCTGTAATATAGAAAAGCTAATCGAAATATTGAGGAGTTGGAGCAAAATTTGAGATATTGTTTTGATTAGGTTACCCATATTCAAATTTCCAATCCGTGTCGAAGTATTGTCAAAGTTCTGAATTGTTAATACTAAATAATGGCAATAATTTCGATAATTTTTGAGAACCTAAATTGATTATTCCCATTAAAATTCATTCCATATAATCGAATATCCCGATAGTTTTCTGTTCTGAAGTAACTAAAGTAACGATTGCATTGTACTTTTCAAAATTTCCGTACTGTTTGGTCGTTTCTTTATTATAAACAATACTACACACAAAAGTTGTAACTTAATGGAAAAACATTCAATAATTTATCTGTATTGTCATTGCAACAATTTATTTTCGAATTATAGTAATGAGTACAGAACATACTTAAGTTGTTTTAATCATTCCGTAAAAATTTGGAATGTACATGGAGTTACTAGATAAAATTAAAGCGAAGTTATACGAATCTCGGTTTGTCATGAAAACACATTCTGAATGAAAAAATTGAGTGCACATGTAAAATATTTTCCAACAGAAGAAATTATTCGTAAACTAAATCAAAGTTATCTACCTAAGGTTCATATTAAAAAAACGCAAGTTTGCATTACAACCCAAAAACTGTTCGACAGAATTTCCGCACTTAGTAAGAAAGTGTCTGTAAAAAATCAAAACCATTTGGCACTTGCATTTGACTGATTCCGATAAAATTTAAAATTGCCAAATAACTCGGAAACAAAAAAGGCTAGTTCGAATCAGTTAGCGGCAATGACAACACAAATGGTACACGGGGAAGGGAGGGTTATTTTCCTCTTCACAATATTTCACACAGCTGCAGTATTTGAACGTCGAAATCTGTCCACCTTGTACATGGTGCTACATTGCCGAAAATTAAAATCAATTTGTTCAGATATTTACACCGAATACTTGTCTTCAAAATTTATGAAAAATGAATGCGCGAAAATGTTTTGAGTTTTATTGTAGTGTAAGTCAGATTTTTTCGAATTAACCATTTATATCTTTTAAACTTAATTTTCATTATTTTATGAATAATTCAATCTCATTTCATCAAGTTAAATATTCTGACAGTTTGAAATTGGAATCAAGAATCTACATGTAATGATACCCAATGAAAATTATAGGTATATCCGTAAGGTGTCGCTGGCATTGATCTGGGTTGTTCACAGGTTAATTGTAGGTAAGTACTTGAAAGAAGATCGTTTTCTCGTTTCTGTGGAAGAACGAAAAGCAGTACTCATTCTATGTTTCATTTCCACCTTATTGTTGTGAAGATAATAGTTTCGCTTTTTCATCAGTTTTTTTTGAAAATCAATAGTTTTTCATAGAACCGAGTTCATATAGGTTCGGAATTCATTAGATTCGCTGTCTTTCCATTTAGAAATCTTCGGAATCGTTTGTGATTTTATTGGAGCTGTGTTGTAGCGATTGAAGTGAATAATTGTCAGAAAAAAAAATTAAGTATTCTTTTGATTTTCAGGATAAATTCCAATTGTCTGAGGCATTAAAAGTAGTCGGTAATTTTGCCGGATTTCCTCGACAACGAATTCAATTAGAGAGTGGAGAGATTTCGAATTTTCTTTCGTTATATTAACCTAGACCGATATCTGCTATTCCAAGGGTAAATAAAATTTATTCTGTTTATTTTGAAAATATATATTCGAGAGATATGGTTTTGTTATAGATTTTTTTTCACCATCAAGATATTTTACAGTCATGAGTTTTCATCTTCATGCCAAACCTTGATATTTCACGACTGGGGTAACCACGTCTTGCCACCTAGGGCAGTCACCTTGTGAACCATATTCAGCCAATCAAGTAACCTGTAAGCTGTAAGATACAGGAATACCAGAAAACCGATATAAAATACTATCAAAACATCGTGGAAGTTAACCTCAGTCCTAAAAGCTAAGTGTTCTTCTTCATGATCCATTTCTTCTCTTCTATCTTCATTAATCGTTGACTGAGCTCTATCATTGAGTTTCAATTTGTTGAAAAGCTCAGATTGTTGTAAATTGAAAATTAGCACTTATGTAGTTTGAATTCTGAGACTCCTTTATTGTAATTGGTTAAACTTTGTAGTTAAGTTTTTTTCTAATTTATTAGTCAGTTGCTGTGATTTCGATAATTATTCTGTAATTAGGCTAGTTGAATGAAGTGATGAGTATTATTCCTAAGGCTATATCTAGTACGTAGGTTCTAGACGAAAATCTCACACACTGAGATAAAGGGACTCTGATCTAGCTAGGCATAGGTAATTTATAGGTAGTTTCAATTGTAATTTAATTTCAACCAGCCCTGCCATAATTTAATGTCATTCAACTTCATTGTTTAAAATTCTCATTTCAAGTAGAATTGAAATACTTCTCCTATTTTAGATATTCTTGAAACAAAACCATTACAGTAGTTTCATCTAACATGCCAAGTTTGCCAGTTTGAATAACGAAAAATTGAAATAAATTTTCGTTACTGACATATATTTCAGTATGCAAAATATAGAAGACATCCCTGGCATTTTCACTCAAAATTTCCAATATATGATGCAATTTTATCCTCCTCATTGAATGAGCGCATACAACTTTTATTATGTTAACCTGCTTTTTAGTTCCTAAACTAACAACCTCGAATATGATATTGGTTGATTTATGTAATTAATACAATATTGATCACAGTTCCGGGAGAGCACATTTGCATAGGTATTTCTGGATGACAAGTTGATTGCTCATGGGTCATAAACTGAATATGGATAATGTAATTCAGTTCAACCACTGCGCTGCGTCAGAGGATTTGAGTGATATGTTTCATCAAACTACTGTTGACGTAATAGATTGCTAAATTACTTCAATTATTATAACTGTAGGTGCTATATGATAGCAGAGATGAAATTTGGTTGCTTCCTAATGTTCTGAATGTGAAAATTTTTTCGATTCAATTTATCGCAACCAGTTTACAAATTAGTTCATCAAAGATTATTTGTTAATGATCTATCAAATTATCCTTCAAGATCTAGTTATCAGGACTATCAATCACTATGGATGCCGTCAAAGCCTGTAAGAGTATTGATAATTTTTAAGAAAATCCATCCCAATTATACGTTATTGCTACACAAATTCAATATTTTAAATTTCTTTTTTCGTAGGCAACTAATTATTAACACATGTTTTTTTCGGATATGTCCGGACATATGCCGAAAAAATTTGATATTTTTTTTCTTGGTGCACACGCTCCTTTGGTGAGAGATAAAATGAAAGAAATAAAATCAGACTTTGCGGTTAATGATTTTTTCCCCCTTTATATGCCCTTGGTTACTGTAACCATTCAGGCAATTTTTTCAATTATCATTATCATTACTTGACTTATTAGGGACTTATACAAGAACAGGCCAAAGGCTTAGGGTGTCTCATTTAACCCTTTTAAGAATGATCTACAGATACAGGGAGACTGGTAGTCATAAAAGAATACCTGTGCAGCTTCGACAGATCAGTGGCGTCCAGATCAGCACTGAAATACACGACGGCACAGGGAAATTGGTTTGAAGCTTCGTGCCGTAGTTCGAGACCCCGCTCTCGAACCGCAGTACATCCAAGAGCCCGATTTAATTTTGCTAGGGAATATGTCAATTAGTTAGGAGCAGATTGGGAGAGATTTTGCCTTTTTCTCTGCGATTGTCGTTCTCAAGTGTACAGACGTCAACGTGAAACTCTTTACCTACCAATGGCTTTGGAGGATGTTTGATGATGGTGTGGGAAGGAACTTTTTTGAACGCCCAACTGTTCTGGTCGTCATAAAAAATGGTACCCTGAGTGCTAGGAGGTACGTTACAGATATCACAGAAAAAAATATCGTACCATATGTGGCCAATATGGGTAAACACTTAGTTTATGCATGACAACACCTGACCTCACCAAGTTCGTAAGGTTAGGAACTACCTTCACGATCACTAAATCACTTAAATGGAGTGGCCTGTACGAAGTCTAGATCCCATTCCACATGTCTGGGACATTCTCAATAGAAGATAAAGAAACGATCAACACCAGCCAGTTACCGTACATTCGATTCAGAACAGACTGATCAAAATTCGGAACGAAATGGATCAGAACTGATAAAGCCATTGATGTTGAGTATGAATCGCCTGCCGAGGCAGGCTTTCGAACTCTCAATATTGTTGCAATCACATATGGATACTAAATTTAAATTTTATATGAATACATAATGACTTAGGTGAGACTTATACAAGAACAGGCCAAAGGTTTACGATGTCTCATTTTACCCCTTGCAATAATGATCTATAGGTACAGGGAGACTGGTAGTGATAAAAGAATACCTGTGCAAGAACGACGCAGCTCTGACAGATCAGTAGAGTCCAGATCAGCACTGAAATATACGACGTCACAGGGAATCTGCTTTGAGGCTTCGTGTTGTAGTTCGAGACCCTGCTCCAACCGTAGTACATCCAAGAGCCCGATTTGATCTTGCTATTTTGTTTACAGATAAGTCGAGATTTTGCCTTTTTATCTGCGATTGCCGTTCTTGAGTGTACAGACGTCGAAGTGACGGATATGCTTAGTGCAACGTTTTACTTACCAATGGTTTTGGAGGATGTTCAATAATGCTGTGGGAAGGAATTTTTTTGAACGCCCAATTTATCTGGTCGTCGTATAAAATAGTACCCTGAATGCTTAGAGGTACGTTACAGATATCACAGGAGGAAATATAGTATCATATGCGGCCAATATGGGTGAACATTTACTTTTTGCATGACAACTCCAAACCTCACCAAGCTCGTGAGGAGCGTAGGAACTATCTTCAAGATTACTAAATCCCTTCAATGGAGTCGCCTGTACGAAGTCTAGAACTTAATTCCATTGCACATGTCATTCTCAATAGAAGATTATGAAGCCAGCAAAACCATTCAGTTACCGTACATTCGATTCAGAAAAGACTGATCAAAATTCGGAACGAAATAGATTAGCATTGATAAGGTCGTTGATTTTGAGAATGAATCGTTAATGTCGTGCAGTATCTATCGCCGGGGGTAGAAATATTCGGTATTAACAGATTTTTGGGGCCTCAAACATTTTTCAATGCTGGTGGACTATTGGAAAAATAACTCTTCAGCATATCTAAACTCTTTCCGAGTAAATTTGAATTTTCGATTATGTGCATTCATTTCTTGGCTCAATGTATATTTCCAAGGTGTCTGTGATTGCTTGATTTTCGTGATTTCACTCATTTACAGAAAATATAGCAAAAAATCGTCCAGAAGGATCCTTGACTCGAATTTTGGAAAACAAAGAATAGTAGAAACCGTTTTATTCATCGTTTTTGAGAAATTGGCATATGACCGATTCAAAATATAGGAATCCTTAAGTTGGGGTCAAACGAGTCTGTACCTGTGCATCAGAGTGATTACTGGGGTTTCTATGTTGCGGGCACAAATTGACAGAATGCTACCTTTCCCAACTTGAAGGGAATTCTCAACCCCTGCAAAACAGTTATGACTAGAAGTTCTGATGAGACTATTCCAAAAAAATATAAGCTCAAACTCTTTAAGCAAAGGATGAACCATCAGCTATTTATAGCGATTGCAATCGGAGAATCAATTTTTGCAGATGGTATGAAAAGAAATGCGATGAAGTTCCAAATTTTTCTTGAAAAATGATATGAATCGATGAGGTTAGAATAACAGTAGAAATATTAGATGCATTGGAACTCAAGCTATGAGCTTAACACCCACACGACATTTAGAGGTCACGCTGTGTCTGCTTGACCTCTTTATAAAGATGGCCCTAGCCTCCGTGGCTGTGGGTAGAAAATAATTCATAAGTTGTGGGTAAGTGAGGCTGTATCTTTATCTGACAACGCTTGACCTCATCAAGCTCATATGGTTAGAAACTACCTTCAAGATCACGAAATCACTTCAATGGGGTGGCTAGACCTTTGAAACATAAAAGCTTGTACATCATTTTGCTCAAATTGTACTTCTTGGAATCCACTCATTAAATTTTTCACAGATATTATTATTAAAAATCATTCTTTTATTGAATATAAAATTTGCTCTTCACATTAATATCTCGTATATTTACCAGCTTCATAGCAACCAGAATACGAGAAATTGAGTGTTAGCGAAAAAGTAGGGAACCAAAAATACTTTGCTAGCGTAATGTGTTTACTTTTTGTTTCCCTGTTATATATCAAACATAAAGTGATCATTTGACGGAGTAGGATGTTGGAAAGTCGTCAATATGATAATGACAACAATGTTTTATTTAGCTTCACTCGAAATCTTTATTTATCATACTTAATAAAGATATTGAAAAAACATTGACAATACGCAATTTTAATGAGGGAAATGCACAATTTTGGTTGTCAGTGGGGAAATAGATCAGAATGAACATAAACATATACATATATCCAAAAACTACTTACCTGCAATTCATTAATAGCGACCCATGAATTCGGAGGAAACCCTTGAAGCATTGGAACTAAAAACTGCAAACATCCAGACCAATGTCCGATAAGTAGCATCATACAGATTAAATTGAAAATCCGCATGAATACACTCGCCATGTTCAGGAACTGCAACATCATAACATCAACATCAATATTCATAGCAAAGGAAATCAAAATATACAAAACGTGCTTGGTGCACGCTTTGTTTGTAACTGATATACACTACGTTAATAAATCAAAGGAAAAATAAATAAATATATATCTGCATACGCTGCTGTAAAAAGAAAACAAATTATATTGACGAACAAAAAATGATCTGCGCACGAATGATTTCGAGCTATGGAACGTTTTCAACCAAAGAAGTATCGTCCAGAATGTATACATTATCACAAATGTTCGGTTTTTTGGCAAAATTACTGAAGAATATATCACTATATTAGCTATGAACGTATTCTAGAGAAATTCAGATTCAAATCATCAATGTGCATGTAGTTGGCAGCATAATATTTGTGAAAATTGATAAAATTCAACTATGCGTTTGACCACAGCTTGCTTATGATTCAACCACTCTCAAGCAAACGATTATCTGCAAGCAATTCAGTTCCGGTTGAAAAAAATAAAAAATCTATCTTAAAAAAAAATTGTTTTCATTATGTAGGGTGGTGAAGCAAAAACGTTTAGTGACCAACCATGGTCAAACCGTGTTCAAACACGAGGATGAATTCCATCAATTTTTTCTAATATTGCATTGAATATTTTCAGATTTGTACAATAATGCCTTCGAAGTTGTGACTATAGAACTACATGTTCTTTATATTAAGTTTTTGAATATGGAAAATAACCTGAAAATATATTCATAAAAGTTTGTAGACAAGTGACAATTAGAAGAGAAAATATTTATTTTAACATGATATTCAAAGAGACCTGATTATTTCAAACTTGGAACTATGTGTTCATAATGAAATCGATTGATTCAATGAAAAAATATAAATTCACAACCCAGTAATTGATACAACAATTAATCAATGCGTAATATCTACAATATCTAATCGAGAATTCAAACGATCCCAAAGAAAGGAAAGAAGTCCTCACCACAAAACTACTGCCCTGTTGTACTTCTTCCCATTATGTCCAAAGTAATGGGGAGAGTCATGAACGATGAACTCATCAAATATCTTGAGTTGTAAGAAGTTATTAACGACCGTCAGTATGGTTTTCGCAGGCAAAGATCGACAGGAGATCTGCTCGCCTACGTCACTCATGTTTTACCTCAACGATGGAAAAGCATAAGGAATCTGGAGTAATAGCCCTCGACATCTCTAAAGCCTTCGATAGGGTTTGGCACGTAGCCTTGTTAAAAGAACTTGCTGAATATGGGCTTATCGAAAAATTTCCAGGTCGGATGAGTAGCTTTCTCACAAATAGATCAATACAAGTTGTGGTCGACGGTATAACATCTGATTGTTTCCAGGAATACCTCCAGGAACCTTGTTTCTGTTGCAGATAAACGACCTTCTGTCCTTTACAGAGAACAAGATCTTCGGTTTTGCAGACTGTTGTACCCTTCATTCGACTTTCAGTAGTCTGCGGCCGATTACAGCTGCAGAATCCAAGCGTCAGAGATGTCCACAAATTAATAATTTAAACTCTCACTTACAGAAGATATCGGAGTGGGGTCAGCTGAACTTGGTGAGCTTCAACGGGAGCAAGACGCAAGCAACCACGCTTTCTAGAAGGGTCTCCGCGAGAAAATCTCTTCTAACGATGCAAGGCCAACAAATTGCATCCAAAGATTCGATGCACCTTCTCGGTCAACTCCGGGTTTTGCTGACATGAACATGTATCAGCTGAACCTAGTTTTCTTTTCAGAGCCAAGCGATACTTTACGTCATCTCAGCTGTTGATTCTATATAAGGCACAGATTCGACCTGCTTTGGAATATTGTTCCCATGTATGGGGACCTGCGCCCAAACATTCGTTGCAGATATTGGATAGTGTGCAAAAACGGGCTATGCGTCTCATCGACCACCCGGAGATCACCCGCGATATCCTACCGCTGGCTCTATAAAGACAGGTTACTGACCTTTTTGACATATACTTCCGCGGGAGATGCTCCAAGGAGCTGAAAGACCTTGTTCCTGGAAAACTCATGTTTTGCCGCAACACTAGGCTGGCAAGGAGTTCTCATCATATGGCGGTACATTTAGTGAACCCTCGAACCTCTCTCTATAAGAGTTCCTTTGTTTACAAGGTCGTTGAGCTGTGGAACTTGCTTCCATCCAACATCTTTCCAATATCCTACAATTTTGCCTTCTTCAAGAAGCGAGTTGACAGACACCTCAATTCTTCCCAGGCGACCACTCATGTGGTGTAACAGGTTCGCCTATTTCTGGGAAGCGCGCATAAAAAAAGCTTCTGCCATAATAATGGATATAAATTATTATCATATAACTAACATTAAACATATATAATTGTTATGAAATTATATAAATGAATTAGAATATAGGCATAGGTATAGCCCTATCAACCTGATAACAATATACTAATTAGTGCTTCTCTTCTTCGTAAAATCCAGTCTACCCATCGAAGTCAAGTAATATCGAATCGTTGTATTATTTGATGAATATTAAATCCACTAGATTGGTAAAAATTCAGAAAATTACTTGAGAAGTAATATTTTATTTCTTGTGAAAAAATTATCCTATCAACCAGGCAAATCCACGATTGATGTACTACACTTTCTTGTCAGAAAAGTGAAAGGGGCACTTGAGGCTGAAGAAATAGCCCTCATTCTATTTGGACGTATAGAAGAAGCGTTCGACAATACATACTATACACTCTCAGTATTGGTGCCAAAAGCAAGGAACTTGAAACAGCTACCATGAATTGCATAAAAATGATCGGGGGCTGCGTCATAATGGTTACCTCAGACACTGAATATTGGTTACAGCGGTGAGGTGGTTTCCACAAAGAGGTGTCTCTACTATGATTAAAAGTTATTGATGCACTGCAGGCAAGGCTAAACAATGCAGAGAGAAGTATGATGGTATCATAAAGAAACTAATGCAAAAAAATGTGAATGTTTTGAATGAATCGTATTTCTTTCTCAGTGAAACTACCTTGATTTCATTAACAAAACGCAGAATCCTGAAAGCAGAAGCTCCAACTTTGATTGGTCAAATTTAAGAATTCATGAATGAAGTTGAATATTTGGGGGTTACTCTAAATATAAGAACTAGAATACGTACATTGATGAAACACCTTCCAGAGGAAGGACATTTCACAGAAAGACCTGGGGCTATCCAAAGATAACCTATGAGTTGTATACCATTCTTATGAAACCCATCGTCACATATAAATTATTCACATGCTGGGCGAAGACAACAGATTATCACCCTTAATAAGAGACCACAGCGTTAAGTGTGTGAACTGAAAACAACCCCCACCACTTTTTTCACATATAATTGGAAAACGAGGATTCAATGGTTACATTACGGCTACAAAAAACGAAGCAAATAGCACCTGGTTATCTGAAGTATGACTTTTATATCTCCTTTGAAGCCGTCATAGAAAACAGCAAGGGAAAAAATAATTCAATTGGAATAGAGATCCTCCCATATAGTAAACAGATAATTGTCATCACTTCCTTAAGTGACCTTCTGGCGAGTGCTTGCCTGCAAATCAAAAGAAGGTTATGCTATTAAAACCATTCCTGTAGGTCTGAAACCGATCTGAAATCTGAAAATAGCACACTCAGCAGAAACTTAAAGAGTAACAAGAACTTAGCAAATAACCAACAATGAAGGAAATTTCAAGGTTTTATGGAAACCGAAAAGTTGGGCGACTATTATCCAACTTCTTGATCTATCTAACGATAAAATGGCCAGTTCTCTAACAGGGCATTTCACACTAAGATACTATCTCTTAAAAAAGCCAATTGGCAAACATGAACATGTCGAAGGTGCTCATTCGCTGCAATTGAATCGCAATTGCTCTTAATGGACATACAAATTTCGGCGGTAAAATACCACAGCCAAGCTAAGTGAAAGCAAGAAAATTCAATTTTATGAAAGAACTAAATCTATTGGAGAAAATCAATTCAGGGTTATGAGCAAAGGATTAACTCTGGTTGCAGTTCACAAAAGATCCAGATCCAAACGGTCTCTTTCACTGTAATTAAATACAATGTAATCCCGAGATACTTCTATTTAAAGAACTAAAATCTTCTGTTCCACTAGTTTAAAATAGTTGAAGTTGCACTGAAGTTGTGTTACAGAGGTGGAAGAAGGGAGTAGTCGAGCTCATATCGCCTTATATGATATCGCTCATTTATTTTTGAAGCATTCTACAAAGTTAATTTGGATGAAATGAATCACATCAATGAAGTTCTCAAGAGAAAATGATTTCTTGAAAATTTTTATTGTCCGAACTCTGTTTCAGGTGATTTCAGGTGAAGTCCTGAAATCTAGTTCTGAAATTTTTGTTCTGAATAGTAGCAGCAATATTGAGACTATTATATATAGTTTCCCTTATTAGTCAAAATATAAAAGTGATACACATTTCAGATAACAATTATTCCTAGCATAATATCTTGGTAATACTTAATTCCTTAATATAATCAAACCATGTTATGCCGAGCGAATATAGAGCAGCCTGTCTACCTCAGGGCTATAGACTGACATTTTGCGGTGATACGGGTTGACAGATCTATAGTTTGGAATTATAACGGATAATGATAAGAATCTAGTTAGTTATTCATTCAATGTGGCTATAAACTCAAGAAATCATCTTCTTCATTAGTTGGAATGTTTGGATTTATTTCAATAAGAACAAATCAAAGTTCAACTAATGAGACGCAAAAAATTACTGATCCAGCGTGTGTGTTTATAAGCCATTCTAGTAATTGAGAGGAGCCTAGGAAATTTCAATGTTTCGTTGTTGGTTTGTATGTTGTCTCATTGTCGTGTTTACCCGCGCCTGTTCAGAACACTTAGCGGTCATAATGGCGTTTTTTCAGCTTGGTACTCGGGAATGTATGCCATCACATTTAGTTCAAAGGTGAAGTTATTATGAATAGAAATAAATATGTGATTAAAACTCTGATTGAAATTGAGTGCTAATTCTTACATATTGAGTACATTATTTTCAGTTGGCAGAAGATGAGCAGTTGTGTGTGATGTGCCACATCATTTGAATCCCTCAGACTTTTTCTTATGGATAATCTCAAATCGAAAGTTCATATCTTACTATCTGAAAGTTTGGAAGAGCCGCAGAGTAAAATCATCACCGAATGCGGATTTTTCGAATAAAAGAAGAGAATTCGATTAAATTTCATGGAGAAATGCGTTCTTCTTCTGTTTTTCCATTTGTGAAAAATTCCATTCTATGACCAAAATTCCTACTACCAAATTATTTAGAATGAATTAAGTACATTTTTCTATTTTTTGCATATCTCCATACCCTTCGTCCTCTTAAAACTGGCTGCAAACCGAATCTCAGTTCGAACAATAGTGCATTACTCATTATCCAATAGAACATGTTTTTGTGCCCAATGAAGACGAAGTGCACGATTGCCTCTGTTTAGGAGTTAATATCTCAAAGGTTTCTGGGAGAATAAACTGCCATAATTATTAATTATGCCAGCTTTCCATAAATAGGCGAACCAGTTACACCACATGAGTGGGCGCCTGGAAAGAATTGACGTGTATGTTCACTCGCTTCCTGAAGAGGGCATAATTGAAGGATATTGGGAATATGTTGGACGGAAGCGAGTTCCACAGCTCAACGGCTCTGTAAACAAAGGAATTCTTATAGAGAGAGGTTCGACGGGTCGCTAAATGTAGCGCCATATGATGAGAACGCAGATGTAAGCGGCTGTAGACTTCTGAAACACGAAAACAGGGTACAAGCGTCTGCAAAACCGAAGATCTTGTTCTCTGTAGATGACAGAAGGGCGTTCATCTGCAACAGAAACAAGGTTTGCGAAATAATGGACCCATGAGGTACTCCTGGAAACAGTCAGATGTTATACCATCGACCACAATGTGTATTGAACTATTTGAAAGAAACTACTCATCCAACCCCGCAATTTTTCGGTAAGCCCATATGCAGCAAGTTTATTCAACAAGGCTGCATGCAAAACCCCGTTCCAAGGCTTTGGAGATGTCGGAGGCTATTGCTGTAGATTCCCCATACTTTTCCATCGTTGATATACAAACGAGAGCCCGTCTCATAGTGCAAACTCTGAACTTGATTTCTGCCATGAAAGAATTTGTAGGTGCAATGTGCAGTGGAATTGCGTTAGATAAATTCAGCACAGAATTCTTCGAGAACAAGAGAGCAAAGCTCGGTTTTCTCTTTCGGAGATGATGGTATAATTCCATCTCCTCTAACAACAGGCGAAAGCGCAGATTTGAAGGAATTGGCACTGACAGTCTTCGCCATGGACCAGAACTGTCTAGTCGCGCTTGACTGTTCAAGGAGTTTGATAGTTACCCCTTCGTTGAAATTGCCCTTTTCTCTTGCAGTTGTTGTATGCGTTACGTATTCCTACAAAGGTTGTTCGTGGATTAATCTTCCATGACTTGTAAGCTTTGTTCGTGGGTACAGAAGCGCTTTCGCAGTCTTTGTTGAACCATATCTATTGTGCTGTTGTTTTTTTCATGGAATGAGGGATGTAGAAATCCATTTCTGCATGAATGATTTCTGTTACAGGTTCAGTGCACACATTGATGTCAGAATCTGAAAGGCAAACAACTGAATGGAAACCACGAAATGAATTTCACGAAGCTCATCCTAGTTAGCACGGTTATAGTGCAAAATGCGTCTGGGTGGTTAAGTTCTTGGTTTAGCGGCAGCACAATGGTTCCAGTAGCAGATATAAGGTTGTGGTCTAAGTTGCTTATCGGTGCTGAGACATCCACTCCTAAATCATCTGGATCTGAAATCAAGAAAAGTCCAACGTGTTCGGGAAGTCGGTTGGGTGATCAGGTATTCTTGTTGGTTTGTCTTCCCGTTAAATCTATTCTATTGGAGTGGTGGATCCAGTTGGTGTTGTGAACGTTGAAGTCACCCAGAACAATGATCTCAGATGCCGGATGATGTGTCTGAATTCAATTCACCTTATCACCTAGATACTGTAACAGTCTAGGGAAGAGGATATTGTTTGGCGAGCGATATAGACAGCGTAAGAACGGTGTTTTATCCTACAAACACTTTAAACCACGCAAGGTCGAAATCGTCGTCTTCTTTAGTGTCCTGTCTCTGGCATGCAACATCCGATCTGGCGAAAACACAGAGGCCCCTTATAACCTAAATATCGTATGTAACTCATACAAATTAAATCGTAAATACGTTGTGTCGGTTGTTTGACTTATTTGGGTTTTGAGTAGGGCCAGCACATGGGGTTGTACGTTTTGCAGATGCTGGTGGACTTCATCGACATTCACGTTGTTGTGCCTCAGTCCTCTGAATTTGCAGAACTGTAGCAAGAGTTTGCTTTCTCTGGAACATGAATGAATGAGTGAATTCGCCAGAGGAGTGTTCGACTTATCCGCATCATGAACTTCTCGAGGCAGCCCCCTTGGAGATCCGAATGGGAGCTCATCATGCTTCGTTGTCAATCCTTCCAACCCTGGTAACCGGATCATGCGCCAGATCCCGAAACACAGGTGACCTATAGCTGGATGTGGTAGTATCACACCGGGCAATGGAGGTGAGGCCGCCTGCCAACTCCATCCTAATCATAGAAGAAGTAAAAACTAAGGAGAAAATGCCAAGCAGATGGAGAGAAGCGTTGATATGTCCCTTAGATAGGACATATGAATGGAGATATAACTGACTGCCAAAACTACAGAGGATGTTTCTTTTGGATGTAATGTACAAGACAACTACGACGGATGTATGATAAATATTCGTGGAATCGCTTCTTTCTATTTTCTATGATTAAACACCTTATAAAAACACAATGCACACACAACGAAAATTCTCAGAACTTTTTCTGTGCGAAAAAGTCAAAATTATATGAGCGTCATTTGCATGAAACAATATGCACTGAGATGCCAGATTTATGAACAAACAACTATTCGTTTTGTTGAAACTATAATGCGTCGTTTCATAAAGATTTGGTTAATTAATTCTGCTCATACTATTCCAAGATCGTATCTTTCACATGATTTGTCTTCGTATGACTTTTGGTTGCTCTAAAAGTGGAAAGAATATTGGTGGTTATCATTATGAGACGCAGGTGTTGCTTTCATTACGCCTATCCTTCAAACTTGTTTGAATGTGAATTTTAAGCAGTTTCTTCAAAACAAATTGAAGAGAAATTGTACAATACGGGAAAATGGTTAGTTTAGATTGTGCCAATCATGTTTTTTTCTTGTTATTCCTTCTGAAGATTTTGTCATGTCTAGTAGTAAAGTTTGCTAGGGTCTCTTTACTCATAGTTGTTCTAATATCTACGCACAAGGACCATGAGTAATTCTTGCTTTGAAAACATTAGCTTTGATGTTATTTTCAATAGTGTTCGATATCTCTTGGCTTTGAATTTCGTTACAAATGTAGTTTTCTGACGCCTTCTCATGCCTATTAGCCTATTTTCTGGAGTCTTTGTTCATAGCCCATCTAATATGTTCGCTCAAAGATTCTGGGAATATACCATACCCTGAGTAGTTATTTTGTTCAAAACCATTAGTTTTGTTGTTATCCAATAGTCTTCGATACCTCTTGGCTTTTTTCATGTTTTCAAAGAGAATAATGTGGAAACCCAATGAAATTTAAATATAAATAAAATGGAACAGTTTTTCTGACTGATTTCCATAATGTTTATGTTAATCCACACGACCGGCTTTGACAGTCACGTCATTTTCAAGTGTCTGGTACTAACTATTATGAGAAAGTATATGTTAACTATACCTATTTTAAATGTGGAGTAGTCTAGTTGACTATTGGGAGTGGTGGGTTTAGTTTCCTAATTTTCAAACTTTCCAACATTATTATTATCTAATATTATGTGATTTGTTGATTCAATGTATTCGAAAACTGCGGATTGGTTATCTGAGAAGAGATGTTTCTTGAATCTCGATTCAAAGGTTCAACCTGTTTGTTCTACGTAAGCTGGGCATTCATTGTATTCAGTTCTGTATATTCCAGAGTGTTTGAATTTATTAGTAGTTGGCGTTGTATTAATAAAACTTTTCTTTTGTTGGGACCAGTAGAGAAGGAAGTTGTTAAATTGAATTTAGAAGGGAAATTGCTGATGTTATTGGAGAGGGGATTAATGTAGGACACGCGTTTTTATTTTCTAGTTTGCTTATAATGAAATATTGTATCTGCAAAATTTTGTTTTTGCATTTAATAATACTATGTATATGGGAGAGTGAGAAATTATTATTTGATGCAGTTTTCTTATTGATATTGATTTCCGTATCAAAGTCTGTTATGGATGGGCGAGTGAAAAAGGCCTTATGAATCATTGAATTATAAGCGGCTAATTTATGTGTAATGTAGTTGAGAGAATCCATTGGGACTGTTGAATATTTGAACGTTTCTCTTCTATATATGTTAGAGGTGAGATTTTATTGAGTTTAGTGATGTTATAATATGTCTAGGAAATTTATTGTTGTGTTAAATTGTAGCAGTGAAGGTTTTTTATTCCACATTTTATCTAGAAAATGTGAAAACTGGTCTATTTGTTTTTTCAAGTCTTGAAAACCCATAAGAATAATATCAACGTATTTGCTTCAAAAAATAATATGTTTTTGTACTAGCTTATCATTCATTATAGATTTATAAATATTGTTCATGAATATATCTGCTAATAAGGGCAGAGTGGGGATCTCATGGGAAGTCCCGAGCTTTGTTTCTTTAGTTCAGAGTGGAAATAATTTTGTGACAAACAGCTCTCCAGAAGATTAATAAATTATTCTATTATGTGTGGTGAAGTATTATTTCAGCTTTCATTACTTAGAGGCGAACATCTAGTGGTCCCTAACAATTTATTATTTACTACAAAAAAAATAAATTTAAATAATCTGTAATATACAACTGAATGCAATGCATACCTTACAACTTAGGTAGAACAAAACAGGTGGAAATTTTAAATCTAAATTCAAAGAACTTCAGATAACAAATTTAGAGTTTTTGCCAAAATTAAATCAACAAATCAGATGATGATATTCGATAATTCGAAAATTCTCCACAAATGCAATAGATGAATGACAACGCATCTGTTGGATAGTTGGAAATTAACGAAATTTGTAAAAACGCACCACTATCAATAGTCAACTAGAATTAAATCACTTCCGACTACTCAATATTTGAAGAAGGTATAATTAGCACATACTTTGAATGTATGAATCTGTCGAAAACAATCATTGTGGAAATCAGACCAAAGTGTTTCGTTTTATTTATATCAAAATGAATTTCCTCAAAATGAATCCATCAACAATATCATTAATCAAACGAAAATTGGCATGTTACACATCTATATTAATAGAAAAAACCTACAAAACTGAGATATTCATGGACTTACCAGCTTGCTCTGAAAGAATACAACCGATGCCTATGATTTAACAGAAAAAAATAAGACTGGCGTTAAGAAACAGTAAGGACTAGCGTAAAATGAAAATGATACGTGAATGGGATAAAGTGAACATTTTGATTAGTCAATTCAGCTCTTCTTTAAAATGAAATATCATATAATATCTTCATCATATTAATGATGATGAAAACCAATAAATAAATCAATGAAATGAATATATGATTCATTAATGTTATTGTTGAGAAAAATCTCTAGTAATGATTTGATTGAATTTCTCTAGATTCTTGTTCAATAATATATTCAACCAATAATCGAATTGTAACAATGTATCTCTAAGATAATTTGTGGAATAAATTCGGTGTGCCATTTTGATATCGATAAATCCCTCTTTGGCTTTGCCCCTTTAGCTCCTACCTATAGTTGAAAACCTTTACATTGCAAGCTGTCGGCAAGCTGTGCTTTAAAAAAGCACAAGAAGCTAATACGTTACTAAAAGCTGATGTATAATATTACTGCTATGTTTTCTATGTACTCAGCACCTTCGAATTGAAACAAATGAGATTTCATTTCGTATGCCCTGATTATTATTTCTATCACAATGAATTGGAAGAATTGTTGTAGAAATTCGTTGAAGAAATATATGAAATGATTTTTAAGAAAAGAAATATGAAAAGCCTATAAACAACATGCAGTAACAACATTTTCTACTTACATGCAAAGATTCGATAAACCACAATCACAATGAAAAATAAAGATGCCAGGTGATATACTGTATTTGTTCTTTCTTCATCTTAGATAAAATTACAATCACTTATCACATGACATATTTATTTTGTTCATGATTCTAGACTGTAGGTGATATCTGTGAAGAAGCATGCGCAAGCTTTTTCAGATTGTGACTCAGTTTTCTTTCAAAAGGGAATTGGTATAGGAAAAGAAAGGATGATATCATAGTTTTTCAATTTTCAAAACGTTACTCATACATATCGGCTCTATTAAAAATTCTTGAGTTACATCATTCTGAAAGTTATTTAGAGGAAAAATTTAGTTAATACATGACAGATTGTTGTAAATATACAGGAAATACCATTCGCTCTGGTGGCTCATTCATATACATAACACAAGACAAAATAATGAATGATCATATAGAATATAGAATATAAAGTTATATGAAAATCTAACAGAACATGAACAAACTTCAGTATATAATCTTTTGTATTAGCTAGTGTTGATTGGGAGTATTCTGTCAAACACCAAAGCCTGAATAGGTCAGCAATTTCATTCCCTATCGAAATTACTGAATTTTTAAATTTTTCATAAAAATTCGATCTGCAAGATTTTCAGTGATCAAATTTTCTCTATTTCGTATTTATTAAATATTGAAAACTAAGATCAGCAACTATTTTGCCTTTTGAAACTAATCTTTCATACTAGTCTAATTTATATCGTAAGAAGTTACTTATGGTGATTTTCAATTATTAATTCATCATTTGAGAGTTGAGTTTTAGCAATTTTGTTTCTAAACATAGTATAATCGGATCAGTATTTTATGACTAATTACATCTATTTCGGTTGTTGATTTTTGAATATTTTTGAGGAAAAGTAGGAATTAACTGCTTAAAAGTTTTCTGGTTATTTAATTGATATCTCTCATAACGTTCTCGATGGTAGGAGATTGTATGAGGACAATAACGAATGAAAATATATTAGGATAAGATTAATTGTTACAGAAATCTTATAGATCATACACAAACTATAGAATATAATTTTTTGTATCAGCTAGTGTTGCTCGGAAGTATTCTGTTAAATGACAAATTCTGAATAGATCAACAACTTCATTCTCAATCGGCAATGATTTTCACTACTGATTTTTTATCTTTCATAAGAAATTAGATTTTAAAGATTTTTTATAATCAGATTTTCTTATTCGTATCAATTAAATATTGATAACTTGAAATTAATCTTTCATTATGTTCTAATTCATATCATAAGAAATTAGTTATGTAGATTTTAATTATTAATTCATCATCTAAGAGTTGAGTTTAGCAATTTTGTTAACAAAGTATAATTTCTACCAATGACATTTACTTTCGTTGTTGATTTTAGAATTTTCTTGAGAGAAATGTTAAAATTAAGTGTTTAGAAGTCTTCAGGTTATTACCGATGAAATTTATAGCTGTTGATGATTTTAACGTTTTCTTGAAAAAATTAAATGAAATACTTTGAAGATTTTCAATTATCTGATTTTTTCTCCTATTACTCATCGAAGGATTGCATCAATTGCTAAAACATCTTATCCAATTGGATTAGCTATTCTATTTTCTATTCTGTATATTTAGATTTTAACTTTCATGAAGAATAAAGTTGGGTTAGAATTTCGAAGTCGTTGTCATAACTCAAAATGGATGAGCAATTTTATTGCTTATTGAAACTGGTCCTGATTGAATATTCATTCGAGTTTTTCGTAGGAAAAAAAGTGATCTTCAAATTATCTCATCTCTTCTCTTGAATAATTATATGCTGTCAAATTTCAAATAAATATGCAATTCTATTGTCTGTTGAAATAATTTCACTTTTTCCGAAAGAAATAAACACAAACTGAAATATTTTCTTAAGTGTATGATTTCTTCATATAATATAATTACTGATTTAAAGCAGTCTTTGCAATAATACAATAATTTATTGAAATCAACTTTTTTCCAAGTTTCGTCATATTAAATAACTTCAAATGCCATCATAAACGTTTTCTGCATTGTATTACTTGACAAAATCTGAACTGATTAGCAAATTGAACGTCCTATTAATTTTCTACTGATTATTTTATTTCCTTTTCATTGGAGAAAATATATGATTTGAACTTTAAAGTTTCTCAAATATTCGTTCCTTTTTGAATAACTTAGGGTTCATTCGAAACATTTAATTAGTTGCTGATCCTATGTAATTTCCCATTGAAATTAATCTTCATTGAGGCTTTAATTTTTTCATTGAAAACTAATATAAATCAGTATATGAAATTTTCAAGCATTATTTTTTTCTTTCATACGAACTAAATTTATTCATCATCAATAATTACTGTATCTTTTATAGAAATTAGTCAAATTAAGGATTTTAAAGTTCTATATTAAATAATGCCTTCAGAATATTGAGTGTTGATTAGTTTTGGAAAAATGTAGAGCTCAGTGATTTTATCGCAGAGGAAAAGAGTCTTTACTGATGATTCAGTCCTTGTCTGAGGCATCAGTTGCAACTGCAATACAGGAGTTTGCTAACCAATAAACCATATACCTGAATACTTCCTTTTTTAACATATAAAAACATTCTATTGCTGATTTGTAATATTTCAAGTCGAATGTTTTCATATTGAATTATATACTGGGATGTAGCTTGCACATTTTCAAATAAAAGGTATGAGCCGATATAACCTGTAACCCTAGAGGAAAGGACAGGTGAGGATTAGAAAGGATTTATCAGGTTGCGGAAGCAGAGGCGCCGCGGGTCGGTCATGCGCATTGCCAAGCAAGCCCGAAGCGGGTTACCTTAAAGATGAGATTGCTTTTGGTGTGCCCGGACTTGTTCAGGTCCGAACTGAGGCGCCCCCTCCGTTCCGTTCGCTTTTTTTGGAGATTCTGCAAGATCTAGAAAAAGCGAAGAACACCAGGTAATAGAGAAAGCGTGACCCGCTGGTTTCCAGGAGAACGACTTAAATAGAATTCATGAGAGAGTCATAGTAGTAACAAAAGTAAAGAACAGTAATTCTCGAAATAGTTTACAGAACAGTGACAGTACGGTGCAGTGCCAAGCAATAAGGAAACAGCAGCGCATGCGGGCAACTAGCTATGAGTATAATCATCACATAGAAGGAAAAAGTAAGAGGATTCAAAGAAAAAAGTTTTATATAATGTAGAAGCGCACGACGTAGTTGACTTAAAATAATTGAGAATATTCGTTTTTATTCGTTTCAAAAATTTTTTTAGTGAGTAATGTGTTATTTATGTTGGAAATGTATGTTAAAGTGATTTGTGTAAATAAAAAATGTGTGGTTTTTTTATGAATTCTTGTATTTTCTTGAATAAATATTAGAGAAAAAATGGATACTTATATTAATAATTGTATATAATCAGGGTGGGGTGTTCACCTTGAGAAAAATTATATCTCGGTTAGAGAAAAGTATCAGGCAGAAGTCGTAGGGCACAAAAGGGACCGTTAAAAGGTCCCTGAACTACTTCCGATTCAAACCCGTGTTTTCAACGATGAATAAATTCCTTCAGGAACGTTCATTTTTCATTACAAAATAAACACATTTTGTTTCTAAAATTTTTCTTTTCAACTCATATTAGACCTGAAAAATGTCAAAAAGAAACAAGAGTTGAACACTGTAGCTTGATGGGATCATTCTTTCCAGAGAAATGCTTAGTAATAAAGTTGAAGGGTGAAAGAAGGGCTATCTCTATAATTTCAATTTCTGGGGACATGAGGGAGGGCCCCATTAAAAATTTTAATTTTACTTTGAATGACCTTGTGGACAAGGCAGATATCGCTTTCAAGGTCATCTAAAGATAACTCTTCTTTTACACTACAATTACAATATTAAGCATTTCTCTTCGAAGAGTTATCCCAACAAGCACCAGTGTTCATCAAGATTCTCTGGTTTTGTCCTTCATGAACATTTTTTGACCAAATATGGATTGACAGAAGTAATGAGTGTTCATTTTTTGCTTTTCAACCTAATTCCGTGATAAAAAATGAAAGAAAAAATTAACCGTTTAAAACAGCACTTTCGGTTTGACCGGATGTTATATGGAACCTTCAGTGGCCCTCTTCGGGCCTAACAAAACAAATTTCGTCTGAAACATTTTCGAAAAATCAAGTCCAACTGAGATATGATTTCGTCTTAAGATGGACGCCCTACCTTGTATGGGTTAATATTCTGTTGAATAACGATCATTCATTTTTAGATTATATCTTTGATCAATACGTTTTGATCACATTCAAACATTTGTAATTATGTGGTTTTGTAAGTATCCACAAAAGCCAGTAAAAAAGCACAACACGTAATTTTGAAAAATAATTTTGAAATAGAGATGGATGATGCTGAATTTCTGAATTTACAGGGTGAGAAAACTAAAGGCAATATGGAAAATCTGAAAGGACATTTTGAAATGGTAGTAAATATGAATGAATAGGGTTCATTGTGAGATGAGTTTGAAAGTTTTTTCAATTCCGCAACAAAAATGACTAGATAGTGAAAATAAAATATAGATTTAGCCTAATACTTGGATAATATTTAATTTTATGGAAAATACTAGAACAGGTCTATTTTGCTTTCTTTTTCTTTGATAAATGATGAAACCAGTAGAAAATAAGATATCGAAATTTTCATTATATAACAAAATGTGGTTTGTAGTACTTTATCACGAAGCTCTTGTTTTATTCTGTACATTCCTAGATTTTGTGCGACTCTGTCGTGCCATTTCAAAATAATTATTGTCTAATTCTGAAATTTCCCTAAATGTAATCCCAGAATAAAAACTACTTGGTCAGTCAGAAATATCCCTAAAGTATTAATATCAAGAAATGAAACAAACCAACAACGCAACAAATACAATTATGGGGTGTGAATGATGTGATAATTATATTAAAGTGTGGTTGTATACCGGGTGTCCACGCGAGATGGGACATTAAAAGTATATGGAGAAAAGAATGACCAACTGGTGAAAACTGTTTGTTGTTGTCTTGAATGTTATTCGAATTGAGTTCCGAAAAAATGTTGTGGCACCTCCGGTTATACCGGAACTTGACACCATCTTTGTTATTTAAAATGGCGTAATGTATGTCTCAATTTTTTTTATTGTAGAAAATTGAATTCTGAACAATTTTTCCAATATCATTGCCACCTGAAATCAACTGAAACGAAGATAAGAATTTTTCAGTCGTAATTTTGGGATTTTTGGCTGTCTCTTAGAAGGCATCATAAAACTACTGAAGATAATTCAATATAGATTATTTCTAGCTCGTTGTAAGTGAAGTGGCTCATTCAGCAGAATTTAATGCATTTAGGGGCTTCACGGTACACAGGGTTTTTTCAAAGCATGTGGCAAATCGTAGTACATTCAAAGGTGGGACATTCTTTTACAATTTGGACAAAAATTGACCGACACATTTCAGATTTAACTGAAACTTTTCTTACAGGCTCTGTATCGAAAAAAAGAGATAAGTGTAAGAGAATTCTTTTATTTTCGATATTTTGAAGAATAAACAAGATCGAAAAATCGTAAATTTGAAGATTTTTCGATAATAGCCTATTTTTCAAAAATTCATAACTACGGTTCTACTCGAGCTAAAAAATCCCTTTTTTTTTCATTTTGAAGGAAAAAAACAAGCTTCAAGGAAAAGATACTTTTGAACGAAATTGTCAAAAAATTCAGATTGTTATTAACAATTTAAATGTTTAAATCGGTTTTTAACATTGGCCCCTCCCATGAATAAACCTTTTACTGTTTTTATCGTATACTGCGTTAAATTTTTCATCGAAAACGGTCTTAAAAATGATGGAGAAGTTATTTTTACTGTAAGAAAAAAATTAATTAATTTAGTGCCTTACGTCACATCGACACCTGGGCCCCATACGACTCATATTCTTGTTTTACACCGTTTATCGCTTAAATACAAATAATTGCTCATTTTTTTTCAATTGAAAAACATATTTCACTAACCAAGAAGATGGAAAAATAGAAAAAATAAATAAATGAATAAAGACAAAATATTTTTAATAAAATAGTATGAAATTTCAATGTTAAATATTAATGTAAGCAATCAAAATATTATCTAATATTCCTTAAAGATTTTGAATTAACAGCTGAGTTATCGAGGTTAGAGTAAAGTCGTTTTGTAGTTTGTTTAAAAAATGGAAAAAAACGAGTTTCTTGTTCTGATAGAACAT
The DNA here is from genome assembly GCA_013387265.2 of Cryptolaemus montrouzieri. Lineage (NCBI taxonomy): Eukaryota > Metazoa > Arthropoda > Insecta > Coleoptera > Coccinellidae > Cryptolaemus > Cryptolaemus montrouzieri. The sequence goes on along the minus strand of JABFTP020000185.1, from coordinate 45,761,754 downwards.
TGTTTTTTAATGGGTAAAAACACCGTGAAAGCGAAACAATGGATTGAAAAATGTTACCCGGACTCTTGTCCATCAAAAGCAACGATTTGTCGGTGGTTTGCCGAGTTTAAACGTGGTCGTACCGACACAAATGATGTGGGACGGTCGGGTTGACCTGTGGAAGCCGTTACACCGGAAAATGTGAGTGAAGTAACAGAAATTATAATGAAAGATCGTAAAGTGAAGCTCCGTGAGATTGCTGAGATGACCAGATATCATATGGAAGTGTATTTACTATCCTTCATGAAAAATTTAGCATGAAAAAGGTTTTTTCCAAGTGGGTGCCGCGATTGCTTTCGATGGAATAGAAACAGCAACGAGTCGAGGATTCAGAAAGCTGTTTATCGCTATTTACTCGCAACAAAAAAGATTTCTTGCGTCGTTAAGTGACCATGGACGAAACATGGATACATCACTACACTCCAGAGTCGAAGCGGCAGTCATCTGAGTGGCGCACAGCTGGCCAAAGCCGTCCGAAACGTCATGGCGTCAGTTTTTTGGGATACGCATGGCGTGATTTTCATTGACTACCTCGAAAAAGGTAAATCGATCAACAGTGAATATTATATTGACTTACTGGTGCGTTTGAAGGAGGAAATCGCAAAAAAAACGACCGCACATGCACCCTGCCACAAGTCAATGAAAACAATGGCAAAATTGAACGAATTTGACTTTGATCTGCTTCCCCACGCCCCATACTCGCTAGATTTAGCTCCCAGTGACTACTGGCTCTTTGCTGATCTTAAAAAAATGCTCCAGAGAAAAAGATTTGGCTCAACTGAGGAGGTCATCGCTGAAACTGAAGCTTATTTTGAAGCGAAAGATAAAACTTTTCTATAAACATGGTATTGAAAAATTGGAAAAGCGTTGGAACCATTGTATCACCCTTAAAGGTGATTATGAAGATGAATAAAAAAAAATTTTGCAAAAAAAATTTTGTTTTCATTGTTAGTCTCGGGACTTATTGAGCCATGTTAAGATTACCTATTTTTGCACACACCATTTTTCGCGCGAGTACCTTGAAATTCGCAGGTTATATGACCGGAAATATTTCAAGTGATGCATTTCGATCTCTCAATACAAAGCCCATCTCAAAATCTTGATCAGAGTAATTCTGATGAGAATACCGAGAGAAAAAGTGCGAAATCAAGTACTATTTAATGAGATTGAATCTGACTTCTCGTTTTTGTTCTTTTCTAGTAGGTATTCTCGATTACATCAGTTACTTGTCAGGAGAGTCATCTTCGAATCACCAGAGATACCTCGCTGGTAATTCGCTGGAGGAAGCATGTCGATTTTTTTTCTGGAAGGTGTAGGTACTTTTCAGAATATTGCCAACCCAAAATACCATGGACGTATTTTTAATTATGCTGAAAAATATCAGAGGTTTAACAAATGATATTCGAAATATTCTGTCTCAGGATAATTTGTGGATTCCAAAACGTTTAGATCTGAAATCAATAACAATTCGAAGATGGCTCTCCTGATAAGTAACTCATGTAATAGAGAATACCTATTAGAAAAGAAGAAAAACGAGAAGTCAGATTCAAACCACTTCAATAGTAATTGATTTCGTACTTTTGTTTTCTCTCGGGCTTCTGACCAGAATTACTTTGAGATGGATCTCGTATTGAGAGGTCGAAATGCATTATTTGAACGATTTCCGGTCAAGTAATCTGCGAAAAATCGTAAGTTTTTGGATAACTCGAAAACGATACATTTTAGATATAGGGAAAGCTACAGCAGATCGATACCTATTAATGTTTCAAGTTAAATAGTGTGTGCGAAAATAGGTAATATCACTTGAAAAAACGGACTTCTGTACCTCTGATTGAACTACGATTTTCTTCTTGCTTTGGAAACACTCTGTACATCGTAAAGCTTCTAAATGCATTGAATTCTGCTGACTGAGCCTCTTTTCTTACAACGAGCTAGAAATAATCGATATTAAATGATCTTGAGTATTTTTATGATGCCTTCTGACAGACAACCAAGAAACAAAATTACGATTGAAAGATTCATATCCTCCTTTCGGTTGATTTCAGGTGGCAATGATATGAGAAAAATGATTCAGAATTTAATTTTCTACAATAAAAAAAATAGAAACATACACTATGCTATTTGAAATAACAAAGTTAACTTCCGGTATAACGGAAGTGCCACAGCGTTGAAAATACTTTCGGAATTAGGAACTTAGTTCGAATAACATGTAAGAACAAAAAAATCTCCAATCGGTCATTTCTTTCTCCATATAGTTTCAATGCCCCATCTCGCGTGGACTCCCTGTATACTTATGACGTCAGTGAAGTTTTCGAACAAATCCACCTAGGTCAATTTCGGAATTCACCATTTGCAAAATTTTGAAATGATATGAAAAACATGTTTATTTCAAAATTTCCTCAAAAAGTCGAAGATCGATGACAATATGCACTTCGAACTGGCGATTGACAAAAATCCCTATAATGTCAGGCGGCAACTAATACTTGGTACGGAAAAAGTCATATGCCTTTTTATATCATGACAAAATGAGCATTGTACAACAATCAAAAAGTAACCAGATTGTGACTGAGATAAGAATTTCATCTCAAATAATTTATTTCCGGAAGAAGCAACTTCTTACGATATTGGTCCACATGAACACATTGGATTCAAGATGCTCACTGCCCATCACCTCAAAAAATTAATGCATGTGCCGGCATATCGAAAAGCAGAATTACCAGATCATTTAAGAAAATATTTAGGTTGAAACATTTTTGATTTTTTTCGATTTGACTTCAGTGTATTTTGATACAAAAAATAATCTCTATATGATAATTAGAAAATATTTCGATTTGACGTTTCCAGGAAAATGGATTGATCCAAGATCAGTCAGTGAATGGCCATACATGTTACTTCATATGACTCGTCCGGACTTCCTTTTGTTAGGTTATTTAATTTCTGTTTCATATGCCTATCCCAAAATTATCTTTATATTGTTGCCCGTTATGTCTAAAGTCTTGGGAAGAGTGATAACCGATGAGCTAATAAAATATCTCGAGTTATAGGGTATCATAAGTGATAGACAATACGGTTTCCGTAGACAACGATTAACTAGTGACCGTGAATTCGTTACGCACTTGTGGACATCAATAATCGAAGCAATAGCCGTTGACCTTGATATCTCAAATGCCTTCGACGGGGTTTGGCATGCAGCCTTGATGAATGAACTGATCGCATATGGAGTGTCTGAAAAATGGCTTGGCTGGATTAGTAGCTTTCATTTCAGTAGAACGATAAGGCCGGTTTTTGATGGTGTAACGATAGTATCTTTCCAGGTTAATGCAGGTGTACCCCAACCCAGGGCTCGATTCTCTCACCAACTCTTTGTTTGTTGCAGATTAATGATCTGTTCCACTACACTGGACCGTTTGGGCTAGCGGACGACTGTACTTTGCCGTCCCCATATTCTAGTCTGCGTCCTAAACTGCTGAAACTGTTGAGGAGTCACACTGATAAATATACCATTAGAGTATGTCACTGAATTGAGACATGGAAAAGATATCGAGAAAAGTCAGCAAGTTCTCGAGAAAAATAACTGCTAGAGAACCTCCTATAATTATGCAAGGATATCGAATTCAGAAAAGAACAAGTATCTACTCGGCGTTACAGTCAACACCAGAGTTTGGTGGCATGACTGTGTCAGCCATTCCCTTTCAAGGTACCCATTCTTTTTAATGAGGAACTAATACTAGTAAACCAAGTGAAATATCTAGGTGTGATGCTTGACGCCAAACTAAATTGGGACAATTACCCACCAAACATAATATATTGGTCATACGAGACAGTGTCTGACAACTGAGGCGGCCGTGAGGGCCTCTTTGAGTCTGTGGGAAGAAAGGTATGAGAAAGAACAGAAAACTAACTTCTGGACACTCTACACCCTCAACAAAATTAGAGAACTTAATCTTTTCACAAGAGGAGATCAAATAAGAGCCATCTACCACTTTAACGAACCCTTCAAAGTCGTCATTCCACCGAAAGAAATTTGGACCACGCCTTACTCATCCACCAGTGCCCTACCTGGTTTATGGACGGGTCCAAAACCGGAATGGGTACAGGTATCGGCGACCACGGCCCGAGGGCAAACATACATTTCTCTAGGAGACCATGTTACCGTAACACAAGCAGAAATATTTGCTATTCTCCGGTGTGTACAGGAATACCTACACAGGAATAACAGATACGCATACATCTACACATGCTCCGACAGCCAGAACGCCCTTGGACATCTGAAAGATACGAAGGTTAAGTCCAAACTAGTTGACGAATGCAAAGCATTCTTCGACAACTCAGTTCTACAAACAGAGTTACTCTGCTTTGGTGCCCAGCCCATCAGGGCATCGGAGGAAATGAGATAGCGCCTTGCCAAAAAGGAATAGCTATTAGACCGATAGGACCCAGAACCAATTCTGACCATCCCGTCGAAACAGGTGCTTTCTTTCTTTCGAAACTGGAACACCACCGAGGCCCTGAACTATTCGGCAGGCTTTTCGGGACAGGGACAATCAGAAAGGCTCATAAAGGGACCGCAATCAAAAAAGAGGATACATGAACTATTGTCTCTCGATAAAAAGTCTATTGGTATGGTAAGTTAGCCAATTGACGGGACACCAACTCAATAAACACCAACACGTCATGAGACCAATTTTAATTTTGATATAAATCTGTTTTATAAATCAATTTATTGGCCTTCTGCATTGCTACACCAATTTGCACGCACCAACAGGTTGTCAAGAGACTTCTCTATCTCCTTTTTTGGAATGGTCTAAAGTGAGTCGGATCAGGTGAATAGTGTGAATGTTGCAAGGCAATAATGTGATTTTTGATTGAACATTCTGTTACAACTCTTGAACGATGTGACGCGGCAATCTGGCCGAATGCGACGAATTCTTGACAGCAATAGCTTCATAACGCTCAAATAAAAGTCTCCCTTTACTGTCTGGTCGCGTGAAACGAATTCTTTGTGGATAATTCCTTTACAATCGTAAAAACAAATTAGCATAATCTTAACTTCTGACATCTCTACGCGACTTTTTCCTTTCGGTTTTCTTTCATCCAACGCCTCATTTCCGCACTTTGCCGCTTTTTTTCGGGTTCATACTGAAAACACTACTTCATCAGTCACAATCGTTTTCAAGAAGTTTGAGTGCTTCCGAGCACTTTTTATGCTCTTTGCTATGCTCAATTCGATTTATTTTTTTTTCATCAGTGAGTTTGTGTGGTACAAGCCTCGAATTAACCTTCATAAGACCCAACACTTCGGTCAAAATACGGTATATAGATGACTCAGGAATGCCTAACTCCATCTCAATAAATTTCACCGAGGATTTTTATTAATTTTGATTAATTCGTGCCCATTTTCGATGTTTTCTTTCGATATTCCAGTTTTGGAACGGTCGGATCTTTTGTCATCATTCAGGGTCTTTCTACCTGAATCGAATCGCTTGAACTACTCGTACACTTCCGTACGGGATAGACAATCATAACCATATGCAGTTAGTAGCATTGGGTTAGATTTCGTTTCGGTGATAGATTTACCAAACTAAACACAAAACTAAATTACAGTGTTTTGTTTGAAAGTCATTTTCCGACTGATGTACTAAACGCAGTAACAATCATGACGCAATAACTTAGCTTGTTTACAAATGTCAGAAATTTTTGACAGCTATCAAACTAGCTATCAACGGTTTCAATATAACGACAGATGACACAAGTAGTACTGTTTTTTTGAAACAGGTCTGTTGCTTTTGGAATGGAGGGTATGTAGCATGTTTATACCATTGGAAAGCTTTTATTTTACTTTTTCAGGAAGAAAAAACTTTACTCATCAGAACACATAAGTTGAAATCCAAATGAAAATAAAGGATATCAATAGTGAAAAGAAAATTATGTGTTTTCAATCAAACATAAATGAAAAATTTTATCTCGGTAAGTGCTCACAGTAATGATTACTTGATTTGGCTGAGTCGAAATACAAATTATTCTTTTTCATTTCGCTGAAAGATTTCTACTTTCATTTTGTATGCAGTAATCCAGATGCATTTATATGTTTAGTAGAGCATTTAGATTAAAATTGAATAATCCAACAAAGTAACTTGTCTTGGATAATGGTCCGGGGCACCATCTGGTTGTCAAATGTTTGGATAGACAACTAGCAAAGATAGTGATCAGAATAAGAAATTACTTTTGATAGTTAAAGTTTTATTTGCAAAAAATTCAAATAGGCCAATGAGATTTTCCCCAAAGATCAATACTATGAGCACTTAATTCTTCAATATGCCGACCTATATACTATGTTTTTGAAGTGACTGACTGTGAGCTTCAATAATCTAATGTGGATTTATTAGCACCAATATTAATTATTATGTCGGTTCATACTACCATTATGGTAACAATAGAATATTTGCAACTGAGTTTCAATTTTGAGTAGAAATTGGTTGCATAATTTCGCAGAATTGAAGTATTCATTCAGAACAATTTAATTATTACACGAAACTGACTTAGTAAAGATATTATTTCGCTCAATTGCACAGACGAGTGATTTATTTCAGTACAAAGTTTGGTAGTTGCCAGACAAAATGAGGATTTTCGCCAACAGTCAAAGAGGCGTCTTGTTGATATATTTTCAAGCAAACCCTTTCTAGGTAAATTTTCAACATGACCATGTTCCTTGAATTTTCTTAAAAGTCGGTAACTCGGTGTTTGCTCTGGATGGATTTGCTTACAGAGTTCATATAATCACTTGAGTAGATTAGTCTTTTGCACAGAGTGACATTATGAGTGTGTTGAAACTTAATCTTTTGGAAAAATTAACCTCACCGTCTTTGAAAATTGATCTTAATTCTTGTTTGTCATTGCATTTTTTACGCCCAGATCAACGGCATTGTGATTCAAGGTTAACGCAGATGCGTTGTTAACACATCATTTAATTTCATGTGTTGTCTATAATAAAATAACACCTTTTCTATCTCAAAGAAGACAAGAAACAGCTTTTCACTAGGTTTTAATTTAGAGTGATTTTACAAATAACTGAAAACAATTTTGGAAAAGACTTAATAACAGAAAAAATTTACAAGAATAGTCAAAAATGATAATGACGTCATATTATTGAGACAATAAAAGATAAATTTTATCTGAAAGTTGAGAAATGAGGAAAATGGACCCGTTCCAGAATTTTCAAAAACCTTGAGAGAAACTATCAGAAGTGATTTACAGCTTTTGCTATATTTGCTTATTGAAAATTCGCACCGAATTCTGAAAGTGCGCATCAGGCTGTATGTGTATGCGGTAATGTAGAAGTTTCTTCCGACCAATGTATTAGATATATTGTAACTACCTGTTCATCCTAAAACCTTTTCTATATATTTATTTCTAAAAAAAATACTTGGTGCTCAGATTAACTTATCTTGTTGTGATTTGGGGCATGCAGAATATTTCTAATCTCATATAAATTTGAAGAAAGTTCTTTGATTATCAGGAATTTCATTAAATTCTAAGAAAATTAAAATTTTCAATAAACTACTGCAAATTAAATGAAAGATAAATCTAGAAAAATACGTGTGATACAATGAAGATGACTGAAGAAATTCTTAAGCATATCAATATATTTGTGCAGATAAAGAAAGAAAAGAAAAGGAAGAAACTCGAATTTGCGGAAAATTATGTCTGATATCATTTCATGAAAAAAATTACGTCCATAGGAATGCAACGAAATATTCAATTCAAACTTTTACATAACGACTTTAACTTGCCAATTAAAAGTTTTGAAAAGTTGCGTTTTTGTATTCACCAGCTATTGGGACCAAACAACATAAGTATCCCCTCAGTAACTGTAAAGAAAGAATTGAAACTTATGGAGGAATATTTGAGTGTAAAATATTCACCCACAGCTGTCAATATATTGAAGAGTGCTGATTACGTTAGATTTCTGTAAATAAAGCTTTCGTAATATCTTTTAATTGTTGAAATTATTGAAAGACATGTTGCATCTCTTTTAGTGAACTTCCTTTCGAATATTTCAATAATTGCAAGTAAATTAGCTACGAAAAAGGAAAAAGCTGCAAGGTTCGACCGTTTCACTCGACAATACAAGTATTCATACGCGTGGAATAAAATAAGTGGAACTACACATATGTTTCATATTTGAGGCTTCAAAATTGATGTGCAAGACCTAGATTATGAAGCAAACAAATAGGGTTTCAGAATTTTTTGACCATACATAAAACTTTAGATGCAAGTATCATATACTATGTGAAAGAGTTTCAGATAAAACTTTTTCAGCTTGAAAACACTTTCACAAGGATAACCTTGTCTATTTCTGTAAATCGGCGAAAACTAAATATACTGGAATATTTTGAATTCGATTGTGGATATCGCAAAGCGATCTTTATGAATCTTATTTTACTAGGAAAAAGAGATCGAAAATGCGTCATTCTGTCTAGCTCTCACGGTTATTTTGAATCTGGGCCGCAGGTACATTTAGTTTTTGTGTATTTAACTCTTTAGAATCCTTTTACGAGAATTCCCTATAAACGGAATCATTTAATATAGTCAAGAGAATTCTTCAGATTGTACAAACTTCGCAAGTGTAAAAATGGATGAAAACTTGTATCGGGAGAACTAGAAACCAAGTATTTGATTTCGTGCTTACTATACACTGATAAAGAAATGTTCAATCTAGAAAATGATATAGCAACTTATTGTAAAGAGAGCAAAAAATACAGGATGATGAATTTCCGTGTATTCTGAAGATTCAGCGTAGTTTCCTAGAATGCAGTTTTGGTGTTGTTTTTAGCTCATTACTATTATATACCATTTTGCGATACACAACCAAATTCAAATTCACAAGCTTGATTGAAATGTTGAAACTTATCAGCTCAATGAATTCATATGTGGTGTACCTACAATAGAAATGAATAACGGGCATGTTAAATTGATAGGTGAAATCCATGGTATAAATTTTATTAGAAAGTACAAGAATGAAATGCAACATGTTATTTCCATTAGATTTCATTAAATTTATTCGAATTAGAAATACTTTTCGAAAAGCTTCAGGAGATATTATGAGTTTCACTTCGGTGATACTTGATAACTCAGAGATGGAGTTTAAACCATAAATTTAAAGTATAATAGTTATTCCTGTGAAATTTAGTGTTTAAGTATAAAATACTACTAATAATATTTTGAGTTAAAAAGTATTAACTACTTTACTTAGAGCAAGGAGAATTTACTGAACTGGGTCTGAAAGTTGCCCATCAGAATCGACGATTTCCTTAATTAAATAAGATATCGTATAATTTGGTATTTGGTACAAAGCTGAGAAACCAATAATATAAAACAGAGTAGAACGCTATGTTATCATTTTGGTTAAAACAACAACTGTTAATGAGTTTCGAACATTGAAATTTAGAGCTTAGATCTTGATTTTCCTAATGAAATAAAAAGAAAATTCAAATACAAAACGTAGGCTATGTTAGTGGAATAATCAGAAAAGCTTTAGTTGGAGAAATAAAGTCCAGTATCAAAATAATTTTGATCAGTTCGTTCTACAAATATGTTCAAGGACCCCAATGGGTATTTCAGGTGAACTGTGTTCAACATTTATTTTCAGGTTCGTTCAACTTTTATTACATTCAAAATAATATCGAAGAGGATTGAGTTTTTGATGCTTTTATGCAAGTAAATCAAACATAAAAGTCTTCTGGCCGAGTTAAGATGTTAACCTTTATTCTAATCATATGAAAACTCAGTGGCTTATTATGAAGAGAATGGCGTGACTGAGTATTACGAGGTTCATCTCACGGAATACCAGGTATGTAAATATGAAACCGGAATTTGCCCATAGATGGCTCTAGCTATCAATGTGGTTAGTTTATTTCATTATTTTGACAGATAAAGAATTTCACCTCATAACAGTACAAGTTTCATACGACAACATGTGTGTAATCGCGTTAAAAATGTCCAATTTTGTGCCTGGAAACTACGATTTGTGGACAGAATTGGTTTTCTGTTATCATTTGAAGAAAAACTATTGCAGAATCGCATCGAATGCTTATCGAAGCTTACTGTGGGCATGCTCTTGGTAAATAACAAAGCTTTGAGTGGTTAAAAAAATTCAAAAACGGCGATTTTGACGCGGGAGACGAAGAACGAGGAAAACCACCGAAAAATTTTGAAGACAACGAATTGCGAGCATTGTTGGGTAAGGATGATGCTCAAACTCAAAAACTACTCGTGGATCAATTAAATGTGACTCGAGAAGGCGTCCTCGTACGTTCGAAAGCCATGAGAAAGATTCAAAAGATGGGAAAATGGGTTCCACATGAACCATTTTTGAGTTGCCCTTTGCCAGATAGAAAGTTATTTCTCCATCGAATTGTGACTGGCGATGAAAAGGGGGTATATTTCGAGAATCTCCAACTTAAAAGATCATGGTAACTCCAGGCGAACCAGCAACATCTACTGTAAGACCAAATCGCTATGGACGGATGACAATGCTGTGAGATTTTTTTTATTATTATTATTTATTATTATTATTATTTATTATTATTATTATTATTATTGTATTTAGAAGAGTTTAGGTGTGAACCTATAAACTCACTTACACAAAAGAAAAAAAATATACAAAATATGTGTTGTGTAACAGATGAAAGATTAACCTAATACTCAATTTAATTTAACAGTGTGCTACTTAATTATAAGAGAAACAGAAATATTTTGAAAAAAGCAATCAGACCGAACCAACCCGAAACAAAAGAAAAAGAATGACAAAAACATAGTCAGTTCACTTCACCACTACTCGAAGCATCCAATGCCTTCTTGAAGGCATTCACCCCCGGCGCGTTAACTACAGCCTCAGGACCGTTCCATAAACCAAACACTCGGTTCTAAATGAAGTGCTTCCGACATGAATGCTTAAAACTCTCCTTACTTAACTTCAGATAATGGCCACGAAGGCGCTGGTCCAAGTTAAGATGAAAAAGATTTCCGAGATCAACACCGAATAGCGAATGGAGAGCTCACGATAAGTTATTATTAGGTTCCTCGAGAGCGACGATCGGCGAATGAGGGAAGGTTGAGCAGATTCAACCGCTCGCTATAACCTGGACGTGGTATACCATACGTATAAGGAATTCGTGTGGCTTGTCGCTGAATATTTTCAAGAGCGAATAAGCGTAGGGCACCCAATTGGTCCACTAAATTCAAGAATAGGACGTACATACGTTTTGTACAATAAAAAACACGTTGCAAGATCGCATCTGGAACATGACCTCCGAAACAGAATGAAGATCCGCTTGGCTTATGCAATGGTATAAAGAATATGCTCTGACTACGAAAGGTCACGCCCAGATCAGAATGATAGTTGCAGCTGGTTTTTTATTTGGCCTGAAAGTGAGTTCACGTATCGGGGGTTGTTTTTGCCTAGATGAAGTGCACGACACTTCGAAAGATTTAATTGTAACAACCTGTCAAATGACCATCTCGAGATAGTGTCTAAATCTTCCTGGATGGTTTGTCAATTCGTTGTGGGATTGTTAAAAATCTTGGTGTTATCGGAAACAGGTAAGCATTGTGAATGTAGAAGAGATGGAAGATTAAAGGTATATAGGACGAATAGAATGGGCCCAAAAACTGAACCCTGAGGGACTCCACTCAAAAGCGATTTCGTAGACAAAAGAGAAATACCCACTCTAACACAAAAGCTCCTTCCCGATAAAAATCTCTCCACCCAAGATAGTAGTCGGCCGTTTGTGCGGGACACGATCAAAGGCATGCGAAAAATCCAAATAGACGACATCGATCGGAGTGAGCTCATTGAATATCTTTGTCCAAATGTCGACACATTTCAACAAATTTGTAATGAACCAAACGTCCAGGAATGAAACCATGCTAATTTCCAGGAATAATCTGATTCAGGAGTGCAAACTCCAACACTTTTTGCAGAATTATCCTTTCGCAATTTTTTGCAGCAATAGGGACAAGACTAATTGGACGATAATTCTCAGCATTCAGTTTATCTCCTTTTTTGAAGATGGGGGTAACTTGAGCGGTCAGCCAAGCGTATGGAAGAGAACCGGAAGTCATGGATTCCAAAAAGATTATAGATGAAGGAACAACCAATGAGGAGGCACAGTCTTTGAGTAGGCGAGCTGTGATGCCGTCGGGGCCGGGAGCAGATGTTGTATCTAGTGTAGTGAGATGCTCTTTCACTAAAGAAGGAGTGAACTTGATGTCGCACAATTCGTTAAGATTTCTGGGTGTAATTGAGTTTGGTAGTCGATCAGGCTCTTTAATGAAAGAAGCCGCGAAGAAATCGGCCGAAACATTCTCAACCTCGACAGGACTCTTGCATAAGTTACCACTGTTATCTTTCAGGTTAGGGGTCGCTACTTCAGTACACATAGTTGACCTAAGATATTTGAAAAGTTTTTTTTGATTATTTGACGAAATAAGATGGGACTCAAACTTTTTTTTTGTTTGGTGGGATCAGAAGGGTGTGATCTATCACCAGCTGCTAAAATCTGGCGAAACTGTCAATCCTGAATGCTACCAACAACAAATGATCGATTCTAATCGATCTTTACGTGAAAAACGACCAGAATATCTAAAAAGGTAACACAAAGAATTTTGCTTCATGAAAATGCACTATCACGCACCGCAAAAGTGGCCAAGGAAACGATTGAGACGCTTATTTGGGCAATACTTCCGCATGCGGCTTACTCTCCAGACTTGTCTGTGTCCGATTATCACCTATTCGAATCGATGGTACACGCACTTGCTGAGCAACGCTTCGTTTCTTACGAAAATGGCTCAATGACGGGTTTGCTTCAAATGAGCAACAATTTTTTTGGCGTGGTGTCCACAACTTGGAAGGTGGGAAAAATGTATAGCTAGCGATGGACAGACAATACTTTGAATAAACTATTTTGCATAATTTCTATACGATAAACGTGATTTTTCTATTGAAAAATTCCGATTTCATATTTACATACCTGGTATATATTTATCAACTAGAGCAGACAGAAATGTAAACACTTTGGAGTCCAGAATCAGGTGTATTGCAATGGAAAATTCATGCTATCTGGTATGACTGATCAATGGACTGAGAAAGTCCTGATGATTAAACTTAAAGACATAATGTTGTACACAGATAGTTTCGAAACGAAGTCAGGTATTTGTATTTTAGGGGCATCTGAATAGTCTATAAGAATTAGTTTTCAGCCGACGGTTTGTTGTCGATCGGGGTGAAACATGTGCGGTATTGCTTAGTACGCTAAAGAAATTATTAATGTAGAATACCACGGCATTCTTTATTTTTATTTAATGACAGCCGAACTGCAGTATAAGCACTAAGTACCTTCGGTTGGACCAAAAACTGCCTGCAGCATTTCCTATGTACTCATTAAGAGAAAGAATTCTTCATATCGAATAGATTTCAAGCTTGGAAATCGATTCCAGAAAATAGAAGAAAATGGAAGGGAAAGTTTTTTGGTCATTACTACCTGTACTATGCCATTGGTGTGAAATACAGAAACATATTCTATGTGTGTCAAATATTCAAAAGATTCCAGGCTTTACGTTCGCTAGATGCAGAGAAGAAGATCGACGTCTTAAGAACTCCGTGAAGTAAAAAAAGAGAACTATATCTGAAGTAGGTAGAGCTCTTCAAAAACATTTCAATTAAGATTTTCAATATTTTCTAATACGATGTAAATTATAGGAGTAATTCCGATTCATATTTCAAAAGATAAGTACACTATATACACGGAGCCAGATGTATAAAAAAAACATCGTTTCTGAATAACCAGGTATCAGAATTGAACTTTCATGAAATAACGTTCTAGGAAACTTTGGAATCCAGAATTGTAGATGATTGACTATTTAGACAATCTGACACAAAGTTCAATATCTGATTAGCTTTCAGAGAATGATACTAGTGATGTAGCATGGTATTTGACATTTTCTTCAAACAAGAGTCCTACGCCACTGTTTTGTGACATTGAGCTCAGTGACGAATAGCACATAGTTTATATTTGCAACGAGGCATAAATTAGGAGTTGTTAGAATACAAAGAGAAGAAGATACAGTATAAAAGTTGTCCGATTTTTTTTCCAATGTAATTCCACAATAACTGAACCAAATCGATCAATATTCGGCACATTCATTCAGATATTATCCTCCGGAAAAACCTGAACATTATCAAATGTAACAGTGCTGTAGATCCGGCTGACTTCTTTGAAGAAGATTGGTACTTATTTTTGCCTAGTCGGGCAGAAAGATGCGAATGATCTTTTTACTGTTTTTAATTTCTATAAACAACGGCATTATAAAATTATTCAAGAAAAGTAGTACCGTACTCATTTCCTTCAATGAAATTATATCCATGCTGATGTTATGGATGAAAATCATCGGGTTCTCCAGAAAGATAAGATTTGAATTACTGGAAAATGTGCCGTTAGTTCAATTATTATGAAACCACCATAGAAAACAGAAAAGTTTTGGTCCGCTTCAATACTGTCTATTAGGGTAGATCGAAAAATTAAGAATTAGATTCTCCATAGTTATAGTGCGGAAAAGTTCTCAAAAATATTGGATCGCGTTTCGAGATGCCACATGAGCGGTAAAACTTTATAAAATTACACCAAGTTTCTAAGATTGTTTGCTAAATTTTTTCTATCAATTTGAAATAGTGTCAAAAAAGTATCTGATATATCAAATATGACATATCATTTTTTTAAACCTTTTGGATTATGTCTTGAGGTGCCGCAAGGCCGGTGAAAATTAATAATAAAACTACAATTTTCACCATTTTCATTATCTTTGTGTGTATCTGAATTATTCAAATACCACAATAAAAAGTTTATAGTTAGCTTTATAGAATCGCAGTTCGGAATGTATTGAGTGGGATAAGAGTGGCGGGAGGCAAATATTTGTTGTGACAAGTCAGATCAGGTGTCAGTGCTATCAGTACACTTGCCAAGTTCAGTTGGCTTAATATTTATCCTGTAACAACATAATACCTATTTGTTAGGTTTGTATCCTACTTAATGTTGGTAATTATAATGACTCAGTCTAAGAAAGTTGAGGCGAGAAAAGTTTACGAATATCCTATTCTGAAAGATTTAATGATGTGTGAAACTGTGCTGCCTAGTTATAAAGACGTAATGAAGTGTTACTGTTTAATTAGACATAACATAAAAATTGCGCGAGGAAAGGATCCTACTCTAAGTGAAATGTCTTATATTTTAATTCCAAAAATAGACCCAATATTGTTAAGAGTACCTATTCTTCTTGTATTCTCTTATTTCTCATTTTAGGATAAAACAAATGATGAAATTCCATCATTCATTTTATTTTATTTATTGGAATCTGAAAGTAAGAAAGGGTCTGAAAGGCAAAATTGGCAAAATTCAAAGAAGAAGCTTTGGTGCGTCAATAGTTTGAAACTTGCATTTGTATAGAGGAAAAAAAATACCAGTTTCCGAACAAAGATTTCAACAAGAACAACACACAGATGAAAAGATGGTTTTTGGTAATATCTATAGAGCTACAACAAAAGCTTCGAAAAAAGAAGCAAGGCTTGTGCTGCTCGTAGAAGTGCTGCAGACAAAGTAGTATAGCATACAGACTGAAAATTCAAAGAGTCAAATCAACCAGGAAACACAAATATATCAGGCTCTTTGAAATAAGAAAAAGACGAAAAAATTAGCTTCCATTTGTGATGGTATCCAGATAGAGCTGCTGTAGCTATAGTTAGTGCTGCTTGAAGGGACGTAGGTGTAATTACAAGGAAAGATAAAACGAAAGTGAAAGACAGGATGAAAAATGATCAAAAATCGAAGAAATCTCATTAATGTTAGTTTTCATAATCAGGAAACCTGAAATAAAGGATTGTTTGTTGAAGAACGAAAGGACAAAACGATCGATCAAGCAAAGAAGGAAATATATTCTACAAAAGAGCCCAACCTTGAAACTTTGTAGGTCACGTCACACCTAAATCTTGCACCGCAAAAGGCATTGAAGAGAGTATACTGAAGTTTCTTCAAGATCGAGACGAAGATGAATATTTTTTAAACTTAACTGGTATTGGGTGCGATACTATCGTTAAAAAAACTGGACATGAGACTGTTGTGATTTCTATAATCGAAAATGTAATAGAAAGATCTTCACAAAGGTTGATATATTCATGTCATGGAAATAAGCTGCCTTCAAGATACATTTTTGCAATTTACATGGTTAAACGAAAGGACCCAATAAGTCCAAAGGACAAATAGGTGAGCACCTGGAAAACTACCCTAATCTTTTTTATTCTCGTTCCACTTCCTTCCTCATTTAGAGAGCATAACTGATTTAAGTATTGAGAAGATATGTATATCGTTGTATCAAGTGACAATTGCTTCCTAGATTTGTCTCTAAGAAGTTCAGCAAAATTTTCAGGTGGCTTACATTAGCGAGCCGTTTGCTAAGATTATATGTAGCATCTAAAAACCTGGATGAGAATATTAAGACCCTGGCTGAGAATATTTTCTAAGTTTACCTGGCACATGTGTGGTTTCATATCAAATTGAAACCTTCATGTACCAAACATCTGTTTGAGCTTATTTCAGTTTCGAAGTAACTCTCTGATGATATCCAGGATGCTGTGGACCCGGTTGTTGAAGGAAATTCGTAATTTGCTGCTTCAGAAAATCTCTCATTAACAATTTAATGCGATAAGCGCAAAAATATTAGGGACCTCGTGTACGACATGTTTCAAAAGAAGAACTCAAAGTAGAGGTGGAGTCAGAAAGTTTGAAGTTGCACCGATAAACGTTGAGGCAAAAGATTATATTGACATGATCTCATGGGCTGAAAATAACGTAAATTCACCTGCCTTGGTAACACATAGTTCCATTTACTCTCTCAAAGATATTATACGAAAGACGAATGAACCTCATCCTGTAACGTCGATCTGTATAAAGTTCCCCGGCTTCCATGCCACACCGAAGAAGAAGAAAAGCTGTGAAAATGGTTAGCGAATCGGTACAGAATATCTGTGGCTCATTGCCAAGGAAAGGATGTACTGGCTGATTCACCAGTGGCGCGAAGGTCTGCAGCTCGAACACTCTTGAAGATTTCATTTTTGTTCGAACGATATTGTATTTAGAAAGTAAAAATTTACTTCAACAATTTATTTTGAAGTGGACAGGGTGTACCAATTTTCTATAAAAAATCTTGGGAGGTTTTTTCAGATTGGAAGACCACTTTTTTGTTGAAGATTCAAGAGCGTCCTAAAATCTGCCATAATGTCTTTAACTAATGAGTTTTTTATACAGTGACTCAAAAAAATTGAATATTATAATATTTAAAATATCATATCTTGACTTTTTCAAATGGAACATGCTGTATTTTATTATTCATGTCAACGCATAAAATATTGTGCCATAGTTTTGTCGAAGTAACTTCATCTTTCTCTTCGACCATTTTCGAATTAAAAAAATAAACTAAAATAATAAAATTAGAGGTTGCGAAAGAAGAGTTTATTAGTACATATCATTTTACTTGATCAGAGAAATGGAGATATTTTAAGGTAGTCATGTATGAAATACGTAATAGATTGGTTTTTGGTGAGATGATCTACAAGGTGTTGAACTATTTCAATAAGTGTTCGAAATGTTGCCCGTTTCTTTGTGGACTCAATCCTTCTGAGGAAAGACCGTTGAATTCTCGACAACATTTGCGGATTAACTGACTGAAAGGTGTCGACTATTCTCTGTCTCATATCCAACTGTGTTGTAGAAGGAAGCTGGTAAACGATGCACTTAGTATAACCTCACAAGAAAAAATCTAGACTTGTAAGGTCCGGAGACCTAGCTGGGCATCTAACAGGACCACCACGTCCTATCCATTTGTTTGGAAATACATGATTCATATGTTCCCTAACCTGATGTCCATCCTTTTGCAACCACAAATCTTGTCTTATATGCTCTGGTACATCGGCAAGTAACATTGGTAGATGATTTTGCAGAAAATCTAAATACATTTCACTATTAAGGTGCCCGTCGAAAAAGTGCGGCCCAATGAGATATCCATCTACTATAGCGGCCCATACATTCAAGGACCAACGATGCTATCTATTTGTCTTATGAGGTGTGGATTTTCCGTGGCGTAATAATGAAAGTTGTGCCTGTTAACAAGCCCATTCTTGTGGAAAACTGCCTCGTCCGAGAAAAGAACTCTGCTAAACATATTTGAATTTTCCGCTACTTTGTAACTTGCCCAATTGCAAAAATTGATCCGATTTTCATAGTCTTGATTGTTCAGTTCCTGGTGCAGCTGTACATGTTATGCATGAAATTTATTCACTTTCAATATTCTCTAGAAGGTAGTTTGACTTATATCAGTTAACTGAGATATCTCTCTTTGGCTTTTATATGGGTCCTCTGTCACTGTCAACAAAACTGATGACTGGTTGTCTTCAGCTGTAGCAGTTTTTGGTTTTTCATGTTTTTTTGTAAGCGATATTACCCATTTCGATGAATCTAATTGAAGGGTTTTCAAAGCATCTAGCATCAGGATGCCTCTCATCAGGAATTCTTTGTGCATAAACTCTACTTGCCAACAAAGAATTTCTATCACACTCACCCAGAATGAAAATCATATCAACCATTTCTTCTTTGGAGAACTTCATGGCAATTAATTGAGAAAATTGGGTTCAAACCTCACTTCAACAATGTTGAATAACGAAACATTGATAAGTTCACCATGTAAAATGCAGAATATGATATGTCCGGACACAAATAAAAAAAATGTCAACACATACCTCGATTTACGTTTTAATCATCTTGATTTCATCATTCCTTAAAAGAATTATGTTGTTTAGGTATTTTTACTACTTAAATCATTACAGAAAAAAACGAGTAATGATGTTAGCATGTTGATGAGTTTGATACGGTTTGTAGAATTTTCATCAAAATTTTTACAAATACTCGAATATTACGGAAATGATCGAAGGTAAATATAAGGTTTTTGCTGCGAAAATAGAGCACAATATTTTATGCGTTGACATGAATAATAAAATACAGGGTGTTCCATTTGAAAAATCAAGATACGATATACTTAAAATTACAATATTCAATCATTTTTTGAGTCACTCCTGTATGAAATGAGAATAATCTATTTCAATTCATCAATAGAAAAAAGGATTCATCCTCTTAGGCCGAAGGAGCATGCGATGATGTGAGAGCCTATTTTCATGAATTTTGACGAAAAAAAAATATTGTGACGAAACTACTCCAAAACCAAAAAAATGAAAAAATTACTTAAAGACATTATAGCAGAGGTTAGGCCGCTCCTGGATCTTGAACAAAAAAGTGGTCTTCCAATCTGAAAAAAACCACCCAAGATTTTTTTATAGAAAATTGGGACACCCTGTTTATTTCAAGACAAATTGCTGAAGTCGATTTTTACTTTCTGAATACAATACCGTTCGGACACAAATGAAATCTTCAAGAGTGTACGAGCTACAGAGCACTGGTGAATCACCAAGTGTAAGAGCGAAAATTGATTCATGCGAGAAGATGCCAAAATTTAATACAAGAAAACAGTTTAAAGTCACAATGAAGTATTGAACTTATTACTGTTGGAAATATTTTCTACATGTGCTGTAATTAAAATGATATTAAATTTATTTCAAGAGCTTTCATTTCAATTTTAGAAGTTATTATTTGTAATAACAGAAATAGTTTGAAAAATTTTATAAATTAAGGATAATATTACTTGATATCATCATTTTTGACATTATCTTGTTTTTCAGTCTATATAAATTTTTTTAATTTAGAATGCTGATGAACGAATTTAAAGTAATTTCTGTAAGATTAAAATAAATGAGGAAACCATTGAATAAATTAACCAAGTTAAAAATTTTTTAATGTTTTAAGATTTTCACCAATTTGAAATATTTTGCGGCACCTCAAGATGTAGTACTGCAACCAAATTTTTTCGTCTGTTTTTTAACTAGAAGGCAACCGCACTAATGAAAAACTGAGAATTCAAAATTAAAGAACGCAATTTTCGTTACATCTTACTGCATATGCGCTTCTTTGAGTGCGAACTATGCATTGTACGAAGAAAATATGTTAAATGATTTCAGAAAATATCCCGTGGAGAACGTTCGTTGTTTGAAGAAAGGGTGCTACGCCACTAGTTGCATTTGCACAATATTTTGTTCGACACTATTTTAAAATAGGCTGACTTCCAATAATCTACCACTCAGAGTAATGAATTTATCGTAAAATCTCTATTGAGACATTTTAACTAGAACACCCTGTTGTTCAGAAACAAAAACTTGGAAGTTGCATCTCACAAAAACTTCTTTCAATGCATCAAACCCCGAAATTTCGGGCCATACATAACGACTAAATGTATATTTCGTCCTAAATACAGGATTCCAATCTCATTCGTTTTCATTATCATTAAATCTCCGAGTTAAAAAGTGTCATCGAATAAGATCTAATTTGGTGTTCTAGTGCTCGTGTTAAGAAACATTTGTGAACTAAAATATTCGTGAAAGATGAATTAGATGAAGAAAGAAAATATTTAAGGTGAGTGGATATAAGTAGAAATGAAAATTGAAATGAAATGAAATTATATTGATAGATATGGACTCAATTCATCTAATTTTCAACTTTTAATGAAATATATTCTTACAACAAATGATAAACAATCAAATTTTTGGGTAAGTTCCAACTTGTGTACATGTATTTATATAACTGCAGGTGCACTTCAATGTAAAATATATTATTTAAACCATACAATAAATATTATAATCTATTATTACCACCATTAATTTTTCTTTCTATTAGACTACTCTCGTTGATAAATGGATCATGAATGGCTTCGCTAAACACAAAGTAAAATGATTTCGTCGATCTAATTAACTGACAAGTATCTATTTTCTAACACTGACATTCCCCAAAATGTTGAAACCATGGTTTTACCTACATTTGTCCCATGAAAATATCATAATCATCATCATATCAAGAATGCAAGAAGGTTTACAACAGAAATTCCACCCTCAATTATCATTATTGTTTTTTGAGAAGATAAAATAAAGAGACCCCATGAATTTCAAGATTTCTTCAATTCTCAAATATGAAGTACCATTTCCAGAAATTGATTACTTAACTGACTATAATACAATATAATCCATTTTAAATTATCTGAAAAAATGAAAAACAAAATAACAGAAACTATGATTGTTGAATAATATTTTCAAAAAAGGTGGTAGAAATAGGGAGAACCATCGATAAGGTATAGTGAAATTTTATATACATTTCAACATGTTATGAAGTATATACAGTGTGTTCCAACGAAAATTTGACCCCCCCTATAACTCCGAAATGAGTAACATTAGCGAAAAACACCAAGACACGTCGATTTTTGTTTCGAGGGGGAGCATTTTTCGAAATAATTCGAAACTTCTCAGATCAACCCCCTACCCCCAGCAACCCTAACTTTGAAATTCATCATAGGGAATAAGGGTCTGGCACCTTACTGAAAAGGTCTGTCAATTCTCCACCTTGATTTGTCATTTTAGAATTTTAAATTAACATACAGGGTGTCCCAACCAAGGGTGAAGTTGAATTCCTGGAAATCCCAAATACTAAATGAAATAGATTTATTTTGGCATAATGCAAGCGCAGGTTTATGCTCGGTCTAGAAAAACGACCTACACTTGTGAATTTGGAGTTGGTGCAATCAACCCCTATTTCCAGCATCCCCAACTCAAAAATCATTCGATCGATAATAGGTCAAGTGGCACCTCGTTGGAAAGGTACTGCAATTTTCTCTTCGAATTTGGTATTTTCGAAATTCAGAATCATCATACAGGGTGTCCCGAAGCAGGAACATTGAAAATCCAAATAACTTTTGAAACTGGTTCATTTCGGTATACGAGAACATGTTTGATCCGAGAATAGGACTTTCTTGTGTGGTTATAGAATTTTTGCAATCAACCCCTTCCATTCAGCATCCCCAACTTGAAAATCATACAAATAATTCAAGTGGCATATCTTCAGAAAGGTTTTTGAATTCCAGAATGATTAAAGCATTTCATTCAGTTCGGCTCTCCATACAGGATGTCGCTTTCGAAAAATTCAATATCGTCATTTGAAATTATCAACTAAAATTAATTCGAAACTGTTAAAAGTATTGGGGTACGATGTGTTGAGCATCAATTACGAAGAAATAAAGCTGATTTCTGCATTGAAAATGTTCACATTTTTTCATTTCCATCTGGCGTGCAGTCATCTGTTATTTCTCATTTTGCAATGAAATATTATTATTATTCAGATCAGTTCCTCATTATTGTTGTTGTTCGTCAGTTGAAATTAATCTGAAAATGGTTTATTCCACTGAGGAAAGGGTCGAAATTGTATCGACGTATTTTCGAAATAACAGTTGTGCCAAAGAAACGGCAAGGATATTCGATAGGAACCATCCTGAAAGAAAAGGAGTCAGTCACCAGTACGTTAAATATTTGGTTGACAAATTCCTAGCTACGGGTTCGGTGGCAAACAAAAACATGAAGTGGTATGTCCTGTCAGAAATGAGGCAACGGAAGTGGCAGTAGTGGGTCATCTACAAATGGAGAATACTACTTCGATCAGAAAACTATCTCGTCTGACTGGTGTATCAGCTACAACTGTCCATAGAATCGTGAAACATCACAAATTTCACCCCTACAAGGTAAAATTAGTGCATGAAATAAACGAAGATGATCCAGATCGTCGTTTACAGTTTTGTGAAAATCTAAGTGAAAACTTAAACGCTAATCCAAATTTTCTGAATAACATCTGTTTTTCTGATGAAAGCACCTTTATGCTCAGTGGTGAAGTGAATAGACATAATTGTCGATATTGGGACACACAGAATCCTCATTGGTTTAGAGAGGCCCACACGCAAAGGCCTCAGAAGTTGAACGTTTGGGCAGGAATTTTTGGCAATCATCTAGTTGGGCCTTTCTTTATTGAGGGTAATCTGAATGGAAATGGCTACCTACAGTTGTTAGAGGAACACATACATCCTAGATTGACAGAAATTTTACAGAACGATCCAACTCTTTCTGAGGACGAAATGCGTTTTCAACAAGACGGTGCTCCTCCGCATTATGATGCTCGGGTGCGCCAATATTTAGACGAAAATTTCCCAGGAAGGTGGATTGGTAGAAGAGGACCTGTTGAGTGGCCAGCCAAGTCACCAGATTTAAATCCCTAGATTTTTTTTGGGGCCATCTAAAATCTAAAGTTTATGCCACAAGACCAGAAAACCTGGAGGAGCTGCGGATGAGGATTATCACAGAATGCCGACTTTTGACTCCTGAAGTTTTCGCTAATGTGAGAAGAGAGTTCGAAAATCGTCTGTATAACTGTATGGAGGTGGGCGGAGGTCATTTTGAACAATTGTTGTAATAATCAAGTTAGTTTTTGTTTTCAATTGAATACAAGTTCAATAAATCTCGTTTTCCTGTTTAGATGAGCATCCAATCAGTTTCTCCATCATCCCTCATCCTGATCCTCACGCCAGAAAACCTCGATTGCCAAACTGAAACCAATGCCTCAGTGATTCCGAAAATAGAAAAATCTTTCTGGAACTTTGCCACTCAACCTGTAATCACTTGTATGATTTTTTGAGTTGGGGATGCTGAATGGAAGAGATTGATTGCAAAAATTCCATATTCACGCAAGAGAGTCTTATTCTCGAATCAAACATAAACATGTTCTCGTATTATACCGAAATGAACCAGTTTCAAAAAGTTATTTGGGTTTTCAGTGTTCCTGCTCCGGGACACCCTGTATGCTGATTCTGAATTTCGAAAATACCAAATTCGAAGAGAAAATTGAAATACCTTTCCAACGAGGTGCCACTTGACCTATTTTCGATCGAATGATTTTTGAGTTGGGGATGCTGGAAATAGGGTGTTGATTGCACCAACTCCAAATTCACAAGTGTAGGTCGTTTTTCTAGACCGAGCATAAACCTGCGCTTGCATTATGCCAAAATAAATCGATTTCATTTAGTATTTGGGATTTGCAGGAAAACAACTTTACCCTCGGTTGGGACACCCTGTATGTTAATTTAAAATTCTAAAAATGGCAAATGAGAATGGAGAATTGACAGACCTTTACAGTAAGGTGCCACTCGACCCTTATTCCCTATGATGAATTTCGAAATTAGGGTTGCTGGGGGTAGGGGGTTGATCTGACAAGTTTCGAATTATTTCGAAAAATGCTCCCCCTCGAAACAAAAATCGACGTGTCTTGGTGTTTTTCGCTAATGTTACTCATTTCGGAGTTATAGGGGGGGTCAAATTTTCGTTGGAACACACTGTATACAAAAATAATTCAGAAGTTATTAATAACTCAGAAATTATCAAAAAAGATTCAGAGAAGTCGAAATCCCAGGTGAAAATGTATAAGAGCTTTATCTCCGTTCAAGCTTATAGACCTAATCATGATCGACAGGAGCAAAAGAATAATATTATGCTCTATGGGTTCCGGGAGCAGACGACTCATGTGCCAAGGAAACAAAGGATCGCTCAGGAAAACGATCAAGTTAATGAAATTATAAGAAACATCGAGCCTGATGCCTCTTTCCAAGATATTAAGACTCGTCGACTAGGAAAGTTCAATGCAGCTTCTGATAGACCACGTCCAATCAAGATTACTCTTTCAAATAGTCATGAGATCCGTGACATATTGAAGGTATCGAAGAGACTCAAGGATTGGCCTCTGTATTCTTATGTTTCACTTTCTTCTGATAAAACACCAAGACAGCAAAAGTTCTTCAATAATGTTAAATTGGAGTTGAGCAGGCAAAAGGCAGAGGGAATGTTGGTATAAAACATATTCGCGGCATTCCTACAATCGTGAATTTAAACTGAGTGTGCTCAATTACAACAGTGAAGCATTATCGTGTATTTATCAGAATGTGCGAGGACTCTTTTCCAAAACTCACGAATTTTTGACCGCAGTGTCTGCGTCCAACTACGAATTTATATGTATCAATGAAACTTGGCTGCAGAATGATGTCTCCAGCTCTGAGCTTTTTTATTGGTACTATTTGTAGCAGGAGTTTTATGAATAATGATTACCGTTTTGAAGACTAGTTCAACATACTGATTCATAACTAGATTGTTTCATATATTTTAAATAGGAGATTTTTAGGCTCTGCCATGCTTGAACTTCTTGAAGGAAAACACACAGATTTTGTATTGCTATGATGAGAAGTTCATCCTGAAGACTACTATGGTATACTGCACCACTAACTATATAGGGTGTCTCATTTCCGCTGTTTTTGTACGGCAGCTGAATGAAATACTGCAAACCCCTATCTATGTCCTAAATATTTGAAGAAAATTCATTGCTGAAATTAGATGGCAACAATTTTCTTTTGGTTTCGAGTTATTCCGGATTTATCGATTTTCTGGGGGTTTTGGCATATAGCAACAACTGCGTTGCGATTAAAGTTAGGTGAAAAGTATTCTGACATTCATTGGCACATGTTTGAGCTAAATACAGGAAAGAGTTCTAACATTTTTTTGTTGAATGGTTTTCGAATTATAATATAAAATTGTGTTTCTATAAATGAAAAACTTAGGTGAATTTGGATGTAATGGGAGGATGAATTTTTCTCTTTTCAAAAATATATTATATGTCTGACACATTTCTTCAAAAATGAGGATTTTTCAGAAATGAAAGTTCTGTGGTTTTATCTAGTATGCTGGTGTGAATTTACACAAAACATCGCAAATGTGTTCATTTGCTAACGAACTCCACAGTTTGAATATTGGTCACTGAAGACTAAATAATTGCTAATGTTTTGTTTCAACGTTTCGATATCATTATGGGTTTCTCCTTATAATGAATCTTTGACAGAGCTCAAGAGAAAAAACTTTCTGGTTTTAATGTGGTGAATGAGGTGACCATCTCACAGGTCCTCTCGTTTTCATCTATCCGTCCCCGAGTGACTCGTTTGAAAGGTATGATATATTTTGTGTCTGGCGTGGGAGCGCTTAGTCATGCTGCAAGTAAACTAATCTTTGATTCGAAGGAATTTCATCCGAAAAAACTTCGACTGTGTTCTCATTTATGATATTGTAATGAAAATCCTCATGAAGATTTTTGTCGAAAATGACGTACGCCAAAACAAGGTGTCTCATTAATGTGAACCAAACATTGGTGTTGAATTATCACATCTCGATGGGGATTGATATCGAACCGGTAAGATCCGTTATTGCGATTGAGTATTCTATCATTAGTTAGATTTCCCTCACTTCATTAGTCCAATTGGTATACTGGTAGATTTCTGATACCATTGGCAACATTCCAGCCGCCACACTTAATCACCTGGCCGTAGAGGAGAGATTTCCTTATCTTACAAGGTATGTCAATTAAGTTCGCGGAAAAGTGCCCGGACAGTCCGGAAAGTACACCATACTCGAAAATACCCTATATTCCTTCGCAAAAGTTTCTCTCGAGTTCGATGCACCGGCGCCATGTGGAACTGTTGGAATGCTGTTTTTGGTTAAAAACCTATTCGTGGTGCACAACTCCCTTATTATCGAGAAATGCGATGAGTAAAGATTTTACTTTCGATTTTGACATTCTGGCTTTCATGTGGCGCTTCCCCTCCTTCTCTACCCACTGTATGCTCTACCTTTTGGTCTCAGGGACGTATTCCAAAACTCACGACTCGTCACCAGTGATAACATTCGTAAATTCGAGAAATCATGTCTTGACAGATGGACAATCGGATCTCTTTCTGCTCAACTGTGAGCACTTTGGGAACCATTTTCGCACACAGCTTACGCATCTCTCAATCTTCGAGTAGCGTCTGCCGGATCGTCTCCTTGTTGATGCCCAACTCGTCTTTCAACATTCTAAGGCTCACCCGACGGTCTCCGAGCACTCGCGAGCGCAGCCGATCGAGGTTTTGTGCGTTTCGAGAGGCGCAGGGAGCTCCCTCGCGCGGATAATCTTCCACTGAGTCTCTGCTGCTTGTGAAACGCTTTGCCCATTCGTAGACATTTGATTTTTTCAGACAATCTTCCTTATACACGTAGGTTGACTGTTTCATAATTTCCACAGAAGTTTGGCCGCGTTTCACCAACAATTTAATCACTATTCTTTGCTCAGTTATTTTATCACTCAACTTCATGACGATGGGTCAAAACAGGTCGATGTTCAAAGGACAATAAAACACGAAGTATACAACCGATCAACACGAAACTTGCACAGGCATACACAGAAATGAAGATGCTAATGCTGCAGAGTTACCAAACGCCGCCGCATCGCCTACTTGACATACCTCATATAAGGTTGGAAGTTATTCTTTATGAGGATTCACGAAACCTTAGATTTTGGTATCGTATTCTCTGCTTCAGGTGACCTTCACATAATTGAGGGATTCACATAAACATGTCTCACAGCTTCCATTGTAACTCCTCTATTATCTTGTTTCTTGTAACTGTTTTCTCCCAGTGCTTTGAAAGAACCAGTGCTTAGGAGGTTCTGTTTGAATCTTCAGAATATAGACTTGTGAGAGTTGCCTCCTATCAGAAAAAATGAATAGAATTATTTTCTGTAGCTGCTTCAGAATCATACCCATTCTGAACGTAGCACATTTCGAATTTTCCACATTTGTCATAATCCAGCTAATTATTTGTGAATCAACAATGTGAACTGAATAATGGATTAACTTCGACATTTATTATTGTGAGTACATAATTTATTCAGCACCTTCTCTGTGTATGAAAAATTGTTCGTCATAAGGTGTTGAATATGGCGGTGAGAAGGGTAGGGGTTACTTTCGAGAATGAAAGTTAAAGCAAGTGCTATAAGTCTAACAGCTTGTTTTTTGGTTATATTTATGAAAAATTTTATCGATTACGTTAATAGCTGGGAATTCATATGCAGCAGTATTTTTTAAAGATCCTACTTAATAAAAATACAAAATTTCTCAATTCTGGACATTTTTCCAATCAACTCATATTCACAATGGTGCTCCTTACCTTTACACCCATAAAATGAAAGGAATTTGGGAAGTTTTGCCCTATAGCATGAGGCTAAAATTCTAATGTGGAAGGGGTTAAAGGTTGAAAATATTTTTTTCAATTGAACTTTTTTTTGATATCGTTCTTATAAATATGGTTAGCAGAAAGATATTGATCTGGGAATATAATATATTAATTGAATTACAAATTTCGGAATCCGTGTACAAATCTGGGTGGCAATTTTCTATCCGGAGAAGGAAAATATTTTATAATGCCTCGGAGATGAATAAGATTGTCGCAACTAAACGAGATTATTTGTTGGATGTAAGAAGGTTCGTCATAAAGGGAAACGACTTGATGTTTGAATTGAACCCAAATTGTGGTGAGATGAACCTGGAATCAGTTTTTATTGAACGTAATATTCGATAAGCTTATATTGACGAAGCTGCAGTCACTGCCGAAGGCGGATCTTACAGAAAATGAAGCGAAATCTCACATTTGCAATCTCACGAATAAACAGTTGGACATCAATAGTTGAATAGACAGCTCAGTTGGCCGTGAAACATTAGAACTCGACAATTGATTGCATCTCCACTGATTAATCCAAATTCGAATTGTACTATTCAGATAGGCGTATTAAGACTACGGGAGTAGTATTTTCGAGAACACGCGGCGAAGTATCAGTGGCGGCTGCTGTGTTAAAATTTAATTCACTTAGGATGGAACATATACCTAGTTTTTCTGCAAAATCAAACAATGAATCTGTGGGATTTACAAACATGGTTATTGCCAATTTCTTATTTTTTTGACGGAATCCGAAAAATGGTGTAATAAGTATGCTGTCTATACATAAATTGCATAGATCATCTTAGAGATATCGAGATAATTCAGAACCTTTTAGTAACGAATTGAAGAAACACATCTCAGGTAAAGAATTTCATAGATGATCTATTCAGAAGAATGTCGGGAGTAAGGAGCTTTCTTATCCAACAAGATGAGAGCAATTTCAAAGATTGCTAAGAAATTGGAATCAATTCGTCAAAATTTTAGTTACGATTAATGATTTTCATAAAATTATTTCTGCTGATTTTCTTCGAAATAAATCACTCTCAAAATGCCACCTTTAAGTCGCACACATAATATTTTCGATAGATACTTCTCAATACATCAAAAAAATGGATCACAAATGGCTGTTTTGAATCATAAATTTTCTAATTCATGTATTCTAGGTAGGTATATCTTATGTTTGGAATACTGGTAGACAGGGCTATAATGCCATAATGATGAAAGGTTGAGGATCAGTGGATAAATCGAGACTTAGTGTCCTAACTAGATCCACAGACATTACGCCTAAACTAACAAGACGTGTATTTCCTTGTAATAATCGTTTTTAAAACTGAAGCTTGGGTCCAGTAAGTTATTGTCGTCTTGGAACTCGATTTGAGACTGTGTAAAGAGCATTTCAAAGCGCTACTGAAGCTACGGGGATAGGACTCCATTATAGTAAAGCCGAGATCAGCGAATCATGAGTTTCGAGGCAAAATTTCACGCTATTGATTACCAATATGTAAATATTCGATGAAAGTCAATTAGTAATGAGAGCTCTTAACTCCAATTGGTCTTCTCCGAAAACGCTATAGAAATGCCGAATTTCTCTGAGTAGGCTTGGAGAAAATGAAAGACTCTGGTCTGGATACATTCAGGTTGAACAAGTGACGAACCTACGTTAGAATAAATCGATTCCTTTCTCTCTCTGGAGGGACCTGAACCATGATTGGGTTTTTCACTTCAAACTGTCTTCAAAAACGGACAGTATGGAGGTTGAATTGATTCTGGATTAGGCCTAGGGACGCAAAACTTACAACTAACTCTTGACCGTATATTTACAGGTCACGAAAGACTAAAGTAAGTTAAGTGGGGAGGTAAATCCTGCCAACTTCACTGTTATTTGTGGTGACTTTAATGCTAAAGTAGGAGTAAGAGCCGATCCGTCTAAACTAGCCACGGTTCATGTTCAAAGACGTGACGGTTTTGTATAGGTTTACAACATCCAGTGACCATAGATTGATTGATTGATTACTATCAAAATGTCTACCGACCTGGAAAGACAAAAAATGGTCAAAAAAGAGCAAATCAGGGGTTCATTTAGCAGATGAGACAGTAGTATGTAGGTAATTCTTCGATGATAAAATGGAGAACATGTGGGCTCCAACTGACATAAATGAACTAAATGACAAAATAGTCAACACCATCAGACAGGCAAAAAACGAATTATTTCCGAAAAATGAAGAAGTGTAGATAATACGTCTAGAAACTAAAAAAAAAATGAAAGAACGGAGATAAAAGGCTAGCGATGTTAACCACGGAACCACATGAGATGAAGGCCATCAATAACGAGATATCAGAAGCTATTCAGAAAGATATAAGACAATACAAAAAGAAACAAATACTCATAACTATAGAAGAAAACAAAGATGTGAGGATCATGAGGAAAAAATCACAAATGGCAAGAGAGAAATATTTCAGCTTGAAGACGAGAACGGTAGTATAGTAACGGATAGAGATAAACTAGTATAAATAGTAGAAGAATTCTACACAGCCCTATATAAGTCTCAAATAGATCAGCCGAGAGAGGAACCACTACAAAAGATACAAAACCAAGGATCCGAAGAAATACCCGATATATCCTGTAATGAATTATACCACGTACTTCATAAAATGAAAAATAACATGGCTCCTGGACAGGATGCGGTGGAAACGGAGGCTATGAAGCTGGGAAGACTAATACTGATAGAGAAGATCCCAGAACTCTTCAATCTATGCCTAAATAATTAGAAAATCCTAACCTCATGCAATGACCCACTTACGATACTGCTCTATAAAAAAGGAGACAAGACAAGGCTAGAAGACTTCAGGCCAATGAGCCTGCTTAACTATCTTTACAAGTTGTACACCAGAATTCTTACAAATAGACTAGAATCGAAATTTGAGCTCTACCAACCAAGAGAGGAGGCTGGATTTCGAGCACGTTATGGTACTAACGACCACCTACAGTGCTTCAATACCTTGATTGAAAAGACTATTGAATATAATAGACATTTAGTCCTGACATTTGTTGATTTCCACAAAGCGTTTGATACGGTAGGTTTAATGGCCACTATAAAAGCATTGCATGAATGCCGAATAGACCTAGATACACAAATGTCATCAAAAATATATACAACAACGCTCAACCTTCACTCCAAGACGAAAAAAAATCAAAATAGGAAGAGGCGTAAGACAAGGTGATACTTTATCGCCTAAACTATTCATCACTGTCCTTGAGTATCCTCTCAAAAGGTTAGAATGGGAGAACAAGGGCATCAGTATCAATGGAGAAAGACACAATCCTCTTAGATTCGACGACGATATCGTACTCATCTCTGACAATCTAAGAGAAGCCGCTTTCATGATCCAAGAACTAAATACAGTCGTTCGGACTGAGGATACATTTGGAAAAAAGATGATTACTAATCTAGCTATAAAGTGTTGACAACAATCAGACACAAATGGTCCATAGCTACATATATCTGAGGCATGAAGTGGGGATCGATAGAGACAACCAAATTGCAGAACTGCTCAGAAGAACAACATTAGGATAGGCAGCATATGGCAAACTTTGTGATGTCTTCAAGAGTGATATTCCAATCAAACTGAGGAGAGAGGCTTTTAACATGTGTGTTCTACCTGTTCTAACCTACGGTGCAGAGACCTTAACCCTGACGAAACGAGGAGATTCGCAGAAGGACAGGTGTGGATGATGTTTTGGAGAGAGTGACAGGAGCTGAGTGGAGGTGGGCAGGACATATTGCAAGATCGAACGACAGAAGGTGGACGAGGAAAATCTGGAATGGCAGATAAGCGAAGCCAAGGCCGATCTCCAACCCGATGAACCGATGACCTGAAAAGAATCCACACCAACTGGATGGCAACCGCACAGGATAGAGAAATATGGAAATGCCTTAGGGAGGTCTATGTTCAGCAATTGAAAGTTCAGGGCTGAATGATGAAAGACTAAAGATGCCTATGCAGAGAATTTTCCTAGAATACTTAGCAGTGAGTAGAATCTGGTTCGATTACTCCAAAATACTACAAAGACACACTTCGAAAAGCTGTACTGTTAAAAGGACAATGATCTGTGTAGTGTTACTTGAATACAAGACCAAGACGACAGTTGGTATTGGATTTGGTTGACATTGCAATCTCACTCTTAGTTTTGATGTCAATCAAACAGCAATATAGTTTTGCAAGTCTTCCAATAACCTATTATCATATTGCTTTTTATTGATCACTTTAATTTAAATCTTAAAACAACTTCAGAAAGTAGAAACATTTGAGTTTATATTGCTAGGAAAACTTACAGATACCAATTTCAGACTTAAAAGTAATTCGAAAGATGTATTCGCTTTTAGGTCTTTGAGAGTATTTATATTTGATTCTACAAATCTGACTTCAACTACTTGGATCTTTGTCAGCCATCTCGAGTTGTCAACTTCTATGAGAATCTAACCTAACCTAATCCCTCGATTCTAATAAAATACAAATGGAATTGAAATAAGAACTGCAGCAAAAGCTGGAAAGTATATAAAAAAAGTTCGATATTCAAGTAATAGTAAAAACATCTTCAATAAAGTAGCCTCTGAAATTGTGAATTGTCACATAAGTAATCAAGAACGAAAAAGAATTCAGGCTAAACCTCATCCAAATCTTGTAAAGACAGTAGTTTTATTTTAGTTTCGTAACAATTAAGTGGTCTTATACGTGTTTTAGTGAGAATGAAAGAACAGAGCTAAGACTACAAGACCAAGTCCGTTTTAGGGCAACACTAGATCAGGTTATCCAGCTAGAAAAGCCTGTTGAAGTGGAAGGACGGTGTTCGCCCTCTCACTTTCCAGTTGATATACTTCAGTACTACCGAGTAATTTATATATTCAGGTAATAGAGAGGCAGAGCGATAGACACAAACCGGTGTCACTTCCTGGATAGGGATCAGAAGCTCATTCAGGAATCCGTCTACAAATTGCTGGTCGGAAAATTAAATCAGCTCATTCTCGCTGGATTGCCACGGCATAAATTATTCGAAATCATGAGTATCGAAGCAGAATACCATTCTATCATTAGGAGGGAGCGAAGAAAAACTAACAACACTTGTTGTTCTTCTTCGACTTGGCTCATGAGGTGGAATGCGGGCTCTGCTTGGTATCAACTAGAGTATTACCGTTTCCACTACGGTTTCTCACCATAGATCGCTCTAGGCCCCTCCGAATAAGCGTGTTACCGTATTAACCACGCTTTCTTGATCACAGATCGCCTAGTAGGCCGATCGACCAGGCTAGGCACAGAACGTACTCTGGGCCTACCTGAACCGAGGGTTTAAATATCCGTGCATTTCGGAAACTCACTCACTTTCTCTTCGACGACCTCTACGAATACACATTGTCTCAGAAAACCGGCTGCAGCACGCGTTGCCACGAGCCGGCTTTCCCTACCCACGCCATATTGCCAAACCGCCGTTGTTCACCAACGAACCACGTGTTTTTATTTCATTTTAATTCTACGTTTACAAAGAGTGTTTGTGTTAACCATCAGTGTCTCCATCGTGTGTGTGACCCTATCCCGGTAGCAAGTGGCGCCCAACGTGGGGCATTAGGGCATTGTTTTCTCCCTTGAGAAAAAGAACCCATCCCGACTGAGTTAGCCGATAAATATTGATACGAGAATCCAAGTGAAAAGAATTCCGCTACTTCCACACACGAGGTGAATCCGAAGCACGTGGTAGGGCCAACGCGAACAATAGCAACGACGTACGTGGATAGTATTCGTGTAATTTATCTACCGCAGAATTAATCCACCACCGCAGCAGCCGTGAATGAAGCATCCGGATCATGGACCGAAGACAACACCAAGTGGCGCCCAAAAAAAAAAACGAGTGTGTGAGTGTAGTGTTGTAAAACGACCAGTGCGTTAGTGAATCTAGAACCTACTCACAGTCGCAGTTGTTCAACGTATGATAAACTCATCATGTGTCCTATGTGTCTTAGGTTAGTAAATTGTTTTTTTTTTCAGTACTATTTTTCTCTTTTTCAGCTACTTTTAATATCTAATCAGGTACTTTTAATATCTAAGTTTTACGTGTGATTGACAAATAAAGATACGAAGTAGATGCGTTTCAACACCCCCCCCTCCAGATTTGTTATGGTACATATCTTAGATTTAAATATTTTAAATAGAGCTCTGCACCACGCTCTCATAATGTAAGTAGCAAGACCATACGACTCGCTTACGTGAGACAAGGTTTTCTGTGGTTTCCCTTGTCATCATCGCGTCACAGACGCACTGCACACAGTGTCGTATTAGATTTAAGTAAGATAACTTGATAAAACTTTTTTTTTTGGTATGATGTGCACGTATGCACATGTCTTTAATTAATATACAACATGGTTTTATTAACCGGTATGGCAATATGGAGGCGCCTAACCGCAATCTTCAGAGGGGGGGCGTGTTACCGTTTCCACTACGGTATCTCACCATAGATCGCTCTAGGCCCCTCCGAATAAGCGTGTTACCGTGTTAACCACGCTTTCTTAATCAGAGATCGCCTAGTAGGCCCATCGACCAGGCTAGGCACAGAACGTACTCTGGGCCTATCAGAACCGAGGGTTTAAATATCCGTGCATCTCGGAGACTCACTCACTTTCTCTTCGACGACCTCTACGAATACACTTTGTCTCAGAAAACCGGCTGCAGCACGCGTTGCCACGAGCCGGCTTTCCCTACCCACGCCATATTGCCAAACCGCCGTTGTTTACCAAAGAACCACGTGTTTTTATTTCAATTTAATTCTACGTTTACAAAGAGTGTTTGTGTTAACCATCAGTGTTTCCATCGTGTGTGTAACCCCATCCCGGTAGCAAGAGCATAAAGAATTGAAGAGCCTTGTCTTGAACTACATAATCGACTTTTTCTAAGACCTGGGCTACAAGGACGCAGTGATAAGAAGCCAACAGCCCACTCACATCAATGTTTTCGCCGCAAGATATCTTTCACCTAAACAATCATAATACCGTTCTCATATTGTAAACAAAGAGATGAGTTTCCAACAAACAAAACGTCAACCTGATAGTCCATCCTGCGTGCAGTCAAGACATAACTTCCTACGAGGGTAATGGTTGTATTTACCACAACAAAAGCACTCATGAAATTTTATGTATTCATGGCAACTAATAATCGACGTTCATGGCAACTAATGATCGACATTACCATAACACTTTCAATCCGAATGGAAATGTAACCCAATTTGACTTTCAAGTGCTATTCGACCTCTGATTCGAAAACACATTATTCACACGAAATTCACAAAAAAAAACCGATATACGCATTTATTAATCGGCAGAGTTAATGCCCTTTGCTCCACTGCATTAAGAAAATCAATTTTTATTCAGTCGTGATCGAGTTCCGAATTCAATTTGTATAAGTATTTGAAATTGAGATTACCGAGAAGGTGAGAAATTTTATGGTTTCAATGGTCCCTGTCATATAATATCTTTATAGGTTTGATCCAACTTCCTTGAATTAATGTGTGTTGTCGAAACTCAACATTTTTTCAATCATTTCTTTCCACATATAGTTACATCGGAAGCCTGAAGTGTATTAAATAACTGCAATACAAAATTTGTATCTAACACACTTGTCTTTACTTTACTTATACAATTCTAACTACACTGCGCCGAAAAATAAACGCAGAACTTCAATATTAAACTAATTGTTGACACTTTTTCTCGGATATGTCCAGATACTATATATTCCAACAAAATTCGTAGTTTTTCAAGATGCATGTTCCACTAATATGATATCGTAATAAAATGAAAGAAATAAATTGAGATTTTGCAAAAAACCACCATATATTGGTAATAGCCATTGCTGATCAATTTTTGTGAGTAACGTTTGTTCATCTTGAATGTTTTTCGGTAATAATGCAACGCGAATAATGAAATTTAACCCCGGCAGAATGTACTGAAGCCGTTGTGTTAGATGACCTAGTTTGGAATTATACCAGAACAGGCCAAAGGCTAGGGGTTTTCCATGCAACTGTTTCCTGAATAATCGCAGGTACAGCAAGAATGGTAGTCATGTAAGGGGCAAGGGGGATCTCGAGTAACAACAGAGATCCATGACCGTTACTTTAGAATTTCCTCGTTAGACAACGGTTCGGTAGTACAAAGCACTTGGAAATGAAGCTTTGACAGAACAGTGAAGTGTAAATTAGCACTGAAACAATACAACAGCGTTTGAGAGAATTCGGTTGTGGCAGTGAAACTGTTTACAGAATGATCCGCAGATTCATGGCGATTGGTAGTCATGAAAGAACACTTGGGCAAGGACGACCTTCAGTAATAACTCGTTGAGACAACGATTATTAGGCACCTCCAAATGTGACTTCGACAGAATATGAAAGTGCAAATTAGCACTGAAAACCATCTCAGACTATTTGGTTTGAGACCTCGTGTCGACGCCCAGCTCGAACCACAGCAAATCGAAGATCCCTACTAAAAATTGCCAGGGAACATGTCAATTGGTGTAAAGCTGACTGGAAGACAGTTTTGTTTTCATCTGGGTTGAGGTTTTGTCTTTTTCATTTCAATCGATGTGCTCTAGTGTACAAACTTCTAAATGAGAGATATACCTACCTATGGTTTCGTTGGAGGTTCAATCATGGTGTGGGGAGGAATTTTTTCGAACTCCTATAAAAGTCTGGTCATCGTGAATAATGTACTGAATGCTCCTTACATATATTTTATAAGTTCATGTTATACCATTTGGGGAAAACTTTCTGTTTTTGCTTGAGAACACCAGACCTCAGAAAGCTCATATATTTGGCAAATACCCTAAAGATAACAAAATCACTTCAATAGAGTGGTTCGCACGAAGTTCCGATCTCAATCTCATCGAATGCCTGGAACATTTTCGGTGAAATATCAAGAAACCAGTAAAACCAGCCAGTTACCCTGAATAAGGTTCAGAACAGAATGATCGGAATTTAAAACGAATCAGAATGCTGTATGGTCATTGATTTTGAGCATGAATCGTAGATGTCATGCAGTAATATCCGGTATAAACTGGACTGAGAACTTTGATTAAGTTCTTATTTCTATCAATTTCTTTATTCTTCATTCCTCAGTACTGGTGGATTACTGGAAAAATAATTCTCCAATCTACTAAACTTCTTCTGAATGAATTTGAATTTTTCGATTTTGTGTAATTTCTTGGTGCAATATAGTTAAAGCTATGAAGGTTTTTCTAGTTCTTCTCACTGTCCTTGAGGTTTCACGGGATCAATAATAAACTTCGAAACAACACAAACTTCGTTTGCATTTGAAAATAAAAACTATGAAATTTCAAAAAATCAATGAGGTTTGATAGGGGTTTTCTGAGTGGCCATTCTGCTGAAGCGATAAGTCGCATGATTTGATAGGAATTATTATTTGGTCTTGATATTTCATCTTGAAACGCCATACGCTATATGTATCAATACGGGGTTAAAATTGTTAAAATCTATTATCATGTTCTCTCACGGTTCCACGCCGGTTGTCCTATAAATGACAATCTTGTCCGCCTGCAGGGTCCAAGATTCATAGTTCGATGTGTTAATTCTAGGCGAACGAGTGGTTAATTTGGTTGTATATTCAAGAAATGGAGGATGGATAGAAAATATTCTTGGCGTCCGAGACAGTGTGCGAGAAAATCCCTAGTCAGTACATTTTGCAGTATGCGAAAGAACTTTAATCGCTCTGAGACATCAAACTGATGGATTGAGCCTTTATTTCTACAATGTAGCGAAGCCCAACGACCACAGACAAAGCTGTATATCCGCTGGCTATAGAGCATTTGACAGCTGACCTTGATTTTGAAAGAAGAAACCATTTCCAACAATGGGGATAACGTTTTAATCATTAACTTGGTCAACAAATGAAATTATAGAATTTCGAAAGAGGAGAATCAACGGGAAATTCACCAAGTGCTTGTACATGGTGAACAGATTTCGAGTTTTCAGTACTGAAACTATGTGAATCAAATACTGTAGACAAAAAGAAAATAATCCTCTTTCCACGTGTTCATTTTGGGTGAGAAATTCATTGCTGCAAATAGATCCAGATTCTTCATGGGAGGAAGGAAAGTCATATAGTGAGGACCACCCAATACCAAAAGAAGCTCAATGAACTGCAGAAATTAAATCATTTCCATAATTATGGGACACGGAATTGTGATGTCCTGTCAGTCCCTATGCATAACACCACAATACTTATACACAATAATACTTTTACAATAGATTGCCAGGTGAACTAAAGGCAATAAGAAACTACGAAAGCTTCAGAACTGCCATAAAAAATTATTTGATTGGAAGAGCACTCTACTCCTTCGATGAATTCTAAAGTATGGATAGGTTATTGTAATTTTCATCACTTGTGCAATGATATTGTGATGTTTTTTCCTTGTATATCGATGTTTTTATTTTGTAAGCAAACTGTACCAACCATCTATTTCAAATAACATGTACATCCTTATGGGTCAAAAGTACGAAATAAATTATTCTTCTTATTTACTACATTTTGTTTGTTTGTTATTCCTTTAACGTGATCTATTTCCGCCTTTCGGCCAATGACACGCCGGAGAATTCTGTCACCTCCCTAACCCGGGAACTTTGCCGAACCCCTCTCGTGTCGAGGGAAGGGATCTTCGATGTCCAACACATCTCTGTTAGACAGGACCGACGGCATTACATTTCCGCCAAAAGATGGATACTCGAGCGATTCCCAGACTCAGAAAAATCGCACCGACTTTGTGGGGATTGAACCCAGGTAACTCTGCGCAGGCGAGGAGCATCATATCCCATACGCCACCGTGCCGGCATAATACTACATTTCATTATTCAGGGCAGAAATGAAAGGAGGAGGGTTAGAAGACTTAGGAGAACCCCATGGCTAAAAGATCTTCGCCAGTGCGAAAAGAGTACACATTCTGCAATGAAGTCGCCTCATCCAGAGTTCAACTTGCAATGATGATTACCCATTTTCAGTCCCGAACAGGCACATAAAGAAGAATAACAATATGAATTTCAATATTTTTGAAATATCTCGAACGAGGTATTCGAAAGTACCTACTTGTAAAATTTATTGTTTCGACGATAACAAAAATTGGAGGTCATTAGAATTACACACTTCATTGTTCAAAATTCGTTGTAACAATCATTTATCAAATTTGAAACAATAACAAACGAAAATGAGTAATTAAACATACTCATGAAAAAAAATAATTACAGAAAATAATTGTTGTAGATCAAGTGCAGTTAAAATAATGTTAAAAGAAACATCGTCATTTCGACAAAGCGTTCGCAGAAATATATTAAATTTGAGTTGTAAAAAAATACTCGTCTTCATTAATACTTTTATTGTATATGAAGGAAATGCTCATTTTGAATGAAAAATTTGAAATTTTCATATCTCCGCAATTGAATTTCGAATGCACGCTGAATGAATGTCAGGAGAAGGACGTGAAAAAACTCATACATTCTCAGATAATTCTGAGGCCCTTCTTCGATAAACTGAAGTAAATAACGGGTTTTCCAATAAGAGGTTCAATTTTGATATTGAGATATACGAGTATTTTTTTAGGGTAATCAATTAATGTTAATTTCATTATCAAGAGGAAAGTGCAACTAATAATGAAAAACGATATCAACCAAATGGCCGTCGCGGCTTCGTTTGCAAGATCATATAATTTCCATGAAATTTTCCAACACCAGTTGGAAATTGGCATAATTGCGGCTGTATGTCCTCGAGAACTTCACCAATTCCATCTTTCATGTCTTGGATCGATTGTGTAGCATTGCCATAGACCTTATCTTTCACGTAGCCCCAAAGAAAGAAGTCTAAAAGTGTTAAATCACAAGATCTCGGTTGCCAATTGTGAAGTTTTCTTTCAAAAGGGCGATGGTTTAATTGCTTGTGTGGCATATAGCGCCGTCTTGTTGAAAGTAAACATTCTCCAGATCAATCCCCTCTAATTTCGGCCATGAAAAACTAGTAATCATCGCTCGATAGCGCAATCAATTCGCCGAAACAGTTGCTCCAGTGTCATTTTCGAAGAAGTAAGGTCCAATGCCACCGCCAACCCAAAAACCGCACCGAAAAGTGACACGCTGAGGATGGAGAGGCTTTTCAGCAATAACTCTTGGGTTTTCCGAGCCCCAAAGGCGACTATTTTGCTTGTTAACGTAGCCATCGATTTGGAAATAGGCCTCATCACTGAAGATGATTTTTCGATGGAAATACGGATCTTGCGACGGATTTCAAGGACCCAATCAGAAAGGACACGTCGTTGTTGATGATCGGCCGGCTTGAGTTCTTGTGTTAACTGAACTTTATAAGCCTTAACACCCAAGTCTTTATGCAAAATACGGTGTAATGACGTTTGTGTAACGACCAATTCCAAATAACGACGAGGAATGGATAAACGTGGGTTTTCTTCAACACTTTTGGCTACAGCAGCAATATTCTCAGTTCTTGTGTGTCGTTTACGGGTTCGATTCTTCACATCACTTACTTGTCCCAACAACTTGAATTTTTCCACCAGTTTCACTATTGCCGGCCGAGGAGGTGCTTCAGGACGACCCAAAAATGTTTCAGTTTTGCGAACTGTGACTGCAACATTTTCACCATTTTCGTAGTGAATGTTAATAATTTCAATGCGTTATTGTAGGGTGTATCGTTCCATTTTTATGAATGGCGTAGTTTCCACTTGTCAAAGGTGCAAAACTGACAGCTTCAAATGTGACAGATACTGAAGAAGCGGGCCATTCAAAATGAAACCTCTTATTGGAAAACCTATTATATTGATTCATTTCTTTACTATAAAGTCTGCAAACACTAGAGCAAATAGAATCCTTGGAGATCAACAATAAACATAGTGTGATCTATTCAGACTCGCTATCAGCGCTCAATTCTAAAAGGAAAAAATCGCAAAAGAACCCAATAATCAGTCAGATCATCAGTGTAAGGCATAACCTGATCATAGCAGGAAAAAGAATAATTTTCCTATGGATACCATCACATTCAGACGTGACAGGGAACGTGTTAGCAGATAGAATCGCAAAAGAAGCCACCAACATGGAACAAATCACTGATTTTGTTCAACTTAGCTACGATATTACGTTACATTTCCGTACCTAAATCGCCACCAACAAGTTAGTATTCGTCGGCTCCGGATTGGCCACACTACTTTCAGCCACAGCCACCACCTCAGAAACGAAAATTATCAGGTGTGCGATACGTGCAATGAACAAAATACTGTCGAAAACTTACTGATACATTGCCGAAAGCATGATATAAGCCGTAGAACTGCGAACCTGGCAGCTGCCTGAAAGACAGCCTGAAGAATGATCCACAACAGACAGAGTCCCTCATCAGTTTCTTGAGATTGACTTATTATACGAACCTTATAGAAATTATATTATGTGATAGTTAAGAAGTTTAATTTAAGTTGAATGTAAATGGCCTCGATGCCCAAACATTCTTCCTCGAAATAAAAAAAAGTCTGCAAACAGAAACGGATTCAGTGACTTGATTTTGAGCTCTTCATTTCTGAAAAAGGGCATCTTAGGAAATTGAAGTAACGTAGTAATTATTTCTGACATTTTCCGTGTCCTTTATCTGTTAACAATTTGGTCGAACATCATCCGCATCATGAAATAGCTTGTGGATATATTAGTGCTCTAATTGTGTGCCTTGGTATGTTTTCTTTAGAGCCATATTCACGTGAAAACTAAATCCGAAAAATTTTAAGTTTACTGGAAATAATTTTGGGGGTTCGAAAACTACTGAGCTTTTAAAGATAAAAATTCACTGCCACAATTCTTTTTTGCACATTTTTACAAGAGTCCGAATCTTCGTCGTATCAAGTGTGGTGACATTAACTTCCCACTGAGATCGTGGAACATGGCTAGTTTCTGTGGGGCTATGTGAAATCTCTAGTATATACACTCAAACCACAGATAATGGCCTTGAAAGCCACCATATCTCTTTGTTTTCAAGAAACTGAGCCTCAGTTATACGTGATGCCCAGAATTGATCCGCAAGCCACCTTTAACAGAGCTGGTGAAGTAATTTGGCAGAAATTATATTCCATAAATACACATCATGGAATAAAAAAGAATGGAAATATCCCTCACACAAGTGGTTTTATTTTATTTCAAATTCCATGCATTCTCAATGAAAGCCTTTGTACCAGAGTGTTACGATAAACATTATTTGGACCCTTCTCGTGACAGCAAATTTAGCCACGAAAAACATTCATAAAATATCACGAAACTTGGGATGAGAAAGAAAGGTTTAAGAAAGAAGAGAAATGACGAAGAACTGTCAAGGAGCATGTGCAATTGACTTCTGGGAATCGTGGTAAATCACGGCTAAGTTTACTTAGAGGTTCTGAGGAAGAATAGAAGTTTAGAAACTTTCTCTCACATAAGAAGGCATCTCTAATATTGGGGATGGATTCGTCCATAATAACTAGTTAACATTTCAAATCTCCAATCTAAGGAAGAAATCGACTTTTAACTCAATGAATTATTTCTAAACTTAATTGTCTACTGAAGAATTTCATGAATAGACACGAGTATTTACGTTGAACATGTGAAATAAATTCTCTGATGCTTCTATTCATTCATTAGACGAAATTTAATACGTCTGAAAACTTGACTTACATGAATATTCATGTAAGACTCACGAGGATGTGCGTAATCTGATCGGGTGAAACTTTCTCCTAAATACACAAACGGCCTCTATTGTAAATTTTAGGTATGATGTTACCGTGAACTTTGCTGAGCATGTAATTCTAATTCAAAATGTATGGAAGGTAAACAGTGGTCTCGGAATGAGCAGCATTGAAAAATTCATAGTAATTTGAACGAGTTAAATCTTTAACGTTTTATTTGCGACAGAAAAGCAATCTACATAAATATAAAATACAGTTCGTTGGAGCAACACCGCGAACAACTTGGCAAATGTCTACTAAATGGTCATGATATTCCGGATGTGGATTCTAGAAAAGAAATGGCGAATTGGATAATTTGTGTGAAAATTTCTCGTTTGAATAGAATAAAGCTGTCAGGTGAAGTTATTTCGGATCAGTGATTCAATCAATGAAAAATGAAAGAGAATTTAGAATTTGAAATGAAAAAAGAATTTTTGATGTATGAAGTGACCAAATTCAATGTTTGAGTTACACTACAGTTATCGTAAGAGATGTTAAACAATGAAGGGCACATTTTCGATCGTTTTCTCCGACAAAGTGGCTGTTTTTAGATATCTTCAATCGTTTTCAAAATTAATCCTTAAATTGAATTTCCTCTGTTCTTCAATTTTTCTGTATAATTTGACGATTTAAGGAAACTATTCACAGGTTATATAAGAAAATAACTCTTTCGATTTCTTGAATACAATAATCATCGTCTTCATCTACAAAGCGTTCCAATGAGAACGAACCATCTGAAATAAATTGGCTGGTTTGATTTTTCTGTGAATATCCTGAAACAAGTGGATGTTTGATGAGAGGGGGGCATTTTTTGTTACATGATTCATTTTGAATAGGGAAAAATGGTCATGTGATAGCTATGTGAAAAGCGAATTCCATTCTCTATACGACCACGTAATTATGAGAAGAATTGAAATCGAGAATTGTTTTCGTCAATCCGCGCGATCTCCGTTTGAGGTAATCACTTGCTCATAATCGATTCTGTTGGTTCAGAAAAATTTTTCACCATTAGAACGTTTGCGAGAAAATTTCCATATGAGAAAGGGGTTGTGAGATACTTGTTTCAAAGTTTGTTTCATGACTATCGACCAACCTTTTACATTTTATGTTAGGATCTATCAGGTCGATTTTGTTTTGAAGAGATTAGAATTTCGCTGATCAGGAATGGGAGAGAAGGAGCGTGAGATGTCATTCTCTTAAGAAA
Organism: Cryptolaemus montrouzieri; assembly: GCA_013387265.2. Lineage (NCBI taxonomy): Eukaryota > Metazoa > Arthropoda > Insecta > Coleoptera > Coccinellidae > Cryptolaemus > Cryptolaemus montrouzieri. Next base: position 45,717,595 of record JABFTP020000185.1, on the reverse strand, counting down.
AAGCTGGATTTTTTCCGTTTGTATCAAAAAATGAAAACGATGTTTCGTTTTGATGGCATGTGACGGTTTGTTATTAATCTTTCCATGTTTGAAATTTTTTTTAGTTCTGCTAGATTTAGTGATTTTCGATAATTCGATGAAACACAAGTGATTTACGTTTTTTCGTAGTTTTGATAACCTGAAATTACGCTGATTTAGATGAAGTAGGACTGTTCTTTGAAGGAAGGCATTGGAATGGTGAGTTTATCTTTTAAAAATAATAACTGTGCTTAAGCAATCGTGCACATTTTTAATCAAAATAACCCTGACATAAATCCAGGGCAAAAATACGTTCTTGAGTTAGCGAGCTAATTCAATGAGACTATATACACTCGGAGGCAAAATTAGCGGAACACTCCGAACCAAATTCGAAGTTCGATATTTTTCCTAATTCTAAACAGATTCAGATGATTTGTTCGGCAAGTTATAGATCAACTTATCTGCTTTGTAGAAATTATAAAAGAAAACAACAAAAGTTTGAAAAAAATTTTATACGGGGGCAAAACTAAAAGTGTTTTTTTTTGTCAAATATTCGTAACACCCTGTGGAATTTCGTGGTTCTAGTTAAAACGTACAATATCATGGTCTGTCAAGTTCATAGGAGGTAACAGTCGGTTGGTATTAAAATACACTACCGAATTCTGGGACCATTGATAAAACTTTTCATTCATACATGTGCACACCTTTTTTTATCAAATATGAAATACAACACACGTTTTTTTGTATATGACCACATTTGCACTTGTTTAAAGAGAATGAGAGTTTTCCATTCTTTGATTTGATACAAATTCGATCGGTTGCGCTGTTTTGTGATTCTTTTACTGTTTGCGATTCGAAACGGTATTTTCCATTCAGAATGAGAGATTTACCACCAACCTCAGTAGCAAGAGCAGTTACATTGATTGAGGAAGGGCGCACCTACCGCTCAGTCGGTACCATGTTGGGTGTCTCGACGTCGGTTATCCATCGAATCTACCGACGTTACAGGGAAACTGGATTGTACGTGAGGAGGCGAGGACAAGGAAGAAATCGGGCAACTCGCGCTATACATGACCGTTTCATCGTCAATCAAACCATAAGAAATCCTCGTCTTACTGCTGTTCAGGCACGTAACCTTTTACAAGCAGTGGATAACATTAACGTCAGTGTGAGGACAGTCAGAAGACGATTGAATGAAGTTGGTCTGAGATCATACGCGCAAGCAAGAGCACCAAGACTCGATAGAGCCCATCGGGTAGCAAGATTGGTAGGGAGCATGTAGCATGGACAATCAATCACTGGAGAAGAGTTTTATTTAGTGATGAGAGCCGATATTGTGTGAATTTCGTGGATGGTAGAGATAGAATATGGAGGCATCGAGGGGAACGGTACAATCAAGTGAACTTCGCAGGAACTGAGCAATACGGTGGAGGGTCAGTTATGATATGGGGTGGCATATGCTTGGGAGTACGAACAGAACTGGAGATTATTGACAATGGATCACTTAATGCCCATCGGTATATAACAGAAATCTTGGAGCCCCATGTTGTGCCTTTTGCTACTTACATAGGGGAAAATTTCCTTTTTATGCACGATAACGCGCGCCCTCATACTGCTCGCATGGTGATAGAATATCTCAATGAAGTTGGGATCACCCGAATGGACTGGCCGTCGCGGTCACCGGATTTAAACCCGATCGAACACGTTTGGGACATTCTTGCAAGAAGGGACGACAACGGAATCCAGGCAACGTTGAAGAGCTGACATTGATATATCTCAATGAAGTTGGGATCACACGAATGGACTGGCCGTCGCGGTCACCGGATTCAAACCCGATCGAACACGTTTGAGACATTCTTGCAAGAAGGGACGACAACGGAATCCAGGCAACGTTGAAGAGCTGACATTGGCTTTGGTGGAAGAGTGGGACAACATACCTCAACAGATGATAGGCAACATCATTGGGGGGTCATACTCGCTACTAAAATCAAATGTTTTTTTTTCTTGTGGGTCATCATGAACATTTTTCTCAACACGTTCATTTCATTTCACGAGTATATCGCCAGGATACACACCTGCTCTCAATTTTGGACAGGAATGATAATTAACATAGAGTGTCACACAAAAAAATTTAAAAATAAATGTGCAAAATCAACGATTTTTTCAGTGTACTTCGAGTTCTCCCGGAGCGTGGAATTGGCCAGTGAATTTCAAAAATTTTCATTTAGTTAGATTTCCGCTTCTCTAATTTTGATTTTATTTTTTGGCTAACCTCCGATGTTATGCACCTACGCAAGATTAAAAATCGATTCTTGAAATTTGAGACTTTTCGCTTCAAATTGGATATCTCTTGTAAAAATAGAGATAAATGCATAAAACAAGGAGGGCGTTACTGTAGGAAGATGTGTCTTGACAGATCATGGTATTGTACGTTTCAACTCGGACCACGAAATTCCACAGGGTGTTACGAATTTTTGACAAAAAAAACACTTTTAGTTTTGCCCCCGTACAAATTTTGTTCAAATTTTTTTTGTTTTCTCTTATAATTTCTACAAAGCAGAAGAGTTGATCTATAACTTGTTGGAAAAATCATCTAAATCGGTTGAGAATTATGAAAAATATAGGACTTCGAATTTGGTTAAATTTTCGAGTGTTCCGCTAATTTTGCCTCCGAGTGTAGATTATAAATGAAATACACAATTCCTCAGAAGATGTGAATGTGAAGTTGCCATGATGGAGAAATTACAATTTGTAAGGGAGTTGTCGCAAATAACTGGAGTATGTTGGGCCAGTATTTTCGGGATTGAGTTTTATACTATTTTTTGCTTGGTATAGACTCTGTAGTTTATCTATTGATGGAAAAATATGAATATTTTTTATGCAATGTTGTGCCAGAGTGGAATCTGTTTCGTTTTAACAAATATGTGGAAGATGTTCCTTATAACTAATTGTAAACGACACTCCTGAATTATGTAATTTTTGAGTTTGATCTTTGGCATTGAAAAATATATTTGATAGTTTGTTTGTGGATTTGAAAGCTGATCTTACCTCGGGGGTTTGGATATTATTTGCGATTTTATTAGCAATCAAGCCGAAATAGGTAAATGAGGAATATTGATGTGTGTGGCTGTCAGAACTATTTTGAAGAAAAATACTGTTATGGGCTTTTTGCAAACGTCTTTCAGACACGAGTTTGTCTATCATTGAAGGAGAATAGCCGTTATATTTTGCAATAGTTTTATTTTACTGAATATTTTTATTGAAATTTGAAATGAAAAGTGCCAACGTGAAAGTTCTGTGAATCACAGAATTGAAGGCAGCTAATTTATTTTGAATAGGACGAGTGGAATCAGATAGAATGTAAATGTCTGTGTAGGTAGGTTTACGATATACACATAACCGAATTTATATGGAATCACCCGATATTTTGAATATTGACGTATGGATTTTGGAAACTTCGAAGGATTGTTAGAATTGATCCTTTTTAAGATATTGCAATTGAAAAAAGAAATTAATTAAGGTTCATTTTAAGAAACAAATAAAAGAAAATAAAAGACTCTTTCCGCATGTAGTAAAAAAATTGAAAATTGTTTTCTTACAGGGTAAGTGTTTTTTTCTCTACCTCAGTAATACGTAATACCTCCCCATGCTCTGATACAAGCCAGAATCCGTCTAGGCATGCATCGGATTAGGTTTTAGACCTCCTCTTGGATGAGCTGTTGTGGGGTTATTGGATTATCCTGACGCGACCCAATTTTTTTTTTTGAGATTATACCATAAATGTTCAACAGGATTAAGGTCTGGAGAGCAAGCTGGATAGTCTAAAATAGCGATTTTGGAGACTAGAGCCTTATGCCTCAATCAGAAATATTTTCAGTTTGACAATATAATTTTCGAGCAAACGTGATTCATCCCTTAGTCCACTCCTAGCAGAAATTTTCATGAATAACATAGTAGATATAATTTTTCAATCCCCTGTAGCGTCTCATATAATATTTTGGTATCGATATGTTGACAATATTTTCACGTGTTTTATGATACTTTAAGATAATTACACGGTTTCCTAGACTTTGTCAATAACATTCAACCAATATTTGGATTTACATTACAAAAAAAAGATCAACAATCGAATACAATTTTTGGATTTAACCACTTCTAGACTGAACAATCTTCTTACCTTTAATATATATCGTAAACCTACATTCACAGACATTTCCATTTCTTCTCATCCTATTCAACATAAATTAGCTGCCTTCAATTCTATGATTCGCAATAACAGCTATTCTCCCACAATGAACGACAAACGTTTGCAAAAATACTATAATAGTATTTATCCTCCAAATAGTTCTGACAGCCACACACATCAATATTGCTCATTTACTTATTTTGACGCAATTTCTAAAATAATCGCAAATAACATCCAAATTCCCCATGTGAAATTAGCCTACAAATCCACAACCAAATTATCAGATATACTTTTCAATGCCAAAGATAAAACTCAAAAATTAGATAATTCATGGGTGTATCAACTAACATGTCCCAGTTGTAACGGAATTCACACACAACCAAATTTATATAGAATCACTCGGTATTTCACATTATTGATTGTTTTTAACCATGGATCTTTCACTACTTGTAAAGAATGAAGTTTCTTGTTGTGTGAAAACTCGATAGTATAACAAGCAATGTTGAATTATCACCACATGTTCGGGATTTTGTACACAGTCGTCAATGAGATTTGAAACTACAAATTTCACAATTTAAATAAGCCTATAAAGCCTTTAATCATAATTGAAAATGCCTTACGTTGGACTGTCCGATGTGCAGAGGGGTCAAATAATTGCTCTCGTTGAAGAAGAGTGACACAGAGGAATATAGCGGCCACAATGGGGGTATCACAGGGGGTGATTTCAAAAACCTTCGCCCGATACGTTGAGCTACAATCTCTGCAAAATAGGCCTAAAGAAGTTGTAGGAAGATCACTTCTGAAGAACAAGACCGCATTTGTGCCAATTTGCAAGAAGATACCCTAGTGCGTCGCACGTCATACACTCCAAAGGCAATTTCTGGGAGCAAGAGGCATCAGTGTATCAGTCGAAACGATACGTCAAAGACTTCGTTCAAGAGATTCATACAGCAGTAGTCCCTCAAGAGTTCCAGAGCTAACAAGACAAAAAAAAATGTACAGATTTTATTGGTGTATCGAGCACCAAAATTGGAATATTGAGAATTGGCGAAATAATCTTTTTTCGGAAGAGACCAGAATTGGTGTTCGATCAGATCACCGCCAGATTTGGGTTTTAAGGGGTCGTGGAAGACAAGCTAGACTCCGAGCTGCCAGACAAAGTCTGAAATACCAAAGGGGCAGTGTGATGTTTTAGGGTGGCATTATGCTTTGAGGCAAAACAGATTTGATTTCGTTTCCTGCAGGTGTAACGGCTAAAAATTACTTGGACCTAGTGCTGGAGTTCATAGTGAGACCCTGACGAAGTGCCCACGATGAGAATTTCACGTTTAGGCAAGATGCATACCAGCAACATTATCTTGAAACAGAGGGAATCGCTATTTTGAACTGGCCAGGTTGCTCTCCAGACATGAATCCTATTGAACATTTATGGGATAATCTCAAAAGGAAAATTAGGTCGCGCCAGGATAATCAAAGAACCCCACAACAGCTCATCCAAGCCGCCACAGAAGGGTGGCAGAATATCACCTCAGAGGAGGACGAAAACTTAATCCAAAGCGTGCCTAGACGGTTTAAGGCTTGTATCAGGGCAAGAGAAGGTAATACAATATACTGAGGTCTAGAAAAAAACACCTACTCCGCGAGAAAAGAATTAAAAATTTTTTGACTACATACGGAAAGAGTCTCTTATTTTCATTAATTTGTTTTTTTCTCAAAAAGGATCAATTCTAACAATCCTTCGAAATTTCCAAAATCCCTGAGGTAGTATTCAAGATAGTTGGAGATTCCATATAAATTTGGTTGTGTGTATTTTGGCTAACAGGCAGGTCGTTTAGAATTAGATAAAAGGAACATCATTCACATTTTTGTAAAAACAAAACCGATTTCTCTGTGGCACAAAATGCACAGAAAGAAAACAATATTTTTCCATCAATAGACAATCTAAAGATCCTATACCAAGTACAAAAATTATAAAACTGAATTATCTTGAAATATTCAAAGCTAAACTCAATACAGACAATCATCAAATATTACTTAACGACCAGACTGATTTATGGTATTCCCTAATATTTGGGATTTTTGAGTAGTATACAATTATAAATTAGTACCCAATGTTAATCTCTAATATGTAGTTCACCTGTTCTATTTCTAACCTACCTAACCTATTTCTCTGTACCTTTATATAAAAAAGTGCATACTTTGTATTTTAGTTTTAGTTGCATACTTCTCTGATGATGAGGAAACTCGAAATAGTTATAACATTGAATATACTTTTCCATCTTAAACAGTGATATTTTTACGTAGTATTATTCACAATCCTTATAATTTCAATTCACATAGTAACGGCCGAATCTATTTTATTAGACTCGTCTTCAAGCTGAATGAAAATGATTTAGATCGTCGTACAGAGTAATGCGAACATATCAGTGAGTAGATCAATAACAATCCGAATTTGCTTCAAAATGTTTGCTTTTCTGATAAATCGAATTTTTTCGAATTGCGAGGTGCATTCCCATAAGGTTATGTCTGAATTGAGACTGTTCTCTATTAAAAGAGGGAAAATCATACTCAAAGACGAGAAAATTTAGACGGTTGAATATAATTGAGATTTCGATTGATTCTCTCATAACATTTATCATCAAAGAAGATCCAAATTTATCTGAACATGACCTTATGCATCAATATGATGGAGCATCTCTGCATTAGGCTGCCGCTGTACGGAACTACCTAGAGTCTAGGATCACGGGTCTTCAAACTTTGAAGCCTCAGGGACGTAATAATTTTTTCAGTACGTTCCAAGGGCCAAAACAATTCTAATATTTCTGCCCACTTAAACATACATAGGCGTTTTGCATTTCAATTACTATTGATTGTGTATTCAGTATATTGTGACAAGTAGGGACATCTAGTGGCGAGTAGTAATACTATGCAGGTCTGTGATGCAGGTACTAACTATTTCGGCTACCCACTAACTACTAACAGGTAGCATGTTTGAGAATATCCGCATTATTTCGAGAAAGTTCTGTATCTGACTAGTTTTTTCAATCATTTCTATATGGTAGTAATTGCATATGTTCAAAAAGGCTAGCGGCGCCATCGCAAGTCAGTTTGTGTGAGTATTTCAATCTATATACAAAAGTATGTACAGAAAGTTTTATATGTGAGTAATAGCGAAGTTAAGACTTGTTTTCAATCGGTAATTTTCTGGATTACTCGGAATATGGTTGAAGACAGCGGAAAGCCGTCTTCATCAACCTTATTTTATCGCAATGAAGCAAAAATGTGTTACTTAATTTCACCTCTCACGTTCATCACTATGCTTTTCCTAGAATTAAGTTACCCGTATAATACTCCCCTATTCGCCCATACACCTCCTCTTTCGATTGAAGGGCCATTTCACTCAGACTGGATCTTATTCTTGTTAAGATGTTGGTGTTGAATGTCAAGTGTTATGTCTTTTTGCACTTTACTTTGTCGTCATCGTAGAGGATTACTCTCTTGTAACCGCCTAGATAAACATTTAAGACATGTCCTTGGCCGAGTAGATTCAAGTATGGGAAATATATGCAGATCCAACAATGAAAATCATGAATATTTCAACGATGAAGAAGTAAAACATAGACTGTATACATAAATGATATAGCGAACGACTTTTTCAATGTCAATGCCTCATGACTATATAAAAGGAGATCGATGCCAAGAAGAAAAAACAAGGACGGGCGTTTATGTAACACTTTGAAGCAAGGTAAGCAATGAAGAGAAAGCATTCGCTGCAAATTGCTGATGTCAATAGAAATCCGATAAGGAAATGAAAGTAGAGCAGCTGTAATTTTCTTTTGAAAAAATACCAAAGAAATCGAAATGAAAATAGAGTATCTGATCATTTTTGTTTCGAGAAGTAGCGAAAAAAGTGATATAAAAATTGAATTTCCATTAGGAACGGGAAATCCAAAGTTAGTATTCTCAAGTATCGAAAACTTTAAGAATCAATTCTGGTGTCTGTTTACTACAAGATGGAATATAGTCAACTAACAAAATTATATTATTCAATATTGAATTATTATAGATTTTGCCATTTATAGTAAATTGTACACATAGGTTTCCATTAGAAGTTGACAAAAGTGCGAATTGAGTAAAAGAACTGAAAAAACTCTTGATTTGTGATTTTGAAAACGAATTCCATGCAAGTTGTTCTCAGAAATGCAGTAAGCAGAAATGTTTGGGATACGTCTAGTTCTACTACCCTCGCTTCACGAGAAACAGGAGTTCGAGGTAATTTTTGGAGTAGAAGAACAATCATTGTTCATGAATTTCAAATAGAACCAATTCCAAAAAAACATAAATCAGACAAGTTATGATCAAGGAAGAAATTAATAAAAAACATCAATTGTGTTAGAGAAAATAAATATGAGTATTGTCGTTAGGTTAGATTAGACAAAATAAATATGAGTATAATGGTTAATTGAATAAATATTTGTTCCAATCCGTTATTAAGTAATGTCAAATCACAGGCAGAACTTCACCTGGAGTTTTTTACAACAAAAATAGAATGCATCAGTTGGGGCAATATTCGTTTTCCTCTACAAATCCAACAAAAATGTTCCAATTTCTTAATATAATTATGGAGGGACATTACAACAGAGAAAATATGTCATGAGCTATAAGTATACTCCAGGATGGAAGCTCAATACTACAAGTTTCCAAAGTTCTAGAGGGTAGTCCAAAAAGTATCAATCAGTTCTGGTCCCGATTTAATGAAACAGGCAGGTATTTCCAGGATAACAATATCCACTTAGACCCAGCCACTTCCCAGTGAGTGAAAGAGTTGTCTCAAGTACAAGATCGAGAGAGTACCTTGATCGACCCATGGCAATTGCGCTGCCGGTTTAGCTTGTTGCCATGAACACATAATCTTGGTTCAAAAGAGGCGAGCTTAAGTTCTCTCCCGTGATGAGTCACGATTCAGTTTTTAGCCCATCAAAAACGAGATCGAATATGAAGAGAACAGGAACAGTGACCCTGTTAGACAGGGAGTCCAATTAAGGATGCTTTGAAGACGCATGCATATGGCGAAATATCTGAAATTCTTAAACAGATGGAATAACTTTACCTGTAGTGATTTTATCATTGAGGAACCGAAAATGTGTCCGAATTCAACAAGACGATCTTCAGCGGCAAAACATATTTCAAAAAAAACAGAAGCTTTTGGCAAAGTTAGGACAAAATGTGATGGACCATTTGATCTTGAATATTCCATGCCATTGCTGTAGTGGTACCAATAACGAAGGTTAACCATTTGGATACTAATACAATAAAAAATGATATAATAAAACTATCAAACTATTTCGATATTTTCCTGAAAATAAATATATTTTTCCTTTTGTACAAAAATAAAAAAATTTAAGAATCAATGCTGGTGTCTGTTCACTACAAGATGGAATGTAGTCAACTCACAAAATTATAATATTCAATATTAAATTATTATAGATTTTGCCATTTATAGTATAATGTACACATAGGTTTCCATTAGAAGTTGACAAAAGTGCGAATTGAGTAAAAGAACTGAAAAAAGTCTTGATTTGTGATTCTGAAAACGATTTCCACTCCAGATTGCAAGTTGTTCTCAGAGATACAGCAAGCAGAAATGTTTGGGATATGTCTAGTTCTACTACCATCGTTTCAGGAGAAACAGAAGTTCGAGTCATTTTTGAAGTAAAAGAACAATAATTGTTCATGAATTTTAAATAATACCAATTCCAAAAAAAAACAAAAATGAGACAAGTTATGATCAAGGAAAAGCGAGATCGAATATGAAGAGAACCAGGAACAGTGACCATGTTAGACAGGGAGGCTAATTAAGGATGCTTTGAAGAAGCATGCATATGGCAAAATAACTGAAATTCTCAGACAGATGGAATAACTTTTGCTGTAGTAATTTTATCATTGACGAATTAAAAATGTGTCCGAATTCAACAAGACGATCTTCAGCGGCCAAACATATTTCAAAAAGAACAGAAGCTTTTGGCAAAGTTAGGACGGAATGTGATGGACAATTTAATCTTGAATATGCCATGATATTGCTGTAGTGGTATCAATAACGAAGGTTAACCATTTGGATACTAATATAATAAAAAAATGATATAATAAAACTATCGAACTGTTTCGATATTCTCGAAAATATATATATATTTTTCCTTTTGTACAAAATGAGAAAAATATGTAATTTTTGTAACCAAGTGATTTTCTATTCACTCTTGCTACTGAACACAGCCTGTTCAAATTGAAGAAATGACATTCCAGCAAGAGGACTCATATTTCGTGAATTAAAAGATTTCGGAATCAAGGATCTCATACCTGATTATTTTTATTTCGGACAAAATAATAACATAAAAGAAATAAAACCATAAGGATTCCTATTCAAGAAATCGACTAACAATAGTTATTTTGAACGACTATTTACTATTTCTTGTTTGCATTCCGTGAATGAAAAAATTAAGTTTCTTTACAGAAAATATAATGTTTGGTGGTCAGCAAGTATCTTCCAACGGAAATTAGAACCTGTGCAGCGTCAGCGGAAAACGCTGAAACAAGTGGATTTTTTATTTCAAGGGGGACCATTATGCGAACTTTCAGAATTTCAGATCAATTCTCTACCCCCACCATCCCCTACTTATAAAAACTATAACAGGGAATATGGGACGTGTGGCACCTCCTTATATGATAATGTTTTCGATACTGGGAGTTCCATTCACGAAAAGATATTTTCATATAATATTTAAACATCCCTTTGAACCCGATTCTAAATGAATAGCAGTGCATATTTTTAAAAGGTACTGATTAATCTCATTTAGCGTGTTGATTTGTAAGTGTAGGGATATTTACAATCCCCAAACTCTTAATTACAAAGAGTATCATGTAATACGCCATCGAAAAGATCTTTCAATTTTGTTTTATTACTGGAACCAAAACTGCCGCACATCATATAGAAAGAGTAAAATCCACTTGTCATTTAAGAAGCATGATCAAAATTATTACAATTAGCACATCAATTTCTAACACAAGATCTATAATTCTTTCGTGAAGCAATATTTACATCATTTTCATGCTAAACTATTCGTTTCTGGACAAAGAATAGAAACAGGTCATTTTTTGTCTGAAGGGGGACATCTTTCAATAGACGGTGATTTTATTTTACATCAACCTCCTAAGCAGGGGTGCACAAAAATCAAGTTTCTGAAGAGAGAAGATAGGTCGAGTGATACCTCATTGGAAAGCTCTTTTGATTATCAACATTAATGTATAATAATTTTTGAGTTTTGACATATTCGGAAGAATATACAGGCTGGTTCGTCAAAGACGAGTTATTTTAAGTGATTGCAAAATCTGTCGATTTCGAATGAATACAGTTGTATTTCGGGGAGAAATATCTTTATGCAGTGGTGCTTCCACTGCACCCCCTCAGCAGACATGTGAAGACAACCACTAGGTAATGGCCCGCACGCCTCACGTAACCGATCGTCGTATGTGAAAAGCCTCTAATAGCATGGTATCCAAGGTTGAAATGAAACGAACTGAAGTAATTAATCAATTTGAAGATCTAAAGGGTTGGCCCCCTCATCTGAGGGGGTACTGAAAGCACCACTGCTTGAAGATATTTTTCCCCGAATTACAACAATATTTCGATGGATGTTCATTCGAAATCGACAGACTTTGCAATCACTGAAAATAACTCGTCTTTTGACGAACCAGCCGGTTTCTTCTTTTGAATATGTCAAAACTCAAGAAAAATCATTACGCATCTGTGTTGAGAATAAAATGAGCTTTCCAATGAGGTATCACTCGATCTTTCTTTCCTATTCGAAAAATTGAGTTTTGTGCACCCCTGCTTAGGAGGTTGATGTAAAATAAAATCACCGTCTATTGAAAGATGTCCCCCTTCAGGGGGTATTAATTAAATATATTTATTAAGATTTCAACAAGTTGATTGGAATTAGAAACCATAAGTGGAAATAAATGTTGTAATGATCATTTATTTCTGGAGCTGAAATATTGATTTGGTTGATTCGTTAATTTGTGTTCATGATGTACACAAAACACCGACAAATGTTTCTACTATTTTGTTAATAGTTTTCATATTATCATTTATCCTCTTTTAAACTACAAGAAACATGGACAAAACAATTCAGTGTTAACCAACTAATTATATAGAGGAATTTTAAAATCAAAAAGTACATTCCAAAAATATTCCCAAATAATGATATTAATGATATTGGGGGTGGAATTGTATAATAAATAAATAGGTAGTTCAATCTATAACTTCTCAAATTGAAGTGTTATGATATTTTCTAGCGGACTAGTTGGTAATTAACGAACAGACAAGCACACTCAAACTTGTTAAAAGAGTTGTGTAGCACCTCTGTGGTCCTGTTTGTGGTTGGTGGTATTAGGGTGCCGTCGGGAGCATACTGTGCTTGCCTCCTAGATGGGTGCTGGTACATAGGTATCTGTGCAGCGTAATAATTTTATTCATATGGAATTGAAATGCTTCACGGTATTTCCGAAAGAGTAGAGAGGACAATCAAGAAAACTGAAGAAATTTTCGTTTTTTTCAAAAGCTGGATAACTAGATTTGTATAATATTTATTCATTTTCAACGATAGCTTAATTCTCAAGCTATTCAAGAATCATTAGTTCAGAACTGATTCACATTTGAAGCTCTCATAATCATTTTTGCACTTGAGATATTTTGACAATATTCTTGAATAACTGACAGTTTAAGAACAACTTGAGTAAGTGATTTATCGCTAGCTCTGGTCAAAGGAAGTCGAGCAAAACATACGAAAGTATGATCGTTCTTTTATTGGACCAACTCACGGTTTCCGATATCCTCCCTCCCACCTTTGTTGAGAAAAACACAAAAAATTTGAATTTTCAGTAAGCCGGAATGAAATAGTTCTTTAGAATTCCTTAAATGATTCAGAAGATGTTTAAAACTTAGAAATTATAAAGAAGATCTGAAAGAGTCTGAGATTGCCGATAAAATAAACTCTGTTTTTCTCATTTATCATCATAGATTTTCACGATACGATCTCATAGTGAACACAAACCTAAAACACCTTTTTGTATAGCATGATATAACACGATGGAGCATAAAAGTTAAGCATCAGAATACTTGATTAAATAAGTGACAGATGTCATGAAAAATGGATATGTTAAAAGAGACCATGACGTGGTTACTAGAATTGCCTAATTCAAATCCGATTATGTTTATGTAACTATTGTCAACACGTTTGAAGAAATACTTCAGATTATTTTCAAATAAAATAAATCTGAAATATTAAAGAATCCTTCTAGCTCTCTTCTTCCATTTCTGAATAGCTAAAGATAGTCTAGCATTCACTGCTCCCCTTCAATGTATCAATGATTAATATTATCACATATACACTGTCCGTGAATTCCGTGTACAACATTTGGTTGCTAGAGGTCGTTAAATCCAAGAATTTTTCCTAATTTTCAAATAACTCGAGAACGACTGGATCGATAGAAACCATATTTGGTATGCGTAATTGGGTGAGTTTTTCATGTTTTTTTGTGATCCACTCAATGACCTTGACGTTTTACAAGTGTCCCTGAAAACTCAAATGTGTTTTTGATCAACCATAACTTTTCAACTGTCTGCGTTTAAGCAAAACTGTTTTAGACATTTAGTAATTATCAAACGTTTGTGTCTCTTGAGAAATTTCGATATGATGAGCGGTTCACAATCACAATCACAAAAATCGGTTTTTCAATTTCATGACTTCATTTCTTCAACCACCTAGCAAGTCAAAAATTAACATATTGACCATGTTGGCTTTGGATTTGTTTCTGTAGTCTGGCAGATTGTCATTTTATTATGCTTCACAACCTCTTGCTGACATAATGATGTCTTCTAGCCTGCTAAATCGCGAACCGCTAAAATGAAGTGAGAAGGTCTTGCATAAACCACAATTTCTGCACGCAGTAATATTGGAATATCGTCCAACAAATCCGGCAAAGTTTCTTGCAAATAATTCACATCTGCCTCGTTAATTTTGAATTGGTTCTGATGATGTGTACTTGTGAATGCATCTCGATTTTCGACACTGTACATGTGTTCATTGTGAAGGTTAGTGATGCCAGACCTAGTAAAAGCGCATTCGTCGGTAAATAGAATTTTCTTACTGGAGATCCTGAGTTCTCTTCTCTTGGATGAATCGGCAGAAAGTTAGGCGATTCTCAGGATCGTTGGGAACAAATTCCTAAACTTTCTGAATGAAATAAGGATGAAATAATTGTTCCTTCAAGATTTTATGAATCATTGTTTTAGGAACGACCGACTACATACCTGAACGGCGGGACAAGGAGAGCTTAGGCCGAAAGAAACTCGAGAATATATATGGTGGGAATCTGTGGTCTCTAGCAACAGAGACCAATACATCTTGGGCCAATCTCCATGATTAAGTATAAAGAATGCCTAGCGTCACAACGGCAGTCAGGATGTTTTGAAATCCTCGAACAAGTGCAAGTTTCTATCAAACGTCGTATTTGAATTTTATGACACCCTCAACGAATTGAGACTGAATAATGAAGTAAAAATTGTGTAGATTCCGGGTTATAAGAGTATATCAGCAACGAAATAGCAGAAGAGCTCGCACAAAAGGAGCTGAGATGCCTTTTATAGGTCTAGTACCGAGATGTGTCTTCAGAAGAATAGACATAAGTAACAGGAGAGTATCAGGACAGAGATAATTCAAGGTCCTGAATTTGAACAAGACGGTTTATGGCCAATATGCTCTGTCCATATGACGCAAAGATAATCGAACTCAGCGTTCTAATTTCCATACTAACCGGACACTGTCACCTCAGTAATCTCATAGGTTAGGATCGATCGAGAACCCCTCATGCACTTTATGCGTGGATGAGGTAGAGTCAATAGAAGACGACATGTGCAAAAGACCAGCTGGAGACAAAATCAGATTTGAAGAACTTGTATGAAACGAGAGATGACTGAGCTTAATGAGCTCTCATTTTCAAATCCTTTAAACCTTTATAGGAAGGATGGAACTTGAAGATTAGATTCATAGAGTTAAGTCAAGTGTAGATGGAGTGCACTACAGTAGACCACTGGATCGCAGTAGCGGAGCTGTCGTTTAGTCCACTCTCAAATCTATATATCTATATGTATCTATCTAGCATTTTTCAGTATCCAAACATATTCAAGCTATCTAAATACAAAACAACATTTTGCCTCTGCAAGTTAACCGAATTTGGGCTCATCGCTTGATAAAATAGCCCAATTTCATAATTCGACAATTTCCTCTTGAAAATGTCTCAATGAAAATCTGCCATGTAGATTACATTTACTTTGACTATTCTCACAGATTAGTCATCTATTTGTATGTGGTTAGATTTCGAGATGTTAATTCAGTTGATCTGCTGAGTGGGTGAGTTTTGAAATGCATCAAGTTTCAGACATCTGTCTCATAAATCAGTTATTAATCTTGTAAGCCCAGTAGGTTATTCTCAGACATTGCTTGTTGGCGTATAGTTATTTGTTTAGTTCCCAAGGCATTCGCTGAGCCAGCTTCGATCATACCAATTGCTAGCAATTATACATTTTCTTCAAGATGATGTCTTTCTACTAAAAAGAAACCAAATTCAAAGAGAATTTTAAGATATTCGATTACATTAAAAGATTTAACCAGGTGAAAAGAAAGATAGAAAATCTGTAAATTATCTTACTAATGAAGTATGCTCGAATGATGATAATGTACATTCTTCATTCTTATATAAAAAAGCAGAAGGTGTACTCCTTATCTAGGGATCATAGTTTTCTGTTTCTACAGTTAATCATGTTTGACATCACCTGGGAGTTTGGACCTGTTTATTTTGCCTCCCAATCAGAAAGAGATGAATTGTGTTGAAGGAATTGAAATTGAAATTATTGAAGATATTTCAGAGGACAAAAGTGAATGTATTTCTAAATTGATAAGATTTCATGAGACAGAAATATTAACCTCATAATAAATATAAGCTCTAGCCGAGGATCAGCAACGCGAGGAGGAGAAAAGTGAACCCAGTTATACTTTGACTACCAAGCTTCTTATCTTGAGTATTCTCCTTTTAATTACGTTTTACGATTCGCACACGTAACCTACATGTAGTCAATTTTTTTGTTTCTCTCTTTTTCATTGATTCGGATGAATTAATAATGTAAAAATTGTGGCTATGATTTTCATTGAATGATATTTACCCTGTGCCAATATGAATGAATATTTCTGCTTGGAAGTTAATTTCTTTCTATTTTTTGAATACAGGTTGTTCCATCTTAAAAGCCACTCTGTATACTTTTCATCCCGTAGTGGTTGTGAAAATTTGTTGAAACAAGTAGTCTTTTTCGCAAATAATCATTTTTTCATTTCAAATGGACCTTGAATATTTCGTTCATTCTCAAGATTATTGAAAGTGAAAACAAGTTTCGTTTCGAAGGGAAATATTTCGAGGGTTGTTTGCGCCTGCGAGCTTTAACCAGTACATTCACTCACCTTCAAGTTTTAGATGAGAAAAATGGGTTTTGTTGTGTATTTTATAAGCTTTTTATATAAACTACAACAATCTTGCAAAAAAATTATTTTTTCACGTTTACTGTAAAGAAAAATGTTTCAGCACATTTGGAGTAATTTGACTTTTATCTGCAATTCGCTGGCATAGATTTTGGATTTCAAAGAGAATCACAAGAAAGATTCTTAAGGGCTCAGGTCAGGAGATTGGATAGGCAACGTCTTCCAATTCAACGACCAGGTTATTGCAAATTGAGCCATTGGCAAATTGTCTTAGTGAGGAGGAACAATTAGGTGGTCAGTCCATATTGCTTCCGAAATATTTACATTTTCTGTATATTGAATGTGGGTTTCTCGAAATATATGAGGAATTGTATCGCTACGAAATCTATATTTATACCAGTTAAACCCACCATGAATTGAAAAAGCTCATTCGTCAAAAATGCAAACGTTGTACAACAAATGCGGGCTATTGTTGATACGCTAGAGCTTAATTTCGCAAAACTCTAGACTTCGAGCCAATTATTATCTTTCAATTCAAGAATTAATTTAATTTTGTACGGATGGAATCTGTATTTATGTAACATTCTAAAAACTTTAAATTGACTATCTCCACAAGCTGCAGAAATTGTCGTATAGATTGTATGTTTAGATAATAATAAGAAATTAAAGTGTGTATTATACTATCACAAGAGTATATTGAAATTCAGGTTTGCAATTTCGGTTTCTCAACCATCTTCAGCTGACAAGTACTGAACTAGAGTCGAAACTTATACATACATACCGGGTGGGGCAACTTAAACGGAAATGACACAATACCTGCTGAATAAGTCGTTTCTGGACAGAAAGCTGAAACAGGTCAATTTTTGTCTGAAGGAGGCCATATTTTAACACACGGTGATTTTATTTTACATCAACTTCCTAAGCAGGGGTGCACAAAACTGAATTTTTGAATAGAGAAGATAGGTCGAGTGATACCTCATTGAAAAGCTCTTTTTGATTATCAGCACAAATGTGTAATAATAATTTTTGAGTTTTGACATATTTGGACGATTATACAGGCTGGTTCTTGAAAAGACGAGTTATTTTCAGTGATTGCAAAATCTGTCGATTTCGAATGAACATTCACCGAGATACTGTTGTATTTTGGGAGAAAATATCTTTAAGCAGTGGTGCTGCCACTTCACCCCCTAAAACACCCCCTCAGATGAGGGTGACAACCCCACAAATCTTAGAATTGATCAATTAGTCCGAGTTATAGCTCATTGGATATGTATTTAGAATTATCTGATTACAGTGCACGAATTTTCAAATCCAATTATATTCCTATGAGGATACATGGTGAATCATGAAGAAATTCATACACAGAAAAGCCTCTAACAACATGGTATTCAAGTTAGAAATGAAACGAACTCAAGTAAAGTTCTCGTTTCTGAAAATGTTCATCCGAAATCACACCAGGTGTAATGCAGATTTCTCAACAACAAATGCGGCAGTTTTAGTTTCTTTTCCAGATAGCTTGTATGTGATGAATGAAATTCGAATCAGTTGTTTGTTTATCTAAGTGCTTTTCACACTCACGGGTTGAATTCATACCAGTAAAATGGTTTATTCAATAGCTGAAAGAGTAGAAAATATGAAACTTTTTTTTAGCAATAATACTTGTGCAAATAAGGCAGCTGCTACTTTCAATAAATGCCACGACGACAAACATGTAAGTGCCAAGTACATTTCTAAGTTGGTGGAAAAATTCAGAGAAACTGGCTCTGTTCAGAATAGGAAAAGAGAGCATGTCCAAAGACCCATACGAAATGAGGAAATAGAAACTGCGTTGCTTGGGCAAGTAGTGATTGATCCTACTCTGGGTACAAGAAAATTCGAAAGTGAAATTGGTGTGAGTCGAAGAATTATTGGACGAATTTTCAAACAATATAAGTTCCATCCGCATGAAATGAAGATGGTCCATGAATTGAATGAGGATGACTTCGACCGCAAAGTGCAATTCTGTGAAATAATAAGTGAGCAATACACAAACAATCCCCAGTTTCTCTATAATATTTGCTTCTCGGATGAATGTACTTTTTTTTGAAAGGCACTATAAAACGTCATAACTGACGGTTCTGATCGGACTCTAATCCCAAAATCTTTGGTGGAGTACATACCCTTTATTCTGAAAAATTGAATGTTTTGGTTGGCATCTATGGAAATCGTCTGATTGGGCCATTTTTCTTACCTGGGAATCTGACGGGAGAAATGTATCTCCAACTACTTGAAGAACTAATCAATCCGGCAATAACTGACATTTCGGAAACTGATCTTAGCCATTTAGAAGAGGATGTTGTGCTTCAGCAGAATTTGCTGATCGATGGATCGGGAGAGGGGGCCCTACAGAATGGCCTCCACGTTCTCCCGATTTGTCACCAATGGATTTTTTTATGGGGTCCCTTAAAGAGTCAAATTTATGAAACTGATCTAGCAGATTTGGTGGATTTACGACAACTGATAAGCGAGTGAAATCCTTTAACCACTGAAATGCTACGTAACGTCCGGCAACGTTTCGAGCAGAATCTGTATTTGTGTTTGGAAGTTTGCGGCGAACACTTTGAACATTCGTTTGATTGATATCGAGTTGACCCATAAACTGTATCAGGTGAAATGAATCCAATTGTTTTTTCAGTTTTTCAATTTTCAATTTTTTCCTACTCACCAACATGTATGGTCTATGACTAAGCTCTATTATTTGAAAACTGTACAAAAGTGTTCTGAATCTCCATCCAAAATCAGCAAACCTCGCAAACACTGTGTCGCTCTCTATTAATTCTATCTACATCATCTATTAATGTATCTACATCACAATGCAGATGAAGCAAGTTTTGTTTACAATATTCTAGAAATTCTAAAACCTTTCTAATGAGTTATTACTCAAACTAACTGATCAAATCGAAGATTTGAGGGGTTGACACCTTCATCTGAAGGGGTGTAGTGGAAGCAACACTGCTAAAAGATATTTTTTCCCAGAATACAATAGTAATTCGGTGAATGTAACTCGCCTGAACTTTTGGAGGATATTCCACTGGCAGTCGGCAGAATTTGTGGACTATGCACGATGGTGCCCCACCACATTTCAATTTAGCAGTTAGAGATCATCTAAATGCAACCTATCCCAATCGATAGATAAGATAAGGTGGACCTTTCGGATGGCCACCTGGGTCACTAGACCTGAATACATTTTTATTTCTGGGGCCATCTTAAAAGCCAAGATAATGCTGTACCCATCAGGGATAGAGATATGCTTCTTGAGAGAATAATTTATTATTCTAATGGGATAAAAACAATCTATGAGTCTATGTATTAAGGTTTAAATGATTGAAATAAATAAAAATATTTCTATTGGAAATATCGTTGCTCTTAAGTCCGTTTTTCTCGTTACTGGTTAGGTTAGGTAACTCGTCTTTTGACAAACCAGCCTGTATCTTCTTCCGAATATGTCAAAACTCAAAACATATTACACATTTGTGTTGAGAATCAAAAGAGCTTTCCAATGAGGTATCATTCTACCTATCTCCCTATTCAAAAAAAAAACGAGTTTTGTGCACCCCTGATGTGAATGTGAATAATAATTTGAAGTTGATCTATGGGTGGACAATGATGGCTATTTTCGATACCATGTGAAGCGAATGTAGATCCGTTGATTCTCTGGTTATTGTAATATGATTAATGCTCTTTGTATCTAGCTTCGAATGAATGACCAGTGAGACTTATATAAACGCCTTCACAATCCATACGTTAATCCAGTTGTACAAAGTGATTTCATGTTTCTGGTCAAGTTGTGCCTACAACAGAATTATTCCAAACACGATAACTAATTTTATGATTAACCTCACGGTCTACAGGTGGGATCTCCACTGAGATCTTTAATACCTGACATTTTTGTGGCGTATATTGAAGATATCATATTCAATGCATATCATAATATTAACCTACGTTCAGAATCGACTAATACAGATAAATACATTTCATCAGCATATTTTGGGCCTATCAGCGAAAATATTGCAAATGTCATTTCAAAACAGCATAGTCAAGTAGCTTTTAAAGCTCACATGGAACACTCTCAAGAATTTTTCAACAGAAGGGATAATTGATTGGAAGGCATTTATATAAGTCAGACTGTCGTTTATTCAAAACTAGATAAAAAGAGCATCAATCATATTGCAATAACTGACGTATCCAATTTCGCTTTACATTGTATCGAAAATTACCATCATTTTCCACGCATAGAATTACTTCAAAGAATTCACAGTATACGTAAAGGACGAAAGTAACGTTTAAGAAACTTTCAAATTCCAACAAACTCATCATAGAGATAATTTTCTGAAAGATCAGAATGGCCCAGGCTTATTCGTCCATATTTGAAATTTGATATAATACCTGTTTTTGAAATAATTCCTTAATTACATTTTGTTTGCATCCTTATTAATGCTGTATCTACCTGTGTGTTCGTATTTCAACTTTAATTCAGTACTCATTGGTCAGATGAAGTCGGTCGGACGACAGAATTCGCAATCCTCAGTTTCAATAAACTCTTGTGATAGTATAATACACAGTTAAATTTCTTATTATCATCATGATTAACTTATCATGTAGTAACGGCGGAATCAATTAACTATTTGTATTCTAAGCATATGTTGGAAATGTTACAACATCGCCACAGCTGCTGATTTATCATTCACCCCTCTTTTGTATCCATAACTGATCCCGACTTAATAAATTTTGATATCGATTCCATTACGTACTTATGACTAATGCTGCGTTCAAGATGGTTTTGGATTAATATCCTTGCAGCATCACGCACAATTTTGATTTTGGAAATGAAGGTTGACCAGCTTAACAGGTTCTTGCAATGTGTACACCATAGTTAGTTTTAAAATTCAACCACTTCAGCAAAGTAGTTGTTGTTGTTGTTTTTTCCCGTGCTCTATTTCTGCCTTTTCGGCTATTGACACGCCGGAGAATTCTGTCATCTCATTAAGCCAGGAATTTTACCTACCCCTCTCGTGTCGAGGGAAGGGATCTTTAATGTCCAACACATCTCTGTTAGACAGGACCGTGAACTTTACATCTATTCCGAAAGATGGACACTCAAGCGATTCCCAGAATCCGAAAAATTGCATCGACTTTGTGAGGGATTGAACCCAGGTAACTCTGCGCAGGAGACGAGCATCATATCCCCTACCCACCGAGCCGACTAACAAAGTAGTATCTCAATGATTGATTTACAATGCATCAAATGGTCGAAAAATGTATTAGATAAACACCTTGCTTCTAAGAACAAAATATTTAGTAAAAATAAATGTTTCTATTCATTTCTTCATTAAGTTGTGGAGAACTTTGCTTATTAAATGAGAAAAAAAGCAATTAAAAAATAAAACTGTAAAATCTCTTTAAGATTGTTTAGGTTCGTAGAAAGGGATCACTGTATCACAAAAGAACCTATTTTCTTTTTCGAATGAATTAACGGTTAATTCATGCAGGCGCTTATCACCTCCAAAAGGTTTACCTTCGAAAAACATAAATTTGTTTTTAATTTTTTTCAACAGTCCAATCACCGAAATATTTGAGATAGCTCGTTTGAAATGGAAAATAATTCTTGCCAAAAATATTTGCTAAGATTACTTTTCTCATTATTTTTATAAGCTGGCTTCGAAGAGGTATCGCTCGAACACTTTGCCTTCTTCAATTTCAAAAGGATTAAGCCCTTTACTCGTTAAAGCTTCAAGTATACGCCAATAAGTTTGCTACAAACAAAATCATTCGGCAAATATTTCCAATCGCTACGAGATAAGAAATATACAGGATGTATAAAACTTCGTTACTTTCTCAAAACTTTGGTGTTCAAAAATATGATTTTGAAAATTGTCAATAAGAGTTTATACGAATTAGTTTATTTCAAGAAACCAATTAATTTCAATACCATTAATACCAAGCAACTAACGTAGTTTGACGAAATGAACTTCGAACATTATTGAAACAGTTCTGAATCAATTCCACGATCTTGAATCTTTTCAGCATAGAACTGACGACGAAATCATAAAATTGATACTTTACGAGCATCGACATAAAACATTTTCAAATAGATTGAAATTTAACTTGATTACACTCTCAGAATCTGTTTGGAATATTTTCGATTATGATAAATTCTCACGTTCGAGAAACACCATGAAGCATACAGCGTTGTCTATTGTAACGTATTTTATTCGAATAAATTTCCAACAAGTATGTGTATGTGGTGCATGTTATAAATGTGAAGTAGAATGAAGATTAGAAGAGCGTTTGAAATCAAAAGTGAAAGAGCAAATCTCTAAATTAGTTGAAAATGAGATGGAACTCAAAATTGTTTCAACTCGACAATATATTTATGTGAAGTATATTATTTATTAAGTGCAATGATTCAATGAGTAGGTGCTCAGCACAAGTTGGTCAAAGCTATAGGCCTTAGCTAATGCGGGAAGCCTAAAGCTCAAGAATACTATTCTGCCTTCGCTTTTTCTAATCTCCCATCAACGATAAGTATCAACCCTGTTACGCTGAAAATCTTAGGAATTTTCATACCTATTTGCTTCATTAATCAGCTTTCTCTTCAACTTTCGATTGTGTAACTGTTAGAGCTTAACATGTAATATAGATTGGGTAGAATGATTTTCATGTAATGCTTCAACGAAACTATCCACAGATTATGAACAAAAATCACATAGATTGTAAATTTTTAGTATCTAAGCAATACTATTATCACTACACTAGAGCCTAATAGAGAAAAAGATTCATCAAAAAACGAACGTCGATTATTCCGAAAAAGGCTACGCTTTTGTTTGCGTCTAATGAACGTTGGAGATTAAAAGCTACTTTTCACCTAGAAATATGATCAGAATTAGTAGTCGAGAAATCTTTGAACCGATCCGAGCTAGAAATTTTCTTGAAAAATCCATTAATTTCTGTGAGTCATCCTTAATTTGAAATTTCATTCCGTTTCGGAGATACCTGTGACCAAAGTTAAATGTTTCCGTGCGAAAACCAGAGTAGTCAGAAACGTAGCGATTTTCGGCCTCGGAAAGAGTCCTGTGATCGAGTTTGACGATAATTCTAGAGCGACTTTACGTAGGACTCCTTCATACACATGCATTCGAAGCTTTGGAATGGCCGCTATGTGAAATTCTGGAAACATACGAAAATGAATCCCCATCTTCGTCCTCGCTTTTCGTGGGAAATTCATTGATGAGAACGGATCGAGGCTCATTTTTTTTCGAGTTATTCCAGATTTCTCCATTTACTAGGATGTCGGCATATGCCAATATCTCTGTTACTGCCAAAGTAGTGTGAAACTATCTTGACATTCTACGGGCACTCTTTGAGTAGAATTCAGGGACGCATTCAACATTTTTTCTTGCAGAGTGGTTTTAAAATGAAAATATAAACATGCTTGAGGAATTTCCCCAAAAATATAGATTTTTATAGAAATGAAAATTCTTCGAAGATTCTGTGGTTTCATCTAGTATGCTGGTGCGAATCTGAACAAAACACCAAGTTGTTTTTAATGCTATGCTCACAAAAAATTAAATATATATATATATATATATATATATATATATATATATATATATATATATATATATATATATATATATATATATATTCTTATATATATATATATAGGTTTCTTTTCCGAAAAAAAATAATGTGGTAGAGTCATAGGTTTTCTATTTAATTTATACTGCTCAGAATATCATTTCATATTTTATTTATTTGTATATATAAATATGATATAAATAGCTGACAATATTGTCATATTTATATTCAGAGCAGTATTCTATTCGATCGTTCAGCACTTCACACAAAGAAAACTATGAATGAGTAAGATTCAGTGTTACTTGACTAAGGTTCTTACACTGGATATTTCTGGGGGAAAAGCCTCTTACACTACCCGTTGGTACATTGATGTCATTGTCAGATGCTGCTATAGTTTGTATATATTCTGGTGGATTGATATATTCTCATAACATTTAACGTTTTTATAAAATTATTTCAGGATATTTCCAGGATATGTTTTGATTATAATCATTTCCTGACAATAGTATCAATTACCGGGTGGTGGATTTATAACTATTCGTGAAATCAATTTGATTGCATGAACATATATATGGGCAACACGTCGGGGTTTAACCTTTCATATATATATATATATATATATATATATATATATAATAGTATAGACAGGTCAAAAAAATAAATAGATAACAAATAGATAGGTAACACATAAGATAAGATGAAAAGAAACAGACCAGATATTTGCTTAAACTGATTACCTGCTTTATAAAAACAAAGATATTTGAATCAATAAATATTATTACCCTTTAAAAAACATCGTAAACTGCAACAAACATGGGCTACCTAAGTAGCAAAGAATTCATTTGGTGAGTACAAAAATCTCTCAAGCAGCATCTCTTTCACTTTCATTTTGAATTGTTTATCATTAAGCTCAAAGGAACTTTGTTCTAAAAATTCAGGTTGAGCGAATTTCTCCCAGATTTGGCTAGCCTGTACCGTGGTGGAATCAGAAGATGTCCGTGATGGATATCGAAGGTGGTTGGAACTGTGTGTTCGGAATTCTTGTTGTTTCGCATGAATTTCTATAAGAGAGTTGGTAACGAATAGTGACGGCAGCATCATAATGCCGAGCCTTCTGAATATCGGCTTATAACGCTCGACGTAACCAGCCCGTGCCACAATTCGCATCACTTTCTTTCGCAGGACAAAAATCTTTTCACTAGTAAGGCAATTATACCAGAGAGTGACACCGTAGGCTTTGAGTGAATGGAACTGTGCAAAATATAACATTCACAGAGTCCCCTATCATAGCCCTGGTATTTTAGTTTTCTCAATGGAAATATGGCCGATGCCAATCTGGGTATAAGAGCATCAACCTGAGGCCCCAAGGAGATGGTGTCATCCAAAGTAATACCCAGCAACTTAACTGTGGTGCCATTGCTAGATCTTGCACCTATCATAATTGTGATTTTTGGGTTTTTCCTTACTCAATTTCATAGAGTGTGCTCTCAGCCAAAGATCGGCTTTGTCGACGGCCAAGTCACATATTTGGTTCGCGATTTGAGTATCTAATTTTGAGCAGTATAACGAAGTGTCGTATGCGAAGAGAACGTTGTCTACTGTTCTGAAGAAAGAAAGTAAGTTATTGATGTATATCAAAAATAGCAGGGGTCCCAAGATAGAGCCCTGGGGCACGCTAGTCTTGATTGAAAGAAAACTAGAGACAGCGCCCTCCACGCAGAAACACATGTACCTATTCTCCAAGTAGGTTGACAAAAATTTTGAGGGGACTCACCTTATTCCACAAGAATATGATTTATGAAGAAGAATTCTATGCAGTACAAGGTCGAAAGCCTTAGCCATATCAGGCAGTCGTATTGCCATCTGCTCTTTTTCGACTTCGACTATTTTAGACACGAGCTCAGACAGTGCGCAAATATTTGACCTATTAGGTCAAAAACTGAATTGTGAGGATGACAGTGAACCATTTTCTTCCAGGAAATTTGATAGCCGATCTTTGAAAATTGATTCCATCACTTTTCCTAGAATAGGTATGATCGAAATGAGCCTGTAGTTTCTGGATTTTCCGGATCCCCTTTTTTGAGAACCGGCAGGACTTTACTTTTCTTGAGGACTTTAGGGAAAATTCCCTGCATAAAACACGAGTTGTATAGATTTGATAGCGGCCGCTCCATGATATCTGCGGTGCTCTTCAGAATTTTGCTGTTCAGGCCATATACAGCAAAACATGCCGAGTTCGATAGTTTATCAACATGAACCATTAGTTCCCGTTCGTTGGTCAGGTTGAGAAAAAAAGAGACAATACTCCGTGATACCCTATCCAAATGGAAAGCATCGAAATCTACATCGTCATTGTCCGATCGGGTCTCTTCAAACATAACAGAGCCTCTCGTAGAAAAGTACTTATTAAAATCGCAATTTGACTAGGTATTTAGCTTGAGCATTGCGATTTCTATAGGCCCGACGGTGCTGCAATAATCGCCCATAGTGTGCAGAGAGAACGAACGGAAGAAATCTATTTCTCAAGTTTGAGAAAATGTTGAAAATAATTAGTAATAATGAAACAAACCTTGAATATCCAAAAATAATCGCATTATTCGAAATGAACGAATTACAAAGTCCAGAAACACTTCTGCGTGCATTTTGAATTTGACTATTGATCATTGAAGTTAAAAAATTACTAGATTCTTCTGTGTCATTATGGGTTTGTCTTTATAATAAATAGAGTGAAATCTGGTGACCGAGGTAGTCATCTCACTAATTCTCTTGTTCCCATCCAGTTATTACCAAAATACTTGTTCTGAAACATTTTTCTGCTGGAAATATACTAAACTTCTACTATGTTCCCATTAATTATATTATAATAATGTTCTCCACGAATATTTCCATCAAAAACGACTCACTCCAATACACGAAAGTTGATTCACGGGTATTAGAAATTAAAACCAAATCGCCTTGATGTTGACGATTCATTCCTCATATTAGAGGGTTAAAATTTACTCTTATTTAGGATTTATTAAACCTTATATTTTGGTATCGCACTTTCAGCTTCAAGTATTCTTACATGAAATTGAGGACTACGCAGGAACAGTTCCCAAAACTTCAATGTAACTTCTTTATCATCTTATCATAACTTTTTCCTCTGAGTGCTCTGAAAGTACAGGTGGTTATAAGGCTCTGTTCAATCTTGGAAATACAGTTTTACGAGGTTGTATTGTGTCAAGGAAACGAAAATGATAACAAATAATCTTCTTCAGCTGCATCAGAATCATACCCGTAGCATGCTAACGTTCTCAAAATTCACAAATAAGTTTTCAGACGGGTATTTATTTGCGAATCAACAATGTAGATGGTATAATTGATTACTTTTGACATTTATTGTTTCAAGCATAACATTGAAAATATTCAGGATGTTTTTGTAAATTCACACTAGCATACTGGATGAGAGGAAAGGAAATACTCTTCGTTTTGTATCTAAATCAACTTATGGTTTACATTCATAAAACATGAATTAATATTATGATTCCAGAACCATTCTGGAACAAAAATCGAATAAGTCCCTGCATTCAACTCAAAAATTGCCCGTAAAATGTTAAAATAGTTTACTTCTAACTTTGATAAAAACCGACATATTGGAATATGTTGAAATCCCGGCAAATTTAGAAATCAGGAATAACTGGAAAACAAAAGAAGATTTCTACGATCTGATTTCACCAGTTGATTTTCCACGGAAATCAAGGATGGAGATAAGGGATCATCTTCCGTACTAAAACATCAAAAATGGTATAGCATGTACATATGTTCATTCTCTTTTCGAAAGTGCATAATTTTCCCACGGAGCTAAATTTTTGTTGAGAAAATTACATTTCTTATCACCAACATGGTATACCTTGACGCACACAAAATTTTATAATAATATAATTTTAAAATTAATGCTGTGCGACAATTTTGACTGTATTTCATGTTTGAAAAAGAAAATTTACAAAATATGAAATGTGTCAATTTTGAGAGCCCTATTACTACCCTATTACAGAGTAAACTGATGAGTCAAAATTTTCGAAACATAATGGAAACATTGATCTTCAATACGCTTACCCCTCTATCTTCTAAACTTTGGACATATATCAATGTTAAGGACAGAAAGAGAGGTCTGTGACCCATAGGTCTCATTCACAATATTTACATATTTCAGCTAACCCTGAGTAATAAACATGAAATGTGGATTTTGGAGGATTGTAATTCGTAGGCTAAAATCGCTTATAACCCGTTTAATGGGAAATGTTATCACTTTTAATTTTACATTTAGGATTTTCTTTGCATGTCATGTTTTTCGAGATTTGAAAATGATACTGAAAAAATGAATAGACCATCAAACCCTCCTCTATTCGAGTTACCCCTTTATGCAAGCACTCAACAATAATCTGAGTCCAATGAAACCGTTGAAGACCATTTTGTAAGCCCTGAAAATTTTTTCCACTGCTAAGTCGAATTTAACTTGAATGCATAGTCTATTGTGGATAGCCTATCCGAAGATTATGGGCACGTTGAAAATGTTATTTATTGATGTGTTTTCATTTGTAGGCGTAATCTGCTGAAACATTCACACTATTGCAGTTATGTCCCATTCTCTGCTCCCCTGTATCTTTCCATATCCGCAATTTGGTAAAACTGCAATCACCATCAGTTATTTGTACAATAGGAATTTGATAAGTTCTTCAGTCATTAAGGTTTCATATTTCCAACCGACATAACAAAAGTTTATTAATTTCGAACACAGACAAATGGAATCGTAGATTCAGCAAAATCGATAGAATACTTCATAATTGTTCGTTTGCATTGAAAAGTTTGGTCCTGCAATTCGAGCTTTCTCTTGTAATGGGGATCAGCTTTAATTGTAAGTAACTTACGATTGGAGACTTCGATAATTTGGGGTGATGTGATTGCACAGATCTGGCGTCTCCCATGTAAATTTAGGAGAATTGTCGAGAAACCAAAACATTTCGTTCGATTTATCGATGGAATAATGAATTGAATATTTTGTCCCCATTTTATTTCAGTTAAATACGGATGAGTGTTTTTAAATCGGTTATTTGGAAGAAATTCTTTTCTGTGACGTCTCTCTTGAATATAGAAGAATTCATAACTTCTAGATATCTCTTTATTCTAGGAATAGTCTCGAATAAGACAATAATTCAGATTTGAATTCTGAATTCAAATGAAAATCATTCTAACCCAATCTATCGTATAAAATAATTCACAATGCGTGAAAGCGATAGCCACCATTGCAACTATTCAAAAGCATGGTACTTACATAGACTTCCTCCCACTGGCTGACATATCGCACTAGCCTAGAGAGCCTTAGGAGCCGGACTAACGAGAGCAGTTTGGCGAGTCGCAAAATTCGTAGGGCCCGCCCTGCATGTAGGATCTGGAAACTGTCTCCATAATCCTGAAACTGAAATTTAACAGAAACGATATTAGTTTCCGTGAGTTCCGGAAAATATTAGACCATTTCTGCATTTGAATATGATAAATGAATGAAGCTCAAATGTTTTTAAATTATCTCATAAATTTTAACACTCATTTCTAAGGATGATTAATTGAATCGTATACACTGTTAGGCGATGTATCGAAGAATATATAAACACCTCAAAAAGTCTAGGAACACTTACCAATATGTTTCGGTTTTTGTTAGGATGTATTGTATAAAATGTATTCTCAAGAAAACAAAATAATATTTGACTTCTCCAAAGCACCTATTATAAAAAAAAATTTGAAATTTGAAAATGACGAAATTTGGTAAAACACAAAAAAAAAAATCCTGAACTAATATTTTCGAAACGATATGGAAGCACAAATTTTTCAGTATACAAAAGGTCCTCCTCTGTTATCAATGACACTTTGGCATCGTCGCGGCATGCTCAATATTAAATTGTCTATTACATTTTGGCCTAAGTCATTCCAAGCCCCCTGAACTGCTAATCGAAGCTCCTGTTCATGATGGAAGACGTTTTGACGCAGGAGATTTCTTTATAGGGTGTCCCACACATGCTCGATGGGATTCAGATCTGGGGAGCAGGATGGCCACGGTAGAAGATCGATATCATTCTCTTCAAGAACGTTCAAGACAACTCTTGCACGATGAGGAGGGGCGTTATCTTGTTGGAAGAGTGGATTTTGTCCCATTGTTTGGAGATACGGTACCACTACAGGTAAAACTATCTCATATGCGTAAGAATTTTCCGTGAGGTTGTTCTGTATGAAAACGAGGTCAGTTCT
Organism: Cryptolaemus montrouzieri; assembly: GCA_013387265.2. Taxonomy (NCBI): domain Eukaryota; kingdom Metazoa; phylum Arthropoda; class Insecta; order Coleoptera; family Coccinellidae; genus Cryptolaemus; species Cryptolaemus montrouzieri. Next base: position 45,686,911 of record JABFTP020000185.1, on the reverse strand, counting down.
TCCACCAAGGCGTTTACCTCCCCAAAACATCACTGATCCGCCTCCCTGTCTAATAACTTCTCGAGCATGCTGGAGACGGTTTTGCTTTCCAGGTTCCCTCCATATCCGAATTCTTTCCGAATCGGGATAATAACTTAATCTATATTCTTCACTGAAGAGAACTGTGGCCACCTCTCTTGATCCCAGTTTACATGTTCTTGGCACCAAGCTAAATGAGCAGCGCGATTTCCATGGGTTAGTTGTGGAACTCTTAAAGGATGTCTGGAGTGGAGTTGACTTTCGTGCAGTCGATTTCTCACAGTTTGGTCGGAAATTTGTACTTTATGAACTCGTGATAGCTCTTGAGCTAATTGAGATGCTGTGGTAGTACGATCTCTTCTGGCTTGTAAAACGAAAAATCGGTCTTGGGCGACTGTAGTAGTCCTGAAACGACCTGTATGGTGTTCTTATACGCTACCTGTTTCATTGAAACGCGACCATAAACGGTTTATGACACTTGGACTACTTCCCAGAAACCTGGATACTTCCCGTTATGAGCTCCCAGCTTGGAGCATGCCAACGGCTCGTAGCATCTCTTCGCTAGTCAAATGTCGTCTTTCCATGGTCGAATCACAAAACTTGAATATTTTATTTGTGCTTACAACAGAAACAACGTACCAACTAACTGATTTCAAACACTGAATACTTGAAATGATTATAAAGCAGCGTCGCATCTGCTGCATTTTTAGTATTTATAACAAAAAAATGAAATCTGTTGCGGCACTCTACATAATTTGGTGAGAAATTGATGCAGGTGTTCATTTCTTAAAAAAAAATCATCCATATTGATCGTTTTGGATACGATATATCGATTTTCAGAAGTGTTTCCTAGACTTTTTTGAGGTGTTTATCTAGTAACAAGTCTTATCGGAAAATAACCCCAATAAAAGTTTTTGCACCGACGAACGAGATCTTTTTGGAGCGAATTTGATCAGCAGGTGGTGGGGTTTCAGTTTCAAATATCACGCGTGTGTTGCAGGCCGAAAGCACCGAAGAATTTGTGTGGAGCAGTAAATTCATACAGTAGTGTCTGTATGGCTATACTTTGGGTAAGTGGAATTTTTTTTCTGCGAAAAATCAGATTGAAATTCATGGACGTTTTCGATCAAGTTAAAAGACTTAAAAAGTTTGTTGTTCGCAAGAAGAACGAGTGTCAATGAATGTGACTGAAGTCACTTTGAGAAAGAAGTTTAGATAACAAACTCACATTGATGAATGTCATGATGGTGTTCTTGTTGTTCGATAAATACAAAAATTTGACGTGGGACGAAATTGATCACTTAGGTCAGTTAGAGTGAAATTAGTCGTGATCTATTTCGCCCAGCCAGCTTTTGAATTAATGAATATCAATGAATCATTTCCTACTGTTCTTATCTACAGAATTTGAAGAAGTGAAAATGGAAGAAAATACGGAAAAAAATTAGGAGAAGGAAACTACAAGAACTACACGAAGGAAGCAGTTGAAGCCGCACTGAGAGATGTAATCAGCAATGATTATGGATTCCGAAAATCCTCTACATCATAAAAATTCGTTTTGAAGTTTCAACAACCGATATAACGGTAAACACCAAAGAAGGAAGATTGGGTCAGGTATCTCCTTAGTCATCACAAAGGTAGACTTGCTGCCAATCTCAAGAAAACACGAGCATCGGTGACTAAGAACACTATAGTTGAATATTCTGAAAACCTCACAATAAATTGCTGGTTTTCCTTGGACTAATATATTCAACTTCTGTATTACAGAGATGATATGTGGGTTTGCATCAGAAATTTTGCTTTCCTCGTATGTTATTTATCGGGCAGATAAGATGAGGAAGCCCTGGACCAATGGCGGCCATCTCTGTTGCAGCGGAAGATGTTGTTCTGCAGGAACCAGATCCGACTAGAACTCGTAACTTCCTAGATGTAGGTTCTTATGGGGGATTATTTATATATACACTTCACAGACTTATTGACACTGTAGAAATAAAATCTGACTCAGTCCTCTCAAAGAACCCTGGAGGAGCATTTCAGATGAGTGGAAACAAATCTGATTTCATCATTTAGCACAACAGCCATATTTTCTCTCAACTCTCAGAAATTATTGAAAAAAATACCTGATGTTCCCGAAATGAATGAAAACGACATACAAAATACCTTAGTCACATATCTAAAACAGAAAAGACATTTTTCTACTAGGAACTGGAAAAAAGTGAGTTCATAGAGCGATGCTGAAGAACTCAATTGAAATCGAAGGAAGTGATAGCGAGTTAATACAAGACATCGGTGCAGAAATAGATTATAAAGAAGTGGAATAGGATCAGTTGAAGAAGGAAGTATTTTTGCTGGTGAAAGTGCTTTGAGGAACTGACAAAAAATCACTTTCCGTTATGTTTCTCTCATAGATACTGTGAACGAGAATGGTGAGATAAAAGTAAATTCGAAACCATCAAAGAAGACAAGTTCAACATAGATATGAAGGATACTGAAGCTATACTCCCCTGCCTCAAATCGAAGAAGGATATAAATTATATTATAACAGTGGACGTGAAAGAACTGGGGTTCTTTAGTGGAAAATTTAAATCTTCACGTTATTCTCGATAGAAATTTGCAACATTTCTACTTGTATGTGTTTTCTTCCGAAATAACTATGTCATTTTCATTTTGCGTTTCCGTTATGGAAGAGACATTTCATTCTGCTCTTACTTCTTGAAAAATACCGTTTCAATATGTTATTCTGGTGGAGAATTATCGATTCTGTTTTATGTTAGATAATGAAATGAATTGGAAGTTTTTAGTTGAATCATTGTTTCTCAACATCCAATATCTTTGATGATCTTTCCATATTGATTTGTTAGGACCTGATCAATTTCGCCCCATTCACATCAATGTGTGTAGCTTTTTTCTACCTATCGAACCAACTGTTGGGCCAAATTGGTCAAATTTCAATCACAAGACCTGCATATTTTTGCAATAAAAATGAGGGTGATCGATTTCGCCCCACTTGGACTATAAAATTGATCAGCGACATTCCATTTGTTCTTGAAAGATATGCCTCAGTAATAGTGAAACGAACGTTCGAGGACATTTTTCGTAGACCAATCGAAAAAATCAAAGAGATAATCATTAGAACAATTTTGAAGAGGATCAATTTCGCCCCGTTTGACGGTTGTATTTTCATTTAATTCTGTACTATACTCTGATTTTGCACAGCTATCATATATTTAGGAATATGACATCACTGGAAAATTTTTGAAACGATCACCCTGTATTTTTATATTCTTGAAGATATATTTTTAAGAATTACAATGAAATATATATTACTGACGAAATACAGAACCCAGAAAAAAGTGGTAGAAAAAAACAGTTACAATGATTACGAGAATTAAAAACGAAGAAAGAAGAATGGAAAGAATAAGAAGACATGTTAAATATGTAACGAAGATGCAGAAAGAAACCCAGCAGGGAAGTTTTACCATATTTTGGAAAAACATAAGATTCATACTTGCAGGAAATAGAAAGACTGATGTTTAACTTCGAAACAAAATCATAATAAATAACGACGGACGGTAAGTACAAAATTGAATAAAGGCTCAAAACGAAGGACATTGAAGCAATTATTGTGAAACAACAACGGACACACATGAAGAAAAAAAACTTTCAAAATTACTCAGAAAAATCGATATTGAGAAAGTGGGAAGAACAAGAAGGGGGGAAGAGATTCTCACAATAAAGTAAAAGGAAGGATGGAACTATAGAAACGGTCTGAAATATAATAACAGAGAATATAAAGAGGCCGTAGTTATGCTGAAAGCGAATGAAAAGAAGACCTCTACATTGCTCATGAAAGAAGAAGAATCAGACATTTCAATAGCGAGGAAGGAAATCGACGAAAACGGAGTTAGAAGTATCCAATACACCCCAGTTAGGATTAGACTAGCAAGCAACAGCTACAAAGAGAAAATGGAGTGCTGCAAATCAGCATTTGAATTTGGAAGGCTTTACTTGATAACATTTCATTATCAATAATAAAAGTAAGTAATGTGTTTTTGGAATTTTACTTAATGATTATGATTCGTAACGAATGAATGTACAGAAAATAAGAATGAGAATATAAATATGAATGTTCTTGAGTAATTAGGAACTTTGGATTGATTCTTCTTAAGTGGTTATTTATGACAGGTGCATCCAATAAAATTAAGGAATAGATTGCTCCCCGAAGAGATTCAATAGAGGTGAAGGGCTTAAATCGACTCGTTCATTGATGAGTCTACCTGAGTGTTTGTATTTGTTGATTCCTAAAGTTTCCCAAAGATCTACCTTCCAATATTTATTATCTGTATGCGAAATTTCAAAATGTGGGTCGAAAGAGTGATTATTTTCTAAGAGATGATTCGCGTAATTTGAATCTGATTTTTATTTGAAAACTGCGTTTATGTTCCGATATGGTAATATTAAAATTTCTATGTATTCTACCAATGTAGAAACTATTACAGTCATTGCAATTCAATCTATAAACACCTGATTTATTGTTTTACCTGATTTGGTTTTATTATTTTTATATATTTGCCTAAATTATTATTAGTTTGGAAAGCTATGTTGAAATTATTGCTACTCAAGAATGATTTCAGTTTCTCACTTGTAATGCCAACGTAGGATAAGGTGTTGAATTTTTGTTTCAATTTATCGACAGGGTGAAAAACAAACTTCATTCAATGCGATTCTACTTTGATTTTTATTTAAAATATTATTTATTAGTTCGGAATTGTAACCATTATTTTTGGCTATTTGTTTAATCAAATTTAATTGTTTGTTGAAAATTTTCTGGTGATAACGGGATGTTCATCAATCTATGAATAAAACTGTTGAATGCTGACAAATTATGTTGATACGGATGACACGTCCAGTTATGTATTATAATATCTGTATGTGACGGTTTATGATAAATTGTGAAAACATGTTTTCCATTTTGATTCGAAATTGTTACGTCTAAGAAATTCATCGAATTATTGCTTTCTATTTCGGTTGTGAATCCAATTTTGGATGTAATGAATTTATATGATTTTCGAAAATTTTAACTGTTTATCTGTTCCTGTGAAGCAAATAATAATATCGTCTACAAAGCGATACCAGTATAAACAATATTTACTGAGTGGATGATTATGAATTAATTTCTCTAAATTATTCATGAATATTTCTGCTAACAAAGTACTTAAGGAATTGCCCATAATCAAGCCGTCTTCAATAGTATAATGTTTGTTATTGAAATGGAAATAAATTTGATCTGAACAAATTTGTATGAATTGTGAAATGATTATAAAATAATAAAACAATTCGTGAAAATTGTACCAAGAACGATTTAGTACTCACTAAAGCAGATAAAAGTAACACCGTCATCGCGATTAGTAAAACCGATTATATTTCAAAAACTGAAGAATTCTTAACAGCCGGAAACTATATAACATCAACTAAGGATCTTACTGCAAAATTTAAGAAAGAGGTTGAAAACATAATTTCGACAACAAAACCATTAATTACAGACAACGAAAAATATAAATTCATTAACTCCAATCCACAATCCCCAAATTATATTCGTTGATGAGACTTCATCAACCTAATAACCCTATTAGACCTGTTGTTCCTTATGTAACGGCACCTTCTTTCACAATTTCAAAATTCCTTAACGACTTGCTAATAAATCATTGCAATTTTAAATCTGAATTTTCTGTCAAAAATTCATACGAACTAATTGCGAATATCAAAGATACCATTATACCACCTAATTCCAAACTCATTTCTTTCGATGTTAAGAATCTATTTCCCAACATTCCTCCGAAAGATACGTACTACTTAGTTGAAGAAATATTAGAAAAGAATCATGTCAATACGATCATTAAATCAGATATTCTTTCATTATTACAAATTTGTTTAGATCAAAATATTTCTATTCCAATAACAAATATTATACTATTGAAGACGGCTTGATTATGGGCAATCCTCAGATCCTTTGTTAGCAGAAATATTCATGAATAATTAAAAGAAATTAATTCATAATCATCCATTCAGTAAATATTGTTTATATTGGTATGGCTATGTAGACGATATCATTATTTGCTTCGCAGGAACAGATAGACAGTTAAGAAATTTTTCGAAAATCATATAAATTCATTACATCCAAAAATTGAATTCACAACCGAAATAGAAAGCAATAATTCGATGAATTTCTTAGACGTAACAATTTCGAATGAAAATGGAAAACATGTTTTCGCAATTTGCCATAAGCCGTCACATACAGATATTATAATACATAACTCGTCGTGTCATCCGTATCAAACAGTTGTATTCATAGATTGATTAACATCCCCACCAGTTTCAACAAAGATTAAATTTGACAAATAGTCAAAAATAATGGTTACAATCCCAAACTAATAAATAATATTTTAAATAAAAAACAAGTAGGATCGCATTGAATGAAGTTTACCCGTTATCACCAGAAAATTTCAACAAAGAATTAAATTTGATTAAACAAATAGTCAAAAATAATGGTTACAATCCCAAACTAATAAATAATATTTTAAATAAAAAACAAAGTAGGATCGCATTGAATGAAGTTTACCTGTCGATAAATTGAAACAAAAATTCAACACCTTAACCTACGTTGGCATTACAAGTGAGAAACTGAAATCATTCTTGAGTAGCAATAATTGCAACATAGCTTTCCAAACTAATAATAATTTAGGCAAATATATAAAAAATAATAAAACCAAATCAGGTAAAAACAATATATCAGGTGTTTATACATTGAATTGCAATGACTGTGATAATTTCTACATTGGTGGAACACATAGAAATTTTAATATTACAATATCGGAACATAAACGCATTTTTTCAAATAAAAATCAGATTCAAATTACGCGAATCATCTCTTAGAGAATAATCACTCTTTCGACTCACAGTTTGAAATTTTGCATATAGATAATAAATATTGGAAGGTAGATCTTCGGGAAACTTCAGAAATCAACAAATACAAACACTCAGGTAGACTCATCAATGAATAAGTCGATTTAAGCCGTTCACCTCTATTGAATTTCTTCGGGGAGCAATCTATTCCTTAATTTTATTGGATACACCTGTCATAAATAACCACTAGAGCAGAATCAACCAAAGCTCTCAATTACTTAAGAACATTTATATTTATATTCTCATTCTTATTTTCTGTACATTCATTCGTCAGAAGAAGCAATGGTGTAGTTAAACGCGTTACGAATCATAATTATTGAGTAAAATTTCAAAAACACATTACTTGTTTTTATTACTGCAAATCAGCCATTGAGTAGTCAATACCGAAAAGAATTGGACTGACGTATAGAATAAGCGGAAGAATGAGCATTCACAAATGCTTTAAATTATAGAAAACAACCTTGAGATGCAAAGATCCAGATAATAATGTAACTGCTGTCATAAATGTGCATGTGTAAGACACATAGTAATAAGTTGTACTTCTGTCGATTATTGACCGCTTTGCAAATCGAATCCAAGTTAGAAAATTGAGAAACATGAAGGCGGAATGTCGAAAGTCAAAACCTTCTAGGACAACAGCAACTTGAATTAATGAGTAACCAGAAAGAAACTGTAGTAACCTAAGACTGTAATGTGAATTCTTTTGAATGGAAATCAGCATTAGAAGATGAAAGAGAATGCAAGTAAGCATAATAGATGGTCGTGAACGAACACATGTGCAAATATGGAAAATACGCACACTGAACGTAGAGAGACAGTTAGATCATAGAAATTACTATGCAAAGTAGAATTATAACTTGAGGAGTCTAGATGTACAAAGTATCAGTCCACATAAGCATATATATTTTGAGATATTCACAAAATTAAAACCATGCCAAAGGAAATATCTTTGTGCCAAGAAAAGGAAAGATGAAACATCTGATAGAAATGAAAAAGAAGACTCTGTTGAAAATTGCACAAAAATAGATCAATTTGCCTATAAAATGACAATGTAGAAAAACCTTTATATTCGATTGCACAATTATTTTGGAGGACGAATGATATTAGAGATGAAAATGCATTAACTCAAAAAGGGGTGGTAGCTCGGGAAAGAAAGCAAAAGTGGTTAAACAGGGATATACGGAAACTTCTAGGATGAAAAAATGAAAAAATGGAAGGGATGAAGAATGGGACTATGAGATATATGGCAGCGTTTTTAGAAGAGCGGTGGATTAGTTGGAGATAGTGGAATAGCATTTACTCTAATTCAACAGGACGAAGTAATAACAATTATTGATAACCTCAATTGTACGTACAAGCAGTGCACATAGAATGCGCATTATATGCTTCATCAAAACTCGTTGAAACAAACAGATTTCATCATTTAAACATTATTTTTTCATCTTGCAGGTAGAGTTCTTAGTAAGTGGGTTTTAAAAAGAAAGGTAGATGAAGTTGTGGCATTATTTTGGTGAATATAGTCTGAACAAAAAATGTTACGATATTTCACCAAAAAGATGGAAACTTTTCGAAATGAGCATTTTCCTTCTTTACTGAAATTCTGACCATCGCCAAACTATATTGGACAGTGTATTGAGATCTTGGCAATTCTATTTTTATAGTCATACACATTTGTGTGAAAATAAAAGGCTAGGAGATCCTGCTCTGACAGGGAGACCTTCAGGAATCTATAAACCATGACTAAGAAGTCCCGAGTAATCATGGAATGCTAAGCAATACTCTGGCATAGTGAGCTGTGAAGACGATCCTGATCCCGAACACGGAAGAAATGAGTTGGATTTACTGAAATTCGGAGCAAGATGACTTCATTTAGTCCTCGAACTAACAATAGGTAAACTCTATACACATATCAACGTTCTCTCGGGACTGTGGAAAGAAAAGGACATGGAGAAAGCATGAATGAAGGTCGAAGGTAGCATACAGGTCAAAGTTTATATCAACAAATAAGAATCCACGAACTTGAAGGTAGGTCTTTGCTGCTGAATAGAGAGGAAGTTATTATAAGGAAGAACTGAAAGCCGAAACTGTCGCTCTGTAAACAGAGGGAAAATTGCACTGCATGAAGCCTGCAAATGAGTTCTCCAAAATATGAGAAGTATGGTTAAGGACATTCAAAGGTTCTTATCTTTCAGTAGAGAAGCACCTATGTATGCTCTAAAAAGTCATCTCAATTTTTCAATAATAATGATAAAAGCATTCATCAGTAGCTTCATATTATTGAGAAGCTCTTATCTTTTGGAAGAGAAGCTGTTGGCAAAGTTGAAAAAGGAGCATCCAGGTGCAAAAAATGCTCTAAGTGATCATCCCAACTTTTTGATGTTAACAATAAAAATAACACATATAAAAGTATGAACCAGTTTTTTCTACAATATACGGAAGCTCTTATCTTTTTGAAGCGAAACTGCTAGAAAGTTCATGGCAATGTTGAAAGGGGATACAAAATTATCACTCAGGTGCCAAGGTTCGTCCAAGTGGTCATTCTAACTTTTTAATAACAATAATAATGAATCACATACGAGTATCCACCGGCAGTTGTAGGACATTCGGTAGCACCAATTTTTTTTAAAGAGGAGCTGTTGGATAGTCCATGGCAAGGTTGACATGGAATGCAGAAGTAATAGCTAGATAATTCTGCAAAATGCCGATATAGGAATGCAATGGGAGTCATCTGTTGTGGTAAAACTGGAATGGTTCGAAGACTGCATTTGGGTCGGCTGAGAATGGCAACATCTGCACGTCAACTGATATGTGCAATTAAAAGCTCGTCCATATAATACTAAAGCAGTAAGGCTTATTTCTAGGAAAGTGGAGGGGACGGTTGGAGTTTGAACCGAATGGGAAGAAAGAGACGGCGCGGAAAAGCGGGGGCTGTAGGCCTCCGCGAATAATTTTTTTCCAGTATGGAAACGTCGGAGGAAGGTCCTCGCGAAATTCGGAGTCCCTAGCCCGAACGACGGAGGCGCGACGATTTTTCGAAAAATTTCGCCGAAACGTCGCCCCGGTCGAACGAAATGTCGAAACGGCTAGATTTCTTCAGAATCGATAACTCGGATCTTTCGGAGGGCGATCTGAGAAATCTCGGGCATGGAGGGGATAATTTCTATGGACTTTTGTAGCTAAAAAAATATTTCTATCGCCTTCGATCGCTACGAAACCTGGACGGCGAAAAAGCCTCGAGTTTCGCATTTTGCGCCGCAATAGTTAGATTCTCAGAAAACCACGGGAAAACGGAAATATCTTCCATCGAACGAAGAGCTATCGGCCGACTTTCGCAAATTTTAGCTTTACTTTTCTTATTCCGAAAATCTCCGGCGGCCAGAAATACGCGAAATTAGCAAACCTCAAGCTGTCAAAATAGGAGCTTTTGTTTTCACTATCCTACTTAAACGGGGTCACCGGGAGAGAGGATTCGACCTTCGAACGATTCCTACATATCTCGAGATCGGGTCCGCGAAGAGAAATCGTTACTGTATGATTTAATTTTCCAATTTGGGAAGATTTTTGAGATCTATATTTCCGAGAAAAATACCGGAAACACGGGGGCGGAGCCAGTCACCGCTCCTTCTGCCCCTTATACCGCTATTCTATGTCGGAAGTGAGCGTTACCAACGTGTAAAATTTAATGCTCTCTCTCTCTTCTGAACGGAAATAGTGAGATAGAAATAGTTAGTAACTTTAATTTCGGTACTAACAACATCTAGAATATAGTGCTTTCTCTTCTTCTGAGTGACAATCGAATCTAACCTTATTTCAATTAGTCTTATATTCGATCTGTCAAAATAAGTAATTCGAATTTTATTCAAACGAAAAGTTTGACGAAACTTGAAATAAACTTTTAGAGGTAAATGATCGTAGTTTGATGTTTATTTTATCCATGTTAATGTATATTTTGTTGAAGGAAAGGAACGACATACTATCAAAATTCATAAATTTAACATTTTGTGGTTATTCTAACCTAAACAATATGATTCAAACGGATTGTTATAATGAAAAGGAGTTAAGGAGACTTACAATAATGTTTGAAAGGTAAGTGAATGTAATTTGAGGTTCACTCATGTATTTTAATGTATATTTTTTAGGCATGCTCAAGAAATGTACTCAAAATTTACATATCTCATTTTTCTTTCATGGTTATTTTAACCTCTATCCGTAGAAAAATGTTATGGAATTACTAGGATTTTTAACGAATCAATTGGAGGATCTTACAAAATGATGGGATATCCTTTGAGTTGCTATTAAAAAGGTATTGAGCTCTTTTATATAGTAATAATTTTTCTGGAAGGAACTCGATAAATTTTTCGTTAGGTCATTTAAAGTATGTATCATATGAATATTGAAAGCTTTCCACTAAAGGCTTTATCTTATTAAAATATTTGAAGCTGGATGTCTATATGACCGTGTCATTTCAAATTAAAATTTCGTTTCAGTTTATTCAAGAGGAAGTACATTTCTATCTACAATTATCCATATGTGAAAGTTGATGAGATTCAATGTGTTGGACAATGTTCAAGTTTGAACCAAAGAAAATAAGATCTCAAATTTGCACAAAAGGAAGTGGAAAACATGATGTTCAAATATGTAGAAGTTGCATATGAAGTTTCATTTTGTACAACCACAAATTTCAATCCAATATTTATGAAAGTCACAGAAAACATGCTGCTGCTTATGTGAATCATATTTTGGAAAATATTCAACTACGACTTGGAGAATGCTATGCAATTTGACAATTTTTGTAATAGGTAGTTGTACTATAGGTATTTTATATAATTGTGTAAAATGAGTATGTTCATCACGTAATATGGAAATATGAAGTTGTTTTAATGCAATTTCTTCCTTTCATTTTAATTTCATAGTATATCATAAAGTTTCACAAGAAATGAATTGAAGAGAAGTAAAATTGAAGAATGGAAATTTCGATTATCAGAGAGCAAGCTTATAAGAAGCTGACTGCTCGAAACCAACTGCCAACTCGACAGTTAAGGATCTAGGAAATTAACAGTTACAAGAAACAGTTTCACTGAAACTGATATATAGTTAACATCATTGTATTGTATATGAGGGTCCATAATGTAATTGACAAATTTGTGGATCTCATTTCTGCTTTCCACAAGAGCCCTTCAATTCAGAAGATGTTTGTTCTTTCTGGTGAGCAAATTGTGTGAGTTTTGGTCAATTTGAATTTATACAAAATAGTTACGTATAGTTCAATCACATGAGGTGAAATTTCTATGTATTCAGTAGTGTTCCTTCATTTGATCACTTATTTCTCACTTTTGTCTTTTGGATACTCCCAAGAAATTTTAATTTTATAAGAACTTTTATTTTCTATTTCATTGAGAAGTAATTCTTCCATCTTGCAGTTTCAAGCTCATATTTGTTGTTTATTATAATTCATGAATCTTATTGGATTTTTATCTGATCTAATACGAATCAGAACTGTTGAGTGAAAATTGAAAATTCGAAACTGTAGATCTATAGAATTAATATCAGAGTTGTTGATGATTTAATTTCTATAACTATAGGGTGATTGAACAATTTGTTTTTTGAATCAATATTGAAATGTTTTGAATTTCATCTTATGCTTGCTCAATTGGATAAAGTTGGGATTTTCAAATTGAATGTTTTCTTTTGAATTAGGATGGTAGTGAATAGTGTTGAAATTTGTGTGGTTGATGAGTCAGTATCCATAACACAATACTGGAAGCTGGGTTAATATGAGGATGATTGAGGTAATATATGAGAGATTTCCATGTTACATAAAAACTATTAAGTAAAAATATGAATAATGAAGTGAATATAATAAGGCGTTCATCATAGATAGAGCTGGATATGAAAAGGCGTTCAGTATATTAGACGTTTAGTATATTGGCTATTTAGATATAAAAGACGATCTTAATGGACGTACTAGTAGAAATGATACTACAACAGCATCTTGGCTAATGAAATAATCATCTGCGCGAAGTTCATACTCTCACAATTTCAAGATATACTATTTATAGAAGTTTAAGAGACGTTGTAAATGCCAGCCTATAAACCCAATTATTTGCTTTGGTGGATGAGCGGTAAAAAGAAATTATATCCAACATATCTAGTTGATTCATAGCCGCACAATTTTGGTATGGGCTGGAATTTCGCTTGGAAGCAGAAATGGACTCGGTGGATTTAAATTAGCCAACGATTAGGTAAGGAACATTTCAGAAGCCGTTGTATTCCATGAGCGAATATTGAAGGTCTAGACTTTATCAAATATACGATAATGCTTATCTACTATACACTGAGCGAGCACGGGACGAGCTTCATCAAAAAGATTTCAGAAACCAAAATCATTTTAAAACCGAATTTCAGGCTGTGTAACAAAGCAACTACACAAAAAGATTTGGACCACTTAATTGAGAATACTTAAATACACTATATTTACAGGAGGGGGTATAGTTCAATTTTAATTTTTTTTCTTTCTGTGAGGGAACTGGTTTGAAATAAATTTTGCATGCATTTTTATGTAAACACTTCCAACTCAATAAATATTGAAGATGAAAAAGAAATACCTTTAAGAAAAACATTCTCATATTTTGAATGTGTATTTATTGTTCCTATTTCGAATCAAATAGATACTCCAATCTGTTCATCTGATATACAAGGCGATAATTCAAATGGATTCGAATGAAGTTTAGAAATTCAGTTGGTAAGCTTGGAGTTTGGAATTCCAGGCTGTCCTTTCAGTTGGGAAACTGAGGTTGAAAACTTTCTTCTATACAGGAAAATTCGGTCGGCAAATACGCGTAAAATTTCCGAAAGTTTGAATGTAGGATTTTATTCATGCAGACTGATGAAAAAGTGGGTTGGTAATTCATGTTCCAGCTTAACGGAAGCATATTTACACCGTTGAAGGAGTTCCGGATATAGGGAAAGATTAGCCATCTTTCTTATAAAACTAACTTTATGAATAGCTATTTTGATTTGATAATATGACTTATAATGTTTGATACAGGTAATAAAATGAATAGTCAATAATGAGGAACATAAAAGAGCGGTTAAGAAAGAGTGTGGTTCGTACCAGGGATGGGAAAGCGACTACTCAAATGGCTTTGCGGACTATTAATTCTATTTATTTACTAACCTAAACTCTACGTTCGAGTGCCATAAGAATAGTTTCATAGGTAGAATGAATTGTTACAGTGGTGAAATGGAATTGAACATGTTCGACCAGAAATTATCTATAATTATAATCATTGTAGGGATTCGAAAGGATCGAGATCTCTGAGCAATATCTTTTTTGTGTAGAGAGGGATTTTTGGGTTCAATCAAGAACTGGAAGTGTTGGATTGCTACCGTCCAAAGCCCCTGCAGGAAGATTTTCATAGAGAATTATAACAAAAAGAATCTGCTTGTGAGTTCTTTTTCGCTATCGACAATAGACCATCTGTCAATATTTTTTCGTCGGAATGAAGATTTTCACGGAGAACGTCCTAGCGACGATCGAAGAGCAGGTGTACCAAAACGGTGGAAACTTGGAACAACGTAGGTGCAGTGCACAAGATCATCAAAGAAAATTGACATGCAGTTACCACGATATCCGGGCATTGTAATGTTACTAAGTTTGATGATGACGTTATGGACGTTATGAAACATCTCTCCGAAACAAACTAGCAGACCATCTCAGGGTAAACTGAGGGAGCTGATGCAATAAGTCGAAATTTTTTTTCAACTGCAATTTACAGTATCGAGATTAACTCACGAAAGAAAATCCCTGAAGTCGTGGTTGGCTTATCCAACTGCTCCGGCAAAAAGAACGAAATGGAAGAAATATCGACCATCGAAAGAAGGCGATTTTTTAGTACACCGGTATTTCCCTGATTCTCACACATCTTATATATGAAACGAAACGTTTAATTAAATAACAGCTCAAAAATGAAATGAATATGCTTATAGAAAACAATAAAAATTGGTCTCATGCGGATCGCCACACTGAAACGAGTGTGATAGCAAGTTCTTAACCTTTTAACCTGTCTGAATAGTACCATGCGCAGAAGTAGTGCAAAATACACTGCAAATAACTAATCTATGAATACAATTTGAACTTATAAGGTAATAATTAGTGTTTCAGGATACTATAGCCTATCGGAGAGGAACTATCACTAGCAGAAGAGGTGAAACATCTAATTGTTATGCTGGGAATCAAACTGAACTGAAATAGTCACATCGAGAGCACAAAAAGTGCATAACACCATCTGCTCTTGCCGTGCGATTTTGGGAACGAGATAGGGATTAAGAGCAGATATTATATAATGGCTCTGAACAACAGTAATCAGACCACTCCTCGAATGATAGCACGCACTGAATAAAATATCTAGGCGAGATTGAATCAACAACATCCTAAGGCAAGCATGTCTAGCACCTAGAACCTTTAGCACGGTCTCTATGGAGTGTCTGCTGGGCATTCCCTCTCTACATGTCACGATGAGAGTGAGACGGCCTTATCCGGGTTATATCGAGAAAAGAATAGTATGTGAAGCAACAGAAACCTCAAATCTGATGATTCCACATCCCTCAACAAATGAGTGAATTCCTCCACATGAGGATAAAATGATACCTTCCCAACAGTTTGAATAAACCCTCTGGGTCGTCATCTTTCCCAAAGAAGTTTAGTTATCTAATCCTATATTCTACTCGTAGTTCAGCCTTATCTGGTTACCAGACAATTTGAAGCTGCAACGGATACAAGTATTCATAGTTCTAGAGCAAGCATTGAGGCTACCCTAGAGGCACAAGTTACTGTAACACACGAAATATGTGCTATACTCTGGAGTGAGGAAGAAAAACATTTTCAGGAATCAAAGGGACATATGTACTTAAATATGCTCCCAGAGCTCTAGGATATTCAGGAGATACACGAGTACATCCAAACTGATTTAAGAATACAAAATGGCATTACAACACAACAAACGAGGATATAGTATCCTGGCATCCAGCGTACTAGGAAATTGAGGGACCGTCTTGTAATGTAGTGTGCCCATGGAAGTTTTTGCACCACTCACAGAAGTCAGCGGAGGTTCTCGCAGAAAAATATACTAATTCATAAGTTGGAAGCTGCCTCTAATAAACGTCATTACTGCGAGCAGATAACAGTTAATTTGACATTGCGTTTATTCCTGAGAAAGCGAAAACACATCTTTCTGAACTGAAAAACTGGTCTCCCTGTTTAGATAGGATCACACTTAAGAATATCTCAGTTTTCCATTGCCATCAGCTACCTAAGATAACAACTGCCTCTTTCTGAAACCCGTGTATGCAGTCCACGTAGAAAACTGGATCCGTATTTATAGTCCTAGAACAAGCATTCAGGCTACCCAAGAGGCACAAGTCACTGTAAAACACGAAATATATGCTATACTCTGGAGTTATCAAGAAGACTTTTTCGGGAATCAAAGGGACATCTATATACTCAAATATGCTCTCAGAACTAACATGCGCTAGGATACTCAGGAGAAACACGATTCGCATCCAAACTACTTTGCGAATGCAAAATACATTACAACACATAGACACAACACACGAGGATATACTATTCTGGCACCCAGCATACTAGGAAATTAAGGGACCTTCTTTTAATGTAGTGTGCCGATGGAAGTCTTTGCACCACTCACAGAAGTCTGCGGAGGTTCTCGCAGAAAAATATACTAATTCATAAGCTGAAAGCTGCCTCTAATAAATATCATTACTGCGAGCAGATAACAGTTAATTTGACATTGCGTTTATTCCCGAGAAAGCGAAAACACATCTTTCTGAACTGAAAAACTGGTCTCCTTGTTTAGATAGGATCACATTTAAGAATAGCTCAGTTTCCCATTGCCATCAGCTACCTAAGATAACAACTGTCTCTTTCTGAAACCCGTGTATGCAGTCCACGTAGAAAACTGGATCCGTATTTATAGTCCTAGAACAAGCACTGAGGCTACCCTAGAGGCACAAGTCACTGTAAAACACGAAATATATGCTATGCTCTTGAGTTAGCAAGAAGACCTTTTCAGGAATCAAAGGGAAATCTATATACTTAAAGATACTCTCAGAGCTAACATGCGCTAGGATACTCAGGAGATACACGATTCGCATCCAAACTAGTTTGCGAATGCAAAATACATTACAACACATAGACACAATACACGAGGATATACTATTCTGGCACCCAGCATACTAGGACATTAAGGGACCGTCTTTTAATGTAATGTGCTGATGGAAGTCTTTGCACCAATCACAGAAGTCTGCGGAGGTTCTCGCAGAAAAGTATACTAATTCATAAGCTGGAAGCTGCTTCTAATAAATGTCATTACTGCGAGCAGATAACAGTTAATTTGACATTGCGTTTATTCCTGCGAAAGCGAAAACACATCTTTCTGAAATGAAAAACTGGTCTCCTTGTTTAGATAGGATCACACTTAAGAATATCTCAGTTTTCCATTGCCATCAGCTACCTAAGATAACAACTGCCTCTTTCTGAAACCCGTGTATGCAGTCCACGTAGAAAACTGGATCCGTATTTATAGTCCTAAAACAAGCATTGAGGCTACCCTAGAGGCACAAGTCACTGTAAAACACGAAATATATGCTATACTCTGGAGTTGTCAAGAATACTTTTTCAGGAATCAAAGGGACATCTATATACTTAAATATGCTCTCAGAGCTAACATGCGCTAGGATACTCAGGAGAAACAGATTCGCATCCAAACTACTTTGCGAATGCAAAATACATTACAACACATAGACACAACACATATACTATTCTGGCACCCAGCATACTAGGACATTAAAGGACCGTCTTTTAATGTAGTGTGCCGATGGAAGTATTTGCACCGCTGGCTGAAAGTCTGAGGAGGTTTTCGCAGAAAAATTCGCTAATGCAAAGCGGAAAGCTGCCTCTCATAAATGTCATCGCTGCGATTAGAGGACAGTCAATTTGACATTTCGTTCATTTCTGAAAAAGCGAAAACACATCTTTCTGAACTGAAGAACTGATCTCTTGGTTTAGATAGGATCACATAGGCTACACTTAAAAATAGCTCAGTGTTCCATTGCCATCAGTTATCTAAGACAATAACTGCCTCTATTTAAAACTCGTGTGTGAAGTGAAGATAATTGGATTCGTATAAATATAAAATGAAAATCTTAAAAAAGAAGTCTATTATAAGAGTCTATTAATAAGAATGAAATATCGGTACTTCTAGCTCGTATTAGGTCGTATCATAAGAGCAACAAAATAACTCTTCTGTATAAATAGCGGGTCTATGTCTCTAGATCTAAATTATCCTATCGATTTAATCATCATTGACTTTGCAAAGGCCTTTAACTGTACACCTCCTTGCAGATTTCCCCTCAAAGTTGAATAGTGTGGTATCCGGAGAAGTCTACTGTTATGGCTTTGAGACTATTTAATAAATAGAAAGTTTGTGGTCTGACTTTTCTCATTTTATACTTCAGATAGTGAACACTAAAAAATGTGGTTTTTGCATTTGGGAAGGAATAATCAAATCCTGGGTACACATTTCATGATAGATCAATACGAAAGGTCCCGTCGCATGTGAGGAGTAGTTATTTTACAGAGGATCTGTGCTGTCCTGGTCGTATAAAAAGAATATACGCTGGACTAGCTTGTCCAAATCTTGTTCGCGATCTAAGTCTATTAGACAATGTGCAACATCGTGCAACGCAATTATTCTATGACTGAATTAATCCTGATTTCGTTCAGTCAACTCAGAGGTGATTTTATATTTTCCTTCCGAAATCCCAAATTCAATCAGGTTGGTATGGGTCCTATATTTGAGTTGAATATTAACGTTCGTCCGCGACTGCATCAGATGATATCGAAGAAACAGACGCTGAGGAGTGCTCATCGCCAACAATTTTTCAGTATGCAAATATTTGACATATGGAATAGTTTTAGGTGGATGAATTCAGTACCTTTGAACGTTTTCAAAAATTGTGTGGATCGAAATTTTTTTAAGGGATATTTTTCATTTATTTAATTAATTTTTTTCAGATAACTATATTTATTTCATTTGTGACTTTGACACTATCTTCTTATTAAATAATAATAATAATATTATTCTGAAGGACCTGTCCTAATAATGATAGAAGATTGTCTAGATGTAATAATAAAAATATTCGTTTCTTCTGAAAAATTCAAAGCAAGCTCAAATATACGTATATATATATATATATATATATATATATATATATATATATATATATATATATATATATATATATATATATATATATATATATATTTTGAAAAAGAGAGGATTTACAAAAATTCGAATAATTGTATTTACAATAAATGCTTATATCTATAATTTTGGTGTGTGTCAGAAAAACACAATTGTGAGCTCAGGAAAATGTAACAGGGGAACCATACTATCTTGCGTATGATTAAATTAACGAGTGAAAAAACCTGAGGAAAAAACTCGTTTCCCTGTCGCAATTGCACCAGCAATAGCTTGTCTGTTTATGTTGTATTGGTGTCGTACCAGATCACAGAAATACAACAAATACAATACAATATGTTGATTGTCACACTCGTGACAATCAAGATAACGGTTATTCAATGATTGAAATAAATAGAAGAAAATGCTGAATGCTGTCACAAAATTTTTTCTGAGAATATAGGTCAGTGTATCAAGTTTCTTTTGATTAACAAGATCTATCAAATACATTAACCGTATTGAAAAAAAATTCAAGAAAAATGAGAAGATGACGATTATGATGATTGAAAATGTATACTCACTTGATTGAATATAAGAAATATATAATCTAAGGGGATGGACGAAATTAGATCAAGGAAGAACCACGTCCTCAGGTAGTGTTTCGCTATCAATTTAGGATCTAGTATCACTTGTTCTGCGTTATCTTGTTGCATAATTCCTGAAACAAAAATAAACTTACTTTATTACACAATTTTAAGTAGTCCTTGTAAGATAAAAATTGAGTCCAATTAAAATTTTTACTCCATTTCTAACTCTGAAGAGTGATACTAGCGAAAAATGAAAGTTGTTTGTTTGTTTGTTTTTCCTTTAACGTGCTCTATTTCTGCCTTTCGGCTAATGACACGCCGGCGAATTCTGTCACCTCACTAACCCGGGAATTTTGCTGAACCCCTCTCGTGTCGAGGGAAGGGATCTTTAATGTCCAATACATCTCTGTTAGACAGGACAGACAGCTTTACATCTCCTCCGAAAGATGGACACTCAAGCGATTCCCAGAACCCGAAAAATCGCACCGACTTTGTGAGGATTGTACCCAGGTAACTCTGCGTAGGAGACGAGCATCATATCCCATACGCCACCGAGCCGGCAAAATGAAAGTTCTTTCGCTGAAACGTCTATCTGGATGATTTAGATTGAATATTCTGGACGTTGCTTTGGCATAATTTTTATTTTTAAATAAATCGACACAAGTTTTACTCTTTATTCTGTCGAGTAAACCATTCTTGAACTGATCATGTAACATACTGAAACGATTATTGTATGGTAAATATATAAAAACATATTGAAAGTTGGCCGATGCTTTCGAAGTTAACATGGTGATAATCTGGCTATCAGATTTTTCTTATAATCCGGAAGAAATGCGGAGGCAAGTAATTTTTAAGTACTTTAATATGTTTGAAAGTTATTTTTAGTTTTTATTTGTGAAAAATTAAAGGAAATTCACATTAGTTCTAGCTGTACAAGAAACAGGCGCAACGTTCCCTTCTTTCCATTCTTTCCCTAGAATACCGATTACCTGATATTTTACCGAAATGAATCAAAAGTATTCTCAGTTGGATGAATAATAATTTTTGACGTAAAACTTTGTATAATAATTCATCTTCTCAGACCGATGGAATATTCGAGTAAAGAATTGTAAGACCCCCCAAAGAAGTGCCACTCGATCGATTTAGGAAAGGCTTTCGACACAGTAGAACATGGCATCCTGTAGGAATAGTTGGAGAAGTTGGGTCTCAGGGTAGTGGGTCTGGAGTTGATGCGGAGCTATCTGAGCGACAGGAGGCAGATGGTAAGGCTGAATGAGGAAACTCAAAGCGAATTAGAACATCTTCGTTATGGGGTGCCTCAGAGAACAGTCCTAGGTCCGATACTGTTCAGTATTCACATGAATAATTTGTTTTCTTTGGATATCACAGGCCAAATAATAAGTTTTGCTGACGATACGATTGTGTTCTATTCCGAAAAAAGTGGGACCGACTCATGCGGACGGCGGAATTGGACTTTGTCTTCATTAAAGCATGAATGGATCAACCTTTGTTGACCATAAATTTTGAAAAAACCAAATACGTTCCATTCGCCGTTGATGAAAGATTACTACCGGTCGAGGCTCCCTTGAAAATTCGCTGTGGGGACTCTATCACATGAAAGCAAGTACCTGGGTATATATTTCGACTCTTATTTAAGGTGGGAAACCCATATCAATAAATTGGTATCTAAACTGAGAGGTTTGGTGTGAAAATTCAAAGAGCTTTCGAATATTTTGGACATATCCCAAATGATGAGACTTTAATCTGCATTTATAGAATCTCAACTACGTTATAATTATGTTGAATAAGTTGAAGCTCCAACGAAAGTGGTTACTCAAAATTACATATAAAAAAGAATTCAATATGCCAACATATTTCTTTACGAATTATCTGGTGCATGGGACGTGAACCAATTATTCTGCTATTCAATTATAAATAATCTAAAGGTTATTATATCAAATCAAAGAAAATCTGCAAACGTGAAAAATACACGATATAGACAATTTTCGCCTTATATTCCAAAAATGGGAAAGACAATTAGTCAAAGATGCTTCTGTTACCTTGCCCCGCGATTGTACAATAAACTTCCTTCGTACCTCAAATGCATTGTGAATCTCAAAAAGTTCAAAATCTCTTTAAGGAAATGGATAACATCAACAGAGAGAGATACTACCAGATATCAAATAGATGTAAAAAATGATGTTTGTTTCTTTGTTATTCCTTTAACGTGCTCTATTTTTGCCTTTCGGCCAATGACATGGTGGGGAATTCTGTCACCTCAACAACCCGGGAATTTTACCGAACCCCTCTCGTCCGAGGCAAGGGATCTTCAATATCCAACACATTTCTGTTAGACAGGGTCGACAGCTTCACATCTCCTCCGAAAGATGGATACTCAAGCGATTCCCAGAATCCGCGTAGTGCGGATTGATCTCAGGTTACTCTGCGCAGGAGACGAGCATCATATCCGCCACCAATCCGGCAAAAAAAAAATGATGTTACTTGTAGGTGAGCTGCGCTCTGTTGTTTTGGTTGTATCTTACGCTACCTCATTATTGTGTCGTATTCTGCTTCGAGAATTCAAAACTGTTCTAGTCGATGTAACATTGCTGTAATCTCATGTTAAGTTTCATTCAAAATATTTCAAAATATGTGTAAAAATTATATAATCCCCCATCACAAGCCTTTGGGTTTTGTGAGGTTTTTCACTTCATTGAATTGTGTGTAATTTCTATATAAAGCAATAAATTATTATTATTATTTATTATTGTGGACTTATGCACTATCTCAGCTGTTAGCTGGATATGATTTACTTTTCCCAGATTCAGCAATCAAAGGGAATAGGCTCGATTACAATATACTTGACATAAACTCCCTAACTATCCTACATGTATTAAGAATTACAGCTTTTTGTATTCTTATGCAATTTTAATTTCTTAAGGCTATCATGCAAAGTTTTGGGTATTAACCCAGAGGAGGATACGATGACAGGAACAATATCTATTTTCTCGAGGTGCCACATTTGCTTGATCTCAATAGCAAGGTGTGTATTTGGACTTTTTTTTCCTGGAACTTATCATACACCACTATGTTCGGCCTATTATTAGTCACCATTCTGTCAGTGATAACAGGCCTATCGTAGTACAATCTGATAGAGTCATTTTCCGATACGGGCATCGGTTGATACTTGTCATATGGCTGGAAGGTATTCAGAAGTCCGTACTTGTGTGCAACTTTCTGATAGATAATGTTGCACACTTGATTATGCCTGTGAAGATAGTCCGTATTGGCCAGTTGTTCGGATCCGGACGTAATATGCTGTATAGTCTCCGATCTTATATGGCATTTTCTGCACCTATCTGTTTGTGATGTTCCGTCCTTCATAATAAATTTTTTGTAGTTGTTTGTAGCCATCAGTTGGTCTTGGATGGCCATAAGGAATCCCTCAGTTTCCGCGAATAATTCTTCTTTCAACAACCATTTGTTGGAGGCTTCTTTGTCGATGTGTGATTGATTATTATTACTTATTATCGTGGACTCATGCACTATCTCAGCTGTTAGCTGGAGATAATTTACCTTTCCCAGATTCAGCAATCAAAGTAAATAGGCTCGGTCAATATACTTGACATAAATTTCCTAACTATCCTACATGTATTAAGAATTACAGCTTTTTGCATTTCTATAAAGGTATTCTTATGCAATTTTAAGTTCTTAAGGCTATCATGCAAAGTTTTGGGTATTAATCCAGCGGAGGATACGATGACAGGAACAATATCTATTTTCTTGAGGTGCCACATCTGCTTGATCTCAATAGCAAGGTCTGTGTATTTGGACTTTTCTCCTGGAACTTATTGAGCACGTTGTTATTATTCGGTATGGCGACATCCACCAGCATTGCTGGTTTGGCTCTCTTATCATACACCACTATGTCCGTCCTATTATTCGTCACCATTCTGTCAGTGATAACAGGCCTATCGTAGTATAATCTGATAGACTTTTTTTTATCGTGGACTTATGCACTATCTCAGCTGTTAGCTGGATATAATTTACCTTTCCCAGATTTAGCAATCGAAGGGAATAGGCTCGATTACAATATACTTGACATAAATTTCCAAACTATCCTTCATGTATTAAGAATTACAGCTTTTTGCATTTCTATATAGGTATTCTTATGCAATTCTAATTTCTTAAGGCTATCATGCAAAGTTTTGGGTATTGAACCAGTCGAGGATACGATGACAGGAACAATATCTATTTTATCGAGGTGCCACATCTGCTTGATCTCAATAGCAAGGTCTGTGTATTTGGACTTTTTCTCCTGGAACTTGTTCAGCACGTTGTTATTATTCGGTATGGCGACATCCACCAGCATTGCTGTTCTGGCTCTCTTATCATACACCACTATGTCCGGCCTATTATTCGTCATCATTCAGTCAGTGATAACAGGCCTATCGTAGTATAGATAGGCCTGTTATAGATATGATAGAGTCATTTTCCAATACGGGTGCCGGCTGATACTTGTAATATGGCTGGAAGGTGTGTCCGTACTTGTGTGCAAGTTTCTGGTGGATAATTTTGCACACTTGATTATGCCTGTGAAGATACTCCGTATTGGCCAGTTGTTCGCATCCGGACGTAATATGCTGTATAGTCTAATTGTTTGTAGCGATCACTTGGTCTTGGATGGCCATAAGGAATCCCTCTGTTTCTGCGAATAATTCTCCTTTCATCAACCATTTGTTGGAGGCTTCTTTGTCGATGTGTGGTTGATTAATCTCATGGTGATGTCCATGCAATTCCTTTCTTGACCATTGCTCTTGTTTTTCAGTATCTGATAGGAACGGTAGATTCAGCAGGTCATTTCTGGTAGCAAGTTTTAGTGGTGTATATCCCCTATCAGCCAACGATACCACTCTATGGAGGTCAGAAGTGACAGCTTTTGCAGAGAAGAATTCTCTGAGATTTTTTATCTGTTCGGTGTGTAAATTGACAACATCTATTAATCCGCGTCCTGCTTCTTTCCGCTTCAAAGTTGTTCGTATCAAATGAGTAAAGCAACACTGGAATGGCGTAGGTGTTAATTGCCTAAACTGAATTCCCCGAGTTCAACATTGATTTCAGCACAGTCTTCAGACGGTAACTGTATTCTGAACGAATCTTCTCCTTTGATTGTTTTTGGTCTAGCAATCTGGCTTGTAGGTATTTCAGATATTCGTATGTTTCGCCATCTCTCATGCACTGTATAATTATTATTTATTATCTGATCTGATAGATTATTATTATTATTATAATTATCACCTTTCCCTCCAATGATTTTTCAGTCGGGAAATGTTGTGAAAGTTCACACATCAACCAGAAAAGTGGAATCAGGAATTGACCTGATTTTTACTAGTATCACTCGTTCCAGAGTTAGAAAAGCGGTCAAAATTTGGAACATTGTGTATCTCAGTTTCATATCAAAATGTATTAATATCCAAACTTCTAAGAAATAGGCACTTCAAGTATTTGGTAGATTTTGTGAGAATTGCTTATGACCCTGTGGTTTCTGTGAACTAAATGAAACACAGTTCGAAGTAGAGAATTATAGGAGAAAACAAAATTGTAGTATCAAAACCTAAACCTTAGTATTAATAATATACCGATGTGCCAACGAAAATATGACCCCCTTTTTGAGGGGAAACTTCCCTCCATCCGTTTCCACATTCATATGGGTCAAGTAGAATGCCCATATCTTAGAAAAATAATCATCTATATGAAGTGATACATTTTTCGAATTAAATTTTAGATACAGGGTGATGCAACTACCAGAAGATCAGGAGACATTCTGTGTCCATTCTGGACGCTGAAAAAGCGATTTTGTCATTGAAACTAAGTAGTGTTTCAACAAAGCGACAAAGTAGCCCAGCCTGGTATGAATGTAAAGTTGAAATACATACATATATAAATCGGTAGGTACAAAACTATTAAGGGTACAAACAAGAGGCAATGAAATAACTATGGCAAAAGCAGGTATTATTTAAATATCACAAATAGAGATGAATAAGCCGGGCCATACAGGTCTTTCAGAAGATTTTCTCTATGGGGGTTTTGTTGCAGTTTGAAAATTTCGATTGATTCCAAGAAATCTAACTCTCTTCCTTTAGGAATTTTGTGAATAATTTTAAGTTGATCCATAGGTGGAAAATGATGGCCATTTTTGATATAATGTGAAGCGAAAATAGATTCGTGTGTTCTCTGGTTATTGTAATCTGACTTATGTTCCTTATATCTCGTTTTGAATGAACGACCTGTTCGACCTATATAGACGCCTTCACAATCCATATAGGATAACTTACAAACACAAGTATTGTTAAATTTATTGGTTTTATCTTCACTATCGAAAACTTCCTGGGTGAGTTTCATGTGAGTCTTAGAAGCTACTATTTTATTCTGTTTTGAAATTACTTTTGCAATCTTTTCGCTCATAGGGCTAAAATATGTTGATGGAATATATTTATCTTTATTACTTGATTCCATACGTGAGTAAATATTATGATATGCTATTTGTGTTTGTTTTTTCAAATCATTTTGTTCATTATATTTGAGGATAACCATTGTTCTCAGTTATTTCTTCAATTGTTGACAATTCCTAGAAATATTTTCTTCGGATAAAGGCAGAGAGAAAGCCCTACGAATCATAGAATTAATATAATTTCAATTTGTAGGAATTGAATATGCAATTTCTCCAAATCAAAATGATAATAGTAAATTTTGGTATAGATATGTAGACGATATACTTGCATGTTTCATAGGAACTACCAGACAACTAGATCAATTTTAACTTAAATTGATAGCATTCATCCCGAAATTAACTTCAAAATAGAGAGATAAGTCGTTGATCAGATTCACTTTTCAGACCTAACAATCACTCATATAAATAACACACTGAGTGTTGATATATCAAAAACCCACTCTTACTGATATTTGCATCCCTTTAGATTCAACGCACCTAAAATCTCATAAAAACGCTGCATTCAATTCAATGATTCATAGGGCTTCCTCTCTGCCATTCATCATCATCATGCTCATATCAGCTACCAGTCATCCACTGCTGAATGTAAGCCTCTCCCAACATTTTTCATTCCTCCCTGTCCTCTGCGCAGTGATACCAATTGGAGCCTGCGTATTGTCTGAGGTCATCTGCCCATCGTTTTTGTGATTTTCTAATGCCCTTTTTGCTTGTTCTAGGTCTCCAGTCCACTAGTCTATTTGGCCATTCATCTTCTGTTTTCCTGGCAACGCAGGAGTCAAACACCTTCCTGCGTAAGGAGATGGGAACATCTCTGTTCTTCAAAATGTTACTCATTTTACCAAACGCTGTCCATCCAAGTTGGGTTTTTCTTTTCACTTCAGCCACCTGGTTTTATTTTCTTAGTTTTATAACATGTCCGAGATAAATGTAATCTTTAACTTTTTCTATCAGCTGGTTATCTATTCTCACCGGATTTTCGGTGTTGCTTAAGAGTTTTGTTTTACTGAAGTTCATATGAAGGCCTACTTCCTTGGATGCCTTGTTCAGTTGAGTTAAAATAGTTCTTAAATCTTTCCCGTTTGAACTGATCAAGACTACATCATCGGCGAACCAGAGACGATTCAGGTGTTTTCCATTTACATTGATACCTTTTTCGTCCCATTCGAGGTTTTTGAAAATGTTTTCTAGAGCAAAAGTAAAGAGTTTGGGAGATATTGTATCCCCTTGTCTTACTCCTCTCTTTAAATTAAACAAGATTCACGAAGAAATAATATATGGGAGATGTCAACCCAGTTTATTGGGTTCATAATGACTCTAGAACAACTATAGATCATAATCGGCATCACTAAGAAGAACGAACCAGGACATCGGGGCTCTCTCGGTCGAACAGAGAGGGAATTGTTTTTTATGAGTTTGAATATTGAAGGGATTTTGCGATTATACTTCAAAATTGGCAAGCAAGAACAAGGAAGTGATTATGTTTCAGGAGACTCACACTGCGACGGAAGAAGATCTCCGCGAAAGGGGAAATATCGTAGGTTATGTACTTTTTGATTATCTCCTTAGTCTTTTTTAATTTCTTTTAAATTTTCAAATTCCAATAAACCCCCCATAGAGATATCTTCTGAACGACCACTATAGCCGGCTTATTCGTCTCTATTTGAAATCTAGAAATAATACCTGCTTTATCATAAGTAGTTTATTGCCTCTTGTTTGCACCCTTATTAAACTTGTACCAACCAATTCATAAATGTATGTATTTTCGTCGAGGGAACGAAATTGCAATACTGATTTTCAATAAAATCTCTTGTAATAGTATAATACATAATTTTAACTGAATAATTGGGTAGGAATTTTGGAGACGACTAAATTGGACCTGAGTTTATTCTTGGTCATGAAAGCGGCAACATAAATCTCGATATGCTCGAGAATGCGATTGTCTCATTGATAGCAGATAAACTAGAAAACGATTCTCTATTTTTGGAACAACAATTTCATTTCCAACAATACGCTTCACCAGTTTACCAATATCTCGATTTGCAATGTTTACCAATCCAACGGATTGGTAAAAGAGGTACTAACCAATAGCCTGCCTGATTTCCTGACCTGGAGTCTGTGAATATCTTCTAGTGGGAATATCTTGAATCCAAATCCAAGATTTTTGTGACTCAAGTTGAGAATTTGAGAGATGACTGTCGTTAAGTAATTTCAAATATGATGAAAGATTTTCAGAGAAAATGGTATTACTGTATGGAAGTAAATTGGGGACGATATGAAAATTAAATTTGAAATCAATGAATTTAATCTTTTTATTGTGAACATGATGAAACATGAAACACCTCTTTGAGGTTGTTCAAGCTTGTAAAAAAAAAACTTTCAAAATTTACACACCACAAAAATTGTCGCATCACCTGGTATTCTGAATTCCACAATCGATTAAGCAGCTCGATCGCAGTTTCTTTGTCAACATATTTTTTTGGATATATGAGAGGAAAAAAATGTAAAAATGTATGTAGTAACATTTGCTTCCATATGAACACGTCTGAAACAAGAATGAGTGTATTTGACTATCAGTATTCATTCAATTTCTCTTCAGTTTTCACGCTAAATTAATGCAAGTTTTCTGTGTTTCTTGTTGATTTTCGAATCTTTGAATTTATTTTAATGGCTGAACGTCCTGGACGCTATTTGAGTGATCACGAAGTGGTAAGAATTGTAACACTTCTAGAGGAGGGGCGAAGCCAACGTTACGTGGCTAACTTGTTGAATGTTTACCAAAGCACTATTTCAAGAGCAATCAATCGGTACCACGAAACAGGGGAACATGGAACAAGGGCCGGACAGGGAAGAAATCGGATAACAACACCAGTTGATGATCATTGGCTTCGTTTAATTGCACTAAGAGTTGGGCACTGTACGGCTAGAATGCTACAAAATGAACTCGCACTTTTCAGAAATGTGCATATTCCATTGCAAACTGTTAGGAACAGGCTCAGAGAAGACGATATCAGACCAAGGGTGGCTTCTACCGGCCCGCGTCTCACCAGAGAGCTTCGAGTTCAAAGACTCCAATTTGCGAGGGAACATGCAAATTGGGGTATTCCAGAATGGTCGAATGTTTTCCGACGAGTCCTGGTTCTATCTAGTATCAAATGATAGACGCATGCCTGTATACAGACGACCTGGGGAACGGTATCAGCAATGCAATATCCGGCAAACCGAAAACTTCGGAGGGGGCTCAGTAATGGTGTAGGGAGACATTTCTTTCCATGGTCGAACTGAGTTAGTCCTAGTGAATAATGGAAAAATGGCAGCGGCCAGATACACGCAGATATCCTTGAACCCCATGTTGTACCCTTTGACCCATTCATTGGCGAAAACTTCATTTATATGCATGATAATGCTCGGCCTCATGCAGCTAGATTAGTGACAGAATTTCTGCAAAATGCCGAAATTGATATTTTAAGATAGCCAGTCAGAAGTCCAGACTTGAATCCCATAGGACAACGTAGGATGCCTTGTAATATACTCCAACACCTAGAAAATCTGCTTCCTGAAATTTGGAACTCAGTGACTCAAGAGTACATCCAAAATTTGTTTGAGGGGCTTCCGAGACGTATTCTTCTTCTTCTTGTGCCTATCCTCTGTGAATGTTGGCGATCACGTAGACGTATACTGGCAGTAATTAAGGCCGGGGGAGGAAACACTCGATTTGGAAAATGATGCATTCGATTCTAGTTGATTGGTCTCTTCGCGAATGTTTGAAGATGGTAGAATTTTTTAATTTCCTATTGACTCGAAAATTGCTCTTTTTCATCATAAACTCATCTCTTTCGAATGACATCTTCTTATTTTACACTTCTGAAAGTTACCAAGTGACTCTTGAATGACCAACCTGAAAGTTTATATAGTATTGTCGTGAAAGTAGGGTGATGCGACAATTTTTGTGGCGAGTGTATATTACAACAAAACTACTCTTCCCAAGGTAAGTAAACTTACTGGTTAATGCAAGCAAACTACTTTTGGAAGGTTTCCCTACAAAAAATTATTTGTTTTCCCTTCTCTCAATAATCTTGGAAATGATAGAAAAAATGATTCTTCGCGACTTGTCAAAATTCTCTGTAAAGTAAAGAGGCTTCAAAGATCGAATGAAATTCCGACCGACTCCTTTGCCTTAATACAATTTGGAGGAGTTGAAGTACCCCCTCATTGAGAGTTGCTCGTTAAAGCCTTAAATAAACGTCAAAAGATGTTCCCCAAAAAAAATTATTCGACGTGTTTGGACAAATTATTTCTATATACGCGATAAGAAGCTTGTTTGAGATGGAGTACCCTGTATAATCGATGTTGCGTGGAAGTTGTAAAACACTGTTTCGTTATTTTTTCACTACCATACTTTCGTTCAGTGACACTTTCTGATAATTCAGACTTAACCCCAACTGGGGAAACATGTTGTAGAGGAAAGCATGAAAAAAAGCTCAAATATCAGATTATTCAGAAATGAGTTCTGAATAAGACAGACGAATTCTCATGTAGATATAAAAATGCAGTCAAAACATAATTCACGAAGGTTAAATGTCCAATATCATTTTTGCATTTCAATAATACGAAACTCCTTCAAATATTGATTTCTCATGAAAGTAATAGCCAATAAACCACATTCGAAATCGGATTTGGGGTTAACCAGACAGAAACAAATGTTTTCGTGCCATCTTATGAAAATTTAATGCCTTCCGCCTTGTTTTCTATAGATGTCGTGCACAGACGAGAATATCTATTCAATTTATGAAGAAATTTATGTGAAATAACTCTTCGTCTTTTATAAGTATCCCGAGTATGGACCAATCGAGACAAGGGTGTCTTTGTATTTATCTACTTTGGGTGTAATTTGTGTTCAATCCTGTGTAACTCCCAGAAATTATAGAACCACTTTTGCTGGATTATTCGAGAGTAATGGTTGTTTTCGTGTTTTTCTTGCAAACCATGTTTAAAGGATAAAAAAGTAGGGGTAAGAGGAAAATAAGGCATTCACGGAAGACTATTATGAACAGAATTAGAAAATGAATCCTGGAAAAGGAAATGATCAAAACCACCATTTTTCGAACAATCGAATAAAGAACATTCCGAGATATAAGGCTGGGTATGTCCGTCTTGGATCTTTATAACTGTCCCACATTTCTGTTCGTACTCACTATAATCGAAGTTGAACTCCTTAGTTCAACCAGATCACCTAGAAGAATAGCAACATCTGCTGAAGCAAGATTCATAGATTGGTACCGCCTTTTAATGGAATCATATATGTACTCAATCGGGTTCACATCAAGAATCACTCATACCAGGTATGTAAATATGAAACTGGAATTTTTCGATAGAACACACACGTTTATTGTATGAAAATGATACAAATTAGTTTATTCAATGTATTGCCCATCGCGAGCTATACATTTTTCTCACCTTTCTGTCAATTTCTTGTTGTTGTGAAGCAAACCATTCATAGCGCTATTTCCGTATATTTTCGTAACGATGGGAGAGATAGAAACGAAGCTTCATTCAGCAAGTGTGTGTCCCATCGATGCAAATAAGTTCTAATCGGACGAAACCAAGTCTGGAGAGTAAGCCGCATGCGGAAGTATTTCCCAACTAAACGTCTCAATCCTTTCCTTGACCGGTTTTGCTGTGTGTGATGGTGCATTTTCATGAAGCAAAATCACTTTGTGTGGGCCTTTTTAGATATTCTGGTATTTTTTCAGGCAAAGATTGCTTTGATTTGATCGATTGAAATCGATCAAATCTGAGAAACACAGAGCATTGTCTTCCGTCCATAGCGATTTGTTCTTGCAGTCGATGTTGCTAGTTCGCCTGGAGTTACCCATGATCTTTTACGTTGTGGATTCTCGAAATATATATCCATTTTTCATCGCCAGTCACAATTCGATGGATAATTGACTTTCTTTTGTACCTGGCGAACAGCATTTCGCAAATAGATTTCCGATTTTCTCGCTGTTTTTCATTCAGTTCACGTGAAACCTATTTTCCCATCTTCTAGATCTTTTCCATGGCTTTCAAACGTATGAAGACGGCTTCTCGTGTAACATTTAATTGATCCGCGAGTTGTTTTTGAGTTTGAGCATCATCCTCATCCAACATTGCTTGCAATTCGTTATCTCCAAACTTTTTCGGTGGTTCTTCGTTTCTCACGTCAAAATCGCCATTTTTGAATTTTTTAAAACACTCAGAGCACTGTGATTTACCAAGAGCATGCCCACCGTAAGCTTCGACAAGCATTCGATGCGATTATGCTGCAGTTTTCTCCAGATGACAACAGAAAACCAATGCTGTCGGTAAATCGTAGTTTTCAGGCACAAAATTCGACATGTTTAACGCTATTACACATTATGCTGTTGTATGAAACGTGTACAGTTGTGATTTGAAAATCTTTGTCTGATGTCAATACAATAAAATGGGGCACATAGCGCGGTCTGTGGTAACCACATCGACAACTAGTGCCATCTATGGGCAAACTCCGGTGTTATATTTACATATCTGGTCACGTCAATTCTGGCTTCGTTAAGATAAGGGTTCGTAACACCCTGTGGAATTTCGTGGTCCGAGTTGAAACGCATAAAATATTGTGCTATATTTTGCAGAAGAAACCTTATACAAATTTTGATCAATACAAATAATTCAAGTACAATATCATGGTCTGTCAAGACATACAATATCATGGTCTGTCAAGACATATCTTCTTACAGTAATGCCCTTCTTGTTTCATGCGTTTATCTCTATTTTTGCAATATATATTTAATTTCAAGTGGAAAATCACCATTTTGGAGAAATTCCATTGAATCAAGAAATTGTCATTAAAATTCGTCTATCAATTTGAAATTTTTCATTATCACTCAGGCGTGTCGAAATTGTCGTTTGCGATTTTTATGTTCGAATTGCATTAGTTATTGATGACAATTTGGTTAATTTGGTGAAAATTAGGAATTCATAGGAGGTAACAGTCGGTAGGTATTTAAATGCACAACCGAATTCTGGGACCATTGATAAAACTTTTCATCTACACATGTGCACACCTCTTTTTATCAAATATGAAACACAACACACGTTTTTTTGTATATGACCACATTTGCACTTGTTTAAAGAATGAGAGTTTTCCATTCTTTGATTTGATACAAATTCGATCGGTTGCGGTGTTTTGTGATTCTTTTACTGTTTACGATTCGAAACGGTATTTTTCATTCAGAATGAGAGATTTACCACCAACCTCAGTAGCAAGGGCAGTTACATTGATCGAGGAAGGGCGCACCTACCGCTCAGTCGGTACCATGTTGGGTGTCTCGACGTCGGTTATCCATCGAATCAACCGACGTTACGGGGGAACTGGATTGTACGTGAGGAGGCGAGGACAAGAAAGAAATCGGGCAACCCGCGCTATACATGACCGTTTCATCGTCAATCAAACCATAAGAAATCCTCGTCTCACTGCTGTTCAGGCACGTAACCTTTTACAAGCAGTGGATAACATTAACGTCAGTGTGAGGACAGTCAGAAGACGATTAAATGAAGTTGGCCTGAGATCATACACAAAAGCAAGAGCACCAAGACTCGATAGAGCCCATCGGGTAGCAAGATTGGCGTTTTCTAGGGAGCATGTGGAATGGACAATCAATCAGTGGAGACGAGTTTTATTAAGTGATGAGAGCCGATATTGTGTGAATTTCGTGGATGGTAGAGATAGAATATGGAAGCATCGAGGGAACGGTACAATCAAGCGAACTTCGCAGGAACTGAGCAATACGGTGGAGGGTCAGTTATGATATGGGGTGGCATATGCTTGGGAGTACGAACAGAACTGGAGATTATTGGCAATGGATCACTTAATGCCCATCGGTATATAACAGAAATCTTGGAGCCCCATGTTGTGCCTTTTGCTCCTTACATAGGGGAAAATTTCCTTTTATGCACGATAACAAGCGCCCTTATACTGCGCGCATAGTGATAGAATATCTCAATGAAGTTGGGATCACACGAATGGACTGGCCGTCGCGGTCACCGGATTTAAACCCGATCGAACACGTTTGGGACATTCTTGGAAGAAAGGTTCGACAATGGAATCCAGGCAACGTTGAAGAGCTGACATTGGCTTTGGTGAAAGAGTGGGATAACATACCTCAACAGATGATAGAAAACATCATTGGGAGTATGCGAAATCGTATGCGTGGTGTAATAAGAGCTCGGGGGGTCATACTCGCTACTAAAATAAAATGTTTTTTTTTGTGGGTCATCATGAACATTTTTCTCAATATGTTCATTTCATTTCACGAGTGTATCGCCAGGATACACACCTTCTCTCAATTTTGGACAGGAATGATAATTATCATAGAGTGTCACACAAAAAAATTCAAAAATAAATGTGCAAAATCAACGATTTTTCCAGTGTACTTCGAGTTCTCCCGGAGCGTGAAATCGGCCAGTGAATTTCAAAAATTTTCATTTCGTTAGATTTCCGCTTCTCTAATTTTGATTTTATTTTTTGGCTAACCTCCGATGTTATGCACCTACGCAAGATTAAAAATAAATACTTGAAATTTGTGACTTTTCGCTTTAAGTTGTATATCTCTTGTAAAAATAGAGATAAATGCATAAAACAAGAAGGGCGTTACTGTGATAAGATGTGTCTTGACAGACCATGATATTGTACGTTTCAACTCGGACCACGACATTCCACAGGGTGTTCGAATTTTTGACAAAAAAAAACACTTTTAGTTTTGCCCCCGTATGCAACTTCTTTCAAATTGTTTTTTTGTTTTCTCTTTTAATTTCTACAAAGCAGAAGAGTTGATCTATAATTTGCCGAAAAAATCATCTAAATCGGTTCAGAATTAGGAAAAATATCGGACTTCGAATTTGGTTAAATTTTCGAGTGTTCCGCTAATTTTGCCTCCAAGTGTATATCACAAGAAGGTTAAGGATGAAGCTGACCCTGAATTGTTCGATATTATGGTGGTAAGATGAAAAAAATAGGTATATCACTCCCAGCAGTAATTCTCATTCAAAAGTAATTAAGGGAATGAAAATAAAAGAAATAAATCATGAAAGCTCCACAATTCAAAAGATATACATATTGTATCATATTTTTGATGGTTGCAGTGATATAGTTACTATTTTTTCTTGTTAATAATAATTATTTATTTATCGAAAAACTTACATGAGACATCAAACTACATACATAGAATCTCAACATAAACTCAACTTAAAGAAAAACGAAAAACAGAAAATATAAAAAGAAGGAAACAATGAAGATTTCAAATTTCATAAAAATATTTGATCACAGATATTCAGAAATTCTTCTATTGAATGGCAGACATTTTTGAGCAGGAAATCTTTCACGGTCCGTTTGAATTTTTTCCGTTTATTGCTCAGACTGCAGCTGGTAACGCGTTATAAAGTTTTATGCCCATAGTGATAGCTTTTATCGGTGAGGGAAAGTCTATGATAGGGTATCACTAGATCTTCTTTTCGTCGTGTATCATAACAGTGTAGGTTCTTCTGTGTCGTGAGCGAGCCTATACGATCATGAACATAACACAGACATGCCAAGATGAAGCAGCATGGAACTGTAAGTATATCATATTTTTCGAGTAAATCACGACAGCTATGTTGTTGATTGACTCCGGCCATAGTTCTGTTGGCTCTTTTCTGTTTCAGGAAAATTTCAGGTGCTTCGGTTGCTGCGCCCCTTTTCCAAGTTTACAATATGACTAGCCCACGACAACGCACCATCTAGATAGAATCCCAGAAGTTTTATCGGTTCAGTTTTTTTTGTCAAGTCTTCTCTTTGTGACAATCAGTTCCTGCGTCTTTTCCATATTCAGACATAATCTATTTGCCTCGAACCATTTCTGAGCCCTCCTTATCCAACTCTCAGATTTGATATTCAGGTGATTTCTGTCTTGATCTTTGTCGATTAAGGTTGTGTCGTCAGCAAATATACATACTTTGCCGGAACCCACATTTGATGGTAAATTGTTCATGTATAATAGAAACAGAATAGGCCCCAGAATTGAGCCCTGAGGCACACCTGTACAGACTTTTTTATGTGGACTTCAGCAGTTTTCCCACTCTACAGACTGGAACCTTCCTTCTGAATAGGATCTGAGAATTTTGCCGACAACACCTCTGAACCCATACTCTTCGATTTTGAGAAGACGGATGTGGCGGTTCATGCAGTCTAAAGCTTTTCCAAGATCGCAGCACTTAATGCTTGCTTCCTCTTTGCCTTCCAAAGTTTCCATCAGAAACTCGATTATTTTCATCAGGGTGGTCGATCGTTTCTTTCTAAAACCATGTTTAGAGTCGTTAGCTATTGCAGATTTTTCCATAAAATCTATCATTTGATTTTTTAATAGTGCTTATCTTCCTTATCACCTTTTTTGTAAATAAGAATGACTTTTGCCACTTTCAAACAATATGGAAAAACACATTGGGTAAAACATAAATTGATTGGGTCACTAAGGGGCTCAGCTATTATATGTATTATTTTCTTTGATAAATTCCATAAATAGTATTACCTCTTCCGGCGTAGTTGCACGGAGAAACATCGAAGTCGTACTCATTATACGAATTCCTTCCACTGCATCCTCTGAACGATCTACACCATCATCGAGTGCCAATGCGATGGACGCAAAATATTGATTCATCATAGTGGCATCTAGAGGAGTTGTTTCTCTTCCTGAATTGGATCCTTTGATATTTTTAATCATTATTCTCCAAATTGTGTTGTTTCTATTTGTCGAGCTTTCACATTTATATCTCTTTTTCATTTCCTTATATACCTGGAAGGACCAGTCATCTCTACGAACTTCATTATTCATCATCATTATTCTTCATTTCGATATTTGGTTTTTTTAGTAGTAGCCATTTTCTTTTTTATTGAGTATCGAGACGTTCAGAATTTCGATGATAGTTCGATGAAAATTTTCAAAACAAAGTTTAGCATCACGTGACAATTTGAATCTGTTTCAGTTTACCTCTTCAATGGTACGAATGAATTGGTTAGTTTTATGGTCACTGAAGTGAAGCGTCATCTTATATTTCATATTTTACCTAGGTGCGCACGATGGGATACGTAATTTTTGTTCCTTGTGGTCAGAAATAAGAGGATCTATGGTTTTCTTAGAATGAGCGTCAAGTTGAATGTCAGTAAAAATATTATCGATACACGTAGCTGTAGTAATAGATCTTTAACTTCTTGACATGCCAATATTTATGGTGTTCAGGTCTTTTTGAGGAATAGTCGCCTAAAGTTAACGTAATAGGTTCTTCCTTCCTCTAGTACGGTTCAAAAACCCTGTCACGTTTACGTTGTAATATATCGTAGCGGAATACAAAAACTATCTTATTAGCCTAGATAATCTCCTATACGTTCGTAAGAAGGCTTCCAAATAGTTTTGAGTCAACATCGAACAATTAACGACGAAATCATTCATTCTATAACTCAATATCCGATAACACTCGAAATTTGTCGCTATATGTGTAAACAGATTGAAGACTTCTATTCAGAGCAATATTCAACCTTCCGTAGACTGTAAAAATTTCTTTTGCTGAAGGATCTGGTTTTCCGATACAGTCTTCTGAATCAAATTATAATGATTATGAAGAGTGGATCAAAAAACTTTTTCAGGAAGGGATATGAATATCTGATTTAAGAGCCAAACAAGTAAGGGAGTGTTAGCTGATTGACATCCTGATAGCCCCAGTAGTCTTCTGTGGCAGTTAGTTAGAAGGAGCCAATTGTATATGTACAAATCCATCGAATTGACACTGCTTCACAAAGGGATTTTTAATATTCTAATTAATGTTGAATATTGCTCCCTGAAAGTCTTCTCAAATAAAGGGACAGTTATTAAAATTGGAGGAGTACACTAGATTTGTTATAATATCAAATTTTGGTGTGAGTTAAAATACGGTCAGAAGAAAGTACAATATGTAGAATGAATAATTATTTGAAACAAATTAAGCTTTTTATGATTGTGCATCTATTGTGTGAGCTAAGGGAAATGAGAAGAATGAAATACGCAATCTCTTATATAATTCAGAAGAACAGGGAGAATAGCCTTAGGAGAAACCTATTCTGCCCATCTCTGACACATCAGGTACACTCTGTTAGTGTGTTATCAGCAGAAAATGGAATCAGAATTGTTTTCATGCCCCCTTTTTCATTCTAACTAGATCTTCAGTTGGTAGTGGGATTACATTATTCTGGAAAAAATATGGAGAAACAGAAAAACCAAAAAAACTATTATATAATATTCTTTAATACCAACCGAATATAAGAGGTAGGACTATTAGACAGAATTGAGAAGATAACCAATGCTACTTAAACTACAATATTTCTGTGTTGATCTCTGATTGCAATTTGTGATAATTCTAGGATTGATACTTTCACCTCATGTGTTCTTGCTATTTTAGCAACAATATCACTTTCGTTTTTCAGAATAATTTCTATATTGAACTCAATAACACAATATCCTTTTTTATCTCTATATTTTTAATTAGATAGAATGAAGCCTATGGTAGAAGTAATAGCAAAAGAACAATCTACGAATGCAATGTGAAATCGTCAGCCATAAACAAAGAACAAAAAGCGCTTTTCCTACGAACACTCATAAAGACGTGATACATCACGTAGTGTGTCCTTTCGGGTAACTTTATTGCTGATATCAACTTCGGGAACGTTAAGCAATTACCAGAAGACGAACGCATGCGCGTCACCTTCACCACGCATCTCATTGACCTGCCATCAATTCACTTTAAATAATCAATTTCCTTATTTGATTGTTTGAAGCCATGTCGAAATATTTTATGTACACACTTATATTAGAGAAGAAAACCGAGGATCTTTCAATTTTAAGTTTTTTCTCTTTCTTCTTGGTCCTTCGAATTGTTTCCTCTATGTTTATTAGGCGCTTTGATTAGAAAAATATATTCAATTGTTTCTATTTCGTTTGATTGCTAATGTCATAAAAATTTCAGGAAAAAGTCGTAGCATTTACGAAGGACAAACTGTTAAAAATTCGATTTCTGTTGTCTCTCTTGATAATTCATGATCCGTTTCTTCTGTTTTGTTTATTAATTAATCAAGCTTGATAAATAACTCAATTGAAAAAAAACCTGAAAGATCTAGAGAAAAACTTGGAAATTCATTGATATTCCAATCAATTGACGTCGGATGGATCAGCTATTGCAATAGTGGATATTTTACTTCTTCGAAATTGCAACAGAATTATGTAGCTCTAGATATTTGATTGCCTATTCGATTCTTGGAATATAATTTACATAGACTCGATGCAGGTTAACGAGTTATAATCAAGTTTTATTTATCGACCACATGGCGATTTGGAGTTGTCCAATATAGTGTCATTTACAGATATATTGATGGCTCAACTATAAATATTTCAGTAGATTGCTAACACAGAGTCGTTTCGATTTATTTCAGTATCAACATTTCTATTCTTTGAGGATAATGAATGATATGATAAATTTTTATGTGATTGCGCTATAATGTGGTCAAATTATGTAGTTGCATTCTTTGAATACCATCAGACCATCAGATCGATGTAAGCCCTTTCTATATGCAGAGTTTATTTACAGGGGGCGGTTTAGTGGTTGTCATATAGTGGACAAAATCGAACTCTTATATGAAAAAGTGGACATCAACACTAATCAAAGCAACCACAAAAATGGTTTGTTACGGATATCTCAAAATAACTGAAACCGTAGGTATCTTAACAGAACGAGAACATAAAATCCGTATAATAAATCGACAACGAGAAAGTTATAGAAATAATGATTGCTGTAACTGTTGACTCGATCCCAGATGCATTGAAAAAATTTTGTGAACGCAGATGTTGCCTATAATAATACGCAATCTGTGAAATTTTCAGCGCAATAGATTTGAGCGAAAATTGATTAACTGTTATATTTTTTTTATGTACGGTATGGTATGGATCGATTGACTATGAAACCTTCCATTCAGCTATTTGGCGTTTGGTTTCGAGATCATATTGAAAATCAAATGTTGCACTATTCATATTGTAAGGTAGGTTTTAGTTCTTCCTGAAGATGGTAATGTCTTTTGAATATTGAATTCTGAGCAATTTAAGGTCGTCAGTTAAATTGTTAGGAACAAATGAACGAACTGGATACTTTTTTTTGAAGGTAAAATTTTCGATCAAAATGCAATAAATTGATGAGATAGATATAGCTAATTCCATTTCTCCTAATTCAGGGTTTGGCTGATACATATGAAATAACGTACAGGACCGATGGATCATGGATTTCGGCGGTACAACAAATTGATCATAATTTGAGTTCTCACAAACCAGTCACTGCATGAACACGGTCACATGATAAACAATAATCATTTCATATTGATTGTAATATGAAGGAACAACAAATTGTCACAATTGGCTGCCAATGATCAAAACGTTATAGTTTCTTCGAGTGTGGAGAATGAATGAATAAATCACTTGTAGCACCAATGGGAGTAGCTGTTTTGATTAAGTTCTGATCATCCCATAACGCACATACAGGATGTTATATAATAGTATGCTACAACTTGAGGGAGTAAATCTAGGTGCAATTTTGAGAAAAAAAGTTCATATGAACTACAAAATCTTGGTAACGGTGCTACAGGGTGTTGAAATTTCCGAAAAAAAATTGGATTTTTATACAAAACTCCTGCAGTTTTTGGGATATTCAGCCCAAATTTGGAATTCAAGTTATTTTTTACAGCCTCCATCATTACATGTCCTAAATTTTAACTAGAAACTATAAGGTGTTTCTTTTTCCGGAGCCATGTCTTATTTTGCCCTTTCAAACTTTTTCGCAGCACGCAACTGGTCAGCGTACGATCAATTTTGGTCATCTTGGTTCAATTAAAAAAATTTTCTAACAATTACAATTTTTTCGTATCTCCAATCGTTCTCGAGAAAAAATTATTAAACGATTGTATGTATTCGCTGAATTGAAAGCACTTCTAATTGAAAAAATTACTAGTAGGCTCTGATTTTGTTCATTTATTTATTTATTTTGACAGTTGATAAAGTTGAACCAGTATCTGCTCGAATTGCTTATTATATTACCGATTAGTTTTAAGGCTTTTGAAATTATTGCTGTAAGAAAAAATGGCTAATTTTACTGACGCCGAATTGGCCGATATCCATTTCATGTACGGTCTGACTGACGGAAACAGAACAGAAGCTAGGCGATTAAATCAGGTGCGCTTTCCAAATCGAGCAACACCAGACAGGCGAACATTTTCAAATATCCATAGAAGGTTGAGGGAAACTGGTACTTTTACTGCATATAATCATTTAAAATGTACAACTCAAACTATGAGAACTCCAGATATTGAGGAAGCAGTTTTGAATTGTATTGATTTGAATACTCATGTGAGTACAAGAAAAATTGAGAATCAGTTGCATATTTTCTAGTTTGGAGGATTCTCCATGACTTTTTATTGTACCCGTTTCATATTCAACGCATCCAAACTTCATTTCCTCGAGATTTTCCTTCAAGACTGAATTTCTTCCGATGGTTCTTAGATTAAATTAGAGAAAATGCTCATTTTGATAGTGAAATAATGTTAACAGACGAAGCTAACTTTTCGAGAACTGCTAGCACAAATTCTCACAATAATCAATATTGGGCTGAGGAAAACCCCCATTTGATTGAAGAATCTCTTCATCAACAACAATTCTCACTAAATGCCTGGGTCGGAATAATTAGAAATTATTTGAATGGGCCAGTTCTTTTGCCTAACAGACTAAGCGGTCCCGCTTATCCGCAATTTCTTGGGTCATGCACAACGGGGCACCTGCACATTTTAGTGGAGTAGCTAGGGAATTCTTTAATAATACATTCAACAATCGATGGATAGGTCAGTGCGGGCCAGAACCATGGCCTCCTAGGTCCCCAGACTTAAATAGTTAAAACTTTTTCTTATGGGGATATCTCAAAAGTTTAGTTTATACCACTCCAGTGAACACTGTAGAAGAATTGAGACATCGAATAATAACCTCTCGTGATACGATAAGAAATACCCCAGGAATATCTCAAAGAGTGCGTGATAATATGCGAAGAAGGACTGATGCCTGTATTTCTGCAGGTGGAGGACACTTCCAGCATCTTATTTAGTTTTTAATTGTTCTTTTTTGAGTTTGATATTGAATAAGTATGAGTTGAGTCTCAGAAGACGAACTATCAAAATAAAAGCAAATTTTGGGTATACCTATCGAGTATTCTATTATGTTTTTAATTAAGCGAATGATATTCAATTCAAATAATTCAAATTCAATAATTTTTCATTCGAAAACGGTTGAAGATACGAAGAAATTACAAGTGTCAAAAAAGTTTCTAAATTAAACGAAGATGACGAAAATTGTTATTTCACGGATTAGTGGCGTACTGCAAAAGAGTTTGAGAAGGCAAAAGGAGACATGACCTTGGAAAAGAATACAATTTGTGAATTTCAGTTAAAATCTAGGACGTGTAATGATGGAAGCTGTAAAAAATAGCTTGCATTCCAAATTTGGACTGATAATCTCAAAAACTGCAGGAGTTTTGAAGAAAAACCAATTTTTTTTCAGAAATTTAGGACGTGTAATGATGGAGGCTGTAAAAAGTTGAATGCATTCCTAATTTGGGCTTCAAATCTCGAAAACTGCAGGAGTTTTGAAGAAAAAAACAATTTTTTACGGATATTTCAACACCTTGTAGGTCCGTAACGAAGCTTTTCCTGGACTTATGTTCGTATCAACTTTTCTTCTTAAAATTGCACGTAGATTTACCCCCTGAAGTTGTGAGATACTATTATATAACACCCTGTATAAGAATAAGTCGGTTTTTCCTAAGGAGAAATAACTGAATGATATGACAAATTAATTTTGGGCCGGAAATAAAGAATTGCGAAAACTCTTATATCACATGACATTTCGGTTATCGGTAAAATGCAAGATAATGTTTTCATTAATTTAATTTCTAGAATCGTTTGATACTCGGATGGTTCGATGACATTTGAAGTTTTAGAATATTTCGACATAATTTGGCGAACTATGAAATTATATAACAATAAAAAGGTGATATGAGACGTTAATATCAGTTAATTAAAAGGAATAGAAATAAAACGGCGTCCCTCATAGCTTAGGTTTCATTAATTTTAGTAGTTTAGAAATAATTAAGTAACTTAACGACTACCTGGTTTGAAAGTTATGTAGAAAAGGTTGGCATTGCAGCAGCACAACGCCGAACTATATGAAATGTTCAGACAGAGAATTCATTGTTTTTATACGTTCTTACTTGATTAGGACTTTATTTTGAAAATATCTCAATCGTACAAATTTTCTTTGAATATACAAGAAGATATGTAACTTTGATGCTAGTCCATTAATGAAATTGCAATCACATATTTCAAGCTGAGATATTAATGTTTTATCCAACTTACTGGATGTCGTGCTACCAACAGATTGGGTTTATCTGTTATAGTTCCTGTGAGAGAGGGTGATTTCATCATTCCCATTCATCGCATGCATATCGGTATCCGGTATTTTTCTGTCAAATTATTTTTCATTCGTCCAAAGTTTTTCAAAATTGTAGTACAAGTATCAGAAATTGAAATTGAGATAGTAAGGAAAGTGAAAACATTACAAATATGTTTCAAATGCTCAACGAACCTGACAACTCTGAACTCTCGGGGATCTAAACCGGGATGATTAAAAATTACACATAAGGCGCCTGTGAGGACGTCGAATTATTTTGTTCTACCTAAATTCAAATAGAATTATAGCATGGAGTCGAATATATAATGATAGTAAGATTTCCTATATAGATTTGAAACATTGATAAACTTCCCTGGCGTTTTCGAAAAAGAAGAATGTTGATTTTTCTGGCTCAAAAACAGTTGGTTCCGTCTCTTTACAATTCCTGAATTTGTAAAATGTGCTCCATCTGACCAAGTTGTTTTTATTTAAAATCAACGTCATGTTTT
The DNA here is from genome assembly GCA_013387265.2 of Cryptolaemus montrouzieri. NCBI lineage: Eukaryota > Metazoa > Arthropoda > Insecta > Coleoptera > Coccinellidae > Cryptolaemus > Cryptolaemus montrouzieri. The sequence continues at coordinate 45,642,523 of JABFTP020000185.1, read as the reverse complement.
TTCGTAATGACGAAATGATATCAAAACTCCAATCGACGCTCAGAAAACCTGTTTATAAATTGTAAATTTGTATATTTTTTCAATTCTGTGCACACCAGTATAGTACCACCGTCCCTTCTGCTATCTTTCTGCACGGGACTAAGAAGTTGCTTGAGCAAGAGACGAATCATTAGTTCTTCGCTCTCTTTGTTCTTGACTCGCGATCGAAGACCAAAGGATCCATAGTGTCGAAGATTGGATTTTATTTTTCGGAATATACTTATATCTGGTTATCTTGTTTCGAAATTATTGATCTTGAATGTCACATGTTTCATCCCGAACTTTTCGTGAATTTTTGGATTAATATTTGTTGGTGAAATACGGATGTGGTGCCTGTTTTTTAGAAGACCAAAGTGTTTCTACTTCTGCAATTACACATAATTACCTTCACTTGGAAGATCAGGTTATTTAGACCTTCCCCATCTGAAAGAGAGTATATTGTGCTGTTGAGCTTGATCATTGAAAATATCCTTAGGAATGATTGTGCTTCCAAATTGGCAAGATCTCATTCGACAGAAGTATTAACTTCACAATAAACATAAGTAGCGGCAAGGAATTAGCATCGTGAAAGGAAAAATATTGCAAATTTTGTGTTGTTTCAATATCTTTTGGGTACTGTGACAGTCTTGCTTCTTACGTATTTTTCTTTTAATTAATTTCGGTTAGTAAGAAATAATAATTGTTACTTACACCACATTTTTATGCTGTTTTTCTCTTTATTTATTTGGATAGCTGCCGTACCACAACCAGCAGAATGTCTGGTTTGAATGAAGAATGAAGCGTAAGCCCAATAATTCTGATTACACTTTTCATTCTCAATTTACTCATAGACTAGCTGAATCTGATGTATCATTGACGGGGAAGACAGAGTTTTTCCATATGTTTTTTCTTCCTGTTCCCTCGAATTATATAAAAATTATGTTTCTCCTTGTTTTCCAGAACCTACACTTTAGGGGATCGTAGAAGGCTTGGTGAGACATTAATTCTACATACTGTGCTCTCTTCCGATCATGTTTTGAGTAACATCAAAATGAGGGAATATTGGCAACATGATCAGAAAGCATATCACTTGTATGTTACCCCTTTTTTTCATTCATTTGAATAAATAGATGAATAATCTTCAATCAGGATATCCTAGAGAAAAATTATGAATTTCGCAGTACTATGACAATTGGAAAACTCTGTTCAGATAAAGGTCTACAGCTTGATCATCGTATTTATCAGTCAATATTAAGCAGACATTGATATCATATTTTGCATAATATTTCTATTCTTCTATAATAAAAATCAAGAAAAAAATCGTGAAAACAAAATAAACATTTATTCATAGGATTTGAAAACATGAAGAATCGATAACTGAATAATGAACAATTTCAACAATATTAAATCTAATAACGATAGTTGCGACAATTTTCGTTCTATGCTCTTTTGAGTTACCAACGTTACCCACTACTTATTAGAGAAAAAAGATAGAAAGGGAAAACTATTGTTTAACATATTTAAACAGCTTGTGACCATATAAGAAGGAAAATAGGGAGAAAAATTCAGAGCCCTCTATTGAAAAATGAGCCAGTTATGTCAATATCTCGAAAACCGGAACTCTTAGAAAAGACTGAGTACGCCACAGTATTAAAGTAAATATACCCATGAAAGACCCTTCCAACTTAACCAATATATTTGACCATAACAGAAATACAGAAGATGTCTGAAAATGACGAATTTTCAAAATCATCCTGTATTACACAAAGTGTGACAGATAGGGCCAAACTGTTTGATGCATTTTTAGTTTGGATCAACTGTAGCTTGATATGTCGAAAACCGAATCGCTCTATTTCGAATCATAGATGCGATATGCAATCTTCCATATACGAGGGTGGTCTGAAAATGTCCGACCTAACAGAGATACAACACTTTTTCTGATTATTTCTTCTTATTTTTCAACATAGTCCCCTTGTGACCTTACACACTTTTCCCAGCAATGTTCACATCTCTGTAACCCGCCCAAATAGTAGTCGGTGTTTTTCCCTGCAAAATAGTGTTTCTAAAAGGTGGTTGCCTCTTTACTTGACCAAAAAAGTAGTCGCTTGGGGCTAGATATGGTGAGTATGACAGATGGTCGAGCAGTTCAAACCGTTATTCGTGGATTTCCGTCATGGTAACCGCTGAGGTGTGAGACGGGTGCGTCTTGGTGAATCAGGATTTTCTTTTTCTGTAAATGTTGTCATTTCAACTTCTAGCTCATCAAGTATTGATGCTTAGTATGCTTTCGCCTCTCAGAAGATAATGGATTACAATAATTCCATGACTTTATTAAAAATCAATCACCAGCCGAAAAAACAGTTTTTGCTTTAATTTTTACGCAGTTCTCAGTTTGCTGTCCGTTTTTTGGAATTTAGTTTTATTTTTGGCATTTCCAAATTTCATCTCCAGTAATTAATCGACGCCTAAACTTGGATTTATTGCGCTGAAACTGCCCAAAGGGTTATAGATATTCATTCAAACTCGGACAGCTTCCTCATGTGTACATGTTGATTTATTATTTGACAAACTCGTTCTTTTGACATGTTCATAGCCTCTGTTATCTCTCTCACTTTATTTCGACAGTCATCTAGTCGGTATTTGAAATTTTTTGACGTCCCGAATGTTTATCGTCTCCCAAGCTTTCCAAATTTAGATTCAGCCTCCCAAAATTTCATTGTAGTGGACGATGTTGCAGAGTCCCCATAAACAGAATTCAACTCATCTTTAATTTGCATAGGCGGATTGCCTTTCAGAAACAAATATTTAATGATAGCTTGATATTAGATTTTGTCCATTTCCATAAAAACACTCAGGTCAACTCACTCAAACCATTGTTCCATAACAACTAAGCGTCTAGAATACCCTAAACTTAGGTAAGGAACTGTAAACAGATGATCAACGAAATTTCACAAGCTTTTATTTACGAGTGCTGCTATCTTGAGGTAGAGGCCGTAAACTTTTCAGACCTTCCTCGTAAGTCAAGTAGAACCAGGAAAAAAGAAGCCTGAAGAAAAATGTTGTTTTCCTCGACAACGATACATCAGTCTGTAAGTGAGTTGTGAACTAAAAGTATAAACAGACATATTCTGTTCATACCGCATTCTTCATTGAAACCGATCTTCGATTTGTCGTGGGATGGCAGCAATATGAAAAATTGTGAGGTTAATACTTTCGTCTCATGGGATCTTGTTAACTTGGAAACACAAACAGTTTTGTCTTTTGGGGTATCTTCAATGATAAAGTTAAACAACAAAATATTCTCCCTTCCCGATCGGAAGATCAAAATGAAGAAACGCTGTTTTAGCATATTTCATTATGTAGAATATCCAGTTAAAAGGATGACCTATATTGAGTAATACCACATTCCTAAAACTCGTTTTCTTTTCTCTTTTTTAGAAGCAACAGAATTTTTTATAATTGATTCTATAATGGCACAAATGCATTGAAAAAACGATGAGGTGAGTTTGGCCCGCAACCCCTACTACTTTCGACGCTTGTGTATTCCAATTGGAATTTCATAATGATAAAATCTACAACATTCTTAGAAAGAATTTTTCAACTAATGTTGTTGAGATCTTTTTGTATCATTTCGATGTGAAGAATATCCTGCCAAAAGGTTGACACCTAATTATGTATATATCTTTCCACACGACTATCACTGAATGTAATAATTTTGAATTCATTTTCAATAATAGAATCTAAACATTTTCAGTTCTGGGATTGGATTTTATTTCAAAGCACTTAACTCTTATGTGTTTTCAAGTATTTCAATTCTATAATTAGATACGGAATCAATATTTCGTAAATGAAACATATATTGATTGCCATGAAATCGGCGTTAGTGTCAGATATTCATCTCACACGTCAACATTATAATCATAATAATCATCTTCGAAAAATTATTGTTATTATTTAGATAACTTAAAATCTCTGATTATCAAAGAGTCTCCACATATAATTCTACTCACTGAAATATTTCTAGGTGATAATAGTAAAGTTGTATTTAAAATCTACCAGAAAATCAGAGAGGATAGGGACACCAACGGGGGTGGCATTGCTATAGCCACTCGCGAAGACTTGAAATTCCAACTAGTCCAATTCCTCTATTTGAACCTACTAAAGAGGATGCCAACTAAAGCAATTAGAATAAAAGATCTCCTCATCATAAATTTTTACTGTCCTCCTGAAATAGCTTTAACTATGGAAACTATGAATGAGATAATTCCCCACTTGCCCCTCCATTTATAACTTGTGGTATTTTAGATGCACAAAAACCTAGCTGGGCTTCAGGTCCTACAATCAAAATGGTAGAATTATATGCGAGTTCTTAACCACGAATGAATGCATCCTACATATCCTACACTGGCTCCCTCACTAGAATAACTCGACCATATAAAAATCTCAGTGTCCCAGATTTAACTATTTGTTCTCCTTTAATGTCCCTACATATTCAATGGTGTTTTGACCGATCATGGTAATAGTGATCATTTCCCAATCAGAATTTCATTCAAAGATTTCAACTCCCCCATGCATACAAATCAACTAAATCCCCTTACCAGATATAATATAAGTAAAGCAAACTGGAAAGATTTTCAAAAGAATATTAGTCTAGAAGTCTAGAAGCAGACAACATAGATAGTTTGTCTGAGTTTCAAAACATGGTATCTCAAACAGCAGAGGCAACCATCCCAGAAAAAAAGTTGAGAAGAAAATCTGGACTCAAAATATATTGCTTTATCAATAATAGGAGTAAAGCTTTTCAAAAAGTTCTTTCTGAATATGATACAGAGAACTATGTGGAAGCTAAAAAGATCCAAGCCGAAACAAAACGGGTCATGAAAGAGAGAAAAAATCTTTTACCAACTTCATAAACGAACTTCATCATAAGAACCCGAAGATGATGTGGCAGGATATCAGAAGATTTAAAACAAGAATGGTATGTGACGATAACGCTGGAGCTGAAAGATCTTGTGGAGATGAAATTTTGGAACGACTATGCCCGCCTAAAGTTGCCCCGTTTGCTTGAAATTTAAATTTCTCAAGACCCATCGACTCTTCTCACATTACTACGATCTATGAAATCACTAGTACTATTCATGCTATGAAAGACACCTCTCTAGGTCTCGATAGTAATACATATTCTATGATGGGAAAACTTCCAACCATTCCAAAAGTCAAATTATTAGATTTATTCAATAGACTGATCATGAATGCTGACGTGGATCCATCAATCAAGGAAACCGTAATATTTCCCATCTGCAAGCAAGGTAAATCTCTAAATAACAGTGCTAATTATAGGCCAATAGCTCTCTCTTCATGTATTATCAAAATTTTTGTTAATGGACCGAAGAATTGAATCTGTTTACGAACACTATACTCCAAAGAAAGAATTACAGTTTGGCTTCAGGGAGGGTAAATCGGTGGTTGATGCTTCAGTCTATTTATTATCATTCATAGAGGAATCTTTTGATGAGGGTGAAGCAGTATTGGTTATGTTTGGTGATATTAAATCAGCATATGATAACGTTAAATTTGACATCTTCGATGAAGACCTAGCTAGTTTCCACATCCCTATAAATATAACCGAACTGATTCTAATAAAAAACCGAAACGTATATATCATTGACCCTTATTCCAAAAAATTGATAGGCCCAGGCAATGCCAGTATAGGACTTGCACAGGGCTCCCAACTGAGCCCGATCCTATATACCATATATAGTCATAATTTAACAAATAGACTGTCGAATACTGGCAATAAGATCCTAAAATATGCGGATGACATAGTTATCATAGCCACAGGCAGCTCATTTAATATAGCTTTTCCAGCAGACGACGCTGATATTATGTGGAAAAATTCCATTCCACGTTACTGTCCCTTATACACTCCAAAACCCTCTTAAACCATGGATAAACTCGAAACTTTTATCACTTATACAACACAAAAACGTCTCTGGAAGAAATATAAACGAACTAAAATTCTGAAGATTTTACAAGTCATAGAGATTTTTCTAGTCACGACCAACCTGGAACAATGGACATTCGAAAAAAAACTTCAGTAATCTCCCGAAAAATCCAAAGCCATCTACTTCCATATATCAAACAATAACTATGGGTAATAACGATATCCAGTAGGTTAATCATTTTAAATATTTGGGGATGACTTTCCATAAGAAATTGAAATGGACCTTGCATATAGATAATGTGTGCCGAATCGCTTTAAGAGGTTTGAATATGATGAAGATGTTATCAAAAACTTAGTAAGGAGCTCATCTCTATACAAAGCAACTATCCGCCGTTATCTGGATTACGGCTCCATAATAATGGGAAAGGTAGTAAGCAAGAAAATGGAAAAACTAGATAGAGTGCAATATACATCGATTCGGACTGCTTTAGGCTGGATGAAATCGACTCATATTAATAATCTGCTTGCAGAAAGTAATGAACTACCACTGAAATGAAGAAGGCGAGAAGGGTAAGGCTATGAGAACCAAATACAATCCCAGCATAAGCCTACTAAGGACAAGAACTAATTCCCCTGCAAAAAACAAAGAACCAACTGTTATAGAATCCCTGCAACACAGAACTACCATGATGTATTCCAGAGTAACCTGCTTCGTTGTTTTAATTCACCACTAAAATATCATTTTATAAAGATCGAATATACAGAATTGGGACTGGAGAAAAATCGAGATAATTCCATGGCTCTTTTGGAACATATTATGAAGAAATTCCCATACCATATAGAAATACTTGTTCGAACGGTATTGTTTTAAGAAAGTGAAAATCTACTTCAGCAATTCATTTTGAAGGAAACAGGGTGTCCCAATTTTCTATAAAAAAATCTTGGGGACTTTTTCAGATTGGAAGACCACTTTTTTGTTGAAGATTCAAGAGCGTCTTAAACTCTGCTATAACGTCTTTAAGTATTAAGTGTTTTTGGTGAGTAGTTTCATCACACCATTGTTTTTCCGTAAAAATTCATGAAAATAGGCTCTCACATCATCGCATGCTCCTTCGGCCAGAGAGGATGAATACTTTTTCTTTTCGTTTTCTTATCGCCCAAGGATAGCTTTATTTATGAACTGAAATAGATTATCCTCACTTCATACAGGACTGACTCAAAAAACTTAAAAAAGATAATAAAAATATTTTTTAATAATAATTTGAGCTTGAAGGAACTAATTGGTAATTTTCTTTTGGCATCAAAAATAAACATTTAAAAAAAAAGTGGAAGAATATTGTATAGTAGTAACAAGGATTTCAAAGAAAATACAACATTAACTATGGAAAGATGTTTGTGAAGTCCATGATATAGAACATGTTTTTTGTTAGAATTCATATTTCCCACCCAAACTATTGCCATTCATTCTGTCCTTTCTGAAAAACAAACCCAGAATAGCAGCAAATCAATAATACCTCAAAAAAAAACAAACAAACCGCTACGTGAAACAGATATTGGGTATTGGACTCGCCAAGATCCATTGTATGATGGGCCCAATAGTTCCTAATAAGTTACTTGTGTAGATGGAAAACCTCCCAAGCACATGGTTGAAAGAAGAGAAGGAGAAGAAGATCTTCGAAAAAATTATCGTTTGAGTAAGATTATAAGTGAAAAATCGAGCATTACATAACATGAAAATATTCCACCTGAAGCTACAAATTATGCAAATAATATAATCGAGAACCTGCTGACACAAAAATCAAAAATGAATAAGAAAAGTTTTATGCATTTTGGCAACGACAAAAGAAAACGAAATCCTTTTCTGAAAATGTTTCACTTGCATTTGTTGGTGTTGGTGATTATTAGAAAATGAAAATCCTTTACATCCAATTAAAATTAAATTATAAGCTAATAAATCGAAGATTTTTGGCAGAAAAAAATATTAAAAAATATTTAGAAAGCGCTCCGGGTGAGATATATCTAGCTACAAAGCTGAAAATATTATAATGTAAGTAACGATTTTAACCAAATTTATTTTATAATTGTAGGTCGCCCTTGTCATTGGTGTTTTGAGGGCTTGTCGCAAGGCTGAACTTTAAATCATCAAAATTTCCGACATTGAAAACTTTGGTTCAACAATGCTAATTGCAATTCCTAATACAAATACTGACAACCAAGACAATTTACAATCACGGGTTATTTTTAAATTATCATTAAGAAAAATTGGGCTCTGAGACTTTGTAATGGTCCCTCTGAAATGTTTTCATTGATTTCCAAAAAAATGAATATATACGGCGAGTAAGTGGAATAAATGAACTCGGTAATATGCCTGAACAAATTCCACATTTCTTAATCTAAAGAACATGGAGGCCGGAAATCTTCTCGAGTAGGAGGAGGATACATAGAAATAATTCAATTAGTTTCGTCAATTAATGGACCCAATTCGGCAACAACCATCACATTTTAAACTTGTATGTTCGTATCCGATTTTTTCATTTTAACCTGATTACCCAATATACTATTCTATGTAATGTATCATTTCTTACCTGTTCTAAAATTGACAACAATATCGATAAGGAATATCGTATCCGACAAACAGTTGAATGCTATCCATCGTGTACTCAAATCATCGTTGAAAAAACTTATAGCTACGGGTAAAATAATCAAATTTGCGACTAGCAGCAGTAGCATACACAGGTCCCAGTAAAATCTGAAACAATAGAAAAAACATTAATTCAAATGTCATTATTCGAGATAATATCACTAATAAATTGAGAATATGATAGATATTTACAATGATCTCGGCATACAGCAACAGATTCCGATATCAACCGATCATTTGTTGGTGAACCAACTGATGACTAAGTGACAACAAATGGCAATCGTTTCTGCGGATCGATAAGATGAATTTTTAAGGTCGAAATTTAAGGACATTCGTATTATTCTCTTGTAGCAATTCAGAATATGTTCGTAACTTCATTGTGCGAAAAGCTGATATCGGAGTTTTCGATAACCAAGAGTACATACTAAGGGTTGCTACATTCCAGACTCACATATTATATTTTATGTTTTATCGCCTGCCAAAGTTCTTCAGTTTCATCATTGACGCTCTAACAGATTATCAAAATTTTAATATACCTGTAGCGGATACATGAACTTCAAATTTTGTATTTAGTTAGGGTTTTAACTTAACCAGATGCAATAAGCGAAACATCCAGAAATTTCTCTTTTGTTGATGAATTAATCAATCGTACCGTTTTCTCTACGCTGAGGGTATTATGAGAATGAAATAATAACTCAACCCTCTTATTGTTTGTGTTAATTCATTAGGCTTGTTTAGTTCCACATTATCACTGTTTAGTGTTTAAAGGTGTAATCAGATTTGTGTTGTATTGTTAACTGATCTCCATCCTACCGATTAGAGATGCCTGACGAAAGTCAAATATTTGTTATTTCAGCTCCTCAGTTGCTCGATTTACCATCGAACGTGTTTTTATATATTCAGTGCTTATTATTGGTTACTGGAATTTTGGGCTTATATACTCCTACCTATCGCGTTTCTCATCTCAATCAATCGAAAGCTACCAATACAACTATGAAAAATAGTGAATGAAAAATAAAACGTACAGATTTTCAATGCTGGCCTTCCACTGCAAAAAGTTTTGAGTTTATATGAAATCGAGTAAATTATTCTCTTTACTATCCATGGAAGAATATATTCAACAACTTTGTCATGAATTTTTGTTTAATTGGTTACTTATCAACATTTATAGTGTCGATATCAAATTCAGACATCTTCATCTCGGAATGTAATGAACAAAAAGACTTGGTCATCAGGCGACAACTCAATATACTATGTAGGATATTTTACTCTCATTGTGTCTAAACCTAATTCTTCTTGTACCTTGGTAGTTGCTCGACAATATCATATAATGCGAACAAAAGTTTTTCGATTCCGAGGTGAGACTAAAAGTATAGAGTATTTTAAATAGAAGATCATGTCATCGTACGATTGTCAAGTCTCTTATATTTATTATAAGATAAGGGATAACGAACATTAACTGATAGAGCTGTTGAATAGTTGATTCTCTATATACTAACTCAATAGTTACTCTGTGCTCTAACAAAAATTTAACCCTCCAAATTTCGTGATAGAGTGATACTAGCGAAAATCGCTGCAAGATGTCAATTTTTGAATCGAGGAGGATCGTTTTCGAGGTTGAGTTAGAGCATGTGGAATAATCCCTCTTGCTATCTGGCTTGAAAATCATATGGACAGAAATAGATCGACTTACACCTCATCAGAAAGGTAATCCAATTCTCTGAACGATTTTGTATTAGTTTCAAGTTGGATCTTCATTGCAAAGTGTCTATATTGAGTTTCTTATTAAAAATTCTCTTAAATATTCTGAACTTCTTCTTTCGAACTTATAAATGAATGAATGAATAACCATAATAACTGACATTGTTTTATATGAGACTCAATACTTTTTCTGGTGGAGCAACTGCGTTGAGACTGATTATATATAACCTTGAACATCCCTGAATTTATTCTTCTCTAATGAGTTTTTTACAAATAAGAGCAAGGAGAAGGAAGTTCCAATTTTTTTAACTAAAACATTTTACCTACCGGCCATACAGAAATCGAAATTTGCGCAAGTCTGAACATTGACACCAGGTGCCTTTTTAGCGCGTCTCCGGTTAATAACTTTGTTCTTTTATATACAGGGTGTTACATAATAGTATGTCACGACTTGAGGGGGGTAAATCTACGCGCAATTTTAAGAAAAAGAGTTCATATAAACATAGGTCCACAAAAGCTTCGTCACGGAGTTTTGAAGAAAAACACCCTGTTTTTTTCTTCAAAACTCCTGCAGTTTTTGAGATATTCAGCCCAAATTTGGAATGCGAGCTATTTTTTACAGCCTCCATCATTACTCGTCCTAAGTTTTAACTAGAATCTACAAAGTGTTTTCTATTTCAGTGCTATGTCTTCTTTTACCCTTTCAAACTTTTTTGCAGTACATCACTGATCAGCGTACAATTAATTTTCGTCATAATCGTTCAATTCAGAAACTTTTTCGATACTTGTAATTTTTTTGTATCTCCGACCGTTTTCGAGCAGAAAATTATTGAACGATTATATGCATTCGCTGATTTGGAAGCACTTTTAATGAAAAAATTGTCTAGTAGGCTTTGATTTTTTTCATTTATCTACTTATTTTGACAAATGCTAAAGCTTAACCAGTGTCTGCTCAAATTGTTTATTAAATTTACGATTAGTTTTAAGACTTAAGTTATTGCTCTAAGAAAAAAAATGGCTAATTTTACTAACGCCGAATTGGCTGATATCCTTTACATGTACGGTCTGGCTGACAGAAACACAAAAGGAGCTAGGCGATTATATCACGTGCGCTTTCCAAATCGAGTAACATCAGACAGGCGAACATTTTCAAATATCCACAGAAAGTTGAAGGAAACTGGTACTTTTACAGCAAATAATAATTCAAAAGGTGCAACTCAAATTATGAGAACTCAAGATATTGAAGAAGCAGTTTCGAATTGTATTAATTTGAATCCATATGTGAGTACAAGAAAAATTGGAAATCAGTTGCATATTTCACATGTTCTAGTTTGGAGGATTCTTTAAGACTTTTTATTGTACCCGTTTCATATTCAACGCATCCAAACTCCATTTCCTCGAGATTTTCCTTCGAGACTGAATTTCTGCCGATGGTTCTTAGATAAAATTAGAGAAAATGCTCATTTTGATAGTGAAATAATGTTCAGAGATGAAGCTAACTTTTCGAGAACTACCAGTACAAATTCTTACAATAATCATTATTGGGCTGAGGAAAATCCCCATTTGATGAAAGAATCTCATCATCAAGAACAATTCTCACTAAATATCTGGGTCGGAATAATCGGAAATTATTTGATTAGGACATTTTTTTTCTGAACAGACTAAACGGTCCCGCTTATCGGCAATTTATTGAGGAGGAGTTGCCCTCATAGCTCGAGGATGTGCCATTTTTGGTAAGAAACATAATGTGGTTCATGCATGACAGGGCATCAACACATTTTAGTGGTGAAGCTACTGAATTCTTAGGTCGGGGTGGGCTAGATTCATGGCCTGCTGTGTCCCCAGACTTAGTTCAGACTCTTTTTATGGGGATATCTCAAAATTCAGTTTATACCACTCCAGTGAACACTGTAGACGAATTGAGAAATCGAATAATAACCTCTTGTGACACGATAAGAAATACCCCAAGAATATGTCAAGGAGTGCGTGATAATATGCGAAGAAGAACAGAGGCCTGTATTCTTGCAGGTGGAGGACATTTCCAGCAATTTATTTAGTTTTTAATTGTTCTTTTTTCAGTTTAGATATTGGATAAGTATAAATTGAGTCTCAGAGGACGAGCTTTCAAAATAAAAGCAAATTATGGCATACCTATTGAGTTTTTCTATTGTTTTTTCTTTATTTAGTGAATAAAATACAATTCAAATATTTCAAATTCAATAATTTTTCACTCGAAAACGGTTGGAGATACGAAAAAATTACAGGTGCCAAAAAGTATATAAATTGAACGAAGATGGCGAAAATTGATTTTACTCTAAACAGTGGCGTACTGCAAAAAAGTTTGAAAGGGCAAAAGAAGACTACAAACTAAGACTCATGTACAATACAGTAATTACCATCAATAAAATGCTAGTAGAGATCACAGTAACTTAAATAATAATAACCCAATTTCTTTGAATCGATGGAAATTTTCAAGGCATCTAGGGTAGAAAGGGTTGAGCTCCTTGACAACCAGGTAGACTTAATTACCTACCAATCACCATTATTCAAGTTACTGTGACCTCTAGCATTTTATTGATGGTAATTCCTGTATTGTACATAAGTATTCAGTTTTCATTAGCTTGTTGTTGATAATGGACGTATGTCCGAAACCGGTCCAACCAATGTAAAATTTTGTCATTCTTTACATCAATAAATTAGTGATAGTTAAAACATAGTAACTTGTTTTCTTTTATAATTCATTATGAATATCAACTATCACGTAGTTCAGGCTTCATCGATCAATTATTTGAGTTAGAAGTTTGTCTGTCTATGTGAGAATATTTCAAGTGTACGGGAATTGAGCACTGAATTAGGTACAAGCAAATCTCTTAAAAAAATTCTGTATTATCCATATCATATGCATCTACACCAAGAATTAGTTGAGGTGGTATATGGTAGCACGATTGTATTATACGAATGGATCCAAATAAAAATTGAGAGAATGAAAACGTCTTGAGATTCATTTTGTTGACTTATGAATGAACTTTCATAAGAATGGCTTCCATTACTTCAGTCGTGGAAATCCACATCAACCTTATATAAATGGTCCCCCAATGTTCGGGGATTGTTGATAATTATGTCGTAGGACCTCAACTTTTCGAAAGGTTATTGAATAGCTAGAAATTTTACCATTCTTCAGGAAAGATCTTTCAAATTTTTTGAATGCCATGAAAAATTTAATAATTGTACATGTACATGTGAATAAGTATTGGAATTGCGTTTCAGTGACAGTGACTGAATAAAGGGTATTCATTTGTGATGAAAACAACAATGAGGCTGTAGCCTAAACAAAATCTATCAGAGAACATACTGTATGACTGTTTTAACAATCACCTATTGTACATGGATATTAAGGTTTATGAGAATAATTTAAGATATAAATTGAAAAGACGATTTCAGTAGATGAATGAGATGTTCGAAAAGAAGTCATATTTTCACAAGTTGGGTTCAATTTAGGAATATACTTATCTGAAGGAACTCTCTTATTCTATGCTAGCACTATATGATGTGGAAAACATGGCGCCTCAATTAAAAAATCATAACTCTGATATGAATCACTGTCTATTCGAAAATAATTCCAGGACATGCAGTAAATCAGCATCTAACTGGAAAGAAATTATGCAGAAAAATGGAAATACAAGTGCTATTATGTAGAACACTTTAATTGGGTCGATTTTGTTTAATTTTATCAATTCAATGAAAATAAACTAAGTGGGACGCATTAACTAAGATAGTACATAATTCCAAAGATTTAATTAAAATTAGAGTGGTCCTGCTTAGGTAAATCAGTATTTGGATAAATTTTCGTTGTAGTAGGATAGTGCCACAAAGCATACCAGCAGTCTATCAATCGAGCACGTCAAATTTGATAGTCCTGTTATCAATTAGTAGAATGACATTAATCAGTGTTCGAGATCTTGTTATTCTAATTACCCAAATCCAATTAAAGAATTCGAGTAAAATAATTTGTAAAATAACTCGCGGGATTGCAATTTCCTTTTGATGATTTGCATTGCGATTAAGATAGTGTATTTCCACAAATTTGTAATGTTTCTTTGATAACTTATAACCCAATGTGTACACAAATATCGTTATTTGCGCCCAGAGCATATGGCAATAATTCAATCAATTATAAATATGATAAACAATATTCTCCCAAAATAATTTGCTTATCAGTTAGGTAAATGTTTCTTATCTATTTTATTCATATAAATGCCAATTTGCCAGCGACAAAATTCGCTTTTCAAAAAGTTCATCAGCGGAATATGGCTTTCAAAGTTGAGGGTAAAATAGCCTTGATCACAGGTGCTGCTGCTGGTATTGGTCTTCAGTACGCCAATGAACTTCTCAAACATGGTTTGAAGGTGAGAGGCTATAATATTTATTGGTAGCAGATGTCATTTGATTAAGGCTGAGAGATTAATGTAGCACTAGTAATCACGGACGTTTTTCGACCGTAATTCAGTAGCTTAGTTCTTTCGAAAAATAAGGAATCATTGCATATATTTTTGAGGTGCTAAGTAAAGAGAGTACGCCCAAATTATATTATTACAGCATGTTTGATTACGTTGTTCAATTAATCAACACTTGAAAGTACTGTCAATATCATAAAAATATAATTGCGCATAACATAGTCACCATATGCTCAAGTCCTTGGACTTGATTTACGATAAAAACATCATGTATTCTGAAATGGTACAATCCCAGAAATTTCAGGTTCTGAGTTACAAAGCCAAATAATGATGAATTCTATTCGGGAATATTTTCAGAATGATTTTTCCAATTTCTCCTTTTTTTTCGAATTTGATTCATATAACAATAGTTTGAATATTAATTTTGACCCGACGCCGATACTCTTGTTTATCTTACATGAGAGCATGACTAGGGTTCTGATTGAATTGTAAATGCATTATTCCACAATCTCAGCAATTACCATTTCCTACAATGAAATTCAGTGTATAGGGTGTTCCATTTTCGATGTTTTAGTACGGTAGCTAGGAGAAATACTGGCTCTATCTACTTTTGAATTTAAAGATTCTGAACTTAATTGAAAATTTCGTTTTCGAAGAATTTTAATGAAGTGAAAATCAAGAGAAGCAAGCTGAAACCAAAACAGTGTGTATATAGTTGAATATCCAATGTTTCTCTCCAAACCGAATATCAAACTAGTTGATAACTTTACGGATAGTTTCTATTTTGATCATACAGATTAATGAGGAACGTCACGAGCGTTGTTACTGGATTTGATATCAGCCCATGCGAGAATAAGATCTTTCCTCACAAAATTTAAATACAATTTTTCCTGATGAATTTCTGTCACAAATTAAGGGGTTAAGACTTTATGTTTCACTACGGAGTAGAGCTTGAGTGATCGCACATTCAATGTGAATTCTTCTTATCCCAAAACCTTAAATTCTGGTGATTGACATCTCCTTTTTGCCGATAATATTCTATTCTGATGGCACTATCCCATCATTAATTCGCAGAATTCCATATTGTGATCGATATTGTCTTCATTAAAACTACACCACTGATATTTGACACACTCGCTTCGTGGTCCAAACTTATCATTTTGCTTACTGACGGGAATATTTTTGTAAACTTATGTGAATGTCTAGTCTGGTATCATCAGGAATTTCGGAACGTCTAGAATTAGAACGATCCTTATTAAAACGATCCCTCCCGGTTAAATGAGGCATCCTCAGATTTGAAATATTCTTATAATCACACAATGAAAAGTGGCCATCTCATCTCACGAGAACCACTAAACCTATCAAAAATCAAGAAGAATCAAATTTGCATTCTTGGAATCGAGCACCATGTATAACATGTGCAAGATAAAAATTGTCCTTCATGCGTAACATTTAAAACAACGGAGCGGTTTTCTTGCTTCATTCGCATATTATTTGAATAAGATGTCACTCAACCTTTATTTTCCTATCAAGAATCTAACGATAAGCGGTGCAGTGGCTGAGAAGATAGTTTTCTTCACACTGTATATGACAGCAAAACGGGAATTTGTGGCACAAAAGTTAACGTGACCCAGCGTTGCAAATTTTTCAATCTATCGAGAAAATATCAAATTAGTTTTTCTTTATGCCTTGTATCTCTCGAGTTATTCATCGCAAGCTCTCATATGGAACAAGATAACGACGATGTCAGCATATCCTGAAAATGGAGTGAGAAAGAAAATCATATATAAAATAGAGTAAACTAGAAATAACTCTATTCCATACTCAACATTCGCATTGTATTTGCCTACGAAAAGCATCGGCCTGTTTAATTTTGCGGGTGAACTTAACAAGGTGTATATCTGATGTTCTCAGGCCATTCAAAATTAATCGATTAACTTCAAAGGTAAGCCTGTAGATCAAAAAACTTAATTTAGGACTGGATAGAGTTTAAAAATTGCAGGTGATGTGAATATAAACACCTCAAAAAAGTCTAGGGAACACTTCTGAATATCGATATATCGTATCCAGAACGATCAATATGGATGATTTTTTAAAAAAAATGAACACCTGCATCAATTTCTCACCAAATTATGTAGAGGGCCGCAACAGATTTCAGTTTTATTTATAAAAACTAAAATGCATCAGATGCGACGTTGCTTTATAATCATTTCATGTATTCAGTGTTTGAAATCAGTTAGTTGACACTGTGTTTCTGTTGTAAGCACAAATAAAAGATTCAAGTTTTGTGATTCGACCATGGAAAGACGACATTTGACTAAAAAGAGATGTTACGAGCCGTTGGCATGCTCCAAGCTGGGAGCTCACAACGGAAAGTATCCAGGGTTCTGAGAATTAGCCCAAGTATCATAAACCGTTTATGGTCGCGCCATACAGGTCGTTTCAGGATAACTACAGTCGCCCAAGACCGATTTTTGGTTTTACAAGCCAGAAGAGATCGTATTACCACAGCATCTCAATTAGCTCAAGAGATATCACTCACTGTGAGAAATCGACTGCACGAAGGTCAACTCCACTCCAGACGTCCTTTGAGAGTTCCACAACTGACCCATGGAAATCGCGCTGCTCGTTCAGCTTGGTGCCAAGAACACGTAAACTGGGACCAAGAGAGGTGGGCCACAGTTCTCTTCAGTGATGAATCTAGATTTAGTTATTATCCCGATTCGGGAAGAATTCGAATATGGAGAGAACCTGGAAAGCAAAACCGTCTCCAGCATACTCGAGAAGTTGTTAGACAGGGAGGCGGATCAGTGATGTTTTGGGGAGGTATACGCCTTGGTGGAAGAACTGACCTCGTTTTCATACAGAACAACCTAACGGGAAATTCTTACGCAAATGAGATAGTTTTACCTGTAGTGGTACCGTATCTCCAAACAATGGGTCAAAATCCACTCTTCCAACAAGATAATGCCCCTCCTCATCGTGCAAGAGTTGTCTTGAACGTTCTTGAAGAGAATGATATCGATCTTCTACCGTGGCCATCCTGCTTCCCAGATCTGAATCCCATGGAGCATGTGTGAGACACCCTAAAAAGAAATCTCCTGCGTCAAAACGTCTTCCATCATGAACAGGAGCTTCGATTAGCAGTTCAGGGGGCTTGGAATGACTTAGGCCAAAATGTAATAAACAATTTAATATTGAGCATGCCGCGACGATGCCAAAGTGTCATTAATAACAGAGGTGGACCTTCTGGGTACTGAAAAATATAAGTGCTTCCATATCGTTTCGAAAATATTAGTTCAGGATTTTTTTTGTGTTTTACCAAATTTCGTCATTTTCAAATTTCAATTTTTTTATAATAGGTGCTTTGGAGAAGTCAAATATTATTTTGTTTTCTTGAGAATACATTATATACAATAAATCCTAACACAAACCGAAAGATTTCTATAAATTCAAATCATCAAATTCATATTTTAAAGATATTGGTAAGTGTTCCTTGACTTTTTGAGGTGTTTATAAAAATTAATTATTTTTCGTTCAAAATTGAATTTCATGAGTTTGTTTACTTTTATTGCTTTACAAATTTAAAATTCAGCAGTGGGGTCAAGTTTCAAAATATTATTTTACTTTGCAGGGAGTGACTATTGTTGATTTCGATGCTAAAAAAGGAGCCGAGACAGTGCAGAAACTAAACAACCAATATGGAAGAAAAGTTGCAATATTTATCCAAACTGATGTGACTAAAACTGCTGAATTGAAACGTAAGAATACTCTTGTACTTTCATCTGAGACATTTCTGATAATATCTAGAATTTTTTGGAGCAGAAAAGACAGATTATGCAATATTGATAATTATTCAATCATAAGTCATTTTGACTTTTTGAAAAAAAGGATACCCACAATCTATATCTTATCGATGTAAACGAATAGTTGTGTGAGAAGAAATCAGTGGAAGCTTTCTATAACCCTTGAAATATCTGCGACAATATAAATGAAATCAAGCAATACACAACTTTTCAGAATATCCAAACTAAAACCTAAGCCATCAAATTTTCACTGACTCCAACTTCAAGAGCTTGATTTTTTTGAAAAACATAAGGCTTCAATTTATATTTTCGGACTGAAAAGTCGTTGCTGATGTCCCGGTTTTCGCAGAAGTTAGTTGAACATATGTTTCTGTTTTCTCTTCCACACACGACATTTAATTGAGTTTCTTCATTAATCTACCTTTTGAGAGTTTTCGGTTTTTTTAATGAACCGTATTTGCGTGAGTTTTTTTCGAGTCTGCAAAACTGGCAGTGCTCTTATTAATCACAATCTGGAAGCGGTTCCCGATAAAGTCGAAATGTTCGAGCACTATTTCTGTTCGATTGAAAATAAACATGTCTATATCAACTTGATTCTCATATTCTATACTTATTAATTCTTCGTGAAAAAGACTATTCGAAACAGTAACAAAAATTAGTGGGAATCTTCTGCTATGCTTTGAGTCTTTTTGTCTTAAAATACGAAATCATGTGAATTATTTGCTATCACGTTTTCTAATTAAATATTTTCCACCTATTTCTATTTAAAAGTAAACCAAATTAACCGTATAATGATCTCACTTAGTAATGGCCAACGCTGTATCATTTTTAATGGGAATTATCCGAACTGAAATAATTCAGAATACTTTCTAGGGCAGATCTAAGGTACTTGCTCAATTGAAAACCTAAAATTTACTAGTAGAAATTTAAAATTAACAAAAATCCAGTATGAATAGTGAAAATAATCTACGATACAAGTTTAAGAATTTCTCTGGGAGCAAAGATATAAGACACTTTTGTCACTTTTCCATAATTTATTTAATAATCACGACTGTATTCGTCCTTACGGTCATCATCAAGCGAATACCAATATAACAGATGAGTAGGTAAGAACAAGTACAGAGTGAAAGTTATCCTAGATAGAGTAGTGGGGATGCATTAGGCTCTAGTTAGCTGTTGAGGGTAATAAATTGTGGGCTTTACATAGTTTTTAATCTCGAAACTTTCCAACAAATTCATCTTTTTCCTCTTGTTACATTTATGAAGGATTTTAAGGTTGTTTAATAATATCGAGTGGTTGGTTCATTTTATGTAATCAAATATGGGCGAGCTTTTATATGTCCCTTGAATCTTGCTTCAAAACTCCTCCTTGTTTGTCTGACATAAGTTACCTGACATTCATTGCATTTGATGGGACAAATTCCTGATTGCTTAAATTTATCGTTTATTTTTTTATGCGGGCTCCCCAGGAATATGCGAACCTGTTACACTACATGAGTGGGCGGCTAGGAAGAATTGAGGTGTCTGTTTACTCGCTTCTTGAAGAGAGCCAAATTGTAGGATGTTGAGAAGATGTTGGACGGAAGCAACTTCCACAACTCACCGGCCCTGTAAATGAAGGAACTCTTATACAGAGAGGATCGAGGGGTCGTTGAATGTACCGCCATATGATGAAAAATCTTTGCCAGCCTAGTGTAGCAGCACAACATGAGTTTTCCCTGAACAAGGTCTTTCAGCTCATTGGAGCATCTTCCGTGGAAGTATCTGTAAAACAGAGAAAGGTCAGCAACTTGTCTTCTGAGAGCCAGAGGTTGAAGATCGTTGGTGATTTCCGGTGATCGATGAGGAGCACAGCCCGTTTTGCACACTATCCAACATCCGTAACGAATGTTTGGGCGCAGATACCTATACACGGAAACAATATTCCAAAACAGGTCGAATCTGCGCCTTATATAGAAGCAACATCTGAAATGCCGCTTGACTCTGAAAAGAAAACTAAGTTTAGCTGATGCCGACTTAGCTATTGCTGATACATGTTCATGCCAGCAAAACTAGGAGTTGACCGTTATTCCGAGAAGGTTTATCGAACCTTTGGATGCAATTTGTTGGCCTTGCATCATTAGAGGGGTTCTCTAGTGGGGAACTTTCTAGAAATCGTTGTTGCTCGCGTGTTGCTGGCCGTTGAAGCTCACCTGGTTCAACTGACACCACTTAGATAAACTCTTTAATTCAGAGTTTGAAATATTAATTTTCTGACATCTCTGACGCTGGGATTACGCAACTTTAATCGGCAGCAGACTTCTGAAAGACGAAACCATGGTACAATCGTGTGCAAAACCGAAGATCTTGTTATCTGTAGACGACAGAAGATCGTTTATCTGCAACAGGAACGAGGTTGGCGAAAGAATGGATTCCTGAGGTACTACTGCTTGCAACGTATTACTTCTCAATTACTATATAGCATTCTAGAAACCCCGAAAAAAGATACACTACTCTGAGATACACCGGAAACTCTCTATCAAAATCATAATTACTTTTCCGAATTCAACATAACTACTTCATTTTCAAGCGGCCCCAACTTAAGCAGATTTTT
Organism: Cryptolaemus montrouzieri; assembly: GCA_013387265.2. NCBI lineage: Eukaryota > Metazoa > Arthropoda > Insecta > Coleoptera > Coccinellidae > Cryptolaemus > Cryptolaemus montrouzieri. The sequence continues at coordinate 45,621,366 of JABFTP020000185.1, read as the reverse complement.
ATTCAGCGCCGAACATTAGAACAAAGAATCAAATCAGGAATTTATCGATTCAAATGCAATGAATGTCAGGTAGCCTAACAAACAGGGAAAAGTTTTGAAGCTGGATTCAAGGAACATATTTCTTCAGATAAAAATTCGCCAATACTTGACCACATAAAATCAACCAACTACCAGATATCATTGAACAACCTTAAAATCCTTCATCAATGTAACAAGGAGTGATGAATTTGTTAGAAAGAGATTACCAAATAATGTAAAAACCCACAATTTACTACTCTTAATAGCCAACTAGAGCTTGATGCATGCCCACTACTCAATATCTTGGATAACTCTCACTCTGTATTTGTACTAACTACTCATCTGTTATATTGTTATTCACTTGAAAATGACCGTAAGCTCGAAACCGATCGTGATTATTAAATAAATTGTGGAACAGTGACAAAATTTTCTTATTACGTTTTACTTTGAAGATGAAATTCCATGAAATAAATAGATCATCAAAACTGTCAAAAAGCAAAGGTATGATATCTAAACAAATATACTTCTCAGACCATTTTTGTGTGTTCCAATAAATTTTGTTACTAGGCAAGAACAGAGGAAAAATTTAAATATCTCAAGTCTAAATCTCTGGTTAATTTAACGGACCATAAATTCCATTTCAGTTATTCCCGAGATTAACATAAAAGAAAATTGAATTTGTGTACTCCATCTTGGTGGATAAGATAGCTAATCCCATGAAGAAACTCACTTTCAACGTAATCTTCATTATATTGTCCAAGGACATGCACATAATTTGATACCTCATCATTCCTCAAAAAGATTTATAAAAGCGCGTGCATTATACTTTTGATAAAAGCTACCGATAAGTTGAAAATGAAATGCTAAATAACATAATATTGTCGAACATCACATGAGGACTCTCATCAGCCATATAGCCTATTGTATCGAATTTACTCTAAAATTTGTGGACAAAAGTGGTATATGAAAAACGATCGAATAGATAGATTTTATCTTTCACTTTTCTGAAAAAATTCATCTTCATTTTTGATGACACCTGTTAAAAATATGTAGTCTACGACATTTTTTATATGGCATGTAATACATTATTAGATGCCGCTTCAATATTACTACAGTGCAATTGAGAAATTCCCCTGAATGTGATCCAGTAAGGAAACAGTTGCTTACTTCGGAAATAAAATATTTGAGACAACGTTTTTAGCTTGAATACCAGTCTTAGGTCAAAATCACCCAATTTAATTTTCGTACGAGGTTAATTTTGTAAGTCATTTTTCTTTGTGCCAAATTTTTTGAATAGATATCGCGATATCTATACTAATATTATTAAAAGGAAATATTTGGTTGTTTGTTTGCTTTGAATTGGCTTCGACACTACTTGGCCGAATTGAAAAATTCTTTTACTGTTGGAAAGCTACACTATCCCCGGTGAACATAGGCTATATTGAATATTCAAAGAAGTTAGGAATCCATACTAAAACTCCAATAATGTAATCCAAGGTATTAGAAAATTACGAAAAATCTTTCTTTCATGACGTGCGCTGCGACAACTTTTGATCAGAGACTTGCAGGACATATAATTATCTACAAAAAATATCGCGACAGCATATGTCCAACTATTATAGTTATGTCACAATAGGTGTTTTTTATTTAAACAAAATATATATAAATTCCACAGGTATAACAGCTCTTTCATTCATACTTTGGAAGTAATTCTCATCATAATAAATGACTTCACATTTAAGTGAAGCTTCAGTACCATGGAAAAACTCTCTTAATTATTCAATTGAGACATTCCATTCGGAAGATATCACAAGTTTGAAAATGTAAGTTATTTGAAAAATGTCGCATGGTTGCCTTTCAAACCGCTCTGAATCAAACTTCTGAATCAATAAATTGATTTTCAGGAGCAGATAAAATTAAGTATGTAGTTAATCATAAGAATTAAATATGAAAAAAACTAATACAAAAAAATTAATACAAAACTAAAAATAAAAAAAATACTACAAAAAATTGAATTTAATTAATAATATTTCATATTAAAATTTTACTCATTTTACTCTTATTAATTACCCCACGCAAGAACGAGAATGTATGTATGGGAGAGTGTCTATGTGTATAAAAACTATAACTTTTGAAATGTTTGTTTAATATCTGTGCGAAGCCGGAACGGGCTGCTAGTCACTTATACACACACCACAAAAATTGTCGCATCACCTGGTATTCTGAATTCCACAATCGATTAAGCAGCTCGATCGCATATGAGGGAAAAAAATCTTATCTGTGTAGTAACATTTGTTTTCATATGATCTCAAACACGTCTGAAACAGGAATGAGTTTATTTGACTATCAGTATTCATTCAATTTCTCTTCAGTTTTCACGCTAAATTAATGCAAGTTTTCTGTGTTTCTTGTTGATTTTCGAATTTTTCAATTCATTGTCATAGCTGCTGAACATCCTGGACGCTATTTGAGTGATCATCAAGTGGTTAGAATTGTAACACTTCTAGAGGAAGGGCGAAGCCAACGTTACGTGGCTAACTTGTTGAAGGTTCCCAAAGCACTATTTCAAGAGCAATTAATCGGTACCACGAAAGAGGGGAATATGGAAGAAGGGTTGAACAGGGTAGAAATAACAACACCAGTTGATGATCGTTGGCTTCGTTTAACTGCACTAAGAGTTCGGCACTGTACCGCTAGAATGCTACAAAATGAACTTGCACTTTCCAAAAATGTGCATATTTCATTGCAAACTGTCTGGAACAGGCTCAGAGAAGACGATGTCAGACCAAGAGTGGCTTCTACCAGCCCGCGTCTCACCAGAGAGCATCGAGTTTGCGAAGGAACATGCAAATTGGGGTATTCCAGAATGGTCGAATGTTCTCTTTTTTGACGAGTCCAGGTTCTGTCTAGTATATAATAATAGACGGAGGCCTGTATACAGACGACCTGGGGAACGGTATCAGCAATGCAATATCCGGCAAACCGAAAACTTCGGAGGGGGCTTAGTATTTGTGTGGGGAGGCATTTCTTTCCATGTTCGAACTGAGTTAGTCCCAGTGAGTAATGGAAGAATGATAGCGGCCAGATACATCGCAGATGTTCTTGAACCCCATGTTGTACCCTTTGGTCTATTGATTGGCGAAAACTTTCATTTATATGCATGATAATGCTCGGCCTCATGCAGCTAGTGTAGTTACAGAATTTCTGCAAAATGCCGAAATTGATATTTTAAGATGGCCAGCCAGAAGTCTCGAATTGAATCCTATAGAACATTTTTGGGACAACATGGGGTGGTAAAATTCAGCAACGTAGGATGTCTTGTAGAACACTCCAACAATTAGAAAATCTGCTTCCTGAAATTTGGAACTCAGTGACTCAAGAGTTCATCCAAAATTCGTTTGAGGGGCTTCCGAGACGTATACTGGCAGTCATTAGGGCCAGGGGAGGAAACACTCGATTTTGAAAATGATAAGTAACCATTCGATGCCCGTTGATTGGTTTCTTCGCGAATGTTTGAAGTTGGTAGAATTTTTCAATTTTTCATTACCTGGAAAATTGATATTTTCCATCATAAACTCATCTCTTTTGAATGATAGCTTCTTATTTTACACTTCTGAAAGTTACCAAGCTACTCTTGAATCACCAACCTAAAAGTTTGTATAGTATTGTCGTGAAAGTATAGTGATGCGAAAATTTTTGTGGGGAGTGTATATTGGGTGATCCGTGAAAAAGCCCCAAGCTATAACTCCCCCTATTATTGATCAATTTCAATGAAACAAAACCGAAGTGCATGTTCAATGATATTATAACAGTCCTGAAATATCATCATAGGTCTATTACTTCCGGAAATATAAAAAAAAAGTTGACCTCCACTAGGAACTTTTAAAAGGTAACCTCATATAATTTTTTCTTGTTCAGACTTATCATTCAGTTGTGAGTACTTTATGCCAAAATAATACCACTTCTATTCTCCGAGAAAAAATTAATTATCGAAAAATTTTGAGAGCAAAGTCAGATGTCTAATTGTAATTCGTAGAATGGGCAAATGTTAGAGTTTTTTGAGTGATAGAACTTTTCTGTTCTAGAAATTGTTTCGGCTATTATTTCAATTCGGATAACTCTCATTATTCCATGTTTTGTATAAAAAGGCTCAAAACGTAACAGAAGATTTCAATGAATCTTTAAGTAAGCACTGTGGCTAAATGCCATTGAAAATTACAGAACAATCTTAATAGAATTGTGATGGATGTCATTCGCAATTGTCAATGAGAAATAAAGACTAGGTTCTTAGCCGCTAATTCGTGTTACTGTTTCGTCTCGAGTCTTTTTCATGGAAGATTGATCAATAAAGTATCGAAGACGCAAAACAAATGAACACAGACATTTTGAAAAATTGTTTTCTATTCAACAGGAAAAGTGATCGAGAATTTCGACTCTATTGGGAACGATTTCTATATCGTGACGAACCAGAGCGCTGTAAGCGCATATTGAAAAAAAAAATTGAGAAATTGGGGACATCTGTTTCTATAAACCGAAAACGAGCAAAATTGTAGTTTGTATCGAAAAATTTTTCATAAAATTGTTGGCAACGCTGTTGAATACACAATTGGCATCTCCTCAATAGGGTAAGTGTTGAATTCAGAACAGCATCTGAAGTAACTTCTAGACAGGCGGTTCTTATTCTTTCTTTCAATACGTCTAAACTTCAGATGGAGTGCGGTGAACTTGATCCTGTAGATCAGGAGGGGTTTATTTGGGGACCGGGATAGCCATTTAATAGGACCATTCGTCCCTGTCCACTGGTTTACCAAATTATTGTTCAACCAGTTCACATTCAAAGCTGGGTTGTGAAGAGAAGCAGCATCTTGTTAGAAGCAAAATTTTCTTCGTTACTCCGGATGAAGATCACCCAGGAAATCTTGTAATTTTCGAATGAGAATTTCATTATAATCGTTATGTTTCAAATTTCCTACAGAGAAAACTTTTCCTATAAAGCGATTCGAATAAATGGCGCACCAGAAGTTCACACCGAATATACGCTGAAACTATTTCTCATTATGTCATGCGGATTATGCTAGCTCTAATATCTAAAATTATTTTTATTGAAAAGACGTTTGTTATGAAGAGTACACTCATCCGACCAAATGATGGAACTGACAAAAAAATAATCTAAATGCATGCTTTCAGTTGAAAAACTCCAGGCGTCTATCCCTATTTTTTCCTTCAAGAGCTTGAATTTTCTGAAAAACACAAGACTTTTGTTTATGTTTTCGTAAAACAGATTGAACAGTCGTCACTGTCGTTCCCAATAGAGTCGAAATGCTCGAAATTCTTTTTTTTGTTATATTGAGATTGGCTTATATCATGTATATATTTACTTGCTTCTCATCTTTCAAACTTATTAGTACATCATGAAAAGGATTCGAAATTAAACTACAAGAATAGGTATGTACCAAATCTGTCTTAATTTTTCGTTAATAATTGCGAATAACATCCATTATAATTTGATGAAGATTGCTCTGTGGTATTCCGCCAGAGAGCTTACTTCTCGATTCATTAGAATCTTCTATTTTATTTTGAGTCTTTTCCACCCAAAATAAGAAATAATGTGAATTGTCATAACTGAAGTAATGATTACAATATATTCTGGCATAGAACAACGCCCATTCTATGAATCACATAAATGAATTCGAATTGTGCGCCATTTTCAGGAAGTTTACGCTAGTTTCTTTATCTCGAAAGAGACAGCTTCATAAGTGACACTATTTTCGAAGAAGGTATTCAAAGTTAAAAAAGTAATAGAAAAAACGTGAAAATATAGGATTACCTTTTAAAAAGTTCAAGTGAAGGTCAATTTTCAGTGTTTCCGGAAGAGACAGACCTATGAAAATATTCCATTCTGTTACAATATCATTAAAGATGCATTTCGGTATTAGTTCCAATGAAATCGTCTTACAATTGAAGAATTTATAGCTTGGGGCGTTTTTCACGGATCACCCAAGTTATTCCTGTATCAAGTTGCTGACTGATATACTATAATACGTAATAAAACGTCAAGCTAGATATTTTTATCCGCTTTCGATCTTCTACTTATGAATGAATTTTTTTCTTTCAATTCCAAATATAGCAAGTTGTACATTGTGAAATTGATGTTGGATGAGTGATTTCAGAGAGATGTGTTTGCATACATTACATGCATCGTTACCAATATTTCGTTCTTTTTCCCTTCTATCATTTGATTTCTTAGTTATAAAAATAAATTCATATTTTCTTTCATGACAGAACAGAAAAAGTATTTTCTTTACTGGGACCTTATTTAGGAAAAAGTTTTATAATTGAACGGTAGTCAATTTGAATTAGTACAACATGAAAATCTAGGTTAAAGAAAGCGAGAAAAGAGTTTTATCAAATTATCGCATTAGATATTCTGCCAATTAAAAAAGCCGATGATGAAATTCTTTTGATAAGTGTCATAAATGAGCAAATAGATTTCGTCAGAAGGAGGAAAAATGAAAAACGAAATCGTGCAGTTCGATTCATAAATCTATGTCCATATTTTCTCAATGCTGTTTATTGAACTACATAATGCGTTAGTATGGCTAACGGTTACTTCATTTAAAAGTAGGGTAAACAAAATATTGAGATTTACAGATGTAGCATCTGATGAGAAGCTTGATATTAATTTGAGCAAATCCCTTGAAATCAATACTTAAAATTTTTCCAATATATTATTGAATGAACAGGTACGTTTTGATAATAATTCCTTATAATACTCAATTCGTGATTGGGCTGAGTGTTTCATATAATACATCTGTGAATTTGCCAGTTTCAATTCAATAGATCATACACACAACCAAGTTTATATGGAATCACTCGGTATTTCACATTATTGATTGTTTTTAACAATTGATCTTTGACTACTTGTGAAGAATGAAGTTTTTGTTGTAAAAAACTGGATAGTATGATAAGAAATGTTGAATATTATCACCATATAATAGAGATATTGTATTCAGTCGTCACTGAGATTTGAAACTAAGAATTTCATAATTTAAGAAAGCCTATAATCAAAATTAAAAATGCCTTACGTTGGATTGTTCGATCTGCAAAGAATAATTGCTCTCGTTGAAGAGGGGGTGACACAGAGTTATATATCGGCCAAAGTGGGGGTATCACAGGGGATGATTTCAAAAACCTACGTCTGATACGTGGAGCTACAGTCTGTGCAAAATAGGCCCAGTAGAAGTCGTAGGAAGATCACTTCTGAAGAACAAGACCGCTTTTTGTGCCGAATTGCAAAAAGATACTTCAAAGGCAATTTGTGGAAGCAACAGGCATTAGTGTATCAGTCGAAACGATACGTCAAAGACTTCGCCTACAGCAGTAGGCCCATAAGAGTTCCAGAGCTAACCAGAAAACAAAAATTAACAGACTTAATGTTTGTTGTGTATCGAGAACCAAAATCGGAATTTTGAGAATTGGCGAAATGTTCTTTTTTCGGATGAGAACAGAATTGGTTTTCGATCAGATGACCAACGGTTCGGGTTTTAAGGGGTCGTCGAAGACAAGCTAGACTCCGAGTAGCAAGACAAATTCTTCTTTTCTTCTACTTCTGGATGAATTTTTTTCTTTCATTTCCAAATTAAGCAAGTTGTAGATTGTGAAATTGATGTTGGATGAATGTGATTCCAGAGAGATTTGTTTGCATACATTACATGCATCGTTACCAATATTCCGTTGTTTTTCTCCCTCTATCATTTAATTTCTTAGTTATAAAACAAAATTCATGTTTTCTTTTATGACAGAACAGAAAAAAGTATTTTCTTTACTGGGACCTCATTCAGGGAAAATTTTATAATTAAACGGTTGTCAATTCGAATTAGTACAACATGAAAATCTAGGGTAAGAAAGCGAGAAAAGAGTTTTATGAAATTATTGCATTCGATATTTAAATTAAAAAAGCCGATGATGTAATTCTTTTGACAAGTGTCATAAATGAGCAAATAAATTTCATCAGAAGAAGGAAAAATGAAAAACAAAATCGTGCAGTTCGATTCATAAATCTATGTCCATATTTTCTTAATGCTGTTTATTGAACTACATAATGCGTTAGTATGGCTAACGGTTACTTCATTTAAAAGTAGGGTAAACAAAATATTGAGATTTACAGATGTAGCACCCACCCATCACAAGCAATCTAATTTTGTCCAGATTTTGAATGCCATAGTTTTCGATTTCGATTTTTCGAATGTACCGAAATTGACTCAAATTTATTAAGTTGTGGGTTGTTCTTACAAGAATTTTCTGTCACATGATTGCAATGACAACTGAGAAAAAATTATTATTTTGAGAAGATCATCTTCCTCAAAGTGCAATAATTCACAAAGTTTTGACAGATTTGAAAAAAATATCCATTAACATACTAAAAATAATTCATTATTCATTAAACTATATAGATTTCAGAATTCTAAATAGAAACAGTAAACATTTGCGATTAATTTTTAACCATCTCTTGTGAAAATTGCCATTTATCACTCCTCCAATAAATGCTTATCGATATGAAATTTCAGCATTTGATTAGTCATTTTCGAGTATGTGAAGTGAAATGCGTCACGATTTTGAAATTCAAAATACATGCACATGCACAAGCTCGATACCATGGTTCTTTGTTGCCGGCAGCTCTAGACAACAGGCGTTTGTTGCTTTGGACTACATATGCAGCATCACGAGAAATTGAGCAATACATGAAATGGTAAAATCGTACGAAAGAATTGTTGTGAAGCATTTGCTCCGAAACGTGTGCGCCTTCTTGAGTGGAAACTTTCCATTTGAGGGATTCGTTTGCTAGCACTGAGCATTTGATGCTTAAATTTTCATCAGCAATAGTGCTTGGCCTCACTCTGAGGCAGATATCGTAAGGCAGCGAGCATTTACGCAAACTAATAACTACTCTTTGAGTATAATTTTTGTAATGTGAAAATCTTTTCAATCCAGTACAACCAGTTATTTCGTTATTGCAAATTTTCGTGGATACCTTTAATAGCTTAGTAGTGCATTATTACAACATTGTTTCGAGGAATAGATTTTTTTGAAAAATTGATAACTTCTTTTGATTAGATGCATTTGGAGAAGCCAACGACACATGGAAGTCATTGGACATTGTAATCAACAATGCTGGTGTGATGAAGGACAGCGCATGGGAAATGGAGGTGGCCCTGAATTGTGTGAGTACGGTTTGAAGAATATGTATGTGGAGATCTGAAAGGAAACGTACAATTTATGATTATTTTTCACCAATTTAATCTGGAACATTGTGACAGTGAATTCACGCCGCTAACATAGAATATCCGAGCACCTTGTCTGTGAAGTCATTCATAGAAAAATATAACCAGATTCATTTCTTGACGTGAATTCACGGGACATTGGGTGACATACTCGCGATAAAATAAAGATTTTCCAACTAAATGACGAATTAATGAGATTTTTTCAGTGATTCTTCAACTTTTCATAAACAGAACTATGAACACACTATGGCTTCATCAGAAAATAAAACAAAAAACGATTGCTTTATACAGCAATTTTATGTTGATTCGTGTCTGTGAGAATATGTATTTCTAATTGTTACGGAAAATAAAAAAAACATCGCAGAGTTCAATTTTGATCATAGCGTAATGTTTTATCTGTCTTATTTCTCGGTGGGTTCTTTCATAATACACAAACATCACAAAATTATTACTTAATTTATTTCCTACAGATATACACGCTAACTAATTGATATCCCGAAATTGTCTCGTTCACATCGACATTTTCGTTCTGACACTTCTACTCTTTTTTTTAATCCGCCGACTATAATCATTCACTTTTCCTCTTTTCTTTTCTCTTTTTTTACTTCTTTATGTTCTAACCTAGAAAGCTCTGGAACATTCTCGCTACTCAAAACCAAAGCCAGGGACGACTCTAGCGGTACGGTAATATCGTAACTCAGCTCCCCTCTTGAGACTATTATGTCCAAGAACATGTTCCAGCTTCTTGCCAGTCGATCCATGTCAAAATTGGCTTTTCTCTTTGTCTCGTTGTCAATCAGGTAGGATTGAAAAAGCAAATCTTTTCCATTACCATGCCTGGGAAATTAACTTCCAACATATTTCGTACTATTCTCCGATCCAATTAGTAGAATTCAAAACCAATTTTTGGTATGGCTAGTTTCCTAACCCGTTATTTTTGTTTCAAGTACAATAGAGCTAATCATATATCTTCGTGGTGGAACTATTAATGTGCACACTCTTAAGTGACTTTCCCACGGTCACTGTTTGTCTTCGTAATTCGGCAAGCTTTTCATATTAGCGTTGAAGACTCTCTCGATATCTGTATCCATACGAAGATCCAGAGTCACACAGTGAGCAAGCGCATTTTCTCTGCTTGATCGAAAAAGATCCTGTCTCTGGTAACTTAAATACCTATGAATTGATCTTAGTCCAATAATTGAATTTTTTGGTTCTCTTCCGTTATAAAACAGGTATCCTCGTCCTCTTTTACGGATTCTTCGAAAGGGGTTAACCGATTGAAATGAACTACCCTCGGCTTCACTTTTATGCAAGATAATGCTCTTTCGCGTACCAGAAACCTCGAGCGACATTATCTTGAAACATGGAGAATCACTATTTTGGACTAGACAGCTAGCTCTCCAGACCTAAATCCTATCGAACATATATGGAGTAATCTCTAAGGAAAAATTAGATTGCGTCAGGATAATCCAAGAACCCCATAACAGCCCATCCAAGCCGCCATAGAAGAGTGGAAGAATATCACCCAAGAGGAGGTCGAAAGCATGCCTAGACGGATTCAGGCTTGTATCAGAGCAAGAGGAGGTAATACAAGCTACTGAGGTCGAGAAAGAAACACCTACCTACGAATTGGTCTTGGTCCAATAATTGAATTTTCTGGTTCTCTTCTGTCATATATCGGATCTTTTCGTCCTCATTTACGGATTCTTCGAAATAGGTTAACCGATTGGAATGAACTACCTTTGGCTTCCTTCTCGGCAACTTCTTGATATGGTACAAGACATCATAGATCCTTCGTATTACTTCGTAAGATTTCTTAGTGACGCAGTAACTTAAGAGATAGTCTTCATTTTCATTGTGGATTGCAGAGCTATACCAGATCTTCGATAAAAAATCCATCTTCTACGGCTTCTAGATCGTGTCAGATTCTCCTTCAGCAATCTGCATATGCTCATGAACCGTGTTGTGTATAAAGTCCATTTTCTCTGAAGATCTGAAACATAGTCTTCGCCGGCAAACTCTCGACCTAGTTTACAATCAAATTCGAGGTCACACGGTAATCTTGATTCACAGCCAAACATAACCCGAGCCAGTGTCTCTCCAGTCTAACGATCTATAAGCCATGGAAAAGTGGTGCATTTATTGATCCCTGCCATGCCATGCCACCTGATTGGGAATGAAGAGCAGTTCTCCTGGATTTTCCGTTACTTTATCTTTTTTACGTTCCCTGGTAACAGTCTGATTCGAAATTTCCGCCCTGTTCACAATTCAATTCTAACGGAACTCAAAATTGGCAAAACAATTCGCTCGGTAATACATCAACTGTTCAAGCTTCCTGATTAGGAATGACATATGCTTCGACCCATTTGCTGAAATAATACATAGCAACTAAGTTATATTTGTAGTCAATTTCTGTCTATGAAAAGGGTCCAGCTATGTCTATGGCCAAGCGTTCCATTCACCATCCGACATAATACTGTTTCATTGGGGCCCGACTCTATTCTATAGGGCCCATTTGTTATAAAATGATTAATAAATTAATTTACTTTCCACGGAAATACTCACTAACTAATTGCAATATCCTGCAATAGTCTTGTTCACATTTGTGGCATTTCTCTTCCTTTTTTTAAATCCGCCTACTATAATAATTCACTCGTCCACATTCCTTTACTCTCTCTTACTTTCATATTTTACAACCAGCCGATTCGGTGGCGTAGAGGGCATGATGTTTGTCCTCTGCGCAGAGTTATCTGGGTTCAATCCCCACAAAGTCGGTGCAATTTTTCGGATTCTGGGAATCGCTTGACTGTCCATATTTTGGAGGAGATGTAAAACTGTCAGTCCTGTCTAACACAGATGTATTGGATACCAAAGATCCCTTCCCTCGGCATGAGAAGGGTTCGGCAAAATTCTCGGGTGAGTGAGGTGACAGAATTCCTCGGCGTGTCATTAGCCGAAAGGCCGAAATATAGCACGTTAAAGGATCGAACATTCTCGCTACTCGGAGCCAAGGCCAGGACGACTCTAGTGGCACGGTAATATCCTAAAAATAGTTGAAATTTAACTTACTCTGATTGATTTCTAAGTCATTATATACTTTTCTCTAGAGAAAGGAGGGACGCGGCCAATTTGGCCCACGTCTGTACTACCTTGATCTTTCAGGTCTAAACTTGTCAATTTTCGACATTATCTATCAATTATTCATATTAACTTCTAAACACATGGGTATTCACAATACCCATAGCTTCACCGGACTCGAACCGGCAGCCTCATGTGTGCAAAGTAAGAAAGCATGCGTTTTTTCCACCAGACCACATACGGTGAACAGACATTATATTTTTTATAGAAATAAACCTAATTTCAAATTTTTTTTTCGCTTTAAGAGTCAACACTAACTTATTTCAAAATATGGAGTTTGTGGGACAATATGTTCAAATACTCGTTCTCAAGCAAAAAATGGTGTTTAATAGATAAGTACATAATATATAATAAAAATATTTCAAAAATATTGAAAAGAAGCGTGAATTTGTCAACTGATAAAAATGAGGACCAAACTTAATTTCTAATTTTGTTTGATTTATGGGTGAACACTAACTTGATTCGAAATATGAGTTTTGTCTGACGTTAAGAATTCCTTACAATTATGATAGTCGGCGACTATCTTAGTAATAAAACAAATAATTTTGACAGGCAATATTTCGTAAACTATATGGTAAATAGTATGTAATTTAGGAATATGGCTAGCTTTAGTAGGTTCTCTTTGTTACGGAACAGCCCGACCTTTGGCTTTCTGCACAACGGAGTTACAAAAGGGGTCGACAATGCCGTGAATTGTTTCGAGAAAAGTATACAAAGGCTGAACTTCCACACCAATTGGCGGTGGTATTATCGTACCCCCAGATAAAACAAATAGCATTGAACACTAGTTGTTGATTGATTTGATGAAATGATATTGTCGATTTAAAACCAAATCAAAAATTCTTATGAACAAAAAAAAAATTCGAAATATACATCTTTCCCATACCAAATTGGTATTTTTGAAAAGAATATGGATATAATGAAGTGAACCATTTAATTGAACACGAAATATTTTTATTATACGATATGTGTGCAAAACGACATTACTTTTAACTCTTTATTTTATCATTCGAACGAGGGACTTATTATGGGAGGTCCACTCAGTTTTCTATTAGTAGCAATTTTCATGGATAACTTAGAGACTACAATACATAATAACCCTTCAGCTGAACAGTTTTCAATTATGGTTTCGGAATGTGGATGATATCGTTGTATGCTTTACTGGTATTATCCATCAACTAAATATATTCATTAACTTCATAAATTCAATTCTTCCAAAATGAAAAATCACTTCCGAATCAGAACAAACCGATTCAACTAACTTTTTAGATTTCAAGCATTATCGAACTGTATAATAGACATGATCTCTATATCTTCAGTAAATCATCTCGTACGGATACCGTAGTTCATAAAAGGTCGCTTCATTCTTTTCAAAATAAAATAGCAGCTTTTCACTGTATGGTCCACAGATTATTAAATGTTATTTAATCTTTCGGTAGTTTCGGTAAAGAAATAGAAATTTGTTTTATTAAACAAGAATCTCTAAATAATGGTCATAATCCAAATAGTATAACTGAATTACTTGACAAAAACTAAAACACAAGGAAATATAATTGGATAACTCAAAATCTAAACATCAACACAGATAGAGTAGCCTCATATACTTTGGGAAAGTTAGCCACAATGCCATAATTTAAAACTTTCACTGAAAAATTCAAATTGAAAAAGTCATTCCGAACCAATAATAATCTATCGAAATACATTAAAAATAGTAGAAGTAAAATAGATAAAAGAAAAAAATCTTGTTCATAAAAACTTAGCTGGGGTATGATAGTAAGATGTATATTCGTTGAAAAAAATTCAATTTTAGTGTCAATGAACCCCATTATAGTAGTTGAATCACAAAAAAACTTATTCATCTGATGAAAATCTTGATATTCATTTGAGCAAATCCCTTGAAATCAATAGTTAGAACTTCTGCAATATATTATGATAATTCCCTTGACTCATTTCGTGATGGAGCTGAGTGTTTCATGAAATACATTTGTGAATTTGCCACTTTCAGTTCAATGTTGTGATCATACACACAACCAAGTTTATATGAAATCGGTATTTCACATTATTGATTGTTTTTAGCCATGTACCTTTGACTACTTGTGAAGAATGAAGTTTTTTGTTGTAAAAAAACTGAATAGTATGATAAAAAATGTTGAATTATCACCAAATGCTCGAGATATTATACTCAGTCGTCACTGAGATTTGAAACTGTGAATTTCAGAATTTAAAAAGCCTTTAATCATAATTAAAAATGCCTTACGTGTGATTGTCCGATATGCAGAGAATAATTGCTATCGTTGAAGATGAAGTGTTACAGAGAGATATAGCGGCCACAATGGGGTATCACAGGGGTGATTTCAAAACCTACGTCCGATGCGTGGAGCTACAATCTCTGCAAAATAGGCTGAGAAAGAAGTCGTAGGAAGATCACTTTTGAAAAACAAGACCATTTTTTGTGCCAAATCGCAAGAAGAGACCCTAGTGCGTCGCACCCCATACTCCAAAGGAAATTTCTGGAAGAAACAGGCATCAGTGTATCCTTTGAAAAGACACGTCAAAGACTTCGTTCAAGGGGTTTATACAGCAGAAGACTCCTAAGAGTTCCAGAGCTAACCAGACAACAAAAAATTAATAGACTTAATGTTTGTTGTGTACCGAGCACCAAAATTGGAATATTGAGTATTCGCGAAATGTTCTTTTTTCGGATGAGACCAGAATAGGTGTTCGATCAGATGACCGCCGGATTCAGATTTTGAGGGGGCGTGGGAGACAAGCTAGACTCCGAGCAGCAAGGCAAATTCCGAAATGCCAAGGGGGCAGTATGATGTTTTGGGGTGGCATTATGCTGGGGAGCAAAACACATTTGATTTCGTTTCCTGCGAGTGTAACGGCTAGAAATTACGTGGACTCAGAGCTGGAGCCCATAGTAAGACTCTGGCGAGGTGCACACGGTGAGAATTTCACTTTTATGCGAGAAAGTGCTCCTCCGCATACCAGCAACTTAGTGCGACATTTATGAGGTAATCTAAAAACGAAAATTAGATCGCGCCAGGATAATCCAAGAACTTCACAACAGCTCATCCAAGCCGTCATAGAAGAGTGGCAGAATATCACCTCAGAGGAGGTCGGAAACCTAATCCAAAGCATGCCTAGACGGATTCAGGCTTATATCTGGGCAAGAGGAGGTAAAACAAGCTACTGAGGTCGAGAAAAAAAACACCTACTCCGTGAGAAAACAATTTTCATTTTTTTACTACATGCGGAAAGTCTCTAATTTTCTTTCATTTGTTTCTTTCTTAAAGTAAACCTTAATTTATTTCTTTTCTCAATTGAAATATCTCAAAAAGGATCAGTTCTAACAATCCTTCGCAATTTTCAAAATCACTGAGGTAATATACAAAATAACGTGATTCCATATGAATATGGTTGTGTGTATATTA
Source organism: Cryptolaemus montrouzieri (assembly GCA_013387265.2). Classification (NCBI taxonomy): domain Eukaryota; kingdom Metazoa; phylum Arthropoda; class Insecta; order Coleoptera; family Coccinellidae; genus Cryptolaemus; species Cryptolaemus montrouzieri. The sequence goes on along the minus strand of JABFTP020000185.1, from coordinate 45,605,492 downwards.
ATCGTTGTACGTTAGTTTAGTTTTTATGTTGTATTTGTCTCATGAAGGCGCACTGTCGACAAAACGTGTTACAAATATAGTAAATGAGTGAGAATCGAATTCTTTTCCATCCATCACTCATCAAAGCAAATAGCAATCAATAATTGTTATGATTCTAGTATGATAACATCGCGAACGAACAATTCAAGACTAATTTCAAGACATTTCGATGTTCATAATTCACAAATTTACCAACGATTTAACACCTTAGTGAATATATTAACTAGTTTTCACATTTTATTGACGGAAAATCATTTCATCCTAAACATATTTCCGAGAAGCGTTTTCGATTTAAAAAAATTCATTGTTGAATACATCCGAATCCAATGCAAGCCGTTGACGTTACAGTTGTAGCCACATGTTATCCCCTCGTTGATATAGACTACGTCCAAAATATGTTTTTGAGCCAACGAAATTATAAAACGCGAAACTGAATTATTCTAAGCGGCAATTTTCCCGGTTCGCGTTTCACCTGGATATACGTCCAATTTGTTCGAAGTAATTTAACAGGAATGGCAACGAGCAACCCCTATCTGGCCTATCTGACCTACCCTCGGAGCGAAGGTATCGAGGTCAAATATGATGGCACTGAAACTACGTGGGTGATCGCGAACTTTCAGCAAGCGGAAGATATTGAGGTTACTAGATTTGATTTAACTTCCTGTCTAGTTCGTTAGATCTGAGTATAGTAATTTTCTAAATTTGCGAAATCAGTTTCGTGAATACGATGTTATTTCAAGATTTAAAATGTTATTTGAAGCTTAATAAGATTTTATGATAAAGTAAATAATGCAGAAACTATTTTATTTCTAGGTTGGTAATACTGACATCTGAGCTAAATTTCATGTCAAGATAATCATTATTCATTATGTTTTCTAAACGACTAAAAATTTATTACAATTTCGACTTTACTGCGTAAAAAAGTACCATTGAATTTTGACTGTGGAATGAAATTAGACTGCGAAAAGGTCAAAATGCGTCGAAAGGTATCTGGTGATTTGATTATATTATAGAAAAATGTTAGAAAACGGTAGAAAGGTTTAAAAGAAGGTAAAGATATTCAGGAACGCATCAGAGGACAATCCAGATCTACTAATATGCAACACTCAAGCAAATGGAAGAGCAAAACTACCAATAAATAATATTTGAGCGTTATGCGTTATTTTCGCGAAGCTGTACGTAGAAAGAGTCTAGAATTATGGCAAACATTTCTAGGTTTTCTCAGGACACTCAAAAGACATAGTTTTGAATCGACTGAATCTGCGCGCGTTTTGAAAGTTATAGCTGAAAATGACTGATATGCAACGAGAATTGCAGAACATTTTGGCATAAGTGGATTGTATCGGACGGGGATGAGTTTGAAGGATACGAAATAGATTTAGATGAATAAAAAAAGAATTTTCTTTTTTCTTTTAATTTCACCATACCAAATGAATAAGTAATTTTATTTTATAACTCTTTATGGCAGGGGTCCTATAACATGAACTGCTGGCGATCTACCTCAATCTTTTTAGACTCCTTACGATCGACTCTGAAAGGCTGCAAGTATGTGTGATGCAGTGTTATCGTACATATATGATACCTCCTACCTACCTACCTAGATAGGGTGTACCGTAGCATATATGGACCTAACTTTCCGCACAATATACATTATTTTAGTCAAGGTTTGGGTTAGGTTTAGTTAGGTTCTTCTCCGAAATATCAATGAAAAAATTCAAGGTTATTCAAAATTGCGAGTTTATTAGTTAGTTCAAAACAAAAAAGTTACATATGAAGTCAAACTTAGCTAGGGAGTGACTTTAGATGTTGAAGCGTGGTACTGCATGTCCTCAGCATACTTTTCATAAGTTGGTACGTAACCACTGAGTGACATATGATTGTCAGTTAGTCGATTGCGATATTTTTACTTAATTATCTTCATTTCGGAAAATGCAGACTCGCGCAAGTAAGTTGACCCAAACCTTGTCGTCAGTTGAAGGGCGATTTGCCTTAAAAGCGGATATTAATCTTTAAATATAAAACACCAGAAATTTGTATCAGTTGCTGTAGCTTTGACATGTATATCTGATATAATCTGCACCAACTCATTTTCAACAGAACATGAGTTCATATTAAACTGACTTGCCATTTAAGTAGCTGATTCCTCAATGTTTTCACATGAAAATGGATAATTCATAAATGATGCTATATTTGCCAATTTACTGCAATCATAAAAACGCATTTCGAATTGTTCCAAAATATTTGATAATTCAGCCTCATATGTATCATAATAATTCAACGGAGAAATCCTTGCTTTCAAAGACGGAAAATGTTTCAGATCCTTTCTTATCAGTTGATCTTTCATAAGTTGCAATTTTGTTTTGAATGAGTTTACTGCGCTAATCATCTCAACAATAGTTTTTCTTTACCTTGAAGCTCCATGTTAATGGTGTTTAAGTGCCTTATGATGTCACTCAAGAATGCCAAATCAGTCAGCCTTTTTTCGTTTTTCAACATCTGAGTGTCATCATCTCTTTCGTCTAGAAAAGCTGTTATTTCGGGCAATAATTTTGGAAGCCTTTCTAGGAATTTTACGCCACACAACCACCTGACGTACGTGTGAAGGACTAAATCAGTGTGTTCAGCTGACTCCCTATTTTCCAGTTGCAACTCAAAGAGCCTCCGTTGCAAGTTAGGTGCACGGATGGAATTCACAATCTTTGTTTCAATGTCCATAATTTTCTCCGTGTTTAGAACTTTTATTCGAAAAACTTGTTGATGTATAATGCAACGGAATGAAAAAAATTAATCTTCTCTCAAACAAGATATCAAATCACGTACTTTTCGTTTTCTCAATTCACTCTGTGGCGTAAAATCAGTCGACCGTTTGAGCGCCCCTGTTTTATGGCATCCTCGATCCCCCTGTAATTTATCGTTCTAGATAGAAATACGTGCCTTAATTTATAGTAATCTATAAAAATTATTAAATGGGCATATTCCCATATCACTAAACATTATATGTATCTTAGTGTTTAAGAACAACTGATAGTAGAACGTTTTTGATTTTGTCAGAAAACACCACCTATTTTCAAAATTCTGGGTTACATCCAGAAGACATACAAATTTCAAATTTTATATTTAGTTGGTGACGAAAAAAATGTAATATAATCTAACCTTAAAACGGATTGAGGGTATATTGTTAGTACTAACAGCTTCAATTATTGTGGATGGTAAATTCTTGTCTCTGTACATGAAAATTTATTCACTAAATTTATTATTTTCCTAATTATATGTTCTGTAATAATTTGACATATGTGCAGCATTTTTTTTGCGTCAAAATGAAAAACTATTCAGACGATTATAATGACCCACGTTTACGTTAAAGCGTAGATTTCAACCTCATTATTATTATTGCGTAGTGTTAACAGAAATACAGAAGGAATGGATTGCAGCTGTCGACATCGATTTGCGATGTTCGTATATATATATATATATATATATATATATCAATTATTGATTATTATGTTTTTCATCCAAATTTATTGTATCGCCTTCAAGTAGGTCCCTTTATCAATAAAACATGTACCCAACGAAAAATCCAATCTCCAAAACATTTTTTAAACGTTTTTTCCGGAATCGTCTTCAGTTGTCTCCGCGAATTCTTTTTTATATCTTCTTTCGATTCAAAACGGGCACCTCGAACTGGTAGTTTGAGTTTTGAGAAAGAAAAGTCGGCCGGAGCAATATCAGGTGAATACGGTCGTTGTTTGATGGTATTTGTTGGCACAAGACTAATCATTCACAATCGTTCAGATTTCTTTCCACACATCTGGCCTTTTTTGACGAATTTGTTCTCTCAAACGCTGCATAATGCTCAGGTTAGATCTTCCACCACATCTCGACTGCTGTTGAATGCACTGTATCACCCATATGGAAGTGTCGATTCATCGTAAGCCTTGTGAAACTTTTTCAGCAATTCGGTATACGAATTGAGACGAATTATTTGTTCGATATTTTTATCCATTGTTAAAAATTCGAAAAAACACACTTGTGGGAACTGATAAAATCGAGCACTGTGAACAAACTAAATAACATATCGCGTACATATAGAAAATAGTTGCGCCAACTAAGATAAAACAAAAATTTTGACAATCGTTTCTATCATATTCTCGGTATTTTTGGACAGAATGTATAACAAACTTTTCCTACTATTCTACGCTGTACGCAAGAACTCATTTTAAATATATACCCTTACTTATATTTGTGTTTCTTACATTATTCAAAATATACTAATAACACATGAACAGTATTTCAGTATCTTTTGCTTCTTTGGAACTATATTTTATACATTGTAAAGCTGTGAATATTATAACTTGAAGAGCTTGAAGGACTGCTTGAAAATTGACATTCTTTTTCATATTTTGAAGGATTTCTCATTGTAAAGAAAGATTCAGGAAACAACTCGAACATATTTGATGATTGCAAGATATTTTGATTTTGGGTAAAACCCCTAACTACTAGTACATATTTTGACATTTAGCAAGGTTAGGTTAGGCTAGGTTAGATTTAGTAATGCACTGATGTCATTACTAAAATGCTTTTCTCAAAATACTCATTGATATTAACGTTCACAATTATTTAATTAACTTAGAGTAACTGATGATAGCTTTTTCTTTATGAGAAGTTCGTACTTGATGAAAATGGATATATATTTTTTATTAAATGAAACATGATCTTCAAATGTTCACTATATTCACAAACTAATGAAGCTTTTCACCACACTCTGGCTTCATCATATAAGTAGCATATTGAAAAGCATGAAGTACCTTATTTATTGTATTGCAAAAGGTAGGTACTCAGATGAATAATAGGAAAATTCAAACGGAGTTGCTTCTTCAAAAAGCAGAAGATTCAGTAATGGTGACAAATTCCGACTCAATTGACTACCAAGCAAATATTCGGAATTTTTCTTTCCATTGATTTCCAATGCTTTCCATAGTTTTAGTTTCAATCTATTACTTTCATCATGTGAAATATCATAATCATTAATATAAATTTTACAAGATCAAATTCTCATTATGCAAATCATCAGTTAGAATAATGCTATATTTTTAATAATACATTTGATATTTAACATAATAAAAATAATAGATTGAAACTAGTCCTATGGCAAGCATTGGAAATCAATGAAGAGAAAAATTCATGAAAGTTACGTAATAGTCAATTAGACTTCAATTCTTCACCATTACTGAATCTTTCCATTTTTTGAAAAAAGCAACCTCGTTTGGATTTACCTTTTATGGATTTTTTTTTAATTCAAGAACCTGCTTTTACCAATGTAACACATCCTTTTAAATGTATTACTTATGAGGTGAAGACACAGTGTGATGAAACGCGACATGAGTTTTTGAATACAATGAAAATTTGAACGTCATGACTTCATTTATTCAAAATATGACAAGCAAAAATTTTCCGCGATAAACTTCGCTTGTAGTGTACATATATAAACTTGGGACAAGAAGAATTATTCAGAAATCCGTAGATCAATCAATAATCCTTTCTGAAAGAGCTAGTTCCCAAATCTGCCCGCCATGCACGCAGCCCCCTAGATTTGAAAACTAGCTCTATCAGGAAGGATTATTCACAAACTTGGAAACTAGCTCTGTCAGGAAGGATTACACAGCTCTACAAAAAAAAAATTTATTGTTGCCCTGGATATCATCGCAAATTTTTATGTTTTCAAGTGCCCAGATTACGAATATATTCATGAAAGTTCTCAATGTGCTCGTATTTTCATGATTTTTGCATTTCTTATATTTTGAACAATTATAAGCTTGTTAGAAATAAAATTTAATTTTCCAGTCATGATTAGGCTTCTGCGCAACTTTTTCGCGCATACAAACATCACCTGATCCCCACTCTCAGACCCCTTGCTCCACAGAACAGCTGAGATCTCAGTTATTTGACAATATTGAAGTACATACACACGTAAATCTGGATAAAGTGTCATGGATTAATATTTTGTTTCAATTACTGAATGTCCATTCTTATATATTTGTCTTCTAGTCTAAAATATGAGTTCGTCACGAAGAAAGTGTAAATATTGTAGTGATTTATTTTGTTATATTTGCGGTGTTTATATACCAAAAAAACAAAAAAAAATATCACAGACTTTGTCAAGGAGACTTATGTTGAATATTTTGGTTTCAAAATGGACAAATTAGGTAAACCATGGGTTCCTAATAAAGTTTGTAAGTCCTGTGTTGAGTCTTTACGGTTGTGGAAAAAGGTGAACGTTCTGGATTAGACTTTGGTATTCCTATGATCTGGATGGAGCCTACGAATCATTTAGATGATTGTTACTTTTGCGTAGTAGATGTTAAAGGTTTTAATCGAAATCAAACGTGGAGATACCCAGACTTACAGTCTACGAAATGTCCGGTTCTACACAGTGAAAATCTCCCTCGGCCCATATACATTTCAAAAGTAATTCGCATGCCCTCAGAAACAATGATGTTACCAAATTCACAGAAATCGGGACCATCTACTAGTGGAAGTGAATGGGAAGGTGAAACATCTACGCCAAAGTTATTTTCTCAAAATGAACTCACTGATTTAATACGTGATCTCAATTTATCAAAACAAGGATCAGAACTGTTAGCCTCAAGATTGAAAGAAAAAAATTTATTGGCACCAACAGTAACAATTACAACATACAGAACGCGAGAAAAAGAGTTATTACAATTTTTTAGTGAAAATGAAGGATTAGTGTATTGTAATGATATCGCGAAGCTGCTTATAGACATGGGTTTAAAAGAGTACAAATCTACTGAATGGCGCCTTTTTATTGATAGTTGCAGAAGAAGTTTAAAATGCGTCTTATTGCACAATGGAAATAAATTTGCATCAATTCCAATTGCCCATTCAACGAAACTCAAAGAAGAATATGAAAATGTAAAATTAGTTTTAGAGAAATTAAATACTCTGAGCATCAATGGCCGATCTGTGTGGATTTAAAATGGTTAATTTTTACTTGGCCAACAAAGTGGATATACAAAATACCCTTGCTTTATTTGTATGTGGGATAGTAGAGCAAAGCAACTTCATTGGGAACAAGATGTTTGGCCTGTAAGAAATTCTTTAACTGTCGGTAAAGCCAACGTAATAAGGGAGCCGCTGGTGAGCAGAGACAAAATCATACTTCCTCCATTACATATTAAGTTAGGTATGATTAAGCAATTTGTAAAAGCGTTGAACAAAGACGGAAATTGTTTTAATTACATTTGCAGAAAATTTCCGAAGCTTAGTATGGAAAAATTGAAAGGTAGAATATTTGATGGTCCTCAAATACGGCAATTGATGAGAGACTCAGATTTTATCAAAGTTATGACCGTTCCGAAAAGTAAAGCTTGGAAAAGTTTTGTGTTGGTTGTCGAAAATTTCCTAGGTAACCATAAAGCAGCAAATTATGAAGAAATTGTGCAAAATATGCTGACAAACTTTCAGACTTTAGGAGCAAATATGAGTATTAAGTTACACTATCTCCGCAATCATCTAGATAAATTTCCGGATAATTTAGGAAATTATAGTGAGGAACAGGAAAGCGGTTTCATCAAGATCTAAAAGTGATGGAAGAAAGGTATCAAGGTCGATGGGATTGTCACATGATGGCAGATTACTGCTGGTCTTTGAAAAGAGATTGTCCCTGAAAAATTATAGAAGAAAAGCTCATAAAAGGCGTTTTATGGAAAAATGAAATATATTTTCGCCTTTTCCTCTTTATTTACTTCGATGTATCCGAATTTCTCAAAACATAACTGACATTATAAATATATCTGTTATTTTGTTTCTTGTTTTACGATTTTTGTTATGTAAAATGAAAATAAAGATTTAAAAAGAAATCAGAGCAAATCCTACAAAATCATTGATAGTTTCATGAATTGTGTGCATAAATAGACCCAAAATCATTTTTATATCTAGGGCAACAAAACCATTGTAGACCAGTGTTATTCATTGATCTACGGATTTCTGAATAATTCTCCTTGTCCCAAGTTTATATTGAAATATGACAGTATTCTATTTAATTTTTGCAGAATGCTGTTACTACTGGTTCTCTTCTGGCATTAGAATACATGGGCAAACACAATGGTGGAAAAGGGGGAATAGTGGTCAACATTGCTTCCATTCTCGGTCTTCAAGAGTTGTCTGGATGCCCAATCTATGTGGGAACTAAGCACTTTGTGCTAGGGATGACACGATCTTTCGGACAACCCTACTTCTATAATATGACCGGAGTGAAGTTTCTTACTATGTGTCCAGGGGTGACTAATACACCACTAATTTCTGACGCTTCTAAGTTCGCCTTGGGGAATTTCGAGGGACTGGGGGAACTGTTAGCAAAGGAACTAGCATCACTTCCCGATCAAGAGTAAGTACAGAAGAAATTAATGAAATAAATTTTCATCTTGTATTGAAAAAAATCATCTTTATTTTCTTCACGTAAATATTTTTCAAAATAACTTGAATGAGGACTGCCTATATCTACTTTTCGTTGTCTCTATCGAATATAAAAACATTGAGATATTTTTCATTTAGAATGTTGAACCATATCATGGACAAACTCAAAACAATTTTGGGAATAATCAAACTTTTATGCAAAAAGAAGTATGACAATTATTTTTATCAAGCGTACTGTATTTAATGAGACGAAGTTCTTTCATTTATTTATTTATTTATTCATTTATTGATACGAGCTCAACAGGATTACAGAGCCGAACGAGTATATACAAATTTGCTCAAACCTAAAAAACATTTAAAGAAAAACAATATTGACATAAAACGCATTGATAATGCAAACTGAAATAACAGAAATACACACCAAACAATGAATAAGCGGGTTATTTTTCCAAGTGATTGAGACCTTTGTACTAAAATAAAAGTGTAGGGCTCGCCCACCGAAGGGTCATTAGAAGCTTGAAGCCATATTAATACCTACAAAAATACTAACGAAATTCTCAACAGTGAAATTCTCGTTCTCGGATGAAATTCGATCCCCAAAGATTTGTTATATACCGACAATCAAAGCTCCGCACATCTGTCATTAAATACCTGCTCACATTCTTAGAAACCATGCTTGTTTAATTTTTCAACTCGTTATTTATCGCATTTGTTTTGGATTATTATACTTATAATTTACTACCGTGTTATGCTTTAAAATATTTCCTCTTGCAGAAATTCATGACTTTAAGATAACAGAAATGATTAATTCATTTCAACTCATACGCCTACGCAATCCTGGGACGATGCGAATGAGTTAATTTTCGCATTTTTTGCAGGTATAAATCAACGGTTTTGATATTTTTCCATTCACTCTGGATAAACGACATTACTTCTTGCAAAATTTCATGATGCTAAGTCATCACCATTATCGTATTCTGAAGACGTCGATGAAGCCAATCATTTCTCTGTCTTGCTATACTCTTTAACCACACAAAAGAACTATATCCCATGATTTCCCCGATATCTTGAAAGTATTGTGTTCTTGATCGCCCTCGGCCTTTTCTCACCCCTATTTTCTCTTCAAAGAAATTGCACAGAAATGAATTATGTCGGTTAGTGTGACCAATTAACTTTTCTCTTTTTTGATGCAATTGACTTCAGTCGACATCTCCTCTTCCTTCTTACCTTTTTGTAGCTCTTTCTCTCAATCCAAATTGTCTATTTTCAATCAAGAGGTATTTGTTAGACAGGAGTTGGTACTCATCAAGAAATAATTTCTATGCTGAAATCTTTCTCCTTATATAGCAGGAAGATTTATTGCCAGAGGTATCGGTGCTTCCAAGGCTCTAAGAAGTATATAGGAAATACTCTATAGCTTTTGATTTTCTTGCTATAGAAAAAATATGCAGCCGAATGTGACATCGATTGCCGTATTTCCGGTTTGCGTTTACTTAAATATTTGTTTTTTAACAGATAGAGAAGGTTGCAGATCTGATATTTGTGACAATTTGAATTCCCTACTCTTAGCATTTCTAACAGTCAATATTCGTACATTCTGTGGACAAACGGAAATCTGGCTTATCGTTAGTTATTGGTAAATTATGTTTGTGAGAAGATGAAATTTGTACGAATATAATCTTGTGAATTTTTAACCTGCATGAAACATTTGGTTTCTGTGAAATCTAAGAAATGATTTTCGTTTTTTCAATGCACTAATACGACAATCACTCAAAGACAAATTAATAGCTGAAAAATAACACAAATTATCATTCTCCATTTACCTCACCATTCAAGTTCAAGAAAAAATTAAATATCACAGTATTACTTATGACCCCCAAAGAAGTACTCTCTAGATGAATAACACGACTTGAAAAAACCGTTGTATATAAATGGTATAGTAATAATTGTCCCTGCTTTTTAAATAGGTTGAATTGGTCGTTCCATCAATATTAGAGTAGACGAGCATCAAAAAATCCGAAATATTCAAATAACATTCGGACATGTGCTTAGATTTCACAAAAACATAAATTTTACATTCAGGCAATTAAAGCACGAGATTAGATTTATTAGAATTCGTATAAATATCATCAACTCTCAAACATTATATACCAGTTACTAACGACCAGCTTAATGTCAGTTTATCCCTACTTCTCCCATCTGTTTATTAAGTTTATGTAACCTGGTGATGTTTTAATTTCCTTTCAGTTTTCGGAGTAAATACCGAAACATATTTCACACATATTTTTATTCATAAAATATTTCGAAACTTAAGCGTAGTGCTTTTCTTCAATTGTTTCATTATGTATTAAAAATATTTCAACAATTAATAAGTGAGACTTCTGTATCTATTGCAGCATATGTTTTGATTCTAGTGATGAGTGTCAAGCAGAATGAGACATAAACGGCCGGATTTTCCGATGGCCTTGATCGAACGGTTGGATTTTCTCGCAGATACAAGAAACTACCGACCTGATTATTCGTATCAATTTAATTTATCTGCCTTCATGTTTTTGAAACGACTGACAGACAGACAGAAGGATAGACGGACAACGAAATTATTCTGAAATATTAACGTTTTCTACGAGTCCCATTCAAGTGTCCACATTTTGTATTATCAAACTGTCTAAAACCGATTTAAATGAACTGCAATATAAAATAAGGAGAATAATTTGTGAGCATCGTAGACACCATTCACAGTAAACAATTGAGGCAGTTAGATCACCTAGACTGGCAGACCGTGGATTTGGACAATCTACATAATGACCAGATTAATAATTGATACAAAAAATGCAAATTCTTTTCCAAAGTTCTCGAGAAAGTTGAATTTTGCACCCTAATGGACAACTCGACATTTGCAGACATTCAGATTCAAATTATATCGTTGTTCCGGAATATTATAATATCCTCCCAATTTTTCTTTCATGAATAATTGTACTCAATTCACAAATTGAAAAAAATCTTCTTGATATCTCACTTAGAATTGAGTGATCAAGTTGTAAGGACTTACGTGAAATAACAAATCATGAAGTGGGCTTCTAAGAAATCCTGCTAGTTTAATTGTTTGATTGTAAAATTGGTATAAAGAACCACCATCAGCAGTAAGTTCCCCTCTTACTAGGTTTAAACACTTTTTGTTGATTCCTTCTCCGTTCAAATAGGGGTTTTTAGACAAAACGTATATCGAAACCCTTAACACATTTTGACATCAAGCCAACGCAGGCTTTCAGTTTTACACCGGAAAGTGTTAGGACGCCACCTACAAACCAAACTCGATTAAATGATCAATCGATATCTGGAGAAATGAAGGAAAGCGAGAATTTCTTACAAGCAAACAGAGTCTAAGTTCGTATCAATAACCAAGAAGAGGAAATGGAAACGTAGATTAAAACATCCTTCTGTTCTTTTTCGTGAAATTGATTCAAATGGGTAAAATTGTACGAGCGATCGAGAAGAAATATTTTCAAATCTTCTACTGAGAATAATTCAACGAATCTTCACTTTAGAAAGGCACACTTTTCTTTTTAATTGTTTTATTTTAAGTCACACACCTCTTGGGGAGTATTAGATACTACATATCACTACACAGTTAGTTAGGTATCAATTAATTACACAGATGATTCAATTATCAGATATAAACAATGAATAGTTTGGTTATTTTTATTTATCAGATCTTATCGCTAAGTCCACAATCCTGAAGAAACTCAACAGCTGAGGTACAACCAGTCGTAGTTCCCAAAAGAGACATCAAATGTCTGGTTATTCCCAGGCAGGAGCAGTCGTCGGTGAACTTCTGACATTCCAGAAGTATGTGATAGACACTCAAATCAGTCTGGCAGCTATGACATAATGGTTTCTCTTCTTTGGTGATGAGGTGAACATGGGTCATATTTGTATGTCCAATCCTTAACCTGTTTATTATGATTTGGTTTTTTTCTTGAGAAACGAACCGCTGGATTTCTGTCGTGGAAGCAGTTTCCTATACTTTTTTATATATATGTTCGCGTTTGAGAGCAAGTCTCTATTCCAGATGCATTCGATTTGTTTGCAAGCTTTACTCAACCAATCGCTGTTGTCGATTGGTACCTTAGCTGGAAGATACATATTTAAAGCATCTTTAGTTGCCCAGTAAGCTTCCTCGTTGCCAATGATACCACAATTGGCAGGAGTATATAATAGGACGATACAATTGGTAGTGCAGAACAGCTCATCTCTTATTATGTTGATCAGGGTGCTATTACTGCTTCCCTTTAAGGCCTTTAGACAAGATAACGAGTCAAAGCAGATAAGAGTACTTAGCGAATCTCTTTGCATAATAAGTTGAAGTGCCAAATAGATCGCAAAGGCTTCGGCAGATATAATGCTGTGATCATCAGGTTATCTTTTATAGTCAGTGTCATTCAGCATAGGGTTTCTAATGGCGTAACCAGATTTTCCATTTTGTACTGATCCGTCAGTGTCGATAATGGTAGAGTTTGCAAAATGATTTGAGATGTACTCATCTAAGCGATTTCTTATGTAAGCTGGAATTTTAGGTTTGATGCCAACAAAGACGAGGTCTATATTAGGAGAGAATTTACGATACGGGGGAATTATTGTGATATTATGTTCAAAGGAATTGAAGATGTTCTTATAATTTTCCAATGTTGAACTCGAATTCTAGACAGAGCTAATAACTGAATGTTTACGAAACTTCCCCTGGATCGAATTGAAAATAGTAGAGTTTTTAATACTTGGGTTGTTGGTTATTCTGGCAAAATGATTAAGAAGTAATTTCTGTCTTCGAACATATAGACGTATAACATCTAATTCCGCTAGCACTCCAGGTATGGGCATTATTATTTATTGTTTCTTATGATCGGAGTCTAGATTCAGTCGCTGAACCATAGACTATGCAACCGTAATCCAGTTTTCTTCTCACAAAAGTAGAGTACGTTTTTCTGGGAAGGTTTTGATCGGCACCCCAAGTTTTGTTATTTAGGACCTCAAAGTATTAATTCTTTTGCTGCAATCATGTTTCAATTTCCTTATATGGGTGCTCGAACTCATACATTTATCCCATGCTGAGTCTAGAAATTTTACCTTATCAGTATTCTTTACTAGCTTGTTGTTTATATATAAGCGTGGTATAGCGTTGCTGTTGCGCTTTTCGAAAAGTGTGATTACGGATTTGGTTTCAGATATTTTTATGCCTTTTATATTAAAGAAGTTTTCCAGGTTCGACAGGCAATTCTGAAGTATGATCTGGGAAGTATTCAAAATCACACCATATACTCCAATAGATCATCGGAAAATATTGTAGGAAATATAGGTTTCTTTATCAATCCTACTATTTCATTCATGGTTATCAAAAATAAGGTAACACTGAGAACAGAGCCTTGTGGTACCCCGTTATTTATACTAGTTTGTACTGAATAGAACCCATTGACCCTGACATTGATTGATCTTTTGTGTAGACAATTATGAATGAAGTGTAAAATGTTTCCCTTTATAACCATTTTGATAGATTGCTCCACTATTCTAAAGCACACTTTATTGAAATAACTACAGTCGTTTATGATCTAAGGATATAAATGGATATTTCACCAAATCGCTCAAACCAGACTGAACCTATATTCGATATGCGGATATTCAGAATCAAAAGCGATATACGTTTCAAGAATCACAGCAGATGTGTATTATCATCGCATGCAGTATTTCCATATGCTCACCCTGAATAATTATAACGTTGATACATTCATATCCATACATAATATTAGATGAAAACACCAGGCTTAAGTTTCGCAAGATTCAGAGGAAATTGAATGAAATGTTATTCATACCTGAGAAATATATGAGAGAAGTGGAAACTATCGGAAATCAATCTAGTCGTTAGTTGAATTGTAATGAATCTAATATTTGGCTTCTGTTACCTGAATGTAAAATTTGTGTTTCAATGAAATCTGAAATATGGCTCTCTTTTATAAAATGGCCTGAAAAATGAAATTGTTAATTTATCACCAACTATTGATGTTTTATTCTCGTTTAACCTAATATTGATGTATCGACCAGTTTGGCCTATATAAAAAGCAGTACAAATTGTATCGATTCCATTCTACTTTGATATGTGAAATAACTTAGCACTTATTGGTGGGATGAAATTATTGCAGCGATATTTTATTGTTTCGTGAACCTGAAGGGCGGGGTAAATCATGAGTAATAATTATTTGGGTTGTTTTTGAGCTATCAATTTATCTATGATATTTTTGTCGTAATTTGGCTTTGTTTTCAACATTCTAATTCCTTTTTCAAATTTGCCTCGTGAAAATAAAGCCTGAGTTATGTATGCTCAATTGTATGAAACGCAGATATTTTGGTGTTAAGCAGATAAGAGCTACTATTGTGTATTAAGGTAACAGTGAACCAAGATGACATTGTTATGTCAATTTACTCTCGCTTTTGGAAAATGGGATACAAGTCGAAACAAATGCCAAACATATTTTTATGATTTTATTTTGGTGAAACTAATGACTGGAGTTTCTTCTTCAATTGTTTAATTATGTAATGAAAATGTTTCACGAAGTGATTAGCGAAACTTCCATATTTGCAATAAATGATTATCAAAAAAAAATAGACCAACATTATACGTGATGAATTAAAATTGTTTTACATTCTCAATATTATTGTAGCATTAATGTTATGTATGCGGAAAATCATACACACACATCCGGTACTGACTACAGCATATTGAACAAATTAAATTTTAATGATAAGAACAATTCGGTTCTATTCATTAATGGTTTTGCGAATACACACAAAACCGCAATATTTCCATTGTGTATTCGTATCTTTGAATTTGTTAATTCATGATACCTCCATTCAAAACCGAATTGTTCTCGTTCCACAATTTAAGGAAGGAATTAGGCACAAGCCAATTACATTGGATTCCACTCTGACTAACACACAAATTGAAATATAGACCACTAATTCCTGCTGGACCTTTCGAGCATACGAACAACAAAGCTCTTTCCGAGTAGAATAATTAATGAAAAGCACTCGAAGTGCTTGAAACCGTATGAATTTCCAGTTGATTCACAGAATAAGAAATTGTTGTAGTGGGAATTGTAACAGATAATTTTAATTTCAATTATTTGATTTTAAACAGAAATAATTGGCAATTGATTTGTTGTTCCTCAATTATTCAAAACATTGCAATGATTGCAGAAATACAACCTGAATTGGAGAATGTGTATCGATTTACTGAGTTTAGAACGCAAATCTGAAGGGACTGCAGTGACTAGCAAAGTCGAGCGAACGTACATCCGTAGTATCCTTTCGTCAAACCTATTAACGTCATTTTTGACCCCTCCTATCAATTCGTTTTAGATAACGCTAGATGCATAAACTTTCAGTAAACGAGAGAACTTGCTGATACTAGCTACATCCACGGCGAAAACATAGGGATATTTGGTATTTACTCAACTACTGATATTGCGTGATGAAAAAGTTGATGAAAACGAAACGAGAAGCCATAGTATAATATATACACACAACCAAATTGATATGAAATCACTCGGTATTTCACATTATTGATTGTTTTTAACCATGGATCTCCGAGTACTTGTGAAGGATGAAGTTTTTTGTTGTAAAAGAACTGGATAGTATGATAAGAAATACTGAGTTATCACCACATATTCGGGAGATTGTACTCAGTCGTTACTGAGATTTGAAACTGTGAATTTCAAAATTCAAAAAAGCCTATAATCATTGAGAATTGAGAATGCCTTACGTGGGATTGTCTGATGTGCAGATGGGTCGAATAATTGCTCTCGTTGAAGCAGGCGTGACACAGACAGATATAGCGGCCACTAGGGGCTATCAATAGAAGTTATTCTCTGCAAAACAGGCCTAGAAGAAGTCGTAGGAGGATCACTTCTGAAGAATAAGACCGCTTTTTGTACCAAATTGCAAGAAAAAATCCTAGTGCGTCGCACCCCATACTCCAAAGGCAATTTCAGAAAGCAACAGGCATCAGTTTATCCGTCGAAACGATACGTCAAAGACTTCGTTCAAAGGGTTTATATAGTAGAAGGCCCTCAAGAGTTCCAGAGCTAACCTGGCAACAAAGAATCAATGGACTTAATTGGTATATCGAGCACAAAAATTTGAATGTTGAGAATTGGTGACATGTTCTTTTTTCTTTCCGGATGATACCAGAATTGGTGTTCAATCAGATGATCGCCGGATTCGGGTTTTAAGGGGGTCGTGGAAGACAAGCTAGACTCCGAGTGGCAAGACAAATTCCGAAATACCAAGAGGGCAGTGTGATGTTTTGGAGTGGTATTATGCTGGGAGGAAAAACAGATTTGATTTCGTTTCCTGCGAGTGTAACGGCTAGAAATAACGTGGACCTAGTGCTGGAGCACATAGTGAGACTCTGGCGATGTGCCCACGGTGAGAATTTCACTTTTATGCAAGATAATGCTCCTCCGCATACCATCAACCTCACGCGACATTATCTTCAAACAGAGGGAATCGCTATTTTAGACTGGCCAGCTAGCTCTCCAGACCTAAATCCTATTGAATATTTATGGCATAATCTCAAGAGGAAAATTAAATCTAGCCAGGATAATCCAAGAACCCCACAACAGCTCATCCAAGCCGCCACAGAGGACTGGCAGAATATCACACCAGAGGAGGTCAAAAAGCTAATCCAAAGCATGCCTTAACGGATTCAGGCTTGTATCAGAGCATGATTAGTTAATATGAGTTACTGAGGTCGAGAAGAAATCAATTTTCAATTTTCTACCACATGCGGAAAGAGTCTCTCATTTCCTTTTATTTGTTTCTTTCTTAAAATGAACCTTAATTCGCACAATCCTTCGAAAATTCTAATATCACTGAGGTAATATCGGGTGGTTCCATATAAATTTGGTTGTGTGTATAAGATGTAACAACGAAAATATGAGTGCTCTTCAACCCAGGAGAAGGCAGTGCCAGTGCGAAACGCAGAAAAAGGTCGATATTTTTTTCTAGGTGGTTGTTGATGCCGACTTTGAGCATGGAAATCAAACTGTTTGAGAAAGGTGACAGATCTTTAATACAGGTGCTAAATAAAGTAGGTAGTGCGCCGTCCACCACTGTTATTATTCGTTTCGATAGCATATGTGGCGAACAGCAGATTTCGCTCTCTCAACGACAACATAGGCCTGACGGCAGGGTGACACATTCCAAGCACACCAAGTATTCACATGAAGAATACTTTATGATTATCTCTTTTGAACCTTTTTTTCACGTTCATAATATTAGTTCTAACTTACTTGCTGCCCAATACAAACTCATCAATTCATTTCGCATCATCTGGGATGTTCTCTAAAAATTCAGGAAAATTTTTTTTTTACTTTATGATCAGTTTGAATATTATTTCTTCGAAACATTAAATTTGAGTAGATTTTCTTCAGTATTTCAACCCCTATTTCGCTTCATCGCCATAATGTCACTATCACGTGCAATAAATTGCGTAGGCTGGATGCTAACTTAAACAAATAAGTTGAATAATTTGGAAATGATTATTGTTAATATGCATGATGTCAATTTTTTCTTCAGAAGACCATGGTGGGGCCCCAAAAAGATGAAATTACTCAGATCGTTTAGAATGGGCTCTAAACCATGTGAAATGCGGACGTGAAGAATGGTCCAATGTTTAATTCCCAGATAAATCTCGATAAAAACTGAACTAAGGTTCTAGACGAGTGTGACTGTTGGGATTACCTCGCTATGAAGTCCTGGAAGTACACAGCTACACAGAAGGTACTGAGATGACTTGTGGTGGAATCTTTTTGAATCACAGAACTATTCTCGTGTTGATCAGATTCTTCAACCTTTTATGCCTGCGTATTGTACAGCAATTTGGGGAAAATTCCGATTCATATATGATAATATACCCCCTACACTTTACCTGCTATTTGGCCTAAAGATTATATTGAAAACCTTTTGAAAGGTTAAGAATGCTAAGAATATATATATTTCAAATATATATTGAATGGGACTTGAAGTTTCAAGCCAAAAATGGTTGTTTTTTTTACATTGCAAACAATGTTTCACCTTGGCCTACTCCGGTTGAACATGCTTGGAATTCATTGAGAAGAAGGTCAACATGATTTTCAAAATCGGATACAACAGTTGCTCTGACCTTGGACGAAAGGTATTAGGTTTGGTATCACTAAATCGAAATATCTGCTTCTCCTCAAGAAGAGTCAATTCAATTTTGGAAATATAGCTCGATAATGAATGGTTTGCAAATGTGGGACACCTTTCTTGGCCTCTATATTCGCCAAGTATTACACCTTAACAGTATAAGATATGAAAATCAGTGATTGAGACAGTGGTGCTCAATTTCGAACTGCTGGCGATCTACTTCAATATTTTTAGACTACTTACGATAGACTATGAGAGGCTGCAGGGTAGTCGTACATACAAGATACACCCTACCTACCTACCTACCTAAGTAGGGTGTACCGTAGCATATAAAGATATTAACTTTCCGCACAATAAACATTATTTTAGTCAAAGCTTAGGTTAGGTTTAGTTATGTTCTTCTCTATAATATCAATGAAAAAACTCATAGTTACATATACATATGGTGTTAAACTAAGGAGTGACTTTGAATATTGAAGCGTGGCACTGCATGTCCTCAGCATAATTTTCATAAGATGGTACGTAACCACTAAGTGCTAGTTGCAAACGTGACATATAATCGTCAGTTAGTCGATTGCGATATTTTCACTTAATTATCTCCATTTCAGAAAATACAGACTCGCTCAAGTAAGTTGACCCAAACATTGCCGTCAATTGAAGAGTGATTTGCCATAGATTCGGATATTTATCTTCAGATATAAAACAACAAAAATTTGTATTAGATGCTGTAGCTTTCAGGTGTCTATCTGATATAAACTGCACCAACTCATTTTCAACAGAACATGAGTTTCTATTAAACTGACTTGCTATTTAAGTTGCTCATTCCTCAGTGTTTTTACATGAAAAAGGATAACTCATAAATGTTGCTATATTTGCCAATTTAGTGCAATCATAAAAACGCATTTCGAATTGTCCCAAAATATTATATTATCATAATTCAACTGCGGAATCCTTTATTTCAAAGACGGAAAATGTTTCACATCCTTTCTTTTCAGTTGATCTATCATAAGTTACAATTTACTTTTGAATGCGTTTACTGTGCTAAACATCTCAATAATACTTTTCCCCTAGTTGAAGCTTCAAGTTAATGGTGTTTAAGTGAATTGTGATGTCGGTCCAAAATGCCAAATCAGTCAGCCATTTTTCGTTTTTCAACATCTGAGTGTCATCACCTCTTTCGTCTAGAAAAGCTGTTACTTCAGGCAATAATTCTTGAAACCTCTCTATGCTCAACCACCAGACGTCCGTGTGATGAACTAAATCAGTGTGTTCAGCTGACTCAATATCTTCCAACTGCAACTTAAAGAGCCGCCGTTGCAAGCTACATGCACGGATGGAATTCAAAATTTTTGTTGCAATGCCTATAATTTTCTTCGTGTTTAAAACTTTTGAACACATAACTCGTTGATGTATAATGCAATGGAATGAAAAAAATGAAGGGAAATCTTCATTAGCTCGACACAATGCCACAAAACCGTTTTTGCGTTCAGTCATTGCTGGTGCTCCATCGGTTGTAATGCACACTAATTTATATATCGGTAGCTTGTAGTTTATTACAAAATTGAAGAAAACCTCATATATATCTTCGCCATGAGTCTTTCCCTGCAGAGGAATGATTGTCAAAAATTCTTCCTTAGCCGACATGTCATTGAATACCATCCGAATAAAAATACACAGCTGACCAGTGTCTGTTATATCGGTGGATTCGTCAAACTGTGAGGAAAAGTATGTACATTTCATGGTATCATGTTTAAGTTTATCTGCGATGTTCTGACTCATGACTTCAATACGCCTTCTGACAGTCGGACGATATTACTGAAGTTCTCTAATAGCAGACATGATTTCTGTTTTATTTTCAAAATCTCCAAATAAAGTCTCACCTCCTTGAATAAATGCTACCTTCACAACCTATCCGTCTTCGAACGGTTTCTCGTTTTTCACCAATATATGAGATATTTTGAATGACGCAAAGACAGCAGCTTTTGATTGTTTGGCAGGTCAACATGGTTGGTTCTTTTTTCAAACAAGATTTCAGATCACGTACTTTTCGTTTTCTTAATTCACTATGTGGCGGAAAATCCTTTTCATTGTTTTCATGAACCGTTTTATGATTCCTTCCTAAGTTACCATGCTTAGGTATTGCAACTGATGCACGATAAATAAAACAAATGCGTTTATCCTTCACCATACAAAAAATTCTTTCTCCCAATCATTTTTAGAATAATATGTTCTAGATTTCTTCGCTGCACTCATTTTGTACTATTCAGTAATAAACTTTGTATCGACGTAGTATTACTTTCAAGTTATAATTCAGAATGATTCCAATTCCTTCAGGAGCAACATGAATATCGGCGTGAACGGAAGTCTCGAATGTTCCCGTTAAACGCGCCGCCCTAAATTTTTAGAAAAGTGGAAAGGATAAAAAGAGCGGCTTTTATTTGACAAGTACCGCGCGTTCCTTTGATAAAGCCGCCTTTTGCCGCAAGCAGAGTGTTATTTTATTATGTAATAAATTTTTATAGTTCAGTTACCTACTCATTAATTTATTATTTTTTTCTTCTCGAAAAGCACTCGCGATAGACAGGTCGATCACAATTGACCGTTTGAGCACCCCTGTATGAGATGCATTCTAATCACTTTCGCCGAAACATGTTTTTGAGGCAAGTCATGAAGAGTTTCTAAGAAGAATTCATAAATGTTCTGAACGAAACGGAAAAAATTTTGAGCATTTGTTTTAATAATTTGATTCGTAAGAAATTTTTGTTACTTAAAAAAGAATTTTATTTTTTGTCTCGAAATAACCTACTATTTATAATTGTATGATTTTTCAGGCCTGAAAACGTCGCTAGAGGAATGTACACTTTGATTACTCGAGGCGAAAACGGAAGTGTTTGGGTCTGTGAAGGGGGAAAGCCTATCTATGAAGTAGAAATTCCAGATCGTCGAACATTGAAGAAAAACTGATTCAAACTTGGACATAAATGTATTACTTTATTATCATCTAACCAGCTGAGAACCAACTGTATTTTTAGCCATATAAAGAATAAAATAATTCAAACTTTTCACACATGTATACCCCACACTTTAAAAGGCGAGTATGCTCAACTATGAAATGAAAAACGATTTGAAATTAATTTCGGAATATTTATTACATACTGCCAGAGAAAACCGGACAAATTTTTTCCGTTATAACTTTCGCAATTTTAGAGCTAGATCATTCGTTCTTGCTTCATTGAAAAGCCAAAGGACTAGATTTTTTAGAAATTGTATCGAAATTTCACTTTCGGTGAAATCCAATATGGCTGACTGATTCGAAAATGAGCAATATTTCAACATCGCTGGAACTTTTTTTTTTCACTAAAAAATTCGAATGGGGCATTCAGTCGATAATTCAGTATTTTTTTGAATAATTTGACATATTGGTATTGAAAATATTCCAAGATTTGGTGAAAAGTAGCGTGAAGAATGTTTTTCATTCTGGTTTTCAGCTGAAATCGACATATTTTCTTCACCTCATGGCGTTGGCACTCATGAAGTTGTTGTGTTTTTCATGGATGTTCTAAGAAGACAAAGAACCATACATTACTAAAACCAACCTAAAATTTGATTTCTGTTCGAATTCGAAATGGCCGAATTCCTAAAATATTAACAATTTTCCCCACACATTGAAGAATTTTTCGCGGTCGTAATGAATCAACTGCGTAATTCAATCACTAGATTGAACCTTTCCCTTCATTTATAGGGGTCCAACTCGGATATTGATTCAGAATTAAGCCAATTGTCGTCAATAATGTTTCTCTTCTACACCATCCCGTTGTGTCGATATCATCAAACCCGAACAATGACCCACAAATAGTCCCGATCCTTATCCGTGCGACTATTTTCTGTGGGGTCATTTAGAAGAAATGGTGCATAAAAATTATATTATTTTAAATAATTGTGAGGAGCTGACG
Source organism: Cryptolaemus montrouzieri (assembly GCA_013387265.2). Taxonomy (NCBI): domain Eukaryota; kingdom Metazoa; phylum Arthropoda; class Insecta; order Coleoptera; family Coccinellidae; genus Cryptolaemus; species Cryptolaemus montrouzieri. The sequence continues at coordinate 45,582,849 of JABFTP020000185.1, read as the reverse complement.
AAAAAAATTCAAGAATATTGAAACAATCTTTATCAAGAAGTAATTTCGATATCCATAGAGAGCTGGAGAAGAAGGATGCAGATGGTTGTGGATGTCAATGGAGGTCCTATTCCATTCTGAGTACTTGATTCTTTTCATTGATCGTTTTTACTGATGCGATTTGTTAAACAAAATCATGTCGCATTATTCTCGCAGATGTTTTTCACAGTTGGCTTCTCTGAGATATCTGGGAAACAGTCATCCTGGTCTTCTTCCTAATGACGCTGTTGTCCGAAATTTTTCTTCAAGATCATAGATTGTACGTACTTCTTCTGTAATTAGGGGCTGGAAATTGGCGTAATATTTGTCTAGCAGTATAGCTACGCACAAATAAAGATTTAATGAAAGGCTTATCCCCATTTGTTAAAACCATTGATAATAATTTCAAACGTCAAAACCAAGCAACACCAAGATAAAGTTCGAGTTCAAACCAGATGTCATATGAAACACGATGACATTTCCTTATATTTTTATTTTCATCTTTCTTTTGTTTATCATACAGTTAATGCATGCAGTCTATGTTCAGAGGTTTCACGACGGGAGGTGTATATGATAGTGCAGAAGAGAAACAATATTGACGACAATTGGCACAATTCTGGATCAATATTCGAGTACGACCCTTCGAAATGATGGGAAAGGTTCGATCTAGTGATTGAATTACGCAGTTGATTTATTACCACCGCGAAAAAATTTTCAATGCGGGCGGGAAAATTGTTAATATTTGAGGAAGTCGGACATTTTGAATTCGAACAGAAATCAAATTTTAGGTTGGTTTCAGTAAAATAAAGTTCTTTGTCTTCTTAGAACATCGACGAAAAACACACCAACTTCAAGAGTGCCAATGCCATGAGGTGAAAACAATATTTCGGCTGCAGATCAGAATGAAAAATATTCTTCAGCTACTTTTTTACAAGTTCCTGGAATATTTTCAAGATCAATATGTCAAATTGTTCAGAATTTTTCAGTGAACAAAAAACGTTCCAGCAATCTTGAAATATTGCTGATTTTTTAAGGAGTCAGCAATATTGAATTTCACCAGAAGTCAAATGTCGATACCATCTCTGAAAAACCTAGTCCAATGAAGCAGGAACGAATGATCTAGCTCAGAAATTGCGAAAGTTATAACGGAAAGAAAATTGACCGGTTTTCTCAATCGATAATGAATGTTGTCATTATTTTCACTTGGATGAAGAAAATATAATTTTTCTGAAATTTCAGTGAGTGAAGAAACCTTTGAAAGAAAAAATAGAAAGATCGTTTTGAAACAAACAAGTTATATCAATATCCAAAAAGTGTTACTATTCCAAAAAATTAACCGAATATGTCAAAGTCGATACTACCGATATGTCGGCCATAATGGAACTTCATTCAATTTTACAGTTTTTTTTCAATTTATTTCCTCTTTTTATTTACCTTTTCCATCAATTGTTCGAATTTAGTTGAGAAAATATTCATTGGCCCCATTATGACATCAGCGTAAACGTCATTAGCCCACGATCAAAAATCGAATTATATCTTGAACAATGTGCCTGCAACATTTTTATTGGTCTGTAACTTTCGAAAATATCTGAAAATTACCGTGACTTGGATTTTCAAATGATAACCCCATACTTTATTTTAATTTCGCCTACTTTTTCAAACTTGAGAACCTTCTGCGAATGAAGTATCATCTCAAATGCTGTAGCTTAATGGATTTTTATTAAATGATCGTGAACCAATATTTCCAATTCATCGATGAAGTTCGTAGAATAGACGATTGGGTTCGTGAAAAAATTTTTCTGTCCTAGAAATTGTTTTAATCATTATTTCAGTTCCGATAACTTACATTATTTCGTATTTTCAGTAAAAAAAGATTTAAAATGAAACGTAATAGAAGACTAACAAATCATGAAGTAAGCTCTGTGGCGAAATAACATTGTAAATCACAGAGCAATCTTTAGTGAATTGTAATGGATGTCATTTATAATTAGCAACGAGAAATTATGACATATTAGGTTTCAACCCGCTATTTCTTCGTTTCGAGTAATTTTCACGAATAATAAATAAGTAGGAAGTCGAAAATTAAGTGAATACATCAAAACAGTGCTCGAGCATGTCAAGTCTATCAGTAATGATAGAGTTTATCATACTCGAAAAAAGTTAGGTAAATATGGTGCATTTAGAAAAGCGAAAACTCTCAGGGGGAATTCGCTTTACAAACACGCAATTACAAGTCTTAGGTTTTTCAAAAGTTTAAGGACATACTAGTGTTTGATTTCTATCATAAATCTGTAAATAAAAATAGAACTGTGTGGAATCTAGTAAATACTATGACTGGTCGAAAACGTATGGAACAAAATTCTATTGCACTGGTTATTGATAATGTTACGCATAAGGATCCCAAGGATTTGGCTGAGATTTTCGCTAATCATTTCACTACAGATGCCGAATCTTCCCTCAACAGTTATTATAAAGACTCAATGTCATCCTCATGTACGACGTCACGTACGTTAGACACAACCTTTTCTTCCACTCAGTCCTGGAGCATGAAATCCATGATGTTATAAGATCACTCAAAAACAACAAAGGTTCTAGTGTTGATTTCATCTCAGCACGAATTCTGAAGATGATAGGTACCGATATCAGCCGATACTTCGCTCATGTTATTAACCTGTCAATTAGCACAGGCGTATTTCCTCGTATTCTGAAAAAGCAATCGTCATTCCTATTCATAAAAAGGATGATGTACACGATATCATGAACTATAGGCCTATATCTATCTTAAGTGTCTTTTCCAAGGTTTTGAAAGAATAGTGTTTGATAGAATGATGAAGTACCTAGATAAATTTCAAATACTTGATACTGCACAACATGGTTTCAGAACCGGCCGCTCGACTCAAACTGGAGCATTGCAGTTCGTGGAGTTCGTCTATCGTTGCCTTGATAATGGTCAATATGTTGCTGGATTGTTCTTTGACTTGTCTAAAGCGTTTGATAGTCTTGCTATCCAGTTTTAATTGGATGAATGTTATAATCTTGGATTCAGAGGCGTGTTCTTGAACTGGATTCGTAGTTATCTGGAGGACAGAACTGCCTCAATCAGGGTTCACGACTCGTTCTCAAATGAACAGTACTGTAAATTAGAGTACCCCAGGGTTCTGTCTTGGGGCCACTTCTATTTCTGTTATTCATCAACGATCTGCCACCAAATTTGAAAAAATATTCTACAGAAAATCTAATATTCGCAATTTAATATCAAAAATAATCTGGTTGATACTGTTCGCTGATGACTCTTCCATAGCTATTACTGCTGAGACTCTTGAGGAGCTTCAAAAGTTATGCGAGCTGCTGGTGGAGAGTTTCGTAGAATGGTGCCATTTTAATGCTATTATGATCAATGTCAACAAGACGGAATGCATTCACTTCACTCTGTCGTCTTGTGATCAGGGTAGCATAACAATAAGGTATTTAGATACAGTCATCTCTTCGAAGGACACCACTAAATTCCTCGGCGTTCACATCGATAGGAATCTGAAGTGGAGTGCACATATCGATGCGATTTGTAAGAGGCTGAATAGTTCCTATTATGCCCTAAATAGAATCAAGAGTTTACCACCTCTAAGTTCCCTTGTGAACGTTCATTACAGTTTGGTATATAGTCACCTGTCCTATAATATCTTACTGTGGGGAAATTCCTCAGACGTAGGTAGAGTTTTCATCATCCAGAAAAGAATTCTGCGAATGATGTTCGATACAGCTCCACAATCTTCATGTAGACCGTTGTTCCTGAAGAATGGTATCCTCACATTGGCGTCTATTTTCATTTTGAGATGCCTCGTTTATATTAAAGAGAATGAAAGTAACATGACTAAACTTTCTAACTTTCATTCCCACAATACTAGGAATAAGGAAACATTATGTATCCCTAAACACAGAACTTCTAGATTTGAAATGTCGCCCTGTACCAGGGTATCAGATTGTTCAATCATCTTCCACGGCATATACAGGGTCTAAGTGTAAATAGATTTAAGGTAGCAGTTAAGAATTTACTTTTAGCAAAATGTTTTTATACTGTGAATGAGTTTCTATGTGTTGATTTAGATAATGTCTAAATGTCTTTTCTATTGACCTGTCCTATACATACTTGTGATATCTTAAGGGATCAATAAATTATTATTATTATTATTATTATATATTTGGTCTGATGAGTGTACTCAACACAACAAACGAATCCATACAAAATAACAATACTAATTTTCAGCGTAGGCTCGGTGTAAATTTCTGGTGCGCCATTTATTCGAATCGCTTGAAAGGAGCAGATTTCATTGAGGAAAATGAAGGTATCAGAACAATGAGAATGTATTTCTCATTACAATATCACGATATTTCCTCAATGATTTTCCACCGGAAGAACGAAGCAATATCTACTTCCAACAATATGGTTGCTCCTCAAAACGTGTCTTTGAAAGTAAACTGGCTGAACAATAATTTTGGTGATAAATGGTTAGGGATAAACGGTTTTAGGTGACCAGTCCGCTTCCTAAATTTTACCCCTATTGATTTTTGGCTCTGGAGTTACGTACAGATCAAAAAATTTTTGGATGTGTTCAAAGAAGGAATAAAAACCGCTCTTTAGAAATTTCTCCAGATGCTGTTCTGGATGCTACACGTTTCGTATTCAAGAAATGACAATTGTGTATTCAATAGAATAGGGGACGTTTTGAACAATTTTTATGAAAAATATTTTGATACATTAGTAGTTGTTTATTTCGATGTTGTTTGTTTAATGAAACAGATGCCTCTACTTCTTGTTCATAATTACGAATTAAAGAATGAATGAATGACCGCATTATAGTTGTATTAAGATTTATCTGTACTTTTTAATGGTATCCCGCTACAGAGCTTATGTCACCATTCATTAAAATCTTCCGTTACGTTCTGAATTATTTTTACCGAAAAATATGGTTAGTCATCCGAACTATAATAATAACTAACCAAAACACTTTCTTGGCCAGATAAATTTTATCACAAACTCAGAAAGTCACCCATTTTACGAATTATATCGATGATTCGGAAATGTTAGTTTTCTTCCGAAATTTCTTGATAATTTCTTTTTTATCGGAGAATGCAGTGTTATAAGCGATACTTTTTAGCAGAATTTGCTTACACACAACCAAATTTATATAAAACCACTCGGTATTTCACATTATTAATTGTTTTAACCATGGATCTTTGTTTGTTTGTTTTTCCTTCAACGTGCTCTGTTTCTGCCTTTCGGCTAATGACACGCCGGGGAATTCTGTCACCTCACTAACCCGGGAATTTTGCCGAACCCCTCTCGTGTCGAGGGAAGGGATCTTTAATGTCCAACACATCTCTGTTAGACAGGACCGACAGCTTTACATCTCCTCCGAAAGATGGACACTCAAGCGATTCCCAGAATCCGAAAAATCGCACCGACTTTGTGGGGATTGAACCCAGGTAACTCGCCACCGAGCCGGCTACCATGGATCTTTCACTACTTGTGAAGAATGAAGTTTTTGTTGTAAAAAACTGAATAGTGTGATAAGAAATGTTGAATTATCACCACATGTTCGGAATATTGTATTCAGTCGTCACTAATATTTGAAACTGTGAATTTCAAAATTTAAAAAAGCCTATAATCATAATTGAAAATGCCTTACGTTGAATTGTCCGATGAGCAGAGGGGTCGAATAATTACATTCGTTGAAGAAGGGATGACACAGAGGGATATAGCGGCCGTTATGAGGGTATTACAGGGGGTGATTTCAAAATCCTACGCCCAATACGTGGAGCTACAATCTCTGCAAAATAGACCTAGAATAAGTCGTAGGGAGTTCACTGCTGAAGAACAATACCGGTTTTCGTGCCAAATTGGAAGAAGAGACTCTAGTGCGTCGCACCCCATACTCCAAAGGCAATTTCTGGAAGCAACAGGCATCAGTGTATCAGTCGAAACGATACGTCAAAGACTTCGTTCAAAGGGCTTAAACAACAGTGGGCCCATGAGAGTTCCAGAGCTAACCAAACAACAGAAAATTAACAGACTTAATTGGTGTATCTAGCACCAAAATTGGAATATTGAGAATTGGCGCAATTTTCGTTTTTCGTATGCGACCAGAATTGGTGTGCAATCAGATGACCGCCGGATTCGGGTTTTAAGGGGTCGTGAAAGACAATCTAGAGTCCGAGCAGCAAGACAAATTCCGAAATACCAAGGGGACAGTGTGATGTTTTGGGGTGGCATTATGCTGGGAGGAAAAAACAGATTTGATTTAATTTACTGCAAGTGTAACGGCTAGATATTACGTGGACCTAGTTCTGGAGCGAATAGTGAGACTCTAGCTAGGTGGTCACGGTGAAAATTTGACTTTTATGCAAGAAAAACTCCTTCGCATACCAGCAACCTCGCGCGACATTATCTTGAAACAGAGGGAATCGCTATTTTAGACTGGCCAGCTTGCTCTCCAGACCTAAATCCTATTGAAAATTTATGAGATAATCTCAAAAGGAAAATAAGATCTAGCCAGGATAATCCAAGAACCCATTAATAGCTCATCCAAGCCGCCACAGAAGAGTGGCAGAATATCACCCCAGAGGAGGTCGAAAACCTAATCCAGAGCATTCCTAGACGGATTCAGGCTTGTATTAGGACAGAAGGGGGTAACACAAGCTACTGAGGTCGAGAAAAAACACATTCTCCTTGAGCAAACAATTTTCAGCCAAGTGTATTTTCTGTGAACCCTCATTCAAAGCGTCCATATGATTTGTTGATCTACGGCGGTTTGGAAAGATCGTCAAACTGTCATGTAACGTCATTCATATAAATTTTTTGTAATCATCACACAAAATTATTTCATTCAAAATTTCGTAATGGTATTCCTTCAGTTGTTCAGAACTTCCCTCAAATCGACAAGATGGGCCCATCAGAATAAAATATTCAAACAGTGAGTGAAAAGTATTTGTTACATATTTCGTTAGTTCTAACTGTTTTCGTCGCATCAAGAAGATTAAACTCGAATGTGCGGCAAATTAACATATAACACATTTTTATCGTGGAAATATGGGAGATTCCTGTGGGATTACGAGTATATGAATTACGGCACGTACCTATTCACTGAAAATTAGGCATAAAGACACTTTGAACTTTAGGAATGAACATTAACATTGTATACTTTCTTCAGGGTGCAAAATAAGACTAAGTAGAATCTTAAGTACAAAGTACCAAATACGATGATCAGTCTCGTCAGAAAAATTAATAAAAATGAGTGTGAGAAATAGGGGTTGAAATTTTCGCATTGAATTGTAAGATGTAAGATGTGGCAATCTTGTTTAAGATCTTGAGTATGTTACAACAGAGAAAACATTGTATCGAAATTTTTAGATGAGCTAATTCTAATAATAAGGGATGAAGTGTTGTATGAAATTCGATCTGTTTTAAAGTTTGTCTTTTGTATGTTTGTTAGCCAATTACGCAGAAATATCTTAATGGATTTTGATGACATTTGGCATGTAGTTAGTTCTGTATGTCAGTAATAGTATATCCATCAGCATAAAGATCGCATAATTCGAATGAATTGTTGATGCTGAAGAGGTTTAGATAAAAACAACCAGAACATTTTCGATTTGTTAGTAAGATTTCGTGATATCATCAGAGGAATTCCTCCTGATATGATGTAATTTCTCATTCAACTGAAAGTAGAGGCAGTGGTTGAGCTGCTGGTGATTTTTATATTAAAACAGATGTGTTAACAATTCTTGGTCAAAACCAAAAATTAATTCGCTATTAATAGGAAAAAACTGAAATATTTCGCATCCTTAAAATTTTGTGTTCGAAAATGTGTTTGAAAACTACAAATACAATTTCGAGATACATTTTCAATCTGTAAATTTCTGAGATATAACGGAAGTGCAACCTCCTCATTCTTACTCCTAACTAAAAGAAATCTTATCGTATAAAAAATTCAGCTTTTCAAACATATATGGCTTTTCTGTGTTGAATTATTGAATGAATGAAGATTGATGAAAAAGCACTACTAGTTTTAAAAAATTGTCCTCTCATGCATAATCTGCATCTTCTTCTGACCGAATTCACAATTTTTAGTGAATTCCACGAATTTGGTCCTCCAACTTCTCTTGACCAAACCCCACATGGAAAACTCTGACATTCTGAGATCAGGGGATCTCTTGAGCCATAAAACGGGACCCTTTGTGCCTAACCAATGATCTCCCAGAATGTCGTTCAATTTTCGGAAGTGACGGAATTATGCACATGTGCGCCGTCCGGGTCAAACCAATTTGCTTCGAGGTCTGCAAGCGGAACATTTTCCAAATAATTCTCAACGAATTTGGTCAAAATATTCGAATACGTGTAAATGTTTACGAATTCTTCAAAAATATATGCTGCATTCATTTGTAGCCCAACAATTGCCAACCACGCATTGAAGCCAAGGCGACCATGACCTTTCACTCTTGGAATAAATGGTGACCAATAATGGAGATGATATCTATCAAGGAGTCCAAAACTACTTATCCTGACCTCATCGCTTCGAATAACGTTACTTGGAAAATCTGTATTCTCGAGACATTTCCTATCGAACCATCTAAAGAAATGAATTGGCCGCTCGAAATCCCCAGTAGAAAGCTGGTGATATAACTTCATTTTAGCTCTAGGATTTCCAATTACTGCTTCAACTAAATTCGTTTCAGTTTCTTCATTATTTCCTTTGGCATATACTTTGATCCACTGTTTTTGGAAAGATCTGTAGGTTCGAAAATTATTTTCCAATCTTCAGAAATAAGGGGTTTTCCGGCTGGTGTCGCTTTTGATGAAGATAAGCAGCAGCTTCACTAATATTTAAGATTTCAATGAAACAAGAAATCATAGCATACTTCTCATCATTTCTATATTTCATTTCGAAAAACCTCTAAAATACCACAAAGTCTTTCTAACAAAACGAAAATTCTGAAAATGGCGAGATAATAATTATTTCGAGATATCATAACGGGATTCGGTGATTCGGTTTGAAATGACTGTTTATTGTTTGTGAACACACTATAATAATATTACTGTCATATTATACATTTTTTCATATTTTCGAAAAGAAAAATATTCTCTACTCAACGCGACCAATTTCGCAGCAGTTTGCACAGAAGAAAACGAGTTTACTTTACAGCTCGAGAACCTTCACGTAACCGAATATCTTTCCATTCCAGAATGCTACTAAAAAGTGCCTAAAGATGTGAAAATATTTTTGAGTAATTTAATTAGTACGCAAGGTATGATCATTTCTTCGAATTCTGGCATTTGTCAATTAAAATAATAATGGGAACTAATATTATGAATATTAAGAGAACATATATATATTCCTCTCCTTTCAAAATATATATATATATATATATATATATATATATATATATATATATATATATATATATATATATATATATATATATATATATATATATATCTTTTGAAAGGAGAGGATTTACAAAAATTTGAATAATTGTATTTTGGTGTGAGAAAAAACACAAGTGTGAGCGTGTGAGCTCAGGAAATGTAACAGGGGAACCATAGATTTTGTATATGATTCAATAAACGAGTGAAAAAACCTGAGGAAAAAACTCGTTTCCCTGTCGCTATTGCACTAGCAATAGCTTGTCTGTTTATGTTGTGTTAGTGTCGTGTGTACAAAAAGAGTACCAAAGATTTTTCTGCTAAGCCGCTTCATTCTCTCTTGCATTCCATGATTTCCTAAACAAGGGTGAAAGGAAGGGGGTTTGGGACAGGAATCTGTAACAATTGAAAAAGAAAACCAACAGAAAAATATTTTAACAATCAAACTTTTTATATATCTAAACAAATCTAAAAAAAGGTTTTACAAAGTAAGCAAGGTCATGAAAAGGACTAAAGAGATAATGAAAAAAATACATAACCTGCGATATTTCCTCAAATTCCCCTCTGTTTGACCGAGAGAGCCCCGATGGCCAGGTTCAGTCTTCCAAGTGATGCCGATTATGATTTATAGATGTTTTAGAATCATTAGGGACCCAATAATCCGGGTTGACATCGCCCATATATTATTTCTTCGTGGTTAATTTAAAGAAAAATTTGCGAAAATATTTTGACAGTCGTTCGAAAAATATGGCAAATGTCATATATATTCTCTTACGAGAATATCACGTATATTAGGAATTCGTCACACCTATGCTGGTCATCTGTCTTCCTTGTGAGCGAATGCAGCCTCGGGTTAAAACTTGTGCACTTTAGATTGGGGGACAAAAGAATTATAATGTTCGATCTGTTTTCAAACTTAAATCAAAGAGAAAAAAGATAATCTGAACCAAATGAAGCGATGAGGGCGGTTTCTAAACGATATTACCTGAAATTTTGATGAAAATTGAAAGTATGGTTTATTGACGCATATTACTTCACGTAAACGAAGCATAACAATATTACTTCCTCGGGTAAGCTGCGATCTCAATAAGAAAGGAAGTTTGAGAAACCCATTTCGATGAAATTCAATTTCCATAGTTTCATTGTTCTTGACACATTTTCATCGGGAAAATATATCAAAGTGTCTTTTTAGATCTATTTCTGTTATTCGACTGTTTTTGAATACACAGTATCCCTTGTTTTTACAACTGGTACATACAGGAATAAATTAAAATGAAACTGTCTACAATGCACACAAATTCACGGAAAAGAATGGAAGCAACGAAATCGATTTAGTTCACAATGGATACAAATTACGACACATTTCACACGCGAAACGAAAAATTACTCTAAACGGTTTTCGTAAGATCGCTAAAAAATTGATTTTCATGGATACATGTACCTAGCGTTCGAAATAAGGGAGATATATGGTTACGCTTCAGTTGTCGTTATGCACCTGATAATCAATAAATAATAAATATAATAAAACCAATGGCCTTGTTGAGTCACACCTCGGAGAAAACACTAAAAAACTGGGTTTGGAGACCTCAATCATATCTGCAGCTCAGAAAGAAGTTGTGCTCGGCACCACTCGCGTTGTCCGAGGTTTCCTAAATGTTGAATAATATTATATAACGATGATCATCTTGGCGAGCAATCGCCCGATGGCTCATCTCCGCCTCCTGCACAGGCAAAAAATGAAAAATATATAAATATTATATATATATATATATATATATATATATATATATATATATATATATATATATATATATATATATATATATATATATATATATATAAAAATATAAATCCATTGCCAGGCAATGATTATAATCAAAACATATCCTGGAGTAATTATATATTAGGATAGATACAGGTTGAGCAACTGAAAGATAGGGTAGACTATTTCCCTGAGACTATTCAAGTTTCAGTAAAAAGGAACAGACCCATGCTTATCAATGGCAGTCATCATCAAGTACCATCCCCATTTCGAATTTCAACCCCTAGAGCAGGTTTGACAACCCTTGAAAATTTGGAAGAGGGTAGATGGGTCGCGTGATACCTCGAAAGAAAGGTATTATCTTTGTCTGCATCCACGTGAACGAATTTTCATTTTTGATTGAAAACTGTAGAAGATATAGAGTAAGCTACTGAAAAATTTCAAGGGTTGTCACCCCTGCTCCAGGGGTTGAAATTCGAGATGAGGATGGTACTTGATGATGATTGCCATTGATCAGCATGGATATGTTCCATTTTACCTCACTGAAACTTGAATAGTCTTAGGGAAATAGTCTTCCCTATCTTTCAGTTGCTCACCCTGTATCTTCTACAATTTTCAATTAAAAATGGAAATTCGTTCAAGGCGATTTAGACAAAAATACCACCTTTCTTCCTTTTGAGTCATCACCCGACCCACCTGTCCTATTAAAAATGTTCAAGGATTGCAACCTCCACTTGGGTTGATATTTCAGGCAAGTATAGTACCCCAAAAGATGTCCCCCTTGAAACAGAAATTGACATGTTTTTGCATTTTGATCAGAAATCTTGCTTTTTAATCTTGGTAGATATAGCCTCTGTTTAGTTTTCGTTGAAGCACCCTGTTTATGCTTTTGTAGTTATGGGATGAATATGTAAGATTGTGTCAGAACTAAATAGAACATTATATTTTCAACGTACGCCTTCTCTGTAAGGTGAAACATGACATCAAGCCATTCGAAATACGGTAAAAATACAAAACAAAACTGGCTTAAAATGAAAATATTGCCGTACGTTTCACTGAATGTATTGGATTCAATGTCCATACTTCCTATACAAGTTTCTGTTGGGGAATAATTATAATAATTAGTTTATCTCAAATAAAATTAATTCTTTTCTTGATGAGCCGATTAGGTTAATCCATAATAAATGATGTCTTTCTCCGAATACTACAAGAATATCTTTATTAGCTCGTTTAAGATCGTTTCAAGTGTCTTAGACCGCTTTAAGTTGAATGAGTTAGATAAGACTTGTTGATTCAGAATAATGAATGCTAATCAGTTATCGTAGCTTCCAGATCTTACCTAACGATTGTTTCAATTTCATTCTTGATCCAACACATCAACTGACAAATTTATAACCAGGAGGTAGTCACAAATTTTCATTTTTTTTGTATGGATAGGATCACATTATAGGTACCTGACGTATTTTTTCCTTTCAATGTTATGTTGTTTTTGTATACTTAGGCGTTAGGCGTTACTATACGGTAGTTAAGCATGATTAAAACACAAACGGAGTTTTTTACTATATTTCAAGGAATCTCATCAATTACAACTTGCCAAATTATCGCTGTGTGTGTAGACACAATGAAAAATTTTTATTCAAGGAACAATATTCAACCAATATTCAGCAGTGGTACAGCTCATTCGAATGTCATGAATAGGAGCAATAGACTTCAGTTTCCGTCTCATTTTACCTCTTCAGTATTGGATACCCATTCACAACATCAGACCAGACTGCCACCTACTCATCTCAATCCGTTGAGCGTAACAAAACAACCTGACACAAAGGCCACTCACCATCGCCACTGGGAAACCACGAAAGAAAAGGGTAGATGAAACAGAAAATATCAAGAAGTCACATTTGTTCGACTATTTACCGCAACGATACACACCGTGTCAGTAAGAAAGCGATCTGTCGAAAGATTAACGCGCCTTATTCATATCTAGTTGTCAACCAGGCATACACAACAATCTAATCAATTACAACTTGCTACAATATTCAACCTTCCGTAGAAGGTTCCCTTCAAGGAGGGATATTCAACATTCCACAGAAGGTTGAATATTCTTCTTGATAAAAATTCTTCACTATGTTTTTAAAACCAACAGATGAATTAAATAAATAGATCACTGCTACAACTATTTGAACTCCCTTTCGCCATAGGACAGTATGAAAACCAAGTACAAAGGTCTTTATTCGGATTTGGAATAATCAGATATTAGGACTCTATTTAAAAACTATTGTAAGGGAGTTACTTCTTGAAACGAAGGGAATCTTTATAGGATCACTTGCTTGAAAATTTGTCTGTCTGTGTTGGTTAATACACATTTCCATATGTGCAGGTAAAGAGTTAATTGTAATGAATATTCAGGCCGGTAATATCTTGCAACACTATTCCAAAATATATCTATTTATATCGCATTTTGCGGCATATTTCGACACTGTTAAGAGAATCAAAACCTACACAGCTCTTCTAGTGAATTTAGAAACAAGAAATTTGAGGAGACATATCTTCTTAAAAAACAGATGTAGGATGAAATCCAAAACTCGAAATTTGTAGTTGCATCATGAAGAAGAAATATTTTTCTTTTGATGAATATATTCATATTTCTCTAGAAAATGCTTAAAGGTATTGTTATTAAAATGAGTCCTGAAACTAAGGTAGAGTAGTGTCTTGTATAAAAATATAAGAAATAATACGTAAATTGATTCGAACCTTCTTTCATCATCATGAAATATATATGAACAGGTCGTTATTTGTAATTGGAAAATCCAGATATAAGGTATTCAGTTCACAATCTATTGAATACATCGAAAATTTGGGTTGTACATAGATCAGCCTGGTCGTTCATCATCTGAAAGTTTTAATTAAAAAGCAAGAATATCAACTGATTGAATTTCTTACCCTTCGAAGCAATGTGTAGAACTATCAATTCATCAATACGATGGAAATAGTGGCCTATTTGGATGTATCGGTTGGCTAATGTTGAATCTTATTTATTTTTAATGAAGTTTGATGTTCTTTATATATAATTTTGAAGGAATAACTAACCTAACCTATATAGTAATCAATGCAGTTTTGGCGCTTGATTGATTCCAGAAATTTTCAAACAACTTTGAAAAAAAGATGCTAGTTTGAGTCTATAAGCAAAAATGAATTCGTTACGTATAAATACGTGAGGCATTAATTTTTATATTCACAATATTTCACATAGCTGTAGTACTATGAGGAAATCTGCCCACCCTGTACACTATAATTATTATTAAAATTTTAACCATATCAGCAAAAGAAAAACTATGATTGATTTACATGGCATCAAATGATTGAACACATTACTATCAGATAAACACCTTGCTTTAAAGAACCAGAAATTGAGTCAGAACAAATGTATTAATTTATTGCTTTTATTTTATTCATAGTCTGAAAGAAATTGTCCTCAAATGAGAAATAATTGCAATTTAAATGAAACAATAAATGTCTTTTAAAATGTTAAATTGTGAAAAGGTTTTCAAAAGACATTACAACAAAAGCTATTTTCCCCATCGTTTAAAACCTCAAATGGAGTGAATTTATGATTTATGCACGCAGGCACTTATTACCCTTGGAATGTTTCCCTTCAGAAACAAAAATTGATTATATGATAATACTACAAGAATATCTCAATTAGTTCGTCTAAGATTGTTTGAACTCTCTTAAACAGCTTTAAGTTGAATTAGTTAGTGAGACTTGTTGATTCCAGAATAATTAATGCTAATCAGTTTAATTCCAGTTATCGTAACTTCCAGATATTACCTAACGATTATTTCAATTTCATTCTTGATCTAACGCATCAACTGACAAATTTTTAACCAGGAGGGAATCGCAAATTTCCATTCTTTTCTGTATGGATAGCATCACATTAAAGATACCTGACGTATTTTTCTCCATTCAATATTATGTTAATTTTGTAAATTAACGCGTTATGCATTACCATTCGGTAGTTAAGCATGATTAAAACACAAATGGAGTATTTTACTATGTTCTAAGAATCTCATCAATAACTACTCGCCAAATTATCGCTGTGAGTGCAGATACATTGAAGAATTTTCATTTAAGGAACAGCAGTGGTACAGCTCGATCGAATGTCATGAATAGGAGCAATAGACTGCAGTTTCGATCTCATTTGACCTCTTTAGTATTGGATACCCATTCACAACATCAGGCCAGACTGCCACCTATTCAATTTAACCCGTTGAGCTTAACAAAACGCCCTCCAACGAAATGGCCCAGAGGCCACTCACTATCACAACCAAGAAACCACGAAAATAAAGGGTAGATAAAACAGAAAACATCAAGAAGTCACACTTGTTCGACTATTCACCGCAACGATACATACCGTGTCAGCAAGGTAGCGATCTGTCGAAAGATTAACGCTCCTTATTCATATCTCGTTGTCAACTAGGCATACACAACAATCTCATTAATTACTACTTACAACAATATTCAACGTTCTGTAGAAGGTCCCCTTCAGGAAGGGATGATCAACATTCTACAGAAGATTGAATATTCTTCCTTGAATCAAAATTCTTCACTATGTTTTTGAAACCAACAGATCAATTCAATTAATAGATTACTGCTACAACTATTTTGAACTCCCTTTCATCATAGGACAGTATGTCTTCATTCGGATTTGGAATAATCAGATATTAGGACTATATTTAAAAACTAATGTAAGGGAGCTACTTTTTGAAAAAAGAGGAACCTTTATAGGATCACTCCGTTGGCAATTTGTCTGTCTGTGTTGGTTAATATACTTTCCTCAGGGATATGTGCAGATATAGAGTTGATTGTGATGAATACCCAGGTCGGTAATATTTTGCAACACTATTCGAAAATATATCTATTTATATTGCTTTTTGCGGCATATTTCGAAACTTTTAAGAGAATCAAAACCTACAGAGCTCTTCTAGTAAATTTAGAAACAAGAAATTTGGCGAGATACATTGTTTAAAAAACAGATGTAGGACGAAATCCAAATACTCGAAATTTGTAGTTGCATCATGAGAACGAAATATTTTCTTTTGATGAATATATTCATACTTCTCTAGAAAAGGCGTAAAGATATTGATATTAAAATGAGTCCTGAAATTAAGGTAGAGTAGTGTCTGGTATAAAAATATAAAAAATAACATCATCATGAAATATATATAAACAGGTCGTTATTTGGATTTGGAAAATCCAGATATACGGTATTCAGTTCAAAATCTATTGAATACAACGAAAATTTGGATTGTACATAGATCAGCGTGGTTGTTCATTAATTAATTGATTAATAATAAATAATAATAATTTAATTAAAATGTAAAAATATGAACTGAATGAATGTTTTACCCTTTGGGGCAATGTGTAAAACTATCAATTCATCAATACTAGTGAAATTGCATTTTGGATGCATTGGTTGGCTAATGTTTAATCTTGTTTATTTTCAATAAAGTTTGATGTTCTCTATATCTAATTTTGAAGGAATGACTAACCTAACCTATATAGTAATCAATGGAGTCTTGGCGCTTGATTGATTCCAAAAATTTTCCAAACAACTCGGGGTTTAATTTTCCTATATTCACAATATTCCACATAGCTGCAGTACTTTAACAAAATCTGTCCCCCCTGTACACTCTAATTATTTTTGAAATTTCGACCATATCAGCAAAGAAGAAACTTAATGATTGATTTACAAGACATCAAATGATTGAACGCCTTGCTTTAACGAACCAGAAAATGAGTCAAAACAAATGTATTCATTTTTTTACTTATTCATTGTCTTGAAGAAATTTTTTCTCAAATGAGAAATAATTGCAATTCAAATGAAACAATAAATGTTCTTTAATAATGTTTATATGTGAAAAGGCTTTTAAAAGACATAAAAACAAAAGCTTCTTTCCCCATCGTCTGAATCCTCAAATAGAGCGAATTTAATGATTTATGCACGCACGGACTTATTAGCACCGAAAGGTTTCCCTGCAAAAACAAAAATTGATTTGTTTCCATAATTTCAATAGTCTTGAAAATAGCCAAAATGTTGAAGATTTTTCCTGAGAAAGTTTCGTCAAAATTACTTTCCATATACAACGTTGTAGGGAGGCTTCATTCAGCACTGAAATGAGACTTTTGCCCTATTTGAACTCGAAGCGCATTTTCTTGTGGGTTGTTGTTGTTAGAGCCAAGAAAATACGACAATAGAAGCCCCCCTTAAAATCATTCGGCGAGATACGAGATACACAGGCTGGTTGGATTGAGATGGAACACCATTTATAAAAAGGAATGAGTTCCCACCACATATAAAAGAATGCCAAGTCTTGCAACGCATGTAACATTTTAAAATCGATAGGTTAAACCAGGTTTTCAAATACAATAATGTCAAAGTTCAAAGTGCAATATTGTATCAACATGAAAACTTCACCTCTGTAATGAATAGTGGGGATGTCATGTAACTTTGAATTATCCATTCAGTGAATCTTATGCTGTTAATATATTACCGAATTATTATAGTAGATGCTCATTTTATTCCAATGGTTTTTGTTGAAAATTTTTTAGGTTATCAGAATAAATTGTCAATGAACTCCAGTATTGCTGCGATGTTGTCGGTGGAAATAAAGATATTTTGAATGCTCATTTTAATTTTGAATATTCATGTGCGGTCGATTTTCCGTTGTTATTAAAATTGAATAGTTTGCTAATTGTCATTAATTAACTGATGCAGTGAAGTCTAGGATTAGGATTGCAAGTTAGGAGATTTTCATTAGTTCTGGTTAACCGAGAGAATTTATGGATCCACAATGACAAGATTTAGATTCGATGTCCGACGAAAACTTGGCAACACTTGAAAGTAAAAGATTTTAAGGTCATAATTTCACTTTTAAGAAAGAAAAGACTTCGAGAGAATAAGGTGCTGTTCTAAGTTTTATGGTCTTCAAAGTATTCATCCTCACAAATGTATAAAAGAGTTTGGATTGTTAGATAGTATCTATCTGGAAATTTATATTTTCCTGAAGTGAATTACTGGAATAAGAATACTTCATTTCAATTTTTCGAATTTCGAAAAATATGTATAATACGGATTTGATTAGCATTTTAATCTTCGGGAAACACGTTTCTTCCGTCATATATATTTGGGTTACAGATAATCCATTAATAGACTAATTCAAATATTTTCTGGTCAATTTTTATTTTGTGGTATTATCGCAAATTTTCTCTCAGATTTAGAGGCTGGAAATAGGAATAAGAAGAATAGCAATATAAGCTAGCATTTAGATAACAATTGAATTGGAGATATAGGATTTGATTCAAGCTTTTTTTTGACCTATTCCTCCAAATTCCTTCATCCATCATACGGTGCGATCTCCAGAATCATTTTTATTCTATTACCTTTATATATTTTCATTCACATATTAATATGACAAATACATATTTTCTGCCTGGTACAAACATCCAAGATTTGATTTATTAATATTAACATTAGCAGTCACCTACCTGTTGATTGTTTCTTCTAGATTTTCAATTTATATTGAAATAGTGAATTTTTGAAAACGGGGGTCACTAGTAGTATGACCATTTTCCACGTCGTTAATCAAAAGTAATGGCGCAGAAGACCAATAGCTTGAATAGTTATATCTCATACCTTCTCCACATGAGTTCAGCTGGTGGCACATATAATTTCATTACATACTAGTAGTCGATTGATCTCAAGTAGTTCATTTCGTTTCCTGTACATTTGTTGAATTGGGTGGGGTAACCCCGTTATCCGTAGTAAATCTATCGCAAGAAGTTGTTAGATATTATATACACTAAATCAAATTAGTTATTTCAATTAGTATTTATGGAAGCTCCGAACGTATTAAATTTTAATCAATTAGTTATATTCCTATACTGAGAATGACTCTTTCAAAGTTACGTTTCTCAGAGACGGATCAAGAAAATATTTTAGGGGGTGAGGAGTTCCAAATACGAAATTGAAGGTAACCTCTCCCAACAATTAAAAAAAAAACCAATACGAAATTTCTTTCCTTTTAAATATAGATATTTCTGGGAAAGGGTCCAGACTCTTCATACTAGCCCCTAAATTCGTCACTGTCCCTCTGGCAACATAATCTACTATTCAAAATGTTTCTCAAGAGTACTGTCTAGACTTGCTTGCGAATAAAAACTCTCATATTCTCATTGTGATTATGTCACCGCAGAATTGCCAAGTCATTTTATTTATTGTACCGAATTTAATGGCATGAATTCAGTAGAACACGAGGCCATATTTTTCACGTAAATTCTTTTTTCATTCAGTTATGCTTTGCATGTAATTTCGTAATGGAGTGAAGGTATTGAGAAAAACTCCCAAATTTCGTTTTTCAAATGGCATGCTATATCCTGAGACATCTTGTTGAAAAGGTAAGAAATATAATGGGATATACATTTTGATATAATATTACAAATTTATATCTTAATTCCAAATAAACTGACCAAGAAATTGATGAACAAGATTGAAAATTTAAATTTATTCCGAAGAAGTTTATATATTTGGAAGAACTATTATCTAGTATTCCACCAACACTAGGGGATTCTTGAGGGCAATCGAAATGAAGATGGTACTCAGAGAAATTAGAAGAAAAAAGTAATAATGAAAAATGTAAAATTTTTGAGAAAATCAAAGTCCCCAAAAAACTGTTGATGACGGTTATTTCCACCCCCGACGAGAATTACTGCATGATAACTACGGTTCATACTCAGAATGAATGACCATATAGCATTCTGATCAATTTCGTTCCAAATTTCGATCAGTCTGTTCTGAACCTCTTTCACTGTAGTTGACTGGTTTCAATAGCTTCATAATTTCCTACTGAGAATGACACAGACATGTTCGATCGGATTAAGGGCTGGACATATGTGTAGGCCACTCTATTGAGGTGATTTCGTGATCGTGAAGGTAGTTCCTAACGATTTGAGCGTGGTGAGGTCAGGCGTTATCATGCACAGACAAAAAGTTTCCACCTCAAGTATAATATATTCTTCTAAAATATCCGTAACGACCTCTGAGCATTCAGGATTCCATTATTTATGATGACGAGATCAGTGCAGGCGTTCCATGAAAATTATTGAACCTCCACCAAAATCGTAGCTAGGTAAAAAGTTGCGCTCGGTATATCTTCCAAGGTCGGTATATCTACACAAGGTCGATCACAATGAAAAAGACAAAATCTTGTTTCTCATGTGAACGAAACTCCTCCCGGTCAACTTCTAACCAATTGGTATGTTCCCTGCAAAATTCAATCGGGTTCTTCCATGTGCTGCGAGCCGAGCCTCAAGCTGCGAAACGAGTCCTCAAATCAAATTTCTTGAGACGTTGTCGTATCGTTTCAGTACTAATTTGCACTCAACTGTTCGGTCGAAGCAGCATTTGAAGCTGCCTAGTAGTAGGGAATCGTTGTCTCAACGAGGAAATTTTTAAATAATGGTTATGTATCGCCGCTTTTGCTTGAGACCGTCTTTGCCCAGATCTCCTTTCATGACTACCAGTCTCTCTCAAATTGCGAATCATTTTGGAAATCGTAGCCTTAAGCCTGTTCGGGTTTCCAACTAAGTCCAACTAAGGTCATCTAACACCATTGCTTCAGCATATTCTACCGGGGTCCAATTTTTCAAGCAGAACAAACATAACTCTCAAACAGTGATCAAAAACTGGTGTTATCAATATGTGATGGTTTCTTGCAAAACCCCGATTCATTTCTTTCATTTTATTTTTCATGACGGGAAATATGTGCCAAGAGAAAAGAGCAAATTTTGTTAGCATATGTCTAGCCATATCCAAAGAAAAGCATGTGTTAATAATGAATTGCTTAAGAAAAGAGAAATTTTCAAATATTGAAATTGTACATCTACATGCGTAGTGTAAATCGACATGAAAGTTAACGTATAAAAGATTCAAAGTGGGTTCCATTCACGTCCTAGGTAGTGTCCTACGCGACGATACAAACTATTTTCTACATTTCAGAATATTTCTGATGACATCTGCCTAATTACGTACGCTATACGATCTTTATTACATTTCCGATAGTCCCATAAAAAAGTCGAATGGCTTAAGATTCAGCGATCTGGGTGGCCACTTAATAGGTTATCTTCTAATGCACCTTATCGATGTATCCGCGCATATTAAGGATGTTTCAAGGGTGGAGGTGCTCCATATTGACGAAACAAAATTGAAGATAAATCAGGATGGGTTTCGCAAAATCTAACCGAACAACCGTAGCTTGAGGTTTGGTTTTGTCGCCTAACCAAGCATTTTGAAATTAGAATTCGGTTGAATGCATTTTTTTCTGGGAAGAAATTTAATAATTCTATCACACTGTGAATGGTGTCATTTGAAATATCACCGGGGATTCAATAAAGATAAACGATACTATTTTATCAAGTTATTAATCTATAACACAAAGGTCCTAATTATCGGTAAAAATAATGAACAAAATATGGTTTTTCAAAGTAGACGGTGAGTTTTAATTTTAACTAGGACACTATCAAGAAATAATTTCAAAGTGATCAATGTTTTAATTTGAATTAATTTTTATGAACTTCTTAGATAATTAAAAAAGTTCTTTATATAGCAGATTACGGGTTGTAACATGGCATATAATGCTATTTGAAATGGAAAACTTAGTAGATGTTGCCATTCCTATATTGTCCAAGAAAAACGAAATTGCATGTGAAACATAACGAATTAAAAACTAAAAATCGATGTGTCTTGTGAAATTGCATGAAAATGTTGCCTGACGGTTTACTAAATTTATTCTGTTCATTTACGTCTATACTCTATTTAAAAACAGTTTAGTTTGATAGAGTCACTGTGGATGTTTGTAAGTTAAAAGTTGCATATCATTTCTCTGATGAAGTTGCTAAAGAGGTAGTTATATAGATGTTAACCTAAATAATCGAAGCGAACATGCTATACCTTCCTCCATCAGTGTAGTTGATAAAAAGCGCATGAAGAGGTAAATATTATTGGCGATACATATAATGAAAGTTTTTGCGAAATTTGATGTTTCTATTACATAAAAGACCATTAAACAATTCAATTTTTTCAGGATTCTTTACTCTTCCACGGAGGATGGATCACCATGTTCCTGTCCATGTTGTCCTCAACCTTGCGATCCTTGCGAAAACGGTGATCATTGCGATCCTTTCAAGAAAAAACCAAAATTGGATCCATGCACACCCAAGAGAACACCTAGAAGAGTATGCAGAGCAGATCCTGAGAGTCCTGATCCGACAAAGCCTTGTCCAAATCAACCTACACCTTGTAAACCAAGATGTGAAGATTGCAGCGATTGCTAATAATCATTTCCGAAGTAGTATCTTAAAGAAATCTTGAATAAATCTGACTTGACGTTGAATCAGATTATTATTGACAGTCACAACTTCAATACAGCTGAAGGGAGTTATATCTTAGTTTTGCCTATACAGGGTGTTATATAATAGGATGTCATAACTTGAGGGGGTAAATCTACATGCAACTTTGAGAAAAAAAATATGGAGCTACAGGGTGTTGAAATTTCCGGAAAAAATTCGATTTCTTTCTCAAAACTCCTGCAGTTTTTGAGATATTCATCCCAAATTTGGAATGCAAGCTATTTTCACAGCCTCCATCATTACACGTCCTAGATTTTACCTGCAATTCACACGGTGTTTTCTTTGCCGAGGCCATGTCTCCTTTTGCGTTTCAAACTTTTTTTGCAGTATGCCACTGATCATCGTTATCTTCATTCAATTCAGAAACTTTTTTGAAACCTGTTATTTTTCTGTATCTCCAACCGTTCTCGAGCAAAAAATTATTGAACGATTGTATGCATTCGCTGAATTGAAAGCACTTCTAATTGAAAAAATGACAAGTAGGCTTTGATTTTTTTCATTTATTTATTTATTTTGACAGTTGCTGAAGTTGAACCAGTGTCTGTTCGAATTGTTTAATGATTTAACAATTACTTTTAAGACTTCTGAAGTTATTACTGAAAGAAAAAATGCCTAATTTCACTAACGCCGAATTGGCTCATATCAGGTGCGCTTTCCAAATCGAGTATCACCAGACAGGCGAACATTTTCAAATATCCACAGAAGGTTGAGGGAAACTGGTACTTTTACTGAAAATAATCATTTATAAGGTGCAACTCAAACTATGAGAACTCCAGATGTTGAGGAAAAAGTTTTGAATTGTATTCATTCGAATCCTCATGTGAGTACATGAAAAATTGAAAATCAGTTGAATATCTCACATGTTCTAGTTTGGAGGATTCCCCACGACTTTTTATTGTAACCGTTTCATATTCAACGTTTTCAAACTTCCTTCTTCAGACGAATTCGTCTGAAGAAGCTACGGTGCAGTGAAACGCGTTACGAATCATAATTATTAAGTAAAATTCCAAAAACATATTACTTGTTTTTATTGTTTACAAAATTGCATCCTCAACTCACTATTCACTGGCAATAGATCTTGAATCTTACTCAAATGGTAAGGATGTAAATTATTTCGTTTGAGAACTCTTTGAACCGTGGAATGATGAAGTCTCAATGTAGCACCAATTCTCCTAGTACTTGTTATAGGGTCTGCGCGAACAGCTTGCAATATTGCAGGTGCTTGTCTCCATTGCTGAGCATTTCCACCACCTTCTCTAATTTTTGAATCAATGAATGAACCAGTTTCACCGGAGCGCCTAAACACTTCAACAAATGTCTTTATGCAAGGTTGCTGTCTGTTTGGAAAGCGCAATGCATACTCCCGCACCGCTGCACGGGAATTTCCATTCGCGAAGCCATAAACAAATAACATATCTCGATATTCAACATTTCAGAAACTAGGCATGTTTTCTTTTTTTCGAAGAAGAATATGGAATCATGAAAGGGGAAAATATAAACTTCAATCCATTAATTCATTGAATGACAGTTCCTGTCAAATTCTAAAAATTTTTATTTGTTTCAAAATCAAGTATTACAAGCCTTCTGTGATTTATTAAATTTATTAAACATTATATCCAGATATATTATTTATTTATTGTTTACTATTATTGAAAAGTCAATTGCGGAATTGTTTAGACGCTCCGGTGAAACTCATTTGTGATCTAAGGATAAGAGAATTTACTCTTGCCCATTATTTTGCTACTAAAAAAATTGTGAGCCCAAAAGTTGATATACCGTTTAACAGCCAGATAAATGTAGTATCTCCTAAGAAAAAAACGGCTACTTCTTCATCAGTTTTCAGTGGTACAGCTAACAAAAAAAATACCTCTAGTTTTGTTCATTTCACAATTCTTTCATTTAGCCTTTTACAACACCCGGTATACATAATTCTTTACCATTAGAACTTACTCATCTTATAGCAAATTCAATGCTCTTTTCGATGGTATAGTCAGATTTGATGTAGCTGTAAGAGTAACAGAGATTTTCTTGTTTTTATAGAGAGAAGCAAAAATTTGTAAAATCAAGAAATGTTAAATAATTCGATAATTATTAAATTTCCGAAAAACTGTTATGGAACATTTTTGTTGCAAATGACTTGTACGATCACCGTCTGAAGTCTGAAGTTTGGCACCTTTTAAAGAAGACACCAAGGAATGAAAAGAATTGACTGACACCCTATATATATATATATATATATATATATATATATATATATATATATATATATATATATATATATATATATATATATATATATATATATATATATATATATATATATATATATATTTCAAGAGTTCTAACTACCCAAATTCACATATAAATTTGGAATAGAATTCAATGATTCACATAGCACTCTCTTTGTCTTTATCAATAGAAAATCTTGGAAAAGAAATTGAAATTAGTAAAACTATAGCACACCACAACAATTGTCGTGCCTACTAAATTAACAAAATAGTGAAACGAAAATAATTACAACTAGCTATAAGCCAAATATAACCAATTATAAGTACCAACAAATCCGGAAGATTTATCCCTTTAACATATTTTGAAGAGATGAGTAAAAATGCCGCACATGACGTTCTTACATTCGAACCTAAAATTAGACTCAGACCTTATTTAATACTGAAAATCCTATAGAGAATTTAAATAAATCAGCAGTTCATAAGTTTCTTGTCAAGACTGCTATGATTTCTACATTAGTCAGCCAGGAGGATCTCTGTCCCCTATTTTTAACAATTTGCGATTATGAAACCTACCGCTCTCCTACCACCATGTCGAGTCTATAGATCAGTGATCAGATGATATCTGATAGTCTTATGTCAGCGAAACGACACGCACTGGTACTATCAGTGCTCACCCGCTAGTGCAGGACTAAGCTGAGACTATAAAAAATAAACGAAAATGATTGATTCAAGTGACGATGACACCATCAAACCGTGCGGAGTTGATAATTCCCCATTGGGCGCTTCCTCAGGTGGCGAATAGGAGTAGGAAACCCAGACATGGGTGGTACCCAGGAAATCAAATACTCGGAGAGGACCAAAACTAGCACTGAGCAGTGGAAGTTGACTGACTGAGAACTGTCCACAATCGAGGATAAAAGATACCTCGATGATTGTTTTAACAGACACGAAACGGCGGTGTGGTGTCCACGAGAACGGCAATTGTACAGTGATGAGGAAGGCATCGGGAAATCACCTCATTATTTTACCTAGTAAATATCATTATGCACGGAACAAAAGAAGGCAATGATGTTACTGATCATGAACAACGGAAGCCTACACTCGGAAAGAAAGGAAAACACAGGGTATATCCCATGTGAAAACAACAATAAATGGGATTTTGCAGCCTCAAAACAGACATACGAAAATCACCACACAGAACTGGACCTTGGAACGTAAGAACATTATTCGGGACGGGAAAATTGGCAAATGTCACGAAAGAGATGGGGAAGAATAATCTTAGGGGTTTGTGGATCAAGATAGGTTGACTGTGGCACATTCAAATACGATGGTTAGGTGGTGTATCATTCGGAAGGAAATGTTCAAATGAAAGGAGTTGCTTTAGAAGAATCGGAATATCTTCTCAAGACAGTCAGAAACAACATTCTATAGAATAATACTGGTATAATTTCAAGGTTCATTACTGAATATAAATGTGCTACAAATTTATGCTCTCATAGCTAACAAATCTCAGTCAGAAATCGACAAATTTTTCAACACATCGACGAAACTCTCAAATACGTCTAAAACAGGACATCTTTTCATATTTGGTCATCTGAGCGCAAAAATACAAGGAAAACACGGAGATATTGTTGAAGAATATGGATTGAGAGATAGGTATGAACGAGGGGAACAACTAATTGAGTATTGTGAAGAGGGGGATTCTGCGATATGCAACACCTGGAAATCTCACAGTTCGAGAAGAAGAAATAATGTTTCTCAATCAAGAATTGGAGCAGACTACACCCTGGGATTTCGAAACCATGTGTATAGAAGATCAGTGGTAACTTCTTAAAAATAACGTTGCAGAAATAGTTGAATATGTACTGGGTAAACAAAAGCGCACTCCTGAAAAGAAATGGCTAACTGAATAAATATTGACTCTACTGAACCAATGAAGAAAATTCGAGAACAACACAACTCAGTTTAAGAAATGAATGACATATTAATAAGGAAAATGAGAATAGCAAAAAATTGTGGAGTCAAGAGATAGAACTACTCCAAAGTAAGCATGATGACTTTTGTGTGCACAAGAAGTTGAAAGAGGCAGTCGAGATATTCAGAAACAGAAAATAATTGTCTTTCTGGTGTACCAAAATAATGCAATTATTACCGAGAAGTTACAAGTAATGAAATAGTCGAGAAAATTTATTTTTATTCAATTCTGTGATGCAAATATACAAATAGACGTGTATAGCAATGTGTGAAAATATTCCTACAATACTACAAAGTGAGGTGAAATATGCCATGAACCAGACGAAATGCGGCAGCTGGCGCAGATGAGGTAGTTGGTGAGAATAAACCGTCAACTCCTTCAAATATTTAAGAAGAGGAAAATTGAATATGTGGGGCATATTCTTCGTAGAGAAAATTGACAATTTTTGATTATGATTTCAATTCTGTGATGAAAATATACAAATAGACGCGTATGGCAATGTGTGAAAATAATCCTACAATACTACAAAGCGAGGTGAAATATGCCATGAACCAGACGAAATGCGACAGCTGGCGCAGATGAGGTAGTTGGTGAGAATAAACCGTCAACTCCTTCAAGTAATTAAGAAGAGGAAAATTGAATCTACGGGGCATATTCTTCATGGAGAAAATTGACAATTTTTGATTATGATTTCAATTGTATCGAATTTCATGATAATGTAAAAATCAAACAGAGATATGTTATTATGTTCCTCACAAAAATATGATTAATTAGCAGCAATTAATATAAATTCAATTAAGGCTGAAACTAAAAATATATATTCTTTATTTATACCAGGCAAAAATTTCAAATCCTGTTATTTTATCCAGATTTAAATATCCTCTACATGATGACAAAAAAACTGACAATCCTAGTTCCCACAGAGGTCTTTTACCTCACCACTTTCATCTTCCCAACAATATTCCCCAAAATTTACAGTTGACTAGAAAAAAAAATGTTTTTATGATATGTTTGACAACGCGTTAATCTACTATTTCTTCAGTATGCAATAGAATAAGACAAAAAAGATAGGTCATAAAGTAGCAGAAAAAACGATTTTACATAATGTAGATTGAAAATATTTTTCCTGTTCGATATAATAATGTTACAGAAACGGGCATTTCTTTCATTCATTTGAGTTTCAATCAGGCATCAGTCTACTCAATACAAAGAGATTCAAAACATATTATTATTATTCCTCAATTTTCAGATTGCTTATCTTCAGATGTAAGTCCTGTAAGCGAGAATGTGATGGAAAAGTCAAGAAAAAATGTGATGACATAAGCGATCAGCAACCGGATGAGACAATTCCATGTAGCACAGGACAAAAGACTCTCAAGGAAACGGAACAAGACCCTTGCTTCAGAGGACCATGTAAGGGTATGTGTCCTCGGCAGGCTTGTGGTCCATCTCCTTGTAGAAAGAGGAAAAATCCCTGCGATGATTGTGATTGCGCGGTTCGATAATACAGAGCATCTATGCCTAGAATTATTTGAAATGACAAATTCAATTTGTGAATATTAAAATGTTTCATATGAGTCGTTTGTGTACTCGATTTTAAAGGTCTGAACCACATTCTGATGCAGATGTATCTAATTTCAAATTTATTCAATATCAGCATCAACAGTGAACAAACCAAATGAAACAAGAAATCAAAGGAATCAATCAAAGGAATGGTTTTAAGATTAACAAAATTCTGACGTAATATTGTCAGGATTTAGGTGAGGAGTGAGCACCGCCACTCTAGATACTAAGCCTTCATGTGGTGAAGGTCATGCGGAAGGCTATATTTAATGTCAAATTCAAATTATAAATAAGTAAGATAGGTTTTCATGAGCAAAAGATATTTCAACCTAAAATCATATCCTTTCAGGAAATCTTTTTTCATAGATTTTAAATTTACAATTTTTGCATTATTCGTGAAAAACTACATACCTTTTTCATCATCTTAAATGGCTAACAACAGTTACAATTTACAATTTCTCAAATATATATGGATAGGAATACATTCTTGTAGCCGCCCTTTCGAATGCAATGGGCCATCTCATAATTTCAAAAGCTTCTTCGAGAAAAATTACTGAAGCAAATTTTTGAACTAAATTATAGTCAAACAGAAATATGCAGATGTGGTGCAGGTTATCTTACTTAACTGAGTCAGCTACACCAAAAGATCACAAAGAGCGCAGAAGACCCTATTGAGTCATAAGATATTTGGAGCTAGATGGGAACTCAAACCAGAAGTCATATTTTGGCTGTACACAACAGTGATCAGATCACTCTTAACTAATGCGGCTATCGTATGGTAGCCTACAGTGGATAACTAACCCAGATGAAATCTACATCATGCAGAGGAAAGCTTGTCCAGCAGTCACCGATGCCTTGAAATCGACCACAAGTAAAATGGATAGTCTCCTAGGACTCCCTCTTCTTAAGTAAAAGAGACGGTTACGACGACCATAATGAAGCTATGAGAATGAGAAATGTGGTGTAACAGAAACAGATTCAAATGTTCCACATCCGAAGCATGTTTACAAAAATTCTGAGACTGGAACGGATATAGGCATTAGTATCAATGGTTTCAAGGCTAACTCAAGACTGCAACGCACGTGAAAGTATAAGCTGAAAACAGTGTTACAATATTCTGGTGTCTAGCCCACCAGGGCACTGATAGAGAATGGGAGCACAGAAAATCTATTAAACACATGGCATTGGGACCAAATATAATCTTTCCATGCGCCAATGTGCTATTTTTCGAACTAGAACATTACTGAGACTTGAAACTTAGCAAATATTTCTGGATTCAGTCAGTTAAAAAGGTTCATGGAGGGGTCCCAAATAAGAGAGTACGTAAATTAACATTGCTCGAAATAAAGTCTGTTGAGATAATAATTGGTCATGGGATTATAACAATGTTGATACCAAGAAAATGAGACAACAAAACATACCCTTTTCATCCTGGCCATAAAGCGGACTGACTCGAGACACTAGACATAGATAAATCCAGTGGCCTTATGATCCTGGGAGGGTAACTATTACAGCCTCGCAAGCTTCATGAAAAGTTTTCATGAGACTGAAACCAGAACTACCATAACATGCATAATAGGCCAAAAGATCTGGAGCTGTCGATAATGTTGCCGCTCGAATAAGAATAATAAAATTAGAAGAATAGAAGAACGTATTGACTGAAAGACATAGGTCTTTCAGTAAAGAAAATTCAAAAAATTTTCAAATTTTCCAAAATTATGAGTATTTCGTTTGCTGAGTAGCAAACATGAATTTCCTCTCGTAACAAGTTAGAGTGAAGTGAAAGATGCAGAACACCAATCCTTCAAACGCCTTTAGTTTGTCTATTTAACTGATTAATGAGATATATTTAATGTGCAAAAATTTTCGCGACTCGCTATAGATGGTGGACGAATCAGTTTTTTTCATGATAATCTGATGGTGCAGTAAAGTTTGGAGTGGAATATTTCCATGAAAATTCCATTGTACTTGTGAATATAAATTCTGATTGAGAAAAAGTTATTATATCGAAGGTACGGAAACAGAGAAATACTTTCAGTTATAGTGGCTGGCGTATTATCAAGGGAAATCTATTGCCTCATGCGAATCCAATATACTTCTTTTTTATATTGGAAAAGTCATCTTCGATGTTATGTGACCCAAAAATTCGCGAACTTCATCATGAATAAACCGACTGGATGAATTATTTACCGTCTAATTTCATTGAACATATTTGAATCAATAAAAAATGAAACAAGTTGATAATTATGATATTTGATGAGCAATGAAACAATGTAATAGTTGCTATAAATCATGAATCGAGTTAGGAATGAGGTTCAATTAGACGTTATATCGAGTAGGCTAAGATAAATATGGCGGTCTGTAAAATACTGCTTAAGCAAGAAATTCGTGACTGTCATCTCCATAAAAAATATGCTTCCTTGCGAAATTGCAATTTAATTATTGACAATCATTCATTGATGTTTCCATCCTGCAGAAGGGGGAGAGAGCTACGATGCCTTGCTCACTTCTATGACATAACTTAGTTTTTTTAGGACTCGCGATTTTGAGTTAACAAATCAGAATAATTTCACATTAGGCAGTTCACTAATCTCAACAGACAACTGAAGCTTCTATATCATCCCAAACGAAAACTGCCAGTACACCTTATCTTAGAGGTGTGTGTAGACACTGGTAGAGGGTTTCAAGATTACTTTACCTAACGCAAAGGTCTTGATGATGTCCACTATGTCCGGATCCTTTGTTTGTGTGTGAGTATTTAAATGTTATCTGGATGTCCCCAGCAACCCAACTAGTAGAACCCCAGGACAAACCAAGGAGATGTAAAACAAGCGAGATAAAGAGGAAAAAGGATAGAAATTCGATCCTCGCCAAAATTCAAGGATCTACGCGTCCCCAGCAATGGGATAAATTCACTGATAGTGTGCATGAGATATTTTTTCTCTTTGGTGGTTTCCTTTTATATTACTGGATGACCTTAACCCTGTAATCAAATGAATGCCGGGGTTTGGCATTTGAGTAGAACAATTTCTGCTGTTTCATCAACCTTTTCACATCAATGATATGTCATTTGCTCAGGATTCACTTTATGCTAACACTGTTGTTCACACTTTACCATTTCAGGCAGTGCTTGAAACTTTGGACTACGTTGGTAGTTCTCTTGATTCGAGTACTTAAGATTGTATGACTTTGAGTACAAAAATAGTCTTGAAATATTCTCACTGAGCAATAGTAAATACTTCAATCTTGTGGACATTGCGATGTTTACTTTGATTTAGAGTTTTGTTACATCATTCGAGTAACTGGCTCGACAGTGAACCGCTTCTACAGATGTATAGTCAACTATTAGAAACTCAAATATGAGTTGTTAACAATAGGCAACAAATGTGCATTTGTGTAGCTATTCAGGTCTTGCGTGTGTTATATGTGGAGTTCCCCAAGGACCAGTCCTTGGCCCTATACTCTTCCTTCTTCCTTCTTCCTTCTTCCTTCTTTCACGTGTTCGATGTATGCAGACGACTCCAAGTTATATTCTAAACCTCTAATTGGTCGGCGAGAGCTTCAGATGGACGTTGATAGAGTTATGAAGTGGAGCAGAAAATGGCTTATTCGACTAAATGCATCAAAATGTGTGGTGATGCATATCGGTAAAAATAATCTCCAACACACATACTATATCAATGGAATGCCCCTCTCAACTGTCAAAAAGCATAATAATCTGGGAGTAATAGTGACTAAGGATCTGACATGGACTGCCCACATAGAAAACATATGTAATAATGCCAGAAAAAAATTGTTTTCTAAACCTTCCCTAGATATAGCGGTGTGTTTGCATAAAACTTATATAAGACCATAAAGTTTGGACGCATGTTCGTGTTCTAGACATAAATCTTATTGAATCAGTTCAACGCGAAGCCACCCGTCTCCCATATGAATTCATCGACCTTCTTATGAAGATAGAATGCTGATGACATATATGATGTCCCAGATTGACCGACTGGAGAGAGGATTCCTGCTGTACACTTACCGAATTTTACATGCATCATTCTCTGTTGATCTCGCAGATATTTTCCAACTGGCTCAGAATTCCAACCTGAGAGTTCACAGTTTGAAGCTCACACATGAGCGGTATCGCACCACCTGCTGAAAAGTATTCCTTCCAAATAGAGTGTTTAACACTTGGAACTTCCTTCCTGATGATGTAGTGACTGTCCCTTCGATAAACTGCTTCAAGAATAGACTGGATAGATACTTGATGAGTTAGTTGTATTATGCTAGGCTGGTTCATTTAGTTTAGTTTATCCTTATGAAATTTTGATTTTCAAGTTTAAATTACTTGATTGTAATGATTGATTTTTTCGATGGAATAACGGAGGAAGAAATTACAACAGTAATTGGAGCGACCAACAATTGGAAGGCCACAGGTATAGATAATATCCACAACTACTGGTACAAGAAGTTTGATAAGCTCCATGGAGCCCTAGCGAAACAGCTCACGTATGTTCTTCAACATCCCAAGAAAACACCCACTTTCCTAACGCAAGGCTTAACATATATGCTACCTAAGAGCGATAGAACACAGGATCCGTCTCAATATAGGCCAATCACTTGCCTGCCAACACTCTACAAAATACTCACTTCATGCATATCCAATCGAATATACCAACACCTTGACGACAACAATATATTAGCAGAGGAGCAGAAAGGATGCAGAAAGAAACACCACGGGTGCAAGGAACAACTCATCATCGATTCTGTGATAATGAAACAAGCACACGTAGGGCATCGCAATGTTCATTCAGCTTTTCTCGATTATCTGAAAGCATTCGATAGTACCGCCCATTCTTGGCTTGTTGAAGTATTGCAGATATACAAAATTCACCCAGCCCTGGTAGAGTTCTTGAAGACAACAATGACACACTGGCGCACGTCTCTGCAGGTCAACATGAACAATAGATCAATTAAAACCGACGAGATACCCATACGTCGTGGAATTTTTCAAGGAGACTCTTTGAGTCCACTATGGTTCTGTTTGGCAATGAACCCATTGTCCTCAATGCTCAATAGAACTGGATACGGATTTAGGATAAAAGCAGAAAGGAATTATCATACAATCTCCCACCTGCTGTATATGGATGACATCAAATTATATGCTTCGAACAAGAAGCAATTGGATGATTTGCTGAAAACTGTCAGTGAGTTCTCGGCAGATGTTCATATGAAATTCGGGATTGAAAAATGTAAGACCCTGAACATTCAAAGAGGGAAAGTCATAGATGGTGAAACACAACTTCCAAACGGTGACATTATACAGTACATGAGAGATGGCGAAACATACAAATATCTGGGATACCAACAAGCCAGATTGTTAGACCAAAAACAATCAAAGGAGAAGATTCGTTCAGAATACAGTCAGCGTCTGAAGTCTGTGCTGAAATCGATGTTGAACTCGGGGAATCTAGTCAAGGCAATTAACACCTACGCCATTCCAGTGTTGCTTTACTCATTTGGAATAATCAGATGGACTAAGACGGAGCTAGATGATATTCAAAGGCAGACCCGAACGATGCTGACAAAGTACAACAAACATCATCCAAAATCGTCTGTGATACGAACAACTTTGAAGCGGAAAGAAGGAGGACGCGGATTAATAGATGTTGTCAATTTACACACCGAACAGATAAGAAATCTCAGAGAATTCTTCTCAGCAAAAGCTCTCACTTCTGACCTCCATAGAGTGGTATCGTTGGCTGATAGGGATATACACCACTAAATCTTGCTACCAGAGATGACCTGCTGAATCTACCATTCCTATCAGATACTGAAAAACAAGAGCAATGGTCAAGAAAGGAATTGCATGGACGACATCACCATGAGATTAATCAACCACACATCGACAACGAAGCCTCCAACAAATGGTTGATGAAAGGAGAATTATTCGCGGAAACAGAGGATTCCTTATGGCCATCCAAGACCAAGTGATCGCTACAAACAACTACAAAAAATTTATTATGAAGGACGGAACATTACAAACAGATAGGTGCAGAAAATGCCATATAAGATCGGAGACGATACAGCATATTACGTCCGGATGCGAACAACTGGCCAATACAGACTATCTTCACAGGCATAATCAAGTGTGCAACATTATCCATCAGAAACTTGCACACAAGTACGGACTTCTGAATACATTCCAGCCATATTACAAGTATCAACCGGCGCCCATATTGGAAAATGACTCTATCAGATTATACTACGATAGGCCTATTATCACTGACAGAATGGTGACGAATAATAGGCCGGACATAGTGGTGTATGATAAGAGAGCCAGAACAGCAATGCTGGTGGATGTCGCCATACCAAATAATAACAACGTGCTGAATAAGTTCCAGGAGAAAAGTCCAAATACACAGACCTTGCTATTGAGATCAAGCAGATGTGGCACCTCGACAAAATAGATATCGTCCCTGTCATCGTATCCTCGACTGGTTTAATACCCAAAACTTTGCATGATAGCCTTAAGAAATTAGAATTGCATAAGAATACCTATATAGAAATGCAAAAAGCTGTAATTCTTAATACATGTAGGATAGTTAGAAATTTATGTCAAGTATATTGTAATCGAGCCTATTCCTTTGATTGCTAAATCTGGGAAAGGTAAATTATATCCAGCTAACAGCTGAGATAGTGCATAAGTCCACGATAATAAATATATATATATGCCTACGACCACGAGAGCCGGACTTCCTAGGAAACGCATGAAGTGGACTCCAGAAATAAATACCTTCATTATGCGTTCCTATTACAAGATTACAAACTTGGAATCGGAAATGACAGCATACAGATACGCGTTACATCTTGCGTTCATAGAAAAATATCCTGAATTACAGCACATATCGGAGCAGAGAATTTCGGATCAACGAAGAACAATCGTTAAAAACAGGCTACTTTCTTCATAAACGCTGCAAAGCTTACGAGAAGAGGTCATAATGGAACTCAGAAGCGAAAATGATACTCATAACGGTATACCTGCTGGAGTCAATGAAAGTGTTACAGATAACATCGAAGCCACGGAAACGAATATTAACATGGAACGCCCTCTTGAGCCGAATCAGCAGAACGAATATACGTATTTAGCAAGATCAGAACTCAACAGAGCAATAACTGAATTCAGTGGTAGTAACCCAACTAAAAGACCTAAACTGCCCAAACTCAAGACGAACAAGAGCACCAATATCATCCTAGCAAGTGTAAACTCAATGTTTGAAGAATATACCGACCAGAACACCTTGGAGAAGATTCACACTTTGATTTACTGTGGAGCAGTAGCGCTTCTTCGACTTCACAAACAACAAATCTCCACAACTCTGATTCAAGCTGAGCCAAAAGCGTCAGAAAACCACCATGGCAAAAACGTCTGGAGAAGGATATTGATAATATTAGAGCAGAAATCGGTCGCCTCACAGAATTCCTGAGAAACAAAAACCCTCAAGGCGCTTGAAATCACATATACGCAAAATTTATAGGAAAATTGGTACAAACACAAAACACCCTGATCACAAACAACACATCGACGTGTATATGGACACTTTGAAACAGAAACTCCAAGCAGAAGCAAAGAGGCTTTCAAGATACGTCAAGTGTACTGAAAGGAAACACCAAAACCAAAGGTTCCTCCAAGACGCTGCCAATTTTCATAAGGGAAATAACAAAACTGCGACCAACAATAACAGAGAAGTACCTGACGCACAGTGCTTGACCGACTATTGGTCATCAATATGGTCGAACCCCAAAGAACACAATAGAGATGCGGAATGGATCACGAATGAAAAGAAAAG
Source organism: Cryptolaemus montrouzieri (assembly GCA_013387265.2). NCBI lineage: Eukaryota > Metazoa > Arthropoda > Insecta > Coleoptera > Coccinellidae > Cryptolaemus > Cryptolaemus montrouzieri. Next base: position 45,546,584 of record JABFTP020000185.1, on the reverse strand, counting down.
AACGCCTCGATATCAGACATATGGACTTGGAGTTTTATAGGTCTTAAAGACATCACTCTTATTGTATTCATAATAATAATAATAATATATATGAAGAATAACGATCCCTGACTCAACAAAGTTTCTTGGATCCTTATATAAATGCATAGGTATTATATTCTGATCAGAAGTTCATACGTCCAGTGTTATTCTTTTTAAAACAAGAAACACTGAGAACATTCGACTAAAGTAGTCGATAGCTAATGAAATACTGTGGTTTGTGATATCATGCAAGTTATATCCGAATCGCATGTAAGCAGTTGTTGGTACCGTTTAGAGAAAGCGAGTGAACAGTAAAAATAAAATTCATAGTATTAACTCAGATACGACATACTGACTAACTTGTCCAGTTCAGTAATTTTCTAGGCTAGTCCGTATGCTAACTCACATTGTGTATTATAGACTTTCACGAATTAGCTAGCAAAACTCAGCACATATACTTTGCTTTAAAGTAAAGTAGAAAGGTGAATCAAGTTGAAATTTTTACTGCGTTCATCCTCAAACGAACCATTTGAATTTAAATTATCGATGAAAGATGAAGGGATAAAATCGTATGTAGCGTAAATCAAGAATTAGTGAATAACATAAGAATATCATACTGAAGGTGGAAAATATAGTGATTGTGATTGCAGTGGCTTGCGATGACAATAAAATGTAACTTTAAATCATTACATTTGTATATATGCTGCATCTGGTAGATCTTTCAAATATTTTCGACGAATCGAATTGGAAACATTCATGGACAGATAGTATGATTACATCATTCATCATTTACCAATTCAGAATTTGTGCGAACAACTTCATGTTTTCTTCAGAAGATAATAAATTCATCATCTCCAATAAAATGCGGCACTCAGCATTTGCAAAAGTTACTGCTGACAGAGTTCGTCATAGACCACAATGAACGCGTCCCATTTTTCATGTTTGAGGATCTTCTTTCGTTGAGACCGATATTCGTATTTTATGTTGTCTATCTGAAATTGATTACGCATATGACTGCTACAATAGGAAATATATTTTCTTGCCAATCTGTCTAAATTCATAGAACCTTTCTTACAAACTCAATTCATGTATTATCTAATCTTATGAAACCTTGGTCACTTATTAAATTCTTGTAACGAATAAATGAATCCGTTCACAAATTAAACCAAAAATTGAAGAGAATGAACGAAAACAATATTATCCCGTATTCATCACACACTCACAATGTCCCAGATTCATTCTGCCAGTTCAAAGCGTCAAATCAATCTACTTGTGTATAATCGCTCATTTAAAATAGAACGATCAGCCAAATTGACGTTCGAAATGGAGCCACAGGAAGTTAATTACCCTCGTTGAACTCTGAGGACGCCACAAATTAGCATTCGTTATACGGTTTGATTTGAATAATATTCAATTCACGCTGACGCTTTCCCGCTGAGATGAAAGATTAGTCATGATGTCGAGTTGGGAGGAATGAAAAATGCAACACAGTGATTCATTGCCTCTTTCATATCTCATAAATCCGGCAGTCATTCTTTGGTTCTGAAGAATGAGGTTTTTCAACCACAGCCGAAGTTATGGAATTATTCATTTAGGGTGATGAATGTTGAATCAGCCGCAGTAAGAGCATTCATATACAGTGAGATTTCTGGAAGTATAATTATATCTTAAAACATTAATTAGTGGAAACATTCAATAACACGTTCACCATAAAAGGACAGATTCAGGGTATAATGAACTCAGAATACTCTATCAAATATATTTCTTTTAGATAGTATGAGTATGGCAACGACCTATCGGGCACACTTCTGTATGAATGTATGATGGTATCATAGTTCTTGAAAGTCCGCCCCAAGTATATCGTATGTATATAATGCTTAATTTATGAACAGGGTGTGGGGTTGAATTTTTTTTAATCGGGAACAAGTAACATAATTAACATCATGTCCGGTGACGAGCCTGATTTGCCACAAAACATGCGTTTATCACTTAATATTTAACCTTCAAACTTTTCGCTTATTAGTTAATCTGATAAGGTGGGAGTAAATTCAGATTGCGGGTTTATGATAATGGAGTAGTTTCATTCAAGTTGTCAATAATATTTCAATTTCAGTCTCGTAAATTTGATCTTCATAGGCAAAATTCAAACCATACAATATCCAAATCATAAACAAGGAAACTTATGTAATTCTAATCTAATCAATCATAACCCGCTAAATTATCGCTGTATGTGTAGACATAATAAACAATTGTTCGTGCATACACTACACAAATTTCAATGTTTTTTCTTGAAGCCTATGTTCCTCACACAAAAAATAAAATGAACAAACATAATTGAGGATTTGCATGAATCTACCATATATTGATAACAGTAGTTGTTGATAAATTTTGCGGGCAAGATTCTTCTTGAAAATTTTAATTTTCAGTAATACTGCAAGAGAAACCATGAAATTTGACCCCAGCGGTGGTGATAGATGACTTAGGTTGGACTTATACAGGAATAGGCCAAAATCTTGAGGTGCCCCATTAAACTATTTCTAGAATGATACACAGGTACAGAGAATCTAATAGTTATGGAAGAAGACCTAATTAAAGACTACCTACATCAAGAACGGCGATCCATGACCGATATTATATATTATATTCTTCTGAAATAAATTTAATTCTCGGATTTGTGCGTTAATATCTACGCGCAGTGTATTCCCTCTCTTTCTAGAGGATTTTACCCACATCCTTGCCCTTGTAGCCAATGAAAAGAAAAACTATATACTCAGTTCTGTAGTATTCAGTGTTACATAAATTTAGACATAATGCATAATTTTATTCAAGGAACAATATTCAACCTTTCGTAGAATGTTGAACATCTTTCCTTGAAGGAGCTGGGGGCTACAGAGAAGTGGTACAGTAAGACCAGTTGTCATGAATAGGAGCAATGTACTGCAGTTTCAGTCTTATTGGATCTCGTCGTGTTTTGAATTGGTGGGCAGTGCTGACGAAGTCAAAAAAGACCGAAACTGCAGTCCATTGCTCCTATTCATGACAACTGGCCGCACCGTACCACTTCTCTGTGGCCCCGGTTGACGTTGAATTTGAAGGGTGGATCGGAAAACCAGCTCCTTCAAGGGAGGATATTTAACATTCTAAAGAAGGTTGAATATTGTTCCTTGAATAAAATTCTACATTATGTCTAAACTGTATGTAACACAAAATACTACAGAATTGAGTATAAAGTTTTTCTCTTCATTGGCAACGAGGGGAAGGATGTGGATGAAATCCTTGAGAAATAAAGGGAATGCACTGGGCCTAGATATTAACGTGCAAATTCGAGAATTAAATTTATTTCAGAAGAAATTCCTATATGTTGAAAAATTATTTTTGTATCACTGAATAATGTTTCTGAACAAACGAAATGAAAATCGTAATCATAGAAATTAAAAAACCAATGAATAAAATGTAAAGCTAGAGGAAAGAATCAAAGCCCCCAAGAACTAATTAATGCCAGATATTTCCACTCCTGGAGAGAATTACTGTATGACATCCGTGATTTATACACAGAATCAATCACAACGATTGCAATGATAAAGACAAAATCTCGACCCATCAGTGAAGAACACTTTCTCCCAGTAAGCTTCGAACCAATTGACATGTTTCTAGGCAAAATTCAAACGGGATGTTCGATTTGTTGCGGTTAGAACTGGGCCTCGAGCTTCGAAACGAGGCCTCAAACTAAATTCCTTGAGATATCGTCACCATTGATAGATGAAAATTTTCCCTGGGTATATCATGCATTCGACGTCCGTACACTAGACAACGTCGACGCAATGAAATAGACAAAATCTCAATTCATCTGTAAAGAAAACTTTCTCCAAGTCAAATTCTAACCAATTGACATATTTCCTGGCAAATTCAAATCGGGCTCCTCAATGTGCTGCGGTTAGAGCTGGGTATGGAGCTGTGAACGAGGGCTCAAAACAGATTCCCTGAGACGCTGTCGTATCGTCTGAATGCTAATATGCACTCCACTGTTCTGTCGAAGCTGCATCTGAAAGTGCCTAGCAGTAGCGAACTGTTGTCTCAACGAGGAAATTCTTAAATATCAGTCATGGATCGCCGTTCTTGATCGAGGTAGTCTGGGCTTAGGTCTTCTTTCATAACTATTAGATTCCCTGTACCTCTGGATCATTCTAGAAATAATTTAATGGGTTACTTCAAGATTTCGGCCTATTCCTGTATAGGTCCAACCTAAGTCATCTATCACCACTGCTGGGGTCAAATTTCATGGTTACCCTTGCAGTATTATTGAAAATTAAAAATTTCAAGAAGAATCTTGCTCGCAAAATTTATCAACAACTACTGTTACCAATATGTGGTAGATTCATGCAAATTCTCAATTATGTTTGTTCATTTTATTTCTTTGTGTGAGGAACATGAGCCCCAAGAAAAAAAATTGAGATATACGAGAAAACATGAGAAAAAATTCATTTTTCACAGAATCTCACTTGTTTTTTAGAAATAAAATGTCAAATTCTGCTAAAATTATAAATAAATGAGTGATCCTCAGAAAGGGTAGAGGAACTGCAGCATATTTGGGTCATTGCAGGTAATCTGGAATACTTCGATATCTAAATTAATATAAATGCCATCTGTTATTTTTTGCCGTGAATATATTGTCATACGACAGACAAAGCCTTTGAGTATTAAAAACAGGACGCCATCTTGACATTTTGGCTACCATCCCCAAAGGAACGAGACGCTTGCTTTGAAAACTTTTTCAGTGAGGATGAAATCACTGATAATCATTTACTGTTATAGTTGAAATCTTCATTGTAATTATTTACACTGTTAAGTGACCTTGCTTATTCATGATTATATTATAATTTTGAAAATATATGTAGAATAAAAAATGTGACATGGAATTTTAGGTTAGAATGATATGTAGTTAATTTGGAGTATTCCAAATTATATGCACATTTTTATGAGTAGATATTCATTATTCTGTTTTTACTAGAAATAGCATCATCTCAAAAATAAGAGAAGAGAAACAGGTGGGACAATAGGAAATGGCTGCTGCTATAGCCGCTGTCACAAAAACAGAAAATGGGCAGCTTAACTGTTCAACGTTGCCAGGTCGACACTTTCTCGATTTGTGACAGATAAAGACTAAAGAAGTATTTGGTCGAAGGCCAGTTTTTGGTAAATAAATAGAAAATCTGCTAATGCAGTACGTGTCAATAGAGAGTAAATTTTAGGGGCTGACCAGAATGGATTTGTGCCATTTGGCATATCAATTAGCTTTGAAAAATAATATAAAAATCTTTTCAAGGGTGGCTTTGCTGGAAGATACTAGCTGGAGAGGTTTTTAAAACGTACATGATGAAATTTTATCCATAAGATAGCCAACTGGGAAATCTCAAGCACGAGCTAATGGGTTCATTAAAGAAAGAATGGACGAATTTTACGACAATCTTGGAAAAATCCAGGCTGGTGAGTCTTTCCCTGCTGCGCGCATCTTTAACGATGATGAGAGTGGTCTCACCATAGTCCAGAGTGAAATACCAAAACTTATAGCTCGAGAAAGTAAGAAACAAATCGGACCAACGACGTCAGCTGAAAGAGGATCTTTAATAACTATTGTAATATGTATGAGCCCTGCAGGAATACTTGTCCCTCCCATAATAATTTTTCCGAGTAAAAATATGTCTACATCCATCGGGATTGGTTCCAAACTCACTTATTTACGCAATGGTATCAACACTATGAAATACATGAAATCAACAGAAGCATTCCCAGTGCACTTGATTCTAGATGGCCATTACAGTCACACCAAGAACATAGAGTTAATAGATCTAGCAAAACAACATTATGTGACGATTCTGTCACTACCGCATCATTGTATGATTAAATTCAACCGCTGGTTCGCACTGTCCTGGGACCCTTATAATCCTACTATATTGAATAAGTTCAGGTGTTTCTTGGAAAAACTAATAGACCCTTAACACCATGAGATGTCGTTGAGCTATTCGGAACAACCTATATCAAGTGCCAATATGTATAAATTGCTGCTAATTGTTTCAAAATTGATGGCATATACCCGTTCAATCGAAACATATTTACTCAAGCCGATTACATAGCCACTGCTGAAGATTTTGAAGATGATCAAAACTGTGAAAATATTTCAACGAAGCTCGCCTCCCCTATGGTTGCTTCTTTGAGATTGGAGAATTTCGATGACAGAGAGCCAGGGCCGTCAGGTAGTGGGACAGAAATTTACTTTATTGGTACTTCGTCTCATATTTTTTCTGTGCCCACAATAAAAAAGAGAACTAGCAATAGAGGACTTGAGCCAGCAAGATCAGCAATAATCTCGAGTTGTCCTTATGAAAAAGACCTCAAGAATGCACAAATTAAAAAATCTGACGAAGAGAACAGAACACGAAAAAGAATAGTGAGGGAAAAGGTAAGAGAAAAATAACAAACAAGACGAAGAAAAGAGATATGACAGACAGTTACTCATCAGATCCAAATCCTGCAAATACTTTTTCTGAAATAACACAGACTCTTCCGACGATGTAGCAATAAGAGATGAGACTGCAGTCCTACTGACGACGACGCCGAGTGAATCCGGTGTGTATATTTCTGATCACTGCAGGAATAGTAACTGAGAATAGTAAATGGTAAATTTGAACTAAACACTGATCTGTTATTATTGTGACTGATTACTTAATAATTAGATGTTATTTTGGTCTATTTTGTTTGAAAAGATTGATAGCCTAGTGAACTGTTTGTTTGTTTGTTTTTCCTTTAACGTGCTCTATTTCTGCCTTTCGGCTAATGACACGCCGGGGAATTCTGTCACCTCACTAACCCGGGAATTTTGCCGAACCCCTCTCGTGTCGAGGGAAGGGATCTTTAATGTCCAACACATCTCTGTTAGACATGACCGACAGCTTTACATCGCCTCCGAAAGATGGACACTCAAGCGATTCCCAGAATCCGAAAAATCGCACCGACTTTGTGGGGATTGAACCCAGGTAACTCTGCGTAGGAGACTAGCATCATATCCCATACGCCACCGAGCCGGCTGCCTAGTGAACTGAATACTATAAAACTGTTACGAAGATAAGAAATCTACTAGATTCTTAGAAAAAATATCCGCAATTGTCAAAGCAAGAATGTGAATATAATTTGGAAAACTATATTCCAAATTACTTGCCCCCTAAGTCTAATCTCGTTTTTGGAGTATTTTAGTTTGACAGGCATTTTGATAAAGTTTCCGGTATTTGTTACAATTGATTGTTTCTATTATTAAAGTTTAATAATTTTCCAATAATTTTATGTATTTTTCATTGAGTCCTCCTTTCTTCTTCACATCTATTCTCAATAAACAAACTAGTATTCCAAATATGCTGCAGTTTTATGAGTAATGCTAAGAGTCTTGTTCCTTCGATCTACATATTATTATTGAGATTCAAAATTGAATACATAAATTCCTTAAGCTATTACGAGCGTTGTATTAAATGTCCAGCATGCAGAGACATAGAAGACACCATTAATTCAGTGTCACTACTAGAAACGAACTTCTATGATTTGCAAATATAAATCCAAAATTTTAGTTCTATGCGTGATGTGTTTTAGTCACAACAAAATCTCAATGTTGACAAATTGATTGAAAACTGGAATTAAACGGTGAGAGTTTTGGAACGATCGTTCGTTACAATTTCAAAGACACTTATTTCGGAAAGAATGTCTCGGCAAGTTGGCTTCTGCTTTCGGCATTGAAGAACCACCCCAGTTAAGCTTAGCAAAGATCTGAGTGCAGGTGCACCAAAAACAGTGGCTACTCAAAAAAATGTCGATGCTGTGCTTAAGATTATCCAGGAAGATCGACATGCAAGATATTAAGAGATTGAGGCATCATAGCGGATTTCAAAAACCCCAATACAAAAAATTTTGCACGAAGAATTGCGGGTGAAAAAATGTATTTGTTTCCTGTTGGATACCGCAACTGTTGACCAAAGAACAGAAATTTGCAAGAGTACATTGGTATCAACAATCTCTGCAACGTTTCAACTTTGAGACGACTAAAAGCGTTCACAATATTATCAGTGATTAATCTCGGATGTATTCATATGAGTCAGAAAAGTATCGCTGATCTTCTGTTTGCATGTTCCAAGATGAAGAAAAACCGTGTCTCACCAAAGATGATCGCCACATTCATTTAAAGAACAGATCATGTAGCAAAACTTCCCTTACAAGATTATCTAATAGTTACTACCGATTGGTACTGAACCATTTGCTTACTGCAAGTCGTTAGTAAGCTTTGAGACCAAACCCCGAACGCCGAATCATACTTCACCAAGACAATGTAATTTAGCACACAACACGGAAAACAATTGGATATTTAAAACAAGAAAACATCCCACTATCACATCGTCCTGCGTACAATACTAACCAAAGTCCTACGACTTTTCTCAAAATCAAGAACGTCTTCAGAAGATGCTGTTGATGCCTTCCAAAAGCCTTTTGAATGTAGTAGCGAACGATTAGAATAACTGCTCCCAGAATTGATTCGGACGAATGCAAAAATATTCTCGCAGAATACTACGAAGAACAATAATGTCTTTAAAAGCTCTCAATTGTTTCATTCTGGCTCTATATGCAAAACTTAAAAGACACTCCTTGTCTCTGCTCGAATTTAAGTTGTATTAATGATGACAGACTACTAGATTTGATATTTTGAAGTAAAAGACATAAAATTAATAATTGTTCATTATGGAAACTTATGAAGAAACTTTTAAATATTTGAAAGTAAATAGTTCCATTTAATCCATTAAAGACATAACACATAAGATTATCAGTAGAAAATTATGGAAGAATATATTTTCGATCGAAATCACAGATACTTTTGTCATGTCACTCACATAAAGTGTCAACATTTCTCATCTAAATTTTCGTTTCATTATGGCCCTACAAAAAACAAAATTTCTTCAAAGTATATTCACACAAAGAATACGTATTCCTTTGAATGTTATTAGTCTGAGGTGAGTAGTTCTTTGAAACAACTGATCAAAACATAGAACGATTCTGCTTTTTTAGAGGAAAATGTGAAGATAAGGGTCCATGTACACCAAAAGATCCTTGTTCTTCTAAAGCAACGTGTATTTGCCCTCCCTCTAAACCTCCAAGCCCATCCCCTTGTCCTCCCAAGCCTCCATGTCCATGTCCTTGTCCACCACCTAAGCCACCTTGCTGTCCACCACCTCCTTGTCCACCTAAGCCACCTTGCGGTCCTCCTTCTCCTTGTCCTCCTAAGCCACCGCCCTGTCCTCCACCTCCCTGTCCACCGAAGCCTCCTTGCTGTCCACCACCTAAATCACCTTGTTGCCCGCCTCCTCCTTGTCCACCTAAGCCTCCTTGCTGTCCACCACCACCTTGTCCGCATAAGCCTCGTTGCCCATCACCTTGTCCTCCTAAATGCCCTTGTGATTGCCCACCGAAATGTTGTGGACCATGCTGCAGCCCAGCAATAGCAGGAAAAGTTGCAGTAATAACAGGAGCTTCTCAGGGAATTGGATATTACTGCGCGCTTGCCATTTTAAAGAACGGGGGGAAGGTAAAGGTGTTAATAGGAAGTGAATCATACATGATATACATATGTATATATAATTTTCAGGTTATGCTGGGAGATGTTAAAGTTGATGAAGGAAAAGAGGCTATTTGTAAAATAATCGATGAATTCGGATATAACAGAGCAGCTTTTATTAAATGTGACGTGACACAAGCAAAAGATATGGAGTGTGAGTACGAACTCCAAAAATTCAGAATTATTTCAAAATTTTTCACAAGTCGTTATAATAAAAATTATTCTCTTGAAGCATAACATGCTTGTTTGTTGAAAGGAAAACTGATTTCAAAAATTAACTCGCGACTTCAAAAGATTTCACTCTTTTGTTGTGATTACCATTTTTGATTCTAAGATGAAATCACTCGGCGAACAACCATGAATGAAAATTGCCTTATATACACTGCGCCAAGAAATTAACGCACAATTTTGAACGTCATTTTTGGTAAGCAAATAAATATTTTTGACCCATGGTTTTTTGGATATATCCGAACATATTGCAACAAAATTCGATGTTATTCTTGGATATACCTCTCGAGACAAGTAAATTGAACGAAATAATTCAAGATTTTGCAAGAAACCGCCACATATGGAAAACAGCAGTTGTTTTTTTTGCAAGTAACGTTTGTTCTTGAAAATTTCAATGTTTGAATGGGCCAAAAGCTTGGGGTGAACTCAACTGTTTCCAGAATATCCGGAGGTACAAAGAGACTGGTAGTCATAAAGGTAGTTGGACAAGGACGATCTCGAGCAACAATAATGGCGAGTCGTTGAGGAATTTTCTCATTAAGACAACGGTTCGCTACTGCTAGGCCCTTTAATGCAGCCTCGACAGAACAGTGGAGTGCAAATTAGCACTGAAACGATACAACAGCGCCTCACTGAATCTGGTTTGAACTCTCTTGTTGCATCTCGACACCCAGCTCCAACCGAAGTATATCGTAGAGCTCGATTAAAATTTGCCAAGGAATATGTCAATTGGTTAGAATCTGACTGGGAGAATGTTTTGTTTACAGATGAATCGAGATGTTGTCTATTTCATTGCGTCGATGTTGTCTAGTCTAGTGTACAGACTAGAGTCCCAGTGCAACTTTTTATCTACCTATGGTGTTGGTGGGGTTCAAAAATCACTTCAAATGGCTAAAACGAAGTCCAGTGCTCAATTCCATCGAGCATATATCGGACATTTCCAATAGAAGATTAAGAAGTCAGCGAAACCAACAAGTTACTATGAATGAGGTTTGGAACAGACTGATTGAGATTTGGAACGCAATGGATCAAAATGTTATAAGGTCACTGATTTTGAGTGTGAAACATATATGTCAACCAGGAGTGGAAATATCCGGTATTCATAGTTTCTTGCGGAAGTTTCACATTTTTTTATTTCAATTTATATGAGTACCATTTTCAGTTCGATTGCTTTCAAGCCTAACTTAGTGCTGGTGAATTACTGGAAAAATAATTCAACATATGCAAACTTCTTCTGAATAAATGTGAATTTTCGATTTTGTGCGTCAACGAGATGAATATCTCAATATAAATTTTAGAAAAAGTCTGATTTTGTTAGATAGTCCAGGGGTTCTGCAGTCGGTCATGAAATAGAATTAATATTCGTTTTCAACGGTAATTAATAAACGAATAATTTTTTTAAATCTTCACGATTTGAAATATTTGAGTTTGAGAGAACAGTTAAGAAGAAAATCATATAAGTACCGTTCTTGGAAGGAAAATGTGATAATGAAAGAAGTTTTCGTAAGATTCCGGAAATCTTTTTGCCACTTATAGAAAACGTTGTTTAGAAGCTCCTCAGTTCGTGAGTTTTCTGTCAGATCAAATATGTGTCACGAAGAAGAAAAGACTAGCAAAGTTAATTTGTGTAATTGAAAATAATATCACCGCCTCAAATGGTTCTACTATATTTGCAGACGCTGGACTAGAAGATAGCTAGAATGATCATTGTTCAAAAAAATTATGTTGATAATATTGAATATGATCAAGATTTATAATTCCCAACCTTCAGCCTGCTCGCAAATACAGCCACTTTTTTTATCATTCATTTGCGAACCAAGCTACCTTTGTGTGTATATTACTGATAGATGATTTTGTTGTAGGTTTGTTGAACGCAGCCATCTGTGAATTTAAACAGATTGATATACTCATAAACAATGCTGGAATTCTTCGAGATCAGTATTGGGACAAGACCGTAGATATCAATGTGGTAAATCTACATCATTTACGGGTATCCGGGAGAACGGTTATCGTATTAGACTAAATACATTAATGATTAGATGAACTGAAGAGGCCGACATCTGATGATACGTTCTTAAACGAAATCGAACATATATATTAAATCTGAAATTAAACAGGGTACTCCAACAAAAATTTTCTCCCGCTGCTTCCAACTCAGAAGAAGGCAACGTCAGCCAAAAACGTTGAAACAAGTTGATGTTAGTTTCGAGAGGAACCATCGCTTATGCCGACTTTACGAATTTCAGATCAATCAGAGGTTTTGTCATACAATAAGAAAACAAACGTTTTTGTTAATTTGAGAGTGTGGGCATCAACCTTCTACCCTGAACATCCTCAAACTTCAGAATTTCAATAGCAAACTGCATAATCTTACAACTAAATGAATTCATTTAGCTAGGTGGGTCCTTCGTATTGATTGATTCAAACTAAAATACAATATTCGATGTCCATGAAGTTCGAAAAAGATGTAATCAATAGAAGACAAAGTAGCAAAAGTTATTATTCATTTTCAGAATAACAGTTGTGCTAAAAAAATAGCAAGAATATTCAACACACATCATTTAGAAAAACAAATAAGTCTACAATACGTTGAAATATGTTAAAGTTTTGCGAGAAGTGAGAGTGAAGCAATTGCAGTGAAAGTTACAAGAAAAGCTGTTGAAAGTGACCCCCATCTACCCCCATACAATGGTATGATTCGTTCTCAAATTCCCTTCAAACGTTCTCAAAGACGTTAGACTTTAATAGTAGGCATCCAGTCTCAATTCTCCTTTGCAGCTCGTTTAAAGTCTGTCGTTGCGTACCGTATATTTTCGATTATGTATTAATCCACACAAAAATTGAGAAGAACCAAATGCGGGAGCTGTACTGGTCATTGAATTAATTTTACCGATCTAGTTCTCTGGAAAATCTTTATCTAAATATTCTCGCCCTCGAATACCAGATTGCGGGGAGCACCAACTTGTTGGAAGTGCAGTAAATCTTCTGAAAAAGTGAGATGATTCTCCAGAATCTCGATAATTCTGTGATAAATTAATTCTTCCAGAAAATATGGATAACTATCTTCATTGAGATTCCCTCGATGAGGAACGATAAAGCAACATGGTTACTTCATCCAAACATTCAATTGTTTTGTATGTATTTCCCTTCGCAAGAGAGGATTGTAGTTCTGGTTGTCCAGTATCGGTATTTTGTCTGTTCACCTCCCCGTTGAGCATCAAGGTACTCTCATCAGAGAAACAAATATTTTTAGAAGAAAGTTGGCATTATTATTCAAATTTTCACTCAAAATCCGCAGAATTGCAGATGTCGATCAGTCTTCTTTATTTAGTTTATCGTGCAATTTTATTTTGTAGGGATGAGATTTGTGATACTTCCCTATTCTGTAGGCAGTTGTATTTGATACGCCAGTTTGATGGGATAATTTCCTGAAGAACTGAGTGTCCCTTTGTAGATAATCTTATAACGCAACTTCAACAAATTCATTTATCACAGGAGGTTTTACTTCATGCTTTCGGTTTGCTACTGTACAAGTAGCCGGAAATATTTTTCTCAGCATAATTTGTGCTAAATACTCTTGCTTTTCCTTTTGAAGAACTGATTTCGAAAATAGTGATATGATTTCTACTCTACTTCAGTTGAGGAATCCATTGCATGGATTTTAATATCTCTAAAGTAAAACGAAATAAGACACTTTTGTCACTTTCCAACAATTTATTCAATTATCACGACCAGATCTGTTATATTGTTATTCACTTGAACATGACCGTAAGGTCGAAACTGGTCGTGATTATTGAATATATTGTGGCAAAGTGACAGAGGTGTCTTATTTCGTTCTACTTTGAAGATGAAATTCCATAAAATAAATAGATCATCAATACTATCACTTTCAATATCTCTTTTTAACTAACAAGTAAAGCTACTTCTAATTAAAGTCTTTCTATACCATCTATCGAGAGAATCTGCTTTCCGTAACATGCCGAATTGAAGATTAACGTCGGATGAATCTGAATCAATCGATTAGACGTACCTAGCTACATAACGGAATGAGTATATTAATTAAAATGCCGTGTATAGACCTCTGAAATAACGTTTTGTGCGAATTCATTAATACCATGTAGAGACATTTCTAGTGAGGTGTCACATATTACTCTTTGCGATTGCGATTCTCATGTTTGAAAATGCTGAGGATAGGGGGTTGTAAACTTGTTAACTTTATTAAATTAGTTCATTAGCTAGTTAGTACACAAAAAAGATAGATTATAAAAATCTAACCAAAGAAACTAGTTCATTGCAATGGATCTCATGACTTTAAACAATCAAACAATTTTTTTCTGAAGATCTTCACTGACGCAGAATCCTTGACACTATGAGGTAAGTCATTAAATATCCGGACTCCCTCAGTCAACAATGATCCCGAAAGAAATTGCTTATCAGTAAACTCAACATTAAAATGGGCATTCGTTCTCAACTGACGAGAGTAGCTATCTTCTTTCTTCGTCAACAACTCATTAAGATATCGAGGAGCTCTGCGAGTTTTCATTTTGTACATCAGCTCTAAAGTTGATTGTTTTATATTTTGTTCCACAGATAGCCAATTTAGAGTTTTTCTAATTTTATCAACTGATGTATATATACTACATTTTAGAATCACCATCGTACATTTATTTTGAAGAGCGTGAAGCCGTTCTATCTGTTTCTTAGTGCTTGACAACAAAAGAGACACGCAATTCTCAAAATGTGGACGCATTATACACAAGGATCCTCGACCATCGTGAGAAGTCTAGGGAAATCCTAGAAAAATAATCTTTTTTTCCCCAACTATTTATTTTTTTTTTTTTTTTGAATTGTGGAGGCCGTTACTTGATGTAGATCCATGATATAAATGAGATAAAAACACAAGGTTTAACTTTGATCTACACTTTATTTGAAAAAATTCGACGACGTTTCGCTGACACAGCAGCTTTATCAAGAATGAAAAATAGAATGAAGAGTATGGTATTATAAACAAATCGTAGAACAAGTTGGATGAATAACAGGAAAATCCACACCGAGCCATTGTACAGTTAGTATGAAAGGTAATAAAAACTAATTGAACAAGTTAAGTAGGGGTGAGTAATTCAAATCTACCTGTTCATTCAAAATGAACAAACATTCGGACAAGCTTTTGATAGATACAAACATTCGGACAAGCTTTTGAATGAACAGGTAGATTTGAATTACTCACTACTAACTTGTTCAATTAGTTTTATTACCTTTCATACACCTGATCAATACATTAAAGTGTATCATTCCACATTAAATGTCAACTGATCCAATTTTACTAAGTATTTGAATTCGAACACCTGATCAATACATTCATTCCACAAGTGAATTTTGTTTCTTTCAAGAGATTTTGAACAGTTGGTTTTAGAACCAAGAACAATAAATTTAGTTTTTGCCGTACTTAACTTTAGATTATTCGAACATAACCAATCAAATAATATCTGTAATTCACTATTTAATATTTTGACCGTCTGTTCAAAATCGTAACCCGAAACCGATATTAGGGTATTGTCAGCGAACATACTAACAAATGAATATTTAAGTTTTCTTTTAATGTCATTCATATATGATATAAAAAAAGTTGCCCTAATAGGCTGCCCTGAGATACCCCTATGTCAAATTCCGTCACTGTTGAGAACCTACCGCTCACTTTGGTCTTATGAAAACGATTTGTTGCCGGCTCGGTGGCGTAGAGGATATGATGCTAGTCTCCTGCGCAGAGTTACCGGGGTTCAATCCCCACAAAGTCGGTGCGATTTTTCGGATTCTGGGAATCACTTGAGTATCCATCTTTCGGAAGAGATGTCAAGCCATCTGTTCTGTCTAACAGAGATGTGTTGGACATTAAAGATTCTTTCCCTCGATACGAGAGGGGTTCGGAAAAATTCCCGGGTTAGTGAGGTGACAGAATTCCACGGCGTGTCATTGGACGAAAGGCGGAAATAGAGCACGTTAAAGGAATAACAAACAAACAAAACAATTTGTAGAATAGTCTTTCAGTAAACGTATAACACCTTCCGAAATTCCGCATTGTTTCAGCTTTTCCAGTAATAAGAGTCTATCTATGGTTTCGAAAGCTCGCTTTAAATCCACGATAACGTTCAGAACAATTTTTCCGTTATTTATATCTCTTCTCCAGGTGACACAAACATATTGAAATGCACTCGCGCATGAGTGATTCTGCCTGAATACCGGGTTGTCTCCAATACTTTCAAATCAACATGCTAAAACACCTTATTCAAAAAAATACTAATATCAATCTGTACTACCATTCATTCAAAATACATTGAGTTGAAATGGTTCTTCTTCTTCTTCATGGTTGGAACAATCAGTATCGAAAATTTACCTCAAAAACATTATCAATTTATATAGATAAAATTCATTTCTAACGATGTATCATTCGACCGTCATTCCCAGTGATGAGTTTGTAGAAAGGGAAAGATGACGGTTTGATGCTCAAAATCGGAATTGAGAATGGCCCTCCACGAAACAAACATTGACCTATTTCAGCGTTTTCAGCTGATATTGCTGTCTTATGGCTGAAAGTAGAGTAAAGTTTTCGTTGGATCACCCTGTACATTCCACCATTCTATGGAATTAAAGTAGGAATGTCATCGAATGTTTGCTGGAAGCACCTTTATTTTGAGATATTTGGAAAGAGCTTTTGTTCTCCTTTGGTTTCAGGGAAAAAAATTGTCGACTATTGAGTTTGCTTCCAAATATTTCTTGTTCAACAGAGAGGGCTTGAAAGTTGAGAAGTTCGAAAAGTGAAGGCATAGAAAGAGGGCTTGTAACAAAGTTTTATATTTAAGTATTCGACAACTGTTCTTCTAAAAAGTGGGAGTGCAAAGTAGGGAATTCTTAATTTTTTCCACTTCAGTTTATACCAAAAATCTTTGAACAGGTCAGTTTTCATATTTACCTAGAAATTAATTTGTTTGGCCAGATAAAATTTGTTTTCGTGATATGAAGTCCTAATTATATTTCATAATTAGAATCCAAATTATTTTCACTTTCATTGTAAACATTAACATTATTTTTCTGAGTTGTACAATTACCCATAGTTGGCAACCCGTAGTAACGTACAGTTTTGGTTGAAAAGACTTTCTCTTGTTGAATCGGGTTGAAGGAAATCATTCCCTCACCTTCTGCAACCCCTGAATATAAGAATCTTAATAGGGAACAAAAGTTGAGCGACACCTTATTTGAAAGGTATTATGAAAGGACAAAGCAAATATTTTCAACTGATTCATTCCGCATCGTGTTCGACAAAATTTCAGTGTAAGTATTAAGATCGGGAAATCGTCAGAAATGATGTTAGTCGGTACCTACCTACGAATGAACTCGCAAAATCAACTGTTTTGAAATCGATTTAAAAAAAAATTTAATTTTGATGAATTTACTGAGGTAAAAATTGAGAAAACCTAGCAGAAACTCATTGAAAACAATGTGTTAATAGTAGAATGTTCGATTATTTTTCATTTCAAGTGTTCAAAGTGAGCGCCTTCAATAGCTTGACAAATAGCACTTCGGTTTTCCAAATAGTTTTTGAATACAGATAGCTTCTAGCATGATCAAATATACCTCGTGCTTCATCCTTATCGTCAAATCGATTGATTTACTTTTAGATTTGTAGACGCCCATAAAAAATAAACGCAGGCATTAAAGCTGGTATAGTGCGAAGAAGCTCCATCTTGGTGAAGCCATGTTTGATTCAAGAGTTATGTCAGGATAATAATCATAGGAGAACATTCTCTATGATCAGTTTGTAGATAGGGGTTAGTGAAGGTTTGATGCTCAAAATCGGAATTAACAATGGACCCCCACGAAACAAACATTGACCTATTTCAGCATTTCCAGCTGACATTACTCTCTTCTGTCAAAAAGTAGAGTCAAGTTTTTGTTGGAAAACCTTGTACATTTCACCATTCTATAGAATTAAAGTAAGAATGTCAACGAATATTTCGTGGACGCATCTTTATTTTGAGATATTTGGAAAGAGCTTTTGTTCTATCTACTTCGGTTTCGGAGAAAAAAAATTTCGACTATTAAACTTGGTTCCAAATATTTCTTCTTTAACAGAAAGGACTTGAAAGTTTAGAGGTTCGAAGAGTGAAGGCATAGAAAGAGGGCTTGTAACGAAGTCCTGTATTTAAGTTATGTACAAATGTTCCTACAAATAGTGCCAGTGCAAAGTAAGGAATAAAATTCTTAATTTTTTCCACTTCAGTTCATACCAAACATCCTTGGACAGGTCAGTTTTCATATTTACCTAGAAATTAATTTTTTTGACCAGATAAAATTTTTTATCGTGACATTAAGTCATAACCATATTTCATAATTAGAATTCCAATTATTTTTACTTACATTGTAAAGATTAACATTATTTTTCTGAATTGGCAATGAACAATAGTTGACAACCTTAGTAACGTACAGTTTTGGGTCAAAAGGCTATCTTTTGTTGAGTCGTAGTGAAGGAAATCATTCCCTCAGCTTGTGCAACCCGTGAATATAAGAATCTTAATAGGGAACAAAGGTTGAGCGACACCTTATTTGAAAGGTTTTATAAAAGGAAAAAGAAAATATTTTTATCTGATTCGTTCCGCATAATGTTCG
Organism: Cryptolaemus montrouzieri; assembly: GCA_013387265.2. NCBI lineage: Eukaryota > Metazoa > Arthropoda > Insecta > Coleoptera > Coccinellidae > Cryptolaemus > Cryptolaemus montrouzieri. The sequence goes on along the minus strand of JABFTP020000185.1, from coordinate 45,528,031 downwards.
ACAAATTTTCAGTATAAGTATAAAGATCGGGAAATCGTCAGAAATGATGTTATTCGGTATCTACCTCCGAATGAACTCACAAAATTAACCTTTCTGAAATCAAATTCAAAAAAATTCAATTTTGATGAACTTTACTGAGGAGAAAATTAAGAAAACCAAGCAGAAACCAATTAAAAACAATGTGTTTATAGTAAAATGTTCGATTATTTTTCATTTCAAGTGTTCAAAGTGAGCGCCTTCAATAACTTGACAAATAGCACTTCGGTTTTCCAAATAGTTTATGAATACAGATAGTTTCTAGCATGATCAAATTTACTTCGTGCTTCATCCTGATCGTCAAATCGCGATTTTCATCTTTAGATTTGTAGATCTTACTCTTAAAATATTCCCATAAAAAATCGCAGGGCTTCACAGTTGGTATAGGGCGGAGAAGCCCCATCTTGGTGAAACCATGTTTGATGCGTGAGTAATGTCAGGATAATTATTATTAGAGAAGATCACTGCCAACGCGGAAATGATCTCGTCCTTCAAAAATTTAAATACGTTTTTCCCGTTAAATTTCCATGAAAAAATGAGGTTCTAACACTCTATTTTCTACTGTGTAGGCGAACATAGATTAATTTGTGGATGCTGTGAGTGCAAATTCTCCTCAGACCAAATATTTAAATTCTTGCGATCGAAATCACCCATCAGGGTGAACGTTTTATCAGAGTAGACAATTCTGTGGAGCAACATTCTATTCTGATTACAGACCTCCATTATTGATTCGGAGAATTCCACCCTGAAATCGGGGTCACCAATTTAGTTCATGCAAAAGAACCAGTGTGTATGTGACCAATTCTCGTGGACAATTAATAATCGTTTTGTTGGCTGGTTGAATTTCTGTCATGTTTTTCGAATGAATGAACAAAAATATTCAAATTTTCACTAAATTCACAAACTTATGGTGCGTTTCACCATACTGTGGCATCATCAGATGAGTATTACATTTAAAAGAATGGCTTTCTTCTAGTAGATGAATTGCATAGTCTGATATTTGTTTGTCAAAAATATGTTTGTGCTCTGATAAGTGAATATTAAATTTCCTAAAAGTTTTACAAATATAAATTACATCACATTTCCACATGAAATATGAAAAATTATAAACACCTGATTTAGTCCTTCCTGAATTTCAGATCTACAGTTTTCAATGTATATGCCTAGACAGTTCTCCGTTATGAAAACTATTCAAATTATGAAATGAGAAGAATGACTTTAAATGCAAAATGAGTTTAGCAATGTAAGTTAGTATATTAAATTTTGATTCATCTCATTAACAATAGAAAAAGCAAAGAAATTGTTTACGAGAAAGCATACTGTGAATCATACTAGAATTACCATTTTAGACCCTTATTTGTTTTATAATATTAAGCTCTTTCAAAAATCACTTTTCAAAATTGATATTTGAATTTTTTAATGATGCAGATGTGCGGATGAATTTTAAATGGTAATATCTGTATGGAATATTCTAAGGAAAATGAAAAAATCATGGCTGCAGTGAATTTTGGTTAATGGAATTCTCTGTTTCCATTCCCGGTGAGGACTTCATATCAAAATGAATTGAATTTATGTATTGAATCTTATTGTTTATTTGTATGTGTAAATACATATCTGCAGCAATAAATGCAGTGTTTTTCGACGGCGGATGATTACAAATTGTTTTCTGAATGTTATAAAGGAAAATTTCAGCGAGTAAAGTTATTTTTTTCCTCGCATTATTCGAATATCAGTTTCAGAACGGCTAAATATCTGAATAAATATATCAAAAACAATATATTTAAAATTCACTTAGAAAAAATCAAGTGTTTGTGGTAATAAAATTTATAACGGCAGAATTTTCCAAAATTGCTATTAGGTGTTAATGAACAAAATTTAGATTCTCACTATGCAAATCATGTACTAAAAGAAATCCATAGTTTTAATATTAAAATTTCGACCTTTACCTAATCAAAATAATATATTCAAACTGAATCTATGGGAAGCATAGGAAATCAATTAACAGAAAAATTTCGAAAATTTATTGGATAGTCAATTGAAGATAAATTCGTCATCATTACTAAATCTTTTCAGTTCTCAAAAATAGCAACCCTGTTTAGATTTTCCTCGTATCGAGCTAGTTACCTGCTCTTGCAAAAGTATTATATGAGGCACATCATCTTTTTTAATGTACTACTAATCTGGTGAAACGCGTCACAACTTTGTGAATATGGTGAAAATTTGAATTTACTGTCTAGGCATATATATTGAAAACTGTAAATCTAAAACTCATGAAGCAAACAAATCAGGTGTTTATAATCTCTTATATCTCATGTGGAAGTGTGATGTAATTTATATTGGTAAAACTTTTAGGAAATTCAATATTAACTTATCAGAGCATACGCATATTTTTGACAAACAAATATTAGACTATGCAATTCATGTACTAGATGAAAGCCACTCTTTTAAATGTACTGCTTATCTGATGATGCCAAAGTGTGGTGAAACGCGTCATAACTTAGTAAATATGGTGAAAATTTGAACATCAGTGTTTTATTCAATTAGAACTTGTTCATCATGTACCAACCACCATGGTCAAAGTTTTTCTTTTACAAACTTATGAGAATGACCAGCGTTGTCTCATCACGATTCTTGGGACGTCCCACCTTGGAACGATTCGTAACCTTATTCCTAAAATTTGGTTTCAGATTTGATAACTGTGACTTGATCTATTTAAGGTCAATTCGGATATTTGTTATTGACCTCAAAAGATCAAGTCACAGTTATTAAATATGAAACCAAATTTTGTGTTAGATTTTGTTTAATTCGGATATTTGTTATTAAACAAAACGTAGCTTCCTTCGTTTTTTTCGATTAAATGTGGCATTATCGAATTCCAGATATTCACAAAATGAAAAATGATCAAATGATCTGATGTAAACCATAGACCGGTTTCCAATCAACAAAAGTTGAATCTGCTGCTCTTGAATTGATTATCATGTAGAATAACACCTTCAAGGCAAATACTATTATTCCTTGTGTTGTGATTTCAACTGACGAAGTAAAAGATTTTTTGTCCATTCCCAGTACCTTTCAAAAGAGGTGTCACTCAACTTTTGTTCTCCATTTAGATTCTTATGTTAAGTGGTCCATAGGATGATTTCATTCTTATCTGATCGATAGCAGAAAGGTTTTATGTGATCAAGCGATGTAAATTTATGTGTCATCATAAGATATATCAAATTCATCTTTTTTTTATAAAAAATTAGGATTCAAATTTGAAAAAAACTGACGTCATATCTTCAGAAAAAGTGAAAGAACATTTTACAACTAAAATTTCAAGCAAAATATGAAAATTGACCTGTACAGTATGTCCCATTTTGGGGGTGCCACCAGGAGCATCTCTGTTATTATTTAAGATAGAGATGGGGTTTTCACGACCCTTGGCTACTTTTTCGAGACAAATTCATAGAGCTAATCAGAATTATTCTAACTTCAGTGGTTTTGAGTTATTCGCGAATCTTGAAAATTTCCGGATTTCTTTTTTCCCGATATCTCGGTTCTTATAGAAAATAATTGAAATCTGTTCTTACGTTTCTAAAACGGTTTTCTGAGTAGATTCCAGTGACGTACTCGAAGTTTTTTTCATTAATTATGACAGATATGACATTAAGTTGCATTTTTTAAATACGAGCATAGTTTTTTTGGCATATTCCGATTGCCGTTTTTTCCTTTTCAAAATATATAACATGATGACAAAATCTCCACCCAATTTGAAGAAAATAACGGAATAATGATTCACCCTAATGGCTGGGCGAAGGAACACACGTGAGCGGACGAACCATAGAACATTTGTAGTTATTCGATGAAAACGATCAAAACAATGCAAAATCTTCTTGACCGAAATAATGGAGCTAGGCTGCTCCTAAGATTCCATCGTTATTTATGACATCCGCAATTTCCGCTTTTTATTTTATTTTTGATATTGTCGTTTAGTTTCTAGAGTTCTCTGAGAAATACCTACATGAGAATAATAATAGGCACCTAATAATTTACTCAAATTTACTTCTCATAATGATTTACATATATTGCTCGAACTGATTTCCATCATGTTATAAACATAAAGTGCATCTTCGGATTATATCGATGTAGAATGGTTAGCCTCAACAGCTGCTAACACGTCAAGTTCATTATCACCTCTATTCCGTTTATTGTAGTTTTTACTTCTTGGTTTCTCGAACGAACCATAATTGGAAAGATTTGCTTCCATTTTGGTGAAGAACTTCCTGTTTGGTTGAATTCTTTGAGGAAATCTAATTGGAGAGTGTCAGTCAGGTATTTAATATTGATTAGAATTACTACTTCCATTTCCATTGTCGAACTTACCTATTCAAATATTCTTCTGATGCACGGATTGCGTTACAGTGACACTGAAAGTAGACCTTCAGCATATCAACTTTTTCGAAATTTTCGTATCTTCTATTTTGTTCCATAGTGTGAATTGCAGAAATTAACTAAACAATCCAAATTCAACAACGAACACTAATTTTACGAATTCAAATAGACACGAAGCCAATATGTCCACAGATAATGAATAATAATAATTATTGGTCATTCTATGGTTTCTAATGATGGTGCATAGATGAAGACTTCTGTGTTCACAGAGAGCATTCAGACATAGAAGATATAATCCGAAGATGCACTTTATGTTTACAACATGATGGAAATCAGTTCGAGCAATATATGTAAATCATTATGAGAAGTAAATTTGAGTAAATTATTAGGTGCCTATTATTATTCTCATGTAGGTATTTCTCAGAGAACTCTAGAAACTAAACGACAATCTCAAAAATAAAAAAAGCGGAAATTGCGGATGTCATAAATAACGATGGAATCTTAGGAGCAGCCTAGCTCCATTATTTCGGTCAAGAAGATTTTGCATTGTTTTGATCGTTTTCATCGAATAACTACAAATGTTCTATGGTTCGTCCGCTCACGTGTGTTCCTTCGCCCAGGGTAAATCATTATTCCGTTATTTTCTTCAAATTGGGTGGAAATTTTGTCATCATGTTATATATTTTTGAAAAGGAAAAAACGGCAATCGGAATATGCCAGAAAAAACTATGTTCGTATTTAAAAATGCAACTTTATGTCATATCTGTCATAATTAATGAAAAAAACTTCGAGTACGTCACTGGAATCTACTCAGAAAACCGTTTTAGAAACGTAAAAAGATTTCAATTCAAGATTCGCAAGAATAACTCAAAACCACTGAAGTTAGAATAATTCTGATTAGGTCTATGAATTTGTCTCGAAAAAGTAGCCAAGGGCCGTGAAACCCCAACTCTCTATCCTAAATAATAACAGAGATGCTCCTGGTGGCACCCCAAAATGGGACATGCTGTACAACCATTCTGCCAAACAACTGCAAAGAACGAAATTATGAATTTCATTCTGTTCTTTACAGTTTCTTTGTGTTCCTGAAGGTGTTGGAGAAACCTCTTTCTGATTTCTGATATGCTCAACGAACCAATCAAGACCATTAAATAACACACATTTTCAATTAGGATAAAAAATGTTCAAATTTTTTTTTTGTGATGTAAGGTACACCTTGCGGCAATGAAATTTGATGCATTTGGTGAATCAGTACAGCATGAAAGCAAAAATTCAATAACTCTTTCAGGAGAGATTATAGTAAATAAACACGCTTTTTATATTTCTTGGTAGGCTCTTATGTGAGACTTAAGTGAATGATTGTTCAGTGCTAAAATCATAATATCGGTCTAGTAATTAAAAGTTTTCTTACTGAATTTTGAAATGCATGCTTGTTCCAAATGAAATAGTATTTCAGTGACACTATACTTCACCTACGTCCAAAACATCTGCATGGGAAAAGTGACGAAAGTTTATGTCAAAGCGGGTACCATCACGCGCGTAAGAAATGATGCATACTATGCGCAAGCTGACGTTGGTAAAGCTGCTGTCGTCTGATCTGCCAATAGATGCACATATGCACTAACTTCAGTGGTTCAGAAAATTTGATAAACGAGTAGTACTGTTTGATATTTACTGAATCTTCGGAAAATTTGTCGACACCCTTACTACCTATATTCTCGTCATAGTTATAAGTCCTGAGTATAGTGTTCTTGGTATCTGAACTTAAAACTAAAATATTAAAAATAATCATCTTTTCTGATTCAGAAGGGGGTCATTAGAGGAACTCTTCTTGGCTTTCAACACATGCGACGTAATAGAAACGGAGGTACTATTATCAACGTAGCATCAATATTAGGTCATGAGCCTTGCCATGGTTGCCCCGTGTACACTGCAACCAAACATTTCGTCGTGGGATTTTCCAGGTCGATGGGTAGCGATTACTATTATTGCCAAACAGGAGTGAAAGTGATGACTTTATGTCCAGGTGTTACCATAACTGCTATGGTGGAAGATTCCGATACGGCAGGTCAACTAGAGGGTTTCGGAGATACGGGAAAAGAATTACATAGGCTGTTGTATAGCATGCCAACGCAACCGTGAGTATGAATAGATGTTCTCATGATGAGAGTGAACGTTCAATTAGGGGGTAGTAATAGAAAGAATCTTTAGGAGTGATGTAGTGAATCTTGATTGATATTAAGGACAACTCTTGTGAGATTCCTATATCGAACAAATAATGACTTTTATACCGTCAGGGTAGTTATCGAACCTTCATTCTATAGAAACAACTATAAGTTGAGTTGTGCACTGAATGTTTTCAACAAAATGTAAATTATCCTGCTAACTATATATATGATTGATATTCCAATAGGGTCCCAAAGAGAGATAGGGTCCCAAAGTATAATTTTCCAAAATTCTCAACAGAAAATGAAAATTAGCTGGCTATTAAGGGTTTGGGTTGGATTAGGTTAGGGCTTTTACGAAATTTATTAATTTTCAAATATTCCAACATTCATTTTCTTTTCTTCGATATAGTTGTTCAAGTTATGTATATATATGATGATATATATATATATATATATATATATATATATATATATATATATATATATATATATATATATATATATATATATATATATATATATATATATATATATATATATATTCAAATTAAGTCACTTAATTTATTTAGATGATATTAAATTATATGCCGGAACCAGATCTCATTTAAAAGTCTACTTGAGATTACTTTCAACTATTCCAATGATATTCATATGAAATTTGGGCTTCCAAAATGTAAAAATCTTTTTATTGAAAAAGGAAAGATCACCTCTGATTATATAAAGATTTCCAATATCGAAATCGAGCCAATGCATCAAGGAGATACTTATAAATATCTTGGATTTTGTCAAGAGAAACAATTAACAACCATAGCAGCACTGAAGAAAATATTAGAAGTTCATATTACTAAAGACTTAGAATTATCATCAAGAGTTATTTAACTAGTGGAAACCTTTTCAGAGCTATCAACTCCTATGCTGTTCCTATTCTTACATCTTCTTTTGGAATTATTAAATGGTCTAAAACTGATCTAAATGAATTACAATGTCAAACGAGGAAAATGCTCTGTAAATATCATAAGCACCACCCAAAGTCAGCTGTTCAGAGAGTTACACTACCTAGACATCTTGGAGGTTGTGGATTAATTGATTTGAATAATCTTCATAGTAAACAGATTTTTCATCTACGTTCCCACTTTCATGATAAACAGAGAACGTCTAAATTACATGATATTGTTGTTGCTTCAGATTATAATCTTACACCTCTGAACTTGACAATGCAAAAGGTAGATTTTGATATATTTGATGATAATTCTAAAAGAGAAAGTTGGATGCAGAAGGAATTACACGGAAAGCACCCTAAAGAATTGAAAAATGATTATATTGATGAAATCGCATCGAATAAATGGTTAGTATCTGGAGAATTGTTTACTGAAACAGAAGGCTTGGCAATTGCGATCCAGGATCAGGTTGTTTTCACGAGGAATTATAGAAAACACATCATCAAACAAAATATAGATGATTCTTGCCGTAGATGTTTCTGTTCTTCAGAAACAGTTTTTCATATATTATCATCTTGCTCAGTCCTTGCTTCAACAGATTATTTAGAAAGACATAATGCCGTCGCTAATATTATTCATTTTAATCTAGGAATTAAACATGACCTAATTCCCAAAAGAAAGAAATTTCACAAATATGAACCTGAGATTATTTGTGAAAATGACAAATATAAACTTTATTTTGATAAAACAATTCTTTGCAACAGAGCTGTAAAACACAATAGACCAGATATCATTCTTAATGATAAACAGAATCAAATAACATATATAATTGATATTGCTATACCCGACACACATAATATACAAAATAAATACAATGAAAAAATTTCTAAATATATGATGCTTGGCGACGAGATTAAAAAATGTGGAAAATGAAGAAAATATTTATTCTACCGATTATTATTTCCACAACAGGTGTTATTCCTAGAAATCTTCACAAAAGTATTGAGATTTTGGGTCTGAAGAAAAATTTGTTTGAACAGTTACAAAAGATAACAATCATCAAATCTTGTAATATTCTTCGTAGGTTTCTTTCCGAAAATAATAATGAGGTAGAGTCATAGGTTTTCTCTTTAGTTTATACTGCTCAGAATCTCATTTCATATTTTATTTATTTGTTTATATAAATGTAATATAATTAACTGACAATTTTGTCATATTTATATTCAGAGCAGTATTCTATTCGATCTTTCACCACTTCACACAAAGGAAACTATTAATGAATAACATTCAGTGTTACTTGACTAAGGTCCGTACACTGGATTTTTCCGGGAGAAAGCCTCTGACACTACTCGTTGGTACATTGATATCATTGTCTGATGATGCTATAGTATGTATATATTCTGGTAGATTGATATATTCTCATAACATTTAACGTTATCCTAATATATAATTATTCCAGGATATGTTTTGATTATAATCATTGCCTGGCAACGGTATTAATTACCGGGTGGTGGATTTATATTTTTCATGAAATCAGTTTGATTGCATGAACAGATATATAGGCAACTCGTCGGGGTAAAACCCTATATATATATATATATATATATATATATATATATATATATATATATATATATATATATATATATATATATATATATATATATATATATATATATATTAGGAGGCATTACGATATACAGGGTGTTTCCGAAGCATGTGGCAAATTATAGCACATTCAAATGTACAGAAGTCCGTTTTTTAAATAAGACTACCTATTTTTGCACACACTATTTAACTCGTAATGTTAATAGGCAACGATCTGTTGTAGGTTTCCCTCTACACAAAATGCATCGTTTCCGAGTTATTCGCGATTTTATCCCAAAAATTACTATTTTTCGCGAGAGAACCCTGAAATTCGCTGATTATTCGACCGGAAATCTTTCAAATAATGCATTTCGATATTTCAATCAATACGAGAATCATCTCAAAATCTTCATCGAAGAAATTCTGGTCAGAATTCAGAGAAAAAGTGCGAAATCAATAACTATTGAAGTGGATCGAATCTGACTTCTCGTTTTTTTCTTTTCTTGTAGCTATTCTCGATTTCATCAGTTACTTGTTTGAGACATTGTATAGAGTGATTTATTAATAAGGACAGACGGTTACGCCATATTTTGATCACCACAAACTCGTACAAAAATATTATAAAATATATTGCATGGCCCAACTTTAAACTGAACATTTGCCCAAAATGTATACATTATTGTAATAATAATGATAATAGAAAAGAATTCATAATCTCGACAATAAATCTTCTTCTTCGATATAGTCGTCAGCGAATGTACCGTGAAACTTTTCAATGTAGTAGATGGAATATTACGAAACTGGTAAGGTAAAACAAAGAGTCATTAGGAACTTTTAAAATCATGTCCTCTTTATCGGGTTTGATAAATGGGCTGCCGTAAAATATTTCTACAAGTTCTCAGTATGACAGTCAGGCGGAGCTTATGAGCCTAGTGCCATGTACTCCGCGGACACGTTCCCCATTTTAGCTTCGGCATGGATGTATCTCGGTCGAGTAAGGAACAAGGATGTAATTAGAAAAAATTTTATAACTGAAATTGAATGACATTTTTCACGCGAAACCCTCTCAAGTGGTGTATTAAACTGAAATATGTATGTTGAGGATGGATCGAAATAATTCTTTGAATTATACAGGCGGATTTGATTGTTTTTGTGTTTCTGTAAGTTTCCTTGAAGAAGAGCGAACCAATCAAAAATATATGTTAGAGTATTCGGAAATGAGCAGGTTCTGGCCACGTTGAGTTTGAGTTCAGTGAGTTAATTTAGATGTCAATTGAATATTTAAATTCAACTAACAATTAACAAAACTGATCAAACAAACGAGCTTTAAGATAACTGTGATCTATACTGGTTAAATGATGATGACCTCAGAGGTGTGAGTAGATGAAATCTTGTACTGAATAATTTCTTTGATTCTTATACATAGAGAAAGTTATTCTCTTTTAGTAATGAAATTTACCTTAGAGATATAGTACCCTGAAAAAATAGAATGTTACGCGAAGTTCCTGGTGAAGTAAGAATTTTTGAGAATTTAGGAGCGTGAAACTGAAAAAAGCGTACCATTCTCCCAGTAGGACAACGTCGCTATTTCTTTATACAACAATTTAGAAGTATTATAAAAGAAAGTTTATTTTGTGATTTAATAATTGATATATGTTAAGAATGGGGAATACTTTGACGAGTAATTTCGCCCTCGTATATGCAACTTGGGAATATGTTACTTCTGATTCCTTAATTCAAGATATTAATCCTACAATTATTTCTTTACAGAGGAGAAACTTGTGGTATGCATATCGTTCCAATCCTCGAAGCAGGCGTTAACGGATCTGACTGGATTTCAGAAGGCTGTGAAGTATATAGAGTTAGAAGGGTAGACAGACATACACTAAAGATTTGTTAGAAAACACATTTAAGATCATCAGAATAAAGAATGCGTATTCTATATTTGGTAAAAGAGATGAAGATTTTTCAATGAACATTATAGCATTCATTATAATACAATGATTTTTCCACATAATTGAAATTGCTTCAATTGTGGCGCTTCTAACGACAATTTTGTTTCTACAGACGATTGACAATGCAACTATCATGGTAACTTTTCTATAAATGAACAAGAAATATGAATGAAAATTCCTCACTAAAGTCGAAAATTTATATATTCAAATAAAAAGTTCAATGTGATGATTGCTCCATGAAGAGATTCAATATAGGTGAGGAATTCAAGTCTATTTGTTCTTTCATTATGGTAGCTGAGTACATACATATGAGTACATATGTTCATTAATTATCAGAAATTTCCCCATTTTTCCAGTATATATACAATGTGGAATCTTGAATTGAGTGATTGAATTTCGAGAGATAATTTGCGTATTTTGAATCAGATTTCTGACTTGAGAAACTTCATTTGTGATCTGTTTTTCTTGAATGGAAATTTTTCTAATCTAGTTATCACCGAAAGACTAGTTTAAGAGTTCTGGAACATTTTTTGTCAAGAGTGGGGTCGCACTGTCTTGCTGGAAGTATACTAACCTTCTAACCTTTCTTGAGACGGAGGATTTCGATCAGAGAATCCTCGATTATCTCCTCATTCATTCATCAAGTTTCCCACGAAGATTTTCGTCGAAAACGATGCACACTAAAACACGGTAAATCTTTAAGGCACACTAAGCATTAGAATTGCCCTTGGTGTTGCACATTCACTTCCCTATGGCGCCTAACATCGGAACAGTAATCTTCATTATTGCGATTAAATAATCCTTCAGGTGACCCTCATTTCTTCAGTGGAACTTCAAATTAATAATAATAATAATAATAATAATAAATAATCACGAATGAAAAAGAACGCCTCGATATCAGACATATGGACTTCGATGGAATAACGGAGGAAGAAATTACAACAGTAATTGGAGCGACCAACAATTGGAAGGCCACAGGTATAGATAATATCCACAACTACTGGTACAAGAAGTTCGATAAGCTCCATGGAGCCCTAGCGAAACAGCTCACACATGTTCTTCAACATCCCAAGAAAACACCCACTTTCCTAACGCAAGGCTTAACATATATGCTACCTAAGAGCGATAGAACACAGGATCCGTCTCAATATAGGCCAATCACTTGCCTGCCAACACTCTACAAAATACTCACTTCATGCATATCCAATCGAATATACCAACACCTTGACGACAACAATATATTAGCAGAGGAGCAGAAAGGATGCAGAAAGAAACACCACGGGTGCAAGGAACAACTCATCATCGATTCTGTGATAATGAAACAGGCACACGTAGGGCATCGCAATGTTCATTCAGCTTTTCTCGATTATCTGAAAGCATTCGATAGTACCGCCCATTCTTGGCTTGTTGAAGTATTGCAGATATACAAAATTCACCCAGCCCTGGTAGAGTTCTTGAAGACAACAATGACACACTGGCGCACGTCTCTGCAGGTCAACATGAACAATAAATCAATTAAAACCGACGAGATACCCATACGTCGTGGAATTTTCAAGGAGACTCTTTGAGTCCACTATGGTTCTGTTTGGCAATGAACCCATTGTCCTCGATGCTCAATAGAACTGGATACGGATTTAGGATAAAAGCAGAAAGGAATTATCATACAATCTCCCACCTGCTGTATATGGATGACATCAAATTATATGCTTCGAACAAGAAGCAATTGGATGATTTGCTGAAAACTGTCAGTGAGTTCTCGGCAGATGTTCATATGAAATTCGGGATTGAAAAATGTAAGACCCTGAACATTCAAAGAGGGAAAGTCATAGATGGTGAAACACAACTTCCAAACGGTGACATTATACAGTGTATGAGAGATGGCGAAACATACAAATATCTGGGATACCAACAAGCCAGATTGCTAGACCAAAAACAATCAAAGGAGAAGATTCGTTCAGAATACAGTCAGCGTCTGAAGTCTGTGCTGAAATCGATGTTGAACTCGGAAATCTAGTCAAGGCAATTAACACCTACGCCATTCCAGTGTTGCTTTACTCATTTGGAATAATCAGATGGACTAAGACGGAGCTAGATGATATTCAAAGGCAGACCCGAACGATGCTGACAAATTACAACAATCATCATCCAAAATCGTCTGTGATACGAACAACTTTGAAGCGGAAAGAAGGAGGACGCGGATTAATAGATGTTGTCAATTTACACACCGAACAGATAAGAAATCTCAGAGAATTCTTCTCAGCAAAAGCTCTCACTTCTGACCTACATAGAGTGGTATCGTTGGCTGATAAGGATATACACCTCTAAATCTTGCTACCAGAGATGACCTGCTGAATCTACCATTCCTATCAGATACTGAAAAACAAGAGCAATGGTCAAGAAAGGAATTGCATGGACGACATCACCATGAGATTAAACAACCACACATCGACAAAGAAGCCTCCAATAAATGGTTGATGAAAGGAGAATTATTCGCGGAAACAGAAGGATTCCTTATGGCCATCCAAGACCAAGTGATCGCTACAAACAACTACAAAAATTTATTATGAAGGACGGAACATTACAAACAGATAGGTGCAGAAAATGCCATATAAGATCGGGGACGATACAGCATATTACGTCCGGATGCGAACAACTGGCCAATACAGACTATCTTCATAGGCATAATCAAGTGTGCAACATTATCCATCAGAAACTTGCACACAAGTACGGACTTCTGAATACATTCCAGCCATATTACAAGTATCAACCGGCGCCCGTATTGGAAAATGACTCTATCAGATTATACTACGATAGGCCTATTATCACTGACAGAATGGTGACGAATAATAGGCCGGACATAGTGGTGTATGATAAGAGAGCCAAGACAGCAATGCTGGTGGATGTCGCCATACCAAATAATAACAACGTGCTGAATAAGTTCCAGGAGAAAAGTCCAAATACACAGACCTTGCTATTGAGATCAAGCAGATGTGGCACCTCGACAAAATAGATATCGTTCCTGTCATCGTATCCTCGACTGGTTTAATACCCAAAACTTTGCATGATAGCCTTAAGAAATTAGAATTGCATAAGAATACCTATATAGAAATGCAAAAGCTGTAATTCTTAATACATGTAGGATAGTTAGGAAATTTATGTCAAGTATATTGTAATCGAGCCTATTCCTTTGATTGCTAAATCTGGGAAAGGTAAATTATATCCAGCTACTAGCTGAGATAGTGCATAAGTCCACGATAATAAATAAATAATATATATATATATATATATATATATATATATATATATATATATATATATATATATATATATATATATATATATATATATATATTATATATATATATTGGAAAATGACTCTATCAGATTAAACTACGATAGGCCTGTTATCACTGACAGAATGGTGACGAATAATAGGCCGGACATAGTGGTGTATGATAAGAGAGCCAGAACAGCAATGCTGGTGGATGTCGCCATACCGAATAATAACAACGTGCTGAATAAGTTCCAGGAGAAAAAGTCCAAATACACAGACCTTGCTATTGAGATCAAGCAGATGTGGCACCTCGAGAAAATAGATATTGTTCCTGTCATCGTATCCTCGACTGGGCTAATACCCAAAACTTCGCATGATAGTCTTAAGAAATTAGAATTGCATAAGAATACCTATATAGAAATGCAAAAAGCTGTAATTCTTAATACATGTAGGATAGTTAGGAAATTTATGTCAAGTATATTGTCATCGAGCCTATTCCCTTTGATTGCTGAATCTGGGAAAGGTAAATTATATCCAGCTAACAGCTGAGATAGTGCATAAGTCCACGATAATAAATTTACACTTGTTATTTCCAGTCGAATACTGCAATAATTTCTACATAATTCAGACTGGTCGTTCCTTCAGAATAAGATGAAGAGAACATCTAACATCATTAAAAATAAACAAGATTTAAATTAGGTGACCACTGCATCCAAACTGGACAGTTATTTCCAAGTATTGAAAAATAGAATGTTCTTCCAAATCCAAATAACGACCTATTCATATATACTTCATGACACTTTGTATTTTATTTTCATCCGATGATGAACGAGTGTTCAAAACCTCGGTAACCGTGATCTAATATTTGGCTTTTTATGAGTATTTTGAGAAATGGAGTAGAATAAACACTGAGAACTACTCAAAAATGTCAGCCCAAAGAGAGGAACATGAAGGATCTTATAGAAGTGTGATTTTCCAGCAACGGTGGATCGTGATTTTAGAAGAAAAAGGAAGAGATAATATAATTTTATCAGCTTTCGTTGCTGTTAATGATAATTCGATACTAAAACTTCGATGAAAACAATGAGAATGTCAATATACAATCGAAATAAACTGTTCTTTGCAAATCAAACTGGATTCAAGGTTTTTTGGAAATTGAGGCCGGTTGTGAATGTTGTTCCAATGTTTCATCAAATTGAGCTTAGCTAATTATAAGGCCCTGAAATATTCCTGGATTATCAGATTAGTTAGTTTAATTATGTTCCCTCGTGTGAGCTCAAAAGCTCTGACAATAATCACTGTCCAGTTATTCTTGGTTATCTAAGATTACTTTTCTCTAACAAAGCAAACATCATTTTATCATACAAATGCTCATTAGAGTTTCCATGACACTTCGTATTTCCACTCGAATATATTGTATTTATTAAATATGCTTTGTTCATTCAAATGACTTAAGGAAAACAGTTCTTTATTACACAACGATAGATTTGATCTATTGTTTAACACAAGTTTTTCAACCCATTCGACAGTAACTTTCGATTTCGGTTTGGGCTACCCACTGGTCTTAGTTTTCAGTTTTTCATTGAAGTACACCCACGACACTTGTTTGTATTGTGTTGCAATATACAAGACGAATGATCAGATAACCTAAAAGCAAACTCAGTTGAAAAGTTTCTCGGAACAAGACGGACGACTTATATTTGCCAATTGGCAACAAGTTTTAATTGCAGCTGAAGTGTCAAGGGTAAAATAAGCATCCCTATCAGTTTTGAACCATCAGAATGTTCGCAGAAGATCATTATTCTGACGGTTCTTTGCCGTATTCCAATGGTGCTGTGAAGGTACGTCGCGAATATTTGAAGAAATTCGGTGGAATTGTCAGAAAAGGGGAGAATATTTGTATCATTTTATGAAATTAATTAGAATTTATAGAGAAGAAGAGTATTATACCGTTTTTAAATTAGTATTTTTTGTTAGTGTTTTCTTCTGAAATTTGCTACCAGAGCTGCACTCCAGCAACTCTAACTAACAAACGAAATATGACTGATGCAACATTACTCCAGAAAAGATGGATTGGTCATCTGTGCATCCGATATGAACACAGGGGACTTTTAATTATAGAGTCTACTAGGCACGATGTTGAGACAATAATGTTACTTAATTAAGGCTTTTCAATTGAAAGATGATGAATATATTTTGCAGGAGCAATCTTCTACAAATTCATGGCAATTAGAAAATATTAGCGATTTTATAAAAGAATATTTCGTTAATACTTTAAATTAACTCAGATCTAGGAGGAAGCAATTATATTTTTACAAGTTCCAGTTCCCGCAATAAAAGATAAGCCGAATTAGAAGAATCGATTTCTCGCCACCAGATAATTGGCAGAATAATAAAAAGACTTGCTCCTCTGGGTAGATATCCACTATTTTTGTGTTTACCGAATACTCCGTCTGGACCTGTAATGACCGAGAATCTTCAGGATTATTTGAAAACTTATGTAGTAAAAGAGAAGTAGTCTATTTTAACCTTGGCGAGAATATGTGGGTCAGCGTTTTCGTTACTCAGGGGGATAAATACATCGTTTGCCGAAGATAGAACACAATTTAAGAACAAGAAAATTTCTAACATGATTGGAAATTGTATAGCAATGATCGAAACTCAAAATGTGCAATATTTGATAACAGTCAGTAAGCTTAATAAGAGGTATGTTCAAAAATAAGTTGTCAGATTTTTCAAAGCTAGAATAAATCACATTTCATCTATTGCAACTAGTAGGCTTCGGAGAATTATAACATTGGACAAACAATAGCATCCGTGGATAAATTATGGCATGTCAATTTCTATTATCTCTACAGTGAGGTCGTGTTTGGTGTTTCTGTCGTGAAACATTGAGCTCTGTTACAAAGTTTTGGAACGACAAAACTTCACAGGACCTAATGAAATGTTGAAATCTGGCTGAATGAAAAACGAGATCTTTCGACCTCAGAAAAAGATGAAAATGAGTAAAAATCAGCAAAACATGTTCATTTCAACAGTGAACGGCTATTGAAGAGCTCAGTGGCAAACGTTATATCTCATACGGGAAGAAAGATTCCAAGAAAATGAATGTTTCTTCATCACGAAAATGAACCTACAAGTCGCTTTAGATTCGCAAGTTTTTTGCCGATAAACGTCTCCTTTTTCCTTGCTTTCCTTATCAGACTTAATACGATGCAAATTCTGGATGAATGAAACGCGCTAAAAGAAAAACGGTTGACACCATATTCGAGATGGTTACGACAGAACAACTGACAGCCATTCCGAAATAAGCTTTCCGGAAATGATTCCAGTCATTGCTTCAAATGTGGAATAGTGCATTGATAGCCAAGGACATGACTTTGAAGGATATCAATTCAAATTTTGTATATAAGACTTATCGGAGTTGAAGTTGAAGTAGTTAATTCAGCAAACATTAACCGTCTATCGAATAAGAATGATATGCATACTTCGTTATAAAATTAGTCTCCATCTTCAACAAACTCCAATTAAATTATCGATCACCATTGTTATAGTTTCCAGCTGACATATATGGAAACTTGAGTTGTTCAAATCTCCATATTCAAATTCGTCACCATAATGAGTAGGGAGTAATCCATATTTTCCTCTGAGCTTCTGGCTGTATCGAGTGCATAGTTTACGATGTGTCTAGAGCAAACATGAAATTTAACAATTATATAATTGTGTAAGTTGCATATTTAAATGTTAGCTACTCTATGAAGCAAAAGCGGCAGAGATGATTTGACACACAGATAGTTCTTAATATAGATAATAATATCTAACCTAACCTTCATTAACAAATTGAATACTTTTAAACTGGAAAAAATATATGCAACAAAGGAAATTATTATTCTAATCGTAATCCAACTATTTTAACCAAATTTGTTCAGACGTTTATATATATATATATATATATATATATATATATATATATATATATATATATATATATATATATATATATATATATATATATATATATATATATATATATATATATATATATATATATATATATATATATATATATATATATATATATATATATATATATATATATATATATATATGGATTTTTCATATATATTGATATTGTCTGATGATAGTATTCTATAGATATATATATATTCATGTTTTTGTTTGCCACCGAACCCGTAGCTAGGAATAATAGAATTGGATTCGAAAGCGACATCCTGTATGGATTTGAATGAAATGCTTTCCTTTTCTATATATATATATATATATATTTATATGATTTTCATATATTGGGGATGCTGAATGGAAGGGTTGATTGCAAAATTTATAACCATACAAGATCCTATTCTCGGATCAAACATGAAGATTATCATGCGGAAAATATTTGACCATATATATATATATATATATATATATATATATATATATATATATATATATATATATATATATATATTTATATGGCTATGTATTGATTGTAGAAATTTTTCTTTGTTGTCTTGAATTTTATTCGAAAATATTTTCAATACTGTGGCACTTCCGGTTATAGCGAAAATTGACTACATCTTTGTTTTTTCAAACGGCATAATGTATGTTTCTATTTATTATTGTGGAAAATTGAATTGTGAACAACTTTTTCTAGTATCATTGCCAGCTGAAATCAACCGAAAGGCCGTTCTGGATAGCGTTCAGCGTATAAAATTGCTGAAAATTAATTCTCCTTTTCTGTTTTTCTTTCAAAACTTTCTAGTAGGTCATCTTCGAATTGTTATTAATTTTAGATCCAGACGTTTTGAAATCCACAAATTTTCCTGAAACAAAATACTACAAATATTATTTTACAAGTTCAAACTCTGATATTTTTTGAAACAGCATAATTGAGAGAATACGTTCATGGTTTTGTCGGCTGGCAATATTTTGAAAAGTACCTACATCAAAGCATAAAAAAATAGACATGTTTCATTCAACGAGATCTGCTAATTCGAAGATCACTTTCATGACGAGTAACTGATGTAATCGGGAATACCTTTTAGAAAACAAGAAAAACGTTAGATTCAATCCACATCAATAGTAATTGATTTCACACTTTTTCTCTCGGAATTCTGTCCATAATTACCTTGATTTTGAGATGAGTCTCTTGAAAACGATGCATTTTAGTTAGAAGTTAACCTTTAACAGAGCGATGGCTATAAATATTACGAGTTGAATGGTGTGTGCAATATGGGTTATCTAATTTGAAAAAAACGGACTTTTGCACCTTTGAATGTACTAAGACTGCCACATGATTTGGAAACACCCTGTATACCGTGAAGCCTCTGAATGCATTGAATTTTGCTGAATGAACCTCTTCACTTACAAGGAGCTAGTAATAATTGTTATTGAATGATTTTTAGTATTTTTATGATGCTTTCTAAGAGACAACCAAACAACGCGGAATACCTTTCGGTTGATTAGAGGTAGCAAAGATATGAAAGAAATTATTCAGAATTTAAATTTCTACGATGAAAAATATAGAATTATACATTATGCCATTTGAAATAACAAAGATGTCAACTAACGGTATAACCGGAAGAGCCAAAGCATTGAAAATATTTTCGGAACTTAGTTCGAATATCATTCAAGACAACAACAAAAAAATTCTCCGATCGGTCATTTCTTTCTTCATATATTTTGATGTCCCATCTCCCGTGGAAACCCTGTATGTTTACACACACACACACACATATATATATATATATATATATATATATATATATATATATATATATATATATATATATATATATATATATATATATATATATATATATATATATATATATATATATATATATATATATAACAAATTTATATGGAATCACCCGATACTTTGAATATAACCTCAGGAAGTTTGGAAATTTCGAAGGATTGTTATAATTAATCCTTAATGTTGTGGAGGAAATCTAACCTAACCTAACCTCAGGGAAATCGGAAATTTCGAAGAAATTAATCCTTTCTGAGATATTTCCATTGAAAATAGAAATAAACTAAGGTTTATTTTAAAGAAAGAACAAATAAAAGAAATAAAGAGACTCTCTGCATGTAGTAAAATTGAAAATTGTTTTCTCACGGAAAAGGTATTTTTTTGTCGACCTCAGTAGCTTGTAATACCTCCTCTTACCCTGATACAACTCTTTATCCGTCTAGGCATGCTTTGGGTTAGGTTTTCGATCTCCTCTGGGATGATATTCTGCCTTCTTCTGTGGCGGCTTGGATTAGCTATTGTGGGGTTCTTGATTCATCCTGGCGCGATCTAATTGTCCTTTTGAGATTATCCCATAAATGTTCAATAGGAATTAGCTCTAGAGAGCAAGATGGTAGGTCCAAAATAGCGATTCCCTTTGTTTCAAGATAATGCTGCGCGATGTTGCTGGTATGCGGAGGAGTATTATCTTGCATAAATGTGAAATTCTCACAGTGGGCACCTCGCCAGATTCTCACTAAGGGCTCTAGCACTAGGTCCACATAATTTCTAGCCGTTACACCCGCAGGAAACGAAATTAAATCTGTTTTGCCTCCCAGCATAATGCGACCCCAAAACATCACGCTGCCCCTTGGTATTTCGGAATTTGTCTTGCTGCTCGGAGTCTAGCATGTCTTCCACGATCACTTAAAACCCGAATCTGGCGGTCATCTGATCGAACACCAATTCAGGTCTCATCCGAAAATTTTTGAAATCACCATATCTGCGATAATAACCAAGATAAGCTTATATGGTTTTCCTATCCTTCTTAGGCATGTTATTATCAAAACTTTTATTGGAAACATTTCTTATCTTCCGAATCGGGAATGAAGTGTTGAAAATTGTGATACAGTCGATTCTCGATAACTTGGATTTCAAGGAACATGGTTTTCCTTCGAGTTACAAATAGTTCGAACTGTGGAGGTTGTATTTACATAATTCGACCTATAGAGGTTAAGAAATAGAGAGCTTGAAGTGAATAAACAATTCCAGAGATAGTAGATTATAGTATATATAATATTATATGTAATATGATACATAATATTATGATAGATAATTAAATAAATTTAGAAAAAATTTGCTTAACATTATTGTAGTCCATAGTTTGCAAACAAATTCTGTAATCTTCTTTTGTTTGAGAGTTAAAGCTTCTTGCATGTCTATTACGTTTCCAATAGAAACAATGTTAGAAAACGCACAATCTCGCTCGTCACCGGTTCTTTCGAAAAAAATACGTAAAGTTTCTACTGCAACTCTGGCTTGCTCAGTAGTGAAACCTGCTGGCTCATTCATCCCTTCATCATCGACTCTCACCGACAAATTTCAACATGATCCTGTACTATCCTACAGTATGTACGATTTTTCGACTTACGGAGGTCTGATAAGAAAACTTCGAGATATAGAGTTAATTTCATTTAATGTTTGGGCTTATTTATTGTTCTTCAAGTTATAGAGGGAAAAATCATATGACTTCGGGTAGTAGAGGTAAATTTTTGGTGGAAGTTCATTCGAGTTATGTATGGTTCTTTTTCGACTTGAACAGGTTTTGTTTTCAAGGGGATGGGAAAAAAATTCGACTTATCAAGGAACTCGAGTTATCGAGGTTCGGGTAATCGAGAGTAGACTGTATTGAAATATCTCCGGTAATAACCAATATACATCTATGCAGTATATCTAACCTAACCTTACCAAGATCCGTCTATGTTTGTCTTGAAAGTTTTCCTTTCTTCTTTTCTAGATCATCACCTAAGTTTCACCAAGCTAATTCAAAAGATAGGTAACGAAATCTACCTCCGCCTGTAGGCTCTGTCAAAATGTTTTTTTGATAAATATAAGCTATAAACAGTAAGAACATTATACAAGATCTCTCTTTATCGATATTAGTTGGTTTTTTAGAGTATCTTCACTTATGGTTGTCTGTGCATAGTTATTGGATAATAATGAAGGAATGAGGATGTGCTCAGACTTCAATCTCAATCTGAGTATATTTCTAGATTTTTATTCCTACCCAGCTCAAAAACCTACGACGTGGCTCTCACCCTTATAATATTGAAAGAAAAGGGACAATAATAACTCATTCGAAAGCGAATTTAGCCCCACCGTTCTTTTGAACGGGGCAGTTTACTTATTCCGTTTCGAAAAAGAACCACTCGATTCTAGATGGTGCAACATCTCACCGTCGTTGGAATTATTTGTGGTTAGCTAACGTCGAAGTGAAGTTTAATTATATCGAGCGAAATGACCAACAGGTGGTGAGTCAATTCACTCATTTTTGTTGAGTATTATTCAATTTCATTCAACAATTATGATCAATAGTGTCAGAATATTTCCTTCTGTATAACCTTACATTTGTTTTCTCATTTTTCATAAAATACGGGGCGTCCTTTCAGAAGAATAGTATGGTCATCAAGTACTGTCGATTGAAACGGAATATCTTTGCAGCAGGTAACAAGATGATCGCTTCAGACTTTCAACATTAGCGGAACTAACGGCAGAAATCGAAAAGATGAAGACTTAGGGGATGAAAACATCGTCCAGTTGCTCCACTAACAGGTTCTGCAGAAATGCTGATACAGACAGAAGATGATTTGTTACACCGTCGATTATGAGCCTCTCTCAGAATTTGTGGAACGAAAACTGATTGTTCTGGAAACTTCGTATTATAAAAAATTGATTTGAAAAAGTAGCCTCTGCCGGGATGAACACTGATATCATCTTCTGATAACAAGTTTTGCACTTTGGTTTATTGCAATGCTATTGCTTAGTAGATATCTACCTCTTCCACGAAGGTGATGTGTTATGGAAAAATAGGAATGACACTAACGATTAAAATGGCATGTGAAGCAATATCGAGTAATAAATTCGAGGATATTATGAGTAATATTCAATGCTACAATAATGGATTTGAAGGGCAAATATTCTAAAATTCGACCACTCTTCGACATTTCGATTACACAATTTTTCAAGCATATCCTTATTGTAACAAATCATGATAGGACCATATTTTGGACGTCACAGTGAGAGTATTTTGAAAGGGGAAAGCCTATTAGATGGGGATATAAGTTTTGGATTCGTCCATCTAGGTATAACACTCCGCTAAGAAATTAATAAGCAGAATTGAAAATTCATATTTACTGAGAAGAAATTTGGATATGTTGAAGAATCATTTATTCCAGTAACCCACCAGCACTTAGAAATGCCGCAGATAAATCGAAATGTAATGGTGCTCATAGAAACTGAGATACAAATAATGTTATACTATTGGAAAAAATCGAAATTCCCACAAACTTGTTAATACCAGACTTTTTCACTCCTGGCGAAAATAACCTGATGACATCTTCAATACAAACTCGAAATCAACGAGCTTATAGCATTGTGATCCACTTCATTCCAAATTCCCATCAGATTATTCCGAACCTCAATCAGGGTAGCTGGCTGGTTTTGCTGGCTTCTTAATTTTATATTAAGGATATCCCAGACATTCCATTTCATTGAAACAATTCCGTTATCTTGAAGGTATCATATCTTCCTAAATGATCATTTTTTACGATTTGAGCTTGGTGAGCTCTGGAGTTGTCATGCATAAACAAAAAGTTTTCAACCATGATACATGTTGTTTTGAATTGTCTGTAACGTATCTCTCAGGATTTCAGTATCAACGATGACCAGAGCAGCGCAGACGTTCAAAGAAATCCCTTCCCACGCTTTTATTGAGCCTAAAAAAAAACGATAGGTGGGCAGAAAGTTGCACGCACTGGGCACATTTCTCATAATGACGTTTGTACTCTAGAGAACGTCGATCGCGATTGAAAAGACATTTTATTTGTAAACAGTACTCTTTCCCAGTCAGCTCCTAACCAATTGACGATCATGGATTGCCGTTATTGCTCGAGTTAACCCTTGCCCAGGTCTGCTTCCGTGACTGCTAGTCTTCTTGTAGCTGAGGATCATTCTAGAAACAGTTTAATGGGACACCCCAAGCCTTTGGCCTTTTCTTGTATAAGTCCAATGTAGGTCATCTAACACCTCTGCTTTAGCACATTCTGCCGGGATCAAATTTCGTGAATTGCGTTGCATCTGTTGCGTCTGTATCGTCTTTGGGAGAAGCGACAACTGAAGTCAGACCTTCACTAATGAAGAATGGGGTTTTGATGATGTAATGTTGCCAGCTCTCACTTCTTTAGTTTTGCGGCATTTCAACATAAACATCGTGGCCCTCGTATATATTTCTGGGTCTTGACAGTCAACACTATTTCCCAAGATTCTCGAAGTCCACTTACTCGACAAGCGAACGGGATGAATCCTGACTATTTTCAGTCTGGAATTTCGTCTATAGTTCAAGCAATATTGTTTAATTCCTACTGTGTAGGTAAAATGTTTTTATGAATCCAAAAAACTCAACTTGTTTCGAGTAATTCTAGGCTTTTCACGGTATTCATTCCCAAACTTTTCCTAGGGATATTTCAACCCGAAGAGGAGCATCGATCTCGAAAAGTATTCGTTCTGGAGAACTAATATATGAGTGAAAGTTATTGGAGTAGCTGAAAGTTTTTATATGGTACTATTATCAACCACATGATTAATTGTTCAGGGGAAAAAAAAATTCGTAGGATATTAAATGATGGAAAATATATTTCCGACAATTACCACAGATATTTCTGTCACATTCATTGTCAGTCACATAAATTGTCAACATTTTTCATCAAAATTTTCGTTTCATTATGGCTTTACAAAACACAAAATTTCTTCAAAGAATACTAGCACAAAGAATACGCATTTCTGCAAATATAATCAGTCTGAGGTGAGTAGTATTTCGAAATCACTTATAAGAGCATAATATCATTTTGCTTTTCAGAGGAAAATGTTACAAAAAGGATCCTTGTAAACCTACAAAACCCCCATGCCCATGTCCCTGCCCTCCGAAACCTTGTCCATGTCCTTGTCCTCCGCCTCCATGCTGTCCACCACCCCCACCTCCGTGCTGCCCACCACCAAAGCCACCTTGCTGCCCACCACCAAAGCCACCTTGCTGCCCACCACCTCCTTGCCCACCTAAACCACCCTGTTGTCCGCCACCTCCTTGCCCACCTAAACCGCCTTGCTGTCCGCCCCCACCTTGTCCACCTAAACCACCCTGTTGTCCACCCCCTCCTTGCCCTCCGAAGCCCCCTTGCTGTCCACCACCTAAGCCACCTTGCTGTCCACCACCTAAGCCACCTTGCTGTCCACCACCTAAGCCGCCTTGCTGTCCACCACCTCCTTGTCCACCTAAACCTCCTTGTTGCCCTCCTAAATGTCCTTGCGATTGCCCACCGAAATGTTGTGGGCCTTGCTGCAGTCCAGCCATAGCAGGAAAAGTAGCTGTGATTACAGGGGCATCTCAAGGAATTGGATATTACTGCGCGATAGCTATTTTAAAGAACGGCGGGAAGGTAAAAATATTGAAAAATATTTAAACTTCTATCAAATCTTCAATTTTTAGGTTATGCTAGGAGATGTCAAAGTGGACGAGGGGAAAGAAGCTATCTGCAAAATAATTGATGAATTTGGATACAACAAAGCAGCTTTCATCAAATGTGATGTGACACAAGCAAAGGACATGGATTGTGAGTAGGAACTTGAAGGTTTGAAATAATTTTGGAGAATTGCACAAAAAGACATGAATTGAACTGTTCTTTCAAAGAACAACAGTTGAGCTTGTTACTTGAAAGAAAAGTTCGCATGATTTGAGATTAAATTCAACTTTCATATTGAACTAAGAATTCAATTTTATCTTTGAATGCGAAATATTATCAACACATTATTTGAAATCATGCGAAAACATTTGATTCGATTGCGTTTTTGACCATTTAATGTAATTCTGAGAATAAAGTTCAGAAAATCGAATAGACAGATCCTTTAAGATCCTATTGGAAGTATCTCTTTTGTCTCGATTTTAGTCTCTAATCTGAAACATATCCATTTATATAAAACAAAAGTGTCCATAGAAGCAAATGCTAAATAATTATGTATTTTGGAAATTTTATAAGAGATATTAAAGGTTCAAAGGGTTTGACATTCTGTTGGGAAATAACATTCGCGGATAAATATTGAACAATTATTACAAAATGTATGCTACACAATATCAAAACCATCGACCAAGTATCCTACATACTTGGTTGGAGTAATGTTTCTTAGATCTATTCAAACTTCCAGGTTCCGCCTGCGACTTACTCTAGAATATCTTAAGGCCAATAACTTAATTTTTTTCTGTATTTCAATATGAAAAACTTCATATTACTCGAACGTATGAGTCCGATCAAATTATATAACATTCCGTGATTTGCATGCAAACGGTCAAATTGAAAGATGGCTAGGTGATTTGTTTATTGGATTATGTTACTTGGTTCATTAAAACTTTGTGTGGATAGTAATTTCCCCTAATATTCATAGCTCATTCGTAGTTTCACCCCATCCTCTCATCATGATTTTCAATGACGTCACGGCACATTGAACGTTCAATATCATAAAAACAGTCCAAAAAGAACAAAATTTTGTTTTCCAATAAAAATTTGACAATGCTTGAAATCAAATTATGTTCTCGAAATGAATTCCGACGTCCATTTAATGATACAAATCTAATTCTCTGCTATCATTCGTAAGTGAGGATTCTTGTACTTAGCACTTCCAAGTTTTAATTCTCAAAGAAATGTAATCATGCGATATATTGTTTGTTTGTTATTCCTTTAACGTGCTCTATTTCCGCCTTTCGGCCAATGACACGCCGGGGAATTCTGTCACCTCGCTAACCCCGGAATTTTGCCGAACCCCTCTCGTGTCGAGGGAAGGGATCTTCAATGTCCAACACATCTCTGTTAGACAAGACCGACGGCTTTAAATCTCCTCCAAAAGATGGATACTCAAGCGATTCCCAGAATAAGAAAATTCACACCGACTTTGTGGGGATTGAACCCAGGTAACTCTGAGCAGGAGACGAGCATTATATCCTCTACGCCAACGAGCCGGCATTTGATATATTGATTGAAAACAACAATGTTTTGTAGGGAATTATTTTTATCACAACCATCTGGCAATGAGAAATCTGTTTGTCATTTGTCTTTCATTTTAGCAATACTTTCAATCCCAGTGTTCGTTTGTGCGAAGACAAGGGCTCTCATGAGGCAGAAGAAAATGGAACCCGAGAAAGCATTATTTGAACAAATCGAGGCGGAAAGACTTTTGGTAAACTCCAGAAACTTCTGCAGCAGAGTATCCAAAAGTGAAAAGAGGTTTCAGACCCAACTCGGTCATGTCGCTCAAGAAGGAGAACGGGGATGTGATTCTCGATGAAGACGAGATGATTGGGACTTGGAGAACGCACTTTGTGGAGCTCTTGAATGTGACACAAGAAGAAGGGATACAAAGAAAGCACATACCCTACTGCAGACCTACCAGTTGAAGAACCTAGCCTTGAAGAAGTAGTGAGGGCAATAAACGAGCTGAAGAACTGGAAATCTCCGGGCTCAGCCAACATCCATGTGGAATTGCTAAAGTACACGGAGGCCAAGTCCTGTACTCCCAGCTGCATTCGTTGATTAAACGTATATGAGAGGAAGAAAGCATACCAACTAAGTGTCACGAAAGTTTTATCATTCCAATTCACAAGAAAGGAGCAAAAACCAAAAGCACGAATTATAGAGAAATCTCATTGCTCAATTCAGCCAACAAAATTATGTCGAATATCCTACTGGATGGGCTGACCGCTTTCGTGGAAAACTCTATAGGTGATTATCAGGCCGGGTTTAGAAAAAAAAGATCCACAATAGACCAATTGTTTACGGTAAGGCAAATACTTGAAAAGAGGGTGGGAATACAATCGAACCATACAGAACATCTTCATGGATTGACGGCAGGCGTACGACAGCATAATAAGGGCACAAACATGGAACGCAATGTCGCAGCTCTCTAGACCGAAAAACCTCATTAATATGACAAAACTTTGTATGAACGGAACCAAAGCAGAAGGTAGGTAGGACCTCTGAAGATTTAAGAATCAAAAATGGTCTCAAGCTAGGCGATGCACTGTCCTCTACTATTAAATATAGTCGTAGAAAAATCCGTACGAGCAGCACAAATAAAAGCGGAGTTTCTCACAGTTACGTATCACAAACTATTGCTTGCGTATTCAGATGATAAAGATCTCGTTGAAAATACAGTGGCCCCTATCAAAGGCATCGTCAATAGACTAGAACCAGAAAAAAGAAACGTGGCCTTGAAAACCAACGAGGAGAAAACAAAGTACATGTGCCTCAACAGACAGGGACGTAGAGATAGGCTAGGATAAAATATAACGATCAAACCTTATTATTTATGAAGAGTAGAGCAATTCAAATACCTTGCAGATACAATAACAGCAGATAACGTCATGACAGAAGAGATAAAAGGTAGAATACAATGGGTCAACCGATGCATGTATGGTCTGGAGAAGCTTCTGAGTTCCAAAGGTCTATCTAGAATGTCGAAGCTAAAATTCTATAAATCGATAATAAGACCCATTGTCACCTACAGGTGTGAAACCTGGACACTAACCAAAGACAATATCTAGAATGTCGAAGCTAAAATATTTTCATACAAGGTTACAGAATATTTCGCTTGGACAGAAGTATTTCTGGGGTGGTGGGGTTTGTATATACTGTCGTGTGGCTCTGAGGGTTGTTGAAAGTATACCTTTTCAATCTGTTCATTCTGAGCAGCTCTGGTTAACATTGAAGGTAAACGGAGAAGCATTCGCATTGGGTGCTTTGTATAAGGCTGGCTCGGCGTATGTGGACTTTTTCGGGGAGCTAGAGGAGTGTTTGGGTAACATCCTCTTGACTCACACCTATATTATATGTGCCGGTGATTTCAATATTGATCCTTTCAGGATACTTGCCAGGCCAGATATCTTACTAACATAATGGAAACTTTTGCATTGGTGCAGCCTGTTGACGAGCCGACGAGAATAACTAAGAACTCTGCTAGGACAATTGATTTATTTCTTTGCTCTGAGGAGCTCACTATAAGTGATTGTCGAGTTACAGATTCGAACATAAAGACGGATTCTATAAATCGATAATAAGACCCATTGTCACCTACAGGTGTGAAACCTGGACACTAACCAAAGACAATGAGGAAAAGCTTAGACGGTTCAAGCGTATGATCCTACGGAAAATGTACGGACCCCACCACGACCCCACTACAGATCAATACCGTACAAGGACTAATGCGGAACTGAAAGCGCTATACAGAGGCAGTAACATCATCCAGAGATCAAGGCGCAGCTGTTGAATTGGGCAGGTCATGTCCAGAGGATGGGGAACGAAAGGCTTGTGAAGCAGATTTGGGAGGAGATACCACACGGAAGGAGACTACCAGGACGTCCATGGTTGCGTTGGCGGGATAATAAAAAAGCAGATCCCCTTTCATCCAAACCTAATGGAAGATCACAATAGGTGGAGGAGTATTGTGAAGTTAGCCAAGACCCACCCAGGGTTGCAGCGCTTTTTGATGAAGACATTCGTTTGTTAGGCAATTGTTGCAAATGGTTCACTCCACTGATGTTTCAATTCAATTTCGAAAAATTCTGCCAGAGACACGGCAAGGATTTCCAGTGTGAACGATCCAGAAAAACAGGTGGGACACCAGTAGTTCGGTGGTTTACAAAGAACACGAAGCTTGTTTGTTTGTTTTTCCTTTAACGTGCTCTATTTCTGCCTTTCGGCTAATGACACGACGGGGAATTCTGTCACCTCACTAACCCGGGAATTTTGCCGAACGCCTCTCGTGTCGAGGGAAGGGATGGAAAGACGGACACTCAAGCGATTCCTAGAATCCGAAAAATCGCACCGACTTTGTGGGGATTGAATCCAGGTAACCCTGCGCGAGAGACGAGCATCATATCCTCTACGCCACCGAGACGGCTATCACGAAGCTTAATATCAGCTTAAATGGAACGAAGCAACTGAAGTGGCAGTTTTGTGTGATCACTAATTTCACGGTTATGAAGCGAAACTTAAATGGAATGAACGGATGCGATTCTGATCGCATTTTACAATTTTGTGAACTTTCAAGAGAAACTATTAACAATAATCTACATATGCTGTATAATGCTCCTTATTCTGAGGAGAGTACCTTCACTCTCAATGGCATAATTGTCGATATTGGGATAC
Organism: Cryptolaemus montrouzieri; assembly: GCA_013387265.2. Lineage (NCBI taxonomy): Eukaryota > Metazoa > Arthropoda > Insecta > Coleoptera > Coccinellidae > Cryptolaemus > Cryptolaemus montrouzieri. Next base: position 45,497,496 of record JABFTP020000185.1, on the reverse strand, counting down.
CTAGAATCCTCATTGGTGCATACAGGCACACAAATGACTCAGAAATTAAATATTTGGGCTAAAGTTCATAAAAGTTTTACTGTAAGACCTTTCTTCATCAAAGGTTGTCTCAATGGAAGCAGTTATATGCAGTTGTTGGAAGAATGAATGAATCCCTGGCTCAAATTCCTAAAATTGATGGAACTCTTTCAGAAGATGAGATATGTTTCCAGCAAGATGGTGCTCCTGCACATTTGTTCGTGTGCGACAATATTTCGATACAAATTTCCCAGGTCAGTGGATTGGCAGAAGAGGTAAAGTGAAGGGGCCAACCGAGTCACCTGATTTGAGTACTTTAGATTTATTTTTATGGAATCATCTTAAATCGAGAGTCTATGCTACACAATCTGAAAGTTCGGAAGAGCTGCTGAGGTCATTTTGAGCGTTTCATCTGATTTTTAGCATTGTCAAATTCTCGTTGAAATAGAGATTTTCATTGTGTTTGATCTATCTGTCTCTATGATATTGAATGTTCGTAAGAATACTATTTTTGAATAGAGAATTAAATGACCTCTCCAAAGATATGCAACATGACCCACTCTATAGATAATCGGGAATTCTCATTTAAATTGCCCGCGTTGAGTACTTTTGAATATTTCAGGTTACTGTATGTTGGTGAGACTGTCCCTAATTACTTTGCCAAACATGAGCGCGATCTGTCGACTAGTTTATTTACGACAGCTGTTGAAACCAGTCGACCTCAGTGGTATTCTCCGAATTTTACAGTGGAAAAAATATTGAACAAGTAGTTCTCCTCAAATGTTGTGTTTTGAACAAAATTTCGTATGCTGAATTGTTGCGAAAGCTGAAGAAGGCTTATGGAGACTCTGTTTTATCGAAAACTCAAGTGTACGAGTGGAACAAAGCCTTAAAGACGGTCGGGAGATCGTCGAAGATTTGCCTCATTCCGAACGACCTTCGAACTCTTCAACCGACGATAACGTCCAAAAAATCAAGGAAATGCTGCTCTAAAATCGTCATGTTAGTGTTTGAGAGATAGCTTGTGATCTCAACATCTCTCGTGAAACCACTTGTTTGATTTTGGTGAACCGATTGGGCATGCGGTGAGTCGCCGCTCGGCTCCTTCCAATAGAGCTGAATTTTTTCGAAATCAGGACCGGATACAGGTAGCTGCAGACATGCTGGATCGTGTGAATTCTAATTCCACGTCCATGGGACATATCATTACTGGTGACGACATGAGTCTAAGAATACAACACACTAACGAGCCAACAATCATCGAAATGGTGGGAAAAAATTAGCCAAAACCGAAAAAACCTCGCCAAAGTCGTTCGATCAAGACAATGCTGATTGTTTTCTTCGATATTCGTGGTATGATTCATCATAAATTCGATCCGCAAGGTTAAACGGTCAACAAGGACTTCTATTCAACCGTTTTGGTTGAAAAGGCCGGATTTGTGGCAAAACAATTCGTGGATTTTGCATGACGATAACGCATCACATCGAGCCACGGTTATTAACGAGCTTAAGACGAAACATTCGATAAATACCATCGGGCAGTCGCCTATTCCCCTGATTTAGACCCGTGTGACTTTTTTCTTTTCTCCAGACTAAAATTGCCCCTTTGGAGAACCAGATTTGATTCCATAGACGCCATAAAAGAAAATTCGTAGAAGGAGCTGAAGGCTATCCCTGAAAGCGCTTATGAAAAATGTTTCGGTGATTAGAAATAAAAAATGGCATATGTATATCGCATCAAATGGAGCATATTTTGAAGAAGATTGAATGAACATTGAAGTGAATTAAGATCTTTGCATTTAATTTCAAATTTACGGATACTTTTTTGTCACAGCGTAGGTGCTGCTGAGGGTAGAGGGTTGATTCTACATGATCGGAACCAACTTAAAAATTGGTCTCCCTCCAATTAAAATTTGAGGTATCTCAGCTTCTTCCGCTACAAGCAGTCTTTATTGACATAGAGTGAGTGGCAAATTTTCGTTGGAATACTAATTTTCGTTGTGCTTGGACTTTCTGTGTGATATTGAACATGTTCTTAAAGATACTATTTTTGAATAGAGACTCAATTAAAATGATAAATTTCTAATAATAATAATAATATAGCTTTATTTGTTTCTGCTCGGCGGAATCCAGTTAAAACTGTTCAGTTCAACCGAGGTCTTGCAATTCAAGATGAAATTAACAATAAAAACTAGAAGAATGCTAACCTAACAATTCAATAAAAGCAAAAAACTTTTAAAGAGCACAACAAAAGAAGTTATAAGCATAACGACACTACAATTAAGATATTTGGCCAGAACCAAACGCCCTATATCCCACCCTGAATCTATGGACTGATCTTTTCCACAACTAACATAGTTCGGACTTGAATTATACAGTTTCACCATGCAGTAAGTGAAACATCTATCGAATAAAGTTTTTCTGTACTTTAGCAGTTCCATCAAATGTATACCTCTTGTGTTTCTATTGTGACAATCAGCCCTGAACCTCAACTTCTCTCTCAAGTATTGAGGAATCCCCAATTTTAAAACTTTGGAGGAAACAGGCCAGATGCAATTTCCTACTCTTGAACATATTTATCCAATTCGACTCTTGTAGATGTCGAGTGATATGTTCTCTGATATTTAATGATAAAATGAACCGTACACAACAATTTTGTATTTTCTGAACTGTATTTGATTTCACCGCATCCAAGCATGGACCATATAATATGTCGGCATAATTAGTGTGAGATAGCATACAACCGCTTTTTCAAATCGAGAGTTAATATGTTGCTGCCACAATTTAATGATCTCAAGGCCATATAGCCTTTTGTTGTTATGGATGAAACATGTTCTCTGAAAAGTAATTACTCATTATCACTCCAAGGTTCTTGACAGTTTTACTTTAACCAACATCCACACCGCTCAAAACCAGAGGATAAACGGGATCTGTTATTCCAAAACAAATTGCTCGTGTTTCACTGGGATTGATCTTCAAACTATGACTCATAGAGTAATCATATATACCTTGCAAAACGTTATTCCGAACTGATATACTTTGCTTCACATTATGCTTCTTAAATTCCTACTACCTGTGTGTCATCTGCGAACTAATGAATCGAAGCTCCACTATCTACCTTATCGAGATACATAGTAAATATCAGGAATAAAAGAGGTCCAAGTAATGAACCTTGCGGTACACCCTTGGATACCATCCTTGAACTGGAAGTAACTCCATTCACATTAACAAACTGATATCTGAAGGTCACATAATTCTTCATGAGCTCAACAAATCTTTCTGAGAAGCAATAATAGTGCAATTTGTCCAGCAGGAGGTCATGGTCGATAGTATCAAAAGCTTTGCTATAATCCAGCAATACAAGTATAGTGAATCTTCCGGAATACATGGCACGTACTACATCATCAATCACATTCAGAAAAGCGGTAACAATACTGTATGATCTACGGAAGCCAGACTGACCCATCGAGAAGGGACTATTGCCCGTGAAGAAAAACACCACCTGATCGAATATCATTCCCCCAAATATCTTCGACAATACTGGCAACTTACTTATCGGTCGCAAATCCGGCACCTTCGGCAAAGGTATCACTTCAGCGCTCTTACAACAAGTTGGAAAGTACGAATCCACTATGCAACAGTCGTAAATATGGGTTTTTCCAAAGACATGTCACTTCACCCATTTTTCTCTAATGAGTTTTGACCGAGGTGCGGCTGAGGCTAGGGGATTAATTATACATGCTCCGAACCAACTAAAAAATTGTTCCCCTGATAATCAATAATTGTCCCAGCTTTTTCTGCCAAAGTCGATCCATTTTAAGATAGAGAGGGTAGCAAATTTTCGTTGGAACATATTGTATGAATTTATTCGTGATTTTAATACTTGAGGAACACCGAAACAATAATAATTATCTTGTTAATCATCTAAGTCATCCTGTCGTAACTATATGAAAAACTGAAGGAAAATCCTAAATATATGTTTGAATTCAACTAACCGTGTATCTTTCTTGCAGGTTTGTTCAAAGCAGCTCTTTGTGAATTTAAACAAATTGATATACTCATAAACAATGCAGGAATCCTCAAAGATCAGTTGTGGGAAAAGACCGTCGACATAAATGTGGTAAATATTAGTCATTTATGATTCTATCGACAGCAGTCGTACTCGTATCCGATTGAAAACATTGCAGCATCAATGAGAAACTTCAATCTCAACTTTCATGGCAGAATATCTCAAAGAGAGGTGTACTTAATATGCAAAACTAAATCAAGTGTAGAGGATCTGGAAGGTAGGAGAAAGAGGAAGAAATGGCGTTGAAGAACGGTTTGCTTCAATTTCTGAAGTACGGTAACATCCTTTGAAAAATATCCTTCCCAAGAATTGTAGATCTTGCGAAAATCTACAACTACCAAAAAGGTAATCTTTCCTCAGAAATTCCACCTATTCAAGAAAAATGGAATGCACACTATTCAACCCTCTTAATGTTCTTTATTTTTGATTTTCTTGAAGTTCAATTATCACTTGAGATTGAAAAACAGTCTACTTTTACGCTTATGTATCCAGTAAGTTTGTTGAAAACATTTCTTCATTTTTCAAAGTCCTTAATTTTTCAAAATCAAATTATGATGAAGAAGTGTCGTAGAAAAATCTGCAGGTGGTCATTTTATTCATTTCTGGTGAAATGGGAAAATATGGTCAGAGAGCAAAAACTTACTGAAGAATGTGCAAGATTTGAAAATAGGGATCCTGTGATAGATGACAATTATTTTTAATTTAAATAAATTTCCAAAAGTTCATTGCATTCTTGGATATAAAGGAAAGGATCATCTAAAAACAAAAATGTACATTGAAAATCACATTGTTTATGTGAAAATGTAGTTAAAGGCTACAATTATTTATTTATTCTTCATAAAGAACAAAGTGTGAAAGTGTATGAAATATTTTTATTTAGTTACAGTAATTTCTGTGAAAGCAGTCATAAAGACTGCAAATAAATGTATATACAGTGAAGATAATATAATAAATAAACAGGACTTTTGATAAATTGGAAATTGTAGATTTTCGAAAGATCGATATTTGTAACAGATATGATCTCTTAGGATGGTTCGCTTTCTTCATAAATTGCGAAAAACAGTTTTCACTCGCTTTCAGACCCATTCTTCTCCAACCTCGTCCAATCCTCCAGTCATTCTTCAGTTTTTTACATTCAGTGAAAGTTTAGGTTAACATTCAGTTTCGTTCGTTAAACTGAATTAAGAGCCACATTGTTAATATGAATGCTCATTCAGTAAACATATCAATAAAACTAGATATCAAGACAGGTTAGAAAAATTATAATGAGAAATTTATAAACGGAAGAGTGTAGGGTCGATTTCAAGCTTAATTCACATAATTTTTTCAGTTTGGATACTGCAGAAATAACGCTATCAGTTTTATTTTCAATATATTGGAATGTGAGGAAGAGATCTTTGAATATAGAAAAAAATTATTAAAAGTTTCTTGCTTTCAAATATTTTTCATTCAAAGGAAAGGTCTTGTGTGCAATTAGAAAATGCAACTCTTTGGTTTTTAACTTAACGACTTGGCAGTTGATCGTAATTAAAAGAAAAATATAAATTGTAAATATGTTTCAATACCACAAATTATGAAATCAAAAGAGTTATTGAAAATGCACACTCATTCATATTCAGCTAGGTATAAATGATATTAAAAGTATTATAGTATTTATAAGGCTACAAAACAATAGGGGCTATGGGTATATGATTGGTTATTTACACAAATCGTGGATGTTCAATATTGAGAAATTATCTCTTCTGAGGCTTATGAAAATTGCTATGGATTTGAGGTTATGTACATTTCTACTTTTTGGAGCAATATATAACTCTTAAAGTATCTCAATGGAGTAATTTGCAACTGTTGAGTAATTGAGTGATCTATGTAAACGTTATTGTTATTCGAACTTATCAATTCCTAAGCTCCGGATTTTTTCAAATTTTTTCAATGCATCTTTGTAGTTGAACTGAAATTTCCAAACTGCAATGCCATGCCATTTTTGGATCTCCCAATTTCTCATTCAGAAAGTAAACTTGAATTCAATATGAAATTTATGAGAAGAATAAGCTACTATTCGTTGTTTGAGATTTTGAAAAAAATTTAACGAATAAAATTATACTACAATGATATAGTGTGTGTCCCATTAAAAAATATTCAGAAACCCCTTAGCGAAATAATAATATAGAGAAGGAGGCTTGTCGACACTCGGTATGAGATTTTTGAATCATTTTGTTTGATAGTATCCATTTTTGCTCATTATGTGTACAGTAATTTTTATGTGCTAGCTTATAGGTATACCGGGTGTAACTGAAACCAGAGCCACCCCTGTAACTTTCTTTCTATTTGCAATATTTCGATGAAATTTGAGAATTGGATAGAAGACAGCATTTTGAATTAAAAAACATCGATATGTTTGACATTTTGTTTCCGGTTATGCCGAAAACGATAACAACTTTCGATTTTCAAATGGCACCAGCTGTATTTTTTGCTTATTTTAATTGTTCACCTCCTTCTACGACCTCTTGACATATTTTTCAAAGAAAAACAAAACACTATTTTTTTTGCGTTTTCATCTTTCATTCTAGAAGGCCATGAAGAGTTACCATTGGCTTAGCTCAACATTTCCTATCACGAAAATAAAAGATTGTATCTACAAATTTAATTGCTCATTTTGTACGAGGGGGCAAAGTTTCAAATTTCAGTTTTTCCTCAAAAAGTAGTTTGTCTCTTGAGACAACCATATCGGGCCACCCAGTATTACAGAAGCAGTGTTTTGTTACCTTTTTTTTATACCACTCACGTCACTCTATTCTTAACGGTTACGGAGTTCTAGTAGAAAATAGCTAGGCAATTTTTGAAGTTTCTCCATTCGCTAATAACAATAACTACGATTGCGATGATTTTGTTCATACTTATGATATTCTGTGATCATAAAAATATCAGTGTGATATGTCAAAGTTCCATTGTTGTTAATTACCGACATTGCGAATTAATGAATTCAGTTTTGAGTATGAATCAATACACTCAAAGTGAAAAAGTCGATATGCTCCTTATTCATGGAGAATGCAGGCAAAATAGCGTTTAAGCTGAGCAATTATACAAAAATCGTTATCCACAAAGACTTCATCCGAATAAAATCTATTTCTCCAAAGTTGAACGAAAATTTCATGTGGTGCAACCTGCTGAAGAGGAAGATTTCGTTTTCGACCTGTATTGATTCATACTAAAAACTGAATTCACTAATTCGCAATGTCAATAATTAACAACAATGGAATTTTGAAATGTCACACTGATATTTCTATGATCACAGAATATTATAGGTATGCACAAAAATTTTGCATCGCCAACGTAGTTATTGTTATTAGCGAATCCAGAAACTACAAAAATTGCCTAGGTATATTCCACTAAAACACCGGAACCGTTAAGAATAGAGTGACGTGAGTGGTATAAAAAAAAAAGATAAGAAAATACTGCTTTTGTATTACTGGGTGGCCCGATATGGTTGTCTCAGAAGAAAACCTTCCTTTTGAGGTAAACTGAAATTTGAAACTTTGACACCCCGTAAAAAATGAGCAATCAAATTTTTAGATACAATCTTGAATTTGCGTGATAGGAGATGTTAGGGTAAGCCAATTGTCACTCTTCATAGCTTTCTAGAACGAATGATGGAGAATGAAAAAAAACTATTGTGTTTCGTTTTTTGTATTTCTTCAAAAATATGTCAGAAGGTCGTAGGATCAGATGAACAATTAAAATAAGTAGAAAAATACGGGGTGTCATATTTGAAAATCAAAGAAATGTCCAACATATTAACGTTATTAAATTCAGAATGTTGTCTTCTATTCGATTCCCAAATGTCATAAAATATTCGAAATAGAAAAAAATTTCAGGGGTGTCTCTATTTTAAGTTACACCCGAAATAATAAGAGCAACTGGGGGGTATACATGAAAGTATTTCCGAATAAAATGCAAACTTCTTTAATTAAAGTTAACCAAACAATTTTACTGAAAACTGAGCAGAATAACATCGTCATATGTATTTAAAGTACTACCTATTCCTCCCATTTATTGTTTAGGGGCGCACATCACATAACAGATGATTCAAAATGAAATTCGCTTATTCCAAATTATACACACACCACAAAAATTCTAGCATCACCTGGTATTCTGAATTCCACAATCGATTAAGCAGCTCGATCGCAGTTTCTTTGTCAACATATATTTTTGGACATATGAGGGGAAAAAATCTTATCTATAGTAATATTTGTTTTCATATGATATCAAACACGTATGAAACAAGAATGAGTTTATTTAACTATCAGTATTCATTCAATTTCTCTTCAGTTTTCAAGCTAAATTTATGCAAGTTTTCTGTGTTTCTAGTAGATTATAGAATCGTTGAATTTATTGTAATGGCTGCTGAACGTCATGTACGCTGTTAGAGTGATCATGAAGTGGTAAGAATTTCAACACTTCTAGAGGAGGGGCGAAGCCAACGTTACGTGGCTAACTTGTTGAATATTAACCAAAGCACTATTTTAAGAACAATTAATCGGTACCACGAAACATGGGAATATGAAAGAAGGGCCGGAAAGGGATGAAATCGGATAACAACACCAGTTGATGATCGTTGGCTTCGTTTAACTGCACTAAGAGTTCGGCACTGTACGACTAGAATGCTACAAAATGAACTTGCTTTTTCCAGAAAAGTGTATATTTGATGGCAAACAGTTCGGAACAGGCTCAGAGATGATATCAGACCAAGGATGGCGTCTCATCAGAGAGCATCGAATTTGCGAAGGAACATGCAAATTGGGGTATTCCAGAATGGACGAACGTTCTGTATTTTGACGAGTCCAGGTTCTGTCTAGTCCGATAGACGCATGCCTGTATACAGACGACCTTGGGAACGGTATCAGCAATGCAATATCTGCCAAACCGAAAACTTCCGAGAAGGCTCAGTAATGGTGTGGGCAGGCATTTCTTTCCATGCTCGAACTGAGTTAGTCTTAGTGAATATTGGAAGAATGACAGCGACCCGATACATCGCAGATATCCTTGAACCCTATGTTGTACCCTTTGGCCCATTGATTGGCGAAAACTTTATTTATATGCATGATAATGCTTGGCCTCATGTAGCTAGAGTAATTACAGAATTGCTGCAAAATGCCGAAATTGATATTTTAAGATGCCCAGCCAGAAGTCCCGACTTAAACCCCATAGAACATACTTGGGACTACATGGGGTGGCAAATTGAGCAAAGTAGGATGCCTTGTAGAACACTCCAACAACTAGAAAATCTGCTTCCTGAAATTTGGAACTCAGTGACTAAGAGTATCCAAAATCAGTTTGAGGGGCTTCCGAGACGTATCCTTCTTCTTCTTGTGCCCATCCTCTGTGAATGTTGGCGATCACGTAGACGTATACTGGCAGTTATTAGGGCACGGGGAGGAAACACTCGATTCCACTCCTGATTGGTCTCTTCGCAAATGTTTGAAGATGGTAGAATTTTTCAATTTTTCATTAAATCATTATCGATAATTTCCATCATAAACTCATCTCTTTTGAATGATATCTTCTTATTTCACACATCTGAAAGTTACCAAGCGACTCTTGAATGACCAACCTAAAAGTTTATATAGTATTGTTGTGAAAGTAGGTGATGCGACAATTTTTGTGGGGAGTGTATTATCTTAGCTATAACCTACTCTCACTAACGATTTTTATCTTCTTCTAATACAGAAGGGAGTTATTAGAGGTACTCTTCTCGGCTTTCAACACATGCGACGCAATAGAAATGGAGGTACCATTATCAACGTGTCTTCAACAGCAGGACATGAGCCATGTCATGCTTGCCCCGTGTATACTGGAACCAAACATTTCGTTGTTGGATTTTCCAGGTCGATGGGAAGCGATTACTATTACTGCCAAACAGGAGTGAAAGTGATGACTTTATGTCCAGGGGATACTAAAACTCCCATAATACAAGATACTGATGCCGCAGGTCAATTGGAGGGATTTGGAGATACGGGAAAAGAGTTGCAGAGGCTAATAGATGAGAGTCCAATACAACCGTGAGTAAATTTATTTTTTAAAATTAGGCTGAAAAGTATGACAAGCAAAAGCACTTCCCACTGAAGACAACGCTAATAAGATTCCTTGGTTGAACAAGCAACGGTAGTTATTTCTTCGGGAACCTTTCAAGCTATCATTCTGTAGAAAATACGTACGGGTATGAAATCTAACGCACTGCTTGTTCTGAGCAAATTGTATACATAGACGGAACTTTCATATGCAACTTTATCTTCGGGTATGGCAGCGACTGCGTCAATTTGAGTACAGCAAAAAGCATAGAGCACCTTTTCTTGGAGACACGCCAGATCAAGTGATTCTGAACTTTGAGGTATTATGGTGGAAGGATCGAAATAAATGAAAATGAGGAAAAGTTCTACCTGTTCCTCGAAACTTCGATCAGAAATAAACTTTTACGAGGTTTCTTCAACTTTTACAGAGAAAATAGAAGAGTAACATCCAAACATACCAATGTTCTGAATAATTATAAGGAATGATAACTTTTGCCAGGGTATCAGGTATCAAAATTATTCAAATATGGTCCAAAATCTGATCTTCTGTATAACATTTCTGACGAGAGCATCTTCATCGCAGATAATCTCAATGCAAAGAGTTGGAAAGAACTCATAAATCCCAGGATTACTGAATTTTCGAAAAACAATGAAACTCCCTCAGAGAATGAAATACATTTTCAGCAAGATGGTGATTTTATTCATTTCGATGTTTATGTGTGACAAAATTTGGATCATAATTTTCAAGCTCAGTGAATTGGTGGAAGAAGCTTAGTTGAGTGGCCAGCCAGATCACCCCAATTCAATCCTTCACATTCATTCTAATGGGGGTCATCTTCAGACGAAAGATTATGTCTTACAACCTGAAAACTTGGGAGAACTGCTGATGAAAATCTTTAATCAATGTAGAGTTTTGATACCTGAAGTAGTTGCAAAGGTCAGAAAAGAATTAGATAATCATTTTCATCATTGTATTGTAGTCATTTTGTGCAATTCCTAGCATTATTTTGTTCGTGAATATTTTTGAGGGGCATTTCATTTTCTTTGTGAAAAAGGTTAGAAGAATAGTTTTTCTTCAAAGTTTCAATAAATGGGCCAGACATTTCCTTACTTCCATTTATTTCTATCCGTCCCCAGAGTACAGCTAAGTTGTTTCGAACCAATTGACTTTGAATATTTTTAATTTTATAAATATCTAACGAACTCAGCAATGAAGATACAACCTGAAAGTGATAAAATACACACACCATAAAAATTGTCGCATCACCTGGTATTCTGAATTCCACAATTGATTAAGCAGCTGGATCGCAGTTTCTATGTCAACATATATTTTTGGACATATCAGGGAAAAAAATCTTATCTATGTAGTAACATTCTTTTCCATATGATCTCAAACTCTTCTGAAGAAAGAATGAGTATATTGGACTATCAGTATTCATTCAATTGCTCTTAAAGTTTTCTGTGTTTCTTGTTGATTTTCGAATCTTGATATGGCTTCTGAACGTCCTAGACGCTATTTAAGTGATCATGAAGTGGTCAGAATTGAAACACTTCTAGAGGAGGGGCGAAGCCAACGTTACGTGGCTAACTTGTTGAATGTTAACCAAAGCACTATTCCAAGAGCAATTAATCGGTACCTCGAAACAGAGGAATATGGAAGAAGGACCGGACAGGGAAAAAATCGGATAACACCAGTTGATGGTCGGCTTCGTTTAACTGCATTAAGTGTTCGGCACTGTACAGCTAGAATGCTACAAAATGAACTTGCACTATCCAGAAATGTGCATATTACTTTGCAAACTGTTACGAACAGGCTCAGAGAAGGCGATATCAGACCAAGGGTGGCACCAGAGGAGAATTGAGTTGCAAGACTTCCAGGTATTCCAGAATGGTCGAATGTTCTCTTTTCCAACGAGTCCAGGTTCTGTCTAGTATCAAATGATAGACGCATGCCTGTATACAGACGACCTGGGGAACGGTATCAGCAATGCAATATCCGGCAAACCGAGAACTTTGGAGGGGGCTCAGTAATGGTGTGGGAAGGCATTTCTTTCCATGGTCGAAATGAATTAGTCCTAGTGAATAAGGGAAGAATGACATCGGCCAGATACATCGCAGATATCCTTGAAACCCATGTAGTACCCTTTGGCCCATCGTTTGTAGAAAACTTCATCTATATGCAAGATAATGCTCGGCTTCATGCAGTTAGAGTAGTTACAGAATATCTGCGAAATGCCGAAATTGATATTTTAACATGGTAGGCCAGAAGTCCCGACTTGAATCCCATAGAATTGTTTGAGACAAAATGGGGTGGCAAATTTTCAGAAAAAGAAATGTAGTCTTATCAGAAACAAATTGCTACATGATTTGGCAACATATGCACTTAATACATTATCGCCCCATCGTTCATTGCATATTGTGAAATCGAACTTTTTCTGAGGACTAACCACAAACAATTTTGTTGTGAACCCGTTCGCCATATATTCCTAATGTCCCATCTCGCGTGGATTTGTAATCAGATAGTCCCCATTCAATCCTATAAAAATTGTTTTTCAATTCTTTTCATAGCTTAATCATTGAAAGATATGAGAAAAAGCTCGTTCACATCGTAGCACAGTTTAGTTTTCAGAGGTTCGATTTCTAAACAACGATGTTTGGATATTTTCGTTTACGTGTGTATTGAAGTCTTGCTCCAAATTGCATGATTCTAGACCATCGTGAAGTAAAATGAAGCATTTGAGCATTACAATATACAGAAGGGACGTTTAAATGAATAACATATTTCCATTTGTCATGTTCTGCTGCATGATTTGAAATCACCACTGTATACGAAACTAGAATTTCGTTTCTCCTTTTCCTAGAATAGAAAAAAGGTGTCACTCATGAAACCGCCCTAAGCGGCGATATAGATGGATAGGTTATAGTTTCATATTTTTTCCATAGATGCACATATAAATAATTGAAATATAAATTTATTTTATATTGAAATTGTCTATGATTCATAATAAAAAACAAACAAGTACTGTGTTTTAAGGAATTTTACTTAATAATTGCGATTCGTAACGCGTTTCACTACACCGTAGCTTCTTCAGACAAATGAATGTACAGAAAATAAATGTGAATATAAATATAAATGTTCTCGAGTAATTAATTATTGGGTTGCTTCTTCTTGAGTGGTTATTTATAACAGGTATATCCAATAAAATTAAGGAATAGATTGCTCACCGAAGAGATTCAATAGAGGTGAAGAGCTTAAATCGACTTTTTCATTGATGAGTTTACCTGAGTGTTTGTATTTATTCATTTCTAAAGTTTCCCAAAGATCTACCTTCCAATATTTATTATCTGTATGCAAAGTTTTAACTGTGGATCGAAAGAGTGATTATTTTCTAAGAGATGATTCGCGTAATTTGAATCTGATTTTTTATTTGAAAAACTGCGTTTATGTTCCGATATTCTAATACTAAAATTTCTATGTATTCTACCAATGTAGAAATTATCACAGTCATTGCAATTCAATCTCTAAACACCTGATTTATTGTTTTTACCTGATTTGGTTTCATTATTTTTATATATTTGCCTAAATTATTATTAGTTTGGAAAGCTATGTTGAAATTATTGCTACTCAAGAATGATTTCAGTTTCTCACTTGTAATGCCAACGTAGGTTAAGGTGTTGAATTTTTGTTTCAATCTATCGACAGGAAAACTTCATTCAATGCGATTCTAATTTGTTTTTTATTTCAAATATTATTTATTAGTTTTATGCTCGGTCTAGAAAAACGACCTATGAATTTGGAGTTGGTGCAATCAACCCCTATTTCCAGCATCCCCAACTCAAAAATCATTCGATCGATAATAGGTCAAGTGGCACCTCGTTGGAAAGGTACTGCAATTTTCTTCGAATTTGGTATTTTCGAAATTCAGAAACATCATACAGGGTGTCCCGAAGCAGGAACATTGAAAATCCAAATAACTTTTTGAAACTGGTTCATTTCGGTATACGAGAACATGTTTGATCCGAGAATAGGACTTTCTTGTGTGGTTATAGAATTTTTGCAATCAACCCTTCCATTCAGCATCCCCAACTTGAAAATCATACAAATAATTCAAGTGGCATATCTTCAGAAAGGTTTTTGAATTCCAGAATGATTAAAGCATTTCATTCAGTTCGGCTCTCCATACAGGATGTCGCTTTCGAAAAATTCAATATCGGATTGTAACCATTATTTTTGGCTATTTGTTCAATCAAATTTAATTCTTTGTTGAAATTTTCTGGCGATAACGGTATGTTAATCAATCTATGAATAAAAATATTGAATGCTGAAATTTTATGTTGATACGGATGACACGACGAGTTATGTATTATAATACCTGTATGTGACGGCTTATGGTAAATTGCGAAGACATGTTTTCCATTTTCATTCGAAATTTTAACGTCTAGGAAATTTATCGAATTATTGCTTTCTATTTCGGTTGTGAATCCAATTTTTGGGATGTAATGAATTTATATGATTTTCGAAAATTTTCAACTGTCTATCTGTTCCTGTGAAGCAAATAATGATATCGTCTACATAGCGATACCAGTATAAACAATATTTACTGAGTGGATGGTTATGAATTAATTTCTCTAAATTATTCATGAATATTTCTGCTAACAAAGGACTTAACGGAATGCCCATAATCAAGCCGTCTTCAATAGTATAATATTTGTTATTGAAATGGAAATAATTTTGATCTAAACAAATTTATAATAATGAAAGAATATCTGATTTAATGATAGTATTGACATGATTCTTTTCTAATAATTCTTCAACTAAGTAATATGTATCTTTCGGAGCAATATTGGGAAATAGATTCTCATTATCGAAAGAAATGAGTTTGGAATTAGGTGGTATAATGGTATCTTTGATATTGGCAATTAGTTCGTATGAATTTTTGACCGAAAATTTAGATTTAAAATTGAGATGTTTTATTAGCAAGTCGTTGAGGAATTTTGAAAGTCTGAAAGAAGGTGCCGTTACATAAGAAACAACAGGTCTAATAGGGTAATTAGGTTTATGAAGTCTTATCAACGAATATAATTCGGGGGACTGTGGATTGGAGTTAATGAATTTATATTTTTCGTGGTCTGTAATTAATGATTTTGCTGTCGAAATTATGTTTTTAACCACTCTCTGAAATTTTGCGGTAGGATGCTTAGTTGATGTTATATAGTTTCCGGCTGTTAAGAATTCTTCAGTTTTTGAAATAAAATCGGTTTTTTTTTTTTTGAATTGTGGAGGCCGTTACTTGATGTAGATCCATGATATAAATGAGATAAAACACAAGGTTTAACTTTAATCTACACTTTATTTGAAAAAATTCGACGACGTTTCGCTGACACAGCAGCTTTATCAAGAATGAAAAATAGAATGAAGAGTATGGTTTATTCATCCAACTTGTTCTACGATTTGTTTATAATAAACTCTTTATCTATTTTTCATTTTACTAAAATAAAGTGTAGATCGCGGTTTTACTAATCGCGATGACAGTGTTAACTTAATCTGCTTAGTGAATACTGAATCGTTCTTGGTATTATTTTTACGAATTGTTTTCATTATTTTATAATCATTTCACAATTCATACAAATTTGTTTAGATCAAATTTATTTCCATTTGAATTACAAACATTACACTATTGAAGACGGCTTGATTATGGGCAACCCCTTAAGTACTTTGTTAGCAGAAATATTCATGAATAATTTAGAGAAATTAATTCATAATCATCCACTCAGTAAATATTGTTTATACTGGTATCGCTATGTAGACGATATCATTATTTGCTTCGCAGGAACAGATAGACAGTTAAAATTTTCATATAAATTCATTACACCCACAAATTGAATTCACAACCGAAATATAAAGCAATAATTCGATAAATTTCTTAGACGTAACAATTTCGAATGAAAATGGAAAACATGTTTTCACAATTTACCATAAACCGTCTCATACAGATATTATTATACATAACTCGACGTGTCATCCCTATCAACATAAATTGTCAGCATTCAACAGTTTTATTCATAGATTGATTAACATCCCGTTATCGCCAGAAAATTTCAACAAAGAATTAAATTTGATTAAACAAATAGCCAAAAATAATGGTTACAATCCCAAACTAATAAATAATATTTTAAATAAAAACAAAGTAGAATCGCATTGAATGAAGTTTACTCTGTCGATATAATGAAACAAAAATTCAACACCTACGTTGGCATTACAAGTGAGAAACTGAAATCATTCTTGAGTAGCAATAATTTCAACATAGCTTTCCAAACTAATAATAATTTAGGCAAATATATAAAAAATAATAAAACCAAATCAGGTAAAAACAAATCAGGTGTCTAGAGATTGAATTGCAATGACTGTGATAATTTCTACATTGGTAGAACACATAGAAATTTTAGTATTAGAATATCGGAACATAAACGCAGTTTTTCAAATAAAAAATCAGATTCAAATTACGCGAATCATCTCTTAGAAAATAATCACTCTTTCGACCTACAGTTTGAAATTTTGCATACAGATAATAAATATTGGAAGGTAGATCTTTGGGAAACTTAAGAAATAAATAAACACAAATACTCAGGTAAACTCATCTATGATCAAGTCGATTTAAGCCCTTCACCTCTATTGAATCTCTTCGGGGAGCAATCTATTCTTTAATCTTATTGGATATACCTGTCATAAATAACCACTTAAGAAGAAGCAACCCAATAAGTAATTACTCGAGAACATTTATATTTATATTCTCATTTATTTTCTGTACATTTATTCGTCTGAAGAAGCTACGGTGTAGTGAAACGCGTTACGAATCGCAATTATTAAGTAAAATTCCTTAAAACACAGTACTTTTCTCAGTTTTTTATTATTGATAATGGAGTTTTACCAAGTAAAAGCCTCCCATATTCAAATTGTCTATGATTTGTTGATTTGAATTTTTGTATAACTTTGAGCCTCTCATTCTCTGAGATATTTACGAATATTTTGCCAAAATCTTCACCTTCGAAATAACTACGTCAATGATTAATTCACCATATTACGTGAGTTCTGATTGACTTTTTCCGAAAGAAGTTTCTGCCATAAAGACTGCCCAGTAACTAAAATTGAATGGCGATTTCCAGGTCGCTGGTTTTTATAAATTGAAATACTGTTGACGTCGATATATTCGGAGAACAAAGATTAATAATTATCATTTTCTTCAGTGAAATAGTGAGTTCAATAACAATTCATTTAAAATATACAATCCATTAGTTTCAACTCAATTGAAGTTTTCGAATACGTTCTCGTTCTGCTCGATACATTCATTTCCTTGCTCGATGTTTCCTCTAAAGTAATTTTTCTTGTTAATTGAATTCAGTGGCGTGAACCTTTTCCTCGTATGTCTATTCTCTGAACGGGTATTATAGGCGCGGATTGAAATCTGAAGATGCTTGTGGCGGATATTTGAGGCCATTTGAAAGTTCGAATGTTGAATGATAAGTGTGGTAAAAAAATAAGTGAGAGAAATTTTCACGGAGAAAAGGTCATAACTTATCAGTTCCATAGAGAGTGACACATTTGATACAGCGCAATTTTATGATACACATAAAAAAGCTTGCAAAATTTTCATTAAAGATGGCTACTGCTTTCTTCTGACCGAAACATAAACACCTCAAAAGAGTCTAGGGAACACTTCTGAATATCGATATATCGTATCCAGAACGATCAATATGGATGATTTTTTTTTAAGAAATGAACACCTGCATCAATTTCTCACCAAATTATGTAGAGTGCCGCAACAGATTTCAGTTTTTTCTTTATAAAAAACTAAATATGCAGCAGATGCGACGCTGCTTTATAATCATTTCATGTATTCAGTGTTTGAAATCAGTTAGTTGGCACTTTGTTTCTGTTGTAAGCACAAATAAAAGATTCAAGTTTTGTGATTCGACCATGGAAAGACGACATTTGACTAGAGAAGAGATGTTACGAGCAGTTGGCATGCTCCAAGCTGGGAGCTCACAACGGGAAGTATCCAGGGTTCTGGGAAGTAGCCCAAGTGTCATAATCCGTTTCTGGTCGCGTTTCAATGAAACAGGTAGCGTAGAAGAACGCCATACAGGTCGTTTCAAGATTACTACAGTCGCCCAAGACCGATTTTTGGTTTTACAAGCCAGAAGAGATCGTACTACCACAGCATCTCAATTAACTCAAGAGCTATCACGAGTTCATAATGTACAAATTTCCGACCAAACTGTGAGAAATCGACTGCACGAAGGTCAACTCCACTCCAGACGTCCTTTAAAAGTTCCACAACTGACCCATGGAAATCGCGCTGCTCGTTTATCTTGGTGCCAAAAACACGTAAACTGGGATCGAAAAAAGTGGGCCACAGTTCTCTTCAGTGATAAATCTAGATTAAGTTATTTTCCAGATTTGGAAAGAATTCGAATATGGAGGGAACCTGGAAAGCAAAACCGTCTCCAGCATGCTCGAGAAGTTGTTAGACAGGGAGGCGGATCAGTGATGTTTTGGGTAGGTATAAGCCTTGGTGGAAGAACTGACCTCGTTTTCATACAGAACAACCTCATGGGAAATTCTCACGCAAATGAGATAGTTTTACCTGTAGTGGTACCGTATCTCCAAACAATGGGTCAAAATCCACTCTTCCAACAAGATAATGCCCCTCCTCATCATGCAAGAGTTATCTTGAACGTTCTTGAAGAGAATGATATCGATCTTCTACTGTGATCATCCTGCTCCCCAGATCTGAATCCCATCGAACATGTGTGGGACACCCTAAAAAGAAATCTCCTGCGTCAAAAAGTTTTCCATCATGAACAGGAGCTTCGAGTAGCAGTTCAGGGGGCTTGGAATGACTTAGGCCAAAATGTAATAGACAATTTAATATTGAGCATGCCGCGACGATGCCAAAGTGTCATTAATAACAGAGGTGGACCTTCTGGGTACTGAAAAATATAAGTGCTTCCATATCGATTCGAAAATATTAGTTCAGGATTTTTTTTGGTTTACCAAATTTCGTCATTTTCAAATTTCAATTTTTTTTTTTATAATAGGTACTTTGGAGAAGTCAAAAGACGGTTCTCCGGACCTGACGCCCCTTGATTTTTATTTATGGGGCAAAATCAAGAGTGAAGCGTATCTTAGTCATGTAGGAAGTAAAGAAGAGTTATTAGGGCGCATCCATAATGCTTTTCGTAATATTGTTCCTGAGGAAACTAGAAGGGCAACTCATCATGTTCGTAAACGACCTGCCAAGTGTATCAAGCAAAATGAGGCCCATATTGAACATTTATTTAGATCGTAAATTAGTTTTCTTCCATGATGTTTGCTATCATTTATTCGTATTAATGTAATTATCTTCGGTGATTGGTTTTCTCTTAGTTCCTACAAAAAAGGCCAAATTGAAAAAAATCATACAAAACAATGCAAGAAACATTTGACATGTGTAGATTGCTTAAAAAATTCCTTGATCCTTATTCTATCCACCCAAGCAAGAATTGTGTCTGTAGTGCAAAAGATCTAAGAGCTACAATTTGTTTAAATGTTCCTCAAAAATCGAGTTTATAACAAAAATAATTAGAGTGCCAACAACTTGGGTATTTTATGCCTTGCTCAAATATCGGTTCTAGATGTATAATAAAAAAGGTAGATTGCCATTTGAAATAACAAAGTGATGACCCACTTCCGGAATAACCTGTAATGGTATCACTTCGAAAATATTTCGCTCCGCGTATGAAATTTCAGCTTGTTATTGTAATTGGAACTCAAACAGTTTTTAACGGACGGTCCCGGTAGATATCCCTGTATAAACATATTCTTTGATATCTTTCGAATGTATTCGTATTTAGTTAACTAAAGTAATTTGATGCAAGGAGGTTTTTTGGTATAAGAAATTCAATTTATTGTCGATTTTCACGTATCTGGTAGAGGGCGTCATAGGTGATCTGCAATACTCATTCAAACTCTCAAAAATACTGTTTCCTGTCAGGAATATGTTATTTCGAACCAAACAAATCTCTATAAAATTTTTAACGGAGGGTTCCGGTGGATATGCTTGTATACAAAGTACAGAAAGTCTGGAAAACAGAACAATCACAGATTCTTTCAAAATTCGAAAATTTAATCACATGTTTTTTTGCCAGGTATATGTTATTTCGGACTAAATAAATCTCTGTGTCGATCTTTCCTGAATAAAAAAGGTATGTTTCAATGAAGTGGCTAGAGAAGGTTTCCGAGAAAAATGCCTCTTCTTCACCGTTGCAATTTGCACAAATTTTTTCAATTTTTTCAAAATATTGCGAACTATTTCAACTGAAAATGAAAAGTTTTATTGTATGAAATATTTCTTGAAAATATTGTTACTGCTTCAAATTAAATTTTGATAAATTTTTATGATAATTAAAAGAGTTTCAAAGCGGAAATGAATGACGAATCTGCTTACTTAATGCGAGTACGACATCTTATTGGAGCTCGTTTAAAAAATGTTGAAGGAATTTTATGTATCGAGATCCTGATAGATTGGATGGCAGTTCAGAAGGTCCAATCAAAAAATTAAGAATTATACCATACCAAACGTTCTCCTTAAAACTAATACGGAAAATGTTTTCTCATCACCGCGTGTGGATTCTTTGTATCCTACAAATGATTGTTCTTCCAGTTAAGGTGTTCTCGTCCCCTCAACGGAAAATAAAATGTGTAAGAAGAATTTGGGTTTTCATTTTGCATATTTCGTTAAAACTCTACAAGTTGGCCGTGAGCTGGTGAATCTTGAGGCAACAGTAGAACAGGAATGTCATCATATCAATGGAAAACTTATTTTCATGAGAATTCAACAAATTAATGATTGGTTAAGTCCTGTTGACGTATTTAGCAGACGTGTACTCATATTTGGATTTTCATAGAGACAAAGAGAAAAAGTGTTAAATTTTTACCAGCCAAAATATAAGATGAAACTAGCTTAAACTGAAAGACGTAGAAAAGGACTTTGACCTTCTGGACTTTTCAGTAAGATCAAATTTGAAGGATTTAAGTTATAAAGAATGAGTTAATTCTCTTTCGCGAACTCGTTTGAAAATAATAGAGAAATTTTATTCAACATTCTAAACCATTCGAAATCTTCTGAATTAGAAGGTGGACAATTTCATCATATCATTTGACATTTGTGAATATAACCTATTCCCAATTGTTAAGAAATCAGGTTAGTACCTGCAGTATCCCCCAAAACAGTAACAATCTTTCTGAAAAATTACTTCAAAGATAGAGAACTATTAGATTCAACTAAAATACTTTGCCAATTTTTGAAATGAAATCAAAATGAAACTAGGAAAACAGTGAACCCTTATCAATAGTGGCAACTTGCATGCATCTTCACTTTTAGATGCGATTTCTGAAAAACCATTTTCCCTACAGAATGCAATGTTGTATACATAGATAGGAGGAACTATATATTTACCCTAGAAAGTTGGAATAACTCTTAAAGGTAATCTATCAAAATGGTCGATAAATTTGAATTTCTCATTATATATCCAATTATGTGAGGTCAGCTTTGATGTCACCCTGCTTACTTTAAAATATGGGTAAGACCTAAATTAAGCTAAATCGTATTATTTTCATGTCGAGAATCAGCCAATGTTTCATATTCCATTCTTTTTGACTCTGCCTTATACCATCGAAATGATGAAAACAATGTTTTTTTGAGAATTTAGAAATATACAGAGTATTCCATAATAGTATGTTACAACTTGAGGGGGTAAATTTACGTGCAATTTAAAAAAGAATGTTCATATTAACATATTATAAACATATCATACGTAGCAAAAGCTACGTAATGGAGCTACAGGGTGATGAAATTTCCGGAAAAATTGGTATTTTCTTCAAAACTCCTGCAGTTTTGAGATATTCAGCCCAAATTTGGAATGCAAGCTATTTTTCACAGCCTCCATCACTACACGTCCTAAATTTTAACTAGAATCTACAAGGTTCTTCCTCTTCTGGAGCCATGTCTTCTTTGGCCTATACAAACTTTTTTGCAGTACGCCACTGATCCGCTTACAATCAATTTTTTTCATCTTCGTTCAATTCAGAAACAATTTCGACACTTATAATTTTTTCGTATATCCAACCGTCTTCGAGTGAAAAATTACAGAATTTGAAGTATTTCAATTGTATGTTATTCGCTAAATAAAAATGTAATTAATAGAAATACGCGATAAGTATGCCCATAATTTGCTTTTATTTTGATAGCTCGTCTTCTGAGACTCAACTTATACTTTTTCAATATCAAACTAAAAAACAATTGAACATTTGAAAACTAAATAAATTGCTGGAAGGGTGCTTCATCTGCAAGAATGCAGGCCTCTGTCCTTCTTCGCATATTATCACGCACTCTTTGAAATATTTCTGGGGTATTTCTTATCCTGCCACAAGAGGTTATCAGTCGATTTCTCAATTCTTCTACAGTGTTCACTGGAGTGGTATAAACTAAACATTTGAAATATCCCCATAAGAAAAAGTGTAAACTAATTAAGTCTGGGGACCTAGGATGTCATGGTTCTGGCCCACCCCGACCTATCCATCCATTGTTGAATGTTTTATTCAAGAATTCCTTAGCTTCTCCACTGAAATATGCTGGTGCTTCGTCAAGCATGAACCACATTATATTTCTCTCAAAAGTGGCACATCATCGAGAAATAAAGGTAACTCCTCCTCAAGAATTGCCGATTAGCTGGACCGTTTCGTCTGTTAGGTAAAATAAATGGCCCAATCAAGTAATTTCTGATTATTCCTACCCAGACATTTAGTGAGATCTGTTCTTGATTATGAGATTCTTCAATCAAATAAGGGTTTTCCTCAGCCCAATAATCATTAGTGTGAAAAGTTGTGATAGCAGTTCTCGAAAAATTAGCTTCGTCTGTCAACATTATTTCACTATCAAAATGAGCATTTTCTCTAATTTTATCTAAGAACCAACGGCAGAAATTCAGTCTTGAAGGAAAATCTCGAGGAAGTAGAGTTTGGACGCGTTGCATATCAAACGGGTACAATGAAAAGTTGTGGAGAATCCTCCAAACTGGAACAAGTGAAATATTAAACTGATTTTCAATTTTTCTTGTAATCATATGAGGATTCAAATCAATACAATTCAAAGCTGCTTCCTCAATATCAGGAGTTCTCATAGTTTGAATTGCACCTTTTAAATGGTTATTTGCAGTAAAACTACCAATTTCCCTCAACCTGGTACATCTGATATAATCGCCTAGCTTTTGTTGTGTTTCCGTCAACCAGACCGTACATGTAATGGATATCAGCCAATTAGGCGTTAGTAAAATAAGCCATTTTTTCTTATATCAATAACTTAATCTTAAAACTAATCGTAAATTTAATGAACAATTCGAGCAGACACTGGATCAACTTTAGCAACTGTCAAAATAAATAAATAAATGAAAAAAATCCAAGCCTACTAGTCATTTTTTTTTTAATTAGAAGTGCTTTCAAATCAGCGAATGCATACAATCGTTTAATAATTTTTGCTCGAGAACGGTCGGAGATATAAAAAAATTACAGGTGTCAAAAAAGTTTCTAAATTGAACTAAGATGACGAAAAATTGATTGTACGCTGATAAGTGGCGTACTGCGAAAAAGTTTGAGAGGGCAAAAGAAAGGGCTCCGAAAAACGAAACACCTCGTAGATTCTAGTTAAATTTAGGACGTGTAATGATGGGGGACTGTGAAAAATAGCTTTCATTCCAAATTTGGGCTGAATATCTCAAAAACTGCAGAAGTTTTGAAGAAAAAAGCAATTTTTTCCGGAAATTTTAACAACCTGTAGCTCCGTAACGAAGCTTTTACGGACCTATGTTTATATGATCTTTCTTTCTCACGTAGATTTACCCCCTCAATTGTGACGTATTATGTAACACCCTGTATACTGACATATATTTTTTTACGTAGTCATATCCGAATTCATCATAAAAATTTAGGTTTTGCACAACTGTGTACCTTGCTGTGTAATCATACATAATAATTATTTATGTATTTAAAAACAAGTGCACCACAATATCATATCATATATCACACATCAATGTATTCTATTTCAATTGAAAATACTTTCAGCTGAATTCTGGAAGGCAACCCAGCTAGAATATTTCAAATTTATTCATGAAAACTGTATTTTAATTATAAATTAGATAAAGTAAAAGTTACATATGATAGACTAGAAGTTACATATAATTTATGTTCTCGTTGATAAATCTCCTCTGAGATGGATATACACGTCAGCGAATGTATCGTGAAACTTTTCAATGTAGTAGGTGGAATATCACGAAACTGGTGGTGAGGTGAAACAAAGAGTCATTAGGAACTTTCAAAATATCCTCTTTGTCGAGTTTGATTAATGGGGTGCCGTAAAATATTTCTACAAGTTCTCCGTATGAAAGTCAGGCGGAGCTTATGAGCATAGTGTCATGTTTTTCGTGGACGAGACCACCGTTTTCGTTGATGTAGTTGTATCTCGGTCGAGTAAGAAGCAAGGATGTAATTAGAGGGAAGTGTCAAAACTGAGATTTACAGAGGCTTTTTTACCTGAACCTCACTCATGTGGTTTATTAAAAAGACAAAAGTGGAAACTTGTTGTTAAGTATGAACCAGTCCAACTGTTTCTATGTCTGGAATCAGTATCTCTCTAAGTGTTGATAGATTTGTTCAAGGAAGAGCGATCCTTTCAGCAGAAAATGTATGAGAATGCCAATAATGGCGTAGTCATTTCACTGTGAAAATTTGTCCAGATTTTACGTGACAGCTGATAACTTATTTGTAGACGTAGAAAAGCGCCGAAGGTTAGAGCATTTTCAGTTTTATTTGTTGTTAATAATAGTGAATAAAGATTTTCGTGAAAGCAAAATTACGGGACATGTAGGCAATGAGAGTCAGTTGGCAATGTTGAGCATCTCAAAATAGAAAAAAAAAACGCTAGCATTACGTCTTTCCCTTTGCGCGACTGATGACTGGCCCGGTTCGAACAACGCGTTTGAGAGTAACAGGTGTGTGAGGTTTTCGCGCTATATTCATCATAATTTTTACATGTATCCGAAGATAAATCACAAAATACCAAATATTTTTGTGTGTACTCGTGTACTACTGATCATTCCATTTTAGCTTGTAAGTCTACAGCCATATTGTTATTATAACTTGAAATTTCAAATTGTTTTCGTCTTTTTAACCATTTAAGTAATAGGAGTCGAGTGATACCAATCACCTACATAGTGATCCCTATTACTCTCATTGCCTAACCTTGGTGAAACAATATTATTGGTTGTTTTAGATGTCTAAAGTCCATTCTAGAAATACTAATGAAGCTAACTATACTATAAACCACCTGAACAAAGCTGCAAAGATAATTCATGAACACAATAGTTCAATAAGAAGAGCGGCAGAGACCACATGAACATTCCATTTGCCAGTCTTCATAAGAGGTACACCTCGTTTCGTCTATAATGTTGTTTTCACTTTTGAAATGGAAAAAAATTGGCGGATATAATCGAGACAATGGCACCCCAAACCAGAACCTTAATACTGCACCACAATTTAAATACGCATTCAAGATTGGCTGATCAAGTATGGTTTGACCAGGAATAATATTTATGTGCAGAAACCGGAAACTACTAGCATTGACAAGGTTATAGCATTCAAAAAAACTGAAGTTCAACGATTCTACAAGCAGATAGGAGAATGATGGGGAAATATTAATTCGAAAAACATATACAATTGTGATGAAACCGGCATTTCTCTCGTCGAAGATCTTGGAAAGGTATTAGCTGCAACGGAACAAAAGAAAGTAAGAGGATGACTCCAACTCTGTTAGTTACCTATATAAATGAAGAGTTTTCCTTTAATAGCTCAAATATTTTACCCAAACTTTCTGCAAAAGAACCTATTCAATTAGTATTGTATAATCATGCAAGTTACATTTCTATGGCCATCTGTATTGTGAGAAAAACTATGACCGTATGGTATCTGTATTACCCCATAAATCAAATATTGACTGTGTCCTTATTTTCGTCCACTTTAAGTTGCATATAGAAGACAATGCAATTTATTCATTAAGAGCCAACTTTAAGAAATATTAACACCCTATGGTGTTGCTTCGTCGGTCGTAAAAGCAGCATTCTCTTATGTTGCCTCTATGAGAAAAGGCCATGCTGGTTTCATAGCAGAGGGCATATTTATTATAAATCTCAATGTTTGTTTAGATGAAAACTTTATGACAGCTGTAATCCTTCAATTAAAGCCAATTGTTGTTCAATATCTTGCTGCCTTCATTTTAGAATCAACTTCTGCCGGTACAAATGACTCTGTATCGTCCGCAACAGCTACTATTGACCTAGAACGATTAGTCCTATTCGTATCACTACTCCTGAACTAGTGACTGCACCATTGTCTCAATTTGATATACCATCAATATCTAAAAATTTACCAAATATTCGAATTTTCATTCAAAAACCTAAGAAAGTAATTACTGTAAAGACAATAGAGTGCATCATACGCAAACGTAACCGTGAGAAATGACAGCTTAGCATGCGCAGTACGATTTTATCTGCGTACCTACATTACGTCCGACGTAAACATATGCTTTGCTGCGTTGGAAACGCAATCGTATCGGCTCATTTTACGACGCGTTGACATTTCTAGGTTTTGAATTTGTAGTATAATTATGAGTAATAAAAGGGTTCATTTCACGAAAGATGATGATTTACATCTGGCCAGAGAGGTTCTGGGGCAAAACCCCTACGAAGATCCCAAGAGATGGGCCACCATAAGGGTTAATATATTACAAATAACAGGCAAGAATATTTGTGTCAGAACACTGACAGAAAGAATTAAAAATTTAGTGAAAAAGTTTATGACTAATGATAAAAAATGCAATACGAGTAAGTGAACATTTCGAGTTTCACTCAGCTCAGACATTTTCCTCTTCATATTCATCTAGAAAATCATCTAAATTAAACAGTTCATATAAATCCAGACGATTCCCTAAATTTTCATTATTGTTTAATACATGTAGCTCAAATGCATCTTCTCCATCGTCATCAATTAAAAGACCTAAATCCAATATATCTTCCATAAGATAATTGAAGTTTTGGAATAATTTGAGCAGAACACTGATTTGAGTTTGGGAAGAAGGAAATGTCTCTTCGTAATGGCTAACGGATGTACATAAGTACATCCTTTGTATTTGTATGCTGTATTTTCAATTAAAGCATAAGCTTCAATTGAAAATACAGCCATTCCTACTGTCACTTTGTAACCAGATGACATTTGCTTTAATTATCTAATACGAGTAAAACGATTTTAGTATCTACACCGATCGGAGACGCGCTAGTTGAATAATGAATTAAGAAGAAGGCAAAACCTGTGAAGAATAAAGAAAAAGGGGTGTAAAAGGAGAGAAGGCCACAGGCCAGTCGTGAGAAGATTAAGAAGAAAATTCTCTAGGACTGCTTCGATATTTCGACGTCAGTAATGAACACAGACGAGTTCTGCCAGGAAGAAGAAAATGACTATGTAAAAGGTGCAGGTAACGATGCAGCTCTTGTATGTGGTGGATTCAGACGAGGCAATGAAACATAATGCAGGTGCTCTTCTTGTAGGATTGTCGACTGTACTGGATGACAATCTGCTACAATTGTGTGTGCGATATGTGTTGACAATGATGATCGAACTTAATTTCTTTAAATTTTCTTTTGTACAAAATCAAAAAATTAAAGTTTCAGAATTTGATCTCAATTAATAGTTAGGAAAGTGAAGTGTAAAATAAGAATAAAGCAATACATGGTTGATTGGTACATTTGGTTTTTTCCATTCTCCATCCTCATTAACTATATATCCCCTACACATTCTTATAATTCGTATGGACTCTCATATTTTTGTGAGAAAATTGGCAGATAGAATGGAAATAAGTGAATCGAGTATTCACAAAGTGATGGATTTATTGCTTTCTCCGACATAATACTCAATCCTATGGGCAGTTATAATTTCTGGAGCGAAGAGTCAAGCTTTCACAACAACGATATCCCTAATTGTCACGTCAAGAGTAATTATTTGTCTGCAGAACTTCCCCACTATGTTTGGGAGTCAAGTACTTTAGGTTGTTAGTATGTAGTGAGTTATCGTATCTCAAGTGTTGGAGAAAACATCAACTGGGTTACGCTACCTTGAATTCTTAGGACACAATGTTCCTGAACGTCGATCGATGTGATGGCAGCAAGATGGAACCCCCCTATACAATGCAGCATTATGGAATTTTTGACCTGCAGATTTGGGAATGGATGCATTCGTATCACCATTCATTACGTGGCACGCACGTACACCTGATCTTACATCGTTAGCTTTCCTCCTGGGGATTGTCTTGTAAATTATTAAATGGAAGTTTGTTCGGACACGTCAATCTTAGTTGAAGTGATGACATCTTTTTCGATATTCACAACTTTCCAGCTCAAAACGTCCGGCGTCAGCCTTTAGATTTATAACCGTTAAGCAGAAAAAAGACCGATCGATACCTTTTTTTTAAATAATTAATTTTTCTCTTCCGAAGAAAAAAATTAATCTTTTTCATGGCAGGATAAATATTGTTACTCAAGTATATTTTACTTGTCAAAGTTACAGCAAACGTATATAGTTTTTCAATTTGTTTTGGTATACTCTTCCCTTTGGTTTGGAGGCTACCAATAACTACAATTGTGCCAATTAGTAGATCCATAAAGGTACAAAAGAGGAAATTCAGCATTAATTATATGAACCAGTTGCAACTTATGCTTTTTGAAATTCGCCGAATGCATTTACGTGAACCATCCGACATACCTTAGGAAAAAATGAAACCTTTTGCAATATATCCTAAAGTTGCAATACCTGTAGCTTAATTTGTTTAAGATATTAAGTATTTGTCCTTGTTCAAAACTGCTTTCTGTTCGACGAGATCTTACCAAAACTTTCCACACATAAGTAGGTGGTAACTTTGTATTGGGTTGTAAAAATGCTGTGGTAGCTCTAGTAAAATCGTTTTGTCAAAAGGAGGATAAAATAATGTAAACCCTTTTTTTAATTAGTGTATAAGGCATGTCAATTCATTACAAACATAATGGAATGACTAACAAAGTTCAATGCTCACAGTGAATTTCACCTTTGTGAAGGAAAAACTAATAATAGCAAATATTTTCAGATGTTAAGAGAGAATCCAGGCAATATTTATAAGATTAGTCTTTGTTACGGAAGTTTATCATTTATTTTGTTATAATTTGTGCATAAATTCGTACATCCAGCAAATTTTTATTTAATCGTTTACGTGATTACATACCCCGTTTTTATGTGGAATTTCCTGTTCTTGGCTGAACAATAATTTCTAGAAGATGCAATTGAATTTATGAATTGAATTAGGAAATTTTATTACTCTTGATTTCTGATATCGAAATTTCTAAGTTAAGAAAATTCATAACGGAACTAATATTTTCAAAGCAATCTTCAAATTTATTGTTACTTTCACCCCACTGATAGTTGGGCAAGACACTACTCTTCTTTTCAAATAATTAAGTTGTCAATCAATTTTTCTTTTCAGTGTGGAGACTTGTGGCATGCATATTGTTCCAATGCTCGAGGCGGGCATCAACGGATCTGATTGGATTTCCGAAGCCTGTGAAATATATAGAATTCGAAGGGTAGACAGACATACACTAAGGATTTGTTAGACGACAAACAATCAAGATCATCAGTAGGAAGAATGCGTATTCTGTATTTGCTAACACATTGAAATATTTTCTAATAAACAACTTAGTACATTCAATACTTCGTATAAACGAAAGGAAATCCGGATAAATTGGATCAGGACCGTCAATATGTGACATTTTGAGAAAATACAGATTGGTAACGCATGTTAAGTTAGTTGAGTTGTTACGAACCACACGTTCACCGGACCTTACACCATAAATTTTTTTTCTAAGGGTCTGTTGAAGACATGGCTAACTTTCTCTCAGCATGGAGTAAAAGTTGTGTTTCATGTTTTCGGAAAATGATATTCTCACGATTTTCCGAAAACATGAAACACAACTTTTACTCCATGCTAAGAGAAGGTTAGCCATGTCTTCAACAGACCCTTAGAATATATACCTCAAGAATATTGGAAATTTCGAAGAATTGTTAGAATTGATCCTTTCTAAGATATTTCAATTGAAAAATGAAATAAATCAAGGTGTATTTAAGGAAAGAAATAATAAAAAGGAAATGAAAGATTTTTGGCATGTAGTAAAAAATTGAAAATTGTTTTCTCACGGATTAGGTAATATTTTTCTCGACCTCAGTAGCTTGTATTACCTTCTCTTTCCCTAATACAAGTCTGAATCCGTTTAGGCATGCTTTCTATTAGGTTTTCGACCTCCTCTGGGGTGATATTCTGCCACTCTTCTGTGGCGGCTTGGATGATCTGTTGTGGGGTTCTTAGATTACCCTGGCGCGATCTAATTTTTCTTTTGAGATTATCCCGTAAATGTTCAGTAGGATTTAGGTCTAGAGAGCAAGTTGGCCAGTCTAAAATAGCAATGCCCCCTGTTTCAAGTTAATGGCGTGCGAGGTTGCTGGAATGCGGAGGAGCATTATCTTGCATATAAGTGAAATTCTCACCGTGGGCACCTCGCCAGAGTCTCACTATGGGCTCCAGCACTAGGTCCACGTAATTTCTAGCCGTTACACTCGCAGGAAATGAAATTGAATCTGTTTTACCTCCTAGCATAATGCCACCCAAAAACATCACACTGCCCCTTGGTATTTCGGAATTTGTCTTGCTGTTCGGAATCTAGCTTGTCTTCCACGACCCTTTAGAGCCCGAAACAGGCGGTCATCTGATCGAACACCAATTCTGGTCTCATCCGAAAAAGAACATTTCGCCCAATTCTCAATATTCCAATTTTGGTGCTCGATACACCAATTATGTCTATTAATTTTTTGTCTGGTAAGCTCTGGAACTCTTAAGGGCCTTCATCTGTATAAACCCCTCGAGCGTAGTCTTTGACGTATCGTTTCGACTGATACACTGATACCTGTTGCTTCCAGAAATTGCCTTTGGAGCATGGGGTATGACGCATTAGGGTCTCTTCTAGCTATTTGGCACGAAAAGCGGTCTTGTTCTTCAGGAGGGATCTTCCTATGTCTTTTTCTAGGCCTATTTTGCCGAGATTTTAGCTCCACGTATCGGGCGTAGGTTTTTGAAATCATTCCCTGTGATATCCTTATTGTGGCCGCTATATCCCTCTGTGTCACCGCTTCTTCAACCAGAGCAATCTCAGTGACGACTGAGTACAATATCCCTAGCATGCGATGATAATTCAACATTTCTCATCATACTATCCAGTTTTTTTACAACAACAAACTTCATTCTTCACAAATAGTGATAGTGATAATTTCTTTCTAAGTATGGTTGAGAATGGAAAATTTGAATATATGAAATATTATGTGAATGCCTGCTCTACATTGTCTGATTGAAACTGAGATCAGACGGCAGGGATGAATGTATACAGCGTCTAGAGATTAACGCAAGATATCGAAAATTCGAATTTATTCAGAAGATGTTTATTCATGTTGAACAATCATCTTTTAAGTTATCAATCAACACAAATGCTTGGGAACAATAAAAATGATACTCATAGAAACTAAAATGAAACTAATAATTACTGCATGAAATATACGATTCATACTCAATCTCAGTGACTTTATATCATAATGATCCATTCGGTTCAAGATTTCGATCAGTCTGTTCTGAACCTCGAAGCCCTTCCATTGAAGTGATTTCATGATATTGATAATACTTCCTAACGATATGAGCTAGGTGAGGTCTGGCGTTATCATGCACAAACAGAAAATTTTCACCCATGTTAGTCGCAAGTTGTAAAACATGTTGTTCTAAAATGTCTGGAACGTACCTCTGAGCATCCAGTGCTCCATTATTTATGATGACCAGATCAGTGTGGGCGTTCTAAGAAGTTCCTCCCTTCACCAATATCGAATCCCCACCAAAACCATAGGTTGGTAAAACGTTGCACTGGGCGTATCTCTCATTTCGACGCTTTTACACTACAGAATGTCAACCGAAAAAGTCAGAATTTCGACTCATTTGTAAACAAAACTCTTTCCCAGACAGATTCTTACCAATTGACATGTCCTGTAGTAAAATTCAATCGTGCTCTTCAAATTTTTGCATTAGAGTTCACCAAGGAAATTCTTAAGTAACGGTTATTGTTATTCGAGGTCGTCATTGCCAAGTTATCCTTTCATGTCTACCAGTCCGCCTGCAGCTGCAAATTCTAGAAAAAGTTGAATGGGACACCCCAAGCTTTAAGCCTATTTTTATATAAGTTCAACCTAGGTTATCTAATACCACTTCTTAACCCTTTAACGGGCAGAATTAGTTTTTTCGTTTTCTCCAAGATTTTCATTCATGCACATGTTGAATGAAACTAAATAAAGAGGAAATTTGAGGAAAAAAATTATCGTCAGCAGAAGAGTGGAGATAAAATGGCTGATAAAACAACCACACTTCAGTTTTCTATATTAAAAGTGGAATAACATCTTTGCTGAGGAAAAAACGATGATTTCAGAAGTGTATACTTGCGGTGTGAATATTCTTTTGTGAAATGAGTGTATAGATGGATTGAAAAAAATTTAATTCTTTTCAGGAAATGAGCTCGAACCTATGGTCTTACCTTGAAAAAATTCAAAATCTCATCACAAAAATGCAACACTTCACTAACAAAAACTGCTTTTCAGTCGTCGAATTGTCGCTAACTATCCTAATTTTCGAACGAATAATACGTGAATGGTATTCCATTGTTTTTTCACGACCTATGAAACCGTTTTCACAGGAACATGCACAATCTTGTATAAAACTCGTTGCGTTGGTGGATTGTGGTGCATATACGCCAGGGGTGCTCAAACGGTCGATCGCGAGTGCTTCTTGAGTAAATCTTGAAAAGAAAAAATTTTTAAAAAGTAGGTAACTAAACTACAAAAATTTTTTACGTAGCGAAAAAACACTCTGCTGGCGGCAAAAGGCGGCTTTATAAAGGAACACGAACACTTGTTAAAGTGGGCGGCGCGTTTGACGGTAACATTCGAGACTTTCGTTCACGACGATATAAATATTGCGCCTGCAGGAATTGGAGTCATTCTGAATTGTACCTTGAAGGCAATACTGAGTCGATACAAAGCTTATCATAATAGTACATAATGAGTGCAGCGAAGAAATCTAAAACGTATCATTTCGATAACGATTGGGCGGAAGAATTTTTCTTTCGTATGGTGAAGGATAAGTGCATTTGTCTTATTAATTTAGAGAGGCATCATAAAACGGTACATAAAAACTATGAAATGGAATTTCCGCCACAGAGTGAATTGAGAAAACGAAAAATACGTGATTTGATATCTTGTTTAAAAAAGAACCACCATGTTCACAAGACCAGCCGAACAACCAAAATATTTCACATAGTGGAGAAACACAAGAAACCATTCGAAGATGGATCGGTTGTGAAGAAAGCATTTATTGAAGCGGGTGAAACTTTATTTCAAGATTTTAAAAATAAAACAGAAATCACGTCTGCTATAAGAGAACTTCAGTTATCTCGTCCGACTGTCACAAAGCGTATTGAAGTCATGACATGGCAGATAAACTAAAACATGATATCATAAAATGTACATATTTTTCTTTACAGTTGAACGAATCCACCCATATGACAGATACTGCCCAGCTGTATATTTTTATTCGGATGATATTCAATGACATGTTGGCGAAGGAAGAATTTTTCGACAATCATTCCTCTGAAGAGGAAGACCCGTGGCAAAAATAGATATGACGTTTTCTTCAATTCTGTAATGAAATACAAGCTACCAATGTAGAAATTAGTGTGCATTACAACGATGGAGCACAATGCACTCAAACAACATTAACTTGGAGCTTCGAGGTAAAGGAAAAACTATTATTGAAATGATTAGCGCAGCAAACGCATTCAAAAGTAAATTGCTGTTTTGTTGGGAATTGGCCAAAACTAATTCTGTTTCCCCATTGCGGGTATTGATGAATGTACACAGTAAATATTTGATTTAACTTCGATATATGTTTATTGTATATAATTGTATTTACAAACGTGCACAAGTTTAAGGTTAGAGCAAGCAAATGGGTATGTTAACTGTTTGGAAGATGAAATTGAATTCAATGATACATAAGATCTTGAAAGAGAGTAAATGTCGGTATATACCAACCATCACCCAGATGGCCGGAACAGCTGACAATAAGAATATATATATACATATAATATGTTTATTACTCATAGTACCTAAGCTGGGATTTTATGAAAGTTATCCTAGAATATTTGGTTTATAGAATTTCACAGAGCTGGGTTAAATTGTGGAATTTAACAATAGCAATTTATGATAAATCAACTGAAAAGAAAGGATATGAAATATTTTCTGCCTTTGAAAGCAAGGATTCCTCAGTTGAATTATGATACGTACGAGGCTAAATTATCAAATATTTTGGTACAATTCGAAATGCGTTTTTATGATTGCAGTAAATTGGCAAATATAGCATCATTTATGAATTATCCTTTTTCATGTAGAAACTTGGAGGAATTACCTACTGAAATAGCAAGTCAGTTTAATATGAACTCATGTTCTGTTGAAAATGAGTTGGTGCAGATTATATCAGATATACATCTCAAAGCTACAGAATCTGATACAAATTTCTGGTGTTTTGTATCTGAAGATAAATATCCGAATCTAAGGCAAATCGCCCTTCAACTGACGTCAATGTTTGGGTCAACTTAATTGTGCGAGTCTGCATTTTCTGGAATGAAGATAATTAAGTCAAAATATCGCAATCGACTAACTGACGATCATATGTCATCATGCTTGCGATTAGCACTCATCTTTTATCTTATGAAAAGTATGCTCTGGACATGCAGTGCCACCCTTAGAAATCCAAAGTCACTCCTTAGTTAAGTTTGACTTCATATGTAACTCTTTTGTTTTAAACTAACTAATAAACTCGCAATTTTGAATAACTATGAGTTTTTACATTGATATTATAGAGAAGAACCCAATTAAACCTAACCCGAACCTTCACTAAAATAATGTATATTTTGCGGAAAAGTTAAAAAAGTTAAAGATATCTATATATGCTACGGTACACCCTACCTAGGTAAGTGGGTAGGGTGTATTGTGTATGTACGACAACCCTGAATCACACATTCTTGCAGCCTCTTAGAGTCGATCGTAAGTAGTCTAAAGATATTGAGTTAGATCGCCAGCAGTTCAAGTTTGAGCACCCCTGATATACGCGACTTTGCGGTCGATTAGATTGTGCGACCGCATGAGATCTTTTATACCGCCACAAAAAAATATTTGCAATAGTATTGAGCGCGTAGTGCTCAGAATCGCCTATAGCCCGTTCTGAAATTCTGAAGGAAGTGGCCTTTATGGATGTGGATAGATGTGGTAACTTAAGTGATCACAAAGAGGTAGAGGGTTAATCACATTCTGCCGCGGTCAGATTTTGTGATTCGCATTGCATTATTACGAAAAAATTAATAAAGCTTTTCTGGAAGAATAAACGTTACTCGCAAGAGCTACTATCATCAATATGAGTTGGTAAATGTAAATGCTCTCTTTTTTCAAAAGAATATATATATATATATATATATATATATATATATATATATATATATATATATATATATATATATATATATATATGCAATCAAATATTTATGTGAAAAATATATATCACCACCCGGTAATTAATACCATTGCTAGGTATATATATATATATATATATATATATATATATATATATATATATATATATATATATATATATATATATATATATATATATATATATATATATAGGGGTTTCACCTCGACGAGTTGCCCATATATCTGTTCATGCAATCAAACTGATTTCATGAAAAATATAAATCCACCACCCGGTAATTAATACCATTGCCAGGTAATGATTATAACCAAAACATATCCTGGAATAATTATATATTAGGATAACGTTAAATGTTATGAGAATATATCAATCTACCAGAATATATACATACTATAGCATCATCAGACAATGATATCAATGTACCAACGAGTAGTGTCAGATGCTTTATCCCCGAAAAAACCAGTGTACGGACCTTACTCAAGTCACACTGAATGTTACTCATTAATAGTTTCTTTTGTGTGGAGTGGTGAACGATCCAATAGAATACTGCTCTGAATTTAAGTATGACAAAATTGTCAGTTGATTATATTACATTTATATAAACAAATAAATAAAATATGAAATGAGGTTCTGAGCAGAATAAACTAAAGAGGAAACCTATGACTCTACCTCATTATTTTTTTCGGAAACCTACGAAGAATATTACAAGATTTGATGACTGTTATCTTTTGTAACTGCTCAAACAAATTTTTCTTCAGACCCAATCTCAATACTTTCGTGAAGATTCCTAGGAATAACACCTGTTGTGGAAATAATAATCGGTAGAATAAATTTTTTTTCATTTTCCACATTTTTTAATCTCGTCGCCAAGCATCATATATTTAGAAATTTTTCATTGTATTTATTTTATATATATATATATATATATATATATATATATATATATATATATATATATATATATATATATATATATATAGTTGGTTCCTTGCAAAATTTTAATTTATTTCTTTCATTTTATTTATCATGGAAGGAACTGGTGCGCCAAGAAAAAACATCGAATATTGTTGGCAGATATCCAGACATATACAAAAAACATGTGTTGATAATTATTTGCCTTCCAAAGTAAATTTGGAATATTGGAATCATGCGTTAAATTCTAGGAACAGTGTATATTGTATAACATGTCAAAAGTTCTCGTTAAATGCGATAAAATGTTGAGAACAGTTAAATTAAACCAACATCTTCAAAACTGTAAGCGTGGATAAAACTAAGTACACCACTGTCGCTTTGGTCAAATATGCTGAGATTCATAATAAATCATAACTCGAAGACCAACGACATAAAGATGAATTGCCTACGATCCAACCAAAATGTTGGCTTCTATAATATTGTTGAAAACTTACCACAAACAATAGATTCTACGATAAGACTGCTATCTGATACATAAGGCTATCAAAACTGAGTTGTTATAGGCCTAAGTTGAGCTAGCGGCCATTTTATCCAATTTGTGTACGGACATAGATGAAGTGAATTCGAATATCCTTATTTTGACATACTAGTTGGGAAGAGTTGATGCATCCAAACCTCATACGATATAACGAACGCTACTCTATCAAAGGAAATTTATTGTCGAAGATTTCCAGAAACCAGAACCTGCTGTCAGTTCGAAGAGTTATACATCCTTGTGGAATTAGTTTACGAGGCTAAAATATGTCTAGCTGGATTAAACTTGATATATCTCTTCTCTAGTTTCAAGCCATTATGAACAACTCATGACGTTCAATTTTGGTCATCCATTTTATATTATGAATAGAGTTTCAAAATACTGAGTGTTGGAAACACATCGAATGATTTTGTTTGATGAACATCTTTTGACGTAAATTTAAACACAATCAACTTCCTAAGGGACGCCTCAACTCCTCAAAATTGACTAAGGCAAAGGGTTCAAGCGATACCTCATTTAATAACTGTTCGAAGCCTCTTCACAACGGGATATCGGAAAAGTAGATCAGATGAATCTTTTTTGCAATTAATCATTTTTTCTGAAACGAGTCACCTTGAATATTTCGGCTACTTTCAAAATTATTGAATTCGATTTTTGTTGTTGAAGGAAAACCTTTAGATGGTAATTAGGGGCTGCGTTCATCAACCAGTAAGTGTATTCACATTGAGATTTTAGATGATGAGATACGTAGGTTTTGTTGCAATGTCTATGGTGGGCCGTTTTCGTAAACTTGAAAAATCTTAAAAAGATTTTCATTGATTTAATTGCAATCCTTTCACATTTGGTAGAAAGAATTTTCCATATTATGTAAAATGGATGGAAACATTTTGTATTGACTTAATTTTCTATTCTTAGAAGCAAAATGTTTACCTGATATTACACCTTTTCGATCAATACATGCTGGTTAATCAATAATGAAGTTAGTACTTTGCTAATATGATTAAAACATAAAAATAATTATGGTGCACATATCGTAAGATTGTGTTGAGTTGGTGAGGCTTTAGTACCAAAATTGTAATTGTGCTTGAGAGGCTTCAAGGATATTCAACCAAAACTATCTAGAACAAAACGTTCGCCTTAAGGTAGTAATGAAATTGACATCAAAATTTATTGAAACAGGTTCAATATTGAAAAAAAGGCGTCCAGTGAAATTGTGAATCATAAAGCACCAGATGTGGAAGTATTAAGACTTGTCCAATTTATGCCAAACCTGCAATCTGCACGACAAATTGCTGCAGCTTACAGTATTAGTCAATCCTACGTCTTCAGTTTATTTTCAAAAGTACAAAATTAAACTAATTCATGAGCTGAATGATGATGATTGATATCGAAGCAAGAATTTTTCGAAATTAAGTCCAATCGTATCAACAGTAACCCGCATTTCTTGGAAAACATGTGCTTTTCTGACGAATGCATTTTTCCACTTCATGGAGAAGTTAACCGGCGTAATTCTAGATTCGCAAGCGATACAAATCCTCATGTATTTGGAAAACCCCACACTCAATATCCGGAAATGGTAACTACCTAATTGGACTCCTGTTTATTCGTTGTAATTTCGCCAGGTTTGCAGATACCTAAATTAGCAATATCCCAGTCGTGAATAGAAAAAGAGATCCCGTTGAGAGACGTGCCCGACACGGACAGAACTCACCAGAATTTTTCTTGTGTCAACATCTTTATCAACACCACCGATTTGTAGATGTGTGTCGACAAATAACTTCAAATACGCTCAGCTTTGTTATCAACGGTTTTTAGTCCAGATTGTATTATTTTATGGAAGTTAATGGAGGCCAATTTGAAATTGAGATAGTTGAAACTATAAAGGGAACGAAAACTAAACAGAGGCTATATCTACCAAGATATTCATTTCTGATCAAAACGCAAAAACAAGTCGATTTTTGTTTCAAGGGGGTCATCTTTTGGGGAACAAAACTTGCCTGAAATATCAACCCCCTAAGCGGGGGTTGCAATCCTTGAATGTTTTGAATAGGGAAGATGGGTCGAGTGATGACTACCTGAAAGGTAGTATCTTTGTCTATATTGCCTTGAACGAATTTCCATTTTTAATAGAAAACTGTAAAAGATACAGAGTGAGCAACTGAAAGATGATGACGAGTTTATGAAAACTAAATTTCGAATAGAAGAGAAGCTATTGTAATGAATGCAACAGAATTTTCACAACTAATGTGGAATGAAATTGGGACGATAAAATTGAATACAAAAAGTACGAAAACATTGAGACTCAACTTTTTTTGAAGAAATCTGATCATTGTAACATCTGCGTTCCTGATTCGTAGTGTTGATTCGTATCGTCAAATAAGAGTCATTTCACATGAGGACGATGATCATACAGTATCACCTGTGAAAACAAAAAAGTTTCCTTTCAGTCAACTGATAAAAACGCATGTACATGTGAACCCAACTCTAGATGCATTGCTCGCATATCGTACAACGAATGTTCAAAGATTAATGGAGTTACTATGGCTGATAGTTTTATCGTTTTCTTTCAAGATTCATAATCGTTCATAATCATTCCAATGTTTCAGCTACCTTTCTTTCGACCCATCTACCCTCTCCCAAATTGTCAAAGGTGGTCACCCCTGCCCTAGGGGTTAAAATTCGAGATGAGGATGGTACTTGATGATGACTGCCATTGATCAGCATGGATCTGTTCCATTTTACTTCACTGAAACTTGAATAGTCTCAGGGAAATAGTTTTCCCTCTCTTTCAGTTGCTCACCCTGTATCTTTCACAGTTTTCAATTAAAAATGGAAACTCGTTCAAGGAGATGTAGAAAAAGATACCACCTTTCTTTTGAGTCATCACCCGATCCATCTTCCCTTTTCAAAATGTTCAAAATTTGGAAGAGGGTAGATGGGTCGAGTGATACCTCGAAAGAAAGGTATTATCTTTATCTGCATCGCCGTGATTGAAAACTGTAGAAGATATAGAGTGAGCTACTCTAACTCCTATGGAACTCAATGAGAATTGAATTATTGCGAGCAGTCATGAAGGCAATCGAAATCCTTTACTTGAAAGGTATCACTGGATCGAAATATTACCCCTGCTCTAGGGGTTGAAATTCGAGATGAGGGTGATTTCGGAAGATGACAGCTTTTGATCTGAAATGAATTTATTCCAGTTTTTTGCACTAATACTCCAAAAGTCTTGGGGCAATAGTCTTCTCCTCTATTTTTCAGTGGCTCACTCTGTATCTTCTACAGTTTGAATCAAAAATGAAAATTCTTTCACGGGAATGCAGACAAAGATAATGCCTTTCTTTCAAGGTATCACTCGGCCCATCTAGCCTCTTCCGAATTTTCAATAGAGATTGAAATTCGAGATGAGGATGGTACTTGATGATGACTGCCATGGATCAGCATGGATCTGTTCCATTTTACTTCACTGAAACTTGAATAGTCTCAGGGAAATAGTCTTTCCTATCTTTCAGTTGCTCACCCTGTATCTTTTACAGTTTCCAATCAAAAATGGAAATTCTTTTAAGGAGATGTAGACAAAGATACCTCCTTTCTTTTGAGTCATCACTCGACCCATCTTCCTCATTCAAAATAATCAAGGAATGCAACCCCCGCTTAGGGGGTTGATATTTCAGGCAAGTTTTGTACCCCGAAAGATGTACCCCTTGAAACAAAAATTGATCTGTTCTTGCGTTTTGATCAGAAATGAATATCTTGGTAGATATAGCCTCTGTTTAGTTTTCGTTGAAGCACCCTGTATATGAAACGCAACTTTTCTCGCTGCGGTATCTACGAGGACGACGGAGACTTAAAAGTTTTCCTCAAACTAAACAATTTCAAAGCCCAGTCTGCATATCGACATCTAATAAATATAATATTCCCACTTGGCTGACGAATTCTTTCTTCCTATGTAGTAGGATTTTGAAAGTTTAGAATCCTCTATATCTACAAACAACTGAGACCCAATTCATTGAATTTGGGACATCCTGAATTATTCTCCAAGAGATTAAAAAAATAAATAATTCCCTATGTATGTTCTCAGTGAACGTAGTCGACGCAACAAGTTTATTCGAATTGTTTACTATTGAACATTACAGATGCCTAGTTAGTTTCAGAGAATTTGTTTTCGTTTGATTCACTTGTTCATTTCCAAAACCGTGAATTTCAAGTCACTTTGCTGTTACCAGTTCGAAGTTTGAGACGATACTCTGGTTTATCGAGCGAATCCAACTAGTAAGACTCGTAAGTTGGATCAACTACTGTAAAATGCGGAATTTGCCATAAACCTGAGAAGATTAAGTGAATACATAAACTTTATTTCCCGAGGGAGATAAGTAATATTTTGACCTGGAATTATTATGATTTTATTGAATTCTCGGTGCCACTATGTTGTTCAATTATTGTAATTATATTTTCGTTCATTTCTCTTAAAAATAAAACCTAATCTTCTCATGTTGGAAAAACCAATGTTATTAATTTCTAAATGATTTAAGTAAGAGAATGAAAAGTAATCAGGTTTTTCAAATAACACACAAACAGTAATTCATTCTTCAATATTTATTTCTAGTGTGATAAACAAGTTCGAATCGTCGTTCATTCTTTAAGAACCTTTTAAAATATATGGGATCGCGCATCGAATACAGAAACACCTCACGAAAAATGAATTGAAAATAGTTTACTTGTTCATAAAAAAAAGAATGTTATTATTAAATTGATATGAAAAGAAAAGTATCTAGTTTTTCACAAATAATTTGGAAACTAACATTAGTTTATGAATTACTAAAGAAGAAGTTTTTGAAGAAGATAAAATTTTTGGTTCAAAACCCTAGCCTCTAAAACTCTAGCTCTCTTATAATAATAATAATGAAATGTTCAATATAGCCTTCACGACAAGCGGCATAGCTTTCGGAGTATCCTGAAACAATTTTTCATAGTATTAAATATCAATTTA
The DNA here is from genome assembly GCA_013387265.2 of Cryptolaemus montrouzieri. Classification (NCBI taxonomy): domain Eukaryota; kingdom Metazoa; phylum Arthropoda; class Insecta; order Coleoptera; family Coccinellidae; genus Cryptolaemus; species Cryptolaemus montrouzieri. The sequence goes on along the minus strand of JABFTP020000185.1, from coordinate 45,455,117 downwards.
AAATCTGAAAAAATTATGAAATCATCTGAACCTCTGAAAAATGAATTGTTTGAAAAAATTTTTCAATTGATTTTCGAAAATCTAAGGTATTTTTAGCAAACGAAGTAGTCTGGAATCTCTGTTTACAATCATGAAAAATAAAATGTTAAGATAAAAATGGTTTAAAAATTTTTCATTTCATGAAGCTCTTCTCATATGTGAACTATGCATCTGAATGTTGTTTATCTTCATAACTAATCATTTTCTTATTTCCAGTTGCTCCTTAAGATTCATAGCTAACGAATCGAACAACATTCTGGTCCAAATATGTTTTTGGGGTTATGAGAATAAACGAAATTTAGAAGGAGTCTAAATCTTTCTCACGCATTCGTCTGAAAAGCAAACATGGTACTAGAAATACAAGTTATTAATTTTACGCACAGCCTTTCGAGAAACGCATGCCTTCGATCTAACTCTTCATCATTTATTACATAAATAAGGTTAATATTATGCGGATGGAACTTATATTTGTATGTACAATTTCAAAATCGTTATATTGGATAACTCTGAAAGCTGCAGTTATTTGCCATACATATCTCATGTTTGGTATTTATACAACCAAATTTATAATGAATGGGATTTTGGAAATTTCAAAGGATTATTAGAATTGATCCATTTCGAGATATTTCAATTGAAAAAAGAAATATATTAAGGTTTATTTTAAGATAGAAAGAAATTGAAGAAAATTCCGCATGAAAAAAAACGAAAATTGTTTTCTCACAGAGTAGGTATTTTTTCTAGACCTCAGTAGCTTGTATTACCTCCTCTTGCCCTGATACAAGACTGACTCCGTCTAGGCATGCTTTGGGTTAGGTTTTCGACCTCCTCTAGGGTGATATTTTGCCACTCTTCTGTGGCGGCTTGGATGAGCTGTTTTGGGGTTCTTGGATTATCCTGGCGTAATCTAATTTTCCTTTTGAAATCATCCCATAAATGTTCAATATAATTTAGGTCTAGAGAGCAAGCTGGCCAGTACAAAATAGCGATTCCCTCTATTTCAAGGTAATTGCGCGGTTTCTGGTATGGGGAGAAGCATTTTCGTGCATAAAGAAGGAATTCTCACCGTGTTCACCTCGCCAGAGTCTCACCATGGGCTCCAGCACTAGGTGCACCTAATTTCTAGCTGTTACACAATCTGTTTTGCCTCCCAGCATAATGCCACTCCAAAACATCATCCTGTCCCCTTGGCATTTCGGAATTTGTCTTGCTGCTCGGAGTCTAGCTTGTCCTGCACGACTCCTTAAAATCCGAATCCGGCGGTCATCTAATCTATCACCAATTCTGGTCTTATCCGAAAAAAGAATACTTCGTCAATTCTCAATATTCCTATGTTGGTTCTCGATGCAAAAATTAAATCTGTTAATTATTTGTTGTCTGGTTAGCTCTGGAACTCTACGGGCCTTCTGCTGTACGAAGTTGCCTTTGGAGTATGAGGTGCGACGCACTAGGGTCTCTTCTTGCAATTTGGCACAAAAAGCGGTCTTGTCATTCAGAAGTGATCATCCTACGACTTCATATAGGCCTGTTTTGCAGAGATTGTAGCTCCACGTATCGGGAGTAGGTTCTTGAAATCACCCCCTGTGTGTGCCGCTATATCCCTTCGTGTCACCCCTTCTTCAACGAGAGCAATTACTCGACCTCTCTGCACAAAGGACAATCCACCATGGGCTCCAGCACTAGGTCCACGTAATTTCTAGCTGTTACACTCGCAAGAATCGAAATCAAATCTGTTTTGCCTCCCAGCATAATGCCACTCCAAAACATCATCCTGTCCCCTTGGCATTTCGGAATTTGTCTTGCTGCTCGGAGTCTAGCTTGTCCTGCACGACTCCTTAAAATCCGAATCCGGCGGTCATCTAATCTATCACCAATTCTGGTCTCATCCGAAAAAAGAATACTTCGCCAATTCTCAATATTCCTATGTTGGTTCTCGATGCTACAATTAAATCTGTTAATTATTTGTTGTCTGGTTAGCTCTGGAACTCTACGGGTCTTCTGCTGTACGAAGTTGCCTTTGGAGTATGAGGTGCGACGCACTAGGGTCTCTTCTTGCAATTTGGCACAAAAAGCGGTCTTGTCATTCAGAAGTGATCATCCTACGACTTCTTATAGGCCTGTTTTGCAGAGATTGTAGCTCCACGTATCGGGCGTAGGTTCTTGAAATCACCCCCTGTGTGTGCCGCTATATCCCTTCGTGTCACCCCTTCTTCAACGAGAGCAATTACTCGACCTCTCTGCACAAAGGACAATCCAACGTAAGGCATTTTCAATTATGATAATAGGCTTTTTTAAATTTTGAAAATCGCAGTTTCAAATCTCAGTTACTACTGAGTACAATATCCCGAACATGTTGTGATAATTCAACATTCATTATCATACTATCCAGTTTTCTCACAACAACTTCATCCTTCACAAGTAGTCAAAGATACATGGTTAAAAGCAATCAATAATGTGAGATACCGAGTGATTCCATATAAATGTGGTTGTGTGTAAGTTAAACATGCACCAACACCAACACAACGGGCTCCTTTTTACCATCACTTTTTTCAATATTCTTGAAAAAAGCTAAAAAATTCATGGTGGCTCGTTCGTAGTAAGAAATGAATATTCCCGAAAAAAAATTTGTAACCATTGCTTTTTTTATGAACCGTTGTAAAGAGGTTTCGAAGAACTTTCTAATGAGGCATCACTGGATCCTTTTGATTCCCTTCAAAACCCAAATATACGTCAGAAGATGTTTCCCAAACAATTATCCGTCGTGTTTCGGCAAATTTTTCCAATAACTGCGGGATAAGAAATATACAGGTGGCTGGTTTGAGATAGAACACTGTATATCAAAAATACTCTTCTTCTTCTTTTATTTTTGGCGAAACCGCCTGTTTATTCTTCGGTCGTTTGTCTGTTATGGAACGTTCAAGTTGTCACTCCACCTTTTTCGTGGTCGTCCCACGCTTCTGCGCCCCAGTGGAGATCTATCACGGGCGATTTTCACTATTCTTCTGTCATCCATTCTGTTTATATGGTCATTCCACTCCTGTTTTCTGTTCAATACCCAGTTGTTAATGTTGTCCACCTTGCACATGTTCCTAATATTCTCACTCCTCTCTCTGTTGAGCAGTGTTTTCCCGGCTATCCTGCGAAATACCTTCATTTCTGTTGTCTCCAGTAGTCGCCTGGTTTTCGTTGTTTCTGGTCTAGTTTCTGCAGTGTATGTCATAATGGGCCTTACAGTTGCTTTGTAGATTCGTGCCTTGGCTTCAATTCCGATATGCTTATTGCGCCATATTGTGTCATTCAGACATCCTGCTACTCTTGTTGCTTTTGTTGCTTGCTCCCTTACCTCCGCCTCGACATCTCCGTAGCCCGAAATCTCTATGCCGAGATATTTAAATTTCATTTCCTGCTGAATAAATTTAACATCAACCTCAAGCTTGCATCTCAATGGTGTTTTCGATGTAGTCATGCATTTTGTTTTAGAGGCAGAAATTATCATATTAAACGATTTGGCTGTACGGTTCAACTGGTGTAGGAGGCGCTGTAAATCGTCTTCATTTTCTGCAATCAACACAGCGTCATCGGCATAACACAGGATAGTTATCTCTTTGTCCCCCATTTTGTAGCCCCTCATTCCTCTTACTTTTTTGATTATCTCGTCCATGATGATGTTGAACAGAAGGGGGCTTAACGAATCTCCTTGACGAATACCACTTCTCACTGGTATCTGTGTGGTAAGCTCCCCGTCTAATCTTGCCTGGATCTTGTTCGCAGTATATATATTTTCGATAGTCTTTATTATATTACGTGGGATTTGCCTGTTGTAGAGCAGATGTATAATGTCTGATAATTGGACCCGGTCGAAAGCTTTGAGCAAGTCAACAAAACACATAAATGCTGGCTTATTGTATTCTATCGACTTTTCTGTTACTTGTCTTATGACAAATACGGCGTCGTTGCAAGATCTTCCAGATCTGAATCTTTGTTGCTCATCAGCGAAAGAGGTGGGGCTATTTATTTTGTTTGTTATACACTTCGTAGTAAGTTTCAGCGTGGTGCTCAACAGATTTATTCCTCTATAATTCGAAGGTACTTTCTTGTCTCCTTTCTTAAACATAAAAATAGTAGTGCTTGTACGCCATTCATCTGGGATCCTGTGAAGGTAAAGGATTTCTTGAATTAAAATTGTCAACTATTGAGTAAGACGTTGTCCGCCATACTTGAGTAGTTCGTTGCTAATTCCGTCCTGTCCGGCACTTTTCCTATTCTTTAATTTTTGTAGGGCTAACTGTACGTCATCCACATTCACCAAATACGATCAAAAATACTCGAAAGGGTAAATTGAACAGTAAGAACTAGGAAAATTTATTGAAATAATCAATATAAGGACCTGATATCTGGAATTCTCACTTAAAACTTGGTGAAACATAATCAATAAATGATTCGTTTATCACACGGCAAAGGTTTCAGAAATATTTATTGAAAATACTTGACATATGTTTCGTGTTGTCAGCCCATTATCAAGAGTAATACAATACTAAATTCAAAATGAGTGATTTCACTTACGTATAACGGCATTCACAACAGGAGGTAAATTAAAGTCTAGTTAGCCGTTGCAAATAGGCTGGTTTTTTCTATGAGCGGACGTAATTTCAATAATCTCCAATATGTCCATCCTTTTCCTTTATTACATGGATGCATGAGTTCGATATTCTCGAAATCTATGAACTGATTTTTATTGATGCAGTGGTCCGAGAAACCCGTAGAATTTTTATTTTGGAGAATAGGTCTTTTAGGTTCTTCAACTCTCTCCTCGATGCATCTTCCGGTTTGGCCTATATAGAATGTCTCACATTCATTGCAGTGTATTCTATATACTCGGGTTTTATCCAATAATTATGTTTTATCTTATCTGATGGTGTTAATACTATTTCTGTGTAATCTGTTGCATATTTTGTTGCTGATATTAGGAGTATATGTGTAGTTAATAGGAAATTTTCTGTTAGATTTCTCAGTATGCAAAGGATAAATGCTCTGCAATAAAAGTTTATGTCGTTTTTGTCTTATTAGGGTATAAATTAATTTTGGTTTATAGCCGTTGTTATTAGCGATTAATTTCAAAACTTGAACTTCATTCTCAAAATCGATAGCTGACAAAGGAATAGAAAACAATCTGTGCACAAATGAATGAACATCACTCAATTTGATACTTTGAGATTGGGAACTACTGTTATAAATCAGGGTATCCGAATAGGTTGGTTTTGTGTATATTTTAAAGGCGAGTGAGTGATGAGCCTACAAATTGACAAGTCCAAGAAGTTACATAAAAATACATTATTGATTATGATGTTGGGGGAACTAAAATTCTATTTTCTAAATTTGTCATGAATATTTCACCTAACAACGGAGACAATGGAGAGCCCATAGGTAAACCATGTAATTGTTGATATAATTCATAAATAACTCTGTTGGAGACATAGGTTTACAGCTGACATCGTTTCTTCTATATGAGTGGGGCTTAATATACTATTGGATTGAAGTTATTGATTGATTGTGTTTGATATCAGTTTGATATGTATATTGAAAAACAGAAAAACTATATATTCCAGAAAAACTTATAGAATTACATGTTGATCCTACTAACAAATTTTGAACCCAAGTCATATCTCTAGTTGAAAAGAGTACGAATTTATTGCAGAAAGATGGGTTGGAATTGACTGTTATGAATCCGAAATCTCGAATTTTATATTCATTACCCAAAATTCACAAGGTAGATTGTCCCATGAGACCTACTGTTTCTTATGTAAATGCTCCAGCTACTAAATTATGTAAATATTTGAACAACATGCTTCCAAATATGATACAACACTAACCAATTCACTCAATGAAAAACTCTATAGAATTAACCGATCACTTGAGATTTATTAAAATTCCGATAAATGCTGAATTAGTATCATTTGATATAATTAATCTATATCCGTCTACAACCTGTCGTGATGTCAAAGCGACAATTAATGAACAATCTCAATCCAATGGTACATTAAGCCCCATGATATAGAAGAAATGATGTCAGCTGTAAACCTATGTTTCCAACAAAGTTATTTCAGGTTCAATAATAAAATATATCAACAATTAGATGGTTTACCTATGGGCTCTCCATTGTATCCTTAATTAAGTGGAATATTTATGACAAATCTAGAAAATAGAAGTTTTAGTTCCACCAACATCCTAATCAATAATAAATTTTTATGGACCAAATATGTAGATGTTATCTTCTGTTCTAGGATTGGCACAGACAGACAACTCAATAGTTTCTTACAGTTTTAAATTCTTTTCATCAATCGATTCAATTTACAATGGGAAATGAAAATAATGAAAAATATTTGAACTTCTTGGACTCGTCGATTAGTAGGGCTCATGACTCACTCGCCTTTGAAATATACAGAGAACCAACCTATTCGGATACCCTGATTTATAACAGTAGTTCCCAATTTCAGAGTACCAAATTGAGTGCTTTTCATTCTTTTGTGCACCGATTGCTTTCTATTCCTCTGTCTGCTGTCGATTATGAGAATGAAGTTCAAGTTTTAAAATTAATAGCTAAAAACAACGGCTATGAACCAAAATTATTTGATACCTTAATAAGACAAAAACGACATAAACTTTTATTGCAGAGCATTAATCCGATGCATATTGAGAAATCTAACAGAAAATTTCCAATTAACTATATTCCTAATATTAGCACCTAAATATGTAATAGATTACACAGAAATAATATTAACACCATCAGCATTAATAAAAATAATTTGTTTCATTATTGCTTAATAATAAAGATAAAACAAAATTATTGGATAAAAGCGGAGTATATAAAATACACTGCAGTGAATGTGAGACATTCTATAAAGGCCAAACCGGAAGATGCATCGAGAAGAGAATTAAAGAACATAAAAGATCTATTCTCTCAAATAAAAATTCTACGGGTTTTTCGGACCACTCCATCAATAAAAATCATTTCATAGATTTCTAGAACATCGAACTCATGCATCCAGGTAATAAACGAGAAAGGATGGACATCTTGGACATTATTGAAATTACGTCCGCTTATAGGAAAAACCAGCCAATTTGCAACGACCAACTAGACTTCAATCTACCTCCTGTTGTGAATGCCAATATACATAAGTGAAATCACTCATTTTGAATTTAGTATTGTATTACTCTTGATAATAGGCTAACAACCTGAAACATATGTCCAGTATTTCTAATAAATATTTGTGAAACCTTTGCCAAGTGATAAACGAATCATTTAAAAATTAGATATAACTTTTTCCCTATTGGGTGGTTAATTATACGATTCTATCATCAATCAAATGATACTAAGATACTTCTAGAAAATCTCTTTTCATCTAGTTTCGATCAATAAACTACAAACTAAAATGTGGCTGCAGTTTATGCCTATTCTGCATTTTCGTAAAAATATTTCGTTCGACGCAAGTATCGGTTCCACATAATTTATGCTTCAATTTTTTGTTGGCACTTTCGCACAACAGGGGAACGACGTCTTTTGTCAATCACTGGGGAAATATCTGCGGCCTTCGACAAGATGAGGGCCGGATGAATCACGTGCTCATCAACACTTATGAGGTGTCTCGGCCACAGGGAGTTCGCAGTCTATTGTACTTCTCGCTTTCCACTTCAACATATTCTCTTCATATATCACCCCACGTCTACGGTTTCTTATCAGATGTGCCCTCCAAGTTCCGCTCAGTAGGTCAAGGGTTCAAAAGTTTATCGATATTGTTAAACTCCAATTATATGGAAACATTTCATACCGAAATTTTCTTGATCAATTATTTTTCAGGTCGACACCTTCTCTTTTCATAATTCTTGAAATAGCAGAGTTCAAGTCAAGTTAACATACAAATTAAATTGAAGGAAAAAACATATTGTAGTCGAGTTGGCTCTTATGTTCTCACGATGAGTGAAAAAAATAAGATAGTTAGTCTTAGAATACGGTGAGATTTTCACGTCAGAACTCGCGGTTTCGCTTGGGTGGTTGTAGAGTAGGAATGCTCAAACGGTCGATCTCGAGAAGAAAAAAGATTTTAATAAGTAGGTAACTAACCTACAGAAATTTATTACGTAATAAAATAATACTCTGCTAGCGGCAAAAAGCGGCTTTATCAAAGGAATGCCCGGTACTTGTCAAAGAAAAGCAGCGTTTTTTGTTCTTGCCGCTTTTCTAGAAAATCCGAGCGGCGCGTTTGACGGGCACATTCGAGACTTTCATTCACGCCTATATACGTGTTGCGCCTGCAGGAATTGGAGTCATTCTGAATTGTAACTTGAAGGCAATACTATGTCGATACAAAGTTTATTATTAAATAGTACAAAATGAGTGCCGCGAAGAAATCTAAAACGTATCATTTTAATAACGATCAGGGGGAAGAATTTTTCATTTGTATGGTGAAGGGTAAGTGCATCTGTCTTATTTGTCGTGCGTCAGTTGCAAAACCTAAGCGTGGTAACTTGATAACAATTCATAAAAACTATGGAAAGGATTTTCCGCCACAGAGTGAATTGAGAAAACGAAAAGTACGCGATTTGATATCTTGTTTGAAAAAAGAACCAACCATGTTCACATGACTAGCCCAACAATTGAAAACTGCTACATATATTGGCGAAATACAAGAGATCATTTGAAGAAGGATCGGTTGTAAAGGAAGAATCTATTGAAGCGGGTGGGGTTAGGTTAGGTTAGAGTCGGGACATGGCAGATAAACTAAAACATGATATCATGAAATGTACATACTTTTCTTTACAGTTCGAAGAATCCACCGATATGACAGACACTGCCCAGCTGTGTATTTTTATTCGGATGGTATTCAATGACATGTTGGCTAAGGAAGAATTTTTGACAATCATTCCCCTGAAGAGGGGGGCGAAGATATATATGACGTTTTCTTCAATTTTTTAAAAAAACTACAAGCGACCAATATATAAATTAGTGTGCATTGCAACCGATGGAGCACCAGCAATGATTGGAAACAAAAACGGTTTTTGGCATTGTGTCGAGCTGATGAAAATTAACCTCTATTTTCGTCATTCCATTTCGTTATACATCAACAAGTTTTGAGTTCAAAAGTTTCAAACACGATAGAAATTATGGGCATTGCAACAAAAATTGTGAATGCCATCCGTGCACGTAGCTTGCAACAGCGGCTCTTTAATTGTAGTTGGAAGATAGGGAGTCCGCTGAACACACTGATTTGGTTCTTAGCACGGACGTCTAGTGATTCCTAGAAGAGTTTCAAGAATTATTGCGCTAAATAACAGCTTTTCTATTCGAAAGAGGTGATGACACTCAGATGTAGAAAAACGAAAAATGGCTGACTGATTTGGCAATCTCGACTCACATCGCAATGCACTTGAACACCATTAACTTGGAGCTGCAAGGTAAAGGAAAAACTATTATTGAGATGATTAGCGCAGTAAACGCGATCAAAAGTAAATTGCAACTTATGATAGATCTGATAGAACTGAAAAGAAAGGGTCTGAAACATTTTCCGTCTTTGAAAGAAAGGATTCCTCAGTTGAATTATGATAATGATAATATAGCATCATTTATGAGTTTCATATCATCATATTTTCATGTGAAAACATTGAGGAATTAGCCACTACACCGAGAACAGAATATTTAGGTTAGCGAACGACTGTACCTCAGTTTCCTCATTTTCTAATCAGCGTTCTATAACTCTGACGATTCATGTGAAAAAGCGGTGAACAGAAAGATAGCATTTCACTGGTTGAACTTCGTCTAATTCAATGCGAAAAAGACACAATTAACAACGTCCTCCAGAAAGTCACTGCTGGAGAACATCCCTAATTCATGCCAAGAGATCTACTCTGGCATCACAGGTAACACCAGAATTTACTGGTTTGACCATGTGCCAGCCATTGCCAAATCTGCTTCTGCTAAAATCAATTTTCTTTTCATGGCTAAGCAGTACACACAACCAAATTTATATGTCACCTGATATTTTGAATATCACCTCAGGCATTTTGGAAATTTCGAAGAATTGTTAGGATTGATCCTTTTTGAAATATTTCAATTGAAAACGAAATAAATTCAGAAAGAAACAAAAAAAAAAGAAGATAAGAGCCTCTTTCCGCATGTAGTAAGAAACTTGAAAATTGTTTTCTCACAGAGTATGTGTTTTTTCTCGACCTCAGTAGCTACTATTACCTCTTCTTGCCCTGATACAAGCCTGAATCCGTCTAAGTATGCTTTGGACTAGGTTTTCGACCTCTTCTGGGGTGATATTCTGCCGCTCTTCTGTGGCGGCTTGGACGAGCTGTTGTGGTGTTCTTGGATATCCTAGCTCGATCTAATTTTCCTTTTGAGATTATCACATATATGTTCAATTGGATTTAGGTCTGGAGAGCAAGCTAGCCAGTCCAAAATATTGAATCCCTCATTTTCAAGATAATGTAGCGCGAGGTTGCTTGTATGCGGAGAAGCATTATCTTACATAAAAGTGAAATTCTCACCGTGGGCTCCTTGTCAAAATCCCACTATCGGCTCCTGCACTAAGTCCACGTAATTTCTAGCCGTTACACTCGCAGGAAACGAAATCAAATCTGTTCTGCCTTCCAGAATAATGCCACCCCAAACATCACACTGGCCGCTTTGTATTTCGGAATTTGTCTTGCTGCTCGAAGTCTAGCTTGTCTTCCAAGACCCTTTAAAACCCGAATCCGGCGGTCATCGGATCGAACACCAATTCTGGTCTCATCCGAAAAAACATTTCGCCAATACTCAATATTCCAAATTTGGTACACCAATTAAGTGTGAAAATTTTGTTATCTGGTTAGGTCTGGATCTCTTAAGGGCCTTCTGCTGTATAAACCCCTTGAAGGTAGTCTGTGACGTATAGTTCCGACTAATACAGTGATGTCTGTGGATTCCAGAAATTGCCTTTGATGTATGGAGTTAGATTCCTACGACTTATTCTAGGTTTATTTTTGAAGAGATTATAGCTCCACGTATCGGGCGTAGGTTTTTGAAATCACTCCCTGTGATACTTCCATTGTGGCCTCTATATCCCGCTGTGTCATTCTTTCTTTAACTAGAGCAATTATTCGACCCCTCTGCACATCGGACAATCCAGGGTAAGGCATTTTCAATTATAATTATAGGCTTTTTTAATTTTTGAAATTCACAGTTTCAAATCTCAGTGAGGGGTGAGTATAATATCCCGAACATGTGGTGATAAATCAATATTTCTTATCATACTATCCAGTTTTTTTACAACAGAAAACTTCATTCTTCACAAAGATCCATGGTTAAAAACAATCAATAATCTGAAATACCGAGTGATTTCATACAAATTTGATTGTGTGTACTTCACACCGTCACAGCTGATGCTTTCATACAAAACACAGTTGCGACCTGGTCTGGAATACTGGTTCCATGTGTGATGCTCCGTACTCAAACGTTCTTTACATCTATTGGATGGTGTCCAGAAGAGGGTAGTGCACCTCATCGACCACCCAGAGATCCTGCGTGAACTCCAGACTCACGCTCAAAGGCGGCAGGTAGGTTATATTTCTCTTTTTTAATGATACCTCTATGGTAAAAGATCTGAAGAACTGAAGAGCTTGGTTACGGAAAGAATCCATTCCCAAAGAAGAAACACGATTGTCAAAAAATCAGCGGACGATCTAACTAGCAACGCCACGTTTCCCTCTTGTTTACTACAGCTAGTATGCTATAGAATGATGTTTTCATCGAAAATAATTTCATTATATACAATTTGGCCCTCTTCAAGAAATGAGTGAATTCATACATTATCTTGGGTGGCTATAGCTGCAGCATAACAGGTCTACTCCCAAGAGTTGAGTATAAATGAAAACTCCATATCTATCTCCATAATATCATATTTCAGTGAAAATGGAAGAAAAAATGTGTTCTTCGTTTCTTCTCAGCTATTGTTCTATTTTATGTAATGTGCCAATATTGATGTCGAGAATCGGGAGTTTCAGTACAACCCGCAAACCAAGCCCCCATTATAGGAAAATGTCAATCTCTCCAAGAAGCAAAAATGAGCAAGTCGAAAATCTGCATGCTAATTTGCTGTTTTGAAAGCTCAAGGATCACCCATAAAGATGCTGCGTTGCAAGATCAAAAATATGAAAACACATTGACAGAAAAACCATCAAGCGTGTAATACCAAATATTGGGAACAACCTCATGAGAAAAAAATGACCATGCGTCATGAGACACAGCAATTTCAATAAATGAAATTATATACAGTCAAAACATTTCAATGAATTCTTAGTCTACTTATTCAGCTAACTTGGGTTCATATCCTTCTTTTCTTTCCCTTAAATTGAAAATTCCCTTGACCCTTAGGGTAAAAGAAATATTCAAACTGGTGTAACCAAGTAACTGTAATTATACCAGTAAATAAGTCCCAGTATTGTAAAGAGAGTTGGAAAAAGCGTATCCAGCATTAGGTGCTGGGGAACGAAATTATTTCAAGGCAGAAATTACTAGATTGTAAATCTTTTCAACTAAAAAATTGAAAGAAATTTTCAAGAAAAAGTGGACGTTACACTGAATTCATTTTTGGCTGAGAGTCAATAGAAAAGATTGACTTAGAAAATCAATATACTGGTTTTATTCGTGTTAATGAACAATTTCAACGAACCGTTCATTCATTTCATGAGAAATACGACATTGAAATGATTCCTCAATATACTCACTCCTAACATTACCAATATTGCAGATCCTGAAATGATTAGCGAGCGGATTTAATTGAAGAGTAATTGCCATGATGTCAAGGCCTCGTTTAAGTTACGGATATCTCGCACGAAGGGTGACCATGTTCTGAACGCTATTTCAACCTCATAATTATTGATGATGTGCCTAAGCACATAATCATTCGAAATGTTTCCATTTGTCTAAGTCAATTCAATCATTTTAGTGTAAGGGGTTTAACGAACGTAGCAGATACATCATCATCGAAATAATATCTTGTTTGCCATCTACGACAAATAGAGCATTCAACAATAATTCTTGTAGTTCATTCGAACGAACACAACATACGGAATCATACAAATATTACATTTCTACCGTTGATTTTTTAGAGGAGCGGAGCAGTAAATTAGTCCTCAACAGAAAAATAGATGGCGATAGTATGGATCCCTGGGGTACTCCATCATTAACCTGAAAATATTCAGTTGTAACATCATCATCATTTCATGACTCTCATACAAAATCAGAAACAGACGATAGAGAACAGGTGCTAACTCTGAAGCACATTCCTTCAAAATAGTTGGTGCTATTCATCAAGACTCACTGTCTTCTTACAATTCAATTGTTAAAGAACGCGCCTTACCATACGCACTCTAAATTTTACTTACTTTTTACTTTACATATTCGATTGAAAATTTGGGATGCTTGGTAGCACTGCCTTTAATATGTCTATAAGAGAATTCTACGGAAACATTTTCGGTGAGAGATTCATCCTTGCTTTAGGTTAGGTTAGTTTTCATGCGAAATATCTAGTCAATGGTGGGAGAGATGACTTGCTGGCTGTCATCGTAATAGGCCAGATCTAACGAGTTCCATTGGTCTGCTTCAAGAGTTTAGTTCTAATTCTTTCATTTAAATAGGTTTTCGCTTCATTAATTGTTTGTTTGTTTTTCCTTTTTCGGCCTATGACACGCCGGGGAATTCTGTCACCTCACTAACCCGGGAATTTTGCCGAACCCCTCTCGTGTCGAGGAGAGGGATCTTTAGTGTCCAACACATCTCTGTTAGACAGGATCGACGGCTTTACATCTCCTCCGAAAGATGGATACTCAAGCGATTTCCAGAATCCGAAAAATCGCACCGACTTTGTGGGGATTGAACCCAGGTAACTCTGCACAGGGGACAAGCTTTATTAATTGTTGAGTTACAAATGTTCCTGAAAGACGCTTATTCAGCTTTATATTAATCTGATGGATTTTTCTTTCAGTTCTTATAAGCTTCATTTTCATTGTTTTTAGCTTTGTGACAGTTTTAATGAACCAAGGCTTTTGTGCGGTCGTTTCTTCCGTGGAGTTTGGAATGTAAGGGTCCATACCTGCAAATATATCTTCAGTGACGGAATCAGAGCGGACAATGATGTCTGGATCCAAAGAACAGACGCCATTAAAGAGAAAAGTCGAGAAGAACTTGAGCAGCTCGGTTATTAACCCATATCTACCTGAATGGCGTTGGATCTTCATGCCGTGGCTGTACGTGGGATGTTTTGTTTATTCGCACCAACATACTAGATGGAACCATAGACTGTTCAAAGAAATTTTATTTCTAAAAAAATTTACATGCATGCGGAAATTTGTCGAGCATATCATACATATTAGGAAAGAAAAAATTACTCTTCATGTTTTATTCAAATGCAGAATTCACCTATGGTTTTACATTGAAAGAAACACAAGTTTATATCATAATTCTCAAACCATACAATAAAAAGGTTTTTGAATATATCCCTGCATTCTTCTCAAAAGGGGGTTTCTAGAATGTCGAAATAGTTGTTCACTAAACTTTGATAGCAACCGCGATATTGACATATGCCGAAATCCCGGAAAATCGAAAAATCTGGTATAACTTGAAAACAAAAGAAGATAGCTGCGATTTGTTTACATCTATGAATTTTCCTCGTTAATCAAGGAATAAATAAGAAGATAATTTTCATCTAACTGCAGTATTTCACCTAGTTGCTGTACTAAAACATCGAAAATGGGACAACCTGTAGTTAATTTATGGAGTAGAAAATGATATTCATTCTCGGATATTGTTTTTCTTGTCTGTCTAACAGTAAAGAAGCTAAGCTTTCAATTTTTTAGCGTATCTGATGTTAAGATCGACAGTGCATATTTACAAGGTAGAAATTATCATCTTACCTTGAATATTTATGAATACACGAGAAAATATGTGGGGTATTCTATCTCAATCGAGTCACCCTGTTTATTCTTCACTACGTTGTGAACCGAAAAACGTCGAATAATTTTTTGGGGGACATCTTTCGACGTATACTTGAGGCTTCAACGAGCAACGTGAGGGGGCGCTTCTGCCCCTTTGCATATAGCGAAGACGTGGAGCAATACATCATTGGAAAGCTCTTCAAAACTTTCTCACGACGTTGTATCAGAAAAGTAACATGGACGAATTTTCTTCGCAAAGAATAATGTTTTATCTCGAACGAATCTCCTTGAATATTTTGGATATTTTCAGGATTATTGAACAAACGGAAGGCACTTCAATTTATATTTTGAGGGAAAACCATTTGAAGATACTTAGCGTCTTTGTGCATTAACCAGTGAGTTCACTTTTCGTGAGGTTTTAGATGAAGAAAGTTGGTTTTATTGTATTGTGTCTTCCGAAAGTCATTTTTACAAATTACGATAATCTTGAGAGATTTCATAGTTTTATCATGTTTACTTCCATACAATAAAACCATCTTGATTGGGAACCATCTCTTACATATTTGGAGTTTGACGATATTGATCTACAATTCACTGGCGTAGATCATTTAAATTCTCCGACTGAGTCACAAAAATTTTGATCTTAAAATGTCCCCACAATAGGAAATCTAGAGAAGGCAGGTAAGGACATTAGGCAGACAACTTCACAGGACTTCTTTTTCCAATCCAACGACCCAACTATTGCAAATTGAGATATTGTCAAACTGGAGCGGAATAGAAAGGATGAGATACGCCTTGTTGGAAGTGCAATTGTTCTTCAAGTCGTAGAGAATAGAATTAATGTCTTGAAAACCATCCGTAAAATGGTTAATATGACAATCGAGGACTAAATGTCTTATTGTTTCTTCAGCTGCGCCACATTCACATGCCAGACTTTCTACAGTATTCCATTTGAACAACATACTATTACTACGACCATGCCCATTCCTGAAACTTAAAGTTCACCAATTCTTCCTACTTATATCGAAACCTGCAACCCTTTTGGAAGGATCCTCTATGGGAACTTTACTGAAAACATCGACTTCCTGCCATTCAGTTTTCCAAAAATCAACAGCCTTCACCCGTGTACGCAAGAAGTCAATTGACCAAATAGGTTTCCTAGATTTCAATCAGGTTTGGTGCAAAAGAGTGATATTTATCGCAAGATGATTTTAGAGCTAATTTCCTGCGAATATGGAAAGGAACTATATAACAAATAGCCGGAAGCCAAGGAGTAGCAGTTGAACTGATACATCCACTTATAACTCTCATAGAACAGTTCAAGTGAGAATCAATCTTATTGACATGAGCCCTATTCAACCACACCTGATAGCAATATTCTGCTGCTGAATATACTAAAGCTAAAGCAGTAGTTTGCAAAGTAGAGACTCCAGCGTCCCAATTAGATTCAGCTAGTTTATGTAGTATATTGTTTCTTGTTTTCAACTTCCGACATAATTTATCAATATGAAATTTAAAAGTCAAAGAACGATCCAGCTTTACACCAAGATATGTTGGAGTGAAATTATGAGTTAATAGTGATTGATTGAAGAATACTCTTAGTTGCCTATCCTTCTCATGATTGATAAGATGAAAACAAGACCTCAGTTTTCGAAGGATTCGGATATAAACGCCATTTTTTGAAGAAAATGTTCAGAATTTCTAAATCGGAAGTCAGTGTTTGCTCAATTGTTTCGAAATCATAGTGTCGAAAAACCAAAGCAATATCATCAGGATAAATAAACTTTGTAGAGGAAGTTTCTGGGATATCAGACATATATAAATTGAAGAGAAGAGGTGCAAGAACAGATCCCTGAGGTAGGCCATCACTTACAGTGTAAAATCTACTGCTTTTCTCATCGATGAAAACTCGAAGACTTTTACCAAATAACATTTTTTCATTCAACTTCACAATTTTTCCACATTGAACTACTTCAAAGAGTTTATTAGCTAAACCATCCTTCCAAACTGTGTCATATGCCGATGACAGATCTACAGATACAGCGCCTATTCTAGTTTTACCGGCTCTCATGATTCCTATCTGAACATTTAGCTTTTCCGGATATTGAGTGTGGATTGCTTGATATACATGAGGATTTATACTGCTCCAAAATTCACAGTTATGCTGGTTAACATCTCCTTGAAGGGATAAAGAGCATTCGTAAGAGAAGCAATTATTGTACTAGCACTGCTGGTTAATGTTGATACGCTCAGGTCTTCGATCCCGATCATCATCCATTTATTTATGAATTAATTTGATTTCGTTCGGATGAAAATTGTATTCATGTAAAATTCTAAAAAGTATTCGGTTGGCCAACACAGTAAGATTAAGAAATTCATCGAACAGATTGCGTATGTGGCATAATCTAACCAATACCACCACAGCTAACTCAATGATTTATTAACAATGCATTCAATGATAAGAACAAACGTATTATAAGATAAACTCTTGCTTATAGGAATAGAACGTTGAGGCAATACTAGTGTTTTCATATAATTTTTATTTGTACATAGTTTACGAGAATTCTTCTTATTGAATGAGAAATGAGAAAACTTTGTTTGAGATTATTTATTGTGGTTAACAGGATTTCAAAGACCTCTCCTCATCGTCAAACCCTCAAGGTGTGTAATCTTGAAAATATCCAAAATATTCAAAAAGGCTCATTTGAGATAAGAAATGACTTCTTGCGAAAATATTCCATAAGAGGCTTGTAAAACCTTTCGAATCAGATATCACTGGACCCCTTTGACCTATTCTATTTTGAGGGGTTGAAGCACTCCCCTCTAAGGGGGTGATTCTGTAAAGTCTGAAACATACGTTAAGAGATATCCCATAAACGAAATTATTCGAAGTTTCAGTGAATTTTATAAACCACTATGGATAGAAACAATAAACAGTGTGACACATTTGAGAAGAAACACCCTGTATGGATCTACATCATCAAAGGATGGAACATTAATCGTTCTTTATTAATATTAAAAGGACTGACAGAAAATTGATATTTATTAGATTGCCATATTAATAGCAAGTTTTACTGATATAAAGTAACAAATATGACATTCTTTTTGGTGTTGCATTATTTTAGTATTTGCTGGTGGTGAAATAATAAGTCTAAAACTGTAAAAATTGATACATTATCCAAAATTAAAGATGTAGTAAAAATATGTTTGCACCCAGCAAATATAACAAGTACACTAGTTAACACCAATGGTGACGTATCGGATATTGCTGAACAATCCTGATACATGTTCAATTATATCAGTAGTTGTACTATAAAAACCATTCCAAAGAGATCCCAGTATTGTATTGAAATAAAAACTTGCGAGTTCATGAAATTTCATGGTTGTACAAAACTCGAGCACAAAATGACATATTGTACAATTCGTAGGCTTATGTCTTCCTTGGGAAAAAAATGCCTACTTGCTGTGCAATATGTATTTTCTGCACTTACGGCGTAACACTCTCAAGAATATGCACAGATCAACGGCGATTAGCGTTATGGAGAGATTAGAGAAAGTCGAAATATCGAGCATAGATTTATGCAAACTAACTTAACCGAAAAGATTAAATCGTAATAATCTGAGAGTTCCATAAGGATAAACATAATTTCAATTCAATAATAGGAAACCTACCTCTACTCTATAATTAAACAAAACAACCTCGAACTTGGAAACTAACGCCATTAACGAATCCGTCATTTCATAGGCTTACGCCTTGGAATGCAGCTTCTCCACAGAAAATAAATCTTGTTTCTACGTCTACTAAAAGTTATGACAGTCCCTTCATATAAAACTTTCGACGAAATCAACCTCACCTTTTCACGAGAGAGATAAGAGTCGATTTCATAGTAGAATAAAAATGATTTAATAATCCTCCTTGTTTTGGGACGA
Organism: Cryptolaemus montrouzieri; assembly: GCA_013387265.2. Classification (NCBI taxonomy): domain Eukaryota; kingdom Metazoa; phylum Arthropoda; class Insecta; order Coleoptera; family Coccinellidae; genus Cryptolaemus; species Cryptolaemus montrouzieri. Next base: position 45,436,181 of record JABFTP020000185.1, on the reverse strand, counting down.
AGTTAACATATTCTTTCATGAATACAGACAGAGATTTCAACGGCCCGTTTAAATAATTTGGTATCTAATTGAAAATAACGGCACCTCTGATAAACATGAACATTGAACATTCATAACCAGAACGAGCGAGATGCGAGTAATTTGTGACAACCCTGAAATGCAAATGGCTGCGTGTATGTGAACTGCGAACTGATTAATTACAAATTTATGGGTACATATGGGAAGTTACATCGTTATAAATGGTAATACTTTATAAGTTATGCCTACATTAAAACTTTTCACAGTGATGTGATGAATATTGCTGCTACTGGTGTACCTGCTCTCGGATCTTCTCGAAGATTAAGCCACTCACGCTCACGAAGTTTCCTTAACAACGAGAAATTGTTAACTAGGCCCGTGTTCCACTGTTCATTCTTCTTGAGTAAACGGTTTCAAAAATCGTATTGTGCGAAAGAGTTGTTGAATTAAATTCTTTTTTCAGTTTGACAGTTTGTTGTAACTACAACTCAAACTCTATCGCACTGAAACCTTGTTTATAGGTCAATATTAACCCAGCGTCATGGGGGTGGAAAATTGTTACACGTACGTGGGGGCTGGGTCATTATTACCCAGATAAGGATTTCTGTATGTATTTGAGAAAAACGATATTTTTTTTGTAACATGCAATAATTTACTATTACAAGGATAATACAAAACCATAAACATAGTGAAAATACAAACTTTTATTAATAGGAGCAAGGTTTTGAAAACTATTCACTAAAAATCAATAAATTTGGCTTTCCTTAGCAAAACTTATCTTAAAAAAAATATTAACCAGTCTTTGGTTTTCTAATAAAGCCCTTATATATCTTCTTAGATAAAATAATAAAAATAAATTAGTCAGACTCATTATTACCAATACAATTAGCACAGAAAGGCACTATATGTTGAGGGCAAATATGCTTGCTGCATCTTTCACATACGTGTGTAGTTTTGCGATCTTTGCTTGCAGGACACAATTGACACCTCTAACGAGCATTTGTTTTTTTTGCTGAGGGCTCCTCTGTAGATTCCCCTGAAAATTGGCAAATTTTTTTACGAAGTTCTCGTGGCAAACTTTGAACATTCCGGCGGACTTTCAAGTGATCACTAACAAGAGCAAGGCCTAGGTTTTTCAAATAACGGCGTCGTTTTATGTTTGACTTATTGTTTATGCGATGTAATATAAGTCCATTAATTGCCGTCATGTTTAACATGGCATAAAAGATTGTCAGCGGCCACTTCTTTGAGTTACGACACACATCATACGAAGCGCACAACACATCTGCAACGTCAACTCCACATTTTGTTATGTTGTAATAGGTGTTTATCTCTGGTTTTTTCTTTTCGCCAGTAGAACTATCAATACTGTCATCATGGTGAATGCTTGACATCAGCAACACTATCTTGTTCTTTTTGGGTGTATGAGAAACAAGAGTTATTTCTTTTTGGAAGGCAAATTGAGAGGTAAAAACACCTTTACGCGATTTTGTGAATTCAGGTGGTATTTGCTTCTTGTTTTTACGCAGGGTACCAACTGACGTCAATTTATGTTCACTAAGCAAATGCTGAACAAGTTCATGACTGGTGAACCAATTATCAAACGTCACGTTACGATTTGTCTTGGATATGGGCTGCACGATTCGATCTACTATATTAAATGGCTTGTTACTTGAAGAATATGGACCATCAGGCTGCTTTCCAGGATATATTTCAAGATTTTTGATGTAAAAGTTTCGTGCATCTACTAAAGCAAATATTTTTAATCCATATTTGACAGGCTTTGATGGAATGTATTGGCGAAATTTACAGCGGTCTCGGAAAACTATTAGCATTTCGCCAATTGTTAGACAGTCACTTGGAACATAAGATTTCTTGCAGTTTTCAACAAAGGCTTCAAACAGTTCTCTAATTGGTGCTAAGTTATCAAATTGTCTCTGTTCTTCGCGAGTAGAAAGATTGTCAAACGTCAAGCAGCTTTGAAGAAAATAAAAACGCTGCTTAGACAATACTAATCTATAAATGTTTTCTCCAGTGCCATCAGTAGACCACAAGTCACTCAAGTTTTGTCTACCAGAGCGGTTAAAGCCAGCAAGGTAAAGAACGCCGAACAAAGCTTTTAACTCTGCCATACTACATTCTTTTGTATGTGTGTATTTTGATAAGTTATTGCACAATGCTATTTTAGGACGAATACGTTCATTTGTATATTTTAGAAGAAGTTGCAACATTTCATCAGTAAAAAATATGTTCCAGGTCGCAAATTCCGACAAAGCAGCCTTAGCTTCCGGAGCTACCCCCGGCAACTGGTGGATTATATTTTCAGCTCTTGTTCGAACATTCTGTCGAAGAGGCTTTCGAAACCAAGCCGTACCATCTTTACCAAAATATTGCCGTGTGATCTCACAATCACGAGTCGACAAACTTGTTGATGCATATTCCTCCTGATGCAGATTTGCTTCAGACTGTACCCTACGTCTAATTGTCGCCAATGGAACCTCGTTGTCATCCAAAATCTCTTGCTCCGTATTGGTTGCTTCACTACGCTCACTCACGTGGTCATCATCCTCTCCAGATTTCTGATCAGACGGCATAACATCCGAATCCGATTCTTCAAGTACCGCCATAATACGACGTCTTTCCAATTCTTCGCGATCCATTATTACTCGTACTACCTACCGTGAAAATAAAAAAAACGTCAAAACCACAAAACAATGAAGTAACACTAATACAAAGCATCATAAACAACAATAAATCATGTAAACAGTAATTGAAATACATGGCGTAAAACAGTTACACTGAATACAGGCATGGGTCATATTTACCTTTTTCCCGTGACAACACTTGTAACTCTCAACGCGGCCCTTTCCAAACTGATTTCGCGGGATAAACGTGTAGAGGGACTCGACAACTCCAGCTACTGCGAAGAGCGGCAACGTCGCGCGCGTCGTTGTAAAATTACAAGCGAACTACAAAAGTGCGGGTAATTTTGACCCAGCCCCCATGACGCCGGGTTAAACGTAAATTCTCAGTAGTGTTGCTTTGATTTGATGAGTTCAAAATGATATTGGAATTATGTTTACTTGTTTATATTGCAAACTGATAATAATCTCAGTCTCAGTGAAGAGTTCATTCGCTTTCTCACTGAAGATCCAGATTCAGTTTTGCAGCAGCATTCGCACCGCATGCACTCAACACGATGCCTACCATAGTCTGACCTTCGCAACTTGGGTTGCCAAGATGGTAGGAACACAGAATCGACGTGCGTCAGATGCAGGGATCCAGCCTACTAACTTGAGCCTCCATCCAGTTCAACTTATTTTGTTTCCTTTTTTTAACGCAATGTGTTAGTAAAATTATCGTCATATAATTCGCAGAAAAAAATTAAAATTCTTCTTCAAGATCAAGGGTGCTCAAACGGTCGATGGCGATCGACCTGTCGATCGCGAGTGCTTGTCAGAGGAGAGCCGCGTTTTTTATTCTTGCCGCTTTTCTAGAAATTTCGGGCGGCGTGTTTGACGGGAACATTCGAGGCTTTCGTTCAAGCTAACATAAATGTTGCACCCGCAGGAATTGGAGTCATTCTGAATCGTACGTTGAAGGCAAGACTACGTCGATACAAAGTTTATTATAAAATAGTACAAAATTAGTGCAGCGAAGAAACCTAAAACGTATCATTTTAATAACGATTGCGACGAAGAATTTTTCTTTTGTTTAGTGAAGTATAAGTGCATTTGTCTTATTTGTCGTGCGTAAGTTGCAATACCTAAGCGAGGTAACTAAAAACTATGAAAAGGATTTTTCGCCTCAGAGTGAATAAAGATAACCAAAAGTACGTGGTTTGACATCTTGTTTGAAAAATGAACAAACCATGTTCACAAGACCAGCCAAACAATCAAAAGCTGCTACGATCACGTCATGTAAAATATCTCTTATATTGGCGAAACGCAAGAAACCATTCTAAGTTGGATCGGTTGTGAAAGAAGCATATATTGAAAAGGGTGAGACTTTATTTGGATATTTTGAAAATGAAAATGAAATCATGTCTGCTATTAGTAAACATCAGTTATCCCGTCCGACTGTCACAAGGGGTATTGAAGTGATGAGTCAGGACATGGCAGATAAACTAAAACATGATATCATGAAATTAATATACTTTTCTTTACAGTTCAACGAATCCACCGATATGACAGACACTGCCCAGCTGTATATTTTTATTCGGATGGTATTCAGTGACATGTTGGCTAAGGAAGAATTTTTAACAATCATTCCTCTGAAGGGGAAGACCCGTGGCGAAGATATATCTGACGTTTTCTTCAATTTTGATGAAAAATTCAAGCTACCAATATATAAATTAGTGTGCATTAAAACCGATGGAGCACCAGCAATGACTGGAAACAAAAACGGTTTTGTGGCATTGTGTAGAGCTAATGAAGATTCACCTTAATTTTTTTCCTTTCATTGCATTATACATCAACAAGTGTTGTGTTCAAAAATTTTAAACATGGAGGAAATTATGGGCATTGCCCAAATTGTGCATTCCATCCGTGCAACGGCGGCTCTTCAATTTGCAGTTTGAAGGTCAGCTGAACACAATAATTTAGTACCTCACATGGACGTCAGATGGTTGAGTAGCGGAAAATTCCTAGGAAGGTTTCAGAATTATTGCCCAAAATTCCAGCTTCTCTAGACAAAAGAGGTGATGACACTCAGATGTTGAAAAACGAAAAATGTAAATTGGCAAATATTGCATCATTTATGAGTTATCCTTTTTTATGTGAAAACATTGAGGAATTTGCTACTGAAATAGCAAGTCAGTTTAATGAGTTTCATGTTCTGTTGAAAATGAGTTGATGCAGATTATATCAGACATACATCTCAAAGCTACAGCATCTGATACAAATTTCTGGTGTTTTATATTTGAAGATAAATATCCGAATATAAGGCAAATCGCCATTCAACTGACGGCAATATTTGGGTCAACTTACTTGTGTCAGTCTGCATTTTCTGAAATGAAGATAATTAAGTCAAAATATCGCAATCGACTAACTGACGATCATATGTCATCATGCTCAGTGGTTACGTACCACCTTATAAAAAGTGTGCTGAAGACATGCAGTGCCACACTTCAACATCCAAAGTCACTCCTTAGTTAAGTTTTACACCATACGTTACTCTTTTGTTTTGTAACAACCAATAAACTTGCAATTTTGAATAACTATGAGTTTTTTCATTGATATTATGGAGAAGAACCTAACTAAACCTAACCCAAACCTTGACTCGAAAAATGTATATTGTGCGGAAAGCTAATATCTATGTATGCTACGGTACACCCTACCTAGGTAGGTAGGTAGGGTGTATGGTGTATGTACGACAACCCTGCATCACATATACTTGCAGCCTCTCAGAGTCGATCGTAAGTACTCTAAAAACATTGAGGTAGATCGCCAGCAGTTCAAGTTCGAACATCCTTGTTCTAGATCATTATCGCGAGCACAAGGTCAACGGAATTTTCATTCTCGAAGAGCAAGTTCTGTTCATGAGTATGGATAAGAATTATTCAGCGTTATGGAGAGCGTAGACGATAACAAAATATCAAGTTCGATCCAATTTAATAAGCTTGAGATCACCAATTTATATTGCAAGATCATAATTTTTTTATACCTTGATACGAATTGGAGTTCTTATAGAAAACGGAAAAACGACTGTTATAACACTGAGGAAATAATATGTCAACCCTGGGAAGAGAGATAATAAGCAGAAAACTTGTAGAAATATTTGCTTTGGTATTCTAACTGTTGGGTCACAAGCCACATATAATCACTTGTTAGTGTTTTCATATACCAAAGGTCAAATGTGGAAAAATCACTGTTTTGCGAATATTTCGCTTTCTATGCGTTGAACGGTATTTGCATTTATTATGAAAATTGTAGAGCATATAATTCTTCACAATTGAAGTCTTGGGCTTTTTTTATATGATTAAAGGTTTTTAGTATAGAGCACGAGCAATCCGCCCTTTATGGCGGAATCGAATGTCATCTGTGAATTTGTGAATTTCAATTAATAATAACAAAGTGCAAAGAAAATCGTTGCGAAAAATATATATTTCGAAAAACTCTGTATCTATAAATAATTACGGTGGTCATCTGATCGAGCACCAATTTTGGTCTCATCCGAAAAAAAAAACATTTCGCCAATCCTCAATATTCCAATTTTGGTGCTCTATACACCAATTAAGTCTCTGGAACTCTTACGGGCCTTCTGCTGTATAAACTCTTTGAACGAAGTCTTTGACGTATCGTTTCGACTGTTACACTGATGCCTGTTGCTTCCAGAAATTGCCTTTGGAGTATGGGGTGCGAAGCACTAGGGTCTCTTCTTGCAATTAGGCACAAAAAGCGGTCTTGTTCTTCAGAAGTGATCTTTCTACGACTTCTTTTAGGCCTATTTTACAGAGATTGTAGTTCCACGTATCGGGCGTAGGTTTTTGAAATCACCCCCTGTGATACCCCCAGTGTGGCCGCAATATCCCTCTGTGTCACCCTTTCTTTAACAAAGGCAATTTTTCGACTCCTCTGCACATCGGGCAATCCTACGTAAGGCATTTTCAATTATGATTATAGGCTTTTTTAAATTTTGAAATTCATAGTTTCAAATCTCAGTGATGATTGAATACAATATCGCGAACAAGTGGTTATAATTTAACATTTCTTATCATATTATCCCGTTTTTTTACAACAAAAAACTTCATTCTTCACGAGTAGTCAAAGATCCATGGTTGAAAACGATCCATAATGTGAAATACCGAGTGATTCCATATAATGTGTGTATACGTATATGTATTCATATACAACTGGCGCTCTCCAACGAACCGAGACAAAAGATTACCAGAGCCTCCTGAAAATGATCAAAACAAAGAGCGGATCAAATAAAGAAAATTTCAAGAAGCCAGACTAGTTGAAGCATTCACTGCAACGCTGGACAATGAGCTATTTGCAGAGATTAAACTCAAATAGCAGTCCTGTATTTGATAAGCTGTTAAACCAGACGTTAATAATTTCTCAATGTCCGATAAATACGCGAGTTTTTTCGCTATGTGTGCAACCATATTTAGTCTTTTATCCAGGGAGTAATATTCAACATTCCGTAGGATGTTGAATAACCCTCGCTTAAGGATCCATCATCAACATAGTAGTGGTGCAATCTAGTCGGATGTCATGAATATGAGAAACATACTAACCTTCGGTTTCGTTCGTTATCGTCAGAGTTGCATGAGTATGCATCACAGCATCAAGCGAGATCGTCACCTATTCTTATAAATTCGTTGGAGCATATTGAGAACATGGATATGAACAGATGTACAATTGGCACCCTCCAACGAAATGATACAAAGACTACCAGAGCCACCGGATAACAATGAAGACAAAGGGTAGAACAAATAAAGAAAACTCCAATAAGCCAGATGAATTTGACCATTCACCGCAACGCTGCAAAATATGCTTGCTTTTTGTAGAGGTCAAATTGAGCTAACGCTCCAGTACTTTATTGGATATTAGGCCAGAAGTACCTCATATCTCAATGTCTTCCTTGAATAAAAGTCTTCTATGTGTTTAAACTTATTGCGATAAAATTCGCGTATTTGTTGTTACTGAGGTATGATGTTAATCTGTTTCAACAACCAATCAAGTACTGAAGCGCTAATTGACCGCTGCAAGTAGCAAGCACAGTTTGCAGTGTCGCGCAATGGTTCACCTAGTCTGGCTTTCAACGTTCCCAGCGTTTTATCTACTTTTCGTCTTCATTGATTCACGGTGGCTGTGGTAGTCTTCTGTGTCGGTAAGTTGATGTGCTATAATTGTATATCTATACATATACATGTACTTAATACGTTTCAAAGAGTTGATACGAGTAAGTGACGGACTGGTTTGATGTTGTAAATGAGCATACAGTACTTAGAATGTCAAAAGAGACCGAAACTGCAGCATTTTACTCCTAGTGATATTATCCGACTAGATTGTAGAACGACATGAGGTCCTCGTTGACGATGATTAAGAAGAGTGAATCGGAAAACCAGCTTTTTCAGGAAAGGATATTAATTCAACTAATTTACAGAGCCTCCAGACCACCAAACGTTGAAAGCAATTCAGATTAGATCCCTATGCAATTTATTTGCAAAAATTTGAATATTCCAATTCGACTGAAAATTTTTTATGAATAATGATTCAAAAGCGCATATATTGTTTTCAAAAGCTGGTACTATGTTCGTGATCTTCTAGTAACTAGCTAATTCTTTTCATCAAAAGAGACAATCACTCTGGTCCAAAAGTTAATCACTCCGACAAATATGATTTCTGAAATTTCTAAATATTTGAAAAATTATTTAGTTAAAATGTTTCACCAAGTAATTAGCGACCTTTATATATCAATTATAACTCAGATTTCCAAGTGACAAAATTAAACCATTGTAAAACGTCTTGTAAGTTACATATAAATCGTTCAAAAATGAATCTATTAATATAGTGATAGGCCTTTAATTTCGATTCTTTTGTCACAGATAGTTTTTCAATTATATCATTGAAATTATAATATTGATGATTCGGTAATATCTAATTGATTCCAATTGGTGCGAGTCGAGCACCAAAACAAATTGATACTAAGGGTAGATAAGAAAATAACAATTTGAACAAAAACAAAATATTTCCGACAGTAGAAATCAGTCGAATACATTCAAAATGACATCATTGAATGCTGCAATCGTTGTGAATTTTTCATGTGGCAACATCTTGCATAAAACCGGCTTCCTAATACTCGTAGGCTTCAAGGTGTTCGAAAAGCTTAAACGATTCTCTAGAGTAGTTTTTGAGATTTTAATGCTTAAAGATAATGGTTCAAGTTTCTGGGGATCAATATTATCTATTATCTGTATTTCTGGTGATATTGATATTTTAAATCAACGTTGATGGAAGAATAAATTGTACTTAGTGACAACGTAACTGAAGATTGAAGCAAGAAACCCAAAAAATATTCAAAAATCGCACTTACAGAACCACTATCAAAGCATTGTGTTAAATAGTATTTTGAAGTTGTTTGCTTCTCAAGAAATTTGGTGGACCTGTCAAAGTCACGTGATATAAAATGATCCATACAGCGATGCCATTATACGTTAACAGTACACAATATGTCTCGAAGAAAGATATGTTAGGTAACTTCGTTAGAATGATTTGTAGGAGTTTGCGTCAATACTGGAAATGCATATACTGAATATGCGATCAAGAATAATAATATGATTAATATAAACTTAAAACTCACTGATTACTGATCACTGTTACCGTGGTTTCGAACTCATTTATCGTTGAACAGCATGAGGACCAAGTACTGAGAGATATGAAATATATATAAAAAGTTCATTATTTGAATGTGGAAAACCATAGAGTAGGTATGTAGTTAAAAACTCTTGAAAGAGTTATTGAAAATATAGGGTTTACATAGATCAGTCTGGTGGTTGGTTATCTGAAAGTTGTTATTAAAAAGTGGTTTGAAATTTGTACTGGTGCATAAAAATCCAGTAGGGAATTCAAATAAATCAGAGGTTTGGAAGTTATATTGTCCAAACTGCAATAATTTCAACACGGGCCAGAGTGGTCGTTCCTTGAAAATTATATATAAAGAACAGCATTAACTAACCACTGCATCCAACTTGCCGACTCTTTTCCTGATATTACTAAATTCAAAGTTCTACATATGGCCCAAAGGGTAGAAAACTCATTCATCTATAATCAGAACTCTGGTGTTCTAATTAAATTTGTTTGTTAGTGGTAAGGACATTGTAGAAAAATCTATTTATATTAATCATGCTCAACTTTAGAAGTTTGATTGTTGAAATATTTTTCTGCTGGTTTTCTTTTTCCATTGTTACAGATTCCTGTCCCAAACCCCTGCCTTTCACTCTTGTTTTTGGAAATCATGGAATGCAAGAAAGAATGAAGCGGCTAAGCAGAAAAATCTTTGGTACCCTTTATGTACATACGACACTAACACATCATAAACAGACAAGCTATTGCTAGTGCAATAGCGACAGGGAAACGAGTTTTTTCCTCAGGTTTTTTCACTCGTTTATTGAATCATATACAAGATAGTATGGTTCCCCTGTTACATTTCCTGATCTCACACTTGTGTTTTTCCGACACACACCAAAATTACAGATATAATCAATTATTGTGAATACAATTATTCAAATTTATTAATTATTATATTTATGTGAATCCTCTCTTTTCAAAAGAATCTATATATATATATATATATATATATATATATATATATATATATATATATATATATATATATATATATATATATATATATATATATATATATATATATATATATATATATATATATATATATATATATATATATATATATATATATATATATATATATATATATATATATATATATATATATATATATATATATATATATCAACTCTCAGATGGTACCGGCTGGAATACATAAAAAGTCTAAAATAAACCATTTCTAAATTGTTGGAGATTGTTATTCATTTCCTTTGATGAATAAAACCTCACAAACTTTGCAGAAATTACCGACTGATCTTGTATCGATGACTTTTTCAGATTCATATACAGGGATATCCATTGGGTTCGTCCATTAAAAACTTTTTGAGTTCCAATTATCATTTTATACGCGGCCATAACCTGCGATTTCCAATTGAAGTGAAATATTTTCGTGATATCATTTCCGGTTATACCGGAAGTGGGTCATCACTTTGTTATTTCAAATGGCAATCTGATAAAAGAATACGGGTGCATGTTATGTTTCTTAAGGATCCTTTGAATGGAAGTATAACTCAATCCAATATCCATTGATGCTGACTTAATGGACGCATGTGGATTGACACGAAAATACGCTAGCGTATTAATGATTGACGTCGTCCTCGAGAATTGGTTTTCTTCTGGTTTCGATGTATTTTGTTCCTCCAAATTGCAGAAAATTGCTTCTAATCCTTCAAAATTTTGTTCTATTCATAGGCGCCAAATTTGGAAATTCGTTATTGAATTGCCTGCAAGTTCTATCCACCACTTTTTGACATTCGCCATGAATTAAAAAGAGATTAAACATATCCTTGTTTGAATAATCAGCCATTTTATTATCATCCTGGTGTTTTTCAAAAATTTTCACTTCAAATTACCAACTATTCTTGTTGAAATATCAAATTCGAATGAACGAAGTGACAAGTACATTAATTTTAGGCACCTGTCAGGTGAGCGTAGCCAGTTCAGCTACTTGATTCAAATATTTCAAAGCATTCTCTAATATTTCTTGCAAAATCATCAAAATTCAATATATTCCCAAATTATTTCGGAACTATAAGAGATGGGTATAGTACATGCTGATACAATTCCATCTGAAATATGACGCTTCATGTGAGGGCGATATAAAAATTGGCACGTGCAATTTGAAAACATTGAGTTATTGCTGTTTGAAAAAGACCAAATTGAAAAAATCATACAAAATAACGCATTAAACATTTAACATGTATAGATTCCTTAAAAAATTCCTTGATCCTTCTTCTATCCACCCAAACGAAAATTGTGTCTGTAGTGCAAAAGATCTACGAGCTACAATTTTTTTAAATGTTCCTCAAAAATCGAGTTTATAACAAACATTATTAAATCTGTCAAAAGTTTTGACAGATAAGTGTCAACAACTTGGGTATTTTATGCCTTGCTAAAATGTCGGTTCTAGATGTATAATAAAAAAGGTAGATTGCAATTTGAAATGATAAAGTATAATTCCGGTATAACCGGAAATGGTATCACTTCGAAAATATTTCACTCCAATTGGAAATCGCTAGTTATGGCCGCGTATAAAATTTCAGCTTGATGTTGTAATTGGATCTCAAAAATTTTTTAACGGACGGTCCCGGTGGATATCCCTGTATATTATTTGCAAAATTGTTGTCTTGCGGCTTGCTGATTTCATTCAATGTTAATTCATTGAAGGTGTATCTAACGGCAAAACTAGTTTTTTTATCACATAAATACAGCCCTCGTTTTTTTCACGGTAGCTTGATATCCTGAAATAAAGAACGTGCAGTCGAGTTCAAAATACACCTTTTTCCGTGTGACCGAGTATATGAAATAAAAAATGCGTATCAATTAAAAATCACATGCTCTTACACCATAAGCAGCTGTTACTAGGAACGAAGCACGAGTTCATTAATGAAGAATAATTTGATTAATTGATGCGTGTTATAAATAGGAAACAACTCATTTCTGCATCATAAGATATTCATATTCGTGCAAACCCTTTATGTCACAATGAGAAACGCTGCATCAATTAATTAAGGTCTTGAAATAAACCTTCTCTAATCTTCTTTTGTGATTTCAGACTTATATTACAATAGTTTGTTAATTGTGTATGCAAAATACGCAGGATAACCAAGATTCGCTCGTAATATTATTACTCAGGAATAATTCATGACTCTTGCAGGGAGTTACTAAACTCTGCATACCAACTGGATGATTGTGATTGTCTCTATGTGAATGTACCAGGGAGGTAAAATAATGGGTGTTTTTATAAGGTACACAGAAATGCTCCACTAGCATCGTGAGGTCATCAACAGCCACAGGCATTTTTTCATATTCCCTCAAAAGCATTAGTGTCGTATTTGTGATTTCAATTTTTTGTATCTTACAAATATGGTTTAGAACCAGATTAGAATTATGGGAGGGTTTTGTTTCTACTATACCGGTGTGGTCCAAATTGATTTCATGTTAGTAGTTGTGCTTTACGACTATATTACTAAGGAATCAAAACTACAGGGTCGACCAAATTGAATGTATTAGTACGGCAGCCATGTGCAAAGTGTCTGGAAATTTTGCAAACGTTAATCACTGAGATTCTCGAAACGTTACCCCTTATGAGCATTTCAACCTTGCTGGAACCAACTGGATGGTGATTTGGCCCATTACATAGTCGAAGTCTCACGTCAACTGATGAAGATGTTCGAAGACAGGTGGATTTGGAGATTAGGTGCTTGGGATTGGCAAGCAAGATCTTCAGATCTAACACTGCTGGATTTTTATTTGTGTGATAGTTTTAACGAAATTATTTGCATCACGCCAATGAATATAAGACAGAAGTTGAAACTCAGGGTTCATCAAGTTTTCTGCAGCCACCATCCGAACGAAATTGGCCAAGATGTACTTCACCGTTCGGAAAGCTATTTGGAACAATATGGTAGAAAATTTAAATTTTTTACTTAACGTAAGTTCAAAACTTATATGGATTTCAGACGTTTAATATTTTATGTAATTTCTAAGTGGAATTCGCTGTAATTATTTATTTTTCATTTTCTGAATTTTGTACTTGCTCAGTGGAAGTTATTTTTTATTCAGTAAAATGCTGAAACTGAAGACCGGATTAAACACGGTTAGGTAAAAGCACCGGAACGGTTAATTATCTCAGTTATTTACCGAGCATTTTTTTGAAAGTTGGTATTCCAACATTGCAAAACATAAAGAATTCAGTGTTGATATTTTGTGCTCGCTAGTATTTCCGGTGTAGCCGGAAATGACCAAAAAATGTGAATTCCAAATGTAACACCCTATATGTTTCTTTATTTTTAGATTCGGAAAAAATAACAAATTCATAATTTTTTATCAGATACTGCTCCTTGTATGGTAAAGATAGGACAAAATTAAAAAATAATTTATGAAAATATAGTTCCCATCTCATGCCTACCTAACAGAGTGGCAAAAATATGTCGGGAAAAATTTTCGCCCATGAACGACTTGATAAGTAACATAAGAAAAGTGTTTTTCAAAGCTCATCTTTGAATACTGTTATATAGTGTAAGATTGCCTAATCTTCAGCTACCTCCACAACTAGTATTGACCCGATGGGGAACGTGGCTCGGTGCGGCAGTTTTTTAAGCTGAAAATTTCAAGGCATCAAAAAAATCATCAACGAAATTGTTCCTTCTCTCTAGTATCAACGACAACATCACTGAGAAAAAAAGAAGTGCATAGAAGTTTCGTTTTCATCGAACAATATTATAGCTTCATTTCTCATTCTATTTTATCTATCTTTGAAGAAACAGTACCAGCCTCTAACCGATTCTGTAGGAATAATTGAAAATTACAAAAATTGATGCCAAAAAGTTAGACACGAAATTGGCAGAATTGTGTTCGGTAAATTGAAAAAGTTTTGACAAAGTAATGAAGATTTTGGAGAAATTCAAAACGTTTTGAATTTTTCAAAGAAAATTTTATCTTGGAAACCAAATTCGCCGAAACGTGCTGCCAAAATTAAAGCATGCTCTTTTCACCTTAGTGAGATGTAGAACGAAGTTTTTCTTTGTATAAATATTTTTCTTGAGCGATGAACATCTTAATTTCTTTTCAGAAAATTTCGAAAATCATTCATTCATTAAATCGTTTTATAACAAAGAATATAATAATCTCAAGTTTGCTGAATAAATTCTTAGTAAAGAGCTCTTGTTGTTATTGTTGAGATTAAAAAACCCTTCAAATCATAATTTATTTTCCAAAATTTTTACATATTCTCGAAGAATCATATATATATATATATATATATATATATATATATATATATATATATATATATATATATATATGTACATGGGTTAAATTCGGGAACCTGAAGTCATATCTTGACCATGGTAAATAAAAATTTGTTCTATTCGTCTAAATTTGTTACCGCCGACTAGGTGGCGTAGAGGATATGATGCTCTTCTCCTGCGCAGAGTTATCTGGATTCAATTGCCTCAAAGTCGGTGCGATTGAGTGTCCACCTTTTGGACACTCCTGTCCAACAGAGATGTGTTGGACATTAAAGATCCCTTCTCGCGACACGAGAGGGGTTCAGCAAAATTCGCGGGTTAGTGAGGTAACAGAATTCCCCGGCGTGTCATTAGCCAAAAGACAGATATAGAGCACGTTAAAGGAAAAACAAACAACAAATTTGTTGCCGTTCAATAGTGCCAACTTTCACACACTTATCAAAAGCTACCTCCGCGAACACGAATCGATAATATGGAATAGCGAAAAAAAATTTAATGGGAATTTGACATCAAGATGTTTGCGTTGAATATCGCTGAATGGACTTTTTTTAGGGGAAAGCCTTCAACAATAGATGCTAAAAAATATTAAGCTGTTTTTCTAGGTCAGCTAAGACAAAACCAAAAAACCCGAAATTCTGATTACAGAAATTCATATCTTTTTATCGGTTGATTTTAGAATAATTTTCTTTAAAAAAATATATATAAGTTTTTTAACAAAAATAAAAAAAATTGTACATATTGCCATTTGAAATTTCAAAGTGCGACGGTCTTGAAGGTATTTTCGGAATTCAGTTCAAATGACACCAAAAGAATCACCGATCAATTATACTACTAATGCCTCATTTCGTGTGAGCCCCCGTATATCCGGAAAAGAGAAATTTCATCAAAAATTAAATTTTGTTAACTGAAAGCAGTGATAAAATGTGTGTTTCGTTAATATATATATATATAATTATTTTTCATTTTTTTTGCTGAAAATAATTCATAATTCAATATTTTATATATAATTTTCAATGAATAAATGAATTTCGTCTAGAAAATCAAGACAGAGTTTTTGATTTGAGGCCGTACATAATACTATTTTATTCAGGGATCAAAAATTAGCTAATGAATTAATGTATTCTCAATCGAAGTAAAAATGAAAAAATAGTATTCATGTAATTTCTTCAATTTCATACGATCGTAAAAAGAATCGCCTTCGAATTTTTCCATAGAATGGCGAAAGAGGACTGAGGAAGTACGTTCGATTCAATTAATTTCGTTCATCAATTCAACCAAAAAAGAGAACACGAAGCCCCAGGTGCTTCTTAATTACACAGATGGCTTTTTAGGGCCTGATAGGCAGTCGAGAGGGAAAAAAATTCAAGGAAACCTAGTTACTAACGCACAATTGTTGAATTCGTTTCGCGAAAGGGCGAGTCAGAATATTCGAGATATCAAAGGCATTCCTTCTCATTCTGAGAAAATAAAAAGGGTCTACTTGCTTATTTCCTTTGGTAGGCATGATTGTCAATTATCAGCTCAAAACAACAATATTGTCATTTTCAGTCTGTAGAAAACCCTAGTGAATTCGCCGGCACAAATTTTCAAACGGTTTGGGGCGTTAATATATGTCGTGCAGCAAGACGGAGCTTCTTCACACAAACATCGTTATGTTATAACGATGTTGAATCCCAACTTGCTTGGAGAATTTGAAAAACAAGAGGAGGAAGCATTCGAACGTGTCACTGAATTTTTGATTTAATATTTGTTAATTAAATATGGAAACGATGTCCCTCAGCTTGGAGCTCGAAATGTTTCCACTTCCGTATAAATCTAACCATACTTACAATCATATAGAACATTGGACCTGGTCATTCTGGCTCTCTCGATCGGAAATAGTGGATATTGTATTATTCAGCATGGTCATTGAAGATATTTTAGAGGACGAAAGAGATTGTGTTTTAACTGACAAGATCCAATACGCGGAAGTATTAACTTTACAATATACATAAGCTGCTGTGGAGGATGAGTATCGTGAAAAGGAAAGTGTAGCAGGTTATATATTGTTTGATTACACAGCTCTACAAAAATTTTTTTTTATTGTTGCCCTGGATATCATCGCAAATTTTATGTGCCCAGATTACGATTATATTCATGAAAGTTCTCAATGCGCTCGTATTTTCATGATTTTTGCATTTCTTATATTTTGAACAATTATAAGCTTGTTAGAAATAAAATTTAATTTTCCAGTCATGATTAGGCTTCTGCGCAATTTTTCGCGCATACAAACATCACCTGATCCCCACTCTCAGACCCCTCGCTCCACAGAACAGCTGAGATCTCAGTTAATTGACAATATTGAAGTACATATACACGTAAATCTGGATAAAGTGTCATGGATTAATATTTTGTTTCAACTACTGAAAGTCCATTCTTATATATTTGTCTTCTAGTCTAAAATATGAGTTCGTCACGAAGAAAGTGTAAATATTGTAGTGATTTATTTTGTTATATTTACGGTGTTTATATACCTATAAAACAAAAAGAAATATCACAGACTTTGTCAAGGAGACTTATGTTGAATATTTTGGTTTCAAAATGGACAAATTAGGTAAACCTTGGGTTCCTAATAAAGTTTGTAAGTCCTGTGTTGAGTCTTTACGGTTGTGGAAAAAGGTGAACGTTCTGGATTAGACTTTGGTATTCCTATGATCTGGATGGAGCCTACGAATCATTTAGATGATTGTTACTTTTGCGTAGTAGATGTTAAAGGTTTTAATCGAAATCAAACGTGGAGATACCCAGACTTACAGTCTACGAAATGTCCGGTTCTACACAGTGAAAATCTCCTCGGCCCTTATATAACATTTCAAAAGTAATTCGCATGCCCTCAGAAACAATGATGTTACCAAACTCACATAAATCGGACTATCTACTAGTGGAAGTGAATGGGAAGGTGAAATATCTACGCCAAAGTTATTTCCTCAAAATGAACTCAGTGATTTAATACGTGATCTCAATTTATCAAAACAAGGATCAGAACTGTTAGCCTAAAGATTGAAAGAAAAAAATTTAATGGCACCAACAGTAACAATTACAACATACAGAACGCGAGAAAAGAGTTATTACAATTTTTAGTGAAAATGAAGGATTAGTGTATTGTAATGATATCGCGAAGCTGCTTATAGACATGGGTTTAAAAGAGTACAAATCTACTGAATGGCGCCTTTTTATTGATAGTTTCAAAAGAAATTTAAAATGCGTCTTATTGCACAATGGAAATAAATTTGCATCAATTCCAATTGCCCATTCAACGAAACTCAAAGAAGAATATGAAAATATAAAATTAGTTTTAGAGAAAATTAAATACTCTGAGCATCAATGGCCGATCTGTGTGGATTTAAAATGGTTAATTTTTACTTGGCCAACAAAGTGGATATACAAAATACCCTTGCTTTATTTGTATGTGTGATAGTAGATCAAAGCAACTTCATTGGGAACAAGATGTTTGGCCTGTAAGAAATTCTTTAACTGTCGGTAAAGCCAACGTAATAAGGAGCCGCTGGTGAGCAGAGACAAAATCATACTTCCACCATTACATATTAAGTTAGGTATGATTAAGCAATTTGTAAAAGCGTTGAACAAAGACGGAAATTGTTTTAATTACATTTGCAGAAAATTTCCGAAGCTTAGTATGGAAAAATTGAAAGGTGGAATATTTGATGGTCCTCAAATACGGCAATTGATGAAAGACTCAGATTTTATCAAAGTTATGACTGTTCTGGAAAGTAAAGCTTGGAAAAGTTTTGTGTTGGTTGTCGAAAATTTCCTAGGTAACCATAAAGCAGCAAATTATGAAGAAATTGTGCAAAATATGCTGACAAACTTTCAGACTTCGATGTATCCGAATTTCTAAGAACATAACTGACATTATAAATATATCTGTTATTTTGTTTCTTGTTTTACGATTTTTGTTATATAAAATGAAAATAAAGATTTAAAAAGAAATCAGAGCAAATCCTACAAAATCATTGTTAGTCACGAATTGTGTGCATAAATAGACCCAAAATCATTTTCATATCTAGGGCAACAAAATCATTGTAGACCAGTGTTATATTTGTAGTCCGAAGGATATTTAATACTTAAATCCTGTCTTTCTGTTTCATTCATTCGTCAGTGAAAGACATGGTATTTCTGTTTCTTTTCTCTTTAACTTTTAGATTGCTGCCGTCCCACAACAAATGAATAAATGAAGAATGAAACAAACAAGAATTCTGATTACACCAGTTGGTTACAACTCACTCACAGACTAGCTGTTACGGATGTATCCATAACCGGAATTTTCCTCAATTTTTCTGTTCTTTTGAATTATATAAAGATTACTTATGTATACGTTAGGGCGATCATAGAAAGCTAGGTGTCTTTTGATTGTTGATTTTATAGCATAATCAATACTGTTCTCTAATTTTTCAGAACTCTCTTTATATTGATTCGAATGAAAAGTATGTAAAAAGGAACTATTTTATTCTTTGAAGCTTGGGTCAATGCAAATGGATATCACTTCGACATTTTTTCATAACATGGCAAATTAAACACAGAAAAAACCTTAGGTGAGTTGTTAGAGATGATAAACAAAATTTCTTTTTGAAAAACTCTCCCCATTTTGTCTTTTTGGTTTTGATTCCTCACGTCGAAAAGTGATTCAAGAAGGAATCTATCTATAGAAGAATCTTTGTCACTGTTTTGTGGCAATTTAAATGGTCTTTCCCAAAAGTGAGCAACGTTTAAATGCAATCGTTAGCACAATATGACAAAGTTCTTTCGATTAAAGTTTTTCTTTCAAGCAAGTGCAAAACAGTTGTCAATTAATTATAGAGTATCGACTTTTTATGGTCGTCTACTGAAACATGCTTGAACGACCAGTTTGACCTATACAAAAATCAGGACAATCTTGACCATATAATTTATATACACCGTTTTTACACCTGTATCAAGTCGATCTTTGGCATTAACCAAAATTGAATATAGATTTTCTAATTGATGCGTTTATTTCATTCAATTCTAATAACTGGCTCAATCTAGTATTTATTAGTAGAATATAACCAAAGCTGTAGTATTTTATTGTATTCCGTACCTGAAGGATGGGATAAATTGAACATAAAGATAATATGTCTTTTTTTTTTGTTGCTATTAATTTACCTATGATGATATTGGCGTACCCGTAATTTGTCGTAATGTTCTTAAGATTCTAATTTCTTAAGTTTTTTTCGTGAAAGGGCAGACGTGAGTAATCTATTCAACTCGTCAAGATAGTTAAAATGCCTTCACTAACAAATTCCTCTTTTTCCTTGATTTTATGATTGGGGTGGTCAAAAGAAAAGCTTTCATCAGAATTTTAACCCTCTTTCACGCCCTCTTATTCCCGATATCTGAAAACGTGATTTTTAGCTTTCATTTTCCAAATCTGATTGCTTAGAAAAAGTCGAAAAATATTCATGAACACTGTTAACCACCTTACAAAACATGTCGAATTTTTTTTATAATTGTGCCTCCGTGAAGGCCTCAAAAAATTTGTTTCTTCAAAAATCTTTTCCCTATGAGTAATGGATGTCTGGAAAGGTCCAGTTGGTTTCTGTTTTTGAAGAGTACTTCTCTGAATTTTTTCAGATTTTTCTTTGTGGTATCTAACCTCCGAAAATGCAAACAACTGGATTTTTTGGCTTTTAGTGCGGAAAACTCAATTTTCCACATTTCTGAGCGTGCGGGAAACAAGGAATATAGTTTTATATTATAACATGCCTCAAGCATTGTATCTAGCTGAGGATTTTTCTATAAACGATTTCTTTAGTGATGATCTTCGAATATTTTCGCCGTTATTCTTACTTTTTAGCCCCTTTTAGTGCAAAAAGTTCAAGTTTCGCATTTCAAAGCTCGCGGAAAATAATGAAAACAGTCTGATACTATGTTATCTTACCACCATAAAAGCCAACTGAAGGTTATTCAACTCCAAAAACATTTTCAGTAATGAGTTTTGGTTAATTTTGCCATTTATCTTATTTTTCCACCAAATTTCCGCTCCTGAAGTTGAGATTATAATCGATAATACGTACTTCCGTTGGGATTTAACTATTTATGAAACCACAGTTGCAAAATGGAACTTTCAACTGAGTGATCAACATGAGGTTGTCTGGGAAACATAAACTTTTAGTGATTATTTGTTTTTTAGGTTATGCTTTCAAATAGCACTCTCAATCAACTTATTATTTTCCCGAAACTTCTTTAAGTTATTTAGTAATGGCGATTGAGAAATGCAGTATCACTTGTCATTTCTTCATCGTCCTCATATTTTTTTGCTGTGTATAGTACCTGTTATACATTACCTCTAGTGTCGTAGTCTCAATACCACTATTAAAAAATAATGCAAGAAGTTGAAACATGTTGAATTCATTATGTATAGAAACTATAAATTGATTCAATTGTCAGTTGTTGCATAAAAATATGAACAACGAGACACAATACGTGTGCAATTATTCACAATAACATCGGTAGCAAAGCAACATTCGAATGCCGATAGTCATAAAATCGAATAAATAAGAGTTTTCGTTCTCACATTCATATGCTCAATTGCTTTCGGTTTCGATTTGGAGTTTGGATGGACAGCACCCTAACAGTAGTAAATAAAAAATTAAAGTTTGAAAGTTGTGCATTGAGTAGTATCCGATTCAAAATATTATACCTCGATATGTCTAATGCGATATACGTAAAACACCTACGCAATTAAGGCTCAGACACGCTGAATCGTGTTGGTTGATGTTTGCAACAAGATGGAGGGAGATTCGAACATCTTACTTAACAGGTACTTTCTTATTCCAAGATGATTGGACCTTATAGTTATTGACGTTAGATTCACACTTTTGAAATTTTTCGCCGTTGCGACTATTTAGTTAAGCACATCTAACCATCTAACGATGCATTTAAGGTACAGAAAAATCTGTAACAGATGAATGCCTGTTAATATTACGAGTTGAATGGTGTGTGCAAAACTAGGTAGTATAATTTGAAAAAATGGACTTTTGTACATTTGACTATACTGCGTATTGCCACATGCTTTGGAAACACCCTGTTTACCGTGCAGCTTCTAAATGCATTGAATTCTGCTATATTTAGAACGAGTTAGAAATAATCCATGTTGAATGATCTCTAGTATTTTCTGATGCCTTCTAAGAGAGCCAAAAGTCGCAAAATTCCGATTGAAAAATTCATATATTCTTTTCAGTTAATTTCAGGTGGCAAAGATATGAGAAAAAATTGGTCAGAATTAAATTTTCTAACATAAAAAAATAGAAACATACATTATGCTATTTGAAAAACAAACATGGCGTTAACTTCCGGTATAACCGGAAGTGCCACAGCAATGAAAATATTTTCGGAACTTAGTTCGAACTAATGTCGCATCTCGCGTGGATCCCTGTATATAGCATTCGACATATAGAGGCATAATATCTTGAATGGAATACTACTCAATGCACTACAATCGAACTTTATTTGTCGTTTCACTACTGTTAGGATCTATTTTGCAATTAAGTTTTTTCAAATAATTAAATCTCAACAGAAGTATATAATGCAAATTATAATCCCAACTACAGGAAGAAAAAAGTTGGTGGAAAAGTAAGATGATTGGCAGAAATAACTAAAGATCGTTAGTACACATTTTTTTGCAGTTAAATAATCTTCAGTTGGCTTTCATGTTTGTAGAGTAACATAGTATACTTTGTATCATTTCAAATGGCCACTCAGTACATCTCACTCTCTCCTACTAAATAAAATGAAAGAAAATATTTGACGTCACACGGCACGTCGAAACTCGGCTCATACAACTCTGTGAGCATAGAATCTCCATTCGTTGTGCTCTTGCGCTTGAATTGGTGCTCGAAAGCAATTTATTACGATCGTAATTGATAGATATTCATTCAAATTTGAGTTTGCGATAATTGAATTGAATTTATTTCATCAGTGTCTTAAGATAATTCAGCATGTCGAAACATTATAGCGAAAAAGAGCACATTCTTATTCTGAAGCTGCTCAACTACTTTCAACGAGAGAACAAAGCAGAACAACCACTTTTACCGTTCAATAATGCATATAATGTAAGTATATATGATTTTAAATGTAAATAACATAATTCTGTAAATTTTAAATGCTCCTACGAACCAAGAATTAAGAGATCGAATAAGGAATTGTACAATGTCCTATTTTATGTCTTGTTATATTGGGTAGTAAGTTAATTTATCTTTTATCGTTATTTTCCTTACTGAAATCATTGTAAATCTACGTAATCTTTAACGAAGTGGATATTAATTTTTGAGGTTATGATATAATAGCAAGCAGAACCATAGAAGGGCATGACGAATAATCTTCTTCTTTCTACGAAATCATGTAGTATGTAGGACATACGTCCGACTGAATTATTTGGAAGAAAATTGATCAAGTTGGCGATGAGTGGCCACTTGAAATGATACAAACTATAATAGACCTAGGTTTCCCGTGAGCACAGAAGCGGCAAAGTTGAGTTTTTGTACTAAAACTGGCTAAAAAGTAAGAAAATATTTAAACATCATCTTTAGTTAGATATCATGTTTGAAGGATATTATAATATTACACTGTTTTCATTGTTTTCCGCATGCACCGCATGTGAGAAATTGAATGTTCCGCACTAGGTGGAATAACAGTTTTTCGCATTTTTGAAGGTGGCGCTCCAAACAGGAAGAAATCTGAAGAATTTCAGAGAGGTACCCTACCACAATAGAAACCAAACGCCGTAGAAACTAGACCTGCCCAGAAATCCATTACGTGTAGGGAAATCAATTTTGAAGAAAAACATTTTCAGGGGCCTTTGCGAGGCCAAAAATTTCCAAAAAAATATCATGATTGGCATGTTTTGTGAAGAGGTTAATAGTGTTCGTGAACTCTTTAACATTTTCAAGCGATCAGAATCCGAGCAAAAAAAATTTGAAAAAACTTGTTTTTCAGTGTTATGGATGGAGGAAGCGAGGAGGGAGTCTGAAATTACTATGAAAGCTTTTATTTTCATCACCCCAATGATGTAATTGAGGAAAAGAAAGATTTTGCGAGAGAGACCATTTCGATTATCTTAACGGGGGGGATACTATTCATGGGTAACTACTATTCAGAAATTGAGTATTTTCAAATTCAATAGTAAACTGTTTTGTTGCGTTGTGGAATGAATTCAAGAATTTCAGTAAAGGATTTCATGGTCTATTAGCTATCCAAATATAAAAAAAATCAACATATCTTTCAGTGAAGAGAGTTTTTGATTGAAACATTACATGGAGATAGAAAGTTTATTTTCAAGATTGGTCATGAAGATTTGCATGAAGAAGAAGAAATAGAAGAACCCATTGTTGTTGGAAAATTCCATTATTGAATATGAAATAACTTCAAACAAACTTCTACCAACAACGCCTTTTCTGATCAGATTTGAAGGACAATGTTGTAAGTGGTTGTTATAATATTATTAATTTATTTATTATACATTGATTGTTTTCAGCTTTGATGTTAGTTGGAGAGCATTTTTGAATAAGTAACATTCGGTTAAATTTGCTGATTTTTCTTTAGGATGTTTGTCGAAATTTGAGGTGGATGCATTATTACAAGAAACAATTGGCCTCATCGGACAACCTTCTTTGAGTATTTTCGGAAAAGCTGAAAGTACATAAACCGTAGGGTTCTTCATTGTAAGAGGGAATTTGTTTTCAGGGAGTATATTCGAAAAGTTTTTAATAGCTTCTTCAACCGGTTTTTCAAATTTTATAGTTGTTTCGACTTTAAATTCAATTTTCTAATAGATTTTCGGTTGCATCCATATAAAGTGATTTGCTCAAAATTATAAATTATATTGTCTAATCTAATGAACTTTAGGTCGATTCGAGTGTAAAATTTTGAAAAAATTAAATATAGCTGTAATATATATATCCTCGAATTTATATCGCCATCAGATGAAGCGTCAAATTTCAGATGGAATTGTATAATTTTACCCATCTCTTATAGATGATTTCGCAAGAACTAACAGAGAATGCTTTGAAATATTTGAATCAAGTAGTAGCAGCTAACAGAAATGTTCGAGGATAGATGGTGGAGTAATCAACGACCAAATTTATGGCCTCCGCGTTCTCCGGACCTGACGCCCCTTGACTTTTATTTATGGGGCAAAATCAAGAGTGAAGTATATCTCATTCCTGTAAGAAGATCCACATTTCATTGAGAAGTGAAGAAGAGTTACTAGAGCGCATTCATAATGCTTTTCGTAATATTGATCCTGAGGAAACTAGGAGGGAACTCATCATGTTCGTATACGAGCTGTCAAGTGTATCGAGCAAAATGGGGCCCATTTTTCTCCTATGATGTTGGCTATCATTTATTCGTATTAATGTAATTATCTTCGATGATTGGTTTTCGCTTAGTTCCTACAATTTTTATTTATCCGAATTGTAGAAAATTGCTTCTTATGCTTCGAAATTTTATTTTACTCATAGATGGTAAATTTGGAAATTGGTTATTGAATTGCCTGCAATTTCTACCCACTACTTTTTGACATTCTAAAATGAATTGAAAAAGGATTAAATATATTTTCGTTTGAATAACCTTTGGTTCTACTCCAAATATGTTGTATTTTTTTGGATATTTTCAATCTGAAATAACGACAATTCTTGTTGAAATATGAAATTCGAATGAATGAAGTGACAAGTACATTAATTTTAGGCACCTGTCAGGTGAGCGTAGCCAGTTCGGCTATTTGCTTCAAATATTTCAAAGCATTCTCTGTTAGTTCTTGTGAAATCATCAAAATTCAATATTTTCCCAAATTATTTCGGAACTATAAGAGATTGGTATAGTACATGCTGATACAATTCCATCTGAAATTTGACGCTTCATCTGATGGCGATATAAAAATTGGCACGTGCAATTTGAAAAAATTGAGTTATTGCTGTTTGAAGGAGGCCAAATTAAAAAAATCATACAAAACAATGCTATAAACATTTGACATGTGTTGATTGCTTAGAGAATTCCTTGATCCTTCTTCTATCCTCCCAAGCAAAAATTGTGTCTGGAGTTCAAAAGATCCATGAGCTACAATTTTTTTAAATGTTCCTCAAAAATCGAGTTTATAACAAAAATAATTAAATCTGTCAAACGTTTTGACAGATGAGTGCCAACAACTTGGGTATTTTGTGCCTTGCTCAAATGTCGGTTCTAGATGAATAATAAAAAGGTAGATTGCCATTAGAAATAACAATATGGCCGTATAAAATTTCAGCTATAAAATTTCAGCTTGATATTGTAATTGAAACTCATTATATAGGTCAAGCTGGTTGTTCCATCAAAATCACAGTAGATGAGCAGGAAAAATGAAAATTCATAATAAATTAACAACTTGATCAGAACATTGAATAAATGAAAATCAATTCTAAGATTTCATAAGAAAACCCAAATTTCAAATTCAGGTAACAAAAGCAAGAGTATTCATTAGAATTCGTAGAAATTTCATCAACTCTCAAATATAATCTACCTATAATCAGGTTGATTTTCGTTTGTCTCCACTTTTTCATCTGTCTCTTAGGAATTATGACATAGTAATATCTTAATTTTTTAGTATCTCGAAATGAGATAACATATGTAAAACATATTATTATTCATTATATTCTGTGAAACTTAAGCTAGTTTTTCTTATTCAATTGTTTGATTATTTTCCTTTCATCTACGTATACTGAAACACCTTAGAGCAAAATAATAATATGAAGCAGCAGGCTCATTTAGTTCCTGGTTTCTCATTCGCAAAACATCATATTTTCCATGAATATCTATGAGAAATAAATTCAATTTTAATTCTCATATCAAACAATGACAAATATAAGGACCTTACTTTGCAGAATACAAACGGCAGTATAGATTCTTACCACAGTTAAATTCTTGTACCCCCCACAAATGAGCGGCTTACCTGAAAAAAGAAAAATCTATTACTTAACAAGTTTTTAACAACGGAAGTGCCAATAAAAATTGCCATTAAAGAATTAAATGATTGTCTTTATACCAAGGTCTATTAAAGTATTAAATGAATAATTATATAGAGTTTGAGTTTGAGATTATTACATGCATTCTGCACGTGAATATCTTGCGGCATTTCAAACACTTATATCAAATAACAAGTAATCTGCAAACATCCTACATGGTAATAAAAACTATCCACAGTCTATTATATCATATTTCGACTTATTCTTGTTATCTATAAAGGAATGGTAAATTTCAATTCAATGAAAGGCATTCCTTGCTGAAGATATCAATAGGTATTTAACAACTCAGGGTGTATCAGGTTCCCAAATTCTAATATGATAAAGTTATAGATTATTGGTAAAGACGTAGAGTAATAAAAGCTCATTAAGTATGCAAATCCCTTAGAAATATGGAACGTGGACAAATTCAAAAATAATTGTAGTTTCTATGATTTTGTATTGGAGCAGGCACCAATAGCAGGATCTTTGATAAAAACCCCCGTAGAAATCTCCAGGAATAACCCAACTACCTGACTACGGCCTTCTTTGTATTTGTTGTAAGTTGCGAATATTGCTGTCCTCATTTTCAATGAGTCTACACCATACGTCTGAAATCGGTAGTCAGTAACGTAGACGAATATGTGTTTTAGTATTTAAAAACGATAGTAATTTAGTGTAAGTATATTGATAAATACGTTTACAAATAAAATTATTTCATGAATATTATGCATACTCCATTTAATTCTATACGTTAAAATATATACTAATTAAATACTGTTTATGATGTTTTTGATAACGTTTAATTCCATTGGCACGTGCAATTTGAAAACATTGAGTTATTGCTGTTTGAAAAAGGCCCAAATTGAAAAAATCATACAAAACAACGCATTGAACATTGGACATGTATAGATTGCTTAAAAAATTCCTTGATCTTTCTTCTATCCACCCAAGCGAAATTTGTGTCTGTAGTGAAGAATTTCTACGAACTACAATTTTTTTAAATGTTCCTCAAAAATCGAGTTTATAACAAAAATAATTAAATCTGTCAAAAGTGTTGACAGATAAGTGCCATTAACTTGGGTATTTTATGCCTTGTTCAAATGTCGGTTCTAAATGTATAATAAAAAAGATAGAGTGCCATTTGAAATAACAAAGTGATGACCCACTTCCGGTATAATCGGAAATGGTATCACTTTGAAAATATTTCACTCCTATTCGAAATCGCTAGTTATGGCCGCGTATAAAATTTCAGCTTGATATTGTAATTGGAACTTAAAAAGTTTTTTACGGACGGTCCTGGTAGATATCCCTGTATATCTATATAATAATTATCTTTCTTGTGGTTTGGAGAATATACTTAATAATACTCTCTAACACTTATCCGAGTGGACATTTGTCTCAACATACCTGGCGGGCGGTGGTACCTGTGTACACTGAGTAATCGAAACTGTTTTGTTAATTGTAAATCTTTCATGTTAGGAACCACTTATCATATTAACATCTATAATAATCTCAAATTCAGGTTATTGCGTGAGATGAAAATGGTTCCGATATCAGTTAACTAAGTGCTTGTGAGTTTTTGAGGATAAGGAGATGAAACCCACCTGAATTACTAATGTTATACCCAGGCATCCCGAATTATAATATGTAAGATCAATGGCACGCAAATGAACATCCTGTCAACAACTGTTTTCACTGATGGCTTGCTCAAACATACAACCACACAGTCCATGCATAATTTGCAGATAGATAAGGGAATCGTTAAATTGTTCGAAAAAAAGTCTAATATACCAATGTTTTTGGTGGAGTGGATCAGACATGCGTTGGAAGATATCGACTTATGGTCGCTATACTCTTGAAAGTCATTAAATTTTGCCACTCTTGTAATTGTAAAAAAGATTTTATCATTAAGTCTCTAATGCCCTTCATAAGCAGGGAAGCTTAGTGAAATTGAAAAATACGATTTTTTGCGTATTAAGGAAGAACTAAAGCTCGTAGACGAAGAGTCGAATTATAAAGTTATTACACACACCAAAAAAATTGTCACATCACCTGGTATTCTGAGTTCCACAATCGATTAAGCAGCTCGATCGCAGTTTCTTTGTCAACATATGTTTTTGGACATGTGAGGGGAAAAAATATTATCTATGTAGTAGCATTTGTTTCCATATGATCTAAAACACATCTGAAACAAGAATGATTTTATTTGACTATCAGTACTCATTCAATTTCTCTTCAGTTTTCACGCTAAATTAATGCAAGTTTTCTGTGTTTCTTGTTGATTTTCGAATATTTGAATTTATTGTAATGGCTGCTGAACATTCTGGACGCTATTTGAGTGATCATGAAGTGGTAAGAAATGTAACACTTTTAGAGGAGGGGTAAAGCCAACGTTACGTGGCTAACTTGTTGAATGTCAACCAAAGCACTATTTCAAGAACAATTAATCGGTACCACGAAACAGGGGAATATGGAAGAAGGGCGGACAGGGAAGAAATCGGATAACAACACCAGTTGATGATCGTCGGCTTCGTTTAACTGCACTAAGAGTTCAGCACTGTACGGCTTGAATGCTACAAAATGAACTTTCTCTTTCCAGAAATGTGCACATTTCATTGCAAACTGTTAGGAACAGGCTCAGAGAAGATGATATCAGACCAAGGGTGGCTTCTACCGACCCGCGTCTCACCAAAGAGCATCGAGTTGCAAGACTTCAGTTTACGAGGAAACATGCAGATTGGGGTATTCCAGAATGGTCGAATGTTCTCTTCTCTGACAAGTCCAGGTTCTGTCTAGTATCAAATGATAGACGCATGCCTGTATACATAAAACCTGGGGAACGGTATCAGCAATGCAATATCCGGCAAACCGAAAACTTAAGAGGGGGCTCAGTAATGGTGTGGGGAGGCATTTCTTTCCATGCTCGAACTGAGTTAGTCCTAGTGAATGATGGAAGAATGACAGCGGCCAGATATTTCGCAGATATTCTTGAACTCCATGTTGTACACTTTGGCCCATTGATTGGAGAAAACTTCATTTATATTCATGATAATGCTCGGCCTCGTACAGCTAGAGTAGTTACAGAATTTCTGCAAGATGCCGAAATTGATATTTTAGATGGCCAGCCAGAAGTCCTGATTTGAATCCCATGGATCATGTTTGGGACAACATGGGGTGTCAAATTCAGCAACGTAAAATGCCTTGTAGAACTAGATGGTAGTTGACTGGTCTCTTCGCGAATGTTTGAAGATGGTAGAATTTTTTAATTTTTCATTAACTCAAAAATTGTTGATATTTTCCATCAAAAACTCATCTTTTTTGAATGATATCTTTTTATTTTACACTTCTGAAAGTTACCAAGCGACTCTTAAATGACCAACCTAAAAGTTTATATAGTATTGTCGTAAAAGTAGGGTGGAGCGACAATTTTTGTGGGGAGTGTATTTAAATGGTAAAATGATCTATCGATTCGAATTTACGTTTCTTATCGATCAATGCATAACATTTCGAGATATCTTGTGAAAGATCGACATATTTCGATTTTGTAGTATTACTTGCAAATTAATAGTCCACGAGAAACGAGAGTGAACTCAAAGTTTTTCTAAAGAATTTTACTATCAGAGTAAGAAAGAATAGTTACAAATCCAGCAATTTTCAGAGTTTATGATGTTATTAGCAAAAAAAATGGGGCAAATATGTAGGTGCTCAATATTGATTGATACATTTATTTCATTTGTAGCTATATCGAAAACTAGTGTTAGTATAACAATATAAAATGAATAAATATCTCTGTACGGATGTAGGTGTTAGTATTTGCTATCATCCATCATAGAACAATATGAAACTAAGATTGATATGTGTCAATGGGTCTTTATTAACTTTGAAAGAACCAGATAGTATGTCTACTGTTCAAAAGCTATTGAAAGGAAGATAGTCATTATTTGAATACATCAAAGATTTGAGGTTTACATAAAACGTGAAAAATAGGGTTACTGCTCCTGAATATATGTGTGATAGCTGATTTGATCCGGAATAATGAAACGAAAAAGGTATTTAGTTTTATGTCAATATCTCAGAAACCATAATTATATAAATAATCAAAATAAAAATTCCTTAAAGAGGAGGAAATGATAAAAACTCTCGGAATTCTGTCTTCATTATCTATAATTTTAATTCAACGCAGAAGATAGGATTTCGGGCAACAATTTTACGTTGCGCGCCCAGCGTAAAATTTGCTGAATAATTTTTTAATTTAAGTTTGAAATTCTGAAGAAATTATGGTATATTCGGAAAACGGAAATTTATTGCCGTTGTAAATTTACAAATTAATTAATTTTATTAATTAGCTAAATATTCATTAATCTGAACGATTGTTAATAGACACAATTTTTATGACCGTGCATCTCTATTGAAAACCAAAAACATATTTGAATGAAAGGGGTAACAATTTGTGGCTTCGTGGAAAACTAAAAATCGTCAAACTGTTTGAAAAATTGATATTGAGTTGCATTTTTATAGGTAAAGAATTCTTCAAAGTGTTTAGAATATACTATAATTTCATCAAAATTTAAAATAATTATTCAATATTCTAAAAAATTATTCAATGTAACATACTTTATTCTGATGCTGGGTGGGCAACTTCGAATTGACGTGCAAAAGCCTATTTCCAGCGTTAAATTGATTGAAATTTGAAATAATATTTATAGAGTTCTGGGTGTTTTCTTTTAGAAAATTCCCTCTCTAAGAAATTTTTACATAATTTTTAAATATGAATGATTTCTTAGATATTGGCTAAAGACTGAAAACCTTCCTTTCCTCATATTCATAACTTTGTTTAATATACGCTTCGAGCTAAGTACTATCACTATTGTTCACCATTTTGAATTACATTATCTATGATTTATCATTGAAAAATGATTTGAAATATCAACTTACTCTATTTACTTGGAGTTTTATGTACACGGTTGCTGTGTAGAATTTTAAAATTATCAATATTTGTTAAAGGAGAACCACTTTGGATTCAATAGTGAATTATGTTCATTTTGATGATTGAAATTTGATGTTTTTAATATTCAATTTTAACCTATAAGCTTTAAATTTGTTTGAATTCTAGACAGCATTTTTAGCTGAAATTGTTTTCACTCATTTTTATCGCTGAAAACCCTATCAAGAATTCAAATTAAATCAACATGGTCACTTTTTAAAAATATTGTTGAATTGATAATTCCAACAACATTGCCTAAAAAGTAGGCAAGTCGACTACCTAGAATCAACTAGAATTATTAAATTAACGACAACTCACAGATAATGAACGAGTACACTAATTTGTGTGAATCCCAAATCATTGATGTATTCACATGATAATTCCTGTTCAATAGTTTAACAATTGTATACCTACCATGTGGTTTCTTCGAATTCGAAAAGGATTTATAATCGGCGAATATTAAATTTTATGGAATATCAAGAAAAATGTTTTACCCAAGCAATTTTCTCGGACAAAGAAAAATCTGTACCATTTCCTGAAAATCGGCGAAAAAATTTTATGGAATATCCAGAAAAATGTTTTACCTAAGCAATATTTCACAATTTTTTTAGCGTTCTCAGTTACCCAGCTGTATTTCACAAACATCGAATTAGGACCAGTTAAATCTGTATGATGAAAACATTTCATGGATTCTTAAACGTATTGTCTATTCCCTCAGTCAGAGCCTTGAACAAAACGTTAATCCCTTAAAACCGTGAAATAGTACTGGCTATTATGCAGATCCAGTTAGTAAACGATCTTCAATTATGGTAATCCTATTGCATTAATTTAAAACAATTATGCGCTTATCAACTGAATAGAAATTGATTGAAGATTTCAACGCCTACTGAAGAATTTCAGAAATATATTTTATTGTGGCGATTAATAATTAAGAAAGGTTGAATTGATAATGAGGGTTATAAGAGAGATTTATGAAATTATTCTTGATTCCTGAGATACTCAGCACCTTATCTATCTGTTCTTCTGGTTTATATCTTATCGCGCTTTAAACAATATTAGAACGTGACCCATTTTGACGGGATGGTTCTTAAGTGGTTTTTAGAATGAAGTTTATTTTAATATAGGTACAAAGAGTATGTTGCCTTGTTTAAGAAGAACCAAGTTTGAGAAAAATGTAGGATAAATAAGTAGATATAGAATTGTTTTGTAAATGACTAACAATAAAAAATTGGTTTTAACCTATCACAAACAAACGACCCATTCATGCTGAAGACATAGTATCATTATTGTGGAACTTGAATTTTATCGGAAATTCTTGGAAAAAGATATGAACATATCAACAAATAGAAAACTGCAGGGGGCATTCAACGATCTCGCCTTATATAATATATAGAAATCTCGCTATTCAATTCAGGTTAGGTTAGAATTTTCAGATCTTTATGGGTAAAATTAATGAGAATTAAATTTAAACTGAATTTTTGTCTATGTGGACGTAGTGTTTTAATAATAATAATAATAATAATAGCATTCTATTGGCATCTTGTACAGAAATAATAACTATAACTATCAATTACATTAAAATTCTTAAACTTATTATGAGTGAGTGTTACTGTACATTGAGAGATACCAAAAGGTAGGATACAGCATAGCTGATCAATCCAACCTGAATAAAATAGAAACAAAATCTAGACAAGTGTATCCACAATTGTACAGAAACATCGTTATGTAAGAGATATTTATCACTAATCTTACCAACTATTCATCTTGAAAAACAATTAAACACTAAAATTAATCAAAATTAATTCATGCACTCCATATATAAAAGATCTTTCCTTCTTGGTGAAAAAAAATTAGGAAACAAGGAAATACTACACCTCACTTAACTGACTCTCAAAAAGCCAATGCCTCACCATCCTCTTAAATGCATCCAAACTCAAACCTAAAAGACTACTCGGTATTTTATTGATTTCATCTACAGTTATATAAGAAAACAACGCTGAAACATGGAAGCACGATAGCGCGGTATGGCAAGTTTATGTCTGAACCTGACGTTGATGCTATGAACATCTGTTCTATATTTGATTCGTCGGTGCAGATAGGAGGGTTTCTTCTCATTCAAAATCATGTAAAACAGACTCAGCACATGCAGCCTTCTTCGAATCGCCATATTCAACCAACCCAATTGCTGCAGCCTGCAGGACGTGCGATCTGTGCGTCTAAGGTTGAAAACAATT
This sequence comes from Cryptolaemus montrouzieri, assembly GCA_013387265.2. NCBI lineage: Eukaryota > Metazoa > Arthropoda > Insecta > Coleoptera > Coccinellidae > Cryptolaemus > Cryptolaemus montrouzieri. The sequence goes on along the minus strand of JABFTP020000185.1, from coordinate 45,402,287 downwards.
CGAACACACCAGTTTTGAATTTTCTGAACTCGAGCCACATTCTGTTTCGTCAGACATGGGCCATATACGGTATCGCAATAATTGAGGTGAGACAACACCAGCGCTTCACAAAGCATTTTTCTTTGTCGAATATTCAGAAAGTCTTTGCATCCATAAATCAATTTGATATTCACGAAAGCTCTTTTAAGTAGCAAGTTTATGTGAGAATCAAACCTCAAAGCGCTATCCATAATCAAACTCAAATTACGACACTCGCTAGTCAGAGGAAGAACTGCTCCATTCACAGATATCTTAATTAGATCTTTACATGCCTCTGTCATGACCTTCCTTTCAAATATCATGACTACAAATTTTGAAGGGTTAATGCTTAGACACACACTCTCAGACAACTTAAAGATGTTATCCAAATCTATATTAATTTTTTCTAGAGCTTCATCAAGTGAGTCGCGCGAAGACTGTAAATAGAGCTGTGAGTCGTCAGCGTATAAATGAGCCGAGCAGAAAATTGAACAACACATGAGCTGAAAGATATAGATAATAACAAATATCGGTCTGAGAATGGATCCCTGCGGACCTCCACATGGGACCTCTATAGGATCAGACTTAATTTTTCTGTACAAAACTCTTTGTGTTCTGCCAGTCAAATAGTTTTCAAACAACAAAACCGTATTTTCAGTGAAACCAATATAATGACAGATTGCCAACAAAAAATCATGATTAATTTCATCGAATGCCTTCGAATAATCCAGTAGGACGAGCAACAAAAATTCATTATCGTCTACAGCCTTTATGATGTCATCCACCACTGCGAGCAGGGCAGTGGTACAGCTATGACCCCCCTGAAATCCGACCGGATATCAGGCAAAATACTCTCCGACTCCAAATACGCAAATACTTGGACAGCGTCAATTTTTTCAAAAATTTTAGACAATACACAATATACGTATAGGTCGGAGATCCTTGTACTCTTTAGGATCGCGTACTTTTGGAATCGGAATGACATGAGCCATTTTCCACGACCTTGGATAAACTGACTTCTCGATACAATAATTTATCATGTGACATATGAACTTCAGGATAAAAGGTGAACACAACAAAAGCATCTTGACACTTATACCATCTGAATCCACCGAGGTAGACTTAATGGAAGTTGAAACATCATAAACCTGACTTTCAGTAACCATTGACACTTGAAATGATATAGAATCCCTCAGCTTACCATTACAGTACTTATTCAAAAGTTCCAAGCTTGGAACAGGATTGTCAGCAAAAACACTGGAAAAATATTTACTCATTTCATTCACGTCACTGATCGGTTCAGGAATTAAACCCTTCGGTCGCACTCCTATTGAGAACTGTCGTAAATGTTTCCATATACGATTCGTATTTGCCCCAGTTTTAAAACGAAGATAACCACGATTTTCATTTATATATATATATATATATATATATATATATATATATATATATATATATATATATATATCAAGCTGATCCAAGCTTGGAGCAGGATTGTCAGCAAAACATTGGAAAAATATTTACTCATTTACTCAGATAACCACGCTTTTCATTTCTGATGGCTGTATTATAGAAATTTCGCAACTATATATATATATATATATATATATATATATATATATATATATATATATATATATATATATATATATATATATATATATATATATATATATATATATATATATATATATATATATATATATATATATATATATATATATATATATATATATATATATCAGTTAAATGTTGATAAATTCTTCCAGTTTCTCGACCGTTGATACCGGTATAGACCATTCGTTGGTTGTCAACGTTGACGACGTTTCAGCGGAATCGCACCAGCCATCTTCAAGTCGGAGATCCTTCTTCAACTGTAGCGTATCTATGTTGCGTGATAGCTTTATACTTCCGCGATCTAAAGTTGTATCGTGGCGCGGTCCCATTGGTAGGCTGTTCGACTCGCGGACTGTGTGTATTCGTCGCTGCTCGTACTGTTATCTCATTTGTGTCGTCCTGTTTCTGTGTTCCCGGTGGCGAATGTTTTAATACTGTCTTTCAAGTCGCTGGTAAATTTATGGCTTCTCTCGTTTGTACATAGTTGTATGTTTTTCTATTTCGATGGCTTCTCTTATTTTTCCTTCTTCGTAGTTGTTTTATGTTGGCTACCTCTTTTGTGTTTCGGTGGTTGAGTTTGTGACCTGTTGAGCTCGAGTGTTGAAAGATTGCTGATGAAGGTGCTTGTCGTTTTTCTGAATTCTTATGTTCTCGTATCCGAACTTCTATTCTTCTATTTGTTTTCACAATGTAGACGCGATCACAGCCCGTGCACGCCACGATACAACTTTAGATCGCGGAATATAAAGCTACCACGCAACATAGATACGCTACAATTGAAGAAGAATCTCCGACTTGAAGATGGCTGGTGCGATCCAGCCGAAACGTCGTCAACGACAAAATATATATATATATATATATATATATATATATATATATATATATATATATATATATATATATATATATATATATATATATATATATATATATATATATATATATATATATATATATATATATATTATTGTGTCTGGAACTTCGCGACTTACTTTTTCAATATATTCAACAGGAACAGAAATACGAACCGAGTACGCAACTGACACATGGTATACATTGATGATTTCTCGTATATATCTGAGAAAATAATCTAACGGTCGATATAAAAGTAAAACAAATCGATAAATTTTTGCAGTAGCTACAACTTCATAAATCGATAATTTTCACTGCCGCATAATGTTTTCATTTCTATTGGTGAAAAATCGGATAAGATAAGTTGAAGAACTGTCAAAAATAAACAATTTCTTTCTTGAAAAATTTGTTCGATACTCTCTTTCATCTTCTATTGAGGTGATTGAGGAGCCCTTATGTTTATTAATTGAATTAACAAATATGTGAAACCGACGAATGAATAGCAATTTAGATGCATCAGAGAACACCCTCAATGATCAATCCGAAAATGTCCACCATAATTTTTCAGAAAAGTTGACCGCCTGAACGTTCAGCTAGATTTCGATCACGCTGAATAATTAAAAACAATACATCACATTGTAAAATTTAACCATTATAAACGAGCGCTATCCGCATCCATTAGAATTAATTTCGAAGTATAGAATAGTAATACGTATGAACCCGGATAACAAAAGGTCTTTTCAGTTCGCAATTCCGCTTTAATAAGTTGGCATTTCACAATCGATATTCGGATGATTGTGTGGCGACCGTTGAAATCATATACACGAGTAGGTAATTCAACAAGCTCAATACATAGCAAATGATTGTTGTAAATTTAACGACTTGATCGAGAAATATTGTTCAATAATTCGAACATTATCGTATAACTGGTTAGGAGCTGATACATCAGATAAATCGGTTGATGGATGATAGATGGCGCTACTAATGAAAAATCCATATGATTTGCGAACAACCTTTGAACCTTTCGTACGAACGCCATGATCTTTTTATAATAGTAGTGTTTTTAGAGATGTTTTTGTAACTTTTAAGAAGAAGTGAATAATCTGAATTTAGCTAGTAAATTGAACAATGATCCTTAATAGAAAGGAAATAGCGATTCAACGAATAATATTTGGACTCTGCCTAACCTTAATAGTCGAAATAGTGATTACTGAATGAGGAAATGAATCATTAAATACATTTTAAGAGTTCCGTGTCTATATGTTTTTCTGAAAAGATTTTTTTCTCTGTTACAGATCTATATCTGTGTACCTATGTACTAGGTTGAAATTAATATTCATTACAAGAATTGGTAATATCTTGGAGCTATGAAAAAATTGAACTATCAAAAAATGAAACTTCTGAGCCACTGTTTCGTAAGATAGGTTGCATGTGCGGGATATTCTGAGTCAGAGTCTATAGGGTGGATTTTTTTTTTCTCTATTCAAAATAGTATCTTTATGAATATTTAATATCACACAGAGTCCAAACATAACGAAAGTTTGTATTCCAACGAAAATATTTTCCACCTCCTCTTTGTCAAGAAAGACTGATTGTAGCGGAAAAAGCTGAGACACATCAATTTTCCATTGGAGAGGACCCAATTTCTGAGTTGCTTCGAAGCTTATGAAATCAACCGCCTACCCTCAGCAAAGGTTCCAAAGTTGAAATTCAATATTGGGAAAGTAGATCGAGTGACATATTTATATCTATTTCTGAGTCTATATCTATATCCATTCAATGATACAATTCTAATTCTCTATCATTCTCAAGTGACAATTATTGTCCTCTAAATGTTCTCATCACAACCATCCGATGATTATGAATCTGTTCCACATTTGTTTCTCATTTTTGCAATATTTTTAGAGTTGTTGTTTTTCAGACAAACGTTGAAAATGGATTAATCAACTGATGAGCAGGTCGAAATTCTTTCAATTTATTATCAGAATAATAATTGTACCAGAGAAAAGGCAAGGATTTTTATTGTGAACCATTAAGGACAACATGTAGGGCACCAGTATGTTTTATATTTGATGAATAAATTTTTAACTGCGGGTTCGGTGGTCTGTATGGAACGAAGCAATTGAAGTGGTATTTTTGCGCGACCAAACACTACTTCCATCAGATAATTAGCACGTGTGTCTGATGAATCAGCTTAAGTAGTCCACAGGATCACATATCACCAATTTCACCCTCATAAAGTGAAACAAGTTCATGAAATGAATGACGACGATCCAGATCGCCGCTTGCAATTTAGTGAAATCTTAAGTGAAAATATTAACAATGAACCACATATTGTGAATAATACCTGTTTTCATACAAGAGTACCTTTATTCTCAATGGTGAAGTGAGTAGCATAATTGTAGATATTCCCAGAGCTACGGAAAAGAATCGTCACCGAATGCAGCTTTTTGACACCTGAAGTTCTTTAAAATGTTAGAAGAGATTTCGAGAATCGTTTGTATTATTCTATGGAGGTAGAAGAAGGTCATTTTGAGCATTTAATTTCATTTTGGCATTGTCAAATTTTCTTTGAAATACAAACTTTCTTTGTGTTTGAACTGTTTGTATGGTATTGAATGCTCATAAATTAATTATTTTTGAAATAGAGAATTGAAATACCTATTATCAATTTCGAATTTGGTGCTCCTGACAGTAGGGGGTTTTTTCACATGCTCCAAGCCAACTTGGAAACTGGTCGTCCTCCAATCAAAAATTGACGTATAGCCGACTAAAAGAAGAGGTGAAAAATTTTCGTTGTAATGAAAATTTTCATTGTTTTGACTTCCAATGTGATATTGAAAGTTCATGAAGGTACTATTTTTGAATAGAGAATTAAAATACTTTCAAAAGATATGTCACTCGACCCACTTTCCGTATATATATATATATATATATATATATATATATATATATATATATATATATATATATATATATATATATATATATATATATGTGGCTCGTACACTCTTGAAGATTTCATTTTGTTCGAACACTATTGTATTTAAAAAGTAAGAATCTACTTCAAATTATTTCGCAGTAAACAGGATGTCCCAATTTTCTATACAAAATTCTTTTCAATTTTTTTGTTCAAGATTCAGGAGCGGCCTAAACTCGACTATGATGTCTTCAAGTAATAAATTATTTTGGTGAGTAGTTTCGTCACAATATTTTTTTTCCGTAAAAATTCATGACAAAAGGCTCTCACATCATCGCATGCTCCTTCGGCCAGAGAGGATAAATACTCTTTTCTTATTGCCCAAGGATAGCTTTACTGATGAATTGAAATGGATTATCCTCATTTTATACAGGAGTGACTGAAAAAAATTATTGGATATTGTAATTTAAAAAAAATCATATCTTAATTTTGGAATTAAATGGAACAAACACGCTGTATTTTATTATTCATGTCAACGCATAAAATATTGTGCTATATTTTGGCAGAAGTAACCTTATCTTTATCTTCGGTCATTTTCGAAATATTCGATTATTTGTAAAAAATTTTGATGAAACTTCTACAAAACGTATCAAACTCATGAACATGCATCATTATTCGCACAGAACTTTTTTTTTCTGTAATGATTCAAGTAGTGAAAAAAGAAACCTAAACAAGATAATTCTTTTAACGAATGATTAAAACCAGATGATCAAAACGTAAATCGAGGTATGTGTTGAAATTTTTTTTTTATTTGTGCCTTCTGTCAGGTGTCCGGACATATCATATTCTGCATTTTACATGGTGAACTTATCAGTGTTTCGTTAAAGTGAGGTTTGAACCCAATTTACTCAATTGACTGCCATGAAGTTCTCCAAAGAAGAGAAGTGATAGACATTCTTTGTTGGCACGTAGAGTTTATACACAAAGGTTTCCTGATGAGAGGCATCCTGTTGCGAGATACTTTGAAAAACTTCTAATTAGATTTATCAAAACGGGTAATATAGCTTACTAAAAAACATGAAAAACCAAAAACTGCTACAGCTGAAGACAACCAGATATCAGTTTTGTTGACAGTGACAGAGGACACATATAAAAGCCAAAGAGAGATTTCTTAGTTAACAGATATAAGTAAAACTTCCGTCCAGAGAATCTTGAAAGTGAATAAATTTCATGCATATCATGTACAGCTGCACCAGGAGGAACTGAACAATCAGACTATGAAAATCAAATCAATTTTTGCAATTGGGCAAGTGACAAAATAGCGGAAAATCCAAATATGTTTAGCAGAGTTCTTTTCTCGGACGAGGCAACTTTCCACAAGAATGGGCTTGTTGACGAGCACAACTTTCATTATTACGTCACGGAAAATCCACACCTCATGAGACAAATAGATCACCAGGATCGTTGGTCCTTGAATGTATAGGCTGCTATAGTAAATGGATATCTAATTGGGCCGCACATTTTCGACGCGCACCTCAATTGTAGAATGTATTTAGATTTTCTGCAAAATCATCTATCTATCTTGCCGGTGTACCAGAGCATATAAGACAAGATTGGTGGTTTCAATAGGATGGAGCACCGGCATTACTCACACCAGGTTAGGGAGCATTCGAATCATGTATTTCCGAACAAATGGATAGGACGTGCTGGTCCTGTTAGATGGCCAGCTTGGTCTCCGGACCTTACAAGTCTAGATTTTGTCTTGTGGCGTTATATTAAGGGCATCGTTCACCAGATTCCTTCCACAACCCAATTGAAAATGAGACAGAGAATAGTCGACGCCTTTCAGTCAGTTAATCCGCAAATATTGTCGAGAGTTCAACGGTCTTTCTTCAGAAGGATAGAGTTGTGTCCACAAAGAAACAGGCCACATTTCAAACGCTTATTAAAATATTTCAACACCTTGTAGATCATCTCACCAAAGACCAATCTATTACGTATTTCATACACGACTACCTTAAAATATCTCCATTTCTCTTATCAAGTATAATGATACGTACTAATAAACTCTTCTTTCGCAAACTCTGATTTTATTTTTTTTGTTTTTTTTTTTTCGCAAATGGCCGATAATAAAGATAAGATTACTTCTGAAAAAATATGGCACAATAATTTATGCGTTGACATGAATAATAAAATACAGGATGTTCCATTTCAAAAATCAAGATATACTTTTAAAATTACAATATTCAATAATTCCTCCTGTATAAAATGAGCCGAATGAGCATGTGATGATGTGAGAGCCTATTTCCATGAATTTTTAAGGAAATATTGTGACGAAACTACTCATCAAAAAAACTCATTACTTAAAGACATTATAGCAGAGTTTAGGACGCTCTTGAATCTTCAACATAAAAGTGGTCTTCCAATCTGAAAAAACCTCCCGAGATTATTTTATAAAATTGGGACAACCTGTTTACTTAGAAAGTAGATTTTTACTTTCTTAATATAACATCGTTCGAACAAAAATGAAATCTTCAAGAGTGTACGAGCTACAGAGCACCGCGCCACTGGTGGACCACTCAGTATATAAATATCCCGCAGTATATATAACGTCCTGCATTAGATATCTGCGGTAGTAGTGACGTCCACTGCGATATAACGTCCGTATGTGGACGCATTTGGCTAAAACCTTCCCTGGCATGATCAGGATGCCTCAGAAATTCTCCTGGCAAAATCGAAGTCGAAGTAATTTTGCTGCCTTTTGAATGTAGGCGTATAATAGAGTTCGATCATTTGCCGTTAAACCCATTTGGCGCTGTGAGAAAATATATATACGCGGCTGTATACCAATTCATCACAAAAACCAGATTACAGTAGATATAACGTTCTCCTCATGGTACACATAAGCAATGTTGCTTGTCTTTATATTAACCGCAATGTGCTTGAGTTTATATATCTGGACGTCATGCAACAGTGAAACACCTGGAATTGTATATTGCTATTGTGGTAAGAATAGATTTCCCAGTACTAATCGACGTCATATGAACTGTTATGTGCGTGAGTTTGTATATCTAGATATTATGCTACTGAGACGTGCCTGGATTTGTACATTGCATATACAGAATAAGTTGGGCTCGCGAAACGATTTCGTTGGTCGGAATGTTCAAGCGAATTCTTTTCAATTCGGTCGATGTAGGATCATACTGGAGATTGAACCAGATATGCTGTAGCATTAGTAGAAAATCACTTATATTTCACTCATGACTGATTTAAGATAACTGAATCATTACAATATCGACTAGGGTTATTATCAAACATTATGAGATAACCGATAGCCATACATGCTATCTCTTTAAGAAAGCTGTATATATTAATCTTGTTTCTGACATTTTAGCTAATTTTCTTTTTACAAATACCATATTCATATCCATACTTTTCAATTCTTTTTCATTGAGTACTGCGTAATTCAAATATTTAGGAGAGAAATGAATCAAATCTTTCGCGAAGGTGCTGTCACTATTTTAATTTCATCACTTAGGCAGTTTATACCTCGACAACCGTTCGAATTAGGCCAAAGGGCTATTGACGAAGCTCACTTTAAATTAACTTCAAAGAATCTAGAATGAATGGGTGTCCCGCTGAAAAAATTGAAAATTTGACGTTTCCCAGTCTTATCCTACTTTTCGTCTTACGTGCGTAACCTGTTAAGACTAGAAAAAGTTAGGCATACTTCAAGCAGGAAATATCTTCCGATCTTTTGACATTAGAAAACTAAAAAGGCAGAAAAGGTTTTCATAAAAATTATTTCAAAAAATAAGTTCGTTTAATTATTCGAGTTTAAAAGCCAGTTGCTATCTCTCATCTTAGCAGGTTTGTTAAAAACCATGTTATTGCGTCTTTTGATTTAAATGGCTTCTTCAACAGCATTACCCCATTTGTCACGATTATCAGATAGATACAAACCTCGCCCAGGGTGATATTTGAAAGATCTCTTGTAACATCTACTCTGCGCCTTTTCATGTCGTTTCTTCTTTGAATGTAACCAAAAGAGTTCCAAATTCTGCGGTGTACGGTAATTGATAGGCACTGAGGATGTCGAATTTCTTGAAGACACATTACCATAATATGCTATCCAAGATATTCTCAATATATGCTAACCCACATATCTACTACTTAAGAATTGGCTTCATATAGAAACATTGAGAAGAGCAAACATTCAACAAAAGAAACGACGCGATCAGTGTCCTGACATCTCATAATACAATGTTCGTTTTCGTCTCTTTGAAGGATTCGAATAAGAACTCATGAAAATAGTTGTTTTGATAATTAATCTCAACATTCCGAACCGAAATGGTACATAGGAAAGTATTGGCCGCCATAGTAACGCCCATCATATTGAATTGTATCATTTAGTCTCTCGTATTCTTCTCGGGCGGTGAGGGCTGTTCCTAAATTTAGTTTTTGTTTGAACGAAAATTAGCAAATGAGAAGTGATTTTAGATCGAATAGGCACCTTGAGCAGCTCAATCTAATAACACTGCAAATGGAATCACACAGTATAACTTCCGGTTGACCAATTTCCATCAAGACAAAAAGGTGCCTAGTAATACAGATCGGCTACAAAACTGCAGTCGGCAGCCCTTACACCTCACATTTCATTCTGGCCACTGAACCGAAAAAATATTTCAAGCCAGCCATCCACAATTCTCTCCTCTAGGTTAGATGTTCAATTTTGTTCCGATCAAAAGTGAATTATTGAAATGTTAAATTTTGCTTCTCCAAAAATATTTCGCTTTGATGTGAAACAAAGTGATATCCGTATCTCAGATGACTGACAGAATAGCCAAATTCTTATGAATGAACATTGGCAGTCGCATTAAGGCCCCTCAAAATGTATTGTAAAAACCTGCACATGGAAAATTGATTGAATAATCCCTCTCTTATTAGTGGGTCTATGAGTTCAGGTAAAAGCAACTCGATATTATGAGCATCGTTTATTGTGATGGCGATTTCTCTTACACACATTATCTCAGAAGTTATAATTATACCTATAGAAGTACTGCTTCTTCGAAGCAACAACTGGGAAAACTAATGATACTGTAATGAGACTTATTACTTTCGAGCTCGCAACCAACATTCGTCAGTCAAGCGAAAATTACAAATAACAGGTAGAAAATTGCAAGAAATTGATCAAGTTGAAACCGGAAACACTGGCGGACGTAAAATCCACTTGTTAGATATAAATATTCGTATATCAATGACGCGACATACCTGGAAACTGAACGGATTTGTATATTGTGGACGTTAAAATGTCCCCATATGAATGGAAGTCTGATCGACTGTAAAATGTACGGATTCAAATTTTTAGTGGTGATGAGAAAAAATGTAGGATAGACTATCAGACTATCTTATGCCTGAAGATTCAATAGACACGGAGTTTATCTATCTATGTCAGATATATATATATATATATATATATATATATATATATATATATATATATATATATATATATATATATATATATATATATATATATATATATATATATATATATATATATATATATATATATATATATATATATATATATATATATATATATATATATATATATATATATATATATATATATATATATATATATATATATATATATATATATATATATATATATATATATATATATACATATATTTCATGATATATATATATATATATATATATATATATATATATATATATATATATATATATATATATATATAAATATATATGACATAATCACGATTATTTTCTTTTAAAACACACTATATTTCAAACTGGATAACCGCAGAATTTATGCATGAAGTAAAAGCTCTTTCTTATTTCTCACGTTTCCAAAGAAATACTATAATATGTCATCACATAATAATTAATGTTTTAGTTCAATAAGTAACCTATCTACCGATAAATCATAATTATTGCTTATGTCTTTCTAGTTGTGAGCACGGATGGGTTTCAATGAATTAAGTTTATTATTATTTAATTACAAATATGATATTGCAATGCAACTTGCGGAGTTATGTAAGAATTCTCGGAAAACGATTTGTAGCTAAAGGTCATGAAAGTGTAATAATTTTTCTCTGAAAACCTTAGTATACTTAAATATATATTAACTATGTAAATCTGCCCATAAACAGAATAAATTAGTAGACTTAAATATATATTAACTATGAAGGAATAAATAAATTGAAACCTTAACAAATGATAACAGACCTTAAAACGGAATTGTTCAAAAGTACGGTGTGAAATTCACAAACAAAAAAATATGTAGTAATTTAACTATAGTATCTGGTATACTTTGATTTCGAATATTCTTAAATGTTTCGAGTTATTACGTCATAAGCAGATATCCGATATGTATCATTTCATATATTTATGCGTTTTCAACTTAACAACTATAATGGAAATTTGGAGATGTATAATTTCAGATTGTAGGTCAAAAGGCATATTGAATGGACACAGAGGATGTTCAATTTGACTTTTTTGGACTTGTTTCGAAAAATTGTGCTATTCACCATCTTAGTTCACAGAAAATCTTGACAATTCAGTAGGATGGCTATGCGAGACAACTATCCTTTATTGATCTATGACGATTTTGTCTAGCTGCTATTTCTGAAATTCAGATTCAGATATTCTTTTTATAAAATATTTTTCGTTAATAAATTTTATTCAGTATTGCTGAGGAGTTCTATATCAGTAATCGAAGATCATCAACTCAATTTAGTCCATGTAAAAGTAGAGTTAACTAACCTACCCCCACCAATGGATAAGTTAGAGAAGACCTACGTCAAGAATTCATAGAGAGATAGGCGTGAATAATCTGGTTCAATTTTTGAATGAAATTTGTTTCATCGTAGTCATACCGACTGATCCGTCAATGGTGGGTTATGACTAAGATAATCGAATTATTTTTTCATTATATCAACCAGAAAATCAACCTTCTAATAAACATTATAATCTGAACATTCGCTCAGAGATGAAAAATTTATAGAAAACGATAAAATATACTTCGACTGACAAGATTAATTAATCACTGTTTGAGCAACTAGAAGGGCCAAACCAAAGCCATCTACGATAAATAATATTTCCCAATATTTTCCTTAATTTGGTGGTGACAATATAAGTTATGAGCCAAAATTTAGAAAACCAATCTCTAAATTATCATTAAATCAGTAATTGTCTGCTATAGAAGTGTTCATCATAGATTCAATCACAATAAAATGGACCCCCAGTTGTCTATTCTTAATAGACCATCCAATTCAGATATCACCGTTTATAATTCTGCAGCACATCCTCATCATCAAAAAATAGCTGCTTATATTAGTACGATAAATAGATTAATCATCATACCAATACAGGGTGTTACATAATAGTATGTCACAACTTGAGGGGATAGATCTACGTACAATTTTAAGAAAAAAAAAGTTCATATAAACATAGGTCAGCAAAAGCTTCGTTACGGAGCTACAGGGTGTTGAAATTTCCGAAAAAAATTGTTTTTTTTTCCAAAATTCCTACAGTTTTTGAAATATTCAGCCCAAATTTGGAAAACAAGCTATTTTTTATAGCCTCCATCATTACACGTCCTTAATTTTAACTAGAATCTACAAGGTGTTTTCTTTTCCGGAGCCATGCCTTCTTTTGCCCTTGCAGTACACCACTCATCAGCGTTTTATCAATTTTTGTCATCTTCGTTCAATTTTGAAACTTTTTTGACACCTGTGATTTTATCGTATATTCATCCGTTCTCGAGCAACAAATTATTAAACGATTGTATGCATTCGCTTAATTGAAAGCACTTCTGATTAAAAAAATGACTAGTAGGCTTTGATTTCTTTCCTTTATTCATTTACTTTGACAGTTGCTAAAGTTGAACCAGTGTCTGCTCGAATTGTTTATTAAATTAACGATTAGTTTCCAGACTTTTGAAGTTACTTCTGTAAAAAAAAATGGCTAATTTCACTAACGCCGAATTGGCTGATACCCATTACATGTACGGTCTGGCTGACGGAAACACCAGACAGGCCAACATTTTCAAATATTCACAGAAGGTTTAGGGAAACTGGTACTTGTACTGCAAATAATCATTTAAAAGGTGCAACTCAAACTATGGAACTCCAGATATTGAGGAAGCAGTTTTGATTTGTTTTGATTTGAATCCTAATGTGAGTACAAGAAAAATTGAAAATCAGTTGAATATTTCTTATGTTCAAGTTTCGAGGACTCTCGACGATTTTTTATTGTACCTGTTTCATATTCAAAGCGTCCAAACTCTACTTTCTCGAGATGTTCCTTCAAGACTGAATTTCTGTCGATATGGCTTAGATGAAATTTGAAAAAAATGCTCATTTTGATAATGAAATAATGTTCACAGACGAAGCTTACTTTCTTAGAACTGCTTCCACAAATTTTCAGAAAAATTTTTATTGGTCTGAGGAAAACCGCCATTTGATTGAAGAATCTCATCAGCAAGAACAATTTTCACTAAATGTCTGGGTCGGAATAGTTGAAAGTTATTCGATTGGGTCGTTTTTTTTGCCTAACAAACTAAACAGTCCCGCTTATGGGCTATTTCTTGAGGAGGAGTTACCTCTATTGCTCGAGGATGTGCCACTTTTGGTGAGAAACATAAAGTGGTTCATGCATGATGGGACATCAGCACATTTTGGTGAAGAAGCTAGGGAATTCTTGTATAATACATTCAATAACCGAGGTATAGGTCGAGATGGGCCAGAACCATGGCCTCTTAGGTACCCAGACTAAAATAGTTTGGACTTTTCCTTATAGTGATATCTCATGAAGTTTAATTTATACCTCTTTAGTGAACACGGTAGAGGAATTGAGAATTCAAAAAATAATCTCTCGTGACACGATGAGAAATACCCAGGAATGTTTCAAAGAGTGCGTGATAATATGCAAAGGACAGATGCCTGTATTCTTGTAGGTCGAGGACACTTCCAGCAATTCATTTAGTTTTTTAAATTGTTCTTATTTTTAGTTTGATATTGAATAAGTAGAAGTTGAGTCTCAGAAGACGAGCTATTCGAATAAAAGCAAATTAGGGTCATACCTGTCGAGTATTTCTATTATTTTTTTTCATTCAGCGAATAACATACAATTCAAATAATTCAAATTCAATAATTTTTCACTCAAAAACGCTTGGAGATACGAAAAAATTTCAAGTATCAGAAAAATTTCTAAATTGAACGATGATGATGAAAATTAACTGTTCGATGATCGATTGATCATGAGTTCATGAGTTCAATGTCCAGATGAAATGTGTTTTGGTAGAAAAAGGTTACTTTAGATATGATGAGTTTTTAAATGACAACAACTTGTTCTGTCCTAATCTATTATTTATGTTATATTGATTTTACTTCTTATGTGTTTGTTCTTCTGCATATACAAAGTTATTCTCTATTTATACTAGGTGTAGTCAATTGAGTATTACATATTCATATTTATTAACGTTCATTTTATTTTCCTGGTGCCTCAATTTAATCTTGTGTCAAACCATTGACGAGTGCATATACGTACATGTATCTTACCACAATAAAGATTCATCATCATTTTCATCAGTGGCGTACTGCAAGAAAGTTTGAAAGGGCAAAAGGAGACGGACTCGAAAAAGAAAATACCTTGTGAATTTCAGTTGAAATCGTGGACGTTTAATAATGGAGGCTGTAAAAAATAGCTTGCATCCCAAATTTGGGATGAATATCTCAAAAACTGCAAGAGTTTTGAAGAAAAAACCAATATTTTCTGGAAATTTCAACACCCTGTAGTTCCATAACGAAGCTTTTGCGGACCTATGTTCACATAAACTTTTTTTCTTAAAATTGCGCGTAGATTTATCCCCTCAAGTTGTGACATACTATTATGTAACATCCTGTATAACTAAATAAATAGCAGTTAATAATGGTTTTATTATATCCATTGCAATAGAATTTAGAAAACATGATTTTACTAAAAAATTACATGCAATTCGAACAGTTTTTCCTAGTATTAGAGATAGCAACGGAAAATATGATATATTAACTTATATTGCTAACCCAGTCAAAATCAAAAGTCTTTTCTGTCATCCGACAATCTCACTTCTAAGCTCTCTAGGCAGAGATATTAAAAACTGTAAATCAAACATTGGAAAAGGAAACAACTCATAAACCTCCTTGCGGAAGTTGTAAAATTTATACGGGTAGAACTTTTAGAAAGTTAAGCATTGCATTATCAGGGCAGTGACATAGCTCTGTCAAATAAAATCAGATTCTCACTTTTTAAATCAATTATAAGAAGATAACTGTTAATGTAAATGTATAGGAGGAAGTAACGTTTTCTGAGAAAAGCTGCCGACGCGCAATATTCTGTAAACGAGGTAAGTACATATAGACCAATATTGTAATCGTTATATCTTTCTCTTTATAATCCACTTATTTGCTTTTTAAACAGTATGAAGAACATTTAATAATGATATAGATTCGTTCTGAGGAAACAGTTAGGAGAACCAGCTTGGTACTTCTAAGACATTGAGTTGTCATCACTGGGCAACCCTAATCATAGAGTGCATTAACATTATTTGCTAATTACTTCAAAAAAAGGTTAACTAGGGCGCTAATTCAGGTACATAAGGTATAAAACTAGTTTATCTATACCCTCGAACGATGTAAGTGAAGGGTGAAAGTTCTACGAACTGCATAAATATTTTTTGAATGATGGTTCCCCTACAAGGCTTCCTCTTCCTAATCAAAACAAATGAGTTACTTGATTGAAAGTGGTTCTCTTAATATTTCTTGCAGTTAGTATATATGCAAGGTTACTCTAGGTTTTGATCACTTTACTATTGACTTTCAGATAAATCCAACTGTTAACCCTTCTTCTGATTCTATAATTCCTGGTTTCAGCACCAAACCAGTAGTCTGGTCATCTTTCACTTGTTCCATTCATCAATATTTCTGTGATCTAACCTTGAACGATGTTCAATATAATGAATACACTTCTACAAATTGGTGTGCGTCTAATAATTCAAAATTCAATAAATATAGTGACGCATAAACTGAGGTGGAATGAAAAGTATCAAGAAGCCATAAAAAACAGAAGAGTAGCTACTCGAGCAAAAATCTTTTGAAATATGAAAACCTCGAAGCTATATCGAAAATGCATATCGAAAATCTTGGAAGTCATTCTGCTCTTTTCTCAATAAAAATACTATGACCGCAATTTCGAAGAGAATGAAGAAGATCCAAAACGATAGAAAGTGAATTCACTTGTAGTTCTAGGCAATTGGTTTCAAGACATGCTGGCTGAGTTGACTCCTTGCGGTCCTTCCGAAAATATTCGCTGTCTGTCAGCCGTTCAATCTTATGATTGTATGTTTGAACGATTCTGTTTACATGAATTAATTTCGGCCAAATTCGAATTCAAATAGCGCGTCTGGTTTTGATAAGATACAATATTGTCATTTTACACAATTTACATCTTGAGGGTAAGAATGTACTGAATATATACACACAATCAAATTTATATGGAGTCACTCGGTATTTCACATTATTGATTGTTTTTAACCATGGATCTTTGACTACTTGTGAAGAATAAAGTTATTTGAGAATCACTTGAGTGTCCATGTTTCGGAAGAGATGTAAAGCCGTCGGTCCTGTCTAAAAGAGATGTGTTGGACGTTAAAAATCCCTTCCCTCGACACGAGAGGTGTTCGGCAAAATTCCCGATATAGTGAGGTGACAGAATTCCCCGGCGTATCATTGTCCGAAAGGCTGAAATAGAGCAGAGAGCATATAGTGTTGAAGGAGAAACAAACAAACAAACAAGAATGGAGTTTCTTGTTTCCTGTTTCTTTTTTGAAAAAAAACTGGACAGTATGATAAAAACAGTTGAATTATCACCACATGTTCGAGATGTTGAACTCAGTCGTCACTGAGATTCGAAACTGTGAATTTCAAAATTCAAAAAATCCTAGAATCATAAATGAAAATATCTTGCGTTGGATGTCCGATGTGCAGAAGGGTCGAATAACTTCTCTCGTTGAAGAAGGGGTGATACAGAGGGATATAGCGGCCACAGTGGGGATATCACAGGGAGTGATTCAAAAATCCTACGCTAGATACGTGAGAATACAATCTCTGCAAAATAGGCCTGGAAGAAGTCGTAGGAAGATCACTTCTGCAAAACAAGACCGCTTGTTGTGCCAAATTGCCAGAAAAGACGTTAGTGCGCCGCACGTCATACTCCAAAGGCAATTTCTGGAAGCAATGCCTGTTGCCTGTGTATCAGTCGAAACAATACGTTAAAGACTTCGTTCAAGGTGTTTATACAGCAGAAGGCCCTTGAGAGTTCCAGAACTAAATAGACAACAAAAAATTAACAGACTCAATTGGTGTATAGAGCACCAAAATTGGAATATTGAGAATTGGCCAACTGTTCTTTTTTTCGGATGAGACCAGACTTAGTTTTCGATGCAGCAACACAAATTCCGAAATACCAAGGGGCAGTGTGACGTTTCTGGGTGTTATTATGCGGGGAGGCAAAACAGATTTGATTTCAGGTTCTGCGAGTGTAACGGCTAGAAATTACATGGACCTAGTGCCGGAGCCCATAGTGAGACTCTGGCGAGATGCCACGGTGAGAATTCCACTTTTCTGCAAGATAATGTTCCTCCGCATACCAGCAACTTCGCGCGACATTATCTTGAAATAGAGGAATCGCTAATTTGGACTAGTCCGGTCGCTCTCCAGACCTAAATCTTATTGAATATTCAGGAGATAATCTAAAAAAGAAAATTATCCAAGCCACCACAAAAGAGTGGCAGAATATCACCCCATAAGAGGTCGAAAACCTTATCCAAAGCATGCATAGACGGATATAGGCTTATATCAGGGAGAGAGGAGGTAATACAAGCTACTGAGGTCGAGAAAAAGACACCTTCTCTGTGAGAAAACAATTTTCAATTTTTTTACTATATGCGGAAGGAGTCTCTTATTTTTTTCTTTATTTGTTTTTTTTTCTCAAAATCTTAATTTATTTCTTTTTTCGATTGAAATATCTCAAAAAGAATCAATTCTACCAATCCTTCGGAATTTCCAAAATCCATTAGGTAGTATTCAAAATATCAGGTTCCATATGAATTTGGTTATGTGTATAATAATATTCTTAGAGGAATCTCCCATTTTGAAGCCTAACAAAAATCAGGAGGTTGCAGACTTTTATAGAAGTATTTCATTGAACTCTTGTTCATTGAAAACCATTGAAAGAATGTTGAAAGTAGACTCGACATGATGGTTGGAAACAAGAAATAAATTTCCGTTCACATCATTTGGGTTTTGCCGAGGTTACTGCTGTAACAGCATCAATACTCATACTCTCGACAACGACGTTCATAAAGTTTAAGACATTAGGTTAGGTTAGATCCTAATGGCGCCTTTCGCATATATTATAGATGCAGACGATAACGTGTCATTATCATGAGAGATCAATCAATCAATAAGTCTAAGTGATAACTTAGACAATGTTATCTTCAACTTACATATCAATAGAAGGTGAATACTAGAAGTAGGTTACTGATTTCTGGGCCCAAGAACAACAAATCAAGGAATACCGTAAATCAGTCACCGATATACTACCTTGCTTTGGAAAAATCTTTCAGTAATCCTTATATTAGGATTATTCAGTATACTGGTGATGTAATTATATTGCACTAACGAAAACCTATAACTGAATATCAGATCACATACAGTGAAGCGAAGGTCGAGTTCTCATCTTAAATGATATCGTGGTTATTCAATGTCGTTAACTAAATCCTCCTTATGCTCCTCTTCCAACAAGGTGATACATTTTCCTAATCATATGAGCTAAGCATGTTATAACGTTCCGCATTTCAGTTTTTTTAAAGTATTTGGACATTGTCTCAGATTGAAAATGAATATGGAAAGATCAAATCCTTAAACTTAAGCACAATAGAAGCGACTTCAAATAATCAGGCATATCTGTAATAATAAGTGGGGGGGCTGATCAAAATAAAGCTATTCTATTTGACAAGAGTTTTGCTAGATTTGTATCTGTTTTCTATAGAAATTTTCCTAATTCTCTGTTGAATTATTTGGACATTATTTAGAGAAGGGCCTTGAAATTATATATAGCTTTACTTGACAACATTCCAAATTAGAATATGGTGAAACTGCCCTTTAGTATAGACGAAAAAGCGTTGCAAATAAATTTGTTCTGAAAAGTGTGACTTTTTAGCTAGTATCTAGGAGATATTCATCTCAAATCTTGCTCATCAATATTGGATAGTTAAGAAGGATCTTCTGCTACCTTCGGTTTGTAATGATATCCTCCCTTTCAGGCTTTTCTTCTGTTTATTCGAGGTTTTTATGCCATCATACAACGATTTATTGTCTAGAGCCGAATGTCTTCGTTATATTAACTTACATTATCCGGGTTTATACCAACTTTATACGGATGGTTCAGAGACATAAGATTCAACAGTTGAAATTGCATCTTTTTACCCTTTTCATATTTCGTATAATAAATAATTCTTTGGCCAAGAATGCCTCCATTTTCACTGGAGAATTCTGAGCCTTACTTATGGCGATAACATATATCAACTTGAACTTAGCACTGGAACAATGCTTAACTTCATGAGGGTGAAAGCACAGCAGGCAACAGAGAAGTATATACCGCTGCAAAAATCTCAATTTCCAATATTTTCAAAGAAAATATACGTATGATAAACACAGCAGAAATGCATCGTACAAGCTCAAAAGACGAGAAAATATCTATACCGCTGCTGGTTTAAGCATCCATGAAGAGCAAAACTCAAGCTCTGGGTACGGCAGATTTCATCAATTTAATAGTTCAATTTCATAGACCTTTCATTTTCAAAGAAAATATACGTACTCAAGATGATGTATCATTCGTATCCAAGAAAAGATGTTTCAGAAATGGATTTCATCGTATATAAGTCAAGCTCAAAAGACGAATATTATGAAAATATCTAACAGTATCCGTGCTCTAGTGTCTGGTTTAAGCATCCATGAAGAGCAAAACTCATTCGAGCTATTTCTCGTCTGGAAGTGGCTTTGTGATGTGTCCTCAGAAATAGATGGGATAGAACATAAGAATTTCCATCTCTATGATTGTACTGGAATGGGTACAGCAGATTGCATCGTATTAAAATATAGAGATTATCAACAACAGTTTTGAACTATTTTTTGAACCTAATAGTTCAATTTCATAGACCTTTCAATCTGAATATCCTTGTTTTTCAAGTAGGGTCGAACATTTATTATGGATTACACGTTCACTTGAAAGCAATAGGTTTGACTTATTCAGTATTCTGCATTACTCGACGTTTGATAACCATATCCCTTTTTATTTTTATCAAACCTCCTGCAGTTGTTACCTTGTTTGAAATTGAAGAAAAAATAGCCAAGTTAAGCATCTTGGCCTGTGTATCGGTTTATCCTGTGTGTTATATGTATGATCATCTTTCTATTTCTTATCCTATTTACGGCGTTGTTCGGTTTCCTTTTACTTTGTAACAGATTATTCTCAAGTGATCGGACTTTTTATAAATCATAGAAATTATAAATTATTTGTTGATGACTATGTCAAAACCAAGCCCACAAGAGCCTATTTGCTCTCTACCGACAAAAAATAACGCATAAATTTTTACAAATGGGAAACAGCTTAAAAGTGAAAAGTACTTAATAATTGACGAGTAACGTTCTGATGGGCTAGGGTTTCTTTTGATTATCCAGAATAACAGGCAATAGTATTTGGATACAACAAAATGAAGTTAGCCATGAGAGAAACGTCATGGAAAGCATAGGAGATATGTGCCTCTCAAAGAGCACAACGCACTTCCTCACACTGTTTAAGAAACCTCATCTAAACCATGGTCAAAATTGGCTGAGAGGTACAGCCCCGAGTTAGAACCATCCGATTGCCTTTCACTTGGTCTACCGAAGAGGGTATTTCCTTTTCTGCAGCCGGTATAAAGAGCTGGCAATCCATTGAGGTAAGTGCATACATATTGACGTGGATAATATTGAAAATGAAGAATTATCATGTTTCATAAAAATGTACGATTTTTTTGTGCCAGACCAATTTGTTCAGTTAATTTTTTCCTTTTCTATGCACAACTGTGAGTTGTTCTTCTTCATTTCAGGTAGAATTAATTGTAAGAATGAAGATTTTCTCTTAAAAGGATGGGCTAATATTTCTTGGCAAAGGAAATTTCAATCAGCAATTCGTTAATTTTACCATTATCAACGAAAACGCGAAAATGTCACAAATGAGCTATAATAATAATAATAATAATTCGACAAAGAAGCCTCCAACAAATGGTTGATGAAAGGAGAATTATTCGCAGAAACAGAGGGATTCCTTAGGGCCATCCAAGACCAAGTGATTTTTACAAACAATTACAAAAAATTTATAATGAAGGACGGAACATTACAAACAGATAAGTGCTGAAAATGCCATATAAGATCGGAGACTATACAGCATATTACGTCCGGATGCGAACAACTGGCCAATACGGAGTATCTTCACAGGCATAATCAAGTGTGCAACATTATCCACCAGAAACTCGCACACAAGTACGGACTTCTGAACACCTTCCAGCCATATTACAAGTATCAGCCGGCGCCCGTATTGGAAAATGACTCTATCAGATTATACTACGATAGGCCTGTTATCACTGACAGAATGGTGACGAATAATAGGCCGGACATAGTGGTGTATGATAAGAGAGCCAGAACAGCAATGCTGGTGGATGTCGCCATACCGAATAATAACAACGTGCTGAACAAGTTCCAGGAGAAAAAGTCCAAATACACAGACCTTGCTATTGAGATCAAGCAGATGTGGCACCTCGATGAAATAGGTATTGTTCCTGTCATCGTATACTCGACTGGTTTAATACCCAAAACTTTGCATGATAGCCTTAAGAAATTAGAATTGCATAAGAATACCTATATAGAAATGCAAAAAGCTGTTATTCTTAATACATGTAGCATAGTTTGGAAATTTATGTCAAGTATATTGTAATCGAGCCTATTCCCTTTGATTGCTAAATCTGGGAAAGGTAAATTATATTCAGCTAAAAGCTGAGATAGTGCATAAGTCCACGATAATAGATAATAATTAAATGTTATGCATGACAGGTTTGTTGTCCAATATTCTAATGGGAAATCTTTACAAAACTTTCTGAAACTATTTCTCAGTTCTTGATGTTGCCAAACCCTTACTTGCACACTCATTGTGGTCATTACTCTCGGCGATCACCTAGATTCTCATCCACATTTAGAGAGATTTTGTTAAAAAAATACAAAAGATAATGATCATTAGAATAGGAGTCCGCCGGGATCGAGACGATCAATTGTTCAAATTGTGTATTGTCAATATTTTTTATTAGTTTTTCCATTTATATTATGAATAAAAACTATGAGTAATTCATCGTTTTAGTGCACAATATGCGGAAAAGTGATGCCATGGTAAACACCGATAAAAATCGACTTAATCCCTGAACATAAATATCACGTTTCAGTTGAGCGATGAAGTGATAGTACAATAACTGCAATTTACGCAAAGTAAGAATTGTTGAATCATCTGTCAATGCGTTGAATCTCAATCATAGAAAATTATGTCAACATCAACTCAATACTTTTGTTTTCACTTTTCAATAACGATGTGGGTTCTGTCATTGAGCATTCTGACCTGCTCTATGCTGATGATCATGAATATTCTCAAAAGTATCAATGGCATCACTGATGCATTGTCCCTTCAGGCAATTTTGGATGCTGTATGTGACTGGCTTGTCAGGAATGGTTTGGAGGTTTCGTTTGGATAAAGGCCAGTGCATTTCATTTTGTAAGTTAGATCGTGTAATTAATTTTGATTACACTATCAATAGTACCAAACTCAAAAGGGTTAATGTTGTCAGAGATCTCCGGATGCTCATCAATTCACGAATTCCTCTCAAGTTTCATTTCGACATAATTGTAAACCGAGCCTTCAAAACCTTGGGCTTTATTAGTCGTAACACAGCTATATTTACAAGCAGTGACCTGTTCTTGAGTACGCCTCGACTGTCTGGTCACCTTTCTATTTGGAGCATTCGAATGAGATTGAGGGGGTCCAGAACAAACTTCTACTTTATATATAGTATAAAATGTCTATCCCTAGGATACAATTTTCTCCAACAATGTCAGGGCCGAAGTGAACATAAAAAAGCTATCCGAAAGAAGAATTGTGCTGAATCTTCTCTTTCTCTGTAGATGTCTTGATGTTAAGTGGATTGTCGCAGTTTGTTGTATCAGACTGGTCTTCATGTTCCTGGGAGGATTACTAGGGCTGGGCCTCTCTTCCATGAACCTCTCTATCGGACAAACTATTATGCCTTTAGCCTGCTGAATTGAAGTCGAAGATTCATTCAATTATTTACCCTACTGAGTAGGGGTATTTTACTGATTTCAATTCATGCATATTGGTTTGTTTTTTATACCTATATTGAAATTCCAAGGTTTATACCGTTAATAAATAAATAAATGAAATATTATATACGTTATAGCTGAATAAATGAGGTAAATATGAATAAACCCCATCTTAAACAGTGATATTTTTTACGTAGTATCATTTGCAATGTCAATATGTCAATACATATCACAGAGTAACGGCCGAATCTATTTCACTTCAGTTTGAAAGTTAACCTAAGTAAAAATTCTCAATTGAATGAATTTCATCTATAACCAATAGTAGATGAGCGAAATATTTTGACAAGTAATGGCACTTGTTCGACTTCCCGTTGGGTAATAATGAAAAATCTATTGAATAATGGATCCATACTCGATACGTATATCATTCCCATGAGCGTTCTAACTCTCTGGTTCTGAACACCGAATATGATCTATGCTTCTAAAGCGACGACAGGCATTATTTTGTATGTTGTGAAACTTTCATTCAGATAAAACTTATTCGCTCAAATTGAATCAACTAATAAGTGGAGAATTTGTTGAAACCATGCATTTAAATGTTTTCTTTCTGATATAATAGAATTGGCGGCGATAGCTACAGAGACTTTGTTGCCAGATAAATCAAACAGAAATTACATTGCGAAGGGTCGAAATTTTCGGAAAGTGTACTTCTCGTTCAATTCTTCGAAGAAGTATAACTCCTCATCTATCTGGTCATTCTACTCAATGCTATACGTACCACGTCCGACTGGAAAGTTACCAGAAATTGCAGTCCCGTTTAAACAAAAAATCTGAAAGTTATCGATCTGAAAAAGCAAAAACCAGAAGAATTGATTACATTCCTAAACGAAGCCCTAGATCAGAAGCACTTATCATGGGAATCATGGGATCTGGTCACTCAACTTACGCCATGAACATTGGAGACGTAGAAGATTACGATGAAGTTTCAATAGAAAACATTCCTTAAACGTTTAAGCGGGCGCACGGTTATTTGTAAATGGAGCGGGTGCGCGTAACCGAAAGACGTATGGGATGAATAAAATAGATGAAGAACTAATTATTCAATAATTATTTATTTATTTGTGCTCAGATATACTGTCATTATTTTTAAAGTCTAATTTGTCAAAAAAAGTAATTAAAATTATGAAACAATTATTAAACTAATTAACATAACTCAAACAGGTATTCTTTGAATCAAATAAGAAAACACAAAACCCTTTCACATATCTCAGACTAGTAGTGGTGATTTACCAGTGACGCGGTGCTCTGTAGCTCGTACACTCTTGAAGATTTCAGTTTTGTTCGAACGGTATTGTATCCAGAAAGTGGGAATCTACTTTAGCAATTTATTTTGCAGTAAACAGAGTGTTCCAATTTTCTATAAAAAAAATCTTGGGTGGTTGTTTCAAATTGGAAGACCGCTTTTTTATTCAAGATTCAGGTTCGGCCTTGACTGTGCTATAATGTCTTTAAGTAATAAGTTTTTTTGGTGAGTAGTTTCGTAACAATATTTTTCGACAAAATTCATGAAAATAGGCTTTCACATCATAGCATGTTCCTTCGGTCAGAGAAGATGAACACTTTTTTCCTTTCGTTTTTTTACTGCCCAAGGATAGCTTTATTGATCGATTTAAATAGATCATCCTCAATTTATACAGGAGTGACTCAAAAAAATTACTGAATATTGTAATTTTAAAAATATCAAATCTTGATTTTTTCAAATGGAACACTCTGTATTTTTTAAATTTCTGTCAACGCATAAAATATTGTGCTATATTTTAGTAGAAGTAATCTTATCTTTATCTCCGATCATTCTCGAAATATTCGATTATTTGTAAAATAGAATGAACTTCTTTCGCAACCTCTGATTTTATTATTTTAGTTTATTTTTTCATTTCAACAATGGTCGAAGATGAAGATAAGGTTACTTCTGCAAAAATATGGCACAATATTTCATGCGTTGACATGAATAATAAAATACAGGATGTTCCATTTGAAAAAAAATCAAGATATGATATTTTTAAAATTACAATATTCAATAATTTTTTTGAGTCCCTTCTGTATGAAATGAGTCACTCCTGTATGAAATGAGGATCTATTTCAATTCATCAATGAAGCTAACATTGGGCAATAAGAGAACGAAAGGAAAAAGTATTCATCCGCTCTGGCCGAAGGAGCATGCGATGATGTGAGAGCCTAATTTCATGAAGTTTCACGAAACTACTCCCAAAAAAACTTATTACTTAAATATATTATAGCAGAGTTTAGGCCGCTCTTGAATATTCAACAAAAAACTGGTCTTCTAATATGACAAAACTCCCAAGATTCCTTTACAGAAAATTGCGACACCCTGTTTTCTTCAGAATGAATTGCTGAAGTAGATTTTTACTTCCTAAATAAAATACCGTTCGAACAAACATGAAATCTTCAAGAGTGTACGAGCTACAGAGCACCGCGCCACTGGTGAATCACCCTGTATATACCTAGTCATTAAAAAAATGTCTAATTATAAGAAATACAAAGTAAGAATGAAAGTGAATTAACTTTGGCTTAGTTTTAATTACAATCAATTTCTTTGTTCTTTATAACATTGATTGCAAATAAATGTTGTATGACTTCTGCAAATATTTTTCATACATAATTTACATTGCATTTATGATAGCCTTCTCTTTTCGGCTGGACATATTTTACAATTTCCTCTGCATGTGCCAGAACTAACTGCTTCTGTATCATTAGCACCAACCTCCATATTGCTCTGCAAATACTCCCTTATGTTTCTTTTCAGTTTTCTTGGAAGGCCTACCTTCATTGATCTTGTTTGGACGTACTATTTTGTCAATTCAGTGCCTAATGCCCGTGAATACATTCGCCTTTTCCGTAGAGTCACATTATTCGCCCTCAATATCACCATACTATTTATTCCTGCAATATCCAGAAGGCGAAAGAATAGTGTCAATGGGCATCTATTATTCTTCCTTGATACCGAATACATTTTTACTTTTTTTATCGACACCCCTCTGTGTTTTATTGTAAAAAGTAACAATGCTAAGTTCACGCTTTTCATTTGTTTTTTCATCAATTTCTGCAGCACAATGAAATGATGATATAAGAACTACAGATTTTTTCTTTTTGGGCACCTAAGATACGAGTGTTGCTGTATCTGAAAATCCAAATTAACTTGAATGGCCAAATCGTTCGTCAACGGCACACTGGTATACCAATTGTCAATGGTCAGGTTTCTTCCTGTGCCAGAAATTGGTGAAATTATTTTCTTCAACTGATATGAGCCTGCAGGCTGCTTGCCAGCATAAAGTAAAACGTAGCAGCATCTACTAGTGGATAACGTTTGTCAGGCTTTGATTTTATGTACTATCGAAGAGAGCATTTACCTCGAAAGCCAACCATCATCTCATCGATTAAAATATGCTCACCCACTGAATATGGCAAAAGACAGTTTTGTGTAAAGATATCTAAAACTTGTCCTTTTGGCGCAGCTTTGTCTAGAGTACGACTGCAATGAATTCAGTAGAAATTTTACTCTTTACACTGACATAGTAGTAGGAAAAATAGGTATGCCTGTCCGATCCCTTGTGTATAATTCTTCTAAATTGGCATGTGATGTCTTCAAGGATCCCGCTATGTACAATAATCCAAACAGGGCTCGGATTTCTACCGCATCTGTCGGTTTGCAGTCACGTATTCTGTTATACGACGACGCTTTCTTCTGAATAAATTTGTTGGTTTGTCTAACAACTTTTTCAAAAATATTCTCTGAAATGAATAAACTCCAAGCTTGCGTAAATGTCGTCACACCCACACTATTTCTACAAATACTCGCATCTTCCGTTAGAATATTTTGAACTTGACGCCTCACTCTGTTATTGTAACATTTTTGCCCCTTCGTTGCTTTATCTCGCCCTGTAAAGCAGCATGATTCTGAAAGTGGCAAATCATCCTCTTCTGAGTCCTAGCAGGTTGATTCCTCAGCAGATAGAGGTTCCTCTTCAACGATGAGGTCGAAAGTTTCAGAGCCTTGGTCGCTAAGCTCCGATTCACTCTCTTCTTCGTCAACTTTCAGTAAATCTTCGAGTATTACACTTTGTAATAATTGTCCACTACTCATTTCATATAGAAAAATCCAAGCTTAATTCGATAATACTAAATGATGCCCGAAGAACTGCTATGAGAGTGAACGAAGGATGTCACATTGAGCGTCGCGCTCAACGTAACCTTTTCGTTGACAGGCGCGTGTAGTCTTTTTCGACCACTACAACCGGACTAAAACAATTGCAATCAATGGAGTGGGGAAACGTCCCGAACTACGGTTCATTCTTTGTTTTACTCCCAATGACATAGCGATAGACTACTAGAAGTGATAAATAAATGTAATAAGTAATAATAGTAATATGAATGAAAATGTACTAAGCGCGGTCAATTCGACTACGCGAGCCCGCTTGAAGGACAAATATGTCTGGGAAATTTACTGTATCAGGAGAATTTTACAGGATTTTTAAAATATATATAAGACTGAGACCGCTTAAGTCAACAACATTAGCAGAATAATATATAGACGATAGTATCCAAAGCAAATTCTCGATCAAGATTGAAATGAAGAGATTCCTGAAAAATGCACCTGATGAAAATTATCTTCAGGATGGGATATGTCTACAATTGAAAATGAATATGAAACATTGAACCTGCTTTTTTTTTACGTCATTTTAATATCCGGTATGAGTGGTGCTTCTACAAGACAAAAACTATACAACATGAAATTAGAACATTTTGAGAATACTAAGAAATTGTTAATAATTAATATTTCAGATTCAAAATAAAATACAGAACGTTCTCTCATCGTGGGAAATGAGACTGCTGCAGAAAGTGAATGGATCTGCCTCCATAAATAATGGAAAGGCATCGTTCTTTATTAATTAGCAATATGGAATGAGTACATGACAAAAATTGATGTATCAATAGGATTGCTGATGATAAAAATAAACAGGCATGGTGGTTGGAAATCTTCAGCTGTAGTTGAAGGTTATGTTGCTGATACATTGCAAAAAAAATTGATACAACCTAAAAAATTGGGGAAGCAAGAGCAAGTTTTGCGCATCTAATAAACATAAGAATTATCCGATTGTTAACAATTTGGAATATTGGTTGATCTTCCTCATAAATGTTCAACAATTGTAGTAATTCTACAATAATATCCATTGAAAAATTATCTCAGTATTGATGAAATAAAACTTGAAATCATGAAATCATTTTCATGAGTTACGAGTTGCGCAACTATTCATTGCGAAAAGAAAAATTTTCTACTAGTGCTGAAAAGATTTGATCATGGATATATTTTTCTATGCTTCTTTCAACTGAAAATTGAAAATGTATTCTCTTATTTATCTATCGAAGCGATATAATCATATCGAATAAATATATTATATGTGCACACAACTTGTTTTGTCAGGAAAATGGAAAATTTATGAAACGAAAGTATATTAGCATGCATTCTTATCTAAAACCATTGATAACAAGTATTAGTTAGGTAATTACTAAAAATTACCTATTATGATGAATTCAGTTACTATGATAATCCATAAAATAGTGAAAAGAGACTGAGTATCACGTCAAAACAAAGGTTCTTATGAAGACAGCGAATTCCAACGTACCGTATGCCTTATAAGTTTTGGTGAAAAATTCAGCTGCTGCTTCATAAACGACAAATGCTTTTACTAAAGTTGGTGTTAGAATTGGAATATTATCATAAGTTACTTCAGAAATATCATTTTGGTTTATAGCTTTGATCAGAGTGTCCTACAAGATTGATATGAGTATGAGTATTAAACGGTCAGTTGGTAGCTCACTTAAGTGGGTAATTTTGACAGTATATAGAATCTAAACTATTTCATAGGTTACAATTAATTAAACGATGTAAAGGAGGAATATTGAGTATACAACATCCAAGTAATGTAATTAATTGAAATCTAAGCTAAGCTAACCAAACCTATAATACAGTCATCCTACTTTTACGACAATACTATATAAACTTTTAGGTTGGTCATTCAAGAGTCGCTTGGTAAAAAATTCTACCATCTTCAAACATTCGCGAAGAGACCAATCAACTAATCATTTTCAAAATTGAGTGTTTCCTCCCCGGGCCCTAATCACTGCCAGTATACGTCTCGGAAGCCCCTCAAACAAATTTTGGATGTACTCTTGAGTCACTGAGTATCAAATTTCAAGAAGCAGATTATCTAGTTGTTAGTTTTTGCCACCTCATGTTGTCCCAAATTTTTTCTATGGAATTCAAGTCGGGACTTTTGGCTGGCCATCTTGAAATATCAATTTCGGCATTTTGTAGAAAATCTGTAACTACTATAGCTGCATGAGGCCGAGCATTATCATGCAAATAAATTAAGTTTTCGCCAATCAATCGGCCAAAGGGTACAACATGGATTTCAAGGATATCTGCGATGTATTTGGCCGATGTCATTCTTCCATTATTCACTACGACTAACTCAGTTCGACCATGAAAAGAAATGCCTCCCCACACCATTACTGAGCTCCGATTTGCTGTATATTGCATTGCTGATACCGTTCCCCAGGTCGTCTGAATAAAGACATGCGTCTATCATTTGATACTAGACAGAAGCTGGACTCGCCGGAAAAGAGAACATTCGACCATTCTGGAATACCCCAATTTGCATGTTCCCTCGCAAACTGAAGTCTTGCAACTCGATGCTCTCTGGTGAGACGCGGGCTGGTAGAAGTCACCCTTGGTCTGATATCGTCTTCCCTAAGACTGTTCCTAACAGTTTGCAATGAAATGTGCACATTTCTGGAAAGTGCAAGTTCATTTTGTAGCATTCTAGTCGTACAGTGCCGAACTCTTTGTGCAGTTAAACGAAGCCAACGATCATCAACTAGTGTTGTTATCCGATTTCTTCCCTGTCCGGCCCTTCTTCCATATTCCCCTGTTTCCTGATTCCTTGCTTGATTTCTCTTGAAATAGTACTTTGGTTAACATTCAACAAGTTAGCCACGTAACGTTGGCTTCGCCCCTCCTCTAAAAGTGTTACAATTCTTACTTCATGATCACTCAAATAGCATCCAGGACGTTCAAGAGCCATTACAATAAATTCCAAGATTCGAAAATCAACAAGAATCACAAAAAACTCACATTGATTCAGCGTGAAAACTGAAGAGAAATTGAATGAATACTGATAGCCAAATAAACTTGTTCCTGTTTCAGAAGTGTTTGAGATCATATGAAAGCAAATGTTACTACATAGATGAGAATTTTTTCAATTTTTGTGGTGTGTGTATAGTCTAGTCGAAGTACCTATGCTAAATTTAGAAAATCTGAAAATATACATGTTAGACGCCAATGAAAAGAGGAAAGATTTCCATTTTCCATTTCACTTCTTCCATGTATGCAGAAAATTGATAAAAATTTGGCTTTTCGGATTTTTATCGAAACGGTTATTTTTATAATGACAACGTTCATTTCTATTCGAAAATACTTCCAAAGATTTTTTTCAAGGTTCATCAATTCTGAGATACGATACATCTACCAAAGTTGTATTTTTCAATATATGCACACGATTCCGCCCCACTTGTGTAACTGGCACGTTTCTTCTTTCCTACCCGAAATAACGATAATTAATTCATAAGCGATACATTACCTGTTTCGTCGGTTGGAGATTCAACATTCGAACATGACTAGCTTAGTGCATACTAGTGAATGAAATAAGCCATTTTCGTTGCTGTAGAAAATAGTGTTCAGAAAGTGAGCCTTTGAAACTAACCTAACCCTTCAACAGATTTCAGGTTACACAAGATATGCCTGCTTCTGTAGAAATGAAAATGAAAAACAACTGCAAATAACATTGAGATTACCTTCGATGAAAAAAGGTCCTACAGTATACCTTCCGCAGATTCCAGCCCAACCATTCAATATTTGAGTTGTTTGTTTGTATTATTTGTATGTGAATCCATGAGTATATTCTAAATGGCAATCAGGATCAATTTCGTTCATTCCATGATCTAGTTGCACTTTATAAGGGTGAAATTGACGATTTTTCACAATCTTGTAGACTGTTGACGCTGATACACCAGACACACGTGATAATTTTCTGATTGAAGTAGTAATTTTCATTTATAGGTGGCCCAAAGCTGCCACATCAAATGCTTCGTTCCGTATGTGCCGATGTTGAATTTTATGTTTTTTGTTAGCCACCTAATCCGCAGTTGAAAATTTTTTCATCGAATATAAAATATACTGCTGTCATACCTGTTTTTATGAATGGTTCACATTGAAAATCCTTAGCGTTTCTCTGGCACTACTATCATTTCGACAATAAATTGAAATAACTTCGACCCGCTCATCAGTTGATTGAACCATTCTCAACGTTTGTTTAATGAACGACAACTATGAGTGAAAGTGTTGCGAAAATCAAACACAAATGTAAAACAGATGTATCATTACCAGATGGTTGTGAATAAATAATTGTGAATTCCTACAAAACATTGATATTTATCGATATCTCAATCTCAAATTATTACATTTCCTTAAGAATTGAGGACTTGAAAATGCTGAGGACAAGAATCGTCGCTCGAGAATGATAGCAGAGAATTAGAATTGTATTATTAACTGTGTTTCGGATGGGGGTGAGAACTTAATTCGATTTTAGACATCTCCAAATTTTCGTTGGACAACTCTTGTAGTATTGTGTTATGTACCATTTATATAATATTGAAGGTTCATGAAAATAAAATTTTTGGAAGGAAAATTAATAGACCTTTCCAAGATATGTCACTTGACTCACTTTCCCAATGAAGAAATTCGACTTAGGAGCTGCTGAGTGTTGGGGTTTAATTTTGCATGATCCGAACCAACTCAGAAATTGGTCCTTCCCAATCAAAAATTGACGTGTCTCAGATGTGGTAAATTTTCGTCGAAATACAAACTTTGGTTGTGTTTGGACTTTTTGTGTGATATTAACTGTACTTAAAGATACTTATTTTGAATGGAGAAGTGAATGTTGTTTCCAGAGATGTCACTCGACCTGTTTTCCATATAATGAATTATGATTGCTGCTGAGGGTAGGGGGCTGATTTCACATGCTCCGAACCAACTCAGAAATTGGTTCCCCTTCAATCAAAAATTGACGCGTCTCAGCTTCTTCCGCTACAATCAGTTTTTCTGGTCATGGAGGAAATGGCGAGTTGTCGTTGGAGTATAAATTTTTGTTGTGTTTGGACTTTCTGTTCATATTAAACGCTCATAAAGATACTGTTCTTGAATAGAGAATCAAAGGACCATTCGGAAGAAATGTTACTCGACCCACTGTCCCTATAATAAAAGACTCCCCCTCCAATCTAAAATTAAGTGGGCTCTGCTTTCTCCGCCAAAATTAGTCCATCTTGAGAAAGAGGGTGTGGTGAATTTTCGTAGACAGTGTGTACATAGAAGTGTTGACCATGGTCTCTTGATGGCGGTCATCATTTTGACAACCTGTTATCGTGTTCAAGATGCCATCTCAAAGACAGAAGAATAAAAATTAGATTTAATTGTTTATGGTCTGCTACAGAACATAACATCGGCACTGGAGAGCCACAAAGATCCGTGCTGGAACTTCTATTGCTTTTACTATTCATATATAATCTGCGTAAGCAAATCACAGTAGCCCGCATAATAGTTTTTACTGCCGATAGTTTTATTGGAGTATCGGCACAGTCCCCACTGGAGCTTCAGGGTCGGGTGTCTATGGTAGGCTCCGACTTTTATGGATGGAGTTACAAGCAGTTTTATTGTGAATTTAGACGAGAGGTGATTGTTAAGTTCAATAATAGATTGGCGGTGATGATATGGTTTTTAGAATCAATGAACATAAAATGAGAAGTACAGATACTGACTCTGAATTCGGCATTCTATGCTTTTTCCAAATTCTTCTCTGTATTCAAACAACCTTTCAAATTTTTTCTATGCCCCTCTCGTCAGCCATTTGCACTATCACATAATTTATTGGGGAGGTTCAACTTAATGAGAAAAAGTATTTATAGGTCAAAAGCATATCATAAGACGGGTATTGGGAGTACCATATAGAGAAACACTTTTAAAATATACACACAACCAAATTTATATCGAATCACCGAATGTTTTGAATATTACCTCAGAGATTTTGGAAATTTCGAAGGATTGTTAGAATCGATCCTTTTTGAGATATTTCGATTGAAAAAGCAAATAAATTTAGGTTTAGTTTGAGAGAGAAACAAAAGAAAGGAATAAGAGTCTATTTCCGCATGTAGTTAAAAAATTGAGAATATTTTCTCACAAAGTAGGTGTTTTTTCTCGACCTTACGCGCTTGTGTTACCTAATGTTGCCCTGATACGGGCCTGAATCTGTCTAGGCGTGCTTTGGATTAGGTTTTCGACCTCCTTTGGGGTGATTTTCTGCCACTCTTCATTGGTGGCTTGGATGAGCTGTTGTGGGGTTCTTGGATCATCATGGCGCGATCAAATTCTTTCTGAGATTATCGCATGGATTTTCAATAGGATTTAGGTCTGGATATCAAGCTGGGCAGTCCAGTATAGCGATTCCCTCTGTTTCAAGATAATGTAGAGCAAGGTTGCTGGTATGCGGAGGAGCATTATCTTGCATAAAATAAGAAATTCTTACTGTGGGCATCTCGCCTGAGTCTCACTATGGGCTAAAGCTCTAGATTCACGTAATTTCTAGCCGTTACACTCGCAGGAAACGAAATCAAATCCGTTTAGCCTCCCAGCATAATGCCACCTCAAAACATCATACTGAACGCTTGGTATTTCGGAATTTTTATTGTTGCACGGAGTCTAGCTTGTCTCACACGACCCCCTAAAACCCGAATACGGCGGTCATCTTATCGAACACTAATTCTAGTCTCATCCGAAAAGAGAACATTTCGCCAATTCTCAATATTCCAATTTTGGTGCTCGATACACCAATTAAGTCTGCAAATTTTTTCTTGTTTGGTTAGCTCAGGAACTCGTAAGGGCCTTCTGTTGTATAAACCACTTGAACGAAGTCTTCGATGTATCGTTTCGACTGATACACTGATGCCTGTTACTTCCAGAAATTGCCTTTGGAATATGGGGTGCGACGCACTAGGGTCTCTTCTTGCAGCTTCGCACGAAAAGCGGTCTTGTTCTTCAGAAGTGATCTTCCTACGACTTCTTCTAGTCCTATATTGTAGAGATTGTAGCTCCATGTATCGAGCGTTAGTTTTTGAAATCACCTCCAATGATTGTGGCTACAATATCCCACTGTGTTACCCCTTCTTCAACGAGAGCAATTATTCGACCCTTCTGCACATCGGACAATCCAACGTAAGGCATTTTCAATTATGATCATAGGCTTCTTTAAATTTCGAAATTCACAGTTTCAAATCTCAGTGACGAATGAATACAATATCCCGAACATGTGGTGACTCAACATTTCTTAACATACTATCCAGTTTTTTTAAAACGAAAAACTTCATTTTTCACAGGTAGATCCATGGTTAAAATCAATCCATAATGTAAAATACTGAGTGATTCCATATAAATTTGGTTGTGTGTGTACAATCATACCTCTTCCTTCTTATGTATAAATGTCAACTGTGATAAAAATTTAAACCTACTTGATGAGAATTGTGATTATTATAGTTGCCCAGTTAAACATCGACATTCCTTTAACTCTCAGGCCTAAACGATCCAATATAAAAAATTTATTCAAAAGCTAATATAATTTGAATCTATACATTTCAACATATTCTGTGAAAAGATAGAAACCTTTCTTCTTCAGCAGTGTTTTTAATCAGTGAAGGAATATTTGTCTTTTAATTTCGGTAAGGTCGAAAATTTGTTTGAATTCGTCGATGTTAAAGCATAAGTGTCAGGAAATTTAAATCTCTCTGTATAAATTAATGTGTGAATCAATTGTACTATGGCGAATTACTCATAAAATTGAATGAATGATTGATTGATTGATTTCTATCGGAGATTAGAGTCTCTAAAGTAGAGTTGATTTCTACAAAAACTCTTGAACAATTAATCAAATCTTGATTTTCAAAAATTCAAAAATTTCTGTTCTATCCATCAAGATCATTGCTGTGATTATTCGGAAC
Organism: Cryptolaemus montrouzieri; assembly: GCA_013387265.2. NCBI lineage: Eukaryota > Metazoa > Arthropoda > Insecta > Coleoptera > Coccinellidae > Cryptolaemus > Cryptolaemus montrouzieri. The sequence goes on along the minus strand of JABFTP020000185.1, from coordinate 45,366,209 downwards.
TGCACTTGACCTCTAGATGTGTGGAAAGAAGAAAGAATACCGACTCGGCCCATACCAGAAACAAAGCCAGCGCTCAAAAAAAGAACAAAGACATTCCATATAAATGTGACACCACTATTCGAATTGAATTTTCCTAACAAACTATACAGCGACTTCAGCTGGTTTTGTCCATTCTTTTCTTCATTGAATGATTATTTCGATTGGATCAACAAATGTTTTCGGTAGAATTTAATATGAAAAGTGTGTAAATATGGTAAATTTTATATTTTCCATTCAGATAATAACAGAAATATTGTGTTCATCAACAATCAACAGTGGTCGAATAATTCTTATCACTATCTTTAATCTTAAAACGATGGCTCCTATTGAATAATTCTGTCGGTAAATATCCTTTCAAAAACTTCAGTGAGCTCTTTCAGATATATTTACGCAGGTTTGAAAAATATAAAAAGAACACTCGTACAATTTTCTGCCATCTGAGTTGAACAAATGCCTTTGAAGTGTTTCAAGAAAGCCCTTATCAAAAAGAAAACAGAATTTGTGTGATCCTCTCCGGAAATGCAAGAAGGTGAAAAATAAAGCTTTGCGGAACTCAAGGACGCACACGACGTTCTATCGTGCATTTTTAAATTTTCACCTGCGGATAAAACACACTTTGGTTCAACCATTTGCTTCGCATTTGCATGATATGAATTCGGAAGAAGAACCGTTTTCTGGAAATACGAGAACAAGTTTGTACGAGATGAGATGACATGGTCATTATGTAGAGTGTTTCTCTTGAGACACTAATCCATCAATTTCATTCGTAATTCATCATGAAAATTGATGAGAACGTGTGTGATGTATTTTTCTAGTTTATTTCAAGAGAAGGAATGTGTGATATTCATAGGAACTATGCTACATACTAAGTAGATAAATTCCTACATCTGATTTAATTAAGGTTTTTGACCTCAACACAAACCGAATTATCGAAATAAAAACCACCTGTGTAATTCTTCATTCTTCTTTCTTTAAAGTAAATACACAGAAAAACAAAATCAGTTGTTGTATATAAATAAATGTGGTTTACCCGTGTGTGAAACTAGGTAAATTCGAAAAATACTACCTAAATTACTTAGCAGAAAACGTATTAGATAGAGAGGTATTATTATCAAAACCTACCTGTTCATTCAACAGTTTGATGGAATGTTTTTATATAAATTAATTTCAAGGTATTCTAGAAAATTAATATCATGTTTTCGATAAGATGAATGTAAAATTTTTCTGGAAATTATGATTTTTTCGAATTAAATGATTCTCTTAAAAAAATTATTTTCTTTCAGCTAGTTTCTAATTTTGCGAATCAATCAATTGAACGAAATATTAATTTGGATCTAAATCTTAAAACTTTACATTCATGTTATAACAAATTTTGATATCAATTCCTGGGATCCTTTTCAAACCAATAGATATAAACTTTCCAATCTTTCATTGAATGACCAGATAGGGTTTGGCAATAATTGGATTGTATTGATCATATATAAATTCTTTTCATTTGATTAGGGGAATCGTTACGTGATGAAAATTAATTTACATTTTTTAATAAATGAAACAAATTTTCACTATAATGACAAACTTGTGACGTATTTCAATGTGGTTTCTTCAGATAAAAAGTACATTTACAAGAATGATCTGGTTTGGTAAAATCAAGTATTCAACTAAATAAGAGGAAAATTCAAACAGGGTTGGTTCTGTTGAAAACAGAAAGAATTGAATGATAGTGATTTATTTCGATTTTAATTGGCTGTGGAGTAAATTTCCAGAGTCTTTCGGTTCATTGATTTCCAATGCTTTCCATAGGTCCAGTTACAATCTATTATTTTCATCACGTAAATTATCAAAATTATTATTGAAGTTATGGTTTTATTCTAGTTAATTACTCGCATGGCGAAAATCATATTTTTGTTTATCAAAATCGCGTTCATGCTCAAATAATGTTAATATTTCTAAATAATAATAAAATTCAGGTTTGCAGTATTTATAAGCGTATTGATTTGTTTATTACTTTATGAATCAGGTAACCTAAACCTAACCTAACCTAGAAAGTTATCCGTTCTGAAAGCTATGTTAAAATAATGGGATAAGAAAATTAACTTTAAATTCAGACCGAATTTACTAGTATAAATTTATATATTTGTAACAGTCCGATTTCTCGAATTAATCATTTATATATTTTGAACTCAGTTTTCATAAGTTTATTGATAATTCAATCTCATTTCATCAAGTTAAATATTCAAACAGTTTGAAATTCGAATCAGGAATCTACAGGTAAAGATACCCAATGAAAATTAGAGTTATATCCGTAAGATGTCGCTGCTATTGATCTAGGTTGTTCGCCGGTTAATTTTGAAGTCAGTACTTGAAAGAAGATCGTTTTCTCGTTTCTGTGGGAGAACGGAAAACAGTAATTCATTCTATGTTTCGTTTCCACTTTATTGTCGTGAAGAAAATAATGTCGCTTTTTTATTAATTTTTTTGAATATCAATAGTTTTTTGATAGAACCGAGTCTATATAAGTTCGAAATTCATTATATTCTTTCTCTTTTTCATTTAGAAATCTTCGGAATCGTGTTATTTTATTGGAGCTGTGTTGTAGCGATTGGAGTGGAAAATTTTCAGTAATAGAAATTAAGTATTCATTGATTTTTTGGATAAATTCCAGTCGTCTGGGGAGTTATAAGTAGTCGGTAATTTTGCAGGATTTCCTCGACAACCAATTCAATTAGCAAGTGAAGAGATTTCGAATTTTCTCTTGTTAAATTAACCCAGATCGATATCTGCTATTCCAAGGATTTTTTTTTCACCGTCAAGATATTTGAGTTTTCATCTTTATGCCAAACGTTGTTAACTTACGACTGGGGTAACCATGTCTTTAGGGAACTAGTCTTGCCACCTAGGCAGTCACCTTGTGAACGATATTCAGCCAAACAAGTGAGCTGTAAGATACAGGAATACCACAAAACTGATGTAAAACACCAAATCCAATCATCGTGGGATGTAATATCATTCCTTAAAAGCTAAGTGTTTCTCTTAATCATCAAATTCTTCTTTTCTATCTTCGTTAATTGTTGACTGAGCTCTATCATTGAGTTTCGATTTGTTCACAAGCTCAGATTATTTTAAATTGAGAATTTGTTCTATGTAATTCGGATTCATCTCGTCTGAGACTCCTTTTATTGTTAGTGATTAATCTTTTTAGTTAAGTTATTTTTTTTTGTATCAGTAACCTTGATTAGAGTTAGTAAATTATTAATCAGATACTGTGATTTTAAAATTTATCTTGTAATAAAGCTAGTTGATTGAAGTGATGAGTATAATTCCTAAGGCTATATTTAGGACCTAGGTTCTAGACGAAGATCTCACACACTGAGATTAAGGGACTCTGATCTAGCTAGGCATAGGTATTAATCGGTAGTGTCAATTGTAATTTTCTTCAACTAGCCTTTCTATAATTGAATCTCATTACACGTCATTAGTTAAATTTCTTAGTTCCAGTAGAATTGAAATATTTCTCCAATTTTAGATAAAATTAGAAACAAAACCATTACATATTATATTTTTCATAACTCGCTTCAATTGAATCAATGATGATACTGAAGGAATCTAATTGTCTATTCGTACATGTAAAAATTAGATTTTGTCAACCACCAATCTAAAACAAATAAATGCAGTGTTTTGAAAGCGGACGATTACCAATTAGTTTCTTAATGATATCCTGCTAGTAGGTAATAGGCAATATCTTTAATATATTCTTTCAAACACTGAGAAATGAAAAGCCGGTATATTTTAACCCAACAAGAGGGTAACTTTGTTTCTTAGGCCAAAGGAAACTTCTCATTCAGTGTATATTTTCAATTCCAAAGCTAATTGCTTTTTGTTACTAGAGCCATGTAGAGTCGATATGTATATTATATTCTACTGAAAGTGAAAAGCGAAACCCAGGATATTTTAACCTGAAAAATGTTTTTTCCTCCGAGGTCCAAATCAATTCTTTTTGTTAAGAATTTTGATGAATTTTTTTATACACTTATTACTTTTTTCACAATCGCACTATTCTTACAATATACCGCCGAAAACCTGTGTTATGGCGCTATAGGGACTAAAGACAAAGTATACAGTTAACACAACGGACAAGCAACCGAGGGTGTCCGACAGTACTTTTACAAGCCAAAGACTAGTCTCTCGTGACTCATATATCCGCGCACTCGGAGAATGGATTTCCTTTTTGTTAATTTGATCTGGTGGTATTCGAAAATTATTTGTAGTCTCAAGAAAGGCAGGTTCAACAGTTCGAAAAATAATATTCCTGGAGATGAATAGGTGCAAATTTTTTTGGGAGACGAAAGATTGATAAGAATTTTTGCTTATACTAAAGAAAGAGTACACACTCAGGTATTTCAGGAAGAAATTTCAAATTACTACGTTCGAAAACGTCAATAATTATGACAAGATGAATTAGTGCAATGATTCTGAGAGAAACAAGATGATCTGCAGGCGTGGGATCAAATACCAAGAAGATGTCAACAAATATAGGTTTTTCTGTGATATTCTGTGGAAATGAGGCGACACTGTTCCTCCCTATATAAGTCGGAGCACATGGATGGGGAATGGAGTCGAATGAATTCGCTACAATAGGACAAATTCTGGTTGAATTAACAGAGCAAATTTCAAAGATGGGTTCATTTTCCATTTGTTACATATTATGAGAAGGAAGCCAGTGAGTCCTGAAAGTCATCATTGGGAATAATTTGGCATCACACATAATGTGAAGTTTTTAGAAGAGTGTATAAAATATAAAACTAGTTTCATCTGCTTGCTATCAAATGCTACCCAAATTCTATAGGCGTTAGATGTGGCATATATTCGTTCATATTGAAAGGGAAGTGGCATCAGGTTTTGATGACCTGCGAAGAAACTCTAGTTGGTAGAAAACTAACAACATACCAAAGGAAATATTCCCTCGTCTGTTGAAACAAGCCCTGAATAACCTCAATGAAATATAAGGTAATATGATTGCTGGGTTCGAAAGATCAGAGTTTGTACCACTAAACGAAGATGAATTTTCATTCGTAACGAAATGGCAGCTAAAAAACAGAAAGACTACCTACTTATGTGATTAGTTTATTGAGTGCTGAAAATGGACAGCATTCACTTCCATGCAGTAAAATAAGTTTTGCTCAAATCGTTCACGTATATTACTCAACAGATTCTGGTTCTATTTGACGGCATTTATTAATGATCCGAATTCGCAAATCATCCAGTGACTCAGGTTGGGTAGCGTAAATATTGGATTTCAGGTGATCCCATTGAAGAAAGTCCAGTGGCGCCAGATCAGGTGATCTGGTTGGCAACTCAATATGTCCCCTTCTTCCAATCCTGGACTGAGGAAAATTTTCTTCCAAGAACTGACGCACACGTTGAACGAAATGAGGTGGTGCGCCATCTTGTTGAAAAATGATCGTTTCATGGTCTTCTTCATTCTCCAATAATAGTAAGAAGCCTGGATAAATAGTGTTCTGTAATATTTCTTAATAAATTTTTCCAGTGATATTACCGGGTATAAAAAAGGGCCGATGATGTGACTTCCATAAATATCCGCCCAAACATTTAACTTTTGGGATTGCTGAGTATACTCATCTCGAAGAAATCTTGGATTTCCATCTGACCAAAACCAACAGTTATGCCTGTTTACAGTGCCGTAAAATTCGCAAAGTCGATAATTAACGATAATGGAAATTTGACATGTCACACTGATATTTTTATGATCACAGAATATTATAATTATCAACAGAAACTTGGCATTGCCAACGTAGTTATTGTTATTAGCGAATAGGGAAACTCTGCAAAATCTGCCTATGTATTTTCCACTAGAACTCCATTGAGAATAGAGTGATGTGAGTAGTATAAAAAAAAGATAGAAAAAATTGTGCTTCTGTAATACCGGGTAGTCCGATATGGCTGTCTCAGAAGAAAACCTAATTTTTGAAGAAAAACTGAAATTTAATACTTTGAGATCCCGTAAAAAATGAGCAATTGAATTTTTAGATACAATCCTTAAATTTCGTGATAGGAGATGTTGAGCTAAGCTAATTGTCACTGTTTATAGCCTTCCAGGTATCGTTTCCGGCATAACCGGATAATCTTTCATTACCTTATCTTGAGGAATAGACTTTAGAGGCAGGAGAAATGGTCGGCGATGATGTCATTGTAAGATGTTTGCAAAATCTAAAATAATGCAATAGTTAGTTGCAATAATTTCGTTCTAGAGACAGACAGATATAATAGGCGAAGAATTCTACACTTGGAGCAATGTACTAATCGCGTACCAAAACTTTGTTTGAATAATAAGGCAAAATATAACTTTTTTAACTTGAAATTATTATGTTGTTGATGAATTATAAATAACAATAAAACTAGGTAAGATGAACCAACAACATCTCGAAAACGAATAAAATTGGCCTAACCATGGGAAAAATCAAAAAATACACTTCACGATTTCTCTAATAATTGAAAAGGAAGAAGAAAAACTTATAAATACCAGCTTCGCTACTAGATAAGGAAAAGATACGAATATTTTGGTCAAAGTAAACCGGATTTATCGTATGCCATTTTGTAATTTAAATCAATACCTGGAAACAAAGTACATTTCTGAAGTAGTAGGAAATAAAACACATGAAAATCATGAAATGTAAAAAACTGCAACATAAGGCTGTCGTTTTTCGACTCAAAAGATGTTATATGAAACCAAGTCTATTATTAAGTGATGTCTATAAAAGCATCCATCCATAAATTGTTATCTAATTCGTTATATACCAATATTTATAGTGACTATATCAAAATTAATACTTATTTATTGCTATAATGAATATAATGATTTCGAGATCACAAAGTAACCACAATAAGAATTCATGAATTTCCATTGTAAGTAAGGCAGTTCGAAAAAACACAGCATTTAAATGGTGATTTATGTAGCTGTGTGATTGCCAAGTCATTATATTTATTATAGAAATGAAGATGTCTAATTTTGATAAGGTCGCTATAACTAGTAGGTAGGTAACAAGTATAACAAGTAAGTAAGTAACAGATTATATAACAATTTATGACAAACTTCCTCGGTGAGTTGGTTCATAGATACTAATCACAATAATAGGCTTGATTTCATATGACATCTCATAACTCTTTGGGTTGGGTTAGGATTGCTGAACTTGGCATTTTTTTACATTTCATGGTTTTGAGGAGTTCACAATTCTTTTTCTAGGAACCATATTTACAAAAAAGATTCATATTGTTTGAGTGGTAAGTAATTTTTACCTTAAGTATTGTGAGAGAGGAGATAGGTGCAAATATAAGGAACCAATGGTTTTCTTTGTTCTCGAATTATGAAAAATGGTATCCAAATCATAGTCAACGAACAGTGTTATCATTGATATCAATTTTATATAAAAAAAAAATCACAGAAGCCATGTCTAGGTATATCAGAAATCAGAACAGCTGCGTGGAAAGAAATTATTTATCTCGATATCGTCAGGTTTCCTTCATCGAAAGCTCACCATTTCATCTGCTTTCTATTCATAGAATTGAAACAAAAGTTTAGAATAAGGGTGCCAATTTTCTATTTCACTCTTGATTAAAATTGAACATATATTTAAGAACACGTTTTTCACTCAGTGAACAATACCACCTCTTTTCAAAGATGATGACAACGACTAAATTAGTATATTTCTCATAAATTTTCTTCAGTTTGAAACAGAAAGAATTGAAATGAATTATTTCATATAATACAAGCCGAAGTTAAATCAATCCTAATATACTCATTTAGTTACAACCATCAACGCCTTATCGAGAACTCCCAAATCACTATCTGAAAACACAATTGTGTTGCGTTAAAGAACCTTCGAAAAAATCCGTTCTCCAAATATGCGATTGCCGTGAGGTCCTTATAAATATTGGTAACTAATTGAAAAACAGTTTTTGATGAATCTGTTGAGTAGGAGATTTCATACGAAGAAACAAAATTAACTCACTTGGTTTCATGCGAGATCTTATAGAATTTTTTGGTGAAAAAATGCGTTGCGAGAATTGACATTTTCTCTACTTTTCATATTTCTAATGAGGTCTCATTTTTATTTTATAGGTTTCATTCTCAAAGTAAACGGTTCATTCCATTTGTGTTGTATTGTGGATAAATTTTATTCAGATAAAATAAGAAGGACGATTGGTAAGAGAGGGTTACTTTGAAGAGACAATGAACTATGGCCCCATCTGACAAACTTACAAATCAATGCACAAAATACCTACTAACGAAGTTAAAATGTTATAAAATTGAAGACTTGTTAACAAGCGAGTTCGAAACTAATGAGGTCGCTTTCCGGGAACAGCTTTTCTTACATTTACTAGAAGATGATGGGAGCTAGATTCACTGTAGCCATTTCCACACTGATCACTCTTAAGACAGCGAGGGGCTTAGCCATAGAATTCGAGATTTTCGGGTGGGTGAAGAACTAAGATCAACAGGTTTCATTAATTGAAATTATTGCGTACTCCAGGCTCGGTTCAGTTAGCTTGGAGCTTCATCTAATTAATAATAGATTATTCCATTTCCTCTTCAAGCGTGTGAGTGAGGATCAGTTTTCATTCGCCTTGTTTCGCAGTATGTAATGGACATTCTTCATAAACATTTCTTGATGAATATAAATTAGAAGTGATCAAAGTTATGGAGAAAGAGATCAGAGAACCACGAAAATAATAAGTTAGACAATTCAACAAGTTGCTACTTTCAAACTCATTATTTCATATTTTGGTTTTTTCTTTTCGTTTTATAATGCTTCAAGATAACATATTTTTTAGGGATAATAGTCGCTGAAAGAAAAGCAATTCGTTGAACAGGAGATTTCTCCAAATATCGCAACGAATTTCTTGAATCTGTCTGCAAGAATTAAATTTATAACTATATCCACGTTTGGAGAAATATTGGATCGAAGGCCAAAAAATCGATCTCTTGCAGTTTTTTTGCAAATGTCTCAGTTCCTTTAGGGTTTTCGTTATTTATCATAAATATTTTTGAAATGTAAATTCTCTACAAATTTTGTTTCATAAAGTTTTTTCTACCTTGAATTGTTTTTGCGATAGAGGCCAGTCAGCGAGCAGTATTTTTTTATATTGAATATTATTCAGGTTCAACTGGTAGTCTCAAAATAATGTCATTTAAAGTTTAAAAATATCTTCGATTTGACATGAGTCCGTATTCAGCAGCGCTCTTTGATAATGATGTTATGAGAATTACAACATAATCGTGATTATTCGACAATATGACACCTATAGCTTTTGATTCCGATGAAACTAATGTGATGTTCTTTATTGATGACGGGTTTCTTCTGCATCGTGTTGCAAAGAGTAGAAATAATACTTTTTCCAACCTTTTAAATCAATATATAAAAAATATTTACGATCGCATTATAGTCCAAATATTATTATAGTATTTCACAAATTTTCAAACATAAACGCAATGAAACAGCAAAGAAGGACTTTCAAAAACATTCGAGATTTCTTTCGACGAAATGATGGTTGTACCAATCAGCCAAGAAAAATTCCTATTAACTGGGAGAAATAACGAAAAGCTCGTTGATATGCTAATTAAAAAAATATTTATGTTGATATCAAAACATAACGAATAAGAGATGATGCGGATGTTTTTATTGTTGAAACAGCTATTAAAGAATCAAAACCTGTAAAAACCGCAGTTATAATAGGAAAATATAAAGATTTACTTGGCAATCTTTTTAGGCATACACAGTCTTATCAAGAAATTCTCTTCAAAAAAGTTGGCATGGGAAATGTGAAAACAGAAATATACTTTCCAAAGGTTTTGACAAATATTCTCCTTCTGAAGAACACATTCTCTCTCTGCTCATGGCTGTGACACGAACTCTAAGTTCTTTAAAAAAACTTCTTCGAGGAGAAGCTGCTCAAAATGAAGAAGAGAACTTGAACTATCGACCGTGGCGATCTACCTCAATATTTTCAGATTACTTACGATCGACTCTGAGAGGCTGGAATTATGTGTGATGCATGGTTGTGGTACATACATAATACACCCTGCCTACCTACCTACCTAGGTTGGGTGTAACGTAGCATATATAGATATTAGCTTTCCGCACAATATACATTATTTTAGTTAAGGTTTGGGTTACGTTTAGTTAGGTTCTTCTCTATAATATCAATGAAAAATCTCATAGTTATTCAAATTGCGACTTTAGTGGTTGTTACAAAACAAAAAAGTTACATATGGTGTTAAACATAACTAAAGACTGACTTTGGATGTTGAAGCGTGGCACTGCATGTCCTCAGCATAATTTTCATAAGATGACACGTAACCACTGAGTGCTAATCGCAAGCATGATGACATTTGATCGTCAGTTAGTCGATTGCGATATTTTGACTCAATTATCTTCATTTCAGAAAATGCAGACTCGCACAAGTAAGTTGACCCAAACATTGCCGTCAGTTGAAGGCCAATTTGCCATAGATTCGGATATTTATCGTGAGATATAAAACACCAGAAATTTGTATCAGATGCTGCAGCTTTGAGATGTATATCTGATATAATCTGCACCAACTCATTCTCAACAGAACATGAGTACATGTTAAACTGCGTTGATATTTCAGTAGCTAATTCCTCAATGTTTTTACATGAAAAAGGATAAATCATAAGTGATGCTATATTTGCCAATTTTCAGCTATCATAAAAACGCATTTCGAATTGTCCCAAAATATTTGATAATTCAGCCTCATACGTATCATATCATCATTCAAGTGGGAAATCCTTGCTTTCAAAAATAGAAAATGTTTCACATCCTTTCTTTTCAGTTGATGTATCATAAGTTGCAATTTACTTTTGAATGCGTTTACTGCGCTAATCATCTCGATATTAGTTTTTCCTTTACCTTGAAGCTCCAAGTTAATGGTGTTTAAGTGCATTGTGATGTCAGTCAAAATTGCCAAATCAGTCAGCCATTTTTCGTTTTTCAACATCTGAGTGTCTTCATCTGACGTCCGTGTGAATAACTGAATCATTGTGTGCAGCTGACTCCCTATCTTCCAACTGCAACTTGTAGAGCCGCCGTTACAAGCTACGTTCATGGATGGAATGCACAATTTTTGTTGCAATGCCCATAATTTCTTCCGTGTTTAAAACTTTTGAACACTAGACTAGATATAAAATGCAATGGAATGAAAAAAAATGAGGGGTAATCTTCATTAGCTCGACACAATGCCACAAAACCGTTTTTATTTCCAGTCATTGCTGGTTCTCCATAGGTTGTAATGCACACTAATTTATATATAGGTTGTTTGTAGTTTTTACAAAATTGAAGAAAACGTCATATATATCTTCGCCACGGGTCTTTCCACTCAGAGGAATAATTGTCAAAAATTCTCCCTGAGCGTACATGTCACTAAATACCATCCGAATAAGAATACACAGCTGGGCAGTGTCTGTGATAACGGTGGATTCGTCGAACTGTAAAGGAAAGTATGTAAATTTCATGATATCATGTTTTGGTTTATCTGTCATGTCCTGACTCATCAGTTCAATACACCTTGTGACAGTCGGACGAGATAACTGATGTTCTGTAATCGCAGACATGATTTCTGTTATATTTTTGAAATCTCGAAATGAAGTCTCACCAGCTCCAATAAATATTCACAACCGATCCATCTTCGAATGTTTCGCCAAAATATGAGATATTTTAAATGACGCGATCAAGGAAGCTCTTGATTATTTGGCTGGTCTTGGGAACATGGTTTGTTCTCTTTTCAAACAAGATATCAAATCACATACTTTTCGTTTTCTTTATTCACTCTGTGGGGGAATATCCTTTTATAGTTTTTATGAACCGTTTTATGATACCTCTCTATGTTATCATACTTGACATACTTGCAACTGACGCACGACAAATAAGACATATGCACTTATCCTTCACCACATCAAAAAACAAGTTAAGTAGGGGTGAGTAATTCACTTTCAGATTGAACAGGTACTCATTTGAATTACTCAATAATAAACTTGTATCATTAGTAGTATTACCTTTCATACTAACTGTACAATGGCTCGGTGTGGATTTTCCTGTTATTCATCCATCTTGTTCTACGATTTGTTTATAATACCGAACTTTTCATTCTATTTTTCATTCTTGATAAAGCTGCTGTGGCAAGCGAAACGTCGTCGAATTTTTTTCAAATAAAGTGTAGATTAATGTTAAACCTTGTGTTTTTATCTCATTTATAATAATTTTTTGTTGTTTAGTTACCTACTTATTGAAATTTTGTTTTCTTCTCGAATCTACTCAAAAGCACTCGCGATCGACTGGTCGATCGCGAACCAATCAATACCATCAAGTTCAGACTTGGTTAAGGCATGATATGGAATACCAGGATTGGGGCTGTTTAATGCGTGATGCATTCCTGAAACCAAATCCTAAAATTTACCATCAGCTCTAGAGGAATTGCTCAAAAAAATCTGTGGCATGTGTAAGAGTGGTAGTTCTTCGCTACGTGGATTCAAATAAAAATCAATTTCCCTTCATTCTAATGTTTGGGGAGTAACCATTAATTTTATTAGAAAAAAAGTACAGTACATATGTTTCCCTTAATCATCTTTTACTCACACGAGTAAGTATTATTGAATGAATAGATGCCCAATTATTTATTAGATCAAATATAACAATCAATGAAGAATGAAAATCAGTTATAATTTTATAATTATCAACCATTTGAAACTTTAAACGAATGATACTCGATATAGAAAAACACTGCGCGCTCACTACTCTGTCTCAAGAACAGTTCAACGTAAGAAAAACATCTTGTTACAAAAGTTGCAGAAAATTGTATTTATATCAAAAACATATAGTGAAAACCTCACAGGAACCGAGTTATTTGAAAAAACATTTTTTGACCTTTGACCTTAGCAATTTGGTCACACCCACCGTATACTGGGTAGGTTTTGAGAGAAGTTTAAGGGTGTCTTAAAGGAGGTTTATACGACTCTACAGCTGAATATTTCGAATTTCGAGGTCAAATCCCTAAAATGACCGGACTATATGGGCTCACGACTGAATTACAGATATTTACGATCGAAACGGATTGAAACTGATTCCGTGGCCTATTCACCTTTTAATGCTTCTTTCACAGTATTAGATGCTTGTTTTGTTTGAAGAAACGAACAAGTTTCTGAAATAGCTTGTGACAAGCCCATGTCGACCTTCAAGACTTAAAATTAAAACGTTTTGTGAATAAAATTTATTTTTTATTCAAACGAAAAAGAAAGACTGAAACAAAACTGGCAAACTATATTGATTATGCTAACTGTCAGATTTTGACATAAAAACCTAAGCACAGTATGTAGAATGGAAAAGATTTAAAGCGCACGAATCTCCTCAAGGTTGCCCCTATGGTATAAGCTCAGAAAAGCGAGAAACTGGTGAAACAAATGAAATTTGCTGTATAATTGAAGAGGACAAGAAGAGATAAATGAGGTAACTTTGAAATGAAAATTTTTAATAGAAGAGTGATACATATATACGAACAGAAAAAATGGTGAAACCATTGGGAGTTCTGTTCATTCTAAGAAGTTCGGGCGTTTTTCGATAAAGGTATTTTGCCAACGTTCAGTATCAGAATATATTTTGACTATTATCACCTCACCGCCTTGCAATGGTGTAATCACATATTCGCTTTGATTATATGAACATATGGGTAACTCGTCGGAGTATATACAAAATGTTTCGATCCTTGAATTTTGCTAGCCAAGGACTCGATCTCTCGCAATGAAAGTGTTTCAAGAAACATCAATACTTGCAACGTCATTTTGGTTCTGTCTTGTTTACCGTTTTTTGTGGGTTTCGGTCTAGACCATTCCTGATTGTTTGTTCCTACATTCTTACGTAACATGTGTCCAATTCAGTCTTATTTCCGTTTGCCCATTTCCGTCCGTTTTGTTTGCAGATCTCTCAAAGGGTCATGTTTCAGACAAAGTGTTACGCATAAATCTTCATTACTTTGCGTGAGCATCTGTTAAAGGATACTAAGGTATTTCTTACGAAGTAGGATTTCGAAATTTTGCCTACATATATCAGGACTGACATTATATCTCTGTTAAGAATACTTACATAGCCGGCTCGGTGGCGTGTGGGATATGATACTCGTCTCCTACGCAGAGTTACCTGGGTTCAATCCCCACAAAGTCGGTGCGATTTTTCGAATTCTGGAAATCGCTTGAGTGTCCATCTTTCGGAGGAGATGTAAAGCTGTCGGTCCTGTCTAACAGAGATGTGTTGGACACGAGAGGGGTTCGGCAAAATTCCCGGGTTAGTGAGGTGACAGAATTCCCCGGCGTGTCATTAGCCGAAAGGCAGAAATAGAGCACGTTAAAGGAAAAACAAACAAACAAACAAGAATACTTACATTCTATTAGTTTTCTTATGGTGCATACTTAACTATACTGACTGAGATACAGTCGGATATGAGTTATGTCACGCAAGGTTTCTTGTTTGCAAAACACTTTCCCTATTCAGGTAGCTCTTGCCGTACTCATGATATATCAATTTTTTCAAAACGCAAACAATCGCATAATTTCGAGTAAAACCACGATATTTCATGAAAGAAATAAGCTAGACTTATGTATTAGGTTTTTTGTGATTGGAATAACAAGTGTTACCAGTCATCAATATACAGGGTGTATATTCTATACTGAATAACAAAGTTGGTATGTACCTTAGGTATAACCGGGAGTGCCATTGAAGTAAAAATATTTTAGAAATAGAGTCTCGGAGCAGCTGAATCAACTTCCAAAATATCAGAACGATAGCAGTGGGTTGCAAAGCCCACGAACAACTTCATTCATATATAAATACAAGGTGTTCAAAAATTATATTGAAGATTGAAGAGGTAATTTTTCAGGAATTATTTAAATAAAGGTGCCATTGAACATGGTGAAGACTTTCAATCCAGGGTGTTGATATTCGGAAAATATTCAGTTTTTCTCAATATTTCCACAATATTCGCAATAATTGGGTAAAATTCAATAGCTGAGTTATTTTGTAATTTCATATAATCTGAAATTATGATTTGTTTCGACAATTGACGAGGTGATAGATGTTATACCGCGGTTATTCCCCATTTTACCCCAAACCAATTGATAATTTCGATTTTTGTTTAATTTAAAAATATTTTTCAATTATACAATTTCTTGATATCGGCAAACATATTAAAGAAAGAACTGCTAACACTTTTACAGTTTAGAACGAGTAAGATAGGGTGTAAGGGGTGTGTTGGCACAAAAGGTCTTAAAAGCCAACGCCAAGTCAACCTTCACCTGCGCGTTGGTGCACCCTGCTGCTTACCAACGAGGCTCTGGCGTCCGAGTTACGGCGCTAATCTAACCTAACCGTTCAAACAGAAATAGAGGAAATGCTTTTCAAAGACCCTATCAACCCACAGTGGCCAGCGTGATAGGTATCGGCCAGAAACTCCTCAACTATGAAACACAAAACTCAAACAGGGCCCTCAATCCCCGGCGGGTTTCCTTACCCCGACAACGGTAGCTGTCGGAAAAGTAGGAAACCAGAGGGTGCTAAGAATCACCGGGTTGGACCAGCCTACCATAAAAGACAAACCTTATATATTGCCACTTATAACGCGAGAACATTACTAGCAGATTGTAAAATCGATGAGCTGGAACAAGAATTGGATCGCATACACTGGGACGTTGTGGGCCTTAGTGAAGTGAGAAGAAAGGGCGAGAGTTTGATCACTTTAAGGTCCGGAAATCTACTTTATTGGAAGAGCGAAGATAATATATCTCTCGGTGGAGTTGGCTTCATTATTAATAAACGTTTGGTGAAGAATGTTGTCAAAATCGAAAGCCTGAGTACTAGAGTATGCTATGTCATCCTGAGGCTGAACGAAAGGTACAACATGAAGATAATTCAAGTATACGCGCCTACCAGTGCTCACGCAGATGAGTTCGTTGAAGAGGTGTACGAAGATATTCGCCTCTCTATGAAGAGGACTCCAGCCTATCACAATTTTATGGTTGGAGATTTCAATGCTAAGCTCGGTATGAAAGAAAATGACACCGAAGCATCTTTAGGGTGCCATGGAATTGGGGAACGGAATGAAAGAGGAACCATGCTCTTAGACTTTCTATTAGAAAACCGCTTATGTGCGTTGAATTCGTTTTTCCAAAAACCTCCGCAGAGAAGATGGACATGGTCGAGCCCAAATGGTAACACCAAAAATGAAATTGACTTCATTATAGCTGACAAAAGGAAGTTATTAAGGATGTTTCGGTCATTAACAAATTTTCAACTGGAAGTGACCACAGAATGGTGAGCGCTAAATGTATGATCAATTTGAAACGTGAAAGGAACAAACTCATAATGACAGGAGGGGTTAAAATAACAAATGGGCACAGGTATCTGATGAAGCGGCATTTCGTGAAACTTTGAGTGAGAAGCTTTTGTGCAATGAAAACATGAATATCGATGAGCACAACGACAACATTACAACATCAATAAAACAAGCTATGGACAAACATTGTAGCACTTTGAACAGGAAACAGGAAAGAATCAGTGAGACAACGAAACGCATGATGAAGATCCGAAGAGAACTATTAAGCAAGGACACAGCAGACAAGAAAGAACTGAAAATACTTAACCGCGAGATATCTCGCCAACTTAGGAAGGACTCTCGACAGCACAATGAAAGCTTGGCAGTTCAAACTATAGAACAAAATAAAAGCATGAAGGTACTACGACCGACGACTTAATTGGGAAAACGTACTCCAATTTGTATCGAAGCCTGAATCGCGAGAACGAGGAAGACAATCGCATAACTCATGTTATGAATCAGGGTTCGGAGGACCTCCCAGTAATAATAGCTGATGAGGTCCGAAAGGCACTATCAGATATGAAAAACAACAAAGCTCCAGGGAAGATGGAGAAGTTGCGGAGGCTTTGAAGATAGGCGGTGAAAATCTGATTCGTGAAATAACAAAACTTTTCAATAAATGTTTAGCTGAAGCAAAAGTACCAAAGTCTTGGCATAATGCTATAATAATAATTATGTACAAGAAAGGAGACCCCATAAATCTCTCGAACTATAGACCTATAAGCCTTCTATCGCACTTATACAAACTCTTCACCAAAATATTAACAAAGCACCTCACAAACAAACTGGACACCTACCAACCTCGAGAGCAGGCCGGATTTCGGGCAACATTTGGTGTTAATGATCATCTCCAAACTCTCAAGACTTTGATTGAAAAGAGCATAGAATTCAACTTGCTTCTGGTCCTCATATACATGGATTACGGATAAAGCCTTCGATACCGTGATACAGGCGATTATGCTTAAAGTGTTGGCTGACTGTAGAATAGATCATAGATACACTGCCATCATTAAATATATATATATATATATGAGCATGCCACTTCACAAGTGTGCCTTCACAATTTTACAGAAAAATTCAGGATCGGACGTGGAGTAAGACAGGGTTATACTATTTCCCGAAGTTGTTCACAAACCTATTGCAATATATGTTCAAGCAATTGGAATGGGATCAGAGGGAGTAAATGTGGATGGTGAGCGATTAAGTCATCTTCGTTTCGCCGACGACATCGTCATTATAGCAAACAGATTAGATGATGCAAATGAGATGCTCTTGCAGTTGTCTAAGGAATCCAGTAAAATCGGATTGAAGATAAATATGTCGAAAACTAAGATGATGACCAACTTAGTACCAAGCCAACCAGTTTCCATCGATGGTGAAATTGTTGAACAAGTAACGTCATACAAATATCTGGGGCATGAAATAACTATAGGCAGGGACAACCACACAACAGAAATAGGAAGGCGAATAAGACTGACATGGACTGCATTTGAAAAACTGAGAGATCTGTTCAAATCAGAGATACCAATTTGTTTGAAACGTAAAGTATACAATCAATGCGTTTTACCAGTTTTGACGTACAGTGCAGAAACCCTGACCCTAACACAGAAATAAGCTAATGAAATATGTGTTGCTCAGCGTAAGATGGAGAGAGCTATGTTAGGCATAACACTACGGGACAGAATTCCCAACCATATCATACGCCAACGAACTAGAGTCCAGGATGCTCTCGAGAGAGTTGCTAATTTAAAGTGGAACTGGGCCGGTCATCTAGCAAGAACCACGGACGGTAGATGGACAAAGCGTCTTTTGGAGTGGCGTCCCAGAGATGAAGCCCACAGAAGTAGAGGACGTCCACCAGCTCGTTGGAAAGACGATATCAAGCGAGTGTGTACGAACTGGATAAATCCGGCCCAAAATCGCGAGGAATGGAGATCGTTGAGGAAGACCTATGTTCAGCAGTGGACTAGGATGGTTGACAGATGATGATGATGATGATGATGTGTAAGATAGCTTAGTGGTATGAGTTAAGTTAAATAATTGGTAGATTATTGAGTCACAGTAGATTCGAATCTATTGAATGATAAGGAGTGAGAAAATCTGCTGCTCAATTTGGCAGTGACATAAATTCTCTTCTCAGAGAAATTGGCGGCATTTTAAGACCCCTTGCAACGTCACTGAATAAAGCTAAAAGTCGAATTTCTTTCATTTCGGTAACAAGAAACTCACTAATATTAGCCATTTTGCCGAAATATATAACATTATACCTCATAATGTAGGAGTCAAGTCGAAGTTCTTTGATTTTGTGATCTAACTTCGACGATCATCAAATTTAGTTGAGATATTCACGTTTATTCACAATATATTTAGGATTACTTTAATTATACAGGGTTAGGCAAAAGTACCGGAAGGTCTAATTATCTCAGTTATTTACCGAGCGATTTGTATTCCTACGTTCTGAAGTATAAAGAATTCAGTGTTAATATTTTGTGCTCAATAGTGTTTCCAGTGTAGCCGGAAATGACCACGTTATGACAATTTCAAATATAACACCCTATATGTTTACGTATTTTTAGATTCAGAGGAAAAACTTCCTTAGAAACAATCAAGAAAATTGCTTTTCCTTCAATGTCGTGTTCATAAGAAAATCAAAATGACAATAATTATTATCACCTAAATCAAATTATTCTCGAATTCATAATCAACGTGACAGGTTGACAATTATTGTCGAGTATCTGTTGAATTTTTGATTTTTTCACGAACGAGAGAAATTTTTTTATTGAAACTATAGCTATTGTTGAAAATGGGTTTCATTCACCTTCTGACAATGGCCTAATCGATCACTGAAATTTCTTAGAGAATTTTGCAGAAATTGTGGGGGTATCAAATTGATTTCTTCTGTTATGCGACGCGTTAACGCATCTAGATTGGCAGGTCGTTCTCTATAAACTCGGCATTTCAAGTGGCCCCATAAAAAGAAGTCCAGAGGCGATAGATCAGGTGACCGCAGGGGTCATTCGATAGGACCTCTTCTACCAATCCATCTTCCTGGAGAAATTTCATCAAGATAATTTCTTACATCTACATCTAAGTGTGGGGTAGCTCCATCTAGTTGGAACCATACAATATCAGCTGGGGTTAACGAATTATTTAAATATGGAAATAAAGCTGTTATGGCTGGCACAATTTCATTTCTTAATAATTCCAAATATGGCTCTCCATTTAAAGTCCCTTCTATAAAAAATGAACCAATTATGTGGTCACCGATAATACCATCCCAAATATCCAATTTTTGTGGATGTTGTGTATGAACCTCTCTAATCCAATGTGTGTTGTCTCTCGGCCAAATACGGCAATTATTCCTATTTACTGTACCGTTGAGGCAGAACGTAGCTTCATCCGAGAATACGATTCTATTAAAAAAATTTGGATTCGCCATAATCATTTCCATGATGGTCTCTGAAAATTTTACCCTACGATCCGGTTCGTCTTCAGTAAGCTCATGGACGGAATGGAATTTATATGGTTTCATTTTTTATGTTATTATTTATGACTTGCTTCATATCGCTGAATAGTTCTGCATACTGTAGATCTCCTTATTTGATGATCTGGGTGAACAGTATTGAACAGACTGCGAACTTCTTGGTAAGATCGTTGTCTGTCACCATCTCCGCGCATCATCAAAACCTCGATCCAATCTGCTTCACTGAGCTTGAATAATAGGAATTTAAGTGCAAAAATCCAAACTTCAACGAATATTTGACATTATTTGTCAACCAGTCCCGTTGATTATGAATGCAACAGTAATTTCATTTAGGTGATATAATTTTTATTATTATTTACATCTTCAAGATTCACATTTTTTGGTCATTTCCGGCTCCACCCGAGACACTAGCGAGCACAAAATATCAACACTGAATTCTTTATGTTTAGCAATGTAGGAACACCAATTTTCAAAAAAATTGCTCGGTAAATAACCGAGATAATTATTCGTTCCTGTACTTTTGCATAACCCTGTATATTATGTAATAATATAATACAAATTATTTTTTTGGTGGAAATAAGTATTGAACTGACAAATTTTTCACAAAATCAATAAGAATGATTTATGTTCACGGTAACGCAGTGCTCTTCGTCTAGTTTCCTATTATCACTGAAATGGTAATGCTTACATTACATAACATTGAAAGGCGTCGCTTGGTTTTGCAAGCCTTTCCGAACTGCGACCAAGTTGGTCTTTTGTTGATAACCCTTCTTTATTCATTTCCCAGTAGATCTAGTTCCCTTACAAAATTAAGAATCTCGCTTTTACTTCGTGCGGCTCTAGCTTGTCGCTACCGAAGTTTATATGTCTTTGACGGGCAATTGCGATGCAACTGCAAAAAATATATTCGGCAGTTTCATCTCCCTCTTTACACATTCGGCATGTTGCCGTTTCCGATTTTCCCAATTTACTGAGATGGTATCTCAGTGGGCAGTGTCCAGTAAGGAGACCTGTTATAGTCCTCAACTGGTCCCTAGAGAGGTCGAGAAGCTGTTTTGTCTTCCTTGGCGAATACTCAATGAACATTTTCGCTTGTCTTTGGCCTGGAGTTTTCCTCCAGTATTCTTTTCTGCTAGATTCATCCCACCGCTCCAGTTCCTGTTGTCTGTGCGGCTTGCTTAGGCCGCAGAACGGTTCAGGTCCGTTGGAAGGGATTCCTGCAGATGGGGTTATGGTTGAAATAGCTTTTTAATTT
The DNA here is from genome assembly GCA_013387265.2 of Cryptolaemus montrouzieri. Classification (NCBI taxonomy): domain Eukaryota; kingdom Metazoa; phylum Arthropoda; class Insecta; order Coleoptera; family Coccinellidae; genus Cryptolaemus; species Cryptolaemus montrouzieri. Next base: position 45,344,985 of record JABFTP020000185.1, on the reverse strand, counting down.
GCTTGATGAAAATTAGGATGCAAAAATATTCTCATAAATGGTCATGCAAGAAGACGATTTACATCGAAAAGAACACGACGTTTTGGATTGTCGATTTATCTATATGATATGGAAGTGCTAAGGCTTATTTTGGGGAGAATGGAGGGATGACGTAAGTTTGATAATAATGGCATAAATAGAAGGTGTAGACGCCTACAATTTTTTTTCCGCTAGAGAAAGATAGGAGAGAGGTCCGTCCACATTTGCAGCACTAGCTCAAGAAGTCAGCTGGGTGAGGATTTTTCGATAAATGCTGACAAAATGACGACCCAGGAGAACGAATCGTCGAAACTGCAATCATCCAGAAGGCGATCGGAGAGGTCGACCGAAAATTACAAGAAGTCCCGAAAAACCTTAAAAGAAAATACGTCTCCGAATACTCACAGATGAAAGGGATAATTTTACTGGACTTTTGCAACAAAACAAATTTCTCTATTGCGTTTGAATTGTTTGGAATCAGGATGAGGACGAACCAATGAGTTTCGCATGTTGCAGCGCTATATTTTCAACCTCTTAAAACCCAGGGAAATGGAAAAATCATCGATCGAACGAAGAGCTTTCGGCGAACAAAATTTTGCTCTACTTACCTCATTCTGAGAATCTCCGAGGGCCAGAAATTAACGAAACTAACGAATCTCAAGCTGTCAAAATCCTGGTTTTCTTCCATTCGTCCTATCTCTTCAGGATTAGCGGGATAAAATTAAGGAGTCCTACGATTCCCATATATCTCTAGATCGGATCCGCGAAGAGAAATCGTCACTTTGCGACATAATTTTGGAGACCTACATTCACGGGGAAACACCAGAAATACGGGGGCTACATTTCACCGATACTGCCTAATTCCCTTTATCGTTGTCAAACTGACGAGATGGAGAAGTTGTAAAGGAGACCCTACGCGATCGACTAACGTACCGTTCGTTCAATCCCCTTTAATTATTTCGGTAAACTAATAGACGTACTCGATTGAGACGGGAGGACTCTTCACTCTTCACAAGGATAGAATCTCCAAGCTTGAAATCACCAACATACAGCTCTTTTGAACGGGAATAATCTTTAATACAACATGAATTTATATTGTCAAATTGAAGGATGGCCATGCATACAACTACTTTTCCTATATCAAGCACATAAATTCACTGTGATTTGAAGAATTGAAGCAAGAATCACGGAGTACCTAAGCGGTATGAGCAAAATAGTGCATACGTGAGATTCAAGATGGGTACGGATGACCGTTTTAACGAACGTCAAAATTACCATTTTGCAAACAGCGATGTCGGCCGATCTGATTCAGTCATTAATATCATCATATCGTATATGAAAATTTATTTGGAGCGCAATTACTTCATAATACTCTAAATGAACACTTTAGGTCTTATATAAAGATGTATGTGCATATTATGTTCGAATTTCAAAAGAGAATTTATTTATATATTTCTGATTGAAATAAAATAGGTAAAAAACTTTTAAGTTAAACGGTTTTATGTTAAACATACATTGCACTGTTTAAGATAAATGTACTAAAAACCAAAAAATAATAAAATAGATTTTATTATTAATTATAAACATATGCATAGACTAGACTAAAATAAAACCGTGGGGCACGTCAATTGTCTACAAATTATCGACTTAATGTGCGATAGAAGAATCGTTTAATTCATCGTTAGGCAGTTGGCCCGCAGACGGTGAGGAAATTATTTACTATTTTCTTGCTCATGGAAATTCTAATAGTTATACACTCCATGTAAATAAAAGAGATGTTTTAACTAGTCTATCGTTGGACATTCACACTGCTGGCTGGCGAGGAATCGTTTCATTGCTTGTTGTTTGTCTTTAATCGACAAAACATATGACAAAAGTACTACTCGCTCACCACTATGAAACCCTAAAACTCGCTTATAATCGAGCTTGCTAGCTTGTTTCCACATTCTAGCCCTACTTATCACACGTCCATCGTTGTCGGTTGCACAACTGCCTAATAATTATAGTGCAACATTACAAAACAAACATTTTAATCAACGATTGTAGACAATTGACGTGCCCCACGGTTTTATTTTAGTCTAGTCTATGCATATGTTTATAATTCCCACGACTGTATCTATTTTATTATTTTTTGGTTTTTAGTACATTTATCTTAAACAGTGCAATGTATGTTTAACATAAAACCGTTTAACTTAAAAAGTTTTTTACCTATTTTTATTTTCTAGTTTTTAGTTTTTATTTCGCATTCTTTTAATTCATTTAGTGCTTCATTATTGCAAGGTTTCTTGCCCGTTAGTTTATTGCAATCCAACTCCTCTATACGTAGTCCCTGCAAAGATCTTACTCTACTAAGAGCCACGTAGGCTTGACCTTCTTCAAACAGTTTCGCACCTAAGTATACGACTGCGTGATCCACAGTGCTGCCCTGCATTTTATGTATTGTAGAAGCCCATGATAGTATTAAAGGCAACATTCTTCTTTCAGCTGTCCCATAATTGTACTTAGCTGGAAACTGTATGGCTTTCGGGTGTATAAGATGTACTCCGTCTCTTGCGAAATCAATTCGGACGGAAGGTACATCTGTTGCATACATCTGAGTTCGACGAAATTGAGGCCAAACGATTTCGGTGATGTAGCCTATAGCGCCATTTACTAATCCCTTTGAAACATCAATATTGGACCGTAGCATGACTTTTGCCCCTACAAATATTTCCAGTTCCGCTGGTAAACCCCCAGTTTTGTTGATATCAGCTGGTATTCTACTGGTTGAGCACTTTCATTCGATACCCATATTGATAGGATTGATAAAATCTACGTTATCCGCCATTTTGTAGCGGCCGCCATCTTGGATTTCAATTTTTTATAGTATATTGTATTCTGATTGTTGAGCCCTTTCATTTGATACCCATATTGATGGGATTGATAAAAGCTATGTTATCCGCCATTTTGTAGCGGCCGCCATCTTGGATTTCAATTTTTTATAGTATATTGTATTCTGCTTGTTGAGCCCTTTCATTTGATACCCATATTGATGGGATTAATAAAACATAAATTATCCGCCATTTTGTAGCGGCGGCCATCTTGTATTTATAATGATAATGAATGAATATAATTGTATTGTCACCAAAATCCAAAGTGTATACAAAATTTCAGATTAATCGGTTGACAGGAAGAGGGTGAAATTTGAATTACTAAATTTGACCCAAGAATAAATAAAACAAACGGGGTGAGCTAAATAAAACCGTTTAAAAACATCGTAACTCGTGCTATTGCTGGTGTATTTATATCCCCCCAATAGATATATTGGTTTTAGGTCTATAGTCTTTCTCAATTCAATTAAGTAAATATATACAAATTGAATTAACTAAACCATTCACTATAAAGATGAACACTACAAAAAAAATGAGATCGCATCAAAAATATGAAATGAGAAAAAATGCCAAGCTTCTAACGCAGACCTCCTATCGATAAATGTTGTAAGATCTCAGATAAAACCAAGCGAGTTATTTCAGATATCTTCTTCAGAAGCACCAATTCAACAAAATTATTATAAATTGTTATCCAATCAACATTTATCATAACCCTACAGCAATTGCTCATTCTCTGAGGGCCAAACCTTTTCTCGATGTAATATATTACACACCGTTTTATTTTCGCGGATGCTGGAATTTAATTGATGGTAATTAGTACTGATGACAGCGTCTCTTATAGAAATGTGGCAAAATAGCTGGATTATTGATAACTCACAGTTATTTATGACCGTCAACTAAGAACTTTTGATAAAGTATAGTGGATTCTTATAACTAAATAAATTGAATAAAGGTAGCTCTACCATTGGTTTCAATTAATGAAACTGAGGCTTATTTCTGTCAGGTCTTTGTCCGTTTTAAACTGGCGAAAAAATGACCAGAAAAGCACTAATTCAGTCGTTCGCATAATATCTGAAATAAAAGTGAAGTGATTCAATGGAAAGCGAATAAATATATGTTCAATTTCAATCAATACTGAAATGAAAATTTGATGATTCTCTACAGGAATTCTTCTTCTAATTTTATGAAAAGAAATCAGATGGAATGGTGAACTTATCGATGAAGGACACATGAAAAGAAAATGATACCTACTTATTATTCACGTAGCTGTACCTCGTATGGCAACTCGTGCTTTTCGTTATACAGGGTGTTACATAATAGTATGTCTCAACTTGAGGGGGCAAATCTATGTGCAATTTCAAGCAGAAAATTTGATATAAATATAGGTCAGCAAAAGCTTCGTGACGAAGCTACAGGGTGTTGAAATTTCCGGAGAAAATTGGTTTTTTCTTCAATACTCCTGCAGTTTTTGGGATATTCAGCCCAAATTTTAAATGCAAGCTATTTTGTACAGCCTCCATCATTACACGTCCTAGATTTTAACTGAAGTTCACAAGGTGTTTTCTTTTCCGAAGCCATGTCTACTTTTGCTTTTTCAAACTTTTTTGCAGTACGCCACTGTTCAGCGTACAATCAATTTTCGTCATGTTCGTTCAATTCAGAAACTTTTTGATACTCGTAATTTTTTCGGTGCCCCGTCATGCATGTAACACATTATGTTTCTCACCAAAAGTCGCACATCCTCAAGCAGTAAAGGTAACTCCTTCTCAATTGCCGATAAGCGTTAAGCAAAAAAAAATTGACTAATCAAATAATTTATTAATTATTCCGACCCAGACATTTATTTAGAATTGTTCTTGATTATAAGATTCTTTAATCAAATAGGGGTTTTCCTCAGCCCTATAATGATTAGTGTGGAAAGTTGTGATAGCAGTTCTCGAAAAGTTAGCTTCGTCTGTGAACATTATTTTACAATCAAAATGAGCATTTTCTCTAATTTTATCTGAGAACCAACGGCAGAAATTCAATCTTGAAGGAAAATTTCGAGGAAGTAGAGTTTGGACGCGTTGAATATCAAACGGGTACAATAAAAAGTTGTAGAGAATCCTCCAAACTGGAACAAATGAAATATTCAACTGATTTTCAATTTTTCTTGTACTCATACGAGGATTCAAATCAATACAATTCAAAGCTGCTTCCTCAATATCAGTAGTTCTCATAGTTTGAATTGCACCTTTTAAATAGTTATTTGCAGTATAAGTACCAGTTTCCCTCAAACTGATACATCTGATATAATCGCCTAGCTTCTGTTGTGTTTCCGTCAACCTATGTAATGGATATCAGCCAAGTCAGCGTTAGTAAAATTAGCCATTTTTTCTTACAGCAATAACTTAATCGTTAATTTAATGAACAATTCGAGCAGACACTGTTTCAACTTTAGCAACTGTCAAAATAAATAAAAAAATGAAAAAAATCCAAGCCTACTAGTCATTTTTTTTTATTTAGAAGTGCTTTCAATTCAGCGAATGCATAGAATCGTTTAATAATTTTTTGCTCGAGAACGGTCGGAGATACAAAAAAATTACAAGTGTCAAAAAAGTTTCTAAATTGAACGAAGATGACGAAAATTGATTGTACGCTGATAAGTGGCGTACTGCGAAAAAGTTCGAAAGGCAAAAGAAAACATGGCTCGCTCTCATTCCAAATTTGGCTGAATATTTCAAAAACTGCAGAAGTTTCGAAGAAAGAAACAATTTTTTCTGGAAATTTCAACAACCTGTAGCTCTAATGAGATTCTTCCATCAAATGAGCATTTTCTCTGATTTTATCTAAGAACCATCGGCAGAAATTCAGTTGTCATGATGAAGCACAACAACACACGGGCCTTCAGACGTTTCAAAACTTCAATGTTGAATACTGCGTTGACTGTCTGACCTACTGGAACGTATTCGCGGTGTACAACTCCATCAATATCAAAAAATGCGATGAGTCAAGATTTCACTTTCGATTTTGACATTCTGGCTTTCAAGAGGCGCTTACTCCCTTTCTGTACCCACTGCATGCTCTGCCTTTTGTTCTCAGGGTCGTATTCGAACACCCGCGACCTGTCACCAGTGATAATATTCATCAATTCGAGAAATCATGTCTTGATAGATGGACAATCGGAGCTCTTTCTGTTCAACTGTGAGCATTTTGGAACCATTTTCGCACACAGCTTACACATCCCTTAATCTTCGTGTAGCATATGCCGGACCGTCTCTTTGTTGATGCCCAACTTGTCTTTCTCTCTCCGAGCAGTCGCAATCGTAGCCGATCGAGGTTTTGTGCGTTTTGAGAGATGGAATGGGCTCCCTCGCGCGGATATTCCTCCACTCCGCTTCTGAACTGCTTTGCCCAATCGTAGACAGCCGATTTATTCAAACAATCTTCCTTATACACGTCGGGTAACTGTTTCATACTTGCCACAGAAGCTTCGTTTCGTTCCACCAAAAATTTAATGACTATTGTTTGCTCAGTTATTTTATCACTCATCTTCACGCCGGTGGGTCAAAACAGGTCGATGTTCAAAGGACAATAAAACACGAAGTATACAACCGATAAACACGAAACCTACACAGGCTAATGCAGAAATGAATTCTGTTCCGAATGAAACCAATGCGAACGTTGCAGTGCTACCAACCGCCGCAGCATTGCCAACTTCCGCAAACTTAATTGACATACCTCGTAGTTTCAGGTTTACTTACATGCTTTAAAATAATGATTTGTGACTTATGTACGCATGTATCCATATTATTTTTGAAATTTACACCAACTGTGTAGATATGGTATAAATCAATATCGATAAAACAACATATTCTCAGTGCGGAAAATTTCCACTGGATTATAGAAATAATACTGATTATTCTGGGCGGTTAATTTGTGGGTTGACATAATTCGTGATCTTGTTACAGATCCGAAATCCTTTGATGAGAATCACATTGGAGAAAGGTGACTAATGTTGCTACAAAAAGGTTCCACATCATCTTTGCATTTCTTTTCCGACTGAGATAGGCCAGGACCAGAAACTCTAGTTTGAACAAGATAATTCAAGTTGATTGAAAGAGAAGATCCAACCCGAATAGCCGCCCAGATCATTGAAACTAACGCTATCAAGCTATTTTAATGGGACTTTCTGAAATAAGTTCAAATACAAACCTGATACCATGAGGTTCTTGAGGAACTTATAACACACTAAGTTACCTACATAGCACCAAAAATATTACTAAATTACTAAATGATTATTATTATCAATAGTGCTATTGACAAGGAGTGAATATCTGAGGTTTCTTACCGCTTTCAAGAAGACCGAAAACACAACTACTGAAAACATAATTTCATAAAAACTGAAAATACTGCCTTGCGTTCTACTTATATTTTTTTATTTGTCTGCAATTCGTATATAAAATATCAGGCTCCTTTGATATCTTCAATATTTCTTTCCCATTAAATACCATTCATTCGATCGTCAGGAAATTTGCGGATTTATTGAGTACACTTGCGAGAAGTTTTCTGGCATGAATCATCTATCGTGCTGTTGTAACATTGTCTATATAAATAAAAATAAAATGCTTTTTATTGTAAGCGTATCATTACAGAACTGACTGAGTTGGCGTTTCAAAATATTGGTAATAGTAATCGATTTAATGGAAAGAAAAATTGGAAATGTTTCTCAGCAAGTTTTCATAGATGTTCAATTATAATTTTTGTCAAGGATTGAGTTTCTTTATTTGTTTACAGTCTGAACATCATTGTTGACAATTTGTAGCTCAAGGGATAAAACCACATATTGTCATACAATTTAGTACATATTCTGATGGTATTATATGAAGATGATCCAACAAAATTTTATAATCTATTATAATTCTTTCGACAAGATGTCAGCACAGAATGAATTTAAGGATTTAAAAATAAGACATATTTGTACGATTTTGCTTTTTTTAATTGGAGCTTTCGCCCTGAAGCTTCAGTCAAGTACTTCCTTTATGCTTTCGCGCCCGTGTTTTAATGACCACTTGTTTTTCCGGCTGACTGCTGGGAATTTTTCGCTGAACAAGTTTATTCATTTCAATTGGTATGCACTTCTCCCTACGAAGGACGTCTGCAAAATTTAAACGATTAGTGAGAATAATTGATTCAGTATTCGATTCTTCCATTTGAATAAAAATAGATTCAATTGTACTGAAGAGATGGAGTGACCTAGAAGATGATGAGGAAATTAATTTGTGCCTCTTGAATATAATGGATTGGAGGTCGGAGGCCAAAAATTCTGTAGAATCAGGTTTTATCAAGAGCAACATTTATATTGGTACGAAATATTCAAAAAATAGTCAGACATTGTGTTGACGATGAAAGAAGAAAAAAATTAAATTGAAAATCCAACATAAAAAATTACGTGAATTTGTCAGTAAATCGATCCCGATGGAGCTTCTGCATATCAGAAGGATTAGTCACCGCCATTTCATGTTTTATCTCGAAAGTACCAAAAACACTGAAAGTTCAACAATATGATGATCATAATACTCTATTTATATGACCTTGAAATAATTGAAGATATAACTAATATCGTACCAAACATGAGCTTTTTAAATTTACTCGAAATTATGATTACTTCAAGACTTTTTTCAAAGAATATTATTCAACCGACTCCGTTTGATACTTTTAAATACCATTGCCTCGATAAATCAGGAACAGGATATCAACTTTAGAATTTTATCTAACACTCGATTAATGATAAAAAACCTGGAGCAAAACTTTTTTTCATCAGTTTCCAAAGTAGGGTGCTCGCCTGTCGCAGAGACGTTACTTTACAGTCGATCCACGTGGCAGAGCATCATGTATGAAGTGTGTATAATGTTAAATCATCAAATTAGAAAATGAGTATTTTGCTAAAGTAATTAAATATAAATACCAATGAAAAGGAAAATATATTTTTGTAGTTCGTTTCGACTTGAAAGTCCAAAGAAATTGATACAAATGAAAAATAGCTGCTTCAACAGCTATATAGAGTCTACTGTTGTGAAGATCACTTTGTTACTATTCAGTAATACGCCGGGCAATGATGATTTATAATGAGAAGAAAATTTTTTTTTCTTAGTCAGTTATGTTTTGCATGTAACTTCGTTATTTTTGGGAATAGGAATGATCCTTATATTTCTTCCCAAATGATATGATATGTCATGGTTACATCTCGAAGGTATGGTCCCTTCAAGATAAATGTTCCTTAAGGAACTGTATGGATTAAGCCGTTACTGTTTGATAGTTAGGCATGATTAAAACACAAACGGAATTTTTTACTGTTTTTACTACCAACAAATAAATAAAATTAACAGATCACTGTTACTGCGGATTCGACTTCCCGTCGAATAGTATGAAAACCAAGTACAAAGTTACAAGAAATATATATGAATAGGTCTTTATTTCGATTTGGAAATATCAGATATTGTGATAGTATTTAACAACTATTAAGAGGATTTATTATTTAAATACATCAAAATTTCGGATTTACACAGACTACTCTGGTCGGTCATTACCTAAAATTTGTTATTAAAAAGTGACTTTCGACTTTAGGTAATAGAATTTTCTACCCTTAAGGCAATTTATCAATACTAGAAAAAAGGTGCCACTTTGGATGCAGTAGTTATAAGATATTGAATCTTGATTATTTTATGGAATCAAGATATTTATTATATCCAATTTTGAAGTAACGACCAGTCTGATATATGTAGAGATTATTAGAGTCTGCAGAAGATATATTAGAAACTCCTGCTTTATTTGAATTCTCTATAGGATTATTAGCATTAAATGAGAGCGCTGACAATTTATTTTGAGGTCCGAATGCGACTTCAGTTTTTATTTATCCGTTACATTTTTTTCTGTCTAAATTAAGGGGTAAATTTGTTGGTTCCAATAATTGGATATATTTGGCTTATAACTATATGTTATTATTTTCGTTTCACTATTTTGTCATTAAGCTACGATCAAAACCGTTATTGTGAGCTAAAATTTTAATAGTTTCGATTTTCTTCTTCAGATTTTCTTATGGAGAAGGTAACGCAAATGCTCTGGAGATCATTGAATAGTAAGCCAAAATCTTATATGAATATGTATGGTTTGAATCCTTGGACATACATATATGGTATAATGGTAGGTTTTCTGAAGATGTTGAAGTTAATTTTGGTTTTGGAAAATTTATCTAAAAATGCTATTGAACGGCTTTCCTCTTTTCCGAATTCAAATATTATTTATATGTCATCGACGTATCTATACCAACAGTTAGAATTTAGTACTCTGTTTTCTGTGGTAGTCATGAATTTATTTGCTAAAGGAGGGCTTCGTGGTGATCCCATAACGAGACTATTTGGTTGTTTATAAAACTTTTCATTAAACTGAATATAAATGAACTGTATGCATAGCTCTAAAAGAACTATAAATTCGCAATGCATTGAAGGGTTAGATTGTTCTAAAATATCTGACATTAAAGTAATACTTTAATGTTTCGGATTATTTGAAAACATGTTATCTACATCTAAGCTTAAGCGATATGAGTTATCAGGTGTGAAGTGAAGTTCTCTTAATTTTGGGTTAGTTCAACAATATCTTGAGGTACTGCACTGTGAACTAAGTTGTAAACTCCACAATATGGAAATCAATTCATTCGATGATAAAATTAGATTCGATATCAATAATCTCCTTTCCACAAAATTCATACAACTAAGCAAAAAACTAAATTCATTACAATAGCGCCAAATATAACTCCAAAACTCAATAACATACAGCATGTAAAGAGTAAATCAAAATTCGGTTCACGCATGATTAATTTATTCAGCACTAAATTCGCTTGTTCAGAAATAAATTTACTTCAAAAAGGGTCAATACGTGATTGATGTAAGATATCAGACATTAAGGTAATACTTTTATCATTCGCACTGTTTAAAAATATGTTATCTTAATCTAAGATTAAGAGATACGAATTATTTTTTGAAGAGAATTCTCTAAATATGAAATGTTCAACAATATCTTAAGGTATTGCACCCCGAGCTAGCTTATAAAGTCCACCCGATTTAAACTCGACGCAATTGAATTTGATATATTTGATGACAAAATCATATTCAACATCAGTAAACTCATTCACGAAAAAATCGAAAATCGAAGTAAAACTGAAATCATTATAATAGCCCAAATTATAACTCCAACAATGAATAATATACTGCATGTAAACAAAATATAAAAATCAGTTGACGCATAGTTAATGTGTATAAAATGATTTACATGAAAAAACGTTAAAATATGATTGTGATAAAATATCAGACATTAAGGTAATACTTCTATCTTTCGTACTGTTTGAACAAATGTTATCTTCATATAAGCTTAGTAGGTACGAGTTATGCGGTGAAGAGAATTCCTAAATTTTGGGTTAGTTCAACAATACCTTGAAGTACTGCATTCTGAACTAACTTTTAAACTCGACGCAATTGAATTTGATATATTTGATGACAAAATTAGATTCGACATCAGTAAACTCATTCGAGAAAAATTCGAAAAACAATGTAAAAAACTGAAATCATTACAATAGGGCAAACTAGAACTCAAACAATCAATAATATATAGCATGTAAACCATATATCATAATTGACGTATAATTAATTCATCTAAAACTAAATCCTCCTGTTCTGAAATAAATTTACATGAAAAAGGACATGAATTTGCACCCAATATTAACGGCAAGGTGAAAAAAATTTTGGCTGAAGAATATACTACTAATCTTCGAAATTCCGATGACGTACGAAAAATACCTCCCACCACTCTCCCGAGATGATGATTCGAAGATTGAAATACAGGAAGCTATCGCCAAAATAATTCAATCTGGCATTTGACCAAGTAGCTCTTAAGTGATATCTTCATTTTTTTTTCTATTATTGCTCTACCTCAGGCAAATGGCAACATCTACTGTAGAAGTAGTAGTAGTAGTAGAAGTAGTAATAGTAGTAATAGTAGTAATAGCAGTATTAGTAGTAGTAGTAGTAGTAGTAGTAGTAGTAGTTCTGTAAGTTGGCCAGCATTCTTGAAACAGAAGAAATTTTCGATTATGGGCTGTACAATCATCAGCTCAAACGATTTATTGGTTGCTGTCGTCCAAGCATCTAAGAACATTGAGAAATGTAGATACGACATCAGGTTCATATTGGTTTTGATGGCTGCATGCCAAAGGAAGCAAATATTATATCCTTTTCAACCTGAAATATCGTCTATTTTGTTGGAAGTCCGTTAAAAAAGAAGTTAATATTTTGTGGTACTTTCTTGAAATACCCAATATTTTCTGCATATTCACTCTAAAGCTCTGAGTTGTATTGTCCCAATTTTTAACATCATTCTAGTATTGTTTTCTTAATGCTGTTATTCAGTTATCAGAAATTAAATTGAATCATACGTTCATATTACATAAATCGCCCACTCTCAGACGAGCAAGAACACATTGATTTCGTTCTTTATGTCGTAGCAGCAAGTATACTCAATTGGTATTTTCCTTGCACACATCTGTTGTGAATGTCGACTAGAGGCAAAGTACCTATACGTAAAATTGACAGTTGTTAATTTTTTACCATTTCACCTTTCTGTAGTCCTCCTTAAAGTGGTTAGAATAGAAGTAAGAACTCAATTTCAGAGTAAGTCGACTTACTTGGTTCTTCGATTAAACATCATAGCTGAACGACGCTTTTACAATGAGTCTTTTTGTATGTTCTCAGGGCCTTCAAATTAGAGTGTTAGCTTTTAAGATACGTCCTGAAATGATGCATAGAAATTTGTGTGTACTGTTTTTAAACTAATATTCAAATATCGGAAGTGCATACCAACTTTGTTTTTCAATTTAAAATATCCTGTATAAAGTAAAACGAAATGAGACACTTTTGTCACTTTTCCACAATTTATTCAATAATCACGACCGGTTTCGACCCTACGGTCATTTTCAAGTGAATAACAATAAAATACATGAGTCGGCAAGTACAAGTACAGAATGAAATTCATCCTAAATATTGAGTAGTGGGGATCCATTATGCTCTAGTTGTCCACAATTTATTCAATAATCACGACCAGTTTCGACCCTACTGTCATTTTCAAGTGAATAACAATACAATACAATACATGAAAGCAAGTACAAGTACAGAATGAAATTTATCCTAAATATAGAGTAGTGGGTATCCATTATGCTCTAGTTGGCTGTTGAGGGTAATTAATTGTGGGTTTGTTAATCTCCAAACTTTCCAACAATTTCATCTCTCTTCCTTGTTCAATGATATTGAATGGTTAGTTGATTTTATGTGTTCAAATGTTGGCAAATTTTTATCTGAGGAAATATGTTCCTTGAATCCAGCTTCAAAACTTCTCCCTGTTTGTCCGACATAGGCTACCTGACATTCATTGCATTTGATTTGATAAATTCCTGATTGCTTGAATTTATCGTTCTTTTGTTTGGCATTGAATAGTAATCTGCTTAAGTTGGGGCCGCTTGAGAATGAAGTAGTTATGTTCAATTTGGAAAAGTAGTTACTGATTTTTTTATAGAGTTTGCCAGTGTATCTGAGACTAATGTATCTTTTTTTCGGGGTTTCTACGATGCTATATAGTAATTGAGAGGTAATACGTTGTTCTTAGCGTTTAATGATTTTAATGAATTTATCAAATCAAATGCAATGAATGTCAGGTAGCCTATGTCGGACAAACAGTAAGAAGTTTTGAAGCTAGATTCAAGGAACATATTTCCTCAGATAAAAATTCGCCAATATTTGAACACATAAAATCAACTAACCACTCTATATCATTGAACAATCTTAAAATCCTTCATAAATGTAACAAAGGAAGAGAGATGAATTTGCTGAAAAGTTTGGAGATCAACAAAATATGTAAAAACCCACAATTTATTACCTTCAACAGACAACTAGAGCATAATGGATCCCCACTACTCAATATTTAGGATGAATTTCATTCTGTACTTGTACTTGCCGACTCATGTATTTTATTGTTATTCACTTGAAAATGACCGTAGGGTCGAAACCGGTCGTGATTATTGAATAAATTGTGGAAAAGTGACAAAAGTGTCTCATTTCGTTTTACTTTAAAAATGAGTTTCCATAGAATAAATAAATCATCAATACTATCAATCAAATATCCTGTATATTGATGACTAGTTCGCTAACACTGTTATTCAAAGAAAATTACAAAAACACCTAACACGTAAGTCTAGCTTTATTTGTTCATGAAATATTCTAGTTTTACTTGCAGATTTTCGAATTTTTACTTCTGGAAAAAATTGATATATCTCGAGAACGGTACGAGATACCTAAATAATGAAAGGTATTTGGCAAACAAGAAACCATGCGGGATATAACTTATATCCGACTGAATCTTTGTCAGTATACAGAGTGCTCTTTCTTCCGCCACACATTTCGGATCGAAGAAACATCGAAATAACCGTAAAAAACTGATTGAAGTTTCCCATACATACCCTGTACCTGAGATCTCGAGTTCTCAAGTAAGGCGAAAAAACAACTTTTACGTACTTATCTGAAGTTGCCTACAATAGCTGAGCATGATCTGAATTTACCTCATAGTAGTTTTCACAGAATTAAAAAAAATCACAAACTGCACCCTTTTAAATTTTTATTGGTCCAAACTCTACCCGCTAGCGATCCACAGCTTCGAATAAGATTGTGAGATCCTTCTCAGAACACAAGAGGATTCCGGTTTTCTCAAAAGGATTATCTGGACGAATGAGGCTAAATTTTTGAATCAGGGCGTTTTTAACCGGAATAACTCACACTTTTGGACTAAAATTCTTTATATTACGAGGGAAAGAAATCCTCAAAGTATTAATAGCTTCATTGTGTTTGCACTTTTGAAGGACAGCAGATTTTTGTGTATGATGATGAAAACTTAATGGTGAACTTTATATGGAGATTTTGAGGATGGCAGTAATGGACTTCGTTAACACTTCATCCGTAGCTGAATCAAGACTTTGTTGGTACCAACTCGATGGAGCGCTAGCTCATCGCACAAATGAAAATTATAGAATTTCAACCTATATGTTTGAATTTAGATGAATTGGAACGAACGGTCCGTCATCGTGGCCACCAAGGTCTCCTGACCAAACGCCTATGGATTTTTATTCCGAACCTGTGACTTCAGGATTTCCATAATAGACTGCAAAATGCTTTCATGCAATATGATGCGGAGGAACTGAGGCGAGTCACACCACATCGTGTTATGCGTCGAGTAAAACTATGTGTAGAAGTGAATGGTCATCACTTTAATCAATAATTATGTAATTTAGGAAAATAGAGTTTAAATCGTTTTGATATTTTTAATTGACTTTAGAAATTCGACAACAACTGCAGTTTCGCATTATTCGTTCTCTTAATTTATCAATTATCCAATGAGAAGACAACAGTTATTGGTTAGGTTAGGCTCTGGGAACTGTCCATGCACGTGCAAGAATCTAAGCCGCCTTTGCCAACTTCAGGTAGGTACGTAAAATTCATTTTTTTCGCTATAATTTGAAAATTTGAAATCTCAGGTACAGAGTATGTATAGGAAACTTCATTTAGTTATTCATGGTGAATCTAATGAATTGATAAAATATATGGGTTATAATTTGAAAAACCGTAGTTCTCGTTGTTTCTTCGTTTCGAAATGTGAGGCGGAAAAAAGAGCACTCTGTATACTGACTGAGATTCAGTCGGATATGAGTTATGATCCGCATGGTTTGCAAAACACATTTCATTATTTTAGTAGCTCACGCCGTTCTCGAGATATATCACTTTTTCAAAAAGCAAAAATTCGATAAATCTCAAGTAAAACTAGGATATTTCTTGAACGAAACAAGTTAGACTAATGCGTTAGGTGTTTTTGTAATTGGAATATGAAGTGTTATCGAACTAGTCATCAGCATACAGGGTGTTCTATATTGAAAAACAAAGTTGGTATGCAGTTTAGGTATAACCAGAAGTGTCATTGAGATAAAGTAATTTTAGAAATAGTTTCGAACCAACTGCCAAAATTGCAGAACGATAACATTATTAATTCTCCATAAACGTCTAATAGGCCACTCAACTTGGGATACCCTGTATAAATATTAATATTATATGAAATTATCATCATCTTCATTTAACTTAGATAATTTTCCATGATAACCTTCCACGTTTCACATCATTCCGTGAAATTTGTTCCATCCCTCGAGGAATATATTACCAACTGGCTTGACGTGAATAAGAATTCTATTTTATTTTTAAATTTATGTTGTTTCATCCGACACAGAGCAGATAACGGTAGACATCTATCCTTCGATCCCTATGACTGGTTTTTCGTTATCTTTAGGGTATTGTTATTTGATACGAAGCTGGGTTCTATTAACTTTACAATGCTGATGTAGATAGAATGAAACATGGATCGATATGACTATTTCACTGCCCGTACAACTTAAGGCAAGAAAAATATTTCAGAAATTCCAGTCCATTTCATCGCATTTCTTATCCTAGCAGGCTTTGAAGATTGTGGCAGTTTTGAATAACTGCTAATAAATGCATCAAATAAGAGAAAATGGGTGGACGTACTGGATAATGCTGAGAAGGGGTACTAACTTATATCCTTTAAAATACAAGATTTGGAAAAAATTAGGAGACGCTCAATGAAGGATTGAAGGAGGATTAATTATATTGTTTAACTACGAATGAATGCATTTCCCATTTACGACCTCAAAATGTCTCAATAGTACACCCTTCGAAATTTCAATTATTTATATTCGTGAAATATACATTTAAATGATGTCGCCTGAGGATAACATGACATATAAATAACCAGGAGAATTGATGAAACGAAAAACAATAATAAACCAATAAGTTAGTGAAAGTGTTCACATAGATATGTTTACATTAATCACAATTGATACATACTAATTGATATATACCGGGTGTAACTGGAAACAGGCTCGCCCCTATAACTTTTTTCCTGGCCAATATTTTTCAATGAAATTTTCTGAACTTTATTAAAAATTTATTTCAACTTGAATGGCACTGACAGTTTATCTGAAATGTTTACGGTTTCAAAGGAAATTAGCCAAAGTTTCGATTTTCAAATGGCTCACCCTGTATATTTTTTGAGAAATCGAATCAAACTCTCTTTGTCTATACATTCAGCATATTTTAAGACGAATTTTTAATTTTTTTGATAAATTTGTTTTCAACTTAAGGTGGCTATGACGACAAAAAACTGCGTGCTTTATCGACCGAAAACGAGTACATTTGGATTCATCACTGAAACTATAGAATTCCTTCTGTTATTGGCTTCGTAGTATTCCAAACATTGTTTCTTCGAAAAAAATCTTATTTCCGCAAGGTATGATAGAGGCTCATTAGCACTTTAATACTCAGAATATTTTTACGAATATTTTGATACCAAATTGATAATTTTTGTTGAAAATTTCCATTCGTAATCCTGGACAAAGTACTCGTTTTCAACTCATTATCTGAAGTGCTTTGGAAATGCATTAAAATCCTATCACAGATAGATCACAGATCATAGAATTTTTGTATTCAATTTTAAATGTCGTAAGATAAGATTGTGTTGCATCTGAATCGGTGAATTGGTATAAATTGTTCAGAGTTTTGAATTTTCACGGTAGAACAACAGACGAAATGCTGTACACACAGAATGAAAAAGTAGATATGCTAATCATTTATGGCGAATGCCGAAAAACCCTACAGCATCAGCAATTTCATACGCTGAACGCTATCCAGAACGGCAATATTCTTCAAGGCACTATTTTCCAAAACTGGAAGTGAAGTTTCGTCAGCAACCGATTGTTGCAGATAATCAAAATTTCATAGTAAGCGAAAATTCTGAAATTGATGTATTAGCGTACATTAATTTGAATTGTACGGCATCTACCAGAGAAATCGCACAAGAAATAGGGATGAGTCATCATAGTGTTTGGAGAATTCTTAAGAAGCATAAATTTCGCTCGTTCAAATACAATCTTCATCAACACCTTTATGAAAATAATAATGGCCGAAGATTAGAATATTGCAACCAGTTTCTTCAAAAGTTGGAAATGGATCCAAGGTATCCTTATGAAATTTTATATTCAGATGAATCCTGATTTACTAACAACGGAATGTTCAATAGAAACAATACGCACTATTGGGCTCACGAAAACGAGCATTTAGTACCTGAGGGTAATTTCCAGGAGCGATTTGGGTTTAATGTATGGTTGGCAATGGTAGGGCGACATCTCATAGGTCCAATCATTTTGATGAACCATCAACAGGGAAAGATATTTAGGATTTTTATAAAACGAAATAAAAGATCTGATTGACGGTTTACCACTGGCTGTTGCTTATAACTTAATTTTCCAACAAGATGGAGCACCAGCGCACAACTGCAGTGAAGTTGTTCAATACCTAAATGAAAATTTAAATGAAAGGTGGATAGGCACCAACGGCCCGACAAGAAGGCCAGCTCGACCGCCTTTAGTCCCTTTACATTTTTTTTGTGTATATAGAACTGCTTCAGAAAAACGAGAGGATTTAGGGAATAGAGTTCGGGGAGCAATAAATGAAATTTTTCCAAATCAAATGGATAATGTAGTACGGGCTACCATCCGCCGCAAAAGGCTGTGTCAGGCACAGAATGGGGTCTCTTCAAAAACCTGTTGTGAAATTATGCTCAATTGATTTGATGACATTCAATCTATTGTCCATTTGTGTATTTTGTGTTATTTATGTGTTTTGTTAAATTTTTATTCATCTGGAATGTACGATGATGAGTATGTGCGCCATGCCAAAATAAATCTAAGGTTTTGCGTTTATGCTTTGTGTGCATTACAATTTTAGAACCAGCTGAGTCGTCATAGCCACCTAGACTTGAGAACAAATTTATCAAGAATGATTTGAGAATTCGGCAAATACATTTTCAAATATACTGAATGTATAGACAAAGAGAATTTCATTCGATTTCCCAAAAATATATAGAGTGAGCCATTTAAAAATTGAAACTTTGGCTCATTTCCGGTGAAACCGGAAGCGTTTCAGATAAATTGTCAATGCCATTCAACTTGAAGTAAACTTTCAATCAATTTCAAAAATTTCATTAAAAAATATTGGATAGGAAAACAGTTTTAGGGCGAGCCTCTTTCCAATTACACCCGGTATATATATATATATATATATATATATATATATATATATATATATATATATATATATATATATATATATATATATATATATATATATATATATATATATATATATATATATATATATATATATATATATATATATATATATATATATATATATATATATATATATATATATATATATATATATATATATATATATATATATATATATGTATATATAAAATTTTCCCATCAGAAAATGACAAAACTCAAGATTTAAGGTAAGAAACTCTTTAACTTCGTAAAATGCTCCGTCTACTATAACATTTTATCATTCTTTTAAAGCTTTTTGAAGGCAAATCCTGATCTGGTCGGGTATCCTGATGGACAATTTAATAATAATAATTATATTAATATATATATATATATATATATATATATATATATATATATA
Source organism: Cryptolaemus montrouzieri (assembly GCA_013387265.2). Taxonomy (NCBI): domain Eukaryota; kingdom Metazoa; phylum Arthropoda; class Insecta; order Coleoptera; family Coccinellidae; genus Cryptolaemus; species Cryptolaemus montrouzieri. The sequence continues at coordinate 45,325,433 of JABFTP020000185.1, read as the reverse complement.
TTTATGAATATGATGATGAGGTAAACAACTTAAATGAAGGTAGGAATAATATTTTTAAAACTATCATATCCTACACGAAGCAAATCTAAGGGATCTGACATTTCTACTTGTTCTGTCTATTCTTCAAACAACAAAAGATTTGATAACTGTTATCATAATCATGTAGAATCACCTTGTTCCTCTAATCTTATCATATCTTCACCACCTAATTCAAATCTTCACAAATCTAATAAAAAATAAATCGCATAAAATGGACTTATAAAATGAATAAATTCATTATGTTTTGTTATAACAGAATAACAAATAATGGAACAAATAGAAAAGGGTACATGTCTTATCTATATAATATGTTCAAAGAAAAATTCCCCAACTGCTGTGTTTCAGAACAAAGCATTGCGAATCAAAGACAGTATATTGAAAATAGAAACTTTATATCTGAATCAGAATTAAAATCAATTAAAAACAACATTCAACAAGAAGAACATTTAAATTCTGAAATGTCAGATGAAAACCTTGTCCCATTCATGAAAAACATCGAAAATAAATCAGAAAATTCGTCTAAAATAGTGATAACAAAGATATAGAAAATTTATTTCTCAATCAAATGAATCTATTTGAAAATATTGACCCAACTATAAGACATAAACTTCCTAAAATTCATTATTCAAAAAAATTTTCGATTATATAAACGAGCTTAACGAGAATATTCTTCCAAAGCAACTTGTTGAAGAAATGATATTTATACACTTCATCTGATTATATATTGTGCCGCTATTACAGTAGTTAAACATCTAATTATAATATCAAGAAAAAACCTTCATGGCAAAAAAGATTAGAAGGTAAAATTTCTTGTATCAGATGTGATTTAGGAAGATTGACTCAATATTCCAGAGGTAATCGATCAAAAAACTTATGGCACATATTGGAAAAATATTCCTCAAATATAAAACCCATAAAAATAATGAGAGAAGTAATGGACAACTGATAGAATACATCGATACTTTATTGATTACCAAAAGGCTTTTGATAGTTCTTCCCATTCATGGGTTCAAGAAATTTTGAAATTTATAAAATTGATAAGACACTTCATCTTTTTCTTGAATTTGTAATGAAAAATTGGAGAACCAATCTTCATTTAAATATTTCAAAACAATCATTAAATCCGTAGTAATTCCAATCAAAAAGGCATTTTTCAAGGTGATTCTTTAGGTGCTCTTTGGTTTTGTTTTTGCCTTAATCCATTGTCTCATGATCTAAATGCTACTAGTTTCGGCTTCTAAATGAGTCTATCAACTAAATTCAAATTAAGTCACTTAATTTATTTAGATGATATTAAATTATATGCCGAAACAGATCTCATTTAAAAAGTCTACTTGAGATTACTTTCAACTATTCCAATGATATTCATATGAAATTTGGGCTTCCAAAATGTAAAAATCTTTCTATTGAAAAAGGAAAGATCACCTCTGATTATACAAAGATTTCCAATATCGAAATCAAGCCAATGCATCAAGGAGATACATATAAATATTTTGGATTTTTCAAGAGAAGACAATTTACCATAGCAGCACTAAAGAAAATATTAGAAGTTCATATTACAAAAGACTTAGGATTATCATCAGAGTCATTTAACTAGTAAAAACCTTTTCAGAGCTATCAACTCCTATGCAGTTCCTATTCTTACATCTTCTTTTGGAATTATTAAATGGTCTAAAACTGATCTAAATGAATTACAATGTCAAACGAGGAAAATGCTTTCTAAATATCATAAGCACCACCCAAAGTCAGCTGTTTAGAGAGCTACACTACCTAGACATCTTGGAGGTCGTGGATTAACTGATTTGAATAATCTTCATAGTAAACAGATTTTTCATCTACCATTTTCATGATAAACAGAGAACGTCTAAATTACATTACATTGTTGTTGCTTCAGATTATAATCTTACACATCTGAACTTGACAATGCAAAAGGTAGATTTTGATATATTTGATGATAATTCTAAAAAGATGCAGAAGGAATTACACGGAAAGCACCCTAAAGAATTGAAAAATGATTATATTGATGAAATCGCATCGAATAAATGGTTAGTTTCTGGAGAATTGTTTGCTGAAATTGAAGGCTTGGCAATTGCGATCCAGGATCAGGTTGTTTTCTCGAGGAATTATAGAAAACACATCATCAAACAAAATATAGATGATTCTTGCCGTAGATGTTTCTGTTCTTCAGAAACAGTTTTCATATATTATCATCTTGCTCAGTCCTTGCTTCAACAGATTATTTAGAAAGACATAATGCCGTCGCTAATATTATTCATTTTAATCTAGGAATTAAACATGACCTAATTCCCAAAAGAAAAAATTTTACAAACATGAACCTAAGATTATTTGTGAAAATGACAAATATAAACTTTATTTTGATAAAACAATCCTTTGCAACAGAGCTGTAAAACACAATAGACCAGATATCATTTTTACTGATAAACAGAATCGAATTACATATATAATTGATACTGCTATATCCAACACACATAATATACAAAATAAATACAATGAAAAAATTTCTAAATATATGATGCTTGGCGGCGAGATTAAGAAAATGTGGAAAATGAAAAAATTTTTATTCTACCGATTATTATTTCCACAACAGGTATTATTCCTAGGAATCTTCACAAAAGTATTGATATTTTGAGTCTGAAGAAATATTGTTTGAACAGTTACGCAGTCATCAAATCTTGTAATATTCTTCGTAGGTTTTTTTCGAAAAAAATGATGAGTTAGAGTCATAGGTTTCCTCTTTAGTTTATACTGCTAAGAATCTCATTTCATATTTTATTTATTTGTTTATATAAATGTAATATAATTAACTGTCAATTTTGTCATATTTATATTCAGAGCAGTATTCTATTCGATCGTTCACCACTTCACACAAAGGAAACTATTAATGAGTAACATTCAATGTTACTTGACTGAGGTCCGTACACTGGATTTTTCCGGGAGAAAGCCTCTGACACTATTCGTTGGTACATTGATATCATTGTCATAACATTCAACGTTATCCTAATATATAATTATTAGAGGATATGTATTGATTATAATTATTGTCTGGCAACGGGTGGTGGATTTATATTTTCATGAAATCAGTTAATCAGTTTGATTGCATGAACAAATATATGGGCAACTCGTCGGAGTGAAATATATATATATATATATATATATATATATATATATATATATATATATATATATATATATATATATATATATATATATATATATATATATATATATATATATATATATATATATATATATATATATATATATATATATATATATATATATATATATATATATATATATATATATATATATATATATATATATATATATATATATATATATATATATATATATATATATATATATATATATATATATATATATATATATATATATATATATATATATATATATATATATATATAAATATTGCATGAGATCAAAACGTCGCTAAAACCTATGTAAACTATATCTCACGTTTTCTGGTGGAGAGTGCAACATTTTTTTCCATGTAGTGAAATGTTTTAAATTTCTGGTATCAGTTGAGGGAACTTGTGAAATACAGGATGTTATTGTGAGATTTTGAGATGAAAAGCAAGGAATGACACAGATATCCAACACGGCGGTATCGTTTTGCGGATATATCAAGGATGTTTGAGTTACAGGATTTTAGCGGAGAATATTTGATATATACCGCATCTCTGATATATACCGCCGAGTTGGACAACTTTCAAGATCATTGCTTTTTATCTTAAAATTTCGCAAACAACCATTTCTCCAACTTCGCCACTTACTTCAATAACATCCTGTATTTCACAAGTCCTCCCAATTGATACCAGAAATTTAAAACTTTTCACCACCTGAAAATTTTTGCTGTCCACCAAAACCTAAATCAATGAAACTTCCGAATAAAGTTTTCTAGGTGAAGATCGAAACCTTTTGTTCAAAAAGGAACAAGTAAAACATGAAAGTGAAATATTGAAAGAAATATTCTGGCATATCCAATTTGACCTCACATCATGCCGATGTCCACTTTAATAAAATGGTTCATTTCATCAACGTCGTTCAGAAAAGAATCAATAACTCAAAAGATGAAAGCAACTTTTATTATAACAGAAGAAGAAATATTTCCAATCCAATGCATAGTTTTTACCGGATCCAGATGTAGAAGGTAATATAGTCGAGAACAGGCTTCAGGAGACAAGATTGAAATTTCCACTCGGTGACGGTGATCTGTGATCTGCTCCTCAATAAATCTCAGTTTTTACGATGGTTTTATCAGTCTGGTGGATTCACAAAGGGATTTATCACGGAGACATTGCTTCCGTTTATATTGCTTGCGTAAACTAGACGTGTAATGAAAAATTAATCAACATAGGATAAAAATTCTTGAAGATGTTTCGTATAATGATAGCGTCATTGCGATTAAATATTTTCGAGAGATATTGTTCAAGATTGTCTCATTTCAGTTCAGAAAATCGAAATCGATATAATCGTTTCCCTGATGTATTAGTATTATTTTCACATCAATTAATTTACGGAATATCAAACGGAAGTATTTTACCTATAGAATTTTAGTGTCGTCCAAGAAAAAATGTCCGAGTAGTTTTTTCATTCCAAGAGAGATTTGATACATGTGATTTCAATGAAGAAAAGGAAAAATTGAAAATTAAGGTTGTGGGAAAGAAATATGGAAATGGAAAATCGTGACTTCCTTAATTATTTTGCGATGATATCAACCATTCGACATGCGCTTTCACAACTTTTAAATTATTTGTATCCTCGACGAAAAATCGTGGAACAAAGGGCCAATTCAAAATTTTTTATTCAAACAAATTGAATAAAATTGAATTGAATTGTTGATGTTTTTTCGAAAACGTTTTTGTGTTGTTTTTCACAATTGAACAATTTTCTCTTTCGAAAAGAAAAATTAGTAATTAGGATTGCGATTTTCAATCATAAAATTGAATGAATGTTTTTTGTGTTCTGATTAATTTTCTTAGCGCATTCTCGACTGGAAACGACTAAAACAAATTTAGAAAGATAGAAAAATTATTCTGTACTTCCTCAATCACACAAAAAAATTATGGTAGTATCTGGTGCATATTAATTTCTCAAATAACCAAAACTTGATGTAATCTGAGTTGTGCCATATGGCTTGTTTAATAGTAGAATTAGTAGAATGCCTTAAAACAAAAAGATAGGGGATGAAAAGAGCCAGTAAAGATGATCAAACCCGATGATTTCTTGGCTTCAATTCTAGGCAAAACCATCTGTCACTATAACTCATATAAATTGTGCTTTGATAGATGCAACAAACGTGGTAATTTTCAATGAAATGGCGAGCAAGATTGAACAAGAGTATAATTGCAGAGCTTACAAAGGTGTCATAACGTTGGATCCTTTTCTTTGAATTATGATTCACGTTGAGTCAAATGATAAGCGCATCTTGTGTTGGAGGAGACAAGGAAAACGATATGTTGAGCAGAATATGGAGCCTTACTAGCATTTGAAGGAGTTGGAGTTCTGGCTTGGGGTGAAATAATAATGAAGAATTTGATTGAGGAGGTTGTAACTTAATGAAAATCTATTTACGTTTTTTAAGTTAATGAAACAATGTTCAAATTTTCATATGTTGAGAAATTTATGACTCATTTCACCATACCATAGATTCATGAGATAAGTATCACATTTAAACCGATGATGGGTCCAATACCTTTATTAGTAAAAGCCAGTACTCAACTCAATAGGAGAATAATTCAAACAGATTTAGTAATCGGGACTAATGCTCCCATGGTTTCAGTACCAAAATATTATTTTCATTATGTGAACTATGAAAATTATTATAAGTTTAGTTTTCTTGTAGCAGATTATTTTCATGGTGGGAATCACAATTTGAATTGCCAAATCATCGTTTGTGCTCTGGTTATATTATATTGAATGCTCTGACAGTTCTACCGACATAAATTTTATAACAACTTCCACAAGGAAATCGATACATATGTGATTTGTATCTTTTATGAATTTTAAAGTTACAGTTCTGTATTTCTGCCTAGATTTACCTTTTCTGAAAGAAATTTTCAAATTATAAGATGAATATTATGACTTTAAAGTTAGACTGTGTTTACCAATGTAAGTTGTTATATTATATTTTGGTCACTTAATACTTGGAAAAACCTCATGAATTGCATGTTGAAATTGTGTACGCGAAAGTATACCGTCAATCAAAATGTAATTACAATCATTATCGACCGCTATTTTTTTATAATATTGAGCTATCTACTGACAATGCTATCGAGATGAGTCCATGTAATATACTGTTATGAGCTATCTATGTTGATGTGAATGTGCGGATGAATTTTATATGGTCATCTGCGTGAGAAGGTTTATGGAAAAAGAAAATCCTATGTGAGGTTAATTTTAGTTTTAGCTAAATCCGAAATATCAATGAAATACTGCATTTCACTTTCTAAGTGAGTTTTATGTTAGAAAGAATTGAATTTTTGGAGAAAATAAAGGAATCAAATTGTTTATTTGATCCTGTTAGACTAAAATGATAGGATCAATATATAAAACCGATAGATGCAAAGTTTTTGGATGGCGGATGAGTAAAAACTATTTTCTTAATGTTATACATTGAAATTTCAGCTATTAAAGTACTTAGAGGATTAGCCACTATTTAACCATTGTTGCCCATATCAATTTCATTATTGAAGTTGAAATAATTTCGTTCTAACACTCCTAGAAAATGCATAACTTCTGATTGTACAGTGTAATTCACATTGTTATTCTGCAGAGCTTGGTTAATAAATTTCGGTGAATCGTGAGGTGGATCAGTTGAATAGAGTTTAATTAGATCCCAGGACATAGTTTAAGCAGTATTTTGTAGTACAGTTTGTTGAAATTTAATTTGAAAATTTAAATAAATTATTATTCACAGATGAACCCAAATTTTCGGGAACAAATAATTTCCAAATTCTCAAATCTCAGTTTTTCGACACGTCCAATAATCATCTAAATACCAATGTATCTAGAGACCCACACCTCTTTAAAAATGATTCAAACACTATTGAGGCCAAACACTTTCCAATATCATTTTGATCTGCTTCGAAATAAGCATAAATTATTTTCGGTATCCAAAATACAAAACCTTCAGTAAAAAAGATTTCGATCGCTTCAAACCAAATAAATTCGATAATATAACCTTAAAATTTTTAAATCAAAGTGCAAATCAAGATATTATAAAATTTACTACGATAAGAGTGGAAATAAATTTATGATAGATTGTCAATATGGGGGCATTTCGGAACACCTTATATTAATGATCTCAGCAGACTAGTGATGGAATATGAGGCTGTTTCCTGAATTTAGTCGAAATTTCGATCGGCCATATCTTCGTTATCAATTCATCAAATTCTTTGAAAAGCAGGTTTCTTATTCTGCTGAGTTTCAATTGTAGCCACTATCAAATTTCGAGAAAATCCAGGTCCGTATTGTCATGAATTGATACGAAGTGCTTCAGGATATAAAACAACCTGTATGAATCATATTTAGAAATTTATCTCATAGTAAAAAGCAATAAGAACTGTTGATTCAGAAAAGCAAATAAAATAATTGGGTACACTGAAAACCTCCAAGAGAAAAATTGGTCTCTCGCCTATTCAATTCATTTTGAATCCTAATTAAGGTGATATCAATGCAATTGGAAAGCAAACGAATTGAATTTCTCAAAATAATCAATTTGGAGTATTTTCGTTTTCTCGCAACGAAAATGAGACTTTTTCATAGTGCAGGGTCAAACTTCAATGAAATATGTTCAAGGAATCGTAAGATTTGAGTATTTTTTCCCCAGATATCTTGAGAGAAATAACAAATTGATCATTGATCATGAGATGTTTCATTGAATGTTTTCGTCATATCCGCTCTTTTAGAATTCAAAATTTTTTACAATGAAATGAACAACTGAAAAGAACAATATTTGCTAGGGCAAACAGATGAATATTATATTCAGATATTTTTCGCATTCAACGGAAAATTTTACCAGGTATTTTACTAGTGACTGAAAGTTCGATTTATAAATCTATTCGTTCTTCATTTCATCTCGATTACCTTTCCAAATGAACAAAGCTCATTATGTATTTTCCATTTTATGTAAGTACTACCTAATATCCATACTTCAAAGTGCAATTCATAGACAAAATTCCTGCGCTACAAGCCATAGAACGCATTGAAATGTTTCTATGATGACTGTGAACCTATTGTTATAAAATGAAGGTTGTCATATTATCGGTGGTCAGTCAACAATATTTCAAGTTTAAAATACCTTTTCCATTCGGACTGCCCTTATTCTCCCATGAAAAATATGTAGACATGCTAATTGTTTATGATGCTCTCGCTTCGTAGAGGGAATATTGCATTCGGTTCCCGGATGGAGACAGGTTCTCTTCAAGTCAGACAGTAAGTAAACTGTATCAGTTTTAGCGAAGCACCGGGCATTTTCATCCGCTATAAAGACACGAGAATATGAGGAAAATAAGCAAAATCAAGAAGAAGTAATTATTAATATGGCTCTCAAAATCCCTTTAGTACTAGTACCAGAAAAATGGGAAAAGAGTTGAGTATTTACCACAAGAAAGTATGGAAGGTTCTTGAAAGGAAAAGTTGTAACCTTATCATTTACAGCCATTACATTATGATATAGGGGATCTATCTCGATGATAATTTTCACAGATGAATCGCTCTTCACGAGATATGGAATTCACAATTGTAATAAAAATCCTAGAGGTCTTTACAACCGTCGATCCAAGTACAAATTTTCCGTGAATAAATGGTGTGCGGTATTTGATAACCAATTGATAGTACCCCACATATTTACAGAGTCTTTGAACGGGCAGCGTTATTTGGATTTATTTAGGAATCATCTGCCCGAACTGATGGGCCCTGCAATGAATCGAAGAAGATTTGCTTTGGATAAGAGGGCCACCCTAGATCACCAATACCCTAATGGATGAATAGGTCAAGGAGGTTCTATCGCCTGGCCTGCTAGATCACCAGATCTTTATCCTCTAGACTACTTCCTATGGGGCTATTTGAAGGAGGAGTATCAAGGAGAAATCCGAACGAGGAATGAGTTGATCAAGAGGTTAACACTCAACTGTGACTTCTCTGACATCATTAGAAAGGCAACAGCGAACATTTACAAGAGGTGTAGAGCTTGCATTGATGAAGGAGGTCTTATTTCGAGAACAAATTATGAACCGTTCTTCTTATTTATTGTTTGGTTTCATTTCTTATTCATCTGAATCAATAATTCTTGTTGTGTTTTACTATGAGATAGATTTTTCAATATGATTCATACAGGGTGTTTTTATCCTGAAGCACTTCGTATCAATATAACGACAATACGGACCAGAATTTTTCGATATTTGATAATGGTTTCGATTAATACTGGCTGAATAAAAACTATGAAAGTTTCATAAAATTTGATGGATTGGTAACGAAGATACGGCCGATCAGAATTTCGACGAAATTCAGAAAACTGCCTGCAATTCTATTAAGAGTCTGCTCAGAACATTCATACAAGGTGTTCTGAGATCCTCCATATCGGAAATTTACCATGGATTTATTTCCACTCTTATCAGGAAGACCCTATATAAAGGTGATACTGTTATGGCTTTGAAAAGTCAGATTAATTACTTAAATAAAGAAATTTATTCAATTTCGAAATTCCAAAAATAATATCATCATAATATTAATAAATTTCAATCCAATATTAGACACGCCTTGAAGAATGTTAGGTCAAAATACAAACTTTCAGTTGGTAATCCGCAGTCACCAAAACTTTATAATCTCGTCAAACGACATGTAAAAGGATATTCCATCAGACCAGTTGTCTCGTACGTTACAACTCTAGCAGCCAAACTTTTACGTTATCTCATGGCCATCATTCAACAAGTTATTTTTGTTCAAAATTTTCAATTGAGAATTCTTCAGATTCAAAAGAGAAAATTCAACACACTGAACTACGATATAATGCTAATGGATAAACTTAGGTCCTAGGATCTCCACCATTGGCTTTTATCTCACGATCCATTGGAATTGATTAATCAAGCTCTGCATATGCATGATGTCAATCCCTTTACATTCTCAACATTTATCCATTGTTCAGGAGTATGTTCAGAACAAAATTATTTTTACTTCAATGAGGAAATTAACATGAGCAACAACGGCTGAGGAATGGGTAATCCTCTCAGTCCATTACTAGCCGAAATTTTCAAAGATAACATTGCAAGAATAAATCATAAACATCCGCTGTCAAAACACTGCATTTATTGGTGTAGATGTGTGGATGACATAATCCGTTGTTTTACAGATATGTACAAATAGACAATTAGATTTCTTTGAAACCTGCATAAATTCAATTCTCCTAATGTAAAGTTGAATTTGGAAATGGAACCTGAGAATTCCATTAGTTTTCAAATTCAACTATGAACATGATTTTTCCATCTTCCATAAACCGTCCCATACAGATATTACCTTCCATAATTTTTCCATACATTCAGATCAACATAAAATCTGCCTAACAGTATGATACATAGAGTCACTATGATACCAATGACAGAAAAAATTTTTTAGTATGACTAACAGTATCCTTTCTCATGAAAAATTTCAACATGTAATCCATGAGGATTATTGTTGATGTAATTAACAATCAAACCCAAATATAATATATACTCCCCACAAAAATTGTCGCATCACCCTACTTTTACGACAATATTATATAAACTTTTAGGTTGGTCATTCAAGAGTCGCTTGGTAACTTTCAGAAGTGTAAAAAAAGAAGATATCATTCAAAAGAGATGAGTTTATGATGGAAAATATCAACAATATTTGAGTTAATGAAAATTAAAAAATTCTACCATCTTCAAACATTCGCGAAGAGACCAATCAACTATCATCGAATGGGTACTAATCAATTTCAAAATCGAGTGTTTCCTCCCTGGGCCCTAATTTCTGCCAGTATACGTCTCGGAAGCCCCCCAAACAAATTTTGGATGTACTCTTGAGTCACCGAGTTCCAAATTTCAGGAAGCAGATTTTGTAGTTGTGAGAGTGTTCTACAAGTCATCCTACAATGCTGAATTTGCCCATGTTGTCCCAAATATGTTCTATGGGATTTAAGTCGGGACTTCTGCCTGGCCATTTCAAAATATCAATTTCGGCAGTTTGCAGAAATTCTGTAATTACTCTAGCTGCATGAGGCCGAGCAATATCATGCATATAAATAAATAAGTTTTCGCCAATCAATGGGGCAAAGGGTACAACATGGGGTTCAAGGATATCTGCGATGTATCTAGCCGCTGTCATTCTTCCATTATTCACTAGGACTAACTCAGTTCTACCTTGAAAAGAAATGCCTCCCCACAGCATTACTGAGACCCCTCCGAAGTTTTCGGTTTGCCGGATGTTGCATTGGTGATACCGTTCCCCAGGTCGTCTATATACAGGCATGCGTCTATCTTTTGATAGTAGACAGAACCTGGAGTACTCTGAAAAGAGAACATTTGACTATTCTGGAATACCCCAATTTGCATGTTCCCTAGCAGAATGAAGTCTTGCAACTCGATGCTCTCTGGTGAGACGCGGGCCGGTAGAAGCCACCCTTGGTCTGATATCGTCTTCTCTGAGCCTGTTACTAACAGTTTGTAATGAGATATGCCTATTTCTGGAAGGTGCAACTTTATTTTGTAGCATTCTAGGCGTTCATTGCCAAACTCTTAGTGCAGTTAAACGAAGCCAACGATCATCAACTGGTGTTGTTATCCGATTTCTTCCCTGTCAGGCCCTTCTGCCATGTTCCCCTGTTTCGTGATACCAGTTAATTGCTCTTGAAATAGTGCTTTGGTTAACATTCAACAAGTTAGCCACGTAACGTTGGCTCCACCCCTCCTCTAGAAGTGTTAAAATTCTTACCACTTCATGGTCACTCAAATAGCGTCCAGGACGTTCAGCAGCCATTACAATAAATTCAGAGATTCGAAAATCAACAAGCAACACAGAAAACTTGCATTAATTTAGCGTGAAAACTGAAGAGAAATTGAATGAATACTGATAGTCAAATAAACTCATTCTTGTTTCAGACGTGTTTGAGATCATATGGAAACAAATATTACTAAATAGATAAGATTTTTTTTCCCTCATATGTCCTAAAACATATGTTGACAAAGAAACTATAGTTATATTGGTAACCCAGTCTAAAGTTCAAATTATTATTTTCATCTCATAATTCGAAGACATAATGCTTTAAGCAGATATATAAAAACAGAGAACCATATATATTCATATGGGAAACAAATCAAGGTTTTTAACTCTCTTCCGAAAGATGTGATAAAATTTTGGAAATTTCCATATTAGGTTATTGAAGTGCAAGAGCAGTTTCGACAAAAAAACAGATTATGACTATGCAAATAATCTACTAGAAGAAAACCCATACTTTCGAGAATGATTTCAATATTCGATATAATGAAAATCATGAATTGAAAATGAACCTTTGGAAGCATTGGAAATCAATAAATAGAGAAATTCCGGAAACTTACTTGACAGTCAATTACATATAAATTCATCATCATAACTAAATGTTTTTAGTTCCTAAAAGGAACAGCCCTGATTGAATTTTCCTTCAATTAAGTTAGGTACCTTCTTTTAAGAATGTAGTATATAAGACATATCATCCTTCTAAATTTACGACATATCCAATGGAAGCCTCAGTGTGGTGAAATGCGTCATAACTGAATTATGATATATGAATAAAGTGAAAATTCAGACACCATTATTTCATTCAATTAAAAATAATAATGAATATCCGCATAGAATAGACAGATTCATATAACACTTTTTTATCTCTGAAATTGAAATTGATACCGCAATATTAGATCAGCAATATCTCAATATCAATATCAGCAAAAATCTAAACCTTTGAGTCAACGCAATCTAAGGATACGGCGTCTGTGTTGTGTTGTGCGGAATATATTTCGACATTCAAGGGAATCAAATAGTATGGGGCACTTTACGTTGACCAAGAAACATGAAATTTGACAAGTAGTGTATTGTAGTACTGACTAAAGAAAAATCCGAAAACTGAAAAAGGGGAATGACGAAACCAAAGATTTTTGGATGAACTTATTTAACCTTTTGTAAAAAACGGATAACAGTATTGAGTTGAAATTTGTAACAGACTCTTCAGTCCACACTGCCAAAAAATAAAGCAGTTTATGTCGCATTCGGCTGCTTACGTCGAAGCTCGTAAGAGAATCAGAACCTATGAAGTACTCCACAATGACCAATGTCTTTCAGCATGAATATAGGTAAATGCTCTGATTTTTCAATCGTATCAGTTGTTGCGAAAGCCAAACTATGGTATATATGAAACGTAAGAAACTAGCCAGTTCACGGGAGAATGTTTATTAAGGTTTAATTCGGTCCCCTCACCTATGAATATATTTTCATCTGTCAGATAAAATTTGATTTACTAGATAAAATCGACTAGTATAAAGTAATCCGCTCGGAAATTTGATAACAATCCAGTTAATGAATATATATAATGATATGTTCGATGATATTCCATTCATAGATTTTATTATGAATGAAAATAATCTGTAATATTATAGGCATCCTTTGACCTCTCTATTTGGCAAATCTACATAATTATTCAGAACAAATAAATATGAAGCAATAATTATCATGTAATATCAGATCCTGCAGTACTGGTTGCTAAATTAACACATGCTTTGTTCCTTTTGTATATAATTTTTGCAACATTTATATCAAGGACGTTTACGGTGAATCGTCTATTTAATTCGTCGAACAATTTGGGGCAGGAAATGATACAAATATAATGATGCGGAAAAGATTTAGGCTCTGGATAATATGATGAATGGAATATAGGCCATACATATAGAAGTATCTCATTGCACATACAAGAATATGAAAATTCAGTCAGAAATAAACAGACCACATCAGTTTTGCTTCAGCAGACGAATGACCACAAATATTCAATCGACTTTGATAAAACAGAGCAACTGTTGAACACTGAACAATTTAATCAAAGGATAGTCAAATCGATGTTCCGAAAGGAAATCAAGTTCAAAACGGACGAATATCCCGAAGAAGTCATATAAATATGAGTCATTCCGTCAATATATACATACACACATAGGGGTTTTACCCCGATGAGTTGCCCATATATCTGTTCATGCAATCAAACTGATTTCATGAAAAAATATAAATCCACCACCCGGTAATTAATACCATTGCCAGGCAATGATTATAATCAAAACATATCCTGGAGAAATTATATATTAGGATAACGTTAAATGTTATGAGAATATATCAATCTACCAGAATATATACATACTATAGCATCATCAGACAATGATATCAATGTACCAACGAGTAGTGTCAGAGGCTTTCTCCCGGAAAAATCCAGTGTACGGACCTTAGTCAAGTAACACTGAATGTTACTCATTAATAGTTTCCTTTGTGAAGTGGTGAACGATCGAATAGAATAATGCTCTGAATATAAATATGACAAAATTGTCAGTTAATTATATTACATTTATATAAACAAATAAATAAAATATGAAATGAGATTCTGAGCAGTATAAACTAAAGAGAAAACCTATGACTCTACCTCATTATTATTTTCGGAAAGAAACCTACGAAGAATATTACAAGATTTGATGACTGTTATCTTTTGTAACTGTTCAAACAAATTTTTCTTCAGACCCAAAATCTCAATACTTTTGTGAAGATTTCTAGGAATAACGCCTGTTGTAGAAATAATAATCGGTAGAATAAATATTTTCTTCATTTTCCACATTTTTTAATCTCGTCGCCAAGCATCATATATTTAGAAATTTTTTCATTGTATTTATTTTGTATATTATGTGTGTCGGGTATAGCAATATCAATTATATATGTTATTTGATTCTGTTTATCATTAAGAACGATATCTGGTCTATTGTGTTTTACAGCTCTGTTGCACAGAATTGTTTTATCAAAATAAAGTTTATATTTGTCATTTCACAAATAATCTCAGGTTCATATTTTTGAAATTTTTTCTTTTGGGAATTAGGTCATGTTTAATTCCTAGATTGAAGTGAATAATATCAGCGACGGCATTATGTCTTTCTAAATAATCTGTTGAAGCAAGGACTGAGCAAGATGATAATATATGAAAAACTGTTTCGAAGAACAGAAACATCTACGGCAAGAATCATCTATATTTTGTTTGATGATATGTTTTCTATAATTCCTTGTGAAAACAACCTGGTCCTGGATCGCAATTGCCAAGCCTTCTGTTTCAGCAAACAATTCTCCAGATACTAACCATTTATTCGATGCAATTTCATCAATGTAATCATTTTTCAATTCTTTAGGGTGCTTTCCGTGTAATTCCTTCTGCATCCAACTTTCTTTTAGAATTATCATCAAATATATCAAAATCTACCTTTTGCGTTGTCAAGTTCAGAGGTGTAAGATTATAATCTGAAAGCAACAACAATATCATGTAATTTAGACGTTCTCTGTTTATCGTGAAAATGGGAACGTAGATGAAAAATCTGTTTACTATGAAGATTATTCAAATCAATTAATCCACGACCTCCAATATGTCTAGGTAGTGTAACTCTCTGAACAGCTGACTTTGGGTGGTGCTTATGATATTTACAGAGCATTTTCCTCGTTTGACATTGTAATTCATTTAGATCAGTTTTAGACCATTTAATAATTCCAAAAGAAGATGTAAGAATAGGAACAGCATAGGAGTTGATAGCTCTGAAAAGGTTTTTACTAGTTAAATAACTCTTGATGATAATTCTTAGTCTTTTGTAATATGAACTTCTAATAATTTCTTTAGTGCTGCTATGGTTAATTGTCTTCTCTTGGCAAAATCAAGATATTTATATGAATCTCCTTGATGCATTGGCTCGATTTCGATATTGAAATCTTTATATATATATATATATATATATATATATATATATATATATATATATATATATATATATATATATATATATATATATATATATATATATATATATATATCTGATTTCATGAAAAATATAAATCCACCACCCGGTAATTAATACCATTGCGAGGCAATGCTTATAATCAAAACATATCCTGGAATAATTATATATTAGGATAACGTTAAATGTTATGAGAATATATCAATCTACCAGAATATATACATACTATAGCATCATCAGACAATGATATCAATGTACCAACGAGTAGTGTCAGAGGCTTTCTCCCGGAAAAATCCAGTGTACGGACCTGAGTCAAGTAACACTGAATGTTACTCATTAATAGTTTCCTTTGTCTGAAATGGTGAACGATCGAATAGAATTTATATATATATATATATATATATATATATATATATATATATATATATATATATATATAATCAAATGTTTTACTGGAAAACGGGGTTAAGAGAACGGAAAGTGTTTGTGGTTTAAAACCTATAATTTGCAAAATGTTTTTACGCGTTTCGCACATGGCACATCATCAGAAAAAATTCATTTCTGCACAATTATTATCTAAAACAAAAATCATAATCTCAGTAAAACGCATAATACAATTCTTACGTTAAAAGCTATTCACCTTACACATTCTCTCTTGACATCATTTTCATCACCGGTAAAACAAAAACAAAAAGCAAGACTACAATAAAAAGCAATAACAATTAATATTTGAGTATAACTGGTTGCAGCAATCTATTGAAGGGTGTATTCAAATTTTCAGATTACTGTAGACATTCATAAATCCGTCAACGTCAGCTCTTGAATTCACTGTCTTAGGATATTTTTGGATTTCGATCATTTCTAGAATGTTCCTTTTAAACTCGTTGCTTTCAGATGCAAGAACTCGTACATCAGGAAAATTTACGTAGTTGTTCAATGCTATGTTTCGCTAGGTTAGATTATATTCTTTTATGCAATTATTTTTGTTTTAGATAATAATTGTGCAGGAACGAATGATTTCTGATGATGGCCCTGTGCCGAAACAAGTAAAAACACTCTTTTAACCTCATCAAACATTTTCCGTTCTCGTAACCTATATATATATATATATATATATATATATATATATATATATATATATATATATATATATATATATATATATATATATATATATACTCCGTACACTCCGTACACTGGATTATTCCGGAGAGAAAGCCTCTGACACTTTTCGTTGGTACATTGATGTCATTGGCTGATAATGCTATAGTTTATGTATATTCTGGTAGATTCACATATTTTCATAACAGTCAACGTTATCATAATATATAACCATTCCAGGCTATGTTTTGATTATAAACATTGCTTCCAGAGGTATTAACTATCGCGTTGGTGAATTTATATTTTTGAAAATCATGAAATCGCTTTGATTACATGAACAGATATATGGGCAACTGGTCGGAATTGAATCCTTTCTTATGTATATAATCATCATTCAAGATCATTCTACTATGACAAAAAGGGAATTTTATCTTAAATGATATTTTAATAGTCTGAAACATTTTCTTTCCATTGGTCAGTCCCTTCTGGGAATATGGAAACTTGTCCTTTATTTTGAATTTTCGAATGATAACCCAATATTTCAATTTTTTTCGTCTGATTATTCAATTTTGAGTACTTTCTGTGAAAATAGTATTACCTGGAACGCTGTTTTTTTCGAAGAAAAGGAAATTATAGAAAAATTTCGGAAGGAAGCTTCACATTCAAATTCATCCACGTTTCGTAGAATGGGCAACCCACCTTATCACGTATTTTCGATTAAAAATTACTCAAAACGCACTCTCCAGATTCTAATAAATCGTGAAATGAACTCAGTGGCGGAATACGGTTCAAGATCACAGAGCCATATTCACAGACTTGTAATGAATGTCACTCGCAATTATTATCGAAAAATTATTACTAAGTGCCTACCCGCTAATTCATGGTTCAGTTTCATTTCTAGTCTCTGTGATTGAGGATAAATAAGTATGGAAGACGCAAAACAAATGGATACTGACATTACGCAAAATTTCTTTCAGTTTAATAGAAATAGTGCTCCAGAATTTTGACTCTATCGGTAACGATTTCTAGAAAATTCCAAGCCGCAAACTCTTGTTATTGTTTCGTTTTGAGTCTTTTTCAAGGAAAATTAGTGAGTATGGATGAACGAAGCTAAGTGAATACGCACATAAGACATACCTAACGGAAATAGTTCTCGAACGTTTCGACTCTATCGGGAACGATTTCCTGTTCGTGCTGGATCAGAGCGCCGCGAGTTTTCCTGGCTCTAAAAAACTTAATAAAATGGAGATATCTGTTTCAATGAATCGAAAACATCGAATTTAAAAAAAATAAAAATTTAATAACAAAATTTTTATAGAAATTGTAGAAAATGCCCATGATGTTAAATGCACGATTGGTATCTTCTGAATACGGCACGTGTTGCATTCAGAGAGGCTGGACGAATTTCTAGTCAGGTGATTTTTATTCCTTCTTTCAAATATGCTGATGGAATGGGCAGAAAACCTTATATAACCGATAACTCGTAGAACTATCTTGGTCACCCATTGGAAATCACATGAAGTTGATGAGTTCAATGGAATGAACTAATCACAGAGAAGCTAAACGTCCCATCAGTCTCCTTCCTGAAGATTGAGAGGAACATTAGCATTTACACCTATTCTTATCAGTTTCGTAAATGAATTAGAAATTGAATGAAAGTCGATTTTAGACATCCTGAGATTTGCCGGAAATGAACATGAATGAAATTAATCATTTCCTGAGAATTTCAGTGCAAAATGCCATTACGTCGCTCCTTAAATATTTATTCCCTAGTTTCGGAATTAAATCACTAGTAAAGATTGTCCCAAGAGTCTCTATTGCCGTGAATATTACCGGCTCAACTCTGAGTGGAATTCTATGAACTTCTAGTATAATAAAAAATTCATGCGTTCCCAGTGCTGCCAAAGTATCTGCTAGAAAATTACCGAGGCTCCTGTAGCTGCTGTATCTTATAATTTAATCATAGAATTATTCAGAATGTGAGCATACGTGTGTACACTATTTCTGAAAGGAGAACAAATTTCTTTCTAGAAACAACTCAATAAACGAACTGAAAAATAGTTTCTCAGCTGTTTCCTATTCGATAATTAATATTTTTGAATAGATTTTATACGTTGTTATTATCACCGAAAAATATTTAGTAAAATGTGCTGTGAAATATTGAAGAAAAATATCAGTTTATTTATAAGGTGCAGGAAATAGCTCAAATGCATGATCTGTTTGAAAATTAATCATGACATAGAAAATCTAAATATAAATACCCAAATTTTATTTAAATATTTATTTTATTTTATTTATTTATTGATACAAGCTCAACAGGATTACTCCCAATTACAGAGCCGAACAAGTATAGACAAATTTGCTCAAAATAAAAAAAAAACACAGATTTAAAAAAATCTCAAAAACAATAACGACAGAATGCATTGATAATGCAAACTCAAACAATAGTAATACACACCAAACAATCAAAACAATTTAAGTGCGTGAACTAAGTTTTGCTTATAGGTTTCTTTTGAATGTAGCTTGAGAATGACTGATATCAATCGAAGAGGCCACCGTGTTGAAATAATGACAGCTTCGATTGATAGGTGAGTTGAAGAATATATCCATAACAGCTCCCACGACATAAAAAGTGACATTGCCTCTGCCAGCGAGCCTCGGTACCAAAAACTTCGGTCTGTCAAGCAGGCACAAACAACAGATGGAGTTATTCAGTCCAAAAACATGCAGCACAAATATTTCCTTCTAATGTCAAGCTCCAACATAGAAAAACGATCGGTTAACAGAAAACCTGGCATTCCTCGGATAGGATATATTCCATCCTGTTTGTATGCCAGTTACCTTAGCAAGGTTCTCTTGGCGCTTTCCAATGGAATTTTATATTTCACTTAGTATGGATCCCAGATAACACAGGCATATTCCAATCTAAACCGAACGAAAGCGAAATCTTGAGATGGTCGGCAAAGGCTACGCCCCCAACGTTTAGCCTCGCAAGTAAGTAATTTGAAAGAATTAAGAACAGAAGTGGACCCAATACCGACCCCTGAGGGACTCCCGAATGGGTTCCAAAATCCTGAGATCTGAATCCATAGTACATAACATATTGCTTTCGCTCACTCAAATATGAATCGAAAACCTGAGAAGTTTCATGGAGAACCCTATCTCCTTCATTCTTTTTATCTGTGAAACATGCGACCAAAAGCCTTTGAGAAATCCGTGAACACAGTGTCAACCTAGCCACCCCGGTCCAAAACCTCAGTTACATATTGAGAAAAGCATGCAAGATTCGTTACAGTTGATCTACCGACCCTAAAACCATGTTGCCGGTCAGAAATCGATTGGCTCAACTGGAATGCTAAAGATTCATGCAATAGAGGCTCAAAAACCTTTGCAAAAGAGCAAAGCAGGGCCACAGGACGGTAGTTCGTTACATCAGCCCTGTCACCGCTGTTGAAGAAGATTTTCGCGATCCTCCACTCAGACGGAAACTGATTGTTCTCAAGGCACAGATTAAAAATTAAACATCGTGGAACTACTGTCACCCCTATAATATCCTCTACTATAAAAGAAGGTATGCCGTCATCCCCAAAACTAGCTTTAGATGTCATATTTTTAGTTACACGCAAAATATCTTGTTCAGTTATGGAAGGAAAAAAAATAGAATTCGAGCCTCGACAATCAACCACACCCTCCGAGATAACGTCATCAGTACTGACATCTGAATCCATAACATCATATACCTCACCGAAAAACATATCGAATGCAGAAACGATCTTCTGGGGTCTCTCACATTGGTAATACATGACGCCAGGTAGTCCATCCGCTTTGAGTTTACTTCGAACAAAAGACCAAAATTTGTTAGGCTCCTTCTCAAAACTATTGTTCGAGCAATCCAAGTAGTCCCTATATGCAGACCTAATCTCTACTTTAACTGACCTTCTCAATTCTCGGTACAAATCGAGATAGTGACCTTGTTCTAATAAGCTTTTTGTACATCTGATTCCTAGATTTAACAGCATCAATAATCTCTTTATTGTACCATGTGGCGTACCTCCTATTTTGTTTACGATAAACTGGGACTAATTTGCTGATTGCATTTTATAGTTTTTCATAAAAATCATTCACCAGAAAGTTTATACTGCCAGGGCAATCCTGTCTAACAATGAATTGTTCACTTAGTAAGTCTTCACAGAGAATGGCCATATCGACTTTATGAAAATTGAAAGCCTCTAAATTCGAACTACGAGAGAATCTGACGCAACTGTCCAAGCCCAGGTTCAAATGACACATCAGAGCCGGGTGATACTTACCTCAACTCGGCAGGGCAGATTAGACAAAATCAAGTCCAAAATACCGTCGCCAACATTACGCACCCCATTGTATTGACGCAATTCATAAAACCTCATAAGCTCCTGAACAGATCTCTCAGATCCTTGCGCAACCATCAATGACTCGTGGAACTTTGGCAAATTAAAGTCGCCCAACAATACAAGATTTTCTTCATAAGGTACCTCGAGCAATTCCAAGTACTCACATAAAACAACATAATCACTGGCAGGTGTTGATGAAAAATGAATAGCAGAGATTCCTGCAACCTAATTTTGCAAGCAACTGCTTCAATGCTAGGCACTTCTCTCAAAAGGGGAGCTAAATTCAACTGAACGAAAGCGAAGCACTTTTTCACTGCTAACAAAGAGCCACCTCCTCTCCTAGAAGCACGGTCGCAACGATAAACAGCAAAGTCATTACAAAAGAGTAAATAAGTAAGGTCAATTTATACAATTAGCATATTAACATAAAAGTATGACAAGTATTGCTTGCAATATCATTAGGCCAATAAACGTGAGAAATCTTGAATGAAATATAGCAGTTCAGTTATAAAAACTCGGTTATTTGTCATATATTATTTTGAGTTTAAAAATACTTGTACGATTGGAAACTTATTTACGATGCACTATCCCCGAGAAATAGCTAGATTGTGTGGCTTTCAAGTAATGCCAAATATTAGTAAAGAAAATAACGGAAACTGATAATGGCAATAAGCAAACTACAGGATGAATAAAGCGAATTGAGTTGAGTTGAATGACATTGAAGGCACAAGACGAAATATTTACTTTGCAACAGGTTGCAAGAAAATCAAAAAAAGCATAACATAAATACCCTAGTTTGATTGATATAATTCGAGCGATATACAGAGAAACAATGATGACATTTATTGCGAAACTAGTGTTTAAGACCAGATAGATAGCAGGAAAGCAACAATGAACTGCAAAAGATGGAAAGGCATACAAACACTATAAAAATGTTCAAGAAATTATTGTTCTGAACGAACACTAATACATTTCAAAGAGACTACAGACAGCCAAAATGAAAGGAGAGTAAGCAACAACAAAAAGGGAAATAGAGTTGAAAATTCATGACTGAAAAATTATTTGTGCAAAACACCTTTGGCAGAATAAATGGAGGCAAAAACTGGAATGTAAAAAACATACTTGCACAGAATGGCGAACGATAGAAAATATAAGAAGTATGGTAAAATTACACCTTGAAGATCATACAATACATGAAGCAGCTGTTGACGAAACGACACACAAGTTGCAGAATACGTGAAGAATTGAAAAGATATAAAACAAATCATACACCTGAACCTAACGTAGAATATATTTCCTCTTTAAGAAAAAAAAATTCTATAAACAGAAAATTTTGACAACTCTTTTGGCACTCCTTTACAGTATGCTCAAGAAATCGATGAGAGAATCTTGTCATAAATTTAATTTAATAGTAGAACTACTATTTGATGCAAATAACATCAAATTTTGAGTTAGTTAAAAATCAACTGCAAGTCACTACAAAGTATTGAAAACAAAAATTTAATTAGAATAACAAAGTTTATTGAATGGCGTTAGAAAACCATTTAAGAAGACAAAATGAAAATTAATGTTGGCGAGAATTTCTTGAAAATCGTGAATGAGAGCTTCAAATACTGCATAGCGCACAAAAGTAAAAATCGAAAAAACTAGAATGGTGGGAACATGAATACTCTCTTGAATAGCAAAGCTGCAATATTAACTCCGGATAAGCCTGCAAACATAATAGGAGAAGGTCACTTATCCCTGCAAGCAGCGTTATCAGAGTAATTATGGACAGGTTGATTAAAAGACACAGTTTATTGTAGAGATCCGAATACTTAGGAAAAGTGCGGCAAGATATAAGTTCTTAGATATTTTTCCAACTGGCCAATGTGATCATAAGAAAGTGCTCAAGACTCACAATCTACAAAGTTCAATAATATACATGATGGGAAGAACAAACAGCAATACACTTATGAATGAATTCTTAGGCTTCTCCAAAAAGGACGTAACCAGTACCTACCTTCAAAAGATGTCCATCTTTTTTCCTTTATTACCTGGATGAATGAGTTCGATATTCTCGAAATCTAAGAAATGATTTTTGTTGATGCAGTGGTCCGAAAAGTCCGTAGAATTTTCATTTTGAAGAATAGATTCTCAATGTTCTTCAACTCTCTTCTCGATGCATCCTCCGGTTTGGCCTATATAGAATGTCTCACATTCACTTCAGTGTATTTTATACACTCCTTTTTTATCTGATAATTTTGTTTTATCTTTATTATTAAATAATAATGAACCCAAATTCTTTTTATTAGTGCTGATGGTGTTAATATTATTTCTGTGTAATCTGTTACATATCTTGTTGCTAATATTAGAAATAGTTAATTGGAAATTTTTGAACAAATTAATCTATATCCGTCTATACCCTGCCGTGATGTCAATGCTACATTTAATCAACAACTTCAATCCAATAATATATTAAGTCCCACTCATATAGAAGAAACGACGTCAGCTGTAAACCTATGTCTCCAACAAAGTTATTTCAGGTTCAATAGTTAAATATATCAAAATTAGATGGTTTACCTATTGGCTTTCCATTGTCCCGTTATTAAGTGAAATATTTATGACAACTTTAGAAAATAGAACTTTTAGTTCCTCCAACTTCCTGATTGAGAATGTATTTCTATGGAAAAAATATGTAGATAATATCTTCTGTATTTGGTTTGGCAAAGACAGACAACTGAATAGGTTCTTACAATTTTTAAATTCTTTTCATCGATCGATTCAATTTACAATGGAAAATGAAAATAATGAAAAAATCTTTGAACTTCTTGGACTTTTCGATTCGGATACCCTGATTCATAACAGTAGTTTCCAATCCAAGAGTATCAAATTGAGTGATGTTCATTCATTTGTGCACAGATTGTTTTTTATTCCTTTGTCAGGTGTCGACTTTGAAAATGGAGTTCAAATTTTAAAATTGGTCGCTGAGAACAACGGTTATGAACCAAAATCAATTGAAACCTTAATAAGACAAAAACGATAAAAACTTTTATTGCAGAGCATTTTTTTTTCCGTTGCATACTGAGAAATCTAAGAGAAAATTTTCAATTAACTATATTCCTAAAACAAGATCTAACAGATTACGCAGAAATTTTCAATTAACTATATTCATAATATTAGCAACAAGATATGTAAAAGCGGAGTAGATGCAATGTGAGAAATATAGGCAAAACCGAAGAACATAGAAGATTTTTTTTCCAACATAAAAATTCTACACGTTTTTCGGACCAGTGTATCAACAAAAATCATTTCATAGATTTCGAGAATATCGAACACATGCATCCAGGTAATAAAGGAAAAAGAATGGATATCTTGGAGATTATTGAAATTACGTCCGCTCATAGGAAAAACCAGCCAATTTGCAACGACCAACTAAGACTTCAATTTACCTTCTGTGGTGAATACCGTTATACATAAGTGAAATGACTCATTCTGAATTCAGTATTGTATTACTCTTGATAATGGGCTAACAACCTGAAACATATGTCGAGTATTTTTAATAAATATTTGTGAAACCTTTGCCAGGTGATAAACCAATCATTTATTCATTATGTTTCTCGAAGTGTTAAGCGAAACTTCAATACATATCGTATATGACTGTTTGGCGCCATTAGCTCAAGTAATTACACCGATAATTAACAACACCTTCCAAGGGAAAAAATAGACTTTGGTTTACAAGCAAAAAAAGTTTTCTACTAGAAAATGCTATTTCTCTCTTCACACTCTATTTCGGATGTTGAACATTATCACAGCTCATCATTTTGATTCAATCTCCTGAATCAATCTCCGAACGGTTTTTCATAGTTTTTTCTCAGTTTTGCTATCCATGATAAGGAAAAGAGATGAATTTTGCAAATTCTAGAATAAAACATTAGAATGATTTCGAAGACTTTATTAGTTAGGTTAGATTGTTTGAAGTGATGATTTGTGGCAAGAAAATGGTTACACACTAATCTACATTAACAGTTTGTTGATCTTGTAGGGAAACTATACTTTCATGATATATCTCCCAACCAAGTCGCTATCAAATTTCAGGAAGTATCAGAAGTAACGACTCTTGTGGGTTTTTACTCACTTGAGAACACGCAATAAAACTGATGAGGTTTTTAGAGACCCGAGTAAATCCAAGGTCCATCATCGATTACGATGTTCAGCTATTTAGGTTGCAATAGAAATAAACCAATTTACTCTAGCTTCTTTTACATACATTGAAGAATTTTTATTCAAGGAACAATATTCAACCTTCCGTAGAATGTTAAATATCCTTCCCTGATGGAGCTGGTTGTCAGAACACCCCTTCATAATCACCGTCAACCAGGGCTACATAGCAGCGGTACTGGTACAAAACACGTCAATGTTATTGCGCACTCCAACGAACTGACACAGGGGCCACTCACCTTCGCCACCGAGATACCATAAAAACAAAGGCTACATAAGCAGAAAAACTCACTGAGTCACACAATTTGTCGCAACGCTACACACCGTGTCAGCAAGAAAGCGATCTGTCGAAAGACTAACAACGCTCCTTATTCATATCTGACTGTCAACCAGGTCATATCTCATCAATGACAACTTGCGAAATTATCGCTATATGTGTAGACACATTGAAGAATGTTTATTCAAGAAACAATATTCAACCTTACGGAGAATATTAAATTTCCTCCCCCGAAAGGACAATTTCTCAAGTTGTCATTGATGAGATATGATGAATACCTGGTCGACAGTCAGATATGAATAAGGAGCGTTGTTAGTTTTTCGACAGATCGCTTTCTTGCTGACAATGAACCATAATTCTTCTCATTAGTGCTGATGGTGTCAATATTATTTCTGTGTAATTTATTACATATCTTGTTGCTAATATTAGAAATGTGATTAATTGCAAATTTTCTGTTAGAGTTCTCAGTATGCAACGGATAAAAATGCTCTGCAATAAAAGTTTATATCGTTTTTGTCTTATTAAGGTTTCAATTAATTTTGATTCATAGCTGTTGTTCCTCGCGACTAATTTCAAAACGTGAACTCCATTTGCAAAGTCGACAGCTGAGAAAGAAATAGAAAACAATCTGTGCACAAATGAATGAACATCACTCAATTTGATACTCTGGGATTGGAAACTACTATTATGAATCAGGGTATCCGAATCGAAAAGTCCAAGAACTTCAAAGATTTTTCATTAGTTTCATTCTCCATGGTTAATTGAATCGATCGATGAAAGGAATTTAAAAACTGTGAGAAACTATTGAGTTGTCTGTCTGTGCCAAACCAAATACAGAAGATATCATCTACATATCTTTTCCATAAAAATACATTCTTAATTAGGATGTTCGAGGAACTTAAAGTTCTATTTTCTAAATTTGTCATAAATATTTCACTTAATAACGGAGACAATGGAAAGCCCATAGGTAAACCAACTAAATTTGACATATTTTACTATTGAACCTGAAATAACTTTGTTGGAGACATATGTTTACAGCTGATATCGTTTCTTCTATATGAGTGAGGCTTTATGTACTATTGGATAGGAGTTGTTGATTAATTGTGGCATTGACATCACAGCAGGGTGTAGACGGATACAGATTAATTAGATCAAAGGATACTAATTTAGCATTTATCGGAATTTTTAAAGATCTCAAGTGATTGTTTAATTCTATAGAGTTTTGTATTGAGTGAATTGGATGTTGTTGTCTCAAATTTGGAAGTATGTTGTTCAAATATTTACAAAATTTAGTAGCTGGAGCACTTACATATGAAACAGTAGGTCAGATGGGACAATCTACCCTGTGAATTTTGGTAATAAATATAAAATTGGAGCTTTCGGATTCATGACAGTCAATTTCAACACATCTTTTTGCAATAAATTCGAACACTATTTTAAATTAGAGGTATGACTTGGGTTTGCAATTTGTAAGAAGGATCAACATGTAATTATATAAATTTTTCTGGAATTAATAGTCTTTCTGATTTTCTAATATACATATCAGTTTCTAAAATCGCAATAGTGTTACATTTGTCAGCTTTACAAAGGGTTTAATTTTGGTCTTTAAGTTTTGTTTATGTGGATCTAACAATTGCTGATTTCCTATCACTTTTGGTCAATCTAGTATATCTTGTATATTCAGCACAGACTACTTCTTCATAAGCTCTTCTATTTAGCTACTAAATTATGTAAATATTTGAACAACTTACTTTCAAATATGTTATAACACAATCAATTCACTCAATACTAAACTCTATAGAATTAACCAGTCACTTGAGATATCTAAAATTTCCGATAAATGCTGAATTAGTATGCTTTGATGTAGTTAATTTATAACGGTCTACACCCAACCGTGATGTCAAAGCCACAATTAAACAACAACTTCAATCCAATAGTACATTAAGCCCCACTCATAGAGAAGAAACGATGTCAGCTGTAAACATATGTCTCCAACTAAGTTGTTTCAGATTCAATAATAAAATATATCAACAATTAGATGGTTTGCCTATGGGCTCTCCATTGTCTGCGTTATTAAGTGTAATATTTTTGATAAAATTAGAAAATAGAATTTTCAGTTCCTCGAACATCCTAATTAAGAATGTATTTTATGGAAAATATATGTAGATGATATCTTCTGTATTTGGATTG
Organism: Cryptolaemus montrouzieri; assembly: GCA_013387265.2. NCBI lineage: Eukaryota > Metazoa > Arthropoda > Insecta > Coleoptera > Coccinellidae > Cryptolaemus > Cryptolaemus montrouzieri. The sequence goes on along the minus strand of JABFTP020000185.1, from coordinate 45,297,204 downwards.
GCACAGACAGACAACTCAATAGTTTCTTACAGTTTTTAAATTCTTTTCATCGATCAATTTACTATAGAAAATGAAAATAAAGAAGAATCGTTGAACTTCTTGGATTTGTTGATTAGTGGGGCTCATGACTCAATCGCCGACACATTGAAGAATGTTTATTCAAGGAACAAAATTCAACCTTCCGTAGAATGTTAAATTTCCTCCCCTGAAGGACAATTTCACAAGTTGTCATTGATGGGATACTAGCTACTTTTGTTCTTCTATCTATAGTTTGGGTTTCCAGTATGAAGTGAATTATTTTACATACAATTCTTGTTTAAGTTCAATTGATATCAACAACGTCCTCCAGTCATATACCTCATGTTAATCTACGGCAATTTCATTGCGCACATTATCGACGTTTTCATGGGTATCTGCCGCTTTGTTGGCTCGCTAGTCGATAGAAGTAATCCTTCAGATTTTAATTATGCGTTTCGACAAGAAATTTTTGATTGTACTGTTGTTTCGTTGTCGAAAACAGAAACCAACTCGACGAGACATGTTTGTCTTCGAAAATTATTGCAGAAAGTGTTCTCCGTTTAAATCTATTTCTCAAATAACTTGTCGGTTTGTTATAGCTACAGGACTCCACGTATTACATTGAACTTCTCGATTCAGGATAATGAAAGTGAGATCAATTTTCGGTAGTGACATAAGATCAGAGGTGCCCTCTATATCTTAGTATACAAAAGTAGAAACATATCCATCAGATTTTTTCCTTCCTTAGCCTCTCGTAGTCTTCCTTTTTCCTGCATATTCACCGGATACGCCGGATACGCCGAATGTGGATTCGGTTCCGTAAGTTTTGATTTCCTCTTCTATATACAGATGAATATACGTTACCCTTAATTGTTTTTATGTATATTAGTCGAAATAACCGATTTCGTTGACATTATTTCGATGATTATGGAAGGTCAAATATGAAGTTTGTATATTGGCTCATGTCCAAACTGAAATAACGACCGTAAGTTAGTTACTTATATTTCATGACCAATATCGAATGTATTAACTATAAAGTTGCAATACGGAAATGCGATGACATATTAAAGTTTAGATGTGAAAGGTCAATTCCCAACGGTGACACGAAACTCAGGAGTGACGCTGAAAGTTGCGTGAAAAGAAAATGCCACATTCGCAAGAGACTTTCCGCAAATATGGTCTAAACAAAGTTTTCATTTCATCCTAAGTCTTGTTCGAAAAATATTCGATGTGTTAGAACGTTTGCAATATCTTCCTATATTTCTATATATCGGGGACATTTCAGGAATCTTAATTAGTATTTTAATTTGGGAGGCTTTTACTTGGTAATATTCCATTATCAATAATAAAAAACAAGTACTGTGTTTTAAGGAATTTTACTTAATAATTGCGATTCGTAACGCGTTTCACTACGCCGTAGCTTCTTCAGACTAATGAATGTACAAAAATAAGAATGAGAATATAAATATAAATGTTTTTGAGTAATTAAAAGCTAATTGGGTTGCTTCTTCTTTAGTGGTTATTTATGACAGGTATATCCAATAAAATTAAGGAATATATTGCTCCCCGAAGAGATTCAATAGAGGTGAAGGGCTTAAATCGACTTGATCATTGATGAGTCTACCTGAGTGTTTGTATTTATTGATCTATAAAGTTTCCCAAAGATCAACCTTCTAATATTTATTATCTGTATGCAAAATTTCAAACTGTGGGTCGAAAGAGTGATTATTTTCTAAGAGATGATTCGCGTAATTTGAATCTGATTTTTTATTTGAAAAACTGCGTTTATGTCCCGATACTCTAATATTAAAATTTCTATGTGTTCTACCAATGTAAAATTATCACAGTCATTGCAATTCAATCTATAAACACCTGATTTATTGTTTTTACCTGATTTGGTTTTATTATTTTTATATATTTGCCTAAATTATTATTAGTCTGGAAAGTTATGTTGAAATTATTGCTACTCAAGAATGATTTCAGTTTCTCACTTGTAATGCCAACGTAGGTTAAGGTGTTGAATTTTTGTTTCAATTTATCGACAGGGTAAACTTCATTCAATGCGATTCTACTTTGTTTTAATTTTAAATATTATTTATTAGTTTGGGATTGTTACCATTATTCAACAAAGAATTAAATTTGATTGAACAAATGGCCAAAACTAATGGTTATAATCCCAAACTATTAAATAATATCTTAAATAAGAAACAAATTAGAATCTCTTAGAAAATAATCACTCTTTCGACGTACAGTATGAAATTTTGCATACAGATAATAAATATTGGAAGGTAGATCTTCGGGAAACTTTAGAAATCGATAAATACAAACACTCAGGTAGACTCATCAATGAACAAGCCGATTTAAGCCCTTCACCTCTATTGAATCTCTTCGGGGAGCAATCTATTCCTTAATTTGATTGGATATACCTGTCATAAATCACCACTTAAGAAGAAGCAACCCAATTAGCTTTTAATTACTCAAGAACATTTATATTTATATTCTCATTCTTATTTTTTGTACATTCATTCGTCTGATGAAGCTACGGTGTAGTGAAACGCGTTACGAATCGCAATTATTAAGTAAAATTCCTCAAAACACAGTACTTGTTTTTTAAAATTAAATATTGTTTCTATTTACTGAATCAAACGGAATACATCAAACTTTTTCTCGTGGGAACGATATCGCATGCTAGCTATTTGCCCGATCGTCGGTGAATTTAAAAAAAATTTAGTGAATTGGGCAACTTTCCAAAAAGGTTTCATACTACTCCTCTCTCATATGGAAATTATCGGGTGGTAGTTTACAGGGGTAAGGAGAATAGATATGAAAAAAGAACCAACAGAATTGATTTTGATCAAGTGTTTTTCTCAAACAGAGATCAAACGGATATATTAAAATTTTCCAAAGATTTCTCGATTTCAATTTGTCACCTTCTTTTTGATACTAAACAATTACGCTGTCGTATTGGGAATAGAATTATCTTTCAAAATGGTGATATAAATATGACATATTTTTCCCATTCAAAAATTCGAGGTGGAAGCTGCTAAGGGTGGGGAATTGATAGAGGAAGAATGAAAAATTTGACAAAAAATGCCGCATCCAATCGAAAGTCAACATCTTTCAGGAAATTCACTGAAGAATCACACCAATCGAGTTATACAGGGTGGTTCGTTTTCAGGAGAATATAATCTATATAACGTGCACATGAATTCCTGAAGAGATACAGAAGAACGACCCAATACAAAAATCATATCACCACTTGTACTTAATATTTATTAAATAAATGGTAGTACAGACTTATATCAGTATCGAAATAGGAGTTCCCGCATGTGGATTAGAAAGTGTAGCAAACAATCCGAACATCTGACATCTCATGTCTCGTAATGCTCTAAAAGAGTTTGGTCAACATTTTGTATTAGGAGTCTTTATAGGCTGTTCAAATTGAGGAATTTATTCCGAAAGCTAGCTGGGTAGGTCGGGTCGATTAATTTATATTCAAATATTGTATTGAACTCGAAGAAAGTGTAACCAACATAAGACAAAGTAGAAATTGTTCCCATTTATTATTAAAATAGCAGTTTAACTTAAGAAAGGACAAGAAAACTCAACTCGAATGATTCAGAGAAACAAATGAGTCTGCAATATGTTGAACTTCTGTGTGTAGAGGGATTAAAACGATTGAGGTAAAAGGTACTTAAGAAAATATTCAAAATGCCCACTTGCACAAGCCGTTTCTACCTTCTAGAAGACATTATGTATTTTCAATGAAATAAAACTATGCTATTTAGATTTTCCCTATATTAACAAAACTATGACCGGTTTCACCACACTGTGGCTTCATCAGATAGATACAGACTAACGAACAGAGTTATTCCTTATATATTATTCTTATTTCCTACTTTATATTACAATAGGTACAAGTACAAGGGGTATGTTGAAAAGCCCATCGGAGTTGCTTACTTTATGAATTGAAAAGATTGAGTAAAGGAGAAGGATTTAGATCTAATTGAATATTAGGTAACCTACCTGAATTCTTTTCTTTGTTAATCTCTAAAATTTCCTATAGATTGAGTTTTTGTCTATTATTTTCATTGTGTAAAATCTTGAAATTATCATTAAAGATATGGTATTCTTCGAATAAGTGATTAGAACAATGGGAATCTGATTTATAATAATTAAAACTACATTTGTGCTCAGATAATCTAACTTTGAAATTTCTTAAAGTTCTACCAATATAATTTTTTTTAAATTACAATCCCTGCAAGATGGTTTATAAGCACCTTTATCAATTTTAGATTTGCAGTTTTTGATATGTTGGTCTAAAGAATTATCAGTTAGGAATGCTATATTGAAATAATAACGCGAGAGGAATGATTTCAATTTTAGACTAGGATTACCATTATAAGTTAAGCTGTTGTATTTTGTGTTAGAAATTTTTATACTTGGAAATACTTCGTGGATTGCTTTTTGAAAGTTTTTGCGTGAAATCATGTTCTCAATCATATTAGGACTGTAACCGTTATTGACTGCTATTTGTTTAATTATATTTTGCTCTTTCATAAAATTTTTATGTGACATTGGGATATTAATGAGTCTTTGTTCCATACTATTGTAAGTAGCTAATTAATGTGGATGAGGATGTGTAGATGAGCTGTGAATAGTAATATCTGTATGCGATGGCTTATGGAAAATAGAAAAATCATGTTTGCCGTTAATTTTAGTAATAGTTAAATCCAAAAAGTTAATGGAGTTTTCTGTTTCTATCTTTAACGTGAATTTAATATTATCGTGAATTTTGTTAATGAATGTTTTGAATGACTCTAATTGTCTATTTGTGCCAGTAAAACAACAAACGATATCGTCGACCTATCTAAACCAATAAATAAGTTATTTGAATAACGGATGTTCTTGGATAATTTTTTTCAATATTGTCCATGAAAATTTCAGCGAGTAGCGGGCTCAGAGGATTACCCTTGATTAAACCTTTTTTACTATTATATAATACTCAATTGAAGTTAAAATAATTTTTTTCTAAACAAATTTCTAAAAGGTGTAAGATTTCTGAATTACCGGATTGACTTTGTTAATTCGAGGAGCGTTGTTGATGAGTTTCACTGTATCACTAAGTGGAACACTAGGGAAGAGATTTACTACATCCCATGACAAAGTTTAGCGTTCGATGGTAGTATCCTGTGCTGAATTTTATTTATTAGGACTGAAGAGTTTTTATTGAGAATTTAGGTTCGAAATTAGCGTACTGTTGAATGATGTCTATGAGAAAGCGTGAAAGTTTTGCAGCTAGAGCTTGAAAATATGAAACTACTGGTCTAATGGGATGCCCTGTTTTATGGAATTCGACGAGGGAGTAAAGTTTTGGTGATTGCGGGTTGTCAATAAAAAGTTTATATTTTTGTGTGGTAGGTATCATAGACTTGGCATACTCTAAAGCGTACTTTTTTCAATGGATTGATACACTATATGTCATAATTCTTTTCCGCAGCTCGTCCAATATCTCTGGTTGCATCACGTAAATTTTCATTTTGAATAACCCATAAACTAGTCGAGAGCATTCAAATCCAGTTACCTTGCTGGTCACTCAATCGGTCCCTTCCTACTCGAATATCAGAATGTGGGAGAGCACAATTCCATTGGAAATATAATTGATCTTCTGACAGAGTTGGATCGTTTTCCAATATCTCAATAATTTTAGAATAAATCAATTCTTCTAGTAGTTGAAGATAACTATGTTCACTGACATTACCATCGATAAAAACGGTTCAACAAGACGGTACCCTGCAGCCCTGCCAAAACTTTTCAATAATGTGGGGTTTGTGTATTTATTTTCTGTAGAAGTGACGATTCTGGGAGGTCCAGTAACGGCAATGGTACAAGTTCAACCATTTATTGAGCGTCAGAGAACAGATATTTCGAAGGATAGGATTCATATTTTTCCCTCGAATTTTTGCCAAAATTCAGTCGACAAGAGTACTCTTCATTCAAATTTATGGTGCAATTTTATTTTGAAGAGAGGAAATTTGTGATACTTGTAACAGTCCGATTTCTCGAATTAATCATTTATATATTTTCAATTCAGTTTTCATAATTTTATTGATAATTCAATCTCATTTCATCAAGTAAATATTCAAACAGTTTGAAATTCGAATTAGGAATCTACAGTTAACGATACCCAATGAAAATTATAATTATATCCGTAAGGTGTCGCTGCTATTGATCTAGGTTGTTCGCCGGTCAATTGTGAAGTCAGTACTTGAAAGAAGATCGTTTTCTCGTTTCTGTGGGAGAACGGAAAACAGTAACTCATTTTATGTTTCGTTTCCACTTCATTGTTGTGAAGAAAATGATGTCGCTTTTTTATTAATTCTTTTGAATATCAGTAGTTTTTTGATAGAACCGAGTCTATATAAGTGCAGAATTCATTAGATTCTTTCTCTTGTCCATTTAGAAATCTTAGGAATCATTTGTTATTTTATTGGAGCTGTGTTGTAGCGATTAGAGTGAAGAATTTGCAGAAATTTAAATTAAGTATTCATAGATTTTTCTTAATAAATTCCAATCGTCTGAGGCGTATAAGTAGTAGGTAATTTTGACGGATTTCCTCGACAACCATTTCAATTAGCAAGTGGAGAGATTTCGAATTTTCTTTTCTAAATTAACCTAGATCGATATCTGCTATTCCAAGGATTTTTTTGTTCACCGTAAATGTAATGGTTTTGTTTCTGATTTTGTCTAAAATTGGAAAAATATTTCAATTTTACTGGAACTACGACACTTAATTAATGACGTGTAATGACATTAAATTATAAAAGGCTAGTTGAAGAAAATTACAATTGACACTACCTATAAATAACTATGCCTAGCTTGATCAGTGTCCCTTAATCTCAGTATGTGAGATCTTCGTCTAGAACCTAGGCCCTAGATATAGCCTTAGGAATAATACTCATCACTTCAATCAATTAGCTTTATTACAAGATGAATATCCAAAATCACAGTATCTGATTAATAATTTACTAACTCTAATCAAAGAAAATTATACAAAACAAAACTTAACTAAAAAGGATTAACCACTAACAATAAAATGAGTCTCAGATGAGATTAATTCAAATTACATAGTACAAATTCTCAATTTAAAATAATCTGAGGTCTTCAACAAAGCGAAATTTAATGATAGAGCTCTGTCAACAATTAAATAAAATAGAAAAAAAAAGAATTTGATGGTTAAGAGAAACACTTAGCTTTTATCAATGAGATTAATTCCCTTGATGATTTGATTTGGTGTTTTACATCAGTTTTCTGGTATTCCTGTATCGTACAGCTTACAGGCTAATTGTTTGGCTGAATATCGTTCGCAACGTGACTGTCCTAGGTGGCAAGACTTTTTCCCCAAAAACGTGGTTACCCCAGACGTAAGATAACAAGGTTTGGCATAAAGTTGAAAACTCAAATATCTTGACGGTGAACAAAAAAAATCTGTAACAATACCATTTCTCTCGAATATATATTTTTAAAATGAACAGAATGAAATTGACTTATCCTTGGAATAGCAGATATCGATCAAGGTTAATTTACAAAAGAAAATTCGAAATCTCTCCACTTGCTAATTGAAATGGTTGTCGAGAAATCCGTCAAAATTACCTACTACTTATACGCCTCAGACGATTGGAATTTATTCAGAAAAATCTATGAATACTTAATTTCAATTTCTGAAATTTTTCACTCAATCGCTACAACACAGCTCCAATAAAATAACAAATGATTCCGAAGATTTCTAAATGGACAAGAGAAAGAATCTAATGAATTCGCACTTACATAGACTCGGTTCTATCAAAAACTATTGATATTCAAAAAATTAATAAAAAGCGACATCATTTTCTTCACAACAATAAAGTGGAAACGAAACATAGAATGAATTAGTGTTTTCCGTTACTATAATTTTCATTGGGTATCTTTACCTGTAGATTCCTGATTCGAATTTCAAACTGTTTGAATATTTAACTTGATGAAATGAGATTGAATTATCAATAAAATTATGAAAATTGAGTTGAAAAGATATAAATGATTAATTCGAGAAATCGGACTGTTACATACTTCACTATTCTAGGTAATTGATAGACCAGTTTGATAGGATAATTTCCTAATGAACAGAGTGTTGTCCATTAATGGATGGCCCAATACGCCAACTTCAACAGTTTCATTGCTCAAAGGACATTATGCCACTGAAACAGTTTCCTGAACCTTTTGTATCAGAGGTTTGACATATTGGTGTTAAAGTTCTTTCTCTGGATGACTTGTGTTAAAGTATTGTTCTGAAAATTAATGATGAAAAGATTGCTTTAGGAAAAAAATTGTAGAAGATGTGAAAGAAATTGATAACCTGATTGCAATGATATCTAAAACTTTTTCGAATAAGAATTTTTGTAATTTCGTATTGAAGCTTTTCTCTAACATCAGTCGGTTCCATTAACAAAGTAAACTGAAGAATCGAAGGAATTTGAATCAATGAGCCGACCTACCAAACTACTGAACGGAATAAATACTTCGATATCAACACATTGTATAGAGACCTAACATGAAATATGAACCCTATTCGTTCAGAGCATGAACAGACCTTTCCAATAAGGTGCCACATTATACTATTTGCGATTGAAATTCCCAAGTTTGTGAAGCTGAGGGTAGGTTAGATTCCTACACTTGCAAAGCAATATGCAAAAGCACTTTCTTCAATACTGATATCAATCAGTACTACAGTTTATTCAAAATACGTCGGGGCCAAAAGGATGTTCAAATATTATAAGATTATATCATTTTGTAGTTGAAACTCTCTGTACCGAAAATTCGACTCGAAAAAATTATCGATTCTTATATCTAATCGAAATAACTTTAACGATGTAGCAATCGACTCATATTCCCTATAATGATTTCGTACGTTGGGAAAGGGGGGTAGAGAGTACTCGTTTTCATGCTCTAAACAATATTCTTCCCCTGGTATTCGTGATTCCTTCACTTCGAACTAATTTTCCAACTGTTTCTGTAATTGTCCCAAATTTATATAATTTAATTATAAGAAAAGCAACTGGATGTACTTTGTAGTTTTAGTCTTGGATCTCATAAGGTGCAAACATTCCCAAATTCTAATTGGGGAAAGGGAGAGCAGGTCGAAGAAATTTTTAACTTAACGAGAAAATTAATAAAACAAAATATGTCAGGCAAAAACTAGTCCTACATCTTTCATCAAGAACGTCTGAATTGAATCACGAATGCAGTAAATTGAAGACGAATCAAGTCGAGATAGACCTATAGGTGTATACAAACAGTCATTTGTTCTCGCACGGAATGATTATATGTGATAATATGAGATAGATAAATACCTGAGTAACTCTAGTGCAGAAATATCGGAAGACATTTTTGAGTGGTGTATTAGTGTCTAATAGCGCAAGAGATATTTTGGCTGTTCGTGCTCATATAGAAAGGCGGTTCTCAAGAACTGCGTTAACTATTACCTAAATTCGAAACAGATTGAGTAACAAATCATCTAGGACGTTGATGTGCCTCTACTCTTGGTTCAAAAGCAGCGACCTATCAACTAACTGATGTTCAGTTGTAGTTTCACTTATTCTTATTCTTTTTAAATTATGTTTCAGAGTAAGTATTTCTTTAGTGTTTACAGAAATTCAATTCAGTTTTTCTTCTTTTCCAGAAATTTATTTCAGTTGTTTCATAGCAAATTTATTTATGTTCTCTTTGTGATACTATGGCTATGTTTTATGTGAAAATATGCATTTCACTTTCACTCTTGTTCTTGTTAGGTATTTAAACATCTACATGAATTCTTTTCATATGTATACGTTGAATTTCATTTAAATATTTGGTAATCAAATGTTCACTAGTATTTCAGTCTTTGTTCTCGCTCTTATTGCATATAAGAAGTTCAATGTCTCATTTCAATTAGGTTCTGATTCAAGTTTTAAATTTTGCTATTCAAGAAGCTTGAATTTTCAAGTTTTTGTGAAAAGAGGACTGAATTTGGTTTGAATTCCTGAAACAATAGCTTGACTAGATTTCATGTCAAGTAAAATCAAGCAGCCTAATTTACAAGTCAAGCCGTGAATTGCTAAGTACATTATAGCTCATAGCGATTCACGACTTGACTTGTACATTATAGTTCATATACGCCGATGCATAAGAATACAAGGCTAGCTCAAACCCACGGCTACACCCGCTGCAACGACGACAGAAGACTGGCGTTGTTATGCTCATTTATAATGACGGAGTCGAAATAAATGTTTATTTTTAGGCCTATTCTTTTATTACTTTATACGTAATTTCCGTTTTTTTTTCAGTCAGGCCCCTTGAGGAATCATAAAAGGCCGAAGAAAAAATTACTTGATCAAATACATGTTGATCCAAATGTTAGTTGTGATAGACAGTTCAAAAAATATTACAGTTCTTGTAGATGATTTGAATTATTCTCTTATATTTTCTGTATATTTTTCATTTCTAAAGGTTTGTCCACCATCATTGCAGACAAAGTAAAAAAACAATTCAGTATTTCAAAAATCCTCAACAACTATATGATTTACTTCTCAATGTGCCGTTTCCTGACAAAGTTTGGCGAACCAAATGACTAACATTATCTGAAGATAGCAGGCTCGAATATTACTATTGAAGAAAGGCTATTCCGCCTTTCATAATATTTCTATTTTTTTCTATAGATTTCTCTCGGCTCTGTTATTGTCTCTCGGAAATATTTTCATAACCATAACAATCAAAAAGAAAAAACATTTCCATTCTTCAAATTATCGCTTGGATTTTCCATAATTTGAAAGTTATGAGCATACGAATCAATTTAAAACTATCCGGGACAGCTGGGTCTTATTGTTGAAAGAGATCGAACAATAGGGAGCCAAAGCAAGAAACTGTAAGGATCAAATAAGTCTGGTCTTTATAATGTCAAACTACATGTGGTCTTGATATGAATGAAAGAAGAACCTTCCATCGCTAAATAGTTCGCAGTTATCGAGAATGGTTCCTAGTAAATCATTCACAAAAGACTGTTTCTCATGTGGAAGCGAAACTGAGAACTGGTGAGTTTCCTTCAGAAATAAAACATTTTCGTTATCTGGCATCATTCAGTATCGAGGATATGCTAATTGATGTACTGAAGTATGTTCACATTCAATCTCAAACTTAGGTGGTAGGGGAAATGGAAATCAGGCAAATTTAATGTTCATGTAATAATGACCTCCTACAAATATTACAAAGATAAGAATTCATGGTATTTCTGAAGGTAATGATCAATATATTATTATATTTTATGGAAAAAAACAAGATTTTACAACAACTGTGTTGCAAATCGCTGTTACTGCCGTATCTGGTCTGCAAGAAAACCCTCCGGGTTTCGGAGTAATCTAACGCTTTAGGCATTGATGTATGGTGTACTTTATATGACGGTTTTGCTCTCTGATCTCATTTTTGATGGAACCATAACTAGGTTACTCCGCTTACAATTTTCAGAAGGAGATATTCCTATGAATTATTATAAGATAGGCCCATCGTTGAATGTCAAGCGATGTGATGCCAGTAAGGTATATTCTCTCCACATAATGCACCTATACTTGTTAAATTTCTGGGGCTCTGATTTGAGAATGAATAAATCGGTAACATCGGTACCACTACCAAGTTGTTCAGAAGCCTTGAAAAAAAAATTAGGTAGGCAAGCAAACTTACCACAGAAAACAAAAAAAATGTGAGTACTCATATTTCACATAAAAAAAAACTTGGAATTTGATTTGAAAAATAATTTTTATTGACCTTCATTGGCTTAATGGGTATTTTGATTCGATTCATAATCAGCTAATAAAGTGCAACTTTATATCATTCCAACGTTTATTGAAATTGAATCAACTTAATGAAATTCAATGATAATTGTTTTAGACATCGGTTATTTCAGATCTAGAAGCACTAAATGAATGAAAAGTATACAATACTACTGAAAATAACTGAAAAAATGTGTCATTTGAATATATTTTGTTTCATTTATAACGAGACACCCCATAGCTCAACAATAGTATAGAGAAGCGTGTAATCCCTATTAATTTTTTCTTGGACGCCCTCTTTATATCTCCTCAAATAACAAGATCATCAGCTGCCAATTAAAATCATAGTTACTCCATATAAGAATGTGAATTATGTTTTTCGTTGATAAAACTTGAGAACAGCTAAACTGACCGATATTTTCTTAATGTTCGTAGTAGTCAGTGTGAGCCTACTAGAAACTCTTCAAAGAATAAAAGTTCGCATTCATAACAACGCAGAACTATAATTTAGAATATAGAAGAAAGAAATGCTTTAGTCTCTATTGGACTCATTCATTAGGTTAGGTTAGTTGTAGTTTTGAGCAACTAAAAAATGTCACAATGTCAAAAGTAGTCGGAGAATCCAGGTGGAAAAATTCGAACAAACTGCAAAAATCACACTCTTTATATGCATTCTCTGTTATTACCGACAACGTAAACGACAAATTTGGTTCATCCGTTTTAATTTCTCATCACGACGATAGAAATGATGTATTTTGGTTGAATCAATTTTTCTTTTGTTGCTTAAACTGCTGGGATGAAATTGAAACAATTTATAGAAAAAAGTGAAGCATCAGGTGCAACATGTGAAAGCTAAATGAAATTTGAAATTTGTGTTGCGCCAGCTAATTAGCATATAAGTTCCTATTAATTCATTAAAGAACATTGACAGATTAAACCGAAAGTGTGAACTATCAATTTTTGCACTTCTTAATTCTTCACATGCAATTCTTGCAGAACCAAAAATTTTAAGAGGGAAATAATTTTAAGAAATCAGCTTCTCTTAGAATATTTTACTCACCTTATATGTAGATAAAAAGTTGTGAAAGTTTTGATGAACCTCAGTCAAAACTGTCTATAGAAGAAATTACGATAGATAGTGGAATTGGCTAAATTTAGAGGAACTAAGCTTGGTTCTCTAACTAGAAAAAGAGAATCATCCACTATAAACTTACCTAAAGCTGGAGCAAGGATGTATCACCCAATGACCAGAAGCTTTTTGCCTTATCCTTTCTTTCATAAGCGCCTTTTTCGAGCCAAAAAGTTTCATGGCCAGCTTGTTGTCTGTAGGCTGGAATAGAGCCTGCAGTTGGTTCTTGATGAAGCTTTGCTTTCCCGCCTCCACGGAACCGAGGGGAGTAGGACCCGGTTCCTCTTTAGGGGTCCCATAGAGGGACACATCGTCCACACCGAAGTGAACTTTGCCCGAGCCCTTGTAATTCATGTCGTTAGAAAGGTAATCGGCGATGAGCAACGTTTCGTCATCGATGGCCGTCACCAGTGAGTCCGTGCACGTGTTCGTGTTCTCGATACTGATCTTGATCGAGTCATCCTTGGCTAGGCGGTGCGGAGGCGGCGAGCGGATCTCTTCTTCGGACTGGGCCGCTGCCACACGGCCGTTCGCCAAACGGAGACTGGGCACGCGCCGCGCCCCGCACCCCCGCACACCCTCCGCGACTCCGCCGTCCCTGAAAAGAGAGAAGTGTGAATCAACGTGCATGGATGTTTAAGTGGATTGGTCAGGTGTGTACCTACTGAGATTGTGGACTTATTGCGATAATTACAGAAGAAGTAAGCGAGAAGAAAGCATCGAGCTAATTGAAAACACATAAGTTCTTATTATTATTTCCGGTTCATGAGGGAAATGTTTAAGTTCTTCAGAATGATTTGAGATGATAGTTGAAATTAATTCTGAAGTACATTAGTGTGACCTTCATTTAATTAAGTAATAAATCCTTTTGTTCGCTTAACAGGAAATTCTTTGTTACTGGATGCTCGAAATGGAATGATGATTTCATGTGAAATAATTTTGTAGGTATATTATAAAACAATATATTTTCTCATTTTAACCTGTTTTTATTTCTGATATTATTATTATTAGGATCGTAATTCTGTATAAGAGAATGGTGTTCTAAATTTTGTTTCATGATATCGTTAATTTTAACGTTTCTTCAAGTTAAAAATAGAACTCACGTGTGGATATCTTTCAATTTGGTTTTTCATTTTTTGAAAATTCGTTAAAATATCACTTTTGTCTGTGTCATGGGGTAGAATGTCCAGACTTGATGTGATATTGCAAATTCAAACAATTCTGTAAGTGATGAATGTAATTATATCTTTATATTCCTGCAAATTTTCTATGGATTCTATGGAAAGTAACTACTTGTAGAAGTATGTGTTTTCACGATTCTTTAACAACAAAAAGGCTTCAACATAGAATATCATATCATTTTCACTGATTCATACAGGGTGTCCCAGAAACAAGATTGCAATCTCTCGGAATGTAATAGAAAATTCTAATAATATAATATCTAATGAAATAATACTCAAACACCATTCGACATTTCTTCATATGACACTTCCCACCTGAGATATTTAGCTCCAGAATTGGAGAAGAAAAATTATATGCAAATGACAAGATATGTTTCGTTCAATGGATTTCAATGAATTTTTCAATGAATAAGTAAATTCTGAAGATTGCAATATTATGTTTCTCAGTTGAACCCTATAGATAGATAGATAGTTTATTCATTCAAACTTATAAATATAAAAGTAAACAAATTCTGCCAAAGGCATAGAACATGTCAAATAAAAAGTACAATCACGTTATAAGTAGTTATTTACAATCAACAGAAAAATCTCAATTTACAGGTACAAAATAAATAGATGTACAGAGGTAAGACTATAAACAAGAATAACGTGGACAGCAATTTAAACATTGTATGTATGAGTTTTAATTTTAGTGAAATTTGGTATTCAGAAAATCTTGTAAGCTGTACGGAGCTGTTTCTACTAGAACTCATGTACATGTTTTTCAGAATTGCTGGTTGCTCATTGCGTATTTTAGGTGGTAATTTATTCATTATTTTTATTATCATATGATGTGCATTTAGGTAAGTATGATTGAATTTCATAGATATCAAATTCTCCTTATTACGGTCATATAACCGTGTTCATTTCTATGGAATAGATCAGAGTTATTCCTAACAAACATGATTGCCTCGTAAATTTATAAGAAGGACAGTGTGAATAAGTTAATTTTTATGAAATAGAAATAGAAATATTGCGCCAAGGGTGAATTATCCTCAAATTTGAAGGGAATGTTCGCAAATCTGAATAAAATTTTGACTCCTCAGTTATTTAAAGAAAAAAACTTATTAGTTTTCGACAAAATGAATCAGTATCCTGAAATTCTGAAATTGAGAGGAGTTGATAAAGTCCAAACACTGATTGAAAATATGCAAAAACAGGAGCGACCATTAGTTAATGGAAATTTTCAAATTGGAAATTATTCGATCGAATAATAATCTGCCTTGGCCCCACTGGAATTTCTCTCCCTGAAAACAGTAATTCTTTTGTTAGATATTTTCTTTATTGTTATTCAATATTACAGTTACAAAAAAATATCTTACTTGCATTAGCTTTTCAAGGTCAGTAACAAGAAATCATAGTATTCTTAAATACTATGTTTGGTGGGTGTTCTTTATTTCGTTGGATTGCATTAAAAATTGAATGGCGAAAATTCTTGGATCAAACAGATAAGTCAGGGAATTATATCGAAGTATCATTTCTATGTTTACTGTAGGTTCTTAAAGAGTTGTCAAAGAGTCAAAAAAGATGTCTGATAGGCGGTTCATTGAAAACGCAGCTAATACAGGAAGGGCAACTTGGCAAGTTATAAACAATTACACAAATAAATGTCCGCAAAAAAGATGCGTGCTCAAAGATCTCAAAAAGGATGATGTCAGCAATCTTGGAACTTTGTGAATGAAATTAACAAATATTTCATAGATAAGTGTCCGTAAATACCACAAGGAAAAAACTATAAACTGGAGCGTAGGACAAAAATAGGAATGGTGGGGCAATGTTTATAAATCCTACAAAACCTCTGGAAATTTTCAATACAATAAAGTCCCTGAAGAACACAACTGCCGTAAGCATCGATTAAATTCCAGTTTAATTGATAAAACATATAGCACGTGTCATTTCAGATCTCTTACGACATATCGTTAATATTAGTTTACAAGAAGGTATCTTTCCAGATAAACTAAAGTGTGCCAAAATACTCCTTATTCACAAAAATAAAGATAGATCTGTTATAAATAACTATAGGCCCATAGCAATTTTAAACAACTTTAGCAGAATTTTTAAGAGATAATTTATATGAGATTACTAAATTTTTTGGAACAAAAAATGATACTGTCTGATTCTCAAAATGAGTTCGGAAAAGAAAGAAATACTATGAGCGATATATATGGCCATATGTGCCGTCCTTGATTCCCGACACCAGAACAAGCCGGTGGTTGCAATGGTATTAGATTTTAGCAAAGCCTTCGACAGGGTATACAAATCTATCCTTCTCAAGAAACTCAGGAGTTATGGGATTCGAGGAATGGCACTAGAACTCATAGACAGCTATCATTCTGATAGAAAACAATATGTGGCGATGAGAGATGAGAACGGATGTATGCTAACTTCCAGTAAGCTATCCACAAAAAGAGGAGTTCCCAAAGGCTCAATTTTTGGACCCCTTCTCTACAACATATATACGAATGATTTGTCGGGACTTGTTGCAGATTTACTAGTTCAATTTGCTGATGATACGAACGTGATAATTAGTGGAGATGATACCGAGGACCTCAAAATAAAAACTTCAGTGAACTGAAAATTCTGGAACAATACTCCGAAAGTAATAATCTGAAGCTAAATGCTAAAAAACCGAAATGTTAAAATTATCCACTGACAGAAACAGTGAGGCAATCTCGATTTACCATAATAACAACTTCATTGAGTCAGTGAGTGACAAACGCTTTATTGGTGTAATCATTGACTCCAGACTTGACTGGACCAGCCACATAGAGCGCCTCGCAGGATGAATTGCAGGATATTCTTATGCACTCCGCTTGAACAGCTCATTGGTGAATCTTCAAACGGCCCTGATATCGAATCATGCTTATGTAGAATCCCGCATGAGATATGGGATTATTTTTTGGGGGAATTCCGGGGAAGCGCTTCGAATATTCAAATTACGAAAGAAGTGTTTATGATTTATTCTTAACCTGGGATTTAGAGACAGCTGTAAAGATCACTTCATGTGTATTTATATATAGATTTTTGCAATCAACCCTTCCATTCACATTCCCCAACTTGAAAATCATACAAATAATTCAAGTGGCATATCTTCAGAAAGGTTTTTGAATTCCAGAATGATTAAAGCATTTCATTCAGTTCGGCTCTCCATACAGGATGTCGCTTTCGAAAAATTCAATATCGTCATTTGAAATTATCAACTAAAATTAATTCGAAACTGTTAAAAGTATTGGGGTACGATGTGTTGAGCATCAATTACGAAGAAATAAAGCTGATTTCTGCATTGAAAATGTTCACATTTTTTCATTTCCATCTGGCGTGCAGTCATCTGTTATTTCTCATTTTGCAATGAAATATTATTATTATTCAGATCAGTTCCTCATTATTGTTGTTGTTCGTCAGTTGAAATTAATCTGAAAATGGTTTATTCCACTGAGGAAAGGGTCGAAATTGTATCGACGTATTTTCGAAATAACAGTTGTGCTAAAGAAACGGCAAGGATATTCGATAGGAACCATCCTGAAAGAGAAAGGGGAGTCAGTCACCAGTACGTTAAATATTTGGTTGACAAATTCCTAGCTACGGGTTCGGTGGCAAACAAAAACATGAAGTGGCATGTCCTGTCAGAAATGAGGCAACGGAAGTGGCAGTAGTGGGTCATCTACAAATGGAGAATACTACTTCGATCAGAAAACTATCTCGTCTGACTGGTGTATCAGCTACAACTGTCCATAGAATCGTGAAACATCACAAATTTCACCCTACAAGGTAAAATTAGTGCATGAAATAAACGAAGATGATCCAGATCGTCGTTTACAGTTTTGTGAAAATCTAAGTGAAAACCTAAACGCTAATCCAAATTTTCTGAATAACATCTGTTTTTCTGATGAAAGCACCTTTATGCTCAGTGGTGAAGTGAATAGACATAATTGTCGATATTGGGACACACAGAATCCTCATTGGTTTAGAGAGGCCCACACGCAAAGGCCTCAGAAGTTGAACGTTTGGGCAGGAATTTTTGGCAATCATCTAGTTGGGCCTTTCTTTATTGAGGCTAATCTGAATGGAAATGGCTACCTACAGTTGTTAGAGGAACACATACATCCTAGATTGACAGAAATTTTACAGAACGATCAACTCTTTCTGAGGACAAAATGCGTTTTCAACAAGACGGTGCTCCTCCGCATTATGATGCTCAGGTGCGCCAATATTTGAGACGAAAATTTCCCAGGAAGGTGGATTGGTAGAAGAGGGACCTGTTGAGTGGCCAGCCAGGCCACCAGATTTAAATCCCTAGATTTTTTTGTGGGGCCATCTAAAATCTAAAGTTTATGCCACAAGACCAGAAAACCTGGAGGAGCTGCGGATGAGGATTATCACAGAATGCCGACTTTTGACTCCTGAAGTTTTCGCTAATGTGAGAAGAGAGTTCGAAAATCGTCTGTATAACTGTATGGAGGTGGGCGGAGGTCATTTTGAACAATTGTTGTAATAATCAAGTTAGTTTTTGTTTTCAATTGAATACAAGTTCAATAAATCTCGTTTTCCTGTTTAGATGAGCATCCAATCAGTTTCTCCATCATCCCTCATCCTGATCCTCACGCCAGAAAACCTCGATTGCCAAACTGAAACCAATGCCTCAGTGATTCAGAAAATAGAAAAATCTTTCTGGAACTTTGCCACTCAACCTGTGATCACTTGTATGATTTTTGAGTTGGGGATGCTGAATGGAAGAGATTGATTGCAAAAATTCCATATTCACGCAAGAGAGTCTTATTCTCGAATCAAACATAAACATGTTCTCGTATTATACCGAAATGAACCAAGTTATTTGGGTTTTCAGTGTTCCTGCTCCGGGACACCCTGTATGCTGATTCTGAATTTCGAAAATACCAAATTCGAAGAGAAAATTGAAATACCTTTCCAACGAGGTGCCACTTGACCTATTTTCGATCGAATGATTTTTGAGTTGGGGATGCTGGAAATAGGGGTTGATTGCACCAACTCCAAATTCACAAGTTTCGAATTATTTCGAAAATGCTCCCCTCGAAACAAAATCGACGTGTCTTGGTGTTTTTCGCTAATGTTACTTATTTCGGAGTTATAGGGGGTCAAATTTTCGTTGGAACACACTGTATAGAAGCTTTAATGTTTGTTAACAACAATATCGAACTTTTGAAAGGAGAGAACATGATTATGTGACAAGATATAGAAGGAATTTAAGAATTATCAGATATAACAGAGCATATCTTCAGAAAAATGTTAACTATACCATCATAAAAGTTTTCAATAAATTACCTTCACATATAAGGAACGAACACACAAAAGTATTTAAAAGATGTATTCAGGCACTTTTGATTGGAAAAGTTTTCGATAGCATCCAGGAATTTTTCGACACAAGATTAGAAAGAAATCTATTTTCACATAACTAAAAACCATATTTTTTTTGCAGTTCTCTTTGTCCTTGTTTTGTTCTATGCCCAAAATGCACATTTTTGCTATAGCAAAATTTAGAACTAATAAACTATCTATCTTCCTATCTATCTATCTTTCGAATAATATATCTCCATTTGTGAAAAGGACACCATGAAGTAGGCTCTTAATGTGGCCTAAAAATAAGATTAGGAGAAGTTAGGTCAGATGACCTAGATGGTCATGCTTTACGTCCTCTCATCGATTGAGGTAGGTAATTCCAAAAAGATCTTCAACCACCAAGCTGAAATGAGGTGGATTACCATCGTGCATAAACCATATGCTCTACCAAGTTGCTAATGAAGCTCATCCAAACGTTCTGCCGAGTTATTTTGAAAAAATTCTAACTCTTTTTCATCATTCAGATGAGAAAGCAATACAAATGACCCCTCGAAAAATTGGTCACTGTTGAACTTGAAACTGGTGGTAGTGTCGAGTTCGAATCATGACATTAAGGTTTTCATCGGTCCAAAACTTTAGACTATGTGAGTTTGTAACGCCATTTCTTAAGCTTACTTTCTCGCTGCAGAGGATTGATCCAACAATATCTACATTTTGTTCATGTTGGTTTGAAAAAAATTAGAAGAAGCCACATTGCAGAGCAATCTTCTGAAACACTCGAAATTTTTGCATGGCGCAATTTCGTGAATCGTACTTTGCGCCGAATTGGGTTGCAATGCAAAAATAGTATTACCAGGGCTTTTAAATATTAGAGAGTGATGACAAATGAGAATATGCACGTAAATGTACAAGAATAGTATGACCAGGGATATTTTCCGTATTAGGGAGTTCTCGTTCAAATATTAGATAGTTATCTGCATCGTCTTAAGTGTTTGGGGGTAGTTTATACAAAATTGTATTCCATTTTTTTAAATTCTCATTTCGAGTATGCTCAAAAGATGGGGAAAGCGATGAATAAAATTGAGTTTGTAAAATCTATGAGCTACCAAAAAGTCTAAGCGGAACTAACTAGCTAAAACTAGTTTTATATGCCTTCTTTTAATTCATGCACGAAACGAAAATCGAAAAAATCCTTTGGTTTGTGTCTAAATACTTACGTTCAGACTGTTTATTATCACATGGTAACCCATCAGTTTCAAGAAAAAGACTACCCAAATTCAAAATTTGTTCTTCGTCAATTAGCCGTAGAGAATTTTATTACTAGTTTTCTATTTTCGACATCTTATAGGAATGATATTATTCATTCAGTCATCTTTTGATACTCATTCCAATCCATTGTCGATTCTGGTTATGGAAATATAACATTTCAGAAATTAAAAACGATATTGATAGTTTTTACTAGCAGTAAAAGTTCGATGAGAATTGTTTTTCTTGATTAAGTTGAGATAAAAACAGTAAATATTTGTCAGAACTAATCACTCGTTTAATTGTAATATAATTGCAGCGATTAGATGATTCGAGAGGTTCAGATTGTTTTTGAGCGTAGTTAAATATTTAATGAAATATCATCAATCAATGAATTGAGCGAGCATCGTTCGTGAGAGCATGTTTCGAACGAGTATTGGCACATACACTGCATGACAAAAATGAGGGATATCCTCTTATCATGGACTTCCCATTTGTTGTTGAATAAGGTATTACTGGAAAGGATTACGAATGCTTGCAAGTGACCTAATAATTGTCATGGCACATATACTCTGGTTAATGAATCTGAAATTTACAATTTGTATGTTAGTTCAAATGTTTTTGTACAGCTTTTATGTAAGGTGATCCTTTTAAAAAGTCAGGCGTTGACGTTAAATCTCGAAACATGAAAGCTTTTAAAAAATCAAGTCATATCAGAGATTACAATTAAAATGCTACTGAAACTGTTCTAGTATCATTTTTCAATAAAACTTTAATCAGAATTTAAATGGTCCAGCATATTTTCCCGAAAAATGAATACTTCATGCTAATCCATTTCAAATAATAAATAATACAAAATTTGATTTACACTTATTTACTATATTTCGCGTTTCGACGGCACTGCACCTTCATCAGACAAATACAATATGAAGACGAAAATAACGTACACAAATTTATATATGATCTATTTATACTAATTGACAGGCAAAATTCACACAACTCTTATTTAAATACCCCAGTCCAAAACAAATTAAGTAAAGGAGATTTATTGTCAAAATATTCATTCAATAATTTGTCGGAAAGTTTATATCTATTGATTTCAGGAATTCCCAAAAGTTAATATCGATTTTTTATGAGATGAGTGTGAGAGTTTAAAATGAACAAAGTTTGAAAATCTTCTATTTATTCTTTCATAGATATGTCTACGTTGTTTCCATTGACGTAGTTTTCCTATTGGTTGCAAATTTTAATTAATTGACATTACTTGACTGTTTCCAAAAGGAAAAAGGATATTTCTTTCCACTTTTTCCTCTCAATGAAGGCCTTTGAAGATTGAAATACAAAATATATTCATCTTGTCAGATAATATCACAAAATGCATTGAACAATTATTTCTCTATGCGGCTTGAGTAATCATGGTAATACAGAAAAAGTAACTGTCATTATTAGCGTTAACTTGGTTGAAATGATTTGATATTCAGTTATTGATTCTTACTGTTAATAGATATAGCATATTATTGTGTTATAGTTCAACTATTTCGTGTTTACTTTACTTCTCTGATTCTCAGTATGTCTCAGTACCGAAAAATTTGTATATTCTCATAAGTATGATATGAATGCCTGCTTAATACTGTCTAATGAAAATGTCGATCAGGTGGCTGTGCTTCAATCGAGTAGAATGAGTAGGTGAGTTTTTGAGAACATTCAATTGCGTAATTCATTATTCCTCTCATTTTGTCCATGATGTCCCAGAAAAAGACAACTAGATTTGAGACTATTCCACGAAAATACTCGATCGGGAGTCTTTAAGGAAGAGAAAAAATAATCTTTGGCCAATGTTAATTTAGCCACTTTTCTCACCGAAGGATAGAATAAAAGACGAAAATACCCAGAACCGGTAGCTCACAAATATCAATACAATTGGCTCATCATGGTCATTAACAACACATTTACTTCCGTTTCTCAATTAATCTTTATTTTAGGATTTTCTGTTTTCTTCAAGTGAACCGAACTTGCGTAAGTTTTTGTCGAGTTTGGAAAACTTGCGGATTCAGGTTCATCACGATCTGAAAACCGTTCTCGATAGAGTCATAATACTCGAGAACTCTTTCTGTGAGATTGACCAAAAACTTGCTTAATGTCTATATTAACTTGACTTTCGTCTTCATTATTTATTAAATATCCATAAAAAAACTAGAAACGAAACAATAAAAAGAACTAGCAAGTAAATACCAAATCTATCATAATTTATTCTTGATAATTGCGAATAACTACCATTATATTTCTATGAAGAGTGCTTTGTGATTTTCAATGGTATTCCGCTACAGACATTACTTCACCATTCCTTAGAATCTTCAGTTAAGTTTTGAGTCTTTCTTTACCCAGAATACGAAATAATGTTATTGGAACGGAATCAATTTTCGAAATAAAATAATGATCAGAACACTTTCTAGGACAGAAAAATTTCAACACAAATAGACGCCAATTCTACGGTTTACATCGATGTATAGTAAAAATGAGCTTTCTTTCTAAATTGTTCGAAAATGTCTTTCTTCTAGAAAAATACAGCTTTTGCAGTGATATTAGCAAAAGATACACAAAACTGAATTAGTAATCGAAATAAAGTTACTATCCAAAAAGTCCGAGTAAAAGTCAATTTCCGATTTTTCCAGAAGTTACAAGCCAAAGAAAATATTTCAGGCAGTTAGAATATGATTCGAGATGCAATTCGGTTTTTGTTCCATTGAAATCGATCAATAATTGAAGAGGTTATACCTTGAGACGTTTTTCATGGAAGACCCGATATAAAATTAACAAATTTTGTAAAAATCCCCCGATAGCGTGAATTTTCTCGGTGATTTCGTCTTTGCTTGTTAAAAGAATGTTCACTATTGAAGAACCATATTTACTGTCAGCCTTCTTGCAAGAATGCCGAGTGCATAACAACGCGATAATCAAAGAACAGTCAACATGACCTTGACTTTTGATCGACTTTGACGTGGTTTATTCGGTTTCGGTCCAGTTGGAAGGCATCATTCCGTCAAATAATATCACAAAATGCTTTGAGCAATTATTTCGAGATTTCAAAAGTTGCTGGATCAACATTGACCACAGATTATTCGTTCTCTTTCTTAAAGACTCGCGATCAAGATCCATACTGGTGAAGATTGGTATTTTTGTGGAATAGTCTCATATTTAGTTGTCTTTTCCAGGACATCATCGACAAAATGAGAGGAATATTGAATTACGCAATTGAATGTATATTCAAAAACTCACCTACTCATTCTACTCGATTGAAGCTCATCCACCTGATCAACATTTTCATAAGACAATATTATGCAGGCATTCATATCATATTTATGCGAATATACAATTTTTTGGTTCTGAGCCATACTGAGAATCAGAGAAGTACAGTAAACACGAAATACACACACCACAAAAATTGTCGCATCACCTGGTATTCTGAATTCTACAATCGATTAAGCAGCTCGATCGCAATTTCTTTGTCAACATAAGTTTTTGGACATATGAGGGGGAAAAAATCTTATCTATGTAGTAACATTTGTATTCATATGATCTCAATCATATCTGAAACAAGAATGATTTTATTTGACTATCAGTATTCATTCAATTTCTCTTCAGTTTTCACGATAAATTAATGCAGGTTTTCTGTAATTCTTGTTGATTTTCGAATCTTTGAATTTATAGTAATGGCTGCTGAACGTTCTGGACGCTATTTGAGTGATCATGAAATGGTAAGAATTGTAACACTTCTAGAGGAGTAGCGAAGCCAATGTTACTTGGCTAACTTGTTGAATGTTAACCAAAGCACTATTTCAAGAGCAATTAATCGATACCACGAAACAGGGGAATATGGAAGGAGGGCCAAACAGGGAAGAAATCGGATAACAGCACTAGTTGATGGTCGTTGGCTTCGTTTAACTGCACTAAGAGTTCGGCATTGTACGGCTAGAATGCTACAAAATGAACTTGCACTTTCCAGAAGTGAGCATATTTCATTGCAAACTGTTAGAAACAGGCTCAGAGAAGACAATATCAGCCAAGGGTGGATTCATCCGGCTCGCGTCTCACCAGAGAGCACCGAGTTGCAATACTTCAGTTTGCGGGGGAACATGCAAATTGGTGTATCCCAGAATGGTTGAATGTTCTCTCTTCCGACGGTATCAGCAATGCAATATCCGTCAAACCGAAAACTTCGGAGGGGGCTCAGTAATGGTGTGGGGAGGCCTTTCTTTCCATGGTTGAACTGAGTTAGTCCTAGTGAATAATGGCAGAATGATAGCGGCCAGATACATCGCAGATATACTTGAACCCCATGTTATATTCATTGGGGAAAACTTCATTTATATGCATGATAATGATCGGCCTCCTGCAGCTAGAATAGTGACAGAATTTCTGCAAAATGCCGAAATTGTTATTTTAAGATGGCCAGCCAAAAGTACCGACTTGAATCCGATACAACATGTTTGAGACAACATGGGGTGGCAAATTCAGCAACGTAGGATGCCTTGTAGAACACTCCAACAACAAGAAAATCTGCTTCCTGAAATTTGGAACTCAGTGACTCAAGAGTTCATTCAAAATTTTTTTGAGTGGCTTCCGAGACGTATACTGGTAGTAATTAGGGCCCGGGGAGAAAACACTCGATTTTGAAAATTCGATGCTAGTTGAACGGTCTCTTCGCGAATGTTTGAAGATGGTAGAGTTTTTTAATTTTTCATTAACTCGAAAATTGTTGATATTCTCCATCATAAACTCATCTATTTTGAATGATATCTTCTTATTTTACACTTCTGAAAGTTACCAAGCGACTCTTGAATGGCCAACCTAAAAGTTTATATAGTATTGTCGTAAAAGTAGGCTGATGCGACAAGTTTGTGGGGAGTGTATATGAACAATAACACAATAATATACTATATTTATTAAAACTAAGAATCGATAACTGAATATTAAACAATTTCAACAAAGTAAACGCTAATAATGACTTTACTTTATTTGTATTACCATGATGGCCGAATAGAAAAATAATTGCTCCATGCATTTTGTGATATTATCTGACAAGATGAATATATTTCGTATTGCAATTTTCAAAAGCCCTCATTGAAAAAAGTGGAAAGAGAAATAGAGAATGATCCTTTGGAAACAGTCAAGTAATATCAATATATTAAAATTTGCCACCAATAAAAAAAACTAAGTCAATGGAAACAAGGTAGTCATATGTATGAAAGAATAAATAGAAGATTTTTAACTTTGTTTATTTATGAGTAGGTGAGTTTTTGAGTATACATTCTATTGCGTAACTCATTATTCCTACCGTTTTGTCGATGATGTTTCGGAAGAAGACAACTAGATATGAGACTATTCCTCGAAAAATTGCCAATCTTCAACAATGTGGCTCTCGATCGCGAGTCTATAAGAAAAAGAACGAATAATCTGTGGTCAATGTTTTATCTCTTAGGCTTTTGAAATCTCGTGCTGAAGGGTAGTAGAATAAGAGACAAAAATACCCAGAACCGGTATCTCACAAAAATCAATACAATTGGCTCATCATGGTCATTAACAAGTCATTCAATTCCGTTTCTTAATTAATCTTCTTTTTGGGATTTCCTGGTTTCTCTTCAGATGAACCGTACTTGCGTAAGTTTCTTTCGACTATCATAATTTATCCTCAATAATTTGGAATAACTTCATCACGATCAAGAACTGAAACCGTTCCCGATAGAGTCGTAATACTTCGTTAGCACTCTTTCTGTTAAGATTGAGTCTTTCTTTGCTTGAATACTAAATTAACTTGACTTCGTCTTCATTGTTTATTAATATAATAAAAGAACACTGGAAAGGAAACAATAAAAGAATTTACCAAATCTATTATAGATCCTCAATAATTGGGAATAACTTCAATTATAATTCTATGAAGAGTGCTTTGTGATTTTCAATGGTATTCCGCTACAGACCTTACTTCACCTTTCATTAGAACCTTCTGTTACGTTTTGTGTCTTTCTTTACCAGAATACGAAATAATGTTATTGGAACTAAAACAATTTTCGAAATAAAATAATGAACTAAACACTTTCTAGGACAGAAAAATTATAACACAAATAGACGCCAATTCTACGATTTTCATCAAAGAATAATAAACATCAGTTTTCTTCCAAAATTGTTCGAAAATTTCTTTCTTCTAGGAAAATACAGCAATCGAAGTGATCTATATTCCCAAAAGATACACAAAATTGAATTAGTAATCGAAAAAAGTTACAATCCAAAAAGGCCGAGTTACAAGCCACAGAAAATCTTTCAGGCAGTTAGAATATGATTCAAGGTGCAATTCGATTTTTGTTTCATTGAAATCAATCAACAATTGAAGGAGCTATATCTTGGGACGTCTTCCACAGAAGAGCCGATTTAAGTATAACGAATTTTGTAAAAATCTCCTGATAGCGTGAATTTTCTTGGTGATTTTGTCTTTGTCTTGTCAAAAGAATGTTCACTATTAAAGAACCATATTTACCGTTGCCTTCTGGCAAGAATTCCGAGTACATAACACCGCGATAATCAAATCAGTCAACAATATCTTGACTTTTGATCGACTTTGCCGTGGTTTCTTCGGTTTCGGTTCAGTTGAAAGGCGCCATTCCGAAGCTTGTGCTTTGTTTGTTATTCCTTCAACGTGCTCTATTTCCGCCTTTCGGCCAATGACACGCCAGGGAATTCTGTCACCTCACTAGACCGGGAATTTTGCCGAACCCCTCTCGTGTCGCGGGAAGGGATCTTTAATGTCCTACACCTCCCTGTTATACAGGACCGACGGCTTCACATCTCCTCCGAAAGATGGATACTCAAGCGATTCCCAGAATCCGAAAAATCGCACCGACTTTGTGGGGATTCAACCCAGGTAACTCTGCACAGGAGACGAGCATCATATCTTCTACGCCACCGAGTCAGCCCGAAGCTTGTTGATTGGTTTGCATGTCAAACTCATGAATTCATGTCTCATGAACAGTTACAATGCGTTCCATGAATGTGGGATCAGAATTGAATCGTTCTAGCATGTCTCCACCGAACTGCACGCGATTCAATTTTTGAAGAAAATTCAGGTCTTTTGTTACTAGACAAGCAACAAAGCGTTTCATACCCAAACAATCATTTAAGGTGATACAAATTGATTCGAGAGACACAGAAAGTTCATTGCCTATCTCACCTTAACTTAAATGAAGTTTTTCAATTACAATTTCCTTCACTTTATCGATGTTAACTTCAGTTGGAGATGTTGATGGCTGATCAGAGCGAGACAAATCTTACACCACATCTCTCTGTTGAATGCACCTTAGCTCGCGTTTTTGAGGTAGTCTATTCTCCGTAAGCCTTCTGTAACATTTTCAGTGATTCGACACACGAACTTTCATTTGCAATACAAGATTCGAGACAGACTCTTTGTTTGATATTTCAATCCATCGCAAAAATCGCAAAACACACTTATAGGCAATGACAAAATTGGGAACTGCGAACAAACTAAATGACAGATCGCGTTCGAACTCTACGTCAGTATAGAAAACAGTTGTGCCAACTTAGCAACAACACAAATTTTGACTGTCGTTCTAAGCTGATTTTTTTAAATAATCATGTTTGGTTACCACTTCCATCAATTTTTTATTTCATTTTTCTTCAATTTTATAGTTTACATTTTCTTATTAACAATTCAAAATTTTATTGTTCAGTATATTTTCTTTTATTTTTCAACCACTTGCACATGTCGCGGCCGGTTCTCAAATCAAACTTTTGGCTTAATTTCATATATTTGTTTAAAAATATCTTTTTTCAAAATTTCGTTTTACCTACTTCCTTTCTACCTTCCTTCCTTACATCTTGGCAACACTGCTCAATATCAAGTGAGCAGAGAAACTGCATACCACACGACACAAAGAAGAAAGAATGCGCACGCAAGAAGACGAACCACATTTTCTTAAAATTTTCTTTACATTACGAAATGAAATTAATATTTCACAATTTAAAACGTATCCGGTGTGTGAGTGAAAGTGCCGAATCGTGGAAAATTCTTCTACAAGACAAGGAAAAACTGTCATTGCTTTCCTTTTTTTGTTGCTCTCTCATTTCCTGTACACCCAATTGGCAAGTCTTTTCTCTCACTTATCGTATCATATTATTGCGAGTATCTTTGCGAAAGAAAGAAGCAGGGTTTCCGAATGAAATAGGAAAATTGTAACAGCTTCTCCTAATAAAAAAAACAGTCCGCTATATCGTCAATACAAACAATCAACTCCCGTTTATTCTCAGACAGAATGCATAATGGCTGTCATCACTGCAGTACCATAGATGAATTGCGACATACCAAACCATAGAAATCGCTTAGTCATGGAAATTATAAAAAATTTGAGTTATGCCTCCTTTATTCAACGGAAAAGTTATTATAATTCAACGGGCAGTCGAAATGAGTGCTATTACTTGTCGAAATATTTATTATAATGCATGTATTACTGGTACGTTTCAGATAAACAATTAGAATATCAGTGAATGGTTTGACACAAACTTGTTACTGAAGCGATCGAATTTCAAACGGTAATGTAAGAAAACGTCAATTTCGCAGTTTTGTCAGGGAGCGTTAGAGCCGACTTAATAAGGTGATTGCAGTGAAAAAATATTTTAAATGATTTCGATGAATCGGTTTGCTTGCTGTTGTGTCTTGAAATTCATGTTATTCAGTGAAGATTTAGTTCGAAACAAACCGACTCCTTCAAAAACAGAATACATACTCATGAAAACAGCGAACCCAAAGCTCGTCCAAAATTTCACATACCTCTGAAATTTTATGACTTTCTCTTTCAATATTTTATAGCTCGACTCAGTGTCCTATACGTGGGAAAAACGAAGTAGTTGGTTGTCCGCAATGCTTGCACTTTTTTTAATAGATGTGGTGATAAAATTCAACCAGTAAAACTAATTCGAATGTAATGTTTGACGGGATCCGTTGCCAAGAAAGCACTTCCTAGAAGTGAATTCGGGGGATTAATGTGCTTGCATCAGCTTCATGGAAAAATTATTCCTTCAAAAACATGATTGATACGAAATACTGGGTGTCCCCTAAGCTCTATGACAAACTTTACGAGGTGAATCCTAAAGCAGTTTGAGTCAAACTAGTGAGATCAGTACGGTCGTAAACTTTTCAAATTCGGAGATATTTAGTTTCGAAAATCTGATACTATAGATGAAATGAAATAAACACCTCAAAAAAGTCTAGGGAACACTAACCAATATCTTTGAAATATGAATTTGATGATTCGAATTTATAGAAATCTTTTTGTTAGGATGTATTGTATATAATGTATTCTCAAGAAAACAAAATAATATTTGACTTCTCCAAAGCACCTATTATAAAAGAAATTTGAAATTTAAAAATGACGAAATTTGGTAAAACACAAAAAAAATCATGAACTAATATGTTTGAAACGATATGGAAGCACTTATATTTTTCAGTACCCAGGAGGTCAACCTCTGTTATTAATGATACCCTGAACTGCTAAGCGAAGCTCCTGTTCATGATGGAAGACGTTTTGACGCAGGAGATTTCTTTTTAGGGTGTCCACACATGCTCGATGGGATTTAGGTCTGAGGAGCAGGATGGCCACGGTAGAAGATCGATATCATTCTCTTCAAGAACGTTCAAGACAACTCTTGCACAATGAGGAGGGGCATTATCTTGTTGGAAGAGTGGATTTTGACCCATTGTTTGGAGATACGGTACCACTACAGGTAAAACTATCTCATTTGCGTAAGAATTTCCAGTGAGGTTGTTCTGTATTAAAACGAGGTCAGTTCTTTCACCAAGGCGTATACCTCCCCAAAACATCACTGATCCGCCTCCCTGTCACAAATTTTCGAGCATGCTGGGGACGGTTTTGCTTTCCAGGTTCCCTCCTTATTCGAATTCTTCCAGAATCGGGATAATAACTGAATCTAGATTCATCACTGAAGAGAACTGTGGCCCACCTCTCTTGATCCCAGTTTATGTGTTCTTGGCACCAAGCTAAACGAGCAGCGCGATTTCCATGGGTCAGTTGTGGAACTTTTAAAGGATGTCTGGAGTGGAGTTTACCTTCGTGCAGTCGATTCCTCACTGTTTGGTCGGAAATTTGTACACTATGAACTCGTGATAGCTCTTGAGCTATTTGAGATGCTGTGGTAGTACGATCTCTTCTGGCTTTCGGTCTTGGGCGACTGTAGTAATCCTGAAACGACCTGTATGGCGTTCTTGTACGGTACCTGTTTCATTGAAACGCGACCATAAACGGTTTATGACACTTGGGCTACTTCCCAGAACCCTGGATACTTCCCGTTGTGAGCTCCCAGCTTGGAGCATGCCAACGGCTCGTAACATCTCTTCTCTAGTCAAATGTCGTCTTTCCATGGTCGAATCACAAAACTTGAATCTT
Source organism: Cryptolaemus montrouzieri (assembly GCA_013387265.2). Taxonomy (NCBI): domain Eukaryota; kingdom Metazoa; phylum Arthropoda; class Insecta; order Coleoptera; family Coccinellidae; genus Cryptolaemus; species Cryptolaemus montrouzieri. Next base: position 45,265,979 of record JABFTP020000185.1, on the reverse strand, counting down.
TTATTTGTGCTTACAACAGAAAAAAGTGCCAACTAACTGATTTCAAACACTGAACACATGAAATGATTATAAAGCAGCGTCGCATCTGCTGCATTTTTAGTTTATTATAAAAAAAAAAACGAAATCTGTTGCGGCACTCTACACAATTTGGTGGACAATTGATGCAGGTGTTCATTTCTTAAGAAAAAACATCCACATTGATCGTTCTGGTTACGATATATCAACATTCAGAAGTGTTCCCTAGACTTTTTTTGAGGTGTTTACATATCTTATTATACAAAAGGTGGCATGTTAACCATAGTAAAATTATTATGAGTAATGTTGAGTTACTTTCGATAGACCAATGTCAGAATATCGATAAATAATTATTGTACTGAAACTTTGAATTCCTCGAAATGAAAATAAATTCCCTCAAAAATGAAGAATACACAGATATGATCTAGGTTTCTGACTTTTTCGATAGAAACGCGCGACAAACTGCTACAGAATAACGCTGAGCGATTCTGTTGGGATGAAAAACTTTTTAATCACAAGTATTTTGATCAAAAAGGTCGAAGAATAATTTTGAATCGATATTATATCTTGAAGCTGAGAAAATCTATTGCAGAAAATTATAAATGAAATCGTATTATTCATCAGAAGAGCTGCTTAAAATAGCATAGCTCACATCTAAAAAGAAGTGACTGCTGAAAACAATATGATGGATATCATTGTTTCTGATTCGTTCGGTGGCATTGTTTATCCGTTCTTGTTGTCTAAGAACCGAACCTAAATCGACCTTCACCGAGCTGGTAATTGAAAGAAACATATTTTACAAATTCAGTATATTGAAAAATATATTGAAAACGAGTTACCTAAAAAATCCTGGACAGACTACTTTTGATTATTTTTTTAGAAAATGATTCTCAATTAAATGTTGCAACATTAATATGAAAATAAAATTTCATTTCATCATGTGCGACTCCAATGTTTGATCCTTTATTATTACTCGGTATACTAACCTCGGATCTCTCTGTCACACAATTCAAATCGTGTTTAAATCAAAATTTCTCAAATTCGTTCACCTATATCAGGACTGAATTTTTTGCAAACAACCCCGTATCAACGTCAATAAAAGAGTGCTTGTGTTGATACAAAATTGTTTCTTTTATCGAATCGAATGATAAGAACAGGTATCGACATACCTGTTCATACCTGGCAACCCACTAGTTCGTCCAAGTAAATACTAGGCATCCCAACGGCTGCACATTCTATACTTTTTATATTTTAAATTGGGATAAAATTTTCTTATTATCTTGTTGTTGCAGCATTTGAATATGAAACATTTTTTAGAGAAATATTCGAAGAAGTTTGTCCAGGATAGCATTATTCATCTGACCATAAAATGGTGGAAAGTATTACTGTATCTTGAGAATATTGCTGCAGAATCTGGCGGCAAAATGTGGGTCGATTGTGTTCGTCCTCTACATTCACTGCCTGTACTACCTGATAAGTGTTCAGTCCCCTCTGTACAAAATTTGCCACATGACATTTCAGGGCATTTGCAAGAGATTTGCAATGAGCCGAGTACTTAACGAATTCTCTTCCACACAGTTTATAACATTCTCTTCATTTTGTATATTGACTTGAAGAGGTCGAAGATATTTTGGCTGAATTGTTTCGGTTTCTCTGAAGTCTTCTTAATACCGAAGTAAAATCAGAACAGAGAAGAGAATTTCTTTATCATGCATAGACAAAAAGTTTGTACCCATGTTTTCCTAGAATGGGACAATATGTTCTTCTAAAATGTCTGTAGCGTACTTCTGATCATTAAGGTTCCATCACTTAGGATGACTTGAACATTGCGAGCGTTCAAAGAAATTCCTCCTCAAAACCTATGGTTTTAGCGGTGGTTCAATAAAGGTATTGAACCACCACTAAAACCATAGATACGTAGGAAGTTGCACTTCGACGTCTTTACACTAGACAACGTCAATCGCCATGAAAACGACAAAATCTCGAGTAATCTGTTAACAACACTCTCTACCAGTCAGCTTTCAACCATGTGACATGTTCCTTGCAAAATTCAATAGTGCTCTTCGATGAGGAGAGGTTAGAGCTGGGCCTCGAACTGCGACACGAAGCCTCAAATCAAATTTCTTGAAAATTGTCTTATTTTTTCAGTGCAAACTTGCACTCCACTGTATTTTAAGGTGTCTAGCAGTAGCGAACCGTTCCCGAATCCAAATTGTTGGTCTCTCTTTGGCATTGATTGCATCATTTTCATCTTTCAACCTTCTAATTACATTGATCATATTGGATGGAATTTTTTCCGATTTTTGTTCATATTAATTTTACATTGATTATATTTTATATTTTTCCTAATTCTCAACCGATTTAGATGATTTGTTCGGCAAGTTATAGATCAACTCTTCTGCTTTGTAGAAATCATAAGAGAAAACAAAAAAAATTTGAAACAAATTTTATACGGGGGCAAAACTAAAAGTGTTTTTTTGTCAAAAATTCGTAACACTTTGTGGAATTTCGAGGTCCGAGTTGAAACGTACAATATCATGGTCTGTCAAGACACATCTTCCCACAGTAACGCCCTTCTTGTTTCATGCATTTATCTCTATTTTTACAAGAGATATCCAATTTGAAGCGAAAAGTCACAAATTTCAAGAATTTATTTTCAATCTTGCGTAGGTGCATAACATCGGAGGTTAGCCAAAAAATAAAATCAATATTAGAGAAGCGAAAATCTAACGAAATGAAAATTTTTGAAATTCACTGGCCAATTTCACGCTCCGGGAGAACTCGAAGTACACTGGAAAAATCGTTGAGTTTGCACATTTATTTTTGAATTTTTTTGTGTGACACTCTATAATAATTATCATTGCTGTCTAAAATTGAGAGCAGGTGTGTATCCTGGCGATACACTCGTGAAATGAAATGAACATGTTGAGAAAATGTTCATAATGACCCACAAAAAAAACATTTGATTTTAGTAGCGAGTATGACCCCCCCGAGCTCTTATTACAGCGCGCATACGATTTCGCATACTCCCAATGATGTTATCTATCACCTGTTGAGGTATGTTGTCCCACTCTTCCACCAAAGCCAATGTCAGCTCTTCAACGTTGCCTGGATTCCGTTGTCGAACCCTTCTTCCAAGAATGTCGCAAACGTGTTCGATCGGGTTTAAATCCGGTGACCGCGACGGCCAGTCCATTCGTGTGATCCCAACTTCATTGAGATATTCTATCACTATGCGCGCAGTATGAGGGCGCGCGTTATCGTGCATAAAAAGGAAATTTTCCCCTATGTAAGGAGCAAAAGGCACAACATGGGGCTCCAAGATTTCTGTTATATACCGATGGGCATTAAGTGATCCATTGCCAATAATCTCCAGTTCTGTTCGTACTCCCAAGCATATGCCACCCCATATCATAACTGACCCTCCACCGTATTGGTCAGTTCCTGCGAAGTTCGCTTGATTGTACCGTTCCCCTCGATGCCTCCATATTCTATCTCTACCATCCACGAAATTCACACAATATCGGCTGTCATCACTAAATGAAACTCTCCACTGATTGATTGTCCATGCTACATGCTCCCTAGCAAACGCCAATCTTGCTACCCGATGGGCTCTATTGAGTCTTGGTGCTCTTGCTTGCGCGTTTGATCTCAGACCAACTTCATTTAATCGTCTTCTGACTGTCCTCACACTGATGTTAATGTTATCCACTGCTTGTAAAATTTTACGTGCCTGAACAGCAGTAAGATGAGGATTTCTTATGGTTTGATTGACGATGAAACGGTCATGTATAGCGCGGGTCGCCCGATTTCTTCCTTGTCCTCGCCTCCTCACGTACAACCCAGTTTTCCTGTAACGTCGGTAGATTCGATGGATAACCGACTTCGAGACACCCAACATGGTACCGACTGAGCGGTAGGTGCGCCCTTCCTCGATCAATGTAACTGCCCTTGCTACTGAGGTTGGTGGTACATCTCTCATTCTGAATGAAAAATACCGTTTCGAATCGTAAACAGTAAAAGAATCACAAAAAACCGCAACCGATCGAATCTGTATCATATCAAAGAATGGAAAACTCTCATTCTTTAAACAAGTGCCAATGTGTTCATATACAAAAAAACGTGTGTTGTATTTTATATTTGATAAAAAAAGGTGTGCACATGTGTAAATGAAAAGTTTTATCAATGGTCCCAGAGCTCGGTTGTGTATTTTAACACCTACCGACTGTTATCTCCTATGAATTCCTAATTTTCACCACATTAACCAAATTGTCATCAATAACTAATGCAAAACTTAAAAACATAAACATAAGAATCGCAAACGACAATTTCGACACAGCTGAGTGATAATAAGAAAATTCCAAATTGATAGACGACTTTTAATGACAATTTCTTGATTCAATGGAATTTCTCCAAAGTGGTGATTTTCCACTTGAAATTAAATATATTTTGCAAAAATAGAGATAAATGCATGAAACAGAAAGGGCGTTAGGAAGATGTGTCTTGACAGACCATGATATTGTACGTTTCAACTCGGACCACGAAATTCCACAGGGTGTTACGAATTTTTGACAACAAAAACACTTTTAGTTTTGCCCCCGTATAAAATTTTTTCAAATTTTTGTTGTTTTCTCTTATAGTTTCTACAAAGCAGAAGAGTTGATCTATAACTTGCCGAACAAATTATCTAAATCGGTTGAGAATTAGGAAAAATATCGAACTTCGAATTTGGTTAAATTTTCGAGTGTTCCGCTAATTTTGCCTCCGAGTGTATATATATTATAGGAAATTAAATATTTTGAAGAATTGCTTGAAACAACCGTAAGTATACCATTTTAATATGCAGATAAATGCTAGTCAAAAAGTAACTTTATTCGAAATTGATTTCTCGTTTTTTTCGGAAACGATACATTTCCCTAAAAAACGAAAATTATTTTCGTGTTCAGAAAGTTTGTCTACACAAATTTTACTATGAATTGTTCATTTTCTCGTTCCGCCATCTACGGAACTCTACCCGAAAAATTATTACGTATAATATTGTCTAGTAGTAGAAACACATTTTTTTTTACAATAAATAAAGAAAAAGGCAAGAAATTGGAAGCACTCGATCAATGTTCAAAAAAGTAATAATCAACAACAATTGCTCAGCAACAATTATATGTCAAAATTTAACCAATAATCCAGCATTACATACAGAAGCTAATGTTAGAGCTCCATCAATATACCAGACAGTTGATGAAACTCCCATGAAGCTACAAGTTCATCTTTTCTTCAGCAAAACACATCTTCTGAACTCACCGGTCAACCTAACACAAACTCTCCTGCTGATAATGACAACTTCCACAGTTATCCTACAATATTTCCTGTCGTCTCTGCTGTAGAAAGCACCTGCGATGATGTTTTATTCAATATTGATAATAATTGTAATTTATTAGATTTATTTAATTATAGCCATCCAGAAATCATCAATATATCAAATCAACAGATCAGCATCATCTCAACCTACCAATCAACAGTACCTCACGAACAGCAAAATTTTGTAATTAATGAACCCACAGCCCAAACTCAACCAACAGATACAGTAGAAATAGAAACCATCCAAACAAATCAAGAATCGAGTACTACGAATTCTTCTGACAATGAACCTTCAGGTTCGATAAATGAAATTATTTCAACAGCAACCACTGGACCATGTAAGTTCCTTTTCTTGTATCGAGACCACCCATATTAATAATGAATAGAATATTATAAGATTAATAATTTTACTTTATGTTGACAGTAACTTCGGGTGATGTAAAAATACAAAAATACACCTACAAAGCGTATAAAAACTGATTTAACCAACAACAGCGACAACCCTTGCGAGAAATCAACCCAAATTTTGAACTTCCGAACCACTATCTACTTCCATTTGCCGACAAGGTAATATGAAAAAAAAAACGGAATTTATTAATTTGAACGTTTAGCAATATGACCTGGTAATTTTTAGGTTGAACTATCAACTGGGTGCGGATTTTTCTTACCAAAGGAAATATTGGCATTCATTTTATTACAATATACAGGAAAATAGAATTGGACATTGTTGGTCCATGAAACGATTATACATTACGGAAATAACAGAATCTATTTGTCAGCAGCTGGCAAAACTGGTCGACCAAGAATAAATAGTTCTTTACTGAAAGGAATAATTTGTAATTATTAATTCATTTAAGTAAGTGAAAAAACCTAGCTTCTGATTTATAAAATAACATATTGCTGTAATTTATTTTCAGCATGGGTATCCAATAAACACCCTGATGTACATAGATCAAAAATAATACACTTTATCAATCAAGCTACCACCAACAGCACCAATTAAAAAAACAAAAAAGAATAATTATTAACTATTATCTTCAATAACGCGTTGTTATAGCGTTTCGTAATACGCTTCAATTAACTATCATAATGTTTAACATACAGAATAAATTTTATTATTTATTATTAATTGTCCATGAATAACTACAAAAAGCCATATTATTATTGTATTCTATTCACATTCCCTACATTGGTAAGCAATGTCAAAAATACCAAATTAATGTTCCATTGCAATGATATCACATGGAATACGGAATTATCCCATGTTAGCAATTTGAAATTAAGTTGATCTTTTACATGTAAATTTTTAGTAATGAAGTTTCATTTTGACTACATTGCTAGCGAGCAATGTTAGCAATGTCAAAGAAAGAGTAGTTATTTCAACTCGATGTTGTTTCAACGAAGAAATTTTCGAATACCGGTAGTGTACCTGTAGATCATTCTGGAGATAGTTAAATGGGGCACTCCATGCCTTTGGCCTATTTTTATATGAATCGAAACTAAGTAGATTCATACCATTGTTTCAGCACATTCTACCGATCAAATTTCGTGTTTCGCATTGCATTATTACTGAAAAATAAAATTTCCGCAAAGAAAAATGTTACACGCAAGAATTGATCAGCAACCACTGTTATCAGTAGGTGGTGGTTTCTTGCAAAATTTTTCATTTCATTTTTCATGGAAAGAACATGTCCGCCAACAAAAAACTCGAATTTTGAATGCATATGTCCAGACATATCAAAACAAACATATGTTAATTATAAGTTGCCTTCTAAAAACTTGAGATATTAAATTTGTGCGTTAATTTCTAGGCGGTGTGTACTTGTATAAATACAGGGTGCTTCAACGAAAACTAAACACAGGCTATATCTACCAAGATATTCATTTCTGATCAAAACGAAAAACAGGTCAATTTTTGTTTCAAGGGGACATCTTTTGGGGTACAAAACTTGCCAGAAGACTGTGAGAGATACAGGGTGAGCAACTGAAAGATAGGAAGACTATTTCCTGAAACTATTCAAGTTTCAGTGAAGTTAAATGGAACAGATCCATGCTGATCAATGACAGTCATCATCAAGTACCATCCTCATCTCAATTTCAACCCCTGGAGCAGGGTGATCACCCTTGACAATTTGAAAGAGGGTAGATGGGTCGAGTGATAACTCGAAAGAAAGGTACCATCTTTGTCTGCATTCCTGTGAAAGAATTTTCATTTTTGATTGAAAACTGAAGAAGATACACAGTGAGCCACTGAAAAAGAGAAGACTATCGCCCCAAGACTATTGGAGTATCAGTGCAAAAACTGGAATAGATTCATTTTAGATCAAAAGCTGTCATCTTCCGAAATCACCCTCATCTCGAATTTCAACCCCTAGAGCAGGGCTAATATTCGATCCAGTGATACCTTTCAAGTAAAGGATTTCGATTGCCTTCATGACTGCTCGCAATAATTCTATTCTCATTGAGTTCCATAGGAGTTAGAATAGCTTACTCTGTATCTTCTACAGTTTTCAATCAAAAATGCAAGTTCGTTCACGGGGATGCAGACAAAGATAATACCTTTCTTTCGAGGTATCACTCGACCCACCTACCCTCTTCCAAATTTTCAAGGGTGGTCACCCCTGCTCTAGGGGTTGAAATTCGAGATGAGGATGGTACTTGATGATGACTGCCATTGATCAGAATGGATCTGTTCCATTTTACTTTACTGAAATTTGAATAGTCTCAAGGAAATAGTCTTTACTATCTTTCAGTTTCTCACCCTGTATCTTTCACAGTTTTCAATTAAAATGGAAATTCGTTCAAGGCGATGTAGACAAAGATACCGCCTTTCTTTTTAGTCATCACCCGATCCACCTTCCTATTCAAAATGTTCAGGATTGCAACCCCACTTAGGGGTTGATATTTCAGGCAAGTTTTGTACCCCAAAAGATGTCCCTCTTGAAACAAAAATTGACCTGTTGTTGCGTTTTGATTACAAATGAATGTCTTGGTAGATATAGCCTCTGTTTAGTTTTCGTTGATGCACCCTGTATACCTGTCTCTAAAAGTGAACGACTAAACCAAGTTAGTTTGTCTTGCTGTACAGATATGTATTTGAAATATAAATTTATTTAAATTTTATAAAAGTTGCAGAAATTGACCAGGAAAAAGAATTCGGAGAGATAGACAAACAAAGAAAAGAGGAATGTGAACCTATGCAATTCGAAAATATCCATCACAAGCTCGTCAGTAAAAAAAAAGTGAAAAATGCTGGCGAAATCAATGCACCATATTATTCTGTTAAATATAAAATAATAGACTTCATGTCGGTGTTTACTGAAATTTCATGCTCAGTGGCGTGTTGTAATATTGATCAAAATACTTGAAATCAATTCCCCATAGTACGCTGTAAAATATAAAATAATAGACTTCATGTGAGCGTTTACTGAAATTTCGTACTCAGTGACATGTAATATTATTGATAATAATAGTTGTGAAGGTAAAGTGAATTAATGTGCTCGCGAAAAACAAGGACTAGGCTTCAGAATTAAAGTGAACTGTGAAAAGTGTGATCCAATGTACATGAAAAAATGAAAATCGTTTGAAGTTAATCGATGACTCGTTTTTGTGATACGTTCATTGAACTTGGATCTCGTAGAGTGCAATACATTTTGAAGTCTAATGAACTTGTGCAGTTTCCTTAATCCTCTACGACTCGTAGTACGTACGATTGCACATGCTGTCAACACCAAAAGATTGAAATGTGAAGCCGGCATTGATTCATTAGATTTTATTGACTATCTAAGGAAAAAATGATATACTTTCGTGTTCGGTGTACTCTAGCAAAGCCTTTGAATATTTTTTACGAAAGTTCTTGCGGTAGGCGATATGAGTCTAGGATTCAAGAATGCACCATAACAGAATTTTAAGAGTGGTGTGCCAAATATGTTGAGAATAAGGAATGCACCACGAATCATCTGAATATATAGAAGTGCAAGCAATACTCAAATTGTTTGAAAGCTCGCATGGTAAATATGGAGTCGAATATAATAACACTGTGCTAGTTCAAAATTCTAACACGCAGGAGACATACCTAGTAAACCCATATCGGGTACGCTGAATCCAGTAGTAACCACCGTTTTTGAAAGTTAGATCTTGTTTAGGAGATATTTGCCTTTGAAGTTAGCTGATCTTAGTAGGGTTCGTCGCTTATGACTTCTGTACATTATATGCTTTAATTCCCAAGTCGTTCGGAATATCGCTTTACTGTCTGCGGCAAAGTTTTAGCTATTGTCATGATCAACAAATTTTCTGGATATATCAACATGGAAAAACCTCATTCAAACACCGTTTCTTAACATAATGTCCGAAAAACTCCATTTCTTTGTCAATTTTTCGTTAATTTTCGTCTGAGTAACAGAGAAATCAAGGGAATTTCGCTTTAAAATCTCAAAATAATAAAGGAAACACATCTCCTATAGTTAAATCAAAAATTCAAACGCACAATCATGATTTTAACTCAAATTTTTATTCCAATTCCAACAATTTTAACCAAATAAACATATAAATTTATGTTCATTCTTCTTCTTCCATCTTCATCTAACTGTGAATTACAGCAAATGTCTCCTAATAGAGAATCAAGTTATTTTCCACTATACCAGTGCTCAAGCCTAGACGTCACCTGATGAAACCGTTCACCATGCTCATCTGATTCAGATGGTGATTGTTCGGCAAACTTGTCTGCATGGTAATGTAAAAATAAATTTTCAGAGACATTTTACACCGATGGTACGGAAAGCAACGAGCATATTTTCAACGTGTATGCCCCAGTTTTCGTCACAATGAATTCCAAGTACATTTTCGATGACTCCTTTGACGCAATCCCAAGCAACGAGCTGCAAATTCAACAAACTGTTTTTAAAATGTTGGTCTCTCATCAAGCGTCGAATATCGGTCCATTGAGTATGCCTGTAATAAAATAATTCGAAAAAATATGTGTTGAATATTGAATAAGTTAGGTTGATTGTATATAGTTTCACACAAATCTTTTATTTTCATTCCACTCAATCTTGGGAAAATTCGTTTCAACTCATTGAATGCATTGCCTTCAGGATCTAGGGCCTTAATGAAATTTTTAACAATCCCAAGCTTGATATGCAAGGTGGAAGCAACACTTTTCAATTGGCACAAGTGAAATTTCAACGACGTTTTCTCGACGCAATCTGCACCCTTGTCTGGCATATTGGCATATTGGTCGCCGGCATATCGAGTATCCCATAAACATATAAAACACATGTTTTCGTATATCCCGTCTGCATTCCTCTCAAAAGAGTTATCACCTTCAAATCTGCACAAATCTTCCAACCATGGTCTTCATATTTCACCAAATCAAGGATTTTTTCAATGATTCGTAATTTTCCTTCGTTTTTATGCTGATGGCAATCAGGACACTGTTATTTGAGTTTGTGACATGAAGCAAAACCGCCTTGAGACTTTTTGGACGAATCGATGAAAAGACGCCAGTCTTCTGGTTTATACTCATGATGCATTTTCAATACCAATTCCTTGATATCAGTGCAGTACGCGAATGAATGTCTTCGATGGATTTGAATAAAGCAGTGAACTGTCTATGACGGCCGATTGCTTCATATACATTCACATCAGGTGCTAAGACATTCTTTTTTTTCAATTCAGTTTTTTTCCGTTCGCATCTTTGAGAACAGTTTGGTTGAAATATTGTGTGTACGATTTAGCAATTTCTTCAGAAATTGAACGCTTGCTTGTCATTATAGTAAACTTTCCACAAATATAGCAAAGATTATTAAATTTACTGCACGAATTCATTTTTGATATTTTTATCAAATATATAACTTGTGTGAACAAAGAAACTTCAACAAGAAATGTCAAATTAAGAAATATCAGAACTAAGACTATGAAAAATGGCACACAAATACATAGCAAAATACGTAGTAACATCAGTGACAATACTAATAAATACATATTAACAGTGACATCTGTGAGAAAATTGAGTTAAAATCATGATTGTGCTTTCAGATTTTTGATTTAACTATAGGAAATGTGTTTTTTCTTATTTTAAGATTTTAAAGTGAAATCTCCTTGATTTTTCTTTTATTTAGACGAAAATTAACGAAAAATGGCAAAGAAATGGAGTATTTTGGACATTTTGTTAAGAAACGGTGTTTGAATGAGGTTTTTCTATGTTGGTATATTCGGAAAAGTTGTTGGCCATGACATTAGCTAAAACTTTGATGAAGACAGTAAAGCCATATTCGAAACGGTTTCGGAATTACAAGCATATAATGTACTAAAGTCATAAGCGACGAACCCTACTAAAATCAGCTAACTTCAAAGATGAATATCTCTAAACAAGAGCTAATTTTCAAAAACGGTGGTTACCACTGGATTCAGCGTACCTGATATAGTTTCACTAGGTATGTCTCCCGCGTGTTAGAATTTTGAAGTGTCATTTTCACGCACTGTCTAATTATATGATGCTAGAGTTTATAAAGAGGTTATAGGAGGGCACAACCATATGGTCCAGAGAATCGAATAAATGAAAACGTGAGGGTCAAGTCCCAAATGCAATGGGAGCACGTTTTTACATATTAGTAAACACAACTGTTTAAGATGGGAATACAAAAGGTGAAACAATAAATTCAACACCTTAACCTTCGTTGGCTTTACATAAACTGAAATCATTCTTGAGTAGAAATAATTTCAACATAGCTTTCCAAACTAATAATAGCTTAGGCAAATATATAAAAACAATAGAACCGAATCAGATAATCAAATAATAAATCAGGTGTTTATAGATTGGGGTGACCACCTTTGAAGATCTGGAAGAGGCAAGATGGGTCGAGTGATACCTCGAAAGAAAGGTATAACTTCGTCTGCATCCCCGTGAACGAATTTTCCTTTTGATTGAAAACTGTAGAAGATACAGAGTGAGCTACTGAAAAATAGAAGAGACTATCTATCGCTCTGAGCTATTCAATCATTTCCAGTTTTTCGCACTAATGCTCCAATAGTCTTGGGGCGATAGTCTTCTCTATTTTTCAGTGGCTCACTCTGTATCTTCTACACTTATCAATCAAAATGAAAAATTCTTTCACGGGAATGCAGACAAAGATAATACCTTTCTTTCGAGTTACCACTCGACCCACCTACCCTCTTCCAAATTTTCAAGGGTTGTCACTCCTCCTCCAGGATGGTACTTGATGATGACTGCCAATAATCAGCATATATCTGTTCCATTTTACCTCACTGGAACTTGAATCGTCTCAGTGAAATAGTCTTTCCTATCTTTCATTTGCTCACCCTGTATCTTTTACAATTTTCAATCAACAATGGAAATTCGTTTACGGCAATGTGGACAAAGATACTACCCATCTTTTGAGTCATCACTCGACCCATCTTACCTATTCAAAATGTCAATCTAACCCCCGTTTATGGGGTTGATATTTCAGGCAAGTATTGTACCCCAAAAGATGTCCCCTTAAAACAAAAATTGACCTGTTTTTGCGTTTTGATCAGAAATGAATATCTTGATAGATATAGCCTCTGTTCAGTTTTCGTTGAAGCACCCTGTATATATGAATTTGTATTCTCAGTTATATCCATAAATAGTTGTCATAATTTCTATACATTCATGCGTCTGAAGAAGCTACGGTGCAGTCAAACGCGTTACGAATCACAATTATTCAGTAAAATTCCTCCAAAAACATTACTTGTTTTTATTATTTCTACAAGAATATTCCTTTGCCTAATGGTTACCAATTGTAGTGGGGAGCGGTCATTTTCACAGCTTAAGAGAATCAAAAATGAATTGCGAACAACAATGTTACAATAACGACTGAGTAATTCATCAATTATGTGCATAGAAAGTGATATCCTTCAACAAATTGACTTTAAAGATATAATACAAGATTTTGCTCAACAGAAATCCCGAAAGAAACCGTTATCATAATCGTAACCAAAATTCCAGCAGCATCCTTATATAATTAATGACATGTTATATCACACTGTATTTGATTTGATTATCTATAATAAATGGTCTAACTTAATGAAAAATTTAGAATAATTAGCTTTTTTTACTTTCCAAAAGGGCCCCAAATTCTTGTGTGCTCAAGGGCCTTAGCCTAGTTTAAGATGGCGGAGAAGACGAGAACCCCATATCAAAAGTAGATTGCAAAACATAGAAGAAGGAACAAATTTTACGATAGAGCAAAAGAATGCTTAAGAGCATGAAGCAGCTGCAGACGAGTTGCTTTATAGACCTGTAATGGATGAGTCTATGTAAATTAGAAAAAATTCTCTATTTTATTCATGTATCGAACTCTAATCGCGTTGATCCCAAGAACTTCTCTTCAAGTCGGAGATCGAAATTTACCGAAAACCTTCAGAACAATTTCGCCGAAATAATGCACACTTCATTCGCATACTAAATCTTACTTTTTGAAAGAAGAGATTTTTCAATTACAACTATTTTCACTTAATAAAAAGATTAATTTTGGCAGAATTGTGGAAGTAAATCAGAGTATTGCACCTACACCAAAAATTAATATTCTGTTAATTCCTTCAATCAAATTCAAGATGCAGTTATCAACTGAAGTAATCTCTTTGATTTTATGAACAGATGAAGCAATTATGTGTGGAAATGAACTAAACAGTATTGATTGTATTATATAAATTAGTTATAAAAGTTAATTGTTTAGTTTAGTATTTTAATTGTTCAGTTTACGTGTAAATAAATTAATGTTTTCGTAACGTTGAAGTGTTCGATTTGAACCCACCAATAATTTCAAGAACTAAGAAACGTTATATTATGAAAATGTAGCAGAACATTGTCCGGAATCAAGCTTTAAAATATACAATTAGTTTAAGAATATTAATGAAAATCACAAACACATATGCTCGTTTTCGTATCGCAGACGCTTTGAAACTTCTTTTTGTTTTTCCACTAATCTCTGACAACAAGGAATTACAACGAATTCCCCAACTGAAAATTCAAAATTATAATGTTCTATGGGCATTTGGATGAGAAAAATTCTCAAACTTTCCCTCATGTATAGATGTTCGATCCATCAGGTTACATATAAATCATCAACATTACAGTCATAGCAGTTTTAACTCCAGCTGATGCCTGAATAATTAAAAAAGTTTCATCAAAGCGGCGTTGTTCTTATTCCAACAGAAATAATGGGTGAACTCATTAGATTCCACGAAGATTTAGACAAGAGTATTGCGGAGAAACGTTTTTTTCGTGCATTAAAAATGTGGTTTATTGTGCGTACAATGAGAGATACATGAAGGGGCCCCGTTTGTGCTTTAATGAAGTCTTCCAGTTATTTTCTACAATTGTTCGCACTTCTGAAGCACTTTTCGAGACATATGAAAGAGTTTATTCCAAACAATGAAATGAATGAGTTTTGTATTGCAACGAACTGGTCTATGAAAAAATCTGAAACTAAACTGCAACAAGAATGTTTAGGATATAAATTTATGCTTCGTTATGATATTTGTTAACGATGGAAAAGAAAAACGGGATAAGCGACAGTTTTTTCAAATTTTACTATGTCTAAAAAACTAGTTTTTATAGAACTCGTACGTAGATTTCATTTTGCTTATGCCCTAGGTACTTTCACCGTGGAAGTCTACCAGTACCAAATCCCTCAAAAATCACTTAAGGACGATTAAGTCATCAGTAGAACTTCCAAAATAAAACTTCCTCAAATGTCTTCTTCCTTGATACCTTCAATGACGATGGTTTCATGTAGTTTTTCAGAACGGAAAATTAATATGAGATTGCATTCATCCAATTTTTCACCTTCCTCGAAGAGAATGTTGCTGCTTACATCATTTTTCTGAATTTTAATTTATATGAACTGGTCTACTTATTTTGTTCTGAATTGAAGTGGTAGGGTATTTTGTAATATTTATTTCACTTTCATAAAAACTAAAATTACAAATTCGGCTTCAGCGATATTGAAAATACGTCAAATTCAATAGAGCCAAGTCTTGGTGGATCCTGATTCGGGGTTAGTTCATCGGCAAAACAATATTCCACCTTCCATGGAATATTAATTATCCCTCCTTGAAGGAGCTGGTTTTCCGATCCACCCTTCATAATCACCGTCAAGCAGGGCTATACAGCAGTGGTACAGCACAGACAAATGTCATGAATAGGAGCAATATACTACAGTTTCGGTCTAATTTGACCTCGTCAGTATTGCCTACCCATTCACAACATCAAGGAACACTGCCACCTACTCATTTCAATTCGTTGGAGCGTGAGAAGACATGTAAATGTTATTGCGCGCTCCAACGAACCCAGCCCGAGGCCACATCACCATTGCCGCCAGGAAACCGTGATAACAAAGAGTAGATAAACAGAAAACTTCAAGCAGTCACACTAGTTCGAGTATTCACCGCAACGTTTCACACCGTGTAGGCAAGGAAGCGGACTTTCGAAAGACTAACGCTACTCATTCCTATCTGGTTGTCAACCAGGCATACGTACATCAAAAAATCTAATGTCAAAAAGAGAATCTAACACTCGATGTCATGAAAACCAAGAACCAAAACTTCGGACCTATGATCACACAATCATACAAGCATATAAATCAGACGCTACAGTTATATTGAAAATCAGAATACATAGACAAAATGAATGATTTAATTGAAAAAGAACAATTAGCCAAAATTCCTAAAGATCCCAAAACTAAAATTCAGAAATCACTAAAAAGCGTTATATTAGACATGACATCAAATATTTTGAATAAGTCTAGTTATTAAGCTCCGATCTGCTTTGTTGTTTTATTCGAGAAAGTTCCCACTTACAAGTTGGGAAAATAATTAAATATGATATTTGAGAATGCTAAACATACAATAAAAAAAAACTGTAGCTCACAACAATGGTTTTGGCTCAGCTGACTAAATAGGGCAACGAAAACAACTACATATAGCTATTAGCCACGTATATCCACTTGAAGTATCACAAAATCCGAGAAATTCATCCCCTTAACAAATTTTGGACTGATAAATGAAAATGTAGCAAATAAAGTTTCCAAATTGAAAACTTAAATCGCCATCCTACCTCAGAACAAATTCTGATTGCTATTATTTAATTTGGAAAATCATATAGACAATTTAAATAAATCAGGATTTCATATGTTATCTTGTCCAAACTGCAAAAATTTCAACATTAGACACATTGATCGTTACTTCAAAATTAGATATACTATATAAAACGTCCAATTTATATATATATATATATATATATATATATATATATATATATATATATATATATATATATTTCAGATTTCATTTTGTTCGAACGGTATTGTATTTAGAAAGTAAGAATCTACTTCAGCCATTTATTTCGCAGTAAACAGGGTGTCCCAATTTTCTATAAAAAAATCTTGAGTGGTTTTTACAGATTGGAAGACCACTGTTATGTTCAAGATTGAGGAGCGGCCTAAACTCTGCTATGATGTCTTCAAGAAATAAGGTTTTTTGGTGAGTAGTTTCGTCACAATATTTTCTTTTCCGTAAAAATTCATGAAAATAGGCTCTCACATCATCGCATGCTCCTTCGGCCAGAGAGGATGAATATTGTAATTTTGAAAATATCATATGTTGATTTTTTCAAATGGAACATCCTATATTTTATTATTCACGTCAACGCATATTGTGCTATATTTTTTTCCTTATCTTCGATCATTCTCGAAATATTCGATTATTTGTAAAAATGCATCATTACTCGCACAGAAGTTTTTTCCCCTGTAATGATTCAAGTACTAAAAATGAAACCTAAACAAGATAATTCTTTTAACGAATGAAAGAATCAAGATGATTGAAACGTAAATCGAGGTATGTTTTGACTTCTTTTTATTTGTGCCTTCTGTCAGGTGTCCGGACATATCATATTCTGCATTTTACATGGCGAACTTATCAGTGTTTCGTTATTAATCATTGTCAATTTTCTCAATTGACTCCATGAAGTTCTCCAAAGAAGAAATGGGTGATAAGACTTTTATTCTGGGTGAGTGTGATAGAAATTCTTTGTTGGCAAGTAGAGTTAATGCACAAAGGTAACCTGATGAGAGGCATCCTGATACAAGATGCTTTGAGAAACTTTCTAATTAATAATAATAATAATAATAATTTGTATGATAAGAGAGCCAGAACAGCAATGCTGGTGGATGTCGCCATACCGAATAATAACAACGTGCTGAACAAGTTCCAGGAGAAAAGTCCAAATACACAGACCTTGCTATTGAGATCAAGCAGATGTGGCACCTCGATAAAATAGATATTGTTCCTGTCATCGTATCCTCGACTGGTTTAATACCCAAAACTTTGCATGATAGCCTTAATAAATTAGAATTGCATAAGAATACCTATAAAGAAATGCAAAAGCTGTAATTCTTACCACATGTAGGATAGTTAGGAAATTTATGTCAAGTGTATTGTAATCGAGCCTATTCCTTTGATTGCTAAATCTGGGAAAGGTAAATTATATCCAGCTACTAACTGAGATAGTGCATAAGTCCACGATAATAAATAATAATTTATTGATCCTTAAGACATCACAAGTATGTATAGGACAGGTCAATAGAAAAGACATTTAGACATTATCTAAATCAACACATAGAAACTCATTCACAGTAAAAAACATTTTGCTAGAAGTAAATTCTTAACTGCTACCTTAAATCTATTTACACTTAGACCCTGTATATGCCGTGGAAGATGATTGAACAATCTGATACCCTGGTACAGGGCGACATTTCAAATTTAGAAGTTCTGTGTTTAGGGATACATAATGTTTCCTTATTTCTAGTATTGTGGGAATGAAAGTTAGAAAGTTTAGTCATGTTACTTTCATTCTCTTTAATATAAACGAGGCATCTCAAAATGAAAATAGACGCCAATGTGAGGATACCATTCTTTAGGAACAACGGTCTACATGAAGATTGTGGAGCAGTATCGAACATCATTCGCAGAATTCTTTTCTGGATGATGAAAACTCTACCTACGTCTGAGGAATTTTCCCACAGTAAGATATTATAGGACAGGTGACTATATACCAAACTGTAATAAACGTTCACAAGGGAACTTAGAGGTAGTGAACTCTTGATTCTATTTAGGGCATAATAGGAACTATTCAGCCTCTTACAAATCGCATCGATATGTGCACTCCACTTCAGATTCCTATCGATGTGAACGCCGAGGAATTTAGTGGTGTCCTCCGAAGAGATGACTGTATCTAAATACCTTATTGTTATGGTGCCCTGATCACAAGACGATAGAGTGAAGTGAATGCATTCCGTCTTGTTGACATTGATCATAATAGCATTAAAATGGCACCATTCTACGAAACTCTCCACCAGCAGCTCGCATAACTTTTGAAGCTCCTCAAGAGTCTCAGCAGTAATAGCTATGGAAGAGTCATCAGCGAACAGTATCAACCAGATTATTTTGATAATAAATTGCGAATATTAGATTTTCTGTAGAATATTTTTTCAAATTTGGTGGCAGATCGTTGATGAATAACAGAAATAGAAGTGGCCCCAAGACAGAACCCTGGGGTACTCTAATTTACAGTACTGTTCATTTGAGAACGAGTCGTGAACCCTGATTGAGGCAGTTCTGTCCTCCAGATAACTACGAATCCAGTTCACGAACACGCCTCTGAATCCAAGATTATAACATTTATCCAATATAAACTGGATAGCAAGACTATCAAACGCTTTAGACAAGTCAAGGCAACGATAGACGAACTCTACGAACTGCAATGCTCCAGTTTGAGTCGAGCGGCCGGTTCTGAAACCATGTTGTGCAGTATCAAGTATTTGAAATTTATCTAGGTACTTCATCATTCTATCAAACACTATTCTTTCGAAAAAACCTTGGAAAAGACACTTAAGATAGATATAGGTCTCTAGTTCATGATATCGTGTACATCATCCTTTTTATGAATAGGAATGACGATTGCTTTTTTCAGAATACGAGGAAATACGCCTGTGCTAATTGACAGGTTAATAACATGAGCGAAATGTCGGCTGATATCGGTACTAATCATCTTCAGAATTCGTGCTGAGATGAAATCAACACTAGAACCTTTGTTGTTTTTGAGTGATCTTATAACATCATGGATTTCATGCTGCAGGACTGGGTGGAAGAAAAAGGTTGTGTCTAACATACGTGACGTCGTACATGAGGATGACATGGAGTCTCTACAATAACTGTTGAGGAAGATTCGGCAACTGTAGTGAAATGATTAGCGAAAATCTCAGCCAAATCCTTGGGATCGTTATGCGTAACATTATCAATAACCAGTGCAATATAATTTTGTTCCATACGTTTTCGACCAGTCATAGTATTTACTAGATTCCACACTGTTCTATTTTTATTTACAGATTTATCAATAAGTTCACTGTGAAAATTGTATTTGGTTCTTAGGATTAAGGATTTATAATAGGATTTGGCTTTCTTATATAAATCATTAGAGGATTGAGTTTTATATTAGAATGTAACCAATGAAGATTTTGTAGGTCACATTTGGCCAAAACAATTTCTGGAGTAATCCAGTTTTTCCTGTTATGAGTATAATTGGTACTACGCATAAGAGGGCAACAAATTTCAAAGATATGTTGAATGGTATCTACAAATGCCCCAAAACATTCATCAACATCAGAATCTATGTATAAGTCCTGAAAATTACATTGAGAAATACTCGATGCAAACTTATTAAGATTTTGATCGTTTAAATTTCTGACCATTCTCGATACAGTTTCGGCTTTTTATGGTAGCTCATACATAGATCAAGTGAGAAGACAAGGTGGTCACTGATATGGGCTTCATAAGTTTGTACATTACAATTTGATAATTCTGCATTGGTCAAAATATAATCAACCTTAGAAATTGATGTGTGACCTGTGATATTCGTGAATACTCTGGTAGGATTATTTGATGAGACTTTTAGATTATAGCAGTTCATTAAATCTACAAGTAACTTACGGTTCATACATTCTGTTTTAAAAAATCAACGTTCCAATCACCACACAGGAATATAATGTCAGCTGAATTGCAACAAAATTCAAAGCAAGCGATATCCTGTCCAGAAACACCTCGAAGGTACCAGAACATGGCCGATACACACTAATAATGCCCAAGCGGATATCACGAGCTATCACGATTGTTCCACTTATTTCACATTCCATTTCTTCTGAAAAGCGTGACACACATAAATTTTTCACTAGTAATCCAGCTTTAATGTAAACCATTGATCCGTGGGCTCTTGAGGGCGGCAATATGAATCTGCAAGTAGGTATCCAGGGATGGTCATGGTATTTACACTCTCAGGACTGCACCAGTGCTCGGCAACACTTACAATATCTGGTTTCCTTTCAGATAGAAATATTTCGAGAAAATCTAACTTATTTGAAATACATTGTACATTAAGTTGTAAAAGTTTCAATTTTTCTCCATCAACAGTGGGAAAACCAAAAGATGTTGTACCATCTATGTTGCAGGGCGATTCAATTGTCTCGGTTGAAAAAACGGTGGACACTCGCTTTGTTTGGCCAGTTTGATCCATCAAGAGCTTTTTCATAGTCGGATGTAGCTATTAAAACTTTAAATGATGAATAGTTTTCGGGATACTTTGAAATGAGTTTTCACATTTCACATTAGATTAATCAATACGGGTAGTATCACTTACAAAAACATGACAAACCAAAAACTGCTACAGCTGAAGACAAGCAGTTATCAGTTTTGTTGACAGTGGCAGATCAACCATATAAATGCCAAAGAGAGATTTCTCAGTTAACAGATATAAGTCAAACTTCCATCCAGAGAATCTTGAAAGTGAATAAACTTCTTGAATATCATCTACAGCAGCACCAGAAACTGAACGTGCAATACTATGAGAATCGAATCAATTTTTGCAGTTGGGCAAGTGACAGAATAGCGGAAAATTCAAATATGTTTAGCAGAGTTCTTTTCTCGGACGAGGCAACTTTCCACCAGAATGGGCTTATTAACCGGCACAACTTTCATTATTACGCCACGGAAAATCCCCATCTCATGAGACAAATAGATCACCAGCATCGTTGGTCCGCTTTAGTAGATGGATATCTAATTGGGCCGCACTTTTTCGACGGGCAATAGTGAAATGTATTTAGATTTTCTGCAAAATCATCTACCAATGGTACTTGCCGATGTACCAGAGCATATGAGACAAGATTTGTGGTTTCAACAGGATGGAGCACCAGCACATTACTTACATCAGGATAGGGAGCATTTGAATCATGTATTTCCAAACAAATAGATAGGACGTGGTGGTCCTGTTAGATAGCCAGCTAGATCCCTGGACCTTACAAGTCTAGATTTTTTTTGTGGGGTTATATTAAGGGCATCGTTGACCAGATTCCTTCTACAACACAGTTGGATATGAGACAGAGAATAGTCGACGCCTTTCATTCAGTTAATCCACAAATGTTGTCGAGAGTTCAACGGTCTTTCCTAAGAAGGATTGAGTTGTGTCTACAAAGAAACGGGCAACATTTCGAACACTTATTGAAATAGTTCAACACCTTGTAGATCATCTCACCAAAAACCAATCTATTACGTATTTCATACACAACTACCCTCAACTATCTCAATTTCTCAGATCAATATATGAACTAATAAACTCTTTTTCGCAACCTCTGATTTTATTATTTTAGTTCATTTTATTTTTATTTCGAAAATAATCGAATATGAAGATAAGGTTACTTCTGCAGAAATATGGCATAATATTTTATGCGTTGACATGAATAATAAAATACAGGATATTCCATTTGAAAAAATCAAGATATGATATTTTTAAAATTACAATATGCAAGAATTTTCTTGAGTCACTCCTGTATAAAATGCAGATAATCTATTTCAATTCATCAATAAACCTATCCTTGAGCAATAAGAAAACGAAAGGAAAAAGTATTCATACTCTTTGGCGAAGGAGGATGCGATGATGTGAGAGCCTATTTTCATGAATTTTTACGGAAAAACAAAATATTGTGATATAACTACTCACCAAAAACTTATTACTTAAAGACATTGGTCTTCTAATCTGAAACAAACCTCCCAAGATTATTATTATTATATATATATATATATATATATATATATATATATATATATATATATATATATATATATATATATATATTGAACGTCAAACCTCAATCTAACCTAAAAATAAACAAGATAAATAATGACAACCTGTAAATAAAAAATGAACAAAGATTTATGTAAATCCCAAATTTTGATGTATCAAAATCTAACCTAACCTAATCTAATCCTGGTTTTTGATGTATTCAATTAACTCTCTCTTGATTGTTATTAGCAGTCATAATATCTGGTTTTCTAAATGCAAATACCGATCCATTCGTATATATACCTTCTCATTTTGTACTTTCGGTAACAGTGATCTATTAATTCAATTTATTTGTCGGTAGCAGAAACAGGGTAAAAATTCTTTGTATTTTAATCTTACTGAACTACTGAATAGTAACAGCTTCATCAGTGTTTCAATACTTAATCAGTCTTGGAGCCTTTCTACGGAACGACAAAAGTTTAGCTTAAATCAATGAGACAAAGAAGCAATCCTTACTACAAAAACGTAGCTGCACACCTACAAGTACCTCATAAATGAGGAGGAATGAAAGCGAATCGTGTGTACAATTTATGTCAGCAACTATAAAAGCTTAGCACAAATTCCAAACTACACTTTAAGTAAAGCTAGTGTATATCTTCTGAAGCAATTCAAGAATCTTCCACATTTGTAACACATTTCTACAAGAAAAAGCCACACTAAACAAGGTATGTAAATGTAGTAAGTAAAAAGGTATTTCGATAAATTTTAATGAGCAGTTCGATATAGGTTTTCATATCCTAAAAGTACAGTGAACGCGTTTTAAAGCTTATCAAAAAATGCATAAGAATGATCCCTATACCCTATATCAGTTATCACATACAATAAGTTTTGAATACACCTCATGGTAATAATATGCTATTTTATTATTGAAGGAAGATCGCAGTGTATGATTCATGTTCCTATCACAGTGGAACCGGCAGAGGTTATTATTTTTATTGTAAGTAAATTGAAAGAGAAGGGCCAATGAGATTGCAAAATTAATAAATACATTGATTTCCATTGTTGATAACACCCAAGAGTAAGAAATTTACTACTGTTTTTGGCTCTTCTCCTAAGCAGAATCTCAATCGGGTGATTCAACCAAAATTTTACAACCTCCGAGGCTATAGATATAAATTTCATATTGACCAGGCACACAAATATGACAAATATGACAGTGGACACTGTACAAATGGATAAATTTCGACGTTTCAGTACTGCAGCTATGTGAAATATTGTAGATGGAAAAAAAATGACTACCCTTCTCCGTGTTTTCTTGCGTGAGAAATTCATTACCGAAAACAAATTCAGCTTTATTCGTTTTAGAGTTATTTGGAAATTTAGAAAATTTTCGGAATGAGTCAAGTACTAATACCTCGATTGTTTTTGAAGTTATGTATGAATGGTAAAGACATTATTCAAGTACTGTTCCATTAAGAATCGAACTACATGAGGAAATTTCTTTTCATTCAATAGTTTTCGAGTTATAATGCAAGCTTGCGTTTTTGAATGTGAAACATTGGCAATTTTAATATCGTTCAATTTCTTTTCTTTTCAGAAATAAATCACATGTGAACACAGTTGTTTCATTCAGAATGTGTTTGAAAACAAACAATTTTAAAACTTTTCCTTATTTCATCTAGTAATTCTATGTCCATTCATAGAATTTAAACAGAATGATTGAGATAGCTTAAGTACGTTCTGTGTTCTCATTATGACAGTTCGAGAATTAATTCTTGCAGTGACAATTCTGACAAATTATTTTATGTTTTTTCACTGACTTACAACTATTGTCTGTATATGGTATCCTGTCTAATAGCGAACCAACCTTGCCTTACGAAAATTTAGAAAACCTACATGCAATCCTCATTTTAAAACGGAAAACTAACGAGATGTTCTTTTATATGGAATGAAATTCAATGAAAATAATCAATGTAGATATCCAAATGTGTTGCCATTATTCTGTATGCATAATTCATACGCCAACCCGTATTGGAAATTTGAATATTGGTAAATGGAGTTACGAGAATTTTAAAAAGTACAACATGATTCGATGTTGTATTCAAAATAATTATGATGCGGATGCTGCAAACACTGCATAAGTTGCTGATTTGGCTCGTTTTTCTGAAAGGAAACAACCTCTTGAAAGTATATTCGATAAGTTGAGAGAAAATCTCATGAACCAGGATTTAATTTCCCAAGGAAAAAGGGAAATAGATAGTGTAATTGCCAATGCATTGGTTTCGAGCGAGGAAATTGAAATGGAAACAAGGGTATCTAAGTGCACAGTATTCTCAAGAAAAATAGATAAGAACCTAATGATGAGAATATCCTAGTTTTTCCAACCAGGAGATATGCAGGGTGTCTATGAATTGCGTGTACAAGTTAAACCACAGATCTTTCAGCTCCAAAATAAGTCGATTCAGGCCAACTTATCTATATGAAAAGTTTTTTCGTTTGGCCGCTAAAGGTGGTCAAATCCAAAGATTTATTCTCATTTGGTATTTGGTGTGCGTAATCGGGTGCGTTATTTACGCAGTGATCCACTCAATGACCTTGAAGTGTCCCCAAAAAGTCGAACGTGTTTTTAATCAACCATAATTTTTCTACTGACTGCGTTTGTGCAAAACTTTTTTAGTCATTGAGTAGCTAGGCTAATTATCAAACTTTTTTGTCTCTTGAGAAATTTCGATATGATGAGCGGTTCAATTACAAAAAACAGTTTTGTAATTTCATGATTTCATTTCTTCAGCCACCTAGCAAGTCAAAAATATCACCTTTGACCAAGTTGGCTTTGGATTTATTTCTGTGGTCTGGCAGATTGTTATTTTATTAGGCTTGACAACCAACCGTTAGCACAACAGTGTTCCTTAAGGTCTCAACTAGGTATTTTGGTGATTTTTTTTATCTAAATTAGTCACGGAGGTATACAGTAACAGTGAAATTGTTGATATGGTTATGGTGTACGGATTTTGTGATGGCAATGGACGTGAAAGCGCGAGATTATATGGTGAAAAATTTCAAGATCGCATAGTGTCGAACCACCAAACGTTTAGGGATCTGGAGAGGCTCCTCCGCGAGAATGGTTGCTTCGAGCCCAGGAATATGGATTGAGGACGACAACGAACGGTAAGGACGGTCGAACGCGACGAACAAATTTTGCACTTGGTTGAGGAAAACCCACAATTAAGCATGCGGTGTTTAGGTTTGCAGTTGGTCGTTCCTAAAACAATGATTCATGCTGTCTTGAAGGAGCAATTATTTCATTCATATCACATTCAGAGAATTTAGAAAATAACTTCCTAACGATCCTTAGAATCGCCTAACTTTCTGCCGTCTTATCCAAGAGAAGAGAACTCAGGATCTCTCCTTCAGTAGGAGAATTCTATTTACTGACGAATGCACTCTTACTAGGTCTGGCATCACTAACCTTCACAATGAATACGTGTACAATGTCGGAAATCCACTTGCTTATACAAGTACACATCATCAGAATCAATTCAAAATTAACGTATGGATTTCAGTAATTCATTATTTGTCCGGTAGTGATTCAGAACAGAAAATGCGAAAACTACAGAACGATAACACTTTTTTCACATACGAGCAAAATAATGCTGACAATAATCAACGAAAGACTGAAGAACTTTTTACAACACCAAATCCCGGAAGAGCAATCAGGATTTGTTGAAGGAAGAGGGACTAGAGAGCATTTGATAAATTTAAGGCAAATAATAGAAAAAGCCAGAGAGTTCAATATACCCCTATACATATGTTTCATTGATTATAAAAAAGCTTTCGATAGAGTGAAATGGAATAAGTTGTGGATCGTTCTAGGGAATATGGCTGTACCGGATCACTTGTGTGCCTTAATCATCAACCTATATAATGAAACCAGGGATACTGTGAAAATCCACTAAAACCAGGTTATGAAGTGCCTCATCTTTCCAATTCTCAAATACGGCTGCGAATCTTGGTCCCTTCGAATGAGCGAAAGAAGAAAAATCGACGCGACAGAAATGATGTGTTGGAGAAAGATGCTTAACATCCCATGGACACAACGCCGAACGAATACATCGATTCTAAAGCAACTCCGCATAAAACAAAGACTTTCGAGTGCAATTCAACTCAAAATATTGAGATACCAGAGAATTTGGAAAAAATCATTATTCAGGGGAAAGTAGATGGAAAGAGAGGAAGAGGAAGGTCCCCAACACGATGGATGGATCAAATTACAGAAACAACAGGCCGACCCATGCATTCTCTAGTTGTAATGGCACAGGATAGAAAGGAATGGAAAACTTTCATTGATTACATTTCATTAGTCGCTACATCCTCAGGAGAGGATAAAGAATGAAGAGAGAGAGATTCAGATCGATTAAACAGAGGGGCATATTCCAGAATTAGCTACTTAATGTCGGAAACAGTTTTGCGGGAACGCAGTCAGTTCAAAAATTATGATTGATTAAAAACACGTTCAATTTTTTGGGACACTTGTAAAACGTCAAGGTCATTGAGTGGATCACTTAAAAACGTGGATAACGCACTTAATTACGCATACCAAACGAAGAATTTTTTCATATAGGTATGGTGGCCTAAATCGACTAATTTTGAGCTGAAGAATCTGTGGTATAACGTTGTACACGCAATTCAGGGTATTTAGTAGATTATAGAAAAACAGCTTTTTCTTTAGGAAATGTTGGCTCGTAACACTTGCTAACTCACGTATCATTTCGACTGAGCAAATATTTTTCTCTGTTTACAAAATACGAATACTTCGATATCTCTTCAGATGATGCCCGATAGTTATGACTACACAAACAAATATAAACATTTATCGTAAAAACTGAGTAATATTAAAATAAATGTTGCTGAAACTGAATTCTCGATATTCATGCTGCTATGAAATAATGAGTACTCTAGTGTCATTCACTTTTGGTGATAAGAAAATGAGTTTCCACAAAAACAATTTCGAATTCGTGAGTAGATTATTTTTTATAATTGCTTTTACATAACTATAATTCATCGAAAAGTCAAGAAATAACCCATTCGTTTATCAACGAATTATATATAACTTAATGGAAGGTAGTCGTGACGTCTCATGCAGAGACAGCAAATTTTTATATTCAACGAAACGGTGGTCATCGATACAAAATAGTAGAATTCTCAGTGCTAAGGACTTTTCTACGAACTGTTATGATTTTATTAGAAAAATTCTTTCATGTAAAAATAAGTTTTCCAGAGATTTGAAATAATAAATCATAAAATCGGCTTTACGTCATACGATGAGGCTATCTGTTCCCGATATGTATTGCAATGCTTCATGGGTACACGAATAAGTCAGTCGGTTTCTCATTGTGTGGATAAGCCACTAGTGTTGTATCTTATTGACATTGCAAATGTGAGTCGTGTCGGTAACTGTAGATATATGTCATAACCGTTATATTCCTTGAATTTTCCTCAGAAAATTTTGCTTTTATGATATTGTTTATCCTTTTTTTCACTGAATGCCTAGCATTTTTTCCTCTAATCTATATTGACGAAATTATAATAACGAGAACAAACTTATGACAAGAACAATTGGAAAAACATTCAACGTTTTATAAATAGGTGTTCCGCTTTTTAAGGTAATACTCACGATCAAGGTTCTCTATGAAACCAACGCCATTCGTTCGATAAGGTATACTTTCTTACGAAGCAGCAGTTCGAAACGTATAAGATAGTAGCCTTTAGGCACATTCGCATGATTTTCTCATAACAGTTCATCTTCAATTATACTTCTATCGTAAATAATTGCTGAAATTTGTTATTGAGTAATTTTTGTTCATGCAGTTGTGTATTAGCGAATGTGAAGAATAATACTGTAATACCATTGCAATATCGTTGCCCTACAGTACTTTATTATCTAGCGAACGGAGTCGCGGTGTATTATTGTCAATACTTTATCAATATTTAATGGACAAACAGTTCGTTTTTAGACGAAATTTTTAACAATCAATACAAACCATCGTATGCATATAGAAAAATACAGATATTTCATCCGTATCAAAACAAAATTTCAAAGTTAAAAAGCCTTATTCATAGATAACTTAACATACCTTTATTTCTAGAAAATTACCATATGGACTTCATAATAACAATAACAACCCTGACTCCGATAATATTTTTCAGAAAGGCGATGACCTAAGTTTACCAGGTGTCCACGCGAGATGGAACATTGAAATTATATGTAGAAAGGAATGACCGATAGGAGAAATAATTTTTTTTGTCGTCTTGAAAGTTATTGGAATCAAGTTCCGAAAATATTTCAATTCTGTGGCACTTCTGGTTATACCATCTTTGTTATTTTAAATGGCATAATGTATGTTTCTATTTTCTTCGTTGTGGCAAATTATATTCTGAACAATTTTTTTGTCATATTATTGCCACCTGAAATCAACCGAAAGGAAGATATGAACTTCTCAATCGGGATTTTGCGATTTTTGGCTTCATAAAAATACTTAAAGTCATTCAATATCGATTTTTTCTAGCTCGTTGTGAGTAAAGAGGCTCATTCAGCAGAATTCAATGCATTTAGAGGCATCACGGTATACAGGGTGTTTCCAAAGCATGTAGCAAATCGTATTATATTCACTGGTACAAAAGTCCGGTTTTCAAATTAGACTACCTATTTTTGCGAACTTTATTTATTTCGTAATATTGATAGGCATCGATCAGTTATAGGTTTCCCTATACCTAAAATGCATCGCTAGATGGTTAGATGTGCTAGGCTGTTCAAGATGCTGCCGGCCTCTCAGAGAAAACATAAGATTTGAGCCAAAATTTTTATTTATTATTCAACATATTCTCCTTTTAGCTCAATACACTTATTCCACTGGTATTCAAGCAATACAAAGCCTCTTGAATAGTACGATTTATCATTGCCTTTAAAATACTCCTCAGTTTCGGCTTCAACTTCTTCAATGGTCGCAAATCTTTTTCCCTGGAGCCATCTCTTCAAATTTGGGAAGAGATAATAATCCTGGGGGCCAAATCTGGCGAATACGGGGAATGAAGAAGCAATTCAAAGCGTAATTCGTGCAATTTCACCATAATTTTGATCGATTTGTGAGCTGGGGCATTGTCTTGTCAATTTTTCAATACCAAAACTTGTTTACTATAAAAGACAGTAGGGTTACAATTTGTTGAAAGATTGAGCTGAAATTTGGTAAGATGCTTTCGAAGGTTATTACTTCTTAAAATAGCTTAGCTTTCAAAGATTGGTAGCGCCATTTCTGAGAAGCCGGCAGCATCTTGATGAGCCTAGTACTTTACAAAATATTCGCAACGGGGTAAAAATTCGAATTTCAAAAGTGTAAATCTAACGTCAAAAACTATAAGGTCCAATTATCTTGTAATACGAAAGTTCCTGTTAAGTAAGATGTTCAAATTTTCCTCCATCTTGTTGAAAACATCTTTCTTACCGTTTCACCGTTTCCGGTTGCTCTTCTGATGTCGTTTCGATGAAGCTTGCCAAAAGCTTGATGAACTCTACGTTCCAACTCCTCTCTCGAATTCACTGGTGTTACATAAATCATTTCTGTCCAACGGCACCAGAGGGACCCAATCTCTGGATCTATCTGTCCTCGAATATGTTAGTTAGTTGACGTGAAACTTCGCCAGGGCAGTGGGCCGGAGTACCATCTGGTTGCTACTAGCAGAATTGATATGTTCTCAGCGGCAGTACGTCAAGAAATTCGGTGACGAACGTTCGCAAGATTTCCAGATATTTCGGCCCACTTCATCATATGTCATATAACGAAATTGGTCGTTATACAATAAAAAAACATTGAAGCTGAACTTCTGCTGAAAATTGTGCTCCCGCATCATGTGTGGAATCTCGTCACACCAGTAATGGGCATTTTTCTGGTTAACAATGCCTTCCCCTCGAAAATTTCGATTCGTCCGTCCAAATCATAATACCCAAGAAAGTTTCATCTTCTTCAATTCGAATCAACATCATTACGCAGAAATCTCTTCTATTGGCTACATCTTCAGGATTCATTGCACAAGTTGATGAAGACTGGTACGGATGAAACTGACTGTGTTCAGTCAGAATGTTGTTTACCGACTACTTTAACCTTTCCAAATATCTAGACGCAGTACGTATTGACGAACTTGGATGAGCATAAAAATACAGCCGAAACTGTATCGAGAATGGTCAGAAATTTAAACGATCAAAATCTTAATAAGTTTGCATCGAGTATTTCTCAATGTAATTTTCAGGACTTATACATAGATTCTGATGTTGATGAATGTTTTGGGGCATTTGTAGATACCATTCAACATATCTTCGAAATTTGTTGCCCTCTTATGCGTAGTACCAATTATACTCATAACAGGAAAAACTGGATTACTCCAGAAATTGTTTTGGCCAAATGTGACCTACAAAATCTTCATTGGTTACATTCTAATATAAAAACTCAATCCTCTAATGATTTATATAAGAAAGCCAAATCCTATTATAAATCCTTAATCCTAAGAACCAAATACAATTTTCACAGTGAACTTATTGATAAATCTGTAAATAAAAATAGAACTGTGTGGAATCTAGTAAATACTATGACTGGTCGAAAACGTATGGAACAAAATTCTATTGCACTGGTTATTGATAATGTTACGCATAACGATCCCAAGGATTTGGCTGAGATTTTCGCTAATCATTTCACTACAGTTGCCGAATCTTCCCTCAACAGTTATTATAAAGACTCAATGTCATCCTCATGTACAACGTCACGTATGTTACACACAACCTTTTTCTTCCACCCAGTCCTGGAGCATGAAATCCATGATGTTATAACATCACTCAAAAACAACAAAGGTTCTAGTGTTGATTTCATCTCAGCACGAATTCTGAAGATGATAGGTGCCGATATCAGCCGACATTTCGCTCATGTTATTAACCTGTCAATTAGCACAGGCGTATTTCCTCGTATTCTGAAAAAAGCAATCGTCATTCCTATTCATAAAAGGATGATGTACACGATATCATGAACTATAGACCTATATCTATCTCAAGTGTCTTTTCCAAGGTTTTTGAAGGAATAGTGTTTGATAGAATGATGAAGTACCTAGATAAATTTCAAATACTTGATACTGCACAACATGGTTTCAGAACCGGCCGCTCGACTCAAACTGGAGCATTGCAGTTCGTGGAGTTCGTCTATCGTTGCCTTGATAATGGTCAATATGTTGCTGGATTGTTCTTTGACTTGTCTAAAGCGTTTGATAGTCTTGATATCCAGTTTATATTGGATAAATGTTATAATCTTGGATTCAGAGGCGTGTTCTTGAACTGGATTCGTAGTTATCTGGAGGACAGAACTGCCTCAATCAGGGTTCACGACTCGTTCTCAAATGAACAGTACTGTAAATTAGGAGTACCCAGGGTTCTGTCTTGGGGCCACTTCTATTTCTGTTATTCATCAACGATCTGCCACCAAATTTGAAAAAAATATTCTACAGAAAATCTAATATTCGCAATTTATTATCAAAAATAATCTGGTTGATACTGTTCGCTGATGACTCTTCCATAGCTATTACTGCTGAGACTCTTGAGGAGCTTCAAAAGTTATGCGAGCTGCTGGTGGAGAGTTTCGTAGAATGGTGCCATTTTAATGCTATTATGATCAATGTCAACAAGACGGAATGCATTCACTTCACTCTGTCGTCTTGTGATCAGGGTAGCATAACAATAAGGTATTTAGATACAGTCATCTCTTCGAAGGACACCACTAAATTCCTCGGCGTTCACATCGATAGGAATCTGAAGTGGAGTGCACATATCGATGCTATTTGTAAGAGGCTGAATAGTTCCTATTATGCCCTAAATAGAATCAAGAGTTCACTACCTCTAAGTTCCCTCGTGAACGTTTATTACAGTTTGGTATATAGTCACCTGTCCTATAATATCTTACTGTGGGGAAATTCCTCAGACGTAGGTAGAGTTTTCATCATCCAGAAAAGAATTCTGCGAATGATGTTCGATACAGCTCCACAATCTTCATGTAGACCGTTGTTCCTGAAGAATGGTATCCTCACATTGGCGTCTATTTTCATTTTGAGATGCCTCGTTTATATTAAAGAGAATGAAAGTAACATGACTAAACTTTCTAACTTTCATTCCCACAATATTAGAAATAAGGAAACATTATGTATCCCTAAACACAGAACTTCTAGATTTGAAATGTCGCCCTGTACCAGGGTATCAGATTGTTCAATCATCTTCCACGGCATATACAGGGTCTAAGTGTAAATAGATTTAAGGTATCAGTTAAGAATTTACTTTTAGCAAAATGTTTTTATACTGTGAATGAGTTTCTATGTGTTGATTTAGATAATGTCTAAATGTCTTTTCTATTGACCTGTCCTATACATACTTGTGATGTCTTAAGGGATCAATAAATTATTATTATTATTTATTATCGTGGACTTATGCACTATCTCAGCTGTTAGCTGGATATAATTTACCTTTCCCAGATTCAGCAATCAAAGGAATAGGCTCGATTACAATATACTTGACATAAATTTCCTAACTATTCTACATGTATTAAGAATAACAGCTTTTGCATTTCTACATAGGTATTTTTATGCAATTCTAATTTCTTAAGGCTATCATGCAAAGTTTTGGGTATTAACCCAGTGGAGGATACGATGACAGGAACAATATCTATTTTCTCGAGGTGCCACATCTGCTTGATCTCAATAGCAAGGTCTGTGTATTTGGACTTTTTCTCCTGGAACTTATTCAGCACGTTGTTATTATTCGGTATGGCGACATCCACCAGCATTGCTGTTTTGGCTCTCTTATCATACACCACTATGTCCGGCCTATTATTCGTCACCATTCTGTCAGTGATAATAGGCCTATCGTAGTATAATCTGATAGAGTCATTTTCCAATACGGGCGCCGGTTGATACTTGTAATATGGCTGGAATGTATTCAGAAGTCCGTACTTGTGTGCAAGTTTCTGATGGATAATGTTGCACACTTGATTATGCCTGTGAAGATAGTCTGTATTGGCCAGTTGTTCACATCCGGACGTAATATGCTGTATAGTCTCCGATCTTATACGGCATTTTCTGCACCTATCTGTTTGTAATGTTCCGTCCTTCATAATAAATTTTTTGTAGTTGTTTGTAGCGATCACTTGGTCTTGGATGGCCATAAGGAATCCCTCTGTTTCCGCGAATAATTCTCCTTTCATCAACCATTTGTTGGAGGCTTCTTTGTCGAAGTGTGGTTGATTAATCTCATGGTGATGTCGTCCATGCAATTCCTTTCTTGACCATTGCTCTTGTTTTCAGTATCTGATAGGAATGGTAGATTCAGCAGGTCATCTCTGGTAGCAAGATTCAGAGGTGTATATCCTTATCAGCCAACGATACCGCTCTATGTAGGTCAGAAGTGAGAGCTTTTTCTGAGAAGAATTCTCTGAGATTTTTATCTGTTCGGTGTGTAAATTGACTACATCTATCAATCCGCGTCCTCCTTCTTTCCGCTTCAAAGTTGTTCGTATCACAGACGATTTTGGATGATGGTTGTTGTACTTTGTTAGCATCGTTCGGGTCTGCCTTTGAATATCATCCAGTTCTGTCTTTGTCCATCTGATTATTCCAAATGAGTAAAGCAACACTGGAATGGCGTAGGTGTTAATTGCCTTGACTAGATTCCCCGAGTTCAACATCGATTTCAGCACAGACTTCAGACGCTGACTGTATTCTGAACGAATCTTCTTCTTTGATTGTTTTGGTCTAGCAATCTGGCGTGTTGATATCCCAGATATTTGTATGTTTCGCCATCTCTCATGCACTGTATAATATCACCGTTTGGAAGTTGTGTTTCACCATTTATGACTTTTCCTCTTTGAATGTTCAGGGTCTTACATTTTTCAATCCCGAATTTCATATGAACATCTGCCGAGAACTCACTGACAGTTTTCAGCAAATCATCCAATTGCTTCTTGTTCGAAGCATATAATTTGATGTCATCCATATACAGCAGGTGGGAGATTGTATGATAATTCCTTTCTGCTTTTATCCTAAATCCGTATCCTGTTCTATTGAGCATTGAGGACAATGGGTTCATTGCCAAACAGAACCATAGTGGACTCAAAGAGTCTCCTTGAAAAATTCCACGACGTATGGGTATCTCGTCGGTTTTAATTGATTTATTGTTCATGTTGACCTGCAGAGACGTGCGCCAGTGTGTCATTGTTGTCTTCAAGAACTCTACCAGGGATGGGTGAATTTTGTATATCTGCAATACTTCAACAAGCCAAGAATGGGCGGTACTATCGAATGCCTTCAGATAATCGAGAAAAGCTGAATGAACATTGCGATGCCCTACGTGTGCCTGTTTCATTATCACAGAATCGATGACGAGTTGTTCCTTGCACCCGTGGTGTTTCTTTCTGCATCCTTTCTGCTCCTCTGCTAATATATTGTTGTCGTCAAGGTGTTGGTATATTCGATTGGATATGCATAAGGTGAGTATTTTGTAGAGTGTTGGCAGGCAAGTGATTGGCCTATATTGAGACGGATCTTGTGTTCTATCGCTCTTAGGTAGCATATATGTTAAGCCTTGCGTTAGGAAAGTGGGTGTTTTCTTGGGATGTTGAAGAACATATGTGAGCTGTTTCGCTAGGGCTCCATGGAGCTTATCAAACTTCTTGTACCAGTAGTTGTGGATATTATCTATACCTGTGGCCTTCCAATTGTTGGTCGCTCGAACTACTGTTGTGATTTCTTCCTCCGTTATTCCATCGAAGTCCATATGTCTGATATCGAGGCGTTCTTTTTCATTCGTGATCCATTCCGCATCTCTATTGTGTTCTTTGGGGTGCGACCATAGTGATGACCAATAGTCGGTCAAGCACTGTGCCTCAGGTACTTCTCTGTTATTGTTGGTCGCAGTTTTGTTATTTCCCTTATGAAAATTGGCAGCGTTTTGGAGGAATCTTTGGTTTTGGTGTTTCCTTTCAGTACACTTGACGTATCTTGAAAGCCTCTTTGCTTTTGCTTGGAGTTTCTGTTTCAAAGTGTCCATATACACGTCGATGTGTTGTTTGTGATCAGGGTGTTTTGTGTTCGTACCAATTTTCCTATAAATTTTGCGTATATGTGATTTCAAGCGCCTTGAGGGTTTTCTGTTTCTCAGGAATTCTGTGAGGCGACCGATTTCTGCTCTAATATTATCAATATCTCTCTCCAGTCGTTTTTGCCATGGTGGTTTTCGGACACTTTTTGGCTCAGCTTGAATCAGAGTTGTGGAGATTTGTTGTTTGTGAAGTCGAAGAACCGCTACTGCTCCACAGTAAATCAAAGTGTGAATCTTCTCCAAGGTGTTCTGGTCGGTATATTCTTCAAACACTGAATTCACGCTTGCTAGGATAATATTGGTGTTCTTGTTCGTCTTGAGTTTGGGCAGTTTAGGTCTTTTAGTTGGGTTACTACCACTGAATTCAGTTATTGCTCTGTTGAGTTCCGATCTTGCTAAATACATATATTCGTCCTGCTTATTCTGCTCAGGAGGGCGTTCCATGTTAATATTCGTTTCCGTGGCTTCGATGTTATCTGTAACACTTTCATTGACTCCAGCAGGTATACCGTTATGAGTATCATTTTCGCTTCTAAGTTCCATTATGACCTCTTCTCGTATGCTTTGCAGCGTTTCTGAAGAAAGTAGCCTGTTTTTAACGATTGTTCTTCTTTGATCCGAAATTCTCTGCTCGGATATGTGCTGTAATTCAGGATATTTTTCTACGAACGCAAGATGTAACGCGTATCTGTATGCTGTCATTTCCGATTCCAAGTTTGTAATCTTGTAATAGGAACGCATAATGAAGGAATTCATCTCTGGGGTCCACTTCATGCGTTTCCTAGGGAGTCCGGCTCTCGTGGTCGTAGGCATAATGGCTTGTGCCACCGTTGAAACATCAAGAGTCGGTTGGGAGGTATTGATGTTATTTCCCACTTGGTTTTGTGTTGCAGTATCCCTACTCGATATCACGCTGCTTCCGTCGCTAACCGAGGGAGACTGTGACTCACTTTCCGAACAAGACCCTCTTCCTAAATCTTGAACGCGACAAGAGGTTATGGTGGTACAATGTCGATTCACCCGTTTATTCCTTAGATTGTACATCATTGGATAAGTTGCATTTTATACCTACTGCCAGGTTCAGCTTGGGTACCTCGGGTTCGCTAAGCCCGTACTCAGAAACAATGTTCCTGAGCCCCTGAGGTTATTATTATTATTATTATCGTGGACTTATGCACTATCTCAGCTGTTAGCTGGATATAATTTACCTTTCCCAGATTCAGCAATCAAAGGGAATAGGCTCGATTACAATATACTTGACATAAATTTCCTAACTATCCTACATGTATTAAGAATTACAGCTTTTGCATTTCTATATAGGTATTCTTATGCAATTCTAATTTCTTAAGGCTATCATGCAAAGTTTTGGATATTAACCCAGTGGAGGATACGATGACAGGAACAATATCTATTTTCTCGAGGTGCCAAATCTGCTTGATCTCAATAGCAAGGTCTGTGTATTTGGACTTTTCTCCTGGAACTTATTCAGCACGTTGTTATTATTCGGTATGGCGACATCCACCAGCATTGCTGTTTTGGCTCTCTTATCATACACCACTATGTCCGGCCTATTATTCGTCACCATTCTGTCAGTGATAATAGGCCTATCGTAATATAATCTGATAGAGTCATTTTCCAATACGGGCGCCGGTTGATACTTGTAATATGGCTGGAATGTATTCAGAAGTCCGTACTTGTGTGCAAGTTTCTGATGGATAATGTTGCACACTTGATTATGCCTGTGAAGATAGTCTGTATTGGCCAGTTGTTCACATCCGGACGTAATATGCTGTATAGTCTCCGATCTTATATGGCATTTTCTGCACCTATCTGTTTGTAATGTTCCGTCCTTCATAATAAATTTTTTGTAGTTGTTTGTAGAGATCACTTGGTCTTGGATGGCCATAAGGAATCCCTCTGTTTCCGCGAATAATTCTCCTTACATCAACCATTTGTTGGAGGCTTCTTTGTCGATGTGTGGTTGATTAATCTCATGGTGATGTCGTCCATGCAATTCCTTTCTTGACCATTGCTCTTGTTTTCAGTATCTGATAGGAATGGTAGATTCAGCAGGTCATCTCTGGTAGCAAGATTTAGAGGTGTATATCCCTTATCAGCCAACGATACCGCTCTATGTAGGTCAGAAGTGAGAGCTTTTTCTGAGAAGAATTCTCTGAGATTTTTTATCTGTTCGGTGTGTAAATTGACTACATCTATCAATCCGCGTCCTCCTTCTTTCCGCTTCAAAGTTGTTCGTATCACAGACGATTTTGGATGATGGTTGTTGTACTTTGTTAGCATCGTTCAGGTCTGCCTTTGAATATCATCCAGTTCTGTCTTTGTGTGACTGTATTCTGAACGAATCTTCTCCTTTGATTGTTTTGGTCTAGCAATCTGGCTTGTTGGTATTCCAGATATTTGTATGTTTCGCCATCTCTCATGCACTGTATAATATCACCATCTATGACTTTCCCTCTTTGAATGTTCAGGGTCTTACATTTTTCAATCCCGAATTTCATATGAACATCTGCCGAGAACTCACTGACAGTTTTCAGCAAATCATCCAATTGCTTCTTGCTCGAAGCATATAATTTGATGTCATCCATATACAGCAGGTGGGAGATTATATGATAATTCCTTTCTGCTTTTATCCTAAATCCGTATCCTGTTCTATTGAGCATTGAGGACAATGGGTTCATTGCCAAACAGAACCATAGTGGACTCAAAGAGTCTCCTTGAAAAATTCCACGACGTATGGGTATCTCGTCGGTTTTAATTGATTTATTGTTCATGTTGACCTGCAGAGACGTGCGCCAGTGTGTCATTGTTGTCTTCAAGAACTCTACCAGGGATGGGTGAATTTTGTATATCTGCAATACTTCAACAAGCCAAGAATGGGCAGTACTATCGAATGCCTTCAGATAATCTAGAAAAGCTGAATGAACATTGCGATGCCCTACGTGTGCCTGTTTCATTATCACAGAATCGATGATGAGTTGTTCCTTGCACCCGTGGTGTTTCTTTCTGCATCCTTTCTGCTCCTCTGCTAATATATTGTTGTCGTCAAGGTGTTGGTATATTCGATTGGATATGCATGAGGTGAGTATTTTGTAGAGTGTTGGCAGGCACGTGATTGGCCTATATTGAGACGGATCCTGTGTTCTATCGCTCTTAGGTAGCATATATGTTAAGCCTTGCGTTAGGAAAGTGGGTGTTTTCTTGGGATGTTGAAGAACATATGTGAGCTGTTTCGCTAGGGCTCCATGGAGCTTATCAAACTTCTTGTACCAGTAGTTGTGGATATTATCTATACCTGTGGCCTTCCAATTGTTGGTCGCTCGAACTACTGTTGTGTTATTATTATTATTATTATTATGCCAAAACGCTGATAACATTATCCTCATTGCTTAACGTGGGTTTAGTTCTGGTTCCGTAATTCATGTTTTGACTTTCATGATTCATAAAATGCCTTTTTATTCGCTGAATCTGTTCCTGGTCATGAATTCGGATATTTCTCATTGAATGCTTTGCAAGTTCGACTCATTATTCCTTGGCATTGACCATGATCAATGACCAAATTCATGATTTCTTCATGAGAGTATTCAAAATTTGAATTCATTTTGGAAAATTTTCACACTCTTCTCTATAACACTTTCAAGAAAGTCGGATACCACGATCTTGAAACTTTGAAATTCCAATATGATATGGAAATTATATTAATTATAAATAGATATCGGGGGAAAAATGGTTCCACGAAAATGTGAGAACCAGATGCAGCAACATGCAGATTAAAAACTGTCGCCTTTAAGTTTCGCTTGAATTGATTGTGCTCGTATTCCAAAATGATTGGACTAGATCGTCATTGCTTTCAGATCTAAAAGTTGTTATATCCACAACTGAATATTTCAAATATTATTTCACAAGTTCTGATATTTTTCAGCATAATTGAAGCAATACGTCCATGGTTTCTCGGTTGGTAATATTCTAAAAAGTACCTACATCTAACCATAAAAGCAATTGACATGCTTCATTCAGCAAGGTATTTCTAATAATTCGAAAATGACTTTCGTGACAAGTAACTGATGTAATCGAGAAAAGAATCAATCCACTTCAACAGTAATTGATTCAGCACTTTTTCTCTCGGAATTCTGACCAGAATTACTTTCATGAAGATTTTGAGATGATTCTCGTATTGAAAGAAATGCATTATTTGAAATATTTCCGGACATATATTCTGCGAATTTCAGGGTACTCGCGCCAAAAATTTTGAGAACAAATCGCGAATAACTCTGAGACGATGCATTTTGGGTAGAGGGAAACCTATAACAAATCGATGCCTATTAATATTTCGAGTTGAATGATGTGTGAAAGAATAGGTAGTCTATTTTGAAAATACGGACTTTTGAACCTTTGAATGTACTACGATTTTCCACATGCTTTGGAAACACCCGTGAAGCCTCCAAATGCATTGAATTCTGCAGATTGAACCTCTTTACTTACAACGAGCTAGAAATAATCGATATTGAATGATCTTTACTATTTTTATGATGCCTCCTAAGAGACAACCAAATATCGCAAAATCCCGATTGAAAAATACATGTCTTCCTTTCGGTAGACTTCAAGTGGCAATGATATGAAAAAATATTGTTCAGAATTTAATTTTCTACAATGACAAAAATAAAAACATACATAATGACATTTGAAATAACTAAAATGGTGTCAACTTTCGGTATAACCGGAAATGCCACAGCATTGAAAATATTTTCGGAACTTAGTAC
This sequence comes from Cryptolaemus montrouzieri, assembly GCA_013387265.2. Classification (NCBI taxonomy): domain Eukaryota; kingdom Metazoa; phylum Arthropoda; class Insecta; order Coleoptera; family Coccinellidae; genus Cryptolaemus; species Cryptolaemus montrouzieri. Next base: position 45,225,508 of record JABFTP020000185.1, on the reverse strand, counting down.
TAATAACATTCAAGACAACAACAAAAAATTACTCCAATCGGTCATTCCTCTCTCCATATACTTTTAATGTCGCATCTCGCATTGATACCGGTATTTGACTATCGTTACTAAATGACTTAAGACTTAAACTTAGAGGAAGTAGACTGCTGTTCCAATAATTATATATTATATCGGCATTGCAGATAGGTAAGGCGGAATTCTCACTGTCAAAGCAGGTTGAACTCATCTCGCGATCGTGGCAAGAGCCATGAGCTCATCTAAGCTAGTTAGCTGACGTGCAGTAATTTATACATATAGAGTTTTGGCTTAAACTGTTCGGGTAGATTTTTGGTCGTTCACTAAAATCTCCATTTCGTGAACTTAATTAGCTGACTAATTATGTAATTTAATACCTCTCGATTCATTCCTTCAAAAGTTGCTTTCGGGTCAATGAAAGATTATTATGACGTTCACGTAAGACCAAAGAAAAACAAATATTATCTTAATATCTGAATAATAGAGTAATTACAGAAAATTGTCATAAACTTGATGATTGTTCAGCCTGAAGTGTCATTATAGTTAAACTGTCTATAACGTCTAAAATAACAGAAGATATATATTAAGTGGATAATCTTCAGTATAATTTGAGCATTCTAACGTGTTCACTCAACAAGAAATAGTACTTTACATTTTTAAATTTAATCATCCCTACAAATTAAAAGAATGAATCGCAAAATGTGATGCGAAGCACAAAGCTCGAACTCGGCTCGATCAATTTGGATAATTTTTTTTTCAATTTTCGTTAAGGCGCAAGAAAGGTTCTCAAGGAATGAAAGAATGTGAAAATTTGGAGCAAAATAGCGAAAAAATCAATCAAAACCATACAAAGACGCCTTTCGTATACCTTCAAGTTGATTAAGCTGTATGAATATTAATCTGAGCCCACCCAAAATAAACATCGAAGCAAAAGAAAAAGTTTGCTTCTCATAAAAGATAATAATATCACTGATGTGTGTCATTATTATTAGCCTCTAACCGAGTCATTCTCTTGGTTGTTTTTAAATTTTCACTTTTCTCCAAAAACAATAGTGCGCTTATTTTGTTCAGTGTGTTTGAATTCTTCAATTTTGGTCGAAGAACTCGAAACGCTATAAAAGAAGCTAATGTTCAATCTAATAGGACTGCACAGCAACGTGAAGATGGAAAAGAAATTGAAAGGATTACTATAGTATATTACCATGAAAATATCGTCACTATTACTAAAGTCATCAAGTGTACGAAATGGAAAATTTATTTTCTTGAGTAATCATTGTTTATTATTAAGACAATAATGTCAATGTACAGGGTGCTACATAATAGCATGTCACAACTTGAGGGGGTAAATCTACGAGCAATTTTAAGAAAAAAAAGTTCATATAAACATAGGTCTGCAAAAGCTTCGTTACGGAGCTACAGGGTGTTGAAATTTCCGGAAAAAATGATTCTTTCTCCAAAACTCCTGCCATTTTTGAGATATTCAGCCCAAATGTGGAATGCAAGCTATTTTTTACGGTCTTCATCATTACACGTCCTAAATTTTAACTAGAATCTACAAGGTGTTTTCTTTTCTGTAGCTTCTGTTGCCCTTTCAAACTTTTATGCAGTACGCAACTGATCAGCGTACAATCAATTTTCGTCATCTTTGTTTAATTTAGAAACTTTTTTGATACAATTTTTTCGTCTCTCCGACCGTTCTCGAGCAAAAAATTATTCAACGATTGTATGCATTCGCTGAATTGAAAGTACTTCTGAATAAAAAATGACTAGAAGGCTTTGATTTTCTCATTTATTTTGTATTGCTAAAGTTAAACTTAAACCAGTATCTGCTCAAATTGTTTATCAAATTAACGATTAGTTCTAAGACTTTTGAGTTACGCCTCTAGGAAAAAATGGCTAATTCTATTAACGCCGAATTGGCTGATATCTATTCCATGTACGGTCTGGCTGACGAAAACACAACAGAAGCTAGGCGATTATATCTGGTGCGCTTTTCAAATCGAGTAACACCAGACAGGCGAACATATTCAAATATCCACAGAAGATTGAGGGAAACTGGTACTTTTACTGCAAATAATCATTTAAGAGGTGCAACTCAAACTATGAGAACTCCAGATATTGAGGAAGTAGTTTTGAATTGTATTGTGAGTACGAGAAAAATTGGAAATCAGTTGAATATTTCACATGTTCTAGCTTGCAGTATTGTCCACGATTTTTTTGATTGTACCCGTTTCATATTCAACGCGTCCAAACTCTACTTCCTCGAGATTTTCCCTCAAGACTGAATTTCTGCCGATAGTTCTTAGATATAATTAGAGAAAGTTCTCATTTTGATAGTGAAATAATGTTCACAGACAAAAGTTTTCGAGAACTGCTATCACAAATTTTCACAATATTCATTATTGGGCTGAAGAAAACCCCCATTTGATTGAAGAATTTCATCAACAAGAACAATTCTCACTGAAAATCTGGGTCGAAATGATTGAAAATTATTTGACTGGGCCATTTTTATTGCCTAACAGACTAAACGGTCCCGCTTATCGACAATTTTTTGAGGAGGAGTTACCTTTATTGTTCGAGGCTGTGCCACTTTTGGTGAGAAACATAATGTGGTTCATGCATGACGGGGCACCAGCAAATTTTAGAGGTGAAGCTAGGGAATTCTTGAATAATACATTCAACAACCGATGAATAGGTCGGGGTAGGCCAGAACCATGGCCTCGTAGGTCCCCAGACTTAAATAGGTTATACTTTTTCCTATGGGGATATCTCAAGATATTAATTCATACCACTCCAGTGAACACTGTAGAAGAATTGAAAAATCGATTAATAACCTCTTGCGACACAATAAGAAATATCCCAGGAATATTTCGAACAGTGCGAAGAAGGACAGAGGCCTGTATTCTTGCATTCTTGCAGGTGGGGAACACTTCCAGCAATTTATTTAGTTTTAATTGTTCTTTTTTTTAATTTTGATATTGAATATGTATAAGTTGAGTCTCAGAAGACGAGCTATCGAAATAAAACCAAATTTTGGGCATACTTATCGGATATTTCTATTATTTTTTTTCATTAGCGAATAACATACAATTCAAATAATTCAAACTCAATAATTTTTCACTCGAAAACGGTTGGAGATACGAAAAAATTTTAAGTGTCAAAAAAGTTTCTAAATTGAACGAAAATGACGAAAATTGATTGTACGCTGATCAGTAGCGTACTGCAGAAAAATTTGAAAGTGTAATGGAGGCTGTGAAAAATAGCTTGCATCTCAAAGTTGGGCTGAATATCTCAAAAACTGCGAGAATTTTGAAGGAAAAATCATTTTTTCCGGAAATTTCAACATCCTGCAGCAACGTAACGATAATTTCGCGGACCTATGTTAATAAAAATTCGTTCAAGTTGTGACATACTATAATGTAACACCCTGTATAGAGTCATCACTCAGAAATACCTTCAAATCATTTATTTTTTCAATTGCACTACGACATGCCAATAATTTTTGAGAGAACAAACTGGGCAGTTAGTTTCAATTGAAAAGGCTGAAATAGTTATTTAACCTATGGATTTATTATACTTTCAAATAGGTATACACTTCAGTTCGCTTAAGTCCACTCAATTAATTGATTTATTCAATTCTTTGAACGATAGCTTTGCTTTATAATATTGAAACAAACATATATTCTATAATTATTACGTTTATTTATTCCACTTACAAGGTATATTGATGCTGATGATGAATTATGATTCTTATAAATGAACTTTGAGAGTTCTATAAAAATGCTATATTTGAAGCATCAAGTGAACAATCACTCATGCAAATGTTTTGAAGATTTTGGGACTATATATTCAACGCTTGCGGTAGAAGTAAATTGGTTGAACTTCAGTAACAGAACAGACTTCTAACGTTGAGATTCTACTAATAGGAGAATTGTTACAAAAGTAACAAAATGAAGAAGATAAGAAGAGCAAAAACAGAAGACAGGTGTGAACGGTCCAAATAAGACAGCACATTTGTTAATAGCGACCCATGCTCTTGTCAGTCATCGGAGCCAGAAAAGAACGATTAAATCGAACATGTATGACTTACAATCAACATGCGAGAACTGGAAATTAGTTTTGAAAATCGAAAAGTAGTGTTTGGAAGATTTTGATTTAATCTAACTGACAATGATCTAGAATAATGAAAATCTGCCTGCAAAGATAAAGACCTAGTATGAATCATGGGTTGAAAACTATGATTCTGAAACCAAATACCCCTCTTTTCAATGGAGCCATGGCTTAAAAAAAAGGTCTAACTCGAAGCAATATCGAATCAATGTTGCCTCTTTCTTTATTAAGATGATCCTGTACACGATGAGTATGCTCTTGAAGTGAAGAACAATAGAGAAGAAAGATTTTAGCTAAAGAGATTGCGTAAAGCAATGAGAAGAAAACGGACACAGCTTATGGCAAGCGATGACTGGCTGCTTTACTTTGATAACGTACAAGCACATTTATTGAATGTGCTACAGCAATATTTGCCAGAGAAAATCGACTTACAGCTACATCAGCCTCTGTATAGTATTGATATAGCTCTCTGCGGCCTTTGGATATCCTCAAGATCGAAATAGTCGGCTAATGGGGGCCTGTGAGAAATAAACGAATGGAACAAATGCAACGAGCGTTTGGTAGGCGATACAGAAAACCGAGTACTGTGATTGCTTCTAGAACTAGGAAAAGCATTAGGAGCATGCTATTAAATTCAATGGAGACAAATGTGAAGGTCCAGATGACGTAGAACGACACCGGGGAAGGATTATCTATGTAGATCAGATACGTTTGGTTTTCAAATCTAACCCCCGTATAGAAAGACAAACCTGATGCAGGTTGTATAACCTCTGCAGTAAGTATTTGTCAATTGCAATTTTCATTATAAACGAGACAATGATTCTGTAGATGGAATTGAATTGTACCAAAACTTTTTTTACAACATCAATAGATTTTTAATGAACTACCGAAGAAAAAATTCGATTCCTTCTTCTCTACTCGTTCATTGTCAAAACTGGGCCCCTTTTTTAGCCGCTAGACTGGCGTTACTTCTTTAACTTTTTTCCCTGAATCGAAATTGTAACCGTCCAAACTTTTCAAACCGCGAAGATAGATGTAGTGAGATTTTTTCGGAAGATATACCTAACTTTTTTAGTGCGGTTTATTCGAAATTTCTGAATTTGAGAACATTATCTGCGAGGAACTAGGAAAACCGCCGAGTAAAAGAAACATGTCAATTTTCATTGAGACATGGGATTAGCAAATCGACTCATTACTTTATATTTGTACGATTCTGTAATCCTTTTACGTCGGGGCTCTACATTTGCCGTTGAATTGAATGGAAAATGTGAAGAATCTTCACGTTTTCAAGTGAAATCTTAGTGAGAGCGTATTCAGGAATATAAACCGAATGGCATGTTAAATGATATTCCAACAACCTGAAATATAATTATTGGCCTATCACTGCACCGGATGTTGACCTTCACTGGGACCTTTTGAATGGTAACCCCATATTTTTGTTTTCTACTCACTCACGTTCAAGTACCTTCTGCTAAAAGGTATTACTTGAAATGCTGTTTGTAGTTCGGCTAAATTACATTATTTCATATTTCGAAACAAGAAAGACCCTAAACGTGATAAAAATATAGAACTTTGGGTTGAGGAATTAAAAATCACGGAGCAATCTTCATAGCTAATGTCATTTGCAACGAGCATTTAGGACAAATTCATGGAGAATTCATAATTATATCGAGAATCAAGTGAACACAGATATTAAACAAGTTCATTTTCAATCTAACACAAAAAGTGCTCGAGCTTTACGACTCTACCGAGAACGAGTGCTTCAAGTTTACGATTTACCAATAATAAACTGATTATACACTATGTCCGCGAAAAAATATTAGAATTAAATATATATATATATATATATATATATATATATATATAGGGGTTTTACCCCGACGAGTTGCCCATATATCTGTTCATCCAATCAAACTGATTTCATGAAAAATATAATTCCACCACTCGGTAATTAATACCATTGCCAGGCAATGATTATAATCAAAACATATCCTGGAGTAATTATATATTAGGATAACGTTAAATGTTATGAGAATATATCAATCTACCAGAATATATACATACTATAGCATCATCAGACAATGATATCAATGTACCAACGAGTAGTGTCAGAGGCTTTCTCCCGGAAAAATCCAGTGTACGGACCTTAGTCAAGTAACACTGAATGTTACTCATTAATAGTTTCCTTTGTGTGAAGTGGTGAACGATCGAATAGAATACTGCTCGGAATATAAATATGACAAAATTGTCAGTTAATTATATTACATTTATATAAACAAATAAATAAAATATGAAATGAGATTCTGAGCAGTATAAACTGAAGAGAAAACCTATGACTCTACCTCATTATTATTTTCGGAAAGAAACCTACGAAGAATATTACAAGATTTGATGACTGTTATCTTTTGTAACTGTTCAAACAAATTTTCTTCAGACCCAAAATCTCAATACTTTTGTGAAGATTTCTAGGAATAACGCCTGTTGTGGAAATAATAATCGGTAGAATAAATATTTTCTTCATTTTCACATTTTTTAATCTCGTCGCCAAGCATCATATATTTAGAAACTTTTTCATTGTATTTATTTTGTATATTATGTGTGTCGTGTGTAGCAATATCGGGTATATATGTTATTTGATTTTGTTTATCAATAATAATATATCTGGTCTATTGTGTTTTACAGCTCTCTTGTTTATCAAAATAAAGTTTATATTAGTCATTTTCACAAATAATCTCAGGTTCATATTTGTGTTTTTTTCTTTTGGGAATTAGGTCATGTTTAATTCCTAGATTGCATAATATTAGCGACGGCATTGTCTTTCTAAATAATCTGTTGAAAAGGACTGAGCAAGATGATAATTCTGTTTCTGAAGAACAGAAACATCTACGAAAATCAACCTGATCCTGGATCGCAATTGCCAAGCCTTCTGTTTCAGCAAACAATTCTCCAGATACTAACCATTTATTCGATGCGATTTCATCAATATAATCATTTTTCAATTCTTTAGGTGCTTTCCGTGTAATTCCTTCTGCATCCAACTTTCTCTTTTAGAATTATCATCAAATATATCAAAATCTACCTTTTGCATTGTCAAGTTCAGAGGTGTAAGATTATAATCTGAAGCAACAACAATATCATGTAATTTAGACGTTCTCTGTTTATCATGAAAATGGGAACGTGGATGAAAAATCTGTTTACTATGAAGATTATTCAAATCAGTTAATCCACGACCTCCAAGATGTCTAGGTAGTGTAACTCTCTGAACAGCTGACTTTGGGTGGTGCCTATGATATTTACAGAGCATTTTCCTCGTTCGACATTGTAATTCATTTAGATCAGTTTTAGACCATTTAATAATTCCAAAAGAAGATGTAAGAATAGGAACTGCATAGGAGTTGATAGCTCTGAAAAGGTTTTTACTAGTTAAGTGACTCTTGATGATAATTCTAAGTCTTTTGTAATATGAACTTCTAATATTTTCTTTAGTGCTGCTAAAGAAAATAAAAAAAAAAAAAGATAAAAAGATATTTATATGTATCTCCTCGATGCATTGGCTCGATTTCGATATTGGAAATTTTATATAATCAGAGGTGATCTTTCCTTTTCAATAGAAAGATTTTTACATTTTGGAAGCCCAAATTTCATATGAATATCTTTGGAATAGTTGAAAGTAATCTCAAATAGACTTTTTAAATGTGATCTGGTTCCGGCATATAATTTAATATCATCTAAATAAATTAAGTGACTTAATTTCAATTCAGTTGATAGACTCTTTATTTTGAAGCCGAAACTAGTAGCATTTAATTCATGAGATAATGGATTAAGGCAAAGACAAAACCAAAGAGCACTTAAAGAATCACCTTGAAAAATGCCTTCATTACAAATTCAAGAAAAAGACGTGTCTTATCAATTTTATAAATTTCCGAAATTTCTTGAAGCCATGAATATAGAACTATCAAAAGCCGTTTGGTAATCAATATATATATATATATATATATATATATATATATATATATATATATATATATATATATATATGTCATCATCATAGCTCCAAAATAGATGAAATCCAATGTTTATTTAGGTACTTTACGGCGCGACGGCTACGAGTTTATTTTATCGTGGAGAGTTTTATTGCGGAATTTTGATGCAATTCAATTCACTCGGTACATTATAGCTCAACTGCGTAGTCGAAATTCATTTATGAACCTCAGCGGATAAGTGTGTCAAGAACATAAGATTCGTATTCCATCAATTGGGTATGGATAAGTGCTCTGAATTGAAATGTACTTTCGCAAATCTGAATCTTAATTATAACAGATAAAATTCCTATATATGTATATCAGTACTCGTCAATATAAAAGAGTCAAATGAATTAGTACCTTTTTATTTTGTTATTTAGATGTTCACAGCCTTCTGATTGTGAACTCCTTATTGTTATTCTCTTTGCAACATTAAAATCTCAAAATACCAAAAAGGTAAATGTTTGCAGCTATTTATGTTGATCACATATATTTTTTGGATCAAATTATTACCTGTAAAGATAGTCTATACAATTATATACGAACGCAAGTTGTTGACAGATGAATCCACGCTTGCGATAGCTACAAAAGTTCAGTAGAAAGAAAAGAGCCTTGTTTTCTTATCGTGAAGAAAGCTGAATCAACTATTGGTTATTCAGTTGAGGTGAGTCTTCGACATAACAAGCTATAGGATGCTCGGATATAGAGTTCTTTTCCTCATCATTTCGTTAGCTGCAAATTGCTGACTATTCGAATTGGTAATCAACTAAATCGACTCGGTTAATTTATAAAACTCGCACTGTCTGCCAAGGCCAAATTGACTAGACGAACTGGTAGGAAAATACGCCTTTTTTAATACGAGTGGAGAAGATTAGGTTCTAGTTATTCTTTCATTCTATTTCAACAGTGATCTAGCATTCCATATAGCATTGATTTTCACAAAGAAAACCAACCAATGTGATAATATCTACACATTAGTTTCGCGTTTATTTATGTACAAATTTTACGTGAAATCCTCCATCCTCATAGTTTGGCTCCATCGTATCGACGCCTATAAAATTGGATTATGGTAGAGAGGAACTTAAAAACTGTATGACATTACGGGGAAAACGTTCTTCTACATATCACTTGCATCTGTCTTTGACAGAATCTGATTGAAGTAATGCAGGAAAGGATATGTAAGAGGAAAGACAGAACCATCAGTATTTCAATATTTTGCGTCTTTGAGGTTTTTGCCAGAAACCACACATGTTTCAGTGTATCACAGCGGCAGGCTTGCTGAGGGTGCCACCTAAGAGGTTTAGGAGTGAAAATTATAGCCGTTGATTAGTTCTCCTTTTTTGGTAGAGCTAACCTTACATTTGCAACACGTGCTAGAAGTGTTCTTTCTCATTATTATTATATTATTATAAGTGACATATCTCGAAAAGTAATGGACCAACTGAGGAATTGATTATTGTGATAAACACATTTATTGATCCTACGAACAGTATGTTACCAGTATTGAGTTACTTTTTTTGAGTTTAGTGTAAGAACACCAGACCTACGCATAGGTATTAGATACCTCTGTAGGATCACTTATGTCCTATGCAAATTTTGGAAATAAATTGAATTGAATTGAATCTTGAGAAAATGGCTGGTAAGTACACTGTTCATAGTACACACAACCAACCTTATATGGAATCACCTAACCTAACCTAGGCCCGATACGTAAAGTTACAATCTCTGCAAAATAGGCCTGGAAGAAGTCGTAGGAAGGTCACTTCTGAAGAACAAGACCGCTTTTTGTGCCAAATTGCAGGAAATGGTCCTAGTGCATCGCACCCCATACTCCAAAGGTATTTCTGGAAGCAACTGGCATCAGTGTATCAGTCGAAACGATACGTCAAATACTTCGTTCAAAGGGGTTTATACAGCTGAAGGTCCCTAAGAGTTCCAGAGCTAACCAGACAGCAAAAAATTAACAGACTTGATTGGTGTATCGAGCACCAAAATTGGAATATTGAGAATTGGCGAGGTGTTACTTTTTCTTCAGATGAGACCAGAATTGGTATTCGATCAGCTGACCGCCGGATTCGGGATTTGAGGGGTCGTGAAAGACAAGAAAGAGTCCTAGCAGCAACACAAATTCCGAAATACCAGGGGGGCCAGCGTGATGTTTTGGGGTGGCATTATGCTGGGGGGCAAACAGATTTGATTTCATTTCCTAGTGCTGGAGCGGATAGTGAGACTCTGGCGTGGTTCTCGCGGTGAGAATTTCACTTTTATGCAAGATAATGGTTCTCCGCATACCAGCAACCTCGCGTGACATTACCTTGAAACAGAGGGAATCGCTATTTTGGACTGGCCAGCTTTCTCTTCAGACCTAAATACTATTGAACATCCATGGAATAACTCCATAACAGCTCATCCAAGCCGCCACAGAAGAGTGACAGAATATCACCCCAGAGGAGGTCGAGAACCTAATCCAAAGCATGCCAGACGGATTCAGGCTTGTATCAGGGCAAGAGGAGGTTACACCTCCTCCGTGAGAAAACTTATAGTCTCTTATTTTTTTTCATTTGTTTCTTTCTTAAAATAAACCTTAATTTATTTCTTTTTTCAATTGAAATATCTCAAAAGGATTAATTCTAACAATCTTTCGAAATATTCCATCCAAATTTGGTTGTATGTATATTCTTTATAATAATGAATTTATCATAATACAATGGAATGAGGAAGTTGTATTTACTGAAAAATGTTATAGTTCATAATTGTTGGTTTTTCACCGCAACCACGAAGCCGCAATATTTTATGCTCGTCATTCATGCAAAAAAGTGCGAAAAATGTGAATTATAAAATGACCTACAATCTTCAAATTGTGGGTTTCTTCTTCACTGAAAATTATAATTCATTGAAGGCTGTAAATTTTGGTAATTCAGTGACTTGAAAAACATGTTTAAAGAAGAATAGAAAGTGCTGCTTGAAGACATACCATCAGATTCAAATTCAATCGTTTTAGATGATTCTAATGGAGATGATTCTACAACTGAGGAACAGATTGATATCCTGAATATGGATATTACAATGGAGGCCCCACCTGATGATTTAGCGACTTCTCATGGAAATATTTCACAAGATCAAGTTAGAGAAAACAATTTCCATTTCCCTCAGAAATTAATTGAGAGTTTCTTATTAAATGTGAAAAACGATCAAGAATCTCACTTAGATGTATTCTTAAATTTTTTTCCTCCAGAACTCATTGAATCATTAATGTTTCAAATAACTTGTATGCTACTCATAAACACTGACGCAATGTTAATGCTTTCAGACCAATAAATATAGCTGAGGTGAAATATTTTCTATGTATCCAAAGTTTGATGGGATTAAAACGACTTTCACTGTGAAGAGATTGTTGGTTTTCTAATATGGCCATTAAGGTTACTTTATTCGTGTATCAAACGTATGTCACGATCTAGATTTGGTTGGTTGTCAAGCAGTTAACACATAAATGAATTATAAGAAAGTTTATAAAATATTGCCTTTATTAGGTAATTTCAAGAACACATGAAATCCAATCAATCGATAAACCCTTAGTCGAAATCAAAGGAAGAAGCAGTTTTCGATACTATATGCCTTTGAAACCCATAACGAAGAGGTACAAAAGTTCGATCAGTCAAGCTAAGTCAATTTGAGGATTGCCAAGGATCTAACTTAATCTCTAGTTGGTCAATACCATATAAAATATTTTGAAAATCTTTCAACACTGTTCAATTGCAAAGAGAACTCCAGTTATTGAAACCACCTGAAAGTTTTGCACCAGATAAATTTGACTGGCGAATTATGATGTTCAATTTCTTAGCATCATATGGGTGGATAAAAGGACGGCAAAAAAATTGGACAGCATTGTGGCATGACACTACAGAAGTAGAAGAATCAGATGATGTATATAATCCACTCTCAGAGCTTCAGAAAAAACTTCGTCCAATCAGTGGAATATATATATATATCCAGAATGTGACTTAACCATTGAGAACATTACCAACAAGGCTGTGGTAGACAAAGAGTGTGTTATCGATTTTACTGAAGAAGGGCTTATACAGGATGTTTTAGGGAGGGATATTGAAAACGTAGAGGAATCTTCAGAATCAGTGGATGGTTCGAATAGTATGGTAAAAGCAAAACATGCAGAAACTGTCAATGCGTTCTACCTGATTATCTGTTGGTCCGAACAGAATAATCTTCCTATAGAAGACGTATTGCTCCTGAAAAGGCTCAAGGAAAAATCAATTCAGATGGCAGCATCGAGAAAGGTACAGAGTAAAATCGATGGATATTTTAAACGTCATAAGGAAAAGCATGTTGTTTATGTACACTAGCTTATATTTGAATTTTATATTTTCTATGAGAAAAGATTATAATGAATGGAAATTCTATAATTTGATTCTGTTTTATGATAGAAACTATTTTCTGTTTTATAATAAAAACTATTTTTTGTTCAACTTTCCGATATTTTTATAATAAACTCGGCTTTGACAGATTTTGGATTGTTTCTATTTTGAAAGTGAAATAAACTCAAGTCACCTCAGAAATTCGGGCATTTCGATAGTCCGGGCATGCGCCGGAACGATATCTGCGCGGACTAGTGAAGTTGTACTATATTTATTAATATTATTATTAATATTTATTTCATGACCATCAATTGAAAACAATTAGGTTGTTCTATGCTAATTCGCACCAGCATACTTGATGAAACCACGGAATGTTCAAAGAGTTTTAATTTTGCAAAAATTCAGGTTTTGAGGAAATCCGGTATATTTTATCCATTTTGAAAATTTTCAAGTTTAAGTTTCATTATTCGAAGACCACTCGACAAAAATGTATGCAATAAATCCTCGCATTCTACAGAAAAAGAATGTCGAAATCCTTTACACCCTACTTTGATAGCGATTGGGATATTAGCATATCATGCCGAAATTCCAGAAAATAGTGAATTTCCGAATGACCCGAACACAAAAGAAGACTGATCTGTTTTCACCAATGAATATTTCTTGAAAATAGACGACGTAGATGGTGGGGTTATCTTTATCCATCAGTATTTCACATTGCTGCAGTACTAAAACATCAAGAATGGGACATACTGTACATTTCAACTCATTTTTTCATTGTTTCTCACTTGCAGCCAATAATCTAGCTATTTCACTTCTCGGCAGGTTTACACAAGATTTCCCTCTTCATAGTTTTCATCGCTTTATAAATAGTGCTTAATTTAATATTGCAGCCTAAATACAATCACAACATTTTGCGTCTAGCTAAACGTTCAGTAAACTAGTTGGTACTTTTACGAATATTAATTAATCTTGGGAAACATTTAAATTGAATTGCTATTAAGAGTAACATTTCATCCTCACAAGCTTCGACTAATTATAACGATTCAATCTGAATGACAACAATTGAATATATATAGCTCCAGCTGATTTTTTTCTCAACTTATGAATCATAAATTATAGCGAAAAAACTACATTCCAGTGATGACGCAAATCCACGAATAATTTATAGAAATGTATTTCCACTAACTGATCATGACGAAATGTAATTGAAATCATTTGTGATCGATCAATAAACAAGCACTATTTAATTTCCTCAATGTTTATATTGATAATTCTAGATAAGAATGCCTACCGTTTTTCCACATGCAATTTTCAGATCCGTTTTCAATTAAAATCATACAATATTTCGCATGCACTGATTCAACTTGTTGCCGGCGTTCGGAAAAACACGAAAAACAAACGCGAGATCCACAATATACAGAAAAAACACTTCACTGCATTTATTTAAACGGGAGAGAAGCACAAAATCACCGAACACGATTTAACGATTTCGTTGTACTAAATTACTATCACTAAATTGTGAACTACCGGCGGCGGCGTCAGAACGGACATACTGGTCCTTCAGTCATTAAGTGGAGCATTTGTGCGGCAGTTGGATTTCATTGACTAGCGACAAATTTCTTTCAATGTCAATACGTTTAGTCAGCGGTTCATTTGAGAGAGGGAGTCGCGGGTCCCCCGGCGAAACAGTCAACTCACGAAAGTGTCGCAGAGGTCAATGCAAAGGTAACGCGAAACACCTGTTAGTGATTACCAACAGATCGAGATTACTCAACTGGACTCAAGGATTGTTAGGAAGAATAATTATAATATTTACAACTTCAATCATTAAAAATGTTTTATTTCTAGTGGGGGAGTAAACCAATATAAAATTAGATTATATGCACTTGACTTTGAAGGGAATAAATTCAGTAATGTAATTGCATTCTTCTTGAGAATTTTTTTTTCAAACAGCATTATATTTCATGCTGCGATTGTTGGAAAGGTCTCTTCAAGGAAAATATAATAGACTATTTATTTTAAACATTATCTTGCAAGTTTATTCGCATTAAGATTAGTTCTTGGTAATGTACAGGGTGTACCAAATTCGGAGTACGGCAGTAATGTGATATGTTATAGACAGTGCAAAATGATCTCCCTTCTCTCGAACTCGATTGTCGAGAAAAACTCATTGATGAGAACAGACGTCAGCTGTCTTCTTTAGTTTTCGATTTATTTCGGCATTCTGGATTTTTCGTAATTTCGACATGTAATATATCTCAAATGTTATTGTAGTAAGGCAAAAAATATTATCAAATTCTACAGGCCCTTCTTTAATAGGAATGCAAGGACGTATTAGAAAATGGTTTTTTGCTGATCGGTTTTCGACTCATGAAGCAAACTCTTGTATTAGTTCCAAAATTAGAACTATACGTGATTTTGGTATCAATAGAGAGGATTATTTTTTCTTTCTAAATTTATACCACATGTCTCATCTTTTCCTTCAACATTCGTCTCTTTCATTGAAATATCGAATATCCATATTTATCCACTCGGACTATCGATATTCACAATTCTATGTTATTAGAGATATTTTGAATATTACCTCAGGGATTTTGAAAATTTCGAAGGATTGTTAGAATTGATCCTCTTTGAGATATTTCAATCGAAAATAGAAATGAATTAAGGTTTATTTTAGGAAAAAAACAAATAAAAAGAAAATAGGATATTCTTTCCGCGTGTAGTAAAGAATTTTAAATTTGTTTTCTCACAAAATAGGTGTTTCTTCTCGACCTCAGTAGCTTGTATTAGCTCCTCTTGCCCTGATACAAGCCTGAATCCGTCTAGGCATGCTTTGGATTAGGTTTTGGACCTCCTCTTGGGGTGATATTCTGCCAGTCTTCTGTGGCGGCTTGGATTAACTGTTTTGGGGTTCTTGGATTATCCTGGCGCGATCTAGTCTGAGATTATCCAATTAATAGTCAATAGGATTCAGATCTGGAGAGCAAACTGGCCAATCCCAAATTGCGATTTCCTCTGTTTCAAGATAATGTCGCACGGTGTTGCTGGTAGGTGGAGGACCATTATGTTGCATAGAAACGAAATTATCACCGTGTGCACCTTGCCATAGTCTCACTTTGGGCTCCAGCACTAGGTCCAAGTAATTTCTAGCCGGTACACTCGCAGGAAATGAAATTTGCCTCCCAGCATAATGCCACCCCAAAACATCACACTGCCCCCTTGGTATTTCGTAATTTGTCTTGCTGTTCTTCCACGGCCCCTTAAAACCTGAAACCGAGAGTCATCTGATCGAACACCAATTCTGGTTTTACTCGAAAAAATAACATTTAGCCAATTCTCAATATTCCAATTTTGGTACTCGAAACATCAATTAAGTCTGCTAATTTTTCGTTGTCTGGTTAGCTGTGGAACTATTAAGGGCCTTCTGCTGTATGAACCCCTTGCACGAAATCTTTGACGTATCGTTTCGACTAACACACTGATGTCTGTAGGCTCCACAAATTGCCTTTAGAGTATGCGCTGCGACACTTTAGGGTCGCAGTCTTATTCTTCAGAAGTAATCTCCCTACGACTTCTTCTACGACGGCCTATTTTGCAGAGATTGTAGCTCTACGTATCGGGCGTAGGTTTTTGGAATCACCCCCTGCGATACCCCATTGTGGCCGCTATATCCCTCTGTCAACCCTTCTTCAATGAGAGCAATTATTCGACTCCTCTGCACTTCGGACAATCCAGCGTAAGGCATTTTCAATTATAGGCTATTTTAAATTTTGAAATTCACAGTTTCCAATCTCAGTGACGACTGAGTACAATACCTGGAACATGTGGTGAAAACTCAATATTTCTCATCATATTATACAGTTTTTGCAACAATAAACTTTATTCTTCACAAGTAGTCAAAGGTCCATGGTAAGAAATAATCAATGATGTGAAATACCGAGTGATTCCATATAAATTTGGTTGTGTGTATGTCAAAGATACCATTCATTCATTTATGTATTGAAAACAGTAATGCTGACACTTTAGGACATAGATTTCTCTTCTTTTATTACACTATATCAATTATTCAATCTTAATGATTTGGATTCATTCAATTCTGTTTAAAACTATTGTAACATTCGATCAATAGCATAATTTTTGAAAACAATTATATATGTAATGAGTTTATGTCGTTATTCTTTATCTGTCCCCTACATTTCTTCCTCTGAAGGAATGTTGAGAATTTATTATGTAACAAAACGAATAACAAAGATGAGCAGACAGACGAACCTCTTCTTCCATAGAATTGTGAATATCTGCTATGTGCCGATTGGATAAATATAATTTTCATTGATAGAGCATGTGACATGTATTTGTATATTATTAGTTCATATTTGAATGAACACAAGTTTGCTTCATAACTCAGATATCGATCGACAAAAAATTTTCTCGAATTCGTCCTTGCATTGAACTCAAAAGAGTACCTCTAGAATGTGAAAATATTCTTTTGCCTAACTTTAATACGATTCGAGATATCGTCACAGGACGAAATCCCTTGCTTTGAAAAAACCTTCTTCGTAATTTTGGAATTGAAGAGTAATAAAAATTGATTCGAAACAGATAGAGAATAACGACATAAACTTATGACACACATAATTGTTTTCACAAAACAATGGTATTGATTGATTTATTGATTATAGCAATAGTTGTAAACAGAATTGAATGAATTCACATTGTTAAGATGGAATAGTTGATATAGTGTAATAAAAGAAGAAGAATCTACGTTCTAAAGTACGTTCTTTATTGTTTTCAATGCAGAAATGAATTAATGGTATCTTTGATATACATAGACAACCCTCTATTATCATGAAATAAAATGAAAGAAACTGATGTTGAAGGAAAAGATGAGACATATGGTATAAATTTGGAAAGAAGAAATTAACCCTCTTTATAAAAATCACCTATACCTCTACAACCATAGAATTGTGAATATCAGCGATAGTCCGAGTGGACAGATATGGATTTTTGATTTACCAAAATCACCTATGGTTCGTATTTGAGAAAACAAGATTTCGCTTCATAAGCCAAAACTGTACCAAGGTTTGCAATCCCTGGTTGTAGTGAAAAAAATCAAACTTTACAGTTAACACAATCACAAAATACATCGATTTCTGTTAAATTATGTAGCTCATTTAGACTGTTACAAGGGAATCATAATCAAAGTAGTAAACCATATTGTCCTAAAATATGAAATTTAGCCTAAAACAATATTTTTCAGCACAAAAATATTCGAAAATTACATATTTGTAGTTACATCATGAAGATAACCGGTTGGCTTTCTTGGACACATTTGTCATTATAAATAACAAATCCTTAAACTTTCTTTCATACTGAAAGTGCAATACCACAATTAGGTACATTTCTTCCGACTTATTACATGGTCAATAAAAATGGCTAGTTTACAGATTAATTAGTTTTCTTATGAATCAAGGAATGTTTACGAAGAACAAGTTCCCATAGGTAATGTAGCTACTTTAAACGGTTATAAAGATAGTTTTGTCGATAAGTTCATCAAAAGATACAGATATAAGAAAAAAATTTCGAATACCACTCTTTTTTTCAACTGAATGACAAAAAATAGAATTTGTTCCTTTACATTTTGATCTGCAATACACCTACTGATCATAAAAAAAATTTTAAATATCAACACGAGATCAGCTCACAAATTCAACCTTGAAAAGCCCACTGCGAAACCCAAAAGACAAAACTAATTGGTAAGAGAAAACTACCTTATATGAAATAAGTTGTAATGGTTGTGAAGATAAGTATGCTAGACAAATCAAAATATCCAATGAAACCAGATGAAAAGTTCATGTAGCATATTCAGAATACGGACGTACATAACAATCAAGCGTTACCTAACATGCTTTCATGAAACAGATTCTGAAACTGTTGAACCGCTAGAAATATTAGAATACACTGAACGTTCAGAAAATATCCATATAATGGATGCAAACATACATTAAACAATAACAAAGCCCCATTTCATTTAGTGTATTCTAGAGTTTGTTAGATTAGACTTGTCCTCTAAAAGTGTGTTCGACCGATCAGGAAGATGGTTCGTCGAAGGCGTCAAATAGCAGGATTAGATTAAGTATAATTGATAAAGCAAGGTAGAGTTTGATTTAGTGTACCATAATCTTCTGATGATGCCAACATAGTTGGGGAAATGGGAGTCCAGTTTTGAAATAAAGTTGTGTGAAGTATTACAATGTGTTTTTAGTAAATCTTTGGATTTGTAGTAACATCACAACAAAAATTTGTAATAATAACTAATTCCGTTTCCTTAAGGAACGCTATGGCGTATGACGTTGAAATTAATCAGTAATTTGTCCCCATTCTGCAAGAAGTATGTACTGGATGATCAGTAGAGGTAAAAATCTGGAAAACGTTGATTTGTTGTGACATAATAAAATATATTATATCATAAATAAATCACTCAATTGTGACCAAATACTCTGCATTCGGAGGGATAAGTATGTTCCAAATAAATCGTGTCGCGATTAGGAGGATGTCCTAGTGGAGAAATCACAAAAATAATTATCAAAAAGCATGTAATAAATTATATGTCGGAACAATTGACCAAGAAAAGTTTTGCGACACCAATACATAATAATCAAGACAGATGTGCGAATCAGAGATATCGATTGGTGGTATATATCAGAGATTTTGTGGTTATCGGATTTTGTCGATTAACTCTCAAGGTTGACATTAATAATATTCATTAATTTCTCTTGTAAGTGTATTAACGCCTTCTTGGTTGTTTAGATGTAAGAGTGATGAATATACTTTAATATTCGAGTAATTAAGATAATTTAAATTTATAACTCTCAGGATTGATTTTCAAAAATTAACTCAAAGGATACTCGGAAAAAACGGGAGCAATGCGTCAACCTTCTACCTACAAACTTCTACGGAACCATCGGTGCAGGAGTCCTACATTTCGTGGATTCCTTTTTCTTGTTGATTAAGAGACGGTAAGTCACTAGCAACGCTGTTATAATTCATAAGTATACATATACATACGATCAAATATTACTTATATCATTTTGAGTGTGCTGAAGAGAATTTCTTCGATCAAATAATTAGGTGGCACGGTAGTACCCCCGCCAAGTCGAGCGCGAAGCAAACACTGCCGTACCATTCTTTATTAGAACCATTTCGGCGCATTTTCAAGCCCCTATTTGAGAACCTCTGTATGAAACCGGAACCCAGAAATTTTCGTCATCCAGTACGCTATAATCACATGCTCAAAATCCAAAATTTCAAGTCTGTAAGTCATTTAGTTAAGTTAGGCGAAAGCTAAGTTTCGCATTTATGAAACTCACTCACTCACTAACCTAACCTAACCTCACTCATTCATGATCATCAGAATAAAACTAGTTTTTTCCATAAACCCAGAGAGATGAAATTTGGTACAGGGTTAAGGTTTAATGGCAACATAAAGAGAAAACTATAAAAACTAGGATTATCGAAGATCTCTCTGGATAAGACTAGATTGGCTTTTACACTTATACTTACAAGTTCACAAAAAGAAATAGCGAAAGGACAATACGAAAAACTGTTGCTAATGTACAAGAATCAGAACCGGAAGAAAAAATAAAGATTTGTTATAATGAAGAAACTACTTCTAACAAGAAAAAAATCGTCAAATAAGAAAATCTACATTTGTACAAAATGAAGTGAATTCCACCAAAAACATTCTGTAAGAAACTTGCCAAGTCTCGATGGAGCTGCTTGTTTATCTCTGAAAAGTGATGAAATCTACATAAAGTCGTGCCAAGTCTAAGGTTCCTTATAGCGATTTCTTCATTATTTCAGTTAATGTTGTGTGACTTAACCGTTGATAGGTACACAAGGGTACAAAACCAGGTGCTCCATGACACCATTGTACCAATCTGTCCCTAGAACTGCTTACTTTTGACGATGGAGCATTGTCACTTGGACAACGTTGATTGAATAACCAGTCAATTGTTGGCTTGATAAAACTGCGTATTTCAAGATAAGCAAGCAGGTCTATCAAGACTTGGCTAGTTTTTCACAGAATTTTTTTGGTGGAATTTGATTTGTTAAATAAGGCTGCCTGCTGCCTTGTAGGTTAGATGTTTGCTCTTTAAAGGCTAAAGGAAAACCACTTTGATTAAAAAAGTTATTGTCCTCCACGTTGGAGGTTTTGTCGTCGAACCAGCTCTCCATTACTCATAAAAAATAACAAACTGCTACAAAACCCAACAAAAAGCCTCGGAACCAAAATATATCCAAAGGATAACGACCAAAGCCACGAAATAGCAAAATGAGATTTGGAACAAGTCACAAAGGATTAGACCATATGCAAGTAGACATAGCGGTACTCACAGAAACAAAAAGGAAGGTAAATGGTGTTGAAAAAATGTTTGCCTACATACACATATACAGTGGGATACCGAAGAACAAAATAGCTTGCAGAGGGGTCTCTATCATTATAAATAGAAAACTCGAGAAGAGCATAGCAAATTGGGGAACGATAAATGAAAGGATTGTAACTACAAACCTCAATATTTATGGAAATAAAACGACTATTGTCGGCATATATGGTCCTAATGAAGATGCTCTGAGCGAGGAGAAAGACGAGTTCTTCGATCAACTGAATGATGCACTCTCGAAAATTGAACAACACGGAGAAATTATTCTCCTGGGTGACTTCAATTCCAGAGTTGGACGTAGAGAAAGAGATCAAATATAAGGAAAGTACGGAGAGGAAATAATCAATAACAATGGCCAAAGGTTGATAGACATTTGTCAATAATATAAACTGAAGATTTTGAATGGTTTCTTCCAGCATAAAGAAATACATAAATACACATGGCATCAAGATACTAGAGGACTAAGAACGATAATCAACTATGTGATCGTGAAACAAACCAAAAAGCTGATTGTAGAAGACACAAGGGTACAAAGGGGTACACAATGTGGCTCGGACCATTATCCCTCTTAGCAAAAAACGTCATGCCATTTAACTTCTGTAAAAAAAAATGGGGAACACTGAGGCAGACAATTCAAACCACAAAATATACAGTCTCGACAGTTTACTGGACTCAAGTACGAAACAACTTTATCAAAATGGACTTGATCGGGATTTGAACGACGAATTAGTAACAAAAAATACAGAAATACTGTACAGGCACATATCTGAAGCTCTGCACTCTGCGGCACTAAAAGCTCTAGGAGAAAATAAAACACCAAAAAAGAAGAGAAATGACACAATAACCTGGGATAAAAATTTGGACCAGCAGAGAGAGAAAGATAAAGCTTATAAAAAATGGTTGAGCACAAACAAGGCACAGGAGCTCATAAGGAGGAACTCACTAAGTTTAAGAATATGATCAACAAAAACAAAAATGGAACATGGGACAGGAAATGCTCTGAGAACGACTGTTATATTGGGGGCTCCGATTCAATCGAGGCGTGGAAATTTATCAAATCAGAGGGAATACCTGCGGAATTGTAAAAAACGGAACAGAAAAATTAATAAACTACCTGAAAGAACTTTTTTCTAGAGTAACAACAAAACGTTAATATTTGGAAGGAAGCGTGGATAACACCAATTCATATGAAGGGAAACCGACAAAGTTGCTCTATAGATGTATTTCGGTCATAAGTACCTTTAGCCGACTCTACGGGAAAATATTACGTAACATCTTAGAGGGAGAATTTGGACCATATAAAATTGAACAGCAAGCCGGGTTTCAGGCTGGTCGCTCTTGCATCGACCATATATTCAGTATCGTATAGATAAATAAGAAAAGGGTAGCAGCGAATGGTGAATTACATTTATTGTTCGTTGACTTAAGAAAAGCATATGACATGGTGCCTGTCCAAAAGCTATGGCAAGTATTAGAAAGATCTTCAATAAATAACACTATCATCAAAGCGATAAAACTACTCTATCATCAAGCAACATCTAGAATTGAACTGGGCACTAGAATCTCACCAATTTTCGGAGTTACAAAAGGCTCAAGAAAGGGGTGTTGCCTGTTCCCAACATTGTTCAAAATATTCCTTAATGAAGCCCTCAAACAATGGAGAAGATTTTGCGAAGAAGACTCCACGCTGTACACCCTACATTCTGCACATGATCAAGTGGTCATAGCACAGGACAAAGACGACTTGGAATACATGACCCGAAAATTATTCCAGGAATACAAGGATTGGGGATTAACTGTGAATCTAAACAAAACTAAATATCTTTGTATAGGAGGAAATAAAAAGACTTACAACTCGAAAGGGGTGAAAAGATAAAGGCATGCAAGGAATATATTTATTTGGAGACAAAGATTGATAACAGCGGGTGCACCGAACAGGAAATAGGAGAAAGATTAATCAGAGGAAAGAAGGTTTTAGGGTGCCTCAATTCAATACTATGGTCGAAGAATATATCGAAGGAAAGAAAACATCTTCAATATAGCTCCATATTTCATAGTATTGTGTTGTATGGGTGTGAGACATGGCAACTGAATAAGACGTTAGAACAAAGATAACTTGCGCTAAAAATGGATTTTTGGCGAAGAGCTGAAGAAAAATCAAGACTCGAAAGAATAAATAACACCAGGATAAGAGAAATGATGAGAGTGGATACGACAATAATAGATGAAGTTGAAAGGAGGCAACTAATATGGTACGGTCATGTAGAACGTATGACCGACGAACGCATTCCCAAACAAACTTTGAAATGGACACCAACACAGAGACGGAAAGAGGAAGACCCAAAACAACATGGATAGCAAAAATAAGAAAAGCTTTGTCAGAGAGAAATTTACAACCGAGAATGGGTAAATAGAAGAGGCTGGAAGTTGGGGACCGAAAGGCGGAAGACGCTATAACACCGGCCATATATATATATATATATATATATATATATATATATATATATATATATATATATATATATATATATATATATATATATATATATACTTTAAAACAAAACTTTCAGTATACTCCATTAGACTACGTGAATATAAAATAAATTCAGATAGAAAATTCCAAAACAAACTATTCAAAAATAATGAAAACATAAGTTAGTTCAGGTTCAAATGAAAATATTTCTGGAAATGGAGTTCCTAAAATTGATATTCTAACTGATTATTGGTCTTGAATTTGGGCAGTGCCAAGGCAACACAATTCCAATGCAAGTTGAATTTTAAATGAATGGTCTCGATTTTCTGAAATAGAATGCATGCAATTTGAAAAATTTTCAAACGAAGATATAACATTAGTTATTAAACACACAAAAAATTGGAAATCTCCAGGTGTTGATGGTATTCATAAATTTTGTTTCAAGAAATTCTCTTGCGTTCATGAAAAATTGGCTGAATATTTTTCATTTAAATAAAAAACCCCTCAGCTACTCCTTTATTTTTCACACAAGGAATTACTTATTTAAAACCGAAAAGTGCTAATACTATTGATCCGTCTCAATATAGACCAATTACTTGCCTTCCAACAATATATAAAATTCTAATTGCATGTATTACCCAAAAAATTTATGCACATTTGGAGAATTATAATATTCTTTCCGAACAACAAAAAGGATGTAGAAAAAAACACCTTGGTACTAAAGAGCAACTTGTAATTAATTCTGTTGCTTTGAATCAAGCTCAAACTAAGAAGAGAAATATTCATACAGCCTCCATTGATTACCAAAAGGCTTTTGATAGTTCTCCCCATTCATGGCTTCAAGAAATTTTGGAAATTTATAAAATTGATAAGACACTTCGTCTTTTTCTTGAATTGTAATGAAAAATTAAAGAACCAATCTTCATTTAAATATTTCTGAACAATCGTTAAAATCCGAAGTGATTCCAATCAAAAGGGGCATTTTTCAAGGTGATTCTTTAAGTGCTCTTTGGTTTTGTCTTTGCTTTAATCCACTATCTCATGAATTAAATGCTACTAGTTTCGGCTTCAAACTAAACAGTCTATCAACTGAATTCAAATTAAGTCACCTAATTTATTTAGATGATACTAAATTATATGCCGGAACCAGATCTCATTTAAAAAGTCTACTTGAGATTACTTTCAACTATTTCAATGATATTCATATGAAATTTGGGCTTCCAAAATGTAAAAATCTTTCTATTGAAAAAGGAAAGATCACCTCTGATTATATAAAGATTTCTAATATCGAAATCGAGCCAATGCATCAAAGAGATACATATAAATATCTTGGATTTTGTCAAGAGAAGACAATTAACCATAGCAGCACTAAAGAAAATATTAGAAGTTCATATAACAAAAGACTTAGAATTATCATCAAGAGTCATTTAACTAGTAAAAACCTTTTCAGACCCATCAACTCCTATGCAGTTCCTATTCTTACATCTTCTTTTGGAATTATTGAATGGTCTAAAACTGATCTAAATGAATAACAATGTGAAACGAGGAAAATTCTTTGTAAATATCATAAGCACCACCCTAAGTCAGCTGTTCAGAGAGTTACACTACCTAGACATCTTGGAGGTCGTGGATTAACTGATTTGAATAATCTTCATAGTAAACAGATTTTTCATCTACGTTCCCATTTTCATGATAAACAGAGAACGTCTAAATTACATTATATTGTTGTTGCTTCAGATTATAATATTACACCTCTGAACTTGACAATGCAAAAGGTCGATTTTGATATATTTGATGATAATTCTAAAAGAGAAAGTTGGATGCTGAAGTAATTACACGGAAAGCACCCTAAAGAATTGAACAATGATTGTATTGATGAAATCGCATCGAATAAATGGTTAGTTTCTGGAGAATTGTTTGCTGAAACAGAAGGCTTGGCAATTGCGATCCAGGATCAGGTTGTTTTCACAAGGAATTATAGAAAACACATCATCAAACAAAATATAGATGATTCTTGCCGTAGATGTTTCTGTTCTTCAGAAATAGTTTTTCATATATTATCATTGCTCAGTCCTTGCTTCAACAGATTATTCAGAAAGACATAATGCCGTCGCTAATATTATTCATTTTAATCTAGGAATTAAACATGACCTAATTCCCAAAAAAAATTTCACAAATATGAACCAGAGATTATTTGTGAAAATGACAAATATAAACTTATTTTGATAGAACAATTCTTTGCAACAGAGCTGTAAAACACAATAGATCAGATATTATTCTTACTGATAAACAGAATCAAATAACATATATAATTGATATTGCTATACCCGACACACATAATATAAAAATAAATACAATGAAAAATTTCTGAATATATGATGCTTGGCGACGAGATTAAAAAAATGTGGAAATTTCAATTCAACCGATTATTATTTCCACAACAGATGTTATTCCTAGGAATCTTCACAAAAGTATTGAGATTTTGGGTCTGAAGAAAAATTTGTTTGAACAGTTACAAAAGATAACAGTCATCAAACCTTGTAATATTCTTCGTAGATTTCTTTCCGAAATAAATAATGAGGTAGAGTCATAGGTTTTCTCTTTAGTTAATACTGCTCAGAATCTCATTTCATATTTTATTTATTTGCTTATATAAATGTAATATAATTAACTGACAATTTTTTCATATTTATATTCAGAGCAGTATTCTATTCGATCGTTCACCACTTCACACAAAGGAAACTATTAATGAGTAACATTCAGTGTTACTTGACTAATGTCCGTACACTGGATTTTTCCGGGGAGAAAGCCTCTGACACTACTCGTTGTTACATTGATATCATTGTCTGATGATGCTATAGTATGTATATATTCTGGTAGATTGATATATTCTCATAACATTTAACGTTATCCTAATATATAATTATTCCAGGATATGTTTTGATAATAATCATTGCCTGGCAATGGTATTAATTACCGGGTGGTGGATTTATATTTTTTCATGAAATCAGTTTGATTGCATGAACAGATATATGGATAACTCGTCGGGGTGAAACCCCCTATAATGAGGACCTTCGCAAAATTTCTATAGGCTCTAGATACTGCCGAAAAAAATTTTTATAGATATAGTAATTGTACATGAAGTATGTCTACGACTTCCTGACAAGTTTGTGAATTGAACAATATGCATGGTGATATTCAAGATGATTCAAGACGAGGGAGTAGGTATTGGCCACCGTAACATGTTACTACATATATAAATTTCCATTGTTCACATATGATGAATAATTAAGAAATGATTAAATGATTCAACTGAACGCCCAGTTGCGAGCTGGAATGATCTTCTGAATGTTTGATATAAGAAAAATGCTGGGTGCGTCATCTGATTATTCATTATGTCACTAGCTCAACCGGTTTTCTTGATCTGTCTGACTATCTGAAATAGTTTGCTTGTTATTTGCATGGAATATTTTAATATAC
This sequence comes from Cryptolaemus montrouzieri, assembly GCA_013387265.2. NCBI lineage: Eukaryota > Metazoa > Arthropoda > Insecta > Coleoptera > Coccinellidae > Cryptolaemus > Cryptolaemus montrouzieri. Next base: position 45,198,597 of record JABFTP020000185.1, on the reverse strand, counting down.
AGTCCACTGTTGGCTCATGGCAGCGAAGAAAAAAAGCGATAATATAAAACCTTGAACTTATTTTTGATGATCTATTTATCCATACTTTTTAAATGTAACGTTCATTTCCGTAAGTTCGACATTGTTACCATATTTCCAAGGATTTTATTCGATCCGAATAAAAGATGAATCAGTTCGTAAAAAACATAAATGAAAAATGAGAAATGAAATTGAGGCTAACATGCAATTATTGAGAACAATGAAAGAGGTACAAATTTCGTAGTTCAATGTTAATATTTTAATTCGTTATCCTTAGTCTCCTGATAATACTTTCTTCTCCAATCATATCTGCAAGTTGGGCTTGAAATATAATCCCGCAATCATCACCACACACAAAAATATATATCCTTATTCGTAACCTGTCTGAAGAAATTATTTTCTCAGGTTATATTAGAATACTTATAAAACTAATATTTCGTCGCAATTCAACTCTTTTATATGAAACAAAATGCCTGGATGATTATATTTTCACCTGTCTAAGTTTTTTACATATATGGCTAAATTCTTCATTCGTATTATTGCCAGAATATTAAAAATATATATTTTCATATAATAATTTATAACTTTAATCGTTTTGTAGAATATTTGTTTGAGGAAAATAGAAATAATCAAGAAAATAAATAAATGGAACAGAAAACAGCATTTATGGCATTTCTCGTAGGATCTGCTGAAAAAGATAATATAATTAGTCTAACCCTATGAATTTAATAACTAGTTTTCAAGATATTAAAATCCAATTGAAAAATTCGTGTTTAATTGACTTAGTACTATCACAGTAATAAACCCTGATTGTTTAGGCAACCTATTCAACATTTTGATCAGTTTATGCCTGAAGAAGTTTAGTCCTTTCTTCAGTTGAGTTCAATCCACATCTGGTGATTATTGGGTGCTCTCCGTAATTAAACAACTTTTAGTGCCATTTCCAAGCCTAGATAAAAGAGCAGATATAAGCATAAAGCTAGCAAAGCTCTTAATTGACACATGCTACGAAAACAGATGAAAATCCTTGAAATGTCATGATGGATTGAAGAAAATAATAAGGTCAAAACCAAAACAACGACACTATTGAAACGTAGAACATGCTCCCCTAGTACAGACCCGGAGCATCAACACAGACAACTAAAACAATAGAATCACAACAACTAGATATCAACACGATCAGAAAAATTAGATGAACAGAAAACAACATGAATTGCTGTAAATTGCGTAACCGAGAGAGAATTATTCTAATCTGGAATTGATGGTCCAGATTTTATTTCAGATCAGAATGAAACGTCGATCAAATATATATTCCATTACACTTTGATATTTGTATACGTCCGAACCGAAGATTCAGACGAGAAGAAGGATTCTAGAGTTAATTAAGACTATAGAAAACATACTCTTATATAATATTCTGATAGCCTAGAAGATTTTAAACTAAATAATAGCAAAATTCCCTCAAATGGACTATCGGGACCCACAGCCTACACAAACATAACACATTACTTATTAAATTAACCTACTTCAAATATACGAACATCATCATACAGACTTGTACCTAATAGGAAGATGAACATGAACCTGAACCATATTCTCATAGACGCCGGACTCAACAGTATCTGCATGGATGTGAGAAATGTGCGGACATACAAGAACGGAGCACACTATAGTGAGAACAAATATTAAAACAAGAATATTCAACAGAAACAGAAATGTAATGCCGTAACAACAACTTGAAATACCAATGAAATTTAGAAGTGGGAAAAACGGTGTAAGCTATTCCAAAAACAAAATAATTGGACGTCAAGCGATGGTTCGAAGATAAGTGAGGAAAGGAAATAGAAAAAATCGATAAATGCAAACAATACGATGAAATCAAGAGGAAGGAAGTAAAAACAACATCACATTGTTAGGTGTACAAAAAGAATGTCATTCAAGCAATAAATGCTCAAAAACATCAGAATGGCCATCGCATAGTAAATTTCAAATATTTCCAGAAAATACATCAGTGAACTGCTGAAGTAATAAGATACTAAAAATTAAACTGCAAAAACCTTTCAAATATAAAATGTTCCAGAACAAAGTAATGAATACACACAACCAAATTTATATGGAATCACCAGATATTTTTTAATATTACCTCAGGGATTTTGAAAATTTCGGAAGATTTCCGCACGGAATAAAAGATTGAAATCTTGGATTATCCTAGCGTAATCTAATTTTCCTTTTGAGATTATTCCATAAATGTTCAATAGGATTTAGGTGTAGAAAGAAAGCTGGCCAATCCAAAATAGCGATTCCTTCTGTTTCAAGATAATGTCGTGCGAGGTTGCTGGTTTGCGGAGGAACATTATCTTGCATAAAAGTGGAATTCTCACCGTGGTCACCTCGCCAGAGTCTCACTATGGGCTCAAGCACTAGGACCACGTAATTTCCAGCCAATACACTCGCAGGAAGCGAAATCAAATCTGTTTTGCCTCCCAGCATAATACCACCCTAAAAACATCACACTGCTCCCTTGGTATTTCGGAATTTGTCTTGCTGCTCGGAAACTTGTCTGTCTTCTTCGACCCCTTAGAACCCGAATCCGGCGGTCATCTGATCAAACACCAATTCAGGCCTCATCCGTAAAAAGAACATTTCGGAAATTCTCAATATTCCAATTGTGTTGCTTGATCCACCAATTAAGTCTGTTAATTTTTTGTTGTCTGGTTAGCTCTGGAACTGTTAAGGACCTTCTGCTGTATAAACCCCTTAACCGAAGTCTTTGACGTATCTTTTCCACTGATACACTGAAGCCTGTTGCTTCCAGAAATTTGGAGTATGTGGTACGACGGACTAGGGTCTCTTCTTGCAATTTGGTACAAAGAGCAAACTTATTCTTCAAAAGTGATCTCCCTACGACTTCTTCTAGACCTATTTTGCAGACATTTTAGCTCCCCGTATCGGGCGTAGGTTTTTGATACTACCCCCTGTGATACCCCTATTGTGGTTGCTATATCGCTCTGTGTCACCCTTCTTCAACGAGAGCAATTATTCGACCCTTCTGCACATCGGACAATCCGAAGTAAGGCATTTTCAATTATGAAGATTGGCTTTTTGAATTTTAATTTCACAGATTCAAATCTCAGTGACGACTGAGTAAACTATTCGAATATGTGGTGATAATTCAACATTTCTTATCATACTAATTTTACAACGAAAAAATTCATTCTTCACAAGTAGCCAAAGATTCATGGTTAAAACAATCAACAATGTGAAATACCGAGTGATTCCGTATAAATTTGGTTGTGTGTAAGTTGTGAAGATGTTGAGTGAGAGGTATGCATAGTCTTAAAAATGATCAGGCAACATGTGATAGAATTCCAGCTGAGTGCTTGAAACATGGAGTAAGAGCAATGTTATAGGCTCTTCGCAAGTTAATGGAAGCTATATGTCTCACACAAGAAATGCCAAAAGAGTGTCATGAATGAGTCATTGCCCCTATACCGACGAAAGAGGACTGATCGAAATACGCCAACTACCGCGGAATAACATAACAGAACACTGAATCTTGGATTCTGGCTACCAAACTGCTAGATAAAATAAAGTCATAAGACGACAATTCCACTCATGTGTCAAAATACACATTTAAGAATACAGAAATTCGAGTTTGATATCGGATAAATTGCATAGAATTGGGAAAGAAGGTAGGATATCAGTGGATAAATTTGCCCATAGAGAATCCTTGCGTTTCCATAGCAACGCAACATTTACAACAAAAAGCACGGTTTTAAAACTGTCAAGGACAGCCATTTTAGTACCTGTTGTAAGGTTTCTGCCGATATACATTAAAATGTCTCGTTTTGGAAGTACCAGTAAAGCAGAAGTAAATAGTTCTATACAGAATTATATTCCCAAAAATACAAGAAAAATGCACAGCTCGATTCGGAATCAATTCAGTATATTCTGCAAGGAACGAACGTTTGATTTGGATATACAGCATTCTATTGAAAATATTGCAATAATTCTTATGGATTGGGGTTTCAATATGAAACAAATGAATGGACAAGATTACAAAGAATACGTTGCCAAATTAATGTGGAACACAACTGCAAAAATGATGCAAAATAAGTATTTGGAAAAATTCAACATGAATTTCAACCCCTTTCAGTATTTAGAAAGGCTCGTGAAGCTCGCATTTCTAAAAGGAAGATGTTACAAGGGAATGAGGAAAAGCGCAAAGAAAGTTCCGTTGCATTAACAAGAACTGGAATTTATAGCATTGGTCTGTTGTGGAACGAAAATTCCCCGATAGGTTTGTTGAAAAAATTTTTCCATATTGTTAATTATGAATTAGCATGGCGTGGCAGTGAAGCAGCAACTTGCAAGGTACACTTTTCCAAAGAGGAAAAATTTAATAACGGAAAAGTGACTGGTCGTATTGAATATAATCCAATGTTCTCGAAAACTTGCCAAGGCGGCTCAAAAAAATGATGTGATAGTAAATAGCTAGTAAAAAATAAGGAAAACCCAGATTTATATCCTGTGAGGTTGTTTCATAACATATTGTCGAAAAGACCCGATCATATTACAAGTGATAAATTATTTCTGGCTCCCAATCAATTTTGAAAAACAGTACTTCTAAGGGTTGGTACAAAAATATGCCTTTGGGAATAAATCCCAATCCAAATTGACACAAATTTCAGCAGAGAAAGTTGGACTGGATGCGAGAAATAAAAAGATCACAAATCATACTCATAGATCCAGTGCTGTTTCGAACCTATCTGAGGCAGGTGTCAGTGAACAAGAATTGATTAAACTAACCGGACACTCTACGGCAAGCTCTATCAAGCCCTACCAGCAACTGAACAATGAGCATCGCTTGAATCTTATTTCAAATCTTCGAAAAATTTCTGCGAATGCTGAATCTTCCATTCTTCCATCGACCTGCTCGACAAAATCACGAGGGCGTGGCCCTGTTCTCGTTGAATTGCCTGCACGTAAATATTCGAAAACTACCATAGAAAAATATCCGGTCAAATCTGAGCTCTTGTGATATTACTTACGAATATTTAGAAGCTACAATCTCTGTGAATTGGGACAGAGAGGTTCGGTATTTGAACAAGTATTCATTTGAACATCACAATAGATGATCGATCATGAATTCTGGAAATTGAAGATTAAATCTTGCTGTCTGCGAGTCTTTCTTGAAACGAACATCTGAAATATCCATCTACAGGACTACAATTGGATTTGTAGTGATTTGTAGTTGCGTGATAGTGACTGCTTGACAATGGAGAGAAAATTCGAATATTCGAACTAAAGTTATTAAGATGTATATATGGACTAGTAAGTATGTAATAACCGGTTAATGCCGGCTCGGTGGCGTAGGGGCTATGATGCTCGTCTCCTGCTCAAATTACCTAGGTTCAATCCCCACAAAGTAGAGCAGTCGGTTCTGTCTAACAGAGATGTGTTGGACACATCCCTTCCCTCGACACGAGAGGGGTTCGGCAAAATTCCTGGGTTAGTGAGGTGACAGAATTCCCCGGCGTGTCATTGGCCGAAAGGCGGAAATAGAGCACGTTAAAGGAATAACAAACAAACAAAATAACCGGTTACTATGTAAACAAACAATCAAAGAGCAGTATGAGTTACATAATGACTCACATCACATCAATGGAATGATGGAAAGAACTTTTCTATGAATGATCGAACTGGTATCAGAATGGTTTCATCAAATCAAGCAGAGTGAAATTTTTTCGAAAAGTTTGACTTAACTTGGAATTCAAGCTTTTGAAAACTCAAAGGTTTAACCGGACATCAAGGTTTTTGATGTCTGGCTTGAAAGCTTGTTAGAGCATAAAGATGAGTTCATTTGCTTATCGCTTGTTGCCGTACCCGTGCAATAAAAGTAAATAATATCTCCAGTCATACAGAATTTTTTAATTGGCTGTGACACATTGGGAGTTCAAAACTGTACGCTCGATCTAGTCAATTCGTTTCACAGCGCTACAAGTAGATACAGAAAGCTTCGCGTGTGAATTTGGTTAATTTAAAGGGAAAAGGCAAGAAATCAACCAACAGTCATTTGAAAAATGTTGAGTATTTCTGTATTTAACATTAACACTCAAAAAAAATATTGAAGTCGTCTACAAGCTACAGCAGATTTCTATATAATATGAACAAGATTCAAATGAAATGATTCTTCCAGAGGTTTTTCATATTATTCTTTAAAATCTCAACATTCCTTGTGAAACCATATAGAAAACAGAAATAAATTTATGTAGTGGCGTCACCTAGCAGCCAGAAGTGTGAGTATGAAAATCTATCGATTAAGGTTTACTACTTTTGTTGATATTCAGAAGAACCCTTTCGGACAATTAATGAATCCCCGAGAATCGAGGACTTCCCCGAAATGAGTCGTAATATTATAAACATTAGCAACGGACTTGATGTATGAAGGAAGGAAAGAGATGCAAATCGCCAAATGAACAGAGACCTACAACAGGTTGTAAGCTACGGCGTAGTAGTAGTAGTATAACTCACGAGTTTCTAGATTTCACACATTCAATATTGGTACTACTGTACGAAGTAACAGTGAGATTTCAAGTTCAGAATATTGCCGAGTTGTAGGTGGAAAACCTATTCCTGACTAAGTGGTATTATATGCCAACAAAATTACTTCTACAATTGTATTTTTCATAGTGAATAAGGTGTTGAGAATATTTGAATATGTTTCTCATTCGCTATGACCAGAAAGGAGGTTATACTGTCAAAAGTTTCATTTGATTCATTTTTTCTATGGATTTGTCTTTGTCAGAAGTTGAAAATCATGATCTCAACATTGCGTGTCATAACAATCGAAGATTTTTACGATTGAATGAAGATAGGCAACCATGTGGAAACATTTTCTGAAAAATAGTGCATCATTCAACAAATGTTGATTCATTCAGAATCGAAACAATACATTGCTTACAACTGCAGATCTGAATATGTCCCAACAACTCCCAAATGGGGTGACACATAACGGATTTTGAAAAATAATAAATTCTATCCCAATAAATAAAGAGTTTTAAAAGTTCTAATGCTCGCTGAAGGCGATCATGCGAGAAGTACGTTTTTAGCAGAAATTGATACATGAATAGTATTCATCACAATTAATTCATTCTAGTTTGTACTCATGAATATCCTTTTGTGATGCAACAGTTTTTAGTAGGGCCGGTTTGAACAGTGAGAGCAGCTTATTCGAAAATTGAAAATATGAAAATTCTGACGAATTCAATAGCAGTGAATTAGGTTGATTATATTCAAAATGGTTATTTCCTTGCAAATTATTTTGATGTAGCTGATGTATGTTCTGACTTGACCATACATGTAAACATCTATGGAAAGATAAATGTAATATTATTCTTGTTTTTTCTCTTTCAAATTGTCAGGATGATTTACTTTTTGAATTTTGGCATACCATGTAATTCTATGTTGGTTCAATAAATTATTAATTTATGATCAATATTGAATGATTACTATCATTAAACGTTACATTCTACATGAATTTTATTTACAGCGATATTGGGCACCAACCACAATGTCAATATAATCTCTAAATACTAACTTTAAGGACAATTGGATTGAAGCTCAGTCACCCAGCCTGACAGATGAAGATACTTCTGTCAGATTTTTTTATACGACTTCCTACGCTTCACTTGCATGTTTATCTGCTTGTTTATCGGTAACAGAATCTATAAACTTAATTTTCAGAACATCATGTTGAGTTCAATCTGTACATTCATTAGACTGATTATAATACAATAATTTATAGAAATTGTTCCAAAATATTGATCTCGGACACAGAGGATTACGATTATTATTTATTCATTCTATTTATTGTGAGTATGCAACATACATTACGTGTAAGAGTAGGAGGAACGCCATACAAACGCACAACCAAATTTATATGGAATCAATGAGTATTTCACATTATTGATTGTTTTTAACCATGAATCTTTGACTACTTGTGAAGAACGAAGTTTTTTGTTGTAAAAACTGGATAGTATGGTAAGAAATGTTGAATTATCGCCAAAAGTTAGGGATATTGTTCTCAGTCGACACTGAAATTTGAAACTGTGAATTAAAAAATTTAAAAAGCCTATAATTATAATCGAAAATGCCTTACGTTGGCTTGTCCGATGCGCTCTCGTTGAAGAAGGGGTGACATACAGCGGCTACAATGGGGAATCACAAGGGTTTTTCTTATGCGCGCTTCCCAGGAATAGGTGAACATATTACACCACATGATTGTGCTCCTTGGAAGAATTGAGGTGTCTGTTTACTCGCTTCGTGAAGAGGGCCAAATTGTAGAATGTTGGGAAGATGTTGGATGGAAGCGAGTTCCACAGCTCACCAGCCCTATGAACAAAGGAATTCATATAGAGAGAGGTTCGAGGGGTCATTAAATGTACCGCCATATGATGAGAACTCCTTGCCAGCCTAGTGTTGCGGCAAAACATGAGTTTTCCCGGAACAAGGTCTTTCAGCTTCTTGGAGCATTTCCGTAAAAGTAACTGTAAAGCAAAGAAAGGTCAGCAACTTGTCTTCTGAGAGCTAGCGGTTGGAGATCGCGGATGATCTCCAGGTGGTCGATGGGGCGCACAGCCCGTTTTTGGACACTATCCAACATCCGCAACGAGTGTTTGGGCGCAGATACCCATACATGGGAACAATATTCCAAAGCAGGTTGAATCTGCACCTTATATAGAAACAACAGCTGAGATGACGTGAAATATCGCTCGGTTCTGAAAAGAAAACTAAGTTTAGCTGGTTCCAACTTAGCTATTGCTGCTACATGTTCATGCCAGCAGAACCCGGAGTTGACCATTATTGCGAGAAGGTGCAACGAATCTTTGGATGTAATTTGTTGGTCTTTCATCATTGGAGGAGGTTCTCTAGCGGGGACCTTTCTAGAAAACGTAGTTGCTTGCGTCTTGCTTCCGTTGAAGCTCACCAGGTTCAACTGACCCCACTCAGATACCCTCTGTAAGTCAGAGTTTAAGTTATTAATTTGTCGACATCTCTGACAGGTGATTTCAAAAACCTACGCCCAATACGTAGGGCTACAAAACTGCCAAATAGTCCTAGAAGAAGTCGTAGGAAGATCACTCCTGAAGAACAAGACCGCTCTTTGTGCCAAATTGCAAGAAGAGACCCTAGTGCGTCGCACATCATACTCCAAATGCATATTCTGGAAGCAACAGGCATCAGTCTATCAGTCGAAACGATACGTCAAAGACTTCGTTCGAGGGATTTATACAGCCCTTGAGAGTTCCAGAGCTAACCAGACAACAAAAAATTAACAGATTTATGTGATATATCGAGCACCAAAATTGGAATATTGAGAATTGGCGATATTTTCTTTTTTCGGATGAGACTAGAATTGGTAATCGATCAGATAACCGCCAGATTCGGGTTTTAAGGGGTCGTGGAAAACAAGCTACACACCGAGCAGCAAGACAAATTCCGAAATACCGAGAGGGCACATTGATGTTCTTGGGGTGGCATTATGCTGGGAGGCAGAACAGATTTGATTTCGCTTCCCTGGGAGTGTAAAGGCTTGAAATTACGTGGATATTGTGCTGGAGCCTATAGTGTTACTCTGGGGAGGTGCCCACGATAAGAATTTCACTTTTGTGCAAGATAATGCTCCTTCGCATACCAGCAACCTCGCGCCACATTATCTTGTATAGGGGGAATCGCTATTTTGGACTGGCCAGCTTGCTCTCTAGACCTAAATCCGATTGAACATTTATGGAAGAAAAAAGAAAAATTAGATCGCGCCAAGATAATGCAAGAACCCCTCAGCAGCGCATCCAAGCCGGCACTGAAGAGTGGAAGAAAATCACCCAGGAGTTGGTCGAAAACCTAATTCAAAGCATGCCACGACGGATTCAGGCTTGCATCAGGGCAAGAGAAGGTAATACAAGCTACTGAGGTCGAGAGAAAAACACCTTCTCCGTAAGAAAACAATTTTCAATTTCTTTACATCATGCGGAAAAAGTCCTTCATTTTCTTTTATTTGTTTCTTTCTTAAAATAGACCTTAATTTTTTTCTTCTTTCAATTGAAATATCTCAAAAAGGATCAATTCTAATAATCCTTCGAAATTTCCAAAATCCCTGGGGTAATAGTCAAAATAGCGGGTGATTCTATATAAATTTGGTTGTGTGTATTAACGTCTTTGCTTTCCAATACAGATTTGCAGTCTCTATTTTTTCGCTGTGAACGTAAAAATTAGTAAAAAGCTTTAAGAGCAGATACAACTAAAAGATAAAAAAATAATTTATAGGATTTCTTCGAATAGCGACGGAAAGTAAGCTTCGTCAGTAATACTGAATAACTTTCGCGAGTTAAAATAAGAATATAGTGAAACAAAATAGCTATTTCTAAAACAAGAGCTAGTAATAAAATAAACATATCATCCCAGTTTTTTCTCAATCATTTTTCATTTGTGTATCGCTCTACTCTTTTCTCTACTTTAAAAAGAATTGAATATGTTTGAAACTTAACTTCAAGTTCAGTCTGCTGTAAAAGTAGTTTTTCGTTTATTAGTTATTATTTATCGAAAAATAATAAAGGTAAATGCCTTAAGTACACTTTAAGGTGTTAGGAAAAGGTTTGAAACGCCAATATTGGCCTTCAGTTTATTTAACATTAGCAGATATTCAGATAATTTCCAACGAATCATGATCTTTAATATAGTTATAGCTTTCCTTGCTTTGAATATGGCTGTGTGTTAAATGAAAAAATAAAAGAAGAAAAAAAAAGCGCTGGTCCATTGAATGGTACAAGCCTAAAGAAGGTTTCGTACACGAACAGAAAATCAGGGGATTAAACAAATTTTATCTTATGCCGCATCGGCCATTACATGAGTTGGAATTAAGATATTCAATACCTCATGAATGTCGAATATTAGAATCAAGATAGGTTTTATCAACATGGATTTGTATCAATACCCCATCTCAGTTTTTTGAGTTCTTCTAAATGATAAATATTACGTTACAATACATTTTGGCTGCCAAGTGGTTCTACAGTTGTGTTATGTTTGTATAATTGAGTTATTATGGTATGGTGGCATGAATTTTGGGATTTACTAGGATCTATACTTAGACCGATTATCAGTACCATATACAGCATTTTTTATTTTTAGTGTTTAATGACAGATAATTTGATTGAGGAGGTCGGTACTTGATGAAAATCGATATACATATTTTCAATGAAATAAAACTATGCTATTTAGATTTTCACTATATTTACAAAACTATGACCGGTTTCACCACACTGTGGCTTCATCAGATAGATACAAACTAATGATCACAGTGATTCCTTATATATTAGTCTTATTTCCTACTTAAAATTACAAGTACAAGAGGTATGGTGGAAAACCCATCGGAGTTGCCTACTTCATGAATTGAAAAGATTGCGTAAAGGAGATTTAGATCTAATTGACTATTAAGTAATCTCCCTGAATTCTTTTCTTTTTTTTCCAATGAACAGAGTTATTCCTTATATATTAGTCTTATTTCCTACTTAATATTACAAGAGATACGTTCGAAAACCCATCGGAGTTGCTTAATTTATGAATTGAAAAGATTGAGTAAAGGAGAAGCAACTCCGATGGGTTTTCCAACATACCTCTTGTACTTGTACCTATTGTAAAATTAAGTAGGAAATAAGACTAATATATAAGGTTTGTATCTATCTGATAAAGCCACAGTGTGGTGAAACCTGTCATAGTTTTGTTAAAATAGTGAAAATCTAAATAGCATAGTTTTATTTCATTGAAAATATGCATATCGACTTTCATCAAGTAACGACCTCCTCAATTAAGTTATTTTTCATTAAACACTAAGAATAAAAAATGCTGTATATGGTACTGATAATCGGTCATTCGTCTTCGAAGTATAGATCCTAGTAAGTCCCAAAATTCATGTCACCATACCATAATAACTCAATCATACAAACATAACAGAACTGTAGAACCACTTGGCAGCCAAAATGTATTGAAACGTTATATTTATCATTTAGGAGAACTCAAAAAACTGAGATGGGGTATTGATATGAAATATTTAATGACAAATTTAGGGTGAGAATTGGATTTAGGGGAAACATTTAGTATTCATTGTCTACGAGCTTCTTCTGAAGTAGCTAACAATGTTCTCAGGAAATGTTTTAAGACAGCACATTTTTTTTGCCCACTGGCATATTGCTCGAGTGCTTACTTGTGCTCTTGGCATCAAATTTTAGAAGAATTTTCCTTTTCTCATGATTTTCTTCGAAATTTAGAAATATTAATTCATCATTTGCATGCAATTTCATTATTGTCAATGATATACTATACGCTATTCAATTAGGAAATAAAATTAATTAAATAGTATGTTGTATAAATAAGAAAAGTATTAAATTGAATTTCTATGTCATGATAACGCATTGTTAGTTACGAAAGAAAGGTGAAAACTTTTTCTGCACCAGTATGACTTAAATAACAAAAACGTGAAAGGTCCTTATTGTTCATTACTAATAAATATTCAAGTATTTTGAAATATCCTTCAATACAGATGAATTTAATTGCTCTGTATCTCAATATTATATATAAGAACAATGTCAATAACATGCTTGAATAATATTTAATGTACACGTAAACTACCTTTCCTGACAAGGACAAGCGGGGTTCGAGAATTTAATAAAAAACGGCTTACCTAATACCTCTGGCCTCTGTTTACCTAAAAAAAATCTCAGTGGCTTGGGATCAAAATAAATGTGCTTTCTGTTCAGGAAGAAATGAAAACGTATCTTTCATGGGAAATAAATTTAAAGAATGACGATGATTATGAGGAAGAATCATTTTTGTGACACAAATCTAAAGTAAAAATACTTGCAGTTTGAAATCTATTTATTGCAAACGAAATATTTCAAATGGGATACCTAAAAATGTACTCTTTTTATTTCCTACCTGAAAATATTTCATTCAATTAATACTTGCTCATCATAATTATAATACTTTAGGAATTGACAAATCTCCATTTCAATACTTCAAATAATGCTATGGTTTCCTGAATTTTTCCTAATTATTTATTTTGCAGTAATTGCTCTCTAACGCTTGGCATGATGAAACTTTACTTTACATTAGTAAATCGATCTAGGATTTCGTTTCGCACTAGAATTTCTGTCTGGCAAATTAACATTATACTTGTTAATATTTACACAATGTATTATTTATTACATTTATAATTTTTAATTAAAAATAGCATATAGCATATAATTATCAATAATGAAAATGTCTTGCTATGATAAATTAATAATTCTTATAGTTCATAAAGGTAAGAAAATCTTGAATTTATTTGATTAGTTTTCACAAGCATCTTATTATATGTGAGAGACATATTTTTGGGTATATTCATTAATCTAAAGTTAAAAGATTATTGGTAGTTGAATTTCTGGATCATTTTAAAAGCAGTTGAAGAGATCAGAATGAGAAATCAATCAATCTGTTGATGGTTTGAATTTAAAACGGCTTTCAACCATTCCGTTGAAGAATGAAAAGTATTAGATACATATGTTTTTCGTACGTGGGTGAGCCGAGTGATTCTTAGTTAAACTTTGATAGCTTGATCATAAAATAAAAGAAAATTAAGCTAATATTACATATCAAAGTATAGATAAATATTTGTAATTAGAATATTATTTTTCTTGAATTGAAAAACTGTAGTACCATATCTAACCTTAATCTAACCTAACCTAACGTTTTCATTTCATTATCATTGTCATCATGTGAATAGCCGGAACAAGTAAACATATTGAATCTTTCTTCAATTCTAGAAAATATATAAGCAATAGCTCATTGAATTTCTATTGTCGTCTAAAAAATTAATGTCTTACAAATGAAAAACTTGAGAAGTAATCAACACATTCAGAATAAAGAAGAAAATGTATTTTGCAACTAATTCTGAAAATACATATTAATGAGTATGTTTGTAGAAAAGATTGATAGAGGACGAAGTTTCGCACAAATCTGTCATGATAAGATAACTCTGTCTATTATTTATTATTCTAACTAATAGTTTTGCAGAGTGGAAACCTGAAATTATTTTTATTGTACTATCAAATATCAATACAATATCATCAGATCACTCGAGAAAATACGGTCACCTAACTCAACAACATTCCTTAATCAAAAGAAAATTGTGATTTGCAAGTTTCTGTTAACTTTGAAAGTTTATGATTCACCAAATAAATAATATACAAGTATGTTTGTTCCGTAATCTTATTTAGTTTATATGTGAGCAGAGCTGAAAAATTGCCTTCAATGGAAATAGAATTCAGAAAACAATTGCTAAAAATGGTGAGAAATTGTTTTTCTAATGGTATAGTGGCACCATAACGTATAAAAATTTTCGCTGGTATCGGTAATGCTGCGCGGAGCCCTCTCTGTAATCAATATTGAATTAAAATAATATATAAAATTATTATGGCACTTTTCAATTAAAAATTTTAATATAGGTGTCTTCTCTGATAATTCCCAGATTTATTATTGAAATACTGAAGTATTTGCAACAGAGCATCTGAATTTGGTAATAGCTTCAGTATCTTGTATGTGCTGATAAAAAATTTTGAAACTTATTTCTTGAAGTGACTTGACCATATTCAATGAGCTTTCATTCATGTTTTCAGGATCTTTAAGAACCAGAAAAATAGGCCGATCAACATCCATTTCAAGAGGCAATAGGCTTCACATTTTTAATCAGTATAAATTTCTTTGTAGAAAATATTTAGTGCAATGTTTAAAAAGGAGTTATTTTTGAAATTTCAAATTATCACAGTCTTTCAAGACATTTTTCAAAGCATCCAGTCCTGGTATATTCTTCAAACTGCAAATTTTGATATAAAATACTTTCACTTATCAAACGCATGAATGAAGTCCATTTTTTTAATCCGAATCTCAAAGTTTATCTCATCTACTAATAAATCTTTGGTACTCACGACTGTTCTTCATTAATATCGTGCATAGAAATCTCATGTACTATCGACAACTGTAAGTCTTCATATGAAAAACTATTCAATTTTCCATTGGTGTGATTTAATTACCCGTAATTATTCCTAGAACATCTGAGAGATAGATATTATTAGTTATTATTAAACACTTGTTGATGGAGAATTACCGGATCAGTGAATATCAGGTATTCTTATTCAATATTAATCTCTTAGAATATTATGAATACAAACGAATTCAAGGATATTTACTCTTCAGACAAGCAGTCAAATTTTCTAAAGAGATAATTGCAATTTGAATGGTATATTTCAAAAGCTAATTAACTGCTCTAGTAGATAAGGATGTTCAAATTCCATTTAATGATAAATATTATCTTCATGACAAGAAAAGGATTTCCTTTAATTTTACTCGATAAAAAACAGGAAACACCAAAATATCCATCGATATAAATTGTTTTCTAGGACGAATACAAGAGGTCTCCTATCTCTTTCATTTGAGATAAATTGGCTACCTGATAAATGGACCTTTGGTTACACAAATTAACTTGACGACAATTCCAGAGATTCTCCGACAAATGAGAGTGTTTCAGTTCGGATGAACGAAGCAGATGGTAAAAAATTTACTGATGTATATAATTTAGATATATGAGCAAGTAGGAAAAAAAATTTCTGCCTCTCTTCAAAAATGATTATGAATTTTGAATGTTAAAGAAAGATATTTATCAATACTAACAGAAAATTTCTGTCCTTATTGAAGCATATTCCATTTGAATTTTAATGGATCAATAGTAATTTTTACATTTATGGGGATCCTGAGATTTGGTGAGGGGGCATTGACAATTTTTTGGAAGTAATTGACATTAGAATGATCAGTGTAGAGGGAGAAATCGAAGTAGTTAGTGTCGTGAGTACAGTTGAGAAATAGTGATTCTGTAGGTTAATGGAACATGTCTAGGTGATATACCTGTCTTTGTTAAGAAATTGGAAGAAATTTTCGGTATAATATATAAAAATTTGTTAACTTCAATATAGTTGTAAGTGATGATTTCAATATATACCTTCAATTGAAAAGTCATGAAAAAATTTCTTCATAGATGTCATAACGGGAATTGGATTGTCAGAAACAATTTCTGATACAACAAGGATCACTGTAAAGTTTCAGACCCTGTTAGATAATATCTTTACTAATTTTGAGAACTTTAGCTCACACTCTGTAATGGTGTCTACGTTGTCTTGTCATTATGATCAATATGTAGAAATAAGAGGCAGGATTTTACAGAAGGGTAACAATGTAAAGCGGTTGATTTTTCGAGGTGAAGTTTGAACAGTTTTTTAAAATCATAGGGGTAAGATAAACAGTAATCTCTATTCTATAACAACTGCAAAAGACAAAACTAAGGCTAAATCGATAATGATGAAGGACGTAATTGATAAAGGAACTTCGGAGGAGGTCCAGAAAAGAATTGCAAGAATTTGTTGAATGAAGCAAATGAATACTTTGTAAACGCCCCCTACAGTGCTCATTTCAGCAAAGATGAACAAAAAAGGCAAACCAATAGCAAGGTTTGTAGGTTCAGCTTATTTCTTTGATCAGTTATTGCATAGGGTATCATTCAGGATATAAAAAAGCTATAACGAGATATACTCATCACATTTGAAAAGAATTGCATGGATTGTTGCTTTCCGCTTGAGCCATATTATAAATCAGTGGGGGATACCCAAAAAAATTGAAGGAAGCATGCAATCGCATCGTCCACAAAAAAGATTCTAAAAGCATATTCAACACTCTTCTCTGTAATATTGAACAATTCTTGAAAAAATGATATTTGATCAAATAAAACCATTTCTAGGCATTCACGACATAATCTCAAGGAATCAGCATTAATTCAGAAGGAGAGGTCAACAACCACTCTTATCTATTAGGCCTTCAAAGGAACTCTAGAGTCAATTAATGATGAAGTCACAGCTGTATTATGTCTGGACCTCCAATGGTATTCAATAGAGTTAGCCAACTGACTCTTTCACGCAAGCTGAAGTCACATGGAGTCAGAGGAATGACACTTAAACTTTACACATCATACTCAACAAATATGATTAATGGAGTAACTGATTATGATGAAAAAGAAAAGAGTGTCATATCTGACTGGGTGTGTGTGAGGGAAATGGTGCCTTAGAGTTCGATTCTCAGGCACCTCTTCTTCACACCATTAACACAAATCACCTTGTTAAAATGGTGGAAAATGAGGTTATGCTGTACACTGATAATACAGCCCTAATTTGAGCTGCGAACAAGAGTGCAAATTGATTCAGAAGGATGACTTGATGGTGTTGCAGAGATGGTTTATCGAGAGCGGCTACCTTTGAATATCACAAAAACGACGCTGCACCCATTTACTATAAGGAATGAGATCAAATTCATTATTGAGCAAGAGGATGGAGCAGTGAACTCAGTTGAAAGCTTGCCGTTCTTAGGAGTGAGCTTTGACCGGAGCTTGCATTATACAGGGATATCCACCGGGACCGTCCGTTAAAAACTTTTTTAAGTTCCAATTACAATATCAAGCTGAAATTTTATACGCGGCCATAACTAGCGATTTCCAATTGGAGTGAAATATTTTCGAAGTGATATCATTCCCGGTTATACCGGAAGTGGGTCATCACTTTGTTATTTCAAATGGCAATCTACCTTTTTTATTATACATCTAAAACCGACATTTCAGCAAGACATAAAATACCCAAGTTGTTGGCACTTATCCGTCAAAACTTTCGACAGATTTAATTATTTTTGTTATAAACTCGATTTTTGAGGAGCATTTAAAAAAATTGTAGCTCGTAGATCTTTTGCACTACAGACATAATTTTTACTTGGGTAGATAGAAGAAGGATCAAGGAATTTTTTGAGCAATCTACACATGTCAAATGTTTATTGCGTCGTTTTGTATGATTTTTTCAATTTGGCCTTTTTCAAACAGCAATAACTCTATTTTTTCAAATTGCACGTGCCAATTCATCACCATCAGATGAAGCGTCAAGTTTCAGATGGAATTGTATAAGCATGTATATACCCATCTCTTATAGTTCCGAAATAATTAAGAATATATGAATTTTGATGATTTTGCAAGAATTAACAGAGAATGCTTTGAAATATTTGAATCAAGTAGCTGAACTGGCTACGCTCACCTGACAGGTGCCTAAAATTAATGTACTTGTCACGTCGTTCATTCGAATTTGATATTTCAACAAGAATTGTCGTTATTTCAGATTGAAAATATCCAAAAATACAACAGATTTGGAATGAAACCATTGGTTATTCAAACGAAAATATATTTAATCTTTTTTAATTCATTTTAAAATGTCAAAAAGTGGTGAGTAGAAATTGCAGGCGATTCAATAAACAATTTTCAAATTTACCGTCTATGAGTAAATTAAAATTTCGAAGCATCAGAAGCAATTTTCTACAATTCGGATAAATAAAAATTGTAGAAACTAAGCGAAAACCAATCATCGAAGATAATTACATTAATACGAATGAATGATAGCAAACATCATTGGAGAAAACTAATTTACTATCTGAATAAATGTTCAATATGGGCCCCATTTTGCTGGATACACTCGTCAGCTCGTATACGAATATGATGAGTTGCCCTCCTAGTTTCCTCAGGATCAATATTACGAAAAGTATTATGAATGCGCTCTAGTAACTCTTCTTTACTTCTTACAGAAATAACATACACTTCACTCTTGATTTTGCCCCATAATTAAAAATCAAGGGGCGTCAGGTCCGGAGAACGCGGAGGCCATAAATTTGGTTCTTGATTACCCTACAATCTATCCTCGAACATTTCTGCTAGCTGCCGATCTACAGCTCGTGTTTTATGTGCTGGTGCATCATCCATTTGTTAATAGCAATCCTCAGAATGTTAAGGGTAATCCATCTAAAAATTTGCCAATGTTCCTCTTAAAATTTCCAGGTATCTTTGTCCATTAAGATTTTTCTCATAAATATGATAAGCCATCAAATCATTCATTGAAATTGCAAAACTTTCACGCTGAATTTATTTTGGAAATCAATAACCCCAATGAGAAGTGGTTATTCTACTTTCATTGATTGGCTTCATCAGACCATATAATTTTTGCAGAATTGTCTCATCTTCTTGAAGCCAAATTAATAAATTTTCACAGAAATTTAGCCGCTTGGGAAGGTCAGTTGGTTTCAATTTTTGTAGTCTGATAAAAGAATACGGGTGCATGTTATGTTTCTTAAGGATCCTTTGAATGGAAGTATAACTCAATCCAATATCCATTGATGCTGACTTAATGGACGCATGTGGATTGGCACGAAAATTCGCTATCGTATTATTTGATTGTCGTCGTCCTCGAGAAGTGGTTTCTTCTAGTTTCTATGTATTTTGGTCCTCCAAATTGCAGAAAATTGCTTCTAATCCTTCGAAATTTTGTTTTACTCATAGGCGCCAAATTTGGAAATTGGTTATTGAATTGCCTGCAAGTTCTATCCACCACTTTTTGACATTCGCCATGAATTAAAAAGTGATTAAACATATCTTCGTTTGAATAATCAGCCGTTTTATTATCAATCTGATGTTTTCAAAATTTTCAATCCAAGTTACCAACAACTCTTGTTGAAATATCAAATTCGAATGAACGAAGTGAGAAGTACATTAATTTTAGGCACCTGTCAGGTGAGCGTAGCCAGTTCAGCTACTTGATTCAAATATTTCAAAGCATTCTGTTAGTTCTTCATCAAAATTCAATATATTCCTAAATTATTTCGGAACAGTAAGAGATGGATATAGTTCATGCTGATACAATTCCATCTGAAATTTGACGCTTCATCTGATGGCAATATAAAAATTGGCACGTGCCATTTGAAAAAATTGAGTTATTGCTGTTTGAAAACGCCAAATTGAAAAAATCATTCAAAATAACGCAATGAATATTTGACATGTGTAGACTGCTTAAAAATTCCTTGATCCTTTTCTATCCACCCAAGCAAAAATTGTGTCTGTAGCGCAAAAGATCTACGAGCTGCAATTTTTAAATGTTCCTCAAAATCGAGTTTATAACAAAATAATTAAATCTGTCAAAAGTTTTGACAGATAAGTGACAACAACTTGGGTATTTTATGCCTTGCTCAAATGTCGGTTCTAGATGTGTAATAAAAAGGTAAATTGCTATCTGAAATAACAAAGTGATGACCCACTTCCGGTATAACCGGAAATGGTATGACTTCGAAAATATTTCACTTCAATTGGAAATTGGAAGATATGGCCGCGTATAAAATTTCAGCTTGATATTGTAATTGGAACTCAAAAAGTTTTCAACGGACGGTCCCGGTGGATATCCCTGTATATTCGTTTGAAAAGAAAGGATTTACAAAAATTCGAATAATTGTATTTACAAGGAATGCTTATATCTATAATTTTGGGTTGTGTTAGAAGAACACAATCGTAAAAAACAAGCGAATAAATAGAATACCAGCGGAAATAACGAACCATGCCTGTTCCTTAATCTGGCATCTTAACTCGCATCATGCCTGCTACGATTGCACCTAAAGTGTGAGCATTGGAAAATTTATATTTAACAACTTGGCGGTGAAGTTTCATGATATTACTACGTCATCCGGAATATTACTGATTCAGTAGATGTCCCTTCAGCATTGACAGCATATAATGCATTTTTTCATTCAAGGCGAAGATATGGTATTATTTTGTGGAGAAACTCTGTAGATGTGAACAGGATATTCGTTCTGCGTAAAAGATATTTGAAACATGATTAAAATAAAAAAATTTAAGTATCTATTATACTATCACATGAGACGTATTGAAGAGCAGGATTGCAATTTCGGTCTTTCGATCATCTTCAGCTGACAACACGTATTGAACTAAAACTAGAAATACATACATATATAAACAGATAGAAAATAATAAGAATGCGAACAAGAGGTAATAAACTGATTATGATAGGAGCAGAATTGAAGATTTTAAATAGGGACGAATATTTGAATTGTGGAGGCCGTTACTTGATGTAGATCCATGATATAAATGAGATAAATTAGATATAATTAGATACAAACATTCGGACAAGCTTTTGAATGAACAGGTAGATTTGAATTACTCACCCTACTTAACTTGTTCAATTAGTTTTTATTACCTTTCATACTAACTGTACAATGGCTCGGTGTGGATTTTCCTGTTATTCATCCAACTTGTTCTACGATTTGTTTATAATACCATACTCTTCATTCTATTTTTCATTCTTGATAAAGCTGCTGTGTCAGCGAAACGTCGTCGAATTTTTTCAAATAAAGTGTAGATCAAAGTTAAACCTTGTGTTTTTATCTCATTTATAGGGACGAATATGCCTGGCCATACTGGCAGTTCCGAAGAATATCTCTATGGGGGTTTGTTGCAGTTTGAAAATTACGATGGATTCCAAGAAATCTAACTTTCCTCCCTATGGGTGATCTATGGGTGAAAATGATGGCCAATTTCCATACAATGTGAGGTAAAAGTAGATTTGTCTGTTCTTCACTTATTATAATCTGATTGATGCTCTTTATATCACGTTTTGAATGAACGACCAGTTCGTCCTATATAGACGCCTCCACAATCCATACAGGACAAATTATAAACTCCAGTATTGCCAAATTTGTCAGTTTTATATTTACTATTAAAAATTCCTGGAAGTTTTTCATGTGGATTCCCAAAGCTACTTTTTTATTCTGTTTTGAAATGACATTTGAAATCTTTTCGCTGATAGGGCCAAAATAAGTGAATGAAATATATTTATCTGTATTAGTTGATTCCATATGTGGGTAAATATTATTATATGCTAGTTTTGTTTGTTTTTCGGATCATTCCGTTTATTATATTTGAGGGACAACCATAATAGTTGATACTTCCCTAGATATATTTTCTTTGGATAATGGCAGAGAAAGTCCTATGAATCGTTGAATTAAACGCAGTAAATTTATGAGATTTTGGGTGTGTTGAGCCATAAGGGATGGAAATATTGGTAAAGGTGGGTACTCTATATATCAAACTTAGTGTGTTATTTATATGGGTGATTGTTAGGTCTAAAAAGTGAATCTGATTATCGAGTTCCTCTCCATTTTGAATTTAATTTTGGGATGAATGCTATTAAGTTAAAATTAAACTAGTTGTCTAGCGTAAAGGGTAGTGGATCTCGACGGCATCTCAACCAGATATCCGTGAGTTTCAACTCTTCATCGAGAAGGACCAAAGACGAAAAAATTGCAGCCAATTCATCAACCGGAGAATGAAGATAACGAAAATCTTGTAAGTTACTCATTGTTCCTTTTATGTCAGACTCCTCGAATTCTCCTGATCCATATAGAGATACTTGTCCAGAAATCGAGTCAATTTTAATTCAATCAATTTCAAAATTATCTTTAATTTCAACAGAGCCGAATCAATCTAACAGATAATTCGAATTCTGAGAATATTTCTTTATTTAATCAAAATAAAACAGTTAATTTCAATAGTGAATATATCACAATGCCTAATCAAATACCAGTTTTTGATATGAAATTGCTACAAATCGTACCCGAATTTGATGGCAATCCGTGTAGGTTATTTCGTTACATTTCTACAGTAAACGAATTACTACAAGAATATTATAATGCGGCTGAACCAAATTGTTCACAAAATAAATTTCTTAAATTTGTATTTTATCAAAATTAACAGGACTGGCTGAAAGAAGTTGTTTCTTTGAGCGGCAGTAACGAGGGCCGACAATAAAAAATATTTTAATAACACATTTTGGTGACCAGCGAAATGAAAGTAGTTTAATTTCAGATCTTGGTTCGTTGCGTCAAGGCAACAACGAAAATTCATTATCATTTTATTCTCGAGTTATTTCAACCTCAATCTTCCATAATCATTTGAATATTCATGAAGATAATGAGGCAGTAAAAGCTTCAAAAATCGCTATATGATTCACATGCTCTTCATACTTTATTAGTGGGATTGAAAGAACCCCAAAGTTCCATGATCAGAGCAATGAAACCAAAAGATTTAGCGGAAGCGCAAACGTACATCATTGAAGATAATAACATACGTTATTTGCAAAAATCTTCTAATTCAGTGAAAAATCTTGCCCTCACCAAAATTTTCCAAATACTTTTTCACAAAAATTTTATCAGACAAATATTTCTAATTTACCAGCTCCAAGATTTTCACAAAATCATTTTCTGGCACCCAAGTTCAAACCAACCACGTCCAAGGTTTCCACGAACAGCCAAGTTTTCGGGAAGGTTCAAAACGTTTGGAAAAATCCGTCTAACGGACAGTCCTTCGAAACCAACCCCTATGAGCATTGTTCATACTAGGAATAGTTCTAGACCGACCCCATGAGTGTTGTTACTCAATCATTGAATGTACTGAGAAATTATCAAAACTATAAACCCAATAACTATTACAGAAATAATACCAATCACCCTATAAATTTCATTTCCGAAGAATTGAATAATGTTGATTATGATGAAGATCAATGCATGCTCAATTCTTCATATTATTGTGATGAATTCGACGAACAAAATTTCATTCAAAATAATGTTCAAATTTCTGAAGAAAATGCTGAAAATTTCGAAGACCAAAATTTTCAGGAGGTTTCATCGGAAACCAATACAACATAATTGACCTTAACACTATTTACGACAAAAGGGAACTTCCTTATATACAAATAGAAAATCCTCACTAAAACTTCTTTTGAGATACAGGGCCACAAAATCATTCTTGAACCCTGAAATTGCCGAAAGATATTTTCAATGACAAAATTTTCAAAGAACCATTCGTAGTTAAGTCTGTTTTCCAACAATCAAAACGAGATTTTTGTGTCGAGATTCCAGCATTTAAGGAATTCAGCACCTGTTCGAATCTCAAATTTCATCTGTTCAAATTTCATCAATATTTCGATGGATTAATAGGCCTAGATACACTCAAACAATTGAAAGCTCAAATAGATATTAAAAATTCAATTTTGTCAACAGCTACGGCACAAGTTCCTATTAGTATTACGAAAGCACAAGAAAAGTATTATTCTTTGCTGAAATCGATCCTTTACCTCAACAAAATGAAAATTCCTGTCAATTCAAATGATGGCGATGTACTTATATCACATCGAAAATAAATAATTGCATTCTTCAAGAAACTCTTACGACCTGTAAAAATGGATATGCCTGGGTAGAAATTCAAAACCCCAATGATTCTTCTTGTCAAATTCAACTTTACGACCCTTTATTACCAAATCTTTTTCCGCTCGACCACTATGAACTTTTCAATATGTATATAACCCCTGAAGAATCTGATTTAAAAACGACATATGTTCTCATATACGTACCGACCATTTGAATGACGAAGAAAAATTTCATATAGAAAATTGTGTAAGAAATATTCAGATATATTTCATATTGAAGGACG
Organism: Cryptolaemus montrouzieri; assembly: GCA_013387265.2. NCBI lineage: Eukaryota > Metazoa > Arthropoda > Insecta > Coleoptera > Coccinellidae > Cryptolaemus > Cryptolaemus montrouzieri. Next base: position 45,174,092 of record JABFTP020000185.1, on the reverse strand, counting down.
AAATTTAACTTCACTAATCAAATCAAACATAATATAAGAACTAGAGATGAAACACAGTATATATGAAATCCTATAAATATCCTTATATCTACAAGGACGAAGTTCGAAGACAAATTGATTCCATGCTGATACAGAACATCATTCGCCCAAGTAATTCCCCTTGGTCATCTCCGATTTGGGTAGTACCAAAGAAAGCAGATGCCAGCGGTAAGAGGAAATTTCGAATCGTGGTCGATTTTCGTAAAGTTAACGAAAAGACCATCGACGACAGATACCCTCTTCCAAACATTTCTGAGATTCTCGACAAACTAGGAAGATGTCGCTATTTTTCAACCTCGACTTGAGCTAGTGGATTCCACCAGATAGAAATGGCTTCTGAGGATATCCAGAAAACGGCATTTTCAGGATATAATGGGCATTACGAATATCTGAGAATGCCTTTTGGGTTGAAAAACGCCCAAGCACCCTGCAGAGAGTGATGGACGACGTGTTAAGAGGTTTACAAATGATATTTGTCTTGTATATATGGACGATATCATTGTCTATTCGACGTCATTACAAGAGCATATGGTAAATCTCAAAAGAGTATTTCAACGTCTTCGTGAAACAAATTTTAAAATCCAGCTCGATAAAACAGAATTTTTAAGGAAAGAGGTTGCATTTTTAGGCATATTGTCACTCCCGAAGGTGTCAAACCTAATCCTGATAAGATAAAGGCAATCATGGAATATCCGATTCCTAGAACAGTCAAAGAAATCAGAGGATTTATTGATTGTTAGGTTATTATCGCAAATTCATAAAAGACTTCGCAAAATAAACTAAACTGTTCACGCAATGTCTCAAAGCCAAAGCAAAAATCGTACACGATGATGCTTTCCTAAGAGCATTTGACTACTGCAGATCTCTTCTTTGTAATGCCCCTATATTACAAATTCCCAACTTCGAAATACCATTTATTCTTACTACTGATGCAAGTAACGTATCAGTTGCAGCTGTTTTATCGCAGGGACCCATTGGTAACGACTGGCCAATTGCATATGCTTCACGCACATTGAACGATAGTGAAAGAAATTACAGTACTATCGAAAAGAACTCTTAGGGATAATTCTATGGAACTAGCCATTTTCGACCATATCTATATGGGAGAAAATTCAAAATAGTGACCGATCATAAACCTCTTCAGTGGCTTATGTCTCTCAAAGAGGGCTGTAATCCTAGACTTACACGTTGGAGACTCAAACTAGAAGAGTATGATTATGAGATATGCTATAAAAAGGCAAGGCATAACTAACGCCGATGCTTTATCTAGGATTGAGATTCACCCTACAGAAGCAGATAATTCTTCATCAGACGATGATTTACCAATCTTTCAGTATATGAAACAGGTAAATCGATATGGAAACAGCTTCTACATGTCAAACAACATAAATGACATTCCAGATCCGGACGAAATCGAAGATCAGAACCCGGAAGAAGAAGAAAAATAACTGACGATGGACAAACCGTGCATACAAATGTTGAGGACCCTATTTTAGGAATAAGCCCAACGGAATCTCCAATTAATATCTTTCAGAATCAGTTGCACATAATTCCTTCACTGATTAACCGAAAAACAAAAAAATGTTTATGGATCGAAACAAAAGAATATTTGGAATAAAAGAACGATCTTACCCCCATCATTTCATTTTTAGAGACTTGGTGAACCGAAAAGACCTATATTTTATTTCGAAAGTAATGGCAACGATGAAACATATAAACAACTTTCAAATCTCATGAGACAAACATTCAAAAGTCTCGCCTTCAAGCTTTAAGTGCAATAAAAGGTTAGAAAATGAAGATCGACAAAAGGAATTGATTTGCTATAGTAATCACCGAGGTATAGTAGAAACTATTGAACAACTCAAACGAAAATATTATTGGCTTTATCAAATGATGTCAGATTTTACATAAATAACTGTGAAATTTGTCAGAGTAAAATATGATCGAAGACCACCTAAGATAGAATTTCAAATTACCCCATTGAAGTAGTACATGTTGATGTCTTTCATTTAAAAGTTTTGACAATTTTGGACAAATTTTCAAAATTCGGTCAAGCTTTCCATTAATAGGTGCTAACGCTCCTGCAATTGTACAAGCGTTAATATCCTTCATGTCATTTTATGGATTACTTTACAAATAGTCACTGACTCTGGCAGAATTCAACATCTGACAATCATGGATTTTGCCAATCTTCATAAAATCAAAATTCACATAACCACTTAAAAATTCAAATAGCAATTCACCTGTAGAACGTTTTCATCTGACCATTCTGGAACATTTGAGAGTATTGAAAATCGAAAACCAAATATTCCAGTTGCCGATTTAATGCCATATGCAATTTTTGGATACAACCATAGTATTCATTCTACAACACAACAAAAACTAATCGATATTATCAGCGGTCATCTAAACACCAAAGACCCTTCGAAATTGACGTAGACAAAGAAATTATGAACAATTACATGCAAAACCACAAAGAACGAACCCAACTAATTTATAACTCTATTCACGAAATTAGCGAGAGAAAGAAGGAAAAATATAGGTAAAGCAAACGAAGAGCGTGAAAACCAATTGATTACTATGAACAATCGACAGTTTTTCGAAAAACGTCAAAACTCGCGGTAACAAACTAAAAGCGCCCTTCATCAAAGAAAAGTTCAAGAAAATGAAGAACTAAAAATAAAACTGAACGCAGTACTTATCACAAAAACATTTTAAGAAACCGAGAGCTAAAAGACCTAAAATTTGTTGCAGGAACCTGATCCTGATGATGATCCACCGGTCCATTTTGGAACCGATCAAAATAGTGGATCTTAAACAAAACCCTGGTATCCTCCCCTTTCTTGTTGGCGAAACTAAAGTCAAAATCGGAACTCATAAATTCCTCCATTATGTCGATCTGTACCCATTGAAAACGAAATAAAAGTTCTAGTCAAACAATACAGAAATTTCAAATCTTCTCTTTCAAATCGATTTAATACATCCGAATACCCTACAGAAACTTTGGAACAACATATACAATATCAAATCAACTACATTTGGAATAAATTCAAATCTGTATATTCCTTCGAAGATAGAAAACGGAAGAAACGCGGATTAGTTAATGGTCTGGGCAATATTATTGCCATTTCAGGAAATTTAAGACGCCGATGATGCCGAGCGCTACGATAAAGCTATTGAAAAATTACAAGCTAATAAGGAACGGATAATCTCTACTGTCAATCACCAAATTTCACTAACTCACGAAATTTTGAGAATAATAATAAAACTCTTTCATTAATGCTGCATAACCAAAACATAATTTCTAGAAGAATTCAAGAGATCAAAATGATAACACCCAGTATTTTCTATTATAGACACTTTCGCTCAAATGAAATTTAACTTAGACACAATCGGATCTATTCTTGAAGATTTGGAAAATTCAATTATTCTAGCTAAATTAGGCTCTCTTCATCGTAGTATCTCAAAAAATCGAGGGCTCAATGGTGATCCCATCGATAGACCGTGATTCAACCATTACCATTTATATTCCATTCCATCCAAAAACTTTACAACTATAATTCCTAAAAATACCTACCTTACAATGGTTGTTCATAGAATTTGTTATTGAATTGTTCCTGACTGTAAATAATAAAAGTGAAGAAATCTTTGTTGTAGCCACACAACTTGATGAACTGCGAAAAACAGATCATAAAATCATTTTGTACAACCGGTACCTCTTATTAACGTGTGATTTCTTTGAGATATCTGAAACCAAGGAAGGCATTCGTCTCCTGGGATGTTGAAAAACATGTGACCATGGCCTTCTAGATCTCCAGACGTTTTTCTTTTGGGAATATCTCAAAAGTTTAGTTTAAAGCACTCCAGTGAACAGTCGTGTGAAAAAACCAAGGAAGGCATTGTGAAATCGAATAATAATCTCTTGAGACACGATAAGAAATACCCCAGATAAGAATATTTCAAAAATGCGTGCTGAAATGCGAAGAAGGACAGGGCCTGTATTTTTGCAGGTGGAGGACACTTCCAGCAATTTATTTAGTTTTAATTGTTCTTTCTTTTGGTTTGATTTTGAATAAGTATAAGTTGTGTTTCAGAAGGCGAGCTATCAAAATAAAAGCAAATTTTGGGCATACGTATCGAGTATTTCTATTATAATCTTTTCATTTAGCGAATATCATACAATTCAAATAATTCAAATTCAATAAATTTTTACTCTAAAACGGTTGAAGAATGAATTACAAGTGCTGCTGATCAGTCCCGTTCTGCAAAAAAAGTTTGAAAGGGCAAAAGGACACATGGTCTCGGAGAAGAAAACACCTTGTGAATATCAGTTGAAATCTAGGACGTGTAATGATGAAGGCTGTAAGAAAAAGCTTGCATTGCAAATTTGGGCTGAATATTTCCAAAACTGCAGGTGTTTTGAAGAAAAAATCAATTTTCCTGAAAATTTGAACCCTGTAGCTCTGTAACGAAGCTTTTGCGGACCTATGTTTATATGAATTTTTTCTTAAAATTGCACGTAGATTTATCCCCTCAAGTTGTGACATACTATAATGTAACACCCTGTATATTAATATCCTAATACCTCATCTTAATTGTCAAGTTCCTTACTATGAGGTATATTATCATTTTTTTGTAACTCATTCTCATATGATCAACACCAAAAATATATATTACGAAATAAATGCAATCTATCTATCTATCTATGTTATTCGATTCACCACAATAAATATGTTCTCTCAATATAAACAGGATTTTTGCAAAATAAAAGCAAGAAAGTTTTCTCCCAATATTTAACATTGCACGCAATAAGTTAAGGATATTGAGATATTTTTCGAAAAGAAGTGATCATTGCCAAATTTTGTTGTTGTTCTATTGTCTGAATCAATTCATTGCTATAGGAATTTTCTGTCAGCATTTGGTTAATAATTTAATGAAGTGAGTTGTTCCATCAAGATGTTCAACCCCAAAACCCCAACACATTGATCTACCTTCCTGCCTTACAATTTCTATCATGCTGGAGACGGTTTATGCTTCCATGCTCAAATTCATCTCGAATCCGGATTAAAACTGTTTCGTTACTCGATGTTGAAGAAAATTGTGATCCTTCTTTCTTGATCCCAATTTGCGTATTCTTGGCACTCAGCAAAATGAGCAACGCGATCCCTGAGTGCCAGTTGAGGCAGTCGAGAGACGACTCTTTGGAAAGAAATTATATACTAAAAACAATTCTTATACCCATCAGTTGTTATAGTGGTACGACCTCTCTGGACCTTCTTACCAACACCGATTAATAATATTTGGGCTCATTCTAGAACTCTGGATACCCTCCGCTGTGAGCTCTCAGTTAGGAAGTATACCAATGCCGCTCAGCATCTCTTCTCTGTCTAAATTTACAATAGCCTTTCTGAACTAATAAGCTTTCTTTCTGTTTGCAACGAAAAGGAAGACAAAACAAAACGCTGATATTTCTTCATGAAAAACTCTTGGATTAGATGTTACATTTGACATGACTTGATTATGAATTGTTGCGATATTTTGTCAATCAAAAACTATCTTGAACTGTTCACGAAGATACTGGACTTTTAGATTGAATAACGAATCCATTACTCGATATCAACGAATTGCACAGATGATATTGAAAAGTGATATTGTCCTAAAATATTTCAGATCGTAGCACAAGAGTTTACAAAATGAGGCATTTGAGACTGGTCCACAAGATAACTATATTTTTGTAGCAGAAGTGTAGGTAATAGCTACAGTCGTAACTTTCAGAAATATTTTGGAATGTCAAAATGGAACAACAGTCTCAACAATCATACTAATTGCAGCAGCAGTTTCATGAAGTAGTATTTCATAATTTCATTCCTTTGTCTGCTTTTCACAGCGGGTATTCTACCAACAAATGAAAGTGCATTCATGGACAATACGGTCATTATGGCAAAATATGCATCTCTTTCCAAATTACACACAGCACTGAAAAAGATGCATTAAAGACTAAAAAATACAGCCTAACAGTTAATGCCCTAGTATTTACAAATCTATGTAATAGAACTTGAAAATTGACTTCAATTTCAATTCTCAGGAATTAACGATATTTTGATCAGTATAAGGCTAAATCAATGAAAGAAATAAATTAGTTTGTTGTAATTAAGATTGTGTTAAACTACAGCTGTTCCAATAACTTAGCACTTCAAATATTTAAAACTATGAAACTCAACAATTAATTGAAAATCTATACTTGTTGACACTGTTCCTGAGTTTTATATAGTTTTGAGCCAATATCAGTTATAAAAGGACTTTCAAACTAGAATTCTGAAATAAATTTTTCCTTCCTGGGTGCGAAATACCATCTCAACGTCAGTTACATTGTGAACTTTTAACAATGTGACAATTTCTGAATATAGAGCAGATCATGAAAGTCATTATTGCTTCTGCAATATTTTCTGAGTTTCATGCATATCATGCATATCCTAATGTGTTATTGAAACTCAAAAGCATCTTTAGGAAATAGACGAATAGCAGCGATACTATTCTTTAACAGAAAGAGGCTATACCCATATTGGTCAAATAATGTTTGTTTTTTTTCGTCAAAATTGGATGAGATTTTTATATTTGAGAAGGGATAAGGAAATATCTTTTATGAGGTAGAATTAAAATTTATTCAGCAGATCATAGGGTGTTGCTGATTGGCAGATTATACAGAAAGACATCAAAACGAGCGAAGAATATCAGAATACTTTTCCCAATCGACTATTTTTTTAACGCAATATTCATCCACATATAACGCTTTTTAGGTACCGTGACAATTTCGTATCAAAAGGTAATAACTGTTTTGAATATCTTCTAAGGAATCTGAAATATAAGAACACAATCGAGATTATTCAACAATTTCAACTTTCCAACAATCTGAAAAGCTGATTGAATTATAGAAATAAAAATATCTGATTTTTATACGGTCACTAGAAATATTGTGTAGTAACTAATTAGACAACAGTTTATGACAAAGATGTTGAATAGATGCTGACTTGGTTTCATATGACAACTTCAGTTTCTGTTGTGGTAGAAAGTTTGATTTACGAAACTGTTATTCCATTTTTGTTTTAATTTGGGTCTCACCTCTATTTCTAGGATACATTACCACAACAAATGTTTCTATCGGTTATGTGGTATGTATTTCCTCTCATCCTTTGTTGATAAGTTCACCATTTCTTGTATATTTATTTATAATTAGAAGAAAAGCCATACCAGATTATGTACGATTGTCATAAACAATTTACGACCAGTTTTTGAATAGGTGCTTCCATAGAAAGTAAATAAAATAATTCACTTATATCATACAAAATTTTTCTGTGAAGCATTGACTTGCGAAAAATTATTTTCGAATTATTTTATTTTTGCTGGGAACCCATTTTTTTGTTTTTGAAAGAAACGGTTCATTTTGTTTGTGTAGTATAATTGATAACCTTTTTTCATCCTATATTTTCAATAGAAAACCATTTTTCTAAAGGATCTCTTTATGCAGTAAATGATTCTTTTGCGTAGTACTATTGCTTTACTTTCTTCAGGTGAAATAAGAAATACGAAGTAAACATAGATACCCAAAATAAGATTTTGCAGTAAGGTAAACCATTGAGTAGCACGAATGGTGATCTAAGTCCAAAAAGTATTTGAACAACAAATTTGCTACAGTATTTTCGATGAATGTATGTATATAAAAATCGAAAATCCCAACGAAGCGTTCTTTTCGAGACAAATCAGAACTTCTGCTTGGATGATTGTTGATGGGAATATTTAGGTATCCCAATTCTCATCACGTTTCTGCATTGGCAAATTAAAGTGTCAATTCACCCCAAATGCTCGTTGATATTTGCAAGTATTACCATTTTAGTGACAAGCGACTGAACTAGCAGTGTTACGTTAACTTAAACATTAATCATCATTGTTCGTTTTGTTAAAAGTATACCACATAAATACTAGTTTAGAACTAAAATAGTTTCTATTATAACGTTGCATAATATGTTATCAAAATAATCATGAATATATCGTAAAGAAACATGAGTTTGCCAGATGAAAAAAATTAAGACTGAACCTTCGAAAAAGAAACTGAAACTTTGCGATGTTGCAAAATTTTCTTCGAATTAAGGTTGAACACTACTACTAAATTGAAAAGCTTTTTGTGTCCGCTAGAAGTACTTTGGAATGTTGTTGATCGACTGGCGATAGTTCATTATCTTTAAGGGTTGTAATTTCCAAATATGGTTAAGTTTTTATAGTTACTGAAAATTCACACTTCTAGCTTAGTTCAGAAGGAAGTTACATAGGGGTCGAAAAATGCCGCGAATTGCTTCGCCAAAAGGATACTACAGTTGTGTTTTCCACTCGACTTGACAGAAAGAGAAATCCACAAAGTGGAGAAGATGTGGAAAGCTTGAACTTTATTTAAAAAAATTTAATAGTTAAAAATGAAGAAATGTTAGGTTAACAATTTTGTTGCCACGTAGTCAACACAGTAGACACAATTTCATGAAGGTGGTTTTTCTCATAAATTCACTAATAGACATTCACTATTTATGAAAAAGTGAATAGATACTTTTTACTTTTCAATAGAATATAGAAACATGGAATTTGACAAATAATCATCGACAGAGGGGAAAGCGTCATTTTCACACACGCTTTGTTTGAATCTTGTTTGAATGATCGTTCATTAGTCTTCGGGTAAGACCACTCGAATCTTGACCTATTTTACTGAATACAACTAGTTGTAGACACTTTAATAAAGGATGTTGAACATATAATTGCTTTTCCCCGATAATTTCAGCAGGCAGTTGGTAAAACTGAGAATGAAGTTTTCATTCATTTACTTATTAAGACAAGTAATATCTCGAACAGGTTAGTCACATCTTGGGTATGTATACTTGTAACTCATTTAACTTTTGAACAAGTGGTGGTTTCCTTAATAGTTAAATAGTTTCATATAAGTTCAGTTGAACATTTGATCGTGAATGTAGGTCAAATATCTCAACAGCTATTTAACGTGAAGCTACTGGAAATCTGAAGAGAATCTTGTATAGAATTCCACGAAATAATATCAGCACTAGGCACGCGATAACGCAAAAACCTTTATATCTCATGTTTCATTTCAGAGAGAAAATTATGTTTCCTTTATACCAAACACATTTTGTTTTCAGGTGCCGAGTTCTCACAGCATCCTCATTCTCTCCCGATATTCAAATCTGAAAATAGGAAAGTATGACGATAGTCCTGAGGCATTGGAGAATGATTTACATATTACATTCACGGCTCAGAGAACTGGGCTGAGCTTGATCTGAATAAAACGCCTACTTACACATTTTCAAGGCGTTGTGGAAAGCCAGTCCATTAATTTGTCCCTTAGAGGAAATAAAGTTTGGCAATCAAACTTTATAGGCTTCCAGGGAACAATGTGGAAGCAAATTCGTTTCGACCAGTTAGTTTTGCTGCAGTTTGCAGGAGTTACGCGTTGCATGAACGAATTGGAAATGATGAAATATTTACATTTATGCATGGCGAAACACAAGAAAAACCTGAAAAAACTGTTGGATTTAATTATAGAAATTTTTTGAGAGACAACTAGTTGAATTGAAAGAGAAAATCAATTATGTGAACACTTTAAAAGAGACGAAGCTATTTTTTGGAATTAGACATTATTATTCGGTAGTAAACATGAATTTTACTCCTTTCTTACTGCCAACAGTTAAATTAAATCAATACATTTTCAGTTTTGGAGTCTCGTTCATCGCCGAATAGTATGAAAACCTAGTATAAAGTGTCATAAGATATTTATTGGGGTATCTGTTGAAAACCACCTTCTTTTGTGAAAATTAAGTCTTTATTTCAAGAAAATGAATATATATTCCATCAATCAGAGTATTAACCATAATTTTTCTCATTATTTTGGGAGGAAAAAAATACATCGATGATTAATTGACTCATATTTAGATTCAATCAATTCGATGACCCATTTGTCGACATTTTCAAAAGAATTGAATTGCTGCTCCGAAAGCTCACGAGCCATTGACCGAAACAAATAGTATTCTGATGGAGCACAGTCTGGTGAGTACACCGAATGTAGTAGAAGGTCCGATCGAAGTACTTCACGTGTTCCTTGACGGCCTTTGTGACATGCGGACGAGCGTTATCATGGAAATGGATGACTTTATGCTGGGGCTTGTTTCGTATTCTGGTCGCTTCTGGTGCAGTTCTCGACTTAATCGGATCATTTATTATTGTTATTATTATTAAGTTTCATGAAGAGTTGAGATTTTGAAATCTATAAACTCAAATAATACACTAAATATTCAGTGACAAAAATAAAAGTGAAATGACAAAATGAGAATCAATACTTAAAGATAACTAAAAACTGAAAGCTAAAGAAAATAATCTGAAATAATTATTGGCCGATTTGAAATAAACTAAGCAACTCTATTATTAATGAACCAATTGTCCAAAGAATTCTTAAAGGCATTCACTGATGCAGAACTAACTACACTATTCGTTAGACGGTTCCAAACACTGAAGGTCCTATTCGAAATGAAGTGCTCGTGAGATGCCGTACGGAACCGTTCACGTACTAACTTAAATTGATGTCCACGTAAGTTATTCATATTAAGTTCGAAAAGATCACTTAAGTCACTGTTGAATAGGCCATGCATAATTTTGTAGACGACTATCAGATCTCCTCTTAGTCGCCTATGAACGAAAGTGGGAATCTTCATAATCGACAAGCGCTCCTCATAGCTTGGGCGTACGACACCATACGACATCCTAGTAGCCCTTCTCTGAATGGATTCTAAAAGCGTCAAGTCTTTAGTTAGCCGAGGATGCCATACTGAACCAGAGAACTCCAAAATTGGGCGGACGTAGGTCTTGTATAGTTTTGCAGTAGTAGAGGGATCACATCCATGAAAAGATCTTTGAAGTAAATAAAGTGTACTTTTGGCCTTATTAGAACAGTGCATTACATGATGGCTCAAGGATAAATATGCCGATACAATTACTCCAAGATCGTTGTGCATTTCTACACTTTCTACACTTTCTACACTTTCTATTTGGTGACCATTAACGAAATACACCAAATGAGGTTTATTTTTCCACAAGTGGAGAACCTTACACTTTTCGGTATTTAGTGGCAGGAGCCAGTCTTCGCACCAACGAGTAATAATGTTCAAGTCATTCTGTAGGGTGATGTGATGCAAGATGGGACAATTGAAAAGTTTTGTATCATCAGCATATGAGAAGCAGACAGATTTCAAAGGAGAAGACAAATTAGAAATATAGACCAGAAACAGTAGGGGCCCTGCACTGAGCCTTGGGGGACCCCACTTTCTACAGAAGCGAATACACCAACCTTAACTGAAAACTCTCTCCTGAAAGAAACCCTTTGATCCACAGTAGCAAATCTCCTCGAATACCAACATGCTGAAGTTTGTGGAGAAGTCTTAGAGGAACACAATCAAAGGCTCTAAAGAAGTCCAAATCGACTATGTTCACTGGATCACCTCTATCCAGAGACCTCGTCCACTGGTCAATACACTGAAGCAGACATGTCATGACAGACCTTCCTGGAATGAAGCCATGCTGCTCCGTGGGGATGATATTATACCTCATGAGAAACGGCAGCAAAGTGTTGACAACTATCCATTCCATAATTTTAACAGCAACAGAAGTTATTGAAATTGGTCTACAATTTTTTGAGGAGCATTTGTCGCCTTTTTCAAACACAGGAGTCACAGATGCCTTCGGCCAAACAGCTTGGCAGTGAATGCGTTTTAAGCGATGTTGACATTATCTGGGACAGTGGACCTATCAGCGAACTGCTACAAGATTTATATAATTTGACGGATATTCCATCTAGTCCAGGAGAAGAATTTGATTTCAGTCCCTTGATGGCCGCTTCCATGAGCTCTGGAGATATGGTTATAGTATTTTGATTTCTTCTGGTGGAGATCTTTGGCAGAGGGCCTGCAGGTTCTCTAGAAGGAGCTTTGGAGAAAGTATCAACGAAAATACTGGCAGATGTCTAATTATCAGTGGATAAATTCCCAACGTTGTCTCGAACTGAAGGAATAGATACTTTGTTGTTGAGAGTGCTACGAATGTACTTGAAAAATTTCTTTTTATCCTTACTGGAAGAGATCTCTTTCTCAAAATCCTTCTCAGCAAGGGATATACATACTGACAGACGGTTGGAAAATTGTCAATGATCTTGGAAATCAGTATCGCGTCTATTTCAGATATATCTTTGCCACAGAGACTTCTTATAGTGAATCATTCGGATGATGCCATCATCAATCCAGGGTTTGGTAGGACTCTGACGCATAAATTTTGAAGATATATTTTCGGCAACATGAAATTTGACAGTAGCACAAAATTTGTCCCACTTGTCATCGACATCGTCTGGATCCCACAGTTTCATAAAACTGCATCTTTATATTGAGAACTACTACATTTGATCTCGGTAGAAATCTCCTGTTACCTTGATTGAGAAGATCATGGTGAATGACTCCATTTTGATCCCATCAGATGCAGAGCATAGCCTTCTTTCCATGAATATTGCGCTTTGGAGTCGATGTTGATACTTGGCCAGCATTTTACAAATTGTTTTTCGTCTTTCGATATCTCTCGGCGTTGTGGAAAGCATATGGCACCCATTCTTTCTTTGTATACTTTACCGATTGCTCTCGAACGTTCAGAGATTCAGAAATCCGAGACTGAGCCACGACTAGTATTACTGCGAGCATTCTTAGAGTTTGACATGGTTCTCGGTCTATTGAAGCATGTAGTTCAGTATCTTCTAACTTTTTCTTCGCTCCTTAGTGTTTTTTGTCGATTTCACTGAAATCACCACATTTGAAAAGTCGAAACCATTCCTTACAAGTGAAGTCCGATGGAGCATGATCATCGTAGGCTTTAATTAACATTCTATGACATTCGGCGGCAATTTCCTTTAAATTAAAGCAGAACAATAACGCTTCGGGCCAATGATGCTTTGATGGCTCGAAATTAGACATTTTAATCACTCTAAAACACAATGAAACTGATGGAAGAGTAAATCTTTATGTATGTTATGTTATTGACAGATTTCAGTGTTACATTTCAAGCCTTATTTACATTGGTCATTAAGGCTCAGTCTTTAGTCTGAGACTTTTACCAATAACTGGAGGTTTTCAATAAATACACCTTATATGAGTATTCCGTTATTTGGAATTGGAAAAACCAGATATGATATTATTATTATTATATTAGTACTGTATTTGAAAACTATTCAAGGAGAGTTTTCATTTGGAGATATCGAAAATTTGGGATTTACATAGATCAATCTCGTTCATTATCTGAAAGTTTTCATCAAAAACCGAGTTAAAAATTTTCACAGATTTTTGATTATTGAGTTGTTCTACCTTTTGGGTTAGAATGTGTAGAACTTTGAATTGATCTTTTATTTTAATTTATTAAATATTTAATTTTCTCAATTTATTTATTGAGAAAAGAGTGATCATTCTGGATGCAGTGGTGTTGAAGTTGTTCTTGAATCATATTTATTTTGAAGGTATGATGCCCTTGATATATAATTTTGAAGGAATAATCAGTCGGACCTATATAGTTCAGTATCGACCAGATAACTTATAAACTGATTCAATTAAATTCTCTATAAGATTTTCAACATTAAATAAGAGTGAGGACAAATCATTATGAAATCTGAATGCGATTTAAGTTTTCAATTTGAAAGAGTCATTTGCGACATTTTCATTTATTTGTCTGAAATATGTTGACGAAAAGAATATTTCAGGTATGTAGGTACATAACTAGATAAATTGTGCTCATACCTAAATGTAATTGTTTTTGTTTCTCTATTTGGTTAATTGAATCACAATCAAAACCGTTGTTGAGAGCTATAGTGTTAATTGTTTCAAGATATTCAAATGATAAGCGGTAACGAAAATGGTTTGTGGATTATTGAACAGAAATTTTATGCGAATGTGGGTGGTTGGAATCTATATATCCGTAGTAAGTTTTCAAAAATGTTGAAGTTAATTTTGGTCTTCCAGTGGGAAATTGGCAAATCTAAAATGAGGATGAAGAAATGGTTTCTCCTCTTTCGAATTTAAATTTTCGGATCGATACTGTTTATGAATTTGAGAAAATGAACAAATTATCTATGTACACTGTTTAGGCAAATAAGTACAACATCGACGTATCGATACCATAAATAATTTTTACGATGCAAGTTACAATTTAGTACTTTGTCTCCTATGCTAGTTATGAACATGGGGCTTATTGGTGATACCACCGCAATGCCGCTTGGTTGTTCATAAACCTTTCATTATTCTGAAGATAACTAGACAGTATGCACAAAAGCGAGAGAATTCTGAATTTGCAATGTATCGAAGGGTTAAGCTATGATTGTTCTAAAATATCAAATGTTGAATTTATACTTTCATCTCTCGGAATCTTTGAAAATATGTTATATACATCCAAGCTTAGGAGGTACGCGTTATTCGATAAAGTGAAGTTCTCTAATCTTAGGATAAAATAAATTGAATCTATGACTGTATATAGAGTAGTGAATTTCGTCATTCTTTAGAATGTCATATTTCTTTGAAGTTAGAAGAAGAATTGAATATGATATTCAACGGAATGACAAACTTCACTTGTCTAACTAGAAAACAAAGTACTAAAACTTACCGATTGAAATTAATTTTTGGTATGGATAAGTAGATTATATACTAATTCGCCTAAACAGTATAACTAGTTAATTTGATAATTTTCTCAGATTCATAAACAGTATCCATCCGTGAATAAAATTTGGATTCGAGAAAAAGGAAAACCATCAAAGATCATTGTTAGATCTCCCACTCAAATTGCAAAATTAACTTAACGTCTTTAGAAAATCTACTAATACAGATATATGTATTCCAACCACCCATAGTCACATTAAATTTTGGCTTACAATTCAATAATCCACAGAGCATTTTCGTTTTTCCTATCATTAGAAAATCTTGAAGAAAGAATTGAAACTATAGCTCAAAACAACGGTTTTGATCGTGGCTAAATTGACAAAATGGTTAAATAAAAACATGTACATATAGCTATAAATATATCCGATTATAAGTACTAACAAATCCGAAATATTCACCTCTTCGACAAATTTTGGACAGATACGTGAGAATGTCGAAAATAACTTTTCCAAACTGAACACTAAAATCATATTCAGACCTCAAAAGGAATTGTAATCACTCTTATTTAAAGCAAAAATTCTATAGAGAACTCAAATAAATCTGGAGTTCATATGTTATCTGCAGACTACAATAATTTCCACATAGGTCAGAGTGATCGTTCCTTCAAAATTAGATATAAACATAAATTTCTTTGCTTAAAATTGAGAAGAATTAACACTAGCTATCCATTGCATCCAAAATAGACCCTATTTTTCTAGTATGGATAAATACAAAATTCTACACATTGACCTGATGGGGAGAAAACTCAATTACCTACAATTAGTGGAAATTTTAAGTCACTTTTTAATGTCAGCCTTCAGATAATGATCCATATAAATCACAAATTTAAGATATCTTCAAATACTAATTCCCTTGAATAATTGTTGAATACAGTCATAATATCTGGTTTATCCAAATTCAAGTAAAGTCCTATTCATATATATTTCATGTCACCTTGTACTTGGTTTTCATACTGTCGGACGACGAACGAGGGTATGAAGCAGCGGTAACAGTAATCTATTAATTTAATATATTTATTGGTAGTGAAATCATTGTGAAAAAATTCATTTTGAATATCCATATATCGCCTTTTGGACAATGAATATGGATAATTTGGTTTATGAAACGAATTCTTGCATCAATTCCTTATTTGATATTAGAAATGTAGCATCAGGTCTCTGAAGTTTTCTCATAAAAAAAATAAAATGTTACAAGTGGTCTGATACCTTCTAATGATCTCAGCGTTGAATTCGTTTATGTTTTTTTATTTCAAGGAAAACATTATGTGTCGTAGACAATTATGGGAAACGAATTCAAGTAGAGAAATTATTGTTGTACTACTTATGTTTAGTTTTAAGTTAGAACCATTCAAGAAGATTTTCTCCAGGAATCTAGAAAGTAGCCAAAGATTTTCAGTGATTGCATTATAATGAATGGTAGTGCAGTAGACTTCCATGATTACTACAATTGCCCCAGACCAGTTATTGAGACAGAAGATATTGTACCTCTACAGCATCTGAATTGGTTGATAGCCCTCTCGAGTACATTTTGTAGAAATCTCTAACTAAACTTGTAATCTTACATAAGAAGCTCAACTCCACTTAAGATAAATAGGGTACCTAGACAGAAAATCGGGAACTGTATCTGTAGGTTGGTGCCAAGAACACGAAAATTGGGATCTACAGGGATCGCTCACAGTTTCTTTCAGTGGTACTTCACGCTTTAGTTTCTATCCTGATTAGAGATGATTTGAATAGGTCGAGAAGTAAAAACTCGGACCTTCTCCAGCATTCTCCAAAATATTTGCACACAGATGGGCCGGATCAGTTTTGTTCTGGAACTCCAAATGTCTTTGAAAAACTGACGATATTTTCGATCAGAAAAACCTGAGAGGCAATTAGAACAGGAACTATTTCCCAGTAGTGTCTCTGAATTTAGTCATTCAATGAGATACGCATTTCGACCTCTACGTAAAGACGGCAGCACTCGTAAATAAAAGCATAAGAATTTTCATTATTTATCTGTTGGTAGTTACTCACTTGAATTTTAGCCATTTTGGGCAAGAAGTTGTTATGGAATAGTCGTCAGAGTGAGTTGATGTGAGTGTTATTTTGAAGATGGACAAAATCGAGTCCAAACTGTCATTAAATATTTGTTTTTGAGAAGTAAAACGCCTGTGCAAATCAAATTGGATTCTGTGTATGGGCACACTGTACGATCATTTACCCCAGTGAGATTTTGAACAGCTGAATTTAAACGTGGCAATAAGAAACTGAAAGACGATGCACGTTTGGAACGTCAGACTGCAATTAGCGATAATAACACCGGCAAAGTTCACCAAATGATGATAGACGATTGACGAATTGAAGTGAAAGAGATAGCAGAGGTTATGAACATGTCAGAAGAACGTGTTTGTCACATGTTAAATCAGAATTTACACATGAGAAAGCTGTCCGCACGTTGGATGCCGCGTTTGTTCACGTTAGACCAAAAGCGTGTTCGAATGAACATTTCCAACGCTCTGTAGGTGCAATTTGGTACAATATGTCCAAGTTTTGGCGCCAATCAATTCATTTCAATTAAACTTGGATACACCATACTGCGCCAGAAATAAAAATACAGTCCAAACATTAAACTGCGAAGAGAGAACCGGTTCCGAAAGAAGGAAACATCGTTCTTTCGGCTAGGAAAGTGATGGCGACTGTTGTTTGGAGTTATTTCAATCAATTATCCTGAAGAAAGAAACATATCACAGAACCATTCAACGCATCGTTATTTGACAAGCTAAAAGCAGAACTTGCGGATAAACGGCCACATTTACAGAAAAAGAAAATCCTGTTTCACCAAAACGAAGCACCGCCTCAAACTTCAGCAGTTTTTCATGGCGAAAATCCACGAATTACCGTTTGAACTACTCGGCCGTCCACCTTAATTACCAGATCTAGCCCCAAATGACTTGTTCCTGTTCCCACACCTAAAAATTGCACTCGGAAGACAAAGATTATCGTCGAATAATAGGGCATTCTTTACAGAGAAAAACGCCGAGTACTATTTGCACGGGTTACAGAGATGGGAACATCGCTACGAGAAGTGTGTAGAGTTACAAGGAGACTATGTTGACAAATTAGAAAAAATATTTAGAAAAATATGTCTCGTTTCTTTGTTAGGTCGGAAACTATGCTGATCACCCTCCTTATGCCTTTTTCCTCATCGTAAGACACTGGATTCACCAACTTATTGAAAAACTCAATGAAAAGAATAGTATAGAGAATTTCTTACCGAGTGGAATTTCATAAAAAAATGATTACTCTTTCTTTATTCGTCATATTTTCTTCTCCTTCAAATTTTACTGGCAATGCACGCCAACATATCGATTATCGAAACGCGAATCAATAAATTTCACTACAAAAAGGTTAAAGTTAAACAAATGAAAGGTCTCAAATATTGTTCGAATTGCACAACATTAGATCTCCTGCATATCTGATAAAGATAGAAACAGATTCGAAGATGGTAGTCAGCAAACAGATTCGTTTATCTCTACCCAGTTTTGGATAATCTATTCTGGAGTATTGTGATGTAGAAGCTCATCTTGTCGAAACAATATAATCATCTAGTTCGCCAGGGGGAATATTCATCTTCCGAAATTATCGATATATTTACTTCCAAAATTTGTACACGTTATTTATTGTTTTAGTTTGAAAGTAAAGCATTAGCATTGAATTCGTGCAACCACAGGCGTTCTACACGAAAAAGTATATGTACAGGGTGGGCAAATTTCCATGTATTTGTACGGCAGCTATGTGAAATATTGCAGATAGAGAAAAATGAACCCCCCTAGTTTAGTGTTGCCAAAATTTTGCTGATATCTCTTTCCGTTCTGGACTCTAGACAGATATCTCAATCATCATCAAAGTTACATAAAATTGAGTTTGACATTCTACAGGCACTTTTTTAAGTAGATTACAGTGCTGTGTGAAATAATTTTTTTTAAGTTTAGCGGTTTCGACATATGAAGCAGAACATCAACCATTGGAAATTTGAGCCCTATTGAGTGCAATAATTTTTTTCCTTTTCAAAAATATATAACACTTGTAATTAATTATTGCATTCAATACTTTTTTCCAGAGAAAAACCTGAAATTGCCACAATTCCATTCATTAGATGCGTGCCCATCAACGATTCATATTGTTCTATGACCGAAAACCACAGATTTTGAAGATCCTATCTAAGATCATGGTTATTTCTATGGTTTGATTCGATTTAGACAAACCTTCAATTTTGAATAGACAAATGCCCTCGGCATTCTGAAGGTGGATCAGTTTAATCCCTACAAAATGCGAGTCTACCAATTTTTGTAGCCAGGGATCCCCCTCGCCGACTAAATTTTTGCAATTGGTATCTAGAAAATGTCCAAGAACGCCCAGAATTTTTTAGAGAAGTCATATGGACAGATGAAGTCCGCATCACTAACGATAGGATATTCAATCGCCTTAATGAACATTTGTGGTCCGATGTAAACCCTCAACGCCATATTGATGTGCATCATCAAGGAAGATATGGTTTCAATGTGTGGTGTGCACTGAACGATAGTCGCGTTTTGGCGTTTGAAATTTTTGATGAATATTTGAATGGAGCACGTTATGAAGAAATCATCAACAAAAATATCATTGAAGGATTTCTCGATCAATTTTCGTTAGCATAAAGATCATATTTTTCTCAATACCATGGTGCCCCTACTCACCAAACAAGGGCCATCACTGATCTGTTGAATTTGAATTTTGGACACAATTTGATAGAGACTGAAGGTCCTGTGAGATGGCCACCTCGTTCCCTTGACTTGACGCCACTAGATTTTTTCTTTGGGGTCATGCTGAGGAATCACTCTACAAGGGGAACAGTAACAATTTAGAAGAGTTAAAACAGAATTTCAGGAAATGCTTTTCTTCTGTCAGCAATATTCATATTTACAATGCCTGCAGTAGTGTTTCTCGGCGATGCAATGTATGCATTGAAAACAATGGCAACACTTTTGAATATTTGCGATAAAGTAGTTTCCCACATTTGTATGGTAAGGACTTTTTGTTTCTGTTAACGATTTTCGTTTGTGTTTTTGGTTTTCGTTTGAGAAAAGTTTATGGTCATAGGTCTTATTTCCTTAATAATTTTTACTCGCATAACTTTCTAATCACTCTAATAGAATATTACTAAATCATATATATATATATATATATATATATATATATATATATATATATATATATATATATATATATATATATATATATATATATATATATATATATATATATATATATATATATATATATATATAGGAACACGCAATCCACGAGGTTTTCCTCATTTCCAATGAAACTGATCAAAAATATATAATTTTGATCAGTTTTCATACTCCCAGTCTGAATTAGAAATCATTCTTTTCATCTCATAATATGATAATAGCTTTCAGAACGAAGAACTCTCTAGGCTGTAAACCTGAAATTCATAAAGAAAATAAATAAAAAGTATTTATCTTGTGGAAGTTGTGATGAAATAATATTGATAGAACTTTCAATATTAGCATATCTGAACATAAACTTCGTTTTGACTATCAAAAATCAGATTCTCACTATCCAAATCACCTACTGGAAAAATAAAACATACTTTCAATAGTAATTTTGATATGAATGAAAATAAAAGATGGACTCTGAATCAAAGGAAAGCAAAGAAAATCAACAAACAGAAAAATTCCGGAAATATTCTTTATAGTCTATTAGACCCAAGGCACTTCATTCTTTAAAATGTATTACTTATATCAAGAATTCACAGTGTGTTGAAATGCGTCATAAGTTTGTCTATATATAGGAAAAATTAACCTGTTTGATGAACATAACGATCTTCGAATCTCCCTCCTCTCCTACCCAGAAATGTAGGAGTAATAATGGTAAGCAATCAGAACAATGATTGGGACATTTCATGTGTTTAATTCCTAATGTTAGTTATCTGAGGTTTATTCTATAAATTAAAGAATGGAATTTAAATGTTACCTCAGTTTTTGAAGTCAGGAAAATGTACAGGGTGGGTAAATTTCGATGAGTTTCTACGGCAGCTATGTGTCTCTATCTGCAAATTTCACATAGCTGCCGTACAAGATTCATACTTTTTATTTATTTTCTTTATGAATTTCAGGTTTACAGTTTTAATATCTGCCTAGAGAGTTATTCGTTCTGAAAGCTACTATCATATTATGAGATGAAAAGAATGATTTTTGATCAGTTTCTTTGGAAATAGGAAAAGTACCATAAAGATTGATATATTATATTTTTGATCAGTTTCTTTGGAAATAGGAAAACCTCGTGGATTGCTGTTCCTACGGAACTTCATTCTCTTGAATTTAATATCATTTCAGTGGCAAAAGACTGAATACCTTATTATTCGGTATCAATTTCAACTCTATACCTATGCGTGTTGCTGGGTAAAGAGTGATGAACAGTCGACAAGAGATCCTATAAGGGTTTCTTTTTTTCTAGGACTGCAGCTATCAGAAAATATTGTGAATGGAGGAAAATGATTAGGAACTCAATGTCCATTGAAAGAATTTACATGAAATGACTTAAATAGCTTAAGTAACTTCTGTGCTCTTATAATGATAATTCCAAAATTAAATCTTGCAATGACAATTCATAAAAATTATTTAATGCTTTCTCATCAAGTTACAACTGCAATGATATACTGTGTGACGAAACAAGTATCCGGAAATTTGAAACAAAACGCAAAGATCTTGATCTTCTTCAATATTTATTGAATCTCCCTCAAAATAAGCTCCATTTGAAGCGATACACATGAACCAACGTTTTTTCCAATCATCGAAACATTTTTATAGGCGCTCTCAGGGATGGCCTTCATCTCCTTCAGCGAATTTTCTCTTATGACGTCTATATAATCAAATATGGTCCCCCGGAGCAGCAATTTCAGTCTGTAGACAAGAAAAAGTAACATGGAGCTAGATCATGTGAACAAGACGGCCGCTCGATGGTATTTATCGAGTGTTTGGTCTTAAAGTCGTTAATAACCGGTAGATGGTGCGTTATCGTGGTGCAAAATCCACGAATTGATTTGCCACGAATACGGCTGTTTACGGCGAATATTTTCACGCAAACGTCCCAAAGCGATTAAATGGAAGTCCTTATTGACCGTTTGTCCTTGAGGAACAAATTCATAATAAACCACACAACGAATATCGAAGAAAACAATCAAGATCGTCTTGTTTTTCGAACAACTTTGACGAGGTTTTTTTGGTTTTGGCTAATTTTTTTCCACCCATTCCGATGATTGTTGGCTTGTTAGTGTGTCGTATTCATAGACTCATTTCTCGTCATCAGTTATGATCCGTCCCATGAACGTGTGATTAAAATTCGCACGATTCAGCATGTCTGCAGCTACCTGCATCCAGTACTGCATTTGAAGAAAATTCAGCTCTATCGGAACGAACCAAGCGGCGACGGTCCACTTGCCGAATTGGTTCACCATCTTTCTCAGAGAAACCAAATTTTAGGTTTCTTAATTAACCGAAATTTCCCAATTCAATAATGAAGAATATGCTGATTTACTGTTCGTCTATGGATATTGCGACGGAAATTCCCGAGCTGCGGTTAGAGAATACCAAAAAAGATTTCCAAACAGAACACTTCCTAGCCATGCGACTTTCAGTCAAACTTACCAGTTTTCGAGAACTCATAGGAAATATTGATAACGATGACCAGGTCATTAACAGAGCAATAGAGAACCTATCATCAGCACTCGAAGGATCGCAAATGAAATTGGCATGGTGCACATGAAAGTATGAAGAATTTTGCATAAAGAAAAACTACACCCCTATCATCTTCAACCTGCTCAACGTTTGGAACCCGGGGATGAAATTCTGCGATTGGACTTCTGCAATTATATTATCAACCATAGAAGATCCATCAGTAGAATATTTTTTACACACGAGTCAATGTTTAGAATAGATGGAATATACAATTTTCGTAATAGGCATTTATGGTCCTATGAAAATCCGAGGGCTATCTTGAAGAAAAGATCACAGTATAATTTTTCAGTCAATGTTTGGTGTGCACTTCACAATAACTGACTAATAGGACCTCATGTTTTCAATGAAACACTTAATGGGGAACGGTATCTCGAATTTTTCGGAAACGACTATCACAGACTAATGGCGGAAGTTGATATGAGGGGTCTTATATTCCACCATGATGGGGCAGGTCCTCATTACGCACCTCCAGTGAGGAATTATTTAAATCAACAGTACACCGATCGATGGATTGGCAGAGGAGGTCCCATCGCTTGGCCACCTACGTCACCGGATCTGAATCCGGTTGACTATTTCATCTGGGCCTTTCTATAATAAAGAGTACACCAGGAGGAAATTCACACAAAGGAAGAACTCTTAGAAAGAATCACAGAGAGTTGTGATTTCGTCAGAGGAAATTTTAAATTATTCAAAAGGCAACCAGGTATATTTTCAGACGTTCGGAAATATGTATTAATGAAGGTGGAAGCTGTTTTGAGAATGAAGAAGAAGAAGTGGGTGTCGAAAATTATTAGTTTTAGCGGTCAGTTTTCCTTTCCTTCTGTTATTGTGTTATTATTCTGAAATATTCACACACTAGTATTGTAATCAGTTGAAACGACATGTATTTTTATAGTTCTCATAATGTGTTACTATTCATTAATTTCCGTGTACAGCTATAATTAAAATAATTTTTCACTCGCTTACTTATACGTAGTCTGAATTTGAAAACAAACAATCAAACTGCACTACCTTTACCAGAGCTAAAATCGAATTAACACAAGTAATATTGGTAGTAGAAAGCTGAATGAATAATTTCATTTATTCATCAATATTCTCATCATTTTGATAGCAATTCTTCATTTAAGCAATAAAATATTCCACTGATAGTCCGGAACTGTATTGTGAGTCAACTGAGTTCTCAAATGATGCTACATTAAAAAACCAAAATGGACTAATAAACAGATCTCAACCACGTCTATTTCTTGTCGACAACAATTATTATTTCAGGTGAATTTTTCGTCATTCAGCAAAATCAAAAATTTATTTCAAGGCCATTTCAATCGTGCCAAAAGATTTTATTACATAGTTTCTACACACTGTTTGTGCGGTTCGTGCACCAGTTAACAAATCATTGACAAAAACATTATACAGGGTGTTGTATCTCTTCAAACATAATTTTGTACATTTATTCAGTCGGGTCCTGAAATTTGCAAAATGTATTGTACATCCTGCACATAGATCCTGCAAAGGTGATCAGTGGGTGCCGAATTTCTAAATGGTATTCGGTGCAACAGTTGCAGAGTTGTGAATTTTTGAATATTAAGCGGAATTTAGAAAATAGCCTGCATATCTGAAACGAAGCTCCTCAGGAGGTTAATAGGGGGGTGTTCCTAAATCACCTCACGTCACGTCTATCTTCCCTCAAGCCATGTAAAGCCTTATGTGATACACCCTGTATACATATATGAAGAACGAAAGTTTGCATTATAACTCCAAACAGTCAAAACAAAATAATTCCGCACCTACTTTGATTCTACGAGGACGGTAGAATGTCAAAACCATTTTGCATGACTTCAAAAGCAATCGAGATATTAGCACTCAACAGTTTTCGCAAATTTTCAGAATTTTCAACTCAAAAACAAAAGGAAACCTTGAATCTGTTTGCAGCAATGAATCCGACAAAAAGGAAACAGTGAAAGATGGATCTTTTTTCTGAAATTACATAGTAGTACTAAAATGTCGAAATTTATCCAACCTGTACAGAGAGAATTTGGAATGACTTAATACTCATTCAGCTTTCATGAAACGAAATCCAAATTATACCGACATTCTCTATGGCGCCATCACTTATATTCAGTTTCACCATACAAATAATGCACAATTAAGAAAATATCACATGCAGTTCTTTTTAATCACTCATGAAACAATAAAAACGAATTGAAATTTCAACAAGAATATTCACGGAATGATCAACAAGTCGATGACGTGTTACGTAAATAGAAGCTCCATTGAATTGGATAATTGGAAAGTTGGTGTCGTGAATTAAAATATCTCAGAATTAATTCCTTGAATAAAATGGAGCCAATCTGTCTGCACGTATTGACACATACCTATTTCCTATGTGACCTTCCGAAAAATCATTCGTTATTAAGTGGAGTGTTTGTGTTACAGATTATTAATTCCGATAATGGATTTGAGATAAATTTCTTACTGCTTTCAATCGTATCCTATTGCACCACATTCCAATAATAATTGATATGATATATGGCAACTAGAAACAACAATTAATAGTGGTATACTAAATCTTGAAAAAATGTTCTAGTTAAAAATTAATAAAAGAATTTATGGTTTTCATTTTGTAACAATATTAATTTTGCTTTGGACATACATATTGAATTGTGAAAGTAACTAATTCAATATTTTGATGTCATAACTGTTCATGAGGGAAAAAACCGCAGAAACAAGTTGGAATATTTTTATGCATAATATACCTAGTCTTCACTTTAACGCACCTGCTCGTGCAAGGTGAACTGTGCAAGGTGAACTATACCAGGTGTAACACTTGAACCTTCTATCTCAATTTATACTGAATCAAGAACGAGGTAATTTTTTCGAGGAACATTCCATCTCAGAAGACAAATGTAAGTAGTACCGAAGCGGGACAAACGAGTCTGTCTAGCCGATCAGTTGAAATGGTGATACCGCTCCTAAAAATATGTGTGATAACTCAATAGATCCGAAATGATGGCTAGAAAGTAGTGGCGAAGCGTATATTAGCAAAGAAAAAATTGTGCAGTTATAAATAACACAGGTCCAAATTCGATCTAAGCGGAAACACCGCACGTAATATATGGTACTAGGGGTTATTGGGAGCCCCATCACGTTAAACTCAAGGCCATTTCAAGATCTAGCATAGAAAAAACAGCCAAAAAAATCAGGAAAAATTCATGGTTATGTCAAGCTGGCATGTCCCTAAACCCGAGTAAATCGATTGCAGATAACTTCACTAGAAGATACAGGGTGGTGGAACTTAGAGGTCTAACTCTATTGAGAGAAAATTGTTCAGGCGGTGAAGTACTTGGGTGGTACTTTTGGTCTTGTCGCTCAGATTCGGGAGAACTTGCGGACTAGGCCCAAAAGGGGTCTTGAGGCTGTACACAGCGATTATGAGACGTAGGTTAACGTATCGTGCAGCTGTGTGGTAGACAAGATGAACACTTGAAACATCCAAGAGTGCTCTAGACCATCTGCAACGATCGATATCATTAGGATTCACGGGAGCGAGCAGAACTGTGAACAGGCGTTAGAAGTATTGACTGGTGTGCAGGCTTTGAACCTGAAAGTCAGGAGGGCGGCCTTCCTGTCAAACCTCAGGCAAGTAGCTGGAAAATGATCCGATCTTTGGAATGAGGAGATTGAGGCGGTCTGGGAGTGGATGTACGTACTCTAGAGTGCGACCGAATACCAATCATACCAATACCCTCTGACCCTAGGCAGGGATTCTAAGCTTCATACGGTCAAGGTAAAATTGTTCAAGTTAAAAAAAACCGTCTTAGCAGATAACGTTTTTATTTCATTTTATATCAACAACTTCATTTCTTGCTCGTCTTTCCAATGTTGTCTTGAATGAAAACACCTTGCATTCACCAGATACATTTAAGCTCACATATAAAGCATAAAAATTAGATAACAGCTACCCTGGAGCGTAGAGTAAAGAAGAGTTTACTCAGCTGTGAATAAGTATCCCCAAAAGTAATTATTCAGTTCTAGATCTGCAAAATTTATGATGATTTTTTCAGAAGTTTCTTCAACACTTGTCCCTCAAATAGCATTGATCTAGACCCTATAAAGCTTGGAAAAAAGCAGATTCCGATACTCGGACCTCAATATAATAGGCATGATTTTTCAAATTTCATACATGGGTTCTTGAGCACTTGCACTTCAAAAAAGTTTCAAATCACCTTGAAATAACCATGAAAAGACCTTTGAAATAGGTCGAGGGTTCAACCAATCAACGGATTCGAACTTGGGGACATAAAAAACATAACCATGAAATGTTTTGATGCTTTTTTTCATGCTTGACCTTGAAATGACTTTGAAATAGCCTTGAAATGACCTCTGAAATAGGTCGAGGGTTCAAACAAACAACGGAGTTGAAATCGAAGATGTAAAAAACATAACTATGAATTTTCCCAGATTTTTTGATGGTTTCTTCATGCTTGAGCTTGGAATGACCTTGAAATAACCTTGAAATGACCTCTAAAATAGGTCGAAGGATCGAACAAACTACAGATTTGAACTCGGAGATATAAAAACATAACCATGAATTTTTCCAGATTTTCTTGACGGTTTTTTCTATGCTTGATCTTAAAATGACCTTTAACTTGACGTGAAGGGGCTACTATACCCGCCCATCGTCATCACCGACCACAATAACCTCTAGTACCATATATCG
Source organism: Cryptolaemus montrouzieri (assembly GCA_013387265.2). Lineage (NCBI taxonomy): Eukaryota > Metazoa > Arthropoda > Insecta > Coleoptera > Coccinellidae > Cryptolaemus > Cryptolaemus montrouzieri. The sequence goes on along the minus strand of JABFTP020000185.1, from coordinate 45,146,773 downwards.
CGTGCGGGGTTTCTGCTTGGATCAAATGTTGACCTATGTAACCAAAGAAGAAGTTAATAGTTTTTTGGTTTCTGTCGATATTCGACAAAATATTAAGGAATTATAAAAATTTCAAGAGGGGAAAAAATTTGGAACCTTATATCCATTTTTTATAATTTCAGTTTATCGCTGAAGATTTCAATAAGATAACAAAAATAGTAATTTATCTGTTTGTTTTAAATTGAAAGAATGATTATAGAAAGAATATCAATAGTTTTTCAATCTGACGTGCTCTCGTTGATTTTGTGTTCAAGAAGAGCTTCAAGAAATAAAAATGTTCATGTCAATTATTGAACCATTTATTTGGTGCAGAAAAAGACGGAAGTTCAAGAAAATTGCGGTAAAATTAACAATCGTCCAACAAGTTGAAAAATACACGTTGAGATAAATTTCTAACGGGATTAAATTCTTGAGAATGTTGAAGTTAAACCATAATTTTGTCAAATTATTAAACTAATATTTAAAATTTCAATTTAATGCGATGTACTAGCATTTAATACTTTGCGCACAACGTAAAACTGACGCAGAAGGACTATCTTCAACATTAAATTAAAATTATAAATAATGGAGATAGAGCTTCGTGAATTCAGAGCTTTTTATTGGAAATTACCCCGCTTCAACAATTTTTTTTGTTAATTTGATAAATATTAAAAGTTCATGAGAAATTGGCCAAAAACTAAATCATTAAGAGTTCATAACATTTTCCAATTCTATATGTGCTAATATACGCTTGTGGCACATTTTTCTAGACAGCATTCAGGTTCCAAATTGTATCACACGTATTTCTAGAAACAGTACCACTATATTTCACCATTTTCAACATGTCGGCTAGACTAAAATGGCCCTACTAGGGGAGTAATCCAAATTTACTAAGTGGTCAATTCGATCCATATAAATTATAAAAGGGGCAGGTCGATCGTATGCGATCAAGAACTTCAATACCTGTCTCTGGTACCTGAAATTTCCTTATCTCATTATCCAGCTTATGTAGTAGAACCCGCTCGTTTCCAAGAATTTCTACACAGACTATGAGTTTGAGGGAACGAATTCAGGTAATATTTTTCATCAAATTACAAAAGCCACTTCAATTCTTGTTTTCAGTCAGTTATCTTTTGCATATGATTTCGTTCTTCTTGAATCATAAAGCGGATAGGAACTACCACTTTGTTTTTCGAACAGCATGATATGCCACATTATACTTCTTTCGAAAGATCTTTCCAAAGCAAATGTAAAGAACTATGTTTCGACATCGTACAACTTTATCATATAATTGAAAATGTATGCATATTTGAATTAAATGAAAGTTTATGTGCAAAGGTTCAAAACGGGTCTATTTACATCATGGAATAATCACTATTTGAGTTTCGATTCTGTCGCCATTACCAATCATTATCAAAATTTAAATTTTATGTGATTCAGTTAGATAAATTATTTAAAAATTAAATTCAGCAGATTTATTACTCAGAAAAAAAAAATTATTTTGGATCAACTCACATTTATTTCTTTTATAACATAATGTTAATGCATGTTTATTTTTCTATTTATTTTATGTAGATGAAATGCCATTCATCTTTAAAATGAATGATGAATTCACGAGATGACAGAGTTACGTAGTAGCCTGACACTTGTTCCAAATTTCAAAGATTTCTTGGTGAAACATTGAATTCGTCAAACTATAACTAATTAATACGCCATCTTATATCTATGTGTATCAATATCTCGAAGACGATAATGCCGCAGTTTGCATAATTGCAGTGTGCATTCTTTCAACTTTATTTTGAGCCACTAAGTAAGTAATATGTTTTTGTTTGACAATGACTAATTTATTTCATAAATTTTTTAGTCTAGAGATAATTAATGTCTGGTATGATTTGCCCAATGAAAAATAAGATGGACGGCGCTTTGCGGTAGAACACAATTAGGTTTGGTCAGGTCAAATTAGATTTTGGTTAAATATAATCTAACTAATTTAGGTTAGATCTAATTTAAACTAACCTCACCATGTGCTACAACAAAGCTCAACCCATTTTCTTTTGTATTGGGCAAATCATTACAGACAATAACTATTTCTTGCTAAATTATTTAAAATGAATTAATTTATGTCAAACAAATTCAGTTAATTCTTTGAAACCGTTAGGATATGAAGAATTCAAAGGAAAATTATTTCTCACAAATTTTGGGGTACAGATTCCGAATCTGATATCTTTTTGTCGCACAAGTCTGCCGTTTTTCAGAGAAAAACGAAATTTCTTTGAATGTTTCATCATGCAAACTCTATCATTGCTTCATAAAATGATATTACTATTAGATTGGGTAATGTACACTGCTCAAAATGGTCTGAGGAATAGTAAAAATATTAAGCGTAGATCATACAATTCGCATTAACTACTTCAAATTTTTACATGGTATAATTAATACATCTTTCTATTCACTGAAAAATAAAAATTTGAAATAGAATATTGATTCCGTGAATTCAAGAAAATAAACAATCGTATTCCAAATAAGAATTTCTCAATTAAAATGAAAAGAAGGTTTCTCATAATTCTTTTCCAAACTAATATCTTGTATAACCACCACAAGCATCAACATATATATATATATATATATATATATATATATATATATATATATATATATATATATATATATATATATATATATATATATATATATATATATATATATATCAGGAAGACTGTGGTGGCCATTGTAAAATATTGATATTCTCCCTCTGAAACCATTCTCGTACTGGGTTTGCAGTGTGTGGAGGGACATTGTTATGCATATATAAGAAATTTGGTCCAGCCGTGCTTCGAAATGGTAAAACTACAGGTTGGAGAACATTATCAATATAGATTTGATGATCCATATTCCTTTGAAGACAAATGAGGTCTGTTTTATCATGCAATTCGATTTCACTCCATACCAATACAAATCCGCCTTTGTAACTGTGTACTTTCTGGAAATACCTGAGACTTTCAATGGACCCTTTGACGTCATACCCTTACCTTTCTACTATCTGGGTGAAACCCGTTTCATTTTGTTTTCCACGTTTCAAGATGTTAGTGTTCTCGGTTCTTTTATACGTATGCGAGTCTTGGAGTCTTGATGTCGGCATGGACAGGCGCATTTCTGCCTTTGAGATGTACCTTTTCAGAAGAATACTAAAAATACCATGAACACACCGAGTAACGTCGAGGTCCTGATAAGAGTCAACAAAGAAAAAGAACTTCTACACTTTTACCTTACTGTAAAAAAATGAAGAATATTATACCTGAGTAACGTTGTGAGAGCCAAGAAATACGAAAGATTAGGACTTATTATAGAAGGAAATGTCTAAGGAAAGAGATTGGTTGGGTCAAAATTTCAGGCTGAAAGACCTTCATAGGTGGATTGGTTTGGATTTTTAGTTCAGCAGTCTCTAGAATTCAGATAACCATCTGGATCGCCAACCATCATTAGGAAAAGGCGAATCAAGAAGAAGAAGAATCATTAGTGTAAGCTATTGGTCTAATACTACAAAGACGTTTATCATAAAACAAAAAGATGAAACAACATTCAATAACCGTGGATCAGTCTGTTGAAACTTTCCATTTTATGTTGAAGAGGATGAGACAGCGTATTATGAATTACTATATCCGTATAAGATGGTTTATGAATCATGAAGAAATCATGTATACAGAGTGTTACATAATAGTATGTCACAACTTGAGGGGGTAAATCTACGTGCAATTTTAAGAAAAAAAGTTGAAATGAACCTTTGTCCACAAAAGCTTCTTTACAGCTACAGGGTGTTGAAATTTCCGGAAAAAATTGGTTTTTTCTTCAAAACTCGTGCAGTTTTTGAGATATTCAGAAAGAATTTCGAATAAAAGCTATTTTTCAAAGCTTCCATCATAACACGTCCTAAATTCAAACGAGAATCTCAAAGGTGTTTTATTTTCCGGAGCCATGCCTAATTTTGCCCTTTTAAACTTTTTTGTAGTACGCTACTGATCAGCGTTCAATCAATTTTCGTGATCTTCGTTCAATTTAGAAACTTTTTTCACTTAAAATTTTTTCGTTTCATCAACCGTTTTCGAGTGAAAAAATTATTGAATTTGAATCATTTGAATTATATGTTATTCGCTAAATAAAAAAAATAATAGAAATACTCGATAGGTATGCCCAAAATTTGCTTTTATTCTGATAGCTCGTCTTCTGAGGCTCAACTTATACTTATTCAATATCAAAATAAAAAAGAAGTCAATGAAAACCAAAATAAATTGCTGGAAGTGTCCTCCACCTGCAAGAATACAGGCCTCTGTCCTTCTTCGCATATTATCACGCACTCTTTGAAATATTCCAGGGGTATATCTTATCGTGACACAATTCTTTTACAGTCTTCACTGGAGTGCTATGAACTAATATTTTGAGATATCCCCATAGGAAAGAGTATAACCTATTTAAGTCTGGAGACCTAGGAGGCCATGATTCTGGCCCACCCCGACCTATCCATCGGTTGTTGAATGTATTATTCAAGAATTCCCTAGCTTCTCCACTGAAATGTGCTGGTGCCCTGTCATACATGAACCACATTATGTTTCTCACCAAAAGTGGCACATCCTCAGGCAATAAAGGTAACTCCTCCTCAAAAAAGTGTCGATAAGCCGGATCGTTTAGTATGTTAGGCAAAAAAAATGGCCCAATTAAATAATTTTCAATTATTCCGACCCTGACATTTAGTGAGAATTGTTCTCGATGATGAGATTCTTCAATCAAATGGTGGTTTTCCTCAGCCCAATAATGATTATTGTGAAAATTTGTGATAGCAGTTCTCGAAAAGTTAGCTTCGTCTATGAGCATTATTTCACTATAAAAATGAGCATTTTCTCTAATTTTATCTAAGAACCATCGGCAGAAATTCAGTCTTGAAGTAAAATCTCGAGGAAGTAGAGTTTGGACGCATTGAATATGAGACGGGCACAATAAAAAGTCGTGGAGAATCCTTCAAAATAGAACATGTGAAATATTCAACAGATTTCCAATTTTTTTTGTACTCACATGAGGATTCAAATCAATAAAATTCAAAACTGCTTCCTCAATATCTGGAGTTCTCATTGTTTGAGTTGCACCTTTTAAATGATTATTTGCAGTAAAAGTAACAGTTTCCCTCAACCTTCTAAGGATATTTGAAAATGTTCGCCTGTCTGGTGTTACTTGATTTGAAAAGCGCACCTGATATAATCGCCTAGGTTCTGTTGTGTTTCCGTCAGCCCGTTTAATCGTGTGTAATGTTGTAATGTAAGTGTAATGATGGAGGCTGTAGAAAATAGCTCTTATTCTTCGAAAATTGGGCTGAATATCTGAATATCTCAAACACTGCAAGAGTTTTGAAGAAAAAAACAATTTTTTCCGGAAATTTCAACACCCTGTAGCTCCGTAACGAAGCTTTTGCGGACCTATGTTTATATAAACTTTCTTTCTTAAAACTGCACGTTAATTTACCCCCTCAAGTTGTGACATACTATTATGTAACACCATGTATAATTTAATGTAGTAATAGTAAAATTTGAAAAAAGATTGAATCATTTTGTTCGATTCCGGTAGTAAATTTAATTTTGAAGGAATTGAATTTATAAACTCTTTGAAAATATTCAGCCGATGATCACTACCTGTAAAACAAACAATGATATCATATACACTTTGAAACCAATATAAAAACTGTTCAGCTAAAGGGATGTTGTTTATTGTATATTTAATTTTACCCTAATCATATAATAAATTTGATATTAAGTTTTAGGAATCTCTTGGAATCAACCGATATAAATTGTCCAATATATTATTGAATGAACAGATATATTTTGACAATTATTTTCTTTAATTAATTTGTTTCCAGCAGAATGATTTGAATGTTTCTTTGAATTTGCTTGAGATGTTTTACTCACTCTTCATCATAGTGTATAGATGATATATAAAGTGTTGTGCCGCAGTTTAGTTTTAATTTTGTATTGGTCTGATGAAGACGCATTGTCGTCGAAACGCGTTACAAATATAGTAAATGACAAACAGTAAATCAAATTTTATTTTATTAATCATTATAAAAAGATTTGGGTCTAGTAACGACCTCTAGACGAAGTAAAACATTGCTACATCCTTTATTCAGATATTAGGAATTACACTTCTAGTGATTTTGCTTCACCCTAAATATTTGGGCGGGCTGCTTTTCGTAGCGGTGATAATAAACTTGCAACGAATGCTAGTAAACCATGTGATAGTCATTTCAATGTGAGTGTTCTTGTCATTCAGATATTTTCAGATTCTTTTATGAATTAAAAGAAGGCTGAGAAACTCATATATAAAAATAAACTGAAGATGTTTTTGAAGATTGCCAAACAAGCAATTAAATCCAGAAGCCTATTTTCTAAATGAAAAAATCTCATTAATAATAAAAATAATGTGATATTCGGTGACTAGATGCATCAGAATTTAATGTAATTGAATTTGCTTCGTCTAAGTCCTTCTTCAACTCTTCAAAAATGAAAAGAAATTCTGAATGTTTGTTTCGGTTTATGTACTTGCAAAGGAAATCTTTCGATCAAATAATATTTTGACAAGTGTACAAACCACGAATTGAAAATTTCGATAGTTTGGTTAGAAAAATACCTTCTTTCAACGAAATGGTTTTCTTCATCCTAAAAATATTTTCTCCTAATAATGATTCGAATGTTTGACGATCCACCACATTAATTGGAGAGCTTCTATGTTCTAGTGTTTCTAGATGCCTTGAATCACTCACATTCTCATTTTTGACTTTTTTTTGTTGAAAAAGTAGATACTTAAATATATAAATGAAATTAAGGATATCATAAGAATTATCCAGAGGAGACTACATACCAATTTGAAAATCGTCAGTGTTTATGTCTAAGTTTTTGTTTTAGCAGATGAATGAACTCAAACACCCAGAGTAAACAAAATTTTCACTGAATCAGTCCGTTCTACACACAACATCAAAATCTACAGCAAATCTAATTGTAGAATTTTAGCTTTTGGGGACTCATATTGATATCTCCTGCCAAAACAGATAGCTAGCCGCCCACAGAGAAGCTAGTTGCGAATCTTCGATTAGGATTTCCGCACAGACTATTTATTGTCATATTTTCGTCTATAACAAAATGTAGTTATATGAAGGCTTTTAAGACTTCATATATGTGCTGTGCGATATAGAAACCTCAGAAAACACAACGACTTATATTAAGGCCAATCTATACATTATTTAAATTATAAAAAAATATTTTGAACATGCATAAAATAGAAATATTGAGAAAATGTTCTAGATTTCATCACATATTAGTATCTATGGTTTGGCTGAAGAAGCTAGTCGTAAAACAGCCGACCGAATTTAAATTCCATATGCAGATTTTCGTGAAACTTTCCTGAAAACATCACTGACTAACACAAATCAATACAAAGAAAATATGGGAGTAACTAAAATTCCTACTAGTCGAAGAGTAAACCTTGATTCTATAATAATATCTTCCTCAGTAGTTAACTGTCACTGTTAACAGATGTCGAGCTAACCAATATAATTAAACAAACGTCTTCTCTTGCCCGAGTTAAAATAATAAATGATCCTTCAGGTTGGTGTGGACCACGTAATTTGAAAATGCCCTCTATGCAACGATGAAAGAACAAGACTCCTAACTAAGTTATATAAACTCGGAATTTGTTTTTCAATATGTAGTTCGATTTTACTAGCATACATTCATGTACGAGCGTTCAAAGAAATACTGTTATTTAAAAAAAATTGTGATATCAAGATATTATGATGGCTATGTACATTATTTGTTAATGATACTTTGTAGCTTACACTTAATTTTACTTCAGCTTAATAGCTAAAATAAAAGAAAATCGAAATCCTTGTCACTTGATGAAAAACATTGAATAATTTATTTGTTTGTTCAGACAGAACAACATGAATCTCTTATGTACACCGAATGAACGAAACTGCAACAATTTCAGATTTTTCCTGAAAATGGGTGATGATTGCAAAAATATGCATATGTTATATATTTTTGAGAATTAAAAAACATACTGCCTTCAACGAAGGAAGTCGTCTATGGTTCATTTTAAAAGAATGCAAGTTGGCATTGATATTAAACTCGAAAACGCCAAAATTTGTTTCCTACAACTGAATTTTACACGAAGTTGCCTGTAAAATGCCTCATTTATTTTTCTTTTCTTTTTATGGGCGCGCTTCCTAGGAATAGGCGAACCCCTTATGCCAGGAAGAATTGAGGTGTCTGTTTACTCGCTTCTTGAAGAGAGCCAAATTGTAGGATGTTGGAAAGATATTGGACGGAAGCTGGTTCCACAGCTGATGAGAACTCCTTGTCAGCCTAGTGTTGCGGCAACACATGAGTTTTCCCGAAACAAGGTCTTTCAGATATTTGGAGCATCTTCCGTGAAAGATCTGTAAGAGAGAGAAAGATCCGCAACTTGTCTGCTGAGAGCCAGAGATTGGAGGTTGCGGGTGATCCCCGGGTGGTCGATGAGTCCCACAGCCCGTTTTTGCACACTATCCAACATCTGCAACGAATGTTTGGGCGCAGATCTCTATACATAGAAACAATATTCCAAAGCAGGTCGAATCTGCTCCTTATATAGAAGCAACAGCTAATATGACGTGAAGTATCGCGTGGCTCTGAAAGGAAAACTAAGTTCAGCTGATGCAGACTTTGCTATTTCTGAAACAAGTTCATACCAGCAACACCCGGAGCTGACCGTTATTCCGAAAAGGTGCATCGAATCTTTCGATGCAATTTGTTGGTCTTGCATCATTAGAAGAGGATCTCCAGAGGGGACCTTTCTAGAAAACGTAGTTGCTTGCGTCTTGCTCGCGTTGAAGCACACCAGGTCCAACTGACCCCATTCCAATATCTTCCGTAAATCAGAGTTTAAATTATCAATTTGTTGATATCTCTGACGCTTTAGTCGACCGCAGACTACTAAAAGACGAAACAAGGGTACAATCATCTACAAAACCGAAGATCTTATTCTTCTTAGATGTCAGAAGATCGTTTATCTGCAACAGTAACAAGGTTGGCGAAAGAATGGATCCCTGAGGCACTCCTGCTAGCATCCGGAATCATTCCGATGTTATACCATCGACCACAACTTGTATTGATTTATCTGAAAGAAAGCTACTTTTCCAACTCCGCAATTTTTCGGCATGCCCATATGCAGTAGGTTTATTCAACAAGGCTGCATGCCTAACCCTATCGAAGGCTACTACTCTAGATTCCCTATGCTTTTCCATCGTTGATGTATAAACGTGAGTGACGTGGGCATACGTGCATATGTTATATATTTTTGAGAAAGAAAAAACATACTGCATCCAACGAAGGAAATCGTCTATGGTTTATTTTAAAAGAATGCAAGTTAGCATTAATATTAAACTCGAAAACCGCTGAGCCGAAATATGTTTTCTACAACTGAATTTTACACGAAGTTGCCTGTGAAATGCCTCATTTATTTTTCTTTTCCTTTTTTAGGCGCGCTTCCTAGGAATAGGTGAACCTGTTACGCCAGGAAGAATTGAGGTGTCTGTTTACTCGCTTCTTGAAGAGGGCCAAATTGTAGGATATTAGAAAGATGTTGGACGGAAGCTGGTTCCACAGCTTACCGGCCCTGTAGAACAAGGAATTCTCTAGAGAGAGGTTCGATGGGTCGCTGAATGTACCACCATTAGATGAGAACTCCTTGCCAGCCTAGTGTTGCGGCAACACATGAGTTTTCCCGGAACAAGTTCTTTCAGATCCTTGGAGCATCTTCCGTGAAAGATCTGTAAGAGAGAGAAAGATCCGCAACTTGTCTGCTGAGAGCCAGAGGTTGGAGGTTGCGGGTGATCCCCGGGTGGTCGATGAGTCCCACAGACCGTTTTTGCACACTATCCAAAATCTGCAACGAATGTTTGAGCGCAGATCTCTATACATAGAAAAAATATTCCAAAGCAGGTCGAATCTGCTCCTTATATAGAAGCAACAGCTGATATGACGTGAAGTATCGCGTGGCTCTGAAAGGAAAACTAAATTCAGCTAATGCAGACTTTGCTATTTCCGATACAAGTTCATACCAGCAACACCCGGAGCTGACCGTTATTCCGAAAAGGTGCATCGAATCTTTCGATGCAATTTGTTGGTCTTGCATCATTAGAAGAGGATCTCCAGCGGGGACCTTTCTAGAAAACGTAGTTGCTTGCGTCTTGCTCGCGTTGAAGCTCACCAGGTCCAACTGACCCCATTCCTATATCTTCCGTAAATCAGAGTTTAAATTATCAATTTGTTGATATCTCTGACGCCTAAGTTGACCGCAGTTTACTAAAAGACGAAACAAGGGTACAATTGATTTAATGATTTAAATGATTTTAATGATTTAAAAAATGTAATGGAAAAATGCTTTACATTCAATAGCATCCCCATTTTCTGACATACATATACCCAGAGTAGAAGTGTTGCAGAAGGAAAACCTTGTTAGCAACACACATGTGAAAACAAAAATCAGAGTAAAACACTCAGCTAAATATACTTATTAAACTAAATGTCAGACACAAAACAAAAATTTATAAACAACAATTTTTCCCGAGCCAAGAATAGCTGTCCTAAAAGGCTTCATTTAAATGAAAATTACAAAGATAATGCATAAAAAAATAAAATATACATACATATAAATAAAAATATGAATATAAATTCCCCACAGGCTCCCCAGTCAAACAGAATATCAAATGAACATAATATTGATAAAAGACCTTTCCTTTGGACCCATTTGAAAACCCTCTTCTTAAAAACTTGTATTGAAACAGACGAATTTCTTAACTGACTGTCGAGAAAACTATATACTCTATTCAGATAGTATGTGAAAAACCTCTGTGTTATTCTAAAACATGCTTTGTGGGCGTAATTCAGGTGGCGTGCTACCCTCTGGTATCGTAATTATGTGATAATAGATTAACACTGATTTTACCGTAATACCAATCAATCAACAGAGCTCTTACATAAAGTTGTCTAATATTTAGCAGGCCACTCATTTGAAAAATAAGTTCAGTAGAAAATCATATGGTTTTCTGTAGATTGTTTTAATAATTTTTTCTGAACTACACTCAAACCATCAAGATGTCTGTCATATACTCCTCCCCAACCTATGCAACCGTACTGCAAAATAGGACTCACTAAGCCGTGATAGGCGGATAATAAAGTTTTGTATCAGCCACTTTACTCAGAATACGAAAAACATAAATGAATGGACGCAATTTTTTGCACATGTTATTTATTTGATCCACCCATCTGAGAGTAGAGTCAATGTGTACACCCAAATACTTCGTAGTGTATTGCAGAAAGAGAACCTGAGTTCCACAATCATCTACAAAACCGAAGATCTTATTCTTCGTAGATGTCAGAAGATCGTTTATCTGCAACAGTAACAAGGTTGGCGAAAGAATGGATCCCTCAGGTACTCCTGCTAGCTCCGGAATCATTCAGATGTTATACCATCGACCACAACTTGTATTGATTTATCTGAAAGAAAGCTACTTTTCCAACTCCGCAATTTTTCGGCATGCCCATATGCAGTAAGTTTATTCAACAAGGCTGCATGCCTAACCCTATCGAAGACTTTAGAGATGTAGAAGGCTACTACTCTAGATTCCCTATGCTTTTCCATCGTTGATGTATAAACGTGAGTGACGTTGGCATACGTGCATATGTTATATATTTTTGAGAAAGAAAAAAACATACTGCATCCAACGAAGGAAATCGTCTATGGTTTATTTTGAAAGAATGCAGGTTAGCATTAATATTAAACTCGATAACCGCTGAGCCGAAATATGTTTCCTACAACTGAATTTTACACGAAGTTGCCTGTAAAATGCCTCATTTATTTTTCTTTTCTTTTTATGGGCGCGCTTCCTAGGAATAGGCGAACCCCTTACGCCAGGAAGAATTGAGGTGTCTGTTTACTCGCTTCTTGAAGAGGGCCAAATTGTAGGATGTTGGAAACATATTGGACGGAAGCTGGTTCCACAGCTCACCCGCCCTGTAGAACAAGGAATTTTCTAGAGAGAGATTCGATGGGTCGCTGAATGTACCGCCGTATGATGAGAACTCCTTGTCAGCCTAGTGTTGCGGCAACACATGAGTTTTCCCGGAACAAGGTCTTTCAGATCCTTGGAGCATCTTCCGTGAAAGATCTGTAAGAGAGAGAAAGATCCGCAACTTGTCTGCTGAGAGCCAGAGATTGGAGGTTGCGGGTGAGCCCGGGTGGTCGATGAGTCCCACAGCCCGTTTTTGCACATTATCCAACATCTGCAACGAATGTTTGGGCGCAGATCTCTATACATAGAAACAATATTCCAAAGCAGGTCGAATCTGCTCCTTATATAGAAGCAACAGCTAATATGACGTGAAGTATCGCGTGGCTCTGAAAGGAAAACTAAGTTCAGCTGATGCAGACTTTGCTATTTCTGATACAAGTTCATACCAGCAACACCCAGAGCTGACCGTTATTCCGAAAAGGTGCATCGAATCTTTCGATGCAATTTGTTGGTCTTGCATCATTAGAAGAGGATCTCCAGAGGGGACCTTTCTAGAAAACGTAGTTGCTTGCATCTTGCTCGCGTTGAAGCACACCAGGTCCAACTGACCCCATTCCAATATCTTCCGTAAATCAGAGTTTAAATTATCAATTTGTTGATATCTCTGACGCTTTAGTCGACCGCAGACTACTAAAAGACGAAACAAGGGTACAATCATCTACAAAACCGAAGATCTTATTCTTCGTAGATGTCAGAAGATCGTTTATCTGCAACAGAAACAAGGTTGGCGAAAGAATGGATCCCTGAGGCACTCCTGCTAGCATCCGGAATCATTCCGATGTTATACCATCGACCACAACTTGTATTGATTTATCTGAAAGAAAGCTACTTTTCCAACTCCGCAATTTTTCGGCATGCCCATATGCTGTAGGTTTATTCAACAAGGCTGCATGCCTAACCCTATAGAAGGCTACTACTCTAGATTCTCTATGCTTTTCCATCGTTGATGTATAAACGTGAGTGACGTGGGCATACGTGCATATGTTATATATTTTCGAGAAAGAAAAAACATACTGCATCCAACGAAGGAAATCGTCTATGGTTTATTTTAAAAGAATGCAAGTTAGCATTAATATTAAATTCGAAAACCGCTGAGCCGAAATATGTTTCCTACAACTGAATTTTACACGAAGTTGCCTGTGAAATGCCTCATTTATTTTTCTTTTCCTTTTTTAGGCGCGCTTCCTAGGAATAGGTGAACCTGTTACGCCAGGAAGAATTGAGGTGTCTGTTTACTCGCTTCTTGAAGAGGGCCAAATTGTAGGATATTAGAAAGATGTTGGACGGAAGCTGGTTCCACAGCTCACCGGCCCTGTAGAACAAGGAATTCTCTAGAGAGAGGTTCGATGGGTCGCTGAATGTACCACCATATGATGAGAACTCCTTGCCAGCCTAGTGTTGCGGCAACACATGAGTTTTCCCGGAACAAGGTCTTTCAGATCCTTGGAGCATCTTCCGTGAAAGATCTGTAAGAGAGAGAAAGATCCGCAACTTGTCTGCTGAGAGCCAGAGGTTGGAGGTTGCGGGTGATCCCCGGGTGGTCGATGAGTCCCGCAGACCGTTTTTGCACACTATCCAACATCTGCAACGAATGTTTGGGCGCAGATCTCTATACATAGAAACAATATTCCAAAGCAGGTCGAATCTGCTCCTTATATAGAAGCAACAGCTGATATGACATGAAGTATCGCGTGGCTCTGAAAGGAAAACTAAGTTCAGCTGATGCAGACTTTGCTATTTCTGATACAAAATCATACCAGCAACACCCGGAGCTGACCGTTATTCCGAAAAGGTGCATCGAATCTTTCGATGCAATTTGTTGGTCTTGCATCATTAGAAGAGGATCTCCAGCGGGGACCTTTCTAGAAAACGTAGTTGCTTGCGTCTTGCTCGCGTTGAAGCTCACCAGGTCCAACTGACCCCATTCCTATATCTTCCGTAAATCAGAGTTTAAATTATCAATTTGTTGATATCTCTGACGCTTAAGTTGACCGCAGTTTACTAAAAGACGAAACAAGGGTACAATCATCTACAAAACCGAAGATCTTATTCTTCGTAGATGTCAGAAGATCGTTTATCTGCAACAGTAACAAGGTTGGCGAAAGAATGGATCCCTCAGGTACTCCTGCTAGCTTCCGGAATCATTCAGATGTTATACCATCGACCACAACTTGTATTGATTTATCTGAAAGAAAGCTACTTTTCCAACTCCGCAATTTTTCGACATGCCCATATGCAGTAAGTTTATTCAACAAGGCTGCATGCCTAACCCTATCGAAGGCTTTAGAGATGTGGAAGGCTACTACTCTAGATTCCCTATGCTTTTCCATCGTTGATGTATAAACGTGAGTGACGTGGGCATACGTGCATATGTTATATATTTTTGAGAAAGAAAAAACATACTGCATCCAACGAAGGAAATCGTCTATGGTTTATTTTAAAAGAATGCAGGTTAGCATTAATATTAAACTCGATAACCGCTGAGCCGAAATATGTTTCCTACAACTGAATTTTACACGAAGTTGCCTGTGAAATGCCTCATTTATTTTTCTTTTCCTTTTTTAGGCGCGCTTCCTAGGAATAGGTGAACCTGTTACGCCAGGAAGAATTGAGGTGTCTGTTTACTCGCTTCTTGAAGAGGGCCAAATTGTAGGATATTAGAAAGATGTTGAACGGAAGCTGGTTCCACAGCTCACAGGCCCTGTAGAACAAGGAATTCTCTAGAGAGAGGTTCCATGGGTCGCTAAATGAACCACCATATGATGAGAACTCCTTGCCAGCCTAGTGTTGCAGCAACACATGAATTTTCCCGGAACAAGGTTTTTCAGATCCTCGGAGCATCTTCCGTGAAAGATCTGTAAGAGAGAGAAAGATCGCCAACTCATCTCTCGAGAGTCAGAGGTTGGAGGTCGCGGATGATCTCCGGGTGGTCGATGAAGCGCACAGCCCCTTTTTGCATACTATCCAACATCTGAAACGAATGTTTGGGCGCAGATCCCCATACATGGGAACAATATTCCAAAGCAGGTCGAATCTGCGCCTTATATAGAAGCAACAGCTGATATGACGTGAAGTATCGCGTGGCTCTGAAAACTAAACTAAGTTCAGCTGATGCAGACTCAGCTATTTCTGATACATGTTCATACCAGCAACCCCGGAGTTGGCCGTTATTCTGAGAAGGTGCATCGAATCTTTGGATGCAATTTGTTGATCTTGCATCATTAGAAGAGCTTCTCCAGCGGGGACCTTTCTAGAAAACGTAGTTACTTGCGTCTTTCTCGCGTAGAAGCTCACCAGGTTCAACTGACCCCATTCCAATATCTTCCGTAAATCAGAGTTTTAGTTATCAATTTGTTGTTATCTCTGACGCTATAGTCGACCGCAGACTACTAAAAGACGAAACAAGGTTACAATCATCTACAAAACCGAAGATCTTGTTCTTCGTAGATGTCAGAAGATCGTTTATCTGCAACAGAAACAAGGTTGGCGAAAGAATGGATCCCTGAGGTACTCCTGCTAGCAGCCGAAAACATTCAGATTTTATACCGTTGACCACAATTTGTATTGATCTATCTGAAAGAAAGCTACTTATCCAACCCCGCAATTTTTCGGCAAGCTCATATGCAGTAAGTTCATTCAACAAGGCTGCATGCCAAATCCTATCGAAGACTTTGAAGATGTCGAAGGCAACTACTCTAGATTCCCTATGCTCTTCCATCGTTGATGTATAAACATGAGTGACGTAGGCGAGCAGATCTTCTGTCGATCATTGTCTTCGAAAACCATACTCACAGTCGTTAATAATTTCCTGCAACTCAAGATATTTGATGAGTTCATTATTTATGACTCTCTCCATCACTTTGGATAAAATGGGAAGAAATGCAACAGTGCGGTAGTTTTGGGGTAAGGACTTCTCTCCTTTGTTTGGGATCGGTTGAATTCTCGCTATTTTCTAGCTGTTCGGGAAAGTCTGGCTTTCATAAGAAATCTGAAACAGACGGTTAAGAATGGGTGCCACTTCTGGAGCACACTTTCTCAGGACGATTGACGGTATTTCGCCTAGGCCAACTGCATTCTTGCAGTTCAGCTGCTCGAGAGCCCGTCTCACAATGCGAACTTTGGATTTGATTTCTGCCATGGAAGAATTTGTAGGTGGAATGTTCAGTGATATTGCGTTAGATGAATCTAGAACAGAATGCTTTGAGAACAAGAGAGCAAAGGGATCGGCTTTCTCTTTCGGAGATGATGCTATTCTTCTATTTCCTCTAACAACAGGCCGAAACGCAGATTTGCAGAAATTGGCACTGACAGTCTCTGCCATAGACCAGAACTGTCTAGTCCTGCTTGTTTGTTCAAGGAGTTTATTAGTTACCTGTTGAAATTGACCTTTGTTAGGTAGCATACGTTTCGTATCCGTATAAAGGTTGTTCTTGTTTCCTCTGTTGGATTTATCTTCCATGACCTGTAGGCTCTGTTCTTGGCTGCAGAGGCTCTCTCTCAGTCTTGGTTGAACCATGGCTTTTGTGTTGTTCTTTCATGGAATGAGGAAGATGTAGAGATCCATTCCTGAATGAATGACTTCCGTAACAGGTTCACCGATGTCAGGATCTGAAAAGCAAACATCACTGAATGGAAAGCACGAAGAGAATTCACGCAGCTCATCCCAGGTAGTACGATTATAGTGCCAAATGTGTCTGGGTGGTTTAGGTTCTCGGTTGAGCGGCAGCACAATGGATCCAGTAGCAGATATAAGGTTGAGGTCTGAGTTGCCTAGAGGTGCTGGACCTCTACTCCAAAATTCTAATGTAACTTCGAATATGATACACCTTCCCACGAATGACGATTATCCCAAAATTCAATAAATTTTGAATAACTTGAAAACGAAGACGGATATCGGACAACGAAACTAGGCACTTAAAAAGAAAACATCATTTTTCTTTAACTGTATTTCATTTTGCTATCGTACTGAAACATAGGAATGTGTCCACCCTGTATCTTGAAATTGATCCAAATGTTTTATTCTGTCGGCTGTAATCTGAATTCTGAATGAAAATACTATTCACGAATCCATTTTCTTGGCTTGTTTTAATTCGGCGTCCCCTGCCAAGATACATACAATGCGGGTTTCCGCAATCAAATTTGT
This sequence comes from Cryptolaemus montrouzieri, assembly GCA_013387265.2. Classification (NCBI taxonomy): domain Eukaryota; kingdom Metazoa; phylum Arthropoda; class Insecta; order Coleoptera; family Coccinellidae; genus Cryptolaemus; species Cryptolaemus montrouzieri. The sequence goes on along the minus strand of JABFTP020000185.1, from coordinate 45,129,464 downwards.
TGAAGTTATAAAAGACGGTTTAGTAATAATGGTGTGTGGAGTCAATGAACATTAAACACATTGGTCCACCGCCAATATCCGCTGTATGAAGGAAAATCGATTCAAACATAACTTAAGTTTAATGTGCAGTGTTTTATAGATATCTTCTTGTTCTCTTCAGTCCGAATTTCTAACAGAATAGCTACAGTATTTAAAGTTTTCAAAGAACAATTTACTTCCAACAAGGCAGGTATTATTAGACTTTATGGGAATTATTAGCTTCCATATAAATTAGTGGTTACAGTTGTGCTATTTAATGGCCACCTTGTTCTATCGACTTAAATCCGTTAAAGATAATCGCAAGAAAATTTGGAAATTTTTAAGAAATACAAAGCGTATAGGGTGCGTCTTGAGGTGTTGGGAGGTCTCAAATATTCAACAAATATTTATTCCGTTACGTATACTTTTAAATGATACATCCGTAAAAAAAGTTTATGACCCCGACGTGATTTGAACACGCAACCTTCTGATCTGGAGTCAGACGCGCTACCGTTGCGCCACGGAGTCAGTGAACATGTTTGTTACAATAGCAGTTGAACAACAGTTTCAATTAGATATCTATGCAAAATCTAATTTATGTTCCGCGTGAAGTTGTAAGCAACATTTTGATCCGAGGTTCGACAAGTTATAACGGCATCTACCGTTAACAAATATTATATGTTAAAATTATTTCAGTTCGAATTATTATAGATTCAACAAAACAAATGTAGAAAAAACGTAAAAGAGAAATTGTGACCCCGACGTGATTTGAACACGCAACCTTCTGATCTGGAGTCAGACGCGCTACCGTTGCGCCACGGAGTCGTTGGTATACGAGGCAATAGATGTAGTAGTCCCATAGCAGGTTTTCGATCTCTAAGTTCTATTAAGGCAAATTCATATATTTCTATGAATTATAACTACAATGTATAGTTGTGAAAGATTTCAATATCGTGTAATCAGTTCATATACTGTTCGTGACATAAACCGAAAGTGTAAAGCTGCTTCATTCATATTCGCATTGCCATCGCCAAAGTGCATAAGCAGTCGTGGCCGAGCGGTTAAGGCGTCTGACTAGAAATCAGATTCCCTCTGGGAGCGTAGGTTCGAATCCTACCGACTGCGTACGTTGAATCTTTTTTGCAAACTATTCTCCATGTATACATGAAATTCTTCATATTCTGAATAGATATATCTTATTGTTCCCCCTGTTCAGCTTTGGAATTAACTTTGAGGAAAATTTCAATTAGGGAAATGACTGCCAAATTATTCTGATTCTACTACACTCGAAGCGAGACTTGGAAGATAGATACTTTATTGGAAAAAGGATGATTATAATATACGCAGTTTATTCAAGAATTAAATGCTCATTTTATTTCTTCTGGAAGAATATTTATTCATTTCCATTATATCTGTCTATTTTAGATAGAGGTGCTTCTGGAATGAGTGTTTTTGAAAAAAACAAAAAAGAACGTCGTACTTCAATTAAAAAAATACATTACCCAAGAAGCAACGAAACAATTGGCAAATTTGACAAACACTAAGGAAGAAAAAATAAAACTTTGTAGCCTAGACAACAAATTTGGAATTCATCATAAATGAAGCGAACGGCTGTTAAATTCTGTTGCATGAAGTTTAATATTGAGGCTAATCTGTGAACGTATTTTGATTGTAGTTGATGCATTTTGTATTTATGTAGAATATATGAAAAAGGTTTATTCAAATGTATCCATAGAAAGTCAAGTGCACAGATTTCTCTGGTATGTAACAGATATTCTCATAAAAGTGTTCACATTGTGCTGGGGAATTTTTTCAATCTACTTTTCTACGAAAATGAAGAAAACTATTATTTTCGAATATGTAACACAAAATCAGTTTTCAATTGATAGTAAATTGAAAATGAATAGTTAATAACACTTAGAAATTGCTCAATCTACACGATAAAATAAATATAAACCTAGAAATTGGAGAATATTAGTTCCGAAGGATCTAAGTACTAAAATATGCAAGACGGAATAACCATTCAGAACAATATAAATAAAGAATCTACCATTTCTCATTATGGTTCAATGTTTATTATTCAACCAAAGCAACATGTATAAGTTCATGGTGAACAAGACTAAAAACATAAATCTAAACTCTGAATAAAAATCAAAATTTGAAATTTAGTAGGAAGATGTAAGTACCGTTCTGTTGTAATTTCCACTTATTCTCTTTGTTCTGATGTTTCTCGAATTAAATTTTCATAGAATCCAGAGTGCTGGACTGCTGCCGAATATTATAATTTTCAATATCATCTATTTTTTTCACCTTTGTTTAGAACTCTGGTGGTCTGCCAATCTTCTAACTCGCTCAAGGTCTTCTTCGCCTTCACTAATCCCAGGTTGATCTTTGAAATCTGTATCCACGAGGCTTGTGATATTTCAAGTTTGGTTGTTATGATAAACATCGGCAAACTTTTGAAGATCCTTGAAATCGCCCATAATCAGGTGCAAGACTTCAAATGGATTGTTATTGCGGGCATCTTGAGTCATATTTTCTATATCTTCTGGTATATACAACAATATCCCGCATGAAAGATACAAGTGTCGACTGACGAGAAAATTCTGGTCAATTTGATGAAATTCACCAATAGCCTCCAAATATATAAAAATCATAAGCAACATACGAATATTCTTTTGTCCTATGCAGTTGTCGCTCCATATGATCACTTTCCTTTCACTGCGAACCTGTCTTGATGAAATTTATTTCAAGTAATCCATAACCGCAGTGTACGTGTCTGCAACATGTCGTCCAAGATTGACATTTAGCAGCTGATGACTATAAAACATATCGCCATGCGTGAAAGTAGGTGTCACAATAACTTGTTCCAAATCAATCGGCATCACCAAGGTCTCACTACCTGGCTGCTGTGAATTAACTGTGTAAAAATTTAGCCGTGGCCTTATTTCTCCTGATTCCCTTTGATGGAGTTCCAACTGTTTGTAAGATTCTCTACGCCATCGGCAGATGCTTTAATTTCGCAATTTAGTAAGTTACAAGTTGAAAACGTATCAGACCGAGGTTTTCCAAATCAAAGTTGAGGAAGATATTAGTGAAATGTGTCAGAGTAGAATCTATAGTTTACTTTAGTTAATGGAAACTTCTTACATACATTTGCTCCGGCTGAAATGATTCTCCTCTCTTGGGAAGCTGTTTATATGTTCTATCACCTGTTCTTTGATATCACTGGTGAATTTCCGAGGATCAATTGTTCGTCCCTGTTTGTCATGGTAGACATTGTTGCCTATCTTTTCTTTTGAAAAAGCCCTTGAATCTTCTTGTTACTTAAGCCAAAGACATTGGCAGAACTCTAGGAACATACTTGAAGTTGCTCTCCTTCATCATTTGGGACAGTATAATAAACACTAATTTGGTGATGACTCTGTGCGGGACTGTCATACTGATATGAGGCCTTCGATTTATCTTACCAAGTTGTATTAAACCAAATAAGAGGGTTTCTTGATTTATTGGGTTATTGGTAAAAATCATGAAACAAAGATCTTTTATGTTCTAACTGTATATTGCTACATTGAAATTTGCATCGACAAACAAACTGCAACAAGAAAAAAGAACACACTAGTAAACTTTAAATTTTCTTGTAAACTTACAGCATTTCGTTCTGTACATAAAACCACTAGTTCTTAACGTGTTTCTTTCATAAAAAGCGTTTTATGATCCTATTTTCTTTCTTTTGTTACCGTCAGCAACAGTTAAATTGATAATGGAACATTCGAAGGAAATGGAACAGAACACTAAACGATAATTGAATTTTCACTTAATTTGTCACATATACCCTTCAGATTTAAAAGCATCGTGGCACATACGGGTAGGGCCATCTATTCATTTATTTATTTATTTATTGTTACAAAACATAGATACCCCTACAGGATAGACCCGATTACCGGGGTTCACAAAAAATGATAACAGAAGAATAAACAGCAGTGAAACTGTCATACTGAATGAAAATTTGAAATCATAAAAATTCAGAAAAAAAAGACTCACCTAAGACTACAGAATCAAGTAAAATATCATGGAAACTAAAAACTACTACAATGAGCATGATTCAGATCTAATGAGATATGCAATAACTTTTTTTTGAAAGAAGCAAGAGGTTCATGAAAATATCTATACTGGCAATATGCCAATTGTACAGACGCATAATTCGCAAGAAAACAGAATGAAAAAATAAACTAGTACGGGCCTTTGGAACATAGAAGAGTGCATTTCGACGACTAGGATACACGGGAACATTGAAAGTGAGATAATTAACAAACGGAAAACTAAAAGAATGATTTACAATTCGATAAAGAAATAGAATGTCGAAAAGTACTCTCCTCTGCTCCAGGCTAAAAATTTTGTGATGACGCAAACTTAATTGATAATTATGGTTAGGACTGAAAAATCTAAAGTTGAAACTTTTGACAAACTTTCTCTGGACTCGTTCAATTCTGTCAATATACTTGTAATAGTGGAGGGAGCAAACAGGTGCAGTATATTCCAAATTACTCCTCACCAACGAGAAATATAGAATTTTTAAGGACCTTGAATCACTGAAACTTTTAGTAATTCTTAGAACGAAACCCAACATTTTGAAAGCCTCAGAAACTATATGATCAATATGATACTCAAAGGACAACTTAGAATCAAGATAAATACCCAGATCCTTAATTTGGTTTACCCTCCCAATTACAAGCCCAACTACAGAAAAAATAGCATCGAAGACATTGACATTCTTTGTACACCTTATATACTTACACTTATCAATATTCAATTGAAAATACGTACTTTGACAAAAAGAGAAAAGTCTGTCAAGATCACTCTGAAACCGCAAAATATCATCATAGGACCGAATAGCACTGTACACTCTAAGATCGTCGGCATATAAATCATGTTTTGTATAAAGAAAACATTCCGAAATATCATTAATGTAAATTGAAAATAAAAGGGGACCCAGACGTGACCCTTGAGGAACACCAGAGATGACACGAACGAAACCGGAATGAGTGCCATTGAGTGCAACATACTGCAGTGTATCCGACAGATACGGTTCTATCCATTTCCGTGAGGACTCCACTACACCAAAGTCTTCTAGAACCCACAACACAGTTGCATGATGTACCTTATCGAAGTTCTTAGCCATGTCTGTGTAGACAGCATCAACTTGAATATCATCACCGAAACTACTACTTATGAAATGAACGTAAGGAGTTAAATTAGTTAACACCGAACTACCTTTGAAAAACCCATGTTGAGATTGAATCAACTTGGAACCGGATGAATGAAAAAATTTATCAGTTACTATTGCTTCAAAAATTCAACCGAAATAACTTAGAATAGAGACAGGTCGGTAATTACTTATTTCATTTTTCTTACCACTTTTGAAAATAGGTATGATATTTGCCGCCTTCCACTTATGTGGAAAGACACCTTGTACTATATGATTTGTTGAAAATAATTTGAAGGGGGTTGTCAAACTAGCGGAACACGATTTTATAAAAATTAGTGGGATGGAGTCCGGACCTGGACCCTTCGTGACATTCAGTCCCTCGATTTTAGCTTTGACATCCTTCAGATCTATCGTGTTAAATGTAATCGATGAAGAAGATTTATATCTACTTTGGTCAAGAACAGGTTTATGCGGATCTTAATATACCATCAGCCTTAATTTTTCTGTTGACGCCTTTTGGCTCGAAACATTTTTAGAATTGACACTCAGATCCTCTAGAATTTGTACTCTTCAGTTGTTGGAGGCAAATTTAGCGGGACAAAATGTAAAGAGAATTCATAAAAAAATTGTTATCATTAAAATTTTAATAGTATTTTCTGAAAATTTTGAATCATTAAGATATGGATGAGGTGCGAAGTGAGATTTTAAAAAACTAAGCTTTAGGTTGAGGGTGGTGTGCCAATTTGAGTGATTTGCGATCTGCACTATGAAGATCAGAAAATCAGGCAATATATTCCAACGCCATCCCACAAATTTTGCTTCAATTGTGTCTCTTTTGATGCAAATCTTCTAAGGTAGTGATTTTACGGTAGAATCGAGAGTGAAATTTTCAGGACCTGTCAAATTACTTTTGGGAAAAGAAAATGTGACGTACATTATTTCTGCAAATTATTACTTTAATAATCATATTAGGCTTAAGTTCCACAAAATATAATCAACAAAAAGATGTTCAAAATTTATACCGGGTTTTTATCCTATCTTCAGAAACTAAGAGGTAATCAAAATACTATAATATCATTTACTTAAGAAACAGATGAGAGAAGTGGGGATAAACGGAAATCAAACTGGACGTTAGTTATTGATACATTGAGTTTGTTAGTTGATGAAATTTCTACGAGTTTTAATAAATCAAATCTCTTGCTTTTCTACATGTTAAATTTGAGAATTTTGTAAAATCTAAAAATGATTTTCGTTTGTACAATGTTGTGAATGAACAGTTGTCAATCTAATATGAATTATTAATTTTTATGCTTGTATATTGTAATAATCGTTGAAACGACACGTTTGACCTATTTAAAAAGCAGAACAATCACATCATGTGTTGATTTTATTCTGTTTTAATGTATGACATACTTTATTACTTAATAATGGGACATATTTAGTTCGGTGATATTTTATTGTTTTTGAAGAGTGGGGTAAATGGAAGATAATGATAATATGTTCTGTTTTTTAGATATTAATTTGTCATGTTATTGTCGTACCTGTTACTTGATGATAATATTTTCGAAATGGTGACTTTTTCGTGAAGAGAGAACCGTGAGCAATCTATGCAAGACTGCATGAAACAAGGACATTTTGATTTTATATGGATGAGAACTATTATAGATTAAGGTACTGAACGTTGGTTTTCGATGAATGTCAAATTCATGGATATATATTTCGTATTTGAACAGGTACCAATAGACAATTAAATCTCTCTTTGAAATTCTCAAAACAATCCTTCCATCCATCATAGCAGTTCCCAATTGCATAAAATCAAAATGCTCGTGTTCTATATTTTTGTGCATGAATTACTCACGTTTCCCCTTTTCACGAAAAAATCCAAAAAGAAATTACAATTTTGGAAACATTTGTGTCAAATAACGGGTAGTACAATAATATTATAGACAAATTAAGAGCTAAAAGACAACACAAATTATTGATATCATCGATCTACTACACCCTTCAAAGGGAGGAGTGGGTAAAGTATTTCTTTCTGAAAGAACAATATTTCGAGAATATTGTGTATAAATTTTAATTCAATCCGAGTTAAACTAACGAAGTTAGTTTACACCAGCCGTGTTACCTGATTTTTTTACCTGCTCGATACCCCTAGTAGAAAGCAGCAACAATTTCATTTGTTTTCCCGAATCCCTTTCTCCGTCTGTGTGTGCCTTTCAAAGAAAGTAAACTGACCTTGTACATATTGTATATTTTCATAGCATGCTGCTGAACGGTTGTGTACAGAACTAATATATATATATATATATATATATATATATATATATATATATATATATATATATATATATATATATATATATATATATATATGTATATATATGAATATATTGTCAAATTTTCGTTTCCGTTCGTTCGTATATATTGTTTCATAATTAATTTATTTATTCACAAATACAAGTAAACGACGATTTCTACTGAAATATATTATTAAATGCTTGACGCGTTTTGATACACAGTATCTTTGTCTAGAGCGAATGAATATTACAAATATATCTCACAAACATATCCTTATATATTCTAAAGAGGCAATCCGCTCAGAGCTATCTGTATTTGAACTAGTGTTTAGGAAATAAATTCAATAAGGGTGAGTTATTTATGTCAACCTGATCATTGAGAATTTCCGGTGAATACCTGAATCTGTTAATTTCAAGCACTTCCAGAAGCAGATTGAGTTTTATTCCTCTATTCTCAGAATGTAGGGTTTTAAATTCTGAATTGAAAGTGACTATTTTCCCTAAGATGATTTGAATAATTTGAATCGGATTTTCCATTGATGAAATTATGTTCAGAGATTCTAACATTGAAATTTCTTCCTGTTCTATCTCTTGTTCTACCTATATAAAAACAATTGCAATCTGCACAATCCAATCTATAAACATCTGATTTTATTCTTTATTAATTGGATGTTTATAATTCTTGATGAATGAACCTCAATTGGTTGATGTTTTGAACGCTTTATTCAAATTTGAATTTTTAAGAAAGGATTTCACATTATTGCTAATATTGCCTATATATGTTAAAGTATTGAATTTCTCGTTTTGTTGTTCACCGATTGGATACTTTCTGCTGAGCGGTTGTGTACAGAACTGAAATGATCTTGAATATATTGTCAAATTTTCGTTTCCGTTCATTCGTATATATTGTTTCATAATTAATTTATTTTTTCACAAATACAAGTAAACGATGATTGTTACTAAATATATTATTAAATGCTTGACGCGTTTCGATACACAGTATCTTCATCAAGAGCGAATGAATACTACAAATATCTTACTAACAAATTTTATATATACTAAAGATGAAATCTACTCAGAACTATCCGTACTTTAACTAATGTTTAGGAAATAAATTTAATAATGGTGAGTTATTTTTGTCTACCTGATCATTAAGAATTTCCGCTGAATACCTAAATCTGTTAATTTCAAGTACTTCCAGAAGGTTCAGTTTTATATCTCTATTCTCAGAATGTAGAATTTTAAATTCTGAATTGAGAGAGTGACTATTTTCCCGAAGATGATTCGAATAATTTGAATCGGTTTTTCCATTTGATGAAACTGCGTTTATGATTCTAACATTGAAATTTCTTCCTGTTCTACCTATATAAAAACAATTGTAATCTCCACAATCCAATCTATAAACACCTGATTTATTTTCTGTATTAGTTGGAGATTTATAATTCCTGATAAATGAACCTAAATTTGATGATGTTTTGAAAGCTATATTTAAATTTGAATTTTCAAGAAGGATTTTACATTATTGCTAATATTTCCTATGTATGTTAAATTATTGAATTTCTTGTCATGGTGTTCACCGATTGGATATACTTGTTGTAAAGCTAACTTTTGTTTTTCTTAAATAATATGCTACTAACTAAATTTGCATCATAACCATTATTTATTGCGATCTGTTTTATTAAATTCAATTCTTTGAAATAATTATCATTAGACATCGGTGTGTTCGAGAGTCTATGTATATAGCTATTAAATGCTGCAACTTTATATTGATAAGGATGTGCCGATCTATAATGAATTGTGATATCTGTATGAGAAGGCTTATGATGAATTGAAAACTGGTGTTTATTATTTGATCTTGTTATTGTTAGTTCTAGGAAACTGATCGAATTATTCTGTTCTATTTCAGAAGTGGATTTTATTTTTGGGTGCAGGTTGTTGAAGAAATTTTCGAATACAGTGAACTGTCTGTTTGTTCCTGTGAAACACACAATAATGTCATCGACATATCGATACCAATATAGGAATTGTTTACTAAACGGGTGTTTATGAATAGTTTTTTTTATGTTATCCATGAAGATTTCTACTAAAAGTGGGCTTAAGGGGTTTCCCATTATAAGTCCCTCATCACTTTTATAAAAACAATCGTTAAATACAAAATAATTTTGAGATATGCAAACATCTGATAAACCCATAATGCCGAATTTAATTCGTAAATTCGTCATATTTTGTGTGAACAAATACATTATACGGACCTTTCGATGGAATACTTGGAAACAAATTCTTGATATCAAAAGAGACTAACTTTGCATTACTTGGAATGACAATATTTTCTATTTTTCTTATCAAATCATTTGGATTCGATATGTCGATAACATTATTGTGTGTTTCACAGGAACAAACAGACAGTTTTTCAATTAAGAATTTAAAATCCTACATTCTGAGGAGAGAGGTGTAAACTCAACCTTCTGGAAGTACTTGAAATCAACAGATTTAGGTATTCACCGGAAATTCTCAATGATCAGGTAGACTTAAATAACTCACCCTTATTAAATTTATTTCCTAAACACTAGTTCAAATACAGATAGCTCTGAGTGGATTGCCTCTTTCGTATATATAAGGATATGTTAGTGATATATATTTGTAGAATTCATTTGCCCTTGACAAAGATACTGTGTATCGGAACGCGTCGAGCATTTAATAATATATATTTAGTAGAAATCATCGTTTACTTGTATTCGTGAAAATGGATTTATATCACGTAAAAGCCTTGTCAAATGAATTTATTTATTCGCAAAATGCTAAAAAGAATATCTCGGCAATATCGCCAGGAAAGTGGCAACATTGATGAGAAAAAAATTTTTCCCAAAAGATAGACATGGTAGTGTAGAAGCATCTAGCGCGTAGTAAAACATAGTACTTATGAACATGTACAGCGAATCTATGAAGATTTGAATAAAGATGCACTTTTGCAGCGATTTATTGGAGGTTTCACGCAAAATAACAATGAAAGTCTCACTGAACTTATCTGCAAAATTTCTCCGAAATCAGTGAGAGGTAATGCAAACGTTGTTGCAGCAAATTTAGCAGCATGCAATTTCAATGAAGGATGTTTAGCTCTGTTGTCTTTTAGTATGAAATGGGCATCTCTACAAGATAAAGTGCTCACCACTGGGCCTGCCTACCTGATGAATTGCGAATAATCAAGCGAACGAAAAAGCTGCACGTACAACAAAAGAGGGTAAAATTCAACGTAGACAGGAGCCAACTGTGTATGGAGCTGGCATATATGACTCTACGAGGTATAAAAATTCATTTTCTTTTATTGATAGTTTATTTCGAACTTTCACGTATAAAAAACTTCAAATCGATTGGCCCAAAAATGTCATGTTTTGAGCTCGTGAACAATGGATCCTTTTGAAAGTTTGAACATTTGTATCTCTTCACATATATCAACAGGTAATCAGTAAGAGTTTTTTCAATTTTTTTCTATTTTTAATAACAAATCAACCGCGATTTTTTTTTTTTGCTAAAATCGCGTTTTTCACTTCCGAGTGCTACAAAACATAAAAGTAAAACTGTTCCTGATTACCTCGAGAAATACATCACCTTTAAAATGCATATCAATTTTTCTGTTTTTTTGAAGATCTAATAACCGCGAAACCACTTTCTTCAAGGCGCCTCTGGAGATTCAGTGTCCCGGATTATTTATCAATATTATTCATTTAAAATTTTTCTGACATACTTCAGAAGTTGTACAATAATATGTAATTAAACTTAATAAATTTATATTACTCATGTCGCGAAAAAAATCATAAAAACATGCTTTTTTTGCCTTCAAAACCTTACACTCATCCATCAGGTCCACGAAAGAATGAAATGTCACAGCTATAATGTTGTCCAACAAATAAATACCAAATGATATCATTTATTCAATCAGAATAAAATCAACACAATATGTACGAGTAAAAAATATATAAGTTCACTCTTGGTCAATATTAAAGATCGACGTCATACAGGGAAAAAAGCGGTGTATATAAATTATATTGTTATGATTTTCCTACTTTTTATATATGTCAAAGTGGTTGTTCCATCAATATTAGACAGGACTAACATGAAAAACCAATAATGAATGATAAATTAACAATAATTATCTCAGATCATTGTAAAACGAAAATTATATGTATTTATATTTCACGAAAACCCAAATTTCACATTCACGCAACAAGCAAGAGATCAGATTTATTAGAATTCGAAGAAATTTCATTAGCTCACAAACATATGCTACAAATAACTCTCGATCAGCTTGATTTTCTTTTGTCCCTTCTTCTCTCATCCGTTTCCTATGTATAAATGACCTTGTAATATTTTTATTTCCTCTTAGTTTTTGAAAATATGATGAAATTGGAAAGAAATGCCAATTATTTGTGTTTACTATATTTTGTGATACATAAGCCTAGTATGTTTTCTTCAATTGTTTAATTATTTACTGAAAATATTTCACCAAGTAATTATCGAATTATTTTTGATAACTAATATTGAAGATGCTTCTATAAAACTATTTTAGTGGAATTATGTACGGAAGTTTAGAACAAAATAAATTTGGCTTTTCGAAAAACATAAAGGTACGAGAATAACGAGAAAGAACATTCTACGCGTAATTCCGGAAAAGGTTCGGTCAAGATGGAGCAGCGAATCCACCATAAAAGAGAAATAAAATCGAAGGCTATTATCAATAATGAATATCCGGTTTCTATGTAATATAATCCTAACGAATTGATGGTTAGAAAAGTGTTTTCAGGTACTCAAAAGGTATTTGTGTTTTACTACTTGAAATTGCATTGATAGTTTCAGATTCGAACCTCAATATCCATTCACCGAGCGGATAATAGAATTAAACATATTTTATAATAAATTTACTGGCTGAAAGACTCCAGCTGGTGGCCATTTGTAAGTGAAACCTTACAATAAATATCATCTAATCTAATCTAATAAAATTAGTATATCAGAAAATATTTTTATAACGTGCTGAAATCACGTCATAGCTATTTGAATTCAAAATACCTAATTCCAAACAACCCTACTGGCTAATAGTCTAGTGCGCATGTTCTAATATCAGATGTTATATTCCATTAGGCTTTAGAATCTTCACTTTCCTTCTTTCTTCTGCCAACCTTTAAACTAATGAGTTCAACTGGAAAATCATCTTTGATTGTATTTGAAATAATTAAATCATATAAAAGTTCTCTAATGAGAATTAAAGGTATTGCTACCGGGATGGGGTCACACACACGATGGAAACACTGATGGTTAACACAAACACCTTTTTATAAACGTAAATTTAAAATGAAATAAAAACACGTGGTTCGTTGGTAAACAACGGCGGTTTGGCAATATGGCGTGGGTACGGAAAGCCGGCTCGTGGCAACGCGTGCTGCAGCCGGTTTTCTAAGACAAAGTCTATTCGTAGAGGTCGTCGAAGAGAAAGTGAGAGAGTCTCCGAAATGCACGGATATTTAAACCCTCGGTTCAGGTAGGCCCAGAGTACGTTGTGTGCGTAGCCTGGTCGATGGGCTTACTTGGCGATCCGTGATTAAGAAAGCGTGGTTAACACGGTAACACGCTTATTCGGAGGAGCCTAGAGCGATCTATGGTGAGATACCGTTGTGGAAATGGTAACAGTATACCTATATCTTAAATATTGTGTAGTGACCTATATCAAAAATATAGGTAGTAGGTGGAGAGTCGTAGGTGGAGCCCAGGGGTCGAAATATAATTTCTATCTGAAGCCCTGAAATCTAGATGAATTAGAGGTTTTCACTCCATACGCAGCACTAAATATTCAAGGACTTTTGGAACTTGAACTCTCATATGTGATTGGCGACTCTAAAATAGAAGACCTCTACCTAATTCATTTCCTTAAGATCAAAAGCTTCTGCCTTATCTGTTTCTACAGAACCAATAATTTTTGACAACCACCAAGATAAGTGTTATTAATTGTACATATAGAAGTAAACATTTGTTGGTATTGTTAGCTATAATTTTTGATGATAATTATAATATGTAATTAAATGTCTGAGTAGAACATCATTGATTTTTTCTTCCCAGACCTCAGTGACAAATATTGAACTAGAGTCTCATTGCCAAAATTTCACGTTTCATAATAAAAATGGGTTGGCTGAAGAAAGATTATTTTTGATTAATTTTTCGAAGAATGATTTTAATTAAATATTGCAATATCCGTATAAAAGAAAAATTTTTTTCCTGTCTCAAAGTATAAAACGTATACAATGTGTTACCTTCACTTGATTGGATAAAAGAAAAAATTTATTATCAACATAAGCGCTGTTTTATTGTGAACATGTTAATACGTGGTTGTCTGCAAAGATTTCGGTTCAAATAGGGGTTTGCGGATTTAAAAAATTTAATTTTTAACGCGATTGGCATTGTGTGACAGAGAGTTCCGAGGTAAGTATGCCGCCTAATAATAAAGGACCAAACATTGTAGTCACACGTAATGGGACCCCGAATATAAGAAGATGTGCTTGCTCCGTCAGAGAATGACAGCAATACTCTATTGGGCGTTAATTTATAGTAGCTAATGACTTAAAACATTATATTGAATCGAAATCACGGGCAACTGCAATGTTCGGTATACGCTATAATAACTTGGGATCTCTCTGTCACAGAATTCCACTCGCACTACAATTTAAATCTTCAAAACTCGCAAACCTCTATTAGGACTAATTTTTTTGCAGATAACCCTGTATTAACGTATTCGCTATAAAACAGCGCTCATATTGATCTAAATTTTTTCTATTCTACTATCAAGTAACTGCCATCGACATTTCTATTTCTACCTGGCACGCAGTAGTTCGTCCAGCTGCACATTCTGAACGTTTATAATTTAGATCAACATAAAATTTTCCTATTATCTGGATGTTGCTATATTCAATTAAACATTTTTTTAATTTGATTAAAAATGGTCTGTCCAGAATTTTTTAACCAACCCATTTTTTTAGAATATGTTCTAATATACTAAATTTATTGTAGAATATTTTTTGTTTTATTATCAGCTCGGTGATGTTCGATTGAGATTGGGATCTTCTACTATGACTTACTCAGCAGTCTACAGGCTTTATTGATGATCCAAGGGGTTACTGTACTGAGTGGGCGAAATCAATTTAAACCCAATAATGTCACGCATTCCTGGGAAAGAAGGTGTTAACAAGCAAGCAGACTTTAAAACACTAATGAAATTTTCATAGTATTTGTTACCATCAAATAGAATAATAAATTGTTTTCGCGATTTCTAAACCTCGTTCATCATTAGACATAAAACTAGGTAAAAAGGGCAGTGTTATTTAAGAATGGGTCTTTCTGAATTTGGAAAAACCAAACAGTAAGTATACAGTTATTTATAAGTTTCTATTCAAATACATGAAAAGTTCAGGATTTATATAAATCAGTCAAGTACTTAATCATCTGTGAGTTGTTATTAAGAAGTGATCCGAACATTTCTACTGAGTTTGGCACAACATTATTTTTTTTTCAGTTTGAGTAATTTGCAACAACACATTATTGTAACTGGGTTGAATTGCTTAAGGCTTGAAGGCTTCTTTCAATGATAAGACTCGAGGTTGTAACCTCAAAGCCTCTACACTCGTAATCTGATAACTCTGAAGTAACTTGAAAGTGGTCAACTTGTCGTTTTTGAATTGATCTTCTGATTCGTTCACGTATTCACAGTCAATGAACAATCAACATCTAGCTGTCAATAATAAAGAAATGTTCTGGCTGTTTAATTGAAATTCTACTAGTTCTTGCTGGTTATAAGCATAAACGTATTTTTATTTTTATCTCTTGAAAAGGCTGCCGATATAAAAGAATTGCGGAAAATAAATTTTCAAATAAAGTGGAAAGATCCAAATTATATCAAGTGAGATGGTCTCTGGTACTCATCAAAAGAGATTGAGGGTGAAGGAAGACTTATCATTGCCTCAGAAAACCTAACACCCTGTCTCCTTACTAAACCTTTCCGAAGCAACAAATAACATTAATTTCAAATTAAAGAAAATATTACAATCCAGAAATAATGATACATCTCGTATAGAACGCATAGAGATTACTCAGAGCGGAGTTGTCGAACTGCACGACGGTCAATTATGGACCCAAGGAGCTATGTATGAACTTCATGACAAAATGGGAAACGAACTGCACGAAAAAAATAGGTTCTCTTTCGTCGACTAAGTAGATACAAGAGATAATAAAGTCATTGAGATTAGATGGCCCATCGGCATACTGTAAGGAAATTTAGACTTGGTGAGAATTGGCTGTTCGTTTGAGTTCAGCCGTCTCCATAAGCAGAACTCGAACGTTCAATGTTGTCGTCCTAGAAAAAATTGTAATCTCTCAGCTTCTACTTGACGTGCACAAATGTGTTTTACTTAGATTGGGGTAGCCGAGAGAAAACGATTGCCATGAGTTCATGCTCTTCACGAAGTAAATTATGTGAATATTAGTTGAATTTGCCTATGCCTTATATCAACTATCAACATTTGCTTCATCTTAATGAAAAATCATTTTAGGTATATTTATGAATAATCAAGGTTAGTTGTAATAACTTTGATGTGTATTGAGTTTATACAAGAATGCTATCGTATTAGAAAACTTAGCAAAACGGTCTTTCATTAATTACGAAAGGATTTCTAAGTATAACATTCGAAATCAATTGAGACAGCCAAACTTTTCTCTTGCACTCCACCGTCTACTACGGAGGGCATTTGTCCCTCTCCCACCTTTAAATTTCGTACTTGTAGTGCTGAAAATGAATGATTTGAAGAGATATATTCTTTTCTAAATTCAACTATTCAAGAAAAATCACTACAAGGCTAATGTTGTAGGCGGAATTCTCGAACTGCACGACGGTCAATTTTGGACCAAAGGGGATGTGTATGAACTGCACGACAAAATGGGAAACGAACTGGACAAAAAAAAGATTCTATTTCGTCGACTAAGTAAGGTACAAGAGATAATAAAGTCATTGAGATTACATGGCCCATCGGCATACTTCAAGAAAATTAAGACTTGGTAAAAATTGGCATAGAGTATTGTGTTCGTCACGTTAAAAAATAAATTCAGCAATTTAATGAAATATTGACTCAATTGCACTAATTATAATATAATACATTATACCAGGAAAAATTTAGGGTCCTCTAAAATAGTAAATATTGAAATATGCTCAACCTAATTTTACCTAACACCTATTCTACTAACCTATTCAATTCAAAATTATAAATTTAAATTAGGTTTGAGGTTCGGTTAGGTTAGTTAGGTTTGGTTTGAAGAGATTTAAATTCAGGTATAAAATGGGATTTCGTGCAGTTCGTACTATAAATTTTGAAAAAATATTGCCAGAATTTGTTTTTACCTGTTTCGTTCCGAGGGTTTCGTCGTGCAGCTCGTCTATGGCCGTTGTAGGATTAAGACTGGCTATACGAATGTTTTGATAAAGAAAATTATCCCGTCTACTGATACTTTTGTTCAAATACGTTTTCAAGTGTCAGCAAATCATCAATGAAGGATACTTTACGTTAAAATTGATATTGAGAGAGAAAATTCTGAAAAAACAACCGAGAAAAACCAAAATTTCATAGTAATTTTTTCGGTACTAAAAAACTACAAAATAGCTACAAATTTAAAAATTGAGAGAGTAGAAACACTTTTTTCAGTTTTCTACGTTTATTTGTTAATTCACGACCGGCTTCGACCATTCGGCCATTTTCAAGTGCTGAATTCTAACAGAGGTACAAACATGATTGCAAGATATAGTTTTCCCTCAAATATTGTGATTGAGAGTAGTATAATCTATGGTTTTTGTAAGATTATTGATTTCCTAAATTTCCAACAGAATCATTCTTTTTTCTTTATTTTAGTTGTGTACGACTTTGAGATTTGTTTAAACTATTGTGTGGTTTGTTAAATGAATGTGCTCAAATATTGGGGATTCCTTGGCAGATGATAAATATGTTCTTTGAATCTGCATCCTAAATTTCTACCTGTTTGACCTGCATAAGCCAAAGGGCATTCAATCCATTCGTAAATACCTGATTGTTCGAGCTTATCTGTTTTCTGTTTTGCATTGAAAAATAATTTGCTAAGATTTGAACCATTTGAGAATGAGGTAGTTAATTTGATTTTTGAAAAGTGAAGTTTTATTTTATGAGAAGATGGACCGATATAATTAAAACTAACATATCTTTTTTCGGGATATACTTGAATGCAATAATAATTGTTAAGTTTTGTTTCTTGTGTTTAATGATTTTATTTATGAAAGAGGCTGGTATATTGTTGTTGGAGGGTTTTCTTATCATGCTATGTATTTCCGTTTTGATTTCTGGAATTGAGATGTGGTAGTAAGAGCTCTGTAGACCAAAGAATTGTAGGCGGCGAGTTCATGATTTAAATGATTGAATGTGTCCATGCAGATTGTTGCTTTTGTGAATGATTCTTTTCTATAGATATCATAAGTGAGGATATTGTTTATGTTTGTTATAGTTAAGTCCAGAAAATGGAGTTATTAATTCAGCTTCAATGGTAAATATTAAGTGATCGTGGATTTATTGAGGAAGTTCAAAAATGTCTATTTGAGCCATGAAAACGAACCAAAATATCATCAACGTACAGATACCAGAAAATATGTTTTTGGCTAGATCGCTATCCATGAAAATATCTGACAATATGGGGCTCAGTGGCGATTCCATATGAAATCCTGATTTTTGTTCAAAGAATGTATTTTGAAATTGGAAATAATTTTGATCACATGTTCTTAATAGGATGCAAAATTCAAAGGAAATATGATTTTTGTGAAAATATCTGAAACTAAATGTAGATACTCATTTGTTGAAATGTTTGGGTACATGTTTTACACTAAGAGTAACAAGCTTAAGGTTATAACTGTCTTTGAGTAAGGGCAGTTTTTGTATAAGGTCGTGAGTTCTGTAAACTTCTGTTTAAAAGTTTGGCTAAGTTACCTGTAGTACTGTTAATGTAGGATACTACAGGCCTATCAGATTTCTCTTCCTTAAGTAGCTGGATCAGTCCATACATTTGAGGTGATTGAGGGTTCATCAGTTAGAATCTTCGTTTTTCCCATAGTGTATGCGCTAGATGGTCTGCATGCTCCAAAGCTTCCTTGACTGTTTTGATGGATGATTTCGTTAGGTCAGTAAGTGATTTCCGGATTTCCAATGTTTTCAATATATCTTCCATTTTGATTTTGTATTAGTCTTCAGTTAGGACTATATGCTGTTGTTTTGGTCTGCTTTGGTGTACGTTTTGAATCTTAGAGGCTTTGGAACGGACCGTTTTCAAATGCTCTATTTCGTTGGGCTTTATCTGAGCATTCATGAGAAACCCGGGAAAAGATGTGTTAATTTTAATTATGCTGGCCCACCTTTTCATAAAATGAAACATTACTTTTCATAATTCTAAAAAACCAACTCATTTTCAAACGGTACGAAACTTAGCAAATTACTTCTTAAACACAAGTCAATTAAACTCAAACAATCAGGTATTGACCAGATCAAATGTAACGAATTCCCTTCAACTTATGTAGGTCAAACAGGTAGAAATTTTGAATGCAGGTTCAAAGAACATATACCATCTGACAAAAAATCCCTAATAGTTGAGCACATTCAATCATCAAACCACACAATAGTTTTAGAAATCTGCAAGTCCTCCACAAATGCAATAGAGGAAGAATATATATGTTGAAAAGTTTGAAGATTAATGAACTCGGTAAAACCCCACATTATACAACTCTGAATAGCTAACTTGAAATCAATAACTCCTTCTTATTTAGCTTTTAGGTAAAAATTATAGCTTGTAATCATCTTTGTACCTCATAGAATTCAGCAACCGAAAATGACCGAAGGGTCGAATCCTGACGTGTATTAACAAATAAACGTGGACAACTGACATAAGTGTTTTTTCTCTTTCATATTTTGGAATAGATTTCCACAAATAAATCACAAGTTTTACAAATGGAAATAGGCCCAAGACAGTTAACTATCATTCCTCAAGCAAGAGCAGCCGATTTTCCTGAACACGTTCTTTTCGAAAAATCAGAATATCTTCAGAACCAAAGAATATTATGTAAATTTTCGAAAAACTAACGATTTTGCCAATGAAGTGTTTTTCAAGATACATTTGAATTCATTCCTTTTCGAAAAAATATAGCAAGAATAAGAAAATGCAAGTTTTTCGATAAATCTCGATGAGTTACATCTCGATCGAGAGTTGAAAAATATAAAACAACACTTTATAATTCGATTTGAGTTATACTTTTTGTGTCATTTATGAACAACCGTTTTAGTTCGCTTGTCATCCCTCCTCGTACAACAGAAACACATATGTTTTTTCTTGAATGACTATATATTTTCGTTTTCGGACAGAAATATTTGTACGACTTCATTTACACCTATTCGTTGGACTACAAATGTTTAATGGCTTGTTCGAAACCAGTGAGAACAAAGTTCGACCAGTGTATATAGACCTTTATAGGTCTTTATCAAATTGAATGAAAAATTTACTCCTAACTACGGAATATCAATTTCATTAGTTTTATTTTCATTTCGAAATAATTACAGATCCTCAATAATGCAGAGAGAATGCTTTCAAATTGGAACCATTCAGCATAATTCATGAATATCTAGAACAGCAATATATCCTTCGAAAAGTTGCGTCAATAATGACTATATAAATTACGTTATAAAATATGCATGTTATTCGGAAATATAAATGTTAGCCTTCTAGAAAACTACTCGAAATTCTATTCTTTCGAAAACAAATATCAAACCAGCGATAAAATATTAGTTCGAGTTCCATAAATTGCAGTTTTGGCAAGACCTTGAATAATTCATATACCTAGGAGTTGAAACCTTTGCAAAGGGATCGATTGATAGAGAGGAATGACGTCACGAACGTGTTCTTGTTCAAGGACGCCTTATTGTGCGCTTGACCTATATCAAAACTGTTTTGAATAATAATCGATAATGCATATTGTCAATATTTGAATCATAATATTTGGATTATTCAAAAATGCAAACGATTTCTAGAATTTTATTTCTGTATTTCTGTATGGAAACAGAAATTAAAAATGCTGACTCGAAATTGAAAAATTTGGAAATGTATTTTGATATCAATATTATAAATGACTATTCGGAAGAAAAATGCATCAACCTCTAACATTCGAGCTTGGTTTTTTCCTAGATAAACGTTCCTAATCAAATGGAACAATTAATTAGTTCATGGATTGTTACAAAAAATTAATACAGGGTAATCCGCGAGTGATCATACATAGCCCAACCGAAGTAAGTGTACAGGGTAGGCAAATTTCGATGGTTTTGTACGGCAGCTATGTGAAATATTGCACATAAACACCTCAAAAAAGTCTGGGGAACACTTCTGAATATCGATATATCGTATCCAGAACGATCAATATGGATGATTTTTTTTAAGAAATGAACACCTGCAGCAATTTCTCACCAGAGTATGTAAAGTGCCGCAATAGATTTCAGTTTTTTTTTTTTATAAAAAACTGAAAATGCAGCAAATGCGACGCTGCTTTATAATCATTTCATGTATTCAGTGTTAGAAAACTGTTAGTTGGCACTTTGTTTCTGTAGTAAGCACAAATAAAAGATTCAAGTTTTGTGATTCGACCATGGAAAGACGACATTTGACTAGAGAAGAGATGTTACGAGCCGTTGGCATGCTCCATGCTGGGAGCTCACAACGGGAAGTATCCAGGGTTCTGGGAAGTAGCCCAAGTGTCATAAACCGTTTATGGTCGCGTTTCAATGAAACAGGTAGCGTAGAAGAACGCCCTACAGGTCGGTTCAGGATTACTACAGTCGCCCAAGATCGATTTTTTGTTTTACAAGCCAGAAGACATAGTACTACCACAGCATCTCAATTAGCTCAAGAGCTATCACGAGTTCATAATGTATAAATTTCCGACCAAACTGTGAGAAATCGACTGCACGAAGCTCAATTCCACTCCAGATGTCCTTTAAGAGTTCCACAACTGACCCATGGAAATCGCGCTGCTCGTTTAGCTTGGTGCCAAGAACATGTAAACTGCGATCAAGAGAGGTGGGCCACAGTTATCTTCAGTGATGAATCTAGATTTAGTTATTATCCCGATTCGGGAAGAATTCGAATATGGAGGGAACCTGGAAAGCAAAACCGTCTCCAGCATTCTCGAGAAATTGTTAGACAGGAAGGCGGATCAGTGATGTTTTGGGGAGGTATAAGCCTTGGTGGAAGAACTGATCTCGTTTTCATACAGAACAACCTCACGGGAAATTCTTACGCAAATGAGTTTCACTTGTAGTGGTACTGTATCTCCAAACAATGGGTCAAAATCTACTCTTCCAACAAGATAATGCCCCTCCTCATTGTGCAAGAGTCGTCTTGAACGTTCTTGAAGAGAATGATATCGATCTTCTACTGTGGCTATCCTGCTCCCCAGACCTAAATCCCATCGAGCATGTGCGGGACACCCTAAAAAGAAATCTCCTGCGTCAAAACGTCTTCCATCATGAACAGGAGCTTCGGTTAGCAGTTCAGGGGGCTTGGAATGACTGAGGCTAAAATGAAATAGACAATTTAATATTGAGCATGTCGCGACGATGCCAAAGTGTCATTAATAACAGAAGTGGACCTTCTAGGTACTGAAAAATATA
The DNA here is from genome assembly GCA_013387265.2 of Cryptolaemus montrouzieri. NCBI lineage: Eukaryota > Metazoa > Arthropoda > Insecta > Coleoptera > Coccinellidae > Cryptolaemus > Cryptolaemus montrouzieri. The sequence continues at coordinate 45,107,193 of JABFTP020000185.1, read as the reverse complement.
AGTGCTTCCATATCGTTTCGACAATATTAGTTCAGGATTTTTTTCTGTTTCACCAAATTTCGTCATTTTCAAATTTCAATTTTTTTTTATAATAGGTGCTTTGGAGAAGTCAAATATCATTTTGTTTTCTTGAGAATACATTATATACAATACATCCTAACAAAAACCGAAAGAATTCTATAAATTCGAATCATCAAAATCATATTTTAAAGATATTGGTAAGTGTTCCCTAGACTTTCTTGAGTTGTTTAGAGAAAAATGAACCTCCGTCTCTTGATCTTATTTTCTGGGACTAGTTTAGTGGTGCCAGAATTTCGCTGATATATCTTTCCGTTCTGGAATTTTCAAAATTTCACGAATTTTGGGAAAATCGTCCTTCGCGGATATCTCGATCATCATCATCAAAGTTAGATTAAAATAAGTTTCATATTCTACGGGCACTTTTTTGAGTAAAATACAGTGCTGTGTAAAACATTTTTTAGCTTAGCCGTTTCCGAGTTATTATGCCAAAATGTTTTCTTTAAATACGAACCATAAAAAACTTTACCCATATTGAATGTAGTAATTCTTTTCCTTTTCAAAAATATATCATTTGTAGTCAATTATTGCATTCAGAACCTCTTCTCAGAGAAAAACCTGAAATTGCCACAATTCCATTCATTAGCTGCATGCCCATCAACGATTCATATTGTTCTATGACTGAAAACCACAGATTTTAAAGACCCTTTCTAAGATTATGGTTATTTTTATGGTTTGATTCGATTAAGACCATGATAATTAAGTGTGGTCTTAGAGTTTGACACTTCAAACTACGATTCCAGTTTCAGTATAGGTATTAATGCTTATTGAATATCGAAATAACTGCTTGTTAGTTGTATGTTCCAACTATTACATCTAAGAATTTGTTCACCTGAAACTCTGCTTGTTTCGAGATGCAGAATAGAAATCATAACTATGAAAATTATGGAAAATTCGATATGATGAAATGTGATATTCTTAGTAAGTATGATTCAGCAGAAACGGCCGAAACATAATTCAATCGGTATCCTGAAAGGCACCAGCCAAATAAATCTATTTTTCGAATAATGAAAGAGAATCTTATCAATAGTAGCTCATTTAGAAAATTAAGAAATAAAAATATATCATTTGAGTGATAGAGAGGAAACAACGATCGAAGTGATAGGTGCTGTCACGGCCAAACCTTCAATTTTGAGTAGACAAATAGGAGCAGAAACAGAAATTTTGAGACGTCGGGTGCTCGGCATTCTGAAGAAGAACCAGTTTAAACCGTGCAAAATGCGAGTCTTTCAATTTTTGCAGCCAGGGGACTCCCCTCGCCGACTAAATTTCTGCAATTGGTAGTTGGGTATCTGGCTGTTTGCTCGAGGATATTTGTTTCTGTGATTTGATTAGGTAGATTTTGAAAAAGCGCCTATGTACCGAATTTGAGCTGAGTATCTGAAACACTGTAGTAATTATAAGAACAACTGAAAAAGATATTAACGAAACGTTTGCGGACGTGTTTTCATGGGAATTTTTCGTCATAAAATGACTTGAGGAATAACTTCAAAATCTTTCGCAATTATTCATTAACAACCTTTATATCAATTAGGCATAACACATTGAATGCAAAATTATCAAATCGAATCTGAAATTCAAAAATTGAATAATATATAGGGTATTTCCTTCTTCATTTATATCAGAAAGCCAATACCGATTTCCTTTATAATTGGTGTCGCCGTCTTGAAAATAATCTAGCCGATATGCCTCCAATGACATTGGTGTGTTCAATAAATTCGCATTTGTTTCTACGAATAATTTTTCCAAATATAGATGCAGTTTTTGATGAGGCAATCTATACAAGATAATCTATCTTCAGAAGCTGAATAATAGGTTATATACTGGGTAATTCACCAGTGGCGCGGTGCTCTGTAGCTCGTACTCTCTCGAAGATTTCATTTTTGTTTGAACGGTATTGTATCCAGAACGTAAGAATCTACTTCAGCAAATTATTTTGCAGTAAACAGGGTGTCCCAATTTTCTATAACAGAATCTTGGATGGTTTTTTCAGATTAAAAAACCACTCTTCTGTTCAAGATTCAGGAGCGGCCTAAACTCTGCTATAATGTCTTTAAGTATTAAGTTTTTTTGGTGAGTAGTTTCGTCACAATATTTTTTTTAATCATTAGAATAGGCTCCCACATCATCGCATGCTCCTTCGACCAGAGAAGATGAATACTTTTTTCCTTTCGTTTTCTTATTGTCCAAGGATAGCTTCATTGATGAATTGAAACAGATTATCCTCATTTTATACAGGAGTGACTCAAAAAATTATTAAATATTGTAATTTTAAAATATTATTTCTTGATTTTTCAAATGGAACACCCTGTATTTTATTATTCATGTCAACGCATAAAATTTGGTGCTATATTTTTGAAGGGTAACCTTATCTTCGATCATTGTCGAAATATCCGATTATTTGTAAAAAGTTTTATGAAAATTCTATAAACCGTATCAAACTCATCAACCTGCTGTTAGATTCAAGTAGTAAAAAATTAAACCTAAACAAGATAATTCTTTCAAATGATGAATGATGAAATCAAGATGATTGAAACGTGAAAAAAGGTATGTGTTGACATTTTTTTTTCATTTGTGCCTTCTGTCAGGTGTCGGACAGATCATATTCTGCATTTTAGATGGTGAACTTATCAGTGTTTTGTTATTAAACATTGTTAAAGTGAGGTTTGAACCCAACTTCCTCAATTGATTGCCATGAAGTTCTCCAAAGAAGAAATGGTTGATATGATTTTTATTCTGGGTGAGTGTGCTAGAAATTCTTTGTTGGCAAGTAGAGTTTATGCACAAAGATTTCCTGATGCAAGATGCTTTGAAAAACTTCTAATTAGATTTATCGAAATGGGTAATATCGCTTAGAAAAAACATGAAAAACCAAAAACTGCTACAGCTGAAGACAACCATTTATCAGTTTTGTTGACAGTAACGAAGGACCCATATAAGAGTCATAGAGAGATTTGTCAGTAAACAGATATAAGTCAAACTTCCGTCCAGAGAATCTTGAAAGTGAATAAATTTCATGCATATTATGTACAGCTGCAGGAACTGAGCAATCGAGACTATGAAAATCAAATCAATTTTTGCAAACGGGGAAGTGACAAGGTAGCGGAAAATCCAAATATGTTTAGCAGAGTTCTTTTCTCAGACGAGGCAACTTTCCACAAAAATGGCCTTGTTACCAGGCACAACTTTCATTATTACGCCACAGAAAAACCACATCTCATGAGACAAATAGATCATCAGCATCGTTGGTCCTTGAATGTATGGACCGCTATAGTAGATGGATATCTAATTTTTTCGACGGGCACCTCAATAGTGAAATGTATTTAGATTTGCTGCAAAATCATCTACCAATTTTACTTGCCAATGTACCAGAGCATATAAGACAAGATTTGTGGTTTCAACCTCAGGTTACGGAGAATTTGAATCATGTATTGCCAAACAAATGTATAGGACGTGGTGGTCCTGTTAGATGGCCAGCTAGGTCTCCGGACCATAAAAGTCTAGATTTTTTCTTGTGGGGTTATATGAAATGCATCGTTCACCAGATTCCTTCTACAACAAAGTTGTATATAAGACAGAGAATAATCGACGCCTTTCAGTCAGTTAATCTGCAACTGTTGTCGAGAGTTCAACGGTCTTTGCTCAGAAGGATTGCGTTGTGTCTACAAAGAAACGGGCAACATTTCAAACACTTATTGAAATAGTTCAACACCGTGTAGATAATCTCACCAAAAACCTATCTATTACGTATTTCATACACGACTTCCTTAAAATATCTCCATTTCTCTGATCAAGTATAATGATATGTACTAATAACCTTTTTTTTCGCAACCTCTGATTTTATAATTTAAGTTTATTTTTTTATTTCGAAAATGGTAGAAGTTAAAGATAAGGTTACTTCTGTAAAAATATGGCCCAATATTTTATGCGTTGACATGAATAATAAAATACAGAATGTTCCATTTGAAAAAATTAAGATATGATATTTTTAGAAATACAATATTCAATAATTTTTTGAGTCACGCCTGTATAAAATGAGGATAATATATTTCAGTTCGTGAATAAAGCTATCCTTGGGCAATAAGAAAACGAAAGGAAAAAAGTATTCATCCTCTCTGGCCGAAGGAGCATGCGATGATGTGAGAGCCTATTTTCATGAATTTTTACGGAAAAAAAAATATTGTGACGAAACTACTCACCGAAAAAACATATTACTTAAAGACATTTTAGCAGTGTTTAGAACGCTCTTGATTCTTCAACAAAAAAGTGGTCTTCCAATCTAAAAACCTTCCAAGATTTTTTTATAGAAAATTGGGATACCCTGTTTACTTCAAAATAAATTGCTGAAGTAGATTTTTACTTTCTAAATAAAATACCGTTCGAACAAAAATGAAATCTTCAAGAGTGTACGAGCTACAGAGCACATCGCCACTGTTGAATTAACCAGTTTAGAGTGAAATTATAGTTTTGCGAAACTTTGAATTTGAATTTGTATTTACTATAGTAAAGTAAGCGATACAAATGGAATTTGAAGCGTTCAAATTCAATGTGGTCTCCTCATATTACATAGAATCATAATAATTCTATGATAAGTTTGGATTTTATAATTTCAATAAAATTATTTTAGCAGATATTACGAATTTGAATATATTCATGCAATATGCTACCTTATGTGGCAACGGTATGAGAAAAATGGTAATAATTTGATCCATAATTCAGTTTGCCGTATATTCAGGATGAAGGATTCACATCTTTCTACTTAGTTTAGTTGAACTATTAATGAATAAATGAAATTTGCTTGGATACGTCAAACTCAATTCTAAGGACGTATTTCTTCTTTTCGATTTTTATACCTCCCTACGACGGAATGACTTTCACCCTAACGGTCTACTACGGCAGAAGAGACAAGTTCTATCGTATTTCAGGAAATTGAATTACTTTTCAATGGTTTAACTTGCTCCTTCTGATTAGTTGTGTGTTTTCTGGAAAATAAGAAAAACCAAAATGAGGAAAACATTGAACTACGTTTTGTATTTTTTGAGTAGATGCTGAAAGTGTGTACCTTCTACCTACATGTAAATTTGAAAGATGTGTTGGATATGTTCACCCAACTTATATGCGTTTCCAGATTTATTAGCCAGCACTTGTACACTATTCCGTGCTGCCACCTTCTAGAGAATTAGGCTCAGTCGAATAAATTTTTGATTAGAAGGATCCCCATAACCAGAAACAGAAGATCTTGTAAGCCCTACACTGAGTTTTTCTCCCAAACTATCTGCCTGGATAGAGTTCATCGAGAAACAGACTCATCGGTATCGCACAGTACAGGGGTGCTCCATCTTGCTGAAAAATTAAATCTACTGACTGATAAGTTAATGTCATTGTATGACATTCGTTGAAGCTTCGCAAATACCGTTTGTTAACATTGGAAGTATATTTCTCCTATTTAACATTTGAACAGAAAGAACGGTTCCGAAAAATTCCAGCATATATGCTTTATTCTTAAGAATATTGTGCATAAACTCTATAAATCCTGGGGTTCGAACCCGACAAATTCCTACAATTATGTCGATCAACAGCACCATGAAGAAAAATTTAACTTAAAACATATATTCAAAATAAGTTGTGTATTGCGAATGTGTGCGTTCAATCTCAGTACGTAAAATTGCGAACGGCAATTGTAATCGTCTTTATTGAATTCATGAAACTGTTCCATATTGTAAAAATTGAACTTCTATTTTTCAAAATTCGCTGAATAGTTGTATTACCTGATATTTCGGACATTTTTCTCCTGCCTAGTGTAACAATGTTTGACATATTGCAATACCTCAAAACCTCAATTTTTGTAGTTCTCTATTGAATTTTTAGCATTTCTCCTCTTGAATAACAATGATGTTGTGTCAGTAAACTATGCATCTGGTTCCAGTACATTAGTATGTGATAATAGTACTAGGTCACGGGTATTATGACGAGTCTACATTTTGTTACTTTATCGCAGAACATGCCCAAAGTAAAAGCGAGATATAGTCAAAGTAAATTACTATGAAGACATACTTCTTTCTGAACACTTTCACTGAAAGAAATCTATATACTTCTATTACAAAAGGTGAGGCTAAAATCAAACAGTAATATCTCTTTTACTAGTAATTGCTAATTTATTAATAGCAAATTTTGAACAACAACCGAACAACCTGAAACCAAATATATGGCTAAGATACGTCGACACTTTCACTATTTATGGCCCACGGCGAAAAACCCCTAAATGCTTTCACAAGTCACCTGAATTCAATCCAACTCAAAATTCATAATTGAAATTGAATCAAACGAACAGTTGCTATATTTGGTGAACAAGTCACAAAGTCGACATTTACAGTTTTCTGTATTCAGAAAATTAACCCACACGCAATTGAAAACATTCGCAGTCATAGTACTGACAGATAACGCACATCGAGAAGAAGAATTATCTAATAATGAAAACAGATTCACCACATAGGAGAGTCACGCATGTTTTGAGGTACAAGAAATACACGACGCGTATGATGCAAACCGGTTAATTTACGTTCAAAGTAATTCTCACCTACATCAATGCACTTTTGTAACCGAAGCTTCGACAACTGAGAGACTTAAAGCTACTCACCTTTGGGAATGTTCTTAAAAAGTGGTAAATGGCCTCATCGATTTCCTTCTCCGTCGTCGTCGTGACACGTCGACCGCGTCAATGTTCTTTTAGGTTAAAAAGTGGTAGAAGGCCTCATTGGTTTCTTTCTCTATCGTGAAACGTCAACCATGTCAATGATCTTTTAGATCAAAGTACAACCAGAAATTACACATGGCCAGATCAGGCGCGTAGGGCGGATGTGGAATAATTTTAACCTTCTGTTCACGTGAAAAGACAACTTTTTGCTGTGTCGTGTCTTGATGCAACATTAGTCTGTGAATCCGGATTGACATAAACACTGCAGGTAAACATTTTGTGGTTGACACTGTATATTGAGTTTCAAGCTTAATTGCTTTCACTAATCCTTAAAGAAAACTACGTACATAAGTTTTTTGACAGATCTTTGCTTTTCCGAAATGACTGGGGATGGGTCATCTTCGTGAATCCACACGCTATCCTGGCGGGTACGAACATGGAAAAATGAAATGTATGTTTTATCGCCTGCTATGATTTTAGACAGAATGCGATGACTACCATTGTTCAACATTTTCAACGCTTCTCGTGTGATTTACACTCCCTCTACTTTATGGAAATTATTTAACGCATGAGGTGCTACTTATTATTTTTCATATGGAGATACTCATGTCAAATTGGATTGACTTACGCCGATGAGATACCAAGGTTAGCCTTTAATTCAATGAAAGGTACATCTTGATTCTTCGTCGATCATATATCCCACTCGGTCATTGTGGTTTACAGTCACTGACGTTCAGGGCCTATCAGCTCATGGCGCATCACTAAGCGATATATGTATGTAGACTCAGTTGCCTTGACGGAGTTCCATTAACAAGTGAGCGCTGAAACCGCTCAAGACTTTGTTCTTCAGTTAAATCAACTTTTTAATCGTTGGAGATCATCCCGCTCACAGGTTTTCTCGACAACTCCATGTCAGCGACTCGACTGAAGTCAGACATATACTAATGAAGGATGAGTGTTTTAAGTGATGCAATGTAACTTCTGTAATTTTGCTATATCTAAAAATATTCGGTGCAGCGTATCGAAAGGGTAATAAATAAAATGAGAAGAAAACAACAGATATACAATAACATACACCATAAAATAAACTCTTGGAAGAGTTAGTTTTCAAGTCTATCTACCATGCCCGTCGCCATTGAGGGCCACAATAGCAATAATGCGATTAAACATAATGTCAAAAAACGGAATGGCAGACTGCAGTTACATCCTTATCAGTACAGCATATCTTTTCTTAGAATCTAAGAACCATAACGATTCCAGAAAGGATGTACCTTGTACATACCGGCCCTTCTATGGGCCGAGACGGTGACCTTGCTACTGGACTTAAAGAAAAACGACATAGTTGACAGATATGAAAACGTATAATCCCAACGTTGAAGGCAATCTTTCGTCCCGTGTGGCTGTGAATCGTATCATCATTAGCTAGTGAACAGTCCTCTTGGCTTTGGCGTTCTTTGAGTCAGTCTTCCAGGCAAACCACCTGTCGGTTAATATTTGAATTAAACAAATATTCTACGTAAAACCTCCCACTTCTTGTTTACATATTTCAATTAGGTATAAGGTTACTATATTTATTGAATAGCATGTTATCAAATTCCCCCATCAAGCCATGAGGAGCGATAACATCAGCAATAGTGCAATTAGGTAGGATGTGTAAAAAGATGAGACACAATACAGTTCTCTCGTTTCAAGGCGGAGGGGCGTTCATTTTCAAAGGATTATTGAATGATAAGGCAAAAAAATCGATCAAGTAGAAATTATTCTGTAGCTTGAAATTCCATGACTATTTTAATTATCGTATGATATCGTTGAATTTTAAATCGTCCAGTGTAATTTCTAAATTGAATTTTGTCAAGAAGATGTACTTCATTACAAAGCTACATTGATTCTCAATGACGTATATTTGATTCATGGCACTTCGTTTTGATTCTAAAAAGTACACCAGAATTCATACGATGCCCCATGCATTTCAAACGCAGCGAGAATATTATTTTTCAAACGAGAGTGCTATAAAAAATGTGACTTGATGGAAAAACAACTTTTGTCTCATTTTGACGAGCACAGGTACATTTCAACCAATAAGTAAATGTGAAAATAAATTCTTGAAGATTTTCCGCTATGGTTCTTTCAGCAGTTGAGGCTACTCAACAAGATAACAAAATAATACCGCTAGACAATTTCGTGCTTCAAGAAAGAACGTATATAGCGCATGGGAGCGCTTTCGAGGGATTGGTGAATCAACTAGGCGGAGAGGATCGAAAGGACGAAGGAAAACGACTGCTTGTAATGATCGTTTTCGAAGGCTCTGTGAAGAGATAGATCAAGTATCGTTGGTTGGAGGAAGTGAGCCAAGTATCAGTGAGTAAGGTGACAGTAAGAAGGCGTTTGAGAGAAATTGGCCTACCTATCAGAAGATCTGTAACGGGTCCTGAATTGAATAGAATACACCGCACGGCGCGTCTTCAATTCGCCATAGAACACATTGCATTGGGGCAATGAAGAATGGAGAAACGTTATGATTTCCCTCAAATCTACTGATGGGCGTCTCAGAATTCATCGGCGAACTAGTAAGCGTTTCAATGAAGACAAGAATGGGTTATGGAGGCTGGACCGTAATGCTTTGGGGAGGCATAAGTATAGGAGGAAAATTGAATTGATCACATTTGATAGGTGATCTATCACTGCCGAAAAAAAAAACATATGGAAAGTTTTAGATCCTCAAATTGGCTCATGCATTTATAAATTGGACTACAACTTGCTCTTGCTGATGCATGATGATACCATACCTCATACCGCCAGAGTAGTGAGAGAGTATCTTGATGGACTTGAAATATTGGGAATGGACTGGCTGGCAAAAAGACGTTGGGTAGAAGGATAAGGAAGCACGCATCTGCACCGCAGATGCTGAGGGTGATAGGTCAGACTCTGCAAGAAGAGAGGGCAAGAATAGAGAAGAGGTACATCCGTAATCTGATCGGAGGTATGCCAATACGTATTCATGCTTAATGGGATGACGCCCACTACTGAGTTGGTGTTCATTTAGTAATTTTCTGTTTTACTTGATTACTACTTAATTTTTTCCATGAATAAAATCTTTCGGTATACCTTCTGTCCATGATAATGAAAAACCAGTAAAAGCTGGCGCTATGAATTAACTACGTCATTGAGAATGAATGTTGTTTTGTAATGAAATGTATCTTCATGACAAAATTTAGATCAGAAATTCTACAGGGTGATTCAAAATTCGTGAAAGAGAGACATTTTTTGTTTCCCCTCGTATTTCTCTATATCGCACATCACGGATGTCAATTGTTAGAGAATTTCTGCTTGACCGAACTTTTTACCGGTATTGAGACCCCCGACTCGGAAAATATAATTCTCACTTATATATAACCATTTGATGTACCACTTTGTTCGGAATTTTGATTGATGGATTTCATTTAGTTCATTCAGTGTAGTGTTTCCATTGATTATAACTAATGGCTAAGATATTGTTTGTCCTAAATTCTTTACGTTGACAATAAAAATTGCCATGTTTCTCAAGGTTAGAACTAGGTAAAACCGAAGAAGAAATCTAACCTAACCTCAACCATTTTAGATTGCCGAAGGCATAGACCTACTAGACAAAATTGCTAAAATCGACAATATTTTATGAAATTACACCGACGATGAGAAATTTGAGTGCATATAAAATGTATCTCCTAGAACTTAAAAACCTACACTACTTTACGCAACAATTTTGATTGTACATCTATAAAACGTACATTGAAACTTGAAAACAGTTGCACAAAAAAATTCTGTACTTCTTATAATTCTGTTCAATGAATGCCGCATGTCCAAATTATTACATTCGAATACGTAAAATATAATTTTTCTGTTTTATTGACCAATTCCTAGAACAGCATTAGATATCAAGATAAAAAAATTCTGTACTTCTTATAATTCTGTTCAATGAATGCCTTATGTCCAAATTATTATATTCGAATACGTAAAATATAATTTTTGTGTTTTATTGACCAATTCCTAGAACAGCATTAGATATCAAGATAAGAAACTAGATTTAGGATAACTTTATTTTATAACGTTCAATATGGTGTTCGTGTTTTGGTAATTCAAAATCGATTAGTAGTAGATTATACGTCATTGCCAGACCACAATTTGTATAATTATATTTTTCTTGAATATCCAGGCTCCCTATTTATGTTTTCTGAGTATCCCGCCCGTCAACGTCAATCCCAGACGATCCTAACAGTTCATGTTAACCAATGTCTTGCATCTGGACAACAATATTGCCTACTTCAGATGAACATATTTGTCCGCATATTGTAACACATTTCAACCCGCTGATCTATGGTAGTAGTTGGGATGGCAAGAAATACGAATCTGTACTTGACATTGACATATTATGGTAAAGGTTTTGGAATGTTTATGCATCAGATAATAGATATCTGTTTGCGACGACTAATCAATATTTGGATCCGAGAAAAATGAGGGTAATTGACTGTATTTTCGAAGAGAACTGAATGAATTCCCAACAACGTACAAATGATGTCTTAATTACATCATATAAATTTTTTGTTATCTTAGTTGAAGTCATAATTACTCTATAATAGGTTTTTGTTGCTTCAGCTACTTAGATGTCTTAGAAAATATATAACCTAGATCAGGGGTGCTCAAACTTAAACTTCTGGCGATCTACTTCAATATTTTTAGACTACTTACGATCGACTCTGAGAGGATGCAAGTATGCGTGATGCAGGGTTGTCGTACAGACACGATACAACCTACCTACTCACCTACCTTGGTAGTGTGTACCGTAGCATATGTAGATATTAGCTTTCCGCATAATATACATTATTTAAGTCAAGATTTGGGTTAGGTTTAGTTAGGTTCTTCTCTATAATATCAAAGAAAAACCTGGTTGTTATAAAACAAAAGAGTTACATGTGGTGTTAAACTTAACTAGATTTCTTCGCTGCACTCATTTTGTACTATTTAATAAAAAACTTTGTATCGACGTAGTATTGCCTTCAAGTTACAATTCGGAATAACTCCAATTCCTGCAGGCGCAACATCTATATCGGCATAAACGAAAGTCTCGAATGTTTCCGTCAAACGCGCTACCCGAAATTTCTAGGAAAGCGGCAAGAATGAAAAACGCGACTTTTCTTGGACAAGTACCTCAATTTCCTTTTGATAAAGCCGCCTCTTGCCGCAAGCTGAGTGTTATTTTATTAAGTAATAAATTTTTGTAGTTTAGTTACCTACTTATTCAAAATTATTTTCTTCTCGAGATCTACCCAAAACCATTCGCGATCGACCGTTTGAGCACCCCTGACCTAGATAAACAGAACTGTATCATTCAATAATTCTTTGCTTCTTTCAGTGATAGATGCGTCGTATTTATAATATAAAAGTGAAATATTAAGATACTTCTTATTGAAATACACAAAAGCGACTGAATGGAATTCGATGCAATTTAGCACACAAATAGTTTATCATTGTTTATTTTGGTTATTAACAGATGTAATATTTTTTATTTCGAAACAATTTTAGGTTCCTATAGGATTCTCAAGAAATGAATGAAACAACATATCCAATTGAAATTCGAAATGAGCCTACTTCAGAGACGGACGTAAGCCACCTTTCTTTCTCAGAATTGTAGTCCCTCCGATGCGAAATAAGACTTGAAATTTTATATGGGAATTTTTGGGTTTTAAAGTCAAGGCTATGAAAATTTGTTCTTGAGATCTTAATAACCTAAGATGGAATGAAAGTATTGGCAGTTTTAATTACAAACTAAGAAATATATTTTTGGAAAAAATCTTTCTGAGGGTGCGAAAGAGGAGTTGAGGAGATAACATTTATTAAATACTCGCTATCAGGTCATTATCGAAAGTCTTATATTACTGAATTGTATTGTAATACTGTTGATAATGGGAAGATAACCCATAACACATGTCAAGTATTTCAATATTTTGTTGTGCACCTTTTGCCAAGTATTTGATATTTTATTTAATCATTATGTTTATTCAAAAATTAAGCCAAAATCCGATACACCTTGTATCTTTAAAATACAAATAGAATTGTTTACGGTGTTTTTACAACCAACAAATGAATACAATTAATAGATCAGTGTTACCGCGGTTTCGAACCCTTCTGCATCGTCGGACAGTATAAAAACTAAGTACAAAGTGACATGAAATGAGTTATTATTTGAATACATCGAAAAGGAATTTCTTTCAATTTATAAATACTAGGAAAAGGCATGCCATCTTGGATGCGGTGGTTAGCTAATGTTGAATCTTTTATATTTTTGAGAAATGAGGCTTAAGCTTCTCTACATCTAATTTTGTAGAAATAGATTTCAAGTTATGACCGAATTTTACTTACCTACCTAAAGTTGGCAAAGGCGGCTTAGATTCCTGCACGTGCATAGATAGTTCCCAGAGCATCAACAAATAACTGTCCTCTTGTCATTGAATAATTGATGAATTAAGAGGAGAAAAAATGCGAAATTGCAATTGTTGTCGAATCTTCAAAAGTCAAATTGAAAGATATCAAAACGAATTTTCCTAAATTCCATAATAATTGTTTAAAGTGATGACCATTCACTTCTAGACATAGTTCTACTCGACGCATAACACCCTGTGATGCTGCTCGCGTCAGTTCCTCCACATCCAACTGCATGAAAGCATTACGCAGTCCTATTATTCAAATCATATCTTAAAGTCACAGGTTTAGAATAAATTTTATCTTTCAGCACTCCCCAAAGATAAAAATCCATAGGCGTTAGGTCTTGGAGGTCACAAAGACGAAGATAACATATCAGTTAAAATTCGGTAATTTTCATTTTCGCGATGAGCTGGCGCTTCATCGAATTGGTACCAACAATGCCTTGATTCAGCTACTGATGAAGTGTCCACGAAGTGACCTACTGCCGTCCTAAAAATCTCCATATAAAGTTCACCATTTAAGTTTTCATCATACACAAAATACGGAAATCTGTTGTCCTTCAAAAGTGCAAACACATTAAAACTATTATTATTTTGAGGAGTTCTTTCCCTCATAATATGGAGATTTTGGTTGGCCCAAAAGTGAGTTATTGGGGCTACAAACCCTCTCATTAGAAAATTTGGCCTCATCCGTCCAGATAATCCTCTTGAGAAAATCGGAATCCTCTTGAGTTCCGAGACGAAGAATCTCACAGTTCTATTCGAAACTGTGGATCACCAGCAAGTAGAGTTTGGAACAATGAAGAGTTAAAAGAGTGCAGTTTGTGTTCATTTAGAATTCTACTATGAGGTAAATTCAGATCATGCTCTGCTATTGACAATAATGCACGTGGAATAACATCAAAATAAGCTAGAACGGCAATTTCATCTTCATTGTTGACTACAGGAGATGAAAATGATGTCCTATTCTGCATCGTTCCAGTCGAAAGAAAATTTGTAACATATCTCCTGATTTTTTTAGCTGTCATATTTGGATATGATTCGTTAAATCTCTTACAAGTTCTACTCACACTCCGTCTCTCATCTTCTTAAATGAAAAATGAATTAAGTATTTGCTAATTTGTGTAGCTAGCCATTCTGTTCGAATTAATTCCACTGACAGTTGAAACAATAATAGTTTGTTCTCTATGCCCAGGAGCCTGTCTATGTTCTTAGATATGTCAATGTAAGAACAGAAATTTAACCCTCCTTCATCAACTTCAGGTAGGTACGTAAAATTCGTTTTTTCGACATAACTTGAAACTGAAAATCTGAGGTACAGAGTATATATGGGAAACTTCATTTAGTTTCTTGCGGCGAATCTAATGAATTGAAAAAAAAAAGAAAAAAAATGGGTTACAATTTGAAAGAAAAACCGTAGTTTTCGATGTTTTTTCGTTTCGAAATGTGAGGCGGAAAAAAGAGCACTTAGATAAATAAATTAGTAATAGAGTTTAGACCAGCTGAATCAGCTTCCAAAATTTCAGAACTAGAGCATTTTATAGTTTTCCATAAACGTCTAATAGGTAACTGAACTTGGAATACACTGTGTTTCATGCAAGATTTCATGTCTCTAGATGAACGGTCAGGCAACTCTAAAATTTGATTCTTTTACGAACGTCAAAAGATATTGGAACATGAGCCGCCGTATCTTCCGAATGCGGTGACTCCTGAAGATTCTCAATTGAATATTCGGTAGCAATTTCTACTTTATACGGTGTTACATAATAGTATGTTACAACTTGAGGGGGTAAATTTACGTGCAATATTAAGAAAAAAAGTTTATATGAACCTAGGTCCGCAAAAGCTTCGTTACGGACCTGCAACGTGTTGAAATTTCCGCAAAAAATTATTTTTTTTTCTCAAAACTCCTGCAGTTTTTGAGATATTCAGCCCAACCTTGGAATCCAAGCTATTTTCTATACAGCTTCTATCATTACATGTCCTAGATTTCAACTGAAATTCACAAAGTGTTCTCTTTCCTGATGCCATGTCTCCTTTTGCCCGTTCAGTACTCCACTGATCAGCGTACAATCAATTTTCGTCATCTTCGTTCAATTTAGAAACTTTTTTAAAACTTGTAGTTTTTTCGTTTCTCGAACAGTTTTCGAGTGAATAATTATTGGATTTGAATTATTCGAATTGTATTTTATTCGCTAAATGAAAAAAAATAATAGAAATACTCGATAGGTATGCCCAAAATTTGCTTCTTTTACGAAGATGTTCGTCTTCTGAGACACAACCTATAATTATTCAATATCAAACTAAAAATGACAACAATTTAAAACTAAATAAATTGCTAGAAGTGTCCTCCACCTGCAAGAATACAGGCCTCTGTCCTTCTTCGCATATTATCATGCGCTCTTTGAAATACTCCTGGGTTATTTATTATCATGTCACAAGAGGTTATTATTCGATTTCTCAATTCTTCTACAGTGTTCATTGGAGTGGTATAAACTAAACTTTTGAGATATCTTCATAAGAAAAAATTCAAAATATTTAAGTCTGGGGACCTACGAGGCCATGGTTCTGACCCACCCGGACCTATCCGTTGGTTGTTGAATGTAGTATTCAAAAAATCCCTAGCTTCTGCTCTTAAATGTGCGGGTGCCCCGTCGTGCACGAACCAGACTATGTTTCTTACCAAAATTGGCACATCCTCGATCAATAAATTGCCGATAAGCGGGACCGTTTAGTTTACCAGACAAAAAAAATGGCCCAATGAAATAATTTTCAATTATTCCGACCCAGACATTTAGTGAGAGTTGTTTTTGAAGATGATATTCTTCAATCAAATGGGGGTTTTCCTCAGCCCAATAATGATTATTCTGGAGATGTGTGATAGCAGTTCTCGAAAACTTAGCATCGTCTGTGAAAGTTATGTTACTATCAAAATGAGCATTTTCTCTAATTTTATCTAAGAATCATCGGCAGAAATTCAGCCTTGAAGGAAGTAGAGTTTGGACGCGTTGAATATGAAACGGGTACAATAAAGAGTCGTGGAGAATCCTCCAAACTAGAACATGTGAAATATTCAACTGATTTCCAATTCTTCTTCTACTGACATTAGGATTCAAATCAATATAATTCAAAACTGCTTCCTCAATATCTGGAGTTCCCATAGTTTGAGTTGCACTTTTTAAATGATTATTTGCAGTGAAAGTACCAGTTTCCCTCAACCTTTTGTGTATATTTGAAAATATTCGCCTGCCTGGTGTTACTCGATTTGGAAAGCGCACTTGACATAATCGCCTAGCTTCTGTTGTGTTTTCGTCAGACACACCGTACATGTAATGGATATCAGCCAATTCGCCGTTAGTAAAATTAGCGATTTTTTCATAAAGCAAGAACTTCAAAAATCTTGAAACTAGTCGTTAATTTAATAAACCATTCGAGCAGACACTGTTCAACTAAAGAAACTGTTAAAATAAATAAATAAATGAGAAAAATTAAAGCCTACTAGTCATTTTTTCAATTATCGTTTAATGAAGTTTTGCTCTAGAACGATTGGATATACGAAAAAATTACTGGTGCCAAAAAAGTTTCTAAATTGAACGAGGACGACGAAAATTGATTGTATGCTGATCAGTGGCGTACTACAAAAAAGTTTGAAAGGGCAGAAGAAGACATGGCTCTGGAAAAGAAAACACCTTGTAGATTCTAGTTAAAATTCAGGACATGTAATGATAGAGGCTGTAGAAAATAGTTTGGATATCGAATTTGGGCTGAATATCTGAATAACTGCAGGAGTTTTGAAGAAAAAACCAATTTTTTCCGGAAATTTTCAACACCCTGTAGCTCCGTAACGAAGCTTTTGCGGACCTATGTATGTATGATTATTTTTCCTTAAAATTGCAGGCAGATCTAATTCCTTAAGTTGTGACATACTTTTTCATAACACCCTGTATAACTAAACGTGTTTCTGAGAAAAGGTTTTTCAAATATAGGTAGACAGTTTTATTCTTTCGTTTAAGGTATCAAACAATGAGAACCAGTAAACTGATAGAAATTTGGAGAGAACAACATCAGGGTCAACTACTGTTCTACTACAAATAATGATAGAATTTTCTTCAATTTAATACTTCTTAACATATTTCAAATTTGATAAAACCAGATATTACTCTGGATTATCTACATTAATATTTTTCGTTCAGATTCTCAGGTAAACATAAATATAAAAATGATCTCTATTTCTTAAAGTGGAAAATTTCCGGGAAAAGTTTTTCCAGGGTAACCTGTATTATTCAGACCAATTTCCTCTTTCACCGAATTCATTCCTTCCAGTGTTCTCTTGTTTCCAAGACAGAAGGACCATTACGTAACCTTTGTTTGCCAGAAAAGGCAACTGGAATTACACATTTGAATAAAGCATCTGCATTAAATTTGAAACTCAGCAATCTTAGAGGTTTTCGAATACCTCAATCTCTGCCGGAAGAATTGGGTAAAATTGACCCCAATGTCGCGGAAAATAAGAATATTTAATTTATCAATTCATAACGAATAAATATCGAATAAGATTTACAATAAACAATGCTATCTTTGGTTTACTATACTAAATCGAGAATATAATTGAGAAGATTAAATCTCATTGAAACATAAAACGTCAAGCCTCGAGGCGTAGTCCTCTGGGCGCATGTAAATTCTATCCCGGATAATGAATGCCAGAAATTCACAAGTAAATTCGGTTCCAAAGCTTTTACTGTTAATCCTATAGGTAAATTTGGTCCCGCGACATAAACACAAGAAGTTGGTTATTAAATGAAAAGCACTTTTTAAACATTTTCTCACATTTATTGATAGACTGGTCGACAAAAAAGATTGTTTTGGATGTAGCTCAAAGCTGAATAGCATATCATGGTAGAATGAAAGTATCCAAACACAAAAAATAGAAAACGAAGTTGTAACACCTAAGGTTTTCTCGGTACATTTATAGAACCACATTCAACGTGCAAAGAAAAAAATATTGTTTTTTTACCAGTATATATTGACTTTATTTACTCGTACACCCGCTCAACGTACTATTCAGTTAAAAAATCACAATTCAAGTTATGCTTTTTATGAGGGGTCATATCTTCTCTTTTCAAAAACCAGCAGTAATCACCCATCATAACTAAATACGATTGTCCTTGATAGCAGCAAATTTTGGTGGAATCTTTAATCCTGCTCGTCATTGATAGTTCTCAAATTTGCAGGACAAAATGACAAATGTGAATGCAGGAAATGAATTTTTAATGACATGCGGGCTCTACGTGATTTGTAAGTATCAAAAAGTTCATTAACTTACTGTTGGTAGTTTGCATCCATATTTTCACCAAAAAATCTTCCCTCAACACTAACAAATGAGCTCCTAATTGGTAAGCTTTTCTGTAAAATTAACGTGGTCCAGCATTTTTTTGATTTGTGTGTGATCCAATAAAGATGCTTTCCATCAATTCGGTATCACTTAACATGGGAAAGACTTCTTTTAGGTATTTTATCGCCATCTTTACTCATAGCCATCACAAAATTTTTCATTTCCCCAAAATTAATATGATGAGGAGGTAGAGGGACATTTTTGGGGTCTACAAGAAGGTTAAACTCAATATTTTGAGAATCTTGTTGCAATTCATTTCTTTCTGGAGAAATTCCAGTTATAGCATAGTTTATTCAAGAAGATACAAAGCTTTATATTCTTAGACCGGTTTATTATTACATATTGATAGGTTTCCCGAATAGGCGATAGGAAATCGCAGAGATATATATAATCCTTCTGTACGCGATCACAATCTGTTGAACTTTTTCTTTTTAGTTCAGTTTGTTCTTATTATCGCAGACACTTTATGTCAGGGTTAATATGTCGCAATTAGGTTAATTTGTCACTATTAGGATTATTTTGTCTCAACAGGGTAAAATTGTCTCTTTCAGGGTTAGTTGTCACTTCCAGATTAGTTTGTCACTTTCGAGTTTCAAATTGTCACTTTTAGGTTTCACTTGAATCGCAATTTCATTGTCTTTCAGTAAAACAGGTTTATGATTTTATTAATTTTTTTTCGTTCGCAATCCCTAATCCAGACTTTTGATTGTCTTTCGAACTAATTTATGTTTTTCGATTTTTTTGCTCCTGTCGATAATAGGTCGTATATCCTTGGTGCCAGATAGGTGTACACTCTCTTTCCGATTGTTTGTTTAGCCTTCGGTCTGATGTGCTCTCTATTCCTAGTGGAGTAGGGATGCTCTACTACAGTTAAGTTTATTTTTCCCCTGTAAACTGAAATAACAATTTGCATTACAAATAACTGTCGGACATCCAAAATATTAGCCTCAGAATATAGTTCATCACTTGAATAGGTGACTGTTTTGCCGTAAATTATCTTAAGTATATATGTTTGTATCCTTTCAACTTTTTTGATGTAATAGTCATACGCGCCACCCCATCCTATTATACCATATACAAGCTGTGATAGCACCAGTGAAAAATTTAACGTCTTCAAGTCTTTGATACTGAGGTAGTTTTTCAGATATTTAAATTCATAAGTGAGTCCCCGTAATTTTTTACCAACCAATCGACTTGTTTATCCCATTTTAAATTACGATCCAATACAATCCCCAAGTATTTTATATTCTCATTTTCAGGTATCTTGATATCTTCGACATGAAGGTCACCCATATTAGGCAGTCCGGTGTCGTAGGAGGAGAAGGTTAAGTATTTTGTTTTACTGATATTTAAGGTTAGTTGATTGAATTGAAACCATTTTTTTAATCTACAGAAATCATTTTCAACTGCATCTTTCAAATCTGTCTTCATACATAACTACGGTATCATCGGCGAAGCTGATAATTTTCCCTTTTTTTTGAGTTTGAGAAGACTATTCATATAAATAATGAAAAGAAAAGGCTCTAACACGGTTCCTTGTGGTACTTCGAATTCGATTTCTCTCATAGAGCTTCTTTTATTTTCAATCGCGACATACTGTTTCCTATTGTTAACGTAGCTTTCGAGTAAATTATATGCGTTTCCTCGGAAACCGCAGACATGTAGTTTTCTCAGTAGTTTCTTATGTGATACAGTATCGAACGCTTTCACCAAATCCACGAAGATACATAGCTCAGGCTTTTTTCATTCAACTATGTATAAATATTTTGAGTTAGCTCGCCAATTGCATCCTCGGTAGATTTTTCCTGTCTGAATCCATACTGATTAAAAGAAATAACATTATATTTGTCAAGAAATTCTGTAATTCGTTTCTTCAAAATATTTTCAACTATTTTTCCTACGTTTGACATCAAAGAAATAAGTCTATAATTCTCCATCAAGGTTTTATCTCCAGATTTGTATAAGGGCTTAATTATACCAATTTTCAAAATATCTGGGAATATAAAACCGATTTACTGTACGACTGTCTCATAGACAAAGAAAGCAGCAATATTTTGTAAATCCTCCTGATGTTGTGTGCATTTAAAAAGTATATAAATTTTAGTTTATATACTTTTTAAATGCACACATATTGCCATTTAAACTTGATGAAGTTTTATGCAAGACACTGCTCATATTTTCATAACTCTCTTTCATCGTTACTGGATGACAGTTGCCTATATAAAGGGTTCCAATTTTCCATTGAGAAACTCTCCCCACAAAAATTGTCGCATCATCCTACTTAACCTAAAATTTTAGGTTGCTCATTCAAGAGTCGCTTGGTAATTTTCAGAAATGCATAATAAGAAGATATCATTCAAAGAGATGAGTTTATGATGGAAAATATCATCGGCTGATACCGTTCCCCAGGTCGTCTGTATATAGGCATGTGTCTATCATTTGATACTAGACAGAACCTGGACTCGATTCTCCCTGGTGAGACGCGGGCCGGTAGAAGCCACCCTCGGTCTGATATCCTCTTCTCTAAGCCTGTTCCTAACAGTTTGTAATGAAATATGCACATTTCTGGAAGGTGCAAGTTCATTTTATAGCATTCTAGCCTTACAATGCCGAACTCTTAGTGCAGATAAACGAAGCCAACGATCATTAACTGGTGATGTTATCCGATTTCTTCTCTGTCGGGCCCTTCTTCCATATTTCCCTGTTTCGAGGTACCGATTAATGGCTCTTGAAATAGTGGTTTGGTTAGTATTCAACAAGTTAGCTACGTAACGTTGGCTTCGCCCCTCTTCTAGAAGTGTAACAATTCTTACCACTTCATGATCACTCAAATAGTGTCCAGGACGTTCAGCAGCCATTACAATAAATTCAAAGATTCGAAAATCAACAAGAAACACAGAAAGCTTGCATTAATTTAGCGTGAAAACTGCAGTGATATTGAATGAATACTGATAGTCAAATAAACTCATTCTTGTTTCAGACGTGTTTGAGATCATATGGAAACAAATGTTACTACACGGATAAGATTTTTTTTCTCCTCATATGTCCAAAAACATATGTTGACAAAGAAACTGCGATCGAGCTGCTTAATCGATTGTGGAATTCAGAATACCAGGTGATGCGACAATTTTTGTGGTGTGTGTAATACAGCTTTTGAACTGTACTCAGACGAATCTATAAATAAATGCCTCTCAGAGGGGAAATGTTCAATTCAAGTTGCTGCATTGAACCCTCAATATCAGAACACAATGAGTTTTTCATATTGTAGAATGAAGAAAAATGGGCATATCTTCATCCGAAATTCGTAGTTTTCTTGTAATTGGCGAATAAGTTCCATTCCTTAAGACGAGAACAAAGAAGTTCTGACTGTTGCTTCAATAACCCCAAATCACATCTATGCAACTCGCTTCGAACAATTGAATGTGGCACGCCGGAACAGGGATTTGGATTAAAATTGGTCTCGGTGCACTGTTCTTCGGAGCTGCCTGGTGAAGCTTTGTCTTCAGTATCATCCAAAACAACATCTGCGGATTCAAAGATATGATCGGCGTTGGTAAATCTGCACTAAGAGGAACATGTCGAATGGCATACCGCAAATTTGGATAGTCCATCTTGCGTTTTGTGTTTTTGGAACACCCTTCAGTCTTTGTGAAATACAGTAATCGTCTAAATGATAAGTGGGTTCTCGTCATACCATCGGAACTGCAAAAGGCATGCATTTTCTCTTCCCATTCATTAATTGTACCAATGATACTCTACAATTGAAACACCAAAATAGATAGGAAATACAACAACGTTTACCGAAAATGGTCTGGCTTATGTTTTCGCCATAATTTCTTCACAAATATAACAAAATTTGTCAGGATAGATTTTGCAACTGCGGCGCGTTTGTCCTGACATTTCCGTAGTTAAAACACATTCTTTTATACACACAGAGAACCTCTCACTTCGAACAACAGAAGACTGATTTGTTATCTTATTTTAATGTATACTATTGTAAAAAACACGGTTTAGGTATAAGATTCATTACAAATACGAGTAAACGATGATCTCTACTAAAAGATATTAATAAATGCTCGACGCTTTTCGATATATCTGTCAAGAGTGTAATATGCATTCGCTCTTGACAAAGATACTGAGTATCGAAAGTCATCGAGCGTTTTTTAATATATTTTAGTATAAATCATCGTTTCCTTGTATTTGTCAAAATGGATTTCTGTCATGTAAAAGCCTCGTCAACTGAATAGAATTTATTCTAGCTAACCGTCTCCTCATTACATTTACTAGCGGCAAATGTTAAAGGATCTTTTTGAGCTATTGGAAAGTGGTTCGTGTTAGGGTTTCAGGAGCATTTTTTCTATAAGTAGAGGGGTATTTCCATTTATAAAATGAAGATCTGCTTTGTATTACGAGATTCTTGTCGACCAGTGTAATGTTAGATATAAAAATTTGAAACGAAATAAAAGTTGTACAATATTGTAATGATAGCTTATATTTAATATAACCACAATGGAAATATAAACATTTAATCAAATAAAAAACGCTCCCTGATTACTCCCAATAATTATCAATCATTCATGAAATGAATCTTTGGAAATTCTTTGAATCTCTATCGAAAATCTTATTTGGTAAATGAACACTAGTCTTGATCCAAGTATTTGAAATTCTTCAAGTTTTTCAAGGAAAATGTTATGATTGTAACACAGCATAGTTTAATATCTTATGTCTATAATATCCTTTGTCATATCAGTCATATTAATCTATGTTCATAATCATAGAATCTTATCATATGTCATACGATCTCGAGAAGAGATCTGTCTCTCTCATTCAGTCTATAGACATATTCGAAGTCACTCATGATTTTCTTCATAACATTAAGACATGATTAACAGAGAACAAAAATATTAGGAAGCAAACTATAAAGTTAATCATTGAAACTTCGGTGGAACGATTCACAAGTATTTGTGGTAATGTTAAGTATTGCTGCACTGTCAGCTCGTCTGATGCTTATTTGGTAACAAACAATCTAATATTGGGGCGGAATGTCCGTTTGATGTATCGTGAGAAATTAGCAAAAGAAACTAAGAGAATCATATTTGTCAAAAAACGGAGATTAGAGTTACTGTGGAAAAATCTATCATTGTCCTTTTCACTAGATATACATATAAACTTCTCAACCTTGCTCGTTCGAATATCTATTTTGTTTAGCTCAGAAAAAGTTTCCTTCATACTTGTTGATAACGGTGACAGTAATTTTCATCGAGCATTATATTAATTTCTTCTAATATAACTAACAACAGATGTAGTAAGCGAATCTAGCATATCATCTTCAAAAACTCGTCAAATTACTTTGGTTGGTTTTCCGGATGAATCAACACCAGCTTTTCTCTTGCATGCTGAACTCGCAAATCGAGTTACTTCTAGTCTGGACACTGTTATATTGACAACCATTATCCCCATTGTAAGAATAAATGACATATTTTTTATCCACAGGTCCATCGTTGATCTGTGTTTGTTTTCAAGATGCTTTGAAAGGAATATTTATAGTTGTTGACAACCAACAACTGCAACCAATTGTTCAGTTAGCACAATTTCAACACTCATTATTTATTTTCACTCATATCGTTCGAGAATGCAGCTGTAGAAACTCGAATTCAAATGTAAGAGGAAGATTCCGATTTTGTAGATACTTAGTCTACTCTAGAAGGCGTTAGTACAAAATTGATTTTAACTGGACCAACATATAGTATTTAGTGCATATCATTGGTTTCAAGATGAAAATTCACTTGGAATTATTAAATTCCAAGTGCTTAAAAACTCTATAGCTACAATTCTAGGGCACTTAATCTCATTGGTCATTTGACATGCATAATTCCCTCTCAAAAAGATGATTAGATTGGTTCAGGTACTTGAAAATCTTGGGAATTAATATACATGTCGATGGTTGCCTTTGGATATTAACCTATATACTCGCTACCTAGAGGTACCGAATTCACAACCGCCAAACTTTTCTCTGCAGACAGTTTTATGTTAAACTAAGTCAGTAGCTCGTGTATACGAAAACATCTTTTAAACAATTTAGTCATAAATCGGTAATCTATAAAACAACAAACACTTATAGGGAACATATTAATATTTCAACAGTCTGACTAAAAACTAACGACTACGTCTGTAATTGAATAGTCTTCACGTGCAGTGAAAAATACTCGAAGAGGTCTATTTTATCCTTAACTCAAGGATCTAACTTAAATTAGGTCCAAGTAAAATTTAGGGAGAAATGCATCCAAGCATCAAAACATTTTTCGAACGATTTTCAAGAATCTACTTCAATTTTCGTCGGCAGTTTCGAGTTACGAAGAAAATCCAATTTTTCATATTATGTATAATTGAAGGGGATTATTTAAAAACATATCGCGAGTCAGATTGACTAGCCAGAATGGCCGCACTTCACCTGCAGGCTGTACGTTGCTCATGACTACTCTAACAATAACACTGATTACTTCGCTACGGAAAATCTACGAGGAAAGTACTACGCAGAAATTTTCTTTACCTAATCTATAATTCCGTGAAATTTTAGGTTATGCTGATTATTATTCAGAAATTTGTCGCAGTCTCCTCTTCATGGTAATTATTTCTTATTTTTCATTATGCAAATGAATTAAAAAAATATATTTAAGATTTTGTAGAACATTGCATTTGTATTGAAATGATCATGTACAACTATTTTGTGAGGTCTTAAACATGAATATCACTGATGGACAAGAATGACCTTAACCCTTAACCGACGTTGTAAGGTCCGTGGGACATCCTGTAGAAAACAAATGTGAATATTTTTGTGATTATTGACTTTATCAACTGGTGGCGCTCAGTACCTTCATATGGTGCAAGTCTCTTCGACATACTAGCAAAGCACGGCGTTCAGTGCATCGGAAGTATTCGAAGGTGGAGGTTGAGTCTCCCTGGGACTTACAACGTAGTTTGTGTGAATTTTTAACTCCGATGGCGACGAAAAGTTCAAAGCGATTAGTGAAGCCCACTGATCCATATTTCGAGAAAACACTCCTTGAATGGTGTGGGGAATGTGAAAGTGACTTTTCTGAACAAGATGGAGGACAAGCAGTACCAAATGAAGAAGAATCGGGAATATTGAGTAATCATAGCAGTGATTCAGAATTGTCGGGTGATGACCAAACAATAATGAAAGTGAGGGCGAGAATTCGGACATAGATGAAGATTCTGATGAAAACGAAACGAATCAGAGATATTTGCATGGAATGAATGGATATAAATGGTCATCAACTAAACCATCACGTAACACCAGAACACCTGCACATAATATAATAAAAGTTCCATTTCCAAGAGGAAATGCTCAAGATTTGGAACCATCAGAATTGTGTTAGAAAACTTTTTCTCGGGAGATTATGGAAACAGTTGTGCATTACACAGACATAAAACTACGGGAGTTTCGTGACATGGAGGGTAACGGTAATTGTACTGAATTCAGAGATACGGACGAAACGGAAATCAATGGATTTTTGGGTCTCCTTTCGTTGACGTCTGTGTTCAAATCAAATAATGAAGATATCCAAGCTATTTTTGCCACAGATGTTACTTGCAGGGAAGTTTTCAGATTGGTTTCTTCCGCGTGCCGTTTCTACGTACTTATGATGTGTCTACGATTTGATACTCGGGAAAGACAGGGATTAGTTCAAGACTCCAGCTGCAGCAGTGTCACATATTCTGAGAAAAATTCAATCAGAATTCAGAAAACTCGTTTTCATTTGGAACAAATTGCACAGTCGTTGAAATGCTTGTGAGCTTCAGGGGCGATGTAAGTTCAAGATGTATATTCCTTCAAGACCAGAAAAATACGGCATATAAGTTCAATGTCTGGCAGATGTACTACTTTTACTATACGTATATTTACTATCGAAAGCGAACGGATGCTCTGGAAGATGTAACACCTGAGGAAGAAGAATACCCACCCAAGCAGTTCTTCGCTTATGTAAGCCAATATTGGAAGCAACAAAAATATTACTGGTATTCATCTATTGATCTTGTAGACATTTTCCTGAAGAATAAAGTAACATATGTAGGAACTATGAAGAAAAATATAAGAGAAATTCGTCGGGAGTTTCTGCTTTATAAATCTAGAGCTGTTGGATCGATATTGTATGGATTTACAAATGATAAGACCCTCATATCTTGAGTGTCAAAAAAATAAGGCTGTTGTTTTGATTTCCTCAATGCACCATAGCAAAGAAGATGATGAGAATGAGTTTCCTGAAATCAATTCATATTACAATAGAACAAAGAGAGGTGTGGACTCAGTTGACGAAAAATGCTCGGAATATTCTTGTAGCAGGAGAACAAGACGTTGGCCGATGGCCTTATTTTTCCGTATTATCGACATGAGGGGCTTAAACGCTTATGAAATCCACCAAAGCGTTTAAAAAACGCAGTACACAAGATTGCAACTTCTGAAACTTCTGGCGGAGCAATTCTATGAACCTGAAAGAAAGGGTAAATAACACTCGCCTTCCAAGAGAACTAAGACAGAGCGTTCATAGAGTATTAGGTACTAAAGTGCCAGAAATTCAGATACGCTGCCTAGAAATTCAAGGAAAGTGTGTTATCTATGTGATCCGAAACTGAAAAGAAAGACAAGTTCCCTGTGCAAAATATGCAAAAGATCCATTTGTTTACAGTGTAGTGCAAAAGTAGGTGTAACTTGCGTAAACGAGCTAGTATGACCTACTGAATGTATTTCATGTTTAGGTATTGCAGAAATTCTTGTGAAAGTACCTGCACATTGAAAATTCATTCCATAGAATACGTTCAAGTTAAGAATTTCAATTTATGTCATCTTTTCGTTAACATTTCTCTTCATTATTCACACAGTTTTGGAAGATATTTTTCCCATTTCGAATATTTTATTTTTTTTTGTTGTTGAATTGTTACAGTTGCAATTATTGAAAGAATTTCTACTACCTTGTCATGTTTTCTTTGAATCGCAATAGAAAGAATGTCACAAAACTAAACAAAGACAAAAATTTTAGCATTTGAACAAGTTCCGGTCCCAGGGCCTACAACGTAGTTAACGCAAAATATTGGCACCACGTCGGTTAAGGGTTAATGAAAGTTGGCATTGAATGGGTTATTTTGTAACTATAACAAGTCCGTAACAAATAGGCATTTTCAGGAAATGTTGAACACCTTCAGTTTTTTTGCAACAGCAATTATCTTTTTTCAAGTGAAAACGGTGAAAAAATGTTATATTCTTTTTTATTCAGGATTTTCGAGAATATTCAGCGTCAAGTACATCCCTTTTGAGTGTCCAGCTGTAGTCAACTAACATGTTCGGATTAAACTTGCTTGGTTACCTCTTTTCCATGTTGGAAATGCCTTGATGGAATCGCTCACCGTGTTCGTCGCTAACGGTTCCCAAATTTTGAGGAAAAATATCCAAATACTACTGTAAAAAGTGAATCTTGAGCGAACTATTGCATCCATTGTCCTTGTAAGCCGCTAAGAGATTTTTGACTAACTCTTCATAGTTTTCGGCCCTGTGGTTTCCAATAAAATCACGAACAATATTTCGAAAACATGTTCCTGTCAAAGTTTCGATCGGATTGAGTTTTGGAGGTAGCAACACATCTTCAGGATTTATTAAAAGTGTGTAGAGAACATTTCGTTAACCTGGTATAAGAGCGTCTCGCTTAGGCCACTCCTTTTTGACATAATGATTCGTTTGTCTCGACTATCCCACTCACAGAGGAAACAACAAAACTTCGTATATCCAAGCTGTAGACCTAGCAAAATACAATAACTTTCGAATCTCCACATATTTTCCAGGAATATTCGTTATATTAAGTATGTTATTGGTATTTATTACCAGTGTGTAACAGTTCAGCTTTTAAACTAACCTTTGAAGAATCTATAAACAACCGCTAGTCAGATGTATTATATTCAAACGTCAACTTCGTCATCACTGAGGGAATGTCACTGCAAAACACTATATTGCCATCTTAAGAAAAAGAACCTGAGAAGTGCATATGTCAAGTTCTGTCCATGGATATTCTTATATTTTTTTCCAGTAAATTCCAGTCATGAAGTCGAGACGCCTACAGTTCTGCCTGTCTTTCACTGGGATACAAATCACGTATCAAGTCATCAAGATCGTTTTGAGTCAGATTTCTAACTGGGCTCAAAAGTCGGATCGCAATTTGAACTCTCGGCTACATTTTCTTCGGTTACATCACCTACTGGAGGCGGAGGAGCAGATAAATCATCACTGTGTGGGAGAGATCTTTCAGCAGATTGTAGATTTGGATAGTTCACAGAGTGCCTAAATTTGTGATCGATATCTTTCATAGAAGTTTTGAAGAAATAACAATCTGATACATGGGCTTTCAGTTGGGCCCATATCATTGGAACTGCGAACGGCATATGACGAGATCCTTATGGCCATGATGTTAATAAAGTGACACACTGTGCACATCAAACACTAGGACTCCAGGTTTTGTCCAAATCTCGCTCCGAAAAACCAAAGTAATTAAAATAACAGTTATTAGCTAATGGTGTTGAACTACGACGTTGACTTCCAACAGTAAGTTGATCGCAAATATAACAGAAGTTATCAGGATGGTTCACACACACTCTCGGCATCTTAGTATGATGTATTACACTAATCTTAAAGAGAAACTGTTTTAATTTCAATATTTTTTTCGTTAATTTTACTCGGAAATACACGTTGGTAAGCAAAATTCGCATAATCTAGTAAGTCGATGTTTTATGAAAACTGAGGGTAAATATGACTTGATTTCATTTAATGCACTTACTGGTTATCAGTATATTCGTTGAACATACATACACATTCGATAATACCAGCAAGTGCTACGGTGCAGATAAACTGTACTCTGTGTGGTAAATACTCTTTGGAAAATCGTATATGTATATTGAGATGTACAGGTAAAGTTTATGTATAGGAAATTCGATTTGTTGAACCCACGTAGGTAAGCATACCTGAGCACTGATTAATGTTTACGGTGTTTCCCAAATTTGTTTCTTAATCGTAATCAATTGCGGTAGCTGTCAGAGTAAATGGTCAATTCTATCCTTACCTAACCTAACCTATCCCCTTTTCCACTGGGTAGCTACTAACAACCCCACCAACACAAGATTATTTTTGTATGTCAGATAAAAAGCGTCTGCATCTTTCAAGTAAATAGGAAAGTGTACGAGCTGGACACCTCCACAGGCAGAGTTCGGTGTGCTTTCAGGTATGGCGGAGCGTGTATGGCCAGCTTTATACTGCAAGATTGAGCAGTACTAAAATGTTTACTATTGACGATGTTTTTGTTTCATAAAAGTGGATATTTTAATATTTCTAGTTAGCATTTAATTTAAATATTATTTATATCAAGATGATCTTCACACAGAAAAACATTGAAATGCGAATCGCTCTTTTGGTCCGTTTAAACAAATTGTAATCACATTTGTACTCTTTACGAAACAGAACCAACAGTCTTTTTGTTTAACTATTTATGGACATATTTGTATATTATTATATAACACACCCTTTGAACACCTTTACATAAAAAAATTTGGGTTAAAGCTGCTAATTTACTTCAACTTTTCTGTTTTATCAATTCGTTTGTTGCTTGCGACGTAATACGTGATATAGAACCAGTACTATTACAGAAAACTCAAACATCAAGTTGCTGCTATAAAATACCAAGTCGGAAAACACAGGATACTATTTATGACATAACAAATGATTTAAAACCATTTTCCTGAATTATCCAAATCGAACTTTTGGTCTAATTTTTCGATCTAGATCTTTTGCCTTTATGTTATCGGGTATAAGATTTGTTGTATAAAAAAGATGTCATAGTAAATGATGGTCGCCCGACAAATTTACGTTTTCCCTATCTAAATTGTTAACTGGTTTACAGAAACCTCATTCAATTCAAATACGAAAGAGAGGAAACAACCTTTCACTACCAGGGTGTCTCAATTTTTCTTCTTTCCCTCGACTGAATATCCTTTCTTTATTACCAGGAGTAATCCCTGCTAAAACAGAAAAACAGCATTGAAAGAAGGAATATTCATGCGGAAAACAAGACGAACCGAAGGGCCTTTGTGATGAATGGAAATGACGTTGGTAAAGGTGACCTTTCAGAATCGATATTTTACATTTTACGACTGTTTGCCGCCGCTCGAGACGGGTACGGTGTACTTGAATCATTTTGCCACAAGCTTTTTGCAATAAAGAGATTGCAATTCGAACTATTCGAAAATGAAACGAAGTTATTTTTATCAATATTGAAATATATACAGGGTGTGGATAAATGAGTGCGAAAGATTTCACGAGGTGATTGCTCAAGCCATTTGATGACGAAAAGTTCCCACATATATCCGCAAACGCTTCGTTACCGAAATACAGGATGATGAAATCTTCAGATATTTTCAGTTACTTTTTTTTCTATAGTTTTCAGATACTCAGTTCAAATTCGGCATATAGGTGCCTTTTAAAATCTACACAATCAGATCACCAAAAGTTTTTCAGAGGTCACATTTCATTTCTACCCGTTTTTTTATATTCCTCATTTTTTCCGTATCTGCTACAGTTTTGAGTGAAAAATTGATCAATTTCATGTGTACCGTGGAAACATAATAATCGTTCGGTGATTTATTTCATAAGTAGACGGCTGTCATATTGAATTCTTTTATTGACAACTCTAACTTAATATATAATGTTAAAGACGTAAGGCCTTTTTCGGGAACAATCCGAGGAAATAACGGTCGTTTGAACCGAAGTTAAAGAGTCGGAGTAAGGTCTGTGCCAAATTTGGAGACCCTAGCTTGAACGATGGAGCCTTGAGGATTATTCGAAAAATTTCGACGAAACGTCAAGAGCAAATGAAGAGTCGAAAAGGCGAGATTTCTTCAGTATCGAAAACCTCGGTCTTTCAGAAGGCGATTGGAATGATCGCTCGAGCAAAAATTACAAAAAAAATACCTGAAAAAGCGAAAATAAGAAGGGTCTCCGATTTCTCGCGAGTTGAAGGGATAACTTCATGTCTATGCAAATTTTTCTATCGCTTTTGATCATATCAAAACCTTTACAAAGAGAGCCTAGAGTTTTGCATATTGCGCAATAGTTTCATTCTCGTAAAACCCCGTGAAAACTGAAAATCTTCAATTCAACGGAGGGCTATCGGCGGACTTTTGCAAAATTTCGCTCTATTTTCCTCATTCCCAGAATCTCTGACGGACAGAAATTATCCGTCCTACTTATATGGAGTTATCGGCAAAAAGCATTTGGGTGTCGAACGATTACTACATAACTCGAGAACGGTTCCGCGAAGAGAAATCGTTACTGTACGACTTAATTGTAAATTTGAGACTATTTTTTTCTATTCTACAGTTATCCAAATGTAAAAGTAAATGAGTCTCAATGTGTTTGGCAATGTTCAAGTTTGAATCAAACAAAATAAGATTTCGATTTCTAAGGTTATGAACCTATGAAAGCTAACCTACAAATATATTTGGAAAATATGCAATATAAAAAGTGTGATTCATGCATCTTTCAGTTCAATGACCATTTTGTCAGTGGTTTGAACGGGAGCTTTCGTTTTCAATGAAAATTCAGTAGTTATTATTTTTGAAATACTTATTTTTAGGTACAATCCGCCTGATGAAGAGGAAGTAGAAAATAGATCTACTATAAAAAGGTTGGAAAATAAAATGCAAAATAATATTCAACCAATTGTGTGAGAGCACTTTATAGTACAATAAGCAAAAAAAATATTAAGTAATAACAGGAAAGTTACATGAAAATGTTGTACATCTCCGAAATTTACCTACGCTTCATACCATCAAAATTTATTTATGGAACTATAATTTTTATAGCTGGCATCAGAACGTGATTGACTTCTGAATACTCCGATATTCTTCTGTGTCATCTCAATTTCTACAAAAGATATTTATTGTGGGTTCCTTCTATTTATAACACATTGTTCCTGTTTCTCGAGAAATTTTATCAAGGCTGTTGAATGAATAACCGCTATTCCCCATTGATTTGAAGTTGAAACTTTCTCTATATAGGTGCCTGATAGTGGGATCAGAATAGGTTTCACCTATCTTTGATAGGCTAGAGAGAACAGAGATGGGGTAATTTTTCTCTATTTGCAGTAATTCACATAGCTGCCGTATTGAAACATCGAAAGTTGGACACTTTGTACTGATGATATTCTTCTTTTTGTCATCTATGCACTGTTCACTGAAAAGCAAAAATGTCAATGAGAAAGAAGTCCTCCAGTATTCAGAAGTCGAACTTTATTTCATGTTAACATATTAAATCGGAAATTCCACAAAATTATTTACATCTCTAAATTTATTGAAGGAGACATAATTTGCTTAAAACTCTCCTAAAGTTCTTCGCAGAAAGTTTGATACTCTATCGCAGGCATATACGATACGATATATAACTGTAACTAACCACATATGATATAAATTTTCGAAATATAAAATTCTAATCTCCTCCACAATATTCTTACGTGGGTACGCAAACATCTTCACTTCATAAAGGAAAGTTATTTCCTAAAAGATATAGATAAGGACGCTCATCTTCGGTTAGAGTCTGGTAAGTTTTCTTGACGGAGGATGGGGTATCCTGAATTCGGAAGATAAGAAAATTATGTGATCTGGCTTTGAAAAGTATACATCACGGAAAATATAAAAACTTTTCGAAGCCTCGAATCTTGGTAGGTAGGAATACTTCTCATACTCCCACAGAAAATATTGTAGCTTTCTAGAAAATTCTCTGGATGTCATACTTAAAATTTATTTCACCACGAAATAATTTGCGATGTAATGTAACGTACTTCTTTGATAGAGCTTTTAGGTAACCACCTGGTTAAGTGATATTGAATATCAAAATTTATTTTTGTAGAAACGAGTATGATCGAAAGTCAAGACATCGTGTGTAATATAGGGTGCCCATATCGGTCTACGACCCAAATATAATGATTTGAAAAGTGCCATCTTGGTCCAAAATTTCAGGTGTAGACTCTGTCAATCTCAGCCCACATTTTTTTATAGGACTCTATTCTTTTTTAATGATGGCATGTTTCTCTCTGATTTCGATATTTTTTGGATTTGTGATAAAGGTATATACTATAACATTTCACATAAACCTTACATTGAACGCTGAGAATAACATTACTACATGTGAAAAGCAAGGGGTGTGTACGATACAGAAAATTAATGAAATCAAAACCGAATGATTCACATCATAATGCTCTAGCCATTTCGTACATTTCGAAGAAATAAAAATCTTCTACCCCATCGGCGTTCCATAATATAAACTAAAAACAATATCGGAGCAGTTTGTGTTTTTCTGAGTATGCCTCTCTTCATTCGGAAGTCAAACCAAATCTGCTAGTGTAAGATGAAACCTACATCCTGTGATTTTTGTTATTGGCCAAACAATTTAGGAGGCATGATGAATAGTTATTTCAAAATCAATCATTGTTTCAACTGGAGATAATACAATATTTAATCTTGAACAGTAGTTTGCAATTTTTTTTGGCACAGTTCATGTTAGAAAAAAACCAGAGAACTGTAGTGACTGTTGAAAAATCCATAAATAGTGAACAGTTGCTTAAAAACCTTGGTGCAGTATGAGAATGTGCCGTCCGTATAAATCATTTTGAAATCGCATAAAAATGTCAGATTCTGATTTCATGAAAAAAAAAAACAAATTCTCTAAATAAAATCATTGATCAAACTAAAATTCATCGTATTTCTTAGTTTTCAGGTTGAGTTTATATACTCCTTCATGAACTTCTTGA
Organism: Cryptolaemus montrouzieri; assembly: GCA_013387265.2. Lineage (NCBI taxonomy): Eukaryota > Metazoa > Arthropoda > Insecta > Coleoptera > Coccinellidae > Cryptolaemus > Cryptolaemus montrouzieri. The sequence goes on along the minus strand of JABFTP020000185.1, from coordinate 45,072,714 downwards.
ATACACATTTTGGTAAAACCATGTAACAGGGTACGGCGTGCATAATGAATATTTTTCTTTACACACTGCAAATCATTCGTCGATATGTAATGCCAGTTTCAGCTTCTTGTCTGATGATTTTCGACGATTTTTCACATACATCTAGATCTGCCTTTCTTTCAATAAGGGAGCTCATATTTTGTCACTGCAGCATATGCTGCTCTTCAGATTCACGTCTGCCAGATTCACGAACTGTTCGAAGAAATGCTGGACCTTTATCTTCAATGCATTTCTAGTTAGTTTCCCCTAATGCTAATTAACGGTAATGTTCGTTTCATTTCAAAACCTTACGCTTTGAGAGAATTTTTCCTTCTTGGCTAAACATTTCACTCAAGCTAGATGCATCATTATTGCCAACCATTGTTTTTTCTCACATGACACTTTCAGAGGCTTCCGAAATCTGATTGTATGTTATGTTTGTAAACTACCAATGAAAAATAAATTAAGTATTCCGGTCGGGGGAGATTATTTCATCTTTTACCTGTGGAATTCTGAGCCAAAATGGGTATTTTCTAAGAGTTAATCAAAAAGTTAGTGGCCGAAATGGGTCATAGATTACACTTTTTGGTTATAACTTACTTACAGACTAGCTACTGATGAGAGTGATGGAGGATATAGGGTTTGTTAGTTCCTGTTGAATTATTTGAAGAATTACGTATGGTTGATTTGTTTTTTCTCATTTTCCTAAAGGATGATCGTTCGAAGCGCAGTGTGTTTCGAATGTTCATCTTTTCTATATATCATGGTTTCCTACGATTGTGTTATTCACTCACAATTTCCCATTATGGTATAATCCATAAAGTCCTCCAAATTTTCATACGAATAAATAAAAATCAAAGATACAAATTTCTTCAATTAACTCGAGGATTAATCCGACGATTGCAAATAGATTCATTGAATCTACTCAGATGACTTATACGTCAGTTTGGAAACCATCCAGAGAAATCTATTTAAAACAAGTTTTCGAAATAAATTAATTTGGACTCGAGAAACGAGTATTTTTCTATGAAAAAAAGGGAGATAGCTTCTGAACTCACTGGGTTATTCGAGGAAACAATTGAATATTTATCATATTCTGAAGTATGATCTTGGTAGAACATAGTTTAGTGTAATTCATAGCCTAGCGTGATACTAAATTATTAGTTTATACATGCAATAACTTCTCACATTGAATATTCAATCAGTGAGAGATGTTTTGCTCTTATATTCCTATAAAAAACGATTCAAGCATATCTGAAAAGACCCATTCAAAATGATTTGAATACTTTTGTCACGATATTCTGTTCAGCTCATAACTGACAAAACCTATTCATACCAATTATTTGAATATTTTTTGAGATCTTTGATGAAAACTATCTGAGAGATTAACTACAAAAATTGTCTTCAGGACTTCATTCTTTTGAATGTTCAAATAGGACATTAATCCTCACATCCAGCCAAGCTCTATATTCAACACTAAATAAAGATTATAAATAGGAAAAAGTTTCAGTAAATTTTATGTTTCTAACCGAATATTTTGTCCCCTATTCAATAATTTGTAGATAATTTCTGTTCATTGAACGTCTCGTGAACTCCTACTAGGCGAATTGAGGAATCGTATGTGTTTCTATTTTGTTGACACTATTGGTATATTTCGTGAAAGAAAAAACACAATAGGTCGGTGACAATATGACGCGAGAGACGTAGGTGTCTGAGACTCGCGGAGTATGCGATTATTTTTACGTACACTAGATATGGATTGTAGGACTTGAAAAGATTGTTGAACACTTTAACATATCTTAGTTTATTTAAATAATGCGAAATACTGGCTATACAAAAACTGGGTAAATGGTTTTAAACAAAATACAGTGACTTTCCAAAGAGCGGGACGATATTTTTGAATACAAATTATTGGCCATTATACAAAAGTTGGGGGTAGTTATAACATATCATTAGTCGGCAAGAATTGTTGATAATTCTCTACCTTTCCAAGGTTCTGGTTTTCCTCCGAATTGAGTTAGGGATTACTCCAAGAAATTAACAATAAATACATCCTGTCGGGCTCTATTTCATATTTTATGCGATGTAACGTAATAACCCAGATCAACTTAAATGAAAGACCGATTTCTTTTGAATACATAGTACACTCCATGTTCAGAGGGTCAGTTAACGATAGGCTAAGTAAGCAATCATAAAGAATTTATCTTGTTCATCACTCAAGATTCGGATTCATAGAAATTATTGAACAGAGGGGTTAATAAATTAATAAATGGAGTTACCAGAATTGCAATGAGTCATCTGTGCGACCATTGAGATATTCGTTAGATGATGTACAGGGCTGTACTTTAATAATGAATAATTTTCAATACAAAACAATTTAAATACTGTGTATTGAACAATTTCTGAATCTAAAATAATTTATGAAATATTCTCGAAAAACTGAATACCGTTTTTCATCTTGGTTTGGTTATAGATCTTATAATTTATTTTGTACTGTTGAAACATTTCAATACATTTTAATAGATGTCATGTTGAATCCAATGAGTTACCTATCAAAAATTCAAGAGATTTTATTAAGAATAAATACTAATTTGGACTGAGAAGAAGAGAGCATTTTAGAATCTTCCAATAATTCAACCAAAAAAATTAAATCTGCTAATATTGTGAATATCTGCGAACATAATCGAGGGTTGATCTTCACTTGAGTTTAGAGAATCATATACTTCAATTTAGGTCCTACGTTTAATAGAAACAGAATTCTCGCGAATCACTTTGTGAAACAATTAACGAAGAAACAATACGCTTAATTTCATAAAATGAACAAAAATATGTTCGTCAATTGTTTCGGCTTTCATTTCATTCCCGAAAACTAAGACGAAATTGAAATATTACAATGTCATTTATATCTAAGAGAGATGGAAGATGAGAAAAACTGAATTCAAGCTGGTCGTTAGTTATTGGTATATTATGGTCTGGGAAATTTCTAAGAATTCTAATTAACCTAATCGTTTGAAAGTAAAATTCAGGTTTCTGCGAAATCTAAGAAATAATTCTTGTTAATACATGTTCTCAGAAACCAGTTGTTAATTTATTATGAATTATTGTTTTTGTTTATAGACGCTAGTATCAACGAAACGACCAGTTGGATCCATATAAAAAGCAGGACAATCATTTCAATATAATTTATATACACCGCTTTTTATCCTGTATCAAGTCGATTTTCGTTATCGACCCATAGTGAACATTTTTCTCATTTGTAAATATTGTGTTGATTTTATTCTTATTCTAATAAATGACATGATTCAGTAATTCTTTCTGTGATATATTATTGTTTCGTGAACTTAAAGGATGGAGTAAAACAAGGATAGTAATAATTGGGATTGGAATTATTTTTCAGCTTAAGATTGCACAATTCTGATTTATTCTTCGAAGTTTTTTCGTAACAATGGAATCCTGAGTGATATATGCACAAATGTTTGAGACGCACACTTCCTAATGGTCTATGGGAACTGTCATTTTAGATAATGGTATTAACGAACGTTGGTTTTCGAATTCGAGATTAATATCGACTCTCATAAATTTTCATTCGTATTTTCGATAACGTAACGTAAAATTTAATTTAAAAATTTTAGAATGAGGTTTAATTGTCTAACAGTACCTGCTAAAATAAAAATATATCATCAAAATATCTGTTCCAGTCAAGAACGTTTTTAATTAAAACCACCTGAATGAAAAAGTTTATTTTCAAGTTTATTCATGAAGATTTCGCTCAAAAGAGAAGAAAGGGGAACGCATTGATAGATCATCTATAAGTTACATTGGGTTTAAATGGTCGTTCAATTATGAATGAATAATATATTTTGTATTTCAACTGAACAAAAATTATTGATTCGTGAAACAATCAAAACACCCCCTAACGATTCATATTCCCTATGATTAATTTCTAGATAGATGATGAATATGATAGGAAGTTGATCTGACAAACTAAACGTTGGCATTAATAATTGTCCTCTCCGAACCATAAATCCACCTGTTTCGGCGTTTTCTACTAACACTGTCTTATTCCGAGTTAGAGAGGGAATCAAATTTTTGTTAGAACACCCTTTATTCAAATCGAGCCAACTTTTTCCTACTAAATTTTTACTATTGTTTGTGCATCTTCAATGATTATTAATTGCTGTAACATATATTCGAAAAAAGGAAAACTTTGCGTTGGTTGTTTATTGCAAGTATCCGAGATGTGTAACTCTGAACGGTAATTATAGTTGCACTATTTTTTCGTAACTCAAGTTCGAATCTGCATGCCACGGAGAATCCCGTTCGTCTTTCAGAAAGTTTCATCTTTCGAAAATTGAAACATAAGTCTCAAATTGGTTGCCATTAAGGGGCTGATTCAGTATATTCATATGAGATCACAGATCGTAGGAAACATGACCTTAACCAAAGCGATATGCTTGTCCTAACCTACTCAAATGCCACTGTTGCACACCCCCGAAATTATGATAGTATTAGATGGATCTAATTTTGCGTTTCCAGCTTAAAACTATGTGTTTTGAAAATCATTGATAAATATAGTTATTAAATGAACTGCGTTTTCGGAATAACCTTTAGAAGATGCCGTTTTAAAATCAATAATGTGTCTGGAGGCCAAATCAATCATGTGATCATGGATTTACATTGCTGGCGGCATCTATCAAGCACATAGGTTAGATTCCATTCAGGTTAGATGCATGAAATGACACCCAACTGAACAATTTTGTGTTGCTTATGAATGAACAGTGTACGCGGACACTGAATAAACTGTCGATTAAATACCATAAACATAAATGAATAACCGAAGTCAATCAGTGAATATTTACTTTGACTGTGTTTGAAATTTTTTATTTTATTCAGAACAACAGCACTGCGTGCGGTTTATGTTCTGGGTGAATATTATACAGTGGTCGAAATTCGTTTGAGATGACAGCCAGAAATTTTTTTTATTTCATATATTTTTTCCCAGTTAATCTTTTTTGAGCACAGAATTAGAAAAAAAGTTTACAGAGTAAGAAGCATGTACTTTACATTTCTCCCTATTTATTACATAATATTGATGATAATATGGCATATTCGTTTGTAAACATACCACATTATCAATGCATATTTTCCCAAATCTACGAATTACATTGTCTGATTTCATCGAATGATATAATTAATTCATCGTGATTCGCAGTATAAATTTGAAAATTGAATCAAACAATTAGGATGCAATAATTCTTCGAACTATCAATTCCGCTTCGAGCTATCCCTAGAGTCCCTTAACTGTTTGATCGCTCCCTAATTTGAATTACACAGCACAAAACTTGTAACTGAATTAAAACCCATTCGGTATCGATTCAGCGTAATCAGTAATCTACTCGAAATCGAATCAACAAATCTGCGTTTTTCTTCTTCATGAGGCGAATTTAATGAAATTACAGTGTACTGTATAAGCTAGCTTTCTCAGTTTTCTAGTTAAATGGAAATTTTGAAAATTTCCTAATTTCATCGTGACACAATATCTAGATGTTTTTGAAGTTTCGTAAAATTAAGTTTGACATCAAACAAGGTGAGACGACTTTGATTTCTCTAAATAGGTTTTTTTCTTTCATTGCAAAAATTCTGTTACATCATTCTTATAATTTCATATAATAGGTAGCTTTGGAATTTGAAATGTTGTTGATTTATGATGAAGCTTCGAGAATAAGAGCGGTAGGTTATTGAATTCAAAATGACATCTAGAAAAATGTATTTCAATATTTCGGTGGAGCAGGACGGAGTTATGAGGATTCAGTAAGTGTCCAACTTTGCCGCTTGTAAATTTCAGGTGAATAATCTGTATGCCAATCTCGACCCATATCCTTAGTATGTTCGTGATTATAATATTTTCCCAAATGTAGCTTCAAGACAGGAAATACGTCTTATTTATTTTTCATTTTATTTTATAATCTCAAATGAGCACAAATGTATCGAAACAATTCTAATGTAATCCATCCAGGATATAAATTCCTTTCATTAGTTTCTATTATTTTCTTGCATGAAGCATATTTTGTCTAACTTCGATGGTTTTCAATTTATGGAGAATGCTAGTACGATAACATTTCACATAAACCTCAGATTGAACGCTGAGAATAACATTGACAAATTCGAAAAAAGAAGGGGTATGTAGAATACATAGAAGACCATAACCTTATATCTGCTACTGGAACCATTGTGCTGTCACTAAACCAAGAACCTAAACCACCAAGACGCATTTGGCACTATAACCGTGCTAATTGGGATGAGCTGCGTGAATTCGTTTCGTGCTTTCCATTCAATGATGTTTGCCTCTCAGATCCTGACATCAATGTGTGCACTGAATCTGTTACAGAAATCATACTTGCAGGAATGGATCTATACATCTTTCAACAAAGACTGCAAAAGAGCCTTTGCAGCCAAGAGCAGAGCTTACAAGTCATGGGAGATAAATCTAACAGAGGAAACAAGAACAATCTTCGTACTAATACGGAACGTATGTAACCTGACAACTGCAAGAGCAAAGGCCGATTTCAACGAAGAGGTAACTGATAAACTCCTTGAACAGACAAGCGGGACTAGACAATTCTGGTCTATGCCGAAGACTGTCGGTGCTAATTTCTGAAAATCTGCGTTTCCAACTCTTGTTAGAGAAGAAGGAAGGATAGCATCATCTCCGAGAAAGAAAGTCGATCACTTTGCTCTCTTGTTCTCAAAAAGTTCTGTGCTAGATTCATCTTACACAATACCACCGAACATTCCACCTACAAATTCTTCCATGGCAGAAATCAAGTTCAGAGTCCGCACTCTGGGACAGGCTCTCGAGCAGCTGAACTGCAAGAAGGCATGTGGTCTAGACAGAGTAGCGCCAATCGTCCATTCTCAACCGTCTGTTCCAGATTTCTTATGAAAGCCATACTTTTCCGAGCAGCTGGAAAATAGCGAGAATTCAACCGATCCCAAAGAAGGGAAATAAGTCCTAACCCTGAAACTACCGCCCTGTTGCACTTCTTCCCATTATGTCCAAAGTGATGGAGAGTGTCATAAATGATGAACTCATCAAATTTCATGAGTTGCAGGGAATTATTAACGACCGTCAGTACGGTTTTTGCGGGCAAAGATCGACAGGAGATCTGCTCGCCTACGTCACTCATGTTTATACATCAACGATGGAAAAGCATGGGGAATCTAGAGCAATAGCCGTCGGCATCTCTAAAGCCTTCGATAGGGTTCGGTATGTAGCCTTGTTGAATAAACTTGCTGCATATCGGCTTCTCAAAAAATTGCGGGGTTGGATAATAACCTTTCTTTCAAATAGATCAATTCAAGTTGTGGTCGACGGTGTAACATCTGATTGTTTCCAGTTGCAAGCAGGAGTGCCTCATGGATCCATTCTTTCGCCAACCTTGTTTCTGTTGCAGATAAATGATCTTCTGCCATCTACAGAGAACAAGACCTTCGGTTTTGCAGACGATTGTACCCTGGTTTCGTCTTTCAGTAGTCTGCGGCTGATTACAGCTGCGTAATCTCACCGTCAGAGATGTCAACAAATTTATTACTTAAACACTGATTAACAGAGGATATCTGAGTAGGGTCAGTTGAACCTGGTGAGCTTCAACGCCAGCAAGACGCAAGCAACTACGTTTTCTAAGAAGGTCCCCGCTTGAGAACCTCCTTGCATCCAAAGGTTTGATGCACCTTCTCGGAATAACGTTGAACTCCGGGTTTTGCTGGCATAAACATGTATTAGCAATAGCTAAGTCGGCATCAGCTAAACTCAGTTTTCTTTTCAGATCCAAGCGATAGTTCACGTCATCTCTGCTGGTGCTTCTATATAAAGAGCAGATTCGACCTGCTTTGGAATATTGTTCCCATGTATGGGGATCTGCGCTCAAACATTCGTTGAGGATGTTGAACACTGTGCAAAAATGGGCTTTGCGCCTCATCGACCACCCGAAGATCATCCGCGAACTCCAACCGCTGGCTCTCAGAAGACAAGTTGCTGACCTTTCTCTGTTTTACAGATACTTCCACGAAACATGCTCCCAGGAGCTGCAAGACCTCGTTCCGCGAAAATTCATGTGTTGCCGCAACACTAGGCTGGCAAGGAGTTTTTCATCATATGGCGGTACATTTAACGACCCCTCGAACCTCTTTCTGTGAGAATTTCTTCGTTTCCTGGGAGAGTAACGACAAGGAATTACGTGAACCTAGTGCTACAGCCATAGTGACACTCTGGCGAGGTGCTCATGGTGAGAATTTCACTTTTGAACAAGATAGTACATACCAGTAACCTCACACGACATTATCTTGAAACAGGAGGAATCGCTAATTTGGACTGGCCAGCTTGCTCTCCAGACCTCATTCCTTTTGAGCATATATGGGATAATTTCAAAAGAAAAATGATGCCAGGATAATCCAAGAACCTCACAACAGCTCATCCAAGCCACCACAGAAGAGTGGCACAATATCACCCCAGAGGAGATCTAAAACCTAATCCAAAGCATGCCTAGACGGATTTAGGCTTGTATAGCAAGAGGAGATGAACAATCTACTGCGGTCGAGAAAAACACACCTACTCGGTGAGAAAACAATTTTCAAATTTTTTACTACATGCGTAAAGAGTCTCTTATTTTCTTTTATTTGTTCCTTTCTTTAAATAAACCTTACTTCATTTCTTTTTACAATTGAAATATCTCAGAAAGATCAATTTCAACAATCCTTCGAAATCTCCAAAATCCCTGAGGTAATTTTCAAAATATCAGGTGATTCCATATAAATTTAGTTGTGTGTTCATATGGCATTAGAATCCTTTCTTTCCTAAGTTGGAACTTGAAACTCATTGAGTATTACAACATTTCTTCTGCTGTTTTTTTATAGACCATCACCATTCTACTACCAATCGCAAAAGAAAAATGAAACGAGAATACAATTACTCATATTCCAACTTTTATTTACACACTCAGATGTGATTATTGATGTAACAAGTTGGCCACACATGGTTATTTTTCTCTCCATGTTCTTTTAAATCATATAAAAGTCTACGTATGCTTCACTCGTTCCTTCTCATTATAATGAGCTTGCCGTTCAGAGACCATCTTAGCATGTGTTCAGTAGCCATTCAGTATACTGAGTTCCCCTCTTGAGGTTAGGTTAAATTCATCTTGAAGTTTGACATTATGATACAATCAATGAGAATATTACTCTTAGTTCATAGGGAAAAATTCAGAAATATATAAATGTCATTCAAGAATTAACTCCAAAAGAGTAATTGATCCAGCCAAAAATATATACATATGGGTGATGTTATTTCCAATATGAAACCATGGAGCTGATTGTTGAGCCAAGAGCGTGTTTTTTCCCAAGTTTGAACGTTATATATTCATGAATGGCCATAAAATATATACCAGGTATGTAAATATGAAACCGGAATTTTTTAATAGAAAAAACACCTGTATTGAATGAAAATGATACAAAATAGTTCATTCAGAGTATTGCCCATAGCTAGCTATACATTTTCCCACGTTCCTGTCAATTTGTGGATACCACGACAAAAAACTGTTGCTCTTTTGAAGCAAACCAGTCATTGAGCCATTTTAGTAAATGTTCGAAAGAAACGAAGCGTTGCTCAGTAAGTACGTGTCCTATCGATGCAAATAATGGATAATCGGATAGAGCCAAGTCTGGAGAGTAAGCAAAATGATTTTGTGTTGCGTTTTTAGATATTCTCGTCATTTTTCAAGTAAAGGTCGATTCAAATCGATTATTTGTTGTTGATTGCGTTCAGTTTTAACGGTTTCGCCATGTTTTAGAAGCTCGTAGTAGATCACACCCTTCTGATCCCACCAAACACAGAGCAATGTTTTCCGTCCATAACGATTTGGTCTTGCAGTCGATGTTACTGGTTCGCTTGGTGTTACCTATGATCTTTTACGTTTGGGATTCCCGAAATATGTCCACTTTTCATCGTCAGTGACAATTAGATGGAGAAATGACTCTTTTGTACCAGGCGAGCAGTATTTCGCAAATGATTTTCCTTTTGTCATCCATTCATTTCATGTGGAACCCATTTTCCTATCTTCTGGATCTTTCCCATGGACTTCAAACGTATGAAGACGACTTCTCGTGTCACACTTTATCAAACCGCGAGGTGTTTTTGAGTTTTAGCATCATCCTCATCCAACAATGCTTGTGATTCTTTCTCTTCAAACTTCTTTGGGTAATATTCCTCATTCTTCGTTTCTCACGTCAAAATCGCTATTTTTGAATATTTTAAACCTCCCAAAACACTGTGATTTACCAAGAGCATGCTCACCGTAAGCTTCGACAAGCTTTACATGCGATTCTGCAGCAGTTTTCTCCAAATGATAACAGAGAACCAACGCTGTCCGCAAATCGTGATTTCCAGGCACAAAATTCGACATGTTTAATGCTATTACACACTTTCCTATTGTATGATACGTGTACTGTTATAAGTTGAAAATCTTCGATGTCAAAACAATGTAGTGGCGCACGAAACGCCGTCTGTTGTAATGACTTCGACAGCTAAGGCCATCTATGGGCTAATTCCGGTTTCATATTTACATACCCAGTAAATAAAGATTAAATGATATTCGTTGATAACAGTACCACTTGAGAACGGCTGGATTGATTCGGTATTTATTATCTTCAAATATTCGTTGTAGCCAAGATATACTGGATGATTCACCAGTGGCGCGGCGCTCTGTAGCTCGTACACTCTTGCAGATTTCATTTTTGTTCGAACGGTATTGTATTTAGAAAGTATGAATCTACTTCAGCAATTTATTTTGAAGTGAGCAGGGTGTCCCAATTTTGTATAAAAAAATATTGGGAGGTTTTTTCTGATTGGAAGATCACTTTTTGGTTGAAGGTTCAAGAGCGTCCTAAACTCTGCTATAATGTCTTTAATTATTAAGTTTTCTTGGTGAGTAGTTTCGTCACAATATTTTTTTTCCGTAAAAATTCATGAAAATAGGCTCTCACATCATCGCACGCTTCTTCTTCTACAGAGGATGCATAATTTTTTCCTTTCGGTTTCTTATTGCCCAAGGTTAGCTTCATTGATGAATTGAAAAAGATTTTCCTCATTTTATACAGGAGTGACTCGAAAAATTCATTCAATATTGTAATTTTAAAAATATCATATCTTGATTCTTTCAAATGGAACATCCTGTATTTCATTATTCATGTCAACGCATAAAATATTGTGCCATATTTTTGCAGAAGTAACCTTATCTTTATCTTCGACCACTTTCGAAATGAAAAAAATAAACTGAATTAATAAAATCAGAGGTTGCGAAAGAAAAGTTTATTAGTAAATATCATTATACTTGATCAGAGAAATGGAGATATTTTAAGGTAGTCGTGTATGAAATACGTAATAGGTTGGTTTTTGGTGAGATGATCTACAAGTTTTTGAACTATTTCAATAAGTGTTCGAAATGATGCAAGTTTCTTTGTAGACACAACTCAATCATTCTGAGGGAAGACCGTTGAACTCTCGACAACATTTGCGGATTAACTGACTGAAAGACTATTCTCTGTCTCATATCGAACTGTGTTGTAAAAGGAATCTGGTAAACGATGCCTCAATATAACCGCACAAGAAAAATTTTGATTTGTAAGGTCTTGAGACCTACCTGGCTGTCTAAGGGGACAACCACGTTCGATCCATTTGTTTGGAAATACATGAATCAAATGCTCCCTAACCTGATATGAGTAATGTGCCTGAGCTCCATCCTGTTGAAACCAAAAATCTCGTCTTATATGCTCTGGTACATATTCAAGTAACATTGGAAGATGATTCTGCAGAAAATCTAAATACATTTCACTATTGAGGTGCCGTCGAAAACGTGCGGCCCAATTAGATATCCATCTACTATAACGGCCCATACATTCAAGGACCAACGATGCTGATGATCTATTTGTCTCATGAGTTGTGGATTTTCCGTGGCGTAAAAATGAAAGTTGTGCCTGTTAACAAGCCCATACTTGAGGAAGTTGCTTCGTCAGAGAAAAGTACTCTGCTAAACATATTTAGATTTTCCGCTACTTTGTCACTTGCATAATTGCAAAAATTTATTCGATTTTCATAGTCTTGATTGTTCAGTTCCTGGTGCAGCTGTACATGATATGCATGAAATTTAGTCACTTTCAAGATTCTCTGTACTTATATCTGTTAACTGAGAAATCTCTCTTTGGCTGATAACTGGTTGTCTCCAGCTGTAGCAGTTTCTGGTTTTACATGTTTTTAGTAAGCGATATTACCGGTTTCGATAAATCTAATTAGAAGTATTTCAAAGCATCTTGCATCTGGATGCCTCTTATCAGGAAACCTTCGTGCATAAACTCTACTTACCAACAAAGAATTTCTATCACACTCACCCAGAATAAAAATCATATCAACCATTTCTACTTTGGAGAACTTCATGACACTTCAACAATGTTTAATAACGAAACACGGATAAGTTCACCATGTAAAATGCAGAATAAGATATGTCCGGATACCTGACAGAAGGCTCAAATAAAAAAAGTTTCAACACATACCTCGATTCAGGTTTTAATAATCTTGATTTTATCATTTGTTAAAGGAATTATATTGGTTAGGTTTCATTTTTACTACTTTAATCATTACAGAAAAAACTTCTGTGCACATACTGATGCATGTTGATGAGTTGAGATAGGGTTACTTCTGCAAAAATATAGCACAATATTTTATGCGTGGACATGAATAATAAAATATAGGGTGTCCCCATTTGAAAAAAATCAAGATAAAATTACAATATTCAATAATTTCCTTGAGTCTCTAGTGTATAAAATCAGGATAATCTATTTCAATTCATCAATAAAGCTATCCTTGGGTAATAAGAAAACGAAAGGAAAAAAGTTTTCATCCTCTCTGGCCGAAGGAGCATTTTTACGGAAAAAAAAATTTTGTGACTCAACAACTCACCAAAAAAACTTAATACATAAAGACATTATAGAAGAGTTTAGGCCGGTCCTGAATCTTGAACAAAAAAGTGGTCTTCCAATCTGAAAAAAACCACCCAAGATAAATTTATAGAAAATTGGGACATCCTGTTTACTGGAAAATAAATTGCTAAAGGAGATTCTCCCTTTCTAAATACAATATCATTCGAACAAAAATCAAATCTTCAAGAGTGTACGACCTTCAGAGCATCGCGCCACTGGTGAATCACCCAGTATACATAAACACAAGTTCTTAATTTTATCTTCAGAAGATTGAATACGTTATAGTTCAGAAAATTTTCCAAGTGAAAATAGAAACGGAAAGTCAAAAAATGTGTTTACACTACTAAAATTATTATTTATTAATAGGTATTATACCGCACAAATTTCAAGTAGTAGGATGTAACACATGTTTGTAATGATGCTTCGGAAAAGAAACTTGAATTATTATCAACAAATTTCAAGCCAACATGAAGTTTAGATTATACTAGTTAATCAGTCAATTATAAACTTGCCATACATGACGATTAGGTTGCAGAGGGGTTATTCACGAGAGATATGAAACACTGAGGCTGAAAGTTACCCATCACTTCCTGCTGGACATACATTTCTGCTCTAGTTATTTCAAGAACGTGAAAGAAGATTTTGCCTAGTGTATTTAAGACGAAGAGAAAATAGAATGAAATAGTATCGATTCTATGCAGAATATTAATTTCATTTCTGAAACACCAAATAAAAAAGTTTATGTTGAATTTAATTTCTAGCAGTACATAATACCCACAACTTTACTTCACATGAAACTCGAGGACATAAATCTTTTTATTGGAACATAAAATATTCCCCACTTTTCGGAATATATTAAACTTATTCGCGAGGGAGACATGTGAAGTTTACTTTCCTGAAAACCATACTTGTCGGAATAATTATTCAAACAAAAGAGAATATGTTAGGTTAGAATAAGAACGGGAAACAGGGCGAAGGAACCAAGTCCCAGCCATTGTCTTGTATTTGGAGGAGTTATGAAGGTTAAATTTGTCATTGTCATATATACAGCGTCACTGCATACGAAGAGGATATACCTCTTCAAATCTACAATTTGATCACAAACGATCAAAATTCATTTGACGCTGATTTGTAGCGGATACAATGAGATATCCGTATAGACAAATTGTTTCATTACAGAACTGTGAGGTGATAGTGACTATGAATGAGACCTGAAATCACCGAATTTTTTGAATCCAGATAATTTAAACGGACTTATCTGAGATCTGCCTCAGAAATACTGAATTCTAGACTAAAAGGAAGGAAATTCTCCTTTGTAAAATCATCAGTTGCTCATAATTCGTAGATATTAATCAGTTGTTATATATGGAATATTACTGAAACGAATGAGAAATCATGTGTCTTCCATCTCTATGGCACACGCACTAGGCGCGACAAAAAGACTCAAAGTGAATATTTCATAACTTTAAATCTCTGAAGACCAATAATCATTCTGCAAAGGGAGTATATCCACACGTATATTGTTATAATCTATTCATTTCGAAAGCTCTATGAGAACGTGCAAATATTTCTGTTGGACCGAATATCAAGAGATTCCATACCGGAGATAGCAGAATAAAGCCATACTAATAAATAATGGATTTGGCCAGGACTTCTATTCTGAATACGAAATGCATTCAAAACGACCTTTGGGACCAATTTCTCCATGAGTAAATAGTTTTTCGAACAAATGTTTGTTCCGCATGAACTAAATTTCACTCACATGAATTTCTGTTTAGATAACCTTGGTTACCAGTTGTTGATTTTAAGTTGAATAACAAGAGAAGCTAATCCCTATTTGTCTTGACAATAGAAGTTTTTATGTTCGTGTTGTTGAAGTTTCTTTATTAGTGTTTAGTAATTTAACATGGACAGCTGGCCTTACTGTGGGACCATATTTATACAAGGGAATTTGGAGAGCGAAACCTTTTTGATCTAAACATAACGCCATATATCAACATGATGTATCATCGACCCATTATGATACCTCTGTGCTGAAAAATATATTGAATAGTCTATGTTACGCCTCCCAAATCGGTGGAAGATCTACCAGAAACGATTCTCAAGCATTTCAACAAATAACCCCACTCATGCTTGGTAGTAAATTGGAACCACTTTGTCCATTAGCGATAGGAATGTATCGCACACTATTAAAAAACAGAAAACTCAAAGATATGTTTCATTTAGTAATAAATTTTCTTGAGAATCATATAAGTTCAAGCAGTGTTACTTCTCATTAATGGTTCAACAAAGAGAAGGCTGATGATGTATCACCCAACCATTTTTACAATTTAATAACTTTCGGTGTGTTAGTTGATACAGATAGGTAGCGTTACCTTTGTCCCACCATCTATTAATTCTTTTTAAATTTGGTTTCGATGAACTTTTAAACATACGAAATAGTAACTTAAAGAGCATATTTCATCTTCAATAGAAAAATAATTTTCAATAACAATGTCAGTGATAAAATTAATGAGTGGCTTCTGAGAATTAATATTGGACATTTTTGAGAAGAAGAGTATCTTAAAATTATAGATGTATGTACAAGATTTAATGTTTCAAACGTTTCCGAATAGATGGATCTTGATGATTCTTGACGGTTTTTGAAATAATTTTATGCGAAACACCTGGTCAAACGATTATAATCGAATTATAATAATGTAGGTAGATTGAAAATCTTAGTTTAAATTGTATCTACCATTAACCTTCAATTTTATATCAATTAGATAATAACAATTACATAAACGTCAAGTAGTATATTTTGATATATTGCAATTTGTCTACAGTTACATTCAAACAAAACTTAGTATAACAAGCAGACATTTTACAATTTTGAATATACTGACTAAAGAATCTGACTGACATTCATTATCATGATACGTTTGAAAATTGTTATTCCCTTGAAAAATGTAGAGGTTTCCGAAAAAAAGCAAAAATCACTTTCTTTGTTCTGATTTCCCATTTGCTTCGTTAGTCTTAACCCATTTGATTTCTTCTAATTCAAGGCATCGAATAATTTTTTGTAACGTCGATACATTTTGAAGAGCATCAATGGTTTATCTACTGGACTCCGGAAATTTTCTATCTGGATTTTTCATTTTTCTGATCTGACATCGTTTCTTTATATTTTGTTAACTACTCATCTATCGGTTTATTTCAAATCGTCGGTTGATAGGTTTTTGAATATGTAATCTCGAAATTAACACAAATACATACAGTTGCAGCATGTTAACAATATCCATATTCCTCTTTACAAATATATGCAGCTTTTTCCTGTTCTATTTTATTTGATATTAATTGGAAAGTAAAATTTTCATGGAAATTATATGGAAAGATTTAGGATAATATTACTTTCTTTGTGATTTTATACTACTACTTGATGTTTATGCTGCTGTCATTATCTAATCAACAAGAAATTTATAGGTTAACGGTAGATTAAATATGAACTAAAATCGTCAACTTACCTCAATCATTAAATTATTATATTTTGTATTATTTTGAGTTTGTTTGTGTTTCGCATAGAACTCTTTCACAAATCCGTCGTGATTATTTTCTTCGTATACGTTTGAAACACGAAAGCTTGTACATAATTCTGTATCTTATGAGATTTTTTTATAAAAATTGCCAATTGTACTTCTCGGAAGCCACTCTATAATTATTTAATTGTTAGCAAAAATTATTGCTATTGCCATATTATTGAAATATGGTCTTCACATTACTATCTCGTATATTTACTAGGTTCATCGGACCCAGAATTTATAAAATTGAACACGAGATGGCGCAAAGGTAGCGAGCGAAAAATAGTTTACTAGGCTATGAAGAATTCAATAACCTTTTCAAAAAGGTATATCCCAGTTCCTTTTTTTTATTCAAATATTTGGGGTAGAAGCCGCCAGAGGTCTACCACTACTTGATAGGGGTAGAGGGATGATGCACAAACATTCAATTGAGAGAGAAACGGTTTTCTAACACAATAGAATCGATTTTGATTCGAAATAACGATGTGAAGATTTTATTTCGTCACCTATTCAAATAGGTATAACACGATCACTTACCCTCTGTCAAAAATTTAGGGTGGAAGCTGCCAGGGGGTAGGAGGATGATAGGAGAAGAATGAAATATGTAACAAAGAATGTCCCTCTCCAATCAAAACTTACTCGTGTCAGACAATTCACAATAATATTAAACCAGCTGAATTATCTAAGGTGTTTCATTTTTATCAAAACGCACTGTTTACATTTTCAATAGATTCAACGCAACAAATTTAGGGATCGCTGAGTATTGAATGGATAGCCGGTGTAACCACATTATGCTAAAAGTACGCATCAAAACAAAAATCGTCATTTTTACACGTTTTAAGCAGAGATAAATAGTTTTGCAGTTATGGAGATTGTGTCGTTATCATTGCCACACACTGATTACCACAAGCATGAAATCTCCAAGACTACAAAATCTCGCGATGCAATCGTTCTACCTGAAAAAAATTTAGAGATCTCATATCAGACGAAGTCCATTATTAACGTTAGTATTTATAACATTTATGATATATAAGTTTGCCATTATCTAATTAGTTACCATCAAAATTGTTATAACTTTTTCAAAATAATGCAACTTTAATACCATTACAAGAAATGTAACTCAGGAAGTTGAAGGTACTATAAACTATTTGAAATATTTTGTTCAATTTTACTTAATATTCGAAATACTTATAAGTGTATTTTTGTTTTTGTGCGATCGCCAATCAATTACAGAAATAAATATGTTTTGAACTTTGAAGGCTATTTTTGATAAAAGTCCATAATGAACTAAAACAATTGATACCGTTAGGAGTGTTACAAACAATTGATTGAATAGCGAACGTTACACTATGTAGTAGACAGATCATCTGAAGGAGCTAGCAGAAGCTACTGTGTGGTAAGACTTTCACAATTCAACCAGTTGTTATTGAGTTTAGATAAAGTACCTTTTTCAAGGAATTGTGAGGCACCCTAGTCACCCCAAACTGATTCAGACTATCAGTTATTTTTGAGAAGCCAGAAGTCATATCAGTAAAGCTGGTACACAAGACCTTCTACCTGCTTAGTCTGCTCGTAGTTGTTTCAATCGAATTCGAGCACATCCCTTGTTTGCATCTGATAGATGGCTTAGTTTATGCACTGAGTGGTTTTAGACCAATTGGTTTTCCTTTTGACTCGCCTGCTATCGAAAAATCAATTTCTTCGTTGCTCTGAAGACCTGAATACTATGAAAATCAGATTAGGCAGACTTTGTTGCTCTTTGTTAGTTACCTCAAGCATTATTGACACTCTTCAAATAACTTTATGTTTCAATTGAAACTCATTTCTGGGCCTTTTAGCATTTCCCTCACAAGATGGCATAGGTTACTCGTTTCAAGAACATTCAAGCTTAAGGAACTGTTAGTGACTAATACATGTGTGGAAAAGACTAAGCAATAAAAACATCCTTCTTCTCAAAATCCGAATTTGTTCATTGATATACACCCTTTCTGCGATGACACAATCATCCTAACGCTCCTCTAACATTTATTTGCCTTTCTTCTGGAACTGTTCATCTTTGGTCTCAGAAGAAGCGTTCGTTCATCAGTAACCTCTTCGTCCGACACAAATCACCTTCCATGGAACATCTTTTTTGAAATACCAACGAGCCAGTAATAGCTGGATGCCAGATTTTGAAAACTGGATAAGTGCGGCAATAATTCAGAGCATAAATCGTTGATTTTTGCTC
Source organism: Cryptolaemus montrouzieri (assembly GCA_013387265.2). Lineage (NCBI taxonomy): Eukaryota > Metazoa > Arthropoda > Insecta > Coleoptera > Coccinellidae > Cryptolaemus > Cryptolaemus montrouzieri. Next base: position 45,053,886 of record JABFTP020000185.1, on the reverse strand, counting down.
TGCTGTAGTTATTCTGACTTCTGGTTTGGTGAATCGTCTTGAAGAAAAAATATTTTTATGTCATATGAGGTCATTTGCGTTTAATCTCATTTGCATTTGTGGACATCAACAATCGGAGTTAATGGCGGATCAAAAGCAATTGCTCTTTATATGTCAAAGGCCTTCGGCAGCCTGGATGAATAAACTCATCAATATGCACCGAAAAATTGCGTTGTTCAAATAGTAGCGTTCTCCTTAATAGATCGATTCAGGTGATTGTTGATGGGTTATTCATTTCAGGTGAATACATGTATACCCTAGGGCCCCATACTCTCGCTATTACAGCTTATGCTTTTATACATGACCTGGTCTGGAATACTATTCTCATGTTTGAGGCTTCACTGCCCCAAACATAACGTCTATTGGATAGAGTCCAGAAGAAAGCAGTACGCCTGATCCACAACCCAGAGATCACGCGTGATTTCCAGCCTCTAGCTCAAAGGTGGCAGAATGCTCTATTTTACTGATTTTTCCGTGGAAGATGCTCTGAAGAATTGAAGGCTTAGTTCTGGGGAGAATGCAGTCCCAAAGAAAAACCAGATTTGTGGAAAACCCTCATCAGCAGACGGTCTAACCAGCAATTCTCTATAAAAATTCTTTTGTTAACAAGGCTAGTGTGCTGAAAAGCTCGCTTTTTTAGTTCGTTTTTTTCGTGAAGTACAATTTGGCCCACTTCAATAAGCGAGTGAACAATGTGGTGTCAGGTTTCGCTCCTACCATGAGTTGAGAACAAAAAAATAACTCAATCAGTCGAGTAAGGCAATATAATAACCTAATAGTCATCGTTGATCGTTTGGGCGCTTTCGTCATCTGCTCTTATGTCAGCAGATTCTGGTGTATAGTGGAGGATGCATAACTCATCCATAGACATATATGGACTCAAAAAATCCATTTCATCTTATGTAAATTTTCGTGGAACATGTTGAATACGATACTTTTTGGTATCTTCAGGATGTCAATAAATTCTGCAATTACACTTTCGGATCTCACATCATTGTTCACAAATTCACAAGAGTAGTGTTACTTCAACCTCAATATCGCGAAACTTACTGAACCAAATGATTTTTGATAAGTTTCTTTTGAAGGTTAGTATTGCATCAAACAATAGTGTATTCAATATTTCTGGCGCCATCTAATTTTTGTCTTGGGAAAACATGCATTGGGTATCCTTCCAGTAGATTGTTCTTGGACAGATGAAAATTATAATGGAACGATTTGCGAACAAACCTTCAACGTGGCAATCGTCAAACGCAATTGTCTTCGACGCAATTGAGAAGATAAGAGCGGCATCGCAAAAGGTGGTTAAGGATATATCGAAAATCAAGTATAACAAACGTTTCGAAGATTACAAGAAGCGTTGATATAAGTGTATTTGTGTCGAAGAGGAGCTCTCTTAAAAAGATTAAATCATCGAAAAGACGGAACTTCCCAATGTCCTGAAACTTGTCAAATCAGTGAAGCGGATTTTGCATTTTTCCAGAGAATTGAAACATTCATTTTCGGAATAGAAATATCTCACCGCAATAGTGAAGCTTCGCAAACCATTTCGTCACATAAACCGAAATATGTAGAACACAATCGTCATTACTTTTACTACGAGCCTAAACTACGAAGATGTATCCATAAACTAGTCTTCAGTTCGTGAAAATCGAGCTTGAGAGACATGAGTTATTCAGGAAAATAGGTAAAAATGCCTTTTTTTACTACCTTACGCGTTTGGTTCACTGATTTCTTACCCCAAAAATAAGTAACTTTCCCAAGTTTAATACGTGCTATACAGTGTGGAGAAAAGCATGAATGACCCATCGAAAACTAAGTAGTCATCAATTCTCATGAAAATCCGAGAGCAGGTTCATTTTTTATTTATATTCTGATCAAATTTGTTCTTGCATTTACATTTTTGAAGATCAAAATTTCATTAATCTTCGTTCCAAATAACAATTAATGGAATTAAAAGAAAAGCTTTTGTTTTACTCAGTAGAAGAGTCAACACGATTAAGCGTTTCAATTTGTTGTAAAAATCTAGGATTGATATTTTTTCTTGAGTCATACCTCTTTTATTGCGGCATAACTTTTTTTCAGTACACCACTGCCATTTCTCATTTTGATGAATCAGTGGTTAGCTATTGATACTTTTACTCAAAAACTAGAAAAATTCATTTCGCTAGTTTCTGAATAAAATAGTGAATGAGTCATGCTAAAGTAGTCAATGTCGCACTCGAAAAAGTTCTGCGGGTTAAAAGAGTCCTAATTAAGTATGAATTGTTCTACAAATGTATCTCTCTGAAAGTACAAACTGCTTATAGGAATTGCACTGAGTAGTTCCTCATATACACGTGCTGAGCGATACATTTTATCGTTTACCATACCATTGTTGAAACATGCTAAATAATAGTTTTCAACAACTTTAGATACATTTTATCTATCAAATTCACCGCTAGAAGACTCAGTGTGTCTAGCCCGCACACGTTATACTGGCCGACAAAAGTTATTTTCGTTTGGTGCCTTTGATTTTACAATTGATGTTGAATATTTTCGGGACTCTGAATCTGAATATGAAATCAGTTTTGCTGTATCAGCTCTACAATTTCAGGTACATAAAGGAAATAAAGCTTTTTCTAGATGTTACTTTCAACTCTTAAACTGTCCTATCAAAAACTGGTTCTGTCGGACGCTCATAATGATTTAAGTGTCGACGAAATCAGAGAAGACCTTGAAAAGATGCACAAGCAGAACAGAGCCTCTGTGCATCTAACCTAACCTGAAACGTACTGTATTGTACAATGTTCAACTTTTGAAACTGAATAGAATCTCAATGAGCTCAACGCGAATAAATCATCCCATGATTTATGCTACATATGGAGAGACTATTCGATAAAAGAGAACCGAAGAACTAACTGTCAGTGTCTTTGGGAATAGAGATTATCTTGGATAATTTGGTGTTTGACTCGGTGATGAGCATAGGACCTGGGCTAGATTAAGTCGTTAAAACTCGTACAGAACACTTAGGTCAAAGTGCTAACAGAAAAAGAATATGTCTCAAATTCGTTGGATCCATGGTTTGGAGGCACGCCCAAAATCACTTCGATGACTGCTATTTTTGCTTAGTGAATATTACTGAAATTCATTGAAACAACTGCAGTAAGTGGACATATACTGATTCAGTCCCTTTCTTACTAAGAGGAAGTGCTGATACCTGCGTTAAAACGTAAATCCATACCAAGTGGTCCATCACTGGTTGCTTGACCATCTCAGAAAAAATAAATTTTTTCAGGGATTGATCGCTAAGACTTAGTGATGACATTTTCTGCATCTGCGAGCATCTATGGTTTTTGAAAATTTTCAGGAATGGGTTGACCTTGGCCTTTCAACTAAAGAACACTCAACTCAGCAAATCTTGGTGTACAGAGTAAAACGATTATGGCGTAGCTGAATGAATTTCTTAACATATCTTTAAAAGCTCAAAGTTATCGGTCACGGGGTAAAAACTGTCAATTTTGGAGCTGTAATTTTCCTAGAAAAGGATAATTCCTCAGATTTATATCGTTCATACAATGACATTAGGTAGTAAAGGTAGTGAGAAATATACCGTTTAAAAAATACACTATCTTCAAAATCAACTTTTTCCGTTTTTTTTTACTTTTTGGACCTGCTGTATCTTTTTTGAGGGACCAGATAAAAATATCAAAATCGCACACTTGATAGACCTTAATGTTATCTAAACATAGTCCAAATTTCAACTTCGAGTCAACTGGAAAATCTGCAAAAAATTGCTGAAATACACCACAAAATTAATTTTCAAGTTCTGCAGGTGCGAGGCTTAATGGAATAAGTTTTATTAACTATGCAATATTGAAATATACAATTATTTTTAAACGCTTTATCACATCAAATTTAAGTAAATAATGATAATTTTTTGACATAATCATCCTTCTTGGAATAATTTTGCTGGAATCGTAAAAGTTGTCAATGGCTAATCAGTTTACGTCTAAGTGTCTGTACAGGCTCAGGTGAACAAGTCTGAACATGACTGATTGTTGTCAGTCCCCTTTAGTAACATCAGTTAGTTAGTTAATTTCGAGCTCTGGAAGTGTGTAGTTATATTTGAGTGTGTACTTTTAAAATGGAGTCTGAGTCTCAGTGTTCGATGGGTGCGTATGTTAATGAAGAGCGTCACAAAAGTGTGTATGGAGTCTGTTCTAAAACAATTAATTTAATTGAAGATTATAGTGAAGAAAAACAAGTATTGTTTCACTTGAGGGTAAACTCGAAGGTAAAATCAGCTTATGAATAACACGAAGTTAAATATTCAAAAAAATTTAATCGCCTTTTTGGTCAATCATATATGGACCCTTTTAAAAAACATAAGAAAACAATAACAAAACGTCTGAGAGAAATAACATTTGATCATTATACTAAAAATAAAAATTAATTTATTAAGATCACACCAGGAAAATCATTATGACCAACATGCTATACTAATATATTTGTAATAAACAGAGAAGTTGATGGTTATAATCCTGATACAGAATTTTGTGATTTATGAGAAACTATTAAAACGGTAGATTCATCTTTTGAAGTACTAGGTGTATTTCCTGCGTCCAAAATAAGAAAAAAGTAAGTGAGAAAAAAAGAAATTTAGCCATAAAAGCAAAAATTGTGAACGTTGGATCTATAGTTTAAAGGAACTTAGAACTATCATTTAAAAAGCAAATTTGTACCAAACCAAGTGGAATTTCTCCTGGAATTTCTCCTAATTCACGAACTGAGTTTGATGATTTGATAGAAAATTTAGAAACCAAATGCCATGTTTCGAGTGAAGAGGATAAAATCAAGATTATCAGTTTATTGCCAAATTCTTGGAAACGAAAAAAAATTAGTACTGAATTGAACGTGTCGGAACATTTGATTTAATTTACAAGGCATTTGGTGATTATGTCAAGAAATTATCATTATTTACTTGAATTTGATGTAATAAAGTGTTTACAAATAATTTTATGTTTCTATATTGCATAATTGATAAAACTTATTCACTTTAGTTTCGCATCTGCAGAAGTTGAAAATTAATTTTCTGGCGTATTTTTGCTAATTTTCCAGTTGAATCTCAAAGTTAAAATTTTCATAATAGTTATATGACATTAAAGTTTTTAGGTGTGTAACTTTCAGATTATTATCTGGTCCCCCGAAAAAGATATAGCAGGTCAAAAAGTAGAAAAATGGAAAAAGTTGATTTTGATGATAGTGTATTATTCCGAACGGTACGTTTCTCACCATTCTTACTTCATAAAAAGTTTATTTTGCTAACTAATGTAATTGTATGAATTATATGAAGGCTGAGAAATTACCCCTTCCTTAGAAAATTGCAGCTCCAAAATTGGGATTTTTTACTCCGTGACTGATAATTTTGAGCTATTAAAAATATGTTGAGAAATTCATTCAGCTACGCCACAGTTATTTTAATTTGTACACGAAGGTGTGTTGAATTGAATGCTTTTTAGTTGAAAGGTTTAGATGAATCCATTCTTGAAAATTTAAAAAAACTGTAGATGCTTGCAAATTCGGAAAAATACCTGCGGCGTGAAACAAAATGGTCATCATTTCTAAATGGTATTCAGTAAAAAATTAAGGATCAAGTTTTTGTGATCACCAAATATTAGGGATTAATCCTTCGAAAAAAAATTTATATAATCGCGAAAAACCCTTCAATATTCAAACTCAACAAAACAATTCCCTCTCTGTTTGACCGAGAGAGCCCCGATGGCCAGGTTTAGTCTTCTAAGTGATGCCGATTATGATCTATAGATGTTTCTTGGAATCATTAGGAACCCAATAATTTGGATTGACATCGCCCAGATATTATTTCTTCTTGGATCTTGTTCAATTTGAAGAAAAATTTGTGAAAAAATTTTGACATTCGTTCTGAAAATATGACAAATGTCATATATCGTACATATGAATTGCATAATCAGAAAGGAAAGTGAATATGAAAAAAGTAAGGTAAAGAGAGTTGAATTGAGTCGAATGAAAGCCCTCTGTGAATGATGAGAACAAGCGCATTAGGGAAAAGTTGATTTTCTCTTTTTTTTTTGGTTGGCGGAGTTGACTTACATGATGTTATGCGGGCCAATCGAGTGGTTTTTTTTGTGCAAAATCCGAAGCATCAAAGTCGTATTTCAAATAGGCGGCAAACAAACGAAATAGGTATCAAAGCATCATTCTCATAAGGCACATGTACTTCGTCAACTTAAAAAAATCCGCCTAGCGAAAAACATAATATAATCTCGTCGAAGAAGTCAACCAACAAGTGATTTCCGCGATCAACTTCTCTGCAGCATGTTGTTCATCAGAGGAGGTAGGCGCAAGAAACGGTATTCATAAATAAAACGTTTACAGCGTACATCATTCGTGCGAGTTTCAATTTTAATTCTAACGAAAGGAATGAAAGGGTTGACCAGTGGCGGGACGCTACATTGGGTTTATTTCATTCATAGTTACTTAAAGATCAGTTTATTAATTATAGTAGGAAAAATGGAACGTGACAAATTTTATCCAAGAATCTCAAAGAAAAGAAGCTTCAAATCCAGTGAGAATTGGTCGCATCGATGACGTTTTCCTATACCCTTGTAAGTAATATATTTGCATAATATAATATTGAAAATAATTTTTTGAATATGTATATAGGAATAGTATTTATATATTTCGAAAGTGAAATAGTTCATTTTTAATTCAAGGATTTGACAAGAATCCATATTAGTTTCACAAAAATGTATTTCAAATCGAAAACTTAAGATCGTAAGAAAAAATAATTGCCATACTTGAATTCAGAGCACCAAACTCATATGAAATCAGTTTGAAATACTCGAGCACTGAAATAGCTGTTGACGAGTGTAAATTATCACGATGTTGTATATGCACTACCCAACGAAATCGAAAATTTAATTCTGTCCAATATCTAAATTACTTGATTTGCAGTATTAATATACGAAAATCAGTCATCTGAAAAACAAATGCAAATGCTTCTTCAACATAGATACTGTTTCACGAAACTTCGTCATCATTGTCCATATATAAGTATGGGACAACTGTGTATGAAGATATAATGCAGTACTAGTGGAAAAATTACTAGATTTCAATCATGTCAATCCGGTTATTGATACATATATTCTTTCGTTGTTACAAGTTTGCTGGCTAGGTGGCGTAGAGTATATGATGCTCGTCTCCTGCGCAGAGTTACCTGGGTTCAGTCCCCACGAAGTCGGTGCGATTTTAGTATTCTAGGAATAACTTGAGTATCCATCTTTTTTAGGAGGAGATATAAAGCCGTCGGTCCTGTATAACAAAGAAATGTTGGACATTAAAGATCTCTTCGCTCGACACGAGAGAGGTTCGACAAAATTCCCGGGTTAGTGATGTGACAGAATTCCCCGGCGTGTCATTGGCCGAAAGGCGGAAATAGAGCATGTTAAAGAAATAACAAACAAAAACACAAGTTTGTTTGAATCGAAATTATTCTTATTTCAATAACAACTGTTTCATGGAGGAACGCCTAATTATGGGTAATCCGTTCAACCCATTATTAGCCGAATTATTCATGAACAATATCCAAATACTTTTCGATTATGGTTATAACCATATATAAGAAAATATTATTTAAAAGAAGAAACAAAATTAATCAGCTCTTAGCCTACAGCAAAATCTGAAGAAAGGTTCAATAGGTTCACCTATTTAAGCTTATAACTAAAGTCATTAATGAATTATAATGATTTTAGAATAATTTTTCGAATCGATAATAACTCGAGCAAATACTTAGAAATTTTGAATGGGTAGGACTCAAATTTCAATATTTGAATAACAGAACATAAATGATGTATTTTAAATCAGAAATCAGATTCAAATTACACAAACTATCTTTCAGTATGTAATCACTCTTTCAACCCGCAATTCGAGATGTTCGACACAGATATTTGTAATTGAAAAGTAGATCTTTGTATAATTTTAGAGATTAACAAACACAAACACACAGGAAATATTATCAGTGATAATATACAACTGAATTATTTCTGAGGAAAAGTGATATAAGAGCAACCTAATCTTGAATGTCATTTTCAGTTCTAATTTAGATTAGGTTAGGTTAGGTTAGATCAAAATGATGAATAAAATTGAATTGTAGCTTTTCAAAGGAACATATGGGATTTCAGGGTGCTGATAATAACATTCATTTTTGCGTTTTTATCGTCTTCCTTCATTATCTGTTCAAATAGTGACATTTCTGGAAAAGTAGTCAGCTAACTACGACGAGCAAGCTACCACTGAGAGAGCAATTTAATTCCCTTTTGAAATATAGTATCATTCTACCATTTTCAAACGGTTTTATTTAGCTCACCCCGTTTGTTTTATTTATTCTTGGGTCAAATTAAGTAATTCAAATTTCACCCTTTTCCTGTCAACCGATTAATCTGAAATTTTGTATACACTTTGGATTTTGGTGACAATACAATTATATTTATTCATTATCAAATACAAGATGGCCGCCGCTACAAAATGGCGGATAATTTATGTTTTATTAATCCCATCAATATGGGTATCAAATGAAAGGGCTCAACAAGCAGAATACAATATACTATAAAAAATTGAAATCCAAGATGGCGGCCGCTACAAAATGGCGGATAACATAGCTTTCATCAATCCCATCAATATGGGTATCAAATGAAAGGGCTCAACAATCAGAATACAATATACTATAAAAAATTGAAATCCAAGATGGCGGCCGCTACAAAATGGCCTATAACGTATGTTTTATCAATCCTATCAATATGGGTATCAAATGAAAGTGCTCAACCAGTAGAATACAATGTATCCAGCCCAAATTCACCTCCCAAGTTAAGATTTCGCATCGTGTTGAGGACTGTGTGGCGTTAGGGTGGCTAAAAATGATACGTCGTTAGCGGTACACCACCCAAGTTGAGGTGAAAGGTTAAAACGCGCCGAGAACTGTATGGCATTAGGGTGGATAAAAATGATATGTCGTTAGCGATTTCCCCTCAAGACTCAGGCGCATCTTGTTGTACATAGCCTTGCCCCTTTATTGGACCTCTGGGGGGGTCGACCGTTTAAATGTCCATTACTCGTGGGAACAAAATGGTAAAAAAATATAAAAAATACAAACATAAATAAAACAGAAACTGCAACACAATGTAAACGAAGGCTTCAAAAAGCGAAAGAAAAGTATCAAGCAAAACGAGCTAAAGAAAGTGAAGGTGATAAAAAAAGTCGATTACAGAAACGACGGGAACAATTAGCGTCAAAAACACCTGAGCAATATGAGGCCAGGTTAAAAAAGCAACGTCAGCGATATACACAAATGACGGCATCAGAAACGCCTGAAGAATATGAAGCCAGGTTAACAAAACAACGCGAGCGATATACACAGATGGTAGCGTCAGAAACGCCTGAAGAATATGAAGCCAGGTTAACAAAACAACGGGAGCAATATACACAGATGGTAGCGTCAGAAACGCCTGAAGAATATGAAGTTAGATTAATACAAAGCCGTGAAAGACAAAGACAGAAGTTGGGTTCAGAAACGCCTAAACATCGCGATACGAGGTTAAGTAAACAACGAGAGCGTACCAAGCAATGCAGAGCTAATAATCTGCAGGCATTCGAGAATGCTATTAACACAATTTGTATACATGTCAAGCCTACGTGGCTCTTAGTCGAGTAAGATCTTTGCAGGGACTACGTATAGAGGAGTTGGATTGCAATAAACTAACGGGCAAGAAACCTTGCAATAATGAAGCACTAAATGAATTAAAAAGAATGCGAAATAAAAACTAAAAACTAGAAAATAAAAATAGGTAAAAAAACTTTTTGAGTTAAACGGTTTTATGTTAAACATACATTGCACTGTTTAAGATAAATGTACTAAAACCAAAAATAATAAAATAGATACAGTCGTGGGAATTATAAACATATGCATAGACTAGACTAAAATAAAACCGTGGGGCACGTCAATTGTCTACAATCGTTGATTAAAATGTTTGTTTTGTAATGTTCACTATAATTATTAGGCAGTTGTGCAACCGACAACGATGGACGTGTGATAAGTAGGGCTAGAATGTGGAAACAAGCTAGCAAGCTCGATTATAAGCGAGTTTTAGGGTTTCATAGTGATGAGCGAGTAGTACTTTTGTCATATGTTTTGTCGATTAAAGACAAACAACAAGCAGTGAAACGATTCCTCGCCAGCCAGCAGTGTGAATGTCCAACGATAAACTAGTTAAAACATCTCTTTTATTTACATGGAGTGTATAACTATTAGAATTTCCATGAGCAAGAAAATAGTAAATAATTTCCTCACCGTCTGCGGGCCAACTGCCTAACGACGAATTAAACCATTCTTCTATCGCACATTAAGTCGATAATTTGTAGACAATTGACGTGCCCCACGGTTTTATTTTAGTCTAGTCTATGCATATGTTTATAATTCCCACGACTGTATCTATTTTATTATTTTTTGTTTTTTAGTACATTTATCTTAAACAGTGCAATGTATGTTTAACATAAAACCGTTTAACTTAAAAAGTTTTTTTACCTATTTTTATTCACAATAACTATTAGCATGTAATGCAAATTGGCGCTCTCTAAAACTAGGGCTGATACTTCCGATCGTTTATTCTTTCGCAATTAACGCAGGTGAATAATTTTCGTTATGCCACCCTGTATCATTAGTTCAAAGTGCAAAGGCTTCATCATTAATGATAACAAGCTAAATCTTGAACGAAAATCATAATCGATACAAATGTATTTATCCAGAACTGGAGCAAACAACCCGGTGAGTCGTTCTGTTACAAAGGATAATATTATGGTATAGTTTTGATATCGATTCTCCCGACGGAGCTGTTTTGCTTTCATCGAAACGAATCGTGATTACTAGCGGAATAACTATACCAATTAGAAAGAAGTTGGTGGAACGACTGACTCCAATAATTCTCTGTTAACCTCCTTCTTTATACCTTAGCTTCTAATCAATATATATGAACTTGAATATACGCACATCTTCGTTTCTTATAACGCGACACAGTTTTGGAAACGTCAAGCACGCAGGCATTATAATTAGGCAACATTTTCGTGCAAAATCTCATTTTCATGTCCTGAACATATTCCTCCCCATAATGTAAATTCGAGCCACGAATTTATTTTTATATGCAGCCAGGTGAAAGAATAAACTTGTTTGCTGAAATCTTGAAAAGTGATTCAAGATAAACAATGATTTAACGCATCTCAACGATGTCAAAATTGCCAATTATGACGGATTTAATACCTCGAGAGCTTGTGTTTCTCTGGATGAAATTTTATTTTGAATATAAACTTTGTTAATTCGTTATTAACGGAAGCATAACGAACTGAAAATGCGAGAAAGAGTGACAGGCGACTTTAGGTATTGTTATTTGCTCGAGGCGCAATACGCAAAAGCAACTTGCTTTTAGGTATTTTGACTTTAGTCAAACTGAAAGCTAAAGAACAATATCTCTTAAAATATATTTTTAGTGAACTACAATAACAAAATGTAAAAATAGTCGAAATAATTTCTTTGATTACTCATATAACACTCTTCAGGCTTATTTCCCTTTAGTTATATAACAACATTGTAGTGATGATGTGGATCGACTGGAAGTGAGACTTTGAGTTTGAAAGACATGATATCTTAGTGATTTGCAGATCTCTTGCTCAAGCTTTGGCTGAAGCATAATATGCTCAATTTGAATGATTGGTGTTTTTGATCAATTTGGATAACTGAATATAGATATACTATACTCAGAAACTGAAGAGGATCGAATCAAATTTGTTGTAATTGTGTGAAAAATATAATATGCAAATGAGTTAATGAAATAGTCTACCCAATTCAGAAACATGTGAGATCACATAGAAAAGCCAACTCAGTTATTTTAGTTTATATAAATGAGAGCACCTCTTCAGCAGCTTTTCCATAAATTATTAATTTAGTAGCTACATATCAAAATTTATACTGAAGGTATTAAACTGAGACATATTAATTTCCATAACTGAATGAACCTGTAATCGTATATTATAATCTATTACTTCAAACAATTTCGTCTTAAGCACTCTGTTTAATCTTCTTCTTCTTACACAGCGGCCTTATGGCAGCCTTACTTAGCAATGGAGATTTTGATTGAATTACTATAAATGTTGGTAAGAAGCTGAATACATAACAAGTTTTTACATATAAAATGTTACAGTTGTTGAAAAACAATATAGATAACTTGAAAAGCGACTTGTTATTTATACGAGATATACAAAAATTTTTGCTGTGGAAGCATTGCGGAACGAGTCTCCTTTACATTTTATGTTTCTAAAGAAGTTTAATTAATTCTAAATATAATTTTTGATGTGAATGGTTCATATTGTTTGAGGAAGCTTTGTCTCATGCGAGAAATACAAAAATCGGTAAGTGTGGGTACATCAAAATGAGCGTTAGCATTTCAAGTACAGTATGTCTCATTTTGGATGTTTCAGTTCGGCAGCTATGTGAACTCCTGCAAGTATGTATAATGAACAAATAAATGCAGCCCATCTTCGTCCCGCATTTCCGAAGAAAATTCATGGATGAAATCGATCGGAGCTATTTTCTTTTGTTTTCAAGTTATTCCGAATCTTCCGGAATTTCGGAATATGCCTAAAATTTGAATGCCATAAAACTTAGGTGAAACCTATGTTTTCATTTTACAGGCGCTTTTCCGAATAGTGTGCAGGGACGTATTCAAAATTTTTTCGTCTAATGGTTTCAGCATTACAATATAAACTTATGTATGTGTTATTTTTCCTACTAATCATCTTCGATAATTTATCAGTCGTGACGAATGAATAATTTCAGTTTGTTCTCATTATATGTGGGCCTCATTATTGTGAGCATATAATTGATCGATTTCGGGTATTGCTTTTGAATTTGCACCAGATTACTTGATGAAACGATAGAATGTTGAAAGAATTTTTAATTCTGAAGAATTCGTATTTTTGAGGAAATTTTGCATGTGATGTATATATTTGGAAAGGGAAAAAACATTCTTCCTACTTTATCCAAATTTACCTCTGGATTATTTAAAAAAAGAGTTTATGTTATAATTTGAATACCATAGTACAGAAAAATATGTGAATGTACTCCTGCATTCTACGTAATAATAATATCAATTTTATAATTGAAAACGTTGCCACTTAGAATTGATACCAACTGAGATATTGGAGTATGCCGAATTCCCGAAAAATCGACAAGTCGGTAATAACTTGAAAGCGAAAGAATAAACCTGCGATATGCTTTCACTAATGATATTTTCTTGACAATGGAGGTTGAACATGAGACCTCATTTTTCTCAATTCACAGAATTTCACATAGTTGCTGAACAAAATCATCGAAAAAGGGACATTTGTATAGACAAGCTGAGGAAGAATTGTTAGGTACACGCTAAAACAATCTAAATAAGATCCTAATCTCAACAACAACATCCTTTAGATTTTTGAGGCACATCATAACAACATCTTAGACTATTCGATTCCAATCATTAACAATATTACGCAGCTATAAGAAGGAGCTGTAAAGGGTCATGCTTCATCGCGAACAATACTCGCTGACGTATTAAAACAACGAAAATGAAACACATTTTACATTGACCTGAATGAGAAAAGGAGTTAGCCTCGGAATATGGGGTAATAAGCAGAAAACTTGTACAAGCCTTTGTTTTTCTTTTCTGAGTGTTGTTTCAAAAGTCTCATATAATTATTTGCGCGGTTGTTAAGATATTGAAAGTAGCGAATATCTGTTTGATGGTATTTGATATCAGAATAAAAGGTGGAGCATAAAATTAGCTACAATTTTTATTTTGGACTTTTTTGTACGATTAACCGTTTTTGAAATTAAGCGAAAAGGGTGCGAGCACTCCTCCGTAAATGGCATAACGTAAGATTTTAAAAATAAAACAGAAATTATGTCTGCTATTAGAGAAGTCCAGTTATCCCGTCCGACTTTCACAAGGGGTATTGAGGTCATGAGTCAGGACATGGAAGATAAACTGAAAGATGATATCATGTACATACTTTCCTGCACAGCTCGACGAATCCATCGATATGACAGACACTGCCCAGCTGTGTATTTTTATTCGGATGGTATTCAATGATATGTTGGTTAAGCAAGAATTTTTAACAATCATTCCTCTGAATGGCAAGACCCGTGGCGAAGATATATATGACGTTTTCTTCAATTTTGTAACAAGTACAAGCTACCAATATATGAATTAGTGTGCATTACATTCGATGGAGCACCAGCTATGACTGGAAACTAAAACGGTTTTGTGACATTGTGTCAATTTAATGAAGATTTCCCTTCATTTTTTTTCATTCCATACGTCTACAAGTTTTGTGTTCAAAAGTTTTAAACCCGGAGGAAATTATGGACATTGTAACGTGAATTCCATCCGTGCACGTAGCTTGCAGCGGCGGCTCTTTAAGTTGAATTTGGAAGATACGGAGTCAGCTGAACACACTGATTTAGTTCTTCACAAGGACGTCAGGTGGTTGATCGCGGAAAATTTCTAGAAAGGTTTCAAGAATTATTGCCCGAAATAACAACTTTTCTAGACGAAAGAGGTGCTGAAACTCGTATGTTGAAAAACGAAAAATGACTGACTGATTTGGTATTGTTGACTGACATCAGAATTAAGTGCATTGTGATGTCACCATTAACTTGGAGCTTCAAGGTAAAGGAAAATCTATCTAAAAACTAAATTGCAACTTATGATAGATCAACTGAAAAGAAAGGATCTGAAACATTTTCTGTCTTGAAAAGCAAGATATCCTTAGTTGAATGATGATACGTATGAGGCTGAATTATCAAATATTTTGGGACAATTCGAAATGCGTTCTTATGATTGCAGTAAATTGGCAAATATAGCATCATTCAAGAGATATCCTTTCTCATATGGAAACATTGAAGAATTAGCTACTGAAATAGCCAGTTAGTTCGAAATGAACTCATGTTCTGTTGCAAATGAGTAGGTGAAGATTATATCAGATATACATCTCAAAGCTACAAGATCTGATACAAATTTTTGGTGTTTCATATCTGAAGATAAATATCCGAATCTAAGGTAAATCGTCCTTCAACTGACGGCAATTTCTGGGTCAACTTACTTGTGCGAGTCTGTATTTTCCGAAATGAAGATAATTAGGTCAAAATATCGCAATCGACTAACTGACGATCATAAGTCATCATGCTTGAGATCAGCACTCAGTGGTTACGTACCATCTTATAAAAAGTATACTGAGGACATGCAGTGCCACGCTACAACATCCAAAGTCACTGCTTGGTTAAGTTTAACACAATATGTAACTCTTTTGTTCTGTAACAACCAATCAACTCGAAATTTTGAATAATTATGAGTTTTTTCATTGATATTATAGTGGAGAACCTAACTAACTAAACCCAAACTTTGACTAAAATAATATATATTGTGCGGAAAGCTAATATCTTTATATGCTACGGTACACCCTATCAAGGTAGGTAGGTAGGGTGTATGGTGTATGTACGACAACTCTGCATCATACAGACTTGCAGCTTTTCAGAGTCAATCGTAAGTAGTCTAAAAATATTGAGGTAGATCGCCAGTAGTTCAAGTTTGAGCAGCCCTGGCGCAGACAAATGAAATAAATTGGTGGGGGATAGCGAGGCAAATTGGGTGGCGATCTTTTACACAGAGAATGTTTTCTTTCAACAAGCGGAAAAGTTTTTTCGGAAAGATTGGGGTCTTCTCCATCTGCGAACTCTCAATTTGAGTCCGACTGATTCGAGGCAAGAACAAGAGCCCTCCAAAAAAAGGCAAATAAAGCGCGCCTAGGCCGCACTAGGTCAAATTGGGAAAAAATTACGCTTCACAACGAAAATTCTTCCCTCCGAATGAGGATTACGCTTTTTGCTCGGTCAAAAATTTAAAAAACACACCTCCGAGGTGTTCCCGAAACATACTGCATCTTTCCCTCGGATTAAATTGGTATGTAAGTTTTAGCCTAAATGCCGGATATCGACCCTCAGTTTCTGAAAAGAAAAGCTACCCGAGAATGTTTCTGTTCCCATAACCTAGTCTCATTTCGATCCTAACTATTCCGGAGGAATCCGCCAGCAGAGTCCGGAGTTTCGAACGACTTCCGAACGACAACAACGCCAACTTTTTCCGAACCATATAGAGTGCCATTACGGATCCAATTTTTTCCCGGCGAAATAAGTGTTTTCGAGTTCAAAACGTGTTTCTTGATTTAATTCTCCGCAAAATTCTCCGTTTACATATATTTCGCTATTTTCCATATAAGATAATGTATGCATGACTTTCCGAAATCCAACATTCAATCGATAAATTAACATTCAAAGTCATCCCCTCCAGAAACCTAACTCAGTTCAAAGTTAGTCACGCCACTCCGAGTCGCCAAACTTACTCGTCAAGAAAGTGGCTGAAATAAATATAGTCGATCAACGAAAGTCAAGCTGTCAAAATTGGGATTTTTCTTTCATTCGTCCTACTTATATATGGCTACTAGGAGGTATGATTCGCATATCAAAAGATCTGTAGATATCTACTAAATAGACTCGTGAAACGATGTCGTCATTCAACGACTCAATTTTCGAATTTGATATCATTTTTGAGACCTAGATTTTCTCGGAAATAACCGGAAACAGGGCGGCCAATCAAACTTTTCCCTGCTTGCTCGTTAC
This sequence comes from Cryptolaemus montrouzieri, assembly GCA_013387265.2. NCBI lineage: Eukaryota > Metazoa > Arthropoda > Insecta > Coleoptera > Coccinellidae > Cryptolaemus > Cryptolaemus montrouzieri. The sequence continues at coordinate 45,037,073 of JABFTP020000185.1, read as the reverse complement.
ATCGTCGTTAATGGTTTCGCGACATTAATTTGTTCAGACCTAAACGAAAATGAACAATTAGAGAAATTCAAGAAATGACTCAAATCAATTCTGAGAAGTTCACCTTTGAATTGGCTAAATTTGAAATATTTTGTTAGATTCGACTATAATTGTTAACAAACACGACACAAATCTTTCATGAAACGTCGGGCTCAGATACCAACCACCATCGCCTATAAATCTGTGTCGCCATAAATTAGCTAGGAAGAAGAACGTCACAAATATAAATACTATTGTCACAAAATAAATTCGCTAGATATCTGGATATTACTAAAAACAGTTAAGAATACTTTGTTATGATTTTGGAGTATTTAATAGGAAGATCATATATATATATATATATATATATATATATATATATATATATATATATATATATATATATATATATATATATATATATATATATATATATATATATTATATTTATTTATATATATATATATTTTATTTATATATAATTTATATATTTATATATTAATTTCGTATCACATCAGGCAATATTTTTTTCGAGCATCTTCAGGCGGCTTGCATACTTACCTCTCCTTCTCTTTATGTACTTGAGTGTCTAGTGTAATTCTACAGCAATTTAGCAACTCTTAAAATGAACTTCGATGTTCATTCCCACCACACAAGAAATAAATTTCATATAAGAAAAGATTTCTTTCAAGTCAGTAAATCACAAATAGGTTTCAATTTTCATGCTGTTGATTTCTTCAATAGGCTGCGCGATTCCATGATATGTCTCAAATCGGACGGTTTCAAGAAAAACTCAGGCAGATTATTGCCCGGGCGGTTTTAAACTCAGTTGATGAGTTTTATAATGTCAACTTTTTGTGAATTTTTATTGTCTACTATTTGAAGGTTTCTATTTTACTTGTATTCAAGTTTTTCTATCGTATATCTGTATTTCAATGTACTTTTATTCTATTTTAATTCAAGTCATTTTTAAATAGATTACATTTATTCTATTACTCTTTATATTTTATGTGATGTTTTATCTATACTAATTGACTTGTTCTTTTTGTCCTTTGATATGTTTTGTAATCAACCCACTGACCTGTGCAAACACTTTCATATTATGTGTAAGGCACTAATAAATGAATACTGAATACTGAATATATATTTCAAAGTTGAACTAGGCTAGTTTTCAGCTCTGAGATTGAAGCCCCGATTCATTTCGGGTTTCTGTTCGATTGCAGTGAAACATGGACTGATTTCTACACGCCTGAGACGAAACAGAAATCCGAAAAGTGGATGTAGGCCGTTGGCAGTCCAACCAAGTAGCAGTGGTAGTTCCATGGGGCGGAATGATGATGGTCACCGTCTTCTGGGATGGTAAGGCATCATTTTCATTCATTTTCTTCAAAAAGGAAGGATCATAAATGGATAATACTTCGCATTATTATTAGACCAACTGACGTGAAAATTAGAACAACATGGTCACATCTTACGGAGACTCTCAATTATTTCTATTTGTTTCCGAGCATGAAAATATGAATTGAACGGACTTCAACGGTCATCTCAGAAACAACGGCGTACTCCGATGACCTTGGGAAAGGTTACTACAAAGGGTTATAAAAAACAGCATTGCCGAAACTGTTCCGATGTGAAGGGAGATTATTATTACATTGCAACCGCTGCCTGAACTTCAAGAGAGTGATTGAGATAATGTACTACGTAAATATCAGAAACTTGTACAGAAATCAGTGAAGGTATATGTCTATATCCTAAGGATTATTCACGTGGGTAGTTCATGAAACTGTGTTACATAAAACAGCAATGTTCATCATCCAGTTAAATATGTTAGTTACGCGCTTGAAATGAATACTAAAATTACCTTCAAAGCAAATCATCAAATTGTATATCTTAGAAGATATTAGATTTAAAATTAGGAGGCAGAGCGGCCGTCGGGTGGTATGCCTCCTCTCGTGGCAGCTGTTGGTGAGCGTGCACCTGCTTATAAATTTCGCGTCGAAGGCCGCGCTTCGACTTATAACGTTACATTTGGGCGAAAGAGAGGCTGGTCGCTAGTAAAAAAATAAAACAAATTATGAAAACTACATGCAAACTCAAATTTCGTTTTTGAATTTGAGAAATTATAAAACAGCCAATCATAAATAAAGGTGAATTTGTCAAAAAAAAAATATATATTTTCAAATTCATTTATATATATATATATATATATATATATATATATATATATATATATATATATATATATATATATATATATATATATATATATTATATTCGTTGGCCCTAAGATCATGTATCAATTCTGAGCTTAAATGTTCGTTAGGAGGTTGTTGATTGGAATTGGCTAACTACATTATGTGACTCTCCGATTTGTTTTAGTTCTTATTTCGTGTTTATTACACTATTCACACTTTGATTAGTAGCTAAATGTCTCATTATTTTTATATAACAGAATAAGGATTCAATATTTTTATTTACACATTTTGTTATGGAAATGGTAGGGTTATAAGTAAAGAGTATCATGCATGTCCACAGATGCATTTAGTGTCATGATCTACGTTTGAGAAAGCATTTTCTCAATCGAAATCGGAACCACCTTTTACTGACAATGTTCTTGGTATAATCAAGCAGATCCTAAAAAGGCTACCAGGAAATCAAAGTATATACAGGGTGTCCACGCGAGATGGTACATTAAAAGTATATGGAGAAAGGAATGACCGATTGGAGACATTTTTATTGTTGTCTTGAATATTATTCAAACTAAGTTCCGAAAGTATTTTCGATGCTGTGGCAACTTCCGGTTTAACCGGAAGTTGACACCTTTATTATTTCAAATGGCACAATGTATTATTATATTTTTTTATTGTAGAAATCTAAATTCTGAATAATTTTTACTCATATCACTGACATCTGAAATCAACCGAAAGGATGATTTTCCAAATCAGAATTTTGCGATTTTCGGTTGTCTTTTAGAAGGCATCATAAAGATACTAAAGATCAGTATAGATTATTTCTGATTCGTTATAAGTGGAGAGGATCATTCAGTAGAATTCAATGCATTAAGAGGCTTTACAGTATACAAGTTGTTTCCTAAGCATGTGTACATGTCGTAGTACATTCAAAGGTACAAATGTCTGTTTTTTCCAATTAAACTACTTATTTTTTTACACACTATTCAACTTGAAATATTGATAGGCAGCGATCTGTTTTAGGTTTCCCTTTACCTAAAATGCATCGTTTCCGAGTTATTCGCGACTTTATCCCAAAAATATTTCAAACAATGCATTTCGATCTCTTAATACTAGACCCATCTCAAAATCTTCATCAAAGTAATTCGGGTCAGAATTCCGAGAGAAAAAGTCCAAAATCAATTATTATTGAAGTGGATTGAATCTGCCTTCTCGTTTTTCTTCTTTTCTAGTAGGTATTCTGAATTAAATCAGGTACTTGTCAGAAGAGCGATCTTCGAATCTACAGAAAGTTGTCGCTGAATGAAGCATGTCGATTTTTCTTTATGGTTAGATGTAGGTACTTTTCAAAATATTGCCAACTGAATAAACTATGGACGTATGGCTACATTTATGCTGGAAGATATCAGCCTTAACTTGTGACATAATATTCGAAATATTCTGTTTCAGGTGGATGTAGGCGGCCTCACCCCCGTCGCCCGGTGTGAAATCACCATATCCAGCTATAGGTCCCGTGAATTGGTCACCTGTGTTACTAAGTTTCGGGATCCGGCGGATGGTCCGGTTTCTACGGTGGCAAGGATTGGCAACGGAGCATGATGAACTCTTCTGGGACAAAATCATCCGCAGTTGAAATAGTCTCACATTCGGATCTCCGGGGAGCACTGCCTCGAGGGGTTCATGATGCGGGTAAGTCGAGCACTCCTCTGGCGAATTCACTAATTCATTCACGTTCTAGAAAAGAAAGCAAACTATTGATATAGTTCTGCAATATCAGAGGACTGGGGTACAATAACGTGAATGTCGATACAGTCCACCAGCATCTGAAAAACGCACAACCTCATGTGCTGGGACTAACCGAAACCCAAATAAGTCAAACAACCGACTTAATATATTTACATTTTGATGAGTATGAGTTACATACGAGATTTAGGTTTGAAAGGGGTCTCTGTGTTTTCGCCAGATCGGATGTTGCATGCCAGGGAGAGGAGACGATGGAAGACGATGCTTTCGACCTTGTGTGATTTAAAATCTGTTTGCAGGATAAAACACTGTTCTTATGCTGTCTATATCGCTCGACAAACGATGTTCACTTCCCTAGACTGTTTCAGTATCTGGGTGATAAGGTGGATTGGATTCAGACACATCATCCGTCAGCTGGGATTATTGTACTGGGTGACTTCAACGTTCACAACACCAACTGGCTCCGCAACTCCAATAGAACAGATGAAGCCGGAAGGCAGGCTGAAACTTTCGCAATCAGCCATAATCTAACGCAGCTAGTCGACGAACCGAGAAGAATACCTGATCACCCAACCGACTTCCCGAACACCTTGAATCTTTTTTTGATTTCAAATCTAGATGATTTTGGAGTGGAGGTCTCAACATCGCTAGGCAACTCAAACCACAACCTTATATCTTCTACTGGAACTATTGTGCGGCCGCTACACCATGAACCTAAACCACCCAGACGTATTTGGCACTATAACATTGCTAATTGGGATGAGCTGCGTGAATTCTTTTCGTGCTTTTCATTTAGTGATGTTTGCTGTTCAGATCCTGACATCAATGTGTGCAATGAATCTGTTTCAGAAATCATTCATATGATGATAAGGTAAACAACTTAAATGAAGGTAGGAATAATATTTTAAAAACTATACATTCATATCAAACACGAAGTAAATCTAAGGGTTCTGACATTTCTACTTTTTCTGTCTATTCTTCAAACAACAAAAGTTTTGATGACTGTTTTCAAAATCATGTAGAATCACCTTGTTCCTCTAATCTTATCATAACTTCATCACCTAATTCAGATCTTCACAAAATTAATAAAAAATAAAACGCATGAAATGGACGTATGAAATGAATAAATTCATTATGTTTTGTTATTACAAAATAACAAATAATGGAACAAATAAAAAGGGTATATGTCTAAACTATATAATATGTTCAAAGAAAAATTCCCCAATTGCTGTATTTCAGAACAAAGCATTGCGAATCAAAGACGGTATATTGAAAATAGAAACTTTATATCTGAATCAGAATTAAAATCAATTAAAAACAACGTTCAACAAGAAGAACATTTAAATTTTGTAGTTTCAGATGAAAACCTAGTCCCATTCATGAAAAGCATCGAAAATAAATCAGAAAATTCATCTAAAAATAATGATAACAAAGATATAGAAAATTTATTTCTCAATCAAATGAATTTATTTGAAAATATTGACCCAACTTTAAGACCTAAACTTCCTAAAATTCATTATTCAAAGAAAATTTTCGATTGTATAAACGTGCTTAATGAGAATATTCTTCCAAAGCAACTTGTTAAAGTAATGAATATCTATACACTTCATCTGATTATATATTGTGCCGCTATTACAGTAGTTAAACATTCTGGATACAAATTAGAAAATTTTGGATCTAATTATAATATCAAGAAAAAACCTTCATGGCAAAAAAGGTTAGAAGGTGAAATTTCTTCTATCAGATGTGATTTAGGAAGATTGACTCAATATTCCAGAGGTAATCGATCAAAAAACTTATGGCACATATTGGAAAAATATTCCTCAAAAATAAAACCAATAAAATAATGAGATAAGTAATGGACAATTGATAGAATACATCGATACTTTAAAACAAAAACTTTCAGTATACTCTATTAGACTACGTGAATATAAAATAAATTCAGATAGAAAATTCCAAAACAAACTATTCAAAAATAATGAAAACATTTTTACAAATTTATTTCAGGTTCAAATGAAAATATTTCTGGAAATGGAGTTCCTAAAATTGATATTTTAACTGATTATTGGTCTTCAATTTGGGCAGTGCCAAGGCAACATAATTCCAATGCAAGTTGAATTTTAAATGAAAGGTCTCGATTTTCTAAAATAGAATGCATGCAATTTGAAAAATTTTCAAACGAAGATATAACATCAGTTATTAAACACACAAAAAATTGGAAATCTCCAGGTGTTGATGGTATTCATAACTTTTGGTTCAAGAAATTCTCTTGCGTTCATGAAAAATTGGCTAAATATTTTTCATTTATAATAAAGAACCCCTCAGCTACTCCTTTATTTTTCACACAAGGAATTACTTATTTAAAACCGAAAAGTGATAATACTATTGATCCGTCTCAATATAGACCAATTACTTGCCTTCCAACAATATATAAAATTCTAACTGCATGTATTACCCAAAAATTTATGCACATTTGGAGAATTATAATATTCTTTCCGAACATCAAAAGGATGTAGAAAAAACACCTTGGTACTAAAGAGCAACTTGTAATTGATTCTGTTGCTTTGAATCAAGCTCAAACTGTGAAGAGAAATATTCATACAGCCTTCATTGATTACCAAAAGGCTTTTGACAGTTCTCCCCATTCATGGCTTCAAGAAATTTTGGAAATTTATAAAATTGATAAGACACTTCGTCATTTTCTTGAATTCGTAATGAAAAATTGGAGAACCAATCTTCATTTAAATATTTCAAAACAATCGTTAAAATCCGAAGTAATTCCAATCAAAAGAGGCATTTTTCAAGGTGATTCTTTAAGTGCTCTTTGGTTTTGTCTTTGCCTCAATCCATTATCTCATGAATTAAATGCTACTAGTTTCGGCTTCAAAATAAAGAGTTTATTAACTGAATTCAAATTAAGTCACTTAATTTATTTAGATGATATTAAATTATATGCCGGAACCAGATCTCATTTAAAAAGTCTACTTGAGATTACTTTCAACTATTCCAATGATATTCATATGAAATTTGGGCTTCCAAAATGTAAAAATCTTTCTATTGAAAAAGGAAAGATCACCTCTGATTATATAAAGATTTCCAATATCGAAATCGAGCCAATGCATCAAGGAGATACATATAAATATCTTGGATTTTGTCAAGAGAAGACAATTAACCATAGCAGCACTAAAGAAATTATTAGAAGTTCATATTACAAAAGACTAAGAATTATCATCAAGAGTTATTCAATTAGTAAAAACCTTTTCAGAGCTATCAACTCCTATGCTGTTCCTATTCTTACATCTTCTTTTGGAATTATTAAATGGTCTAAAACTGATCTAAATGAATTACAATGTCAAACGAGGAAAATGCTCTGTAAATATCATAAGCACCACCCAAAGTCAGCTGTTCAGAGAGTTACACTACCTAGACATCTTGGAGGTCGTGGAATAATTGATTTGAATAATCTTCATAGTAAACAGATTTTTCATCTACGTTCCCATTTTCATGATAAACAGAGAACGTCTAAATTACATGATATTGTTGTTGCTTCAGATTATAATCTTACACCTCTGAACTTGACAATGCAAAAGGTAGATTTTGATATATTTGATGATAATTCTAAAAGAGAAAGTTGGATGCAGAAGGAATTACACGGAAAGCACCCTAAAGAATTGAAAATGATTATATTGATGAAATTGCATCGAATAAATGGTTAGTATCTGGAGAATTGTTTGCTGAAACAGAAGGCTTGGCAATTGCGATCCAGGACCAGGTTGTTTTACAAGGAATTATAGAAAACATATCATCAAACAAAATATAGATGATTCTTGCCGTAGATGTTTCTGTTCTTCAGAAACAGTTTTTCATATATTATCATCTTGCTCAGTCCTTGCTTCAACAGATTATTTAGAAAGACATAATGCCGTCGCTAATATTATTCACTTCAATCTAGGAATTAAACATGACCTAATTCCCAAAAGAAAAAAATTTCAAAAATATGAACCTGAGATTATTTGTGAAAATGACAAATATAAACTTTATTTTGATAAAACAATTCTGTGCAACAGAGCTGTAAAACACAATAGACCAGATATCGTTCTTAATGATAAACAGAATCAAATAACATATATAATTGATATTGCTATACCCGACACACATAATATACAAAATAAATACAATGAAAAAATTTCTAAATATATGATGCTTGGCGACGAGATTAAAAAATGTGGAAAATGAAGAAAATATTTATTCTACCGATTATTATTTCTACAACAGGCGTTATTCCTAGAAATCTTCACAAAAGTATTGAGATTTTGGGTCTGAAGAAAAATTTGTTTGAACAGTTACAAAAGATAACAGTCATCAAATCTTGTAATATTCTTCGTAGGTTTCTTTCCGAAAATAATAATGAGGTAGAGTCATAGGTTTTCTCTTTAGTTTATACTGCTCAGAATCTCATTTCATATTTTATTTATTTGTTTATATAAATGTAATATAATTAACTGACAATTTTGTCATATTTATATTCAGAGCAGTGTTCTATTCGATCGTTCACCACTTCACACAAAGGAAACTATTAATGAGTAACATTCAGTGTTACTTGACTAAGGTCCGTACACTGGATTTTTCCGGGGAGAAAGCCTCTGACACTACTCGTTGGTACATTGATATCATTGTCTGATGATTCTATAGTATGTATATATTCTGGTAGATTGATATATTCTCATAACATTTAACGTTATCCTAATATATAATTACTCCAGGATATGTTTTAATTATAATCATTTCCTGGCAATGGTATAAATTACCGGGTGGTGGATTTATATTTTTTCATGAAATCAGTTTGATTGCATGAACAGATATATGGGCAACTCGTCGGGGTAAAACCCCCTATATATAATTGTATTGATCTATCTGAAAAAAGGCTACTTTTCCAACCCCGAAAATTTTCGGGAAGTCCATATGCAGCAAGTTTATTCAACAAGACTGCAAGACTGCATGCCCAACCCTATAGAAGGCTTTAGAGATGTCGAGGGCTATTGCTCTAGATTCCCCATGCTTTTCCATCGTTGATGAACAAACTTGAGTGACGTATATATATATATATATATATATATATATATATATATATATATATATATATATATATATATATATATATATATATATATATATATATATATATATATATATATATATCAATCAAAAGTTACAGGGATTTGAAACATAATAAATGAATGTATGCACATAATATGCCTTTAATACATCCAACGAGTTTAACGGTCTAGGAATGGAATTCTACAGTTACAATCTCTAGATGGATTGAGAAAAATAAACGCCTTTTGTACAAGTTAGGATGCAGCGAGCCTAATGTATAGATCAGCTGACTTTTGCTGACCTTAACCTTCACGAATTATCCACGTGGAGTTGATAGAAAGAAATGGATTTTCCAGAAAATATTCATGTGATAAGAAATAATTGACAGAATTATTGAGATTTTTATAATTCTATTGTTAACATTTAGAAAATTGTTATTCCAACGAAGGAAAAGTATAAGAGTATTTCGTTTTCATTTCGAAAATTATATATAAATCACAATATTTTTCTATTGGTTTTCGTTATATATTATTTTTGCACGTTCTTTATTCAAAAGTTCATTTCTATTGTAGATATTTCCTCGGAAATGTATTCTAATTTGTTCATTCATATTTTCTTCATTTTAATAAATTGAACGAAAATGGAATTTTGCTACACTTTAGTACTATTCAAAATGACTTTCAAAATTGATTGAAATGTTCTTGCTAATGAAAATAAAGCATATGCTGTAATTTACTGAAAACTGATAGTGTTGTACAATTTGATTAAAAAAGAAAATATATATATATATATATATATATATATATATATATATATATATATATATATATATATATATATATATATATATATATATATATATATATATATATATATATATATATATATATATATATATATATATATATATATATATATATATATATATATATATATATATATATATATATATATATATATATATATATATATATATATATATATATATATATATATATATATATATATATATATATATATATATATATATATATATATATATATATATATATATATATATATATATATATATATATATATATATATATATATATATATATATATATATATATATATATATATATATGTTTCATTCTGCACATTTATCAAGGCATATACCTGATTTTCCTATTAAAACTTCAGTATTGGAATGAAGAAAATATGAAAATGTCATTTTAGTTGTTTCTGTAGTTCGTGTGCGTGAAATCCCTGTTGGAAATTTCAAAAATCATCAAAATGCTGAAATTTTCATAAGAAAACGACTAAATCTTTGTCAAGATCGTATATTTTCCTCTAAAATAAACCAGTTGATTAGATTGATTAGCTGGTATCGTAACGTTGTAACAAAATACGAACTTACCGTTCCGAAGTTTAAAATAAAAATTCAGTCAGTTCCCAAGTCACCCTGTATATTATCAAAAGATGAAATCAGACACATTTTAATGGTTATAAAATATTTCCCATAGGGATATCAAAACGAGTTATGGGTATTCATAGTTACTCATGATTCAATATGTTTATTGATGTTTAATATTATATAACATCAATGTCATTTTACTATCGTATTCGATTTGAATAAAAATATTGAGACATCTTATGGTCTCATTAGAGAAGGATATCAACCAAAAACATCATTCAGTCATAGCAAATAATCCTACAGAAAGCTTCTATGCTCATAATAGTAGAAGTAGTTACGTACAGTGGTCAAAGAACGGCAGAAAGAGTTCAAGAGCAAAAAGGAGCGGTGAATTGGCAATGGCAAAGGTGCGGTCTGTAGGATGCTAAGGTACATACGAATCCGTATCAGTTGGATTGTCACAAGTTTGCGAGACAGTTCTCCTCAGCCGCCAGATGGCGGATCGAGCCGCCACAAGGCGGGCTAAGTTGTAGCGCGCCACAATGACGAAGTGCTATTGCTGTCGGCGCGGTGTCCACTGCACTAACCTCCAATAATCCAATATACCGTGTATGCGAAGATTTCTATTCAGAGCGCATGACAGGAGCGAAATGCAATCTGGAGACAGCGCAGGTGGAGACATGTCAGGTCGGTATTCGTCCTACGCGATGGCACAGCGTTGGCGGAAAGGTCAGTATCCCATTTTGGACAATAGGAAGCGACGAGAATAAATTGAAAATTGATTATATTCACATGTATGAAGGATTAATTCGAATTATTGAACAAATATATGATTATTGTTCAGCAGCGTAAATCGAAATGAAGGGGTGCAATTGTTATTTATTTCCTGATATTCCTAGAGTGATATGATTATCGTTCTAGAAAATATTGAGTATAAACAGAAGAGATTGAGAATATTACAATAAGCATCTCGATTTCGAAAATTCATTGTTGAAAGCAGATGGCAGCTTCGTTTTCTAGTTATTCCGGATATTTCGATTTTTCAGGATTTTTGATTTTTACTTTGAATATCGCTCACTGCAGTTGAACAAAATCTAAAGATATGCTTTAACTCTTTTATATTATTATGGATGTGTCTATACAATAAACCTTTGACATAGCACCAGAGAAAAAGATTTAACGGTTCATAAATGCGCACGAAACACCAAGGACGGAGTGGTCTTTGTATTAAACATTTAGCTTCTGATAAGTATTAACATCGGACAAGTTATGTCGATTATTGAGAGTAAATAGTCCGTCATTGGCCCCGCACTTCTTCGGTCTATATGGTATACTGGTAGATTTCGGGAATTGCTCTTGAATCGTGATAACCCCAATTCTAATCGTCGCTCATAATCGATTAGATAGTAACTTTTTTCTGATGATTCTCGAAATTCAGATTCTGCTATTGTGCTCTCTGCTCCAAGTTGCCTACTTTAAGCTGGCCTACATATTGGCCAAATCTCAAAACTTCCAGTGAAATATCTTCATTATCTTGTCTATTGTAGCTGTTCTCTGAGTACTTTGGAAGAACAAGTCTATATAAGAGTCTGTTTCAATGTTGAAATATGGACTTGAGACGTTGTCTCCTGTCTCGGAAACGAACAGCCTAACTTTCTGAACCATAGAACCATAAGCATACTAAAATGAAAAAATTTTCAAAGTTTTCAAAATTCACGAACAATTTTCGAGAAGTTTGAAGTTAATTATTTGTAACTCAATAATGTAAATTGAATGCTAGATTAATTTCGACATTTATTGTTGAGAGGATACAAATACAATTGAAAACGTTTGAGTTGTTTTCACACATAAAATCAAACAATGTTCAAAGAAGTTTCATTTCTTGAAAATTTCACTTATTTGAGCAAAATTTGTTTCATATATTCGAAAAATAAGAAATACTTCTCCTATATCATTCAAATTCATTATGGTTTACATTAAGAAAACCCAAGTTCATGATATGCTTAGAAAACTAATAAACTACCTGTTTTTCAACATATTTCTCCTTCTACTCGAAAAATTGTATGAAGAATGTCAAAATAGTTTTCACCTAACTTTAATACAACCAAGTTATTGGTATATACCCAAATACCGAAAAATTCAAAATAACTCAAAAATACAGATGATAGCTGCAACTTGTTAAAACTAATGAATTACCCTGGAAATTGAGGACGGAGATTTTAGGGGTTATTTTCGTGATTTGCACTATTTCACATAGCTAAAGTACTAAAACTGCGAAAATGGGTCCGTACGTTTTACATTTCTATTTTTTCATGGAACTGTTAATTTCCTAATTTCAATTGATGTGCAGAATCAGAAAACTTACTGCTATGAATTTCCCTTAAATTCAGCATAACTTCGCGAACGACATAGCATGAAAACAATCATATATTCTCCACGAAAATTGAAAAAATTTACTCTTCAAAAGATGATCTATTTTATCTCAAGTATTTTTTTTGGAAGAAGATTGATTTCACAATAACGCTGCCCTTTTCTTTCGAGCTGAAACTAAAGAAAAGGATGTTTCGAGATGTTGCCACTTATGTAGGTAACAGTCCGATTTCTTGAATTAATCATTTATATCTTTCAAACTCAGTTTTCATAATTTTATAAATAATTCAATCTCATCTCATCAACTCAAACAGTTTGAAAGTCGAATTAAGAATCTACAGGCAATCATACTCAATGAAAATTATAGTTATATCCGTAAGATGTCGCTGGTATTGATCTAGGTTGTTCACCGGTTAATTGTGAAGTCAGTACTTGAATACAGATCGTTTTCTCGTTTTTGTAGGAGAACGGAAGGCAGTACTCATTCTATGTTTCATTGCCACTCTGTTGTTGAGAAGAGAATAATTTCGCTTTTTATTATTTTTTTTGAAAATCAATAGTTTTTTATACAACCTATAGAATTCTATATAAGTTCGGAATACATTAGATTCGCTCTTTTTCCATTTAGAAATCTTCGGAATCGTTTGTAATTTTAGTGCAGCTGTGTTGTAGCGATTGTAGTGAATAATTTCAGTAATCGAGATTAAGTATTCTTTTGATTTTCTGAATAAATTCCAATTGTCTGAGGCGTTTTAGGTAAACGGTAATTTTGACGGATTTCCTCGACAACCACTTCAATAAGAGAGTGGAGAGATTTCGATTTTTCTTTTGTTATATTAACCTAGATCGATATCTGCTATTCCAAGGGTAAGTCAAATTCATTCTGTTCATTTTAGAAATATAAATTTGAGAGATATGGTATTGTTATAGATTTTTTTTCACCGCCAAGATATTTTACGAGAATTCATTTTCATGCCAAACCTCGTTATTTCACGACTAGGGTAACAACATTTTCAGGGAACTAGTCTTGCCATCTAGGGTAGTCACTTTTCGAACCATATTCAGCCAGTCGAGTAACCTGTAAGCTGTAAGTAACAGGAATACCAGCAAACTGATGTTAGACACTATCCAATCATTATTTGTCAATTTGTCGAAGAGAAAAAGGCGTCATTTAGTTTATATACAGTGCTCGATGTTTCGAGTTCTCTCAAGTGTGTTTTGCGATTTTTACAATAAATAAAAGTATTGAACAAAAAATTGATCTCAAATTTTGTATTGCAAATGGAGTTTCGTGTGCCGAATCGCTGAAAATGCTACAAAAGGCTTACGGTGAATCAACTTCAACAAGAACACGTGCATATGAGTTATACATTGCATTCACCAGTAGATACAGTAGAAGATTTGCCGCGTTCTGGTTGGCCATCAACATCTTCAACTGAAGTTAACATCGTTAAAGTGAAGGAAATTGTAATTGAATATCGTTATTCAAGTTTGAGAGAGATATGCCATGAACTTTCAGTGTCTCACGAATCAATTCGTAATATTTTAAACAATTGTTCTGGCTGGAAACTCATTACCGCTCGACTGTTTCCAAAAGACCTTAATTTTCTTCAAAAATTGAATTGCGTGAAGGTCGTTTAAGACATGCCAGAAAGAGTCAGTCCTGACTCCACATTCATGAAACGCACTGTAACTGGTGATGAGACATGGCCTTAGAGTTCGACATGCAAACCAGAAAACAAGCTTTGGAATGGTGTCTTCCAACTGAACCTACACCGAAAAAATCCACGTCAAAAGTCGATCGAAAGTCAAGGTAATGCTGAATGTTTCATTTAATTATCGCACTCGGAATTCTTGCCAGAAGGTCGGATGCTACACGAACAGAATTACTCAAGCTTTATGTGCTGTTTGAGAGGGCAACTAGTCGAAAAAGGCGAGAGTTGTGAAAAGAATGGTTTTGTACCATGATAATGCATCATCTAATATGGCTATCACTATAAAAGAATTTCTGGCCAAAAATGCAACAAATACCATCGAACGTCCATCGTATTCACCTGATGTTGCTCCGGGTGACTTCTTTCTTTTTCCAAAACTCAAGTGATAACTTCGAGGTACCCGTTTTAAATCGATACTAGACGTAGAAAATAATCCGTTTCCCAGCTCCTTTTCTTATAAGAATTGGACGAAAAAAGGAGGTAGTTGCAAAACTAGACGAAAAAACAATCAGCTTTAAGTATTCACGCATTTACTTCACACGACATTTAATGCTGTTTATTGAATTCAAATTACTCTTTGAAGTCGAACTGTCTAAAGTGACTTCTGCGAGAAACAATCATCTCGAACCGTATTGTTCACTTATAATTATGGTCTTCTAAAGATAACTTAAAAATATTTTAATGATCGAGAAATAGTCTCGTTGAATAATTCAGATTGTTTCAGATGATTGATACGAGAAACTAGTGTTTTGAACGAAATTATAATGAATAAGATGCACAAGAAATAGGTTCAAGGAATGAACATACATTATTATTAATGTATGAATAACACTCCAAAATAGTTCGTATTTGATGAAGATTTTTGTAGGTGCTATAAATATATAAACGAAAAATTATCTTATAGAGATTTGAAAATACTTAATATCAGAAACAAAAGGAAGAAAATGCGAATTCTGCTTTCTGAAAAAGAACTGTGCTCTCTTCGGAAAAAATTGAGCTAGTTATAAACATAAAAAAATCTGAGTGATTTACTCAAGAAATCCTATAAAATATCCCTTCATGGAAAAAAGTTGTCAATTGATGTTCTTTCTTTGTTACCAAATAGTTTAGAAAGAATTTTTGTTTTGATTATTATTTGTTTTGTTTGTTATTCCTTTTACGTGCTCTATTTCCGCCCTTCGGTCAGTGACCCGCCGGGGAATTCTGTCACCTCACTAACCCGTGAATTTTGCCGAACCCCCCTCGTGTCGAGGGAAGGGTTTTTTTATGTCCAACACATCTCTGTTAGACAAGATCGACGGCTTAATACCTCCTCCGAAAGATGGATACTCAAGCGATTACAAGAATCCGAGAAATCGCACCGACTTTGTAGGGATTGAACCCAGATAACTCTGCGCAGGAGACGACCATCATATCCTCTACGCCACCTTGTTTTGATTATTGTTGAATAAGTTGGTGAAAAAGACGTCCATTCGATTGTCCAAGCAGCAATTGTTAAATGTAATTTTTTCAGTAACTATTACTCGAATGATAAGACTTAGAGAGAAGACTAATTCAAAGAAGCTAAATAAAGTGTATGTTCTACTCGAAAATTTTCGAAGCTAATAACCATGAAATTTCATAGTGAGATAATCTTTCAATAATATGCCCTCAGCCTTTATCACGTATTTCTTCTCAAAGAGAGTCATTTCATGAAAATTCCTACAAAAACAACAGGAATATTCTTAGAGTAATTAGATCTAATTTGAAAAATTCAATTGATTCCGCCGTAACTACGTGATAGTTAATCATGCCGATGATAAGGAATTGAACTATGTATTATATTATAACAAGAGATTTTATAGAGAATCAGAATTGCAATTTCGGTCTCTCGACCATCTTCAGCTGACAACAAGTATTGAACTAAAGTTGAAAATACATATATAAACAGGAAGGTACAAAATTAATAAGAAGCAAACAAGAGGTTAAATTAATTATGATAAAAGCCAAATTTGAAATAGGGACGAATAAGCCTGGTCATAATGGTCGTTCAGAAGATTATTTCTATGGATGGTTTGTTGCTATGAAAATTTCGATTAATTCCTAGAAATCAACTTTCGTTCCTAGGTATTCTGTGAATAATTTGAAGTTGATCTATGGGTGAAAAATGATGGCCATTTTCGAAACAATGTGAAGCAAAAGTAGATTCATCTGTTTTCTGGTTATTGTGATCTGATTGATGCTCTTTATATCTCTTCATGAATGTACGAACAGTTTGACCTATGTAGACGCTCAATTTATACAGGACAACTTGTAAACTTCAATATTGTCAAATTCATCAGTTTTATCTTTAGTATTAAAAAATTCCTGGGAGAGTTCATGTTCTTCTTGAAAGCTACTTTTTCATTCTGATTTGAAATGACATTCGCTATATTTTCGATGATAAGGCCCAAATATGTTAATGAAATATATTTATCTGTATTAGTTGATTCTATACGTAGATGTTCGTTTTTTTCGATTAATTTCGTTCATTATATTTGAGGGATAACCATAGTTCTTAGCTGTTTCTAGTCTAGTTGACACTTAATGGTAAGTGGCCAGAAAGATGGACCGAATCAACATATATCCCTCTACATAAAAAGGGAGCTAAAGACGAGTGTGGCAATTACAGGACCATCGCACTGATTAGCCATTCTAGTAAAGTTCTTTTACAAATTATACAGGAACGATTAAAGAACTACCTTCTTGCTCAAATCCCCCCAGAACAGGCAAGGTTTGTTACAGGTCGTGGAACGCGAGACCAACTTATGAACTTACGACAAATAATAGGAAAGGTGTACGAATACAATGTACCAGCCATGTTCTGTTTTCTTGACTGCACTAAAGCATTCGACACCGTTCAATGGGGAAAACTATGGAACATCCTGAGTGAAATGGGGGTCCCGAAACATCTTATATACGTCATAAAGGCCCTGTATGACAAGAACAGAGCATACATACAAATAGAAGGGAAACGTTCAACAGGTTTCAGGGTCGGAAAAAGAGTCAGGCAGGGGTGCATTCTCTCCCCAATTCTTTTTAACATATATGGAGAATGAATTATGAGAAAGGCGTTGGAAAACTGGGAAGGCGGAATATCTATTGGTGGAAGAAAAGTGTCAAACTTACGCTATGCAGATGACACGATAATCTTGGCAAAAAACGAACAGGAAATGCTTGAACTTCTACGACGTGTGGAGGCTGTTAGTCTAGAGGCGGGACTACGACTAAATTTGACCAAATGTTGTCTGCTGATTGTGGACAGATCCCAGACAATCCTAGTACCACTTCAGCTCATCCATGATATAGAAGTCAGTGACACTGTTATTTATCTTGGCGCAAAAATAACCAACAAAGGAGGCTCCGAACAGGAAATCAAGAGAAGGATTGAGATGGCAAAGGAAGCTCTGGGCAGACTGGACAAAATATGGAAAGACCACAAAATCCGTAAGATGACCAAAATGAGACTTCTTAAAGTAGTGATATTCTCCATCGCAACCTATGGGTCAGAATCCTGGACGCTAAATGCAGCATGCCGCAGGAGAGTAGAAACTTTTGAGATGGTGTGTTATCGCAGGATGCTAAGGATCCCTTGGGAGGCTCATAGAACAAACGTGTCCATACTCAGGGAACTGAAAATTCAGGATCATGAAAGGCTGCTCCCAACAATCCAGAGACACCTAATTAAATATTTCGGTCATGTGATACGGAAGAACGGGATGGAAAAGATTGTTGTCCAAGGGAAAGTGGACGGCTAAAGAAAGAGAGGCAGATCTCCTGTTAGATTCTTGGACCAAATCAAGGACCTAACAAATATGTCAGTGGCAGAAGTCATGAGAACCGTGGAGGACAGAGAAGCATGGAGGAGGCTTGTACCATGAATAAGTCACGACGCTCGGAATCGAGCAACGACTAGAGAGAGAGAGAGAGAGGGAAAGCCCTATGAATCATTGAATTAACTGAAGCGTATTTATGAGATATAATTCCTCCAAAACAAAATTAGTACAATTTTTGTATAGATATGTAGAGGATATACTTGCATGTTTTAAGGAATCATTAGACAATTGAATCAATTTTTAGTTTACATCAATAGCATTCATACCAAAATCAAATTCAAAATAGAGAGGGAAGTCGATAATCACATTCGTTTTTTAGACCAAACAATCATTCAACCCACCTAAAATCAATCTCATAAATACGCTGCATTCAATTCAATGATTCATAGGGCTTCTCTCTTCCATTATATGAAGAAAAAAATATGAAAATATGATAGTATGAACATCTGGATGAATTTTGCACTACAACAGACTAGGTCCTAATGTATTTAAATCGAGAAGTGAGCCTTTTATGGGTGCCCGAAGCGAAAACACCCACTAATGGAGGCTTAAGATGTCGTTTCTTTAAGGAAAGGGACTTTTTGGGTAAATGTTTCCAGATGGAAATATGGTTACAATATAGTAGATGCTTGAAACAATTGAGACTTATCTGTTGTTAACCATGGCATTCCTTTCCAAGTAGAGATTTTATATCCAAAATTCAGACCACTAAACAATGTAAAAATCCATAAAAATCTTCGAATTTCTAAGTAAATAAAAATCAATATTTCCTTTGTAAAAATGAATAGAAGGATTCATTCTTGACAATTAGAAGGAAGTTTGTAGTTTTTCGCAGGTTTTGATTTATTGGATCAGCTTGTTGGATATATGCCTAATTGACGTGCTAATTCTTATAAAAAAGAAAACATTTTGCTGGGATATCGAGAAGTTCATCGTAATATTTATCTTTTCTCTGTGGTTGAAAGGATTTTTCATGAAACAAGAAAGTGAGTATATTCAACATGTTTTCAAGCCGCCTTGAATAAATTTCACTGAAAAATCTCCTTTACGAAGACCCTCTTTTATCAAAAAATCTGATTTACATAATCAATAGTTCGCTAAAGAAAATTCCTTGAAATTCCACTCATGACTAAGACTGTATCCTTCAATTAGGTCTTTCGAACAATTTGGCGAATGCGCAGGTATCAGTCGTAAGGATGTATTAAGCGCTGACGTGTGCACCGTATATCTATTTTTAACTGAGAAACGATCGTTTATTCAGTGAATTCCCGTTGAGTCAAGAAAAGCAACCATTACAATAGCATTATCCGTAGCTATATACCTTTTCTATTATTCAATACGCAAGCAATGAACCTACTGGAGTATTGTCAAGGTAAATGTATAAACTCGACTAAGCCCTGTGTAAACAGTACGGTATTTATATGCCCCGAACAATACGCCTTGTAACAGAACCTATCTCTAAGCTGAAATTGATCCCGATGATCCCACCTACAGCAGTGACATCTCTGAAACAATCGGTGAACTTGTATGTAAAACAGTTTCCGTCGTGTAGCCTCCAGAGAACAACCTATTTCGCACACAGTGGGTTGCCTAAATATAAAGTGTGAGGAGGTAAAAGGATGAGTCAGGACCGAACTTAAAATGGGGAGTAGAAAAACTATGTGTCAAATAAAGCTGGTAATGCTTAACTCAAGAAACAATTGGGCTATTTTTTTGTATTGTTCGTGTTAGTACGAGTTACGTTGATATGGGAAAACTGAAAAATCAGTAAAATTGAGGGAAAAAGGGAAATATAGTATTAATTGAGGATGATAACAGATGAATCGAAGAAAGGGAATGCCTAATTACTATTTTGTTTTATAGGTTATTTTATTTATTTCCAGAACAAAAATCTGTAAAATTACAAGGAAAGTCAAAACTTTGGACAATCCGCAAAATTCATGATTTTTGTATGCATTTTAAATCAGACAAACGAATGATCTCCATTTTATTTATAAGAAAAGAGTTCACGTTCCAGATATTCTTTTGTTTTATGAGATTCTGAGGCCATATTTCTCATAAACTCTTCATTAATATTATTGCCATCACCTTTTGATTTGAATTAAACTGGGAATAGTATATGGAAGCAACTAGTTGATTGGTTCTAAGCTGAATTGTCTTTGAGAGGATTGATTTATTTTGCAGCCTTAAGTCAAAGTCTGACCTTCAGCCTTGGTTAAAATTTGAAAAAGTGAGCGTGGAAAAAAATGAAGCCTCAGTGCTGATGTTGGATCTGAATCAATTTAGGTTATTTCTCTATGCTCCAAAAGTAGTTTTTTATGGGCTGGTATATCTTCAAAACTCTCTCCAAGGCGGGTATAAGCGCAACCCACCTGGTTTAACTGTAGCCGAGCAGATGGTAATGTTCTATTTCAGCTTCAGCTTCAGCGCAAAACTCCTTCAGAGCTCCACATCCGATAGCTATCAACGTTTCCTCAAGAGATAATGGTAAGTTTGCTACTATTTTCAAATAATTATCTGTCGATACTTGGTGAACATAGTCCATAACGATATCAGAAATTTTACCTGGTTGATCTTGAGGTAAAAAATCTTTCTTGCAAGCCTTCGTAAGGTTGAGAGACTCACCTCAAAAGGATATTATGGTAACAAGAAATTCATCTAAGTATTAAACTATCACAGGAGTTTATTGAAAATCAGGATTGCAACTTTGGTTTCTCGACCATCTCCAGCTGGTCGACCGAAATTGCAACAAACCCTTGTGTTGTTTGGCTTTCAGAAATAATGTGTTATTTGATGAAGATTATAACATCTTGCGCTCATATTTTAACGTCCTTTCGCTCGAAGATCGTAGAGTCGCTACAGATATTGTTACCTTATATAAAATTGTTAGTGCAAGAGTAGATTCTCCTGATTTACTGTCTCTAGTTGCTTTCAGTGTTCCGCAGAGGAGTTTGCGACATTTCAACCTATTCAATACACCCTTTTCCAACACAAATAGCTTCTCGAACTATCCTATATTGAGAATGTTCAGATCGAGTAATAATTATTGTGAGAATGTTGACTTTTTTGTTTTATCATTGTACTCCTTGAAATGATTTCTGTCAAACACTCTACGGTTTAACCATCATTAGTCCTCTTGTTGTTTGTGTTTTTCTTATATAAGGATTTAGTTATAGTATAAGCAATTCATGTAATTTTTGTTTGTTAAACGTGGACACTTTGCTGAGGGTTCCTGTTTGTGTCCCAAAATGAATGAATAAATCAGTAAATAAATAATTAAATAGTGTAATACATAGTTTAATTTCTTATCATCATCATGATTAGTTATCAAGTAGTAACGGTGGAATCAATTAACTTTCGAAAGGATATATTACCATGTTTCATTGTGGCATACCTGCGCCGTTTAAAATTGTGACATAATTGAACTTATTGGAATCTTCTCTTTAATTATCGATCGGTGTACGTGCCAAAATGTACTGCAATAGCTTCTGTTTGTGTACGCGCGCATCTGACATAATATCCTACTCTGAAGATTGCTGGTTTTGATTCCTGCTGAAGGACTCAGTGAACTTGAGTTTTTTCAAAATGCGTCACTTATACTGTGTAAGGGTGTATTGATAAATTCGGTAAAAATGAAACAAGAACTCGCTTTTCTCTACCGGGTGTCATTTATTCTTCAACATAGTCTCATTTTAGGGCTATGCATTTGCTTAGGTGATGTCGAAGGTGTTTGATGCCCTATTTGTAGCAGTTTTTGCTAAGGCCTTCAAAATACATCGTTGTTTCGGAAATAATTTCTGAATCTGTGTTCATCTTCCCAGCCATATTACAATGTTTAGAAATAAATAGTAATCAGAAGGAGCTAAATTAACACAATATAATGGTAGAAGAAGCAATAAATTATGTAACAACTCCAGATTGGCTGCTTCAATAGCGGAAGGATGAAGGCGGCATTGTCGAGGTCAGAAATGATTTTCTTCTTGTCAAGATATGGTCGCTTCGTATTGATTTTCTCGTCCAACTGTCGTAACATTGCTACGAGCCTTTACTTTTGGAACAATAACAATGAAGATAATGGGTTGTGCATTATAGAATACGGTGGCTGTGGTCATCACTTTGCCAGCCGTTGGACCCTCCGCGGCATTCTTGGATGCATGGCAACCAGCGTTTATCGACACGTCCCCATCTGGCCAATAGATTTCTCGTGTACAAATCCTCAAGCAAGATGTTGAAAACTCATTCATGAGAGATATTTACAACCTACGCTATCTCTTTCAATTTAACTCGGCCATCATCTGATAAAATATCATGGACTTTGGTGTTAATTTTCAGAGATATTTTTTCAATGGGCACCTTCGGCGTGGGGAATCTTCTGGACCTAGCTTATCATTTTACCCTCATAGTATTATGTGCAAGAGAGAAAGAAATTCAGTTCTATTCAAACCAAGTTTTCCTGTTCTTGCATTTTATTTCCTTATTTTTCAGAATACTCCCATTACAAGAATAGTTGCAGATTTGGTAAGGATGAAATGCAAAAACAACCTTTTGGATTCACTTTCTTCAAGTTCACCCAACGTTTTGTGCGGCTTTGTTCACGTTCCCAATTATATGAAGAGTTATGTATGATTAACCTGTTTCTCCTCAATATTCTGAGCTAACAATTCAATAGCGAGCGTAAAGCGATTAGTGTGTTTTGGATATTTATCCATTTTACATATTATTTTCTTCATTGATTTATTATTTCAATCGTGAAAATATACTACCAGAAGTGAATGTGACAGGACTGAAAACATAATTGGGATCATTGAAACACTATTTCGCTTGCAAAAACTGATAACTTTTCGCCATAGAAAAGAGAATGGTCAGATGAAGTAGGTTATATTGAAATGTAATTGCTTACATCAATTTTATTTGGAAGTATCTATGTTGAATCACTTTCGGCAATGGTGCTGCCATTTTTGTTTTACTATCATATCTTGAGGTAGAGAAATTTTCAATCTTCGTGCTAAAAATAAGCACCCGAATAATATCATTTACGACATTCCTAGAATACATTCTAAGAAATGAATGTATGAATACATGTTTTTTACCTACCTCCTGCCTGCTTCAAAATGTTATTTGCAATGATTTCAATATTTTACATCAATTTAAAATACCGAAATGTCAAGTTCGATAAGGTTGAACTTATGATAGTAGTGAAATTCAAGAATGGAGAATGATGTTAGGATCTTGATCCGTTCCTGGTTATATCGGACGAGGCCGAAGGTGTTAAAATCTTTTTTTAGAGCATATACGCCTTCCAAATTAAAATATCAAAGGCTGAAGGGGATTGGGTTCGCCAGATACATCCTGAAGCTTTGTAATGAGAAGGAGAATTGATGGGCAAAACTGGCGGGGTTTCCTATAATGAATGTGTTGTTGAAGCTTCAGCTAAAATCCCACCCTTCAAGTGAAGTTTTATCTTCTCGGAACAACAACACAGTTATTCTTGAACTGAAAGGCAAGGTATGCATATAATTTTTACCATTTAGGAGAATGTTCGTTCTTCTCAAGTAATCTCGAATATTTTAAACTCGAATTTTATTAAAAATGAACATGTGATGTCTAAAAAGCGCCCCATGGGATTCTTTAAATAATGAAACATTTGAAAGGTCTCATGGGTCTCTTAAAATAATTGTTTTTCAAATTCGGTAAGAATTATATTTATACTCCAAGTTCTTATGAAATCATTGGCAATCAATTTCTGTACTTTCTGAAAGAAAAATTCAAAATTTAAGATCAGATTAACTCCCTACCCGCACCGTTCCCTACCTGCAATTTCATTATGGGAATATGTGTCGAGTACCCCATCGTTAGATAAAGAAAGAGCATCGTAGAAATTTGGTCAACACTTCGTGTTAGAAGTCTATACAGGCTGTTCCAATCGAGGTATTTATTAGGTCCGTTAGCTGAGTACGTCCCATCGATTGATTCATTCTATGGTACTATTCAATTTTCTTTGTGAATAGAACCAGAAACTGTCGGCATTGAGAGACTTGAATTCGAAAAAGATCCATTTGTTATTTAAAATATAATGAAAAGTTTTGCAATCAGCACATCAACTTCGAACACATGCTCTGAATTTCTTTCAAAGCAATATGCTCATCATACAATTTCAATCAATTATTCCAATCAGACCTGCATCACTCTTATTCGATAGTTGTTTTAATGTGTATTCAGAGGCAAGATTTAAGATCGGGTTACTCTATTTTCAAAATAGATAATTCAGTACAACTATCTATAGAATAGTTAGGCATCACTAGTTTCGTTCCTTGGAAATAAGAATACATCATGAACTAAATGAACATTATTATGATTGTTAGCTTTTGTTCTCAGAAACTTGAGTGAAAATATAAATAATAATACCAACTTTCTCCCCATTATCTTCATGCTCAATGGGGAAGTGTATAGATACAATTGCCCTTAGTGAGACATCCAAAATCCTCACTTATACAAGGAAATGCTAAGACAAATCTCATAAAAATTAAATGTTAAGGCACGGGAACCATATTGTTGGATCGTTCATTATCAATGGTCATGTCAACGAAGATAGTTATCGAACTTTCTCAGAAGAATTGACATCTTCCTGAATTATCGAGATTTTGGAAAAAGATCACAGCCTCTCAGATGATAATTTGTATTTCCAATAAGAAGATGTTGCCGCGCAGTTTGATATTCAAATGCGAGAATATTTAGATAATAGTTTTTTAGAGAACTGGATTAATAGGAGAGGACCAATTGAGTGGCCAACAAGGACATTGGATGGTAATCCTCTCAATTTATTTTATGGAGTCATTTAGAATCGAAAATATACGCTATGCAGTCAAAGACTTTGGACGAGCAGCGGAGGAGAATTGTGATAGATTATCGACTATCAAACCCAATGTCTTTGAGAACGTAAGGAAGGGATTTGAGAACCGTTTCTTCTGGTATATGGAGTTGGGAGAGGAACAATTTGAACAGTATCTTCAGTAACTTTAACTTCAATTGCTTCGAACCTACATCATGGAGGAATTCATATTGCTGACTAAGTTATTCTTCGGTATGATTTGTGTTCAATATTTTTGCCGTTGTTTTAGCAGTTCAGTTATTTCAAGAAAGAACTGTAGTAATTTGTACTGCATCAGCTGCACCGAACTGGTTAACAGGTTTCATTGAACACCCTGCATAGACACTTATCACAAAGTGAAATCTAACCAAGAGACTTTTCAAATGAGGTGTCACATGATTCTTTGCGATTCTTTGCGTATCAAATTTCCAAGTTGAAGGATGGTGGTGGTGGCGGAATGATCCCTCTATTTCCCAACCAACATGCTGAAACACCTTCATCAATACTGGTGTCAATATGTACTACCATCTATTAAAAATATCAAACTATATGGATGTTCAAAAGACTGTTCAAATGATAATCAATTTTTGTAGTAGGAACACCCTGTTAGACGATTTAACTAAAAAAAACTGTCAATCTATATAGATAATCAAATTAACTTCCTAGTGATATGCTACTTGGCCCATATTCCTTATGATGGTTTTGTTGGTACAGTATGGTGGGGTTATGAGGTTGATATAAAAACATGCTTAATAATTGCAAGACTACACCGTGCTTCAGAAATGAGAATATGATATTCTCATTCATATTTTCTGTACATTCATTCGTCTGAAGAAGCTACGGTGTAAGGAAACGCGTTACGAATCGCAATTATTAAGTAAAATTCCTTAAAACACAGTACTTGCTTTATAATTGGTAATTGAATTTTACCAAGTAAAAGCCTCCCAAATTCAAATGTTATGGGGTTCATATAACATGCTCAAGAGTTGCTTCAGAGTATTCCGCTGACTCATTTCCGAATTAAAGGTAGGGGGGTTATATTTTAATTGGTATACCTTGTTTAGTTCTTACTTAGAATTAAGAATCAATATCCTGTATTTCAAGTGAAGGAAAATGTACGAAAGTTATAGATTTGTTGTTATATTACAAGAGAACTGCGATGACGAACTTCGTAGCAATTTTTCTGGAACTTCAAGGCGTATTGAGATGAAATAAATGAGTTTTTGACCTTAAAAATAAAATGAAGCAATAAATGATCTTATTCTCAAAACACAGTAGATCACTTTATCAAATTTTCATATCAAAACTCGAAGCTACACTTCGTGCTTTATTATCTTCTGATGATGCCAGCTCATTTGGCAAAACGTAATGGAGTTTTCATGAAGTTAATTATAGTGTTTTCAGTGTATTACAATGCCAATAATTGCAGCCCTTATAGTAGTAAAGAAACGATTACATGAAGCACAAGTAGAAAAGAAATTTGAAGACCGTTAACTTATATAACAAAAATATAATCAACTATGATCAGATACTTCTTATTCACGAAGACAGTATTTTCCAAGTTATGCTGCGATTGAGATTTCTAGGGTAAAGTCTAGAGTAAAAAAGTATCAGTATTATAATCGAAAACGTAATAAATTACGATTTGAAATAAACAAACAGTACGATGTTTGCGTCGCTGATATCAGCACATATAAATAATTCAGACAGCTGTGCAATTTATCGGTATAATTATATCAGAGATCTTTGAGTTATCTGATTATATCAGAGGCGTCATAAGTTGACATCAATAATATGTATTAGTTTCTGTGGTTAGTATGTATTTTGGCGGCGGTTTGAATGTTTCGGTATGTGAAGGAAGAATACGTTGAATATTCAAGTAATTAAATGAATTTTACTTTTTAATTTTGGATCAAACTGCCAGAAAATATGGGACTCATTTTCTTATTCTCAGTAAAGAATTCAAAACATACATATAATTTCATAAACATACATACATAAAATAAAACTCATATCCGGCGAATTGTTCCGATATATCTCGAGCAAAACTAATGCACCTGTCAATATAAATGAGAAACGAACCGTTAGATCTTTCCAATACTTATTGCCTAATATTTTTGAAGTTTCCTCTGCAAGTTCATATTTTCCCAATTGAGACAACTCGATTGTTTTCATTACATGAATGATAGGAAAAATAAACTTGATTCGAACTTACTTAAGCCTCGACACAACTGAGGAGGCTGTCACTCTAGCACTGAAAACCAAAATGATGATATACAAAATGGGGTGATACCATAGTCAAAATACTCAAGAAGGACAAAAGTGGTGAATCAAATTAAGCAGTGGGCAGTGGTGGAGTGTAATGGATTATTGTTTTCGAGATTAGTGCAATTAAAGAAGGTCAATATAAAAGACAATAATGTCCAGTTTATGAAAAAAAATATTTTGAGATGCCTTAAAAGCCTGGGGTACAATCACAAGTCCAGTGAGTGTCGTCAACCTTCAACTTGTGCAAAGTGCTCCCTACAATATCTGAGACAAGACTGTAAGGAAGAGAACCAAAATTGAGCAAATTGTCTAATTTATAATAATTCGATACGAAATATGACACCCAACATTCAGATGAGAACTGTGTATAAGAAGGTGGTACAACCGAATAGGGAGAAGACAGACTATGGGTCGTAGATCGTTAGATTGGGTATATGTGTTTTTTTTTCTCTTTACTATTTTGATATTTATTTATGGATAATTATATTAGGGATTATGAAAGTGAAGCTATTCAAACTTCCGTCTTTGATGGAGTTCAGAACTTAAATTTAACATTTGAAAAATTAAGAAAATTTCATGTCAATACACGGGGTCTATATGAGAATGTTGATGAGCTGAATATAATATTGGGTCAATTCAGGCGAAATTTTGACGTTGTGATTTTAACACAAACATTTCAAATCGATGTGGATATTATAAAGTTAGGTATAATGAAGGCAGGGCGAATAAAACTGATGGTGTGATTGTACTGGTCAGGGAGGAACTCGAGTTTGAATTTCGAATCATTGAAATAAGCGACCACATTAACCTTTTTGAGGTAGATATCAATCATTGTAGTAAGTCAATTTCTTTAGGGATATCCACCGGGACCGTCCGTTAAAAACATTTTAAGTTCCAATTACAATATCAAGCTGAAGTTTTATACGGGGCCATAACTAGCAATTTTCAATTGGAGTGAAAATGTTCGGAGTGATACCTCTTCCGGTTATACTGGAAGTGGGTCATCACTTTGTTATTTCAAATGGCAATCTACCTTTTATATTATACATTTAGAACCGACATTTGAGCAGAGCATAAAATACCCAAGTTGTTGGCACTTATCTGTCAAAACTTTCGACAGACTTAATTATTTTTGTTATAAACTCGATTTTTGAGAAACATTTAAAGAAATTGTAGCTCGTGGATCTTTCGCTCTACAGACACAATTTTTGGTTCGGTTGATAGAAGAAGGACCAAAGTATTTTTTAAGCGGTCTACACACGTCAAATGTTTATTGCGTTGTTTTGTATGATTTTTTCAATTTTCCAAACAGCAATAAGAAACAACTCAACTTTTTCAAATTGCACGTGCCAATTTTTATATCGCCATCAGATGAAGCGTCAAATTTCAGATGGAATTGTATAAGCATGTACTATACCCATCTCTTATAGTTCCGAAATAATTTGGGAATATATTGAATTTTGATGATTTTCCAAGAACTAACAGAGAATGTTTTGAAATATTTGAATCAAGTAGCTGAACTGGCTACGCGCACCTAACAGGTGTCTAAAATTAATGCACTTGTCACTTCGTTCATTCGAATATGATATTTCAACAAGAATTGTCGTTATTTCAAATTGAAAATATCCAAAAAATACAATACATTTGGAATAAAACCACCGGTTATTCAAACGAAAATTATTTAATCGTTTTTTAATTCATTTTAGAATGTCGAAAAGTAGTGGGTAGAAATTGCAGGCAATTAAATAACCAATTTCAAAATTTACCGTTTATGAGTAAAATAAAATTTCGAAGCAATAGAAGCAATTTTCCCTAGTTCGAATGAAAAAAAATTTGTGGAACTAAGCGAAAACCAATCATCGAAGATAGTTACATTAATTCGAATAAATGATAGCAAACATCATAGGAGAAAACTAATTTATGATCTGAATAAATGTTCAATATGTGCCCCATTTTGCTCGATACACTTTTTAGCTCGTATACGAACATAATGAGTTGCCCTCCTAGTTTCCTCAGCATCACGAAATACGATACGAAAAGTATTATGAATGCGTTCTAGTAACTCTTCTTTACTTCTTACAGAAATGAGATGCACTTCACTCTTGATTTTGCCCCATAAATAAAAATCAAGGAGCGTCAGGTCCGGAGAAGGCGGAGGCCATAAATTTGGTCCTTGATTACCGACCATCTATCCTCGAACATTTTTGTTAGCTGCCGATCTACAGCTCGTATTTTATATAATGGTGCACCCTCCATTTGGTAATAGCAATCCCTCAGAATGTTAAGGGGTAATCCATTTAAAAAATTTGCTAATGTTCCTCTCAAAATTTCCAGGTATCTTTGTCCAACAAGATTTTCCTCATAAATGTGATAAGCCAACAAATCATTCATTGAAATTGCAAAAACGTTCACCCTGAATTTATTTTGGAAATCAGTAACCTCAATGAAATATGGATTTTCTGTGGCCCAAAAATGCCGATTTCTCCTGTTAGTTATTCCACTTTCATTAAACTTGGCTTCATCAGACCATATAATTTTTTGCAGAATTGTCTCATCTTCTTGAAGCCGATTTAATAAATTTTCACAGAAATTTAGCCGCTTGGAAAAAGGTCAGTTGGTTTCAATTTTTGTAGTCTGATAAAAGAATACGGGTGCATGTTATGTTTCTTGAGGATCCTTTGAATGGAAGTATAACTCAATATAATATCCATTGATGCTGACTTAATGGACGCATGTGGATTGGCACGAAAATACGCTAGCGTATTAATTTGATTGTCGTCGTCCTAGAGAAGTGGTTTTCTTCTAGTTTCTATGTATTTTGTTCCTCCAAATTGCAGAAAATTGCTTCTTATCCTTCGAAATTTCGTTTTACTCATAGGCGCCGAATTTGGAAATTGGTTATTGAATTGCCTCCAAGTTCTATTCACCACTTTTTGAAATTCGCCATGAATTAAAAAGAGATTAAACATATCTTCAGTTGAATAATCAGCCATTTCATTATCAATCTGGTGTTTTTCAGAAATTTTTACTTCAAATTACCAAAAATTCTTGTTGAAATATCAAATTCGAATGAACGAAGTAACAAGTGCATTAATTTTAGGCACCTGTCAGGTGAGCGTAGCCAGTTTAGCTACTTGATTCAAATATTTCAAAGCATTCTCTTTTAGTTCTTGCAAAATCATCAAAATTCAATATATTCCCAAATTATTTCGAAACTGTAAGAGATGGGTTCAGTACAAGCTGATACAATTCCATCCGAAATTTGACGCTTCATCTGATGGCGATATAAAAATTGGCTCGTGCCATTTGAAAAAATTGAGTTATTGCTTATTGCTGTTTGGAAAAGGCCAAATTGAAAAAAATCATACAAAACAACGCAATGAACATTTGACATGTTTGGGCTGCTTAAAAAATTCTTTAATCCTTCTTCTATCCACCAAACGAAAATTGTGTCTGTAGTGCAAAAGATTTACGAGCTTCCATTTTTTTAAATGTTCCTCAAAAATCGAGTTTATAACAAAAATAATTAAATCTGTCAAAAGTTTTGACAGATAAGTGCCAACAACTGGGTATTTCATGCTTTGCTCAAATGTCGGTTCTAGATGTATAATAAGAAAGGTAGATTTCGATTTGAAATAACAAAGTGATGACCCACTTCCGGTATAACCGGAAATGGTATCACTTCGAAAATATTTCACTTCAATTGGAAATCGCTCGTTATGGCCGCATATAAAATTTCAGCTTGATATTGTAATTGGAACTCAAAAAGTTTTTAACGGACGGTCCCGGTGGATATCCCTGTATAACAGCTGCTTATCGTTTGCATGGGTCATCTCCATTCATTTTTTCCAACGGTTTGAGAAATCATTTTCAGAACAAAAATAATTGCAACTACAAATATCAATTGTTGATAGGTGATATAAATATCAATATACTGGTTGAAACGGCGGATTATGTACAATATTATTTGAATATATAGAATGAGTTAGAGTTCAATTCACGAATCAATGCATATACACGGGTTGATAAAAATTCTCGAACATGTATAGACCATATATGTCTCAATGTCTCAAGTCCAAGAAGAAAAACGATGACATTCATTTCGCTGTCTTGGAGGTGCATCTCACTGATCATTATCCAATAGTCGTTCTTTTACCTTCGGCTAAGGTTGAAACAGTTGTCAAAAAATTATCGAAGAAAGTTATAGATTATGAGGGTCCTAAAACCCATCTTATTTTGCTCAACTGGGATTCCATGTTAGATTGAGAGGAGGTTGATGGAGCTTTCGTACGGTTTGTTGAGATTCTAATTTTGAGAGATTTTGACGGGACGTAATCACGGGGTACAAATTGGAGTTTCGCGTTGTATATTGTGTTGTACCACAGAGAATCGTGCTGGGTGCTATTTTATTTGTTATTTATGTTAATGCGTTATTGGAGGCACAGGGCGATTCTTGTGATATCTTGAGCTACGCAGATGATACGGCGATATTTTACAGGGCAGAAAACTGGGCGGAATGAAAGATTAAATCGGAAGGGATATTAAAGTTAAGCAGTGGTTCGATATTACAATCTCCTCACTATGAATGCAAACAAGACCAAATTCATCTGTTTTTACAGTTACGAAGTGAACCGACCAGTCTTCGCAACTCTCAACTTTGGAGAAGATACATTCTGTCGATTCAATTAGGTACCTTGGGATTACTGTGGATAAACACCTACGCTGGGATATTTATGTTTCACACGTAGTGAGGAAGATTGCTTTCTCAATTTAGATATTTGTCATGTTCTTAAGATTTGCACCGTCGCGCACTTTGTATTTTGCATTGGTTCAGTCACATATCTCATATGGAATAGTACCGAGGGGAGGAGTCCTGGATGTACACTTATTCAATCTCGTGATTATTCAGAAGTGGGTGTTAAGAATTATTGTACACAAAAAAATTACTTTTTCTAGTGCTGAGACAATGAGTCATGCTCGGGTGTTAAATGTGAGAAAGTTATATTTTCATTCAATTCTAATGCATCATTTTCGAAATGAAACAGTAATTCTGTTTCTCGAACATGACTATAACACAAGGTATAAAATGTTGACTATGAAGAAGGTTGGCCAAAGAACCCATGAGTATATATAATTAAGGCTTTATTACCTGTTGCCAAAGAGATTTAGGTAAATGAAAAATTTTCTCCTAATAAGAAAACCAATTTCGGGTTGGCTTGTAGAACTTCCATGTTCTCAGGTTAAATTGGAAAACTATTTTTGAGAAAAAAAGAACACTGTCTCCTTTGTTTGCTCTGTCTTCGGATACTTTAAAATCAATTTTTTTTATTTATGAATTTGTATTTTCAGAGCATAATAAAGATTCTGTTATTATTATTACTATTATTATATTTTAAGGAGTTTAGACGAAACTTCCTCTTTATTAGATAAATACAGAATGAAATATGAATTATGGTAAAACAATTTATATATATATATATATATATATTCTACAATATCGGATTAAAAGTGAGTAGAACAACCTTAGGTAAATTCATAGAGTTAAAGTATCATGGAAAACGTAATTCCGACGATTTCAATAAGCCATCGTATGAAAATTATAGCTGGTATGGTCTGAAAAGTTCCCGACACGTGAAGATAGCTGCTCTCGTAATTTGAAGCTTGAGATATATCATTGCTTATCTGTTGACAGTTACTCACCAAAGCTTCAGACATTTTCAGTTCTCCAAGTTTTTTGGAAAATGGACGAAATCGAGTATGGAGTTGATCATTTAATCTTTGTTTTTTGAATGCAATACGCATATGCAAATGGAAGATTAGTTGGATTCTGTATATAGGAACTCTTCACCAATATTCACCGTATAGTGAAATTTCGGCCAGCTGAATTTAAACATGGCTTTAGAAGCTTGAGAGACGATGAACGTTCGGGACGTCCAAAAACTGCAGATATCGCCGATAACATCACCAAAGTTCACCAAATGGTGCTAGACGACCACCGAGTTTGAGTGGGAGAGATAGCAGAGGTTATGAACATGTAAATAGAAAGTTTTTGTCATATATTAAATTTACAATTATACATGAGAAAGCTGTCTGCGTGTTGGGTGCCGCGTTTGCCTATGTTATACTGAAAACGTGTTCGAATGGACCTTTCCACGCTCTGTAGGCGCGGTTCGAGTGCAATAATTCCGAGTTTTGGTGCACATCAACTACTGTAGACGAAACTTGAATACACTGTTGTACGCAAGGAACAAAAATATAATCTAAATAGTGGCCTGCTAAGGGGGAAATGTTCTAATAAAAAAAACTACCTCTTCGGCTGGAAAAGTGATGCCGACCGTTTTTTGGGATAGTCATGTAGTTATTTTAATCGATTATCTTCAGAAGGGAAAAACCAAAACTAGCGGAAAAAGGGCCATATTCACTGAAAAAGTTGCAAACATAACGGGCATAATCACACATCAGCAGTTACCGAGGCGAAAATCCGCAAAATTTGAACTGCTGGACCATCGGCCTTACACACTTGATCTAGCCCCAAGGAACTTTTTTCTGTTCCCTCATATGTAAATTCCGGTTGGAGGATAGAAATTTTCATCAAATGAAAAGGAAATCATCTTTGTCAACTACTATTTTACAGAGAAAAACGCCAAGGACAATTTTGACGAGTTACATAAATGAGAACATTGCTAGGAAAAGTGTGTAAAGCTACAAAGAGACAATGTTGGACCAAAATATTCCATGTCTTTTTTCTTTTAGGCCACCCTCATAATAAGGTTGAGCGAATGTTGCTGAAGTAACACATATATTGGCCACCGCGTCGCTCTTTCCTTTTCACTCTTACTCCATCTCTCGCTTTCTCGCACCGTCCCCATACTACTTTATGTTGCCATGACACCATCTCACAACTTCTTCTTATAGACGCGTACGTGCTATTGTATCTACAACATTGTAGCTGCTTCCTTTGTGTTTTTCATATTTTGTGCGTTCAATATTTGCTATTATTGTAACCATTCAGTTTTTATTTCGAAAAGGAGTCATAATATTATGAAGTATTAGTTCGGTAAACAAAAAACCGAATAAAAAATTGTAAAATTTACGCCTGCATTAGAACAAAAACTCGAGACTGTTTTGGAGTATCGTCAAAGCAAACCAGTCGTCAAAAAATCACGTTCATCATATGATTTTATTGGATTTTCAAGTGAAATATCATTAAATGACGGCCTTCATTCTCAGTGTTACAATTTATTCGCAGTTATTAAAGTACCATCAGACTTGCAGGATTACAATAACTCTAAGAATGAAGATTCAGAAATTATTTTCGGTACCATTCAATGTATTTTTAATCTCCAATAAAATATAAATGAACATTGAAAATCTATGGGAACCTAATTTTGAAGCAATTGTTTCGAACATGAAACAACATCATTCCTCCAAAACCTGAAGGAAGAATGTTTTCATTTATTCTTTTTTATAATTTTTCGATTGTAATTTTCGTTTGTACCACCACTATTATTATTATTATAATTTGTTACAGTACCCCAAATTGTCAACCCTCAATTGTACCCCAATGGGTTTTAATATATTACTTATATTACTATTATTGCCGCTATGTATTACTAGGTATTACATTGATATATTGAATAAATGATGTTTGAATTGAATTTAAAGTTATTGTTTTCTTTTCGAAATTATCATGGGGGCTTTAATATTAAAGATGTTGAAAAGAGGCGATTTCGTTTTTTTACTCTTCGACATGGGGTAATATCAACTTACACAAAAATATTTTGGGGTAATGATTAAAAAAAATCCCCATTCGCTGCTGTAGAAGCTTCCGGCATTGCTGAAAGGATTTACCTTATTTGACATTCATTTTCTCTAACACATAATCTTCAAAATCAACTAGATCCCCACGACGCTCGAGTGTGCCGTAGGCTCCCCTACTAGAACTGATTGTACGAACCAATTTTATGAAAAATTTCTGAACTATATGTATTCGATTGTTCCTTTGAAAATAGCGAACAAACCATGAAATATTTAGGTTATATTCAACATTTCAACAGTCTTGCACCTCTCAAAAACTTCAAATAACTCGAGAATGACTTGGGTTCAAAAAAATTTATTGTAATAAATCCAAAACATTCTTAGATTGTAGCTTGTAATGAAATACAAGCTCGTTATGAACCATAAAACTTATTTCGAGTGTACGCTTGAACAGTGGGAGACTGTTGAATATTTTTGATTCCCCTTCTATAGTATAAGGAAGCTGGCTCATTCGATCATCTCTTAAAATAACCAAATTAAACTGTCACATCAAGTAGTGGCCCTGCATATATAACTATCGTACAAACGACATATTATTAAATCAAAGATCAGGTGAACTATTCAAAGTAAAACATAATCTATTTCCATCCAGAAATATTAAACCATTAATTGAAAGAAAGAAGGCATTTTCTTTTGTACCGTATCCACCAGACTATTTTTCTCCAGCAAGTGAATACCGTTTAGGGAGTATATATAATCAAATTGCAGGAAGATTCGAACCTAATGCTATCAGCTAATGGAGTGAAATACACGTGACTTTTTTCCACTGAATAAAATCCACATAAGGAAATGCAGCGTGATTGCCTTATTGATCGGATAATAATATCCACGTGGTTCGATGAACTGATTTATAATTCAAGGGCTTCGTAAGACGCTTTTCTGTTCGGTTAGCATTTTTCATTAGTCTAGTAGCTGAATAAATAAATCAGTTTCATGGGGTAGGTTATTGAGCTGAGTCAAATAAGCGGAGGATTATATATATACTTATTGCAAGAACAATACGACAAATACAAAGAGAGAATCGCAGAAAACTGGCATACAGAGAGATTTTATGTGACAGTTGATATATATATATATATATATATATATATATATATATATATATATATATATATATATATATATATATATATATATATATATATATATATATATATATATATATATATATATTATGAATAACTTTGAATGTTGTTTCTCATTTATTGCAGGTATGATTTATAATAATTAAATTGAATAATAAACTATTGTAAATATTATTTAATAAATCTCCACTCATTTATTGCAGAAACAATTCAAGTGTGTTATTCTAACCTAAGAATTATCCAATTCAACCTCTTTCATAACATTTTTCAAATAACATTATAAAACAACATTCCTTGTTTTGTACACAATGGACAAGCTACAATTCACTTTTAAGATGTTAGGTTCAGCAAATGGAAAATCCAACATACTGTGCGTCACTAGAATAACAACAATAGAGAATTGGACATTTAAAATACCTCCAAAATATCTAGATTGTGAGCATCATGTAGACTTGATAAAAACAGCAGCATTTACAAAAGTGAAAAAGACTTCATTACAAAGAAACCAATTCAGAAAAGTTTGGATAACCTTTGATGAAAATTTGAAAAATGTTTATTATGATGAGGATGGAAATTTACAATTTGAGAATGAAATACTAGAAGAAGTTATAGAAAAGCCACAGATATATACCACAACAGTTACAGAATCTTCACTAGCAAGATTGTTACAACAGATTATAAATAACAGTCAAGAAAAAACAGAACAGATCAATATAACAAAAATTGCTAAAGATTTAGTTATTGAAAAATTTACTGGTAAAACCACAAATGCAGAGCAGTGGATAGCCAGCTTTGAAAAAGAATGTGAACGTTTTCACATTGATAGAAGTGACAAGAAAATTGAACTGCTAAAACTCTGCATAGAAAATATTGCTACAGACTGGTATAGCTGTACGCTTCTAAAACTCACTGCTGATGCAGAATGGACACAATGGAGAGACAGTTTCTGTAACATCTTCATTAGCAAAATTTGGTCTTCAATAAAATATGCCATGCAGTATAAATATATATCAGGCTCACTATTAGAATATTCGATAAAGAAAGAAAAATTGCTACCTCAAAATAAGAAAAAAATCCGTCAATTTTTGGGAAAAATTAATTTTTACAACAAGTACATACCAGATAGCTCAATAACCTTGGACCCATTACATAATCTATTGAGGAAAGGACAAGAATTTGTGTGGTCACGGGAGTGCCAAAATGTATTTGAATACATGAAAAATCTTCTATGTACAAAACCTGCACTAGCAATCTTCGACCCAGACCTACCGATACATATATATACGGACGCTAGTTTATTAGGTATAGGTGCAGTTCTAAAACAACCACAACCAGATGAAAATACAGAAAAACCAGTGGCATATTTCTCGAGAAAACTGAACGAATCGCTAAAGAAAAAAAAAAGCAAGTTACTTGGAATGCACGGCCATAAAGGAAGCTGTAAAATATTGGCAACATTGGCTCATAGGAAAGCACTCCAAGGTTTGATTTCGAAATAATATATCACCCGGGAAGTGAAAATTTAGAAGCGGATTGTTTAAGCAGAAATCCGGTATCAGAAATAGAACAAACTGATGAACAAACATTGAAAAAGGTAAACCACATAAAAATTAAAGATATAATAGAAGATCAAAAGAATAATAAATTTATAAAAACTGAAAAAGATAAAACGATCTTCGAAAACGATATATATTATGAAAAATCAGGAGAAAGAAATAAAATTATTATATCAGAGGAATTTAGTAAAAAACTAATACAACAAACACACAAAGATTTTTGCCA
The DNA here is from genome assembly GCA_013387265.2 of Cryptolaemus montrouzieri. NCBI lineage: Eukaryota > Metazoa > Arthropoda > Insecta > Coleoptera > Coccinellidae > Cryptolaemus > Cryptolaemus montrouzieri. The sequence continues at coordinate 44,998,870 of JABFTP020000185.1, read as the reverse complement.
TATTGGCATAAATCAAATGAAAACAAAATTAATGCCTTACTACATGGAAAAAAACATAATAGGGACTTGCAAAAATTCATTACAATGTATAGAAAATAAATCAAGAGGACAAGCCAAAATAGGCCTGATGTCTCATCTTGGTCCGGTAAAAGAGCCGTTTGAAATAGTATCGGTAGATACAATAGGTGGGTTCGGTGGATCACGATCCACGAAGAAATACTTGCATTTACTGATAGATAACTTTACCAGATTTGCGTATATAATAACATCAAAAACACATAATGCAAGTGATTTCACAAAACTGACTAATCAACTGTTAAAAGACCACAAAATTCAGATAATGTTAACAGATCAATACCCAGGAATAAATTCACAAGAATTCAAAAACTTCCTAAAAAGTAAACATATTACATTAATGTTTACGAGTGTTAATACACCATTCTCTAATGGTTTTAACGAAAGGTTAAATCAAACATAAGTGAACAAGATAATATGTACTATAAATGAAAAGAATAATAAATATGCATGGACAACCATAGCACAAACCTGTGTAAATAAATACAATTCGACAGAACACACAGTAACAAAATTTAGTCCAAAATACCTATTATATGGAGACGATACATCCATACTACCAACAGAACTAAAAATAACCGATAATAGTAATAAATTAGAAGAATATAGAAGAAAAGCTCTGAAAAATAGCATAAGATATCACAATTATAATAAAAAGTTATACGATAAAAATAAAATCGGTTATGACTTCAAAGTAGGAGATACCGTATATATAGAAAACGGAAACAAAATGAATAGAAAAAACTAGCTAAATTAAGGATTGGACAAAATTTCAAAGATTTTTCTAATACGATGTACGAAATAGACATAGAATATAGGAAAAAGATTTTAACAGATTTCACATTTCAAAACTAACCCCATCCCCTACCGTAGAGATGGAAAATTAGTAATAAAAATGTATATATGTAAATAACCTGGGTCAATATATCATTGTAAATATAGCACTGTAAGACGAAAACAGAACAAACGGTTTTTTTTCTCGATTCGGGGGGGAGATGTATGGAATTATCCTCAAATAGTTTTTATTACGCGCGTAAATATGTTGATAAATTAGATCTCCCACATATGAAGTGACAATTTATATGAGAGAGAGATAGACAAGTTAACATGTGACAATAAAAGAATTACCTGTGAAAACTTACGAGAGAAACAATTATTGTGAATAATAACTTTGAATGTTGTTTCTCATTTATTGCAGGTATGATTTATATTATTTAAATTCAATAATGAACTATTGTAAATATGATTTAATAAATCCCCACTCATTTATTGCAGAAACAATTCAAGTGTGTTATTCTAACCTAAGAATTATCCAATTCAACCTCATTCATAACATTTTTATATATATATATATATATATATATATATATATATATATATATATATATATATATATATATATATATATATATATATATATATATTCTTTTGAAAAGAGATGATTTACAAAATTTGAATAAATTTTTTATACTTGATATGAAGAGATAGAAAAGAGCGGCCAATATAAAATTAATATAATCAAAATTGAGAGATGGAGATGTAGATCCATTTCAAATGAGAAATAAATGAAAACTACTTTTACACAATTTTTTCCTTTAATTGGAAGGTTTGTGTCATCCGACGTAGTTTATTTTGATTGATGAAACTTGGAGAATCTTCATTGATTCGAATGCTGAAAGTTTTATGATAGATGATAAACATTTTACAACAACTACCGCAGCTTAGGAAGAAACTCATTTTCTACTATACTTCCCACTTAAAAACGGCATCACAATCAACACCGGAGTTTTCCGGCATGAGCATGTGTCAAATCTGCTCCTGCTAAACTCAGTCTTCTTTCAGGGCTAAGCAGTACTTGTCGCAATCAGTGCTGATGATTTCCTATGAAAAAGGTGCGTCCTGTTCTGGAGTACTGTTTGCATGTAAGAGTCTCCGCACGCAAACATTCATTACATCAAGTGGATAGTGCCCCGAAGAGAGTAGTGCACCTCATCGACTTTTCGGAAGTCACGTGTGATCTCCAGCCTCTCATTCAAGGGCGGCAGGTTGCTGATCTTTCTCTTTTCTATAGGTACTTTCATGGTAGATGCTCTGAAGAACTGAAACGCTAGGTTCCAGAAAGAATCTAGTTCCAAAGGGAAAACAGGCTCACTAAGAACTCTCATCAGCTGATGGTAGGAGCTAACTAGGCCACGTACCTCTCTATAAAAGTTATTTTTTTACAGGCATCGCCTCCACTCAAGAGTTAAGAGTAGAAAAATAAATGAACTCTTAAATTCAACACGAAATATTGTTGTTATCATATTTATGTGTACTTTGTTTTTAACAATCGCTCATATTGATTTTGATAGTTGGATGATTTGCTGGTACTGACTATCAGCTAAATATTTTCGAAAAGTTTTCAAGTTCAATTCATCCAATAATCAAATAATTAGCCAAATGGAAAAAATAATTCAATTTTTTCTTCAGATCTAACTATTAATAAATTGAATAATACACATGATTTCTCCATCTTTCATGAACTACCTGAATACGAAGTTTCATCCTGTTCAACATAAAATAGCAACTCTCCACAGCATGATCCAAAGATTAATGAATGGTTCTTTATCTTTAAACAATCTCGATAAAGAACTTTAAATCATAAAACAAATAACTCTTAAAGAAAGCTACAATCCAAATATTATAATTGAATTATTCAACACAAACGAAAACACAAGGCAATAGAATCGGTGTACCCAAAATTTTAAGATCAACACAGATAGAGGAACCTCATATACGTTCAAAAGTTAAACACAACTCGAAACATTGACAGAAAAAGTTTGAAATACACATCTCCTTACGAACTAATAATAATCTATCCATATACATAAGTAATAACAGAAATAAAAAGACTACTTCACTTATTGAACTTTTATTTATATGTACAACGTATTATATACTTATTTCTTTTACGAAAAGGAAGTGAATTACCTTTTAGAATGAATGTATACAGAAAAACACATTGCCTGTCAACAGCGTCTCGAGAGATATTTCATCAGTTTTCGTTTCATTTCAATTCAGGAATAACAACACTTATTGAATTCTCAAACAGGTAATCTCAACCTCAGTTCCGAGTCATTTGGCTACCTCCCGTATCTTATTAATTCATGATTATGAATTTGTTGTATCTTATAACAGTTATAACAACAGATACATAATAAATACAAGGTATGTGTTTCAATATTCATATCATACCAAATGTCTGAGTGAATTTCTTTTCAGTAGAAATATACACAGCAAAGCCTATTACCAGTCGATAGCACACTGAAGTATATTCTGTTATTATCTTTTCATTTCAATTCAGAAATAACAACACGCATACATGTCTTGAATATTCTTACACAAAAGTATTGGCGAGATATATACGAATCTTTTACATTCAAATCATACCTCCCAGAACTTTATTCGAAATTAATTTCTCGTTTTTTCAACAACGATATATTTTCCGAAAAAACGAATATTATTTTCGTGTTCAGGAAGCTTGCCTACACATATTTTACTATGAATTGTTCACTTTCTCGTTCTGCCATCCAGGAAATTCTACCCGTAATTTCAAATTTGGATTTGTATAATGGCACAAACTTCAATATGACAGTTTCAAGTCGATGAAATTTGATTTCAATATTTCGTTATAAACGAACAAATAAGCAAAAATTACAAAAAGGTGAAATCAATGAAGGTGTGTTTAAAAGGGAAGTATCTAATTATGCTCAAATTATACTCAAAATCTAGGCTCAAAATACTTGAGCCTAGACGATGTAACAGCAGGGTGAATCAAATATGGTAAACACAAACATTCGCTTGATGTTTTAACTAATTAAATGGTTCATTGAGTTTAGAAACTATAGGACAATTTATTTGAATGCAGGACACATCCACGTTTTAATTTGATTCATTAGAAACAATTATATCAAACAAGAATCTTAATGAAGGTACCTCAGAATAATGATACTTCAGTTTTTACTGCAAACGTTTACAATTAATTATTCTTTTCATTCGGAAAACCACCATATGGGGGAAGCTGAGTTATGTATAAAAGAGAACTGTAAACATTCACTTCCTCTAGTGCTCTTTATTATTTCGCTTCGTGACGCGAGGTTCTTCAATTATTCTTTCAGAATAGTTGGTGTGTAGGCTGCATAAGGTAGAGAACTCTTCCATATATGCTTTGTAGGAATGAAACAATGAAAATCATAGGCAAACAATATTTAAATAAACATAAAAGAACTTGAATTATTCCAATGAGTTACACGGAGAATTGTGAGTAAACGATAATATTGAGTGACATTATATTTAGTTCGGACTTCTAGATTCAATTTATCTTATATGACTAACAGGAGGAAGAATATCTTTTGCTTCCGGTTTGTTTTATTAAAAAGCAGACCAATATTATGTTTTTTAATGAAATTAATTATTTTCTTCGATTGTTTTCAGTATAAATCGAAGTTTTGCTATCAGATTCTTCTTTTTATGCAAGAAATGTGATTAGTCATAGACTACAATTATTGTAGGTATTTTTGGAGCAAAGGAATAACTCTATAATCTAATAGGCTCGAAAAAGAGTCTTTTAATGAAAAAAATTAATTACGATTTGTCCTTTAGACTATCAACGTCTGGTATAAACGAAAGTAGTACCATTCTGAAAATAATGACAAATTGTAGATCAGTATTTATTCACTCTTATACAAAAATTTGAAATTAGTAAATAAACCGGTTTCTTAGAAACTTTCACTAGGCCCTTAAGGACAGACCACCTGTATATGTGTTGATGAAACGAACACAACAGATGGGATGCTTGAGGGTGAAGAAGTTGCAAAAACGATGGACAGTTGTCAAAGCTTTACCCGCGATTGATGGTCAGGTAGCAAAGTAGGGTGGCAAAAAAACGGCATGGAGATAGACATCGTGTTGTAACTGAGTACGACTCTCTAAGACAAAGTGTCCGCCAGAATCACATTATAACGACAATTAATTCCGTAACCTGACTATTAGGACTTTAACAACGAGACTCCTTCTCATGCCCTTTATTCAACATACCTTTCGAGAAAGCAATTGGAGACTCTGGTATACAAACAAAGAACACAACTTTTACTTAACAATTGCTAGCATTTGCAGACGATATTTATATCGTGGAAAGAACTAGAGCAGCTACAATTGAAGCCTTCCGTGCACTTGAGACTGCAGCAAAAAACATATGATCAACGGTAAATGAAGAAAAAGCAAAATTTATGGCGGTAACATGCAGAATTTCCAATCTACATCGGCTGAAAATAAACGAATACGAATTTGAACAAGTACATCAGTTTAAATACCAAGGAACTATTGTTAACATAAATAATGACATAAAAATTGAAATTAGGGAGAGAATAAACGTGACTAATAGATGTTATCGTGGATTACGGAACTAGTCCAAATCTAAATACATCAGCAGCAAAACAAAAGTACAAGTATACAAAACACTAATTAGACCGATTTTTTTATATGGTATCGAATGCTGGACAATTAACAAGGAAGACGAGAAGAAGCTGTTAACTTTCGAGAGAAAGCTCTTGAGAAAATCTTTGGAGCAATAAAAGAAAATGGAGAATGGAGAATTCGATACAATCACGAGCTCAAACTAAAACATAGGGAGCCCAACTTAGTCAAAGTTATAAAGGCTTTCCAAATAAGGTGGTTAGAACACATATATACATATGATGAGGAGAATCCTGTTAGAAGGGTGTCTTTCCGAACACCCGACGGAAAGAGAAAGAGAGGCAGACTAAGAACCAAATGGTTGAATAGAGTGGAGAAATGTTGTTGCATGTGGCTGTAAACCAATGGAGGAAGTTGGCGACGAGCAGATCTGAATGGAGTAAGCAGACGGAGAAACCCTTGGCTGGCAACCGGCTGTAGAGTTTGTGAAGAAGAAGAGTATTAGAACTGTTCAATAAGTTGCTCACCACCAAACTTAATAATTGTAGCCATCAAAGAAGAAAGTTGCGCTGCTCGATTCGAATGGACTCAAAATAATGTCGAATAAAGTTCTGAAGACTTGCCAAATATTTAATTTTCAAATTTCTGTTGAGTTCGATTGTAGTGACATCTTGGTAATGGTCACAGCCCTGGAGTTCAGGAACTACTCAGCTATTGATAGAACTGCGATGGTTTGGAATAGGATCTTTTTCAATCGCAGAGGTGATCTTTTCTAGTTAATTGCTGTCTAAACGTCTACGTTAATCAAATTCTTTAACCTTCGATGCTTCCATATGCTGGAGCAATTTGGGAAAACTTTCTATTCATGCCTATAATATCTCTCACACTGCAAATGCTATGAAAGATTTTGTGACCTCCCATAGATTAATGATTCACCTTGGCCTACCCAATCGCCTGACCAGTTTCCGATTGATCATGCTTGGAAAAGATTGAAGACAGGCGTTAACGAAACAACGTGATTTTCAAAATACTAAACATCTTCATGCTCTCCCATTGACTTGCCACAGTATTCCACCAGAATTTTTCTGTGAATACATTTTTCAATGCCTAGAAGGTGTAGGATAGTGACAACTTCATAATTTTTCTCTTTCCTTTTTCAATATTATTGAAAAGAAAATTGATAAAACTTGGGGTTTCAATTAAGTTTTTTCAGGAAAAAGGGGCTCTTTTCGTAGAATAATAAGTATCATTCTTTTATTTACTGTTTTTAGTTGAAAAAATAATCAAGACACACCAAACGTTCTTACATTTCTGCTATGTGTGTATTTGAAACTGTACTACAATGACACTGAACAAAAGAATTAAAAACCAACACAATCAATAAATTCATTCAGTGCGTACTTTACAAGGGTGACAATTAAATCGAATGTCACATTTCCTTGCGTTTGGGGACAATTCATAATTACATTTCGTGCCACTCGGAATATTTCACTCTACTGCGATTTTCATTTCGAATTTTTCTGGCGAATGCTCTCAGACAATTCAGAATTGTTGGGCATGTAGATGGACACTGAAGATAAATTTAGGAGTTGTGTTCTTTATTGTTGGTCTATTTATATCTTGGGAAAATCAATTTTTAGAAGAACACAAAGTTATTCTTGCACGGTGCGAGGCGACAACCTCAGTAAATGTATTTGAGAAATGCTACACTCTATTTCGTTATGCGTCAAAGGGCAGAAATATTGATTTCATTCGAAAGGGTTTCGTTGAGTATCTACTATTATATTCATTTTTAATTCTCACAATACTTGAAGTCCATTTAATATTATTTGGCGGACGAATATGCCTATGAAATAATTATAAGACAAAAAAATTACATGAATCAGCCATATATAATAATGAGAACAAAAGCACATTTCAAATAACCTGAATTACAAACCGTAGATTTGAAAATCCATCGACCCGATGGCGAAATAAGCAATGATTCTGGAAAAGAGAATTTTGTTCACGGCTTGTGTGAAAGAAATCCTTTTTTTGCCAAGAATCACATTCAAAAGTACTTCCATAAGATGTGTCTCCTTACAAATGCCCTTCCTTCATTTGTCTTAGACTAGCCGTCTACTGAACTCGTCATTCGGCCATATATGATCAAATATGCTAGGTCAATCCCAGAACACGGACATAGGTTGATTTGCTCCATATAACACAATCGGTTCTGCCGAATACCAGCAGTGATCCCAATCAAACGGACCACTAAATTTGGTCGTATGAGAAAATTCAGAAGGGATGGCGTTCTTTTCAATAAATTTCTGATTTCCTTCATTATCCAAAAAATTAAAAAACTTGAAAAAATGAGAGAAATACCAAAGCTCAAAGCGGGATAACTTCAAATCATAAAGTTCAAATATGTTAACAAGAGCCAATTAAAATTTTTGATTTTATCTCGATCAGTGCGTATTACATCTCGACATACAAAGAGTTTCACATCAGTCGAGCCATATTCGAGTCGAGTATATTTCTTATCCCATAGTGATTACAAAAATTTGCCGAAACACATTGAGGAATTTTGTTTCCGGGACATTTCACGACGTATATTATAAACGAGCAACTCACACAGAAGCGGCGCTACAACCCCTAAAAATTGAAAAGGGCAGAAAAGGTCAGTCAATTTCTACGTCATTTGAAGTTTCTTAGCAACGGTGTAAGAGAAAAGTAATTTTGACAACTCCTTCTAGCAAAAATTCATTTTTTTACCTCGAATGACCCACCTCCAATATTTTTCATTCGTGGGTAGTTAGCGACTGCGTGCATCAACAAGTAAGTTTAATTACCTTGAAGTTTTCGACGACAAAGGAATAAGGATTTGTTATAACGTCTCTTGAAGGCCCTTCTCACAAAGTACAGCCATCTTAAGAAGATGTTATTGTTTCACTCGAATCGTAATTTTCCCATTCAATAGGAAAAATTCCACCAAATTAAGAATAATCAAAAACGATAATTGAGAATCTTGAATTAATTCTTTGGTCTCAGAAGCAGAGTGTTTATGTGATAATCATTTTATGTATTGTACATAAATCAAATATTAAGTTACTACTATCCTGAAGTAGTTAAAATTTCTAAAATTGCATTGCAAGAATGTGTAGAGCTATTAAGTCACTATAACACAATATCTGTACGATAGATTCCTGTAACTTCCAGTGGTAGCCAATGTAACGTACTCAGAATTTTATGAATATATGTTCCATCTGTAGAAAATTGAATCGAATTCATGAATTTAATGATGATGTTTCGAATCGAAGGCTACAATTTTAGAATTTTAGTGGAGTTAATCAAGGAAAACTATTATTTCTACTACATTTGCTTTCTTGAAAAATGTACGTTCTCATTTCAAGGCGAAGTTAAGCGGCATAACTGTAGATTTTGAGGCGACAACAATTTACAAGGTTTTTCGAGAAATCCTCATTTAGTATCCGGAAAAGCAAAATGTTTTTGTATACATATGAAAACACAACCCAATTTTAGGCAATCAAAACCGTGAAATTAATTTCAATATACTGGAAATGCAATAGATTCATTAATAACAAAAAAACTACAAAAAATCACTTAATACTTGAAAAACTATTGCATTTCTAACAAGACGGAGCTCTTCTTCACTACGCCGCACCAGTCTGCCAATACCGCAATTTCTAATATTCTGATCGCTAGGTAGAGAGAAGAGATCCTATGCAGTGAACTGCTAGATCTCCTGACGTGAACCCTCTAGAACTTCTCTTGTGTGGATATTTCAAGTCCAAGATGTCTGTGACAGAATTTGGACGACCTACGCTAGCGAATTAGAGATGTGTGTCGTTCAAACATACTGAATCATGTTAAAGAAAGTTTTCAGTCAAAATTGCATTATTGTATGGATGTAAATAAAGAGAAATTTTTATTTGAAATCACAGTTTTTTCCATTTTCCCACTGTACTTATAATAAAACAATAAAATTCGATGAGATTGTTGGGTTTCGTGAAGAGGGCAACGATATTACAACAAAGCCAACTTTCTTCCTTGAAAACCTCAATGATTAATGGATGCAGGCGATAACTACCCTCGAAAGGTTTCTCTTCGAAATGAAAATTGATATGTTTTCCATTTTCAAATGATCCTGAAAATACTTGAAATATTTAAGGAGGTTCCTACTAGATAAAAAATTATTTTCTGCGAAAGAAAAAATCGTCGACATTAATCCATTTTGACTGTTCGAAGAACTTTCAAGTGATGTATCACTCGATCCCTTTGCCTCATTCAATCTTAAAGAATTAAAAAGCCCCAACTTACTGACTTGATCGTTAAAGCCTCAGATATACGGGAAAAGACGTCCCACAAACAAAATAAAAATCATTCGACGTTTTTGGGCAATCACTACGTAATGAGAAATATCCTGAATATTCTTCTTTAAGATGAAACAAGCCAATAAAGTGATTCGTAACTTGATCCTTGCCATAAAAATCGTCTAAGAAAAACCAGGGTTCTTTTAATGCAAGCGAATTTGAATTTCTTGTGATATATCAATTTATCGAAGAGAAGATATTGTGAGATGGTCTTCAAAAATCATTACTGCGTATAACGTTATTGTGAACTGCTCAATTTGATATAGGCAACTTGATAGAGAGTGCGATAGCAACATCTTAGGTTTATCGAGTTCTTAGGAAAAAATAGTTTCAACCTTGTGATATGAGGAAATCACAATTTCTACAGCCGTGAGATCACGAGACTAGAATTTCGCCGATGGCATCATGAAAGGTCAAGAGACAATTCCGCATTCTACAAGTCTTCCACTTGGACTAATGAGCTGAGAGTGACCAGTGACGGATTATTCGATCTCAATAATAAACATTACTGGTCTGATGTCAATCTCTATCGAGAAGTGGAAGTTCAACACCAAGGCGACTCGTTTTTAATGTTTATTATTTTTATTATCATTAAATTAGGAAATGACGCGGGAAACAAAAACTTCTGTTAGATTTATAATACATTGTTTAAATCAAATATTTGGAAATAAAAATAAAAACAAATTAATATATTTGTACCAATAAAGGAATCGTATCTATTTTTGAAATAGTTAACTGAATATGCTGATATTAGCATCTCGGTTGCTCAAAAAAAAACTGTCCTAGCTTGGATCTTAAATTCTCTATTTTGAGTTTCAGGCAATTAGCATGTAGACAGGATCTATTTTCAGTTAAAAAATATTTTCAAAGGCGTCACCAATGAACCCTCCAATAATTCCGAACGATATTATAAGATCAACCCCGTAGCTTACAATCTCTGAAAATTGGGAGAATAACTATATTCAGTCTGTCATCGTGTAATTTGGGCGAAAAGAACCGACAAGAAAACGCGTTGCGCGCCTTTGCAGCGCCACGAGGGTGTCAATGTCCGGTACTGAATCCTTACTCTAGACTGGTCCATTGAATTAAATCACTGGACGTACGTAGACTTTATAAAGTATATACGTATTGAAAGATGTGGACTGAAACACTCTACGCAGCAAGAACAATCTAGAATTAGTCCGATCTGCAATATTATATGACCAGGTTTAATCGTATGATTTCATGAAACCCATATCATTTTGCGACGCAATACTCTCAATGACAGATTAACATAACCAGTCAGTTTGCTTTGGGTTATATCTACCATGGTGTGATGCAGCAAATTTTTGAGGATCTGAGGAAAGAAAGCATTTCTGGCACTATTGATGGACTTATATGAGATCTGCCATGAGCTGCATGTACTGACACCTATAGTGACCGTACAATTTCAAATCGTAAACATATACCAAGAGAACTTCGATATGATATAATGTTTCAGCTCCGACACACATATTGAGAACAGCAGAGGCCCGAGTTCCGATCCCTGATATAATATCATCACAACTGGTTGCTTATCAGTAAGATCATTGCTCATATTTACGCGAAAAGTTCGATCCATCAGAAAATAGTTCATCCAATGGAGAAGATCACCTCTTATTCCGCAGTTCTCCAACTTAAGCAGGAATCGACGCTAGCACACTATATCGAAAGCTTTCGCTATCTCTGAATAAATAACATCGACTGCATTTCCAGCAATAATTGATGTTGAGGATCGCAGGAGTATCACAACTTAACCGTTGATTTCCTCTTAAAGCGAATTTGTTTTGTATTAATAATATTGCACTTGATTTATTTGAGTAATGGTTGTTTTAATTAAAGTTGAAGCACTGCTGTACTAACTTAATTTATTTTGTTTAGATTTTACACGTTTTATAATATCTAAAAAATGATTCTGCCTGGTCTGGTATACACACACATCTATATTGTCTTCCTGAAACTAACTAAGGTTGGACTTAACATTTAGGTAGGGATGCACACGTTTCATTGATTTGAAAAAATAAGAATAAGAATATTTCAGAAATATTGCAAACAAATATCAAAAATGTGGTACTACGTAACTGGGCAAACCCTAGACTAATAGACCTCTTCCGGCTTATTGTACCAAGCTGTTAAAAGGACATTCATTGCATCCCTATGGTGATAAAATAATAAATTTTATGATGGTATTTGAAATAAAATTATGAATTGGGAAATTATCCTCTGGTCATTCCAGCTTAGTAGAGCTTATGTTAATATTTACAATTTGTTTCATTTCTTAAATCTTAGAATATATATACAGGTTCTTTACAATTGATGATGTCCAATCATTCACGCATTTCAATGAATTTGTAACTGTGGATTTTTCCGGCAAAAGCATGGCTTTTTGTTCGGAAATACGATCTTATCATCCATAAGGAACGTATGAGCGGCTGTCTTATTAGGGATTCCATTTTTTTTATATATTTGGCATGATGCTAATCGTCCTGTAGTTGTTACTGTTGAGTTTGCCGTTTTTCTTATAGATTAGCATAAGACGTACCGTTTTCCAGGTTTCCAAGTTAATGGTAGATAATGACTGGCACAGGAGATCGTAATTGAATGAAACGAAGGGGTACCGACTACAGAGCAGCAATTTTCCGAAAACTGAGCCGAAAAACCGTCAATCAATAATAAAATTGATTTCTTTAGTAGCTTTCAACAGAAATCAGAGCTGAGCAATATTAAAAATCAGGTGGTAACGCTTAGTGGCCGGTTTTAGAGCAATACGGAAGATGTGTTGGCTCGAATGAAGGATAGAGAGTATCGAGCTATCTTTTACAATTTGGATACATCTAAGCATGCTGATCTGGATGGAAGGATCAAGCATGACAAAAATGAAATGTTGAGGATGGTGGAACATGCTAAAATTAAAGCTGATGATATTGATAAGGTTGGTTTGGCTCCAAAACAAGACCTGTTAATGATATACTTACAAATAAAACTTTTGTTGGAAATATTTGGAAATATAAATCTATGATATTCAACAATTACAGTGATAAAATATTAAATGCGGTGCCACCAAGCATCCCACATGTTCAATCGCCTATGTCTGAAGTAAAGTTCAGAGTGTGTACCATAAGGTGCGATCTTCAACAACTGAAAAGTAAGAAAGTAGTGGATCTTGAGGGAATACCACCAACTGTCTCTTTCAGATTCCGTACGAAAGCCAGACGATTCCGGAGTATTGGAAAGTTGCGAAAGTACAACCGATTTCAAATTAAAGGAAGAAATATCTACCCCAAAATTACCGTCATACGCATTGTTGCCTATTAAACTGGTGTACAATGGTTTTGTTGCCCTAGATATAAAAATGATTTTGGGTCTATTTATGCACACAATTCGTGAAACTATCAATGATTTTGTGGGATTTGCTCTGATTTCTTTTTAAATCTTTATTTTCATTTCACATAACAAAAATAGTAAAACAAGAAACAAAATAACAGATATATTTATAATGTCAGTTATGTTTTGAGAAATTCGGATACATCGAAGTAAATAAAGAGGAAAATGTCGAAAATATATTTCATATTTCCATAAAACGCCTTTTATGAGCTTTTCTTCTATAATTTTTCAGGGGACAATCTCTTTTCAAAGACCAGCAGTAATCTGCCATCATGTGACAATCCCATTGACCTTGATACCTTTCTTCCATCTTTTTTAGATCTTGATGAAACCGCTCTCCCTGTTCCTCACTATAATTTCCTAAATTATCCGGAAATTTATCTAGATGATTGCGGAGATAGTGTAACTCATATTTGCTCCTGAAAGTTTGTCAGCATATTTTGCACAATTTCTTCATAATTTGCTGCTTTATGGTTACCTAGGAAATTTTCGACAACCAGCACAAAACTTTTCCAAGCTTTACTTTCCGGTCATAACTTTGATAAAATCTGAGTCTTTCATCAATTGCCGTATTTGAGGACCATCAAATATTCCACCTTTCAATTTTTCCATACTAAGCTTCGGAAATTTTCTGCAAATGTAATTAAAACAATTTCCGTCTTTGTTCAACGCTTTTACAAATTGCTTAATCATACCTAACTTAATATGTAATGGTGGAAGTATGATTTTGTCTCTGCTCACCAGCGGCTCCCTTATTACGTTGGCTTTACCGACAGTTAAAGAATTTCTTACAGGCCAAACATCTTGTTCCCAATGAAGTTGCTTTGCTCTACTATCCCACATACAAATAAAGCAAGGGTATTTTGTATATCCACTTTGTTGGCCAAGTAAAAAATTAACCATTTTTAAATCCACACAGATCGGCCATTGATGCTCAGAGTATTTAATTTTCTCTAAAACTAATTTTTTCATATTCTTCTTTGAGTTTCGTTGAATGGGCAATTGGAATTGATGCAAATTTATTTCCATTGTGCAATAAGACGCATTTTAAACTTCTCTTGAAACTATCAATAAAAAGGCGCCATTCAGTAGATTTGTACTCTTTTAAACCCATGTCTATAAGCAGCTTCGCGATATCATTACAATACACTAATCCTTCAATTTCACTAAAAAATTGTAATAACTCTTTTTCTCGCGTTCTGTATGTTGTAATTGTTACTGTTGGTGCCAATAAATTTTTTTCTTTCAATCTTGAGGCTAACAGTTCTGATCCTTGTTTTGATAAATTGAGATCACGTATTAAATCACTGAGTTCATTTTGGAAAAATAACTTTGGCGTAGATGTTTCACCTTCCCATTCACTTCCACTAGTAGATGGTCCCGATTCCTGTGAATTTGGTAACATCATTGTTTCTGAGGGCATTCGAATTACTTTTGAAATGTATATGGGCCGAGGGAGATTTTCACTGTGTAGAACCGGACATTTCGTAGACTGTAAGTCTGGGTATCTCCACGTTTGATTTCGATTAAAACCTTTAACATCTACTTCGCAAAAGTAACAATCATCTAAATGATTCGTAGGCTCTATCCAGATCATAGGAATACCAAAGTCTAATCCAGAACGTTCACCTTTTTTCCACAACCGTAAAGACTCAACACAGGACTTTATTAGGAACCCATGGTTTACCTAATTTGTCCATTTTGAAACCAAAATATTCAATATAAGTCTCCTTGACAAAGTCTGTGATATTTCTTTGTTGTTTTTTTGGTATATAAACACCGCAAATATAACAAAAATAAATCACTACAATATTTACACTTTCTTCGTGACGAACTCATATTTTAGACTAGAAGACAAAATATAAGAATGGACATTCAGTAATTGAAACAAAATATTAATCCATGACACTTTATCCAGATTTACGTGTATATGTACTTCAATATTGTCAAATAACTGAGATCTCAGCTGTTCTGTGGAGCAAGGGGTCTGAGAGTGGGGATCAGGTGATGTTTGTATGCGCGAAAAAGTTGCGCAGAAGCCTAATCATGACTGGAAAATTAAATTTTATTTCTTACAAGCTTATAATTGTGCAAAATATAAGAAATGCAAAAATCATGAAAATACGAGCACATTGAGAACTTTCATGAATATATTCGTAATCTGGGCACTTGAAAACATAAAAATTTGCGATGATATCCAGGGCAACACTAAAAAAATTTTTTTCTGTAACGCTGTGTTATGCTCAAAGTCATAGAAAGAGTGATAACGATGAGCTCATAAAATATCTCAAACCACAGGTTAGGATAGGTTAGGAACAAAATTAAGAGAGGATTTGTCATGTTGAAGATCTTGGTGTTACTCTTGATTGGAAACTTGACTTCAAAGAACATCTTCATTCCATCACCACTAAGGCTTACCGCATATTTGGTCTTATTATTCGAAATTCGAGAGAATATTCTCTTGAGACAGTTAAAATGCTATATTGTTCCTTGGTCAGGCCTATTTTAGAATATGGATCATGCGTCTGGTATCCTTATTATATGTGTGATATTAACTTTTTATCGGAAGTGTTTTCGGCATCTACGTTTCAAATCGTTTGTAGGTGTTGGCGACGTGGGTGTTGGGGAGCTGCGCTTGCGCTTCAATCTCGAGCCACTCGAATTTAGAATAAGGTTGATGATCTATGTGCAATGGTGATGGTGTGATCTATCTTTCATTGACTGCCCTGACATTTTGGTTCGTATCGATTTCAATGTACCTAGAAGATTGACGAGGTTCACACCACTGTTCGGGAAAAAGTTTGTAGGAACAACTATGGTATGCATTATTTTCTCAATCGTTGCATTTCTTTGGCAAATGATTTTGGTTGTTGCAGGTTGGATCTATTTTTAGCCTCACTCTATCGTTTCAGAACTGGAGTTAGAATTGTATTATTGAATCAAACTTGATGTCTTTTTGTTTTTCTTCCATTGTTTGTTATATTATAATATTTTGTTCGAGTTTAAAAGGGGGTTTCCCGTTTATCATCATACATACAATAAGTAATGTATTTTGGATGTGTAATTTAATCAAATAAATAAATAAATAAAGCCGCTGCAAAGAAAACTCCAAAATATTTTGAAACACTGCACTAACAGCAAAAAGAAACTGATTTTCAAGAAAATAATTAATGATCAAAATTCAATTTCAAGAAAAAATTCTATATATCACAGAACTTAGACTTAAGTTAAAAAAAATTCAAGTTTAGAGCATAGTTCGAAATTCATTCAACGAAAAAAAGTCTGTAAAATGTAAAAATAGTTTTCACTTTATTTTGATAGCAACCAAGATAATAGGACATGCGAAAACTCCCGAGAAATTCATAAATCCGGAATTACTCGAAAACAAAAAAGATACCTGCAATCTGTGTTCAGCAATGAATTTTCCCGGAAAACCAACGGCGGATATGTAGAGGAGTGACTCTATTAACAATATTTTACATGCAGCCGTACCGAAAGATCGACCCTGTATAAGGGTAACTTCATTATTTGAATCTGAAATTAGGTATGAATACAAACACAATACTTTGTTCAATTCAATTTTTGGAATGAAATCTATCTTAACCTCGTCAATTCTAATCGGCAACACTTTATGTCTGCAAAGTTTTCTTTAAATAGGTTTATCCGATTTGAAGGTTATCTCAAACATACAAGCGAACATTACAAATTGCGAATACAAAATAAAATTTGAAAAATTATTAACTAATTCAGTTTAAACGCAAATGGACTAACGCTAATGGGGAACTTCAATCAAAAAGAAAATTTTTAATTCAACCCATGAAAAATGGAAAAGACACTTAATTCAACGAAATAATTTATGTTTGAGAAGTTTGACATAACAAATAAAACTTCAAGTGAATTAACAATTGAAAACTTCAGCTTTAAGTGGATTGTCAATAAGCTCAAAAACTTGCGAACTGCTCAAAGTATTCTTTCAAGACGCGTGACCTTGAAAATAGCAAGTAAGCCTTATCAAACGTTGAATAACTCCAGTTCAGTAATAATAAAACTAGAAAATGGATCTCCCTTCAATTCAAACAAATGTTTACTTTAGCGAAAACTCGATACGATAGTCGAACGGTAACTTTATATTGATCTCGACAGAAAGCTCGTTACTTCAAATAGAGAAATAAGAGTAAGGAAAATATCAGATTAAGAAAGAAAATACGTTTCGATATCGATTTTATATCCCATATATTTTTTACTAGATGTTCATTATTTGTTTCTAGAGCGAGGACTGATCATCTATTAATTCTAAGGGCTTTAAATGACATTAATCCAAATTTGATCTTACTAGATGTCAATTTCTCTTTTAACCTTTCATAGGTAGAAGTTTCAAACAACCTCTCTAGGTGGATATAAACTTCATATGAAAGATATATCCCACAATATTTCAAAATGAAGGGTTTATATTAGATATATCATGATTGAATATTTTTTATTTTTTGATACTAGAAGATAGAAGGTGAACTACCTAGTGGTCGGAACACCCGCCAGTAATTGGCACCGTTACCATAAGAAGCCATTCAAATTAGATCTGTTATTCACATGATTCATGATTCAAGTCTAAATTGGTTCCTCAATTGTCACGTCACATTGTGTATGAAGTAGGACAGTGGTGGGCGAAAACGCCTGCTTTATACAGATCGGTCATGTACAAATGTATGATTTCATATCTGTGGATTATCTTCAATCATTGTTTTTAATTCTTTTCGCGCTGCTATTGGAAATAATATATATTCATCGCTTATCTTCCTAGAAAACTAGCTCTGGATAACGAATAAAATATAATAATTTGCCTGACTGAAGCATTGTATCATACTAAAAAACACTGTACATCACTTCACCTAAGCTTCATAGTTTAAATCTAGATGCTTGTTTTGCCAACTAAGTCAGCATCATCAGGAGATGATAGTACTTTAAATCAAATTCAACATGGCCCTATTATTCACACCTTAATCATCCCTGCTATTGAACTTTCAACAAACCATCCACATCAATGATAGAACATGCTTATAGCTGGCTTGAACAATCAACACATCGTAGAGTATACTGAACGGAATCAGACCATGTCCTTGTTTAGTGGATCTCTAAAATTCTTTGTATGAATACTCTGAAAAAACCTTCAGTATAATCGCCCATTCCCAAAATCTACTCCATAGATCAGAGGCATTTTCGGCAATTCTAGATACTTCTGTACGTCCGTATTTTGAATGTGCTTCATGTTTTTCCATGCCGGTTTAATTTGATCTTCAAGATGGTTTCTGAGTAGATAATAATAATAATAATAATAATAGCATTTTATTGGCATCTTGTACAGAAATAATAATTATAACTATCAATTAAATTAAAGGCCTTAAACTTATTATGAGTGAGTGTTACTGTACATTGAGAGATACCAAAAGGTAGGATACAGCATAGCTGATTAATCCAACCTGAATAAAATAGAAACAAATACTAGACAAGTGAACCCACAATTGTACGGAAACATCGTTATGTAAAAGATACTCATCACTAATCTTACCAACTATTCATCCTGAAAACAAAAATACACTAAAATAAATCAAAATTAATTCATGCACTCCATATATAAAAGATCTTTTCCTCTTGGTGAAACAAGGAAAGACTACATCTCATTTAACTGGCTCTCAAAAAGCCAATGCCTCACCCTCCTCTTAAATGCATCCAAACTCAAACCTAAAAGACTACTCGGTATTTTATTGATTTCATCAACAATAATATAAGAAAAGCAACGCTGAAACATGGAAGAACGATCTTTCAAGGTTAGATTTGATTTGTAAGCTGATTATATTTTATTCATTTTGAATATTTATTTTTATCATTTGGTGTATTGCGAAATATATGGAAATGAATTTCATTCTTGTTCTTCACGTTGAAGAAGAGTGGCAATCGTCAATATTTTCTTATATCTGAGTCTTAGGTTAACTTATCGACTGAACTTTATTTTAACAACTCAAAGTAGCTACATGAATTACGGAAACTTTTTCATTCTGAAACTTTCCTTGATTTGGAGAAGAACTAATTAATCTGTGAACAAGGAAACGTAATCTAGCCTGTTTTGTTGTTGACGTTAAATTTATTGGAAAGAATGTATTTGAGTATTCAATATAGTCTTCGTTTGTTCTTTGTTACTAATTATTCTTGTTATTTCCCCACTCATTAGTAAACATAACTTTCGTTTCATCTTGTTATAAGTGGGCTTGATTGCTCTCAGCATAGAATTGAAAACATTTGGGATAATTTGTATGAATTCGCACTAGCCTACTTTATATAATCATAAAATTTTCAGAGAATTTGGATTTCTTTAAAAATTCAAGAGTTACGGAAAATCTGTCAGGAATGTATAAATTTCAATGATTTGGCATGTATGTCATTTTTTTCTATTGACATTAATCTTCAAAAATACGCAATGCACATTCCACCACAATAATAGCGTCATATTTGTTTACCTCAGTGAATATGTCGAGTTTCGTTCCGAGTAAATCGCATTTGCGCCATTCGTTGCTTTTCTCATTTCATCAAAAGAAAAAAGCAGCTGAAGCTCACCGGTTGCTGATAGAATTTTATGGTGAACACGCTTCAGTGATTAGAATATGTAAGACATGGTTTCGTCAATTTGAAAGTAGAGATTTCGATTTGACAGACAATGTACATCCTGGCGCAGCGAAAAATTTCGAAGAGAAGGAATCACAGGCAATATTGGATGTTGATCCAACCAGATTGCAACAAAAATTAGCAGAAACACTAAATGTGACTCAAGGAGCAATTTGCAAACGATTAGAAGCCATTGGAAAGATCCAGAAGAATGGAAAATGGGTGCCGCACCAGCTGAACGATAAACAAATGGAAAATCGTAAAACCATTGGTGAAATGCTGCTTCAAAAGTGGATTTATTTTGAGAACCAGAAGTGAAAAAAATCATGGCTTTCACCTGGTGAAGCCGGCCCATCGACTGCGAGACCTAATCGCTTTCGCAGTAAGACAATGCACTGTGTTTGGTGGGACCATTGTGGTGTGTGTAATACGAGTTTTCAAAACCTGGTGAAAGGTGAACGCGGATCGCTACCGACAAAAAATTATCGACTTGAATCAAGCGTTGATCGAAAAACGGCCGGAATGGGCCCGAAAACATGTTATCTTGGAACATGACAACGCGGGGTTTAATACCGCTAAACTGGTGAGAGACAATAAAAACACTTAATTGGGAAAAATTATCGCACCCGCCGTACTCTCGAGACCTCGCAGACTATCAGCTTTCTGCATCAATGGGACAGTCTTAGAGAAGTACTTCGCTGATTTTGAAGAAGTCGAAAAATGGCCCTTCGAATGGTTTTCCCCTAGAGAGAATATGTATTTTTGGGATGGCATCCATAATTTGCCTGAGAGATGGTCGAAATACAATTGTCAATATTTTGATTAAAAATTATGAGATTCCTCTGAAAATTAAGTGTTGTCTTTATCGAAAAAACTGGCAAATTTCAACCAACACCCCATATATATATATATATATATATATATATATATATATATATATATATATATATATATATATATATATATATATATATATATATATATATATATATATATATATATATATATATATATATATGTATTGTTTGTACATCCGTTCGTTAGATTGCTCTCCATTGAATGGAGTTTGCAGACGTTTCGCCAAAATCTCATTTGGTATTTTCAAGCGTAGTCGTGGTAGGTAACTGAGGATTTTCGATGTTGTCCACGGTATTTAAGCCTCGTCGTTGCCGAAGATTGTAACAGCGTTCTGGATTGGGTGGTGTTGGCCCCGCCTCCTCGAGGTTGTGAGTAGAGTTATTGTTTCGATATTCGGCGTTGTTTGTTGCGTTGTGTGTGGTGTCTTTTTTGAGAAGGGACTTCCAAGTAGTTGGAAGGTTGAGGGCATCGTCTCTCTTATTGAGGATTCATTTTATCTCTATTTCTATTGCTTCCCGTATTATTCTGGTTTTGAAGTGGTTTATGTTGGCGATTTGTTTGCAGCTATCAAAGTCTATTTTATGGTCTGTATTTATGTGGTGCTGAAAAAGAGCAGATGTCATTTGTTTATTCTTGATGAATAATTTGTGTTCGTCCAGTCTCGCAGACATTTTCGGTTGGTCTGTCCTACGTATTTTGCTTGACATGTTCCACAGGAGATGCTGTAAACGCCCTGGTTTTCTAATTTGACTTTGTCGTTAGGGTTTCTCAGCGAGGCGCCGATAGTTATATGAGGTGTGTATGTGGTTGATATGTCGTGTTTCCGTAGAATTCTTCGGATTCGATCCGTTGTCCTTTGATGTATGGTAGGTAAGTTGTTTTTCTGATTTCACTGGTTGGAGGGGGTTGTGGGCACGTTGTTGTTTGCCGTAATAGTGCTTTTTCTATTGTATGTCGTGTGTAGCCGTTTTATCTCAGCGCTTGTTTGGTGATTTCTAACCCTCGTTTGCTGCTCTGGTCGTCTGCAAGGCGTGCTGATCTGGACAACAGTGTATTGGCCACTCCCTGTATTTGTGTTGGGTGATGGTGAGATCTGGCGTTGAGGTATTTGTTTGTATGTGTCGGTACTCTACTCACAATCCCGAGGAGGCGGGGCCAACACCACCCAATCCAGAACGCCGATACAATCTTCGGCAATGATGAGGCTTTCAAATACCGTGAACAACATCGAAAATCCTCAGTTACCTACCACGACTACGCATTGAAAATGCCAAATAAGATTTTGGCGAAACGTCTGCAAACTCCATTCAATGGAGAGCAATCTAACGAACCGATGTACTCCCGGATGAACAATACATATGTACCCATCTGTGAAACTCTACGAATCAATATATATATATATATATATATATATATATATATATATATATATATATATATATATATATATATATATATACACTTGAGTCAAGAAGAATTATTCAAAAATCCGTAGATCAATGAATAATCCTTCCTGACATGAGCTTGTTCCCAAATCTGCCTGCCATGCACGCAGCCCCCAAGAGCCACAATAGTGCAACTAAGCAGGATGCCGAAAAACGAAGTGGCAGACTGCAGTTTCGCCTATATTAGGAGCTCATCTCTGTCGCATATCGCTTCTCAGCATCCTATCAAGCTACATCGGTGTACCCTATTGATTCCAGAAATGACGCACCTCGTACATACGTATTAGAGTCGCCCTCTATGGGCCGACACGGCGAACCCGCTACCGGACTTCGAGAAAGTTACGAACAATAACAAACAGATGTGAAAACGTTGAAAATTCCAAACATTTGGGAGACATTTTTTGCCGTTCCGTGAATCACATCAACGGTAAAAAACGAGGGGAATAATCCCGCTGGAATAGTGCTCTCAGCCTCTGTTTCCGAGATAAAACCTCCCGTCGGTAAATATTTGATGGTACAAATATCTTCCGCGATAAACTTCGCGAGGAGTCTACATATGTGAACTTGAGACGAGAAGAATTATTCAAAAATCCGTAGATCAATGAATAATCCTTCCTTACAAGAGCTATTTCCCAAATCTGCCTGCCATGCACGCAGCCCAAAAGAGCCACAATAGTGCAACTAAGCAGGATGCCGAGAAACGAAGCGGCAGACTGCAGTTTCGCCCTTAATAGGATATCGATTCTCAGCATCCTATCAAGCTACATCGGGGTACACTATCGATATATATATATATATATATATATATATATATATATATATATATATATATATATATATATATATATATATATATATATATATATATACAGGATATCCACCGGACCGTCTGTTAAAACTTTTGAGTTCCAATTTCAGTATAAAGCTGAAATTTTATACGCGGCCATAACTAGCGATTTCCAATTGAAGTGATATATTTTCGAAGTGATACCATTGCCGGTTATACCGGAAGTGGGTCATCACTTTGTTATTTCAAATGGCAATCTAACTTTTTTATTATACATCTAGAACCGACATTTGAGCAAGGCATAAAATACCCAAGTTGTTGTCACTTATCTGTCAAAACTTTAAACAGACTTAATTATTTTTGTTATAAACTCGATTTTTGAGGAACATTAAAAAAAATTGTAGCTCGTAGATCTTTTAAAATACAGATACAATTTTCGTTCGGGTGGATAGAAGAAGGATCAAGGAATTTTTGAGCAGTCTACACGTGTCAAATGTTCATTGCGTTCTTTTGTATGATTCAGATGGAAGTGTATCAGCATGTATTATACCCATCTCTTTTAGTTCCGAAATAATTTGGTGATATATTGAATTTTGATGATAATGCAAGAACTAACAGAGAATGCTTTGAAATATTAGAATCAAGTAGCTGAACTGGCTACGCTCACCTGACAGGTGCCTAAAATTAATGTACTTGTCACTTCGTTCATTCGAATTTGATATTTCAACAAGAATTGTTGGTAATTTGAAGTGAAAATTTTTGAAAAACACCAGATTGATAATAAAATGGCTGATTATTCAAACGAGGATATGTGTAATCTCTATTTAATTCATGGCAAATGCCAAAAAGTGGTGGATAGAACTTGCAGGCAATCCAATAACCAATTTCCACATTTGGCGCCTATGTGTAAAACAAAATTTCGAAGGATTAGAAGCAATTTTCTGCAATTAGGAGGAACAAAATACATAGAAACTAGAAGACAACCAATTCTCGAGGACGGCGACAATTAAATTAATACGCTAGCGTATTTTCGTGCCAATCCACATGCGTCCATTAAGTCATCATCAATGGAAACTGGATTGAGTTATACTTCTATTCAAAGGATCCTCAAGAAACATAACATGCACCCGTATTCTTTTATCAGACTACAAAAATTGAAACCAAATGACCTTCCCAAGCGGCTAAATTACTGTGAAAATTTATTCATTCGGCTTCAAGAAGATGAGACAATTCGGCAAAAAATTATATGGTCTGATGAAGCCATGTTCAATGAAAGTGGAATAACAAACAGGAGAAATTCACATTTTTGGGCCACAGAAAATCCACATTTCATTGAGGTTATTGATTTCTGAAATAAATTCAGCGTGAACGTTTTTGTAATTTTAATGAATGATTTGTTGTCTTATCACATTTATGAGGAAAATCTTATTGGACAAAGATACCTGGAAATTTTAAGAGGAACATTAGCAAATTTTTTAGATGAATTACCCCTTAACATTCTGAGGGATTGCTATTAAAAAACGGATGATGCACCAGCACATAAAACACGAGCTATAGATCGGCAGCTAACAGAAAACGTTCGAGGATTGATGGTGGGGTATTCAAGGACCAAATTTATGGCATCCACGTTCTCCGGACCTGACGCCCCTTGATTTTTATTTATGGGGCAAAATCAAGAGTAAAGTGTATCTTATTCCTATAAGAAGTCAAGAAGAGTTACTAGAGCGCATTCATAATGCTTTTCGTAATATTGATCCTGAGGAAACTAGGAAGGCAACTCATCATGTTCGTATACGAGCTGTCAAGTGTATCGAGCAAAATGGGGCCCATATTGAACATTTATTCAGATCGTAAATAAGTTTTCTCCTATGATGTTTGCTATCATTTATTCGTATTAATGTAATTATCTTCGATGATTGGTTTTCGCTTAGTTCCTACAATTTTTATTCATCCGAATCGTAGAAAATTGCTTCTAATACTTGGAAATTTTATTTTACTCATAGATGGTAACTTTGCAAGTTGGTTATTGAATTGCCTGCAATTTCTACCCACTACTTTTTGACATTCTGAAATGAATTAAAAAAAATCTGAAATAACGACAATTCTTGTTGAAATATCAAATTGGAATGAACGAAGTGGCAAGTACATTAATTCTAGGCACCTGTCAGGTGAGCGTAATCAGTTCAGCAACTTGATTCAAATATTTCAAAGCATTCTCTGTTAGTTCTTGGAAAATCATCAAAATTCAATATATTCCCAAATTATTTCGGAACTATAAGAGATGGGTATAGTACATGCTTATACAATTCCATCTGAAATTTGACGCTTCATCTGATGGCGATATAAAAATTAGCCAGTGCGATTTGAAAAAATTGAGTTATTGCTGTTTGAAAAAGGCCAAATTGAAAAAATCATACAAAACAACGCAATAAACATTTGACATGTTTGGTTAGGTGGTAAAAAATTCCTTGATCCTTCTTCTATCTACCCAAGCAAAAATTGTGTCTGTAGTGTGAAAGATCTACGAGCTACAATTTTTTAAATGTTCCACAAAAATCGAGTTTATAACAAAAATAATTAAATCTGTCAAAAGTTTTGACAGATAAGTGCTAAAAAGATGTATAGTTTATGCCTTGCTTAAATGTCCGTTCTAGATGTATAATAAAAAAGGTAAATTGCTATTTGAAATAACAAAGTGATGACCCACTTCCGGTAAAACCGGAAATGGTATCACTTCGAAAATATTTCACTCCAATTGGAAATCGCTAGTTATGGCCGCGTATAAAATTTCAGCTTGATATTGTAATTGGAACTCCTAAAGTTTTTAACGGACGGTCCCGGTGGATATCCCTGTATATGTATATAAGTGGTAATTAATTATTGAAACACATTGAACATAAAAAAATTAAATACGTACAGCATTCTACTCAATATGCCGAAATGCCAGAAAATCGGCAAATCAGGAATAACTCGAAAACAGAAGGAAGTAGCTGCCGTACTGAAACATCGAAAATGGGACACCCTGTGTTCATCATTTTACTAACGTTTTGTCTAAAATGTACGAAATATTCAATAAAATACTATCACAAAATTTGTCCTCTGAAATAAGATTTTACATATGATCCTTTTCAAACAGAATTGTTTGAACATTGTTTTATGGACTCTGCAGTCGTTCTGTTATCAATATATTTTACCTTCATTTCAGTACCGCGATATATTTGTGTTAGGTACTTTATAGTCGATAATAATGAAAAATTGAATATATATTATACTAAATCAAAAATTCATTCAAAATCAGAATCTTAATTTCGGTATCACGAGCATCTTCAGCAGACAACAAATAATTAACTAAAGTTGAAATACATAGATACATAAATAGGTAGATACAAAATTAATAAGGGCGTACACAGGTAGTAGGTAATAAACGAATTATAATAAAAACAGCTATTATGTAAAGATATCAAATATGGACGAATAAGCCGCGCCATTTTGGTCGTTCAGAAGATTATGTCTATGGGGATTTTAATGGACTATTTAATGGAATAATGGGTGGCAAATGATGGCCTTTTCGATATAATATGGAGCGAAAGTAGATTCGTTGGTTATCTGGTTAACATAATCTGATTGATGCTCTTTATATCTAGATGCGAAAAGTATGACTCATATAAACGTCTTCACAATCCATACAGGACAGATTGTACTATTGAGTAATTCTTGGGAGACTTTCATATGGGTCCTGAAAGCTACTGTTTATGCTGTGCTGGAATGACATCTGCAATATTTTCGTTGATAGGGCCAAAATATGTTAATGAGTATTTATCTGGATTATTTGATTCTATAAATGGGTAAATATTATGAAATGCTTATTGTGTTAGTATATTTCTTTTCATTTCGTTTATTTCATTTGAGCGATCTTAGGTAATTTTTAATAGTTGACACTTCTCTTGACATATTTTCTTCGGATGATGGCAGAAGTAAAGCCCAAGGAATCATTAAATTAAACGCAGCGTATTTATGAGATTTGGAGTGTATTGAGTCATAAGGGATGTAAATATCAGTGAAGGTAGATTTTCGATATATATCAATACATAGTGTGTTATTTTTATGATTGTAAGATCTGAAAAGTGAATCTGATCATCGAATTCTCTCCCTATTTTAAATTTAATTTTGGAATGAATGCTATTGATGTAAGTCAAATTTGATCCAGTTTTGTAACGGTTCCTACAAGTTATGCTAGCATATTGCCTACATATCTATACCAAAAATGTACTAATTTTGATTGGGAGGAATTAAATATGATATCTTTAATGTACTTTATGTAAATGTCAGTTAGTAAAGGGCTCAATGGAGGTCTCGTCGGTAGAACGTGAGGTTGTTCATAAAATTTGTAATTCAATTTTTAATAATTCTGTTGTGTTACAACTTGAGCAGAATCATGACATCATTTTGTACAACAGGATAAACGTGTGATTTGCTTAAGATGTCTGAGACCAATGGAAGGCATTCGTCTCGTGGTATATTGAAAACATGTTATCTCTGTTGATTCAAAACTCGATATGAAGAACTTCAATCAGATTAAAATAACCAGAAAACCGACAAATCTACTTTCGCTTCACATTGTACCGAAAATGGCAGTCATTTTCAACTTATAGATCAACTTAAAATTATTCACAGAATACCTAAAGGATGAAAGATTTCTTAGAATCCATCAAAATTATCAAACTCCAATAAACTCTCACTAGGGAAACACTTTTGACTGACCCGTATAACCCGACTTATTCTTCCATAATCGATATCTTTATATAATACCTGCTATTGAGATAATTCGTTTATTATCTTTTGTTTGCACGCTTATTGGTCTTGTATCTACCTCTTTATGTATGTATTTCAACTTTACTTAACCGGCTCGGTGGCGTAGAGGATACGATGCTCGTCTCTTGCGCAGAGTTACCTGGGTTCAATCCCCACAAAGTCGGCGCGATTTTTCCGATTCTGGGAATCGCTTGAGCATCCATCTTTCGGAGGAGATGTAGAGCCGTCGGTCCTGTCTAACAGAGATTTATTGGACATTAAAGATCCCTTCCCTCGACAGTTTAGTTTGGTGACAGAATTCCCCGGCTTGTCATTCGGCCGAAAGGCGGAAATAGAGCACGTTAAAGGAAAAACAAACAAAACTTAACTTCAGTACTGGTCTGCTGAAGATGGTAGAGAGATCGAAATTTGCAATCCTGATTTGTGATAAATTTTTGTGATTGTATAATTCATAGTTTAATTTCTTATTATCATCATGATAAACTGTCACGTAGAAACGGCGGAATCGATTAACTACTTCATAGTCGGGTTTGGTCATTTCACGAATCTACCCGCTAACTCAGTTGGGTTCATTGTCATTTTTCTAATAGGAGTATCAATAACTAGCATAATGAAATA
The DNA here is from genome assembly GCA_013387265.2 of Cryptolaemus montrouzieri. Lineage (NCBI taxonomy): Eukaryota > Metazoa > Arthropoda > Insecta > Coleoptera > Coccinellidae > Cryptolaemus > Cryptolaemus montrouzieri. Next base: position 44,970,392 of record JABFTP020000185.1, on the reverse strand, counting down.
CCAGTCAATTGCACAGGGGTGCCAGAATCAGAAGTTTGGGATAATTATGTCCATATAACGACTTGTGAAACCCATATAACCTATAATGAGTTCTGAAACTCAGTATTTCAATTCTTTCTATCGCATGAGTATTTATGAACAATTCGTATCCCACTTCAAATATCGGAAGTCTCTATGGTTCAGCAAAGTTTACTTTATGAAGCTGAATTTAACTGAAGAAGATCGTTAACGTTGTTAACTACCCTGTTTGTCTTCATTTTGGATTAACTTAACATTACTAAGGTTAACTGGCGATACTGTGTTGATAGATCCATCACTAGCAATAAAGAGTAATGAAAAACAATTCCTTCAAATTCAAGTGTGATTCCATAGACAATGTTTAATATCGACTAGCAAACTTTCGAGAAGTAACGTCAAGGAAATGAATTCGTGAATATTAAATTGTTTCTTGAATTCATTGAAATTCATAAGATGAAGTTATGTAATAATATTAAAATTAATAATTCATTTCAATTGTCTAGAAGAAATATTTCTACGAGATTTAACTTGACATATCTTGGTATTTAAAAAAGGGGCAGTTTCCACCTTTTCATTATACAATCCAAATAAAATTACATGCAATATATTAAAATAAAAATCAATGTATCTTGTGAAACTCCTCGAAAATATTGCCTGATATTTCACTGAAGTTATTCTATTTGAATCAAAATGAAACTACATGCAAAACATTGAACTAAAAATCGATGTGTCCTGTGAAATTTCTCGAAAGTATTGCCTGACATTTCACAGAATTTATTCGATTTGCATTCCGCAATCCTTTATCTGTTTTATTTACTAATTCTTGAGAACTATTTGTTGCCGGATGAAAAATCTTCAATTCGTCAGTTTTATTTCTTTTATATTCCTAGTTTCGAAAAATTATTTAATTAAGCGTAAAGAATTAAAGAACACGGTAACCACTGATTCATTCTTGGCTTCCAGAATAATGACCTATTTTCTAACAACCAGAAGAGAGAATACGAAAATATTGTCATGACTTGTTTCAAGGAAAGTACGTTTCAACGGAAGGCCGTTAATTCTGCTAATCCGATAACGTCAGAAGTTAGAGACAGAAATTTCATTGTTGCCAACTACACGATGAAGCCTAGCGTGAGATCCTCTGCTTTTTACTCCACATTGGTTTCTGAGAATTGTCTTGAATAGGAGAGAGCTACGGAGGCGTTATGGAGATGGGACACTCTGTTGGAGAATTTCCTAGAATTCTCCCACGTAGATTGCGGATTCTCCAATTGTCCACGTTTCTTTGTTTTTGTTTCAGATTCTATGAATGAACGTAGAAGAGGTTATGATAGTATTTTATTGAAGGTTTCACTTCTTTACTAGTAATTATTCTACTAATTGAAATCTGCCCCCTGAATGAGACAGCTGTGGAATTGATTAAAAGATAAAGTAATTGCTATTCAAAGGAATAAGGAAAGCAGCAAATTGGCAAATTCAATCCATTATTGGCCTTATAAGTCGCATCTACTAAATTTTTTGTCTCACGTGTTTTATGAATCATATATACAGGGTGATTAAGTGGAAAAAGTTTATAGTAAAACTGGAACCTTAATGTACATAACTGAATCAAAGAATAATTTACAGGTCGAGCCTTAAAAATTAGAAGGTATTGCCAAGTAATGACAAAGCTTTTCTATTCACCATAATGACACCGATGTGGTGGCGATCTGCTAGTGCCACTATTTTGTCAGTGCGGTCGCTCAGTGGTTTTGACATCCACGATAAATTATAACTCGTGCTCAAAACGAAACGAAACTATAAATTCATAAATATGCTATCAGTGAAGGAGAGAACATTAGTTTATTTTTATATTAGTTGAAATGAAGATGATATTCCAAAAAAAGCCATTGTTCCATATGAGGTAGATCAAAGAATTGACAGTTGGTCCTATCAGGCCACAAGGACCTTACTAGAAACATCTATGGATTCCACAAAAACATAAATAGTTCGTTCTCAAATATAAACGTATCAAGGAAGCGAAAAATAATGTATCAGCTCGTAATATTATAACTTTCTTATAATCTTGGTGAAAATAATATATTCTAAAATATTTTGGCCTTACAACGGATAGACCCTCAAGAAGGCTTCTTGAGTTAATTTTTTGAATTTAAGTTTTACGAAAGTGTTCATGCAAAGTTCAATTACATTTTTTATGAATTCAATATGTCACGCATTTAATATTCCTCTCTAAGGAAAGCCTACATAGCAATTCTAAGTATAAGAAATATTTTGATAGTCACAACGTTGATTTTATGTTGAACGACACATTTATTTTATCAGCCTTATGCAACTTTGTTCCTTAAAACGATTTCAATGAAGCATAAGTTGAATAAATAAGCTCTGAATGTACAGAGGACAGATTTCGACGTTTTAGCACTGCAGCTATGTGAAATAATGTGAATATAGGAAAGTGATCCATCTTCACCGTATTGTTTTTGAGTGAGTAATTCATTGTCGCAAACTGATTCAAGTAACCTTTTTAAGTTTACGAGTTATTCGGAAATTTTGAAAATTTCCTCAATCAGTCAGCAATCTCAGTTGTGTATACAGTTTTGGTGGTTTTGACATTCTACAGGCATCTCTTACCTTCCGTGCGGGGTTTTGTATGTTTTCCCCCATCAGGCACGTCCCCCCTTGGCGGATAGGATATCGCTTCCCAGATAGGGGTAGTAGGGGCAAAATTAAATACCCCTCGTTGACCAAAAAACATACATGTGCTGCCTTCCATATAATATTAATAATAATAATTATAAGACATAATAATAATAAGACAGAACTGGATGATATTCAGATGCAGACATGAACGATGCTAACGAAGTACAACAACCATCATCCAAAATCGTTTGTGATACGAACAACTTTGAAGCGGAAAGAAGAAGGACGCGGATTAATAGATGTTGTCAATTTACACACCGAATAGATAAAAAATCTCAGAGAATTCTTCTCTGCAAAAGCTCTTACTTCTGACCTCCATAGAGTGGTATCGTTGGCTGATAAGGGATATACACCTCTAAATCTTACTACCAGAGATGACCTGCTGAAACTAACGTTCCTATCAGATACTGAAAAACAAGAGCAATGGTTAAGGAAGGAATTGCATGGACGACATTACCATGAGATTAATCAACCACACATCGACAAAGAAGCCTCCAACAAATGGTTGATGAAAGGAGAATTATTCGCGGAAACAGAGGGGTTCCTTATGACCATCCAAGACCAAGTGATAGCTACAAACAGCTACAAACAACTACAAAAAATTTATAATGAAGGACGGAACATTACAAACAGATAGATGCAGAAAATGCCATATAAGATCGGAGACTAAACAGCATATTACGTCCGGATGCGAACAACTGGCCTATACGGACTATCTTCACAGGCATAATCAAGTGTGCAACATTATCCATCAGAAACTTGCTCACAAGTACGGACTTCTGAATACCTGCTAGCCATATTACAAGTATCAACCGGTGCCCGTATTGGAAAATGACTCTATCAGATTATACTACGATAGGCCTGTTATCACTGACAGAATGGTGACGAATAATAGGCCGGACATAATGGTGTATGATAAGAGAACCAGAACAGCAATGCTGGTGTATGTCACCATACCGAATAATCACAACGTGCTGAATAAGGAGGTTCCAGGAGAAAAAGTCCAAATACACAAACCTTGCTATTGAGATCAAGCAGATGTGGCACCTCGAGAAAATAGATATTGTTCCTCTCATCGTATCCTCCACTGGGTTAATACCCAAAACTTTGCATGATAGCCTTAAGAAATTAGAATTGCATAAGAATACCCATATAGAAATGCAAAAAGCTGTAATTCTTAATACATGTAGGATAGTTGGGAAATTTATGTCAAGTATATTGTAATCGAGCCTATTCCCTTTGATTGCTGAATCTGGTAAAGGTAAATTATATCCAGCTAACAGCTGAGATAGTGCATAAGTCCACGATAATAAATAATAATAATATACGCAAAATTCATAGAAAAATTGGTACGAACACAAAACATCCTGATCACAAGCAACATGTCGAAGTGTATATGGACACTTTGAAGCAGAAACTCAAAGCAAAAGCAAAGAGGCTCTCAAGATACATCAAGTGTACTGAAAGGAAATATCAAAACCAACGGTTCCTAAAAGCGCGGCCAATTTTCATAAAGGAAATAACAAAACTGCGACCAACAATAACAGCGAAGTAGCTGACGCACACTGCTTGACCGATTTTTGGTCATTACTATGGTCGAACCCCAAAGAACACAATAAAGATGCGGAATGGATCAAGAATACAAAACAACGTCTTGATATCAAACATATGGATTTCGAGGGAATAACGGAGGAAGAAATCATAACAGAAGTTATAGCGAAGAACAATTGGAAGGCCACAGGTATAGATTATATCCACAACTTCTAGTACAAGAAGTTTGATAAGCTCCATGGATCCCTAGCTAACCAGCTCACTTGTGTTCTTCAACATCCCAGGAAAACACCCACTTTCCTAATACAAGGCTCATTATTTATGCTACCTAAGAGAGATAGAACACAGGGTCCGCCTCAATATAGGTCAATCACTTGCCTGCCAACACTCTACAAAATACTCACCTCTTGCATATCCAATCGAATATACCAACACCTTGACGACAACAATATATTAACAGAGGAGTAGAAAGGATGCAGAAAGAAACACAACGGATGCAAGGAACAACTCATCACTCATCGATTCTGTGATAATGAAACTGGCACACGTAGGGTATCGGAATGTTCATTCAGCTTTTCTCGATTATCTGAAGGCATACGATAGTACCGCCCATTCTGGGCTTGTCGAAGTATTGCAGATATACAAAATTCATCCTGCCCTGGTAGAATTCTTGAAGACAACAATGACACACTGGCGCACGTCTCTGCAAGTCAACATGAACAATAAGTCAATTAAAACCGACGAGATATCCATACGTCTGGAAATTTTTCAAGGAGACTATGTGAGTCCACTCTGGTTCTGTTTAGCTATGAACCCATTGTCCTCAATGCTCAATAGAACAGGATACGGATTTAAGATAAAAACAGATAGGAATCATCATACGATCTCCCACCTGCTGTATATGGATGACATCAAATTATATGCTTCGAACAAGAAGCAATTGGATGGTTTGCTGAAAACTGTCAGTAAGTTCTCGGCAGATGTTTATATGAAACTCGGGATTGAAAAATGTAAGACCCTGAACATTCAAAGGGGGAAAGTCATAGATGGTGAAACTCAACTTCCAAACGGTGATATTATACAGTGCATGAGGGATGGCGAAACATACAAATATCTAGGATACCAACAAGCCAGATTTCTAGACCAAAAACAATCAGAGGAGAAGATTCGTTCAGAATACAGTCAGCGTCTGAAGACTGTGCTGAAATCAATGTTGAACTCGGGGAATCTAGTCTAGGCAATTAACACCAACGCCATTCCAGTGTTGCTTTACTCATTTGGAATAATCAGATGGACTAAGACAGAACTGGATGATATTCAAAGGCAGACCCGAACGATGCTCACAAAGTACAACAACCATCATCCAAAATCGTTTGTGATACGAACAACTTTGAAGCGGAAAGAAGAAGGACGCGGATTAATAGATGTTGTCAATTTACACACCGAACAGATAAAAAATCTCAGAGAATTCTTCTCAGCAAAAGCTCTCTCTTCTGACCTCCATAGAGTGGTATCGTTGGCTGATAAGGGATATACACCTCTAAATCTTACTACCAGAGATGACCTGCTGAAACTAACGTTCCTATCAGATACTGAAAAATAAGAGCAATGGTCAAGAAAGGAATTGCATGGACGACATCACAATGAGATTATTCAACCACACATCGACAAAGAAGCCTCCAACAATTGGTTGATGAAAGGAGAATTATTCGCGAAAACAGAGGGATTCCTTATGGCCATGCAAGACAAGTGATCGCTACAAACAACTACAAAAAATTTATTATGAAGAACGGAACATTACAAACAGATAGGTGCAGAAAATGCCATATAAGATCGGAGAGTATACAGCATATGACGTCCGGATGCGAGCAACTGGCCAATGCGGACTATCTTCACAGGCATAATCAAGTGTGCAACATTATCCATCAGAAACTTGCACACAAGTACGGACTTCTGAATACCTTCCAGCCATATTACAAGTATCAACCGGCGCCCGTATTGGAAAATGACTCTATCAGATTATACTACGATAGGCCTGTTATCACTGACAAAATGGTGACGAATAATAGGCCGGACATAGTGGTGTGTGATAAGAGAGCCAGAACAGCAATGCTGGTGGATGTCGCCATACCGAATAATCACAACGTGCTGAATAAGGAGGTTCCAGGAGAAAAAGTGCAAATACACAGACTTTGCTATTGAGATCAAGCAGATGTGGCACCTCGAGAAAATAGATATTGTTCCTGTCATCGTATCCTCCACCCAAAACTTTGCATGAAATCCTTGAGAAATTAGAACTGCATAAGAATACCCATATAGAAATGCAAAAAGCTGTAATTTTTAATACATGTAGGATAGTAAGGAAATTTATGTCAAGTATATTGTAATCGAGCCTATTCCCTTTGATTGCTGAATCTGGTAAAAGTAAATCATATCCAGCTAACAGCTGAGATAGTGCATAAGTCAACGTTAATAAATGATAATAAAAAATCATCTTTATTTACTGTACTTACAAAGTGTACAAATAAAGCTCTACACTGGCGAAGTTTAGCCGTAGCTACTCTTCCACTCAACCATATAGGGAGAGGAACCCTAGAGGCTAAGGGATGGTAACCCTTACAGAAAATCCGGCTATTGCGACTGACCCAGAGTCAACGGCAACAGCAACAGACTTAATCTAGTTAGTGTCTGATACGAAGCGTGCGGCTAACTGGTCCGCGTCTGACCCGGAGCGGGCGGCGGTTTGTAGAAAGGTAGCTATCTTGCTTGAAGAAGATATAAAATGCAGTTGCTGGGAAAGACCAGAACATAAAATCTTAATGGATGAAATGTTTTACGGTGCAGGGTAGGGATACCTCAGTACCAGTAGGGGAATGTGCAAGCCTACACCGACCATTATCAAGCTACTTCAGAGATCGCGGAATTCGAGAAGAGAGTGGAACAAACCCAGATAGGAGGGAACCAGTTTCTCTGAGAGGCTGGTACCTGGAACGAACATTGAGAAGAAAACCTTAAACATTTCAAATACAAGGTATGAAATGACAAATAATTAACAGTGATGAATTCAGTAAATTTTGAAAACTTAATTACTTCCAAATTCATATCGGTGAACGAAGATTCACTGACATATCCCAACTTCTTGTTTACTTTATCATAGCTAGAAAGTGATTAATAGAGCTTCATGGAACGCAACTGAAATTAATTCAGTGTTAACTTATTGCAAAATCTTGACATATTGTCAAGTAGCACAACAGCGCTTCATACATTTTTCAAGTTTGATACTTGAAGGAATTATTGAGGAAATGAAAAACATTCCTTGAAAGTGTTAGGTATCTGGAGATAAAGGGTTCAGTGAATGAATGAGAGGTAGGAGAAGAATCATTTAAACAACCATTTTCCCTAATGATGCACAATTTATGGGGTCAAGGGTTGAATTTGAGAAACGTTCATCTATTAGGCCAATAGAATCTCCAAGTTGTAGAAAGTACACAATCTACTATTCAATGCTTATTGCATGTCTGAAAAAGTTTTATATTTCCCCGTTCCTGAGAAATTATGAAATATTCTATTTCAAAATATAAATGGAAGTTAAGTGGGTGAATCATTCCCTTATATGAATGTCTTGTAATGGATTTCTTATCAATTTTGTAAAATTTAGAAATTAGTGGTTTTTTATGTCATAGTATATCACAAAACTATTTATTTGTAGAATTTCATATATTACAGTTTAATCAAATATAATATACGAATAAGTGTCACCACGATATTCAAGAGCAAAATCTGCATGAACGAATGAGCAACAAAAATTTTTAAGAATCGCAACAATCTATTCCCACATATTTGAGAGATTATTGGGAATATCAGGGTAGAGGTTGCACCAATTTCTTGAGTGAAATAGAAATCGCAATACGCCACGTATTCTCATTAATCTCATGATCATCGACCTGTAGTTTATGGACATCAAACTCCCACTTCGCTGTAATTAAAAATTAATGAAGCAGTTCAATTTGCAGATCTTCTGAGGTAATTTGAAGTTAACACTCTTGAGCATAGTCTCTCAAGATACTAATCCTCTTTTCTGTTATGGAATAATAAGACGTTCTCGTCGAAGAAGCACGTAGCTCATGTTTAGTTCTGCGCTTATTTTCTTATGATTTGATAGTTGGATGCTAGATATTATTGATCTACTATTTCAAAGTTGAAGCGTGATGTTATGAAAACTAAGTCATTTCTCAATGCATGTATTTCATACACAAAAAATTGTTTTGATCTCGACTAACTATTCTTGACTTTGATTTTTTATAGGTTATTATATATAAAATATTATTTGCCTAATTATGTGGACGCAATTTGGCGAATGCGCCAGGAAAATAAGAAAAGTCTCAATATATTGTTATTGAAGAATCAACCACATTAAATTTTCATGTGCACTAAAGGCTAGGAATATTGAAATGTTTTCGCGGAAAATGTGAATTGTCCTCTTTCATCGGCGTATTTATTACTACACACTAAATATATCAAGGAATATTTAGTTCAAATTGAAGGTTTATTTAATCATGGTGAAAGAATAAGCTGCAAACATTCTTGTATATGATGCTCAGTATTGGGAATACGAACAGACTGAGCACCTAACGATTGGCCTAGGATTACACGTAACATAAATCTCACTTGTAAAGTACGAAGAAAAATTGGTTCCTCCCAACTGGAACGATCAAGTTACTTGCTTGTTATAATACACGAATTCTCTCCTATTCAAGTGAATTCGTTGTAATATGGTATTGTTCAGATGAGATGAAGAACTTTGAAATAGTTGATAAATTATTAAGGGTATTTATTAAATATGTTATATCAAAAGTCATAACAATGTTGTATTTCGCTGTAGCATCGATGTAGTTTCAGAGGTACTGCGTACTGTTGAATCACTCATCTGTTCGATACGAAAAGTGTCGACAGCTGGCAGCTGAGTTGTTATTCCGTATTACTACTGATAATAACAGATCTGTGCGATACGATGCGTGCGATAAGTACGATGCAGATCTGTAGATGCTTACCTCATACATGAGGACATCACTAGCATGATATTATACTCATAATTGCTTATATTTTTAACTTTTCGTTCACAATTTTCAAACTGATCGATGTTGAACATTAACGATTGTAATTCAATAATTTGTCACTAACTGAATGGAGTATTTAACAGTACCTGCTACTCAAGATTTTGAGGGATGTAAAAAGAAGCCACAATAAGAGAGATTTCATTAAAAATAACGTTATGAGCTGACAAATTGAATATGACTATAAACAAAAGTTAACCCCGTTTTTTCTTCCCTAAGAGACTGAATCTTCAAAGAATATTATTAAGCACATAACTTCCCCGTATGCGATACCTACCTGTCAAATTTCAAATTAGTGGAATTAAAAATAGATGAGATTTCGAGACTAATCTATGTGAGGTGATTCATTTCTATATAACTGGATATAAATTTCAAAAACGTTAAAGTGAGCTTCATGAACGATGATCCGCACTAAAACTTTGCCTATTTTTCACTTTCAGGTGGCAAAATTTCAAAGCTGTAGTGACGAATAAAAGTTAGATCCTTAAGAATTTTAATTTCAGAAATCATTCGTAGAAAGAATCTGCTTCACAAATTTTATATTCATATTTTCTTAAATTTGAAATTTGTATTAAATGAGATGTCAAGAGGAATTTATGAGAAGTATAAATATAGACATTGCAAAATTTTAGGATATTTAGTATTTTTTAGTTCCTTATTTAACTACTGTTACTGAATGATGAAAGAGATCAAAAACAGCACTGCCACAAGAGGGTACATTCCTTCGGACTTTTTCCATTGATTAGTTTTCCTCGAAAGGAGGTTTTAGAAAGAAAAAGCTCTCATAAGGACTATAGCTACTTTAAATGGTTGTAATGAATATATATATATATATATATATATATATATATATATATATATATATATATATATATATATATATATATATATATATATATATATATATATATATAGATAATAAGTAAATCAATACATACAGAAAGGGTTGGAAAAATATTACAAAATGTCAACATAACAACATAAAAGTAGCCAACAAATCAAATTCAACTTTGAAAATCTTACTCGGAAACCTAAAAGACAAAGTTAACGCGTTGGATAAAAGTGGCCTATATAGAATTACTTGCAAAGATTGTGAAAAGAAGTATGTTGGTCAAACTAAACGATCTGTTAAGACTAGATTGAAAGAACATGAGGTACATATAAGATACGGACGAACATGATCAAGACCGTAGAATAGATTTTGAGAATGTAAAATTGATAGAAAATATTAAAAACGAGAGTACATTTTTTATAGTATCCACATAATGAAATGCAAACACTCACTGAACAGGGACAACGGTCCCGTTCCGTTCAGCGTACTCTGCAGTTTGTTAGATCAGGCACGCCCGCTAATAGTGCGTTCGACCAATCAGGACACTCGATTTGTCAAACGCGTCTAGTACCAGGGATAGATTGATATAAATTCTAGAGCCATGTACAAATAGATTTAGTGTACTATCATCTCTTGATGATGCCAAATTAGTTCGTGCATTGAACATTCGAAATGAAGTTTGGAGGTAGTGGTGCACAGTGTTTTCCAGTGTTTACGAGATAAAAGAAAAAACATAAAGTATAAAATGAATCGTCAACAACTACTGCCTCTTCTTCCAAAAAATCAAATGACAATCCTTATTCAATCAATATTTCTTAGAAAAATATTGAAATAGGAAAAATCTCGTCAAAATATTTCTGAAATGACATAATGAAGGGTTCCAAGTTAACTGAATGGAATAAAACAAGTATACCTGACTCTGAGAATCAGGTTGATCTCATATAACGCTCCCTTGCCATGATATTCTCAATCAAATTCAGGTCAGGTGATTGAGCAGGCAAAGGTTGAACATTGAATTTATACAGACAAGTTTATCGAATTAGCAGGAAACGTTAGAATGCACTAATAATAAGTTTTTACAAACAGCTGACGGTGAAGAATCTAGTTAACGTAGCAGATAGTATTCAGAAAGTTACTAATCAAAATGAGATCAATTCTACGATTGAAAGAAATTCTACCCTCAACCATAACACTACCTTCTTTGTAGGAATGTTCTTCCAGAACTTCTCTTAGTAGTTGAACGGCATCAAGTTATTTCTACAGATTCACTAGTCTAGAATCTGAGAGAAGTCAAAACCGAGGGTATCAGTTATCAGATTCCATTCCGAGTAATGAGCCCATTCCAATCAACAGGTTATGCGTTTTATTCCTTAAAATATTTTATTCATTATTGCACGTTTAAACTGTAATAACTGTAGTGGAATGATTTATATGTCTATATCAATCCCTTGTGCTTAATGTTTTTCTCTAGTATTATTCGCAAAATGAGTGTTTGATTCGTGCTCATCGTTTGTGCGATTTCTATGAATATTGCCTGACCCTCAAACTTCCTAACTACTGTGTTCATTTCGTATACCGTTGAATGGTGCCCTTCCATAGTTTAATAAAGATACCTCATATTCAACGAATTGAATAAACAACGAATTTTTTTTCTAGGAAACGGAATCCCAAACCGATATCAAAGAATTGCCTCTAGGTTGAAACAATAATAAAAACACTTGTGTATCAAAAAAAAAAGTCCATATGAATTAATATGTGTAGCCTCATATCTAAATTCCTAAAAGAAACCTGTCTTTATTTTATATGGTGTTTACAAATTTGAGGAAGTTTTCATAATAGCCATATATTGATATAGAAACTGGATCTCCATGTCTTCGATAAACTAAATAGGACAGAAATTGAAAATGTAAGAAAGCAACTTCTATTCTCGTGACATAACTCTTCAGAGATATGTCCAATGAACATTTTTGCTACTTTCCATTAGCTCAGTTCTAAATGAAACAGTCCCGCTTTGGGTGTTCCATATAATTATGACAACACTTCTAACTCAGAAGAACGTGTGTCCGCGGAAAACCTTGAAACAGTTACGATTTTGTTTCGAGAGGAACCACTGTTTATGCCACCTTTGACCATGTCAGATAAATACGCAAATCTCACCAGATCATAGGGAATATAGATCGAGTGAGAGTTCAATTACCAGATGCTCGAACTACAATATAATTATGTGATAATCAAACAACCTTTTGAACTGTAAGTACTTTTCTATCGCTTTTGATATCACAACGGACTCAGAGTGAAATTTGCATGCAGCTATGACGAATAAACTAATCGCATATGGACAAAAAATTGCGTGGTTAGAGCTTCATCTTCTGCAGATCGATTCGGACGATAAATGATGGTGTGAAGAGTGAATCTATTCAGGTTAATTCAGGAGTACCTCAAGGCTGTATACTCTCGCAAACTCCTTTTTTATTACAGATTAAGGATCTGCTCCCGTCCACCGAAAACAATTTCTGTTTCGTACTCTGGTGTCTTCATTTTCTAGTCAGTGTCCTATAATTGCTGAGGAAACATACCGACAGAGATACGAACAGAACATGTCACTGAATTCAGACTTGGAGAAGATATCAGAGTGAAGCCGGTTAAACTTTGTAAATTTCAACGCGAATAAGATGCAATCAACAACGTTCTCCGGAAAATGCACTACTGAAGATCCTCCCTTGATACAAGGAAATCGAATTTTAACAGAAAAGAGAATGCATCTACTCGGCGTCACCGCAGTTTGCTTGCGTGACCTTGTGCCAGCCATTATCAAATCAGCTTTTGCTTAACTCGTTTGTCCTTTCAGGACTGATAAGTACTTAACGCCTTCGGGCCGATGATTTTAGGCCAAGCAATGGGGCTACCGGGTCTGGAATATTGTGTCCATGTATGGGCCTCCATGCACATTTATTACATCTATTGGATAGTGTCGAGAAGAGAGTAGTGCATCTCATTGACCACCTGGAGATCACGCGTGATCTTCAGCTATTCGCTCAAAGGCGGCAGGTTGCTGATCTTTCTCTTTTCTATAGCTCTTTCATTGTGCTCTGATGAACTGAAAGGCTTAGTTCCGGAAGGAATCCAATTGGGGAAAACCAAACAAGTGAAAAGCAGACAATCCAACTAACTACACCACGTACCTCTCTATATAATTTTTTTACTTTCAGGACTAGTGTGCTGTGGAACCTGCTTCCATCGAACATCTTTTCGATTACTTACAATTTGGCCGAAGCGAGTAAACTTACACATTAAATTATATTGGGCGACCACCACTCAATTATGATAGGTATCGCCTCCTTTCAAGAAATAAGAATGAAAAAACTCAACACATATTGTTTATGATGATTTTGTAGGTAGCAGATGATGGGGTAGGTATTGATCTGAAATGCTCAGGTCGGAATAAACCATGGTCCTGTTCAAACAAAATCGACATTTTTCGATGAAACTACCTTTTTCTGATTTAGAGAGAGTAAACTTCCGGTCGAAGCTGCCTGTATATATCAGACTCATCTCTCGTAGCCAAATGAATCAACTATATCAATTCTTATCTTCCCTCTGTTCTATTCAATCAATAATGATGCCAATATCTTCTCTAGTACTTGTCTCATCGCTTGGTTAGTGAAAGATTATTCACTTATCACTTCTTTTATCCGTAATATCCCAGTAAATTAAAAAACACGAAGCGAATAGGGACGTATCAGCATTATTCGCAATGCATAATCTCTCCAGATGTTAAGACATACTCCTTCATTAAGGAATAAGCTCTTAGTTGACACTATAAAAGTGGTTTCGAAAGATTATCAGGTTCGATGTACTCCAGCTAATCGGGAAACACAATGCTTATGGAGGAAGGAAATGGTTTTTATATAACAGATTTCACGCCCATACTCCTTGAGAAATTCTTAGTCACCACTGTTGCAATGTGTCGCGACTGCATTATAAGGTAAACTTGAGAAAACGTTTAAAACATAATTGGATTATGAGATAAATTTGTAATTCTGAATAGGCCTTTTCGTAGATAATTAGATAATTAAGTCTTGTGATCAAATAAAAGGAAATCGTTTCTATTTTCAATTTATTGAGTTCACTTGGTTTTTGAAGACGTCAGACAGAATCCGATACATACAGCTGGCGCATCAAAGAATAGTCCCCCAGGTTAATTCTTCTGAAAATAAATGATTGAAAATTTGCTCGGAAATATCCACTTGTACACATATTTTCTTGATTCTCTCACGACCCAGATTCCTTCAGTAGAAAGACTTCATTTTGAAATTTCTAGAAAATCATTATGCAGAGAAAGTTTGGTCTTACTTAACATCTCCATACATTCATACGAAAGTCAATTTCTGAAATATTCATGAACGTTTGAGCAGTTCTGTATTGACTTCGCAATGAACGTGTACTTTTTGTTGCCACCGAAGATATTATTAGTCCAATGTTCAAGAGACGGTTAAAAGTACCAAGATGAAAGATTATAATGAAATATTTAAAGATTTTATACTTTGTATCTTTCATTATCATTCGCATAGTTCAAGAATAAGGCTATGAAATGAGTTTGAAGATGAGTTGTCGTAAACATCTATATTGAGAAACTTTTATTTAGGTATATGATGAAAATAGCCAAACATTTCATCTAGATAATTAAGTATAATAATAATATCATTTATTGGCTGTTATAGACTCATAATATGGCGTACAGCGTGCCAAGATTTAAATTAATGATAAATAAAACATCAACTGAAATACAAAACATAAAAATAAAACACAATAAAAAAGGGACAATATGTCAACATTACATGTAGAGAATGCACAACTCTCACAAAATCCAACAAAAACTCATCAGAAAGCACTTAGGCCTCGCTAAGAAATTGGTGAAACATTTACTTGTTTAATAATTAGAAAAGACATTCCATCTAGATAATGAATTATTGCTAAGAACTTGGTGAACCATTTACTTACCTAATAATTAAACAATGGAAAAAAATAACTAGATTTAAGTTGCAAAAAATATGGTGAATAAAGGAGTAGGGACGAACGAAAATCAAGCTGGTTGTTAGTTATTGGTAGATTATGTTCATAAGCTGATGAAATTCCTACGAATTCTAAGAAAACTGATCATATACTTCTGTTACCTGAATGTGAATTTCGGTTTTCTTAAATTTAAGAAATGATTGTCACTCATACAATGCTGTAAAAACCAGTTATTAATTTAATATGTTTTATGCTGTTCTACTCCAACCTAAATTGAACAACCAAATTGATCCATATAAAGAGCACAACAATCATTACAATATAATGTACATATACATATAAAACGCCTTTTTGACGCATCTCAAGTGGATCTTTGTCATTGACAAAAAACGAAAATTTTCTCTACAAACAGTGTTGATTTTATTCTGTTTTAGTTTATGGCAAAACTTAGTTATTTGTGCTTCATATGACAGCATTACTTTCATGCCTAAATTATGCCATATATTAAAGCAGAATGAAATCAACATAAAATGTGCGAAAATGTTCGCTCCTGATCAATAAAGAAGATGGACTTGATACAGGTGAAGAAATCTGCATAATAAAATTATATTGTACTGATTGACCTGCTTTTTATATCAATATTAGGTAAAAAGATAAAAACTGGTTATCCAAAACATTGCAGGAACAAAAATAATATCTTAGATTTCACAAAAACCAAGATTTCATATCCAGGTAACAGAAGTAGGAGATTAGATTCATTAGAATTCGTAGAAATTTCATTAGCTTACAAACATAATCTACCAATAACTGACGACAAGCTTCATTCTCAAAAACTACAACTTCGAAATTATCGCTTTATGTGTAGATACATTGAAGAATTTTTATTCAAAGAACAATATTCAACCTTCCATAGAATGTTAAACATCCTTCCCAGAAGGAGCTGGTTTTCCGGTCCATCCTTCATATCCATCGTCAAACAGGGTCACACAGCAATTGTAGAACTCGGTCGGATATCATGAATAGAAGCGATAGACTGCAGTTTCGGTCTCATTAGACCCTGTTAGTATTGTATACCCATTCTCAACATCAGGCCAGACTGCCACCTACTCTCAATTCGTTGGAGCGCAACAAAACATGTAAATATTATTGCACCTTCCAACGAACCGAGACAGAGGCCACTCACCATTGTCACTGGGAAACCATGATAGCAAAGGGTAGATTAACAGAAAACTTGAAGATATCACACTAGCTCAACTACTTACCGCAACACTACACACCGTGTAAGCAAGGAAGCGATCTTTCGAAAGACTAACGCTCCTTATTCATATCTGGTTGTTAACTAGGCATGCAGTACAATCTCAAAAAAACTTGCGAAAATATCGCTATATGTGTAGATACATCGAAGAATTTTTATTCAAGGAACAATATTCAATCTTCCGTAGGAGCAGGTTTTCCGATACAACCTTTATAATCACCGTCTAAATGAGGCTGTAATTATATAATCCCGTCTTTAAAAATAGGACAACACCTGACACATATGTGAAACATATTTTCATTAATTGAATTTTGTGAAAATATATTACAAAATATATCTTTTTTGTACGTTGTTGAATCAATTACCTTTTATTTGAGCTCAAAAATGAAAAGTTTAACATAAATCCTGTTTCAAAAGAGTTTGCTATTCATACACAACGACGACGACGAGTGTGTATTCGATGAATTTTGAAATGTCGAGGAAGATCTAGCATAATCGCTATTTCTGAAAAAAATTCAGATAGTTTCAACCATACCTTCAATAATGTATGCTTTATTAACCATCAATTTCATTTCAATTGTGAATTTTCATATTTGGGAAAGACAAATAATAATAATATTAAAAATAATAATGAGCACCTCAGGGGCTCAGGAACATTACGAGCTTAGCGAACCCGAGGTGCCCAAGCTGAACCTGATAGTAGGTATAAAATGCAACTTATCCAATGATGTACAATCTAAGGAACAAACAGGTGAATCGACATTGTACCACCATAACCTCTTGTCGCGTTCAAGATTTAGGAAGAGGGTCTTGTTTGGAAAAAGACTCACAGTCTTCCTCGGTTAGCAACGGAAACAGCGTGATATCGAGTAGGAATACTGCAACACAAAACCAAGGGGGAAACAACATCAATACCTTATAAACTGACTCTTGATGTCTCAACGTGCCTACGACCACGAGAGCCGGACTCCCTAGGAAACGCAACTTACAAACTTCGAATCGGAAATGACAGCATACAGATACGCGTTACATCTTGCGGTCATAGAAAAATATCCGGAATTACAGCACCTATCCGAGCAGAGAATTTCGGATCAACGAAGAACAATCGTTAAAAACAGGCTACTCTCTTCAGAAACGCTGCAAAGCATACGAGAAGAGGTAATACTGGAGCTCAGAAATGAAGATGATACTCATAACGGTATACCGTCAATGAAAGAAAGCGTTACAGATAACATCGAAGCCATGGAAACAAATATCTAACAAGCAGAACGAATTTATGTATTTAGCAAGATCAGAACTCAACAGAGCAATCATTGAACTCAGTGGTAGTAACCCAACTAAAAGACCTATACTGCCCAAACTCAAGACGAACAAGAACACCAATATCATCCTAACAAGCATAAACTCAGTGTTTAAAGAATACACTGACCAGAACTCCTTGGAGAAGATTCACACTCTGATTTACTGTGGAGCAGTAGCGGTTCTTCGACCACACAAACAACAAGTCTCCACAACTCTGATTCGATCTGAGCCAAAAAGCGTCAGAAAACCATCATGGCAAAAACGACTGGAGAAAGATATTGACAATATTAGAGCTGAGATCTGTCGCCTCACAGAATTTCTGAGAAACACATTATATCTAGCTAACAGTTGAGTTAGTGCATAAGTCCACGATAATAATAATATTTATTCAAAAATTGTACACTGATATATAAATAAATGTTGTTGAGACATCGTAATATACTAAGTGCTCAACATACAAATTTAACACGAAATAGTTTAAAATAATGATATCTATTGTAAAGGAAAGAATGCAAAAGGTAAAAAACATGAATAAATGAGGCCACCTCGAAGGTGAACTGCACGATATCCTTTAAACTAAATTAAAGTTAGGTCTTTTTTTCTCAAACGTCGTAATTAAAGATAACAATCGGAAACTCCAGAATGCAAGACTCAAGTGTGCACATATGTGTTTTTAATATCAATGATATGTTGAATGATGATCCTGGATTCATTAGAAATCCATTTTTTGACTTCGCGTAAGAACTTTCTCTGAGTCTTCAACTCCTTGATATGGGATGGTAATGCGTTTAAGACTTTAGGAGCCAGGAACACGAATGATCTCTGGCCTACTGTTTTGCTCCTGTTAAAAATTTACCCCTCTTTGTTATATTATGTGAGTGTTTGTTCAAAGAGGCCTCGTGGCGATTTATAGATTGATAAAAGGAAGTTGTTTAACATCTAGTAGCGCTGACTCATGGTATGACTGGGCAAGTCACAGAAAGTTTTCAGGTTCTCGAGTTAGGGAGTTATGAATCTCAACATGTGTGTCACACCTAAGATGAGAGTTCACATGGACCCTCAGGTGTCTGATACATGGAGAAAAGTCAATTTCTAAGTTATTATATTGATCTTTGATGTTCAAGCACTGCACTAGAGAAGAAACAGGATCAGCTGAAATAACCACGTGATGCGTTGAATATTCAAGATAATATATTGTAAAATCACGTAAGAACCAACACATAACAGTTAGCTAGGAGAACTTATTTTTCTGGTATCAAAATTTTGGGAATTCTCTGGATCAAATGTATGACACCAAACTAAGTACACAAAGAAAATAGTTGATTTTCTAACAGACTATCAAACAACTATCATATATTTCGAGAGAAAGAGAGATAGAAAGACGATCCTTTAGCAGTCTCATTTGTGTTCTTGAGTGGTGTGAACCACAGTTTGGGAATGTCTGCTCATAATAGTAATTGCGATAGAAGTGAAATTTACTAAGACCTTGTTACTGCTCTCGACAATCAGTAATCAATTTTAGATTTCCAATTATTGTAATCTAATATCAATGTACAATACCTATAATCTGTAGAACAATAATACGGCAAACATTTTCATCATAGTTTCTACGTCATTGTTATCAGATGTGACACAAAATATAATAGCAATTGTTGTCAAAGCTTAAATGAACACAACTGATGTAGTAATTAGTTACGCGAAGTTCTGAGTTTGAAGACGATAGATAGAAGCTTGGCAGATGAATGTATTACTTCAAATGGAGTGTGACTCGACAAATAACTTCCATTTGTGTTAGCTGTATTTTGCCTCGCATTATCTTGTAATGTGCAGTGAGATGCTTATAGTCTATTGGACAAGTTTACGTCGGTGTTTATTCAAGATAAAACTCTTAAAAATATGAACGATAGATTATTGAATTCAGAATGGCGTCCAAGAGGATATGTTTTCAAGCAAATACAAACTGTTCATAAATTAGAGATTCTTAGGAAAAATCCCAAGGAAGATCGAGGAGTCGTTACTCAGAAATGCCTATTATTCATATTTAAAACCCCAATTATCTTTGAATGAAGCTCCTCGCAGCACCGGTAACTTATTTTTCAAAATATGGAATATTGACTGAGGAAAATTAATGACATGAAATCCCACATAGAAAAATTTTGTCATTGATCTTTCAAATAGTTGGGCAATTGTTAACTTACGTGATTTTGGAACTACGTCTCTATTGAAAATCACAAAAAATCTTCAAATAATAAATGGTCTTATAATTTTGTTCTTTTGGAGCTCTGTTCACATATAAACTCAAAAATGTTACGTCAATTTAAATTTTATTCATTCTGGTAATTATAAAAGTTCAAAACTACCAAAGAAATAAAAATTATTACTTTTGGTTAATTCCAAGAATCTGAAAAAGGAGAGATGAAGATGAATAAGATATAAATTCTTTCATGACGTATACTTGCCAAGCTTATGCACATGACGAAGATGTAAGGATGTTATGAAAATTCTTTCCAATTTGCGAATACTGTGTGAAATCATTCCATTTTTTCCTTGAATTGGCACACAATTCAACCATATAGGGTGTTCCATTTTAAACCAGTCCTCTGTATTTTTGTTATCCCATAGTGATCGTTGAAATTCGAGGAAAAACAATAGAATGATTTTGTTTGGGAGACGTTTTTCGACATATACTTAAAGCTTTAAGGAGCAACCCTGTGAAACGTGGCAGCTCAATACCTCAAAATTGAAAAGGGTTGAACGATACTTCATCAGAAAGATGTTCGCAGCCTCTTGATGAGGTAGTCCTTGAATAAGACTCTCGTTGGTACAAGTTATTCTTACTTTTCTGATGAGATAAATAAGTGCCATCAAAAACCAAAACAAGTTCATCTACAAGGTTGAAAAGTATTTTACATAAATGGACGTATGACTGACAATTAGATCATCTCGATCAACTATTGATGACTATTGACACCAAAATAATTCGGTAATACATCTCTTTCGAACGAATTCATAGCTGATTCGCAGAAGTCTGATATTTTTATTTCATTGTCAATTTCGAAAACTGATGCAATAAAATTATTTGACGCCTCAGTACGTAATTTAAAAAAGCAAACGACCAAAGCTTGCACGACATTTCTCGAATTTGATGATCTCATCGAAACCAGTAGCTGCTTCAAAACTTCTAACTGAGCACTTGTAAAACTGGTGAAAGGGAATGATTTTATATTACTGAGCTCTGACGTAGTTTTATCTAAGAATGTTAATTTTGTTGAGTCTGTTAATTTTGTAAAAAATAAACATATTTCTTTAGCAGTTAAGACACTTGTATTACTGTATGCTTGTATCATCCTTGAGTCATACTCAAAAAAGCGTTTTTTAATTAAATGCTCTGAGCAAACTCGATTACCTTCTGGTATAGAAATTTTCAATTCGTTGAAGCATTGCAACCTAGCAGTCATTGGTGCACTAGTCAAGATGTTTATATTTTTGCAAAGACAGCACAAAGAACTTTGTGATGAAGAAGTTGGTGCTTTCATACTCGATTGAGAAGTGAAAGGTTCACTAAGAGGCTGACTACCAGTCAGCAGAAAACATTTCTTTTATTTTCAAAGCCATCAATTTTGATTTTAAAACATCATTATTATGAATTTTGCAGTATACCAGAGCTAATCAATTAAACTGTATATTTTGGGGTTATATGTCAAAAAGTGAGGACAAACGGTTTGTTGATTCTCAGGTTGATAAATGTTCGTTTTAAAACTTTATTTTCACTTGTAAATGAGTTCTTCATTGTGTTAAGGTGAATTTAAAATTATTATTTCATCTGAGTTTGAGGTTCTGTACCAAAATCGAAAACGATAGAAAAACTGGCTTTTGCGTTTTTTCGAGTATGACGCACCATGAAAATCTCCATTCTGGTGGCGGAATTCGAAAGAACGAAAAAAAAAGACACAAAATAGCACTTATCAAAAGTTAGCCAAAAATTTCGAACAAACAGTTGAAATTTTCAATTATTTTTCCTAGGCGCATATTTGATCGGAAAAATTCAAAAAAAAGGATGGTTGTTTATAACCAAAAGATGAACCTTCTACTGAAACTGCGCCTGTAAAGAAATAATTACGAAAAAAGAGAACATAACCTATAATATCGACTGTAGAGCGCCTAGACAACTGAAATTTTTTTTAGGCATCTTTTTACATCCTTTATCGAATGTGATACCTGCTGTAACGGTTCGTTCATAGGCAATTTTGACCGTCTTATCCCGCTATAGCCTTTAAGCGGTTTCTCATTTGAGATGGAACATGATTCTTGATCTACGTAGAGGCAGATGTTGATATTGGACCGAAATTCAGTACAGAGATCATTCCTTATTGAATTTCTTGATATTCTTATAATATTATGAAGGAGAGAACAGGTTGAGTATTAATGATATAAATCGAGAAGTTTGAATGGTAGAATGAGGGTCAACATAGACTGAAGTTGTACGAATTATGGGCACTATTTACAGCGTTATTTCATATTTGATGATGGATTTGATATGAAGAAACAATGAGTCTAAAGAAACGACATGGTGGTAGACATCAAGTTACAACAGTTTCACAATACCGCCTACTTAAACACATCACCCGTCGGAATTCCACATAACGTGCAACGAATTGCATAGTTTGCTTGATCAAATGCATAACTCGAATTCAAGAATAACTGTAGACGGTAGGTTGCTTCAAATTTTTTCCACTCCACAAGATCCCGCAGGTGTCAACCCCTAAGAAGACAGTTCCGTTAGAATGTGCTAAATAATGTGGAATGGGTACCTGGAGCTTGGTCCAACGTTGTATACACAAATGAAACTGTCGAGGCAACCTCGTAATGGCTTAGGGAAGTGCAGGAAAATGAGTTACACAGGTGGTACTGTGATGGTTCACGTTGGTATTTCTTCTGTCAATCGCCTAACTGATTTCATTTTGGTTAACAATTTTCTGAATGCAAACTTTTGCATTAATGATATTCTTCAATCGTTTGCGCTATAATGTGAGATAGCATACAGAGGAAGCTTTCTATTCTTGATAATATATCTCCGTATACAGCAGCTAAAAAGATGGATTTATCTAATCTGCATGGCACCCATATTCAAAATTGACCTACTCAGTTGCTTTTTGAATCCGATAGAGCATGCTTGTATTGCATTGTCAAGGGGGCTTTATGAAACTAATATGATTTTCAATAGACTGTGAAGTGTATAGTTGTAACGAATCCGCGAGTAGATCATATTCTTCATCAAGGTCACCGTAGAATATACCTCATACAATTTATTTTTTGTTTCAATGTTACTTCAAGCGGAGAATGATAGAATTCGATTTTCTAATTGATTTTTTTATACAATGACTTATCGTATTCAGTAATTCTTTTCACCATTTTCTGCGATATCTGTATATGTGGAAAGAGCTCTTAATAGTGAAATATTTTCAGAACTGTAATTTAAACATGTTTTTGGATTTCATAGGAGTTGGAAGTTCAAAACATATCGTCCGTTAACAATAGCCAACTTTTGAAACATTGATTAAAATATATTACTTTCACAGATCTTCTTTATTTGAAAGTAATAATGTACTTTGCTCAAATATAAGAAATCTTCACCTAAACCTTCAAAAATTCATTTTAGAGATTCTGTTTACTCAAGAGACTATAAGCTCATGATGTGAGGGTCATTCAGAGCTGGTCCTACATTCAAAGTGAAATCGAGATAATTTTCTCTATTCATTTCTTCAAATGAAAGAAAGAATTACATAAGAAAATGTCAAGAGTATACTGATTACTATCAAATTTTATTTGAGAATATATTAATTTGCTTGTTGGTCTTCTTAGTTATTATATAGTTATATTTATCTGTTTGTTATTTACCTATGCATTACCATATATATTAATTCATATTAAATTTGTTCAATTGTAAGTCTTCAATATATTATGTGTCTTGAAAGTTAACTTTGGGCGGCAACAGAGAAACCCACGACCTCATGATAATGGTAGAAGCAGATTGGCTCTGTGAAATGGACTGGAGTTCTTCTCGAAATGTAGCTCAGTTGTGCGTAGAGGCGATAGCGGCAGCAGATGCGTATTCCTTCAATTAAGTGAGCTGAACCTCACGTAATGCTACCTGAAACCTAAAAAGAGAGATTATTGCTAAGATTGACGAGATCTTGGCGGAAGTTGATAGATACGGCTTGAGTTGTTTGAAAGAACTGAACACAAAGTCGTGCCTGTTCGGAACACCGATAGCTGGCAGAAGAGGCCCGCATATAGAGGGATGGATTTCTCATCGAGGTTGGAGGGTCTTAAATGATGGGTGTCCTTTTTTTTGTAAGTGACAAAAAATATCTCACATAGACACCAGACTCTGCCCACCCAGAGGGAAATTCAGCATGGAGCATAGGAGGTAGTAGACAGTAACCCTATAACCCTAGATGGAGTAATCTCTCCATGATCTAGTATATATGGCGTCCAAAAAGAGATCTGAAAAAGGCTATTTGTTATTGAAAAGAGCTGACCATAATGCCCGGGGGCAGTGGTATCAGATAGCCACGAAACACCTAAAAAAAGGCATTGGCCCTAATCAGAGACCGGTGGATCCAATTAGAGTCATTGTACAGCTTTGTTTCAATCACGGCCTGGTTTGGATAAAAAAAACCAAAGTGTCAGTAGTTCTCATACTGTTTCGGATCCAATAACCGCAGGAGAATATGAAAGGCCTTAGACAAGGTGGGAGAAATAGTAGGCTCAAGGGTCCGATAGAGTCCTGGTGGAAGCCCTGTAATAGCTTGGTGAAAAGGACCTAGATTGGCTGAGAAATATGTTTCAGAAGTAAGCATATAAGGAGCTCATTCCTAAGGTCAAGGAAAGCCAGAGAATCCGTCAGTCTATAAATCCATATGACTCATGAGAACAATTGGAAAGTTAATACGAAATGTTTATACTGAATCAACTGTTCAAAAGAATACGACAAATTAAGATGCTGCCGGATATTCAGAATGGCTTCAAGGAGAGTAGGTCAACACTGACAACGGTAGAGGATATTATTGCCTTACCGAGGAGTGTCGAAACCTGATTCGTTATAATCATTCTTATAGACGTAAGGAATGTCCTTAATATGGCAAGGTATCATATTAGTCAATATGGAGTAGCAGGAGACGAAGGATTTATATCAGGAAAATCGATCAGGTGAACTTGTAAGGTAGAGAACTTGAGATCAGAAGAATAACCCAAATATGTTTGGGTTATTATGTATAATGAGGGCTTACTACTACAGCAACCCATGGTATAGTTAGTGGCGTACACTGACAACCTGTCGCCTGTGGTGGGCGCCAAAAACCGCGATATTCCATAGCAAGGTTGACCCGCTCTGCACATACGTGGGAGTATTGTGACGGCGATGGTACTATAAGTGTGTGAATATGAACGGAGTTGGTCTACTGAGGGGGCCAAGAACCTGGAGAGAAGTCAATATACGCTTATGGGGAAAATAGTACGCTGTTAAAATGGATGTTGACTACTTGGGAATGGTACTGGAGAAGGGCCTCATAAGGTAGAGCAAGTGGCCAAAAATATGAAAAACAAGATATCATTTTTGACGAATCTTCTGCTTAATGCTTGGGGTCAAACAAATCTGGTTAGACAGCTGATGTGTTCTGTTGCTCATATCGTGAGACCTTATGGAAAAATGCTGTGGACAAAGGCACAAGAAAGAACTGATTGCTGCCGGGACGCTCATTCGTTTGCAGGTGTACTACATACACAGAACAGTATCCACAGAATCAGTGTAGATAATATCGGTTATACCACCTTTTTTGCGGACTACAACAGTGAAGTGGAGCACCTGCCTAGGATAAGAAAGCTAATATTTATGAGAACACTGAATAAATGACGGGATAAGTCAGGAAGTTGACAGCGAATGGATTCGCGATCTGCTCTCTAATTTAATTAACTGGGTGCAGTATTAATACAATTGCACCAATAACTGGCTTACCTTGATGCTCACAAACATTAGTTCATTATTTGGGAAGTAAACTTAAAAAATAAAAAGAAAAACAGCAGAAAACCCAGACGACCAAATCGTTTTCAGGGATTACAATCAATACGCAGGGAATCAGGGTTGAGCTAACTGTACCATTTATTATTATCATAGCATTCAATTCAAAATAAGTTCCCATAAACACTTTCGTACTCATCTGTAGAAAATACTAGAGAAAGAAAAGCAGTTCCGATAGTATAAACATCGGTACCTCAAGTCTTCTGCATGAAAAAATACTCTCAAAGTCCTTCTAATAAATATTCAGATAAAAATCATATATCTTTTCGAGAATTAAGAGCATATACTACCATCCCAGTACTACTAGTTCAGAATTCCTAGATCTGCAGTCGAAACTTGTTCAATGGCTTCGAAGTTATAGTGAGAACAGATCTCATTGGAAGATTATTGAAGGTGCAAAAACGACTACTTTTCTCTGCAACACGAAAACGAAGCCAACTGTCAGTCAATATATTCTCGGACAGCTTAACAGTTCCACACAACCAAATTTATGTGGAATCACTCGGTATTTCACATTATTGATTGTTTCAACCATGGATCTTTGACTACTTGTGAAGAAAGAATTTTTTTTGTAGGAACTGGAAATGTTGAATTTACACCACACGTTCGGGATATTGTACTCAGTCGTTACTGATATTTGAAACTGTGAATCTCAGAATTTAAAAAAGCCTACACTCATAATTGAAAATACGTTACGTTGGATTGTCTGATGTGCTTAGATGTTGAATAATTGCTCTCACAAAGGGGGTATCACAGGGCGTGATTCCAAAAACCTACGCCTGATACGTGGAGGTAACATCTCTGCAAAATAGGCCAAGAAGAAGTCGTAGGTTAGATCACTTCTGAAGAGCAAGACCGCTTTTTTGTGCCGAATTGCAAGAAGAGATCCTAGTGCGTCGCACCCCATACTCCAAAGGAAATTTCTGAAAGCAACAGGCATGAGTGTATCAGTCGAAATGATACGTCAAACACTTCGTTCAAAGGTTTTATACAGCAAAAGGCCTTCATGAGTTCCAGAGCTAGCCAGACACAAAAAAATAAACAGACTTAATTGGTGTATCGAGCACCAAAACGGGAATATTGAGGAATGGCGAAATGTTCTTTTTCCGGATGAGGCCAGAGTTGGTGTTCGATCAGATGAACATCGGATTCGGGTTTTGAGGGGTCGTGGAAGACAAGCTAGACTCCGAGAAGCAAGACAAATTCCGAAATGCCATGGGGGCAGTGTGATGTTTCGGGGTGACGTTACGCTGGGAGGCAGAATAGATTTGGTTTCGTTTTCTGCGAGTGTAACGGCTAGAAATTACGTGGACCTATTTCTGGAGTCCATAATGAGATTTGCGGTGAGGACTTCATTTTTATGCATGATAATGCTCCTCCGCATACCAGCAACCTTACGCGACATCTTAAATCAGAGGAAATCGCTATTTTGGACTGGTCAGCTTGCTCTCCAGACCTAAATCCTATTGAATATTTATGAGGTAATCTCAAAAAAAAAATTAGATCGCGCCAGAATAATCAAAGAACCCCAAATCAGCTCATCCAAGCCGCCACAGAAGAGTGGCAGAATATCACCCTAGAGGATGTCGAAAACCTAATCCAAAGCATCTATAGACGGATTCAGGCTTTCATCAGGGCAAGCGAGAGGAAGTAATACAAGCTACTGAGTTCGACAAAAAACACCTACTCCGTGAGAAAACAATTTTCAGTTTTTTTTCCTACATGCGGAAAGAGTCTCTCATTTTCTTTTATTTTTTCTATCTTCTATTTGATTGAGGAGGTCGTTACTTGATGAAAATCGATATACATATTTTTTCAATGAAATAAGACTATGGTATTTAGATTTTCACTATATTAACACAACTATGACCGGTTTCATCACACTGTGGCTTCATTAGATAGATATCTATTTTATGAAGCCACAGCCTGGGAAAACCGGTCATAGTTATGTGAATATAGTGGAAATGTAAATACCATAGTTTTGTTTCATTGAAAATGAACCTCAATTTATTTATTTTTCAATTGAAATATCTCAAAAGAATCAATTCTAACAATTCTTCGAAATTCCCATAATTCCTGAGGTACTATTCAAAATATCGGGTAATTCCATATAAATTTCGTTGTCTTCATTACACTGAACAACCTCATACAATTGTTGGTAGACTCTATATCCACACAATATAGCATGTTCTGTAGAGAAATCGAAGAATGTGACTTCTTTTCTTGAATTTCTCTGAAATCCCGAGCCAATGAATAATGGTACACTCAGGATTTGTATTTTTCCTGAAATCGCCGTGCGAATGAGACGTAGCCTTAACAATAAACGGTTCTGATTTTGGATATGGAAACTTCTCTAGTATTTTTAATGAAACTGAAACATAAGTTATAGGAAGATAGCTAATAGGATTTTCTGAATTCTCATCCGGTTTTTAGTAGTATAAATAAGGGAATTAGAGTGTCATGATACTTTTCCATTGGAAATTTTGTTTTCTTTACGAATCTTTTTGGATAATTTCTAGATTATGAACAGTTTCTGAATCACTCGCGATAAGCTGAATACTTCTGTCTTCGCCTTAATTTACTATTAATTTTCTTTCCAACAGCAGAAGCAACATTTGAATTCATGTTTCGGCACGTCATTCCGTACCCAACAAACTCTCAAGAGTTTTATCAAATTAAAATTCGCTTTATTCAAATTCATCGAAATTTGTATATAAATCTGTTGAGTGATGTAATTTATAACTCTAAAATTGGGTAGGTTCATCATATTTAAACAAGATTCGAATAGAACTTTGTCAGGTTATAGTAGTGTTGGGACTGACTTGTCTCGCAAAGTTTCAAAACGAGTTCGTGGTGTTTTTTTATTGAAAAGAATTGATGCCTTAGGAAACGAAGGATTCATTACGTAATATACGTACAGAAAAAACCAAAGCTTATGATATCGAGTTTGAATATTAAAGTGTACAAAAGGCCGTGCTCGTCCATTCGAATCGAATACAAACGAGGTCAGCAAGAAATGGCGAACGAAACCAATGATTATGTGCCCCTTAAATGAAAGTTAAAATAGTAACTTCTAAACTCGCCTGTGGTCGTGGAATAAACTCCATTTTATTCATGAATATAACGGACTATGATGTGATGTGAAACAAAATCATGCGCAGAAGTGTTGTCTTCGAAACAGCTGCTTTTGGATATCGATTCTCTCTTCCTACGTACAAAGTTACGCGAGCTTTTTGGCTAACAAAGACGGATTAAGAGAAGCGGTTGCCTCAAGTCGTCCTTCGAGAGGATCTACGGAAAGAAAATTTCATATTCCCGGTATTTCAGATCGGCTTTCAGCAAGAGAAAAATTTTAAGAGATTCATTATATTGACATCAGAATTAAATTAGCAAAAGACAAGAAATACAGGATGTATCCAACAAATTGCACAATTTTTGCAGCCGGTAAAAAGAAAACATGTGAAATTTAATAACCTCATCTCCCAAATAGTGCTGAACAAAAATTTATAGAGTGTCTCTTAAAAAACTACATCCATTGATATAAGGAAATTTTCATTTATACATGGAAAAATTTTGAAAATTTGTGAGTTTTTTCGAATGACACGCTGTATATTTAACTCAATATCTCGATTCTACATTGAATTTTCAATATATAAAGAAATCTGTGTTTTAAATATTTCATTATTGTTTATAGACGAGAACTGTGCTAACAAAAAAAAAAGAAAGAATGGGTTTCGAGTCTTTCGTAGCCTAAAAGGAACTCTTGATGAATTACTTGTTCCGTGTTTCTATCTGTCTATAAAGATCCTTTCATCAGAAAAACGTCAAGTTTTGTTGGTATACTTTGTCGAATAGACTTCTTTAAGAACGCGTTATGTTATCGATTTGGATCAAAACCAAATACTTATAACAACCAGAAAAAATAGTTGTTCGACTTTGTTCTTATAGTTAAGACACAAAAATCGCTGTTTGTTCGACCAATTCACACAGAAAGCGGTTGTTGTGTTTTGTGACTCAAGTTTAACAATGAAACATATGTTCACGCGAACTTTTTGTCTACAATGATGGGTACTATAAACGATGTTATTTAGTGTTATTGGAATTTTTGAAGGAATAAACAATTTTTTCTTCAAACTAGATTGAACTTCTGTCACTAACATATTAGATAGATCTTCAAAGATGATAAAAATTCCCAAATCAGATGATTGCTCAAAACGCTTCATAAGAAATACAGACGAAGTGCGTTATTTCTTGAACGCCTCGCCGGCACTAACATGAAGCGAAGTGTGCATCATCTTCGCCTTGCAGAAAGAGAGCCCAAAGCTTGTAAATTCTTTTTCCGCATATATATCCGGTATATTAATCATAAACATCTATATGTACTCATTGGACGCTTCCTAATCTACGAGTTCTTGCCTTATGCCTCCTATGAAAATGAATTTAACTACGTCCTCCTATCTACATGGTACGGATTGGACGAATTGGCCTGTGAATAATAACTATGCAACTACATAGCTCGAAAAATCCACCTTTCCGGTGCGAACTGATGAGTCACTCATCTGTGAGTACGAGAAGTGCCGATAGTTTGCTGCAGGAGAGTCGGTATTCCGAGATAAAACCTATAAACTGATTTGTTCGATGCTAATATATGAACGCTCACCTTCATGCATACGTTGCATTGCCGCCGTTCGCCTTCCGTGGTTGCTAGCGAGCGGAGCCGCGAGTTTTAGCTAGTTAATTATAAAGATTAGGAGGGACTGAGAAATATTATTTAAGTTTGTTTGCCAGAATTTCTTTTTACCTTCAACTGTCCTAGAAATTTTGAAAAAGAGAACACAATATGTTTAATAATATTCTTATTCTGTTGTACATTTTCGTTCTTCTTCTTTTCATGTATTGAAAATCGTTCGTCACGATTTAAAATCTTACATTTGTTGGCATCAGGTTATCAAGAATCGAAATTGTTTAATACAGGTGTCCCCCAAATTCTATGATGAGACGTGACTCCTGAAGCAATTTCAAGACAGATTAGTGTGAACAGCACCGTCCTTATCATTTTCAATTCGGTGATATTCGGGTTCAAAAATTTTATCCTTAGAAATCAGAATTTTCAGCATAAGAAAGCGATTCCGTGGTATTACCATAGATGTAATGGAAAACATATCTTGTTATACAGAATGTGACTTTCGTAACTATGGATGAATGACCATCTGAAATGTTGAGTTACTTTCAATAGATAAATGTCAGAATATCATTTTCAATAGATATTTG
Organism: Cryptolaemus montrouzieri; assembly: GCA_013387265.2. Classification (NCBI taxonomy): domain Eukaryota; kingdom Metazoa; phylum Arthropoda; class Insecta; order Coleoptera; family Coccinellidae; genus Cryptolaemus; species Cryptolaemus montrouzieri. Next base: position 44,939,259 of record JABFTP020000185.1, on the reverse strand, counting down.
TTAAGCTGAAATAATGAATTACAGCAATTAAAGTAGTTCATTCAGTAATGAAGGGTTTGCAGATATGATCTATAGGGTGCGCCAGAGAAAACCGGACAATTTTTTTCTGTTATAACTTTCACAATTTTAGAGCCAGATTATTCGCGGTTGCTTCACTGAAAAGTCAAAGGCTAAGGTTTTTCTGAAATTTCACTTCTGGTGAAATCCAATATGGCTGAATAATTCGAGAATGAGCAATATTTGAAGAGGGCTGGAAACTTTTCCACTGAAAAATTCGATAACTCAATCTTTTCTGAAGAATTTGACATATTGATTCTGAAAATATTCCGAAAATTTGTGAAAAAGTAGCCCGAAGAATTTTTTCATTCTGATTTTCAGCTGAAATCGATATATTTTATCACCTCATGGCGTTGGTACTCCTGAAGTTGTTGTGTTCTTCATGGATGTTCCAAAATACAAAGAACCATATTTCACAGAAACCTACCTAAAATTTTATTTCCGTTCGAATTCAAAATGGCCGAACTCCTCGAATATCAACTCGCGGTCGTAATGAATAAACTGTGTTTAACCTAACCTAACCTAGTAATAGAATATCCTATTCGTGCTTAGAATAACATAAACTGTCGTATAATATGCCATTCGAAACTCATTCACTATACAAATTTTCTCATTGCGGAATATTCAGAGGGCTGAGGGTAAATTTCGATGTTCAAAATTGACAACAGAAAGTATCATTTTCGAGCAATTCTGCGAGAGTATTCAATTCTGAAAGTTATCCATACCTATTTATAACGATTGAAACAGCCTATATATTGGAATCAAGTGATCTCAGACCCCTACTATGAATTATCAAAATACACACAAAAATAAATACTTCACCATGAAAATGGAACGAATGGGTCGATAAGCAAAGAAAAATTTTCTTCAGCCCAACATTTCAAGCAAATTGTAAGAGTTGACCTGTCCGAGCATTTTTCACTGAGCCCGTAATGAAACAGAAATCTAACCTGACCTAACCTAGTAACAGAATATGCTATTCGTGCTTAGAATAACATAAACTGTCGTACAATATGCCATTCGAAACACATTCACTATACAGATTTTCTCATTGCGGAAGATACAGAGGGCTAAGGGTTAATTTCGATGTTCAAAATTGACTATACAAAGTATCATTTCCGAGCAATACTGCGATAGTATCAAATTACGAGTGTATTCCATTCCTATTTATAACGACTGAAAGAGCCTGTATATCGGAATCAAGTCATCTCAGACCCCTACTATGGGGTATCAAAACACACACAAAAATAAGCTCTTCACCATGAAAATGTAACAAATGGCTCGATAAGGCCAAAAAGCAAAGAAAAATTCTCTTGAGCCCAACATTTCGATCAAATTATGAAAATTGACCTGCCCGAGCATTTTTCAGTAAGTCCGTATTGAAGAAAATTGTGAATTATATGCGTTACTTTACTTTCGCACGGTATTGAAAAAAATCGTCTGATCAGATTACAATGCAACTTTTAATGTCAAAAATCAATTACTTTGGGTAACTTATTTCTATCTAACCTAATCTAACCTAGTAACAGAATATGCTATTCGTGCTTAGAATAACATAAACTGTCGTACAATATGCCATTCGAAACACATTCACTATACAGATTTTCTCATTGCGGAATATACAGAGGGCTAAGGGTTAATTTCGATATTCAAAATTGACACCACAAAGTATCATTTCCGAGCATTACTGCGATAGTATCGAATTACGAGTGTTATCCATTCCTATTTATAACGATTGAAAGAGCCTGTATATCGGAATCAAGTCATCTCAGACCTCTTCCATGAGGTATCAAAACACACACAAAAATAAGTACTTCACTAGATTCAACCTTTACAATCATTTTGAGGGGTCGAACTCGAATATTGACTCAGAATTGTGCCAATTGTCGTCAATAATGTTTTTCTTCTTCCCCATCATATACACCTCCCGATATGAAACATAGACTGCATGCATTAACTTCATGATAAACAAAAAATAATGAAATTTCATCGAGTTTTGGACGACATCTGGTTCGAACTCGAATTTTATCTTGATGTTGCTTGTTATTGACGTTTGAAATTGTTAACAAAGGTTTTAATGAATGAGGTTAAGCGTTTCATTGGATATTTATTTGTGCGTGGCTATACTGCTAGGCCAATATTATGCAAATTTCCAGCCTCTAATTACGAAAAAGGTAATCTATGATCTTGAGGAAAAATTTCTGACAACAAGGTCATTAGGACGAAGATCAGAATGTTAGACAACTGTTAGAACATCTGCGAGAATAATGATACGACATGATTTTGTTTGACAAATTACATGAGTATCAACATTCAACAAAAAGAATCAAGTACTCAAAATGGAATATGACCTCCATTGGCATCTATTACCATCTGCACCCCTGTTCTTTAGCTAAATATGGATCTTGAAATTACTTCTTGATCGAGATTGCTCCAACATTCTTGGAGTTTTTGCCTCAGCTCCTCACAATTATTGAAAATAATACCATTTTTACAAACCATTTCTTCCAAATCACCCCACAGATAATAGTCGCATGGATTAAGATCGGGACTATTTGGGGGCTATTGTTCTGGTTCGATGATATCGTCTACGCGTCTTAGATAATCCATAGTATAGTGACTGGTATGAGATCTCGTTCCATCCTAAAATCAATTGAAATAGATTTCATTTAAAAACATATAATTTGGACACCCTGTACACTGATGGCCAGTTAAGAGAAAGTAGCGTTTTTTTGTGATATAGTACAGGTTGTTTATTTCTTTGACGAACAATGTAAGAAGAATATGGAAAAAATTGTAGAATTCCAAAGAAGATTCGAACCAATAAAAATCATCCAAAAATCTACTCAATTTCTAAACCGTTCATTCTCAGCTGGTGGCAACTGTACTTATTCATGTCATACAAAAAACAGAAATCATTCACCTGAATGAAAGTTAACGGAGGAGTTGACGCCTCAATAGTTGATAACATATGATCGAGGATTGTGACAATAATTTTCCAAATCTAATCTTATGCCTTGTTCTATAAAAATGGTATTTGATTTAAAATCCTCGAAATACCGGCAGACCATTATATGCATGGAAAATTTTCGTATTTCCCTCGGCAAACGAAATAAAGGCACATTCCTCTTGATTTCATTCGTTGAAACAGAAATTCTGTCATTCTGGCTGTTATTTGGTGGTGGGACAATGAGAATTTTTTCTTTAATGAACTTGATATTTTCAATTTGTCTACGTGTTCTAAATCTATTTAATAAATTTCTGCATCGCTCGAATCTGCGTTCTTTGACAGCTAATGCAGAAATTCGCTTAATGTTATCCTGAAATTGTCAATTGAGTTTGTAATACGAAAAATTTAGAGTTGATACTTGAAACAGATTATAAAAAGGCGAATACCTGTGTTCTAACATTTCTAGCTGCACCAGTACCTGGTCTTCTTCCTAATGACCCTGTTGTCCGAAATTTTTCCTTAGAATTATAGATTATACTTCTTTTGTAATTAGGGGCTAGAAATTGGCGTAATATTTGCCTAGCAGTATAGCCACGCACAAATAAATATTGAATGAAACGCTTATCTCCATTTGTTAAAACCATTGTTAACAATTTCAAATGTCAAGAACAAGCAACATAAAAATAAAATTCGAGTTCAAAACAGATGTTGACTAAAACTTGATGACATTTCATTATTTTTTCTTTATCATAGAGTTGATGCATGTAATATGCATAGTGCATATTATCGAGTCCGCCTCCTCAAAATGATGGGAAAGGTCCAATCTACTGATTGCATTACGCAGTTGGAGAAATTGTTAATATATATATATATATATATATATATATATATATATATATATATATATATATATATATATATATATATATATATATATATATATATATATATATATATATATATATATATATATATATATATATATATATATATATATATATATATATATATATATAGAATTACACGGAAAGCACCTAAAGAATTGAAAAATGATTATATTGATGAAATTGCATCGAATAAATGGTTAGTATCTGGAGAATTGTTTGCTGAAACAGAAGGCTTGGCAATTGCGATCCAGGACCAGGTTGTTTTCACAAGGAATTATAGAAAACATATCATCAAACAAAATATAGATGATTCTTGCCGTAGATGTTTCTGTTCTTCAGAAACAGTTTTTCATATATTATCATCTTGCTCAGTCCTTGCTTCAACAGATTATTTAGAAAGACATAATGCCGTCGCTAATATTATTCACTTCAATCTAGGAATTAAACATGACCTAATTCCCAAAAAGAAAAAATTTCAAAAATATGAACCTTAGATTATTTGTGAAAATGACAAATATAAACTTTATTTTGATAAAACAATTTTGTGCAACAGAGCTGTAAAACACAATAGACCAGATATCGTTCTTAATGATAAACAGAATCAAATAACATATATAATTGATATTGCTATACCCGACACACATAATATACAAAATAAATACAATGAAAAAATTTCTAAATATATGATGCTTGGCGACGAGATTAAAAAATGTGGAAAATGAAGAAAATATTTATTCTACCGATTATTATTTCTACAACAGGCGTTATTCCTAGAAATCTTCACAAAAGTATTGAGATTTTGGGTCTGAAGAAAATTTGTTTGAACAGTTACAAAAGATAACAGTCATCAAATCTTGTAATATTCTTCGTAGGTTTCTTTCCGAAAATAATAATGAGGTAGAGTCATAGGTTTTCTTTAGTTTATACTGCTCAGAATCTCGTTTCATATTTTATTTATTTGTTTATATAAATGTAATATAATTAACTGACAATTTTGTCATATTTATATTCAGAGCAGTATTCTATTCGATCGTTCACCACTTCACACAAAGGAAACTATTAATGAGTAACATTCAGTGTTACTTGACTAAGGTCCGTACACTGGATTTTTCGGGGAGAAAGCCTCTGACACTACTCGTTGGTACATTGATATCATTGTCTGATGATGCTATAGTATGTATATATTCTGGTAGATTGATATATTCTCATAACATTTAGCGTTATCCTAATATATAATTACTCCAGGATATGTTTTGATTATAATCATTGCCTGGCAATGGTATTAATTACCGGGTGGTGGATTTATATTTTTCATGAAATCAGTTTGATTGCATGAACAGATATATGGGCAACTCGTCGGGGTAAAACCCCTATATATATATATATATATATATATATATATATATATATATATATATATATATATATATATATATATATATATATATATATATATATATATGATTCTTTAAGTGCTCGTTGGTTTTGTCTTTGCCTTAATCCATTATCTCATGAATTAAATGCTACTAGTTTCGGCTTCAAAATAAAGAGTCTATGAACTGAATTCAAATTAAGTCACTTAATTTATTTAGATGATATTAAATTATATGCCGGAACCAGATCACATTTAAAAAGTCTACTCGAGATTACTTTCAACTATTCCAATGATATTCATATGAAATTTGGGCTTCAAAATGTAAAAATCTTTCTATTGAAAAAGGAAAGATCACCTCTGATTATATAAAGATTTCCAATATCGAAATCAAGGAGATACATATAAATATCTTGGATTTTGTCAAGAGAAGACAATTAACCATAGCAGCACTAAAGAAAATATTAGAAGTTCATATTACAAAAGACTTAGAATTATCATCAAGAGTCATTTAACTAGTAAAAACCTTTTCAGAGCTATCAACTCCTATGCAGTTCCTATTCTTACATCTTCTTTTGGAATTATTAAATGGTCTAAAACTGATCTGAATGAATTACAATGTCAAACGAGGAAAATGCTCTGTAAATATCATAAGCACCACCCAAAGTCAGCTGTTCAGAGAGTTACACTACCTAGACATCTTGGAGGTCGTGGATTAACTGATTTGAATAATCTTCATACTAAACAGATTTTTCATCTACGTTCCCATTTTCATGATAAACAGAGAACGTCTAAATTACATGATATTGTTGTTGCTTCAGATTATAATCTTACACCTCTGAACTTGACAATGCAAAAGGTAGATTTTGATATATTTGATGATAATTCTAAAAGAGAAAGTTGGATACAGAAGGAATTACACGGAAAGCACCCTAAAGAATTGAAAAATGATTATATTGATTAAATCGCATCGAATAAATGGTTAGTATCTGGAGAATTGTTTGCTGAAACAGTAGGCTTGGCAATTGCGATCCAGGATCAGGTTGTTTTCACGAGGAATTATAGAAAACACATCATCAAACAAAATATAGATGATTCTTGCCGTAGATGTTTCTGTTCTTCAGAAACAGTTTTTCATATATTATCATCTTGCTCAGTCCTTGCTTCAACAGATTATTTAGAAAGACATAATGCCGTCGCTAATATTATTCATTTTAATCTAGGAATTAAACATGACCTAATTCCCAAAAGAAAAAAATTTCACAAATATGAACCTGAGATTATTTGTGAAAATGACAAATATAAACTTTATTTTGATAAAACAATTCTTTGCAACAGAGCTGTAGAACACAATAGACCAGATATCATTCTCAATGATAAACAAAATCAAATAACATATATAATTGATATTGCTATACCCGACACACATAATATACAAAATAAATACAATGAAAAAATTTCTAAATATATGATGCTTGGCGACGAGCTTAAAAAATGTGGAAAATGAAGAAAATATTTATTCTACCGATTATTATTTCCACAACAGGTGTTATTCCTAGAAATCTTCACAAAAGTATTGAGATTTTGGGTCTGAAGAAAAATTTGTTTGAACAGTTACAAAAGATAACAGTCATCAAATCCTGTAATATTCTTCGTAGGTTTCTTTCCGAAAATAATAATGAGGTAGAGTCATAGGTTTTCTCTTCAGTTTATACTGCTCAGAATCTCATTTCATATTTTATTTATTTGTTTATATAAATGTAATATAATTAACTGACAATTTTGTCATATTTATATTCAGAGTAGTATTCTATTCGATCGTTCACCACTTCACACAAAGGAAACTATTAATGAGTAACATTCAGTATTACTTGACTAAGGTCCGTACACTGAATTTTTCTGGGTAGAAAGCCTCTGACACTATTCGTTGGTTCATTGATATCATTGTCTGATGATGGTATAGTATGTATATATTTTGGTAGATTGATATATTCTCATAACATTTAGCGTTATCCTAATATATAATTACTCCAGGATATGTTTTGATTATAATCATTGCCTGGCAATGGTATTAATTACCGGGTGGTGGATTTATATTTTTCATGAAATCAGTTTGATTGCATGAACAGATATATGGGCAACTCGTCGTAAAACCCTATATATATATATATATATATATATATATATATATATATATATATATATATATATATATATATATATATATATATATATATATATATATATATATATATATATATATATATATATATATATATATATATATATATATATATATATATATATATATATATATATATATATATATATATATATATATATATATATATATATATATATATATATATTTTAAGAACATCCATGAAAAACACATCATTTTCAGGAGTGCTAACGTCATGAGGTGGAAAGAATATTTCGCTTTCAGCTGAAAATCGGAATGAAAACAATTCTTCACGCTATTTTTTACCCATTCTTGAAAAAATTTTAAGATCAGTATGTCAAACTGTTCATAAAAGACTGAATTATCGACTAAACACCCATTCGAATTTCTAAATGAAAAAACCAGCGAGCTTGAAATATTGTTCGTTTTCGAATGAATCAGCCACATTGGATTTCACCGGAAGTGAAATTTCGATTAAATTTCTGAAAAACTTAGTACTTTGGCTTTACAATGAAGCAAGAACGAATGATTTAGCTCTTTATTTGCGAAAAATATAACGGAAAAAAATTGTCCAGTCTTCTCTGGCGCACCATATATATTCATGAATTTTGCGATGGAAACGCAAGAGAAATTGGAATAGCATACCATAACAAATTTTCTTAGAGAAATCCTATTGCTCGTATAGTTCTCATCTCAGTATTTAGAAGATTTAGTGATATGCACGACCTCGTCAAGTCAACATACAAAACCAGAAGAAGCTTATTCAGTGTATAGAGGACGATCTTTCGATAAGTATTCGGCGCATTGCAAATCAGTTTCAAATGACCCGAAGTGTCGAGAAACGTGTTGTTATAAGAAAGGAACTGTACCCTCATCATCGACAGGGGGCACAAGTATTTGAGGCAGGGCATCTACTCAAATTTCGCCATTGGATTCTGCATGCTTAAAATCCAGATTTCATTTCCAACTTTTTATGAATTGATGAATAATGCTTCACTAGAGATGATATAATTAATGTCCATAGTGCTCATTTTAGGATTCTGCAGAATCCAAATGCGGTTAGACAAGGATATTTCCAAAGGAGCTTCAGTATCATCGTTTGTGGTGGCTTTATGATAATAACCCACTTTGCCTTTCATATTTTAAATTACAAATTGAATGTAAATGAAATAGATTTCCCAGAAAACAGTTTTACAATTTGAGTGATAGTGTTTCGCTGAATTTTCATCAGAACATGTTTAATCAACATGACGGAGCACTTCCACATCAAGGAAGAATATTTTCCGAGGAGATGGATTGGCAGTGGAGGACCTATCGCATGGCCACCCGTTAGACATCTACCTATGTATGTATGTATAACTGAAACAAATCGTCTACAGTATAGATATAACAAATATCGAGCACTCACAAGAACGTATAAACAATGCCGCCGAAAGTGTTGGTAATGATAATGTTCATCATTACCAATTCTGCAGTATCTTTTTTGTAGATGTGAGCTATACATTCGAGTTGGGAATGGTTATTTTGAGCAACTCTTGAAATAATGAAGATGATTTCATTTATCTATTCTGTTCATTATTTTCTTCAATGAATTCTCACATTTTAGATACATAATGTCCATTCAAATTAACATTTTGATGTTTTCGATCGAAATAATTTCAATAAATATATGTTATATTATCACAGAAACACTCTTAAATCATCAATGGTATACTCTATCAGTTTGTCTTGCCCTTTCATCACAGAGAACATGAACATAGATCATATCTGAATATTCATTGACGAATTAATGCACTTTCATTCGAAAGATTTAAGGTTTCAAAAATAATTATCTACCGGAAAATACATTCTGATATTAAGTTATCAAAAGTAACTGAACAGTCTCTATGATCATTTTACTATGGTCATGATTCTCACTATTTGAACAACAAAATATGTATTTCATTTCATTTAGAGTAACAGCACAGAAGCCGTATGTGGGGAATTGTGATTTCAGGACCGGTCAGGATCAAATTTTCGAAGCTAAATATCACCAAATTTAAAAGTATTTGGACAATGCTGTTCTCACTAATGTGTCTTACAATTTCCTCACGAACCACCTCTCAGAATTTGTAGTAGAGCTTGGGCGAACACCCTGTAAATCGAGATCAGTTTCAGCTTTGACATTTAATAGAGCGGTATATTTCATTTCAACCATTCTTTTATATAATTTTCAGGGTGGTGATATTTCATTTTTAATGCATTCGAATTCCTAAATTGTTTTGGTTTACCTTTCAATATTTTGGCAGTGCTATATAGGTTAAAGGGTAGGTTAGATAGAATAACCTTGTCAACTCCTCTATGTCGTGTGTGTTCGTAAGTCGAATGAATCAGACTGTGGTATTTTAGACGTGCTGGTCAGCAGACTCATCAGCAGAACGACGGAATGTCAGACCCATTTATTGAAGGAATTTTTTAATGAATATTCAATGATCTATTAGTTTCAGGAATTGACAAACTTTCACATAGATTGATAGCAGTTCATGATGTTATGTTTGGTAACTTATGTTAATTATTTATAATTAATTATAATTATTATAAAGTTATAATTGTGGCATAATGAAAGAGTTAGTGCAGGTAACTGGTGAACCGAGAATTCTGGGAAGCAGACGTCTAAACTAAATGACAAACAAACAGGGAGACCAATACTTCATTCAGTAGTAGAATTGGTAGACTTTAGTCCTTTCTCTTGCTTTTTAAATTGACCTCATGAAACGACCATAAGAGAAGTTCGTGGAATTTTATTGAATGTTCAAAAAATAAAACTACTTGGAAAACTTGATCATGCTATAGACATCAATACAATTAATTTTTTGCGTTTCGAGGCATTTATTTCCAGCTTTCAATTGTTCGTTGTTCCTCCTTTACGTCACCTCTATTTTTACTTGGATATTTCTAATTCTGAACTTTTGAAGCAATAGCCGTCTGAAGAATCAGAAGTATGTCTACATTGGTACTTTTAAAGCAGTTTTATCATTCCAAAACTCAAATCAACAAAGATGCAAAATTACACACTCACACTTAATATACTCTGGCTCCATTTCATGACTCCTTTTACAATCATAAATCAATCAAATTTTGAAATATTTGAAAATTTAGTTTTCAAATATTATATATCTCATAAATATTTTTGTGAAAAAATATAGAATTGTTCAGTAGGAAGAACCAAATCTGATGTATTTCATATTTCATTAATACAAATGTCAAACAGTGAATTGTACCGACAGTTCTTAGTACTGCAAAATTTTGAGTTTTGATTTTGGAATTTGAATCGTGAGAAAATATTAGGAGTTATTGATTTCATTTGTAATACAGATTTTTGTATGTTTTAATTGTAATGATACCAACTGAGATTTATATTTCTAATAAGAAAGTTCATAAGATATTACTGCTAGAGATAAAAAGTCAGTCAAGCATGTTGTTGAACGTGAAAGAGTTCATGAAGGAAGTTTTCTCAGTTTGGAAAAATATTCATAAACCAAAAATTTAACTTAATAATCGTTAATATCCAAATTGTCTACAATATTTTCAAAGCCGTTCAACAGATTCGAATAACTCCGTTCACCAATGAAAATGATTAAAAATGTTATACTAATTTATTCTATAAGAAATTTTTGCTATAGCATCACATAGTCGTCACACTTGTGCGTCTTTTTTGACTAACTGCTAAAGTGCAACTGAACGTTCCTCACATGAAAGTTTTTCAGTCATTCATGATAATTTTTGGAATCAAACAACTTCAATGAAATTTATATACAAATGCTCAGGATATTTAGTAATTTTATATCCGTTAAAAATCAAATAAAGGTAAAACATTAATAGTTTCCTCATTCAAGTTTACACAATTCGCGGGTAAAAAACTTGCTTTTCAGTTAAATAGTCGAGGCTAGATATGCAATTGAAATCATTGTCCTTCATTAATGCATCGGTTCTTTGATTACAATCTACTGGTAACGGCCGAGGCGTCTTCTGCAAAAGCGCAACCCGAAGAATTAAGGTGATATGATCAATGAATCTCATTGTCACTTCATTCCTATGTGGAAGTCTGTATAAGCATAATCCTACGTCGTTTGATGAAACCTTCTTTGTGACGGTCTGTGTTCAATGTTTCGAGCCAACTTGAAATATCTCTTCTGCTCTGTTCGTGAATTAAGCTTGCGACCACACATAGCAGTGGATGATTTTGCGGTGACGCCAAAGCCATTAATTAATTTTTAATTGTTTTTCGATCTCGACGTAACGGATGGTGTGTGATCCCACTCATAAGTTAACATTGGTTGCGGTTCGTCTAGACCACTTATCCGGTGGTGCCACCGCAAAATTATCCGCACCCGAACTGGAAGGTCGCAGATAACAATGTCGAGTATACAGAATAAGAAATTAGTTCATGTCCAGAAAGAACTTGCTTGGTGTTGTTTGAAGTGAATATAGACATAAAGGACCGTTTGAACCTTAGGGAATCAATTGTTTTAGTCTCACATTTTCTCAATATTAATAAATTAGTTTCGATTCATTATGGAATCAGAAGTAGAAATGGGCAATTCTATAGCTTCGATCCCAATTTCTAAAGAAGTTTTTCTTTTATTCAGAGTTTTTGAAACTCATTTTTGAATTCTATATAAATAAATATTTCGTATTAACGGTTTCTGTATTCACGGCTTTTTTTCACATGCATATACTCGCGAGTAGTTAGCTGTACTGTTGATTAAATACTTTTTTGTTATTTTCCAAAATTAGCAACATAACAACCCAATTAGCAGAACAGAAAGAAAGCATCCTAAATTGAAATTTAGGGAAGAATGTTACACAAAAAGTATAATTTATATGAATGTTAACGTATCCATGTTTGGCTTTATACTGAATTTAGATTCTTTCTGTCTGTATCTCAAACAGATGGTGATCATTGACGACAAGAGATATTGGGAAATCATCAATACTATAATTTATTTATTCATCCGTGCGAATGAGAATGAGAATAATAAAAAATTGGGGGACTCCATGGACTACACCAATAGATCAATATTTTATGTGTGTCAAAACAAGATAGGAGGTGAACACAGTATGAAGAATGGATCAATATTTTTCTCACAATTCATATTTCTAATAAGAAAGTTCATAAGATATTACTGCTAAAGATATAAAAGTCTGAGTCAAGCATCTTGTTGAACGTGAAAGAGTTCATAAAGAAAGTTTTCCCAGATTGGAAAAATATTCATAAACCAAAAATTTAACTTAATAATCGTCGATATCCAAATTGTCTACAATATTTTCAAAACCGTTCAGCAGACTTCCAATAACTCCTTACACCGATGAAAAACATTGAAAATGGTATACTAATTTATTCTATAAGAAATTTCTGCTACAGCATCACATAGTCTTTTGTTAGTATCCATTTTCGGAGTACACTGGGTCTCCTCAATTTTATGAACATCAGATAACTTCGTTCTTTGAAGGCATAGAAGAACGACGCCGAAAAAAAATTCAAGAATAGAATAATAATAATAAGCTTCTTTATACTATTGTTTGCTATAGACTGTATCACTAAAGGTGATATCTAAATGGCACACTCAGTATATTTTTAAGAAAATTTTTTTCCTTCTTTCATTACTATCATATTTGTGTAACCTTTTGCCTATTCAAATGTCGACACATGAAAATTTTTCAATTCTATTCGTCCAGAAATATGCTAAGCAAAGATTTCATTATTGGTTCTTACGTTTAGTATTCTTCTTCTATTTATGTTGGGTTAGTAGGAATAGACAACAGTTACCTACACCATGTCTTTCTGCTATACTTCTCTTCGAATTTTCAGATTACTGCCGTCCTTTTGCCAGCCAAAGATTGGTATGAAATGAAGAATGAAGCGTAAACCCTACAATTCGAATTAACATTTTTCGATCACAAATAGCTCGCAGACACCATAGGAGTGGTCATAGAAGGTTTGGAGTGCTGTGAATATTTGTCCATTCTACATACTGTGTTCACCTCCTATCTTGTTTTGACACATATAAAATATTGATCTATTGGTATAGTACGTGGAGTCCCCCAATTTTTTATTATTCTCATTTTCATCGGCACGAATGATTAAATAAATTATGGTATTGATGATTTCCCAACATCTCTTGTAGTCAATGATCACCATCTGTTTGAGATACGAACAGAAAGAGTCGAAATTCAGTATGAAGTCGAACATGAATCCGTTAACATTCATATAAATTATATTTGCTGTGTAACATTGTTCCCTGAATTTTAATTTGAGGTGCTTTCTTCTGTTCTGCTAATGGGGTTGTTATGTTGTTCATTTTTGGAGAACAAAAAAAAAGTATTTAATTAACAGTACATCCCATTATTCGCGAGAATACGATTGTGAAAAAATCCGTGAATACAGAAACCGTGAAAATGAAATATAGGATTCTTAGAGATACGTTCCAAAAACTCAGAATAAAAGAAAAACTTCTTCAGAAATTGTAGTCGAAGCTATTAAATCGCTCATTTCTTCTTCGAATTTCTTGATAAATCGAACCGAATTAATTAATATTGAGAAGATGTGATACTAATACAATTGATTCGCTAAGGCGTGAACGGTCCTGTATATCTATATTCACGTCAAACAACACCAAGAAAGTTTTTTCTGGACATGAATTCATTCTGTATACTCGACATTGTAATCTGCTACCACCCAGTCCGGGTGCGTATAATTTTGAGGTAGCACTACCGGATAAGTGGTCTAGACGAACTGAAACCAATGTTAACTTGTGGGTGCGATCACACATCATCATAAAAATTAATTAATGGCATTGGCGTCACCGCAAAATCATCCACTGCTACGTGTGGTCGCAAGCTTAATTCACGAACAGACGAGAAGAGACATTTCAATTTGGCTTGAAAGAAGGTTTTATCAAAGGACATAGCAGAATGCTTATACAGAATCCCGCATAGGAATGAAGTGACAATGAGATTTACTGATCATATCACATTAATTCTTTGGTTTCACTTTTGCAGAAGCCGCCTCGGCACATACCAGTAGATTGTAGCCGATGCATTAATGAAGCACAATGATTTCGATTGCATATCTAGCCTCGACTATTTAACCGAAAAGCAATTTTCACACCCGCGAATTGTGGAAACGTGAATGAGGAAACTATTACTGCACTACTTTAATTTAATAACTTTGAATTTTCTGAACTTTTGAATATAAAATCATAGAATTTGTTTGATTCCAAAAATTATCATGAATGAATGAGAAAACTTGATGTGAAGAACGTTCGGTTGCACTCCACCACTTTGTCAAAAAAGCCTTCGCACAAGTTTCAAAACGATGAATTGATTCTCATATGCCTTCTATACAGCGCCATACAATTTCAATACTTCAAATTATGTACATATGCTCTTTTCGGATATGCCCAAACGTATGCCAACAAAATTCGATTTTCTTATTGGCAAATATGTTCCTCTCATGAGAAATGAAATGAAAGAAATAACTAAGAGATTTTTTTGAATGACCACATATTGATAACAACAGATGTTGATCAATTTTAGCGAGTAGCGTTTGTTCTTATTGAGAATATTAACTCTCGAAAATGATGCAGGGCGAATCAAGTAACTTGACCCCGGTATAATGTGCTGAAGCAGTTGTGTTAGATCACCTAGGTCTAATTTGTATTGGAATAATCCAAAGGCTTGGGGTGTCCAGTTGTCTGTTTCCAGAATGATACATAGGAATAGGGAGACTGGTAGTCATGGGAGTACACCTGGGAAAGAACAACATCGAGTAACAAAAGCGATGCATGACCGTTGTTTGCGAATATATTCGTTGAAACAACTGTTCCCTACTGCTAGGCAGCTTCAAATGCAGCTTCGACATAGTAGTGGATCATAAATTAGAACTGAAACAATACGACAACATCTCAAGGGAATTTGGTTTGAAACAACCAGTCGCCGCTTGAAGCCCAACTCTAGTCGCAGCATTTCGAAGAGGCCGATTAAGCTTTTCCAGAGGACATGTCAATTGATTAAAAGCTGACAAATAGGGAGTTCTGTTTTACGGATGAATCAAGATTTCGTCTGTTTTGTTAGGATCAACGTTCTCTCGTGCACAAACGTCGAAATAATAGATATACGGAGCACAACTTTTAACTTACCTATTGATTTGGTAAGGTTCGATAATGGTGCTGGAAGGAATTTCGTTGAAGGCTCACAATGACCAGGTCATGTTAAACAATGGAACTCTGAGGTACCTTACAGACATTTCCGAAAAAAGTCATATTGAATCATTCGTGTCAAACACGGGTGATAACTTATTGTTTGTGTATAATAATGACACCAAAATCATATCGTTAGGAACTACTTTCAAGATCACGAAATCACTTGAATGAAGTGTCGAAACCTCTATCCCATCGAACATATCTGGGACATTTCCAGCAGAAGATTCAGAAACCAGGTACCATGAATGAGGTTCGGAAAAGACCAATGGAAATGTGGAAAGAAATGGATCAGAATGAATCGTAGGTGTCATGTAGTTGTTCTCACCAGGGGTGGGAATATACGGTATATGGGGTCTTCTCTTTCCAAAAGTTTCATATTTTTCACTATAAGTTTCATTTCAATCCCTTTGATAACCAATTTCATTTCAAAAATTCCCAAGCATCTCTCACTGCTGGTGGATTATTGAAAAATAATTCTTCAACATACAAGGGCGGTATGATAAATCAGTGATTTCTTTAATTTCCCGCGCAATTACTTCAAATACAACAGTGCTGCCGTCAACTGTAATCTATCAGTGGGTAACTTTCTAATTTTGAGAAAGATACGCCGTGCTGTTGGTGTTTGATAGTCGTTCGAAGCAGAGATCCTCGTAAATTTTTATCAAGAAAAATATGGAAAAAAGTGAATTTCGTGTGCTGATTAAGCATAACTTTTACGTTAACAACACGTCACTGAAACTAAAAAAAGGTTTGTTAAATACTACGGCTACTCGGCACCATTAATTTCAATGGTTAAGAAGTGGTTTGCAGAGTTCTGTTGTGTTCGTAACAGTACTAGTTACGCCGAACGTTCAGGTCGTCGAAAGAAATGATCATGCCGTTAATCCACGATAAAATCCATGAAATAATGTTGGACGATCGGAGAATGATAGTACGTGAGTTGGCTCATGCTGTAGGCATCTCAGCTGAACGGGTACGTCATATTTTACACGAATATTTGGACATGAAAAAACTCCCCGCGAGATGAATGCTACTATTGCTCACACTAAACAAACCACAATCGAAGTAGGACCTAAGAAGGCCAAACAGACTCTGTCAGCCAACAAGGTCATGGCCACAATTTTTGTGTCATTCACTTTACTTCGAGAAAGGTAAAACGATCACTGGCGAATATCATTAAAAGCTTTTGAACAAATTTGACGTTGATTTGAAGTAAAAACAGACGCATTTGGTGAAGAGTAAAATGCTGTTCCTTCAAGATAATGCAAGTTTGCACACTTGTCTAGTCACGATGGCTAAAGTACACGAATTCGGATACCAACTGCTACCCCATCCAGCATATTCTCCAGATTTAGCCACCTGCGATTATTTTCTGTTTCTAAACCTCAAGAAATGGCTGGGCGGCAAGAAATTTGAGTCGAATGAAGATGTCATTACCGAAACAAACGCGTATTTCGAGAGCCTTCAGAAAACCGATTATTTGGAAGTAATAAAGAATTAGAAAAATGATTATGTGGAAATAGAATGTGTATTTTCCGAAAAAAATTTGTTCATTCTAAAAGTCACTGACTGGCATCTAAGCTTCTTCTAAATGAATCTAAATTCTCGATTTTGTGCTTTACTTTCTGGGCGTAGTGTAAATTGCTGTTTTCGTGATAGGGATGCGTGCTTCCTTCATCTTGTTTTTCAAAAGTTTAGTGCAGATGGTGTAGTAGCAAAAACCATGTATTCAACAATCCTATAATGAAGAATTAAACTGTGTAAAGTTGAGTTAACGTTCTGGCCAATGCATATAAACAACTCAAAAAAGTCTAGGGAACACTTCTGAATATTGATATATCGTATCCAGAAAGATCAATATGGATGATTTTTATTTTAATTGAACACCTGCAACAATTTCTCACCAAATTATGTAGAGTGCCGCAACAGATTTCAGTTTTTTTTATGAAAAACTAAAAATGCAGCAGATGCGACGCTGCTTTATAATCATTTCATGTATTCAGTGTTTGAAATCAGTTAGTTGGCACATTGTTTCTGTTGTAGGCACAAATAAAAGATTCAATTTTTGTGATTCGACCTTGGAAAGACGACATTTGACTAGAGATGAGATGTTACGAGCCGTTGGCATGCTCCAAGCTGGGAGTTTCCCCACAACAGGAAGTATCCGGGGTTCTGGGAAGTACCCCAAGTGTCATAAACCGTTTATGGTCCCGTTTCAATGAAACAGGTAGCTTAGAAAAACGCCGTACAGGTTGTTTCAGGATTACTGCAGTCGCCCAAAACCGATTCTTGGTTTTACAAGCCAGAAGAGATCGTACTACCACAGCATCTCAATTAGCTCAAGATCTATCACGAGTTTATAATGCACAAATTTCCGACCAAACTGTGAGAAATCGACTGCAAGTTCAACTTCACTCCAGACGTCCTTTAAGAGTTCCACAACTGACCCATGGAAATCGCGCTGCTCGTTTAGCTTGGTGCCAAGTACACGTAAACTGGGATCTAGAGAGGTGGGCCACAGTTCTCTTCAGTGATGAATCTACATTTAGTTATTATCCCGATTCGGAAAGAATTCGATTATGGAGGGAACAAGGAAAGTAAAACCGTCTCCAGCATGCTCGAGAAGTTGTTAGACAGGGAGGCGGATCAATGATGTTATGGGGAGGTATACGCCTAGGTGAAAGAACTGACCTCGTTTTCATCCAGAAGAACCTCACGGGAAATTCTTACGAAAATGAGATACTTTTACCAGTAGTGGTACCGTATCTCCAAACAATGGATCAAAATCCACTCTTCCAACAAGATAATGCCCCTCCGCATCGTGCAAGAGTTGTCTTGAACGTTCTTGAAGAGCATGATATCGATCTTCTATCGTGGCCATCCTGCTCCCCAGATCTGAATCCCACCGATCATGTGTGAGACACCCTAAAAAGAAATCTCCTGCGTCAAAACATCTTCCATCATGAACAGGAGCTTCGATTAGCAGTTCAGGGGGCTTGGAATGACTTAGGCCAAAATGTAATAGACAATTTAATATGGAGCATGCCGCGACGATGCCAAAGTGTCATTAATAACAGAGGTGGACCTTCTGGGTACTGAAAAATATAAGTGCTTCCATATCGTTCCAAAAATATTAGTTCGGGATTTTTTTTTGTTTTACCAAATTTCGTTATTTTCAAATTTCAATTAATTTTTTATAATTTCGGAGAAGTCAAATATTAATTTGTTTTCGTGAGAATACATTATATACAATACATCGTAACAAAAACCGAAAGATTTCTATAAATTCGAATCGTCAAATTCATATTTTAAAGATATTGGTAAGTGTTCCCTAGACTTCTTTGAGGTGTTTATTCCCAAATTGGTTCTTAAGGGATTCGGCAATGACAGCTGTGTTGTTCGGAGGGTTTACATCTTGCTACTACTACATCATTCTACATTTAAGCGATGAGTACATCTTGTAGTTTTTCAGGAAACTTATTTTCTTGAAATTGTAGGTAGCGAAACCCAGTTAAGGATTCACCGAAAAAAATGAGGTTCAATAACTTTTTGTTGATACAAAACTCGTCACAAAGTAGTGCCCCAAACTGTTGAAAGTTAAGCCCATATACACAATGGGGAAGTCTCGTAAATCGTAATTCACACTTGAGCCGATTATTCATATCAATTTTGTTACATTTCAACTCGTCGCTCAACAAAATATGGTTGTCCATATTAAGAATACATATTTCATTAGCTAACATTTAATCTTTGTTTCATCATCCTCATCATGTGAGCCTTGACCTTCTCTACTAAGCCTCGACATTTAGCCCTGTCCCTGGATCTGCTGCAACAACATTCATAATTAGCAGATCATTGGTAATGAAGTCAAGTCATTGTTAACGTGATCATCTTTTCCTCCTTGTAGCGTTGATTGTGATCTCGAGAATTTTTTCTGCATCCGTGTTTCGTTCATCCGCTCAATATGTCTCAACTACTGAAGCCGTGATGAAGCACATAATGACTTCTATTTTTAAATATAACTAGTCTTCTCCATTCATTGGCCCATAAATCCGCCTGATCCCTGCGCTCAAATTTTCGGAGAATAACTTGTTCTTACTCGGTCATGCGCTAAGTTTCTCCTCCATAAGTGAAAACAGGTGTGACCAAAGTCAGATGAAGCACTACTGAAAAATTAACTTCTGAATAGCTTTATGTTTGCCAAATATACTAGGGTTCCTGCATGAACTCCCTTGATAGTTCGAGTGGTTCTCCCGTCATTTTCAATCGTATTCTCAAGGTATTCGAACTGTAGATAATACCATGTATTTAGTTTCTTTTACATTGAGTTCGATTCCCATATCTCGTGGTCTTCTTATTGTCTCGCGTATGCACATTTCTAACTTGATTTATTGAAGATTGTTTCCTGCTTGTCCAGGCCTTGTAAGAGAAAATGAAGGGCCAATTAGAACAGAGTCTTTGAAAGCCCGTCTCCCTGTATGTTGTATGACAAAATTATTGAATTCAAAAGGCATAATTGTGTTTATACCTATATTGTGCTTCTCTGTTGTGTTCAAAGCCATCAAAACCAGAATACTTAACCTCTAGGGAATGTTGAAGTATTCCAAGACGTCTTTCAGTTTGGCTCTGTTTGAACTATCGAACATTTTCTCAAAGTAGATGAAGAATATGTTCAAGTCTCTCACAATCTTTGTTTGAAGTACAAAAAGTGGGTCGTAGGTTTAGTGGGTGCCGAATTTTGAAGGCGTTATTTTTACAGATTTATCATTTCAATGATTTGGTGCTTCTCAGTTCTTCTTCCAGTTGTCTTTCCGAAATATGAAATTAAATACGAACTTACGCAAATAGTTCAAATAACATAACCTAACTTCTAATTGGTGTCAGATTATGAACACTGTTTTTGAGAGAACTTTCTCATTTCAGTTGTGTATTCATTTTACTTTCGAAAGGAATGATCTTATTGAGAGATGGTTTTCTATGAATGCATAGTTGTTGGCGATAATTATTTTGGCGTTTGTTGAAGAATTTTTATTCGAGGAACGATATTCAACATTCCGTAGAATGTTTTCATAACTCAATGAAAAAAAACATTATGAATCATGAAACTCATCGTCGAACATCAATGCATATCAATTTTTCCAGTTTTTGTGAATAACTCGAAAAATTTTAATTTTATTTATGAGTTTTAGGAAAATTAAACAAATTTGAGTTTCTATCATAACTGCTATAGAAGTTTTATGTTCAAAATTTCATTTTATTGTTTTTATTCTAATAATACTTTTTCAAGTTTATTTTCAATAATTCGAAAACTTTGTAGTGTTGGTATTTATTATTACGACGTTTGTTCAGAGCGTATTTAAATTTTTCTTCCACAAAATATACGTAAAAATTTTTTGAGGATTTTTATTTCGAAGTCCATTACTTCTTCCGTTTATCTTCTGAAGTTAACACCATACCCTATTTTCAGTGAACCTGAAACAGATCATCTTGCATACGTAATAAAATCATTCATTGCAAATAAGTCTCACAATCATCACATAAATTCATTCATCATTATTTGACCTACAATGAATGAAGAAACTCCTTTATTGGTACCTATATTTATACATACTAACTTAACTCAACATGCTCATGACTGCAAAAACAAATTCAAAAATAGTTTATGACATTTTCTGTTCCTAAAACTCAAATTTGTGTGAAGTTTTCCCAAAATTCATATATTTAATTGAAACATTCAAATTATTGATCGAAAACTGGACAAAATTGATAGGCATTGATGTTTGACGATGAATATCTCGTAAACGCTTAAAATAATCGAAAAATTTTAGGAAAACATTTTTGTAGAGCAGTAAATTTCCTAAAAACTATGAAATACATGATGTATAATGCCTTTTTTTCATTGAGTAATAGAACTCATAAGAAAAGGAAAAATTAACCTTCTAATTATCAAACTTAAGCCGTTAATATATTTTGAACGAAAAACGTTTACGAAAAAACCGTACAAGGTTTTTTTATAGAACATTCAATTTTCTACGAAGTCTATAATACGATATATCTTTTCAAGTAGTTGAAAGTATGATATAATTTTTCTGTAAAAATGAGAAAACAATAGAAAACTATAAGGCCTTTTTGTTGGAACTAAGAGCTTATACTTGGAGAAACTTTCTTAGAGGTGTCAAGGACGTATTTTTCACAGTATCAAGTGACAAAAAAATGTTAGTTTCTTTGACCCACCCTTATACTTACCCCAAATAAAATTGATAAAACGGTGCTATTTGAATGAGAAAAGTTATACTGATATCAAAGAACTGAATGAAGAGAAAATTGGATATATTGGAACACCCTATATTAAAATATTAATATGAAGGGGCAGTCTCATTTTAACCTTATAATTATACGAATGGACATTTTTATCTCTTCAAAAAAAAGGTGTCATAAAATCGTGTACACCCTGCATTTTGATTATTTCAACACGCTCTTGAGTTGCATATTTCTTCAATTAAATTTTTGAAAACTGAATTATCAATTAAATTGAACATTTGATAGCCGACTCTGTATTGAGAATGAAAATCGAACCTCTCGTAAGTGAAGCGATCATCTAATCGCGCTCTGGGGAGATCGATTGATTTTAATTACGTGGAGGCGCTTTTTTTCATGAATTAATTCACAACGGAACAATTTCAATTGGCCGATAAAATCTGCATGAAATAATTGGTGGGTGTTATGGTTCAGAATCAGTTTATTTACTCAATTCTCATCCAAAACTGTTCCGAAATACTGAATGAACTCGTTTCAGATATTTGATAGACCTAATTTCGAAATACATGGATTTGTCCCGTGTGAGAAATTGTTTACCCTATAGATTGAAATGTGCTAGCGAAATTTACAATTTCATGGTTATTATGTGCAAGAGTTACATGATAAATTTTTGAACCGATAAAAGGATTAATATCACATGCAAAAAAATTGCTCAGTCTCGAAACGCGGTTTTCCCCCCTTAACCATTTATATGTCAAGCAAAATATTTACAGAGGTATTTAACTCACAATTTTGTCATAAATTGTTATTTAATTTTTCCTTACCTACATTTTTAGTTACCATATCAATATTGAATATCTTTATTTTCATGACCGATGGAATGACTTGGTAATCGATATAGTTTTATATTCTTAGAAGTCTAATCCCATAGCTCCGCCAGCTCAATTGATAGTTAACGGCATAGTGTTTAATTTCCAAGAATTCTTTATATAAAAAAATCATGATCAAACCAAGAAGAAACGTTATATATCAAATTAAATACCTCTTTGAAAATCAGCTGTTCTATCGCGTGTAGTCTTACATAAATATATATTGGTCAGATTTTTTTCCCAAACATCGTTTTTCCTGAATATGTCTTTCAATTTTCTAGCATTTTTAAAAAAGTTTGAATTTTTATAGTCCAAGGAAGATATATTCTCTATATATTCGTGTGAAGATACCAAGAGGTCTCATGAAATCATTGATAGCTCGCTTTTGACCTGAAATGTTCTACCGACTAGCTGGCGGAAGATTAGGGTTGTCTGTTGTGGGTAGATCAAACTCACTTCCTGAATCGTT
The DNA here is from genome assembly GCA_013387265.2 of Cryptolaemus montrouzieri. Taxonomy (NCBI): domain Eukaryota; kingdom Metazoa; phylum Arthropoda; class Insecta; order Coleoptera; family Coccinellidae; genus Cryptolaemus; species Cryptolaemus montrouzieri. The sequence continues at coordinate 44,915,972 of JABFTP020000185.1, read as the reverse complement.
CAGACAGATGAGTCTCATGTATCTCGTTATGAAAACCCTGGAGTAGGAGTAAGCTAGATTCATCAGGAAGCGTTATGGCTGAAGCCTCTGAGAGCATCAATACGCATTGCGGACAGGTAAATCAAATGATCAGGCATTTAATAATCTAATAATAAGTCGGAAAGATATCTCAGCACCTGGACCGCAGGCAGAATGCAGCTGCATTCTTCGTGGATGCACATATAAAGCGGCCCGCACTAGTTCTTTACGTGGGGCTTAGAGGGCAAAAGGAGTACTGAACACTATTGCGGAATGGATTAGTAACATGTTGAAGTCCAGAGTGATCAACGATTCCCTACAAGGGGAAATAGTCAGTTTTGTGGCTGGCGAAGACTGCTCTTAGGAAGGAGAACTTACCCCTGCTGGTCCCTGCTGTCATATTGTTACGTGTGTCGATAGTGACGTAAAGGATTATGATGTGAGCAATCAATAACAGACGTGTATGTTTTTCATCTTAATTATCACTGACTTTATTGTTAAACATATTTTATATCGTAGCTAGTACAGGATTATCAAATACGCATATATTCGGAATGCAACTTCAATATAAACCCTGACACCTGATGATGACCTTCTAGCTATAATTGACGCACGTTTATGTGCAAGCTTACGCTGAAAATATTGTCATTCTGGCTGACCACGTATCACACGCAATCCCAGCTCAAACTCTCTGAATTGCTGAGAGAGAGAAAGAGAGAGAGAGAGAGACTTGCATAATGATCACTGGAGAATTTTTCTCAACACTACTGCAGCCATGGAACTGACACTGGTCCTTTTTCCTTTTCACCTATTGATCAGGTAGAAACCCACATATCCAACCACCTTTCCCGAAATGGGATGTTCAGCTTCGTGCTAGTCTCCCTACAATCTGAAAGTGAGGACAATGAAATTCTGACAGCAACCAAAAGAAATATCATTCCAGATCATCATTTATAGCGGACAGGAATGGGACTCCTGGACTATCTATTTGAGGGTTCCTGTTGGTTCACAGATGGCTCCAAAACCGACCTAAGCATTTGAGCTGGTGTATATGGTTAAACTTTAGCCAAGGAACAGTTTATGTGTCAAGGTTGGCTTTCGACTGTTTCTTGTAGAAATTTTCGCCATTGATCAACATAAAGCTTCTCATTTTGTGGGTAATAACAAGTAGGCAATTGAAAATCATTACGTATAGTCAAGCTGCATTAATAGAGTTGACATCTGACAACTGCACGTCACTTACTGCGCAGGAATATTGTTCAACCCTGGTCAAACTGGAAGAAAATACAGGTCCCATTTGATGTGGGTACCTGAGCTACTCAAGCATTGAGGGCGATAAGGAGGCATACTTATTGGCCACACACCGGACTGGATCCTAGGCTTGGAATTCTTCTGAAGACCTCAAGGGTGGAGAATATTAGGTGGCTGGACCAGAAGGTACGGGAGCTCTGACTGAGACTCGCAGGTCTCAAACACTTTTAGCTTGCCATTAGATTCCACTGTGAGAGTCAAGAATCAGCTGAAACTCTCCAGGGTAGATTAATTACCATATTAACAGGACGGTGTCGCCTCAGAAGCCCAAAATAAATTAGGATTGGTCGAGGATACTTCATGCCGACTATATGGCCAGGAGGTAGAATCAATAGAATATGTCAGGTGTGAATGTCTATCTGGGGTCAAAATCTGCCTCGAGGAAATTGTATCTAACAAACTGGAGCTGTCAATCAGCCCACACTCAATTCTGATATTTATCTATCTATTCAAAAATTCTAGCAAATGAATTTCATGAGAACTGTTTTCGAGAAAGGAAAATTGAAATAAAGAATAAATGGAACGAAAAACTTGATCAGTCGATTAAGTCGAAGTGAAAGTGATTAAAATTTTCAGTTTTTTTTGAACAAACAATTAGTCCGCATTCAATTCTTGGGAAACATCGTTCAAACGTACGTATCGATTTTTCGAAGGAAATTCTAAGAGCGTTGATTTGTGAAAAATATAGTAACAAGAAGTCTAAGAAATCTAACCTAACCTAACCCTGTAGAAGCAGTTAGCTAGATTCATCAGGAAGCGTTATCGCTGAAGCCTCTGAGAGCATCAATACGCATTGTAGACAGGTAAATCAAATGATCTGGCATTTAATAATCTAATAATGAGTCGGAAAGATATCTTAGCACCTGGACCGCAGGGAGAATGCAGCTGCATGCCTTCGTGGATACACGGGATGCATATAAAGCGGCCCGGCCCGCACTAGTTCTTTACGTAGGGCTTGGAGGTCAAAAGGAGTACTAAACACTATTGCGGAATGGATTAGTAACATGTTAAATTCCAGAGTGATCAACGATTCCCTACGAGGGGAAATAGTCAGTTTTGTGGCTGGCGAAGACTGCTCTCAGGAAGGAGAACTTACCCCTTTGTGGTCCCTGCTGTTATATTTTTACGTGTGTCGATAGTGACGTAAAGGATTATGATGGGAGCAATCAATAACACACGTGTATGTTTATCATCTTAATTATCACTGACTTTATTGTTTAACATATTTCATATCGTAGCTGGTACAGGGAAATCAAATACGCATGTATCCGTATTTGATGTAACTTCAATATAAACCCTGAATCTTCCTTATTCACAATAAAATAAACAAACGATTCAAATAGAAATAAATATCATTCAATATAAAAGTTCAATTCATATTACTTACTCTATTTCTAAGTATACCATACGATTAGTTTTGAATATTTGTTTCTATATTCTATCAGTAGCTCACGTACCTATCCTATTCACACATGTCTGCAATAATTTGTAGTCATTATCTCTAATCATATGTTTGTATTGCCTTCTGACCTTCTCAACGCATTCTGTGAATTATGATCTTTACTATCACTGCTGAAATTGTGAAAATCGTAATTGTATTTATTGATAAGTGAATTTTTAATGATGAAAATCGGCCTAAGAAAATGTCTGTTGCGTCTATAAACTTTATTGGATTCGTTCATTTTGACCAAGTACGACCTGTCTTTCAAATTCTCAATAACTCTACCTGGTTGCCATTTCTTGGAAATAACATTCTGAACTGAAACGTGATCATATTTTGAAAATTCGGGGAGCTTGTGAAAAGTTTTGTGATAGTAAAATTTTGATTCTGTTAGTTTTTGATTGAAATGATCGCCAGTTTTTAAACACCTTAAAAAAGTCTTGGGCACACTTACCAATATCTTTAAAATATGAATTTGATGATTCGAATTTATAGAAATCTTTCGATTTTTGTTAGGATGTATTGTATATAATGTATTCTCAAGAAAACAAAATAACATTTGACTTCTCCAAAGCACCTATTATAAAAAAATATTTTAAATTTGAAAATGACGAAATTTGGTAAAATACAAAAAAAAACCTGAACTAATATTTTCGAAACGATATGGAAGCGCTTATATTTTTCAGTACCCAGAAGGTCCACCTCTGCTATTAATGACACTTTGGCATCGTCGCGGCATGCTCAATATTGAATTGTCTATTGAATTTTGGCCTAAGACATTCCAAGCCCCCTGAACTGCTAATCGAAGCTCCTGTTCATGATGGAAGACGTTTTGACGCAGGAGATTTCTTTCGAGGGTGTCGCACACATGCTCGATGGATTCAGATCTGGGAATCAGGATAGCCACGGTAGAAGATCGATATCATTCTCTTCAAGAACGTTCAAGACAACTCCTGCACGATGGGGAGGGGCATTATCTTGTTGGAAGAATGAATTTTGACCCATTGTTTGGATATACGGTACCACTGCAGGTAAAACTATCTCATTTGCGTAAGAATTTCCAGTGAGGTTGTTCTGTATGAAAACGAGGTCAGTTCTTCCACCAAGGCATATACCTCCCCAAAACATCACGGTTTTGCTTTCCAGGTTCCCGAATCGGGATAATAATTAAATTTTAGATTCATCACTGAAGAGAACTGTGGCTCACCTCTCTTGATCCCAGTTTACGTGTTCTTGGCACCAAACTAAACGAGCAGCGCGATTTCCATGGGTCAGTTGTGGAACTCTTAAAGGACGTCTGGAGTGGAGTTGACCTTCGTGCCGTCGATTTCTCACAGTTTGGTCGGAAAGTTGTACATTATGAACTCGTGATCGCTCTTAAGCTAATTGAGATGCTGTGGTAGTACGATCTCTTCTGGCTTGTAAAACTAAAAATCGGTCTTGGGCGACTGTAGTTATCCTGAAACGACCTGTATGGCGTTCTTCTACGCTACCTATTTCATTGAAACACGACCATAAACGGTTTATTGCACTTGGGCTACTTCCCAGAACCCTGGATACTTCCCGTTGTGAGCTCCCAGCTTGGAGCATGCCAACAGCTCGTAACATCTCTTCTCTAGTCAAATGTCGTCCTTCCATGGTCGAATCACAAAACATAAATCTTTTATTTGTGCTTACAACAGGAAAAAGTGCCAACTAACTGATTTCAAACACTGAATACATGAAATGATTATAAAGCAGCGTCGCATCTGCTGCATTTTTAGTTTTTTATAAAAAAAATCATTCCAAGGACACCGCTATAAAAAAAACTGAAATATGTTGCGGCACTGCGCTCAAATTTTCGGGGAATAACTTGTTCTTACTCGGTCATGCGCCAAGTTTCTCCTCCATAAGTGAAAACAGGTTTGACCAAAGTCCGGTGAAGCACTACAGATAAATTAACTTCTGAATAGTTTTATGTTTGCAAAATATATATACTAGGGTTCCTGCATGAACTCCCTTGATAGTTCGAGTGGTTCTGCTGCCATTTTCAATCGTATTCTCAAGGTATTCGAACTGTAGATAATACCATGTATTTAGTTTCTTTTACATTGAGTTCGATTCCCATAACTCGTGGTCTTTTTTTTTTGTTTCGCGTATGCACATTTCTAATTTGGTATATAGAAGATTGTTTCCTGCTGCTCCAGGCCTTGTAAGAGAAAATGAAGGGCTAATTAGAACAGAGTCTATGAAAGCCCGTCTCCCTGTATGCTGTATGACAACCTTATTGAATTCAAAAGGCAGAATTGTGTTCTTACCTATTTTTGTGCTTCTCTGTTTCGTTCAAATCCATCAAAACCGGAATACTCAACTTCAAAGGATGTTGAAGTATTCCAAGACGTCTTTCAGTTTGGCTTTGTTTGAACTATCGAACACTTTCTCAAAGTAGATGAAGAGTATGTGTAAGTCTTTCACAATCTTTGTTTGAAGTACAGAAAGTAGGCCGTAGGTTTAGTGGGAGCCGAATTTTGAAGGCGTTAATTTGACAGATTTATTATTACAGTGATTTGGAGCTTCTCAGTTCTTCTTCCAGTTTTCTTTCCGAAATATGAAATTAAATACGAACTTACGCAAACAGTTCAAATAACATAACCCAACTTCTAATTGGTGTCAGATTATGTACATTGTTTTTGAGAGAACTTTCTCATTTCAGTTGCGTATTCATTTTACTTTCGAAAGGAACGATTTTATTGGGAGATGGTTTTCTTTAAATGCATAGTTGTTGGCGATAATTATTTTGGCGAGTGTTGAAGAATTTTTATTCGAGGAATAATATTCAACCTACCGTAGAACGTTGAATATCCCCCCTTGAAAGAGCTAGTTTTCCGATCCACCTTTCATAATCAAGAATAGGAGCAATAGACTGCTGTTTCGGTCTCATTTGACCTCATCAGCATTGCCTACCTATTCACAAAATCAGGCTATACTGCCACCTATTCATCTCAATTCGTTGGAGCGCCAGTAAACATTAAAATGATACTGCGCCCTCCAACGAACCGAGACAAAAACGACTTCGCCATTGCCACCGGAACACCGTGATAATGAAGAGTACATAAACATGAAACCTTCAAGCAGTGACACTAGTTAGACAATATACCGCAACGCTACACACCGTGTTAGCTAGGAAGCTGTCTGTCGTAGGACCGACGCTCCTCATAGCATTTCGGCGTTCGCCAAAAATGAGCGACGTATCAAATGGTGATCATTGACTGAGGAAGATATTGGAAAATTGTCACTGTATCAATAGAAACAAAGTGTAATATTGCTTTGACTGAAAACTTCATTCACTATACTCAAAAGTGTAAGTCCAAAAAAAAAACAAATACATTTCTTCACTTGGAACTCTGAAAATATGTTCCTAAACACCTCTAAAGGAAGTCTCTCCATGTATCAGCTCTTAATTGTAACGGGAAGGTCCTCCACCTCACAGTTTATCATATTTTGCTTATGATCACATAGAAAAAATGATATCTCGCTTCGAACGACTTGAAAAAATATAACGTTTTATTTATTTCTACAAAAAAAGCACCCTACGATTTTTTCGTGAACCTAAATATTTAAAAGATATGAACGGTTCAAGTTTGATTATTTTGAGGTAAAGTTTTCTTATGAATTTTATAAGTCAATGAAAAAATCATTATGAATCATGAAACTCATCGTCAAACATCAATGCTTATCATTTTTTTCAGTTTTTGTGAATAATTCGAGAAATTTTAATTTTATTTATGAGTTTTGGGTAAAATTAAACAAATTTGAGTTGCTATCATGAGAGTAACTGCTATAAAAGTTTTACGTTCAAAATTTCATTTCAATGTTTTTATTCTAATAATACTTTTTCAATTTTATCTCCAATAATTCAAAATCTTAGTAGTGTTGTTACTCATTATTACGACATTTGTTCAAGGCGTATTTTTTAAAGTTTTCTTCCACAAATTTTTTCAGAGAATTTTTTACTGTTTGAATTGTTCGTTCGATCATACCATTCGACTTAGCTTAATGAGAACTCGATTTTCTGTGCTCAATGTCAAAATCTTTGGTGAACGACTTGAATGCTTCATTACTAAATTCTGGACCTCCATCTGTGATTAAGATATATAGAATACCTTGCCTAGAGAATATTATTTTGAACTGCTTTATCAGATTGTCTGCCGTAATATTTTTGTTTAAATTTGCAATTTCAAAAAATTTTGGGAAGAAGTCTACCGTTATCAAAAAGTATTTTCCATGAAAATGAAATAGATCGGCACCCAGTTTTATCTACGGAATGTTGGGGACTTCGTGCGTTATAAGTGGTTCTGTTTTTTATATGTATTACAAGTGGTACACGAGTTACACATGTTATCAATTTCTGATGTTAATCCATGCCAGAATATGATTCCTCTACTTTCATTTTTCATTTTTTCTCTTCCAATACACCCTCTATGTAATCTTTTCAAAATATCAGTCTTCATGTTTCGCGGAACTAATAGAGTGTTATTTTTATCACTTTTTTATCACAAGTCCGTTGCAAAAAAACAAATCTTCTTTATATGGAAAATATTCCATCAGAGACTTATCTATTGTGTGCTTACCTTGCGGAAAACCTTCTTTTATGCTTTTAACTAGTGTTTGTAAAGCTTCATTCTGTGAGATTTCTTCACGGAAAAGTTCCAATTTGAGATCGGAAATAGGTATTGCTTGATTTATTAGACATACCTCAATATCAAGATCCGGTAAGGTATTATCTTTATCTGTAATATATGCTCTTGACAAAGAATCCGCTATTTTCAATGAAGATCCGGGTTTGTGAAATAGGTTTATAGTGTAGGGTTGAATTTTTAATAACATGCTTTGAAGGCTCAATGGTGGATAGGCCAATAGTTTTTCAAAATGAAAATGAGAGGCTTATGATAGGTCCCGATTGTCACGAGTTCTCCATATATAAATTGGTGTAATCTCTGACATAAGAACACGATCGCAAAGCATCTCTTTTTCGACCTGAGCATGAGCTTTTTGATAGAAAGTTGAGGAACGCGAGGCGTATGCGACATGTTGATCATTTTGTTTTAGACATATACCTAAACCCTTGAAGGATGCATCACATGCAATTACTATTGTTTCTTCACTATTAAATATTTTCAGAACTGGATTAGGCAGAGACTATTTTTTAAAGTTTCGAAAGCACTATGCTGTTCAGCACCCCATTGAAATGTAGGTTTCTCAAAGGTTCTGTGACCTTCGAAAGGTTGGGGATGAATTTGGAAAGGTAAGTTATCATTCCCAAAAAAATTTCTATTTCTTTTTTTGTTACTAGGAACTCTGTATTGTTGAATAGCATTCATTTTATCCTCATCTGGCTTGACTTAAATTTTTGAAATTTTGTGATCCATGTTTCTGATTTCTTTGATAGCGATTTTGCATTTACTTTTGTCGAGTTTGAGATTTTCTTCCCTACATATATTCAAAACTTTCGTCAATCTTTCATTGTGTTCCTGCAGATCTTTTCCCCAGATAATAATTTCATCAATGTAATTGTCACCCCTTCTATTGTCTCAAAAATTTCACTAATTTTTGGTTGAAATACTTCAGCACTTGAACAGAGCTCAAACGGTAACCGTCTGAAACACTATCGCCCGAAAAGTGTATTGAACGCACACAACTGACTAATTTCGTGATCTAATTGAATCATCCGGAAACCACTAAAACAGTATAAAATACTGAACTATTCCGCACCTGTTAATTTGTGCAATATTTGATTGAATGTTGGACTCTGATAATGTTCTCTTTTTACAGCTCTGTTCAATTGTCGAGAATCGATACATAATCTAATATCATTTGTTTTTCCTTTGTCACTACAACTGAAGGGTTAACCCATTATTATAATTACAATAATCATTTATTAAAATCCTTCAATGTTTACAAGGAATTGTCATGATAAAAGTAGGTAAGTGAATGTGCATAAATATAAAATATCCAAAATTGATATGCACATTGACAAATTTTTAATTATTTAAAACATAATTACCAACAGGACAGCAAGACACCGTACGATTTATTTACAGAAGATACATTTCACGAATATTCTTAATTCAGAAACTCTTCGACAGAATAAAAACTTCAGAGGTAAGATTTTTTTTGATTTAATTTTTGAATTTCTCTGCAGGTAATTGCTTGAGATACTCTGGAAACACATTATACATTTTTATTCCCAAGAAGTTGAAACTATTCTGTGTCTTTTAATCATATGATGAACCAAAACATACTTTTCCCGAGATCTTGTTTCGTAGGAATGATTGTTGGAATGTTTAAGTATTGCTGTTTTCTTCTCGTGAATGTGGCATAGACATGTGAGACTATACTGAGCAGGAACGGTCAGTATTCCATATTTTTTTTAATATTCTCTGCAGCTGGTTGTTTTTGAGATACATGCAATAGCTCTGATAGCTTTCTTCGTTTAAGGAATATTTTGGATGCCTCTTCCGCTGCTCCCCACAAAAGGATGCCATAGGAGACCAAACTATGGAAATGAGCATAATAGGTGAGTATTGCTGCGTTTTCATCAACTATTTGCCTTATTCTTCGTATCGAATAAATTGCGCTACTCAATCTTCTGGACACGTTTTCTATATGTTGAGACCTGAGAGAGCTGTCTAACTCAATTCCAAGCATGCTAAGGCTAGGTCCATTACACTTAGCTTTTGTGGATAGAACTAAGTCTTGCGTTCCTTGGGTATAAATAGTTCGTGTCATCAGCATAAAGAGCAAATACATGTGCATCGACATTGTATACGAGATCGTTTGTGTATATTATGAATAAGAGTGGAGAGAGTATTGAGCCCTGAGGAACGCCCAACTCTACCAACTTTTTGTGAGATGTCCTTCCTTTCCAAAATACTGATTGACATGTTTGAGTATACTCAAAGTTTGTCCTCTGGTACCATAAAATTGAATTTTTTCTAGGAGTATTTCTCTACCAACACGATGAAAAGCCTTGCTCAAGTCCAAACAGGAAAGCTGCGCAATTTCACCTTCTTCAAAAGCTTCTAGTATGCCCATGTTGAGCGTTATTCAGTATATCCTTCGATTCGATGAAACCTGTGATTCTCGACTTAAGGAGCGACTCAAAGAGAGAGGATATTCATTTCTGATCAGAACGCAAAAATGAGTCAATTCTTGTTACAAGAGGGACATGTTTTGGGGTACAAAACTTGCCTGAAATATCAACCCCCTAAGCGGGGGTTGCAATCCTTGAACATTTTGAATAGGAAAGATGGGTCAAGTGATGGCTCAAAAAAAAGGTGGTATCTTTATCTACATTGCCTTGAACGAATTTCGATTTTTAATTGAGAACAGTAAAAGATATAGGCTGAGCAACTGAAAGATAGGGAAGACTATTTCCCTGAGACTATTCAAGTTTCAGTGAAGTGAAATAGAACAGATCCATGCTGTTTAATGGCAGACATCATTAAGTACCATCCTCATCTCGAATTTCAACCCCTAGAGCAGGGGTGACCACCCTTGAAAATTTGGAAGAGGGAAGATGGGTCGAGTGATACCTCGAAAGAAAGATATTATTTTTGTCTGCATCCCCGTGAACGAATTTTCATTTTTGATTGAAGACTGTAGAAATTACAGAGTGAGCTACCAAAAATTAGAGGAAACTAACTATCGCCCCGAGCTATTCAAGTATTAGTGCAAAAAAATGAAATAGATTCATTCCAGATCAAAAGCTGTCATCTTTGATCTAAATGAATCTATTCCAGTTTTTCGCACTTATACTCCAATAGTCTTGGGGCGATAATTTTCTCTATCTTTCAGTGGCTCACTCTGTATCTTCTACAATTTTCAATCAAAAATGGAAATTTTTTCACGGGAATGCGGATAAAGGTAATACCTTTCTTTCGAGTTATCACTCGGCCCATCTACCTCTTCCAAATTTTCAAGGGTTGTCACCCCTGCTCCAATAGTCTATTTTTCAGTTGCTCACCTTGTATCTTTCCCAGTTTTCAATTAAAAATGGAAATTCGTTCAAAGCAATTCATACAAAGATACCACCTTTCTTTTGAGTCATCATTCGTCCCATCTTCCCGATTCAAAATGTTCAAGGATTGCAACCCCCGCTTAGGAAGTTGATATTTCAGGTAAGTATTGTACCCCAAAAGATGTCCTCCTTGAAACAAAAATTGACCTATTTTTACGTTTTCATCAGAAATGAATATCTTGGTAGAAGTAACCTCTGTTTAGTTTTCGTTGAAGCACCCTATATATATATATATATATATATATATATATATATATATATATATATATATATATATATATATATATATATATATATATATATATATATATATATAAGTATATTGAATTTATCAAATAAGATTTGTAAGAAGATCCAAGTTAGAAGAAGAAAGTAGAAATGTGGTTGTGTTCAAAATAACGTTTTCGATGTATCAAAAGGAAAGCCGTTTGACAAAGAAATTCGCTTTTGTATAAGAGAAGAACAATTTTAGAATTGAAAAGGCTGAACCATATCTTGCAATCATTTATTTTAAATTATGAATTTTAGAATTAATTGAATTTGATTAACTGTCATGAACTAAGAACTTATACCATCAATTTTAATTTTTTCACTTTGATGCTAGTAGAGTTTAGTTCGCTCGCACAGATTGTTTTCTCTATTTTCCCTATATTCGCCATAAAGCTGACATTTCATTACGAATGGAAATTAGGAGTGAAAGTAGCGGGGCGAATCACATTAACTAAATGAGAGCTTGATTAGATTTTACTGCCTTGAAAAGCTTCAATAAATAAATTATAATTTCAGAATAATAATGAATGAAAAAAAGGGATCGTTCTCAAGCGGCTGAAAGAAAACAGAAACATAAAATGATGAAACGAAATGAATGAGCAATATAACCAAACTTTGTACTAGAATTCTAACTAATGGTTCAATTTCTTAGTGAAATGAAAAAATTCCAGCGGAAACATAAAGTTTGAGAATATATAACGCAACCCAGCCCTTCCACTGCAGAAAGTTAAAGGATCTCATAGGAAACCAATGAATTTATTTATTTTTAACTGTGAAAGCATCTATTTGATGAAGTTGTCTTGAATTGTAATCTACCAACTCTTATAGTGACCATATCAAAACTCTATTCTATATGCTATATCTATGATACATATAATGACTTAGCAATAACCCGACAACATTATCACCTGATGAAATTTTTTTTTTCTGAAGGGTAGTGATTTGCTCTTCTCAGCAATGTGAATTCATATTATATTCCTATTGTGACCATATCAGAATTGCTAGCATATAATATAAGTACTCAGTAATAGCCACTTAGTATAAAAAACAAAAATCGCAAATAGCCATTCAACTTTTCGAGGCACATCATAACAACTGCCTAAGGTGCATATACATATGCTAGCCGAACCGTTCGCAATCCAATCTTGAAAGGCTATGGAAAGGAACATTGAAAGCGAGCAAACCTGACATACATTCAGCTTCATACCATGAGAAATTTCAATTTCTATCTCTAAGAATCTAAAACAACAATAATAAATCACAAAACAAGAAATATAATCTGATCCATAAGAATAAATCATGAGCCGACGAAAAACGAATTCAGAAACATAGAAAAATCAGAAGAATTGTTGGAAATGTTGACCATTATTGTCTTCACACATTTGAATCCGCTCTTGCAAATTTCTAGTTACACTGGTCAATTGTTCAGGTGTTATACTGCCGATGGCTCGTCTGACTGTATCCTTTAGACCTGCACGCGTAGTAGGCGTTGTTGCGTAAACATAATTCTTCAAATAACCCCAAACGAAAAAGTCTAATGGAGTTAAATCAGGTGATCTTGCGGGCCATCATATTGGACCATTCGTTGCAATCCAATTATCTCCAAATCTCTCGCGCAGGCACTCTAAGACAATTCTTGCGTTGTGGGGCGGGTGAACCATTCTGTTGATAAAACACTACCCTCTCAATCGCCAATGGAGAATTTCCAAATATCCCTCAATCTCATTTTGAATAAATTGTAAGTAGCTAGCGCCAGTCAACGGCCCCTCAAAAATCACGAGACCAATTATTCTGGTACCAACCACACCTAACAAAACATCAAAACTGAATTGTTCCTGAAGGTTACCCAGGTTGAATAAATGTTGATTCTCCTGAGATCAATATCTTGTGTTTTGTCTTTTGAATAACCCTAAATTAGTAAACCTTGATTCATCTATAAACAAGATGATTTTTAGGAAATTATTGTGTGGTTGCACATTATTTTGCATCATCCAGTTGCCGTATTCCATCCTTCTTGCATAATCACCTTCATACAAATGCCGATGCAATTGATATTTGTATGATTTATAATTATACTTCTTCAAAATTCGACGACACTTTCACGACTTATATCAATTATCAATTTCTACTCGCGCTAACACATTAATTACAGTATCTTCTCCAATGATAAACTTTTCTACAGGATCATTATTGGATTCTCTTCTAAATTGATCTTCCAGGCGACTAAAATAATTTTTTGCGGGGCATTGTCGATGGGGGTATCTTTTGGCAAAATTGACAGCAGCTACTGCATTACTTTGGCATTCCCCTTTCTCATTCCTTGTGTATGTTTGAGGCATTTTAAAAAATAATAACACTTCAGTAAACTAAACTCGAGTGAAATCGACCGATGCAAGCTCTACTATCCGGATAACTTTTATATTGGAAACGTCAAAGTCGTTTGTTTTCATAGACTTCTTCGTTCGAAAAATAAAAATCCCCTCAAAAATAATTCTGATTCCTGAATTATCCATTGTGAGGAATGGTTGAATTTGGAAAATTATTTGCAATCCGCATATGCTAAAATATACAGGGTGTTTGTAGATCTCCATCAGCCTACTGGATTTACTTACACAATTGAAATGAAATTAATGATAATTTTTATGTCATCATAATTTGTTAGCATTTTAACAAAAAGTATTTACAGAATTTGTTTACCCATAGTATCAAGCTTCTAATGGTACCTCGGTGCCAATATGGTGTCATTTGAAAAAATGAGTTTTTAATTCGAAAGTGATTTTGGAGAACATTTATCTGGCCTGGTTAGAGCAAATCTGAAATTTTGACTTCAGTTGCTTAAAGTATTTCTTTGATCGATTAAAGTAAATTGGCAATATTCAGGGCACCCTAGATTGAAAAAAAAAACCGAACCAAAAATAATTTCGACGCCCAAACTGTCAATTGAGAGGTATGGTCGAACTTGGAAAATTATTTGCAAGCTAACTATGTGAAAATATACAGAGAGTTCCATTTAAAAATCTTCATTAAAGGTCATTATCGGCGACAGAAGAAGTGGAAAAAAATTGTTTCAGAAGTCAAAACGTGTCCTGTCATGAGTTTGATCGAATCACAAAATTTAAATAGATTACCTGCAGAAATATAGAAATAAGAGGGGTGTACCATCATCCTGTGTCACTCGGTATGTGAGAAGAAAAAAAATTCAAAGGAATGAAAGCGGCTTGTGGTTCATATCAAAAAAAAAAGCAAGTCTGCATTATAAGTCAAAAACTGTTTCACAAGAATGAAGTTCTGCACTTAGTTCCATTATAAGTAAAATATTGCCTGTATAATGTCAAAATCAATTTTCTATAACTTCAGAAACAATCGAGATATTGTCACGAAATTTCCCAAAATTTCCTATCAAGTCGAAAACGAAAAAAGCTACCTATAATCTGTTTGATGCAATCAATTCGCTTCGTAAAAAGAACACCGAAGGAGCGGGATGATTTTTTCCGTATTCGCAATATTTCTCCTAGCTACAGAATTAAGAAGTCGAAATTCATAATTAGCTTAGAAATCCCCCAGGAAATGAATTTTTCAGTAAGGAGGAAGCTGCTTCTTGATCGAAATCTTTTTTGAGACAACATGAAAAACCTCCAGAAAAAATTACATCGAAAAGTTATGTTTTGGAAAAAAACCATTCGAGCAAAGAAGAGGTGTTGAGAACCATTGCTATACTGCAAACGAGGAGCTCACACCAGGAGTCATCCAGGGTTCCTGAATAATGCACACGTGTTATCAATTGATTATGGTAGCTTTTCAACACGAATTACCAATTTCTTATTTTGAAAGCCATGAGAGATTTTACTATCAAAACACCTTGATCCCTTTAAGAGCTCTCTCGTGTATATGGTCTACAAAGTTGTGATTGAAAGCTCAGTAACCATGAAATCCTGTATCATGAAAGAGCATTAAGGTCAACACTATTCCAAACAAGAGTGACTCAATTTCTATTCGGGAATCGCGCTGCCCATTTAGCTTATATTATGGAGTGGTATACATCTTGGTGGAAGAACATGCTCTAGTTTCCGAACTAGATTTTGTCTTTTTAATTCTAAAAAGAAGATTTCATTGTCATGTATGCTTTGTATCTAAATTTTATGATGTATTTTCGGAGGATTCGGTTAATTTTGTCAGAGGTGCCTTAGCTTATGAAATGTTTATCTGTTTGAATACAAATCTAAAAGTTTCAATTTCTAGTTTTTCATTCTCCATGTTCACAGGTCTGATCAATCTTTATGCGAGTGAGAGAAGGATGCGCTGCATCATTCATGTATCTTTAGTGTCTAGGCATTCTATGTATAGTCTGTATTCAATAGAGTCAGTGGATCTTTTATCGACATGTGTATCCTCGAATGGACGACTATGCTTTCTGCTTCCACAATAACCTGAATCTTTTTGTTGATGAAATTGAGATATTACAGAATAATAATTCATCTTTGTCACATTGCCAAAGGGACAAGGGATGGTGGCAATTTTGACAGACCCTTCATGCTTCCGAAAATTGTAGTGCCATGATATTTATAATTTTATTGAAGCACCGAAATTATAAAATTGTTAGGTTAAATATGTACTGCTTCAGGCCTCATAGATAGGTTTATTAACAGATTCAAAATGAACACCTCAGAAAAGTCTAGGGAACACTTACCAATATCTCTAAAATATGAATTTGATGACTCGAATTTATAGAAATCTTTCGGTTTTTGTTAGGATGTATTGTATATAAGGTATTCTCAAGAAAACAAAATAATATCTGACTCATCCAAAGCACCTATTATAAAAAAAAATTAAATTTGAAAATGACGAAATTTGGTGGAACACAAAACTAATATTTTCGAAACGATATGGAAGCACTTATATTTTTCAGTACCCAGAAGGTCCAACTCTGTTATTAATGACACTTTGGCATCGTCGCGGCATGCTCAATATTAAATTGTCTATTACATTTTGGCCTAAGTCAGTCCAAGCCCCTTGAACTGCTAATCGAAGCTCCTGTTCATGATGGAAGATGTTTTGACGCAGGAGATTTCTTTTTAGGATGTCCCACACATGCTCGATGGGATTCAGATCTGGGGATCAGGATGGCACGGTAGAAGATCGATATCATTCTCTTCAAGAACGTTCAAGACAACTCTTGCACAACGAGGAGGCATTATCTTGTTGGAAGAGTGGATTTTGACCCATTGTTAGGAGATACGGTACCACTACAGGTAAAACTATCTCATTTTCGTAAGAATTTCCCGTGAGGTTGTTCTGTATAAAAACGAGGTCAATTTTTCCACCAAGGCGTATACCTCCACAAAACATCACTGATCCGCCTCCCTGTCTAACAACTTCTCGAGCATGCTGGAGACGGTTTTGCTTTCCAGGTTCCCTCCATTTTCGAATTCTTCCCGAATCGGGATAATAACTAAATCTAGATTCATCACTGAAGAGAACTGTGGCCCACCTCTCTTGATCCCAGTTTACGGGTTCTTGGCACCAAGCTAAACGAGCAACGCAATTTCCATGGGTCAGTTGTGGAACTCTTAAAGGACGTCTGGAGTGGAGTTGACCTTCGTGCAGTCGATTTCTCATAGTTTGGTCGGAAATTTGTACATTATGAACTCGTGATAGCTCTTCAGCTAATTGAGATGCTGTGGTAGTACGATCTCTTCTGGCATGTAAAACTAAAAATCGGTCTTGGGCGACTGTAGTAATCCTGAAACGACCTGTTTGGCGTTCTTCTACGCTACCTGTTTCATTGAAACGCGACCATGAACGGTTTTACACTTGGGCTCCTTCCCAGAACCCTGGATACTTTCTGTTGTGAGCTCCAAGCTTGGCGCATGCCAACGGTTCGTAACATCTCCTCTCTAGTAGAATGTCGTCTTTCCATGGTCGAATCACAAAACCTGAATCTTTAATTTGTGTTTACAACAGAAACAAAGTGCCAACTAACTGATTTCAAACACTGAATGCATGAAATGGTTATAAAGCAGCGTCGCATCTTCTGCATTTTTAGTTTTCTATGAGAAAAAACTGAAATATGTTGCGGCACTCTACATAATTTGGTGAGAAATTGACGCAGGTGTTCATTTCTTTAAAAAATCATGCATATTGATCGTTCTGGATACGATATATCGATATTCAGAAGTGTTCCCTAGACTTTTTTGAGGTGTTTATTTATGCTGTTTGTGGTAGCTCATTTTAAAATTCTCTGAAAAAACCTCATAATTTCAATAAAATTTTCTCGAATACAACGGACGGCTCTGAACAGAATTTCAAAATAACTCTCATTCAATCTCTAATGGATTTGCAGCAACTTATATTGCCAGTTTATCGACACATAGAGAGGCTTTTACATTCACGAAGTTCTTTCCGTAAAGAGAATTATAAAATTCCCAACGACGCGAATAAATACGAAGAAACTACTTCGGAATGGTTGTGAATACATACACATTTTGATACGTATTTTCTGATGCTCTTGATATAACATACGTACATTAGGTTAAAATATGCAAACCGCCAATCTGGCTTTGGAAAGTGAGCTTCACGGATTTCATTTATGTAGGTAGATGTTTTATTCCAACATGCCAGTTATTTTTATGTCTTCATGTATGAAAATGCGAAATAAAAAGCCAATACGCAGTTACTGCGAATCGTAACGAGAAATGAAAGTTGTTGGAATATGGGTTATAAATCATCAAAAAGAATAATCAAATATATACTAGATGTTTCCTAAACAGGCATCCAATATCCTGGGGGGATTGCACTACCTCAAGTTATTTCCGAAATCATTTATAATGAAGTTATAGTATTCGGAATGCATCTATCTCAGAAGCGTACCATACAGAAGGGATTAAGGGTAGAAATCTGAACCGTGAAATGAAAGAAGGAAAACAATGTAATCGTCATTTATAGACTTTAAGCCTCTAATGATATGATGCGTGGCACGAGCTGAGCTCTTGCAGGTGTAGGAATATACCTACCCAAGTTACTGCTACGTTTGATAGACGTCAAAAACATGAACAAATCGTCACACTGTTAAGAAAACTTCAATATAAATTTATTCGGTTGAAAAAACAAACAGGCAGGTGATTCTATGTAAAATTTCTAAAATTGCGAATAAGAACTTATGTATCTACACCAGAAAGAAAAGGTCGATATATGATCATAAAATATGCACAAAAATTCTCACATTTGTGATATTAAGTCAGGTAAAAACAATACCTTTCAGCTGAGTTTACAGGCAAAAAAAGATTTCGTTTTCGAACCTGGGAAATCAGCTTAGTTAAACTTTATACTGTGTGTTCCAACGAGAGTTTTTTACTCCCGTCATGTCAAGATCGACGAGCATTGATGAGGTGCAATTCTTGAGTTTGGAGCATGTGAAATAAAACACCTACCCTCAGCAGCTCCTAAGAATTAATGTACTATTTAGAAATTTCATCGTTGTGAACGTTTAGTATTAAACAAACACTCCAAACACAACAACAATTCTTTTCCCATGAAAATTTGACAATGCTTGAAATCAAATTAGGTTTTCAAAATGACCTCATCAGACATCCATTTGTAATAAAATTCGAATTCTCTGCTATCGTGATGATTCTTGTCCTCTGAACCAAGTTTCTAGTTCTCAAGGAAATGCAATAATTTGGGATATTGATGAACATCAATATTCTTTAGAAAACACAGAATTGTTTTTATCACAATCATAAGGTAATTATAAAACTGTTCGACATATTATTATTAATATTAGAAAATGAAAATGAGTATTTTATAACATACACACTAAGATCGTAATTAAATGTGAAATAGCTGAATGTGCTCATAGAAGAAAGATCAAAAATCAAGCCTACTTTTAAAGGCATCAACTGACGCGGAAATCACTATTTCTTCGGGTAATTGGTTCCATATGTAGAAGGTGCGATTCTGAAGAAAATGCTGTCTTTGAGGCGTAGCGAATTTCTCTCTGTTGCTTGAATGAGTGACTCCTCAGTTCACTGCTCTTGGAAAGTTCAAATAGGAAATTTGAATCGAAATTAGAAAGCCCGTGAACTGCTTTGAAGAGGATAATCAAATCGCCTCTGATTCTTCTGGTTTCTTCTCGACCCACTTACCTATAATCAATTCAGAATTAGGTGCTACTCTGGGTAGAGGGGTTGATCTTAAATGCTCTGGAGTAACTCAAATATTGGTTCCCCTTCAATCTAAAATTAAAGCGTTTCAGCTCTCTTCGCCACAATCAGTTTTTCTTGATATAGGGGAAGGCAAATCTTGGGTGAATTACAAACATTAGTGGTGTTTAGACTTTTTGTGTGATATTGGATGTTCTTAAAGATACTATTTTCGAATAGATGATTAAACGGCCATTCCAAAGATATGTCAATTGACCTACTTCACTATAATGAGTTTTGAATTAGGTGCTGCTCAGGTATGGTGTGATTTCACATGCTCGGAACCAATTCAAATGTAGGGTCCCTCTCGATTAAAAAATACAGCTTTTCTACCAAAATCGGTCTATCTTGAGTTGACAAGCTTTCATTCGAACACGGTGTAGAATTCTGAAAATGATATAAATTTGTAATCTTGAGGGGAGAAAGGAAAAAAATTTTCGAACGAAAGTCTTTTATAATAATAAAGCAAAAGATGAAATCCTCTCGAATTTAATTTGGTCAGTACCGAAGATTTAAAAAACTCAAATCCTTCCCGATCCGGAGGTTCAGGGACGTATCGAGAAAGTTCACGAACGAAACACTTTGTTAATAATATAACTGAGAATAGTATGAAAACCGCATATATGTATCTTGCTTATTATGGAGGATATGGCGATTTGAAAATGTTCAACCCCTCCTTTTCTTCGGGGATTAGTGTCGTATCAAAAAATTTTTCAAATAATATTTCGGTATAATAACGTACCTCAGATATATACTATTTTTGGTTATTTCAGGATTTATGATCATTTGAAAATTCAACCCTCCTATTTCCAGAAAGGCAGAAGGCCCTAAAGAGTTCTAGAGCTAACCAGACAACAAAAATTAACAGATTCAATTGGTGTATCGAGCACCAAAGTTGAAATATTGAGAATTGAAGAAATGTTTTTTTTAGGATGAGACCCGGAGTTGTGTCCGATTAGATGATGGCCGGCTTCGGGTTTTAAGGGGCCGTGGAAGACAAGCTAGACTCCGAGCAGCAAGACAAATTCCGAAATACCAAGGAGGCAGTTTGATGTTATAGGGTGGTATTATGCTGGGAGGCAGAACACATTTGATTTCGTTTCCCAAGAGTGTAACGGATAGGAAATACGTGGACTTAGTGCTGGAGCCCATAGTGAGACTCTGTCGGATGCCCACGGTGGGAATTTCACTTTTATGCAAAATAATGCTCTTCCGCATACCAGCAACCTTACGTGACATAATCTTGAAACAGAGAGAATCACTATTTTGAACTGGCCAGCTTGCTCACCAGACCTAAACCCTATTGAACTTTCATGGGATGATCTCAGGCGGAGATTATATCGCGTCAGTTTAATCTAAGAACCCCACAACAGCTCATCCAAGCCGCCACAGAAGCGAGACAGGGGAGGTAGCAAAAACCTAATCCGAAGAAAGCCTAGATGGATTCAGGCTCGTATCAGGGCAAGACGAGGTAATACAAGCTACTGAGGTCGAGAAAAAACAACTACTACGTGAAAATTTCAAATTTCTTTACTACATGAGGAGAGAGTCTCTTTTATTCTTTTATTTGTTTCTTTCTTGAAATAAAACTTATATTTCTTATTTCAATTGACGAGTTGCCATATATATCTGTTCATGCAAACAAACTGATTTCATGCAAATATATAAATCCACCCCCCCGGTAGTTAACCATTGCCAGGCAATGATTATAATCAAAATATATGCTGGAATCATTATATATTAGGATAACGTTGAATGTTATGAGAATATATCAATCTACCAGAATATATACATACTAAAGCATCATCAGACAATGACATCAATGTACCAACGAGTAGTGTCAGAGGCTTTCTCCCCGGAAAAATTCATTTTACGAACCACCCGCCCAGTAACACTGAATGTTACTCATTCATAGTTTTCTTTGTGTGAAGTGATGAATGATCGAATAGAATACTGCTCTGAATATAAATATGATAAAATTATTATACATTTATTTATACAAATAAATAAAATATGAAATTAGAAAGAAACCTACAAAGATTAATTCAAGATTTGATGGCTGTTTAAATTAATTTTCTTCAGACCCAAAGTCTGATTATTTTTTGAAGATTCCTAGGAATAACACTTGTAGAAATAATTATCGGTAGAATAAATATTTTTTCATTTTCCACTTTTTTCAATCTCATCGCCAAGCATCATATATTTAGAAATTTTTGTATTTGTATTTTTTTGTAAATTGTGTGTCGGGTATAGCAATATCAATTATATATGTTATTCGATTGTGTTTATCAGTAAGAATGATATCTGGCCTATTTTGTTTACAGCTCTGTTGCATACAATTGTTTTATCAAAATAAAGTTTATATTTCTCATTTTCACAAATAATCTCAGGTTCATATTTGTAACATTTTCTCTTTTGGGAATGCGGTCATGTTTAATTCCTAGATTAAAATGAATAATATGAGCGACGGCATTATGTCGTTCTAAACATATTATATAGTTTAGACATGTACCCGTTTTTATTTGTTCCAACATTTGTTATTCTGTAATAACAGAACATTATAAATTTATTCATTTCATAAGTCCATTTCATGCGTTCTATACCTTTAATAGATTTGTGAAGATCTGAATTAGATAATGAAGATGTGATCATATTAGAGGAACAAGGTGATTCTACATGATTATGATAACAGTTATCAAATCTTTTGTTGTTTGAAGAATAGACAGAACAAGTAGAACAAGTAGATCCCTTAGATGTACTTCGTGTATTATATGAATGTATAGTTTTCCAAATATTATTCCTACCTTCATTTAAGTTGTTTACGTTACCTGAATCAGATGATTTGAATGTGTGAGAATCAGATGGTCCTGCATCTAAACGATCTCGAGTGCAGATTTTGAAGTTCTTCCCCAAGAAATATCTATGTTATGAATCACAAGGATATTTTTGAGGATTATATTCATCATCAGAGTCTCAGAGTCATATTCATATGAAGAATTCATTTTTGGGATTCGAAAATTTGACAGTTGTCAATAATATATTTTATAAAATGTTTTCCTGAAAAATGAATCAATAAAGGTTGAAAATTTTATGTGTACTTACTGTTGATAACTTAAAAAGTACTCATCTGGAATATAGAACTAATTTAAATAAGTAAATCTTTTCAAAATATAAAATTTTAGCAGTGAATATGGAATAATTGCACGTCGTCGTCACAGTATAATATATATATATATATATATATATATATATATATATATATATATATATATATATATATATATATATATATATATATATATATATATATATATATGCCAAGTAGAAAGTATCCGTGTGAAAACCGATAGTGTGACTTTAATTCCGTTGCAAAAATAGCAATAACGCTTATTTTATTTGCATTTAGATTTTTGTTAAATAAAATAGGATTCTGTTTACGGTTCTTATCATTTTTGGATTCATCATTCAGACAGATGGTTGTGATTGGAATTCTGACACAACATATTTCAGAACCACCAGTTGTCCTTTCAGAGCAAAAGGTATTTATTTCTTTTCTCATAGCCGTAACACTTCCATTGAACTCTTCATTTTCAATTTCACTAGTTTATGAATGAGATAAAAATTCAGTATTAACATTTGAGTTGCTCTCATAACCCCTATTATACCGACATCCGCTTAATGCAGCAGTTTCTGCAGCTTCCCTGAATATACCTGTAACTTCGATTCACCTCGAATTCAACAATGTTATCATATTTCGCCTGAAGTTATTATTCACAAGCTATAATTTATTTCACTTTGAAACTCCACAAACTGCATGATGCATAAGATTTCTATATTCCACGATAAAAAAAACTATCAGGATTGCATCAGCTTCTAGAGAAGCTGCAATATTTTACGTTCTATGTATAAGGAATATAAAATGAGGAATGAACTCTTTTATATTCTGACCTATAATGCTATGAAGATTGTTACGAATTTAAAATTATACTAAAATGCAAAATTTTTTGTTCTCGGTGAGTTCCACAGGCATTATCACCCTTTTTTATCATCGAACATTCTTATGATTTGAGCAAAACAAAGATTCCCCTAGTGCCAAAGGATTCGTTTTTATATTTTCTACTTTCATCATTCTTTATATGTTATTATGGAAGATTATACATAGTTTGAAGACAGAAATATTTCATAAAATATTATACAGGGTGGTTCAGAGTTGTAACAACATATTTGAATCAAGAAAAGAAAATTCGATTTAATGTTTCTTTATTCAATTATGCGGATGAAAAAGATGATAAAATGTTGAAAACTACATTGATTAAGTCATTATGTCAAATTTTGATGCCAGGGAAAATAAAATAGGAAGAACACACATGTGCAATGGATAAAGGTTCAGAACACCCTAACCCATTGAGTGTAGGATCAGAAAAATGAGACGAAATGGGTGAACCATACGTAATATCCTATACGATTTAATTAATTTTTCAGAGAACAAAGCTGATTATCCAAATTAAGCAGAGCCCATGCGGTGGAAGTATTAAGCTCAAAGTGAATACAATCTGCGCCTAATGATCAGTCAGTATAGTGAGGGGAAAGTGGTGCAGCCAATACATTATTTAATTATCTTCATACTTCAGTGCCTTGGTTCTAATGTTAAGTATTCTTTTAGATAGATTTCGTTAGGAATATTCAAGTTTTATCTAAGGATTATGACCCACAGACATTGCAATTTCACTAATTTTGTTTGCATATGGATTTTTGAATAAAATATACTTATATTCACGGTTTTTAAAAATTTTACGTTACATAAATGTTAGAAAATTTGTTTCATGATTCATGCCGCAAATACAACATCTTTGGCGTTTGAAGTAAGCTAATGTTTTTCTGTTTTCTGTATTTCATAAGTGGCGAAATTTGAATGTAGGTTTCTAGATTGTTTTCTGCAAAAAAAATCATAGATTTGAGTACTTTTCGTTAAATATTCCGCAAGTTCGACTTATCACTTGACATTGATCATGAAGGTCATGAATGATAGTTAAAATCATAATGACCTCGTTTTAACATTTGTTTGAAAATTCTATACTACTATACACAATACACAAACAAAACTAGGGTTAATGCAATGTGTGGGGGTCATGGTCGTTGGATTAGACTTGAATTTCGCATTCCATCATCAGCACGGCTGCAGTAGGTGGTATTTCTAATGAAATCTACCTAAAAGAATATTTAACGTTAGAACCAAAACACTGGAGTGTGAATATAATCAAATAATATATTGGCTAGTTTACTTTCCTTCGACTAATCATAGGCGCAGATTATATTCATTTTAAAGTGAATACTTTCACCGAATGGCCCTGGTTAATTTGGACAATCAGTTTTGTTCTCTGAAAAATCTTAAGTTATCGAATACATGAACATAATATCCTCTCTTTCCGACATGACCAAATATCTATGTTAGATCTTCCAGGCGATGATAATAATGTTTAACGGCAGAAGCACAAACACCATCTACCATATTAGATTAGCAAATAGTGATCAAGAAATTCAAGTAAAACTTGAATTTCCACAAGAGCAGTGATAGTTATCGAAATTTACGGGTTTCTTCAGTATGATATCAAATGTTTTGTTTTGAAGGAAAAACTGAAGAATAGCACTTTCAGCTCTGGTTTTTACAAACAAAATCGACGCCACCTTTTCATTTCAAAATTATATTCCCAACGTGAAATTAAATAAAACTCCTAAAAACCAGCATTCAAATTTCAACATAGAAAGACCACAGGAAATAAATATTGAAATAAAATATAGCGTTGTACGTTACTTAACATCCACCCAATGGTTATTTTTAATGTGCCAAATCCCAATTTGAGTGTTTCTTATAGTATTAAATGGAAACAATTCTGTTGCCGCCACCTTTGAAAAGCTGTATCTTCCTTCAAGGAGCATTTGCTGAGCCACTATTAGATGTCAAATAGTTTATTCGGAATTTCTCATGAATTTTCAGTTTGCTATCCGTTCATTAAATATGGTAGTTGGTAACCCTTCTTTTGGCTGAAAATGTTTCTTCTTTTCAGCTAAACATACTTATCATCACTGAGGAGACTAAACCAGGTCATTGAAACCATCCTGGTCGAAGATGTATTATGTTATTGAATTTGAACAAAGGAAGTATTTTGAAGTTTCCGGATTGGCAAGGACACATAAGGTGAAAGTATAATTATAATATTATAATAGAATACATATTTCCACAGGAAATCAGCTTCGTTATATCGCTACTTGTGTATTATCACTCTATTTGTGAATAGTGTTGAGAATTTATATTTGTATTTGTATAATACTTGGTAGATGCGACATTCAGCACATCCACCATGTGTTTCCGTTGGTTTTGTTTTCAATTTCAGATAAATGCCATTCCACTACTAATAGCCGATCTGTTCAGACTGAAGAACGAAGCATAACAATTTCCACTTTTTGCTCACAATCCAGTAACATACTATCTGTCCCTGATGCATTGATGCATATGTATAAGGGTTTTAATCAAGTTTCATCCTTCAGATACCTTAAAACATAGAGGATTTTACTTATATTTCACTCATTTCCTCTCAATTTTTTGATCTTACACTTAAAGGACGAGGGTGTTCTGAACCTCTATTAATTGCAAAGATTGTTTGTTTTTCCTTTATTATTTTCACTGACATCAAAATATATAAATATATTGATATAATGGCATAACTAATGTAGTTTTCCAAGTTTTCTTATATATAATTGAATAAATGAATATTAAATCAAATTTTCTTTTCTAACTCTAAACCATCCTGTAAAATATGCTATAAAATATATCTCCCTTCATCTATAATCTTCCATAATCGCACATCATGAATCGTGAATATAGAACATATAAAAACGAATCCTTCGGTACCAGGGGAATTTCTGTTCTGTTCAAATCATGAGAATGTTCGAAGATAAAAAAACTGATATTACCAGCGGAATTCACCAAGAATAAAAACTTTTGCATTTTAGTGTAATTTGAAATTCATAACAATCTTCATTACATTATAAATCCGAAAATAAACGAGCTCGCTAGTCATTCTGTATTCCTCATACATAAAACAAAAAATTTTGCAGCATCTCTAGAAGCTAATGCAATCTCGATAGTTTTTTTTTCGTATAATATAGAAATCTTATGCATCATGCAGCTTGTGGAGTTTCAAAATGAAAATAGTTAAAGCTTGTGAATAACTTGAGGCGAAATACGACAACGTTATTAAATTCGAGGAGCAGCAAAGTTACAGGCTGCAAAAAGCTGCAGAAAGTGCAGTATATTAGGGGCTATGAAAACCACTCTATATATTCATAAACAACTGAAATTGAAAATGGAAGAGTTTAATAGAAGGGCATCTGGTGGTTCTGAAATATTTAGATTCAGAATTCATATACAACCGTCTATCTGGTATACAGATGGATCCAAAAAAATTGATGGAGCACTCGCGGAAATACCTGGTCCCATGCACTGGGTCATCAGAACCATTTTATTCTGAATGCTGCATTATACAAGCAGAAACACTTTCAGTATACTTGTGCGGTTAAAAGAGTGTTCGAAGAAAACTTATGGGGGCAAGATTTAAAAACATAAACACAGATAGGGGGTGCTCTTTTGTGTGTTTGTTTCTTGTGAGCAGTTCCCATGTAATTGCAGAGAGATTGGGGGGGTTGTTCGCCTTCATTGCACATTCCAAATGTTCTTGTTTCTGACTTTTCATTTTGCTGAGAGGGTTTCTCAGCAAGGCCTTAATAGGAGGACAGTGATGGTCCTCAATGCGTTTCTACATAGATTGAGAAGTAGTATGATATTCTTCCCGAATCCTTTTCGGTTTTGAACCAGAATTGATTTTTAGAACTGTTTTTTCCCTAGGTTACTCCCCCGTTTTGGTTTCTGACGACTTTGTGGTACATTACAATTGTAGAATATGTGGTTTCAACAGCTGATCAAACCCGGTTTAGAAATTGACAATCTGGCTATAATAGAGGTTGTGGGGACTACACTAGAGGTGATTCTGAATACTCACCCCCTCCACATATCAAGTAAAATTAGAAACGAAAAGTTCATTGAAAGCGTTACGGATTCGGAAGAGAAAAAATACATGGGGATTCTCGAATATGCGAATTCAAAATGTCTATCACATCTATCGGATATAATGCCATTAAAGAACGACTTCCATACTCTCTTCGAAGTTGTCATGAAAGACTGCTTTTCAACAGAGGGGAAAGTCAGTCTACTGAATAAGAATCATCTATCTGGTATGTAGAAGTTTTCTAAAAAGGACAAATTTCTCTCGATACGAGCGCATAATCCCCAGAAAGGATACAATACCGTGAACAAAGTCGTAGTGTATTAAAGACGAATTTGAGAATATGATGATTTTGCTGTCAATTAAACTTGAAGATCCATAATAATATTCAGATGATTCAAGTTCAATGGCATTAGCACGGCTCGAAGACACGAGAAGAATACTGCTGTTGACCTAAGTTGATTACTGAATAGTCGAGTTACACAACACCTACCGTCGTGGTATATAGTATTATGAAATTGTTGATGAACTTGTCAGATCACCTTTTGAAACCACTTCTATAGAAACTGAACCGCTCTTCTGTGTTAATTAACCTCAAGGACGGCAGGTCCGAAACGGTGAAATGATCTTAAAAAAACACAGCACTGAAAAACATGTGCGTAGAGATGAATCGAGTGCTATAATTTCCAATCTTAATAGAGCACTGCACTGAAATACCATCTCAGCAAAAAAGGAAGACAGAAAAGAGAAGATAAAATGTGCAATGGAGCGACGAATTTACTGAGTACATTCTCTGCAATTACTTGAGAGTTATTCGCATGAGAAGAGTTCGGCAATGGAGTATTGGAGTAAAAAGAGGTTGAAAACTTCTAGGGAATCTCTGAAATTTGTGAAAAAGTAAATGCATTGAATCATAGCAACGTCATAAATAATGCGAACTGAGGTACAGTTTAGAAATGTACTATAGCCTATTCGATTACTCTCCATGAATATAATGCACTTTAACCTTTTTAATTATAAATTATAAAAATTCAAATTTATCATTATCTGTAACTTAACGAATCGAAACCTTTTCAATACTTCTATTACGTGAATCTGTTTATATATTAGAAAAAGTATAAAAAGTGGAGGATATTGTCACATTCAGACTAGAAGTTCTGAATTATTCCTTTAGTTTGGTGCATGTTGCCCTATGAAACTATTCTATTACCCTTTTTCACTATTTACTTTTCTCTGAATTACCGTGGTGTATCCATAGTGTGTCCATATATGATACATGCTATTTGGTTCATAACTCTGTTACGTACAATCCGGGATTACGTCTTTCCTGAAATATTTCGTTATTTTTCAAGACTGATAATCTCCCTGGAAGTTTCAGCTTCCACTCCCTTTGGCTTTATTATTCCTCTATGGAAGTATTCTTTGATGACCAAATGGCCTGCAGATACTCTGCTATATATATATATATATATATATATATAGATATATAACAAAATTATTGGTGAAAACGTCAAATATAAACTTTATTTTGATAAAACAATTCTTACGGATAAACAGAATCGAATAACATATATAATTGATATTGCTTTACAGGACACACATAACCAAGGAAATAAATACAATGAAAAATTTCTAAATATATGATGCTTGACGATCAGATAAAAAATGTGGAAAATGAAAAAATTTTTATTCTACTGATTATGATTTTTACAACTGGTGTTATTCCTAGGAATATTCATAAAAATATTAGATTTTTGGTCTAAAGAAAATTTATTTCAACAGTTATAGAGGATAACCGTCATCAAATAATGTAATATTCTTCGTAGGTTTCTTTCCGAAAAAATAATGATGTAGAGTCATAGGTTTTGTCTTCAGTTTATAATGCTCAGAATCTCATTTCATATTTTATTTATTTGTATATATAAATGTAATATAATTAGCTGACAATTTTATAATATTTATATTCAAAGCAGTATTCTATTCGATCGTTCTTCACTTCACACAAAGAGAACTATGAATGAATAACATTCAGTGTTACTTGACTAAGGTCTGTACACTGGATTTTTCTGGGGAGAACACAACATCTAACCTAACCTAACCTCTGACACTACTCGTTGGTACATTGATGTCATTGTCTGATGATGCTATAGTTTGTATATATTCTAGTAGATTGATATACTCTTTTAACATTTAACGTTATCCTAACATATAATGATTTCAGGACATGTTTTGATTATAATGAACTCGTCGGGGTAAAACCCGTTATATATATATATATATATATATATATATATATATATATATATATATATATATATATATATATATATATATATATATAAAAAAAACAAGACAAACAATTTCCTGACCAGACCTGTTTCTCGAATTCTTACAGAAATATGTTCCCATAAAATTTTATTTAAACTCAAACTTGATGTTTTCGCAAGATCCTGTTTATATTATTGAAATTCTGAAAATTTGTCCAGAAACTAGAACAAGATACTGTAGTTTTCCAGGCAATTCCTGTTTTATCAAAGCAATGAAATATTTCATTATCCATACTGATTCCAACAACCGTTTGAACATCGAAAACGAGGAGTAAATATATCCATTATCAAACTTTCATACAGCTGACTATCAGTCAATCAAAAACAATAAAAGCTGACGTTTTGTTTATCAACTATCTAATATATAATATGCCCATGTACCGAATGGGCCATTATTTAGATAGGATAAGCCCACTTATAAACCTTTTCATGAAGCTGTATTGTTTTTCAGAATAACAAAACTCATAAATGTGGAAACCTGCCATCAGAATGATGGACGACTTCCGTAGGATGAAATATGATGTGCCGATCAGCACATTTCGCGGTTTCTGGAAAGAAACGAGCATGTGGAATCACGAGGATTATCCGAATGTTGTAGTTCGATAATATGATTAATTTTCAGCTCAAAATTAGATCGACAATATCGAGTGTTTCAGTGGGGAAGACTGATTGATGTTGAATGTTAGTAAAGATGTTATCGCAAACGTTATGCAATCATTTCTTTCGGCACATTTCATCTTGTTGAAGTTGGCAAGTGTCTATTCATGGTGGACAAATTTCGATGTTTTAGTGTTGCAACTATGAGCCACCCTTCCCCGTGTTCTTTTTGCGTGAGGAATTTATTGCCTTACACGGATACCAATATCTCGGTTTCTTTGGAAGTAATTTGAGGATAATTGTTACATTCTACAGACACATTTTCACGCAGAATTGAACTTCGTGTACAGTTTTTCGTCAACCATAAGTTTTCCTACTTATAATGCAAACTTGAATTTTTATAAATATGAACCAAAGGATACTTCGAATTCGTTGAATAGAGTTTTTTTAATGTTTCACAAGTGCACTCACTTTTTTAATCCAGGGTGTGTTTTCATCAACCGAAAATTGTGTAACTTTTCCCTAATGTTATCAAGTGACTTTATATCCATTCACAGAATTTTCACGTAATTATTGAAATAATTTAAGTATATTCTGTAGTCTCATTAAGACAGTTCTAAAATTGATTCTGGCAGTGAAAATTCAAAGTTTTTTAATGTTATTTCATCAAGAAAAATCTATTGTGTGAATGTAGTATCGTTTGTAATACTGAAAGATACATTTCGTACGAAAATTTTGAAAATAAACATGCAATCAATATTTTATAACAGAAAACCCACAAGATATTCTATTATATGTGTATGGAAGTTTAATAAATAAACAATAAAGGTATTCAAGTTTAACGCCTGAGGACACTCCGATAAGCGTTGGAAATTTGAATGTTGGTAACCGAAGGTAGACAAGGTCTGAAATTCTGATTCAACTCTTCAATATGTCGAATAGCTCTTATAAATTACGGATTAAAAAATATCCAGCGGCGACAAGTCAGTTCAAGAAAATATTCATCGAAAATGTTGTTATATTCAATTTTATAAAATAACTCACTATGGAGGTTTTCACTAAAAAACAGATACGCTAATATGCGATTATCTTTCAATGCACATCATACATTGAACCCACATCGACCTTGACGTTGAATACTAATATGGCGATGTTGGTTTACATCCAATCAACCATATTCATTCTGACGACTGCATTTTTCATCACTACTGATGTGAACTCTAACAGTTCAATTTATTTCTCTGAACAACTACGGATTTTCCCCAGAAACCAGTTGCAAAAATCGAGTCTGCGTTGGAAATCTCCTGATCTAAAAAACTAGCCTATTCTCGTTTTATTAGGTTTTTATCTATTTTTCAAGAGACTACTGTGCACTTGACCCCTGTTTCCATTTTAATTTCCATGCTCGAAATCAATAGGTTCGTAGTTACACTACTGGTTACATCAATAGTTGCATCTAGTTCATCTACAAGATCATATTTTCATTTCCTTGGGACGTTGAATGTTCCATGGTTCATGCGGTGTATATATTTCCCATCAACTTCTTCGTGTACCCTTGGGACGTTGAATTTACCATAGTTCATGAAATTTTCCTTAAATTTATCTAATATAATTTCAAGAAGTTGTAGCTTCGCAGGAAAACTATACAAATTAGAAGCATATGCATTATTTGAATATTACATTCAATCATATTGAAATTTTCGAAATTTTCGTGTTGCATGGTTACTTCGTTATTACAAACGATACTATATTCACAGAATAACTGAAACTAGATGGAAAATATTAGATAATTTATCTGACTTTTTAATGCAAGAGTTAATGAAACTGTTAGAATGACAGCACAGAACATACTCAAGCGATTGCAATTATTGCATGTAAATTCTGTGGATAAACGTATAGTTACTAGATAGAATTAGGAAACAGCTATACAATTTTCGATTTAAAACACATCACTGCATGTATTATATGATATGATATATTTTTGAGAAGGAAAAAAATTCTATTTTGTTTTTTATTGAAATTGGGATAAAAAGAAATTTGCTCACATAGATTAATTTGACATAAAAAAGTACCTATAGAAAGTCGAAACTATCTTTGCATGACAAAAACATCCGAAATATTGGCATTTGATGGATTCCGAAACTTTTGAAAATTTTCAAATAACTCAAAAACAAAGGAAGCTACATAGTTTGAATGTGTTTTTGGCAATAAATTCCTCACGCAAGAAGATCACAGGAAAGTAGAAGCTTAGACAGGGTGTCCTGCCGAAAGATTTCAGTATAAACATCTCAGAAAAAAATCGAATGAAGTTCATGGAAAATTTCCGCTGGGTGTTTTTTGCGAACTAAAACGGGTTCCCAAACTGAGGAGGCATGGAGAAAGTCCAGGGGGGGTGCGTGACACCCAAATAGAATAATTAAAAAATTACAGAAATAATTTCCTTAAATCTTTGAAATAAAGTCTTTCTAAGTTTTCATAATTAATGTTATAAAAGTTTAATAAAGTTGTAAACTTTATTAAAGAAGGCTACAGTTTTTGAAACTACAAAGCACACAAGTGTTCAAGGTTCTCAAAACCGTACCCCTCGACGGCAACGGCCATGTGTGTACCGATACCTCCGTTTGGCCTTGGAGTGAGTGCGAGTGTCCCCGCATTACAGTAGTCAACTACGTGAAGAACAGTGCATTAAACACTCGACGGTTAAATGTCTTTGTGAGGATTTAGGAAGAGACCACAAAACGCTGCTATTTCATACAGAAGTACGATGCCTATCAAAAAGGAATATGTTGAAAAGATTATTTCAGCTCTGTGATGAAGTTTTTGGGACTGCAGATACAAAACGAGCTTAGTGCACAGTTTAAAAAAACCTAGTAACCAAGTGACTTTGGCCTATTTATCAGACTCTTTCGATACGTTAAAGAACCTAAACTTGAGACTACGAGGTGCAGACTCAAATATAGAAACATATCGGGCTGCCATGAAGGTGTACGTTGAGAGACTACAACTTTAGATACGTAAAGTGTCAATGAATCCCAGCAACTATTTAAGTTTCAACAAAGTAGTGTCAGTCTCAGAAGAAAAATGTTTTGAAGACGTTTTGGAAGGATCGCTTTTGAAAAACTTGATAATTGACCATTTGGAGAACCTCAAGGAGGAGTTCAGCAGGTACTTTCCTAACTTGTCAGAGGATTTTCACAAACTATCAACTGACCCGTTCGACATGGACATACAGTTGCTGCCAGAAGAGTTGCAATAGGAGGGAATAGAAATAAAAAAGGACTCTGCTGCAAGATAAGATTTTGAGAAAATGGACGAGCCCTCATGTTGGTTAAAGTACTTAAAAGTTCAACCCAGTATTTCAGAGAAAGATATTCAGGTGTAATTGCCTTTTCAACAACATACATGTGCGAAAAAGCGTTTTCAACTCGATCGAAAGCAAGTACCGCAACCAACTTGATATCGAAAGTGACCTAGACTGTGCTTTGTCTGAAACACAAACAAGGATCTGTCAACTTATCCAGAACATGCAAGCGCATCCATCTCACTAAATTACATTTTATGTTTTGCTTTTGTAGTTGGTAAGCCTATTGTTTCACCTTCCTTAAATGGAAAATGAATTTGTGTTACAATGTTAAAATTTGTATCAGTAATTATGATCTTTTTTCATGTAATACTTGTTTTAATTTACATCATACGGGGGGGGGGTCTCCAAATAACCATAGGGGGGACGTGGCACAAAAAAGTTTGGGAACCCCCTGAACTAGAATATTATCAACCTTGCATTGACGAGGTCCATAACTCTCTATCTTCACTAATAAACCCTAATTGTTTGAGACTTGATTCAACATTTAATTTTGAGTAATTATCGTGAAGCATGCTTTCAGTCGAATTTACGATATTTGAGAATTCCTTCAGAATTTCACAAACAAATAGAGGTACCGTCAAAACTTGGCCATTGAAAAACTTCGGTCTAACGTTTCTATGTTGACAAACGTCAAAATTTCTAACTTTATTTCAGATTTATCATAATTGTTTTTACTAATTGTTTAATTTAGATGTTGAAACAGCAAAAATTGTTTAGCTAATTAGAGACTCGTTGATGCTTTTAATTACTTTCGCAGAAAATAAGTCTCCTCATCTTTGTCATTTCGAGAAATTCACAATCAAATTCATTCTCAAATAATATCAATATTATTCCATTGTTTTTCGTCAAAATGTAATAATAGGTTGTTTCGAAACGAAAAATTAAGTTTCTGTCGAAGCAATTAAGTTTCTATGAAATCAAATTATTACAACAAATTCTCAAATTTATTATTAGTATTGACTAAATTTATTGATGACATCAAGATACATTTCCTAGTAGCTGGCATATGTTACTCTTTCCGATTGATATTTTCAAGTCTAGATTTTCAGAGTGGAGGAGGGTTGATTTCTACACATTCCAATCAACATGCTGAAACACCTTCTTCAATACTAATATCAATCTGTACTACCATTTAATAACATACATCGAGTTCAAAAGGTTGTTCAAATATTGTATGATAAATCTTTTCGTAGTTGGATCTCGCTGTATCAAACATTCAAAATAATATATTGTTGATTCATGTAGATATTCAAAATCTAACCCCGCGCCACTCTACCTATTTCTTCTATAATGATTTTAAAGGTAGGGAATGGTGGGGGTATGTAATAAGTAAATTATATTGTTGATGGATTTTGTTTTCATGGAAATTTATTTTCGTATGAATGAAATATTTTCGCGTGAGTTCCACAATATGCTAGAAGATGTTCTATTTCTACCTAGTCATAACGAATCCTCACCTCATTTCAGCCCCTAGGACGGCAGTATTCAAATCAATTCAATAATCGCTGCATAGATCATGCAGTAGTTAAAGCATGACATCCTAAATCCTGAGGCCTCAATAACCTACACCTCAGTCTATGCTATTACAACAAATTCTCAAATTTATTATTAGTATTGACTAAATTTATTGATGACATCAAGATACATTTCCTAGTAGCTGGCATATGTTACTCTTTCCGATTGATATTTTCAAGTCTAGATTTTCAGAGTGGAGGAGGGTTGATTTCTACACATTCCAATCAACATGCTGAAACACCTTCTTCAATACTAATATCAATCTGTACTACCATTTAATAACATACATCGAGTTCAAAAGGTTGTTCAAATATTGTATGATAAATCTTTTCGTAGTTGGATCTCGCTGTATCAAACATTCAAAATAATATATTGTTGATTCATGTAGATATTCAAAATCTAACCCCGCGCCACTCTACCTATTTCTTCTATAATGATTTTAAAGGTAGGGAATGGTGGGGGTATGTGGTAAGTAAATTATATTGTTGATGGATTTTGTTTTCATGGAAATTTATTTTCGTATGAATGAAATATTTTCGCGTGAGTTCCACAATATTTATTTTCAATACACACGACGAGTTACGACAGTTACGTCATTTTAAAATGTCTAGAGCTAGAAATTATAGGAAAAATTTGTAAACTATATCTACTTAGAATGTTGGGTAGAGAGAAGTGATTTAATTCCAGTTGACTACGGAAAGTCATGAATTCTGGAATTTTACAAAATTTGTTAATTTCCAAACATTACAATAGATTTATTGTCCACCTTGATCGCATTTGTTGAGACTTTCCAAATTATCCAAACTGAATATGTGATTCGTATATTCAATATTTTCAGAAACTCCAGATCTGTTATCTGTGGAGAGAAGTTTTTTGATTTAGATTCAAAATATCGACATGTTTGTCCTAAGTAAGCAGTTATCATTCATTGCTGTAAATTCTGTATATTCCAGACAACTTGAATTAATTAATTTTCCATTTGGCATTGAATAGTAATTGGTTCATGTTGGCACCATAGAAAAGGCGGGATGTTAAATTGAATTTAGAAAGATAATTGCAAATGTTATTAGAGAGATGGCCCATGTAAGTTAGACATGCGTATTTATTTTATGGTTTGTTTATAATGAAATATAGAATGGAAAAATTTGTTTTTGATGTTTTCGTTTAATAAAACTGTTTATGTGGGACACTGGAATATTATTATTAGATGCAATTTTCCGAATAATATTTATTTCCCTATTGAAGTCGGTTATGGATAGGGGAAGGGAAATGCCTCTGTGAATCAAGGTGGTCAAAAGAATCCATTGAGACTATTGAGTCTGTGAATGTTTCTTTTCTATATTTGTTCTAGGGAGATTATTACTGAGTAAAATGATGGTGATGTCAGGGAAGTTTATTGAATTTTTGCATTCAATTTCAAAGGTAAATGATATTTTACTATTCACTTTATTTGAAAACTGGTCTACTTGTCAGTTTGAGCTTCGAAAACCCATAAGAATATCATCAAGGTTGAATTAGCAAACATTGTAGAGACACAAAATTCACCACTCTGAATAGAAAAATAATATTGAATCAGTTCCCACTATTCAACATTTCAAATAGATAAAGTTAACACATTCTTTCTCTCAACTGTTCGCTTAAGACTCAAAAAAACAACCTTACAGTCGACACAAGTCGTGTGTATTGAGAATTAACATTGTGGAAATAAGAGAAAAGTGTTTTATTTCATTTGTACCTAGTGGTTAATCTAATATACTCAGAGTCAGCATAAACAACATCGACCTGATTCAGTGTTTTCCGCTGGTACTTCCATCTTCTGATTTAGGGAGGGGACAGATTTTCATTGGAATACCCTGCATATATTATTCATACATACATACATTTCATAGCATATACCAAATAACATAATCTAATTAATCGAAAATTGTTGTTGACATTATTCGTTGAATATCACCCAAAATCATTGAATGCATATGAGACGGAATTCATTTTCCATTTTTTAAGGATAAGACACTACACTCGCAGCGTGAAATTCCAGGCAGGCTGTGAAACGTCAGACTAGATGATTTTGTATATATTCGCGATCGCGCTTCGCGGCGTTTTCGAACGGTCTTGGTTTTGTTGTTCGCTACATAGTTTTCGCGCTCAGTTCGCCTAAAGTGAGGGTAGCAATCAATACCAGTCGTAGCGTACAAGGCGCGGTGAAAAACGAACGTAGTGAAGTACACTAGTACTCTTTACATCTCCTATATCTCACCTCAATTTCTACCTTTGACTTTCTCACTCCGATCGAACTATTCCTTGATCTCATCATCGACTTCGTTGTCTTTTCTCTCTCCATAATTTCTCTAGTATTCTATATTACTGTATACCTTCCAATTTCCTGTGATTCTGTCAATTGAATTCTTTCGTTTTGTGCCGATATAATCTCAAGGAGGCGTTTAAGGATTTGATTTCCTAATTTTATGAAAGTTAAGAATTCGAAAGAGTTTTGCAGAAATATCTACAGCAAATAAAGAAAATCAACATTTGTTGACTTAGTTCAAACTTTGAATAGTGTATTGCTAGTTTACCCGTAAATATTTGGGGGTAAGAAATATTATCTTTTAGAATCAACGTTGTTCTCTGTTTTTCCGATGTCTTCTGAATGTCTCAACATTATCCTTATTCTATTCTTTTTGTTCTCTTTTTTTCCTATCCACCTCAATGAGTCACGTTCTGTTTACTTTATTGTAAGTTAAGTTATTTACATTCATTTTGAGGTATTGTAATAAGACAGATCGGGTGCATTGAATGGGTAAGAACACTTTTCACTTATCGACTTATCCATTCGATAAGTGAAGATTGGTTAATTGGTTAGACCTTCAAAATAACGCCTACCCAAATTTCTGAAAGAAGTAACG
Organism: Cryptolaemus montrouzieri; assembly: GCA_013387265.2. Classification (NCBI taxonomy): domain Eukaryota; kingdom Metazoa; phylum Arthropoda; class Insecta; order Coleoptera; family Coccinellidae; genus Cryptolaemus; species Cryptolaemus montrouzieri. The sequence goes on along the minus strand of JABFTP020000185.1, from coordinate 44,877,909 downwards.
ATACCAACAACACATTTAGTAACCAGAAGGGGATAGTTGCAATTTTATTGGAATTTTCCTAACGACAAAGACGTCGCCTTTGTTTCACCCCTTGTAGCGTGTTGAATGAGTGTTTTTCTAGTTGTGTATAATAATTGAAGACTATCCAAATCTAAACTGTTCCGCAATATTTCAGGGTACTTGTGACTCTACCGAGCAACCGAGGCAGTCTCTCTAAAAGTTTCAATAACGTTATAACGTGATATAAGTCGCTAAGAATAAGCATTTCGCTTAGAAAGAAATTAAATACGAATAGTTGTAGCAAGCTTTGAATACAGCTCTACAGCAGAAGGCAGTTTCATAACAATCAGGTTAAAGTATAATAACTATGAACGAATCGAGTAAAGACAGCCACATTTTATGCGCAGAGAACAGCACGAAAAAGTTCGTGATTCACGGATAGGTGTAGAGTGATTTTAACAATTCAAGAAAATTATGTTATCTGTGTATAACGGATGTCTGTGTCTAAAATGATCTTCGATCATCAGTTTATCCTGATAGTGTTCAAAGTCCTTGAAGCAAATCCTGGATCTACTTTCTGAAATTATCGCACTAAATACACACAATTATTACATTTATCACATTAATATACATCAAACAGTACAAACACAATCGAATACTTTGGAAGAATCAGTGAAAGGATTTAGATATATTCTATAATATAAAATAAACTGATCAGAAATATCGATTTCTTGTTAACTTCGACAAAATTTTTTTTGTTTAAGAACGATGAATACAATATCTTGCGTTTCTCCTTTCACTGTTTTTCCACTACTGAACATTCATAAATACCTCCATATGATAGACTGTTCTGCAGACCGAGCCTTTGTAATAAGCAAGGTTTTCTCGCCGTTTCTGTGTAAAGAGAAAAGAAGGAATGAATAAGAGAAAATAGCAAAGTTCATCAAGAAAACAGTAAAGTTAAGAATAGTTAGGAAAATGTGCAGTTTGTAATTGGAATTGAGTAAGATATTTCCCATGGTAAATGATTAGTTTAGTTGAATCATATTCCTTTTTCGAAATGAATGTATTTTACGTTGAATGAAGAAAATTCTCTAAAACAGTATTATAATTGCGTGAAAGGTTTTCTGTAAAGAAATACAGTTTCACAATAAAGAAAAATAGTAACTGTAGAGGATGGATAGATTTCAATGTTTCAGTTCTTCAGCTATATTAAATATTGTGAATAGAGGAATTCATCGCCGCAGACAGATTAAAGTGAATTTTTTTCGTATTGGAGTTAATGCAAAGTTTGAAAATTTTTCAGATTCAGTACAGTGATGATCTCTCTGATAATTTTGAAGTTATGCAAATATTGATATTCTAGTGGCACTAAGTAGAAGCGAATTATGTGGAGAAATTTCTTCCCGTTCAATGGTTTTTCGGTTGTAATGCGAAGTTGCGTTTTTCAAATATAAACCATTGGCAACTTTGATTTTGTTGAAAAATTTTTTCGAAATATATCACACAATTTTTCCTTTCAGGACGGGTTTTCATGAAAAATCGAAAGTCCAATATCTTATCCATAATTTTATCTAGTGAAGTAAATAGATTAAGTATGTGCCCTGGTTACAACAGTTCGAAAATTAGTTCTTGCAACGACTATTTAGATATATTATTTAATGCTTTCAGATAAACTTACAACTATTATGTATACATAATGTTATTTATAATAACGAAACTATCTTGCCTGCAAAAGTTTTGAAAAATTCGATACGATTTATTGTTATATTCCAATTGATTATGATGCGGAATTTGCAGAAGCCTCTCATTCGGATCATCTTCCTCAGACGCGTTGTTGATAGAGAAGATACAACCATTGATGTAATAGGTAGGGTAGCTGCCATCTTATCGATTTGTAGCAGGCGAATTAAAATGGAAACATAGGTATCTAAGTTTTCAGCGCTTAGAAAAACAAATATAAACCTTAGGAAATGAAAATATTCCAGTTTTTTCAGCCAGTATATTTGCAACGTCGACTCAATTTCTGCAACTGATTTCTACAGAAATTGGAAGAAAATCCGCAGTCTTTACGGAAAATATTTCAGTCTGATATCGTTCACATCAGTAGTGATGGAATATTCATTCATCAAAATGAACATTGGTAGAGAGATGAAAACTCACATCAACATATTAAAATTCAATGTCGATGCCGATATCGGTTCAATGTACAGTGTGCATTGAAAGATAAACGCGTATAAGCGTATGTGAAGAAAATATTTGTGGTAAATTATATCAATTAATTGTAAATAACACCAGTATGGATGGATATTTTGAATTGTCTTCAGCTGAAAGAAAAAACATCCATTTCAACATGATGGACCTCTCCTTCAAAACTATCGTCATTACTAATTTAATTGACTTAACTTTTGGCAATGGTTGTATTGGAACTAGGAGGACAGTAAGAAGGGCAGCCCAGTCCCCGGATTTGTCGCCGGTGGGGATTCAATCAGGGATCTGTTATATAGAAGAGCTAGTCAAAATATTGAAGAGTTGAAGCAAAATTTCAGATTTGGTTTACCTTTGGTTACCAAAATTCAAATTTCCAATGCGTGTCCTCAGGCGTTGTGAATTATGCGTATAGAATAATGGCAATAAATTTGAATACCTACAATAATTTTTTACTGAATTTCGTTCCATATAATAGAATCTTTCAGTTTAACATAAATATAGCATGTTATTTTTCAAAATTTTGGTACGGTCTGATCGCTTCCTTATTACAAACTAAGAATTATTATTCAAACTAAAGTTGTTACTTGATGAAAACATCAAATAATTTATATGAATTGTCATTGCATGAATTAGTTGTCGAACTGTCATAATGGAAGCATAAAAGAAAAAAAGTTACTTCTAGTTTACATTTAAGAATAAGCAAGATTTCATCATAATTCAAAAACCGTTAACAAAAAAAAGTCGCACGTAGATCCATTTTTCTATAATGTTGAAAACATTTTTACATAATATCAAAAAAAGCAGAGATATTGGCACTCAACTAATTCCGAAAGTTTTTAAATAACTCGAAAACAAAAAAAGCAATCTTGAATCTGTTTGCTGCAATGAATTCCTTACGCGAAAAAAACACGGAGAAGGGAGAGTTATTTTCCTATTAACAATATTTCACATAGCTGCAGTACTAAGAACACGAAATCTGTCCACCAACTATTAATTTCATAGACAAGAATAAAAATAACAATTTTCGTCAAAAAACCGAGAGACTCTCCAAGAGATATTTTTAAAAGTGAATTTTTACGAGAAGAAAGATTATTAGCGTTAATCCTTCCGAAAAACAAATGTTATTCCTGTTGATTTGTTTTCTAACCCTTAGTGACGTAAACGAAGTAACATCATTATAAATTTGGGAGAAAAGCAGCAATAGTCTTATTTGTCACTGAAACTGCTTCAAAAATATCTGTATGAGCTTAGCGAGACATTTATGAAATTGAAAAAACTGAACGAAATCAAGAGAGTTATTTTGATTTGATTTGATTTGTTGATATTTGAATATAAAAACATGCTCATATAAGTCAGGAACGGAAATAACATAAATATATAATGTTCCCAAAATGCGAGTAATACCTCAGTGCTCAGACCGATATCTAGAGAAACTATTGACATATTTTATAAAATATTTTGAAAAATTATCAAGAAGTTACGATGAAGAAAATGTTTTACAGTTTTGCGCACAGAAATGACAGCAATCATTTATATTTCTCGAATTATCATTGGCAACTCTTGAAGAGGATAAAATTTCCAAAGAAAAGTCTGAATTTCCAGACTGTTCTCTTTCTCATCAATAATTTAATTCAATGTTAAATCGGAGAAACCACGCGGAGCCGACATTAACCTAGAATACTTTCCCAGTACCGTTTTTGGTAAGTTCTTCACACCACATATGTTTCTTCCATCCATGGAAAGAACCTACAGTAGTTTCAGTAACTAATCTCAATCAATCAATCAATGCATCAGTAATTTCATTTCCTTCTATACCTTCATAGCCAGGCATTCCCCAGAGGAAGGGTTTATTCTGACAATCGGATGGTATATGAATCTCTTCACCTTTGAGATTTGAGTCGAACTCAACAGCACAAATTTACAGCGAATAATACTTCTAGCAGGATATAAGTAGACTGACTTACCGGTACTGATAATTATGTACTTTGAACGAAGCTTACCCGTGCCTGTTACCTTACTTGTTTTTCATCAATCTGTAGACCAGATGGGGTATCACAGCACTAATTGTCTGATTTGTTCTTTTGCGGCTATGTAGTCTTTTATGACGACTTAAAAGTTCAATTAGTATTTCTTCTTCGTTTATTGAAACCATGATGCTGATGCTACTGAGCATTCTGCTGGACTTTATCCCTGTGATCTTTATAAGAATGGATACAGAAATGCAAAATCATCTCTAGGTTAATGGTAATGCGGTGAACGCTGCAATTCCTGAAACTAGCTTGGAGTAGTAGTTTTTGTTTCCTCATTCACTATACGATCCCCATATGAAACGGTGGGTCTTTGAACCAGAGTAACCAATAATCTTTTGCTGTAACCCGTAGTTCTATTCAGAAAGTAGATAGACTTATCATTATATTAGATGCAGTAGAGTGTTTTATTGGTTGCTCTCAGGTACTGGGCCTTTTCCATGAATCCAATAGTAAACCCATTCGGAAATGGATCTTTTAGGTTAAACTTTCTACGTTTTGTGCATGTAGTTAAAGTGGTTTGGTCTGGCATGATAGTGAGCACCTCTTCTGAATACTACTTATACAATATATTCGAAGTTTTTCGAATTAGATTCCATACGATTCTTATGGTGATAACCAGGTTATTAGAATTGCTTTGTGCATTACAGCCAGAGTTTTTTTTTTATAAACTTGACATATTTCCCTTAACCGTTAACCTTTTCTTAACCTTGACGGTAGGTGTTTCGACACCTTCGTAATCGAGTATGAGAGTCACAGAAATCTTATGTTCGTTGGTTTCCTGATAAGATTATCTGAAAATCAGATAAAAATGAAAGATCGTTAGCACTCCTTAAATGTATTTCAATTCATTCATTGTATATTTGAAATAGAAACAGACTAAAACTTAAGGAAGAGATTATAGAAGAAACCTTAAGTGGATGTTATGTTAATTGTCTCTATACATTTCTCATCTGAGAAACAATCCTACTATCATCAGCGGATACTACTCTTCAACTAGACACCTAGATATGCACCCTCGCATTATTGATTAACACACTAAGTTGCAGCAGGACAGCAGGACAGCAGGACCAATAAAAGATAATATTGATAGCGTTTCGAAATGATCGTGAAGTTTTAGCGATCATAACTCTTCAACCTTTCGAAATAATTCTGGCTTATTTCTATAAAAATATGAAATTAAATATAAATCAATCTTTTTCAGATCCGTTCAAAATTGCGTTGGTAGCCTAGAAGGATATTTCACTTCGGAGATTCTCACTGAATAGGACAATTTTCCTCCTCAAAGGTTAGAAATTCAAGGTTTCCTACCAACTAAAGCTGAGAAATGTCTGTATAGAGTTTCTCAGTTTTTACTGCTACATGAACATTTTTAGACGATTTCATTTTCATTCTTCTACTTGCTAATTCTTAACATATTCACCAGTAAAAGTAAAAGTATCAATATCAGTATTGTCGCATATATCCCATATCACACCTTCATGATATCAATTCGTTTAGGTGGTACTTAACTCTTACTTTACATTAAAATTATCTCATAAATTATGCAGTATTGTATATCAACTAAAATTTTGTGAAATTTGAGGTACCATTTGGACGCTGGAGAGAGTTGAGTCCCGTTAAACATTTTCCCATAAATTATGGCGATAGTTAACGTACGACGTTTCCGGATATTGAAGATCTGGGCTTTTCTCACAAATGAACATACCAAGATTACGCCATGAAAAGATTCAATCATTGTTTATGATGATCTTGCTGTCACAAAACTTGACACCTAATAGTAAGATAAAGAAAATATACCGTTTTTCACATGAAAGACTGAAAATGGACTTTATGCAGTTTTTTTAGGAAAGGAAATATCTCAGTTCGTATAAGATACTTGTCGAGTAGAGACAGACCTTCTTGTAGTATTGAATAAAGGATGATTATTATATAAAACTGGATCTTTAAGTTGTGATAACCTGCCATACATAATCGCAATAACCAACAGATCTAATCTTATTTGATCACTAAATATTTACACTGGAATTTATTTAATTTGATTTATCCAGTTGCAAAATTTATTAGTCTAAACTCTTCAGAAAGTTTCAAATATCACGATAGTATCAAGAGTTTGTATACTCGATTCCATGATAGAACAATGAATTGATAAATTAATGTTGATGTTTGGACAGACGAATATCGTGTATTCCAGAGCTTGCTAATGATGTTTCGATTTCCATTAATCTATAACCACGACCTTGCCAGACCGATTGCATGTTTTAGTTCGAGTGAAATATGGAAATTGATAGCCGCCGTCAGGAAGCGCCCAGACGCTAGACTCTCAATGAATCATCTTCGGGCTCTAGAATTCGTTCTAAAAATAATTGATTGGGTGCGCTCCCAGAGCTAGTCGAAGACCAGAGATGGTTGATTGATGGAAATTATAAGGAAATAGATGGTGCTGGTGAACAGCATACTGAGGTCATGAACGTCTTGATGCTACCTTAACGAAAATCCATGTATACATTAAATTCTGAAGGTAAAATATCGTAATTTTCTGAATTCATTAATAAAATTTAGCTCCTATCGGAAACATGGTTCCATCGCAAATCAAAAATTCCAAGTCTCGCAACGCAGCCTTTCCACGGCAAAACGTTATGAGTTTCATAAAACTCATAAATCAAGTCAGTTATTCTAGTGAGAATCTATTAAAGTACTTCTTCATCAACTTTGTCATTAATTCTTATATTAGATACTTATCAAAGTATATGGTGATCAAAATTAGAAATTATTATTTCCATGGTAAATATAATTACTTGTGAATCGCACTTTAATTCAATCCACGAAATATACAGGGTGTATCCCAAGATCTATGACAAAATTTGATAGGTGATTCCTGAAGAAATTCTAGGGGAAATTGGTGAGAACAGTTTGGTCAGGAATCTTTTTAAATTCCGAGATGTTCATCTTTAAAACTTTGTTCCCCACGGTCTAGAAAATACAATTTTCAACATACGAGAGCGATGTTGTAGTGTTACCATAGATCCAGGATGCTCAAACTTAAACTGCTGGCGATCTACCATAATGTTTTCAGACTACTTACGATCGACTCTGAGACGCTGCAAGTATGTGTGATGCAGAGTTGTCGTACATACACGATACACCCTACCTATCTACCTAGGTAGGGTGTACCGTAACATATATAGATATTAGCTTTCCGCACAATATACATTATTTTAGTCAAGGTATATGTTAAGTTTAGTTGGGTTCTTCTCTATAATATCAATGAAAAAACTCATAGTTATTCAAAATTGCGAATTTATTGGTTGTTACAAAACAAAAGAGTTACATATGGTGTTAAACTTAAGTAAGGAGTGAATTTGGATGTTGAAGCCTGACAGTGCATTTCCTCAGCATAATTATCGTAAGATGGTACATAACCACTGGTTGCTAATCGCACGCATGATGACCTATGATCGTCAGTTAGGGATATTTTCACATAATTTTCTTCATTTCAGAAAATGCCGACTCGCACAAGTAAGTTGACTCAAACATTGCCGTCAGTTGAAGGGCGATTTGCCTTAGATTTGGATATCACACCAGGAATTTGTATCACATGCTGTAGCTTTGAGATGTACATCTTATGTAATCTGCACCATCTCATTTTCAACAGAACATGAGTTTATATTAAACTTACTTGCTATTTCAGTAGCTCAATGTTTTTATATGAAAAGGGATAACTCATAAATGATGCTTCATTTGCCAATTTATTGCAATCATGAGAACACTTTTGGAATTGTCCCAAAATATTTGATAATTCAGCCTCATACGAATCATAATTTCACTGAGGATTCCTTGCTTTCAAAGACGAAAAATGTTTCAGATTCTTTCATTTCAGTTGATCTATCATAAGTTGCAATTCACTTCTGAATGCGCTTACTGAGCTAATCATCTCAATAATAGATTTTCCTTTTGAAGCTACAAGCTTAAGATGTTTAAGTGTCAGTCAAAAATTCGAAATCAGTCAGCCATTTTTTGTTTTTCAACATCTGAGTGTCATCATCCCTTTCGTCTAGAGAAGCTGTCATTTCGGGCAATAATTCCTTCAACCTTTCTAGGAATTTTACGCGTCTAACCACCTGACCTCAATGTGAAGAATTAAAACGGTATGTTCAGCTGACTCCCTATCTTCCAACTGCAACTTAAGGAACCGTCTTTGCAAGCTACGTATACGGATGGAATTCACAATTTTTGGTGCAATGCCCATAATTTCCTCCGTGTTTAAAACTTTTGAACATAAAACTTGTTGGTGTATAATGTGCAATGGAATGAAAAAAAAAAAAAAAGGGAAATCTACATAAGCTCGACACAATGCGACAAAACCGTTTTTGTTTCCAGTCATTACTGGTGCTCCATTAGCTGTAATGCACACTAACTTATATATCGGAAGCTTGCATTATTTTACAAAATTGAAGAAAACGTCTTATATATCTTCGCCACGGGTCTTCCCCTTCAGAGGAATGATTTTCAAAAATTCATCCTTAGCCAACAGGTCATTGAATACCATCCGAATAAAAATACACAGGTGGACAGTGTCCGTCATATCGGTGGTTTCGTCGAACTGTAAAGAAAAGTATGTACATTTTATGATATCATGTTTTAGTTCATCTGCCATGTCCTGACTCATGACTTCAATACGCCTTGTGACAGTCGGAAAAGATACCTGAAGTTCACTCAGAAGACATGATTTATGTTTTATATAATAAATGCTTCCTTCACAACCAATCCATATTCGAATGGTTTCTAGTGTTTCGCCAAATATGAGATATTTTAAATGACGCGATCGTAGCAGCTTTTGATTGTTTTACTGGTCTTGTGAACATGAATTGTTCATTTTTCAAACATGATATCAAATCACATGTATTTTGTTTTCTCACTTCACTCTAAGGTGGAAAAGTTCTTATGATTTCTTTCATAATGCCTTTCTAATTTACCACGCTTAGGTATTGCAACTGACGCACGACAAATAAGACAAATGCACTTATCCTTCACCATACAAAAGAAAAATTTTATGGTGCTCCACAAGCGATGGTGAAAATAATTTCGAGAATGATCATTTATGGGCCTTGCAAAATCGAAATACGGTTTCCAAATGACGTACAATATCAACATCTGAAATAGCCTTTTTAATAATTGCTTCTATCCCATTCATATTGTGACTAACAGAAAGAATGCCATTGCTTATCGAAATTTTCTGCAGAACACGTTGTTCGATTTAATAGATTATTTTCCTCGAGAATTCATTCAGGATGTGTATTATTTACATGATGGAGCACCTCCTCATCAAAAAGAGTAGATGTGGAAAGCTGAATTAATATTCTTCAATTGGGTGGATTGGTGGAGATTCAATTACTTGGCCACCACGGTCACTGGGTCTAAACCCGTTGGACTTATATGAGAATACATGAAACAACTCATCTACAGTGTGGATATAACAAATCTGGAGCAGTTACAGGAACGGATACACAAAGCTTCCTAAAGAATTAGAAATAGCAATGTCCATCATACTGAGCTGCAGTCATCGCTTCGTAGATGTGAACTATGCACTTGAGTTGGAGGCGGTCATTTCGAGCATTTCAATGAGTAATATGACTTTATTCATTATTTGAATTCATAGGTTTCTACAACTTCAAAACATAATGTCAGTTGACAATTTTTCGACTCTTTTGATCGAAATGATTATGATCACTATGTATTTCATCACCATAGAATCGCCCTTGAACCTTGAATTCTATAACAGCTTGAGCATTCTCATTGAAAAAATCATAAACGTATCATATCTGCATTTTCTTCATTAACGAAATAATGCATTTTCAATTTGAAAAAGTTATGTTTTCAGAACTATAATAACTATAATAACTATAATAATATAACTATAATTATATTTTGTCAAGGAAAAAATACATCTAGTACCTGCTATCTTCTTCTGAATGCTGTGAAGAGTCTTTCACAATGATCGAAACGGACTGGTTTCAACTTCTCTTCGTCAAATTCCAAGGTCACAAAGTTTAGTCGAAGACACAGCAGTATCAAGATACCACTCCTAATCCTTAATGGAGTGCCTCTAGATGTAGTGGATCATTTAAAATTTCTAGGAGTTACTTTCGATTCAAAAAAAACTTGGAAACTTCAGATTCAGGAGATCAAAAAGAATTGTTTAAAAAGACTGAATATCTAAATATCACATCATCATTGGGGTTCAGAAGAGAAGATACTACTAAGAATATATAAAGCCATAATTCTGCCAAAAATTGATTATGTAAGCGTAGATTACAATTCAGCCTCAAACTCGAATTTGAAATCCTGAAACGTGGTCCACAATACTACTCTCCGCATATGTCTTGGCGCTTTCCAGTCAAGCCCATCAGAAAGCCTTTACTGCGAGTTGCACGAGCCTTCACTTCAACTTCGGAGACAACGAAATTTGACATTGTATGCAGCCAGAATTTTAGCGAATCCAATGAATCCAGTTTTCAAATTGATGAATAACCTTGCAGAAACTCCCAATGGACAAAGAAGCCCTCCATCAATTCCCCATTTTCTGAGAACACTTCAGTTAAATATAGATCTTACCACCACCATACCAAACTCCACTCCAGCAACGCCACCTTGGATCAAAATGAGACCATCTGTAAATAAAACCTTAAGCAACTATAACAAAACCGTAACCCCTAGTGTTTTCTTCAAACAGTAATTCTCATAAATTCTGAATCAGCATCAGTTTGACCAAATTTTTTACAGTGATGCATCCAAGGGAGACGAAACTATTGGTTGCTCCGTAACTACTGCAGAAAAAACACTAGAAAAATATCGACTCCCTATCGAATGTAGTATGTACACAGGTGAATTATTTGCTATTTTGAAAGCATTCAAAATGGTTAAACCTAGTCATAGAAATGTTGCAATTTGCAAGGATTCACTGTACTCCACACATGCCATAAAAGATACTTATTCTAAACACTGGATTGTTCAGAACATTCAAGAGACATGTCATCTTCTCTCATCTAATGGAGTATCCATACCTATCATATGGGTCCCATCATGGAATCCCCGGGAGTGAAAGGGCAGATCGAGCGGCTAAAGAAGCGTCCATGTCAGATGAACCCATAAAAGATATAAAACTATCCTACGATCTGAAATCAATCATAAAGTATCATATCCTTAGTGAGTGGCAGAGCCGGTGTTGGACAAAGTCAAAACTTCTTCCAGTGCAGCCTGTCCTCAAACCCTGTTAACTACCCCCGATGTGCAGAAAGAATAAAATCATCTTAAGGAGACTAAGAATAGGCCACACGCGCCTTACTCATGGCTACCTGACAGAAAACCCTCCAGAATGCGAATTTTTTAACAGTCGGCTTTCAGTAGAACATATTTTGATAAACTGCAACAAATACAGAGATGCCAGATTACAACACAACCTCAGTAGAAACCTAAGAGAATTGCTCAACTCCGAATATCAGATTTCTAATTTGTTTGGAGTTCTGAAAAACAGAAACTTGTATAACCTCATTTGACATGATAATCTCTGTTTTATTTCACAATACTTTTCTATTGTTTCTATATAATTAATGTTTACATGAATGTAAAATTTCATCGTGTCGATGACCATAGCCGTTGAGACACGTAAATTTCCTAGATAAATAAATAAATAGAACTATAATTACCTAGTGATAAAGATATTCTGACATATATCTATCAAAAGTAATTCAATATTCTTGATAATCATTATACTATACTTACGGATATCACCTTCTGTACAACGAGTATTTCATACCAACTATGGCAGCAGAACAGAATCGCTCTCATATACTGAACATTGTGATTCTAGATCTCGTGAGGATCAAATTGTTGAAGCTAAATATCTCTGAATTTAAAAAGATTCGGACCGTGCTGATTTCATAAATTTGTCCTAGAGCTTTTCAAGGAGTCACCACTCACAGTATGTCATACAGTTAGGTGTACACTCTGTATATTACATATAATATACAGGGTTAGGCAAAAGTACCGAAACGGTTAATTATCTCAGTTATTTGCCGAAAGATGTTTTTGAAAATTGGTATTCCTACGTTGCTAAACATAAATAATTCAGGGTTGATATTTTTTGCCCGCTAGTGTAACGGTGTAGCCGGAAATGACCAAAAAATGTGAATTTCAAATGTAATACCTTATATATTTATTTATTTTTAGATTCAGACAAAATACGTTTCTAGAAACAATCAACAAAAACATTTTATTTCAATGTCGAGTTCATGAAAAATTAAAATAATAAAAATTATATCACCTGAATCAAATTACTTTTGCATTAATGATCAACGGGACAGGTTGACAAAGTTTAGATTTTTGCATTTCAATTCCAAATAATGGAATTCAAGCTCAGTGAAGCAGAACGGATCGAGGTTTTGAAGATGCGCGGATATGGTGACAGACAACGATCTTACCAAGAGGTTCGCAGTCTGTTCAATACTGTTCACCCAGATCATCAAATCAGTAAATCTACAGTATGCAGAACTATGCAGCGATTTGAACCAAGTCGGCAAGTGGAGGATATTCCCAGAGCCGGACGCGTTAAGTCTGCCACCGATGAAGAAACAAAGTTGGACATTTTACTGGCAATTGAGGATAATCCTCATGTTTCTACAAATAAACTAGCCTTGAATCATGATATTTCTCAGAGGTCAGTTTGTAGGATACTGAAAACAGAAAAAATGGAACCATATAAAATCCATTTCGTCCATGAGCTTACTAAAGACGATCCTGACCGTAGAGTACAATTTTGAGAGACCATCATGGAAATGATTATTTCAAATCCAAATTTTTTGAATAGAATAGAAAAGTATTCTCAGATGAAGCTACGTTATGCCCCATCGGTACAGTAAATAGGCATAATTACCGTATTTGGTCGAAAGACAACCCACATCGAATTAAAAAGGTTCATACACAACATCCAAAAAAATTGAATGTTTGCGCCGGTATTATGAGTGACCACATAATTAGTCCATTTTTTATAGGAGGGAATTTAACTTAAATAGAGAGCGATATTTGGAATTATTAAGAAATGAAATTGTACCAGCCGTAACAGCTTCATTTCCGAATTTAAATAATCCATTAACCCCAGCTGATATTGAATGGTTCCAACAAGATGGAGCTCGCCCACACTTTGCGGTAAATGTTCGAAATTATCAGGATGAAGTTTTTCCAGAAAGATGAATCGGTAGAAGAGGTCCTATCGAGTGGCCCCCACGGCCACCTGATCTATCGCCTCTGGACTTCTTCTTATGTGGCCACTTGAAAAGCCGAGTTTACAGAGAACGACCTGCCAATCAAGATGAGTTAAGGCGTCGCATAATAGAAGAAATTAATTTGATACCCCCACAATTTCTGCAAAATTTTCTCAGAAATATCAGTGGTCGATTAGGTTATTTTCAGGAGGGGAATGGAACTCATTTTCAACACTTGCTATAGTTTCAATTAAAAAGATTCTCTCGTGCGTGCGAAAATCAAAACTTCAACAAATACTCGACATTATTTGTCAGCCTGTCCCGTTGATTATCAATGCAAAAGTAATTTGATTCAGGTGTTATAATTTTTATTATTTTAATTTTTTATGAACTCGACATTGAGGAGAAATGTTTTTTGTTGATTGTTTCTAGAAAAGTTTATTGCTCTGAATCTTATAATAAATAAACATACGGGGTGTTACATTTGAAATTCACATTTTTTTTCATTTTCGGCTACACCGGAAACATTAGCGAGCACAAAATAGCAACACTGAATTCTTTATGTTTAGCAATGTAGGAATACCAATTTTCAAAAATATCGCTCGGTAAATAACTGAGATAATAAACCGTTCCGGTACATTTGCCTAACCCTGTATACTTTTCTGCACTGTTCACTTTCAGTCACCAGCTGTCAACAGACGTCAATAATTCTATATTCGATTATTCAAATATGAATTTGTTCGAATAAAGATTGTAAGGTTCCCAATTTTCTGTCCGATGAAATCACAGATGGGATTTCACTTTACACATCACATAACAGATTGTTTCTTCTTGTTTGATTCAGGTCGAGGTTAAACTCAGAAATTAATTCTAAATTCAAGCTGAAATTGCATCTAAATTGGTAATACGTGGTTCGTCATAATAAAATAAATTTATTTATTTAAATAAAATACATCGGTAAACGCATAAACATAATGGCGTTTAGTTCTTAATAATATAATATTTGTTACCGTTTTATTTGTGCCGACGTTTACTTGCTACACTTTGTATCATAATTTACTCGAAATTCGATAACTATACATCCTTCATCTCATATTGGACATCTGATACGTCTGTATTTTAGTTAAAACTATCCTATGATAATAAGGAACTAACAGTAACATTTATGAATTTTTTGAATTTCTTCAATAGGCCTTAAGTGTGGGTAAATTTCATGAAATGCTCTACTATTTGGTTATGACTCTGACCATAAATCGCTAATACATTACTAAATTGTGCAATTGTGTATTCAGTATTCTTCAATCAATAACATAATTGAACACATTCTAAGGAAATAATGAGAATGTTTGAAAATAAGCAATGGAACACTTGTGAGGATAAGCAAAATCAACAATATTCCTTCAAAAACTGTCGAGAGCAATAACGAAAATGATTTTTTACAAAGATATATATATATATATATATATATATATATATATATATATATATATATATATATATATATATATATATATATATATATAATTTAGAATCAATGTTCGATATAATTAATCTTCAACAAATAACACTCACTTTTGTTAAAAAGTCAATCATGGAAAACGATTTGCGAGAGCAGGAAATGTTCATGGGTACTGTGATAATCACTTCAGAAATCAACTGACCTACGAAAGTGTAGTTGATTCAGTAGGCGAGTTGTTTGTGATTCCGGGTCTTGAATGAAAAATATATCAATATGTTTAAGGGAAAAACTAGTTGTTGGAAAGAATTAAGAATAGACTCTCTGGACAGACTAGTGGAATTCGTCTGTTCTGGTCTATGGCGAAGGTAGCCAGCAACAACCTTTGCACGTCATCCTTCCCACCTTTGATTGGAGGTGACGGTTCTATAACATCATCTGAAATAAAGGCGAATCTCTTTTCAAGCATGTTTTCGCAAAATTCTGGTTTGGTACATCAAACCCAGTACCGCCAAGCATACCCTATGTTCAACCAAATACGTCTGAAGTGAAATTCAGAGCGCGTATAATAAGAAGCGTTCTTCAACAAATGAACTGTAAGAAAGCAGTGGGCCTTGATGAAATAGCACCAACTGTTTTGAAGAAATCTGCTCTTGAGTTAGCACGGATTTCAGAGAAAGGGAAGAAATGTCAACCCCAAAATTATCGTCCAATCGCATTGTTGCCATAATATTAAAAGGAATGAAAAGAGTCATAAGCGATATGCTCATAAAATATCTTGAGTTAGAGGGTATCATCAGTTATCAATAATACGGTATCTGTAGACAGCGAATAACTGGTGACCTCTTTGCATACCTTAACCATATGTGGACATTAATAATCGATTAGCATGGTGAATCAAGGGTCATTACTCATTACTCTTGATATCTCAAATGCCTTCGACAGGGTTCGCAACGCATCACTTATGGATTTTCCGAAAAATTGTGTAGTTGGATTAGTTTCTTTCCCTACAGTAGATCGATTCGGGTGGTAGTCGATAGTGTAACGAGTGAATTTATTCAGGTTAAAGCAGTAGTACCCAATGACTCCATACTCTAGCCAACCCTTCATATGTTGCAGATTAATGATCTCCTCCACTTCACCGTAAATAGAATATTGGGTTCGTGGACGACTGTACTCTGGTGCCCTCATTTTCATGTCGGCGTCCTATAATTACTGACGAGTCACTCCGACAAACATACCAACAGAGCTTGTCTGAATTCAGATTTGGAGAAGATATCAGAGTGGGACCGGTTGAAAATTCAATAACGTTC
This sequence comes from Cryptolaemus montrouzieri, assembly GCA_013387265.2. Classification (NCBI taxonomy): domain Eukaryota; kingdom Metazoa; phylum Arthropoda; class Insecta; order Coleoptera; family Coccinellidae; genus Cryptolaemus; species Cryptolaemus montrouzieri. Next base: position 44,861,642 of record JABFTP020000185.1, on the reverse strand, counting down.
GTCAGAAAGTTCACTGCTGGAGAACCTCCTTTAATCATGTAAGGACATCGAATTTCCTCAGGAAGAACATGCATCTACTCGGCGTCACAGTCAAAACTGAAGTTTGCAGGCATGACTTTATGTCACCCATTGCCAACTCTGCTTCTGATAAGCTCAGTTCTCTTTTCAGGGCTAAGCAGTACTTCACGCCATCATAGCTGATGATAATATACAAAGCAAAAATGCGACCTGGTCTGGAATACTGTTCCCATGTGTGGGGAGCCGCATCGATACATTCATTAAATCTATTGGATAGTATCCAAAAGCGAGCATTGCAATTCATCGACCACCCGGATATAGAATAAAATAGAATACTAATTTAATGCTTACATTGTAACGAAATATACATATACAAATCTTTGATGTTGCTGGGCATTAAAACTTAGCAACATAAAAACACAGAACATGTGCAAAACGGCAGCGATTCAGTTTAAGATGTTCTCCCACTCTAACCAGTGTAAAAAATACATTAAAATCAATCTATAAAAGTTATGATGAAATATAAGAATCTATTACAGTGTTCTCCCCCAAGCATCCATCAATTGTTCCGCATTTAAGCATTCTTTGAAATCTTTTTTGAATATGAGCAAGTTATCACAGTTGTTATAAATTGAAAAATACCTATTTATTAAATATTGAAGCTGCTCCATACTCAAAACAGCCTTCAAATCTGGATGATTTGTGACTTGGAATTGTATGTAGCTGATGTTTATGAAATTTTACACAGTGGCACCTGTTTCTTGGGACCATTAATTCAAAAAGATAATTTGGACACTTGAATTTGAGAACATTATAAATGAACACACCAAAAAGGTAGGTGAACTGAAGTTTACATTTTAAAAGATTGTGTGCAACAAAGTGTGCCGTTACATGGTTTCTATAGTTATAATTGTAGGTATACCGCAGGCAGCAATTTTGAGAATTCTGTATAGAGTAGTGTACTTCATTTGTCAAAAAGAGAAAATAGACACCACAACATAATTGAAATTTGCGAGGATCAGACTACAAGTCAGTTTTTACTTCACCTCACTATACAGGTAATATTTAAGGCCATAGATGAGTTTGAGTTAAAGGTTATCATTTTTCAGTAGAATTTTTTTACATACACCTGTATATTCATATCAGACTCATAAATTACACCTAGGTTTTCTATATTATCCACTAAAGATATCACAGATTCATTTATACATATTACATTATTCATAGCCTCTAATTCTTAGGTCCTTCCTGCCGGTACTTCCAAGGTGAATACTCCGACAAACTGAAAGACTTGGTTCCAGAAAGAATCCAGTTCGAAAGAAAAACAAGGCTCGCGAGAAACATTCATCAGCGGATCTTTCAACTAGCTACGCCACGTACCTCTCTCTATAAACATTCTTCTGTTTACATGGCTTGTGTGCAGTGGAAGTTGCATCCACCGAAGTTTCAAATTGGCCTCCTTCCAGAAGCGAGTGAACACAAAGATCAACTAGTCTTGGGCGGCCACGCCTGTGGTATGACAGGCATGGCCTCCTCCCAGGAGTTAATGATAAAAATTAAAGAATTAGCTTCCTTCCGACGTAGGTTTTCTATCTAGGGTTATATTTTAAGTATTACTATTTTTTCAATAGTTAATAAAAAATGCGGCAAAAGACAGGATTTTTCACTGCAATTGAACAGTATTTTAATATCACAAAATTCCTATACAGTGTATTATTTATGACAGCGTCTTTTTGAGGAATTGAAAAAGCAGGGCAGGTAATTATTTGTACGCTAATACAAGGAAAGAATAGAATTTCCAGAAAAACTAGAAAAATAAATACAGACAATTTGTATGTAGATCTAAGAACAAAGAGACATTTTCAAGAGCTCCAGACGAAAACACCGAGTGAGTTCGCCGGAACTCAATTTAGAACAGTGTTTACATCGACATCTGTTGAGGAATATGCAGTCAGACGAGATTCGAGGTATATTATTAATTTAAGTAGCTTACTCCAATAATGCAGTCCTCCGTTTGTGATAGTTCATACATTTTTTGAGTGAAAACAAAACCATCGATATAATACTGAATATCGAACAAGTTATTTGGATGAATGTCTGAATTTTTTGATTAATTCATTTGTACGAGGGCTAAGTAGTATATTTTGAGATACCAGAAATGCAAGAGGTGTATGATGTAAACCGATTTGTTTATTTTCAAAGTAATCCCACCAATATCAATGCACTTGTGTAACCGAAGATTTCACAACTGAAAGACTTGATATTTGTGAATGCCCTAAAAGAAGTGATGAATAGCCTCCTAGATCTCCTTCTCCATCGTCAATCGTTGACTACTGCAGTGTTTTTTAGGTTGAGGAACAATCTGAAATCACACATGACTAAATTAGCCTAACAGGCAAGTACTTACTTTTACTTTATGTTCACGTAAAAAGTCAAATGTGAATCCTGATGATTCGAACACTGGCGGTAAATACAGTTGTGGAGTATCAGTTGTCATTATATTGAGTTTTGAGCTTAATTGCTTTCGTTTATCTTTCACGCATCTTATGCGCTCTGGGTAAAAATTGCGTACATAATTTTTTGACCGATGTTTGCTATCTCGCAATGGTTGAAGTTGAGCCATTTTCGTAAACCTACACAGGGCGCTCATGGCGGATAGGAACATCGAAAAATGCAATATTTGTTTTACCGCTTGTTACGTTACTATGCAGAATATGATAACCACCATTTTTCAACATTTATAACGTTTCTCACACGATTTATACCGTTCAGCTTATGTGGCACCCAACAACTAACACTTTTTTCATATGGTGATGCTCATGTAAATCTGAAATGAATGTTTGGATCCAACACGAAGGATTGGGTTAGGTTAGATCGAAAAGCTAACGCTCTTCACACTTATCTGACTATCAACCAGATTTACATTATATTTCAACAATGATAAAATGCGAAATTATCGTTTTGTGTGTAAACACATTGAAGACTTTTATTCAGGGAACAATATTCAACCTTTCGCAAAATGTTGAATGTGTAAAGAATGATAGCTGATCGACGAATCGCTTTCTTGCAAATACAGTGTATAGCGTTGTGGTTAATAGTAGAACTGGTATTGCTTCTTGAAGTTTTCTGTTTCATATCTATCTTTGGTTTCATGATTTCCTGGTATCGATGGTAAGTGGTCTCCGGTGAGATCGTTGTAGGATGCCACTACATTAATACGTCGTGATACGCGCCAACGCATTGAGATCAGTAGGTGTCAGTATAGCCTGGTGCTGTGAATGTGTGTGCAATACTGATGACACCAAAAATGCAGTCTATTACTTCTATTCTATGACATTCGACTGTACTTATGCTGTGTGGCCCTAGTTGATGATGATTACGAATGGTGGACTAGAAAATCAGCTCCTTCAGCTATGGATATTTAATATTCCACGGTAGGATGTTGAATATTGTTCCCAGAATAAAAGGCCTGAATGTGTTTACAAGTATATCGATAATTTTGCATTGCATCATTACTGGGATATGTTATAAATCATCTGATTAATTCTGATTAAAATGAATATTGATGCTGAAATAGTGATAGTGAAATAGTGACGGTAATAACTAATCATGAATGAAAGTTTGACATTCCGCAATGTAAATAACTAAGCTTGAAAGCTAAATTACAAATTTCTAACAGATTTCAACTAGTCAAAACTAAAACGATGTTCTCAAAGCAATGAAATTCTCAAATTCATGGAAGTCACTATTTGGAAAAAATTCTTGAAAAACCTTCAAACGTAGATGTTGATCAACTACTATTGAGATAGTTGTCTCAAGAGTGTCATAAAAATGCAACGATTATTGTAATATTAAATCAAAAATTAAAGATTTTGGTACTTATTTGCAATCAAACTGGAAGCAGATGTTGCATTGAAAGGTTTAGTAGTTGCCATCATATCACTCGCAGAAAAAATCAAGAGGAGCTGGGTCTAATGATATGAATGTTATGGAGCATTAGTTAAAAAAAATGAGTATTTTGAGAAAAGTTAGAGAAGAGGATATATTTTCATGTCGAACGAGCAATTCTGTATATTTCTTATCCCACTAAAATCGAGAAAATTCGTCGAAACACGTCGAATGATTTCGTCTGGAGAAAATATTTTGATGTATATTTCAGGCTTTAACGAGCAATCCCTTGAAAAGACCTTCAAAATTGAATACACCAAAGAGTCAAGCGACACCTGAATTTGAGCTCTTCGTAACGGTGTATGAGAGAAGTAATTCTGACAAATCGTATTCGCAAAAAAATCATTTTTCATCCTAAGCGAGTCACCTCGAATATTTAGGCTATTCTCAAGGTTATCGTAAAAAGGGAAAATATTTTTATTTTGAGGAGAAACTTTTATCGGTTGTTAGTGCCTGTATGCGATGACAAGTAAATTTACTTGGGGTTTCAGGCTATAAGAAAATTGGGTTGTGTTTTAATCTCTTTGGAAAACCTTCTAAAAAACTACAACAATCCAAAAAAAATTCAATTTTTTCAATTGAATGCAAACTCGATATTTTGCAAGTGTCTTTTCAATTATAAATCAACCATTCAGTTGCTACAGTGTTTTTGAATTTTGAAAACAATTATGGTGTACACATTGCAAGAGTACGTTGAGCAGGTAGTCTTCATTATCAAATTCATAATCGTGCCCCAATTGCTGCTAACCAAAACCGTCTTGAACGTAACGTTCGCCAAAAGTACATAATGGAATTGATATCGAGATTTTTAGAAACTGATTCAGCAAGAAATTGGCGTCCATTAAAATTTAGAATGATGAAGCAGCAGTTATGGCCGTATTGGGACATGTCCAACATATGCCAAACACGCATACGACAAATTTTTGCAGTTTTCGATATTCTGAGGTAACACTTAGAATTTTACATCAAAACAAATTCCACTGTACAAAAATACATTAATTCTTTTGAATAAGGATGATCTTGATTGAATATAAGAGTTTCGCGAAATTATGGCCGAGCGAATCAATATTAACCCGAACGTTATTCTGACGAATGAATTGGTTAGACGACATAACTATAGATTTTGGAACGAAACAAATCCTCATCTAATAGGGTAAACCTACTCTCAATATCCGGAAGAATGCTAAGCTAAATGTTCGGGTAGGAATTTTGGGGGACCACCTTATTGGACCTCTGTTTATTTCATGTAATTTCAATGGCGAAATTAATTTCGATATGCTGAGAAAATCCAATTGATCCATTGATAACAAAAAATTAGATAACGGGAATTTGAAATATCCGAATCGTTGGATTAGGAGAATGGTGTGGCTTGATCAATCTCTCGTCTAAATCCTTCAGACCTCTTCTTGTGAGGACATCTTTAGTCATAAATTCTTCTAATTCAGCCTGAAAACTTGGAGGATTCACGATAGCGAATTGTGGATGATTATCATAAAATAAATCCAAATGAGCTGAACCGTTATAGAGACGGTTTTCAATCAAGATTGTACCATTGTATGGAAGTAGATGGAGAACAAATTAACATATCTTTTCAAATCATTAGATTCAATTTTTTTCATTGTAACATGGTAAAACTTTTTCAAGATCGTTGTAGTTAGTAGAAAGGGCTTTCAGAAGAAATCACAACAAAACTCACTCTGCTCATCGTCTTAAACCTTAGGGTGACCAAATTTATTGGACAGTGGACAAAGGCGTAAAGTTCCCTCGAAAGAATTTCCTTCAAAACAAAAATTAATTTATTCTCCCTTTTCTCGATAAACTTGGAATATGCCAAAATATCCAAGGTGGTTCGTTAGTGATTCAAATTTTTTCTTGTGAAGAATATTCCCTAAAATTACTATCCTCCAACAACGCTGAGAGGAGGCTTCGAAGCGATTTCGAATGGAGATTGCTCGACTACTTGCCTTGTTCAATTTGGGAGGATTGAAGCGCTCCGTTTTGGGGGGTTGCTCGTTAAAGTCTCAAATGTAGCTCAAAATATGTCCCCCAAACAGAATCATGCGATGTCTGTCGGCAATTCTGTCCAAACACTAGGAAACAAGAAATATACAGCTTGGCTTCACATACAACATTCTGTATCAATTGGAAATATCACAGAATTATTTTCTATGCTTACTCCTAATAAATGGTGTTGGGAACAAACACTTGTGTAGTACGTGAGAAAAATAGTTTATGTTTCAAATTTGGCAGGCATAGAAAGAACAAATTCACTAGTAACAGGTAGAACCAAAAAAAATCTTCAAGGTTCGGGAAATTTTATGCCCTTCTGAGTAAATTATAAATTCAATAAAAAGAGCTTGAATTACTTCAGAGGAGTGGAGTAGAATGAAGAAGTACGCCTGAAGAAGAAAGAAAATTAATTTACCAATTAATTAATTGATTAATTGAAACGAGCCCAGACTACATGAAATTGATGTTTATGCTTGCTAATACGACAATAAAATTGCAACCAATCGATCAAGCTGTGATATTTAGTTTCAAGGATAATCACAGACGGCATTTGCTTTCTTAAATGACCAAGACATAATTTCTGGATTTCATTTGAACATGAGTAATTTCGGTGTTTTGTTGTTGACAAACGTCAAATGTTCTCGAAAATTAAGTTAAAAGTGGCGTATAAATTAGAATTTCGAAAGAGTGTCTGCAATCTTGATAGACAATTGTCAAAGCGTGAGATTGCTAACTTATTCGGAAACTAAAATGCCATGAGAAGGGTGTACTGCTGAAATATGGAAGACTTTTTTTTTTGTAGTTGCATACCAAACAATCCAAAAATTTTTGTTCAAAAATGTGAATATAAAATATCAAAAAGGATGAAAGTGTTCCAAGCATACAAAGGCGCAGTTCGAAGGAGTATCAAGATGTTACACAGCTCTGACGAGAAGGCATTTTGTTAGAAATTATGAGATCGTAATTGATAATGAGAAATACTTCGCTCTTTCATACTCCGAAAGAAAAAGGAATTTTACACTTTTGAAAGTGACAACTGTTCTAATGGGGTGAAAGCTGACGAAGTTTTAGTACTATGCAGGATTTCGGAGGCTGGAGTTTCAGCTCCGTATGTTGGCCGTATTGCAGCAGGAGCTGTAAATTCTACCCCATACCCAAAAATACGTTCTGAAATTCCTCAATTTTATTAATATGCATCATCAGAACGGGGATATAATTTCCTGCCCTAATCTTTGCTACCATTATGCCAGGTGAACTTTGGAATGGTGGAACTAAAATAATGTGAATTATGTACCAAAAGAAGATCATTCCCCTAATATCGCTCAAGCTCGACCGATAGAGAATTTTTTGTCGTTCCTTCTTCAAAAGTTATATCACAATAGTTGGGAGGTTCCGAAGGAGCCACAGTGGCGAACTCAGATTTTTCGAAAAATGGTAGAAGGTGACTGAAATATCGATCAGAAGAAGATACGGAATGAGAAATTGTGCGTTTTTTAAGACTGTGGCCTCCTATCAATTATGTAATTATTATTCCATATCATCGTGAAACCTGGAATGGAAAATCAAAGTTCAACTTTGAATGAAATATGATTTATTTGTAGATGAAACCGATTCACTCATTTTCAGAAACTTATGTCTCCTACGTTAGGGGAAGTGAAATTTTACTTTTAGTATCTTGAATGCTAGAAATTAGATTTATACGATATAGCAAGAAATATTAAAAGAAACAATATTTCATTGTCTATGACAGAGACGAATTATATATAGAGTGCAGACTCATAGTAAAATAAATTCAGTATAATGTCAGACATTATTTGTTCATAAAATTTCACTGAGTCTACACAGTTATGTTTTGCATATAATTTTGTTCATCTTTGATCATAAAATTGGAAGGAATAGCCCACATTTTTTTTCGCATAACATGATAGACAAATGTATTGGACTATTTTTTTAATTATCAATTATCTCACAACTTCATCTTATTTCACAAATGAATGGAATTCAGGTTGCATAGCAATTAACGCATTAAAATTCCGAATGGATCCTATTTACTCCGTGGCAGAATTTTACCATATGATGAGAACCATTTCTGACAGTTCATTAATTTCTGGTGGGACCTGCGCTGAAATAGAGAAAACCAAGTAACATCGCCTGGGATGGTTACAGAACCTCTCTGAGTGCCCATTTAAGAGTCACTAACATCATGAAGGCATCGTGTATATGGCTGAGGAATTATCACGGTTGATTGTGTAGGCGTATCACGAAAGCTGTCCACTGAGATAAAATCTAACATTAATCTTTCTAAGTTTCATGTCTTTCATTCCAAACTTGGAAAAGGTGTTAGATGGACTCATTCGAACTGAGGTTTTGTGGCTGAAGCCTCTTAGTGGGCAACATCACGCCTTTTAGAAAAGTTAATCAATTGATCTGGCACTTAACGATCTAGTTGAATGGATCACTCAGTCTGTGGGCAACAAAAAGACTGCAGCTGCACCCTTTACGGCCATAGAGGGTGAATTCAAAACGGCCCCACTGTGTGGTACTGTGAGAACCAGAGTTGGAGGTTTAAGTCAATGTGTGTACGTACGACGATATAGTCCTTCTGGCTGGCGGAGATCACGACGATGACTCCAACAGACTATAAGAGGCAACTTCAGTTATTTAGGACTGGTGCTCGGATGAAAAACTTGATTTCAGCCTCCCTTGAAACTGTAATGGTGTCATCCATTGGAAAGATCACATTCTCATTGCCCCCAATCCAGAGTGAAGTATTATTTGTTTCGGAAGAAGCTAAAAACATCGGATAGTAAGGTTACATGGAATTCGTACTTGAAAAACATTATACATAAGGCTACAAATTCATTATGGGCATGTCACGTTACCTGAAAAAAAATGAACATTTGCCCCAAAGCAACTTTAGTGGAAACTAAATCTGTCCATAAGACAAGTTATGCTCCAATCGAGTTTAAATTCGAGTCAAAAAATTATATAAATGATTATCAAAAAAAACTTATGAATATATAAAGAGATATAATATAGAATTAAGCACATTAAGGTTACAGCACTTCGTAGAATGTTGTCATAGATAAAGATATTTCGTATTTGTCACTGTGAGAGGACCTTTATTGTTCATTGTCAATGAAACACCCACGCACGGAGTTTATTCCATGTGGGATTCTATGTTTATTTTATGTGAAGTCAATTGCTTGTGTTATCAGTGTATGATATGTAATATTGAATGGTCTGAATAAACATTGTTATTATTTACTATCGTGGACTTATGTACTATCTCAGCTGTTAGCTGAATATAATTTAACTTTCCCAGATTCATCAATCACAGTGAATAGGCTCGATTACAATATACTTGACATACATTTCCTAACTATCCTACATGTATTAAGAATTACAGCTTTTTGCATTTCTATATAAGTATTCTTATGCAATCCTAATTTCTTAAGGCTATCATGCAAAGTTTTGGATATTAACCCAGTCGAGGATACGATGACACGTTGTTATTATTCGGTATGGCGACATCCACCAGCATTGCTGTTCTGGCTCTCTTATCATACACCACTATGTCCGGCCTATTATTCGTCACCATTCTGTCAGTGATAACACGCCTATCGTAGTATAATCTGATAGAGTCATTTTCCAATACGGGCGCCGGTTGATACTTGTAATATGGCTAGAAGTTATTCAGAAGTCCGTACTTGTGTGCGAGTTTCTGATGGATAATGCTGCACACTGGATTATGCCTATAAAGGTAGTCCATATAGGCCAGTTCCGTCCTTCATTATAAATTTTTTGTAATTGTTTGAAGCGATCACTTGGTCTTGGATGGCCATAAGGAATCCCTCTGTTTCTGCGAATAATTCTCTTTTCATCAACCATTTGTTGGAGGCTTCCTTTCTTGACCATTGCTCTTGTTTTTCAGTATCTGATAGGAACGGTAGATTCAGCAGGTCATCTCTGGTAGCAAGATTTAGTGGTGTATATCCCCTATCAGCCAACGATACCACTCTATGGAGGTCAGAAGTGAAAGCTTTTGCAGAGAAGAATTCTCTGAGTTTTTTTATCCGTTCTGTGTGTAAATTGAAAACATCTATTAATCCGCGTCCTCCTTCTTTCCGCTTCAAAGTTGTTCGTATCACAGACGATTTTGGATGATGATTGTTGTACTTTGTCAGCATCGTTCGGATCTTCCTTTGAATATCATCCAGTTCTGTCTTAGTCCATCTGATTATTCCAAATGAGTAAAGCAACACTGGAATGGCGTAGGTGTTAAATGCCTTGACTAGATTCCCCGAGTTCAACATCGATTTCAGCACAGACTTCAGACGCTGACTGTATTCTGAACGAATCTTCTCCTTTGATTGTTTTTGGTCTAGCAATCTGGCTTGTTGGTATCCCAGATATTTGTATGTTTCACCATCTCTCATGCACTGTATAATATCACCGTTTGGAAGTTGTGTTTCACCATCTATGACTTTCCCTCTTTGAAAGTTTAGGGTCTTACATTTTTCAATCCCGAATTTCATATAAACATCTGCCGAGAACTCACTGACAGTTTTCAGCAAATCATCCATTTGCTTCTTGTTCGAAGCATATAATTTGATGTCATCCATATACAACAGGTGGGAGATTGTATGATAATTCCTTTCTGCTTTTATCCTAAATCCGTATCCTGTTCCATTGAGCATTGAGGACAATGGGTTCATAGCTAAACAGAACCATAATGGACTCAAAGAGTCTCCTTGAAAAATTCCACGACGTATGGGTATCTCGTCGGTTTTAATTGATGTATTGTTCATGTTGACCTGCAGAGACGTGCGCCAGTGTGTCATTGTTGTCTTCAAGAACTCTACCAGGGCTGGGTGAATTTTGTATATCTGCAATACTTCAACAAGCCAAGAATGGGCGGTACTATCGAATGCCTTCAGATAATCGAGAAAGGCCGAATGAACAATCCGATGCCCTACGTGTGTTCGTTTCATTATCACAGAATCGATGATGAGTTGTTCCTTGCACCCGTGGTGTTTCTTTCTGCATCCTTTCTGCTCCTCTGCTAATATATTGTTGTCTTCAAGGTGTTGGTATATACGATTAGATATGCATGAGATGAGTATTTTGTAGATTGTTGGCAGGCAAGTGATTGGCCTATATTGGGACGGATCCTGTGTTCTATCGCTCTTAGGTAGCATATATGTTAAGCCTTGCGTTAGGAAAGTGGATGTTTTCTTGGGATGTTGAAGAACATACATACAATATTATTATTATTATTATTATTAATTTGATGGTGAAGAGACTATCTATCAAATATGGCTTCATTGCTTGGTGGGAGTGTAGACTTAGAAGGCAATCCAAACTCAACTACTTTGAACTGCTGAGAACGGCCTGCATAATGTTCACTGGAGTTTTTCACTCTACTCCTACAGCAGCCATTAAACTGATAATGGGCATCTATGTACTCCATCCGGTGAATATAGGAGAAGCTAGAATAAGTACTTATAGATTCCATCACTTTTCCTGGAATGGGACCAATATAGTTAGCTTCGTGCTGGCTAAAATTGAGGACAACGGGATGTTGGGAATAAAGTCTTACATAGCAATTCCCAAAACCAACATGGAGCTGCCATTCCAGACCATCATTCATGGGCAGAAATGAGCCAGCTCCAAGGACCGTCTTCTTGGGGGTCCCTTCTAGTGCACAGACGGCTCCAAAACTGCCCATGGTGTTGGAGCTGTTGTATCCGATCGAGATGCTGCCAAGGAATAGTCTATCAGTCTTGGTGTGCTTGTAGTAAGAATTTTACTACGGACAACTGTTATAGATTTTTTCTTACGCGACACTGAGGATAAAAATAACCTTCTGATAGTCAGGATGTATTGAAAGTCCTGTACACATGCGAAATCACAATGAAAGTGGATTTCGGATGTCAACGATCTGGGATTGAAATACAGATTCTGGGTCATAGACAATATAACACACAAAACAGAACATTTTTACTGGAATATCATTCAGAATAATTATATAATTCAATTTAATAATTATTCTGTGATGTTTGCTCACATACAACATTTCAATGTTTCATCAATATTATAATTAATAAATTATTATCTACGATTATGGTGCGCCTACACACAATGTATGCTAAAACAAACTAATCGTTGTTTCGTTGAATCCATTCATTCGGTCCAGCAAATTAAATGGTCGAAGAAACGTGATCTACACACTGAACTTCGGAACATTTGCATTCCAAATACATTTAGAGCCCACTGAAAACTCATTTGTTATACTTTATGGTGACTTTTTCAACAGGCAGTATGTAATTTCAATTTTATTGCGAAAAAATGACACATTTCTCTGGGGCTTCGAATCAATTATTCAAGGGATAATGAGAATTGTGCTCCATCATACTCTACTGAATATTTCATACCTTTTTGGCGAGGATACGTTATATTAACTTCTACAATTTCAGTTTGTTCGTCTATCCCTTCGATTATGAAGCTTGAACAACTGGATTTTTGCGGATTTAATTTTGATTTTGTGTGAAACGACCATTTAACCCAAATCCTGCTTCTGATAAGTAAAATTTTTTAAATAAATGAATCCAAATTAGATTGATATATTCATATTCTCATAGTCATAGGATTCTCTGAAAGGAAAAATTGAGAAAGCTATCACAGAATATGATCTTGGAATGTTTCTTGGAGAAACACTTTCTTATACACTGACGCTGTAACTTCAGAAAAAAAGCGAATGGATAGAAATTTGTGCAAGTTTTCGATGTTATGTACGGTAGCAATGTGAAATATTGCAATTAGAGAAAAATGATTTCACTCCTCATCCTCATCCTCGACTTTTGAATAAAATTCAATAGTGAATACAGATCGTTTCCCTCTTATTTTTATTCGGAGTTATTTCGAGTTTCTCGATTTTTTAGGATTTCGGTAAATATCAACATATCGGTTGCTATGAAAGTTGAGTTAAAATTATTTCAACATTTTACGGTCAAATTTTGGTAGACTGCAGGTACACACTCAAAAAAGTCAATGTTCGACACCAATTCGATTTTGATGGCTGGTAAGCATAAATGAACCTCCGTGTTCTAGGTTACGTCATTTATAACAAAAATCATCGTCGGAAACAATACCATGATATTAAAAATAAGAAGACAGTCAAGGCTTGTTATGAATAAATTTCCCCACTCAAAGATGACTTGTATATTTGCTGCTGCACTTTCACAACGAAACTTCTGAAACAGTCTTTCGGTGATAACTGAATGGAATCGGGGAACCATTGTGATATTCACTTTCCTACACTGTTTCACTATCTAGGTGATAAGGTGGATTGGATTCAGACACATTATCTGGCAGCTGAGGTTATTGTACTGGGTGACTTCAACGTTGACAACACCAACTGGCTCCGCCACTCCAATAGAACATGAAATCCAATAACCCGCAACATATCTCAGAACAAAGCAAGGAATCTCATCCGATCCAGCAGATCGCTTATTAGCAATGAACATAATGATGTTTTACACTTCGATGGAAGATACTAGTGAAAGATACAAAGAAAATCTACAACAAGCAAGATGACTAGCCCTCATATTAGGCTCATCACTGACTGAAGCTTCAACTGTATTAACAAAACTCTTTAAATTCATATACCAATTCAGAAACATCTGACTAAGTAAATCTATTCCGGCACTGAATTAGCCTTGAAATTCTACAAGACCTCGTAGTTGTATTCGATCTTATCACCTGTCACACTACCTTCCATTTATCATCAGAGTTCATAATAAGATTGCTGTAATATGGGTTTTTTTGCTTTTTCCGATATTTTTTGCTAGAAGATTCTCATAGACATTCGGGACTTCATTTTCAGATTACGAGATCTTTCAGAAAGTTTCCTTCCTCATCAATTTCAAGAGTTATCCATAATTGCTAGCTGTGTGCCGCGGGGCTTTACCGCATGGAGAACCACCGGAATTGTCATGTTAAATATGTTCCTAAATGTTCTAAAGAATGTAGTTCACGTACTTCCGACACCAGTTTACTGATATACATCCTCACAGCGCTATTTCGAAATCAAATGAGAGATATAATCAATGTACTCCTGCTAGAACAATCTTTCCGATATTTTAACATGAGACAGCCAGTCTTAGAAAAGTCTCAATCTACATGTACGATCTGGTTGGATTTGTTTGAGCGTAGTTGAGTGCACATTTTGAAGGTTATTATGTAACTATATCATCATTCAGTGACTGAAACTCACCTTGCATCCTTGAATAATCCTCAGAAACCCTCGGTAACCAAAGGCCTGGAATAGCGCTAGCAACTTTCCTGATCGCGTGTTACTAGCATCCAACATAACTATATTCTAGTCTCCAGAAAATTGTAACTCGAGAAACTATGAAGAACACTTCCAAGAGAATGGAAAAGAATACCAGAGGGCGTATTTGGAGACCAAGTACGTAAAGACCAAAAACATTCACTTAAACATTGCTGTAATCTATTTCAATTGCTGAACCCTCTCTCTATGAACTGGTCGACAAGATTAACCACCAACACAAGATGAAACCTCTGGGTGTTTGAAGAATTTTCATTTCTGATCTATATTTGGAAATAGGATAACATATTCCTTCTATTTTATACAAATTCACCTATGGTTTACATCAAAAATACGCAAGTTCATATTCTAATCCGAAACCATTCAACGAAGTATATTTTGAATACATTCTACTCAAAAATTGCTCGTTGAATTTCTATTTTGACAATCTACGAGCACTTTTCATCTAATTTTGATGAAATCGAGAAATCCGGAATAACTCGTAACAAAAGAATATAGCTTGCGATCTGTTCTCACCAATTAATATTCCTCGATAAACGAGGACGACGATGACGGGATCCTTTTTCTCTATTCGCAGAATTTCACATAGCTGTTGTAATGAAATAATGAAAATGGGACATCCTGTTGTTTGGTCCCCCTATTGAAAACTCATTTAAAAGACTTCTTTCTGCATTTTTGGAGTAGCAAAAGAAAGTGGGATCAAATGAACAGAATACAAAAGCGAATTTGGTTGAGGAGTTGCTAAATTTATAGCATTAGGTCTACTGCGGCTATCAAGGAAGTATAGAGAACATGCCTATGAACATTCTTGCAGAGGAGAGAGGATGGAGTCTCACATAAAGAATGAGCTGCAGCCAGGATGAAGGGGGCAGATCAACCAGAGAATTATCTTTCAAGCTCGGTATAATACTACACTAGAGGTAGCATGGGCCATAAAAAGTACCAGTACAACAGGTTTATAGATTAACTTCGAATTTTGGCATTGAAGTGAATAGATACTGATCTACAATTGGCATGTTTTCACAGCGGTTACACTTCCGGTACTTTTTAATTTTTTATTGAAGGACATCCATTTTCAAGTATTCTTTTTCGAAATTTGTCCCATCTAAAAGTTATCATCACTGGACTAAGTTTTTTTTAACAAAATTCTGAGAATTATCATCTTCTCTGCTCAAAAAATTATCTGAGATTTGTGTTGGATTATAATATAATATAATATAAATATAATTATAATTTTTTTAGTATAACGGAGGAACTATTATTTTGAGGCAACGTACTTTTCGATGCTATTTTATGTACAGGATGTTCAAAAGTAACTTGTCAACCAATAAGACTAAATTGTCAAAAAGACGTTTTTCACAAATACGAGTTCCTATGTGTTTTCTACTTTATTAAAACCATATTCTAAATTATTAGTGATTGGTATGAGGTTTCCGTATACTATGGAGTTAGCAATTAAAATAATCTTGTTTGTGTATAGTACATAATGAAACGTATGTATGTGTTAAATTGCATGAAACTTTGTAAATTTTGAAAGTGAGTACTTTGAACGCAGGCGGCCATCGGAAATGGCCCTAATTTCATATAGGAAATTTCAATGATGGAATTCCCATTTTTAATAGTTAGTAAAATATATTGCTCTGAGGTCTCATACCTTCAAGTATTCGTGGAATTGGTACCTACCGCTTAAGGAAATTGTAGATCGGTTCATTGTTAACACTGCAGTGGACGCTGGACTGTGCTCATTCGTGTAATCGGCTCTGGACGGATTGGAGTTCGAATCTGCCCTACTCTGTACCTTCGAATGAAGGAGTCACAGACTCACGACAGTCGTTTCGTGATAGTGAAGTGAAGAGCAACGATTTTATAGCCTGACTCGGTCTCCTAGACCCAAGGCTTCCCTTTACGGAAGTTTTTTATCGGAGTTTTCAATAGGTCGTTCAACAAAATGCCTAATTCGAACGTTCTTAAGGAATAATATAGAGACTGAAGAAATTATACCCCAGTATTGGCCAGAATCTATCAAATTCTGATATCCATATCTATCGCTGAAATCGAAGAATTCAGTGACCATCATTCTAAGAGCGAACAAGATATGTCAGGTGACGAAATATCTGTGCTAGAATCTGTTCTGCCAAAAGTTGAAGAACATGGTGATTCGTTCTTCACATCAAAAGATGGGGTGAGATGGAATAAACAAAACTGCACCAAAAATGTAAGAACAACAACCACGTACCTAATCGTAAAACTTCCTGGAGTAATTGGTGCTGCTACAAACGCTTCATCTCCAAAATAATATTGGCAACTTATTTTTGACTATTGTCATGAAAAATTAATGCGCAATACTTATATTTACGAACAAACAAATTTATATGGAACCAACCGAAATTTTGAATATTTGAAAGGGTTGTTGAAATTGATTCTCTTTGAGATATTTCTATTGAAAAAAAAATAAATTAAGGTTTATTTTGAGAAAGAAACGAATAAAAGAAAATAAGAGACTCTCTCTGCATGTAAAAAGAAATTGAAAATTATTTTCTCACGGAGAAGGTGTTTTTTTCTTGCCCTCATTAGCTTGTATTACCTTTACTCGTCCTGATACAAGCCTAAATCTGTCTAGGAATGCTTTGGATTAGGTTTTTAACCTCCTCTGGGGTGATATTCTGCCTCTCTTCTGTGACGGCTTGGATGAACTGTTGTGGGATTCTTAGATTATTCTGGCACGATCTTATTTTCCTTTTGAGATGATGCCATAAATGTTCGATAGGATTTAGGTCTGGGGATCAAGCTGTCCGATCCGAAATAGGTATTCTCTTTGTTTCAAGATAATGTCGCGCGAGGTTGCTGGTATGCGGAGGAGCATTATTCTGCATAAGAATGAAATTCTCACCCCAGAACATCACACTGCACCCTTGGTATTTTGGAATTTGTCTTGCTGCTCGGAGTCTAGCTTGTCTTCCACGACCCCTTAAAACTCGAATCCAGCGGTATTATGATCGAACATCAATTCTCATCTCGTCCGAAAAAAGAACAGTTCGCCAATTCTCAATATTCCAATTTTGATGCTCGATACACCAATTAAGTCTGTTAATTTTTTGTTGTTTGGTTAGCTCGGGAACACTTAGTTGCGACGCACTAGGGTCTCTTCTTGCAATTTGGCACAGAAAGCGATCTTATTCTTCAGAAGTGATCTTCCTACGACTTCTTCTAGGCTTATTTTTCAGAGATTGTAGCTCCACGTATCGAGCGCAGGTATTTGAAATCATCCCCTGTGATACCCCCATTGTGGCTTCAATATCCCTGTGTCACCCCTTCTTCAACGAGAGCAATTATTTGACCCCTCTGCACATCGGACAGTGCAACGTAAGCCATTTTCAATTATGATTATAGGCTTTTTGTAATTCACAGTTTCAGATCTTAGTGACGACTGGGTACAATATGCCGAACATGTGGTGATTATTCAACATTTAATATCATAATATCCAGTTATTTTACAAGAAACTTTATTCTTCCCAAGTAGTCAAAGATCCATGATTAAAAACAATAATGTGAAATACCCAGTGATTCCACATAGATTTAGTTGTGTGTATATTGAGAGTATATCTACCCGCAATTCACACGAATCTGATACAAGACCCACAAACATATCTGAATTGAAAGTACTTGGTTTGCTCTACATCGCCGGTTTATATCATACTGGTAAAACTTTAATTTATGAAGTTTTGGCCAATGATGGGACGGGACTAGGCATATTCCTGCTACAATGGCATTGAGATGATTTAGTCTTCTATTGCCTTCGAATGGACGATATTCGAACAAGGGAAAACGCGATGCTCAGAACAATTTGGCACCAGTAAGGCAGATTTTCGACGAAAAGGTGGGAAATTGTTAGAAAAATTGCACCGTAGGTAAATATGCAACACTTGATAAGATGCTCATGTCATTTAAAGGACGCTGTAAATTCCGAATGTATGATAAATAAGATACGAGATCGAAGTGTTTTCTTCAGCAGACAGTCAATCATTTTACACTCACAATATGGAAATTTATGCTGGAAATCAGCTACCTCGTAAATTGCAGGTTAGCAATGCCTCCTATGATTTTGTAGAAAGACTATGCGCCCCCTTATCGTAGTCTAGAAGCAATGTTACCATGGACAATTGGTTCACCTCTGTGGAAGTTACTCACACTTTACTGAAGAATCATCAATTGACCATTGTCGGTACTTTACGAAAGAACAAAAGACAGATTCCTAATGAATTCCTCATCACGAGATCTGAAAAATCAAGTATGTATGCTTTCACAGAAGACACGATGGTATATACGATAATTCGTATTTAACAAAGAAAAATACACAGATAATTTTGCTGTCTATCCTTCTTCACGATGATTAGATTGATGCCGACACGGGTCATGGTAAAAAACCGGATATCACCACATTTTATAACAACACAAAATATAGTGCTGATACAGTGGATCAACTCTCAGCGAAACATAATGTAGCGAGAAATACCTGTAGATGGATCATGGTGACCTTGTATGGACTCCTGAACGTAGTGGGAATAAATACCCATTTTACTTTTAAAGCAAACTCACAGGACGAGCATTCCATTTCCAGTCAAATATTTTCGAAAAATTTTGGGGGGAATTTTAAATGGATTATATGAAGAGTAGACCTCAATGTAATTTTTACCGAGAGAGATGCGGCAACTAGCAGCTAAATTTGGCGGCACCAATTAGCAGAGCAGGCAGAGAGAGTGGAAGATAAACGGAGAAGGTGCACGTTCTGCAAAAATTCAATATACGTTCCAATTTGGCACAAAATATATATGCCTTGAGCCAACTTCACCACTTCGTCGTGAATATGCACAAAATTTTGTAGAATGAACTATTCTACAGGTTGTTCAACTGAGAAATACAAAAAATGTGATGTTCATTTTTTTTACTAGACCTTATTTTTATGTTTCTTTCTTGTAATATTTATTAATTCTCCAGGAAAATTTATTATTTGTGAGCAAATGAGAAATTATTCATTTTGCGTCTGTGAGACCCTAGTCGTCTCTTAGTGTGACTCTGGAGCACACGTCCCACTGCAGGGTTTAATGAATTAGTATTTATCTAGAAGGTTGGAACTAGGGCATGAGAAGTTTCGAACAAAAGTAGTTTCTCATGATTAGGGTCATTTTATAAAAGAGTTTGAAGACAGGCATCTTTATTCTTTTGACCTGTTAATATCCCGGTGTTGAGACGGTTACTCAGCAGTTTAATAAATTCCCTTCTGTTCAGTTAAAATCCCAGTGTTTAAACGGTTACTCAACCACATAGAAACATTTTATTAACAATTTATTTAATATATAAGTACACCCCGTTTGTGAAACGCATATTTGTAAATAGTGTATGTTAGTGGTGATTAATAAACTTGTATATAATATCGTGTAGCCTTATTGTTTCAAAGCGTAGGTAGATTTTACACTCAATCAAATTTATATGAAATCACTCGGTATTTCACATTATTTATTGTTTTCAACCACGGATCTTGGACTACTTGTGAAGAATGAAGTTTTATGTTGTGAAAAATCTGGATAGTATAATAGGAAATGTTGAACTATCATCCGAAGTTCGGAATATTGTACTCAATCGTCACTGAGATTTGAAATTGTGAATTTCAAAATTTAAAAAATGCCTATAATCATAATTGAAAATGCGATGTACAGAGGGAACAATGGGGGTATCACAGGGGGTGAAACCTACACCCTATACGGGGAGCTACAATCTCTGCAAAATAGGCCTAAAAGAAGTCGTAATAAAATCACAACTGAAGTAAAAGACCGCTTTTTGTGCCAAATTGCAAGAATAGACCCTACTGCGTCGCACACCATACTCGAAAGGTAATTTCTGGAAGCAACAGGAATCAGTGTATAAGTCAAAACGAAACGTTCAAGGAGTTTATACAGCAGGCCTTAAGAGTTACAGAGCTAACCAGTCATGAAAAAATTAACAGACTTGATTGGTATATCGAGCCCCGAAATTGAAATATTTAGATTTGGTGAAATGTTATTTCCCTGAATGAGATTTGATTTCATTTCCTGCGAGCGTAACGGTTAGAAACTGCGTGGACCTAGTGCTGAAGCCCAAAGTGAGACTCTGGTGAGGAGCCAATGGTGAGATTTTCACTTTTATGCAAGATGATGCTCCTCCGCATTACAGCAACCTATCGCGACATTATTAATAATAATCTTGACACAGAGGGAATAGCTATTTTGGACTGGGCAGCTTACTCTCCAGACCTAAATCCTATTGAACATTTATGGGATATTCCCAGAAGGAGTATATCGCTCCAGGATAATCCAAGAACCCCACAACAGCTCATCCAAGCCGCCACAGAAGAGTGGCAGAATATCACCCCAGAGGAGGTCGAATACCTAATCCAAAGCATGCCTAGACTGATCCAGGCTTGTATCAGGGCGAGGGAAGATAATACAAGCTACTGAGGTCGAGAAAAAAACATCTACTCCGTGAAAAAACAATTTCCAATTTTTTTACTACATGCGCAGAGTCTCTTATTTTCTTCTGTTCGTTTCTTTCTTGAAATAAACCTCAATTCATTTCTTTTTCCAATTGAAATATCTCAAAAAGGATAAATTATAAACAACCCTTCGAAATTTTCAAAATCCCTGAGGTAATATTCAAAATATCGGGTGATCCATATAAATTTGGTTATGACTTTGGTAAGTCAATTCTGCATACAAACATTTATACAGTGGAATCTCTATAACTCGAACCTCGTTAAATCGAATTCCTCAGTAAGTCGAAAAAAAATGCCATTCCCTTCCGCTGAAGCCCTAAATACGCGGTATCTCGAATTATTTAGACTTTGTAACTCGAACAAAATGTTATTTCCCTACGAGGTATTTATAAGACATATTTGTACCCTATAACTCGAATTTCAAAAAGGAGACTCTATAACTCGAATTTCAAAAAAAGGACTGGATTAGTTCCACGAAGTCATAGCAGTAAGGAATGTTCGGTGTAAGTTCGGGGTTTCTAATTCTAATCTATTGTTTATGTTATGTCTTGTACACGTGCAATGAATGACTTCCTTCTTTAAACTTTCTGAGTAACACAGCTGGGTACCTTTTGTTTGTTCCTAGTCGGTCAGTACTTATTTGGCTGTTAACTAGCAACAACATGCGTGACAAAAGGAAACTAAAGACTTTAACTCTACGTGAAAAATTCGACGTTATCAATGCGGTAAAAAGTGGCATGAAGAAAAAAGATGTGGCAGCTCATTACGGACTACCACCAAGCACTTTGTCTACAATAATTAAGAATGAAGCCGAAATACTGCAAAGATACGAATCAAGCAGCAATTTGTCTTCCAAAAGACGACGTTTGGCGGAGTTTCCTGATTTAGAGGAATGCTTACTAACCTGGTTCAAACAGTGTCGGGACAAAAACATAAGTGTATCTGGGCCTATCTTACGAGAAAAAGCCGAAGAATTTTCTAAGTCACTGGGACACAGTTCTTTTCGTGCCAGCAATGGTTGGTTGGTGAATTTTAAGAAGCGTCATGAACTTGTGTTTAGGAAAGTTTGCGGCGAAAGTGCAAGTGTCAATAAAGAGATATGTGATGAATGGATAATTGAGTTGCAGAGTTTATTGAACGATTATGAACCAAAAGACGTCTTTAATGCCGACGAGACTGGCCTTTTTTTCAAATGCTTACCTGACAAAACACTTATTTTTGAAAATGAAAAATGTCATGGTGGTAAGCACAGTGAAGAGCGATTAACAATATTGCTAGCAACAAACATGACAGCCTCTGAAAAACTCAAACCATTAGTTATAGGAAAGGCTAAAAAGCCTCGTTGTTTTCTTGGATGTAAATCTCTACCACTAGACTATGATGCTAACAAGAAAGCATGGATGACGGCCGAAATATTCAAAGGATGGCTCATTGAAGTCGACAAGAAAATGATTAAGGAGAAACGAAAAATTTTGCTTTTCATTGACAACTGTACAGCTCACAACATAATTCCGCCATTGAAAGCAGTGAAAGTTAAATTTTTTCCATCCAATACAACATCTAAGCTACAGCCCTTAGATCAAGGAATAATAAAAAACTTCAAATCCTTTTACAGAAAGGAAGTTGTTAGGAAACTGATAACTGATATGGAACAACAGTCTGCTTCACCTATAAATGTATTGCATGCAATTAGGATGACAGACAAGGCTTGGAGAAGTGTATCTGTGACCACAATATCAAATTGCTTCAAATGCTGTGGATTTTCGATGTCACAAGAAGAAGCTTCGGAAGAACCTCTTGAACCGGACATGAGTTTAGAGGCTGATTGGAATAAACTTCAGAACACAGAAGTTCAATTTGAAGATTATGTGACATGTGATGAAGGGCTGGCTTCTACTGGAACAATAACAGATGCTGAAATAATTGACATAGTTAATCAGGATATAAATGAGGATAATGTTGATGAAAATGACGTCGATCATACTGATCCCGCAGATTTTGTACCATTAATATCAAATAAAGAAGCCAGAGCAGCAATCAACACACTACGATCTTTCATTGAAAGATGTGATGATATCGAAGATCGTGTATTCAGTTCATTATTTGAACTTGAAAAAATAATTGATAAGAAATCTGCAAATTGTTTGAATCAAAAAAAGATAACAGATTTTTTAAATGTTTGTAAAGTTTACTTCAGTAATATGTAATTTAAATAAATATATACCATTACAACTTAAGTCGAATTGTTGTTCAACTTTGACTTTGAAAAATATACTTAGAAATCGCACCTTTCTTAGTCGAAATTTTAGCGAATAAATATTTTGTATCTCGAAATCCTTTTGAGTCAAAAACTCATTAACTCGATTTTTTTCTGTATATATATATATATATATATATATATATATATATATATTTTAATGTTAACATTAATGAAAATTGATGTTATCAAGTGAAACAGAAGATATTAGACAAATGATCATATAAAATAAAAATCTATTTTCTTAAATTTTTCTGGGGACTTCATTTTCAAGATCACAGAAAAGTGTATGAATCAAATTTCCAGAATAAAATTGAATGAAAACGGATGTTATGAAAAAATTGAGTTCTTTCAAACAATCCCACTTCAGTTTTCGTCTTCCAGAAAATTCTTTCATACACTGTGTTATATTTCTCTTGAATTCAAGGATCGCAACTTTCTGAATTACATCGATAACTGCGTGGATCAAAATTGCAAGCACGAAATTAATAAAAACTTTGGTTTTCGATGTTATCTCTACTCTGTAAGAGCTCATTGAACTTTTCTCGATGCCGAAGGAAACCACTCCAATATTTCCGAAGTAAACTCTTATCGGAAATCAACGAGTAATCATCTACAGTTTGCTGTATTTCAACATCCTTTTTATATCACAATTATTTTCCTCAAATGAGGTTAGATAGACGATATTTTCATTGAACGGAATTTTATAATCAACAAATGGAACATTGGCATTTTGAATAAAATATGCGAAGTATAGTTACTGCATGTTTCAACCAATATTCCAATTGAATACACAAATGTCGAATGTAAACAATTTTAAATGTCAAACGTCAAACAGTGCATGTTTCATTTATTTAATAATCTAGTCTTCGACGAGTTTCATCATGGACATGGCGTTGAAAGTAAGGAAATTTATGACAGAAATGATTGCTGAAATGAAAATGTATTTCGAGTAATATGTGATTCACTTCCGTGAAAATGCCATAACAGATATTATTAAAAATGTAATGCATACATACGGTGATTTTGGTTTACATTGTAAAGAATATCACAAAAATAGGTGGAAAATGTTTATTTAACAAATGTGATATAATCGGCAGTCGTTCACAAATTGTTAGTTAGTCATATATATATATATATATATATATATATATATATATATATATATATATATATATATATATATATATATATATATATATATATATATATATATATATATATATATATATATATATATATATATATATATATATATATATATATATATATATATATATATATATATATATATATATATATATGTTTAGATGATATTAAATTATATGCCGGAACCAGATCTCATTCGAAAAGTCTACTTGAGATCACTTTCAACTATTCCAATGATATTCATATGAAATTTGGGCTTCCAAAATGTAGAAATCTTTCTATTGAAAAGGGAAAGATCACCTCTGATTATATAAAGATTTCCAATATCGAAATCGAGCCAATGCATCAAGGAGATACATATAAATATCTTGGATTTGGTCAAGAGAAAACAATTAACCATAGCAGCACTAAAGAAAATATTAGAAGTTCATATTACAAAAGACTGGGAATTATATTCAAGCTATCAACTCCTACGCAGTTCCTATTCTGACATCTTCTTTTGGAATAATTAAATGGTCTAAAATTGATCTAAATGAAATACGATGTCAAACGAGGAAAATGCTTTGTAAATATCATAAGCACCACCCAAAGTCAGCTGTTCAGAAAGTTACACTACCTAGACATCTTGGAGGTCGTGGTTTAACTGATTTGAATAATCTTCATAGTAAACAGATTTTTCATCTACGTTCCCATTTTCATGATAAACAGAGAACGTCAAAATTACATGATATTTTTGTTGCTTCAGATTATAATCTTACACCTCTGAACTTGACAATGCAAAAGGTAGATTTTGATATATTTGATGATAATTCTAAAAGAGAAAGTTGGATGCAGAAGGAATTACACGGAAAGCACCCTAAAGAATTGAAAAATGATTATATTAGTTATTAGTTTCTGGAGAATTGTCTGCTGAAACAGAAGGCTTGGCAATTTCGATCCAGGATCAGGTTGTTTTCACGAGGAATTATAGAAAACACATCATCAAACAAAATATAGATGATTCTTGCCGTGGATGTTTTTGTTCTTCAGAAACAGTTTTTCATATATTATCATCTTGCTCAGTCCTTGTTTCAACAGATTATTTAGAAAGACATAATGGCGTCGCTAATATTATTCATTTTAATCTAGGAATTGAACATGACCTTATTCCCAAAAGAAAAAATTCTACAAATATGAACCTGAGATTATTAGTGAAAATGACAAATATAAACTTTATTTTGATAAAACAATTCTTTGCAACAGAGCTGTAAAACACTATAGACCAGATATCATTCTACTGATAAACAGAATCAAATAACATATATAATTGATATTGCTATACCCGACACACATAATATACAAAATAAATACAATGACAAAATTTCTAAATATATGATGCTTGGCGAAGAGATTAAAAAAATGTGGAAAATGAAAAAATTTTCATTCTACCGATTATTATTTCCACAACAGGTGTTATTCCTAGGAATCTTCACAAAAGTATTGAGATTTTGGGTCTGAAGAAAAATTTGTTTGAACAGTTACAAAAGATAACAGTCATCAAATCTTGTTATATTCTTCGTAGGTTTCTTTCCGAAAAAAATAATGGGGTAGAGTCATAGGTTTTCTCTTTAGTTTATACTGCTCAGAATCTCATTTCATATTTTAATTATTTGTATATATAAATATAATTAACTGACAATTTTGTCATATTTTTATTCAGAGCAGTATTCTATTCGATCGTTCATCACTTCACACAAAGGAAACTATTAATGAGTAATATTCAGTGTTAATTGACTAAGGTCCGTACACTGGATTTTTCCAGGGAGAAAGCCTCTGACACTACTCGTTGGTACATTGATGTCATTGTCCGATGATGCTATAGTTTCTATTTGTTCTGGTAGATTGATATATTTTCATAACATTTAACGTTATCCTAA
Organism: Cryptolaemus montrouzieri; assembly: GCA_013387265.2. Taxonomy (NCBI): domain Eukaryota; kingdom Metazoa; phylum Arthropoda; class Insecta; order Coleoptera; family Coccinellidae; genus Cryptolaemus; species Cryptolaemus montrouzieri. The sequence continues at coordinate 44,835,465 of JABFTP020000185.1, read as the reverse complement.
TATATAATTATTCCAGGATATTTAACGAATACTGAAGCATCCAGTATAGCACTACAGGGATAGAACACTACCGCACCATTCTCTAGAAGTTCATCTGTTCATGGTGGTTTTATGCTGTTCTTCAACCGCAAATCTTAGCAATCTTAGAAAGAAGTCTATCGGTGAACTGTGAAGTCTCAGGAATTCTGATTTCAGAGTTGAATCGTGTGGATATCGTTGCCTACCAGTTTCCACATGTGATCTTGAAGTGTTTCTGAATTATATCAAGAGAATTTTTATTGATCCAAAAGTTGATTCTGATATAATTCCCTGTGGCGATTAAAATATCATTTGAGTCGCACTGGGGTTAATTATGACTATTTTCTTTCCAACTAGAGGGAAAACGTGTATTGTTAATGTTTTCTTGAACTTCTCTGAGGATACGTTCAGAGTTTTTGATGTAGGATTCTCAGAACACAGGGTTTGTTTAACTTGGGTCAAAGTTCCCGCCAAATGAGCAATAACAATAGGATTATTAATCGAAGACTACTGACAGTCTTATAGGAGGGATAGGTACTGAGCTCCTAGAAAATTTTCAGAAAACTTTTGTGCAAGCTTTTTCCTGTTCCCCAAAAAGTCGTATTGTTGATTTTCGACCAACATGTCAGTGCTCCTATTGATATCAGTGAAGGAGAACCTTCCTATTCATTTGTAGAGATAAATTCAAAAATTATGAGGAATGCGGTCAAGTCGCGTAAGAATAACGGGCCAAGAGATTCTTACACAACATAAGACAACAGTTAATCCCCTACAATTTTAGTAAATCGTTCCTTGAGGGAAAATATATTTTTCTATTGTATGATGGTCGTTAAGATTCTTTTCCTATTCAAGGGTGACAAAAATGTGCTTTCTAATTTTATACCCATTTCGTTGGTGCCCTCCTTCTGGAAAGTCGTAGAGAAGATAATAAGTCTGCAAATTATGACGTTTTTTGAAACGAATTATCATTTCGATTGCCGACAGTACGGTATCAGGCGCGTAAAAGTACGGTAGGTGCCATCACTAAATTTGAAAAATTACCAAAGTCTTACTTTGTGGCAAAGTTTATCTCCTTGTCCGTTTTCCTGAAACTCAAGAAGTCGTTTAATTGCGTTGCGCGTTTGGATCTGCTGGAGTAGCTAGACTCGAAGATTGCACTGTTATTAATGTGGTGCCGGGTAGCGGATTTGGTAGCGTTGAGTGACACAGCGTAGTCATCTGCATTGCGATGGTTCTCCTAAAATAGATTGTGCTCAAAGAAGGAAAAACCTCAGAGGATGCTTTTTTCTCTAACGGGGGAGCGAGACATGGTTTTCGCGAAATTCGTTAGCTTTATAGGATCCTCGGCTTCATGTAAATTAATTAGCTGTCTTTCTGTTACGTTATCTGTCAAACGATATGTCTCCTTGATTGTTAATAATAATAATACGAGGAACATCTTTCATATTTAAATAAACTTTTATTATTTATTAATATTAATCAAGAATTGTACTTCATTGCCTTCTGTACTTTAGCCACTTTTCGCGAAATAATTTTCTACAATTTTCAGAGACAATTATCTGAACAAGAATATCTCGTGGAGTTGGTTCCAGCTTTCGGCATTGAAGCACTACACCAGTCAACAGTTTCCCGTTGGTATGGAAAATGTAAACGCGTAACGCTTAGCGACGATCCAAGGGCAGGTGCCCCAAAAACGATGGGTACTAATGATACTGTGGAAGCTGAGCGTGAAATCATCCACGAAGATAGACATGCAACATATTAAGACATTGAGGCATCATTGCGAATTTCGAAGACCTCAATAGAAAAAAATTTGGGCGAAGAATTTTGTGTGAAAAAATAAAAAGCTGCAAGGTTGAATTGGTGTCGAAAAACTCTGAACCGTTTCAACTCTGGAAACTCTGAAGCATTAACAATATTGTCAGTGATAATCAATCTTGGATTTATGTATGACAAGCAGGAAACAAGCGCCAATATTCTGCTTGAGTGTTTCAAGGGGAAGAGAAACCGAAGTCTCCAAAAATATGGTCATGTTTGAATCCAAAAACAAATTATGTAGCAATATGCCGACTAGACACAACCATTTGTAAGCAACGAAAAATCAACCAGGAACGGAAAATCATCCTTCACGAAGCCATTGTAAGTTAGCGCATAGCCTGGAATACAATTGAATATTCAACGCAAGAAGACATCGAATTCCTATATCATCTCAACAATTTTTTATCTCCAAAAATACTACGAGCTGCTTAGTCAAAGGTTTCAGTCTTCAGAAGAAGCTGTTGATGCCTTCTATAAGGCCATTTTGAACGTAGTAGCAAAAGATTAAATTAATTTGGAATTGGTTCGAAGAAATACAGAAATGTATTTATATTCTGGGAAAATACTTCCGAAAACAATCAAGTCTTCATTAGCTCTCAATTGTCTCATTCTAGCTTTATATGCAGCCTATAAACGACATATCTTATAGTCATTTTTCTTTTAGTAGTTTATTATAAGTTAATCAGCGAAAAAAATACAATATGAACTGTGACACAAGTTGTGCATTATTTCAACCCTAGCATCTTAATGTATCGTTATTTTCAGAAGATCCGATTTCTTGGGACGATTTCACAATGCCGGAGTGATTGAAAGAGGCTCAACGACTGATTTTTCTTCTAATTAGTGTTGTGTTAGACGTCCCTCGTGCACATCGTTATCACTCGCCCAAATAATGAGTTCTAGTGCGATTGTCGTAAAATTTGGGAATGACTTGTATTAGTGTTATTGGTCCAAAAAAAGTTACAAAAAAAGCAGCCACTCTATTTTGTTGGAAAGATCGATGTCATTTTATTTTTTTCATGAATTGATTGATTTAATTTTCTAGAAATAAAATCGAAAAAATAGACCCTTGACGAACCAGGACCTGGAACTTGAAGTTGAAAAATTATGGGAGGAGAAGATGATAATATGGATGGTTGACATAATAATATGCCAAATGCCTGGGAAGGGGTAGATAATTTAGAAGTTGAAGGTTCCTTTGACGGTATTAGTACTATTGAAATAAATGGAGTTGGAAGGAGATAATCCAGAAGAAGGCCACTTGGAAGTACATGGTCGAGATATCGACAAGTTATTGATGCTCCTTCAGTTGGTGATGGGTGTTCATCTGATGATAACATTCCGAGAACTAGATTACCGGCAGCGAGGAAACTCAAGAAATCTAGCCTATTGAAAGGAAATAAAGGTTATGTATGGTCTTCTGCATTTCCACAGGAATCGAAAAAAATTTGTCGTCGAAATCTGATTCATTTATTCCTGGAAGCAACGGTGGGGCAGGAACATGTTCATCTTTCTCTGATAATTTCTCCACTTCATCTCCTATAATATCAAAGATATAATTTTATGCTACACGAACTATGAAATTCTAAAGTAATCGAGCTGATATGCAGATGATTCTGCATGTGCAATGTGCAATTTTATCAGAATTGATAAAAGAAGAACTGGTGTCACTTCTTGGAATCTTAAAAATGTCGAAAGTGAAAACCGATAACTACCTCAATGCTACTCAAACATTTGAATCAACAATCTCACTATTATTTTAAAAACACTGCAGGAGCTGCGATTGATTAATTTTTTCGATAAATTGTCTTCGAATTGAGAAACAAAAGGTGAAAGAGTTCAAACAGATGCTTTCATTCACATTCGAGAGATCTGGGATATGACATAAGCAACTTTTGACTTTTCGAGGTAGATGTCAGTTTCTGATGGATATTCCAAATAAATTGTTTCGTTCTGCGACTCGTCCTCAGAGAACATGCTGGATGCCTGTCCATAATAAGGCCAAAACAAAGCGACGAACGGGATACCAATGTCAAATTATTGTCATACACAGGTATTGCTGAAAACGGTACGCGGTAGTAATCGAAACCTAGCCATGGTACTCTTCTGTTGATAATGCTGATAATCTATTGAAAGATGTATACAAACTGACCACCATATAAGAGGGAAATACTACCAGTAGTACTAGACATGATGGAGAGACAACCAACCACATCGATGTTTTGCTTTGATAAAAATTAGACTCTGGTTTATATGCCTACAAAACAAAAGAGTGCTTTTCAACAATGTACGAAGGTTCCGAGATTCAGGAACAAAACAACAAACCAGAAATTATTCTGAATTAAAACAAGACTAACTCGATAAGACAAATATCTTCCGCGATAAACTTCGCGAGAAGACTACATATGGAAACTTGAGACAAGAAGAATTATTCAAAAATCCGTACATCTATTGATAATCCTTCCTGACAAGAGCTAGTTCCCAAATCTGTCCGCCATGCACGCAGCCCCCAAGGGCCACAATAATGCAACTAAGCCGGATGCCGACAAATGAAGCGGCAGACTGCAGTTTCGTGCTTATTAGGAGCTCATCAGTGTCGCATATCGCTTCTCAGCATCCTAACAAGCTACATCGTGGTACCCTATCGATTTCAGAGTCGTCCTCTATGGACCGAGACGGTGAACCCGCAACCGGACTTCGAGAAAGATACGAACAATAACAAACAGATGTGAGAACGTTAAAAATTCCAACACTTGGGAAACATCTTTCGTGGTGGTCCGTGAATCATATCAACGGTACAAACTGCTGAGTTGGTGAAATACTTGATGAGACAAATATCTTCCGCGATAAACTTCGCGAGGAGACTACATATGAAAACTTGAGACAAGAAGAACATTCTCACATCTGTTTGTTATTGTTCGTATCTTTCTCGAAGTAAGGAAGTACGAGATGATTCCTTTCTGGAATCGATAGGGTACCTCGATATAGCCTGTTAGGATGCTGAGAAGCGATATGCGACACTGATAAGCTCATAATAAGGACGAAACTGCAGTCTGGCTCTTGGGGGCTGCGTGCATGGTGGGCAGATTTGGGAACTACCTCTGGTCAGGAAGAACTATTCATTGATCTACGAATTTTTGAATAATTCTTCTTGTCTCAAGTTCACAAATGTAGTCTTCTCACGAAATTTATCGCGGAAGATACATGTCTCATCAAGTATTTACTGACGAGAGGTCAGCACGAAAACAAAGCACCATTTCAATGGGATTATTTCGCTCGTTTTGTAACGTCGATATGATTCACGGACCGGCGAAAGATGTTCCCCAAGTGTTTTAACGATGTAGCTTGTTAGGATGCTGAGAAGCGTTATGCGACACTCATGAGCTCCTAATGAGGATGAAACTGCAGTCTGCTGCTTCGTTTCTCTGCATCCTGCTTAGTTGCACTATCGTGGCTCTTGGGAGCTGCGTGCATGGCAGGCAGATCTGGGAACTAGCTCTTGTCAGGAGAGATTATTAATTGATCTACGGATTTTTGAATAATTCTTCTTGTCTCAAGTTTACATAACAAGACTAATTTGGACTCGTTTGTCAATTGTGTTCAAATATGTCATGTAGTAGAAAAACTGGAAAATGGCCGCTCTGCATTATTTAGGGTATGAAAAATGCCGCCTGCATCAATTCTTATATTGTGTACTGTTGCAATAGTATAGAAACTCATGGAAAACATTCGACGATATTAATTCATGAAAGATCTTATCTATCAACTTACCTAGACGTGGAAGGAGTCAAGACTGATGATTGAATTTATGACTCAGCTTCTGATATTATTGGAGATGAAGTAAAACGAGCATCATGCTTTTAATGTCCCAGCCGATTGAGACGCATGACAACTACATACTGCCCCCGATGCGAACACCCTATTTGTGCTCAGTACCGTGGAAATGATGTACTCAGTGACCCCAAAATGACTAGTTTTTTGTATTTAGTTTTGAAAATACATTTTGAGATTCAATAAACAAACATTACTTTTCGTTCAATGAAACTTTCGAGCATGAATTCATATTTTGCTTCATAAAATCAAAAGTCGTAATATTTACGACTAATTCGGTTTGATGTATGAGACAATGATGTTAGTATTCTAGGGTGAATTATTCTACGACTGAGTTGATTACAGTTTATAAGTAAATTAAGAGAGAAGCTCAACTCGTCGAGATGGTCGGAATAGATTTCCACTACAGGTATAGGGTAATACATCTGAAATAAGAAAGTTCATATCGGACATTGTTTCATGACACATCCTGTATAAGCATATCTGTTGAATTGGGCAGAAAAAGTCAATCAACTTATTCTAGAATTTTTGCCTACCCAACCCATTTATTTATTATAGAATTTCATCCATTTTGTTATTATTCAGACGACCCAGAACCGGGGTCTATTTTTTTTTGTTAATTTGCTAAAAGTATCCATATATTTCTTGGTTTTTATCTAATTGAATTTTATTATCAATTGTGATAACTCTATTTTGTAGATCTACCTGCATGAGATTTCATATTGTTTATCTGAATTCAAAATTACAGTGAAAAGACGGTCATTTGCCAGAATAATTCAATAATTTAATTTTAAATACTCAATATGGTAAAATATTACGTATCTTTAAGGCAGCTTAAAATCACCCAAAAGCGTAAATATCGAGGCGAAGGAATTTATATAAACTCAGATAAGAAACCCAGCGAAAACAATATTCGACTTTAAAATCCAAGGCAATTAAGCACCCTTTCGTATATTCACGATTCCACACATCTGGTATTTTCTAAAACAGCAATTCCCATGCCGCCACGAAGGAACGCGTTTGTAAGAGACTATGTAACAGGTACTTGAGTACCAAGGGCAGAGGGGAGTGAGGGGGTAAGGGCTACTGGGTCACGCATATACAAGTATCACGATCGCGACGTTAGGGGATTCATATTTTTATTATTATGATTATGATTATTATTGAGTTATTTTTCGTCAGATGTGCAGTTACTCTTATAATTCAGTTATTTAGTTTTCGAAGCTCAGTGAATTTACTCATTCGTGTGAATCGGAATTAAATTCAAGTTAATTAATCGTGCGTAACATAAGTCCAGAAGAATGGAAGACGCAGATTGTTCCTCTCCGAGAAGCCGGACAGGGGAAGAAGAAGCACCGTTCCCGCTGTGTCCCACAGGTGATTACTTTCTGAATTTCCTTCAATATGTTCACTATTTAATCTTTACGAATTTCCTGAAGTGTATGCCACGTAATTTCTAAACGCACTGAGGACGGGTTAAAATAATCATTTCTCAATTTCCAAATCATTTTCACATATTTTTTTCTTGGCAAATGATCTATTTGAACTGCACTGACATTTTCTAATATTTATTTTGAAGAGTTATTTTCATAGACTTATTTAAAACGTTTGCTTTCGTATTTTGGTAGAATTTGAAATGTGCTGAATTTATTTTATATTGATTTCCACAGTTGTTTTAACTTAATACATTATTTTGAAGTATACCCAGATTCTTTAGTATTGATTTCAACATTGGTTCATCAAACTGGCAATATTATTGAAACGTAATTAAGCTATTGTGTACTGATTCCAACAACTTTGAGAACTTTTTGAATTTGAAATGTTATGAAGTTTGATATTGATGAGAAACTTTACTTTTGTAAGTCAGAAAATCGATCTCAGTGAAATGTTACTTTACCATCTTGCAAATACAAATCTTTTGTTTATAATCAGATGAACTATACATCCGAATGTGAGAACATTTAATATTGATTCTTATCTTTGCTTCTATAATAGGCCAATTATCTATTTGAAATATCATAATCCTTTCATTCAGTATTTATATTTATCTCAGTTTATAACTTATCAGAACATACTTAAACTGTAACGAAGATGTTTATATTTCATTGTATCCAACTATAGCAAAGATCTTACTTTCAAATTATTGATTTGATGTCCGATACTCTTAAGCTCAAAAGGGAACTTTCCCTGCCTTCAGGTGTAATGATCACCTACGAATACTATCATTACTCATTAGTATAAATAAATGGCTTCAGGGACGATACGCATGTATGGACCCACAGACATTAAGGCTTGTATGTTGTCGGTATGAAAGTTTTGAAGAATGTCTGAGTTGGTGGAATGTATGTGACGTTTGTGGTACATACAGGTGTATGATCAGAGGGCATGATTTCCTGGTTGGCAAATCCGCGATATGGGAATAGAATATGATCTGCAGTCAGTGACACAATAAAATAATAATAAAACTGCCCGTTGGCGCTCAGTTGAGCAAAAAGAATCACGTATGCCTTTACGGGCTTACCTCTAGTTCCATATATAACGTTTTAATACTATACGAATTACTGATTTCGATTAAAAATACGCGAGTGAATTAACGCTTGCAAGTTATCAGCTGTGGACGTGTTCCTTAGAATTTTCAAAGTAAATCTTTCAGAGTTTCGAGTATCAGCGCAACGACCTCTTCAGAAAACATGATATCATATTACCAAAACCCTTAGATCGGGTCAGTTAACACTCATCAGATGGGTGAGGGCCGGTTAGGCCTGTCTATAATAATCTCATATCCGAATTCCATCCAGAATATGGGTGAGGGGTGAGTAAGCCTGTTTATAATAATTAAATATTCCAACTTCCACTCGTAAAATGGGTGAGGACCAATTAGGTCTGTTCATAATAATTAAATATTCCAACTTCCACTCGTAATATGGGTGAGGACCAATTAGGTCTGTATATAATCATCTAATGTATCAACTTCCACTCAAAATATGGGCGAGGGCAAATTGGGCCTCTATCTAAATGATCTGATATTCCATTAAAATCATTAAAAGACGCCAAAGAATGCAAGGATAAGAATTTAATACAAATGCTACAAAGATCAAATAGACATTGTTACCGAATCTGTTTTTGATTTTCGAATTTCCTTACCTATGGTTTAAGCGACGAAGAATTGGTCGTACCACATCAAACCTCACATAAAAGAACTTGAGTAGGTTACTACAAATACACAACACAACAAAGAAAAGGGTACTATTTTATATAAGAGAACTTCGAGGCAAGTTCAGGTACTAGACGATCACATGGCTTTTCATTTGACCGATTTCAGTCGGTCTCAAGTGTAATTAATATGGGGAAGAAAATAAGATAATTCAGGTATTGCAATTTACGTAAAAGCGATGCATTTTGCATTGTCTTTCGTAGACCAGGGTTGGAGGTGTTTCACTATACACTGTATGAATATGGTATAGAATATAAATTTTCGAAACGTGCTTCTTTACTAACAATAGCCTCGTTCCAAGAATCATATGACGTGCAAATATTTAACATCGTCCAAAATACTAATTAATACACAATTCGAAAAATTATCGAATTAAAATATTCAGAATTTTTATTTGAGTCAGAATTTTACCATTTTCATATTTATAACGAATACGGGCAGATTCTGATTCTTCTGATTCATCATTTATACGGAACACGGTATAACATTACACCTACATCTAAACTAAGAAGAAGTTTAATATACACATCATTATGAATAAGCAGAAAACGGCTCTGTAGCTGAAGTAGGTTAATTGCTTTTTAAACCATAGGAAGTAGAGCATTAATATTGATTTTGAGTATAGTTCGGTGGCAACACGAATTTCGATATCGAATATAAATTTGGCGATGCTAAAGGCAGATGAGTATACAGAATAATTCTCTCAGAGATCTAGCACACTCTATTTGATTCTATCGCAATGTTTGCAATCAGGTAATGAAACAGTTACTATGATAAAATCTGTTCAACAGAAAGTGATAGATAAGACATATAAATATTTCACTTACTGATCATTATAATTTACACACAATCAAAATGTACGGATATTTGGTATTTATTTGTTAATCACCTACTTGTATTAAGTGATATAAATGAATAACATATAGTAGCACAGAGGGGCGAAGAACCTAATCAATAAAGAAGCTACCTTTAGGGATTGCAATCCATCGGCGTTTTCTATCCAGCGGATTGACCTGAATCCAGCTGGATCCAGCGCGGATGTGAAACGAAAATAAAAAGACGACATTTTAGGACCTTTTTCATTAAATTGTATTTCCTACGATAATCTATGAAATCTTTCACTCATTTGGTGATACCCTATATCAATTTGCTCTGGTTTCTTAATAATTTGAGATCAAAAGAATCAACCTAAAATTAAATAACATATAACCTCATATAACTTTTATGATAATGTTTCTAAGTAATCAATATTTATTATGTTTATAACTAATGATAGGACGGCAAATAGTAGCAATCAGTCTTATAAATTCTCTTGAAATTAACTAGAAAGAAGGGCCATAAAAATAACACTATATCAATCTGCAATTTTTTTTGTATCAAAAATAATATTTTGCGCAATCGTTCATATGTTATGAAAATCGAAAGCTGATAATTAGGCTGTTCAAAATCTGACGATAAGAGGCTATTGCTTTCATTGAATCCTCTGGAAGTAACACCCTAGAAAACACATTTTATCTACAGTCATATCTCCCAACCTGCTTCGCACAGAACTACATATGTAGCCGCCTGCTTAGAATACCCTTTCGGCCTCTACACTGGTCGGTTTTAGGGTCATTAAATAGTCATAAACCATAGATAAATTTTCACATCGCACTCTTTCGGTCTTATAACCGCTCATTTCTTTTTCATGCCCTTTTCGTAAACTATTTGACCCCTTGGCTTCTGTTTATTGAAGTTCTCCTCTCTTTGTTAAGTTCTTTTTCAAGCTCTTTCTCTAAAGTCATTTTCACGAGTTCTGCCTTATCATCTATACCATTCTCTTTCAACTCTATGATATCTTCTTGCGCGCAGACTCTACAATATTTTGTTTATTTATTCGTTTTAACAAAGTTTTCATCTCCTGCCGCATCGCATTCTTCTTTAGCAAAGGAAATTAGCCAGAATTTTTTAATGCTTCTTCATACTTTTTTGGATTTTTCAAGTACACTAACGTGCCAGTACCTTCGGAGAGGCGACGTTCTGCGATTCTGTTGCGTAGTGCTTCAGCTAGCTCGGCGCTTAGGATATTGCCCTGGCTATATAGCTTATTTAAGACAAATTTCAGGGTTGCGTCGGCAGTTATCAATGCCTCCTGCAAAGAGCTTCTATAGCCAGTTTCAATGGTAGAAGACTGACGATTAACTCATTTTTTATTGACCTTTCATCGCCCGAGAATTTCATTTCGGAACCGACGTCTATCAGTTCGTTGATTCAAACTTTTAGGTCGTAGAAACATTCTTCTGTAACTGCCAATGGCAATCCATCGTTCATCTATGTATTTTCTTTCGCACTCGTCACTTTCATCTGTTGTTGCTTGTTCAACTTCCTTATAAAGTTTGTGCTTGTATAGCACGTCCATCACAGCCAACTGGATAACATGAGCGAAGCACAATTGTTGATAACAAAGGAAAAGTTTTCCAACTTTTACCATTACGGACGCGCTATCGGTAGTGATATCAATGGTATCGATTTCCAACACTAAGCCGAAAATATTCAGCCCTTCTGACACTTATTCAATGCAGTGTTTAGCAGTACAGGAACCGTGAAATCTTATCAACCCTAAATTGAAATGTTTATCATCATGGTGCAAGTTGAGATTTATGTATCTGTGATTTTTTTAGGAGGTCCACTCGTCAAAATTCAATGAAAATTTCTGACGTTTCTGTTTTGAATTAGTTGAGCCCTTAATGAAATGCATTACGAACAAGTAATATTTTGTTGAGGATTTTACTGAATAATTGTGATTCGTAACTAGTTTCACTACACCGTAGCTTCTTAAGACGAATGAATGTACAGAAATTATGAGAACTATATATAGATACACCGGAGAATATAAATACAAATGTTCTTAAGTAATTGAAAGCTTATTGAGTTGCTTCTTCTTAAGTGGTTATTGATGACGGGTATATCCAATAAAATTAAGGAAAAGATTGCTCCCTGAAGAGATTCAATTGAGGTGAAGGGCTTAAATCGACTTGTTCATTAATGAGTCTATCTGGGTGTTTGTGTTTGTTCATTTCTTAAGTTTCCCAAAGATCTACTTTTCAATATTTATCATCTGAATGCAAAATTTCAAAGTGTGGAACGAACCACACTCGTATTCACTTTCTTAGTTTTGAAATTTCAATAGGCAGCAAGTAAATACGGATACTTATATGTCACGACGAGCTTGAAATGACGTCATAAGTTAACAGTAACAGTTCAAGTGTAAAAAATCATTTCTTTCTTCCTAGCGCATTTGAATTAAAGCTTGTTTTCAAAGAATTTTTACACCTTAGTTTTATTTGATTTATTTTTATGACATAGACAAACTACAACGGTACAGATGGAAAGGGAGAAAGGGGGAAAGGCGGCGACCGTTCATTTGCACGTGCGGTACGTGCTATAGTAACAGAACGGTAACTTCATCGCTCGCCTGCTGTTTTAAAATTGGCGGCAATTCGAAACTAAAATATAGAAATTGATATGTTTGCGGATCCGCATTGCTGGATCCAGCACTGTTTGCTGGATCCAGCACTGTTTGCTGGATCCAGCTGGATTGCTGTATGCTGGATCTAGCAATTGCAATCCCAAGTAACGTTCTACATCCAAACATCACAGTACCTGCTCTTAGACTGTCAAGCTCCTGGAATTCTCTAAGCCTTTGCACATTAAAGGTTTCCACAGTAGCATTTGTCTAGAAGCCCATTCTCATCTAGCTGTGCGGTTTTATCATATTATGGGTTGACGCCTTCAAGGTCATTATGTTGTCCTTCTATTTTTCAACGTTGTTATCAATTAAACTCTTTCTAAGTTAATCCAGTATATATATATATATATATATATATATATATATATATATATATATATATATATATATATATATATATATATATATATATATATATATATATATAGGGTTAAACCTCGACGAGTTGCCCATATATCTATTCATGCAATCAAACTAATTTCATGAAAAATATAAATCGACCACCCGGTAATTAATACCATTGACAGGCAAAGATTATAATAAAAACATATTCTGGAATCATTATATATAAGGATAACGTTGAATTTTATGAGAATAAAACAATCTAACAGAATATATAAATCATCAGACAATTACATCTATTAACCAACGAGTAGTGCCAGAGGCTTTCTGCCCGGAAAAATCCAGTTAACGGACCTTAGTCAAGAAACCCTGAATGTTACTCATTCGTAGTTTTCTTTGTATGAAGTCTTGAACGATCGAATAGAATACTGTTCTGAATATAAATATGATAAAATTGTCAGCTAATTAGATTACATTTATGTATACAAATAAATACAATATGAAATGAGATTCTGAGCAGTATAATCTACAGAGAAAACCTATGACTCTTCCTCATTATTTTTCTCGGAAAGAAAGCTACGAAAAATATTACAAGATTAGATGACTGTTATCTTCTGTAACTGTTCAAATAAATTTTTCTTCAAACCCAAAATCTCAATATTTTTGTGAAGGTTTCTAGAAATAATAATCGGTAGAGTAAATGTTTTTTTTCATTTTCTACATTTTTTAATCTGGTCGCCAAGCATCATGTATTTACAAATTTTTTCATTGTTTTTATTTTTATATTATGTGTGTAGGGTATAGCAATATCAATTATATATGTTATTCCATTCTGTTCATCAGTAAAAATGATATCTGGCCTATTGTGTTTCACAGCTCTGTTGCATAGAATTGTTTTATCAAAATAATGTTTATATTTCTCGTTTGCACAAATAATCTAAGGTTTATATTTGTAACATGTTTTTCATTTAGGAATGAGGTCATGTTTCATTCCTAGATTAAAATCAATAATATAAGCGAAGACATTATGTCTTTCTAAATAATCTGTTGAAGCAAGGACTGAGCAAGATGATAAAATATGAAAAGCTGTTTCTGAAGAACAAAAACATCTACGGCAAGAATCATCTATATTTTGCTCGATGATAATTTTTCTGTAATTCTTCGTGAAAACAACCCGATCCTAGATCGCAATTGCCAAGCATTCTGTTTCAACGAACAATTCTCCAGATACTAACCATCTATTTGATGCGATTTCATCAATACAAACATTCTTCAGTTCTTAAGGGTAGTAAATCCTTCTGCATCCAACTTTCTCTTTCAGAATTATTATGAAATATATCGAAATCTACCTTTTGCATTGTCAAGTTCAGAGGTGTAAGATCATAATCAGAAGCAACAATTATATCATGTAATTTAAACGTTCTCTGTTTATCATGAAAATGGAAACGTAGATGAAAAATCTGTTTACTATGAAGATTATTCAAATATTCAAATCCACGACCTCCGAGATGGTAGTGTAACTCTTTGGACAGCTGACTTTGGGTGGTGCTTATGATATTTACAAACCATTTGCCTATATATATATATATATATATATATATATATATATATATATATATATATATATATATATATATATATATATATATATATATATACATTCGAGAAATGTACGAACAATAACAAACAGATGTAAGAACGTTAAAAATTCCAACACTTGAGGAACATCTTTCGCCTATCCGTTAATCACATCAACGGTACAAAACGAGCGAAAAAATCCCGTTGGAAATGGTGCTCTGGGCCTCTGTTTTCAGGATAAAACCTCCTGACGGTAAATATTTGATGAGACAAATATTTTCCACGATAAACTTTTCGAGCTGTCTACATATGTAAACTTGAGACAAGAAGAATTATTCAAAAATCCATAGATCAATAAATATACCTTCCTGACAAGAGCTAGTTCCCAAATCTGCCCGACATGCACGCAGTCCCCAAGAGCCACAATAGTGGAACTAAGCAGGACGAGAAACGAAGCGGCAGATTGCAGTTTCGTCCTTATATCCTAACTTCGAAAAAATTTGGATGCATCAACCGCTAACAAGATGAAATTGCACAGCTTGATGAGAATGGGCTTCAAGGCTTCTAGGATTAGATTTCCTGACTTGAAATCTGAAAACCAAGGCTTGAATTGATATGATAAAGATCTTGGTGTCACAGAGGTAGTATCAGGACACCGACTAGTTACGATAATTCTCTCTTGTTGACATAATAGACTGAAAATGAATTTTACGTATTCTCGATTACATCTGTTACTTGTCAGAAAAGTCATCTTCGAATTCAATCCACTTCGAAAGTAATTGATTTCGTACATTTCTCTCGGAATTCTGACCAGAATTACTTTGATGAAGATTTTGAGATGGGTCTCGTATGGAGAGATCGAAATGCATTCTTTGAAAGATTTCCAGATATAATTTGCGAATTTCAAGAGCCTAGCGCGAAAAATCGTAATTTTTGTGAAAAAATCACGAATAACTCAAAAACGATGCATTTTAGGTATAGAAAAATCTATAATAGATCAAAGCCTATTAACATTACTAGTTAAATGGAGTGTACAAAACTAAGTAGTCTGATTTGGAAAAACGGACTTTTGTACCTTTGAATATAGTAAGATTTTCCACATGCTTCGGAAACACCCTGTATACCGTGAGGCCTCTAAATGCATTGAATTCTGCTGAAGAACCTCTTTACATACAACGAGCTAGAAATAATCGATATTGAATGATCTTTAGTATTTTTATGATGCCTTCTAAGAGACAACCAAAAATTGCAAAATTCCGATTGAATGATTCATTTCTTCCTTTCGGTTGATTTCAGGTAGCAATGATATGAGAAAAAACTGTTCAGAATTTAATTTTCCACAACAAAAAATTTGAAACATACATTATGATGTTCGAAATAACAAAGATGGTGTCAAATTCCGGTATAACCGAAAGTGCCGCAACATTGAAAATATTTACGGAACTTAGTTCGAAGAACATTGAAGAATTCTGCAATCGGACATTCCTTTGTTCATATACTTTAAATGTCCCATCTAGCGTGGACACCTGGTATATTCTAGATTCAAACACTCAATCTTCGAAAATTGAGGTATAACAATTTCCCTCTTGTGAGTGATTAAGTGGCTTCAATCTATTTATTTTATTAGAACGTTCGAAGATATTACGATCCAGTTGGGTGATTCTAGCTGAAATTACTAATAAAAACGCGATTATTAGGTTTTCCTCAGAGATAAAATTGTAATTAATTGCTCTACTATTTGCAATGGAAATGTTTGGTTGGTTAAGTTTAATTTAATAGTTATTAGTGACATAGGTAGTAAGGATTGTTGTGATTTAATTGGCAGAATTTTTTTATGTTTTAGAGTTCTCCTATATATAAACTATTGTTTCTTTCAAATACACACAAAAGGCGGTTATGTGTTCGAAAAGTTTTTTCTCTATCAAAAAGGAACTGCCTTCTGTTAGCTCAAAACTTTTTCTAAAAATCGAAAGATTCATTCTTGTTTAATATTCAGTCATGAACGAGGTATACAAGTTTCAACGTTTTAGTACTACAGCTATGTGAAATATTGTGAAAAGAAAAAATGACCGGCCTTTCCTTGTGTTCATTTTGTGTATGAAATTCACTAGTTAGCCAGTTTTTCTTCGATTTCGAGTGATTTAGAATTTTTTTTTTATTTTACAAAAATCGCTTCAACCCGGGGGTTATTGGCGATATATGAGGTACAATAGGGTAACGAAATATTTGAATATTTTCCATGTTTACAGGTTGTAGGTACTTGATGGTATTTTCAAAGTTGCAATTTGGTCCGAGTGCTTCTTCAATATTATCGGGAATCTGATATAGTCTTCTCTCTTCAGAAAATCTGGGGCATATTGTCATGATATGTTCGACTGATTGTCTTACGTTACAGTTGTTAAATTGGGGCTGTGGCTCCCTACTCATTGAATAACTGTGTGATGATCGTGTGTTTAAGTGTAAGTCGCTCAATTTTATTTGTGATTTTCGATCAAGTGGTAATGTCGACCATGGTTTCATCACGAATGGTTTCACTGACCGGAGTTTTGAGGTCGTGTTCGACCACTTAAATTGCCATGCAGAATTCACTTTTGATTTTATAAACTTCTTCACGTCACTAGTCACCAAGTCTCTGACCCGAACTGCGTTTTAGTCACTGATTGATTCACGAGCGTGTTTGTCAGCTTCTTCGTTACCTGGAATTCCTATGTGTGATGGCACTCACATGAAAATGATTTTTTTGCCTTCGGGACTTTTCTAGTTTTTGTTTTGTTTTATTTGCGATGGTGTTATTGGAGAATATTTTCTTGACTGTCTGAAGGGAGCAGAGTGAATCGGTTAGGATGATGAATTTTTCTTCTTGAGAGGAGTCGATGTGTATTAAGGCTTGAAGTATAGCGAACAGTTCAGCAGTGTACACGCTGCTTTGTGATGGTGAAGTGAATTTAAGCACAGAATTAGATGTCACAACCCAGCCTCAGATTTGGATGCGTCTGTATAACCCTCGTAGCTGTTCATTATGCTTCGCAGATTCTGTATAATGATGTTAGTATTTGTTGAGTATTTGTCGTATTGTGTCAAGATGATAATAACATATGGCTGTTTTATAGTTCAAGAAGAGATTTCACGCCTGAAAGGGAGACAGTTAGGAAGTCATGTCACGTGTTGAGAGATCAGACCGACCTTGATGATAAAAATTTTTAGGTGTTCGTGGTTTGTTGGAAAATGAGTTTACGAATTGGTCATTGTCTTCATATTTGTAAGTTATATTTTTCGGATCTGATTAACTTTTCATTACGTATGTGATTCTAAGGTACGTTCTTCTATCATGGAGAGATGGTTCACCTCCTTTGCAGTATATGCTCTCTATAGGGGTTGTTCTGAAAGCTCCTAGTATTAACGTTAATGCGTTGTTGTGTATTGTGTTTGGAACTGTTTGCGAATTATGCTGTCGAACCAGAATCTAGCTTAGATCTTACTAATGTGTCAGCATGGTTTGCCTATCCGAGCCCCAGTCCTTGTTCGATATTGTCTTCAACACTTCAGTCTGCCATTGCATTCTACAGCCAGCCTCTTTATATGCTCTTTCCAAGTGAATTTTTCATCTAGAATCATTACTGAAAACTTGATTCTGTATTTCTTTGGCAGGTTTTCATTATAAAGTGAGAGTGGGGGTGAGTCTATACTTCTTTTAGAGAAAACTATATACTGAGTTTTTTTCTGTGGAGAATTTGAGAGTTGTAACCTTTGACCTATTTTCTAAACTATTTAGATAGTGCTGCATCTTAGTAAAGATGTTTCGTATATCTTTACTTTTTCCGAATATGACTAAATCATCTGCAAATAATCGTCCTTTGAGTGGTGTTTTGAGATTATTCAAAACATCATTGATGGCTAACATAAATAGGATCGGACTTAGTACAGCGCCTTGTGGTATTCCATTCTCCAGGTTCTTTGATGCTGATAGGACTCCGTTGTTCTCACCTGAAATTTTCGATTTCCAAGAAAATTTTGTATTAAAGCAAGATAATGCCCACATATGTTATGCGATTGAAGGTTTTTCATGATCAGATATTTTATATCAAAAACTAATGCTACCCATATTTGCTTGGTGTTGTGGAATAAGTATATTTTGTTTTTCTAATGTCCATAAGAGCTGGTTATTTATAATCTTTTCTAATAATATACACATGGCACAATATCTTTTTGCTTTCGAAGTTATATATAAATGGCATTTTTCACGTAAAATTAGTGGAAGCTCTCTTTTGTTAAACAGTTTTTCAGTTATAATGGAATGGAGTTTCTTTAAATGTGACCATAGTCAACTTTGACTTTGGTGAACACGGTTTTCTTACATGTGCACATAACCTTACCGTTTAGAACGTGCTTGTTTGGAAAACTGAAAATTTTCTTAATTTTATAGTAACTCTATGTCTACTCACAGAATTTACATGAATTGATTGAAATTATTGAGTATGTTTTGTGCTCTCATTATGAAAGATCGAAAATTATTTCTTGCAATGACAATTCAGACAATTTTTTCATCAATTTATAACTATTGTGTGAATACATTCTATCAAAACAATACCGCAAATAGATTATTTGAAGAATCTGCTCGAAACAATTGTCAATGAATTTGTTGTTGCTAAGTTGGGACAACTGTTTTCTATA
Source organism: Cryptolaemus montrouzieri (assembly GCA_013387265.2). NCBI lineage: Eukaryota > Metazoa > Arthropoda > Insecta > Coleoptera > Coccinellidae > Cryptolaemus > Cryptolaemus montrouzieri. The sequence continues at coordinate 44,816,485 of JABFTP020000185.1, read as the reverse complement.
CTGGCGCCGAGTTTGAACGCAATCTCTCATTTAGCTTTTTAGAGTACTCGATTTTGTCAACTCTCACGAATATTTTGCGATTTTCACAATGGATGAAAATATCGAACAAAGAGTTTGTGTCAAACTTTGTATTACAAATCGAATTTCTTGTCCCAAATCACAGAAAATGTTACAGAAGTTTTACAGTGAATCGACTTCATCAAAAAAACGTGCATATTAGAGAAACGACATGTGGTAGATGATTTACATCGCTCTCGTCGGCCATCAACATCTCCAACTGAAATGAAGGAAATGGTAATTGAAAATCCTCATTTAAATTCGAGAGTGGCAGGCAATGAACTTGCTGTCTATCACAAGTCAATTCGTACCATTTTGAACTATTGGTTGGGTATGAAACGAGTTGCCGCTCGACCAGTTCCAAATGTGTTGAATATTCTCTAAAATTGAATTCGTGAAGGTCGCTGAAGACGTGCTACAATGAGTTTATTCCTAATCCAATAGCCATAGCGACAGGGAAACGAGTTTTTTCCTCAGGTTTTTTCACTCGTTTATTGAATCATTGAATCATATGCAAGATTGTATGGTTCCCCTGTTAAAATTCCTAAGCTCACACTTGTGTTTTTTCTGACGCACACCAAAATTATAGATATTCATTGTAAATACAATTACTCAAATTTTGTAAATCCTCTCGTTTCAAAAAATATATATATATATATATATATATATATATATATATATATATATATATATATATATATATATATATATATATATATATATATATATATATATATATATATATATATATATATATATATATATATATATATATATATATATATATATATATATATATATATATATATATCCCACATTCATAAAATGCATTGTAACTAGATATGAGAGGTTTATGAGTTTGACATGCAAACCAGTAAACAAATTTCGGAATGAACGGGCTCGGTAGTGTAGAGGTTAGGTCGCTCGACCTCTGCGTATCTGGGTTCAATTCCCACAAAGTCGGTGCGAATTTTCGGATTCTGGCAATTGCGTGAGCGTCCATGTTTGGGAGGATATGTGAAGACGGTTCTGTCTAACAGAGATGTGTTGAACATTAAAGATCCCTCCCCTTGACACTATAGGGGATCGGCAAAATTGCAGGTTAGTGAGGCGACAGATTTCTCCGGTGTGTCATTAGCCAGAAATAGAGCACGTTAAATGATCAAAACAAAAAACTTCGAAATGGCGCCTTTCAGTTGGAATGAAACTGAAAAATCCACGTCAAAGTCGATCAAAAGTGAAGGTATCGTCGACTGTTTTCTTTGATTATCGCAGTGTTGTGCACTCAAAGTTCTTACCATTAAGTCAGATGTTAAATAAAGGATATTACCTGAGCTTCATGTGGCGTTTGAGGAAACAAATTCGTCGAAAAAGGACAGATTCGTGGAAAGAAATTTGTGAGTTTTCTGTTTCTAAAATTCAAAATAACACTTTGAGGTACACATTTTGAATCGATTGAAGACATAAGTCAGAGTTTGCGGCAAAAACTGCAGTCGATTCGGGCAAAAGCGTTTGAAGAATGTTTTGATGATTGGATTATTCGTTGAACCAAATGTATTATTTCGGAAGGGGCCTACTTAGAAGGCTCATTTGGATCCTTTTACTGAGATGTGATAATCGAATGAAAGAACATTCAATAAATTGAGGGAGAACATAATGAACCATGATACATTCAATGTCCCAAGGAAAAAATTAATATGAAGTAGCTGATGCAGAAGATACAACAATTGATGTTATAGGTTTCGAGCAGGCAAATTGAAAAGAAAACAGGAGTATCTAAAGAAGGAGGTGACATAGATTGTACCAAAACTGTGAAAGATTGTATAAAAAAGACAAAAGATTTCTCTTGGTGCAAGGGCGGTCAATTGGTTTAACAGAGTAGCAAAAAGTGTCACTGATAGGGCTCCATTTCAGACCTAATGTTTTCAAGTTGCTGTCTTTTTCAGAATCAAATGAAAGAGATTCAATAATTGAGGTTCACTTCAGATTTTAAGATCAAAGCCTCCCCTTCCTAACAACGCAATAATTTCGAGTTGAAGAGCCCTCACCCCTTCCATAGTATCGCAACACGTTAAGAAAAAATATGACCTCATTCTTTTTGAAGCTTGAAAAGAGTTATTTTGTTCGTCATTAGCACGTTGTATCATAGTACGAAGAGCCAAAAAAGGTGAGCTTTTATTTCCAACTAGAACTCTTTTTATTTGATAGACTTGGATAGGTTCTGTTGTTGAAAATCTCTATGATATTTTTCGATATTTCAACTGATTAAGATAGATGAATATTTGGAGGTACATTTTACAGATATCAGCTACTGAAACAAGAATGTGACGTCCGAAATTGCAACTTTTGATCACTTAAAAGAGTGTCATATAAACTAACATTATTTGCAGCCGTAGCACCACAATCCTAGACTATTCGTAAATTCGTACTTGTGCTTTCAAGCTTCAGAATATAATGATGCGGGATAAAATAAGAGTGATCGTCGACAAAATTTGAGGCAAGTTCCATATAACCAACTTTCAAGAATTCTCTCATGTTTTCAGATTATTGAATATATGTGGATTTGTTTGCATTCAAGTGTCACTCTAGCGGATGGAAACGGTGTAAAGCGATACCGTATGACCCAGGAAAAGTAGATATTTGGTTATTTTTGAAAGGAAGCGAAACAACATACCTTCCCTCTTTTGTGCGATAATTTGACGAAACAAATATTTTTTCACACTCTGTATCATCTGCGGAACAAATTTTGGTAGTTGGTAACTCCTCGAGTTCCCAGAAACGTCGAAGTGTTGAATAGAGAGATGCGGTATTTTCAATAGCACTAAAAACTGAAATAATATTTTTCGAAACAACTCGTCCAAGTAGATAGATAGATAGATATTATCTTTGAGTGAGGGCTACCTAGCAGCCTGGTCACTGCGACCCAGTGGTCTATTGTGGCACACTCTGTCCTAAATTTCATCCATGAGCTCCATCCTTCTCGTAAAGGATACGAGTTTCGTGGGTGGGAGCTTATTAAGCTCCGGATGCCACTCTCGTTACCTACGCAGATTACACCACTACAATTATTCTGATTGGGAGGGGCTCCGATGGCTCCACTGGCTCAGACAAGGTCAATGCAACTAGAACTCCTGCAGGAGTGGCTTGACACAAATAGATTAATATTAAATACGAAAAAAACTAATCTTGTGATTTTTCAACCTTCACAGGCTAGCGATGATCCACAAATGCAAATTCGTCTTCGGGGAGAACCCATAAGCACAGAGAATTGTTCAAAGTTGCTCGGCATTCATATTGACGGTAGTCTCAGCTTCGAAGTTCAGGTGGAGGTCACTAGTAGAAAGTTGTGTCAGGCATGTTATTTAGTTAGAGTTATTCAGAGACAATTATCTCACTATGCCGCAAAAACGGTCTACTTTGGATATGTCTATCCCATATCGGTGAAATCATTTGGGGGAGTAGTGTGTACTGAAAGCGTATTACTATAATTCAAAAAAAGATCTTACGGATTATGTTCAACATGGCATTCACTCGGACCTTAAGAAATGTTTTCAGATCAAATAACTTGCTGACTTTTCCGGGTACCTACATATATGAGACACTTTTATTCATGTTTAAAAACAGAGCAGAATTTTCAAATTATTTGATAAATCACGACATTGTCACTAGAAACAATTATATCATCTACAATACACCGATTCATAGACTCAACATGACTGAAAGATCACCTCTCAATACGGGAATATTGTTTTATAACAAGTTGCCGTCTGAAATCAAACGTACAGAAATCTTTGAAATTTTCAAATCTCAAATATTCAAATATATCCGTGATATCGAGCCCTACAACATAAATGAGTTCCTAAATGCTCAATGAGAAAAGTTTAATTATATGCGATGTGTGTTGTTATTTCAATGTTATTCTCTAAGATGTTTCATTTTCGTTTTTGTTTTGTTTTATTCTCTGCTATTGACGAATTGCACAACCATATGTGTTAGACAATTATTGGAAGAAAATATTCAATAATTCAATACTCAGTCAGCTTCAGTTTGCAAGATCCAAGTTCCTTCATTCTGACCATGTCCCCTGTAGGGCACTCGCACATAACATGCTCCATTGATTCTGCATCTTCTTCACATAGCCTACATGAAGGATTCTCACCAATCCTAATTTATTTAGGTGTTTCCTGAGGTGACAGTGCCCCGTTAATATGGCAGTTAAAACTCTCAGTTCCAACCTAGAGAGTTTAAGCCAGGCCTTGGCTTTTGTAGTGGAAGGTCCACTGATGGCGCGTCGAGCGTGTCTGAGTCCTGGATGGCTCATCCAATGCTCACGTACCCTCAAGTCCAGCCATCGGTTGTTTTCCATCCTTGCAGTTTCCAGGGGAATTCCGAGCTTAGGCTCCGGTCCTATGAACTCCAGGTTAGTTCCTCGAGCGGCCAATGAGTCCGCCCTCTCATTCCCCTCAATGCCCGAGTGGCCAGGAACCCATATTAGATGAATCCTGATCCGCTCTCCTAGTTTGGCAAGGATAGAGCGCCATTCCTGCACCATAAGTGAAGTACAGGTATCGGATGCCAATGCTTTCAGCGCAGCTTGGCTATCGCTAAGGGTTTCAATTTACCTATTTGCTAATCCTCCCGCAAGCAAGAGGTTAGTATAGTGGTCAATGGCGAATACTTCTGGTTGAAAGACAGTCGCATGCCCACCAAGACAGATCGACTGTTCCTTGGCGGTACCTCAACCGTAGACACCAGCTCCAACACTTTTCGCAATCTTTGAGCCATCCGTATCCCAACAGGGCCCCTCAAGTAGACGGTCCTTGGAGCTGATCCATTCCTGTCTATCGGGAATGATGATCTGGAATGGCCTCTCCATGTTGGTTTTAGGTGTTGCTATGTCCGACCTCATACTCAGCACTTCATTGTCCTCAATTTCAGACTGTAAGGCGCCAGGCACAAAGCCGAAGTTACCCGCTTCATTACGGAAAACATGATGGAATCTGTAGAAAGCCATTCTAGCCACTCCTCTTATCACAAGATGAAGAGGGGCAAGGCCCCTCGTCCAAGTAATATCCAACCGAAGGCGGTTTTCAAACAAGTCGTACATTAGCTTTTCCTTTAATGCAGACGTTTTCTAAAATTTGAGAGAAAATGTTGGCACTAAGTAGAATATCTACTAGTGCTTCAGTATGATAAGTATCATCAGCGAGCCTTAGATTTATAGTATGTGGCCAAGACTTAGGCAGATTAGAAAAGCTGGGTTGGTCATTGCATTATTTGTCCAGTATTATTGCTTCGAAATTGAAATGGGGTCCATCTTGATTAGGCGGTTTCATCAAAAAATTAACAGCACCTGAATTAACATTTGTAGACATATTCGAAAGGCCGAATAAAGAAAGCGATATACTATGAGAAGTGAGATTCAATCTTTTAACACATTTTTGAGGAAATGAAGTTAGCTAATGATGCAGAATCTGCAATAGCGCGCACATTTTCAAAATTTCCGCGCCCACCAAGAATTTGTATAATAATAGTGGATAAAAAAACTGTATCTATTGCCTTTTTGTTTGAACTTTCAAGCGTAGGATGAATATCATTATCTAGTAGAGTAATATAAGCATTAGCCGATTGATTGATCTGGCTCTGATTGTGCGGTATAAGGGAGGAAGTAGATTGGTTATGATCAACAGAATTAGGATTTGAGTGAACATTCTGAGTCATATTTTTTGAGGGATTGATACTTGCTGTATTGAAATGCAATAAACAATGATATCGGCTCCTGCAATGACGATAATTCATGCGGGATCAACAATTATTACTTGCATCCGATGTGCTTAAACAATTAAAATACTATCGATTACTTTTCGCTAGATCATGTCGCTCTTGTACGGATTTTGACAAAAATTTGGGGCAGTCGTAAATGATATTTTCTGATGAGCATAAAGGACATGACTTAGCTACAGTATCATTTATAGTAGCGTTCGTTAAAATAGCGGAAGAGCGCAACTGAGTATTAGGAAATCTATTTTTGAATTTAGTTGTGTTCGGAAAATTTTTATTTTTCGATTGCGCTGAAGGGGAAGCTATGCTATTATAAGCAAGACATTGTTTTTCCATATATACTATCAATTCCTTATAAGTAGGAAAAACATCGGATTGATTCATCTATTCAAAACAGGAAAGCGTAGCATGATACCAGCGTTTCAATGACATATTGACTAAATTAAAATCCCATTGAGGAGTTGAATCTTTCAAATCTGTAAGTGCGCGATATTTTCAGAAAATGTATCCAATACATGAGTTACGGGTTTTCAAGTGTTAAATGCGGTGCGTTATCAATAGATGTCAAATAGGCTTTAGCAAGTATTTGGACATTTGAATAACGTTTAACGAGAGCGTTGTATGTGACTTAATAATTCTTGTCAACCAAAGGAGTACACTGTATTAAAGTTTTTGGCGGGCCTTCTAGGCAAGAATCTGAATGAGTGAATTTTTCAATACTCGATAAGCTGTTATTATTATGCAGTAGTGCATTGAAACATCAATGAATGCGGTGAAATTCTTGACGTCACCATCAAATTTACTCAACTTCAATTCAGGTAATTAATTCACTGTGAATTGAATGCTCGAAAAGTGCTTTTTTGGATTAATCACTAAATTGTTTAATTTTTTTTTGAAAATTTTTCTTTAAATTAAACAAGTTCAACGAAGAAATAATATATGGTCGATGTCAATAAATCATAATTGGCATCACATGGAAGACTGAACTTGGCCATCGGGGCTCTCTCGGTCAAACAGAGAGGAATTTGAGGAAATATCGCAGGTTATGTTTTTTTTTATTATCTCATTAGTCCTTTTCATGACCTTGATGACCTTGATTGCAATGTAAAATATTTTCTTAGATTTGTTTAGACATATAAGAAGTATGATTGTTTAAATATTTTGTTGCTGGTTTTTCTTCTTCCATCGTTACAGATTCCTGCATTCCTCATGGAATGCAAGAGAGAATGAAGCGGCTAAGCAGAAAAATCTTTGGTACTCGTTACGTACACACGACACTAACACAACATAAACAGACAATCTTTTGCTAGTGCAATAGCGACAAAGAAACGAGTTTTTTTCCTCAGGTTTTTTCACTCGTTTATTGAATCATATGAAAGATAGTATGGTTCCCCTGTTACATTTTCTGAGCTCACACTTGTGTTTTTTCTGACACACACCAGAATTATAGATATTTATATTTATTGTAAATACAATTATTCAAATTTTTGTAAATATTCTCTTTTCAAAAGAATATATATATAATTCGATATTGCGGTAAATCACTTTTTGCCGGCTCGTTGGTGTAGGGGGTATGATGCTCGTCTCCTGCGCCTGGGTTCAGTCCCCACAAAGTCGGTGCGATTTTTTGGATTCTGGGAATCGCTTAAGTGTCCATCTTTCGGAGGAGATGTAAAGCTGTTGGTCCTGTCTAACAGAGATTTGTTAGACATTAAAGATCCCTTTCCTCGACACGAGAGAGGTTCGGAAAAATTCCCGGGTTAGTGAGGTGACAGAATTACCCTGCGTGTCATTAGCCGAAAAGCAGAAATAGAGCACGTTAAAGGAAAAAACAAACATGCACAATCACGGTCTTTTTATATTTTTCAGTATCACTCATTGTGAACAGAATCGATTAATTAAACAACAATGTGCGGTTGTACCAAATGAAATAAAAAGTGAATATCGGCGAGAATGATGAGTAATAAACAAAGATATTAGAGAATTCAATGCGAGACCATATGCTTTTTATAGAAGATATCGATTTAACTGAACTAACTGATAAGGCGATGTTCGGATGAAATTGAATAATTTAACGCAATTTATGACAAAAATTTTCAAAAGTTCAGCTCGAAAGACCAAAAAATGTGATAGATTGTACGAAAAAATGTGATAGATTGTAAAAAAAATCATGGAATATATCCAATTTCAGAAAAGAAAAAATTTGTATTTTCATCCGAACTAAATGAAATGAAATGTAAAAAAAAATATTTCACGAAACTCCACTCACGCTTATTGTTGTGGTCGCTCTGCTCATGCTGGTGAGTTTTCAGGGTACCCTTTTTTGCACTCACGACGACAAAATTCAGCGATTTTTATATTTTTAGTGGTTTAAGCAGCGGTTGTTGGTTACTGTCGTCTCGAGTGTTTTAATCAGAATGAATGTTTTCCATCGTCTCTCGACCATACGTTGGACACCTGGTTCCAAGCGAGATTTCTTTGATTATAGATAATTTTATGTAAAGATGAGAAATCGAAAATTGAAAACTTTTTGAACCCCAACCATATTTGAATAGCAAACAAAAAAAATATGTCACAACTAAAGAAAAATTATTCGATTCAATCTTGAACAGGAGGGCTTAGTATTCTTAAGAAAAACATATATAAGCCTTATAAATTGTGAATATCCCAGTTTTTGCAGCCAGAAAATAAAAATATTGGTGGTCGAAAATTAATCCACATCGCCATATCGATATTCATGGTCAAAGCCTTTATCGGTTCAATGGTGTGCATTGAAAGATAATGAGATAATCATGTATTACCATAATGATTTTTGATTAAAACTGTTGTGGTGACAAATGCCATTTTTTTCGAACGACTGTCAAAATTTTTTCCCAAATTTTTCTTTTAATTAAACAAGTTCCACGAAGAAATAATATATGGGCGATGTCAACCCAGATTATTGGGTCCATAAAGATTCTAAAACATCTATAGATCATAATCGGCATCACTTGGAAGACTGAACCTGGCCATCGGGGCTCTTTCGCTCAAACAGAGATCGAATTTGAGGAAATATCGTAGGTTATGTATTTTTTTTATTATCTCCTAAGTCCATTTCATGACTTTGCTTGCTATTTAAAATCTTTTCCTGCTGGTTTTCTTTTTCCATTGATACAGATTCCTGTACCAAACCCCCTTCCTTTCACACCCTTGTCTTCGTTTGGAAATCATGGAATGCAAGAGAGAATGAAGCAGCTAAGCAGAAAAATCTTTAGTACTCTTTATGTACACACGACACTAACACAACATAAACAGACAAGCTATTGCTAGTGCAATAGCGACAGGGAAACGAGTTTTTTCCTCAGGTTTTTTCACTCGTTTATTGAAATATGTAGAAGATAGTATGATTCCCCTGTTACATTTCCTGAGCTCACACTTGTATTTTTCTTTCTATATATATATATATATATATATATATATATATATATATATATATATATATATATATATATATATATATATATATATATATATATATATATATATATATCATGAATTGGTCAATAACATTATCGATGGATATTTGGACTAGCTGAGAGAAGAAATATTTATTTTTCAACTTGATGGAGCCCTTCATCGTCAAACTATCCAGATGAATTACAACATCTAATCGGTCAAAAGTGTAAAAGTGCTAAGCCAATTCTTCATCCCAGCATAAAACTCAATATTTTTCGAAAGAGAATGAGACCTCGCATGTAGAGAGAAAATGTACACTTTAACCAAATTGAAATATATTTCATATCATAGGATTTGCGAAAGTGCTTCGTGCGCAGCTTCCAAATTAAACACGCCGAGGGAGTTCTGCATACAGTTTTTAATGAGAAGTACGTGTTTGATGAATTAGTGCTGATTTATGACGATGTGATATCATTCAAAATCATTTTTAACAAAGATAGGCGGCAATAAAAGTTCAATTTTTCATTTCTCCACCTAATTCGAAGAACAGGCATGATCTGGTAGATAGTAACCCTAGTTCACTAACCTGAGTGCGTCGTCGCACGCATTTCAGGTTCCGGTTAATCTCAGACGACCTGCAGCTCGCGTTGCGCACGTGTGTGCTTTTTGTGTAGGTGCGCCGTTCCAGCTACCATGAGTCGTCGAAAACAAACTTGACATTTGTCACAAATGTAATAATTGATAGCTTTTTCCTAAAATATTTGTTTCTTTTGTTGATTTTATTACTTAACTTTTATATTTTGAAATTTTTTCAAGTCTTTGTTTTTTCTAGTTCATACGATTTAAGTATTTAAAACAACGAAAATGTACAAGTAAAATGTCTGATTTCGAATGAAAGGATGTCAAACTGATTAAAATATGATTTTAGTAAATAAGCAACTCATAAATATATTAACAAATGATTATTGTAATAAATAAGTAAAACATAAATATTTTAATCCATAAACCTTTAGAAGCCTGCCTTTTATACGGCGTAGTCGAAACGACGAAGGTTAGTAATAAGTGTTGTAAGATAAGTTTAGTGATCTAGGGTTAATTAATGTTGAAATGATGCTAGGATTTGTGTTATGATTAGCATCAAACGTAATTGTCTAAAAGAAAGAAAAAAGTAAACATGGTGTGAAGAAAAAGAGACACAAGAAAATGATCAGGGATTTTAGAATGAACCGTCTACCAACAATCGAATTCATTCGGTGTGCCACATTTAGTCAACCTCAAATCGGATGACATTGTAGTAAATAATGTTGATACAGAAATTTTCGATTTTTCGAAAAAGAATACAGAAGTAAAACATATAGTTGCAAAGAACATACACAGTTTTTTTCTTAATTATTAATATATTCTACATACTAACAATAAACTCCGAAATCTTCTGAAATTGGATTTCCAAGAGAGGAAAATATTATTTCTACTAAAATTTTCGAAATCACTATGGATTTTATAATTCACTAAAACTGAATCTGAATATCAAAGACCCTAAATTTTGCGTGAATATTGTATCCCCAATAAAGATGAACACCATCACCAGTTCTTCACTGAAATCCAAGTAAGCGAAAACTACAAACGAAAGGTAACAAAATAGACGAATTCGCCTAGCTTCGAATCCAATGGTGGTTGCAAAACTTAGATAAGTTTCAATCGCTTCATGAAGTAGGACAGTATATAACGACGATTCTACTTTCACTTGTATAATAATACTTCCAAAATACTGCTGAAATACATGTAATACGTAAACTGTTTTCAACGAAACGACATATATTCTCGTTCAACGGGTAGACGACGATTGTACACCAGCTGTGTCACCTCGTACACACGACACAAAGAAAACTTTTTTAAATGAAGCAAACACGTTCGTGCGAGTTTTCCTTTCAGTTAATGAACCGATCAATACAAATTCGGTATTGATTTTCGCAATAACTACATAACTACATTAAAATTAAAGAAAAAACTGAAGATATCACATGTCGTGAATTGAGGATGAAATTATAGTGACTATCAGCGTTCAATACCGATTCGAAGAATTCGGACGAGTAACGGATTGAATCATAAAACGGAGGAGAAAATCATAAAATGTTCGTCCATTTTTGACGTTGCATTAGAGTGTATGAAGAATCCAAATTCTAAATTTTTCAGATGGTTTGGTGAATTCTCGATGAGTTGTCAATGAGAAAACCTATGCAAGTTTAAATGAGTGCATGGTGGGTTACGTATTTGTAAAGTGAGAAAATGTCCAGGTCTTAAGGCCGTCAAGTTGTTTGGGTCGGAACTTTTTTCTATAATGAGACACGAATTGAGCAATGACTTTTTTTGAATGAAAACGGTGTTTCGTTTTCATACTTTAGTATTTGCTCTCCAATAATCTGAAGAATCGATTTGACGGACTTATCTTCGGCCTTCTAAAGTCCTCCATAATAAGGGGATGTTGGCGCATCGAATTTTCACTTCATCTCGTTTAGAATTTTATTCGAATACTGAAGGTATTTTGAGACACCAACAGAATTCGCAGCAAAATCACTAAGAATAATGAAACAGTTCCCTCGTTCACTCATAAAACGAGGAAGAGCAGCCAGAAATGCTTCAGCTGTAAGTTCTGAAATAAATTCTAAATGCAGGGCCTCAGTAGCGAAACAAACAAGTAGACAAAGATTGGCCTTGGAACCACGCGACTTCCACAGTGTGACTGCGAAAAACTCTCCAATATCGACACCTACACAAGAGAAGGGTTTTACCTGATTAACTCAACTACTTAGCAGGTTACCCATATAAAGAGTATAAAAAATCAGACGACTACGACAGCCCTTGGATGACACTGATAAACAGTAAATTCATTAAACGAAATCAAGTCATATTTTCAAACAATAATACCTACCCTCATATAAACCTCATATTTAGTTTTGTTCAATCACACTCAGTTTTCATAGAACATCGACTCACTCGATTACGCGAATTTTGCTTACCGACGTGTGTTCCGAATGAATTAACGAAAAAATATTGAAATTGAAACAGTATTTGTTCTGAGATTTGTGTTATACATCAAACTAAGCTGCCGAGGGTGTGTGTAAACCATCCTTATAACTTCTGTTATATTTGCGGTCAACTTACTAGTCAAAGTCAACGTCGTAGTTTGACATCTAAGTTAAAAACTGTTATTTTAATTATTTTGGTTATCCGGCACGACATTTGGACAAAACCTGGAGTCCTAGTGTTTGCAGTGCACAGTGTGTCACTTTATTAACATCATGGGCTAAAGGAGCTCGTCATATGCTGTTCGCAGTTCCAATAATATGGGCCGAACCGAAAGACCATGTATAGGATTTTTATTTCTGCCAAACTTCTATAAAAGGTATTAATCACAAATCTAGGCACTCTGTGAACTATCCAAATCTACAACGTGCTCAAAGACCTATCCCACACAGTGATTTTTTACCTGTTCCTCATGAATGACGTGACCGAAGAAAATGTATCCGAGAGTTTAGATTCCGATCCGACTTTTGAGCGTAGTATTTCAAACAGAACCTCATTTTATAATTCAAAACGATCTCGATTACTTGGTACGTGATATGAATCTGAGTAAAAGACAGGCAGAACTGTTGGTGTCCCGACAAGAATGGAGTTTACTGAATAAAATACCAGAATATCCGTATACCGAACTCGACATAAGCACTTATCAAGTTTTTTTCTCAAGATATGGGAAATATGATATGGGAATATGGTGTTTTGCAGTGACATTTCTTCAGTGATGACGGAGTTGACGGTTGAATATTAAACATCTGTCTGGCGGTTTTTTATAGATTCCTCAAAGGTTAGTTCAGAAGCTGTACTGTTACATAATGGTAATAAATACCCTTCCGTACTGGTCGCTTGTGTTATTGAAATGAAAAAATCATATGAAAATATGAAATCACTGCTAAAACATATTAAATATAACCAACATTCCTGGAATATATATGACGATTTGAAAGTAATTGCTATTTTGCTAGGTCCACAGCTTGGATATACGAAGTTTTGTTGTTTCCTCTTTGAGTGGGATAGTCGAGAAAAAAAAATCATTATGTCAAAAAGGATTAGCCTAAGCGAGACGCTCTTATACCAGGTCAACGAAATATTCTTCTTAATGAATCCTGAAAATGTATTGCTACCTCCATTGCATATCAAAGTCGGACTAATGAAAAATTTTATCAAAGCTATGGATAAACACGCAGGTGGATTTTGTTACTTGAAACTAAAATTTCCGAAAATCAATGATGCTAAAATAAAAGAAGGAATGTTTGTGGGGCCAGAAATAAAAGACCTACTGGCTGATGAAGAGTATGAACAGAAACTTAATCCGATCAAAAAATCCACATGGACATGTTTTTCAAATATTGTTCGTTCGTTGTTCGTCTTGGAAACTACACACAACAACAACTTCTTAGCGTCTTACAAGGACATGGGATGCAATATGTTGCTCAAGATTCACTTTTCACACTTGCATTTGGATTTTTCCTAGAAATTTGGGAGCCGTTAGCGACGAACACGGTGAGCAGTTCCATCAGGACATATCCAACATGGAAAAAGGTAGGATGGATAGTATTCCTTGCATTCCAATTCTAATAGTTGCGCAAGTAACGAGTGACATTGGGACCAGAGTGTCAATAAACTTTATGGAGATGTTCAATTTCAATTTTAAATTTGTTAACCCATGAACTTGGAAAAGAAACATAGAATGCTTTATGTTATACAATAAGCTTGCATTTTTAATTTGTCCTCCGACTCTAAGTTTGCCATTAGAGTCACAAAACAGCAAATCGAGCACAACGCTTAGGCTTAGCGTTGTGATAAATTAATTTTTTCTATCATTTAATCTTATTTTTCGAGGATGTTTGATAAAAGAAACGATGAACATTTCAAGCTCCAAATTAGAGATCTAACCAAACCTAACCAAGCATTAATTTCATTTACGAAAACGTCGAAAATCTATTCAAAATTTGATACCAAATTGATATAGTCTATCATGGATTTCCACCAAAGAGTTTTGTCTTTCTTCCTTTTCAACATCTTGAGGAATCGGAGACCAAAAGATGATGCAGACTTGTCTGAGCCAGGTACGGACAATTTTTAATGAGAATAATCCGCGCGGAGTAGAGCCTTGGCTTTTCTGAATATGACAAACCCTGCTACTAACGAATGTTAACTACTTATGAGGCGAAGATTCAATCCAAGTAAGTGATTCCAACGAATGAGTTCAAGCAAAGATTTGGGCTTATGCAAAACTAGGATCTAAAGTTTTGAGTATAATTTTTTTTAATATATGCTGCACTATGTTCAACCTAGGCACAGATTGTCGTTTCAGATGTACTACATTAGGCCTCACTAATAAAAAACTAATACAGATATCCTTAATGACGGGTTTTCAACCGAAGATATAGAACTAAAGCAGAACCTTGTTCCGATGTATCATAGAAACCATGAACTACATACAATAGAAATCGAACTAAAGTTTACAGTCACTTTTGATCGTTTGGCAATATGAAGAAATACTAGATTCTGGCTCGTCATCCCAATCCATAGTCGATAATGTTTGAATAAAATTTTAGCATGTGACCGGAGAAATGTATTTTCAAACAATAATACCTACCCTCATATAAACCTCATATTTAGTTTTGTTCAATCACACTCAGTTTTCATAGAACATCGACTCACTCGATTACGCGAATTTTGCTTACCGACGTGTGTTCCGAATAAATTAACGAGAAAATATTGAAATTATTAAACAGTTTTTTTTCTGAGATTTGTGTTATACATCAAACTAAGCTGCCGAGGGTGTGTAAACCATCCTTATAACTTCTGTTATATTTGCGGTCAACTTACTGTTAAAAGTCAACGTCGTAGTTTGACATCTAAGTTAAAACTGTTATTTTAATTATTTTGGTTATCCGGCACGACATTTGGACAAAACCTGGACTCCTAGTGTTTGAAGTGCACAGTGTATCACTTTATTAACATCATGGGCTAAAGGAGCTCGTCATATGCTGTTCGCAGTTTCAGTAATATGAGCCGAACCGAAAGACCATGTATCAGATTGTTATTCCTGCCAAACTTTTATAAAAGGTATTAATCACAAATCTAGGCACTCTGTGAACTATCCAAATCTACAACCTGCTCAAAGACCTATCCCACACAGTGATTTTTACCTGTTCCTCATGAATGACGTGACCGAAGAAAATGTATCCGAGAGTTCAGATTCCGATCCGACTTTTGAGCGTACTATTTCAAACAGAACCTCATTTTATAATTCGATTACTTGGTACGTGACATGGATCTGAGTAAAAGACAGGCAGAACTGTTGGTGTCCTGACATCATGAATGGAGTTTACTGGATAAAATACCAGAATATCCGTACACCGAACTCGACATAAGCACTTATCAAGTTTTTTTCTCAAGATATGGGAAATATGATATGGGAATATGGTGTTTTGCAGTGACATTTCTTCAGTGATGACGGAGTTGACGGTTGAATATTAAACATCTGTCTGGCGGTTTTTTATAGATTCCTCAAAGGTTAGTTCAGAAGCTGTACTGTTACATAATGGTAATAAATACCCTTCCGTACTGGTCGCTTGTGTTATTGAAATGAAAAAATCATATGAAAATATGAAATCACTGCTAAAACATATTAAATATAACCAACATTCCTGGAATATATATGACGATTTGAAAGTAATTGCTATTTTGCTAGGTCCACAGCTTGAATATACGAAGTTTTGTTGTTTCCTCTTTGAGTGGGATAGTCGAGAAAAAAATCATTATGTCAAAAGGATTAGCCTAAGCGAGACGCTCTTATACCAGGTCAACGAAATATTCTTCACACTTCTTAATGAATCCTGAAAATGTATTGCTACCTCCATTGCATATCAAAGTCGGACTAATGAAAAATTTTATCAAAGCTATGGATAAACACGCAGGTGGTTTCTGTTACTTGAAACTAAAATTTCCGAAAATCAATGATGCTAAAATAAAAGAAGGAATGTTTGTGGGGCCAGAAATAAAAGACCTACTGGCTGATGAAGAGTATGAACAGAAACTTAATCCGATCAAAAAATCCACATGGACATGTTTTTCAAATATTGTTCGTTTGTTGTTCGTCTTGGAAACCACACACAACAACAACTTCTTAGCGTCTAACAAGGACATGGGATGCAATATGTTGCTCAAGATTCACTTTTCACACTTGCATTTGGATTTTTTTCCTCGAAATTTGGGAGCCGTTAGCGACGAACACGGTAAGCGGTTCCATCAGGACATTTCCAACATGGAAAAAAGGTAGGATAGATAGTATTCCTTGCATTCCAATTCCAATAGTTGCGCAAGTAACGAGTGACATTGGGACCAGAGTGTAAATAAACTTTATGGAGATGTTCAATTTCAATTTTGAATTTGTTAACCTATGAACTTGGAAAAGAAACATAGAATGCTTTATGTTATACAGTAAGCTTGCATTTTTTATTTGTCCTCCGACTCTAAGTTTGCCATTAGAGTCACAAAACAGCAAGTCGAGCACAACGCTTAGGCTTAGCGTTGTGATAAATTAATTTTTTTCTATCATCTAATCTAATTTTGAGGATGTTTGATAAAAGAAACGATGAACATTTCAAGCTCCAAATTAGAGATCTAACCAAACCTAACCAAGCATTAATTTCATTTACGAAAACGTCGAAAATCTATTCAAAATTTGATACCAAATTGATATAGTGTATTATGGATTTCCACCAAAGAGTTTTGTCTTCCTTCCTTTTCAACATCTTGAGGAATCGGAGACCAAAAGATGATGCAGACTTGTCTGAGCCAGGTACGGACAATTTTCAATGAGAATAATCCGCGCGGAGTAAAGCCGGCTGAATTATCAGAAAAATAACATGATTCCAGCATTTGGAGGGAATTGGCTTTTCTGAATATGACAAACCCTGCTACTAACGAATGTTAACTACTTATGAGGCGAAGATTCAATCCAAGTAAGTGATACCAACGAATGAGTTCAAGCAAAAATTTGGGCTTATGCAAAACTAGGATCTAAAGTTTTGAGTATAAATTTTTTTTTTAATATATGCTGCACTAAGTTCAACCTAGGCACAGATTGTCGTTTCAGATGTACAACATTAGGCCTCACTAATAAAAAACTAATACAAATATCCTTAATGACGGGGTTTTCAACCGAAGATATAGAACTAAAGCAGAACCTTGTTCCGATGTATCACAGAAACCATGAACTACATACAATAGAAATCGAACTAAGGTTTACAGTCACTTTTGATCGTTTGCCAATATGAAGAAATACTAGATTATGGCTCGTCATCCCAATCCATAGTCGATAATGTTTGAATAAAATTTTAGCATGTGACCGGAGAAATGTAGCCAACGGAGTTGCATATTCTACAAAGCTCTGAAAGAATATGCCGCTTTGTTCAGTTTTGATCAAGAGGTTTTCATCGGATAAGAAATAATCTTTCACAGAAGGTCATTCGGACCAAGAAGTTTAACTGCTAATTCTGCATTTTCAAAATCAGGAGGGGTATGCAAACGAAACTCAGGGGAGCAATCTTTTAACATTTCAGTGAAGTTACTGGCTGATTTTCCAAATTCAGAACACCCACGGAGTAACAGATTCATATGTTCACAAATTGTAGTTTTAAAAACCTACAAGATAAAGTATAGTCATCAATGTATGAATTTGCATCATTATTTGAGTTGCTAAGGGTAAGTTAAGTCTCTGGAGCTATTTGTCGAAGAGTTGGTAAGGCGAAAAATAGGGCGAATTTCAGTTTATTTAGGATATACTCCTGAACAGACGATATAGTATCAAAACACCGAGATGTTGGGGTGTTACTAAAACTTGGAGACATTTGCATAATATCGTCTGTTATTGGGTTAGATATTATTATATTTCAAAAGAAAGCGAATTATTATACTAAAAATATCAGTTCGATATTTTGGCTAATTTGTAGTTGAACTTTGGGCTAGAATTTGTAATCGACGCGTGAAAATTAACTCATATGACTTGTTTCGAGATAGTCACGCATTAATTCAGAAGAGCTTTTATATAATAATAATAAGTTTTGCAATAATCGAAAAAACCTACTGAGTTCTAAAGTGATAAATTTACTGAGAATAAGCGGTCTACTATCAGTAGACGATTCACTATCGATGAAAGGCAGTTGTACAATATATCTTCCTTCATTCGTGCGCTGGTGTGTGGTTTTGGAATGTTCCTCCACTTGATGTCATCCGGTGACATAACATGGACTTCAGGAATTAGCTATTATGTCCAAAATTTTCTAATTGACATATCTAAACCTGATTCTGAGAAGAACGATGAAACCGAATGCACTGGATTCGCCTTGGGAATCCTGCCAAGAAAACTCAATCAAAAGTTTTATTCAATGCCAACTTCAGCACCAAATAACAAATAAATCCCTGCTGCGAATTCAGAGCTCGGATCACCTTATTTGATATTATCAACTTCACTCAACTAACATTCGAATTTCTGTTGCTAGCTAGCTCAAAACTAACCTGACTTTTTGATTAGGAGACATATTTTTCAAGCCGTTGATCATCAATGTAGAAGATTTTATTTTGAGGCCTGAACGATAACAACTATACGACGTATCAAAACTAGCCTGACTTGGAAAGTTGAAAATTACTCTCTACATCCCTAATTTAATAAAGGACTGATGCTAGTGGCCATTTTGACCGGACTATGACATCATCCCCATACAATTTCAATGAATTAAGTAACAAATCACGTTATCATCTTTTAATTTCGAAAGCGATTCATGGAATGTAATAATTTTTGGCGAGTGGTGGTTTCTTGCAAAATTCCAATTTATTTCTTTCATTATGTATCCAGACGTATCCGAGAAAAATTTCTGTTGACAGTTAGCTGCCTACCAACAAATTCCAAATAATCAAATTGATCCTTGATTTCTTGGCGCAGTGTGGATAAAAAAGCAGCAATTGAAGTCTCGAGACATTGGAGTCGTGCGCTCATTTTTGTGAAGAAGAGCGAGTTCGCACCTCACAAAATGGTATTTCAATTTTCATAGCCATAGAATCTGATTCGCCGACAAAATTTTCGCAGTAAGTATTCAGAAGGAAACCATGAACTTTTTCAGAGAGGCTGACGAAGACAATATCACTAGTGATGGAACATTAAATCGACATTATAAGCATTTTTGGTGAGATGTTAATCATCAGCATCATATTGATGTGGGTATTGTGTGAAGATAACCGCGATTTTGGAATTTCTGATGAAACGTGAATGGTGGTCGTTATGAAGATATCATTAGTAATAATATAATTGGAGCATTCTTGATGAGCTACATCTATCTCAAAGATCGAGCACTTTCGTTCATAACGTAGGTGCTTCTTCAAAGAAAACAAGATCACTAATCAGTTAAATTCAAATTTTGGGATTATCGGCTAAGGTCTAGAGATCCAGTGAGATGCCCACCTCATTCCTCTGACTTGATGTCACTAGACTTCTTTCTTTGTGGTAGTATTGAAGATTTCATTATGAAAGAGGCAGTAGAAGAGTGAAAATAGAATTCTAGGCAATTCCTAGATTCTGTTAGCAATATTCATGTTTTCAGTACTTAACAAAGTATTTCTCGGGCATGTAATCTATGCATTCAAAACACTTTTTCAAATGATTTCTCCCAGATGAGACCGATAGCACATCTTCTTTCTTTTGTTGAAAATTTCCATTTGAAGATTTTTTTGTTTTCGCTTTAGGATAGTTTGAAGTATTTTATATTTTTTTCTATTATAATAGTCTTCTTCGTACAGGGTAGACATATTTCCACGTTTACATACATCAGCTTTGTGATATATTATGCATAGAGACCCCTTCTACCCCATATTCTATTACGTGATGAATTCGTTGCTGCGAAGAAATTTGAGCTAGCTTCTTTAGATTCTGAGTTATTTGCGTACTTTGAAAATTTTCGTTATCAGTAAAATGCCAATATTTCAGTTGTTCTTGAAATTATGAAAAAATTGTGGTTTTGACATTCTAGGGGCCGTGTTTCAGGTTAAATCGAACTACGTGAAGAACATTTTCTTCTGTTTTTGAGTTATTATGCAAACTTGCAATTTTCTTGAATATAAACTTTTGGCAATTTTCCGTCGGATGAAATTTTTTTCCGAAAATATATAACATATGCACTTAATTTTTTTTAACCAGAACGTGTTTTTATGAAGAACAGGGAGTTAGTAGGTCTATGTCTATTCAATAAACTTACATAAAACTATTGAAATAGCTTAAGTTTTTTCTGTACTCTCAATATGACAGTTCGAGAATTAATTCTTGCAATGACAATCCCCATAAATAATTGAATGTTTTTCATCACATTACAATTATGGTGTGAATATTTTATCGTTCGTTATAACGAAGGACCATATGGTACGAAAAGTTGGAACGTATATCGGCCGTGACGTTGAATATTAATATGGCGATGTAAGTTTATATTCGAGCAGCAGTGTTTATTTTGAAGATTGAATTCTCCATCACTACTGATGTGAACTTTATCAGTCTAAATTATTTCTCGGAAAAACTGCGGATTTTCTTCATAATCTCGAAGAAGTCACTTGGAGGTTGGAAATTACCTGGCTGCGAAACCTAGGATATTCTCATTTCATAAGGTTTATATCTATAATTCCTGAGAGTATTGAGCCCGAGACTCTTGAATACCCTAGTTCCTATTATGATTTGCCCGCCCGAAATCGATGGATTGGCAGTTACACTACATTACATCAATTGTAGCATCTTCTCCATTAACTACTTCATATTTACATTTTCTTGGAACGTTTAATGTACCATGGTTTATAAGGTTTTCCCAGAATTAACCAAATAAAGTTTTATGGCGTTTTATAAGATTCAACCATATAAATTTTTTCAAATTTTTCTTCCAGCATAGTCGCTTCGTTATTACAAACGATACTATATTCCTGGAATGGTTGAAGGTTGATGGAACATTGAATAATTTAACTGAATTATCATTGCCAGAATTAATTTAATTAATGGGCAAAACAAATTTTACACAACCTTAGAAACCTTAAAAAAAACTATCGTTTTGGAAAGCACCTCAAGAAATCTGTGGTTTTCAGTTATTTATGATCACGCACCGAATGAACTTTAAACTATCTAAGGTTTTTGCAGGAAAAGTATAGTGGATGAAAAAATTGACTACATGGGTTATGTATTTTTGAAAAGGACAACAAATACTGTTTCTTCAAAAAAACTTCAAAATCGAAATCCAAAAGTAGAAACTTGGTTAGATAACTTCTAAGATCTAGTACAATTCATACTGTTTTGTGCTTTTCTCTAATATTTCTTATATTTGTAGGTTTTAATCTTTCTTTGAATATCTTTCGTGGTTTCTAGCAACCTAATTGATTTTTTTATTTCGGGTATCTAGAAATATAAATATGAATATATCAAGACAAACACAATATTTAGAATATTATTTTCTAAACAGAACATGAAAAATAGATAATTTAATTTCAAATTAAAGTTTTCAAGAAAGTTCTGATGAAAAAACGAGAAAGAGTACCGATTTTTTTGATGTGGATGCTGATATAAAAGTTTTTGTTGAACTAAAGATTTCTACAAAGTTTCAAGGGGAAGCTTTCGCGTTCTAACCGAACCGAGAAATCATCATCAGAAGTAGGTCTTCGTCCTTCGGAAATGCCGTGTACATATTTAGAAGGCTCAATTGATTTTGTATTTATATTACTCATAAAAATCCTTGAATGAAAAAACTCTACCAATGCCAATGAATTCAGTTTGAAATTTCAAATAAGCGCATAGAATGTAAACAATCTCTTCAGGTGAATTTTCTAACCTGAATATAGAGCTAATTAAACAAAATTGATGAAACTTTCAAATAATAATCAAACCAACTGACAATTGTTCTATTATCGTTGTGTTCCTATCAGGTAAATCGGTTCTGACACCAGGAGATTGTTATATGTGATCAACAATACGAGTTTCAATGTCAGGATAGGAAGGCAGTGGAAACAAACACACGAACCGTAACTTAATTAAATACTTCATACTTATA
The DNA here is from genome assembly GCA_013387265.2 of Cryptolaemus montrouzieri. Lineage (NCBI taxonomy): Eukaryota > Metazoa > Arthropoda > Insecta > Coleoptera > Coccinellidae > Cryptolaemus > Cryptolaemus montrouzieri. The sequence continues at coordinate 44,794,055 of JABFTP020000185.1, read as the reverse complement.
TGAATAGCAGAAATTGGAAAGAGATGTTTTCTAATTGTAGTTTGAAACTTAACTTCTTATTTTTAAGGGATAACAAGATTTATATTTGTGTACATTGAGGTTCCCCTCTTTTCCTCTCTATTGGCTTTTGGAAATGAATGAAATCATGGATGACGACAGCTGTAAACCAACTTACAACAAATGTAATAAAAACAAAAAATGTGATTTTAGGAATTCTACCTAATAATTGTGATTCGTAGCGCGTTTCACTACACCGTAGCTTATTCAGACGAATGATTGTATAGAACTTATGACAACTATATATAAATAAGAATGAGAATATAAATACAAATGTTCCTAAATAATCAAAAGCTTGTTGGGTTTCTTCTTCTAAAGTGGCAATTACAGTTTTGAACTAAAGTTCTTTCTTTTAAGGGATAACAAGATTTATATGTGTGTACATTGAGGTTCCCCTCTTTTCCTCTCTTTTAGCGTTTGAAAATGAATAAAATCTTAGTAGATGCCGACAGCTGTACACCAACTTACAACAAATGTAATAGAAACAAGTAATGTGTTTTTAGGAATTTTACTTAATAATTGTGATTCGTAACGCATTTCACTACACCGTAGCTTCTTCAGACGAATGAATGTATAGAAATTATGACAACTATATATAAATAAGAATGATAATATAAATACGAATGTTCTTAAATAATCAAAAGCTCATTGGGTTTCTGCTTCTTAAGTGGTTATTGATGACATGTTTATCCAATAAAATTAAGGAATAGATTTCTCCCTGAAGAGATTCAATAGAGGTGAAGGGCTTGAATCGACTTGTTCATTGATGAGTCTATCTGAATGTTTATGTTTGTTGATTTCTAAAGTTTCTCAAAGATCTACCTTTATCATTTTTATATATCATCTGTATGCAAAATTTCAAACGAACTGAGGGTCGAAAGAGTGACTGTTGTCTAGGAGATGATTCGCGTAATTTTAATCTGATTTTTATTTGAAAACTGTGATTATGTTCCAATATTTTAATATTAAAATTTCTATGTGTTCTACCCATGTAGAAATTATTACAGTTATTGGAATTCAGTCTATAAACACCTGATATATTATTGTTATCTGATTTGGTTTTATTATTTTCATATATTTGCCTAAGCTATTATTAGTTTGGAAAACTATGTTGAAATTATTGCTACTCAAGAATGATTTTAGTTTCTCTTCTGCCAACTTAGGTTAAGGTGTTGAATTTTTTCAACTTCATTCAATGGGATTTGTTTTTATTTAAAATATTATTTTTATTTTGGGATTGTAACCATTATTTTCAGCTAATTGTTTGATCAAACTTAATCCTTTGTTGAAATTATTTTATGATAACGGATGTTAATCAATCTATGAATAAAACTGTTGAATGCTGACATTTTATGCTGATACGGATGACACGACGAGTTATGTATTGTAAAATGTTAATGTTAAACTGCGAAAACAATCGTTTCATTTTCATTCGAAATTGTTACGTCTAAGAAATCTACTGAATTATTACTTCCTATTTCGGTTGTGAATTCAATTGTTGGATGTAATGAATTTATATGATTTTGGAGAATTTTAACTGTCTATCTGTTTTCGTGAAGGAAATAATGATATCGTCTACATAGCGATACCAGTATAAACAATATTTACTAAGTTGATGATTATGAATTAATTTCTCTAAATCATTCATGAATATTTCTGCTAACAAAGGACTTAATGTATTGCTCATAATCAAGCCGTCTTCAATAGTATAATATTTGTTATTGAAATGGAAATAATTTTGACCTAAACAAATTTGTAATAATGAAAGAATATCTGATTCAATAATTTTAATAATAAACTAAGTAGTACGTTCCTTTCGGAGGAATGTAGGGAAATAGATCTTTAACGTCGAAAGAAATGAGTTTGGAATTAGGTGGTATATGGTATCTTTGATATTGGCAATTAGTTAGTATGAATTTTTGACCGAAAAATCAGATTCAAAATTTCAATGTTTCATTAGCAAGTCATTAAGGAATTTTGAAAGTTTGAAAGAAGGTGCCGTTACATAAGAAACAACCGGTTTAATAGGGTAATTAGGTTTATGAAGTTTCATCAACGAATATAATTCGTGGGACTGAGGATTGGAGTTAATGAATTTATATTTTTCGTGGTCTGTAATTACTGATTTTTTTGTCGAAATTACGTTTTCAACCTCTCTCTGAAATAAAGCGGTAGGATACTTAGTTGATGTTATATTGTTTCCGACTGTTAAGAATTCTTCAGATTTTGAAATATAATCGGTTTTACTTATCGCGATGACGGTGTTACCTTCATCTGCTTTTAGTGCACTAATTACTTGTTTTTATTATTGATAATGGAATTCTACCAAGTAAAAGCCTCCCAAATTCAAATACAAATGTATTATAGTACATTAATTGTTATTCTGAATTTTTTAATTTTCAAACGAAAAACAAAACGTTCGTAACTTCGAGAAAGAATAAATTCTCAATTTAAGGTTTAGCGGAAGAACAATAAATAAAAGGAACCATACATGGAAGGATCGCAAGCAGTATGCAATAGAGTGTTGTCTAACATTATATTCTTTCGAAAAATATCGTCAATAATTCTTTCTGTAGTTTATAGATGATAAGACGTAACGAAACAGCGGTAGCTGAAAATGTTTCACATTTAGATTTCCCTGTATGAGAATCAAATTCTCTATAGAGTTGACATAATTTGTAATTATATATCCAACATAGGCCGTAACGTAGCTAATTAAAAAAACGCAAGGTATGCGAATAACGCTGCCAGAAATTATTCCTTTAGCGGAGACAGAGTACAAATCTCGTCAACGTTAAAATTACGAAAGGGTTTCATATTTCATGAAACTTTCGTGACTAGACGTCGAGCACTTAAATAAATCAGGCCAGGGTGTGCTTGAATTTGTATTGAATCAGATAATGGAAATTATTTTAGAAACATGTAGCGAATCGAAATAAAGGTATTAATTTCTATATTATTTTCACAGAATTCATTTATTATTCAATGTTCTATTTTTCATGAAGTCTAGAATGCTTTGGTAACTAAATAACTGAAATTGAAAAAACATTGGAAAATAGAACTAGTACCTGAATTTGCTTGAATTTTACCGGAAAGCATATTCCACTGCACATTGAATACGAGCAAATTTCAGGCACCCGTCGCACAGTGTAATACCACCACATTATGCTATAGGCTTCGTAAATTGGCCGTTTGTTACTAAATTTCGGAAGCTTGGTCCAGTCTCCAGATGGTTTTTCAGATGAAACATGATTAGCGGACGCATGGAGTCCCCCAGAATCCGATGAGAGAAGCCAGTTCGTTATTGAATTTCGCAATACAAGAAGACTAGGACATACCAAGATGAATGACAGTACAGTTCTCCACCACTTACAAGACACGCAACTTTTTGTCCTAGCTCTAAAGGAAACTCAAATAATGCCTACAGCAGATATTACCTATCTGTTTCAATGGCTATGAGTTGCACTCAAGGCCTCGGTTTAAGGAAGTTGATCATGAGCTGGAGGAATCGTGTCTGGATCCATCTGCTTTGCCAAGTGGAATTATGGTAACAAATTTTTACTTCAGAAGGAAACCAACCACAAACACTTAAGAAATGATGTTTTAAAGATATTTCTCCCAAATGCACAATCTGTGCGCAAAAAATCAATGAAATTGATATCATATTGGGTGATGATGATTGGTATATTGTCTGTATTAATGAACACTACTTAAGGGCTTGGGAGGTAGATGTTTTTAAAAGTCGCTAACTTCTGCTTGGCATCATCCTCACGCACTACAGCTGATGGTGGCTCACTGACTTTACTGAAACATTCTATTACGGGTGAATTATATAAATGAGCTGGGACTAGAAAAAAATTGTGAAATATGCTGTGTTTACCTGAATGAACTGAATGTAATAGTCTTAAACTTGTACAGATCACAATCTGGCGATATTTCTTGTTTTTAAGATCTTAGAGCGTATGTTATATTATTTGTTCTGTAAATATTCAAGGGCTAGAATAGTAATGACTGGAGATTTCAATGTCTCTTTGGGCCTGGTGACCTAACCTAACCTGATGGCAGCTTTTAGTCTGAAGAAGATGATAAGTGTGCCGAAACGCGGAAAGAACTGTATCGATAACATATTTATCAACTTTGCCTCTGAGGTGAGTGAAGCAAATTCTTTGAGTACAGCTGAATCTGATCACTCAGCTGTTACGTTGAAAGTTAAAATTCCTTTGCTGCACCAAATACGTCATGAAAAGAAATCTTGCTGTCCTATAACATCAGAAGGATTATTCAATTATTTTGGTCGGTTGTCGGGAGTGGCATGGTATTTCGTTAGGGATGATGTCTTTGATGTCTTAGATGTAAATATGAAATCTGACAGATTCATGCAAATATTGAGAACGAATTTTGAAATAGATTTGCCAATGACAACTTACAATGTAAAAAATAGCTCATATAACTTGACTTGGTTTAATGATGAATTAAAATTAATGAGAGAAAATTTGAACATTTTTGAAATTTCATCCTGGCAATGACCAGTTTAAGGTAAAACGAAAAGTCCTGAAAACAAAATATGAGCATGCTATCAAAACAGCAAAGATTAACTGCAATTACAAAATAATAAAAAATTCAAATTCTAGTTAAAGGACTATGTGGAGCATTATAAATGACAAAAAGCAAATAGTTCCTGACAAGAGATCCAGTGGTATTTCGCACAACAAATTCAATGATTTCTTTGTTGGAATCGCTGAAGAGCTCATTAATGACTTAGGTAGTGATGTGCCTATAAATGCGGACGTAATGGCTGACATGGTTGGCATACAAACTGAAAGGCAGGTCTTCTCATTTAGAATGGTATCCTACGTGCAAGTTAGAGACATAATAGACAACTTACGAGTTACAAGTAGTAATGATATATTTGGTTTGAACATAAGGGTTATTAAATCGATAAAAAACTTAATTATAGGTCCTCTTACAGACCTTACCAATAGATGTATAATTAGCAATTCTTTCCCGGATGTGCTTAAGGAGGCATTGGTGGTCCCAGTTTTCAAAAAGGGCGATCATGAAAATCCTAGTAACTACCGTCCAATATCCTTGCTTCCGGCCATCTCTAAGGTCTTTGAAAAGATTTTGTCTCAGCAGTTTGCTGAGTTTTTTGAAAGTAATAATCTAGTTTTCAAAAGACAATATGGTTTTAAAAGGGGCGTAAGACTTCCATGGCTGTACTTGATTTTCTCGAGGAAATTGTCGATGTTTTGAGGGTAAGGAGTATTTGGTGGCTGTGCTGTGCGACCTGTCAAATGCGCTCGATTATGTACTGCATGACTTGCTTCTGGTGAAACTTAAATATAACACAGATTTTTCTAAGGCCTTCGACAAAATAGGTTTCGATATTCTCATTTTTAGACTAGCCGAAGCAGGTGTAAGTGGTTGGTTGCTTGAGTGGATCCAATCGTATCTACTGAATAGGTCACATTTCGTAAGTTTAAATGGTTTTAAATCTGAATCTTTCATTAGTACTTCTGGGGTACCGCAGGGAACTCATCTCGGTCCTCTTCTTTTCTTAATTTATATAAATGACATAGATAAATGTTTCCGGCATTCCAGATTCTTGCTCTATGCAGACGATCTGAAAGTTTTTAGATCTATCACATGCTTAAGGGACTGCCTTGATCTTCAACTAGATTTGAATAACTTGGTTGAGTACTATAGAGAAAACCAATAATTTTTGAATTTAAATAAATGTTTCACGATAACTTTTACTAGAAACCATTCCCCTATCACTTTTCAGTACTCAATTGGAAATTCATTGCTGCGACGTGTGTCCACGGCTTTTGATCTGGGTGTCACTTTCGATTCGAAGTCGCTCTTCGATGCACACATAGATCGCATAGCAAATAGTTCAAGTCGAATGATGGGTTATATTTTCAGGAAAAGTAGAAATTTAAATATGTAAAATCACTTATCACTTTGTATTATGCTTACATCTACAGTAAATTAAATTTTGCCTCATGTATTTGGAACCCTCGTTATGATTGTTATTCCAACCGACTTGAACGCATTCAGAATATATTCATACGGTTCATATGCTTCAAAACTAACTTTGTTATCCTGAACCACGACTACGCTCCTGCCCGTAAATATTTCAATTTATTGTCACTTGAAAATCGTTGAACTATATCTGATATTTTGGTTTTGTTTAAAATATTGAACTGCGTATTTCAGGTACCTGAGATCTTGCACATGGTTACTTTTAATGTTCCTATGAAATCATTGAGGCACCACGACCTCTTCTCTATAACTTTTAGAAAAACTAATAGTGCACAGAACTCCCCTATCGATAGGATGCTACGGGTCTGCAACACGCATAGGAGTATCAATTTGTTTGGGGTCACATTGGCCTCTTTGAAGAGAACATTACGCTTGCTCTTTACTGACTGATATAAAATTCATTCAATCGTTCGATTTTGTAATATTCATTTTGTATTTCTTTTTCATTCTTTCTGTGAATACAACTCAATATTAATGTCTTATGTAATACTTTTTTTAGAATACTAGATTCTATGTAACTAATATTCATCTAGTGAATGTCATTTTGGCTTCGGCTGTGGACATTTCTTATATTGTACTTGAATAAATAAATAAATAATAACTTCTCGAATAATCCAATAGAAATGATAGGTTCTTACTTGAGTGGTAGATATATCAAACAGTAAAAGTAAATAAATTATCGAATAAACAGTTGATAGAGAGTCGTGTACCCCAATGATCTATCCTTGGACCACTGCTCTTCCTGATCTATACAGGGTGTTTCCGAATAAGATGTCATAAATGAAGGATGCGAATCCGTGAATGATTTGAGCAAGAAAGTTCGAAGAACCAATGGTCAAAAAATGCTTCGTTGCCGAGATACAGGGTGTTAAAGTTGAGAAAATTTTTCGATTTTCTCTCGATAAAACCTAGACTTCTCAAGATTTCGGGCTCAAATTTTCCACATAAGCTATTAAACACAATCTGAATCACCAGGTGAGGCCAAATTTTGGAACAGTATACAGGGTGATACTCTTTCATGGGCCATGTTCCATTTTTACCCTCGGAACTTTTTTTTGGTACGCCACTGGCACTAAGAAAAAATAAAATCGAATAGACCATTTCATTTGAAATTTTTTTTGACTCTTGCATTTTGATCGTAACTGTCACCGTTTCTGAGATATTAATTATTGAAAATAATCCAATAGTATTCCCATATCGAAGCCATGGAGATATTATCTTAATAACTGATGCAATTTTTCAGGAATTGAGCTAAAATTTACAACAGATATCTCCTTATTGTATGTTTATAACAAAATGAGGCAGAAATTCCTGACAGTATACAGGGTGTTATTTTTTCACGTGTATTTTCTTCTTTTTGCCCCCTGAACTTTTTTGTGGTGCGCTACTGTTATATTCTGAAAACAGAATCAAACAGATCATTCAAAGTGAAAACTTTTCTGTTCCTTGTATTTTTCCGTATCTGCCACCATTTTCGAAAAATTAATCAACAACGCCCGAACAGGCTACCCCTTTGCCTCCGTATATTTTTTCGGTGCATAACTGACGTTTTTCGTAATCAGAAACGGATTTTTCATTCAATTCGGATAATTTTGTGCTCATCTTTCACCGTTTTGAATTGAAAATCATCAGAATTTATCGTGTCTTCCTCATATCAGAACACGTTGGTGATTTCAAAAGACTTAGTAGGCTCTGATACAATTTTGCAAATGAAATCATAGAAAAAAAACTTGACACTTCAATGATTGTAAGTTTTGTCATTCAGTTTGTTGTGCCTACATTTGAAACAGCTGTAAGTAGTAACCAATAATCTTTGAAATGGTTTTCACTAATGCAGAAATGGCCGATATACATTTCATGTACGGTGTGGCTGAATGAAACGCAGTGCACGCAAGGCGTTTGTATCAAGAACGCTTCCCTAATCGAATCATTCCTGATAGGCGTACGTTTTCTGACATCCACAGAAGATTGAGAGAACGGGGTACATTCAAACCGAATCATGACTTGAAAGGGGCAAATCGGACAATAAGGACCCCGGAAATCGAAGAGGCAGTCCTAAATTGTATAGATGAGGATCCTCAGCTGAGTACAAGAAAAATTGGAAGAGAGTTGAATATCTCATTTGTATTGGTCTGGAAAATTCTCCATGATTTCTTGCTTTACCCATAGCATATTCAACGCGTCCAAGCTCTACTACCCCGCGATTTTCCTCTGCGACTCAATTTCTGTCGATGGTTCCTTCATAACATTGCTCATAATCCCTTTTCGATAGCGAAATCATCTTCACAGATGAGGCGTCCTTCTCGAGAAATGCAATCAGGAACTTTCATAACAATCACTATTGGACTGAAGAAAATCCCCATATGATTGAGGAATGTCACCATCAAGAACAATTTTCGGTTAATGTCTGGATTTCCTGATCGGGCCATTTTTATTGCCAGACAGGCTGAATGGAGCCTTATATCGCCACTTTCTAGAAGAGATTTTACCTGTGTTGCTAGAAGATGTGCCGCTGCAAACTAGAAATAGAATGTGGTTTATGCATGACGGAGCACCACCGCACTTCAGCATGGAAGCTAGAGAATATCTGAATATGACATTCAATAACCGCTGGATAGGGCGTGGTGGACCAGAAGCTTGGCCTCCAAGGTCGCCAGATTTAAACAGTTTGGATTTTTTTTCTTTGGGGACATCTGAAAACTTTGGTTTATAGCTCTCCCGTGAATACACTTGAAGAATTGAGGAATAGAATTGCAGCATCATGTGACGTCATCAGAAATACCCCAGGAATATTTCAGAGGGTACGCACTAATATGCGGAGACGAGCAGAAGCGTGTATTCTTTCAGGTGGAGGACATTTTCAACATCTTCTTTGATTTGTTCTGTTTGTTTAATTTTTGTTTTCATCATTATGAGTTTTTGTTATTGAAATCATTCGCGATTATTTATGTTGTTTATTCATTTACTTCCGATTTATACACTCAATAAAACACATTTTTGAATTCCAATTCAATGATAAGGGAAATGATATCACCCTTTATACTTTATCATAAATCCTACCAATCTAGTGGTGCAGATCTTAAAATGTGAACTTCGTTTGAAATTCGAGCTCAAGGTCTTCACAAATTGCCGAAATAACATGAAAAATATCTTCAAGCTTTCAATACGGAAGGGACTATACGATTACTTTTCTTGATTAATATCTCGAAAATGGTGGCAGATACGGAAAAATACAAGGAACAGAAAAGTTTTCACTTTGAATGATCTGTTTGATTCTGTTTTCAGAATATAACAGTAGCGCACCACAAAAAAGTTCAGGGGGCAAAAAGAAGAAAATACACGTAAAAAAATAACACCCTGTATACTGTCAGGAATTTCTGCCTCATTTTGTTATAAACATACAATAAGGAGATATCTGTTGTAAATTTTAGCTCAATTCCTGAAAAATTGCATCAGTTATTAAGATAATATCTCCATGGCTTCGATATGGGAATACTATTGGACTATTTTCAATGATTAATATCTCAGCAAGAGTCAAAAAAAATTTCAAATTAAATGATCTATTCGATTTTATTTTTTGTTAGTGCCAGTGGCGTACCAAAAAAAAGTTCCGAGGGTAAAAATGGAACATGGCCCATGAAAAAGTATCATCCTGTATACTGTTCCAAAATTTGGCCTCACCTGGTGATTCAGATTGTGTTTAATAGCTTATGTGAAAATTTGAGCCCGAAATCTTGAGAAGTCTAGGTTTTATCGAGAGATAATCGAAAAATTTTCTCAACTTTAACACCCTGTATCTCGGCAACGAAGCATTTCTTGACCATTGGTTCTTCGAACTTTCTTGCTCAAATCATTCAGGGATTCGAATCCTTCATTTATGACATCTTATTCGGAAACACCCTGTATAAATGATTTACCAGAGTCTAATGATTCTGCTAAACATAAATTATTCGCTGATGATGTCACAATGACAGTAAAGAATCCAAATGAGGAAGTTGCTGATGAGAGGACTTGCAGTGCACAGTTGAGGGCTGGCGATTGGTTTGTGGCTAATGGCCTCACATTAAATAACGAAAAAACAACGAAATAGCTTTTCACTTTGAGGCCAAGGGAAAGTGTTGCAACGAATGAATTCGTTGACCATACTTAGTTTTTGGGTGTTTATATTGACGATCAGTTAAAGTGGCATAAGCATACTGAGGCTCTTACCAGTAAAATTTCAAAAAATATTTTTCTGTTAAGGTTAAGGTTAAGGTTAAGATCTAACCTATCAGATTCGCCCTCGTTAGGTTATATTAGGAGTGTGTATTTCTCTCTATGTCATTCTTTGTTGTCGCATGCAGTCCTGGCTTGGGATCAGGTAGCTGAGTGGCCCAGAATTTTCAGACTCCAGAGGAGGGACTGTCAGAATATTAGGAGGCTAAAAGTACAGGAATGATTGCAGGGATAAGTTTGTGGAGCTTTGTATCTTAACGTTACCTTCTTTGTACATATTTGAGCTCCTCAAATATACCGAACAGAATTTGGAAAAGTTTCAATTAAATGCAGTTCAGCACGAACATAATACGCGATAAAGAGATAATTTGAGAATTCCGAAATTCAGACTTACCAAATCCCAAAAAAGTATTCATTACTTGGGTTCAAAATAGTATGAAAAATTTCCTAAAAATTATCAAAAATTGAATCAAGCATGCTTCGAACGAGCAGTCAAGGTATTTTTGATTGAGAGGGCCTTTTATAGTTATACCGAGTTCCTTGAATATTAGATGTTCTTCTATTGTGATAATAATTGTTAAAATATTTCGTATTTCTGAGAAGTACGTATTTTAAATTGCAAGTGAATGATTGTAGACAGTATTTACTCTGACTTGTGTATATACAAATGTGTATTTGACACCAATAAATTTTAAAATTGTAATGGGAGGTCTACGTCTGTTACTAGATTGGATATCGCATTACACAGAGAGAATACAACGGATGAAACTGAAGCAGAATATGTGCGGTTCAGGAATATTGTAACTCAACAATTGAAAAAGCCAAAAAAATACTTCAATGAAAGAGTTAATAATAGACTCTTGAAGCGGACCAGTGAAATTCATCATATGGCGAAGGGAAACAAGTACAACTTTTGCGAATTATCCTTACCGCCAAAAGCTGAGGCGGATCTTTTGGTAAGTGCTAAAATCACGTCACAACAATTTGAATTAAAACACCTGATTTCAGTCAACCCTTCATCTGTGTCACGCCACTGGTTAACAGTCTGAAGCGCATAATCCGGCTATCAGATGATATGTGCTACCAGCTTTGCTTTAAATTCAGAATCTTCGTTTTGCTTTTTTCTTTCTGCCGCAGACCTTCAAGCTAATTAGTTCTTGAAAATTCTTTTCAATTGTATTTGAAATAATTAATTTTATTGAAATCTCTACTGGAAATTAGAGATATATCTTTATCTTGAATACTGTGTAGTGTCCTATATCAAAAATATAGGTTCTAGGTGGAGAGTCCTAGAGTCGTAGATGGAGAGTCGTAGGTTGAGCTCAGAGGTTGAGATGATATAAGTTCTAGCTGGAATCCGGAAATCCACATGAATCCGACGCTGAAATAGAGGTTTTCCACCATATGCAGTAAAAACAAGAACGTTACGTTTTGGAATTTGATCTCTCCTAGGTGATTGAGGACTATAACATAGACGATCTCAACTCATCTATTTATATATATATATATATATATATATATATATATATATATATATATATATATATATATATATATATATATATATATATATATATATATATATATATATATATATCAATCCAAAGCTGAAGTAGAGGTTTTTCTCCATATGTAGCAGTAAAATACAAGACTTTTTGGAATTTGAACTCCCTAAGTGATTGGGAACTATAATATAGACGACCTCCACCTCAGTTATTTCACCAAGATATAGGAAGAAGCATTTGTTGACATTGTGAACCATAATTATAATATGTAATTAAATATCTAAGTAGAACTACATTGACTGTTCTTCAAAGATTTCTGTGACAATTATTGAATTAGGGTCTCATTGCTCATTTTTCTCTGGGCTTAACCAGTAAAAATTTAATTTCATTACAGTAAGAAAGGATTCGAAGAATTCTGTTTCACATACATCAAATGCAGTGCCAACAATCATTCCACATGTTCAATCGAATATATCTGGGGAGAAGTTAAGTGTGGCTATATTAAGGTGCGTAAGAAAGCAGCTGAAGTTGATGGAATACATTCAACTATTTTGAATAAATGTGATTCTGAGTTAGCATTTCTTTATAATCGGCTGTTTCATATTCCGTATGAGAGCAAGACGTTTCCGGAATGTAGGAAAGTTGCAAGAGTACAACCGATTTCAATGAAAGGGAAGAAATTCCTTTCCCAAAATTACCGTCCAATCCATTATTACTGATTATGTTGAATGTTATAGAAAGAGTAATAATCGATGAGCCCATGAAATTTCTCGACTTCCAAGGTATCATCAGTGATGGACAATATGGTTTTCGTGAACAACGATAAACTGGTAACCTCTTTGCATACGTTATGCATTTATGCACATCAATTATCAAAAAGCATGGCGAATCAAGCGCCATTTCTCCTGATATCTCAAAGGCCTTCGACATAATTTGGCATGCACCTATGATGAATAAACTATCGGATATGGACCTTTCTCTTCAGTAGATTGATCCAGGTGGTAGTTGATGGTGTAACGGGTGAAGTTTTTAGGTTTCAGGTTAATGCAGGAGTACCTCAAATCTAACCTAACCTCACCTAACCTTTCCAGATCGGAATGTTTGGATGTGCGGACGACTGTATCCTAGTGTCCTCATTTTTCAGTCAGCGTCCTATAACTGAGGAGTCAAGCCGATTAAATTACCATGAGAGCATGTCACTGAATTCAGACTTGAAGAAGATATCATAAGGTGGCTGGTTAAACTTGTCATTTTCAACGCGGTCAAGACGCAATCCACAACGTTCTCCAGAAAATTCACTACTGGGGAATCTCCTTCAATTATGAAACGACATCGAATTCCTTGAGAAACGAACATGCAACTCCTCGGCATCACTGTCAACACCGAAGTTTTCCGACATGTTCATGTTTCAGCCATTGTCAAATCTTCTTGTGTTACACCCTGTTTTATTTTCATGGCTAAGGAGTAAATCACTACATCACGCCATCACAGCTAACGCTTTTATACAAAGCACATGTGTGATCTCCAATTTCTCGCACGAGGGAGGCAGGTTGCCGATAGTTCTCTCATTGACACATACTTCTATAGGAGAAGCTCTGAGAAACGAACGACTTGGTCCCAGAAAGAATCTAGTTCCAAAGCAATTTCGAGCTTACAGAAAACGTTTAACAGCAGACGGTCCAACTAGTAGCCACGTACCTCTCTATAAAAAAAAATTTTTGTTTACAGTGCTAGTGTGCAGTAGAACCAACTTTCATTGAACATTTTTTTTCGTTAAATTACAATTTGGCCCTCTTTAAGAGTGAACACACACTTTAAATCGGTTTGGATGGCCACAGATGTGGCATAACAAGCATCGCTTCCTCACAAGACTTGGGAAAAGAAAGAAAAACGAAGTTTTGACCCGAAAATTTTCCCAAATTTATGAACATTTACACCGAGCGTGGACTGTAAAAGTTCTAGCTAATTAAAGCTGGAATTAGAAGAGTAAACAGGTTATTTCTGGAGAACAACAGGTGTTTCAGAGGATTCCCTAACAGAAAACGGTAAGATATTATTCACGGAGATATATTTCCCTAACTTCTGATTTAGTGGGAGTCAACAAATTCCATAAAATCGTAAAATACTAATTTGACATCTTGCCCATTCTTTAAACTGTTTCTTTGGCACCTGACCCAAGAGGAATCCATCTGACAGTTTGGGAACCTCTGTTCCATACATCAACGTGAGCAGCTGTAGGGAATAAAATGTTATGCCCTATGAGGCGAACGCTTCAAGTTTCAAAATTATTATTTATATGCTATTGTGTTCAGAACTTAACCACTCAATAAAATACTTCCGGGAATGGAGGTTCAAAATACAATTTTCACTCTACATTTTAATGGAGTATTTCAGCATTCATAACGCACAATAAATTCCAATACAGGCATTTCTCTTAGTCAGCCGCTAGATTCGCGGTTGGCCACACTGTGCGACGTGAACTTCTATTTTGAATTGTGAAATGTTTCGAGAATATTGTAGAGAGAATATACGTTTTATTTTGCTAACTTCAACGAACATTTATATAGGAGTGATTTTTTGTTGTGAAAAAATGTGATTCTTTTCCAAATATTTTTTCTCCTTATGAGAATGAATGATTATTTCTTAAGATTTTACTTTCACTTGTTTAAAAAATTGAGAAATTTATGGATTATAAGAATATAATAATTATAAAATTGCAGATTTACCTAACTTCACATCATTAACTTCAAGCACAAATTATGTTCATGAAGTGAACCCCAAGTTCAAGTATTTATTGACTTTTAAAGGAGAATTGGGTGTCACTACAAAAATTCATAGGAATTCATAAGACACGACAAAGCAAACATCATCAGGAAAGAAGGGAGAAACAGAATACAATACAATACATAATTAACTATATTATATCTAATATATAGAATGTTTCTGGACCAAAACGCCGTATTGTAAGGGGGGATAGAGTGACTCCAAGACAGAAATATTGTATGAATTTCCTCAAAGCTTCCGAAATATATGGTGATCACTTTTCACCGATCAAATATTTCATCATTTATAACTCGAAAACCCGTATACAAGATTGATGCAACTTCACATATTTATTGGGCTCCTTTTACCAATTAAAAACAAAATGGAGGTTCGTACTCAGCCCAAACTTAATATTTTTAAAAGAAAGACACCTTGTATATGGTTAATCTGAATTGCTTTTCCGTACTCTGTACGATTCATAGCAATCCAACAAGAGTAAACAAAAAACGTCGCACCATTTCCCTATCAATGAAATCTACAATGAAATATGATGGTATACAGTTTTAGGTCATACAGAAGAACAAGTATCAAAACATATTTTGATTTTCTATTCAATATAGTCTATTAGTTCTTCTTCAAGAATAATTTGAGTTAACATGTACCGGTAATCGAATAATCGGACGTAAAAACGTAAAAATCTCAAAATATATCTTGAACATAAACAAAAAATAGCAAAGAAAAATACGGACACAAATTCCTGAATTATAAGAGTCTACTTTCGAAATGGCCACCACCGATTTCGAAACGTTTCCTGGATCGAAGAAATACTTCATTCATGCTTCTACCAACCAGTTGTTCGTCATTTGGTATATCCATTATCTATATCTACATCATACACTCTGGACTTCAAATAACCCAACAGAAAAAATTTAGATGGTTGAGGTGACCTCGGACCCACCGTTACCAATTATTGCTCTACTATGTTCAGGATATTTTGTTTCTTCGTTGTTGGGCGTTAACGTTCAGAATCAGAATGTAGAGTGCCTATTTCAGATTATTGAACACCTTATAAAACGTTTTGTACTTTAGAACCTGCTGACTTCTCAAGCCTCGTTTCTATACTCGCCTAGCAGTTCGTGCATTACTAATGCAAAATCCATAACAAAACACCATATTGGCACATTCTCCACTTCTGTATAAATGAGGCGTTATTTTTCTTCTTCATTACACTTACAAGGTTTTGATCCCAAACTCGAATTAATTCCATCAGGTACTCTTCTGGCAAGTCATTGATCGACGAAGAATTTTAGAATCACGGAGTAGGGTTCTTTCTCAGTGTGATCATTCCAGGTATTCTAATGCAATTTCTGTAAGTTTGCCCTTTACAGCGGAAACAGAGTTCCTTAAATGAATGGAATAAAGGAAATTCTGAGAATGGTTAATGTATTAAAAATTCACACTCATGTGAATGGAGCAGATTCCACACTGAAGAATATCAATAGTTATGCAACTAATCAGGAAATAATATCGAATGCATCGTTCTATTTTCTATTCATTCCTTATTTTACTGAGCAGTCATAAGTATCCGTAATAGCATTGTTCAAAAAAACAACCAAAAATCCGTTCGAAAAACTGTAAATTAACAACGTATGTAAAGAGAGAAACCCAGACAGAGATATCATAAAATTAACCAAACAAGAAGACGCTCTGAAAAGCGAACTGATACATTGAGAAAACGATTCAAAGTGCTCAAAAACTTTAAGGAAATTGGACATAGAGAAACAACTCTCAGATTCATCGACAGCTCAATTAGAGCTGCTATGAGTGGTTGCGTTTTCCTCCTTTCTCGTCAGTGATCTACCCAGGAAGTATATATTTCATACATTTTTCACGCCTTCTGGATTGGAATGCGAAACACAGCTGCTAGCTCATATTGTATCGACCTAAGTTAGAAAACCAAGATCATAGTTAGTACAGCTCAGTGACATACATTTTTGTGATATTATTAAATGACTGCTGTTTTCAAGTAACCATACAATTTTTGAAGATTACTTCAGAAAAGAGAAGTTAAAGTAGTCACTAAACTAACGAAACCAGAAATAATCCATCAATACCAATTGAACACTTTAGGAACACTTCGAAGTTCCTCATTATTTTTCGGTTTTGGTAATTCGACCATCGATTCAACTTCATCAGTATTCACATGGAGTCCATGGCGATCTGCGATATTATACACACAACCAAATTTATATGGAATCACCCGATATTTTGAATATTACCTCAGGGAATTTGGAGATTTTGGAGGATTCTTGGAATTGATCGTTTTTGAGATATTTCAATTGAAAAAAGAAATGAATTAAGGTTTATTTTAAGAAAGAAACAAATAAAAGAAAATAAGAGACTCTTTCCGAATGTTGTGAAAAGATTGAAAATTGTTTTCTCACGGAGAAGATGTTTTTTTTCTCGACCTCAGTAGCTTGTATTGCCCCCTCTTGCCCTGATACAAGCCTGAATTGGTCTAGGCATGCTTTGGATCAGGTTTTCGACCTTTTCTGGGGTGATATTCTGCCACTCCTCTGTGGCGGCTCGGATGAGCTGTTTTGGAGTTCTCGGATTACCAGAGAGCGATCTTATTTGCTTTTGGGATTATCTCATAAATATTCAATAGAATTTGGGTCTGGAGAGTCTGGCCAGTCCAAAATAGGGATTCCCTCTGTTTCAAGATAATATCGCGCGAGGTTGCTGGTTGCGGAGGAGCGTTATCTTGCATAAAAGTGAAATTCTCACCATGGGCACTCTCCCAGAGTCTCACTATGGGCTCCAGCACTAGGTCCACGTAATATCTATATATTACAGTCGCAGGAAATGAAATCAAATCTGTTTTGCCTCCCAACATAATGCCACCTCAAAACATCAGCCTGTCCGCTTAGTATTTCAGAATTTGTCTTGCTGCTCGTCTTCCACGACCCCTTTAAATCCGAATCAGGCGGTCATCTAATCGAACAGCAATAATGGTCTCATCCGAAAAAAAACATTTCACCAATTCTTAATATTCCAATTTTAGTGCTAGACAATTAAGTCTGTTAATTTTTTGTAGTTTTGTTAGCTCTGAAACTCTCAAGGGCCTTCTGCTGTATAAACTCCTTGAACGAAGTCTTTGACGTATCGTTTCGACTGATACACTGATACCTGTTGCTTAAGGAAATTGCCTTTGGAGTATGAGGTGCGACGCACTAGGGTCTCTTCTTGCAATTCGGCACAAAAAGCGGTCTTGTTCTTCAGAAATTATCTTCCTGCGACTTCTTCTAGGCCTATTTTGCAGAGATTGTAGCTCCACGTGTCGGTCGTAAGTTTTTGAAATCACCCCCTGTGATACGCCCATTGTATCTGCTATATCCCTCTGTGTCACCCTTTCTTCAACGAGAGCTATCATTCAACCCTTCTGCATATCGTACAATCCAACGTAAGACATTTTCAATTATGATTATAGGCTTTTTTAAATTTTGAAATTCACAGTTTCAAATTTCAGTTACGGCTGAGTACATTATCCCGAACCTGTCGTAATAATTCAACATTTCTTATCATTTTATCCAATTTTTTTACAACAAAAAACTTCATTCTTCACAAATAGTCAAAGATTCATGGTTAAAAGTAATTAATAATGTGAAATACTGAGCGATTCCATATAAATTTGGTTGTGTGTATTTCCTGTTCACAAAATGGACATTTGCTTTCTTTACAGTAATATTTGCCTGCTTGAGCCTTTTCGAAACAACCTCAAATATTTCCAGAGACTTTGAACAAATGTGGTTCATCACATAAAAATCATCGAGGTTTGCAGAATATAAAAGCTTCACTCGATAATCAGTTGTTGCCAGCAGTTGCGGTGTTGAATAGACAGAAAGGCATTCTCTCAAATCATCATAAACCCGTGTTAGGAACTGTGAAAGGAGTATAGTGTCTTGAATTTTATTCCACTGCAATCTACCTATCCGCTGACCTTACATCCAGTGGGGAGAGGAATTTTGCTTTCTTTAACTTGTCTAAAATGAAAGCAGTATAGAGTCGCATTTAGTAACACATTAAATTTGCCCTGAACTACACAAAACCAGTTGGAATCATCTCAATTCTTCACTAGTACTATTGAATTCAATTTATCATCAATATGATGCATGAAAATATTTGTATACTAAAAGCAACTGCTCAACCAAAATAATTCTTCACCAATTCAGAATACAAAACAAACAAGAAAATTAATATCATAGATATGATCACCCGAAAACTTTCTAATATTATTTCACAAATTAGGTGAAACTCCAAATCTATCCAAAAACCTGCTCAAATAAAAAACGTACGAGAAAAATCAGCAGTCACCCAGACTTCTTACAAAACAGAATGGTACTCCATTTCCCTAGGTAATTCACATTCACCAACACGATGAAACTACTCACAATTTAGAACAGTATACCCAGCAACTTGTGAAGAATAACTAGAATCCCTTTAGGTTTTCCAATATCTTTCACAGCCATATATAGTTTTCGATCTAGCAGATTGAAGAAGAACCGAGAATTCTTTACCACATGTGCTAACTTATTGTTTCTCGAACTACACTAAGAATGTATGGCCATAGTATAATCAGGTTTCCTATGCCCAGAATAAAATTCAAAACCCAGCTTAGCATAACCTATCGGCCAATGACCATTGTAATTGCAACGAATTACACTGCCCTCGGGGGAACCTGTAACTCCTAGAGTGGCGGATCGCGAAAAGCCTCCCAGATATGGGTAGTAGGAGGGAATCAAATACCTCCCGCGGACCAACAGGTACACTCGGTAGCGTTTGATCCGATGCGAGCGGCTGCCAACAGCGTCGGGTCTCTATGTTAGCAGCGGCTGAAAGAAAACTCACCAACTCGCACGGCAAGCGTGGTGTTTTAATTGCCATTTCCTGTTAACGCATGCAACGTCAAATCTCAAAACAACAATACCCTAGGTGAGTAGGATTACAAATCCGGAATCTCACACCGAAACGACGGTCAGTCCCAAGGATTCTGAGGGGACAGAAATTTGACTAGGAAAATTCTAAATCTGAGGGTTGCAACATACAACGTCCGAACCCTATCATTAGAAAGCAGATACTAGAACTGGAAGAAAAATTATCCAAAATTAAGTGGGGCATTGTAGGCCTCAGCGAAGTGAGGATGAAAGGAGAGAGATGGAGAACACTGAAAGCAGGACACGCACTCTACTATGTAGGTAATAAAGATGTCGCCCTTGGTGGAATTGGTTTCCTCATACATAAAACTCATGTGGATAACATTTCGATGGTAAAGAGTATTTCCCAACGAGTTGCGTACCTAATCCTGAAAATTAACACAAGACACAGCCTCAAAATCATCCAAGCCTATGCACCTTCATCACGAAGCTCCGACGACGATACTGAAAACTTCTATGATGATCTTCAAATAGCACTGAAGGATACAAATTCGCACTTCACCATCATCTGCGGAGACTTCAACGCAAAGGTAGGCCAAAAATCAGACGAGGCAGAGGTATCAATGGGAAATTTCGGAAGTGGTCAAAGAAACCAACGCGGAGAGACCCTTCTGAACTTCCTGTTGGCAAACGGCTTATTCTTGACGAACAGCTTTTACTATAAGAAACCTTATCGAAGGTGGACATGGATAAGCCCAGACGGAAAGACAAGAAATGAGATAGACTTTATAATCACTGATAATTAATCCATACAACAGGACGTATCAGTGCTGAACTAGGTAAATGTGGGAAGTGACCACAGAAAGGTGTGAGCCACAGTTCAATTCAATATAGGCAAAAAAAGATACAGATTATCTCAGCCAAAGAACATACGAAAATAAAGCAATCTAGAAAGTGCTGAGGAATAGAGAGCCTTATCAAAATACACAAGCAATGAAAACATCGAGGAATTGAACAGGCAAATAACAGAATCCGTCATCGAAACAGTTAGAAGATGCTGCCCAAGTCACATACGAGAAAGTTGAATAAGCCAACAAACAAGACAAATGATTTAAGATCGAAGAAACATACAAAAACACGACAACAGTAATATCCAACTGATAAACCAACGGAGAAAAGATATCTCAAAACACATCAGAAGAGACATAAGAAATTACAACAACGAACAAATAAAAGACACCATAGATAATAACAAATGATTGAAGATCCTGAAAATAAAACTCAGTAATGGTAAGAACGAGATACTAAGACTTAAGAATGAGAATAATCAGACCACTAAATAGAGATGAAATACTCCGAATAGTTGAGGAATTTTATGAAAACCTGTACAAGAGTAGCATAGAGTTCGAAAAAACACCGAAACAAACACAAAAAGCTAGCGGAGTCATGAACCAATGGTCAGAAGAACTACCAGAAATCAAAATAGACAAAATTAAATCAGCAATGCAGCAAATAAAGAACATCAAAGCGCCAGGGGACGACGAAATACATATTGAGGCAATTGGAATGGGAGGGGGAAACTCTACTACAAGAAATCAAGGATCTTTTTATATTGCTTCTATCCCTGATGAGTGGAATAATGTAACGATGTTGCTGATTTATAAAGAAGGTGCTGCTATGGACATAGGAAACTACAGGCTAATTAGCTTGCTGACGCATATATATAAACTGTTCACTAAGGTCATTAGTAAGAGATTGGAGAGAAAACTCGACTCTTGCCAGCCAGTCGAGCAGGCAGGCTTCCTATCAGATTGTGGAACAAACGATCATCTCCTAACATTGTAACTATCGATCGAGAAGACAATTGAGTACAATAGACCTTTGGTGCTCATTTCCATTGACTTCCAAAATGCTTTTGACACGATCAAGATAGTAGCCATCCTAGAAGCACTCGTTTACTGTATATCATCTACAACAACTCAAGTGCAAGTATAAGACTTCGAAAAGATAGTATTAAGGTCTGAATAGAAAGGGGTGTTCGACAGGGAGACACCTTGACTAGGTTGGTCTGGACAGCATATGGAAACCTTTAAACCTATTCAGCAGTGACAACTAGCATGAAAAGGAAACTATTTAACTAATGTGTTCTACCAGTTTTGACATACGGAGCGAAAACTCTCGCATTGACCAGAAATACTGTTCACAAATTGGAGGTTACCCAACGGAAAATGGGGGGGCTATGCTGCGAATAAAACTTCAAGATAGGGTGAGAAACTCAGAGATAAGAACGAAGAACTAAAGTTGACGACGTCATAGAACGAATTACAACGCTAAAATGGAAATGGGCGGAACATGTTGCACGGCTCAAAGAGGAAAGATGGTCTATAAAAATATTGAATTGGCGATCAAGAAGTGATAAAAGAAGTAGAGGAAGACCCCAACACGCTGGAGCGATGACATTAAAAGAGTCGCCGGTCATTGGATGAGAGAAGCCCAAGATAGGACACATTGGATGCGCTTAATGGGGGCCTACGTCTAGCAGTGGACACAACAGACTGGATGATGATGATGATGATGATGACACTGCTTCCTCGCTACTATAAATACGCCTAATGAAGTTCTAACGTATGAATTAAAGAATTTCAAATGAAAATGCGATCAGTGACCAAAGTCAACGAAATTGCACAAGAATTCTCAGAAATGAAAGAAATTTTCACGGATATTCATTAAAGAGGACGTATCAACTCACATTCTACCAAGAAATATCGGTCTCCTAAATTTTTCAGTCACTCTGCAAAGATCGAGTACTTCACAATAATAACCAATTGCTCGGTTGGCTTGGTATCAGCTCCAGCTCATTCATTATGCCAAAATCTTTCCCAACATTAAACAGGCCCAAAATATGGTAAATATTGATATCAATCCACCACAGATGTCATCACTCCCAGAAATTAAGCAAAATATCTGAAAACGGTCCGGATTTAAAGCGCACTCATTAAACAGCTAGGCCTTTCATATCAAAAAATTTTCTCTCAATGGCCTTCACCCTAGCGCATAGCTTTCAGAGTAAGTAGAGTTCCCAAAAAAAATCATTATAGTAATGAATATCAATTAAGTAATCTGAATTTTGGTAGTACCTGAACATTTAAAACAATGAAGGAAAAAGCATTCATACACAATTGAAATGTTTTTGGACCTCAGTTGTCATTAACACTTATATCTGATAGCTAATATCACCTGTAGAAGAGATCCTTTTTTTTCCTCACAAGGAAAATGAAATTATTAAAACTCACATTCATTTTTTCCGTGATGGGTTAATGATTTCTTCAGTAAGTATCAAGCTCGCATTTGTTCTAATAAAAATCCAATATGTTCACAAAGAATTACGGAATGTTGATTATATTTGGTTTGAACAGCACTAATCTAGTTCACATGCTCGAATAGTGTTTGTTCTTGGCGAAACAGCTAGAATATTGAGCGATAGCTGATTCGATTCCCAACATTCCAATCTTTTTGTGCATAGTATATTTTTGCCAATAACTATATACTTTGCATGACAGCACCGTACCTCTTCGAAATATGAAAATTCAAGCAATTTAAAATCAAAACAGATAAGGTGAAGCTTTACGGTTTCATCTATATCTAACCACTTAACCTTATGAAATTTATGGGAAATACGCTCTTACATTCTCATGTAGAAAATGGAGAGATATAATCCATTTAGAATTAACTACTTCGATTTTCGTCAAGGTTTCATAAAACTATATTAAAATACTCGACATATGTTTCGGGTTATCAGCCCATTAGTGGCTTTAATGGTTTCTCAGAAATATAATGGCTTCTACAACAAGAGATAGATTCTAATCTGTCTGTTCATTACAAATCGGCTGGTTTTTCCTTCGAGTGGACTTGATTTTCATCATGTTTAAAATGTTCAACTTCTTCTTTTCACTTTTCGTTTTAAATAATGCATCTCGTATGTTCTTCAATTCTCTGTGTGATAAAGGTTAACAAATTGTGTCATATGTTCAAGCAACACCAAATACTATCACAGTGGTTGTGCATTTGAAGCTTTAGAATCAATATTGATGGCACGAAAATTTTTAACCTAAAAGTCTTCAAATTTGAGAAATGTCAAATATTTGATGAGAGTATAGAAAATTTCGAACAAACTCACCTTAATTTTTCCTCACAAAGTTGAAAATGAAACAAAATATAGGGTGTCATATTTAAAACGTCATTACTTTGGTAGGTAACTTTATTATGGAACATCCTTTATAGTGAAAAATATTTTAATGTTGTAGTCACTACAGTACTATATGTTACTGCGCGAAAAAAATCAAAATCGACCGTAAAATATGCCTAATCTTACGTCACGAATATTGTGAGCCAACCAGTTGATCCTGGTAATAAAGAGAAGAAGTTGAAAATTTTAGATATTACATCCGTTGGATGGAAAAACCAGCTAATTTGTGATGAGCAAACAGATTTTGATAGATCCCATTTTGTAATTGTCGTTATATTTAGGTGAAGCCACTCATTTCGTCTTTCAGTATTGTATTACTCTTCATAATAAGCTGAAAAACCCGATACATATGTCGAATATTTCTAATATATAGGGTGCGCCAGAAAAAACCGGACGTTTTTTTCGTTATAACTTTCGCAATTTTAGAGCTAAATCATTCGTTTTTGCTTCATTGGAAAGCCAAAGGACTAGGGTTTTCAGAAATTGTATCGAAATTTCACTTCCGTTGAAATCCAATATGCCTGACTCCTTCGAAAATGAGCAATATTTCAACAAGATCGCTTAAACGTTTTCTTTCACTAAAAACTTCGAATGCGACATTCAGTCAATAATTCAGTCTTCTCTGAACAATTTGACATATTGATCTCTAAAATATTTCAAGAATTGGTAACGAGGTAGCGTGATTTTTTTTTCATTCTGATTTTTTTTTCATTCTGATTTTTAGCTGAAATCGAAATATATTTTTCACCAACCAGCGTTGGCTTTCCTGAAGTAATTGTGTTTTTCATGGATGTTTTAAGACGACAAAGAAGCAAATTTTACTAAAAATAACCTGAAATTTGATTTCGGTTTGAATTCAAAATGGCCGACTTCCTCAAATATTAACAATTTTCCCCGCGCATTAAAAATTTTTCGCAGTCGTAATAAATCAACTGCGTAATTCAATCACTAGATTGGACCTTTCCATCATTTTGAGGGGTTTCTGTTTTCCACCTTCATATGCATGCATTAACTCTGTGATGAACAAACAATAAAGAAATGTAATCGAGTTTTAGAAGACATCTGGTTTATATAGCCCCTAATTACAAAAGAAGTACTATCTATGATCCTGAGGAAAACTTTCGGACATTAGGAAGAAAAGCAGGTACTGGTGCAGCTAGAACTGTTAGAACACAGGTACTTGGCTTTTTCATAATCTGTTTCAAGCATCAATTCTACATTTTTTGTATTACAAACTCAATTGACAAAATCAGAATAACATTCAGCGAATTTCTGCATTAGCAGTCAGCCCTATCAGAACTCCAGAAATCTTGACTGTTTCCCAAATGTCACAGAGACGCCAAATCTCAAAAACCTCTGTGAGAAGAACTGGCACAATACTGAATCAATATTCGAGTTCGATCCCTCAAAATGATGGGAAAAGTTCAATCTAGTGACTAATTACGCAGTCGATTCATCACGACCTCGAAAAATTCATGCGACGGGAAAATTGTTGATAGTTGAGGAGGTCGGCCATTTTCAATTCGAACTGAAATCAAATTTTAGGTTGGTTTTAGTGAAATATGGTTCTTGGTCTTCTTAGAACATCCATCAAAAACGCAACAACTTCATTAGTGCCAACGGTATGAGGTGACAAAAATATTTGGATTTGAGCTGAAAATCAGAATGGAAAAATTCTTCACACAACTTTTCTACCAATTATTGGATGGAATATTCTCAAGATTAATATGTGAAATTGTTTAGAAAAGACTGAATTATCGACTGAATGCCAATTCGAATTTTTTAGTAATAAAACACGTTCCATCATCTTGAAATATTGCTAATTTTCGAATGAGTCAGCCATAATGGATTACACCTGAAGTAAAATTTCGATACAATTTCTGAAAAACCTAGTGCTTTGGCTTACCATTGAAGCAAGACCGAATGATCCAGCTATGAAATTGCGAAAGTCATAAGGGAAAAAAAAACGTCCAATTTCTCTAGCGCACCCTATATTTTTGTAGAACCTTGCCAAGTGCTTTAATTAATCATTAATCAATCACGTTTCACGAAGTATAGCGCGAGATTTTATAGTTATATATTCCTCGCTTTATTAGCATTAATATTAGCAGAAAGATATTCATATTACGTTTGTATTTCAGATGATATACCGAATTTTTACGAAAGATATGTTTTCGAGTAAAAGGTCTATCGAAGATGAAGATGGCGAAAACTGAAATTACACTCAAATATCTATGAAGTATACGTATAACCGATAGTTTTAAAAGAACGATGAATTAATAAAACTTGTCATTAATAATAATCAAGGAGTTTTTGATGATAGCCCTAATCAGTCGTAGTTTTTTTTATTCCGATAAACTACCATTTGTTCATCATAAATGAACTTTATTATTGTACTATGAACGCACATCAGTGACTCCGCCAAGTTCAACGAATGGAAAACTATAGGAACTATATTAATTACGTTTCACGAAGTGTTTAGCGTGAATCCATATATAATTAAAATAGTTTTCATACATTGGTAGCTTTTAACATTAATATAAGCATATTCATATTATGTTTGTATTTCAGATGAAATACCGATTTTTTCCGAGTGAGACATGTTTTGGAGTGATAATTTTATCGAAGATGGCGAAAACTGAAAGTACACTCAAATTGCTATGAAGTATAGGGAAAGGGAAGGCAAGATGGAAGAAGCAGGTAAGATGGAAAGTACCTGCATAATCTACACACGTAACATCTCAGTGATGTTGCTAAGCAAATAAACAAACCGCCATATTGTCTTGACGCCCACTAAGTTTAGTTCGGTTCGCTCCAGGAAGTGATGAATATTATTGTTTTGTTTATTCGTTGCAAATTTTCAATAAAAACAGGATTTTTTGCAGTGATATTGTTTACAAAAGGTGAGAAGTATTATGATTTTGGTTTCACAATGAATATCTACTTGTTGCTTGTATAAATTGATATTTAACATAAGAAAAAACGTAAGGTTACAAAAGTATCGACATATTATGAGTACCTACTTATGGAAAAGTTAGAAAGTTGAGCTTTAGGGCAAGATGAAAAATTCCCATTTTTCCCCAGAAAAATTTTTGTTTCGTTGATTATTTTAAAATGTGTACTTATTCATTTTCTTAAATAACTGAGAAGACTGCAATAGAAAATGTGTTTTGCTTGTTTGGTGGAGAACAATATGTGGAACCACCCTCAGAGGCCTGGTTACAATGTCTGTCTTGTAATGGTTTGGCACATGAGCTGTTTACTGAAACAGAAGATGGTAGATTGTTAGATACCAACCGTAATATTTAAAGTTTTCATATTAATTCCATCTTGCCCGTATAAACTCTCCATTTCGCCTTCAATATGCGGGCAATTGGAATATGACAGAGTTTCACTTTATGTGTCTTTACTGATTTTTCACCAAATATTAATTAGTATTACTTTCAAAAACATATTGTTTATTCGATTTACTATCAAGATTGATTGAAATAAAAGATTAATTATGTTGAAATGTTGTTAAGTTAACCACACAAAGTTAAACCTTCCATCTTGCCCTCCTTCCCCGACTATGACTGATATTAAAAAAAACAATGAATAAATAAAATTTGTGATTGATAATAATCAAGGAGATTTTGATGATAACCCTAAACAGTCGTAGTCTTGTTTCAAATCAGCTATACTGTACCATTTTTTTATTATAAATGAACTTTATTATTATACTATGAACGTACTGCAGTGACTCCGCCAATTTGAGCGAATGCATAACCATTGAAACTTTCAATTAATTCTGTTTCATGAACTGTTTAGCTAGAATTCCTTATATAGTTAAAATAGTTTTCATATATTGGTCGCTTTAACAGCATTAATATTAGCAGAAAGATATTCATATTATGTTTGTATTTCAGATGATATACCGAATTTTTACGAGCGAGATATGTTTTCGAGTGATGATTCTATCGAAGATGAAGATGGCGAAAACTGGAATTACACTCAAATTGCTATGAAGTTTACGTATGACCGATATTTAAACTGAAAATTGTCAATGATAATAATCAAGGAGTTTGCGATGATAACCCTGAGCAGTCGTAGTTTTTTTTTGGATCCGATAAACTGTACCATTTTTTCATCATAAATGAACTTTATTATTATACTATGAACGCCTAGCAGTGACTCCGTCAAGTGGAATGAATGCATAACCATAGAAACTTCACTTACGACGTCTTCGACTCCGCTGAAACTACTCTGTCGGCAAAGCTAGAAACTTAAATATTCAGAAACCAGGAGAGATGTTGCCCCAAAGCAACTATATATTACGACGGATGCATTGCTTGATGGGAGTGCAGTCTTAAGAAGCACTGCCAACTCAAGCTCTCTAAATTACAGAGAGCAACCTGCATATTGATTACAGGAACCTTTCCCTCTACACCCACTGTGGCCATGGAATAGATATTGGGCCTTGCCGCTTTTCATCTTGTGATAAGAAGAGTGGCTAGAATGGCTTTCTACAGATTCCATCATCTTTCCCGTAATGAAGCAGATAACTTCAGGCTTTGTGCCTGGCGCCTTACAATCTGAAATTGAGGGCAATGAAGTGCTGAGTATGAGGTCGGACATAGCAACACCTAAAAACATCATGGAGAGGCCATTCCTGATCATCATTCCCGTTAGACAGGAAATGATCAGCTCCAAGGACCGTCTACTTGAGGGTCCTTGTTGGTACACGGATGGCTCAAAAAGTGCAAAAGATGTTGGTGCTGGTACTACGCTCGAGGTGCCGCCAAGGAACAGTTGATCTGTCGTGGTGAATATGCGGCTGTGTTTCAAGCAGAAATATTCGCCATTGCGAGGGGATTAACATATAGGTCAATTAAAATCCTCACCGATAGCCAAGCTGCACTGGAAGCATTGGCATCCGATACCTTTACTTCACTTATGGTGCAGGAATGTTGCTCTACTCTTGCTTAACTAGGAGAGTGGAGCAGGTTCCGTCTAATATAGGTTCCTGGCCACTCGGGCATTGTGGGAAATGAGAAGGCGGACTCATTGGCCGCCTGAGGAACTAACCTGAAGGTAATAGGACCGGAGCCTAAGCTCGGAAACTGCAGGGATGAAAAACAGCCGATGGCTGGACATGAGGGTACGTGAGCATTGGATGAGCCTCCCTGGGCTCAGACAATTTCGACGTGCCATCAGTGGACCTTCCACTGCAAAAGCCAAGGCCTGGCTTAAACTCTCTAGGTCGGAACTGACAGTTTTGAATGCCATACTAACGGGGCACTTTTTCCTCAGGAAACACCTTAATAAGTTAGGCTTGATTGAGAATCCTTCATGTAGGCTATGTAAAGAAGATATAGAATCATTGGAACATGTTATGTGCGAGTGTCCTGCTGGGGCAGGGTCAGGATGGAAGTACTTGGATCTTGCAAACTGAAGCTGACTGAGCTTATTAAGCTCTCACCCACGAAACTCGTATCCTTTACGAGAAGGATGGAGCTCGTGTATGAAATTTAGGACAGAGTGTGCCACAATAGACCACAGGGTCGCAGTGACCGGGCTGCTAGGCAGCCCTCACTCAAAAGATGATATCTATATCTAACCAGGAGATGTCACTGAAACTCACTATATTTCCCAATTATATACTGTTATTTTTTGCAGTTTACGAACTATTGTCAGTTGAAGTTCTTCGATTTTGTGACTGTCACTCTCGGATCATCAAAATTCAGAGAAAATTTTAGTAAATACACCAATCTAAAATTTCAAATTTAGTTGATGTGTGAAAACTGAATGAAAAATTGAACATTTCGTAAACTTCAGCTTCGTTCTCGAAATATTAGGTCATATTTTGTGCGGTTGGAATATTCTTTGAAATATTGTTTTCATTATGATTATATATAATACAATAAGAAAGTACACAGTATTCTTTCTTGTAAAGGCAAGTATTCAAATGATAAAATATATTCTTCATTTATTTCATAAAAATGGTTTATTTATTACTATCATTATTTGTCTGTACTTTGGATATTGTCTGCATTATTTTTAGGGCTTGGAAACTATTCACTACTTGAATAGTTTTTTCTTACCTATCGTCATTCTAATCTTAATTAAGTACAATATTTCAATGATAGTATACAAACAATAAGAAACAGTCATATTGCAAAGATCTCATTGAAAACATAAAATGAAGAATGAAAACGCAATCTTTTCACCACAAAATGTTGTGAGATCTCATATGATACCAAGTTAGAATTTAAAGGTTCACCTCTTCAATAACCTAATCATGAATTTTAATTTAATTAGTCAACTACAAATATTTCTGTATTCAGTATAATGACTGGGCAATCGCACCACAACAGGATCTACTAATCTATAATCTTTATTCTAACTAGGCAAAGAAAACTGACATATTCTTCGTGTGATTATGGTGTCTAAAATATTCACTTAGTTCCATATGAGATCTCACAACTCTATGTGGTGGCGTTGCGAGTTTTGGCAATTTTTTACATTAAATATTTTTGATGGAATTCTATTATCTTGAGATATTGCAAATCTTCAAACTGATTGTGAATAAAAAAAAATCATTTTCATTCAATTCTAGCCCAATATATGAACTGAAATTTTATATAGCTGGCACAATGATCAACAGCTTATAAGAACACAAAAAAAGGCCGTAATTACGTCATCAGTGCTCTCACTCACGTTTCCGACCACACAGATTATCTTTTTCTTTTTGTTTCTTTGGCACGTTGTCTAGAGATTAACCAGCAGGTTAAATTTCATATATAGATTGTTTTTATTATGAAAAGTACAACTTTCATACCTTATCCGGAAATCGATCATAGGCCAACTGCGCGGGAGCCAATCTCTTACATAGGCGACATATCTTTCTACTACGAGGGTGGTCTGAAATGTTTTTCATCTAACAAGATACAAGATAATTCTCCTGACTTTTTTCATTTTTCATCATAGTCTCCTTGTAACTCTACACACTTTTCCCTGCGATTTTTCCATCTCTGTAACCTGTGCAAATAGTACTCGGCGTTTTTCTCTGCAAAATATTGGTTGATGAAAGCAATTTTCTGTTCATTTAACGAAAATCTCTATCTTTCGAGCCTAATTTTCAGATGAGGGAACAAAGAAAGCCTTTGGGGCTAGATCTTGTGAGTTAGGCAGGTGGTCAAGTAGTTCAAATCGTAATTCGTAGATTTTACCCATGGCAACCTCTGAGGTGTGATACGGTACCTAGTCTTGATGAAGCAGGATATTCTCTTCTGTAAATGTAGGGGTTTTTCTGAAAGTTCTGATATTAACTTGTCGAATAATGATGCGTAGTATGTTTCTGTTATGGTTTTTTCTTTTTGAGGATAATCGATTGATATAACTCCATGACAATTCTAAAAATCAGTCACCATCGTTTTCCTATCCGAAAAAAAGAGATTTTGCTTTTTTTGGAACAGGTTCCCCCTTTGCAGGCCACTTTTTGGACTGTATTTTTATTTCTTGCATCTAATGGTGTATCCAATTTGCATCTACAAAACACAGATTAATTGCGCCCAAACTGCTGCAACAGAGATTTGGAAATGTTCATTTGAACACGTTTTTGGTCTAACGTGCGCAACGCGCTGACTGCTTTCTCATTTGAATATGTTGATTTAATATGTGACAAACGCGTTCTCTTGACATTATTATAACCGAGGCTACCTTACTCTCTTCAATTTGGCGGTCGTCTAGCATCATTTTGTGAACTTTCATGTACGAGTAGAGCCATCTTCATGTAGAGGTCGGAAACTTTTGAGACCATCCTCGTATAAGCCACATTCTTTTTCATCTTTGCCGATAAGTAAACCAAGGAAAAACTGTCTAACTTTTGAGATCATTTATTACTCGATGTCATTTGTACGCTGTTAAAATGTCAGCGTGAATCATGATCTTCATTTCGTATTTTTCAAAGAACAAATTCTGGGTGTATTGTCCGATATTAATACTCTCAAAAATGTGTTCCTATTAGAGTTTGTAGGCCTAGAATGAAATAAAGTTTTTGGTTTCAATTTCTTCATACCTCCCTCTTTCGCGCAGAGCCTGGTGTCCCAGGGTAAGTCAAAGCAACATTTATTTACCTGCTCATCTGTCCATCTGTCACTCTAGCAGAAAGTTTGAAAGTGCATCAAACATCTCATAAAACATGCTTCAACATTTCTTGGATTAGTTATTATCTGGAAGCCTCGCAACATGAGATCTATGTTCATACCGGTGGCTTGTGAGAAAGTCGTTATTGAACAAAAGAAGGTCAATTGAGAGATATACCTCCTCAAACCATCACACACCGCCAAAAGTAACGGTTCCTGTATTGTTGCACTATACAAATCATCCGTATACATGTCACAAAACTCTTGTTATTGAAAAAAACTTATCTGTACTCATCATCCCATAGAACACCATCATAATCACGCTCATTCCAGTGAGCGTTCTTGAACAAATAGAAATCGAACAGTACAATGCTTTGGTTCTGAAATGAAGGTTATGCCCTTCGAGATGTGCGTGTTTGACCTTGTCCTGGTCGTCTAGTATGATGATTCGTTTCTTGACATTGCTGGTTCACGCGAAAAATCGTCGTATGAGCAACGATGAATTTGAGTCCTATTTCACGATAGATCCAAACTTCTTGACAAAATAATGGCTTGAACACATTCGTCCCGCTCGAGATGACTGAAATTACGTTCCAAAAAGTTTAAGAAAAATCACTGATATCGCAATCACATTATTTCGATTGAGTTGAGGTAAACTATGTTACAGTAATTAACATTATCTAAAAATGCTTAATCGAATTAAATCGAAAATTAGGGGTAAAAATATGAAAATTCGAACCCAACAACTCAAAGTTGGTAGGAATGTTATTCTTCTTCTTCTTCGCAAGCTCTTCACAGCCGGTTGCCGGCCTATGCTGTCTCCGTCAGCTTACTCCATCCAGAGCTGTTCGACGCCAACTTCCCCCCACATCCAACTCCACTCTATCCAACCATCTGGTTCTTGGTCTGCCTCTCTTTCTCTTTCCCTCCGATGTTTGGAAAGTCACCCCTCTAACAGGGTTCTCCTCATCATGTCTATATATGTATTCTAACCACCTTATTTGGTAGGCGTTTATAACCTTGACCAAGTTGGTCCCCTTTATGTTATTTGAAGTTCGTGATTGTATCGAATTCTCCATACTTCATTTCCTTTTGTTGCTCCAAAGATTTTTTTCAACATCTATCTCTCGAAAGTTAACAGTTTCTCCTCGTCTTCCTTGTTGATTGACCAGCATTCGCTGCCAAATAGTACAATCGGTCTAATTAGTGTTTTGTATAGTTGTACTCATTTTGTTACTGATGTATTTAGATTTCAGCTGGTTCCGTTATCCACGATAACATCTATTAGCTATGTTAGTTCTCTCTTTAATTCGAATTTTTATGTCATTATTTATTCTAACAATTGTGCTAAGGTATTTAAACTAACGTTCTTGTCCAAACTCGTATTCATTTATTTTCAGCGGGTGTAGATTGGAAATTCTTCCTGTTACCGCCATAAGTTTGGTTTTTTCTTCAAAAAATTCTATGTTTTTTGCTGCATTGCACAGAAGGCTTCAATTGTAGCTGCTCTAGTTCTTCCCACGATATCAATAGGAATGTTCAAAGCAGTTTCATAGATGAAATCTAGTAAGTCTGATACCAAGACAAAAATTCACTTTGGGTCAGAAGTCACAAACATGTTTTTCTCGATTTTAAGCAAAACGAAAAATTTTATTACAAAATAAGTACATTACATAATTATATTTATTACATAATTATCGATGGAAAATGTCTGAAACCTTTTTTTTTCCTAAGAGTCATCGTTTCTGAGATGTTTCTGTTCCAAAAGTTTGAAGAACTATAATCGTCATAACATTGATGATTACGCCACATATGAAAATCACTGAAACCGTAATATGAGTACAAATATGATGCTGATTTACTGATAATTGAAACAGCTAGAGTATGAATGGGATTCTCGCCTAACACTTGAAAAAATGATTCGTTTGTCACTTGACAAAGGTTTCACAAATATTTATTAAAAATACTCGACATATGTTTCGGATTGTTAGCCCATTATCAAGAGTAATACAATACTCAGTTCACTTATGTATAATGGCATTCACAACAGGAGGTAAATTTAAGTCTAGTTGGTCATTGCAAATTAGCTGGTTTTTAGTATGAGTGGACGTAATTTCAATAATCTCCAATATTTCTATCCTTTTTCCTATACTATCCAGGTAATATATGAGATCGATATTCTCGAAATCTATGAAATGATTTGAGTAAGCCTGTTGAATTATGCATAGGATGAAAGCTAGATTCAATGAGAGCAATGAATATAGTAATAATACTTTCCAGCTATCCGTGTTTAAATGGAATTGTTAATAAACACTGACTCATTGTTAGGAGTATAAATTCTTCAAAGACAGATCGTGTGTGTGCGTATAATTAGCAAGCTAGATTCAATGAGAGCAATGCAAATTGGCTGGTTTTTCCTATGAGCGGACGATATTTCAATAATCTCCAAGATCTTCATCCTTTTTCCTGAATGCATGACTTCGATATTTCCGAAATAGTAAGATACATTAAGTTTTAATTAGGTTAGATTAGGTCTTTGAATAATTTATACCCCTAACAATGAGTGAGTGTTTATTAACTATTCCATTTAAACACCGATAGTTCTTGCTAGAAAGTGTTATTACTATACCCATTGCTCTCATTGTATCTAGCTTTCATCTTATGTATAACTTAACAGGATTACTCAAATTGTTCTTGCAACAGGTTATTTTTTAGAGAGCATTTATAGGGGTCTCGTTTCTCAAATGAAAAAAACGTAGACCTTTTAAGATCACTTCTGGGTCCATTCATTCATTTCGAAAGTTTAACTCTTCTTAGCTTTTGATATCCTATAACTAAATTCTTTTTATTTTGGTAAATCAACAATGAAGAAGTTAGAAAGCATCTATGCTACAAAAAAATTGAAATCATATAGGGACACTATTCTTCAGAATTTCCTTTTGAGATTTCAATTCAATAATTGTGGAAGGATAGCATTTTCAATACAAATTGGCCTATTTTCAATTCTTCTTCAATATGTTACAAAAGGTCCAGGTCCGGACTCCATCCCACCTATTGTCATCAAGTCATGCTCTGCTAGCTCAGCCATTCCTCTTCGAATTATTTGTCTCTAGCACTTAGTGTTTTTCCAGGTAAATGGAAAACGGCAAAGATTTTACCGATTCTCAAAATATGTCGAAAAATGAAGTCAGTAATTACCGACCTGTCTCTATTTTAAATTTTTTCGGCAAACTTTTTGATGCAATAATAACTGCAAAACTATTTCATTCATCCAGTTTCAAGTTAATTCAATCTCAGTAATTATAAGTAGTAATTTTGACAAAGGTATTCGGGTTGATGCTGTTAGTTCTAGAAGACTGGTGTGGTGGGATCCCTATTGAAATGGATCGAATCTTATCTATCGAATAAAATACAATATGTTGTGATCAATGACGCTCATTCCGGTTCTATTTGTATTACATCCGGTGTGCCCCAAGGCTCGCATCTGGGTCCAGTGTTATTTTGTATCTACATAAATGACATTTCGGAATGTTTTCTGAGTACGCGCCATGAATTGTATGCCGACGATCTCAGAGTTTATTACATTCGGTCCCATAACGATATGATGATGATCTGGACCAACTTTTCTCTTTTAGTCAGGCCAGGTATTTTTCAATATACATTATAAAATGCAGATATATAACTTTTACAAAAAACATAAATGTCTTTGATGCTTCTTTTTCTGTTGATGGGCTTGTGATTGTGAGGGTAAACTAATTAAAGGACCTCTTAGAATAACCTGAAATTTCAGTGATTTGAGATCTCTGAAACAATTATACTTTTCGTCGGTTAGAAGTAATTTGAATATTGTGTGCATGCTTGTTCCCCTCACTGTCAGAAACACATTGACAGAGTTGAGCGGGTTCAGAAAAATTTTTCAAAAATTTCAACTTCAGATTCTCCATTCCAAAACAAGATTATAGTTTGAGACTTTAAGCCTGGAATAGAGAAGATTGTTTTTTTTATCGAATATTAAATAATTCTTTCAATTATCCGCTAGTCAACTATCAATGCCGATTCATGAGTCTTTTTCATCATTCAGAAATGCAGTTATCACATACCTTATTAGATCTGAGTCATACATTTGACATGTGTTCCTTGATCCTTCTTCTATCCACCCAAGCAAAAATT
The DNA here is from genome assembly GCA_013387265.2 of Cryptolaemus montrouzieri. NCBI lineage: Eukaryota > Metazoa > Arthropoda > Insecta > Coleoptera > Coccinellidae > Cryptolaemus > Cryptolaemus montrouzieri. The sequence goes on along the minus strand of JABFTP020000185.1, from coordinate 44,757,997 downwards.
GTGTCTGTAGTGCAAAAGATCTACGAGCTACAATTTTTTTAAATGTTCCTCAAAAATCGAGTTTATAACAAAATTAATTAAATCTGTCAAAATTTTTGACAGATAAATGCAAACAACTTGGCATGATAATAATTAGGCAATATATTTCACTATCAATTCACAAATGTTTCTTGTATTGTACCTTTATAAAGTATACTTAACAACAAACAAGCGGATGGTGCCAATTTTGAAAGTGCGCTTTAACATTTTTACGAAAATAATAGATATACTTTTGTTTCCAGTTCACATCTTCAAAATTATGATCATAAAAACAAAACTGACGAGAACCTTTCGATGAAAACGGAAATAAATGATAACGCACAAGCATACCGAGAAAAATTCGTTGTGCAACGTCATATAACTATCATGAAATTGCAGAAACCCCTCTCAACGTTCGGCTTATGATCATCTCTCTTCAAGGAACCGACGTTATTGTTTGGCATTGACAATGTTCACTGACGTCATTTATTGCTATATATTTGTAGTTTTATTACGGTCAGACTTCTTTAGAAAACCGGAGCTCAAATTTGTAAAGTCGAGAGCATAGTTCATTAGCATTTCGCTTCACATTAGAAATTTATTCAAAACCGAATCATTATTATTCTTGTATTTATAAATATTTACTTGCAAATGTAATAAATTATTTCAAACTAAATAAAGTATTTCAATGGAGGAGTGACAGATCTCATGGCGAACTAAGAGAACGGCGAATGGACTGATGACTTCAATAAGTGCGCGTTTTTTTCTGATAAGGACTAATTATTTGCACAATCTATCCCAAAATTGATAGAATCGTAATATTTTTTCAACTGACCATTTCATTCCACACATTGCGAACGGATCTCTCTATAATTAACAATATGAGAATTGACCTTGTACAAGCCATAAATTAAATATTGACATAAGTTGTTATACATTATTAGTTCAATGTATAAAAACCTATGTCAATATTTAATTTATGTCTGGTACAAGGTCAATTCACATATTGTTTATTAATGGAGAGATGCAATGTGTGGAATGAAATTGTCAGTTTAATGATTTTGGATAGGGATGAGTAGTGTTGCGATTCCTCATTTTGAAGATCTTATCGAGTACTATATGACCCTATATTTTCGCTTCAATATTTTCATCAGTAACGAAAAGCAAAAAAAGTGGAAGGCTACCTACTTTTCTAATTAGTTTAATAAGTGCTGAAAATGGGCATGCAGTAAAGAACGCTTGTGTATGGCTAGCTTATGTTGAACTTACCTCGTGGTACGCAATGTTTTTATTTATTTGTTAATTTTTTGTTCGAAAAAGTAGGCAGACCATGTGCTTGATTCACCTTAGTCTCTCGTTAGTCAATCATGAATTTTCAGGTACGTCGAAACTGTGCCAAAGCCATTGTATATTTGTAGTAGGATCAAAATGGTGTATTCCGTAGAAGAAGGGGGGAAATGATAAGATTATTTTTTAGAAATAACGAATCTGCGCGATTAACAGCGGCTTTATTTAACAAACGACATACTGGAAAAAATGTATCCGCTGCTTAATTTGTACAACTGGTTGATAAATTTGACGCTACTGGTTCAGTCGGCAACAAAAGGAGGGTGTATGAAGGAGACGAAGCGCAAAAATCATGAGAATTATAATAAAACAAGTTTCATCCTTCATTAGGAACTGAATAAGGATGATTTTGATCGCCGACTCATGTTCTGTGAAGTGATCAGTGAAATTATCAATAATAATCCAAAGTACATGTTCAATATCTGTTTTTCGAATGAGTATTCATTTTACCCTAACGGCACTGTAAACAGTCAAAACTGTCTGTAATGGTCAGATGAAAATCCAAGATTATTTCGAGAAGAGCCTAGTCAGCATCTCCAAAAGTTGAATGTTTGGGCGGCTATTTATAGAAATCACATGGTAATATAGCTGGCCAAATTTATTTAGATTTATTACAGAATGCTATTTCTCAAGCCCTCGTGCAAGTATTGGAGAATGAAGAATACCATGAAAGGATCATATTTCATCAAGATGGCGCACCACTTCATTTCGGTCAATATTTCCTTCAACCTGTGAGTCAGTTCTTAGAAGAAAATATTCAGGCCTGGATTGGAAGGAGAGGAAATATTGAGTGGCCACCCAGATCACCTGATCTGGCGCCACTGGTTTTATTTCTATGGGGTCACCTGAAACCTAAGATCTACGCTAACCCAACCTGAGTCACTGGATGATTTGCGAATTCGGGTCATTAATGAATGCCGTAAAACTGAACCAGAAATGTTGAGTGATGTACGTGAACGATTTGAGCAAAACTTATTTCACTGTATGGAAGTAAATGTTGCCCATTTTCAGCACTTAATGAACAAATCATAAAAGTAAGTAGTCTTCTACTTTTTTAGCTGGCATTTATTATCTATTTAGGTTAGGTTAGATAGTACTCAATAAGATCTTCAAAATTAGGTATCGCAACACCGCTTATCCGGAAAAGTTGTTCCCTATTCATAATCAACCCCGGCCGGTGATTGAAGTTACGGGGAAGAAAAACATTCTGAACCACTTTTCAATTTGTAGAAAATCACATTCTGCATATTTTTTAACTCTTTTCAGGATTTACTTCATAAAAATAAGTGTCATCTGCAAAACATATAATTTGTCCTTTGTTTCCATTAACAGATTGTTTATATATATTGTATAGGATCGGACCTAGTACTGTTCCTTGTGGTACTCGTATGTTACTTCTTTCACACTGCTTCTATATTCTCCGATTTCCACCATTTGTTTGCGATCTGTTAAATAACTTTTCATCAAATCATATCCTTTTCCTGAAGCCACACCAGTAAAGCTTATCTAATAGTTTCTTGTGAGATACAGTATCAAAGGCCTTAGCAAGATCTATAAATATGCAGAGGGCTGGGATTTTTCATTTAGACATTTGTATATCTTTTTTAGTTAGTTCTCCGATCGCATCTTGAGTTGATTTACCCTGTCTAAAACCAAATTGATTTTCGGCAATAATTTGATATTTGTCCATAAACCCAATGATACGTTTTTTATAATCTTTTCTATAATTTTATTATATTCGACACTAGCGATATGGGCCTGTAATTTTGTAGTAAAGTTTTGTCACCAGATTTATAAATAGGTTTAATTACTCCAATTTTAAGTATATCAGGATAAACTCCAGGAAAAGTTGTTCCCTCGACGGGTCCGAGGATTCTTCATAGAAAATTTTATATTTTCGTTGGATATATATATATATATATATATATATATATATATATATATATATATATATATATATATATATATATATATATATATATATATATATATATATATATATATATATATATATATATATATATATATATATATATATATATATATATATATATATATATATATATATATATATATATATATATATATATATATATATATATATATATATATATATATATATATATATATATATATATATATATATATATATATATATATATATATATATATATATATATATATATATATATATATATATATATATATATATATATATATATATATATATATATATATATATATTATCAGTAGATGGATGAATAATTCTTCCTGACAAGAGCTAGTTCTCCAATCTTCAAATCTGCTCACTATGCATGCAGCTTCCAAGAGCCACTATCCTGCAATTAGTTTGGATGCCGAGAAAAGAAGCGGCAGACTGCAGTTTCGTCCTTATTTGGAGCTCATCATTGTCCCATATCTCTTCTCAGCATCCTCACCAAGTACATCAGTGTACCCTAACGATTCTATAAAGGACGCATCTCGTACATACATACGAGAGCCCCCTTTATGGACCGAGACGGTGACCCTTCTACCGGACTTCGAGAAAGCACATGCTGGTAATGCAGATACCCTTTTCGCTGTCTGTTTTCCATAAAAGACAAAGTTTGATTATAATTTTTCTGCAAACTGGTCGTACTCATCGTTAAATAATCTACTTTTATGATTTATGAAGTTTTCTTGTAACTTTTTGAGAATTGTTGTTTGCAAATTGATCGTGAATTCGTCAAAAAGCTCTGGAAGTTTCACGTGTTATTTGTTTTCGTGGACCATGATTAATAAATTCTTATTATTCATGTTTCGATTCATTTGCCTCTTCAATCAACGAAAAAAATATCCAAAAACAAAATTCGTGCTGCTACAATTTTTTGACATTTTTCAAACGTCAAATTGAGGCCGAAATACATAAAATGTTTTGAAATATAGAATATAAACTGTAATTGGAATTAAATTCATTATGTTTCTATGTTTCATGACCCAATGATTTAATTTTCCGAAAGAGTTACAGGATTTTGGAAAAATTGTGAATAAAATGAAAAGGAACCATTTAAGAAATGGAAACTTAATAGTTATCAACACTTATTTGAAATACGGTTTCAAAAAGTTAAAAAATAGAAACTCATAATAAAATATTCATTTCGTTAAAATTAATATAATTAATGAGACAAGTGAGATTTTTGAGCACCCTGTATATAAGTAACATCCGAAAGTACGTTTCCTTGAAGATAACACTTTCCTTGTTCAACAAAACAAAATTTATAATCTTACTCAAATTCGAGTCAATTTTCTTGGACAAAGAAGATGACACTTCAACTCCGAAAAATTTAGACAAAACTGAATAAAAGATGCTCGAAAAAGAATCTGTTCAATAGAAAGAATTGAAAATCACACCAAGCCATTCGAAATAGCAAAGTTGTAATGGATGTACGTTCTAACTAGAATTTGTCTCAGCTTCCAGTAAGCAAATAACGAATCAATTAATGCAGTTAATTCTGAACTAATGAGCAAATTAATCTATCAGGTGATCAGGGTTCATCTCAGTAGTGCCAACTTCAAGTCCTAAAGTTATCAAATCTCAGATTAACTGTTGAATGTCCCTCGTATTTATCAATACACATAAGCCTATTTCATAAAATCAATTTTATCAAAAAAATGCTCCTAAAAAATAAGGTTATTCGTATTTTTCTCTCGTGACTGTTCAAGCTAATTTAAAATAAATATTCGATATGCTAATTCAATATGTACAAAGTGGATTAGATTGCTATTTTTGGAGACTTCAATAATCCTCTAACCCAACTATGTTATTGGCAGAATACTTCAGATTATATGGTGCCGAAATTAATTAAAGCCAAATGAAATCCTGACTCTAATAAGTAGAAAATTTTAGTATACCCACGATCCACACTTCTCCCCTACATATGTTTCAATGTTGCCACCCTTTCTAGGAAAAGTTCGGAGATATATCAATACCGCCATCTGTGCCAAACTCCCACATTCGGTTGAGATGAAAAATAAAATCACCCAATAAAGAATTTCATCATGAAAAAGCCTTGAACAAGAACAACAAATATATGCTGATTATTTTATCTATCAATCAATAAATTGTTGCAGGTGATATTTTCGATAACTAAGCCGAATTATATTGTCGAGTGTAGTGTAATGGGAACTTTTCCATATCAGCTCACTTTATTCAGGTACAATTTCTTGATTTTCTGAATGAAAATATGGATTTATTAATTAAGTTTATTCAAACTGTTTGTGGCTTCAACTATTATGATAGGTATTTTGAACAAAGATGAAAGACTCTTATAGATAAACAAGTTTAGTTCGATAAATAAATGTACAACGAAATCAATTCAATAATAACATTTTGTGTCGGTAAAGGGCACGAAATCAGAAAACAATGAATGAAAACTGTTTTTATCTCACGTCATATAGATTTTTACATAACCACCTTTGTGCAAACTGATCACGTGAATTCGGTTACGAGAAAAACACATATTACATAACTTTTTACAGGAGAAGAGATGTCGTTGATACTAATTTTTCTGTAGTTGCTCTATAAGCAATGACTTACTGATTGTGAAAATGCTGGACGTATCCCCCGGGTCCTGACACCCGTCTATGGAGGCTCCTGATAGACATAGGTCTGAGCTGACTAGCATTGCCCTGTCAGTCCTGGCGCACTCCCGAGCATAACTTGGGGTTCCTTATGTGACCCCGTTACGTAGCTAACTGAAGGCCTCGAAGATGGTGCGGGTCGGCTGCGCAGGCCCGACACCCTCAACACATGTTTGACAGTTTTGCAATTTGCATCGCAGATTCACATTTTTTCTTGAGTTTAATGGCAGTAATTGCATACTGAAGGGGTTTTAAGAAGCATTTAATCATGATAAGCTGCGAAATGAATGATAAAAATATTCGTTTTTCAAATTTAATGTCGTTTGAATAAGTATTCTTGGAAGTTCTATATTTCTCGACAACTCTCAGAGAATTAGTTATTTTTATGGTGACAACAGTGGGAAAGATGATTTGTGAATACACATAAATCATATAATTGCATTATACGATATATAAATTACGTTTACTACATAGAAGAGTTCATATGATTTCATATGAGACAGGGTCGAATCCAGATGCTTTTCTGACAAATTTTTCATCTTGTGTAGTATTGCAAATTGAGAATACTTTGAAAAGAGTAGTAGAAATTACTTGGCATTGTTTTTTTCCTGAATTTTAATGAGAGTTTTAAATCCCTCTGAACAAAGTGACTTTTCGTTTTTACCGACATGAAGTTGGTATTAATGTTTGGTTTCGTAATTCACAGAAAATCCAACCTGACCGTCCGTTTATATAATTTCAGTTGACAATTTGATTTGAGCTTTCGAAATTATATAAACGGACGGTCAGGTTGGTATATATATACAGGGTGCTTCAACGAAAACTAAACAGAGGCTATATCTATCAAGATATTCATTTCTGATCAAAACGCAGAAACAGGTCGATTTTTGTTTTGAGGAGAACATCTTTTGGGGTACAAAACTTGCCTGAAATATCAATCCCCTGAGCGGGGGTTGCAATCCTTGAACATTTTGGATTAGGAAGATGGATCGAATGATGACTATTTCCCTGAGACTATTCAAGTTTCAGCAAAGTGAAACAGATCCATGCTGATCAATGGCAGTTATCATCAAGCACCATCCTCATCTCGAATTTCAACCCATAGAGCAGGGGTGACCACCTGAAAATTTGGAAGAGGGTAGATGGGTCGAGTGATACCTCGAAAGAAAGTTATTATCTTCGTTTGCATCCCTGTGAACGAATTTTCATTTTTGATTGAAAACTGTAGAAGATACAGGGTTAGCTACCGAAAAATAGAGGAGTCTATCTATCGCCCTGAGCTATTCAAGTATTAGTGCAAAAAAATGGAACAGATATTCATTCCAGATCAAAGGCTGTCATCTTTCGAAATACCATTCACATCTCGAATTTCAACCCCTAGGGCAGGGTACTTGAATAGCTCAGGGCGATAGATAGTCTTCTCTATTTTTCAGTGACTCACTCTGTATCTTCTACAGTTTTCAATCAAAAATGAAAATTCTTTCACGGAAATGCAGACAAAGACAATACCTTCCTTTCGAGTTATCAATCGACCCATCTACCCTCTTCCAAATTTTCAAGGGTTGTCACCCCTGCTCCAGGGGTGACAACAACAAAGATGAGGATGGTACTCGATGATGACTGCCATTGATTAGCATGGACCTGTTCTATTTTACCTCACTGAAACTTGAATAGTCTCAGGCAAATAGTCTTCCTTATCTTTCAGTTTTCAATTAAAAATGGAAATTTGTTCGAGGCAATGTAGACAAAGATACCGCCTTTCTATTAGGTCATTACTCGACCAATCTTCATTATTCAAAATGTTCCTTTAAGGGGTTGATATTTCAGGCAAGTATTGTACCCCAAGAGATGTCCCATTTGAAACAAAAATTTACCTGTTTTTGCGTTTTGATCAGAAATGAATATCTATATATATATATATATATATATATATATATATATATATATATATATATATATATATATATATATATATATATATATATATATATATATATATATATATATATATATATATATATATATATATATATATATATATATATATATTATTCTGTGAAAATTATATATTTTGATAAAACAATTCTTTGCAACAGAGCTGTAAAATACAATAGACCAGATATCATTCTTAATGATAAACATAATCAAATAACATATATAATTGTTATTGCTATACCCGACACTCATAATTTACAAAATAAATACAATGAAAAAATTTCTAAATTTATGATGCTTGGCGACGAGATTAAAAAATGTGGAAAATGAAAAAATATTTATTCTACCGATTATTATTTCCACAACAGGTGTTATTCCTAGAAATTTTCACAAACGTATTGAGATTTTGGGTCTGAAGAAAAATTTGTTTGAACAAAAGATAACAGTCATCAAATCTTGTAATATTCTTCGTAGGTTTCTTTCCGAAAAATTAATGAGGTAGAGTCATAGGTTTTCTCATTAGTTTATACTGCTCAGAACTTCATTTCATATTTTATTTATTTGTTTATATAAATGTAATATAATTAACTGACAATTTTGTATTATTTATATTCAGAGCAGTATTCTATTCGATCGTTCACCACTTCACACAAAGGAAACTATTAATGAGCAACATTCAGTGTTACTTGACTAAGGTCCGTACACTGGATTTTTCTGGGGAGAAAGTCTCTGACACTACTCGTTGGTACATTGATATCATTGTCTGATGATGCTATAGTATGTATATATTCTGGTAGATTGATATATTCTCATAACATTTTACGTTATCCTAATATATAATTATTCCAGGATGTTTTAATTATAATCATTGCCTGGCAATGGTATTAATTACCGGGTGGTGGATTTATATTATTTCATAAAATCAATTTGATTGCATGAACAGATATATGGGCAACTCGTCGGGGTGAAACCCCTATATATATATATATATATATATATATATATATATATATATATATATATATATATATATATATATATATATATATATATATATATATATATATATATATATATATATATATATATATATATATATATATATATATATATATATATATATATATATATATATATATATATATATATATATATATATATATATATATATATATATTTATTAATTCGGCTTGAAGAAGATGAGACAATTCTGCAAAAAATGATATGGTCTGATGTAGCCAAGTTCAATGAAAGTGGAATAACCAACAGGAGAAATCGACATTTTTGGGCCACAGAAAATCCACATTTCATTGAGGTTATTGGTTTCCAAAATAAATTCAGCGTGAACGTTTTTGAAATTTTTATGAATGATTCGTTGGCTTATCACATTTATGAGGAAAATCTTAATGGACAAAGATACCTGGAAATTTTGAGAGGAACATTAGCAAATTTTTTAGATGGTTTACCCTTTAACATTCTGAAGGATTGCTATTACCAAATGGATGGTGCACCAGCACATAAAACATGAGCTGTAGATCGTCAGCTAACAGAGATGTTCGAGGATAGATGGTGTGGTAATCAAGGACCAAATTAGTGGCCTCCACATTCTCCGAACCTGACGCCCCTTGATTTTTATTTATGGGTCAAAATCAAGAGTGAAGTGTATCTTATTCCTGTAAGAAGTAGAGAAGAGTTACTAGAGCGCATTCATAATAATTTTCGTAATATTGATCCTGAGGAAATAGGAGGGCAACTCATCATGTTCGTATACGAGCTGTGAAGTGTATCGAGCAAAATGGGGCCCATATTGAACATTTATTCAGATCGTAAATTAGTTTTCTCCTAAGATGTTTGCTATCATTTATTCGTATTAATGTAACTATCTTTGATAATTGGTTTTCGCTTAGTTCCTACAATTTTTATTCATCCGAATTGTAGAAAATTGCTTCTTATGATTCGAAATTTTATTTTACTCATAGACGGTAAATTTGGAAATTGGTTATTGAATTTCCAGCAATTTAGACCCACTACTTTTTGACATTTTAAAATGAATTAAAAAAAGATTAAATATATTTTCGTTTGAATAACCAGTGGTTTCATTCCAAATGTATTGTATTTCTTGGATATTTTCAATCTGAAATATCAAATTCGAATGAACGAAGTGACAAGTACATTAAATTTAGGCACCTGTCAGGTGAGCGTAGCCAGTTCAGCTACTTGATTCAAATATTTCATTTTCTGTTAGTTCTTGCAAAATCATCATAATTCAATATATTCCCAAATCATTTCGGAACTATAAGAGATGGGTGAAGTACATGCTTATACAGTTCCATCTGAAATTTGACGCTTCATCTGATGGCGATATAAAAATTGGCACGTGCCATTTGAAAAGATTGAGTTATTGCTATTTGAAAAAGGAAAAATGAAAAAACCATACAGAACAACGCAATGAACATTTGACATGTGTAGACTGCTTAAATTCCTTGATCCTTCTTCTATCCACCCAGGCAAAAATTGTGTCTGTAGTGCAGAAGATCTACGAGCTCCAATTTTTTTAAATGTTCCTCAAAAATCTAGTTTATAACCAAAATAATTAAATCTGTCAAAAGTTTTGATAGATAAGTGCCAACAACTAGGGTATTTTATGCCTTTATCAAATGTCGGTTCTAGATGTATAATAAAAAAGGTAGATTGCCATTTGAAATAACAAAGTGATGACCCACTTCCGGTATAACCTGAAATGGTATCACTTCGAAAATATTCCACTCCAATTGGAAATCGCTGGTTATGGCTGTGTGAAAAATTTCAGCTTGATATTGTAATTGGAACTCAAAAAGTTTTTAACTTACGGTGCCGGTGGATATCCCTGTATATAAATATATATAGACAAACTTCGCGAGGAGTTTACATATGTAAACTTGAGACAAAAGAAAGGGAAATAGTGGAACTGCAGTTTCGTCGTTATTAGGAGCTCAGCAATATCGCATATTGCTTAGGTACCCTAAGAATTCCAGAAAGGACGTACATACGCACGAGAGTCGACCTCTATGGACCGAGACGGTGAACCCGCTATCGGACTACGGGAAAGATACGAACAATAACAAACAGATGTGACAGCGTTAAAAATTCCAACACTTCAGAAACATCTTCCACCGGTCCGTGAATCACATCGGCGGTACAAAACGAGCGATACACTCCCGTTGGAAATGGTGCACTGGGCCTCTTTTTCCAGGATACAATCTCCTGTCGGTAAATATTTGATGAGACAAAAATTTTCCGCAATGAACGTCTCGAGTCGAATCTACATATGTAAACTTGAGACAAGAAGAATCATTCAAAAATTCGTAGATAAATGAATAATCCTTCCTGACAAGACCTAGTTCCCAGATCTGCCCGCCAAGAGCCGCAATAATGCAACTAAGTAGGCTGCCGAGAAACGAAGCGACATTTTTAAGTTTCGTCCTAATTAGGAGCTCGTCAGTATCGCATATAGCTTCTCATCATCCTAAAAAGCTACATCAGGGTGAATATAAATGAAAAATAACCATCAATTATGTTGCATTTTGCATTATTTGCACACTAAGGATTTTTATTCTTCATTTCATAGGAACCACACACGCAGTTGAATAATTTTTTAAATGAAATACCTTTGAATATACAACGAACAAATTGTTCGATATGAATAAGTGGAAAAAATAAACATACTCTGAATTGAAATCGGGATTGTCAAACTCTAAGAGCACAAATATTTAGTATGTCTGAATTTGAACAAACCATAGTAACAACCGTGGTCTTGACAAGAACCTAAAAAATACGTAACTTCCTGTCGAAGAACAACATGAGTCGATGATGGACATGCACTAACTGAATGTAATTCGATAATTTCCTGAAAACGAGTTGTGACCACGAATATTGAATGAATGTGATAAAATGCTATGAAAATTTGATTATTTGTGTACAATTTTAATATTTCCCTTAAAGTAAAACTCAGGAGTACACTTACTACTCATTTTACCAAAACGAAGAGGATATTGAAATTAAACCGACAATTTCACTATCGGAACACAAATGGAATTTTATTTTTAATTAGTGGGAATCCCATCGCAAGACTGCTAGGTTATTCCATATCTTTCCATTGAATTGAAGATATTTTGAGTTATGCATGCAGCTTAGTTATCTTCAATTTAATGAAAGATATATGGAAAACCTAGCGGTCTTGCGATCGGATCCCCACTAAGTTCTGTTTTAGTAGATATATTCATGTCTTGCATAGAAAACAAAGCACAAAATTCTAACCATCCTGATGAAACTCTATTTTGGTATAGACAAGTCAATGATCTCTCTATTTGTCTTAACGGTAGAGCTGGAAAATTTGATCATTTTCTCAAATACATGAACAGTATCCAATCGAAAATGAAATCCATATTGGAAATGAGGGAAAACCATCGAATATCATTCGTAGATCTCCCAATTTCCCTCATAAATATCAAAATCAACTTCAACATCTTTAAATAACCTACTATCGCTAGGACCTGTCGATTTCTGATTGGAGCGGGAACAACTTTTCTGATTTTTTCATCCCCATAACTTCAATCCCCTATCGGGTCAGCACAACCCCTTTATTTTTAATAAATATATTTTGCTCGAATCGTTTACATACATTACTCAACATTTCTGGTTCAATTTTACGGCTTCATTAATGATCCGAATTCGCAAATCATTCAGTGACTCAAGTTGGGTAGCGTAAATCTTAGATTTTAGGTGACCCAATAGAAAAAAGTCCAGTGGCGCCAGATTTGGTGATCTGGATGGCCATTCCATATGTCCCCTTCTTCCAATCCAGGCCTGAGGAAAATTTTCATCTGAGAACAGACGCACAGGTTGAACGAAATGAGGTGGGCGCCACCTTGTTGAAAAATGATCGTTTCATGGTCTTCTTAATTCTCCAATACTTGCACGACGGCTAGATAAATAGCGTTCTGTGATAGTTCCTAATAAATTTGGCCAGTGTGATTTTCATAAATACCCGCCCCAACATTTTACTCTTGGGGATGCTGAGTATGCTCTTCTCGAAATAGTCTTGGATTTTCATCTGGTAGATATGCCTGTTTACTGTGAACTTTAGGTAAAATACATGAATCGGCGATCAAAATAATCCTCATTCAGTTCCTGAACTAATCGTGTCCTAAAAAGATGAAACTTATGTTTTCTCAAAATTCTCATTATTGTTGGACGGGAAACACCAGACACATTGGACAATTTCCTAGTACTAGGGGCCGGTTCAATCGCTACGTGACCTAAGAAAAGCCACTTTCCTCGCTTCGTCTCCTTCATACACCCTCTTTTTGTTCTGATGATGACTGATCCATATTTTACATACACAAAAGTTTTTCCAATATTCGAAACATAACAATTGCATGATCCATAAACACTTCTTTATGCATTTTGAATTTGAATATTCATTGTTTCAACTCTTCTATATCGTTATGGGTTTTTCTATGAAATAAATTCTTGACATAGCTCCAAAGTAAGAATCTAACCAACCTAAATCTGGTAAACGAGGTAGCTATCTCACTGGTCCTGTAGTTCTTATACAGTTATCAGCGGAATTATGGTTCAAAAGTTCTGACATATTTTTGTCTGGTGTAGGAGCGCACCGTCATGCTGGTAATAGAGTAGGGCAAATTCATACCAGAAACACTCTACTATGTTGCCATTTATTACGTCATGAAAATTTTCGACTAAAATCGCGTAGGTTGAAACACGGTGGTTCATTAAAGCGCACCAAACTTGAAAATCCAAGCGCATTTGATGTTGAACTGTCACTTCCCGATAATGAATCAACAACGGACCCGTAATGTGCGTTAATGCGATTGAATAATATGTCACTGATCACTTTCAGTTCAATATTCCCTATTGTGGTGGAATTGGGGATTTTCTCTTGACTTTAGCTCTAGAAACTGAAATTTTTTCATCTTATAAGGTAGAAAATCATATTTTCTGAGGATTACGGAGCCTTAGGCTGTGGTGCCTACATGAAATGAGAGATCCGCAAATACTTCCCTTCGTAACTTCTTCATTATCTTGTTTATAGTAATTTTTTCCTTTGAGTACATTGAAAGAAGCAGAGATTTTGTTTAAGTCTTTGGAATATAGACTTGTGTCAGGAAACGAACAGAATAATTTTCTGAAACTGCATCAGAATCAGCGTGACGAATATTTTGTTATTCTCGAACATTTTTCATTCCGAAAGTTTTCAGCTAGTTATTTGTGGATCAACAATGTGAATCGATTAATTTTGACTTTAATTGTAGCGAGCATAGAATTGAGAACATTTGGGATCTGTAATATAAATTTGCACAAGCATAGTAGACGAAATCACAGAATGTTCGAAGTATTTTAATTTCTGGATAAATTCTCGTTATTGAGGCAATTTGTCGGGCATGTCAAATATATATTTTAGAGGAGAATATAATAATTTTTGTATTTCATCCGAATTCTCCCATGAATTACATTCAGGATACAAAAGCTTATATGTTATAAAATAGTCTGTCACAACTTGAGGGGGTAAATCTATGTGCAATTTCAAGAAAAAAGTTCATATAAACATAGGTCCGCAAAGGCTTCGTTACGGAGCTACGGGGTGTTAAAATTTCCGGAAAAATTTAGTTTTTTCTTCAAAACTCCTGCAGTTTTAGAGATATTCAGCCCAACTTTGGAATGCTAGTTATTTTTTACAGCTTTCATCATTACGTGTCCTAAATTCAGACTTGAATCTACAAGGTGTTTTTTTTTTCGAAGCCATGTCTTTTTTTGCCCTCTCAACCTTTTTATTCAGTAGGTCACTGATCAGCGTTCAATTAATTTTTGTCATCTTCGTTCAATTTAAAATCTTTTCTGACACCTGTAATTTTTTCATATCTCTAACCGTTCTCGAGCAAAAAATGGTATGAATTCGATGAATGGAATGCACTTCTGATTAAAAAAATGACTAGTAGACTTTGATTTTTTTCATTTATTTGTTTATATTGATTTTTTTATGAAATTAACGATTAGTTTCAAGACTTTTGAAGTTATTTCTGTAAGAAAAAATGACTTATTTAACTAACGCCGAATTGGCGATATCCATTATATGTACGGTCTGGCTGACAGAAACACAACAGAAGCTAGGCGATTATATCAGGTGCGCTTACCAAATCGAGTAACACCAGACAGGCGAACATTTTCAAATATACACAGAAGGTTGAGGGAAACTGGTACTCTTACTGAAAATAATCATTTAAAAAATGCAACTCAAACTACGAGAACTCCTGATATTGAGGAAGCAGTTTTGAATTGTATTGATTTGAATCCTCATGTGAATACAAGAGGAATTGAAAATCTAAAGTAACCAAACCATATGTTCTAGTTTGGAGGATTCTCCACGACTTTCTATTACACCCGTTTCATATTCAACGCGTCCAAGATCTACTTCCTCGAGATTTTCTTGCAAGACTGTATTTCTGTCGATGGTTCTTGGATAATATTCGAGAGAATACTCATTTTGATACTGAAATAATATTCACAGACGAAGCTGACTTTTCGAGAACTGCTATCACAAATTTTCACAATAATCGTTATTGGGCTGAGGAAAACCCCATTCGATTGAAGAATCTCATCATCAAGAACAATCCTCACTAAATGTCTGGGTCGGAATAATTGGAAATTATTTGATTGGGCCATTTCTTTTGCCTAACAGACTAAACAGTCCCACTTATCGGCACATTCTTGAGGAGGCGTTACCTTGATTGCCACTTTTGGTGAAAAACATAATGTCGTTCATGCATGACGGGACACAAGCACGTTTTACTGGAGAAGCTAGGTAATCCTTGAATAATACATTCAACAACCGATATATAGATCATGATGGGACAGAACCATGACCTCTTAGATACCCAGACTTAAATAGTTTAGACTTTTTCTTATGGGGATATCTCAAAAGTTTAGTTTACACCACTTTAGTGAACACTGTAGAAGAATTGAGAAATTGAATAACAACCTCTTGTTACACGATGAAAAATGCCCCAGGAATTTTTCAAAGAGTGGGTGATAATATGCGAAGAAGGACAGAACTGTATTGCAGGTGGATGACAGTTTCAGCAATTCATTTAGTTTTTTTAATTGTTCTTATTTTAAGTTTGATATTGAATAAGTATATGTTGAGTCTCAGGAGACAAGCTATCAAAATAAAAGCAAATTTTTTATTTTGCGAATAACATATAAGTCAAATAATTCAAATTCAATAATTTTTCACTCGAAAACGGTTGGAGATACGAAAAAAATTACAGGTATCAAAAAACATTCTAACTTGACTGAAAATGACGAAAATTGATTGTACGTTGATCAATGCCGTACTGAAAAAAGTTTGAAAGGGCAAATTAAGACATGGCTCCGGAAAATAAAACACCTTGTGAACTTCAGTTAAAATCTAGGACGTGTAATGATCGAAGCTGTAGAAAATAGCTTGCATTCCGAATTTGGGCTGAATATCCCAAACACTGCAGTAGTTTCGAAGAAAAAACCAATTCTTTTCGGAAATTTCAAGTTATGACATACTATTATGTAACACCCTGTATTATAATGAATATAATATTAATATTTATATAAATACTCATCCTACCTAATCAAATTTCACCTACTACATTTGGCGATTTATAAAAAGGATTCGTGAAGCATTCTGTAGATTAACTTCAGTAGTTCTGGGTATTGTTCGAAGAAACTTTACTAATCGACTTGCAGAACGGTTTAAGGAGTATGTAGACATTTAGAGCATTCATTGTAGTTTTCAATAAATTTTTCAATGAAAACTGAATTCAAAGTCCATTCATCACTAATGAATTCTTGAATTAATGAAAAATCCTTTTCAATAAGAGAACCGTTGAAAATTGGTAAAGGAAACCTGCACACCATCCGATAGGTATTGGATTTCGGATTCCACCATTTTATTCAGTGTGTTCCATTTGAACTAAGAAAAGTTATGTGATTTGAATGTTTGCAGATTTTGACAATGAAACATGAACACATTCAAGAACGGTTGGGCTTAGGCATAACAAATTCTTAGAAAATTCACATTTTTCAGTATGAGAAATACGCGAATGATACTAAATATAGAGCATTTTATTTTGAGAAAACATTAATTTGATATAGATTTCAGAAGCGGAACACCCTCTTAATTCGAAAATAGTTTTAAATGTACAACTATTTAAGATAAACCTATTTCCCCTCACACAAACAAACACGCATTAAATGGACACGGTATATCTAACAAAACGAGATTTGTATCAAATTAGCGTGTTGAAGACCGATTATCAATACTTGGTTTCATTTTTCCATCTGTTTCCAATTGAATATCGTCGAATCCTTTCATTTTGTCTAACAAATCAATCATATCGTTTTGGTTAAATTAATCAGACGATATAATGAAAATCCTTACGGGAATATAATGGAAGTGGCACTGTATTACAACGAGAATTCAATTCAGAATTGATTTATTTTATGATATCATTTTGGCAATCCTCTAGAAAACTGTTTTATAGAAAACAAGCGATACAACTATTCTATGAGTAATGCTCACAAATGATCAAATAATAGGTTAGATGTAATTTCATCAAGAATCTATTATGGGTCTGAGAAAATTTAGATTTTTCCCAATATGGGAAAAAATTATTTTCTCGATAAGAACTCTTTACAGTGTAAGATATCATAAGTTTGTTTATGACAAAAATGAACTTGAGGTATGAAAACAAAATACATTCACTTTCTATTTAGAAAATGATCAAAATGTCTATTTTACAATATTTATACTTATATACAGGATGTCCCTAAGTTCTATGATAAACTTCGAGAGGTGGTTCCTGTAGATATTCTCTTAAATTCGGAGATATTCAGCTTCAAAGATTTGATCCTCACTTGAAATCACAATTTTCAACATAAGGGACCGATTGTCTGGTGTTACCATAGAGGAAATGGAATACATATTTTGTACAGGTAACATTCGTAACTATATATATATATATATATATATATATATATATATATATATATATATATATATATATATATATATATATATATATATATATATATATATATATATATATATATATATATATATATATATATATATATATATATATATATATATATATATATATATATATATATATATATATATTTACATATTACATAACTATAGTATCACACTTCGGGTGTTGTAAAAGGCTAAATGAGAAAATTGTGAAATGAACCAAATTAGTGGTATTTTCTTGTTAGCTGTACCACTGAAAACTCATCGATAAGTAGCCGTTTTTTTCAGAAAAAACTACTAAATTTATGTGGTTTTTAAACAGTAAATTAGTTTCTGAGCTCACTATTTTTTTACCGGCAAAATCATGGGTGAGAGTAAGAGTAAGAACATTAAATTCTCTTATCCTTCGATCACAAATGAGCTGGTTTCATCGGAGCGTCTGAACAATTCCACAAATGACTTTTCAATAATGATAAGCAATAAATAAATCACATATCTGGATATTGAACGGTTAAGAAACTAGGAATAATTAATTTTTCTCGGATTAGAAGAAGAAAATTAGAAAAAAGAATCGTAAAGAATAAATCGCAGAGACCTTGTATTACTTGATTTTGAAACAAATAAAAATATTTTGAATTCGACAGGAACTGTCATTCAATGAATTAGTGAATTGAAGTTTATATTTTCCTCTTTTACGGTTCCATTTTCTTTTCGAAAAACAGAAAACATGCTTAGTTTCTCGGATATTAAATATCGAGATATGTTATTTGTTTATGGCTTCGCGAATGGAAATTCACGTGCAGCCATGCGGGAGTATGCATTGCGCTTTCCAAACAGACAGCAACCTTGCAGAGAGACATTTGTTGAAGTGTTCAGGCGCCCCAGTGAAACTGGTTCATTCAGTGGTTTGAAAATTAGAGAGGGTGGTGGAAATGGTCAGCCATGGAGATAAGCTACTGCAATACTGCAAGCTGTTCGCGAGGACCCTACAACAAGTACTCGGAGAATTGGTGCTACATTGAGATTTCATCATTCCACGGTTCATAGAGTTCTCAAGTGAAATAATTTACATCCTTACCATTTGAATAAGGTTCAAGACCTTTTGCCAGTGGATAGTGAGTTGAGGTTGCAATTTTGTAGGTGGTACAGGAATAAATTACAAGATTGGGGATCAGATAAAATTCTATGGACGGATGCGGTAACTTTTACCAAAGTTGGTACAATAAATTTGAGAAATTTCCATATATGAGATACAGAAAATCCTCATGACATTATTGTGTCACACTCTCAGCACGAGATGACAGTAAATGTGAGGTTGGGGTTGAGGAAGGATCAGCTTGTCGGGCCAGTTATACTTCCCGGTCGTGTCACTTCAAACGAATTTTCAAATCAATTAAATAACGAGATAACGAAATAATGAAAGTTCTGGAAGAAATGCTTATATCTACTCGGAATCACCTTTGGTCTAAAATGGACGGCTGCCTGGCTCATAATTCTAAAATGGTCCAGAACTGGATGGCTGAGAGATTTGGAGAGAAATATATAGGTCGATTTTTATATATGGGGTTCATTCAAAACTAATGTTTAAAGAAATTCCCGTTAATATTCGAGAAGAACTAATTGAAAGGATTCGAATCTGTTGCAACGAAATGAGTCAAAAACACATTGAACTTCAAAGAGTAGTTGATAGTTCAAGAAAAAGATGTGTTAAGTGCATTCAAGACAGAGGAAGACATTTTCAACACCTACTATAGTTTTTAAATCTCTTTCGTGAGAATATGACTCATTGATTTTTCTTAGTTCCTGTTCATGTTTCATTAAGTAATATAGGATATTTGCGTTTTCGAATTTTATGTTCTTATTATTCTTACCCATGATATTGCTGAAAAAAAATAGTTAGCTCAAAATTTGAAAACAGATTAAATGAAGTAGTTTTTAATAAACGAAAAACAGTTACTTATCGATCAGTTTTAAGTAGTACAGCTAACAAGTAATTGATAATACCACTAATTTTGTTCATTTCACAATTTTTTCATTTAGCCTTTTACAACACACGGTTTACAATTTTTTTCACCATCAGTACTTATTTAACTTATAGCAAATTCAATGCCATTTCCGATGGTGTGGTCAGATTTGATGTTACTGTAAGGGTAACAGAGATTTTCTTGTTTTTATAGAGAGAAAGCAAAAAATTCGGTAAAATTAAGAAGTGTTGAATAACTCGATAATTATCAGCTTTTCGAAAAAATGTTATGGGACATTTTGTGTTGCAAATGACTTGTACTATCTCCTACTGAAATTTGGCACCTTTTATAGTAGACACCCTGTATAAATATATATATATATATATATATATATATATATATATATATATATATATATATATATATATATATATATATATATATATATATATATGTTTTGAAACCTTAAATTTTGCGAATTGAACGAGCATTTTTTCGTGAAAGCAGATGATGCAGACAGAATCTATGTTTATGGTTTTTTGCGATGGAAACGCACGGCAAGTTGTTAATAAAATCAAGAACGTTTCTTTGTTGCTGAAGTACATGTGAGTTATAATTATTTCCATTAAAAATATCGAAAAGTAATTTTCAATTAATATTATGTTTCAGAGTTGAGAAAATTCATCAAAGAAAATAATGAAAAAATTGAACAAAATCATATTAATCATCACAAGTGTTGTTCAAAATGACCTCCACCAAATTGAATGCATAGCTCACTTATACGAAGAACAGACTGTAGAGCAATATGATAGACATTAACTTTTCTAATTATTTCAGCGGCATTGTTCGTCCTTTCTTGTAACTGTTCGAAAATTGTTTCATGGCATCCCGGTATATAGTAGTCTAGCGGGTTGGGATCTGGGAGGTAAGCCATTGGGCTTCCCCAAACAATCCACCTCCTTAGTAAAAAGTCATTCAACAATTATTCTTCCTCGATGTGAAAGGTTACATTGGATGCATTTAAACTCATTTCTGAGGTTACTTTTCACTCACTAAAATGTTTCATTTAAAAAAATATTCAAGCTTCTGAGAGTGTTAATGTTAATACTCATCGAAATCCGAAACTGATAGAAGTTCTGCAATAGTAATGAGAATTAGAATCTTCCTGAGAAACATGATGACTGACGATCGACTGAGAGCGTTGGGGATGATCTCAACAAATGAAAATTTTGAATAGAATAAAAATTGCCATGAAAGAGCGACATATTCAAGAATTAGTACTTCAAGTACTGTTTACTTTAGAAAATGCGAATATTACCCAATGAAGACTATTTTTCGGAATTGAAATTAACTCCAAGTAAATGGAATCACAATATTCTTTACAGATAGAGGGTACATTTGGTATGCGAATGTCTCGAAGACTAAAGAAGGATCAGGTAGAGGTGTTTAGAGCTGAGGAACTAGCAGAGTTTCTACCTCCCATTAGATAAACATACCCCATTTTCCCAGTCGGATTTTATTCCGATACTTGGCAACAATGAATAGATCATCCTCTGCTCTAGAAGATCTAGACGTACACAGGATTAATTCTAAAGGAGATGTGACAGTGCGCTCAGATAATGAAACAGGTGGCGGTGAATAATCGTATCCGTCTTCATTTGTTTCCGAATCACTTCGGGATCAGAGAAAATGAATCTGCAGATAGTCTGTCTTGGAACTAAGAATTCTCTGTTATGACGACCTAGGGCAACAACGGTGATCCTTGATCGTAATTGAGGTTTTTGTTCGTTGAGAAAACGATTTGGTACTGCTAGACACCTTCAAATAGAGCTTGTACAGAAAAGTGCAGTGCAAATTTGCACTAGAACTATACATCTCAGAGAATTTTGAATTTGAGACCTTGTGTCGTAGCTCGAAAACATATTGATTGGACAGAAGCTGACTAGAAAACAGTTTTGTTCAAAGATCAGTCGAAATTTTGTCATCGTCATTGCTATCGACGTTCTCTAGTATATATACAATGTCGAAAAGAGAGATATGAGCAGTACAATTTTTATATCATCAACTTTGATGAAGGTACAATGGTGTGGGGTAGAATTTGGTTGAATGCCTCCACTGATCTTGCTACCTAAATAATGGAACTCTGAATGCTCAAAGGTACGTTACAGATATTCTAGAAGAACATGTAGTATCATTTGCAGCAAGTATGAATGAAAACTTTATACATGGAAACGCTAGACCTCATCGAGGTCATATCGTTTGAAGCTATCTCATCTCTTTTTCAATGGAGTGACACGAAGTTCAAACTTTTATTCCGTCGAAAATGTCTGAGACATTCGCATAAGAAGATTATGAGGGTAGAAAATTCAGCCATCTACCGTAAATTTTGGAACAGACTGATCGAAATAAGGAACAAAAAGAATCAGAATGCTGCTATAAGCTCATTGATTTTGAGTATGATTTCACACTCGAGGTGTGTACTGGATATTCACACCCGAGGTGTGAATATCCAGTGATGAGGGATTTTTGGGGACTTTGATTCTTTCCAAAAGTTTTAAATTTTTCATAATTAGTTTTATTTCAATTTCTATGAATATTGTTTTCATCTCGATTGTCATCACGCATTCCTTAGTACTGATGAATTACTGGAAATATAATTCTTCAACCTATTTAAACTTCTCCTGATTTAATTTGAAGTCGTCATTTTGTGCGTTAATTTCACGGCCTAGCATGTTCGGTAGTAAATTCACTATTGCTCCGAATATTAACTACCATAAACCTCTCATCTGCTTTCAAACTGAAAGAGTTCATTATCCGTATGGTAAGTATTTTGCTGAATGCTGTAGCTTAGTTCATCTCTAAGAATAACTTATAAGAACCAATCTGGAGTACAGATCAATAATTTGGCATCCTATCCATTCTTGTCATACTTTTGGAGGCTGTTCAAAGAAAATTGAATTCCAGACAAGTACTTTGTCTGGAAGGAGGATGAGATTCTGTTCCTCTCTTGCCAAGATTTGGTCAAATTTCTATGGAAATTAGAAAGAGACTTCTGGCTCTGAAATTTTTGAACAGCGTCTTGCACAATAAACTAGATTACCTTCTACCGTTGGCTCCCAGTATCGAGATGGTTCTCATGAGGTTGTTGAATGTTTTTTCTTGCTATTTCTAGAACCAATATACTCCCGCTATCTCCACTATTGTTTATTTATTGTACATTTCATTTCATTTCGGCACTATTTGATGTCAACTTCGATTGGTTCGTTGTTATCAGTATAGGGTGTGTTTGAAAAATTTGCTCATTTTGAATTGAAATTAATTTTTCATTAATATTTCAGCTGGCTTGTTCAGTACTGTGGTACTATAAATTAAGACTAAAAATAAGGAATACAGAGTTCCAGAAGTACGAATCCTGACATTGCCTCAGAAAGGTTCGAGTTTTTGTGAAATTAAGACAGAATTCGTCGTTGGTTATACGAGGATTCACTGCATGATCCAGAGATTCTAGGAAACGAATGATCATACGAGGTGACCTAAACAAAGCAGGGAACTACATATTTTGGCTGCTGAAGATGGCTTCATTCGACTGCGTGTTTTTAGAAAACGCATCAACACTCTCGTTTTCAAACTGCAATGTCAATCGTGCATAAAGTTCTTGATAGTACTGAAACGTTCTGTTGAATATTAATTTCATCCACGAAGACCTGGTACAGGTCTTAAGCTCACTACAGAACACTGTGCTTATCGACTCCAGTTTTGCTCCAACGCACTCCGCGCTCCGATGAATGAACACGTTCACCAAAGGTTTCAATGGGCATGTGTGTCCAGATTCTATTTATTCAGTAACGATCGAGGCACAAAAATTTTGAGCTGTGTGAAGGAATATTTCATCTAGTTTTATATTGTAGAAATAATTCGACGGTCGATTTCTGAAGGTTTAGTTTAACTAACTTCCAAATGGACGAGTTAGCTGCATGTGTTCAATCGCAAACCTCCCACAAAGAACTCGTATGTGAATGATATTTAAAGTGAATATATAGTGTATTTTATCCCTTTAATCAGTCCAGATTTTATCTCAGGCACAATAATGCGAGAGTGCACAGCGCTGAATTGGTAATAAATTACCTGGATGAAGCCGGCATCTGTCTTATAAGATTACCTCTGAGGACTCCTATTCTGAACGAGAGTGAGCACATATGAGATTTTATAAAAAGAAACAGTGTGGCATAAATCCACCTGCAACAATCTTAAAACTCTTCAAGATCATCTGGAGGACTTCAATATACCATAATGGGAATGAATGAAAGATGTGAGGTGGATATAAGGGCCCGAGGCTAAAATATCCTGTATCATAGCACTGAATTCCATTCTCCTAAATTGTTCAGAAAATGGGTGTTTTAATCAGATCTTTTCCAGAATTCCTTTTTTCTTACTGGATTGAATGGCTTATCAGAAGTTGAACAATCTATGAAAGATGGGTTGAGATATTTTTGTGAAATTCAACAGTTATACTTGGTATTGAGATTCCCAAATTTCTGTCATTTCCGGGAGTTAACCTAAACGTTCTTATTTGAATAGAACACCCTGCATGTTTGCACAGTTGAGTTGCCCTCTGAATATTTAAACTAAATTATTATCAAATCAAATTTAACACTTTATAAGAATGAATTGTACGATTTTGAAAATATTTCATTTTTGGTGAAGAAAATGACGTGTTGCAGATGAGTATGATATCTCGGAAATTACTCAAGGCAAATAAAAGTTCGGACATTTTCGACGAGGAAAAATATCGGGGTTGAAAATGCATTAGCGAAAAAACTTTGTTATATTTATTTCACAATCAATCGGTCAAGATTGTCTGCACCTCCTGTGTTAATATTCAAATATGCTATGATTTCAGCATATGTTTCTTGTGTTATTATCAGAAATGACATCTTCGGGATTTTCATTCGAGAAAAGTATGACGGATTTGTTAGGCTGTTACCCAAGAGACAAAGGTTGACCGCCTGGTTGGCGGCAGGATTAGTGCGCAAGCATATAGGAATATGCTAGGCCCAGGTGCTCGGTTTAATACCAAGTCTGAGTCAAGAATGTTGCCCTTGAACAAAAAGTAAATTTGACAAAGAAATTACAATGAGCATGGATATATGGCCGAGAGTCCATAACCACTGAAGGCCTGATAACTTGCAATTCGTTGAGATGCCAGTTATCAATATACAGTATAGTCGAGTGGTACTGAGTCCACTATAAACTGTATATCCATGGAACAAAGGAACGAACAAAGAAACGAAACAGAGGCTAACTCATCCTGATGAATGAAAACTGATGAATATAATCGTTAGGCCCTTGATGGTAGAAATTGAGGTGGCATGTGTTCTTTATTTTTACAACGTGCTATACAAAATAACATTTCTTTCATCCATAATACCTAATAAGTAAGCTTAATCAGTCACAACTTTCATACCATTGTCCTTCTCTTTCCTAAAACCCAGGGGTGCTCAAACGGTCGAGTGATTTTGGAATAGATTTCGAGAAGAAGAAAATTTTTAGTAAGTAGGTAACTTAACTACAAAAATTTATTACGTAATAAAATAACACTCTGCTATCGGCTGAAGGCGGCTTTATCATTATCAAAGGAACGCGCGGTATTTGTTTAAGAAAAGCCGAGTTTCTTTATTCTTGCCGCTTTCATAGAAATTTTGGGCGGCGCGTTTGACGTTCGAGACTTTCGTTAACGCCGATATAAATGTTGCGCCTGCAAGAATTGGAGTCATTCTGAATTGTAACTTGAAGGCAATACTACGTCGATGCAAAGTTTATTATTAAATAGTCCAAAATGAGTACAGCAAAAAAATCTTAAACGTACAATTTAGTAACGATTAGGAGGTAGAATTCCTCTTATTTGTCGTGAGTCAGTTGCAATACCTAAGCGTGGTAATTTTGATAGGCATCATAAAACGGTTCATAAAAACTATGAAAAGAATTTTCCGCCATAGAGTGAACTAAGAAAACGAAAGGTACGTGATTTGATATCTTGTTTGGAAAAATAACAAACCATGTGCACATATCCAGCCAATGAATCAAAAGCTGCTGCGATCACCTTATTTAAAATATCTCATGAAATGGCGAAACACAAGAAATCATTCGAAGATGGATCGGTTGTGAAGGAAGCATTTATTGAAGCGGGTGAGACTTTATTTGAAGATTTTATAAATAAAACAGAAATCATGTCTGCTATTAGAGAACTTTAGTCATCTCGTCCGACTGTTACAAGACGTATTGAAGTCATGAGTCAGGACATGGCAGATAAACTAAAACATAATATCATGAAATGTACATACTTTTCTTTACAGTTCGACGAATCCACCGATATGACTGACACTGCCCAGCTGTGTATTTTTATTCGGATGGTATTCAATGACATGCTCCTCTGAAGGAGAAGAGCCGTGGCGAAGGTTTTCTTCTTGAATTTTGTACAAAACTATAAGCTACCAATATATAGATTAAAGTGCATTACAACCGATGGAGCATCAGCAATGACTTGAAACAAAAACGGTTTTCTGGCATTGTGTCGAGCTAGTTAAGAGATTTCCCTTTAGTTCTTCACGCTGACGTCAGGTGGTTGGTTTGGTTAGATTAGTCGCGCGGAAAATTCCTTGAAATGTTTCAAGAATTATTGCCCGTAATATTAGCTTTTCTAGACAGAAGAGGTGATGACGCCCAGATGTTGAAAAACGAAAAATGGCTGACTGTTTTGGCTGTTTTGGCATTTTTGACAGACATAACAATGCACTAATTAATTTGAAGCTTCAAGATAAAGGAAAAACTAATATTGAGATGATTAGCGCAGTAAAAGTATTCAAAAGTAAATTGCAACTTATGAAATATTAGCTGAAAAGAAAGGATTTGAAACATTTTCCGTCCTTGAAAACAAGGATTCCTCAGTTGAATTATGATGCGTATGAGGCTGTAGTGCGTTTTTATGATTTCAGTAAATTGGCAAATATGGCATCATTTATGAGTGATCCTTTCTCATGTAAAAACATTATGAACTGAAATAGCCAGTCAGTTTGATACGAACTCGTGTTCTGTTAAAAATGAGTTGATGCAGATTATATCAGATATACATCTCAGAGCTACAGCATTTGATACAAATTTCTGGTGTTTTATATCTGAAGATGAATATGCGGATCTAAGGCAAATCGCCCTTCAACTTACGGCAATGTTTGGGTCAACTTATTTGTGCGAGTCTGCATTTTTTGAAATGAAGATAATTAAGTCAAGATATCGCAATCGGCTAACTGACGATCATATGTCATGATGCTTGCGATTAGCAATGAGTGGTTACGTAGCATCTCATGAATAGTTTGCTGAGGACATGCAGTGTCACGCTTCAATATCCAAAGCCACTCCTTAGTTAAGTTTAACACCATATGTAACTCCTTTGTTTTGTAACAACCAATAAACTCGCAATTTTGAATAACTATGGGTTTTTTCATTGATATTATAGGGAAGAACTGAACCTAACCCAAACCTTGACAAATATAATGTATATTGTGCGGAAGGCCAATATCTATATATGCTACGGTACGCCCTAGCTAGGTAGGTAGGTAGGTAGGGTGTATCGTGTATGTACAACTCTGCATCACACATACATGCAGCCTCTTAGAGTCGATCGTAAGTAGTCGAAGAATGTTGAGGTAGATCGCCAGCAGTTCAAGTTTGAGCACCCCTGCTGTAACCGACTATTCCTACTTACACCAGAAAATATTTTACAATATGAAATTTGACTGTCTGTCATTAACCTGATGGTTTCTTCTCCCGTATACGGTTAATTTGCTCATCATGTATATTCCGCAAGGAACATGAATCCAGAATGGCACCAGTTGTTTAGCAAGTGTGTTCCAGGATTGAGTTTGGATTAGCATTCGATAGCATACCAGTCAGCGGTATCTTCAATAGGAGCTTCTTTTTTGCCTACTAGTATTCATGTTCTCAAGCCATAAGTACGAAGATTTGTGGAGAAATCGGGCAAATGTAACAATGAGGCACATATCGGCTATTGAAAGGGGTAAATTTCATAATAGAGCATGATTGACTCTTGCACTTTGTAGTGTCACTACATTTAAGAAGCGCAAAACGAGTATCTGCATTTATTTCCGTGTCACCTTCATCTATCCATATACGTTATTTCTACTTCTTTTCATATTAGCGGATCTTCGGACCCAAAAGTGTTTTCTTCAGAAAAACAAACATCACCAGCTTCGACAATTTCTTCTTCAGACAAATGAATTTTGATTTGCTGCATAATTTTCTGGATACGAGCCGAAATTGAACTTTCCTTTTTGACTTCACTGTTTGAAATAATGATTTCAACTAAACGTCAAAGCTAGAAACGGCGAATTCTAAATGAATCATTTCCTCGGAAATACAAGATACTGAGATGTACGCATTATCTGAAATTCTCAGAAATCATTTAAACACATGACTGGAGGAAACACTGAAACTATTTCTTAGAAACTGAGAAAAGAAACAAACACATTGAAGAGTTCTCTAACTTATTCATTTACAAGTAGGAAACCGTCAATTTCAGGGAATTTTGTAGCAACGGAAACGCATTTGTAATATACCGGGTGAGGTCCGAAGATATCCCAAGCCTGGTGTTTTCATAATAACCAATGAAACAACTGTAATGTACCACATATTATCAGAAGTACTTATTCAGAGCGAAATTAATTAATAATAGATTGGGCCATGATATTCCTCATCAAACCTCATAGACACGGTATCCTCCAAACTTTGAAAGGTGGATCCTGAAGAAATTCTAAGACAAATTAGTGAGAAGAGCATGGTCCGAATCTTTTCAAATTTGGATATATTCAGCATCAAAAATTTTATCCTAACGAGTCCTGAAATCACAATTTTCGACATTCGTGAGCGATTAATTTGTGCTACACTAAATTGAATGAAATACATATCTCGTACAGAAGGTGACATTCTTTACTTTAGTGAAATGATTATCAAGAATGTTGACGAGTCTTGAGATCCACACCCACAACCTGTATGGCCTTCAATTTTATATGTCTACAGGAAACCTGGGTAAAAGAAGCACACATCGAGTCTTTTCGATTCGAGAACTACTACTTAGCAGATTTTTATGGCCGATCTAATTTTAAGTGCGGGGGTGTCGGGACCTGGATAAGGCATGGAATAGAGTCTCTTCGGATCGATGTCGGTGAGTTTTGTTGTGAGAAATCTATTGAATTGAGTGCTGTACAATTAATCTCAAAATCCAGGTGTGTGATTCTATTGAACTGTTATAGTGTTGATATGAATGTGTTTCTGAAAAACTTGGAGAATGTTCTCCACTATTTGTATAAACCTGGCGTATGTGTTCATTTATGTGGTGATGTAAATATTGATTCGTACCCTATGGTACACAATGAGGTTGCTGATCCATTATTTGTTAGTCTAATGAGTGTTCCATCAACATTTAATATGATCCCAATTGTTAAATGGCCAACCAGAATACACAAGCCTCATACTATTAGAACAATTAGACAATCTTTTTACGAATGCGGGGGACTATCCATACAATCATGTAGTGCTTGATAATACTGTTTCCGATCATAGAACTATTGTAGCTCATTGTAACATATTCGATACTTCCAAGTCTAATTCATATTCCCATGAGTCCCGCATGTTCTCGACAAATAATATTGGCGTATTTGAAAGAAATCTTATTGAAGCCGATTGGTCGGAACTGTATCATTTCAATGATATAGATAGTGCATACGATTTTTTTATAAAGCGTTTCACGTCAATATTTAATGCATGTTTCCCAAAATGTAGGCATATATGTAATACACCTTCCAACAAAAGATGGGTAAATCCCTCAGAGAGACCTTTTTCTCC
The DNA here is from genome assembly GCA_013387265.2 of Cryptolaemus montrouzieri. NCBI lineage: Eukaryota > Metazoa > Arthropoda > Insecta > Coleoptera > Coccinellidae > Cryptolaemus > Cryptolaemus montrouzieri. Next base: position 44,728,132 of record JABFTP020000185.1, on the reverse strand, counting down.
TTGCCAAGTCATTCCCGGAGTTGCGGCTTCACTATCTTGAGGCGAAGAGGTCACTCATAAATTTGGTACACCAAAAAACCTCACTATCAAAATAAAATTTTTGCTTCGGATAATCCTTCTAAGGGGGCATGGAAGACTGTAGCTGAGCTTTCCGGTCGATGTGGCGGTCGGTTGAAGAATATTTCAATTGTGGTAGATGATGTGAGAACTGATGATCTCAGATTGGTTTCTGAAATGAGTTTTTCAGTAGAGCACCGCTCGATATAATTGATTTCATGAGCAACAGCAATTATAAAAAGTTAGGCATATTGGACTATAGGAAGAAATCCGGAGATAGTTTTTTTCTGTCTGCTCTGTCGGACGATGAACTTTTGAATATTATAGAGAATGAACTGAAAAATGAGTGGAGTTCTGGTCATGACGATTCCGGTCTGTTTAATAAAAAAATGGGAACATATATTGTTAAGCCTCTAGTTTATCTGATAAACTTAAGTTTTTCTTCAGGAAAATTTCCAATTGACCTCAAAATCAATAGAGTGGTTCCCATTTTCAGAAGGAATAATTCAGACTCTATTAAGAACTACAGGCCTGTGGCCGTATCTTCAGTATTTTAAAAAATGTTTGAATATGAATTTTTGTCTAGGCTCCTGCCGTTTTTATTAAGGTTCAGTATTTTGTCCAAAAATCAGCACGGCTTTTTGGCGGGGAAATCAACTGATAGCGCTTTGGGGGAGTTCTACGAGGCGCTGTTGGTGGCGGTTGAGGCGGGCGAGTGCCCTCTTGGGATCTTCCTTTATTCCAGCAGGGCGTTTAATTGCATTAATTTGCAAGTTCTCTCCGGGAAGCTTTATGACTGTGGCATACGCTGTGTTCCTCTCGATTGGTTTAACTCATTTACCAATGATCGCAGGCAGTATGTTACAGTGGATAGTTTTCATTCTAATAGCAGGAGGAGGATGTCGTCCGCTCATGCTGAGGTCAAGACAGACGTGCCGTAGGGATTGGTCGTCGGACCGATCCTGTTTATATTATACGTCAATGATTAAGCTAATGTACTACCAAATACGTACTTTACGGCATATGCGGATGACATTTCTGCTCTTGTTCCTCATAATTCTAACGAAGTTATAGAGGGACGATGCGGTGAGGTCCTATCTAACCTATTTGACTGGTTCTGCTCTCATGATTTACATTTGAGTACGAACAAATCTCAGGCTGTCCTGTTTCAGATGCTTCAGAAATGTGAATTAGGACCCATTTTTTTGACGGTTGATCATTCTGGATTAGATGTGACAGATTCCGTGAAATTCCAGGGCATCACGGTAGACCGATTTCTGTCCTGGAAGCCTCATTGCGTAGATTTATGTATGAAACTCAATAAAATTTGCTACCAGTTTCGATCCTCGCGCCATATTTTGACCATTAATCAGTTGTTGAATCTCTATCACGCCGAGGTCTGAGGTAGCTAGCAGACTGACATATGGAATAAAGTTTTGGGGCACTTCTGTTCTGTCTTTGAGCGTCTTTTTCTGTCGAAAAAAGATTATTAGAGTTATAGCCGGGGTTCCCCCTGGTCACTCAATCAGACAGCTTTTTGTGGACCTAGAAATTTTAACTGTGCCGTCGTTATTCTTTTTTTGGATGTGTGTCCATGTATATGAGAATTGTCATAATTTTTTCCGAAACTCATCAGTGCACGCCCATGACACCCGAGGCAGGGGCGACTTTCTTATCTCTCGTTATGGCCTGACCGTGACTGGAAGGTCCACTTACTTTTACGGCCCTAGGCTCTTTGACAAATTGCCTCTATCTATTAGGAATTGTACTAGTGTTCAAACCTGAGCTGAAGATATTTTTGACACAAAAATCTATTTATTGTATCAATGATTTTTTGACTTCTTGTGTTTTATTGTCTATCGTTAATTTTCAATTTTTATGTAATATACCTACTTACCCTACCTGACACATTCCTACAAATTATTGTAGTTTCAAGGAAATGAAGAATACATACATACATACTAGTGGCGGAGGTGGCGGAGGAGGTAGCCATGAGGGCCTCTTTGAGACTATGGAAGGGAGGTATGTGAACGGACAGAAATACAGTCTATAGAGACTCCACATCTCAGAACAAAATCAAAAAACTCCGAACTGAGCTTCCAACAATAAGAGATCAAATGAGAGCCACCTACTTCGACGAACACTTCAAGGTCGTCATTCCTCTTAAAGAAATTTGGACGACACCCCACGCCATACTCGCCCTCCAGTGCCCCATCTGGTTCACAGACGGGTCTAAAACCGGGATGAGTACATGCATCGGCATTTAAGGCCCGAGGGCAAACATTACGATTGCTCTAGGAGACAACGTCAACGTAACACACGCAGACATATACACTATTCTCATATCTACATATGCTCTGATAGCCAAAATGCCCTTGGATATCTGTGGGATACGAAGGTTACATCCAAACTAGTTGACGAATCCACCACAGCACTTCGACAGTTTAGTGCTACAAACAGAGTTACTCTGATTTGGTGCCCGGTCCATCAAGGCATCGAAGGAAACGAGATAGCAGACAGCCTGGCAAAAGCTGTCAGGCCGATGGGACCAGAACCAATTCTGACCACTCCATAGAACCATGTGCTCTTTTTCTTTCAAAACTGGAACACCACCGAGGCCCAGAACTATTGGGCAGGAATCTCGAGACAAAGACAGTCAAAAAGGCTCAGAAAGGGGCCGAAATCAAAGAAGAGGATACATGAACTACGGTCCCTCTATAAAAAGTCTGTTGGGATGGTAGTGGGCCTATTGGCGTGACACCAACGCAACAAACACCTACACAACATGAAACTATCGGAAACCAAACCGTGGTTGCCTAGAAAATGACGAAACAACGAAACACATACTCTTCGAATGTCCCACTCATAAGGAAACCAGACTGAACACCTTGGGCGCTGAAACACTCGGCGCCTGAATAATCCAGGAGACCACTACAACAGTTTGCAAGCTTCATCAGGAAGTTTTTGCAAAACAAATGACAACACAACCCAATACGACCATCTCAATGAGCCAAACGGTCTGAGTGCTGCCCATAAGGACGCCGTGCAGGAAGAAGAAGTAGATCAAGATGTTGAGGTACTTTTGATACATAAATGAAATTTTTTTGGATGGTTGATTATTGTTTTGAAATTTTAGATTTCTCGAATTGATAATGTATTCCTTCGTTAATGAAAAAATACAGACATGATTTATGTTTATGATATTTGAGATGGAAACTCAAGACAAGCTGCTACCGAATACCACTAAAGATTTTGTGGTGTTAAAATACATAGTAATTATGGTGATCGAAAACGTTGAAAAATAATTTCGAATTGAGAATGTGTTTCAAATTTGCGAGTTGCTCAAAATAGTCGCTTCCGACTTGAATGCATATCTCTACGAAGAAGCGACCGCAGAACAATATGATTGACATTGTAATTAGAAATTTTCTCAGAGGCATTGTTCATTCGTTTTTGAAAGTGTTCGAAATTCATTATTCCTACACTATAGACGAGTTGTTTTATATGTCCCTATACATAGAAGTCTAATGGGTTGAGATCCTGTGACTGGGGTGGCCCAGCAATTAAACCTTCCTACCAATCCACATTTGGAAATTATGCATTCAGCCAGTCAACAACTAATCTTCATTGATATAAAACGTGTTTTGTATAAAATTTGGCGGAACAGTATCAATTGAATTGTATTACGAGATCTGTAGGGAATTTCGATAAGTAAAGGCATTCAATCTGTTTTTTTGAATATGAATGGGCAAATAACTTTCTGGAAAGGCTTTGATACTGAACCTCCTGTGGAAATGTCTTCGCCTAACCGCATTTGGATTCTGCAGAGCTCATAAATAACCACTATTGGAATTATTGATAGCAACTCTTGTGAAGAATGAAATCTGGACCTTGAGCATGTTGGTTGAGAAACCAGCGGCAAAATGTGAGTCGATGCTGTTCGTCCCCTGTATTCATGCATGCACTCCTTGTCGATGATCAGGGTGCAATTTCTCTCCTTTCAAAACCAGCCACACTATCTTTCGGAGCATCTACAACTAATTTTCAATGCGCCGAATTCTTATCGAAGGATTAAGATAATCCTTCGTCTATAATTTTCTCATTTTGTAAGTTGACTTGACGAGCTCGTAGATGTTTTGGTTCAAGTATTTCCAGTTCTCTGAATCTTTTAAACACCCAAGTGAAAACTGTACAAACAGGAGAATATTTTTGGCGTAATTTTCGACGCATTTCTCTAGCAGCTTCATTACTGAAGGAGTACATTCTCAATTCGAAGAATTATAGGTTTCTAAATGTCGAATGCTACCTTCCATACAACTAGATATGTATTTTATTCGACCTATGGTAACATCACAGAATCGCCTCGCATGTTGTTATTTCAGGACACATGAGTATCAAATTTCTGAAGCTGAATATCTCCGAATATAAAAAGATTAGAATCGTGCTGTTATCACTAATTCGTCTGTTGGTCCGCACCTGTTATTAGGGGTTAAATAATTCGGCTAAATATAAATAGTTCTAATTTATTAGAATAGTGCATTTGCGAAAAACTAAATGCCTATTTCTTTCATCTCAATTTAGGAATGATGTTTGCGAGTATTCATTTTATTGTGAACTATTCTTCTTGATATCATTCCGAAACCAATCAGCCATCGCTCATATTTTCAGAAGCTTCCTCGAGAACAAATCTGATTTAAACTTTGGGACAATACCATTTTCTCTTGAGTTTTGAGTTTGTTGTGCGGTAACAACAAATTATAGGATGTATCGGTTTTATTTTTGATATTAGTATACCCTAAAGTTCAAAAAGGGACTACTTTTTTCAGAAATTCGACCTTTCAGGTTGCCAATAAGGCCTTTATATCGGAATTATTTATATTCGGAAGTCAAATACGTGAAAATTTGCATTCAACGCCTCCATTACAAAGTTAAATTATGAGCATTCGAGTTTGTGGAAATAAACAATAGCGTGTGTGTGAAATAGAGGTGAAAGCGTTAGTTTTCGACTGATCGCTTCTTGCAGACACAATCAGTTGTGTTGCGGTAGCTAGTAGAACTAGTAAGGCTTCTTGAAGTTTTCTCTTTGATATATCCATTGTCTTCATGGTTTCTTTGAGGATCTAGTACCAGCCTTTGTGTAAGGTCATATAAAGGTGCCAACAAATACGCATCTCTTGATGCGCGAATTGAGATGAGTTGAAGGCAGTCTGGCCTGGTGTTGTGTTGTGGTGGTGTGCATACTGACGAGGTAAAATGAAATTGCTCCTAATAATGATAACCGACTAGACTGGCCACTAATAGGTTGCCCTAGTTGATGATGATTATGAATATCCGTCTTTCAGAGACGGATATTCAACATTCAACGGAAGTCTTCATCTGAGTATACGCAAATTTTTAAATAAATTATTTCGATTATATAAATCTGTAATGATGTCCTGCACCTTCTCAAGTATCTTGTTGGTAGGTAATGAAGTTGAAGGAGCGATTATTGTCAATATATTCGAATGACAGTTGGGAAATTGTATGATATATCAGTTGACAGAGAATCAGTAGGAATATTGAAACTCATATCCTTAATGGAAAATTTTTGCCAACGCCCATTTCTGTTGTGAGATTATACGATGCTGTCAACGAGCACGAATAATATATCTGATAACAATCTTCTAAATACTACCTTCCATACAACTAGATATGTATTTTATCCGATCTATGGTAACATCACAGAATCGCTCTCGCATGAATCGTGCTGTTATCACTAACTAGTCTGTTGGTCCGCACCTGTTATTAAAGGTTAAATAATTCGGCTAAATTTAAATAGTTCGATAATTTCTTAGAGTAGTGCATCTGCGAACAACTGAAAGCCTATTTCTTTCATCTCAATTTAGGGATAATGTTTGCGAGTATTCATTTTATTGTGAACTATTCTTCTTGATATCATTCCGAATCCAATCAGGATTATAGGATGTATCGGTTTCATATTTGATATTGGTATTTCAAAAAGGACTACCTATTTAGCTGAGATGAGACCGTTAGTTTTCGACAGATTGCTTCTTGCAGACACAGTCAATTGTGTTGCGGTAGCTAGTAGTATTATTTAGGCTTCTTGAAGTTTTCTTTGATATACTCATTGTCATCATGGTTTCTTTGAGGATCTAGTACCAGCCTCTGTGTAAGGTCGTATAAGGGGCCAACAAATACGCATCTCTTGATGCGCTCCTACGAATTGAGATGAGTTGGAGGCAGTCTGGCCTGGTGTTGTGTTGTAGTGGTGTGCATATTGACGAGGTTAAATTAAATTAAAGACTGAAACTGCTCCTATCAATGATAACCGATCAGACTGGCCACTAATAGGTTGCCCTAGTTGATGATGATTATGAATATCCGTCCTTCAGAGACGGATATTCAACATTCAATGGAAGTCTACATCTGGGTTTACCCTCTAACAGGGGATTATTTTTAAATAGATTATTTCGATTATATGAATCTGTCATGATGTCCTGAACCTTCTAAAGTATCTTGTTGGTAGGCAATTTTGCGCAGAACGTGTGGGTACTTATAAACCTACCATAGATTCAACTTTCATTTCATACAATTGCCCAACTGTCATTCGAATATATATATATATATATATATATATATATATATATATATATATATATATATATATATATATATATATATATATATATATTCGACAATAATCGTTCCTTCAACTTCATTAACAAGAGTTTGATTCAGAAACACCACTGTCATGAAATATTGAGCACGACCAGATCAATATCAAGTAGCGACTTGGTGTATATCCCATCAAATTTCGCTATTATGGTTGTTGATACAGTAAATGTCGAAAATCTGGTTGAAATGGCTCTCGAAGAAGACACAATAGTAGGTGAAAATCAGTTTAACAAGAAAGGCAACATAAACCCAATAAACCATAAGAGAACGATATTAAGAAAAACCACCACTACCTTTGATATAATCAAGGTACATGTAGTCAATACAGCTAAATAGGTAGTTGAAACAATGTCGTCATAGTTTGAAAAAATTGATCCGAAACTCTGATTACCCATCTTCATAGCTTCGTTATGCACAAGACTTAAGTCTTTGTGACTTTTTCTTCTTTTCGAGATTCAAAAATCGCCTCTAGAAAACTCATTTTGAGACCCTGGAAATCATCTAAACGACCTATCGAAATCAAACCTGCTGTTATTCCACTATCCGAGTTCAAGCATTGTTGTGATAATTGGAAGAACCATCTCCAGCGCTATCTGGCTTCCAAGGGTACTTTTTGAAGCAGACGATACTGCATTATGTATATATATATATATATATATATATATATATATATATATATATATATATATATATATATATATATATATATATACAGTGTGTTCCAACGAAAATTTGACCCCCTTTAACTCCGAAATGAGTAACATTAGCGAAAAACACCAAGACACGTCGATTTTTTGTTTCGAGGGAGCATTTTTCGAAATAATTCGAAACTTCTCAGATCAACCCCTACCCCAGCAACCCTAACTTTGAAATTCATCATAGGGAATAAGGGTCGAGTGGCACCTTACTGAAAAGGTCTGTCAATTCTCCACCTTGATTTGTCATTTTAGAATTTTAAATTAACATACAGGGTGTCCCAACCAAGGGTGAAGTTGAATTCCTGGAAATCCCAAATACTAAATGAAATAGATTTATTTTGGCATAATGCAAGCGCAGGTTTATGCTCGGTCTAGAAAAACGACCTACACTTGTGAGTTTGGAGTTGGTGCAATCAACCCCTATTTCCAGCATCCCCAACTCAAAATCATTCGATCGATAATAGGTCAAGTGGCACCTCGTTGGAAAGGTACTGCAATTTTCTCTTCGAAATTGGTATTTTCGAAATTCAGAATCATCATACAGGGTGTCCCGAAGCAGGAACATTGAAAATCCAAATAACTTTTGAAACTGGTTCATTTCGGTATACGAGAACATGTTTGATCCGAGAATAGGACTTTCTTGTGTGGTTATAGAATTTTTGCAATCAACTCCTTCCATTCAGCATCCCCAACTTGAAAATCATACAAATAATTCAAGTGGCATATCTTCAGAAAGGTTTTTGAATTCCAGAATGATTAAAGCATTTCATTCAGTTCGGCTCTCCATACAGGATGTCGCTTTCGAAAAATTCAATATCGTCATTTGAAATTATCAACTAAAATTAATTCGAAACTGTTAAAAGTATTGGGGTACGATGTGTTGAGCATCAATTACGAAGAAATAAAGCTGATTTCTGCATTGAAAATGTTCACATTTTTTCATTTCCATCTGGCGTGCAGTCATCTGTTATTTCTCAATTTTGCAATGAAATATTATTATTATTCAGATCAGTTCCTCATTATTGTTGTTGTTCGTCAGTTGAAATAAATCTGAAAATGGTTTATTCCACTGAGGAAAGGGTCGAAATTGTATGGACGTATTTTCGAAATAACAGTTGTGCCAAAGAAACGGCAAGGATATTCGATAGGAACCATCCTGAAAGAGAAAGGGGAGTCAGTCACCAGTACGTTAAATATTTGGTTGACAAATTCCTAGCTACGGGTTCGGTAGCAAACAAAAAACATGAAGTGGCATGTCCTGTCAGAAATGAGGCAACGGAAGTGGCAGTAGTGGGTCATCTACAAATGGAGAATACTACTTCGATCAGAAAACTATCTCGTCTGACTGGTGTATCAGCTACAACTGTCCATAGAATCGTGAAACATCACAAATTTCACCTACAAGGTAAAATTAGTGCATGAAATAAACGAAGATGATCCAGATCGTCGTTTACAGTTTTGTGAAAATCTAAGTGAAAACCTAAACGCTAATCCAAATTTTCTGAATAACATCTGTTTTTCTGATGAAAGCACCTTTATGCTCAGTGGTGAAGTGAATAGACATAATTGTCGATATTGGGACACACAGAATCCACATTGGTTTAGAGAGGCCCACACGCAAAGGCCTCAGAAGTTGAACGTTTGGGCAGGAATTTTGGCAATCATCTAGTTGGGCCTTTCTTTATTGAGGGTAATCTGAATGGAAATGGCTACCTACAGTTGTTAGAGGAACACATACATCCTAGATTGACAGAAATTTTACAGAACGATCCAACTCTTTCTGAGGACGAAATGCGTTTTCAACAAGACGGTGCTCCTCCGCATTATGATGCTCGGGTGCGCCAATATTTAGACGAAAATTTCCCAGGAAGGTGGATTGGTAGAAGAGGACCTGTTGAGTGGCCAGCCAGGTCACCAGATTTAAATCCTGGATTTTTTTTTGTGGGGCCATCTAAAATCTAAAGTTTATGCCACAAGACCAGAAAACCTGGAGGAGCTGCGGATAAGGATTATCACAGAATGCCGACTTTTGACTCCTGAAGTTTTCGCTAATGTGAGAAGAGAGTTCGAAAATCGTCTGTATAACTGTATGGAGGTGAGCGGAGGTCATTTTGAACAATTGTTGTAATAATCAAGTTAGTTTTTGTTTTCAATTGAATACAAGTTCAATAAATCTCGTTTTCCTGTTTAGATGAGCATCCAATCAGTTTCTCCATCATCCCTCATCCTGATCCTCACGCCAGAAAACCTCGATTGCCAAACTGAAACCAATGCCTCAGTGATTCAGAAAATAGAAAAATCTTTCTGGAACTTTGCCACTCAACCTGTAATCACTTGTATGATTTTTGAGTTGGGGATGCTGAATGGAAGAGATTGATTGCAAAAATTCCATATTCACGCAAGAGAGTCTTATTCTCGAATCAAACATAAACATGTTCTCGTATTATACCGAAATGAACCAGTTTCAAAGAGTTATTTGGGTTTTCAGTGTTCCTGCTCCGGGACACCCTGTATGCTGATTCTGAATTTCGAAAATACCAAATTCGAAGAGAAAATTGAAATACCTTTCCAACGAGGTGCCACTTGACCTATTTTCGATCGAATGATTTTTGAGTTGGGGATGCTGAAATAGGGGTTGATTGCACCAACTCCAAATTCACAAGTGTAGGTCGTTTTTCGACCGAGCATAAACCTGCGCTTGCATTATGCCAAAATAAATCGATTTCATTTAGTATTTGGGATTTGCAGGAATTCAACTTTACCCTCGGTTGGGACACCCTGTATGTTAATTTAAAATTCTAAAATGACAAATCAGAATGGAGAATTGACAGACCTTTACAGTAAGGTGCCACTCGACCCTTATTCCCTATGATGAATTTCGAAATTAGGGTTGCTGGGGGTAGGGGTTGATCTGACAAGTTTCGAATTATTTCGCAAAATGCTCCCCTCGAAACAAAAATCGACGTGTCTTGGTGTTTTTCGCTAATGTTACTCATTTCGGAGTTATAGGGGGTCAAATTTTCGTTGGAACACACTGTATATATATATATATATATATATATATATATATATATATATATATATATATATATATTCGTCAAAGGAATGTACACAAACATGAAAGACGATCCTTACTTTCATGTAGATGTTAACGAATGTAAGAGATAGAACTTGTTCGAATATATATATGGAGATCCCACTGCCAACGACATTTGGGAATCCAGGTATAAAAATCGTGAATATAAACTCCGCCATACTGCTACCGGGATGGGGTGACACACACGCCGGAAACACTGATGGTTAACACACAAACACTATTTGTAAACGTAAATTCACAATGAAATAAAAACACGTAGTTCGTTGGTAAACAACTTCGGTTTTGGCAATATGGTCGGTGGCGAGGGTAGGAAAAGCCGGCTTTAGCCAACACGTGCTGCAGTCGGTATTCTAAGACAGTGTGAATTCGAAGAGGTAGTTGAAGAGAAAGAGAGGAAGTCTACGAAATGCACGGATATTTAAACCCTCGGTGCAGGTAGGACCAGAGTGCGTTCTGTGCCTAGCCTGGTCGAAGGGCCTACTAGGCGTGTGATTGAGGAAGCGTGGTTAACACGTAACACGCTTATACGGAGGGGCCTAGAGCGATCTATAGTGAGATACCGTAGTGGACACGGTAACACGGCCCCCCTCTGAAGATCGCGGTTAGGCGCCTCCATATTGCCATACCAGGTAATAAAACCATGTTGTATCTTTATTAAATACATGTGCATACGTGTACAACATACCATTGAAAATTGAAAAGAAAAAAATTTTTTCAGGTTATCCTACTTGAATCTAATACGACCTTGTGTGCAGTGCGTCTGTGGCCGTCTTACTATCTTACGTGCCATTTGGAATCAACGCGATTATGACAAGGGAAACCACAGAAATCCTTGTCTCACGTAAGCGAGTCGTATGGTCTAGCTACTTACATTATGAGAGCGTGGTGCAAAGCTCTATTCAAATATTTGAATCTAAGATATGTACAATAACAGTTCTGGGGAGAGCGTTGAAACGCATCTACTTCGTATCTTTATTTGTAAATCACACATAAAACTTAGATATCAAAAGTACCTGAAAAAGAGAAAAATAGTACTGAAAAAAAACAATTTACTAACCTAAGACACATAGGACACAGGATGAGATTATCATACGTTGACCAACTGCGAATGTAAGTAGGTTCTAGATTCACTAGCGCACTGGTCGTTTTACAACACTACACTCACACACTCGTCTTTGGGCGCCACTTTGTGTTGTCTTCGGTCCAAGAACCGGATGCTTCATTCACGGCCACTGCGGTGGTTGATTAATTCTGCGATAGATAAATTAGACGAATACTATCCACGTGCGTCGTTGCTATTGTTGACGTTGGTCTTACCAAGTCCGTCGGATTCACCTTGTGTGCGGAAGTAGCGGAATTCTTCACTTGGATTCTCGTATCAATATTTATCGGCCAACTCAGTCGTGATGAGTTCTTTTTCTCAACGGAGAATGCCCTAATTCACTTGTTGGGCTCCACTTGCTACCGTGATGGGGTCACACTCACGATGGAAACACTGATGGTTAACACATACACTCTTTGTAAAGTAAATTCAAAATCAATTAAAAACACGTGGTTCGTTGGTAAACAACGGCGGTTTTGGCAATATGGTCGGTGGCGTGGGTACGGAAAGCCGGCTCGTGGCAACGCGTGCTGCAGCCGGTTCTCTAAGACAGTGTGAAATCGAAGAGGTCGTTGAAGAGAAAGAGTCTCCGAAATGCACGGATATTTAAACCCTCGGTAACAATACAGACGAATTCAAGAAATTGCGTTGTCGAGAATTTGGAAACATCTCCTATCAAAAGATTCTTTCAAATATAGTAGATTTTAATTTCCAAAAGGTTCACGGATAGAGATTTTCATGAATTTTATGATAACTTGAAAATGTTGAAGTAAGTGTAGCCTAGTTCAAAATTTATATTTATTTTTCAATAATTCTTTCAGGCCTTTAAGAAAAATAATTTGATTTCAGTACTTTTCCAGTTTTCTTTGGAACTTGTTCTCTAATGACAGAAGTATTCATTTACCTGATATACATTCAAACCCGCTATGTTCCTTGATTATACTGTTCCTTAACTCTGAGATAAGTACCAATGTGAATAGAAAAATATCTTCGATTTCTTATAAACTTAGCGTTTTATGTACCATGGAAAAAAAGCCCATGTGCAGTGATATAAATTATCACCTTTATTATAACACAAGAAAACTCATTCGAGGTTACTGATATAATCAGTTTTCTGACTAGTCTAAAAGTGTTTTAAATTACATAGCGATTTTCGCAAGCGAAACGACGAAATGTAAAAATTTGGAGCCATTACGCGATAATACCTAAACAGATTAAAGGTACTCAATTCAGTGAATTGTTGTACGGAATAATGGAATCGATTTATAAAGAGAATGCTTTTGTATTTTCAGTATTATTCTCATCTAATTGCATAATATAATATTGAAATTTTCATCACGAGCGCAGTAAATTGATTTCATCTCATCTGATTCAACTATCCAATTACAACTTCATTGAAAAGAGCAAAAAATAGTTAATTGGAACAGGAAATTATATATTTATTTGGAAGTCTTAACATTTTCGAAGCCACTATATCAAATTCAGTCGCACTAAATAACCTCAGCTGACAAAATGCGTGCTCGTGGTCGATAAGCTTTCCAAACAAGTAAAGCTCACGCCAACCTACTCAGACATCAACTGTAAGCTTAATATCAATTACACTAGAACTAGCACAACTGTTTACTTGGAATTATTTTGAATGTAGTTTAAAACCGAGATACCTGCAATATGAAGCAATATTATTTCGAATAAAATCTTGCTTGAAATTTCAATAAACCTAATTTACCGCCCCCAAAATGCTCTAATTCATTAGAGAAGACATAAATTACAATTGTAATCAAAAGTCATCATACAAATATTAAAGAAAAAGAAAACCTTGCACATTCGTCCCCGAAGAAGGTATCAATAACTAAGGATCTGATACATTTCATGAAAGTAATGTTATAATTTTATCTGAATTTTTTTATTGGATCTACCTCTGCTGAGACATACATCCTAAAAAAAAAGTATTTATTCCTTGAAATTAGTTTGTATTAACCTATCATGTAATACTACTATCAGAGATTATTATAGGGTGCGCCAGAGAAATGCGGACAATTATTTTCAGTTATAACTTTCGCAATTTTAGAGCTAGATCATTCGTTCTTGCTTCAATGGAAATCCAGAGAACTAGGTTGTTAAGGAATTGTTCGAAATTTCACTTCTGGTGACATCTAATATGGCTGAGCCATTCGAAAAAGAGCAATATGTCTATATGGAACGTTTTTTTCACTAAAAAAATAGAGCGAAGAATTTTTGTTCATTCTAATGCCCAGCTGAAAATGAAATATTTTTTTCTCCTTATGGCGTTGGCACTCCTGAAGTTGTTGTGTTTTTCATGGATCAATCTAATCCCCAAGCATGAAAAAAAGGTTTCGCTGTCCAAGTTTTCGTACATTAATTCCGGTCCAAACATTAAGTTTTTGGAATCTTTAAGTATGATTTTTCCCTCTTAACTTAAGGGGTTGGTGTAGTCAGAAACATGAAAAAATGAAAATTTTTAATAATTTTTTTGGCAGTAAATTATTTTATTATCTAAAATTAAAAACAGCATCATTAAATAAGGTTTCTACTTGACTCGACATAAATTTCAGAAAAATAATTAATAATTTCAGAAATAATGGCTGTTTGTGTTGATCAAGTTTCAACCGAACATCCTTGCGGTTGCCATCTCTTATTCTTGGAGGTTCATCTAAAATCAATCAGACAAAAAATATAGTTTTGTTAATAGATAATCTAGTGCCTGATCGAAAGTTTTCTTTCTTCGATTTTTAAAATGGCGGCCTCAAGGAAAGGTTTTCCAGATTTTCGGAAAAAGACCAACAGTTAAGTGTTCATAAAAAATCGAAATTTAAAGAAAGAGGAAATTCTTCGATCAGGCATTAGTGTTTCATGTTCTAAAAAAGCTGTATAAATTTCTTTGAAATTCATCGCGCGGTTTTCGAACTACACTGGTCACCAGTTAGAAAAAACATTGTTTTGAGAAAAACGCATTTGAAGTTTCACACTCAATTTACGTGAAATAATACATACTATTCCATTCCCTACACCGAGTCATCTATTCTTGGGTCATATAATAGTACTTCAGCTGTGGTAGCAGCTTCCAAAACATCTATTAGATGTAGCATTCCAGCTTCTCGAGTATTGTAGTTAGCGCGGTTACCTGCCACGTGCAGTATCGGTTTTTTCGACATACCGATAAAAATTACGCCCACAATCGAGTCCCAGTGTATCCATTGTGATCAATAATGATTTCGTACTTTCATTGAATATACGAGTAGCTATCTATGCATCAACTTTTACAACAGTATAATTAATATTTATCGTTTTTGAGCATATTTTCCACACTAGTTGGTTGAAGCTTTCATTATTATTCTGATTGAATCCACCTACACATATTGAAAGGAAATTGTTATTACTGAGATCTTCACAAATTGGCATGATATCTTCTAAAACATCAGGAGTTAAGGGAGAATAGTCGTGAGTATGAGTAGCAAGCTCTACACTTGCTTCAGCGCTCTGATAAGGTTACCAAGTATCTTCGGCTTCTGGACACATAGTATGATTCGGATTTTTATAACTTGAGCCGTTGTGATAAGAAGTCACCATTATGGCAGATTTCATATCTTCTATAGAATCACTATGTTGACGTATTGTTTTAACCATAGTAAGGAGTAAATTTGTATCTTACTTCTTCTGTAAGCCTACCTCTACCACCAAGACATTTCTGCTTAATTTTCGGTGTACGTGATCGAGTCTCCATCCGTTTCTGAACATGCCCAATGCATTCCTTCTTATTTATAGTGGTTTTTTGTAAGAAACTAATTTTATAATTTCTAAAAAGGTTTTCGAATCACTATGGACGATGTAGTTTGCATATTCAACTCCAGATTTTGTTTCAGACTGCTGAAACATTCGGACCTTCCCGTCCAAGTTCATTTTCCCAGAAGACCCTTTGAGATTTGCACTACACTCATCTTCATGTGATTCATACCATTCCGCGAACGTATTTATTTTATCTTTCCAATACTCACATTGCTTACAATATGCACTTTCAATGTTTACATCAAGAATCCTTCCAGTGAAATAGCCAGTTATAGAAGAAGTTCCAAATGGCTATCCAGATTCCATCTCCTGATACAGTTGAATCACCATTAATTTCATTTTCAATTGTTGTCATTGCTTGTTTTTCTTCATTGATTGCTTTTCTCATCAAGGCTTCTGTGACGGTTTAACTACAATCTAACACGTATATAAAGGATTCTTTAACTCCGACGCGTAGCATAGGGCTTCAGTAAGAACTCGCCAGCGGACCCTATTTAACTCTCTTCATGTCTTTCCACCTTCTTCAATTCTTCCATATTTGATCTAATCAGGTAAGGTGGAGGAGATATTCGTTACTAATTGTCTGTGGCCAGAAAATTCTGAGTATAATTCCAAGACATTTATTTGCAAAATCCTGTAGCCGATCCGTTAGAGTTTTCGTTACCTTCCAAGTTCCGCAACCGTACAACAGTTCAGACTTCACGTTAGATTGATATAGACGCAATTTGGTTTGTGTAGAATACTGGCTGCAATTCCACAATGGTCTGAGTATGCTGAAGGTGTCTTATGTCGGCTTCGGCTTCGGCTCCCCTCCAGGTGATAGTGCTGCCAAGATAGGTGAATTCGTTGACGTCTCCTACACGAAGGGCACTGCAGCAATTGGTATTCAGCCCCATATATTTGGTCATTTGTATAACACGGCAATGAATCTAACACGTGATTCAGTAATATTTCATACGTTCTTTGTCTAAAAAGCCAGAATGTCCATCAGGCCACAAAACTTGCACAACCCTTCGATTCCTATTCCTAGTATTCTCATCACAAAATAAAGCGTCTATTTATTTCTTGAGAATGCTTACGTATCAACAGGAAGGAACATATTTATTTCCATAATTATCACATGAACTTACAATTTCGAATCCCAGCCCATGTGTATTGCTATTTGAAACTACATATCCGTCACATTTTTACACTTAACAAGAGACTTCTCCAGACTCACGCCCCATTGAAAATTACTAATAATTAATAATTTATCCTAACACAAAACTATCGACTTCTCAGTGTAACTACCGAAAGCATACTGGCAACAAACAAATAATTTTCAACGCTAATTAACACTGAAAATTTTTGATATACAGGATATCCACCGGGACCGTCCGTTAAAAACTCTTTAAGTTTCAATGACAATATCAAGCTGAAATTTTATACGCGGCCATAACTAGCGATTTCTAATTGGAGTGAAATATGGTCGAAGTGATACCATTTTCGGTTCTACCGAAAGTGGGTCATCACTTTGTTATTTCAAATGGCAATCTACCTTTTCTATTATACATCTAGAACCGACATTTGAGCAAGTCATAAAATACCCAAGTTGTTGGCACTTATCTGTCAAACCTTTTGACTGATTTAATTATTTTTGTTATAGACTCGATTTTTGAGGAACATTTAAAAAAATTGTAGCTCGTAGACCTTTTGCACTACAGACACAATTTTTGCTTGGATGGATAGAAGAAGGATCAAGGAATTTTTTAAGCAATCTACACATGTCAAATGTTTATTGAGTTGTTTTGTATGATTTTTTCAATTTGGCCTTTTTCAAACAGCAATAACTCCATTTTTTCAAATGGCACGTGCGAATTTTTATATCGCCATCAGATGAAGCGTCAAATTTCAGATGGCAATGTATCAACATGTACTATACCCATCTCTTATAGTTCCGAAATAATTTGGGAATATATTGAATTTTGATGATTTTGCAAGAACTAACAGAGGATGCCTTGAAATATTTGAATCAAGTAGCTGAATTGGCTACGCTCACCTGACAGATGCCTAAAATTAATGTACTTGTCACTTCGTTCATTCGAATTTGATATTTCAACATGAATTGTCGTTATTTCAGATTGAAAATATCCAAAAAGTACAACACATTTGGAATAAAACCACTGGTTATTCAAACAAAAATATATTTAATCATTTTTAATTCACTTTAGAATGTCAAAAAGTAGTGGGTAGAAATTGCAGGCAATTCAATAACCAATTTCCACATTTACCGTCTATGAGTAAAATAAAATTTCGAAGCATTAGAAGCAATTTTCTGCAATTCGGATGAATAAAAATTGTAGGAACTAAGCGAAAACCAATCATCGAAGATAAATACATTAATACGAATAACTGATAGCAAACATCATAGGAGAAAACTAATTCACGATCTGAGTAAATGTTCATGGGCCCCATTTTGCTTGATACACTTGACAGCTCATATACGAACATGATGAGTTGCCCTCCTAGTTTCCTCAGGATCAATATTACGAAAAGCATTATGAATGCGCTCTAGTAACTCTTCTTCACTTCTTACCATAATAAGATACACTTCACTCTTGACTTTGCCCCATAAATAAATATCAAGGGGCGTCAGGTCCAAAGAACGCGGAGGCCATAAATTTGGTCCTTGATTTCCCCACCATCTATCCTCGATCATTTCTGTTAGCTGCCGATCTACAGCTCGTGTTTTATGTGCAGATGCACCATCCATTTGGTAATAGCAATCCCTCAGAATGTTAAGGGGTAATCCATCTAAAAAATTTGCTAATGTTCCTCTCATATTTTCCAGATATATTTTCTCCATTAAGATTTTTCTCATAAATGTGATAAGCCAACAAATCATTCATTAATTTTGCAAATTTTGTTTTACTCATAGGTGCCACATTTGGAAATTGGTTATTGAATTGCCTGCAAGTTCTATCCACCACTTTCAGATATTCGCCATGAAATAAAAATATGCTAAACATATCCTCGTTTGAATAATCAGCCATTTTATTATCAACCTGGTGTTTTTCAAAAATTTTCACTTCAAATTACTAACAATTCTTGTTGATATATCAAATTCGAATGAACGAATTGACAAGTACATTAATTTTAGGCACCTGTCAGTTGAGCGTAGCCAGTTCAGCTACTTGGTTCAAATATCTCAAAGCATTCGCTGATACAATTCCATCAGAAATTTGACGCTTCATCTGATGGCGATATAAAAATTGGCACGTGCCATTTGAAAAAATTGAGTTATTGCTTTTGAAAAGGCCAAATTGAAACAATCATACAAAACAACGCAATGAGGATTTAACATGATAAACTGCTTAAAAATTTCTTGATCCTTCTTCTATCCAAACAGGCAAAAGTTGTGTCTGTAGTGCAAAAGATTTACGTGCTACAATTTTTTAAATGTTCCTCAAAAATCGAGTCTATAACAAAAATAATTAAATCTGTCAAAAGTTTTGACAGATAAGAACACTTAATACCCAACAACTTGGGTATTTTATGCCTCGCCAAATGTCGGTTCTAAAAGTATAATAAAAATGTAGATTGGCTTTTGAAATAACAAAGTGATGACCCACTTCCAGTATAACCGGAAATGGTATCACAACGAAAATATTTCACCTCAATTGGAAATCGCTAGTTATGACCGCGTATGAAATTTCAGCTCGATATTGTAATTGGAACTCAAAAAGTTTTTAACGGATGATTCCGGTGGATATCCCTTTATATAGTTGGATATTTATAAATAATAAAAACAAGTACTGTGTTTTAAAATTTTACTTAATAATTGCGATTCGTTTTTATGCAGAAAATGTAAAAAAACATTTTTCTGCATAATCATTCGTCTGGATGGTCCTTACGGTGGAAATCCCAAGTAAAAGCCTCCCAAATTCAAATGGATATTTATAAGGCTAGGTATAAGTATATATTAGATGCGACATTATTGGTCGCTGTGAGATAAGAAGAAGAGAAGAACATCAATTAACCCTGAAATCAGGCCACATTTTCCATTATAAAGGACAAGAAGATATCCTTGAAGGGGGAGTGGGTTCCATCATCCACAGAAGAAACTGAAGTAACATAATGGACATAAGAGGTATCAGTCCATGAGTAATCTATCTCATACTGAAACTGAATTCCAAATATAACATCAAGATAGTACAAGTATACTCCCTGACATCAACTTGTGAAGACGAAGATTTCGCCTCATTTTACGACGACATTGCTAAGGCACTGGATGAACAACGCACCTAGTTTCACTCTTCTGATGGGTGATTTCAATTCCAAATTAGGTAAGCAGCAAGATGAGTCAGAAGCAGCAGTAGTAAAATATGGTTACGGCGAAAGAAATGATCGAGGAAATAGACTGTTGAACTTTTTACAGCTTAATAGTCTGCATGCGATGAACACTATTTTCAATTGAAAACCACAAAGAAAATGATTGGATATGCCCCAGTGGACAGCATAAAAATGAAATCCATTTCATTATCACAGAAAAAAGGATATTATCCAGGATGTCACAGTGTTGAATTAGTTTTTAAATGGAAGTGACCATAGATTGATCAGAACGAAAGTAATCATCAATATAAAGAAAGAGCGAAAAAAACAAATATTGAAAACCAGAGGAAAATGATAGACAGAATCTCAAAATCAGACACAGTTACAGAATGAAATAGAAAGGCATCTAAATATAGAGAAATATTCACGAAACAAAGTTGTCAATACAAAAAAGCTCAATAAGTCTATCATTAATGGAATTAAAGAGGCTGAACGAAAATAGTGTGGTAGAAGACATGGTGGAAATTATGAAAGACTGAGGCAGCTGAACAAAATCATTTCCGTAGAAGTCAGAAAGGATGTTAGAGCGTACAAATCAAACATGATCACTAAGGTGATTGATGATTATAAAAGTCCAAAGGTTCTCAGACGGAAAATGGCAAATGGGAAAAAAAAAATATTTGTAATCAACGAACGCACAAGGCAAACTAGTCATAGATAGAAACGATATTCATACAACAGTGGAAAATTTTTATGAAGAATTGTTCAACTCACAGCTCACAGCTCAGAAATAATATTGAAATCCGACAAGTCGTAAATCTAGGCTCAGAAGACATCCCCGGAATAACCATTCCTGAAATACGGAATGCACTCATAGAAATTAAAAATTATAAGTCACCGGGTGAGGATGAGATAGCGATTGAAGCAGTTAAATCAGGTGGAGAGAAACTACTAGATGCATTGAAAACACTTTTTAACGAATGCCTCTACACGGGAACTACGCCAGAACAGTGGAATAATGCACTCATACACACGAAAAGTAACAAAACAAAACTAGAAATTTTCAACCAATAAGCTTATTGTCTCATATTTATACGCTGTTCACCAGAATTCTCACCAACCGACTGAACGCAAAGCTGAAGTTATACCAACTAAGAGAGCAGGCTGGATTCAGAACAGGATTCGGCACAAACGGTCCTCTCCTAGTAGTAAAAAATCTCACTGAGAAATCAGTTGAGTACAATAAACCACTAGTCTTCATATTCGTTGACTACGAGAGAACGTTTGATAGGATTAATCAACACAAGATGCTTGAGGCCCTAACGGATTGTAGAATAGACTAACAGTACACCTCAATCATAACTCCAAGGCGATACTATCTCTCCAAAATTGTTTACCACCTTTCTTGAATATGCTTTCAACCAAATAGATTGGGACGACTTTGGTATAAATACTAACGGCGAGATGCTGACTCATCTCAGGTTTGCAGACGATGTGGTTTCATTTGCAGATTGCATTGAAAAGGCTAAGAAAATTCACGAAAGCCTAAAAGAGGCTCCCCAACAAGTATAGCTAAAAATAAATGTTTCGAAAACTCAACTGATGACAAATCTTGTTCTAAGCAAAAATATGAATATTAATAGCAGTCCAATAGAAATGACATCCTATAAATATTTGGTCATGAAAAACGATTAGGTAAAGATAATCAGACATATGAACTTCATTGGAGAATGGGGTTGACATGGGCAGCCTTCGGAAACCTAAGACATATTTTCAAATCTCACCTTCCAATATGCCTGAAGAAAAAGGTTTACAACAAATGTATTCTCCCCATTCTCACTTATGGTGCAGAGACATTAACTCTGCTATCTATCTGTGAAGAAAATAAGAACTACACAGCGTAAAATGGAAAGATCGGTGCTAGTTTTATCGCATAGGGATAGAATTTCCAATATTTAAATCCGCAGAGGAACTGGAGTGATAGATTCCATTGAAAGGATCTCAACTTTGAAGTGGAATTGGGCGAGGCATAATGCCATAATGGGTGATAATAAATGGACGAAACAGCTCATAGAGTGGAAGCCTAGATACGAAGCGTTGAGAAACCGGGGCAGACCACCAACCAGATGCGCTGACGACCTGCGACGAATTCAAACTAATTGTATTCAGAGTGCGCTGGATAGACAGTTTTGGAAGCATTCATGGGAGGCCTACGTCCAGCAGTGGACAAACTTATAGGCTAATGATGATGATGATGATGAAGTATATACATCAGTTGTGAGTCAATCATGACAACAGAACCCAAAAACCGGTCACTTGCAGCTGCTGCGAGCTACCTGCTCTTGAACGTTTCGAAGCGCCCGAGAACCGTTTGCTAATTATCAAATAACTTGAAAAGTATTTGTCGGATTCACTTCAAACTTTCAGAGAGTATTTCTGAGATATTGTACTTTAAGAAAATGATACAAACGATTGTTTTTTTTTTAGCTAATTCTGACTGAACCTAGCCCCTTAAATAGGAATTTCTATTACTCCAGACCTTTATGACACAATTAAAAAAAACTCTAATTATGGGAGAATTAAATATTCGGAAACTAATTCCGATCGTTGTTCATCCGCTCAGGGACATATTCACAGAAATCTGAACTACCAACGAATCCATCTTCATTCAGCTCGTACGAGTCTTATATGGACGGAATTTGTACTTTTGATGAGTCTTGAAAATACTCGTCCGGCTTATTCCTGATATTAAGGACAATGTTGTCACAGATTATTTATATACATGGCAACTTCATCCGAAAAGTCCACACCAAATCCTCGCAAAAGATTAAATTAGAAAAAAAACAATCAGGGGAAAAAATTTGTTCTGAAATTATAAACTGTAATTCCACTTGAAAAAATATAAAAACTAGTCCAAAATTTAATTCAAAAACAAGTTGCTTGTAATTTCAGAATAGTACGCTGTAATTCAGTAAGCTTTGAAGTTAGTTCAGCTTGGAAAATTTGAATTCATAAGGTGTGAATTCTTATTTAAATTTGAATTGTGGAGGCCGTTACTTGATGTAGATCCATGATATAAATGATATAAATGCAAGGTTTAACTTTAATCTACAAAATTATTTGAAAAAAATTTTATCTTTCACTTAATATTTATAAATGAAATGTCATTTATATTATTATCCATACCAATAAAGAAATTTGGGAAAACTTTGAGTCCACTTTTAGCAGAGATTTTATGAATAATATTGAACAGAAAATTCATACACATCCACTCATTTCCAAATTTCTTTATTGGTATAGATATGTTGACGACATCTTAGTATGTTTCATTGAACTACTCGTCAATTAGACTTATTTGTTAATTTCATTAATTCCATCCATTTGAACATTAAATTCACGATAGAAATTGAACAGAACGATTCCATAAATTTTTGGACTTAAAAATCACTAAACAAAATAATAATCATGTTTTTTCGGTCTTACGTAAACCAACACATACTGATACAATTATACATAACTACTCATTACATCCAATTCAACACAAAGTTGCAGCTTTAAACAGCATGGTACATCGGTTACTCAATTTACCTTTTATCAGTAGAAGATTATAATAAAGAGTTAAACATCATCAAACAGATAGCCATTAATTATTCATATAATCCGGATATGATAGATCTAATCATTCGAAAAAACTCTATCAGAAAGCAATAAATGAAGTATATCCTATTCATAAAGATTATAAAATATTCAACAGTTTAACATTCTGCGGTTCTGCAAGTACAAATATTAAATCCTTTCTCGTCAAACAAAATCTTAATATAGCTTTCAAAACTTCTAATAACTTAGGTAAACATATTAAAACTAATAAATCTCGTGTTGAAAAATCAAGTAAATCAGGAATCTATAAACTCAATTGCGGTTCTTGTGATAAAATTTATATCGGTAGGACCTATAGGAGTTTTGGCATAAGAACATCTGAACATAAACGTAGCTTCGATAAAAATAAATCTGATTCAAATTATTCAAACCACCTAATAAAAGAAAACCATTCATTCAATAAAAACTTTGATATATTACATATAAAATCAAAAGTTCAAAATTAGATCTCCTAGAAGCATTAGAAATAAATAGATACAAACATTCGGACAAGCTTTTGAATGAACAGGTAGATTTGAATTACTCACCCCTACTTAACTTGTTTAATTAGTTTTTATTACCTTTCATACTAACTGTACAATGGCTCGGTGTGGATTTTCCTGTTATTCATCCAACTTGTTCTACGAATTGTTTGTAATACCATACTCTTTCATTCTATTTTTCATTCTTGATAAAGCTGCTGTGTCAGCGAAACGTCGTCGAATTTTTTCAAATAAAGTGTAGATTAAAGTTAAACCTTGTGTTTTTATCTCATCTTATTTAGATTATGAGATTATGATTTAGAAAATACAAAATATATTTCAGTTTTGTCTGACAAAATTCTTTTGAACTAATAGTTTTGTATTCAAAGCATGATAACATACAGTTTCTGAACTATGAACTTGATATTTCGAGATACATTCCACACTCAGTAAGTTACCATATATTCTGTGGAATTACATTTTATCTTCAAGAGAATAAAATTCACTGATTTGAATTATATTATTTCACTTTAAGCTTCAAAAATTTCTGTTTTTGATCTTAATTTCATCTTATGATTTTGGATTCACAAATTTATAATCAATATTCACGCTAACCCAATTGTAATAATTAATTTTGCTAGTTTCAGTTACATTTCACCTATACTAAGTTAAAATTGTGAATATTTCTTTCTCAGATATTATGCTAAAGAGCAAAATGTTACAGACTAATGGAAAGTATGGAGAGATGTCCATTTAATTTGAACATTTCCATCGGAATTGAATCAATGGTGCCACTTCACATTTCTGATCCACTTTTATTGAAAAAGTTGAGAATGAAACGGAAACAATTTTCAATTCCCAAGGGTAAAATTTTTTATTGCTACTGCCATGATATAGATAGCATACACTTCATATTCGCAATATCGATACAAATTACTACCCCAATGAAATTTCAAAGCAGGGGCGTATTGCATTATTTTCTTTGCGCAAACGATCCCTATGAACGAATGTATACATTTCTTTTTGTCGGACAACTGAAGAGAAAAACCATGCAAAATCCTTTCTGGTGATATTGAGAATTATTTATATTATTGAGTAACAATCAGATATAAACTCAAGAGTTGCTTTTTCTATCTTGAAAATAAACTATAGAATGTATTCTTGTATTCATGACATCATAGAGTTGAGAAATTAATACATATTTTTTGTTGAATCTGAGTTTTTCTGTTTGAGTTTTGTTTTCACTCTTTATTTTGTTTAGCGGATCAGAATCGGTGTGTTAGGTTTACTTAAGGAAAAAATTAGATTAGTACACTGCAGACAGTCATATGACTTAGCAGTTTTCTGTTTATTTTCTGAGTTTATTGTCAGCAACCTGGTTTTCACAACTCATGTACACACAAATCTGTATAGGAAGATAAACAGTATTATTATTATTATTATTATTTATTATTATGGACTTATGCACTATCTCAGCTGTTCGCTGGATATAATTTACATTTCCCAGATTAAGCAATCAAAGGAAATAGGCTCGATTACAATATACTTGACATAAATTTCCTAACTATCCTACATATATTAAGAATTACAGCTTTTGGAATTTCTATATAGGTATTCTTATTCAATTCTTATTTCTTAAGGCTATCATGCAAAGTTTTGGGTATCAACCCAGTCGAGGATACGATGACAGGAACAATATCTATTTTATCGAGGTGCTTGATCTCAATAGCAAGGTCTGTGTGTATTTTGACTTTTTCTTCTGGAACTTGTTCAGAACGTTGTTATTATTCGGTCTGGCGACAACCACCAGCATTGTTGTTCTGGCTCTCTTATCATACACCACTATGTGCGGCCTATTATTCGTCACAATTTTGTCAATAATAACAGGCCTATCGTAGTATAATCTGATAGATTATTATTATTATTATTAATCAATAAATACTGTATGTATATTCTTCTTATGACCATGCATTTAATTTAGAACATTAGAATGATTATGAGTAAAATAATTTCTTTTAAAACTGAATGTATACATGATTTTCCAGAATCTTATGTCCAGAAGAGTTTGGTTTAGGAAGTACAGGAAGATAAGTTTCTGATTTTCAAAAATTTTTCCTGATTACTTATGCAGTTTTCGAGAGATCTATTATCAATTTGCAAAAATGATTTCTTTTCAGTTAATATCGGTCTAATAGTTGTCATATACAAGATAATAAGCTATGCTCCTTTCGATAACAACAATATCATAGTGTGGTGAGCCGCTGGTATTTCAAGAATGCATGTTTATCTGTATCAGTTCGACTGAAGGTCGAATTTCTCAATCTGAGACTGGAGATGATTGCTCTTCCCAATTTCCACAAAAATTGTTAATAATAAATGTTATTTAGATTTCGAATATAAACACAACCAAATTTATATGGAATCACTCGGTATTTCACATTATACATTGTTTTCAACCATGGATTTTTGACTAGTTGTGAAGAATGAAGTATTCTATTGTGAAAAAACTGGATAGTATAATAAGAAATGTTGAATTATCACCACATGTTCGGGATATTGTACTCAGTCCTCACTGAGATTTGAAACTGTGAATTTCAAAATTAAAAGAAGCCTATAATCATAATTGAAAATGCCTTACGTTGGATTGGCCGATGTGCGTAAGGGTTGACTAATTGCTCTCATTGAAGAAGGGGTGATACAGAGTTATATAGCGGCCACAAAGGAGGTATCACAGGGGGTGATTTCAAAAACCTACGTCCGATACGTGGAGCTACAATCTCTGCAAAATAGGCCTAGAAGAAATCAAAAGAAGATCACTTCTGAAGAACAATACCGCTTTTTGTGCCGAATTGCAAGAAGAGACCCTATAGCGTCGCACCTCATACTCCAAAAGCAATTTCTGGAAGCAAAGGCATCAGTGTATCAGTAGAAACGATTCGTCAAATACTTCGTTCAAGGGGTTCATACAGCAAAAGGCCCTAAAGAGTTCAAGAGCTAACCAGACAACAAAAAATTAACAGACCAAAAATGGAATATTGAGAATTGGCGCTAGGATAATCCAAGAACCCCACAATAGCTCATCTAAGCCGCCACAGAAGAGTGGCAAAATATCACCGCACAGGGGGGTCGATAACCTAATCCAAATCATGCCTAGACAGATTTAGGCCTATATCAGGGCAAGAGGAACTACTGAGGTAGGGAAAAAAACATCTACTCCGTGAGAAAACAATTTTCAATTTTTTTACCACATGCGGAACGAGTCTCTTATTTTCTTTTATTCATATTTGATTTATTTCTTTTTTCAATTGAAATATCTCGAAAAGGGTCAATTCTAACAATTCTTTGAAATCGATTGTGATTCCATATAAATTTGGTTCTGTGTACAGGGAGTTTATATTATTTGGTTGGACTTCAATTATTTGAGGTTCTAACACTTCAAAAAGTTCAAGTGGATCTCACTAAAATCTTCATGTTTATGTGTTTATGAAGAGCGTTCTTGTCACGTGGAAAGTCATTTATATATCATAATATTCCATATGAAATTTCTGCAGACTGTGCATGTTTCGAAAAAACTCTTTCTTTCATTGCTACGTTGTTGTACCTGATATTCAGTTGAACGAAGATTTTTTTACTTAATGCCAGTTCCTTTTTAATTTATGAATGAGTTGATGCTTAGTTTTGTCAATGATAGACCTACAAGGTGCCCCAGCTATGCGAAATACTGCAAATAGAAAACAAACATCCCAACATCTTCGTCCTTTATTTTCGATGGAAACTCATTGTTGAAAACAGATTGCCTCTATTTGCAAGTTATTCTGGATTCCCCGATTTTTGAGGACTTCTGCAAATGCCAATATCTCGGTTGCTATCAAACTGAGAAAAAATATTTTTCACATTATGGAGGTACTCTCGGGTGCATCGTCTTATACAAAATAATTTCTTGTTGAATGGTTTTCGAGTTATAATAAAAACTTTTCATATTCAAATACTAAAGTTATTTATTACTAATGAGTAAGAAAATATCCGAAATAATTAGAAATAGAAACACGAATGAAAATTATCTGAAATATTCAGAACCATTTTCATTATTAAAACTGAAAGAACTGCAGCGTCCCGAGAAAATTTCTGCATTTATTTTGAATTTGAACATTGGCTACTGAAAAAAGAAGCTTTGATTCAACCCCGACAAAGTATGGGTTTGTGTATATAAAAAGTCACTGATATAGCCTCAGAAAAGAAGTCTAATGGGTTTGAAACCGATGATCGCGATGGCCATCCTGGTGCTTTCTTTCTATCGAGTTATTACAGAAGGACATGTATAGTTTTCATTCCGAGATATTTATTGGCCACCTTCACTTTATCACTCATATTATAGGGAAATCTCGTAGAATCAGGATTTGAAATTGACTTTTTCCCATACCATGCGCAAAATTTCAGCGGTAGCTTACAATCCCTCGGCTATAGAAACTGAGATTTTTTCAACTGATGATGTTGAAACTAATTCTTTTGAGAATTAGGAAAATTTTGTATCGCACTCCATCCAGTTGTCTTCATGAAATTGCAGGAACTACTCCCGAAACTTCTGTTGTAACTCCTTCATTATCTTCTTCAATGTAACGTTTTCTCTGAGTGTTTTGAAAAACCAGTGTTTATGGGATTCTGCTTCACTCTTTAATTTAAGGTATGTGAGGTTGCCCCTTGTATGAAAAACAAACTGAATACTTTTCTGAAAAAGCATCGAAATGTTTTCAGGTATTTATTTGAGAATCAACAAAAAGAATTGAATAACGGATTACGTCTGACATATATTTTGGTGAGCATAGGATTGAAAAAATTTCGATTGTTTTGAGAATATTCGCTTCAGCATACTAGATGAGACCAAAGAAAATTATAATTCTTCGAAAAATTCACAATTGTCATATTTATTGAGAAAAATTAAAAATATTCTTCTTATTTTAACCCAATTCACCTATGGTTTATAGTACAACAATACAAAACAATATTATAATTCAAAAACCAATCACCTAAAATTAGTTTGAATACCTCCCTGCATTCTATTTAAAGAAGTCCCCACAGAATATCAACATCATATTCACCTAAGTTTGATACTAATCGAGATATTGGTGTATTCCTAATTCTTGGAAAAAGGAGATTGCCGGAAAAACTCCAGAACAAAAGAATATAGCTGGAACTGTTTTCACCAATCAATTTTTCTTGATAATCGAAGACGGAGATGAGGTGTCTTTCTATTTGCAGTATTTCACATAGTTGCCGTTCTAAAGATCGAGAATGGAACACCCTGTACACGTTTCCAGAATTATTTCGTATTAATTTATCAGCTCAGGAATAAAGTACTGCATCTGAAGCGAGAGCTCCGTGTCTTGCCAGTTTCGATAATACCAATATTTCTCGTAAAAAAAATTTGGTTCGTTACGTGCATTTGGTGAATTTCAACAGATCAAGGCAAATTCTGAAACAAGATTAATATGTCAGGATAACTACAAACGAAGAAATAATTTTGGTTGAAGTCAACTGTAATCCAAGAATCCAAAATTCTTTTCACTGGTAGACATGTCACATTCGAAATTTTGGAATGTTTAGCATGAGAAGTTGCTGGACCCATATCATATCTTGAGGAACTAAACCGTCAATGCCGAAATTCTGCCAGAGAGCTTCGGACTTTTTCAATGGTTGCTAGAAAATGTGAAAAAATGCTGAATTATTAGAGTTCATAGTTGGTTCATACGTTACGCAGGGGAGTACATAAATTACGCGTAGCCTAGACAAATTTTGGTATGATGGCAAATTCTTAAAGTCAGTTACCTAACAGATTAACTTCATAAGAAAACTTTCTTGCAAATTTTTCTACATAATGTGCCTAGCGCAAATAGGGAAAAATGTGGTTCCTGCATGACTGTGCCTCTTTTGCCCCCTTTCACTTTGGACTGATGATAGGAAATCATTTAGATGAGGTGTCGTCGTAGATCCTTGAATTTTGGTGAGGGTCGAATTTCTATCCTTTTTCCTCTTCGTTTCGCTTGTTTCACATCTCCTTGGTTTGTCCTGGGGTTCTACTGGTTGGTTATCCTCCTTCTTTTATGTTGTGGAGCATCTATGCTGGCCTGTTGTTTTCTCTTCCATTATACTAGGGATGTCCTCTTTCCCATATGAGGTGTATCTCAATAAATATATTCATAGGCGCGTTCTTGGGTTACCGTCTCCAGATTCAACCGATCTTAATTCAGTAGAATACTTCTAGAAGTAGTTGGAAAGCCTTGTGTACTCACAACTTGCCAAATAAAACTGAATATCTCTCCATTTATTCTGAAAACTGCCGGTTCAACAAACATATAAGAATACTCACGCTAAGTGTTAGTTGTTAGAATTTAGTTTACCATAATGTTATCTACTCTGGCCCTTTCACATCCCCGCCATTATTGAATCCACTACCCCTTACAACTTGAACTTCTAAGAAAACTAGATATAAATCGAAAAAAACAACACCTCCAATACAGTAGATGTACCGAAGAGTTGGTAATTACCTATTGAATCTTATGAATGATATTGAATGATATCCTTCATCATTCACAATTTTATTAAAACTAGAGTAAACATTTTACACTAAGGTTTGAGGTCTGAAGGAGTACTGGATGATTTTATTCTATTGAAGCTGCAAACGCTGAAGAGTGAGTCCACTAATATTTCAATTATATTAACTTTTGGTGGTGATTAACCATTTTGAAAACCAATTTTTTTGCAATGACTATATTTCGTATAAATCCTTCTCACTGAAGTTATGTGATGTCACATTTGGTGAGTGAATCTTTATACACCATCCGTTTGAGTAAGTATTAGCGTTTTTTCTTCACGTTTTCCATAATAAGAATAACAACAATACTATACAAGGTTGAAGTGGAAATCACAATTCAGATTTATTTGACCTGTGTCAAAGTAATCTCAATTCGTATAGAAAAGCAGGAGAGGCAAGTTCACATATATCACAACTTATAAAGATAATGACCAATGTTTTGAATCAAAATGCTATCAGGATGAACATGATTCAACAGAATGACCAAAATAATAATCGATGAAAATTTCCATGTCATAATAGACTTAAGTAAGACTATGAATACGTTTAATGGTGAGGAAAGTATTTTGGGGGCAACAAGATTTTCGTTTACAGCCAGAGGAGATGAGATAACAAACTGAGTACAATTTGAGGATGCTTTCCGCAAAACTTTTCTGATGATTACAACAACAGCACAATTGCAGAAACTCCTACAAAGCAGAGATCGAGGGCGAAGAAAACATCAATTTATATATATAAATGCGATCTCCTACGACCCTAGTCATTTTTCGCTTTCCAAGCGCCAATTCCTTCTGTCAGCACAATCTTCCTCTTCAAGGCGTCTTGCCTTCATGGCATTTTCAACATCTTTCTTCCAATTTAATGGCGACCTGCCACGTTTACGGCATTCTGGTGGCATCCATTTGAAGAATTTCTTAGGCAATCTGTATTTTTCTAAACGTTGTAGGTGTCCGTACCAAGATAGTATTTTGTTTTCTATGTTGTCTATTATATGTCCATCTACCTCCATAATCTGTCATATTATTTCGTTCCTTACATGCTCTAATTCCGAGATTCCACAGCTTCTTTTCCAGAAGTCCATTTCAAGGGCCAGTAGCCGCTGAATATTTCTTTTCAATCGCATCGAATATCTCCACTCCGTAGGAGTGCTTTGTATATATTTGATTTAGTCTTGCCGTAGGTGTTAGGTTCCAAAGTATGGAGTCAAGTTGACGAAAAGCATTTCTTGCCTGTCCTATTTTGTTGGAAATATCTAAATCACTTCTCCCATTTCTACTGAATGTAACTACTAAATATTTGAAAGATTCAACATTTCTCAGTTTATATTTTCCGATGTCCAAGTCAATTCCATCTTCATCTCCCACAAACACTCAGTCTTATTTATACTTATTGTCAGATCCCATTTATTGTACTCCCTTCCCAACTTACGAAACATATAGGCTGCATCATCTTGATCTCCTGCTACTATCACTTAGTGTCGGCAAATAGGAGTGCGTAAAGTGTGCTGTCGCCTGTCGGGATGCCCATCAGATGACATTTCCTATTCCATGAGGAGAAGACTTCTTGAAGAAAGATCTTGAACAGTGTTGGCGACAGGGAGCAACCTTGTCTTAAGACCTTTGTCACTATAAACTCTCGATAGAGCTCACGCTCCATCTTCACCATGCTTGTGCATCCACAATAAAGTTTTTTGACTGCGTTGACATAAGTTTGACCGACACCACTTTTCAACATGTAATACAACATCTTACTTGGCGGGATAGTGTCATAGGCCTTCTGCAAGTTAATAAAGACAAGATACACTGCACTACCTCGAACAAATCTCTTCTCAATCAAATCTTTTGGGACCAAGATTCCATCGATACACGAACGGAGGCGCGAAATCCGTTCTGTTCCTCTGATTCCGAGATCTGACTTTGTATCTTTGTTTTCAGCACCTTTCCGTGAAGTCTTGCGACTGTGCATATAACGCTGATACCTCTGTAGTTTCTGCTCTCGTTTTTGAAAATCGAGGATATTAAAGCTTTTTTCTAGTCGGTTAGTGGCTCACTCCCTCTTGAACATTCAATGAATAGTTGTGTTAAAACATCTAGCATTCTGCTAGGAGCAGATTTCTATAATTCTACATGTATATTCCATATTACAGGCGCTTTTCCATTTTTATGTTAGACAAGACAACTCTTACATTTTCAGCTGATATTTCAGGTTGTTCCACCAGTGTCATATGTGTCTTCCTGTGTTTTGTCGTTACTGCTCATGAATTCTTCTCTATCTTTTATGAGAAGATTTTCAAAATGGTCAATCTACTCCTTCATTCTTATCAAGTTAAAATCTGATCTGTCCTTTTTCTGTGTCCTCTTCCTTTCAACGTTTTCCAAGCCATATTAGCTCTGGTATTACCTGAACATAGGTTTATTTGTTCAGTGGTTTTTTTCTCAGAACAAGTTCTTACATGTTCTAATGTCTTCTTGAACTCTATGCCTAGCGTTTCTATGGATATTTCTATCTTCCACTGTTTTAGTAGAGAGCCATTTGCTATAAGCTTCCTTCTTTTTCATAACAGCTTTTTCTAGATAATCATTCCACCAAAGGGGGGTTGCTTTACTACCCTTTTCTTTTAGTCAGGTTTGTCACCTAGTACTTCGTGAGCAACTTCATGAATTATTATTTTTAGCTCTTCGTACATATCATATGAAGCTTGGTGTTGTAAGTTCCCCAATCTATCTGCTATGTTCAAATTGTATGAGAATTTGATAGAGTCGTTTTCAAGCTTCACAAGATTGTACTGATCATGAGTATATGTTTTTGAGATATTTTGTTCTATTGAAGGCTCTTTCAAGGATTTTCTATATGGGAAAAAAACTTTCGAAAGTAAAAGATAATGTTCAGTACCACATTTTGGTCGCGGAAATCAGTAACGTTGAGAGCGGAATCCTGTTTCACAACGATATAATGGATTATACTTTTCATATTTCAAGTTGGGTATGTCCAGGTGAATCTGTTTCGTTTGCTACAAATATTTTGTACCCAGCACCACGTGATCTGATATCTTCTATGACGTGAGAGTAGGATTCGTTGGCAGAGCTGAATTCTATTTTTAGAATCCTCGAATTTTTCGTCGAGCATCAATAGAAGTTTCTCAGAGTTTTCTACTATGCAATCACCAGCAGATTGCACAGCATCTGAGACCTTATAGCAACATTTCGGTACCAAACATCAATTTATATTATCATAAAAAAGTAATGACGAAGATGAACCAGTGGGCGATATACAGTATCACGAAAGAGTTACAACGTTTGTACTAGGAAATTTCAAGAGTACAAAATTAAAAAGAAAAAATACAACAAATAAATGGAGATCAAATGAACTAAAAAAATCAAATCAGTTACTGGTTGAAAATGCATCAGGGGAAACAAAGTATTTCAATTGCTCCGAGTCTGGCCTCTTTGCTAATAAATATATGAAACTAAAAAGAAAAATAAGATATTTAAAATGCAAAATCCAGAAAGATGTGAACAGGTAAAGTAACAGTTCTGAATTCTTCAAATCTATCAACGAATTACATTGAAAATATTAGAGTTGGAAACAATGAGTATACCGATGATTGAAGTTCAGACTATTCAATGAAAACAACTCCAGCTATGAAATAAGGTTTTGAAAAGAACTTAGTGATTGTGAGCAACTTGTTGATGTGATAATAAGAAGGAATTATACTCGACTGAATCATACGCTGTATTATGAAATAGACGATAAATTAAACTCGAGCTACCGTGATGAGCTACAATTAACTGCATGAAAAATGACAATAATAACTCATACACAAAGTAAAGTTGAAGGAAATGATATATTAGAAAAAAAATGATTGATTTTATCAGTACCATATTCGCTACAAAAAATACGAGGTAGCATTTATAAACTTTAGTATAAATACTATGATGAGCAAATAATGTATTAGCATAGAAAATTTTGGACATTAATTGGTTTAACGTTAGATATAAAAGATTGTATGATGAAATTGAAATGAAAGAAATTCATTCAAGTTGGAGAAGAGAAGTTATGTGATATTTTGAATCAATATCGAGAATGTATTGCCTAGGATATCTATGAGTTGAATAAGACTGATGAAATAAGATGGACATGGTCGAAAAACTTGGAAGAAGACCAATAACATGTAGGCCATATAGAACTATGCAAAATGAACGAGAAGAAATCAAGAAAAAAATAAGTAGTGACCAAATGGAACTAGGAAACGAATATGTATTAGGGGGCACGAAAGTGCCCCGCCAAGTCGAAGCGAGCCGTACCTCTCTTTACTGGAACCATTTCACCCGATTTTCAGGACTCTATTTGAGAACATTTAGATTAGACCAGAACGCAGAAATTTTCGTCATCCAGTGAGCTACAATCACATACTTAAAATATAAAATTTCATTGATTTCCGAAGTTAAGCGAAAGCAAAGTGTCGCATTTATGACACTCACCCACTCACTCACTCACTCATAATCATCAGAATAGAACTAGTGCTTCCCATAAACTCAGGGAGCTGAAATTTGATATAAAGTTAGGGATTTATGGCAACATGAAGGGAAAACTATAAAAACTAGGATAATCGAAGATCTGGAGCACCTGGTAAAAGCAATTATTGAAATTTTTGTAAATCCTCCTTTTCAAAAGAATATATATATATATATATATATATATATATATATATATATATATATATATATATATATATATATATATAAAGAGGTTTATCAACTGAATTCAAACTAAGTCACTTAATTTATTTAGATGATACTAAATTATATGCCGGAACTAGATCTCATTTGAAAAGTCTACTTGAGATTACTTTCAACAACTATTCCAATGATATTCATATGAAATTTGGGCTTCCAAAATGTAAAAATCTTTCTATTAGAAGGGAAAAATCACCTCCGATTATATAAAGATTTCCAATATCAAAATCGAGCCAATGCATCAAGGAGATACATATAAATATCTTGGATTTGGTCAAGAGAAGACAATTAACCATAGCAGTAATAAAGAAAATATTAGAAGTTCATATAACAAAAGACTTAGAATTATCATCACGAGTCATGTAACTAGTAAAAACCTTTTTTAGAGCTATCACCTCATATGCAGCTGCTATTCTTACATCTCCTTTTGGAATTATTAAATGATCTAATAGATGGTTAGTTTATGGAGAATTGTTTGCTGAAACAGAAGGATTTGCAATTTTTTTTTCACGAGGAAACATATCATCAAGCAAAATAAAGATGATACTTGCCGTAGATGTTTTTGTTCTTCAGAAACAGTTTTTCATGTATTATCATCTTGCTTAGTCCTTGCTCCAACAGATTATTTAGAAAGACATAATGCCGTCGCTAATATTATTATATTTTGATCTAAGAATTGAACATGACCTAATTCCCAAAAGAAAAAAAGTTTCAAATATGAACCTGAGATTATTTGTGGAAATGAGAAATATAAACTTTATTTTGATAAAACAATTCTATGCAACAGAACTGTAAAACACAATAGGCCAGATATCATTCCTAGTGATAAACAGAATCGAATAACATATATAATTGATATTGGTATACCCGACACACATAATATACAAAATAAATACAATGAAAAAATTTCCAAATATATGATGCTTGGCGGCGAGATAAAAAAAGTAGAAAATGAAAAAACTTTTCATTCTACCGATTATTATTTCTACAACAGGTGTTATTCCTAGAAATCTTCACAAAAATATTGAGATTTTGGGTCTGAAGAAAAATTTGTTCGAACAGTTACAGAAAATAAGAGTCGTCAAATCTTGTAATATTCTTCGTAGGTTTCTTTCCGAAAAAAAATACTGAGGTAGAGTCATAGGTTTTCTCTTTAGTTTATACTGCCCAGAATCTCATTTCATATTTTATCTATTTGTATATATAAATGTAATATAATTAGCTAACAATTTTGTCATATTTATATTCAGAGCAATATTCTATTCGATCGTTCATCACTTCACACGAAGAAAACTATGAATGAGTAACATTCAGTCTTACTTGACTAAGGTCCGTACACTGGATTTGTCCAGGGAGAAAGCCTCTGACACTACTCGTTGGTACATTGTTGTCATTTTCTATAGTTTGTATATAATCTGGTAGATTGATATATTCTCATAACATTTAACGTTATCCTAATATATAATTTTTCCAGGATATGTTTTAATTATAATTATTACTTGAGAATGGTATTAATTTCTGGGTGGAGGATTTATATTTTTCATGAAATCAGTTTGATTGGGTAACTCGTCGAGGTTAAACCCTTTATATATATATATATATATATATATATATATATATATATATATATATATATATATATATATATATATATATACCTGGTGACCATGATTAGAACACACAAGAGGCCAACCACACTATTAGAGATCGATATACCGCCCGCCTTCACAAAAATATTCAACTTGGGGGGCCGCTTCATTGGATGTCTGAAACGGAAAGTCTGAAATATCTGATGAAGTACTGTCAGCTGGTCTCAGCTAAAAAAAACTGTCATTGCAAAAATCAACATAGTGGGACACATCTTCCAATTTAATTTAGCCTATAACGTCCTAAGCAGTCACTGCTGGGTGAATGCTTTCCCTTCTGATTTTAATACGCATATGAATAAAATTGAAGGAAAACTCTGAATAAGACTAGACTGGCTCTTATACTTATACGTACAAGTTTACAAAGAGAAATAGCGAATGGACAATACGAAATTGCTAATGTACATAAATCAGAACAGGAAAAATTGCTGAAATAATTCTGTAATAAACTAGCAGTCTCGATGGATCTGCTTGTTTATCTCTAAAAAGTAATGAAATCTAGACAAAGTCGTGCCAACTCTAAGGTTCCTTACTGCGATTTCTTTATCGTTATAGTTAATTTTGTATGACTCAGCCGTTGAAAGGTACTCAAGGCTACAAAATCAGGTGCTCCATGACACCATTGCACCAATCGGTCTCCCAGAACCGTTACCTACTGACGATAGAAAATGTCCACTTGTAAAACATTGATTGTATAACCAGTCAATTTTAGGCTTGATAAAACTGCGTATTTCAATAATACTTATGTATGGGCAAGCCTGAAACAAACAGTATAAAAAACATTTCCAGTACGGACTATCAATGACTAGAAGTCCGTCTGTGTGTCTATTTTATGATAGATCGGTGGCCGATTTTACGTTTCAAAAAGAAGAGAGCAGAAATCAGCATTTTCAATGCTGAATGCATGTGTTGCACAATCAACAACAGCGTAAAATAAAACACTTGTGTCTATTTACCAATACTAGTATGGGCTATTATCTCTCTCAACAAACATAAGTAGTTATAACAGATATAACATACGTGTAAACAAAATTGACTTGTACCCACTCTCTAACGTATGAAGAATGTTCAAAATCCAATTCATACAACATTAACAATAATAATAAAGAAATGCCACTAAGGAATCTTAGACTTGGCAAGACTTTATCTAGATTTCATTACTATTTAGCGATAAACAAGCAGCTCCATCGAGACTTGGCTAGTTTTTTACAGAATGTTTTTGGTGAGATAGTTCCATTGATAATGAACCTCCCCTTCGCCCTGTTTCTTGCATTAGTACAAACAGATTTAAGCTTGATTTTTTTCGTTTGTGGATTATCTACAAATTATGAAACTTTTCGAAATCAGAAAAGGGCCAATATCTTGGTTGGTTTTGAAGTTACGTATAAATGATTCTTAACATTCTAGAAGCACCTTTTTTTCGTATGCTCGAACTACGTGTGGAAATCACTTTTTTGTTCAACTGTCCTAGAGTTAAAATGCAAAGTTGCGAATTTTTTAATATGA
Source organism: Cryptolaemus montrouzieri (assembly GCA_013387265.2). Classification (NCBI taxonomy): domain Eukaryota; kingdom Metazoa; phylum Arthropoda; class Insecta; order Coleoptera; family Coccinellidae; genus Cryptolaemus; species Cryptolaemus montrouzieri. The sequence goes on along the minus strand of JABFTP020000185.1, from coordinate 44,689,793 downwards.
ACATTGATAGCTTCAATTTTGTTAAATAAAATAAGTCAGACTACATCGGCAGTGATGGAATATCCAATCGTCAAAAAAAACATTGGTAATCGCAATGTATATCCATATTGCCATATTAATATTTAACGCCAAGGCCGATGCGGGTTCAAAATTATCGGTCGCTTCGTTATTACAAACTACAAGTAAACGATGATTTTTAGTATAATATATTATTAAATGCTGGACGTGTTTCTATATGCATATACAGTATCTTTGTCAAGAGCGGGTTTTTATGAATAGTTTTTACTATGTTATCCATGAAGATTTCTGCTAAGAGAGGGCTTAAAGGGTTTCCCATTGTCATTATAAGTCCCTCATCACTTTTATAAAAACAATCCTTAAATGAAAAATGATTTTGAGATAACATCCAATAAAGCCATAATGTCGTATTTAATTCGTGGATTCGTCATATTTTGTGTTAACAAATTAGTGATCAAAAAAACTTTGCATTACTTGGAATGACAATATTTTGAATGAAATTTTGAGTGCTGGGGCATGTGTGAATGATACTGGTCTTATTGGATAACCATTTTTGTGCAATTTAACTAAAGAATAAAGTTGAGGTGGTAAAGGATTCGGTAAGATAAGTTTAAATTTTTCGCGATCTGCAAGGATGGATTTTGAATTCTCAATTACTGTCTTCACTTCCTTATTGAATTTATCAGTTGGATCTAGGATATAACTGAATAATTAGAATCAATAAGGAAATCTAATGTTTTGGAAATATAATCTTGTTTATTTATCGCTATAACTGTATTGCCTTTATATGCTTTTGTAAAAATAATGTAATTCGCGTCGAGCATTTAATAATATCTTTTAGTAGAAATCATCGTTTACTTGTATATGTGAAAATGGATTTCTATCACGTAAAAGCCTCGTCAATTGTATTACAAACTAACCCAAATTCTCATAAAAAAAAGAAACTGAAATTAGTGAAACCATAGCACACCACAACAATTATCATCCCTACTAATTTGACAAAATAGTGAAACGAAAATAATTACGAGTAGCTATGAGCCGAATATATCCAATCATCCGAACGATTTATCCATTTAACATATTTTGAAGAGATGAGTAAAAATGTCGCAAATGACGTTCTCACATTCGAACCTAAAATTGCACTCAGACCTTATTTAATGCTGAAACTCCTATAGAGAATTTAAATAAATCAGCAGTTCATAGCTTTCTAGTCCAGACTGCTATAATTTCTACATTGGTCAGCCAGGACGCTCTCTGTACCCTATTTTTAACTATTTGCGATTATGAAACCTACCGTTCTCCTACCACCATCTCGAGTCTATAGATCAGTGATCAGCTGATATCTGATAGTCTTATGTCGGCGATACGACACGCATTGGTACTATCATTGCTCACCCGCTGGTGCAGGACTAATCTGAGACTATAAAAAATAAACCAAAATGAGTGATTTAGGTGACGATGATACAATTAAAACGAGCGGAGTTGCTAATTCCCCATTGGGCGCTGCCCCAGGAGTGGGACAAAACTAGTACTGAGCAGTGGAAGTTGACTCACTCAGAATTGTCCATAATCAAGTTTAAAAGATATCTCGATTGTTGTTTAACAGACATGAAACGGCGGTATGGTATCCACAAGAACGGCGATTGTACAGTGATGAGGAAGGCAAAGGCAAACCACCCCATTATTTTACCAAGTTAATATCATTATGCACCGATCAAAAAGAAGTAATGAAGTTACTGATCATGAACAACGGAAGCCTAGATCAGGCAAGAAAAGAAAACACAGAGCATCTTGGGACGTAATCCAGCGAAACCCCTATGAAAACAACAAGAACTGGGACATAGCAGTCTCAAGACAGACATATGAAAATCACTACACAGAATTAGAACATGGAACGTATGAACACTATTCGAAGCAGAAAAATGGCAAATGTCTCGAGAGAAATGGGCCCCTCACACGACGAATCTCAGGCTGAAATCGACAAATTTTTCAACAAATCGACGAAACTCTCAAATACGACCAAAATCAGGACATTATTTTTATATTTGGTGATCTAAGCGCAAAGGTAAAGGGAAAACATGAAGATATTGTTGGAGAATATGAATTGGGAGATAGGAATGAATGAGGGGAAAACTAATTGTTGTTGTCAAGAGGGATATTTTTCGATACGCAACACCTGGAGATCTAACAGTTCGAGAGCAAGAAAAATTGTTTCTCAATCAAGGATTGGAGCAGACTACACCCTGGGATTTCGAATCCATGGGTATAGGAGATCAGTGGAATTTTTTGAAGAGTAACATTTCATAAACTAATGAATGTGTACTGAGTAAACGAAAGCGCAGCCCTAAAAAGAAAAAGAAAACGCAAGAAATGTTAACCCTACTGAACCAACGACGAAAAGTCAAAAACAATACTACTTAGTTTGAGAAATGAATGACATATTAAGGAGGAAAATGAGAATAACTGAAGAAGCATGGAGTCAAGAGATAGAACTACTCCAAAGTAAGCATGATGACTTCCACATGCACAAGAAGTGCAAAGAGGCAGTCTGGATATCAAAAACAACAAGAAATTAGGGGGCACGGTAGTGCCCCCGCCAAGTCTAGCGGGAAGAAAACACTGCCTTTCAAAAAATACAACACATTTGGATTAAAACCACTGGTTATTCAAATAATTTCAACAAGAATTGTTGATAATTTGAAGTGAACATTTTTGAAAATCACCAGATTGATAATAAAATGGCTAATTATTCAAACGAGGATATGTTTAGTCTCTTTTTATTTCATGGCGAATGTCTAAAAGTGGTGGATAGAACTTGCAGGCAATTCAATAACCTATGAGCGCCTATGAGTAAAACAAAATTTCGAAGGATTAGAAGCTATTTTCTGCAATTTGGAGGAACAAAATACATAGAAACTAGAAGAAAACCAATTCTCGAGGACGACGACAATCAAACTAATACGCTAGCGCATTTTCGTGCCAATCCACATGCTTCCATTAAGTCAGCATCAATGGGTATTGGATTGAGTTTTATTTCCATTCAAAGGATCTTTAAGGAACATAACATGCACCCGTATTCTTTTTATCAGACTACAAAATTGGAAACCAACTGACATTCCTAAGTGGCTAAATTTCTGTGAAAATTTATTAAGTCGGCTTCGAGAAGATGAGACAATTATGCAAAAATTATATGGTCTGGATTTTTCTGGGGAGAAAGCCTCTGACACTACTCGTTGGTACGTTGATATCATTGTCTGATGATGCTATAGTATGTATATATTCTGGTAGATTGATATATTCTCATAACATTTTACGTTATCCTAATATATAATTATTCCAGGATATGTTTTAATTATAATCATTGCCTGGCAATGGTATTAATTACCGGGTGGTGGATTTATATTTTTCATAAAATCAATTTGATTGCATGAACAGATATATGGGCAACTCGTCGGTGTGAAACCCCTATATATATATATATATATATATATATATATATATATATATATATATATATATATATATATATATATATATATATATATTATTCTGTGAAATTTATTAATTCGGCTTCAAGAAGATGTGACAATTCTGCAAAGCCAAGTTCAATGAAAGTAAAATATTCAACAGGAGAAATCGACAATTTTGGGCCACAGAAAATCCACATTTTATTGAGGTTATTGATTTCCGAAATAAATTCAGCGTGAACGTTTTTGCAATTTTAATGAATGATTTGATGGCTTATCACATTTATGAGAAAAATCTTAATGGACAAAGATACCTGGAAATTTTGAGGGGAACATTAGCAAATTTTTTAGATGGATTACCCCTCAACATTCTGAGGGATTGCTATTACCAAATGGATGGTGCACCAGCACATAAAACACGAGCTGTAGATCGGTAGCTAACAGAAATGTTCGAGGATAGATGGTGGGTTAATCAAGGACCAAATTTATGGCCTCCGTGTTCTCCGGACCTGACGCCCCTTGATTTTTATTTATAGGGCAAAATCAAGAGTGAAGTGTATTTTATTCCTGTAAGAAGTAGAGTTACTAGAGCGCATTCATAATGCTTTTCGTAATATTGATCCTGAGGAAACTAGGAAGGCAACTCATCATGTTCGTAAACGAGCTGTCAAGTGTATCGACCAAAATGGGACCCATATTGAACATTTATTCAGATCGTAAATCAGTTTTCTCCTATGATGTTTGCTATCATTTATTCATATTAAAGTAATTATCTTCGATGATTGGTCTTCGCTTAGTTCCTACAATTTTATTCATCCGAATTGTAGAAAATTGCTTCTAATGATTCGAAATTTTATTTTTCTCATAGACGGTAAATTTGGAAATTGGTTATTGAATTTCCAGCAATTCATACCCACTACTTTTTGACATTTTAAAATAAATTAAAAAAGATTAAATATATTTTCGTTTGAATAACCAGTGGTTTTATTCCACATGTATTGTATTTCTTGAATATTTTCAAATTGAAATATCAAATTCGAATGAACAAAGACTTGATTCAAATATTTCAAATCATTTTCTGTTAGTTCTTGCAAAATCATCAAAATTCAATATATTCCTAAATCATTTCGGAACTATAAGAGATGGGTGAAGTACATGCTTATACAGTTCCATCTGAAATTTGACGCTTCATCTGATGGCGATATAAAAATTGGCACGTGCAATTTGGAAAAATTGATTTATTGCTGTTTGAAAAAGGCCAAATAGAAAAAATCATACAAAACAACGCATTAAACATTTGACATGTGTAGATTGCTCAAAAATTCCTTGATCCTTTTTCTATCCACCCAAGCGAAAATTGTGTGTGTAGTGCAAAAGATCTACGAGCTACAATTTTATTAAACGTTCCTCAGAAATTGAGTTTATAACAAAAATAATTAAATCTGTCAAAAGTTTCGACAGATAAGTGCCAACAACTTGGGTATTTTATGCCTTGCTCAAATGTCGGTTGTAGTTGTATAATAAAAAAGGTAGATTGCCATTTGAAATAAAAAATTGATGACCCACTTCCGGTATAACCGGAAATGGTATCACTTCAAAAATATTTCACTGCAATTGGAAATTGCTAGTTATAGCTGCGTATAAAATTTTAGCTTTATATTGTAATTGGAACTCGAAAAGTTTTTAACGGACGGTCCCGGTGGATATCTCTGTATGTTTGTCTATCAAATGTCTCCTCTCAGAAATTCATATAGGTATAGAGACTAACTTAATACTGAATCTTCAGGTCTGTAATGTCTGTAATATAAAAACCATAATAGTTCAAAAAAATATGATCGTTTATTTCGAATATTCCTTCACATTTTGACACTCATGGTAGGTACCAATCAAAACTTATAGGGTATTTGTCCTGGAAACAATCTTATTTTGCATAAAAACCCTGAAATTATGAATTTCGAATAATATCACGACAAAAATATTAGTTGTTGCTAAAATTTTTTGTTTTTGTCGCATCTGTGGACACTCTCAACGGTATCGGAAGATACAGGATGTTTTCCGTTTACCTTGAACCATTATATTTAACAAAACTGCAATGTTCTATATCTGAAGTTGAAAGAAAAATACGAATATTCAAAAAGTCATGAAAAGATGTGGATCATTCGGATTTTATTCTGGAAAGCGTAAACATAGCAAGGTGAAATTAATTAAACATGCATGTTACCTCAAAATCACAAAATTCCGCAAGAGGCAATGAATCCCAGCACAAGTGAAGTGAAAAATCCGAGAACCGTAGTAAAACAATCATTTATTGTGATCAAGTGAAAACTTCTCGTTCGTGGTGAATAATAATGTTACAGATTATGCTGCTATTAAGGAAACTGTGAATATTGAATGGCGATTTGTATGGAGATGCAAAAATAATGATACAAGTAAAATGTGGGGTTACTATTCAGAAAGTTCAAGTAAAGGTCAACTTCCGGTATTTACGGAAATTACAAACCAATGAAAATATTTCAGGTTTCCAGAATATCATTTAGGATGTAATTCGTTTTTCGTTTCATTTATATCGATCAACAGTTGTAGGGGATATAGCTTGAGGCCAATTGATATATCAGAGATTTTTCGTGTTATCTTTTTTTATCAGAGAATGATTTGATTGTTTCGAAATACTGATTGCAACTCTTTGTTGCAAATATTGAAAACACATCGAAAATATTTTTCGGAATGATTTGCAGAAAATAACTTAGAACGAACTGAGAAAACGAGGTCAACCATTCTTATATTTACAAGTTTATACGAAACACTCGGTGCGCTAGTCTTACTCTTACTTCTTGATCATTTATATTCTCTTATGATTTGTATCATCTCACAATGGGTTTTGGATAAGAAATTTGCATTCAATATCATCCAATGTTTTCTGAGAAATATATTTTAAGTGTGCTTATTTAAAGATAAATGGATATTTTCTGGAATATTTCCCGATATTGCTAAATATCATCAAAAAAATTTTATTCCAAATTTTTGACCGATTGACCAACCCCTTCATCAGCTTTGAAATCTCAAACATATGCAGAATACATTGGAATGAATATGAAGCGGTACAGACCTAGTTAATCCTATCCGAGCAAATTGAGTATTCAACTCTATATAACACACCTTGGCGTCATTCGAAGCTTCCGAGGAATTCCACTTCGACCTCCTTATGCATGTGAATTAACCCCGCAAAATGCTGCCTTGACCCCAAAAACCTGAATAGCAGAAATCGCGTGCAATTCGGTATTCTTGCAGAGTCGTACTTTTAGTGCTCGGTTAAAAACATGATCGTGAAACTCTCCTAAGGTGAATATTGAAAGCTCAACTGTTAAGGAATCTGAATTAATAAAGGGAATATAATTCTCAAACATGGTTAACTAATATTGTAGAAATTGATGAATCGATTGATCGACAAACCACCCGTATTTAGGTCTTGTGCATTCACTTCATTACTTATGAATTAAATCTATGACGCCATCATCTTGAACAGATTATTTCAAACCGCCATTGCGCAATGATAACATATGCTAGTACATCAGAAAAATTGGTTAACTGTGACTCAGTATGTGCTTCTATTTCTGAGATCATATAATCTATTAATAAATAGAAATAATTTTGAGAGAAAGAAGGAGAATATCATGAGAAAAAATTACATTCCTCAGTTTTTCTCGAGAAAATCCCCGATAATGCCTCTTTTTTCTTGACTGTAATGGATTAACAATACTTTTTGAGATTATCGAAATGAAAAATAGCAGTATCTCTCCTCTCAATCAAAAGTTATTAACTCTTGGATATTTTGCCACTGCCACAAAAATTCTATTGCTATGCATTTCTTGCATAGGTACCTTGTTAATAAGAAGAAAATATCGAAGGTGTAGTGCAAAAATAATGTGAGTACACTTTAAGACGAAACTGAGTTAACTGCAATTTTCGTTTCTTCAGAAAACCAAAATTATATTGTGCACACTTAGTTTAACTACAATTCACATTTGAGGGTAGTTGGCGCCATCTGCCTAATGTATTAAATGCCTTTACTCCGCAATTGTTCATGCGCAAAAGTGGTAACATCGCTTAACACATTTGTGTTTGTCGATACTGGTCGGGCAGAGCAAAGAAAAGATCCGTTAAGAAGGCAGAGTTACCGACCAAAACATTCAACATCCCCTCACCTATCTATCTAGTACCCCATAATACATATAGATGACACTAATTCAACCACGTCAAGTGTCGAACTCTGTTACACAAACTTCAATCGCCGATAAATGATTTGTCTAATTTCTGTCAATGTAATTTTTCAGTTTCCCGCTAACACTTTTATCTTTGCGGTTTGCGTTCCCAAAATCATTTCCATTCAGATATTCCAATTGCTGGTGTCTTCGAATAAAGTTTAGTACTTCCCTTAAAAATTTATGGTGTGTAAATTGAATTTGTGAAGTTTTAGCTGATAGTTTGTGCAGCTTGAGCTTTGAATGATTCTACGGTACCTCAATTGGATTATATCCAATTCTTATCTGTTTTCTTTTTAATTTTGAGGTTAAGCCCTTTGGCGTTCTGCTGGAAAGGACTATACCATAGAAGAGGACCCCTGTGAATGGGGACGAAAGAAAAGTAGGCTATGAAGCCTTTTTCGAGATACGAAGGGTTCAAGTATTTTTCATTACGATCCTTCCACCAGGATCCTTTAGAAAATTTATTTTGTATTATTAGAGAGCATGGTGTAGGGAACACAAACCCTACTTGCCACCAATCTATTGCTGATTTAAGAACTTCTGTCATAAATGGCTCAACATCGCCCAAAATCAATGAAAATTGTGAAAGAGATGCAGAACATACTCACTGATTCTGATGATTCAGAACCTTCTGTTCATGAAGAATATTATGAGATCTTTGGAAATCTAACAACTCCTATAACTGACAATTACGCTACCTATTATGTGGCAGGATACGTAAATTACAGTCCCAGAATGTCAAGTATGTAATTAAGAACTTTTTTGCGAAGAGCCCCAACAACAACATACTTTTATTACATTCAAGGAATTTTGTGATAGTAGGTTTAAGTTAACTTATCCTTTTATAAAAGTTTCTCAATTCTTAGGATATTCACGATAAGCTTTACTTTTTCCTGAATAGTCAGGGGCATCAGGAAGATCTTCCTTTGAGATTTAAAGTTATTTACAAGTCTCATTTCTTCTCAATTCGATTTTTGTCAGTTACATTACAATTTTTGAAAGGGTTACTCGTCATCTAATTTTTGAATTCATTAAGGATAAAACGTAGGAAACTGTGACTTCTGGAACTGAAAACAAATCCGAAATTTTCAGAAATAAGTGCATCAATCTTCGATTGTTCATTTATAGGTGTTTATTGTGACTTTAAAGAGCCGGTTATCTACACTCTATTATGTGCGTGTTATTTATTTACCATAGATCTTATACAATCGGTGGTACTACACACGTTGTTTTGTCTGGGCTCTTACACCCTTTTATCATTTACAAACATGTTTTCTAGTCTGTGATATTATTTATTTTCCTGCATGCATCTTTTACACTCATGGGGAAAGAAATTGATCTGTGACCAAATAATTGAATTTTTTGGGTCCTTTACACCATACATTCCTTTTGTTATCTATAATTCATGTTTATTTATATATACATTGTTATAATTCCAAGATTTCCAAGATTAATAATGCAATTAACTATTTTCACCATGTTCAACAATTTTTGAGTGATCTCAAAATTCATTTAAATAAAATTTTAATGAGACAGTTAGTACTGAGTTTTTTTCTATTTTCAGAAATAGTATAGAGTAACTGCCATGAAGATGGCAGTGAAGGCAGTTTACCCCCAACCAATGGTAGCAATGGAGAACCAATATTAGTGGTTCACAACAATATTCCAGATTCCATTTTTAATTTGAATGTTAGAATATTCCTATTTACTGTGTTATGTGATTTAAATTCTTGATTCACATTTGTTAAGAATTAATTTTACTTGGAAATATTTTGCTACATTTTCTGTTTATATGGTTCAAAAGATTTTTTATTTTGAAATGAAAGTGTTATTGTGAAAAATACTAATTATTTTCTCAATTTTTGAACAGTCTAATTGAGGCAGAAGAAATCTGCATTGATTAGACTAGTTCAAATACCCCATTTCAGTCAAGTTAAATTTGATCGTGGGAAATCTAGAATTCAAATAAGGCGCCATTCGGTTTAGTTTTCCATAACGGCACGCGTAGCGCTAGTTTCTATGCAGAGTTGGCCGTATTGTTTCCTATGCCGGGGCACTAAGTTTGTATTTCTCATTAGGGTCTGTTCTGTGGTGCAGAGGCACCGACTGTACTTATCACATTTGCTATTTACCATATGTACACGTGTGTTCCGACTGTTGTGAGCTGTTAAACTGTTTCAGTTTATTCTCGATACAGTATTGTTCGCATCGTTGTGCACAGGGGTATGGTGTAAATAGGATAAAATATCCTCATGAGCTGAAATAATGTTAGAATTGACGTTATCGCAAAAGCAAACTCTCGGTAAGTTGGATCTAAAATACCTTTTCTCAAACGCTATATCTATTTTTGTTTTCTTTCAAAGAACCTAGCGGCCTACTTAATTGTTGATAGTATAGATAGAAGTATGCCTAGCACTTCAAGTTGGCTAGAACCAATGAATTCGTCAACTCAAGACGAAGAGACACTGAAAGAAAGTCATGTTGACAATATTACGGAGCCATATAAAGACTCCAATGAAGACGATGTCCCGACAAATTTGGAAGATCCGAGTTCGAATGATGAACATATAGGAAGAGCAAACGTGCAAATTCTACTTATGAAAAAAAGAGGTTCAGGAAAAATTTCCTTACCTTCTGATTGAGGAAATTGCAGAAATAAATGCAGTCGAAACATTACTGAAGAACAAAGACGGTTTTTATGCCGAGAACATTGGAAATTGGGGACCACGATAAACAAAAGTTATACTTAAGCTCGTTGATTCTTAATGTTTCTGTGAAACGCCGAAAGGTAGGAAGTGAAAATTCAAAACGGAAAAGTTAGTCAACATACTTGGTTTTCAAGATTTTCAGACCACTGGATTCCTCGTAAAAAGGTCTGCAAGATGCTTCTTTCAGATTTGAAATATCAATCCGTTGAGAATTTATGAACAGTTACTTTTTAAGAAGCAATGCTATTTTGATTATGAATTATAAAATATCAATCGAAAAACCAAGTAACTTTTACGTTTCATAGTTAAAATATATCAATATGCTATACTTCTCAGACGATCTTGATACTTCCAAATATAAAACCTAGTATGTCTACTAACTCTACTTGAACAGGATGACAAAAACTTAGTAAGTCAACTTACTGGCAATGAATAGAGAAATCCTCCAACAAAGTATAATGTCTTACCCTCTGAATTGAATAACCAACACCAATCAGAATGCAGAGCATGATTTCTTATTTCGCGTACTTGAATCAGATTAGTGTGGGAGTTCTGCAGTAAGTCCTTTGAGTACGATACGGAGGAGATGTAATCAAGCTCTTTTTCAGTGCAGAAATAATGATTTAACGGAGCGAGCGTCTGCTCGAAATGGCATTTGAAACGGCAACAGCTCGAACTTCATATAGTCTGTCACCTGTTTCGCCAATGGATGATTCGGAAAGACGAAAGAGAAAACTCGTTGATTTATTAGCAGTTCCTCCTGGAACAAATACCGAAAGCCGCAAAAAAAGCCGTTTGTATTCAAATGATGATTATATCTGGTGGAAACCAACAGAACTTGAACACAGCTTATTTCTAAGAAGAATAAAAAATGAAACACTACATCACATGAAAGAAAGTTTGGAATTACGTTGATTCACTAGAAAATACTGATGGCGACATGATTAACTTTAATTTTTAGGTTAAGCCCTTTGGCGTTCTCCTGGAAAGGACTATACCATAGAAGAGGACCCCTGTGAATGGCGAGGAAAGAAGAGTAGGCGATGGAGCCTTTTTCGAGGTACGAAGGGTTCAAGTATTTTTCATTACGGTCCTTCCACCATGATCCTTTAGAAAATCTATTTTGTATTATTAGAGAGCATTGCTGATTTAAGAATTCTGTCATAATGGCTCAACATCGACCATAATCAATAGAAATTGTAAAAGAGATGATTGTGAGAATTTGAATGATCGTTTTTTTTCTTTGCACACTAGCTCTCAGAACATACTCACTGATTCTGATGATTCAGAACCTTCTGTTCATGAAGAATATAATGAGGTCTTTGGAAATCTAACAACTCCTATAACTGACAATAACGCTACCTATTATGTGTCAGGATACCTAAGTTACAGTCCCAGCATGTCAAGTATGTAATGAAGAACTTTTTTGCCAAGTGCCCCAACAACAACATCTTTAATTACATTCAAGGAATTTTGTGATAATAAGTTTAAGTTAACTTATCCTTCACTAAAGGTTTCTCAATTCTTAGAATATTCACGATAAACTTTACCTTTTCCTGAATAGTCAGGGGCATCAGGAAGATCTTCCTTTGAAATTTAAAGTTATTTACAAGTCTCATTTCTTCTCAATTCGATTTTTGTCAGTTACATTACAATTTTTGAAAGGGTTACTCGTCTTTAAATTTTTGAATTCATTAAGGATAAAACGTAGGAAACTGTGACTTCTGAAACTGAAAACAAATCCAAAAGTTTCAGAAATAAGTAGGGCATCAATCTTCGATTTTTCATTTATAGGTGTTTATTGTGACTTTAAAGAGCTGGTTATCTACACTCTACTAAGTGCGTGTTATTTATTTGCCATCGATCTCATACAATCGGTGGTACTACACACGTTGCTTTGTCTGGGCTTTTACACCATTTTATCATTCACAAACATGTTTTCTAGTCTGTGACCAAATATATATATATATATATATATATATATATATATATATATATATATATATATATATATATATAAAAAAAAATATTTATTCTACCGATTATTATTTCTACAACAGGCGTTATTCTAGAAATCTTCACAAAAGTATTGAGATTTTGGGTCTGAAGAAAATTTGTTTGAACAGTTACAAAAGATAACAGTCATCAAATCTTGTCATATTCTTCGTAGGTTTCTTTCCGAAAATAATAATGAGGTAGAGTCATAGGTTTTCTCTTTAGTTTATACTGCTCAGAATCTCATTTCATATTTTATTTATTTGTTTATATAAATGTAATATAATTAACTGACAATTTTGTCATATTTATATTCAGAGCAGTATTCTATTCGATCGTTCACCACTTCACACAAAGCAAACTATTAATGAGTAACATTCAGTGTTACTTGACTAAGGTCCGTACACTGGATTTTTCCGGGGAGAAAGCCTCTGACACTACTCGTTGATACATTGATATCATGATATATAATATATCTGATGATGCTTTAGTATGTATATATTCTGGTAGATTGATATATTCTCATAACATTTAACGTTATCCTAATATATAATTACTCCAGGATATGTTTTGATTATAATCATTGCCTGGCAATGGTATTAATTACCGGGTGGTGGATTTATATTTTTCATGAAATCAGTTTGATTGCATGAACAGATATATGGGCAACTCGTCTGGGTAAAACCCTATATATATACATATATACATATATATATATATATATATATATATATATATATATATATATATATATATATATATATATATATATATATATATATATACATTGTTATAATTCCAAAATTTCCAAGATTAGTAATGCAATTAGCTATTTTCACCATGTTCAACAATTTTGAGTGAAAGTGGAATAAGTCGAAGGAGTCAATTTAATCAGTAGAAGCAGTAACCCCGTAAAAGAGGAGCAGTAAGCAATGGTAACACTGCTGTACCTTTTCTCTGTGACCTGAAGGTGTGTCAATTCAGAAAAAAATCGAAATCACTGTATTTCAAAACCGAAATATAGTCCGGAGTTTCAGAAATCATCTTGCCGGGGTCTAGACAAGTTAAAAATGGTCATTAACTGCCCATATGCCCGCTAAGAAACAGTTATTTTGGAAATCTCTGGCAATATCTGACATGGACGACTTGGCCCACTGTGGGGAAGAAAATCAAATTGAAGAGGGCGATCTATAGTTACAAAGTTTTTATAATCTTCCCACCAACTTCTGTATTTATTTGAAAGTTCATTTGATGTTCAATATTTCTTACTTTAGTATTCTGTTTGATAACTGAACAATTAATTCTTTTTTATGTATTTCTGCAATAAAATATTCAAATGTAAATTGACTTACTTGAATTTTGTCTTGAATTTCTCGACTTACTTGTTTTATGTTTTGTAAAAACTTCGTGCGGATTTCATAATCCGAAATCTAGTAACTGAAAGTGAGCGTTCATTTTGTATTTGACGCGGAGAATTTTGAATTTAGGACGCTCAGTTAATTTCTTGAATTGGAAAGTAGTAAATGTTCAAGTTCGAAGCTTCTAGTTAGAACACTTTTTGGGTAAACGTAATCTCTCTTATTTGCATCATAAAAATAACTTTGTTGAAAAGTTGGAAATTTAGAGTTACTTAGTTTTTGTTTTGTAGGGCAGACTTGGGTACTGATTTGAATATATGAATCTTATATAGATGGTACATTGACGATTTTTGTCGAGTTAGAGGTATCGATCCAGTATCACGATTCGTTTATCAAAAAGTATTCCATCAATATCAACCAGCCTAAGGCTTTTTGTCCCGAAAAAGAACAATGCTACAAATGTAAAGCATACAGTATGGGTGTAGATAAAGAATTATTGCAGGAATCATTTGATGAGCATAAAAGAAGAGAAAAGGAAGCAAAGGCAATGAAAAAAGATGATAGGGCAAAGGCAATAGCAGAAAAGGATGTTACTTTTCGATCAATAACGTTCCATCTACAGGCCATTCTGTCGGTTCTCTCTGTTGGCGATAATCAAATATTTTACAAACTTAAGCTGAATGTGTACAATTTAACAATATTCGATCCAGCCACTGCTGACGGATATTGCTATGTGTGGGATGAGACAAACGAGAAAAAGGAAGTACAGAAATTGAAACCTGCCTACTTAAATACACGAATGAGGTGCCCGAAAGTATCACACATATTCCAACATTCAGTGATAGATGCGGATGACAGAACTGGAATGGGTACGTTGCAGCCGCGATGTTGTATGCTGTGAACTTACAGATCATAGATTTGAACATTATGGAAAGTGGACATTCTTACCTAGAAGCTGACTCAATGCATGCTACCATCGAAAAAGCCGGAAAACATAAAAGAATATACCACACGAGACAATGGTCCCTTTTGATATCAGCAGCGCGAATAAATCCCAAACCCTACAAGGTCACTTACTTGACTTTTGATGATTTTTTCGATCTTCAAACACTCGCGAGTTCGAATATTAGAAATTCTACTTTGAATACGAGAACGAGAAAGTGAATTGGCTGAAAACCAAATGGATGCAATTCGAAAAAAATAGTCCATTCTCGATAAAGTGTAAGTATGAGCTGTTAGATAAAGAATATCTGGACATAGATGTTTCTGATAGAAGACGCTCTAGGGCAAGACCCCAATTGTTTTATCGAAAAAATATACACATAGGTTGCCAGTTTCGGAAAAGAAAAAAGCAGATCTGCTTTCGTTGCTACACACTGGGATTTTCCCTGCCGATTACCAACAGTTTGTAATGGATATTCCTACAACTTTTTTGCCGCAGCCTGAGAATTAAGTTTGTTTTGCTCTCTGAGAATTTTCTCATGAGTTCATTATATTTTCATTTGTATATTTCATGAATAAAGAAACAAAACTTGGAAATTTGTTTATTTTTTTGAAACAACTTCGGCTTCGTCACCAGTTGTCTCTCAGGTTTCAATTCCCGCGTATTGATTGTGCCATGCTCAAATGTGATAAGTACAAACATTCCTTTTTTCATTCAAAATATGCTTGAATTTCAAGATTGAAGAGAAGATCAGTTTGTTTATGAATCATCCTACTCGTCATTTTAATGAAAAAGGAATATCAATTACCTCCTGAAGTCAAATTCGTGAATCGAGTTGAGAGATGCAAACTTTGAACAGCATTTTCTCAAAAACAAACATTTTGTATTTACAGCATATATGCACTATATCATCGATATATAACAGAAATTTTTCATCCATTCTTTGGGGCGACTTCCTAGTAATTGAAAGACTTTGAATTTGAATTTCTACTGCTCTCTCAATCTTACTACCCAGAATGCCCCGTTTAACAAAAATCATGATAGAAGTGTTCGAGCTGCTTCAGCAGCTTATATTTCCGCATTTCCAGGAAGAAGGTTATTTCTTAATCGGAATTTTCAAGAATTAGGACATCAAACATGTCGCTCAAGATGGTGAACGGGGATCTAATTCTCGATGGAGACGAGGTGATTGGGACTTGGAAAACGCACTCTGTGGAGCTCTTGAATGTAACACATGAAGAGGGGTATGAAGAAAGCACATACCTTACTGCAAACTTACTAGTAAGGAACCTAGTCTTGTAGAAGTACTGAGGGCACGAAACAAGCTGAAAAACTGGAAATCTCCGGGCTCAGATAATATCCCCGCGGAATTGCTCAAGTACGGAGGCCATGCCCTGCACTCCCAGCTGCAATCGTTGATCAAACCTATATGGGAGGAAGAGAGCATACCATCTAAGTGGCAAGAAAGCAATCTAACCCCACTACTGATCAATACCGTACGAGAAATAATGCGGAACTAAAAGAGCTTTATAGAGACAGTAACATCATCCAGTAAATCAAGCCGCAGCGGTTGAGGTGGGCAGGTCATGTCCAGAGGATGGGCTAGTGAAACTGATTTGGGAGGAGATACCACACGGAAGGAGACCACCAGGACGTCCACTGTATTTGAGTTACAGTATCCCGGTGTGGGCAATTGCAGTGAGTTTGATCGGGCTTTCCGAATACAACGACGAGCGGTGAGAATTATTGGTGGAGTAAGCTATAGAGATTGTTGTAAAAATTATTTCAAGGAACTGAATATACTGACTCTCCCTAGCTTGTTTTTACTTGAGCATCTACTATATGCTCATAAAAACCAACAATTAGTATCTTTAAATAACCAGTTTTATTCATATAGTACCAAAGGTAAAGATAATGTAAGAATTCCGTTTTATATGTTGAGGAGGTCGCAGAAAGGACCAAACTTCTGTGTTATAAATTATATAATGTTTTACCTGTTTGTATGCGTAGACTTCCTGTGGCATCATTTAAGAATAAAATCAAGAAACGTTCAATCATAGAATGTTTGTGTAAGAATGATCGTCTATGATGACACATTGACTTAATTCGTACAGTTGTTGGGAATCAAAGACGAACTTGTTGAAAATAAAGGATGTTGATGCCAAATTGTCATTTAGTTTATTTTCAGCTTGACGATATGGGTTGTCGAATCGCAGACACAGCAGTAAATCAACAAATCTATTTTCTGACATGCAGCATCTAAACATCTCACAACCTGTACCATCCCTAGCAAATGAATAACTTGAGAGTTCCTGGTTAGACTTCAAGACAGCTGAATATTGTAAAAGACCCAGAAAATCTTCCAGTTCTATCATATCCATTTTTTCAGTTCAGGTTTATTCTCTCGGGCAAACTGTAACCTGTAAGAGGAGATTTGGTGTTCGACCAAGTCGAAATTTGTTGAAGCATTTCTTCGTCAAAATGTTGAGTCCATATGTTGAGGGTTTTCTTGATTCTCTGTCTTAAATTGAAGCACAAGCACGCGTAATTAATTCTTTGTTATGTACGTACCCTAGTATTAGGAGGTGTCAAATAAAACTTGATCGCCTTAATTCCAAGAGAGGCATGTTTTCTTCATTTTCGGAATTATCGCTGTAAACCAATTCTGAAGAAACCTGATGTTCCTCTGAATCATCTTCTTGATCACTTTCGTGATGCTGTAAGAGATCGATTCCGATATAATTTCTTTAAAATCATTTTCGCTATGAGATTGATCTGAAGCTAGCAACAGCCAATTGATTTCCACTTCAAATAATGGATCATCTACGCGCATTATTTCTCTTTTCGACGTCTCAACTGAATTTGTGGTCGAACGTCTACGTTACCATCGTTTTCTGATATTTTGCACTAGAAAGTATAAAAATAAAAATAAAATTTAATAATGAATTTAGTACGCCAAATAAGGACATATAGCCTGACAGGCTACGCCCGCCTTTTTGATGAATATTACTCACGTGTTAAACAGTCGACGACACTTATGACTCCTTCCGTGGTCGTTTCACTACTAAAACAAAAGCTACTGTGACGCGGTCTCACGTTAAGCGAGGGGAAGTGGTCAATTCTGAGATTTTAAAAAACGCGCGACGCCTGTGAGACTCTATGTCATTGGTTTTCAAAAAACGAAAAAAGCTAGCTTGAATACTCACACAAAAGCAATACGAATCGGGTGGTCATTTTCCTCTATTCGCAAATTTTTCTCAAAATTAACCAAGTTCCACGAAGAAATAATACATGGGCGATGTCAACCCAGATTATTGGGTCCATAATGATTCTAAAACATCTATAGATCATAATCGGCATCACTTGGAAGACTGAACCTGGCCATCGGGGCTCTCTCAGTCAAACAGAGAGGGAATTTGAGGAAATATCGCAGGTTATGTATTTTTTTTTAGAATCTCCTTAGTATTTTTCATGACCTTGATTGCTATTCTCAGATTTGTTTAGACATATAAGAAGTTTGATTGTTAAAATATTTTTTTGCTGGTTTTCTTTTTCCATTGTTACAGATTCCTGTCCCAAACCCCCTTCCTTTCATCCTTGTTTTTGGAAAATCATGGAATGCAAGAGAGACTAAAGCAACTAATCAGAAAAATCTTTGGTGCTCTTTATGTACACACGACACTAACACAACATAAACAGGCAAGCTATTTCTAGTGCAATAGCGACAGGGAAACGAGTTTTTTCTTCAGGTTTTTTCACTCGTTTATTGAATCATATACAAGATAGTATGGTACCCCTGTTACATTTCCTGAGCTCATACTTGTGTTTTTTTTTCTGACACACACCAAAATTATAGATATAAGCATTTATTGTAAATACAATTATTGAAATTTCTGTAAGTCCTCACCTTTCAAAAGAATATGTATATATATATAGTTCACTAAGACGTCTTAATCAGTCAACCCTCTACTCATTGAAATATATATATATATATATATATATATATATATATATATATATATATATATATATATATATATATATATATATATATATATATATATATATATATATATATATATATATATATATATATATATATATATATATATATATATATATATATATATATATATATATATATATATATATATATATATATATATATATATATATATATATATATATATATATATATATATATATATATATATATATATATATATATATATATATATATATATATATATATATATATATATATATATATATATATATATATATATATATATATATATATATATATATATATATATATATATATATATATATATATATATATATATATATATATATATATATATATATATATATATATATATATATATATATATATATATATATATATATATATATATATATATATATATATATATATATGAATATAGTGGAAATCTGAGCAGTATTGTTTTATTGAATTGAAATAGTTAAATATTCTTATATTTAACAATGGAAAAGTTTAACTTGAAGTGCTCGGTGATTTTGCTGCACTGCATATTGAAAAAAATGTCAAGAACCTTTGCTTTAAAAGAGGATAAATATATCATCACATTTGGAATGATGACTTTTAGAGAGTTTATTGTAAAAGAAAGTTTTACAAGTCCTTCAAACAACCAAAACTGAATAGTTTTGCACATATCACAGATAGAGCATACGTGAGCATATTTATTTACAAGAATGAGTTGTGGAAAACCACATTTGGAAATTGCTACCGTCCACACCTCATTAGTAGAGCTCAACTTCTCGACGGAATACAAGTTATATCAACAAATACTGTTGAAGCGTATTAGTCGCGCGGTACCGATATGAGTGAGAAAACCATTGGAAATAGTTTTGACCATTAAAGTTTGAGCAATAATAATGTCAACTTAATCTAACTTTTAATTGAATGAACAGTTCTCATTTTATGTGCAGCATAACTGTATGAAATATCTAGGAGTAATTCTATATGAATATTTCCGCACGCTCATTTCAATGACAAATAAGGAAAATTTATTTACCATATTTGTAACTCGTTTCGACAACACAAAGCCTTCATTAGATATATACAAAATGAAAATTGAAAATATGGTGGACATTTGAATAATAGTGAGTACGTTTACCTTATGTAATTTACAGAAGTTTTATCTAAATTACTCTGGCCAGGCAAATTAAGTACAGGAAATTTTAGTCAAAATCTACCTGTTCATTCAATAATATGTTGGAAAGTTCATATTTATTCATTTCAAGATATAATGGAATTAATATCATATATTTCATCTGTTCAATGTAAGTTTTCAAGATTTTGGTTGAAACTATGATTTTCTTCATTCGAATAGTTCGCGAAATTAGTATCTTGATTGATAAAACTGCGATAATACTCATTGTCTCCTAATATTGATATTTGTGTAGGTTTTACCAATATATATTATACTACAACTAGTGCAATTGAGGTGTAATTCCTTATCTTTCATTTTCATCAATTTTACTTTTATTATTTTTGATGTATTTAGGAGGATTACTATTGGTTCGGAATCAGATGTATAACTGAAATTTCTCTAGTAAACGTTTCAAATTTTTCTATCTTTCTCAGCGTATGTGAAGCTACTTTATCTGTGTTGACCTGAATGTTAGGTTATGTTAGATCAGGGGTGCTTAAACTTGAACTGCTGGTGATCTACCTCAATAGTTTTAGACTACTAACGATCGACTCTGAGAGGCTGCAAGTATGTGTGATGCAGGGTTTTTGAACAAACACGATCCACCCTACCTATGTAGGGTGTACCATAGCATATATAGATATTAGCTTTCCACACAATAAACATTATTTTAGTTAAGGTTTGGGTTAGGTTTATTTAGATTCCTCCCTATAATATCAATGAAATAATTCATAGTTATTAAAAATTGCGAGTTTATTGGTTTTTACAAAAAAAAAAGAGTTGAACTTAACTAAGGAGTGACTTTGGATGTTGTAACGTGGCACTGCATGTCCTCAGCATACTTTTTATGAGATGGTACGTAACCCTTGAGTGCTAATCACGAGCATGATGACATGTGATGGTCGGTTAGTCGATTGCAATATTTTGACTTAATTATCTTCATTTCAGAAAATGCAGACTCGCACAAGTAAGTTGACCCAAACATTGCCATCAGTTGAAGAGCGATTTGCTTAGATTCAAATATCCACCACCAGAAATTTGGATCAGATGCTGAAGCTTTGAGATATATATCGGATATAATCTGCACCAACTCATTTTCAACAGAACTTGAGTTCATATTAGACTGACTTGCTATTTCAGTAGCTAATTCCTGAATGCTTTCACTTGAAAAAGGATAATTATATATAGCTATATTTGCCAATAATTGTCCCAAAATATTTGATAATTCAGCCTCATACGTATCATAATTCAACGGAGGTATCCTTGCTTTCAAGCTGGGCAGTGCCTGTTATATCGGTGGATTCGTCGAACTGTAAAGAAAAAAATATATTCATTTCATGATATCATGTTTTAGTTTATCTGCCATGTCCTGAGTCATGACTTCAATACGCCTTGTAGAAGTCGGACGAGATAACTGAAGCTCTCTAATAGCAGACATGAATTCTGTTTTATTTTTGAAATCTCCAAATAACGTCTCAATCGCTTCAATAAATGCTTCCTTCACAACCGATATATCTTCGAATGATTTTTTTTATTGTTTCGTCAATATATGAGATATTTTAAATAACGCGATCGTAGCAGCTTTTGATTGTTTGGCTGGTCTTGTGAACATGGTTTGTTCTTTTTTCAAACAAGATATCAAATTACGTACTTTTCGTTTTCTCAATGCACTCTGTGGCGGAAAATTCTTTTCAAAATTTTTATGAACCGTTACATGATGCCTCTCTAAGTGACCATGCTTATGTATTGCAACTAAGGCACGACAAATAAAACAAATGCACTTAACTTTCACCATACAACTGACATGTTTTAGATTTTTTCGCTGCATTTGTTTTGTACTATGTAATAATAAACTTTGTATCGAGGTAATATTGCCTTAAAGTTACAATTCTGAATAACTCCAGTTCCTGCAGGCGCAATATTTATATCGGCGTGAACGAAAGTCTCTAATGTTCCCGTCAAACGCGCCGCCCGAATTTTCTAGAAGAGCGACAAGAATAAAAACTGAGGCTTTTCTTTGACAAGTACCGCGCGTTCCTTTGATAAAGCCGCCTTTTGCCTCTAGCAGAGTGTTATTTCATTACGTGATAAATTTTCATACTTTAGATACCTACTTATTCAAAAATTTTTTCTGCTCGAGATCTAATCAGAAAGCACTCGCGATCGACCGTTTGAGCGCCCCTGTGTTAAATATTCACAACGTGTGTGAAGCTACTACTATTGTGTTGCTTTTTTGGTCTCGGGTTAAAAAATTTTCTTAACTTGGGTTTCTGTCATTTTTTAAATAGTTCGGTTATAATAGTTAGATTGTAACCATTCTTAAGAGTTA
Source organism: Cryptolaemus montrouzieri (assembly GCA_013387265.2). Taxonomy (NCBI): domain Eukaryota; kingdom Metazoa; phylum Arthropoda; class Insecta; order Coleoptera; family Coccinellidae; genus Cryptolaemus; species Cryptolaemus montrouzieri. The sequence continues at coordinate 44,667,515 of JABFTP020000185.1, read as the reverse complement.
TTTGCTTAATATTACAATTCTTCATCGCAATAATGTGAAGATAAATGAATATTCAATAATCTGTGAATCATTATGTGGAAAACTGCTATATTATATTTAACAGGATGAACAAACGCTATGTAAATTACGGTGTCCGTAATAAAGTGTTTATAAAATTGAGAAATCCTGTCATGTATTTTCTATTTATGTAATAAGATATTAATATTAATATTATTATATTACTCAAAAAACCGTATAAAATGACGTAAATTCAATTCACAACTCAAAATTAAAAATACAGAAACATAGAAACACAACACTTCCACTCAGAGCCATCCGTACTTGAACTAATGTTTAGGAAACAAATTTAATAAGGATGAGTTATTTGTGTCTACCTGATCATTAAGAATTTCCGGTGAATACCTGAATCTGTTAATTTCAAGTACTCCCAGAAGGTTGAGTTTTATACCTTTATTCTCAGAATGTAGGATTTTAAATTCTGAATTGAATGAGTGACCATTTTCCCTAAGATGATTTGAATAATTCGAATCGGTTTTTCTATTGATGGAACTGCGTTTATGTTCAGAGATTCTAACATTAACATTTCTTCCTGTTCTACCTATATAAAAACAATTGCAATCTGCACAATCCAATCTATAAACACCTGATTTGTTTTCTTTATTAATTGGAGATTTATAATTCCTGATAAAGGAACCTAAATTTGTTGATGTTTTGAACGCTATATTTAAATTTGAACTTTAATACCTAACAATAACAAGATCAAATAATAAACACCAGTTTTCAATTTATCATAAGCCTTCTCATACAGACATCACAATTCATTATACATCGGCACATCCTTACCAACATAAAGTTGCAGCTTTTAACAGCTATATACATAGACTCTTGAACACACCGATGTCTAATGAATTATTTCAAAGAATTGAATTTGATAAAACAGATCGCAATAAATAATACTTATGATGCAAATTAAGTTAGTTGCATATTGCATAAGAAAAACAAAAATTCTCTTTACAACATATATCCAATCGGTGAACACCAAGACAAGAAATTCAATAATTAAACATATATAGAAAATATTAGCAATAATGTGAAATCCTTCTTGAAAATTCAAATTTAAATATAGCGTTCAAAACATCAACAAATTTAGGTTCATTTATCAGGAATTACAAATCTCCAGTTAATACAGAAAATAAATCAGGTGTTTATAGGTTGGATTGTGCAGGTTGCAATTGTTTTTATGTAGGTAGAACGCGAAGAAATTTTAATGTTAGAATGTCTGAACATAAACGCAGTTTCATCAATGGAAAATCCGATTAAAATTATCCGAATCATCTTAGAAAAAAAGGTCACTCTTTCAAATCAGAATTTAAAATCCTACATTCTGACAATAAAGGTATAAATCTCAACCTTCTGGAAGTACTTGAAATTAACAGATTTAGGTATTCACCGGAAATTCTTAATGATATGGTAGACATGAATAACTCACCCCTGTTAAATTTATTTCCTAAACATTACTTCAAGTACGGATAGCTCTGAGTGGATTTCCTCTTTAGTATATATAAAAACTTGTTAGTTTGATATATTTGTAGTATTCATTCGCTCTTGATGAAGATACTGTGTATCGAAACGAGTCGAGCATTCAATAATATATTAAGTAGAAATCATCGTTTACTTTTATTTGTGAAAATGGATTTCTATCACGTTAAAGCCTCGTAGAATTTTTATTTTGGAGAGTAGATCTTTTACGTTCTTCAACTCTCTTCTCGATGCATCTTCCGGTTTGGCCTATATAGAATGTCTCACATTCACTGCAGGGTATCTTATACACTCCGCTTTTATCCGATAATTTTGTTTTATCTTTATTATTTACCAATAATGAACCCAAATTCTTTTTATTAGTGCTGATGGTGTTAATCTTATTTCTATATAATCTGTTACATATTTTGTTGCTAATATTAGGAATATAGTTAACTGGAAATTTTCTGTTAGATTTCTCAGTATGCAATAGATAAATTCTCAGTAATAAAAAATTATGTCGTTTTTGTCTTATTAAGGTATCAATAAATTCTGGTTCATAGCCGTTGTTCATGGCGAAAACTTTTAAAACTTGAACTTCATTCCCAAAATCGACTGCTGAAAAAGGAATAGAAAGCAATCTGTGCACAAATGAAGGAAAAGTATTCAATTTGATACTCTGGGATTGGGAACTATTGTTATGAATCAGGGTATCCGAATAGGTTGGTTTTCTGAATATTTTAAAGGCGTGTGAGTCATAAGAGAAGTCCAAAAGTTCAAAGATTTTTCATTATTTTCATTTTCCATTGTAAATTTAATCGATTGATGAAAAAATTTAAAACTGTAAGAAAATATTGAGTTGTCTTTCTGTGCCAATCCAAATACAGAAATATCATCCACATATATCTTTCATAAAAATACATTATTGATGAGGATGTTGGGGGAACTAAAAATTTTATTTTCTAAATTTGTCATAAATATTTCACTTAATAACGGAGACGATGGAGAGCCCATAGGTAAACTATCTAATTGTTGATATATTTTATTATTGAACCTGAAATAACTTCGTTGGAGACATAGGTTTACAGCTGACATCGTTTCGTTTATATGAGTGGGGCTTAATGTACTATTGGATTGAAGTTTTGATTAATTGTGGCTTTGACATCACTGCAGGGTGTAGACGGATATAGATTAGTTATATCAAAGGATACTAATTTAGCGATTATCGGAATTTTTAGAGATCTCAAGTGATTGGTTAATTCTATAGAGTTTTGTATAGAGAAAATTGTATTTTGTTGCATCAAGTTTGGAAGTATGTTGTTCGAATACTGAGAAATCTAACAGCAAATTTCCAATTAACTATATTCCCAATATTAGCAACAAAATATGTAACAGATTACAGAGAAATAATATTAACACCATCAGCACTAAGGAAAAGAATTTGGGCTTATTATTGGTTAATAATAAACATGAAACAAAATTATTGGATAAAAGCGGAGTATATAAAATACACTGCAGTGCATGTGAGACATTCTATATAGGCCAAACCGGAAGATGCATCGAGAAGAAAGTTGAAGAACATAAAAGATCTAATCTCCAAAATAAAAATTCTACGGGTTTTTCGGACCTTCAATGAAAATCATTTCATAGATTTCGAGAATATCGAACTCATGCATCCAGGTAATAAGGGAAAAAGGATGTACATCTTGGAGATTATTGAAATTACGTCCGCTCATAGGAAAAACCAGCCAATTTGCAACGACCAACTAGACGTCAATTTACCTCCTATGGTGAATGCCGTTATAGAACTGATATCATTCGTTTTGAATTTAGTATTGTATTACTCTTGATAATGGGCTAACAACCCCAAAATATATGTCGAGTATATTTAATAAATATTTGTGAAACCTTTGCCAAGTGCCAAACGAATCATTTATTCATTATGTTTCACCAAGTGTTAAGCAAGAATTCCATACATTCTTAAAAAATTGTTTACTATTGTAACACGCAATAGCTAGCTGTTATATAACAAATGCATATTTCAAGGGAGGTTGCTAAGCAACAGATTTCAAAATTTTTGAAAAACAAGATTTGGTCAATGTGCCTATGTTTTTACAAATGGTAATAAACTCTGATAGCGGTTATCACCAATGGAATTCGCCTTCCTCTCTTTATGTACGGAGTTCCCTAAAATTTACGATTAACTGCTTGATAACATTTTGATGAGCCTGTTTCGTGAAAAATACTAGAAATAAAAAGTAGAATAATATTGTTGAAAGACTGAGGTTGGAAGTGTGTACACAATACTTTAAAACCAGTTCAGACTCCCACCTGCGTTGCATAAACTGCTTAACATAATTCTTTACAACTGTATTAAGGGATCTAGTGATGAGTGTGGTTGCAAAAAAGTTTGACTGTTCAGTTGCTCACATGCTCAATTTGACATTGCGATTTATTGTACCTTCGCATGTCTAAATTGATCAGAATAATGGGATGGGTAGTCATGTGAACTGAAATTATAAAATTATCAAACTAACCTAATTTCCTATTTGTATAGAAATTACTGATGTCATCCACTTCTCTAATCCAATAGAAACAATTTTCTGTCAGTATAGGACTTTACGCTGTTTTCAAATGAACTGAGCCAAAATACGTTGTTGTTGGGTATGTAAATTTCATCTTCAAGGCTTGAGTGATATTGTTTCAAACAAAATGATTGTATATTTTGATTCACATTGTTAATTAGCAGAGCTAGCTTAATCAATTAGATCGTAAGATGAAACAGTTGGGTAGAAACAAACGACAGCACAGGACATCGTTTAGCGTTGTATGGTAGAACATTATATTATTATTGAATATTTGCTATAAACATGATTAGTTCCTAAACATTTCTAAAGATAACATTGGTTTAACTATAATTAACTTAAAATTCCACAATTGCTTCGTGCTTTCGAAGCCTCAAATGACCTAATGTTTTTTTGTGATTTTTCAGTTGTTATTCAATTCTTAATGATAATATAAGATGCTATGCTATTCTGAAGACGATGCGCTGGTCTCGAAGAGATCGAACAAAGCGTTTTCATCGGGAATTCAATTTGGGTTGAGAATCTCCTTCAATAATTTCTAAATTATATACAGTTTCTGAACTATTTACGAATAACTGAATAATTTTTTCTTTCATTTTACTTCACTAAAAACTTTTGTATTTCTTTAAATGTTAAAATTATTTATGAAGAAACACCAATACGAAGTTGTGATCTAGAGCTGTAGACTATGTATAAACATTGGTGAAACATGTTTTTAGGAACATATTTCAACTCAATGAATTCAACACATCTAATATGTAAGTTGTCAAAGCTAAAAGTTATTTAAATGATAAAATTATTTCATGGGTATTTATATGAATGATTGAAATTATTCAATTTTCATTCACAAATGATACACGCTGAGAAACTTTTAGTTTATTTCGAACATTTTCTTCCGTTATCTGTATATTATCAGTTTTCATTCGAATAAATCTCTGTAATCAAAGTTAACTATATCTTTACAGATAGAACAAAAGCGAAGTATTATTCATCCTAATTTATTATCTCCCTAGAGTACACTCTTGATACCAATACAAACAGAAAAACGATTTTCACCAACTTCCAGAAATTTCTTATATAACAAGAATGGATGTCATGACAATTTCTATTACCTAAGAGCTAAGAAGAATAGCCATGATGAAAAAAAAAAAACTTATTATCTAGTTCTTTCATCGAACAAGGTTAACAGCCTAAAAACTTGGGAATACGATTATATTCAAAAGGCTGCGGTAGAAAGGATTGCAAACGTATAGAAATTTAAAAATCTGAGAAGATTAAATACTTAAGAACAATTATAGATGAAAACTTCAAGTGGAACTTTCGCTCAGATTAGTCATGTAGTAAAAAAAGAAAGTTTTACCTACTTCGGAATATCATCGATTCATGGTTACTAAGAAATATATGTATACCTAGCATTGACACAATCTATCCTCTGTTACGGTCTTTGGAAAAACGTAGAAGATATTATTTCGTTTTCGTAATCTCTCTCTCTCTCTATTTCTTTCTCTCGATACCAATCATGTAATGTGAATGGGATGATTCAAAGAGAAGAGGAAACTTATGCCGGTTGTTTCAGTTATATCAACAACATTGATGAAATTTTTAGTTTCTTTTCAAAAAATGAATTAAATGTTAGGATAAACTCAAGTTATGAAAATATTTAACAACTCTAGTTGCTTACTTCTACCTGAAAAAAGAAACAATGATGTCATCCACACTTTAAGATAAATAAATACAGGATTCTGACAGTGGATGACTTCGAAAAGTTCACCGTTGATTACATCAAAAATTCTTATTCGTAAGAACCTCAAATTCACTATTCTTAGCAGCAACTAGAATTACATTACCGCCCACAACTCAACATTCAAATTAGGTAGGAGAACTGTTAGCTCTAGACACGTGAAAATGTTGTACATGCCTAAACCGCCTCTTGTATTAGAATAGATATTTTAGGAATCAGACAATATCTAACCAAACCTATCAAAACCTTTGCACGGAGAATATTATTTTCAACAAGTGAAATATTTTGAAAGCTGAAAATGAATTCTGGCACCAAACCTCTTCTAACTTCTTTGCTGAATTTTTGTACCCATATTAAATATCGGAGGAAGAACTTTTGCACACCAATGTCAGCTGATGCTTGTCATGCTATTTTACATATATACAATTAATAAAAAATATCCATTTGAACAATACTAAGCGTGTTTAGGGTTACTGTTGTACTGCGTTCATAGACTTCTTAAAACCAGCTCTTCCAATTCTTAAGGGTAAAAATTCTATAAAAATCAAACTTTTCTTAATAGGTATTGTATTTGGCAATCGGTTTGCTTCGACAAATTGATTATAATAAATGCATTCTATTCAATTATGATATTCTTAATCTATTCATCGAGATATTGTACCTTGAAAAATTACTAACTAAATAAACTATACAATATATATCAGATTTAACAAATAGAATTCTAATCTAATTTGGCATTTCGAATAGAAATTCGTAGCAAAGTGTAGTACAGAAAATATTCACCACATGAATGGTGATATAAATTTATATATGGAATATTTGGCGTCTATATTATCGAACACTTGCAACAAGAAAAACTTGTGAAGTCCGTTTGTGGAGGAATAAGGTGCAAATCTTCTTCATCTTCATCTTCACCACCCGATATGCTCATTTCTTCTATACTAAATGTGTCCGATATTTCTTGATGTATTCTTGATTCTTTTCGGGAGATAGGGAAGAAATTAATAATATCTTCCTCACTGAAAATGAAAAAAGCTTTAGTTATATAATATAATGAACAAACTCTTAAATAATAACTCCAAAAATTACAAATTTAACTCAAGCTATTTTCGAATAATGTATTATGAATTCTTTGCACGGGGGATAATCACGGCACTTGATAATTAAAAAAAAATGTAACCTATTAAGTATCAAGTCATCTTCATATATGTAATTTAGGTACTGAGGACTCAATCTGCCTTGAGAAACAATCTCTTTGCTCTCAGGTGATACTCATGTATGATGATTTCCTCTGAGGTGCTTTTTTTTTTTGTGTTAGCAGATTTCCGCCACTACCTGCCCGCTGAAGAAAAATTTTCTGATCGATGACAATGAACACTTATATAAGGTATTGTCAACTACAAATTCTTCCTCTACACTGAATCTACATAGGGCAGATTGCGTCCCGGCATTAACAAGTGACTTTATACAAGTCTTGATTGCTGAGCACTGCTTGGACTAATTCGAAAGTTAGATACATCCAATTACAAAAAAATTAGTATACTTTGAAAAATTCTTCAGGTCCTTTTTCGGAAAAAATTATTACAGTAAAATTCTTCTCGAAAATCTGAAATCTATAAGGAAAGTTTTCTGTCTCTATTACTCTGTGAATAAAAGTCTTCAATGCCAAACATTGAAGGATTTTATTCTTTCTATTTATTCGAATAATATAATAACAAATGAAGAAGAAAAGAAAGTATCTTATTTCATAACTCTTGGAATTATGTATATGTGTTCATTGCTTCGGTCCATAGGGTCTTATCTAGGTTATTTTCTTGTAGCATAGTTGTTGCTGCTTCAACTATTGTTGCATTCCTTGTTCTACACGTCCATTTTGCTCTGGAGTATACGCAACGCTCGTCTCATGTTGGATTCCATTTTAAATGGTCAAATTTTTTATGCTTACATTGGAAAATTCCGAGCAATTGTTGCTCCTCAATTTTCTCATGCTATATTCTTGACCAACCCTAGTTTTTTGTACAAATTCTTGGATTTTACTCGCTGCTTCCTGCATATGCTTCATACAGTACTTTGCTTTTCTGAATTTGGAATAGTCATCTTTCAACATTAAGAAATACGAAGCAGCCCCTAAAGATGCAGTGTCCATTGGACCGCAAGTATCGGTATGAATAATATCACCTGGTGCTTTTGCTCCTGTACCATTGACAGGATTACTGTTTTTGTGTTGCTTCCGGTGAATACAAGGTACATATGGCATTTCTTCTTCAATACCATTTGCTTCTTTTTAGTATCTGTTTTACTGGTTCTATGTTCTGATGAGCAATCCTTTTGTGCCACTTACCTGAATTTTCACTTAAGCGACCAACATTTGCATTTTCATATTTCGCATTTCTGGAACACATTTTATGAGTTCTATAGGTTCTACTCCTACTTTGCTGTTCTTCAGAAAATTACTGTTTTCATATTCATATATTCCATTTTTACATGGTAACCTTTTCATATTGCTGCACTCACAGAAAACAGATTTGGTGTAATTCTTGGTACATGCAGAACATTGCTTATGGAAGTTTCTATCCAATTTATGATTTCACGGGTAATGAGCCAATACCTATAGCTTGTATTTTTGTTCCATCGCCTATAATAATGTCTCTTCTTGGCGATAAACTTTCATATTCAACAAACTGATTTTTATCGTAGCACATATGATCAATAGTACCGCTGTCAAATATCCACTCATTTTATGATACAATACCAAAAAAAGCTGTTGTGTATACAGAAAATGCATTCTTTGAGCTTTCTTCATTTTTCATGGAGGCCTTTTCTTTGCTCAAAAACCAACAGTCCTTTTTTTAATGACCCTTTTTGTTGCAGTGCTTACAGTGCTTTTTGTTTGTTCTACAGTCCTTTTTTTAGTGGCCTGCTTTTTCACAAGAGAAAAAGTTTCTACCTTAATTCTTTTTAGCCAACACTAAAGCTGTCACTTCTTGACGGTTGCAATTTCTTTGCTCTTCAAGGAGGAGTCTTGCAGTCAGATTAGCCGAATTTTGATTCTCAATAGGTAATGAATCCCATGCTGGCACAAAATGTTTGAAGGAGTCTGGCAATGCCGTAAGAATTTCAGTTGAAACCATTTTTTCTGGAATTTCTCCTCCAGAATGCTTGATTTTATATATAATCTCTTCGACCTTTGATAGAAAAATTGCTATATCTACCTTTGGGTTATACTGCATTGTGAAGAAACTTAGCTGTAGCGCATGGAACGGAGTTGCTGAAGTTTGTTTATATATTGTATGCAGCTTTGACCAGATTTCATTTGCTCATTCACAATTCATGATTTGCACAATATGACTATGCTTGATATCCTTGTCACCAGAATACTTTGTGTTTTGGCATCATTTTTGAGCCAAGACACATTTTCTTCGCCATTAACGGCAGGTTTCAATAACGAACTACTACTATATTGAAGATTTTAAGAGCCTTCAATATCGTTTTCAGGTGGCCCAATTTGAAGAACCTTCTAATTTCTGTCGTGTTCACAATAAGGCTCTCCATTGTTTGCCCTTGATTTACTTGCTTTCTTCATGTCCACGTGCTTCTGTTCACCTTCACCGTAATATAATTTCACTTGTGTCTGGGCCGATAACCTCGTGAAATTATTCATATGTGGAAACTTGAAGAAATATTACGTACTTGTATAACTTTTATTAAAGTGAAAATAAAGAATTAAAACCTACAACTTAACACTTCAATAGCACGTTTTCTAGAGAGCAAAGAATCATTGAGATCCATAGTCACAGACTATCTTAATCCTAACTTCTTATTATTAACTTAACTTACTCTTTAATACAATTAACCTACTTTTAACTTAATAAAACATTTAGTGTACATCTATGTTCTCAACAATAACTTCTTGAAAAACATTAGCACAATCCAAGTTTAGGCATCTTCAATTATGCTTCTTAGATTATTAGATATTATAATACATTCCATTTCTACATGGTACTATAAATTCAGAATACATTTCAACTCCTAATAAGACTGATAATCTTATGCTAAATATTCTATCTACAGCAGACTATGTATCAGATTATGTTGTTCAATCTATATATTCCTTCCCTTGATTCACACCGATTTTCGCAGCCGTCGAATGCCATCTCTACAGTACGATGCCGTTCGAAAGGATCTCTTCACTTATCATCATATCATGTGACTGAGAGCAGACTTACCAGTTATATCTTCAATTTTTCAGTTTCAGTTCCCATTGTAGTTATAGATACATCTTTCAGTAGACCTTAGTTTTAGTTTGTGAATATAATAAACAGAAAAGACTGTTGAAAATAAGATTTCGAGAAAAATTTGTGAATCTTCATATGGAAACAGAAAATTGAGAATAAAACAATAAAGAAAGGTAAGAAATCTATATACAGAGCTAGACTGTAGAAACTGTGAAAAGCTCCAGGTGAAGAAGGACAGGGTTTGTAGTAAGAATAGATGATTATGAAAATAACGTGGTAAAACAATCCTCAAGGCAAAAGACTTAACGGAAGACCAAAATCAAGAAGGAAAATTAACATAGGTTAATAAAATGAAGAATAAACAAAAATAAACGAGGCATCCGATATTATTATTTGATCAATTGCATTATTATGGATGTCTTTTAACAAGGTTTGAGTCACAGAAATTGCATTAGACTACCTAATGTAATCACACATAAAAAGAATGCTACCTGTCATAACAAATTGAAAATAGGCGCATATGGTGTTTCATTACAATGCACGAGGACGTTTGAATGTTCAGCTCAAGAGAGAGTTTGGAGAACGCCTAAACAGGAAAATTTGTAAACATTTCAATTTAAGTTTACAGTGTATTATAGAATAGATATTGTTCGTAGAGCACAACTAGTAGTTGTATATCACATGATAGACGCCTGTGCGGATATATAAAATGATGAGAAAATGATTCCTAGATTTCATAAATAGACTTTAATCTTTCATCAATTTGTGTATCGTATTTTTCATTTCTATTCCTCGTTTATGTTTATTTTGTGTTTTTACATTTTCTGTATATTTCGTCGTGTGAATGTTTGATCACTTTTTAACTTAAATTCTTCTCTAAAGGAAATGATTAACGATGTTGAATAGAAATTCGAAATATGTTTTTTACGTTATTTCTTCTGTATGACCTTGAAACTCTAGACCATCATATTTTAATTGTTGATTTCATTGATAATCAAAATGGTACCATGATTTTATTACCTGTGTTGGACCGCTGTGATTCATAGCTAGTAGAAAAAAATCATGTTATCCATAAACTAGGTGTCTATGATATACGTTTTCCGCAATTATGAAGTTCTGGCTGAGTATGGACCATCCTCATATTCATTTCTTGAGTCAATTTATCACGATGACTTTATGATATGTATAATTTTGTCTAAGGGGTTCTCGAGTTGAATGAAAAATTATCAAACCAAAAAACAATTAATCTTGAAAATCCAGAAGCTTTGATGACTTTTATATATCCCTCATGGGTAAGTAGGGCATCTTCCATCCAGAAACACCCTGTATATAAATAAAATTGAATCACCGAAAATTGCGTAACTTCCTAACGACTGCACCAAATTGTTATTAGGACAAGTTTGTGTAAAAGATAATTGAAAATAAATAAATTTTTCATCAAAATCGGAATTTTCGAAACTTTCTAATAGGAAAAGTGAGAGAGTCAATGGACAGAAGAGCCTTCAGTTGTTCAGCCAGCATTTGATGACTTCAAAAAGAGCTTACGACATATCATATTTTCAATCATATACAATTACAGATTCCCTACAGCAAAATAGAGTTTAGAGATTTATCGTCGTGTTATTTATTGTTGTTGATAGGAAAATGGTACCACTGAAGTAACAAAATTTTGAATATGGAAGCAGATAATAAATATAAAAATTCAGAATAGATCGAGGAAAATCCTAAGATTCATGAAATCTTGATTGCCAGACTTTCAATGTTGAAAATTATTCATGCACCTGTACTTTCATTGAGTTATTCCCCCACTATGAGATGTTTTATCGAATAAATCTATAGGATTGAAAAACATTTGTTTTTACTCATCACGAATATATGGTTAATATTGAATTTATTCAAGTAATTACCTTTCATCGCTATCCCATTGTACTAGTGGTTGTTTTTCCTTCACTCCGGGAATAGGTAGCCTATCAATGGGTATAATATTCAATTTCACAGACGAATCCTCCTGATTTATTTGTGGCTTATGATTTTGCTCGCCTAATATCTGAATCAGTTGATCCAGGCTAGAAACCCTAGGTGCTGTTGGAGATTGACCCACGCTTGATCTTCCGCTATTTGAACCACTCTGAAAAGGCAAATATTGATTTAATATTTGTTCATAGCTTTTGAGGACACAATTGTTAATTAATAATTTGATTATGAATCCAATACATTTAGCATATTTTTTTGACAATTAATGAAGAACGTCAGAATTTCTCCTTCACATTCACATCGTCTACGACCCTACCGAACTTGAACCGGCTACCAAATATCCCACAGTCCTATTTCAGCATTCGATATATTAAAATTTTGGTTAAAACCCATTGCTATTGCAAAAAGACAATAATTTCCTACAAATTAATTTTCATTATTAACATCAGCAGATATAAGTGCATTGAAGACATTATATCACCACTACTCTCAAACTTTAACCTTAATTCTCGACGCGCGTTTCGCTTACTTTTTGACGTATGAACAATGAAGACACTATATCACAACTACACCAAAAGTTTAGCCTTAACTCTCGACGCACGTTTTGCTAACTAAGTTAGCATCATCAGGAGATAATAATATACAGTATACAGTATATTTGAATTGTGGAGGCCGTTACTTGATGTAGATCCATGATATAAATGAGATAAAAAACACAAGGTTTAACTTTAATCCACACTTTATTTGAAAAAATTTGACGACGTTTCGTTGACACAGCAGCTTTATCATGAATGACAAACAGAATGAAGAGTATGGTATTATAAACAAATCGTAGAACAAGTTGGATGAATAACAGGTAAACCCACACCGAGCCATTGTACAGTTAGTATGAAAGGTGATAAAAACTAATTAAACAAGTTAAGTAGGGGTGAATAATTCACATCTATCTGCTCATTCAAAAGCTAGTCCGAATGTTTATATCTATTTATTTCTAATGCTTCTAGGAGATCTAATTTTGAACTTTTTGATTTTATATGTAATATGTCAAAGTTTTCATTGAATGAATGGTTTTCTTTTATTAGGTGGTTTGAATAATTTGAATCAGATTTATTTTTATCGACGCTACGGTTATGTTCAGATGTTCTTATGCCAAAACTCGTATAGGTCCTACCGATATAAATTTTATCACAAGAACCGCAATTGAGTTTATAGTTTCCTGATTTACTTGATTTTTCAACATGAGATTTATTATTTTTAATATGTTTACCTAAGTTATTAGAAGTTTTGAAAGTTATATTAAGATTTTGTTTGACGAGAAAGGATTTAATATTTGTACTTGCAGAACCGCAGAATGTTAAACTGTTGAATATTTTATAGTCTTTATGAATAGGATATACTTTATTTATTGCTTTCTGATACAGTTTTTTACGAATGATTAGATCTATCGTATCCGGATTATATGAATTATTAATGTCTATCTGTTTGATGATGTTTAACTCTTTATTATAATCTTATACTAATAAGGGTAAATTGAGTAACCGATATACCATGCTGTTTGAAGCTGCAACTTTGTGTTGAATTGGATGTAATGAGTAGTTATGTATAATTTTATCAGTATGTGTTGGTTTACGAAAGACCGAAAAACATGATTATTATTTTGTTTAGTGATTTTCAAGTCCAAAAATTAATGGAATCGTTCTGTTCAATTTCTATCGTGAATTTAATGTTCAAATGGATGGAATTAATGAAATTAAGAATTAAGTCTAATTGACGAGTAGTTCCAATGAAACATACTAAGATGTCGTCAACATATCTATACCAATAAAGAAATTTGGAAATGAGTGGATGTGTATATATTTTCTGTTCAATATTATTCATAAAATCTCTGCTAAAAGTGGACTCAAAGGATTTCCCATGATCAAACCATTTTCACTACTGTAATAGATGTTGTTGAAAGAAAAATAATTTTGTTCAATGCAAACGTCCAACAGATTCAATATTTGGGATTTAATTATGTGGTTAACATGATTCGAATTCAACATGTTTTCGATTAATATTTTGACATCACCTGGAGGAACACTTGGGTATAAATTCTCAACATCAAACGAAATAAGTTTTGCGTTAGGTTAGGTTAGATTAATTAACGTTTTTTATGTTATTTATCAATTCGAAAGAATTTTTTATAGAAAATTTTGATTTGAATGAACAATGATTTGTAATGATATCTATAAGGTAGTGCGAAAATGTCACGGCTGGGGCTGTAACGTAAGATACGACTGGTCTAACGGGGTTATGTTATTTATGCAATTTAATGAGTGAATACAGTTGAGGTGGTTGAGGGTTGTTTGAAGAGTGAAGCGTGTCCTAAATACATCAAACTCAAGACCAACAACAACAGTTATGCAGCTCGAAGAGCAGTTATCTCTGGACAGAAGATATGGATCAAATCAGAATGCAAGATTTTGTTCCACAAACGAGACATCTACAATATTTATCTCAAGGTAATTCATACCGAGTTATTGTACAGACTTCATCCACTTGAATTCGATTCATTAGATTACAATAATAGATTCAAAATTAGATCAATAATACATAATAAATATACCATCCAATACCGCAAATTAAAGTTTCTCGTGTCACGAAAACCGAAACCTACTCCACGTAAAACTAAATTTTCTGACCATCAATTTTTTGATAGATTCGTTAACCTTTCTGATATTAATTTCACAACTGATGAAACAAATCTCTTGGAGAACGGTTGCAAACACAATATTAAATCAAACAAGATAAAATCTGATTTAGAGGAACTTGGCATAGATACTGAAATTTCTCTGAAAAAGATTCCTAATAACACTCACCTTAAATATTTAGCATCTAACATTTTAAAAATGAATCATTAGCTGACTTTAAACCGAGTAAAGAACAAAATATTTCAAAGGCCATAAAACAAAAATCTCAACTAAATGAAGTTATTTTTACAAAAGCAGATAAGGGTAATACTGTTATTGCGTTAAATAAAAATGACTACCTATTTAAAACTCTAAATTTCATTTCGTCCGAAACTATACAATTTTAAACAAAGATCCAACTATTAAATTCCAGAAAATATTAAAAATGCAATGAACGACGCAAAATCTTTAATTAAAGCAATAGATAAATACAAATTCATTTTACCAAACCCTCAACCACCTCAACTATATTCACTCATTAAATTGCATAAATTAAATAACCCCGTTAGACCAGTCGTATCTTACGTTACAGCCCCAGCCGTGACATTGTCGCACTACCTTATAGACATCATTAAAAATTCTTGTTCATTCAAATCAAAATTTTCTATAAAAAATTCTTTCGAATTGATAAATAACATAAAAAACGTTAATTAATCTAACCTAACCTAACGCAAAACTTATTTCGTTCGATGTTGAGAATTTATACCCAAGTGTTTCTCCAGGTGATGTCAAAATATTAATCGAAAACATCTTGAATTCGAATCATGTTAACCACATAATTAAATCAGAAATATTGAATCTGTTGGACGTTTGCATTGAACAAAATTATTTTTCTTTCAACAACATCTATTACAGTAGTGAAAATGGTTTGATCATGGGAAATCCTTTGAGTCCACTTTTAACAGAGATTTTCATGAATAATATTGAACAGAAAATTCATACACATCCACTCATTTCCAAATTTCTTTATTGGTTTAGATATGTTGACAACATCTTAGTATGTTTCATTGGAATCGTCAATTAGATTTATTTCTTAATTTCATTAATTCCATCCATTTGAACATTAAATTCACGATAGAAATTGAACACAACGATTCCATTAATTTTTGGACTTGAAAATCACTAAACAAAATAATAATCATGTTTTTCGGTCTTTCGTAAACCAACACATACTGATACAATTATACATAACTACTCATTACATCCAATTCAACATAAAGTTGCAGCTTTAAAGAGCATGGTACATCGGTTACTCAATTTACCTTTATCAGTAGAAGATTATAATAAGAGTTAAACATCATCAAACAGATGGCCATTAATAATTCATATAATCCGGATATGATAGATCTAATCATTCGTAAGAAACTGTATCAGAAAACAATAAATGAAGTATATCCTATTCATAAAGACTATAAAATATTCAACAGTTTAACATTCTGCGGTTCTGCAAGTACAAATATTAAATCCTTTCTAGTCAAACAAAATCTTAATATAACTTTCAGAACTTCTAATAACTTAGGTAAACATATTAAAAATAATAAATGTAGTGTTGAAAAATCAAGTAAATCAGGAATCTATAAACTCAATTGCGGTTCTTGTGATAAAATTTATATCGGTCGGACCTATAGGAGTTTTGGCATAAGAACATCTGAACATAAACGTAGCTTCGATAAAAATAGATTTGATTCAAATTATTCAAACCACCTAATGAAAGAAAACCATTCGTTCCATAAAAACTTTGATATATTACATATAAAATCAAAAAGTTCAAAATTAGATCTCCTAGAAGCATTAGAAATAAGAGGATACAGACATTCGGACAAGCTTTTGAATGAGCAGGTAGATGTGAATTCACCCCTACTTAACGTGTTTAATTAGTTTTTATTACCTTTCATACTAACTGTACAATGGCTTGGTGTGGATTTTCCTGTTATTTATCCAACTTGTTCTACGATTTGTTTTCAATACCA
The DNA here is from genome assembly GCA_013387265.2 of Cryptolaemus montrouzieri. NCBI lineage: Eukaryota > Metazoa > Arthropoda > Insecta > Coleoptera > Coccinellidae > Cryptolaemus > Cryptolaemus montrouzieri. Next base: position 44,650,763 of record JABFTP020000185.1, on the reverse strand, counting down.
TACTCTTCATTCTGTTCGTCATTCTTGATAAAGCTGCTGTGTTAGCGAAACGTCGTCGAATTTTTTCAAATAAAGTGTAGATTAAAGTTAAACCTTGAGTTTTTTATCTCATTTATACAGTATATTATCATGGTAATAACGAAAAATTAAAAATTTTAAATTTTAGTCCCCAAAAACCAGTTAATACCTGATATTTTCACCCCTGGAGTGAACTACTGCAGGACAGCTAAGATTCATTCACAAAATCTATGACCTTATAGCATTCTGATCCATTTCGATTCAAATTTCTATCAGTCTGTTCCGAACCTCAATTACAGTTGCTGTTTGGTTTAACTAGGTTTTCAATCTTCTATTGAGAGTGTGCCAGAAATGTCAAATGGGATTGAGATCTGAACTTCGTGCAGGCCACTCCATTGAAGTGATTACAAGGTTAGGTTAGGTAGTTCCCAAAGATATAAACTTTACATGTCTGGAGTTATCATGCACGGACAAAAAGTTTTCACTCTTGTTTGCCTCAAATGGTACAACATGTTCTTCTAAAATATCTGTATAGTATCTCTGAGTATGCAAGGTTCCATTATTCACGATGATCAAATCAGTGCGGGCGTCCCTCCACGCATTATTGAACCTTCTCCAAATCCATAAGTAAAAAGTTGCGCTGGGCGTATCTCCCATTGTGACTCCTATACATTAGAGAACGTCGATCGAAATGAAAATGAAAGAATTTCGACACATCTAAAAATAATACTCTCTCCTTCTCAGCTGATAACTAATTGACATGTTCACTGGCAACATTCAATTTTGCTCTTCGATGTACTTCAGCTAGAGCTGAGCCTCGAGCTGCGACACAAGGCCTCAAGACATTTTCGAATCGTTTCAGTGCTAATGTAAACTCAAATAATTTGTCGAAGCTGCTTTTGAAGGTGTCAAGGAGTAGCGAACACATGTCCTAACGAGCTAATTCCTAAATAACGGTCATCTTTCATTAGTACCAGTCTCCCTGTACCTACGGTTTATTCCAGAAACATTGGAATGGGTACACACCAACCTATTGGTCTTTTCTTGTTTAAGTCCAACTCAAGTCATCTAAGATCACTGCACATTCTGCTGTGGCCAAATTTCGTGATTCGCGTTGAATTTTTACCGACAAATAAAATTGTCAACATTGATCAGCAACAGGTCTAATCAATATTCATATTATATATTCAATTCATCAATTTCATTGTTTTTTGATGAGAGGACCATATCACCATGAAAAAACATCTAACCAAACCACAAAGCAACAAAATGATAAGGTACAATAGGATAAGTACCCTAATTACGAGCTGTAATATTAGGAACAGAGTCTTTATTTTGTCCTTCACAAATGCAATTGCTAATTATCACTAAATATTATTGTTCTAGTGGTTTTTACTGGCTCGTGCCTTTGCAATCCAACCGTTACTTACTCAGTTAGTGTTATAAGGTACCATTAACATTTCTAGGAACACATCCGATATTCTTAATAAAATAGTAATTAAAACAATGTTTTTTATTTCTTTTACCATGAGGCATCCATAGTTTAATTCAAAGTATTAAGAAAATTGATAGTTTATTGTAAAACTAACTATTTTAAACAAAAATATCGGTATCACAGAAACATGCTTTATCTTTGAGTGCTCGGCCAAAGAAATCAAAGGTTCGATCGCTTCATTGGATCCAAAATCTTCTTAACATATTTACGGTCTTTTCAACTTGATGATTAAAAAGTTTGAAAATAACTTTGCAACTCCATTAGCAATAAGTGTTTCAAACATGAATATTTCCCTGATAGTAGCTTGCCTTCAATCTCTGGGTTTTCCACTATATGGCTCAGGTAGTCTTTTCAAGATGGCGATATTGTTCGTTGGTTCAATTCATAGAAGTTAACCTCAACTGTTTTCATAAATCATATCAGCTCTCTATAAGTGGTATTTCGTGCAGTTTATAATCACTATGCTATCTTCTCCTTCGACTCCGTTTCTCAGTCATTGTAGAATTTGCTTCAATATTCTTTCCTCACTATAATATTCTATGGTCTGTAGTTTAGATTCTTATACGCAAAACCCTGCAAGTCTTCCTCTACATAGTTTACTTTCGAAAATTGAAGCACTAGTTATGTTACTAAGAAACATGTTCCCAAAATTATGCAATGACAACAGATTTCAAATAAAAGTTCTCAACTGTAACATTGTATAGGCTAATATTAATACCTAGAATTCCATTGATTTCATCAAAGTATCCATTTGAATTTGAAAGATTGCAGTTAATCTCAGAGGTGTGCTTCGACATGACTATCATTAAAGCTCAGGGGCAATAATTGAAACTGTCTGGGATAGACTCTCTTAACTCTATCCCAGACACTTTCACTGAGCTTTATTGATAGTCATGTCGAAGCACACATTTGGGAGAAACTGCTATCTTTTCAACTGTTCATCACTGAGAGAGTTCTACGTAGGTTCTCTGCTAGCAGTCCGGTGATACCTGCACCGTACGGCAATACAGTTTATGTTGTATATGAAGAGGTCCTTCAATAGCATTATACACACCAAATAAATACCTATTTCAACAACAATTTACCATTCGATTCATTTTTACAAATTAAGCCTTCGAAGCGAAATAAGCATTATTCTAAAGATACATCAAAATCTAAGAGTACGAAGTAGCGGGCAGAAGCAAGTTGTTTATACAGGGTGTAAAGATTTCGTGAAGTGATTCCTCAAACCATTTTATAATGAAAATTTCCCATGAACTTAAACACCTCAAAAAAGTATAGGAAACACTTCTGTGCCGCAACAGATTTCAGTTTTTTTTTATAAAAAACTAAAAATGCAACAGATGCGACGCTGCTTTATAATCATTTCATGTATTCAGTGTTTGAAATCAGTTAGTTGCCATTTTGTTTCTGTTGTAAGCACAAATAAAAGATTCAAGTTTTGTGATGCGATCATGGAAATAAGACATTTGACTAGAGAAGGGATGTTACGAGCAGTTGGCATGCCCCAAGCTGGGAGCTCATAACGGGTAGTATCCAGGGTTCTGGAAAGTAGCCCTAGTGTCATATACCGGTTATGGTCCCGTTTCAATAAAACAGGTAGCATAGAAGAACGCCATACAGGTCGTTTCAGGATTACTACAGTCGCCCACGACCGATTTTTGGTTTTATAAGCCAGAAGAGATCGTACTACCACAGCATTCAATTAGCTCAAGAGCTATCACGAGTTCATAATGTACAAATTTCCGACCAAACTGTGAGAAATCGAGTGCACCAAAGTCAACTCCACTCCAGACGTCCTTTAAGAGTTCCACAACTTACCCATGGAAATCGCGCTGCACGTTTAGCTTGGTGCCAAGAACACGTAAACTGGGATCAAAAGAGGTGGGCTACAGTTGTCTTCAGTGATGAATCTAGATTTAGTTATTATCCCGATTCGGGAAGAATTCGAATATGGAGGGAACCTGAAAAGCAAAACTGTTTCCAGCATGCACGAGAAGTTGTTAGAAAGGAAGGCGGATCAGTGATGTTTTGGGGAGGTATACGCCTTGGTGGAAGAACTGACCTCGTTTTCATACTGAACAACTTCACGGGAAATTCTTACGCAAATGAGATAGTTTTACCTGTATTGTACAACAATCTCCAAACAATGGGTGAAAATCCACTCTTCCAACAAGATAATGCCCCTCCTCATCGTGCAAGAGTTGTCTTGAACGTTCTTGAAGAGAATGATATCGATCTTCTTTCTTGGAAATCCTGCTTCCCAGATCTGAATCCCATCGAGCATGTGTGGGACGCCCTAAAACGAAATCTCCTGCGTCAAAACGTCTTCCATCATGAACAGGAGCTTCGATTAGAAGTTCAGGGGGCTCGGAATGACTTAGGCCAAAATGTAATAGACAATTTAATATTGAGCATGCCGCGATGATGCTAAAGTGTCAGTAATAACAGAGATGGACCTTCTGGGTACTGAAAAATATAAGTGCTTCCATATCGTTTCGAAAATATTAATTCAGGATATTTTTAGTGTTTTAGCAAATTTCGTCATTTTCAAATTTCAAATTTATTTTTATAATAGGTGCTTTGGAGAAGTAAAATATTATTTTGTTTTCTTCAGGATACATTATATACAATACATCCTAACAAAAACCGAAAGATTTCTATAAATTCGAATCATCAAATTCATATTTTAAAGATATTGGTAAGTGTTCCCTAGACTTTTCTGAGGTGTTTATATCCGCAAATGCTACGTAACAGAAATGTAGGGTGTTGAAATCTTCAGATTTTTTTCTTATGGTCACTGATGTTTTTGAGATATTTGGTACAAATTCGGCATATTGGTTCCTTTTTGAAATCCATAGAACCAGATCCAAGAAACAATTATGAAAATTTACAGAGTGGTACTTTTTCAGATGTCACGTGTCCTTTCTATCCCTACTATTTTTTTCAGTATACCTCGAGCAATTTCTCCCTGTAACCTAAAGATCAAGTATACCCAGCAGCTCATCGGTTAGAAATTGAGTGTATAAATCTCCATTCAATCTAGGTGGAAGGAAATGTGGACCATTTAGGTGATCTGCAATCATTCCATTCCACACATTCAAAGAAAATTGTTTCTGGTGATGAGCTTTAACGAAAGTTTTATTTTCATCCGCCCATAAGTGCTCCTTATGGTATTTAATAATGGCATCACTCGGAAAACTAGCTTTGCTCGTGAATTAAATATGCTCCAGAAATTCAGGTATCACTGTCTGTCAGCGAAATATCAACGAAGGGAATTATCTACAATTAATTAAAATTTGTCAATGAAAGAAATCAACATAACAGCCGTCTGCTACTCACTGTGTTTCCACCATACATTAATCAATTTTCTACTTGAAAACTGTGGTAGATACGAAAAAAATGCAGAAATTAAAGAAGATTGGAAATTGATTAGAAATCTACAAAGGAATTCTTTAAATTGTCTGGAGCGTACTGAAAAAATATTGTGGGGTAGAAAAGACACGTGCCCTATGAAAAGTACCCACCTGTAGATTTTCATAATTGTTTCTTTAATCTGACTATGTATATTTTGAAAAGGGACTCATGTGCCGAATTTGAATTGATAATCTGAAAAATTGTAGATGTCATAAGAGAAACAATGAAAATATCTGAAGATTTCAACACCCTGTATTTCAGTAACGAAGCGTTTTTGGACATATATTCAATCTTCTCGTCATGAAATGGCTTGAGGAATCTCCTCGTGAAATCTTTCGCAGATATTCATGCACACTCTGTATAACATAAATTAAGAATTATTTCATTTGTGCTCATAAATGTTCGCCTTATTCAGAGGTTGTTATTTCATTTAATACGAGTGAATTTAAATTCTGCTTTCGACTCAGAACGAGACCGAAGAATTATTTTCGGTTACAGCAGAAGATTCTGTATCGGTGGTAAACTAATTCATTTGTTCATTGTAGACTAGAACAGATTTTCGCCTCTGCAATGATGCTCGTGACATTCTATTCAATAAAACGTACAATGAAGACTCGGTAACTCAGTGGACCTACATTAATGAAACATAGTGATATTTCCGTAGTATTGATTTCATATATAATTTTAAATGTCAGCTGCGGACTATCTGACATTAAATCTGATAATAGAATTCTGTCCCAGATTAAGTCTGAAGGGGAACACCCCTTCGTTGGTTACAAAAATATACAGGTGATTATATTTATCGATATGTGAAATTGTCTATCTAACGAAGTAAACAAAAAATATTCGAAAACATTATTGCCTATCAAGCTCAATAAATTCTTAAAAATTCGATATCGGATGTATACCAGGTGTAACTGTGACTAGGGTCACCCCTGTAACTTTATTTCTATTTGGAATATTCTGAAGGAATTTGGGAATCAGATAGAATTGAATTTGATAATATTAATATGTTTGTCATTTCGTTTCTGGTTTTGCCGGAAACGATACCAATTCGATTTTCAAATGGAACACCCTGTATTTTTTTGCTTATTTCTTTGAAAGAAAAACAAAACAAAATAATTTTTTTTTGCAATTTTCATATCGCGTTCTAGAAGGCCATACATAGTTACAATTGGCTCAGCTCAACATCTCCACCACGAAAATACAAGATTGGATCTAAAAATTTAATTTTTTTAATTTTAATTCTTCACAGGGAGTTAAAGTCAATACTAATAATAATAATAATAATAATAATAATACACAAAACCGAGTGGGAAATAACATCAACACCTCTCAACCGACTCTTGATGTTTCAACGGCGGCGCAAGCCATTATGCCTACGACCACGAGAGCCGGACTCCCTAGGAAACGCATGAAGTGGACTCCAGAAATGAATACCTTCATTATGCGTTCCTATTACAAGATTACAAACTTGGAATCGGAAATGACAGCATACAGATACGCGTTACATCTTGCGTTCATAGAAAAATATCCTGAATTACAGCACATATCCGAGCAGAGAATTTCGGATCAACGAAGAACAATCGTTAAAAACAGGCTACTTTCTTCAGAAACGCTGCAAAGCTTACGAGAAGAGGTCATAATGGAACTCAGAGGCGAAAATGATACTCATAACGGTATACCTGCTGGAGTCAATGAAAGTGTTACAGATAACATCGAAGCCACGGAAACGAATATTAACATGGAACGCCCTCTTGAGCCGAATCAGCAGAACGAATATACGTATTTAGCAAGATCAGAACTCAACAGAGCAATAACTGAATTCAGTGGTAGTAACCCAACTAAAAGACCTAAACTGCCCAAACTCAAGACGAACAAGAACACCAATATCATCCTAGCAAGTGTAAACTCAATGTTTGAAGAATATACCGACCAGAACACCTTGGAGAAGATTCACACTTTGATTTACTGTGGAGCAGTAGCGGTTCTTCGACTTCACAAACAACAAATCTCCACAACTCTGATTCAAGCTGAGCCAAAAGCGTCAGAAAACCACCATGGCAAAAACGACTGGAGAAGGATATTGATAATATTAGAGCAGAAATCGGTCGCCTCACAGAATTCCTGAGAAACAGAAAACCCTCAAGGCGCTTGAAATCACATATACGCAAAATTTATAGGAAAATTGGTACGAACACAAAACACCCTGATCACAAACAACACATCGACGTGTATATGGACACTTTGAAACAGAAACTTCAAGCAAAAGCAAAGAGGCTTTCAAGATACGTCAAATGTACTGAAAGGAAACACCAAAACCAAAGGTTCCTCCAAAACGCTGCCAATTTTCATAAGGGAAATAACAAAACTGCGACCAACAACAACAGAGAAGTACCTGACGCACAGTGCTTGACCGACTATTGGTCATCAATATGGTCGAACCCCAAAGAACACAATAGAGATGCGGAATGGATCACGAATGAAAAAGAACGCCTCGATATCAGACATATGGACTTCGATGGAATAACGGAGGAAGAAATTACAACAGTAATTGGAGCGACCAACAATTGGAAGGCCACAGGTATAGATAATATCCACAACTACTGGTACAAGAAGTTTGATAAGCTCCATGGAGCCCTAGCGAAACAGCTCACGTATGTTCTTCAACATCCCAAGAAAACACCCACTTTCCTAACGCAAGGCTTAACATATATGCTACCTAAGAGCGATAGAACACAGGATCCGTCTCAATATAGGCCAATCACTTGCCTGCCAACACTCTACAAAATACTCACTTCATGCATATCCAATCGAATATACCAACACCTTGACGACAACAATATATTAGCAGAGGAGCAGAAAGGATGCAGAAAGAAACACCACGGGTGCAAGGAACAACTCATCATCGATTCTGTGATAATGAAACAGGCACACGTAGGGCATCGCAATGTTCATTCAGCTTTTCTCGATTATCTGAAAGCATTCGATAGTACCGCCCATTCTTGGCTTGTTGAAGTATTGCAGATATACAAAATTCACCCAGCCCTGGTAGAGTTCTTGAAGACAACAATGACACACTGGCGCACGTCTCTGCAGGTCAACATGAACAATAAATCAATTAAAACCGACGAGATACCCATACGTCGTGGAATTTTTCAAGGAGACTCTTTGAGTCCACTATGGTTCTGTTTGGCAATGAACCCATTGTCCTCAATGCTCAATAGAACTGGATACGGATTTAGGATAAAAGCAGAAAGGAATTATCATACAATCTCCCACCTGCTGTATATGGATGACATCAAATTATATGCTTCGAACAAGAAGCAATTGTATGATTTGCTGAAAACTGTCAGTGAGTTCTCGGCAGATGTTCATATGAAATTCGGGATTGAAAAATGTAAGACCCTGAACATTCAAAGAGGGAAAGTCATAGATGGTGAAACACAACTTCCAAACGGTGACATTATACAGTGCATGAGAGATGGCGAAACATACAAATATCTGGGATACCAACAAGCCAGATTGTTAGACCAAAAACAATCAAAGGAGAAGATTCGTTCAGAATACAGTCAGCGTCTGAAGTCAGTGCTGAAATCGATGTTGAACTCGGGGAATCTAGTCAAGGCAATTAACACCTACGCCATTCCAGTGTTGCTTTACTCATTTGGAATAATCAGATGGACTAAGACGGAGCTAGATGATATTCAAAGGCAGACCCGAACGATGCTGACAAAATACAACAATCATCATCCAAAATCGTCTGTGATACGAACAACTTTGAAGCGGAAAGAAGGAGGACGCGGATTAATAGATGTTGTCAATTTACACACCGAACAGATAAGAAATCTCAGAGAATTCTTCTCAGCAAAAGCTCTCACTTCTGACCTACATAGAGTGGTATCGTTGGCTGATAAGGGATATACACCTCTAAATCTTGCTACCAGAGATGACCTGCTGAATCTACCATTCCTATCAGATACTGAAAAACAAGAGCAATGGTCAAGAAAGGAATTGCATGGACGACATCACCATGAGATTAATCAACCACACATCGACAAAGAAGCCTCCAACAAATGGTTGATGAAAGGAGAATTATTCGCGGAAACAGAGGGATTCCTTATGGCCATCCAAGACCAAGTGATCGCTACAAACAACTACAAAAAATTTATTATGAAGGACAGAACATTACAAACAGATAGGTGCAGAAAATGCCATATAAGATCGGAGACGATACAGCATATTACGTCCGGATGCGAACAACTGGCCAATACAGACTATCTTCACAGGCATAATCAAGTGTGCAACATTATCCATCAGAAACTTGCACACAAGTACGGACTTCTGAATACATTCCAGCCATATTACAAGTATCAACCGGCGCCCGTATTGGAAAATGACTCTATCAGATTATACTACGATAGGCCTATTATCACTGACAGAATGGTGACGAATAATAGGCCGGACATAGTGGTGTATGATAAGAGAGCCAAGACAGCAATGCTGGTGGATGTCGCCATACCAAATAATAACAACGTGCTGAATAAGTTCCAGGAGAAAAGTCCAAATACACAGACCTTGCTATTGAGATCAAGCAGATGTGGCACCTCGACAAAATAGATATCGTTCCTGTCATCGTATCCTCGACTGGTTTAATACCCAAAACTTTGCATGATAGCCTTAAGAAATTAGAATTGCATAAGAATACCTATATAGAAATGCAAAAGCTGTAATTTTAATACATGTAGGATAGTTAGGAAATTTATGTCAAGTATATTGTAATCGAGCCTATTCCCTTTGATTGCTAAATCTGGGAAAGGTAAATTATATCCAGCTACTAGCTGAGATAGTGCATAAGTCCACGATAATAAATAATAATAGAAAAATTCATCGCACACTTTAAAGAATATGTACAAAAAGAAGACATTCGTATCAACGCTCTTCCATGTCCCCTCAAGTTTATATAAAAATTAGGTATAAAAAATTCATAATATAACATACAGAGTGATTAAAATATAAAAAAAAAACAACAATTTTACATTCTTGGATTTCCATGGGTCAATATATTTCTGTAGACTGGGGAATCCTTCTGTATTTAGCAGATGTACTGAACTGTAGGCAAAACATCTCGTGAACTTAGCTGTACTGTGAAGAAAAGTTTCAAACCGATTCTCTACATTTCGCAGCTGCCTTCCATGGATTGTACTTATTGGTATCTACAAGTCATACGAATATTTTGGCTTTTCATTTTTATATGTCTTGAACACCATCAGGGCCAATGCCATTTTGTGACGACTCTCGATCTTCAGTATATTTTTGTCATTGTAACATCGGCTCAAGTGTTCATAGTTCAGTATTGAATATCTAAATCTTAGGCACGCATTCTGAGCCAACTGAACCTTATGCTTTTAGTCTACGGTGAGGAAGATGTAATACACCGATAGACAGAAATGCCACTGTGGGTAAAGTAGAGACTGTATTATTCTGAGCTTGGTTTGTTCATTCAGGATGTATTTGAATTAATATAAATCTTTAAGTTTCATATACAGCATACTGAGTCTCTTTATTACATGCTCTTCGAAGTTCAGCTGACCAACAAATATGACTCCCAAATTCTTTGCATTGTTGCTTCCGAGAGTGCAACGTTATTTATATGGAGAGTAACAAAATTCTTAAGTATAGCAATACTTCGTGCAGCCGTTGTGCCGCCGTTGTGCCAACTAATATGAAAAGAATCTTCAGGGCATTCATAGTTAGTCCATGATCAACTGAGCAGATCTATATATGGTTGATATCTTCATTTACTGCTTGAAGTGCCATATTAATTCCTAAAGGAGAAAAAGATTTTATAATCTGTGTGTCGTCTGCATATAATTGTATCTTGCAATTTCGAACTACTTTTGACATAAGTGAAGTGTAGATGTTGTGAAGGTTAGGTTAAAGGATGCTTCCTTGCGGTACGCCTCTTTTGACAATGATTGGTTTTGATCTAAGTCCATCGATTTCAACGATTTCTGTTCTATCTACTAGATAGGCATGAAACCAGTCCACCCATCGTTCAGAGACACCAAAATACTGCAGCATAGCCAACATCAGGTTATGATCTATAAGGTTGAAGGCTTTGCTGTAGTCTAATAAAACTAAGCATGATATCTCTGAACGGTCCATTGCCCATGTCAACTCAGTAGTCACTCTTGTAAGAGCTGTAGCAGTACTATGGCCAGCGCGGAAGCCAGATTGCTCATAGGGATTAATATCATTCGTATTAAGATACTCCAAGAGAATGCCATGCACAATCTTCTCCATCATTTTGGACAAATTAGGGCGGAAGCATATAGGTCTCAAATCATTCAGTGCTTCAATGTTATAGACTTTTAGGAGTGGTCCCACCAATGACACTTTCCATATCTTTGGAAATGTGCCTGGCTGTAAAGATAAATTATACATAGTTGTTAATATTCCGCTAAAATGAGGCAAACTATATCTAATCATGTCATATGAAATCTCATCCGCTCCCATGGCCTTAGATTTGATACTTCTGAAAGCTGTTATAATATCCCCTTCAATTATTTCTTTAAGTTCGAGAATTGTGTCGTCCCTGTAATTTCCATTGAGGCAGAAAGTAAGAGTGTCTAGACTAATGGATGACGCTTTCCTTTGCACTTCTGGGAATTCTTAATAAATTGCATCAGGGTCTTTCCTGTTCGGAGGCATTTCCTCCAGATCAGCACTCTTAACACCCTACTGCTTAATTTTCGACCTATAATGAAAGAGAGAACAGCGAAAACAAAATAATCATACTAAATGTTCAAAAATACCACAATTCTCATGAGCACAACATCGCACATGATTTTTCCCCTCACAACATTATTTAACTGATGGGCTGTAATGCCTGCAATAGCTTATCTCAAATGGTTCTCCAATTCTTGTTGGGTTCCAACAGGTGTTTGATTAACCTCATTCTTCAAATAGCCCCACAGAAAGAAATCTAGTGGACTAAAATCTGGCGATGTAGCTGGCCATCTAATTGGACCATTTGTACCTATCCATTTTTCGGTAAAATTTCAAATATCTCCCCCCTGTCGAAAAACCCTCAATAATTATAGGCCCTATTAAATATCTTTCAATCATCCTCATCCAGACTTCCCTACTTATGTTTCTTCAAAATTACCCATGCCATTCGGTGGATGATTTCAAGCTCCTCGGCAATTTCCCTCGTTGATGTGGTTGGATTAATATCAGCAAATGTAAATACATAAATCCTCCTCTTCGGCAGGTTGCACTTCACGAAATTTTCGTTCCACTTCAGCGAAACAGGTTATATTCGGATAAGGTATTTCCCGATAGCGCTCTCTGTATAATTGTTCAGCTGGAACACTTTTTTGCCTGCACTCTCCATTAATAAGGAGCATATCGACTTTTCACTTTGGGTGTATTAATTCATACTCAAAACTGAATTCACTAATTCGCAATGTCGATAATTAACAACAATGGAACTTTGACATGTCAAATCGTATTTTTATGATCACAGAATATTATAAGTACTAACAAAAATTTTGCATCGCCTCCGTAATTATTGTTATTAGTGAATGGGGAACTCTGCAAATAGTGCCTAGGTATTTTCCACTAGAACTCCGGAACCGTTAATAGAGTGACGTGAGTGATATAAATAAAAATACTGGTTCTATATTATCCGGTGGCCGATATGGTTGTCTCAGAAGAAAACCTACATTTAGAGAAAACACTGAAATTTAAAACTTTGACACCTCGTAAAAAATGAGCAACCAAATTTTTAGAAACAGTCTTGTATTTTCGTGATAGGAGATATTGAGCTAAGCCAAATGTCACTCTTCATCGCCTTCTAGAACGAAAGATGGAAATTGCAAAAAAAGAATTGTGTTTTATTGTTTTTTCAAAAATATTTCAAAAAGTCGTAAGATGAGATGAACAATTGAAATGAACAAAAATACAGCGTGTCACATTTGAAAATCGAAAGTTGGTATCGTTTCTGGAATAACCGGAAACGATATGTCAAACATATTAATGCCATCAAATTCAAAATTCTGTTTTTCATATGTTTCCCAAATTTTATGGAAATATTCCGAATAGAAAAAAGTTACAGGGGTGGCCCTAGTTTCAGTTTCATGTGGTATAATGAATTCAAAGTAACCACACCAAACCAACTGTTTGAATTTGTATATTTGTATTTGTCTACAAATGCATGAACTTCGATTAATACACGCTACCATCTGGTAATTGACGTAGAAAATATACACTGCGCCTAGTATTTATCACTCTATTTCAATATTTTGAATTTCTTTTTTGGTAGGCAACTTATTATTTACACAAGTTTTTTTTAAATGCTCTCCCTTTCAATTTTTGGTATACTGCTATTCGACTCACAAAATATGACTCCAACGTAGTGGTCTGAGGTAGTCGTCTTAGATAACGTAGATTGGACTTAAAGGTTGATGGCCTATACGACATCCCATTCGACTATTTCCAAAATGATCGGCAGGTACAGGGGAGATGAAAAGTGACCTTGACAAGGATGACCTCAAGCAACAACGGCGATCTATTACCATTATTTAAGAACTTCCTCGTTGAAAGATCGTACCGCTATTAATAGACACATTCAAATGCAGCTTTGGAAGAGGAGTGAAGTGCAAATTAGTACTGAAGCGAGACGGGAACGTCTTTGGAGGCCCAATTTAAAGCGCCTCACATCAAAGAGCCCGATTGAATTTTGCTAGGGAACATGTTAATTGGTACAAAGCTGACTGGGAGAGTTTTTTTCAAGTGAATCGAGATTTTGTTTCCTTCAATGCAAACGACGTTCTCTAGCGTACATACGTCGGAATGAATGATATGCCCTGTGAAACTTTTTACCAACCTATAGTTTTTCTTAAGGATCAATTATGGTGCGAGGGTGTGAGCAGGAACTTTTTTGAACGACCGTACTCATCTAGTCATCATAATTAGTAGAACACTGAATGCTTAGAGGTACGTTACAGACATTTTAGAAGAATATGTACCACTAGCGGTAAACAAGAGTGAAACATTTTTGTTTATGCGTGATAACGCCACACCTCAATAAGCTGATAGACTCATATCGTTAGGAACTACCTTCAAGATCACGAAATCACTAAATCACTTCAATAGGGTAGCAAAAACGCTAGCTCAGACATCTATCCCATCGAATATGTCTGAGATATTCTCAATAGAAGATTAGGAAGCCAGCAAATCCAGACAGCTAATGTAAATTGTATTGGAAACAGGCTGATCAAAATTTAGAACGAAATGGTTCAAGATGCTATTGGATCATTCATTTGGAGCATAAATCGTATCGTATGTCGTAATTCTCGCCAAGGGCAGAAATATCCGGTATCAACAGGTTCTTGGAGACTTTGAAGAGGATTTTCGTTTTACAATTTTCAATATTAAAACTAATATTGAAAATTATAAATTTATTTGAGAAATATTTTCTCAATTGTTCTCAATCATTCGTTATTGCTAATAGATTTCTCGAAAAATTATTCTTCAGCATATCTTCTGAAAAAATAACTTTCCGATTTAGTACGTCAATTTCTTGGCGCAGTATTGTTACAATACAGGGTGTTACATAATAATATGTCAGAACTTGAGGGTGTAAGTTTACGTGCAATTTAAAGAAAAAAAGTTCATTAAAACATAGGTCCGCAAAAGCTTCGTTACGGAGCTACAGCGTGTTGAAATTTCCACAAAAACATGTTTTTTTCTTCACAACTCCTGCAGTTTTTGAGATATTCAGCCCAAATTTGAAATGCAAGCTAGTTTTTGCAGCCTCTATCATTACACGTCCTAATTTTAACTAGAATCTACAAGGTGTTTCCTTTTCCGGAGCCATGTCTTTTTTTGCCCTTCCAACCATTTTTTGCAGTACGCCACTGATCAGCGTACAATCAATTTTCGCCATTTTCGTTCAATTTAAAAACTGGTTTGACACTTGTAATCGAAAAAATTACAGTTGTCAAAAAAAGTTTCTGAATTGAGCGAGGATGACGAAAAGTGATTGTACGCTGATCAGTGGCGTACTGCAAAAATGTTTGATAGGGCAAAAGTAGACATGACCTTGGAAAAGAAACACCTTGTGAATTTCAGTTAATATCTAGGGCTGAATATCTAAAAAACTGAAGGAGTTTTGAACAAAAAACAATTTTTACCGGAAATTTCAACACCCTGCAGCTTCGTAATAAAGCTTTTGTGGACCTATGTTTTATAAACTTTTTTTCTTAAAATTGATTACGTAGATCTACCCCCCCAAGTTGTGATATACTATTAAGTTACACCTTATACAGGGATATCAACCGGGACCGACCGTTAAAAACTTTTTGAATTTCAATTACAATATAAAGCTGAAATTTTATACGCGGCCATAATTAGCGATTTCCAATTTGAGTGAAATATTGTCGGAGTGATACCATTTCCGGGTATACCGGAAGTGGATCATCACTTTGTTATTCGAATGGTAATCTACTTTTTTAATTATACATCTAGAACCGACATTTGAGCAAGGCATAAAATGCCCAAGTTGTTGGCACTTTTCTGTCGAAACTTTGGACAGATTTAATTATTTTTGTTATAAACTCGATTTTTGAGGAACATTTAAAAGAATTGTAGCTCGTAGATCTTTTGCACTACAGACACAATTTTTGCTTGTGTGGATAGAAGAAGGATCAAAGAATTTTTTAAGCAATCTACACATGTCAAATGTTGAATGCGTTGTTTTATATGATTTTTTCAATTTGGCCTATTTCAAACAGCAATAATATAATTTTTATATCGTCATCAGATGAAGCGTCAAATTTCAGATGGAATTGTATAAGCATCTCTTATAATTCCGAAATAATTTGGGAATATATTGAATTTTGCTGATTTTGCAAGAACTAACAGAGAATGCTTTGAAATATTTGAATCAAGTAGCTGAACTGGCTACTCGCACCTGACAGGGGCCTAAAGTTAATGTACTTGTCACTTCGTTCATTTGAATTGGATATTCCAACAAGAATTGTCGTTATTTCAGATTGAAATTATCCAAAAAATTTGGAATAAAACCACTGGTTACTCAAACGAAAATATATTTAATCATTTGAAATTCATTTTAGAATGTCAAAAAATAGTGGGTAGAAATTGCAGTCAATTCAATAACGAATTTCCAAATTTACCGTCTATGAGTTGAATAAAATTTTGAAGCATTAGAAGCAATTTTCTACAATTCGGATGAATAAAAATTGTGGGAACTAAGCGAAAATCAATCATCAGAAATAATTACATTATTACGAATAAATGATAGCAAACATCATAGGAGAAAACTAATTTACAAATTTACGAACATGATGAGTTTCCCTCCTAGTTTCCTCAGGATCAATATTACGAAAGGCGTTATGAATGCGCTCTAGTAACTCTTCTTTACTTCTTACAGGAATAAGATACACTTCACTCTTGATTTTGCCCCATAAATAAAAATCAAGTGGCGTCAGGTCCGGAGAACGCGGAGGCCATAAATTTGGTCCTATATTACCCCACCATCTATCCTCGAACATTTCTGTTAGCTGTCGATCTACAGCTCGTGTTTCATGTGCTGGTGCACCATCCATTTGGTAATATCAATCCCTCAGAATGTTAAGGGGTAATCCATCTGAAAAATTTACTTCTAATCCTTCAAAATTTTGTTTTAATCATTGGTTATTGAATTGCCTGCATGTTCTATCCACCACTTTTTGACATTTGCCATGAATTAAAAGGAGATTAAACAAATCCTCGTTTGAATAATCAGCCATTTTATTATCAATCTGGTGTGTTTCAAGAATTTTCACCTCAAATTACCAACAATTCTTGTTGAAATATCAAATTCGAATGAACGAAGTGACAAGATCATTAATTGTTTGCACCTGTCAGGTGAGCATAGCCAGTTCAGCTACTTGATTCAAATATTTCAAAGCATTCTCTGTTAGTTCTTGCAAATTCATCAAAATTCAATATATTCCCAAATTATTTCGGAACTATAAGAGATGGGTATTGTACATGCTGATACAATTCCATCTGAAATTTGACGCTCCATCTGATGGCGATATAAAAATTAGCACGTGCTATACGAAAAAATTGAGTTATAGCTGTTTGAAAAAGGCCAAATTGAAACAATCACACAAAACAACGCAATAAACATTTGACATGTGTAGACTGCTGTAGTGCAAAAGATCTACGACCTACAATTTTTTCAAATATTCCTCAAAAATCGAGTTTATAACAAAAATGATTGAATCTGTCAAAAAATGTGACAGATGAGTGCTAACAACTTGGGTATTCTATGCCTTGCTCAAATGTCGGTTCTAGATGTATAATGAAAAAGGTAGATTGCCATTTGAAATAACAAAGTGATGACCCACTTCCGGTATAACCGGAAATGGTATCGCTCCGGAAATATTTCGCTTCAATTGAAAATCGCTAGTTATCGCCGCGTATAAAATTTCAGCTTGATATTGTAATAGGAACTCAAAAAGTTTTTAACGGACGTTACCGGTGGATATCCCTGTATAAATTCGATGAAAATCCAATTTTATGATAATAATGCTGTTAAAAGAGTACCAGAAATTGATTATTTGAAAAATCTGCTTAAAACGATTGTGAAATTTTTGTTGTTACTAAGTTGGCATAACTGTTTTCTATACTGAAGCAGAGTTAGAATAGCTGAAAAGGCTTAAGGTGAATCGTCTTCATCAAAAACAAATGCAAATCAGTACATTCAACAGCGTTCGAGATGTGGTGGCAGATTTGCCTCGCTCTGTTCGGCCATCAACATCTGCAACTGAGGTTAACATCGATAAATGAAGGAAATGGTAATTGAAAATCGTCACGTTTTTTAAGAGAAATAGGCAATCAATTTTCTGTGTTTCACGAATCTATTCTTGTCATTTCAAATGATCGTTGGGGCACGAAACGCATTGACTCCTCTTCAAAACTTGGATCGCTTGAATGTTGCTAAAGACACGCTAGAACAAGTTAATTCAGACCCAACATTCATAATTTGCATTGTAATTGTTGATGAGACATGGGTTTATAGGTTTGACATCTAACCAAACAAGTCAACAAGCTTTGGGATGGCGGCTTCCAACTGAACAGAAATCGAAAAAGCCACGTTGAAGTAGATCGAAAGTCAAGATAATATTGACTGTTTTCTCTGACTATCGCGGTGTTGTGCATTCGGAATTCTTGCCAGGAGGTCAGACGATGAATAAAAATATCACCTGAGCGTTATGCGGCGTTTAAGGAAGCAAATTCTTTGAAAATAGCCAGATATATGCAAAGAAAACCCATGGATTTTTCACCATGATAACGCACAATCTGACATGGCTAGCTTTGAGAATGAATTTTTGACCAAAAACTCAACGAACACCAAGGAGCATTTACCTTATTCAACTTATATGGCTCCGGCCGACTTCTTTCTTTTTCCAAAACTCATAAAATCACTTCGAGGTACCCGTTTCAAATCGATAGAAGACATAAAAGAGAATTCGCTGCGAAAACTGAAGTCAATTCCAGAAAAAGCGATTAGAAAATGTTTTGATGATTGGATTTTTCATTGGCGTAAATGTATCATTTAGGAAGGGGCCTCCTTTGAGAACGATATAATAAATTTGGATGAAAAATAAATATTTTGTGTTTCATTGATGAAATCTCAATAATTTCCTGACAGAATATATCTGAAACCTTCATCTTCCGCGTTCGTTTTGAAGATTTGTTAGCATTGCAGTCATGATATTTCAATCAGTCACGGTCGCCAAGCTGCCGTTCATGAAAGTTGACACTACGCACAACTTATTAATTAAATGTTCATAAAATGTTAGTTTTACTTACGTTTTTCAAGTTATCTCCATTTTGATCTCCACCGTCTTCAATACCGCTATCCTCCATTATCAATTTCGAAAATATTCAGTAAATTCAGGAGTATTCAACCAGAGTTAACCACATTACTCCACAATATGAAACAATGTTTGAGAGAAAATCGCGTACCAATCTAAACATTTGACTTGGAAGCTCTTTTGAAACGTAAAGAAAAGGAAAAACCAAAAATTTGGGTTCACATACAACAAAACATACACAACTCAGAACATTAAAATATTCAGCTGTTTCATAACCTAAAGCGCTTCGTTCTGACAGATATAACAAGGAGAAGCTAAAAAATCAATAAGTTGCCATAGCGCCGGCAATGTGCTCCGATATACGTGAAAATAGGAGAACGTTTTGTCGTTCCTTTACTATAATATCTAGGAAAATCTGGTTGTGCAATTTCCTCAGAATATTCAATTGACGAGGCTTTTACGTGATAGAAATCCACTTTCACAAATACTAGTAAACGATGATTTTTACTAAAATATATTATTAAATGCTCGATGCGTTTCATACACAGTATATTTATCAAGAGCGAATGAATACTACAAATATATCTTACTAACAAATTTTATATATATACTAAAGAGGCAATCCACTCAGAGCTATCCGTCTTTGAACTAATGTTTAGGAAATAAATTTAATAAGGGTGAGTTATTTATGTCAACCTGATCATTAAAATTTCCAGTGAATACCTAAATCTGATAAAACAGATCGCAATAAATAATGGTTATCATGCAAATTTAGTTAGCAGCATATTATATAAGAAAAACAAAAATTAGCCTTACAACATATATATCCAATCGGTGAACATCAAGACAAGAAATTCAATACATATGTAGGCAATATTAGCAATAATGTAAAATCCCGTCTTAAAAATCCAAATTTAAATATAGCATTCAAAACATCAACAAATTTAGGTTCATTTATCAGGAACTATAAATCTGCAAATAATAAAGAAAATAAATCAGGTGTTCATAGATTGGATTGTGCAGATTGCAATTATTTTTATATAGGTAGAACGGGAAGAAATTGTAATGTTAGAATCTCTGAACATAAACGCAGTTTTATGAGCGGAAAAACCGAATAAAATTATTCAAATCATCTTAGGGAAAATGGTCACTCTTTCAATTCGGAATTTAAAATCCTACATACTGAGAATAGAGGTATAAAACTCAACCTTCTGGAAGTACTTGAAATTAACAGATGTTGGTATTCGTCGAAAATTCTTAATGATCAGGTAGACATAAATACCTCACCCCTATTAAACTTATTTCCTAAACATTAGTTCCAATAAGGATAGCTCTGAGTGGATTGTCTCTTTAGTATAAAAATTTGTTAGTAAGATATATAAGAAGTATTCATTCGCTCGTGACAAAGATACTGTGTATCGAAACGCGTCGAGCATTTAATAAAATATTTTAGTAGAAATCATCGTTTACTTGTATTTGTCCTCAGAATATACAGGGTGTTCCTAAAGAACACCGTTCCCAAAACCCCTCTGCTTTTCATCCGATTGGTAAAATTTGAAGTTAGATAGTTTTTCAATGGTTATTAAATAGTTACATCACACTTTTTCACAATGTGAGAGGAAGAGCCACTCAAGAAAATCATTCTGGAGGGGAAGATACATTTATAATTTTTTTGAGTGAAGAATATTTTTTAGATATAGCGATTTATAAAAGTTACTGTTTTCCTATTTTTATACATTTCACTAGTCTTTGAAACATATACTCTCAAATGTAATTTAGTTATTTAGATGGTACAACAATTCATCGTTTCATCTGGCAAATTTCCATAGCATGATTCACAGATTGAAAAATATTCCTCCATCCCCACATAATTTCGACAAATAACTTTGCATTATTGAATAATTCTTACAACCCATATATTATAACTGGATTACTCAATAAAAAACGGAAACTCAAAGCAATAGAAATGGTCTACCCAAAATCAAAAGATATAGTAATGTCACATGCGTTGGAAAAGTTAGACACCGAACCATTGGTAGAATCTACAAAAATTTCAATATTACCTTCAGTGTACATCAGGGGTGCTCAAACTTGGACTGCTGGCGTTATACCTAAATATTTTTAGACAACTTACGATCGAGTCTGAGAGGCTGTAAGTATGTGTGATGCAGGGTTGTTGTACATACACGATACACCCTACGTACCTACCTACCTAGGTAGGGTGTACCGTAGCATATATAGATATTAGCTTTTCGCACAATATACATTATTTAAGTCAACGTTTGGGTTCAGTTTAGTAAGGCTCTTCTCTATAATATCAATGAAAAAACTCATAGTTATTCAAAATTGCGAGTTTATTGATTGTTACAAAACAAAAGAGTTACATATGGTGTTGAACTTAACAAAGGAGTGACTTTGGATGTTGAAGCGTTGCACTGCATGTCCTCAGCAAACTTACCATAAGATGGTACGTAGCCACTGAGTGCTAATCGCAAGCATGATGATGGTAAGTAAATCGATTGCGATATTTTGACTTAATTATCTTCATTCCAGAAAATGCAGACTCGCACAACTAAGGTGACTCAAACATTCCGTCAGTTGAAGGGCGATTTGCCTCAGTTTCGGATATTTATATATTTATCATCAGATATAAAATACCAGAAATTTGTATCAGATGCTACAGCTTTGAGATGTATATTTGACATAATCTACACCATTTCATTTTCAAGAGAACATGATTTCATATTAAACTGACTTGCTATTTCAGTAGCTAATTCCTCAATATTTTAACATGAAAAAAGATAACTCATAAATGATTTTCCAATTTACTGCAAATATAAAAGCGCATCTCGGATTGTCCCAAAATATTTGATAATTCAGCCTCATACGTATCATAATTCAACTGAGGAAATCTTGCTTTCGAAGATAAATATAAAGGTTTCTTACGCTTAATAAATTTGACTGCCGGTATAAACTTTCCGTTGAATAGAATCTAGATTGATGGAAAATAACTTTTATTATGGTATTCTTGGAAACCCTCAACGAAACCAGAACATTTTCGCGACACCCCGTCCCAGATAATATCTTAATAAAGACTCCACCAGTGCATTATATAATAAAACAATCACCGAATTATTTAAAATTTTTCTTAATTTGTAGAATTTACACACCAGAATTCTGAGTCGCTTTTCCATTTTGTGAGTATAGGTTTCCCATCTCATATGTTGGTCCACCTCTACACCTAGGTAAGTAACTGAGTCTACTCTCTCAACGCATTGACACAACCAATTATCGAACTCTTCGCATATCTCTTTATAAATTTTCTCCGAGTTCCCATTCGGCTGATCTATAACAAACTTAGTTTTTTTCATATTAAGACTCAATAAACTCTGATTCAAGAATAAAAAAATTCTTTACATTGAAAGTTCTGCTTTTGCGTGAACACCTTTCCACGTCCGATCCTTAATAATTACCACCGTGTCGTCTGCATACGAAATAATATCATAGCCAACATTAAGACTCCCGAGATGATTAATATATATCAAGAATAATATCGAGCCTAAGACTATACCCTGTGGCACGCCCATTGTAACTAGTAGAGGATCACTTTGCACAATGTTCATTTTGACAGACTGCCATCTTTTTTCTAGGTAGAAACGGAAATTGTCCAATGGATTTCCTCGAACCACGATTGCCTAAAGTATATCCAATAATATATGAAAGTGAACCGTATCAAATGCTCGTGCCAAATCCAAATATATTGCAAGACATTTTTCATTTTAATAATTCGAATTGACAACGTGATTCAAGAGTGCAACAGTGGCATCATCAATTTTTTTAGCCATTTCTGCATCAACTTTCGCAAAAAAGTTAATGAAACAATCCGCCACGTCTTTATTTTCAGTGTGTATTAACCCTGCATGTTTTCAACCTTTATGCTTTCCGTTTTTGAATATGTAGAGCCCGATGCCTGGTTCACCACGCGCCATATTTTTTTATAATCATTCTCTGATTTCTCAATCTCGTTTTTATAGAAATCTCTTCTTGCTGTCTCAATTAGATAGTTTAATTTATTCCTGTAATGGTTTTACTCAGTTAATGCTTCCTCAGAATCGTTTCCTTCGAGTCGTCCTGTTAGTAAATCACGATGACGTATAGAGTTTATTAGTGCCTGTGTTATATAGAGTTTGAATTTTTGATTTCTGCTGCTCACTATTTTTTTAGTAGTGTTCATACTTACATAAATTGCATCCTGATTCAGGATCATTCTCACGAATGACATCATCGGAATAATTTTAATAGGGTTTCAAAATTTGTAACATTGACCTCAGTATGTCCAGGCTTTTGAATTCTCGCCTGATCAGTGAATTTGAGGTACGTTGATTATGTATAATATATAATATGCATATGTTACTGTAAAAGCTCTAACTGCAGTAAAACCTAAGATATTCCAGTAAAACCTAAGATCTACCAATTCCTAATGGTAAATGTCCCAAAAGATTTGCGATTCGAACATTTACCACCAATTCGTTGATAAATCTTAGGATTTACATTAATGGCACCGTAAATGTTGAAAAACAAAACATTTTATAACGTGCTCAGCGCATCGACTTGTAGCTTGCCGTTCCCGCTACCTGCGCACCGTCTCCGCCACTTCGCGCGCCGCAGTCGCTTGTTTGACACGATTGAACTCGCACGATAAATTGATTTCTAATTGTATTTTTTGTGTTTTGCTTCATACTCATTTTTATACACAAATATTTTATGAAATAATGGATGAGCTTGTGGCAAACAAGAAAGATAATAACTTTTATCTCGAAAAGGACAAATACGCTAAGTGTTTGGAAGTAAAAACTGCAAAGGACATTAAAAAGAAGGAAGGTATTCATTACAGACGTATAAAACGCTATGATTTTTTGACTATAGGCGGCGAAGAAAAGCTAATTGTCCCGATGAAGAAAGATAATGGAGAAATCAAATATTAAGTTTGTTACGACGATTTATTTAACATTATCGAAGAAACGCATTTTGTTGTTGGACACGGTGGAAGAACAAGGATGCTCAAAGAATGTAACCGCAAGTATAATAATATTACAGTTCAGGCTATCATTACATATTAGAAATTATATCAACCTTGTCAAAAGATTTTGAAAAAGGGTATAGTCATTAAGCCTATACTTCATAGTGAAATGGACTCACTTTGTCAAGTAGATCTCATAGATCTACAAACTAATCCCGACGGAAATTATGAATTTATATTAGTTTATCTAGACCATCTCACTAAATTCGTAATCCTTCGTGCACTTCAAACTAAACGGGCAACTGAAATCGCATAACATCAATTGGATATTTTTAGCACTTTTAGAGCGCCGAACATCCTTCATTCCGATAATGGTCGGGAATTTAGTAATCAAACAATTGAAAATTTATACTCTATGTGGCCAGACGTTAAAATCGTATATGGAAAGTCAAGGCATATCCAGAGTCAAAGATCGGTAGAGCGTGCGAATCAAGACATAGAAAATATGCTCAGAACGTGGATGTAAACTAATCAGATTACAAAGTGGTCAGAAGGCTTGATATTTATCCAGGTCATGAAAAATCGAGCATATCATGAGGGAATCAAATGCTTTCCTTACGAAGCAATATTTGGTAGTTGAAAATGGGAATTGCAACGTCAGCTATTTCTAAAGATATGATTGGACTATTAAAATCTGAAGAAGATTTAGAAAAAATGATGAAAATATGATAGAACAGGACAACGAAAACAACGTGGTTGGTAATGAGTCAGAAGGAATAAAAAAAGGAAACAGTAAAATGTGAACAACAAAACACAAGAAAAAGAAATTATTGCACTAGAACAGACCACAGAAAAACAAATAACCGATGATAGTGATGATACCAATCTAACTATTCAAATACAAACCGATTCAGAGACAGAAAGCGCTATCCGAGCTGAACAAGATCCAATACCAAAGAAGATAGAATCTATTCAAACAATAAGAACAAACGCAAAATTTAATTTGGAAAACCAAGCTGAAAAATGAAAACCATGTCAGTGAAAAATATTCAAATGTGGGCAAAAATGTAAGACTGAATGTACCTGAAATCGACAGGGCTAAAACTAACCCAAAAAGCATTATCGCAGTTGTAATAGATGTAAAGGACAATGAGTTTTACCAACTAGGTACCAAAATGGGAATACTTATACAGCTTTACACCAAGAATCAGTTCGCCGCATGCTCTGAAGATTTTATAAAGATAGAAGAAATTGTTACGGAAAAGGAAGTGAGTCTTCGAGAAGTTGTCGAAAAATTGTCTTTAACTGGAGGACAAGGATTCAAAAAATGTAATTGTTAAGAAAAAAGCTCCGACGAAGAAATGCACCTGCAGATCATCAGGATTACTTTGTAATTCTTAATGCCAGAACAGCAATCCGTGTTACAAGTGAAATGTTTTCTTAGGTACCTTACCTATTAATCAATTACATTCGATTGTCTTTTTTTTTCTTAACCGAATAAAAAGAAAAATAATAATTAAGTTAGACTAGCTTTTTTAAGGATTATGTTTGTATTTCGTTGATAAATTTCAAACAGAGAAGTACTCATTCAGTTAGATAGACATGATAGAGATTGAGATATTCAGAGATATACGTTATGGGG
Organism: Cryptolaemus montrouzieri; assembly: GCA_013387265.2. Lineage (NCBI taxonomy): Eukaryota > Metazoa > Arthropoda > Insecta > Coleoptera > Coccinellidae > Cryptolaemus > Cryptolaemus montrouzieri. Next base: position 44,625,273 of record JABFTP020000185.1, on the reverse strand, counting down.
TTTTTCAAAATAATTCAAATAAGTTGGTATTAGTTTGTACTTATGCACTCTCAGCTGTTAGCTGGATATAATTTACCTTTCCCAGATTCAGCAATCAAAGGGAATAGGCTCGATTACAATATACTTGACATAAATTTTCTAACTATCCCACATGTATTAAGAATTGAAGCTTTTTGCATTTCTATATAGGTATTCTTATGCAATTCTAATTTCTTAAGACTATCATGCAAAGTTTTGGGTATTAACCCAGTCCAGGATACGATGACAGGAACAATATCTATTTTCTCGAGGTGCCACATCTGCTTGATCTCAATAGCAAGGTCAGTGTATTTGGACTTTTTCTCCTGGAACTTATTCAGCATGTTGTTATTATTTGGTATGGCGACATTCACCAGCATTGCTGTTCTGGCTCTCTTATCATACACCACTATGTCCGGCCTATTATTCGTCACCATTCTGTCAGTGATAACAGGCCTATCGTAGTATAATCTGATAGAGTCATTTTCCAATACGGGTGCCGGTTGATACTTGTTGTATGGCCGGAAGGTGTTCAGAAGTCCGTACTTGTGTGCAAGTTTCTGATGGATAATGTTGTATACTTGATTATGCCAATACTCCGTATTGGCCAGTTGTTCGCATCCGGACGTAATATGCTGGATAGTCTCCGATCTTATATGGCATTTTCTGCATTTATCTGTTTGTAATATTCCGTCCTTCATAATAAATTTTTTGTAATTGTTTGCAGCGATCACTTGATCCTGGATGGCCATAAAGAATTCTTCTGTTTCTTCGAATAGTTCTCCTTTCATCAACCAATGGTTGGAGGCTTCTTTGTCGATGTGTGGTTGATTAATCTCATGGTGATGTCGTCCTTGCAATTTCTTTCTTGACCATTGCTCTTGTTTTTCAGTATCTGATAGGAATGGTAGATTCAGAAGGTCATCTCTGGTAGCAAGGTTTAGAGGTGTATATCACTTATCAGCCAACGATACCACTCTATGGAGGTCAGAAGTGAGAGCTTTTGCTGAGAAGAATTCTCTGAGATTTTTTATCTGTTCGGTGTGTAAATTGACAATATCTATTAATCCGCGTCCTCCTTCTTTCCGCTTCAAAGTTGTTCGTATCACAGACGATTTTGGATGATGGTTGTTGTACTTTGTCAGCATCGTTCGGGTCTGCCTTTGAATATCATCCAGTTCTGTCTTAGTCCATCTGATTATTCCAAATGAGTAAAGCAACACTGGATTGGCGTAGGTGTTAATTGCCTTGACTAGATTCCCCGAGTTCAACATAGAATTCAGCACAGACTTCAGACGCTGACTGTATTCTGAACGAATCTTCCCCTTTGATTGTTTTTGGTCTAGCAATCTGGCTTGTTGGTTTCCCAGATATTTGTATGTTTCGCCATCTCTCATGTACTGTATTATATCATCGTTTGTAGTTTGTACTTATTATTATCATTATGATACCCTTATAATACTATGTACCTGTTTTGTCTAATAGTTCAAAGTAAATAATTAAGTATGTCTCATTGTTTTATTCATTGTTTTATTCCTAAAACCAACATCTACCAGCTGACAGTGGTAAAACCTAGCATATACTAAATTCGAATGGTAAAAGCTCGAAAAAATCGTCGTATCTTCAGAAATACTTACATTTACCAACTCATGTCGGTAAATCCTAAGACTAACACTCAAAAAAAGCGTCCTCTAACAAACTATCAAAGAGGATACTACCAGCGCCACCGATAACACTGCGTGAAAATGACACTTCAAAATTCTAACACGCGTCAGATATGCCTAGTAAACCTTTATCGGGTACGCTGAATCCAGTGGTAACCACCGTTTTTGAAAGTTAGCTCTTGTTCAGGAGATATTTGCCTCTGAAGTTAGCTGATTTTCGTAGGGTTCGTCGCTTATGACTTCAGTTCATCATATGCTTGTAATTTTCAAACCGTTCGGAATATCGCTTTACTGTTTCGGCAAAGTTTTAGCTATTGTCATGACCAACAACTTTTCTGAATATACCGTCATGAAGAACCTCATTCAAACACCCTTTCCTAACAAAATGTCCAAAACACTCCATTTCTTTGCCATTTTTTCGTTAATTTTCGTCTTAATAATAGAAAAATCAAGAGACTTTTGCTTTAAAATCTTAAAATGAAAAAAAAACATTTCCTATATTTAAATCAAAAAATTTAAATGCACAATCATGATTTTAACTCAAATTTCTCACAGATGTCACTGTTAATACGTATTTATTAGTATTTTCACTGATGTTACTACGTATTTTGCTATGTATTTGTGTGCCATTTTTATATTCTTAGTTCTGATATTTCTTAATTTGACATCTCTTGTTGAAGTTTCTTCGTTTACACAAGTTATATATTTAGTAAAAATATCAAAAATGAATTCGTGCAGTAAATTTAATAAATTTTGCTACATTTGTGGAAAGTTTACTATAATGACAAGCAAACGTTCAATTTCTGAAGAAATTGCTGAATCGTACACACAATATTTCAACAAAACTGTAATCAAAGATGTGAACTGGGCTACAAAAATCATTTGAACTGGTTGTGTCATAAGATTGTGTGGATGGAAAAGAGGTAAAATTAAATGATTTATCATTTATTTCTAAATTATATCAATTGAAGCTATTTTTATTACAGGCGAATTCCAATCTATGCCTTTTGGCATTCCAGTAATTTGAACAAATCCTCAAGGACATAATCCATAATCCAAACTCGGTTTGTTCAGTTGCCGTTACCACATTCGGAATTCATTCCAATACCGAACAGACCCAGTCCGACAGAAGAGTACATTCCATCTACTTTTGATACTATTGAATATATTGAATTTTCTCAAAAAGATCTGGATAAAATTATTCGTCGGTTGAAATAATCGTAGCGTCAGTCCATTATTTTGACTCAGGAATTGAAAAAAAAAAGAATGTCTTAGCACCTGATGTGAAAGTATATGGAGCAATCGGCCGTCATAGACAGTTCACTGATTCATTCAAATCCATCGAAGACAATTCATTCGCGTACTGCACTGATATCAAGGAATTGGTATTAAAAATGCATCATGAGTATAAACTAGAAGACTGGCGTCTTTTCATCGCTTCGTCCAAAAGTAGTCTCAAGGCGGTTTTGCTTCATGTCACAAACTCAAAAAACAGTGTCCCGATTGCCATCAGCACAAAAACGAGAGAAAATTACGAATCATTGAAAAAAATCCTTGATTTGGTGAAATATGAAGACCATCGTTGGAAGATTTGTGCAGATTTGAAGGTTATAACTCTTTTGAGAGGAATGCAGACGAGATATACGAAAAACACGTGATTTATATGTTTATGGGATACTCGATATGCCGGCGACCAATATGCCAATAAGAGCTGGCCTATGAGACAAGGGTTCAGATTGCGTCGAGAAAACGTCGTTGAAATTCCACTTGTGCCAATCGAAAAAGTGTTGCTTCCACCTCTGCATATCAAGCTTGGGATTGTTAAAAATTTCATCAAGGCCCTAGATCCTGAAGGCGATGCATTCAATGAGTTAAAGCGAATTTTCCCAAGATTGAGTGGAATGAAAATAAAAGAAGGTTTGTGTGAAACCATATACGTACCAATCAACCTAACTTTTTCAATATTTAACACATATTTTTTCGAATTATTTTATTACAGGCATACTCAATGGATCAGATATTCGTATATATGAGAGACCAACAATTTAAAAACAGTTTGTCGAATTTGCAGCTCGTTGCTTGGGATTGCGTCAAAAGAGTCATTGAAAATGTACTTGGAATTCATCGTGACGAAAACTGGCGCATACTCGTTGAAAATATGCTCGTTGCTTTCCGTATCATCGGTGTAAATTGTCTCTGAAAATTCATTTTTTACATTACCATGCAGACAAGTTTGCCGAACAATCACCATGTGAATCAGATGAGCATGGCGAACGGTTTCATCGAGCACTGGTATAGTGGAAAAAAAACTTGATTCTCTATTAGGAGACATTTGCTGGAATTCACAGCAAGATGCGAATGGAGAAAAAGAAGAATAAACATGAATTTATATGTTTATTTGTTGAAAATTGTTGGAATTGGAATAAAAATTTGAGTTTGAATCATGATTGTGCGTTTAAATTTTTTGATTTAGCTTTAGGAAATGTGTTTTCTTTTCTTATTTTGGGAATTTAAAGCGAAATTCCCTTGATTTCTCTATTTTTAGACGAAAATCAACGAAAAATTGGCAAAGAAATGGAGTTTTTTGGACATTTTGTTAAGAAACGGTGTTTGAATGAGTTTTTTCTATGTTGGTATATTCAGAAAAGTTATTGGCCATGACAAAATCTAAAACTTTGCCGAAGTCAGTAGAGCGATATTCTGAACGGTTTGGGAATTACAAGCATATAATGTACTGAAGTCATAAGCGACGAACCCTACTAAAATCAGCTAACTTCAAAGGCGAATATCTCCTAAACAAGAACTAACTTTCAAAAACGGTGGTTACCACTGGATTCAGCGTACCCGATAAAGGTTTACTAGGTATGTCTCCCGCGTGTTAGAATTTTGAACTAGTACAGTGTAGTTGATGAAAACAAACCATAGACCAATTGGTAAACTTCAAGAAGTAAACTTCAAGAAGCCATACTAGTTTGATTAATTACCGCAACGCTACATTCTGTTTCTGCGATCTTTCAAAAAGCTTACGCTAACTGTCTGGCTGTTAGCCAGGATTATGTCATCGCAATGATGATAACATGACAAATTTAATGCTTTATGTATATATATTCAGGAATCAGTATTCTATCTTCCGTAGAATGGTCAATATCTCTTCCTGAAGGAACCGATGTTATCATCGGAAATTATTAATATATCGGCAGTTTTTACTTACCTAACAAAAGTTGCCGTCTCTTCACAAGGTAACAATCAAGAGGCGTTGTTTTATGTTAGATGCATTAATATATCATTATATATTATTATATATATATCAAAATGGAATTTCATGAACATAATTCTATGGAAACTTTCGAAGCACCTCCATATCAGGTAAGAATAGTAGTTGAATGGCTGAATGAGTAGTTTACAATTAGATGGATTGGCAGGGGAGGTCCAATTGCTTGGCCACCACGTATGGGGATCATGAGTCAATTTGTCTACATTATAAAGATAACTATTGAAATCATGTCAACGTTGCTGATAATCGTGCTATTATGGTTACTTACTACTATGGAATGTCAACTTCTATACAACAAGATATATACCTATTTCAATCAATCCATGGTAACACAACAATTGCTCTCGTATATTGAAAATTATGATTTTAGGACCCGTGAGAATAAAATTTTTGAATCTGCCTCTCCCCGAATTTCAAAATAGTCGTTCCATGCTATTCTATCTTACTTGTCTAAGAATTTCTTCAGGAACCTTGGCTTGGCGGACACGCTGTATACATCGAATTTATTCACAGAAATTAGATTCCCATAATTATATGGAAACTTTTCGATCATTTTAGGAGATACGAGAGAAGCATTTTGAAGTTCATTACAGGTAATATCTAAGGAAAAATGATGAATAATTTTATAGAATAGTTTGTTCGGTAGAAACGAACAACGTCCGAGGGATCCATAAAACTTCAATAGTAATCTATTTATTTGAAGAATCGTTTGGGTAAAAAATCCGATTTACTAATATGTTTCCTTTCGAGTGAAATCTTCTGAAACATTAATGTAAGAACTTTCGTTGCAATACTTTATGTAAACTTCTCCAAGTCGTCAAAAATTGCCCGGACTGCTTACTTTTGAGTCGGTAAACTATTTGATTTGTATATTTATGAAGAAATCGGACAAAATTTCTCCAGGAGAAAAAAATGGAAATATTCGATCGACACGAATAATATTCTTTTGCAATTATTAAACACTTTTGCATATTGAATCGAGTTGATGAAATCATAGATTTTAAGGGTATAAATGAAAAATGCCCTCTCTCCATTTTTATTCCGTTTCACCACAGTAAAGTTTGACGTTGATGTTGGATCAATATTTCCTTAGCAATCTATATTCGGCATGACACTGACATTCACTCTCCGTCAACTTGTCTAAGAATAAATTATACTCAAGAATAATGCCTCCTACTATTACGAAAAAAATTTCTCAACAGAAAGTACCGGCCGTAAGTAGACATTTTTATTCATTAGCAGTTTCCATTCACACACTGATGATAACCATCTTCCTCAACATGTCTTGTTTATTATGAAACAATTTTGAGACGAACTGAAGAAACTGTAGTCAAATGTTGACAGTTATCAAACCTATTTGAATAGAGCTTTTCTGGAAATCAACATTTCCTAATCGTGCATGTAGCTTTATCTCTATTGTATATATCTTTAGGAGATCAGTATAAAATTTCTTCATGACATTTGAAGGATTCAATTATTTCGGAGTCAGGGCATCAAATGAATAGTGTTTTGAAATTAATTGCTGAAATTAATCATTAAGATTATGGGAAACCTGCATAGAGATTGAAAGACATCCTGTTTTGCACCATAACGTTACCGGAAAGACTGGTACTGATTTATAGGGTCACCATAAACACCTCAAAAAAGTCTAGGGAACACTTCTGAATATCGATATATCGTATCCAGAACGATCAATATGGATGATTTTTCTTAAGCAATGAACACCTGCATCAATTTCTCACCAAATAATGTAGAGTGCCGCAACAGATTTCAGTTTTTTTTTATAAAAAACTAAAATTGCAGCAGATGCGACGCTGCTTTATAATCTTTTCATGTATTCAGTGTTTGAAATCAGTTAGTTGGCACTTTGATTCTGTTGTAAATACAAATAAAATATTCAAGTTCTGTGATTCGACCATGGAAAGACAGCTCCAAGCTGGGAGCTCACAACGGGAAGTATCCACGGTTCTGGGAAGTAGCGCAAGTGTCATAAACCGTTTATGGTCGCATTTCAATGAAACAGGTAGCGTAGAAGAACGCCATACAGGTCGTTCCAGGATTACTACAGTCGCCCAAGACCGATTTTTGGTTTTACAAGCCAGAAGAGATCGTACTACCACAGCATCTCAATTAGCTCAAGAGCTATCACGAGTTCATAATGTACAAATTTCCGACCAAACTGTGAGAAATCGATTGCACGAAGGTCAACTCCACTCCAGACGTCCTTTAAGAGTTCCACAACTAACCCATGGAGATTGCGCTGCTCGTTTAGCTTGGTGCCAAGAACACGTAAACTGGGATCAAGAGAGGTAGGCCATAGTTCTCTTCAGTGATGAATCTAGATTTATTTATTATCCCGATTCGGGAAGAATTCGAATATGGAGGGAGCCTGGAAAGCAAAAACGTCTCCAGCATGCACGAGAAGTTGTTAGACAGGAGGGCGGATCAGTGATGTTTTGGGGAGGTATACGCCTTGGTGGACGAACTGACCTCGTTTTCATACATAACAACCTCACGGGAAATTCTTACGCAAATGAGATAGTTTTACCTGTAGTGGTACCGTATCTCCAAACAATGGGTCAACATCCATTCTTCCAACAAGATAATGCTCCTCCACATCGTGCAAGAGTTGTCTTGAACGTTCTTGAAGAGAATGATATCGATCTTCTACCGTGGCCATCCTGCTCCCCAGATCTGAATCCCATCGATCATGTGTGGGACACTCTAAAAAGAAATCTCCTGCGTCAAAACGTCTTCCGTCACGAACAGGAGCTTCGATTAGCAGTTCAGGGGGCTTGGAATGACTTAGGCCAAAATGTAATAGACAATTTAATATTGAGCAAGCCGCGACGATGCCAAAGTGTCATTAATAACAGAGGTGGACCTTCTGGATACTGAAAAATATAAGTGCTTCCATATCGTTTCGAAAATATTAGTTCAGGATTTTTTTTGTGTTTTACCAAATTTCGTCAAATTTCAAATTTTTTTCAATAATAGGTGCTTTGTCAAATATTATTTTGTTTTCTTGAGAATACATTATATACAATACATCCTAACAAAAACCGAAAGATTTCTATAAATTCGAATCATCAAATTCATATTTTAAAGATATTGGTAAGTGTTCCTTTAGACTTTTTTGAGGTGTTCAATTGTTAACGAACTCTGTTGGGTACATAAACAGAACCAACTGAATATTTTTGACATATTCTATTAAGCAAATACTTAGTTTGAAGAGTGAGGCATCTTCAAGTTAGATGGTCGATAGATTAATTTTGTGTGATTTAATTTCAACTTCTAGGCCATTTTTCAGATAGGTCTTCATTAGTGAATTATATTGGATCGTGCACCAAACCAATAAAAACATTATTTATGAAAAATATACAGGGTGATTCCTAAAATCGTCGATCATAATAACTTTCTGTTCCTCATCTGATGGAGAAATTCAAACGCACGGTTCAATAGTTTTAAGAAGACTATCAAATGGCACTCAACATTTTTCTATGGGTATGGTGAAAATTCCCCAAAACAGTTATTGAAAATAGTATATTACAGATTTTAAAATTATGTTGAGAAAACATTTATGATTTCATATTTGTACTACTTGTAGGATAAGTCCCATTAATCATTGATATAAATATATAAATTTGTTCATAAAAATTTTCATATTGTTAATGGAAAATAAATTTTGCCATATTTGTCGAGAAAATTTTCACTAGGCAAATGGGGATGTACTAAATTGCTTTTTGACCACTTACATATTGACTTATATCCCAAACTTATTGTGATGAGATATTATCTTCTGATTCTACTTCTACGAACGACGCGTTCGAGCTCACCAAAAATTTTGGACTTCACGAAGGATGAAGTTCATTTTTATTTTCATCTCTAAATAGCGATTCTAGATGCGACAAATGTGGATAGAGATAAAACTGCAACATTTTTTTTGCCTTATTGTTTCTTCGGAAGAAACAATTTGCAGGAATTTCCGGGGATAACGTATTATAATCAGATTTGGTGTCTACTTGAATACAAACATATATTTGGCTATTCAATTTTCTCTTGAATACAGAGTATTCCACAATCTCTATGACAAATTTTGAGAAGTTATTGCTGAAAAAATTTTATGACAAATTAGTGAGAATAGCATTGAACGAATGTTTTTTAATACGGAGATATTCAGCTTCAAAAATTTCATACTAACGGTTGTGCGGGGAAGCGATTCTGTGGTGTTACCATAGATGGAAATAAAAATATATCTTGTTGTAGAGAAGGTGACATTCGTGACTATAGTAGAATGGTTAGAATGAACGCTGAGTTGCTTTTTATAGGTTAATGCAGAATAACTTTTCGATTTGAAAACATGAATTCCTCGATTAGAAAATATATTTCTTTAGTAATGAGGAATATTCTGATATGATCTATGTTCATAGTTTCTGCTATAGAAATGCACAATAAGCTGCTAGAGAATATAATCCTCCTGCACAATTTTCACTTCGGTATATAGAAGACTTAGAGAAACAGGGACACTGTAGTCAAAATATGCACGACCTCGCAACGCTGACAAATCAGAGTCAAAAGCCCCGAATTGTCGTGTGGAATGTTTTGAAAGGAGAGAAACACATTTAACATTTGCATTCTGCAACTACAAGCTCAAGATCCAGATACCATTTGCAACAATGTTAGCAAAGAAGATTCAGTATCAACGTGTGAATCGGCTGTTATAATATACCGGGTGACTCAATAAGGAGAGGAACTTCTATATCTCGGAAACTATTTGAGATAAAAGCAAAATTTTTTCTGATTATTGTTTTATAAGTATGTGTGCATTCCCTAAAATTATTTTTGTACTTACAGGGTGTTCCATTTTCGCTCCAGGGACAAACATAATTCTTTTTTAAAAGGCACGCCATGTATTTTTTATCATATTCTGATTACAATTTGGATGCTCTCTTCAACAATATCTGTTTTGTGCCCAAACAACTATCGGTAGATTAATTAATCAAAATATCGATAATTTCGGAAATTTGGAAGTTTTTTCAAAAGTTCTCAAATGCCTCATTTCGCAAAATTCACGCATGATATTTCTTTTTTCTTGTGGTAAAAGTGTTGTATCTTATTATCAAATGAAGAAAAGAATTTTTTCATACCGTGTTCCTAGTAACCCGCCGAAAATGAAAATTTTCAAACATGAAAAACATATTTTTTCAAATTTAACACCCTCTATCTTTTTCACGTGTTTTGTTTCTACTCGAATAAGCTTTACAACGATACCTTTTTTTCAAAAATCCGATGGAGATTACCCAGATAATTTCGAAATCAGTGTGAGGTTTAGGTATTTCTTGCAATAAACATGCTGTTGATAAAATTCAGACATTGAAATATGCAAATTTCAACACAAAATTAGAAACTTTGCTGTTCAATGAAACTTATACATCAAAACTCTCAAGGGGTATCAAAATTTCTTCACAAGAAAGGATTTATTTGCGATTTTATCAGCTATGCTCAGGGCTAGGTCTTCGCTTAATCTGCAACTCAAAATCATAAACACCAATTTGATTCTATTTCAATAAGTTTTAAAATCAAATTAGATGTTCGAAATGTCCCCCATTTTGACGAATACATTCCCGAACACCATTGTTAAATGATTCGGTCACTCTCTGGAGAACATTCGGCGTTATACTCCTAAATGATTCTGTAATTCTCTCCATCATATTTTCCCTGGTTGTTGAAGGGTCTCGATATACCCTCTCTTTAACATACACCCACAAAAAAAAATCCAATTTATTCAAGTCCGGAGACCTAGGAGGCCATCCTACAGGACCTCCACGGCCTATCCAATTGCCCTTAAACCTCGAACATCTAATTTGATTTGAAAACTTATTGAATTAGAATTAAATTGGTGTATATGATTTTGATTTGCATTTTTTTTTCATTTGATGCTTCATACACGATAAGCAGTTCAATTTCGTTTCTTAATGATAATTTTGGGCAATTGTAAAAGTAATACAAGTTCAGTGAAAAGAACAGAGTGTTACATTTAGCAAAAGTTCTTTTATCTCGAAAAATTCTATTTTCGTTGTATCACCAAGAACACTGGGTATGAAAAAACAGTTGATCTCTTACTTCGATGATGAGGAACATTCATTCTTCAGATTGAGAGAAGTTCTGAAAACCTTCCAAATTCTAGGTCTTTATGATATTTTGACTTTTTGAACATTTATTGAGATAACTTCGAACTGAGTAATTTCAATTAAGTGAAGACTTAGCTCTGAGCACAAATGATAATATCGCAAATGAATCTTTTCTTGTGAAGAAATTTCGATACACCTTGAGAGTTTTGATGTTTAAGTTTCATTGAACAGCAAAGAATCTAATTTTGTGTTGAAATTTGCATATTTCAATGTCTGAATTTTATCAGCTGCATGTTTATTGCAAGAAATACCTAAACCTCACACTAATTTCGAAACTTTCTGAGAAATCTCCATCGGATTTTCGAAAGAAAAGTATCGTTGTAAAGCTTATTCAAGTGGGAACAAAACACGTGAAAAAGATAGAGGTGTTATATTTGAAAGAAAGAAGTTTTTATGTTTGAAGAATTTAATTTTCGCCGGGTTACTAGGAACAGTCGGTATAAAAAAATTTTTTTATCTTCATTTGATAATAAGGTACAATAGTTTTACCTCAAGAAAAAAAATATCATGCGTAAATTATGCGAAATGAGGCATTTGAGAACTTTTGAAAAAACTTCCAAATTCTAGGTCTTTATGATATTTTGACTTTTTGAACATTCATTGAGATAACTTCGAACTGAGTAATTTCAATTAAGTGAAGACTTAGCTCTGAGCACAAATGATAATATCGCAAATGAATCTTTTCTTGTGAAGAAATTTCGATACACCTTGAGAGTTTTGATGTTTAAGTTTCATTGAACAGCAAAGAATCTAATTTTGTGTTGAAATTTGCATATTTCAATGTCTGAATTTTATCAGCTGCATGTTTATTGCAAGAAATACCTAAACCTCACACTAATTTCGAAACTTTCTGAGAAATCTCCATCGGATTTTCGAAAGAAAAGTATCGTTGTAAAGCTTATTCAAGTGGGAACAAAACACGTGAAAAAGATAGAGGGTGTTATATTTGAAAGAAAGAAGTTTTTTATGTTTGAAGAATTTAATTTTCGCCGGGTTACTAGGAACAGTCGGTATAAAAAAATTTTTTTATCTTCCTTTGATAATAAGGTACAATAGTTTTACCTCAAGAAAAAAAATATCATGCGTAAATTATGCGAAATGAGGCATTTGAGAACTTTTGAAAAAACTTCCAAATTCCCGAAATTATTTCAATCAATTTAAAATTTACCGCTAGTTGTTTGGGCACAAAACAGATATCGTTGAAGAGAGCATCCAAATTGTAATTAGAATGTAATAAAAAATACAGGGCGGGCCGTTTAAAAAAAATCTATGTTTGTCCCTGGAGCAAAAATGGAACACTCTGTATGTACTAAAATAATTTAAAGGAATGCACACATACTTATCAAACAATAATCAGAAAAATTTTGCTTTTATTTCAAATTGTTTCCGAGATATAGAAGTTCCTCGCCTTATTGACTCACCCGGTATAATGTAATTTCTAATATCATCTTGTTTGTTCATATTTTGAGTAACAGATTAAATGAACGTAATTACCTAAATTTTCTACAGATTACGTTGTTGCATCTAATGTATGGTGTTCCGCTAAATTTTATTCTTAACAAGTACCATCAAAATGACAAAGCACCTCCATATCGGGGAAGAATAGTAGTTGAATGGCTGAATGAATAGTTTACAAGTAGATGGATTGGTAGGGGAGAGCCACCACGTATGGGGATCATGAATCAATTTGTCTACATTATAGAGATAACTATTCAAATCATGTCAACATTGCTGATAATCGTGCTATTATGGTTACGAATGTCAACTTCTTTACAACAAGATATATACCTATTTCAATCCATCCATGGTAACACAACAATTGCTCTCGTTTATTGAAAATTATGATTTTAGGACCCGTGAGGATCAAATTTTTGAATCTGCCTCTCCCCGAATTTCAAAATAGTCGTTCCATGCTATTCTAACTTACTTGTCTAAGAATTTCTTTTCAATTTCGCAAAGCTTTTCATAAAGCTTGGAGGACACGCTGTATACATCGAATTCATTCACAGAAATTAGATTCCCATTCTCGAACTTAACCATTTTTATTTTAACTGACGAATCTTTGTGAGTCAGGTAAGGACATGATTCCGTTAACCAAAAATACACCGACGCATCAAGTACCTTGGATATACACCGCTCGTTATCCCATATGTCGTTCCGATAATGTGTTTGCAAATATGAAAGATGGTTGAACATTCTCAGATACAAAATAGTTACGTACAATACAATATCAATTCAATATCTTTGCGATATTCTCGGCCATATTTCACTGTTGGAATATAGGAGTGAATACTTCCAACAAGATGGTGTCTCCTCGAATGAGGCAAATTTGAATAGTAATTAAATAAATGCTATAGTTGGACAAACATAGATGAGAATAAACGAATATATGCAGTGGCCTGCTCGTCTGTCACTGTAGACATCCCTTGATTTCTGCTTTTAAGGATGTCTAGGACATTGAGTTTACATTACACTATAATTTAATGTAAGGGATTCGATGCAAAGAATTGTTGGTATTCTTCTCGGAGCACCTGCAAATTTTATTTTCAATGCAATATATGTATTGGAAAATTCCAATACTCATTTATATACACTTTTTCTCAGATTTTAGTAAGCTTTGATTTCACGTTTTTTATTAATTTTGGGCACAGTGCGTTTAGATATCATATTTAGTTCTATTTCTCCAACTGATGTTTTCAATCGAAGAAAATTATTTTTCAAGGGACGATATTCAACCTTCCGTAGAATGATAAATATGCTCCCTTGAAGGAGCTAGTTTTCCGATCTACTCTTCATAATCTCCTTTATCCGGGGCCACAGGGAAGTGGTACAGAACGGTCAGATGTCACGAATAGGAACATTGGACTGCAGTTTCGGTCTCGTTTGACCTCGTCAGCATTGTCTACCCATTCGTAACACAAGGTTATGCCGTTACCTACTCATCTCAATTCGTTGGAGCGAACGCAATAATGTGAATATCACCGCGCCTCTCAACGAACCGAAACAGAGGCTACCTCAACAACGCCCGGCGAAACGGTGAAACCAAAGAGAAGAAAAAACAGGAAAATGTTAAGTGGTCACACAGATCTATAACATACCGCCATGCGACACTCACGTATCAGACAGAAGCGGCCGTTTAAGGACCGACGCTCCTCATTTCTATGTTGTTTACAACCAGGCATACATGAGAAGAAAGAAATGAGGAGCGTCGGTCCTTCGACGGCCGCTTCTGTCTGATACGTGAGTGTCGCATGGCGGTATGTTATCGAACTAGTGTGACCACTTAACGTTTTCCTTTTTTATCTGCTCTTTGATTTCACCGTTTCGCGGTGCGTTGGTGAGATAGCCTCTGTTTCGGTTCGTTGGGGGCGCAGTGATATTCACATTATTGCGTTTGCTCCAACGAATTGAGATGAGTAGGTAACGGCATAGCTTCGTGTTACGAATGCGTAGACAAACGAGACCAAAACTGCAGTCCATTGTTCCTATTCGTGACATCTGACCGTTCTGTACCACTTCCCTAAGGCGCCGGTTAACGGTGATTATGAAGAGTAGATCGGAAAACTAGCTCCTTCCAGGGAGGATATTTAACATTCTACAGAAGGTTGAATATCGTCCCTTGAAGAAAAATTTTCTTCGATGTGTCTACACATTGCGAAATCTCGCATATAATAACTTTTTATTTTGAGATGTTTGATGTTTTTGATATTTTTTCTACGTGTCAAAGCACTTCCAATTCTTTATTTTCATTTAATTCACGTTCCATAACGTTGGGTTCTCTAAGGCTCCATATTTTTTCAAATTCTTCTCCAGTTTTTTGGATTTCCCAAATTTTTGCCATTTTTTTTTGGAAGAACGCCTTATTAGAGACGTGCAACACGCATTGAAGTTGAAAATACATTCAAAGTGGAAACTGTACGAAAAATAATAACAAATTTTAATAAATAACATTTTGTCTGTCCTTCCAATTTTTTTATTACGATCCTTCAAATAACGCAAAATAAATTTAAATTAATTACTCGTATTGAATTTTTGACAGAATTGAAGGACATTAACATAAGCACTGGATATAATTCTGGATGGGTCTACCATTTATAATTAATTTTTCTCTGCTACTAGACACTCTTGACGACCCATCGTTCTGATTCGTTCGAACGTACTACTACTGGGCGTGTCTAATCTAACGCTGTAGAATACACTGAACGGAGTCGGATCTTTGTTCTTGTTTAGTAGATATTTAAATTCCATTATATACAATCTCTCAAAATCGTTCAATTTGTTCACATTTTTGACATTCTCCATCAATTTTACATTCCCAAAATATATTCTATAGTCTTTATCAAAAGCGTATTGGGCAATGCTAGATTTTTCTGTACGTCCTTATCCTTTTGTTCTTTTATTTTGCTTTTAATTGTTCTCTTAGTGTGTTCAACATACTTCGTTTCACAATCAGGATAACTCATTTCATGTATGCCACTCTTATCCATCCCATTAATTTCATCTTTTAGGTTTCCCAGTGAGCTCTTCAAGGTTGAATTCGATTTGTAGGCAAATCTCTATTGAAAAATAATTTTGGTTTCTGCATGCCTGTCTGATGAAAGACTTTTTACTTTGAGGTAAATGTATGGAATTTTTAATATCGATATTTAATATCTGATAACAAACTGGAGGAACTGTTATCAGGAAGCTTCAGACTAGTTATTCTCTACAATGATTGTGAATTTTTCTTCATAAAAAGTTTCAGTTGATTTTCATAGACGAAAGAATTTTTCCAGTCTTTTGTTTTACCATAATTCCTTGAAAGCCACCTTTCTTTGTAAAGTTTAATAATTATCACCGTTCGATTGAGTTTATATATGAAGTAAAGAAAGATTTCTGGTTGGGTTTCTGAAAATGGATAGTTTATATTTCATAGTTCACATATTGACTAATTTTCCTCTGAATCGAAAAAGGTTTCAGAAAAGAACTCCTATACAATTCTATGTAACTACTTTGAATGATTATATAGTTCAATCGATAAGTTAGCGATTACACACAGATATAGGAAAAAGTTATCGAACAGCAAAAGATAAAACTCGTTTCTTTACCTTTCGACCCGCGATATTCTAAAGGATTAGAGAAAAAAATTGTAACATATCGACATGAAATAGGCCAACAAATCAAATTCATCCTCCGAGAGTTTACTCGTCAATCCAAAAAAGAAAACTAAAGCGTAGAATAACAGTGGCAATATGAAATAATTCATAAAGATTGTCAAGAGAAATACGTTGGAAAAACTAACTGATCAATTAGACCTAGATCAAAAGAACATAAAAAAAATTCAAAATCCCGACGTACAGAAAAAACACGTGAAAGACTTTCGATCAAGTTCATAAATTAGCTTTTGAGTTAACGTAATGTTATTAATTTCGTAACACGTTTTAGCTCTTCCAATTTGATATGAATGGTTTACATTAGTTAATATCAGAAGACCAATTATTCTTCGTTGATTATGAATATTAATTATGTTGTTAATTTCAATAATTTAGATGCAAACTGTGAGGTTGTTGTAAGGCACTGAACTCCACTACCCTTCACTACATTTCATATTTATGTTTCAGAGGAAGGCTCAAGTACGAAATATAGAAGGAACTGAGACATCAGACTTCGACGAATGGAGAAAGGCGAAACAATTGATGAAACCAAAGGATCAGTTGGAGTTACCTGAGGCTGTATGTTTGTTTTTAAAATAGTTTGTCTCACATGAAAAGCAGTACTTCTTAACTTGATCATATCCTTATGATTCACCACTAACTTTATCATATCCTTATGATATATATATATATATATATATATATATATATATATATATATATATATATATATATATATATATATATATATATATATATATATATATATATATATATATATATATATATATATATATATATATATATATATATATATATATTAATATATATATATATATATATATATATATATATATATATATATATATATATATATATATATATATATATATCTTAATTTGTTTCAAAAAATGGATGACATCATTTCATATTTCATTGATATTGACCGTCAGTATATTATTTTCGAAAAGTTTATCAATTTAATTCACGCAATAGTAAAATTCACCACTAAAATTGAATAAAATGTTTCAATCTACATTTTAGATGGATCTATTACTTTATTATATTTCAACTCCTCAAACCAATTTGTCGGCGGCTGCTACATGATCCAAAGCTTTTTTTTTATTCCATCCTATGACAAATTCTGTCCTTTTGAGTAAAAGCTGGGATGTTGCAATGTGTTTTCGATATGTATGTGTACACTCATGTGGTATCCTATGGTAGAAGATCCACTTTTTATTCTATGTACCGTCACCTCAGACAGTCGAATCTGATGAATATACAGGGATATCCACCGGAACCGTCCGTTAAAAACTTTTTAAGTTCCAATTACAATAACAAGCTGAAATTTTATACGCGGCCATAACTAGCGATTTCCAAATGGAGTGAAATATTTTCGAAGTGATACCATTTCCGGTTATACCGGAAGTGGATCATACCTTTGTTATTTCAAATAGCAATCTACCTTTTTTATTATACATCTAGAACCGACATTTGAGCAAGGCATAAAATACCCAAGTTGTTGGACTTATCTGTCAAAACTTTTGACAGATTCTATTATTTTCGTTATGAACTCGATTTTTGAGGAACATTTAAAAAAATTGTAGCTCGTAGATCTTTTGCAATACAGACACGATTTTTGCTTGGTTGGATAGAAGAAGGATCAAGGAATTTTATTATTGTTGATTGCGTTGTTTTGTATGATTTTTTCAATTTGGCCTTTTTCAAACAGCAATAACTCAATTTTTTCAAATGGCATGTGCCAATTTTTATATCACCATCACATGAAGCGTCAAATTTCAGATGGAATTGTAAAAGCATGTACTATACCCATCTCTTATAGTTCCGAAATTATTTGGGAATATATTGAATTTTGATGATTTTGCAAGAACTAACAGAGAATGCTTTGGTATATTTGAATCAAGTAGCTGAACTGGCTACGCTCACCTGACAGGTGCCTAAAATTAATGTACTTGTAACTTAGTTCATTCGAATTTGATATTTCAACAAGAATTGTAGGTAATTTGAAGTGAAAATTTTTGAAGAACACCAGATTGATAATAAAATGGCTGATTATTCAAACGAGGATATGTTTATTCTCTTTTTAATTCATAGCGAATGTCATAAAGTGGTGGATAGAAGTTGCAGGCAAATCAATAACCAATTTCCGAATTTGGCGCAAATGAGTAAAACAAAATTTTGCAGGATTAGAAGCAATTTTTCTGCAATTGGGAGGAACAAAATACATAGAAACTAGAAGAAAACCAATTCTCGAGGACGACGACAAATAAATTAATACGCTAGTATTTTCGTGCCAATCCACATGCGTCCATTAAGTCAGCTTCAATGGATATTGGTTTGAGTTATACTTCCATTCAAAAAATCTTTAAGAAACATAACATGCACCCGTATTCTTTTATTAGACTACAAAAATTGAAACCAACTGACCTTCCTAAGCGGCTAAATTTCTGTGAAATTTTATTAATTCGGCTTCAAAAAGATGAGACAATTCTGCAAAACATTATATGGTCTGATGAAGCCTAGTTCAATGAAAGTTATATAACCAACAGGAAAAATCAACATTTTCGGGCCACAGAAAATCCACATTTCATTGAGGTTATTGATTTCCATAATAAATTCAGCGTTAACGTTGTTGCAGTTTTATTGAATGATTTGTTGGCTTATCACATTTATGAGGAAAATCTTAATGGACAAAAATACCTGGAAATTTTGAGAGGAACATTAGCAAATTTTTTAGATGGATTACTCCTTAACATTCTGAGGGATTGCTATCACCAAATGGAAGGTGCACCAGCACATAAAACACGAGCTGTAGATCGGCAGCTAACAGAAATATTCGAGGATATATATATATGGTGGGGTAATCAAGGATCAATTTTATGGCCTCCGCGTTCTCTGGACCGGACGCCCCTTGATTTTTATTTATGGGGCAAAATCAAGAGTGAAGTTTGTCTTATTTCTCTAAGAAGTAAAGAAGAGTTACTAGGGCGCATTCATAATGCTTTTCGTAATATTGATCCTGAGGAAACTAGGAGGGCAACTCATCATATTCGTATACGAGCTGTCAAGTGTATCGAGCAAAATGGGGCCCATATTGAACATTTATCCGATCGTAAATTAGTTTTCTCCTATGATGTTTGCTATCATTTATTCGTATTAATGTAATTATCTTCGATGATTGGTGTTCGCTCAGTTCCTACAATTTTTATTCATCCGAATTGAAGAAAATTGCTTCTAATGCTTCGAAATTTTATTTTACTCATGGATGGTAAATATGGAAATTGGTTATTGAATTGACTGTAATTTCTACCCACTAATTTTTGACATTATAAAATGAATTAAAAAAAGATATAAATATATTTTCGTTTGAATAACTAGTGGTTTTATTCGAAATGTGTTGTATGTTTTGGATATATTCATTCTGAAATAACGACAATTCTTGTTGAAATATCTAATTCGAATGAACGAAGTGACAAGTATATTAATTTTTGGCACCTGTCAGGTGAGCGTAGCCACTTCGAAAATATTTCACTTCAATTGGAAATCGCTAGTTATGGACGCGTATAAAATTTCAGCTTGATATTGTAATTGGAACTGAAAAAGTTTTTAACGGACGGTCCCGGTGGATATACCTGTATAATACCAACTTCAGCACATTTTTAATTTTTTAGGTGTAGATCGCAAGAGTAAAAATTTTATCTACAACCGTGCGCACACACTCTAGAATTTCAGCTGTCGAGTAGTTGGTGCATGAGATAAAGCATTTGTATGAAGCAGCTTTTGTTATTTTCAGAAAGATGGATATAAAATATTTTCGTTTGTGAATAAATCTTTTCTTTTCATAGGAAAAAACTGTTGAAGCTAAGCCTTTGTTTGATGAGCATTATTCGTACTACGCATCAGAAAAATCCACCGTTGATGGACGCAGCGGACAACGAAAAGAGGGTGTAACCGACAAAATCATCAGGAATATTCACAAAATAACTTTGAATGGGCTCAGAGTGAAATGAGTTAGCTGAAACTCTCGAGTTATCCGAGAAACACGTAGGGAATATAGTACATGACAATTTGGACATACGATAGCTTTGGGCCAAGTGGGTGACTCTCGAGATCGAATCAATTGTGCTCACAATAACATTCTGATTTTTCGGGGTAATGTCTAACAGTATTTATCCGTAATGAAGACAAATTTTTTCATGGATATATTACTACAGATGATATCTGGATTCATCACTATACTCCAGATTCCAAACACGGGTCTGTCGAATGGACTGGATCACACCCAAAGCGTAGAAAGATGGAAAGTTGGCTGGCAATATTTCATATTCTGGATGCGAATCGTGATATATTCATTCACCTTCATCAACAATGAGTACATTGAAGCATTATTTGAGCGTTTAATCCATGAAATCATGAAAAATTCACTCATTTGAAAATAAAATTAGGGTTGTTTCATGGAGACAATGTTTAGTATCACAAATCAATAGAAACAATGACAAAGTTGTATATATCCGGGCTTCAAATTACTTCCCCATCTAGCATTTTCTACAGATCTGGCCTCCAGTGAATTTTTGTTTACATATCTTAAAAGAATCCCCGGTTGAAAAAAGAAGGCACTGATGAAGAGGTGGTCACAGAAATATAGGCCTACTTAAGAGATAAAGAGAAATCATACTTCCAGAATTGTATAGCTGCTATAATCGTTTTACTGCCCTGAGAGGTAACAATACTGAATAAGACAATTAATTATTACCTAAAATATATTTTTACCATGTCTACTAAGTCTACAAACTTTTCAGTCCAAGTGGTATATGCCTATGAATAGAAGAGCAAATAAATGTATTAATTCCCATTAAAATGTAAAAAGTTGAAAGAGGTAGAAACTGCTACTACAAAACCCTGAATGCCCGCCTTAGTATCTTGAAGGCTTTGGGACAGTCAGAGAAACAATCTATAACTTGAACATTTTAAATTTTGGCGCCTAAAAATTTTAAATTTTCCAGAATTATTTCCTTCATAGTGTAGTACCAGAAAATGATTTTCTGCTGTACATGATGTTTTTCTTCCCCAGGAATTGAAGGAGATTTTAGCCAGAGTGCTAGTGACCACCAATCCCCAGAAACCAGACAGCTTAGTGGAATTTAGTTATAAAGAAGGAAAATTCATTGATGTACCATTACCAAGTAACTTAGTAGTTGCATATAGAATAAAAGGCGCACAAATACATATCGACACCGAAGATGCTATCCATCAACTGATAGAAATGGGATACGATCGTAGGTATTTTCAATTTGACAAATATATCAGATAATATATTATTATATTATATATTATTGATGTTCTGAAATTTTTAGTAATTATATTTATGTCGACTTCTATTACCAAAATTCCATTGCGCATGCTATGAAATTGTCACCGTTTTATTCTCCCCTGATCAGATTTGGTTATCATTTTCGCCAAATCGAAGATTCACTACTAAAGAGGCCTCAGCTGGCATGAAAGAAACTTCGAAATAGTTTAACTCAAGCCATTCTCAAGCTAGGTAAAGAAACTTGTATAGGTTACCATTGGTATACTTTCAAGTGTTGTGGAAAAGACAAAAAAATTGATAGAAAAAGAAATCCTCAAATATACTCGAAACAATATATACTAATTTGAAAAAGAAGCTGATGGTAACCATTTGTAAACGTAATATGTGAAATTGGTAACAGTCTAGATACTATTCATTCGATACATGAATGAAAATCGCCGCATATAACATTATATTAGTTTCATAAGTTTAACGATAACAATAATATCCAATACAAATTACCTAATGATTGATTATTTTAGAAACTCACAAGAACAAAACTCTATCTGATAGAAAGAAATATTTGATAATTGTGATTGATAATAGATAAAACAAAGGCTGGAAAATTGAATTACCTAGGTAGGTACCTAGGTATACAAATATGTGATATAAAAAGCAGATTATATTAGACAATTATTTTTGGCGCACTTTTGAATATAATCGAGTGACATGTGGATCTGACCTGTAGGAAGTACCAGTAAATTTTTTCAAACTTGACGTCCAAATTTGAATTTCTAAGGGGAATCTGCGCAGATACGATATTTCGGAAATTGAAATATTTATTCAAATAACTTAAAAGTTGTTAGGCATCCTCCGAGTATGAGATTTTCTTCTAATAGTCAAGATCCGGCAATGCCGAGACGTTCAGATAGATCGAAAAGATAAACTGTAAAATCTTTAAGAAAACGACAAATCATGATTTTTCTCTAGATTTAAATTTGCTCACTGAAATTTCAAGAAAGCAAGTACAATTTCACAATCCACCTGGATAGAACGCAAAAATGAAATAAATCCTTCCGATTTCATTCATCAACCTTGTTTATCGCATATCTAAAAGGCGATAATGTACTAGAAACGACAGCAATTCAATAAATATTAAAGAGAAAAAATCATCTACCACCTATCGATAATAATTTGATTTAACATTTTTCTACACAACAATCCTGAAAATTGAAGAATGGAATATCAGTGTTGGAACCGTGTTCAGGTATTCGCTCTGTCTTAAAAACTTAATGGTCTAATACAGTCAAAATTCATTTGTTGATCTTATGATTCTTGCACTCTATATAACTCTTTTCTATTTACTCGTTGACTTAATAACATTAAGTCGAGATATATATATATATATATATATATATATATATATATATATATATATATATATATATATATATATATATATATATATATATATATATATATATATATCTCAAAATCATGTCCTCCTTGAAACAGAAATTGATATGTTTATTGCGTTTTGATCAGAAATGAATATCTTGAAACTATTCAAGTTTCAGTAGATAAAGCCTCTGTTTTGTTTTAGTAGAAGCTTATAGCCTCTGTTTAGTATATATATATATATATATATATATATATATATATATATATATATATATATATATATATATATATATATATATATATATATATATTCCTTCAAAAGAGAGGATTTACAAAAATTTGAATAATTGTATTTACAATTAATGCTTATATCTATAATTTTGATGCTTGGCGACGACATGTGTGTCAGAAGAAAAAACACAAGTGTGAGCTCAGAAAATGTAACAGAGGAACCATACTACCTTGTATATGATTCAATAAACAAGAAATAGCTTGTCTGTTTATGTTGTGTTAGTGTCGAGAATGACAATACGTGGTGACTAGGCCAAAATGATTGACACTCAATTAACTCATTGTCTTTTTGTCTGTTTATGTTGTGTTAGTGTCGAAACATATGTTTTTACTCAATTAGATCAATCAAGCATATTATTTGACAATGTGTATTCAACTAGCACATAAAGTAGAAGTTGTTCATGAGTATACGAAAATAATAGTTAAGATGACGAGGTAAGGAAGGTTCCATCAGTAGAACATTTGAATTTGTCTAAGATTCCTCCGAAACATCAGTAGATATAAAATTAAAAACTAGAGCGATCCCTCGCAGTTTGCATTTCAGTAGATTCTTAAACGTCAATATCAGTGAAAACGCACGATATTTACAGCTCTAATCTCATAAGAACGTTCATTATATGAATCGTTCGAACATATAAATATATTTAGTTTCAAAGAGTTCTGTATGATACGGATTTCCATTTATACTGTATGTTAGGGGTATTATCACAATAGGAACATTTCCTCAAAAAGGTATTGTTATGGCACTGCTCGTTATTATGGGTGGTTTCTTCTGGCAATCAATAAACAACTTGATACATGGGAGATCTTTTAATCATTGTCCTTTGAGCTTGAAAGATCATTTTATTATTCTTCGAAGTGTTTTCTAGTAGGCTTAAGCTAGTGTTGCAGGGGCAACTCTAATTATCCCAATCAAATATTCACATTGAAAATCGTGTTTTTGATAGTATCAAGTAGTTTGTCTGATGATTTGAATCTTGGACATCAAGACCGTTCTTGATTTTCGGAAAAGCAAAGAAATAGTTGGGGTTGTATACGAGATGATCTAGAACTCGATAACCCGTTGCAATAAAAATTAAATGACATTGAGTGATGTGTATTCATCGTCCAAGGTAGTTGTTGAATGATTAGCAACAGCTCACTTCAACTAAGTAGTTGTACCATCAGAATGAATTTTTTAAACAGTCATATTGAAACACTTACAATCTTGATAATTCAGCTGATGAATACCGAGCACAAGCGAGGGAAGGCATTGAAGAAGAAGTAATCGAAGAAGCAGTTCCTGAAGAGGTGGAAGAAGTCAAAGAAGAAGAAGTTCCAGCAGAAGAATCCGTGAAAACGGAAGTCGAGGAAGAGGAAGAAGAAGCACCACCACCGCCGAAGGAAGCTGAAGAGGAAGAACATGGAGAAGGCGAAGACGAGGATGTAGATGTCGATGCAAAATCTGTTGCTGAAGCTCCTAAAGGAAGAAAGAAGAAGTTAACGAATCAATTCAATTTTTGTGAACGAGCTTCGTTGACATACAATCTGCCTGTTAGGGTATGTAACTTCAATTTAGTCTAATTAATGTTTCCATTGTGAAATATCACATAGATTCAAATATTCAATACCCATTTCGAATATTTCTGAGAAACTGTAGCTAGTTTCTAATCATATATGTAGCAATTGTACCAAACCATTTCGGATTGGAAATTCGGTACCTCAAATGTAAATAAGTGTGTATATCGGCCTGCATATTTCTCGCAACCATTTTCCTCACACTTATAAGTATTGAGTTGAAATAACTACCAAATCTACAGTTTCTTAGAGATTCAAAAACACAAAGTCTTAAGTCGACAAAGATTTTGAAGTCAATCAACTGAATTTGGACTTGGCTTTACGCATGATCAGTTGAATGATGAAGAACAGCATAGCATAGCTTGTCGTGAGACCACCGGCAGAGGTCACAGTTGTTCCGGGTTTCTTCCATGGCGGAGCAGAAACAACTTTTAGCAGCATCATAAAGCTTAATTTTCTCTGCAAGAGCAAGTGACATTCAATTCCACCTTAACTGGTAATTTTATATGAAGCATAAGTTGGATATGTTCCATAAAACTGTTTGCCTTTATACAGCTCTATCTTCAATACACATCTTCTAATAGTCAATAGACAACTTAACCTTCACGTGGTACCCATAGTTCATATAATATAGACTGCACAACGAGTTTCCCTCAACAATACATAAATCTATGTACATTCAGTACATACATTTTGAGAGAAAGACTATGTTTGTGAGAAACACTCTTCATCAACTGAAGAGAAAGTAGTTAACATTATAAAATTCTCATCTTAAATATTTTCTGGTTCACTCAGCTAGTATACTATGGAACTTTTTTTTTTTGAATATTTTCCAAACAAACTACACTATACCACTCTTATGAAGACAATTCATATTAGAATTTCAGCTGGCTCATCAGTCTCTTCTTCTCCAAGGAGGAATAATTGTAAGAATCAATATATACAGCTCTATTTTATTTTTTGCTCCTTTCTCTTTCAGAGCCAAGAGATTCAAACAATTCCTCCACCTAGAGCCAACTTTTCAGCATTGGTGCTACAGTGGGTAATTTATGATGCTTACCAGAAGGATTTTGAGGCTCAAGAATTGGAAAAGGAGCTGGAGAAAGAACGCAGAGAAAAAGAGAAGGCTGTTGTTGTATCTCGACCAAAAGTAGTGAGGAAGAAGCCTGGTAAAACTCAAATAAGTGAAGCTGTGAAAATGAGAATTGCCGAAGGATGGAAAGTACTAGAGAGAATGATCAACCAAAATACCTTCTATGATATTGCTAAAGGTATATTCTTTTCATTCTGTAATTACTAGAAAGAAGCAGATGGTCATATATGGTTTTACACAAACTTGTTCGAACTCATTATAACACTACTCCGAGAAATTATCGCACCCCCTTATGAATATTGAATTCCAGTACTTTCATCAAGGTAGCAGATATATTTATGATTTTTATTTCGCTTACAGATGATTTCCTTTTTGATCCTTTTATTATATTCAACTGTTTCGATCATCCTTTACAGTACTAGTTTGTTTGAAATACCGCAAAAAGCATGAAGGTTACGTTTTTCCGCGCGATTTAGCGATTTCAAGAAACAAACGATTATACGAGGCGACCTGGACAAGACAGAGAACTTTGTTATTCGGCTGTCGAGGGTCGTTTTATACGAATGCATTCTTTATGAACAAGAAGTTAAACCCAATTCTCTATCACGCGTAACGTTCTCGTAGGATCTGATAAATAAGAAAAAATACAAGAAAATACGAAATATTTCGACAGAATTAAAGTATTAATATAATTTGTTGGAGTTGTGTAGGTCGTGCTTCAGGGAATCACATTTTTACTCATTCATTCTACACAATCCTACAAAAACATACTACGACAGTGAATCCTCTACGGCGATCGATTGCCCATCTACATGATCATCAATGCATTGAATTACATTCAAGCGGGGTTCATAAAATAAATTGAAATTGAATTATTTTAGTTATACTTCAGTTTACCCTCATAATTATTTCCAAGAATGATGATAATTATGAGCCAACATACAATGTGCTTCCACAAAAACTAAACAGAGGCTACATCTACCAAGATATTCATTTCTGATCAAAACGCAGAAAGTGGTCAATTTTTGTTTCAAGGGGAACATTTTTTGAGGTACAAAACTTGCCTGAAATACTAACCCTCTAAGCAAGGTTTGCAATCCTTGAACATTTTGAATAGGAAAGAAAGGTCGAGTGATAACTCAAAAGAAAGGTAGTATCTTTGTCTACATCACCCTGAACGAATTTTCATTTTTAATTGAAAACTGTAAAAGATACAGGGTGAGCAACTGAAAGATAGGGAAGACTATTTTCGTGAGACTATTGAAGTTTCAGTGAGGTAAAATGGAACAGATCTATGCTGATCAATGGCAAACATCATCAAGTACCATCCTCATCTCGAATTTTAACCCCTGGAGCAGGGGTGACAACCCTTGAAAATTTGGAAGACGGTAGATGGGTCGAGTGATACTTCGAAAGAAAGGCATTATCTTTGTCTGCATCCCCGTGAACGAATGTTTATTTTTGATTGAAAACTGTAGAAGATACAGAGTAAGCTATTGAAAAATAGAGGAGACTATCTATCGCTCTGAGCTATTCAAGTATTAGTGCAAAAAAAATGGAACAGATTCATTCCAGATCAAAGGCTGCCATCTTTGATCTAAATGAATCTATTCCAGTTTTTCGCACTAATATTCCAATAGTCTTTGGGCGATAGCCTTCTCTATTCTTCATTGGCTCTCTCTGTATCTTCTACAGTTTTCAATCAAAAATGGAAATTCTTTCACGCGAATGCAGACAGAGATTATATCTTTCTTTCGAGTTATCACTCGACCCATCTACCCACTTCCAAATTTTCAAGGGTTGTCATCCCTGCTCGAGGGGTTGAAATTTGAGATGAGGATGGTACTTGATGATGACTGCCATTGATCAGCATGGATCTGTTCCATTTTACTTTACTGAAACTTGAATAGTCTCAGGGAAATAGTCTTCCCTATCTTTCAGTTGCTTACCCTGTATCTTTTACAGTTTTCAATTAAAGATAGAAATTCATTCAAGGCGATGTAGATAAAGATACCACCTTCCTTTTGAATCACCACTCGACTCATTTTCCCCATTCAAAATTTTCACAGATTCCAACCCCCGCTTAGGGGTTGACATTTCATGCAAGTTTTGTACCCCAAAAGATGTCCCCCTAGAAACAAAAATTGTTCTGTTTTTGCGTTTTGATCAGAAATGAATATCTTGGTAGATATATCCTCTGTTTCGTTTTCGTTAAAGCACCCTGTATAAGCAAACAGTATTAGCTAGTGTTTTTAGCGTTTTGGTTGTTCAATATTGATCGACGGATAACGGTTTTTACCGGTGTTAATGAATGATTTGCCAAGTGTTCAGAGATTTGGGAAGGCATATTTCTGAATTCACCTATTAACCTTCATACGTTGAATAACGACACTCTCTCAAGTCACCAACATGTGAACGAAATTTCAGACCAATATGTAGTAGTCTTTCATTTTTCTAATTAGTCAAGATCAATTATTTATGCACGATGAGTCCAGAACGCTAACTTCCTTAGTAGGGGTGGGAAATTATCTTGATGAAGCCGGAATCGGTAGTTTGAGGTGGCCCCTCAAAATTCTGATATGAACCTGACATAAAATTCTTTGATAAAGAGATAAAGAGCGATAAATTCACCTACAGCTGATCACTATTGCAGCTGATCTGGTTGAATTTCAGAATTCAACAGACTCTGCCTGCATAAAATTGACCATGACCAGTATAATGCACAGATGTGAGGTGATTATGAAGGCCTGGAACAGAAATTCCCAGTATTTATACCTTGGAACGTCACATATGCAATATCTTCCTTCTATTCTTACTTTCCTTATGCTCAAAACATATTCTGCATTGAAATGAAGAAAAATACTAAGGTTGTGGTTCTATAATTTCCTGTCGTAGGGTAGTCAGTTAAACACGAGAATCGCATTTTCTTCTATTTCCTTTGGGAATGTTTCAAGTCTCACCAAAAAAATTGAACTACGACATTGGTACCTTGACATTAAGTATTTAGGCATTAACATGATCGTGATCTGTGGTGTAACCTTGACTTATCATCATGAATCTGAATTACGTTCAAGGAAATTTCCCATGGGAAATATTGTCAAGAACGGCCATATTACTTGGCAAAAATGTTAATCAAAGATGGATCATTCTCTTTTAGGATTACTTGAATCGAAGTCTACTAAGAAGTTCCACAACATCTACAATAGATTCATTAACTGAAATATAATTATATTTATATTAGGTTCTCGTAACTGATAAAGCAATTACTTAACATAATTCCCTTTTGCAAAATCCTTATTTATTCATGACAAAATGTGACAGTTACTCTCCCACATAATAGAAATTTATACAATTCAATACGAAGCACCTTGAATAACTCGCAGCTGGTTCGATTTCTTGCAAATTTCCTGAAACAGATTGATTGCGGGAGGAACCATTTTTGATACAGATTTCGTTCTCTCCTTATCAGCTCACTCCTGCTGGCAGCTTCCCCTCAAGTTTTGGAATAGGGAAAGTGAGTGTTGAGATACCTTATTGAAATTGTGATTACATTATCTACACGATCACGGAATTTTTTTTTATACGCGCTTCCCAGGAATAGGCGAACCTGTTACACCACATGAGTGAGCGCCTGGGAAGCATTGAGGTGTCTGCTTACTCGCTTTTCGAAGAGGGTCAAATTGTAGGTTGTTGGGAAGATGTTGGACGGAAGCGAGTTCCATAGCTCACCGGCCATGTAAACAAAGGAAATCTTATAGAGAGAGGTTCGAAGGGTCGTTAAATGTACCGCCATATGATGAGAATTCCTTACCAGCCTAGTATTGCAAAACATGAGTTTTCCCGTAATAAGGATTTTCAGCTCCTTGGAACATCTTCCGATCTTCTGTGGAAGTATCTGTAAAACAGAGAAAGGTCAGCAACTTGTCTTCTGAAAGCCAGTGGTTGGAGATCTCCTGTTTTTGCATACTATCCAACATCCGCAATAAATGTTTGGGCGCATATCCCCATACATGGTAACAATATTCCAAAGCGGGTCGAATCTGTGACTTATTTAGAAGCAACAGCTGAGATGACGTGAAGTATCGCTTGGCTATGAAAAGAAAACTAAGTTTATCTAATCTAATCCAACCCAGAATTGACCGTTATTTCGAGAAGATGCATCGAATATTTGGATGCAATTTTTTCGCCTTGCATCATTAGACGAGGTTCTCCAGCGGGGATCTTTCCAGAAAACGTAATTGCTTACGTCTTGTTCGCGTTAGAGCTCACCAGGATGACGTGACCCCACTCAAATATTCTTGGTTAGTCAGAGTTTGAGTTATCAATTTGCTAACATATCTGACGCTGAGATTCCTCGTAATTGGCCGCAGAGAACTGGAAGACGTCTGCAGAACCGAAGATCTTGTCCTCTGTAGATGACAGAAGATCGTTTATCTGCAACAGAAACATGGTTGGCGAAAGAATGGATCCATGAGGTACTCCTGCTTGCAGCTGGAAACAATCAGGTCTTATACCGTCGACCACAACTTTTATTGATCTATTTGAAAGAAAGCTACTTATCCAACTCCGCAATTTTTTGGGAAGACCATATGAAGCAAGTTTATTCAACAAGGCTGCATGTCAAACCCTATCGAAGGCTTTAGAGATGTCGAGGGCAACTGCTCTAGATTCCCCATGCTTTTCCATCGTTTATGTACAAACATGAGGGACGTGGGCGAGCAGATCTTCTGTCGATCTTTGTCTGCGAAAATCCCCTGTAACTCAAGATATTTGATGAGCTCATCATTCATGACTCTCTTCATCACTTTGGACATAATGGAAAGAAGTGCAACAGGGTGGTAGTTTTGCGGTTAGGACTTCTTTCCTTTCTTTGTGATCGGTTGAACTCTTGCTATTTTCCAGCTACTCGGGTAATTCTGGCTTTCATAAGAAATCTGAAACAGACGGTTAAGAATGGGTGCCACTTCGGGAGCACAGTTTCTCAGGATGATTGGTGCTCTCTTGCAGTTCAGCTGCTCGAGAGCCCGTCTCACAGTGCGGACTCTGAACTTGATTTCTGTCATGGAAAAATTTGTAGGTGGAATGTTTGGTGCTATTCCATTAGATGAATATTTCAGAGAAGTCGTTGAGAACAAGAAAGCAAATAGATCAACTTCCTCTTTCGGAGATGATGCTATATTCAGAATTGCAGAAATTGGCACGGACGGTCTTCGCCATAGACCAGAGTTTTCTAGTCCCACTTGCCTATTCAAGGAGTTTATTAGTTACCCCTTCGTTGAAATAGGCCTTTGCTCTTGCAGTTGTCAGATTGCATACGTTTCGTATTCGTACGAAGTTTGTTTTTGTTTCCTTTGCTGGATTTATCTTCCATGACTTGTAAGCTCTGCTCTCGGCTGCAGAGGCTCTTTCGCAGTCTTTGTTGAACCATGGCTTTTGTGCTGTTGTTCCTCTCAATGTGGGATGTAGAGATCCATTCCTGCATGTATGATTTCTGTGACAGATTCAGTGCACACATTGATGTCAGGATCTGGAAGGTAAATATCACTGAATGGGAAGCACGAAAAGAATTCATGAAGCTCATCCTACTTAGCACGGTTATAGTGCCAAATGCGTCTGGGTGGTTTGGGTTCTTGGTTTAGCTGCCACACAATGGTTTTAGTAGCAGATATGAGGTTGTGGTCTGAGTTGCCTAGCGGTGCTGGGACTTACACTCCAAAATCATCTGGATCTGAAATCATAAAGAGATTCAAGGTGTGCGGGAAGTCGGTTGGGTGATTAGGTATTGTTGTTTGTTAGTCGACAAGCTACGTTAGATTATGAATGACTGCGAAAGTTTTAGAGTGCCTTCCCGCTGGCGGAGCCAGTTGGTTTTGGAAGCGTTGAAGGCACCCAGTATAATGGCCTTAGCTGCCGGGTGATGTGTCCGAATTCAATCCACCTTATCACTTAGATACTGAAACAGTCTAGGGAAGTGAATATAGTTTGGCGAGCGATATAGACAGCATAAGAACAGTGTTTTATCCTGAAAACAGATTTTAAACGACGCAAGGCCGAAAGCGTCGTTCTCCACGTGTCCTCTCTCTGGCATGCAACAAATGATCTGGCGAAAACGGAGAGGCTTCCCCTCAAACCTAAATCTTGTATGTAACTCATTCCCATTAAAACATAATTATATTGTGTCGGTTGTTTGACTTATTTCCGGTTTCGGTTAGGGCCAGCACTTAAGGTTGTGCGTTTTGCAGATGCTGGTGAACTGCATCGACATTCACGTTATTGTGCCCCAGTCCTCTGATATTGCAGAACTCTATCAAGAGTTTGCTTTATTTTGCAGAACGTGAATGAATTAGTGAATTCGCCGGAGGAGTACTCGACTTACCAGCATCATGAACCCGGAGATCCGAATGGGAGACTATTTTAATTCCGGATGATTTTGTCTCGGAAGAGCTCATCATGCTTCGTTGCCAATCCTTCCCACCCTGGAAACCAGCTTTCAAGAAAATCATGTGAAGAAATGAAATCGAGAATTGTTTGGAAAAATTCCAAGTTTTCATCAATTCATTCCATTTGAGAAAAATGCTTCATCAAAATGGATTTTGTAGGCTCAGAATAAATTTCCCCTATCATTTGAACGATTGCGCATCATCCCTGTATTGTTGTCAACGAAATCCATCTCTATAAGATTAGACTCTTAGAGGAGCTGAATGAACTTCTGGGAATGCGAATCGATAATGATCCGAATTTGCTTCAAAGTTTTTGTTTTTATGAAGAATCGAGTTTTCCTTGGAATGCTCGGTGTATCGCCATAGCTGTGGAGTGACACTTTCCCCATTTAAGGAATGAGAATCATACTCAAACATCTTAAAAATTTCATCTCCGGTTAGGTTAGGTCCAAATTGTAGGACCCCTATTTATACAGGAAAACTTTGACCGTGAACCTTTTTGAATATACTTGAGAATTTGATTAATCATATCATAATAGACATCATCAAAGGGGTTTCAAATCATTGAGAACATAACGTTATGTATTAATATTATGGAGCGTTTTGCCGTTGTGTTGGACTATCTTCACAGAAGATTTCCGGATCGTAGGGGTTATGTTACGCCACCTGAACCGTTGGAAGAATTACGAGAAGGTATTGTTCAAGCATATCAGCAGATAATACCACAAATATTACAAAATGTATAGCGATTGTACAAATGCTGGGAAGTGAATGTACCGCGATTGAGAAACAGAAAACTTAATGATATGTTTCATTCCATAACGAGAATCATAAAATTCCAAGTAGTGTTACTTTCAAATAATTGCACTTCAAAAAGCTGACTGATATTGAGAATCAGATCACCTTTTTAACGAGTTGTCCCACAAGTAGAAGGTGCCAGGGGTGAGGGATTAATAGGGGGAGAACGAAACATGTAACGAAAAATGTCTCCCTCCTATCGAAAATCAGCCTATTTCAAAAAATTCACAAAAAATCAAATCAGCCGAATTATTCATGGTTCGTTTTCATCGGATGGAACTGTATATTCATATTAATTTCATCAACGATTCACAGATTACAGATATTGGGAAGATCCTGCCGATGAATTTCGAGAAGAAGAAGGTACGTTATTACCTTTGTGGAAATTCACGTATGACAAAGTGAGAAAGAATACAGTGACAGATATTGAATGGAATCCATACTACTATGATTTATTTGCCGTTACATTTGGATATTGTAAGTATGAAAAATATTATTTGAGGGAAACGCCCTTAATACTCACTATAGTTCAAATCGAAGGCTGTAATTTTTAGTTATTATGATTCTTAGTATTCCTCTTTTATTCCTTAAACTTTCACTAGTAACAAAGAATTATATTTTCAATATCTGAAAAAGTGGATTTGCCCGAACATTTAATAAATCGGGAACGGCTAGATCGATTTTGTTGGTTTTTGATTTGTTGATTTGTCTTCGTTCCATATGGCATGTAAAAGTATTGGAAATCAACAAAGAACAAAATAAAAGTAGAACATTTGTCCCAACAAATAGTTTTGACGGGTTTTGATGCTCTCAAACATTCAATGTTCATTTGTAAATATGGTAAACTGTCCTCTCAAACTAAGAAACGTATCTATTAAGGGTTTCGAATCGACAAGATCTATCCACATTATTCGGATTATCGAATACTAATCTGAAAACTAAATCAAATAGTTCGGTAATGACAAAGGATTGAAATACTTATTTCAATTATTTTGTGTTTTGTGTAATCTAAGGATAGATATGGAGCTACCTGAAAAAGAAAATATATTTCACAAATCAGTCTGAACGATACATTATAATATATATATATATATATATATATATATATATATATATATATATATATATATATATATATATATATATATATATATACATCCTCCCCAAGCTTGGAGCTAACAACGGAAAATATCCAGGGTTTCGGGAAGTAACCCAAGTGTCATAAACATATAAAAATATAAAACTGACCCATGGAAATCGCGCTGCTCGTTTAGCTTGGTGCCAAGAACACGTAAACTGGGATCAAGAGAGGTGGGCCACAGATCTCTTCAGTAATGAATCTAGATTTAGGTATTATCCCCATTCGGGAAGAATTCTAATATGGAGGGAACCTGGAAAGCAAAACCGTCTCCAGCAAGCTCGAGAAGTTGTTAGACAGGGAGGCGGATCAGTGATGTTTCTGAGAGGTATACGCCTTGGTGGAAGAACTGACCTCGTTTTCATACAGAACAACCTCACGGGAAATTCTTAAGCAAATGAGATAGTTTTACCTGTAGTGATACCGTATCTCCAAAAAATGGGTCAAAATCCACTCTTCCACAAGATAATGCCCCTTCTCCTTGTGCAAGCGTTGTCTTGAACGTTTCTTGAGGAAAATGATACCGTGGCCATCCTGCACCCCAGATCTGTATCCCAGCGAGCATGTGTGGGACACCCTAGAAAGAAATATATATATATATATATATATATATATATATATATATATATATATATATATATATATATATATATATATATATATATATATATATATATATATATATATATATATATATATATATATATATATATATATATATATATATATATATATATATATATATATATATATATATCCAGGACAGATATCTTCCACAATAAACTTCATGAGAGTCCACATATGTATACTTGAGGCAAGAAGAATTATTCAAAAATCTGTAGATCAACGAATAATCCTTTCTGACAAGAGCTAGTCCCAAATCTGCCTGCCATGCACGCAGCCCCCAAGAGCCACGCGGTGCGTCTTTTCTGGAATCGATAGGGTACCCCAATGTAGCTTGATAGGATGCTGAGAAGCGATATGCGACACTGATGAGCACCTAATAAGGGCGAAACTGCAGTCTGCCGCTCCGTTGCTCAATTTGGGAACAAGCTCTTGTCAGGAAGAATTATTCACTGATCTTCTTGTCTCAAGTTCATATATATATATATATATATATATATATATATATATATATATATATATATATATATATATATATATATATATATATATATATATATATATATATATATATAAATATATACATATATATTAAAGTAGCATAATGCCAAAAAACGAGGGATTTAAAACATCCTATATTTTTGATGATCTTAGCTCAGTGAGATAAAATGAAGGTGACTTTATTCGATATTCTCTATACCTAAGTTCAATGGTTTTCGCGATATTTGAGATCTTTCGAAATTCGATGACTTTTTCGAAAATTTTTTTTCTTCTAACGTTGTCACTTTCCGAATGTGTTTTTCAAAAATTATGTTACTAATACTCCATTTCTGAGTAACTATCGTTGGGAAACTCTGAAATTGATACAGGCTGCACAGTACAAAATTTCCGATTCCGCCTTTCTTCAAGCCTCTTTTTTTCCAGTTTTTCAAATGACACACCCTGTAACCCTGCAATGTTCGGTTATTTTTATAGCTATCGAACGATACCCATGTTCTCTATACCTATATTTAACGGTTTCCAAGATTTCTCGAATTTTCCGATACTTTGTGTCTCAATATTCATCTCGACACATATTCCTTCGTTTTTGAAGAGGGGTGCATGTCACTTGATAAGACAAAACAGGATTTTGTACGATGTTCTACTCGAAACACCAGTTTCAAGTCTATCAGTCGAAAATGATCAAAAAATCTGTGCATGGACCGATGTGAAGGCGATGAAATTGAATTATTTATTTAATTCAGTTTTAAAGAATGAATTGTTCGGAACAGTTGAAAATTGTTCAATTTGAGCCTATTTCTAATTTTCCTTCTTGTAAATTATTCATCTTTTCCGTTTATAGGTATTCATAACATTTTTTTTTAATTTTTTTCTTCTTTGCCCATAGACCTATTTTCCGAAAAACATTACTTACTGTGAAAACTGTGATCATTCTTGAATTGTGTGTTCTTGAATTCATTAGTGTTGACAAAGAAGAAGGAAGATAGCCTTTAAAAAATTGAGTATTCTCGGGAAGAACGAGTCGATATGATTCTGACCAATGCAGAAGCTATGAAAAACTGTTTGTTGGCTGGAAGACCCTACGCTGCAAAATATCCGGACCGAAGAAATCCCAAAAAAGAAAGGACAATTCCAAGCCACTGGTAGTGTGTCCGATGAAAAACACCACCGACAAAAACATTTCTCGAGAAATAGGTCTGAGTAGACAAAGTGTGGAAAGAATATTGAAAAATCATTGTTTTCATGCATATCACGTTGTAACCCATCAAGAACTGTCACAAAGAAATCATGAACGGCGACTCGATTTTTGTATGTGGGTGTTAAAGATGGTCCCAGAAAATGAGGATTTCTCGAATTCTATTCCATCTTCTGATGGATGTACATTCCAGAATAATGCTTCAGTAAACACAATTATCATCATTACTCTGACATTAATCCACATATTTTTTGTCAATCCTACACCCAACACATATGGTCGCTCATGGGCAGCAATTAAGGGACCTCATGTAGTATTTCCTTTTTGTCGATGGAAGCCTGAATGGACAGATGTACCTCAATTGTTTCGTCAACTATTGACCAGAGCTATTAGAAAATGTGCCACTTGAGATGAGATATCGAATGTGGTTCCAACAGGATGGAGCCTCTGCACACTACAGACAACAAGTGAGAGGTGATTTGAATTAGTATTTTCCAGAAAAATGAATCTGAAGAGGAGGACCCTGGAATTGGCCAGCGAGATCGCCAGATTTAACGTCCCTGGACTTCTTCTTGTGGAAATAGGATAAAGGAAGCTTTCCAGACAATTACGCCTCAAATGTTGTTAAGACGAAGGGCATCTTTTGATAGGAGAATACATTCATGCATAGAGCAAAACGGAGGCCATTTTAAACATCTTTTGCAACATTTATATTGCTTCAATTATTCATGCAATCTTTTCTTTCCCGTAATCTTCAGTAAGATTCTCCATTGTTACACATTTTCACTTATTCAAAGCATTTTTTTCCATTAAAATAATCTTTTTCTCGAGAAATAGTTATATGAGCAAAGAATAAATGAATTTTAGAAGAAATGTTATGAATATTATGTTATCCAGGATACAAGTAAACGAGTAGTATTCATCTCCAAATCAAGGAAGGATATGAAAATATTCAAAAAATATTAAAGTGTACAATTAGTTGACCCCAAAAAAGAATAAGGTATGCTAAATTGTCTCATCCGAAATAGGGTGTCTTCCTGGACTCAACAGGATAATAAATTTAGACTCATTAGAGCTGAATAAGGCAATAAATACGTTCTATTTTATTGGTTGTTTTCAATTAAACTGACTAACAGATAACAAATAATTTTTCATATTTGAAGAAATAGTTCTGGACCTATATAAACTTGCCGTCTCAAATGAAATCAGAAACTAATGTATTTCTTAATTGAGCCAGAAACTTTCATGTAACTGCAGATACTTCGAAAAACATATGTATATCATTGTCCCTAATTAATAGTGTATGACTTTTGAGATTTTGTGTTCAGCCTGAAGTTAATCTCATTTTTTTCAGTGGATTTTGTAAAACCAATCAAGGATGGAGCGATCTGTGTCTATACACTAAAAAATCCGTCTTACCCAGATTATATTTGCATGACACATTGTGCAGCGATGTGTATTACTACTCACGAAACATTTCCATATATGATGGCTGTGGGGTTGATTGATGGTAATGTTATGGTTTATAATATTCAGCAAACCTGTAAAGAACCTGCTTACAGAAGCAATAATGTAACCAATAAACACAAAGGAATTGTTTGGCAAGTAAGAAGATTCATGTTTCAGTTTTTTAAAAATACACCTCATTTCTTCAAGATGTTGATATATTTTCCTACGAGAACGAATAACTGAATAACTCAGCTGGTTTTATTTTATGTGAACCGGTAGTTTTCTGATTGTGAGGAGATGATTACTGTTATATTTGCAAAGTAAACACCCCTGGCAGGGATTTACTTTACAAATTAACATCTAGCGAATTGAAATCTAGAATTGTTTGAAAAGATTTCAGATTTTCAAATTACTAGGGGTGTTTACTTTACAAATTAACATCTAGCGAATTGAAATCGAGAATTGTTCGAGAAAATTTCAGATTTTCACGAATCCATTCGAGGAAAATATTCGACCAAACTGGATTTAATTGAAACGGAAATATTTTTGTTACACATTTTGACTTTCGCGCATCCACTCGCTACTCCTATCTTATTACCACAATTGTTCAAACCTTACATTCCTATCGCAAATGTTCGAAGTAGCCTAGATTTACTTCCATGCATCGTTACGGTTCAAATTCAAATATTTGCTCAACATTTTGCAACATCTGATGACGTGCTTCAACAATCCTTTCTCATGGTTCTTCCTACGATTCGGGTGGCGTAACATAGAGCTCAGTCTTGAGATGACCCCATAAATAGAAATCGAGGTTCGATAAATCGGGCTATCTAGCAGGCTATCCAAGAACCGCGAAATAGTCTAGATAAACGCACAGCGGCCGTATAAGGGACGGTGCTCCATTTTGTAGATACATTCCGCTATGTTCCGATAAATCTGGATCTCCTGTTACGAGCAGAAATCCTTTTCGTAAATTTGTATTTTGTAACCGGTATATTTTGGTTCTAGGAGTTTTCTTCTTTATTCGTCTCTGTAGATTTGTTGGTAACCAAGGGCAAATAATAACTTCTTGGTGTTATTCTGTCATTTA
Organism: Cryptolaemus montrouzieri; assembly: GCA_013387265.2. NCBI lineage: Eukaryota > Metazoa > Arthropoda > Insecta > Coleoptera > Coccinellidae > Cryptolaemus > Cryptolaemus montrouzieri. The sequence continues at coordinate 44,586,106 of JABFTP020000185.1, read as the reverse complement.
TTTGGGACAATTAAACTACCCACTATTATAAAGAGAAGAGGAAATAGGTTCCCAGCTGAGTCTCTTTGGGTCACTATTGATTTGGAACTTGGTGAAGAGTGGAATTTTGCAGATTTATCTCTAATCATCTGAATCAATAATCGTGAGAAACGAAGAATACCACAATTTGGTATCGTTTGCATTGTATTTTGGATTACAACCCAAATTTTTGAGTTTTGATAAGCAAGTTCTCTTCCATGTGATTGATTAGCCGCCGCCAACTAAGTTTCGCAGTCCAAGTTCTCCTATACAAATGAGGCTTCTACAATATGGTCTCCCAAAATACCGGGCACAAAATTAAGTTTTTGAGATCTCTGAGTATGATTCTCTCTCGTAAATTGGGATAACTTTCACTATAGATCCTACAGTTGTGGCGATGCACCCCCCCCCCATTGAAAAAAACTCTAGTCGTTAGAAAAACAAACATTTTGCAGCAAATTCTAATCGTTATTACTCTGTTCACACAACTCTAAATGGCGACCAAAATCATCTTCATTCAGCTCATGAACGGGATTAGTTTTATATGGATGGTATTTGTACCTACGAAGAATTCTTCATACTTTTGATATTAGCGAAATTCTTCTCAGAGATTGTGAATTCTCTATTAAGGCAACTTCGCCCAAAACGGCGTCATCATTTGCTCCGTCATTCACAACTCTGGTTGGATTGTGTTTTTATCAATAACGCAACCAGTTTCCGAGAATTTTCCCGTATACTTAAGAAAGTATTTGTGCCACAAATTTCTTCCAAGGTCATTTTCACTGAAAATGTGCGTAGTTGCTCTAGCACCATTTCCATGCGTTCCTGCAGTGTGTAGAGGGTTGATATATTTCGACGTCTCAGTATTACAGCTATGTGAAATATTGTAAATGGAAGGAAATTACTCTTCCCTCTCCCCTTTTAAATGTTCTTTCTGCGTAAGGAATTCATTGCAGCAATACTTCGGCTAAATTATGTAAAAATAGTTTTGATATTCGACAAACACTTTTTAATTTGAATAGAACTATGTGAAACGAAAATTTCATTTTCGTCAACGGATTTTGAGTTATAATTCAAACTGCATTCGATTTTGTTGAATAGAGTTTTTTCATTTCGTTTTTGAAAATATCTCACTTTGTATTCAGTTTCCCCATCCTGGATGTTTTAATAAAAAATCGAGAAGTGTGTGAAATGTTATATTCACTCATTGTAGTTCGAAAATGAACTTTTTCGGTGATAATTTAGTTAAATTATCAAATATTTTCCTCATCAAGTTATGACAATTGTGTGACTATAATATCGTTTGAAAAAGCTAAACGACCATGTGAAAACTAACCTCATAAGAAAGATTATTTGATCCTCAATACCATTCTGGTTTGTGAAATACCAATTATTGAAAAGTAACACTGCTTGGACTTTTATGATTCTCGTGAATATCTAATATGAAACGAAATATATCATTGTTTTTAATTTCTTAATGGCGGTACATTCCTATCGCAAATGTTCGAAGTAGCCTACATTTATTTCCATGAATCGTTACGGTCCAGATTCAAATATTGCTTAACATTTTGCAACATCTGCTGACATGCTTGAATAATCCTTTCTCGTGGTTCTTCCTACAATTCGGGTGGCAAAACATAGAGCTCAGTCTTGAGATGACCCCATAAGAAGAAATTGAGGTCCAATAAATCGGGCGATCTGGCAGGCTATCCAACAACCGCGAAATAGTTCAGATAGTAGCACAGCGGCACTATAAGGGGCAGTGCTCCATTTTGTAGATACATTCCGTTATGTTGAGATAAATCGGACCTCTTTCGATGATAACTTATATGACGGGATAAATCGAATTCTCGAGCATGTTCAACTAAGTTTCGCAGTCCAAGTTCTATATAAATAAGGGTCCCAAAATTCCGGGCCAAACATTAAGTTTTTGAGAGCTTTGTGTATTATTCCCTCTCGTAAATAGGGATTAGTTTCACTCTAGATCCTACAGTTGTGGCAATGCATCCCCCCTCTCCGCATTAAAAAAAACTCTATTCATTAGAAGAACAAACAATTCGAAGCAAATTCGGATCGTTATTAATCCGTTCTCAGAAATAGTCGCAGAACTTTAAACAGCGATCAAAGTCAACTTCATTCAGCTCGTGAACGGGATTAGTTTTATATGGATGGTATTTGTTCCTAAGAAGAATTCTTCATACTTTTGATATTAGCGAAATTCTTCTCAGAGATTGTGAATTCTCTATCAAGGCAACTTCACCCAAAACGGCCTCATCGATTCCTTCGTCATTCATAACTCTGGTAGGATTGTGTTTTTATTAATATCGCAACCAGTTTCCAAGAATTCTCTCGTTTATTTAAGAAAGTAATTGTATGAGAAATTTCTTGCACCGTCGCCTTCGTTGAAAATGCGCGTATTTGCTTCAGCACTTCAATGCGTTCCTACAGTGTATAGAGGGTTGACATATTTCGACGCCTCTGTATTGGAGCTATGTGAAATATTGTGAATGGAAGGAAATGACTCTTTCCCCTCCCCTTTCAAATGTTCTTTCTGCGTGAGGAATTTATTGCAGCAATACCTCGGCTAAATTATGTAAAATAGTTTTGACATTCGACTGACACTTTTTACGTAGATTTACGTAGAATAGTACTATGTGAAATGAAAATTTCTTTTTCGTCCATGGATTTTGATTTATAATGCAAACTGCATTCGATTTTATTGAATAGAGTTTTTTACTTCATATTTGAAAATATATTACCTGTGCATTCAGTTTTCTGATCCTGGATGTTTTAATGAAAAACCGAGAAGTGTGTAGAACGTTCTATTCACTCATGATAGTTCGAAAATTAATTTTTTCGGTGATAATTTAGATAAATTATTCACTGTTTTTCTAATGAAGTTATAACCATTGTGTGACTATAATATCGTTTGAAAAAGCGAAGCGACCATGTGGAAACTAATCTCATAAAAAAGATTATTTGATCCTCAATACCATCCAGCTTTGTGAAATACCAATTATTGAAAAATAACACTGCTTGAACTTCTATGATTCTCATGAACAAAACTCTCATGGTAACATTCACCACGAAAAGGAGGATATTAGTTTCCTCCCGATCCTGGGCGGGATGTTTATTCGGGTTGTGAAGGAAGCAAAATATCTGAGGATTACCCTGGATAGTGAACTCACGTGAAATTCGCACCTGGAAAACACATTACACAAGGCTAGACATTCCTTATGGGTATGTCAAATGACCTGTGGAAAAAAGTGGTGTCTTGCCCCATAACAACTTCAGTGGCTATATGATGGTGGTTAGACAACGTATTACATACGGCTGTATTGCTTGGTGGGAGTAGAGTTTCAAGAAGCAATCCCATTCATTCAGCTTACTAAATTGCAGAAAACGGCATGCATGATGATTACTGGAGCATCTCGCTCTACACCCACTGTGGCCATGGAACTGATATTGGGCCTTGTCCCTCTAAATCTGGTAATACAAGGAGTAGCTAGAATCGCTTACTACAGATTCCATCATCTTTCCCGAGATGAAGCGGATAAGTTCGGCCTCGTGCCTGTCGCCTTACAGTCTGAAATCGAGGACAATGAAGTGCTGGTTATGAGTTATGACATAGCAACTGATGTCTACGGTTGAGGTGCTGACAAGGAACAGTCGATCTGTCTTGGCGGGCATGCGACTGTCTTTCAAGCAGAAATATTCACAATTGACCACTGTGATAACCTCTCGCTTGCAATGGTATTAACAAAAAGGTCGATTAAAATCCTCATCGACAGCCAAGCTGCACTGAAGGCATTGACATCGATTATCTGTACGTCACTTATGGTGCAGGACTGTCGCTCCACCCTTGCCAAAATAGGAGAGCAGAGCAGGCTCTGTCTAATATGGCTGCCGGTCACTTGGGCATTGGGGGAAAATGAAAAAGTGGACTCATTGGCTGCTCAAGGAACTAACCTGGAGTTCATTCGACCGGAGCCTTACATCACAATTTCCTTGGAGACTGAAATGATGGAAAACAGCCGATCGCAGGACCTGAAGGTACGTGAGCACTGGATGAGTCTCTCAGGTCTCAGACACTCTCGAGATGCCATCAGTGGACCTACCACTGCCATAGTCAAGGCCTGGCTTAAACTCAATAGGTAGGAACAGAGAGTTTTAACTACCATGCTTACGGAGAACGGTCGCCTGGGAAACACTTATATAAGTTAGGATTGATTGAGGATCGTTCCTGTATGCTATATAGGAAGAAGATATAGAATCAATGGAACATATTAAGTGCGAGTACTCATCTAGAGTCAGGGTGGAAGAACTTGGATCTTGCAAACTGAAGCTGACTGAGCTTATCAAGCTCTCACTCACGAAACTCGTATCCTTAACGAGAATGATAGAGCTGTGGATAAAATTTAGGACAGAGTGTGCCACAATAAACCACTGGGATGCAGTGGCCGGGCTGCTAGGTAGCCCTAACTCATATGATATCTATCTATCTACATATAGGATAGATCTGAAAAAAGTGTCAAATATGGGAATATTGATAGGAAATCGACACATACCATCAAAATGGATTATTGTTTTCATTTATTGATTCAAACGGAAGAAATCTTGCTTTCTCTGAAGAAAATGATATTGCATGCTCCCTGTTTGCCATCCAAGATCAGAACAATTATCAACCCTTCGAAATCGCAAAATCGACTAGTTAGATCTCAATATAAAGTATACATGATTGCTCGATCATCGACGAATTTGAAAAAAAAGCAGCAAAGTGTACTACCTTTCAAAAAGGAAACACACAACCCCTTCCTCATATGGAAATTGTCTGGATGGTAGTTGACAGCTGTAGGAGAATAATGCGTAATGTTCAAACGACAGAAATATATTTTTCTGATCCAATAGAATAAATTTTGATCAAGTTTTTCCTCAAACAGAGTTTGAAAGGATATATAAAAACTTAAATTTCTTCAAACAATTCTCGATTTCAATTCGTCACATGTAATTTTAGAGAGTAAATATCTGCGTGGTCGTATAAGGGATAGAATCACCTCTTCAAAAAAGTATCACACGAATTTTGTTTCATTCAAATTTTTTCGATTGAAGCTGCCAGAGGGGGTAGAAAAACGAAACATATAAATATCCAGGAGAGTTATGAACAGTATTAAATATCTCCTGCAAGATTTAGTTAATATGTATCGAAAGTCCCCGAGAAATGGAGTAGGTCAAGGAGAAGAGAGGGTACCACAAAAGTTAATATTCAAAGTAAGGATAATCAGTACAAAATATAAGCAGACAAAAGTTTCTTCAAAATTGATAGAATTTCACCTAGAACCTTCCTGATCTTTCATGATTCTGGAATCCATATATTCCTTGTATTCCAACGCAAGAATTCTTCCGAATCATCTAATTTTTATTGCTCAAATTAAGCAATCATATAGAAATATTTCTATAGCATTTCTGAGTTCTTACCACTTTGGAATCGACGTCAAATTTTCGCATGGTTCGAGGGATCTACTACTTCTGAATAATGTATAGAAAGTAACATAATATCGCAAGTGTGCTTCTTACTCTCCTCAAACCAAATAGGTCAAAGATATACTGGAAATATCAATTTTGAATTATATCATCACTGAATGCCTTCTCTGTATAGGGTATTTCACTTTCGATGTCTTAATACGGCAGTTATGTAAATGGAGAAAAATGGCTTACCTATCTCTACCATTGATTTTCGAGGAGAATTCATTAGTGAAAACAGTAGAAGCTACATTCCTTTACTTACGAGTTATTTCGTAGTACTCAATTTTATGGGTTTTCGACATATGTCAATTTCTCAATTTCAATAAGAGTTAAGTCAAGCCCTAAGTATTCTACGGGCACTGTGTTGAATAGAATGCATTTTTGTTGAATGATTCTCGAATTATTATAAAACCTTGTGTGTTTTCAAATGTGAACCATAGGATAACTTGTATAAAATAGGAAAAAGAGAAAAAAGGCTACGAAATATTTTTAATTTTCTGCTGACAACAATAAATATAAAAATTAATCCAATATACATTTCACATTGTTGATTCACATAAGCATTCAGCTGAAAACTTTGAAAAAGTTGATATGAAAGAATGCTTAATTCAGAAAGGGTACGAGCCTGATGCATATTCAGAAAATTCTTTTGTTCATTTAGTCAGAATCTCATTAAAACTGCTTCTTTCAAAGCACGTTGAGAAATAATTTACAATAAACAAGATAATGAAGAAGTTGCAATGTGAGTTGGGAGCTGTTACTGCGAATTCCTCAATTTCATGAAGGAAACTTGAAGCAAAAATTGCGTTAACGAAATCTTGTACTTCCTGAATCCTTCGAAAAATAAGTTTAAACCTTATTAGATAATGAAGTTTCAGTTTCTACAGACAGCGACGGTTGGAACTTCGCCAATAGTATCAAGAAAAGTTAAGAGAAATTCTCTTTTAGAAGTATTCCACTTGGACTGATGAAGAGAGGGCGACCAGTTACAGATTATTCAATCGCCTCAATGAATATTACTGATCCAACGACAATCTCTATCTGGAAGTGAATATGTAACACGAAAGCGGATTCGATTTTAATGTTTGTGAGCATAAATGAACCACGTGCTTTTCGCGTGCGTCATTTTTAACCAAAACTGTATTGGATAACTTTATTTTGATTTAACGAATGAAAACAAAATCGAAGGTTTTTGGCTCGAAAAAGGTTAGTCTATTTCTAGCATGACGCTTCGCTCCCACACCGGCCAAGAAATGTCCCAGAGCTTTCAATCCAGTCTTTCGATGATAGCTTGATGGAAGAGAGTGAGCTGGCCTATTTATTCACAAGATTGAACCTTGCTAGATTCTTTGTCTGGGGCTATGTGAAGGATTTATTATATAAACCCATAACGATGAACCATATACTACTTAGTGAACAATATTCAAATTTAAAATGCATGTAGAAGTATTTCTAACTTTTGTATTTGCATTTTGTATAATGGATATACTCCTCAAAATCTAAAATAGATTTTGTTTTTTCATCGGATTTTATTTTTCATATTTTCTCAGTCATGCATATCAACAACTCTTGTTTTTTCTGAATGTTAGTGGGCTTCATTTTTGTGAACAAGGTATTGAAAAAATTCGAAATGATCTGAGTAAATTCGTTCCAGCATACTACATGAAACCTCAGCATGTTCAAAGAATTATTTCTGGAAAAATTCACATTTTTTTAAGAAACTTGTCAGGAATGTTTTATATATTAGGAAGGAGAAAAAATTTCACCTCCCATTTTATACAAATTCACTTATGGTTTATTTTTAAAATGACGCAAATTCATCTTATAATTCGAAAAAACCCTTCAACAAAACACTCTTTGAATACATCCCTGCATTCTACTCAGGAAAGTGTCCGTAGAATGTCCAAAGAGTTTTCACCTAGCTTTAATTGTATATGCTGAGATCCCGGAAAATCGAGAAATCCGTAATTATGCACAAACAGAAGAAGATAGCTGCTACGATTTGTTCTCAGCAATTAATTTTCTAGGAAAATCGAGAATAGAAATAAGGGTTAGTTTCCGCTACGCGCAGTAGTTCAAATATCTGTCACACTAAAACATCGAAAATGTTACACACTGTAGTCGAAAGTACTTCGTGCTTCCACCGAGCAGTTTTAAATACATTGTCCTCGCGCAAAAGGATAATTGTCTCTGACTCATAAACTAACTTCTAATTTTTTTATATAATTGCTTTCCATAAAATATTTTGCAGCATCATAACATTTGAAACCCACAATTAAGAAACCGTAAGTTCTTAGGCAAATTACTTCATTTCTGTAGAGAATTAATTGTGTCAACTTTATTTTCGTAATTATATGAAATATTTGCCAGAATGTCAAAGTTTCCGAACAATAATCGAGAAACTGAAAATATACTTGGAAGTGTTAAAAAATAGCACTACTCCTCATCTTCCTATGTTTTGTCGAAAACATGAAGAATCGAATGTATCAGAAGCAAAAAACCTTCTGAAAGAGGATCTTCGAAAATCAATTTCATCACCACTATGTTGTTTGATGTTCAGTTGAATTCGTGTTTATTCTGTGGATAACCTCAACGTTTTGAGGCGGGTGCATTAATATGTGTCTAAGCAAAACTGTTTCAGACAATTAATTATCAAACTTCTTTGTCTCTTGAGAAATTTTATCATGATGAACGGTTCAACCACAAAAGACAGTTTCTTAATGTCATGATTTAATTTCTTCAACGCCCTAGCAACTCAAAGATATCACATTTGATCATGTTGGCTTTGGATTTATTTCTATGGTCTGGCATATTGTCATTTTAATAGGATTGACGACCAATTGTTAACACAACAGTCTTCCTTGAGTTATTAACTAGTTATTTTGGTGATTTTCTTATTACTATTAGGCACGGAGATGTAAAGTAATTCTGAAACAATTGATATGGTTATGGTGTCGGTTGACGAATTTTGTCAAGGCAATTAATGTGAAAGCGCGAGAGTATATGCTGAAAGATTTCCAGATCGCACAGTGCCGAACCACCGAACGTTTGGAAGTCTGGAGAGGCGCCTACGCGAGAATGGTTGCTTCAAGCTCAGGAATTTGGAACGACGACGACAATGAACAGTAAGGGCGGTAGAACGCGAAAAACAAATTTGGGACATAATTGAGGAAAACCCACAACTATGCACGCGGCGTTTAGGTTAGCAGTTGGTCGTTCCTAAAACAATGATTCATGATGTCTTGAAGGTACAATTATTTCATCCTTATTACATTCAGAAAGTTAAGGAATTTTTTTCCCAAAGATCCTGAGAATCGCCTAACTTTCTGCCAATTTATCCAAGAGAAGAGAACTCAAGATATTCACTTCAGTAGCAGAATTCTATTTACTGACGAATGCACTTTTACTGAGTCTGGCATCAGTAACCTTCACAATGAGCACCTGTACAGTGTCGAGAATCCACATGCTTTTACAAGTACACATCATCAGAATGAATTCAAAATTAAAGTATGGATTTCAATAACTGACAATTTCATTATTGAATTTCTTTCAAGAAACTTTGATTTGTTGGACGATATTCCAGTATTACTGCGTACAAAAATGTGATTTATGCACGACGATGCACCTCCTCACTTCACTTTAGCGGTTCCCGAGTTCTTACATGCTGAGTATGCGAATCGTTGGATCGGAAGGGGGATGATGCTCCAGCAAGTTGGCTAGCACAATCCCCCGACTTGAAACCGTGTGACTTCTTCCTTTGGGGTGCTATAATTCTAGAGTTTACTCTTCTTCAATTGACACCTGAGAAGAGTTACATATTGAAATTTTGAATGGAGCCAACTCCTTCAAAAATGATCCTGAAGGAATGCCAATTTCCTGTATGCAGCAAAATGGTTGAATTTTTGAACATTTACTATAGTTGAATGAAATTTTGGGTGTAAACTGATCGTTATTCTGAAGTGATTTGTTTTTTCGTATTTAGTATTCAACCCGTTTTCATATTTTCAAATAGTCATTGTGAAAAACTTTTTCACATTTTTCTTCGATTTTTTCCATTTTCATAAAACTGAACATTAAATTTCATATTTGCTTGATCCAATTTAGCAACCTAGAAAACAACACAAGAGGTTGTCAAGCATAATACAATGACAATCTGCCAGACTACAGAAAAAAACCCAAACCCAACATAGTCTATATGTGTTATTTTTTACTTTGTGGTTGAAAAAATGAAATCATGAGATTTAAGAAATGTTTCTTGTGATAGAACCGCTCATCATATCAACATTTCTCAAGAGACAAAAAAGTTTGATAATTAGCCTAGCTACTCAATGTCTATAACAGTTTTGCTCAAACGACGCAGACAGTTAAAAAATTATAGTTGATTTAAAACTTGTTCGAGTTCTTAGGGACACTTGTTAAACGTCATGGACATTGAGTGGATCACTATGAATTGTGAATAACGCACCCGATTACGCATACGAAATATGGTTTCTATCGATCGAGTCGTGTTCGAATTATTCGAAAAATAAGACAAAAAATCTTTCGATTCGGCGACCTCTAGCGGCCAAACAAAGAAATTTTCATTTAGGTAAGTTGGCCTAAATCCACTTATTTCGAGCTGAAGAATCAGTGGTATAACACGGAATTCACAGACACCCTGAACAACTAGCTTTTCAGAATATTTTTGAATCGAGAATCATTTCTTAGATTCCACAAAAATCGAACTTTTACGTTTAGGTAATGAAATGAGGAGATCAGATTTATTAGAATTGGTAGAAATATTATCATCTCACAAACATACTCTCCCAGAACAAATGACCAGTTTGATTTATGTTTATCCCCACTTTCCTCACTCGTATATAAATGACGTTAATATTTATTTTTCCTCTTAGTTTCTGAAGACACGATAAAACCCGAAACATAGATCAATCATATCAATTCATTATATTTTGTGAATCTTAACGCTAGTGTTCTTTTTCAATTATTTAAGTATTTTGTAGGAATATTTCATCACGTGATAGTCTCGCTAGACTATATCTGAAATTTTCCATAAGATAAGTTCAAATTCATTACTCAACATATAAATTATAGTAGATTCGAATGCAAATGAATGATCTATTGAGAAAAAAGTTCAACATATGATGTAAGCATTATTTCAATTAAAACAGTTAGTTGCAGACAATTTAGAGTTGGACAATGTTTTTGTTCCATGGATTTATTCAGTTGCTCTATTAATTTTTACATGATAAGGACATAACTGTTTCTTCAGAAAATGAACCATTCTTGATCTACAAAAATTCTGTTATTCTTTCTGAAAAGATTAATTTGTTTTTTTCTGTGATATCATTTTGAATTTTGTGTTTTATTATTTGACACGGTTTTCTAGGTAAGATGGGCTCCAGACCTGCCTGATGGAGAACTGAATTTCTTCTCGATAGCTTCCGATGGAAGAATAAATAACTGGGTTCTGATGCAAAACGAGTTGGCAGCTACCACTGTTTTCATGTTATATTTACCAATGGACCCAGTTACAGGACCTGATGGAACCTACATGAAGATGAGAGGTAATTCACCAACAGCACATGTTGCTGAACTTTTCCTAAAGGGGCTACTCCTATTCACTATAAAATCTCATCTTTTTCATCTTTTTAACCTTCAACGATGTTCTGAAATGAATAGATCCACCATTTTAATACCTTCATAAAATCGTTTTCAAATGATATATCTTTACTACGGTTCCTACTATAAAGAAAATAATCCAGAACAAAGAATGACATCAAATCTCCCAATCATAATCCACAAAAATTCAAAAGAATTTGGAGATTGCGACAATAATGTCAAATGCTAATAAAGTAATGAAATATTTTACCGTGTATTTGAACAACGAAGGTGAAAAATCTTATTGAATAACACGGAAAATGAGTGGAAAAATGCGAGATTTTATGAACAGAAAGATATCTCTTCGAATACTTTTTTTCTTGCAGTGAGGTCTTCATGATAGCACACAATGAACATAACTAATTCTGATATTCCACTAATTAGAGTCTTTAGAATTTGGATAAATATTGGACAATATCAGTAAAATAGGCCTTATATATAGAGCTGCTGGAGGGTTTCAGAAGGTTTCGAAGACTGGATTGCTTCGACATCTCTGTCCTAATATGTTCAATGCAAGTGATATCTGGAGAATATACTTGCCGTTGCATCGTTCGATTTCTGTATGAATTGAACGCATTTTTCAAAAGATCTGAGTAATTGAGCGGAACATTATAATTGATTAAAACGTAAGCAACAGCATAGTGAACGGGAACAAATTATTAATTCAAAGAACATCTAGCGATATGACACATTATTCTTATATTTTATTTTAGGCTAGTATCTATACAATCAAATTAGTTCCCTGTAGTTGACCCCTTAAAAATGACTTGACGAGCGGAACCGGTCCTATTTGTGAGAATAAAATTGTGGAAAGTAAAAAATATGCTCCACTTCATTATCGTTGAAAATTAATTTTCATGAAATGAATAAATTAATGATAATAATCATTACACATTTTTAAAAAGACGAATGGATCCCCCATTAAAACGCCCGCCCCAAAAGTGGTGATGGCTGCTGAAATTGCTCCTCATGATGCATTCTTCTCTCCGAAACTTATCACATCCATCAGAATGATACATTCAAAATTTCAACTAATCAGTGAAGAGTCAAACTCCCCATTTAAATATGGTCCAATTCCGATATCCTTTCGACAATGTCGTCATACTATATGATGCTACAAACTAAATGTGAAAGCTTGACTTGTCTTCTAGCCCATGAACCAAATACATGCAACCTTCTTCTCTGTGTTTGGTTAAATATGATTGAAATCGTTACGTGCATTAGGTAACTTGCCAAATTCTAGGAAATAACGATTCATTCTTCCAACTATCTACAAAAACCTGTCTCCGGCAAGAGGGCTACTCATTTGTAGCACGGTGGAGGTATGAACGTTAGTACCTCAGTTATCACATTACCGTTCCAGAATCTAAGAAACCATTGGTTATTTCGATATCTTCACAAAAAATTACATATATTGCTATACCCATCGCTGTTTCTATGAACACAATGAATACTTCATTGAAGAAGTAATATTGAACGTTTAGAATTTTATTATTTCTATTGTGGCCTTGTGAACAATGATCATGATGTGTAGATCAGAGAACTAAATACTCCGAGAACATTTATGTCACTAAATAGAGCTTAACTATTTTTGAATTTACTGAAAAGATATAGGCAGAATCAAGCGGTTCTGAAAAGGGATAACCACTAAGCTCTAACATTAATTTGATTGAGGATGTCGTTACTTGATGAAAATCGATATACATATTTTCGATGAAATAAAACTAAAGTATTTAGATTTTCACTATATTAACAAAAGTATGACCGGTTTCACTACACTGTGGCTTCATCAGATAGATACAAACTAATGAACAGAGTTATTCCTTATATATTAGTCTTATTTATTTATTACAATAGGTACAATGGTACAAGAGGTATGTTGGAAAACCCATCGGAGTTGCTTACTTTATGAATTGAAAAGATTTTGAGTAAAAGAGAGGATTTAGATTTAATTGACTCTTCAGTAACCTATCTGGATTCTTTTCTCTGTTGATCTTAAAATTTTCAATAGATTGAGTTTTCATTGTGTAAAATTTTGAAATTATCATTAAAGTTATTTTTCTTCGAGTGAGTTGATTTAATGAAATTTCTGAAAGTTCAAGAAATTTTATTACAATCCCAGCAATTTATTACTTTGATCAATTTCAGATTTGCAGTTTTTGATGGAGTTTCCGTTCGAGAGATAGAAACAAAAACTCCATCAACTTTCTGGATTGAACTATTACTAAAATTAACGGCAAACATGATTTTTCTATATTTCATAAGTAATCGCATACAGATATAACTATTCACAGCTCATCTACACATCCTCATCCACATAAATTAGCAGCTTACAATAGTAGGTATGGTCACAAAATAATTTCATAAAAGAGCTAAATATAATTAAACAAATAGCAGTCAATAACGGTTACAGTCCAACTATGATTGAGAACATGATTTCACGCAAAAAATTTCCAAAAGCATTCCAGGAAGTATTTCCAAGTATAAAAAGTTCTGACACAAATACAACAGCTTAACTTATATTGGTAATCCTAGTATAAAATTAAAATCATTCCTCTCGCAATATAATTTCAATATAGCATTCCGAACTGATAATTCTTTAGGCCGACATATCAAAAACTGCAAATCTAAAATTGATAAAAGTAATAAATCCGGTGTTTATAAAGTGTCTTGCGGGGACTGTAATAAAATTCATATTGGTAGAACTTTCAGAAATTTAAAAGTTAGATTATCAGAGCACAAACGTAGTTTTAATAATCATAAATCAGATTCCCATTATTGTAATCACTTACTCGAAGAAAACCATAACTTCAATGATAATTTCAAAATTTTACACAATGAAAATTACAGACAAAAACTCAATCTATTGGTAATTTTAGAGATCAACAAAGAAAATAATTCAGGTAGGTTACTTAATAGTCAATTAGATCTAAATTCTTCTCCTTTACTCAATCTTTTCAATTCATACAGTAAGCAACTCCGATGGATTTTCCAACATACCTCTTGTACCTATTGTAATATTGAGTAGGAAATAAGACTAATATATGAGGAATAACTCTGTTCATTTGTTTGTATCTATCTGATGAAGCCACAGTGTGGTGAAACCAGTCATAGTTTTGTTAATATAGTGAAAATCTAAATACTTTATTTTCATTTCATTGAAAATATCTCTTCTAACAGATATATTCATACCCAGCATAGAAAACAGTACTTGATTCTAGGTTGCCTGTTAGAATTTATTTAAGGTATAGTTACTTCGATGCCGTACATATTTATTATTATATTATATCATTAGATTCGCCGTCAAAAAATGAGTGATGCTCTTCATAGATATCCTGCACCTGAGAGTTCAAGTTTTCAAGTTATGGTGAAAAAACGACGCGAAAAAATCCTGTGGCGCCCGATCAGGTGATCTGGGTGGATACTCTATATGTCTCCTTCTTTCAATCCAGGCTTGAGAAAAATTTCCATCGAAGAACTGACGCACAGGTTGAACGAAATGAGGTGCTATGTCAATCGTTTTATGGTCTTCTTCATTCTCCAATACATGCACGAGGGCTGGATAAATAGCGTTCGTTGATAGTTCTAAATAAATTTGGCCAGTGATATTACCGGGTATGAAAAAGAACCGATGATATGAATTCCATAAATACCTACACAGACATTTAACTTGTGGGGATGCTGAGTATGCTCTTCTCGAGATAATCTTGGATTTCCATCTGACGAGTACCAACAGTTATGCCTGTTTACAGTACCGTTAAGGTAAAATGAATAATCATCCGAAAAACAGATATTGAATATGTAGTTTGGATTTTTGTTAATAAATACACAGACCACTTCACAGAATATGAATCGGCGATCAAAATCATCCTCATTCAGTTCCTGAACCAATCGTTATTTAAAAGAATGAAACTTATGGTTTCTTAAAATTCCATGGATTCTAGTACCAAGGGTTGGGTCCATCGCTACGTGACCTAAGATACCCACTTCCCTCGATTTG
Organism: Cryptolaemus montrouzieri; assembly: GCA_013387265.2. Classification (NCBI taxonomy): domain Eukaryota; kingdom Metazoa; phylum Arthropoda; class Insecta; order Coleoptera; family Coccinellidae; genus Cryptolaemus; species Cryptolaemus montrouzieri. The sequence continues at coordinate 44,570,907 of JABFTP020000185.1, read as the reverse complement.
TCTCCGTCATACACCTTTTTTTTTTGTTGCTGACTGCACCAGTAGCCTCAACGTAAGTAGCGGATACACTGTTTTAAGGTTGTTGTTTGTTAAATGAGGGCGCTGTTAATGGTGCAGAGTTATTATTTCTGAAAAATAATTTTATTATTTCCACCCTTTTTTTCATGGAATACACCATTTTGATCCTACAATAAATTTACAATCGCTTTGACACAGTTTCAACGTTCTTGAAAATTCACGATAGACTAACGAAAGACTGAGGTGAATCAAACACATGCTCTGTCTATTTTCTCGAACAAAAAATTAACAAATAAATAAAAACATTGCATACTTCGAGGTAAATTCAACATAAGCTAGCCATATACAAGCGATATTTAGTGCATGGAAGTGAATGGTGCCCATTTTCAGCACATATTAAACTAATCACAAAAGTAAGTAGTCTTCTACTTTTTTAGCTGCCATTTCGGTAACGATAAAAAATTTTGAAGCGAAAATATTGGGTCAGATAGTACTCAAAAAGATGTTCAAAATGAAGTATTGCAACACCCCTCTTTCCTATTCGAAATCAAGGGGATGTGCTCACCCCTGTTGAGGAGTTACGGCGATGAAAAAAATCGGCAAGAATCATCTATATTTTGTTTGATGATGTGTTATCTATAATTCCTCGTGAAATCAATCTGATCGTGGATCGCAATTGCCAAGCCTTCTGTTTTAACAAACAATTCTCCAGAAACTAACCATTTATTCGATGGGATTTCATCAATATAATCATTTTTCAATTCTTTAGGGTGCTTTCCGTGTGATTCCTTCTGCATTCAACTTTCTCTATATATATATATATATATATATATATATATATATATATATATATATATATATATATATATATATATATATATATATATATATATATATATATATATATATATATATATATATATATATATATATATATATATATATATATATATATATATATATATATATATATATATATATATATATATATATATATATATATATATATATATATATATATATATATATAAATAACAGAGTCAGCGCTATTTTCCTATAACCTTAAGTAGACACTCTACTTCATTCCTTCTTTATTCAATGAGAATGAAAAATTTTGGAGGAATGAAGGTTACAATATTCGGTATTTTCATGTTTTCATTCCTTGATGCATTGATGCATTGGCTTGATTTCTATATTGGAAATCTTATATATATATATATATATATATATATATATATATATATATATATATATATATATATATATATATATATATCAGCGCTATTTTCCTATAACCTTAAGTAGACATTCTACTTCATTCCTTCTTTATTCAATGAGAATGAAAAATTTTGGAAGAATGAAGGTTACAATATTCGGTGTTTTCATGTTTTCATTACTGTTGGCGTTGATTATTATTGATAAATTTATTTCATTCTGATATACTGCTTTCAACTGTGAATTTAAATGTTTCAGGATCTGCTTGCTGCGTTGCCTTCCATCCAAAAGACCCCTTGATATATTTAGTGGGTACTGAAACCGGTTCGATTTACGAATGCAGTACAGCATACAGTTCCATGTACCTCTTTGTGTATGAAGCTCATCACATGCCTGTTTATCGAATAGATTTCAATAAATACAACAGCGACATATTTGCGTCATGCAGTGCGGACTGGAGGATTAAAATCTGGGAACATAGAAGAAAGTAAGTGAATTCATTAAATGAATTAGTTTATACAGTAGGCCCAGACATGATTCCATCTCTTCAGGAAATTCAGATTCAGCACTTAAGCTTCTATTCTACACCAACACGAGCTATTGTTATCACAGGCGTCTACTAAGTTCGTACCAACATGACGTCTCAGAACGGCACTGATGGAATTAGACAGTAAAATAGGTTAGGCACTTGAGAGTATTTTAGTATTTACTTCCTTATGAGATTTCTGAAAATTGTGTAGATTGTTTAATTTCATTTGTGATTTCGGTGTCAAAAATTTTATTCCCATATTCTTCCAAGAAGAAACAGCACAATAGCCTTCACGATATGATATTTCCAGTTCCTTCTAGGTAGGGTTAGTGAAAAAATTTGAATTCTGTGAGGTCAAGGGAGAGCATATCTATTCCTAATTCCATATTATTGTTGTGCTGTTTTCTTTCTGAAGATACTCATACTACTTCAATGGAATTAAGCCAGAATATGTCCACCTTTCAGGTTAGAACGGAGTAGGTGTTTTTTCTCGACCGCAGTAGCTTGTATTACCTCCTCTTGCCCTGATTCAAGCCTGAATCCTTCTAGGCATGCTTTGGATCAGGTTTTCGAACTCTTCTGGGGTGATATTCTGCCATCTCTTGTGACGGCTTAGATGAGCTGTTGTGGGGTTTTTGGAGTATCCTTGCGCGATCTAATTTTCCTTTTGAGATTATTCCATAAATTTTCAATAGGATTTAGGTCTGGAGAGCAAGCTGGCCAGTCCAAAATAGGGATTCCCTCTGTTTCAAGATGATGTCGCTCGAGATTGCTGGTATGCGGAGGAGTATTATCTTGCATAAAAGTGAAACTCTCACCGTGGGTACCTCGCCAGAGTCTGGCTGTGGGCTCCAGCACTAGATCCGCCTAATTTCTAGCCGTTACATTCGCAGGAATGTAACCTTGGTATTTCGGAATTTGTTTGGCGCTCGGAGTCTAGGTTGTTTTCCACGACCCCTTAAAACCCGAATCCAGTGGTCATCTGATCGAACACCAATTCTGGTCTCATCCGAAAAAAGAACATTTCGCCACTTCTCAATAGTCTAATTTTGGTGCTCGATACACCAATTGAGTCTTTTATTTCTTTGTTGTCTGTTTAACTCTGGAAATGTTAAGGGTCTTCTGCTGTATAAACTCCTTCAACGAAGTCTTTGACGTATCGTTTTGACTGATACACTGATGCCTGTTGCTTCCAGAAATTGCCTTTGGAGTATGAGGTGCGACGCACCAGGGTCTCTTTTTGCAATTTGGCACCGAAAGCGGCCTTGTTCTTCAGAAGTGATTTTCCTATGACTTCTACTAGGACTCTTTTGCAGAGATTGTAGCTCCACGTATCGGGCGTAGGTTAGGAAAAAGTATACACACAACCAAATATACATAGAATCACTCCGTATTCAACATTATGTATTGTTTTTAACCATGGATCTTTGTCTACTTGTGAAGAATGAAGTTTTTTGTTGTAAAAAAACTGGATAGTATAATAAGAAATTTTGAATTATCACCACATCTTCGGGATAATGTACTCAGTCGTAAATGAAATTTGAAACTGAATTATAAATTTTCAAAAGCCTATAATCATAATTGAAAATGTCATACGTTGGATTTTCCGAATTGCAGAGAGATCGATATAACGGCCAAAATGGGGGTATCATAGGAGGTGATTTCAAAAACCCACGCCCGATACGTGGAGCTACAATCTCTGCAAAATAGGCCTAGAAGAAGTCGCAATTTGTGTCAACTTGCAAGACCCTAGTGCGTCGCACTCCATACTTCAAATACAATTTCTGGAAGCAACAGGCATCAGAGTATCTGTCGAAACGATACGTCAATGACTTCGTTCAACGGATTTATACAGCATAAAGCCCTTGAGAGTTCCAGATTTTGGGTAAAACAAGAGAACTTGAAATCAGAAAGGAATGATAATCATAAAAGTGTACAAGAGAAAAATATATCTTTGGACGCACGAGTTTTAACTGCAAATAGCCAGATTACGTCTGTAAATAATTTCAGAGCTTTCATTCTAGACACTGATGGAACGAGCTCACTGGTAAAAGAAGGCATGATGAATTATATGACAGACATAGAGGAAACCGAAGATAAAGTTCAAATAAAAATTGCTAATGTTTGTTCAATGATGCATTCGAAACAGGCAAATTGAACGGGAAATATTGAGAATTTAATTTAGATCTTGTAGCTCCAGTTGTTTCAGAGACATCATTCATTGTCCATCAAAATCATAAATTAAAGTGGTAAAAAAATAAAGGTATAATAAGAGGGAAGGGAAATACGCATTGAATGCGAGCTGAAAGCAAATCTGCATGTATTAAATACAATGACTACAAAATGTGTTGTAACATATCGAAAAACTTAGCTGAATCACAACAATTATGACATCGTTCAGAACAGTATATGAAAAAGTTGAAGTTACCATTTTCGACTTATTTTTGTAGTCCTTGTGGCGAAAAAATTATTTTGTAATATAACTTAACCGAGATCGAAATAAATAGGTAACTTAATACATAATGATATAGCAGGACCAAGACATTCAACTACAAAAATGATAAGTTGTAATAGATAATTACTCGCTGCTTGAAACATTCAAGTTTAACTTAAAAAAAGTGTTAAGTTCAGTTCAATTTGATGAATTATATCAGAGAACAAGAAAGAGTGCGGTATGAATGCTCAGGATTCAGATTTAATTATGTAGGCTTAGTTCTCGTCACCGAAACTGAAGAATTTTCGCGAACAAATGGGAATAAATGAAGAATATACACTGCCATAGACCAGTCAACAAGTACGCCGTAAGTGGGAGAGCAAATACAACACTATCAGACAAAGTGCGAACTATGTTTGCAGAAACCAGTCATCCAAAACACTTATGGGTCGAAAGAAACCCCGAGAAGCGCAGTTTATTAGGTAAACAGATCATCAACGGATACATTAGCAAGAGAAGTACCAACGGAGTTGTAATCAGGAAAATAGAATCTCAGAAAACTTCGAGTGTTTAGAAACCAGCCATGGATACCCAAAATAGCTAACAGTGGTAACAAGCTAGACCAAAGCGAAGTAAGGCTGTGTACAAAAACATATAGATTATGGGACAAAGAGGCAGGTCAGATAATAATATCGAGAGATGTAAGGTTTGATGTAGAAATTTTGTGTTTGGAATAAAGAAAAAATATCCATCAGAAACTTAAGGAAAGAATAATACCATAGACCACAAGAAGAGCACAAAAAATCCAAGAAGCGCTAAAGAACTCAGAAGATGAAATGAACACAAAAACATATACAGGATGTAACATAATAGTATGTTACAACTTGAAAGGGCAAATTTACGTGTAATTTCAAGAAAAAAAGTTCATATAAACATAGCTCAGCAAAAGCTTCGTTACAGAGCTACAGGGTGTTGAAATTTCCTGAAAAAATTGTTCTCTTCTTCAAAACTCTTGCAGTTTTTGTGATATTCAGCCCAAAATTTGGAATGCAAAAAATTTTTCAGCCTCCATCATTACACGTCTTAAATGTTAACTAGCATCTACAGGGTGTTTTCTTTTCCGGAGCCATGTCTTATTTTGCCCTTTCGAACTTTTTTGTAGTACGCCACTGATCAGCGTACAATCAATTTTCGTCATCTTCATTCAATTTAGAAACTTACTGGCAGATGTAATTTTTTCGTATCTCCGACCGTTCACGAGCAAATAGTTATTAAACGATTGTATGCATTCGCTAAATTGAAAGCACTTCGATTCAAAAAATGACTAGTAGGCTTTGATTTTTTTAATTTATTTATATATTTTGACGGTTGCTAAAGTTGAACCAGTGTCTGCTCGACTGTTTTATTAAATTTACGATTAGTTTTAAGACTTTGGAAGTTATTGCTGTAAGAACAAATGGCAAATTTTACAAACGCCGAATTGGCTAATATTCATTAAATGTACGGTCTGGCTGACGGAAACACAACAGAAGCTTTCCAAATCGAGTAACACCAGAGGGCGAACATTTTCAAATATCCACAGAAGGTTGAGGGAAACTGATACTTTCACCGCAAATAATCATTCAAAAGGTGCAACTCAAACTATGAAAGCACCAGATATTGAGAAAGTAGTATTGAGTTGTATTCATTGGAATCCTCATGTTAGTACAAGAAAAATTGAAAATCAGTTGAATATTTCACATCTTCTATTTTGGAGGATTCTCCACGACTTTTTATTGTTCGCGTTTCATATTCAACGCGTCCAAACTCTACTTCCTCGAGATTTTCTACATGACTGAATTTCTGCTCGATGGTTCTCAGATAAGATTAGAGAAAATGCTCATTTCAATAGTGAAATAATGTTCACAGACGAAGCTAACTTTTCTAGAACTGCTATCACAAATTTTCACAATAATCATTATTGGGCTGAGTAAAACCCCCATTTGGTTGAAGAATTTCATCATCAAGAACAATTCTCATAAATGTCTGGGTCGAAATAATTGAAAATTTTTTGATTGGGCCATTTTTACTGCCTAACAGACTAAACGGTCCCGTTTATCGGCAATTTATTGAGGAGGAGATACCTTTATTGCTCGAGGATATGCCACTTTTGGTGAGAAACATAATTTGGTTCGTGCATGACGGGGCACCAACACATTACAGTGGAGAAGTTAGGGAATTCTTGAATGATATATTCTATAACCGATGGATAGGTCGAGGTGGGCCAGAACCATGTCCTCTTAGGTCCCCAGACTCAAATAGTTTAGACTTTTTCCTATAAGGATATCTCAAAAGTTTACTTCATACCACTCCAGTGAACACTATAGAAGAAATTGAATGAAGATGACCAAAATTGATTGTACGCTGATCAGTGGCCTACTGCAAAAAAATTGAAAGGGCAAAAGAATACATGGCTACGGAAAAGAAAACACCTTGTAGATCCTAGTTAAAATTTAGGACGTGTAATGAAGGAGGTTGTAAAAAGCTTGCATTCCAAATTTGGGCTGAATATCTCAAAAACTGCAGGAGACAAAAAAGCTATTTTTTCTGGAAATTTCAACACCCTGTAGCTCCGTAACGAAGCCTTTGCGGATCTATGCTCATGTGATTTCTATTCGTAAAATTGCACGTAGATTTACCCCCTCAAGTTGTGACATACTATTATGTAACACCCTGTATACAGGGTGTATGAAGGAACAACGAAATAAAGGATAAATAAAACCTAAAAAATACTCAGCCATTGCTTTATTACCAGAAGTTGAGAACCCAAAGGTTATAAAGAAGCGATGAAAACACGACTGATGAAATGTATTGAATAAAGAACTACCTGCACATAAAGAGTATTGAACATGTAACCGGCTTTACTTAGTATGCAAACAATTGATGTACGTAAGATTTTCAGAACTAAACGGAATGGAATGAAAGAGCCAGACTAGTTGCAGAAGGTTATCAGAAACAAATGCATTGCAATGTCTGTTCCCCAGTCACTCGATACCAAACAATAAGGATGTTCATCTCACTGTTAATACAGAAGAGCAATATCATACAATTTTACATACCATCAACATCTCTACATGGAACTTTGAAGGTACATATATACATAAAACTTCCGGAAGGAGTAGAAATAGAGAAAAAATATGATGCACTCAAATTGATAAAAGCATCATGTGAGTTACGTGAAGCCCTAAGAATTCGGGACAAAAGGTCGTTGGTTTTCGTCAGCTTCATCAGAATCTTCTGTCATGTTTTGAGGCTATTCTTACCCAAAATACGAAATAATGTGAGTAATCTGCACTGAAATAATGACAAAAACACTTTCTGGGACTGAAAAATGATATCACAAACTCAAACAGTTCTACGAAATACATCGATGAATTGGAAATGTTTTTATTCAAAATTTCTCAATAACTTTACTCTACTGGAAAAATACAGCATTTCAAGAAATACTTTAAGCTAGATTTACTCAAAACTATAAATTGATAATTAAAAACAAACTGATCTATGAAGCCTGAACTACGTGATAGGTGATAGTCATAATGAATAATGAAATAAAACAAGTAACTATGTTTTAACTATCACTAATTATACCAAAATATGTGAATATCAAAACGATTAGTGTATTATCATCATCACATAAAGCAGTCTATGCAGCGACGATCATTTGGACGAAAGAAGAATGTAAACATCTTTATAATAAAAGGTATCTCATTCAGCACTACCATGAGGTCTTGCACTCAGAACTCAGTTTCAAATTACAATTTTCTTTAGAATTTGATATTTTAGAAGATACGATAAGATGAAGAATTAGTTTTTCCATATAAAAAAAATTTCATAGACAGTCTAGAAAATTAAAATCACCCAAATCAAAATTTTCAGTCACACTTGAGTCACCCTTAATAGATAGAGTTAATTCTTCGGGAAGTCAAAAGGTTGTTAATTTATCTGATGTTTTTTGTTCCTAAAATAACTCTTTAGAATCATTAACTGTTGAATCTGAAATTTTAACGAGAACATTAAATACTGGCAATTTTGAAAAGGGAAAAGTTGAGAGGATTTTAAAGAACCATAAAACTCAACCCAACTCGAAAGATACGATTTTAATCAAGAATCTCAAATGCAAAATTTCTGAAAATTCATTACTACTCATGAGAGCAGACAAGTCGAATGCTATAATGGGTATATATAATATAATATGAGGAAAAAATGGAAGATCTCATTAATAAAGAAGCGCTTACTCTCGTTCAGAAACACCCAACACTACTTATACAGAAACAACTTAGAGCAGCCGGTAATGAAATGCAATCACTTTTTAGTAGCTTCGGGAGAAACATATAGATTATAATGAAATGTAGAATCCCTAGATTATATGGTCTCATTAAAACACATAAAGAAAATAGCCCCATTCGTCCAGTGGTTTCATATACCAATAGTCCAACACGAATACTTGCCGATCAACTAAATTCCAAATTAAAATCACTTTCTGATTTTCATTCACTATAAAGTATAAGAAATTAATTAGAATTATCGAGTAGAATACATAATATCCTCATGCCACCAACCACAAAATTAATATCATTAGATGTTGATCAGGGGTGCTTAAACTTGAACTGCTGGCGATCTACCTCAATATTTTTAGACTACTTACGATCGATTCTGAGAGGCTCAAAGTATGTGTGATGCAGGGTTGTCGTACATACACGATATACCCTACCTATCTGGGTAAGGTATACCGTAGCATATATAGATATTAGCTTTCCACACAATATACATTATTTTAGTCAAGGTTTGGGTTAGATTTAGTTAGGTTCTATTTTATAATGTCAATGAAAATACTCATAGTTATTCAAAATTGCAAGTTTTTTGGTTGTTATGAAACAAAAGAGTTACATTTGGTGTTAAACTTAACTAAGGAGTGACTTTGGATGTAGAAGCGTGGCACTCCATGTCCTCAGCATATATTTCATTTCAGATGGTACGTACCCGAGTGCTAATCGCTAGCATGATGACATATGATAGTCATGTACTCGATTGTAATATTTTGACTTAATTATCTTCATTTCAGAAAATGCAGACTCCCATTAGTAAGTTGACCCAAACATTGCCGTCAGTTCAAGGGCGATTTGCCTTAGATTTGGATACTTATCTTCAGATATAAAACACCTGAAATTTGTAACAGATGTTGTAGCTTTGAGATGTATATCTGATATACTCTGCACCAACTCATTTTCAACAGAACATGGGTTCATATTAAATTGACTAGCTATTTCAGTAGCTAATTCCTCAATGTTTTTGCATGAAGAAGAATAACTCATAAATGATGCTATATTTGCCAATTTACTGCAATCTTAAAAACGCACTGCGAATTGTCCCAAAATATTTGATAATTCAGCCTCATACGTATCATAATTCAACTGAGGAATTCTTTCTTTCAAAGAAAAAAATTCTTTCTCCCCATCGTTATCAAAATGATAGGTTTTAGATCTCTTCGCTGCACTCATTTTGTACTATTCCATAATAAACTCTGTATCGTCGTAGTATTGCCTTCAAATTATTTTCAAAATGACTCCAATTCCTGCAGGTGCAACCTTTATATCGGCGTGTACGATAGTCACGAATGATCCTGTCAAACGCGCGCTCGAAATTCCTAGAAAAGCGCCAGGAATAAAAAACGCGGCTTTTCTTTGACAAGTACCGCTCGTTCCTTTGATAAAGCCACCGTTTGCCGCTAGCAGAGTGTTATTTTATTACGTAATAAATTTTTGTAGTTTTCTTACCTACTTATTAAAAATTTTTTCTTCTCCAGATCTACGCAAAAAGCATTCGCGATCGACCGTTTGAGCACCCCTGCATTACGGTTCAAAAAATTCATTAGAATTATCGCATAAAATAAATAATTTCCTCATGCCAATAACCGCAAAATTAATATCACTAGATGTAGATAATATGTTCTCAAATATACCTGCAACATAATGTGTCCTTAATATCAAGAATTCTAGAGGCAAGAAATCTCAACGTTGTCTGGAAAGATGAGTTAATTTCTCTGTTCGATTTCTGCTTGACCCAAAGTTATTTTCAGTTCAATAATAAGATATATTCAAAAAATGATGGTTTATCTATGGGTTCCCGCCTCAGTCTCGTTCTATCTGAAACTTTCATGTCTTATTTGGACAACACTAAAATTTTGACTTTACCTTTGATGAAAAGGCATATTCTCTTTTAGTATCGGTATGTTGATGACATTTTAGCATGTTTCATTGAAACGAATAGACTGCTAAAGATCTTCCTGACTTTCATCATTAGTATTCATCCTAAAATTAAGTTCAAATTAGAAACAGAAGTCAATAGTGAAATCAATTTCTTAGACCATTACCAGGGAGAATATTAACCGTTTATCAATTAATATCTTCAGAAAACCATCGTACACGGCATATCCATAGATTCATTTTACCCTTACTCAACAAAATTTCAGCTTTCAAATCCATAATTCACAGCCTTTATGGACCTAAAATCTGAATTTAACACCTTTATGTCAATAGCAAAGAACAACGGCTTCGATATTGAAGTAATAGAGAGATTAATTATTCGAGAAATAAGCAACAACACATTTAACATGATATATCCCCCATTCAAGAAAGAAAAATTTATGTCTCTAACATATTTTGAGAAGACGTCAGAACAGATTGCTAGACTTTTGTCTGACAGTAAAAAGTTCATATTGCATTCAAACCAGTTCGCAAATTGTCAGGTCTCCTTTGCAACACAAAAAAGAAACCGATATATTTGAAAAATCAGGAGTATATCAATTAACATATTCTGAGTGCAATTCCTTTTACATTAGTCAAACGGGACGCTCTTTCAAGGCTAGATGCAAAGAACATTTCCGGTCATTCCTACATCAGAAATATGATTCAGCATTAGCTGCACATTGTCTAAATAAATGTCATCCTTTTCCAGAACTTCAACGGCTAAAAATTCTTCAGTCTTGTGATAAATCTAATAAACTCAATTTCTTTGAATCCATGGAAATTTTCAAAGCATCTAGGGTAGAAAGAGATACGCTTCTTGACGACCAGGTAGACTTAATCACCTACCAATCACCATCATTCAAGTTGCTGTAACCCCTACTATCATTATCTTGATGTTAGTTCCTCTATTGTACATGAGTATTCAGTTATCTTTAGCTTGTTGTTGATAATGTACGTATGTCCGAAACTGGTCCAACCAATGTAAGTTTTTATTCTTTACATCAATAGATTAGGGATAGTTGTAACTTAGTAACATTATTATTTTTTATATTTTATTTCAGTATTCATTATGAAGATAGAGTACTAATATTTCTTAAAGCGACAGGTCATTAAAAACGATTCAAGCTGCTGGAAAATCATTCAAGATGAAATTTGATTTTCATTTCATACACATAAACAATCGAACAATTGTAGGGCCTAAAGATCAGGGCGTATTTCACGGGACACCTGATATATCGCAAGCAAATGGAACACCTAAAAGAAAGTACTCTTTATTCAATAGACTATAGCACACACAATTTACCCCATTTTTACATATAGCTTCATTAGACACTTCAAAGTTTTTTCACAACTAGTGATATACATCTTTTCTGTGTGTTTTTTTTCATAATCTCATTCGATAAAAGCATTCAGAAGGAATATTGCTGAACTATAAATCCTGGCGTTTTCAGTGAACCTCTCTTCGTTTTCGACGTTGGGTCATCGGTTGGTGGAGTAAAGTGGGCTCCTTACTCATCCACTGTGTTCGCTGCTGTTACAACTATTGGTAAAGTCTTTGTTTTCGACATTAATGTAAACAAGTACAAATCGATCTGTGAACAAGCTGTAGTATCGAAGAAAAGAAACAAATTAACAAGATTGGCATTCAATCATAATTTACCTATACTTATAGTGGGAGATGACAAGTGAGTACTAAATGTAATCGTGATATGTATTGTAAATCATCATACCTCGTTTTTGCTGTTATTTGATTTGAAAGAAAGTTTGCTTGAACAAATCGGATTTCTAATCTTTAAAATGAACATGAACATTGAGAAAGAACTTATTGTTTAGTTTCTATTATTATTGGTTTATACAATTGATGATATTAAAATTCACAGAGGATGCGTTACCACCTTGAAGCTATCACCAAATTTGAGAATTATGTGTAAGCCTCCAAAGAAGCAGCAACACCTAGACCAATTTACTCTTCAGTGTATGAAACTTGAGAAACTGCTTGCATTAGTCAGAGAACCTGTAACTTTAACTCCTCCTCCAGATACTGCAGGAACTGAAGATTGAATCGTATGTTCTAGTAATTTGTAAAAGCCTCATTGTAATTTATGAATCAATCTGTTTATTATTTATCCTACCAATAATTCAATAAAATTCCAGCAACCTATCCGTTATTGATATTATGTTGTTCAGTGATAATTAACACTTCATTTTTAGATGCTTACATTTATTAACAAATTGGAGTTATTACAAATTAGGAGAATATCCCGATCATATAACATTACTGATTTTGGACATTGGTAAGGCGTCACCATATTGTTATAAGCAACTATTTTATACGGATGCGGATGTGCGGAAGAATTATGAATGGTTATCTCTATATGAGATGGTTTATGGAAGATAGAAAAATTATGTCTGTGGTCACTTTTGGTTAAAGTAAAATCAGAAAAGTTTTGTTTTCCTTTGTGCTCGTGAAGCAATAGATTTCACCATCCACATATCTAAACCAATAAATACAGTATTTCTCAATGCTAAGCATGAAAATTTCATCTAGTAAGAGATTGAACTGAACGGATTACCAACTATCATACCATCATTGCAATTGGAATAATATCAATCTAAACTAACTTCTTGAAAGTATATGATCTCCGATCGTATAATGAGATTCACATTTCTACTCTGCAGATCTTGGTTCATCAAGTTCAATGGATCGTGGGGTGCATTACTTCGGTAAAGATTAACTAAATTTTTGCATCTTTCAATTATTAATTTTTATATGTGCAAGCGTGCTTAACATATATTGCTACGTATTGTATATTGTAGAAGTCACGTGTCGTGAAAATTTGGCAAAAGAAACTTGAGAATAATCTAATCTACTGTCCAAGTATAACGAGTCAAAGTGTTCAAAAAACAAATATTAGAGTTCAGGAGAAAACTATTATACTGCCTTTTTCACTCGATTTGGATAAAAACTCCTCTCCCCTGGTCGTTCGAATGTCTATTTTGCTTAGCACAGAGAGTAATTTCAGTTGGGCGTTATATGAATTTCTTTAAATATAACTAACTCAACTGAAATGGTAATCGGCATATCATCTTGGAAATTTTGTTGTTTCTCTCTTGGATAAATCGTCAACTGCTTTTCTTTTGCATGTTAGTCTCTCAGTTTAGCGGTCCAAAGATTGTGATTTGGAGTCAGAGCAATGTTCTGAAATATGTCTAGTTCGATATACAAGGTGTTACATAATAGTATGTCACAACTGAAGGGGGTAAATCTACGTGCAATTTTAAGAAAAAAAGTTCATATAAACATAGGTCTGCAAAAGCTTCGTTACGGAGCTACAGGGTTGTTGAAATTTCCGGAAGAAATTGTTTTTTTCTTCAACACTCCTGCAGTTTTTGAGATATTCAGCCCAAATTTGGAATGCAAGCTATTTTTAACAGCCTCCATCATTACACGTCCTTGATTTTAACTAAAAATCACAAGGTGTTTTCTTTTACGGAGCCATGTCCTATTTAGACCTTTCAGTTTTTTTTTGCATTACGCCACTGATCGGCGTGAAATCAATTTTCGTCATCTTCGTTCAATTCAGAAACTTTTTTGGACATCTGTAATTTTTTCGTATCTCCAACTGTTTTCGAGTGAAAAATTATTGAATATATAGAAATACTCGATAGGTATGCCCAAAATTTGTCTGGGGACCTAGGAGGCTATGGTTATGGCGCACCCCGAATTATCCATCGATTGTTGAATGCATTATTCAAGAATGCTCTAGCTTCTCCTTTGAAATGTTCCGCGTCATGCACGAACCACAGTATGTTTCTCTCCAAAAATGGCACATCCACACTACATACATACAGAAGAGAAGAATTATTCAAAAATCCGTAAATCAATAATCCTTCCTGACAAGAGCTAGTTACCAAATCTGCTCGTCACAATAGTGCAACTAAGCAGGATGCCGAGAAACGAAGCGGCAGACTGTAGTTGTGTTCTTATTAGCAGCTCATCAGTGTCGCATATCGCTCCTCAGCATCCTATCAAGCTACATCGGGGTACCCTATCGACTCCAGAAAGGACGCACCTCGTACATGCGTACGAGAGTCGCCCTCTATGGACCGATACGGCGAACCCGCTACCGGTTTTCGAGAAAGATACGAACAATAATAAACAGATGTGGAATCGTTAAAAATTACAACATTTAGAAGACATCTTTCGCCGTTCCGTGAATCACATCAATGTGCTATGAACCTCTGTTTCCGAAATAAAACCTCCCGTCGGTAAACATTTGATGAGACGAATATCTTCCGCGATATACTTCGCTAGGAGTCTACATATGTAAGCTTGAGGTGAGAAGAATTGTTCAAAAATCCGTAGATCAATGAATAATCCTTCCTGACAAGAGCTAGTTCCCAAATCTGCCATCCATGCACGCAGCCCCCAAGAGCCACAATAGTGCAACTACCGTTGATGTGATTCACGGAACGGCGAAAGATGTCGTCCAAATGTTGGAATTTTTAACGTTTTCACATCTGTTCCTTGTTGTTCGTATCTTTCTCGAAGTCCGGTAGCGGATTCGCCGTGTCGGTCCATATATGGCGACTCTCGTATGTATGTACGAGGTGTGTCCTTTCTGGAATCGATATGGTACCCCGATGTAGCTTGATAAGATGCTGAGAAGCGATATGTGACACTGATGAGCTCCTAATAAGGACGAAGCTACAGTTTCTCGGCATATTCATTGATATACAGATTTTCGAATTATTCTTGTTGTCCCAAGTATACATATGTAGACTCCTCGCGAAGTTTATCGCGGAAGATATTTATATATATATATATATATATATATATATATATATATATATATATATATATATATATATGATAATCATATGAAACCTCCTATTCTTCAATAATTCTGAAAATAGTCAAACTGTTCGAGGTGGCTCTTTCGAGATTTAAAATGATTATTTGAGATTTTTCTCTCACGCTGTTGTGAAGAGAATTAAAAGGGCTTCCAAATGAATTATTATTCAACCCATTTTCCTTTTGTAATTATGAGGAGCAGAAGTGCTCCCTCTCAGGAGGTTGCTCACATCTCCACCAAAACTTTTCCTCCGAAACGAGATCATTCGACATATTTCGGGAGATTTTTTCCAGTCACTACGAGATAAGAAATATACAAGGTGCATCTTTTGAGATGAAACTCCGTGTAGAGTTAAATTTTTGGTTCTTAAAAGGAAATTTATAATATAAAACCTTGAACTATAAGAGATTCTTATAAGGTTTTTTCTTGATCGAAAAAACTATGCTGGAAGTTGAGGGGTAAAGTCTACACCGACACACAATTGAATTTAATTCTCCGAAGGATGCTCTCAAATTCAACAGCTACATTGAATTTGGTTGAATAAATATAGAACTGACTTTTGTAAATTTCGTAAATGAACGGATAATATATATATTGTAATGATGATTGGGAGACTAAACTTTATTTCTATTGAAAAATAGACATTTTCATCAGTTCTTTTAAATTTTTCTTAAAATGAAAAATGATATCTCTTATTCTAGAATGAAATATGAATTCAAATTCCAGAATAGGCATGAAAAAAGTAATCATTATCGATTGTTCAAATCTGGAGGAAATACAAAAAGTTGTTACCTCAGTTCGATCTTATTGAATCAAGGGATATTTTCATTAGTTTGAAGTAGTTATTTGGTTCTGTAAAATCAGGAAAATAAAAATCTATTCATACTGGCTCAGTTTGTTATGTAAAACTGTGACTGCAAAATGAATGAAAAAGGAATCCTTCGATGTGAACAGAAAAAATCATTCTACAAAAATAATCAATCATATTATAGTATATCATTTTTATTCAGTATACAAAATATTAATAAATAAAAAGTGAATGCATAAGGATAATATAGACATTAATGCATATTAACATAAATTAAGGCTAGTAAAACATAAACAATATACATATATTTTTATGTAACAATTTTGCTGCCAATTGGCTTTAACTGATAGAGACATACATTATTGTCTTTTTACACAAACTTGAATTTGGTTGGTGGCATCCTAATTGAAAAATTTAGTCAGTCTTAAAACCTACTTTTCCAAATTTGTTTTTTTCTCCAATGTTCAAATTTAAGTTCATAATTGTTTCCGATTCTTCATCTGATTTTAGAGTGGCATCTGCATTATCGTTTCCGACGTCCTGAAACAAAAATTGTACAGGATGACACAGAGAAAGATGTATTTTAAAAATGATCAAAACAACCATAATTTAACTCCAATAAGAATATGTTCCTTAAAGTTCATTTGGTGTTACATCCTGAAAACATAGCTTAATATCTGTTTTCGTTAATACATTTTTCTATCCGTAGATGGAATATAAACTTCTGTCAATACCAGGATACCTTTGTATCTTTCCCATGTTTAAATTGATAAAAGCTAATATACCTACGGCTGGAGAACATTTGTGATTTCAATACCTTACTGAAAGTAAATAACGCACTCAAGGTTGTTGTTTGGTGATAATTGGATAATTTGAAAAAAGTTATACTTTTACGCCGAGACGTAACCGCGAGGTAAACCTAACCTAACCTAAACTGGGTACTTTTGTGTTTTCCACTGCCACTGAAACGTTTTCTACAAGTCTGAACTTTCAGCGCCGGCGCGTAGAAGAGTGTGTATTCAGCATTATCTATTTCTTCTTTATCTTCGGTGCAATTCGCAATCCTAGATGATAAATGATTAACCTGCCCTGATATTATTCGGAATTATAACGACTAGGAATAAGTGGGTAGGTAATGGGAGTAGATGATATTTATAATACATACTAGAATTTTTTTGATAGAAATACTATGTATTCATACTACAATATTCCCCATTCTTATTGGAGTACATTTGAGGAAGAGAAGAATATTTGCGATCTTCAATGAATGAAATTATTTGGGACAAAAAGAAGTTAAAGATAGATCCATTTAGCAAGTGGCTTCAACCCAACAATTCGAACTGAAAACATTATCTGAACTAAAGGTGATTCTTTCAGTCTTGTCGATTGTTGTCAGAAGGCTTTTTTTAAAGAACAAACACGTGACATCATTATGCGAGAAAGTAACCGCAGAGCAGTTAGTTCATACAATGGAATAAACACCGAAAAACCGAAAATTCTAAGGTTTGAAAGCATTTCATGTTGTAAAAACTCAGAGCATATATGAGAATATTAATAATAGTTGGTGTGCATCATTCCAATAAAAAACAACCCACAGAGCTGTCTGTGCCAACATGGGCATCAATATATTTTGGGGAATAAAGCGATTCGTTAGATTTGATAATCAAGCAACTAGGCAACTTCGATTAGTAAGTGATAAAGCAGCTGCGATATGAGGTATATGGAAAAATATGAACGCTAATCTCTATAAAAGTTGCGAACCATTAGAAATAATCACATTCGATGAACAATTATTTTCCCCTAGGAGCACAATCAAATTCAGCCAATATATACCAGCCGAGCATATAAAAATTGAAATGAAGGTAGGGTGGACTTCTGACTCCAACATTTTAGCTTCAAGAATGGCGGAAATATATATGAAAAAACTGGCAGATGATCCTAGGGATTTCCATTTTCGCAGCTTTGTTTCGTTGTTGATTTTTCTCTGATGGGTGATGTTGTAATGTTCTTCGTTTGTTTTCCGTTCTGGCCAGTAGATTGAAAGGATTTTACGGAAGCGTTTGTTTATACAGACCTAGAGCCTCTGCTCGATTGTTCTTCCAGGTCTCGCACCCATATGAGAGGACTGATTTGACGTTCCAATTGAAGATGCGTATCTTCGTTGCGTTCGTGTGGCGTTTGCTCTCCACACAGTTCTACGCATTGCGATAGCCTGATTTAACTAAGATATTCTGCTTCTTACGTCCACTTCTGACCCTCCTTCGGTCGTAATTTGGCTGCCCAGGTAACAAAAAGAGTCGTCATTTTCTATTGGGACAGCATCTATCAAGAAAGGTTGTACGTTTGCAGTGCCAATACGCATTGACTTTGTTTTGTCAACATTGATTCGGAGACCTGTTCGTTTCGCTATGTTACTCAGACGGTCCAGCTTGTTCTGTCTGTCTTCGTAGGTGCTAGATAGTAAGCAGATATCGTCCGCATAGTCGAGATCTTCAAGTCCCCCGGTCAGACCCCAGATGATTCCCCCTCTTTCGTTGTTAACTTTCTCCATTATACAATCGAGCACTTTGTTGAAGAGTAAGGGCGATAGCAGACACCATTGTTTGACCGCTGCCTTAGTTTGGATCTTATCTGAGATTTTACCCCTATGAAGGACACGAAATGTTGAACATTCATAGAGTTCTTTCAGAATGTTAATGATTTTCATTGGAAAGCCCACAATGTTCAGAATTTCCCACAGAACCGCTTCGCTAAGGCTTTCAAAGGCACGACGAAAAAATACAAAAATGATGTAAAGAGTGCAGTTATATTCCGAAGATTGTTATATTATTATTCGTAGTGTGTTAATGTGATCTACGCAGGATCAGTGGGCTCTGAAACTGGCCTGTTCTGGTCTCAAGCGAGTCTGCTGTTCTTTTATCCTTCGCAATATAATATAGGAGAGGATGGTGCTTTACTTACCAAAGGTTTCAAAATAATAAGACCCTTGTTTCCTACGTTCCCGAAAAATGTAAAGCGGTTATTTCATTCTATGATAACGTAATATCAGAGGACAACATAAGCCAGATGTCACTTAAGGAACAAAAAGCTTTCTCATTATATTTTGAATTAGGGAGGCTTTTACTTGGTAGAATTCCATTATCAATGATGAAAAACAAGTAATGTTTTTTGGGGAATTTTACTGTATAATTGTGATTCGTAACGCGTTTCACTACACTGTAGCTTCTTGAGTGATGTATTCAATAAAATTAAGAAAGCAATTGCTCCCTGAAGAGATTCCATAGAGGTCAAGTGCTTAAATCTACTTGTCCATTAATGAGTCCACCTGAGTGTTTGTGTTTGATGTTTTCTAAAGTTCACCAAAGATCTACTTTCCAATATTCATTATCTGTGATAATGAGTGATCATTTTCTAGGAGACGATTCGCGTAATTTGAATCTGATTTTTTATTTGAAAAACTGCGTTTATGTTCCGATATTCTAATATTGAAATTTCTATGTGTTCTACCAATGCAGAAATTATTACAGTTATTGCAATTCAATCTATAAATATCTGATTTATTATTTTTATCTGATTTGGTTTTGTTGTTTTATATATTTTCCTAAGCTATTATCAGTTTGGGAAGCGTTGTTGAAATTATTTATACTCTAGAATGATTTCAGTTTTTCACATGTAATGCCAACGTAGGTTAAGAGAGGTCGTGATATATGCAAAGAAGGACAGAGGGCTGTATTCTCGCAGGTGGAGCACACTTCCAGCAATTTATTTAGTTTTTAGTTGTTCTAATTTTTAGTTTGATATTGAATAAGTATATATTGAGTATCAGAATACGAGCTATCAAAATAAAAGCAAATTTTGGGCATACCTATCGAGTGTTTCTATTTTTTTTTTTTCATTAAGCGAATACCATACAATTCAAATAAGTCCGACCCCATGACATTTTCCCTTTATAGCCGGGAGAGATATTCTATTGTATTCAAGGCCACTTTCTCCTTTTAAGGGATGACTTAGTATTAGTCAAGATTATTTGATAGTTTGAAATTCTATCTTCGCAACGACGGAAGTACAGTTTTGAGAGCTATGGCTGATTAGTGTTTTATATGTGATAAGTCACTATCAGAAGGTGTTTTATGAATGTTGTACGTGGTTTACAAACTTTAAAAACTGCAAGTATTGAAAGGAATGATGATTTTCTACATGCTTTTCGTGGCTGTGACACGACTTCCGCGCTATTTGAAAAAGGAAAAAAAATGTTATTAGATGCATAATGTAATTTCATTGAAAAAGGTTCAAGAACCAGTAGGTTTGCGAAGTGTGCCAAAAATTTCGAATAATCCAATACAATCCAATTTGAAAAGGAAACAATTGAGTGGGAAATGCAGGAAATAATTGCGAATATCATTCATTTCATGAAACGGGAAAGGATGCAAAATGTAATTTCATTGAAAGTGTGCCAAAAATTTCGAATGAAATGAAGAAGATCGAAGATGGCGAGAATAACAGTTTTTCAATTCCTGATAAAAAGAGAAGAAAATCAGCAAAGAAAACAGATCGCGATGACTTCGATAGGGTAGGTTCGTCGTCAATTCTTACGTTGTCGATAAAATCGTACCAACATTAAAGCGAATCCTTCCTAAGTTCATCGATGAGAATGAATATGCAGGATCACGAGAGAGCATTCGAAAACTTTTGAAAGCAATAAGGTGCCATTAGATAGAGACGAAAAGGAATTGAAAGCTACTCAAAGAAAAATCTGTATTACAGCAACTACATTTGAATAATTTACGGAGGACCAAACGATACCGTCAATAAAAGAGACCAATAATATACATGGATGAAACATATATATTCATTCCTCTCATACACACAAGAAGGCTTGGAGTGACGAGACAAACGACGGACTACGTCAGCCTGTTTCAAAAGGACCAAGACTGATAATTTTGAACGCCGGTAGTGAATGTGGATTCATACGAAACGCGTACCTGGCCTTTAAGTCCAATTGTAAAACCGGTGTTCTCACAATGATATGAATTTCGCAAACTACGAAAAACGGTTGAGAGAAAAGCTCATTCCAAATTTAGCACCAAAATGTGTGTTAGTGATCGATAACGCCCTATATTACAATATACAAACAGAAAAACACCAGAAAATGGCTTCCCGAAAAGAAGAAATGAAAGAGTGGCTGCAACGTCGAAACGTTTTCTCTGTTATGTCGTTAATCTTGTATAAACCCATCGAGGTATCACAAAGATACTAGGTACTTAGAAAAAAAATAGTTACTAATCCTTTGCTTCAAATCCCAATGGAATATCAACCTTCAATCACTATATTTCATCCTATTGTACAGATTCCAGGTATTCTACAAATTTTGAATTATAGGGAGAAAACAATGGTACTCATCATGAAGATTCATTTAAAAAATCTCCAGGCTCGAAAATTTCCTGTAGTCTAACAGGCGATGAGTCTGTGACTCATTTCTTCATAATAGAAATTAAAATGATCGAGTACCTTGAAATGCCATATGCCAAAGGGGGATAATTTTCTCAAAAAACTCTTACGCCGACCCTGATAGGTATTTGACATTTCAGTGCAGAACATATTATTCATCCTACTTCCTCCGCTTGCTATCTCTTTGGTTCTTCGCGCATTCTACAAGAGTCTCAACCTCACAGATATTCTTGTCGACTTGTAATGTCATTCATCCTCAGATCCTCTATAATTAATACTCAAATTTTAGAAATATACGATTTTGTATTTATTGTATTCTTTTCTATAGATTAATAGCACTATTTTGTGTCACATTTCAAGCCAAATTCAAGTGAAAATCAAATAAATAAATGGGGTACATGTGCACCCCTCGTATTGACTAACGATGCTATTGCTTTGTATTGACACGGAGGTTAACTTCCACCATCTCCAGTATTATGTGAATCCATACAATCTCCTGATGGAAAGGGGCTCTAACTAACACAAATTTTTTCACCGTTCTGTCCGAGTTCAGCAGAATTCCTTGGAGTATTCAGCTTGGGCTTCTGGGAATGTCTTCCCCCAACCTATGGATATTCGCTAAAAAGTGGTTTCTTTTTCATGATCCATCCTTGCAGTCGGAAATTACCAACTCACCCTTGAGAATATTGAAAATACAACGATCTAAGTTGTGCTTCAATTTGAATAACTGAGCATGTGGAAGAGTTTCTGGTATTATATCAATGCAATTATAGGATATTCCATTGAATTATTAAGGAATAAAATATGTTCGTAGTTTAACAGGATGAATTCTGATGAAATAAGTGTATATTTATCTCTGAGATATGTGTCATTATCTTATGCTAGGGAGCTACGTATCAGAACACTATCCCCGTTCACTCTCGATGATCGCATCCGACAGGTAAATACAATGGTTGCCAAAGCTCTTCGACCATAGTTCATCGATTATCGATGAGAGTTCAGAGTGATTGAGTCCACCATGGATAATTTCACCTCATCAAACTGTAATGGCAGTATTATTTCTAGTGAGATAAATATTGAATTATAGCTGTTTATTCTTTAAACCAAAGAAAGATGAAAATAGGTTCATCGTCGTTTCCAATAGTGAAAAGCAGAATTTTCGTGAGTTGCATGCGATTTCTGATCGCCACAGACTCGGTAAGTAATTATACAAACTTGAGCAATGAGTTATGGAATAAATACTACTTTAGATACTACCTAAAATTATTGGTTTGATTTTATATGAGATCTAGGAGCTTTTCAATAGCAAAATAACATTCTTTAATATTTAATAATTTTGATGGAGTTTCGTAGTCGTTACTTTGCACCGAAAAAAGAATAAAAACTGCATCTTACTGATTCTCCTTTTTGGTTAGTACTTGTTTCATGGTGTATCAAAAATCTTTTGAGATAAAGGCTTATTCCCCAGAACATGAGTAAAAAATTAATTGGAATGAACATCAAAATAAGTGTCCCAACAACTTGAATTGTCACTGCCAACCAGAAGAGATGAAATTCTTGTATATCTATAACTCTGGAAAGAAAAATATTCATTACATATGTATACCCAATTAATATTTTATCAAACTTACTTGAATAATCTGTCGAGTACTTCTTCAGCGATTCCTAAAATACTCTTAACACCACATATTATTTCCTTAATTACTTCAATTTTCTGTTTGAAGGAGCTATCCTGAAATCAGATATTATTCAGTGAAGATGCTATAAATAATCTTGTAGCATGTAAAATAGTAGGATTTGATTTGGCTTTCAAAGTTGAGTGTGGGAAACTGGAAAAATATCTTATATTAAACCCCTGTTCATATAACTACGACTACGAAAATTTGGGGATGAGCTAATTAACGTCACAAAAGTTGAAGAAGATAGAGATCGTTTTCATTCAAGTGTTAACGTACCCTTACAAAATACTCATTGGTGCGCAAATATAGAGCGCCACCACAATCAAGATCATTGTGAAATGAAGTACGAAGGAAAGTTCTTCCTATCTATGCAGTCAATATCAACATCATATTTGGGAAACATTGAAGAAAATCTGAACGATACTTATAGTATGGATGAGTACCTTTTAGGTTTTCTTCTCGAGGAATCATAATCTTTATGTAGTCAGGAAAGATCCAGCTATTCTCAGAAGAGAAAGAGTTGCGGTAATTGGTGTAACTTTAGCTACTCCATAAAATCGGAGATTTATTACTCTCAGATCATAGGCATTTATCTTTTTGAATCAATGAATTCAAAAGAGGAAAAAACTATAGCGATAAAAAAAGAATGGAGCAGGAGGTTCAGCTGAGCATACAAAAATCATGTAGAAAAGTTGCATTAAGGGTAATAAACATGAGTAATAATGATCCACTCGCAAACCAGCTGCTGACTTCAGAAGACCATCATGTTAAGAAAGGAAAACTGAATGAAAAATTAATCCTTCTGAAAACATCACATAACAGACAATGGGCAAGTTCAATTGCTAAACCTGAAGAAAGCGATGAATAAAACGATATAATTCGATTTGCAGCTTTCGAAAGATTGAGGACGAGTCAACATATCATATGACGTTCTAATGTGGAACAGCATTGGTAGGGAACAAAGTCACTGTTTCCTAGGAAGAAATAGGCGATTATATTTGGAGCCCACAATTAATCCAAGATGTTCTTCAAGTGAAAGATATTGAAGATTACTGGGAATATGTACAGACTGCTGAAAAGTTCCGCAAATTTCTCATTTTAAACCTATTTAAAATTTTGCATAGTCTTGTAAGCTATCTTAACATTATTTATATTGATGTAAGTTAACTCTAATCTCTTTAACATAAATATGAATTTTTGGATTCTAAGGGAGTTAAAAATCAATTTAAAACGAAGGTTAATGAATTTTCATGAGCTGAGAGGCTACCATTTCATGAAATAGAACAATTGGAGAACTTCTCTCAAAATCACTATTGAAGCCCTGATCATCTGAAATAGGACCTCATTCTAAGAGGTGGTAATTGAATTTTATTCTCTCTAAGCCAGATTAGATGAACAATTCTTGTCAATGTTTCGATCTGACTTGACAGTTACATTGTTTTACATATCCTTCAAAAACTGGTTCGAATATATATAAAATCACAGACCACAACAGGCCTGTATTTTCGGACTCCAATATCTACTATTTCCCTGTTTACTATACTGTTTATTTAAAAATGAGCGTCACACCCTTTCCTATCGCATCTTCTATCAATTAAGCTCCTTCTCTTCGAATCTTGAACACTGCTCATATGCGAAATGATCCAAATTTGTTAGAACAAAAGCAAGCAATTAATTTCTAGTCTCTCTAGTTTGAAATGCAGATATTTTGTTATATTGGTGTCAAAATTAGAGGTCGAGGTCATTAACTACACGAGTTAGATAGAACTGAGCATCATCACGACTTATAATATGGTTTTTCATATATTTTCTGGAGATTAAATCTCAAACCTTCACGTAACTACTATATTTTTATTAAATAGTAGGGTGAGTTTTCTATAAAAAAAGAGTAAAATATTGCACTTAGTTGATTAGATATCTTTTTTTTTTCGATTATCATTTGTGATCTCGTTCAGAGTTGTCTCTACTTAATATCCACATACACTCCATTAACATAAACTCATTTCTTTTCGGTATTTTTCATTTCTCTATAATCATTACTTACAATCTGGATGAAAGTAAACGATTTCATAGAATTAAATCTCAACTCATAAGTTCTGAAAAATTTTCGTTTCTTCCATTTCCCATAAATTATGAACTACTGCCTAAAATACTGTCATGACTCTATAACGGAGCTTGATAAAACTAAATCAATGTTTTCGCTTTTCAGAGTTTATCTTCTTTGTCAAAAATAACTCCTTTTATTCTGGAATTTTGACGTTACGGTTGAGAGTCACTTACATTTTTTACTTCAGTTTCGATTTAATATGTAAGGGTAGAAAGAGAAAAAAATTTCTTGGAAATTCACAAGAGAGTTGCTCCACATCCTTTTTTCTAACACACAAACTTAGTCTTAGATATTAATGTATTTTATGTATTGTAAAATCTAGCCCAGCTATTCCAATTCCACAAACACTTGGTATAGTCCATAATAGACACCAAAATTTTGCCATTCTTGCTTTGAGTATTTTCATTGGTTTAACATGCTCTCTGTGAGATAGCGGAGTCTAAGGCTATGGGTTACAATTTGAAAAACATCTTATAAAGGCGATTTTGAGGAATCTATCAACTGCCTTCATTCCTTTGGGTTGTATTAGGTCTTCGAAATGTTCACAAAGCCATTAACGTTGTTGAAATGTTAAAACATAAGTTGGTTCTCGGATTTGAAAAAATATATATCTACTAAACTCAACATCCGATAGTAACACATAAATTCAAACTACTTACTTCATCCTCTTGCGAGGTATCATCGGTTACTTTTATTTTAAGTATATGAGTCAATACATAATTTCTAATGAATAAGATCAATAGTCCAGCAGGTATCATCCATATTTCGAAAATATAGCAAACAAATAACCAAATAACTAAAGCAAGAGTACTCTCTAGTATTGAACCATCTTCTAGATAAACCCTGGAACAACAAAATTTATATAAGCAATAACCGTAAGCAGACTCATCATCTGATCATCTTTTTCTACACATCTTTACAATGTGTTCAACGTAAATATGGCAAACTCTCAACAAAAGAAACTTGAATATATTGATATTTTTTACTTATACATTAAAGAAAAACGAGAAATTATTCTGCCAAGAACTTTTTATGTCAAAATACAAATTTTCAATGCCTTCAGCTGAACAACAATATGTTGAATTTTCATTTCAATATTCAGCATATCCCCATCATACCTCCATGATAAATTATCTACTAATGAAACCATCGATTCTGTCTTGTGGCAAATTTATTCCATTATACAGGGATATCCACCGGGACCGTCCGTTGAAAACTTTTTAAGTTCCAATTACAATATCAAGCTGAAATTTTATACGCGGCCATAACTAGCGATTTCCAATTGGAGTGAAATATTTTCGAAGTGATACCATTTCCGGTTATACCGGAAGTGGCTCATCACTTTGTTATTTCAAATGGCAATCTACCTTTTTTATTATACATCTGAAACCGACATTTGAGCAAGACATAAAATACCCAAGTTGTTGGCACTTATCTGCCAAAACTTTCGACAGATTTAATTATTTTTGTTATAAACTTGAATTTTGAGGAACATTTAAAAAAATTGTAGCTCGTTGATCTTTTTTTTCTGCAGACACAATTTTTGCTAGGGTGGATAGAAGAAGGATCAAGGAATTTTTTAAGCAATCTACACATGTCAAATATTTATTGCGTTGTTTTGTATGATTTTTTCAATTTGGCCTTCTTCAAATAGCAATAACTCAATTTTTTCAAATTGCACGTGCCAATTTTTATATCGCCATCAGATGAAGCGCCAAATTTCAGATGGAGTTGTATCAGCATGTACTATACCCATCTCTTATAGTTCCAAAATAATTTGGGAATATATTTAATTTTGATGGTATTGCAAGAACTAACAGAGAATGCTTTGAAATATTTGAATCAAGTAGCTGAACTAGCTACCCTCACATGACAGGTGCCTAAAATTAATGTAGTTGTCACTTCGTGCATTCGAATTTGATATTTCAACAATAATTGTCGTTATTCAGATTCAAAATATCCAAAAAATGCAACACATATGGAATAAAAGCACTAGTTATTCAAACGAAAATATAATTAATCTTTTAATTCATTCTAGAATGTCAAAAAGTAGTGGGTAGAAATTGCAAGCAATTCAATAACCAATTTCCAAATTTACCGTCTATGAGTACAATAAATTTTCGAAGCATTAGAAGCAATTTTATACAATTCGGATGAATAAAAATTGAAGGAACTAAGCGAAAACCAATCATCGAAGATAATAACATTAATACGAATAAATGATAGCAAACATCATAGGAGAAAACTAATCTACGATCTGAATAAATGTTCAGCCTGGGCCCCATTTTGCTCGATACACTTGACAGTTCGTATACGAGTATGATGAGTTGCCCTCCTAGTTTCCTCTGGATCAATATCACGAAAAGCATTATGAATGCACTCTAGTAACTCTTCTTCACTTCTTACAGGAATAAGATACACTTCACTTTTCATTTTGCCCCATAAATAAAAATCAAGGGGCGTCAGGTCCGGAGAACGCGGAGGCAATAAATTTGGTCATTGATTACCCCACCATCTATACTAGAACATTTCAGTCAGCCTCCGATCTACAGCTCGTGTTTTATGTGCAGGTGCACCATCAATTTGCTAAAAGCAATGCCTCAGAATGTTAAGGGGTAATCCATCTCCTCGTATCTTTGTCCATTAATATTTTCCTCATAAATGTGATAAGCCAAAAAATCATTCAATAAAATACCAAAAACGTTCACTGTGAATTTATTTTGGAAATCAATAACCTCAATGAAATCTGGATTTTTTTGTGACCCAAAAATGTCGATTTCTCCTGTTGGTTATTCCACTTTCATTGAACTTGGCTTCATCAGATCAAATAATTTTTTGCACAATTGTCTCATCTTCTTGAAGCCAAATTAATAAATTCTCACAGAAATTTAGCCGCTTGGGAAGGTCAGTTGCTATCAATTTTTGTAGTCTGATAAAAGAATACGGGTGCATGTTATGTTTCTCAAGGATCCTTTGATTGGAAGTATAACTCAATCCAATATCCATTGCAGCTGACTTAATGGATGCATGTGAATTGGCACGAAAATACGCTAGCGTATTAATTTGATTATCGTCGTCCTCGAAAATCGGTTTTCTTCTAGTTTCTATGTATTTTGTTCTTCCGAATTGCAGAAAATTGCTTTTAATCCTTCGATATTTTGTTTCACTCATAGGCGCCAAATTTGGAAATTGGTTATCGAATTGCCTGCAAGTTCTATCCACCACTTTTTGACATTCTAAAATGAATTAAAAAGAGACTAAATATATTTTCGTTTGAATAACCAGTGGTTTTATTCCAAATGTGTTGAATTTTTTGGATATTTTCAATCTGAAATAACGACAATTCTTGTTGAAATATCGAATTCGAAAGAACGAAGTGGCAAGTACATTAATTTAAAGCACCTGTCAGGTGAGCGTAGCCAGTTCAGCTACTTGATTCAAGTATTTCAAAGCATTCTCTGTTAGTTCATGCAAAATCATCAAAATTCAATATATTCCCAAATTATTTTGGAACTATAAGAGATGGGTATAGTACATTCTCATAGAATTCCATCTGAAATTTGACGCTTCATCTGATGGCGATATAAAAATTGGCACGTGCAATTTGAAAAAATTGAGTTATTGCTGTTTGAAAAAGGCCAAATTGAAAAAATCATACAAAACAACGCAATACACATTTGACATGTGTAGACTGCTTAAAAAATTCATTGATCCTTCTTCTATCCACCCAAACAAAAATTGTGTCTGTAGTGCAAAAGATCAACGAGCTACAATTTTTTTAAATGTTCCTCAAACATCGAGTTTATAACAAAAATAATTAAATCGAAAGTTTTGACAGATAAGTGCCAACAACATGGGTATTTTATGCCGTGCTCAAATGTCGTATTAAAAAAGGTAGATTGCTATTTGAAATAAGAAAGTGATGACCCACTTCCGGTATAACTGGAAATGGTATCACTCCAATTGGAAATCGCTAGTTATGGCCGCGTATAAAATTTCAGCTTGATATTGCAATTGGAACACAAAAATTTTTTCAACGGACGGTCCCGGTGGATATCCCTGTATAGGTAAAAACCTTCGAGCTAATTTCACAAAAACTGGTTCAGCTTATCACGATATTGAAGTCTTCAAAGAAGAATGCCCCAGCTGCTCGGTAGAGTCAACTTGAAATATTGCGGAGCACCTATCTCTGACTCCTCAGTTAAAATTCAATCAGTATTAATTTAAATTGCCACAATGTTTATAAGATGGCGTGAAAGTATTCAGAATAAAGATGAAAAGAAAAAAAAGGAATAATAAGACTTAAACGATCGAATGCCATAATAACGGAGAACAGAGAAAAAATACTCAAGACTGTAGAAGAATTCCATAAAGATCTCTACACCTCGAAAAAGACCAGTTTCCTGACTCAAAAAGAAAAAGATGTTAGAGTAGTCATTGTCGGTTCTGAAGATATCCCACCAATAACTACAGTTGAAATGGATCAAGCGATCAGTCAGTCTAAAAACAACAAAGGGCCAGGACCAGATGGCATAATAAGTGAAAGGTCAGAGCACGGAGGCGAAAAGTTTTGGATGATCTGGAGACACTTTTCAACAAATACTTGTAGGAAGAAGACATACCAACCGACTGGACAAATAAGCTAAATACTCTATACCACAAGAAGAGAGACAAAGAGCAACTATCAAATTATAGGCCTTTAGTATATTGTCTCAAACATACAAAACATTCTCCAAAATCATAGTGATCCGCCTAACACTAAAATAAGAGTTTTATTAACCAATAGAACAGGCCGGTTTAAGACAGAATTTTAGCACCAACGAGGATTTACAAACTATGAGAAGTCTCATAGAGAAATGAACTGAATATTATATCCCTCTCTGGGTGGATTTTCTTGATAACAAGAAAACATTTGATACAATTGAATTATGGGCAACGGAACAAGCTCTGAAAAACTCAAGAGTTGACCACCGATACAGAAGCCTCATCATAAGAATCTACGAGCAAGCCACCCCAAAAGTACAACTTCATGATGTTACCGATGAAGTGAACATAGAGAGAGGGGTGAGGCAGGGTGATACTCTGTCACCTGAACTTTTCATTACGGTTCTAGAAGATGCATTGAAGAGAGTAGAGTGGGGCGACAGAGGTTCAAACGTCAATGGAGAAAAACTAACACACCTAATGTACGCAGATGACATTGTTGTGATTGGTCAAACCAAAAAGGAACTGGGTACACTTATAGATGATAATCGTAGAACAACAGAAAGGTTGGGTTTGGAAATCAACTATGGAAAAACTGAATATATGTGAAACCAAGAAGAACCTGAGCAATATCTTATAATTATAACAACGAGATAGAGAAAAAAGAGTGGTTCAAATATCTACGCCAAAAAATTACTATTGGAAAAGCAAATCAAGATCTGGAAATTTATGAACGAATAGGAATGACCTGGGCAGCTTACCCGAAAATAAAAGATGTGATTCAGATGCGTATTCCACTACGTCTGAAAGCCGATCTTCTCAACCAGTGCCTGTAACAAAACACGGCGCAGAAACGAGAGAAATATCTTATGAATCACATTGAGTGATCGTAAAATGATCAATAGGACAAGAGAGATGACTGGTGTAGAGGACGTGGTGAGGAGGTCTGCCAAATTAAAATGGAAGTGGGCTGGACCTGTGGCTAGAAACCCTAAACAACTGTAGTGGGAAAATAATAAGAAGGGGGCCGTGGGATCAGAAAAGAGGAAAAGGACGTCCTCAAATGAGATGGAGTGATGACCCTAAAAGAACTGCAGGTCTAAACTGGTACCAGCTAGCCGAGAGTAGGGATTTGTGGAGGAGTAAAAGAGTGACCTATACCCAGAGAGTAGGAAATAACTGACAGGACAGGACAGGATGTTTATATAATTTCTAATTACAAGGGCCTTCAATTAACATATACACAAAGAAAAACACTATCTAACACGCTCCAGGGGACGTAACAAGGGCGACGTATTTGTCTTTAAGGAACCTCCAACAGAACTGCCACTATGCTCTTCTGGTTGCTAAACGAGTTATTGGCGTGGTAACTACTAAAAAACGTTTGGGAAGACCTTGTCCTTAAGGTTTAAAATAGGACCCGAATTATTTACCGTTGAACTAGCAATCTTCTTTCCAATCTTTAAACTCAGTTAACAAATGGTCAATTCCTTTATTTACTGTAGATATTTCTTCAAAACCCCTTCAATTTATTAACTTTCACAAAATTTTATGATTAAATCATAAACTACGTCCTTAAGGTTTTTTTTGGAGTGGAAATTAATCAATTCAATTAATAGAATCACAGGAAAATGGAAGGAATTCAGGAATATAGAATACTAGAGAAATTGAAACAATTGAGACGGAGACGAAAAAAAGGTCACGGTATAGTTTCATCGAAATAAGAAAGTGAAAGGTGGGAACTAAAGTGGGTAAAGTGCACTAGTGCACGTTACAAGCATTAGGGTTTCATGCATAATCGAATGCGTATCTTTGTCGCACACGTAGAAATCAGAACATAATATTTGTTTTGTAAACCAAAAGAGTAATTATTGCCAGAACTGAGTCTCAACACCAACACAAAACTCAAGTTTTGTGTTGGTGACCCTGTTGTCCGAAACTTTTTCTCAAGATCGTAGATTGTACTTCTTTTGTAATTAGGGGCTAGAAATTGGCGTACTATTTGCCAATTGGCAGTATAGCCACTCCCAAATAAAAATTTGATGAAACGCTTATCCTCATTTATTAAAACCATTGTTAACAATTTCAAACATCAAGCACAAATAACACGAAGATAAAATTCGTGTTCAAACCAGATGTCGTCTAAAACACGATGACGTTTCATTATTTTTAGTTTATCATAAAGTTAATGCATACAGTTCAGACGTTCCACAGCGGAAGGTGCATATGATGGTGAAAAAGAGAAACATTATTGACGACAATTGGCACAATTCTTAATCAATATTCGAGTTCGACCCCTCAAAATGATGGTAAAGGTTCAATCATTACGACCGTGGAAAATTTTTTAATGCGCGGCTAAAATTGTTAATATTTGAAGAAGTCGGCCACAAAGTTTAGGTTGGGTTCAGTAAAATATGATTCTTTGTCTTTGTTTGAATGGAAAAAATTCTTCACGCTTCTTTTTCACCATCTCTTGGAATATTTTTAGGATCAATATGTCACATTGTTCAGAAAAGAGTGAATTATCCACTGAATTTTTTAGTGAAAAAAAAGGTACCATAGATCTTGAAATATTGCTCATTTTCGAATGAGTCAGCCATATTGGATTTCACCGGAAGTGGAATTTCGATACAATGTCTGAAAAACGTAGTCCTTTGGCTTTCCATTGAAGCAAGAAAGAATGATTCACATCTAAAATTGCGAAAAGTAAAACGGAAAAAATTGTCCGGTTTTCTGGCACACCTATATAATCCAGATAATCTGGGAATCTAGATTCAGGCGACGAATGTTACTATTAGGTTTCAAAACCAATATCACTGGAAATTATCGTATTTCTATCATTGACACCGACCAAGACGATGCTCCTAGACCCTTATATTCAAAAAGTTTTAAAGGAAGTACATGCTAAAAGGATCGAAATATTTAAGACCTAAAAATTAAAAGAATAGAAAATAATCGTTTTCCATCTCAGTCCTTCCATGAAAGAGATGAAAGCTGGGATGAAGGTAATAATGAGGTGTTGGCTATTATGCAAAATTGGATGAAATTTGAAAGCCACAGATAGAAGAAAAGCGGTGAAGTCTTCTGAAGAAATAGATATATCTACGAAGAAAAAAAAATTGAAGTAGTAGAAGATTGATCTCTCAAAGTTCTGAAATTGTTAAGAACATTATGCCAATTCATTTATTCAATACAGGGTGTTACATAATAGTATATCACAACTTGGGGGAGTAAATCTTCGTGCAATTTTAAGAAAAAGAGTTCATATAAGTATAGGTTCGCAAAAGCTTCGTTACGGAGCTAGAGGGTGTTGAAATTTCAGAAAAAAAAATTGTTTTTTCCTCAAAACTCCTGCACTTTTCGAGCTATTGAGCCCGAACTTGGAATGCAAGCTTTTTTCTACAGCTTCTATCATTGCACGTATTAAATTTTAACTAGAATCTACAAGGTTTTTTTCCGGATCCATGTCTCCATCTGCTCTTTCAAAATTTTTCATCTTTGTTCAATTAGGAAACTTTTTTGGCACCTGTGATTCTGTCGTATTTCCGACCCTTCTCGAGTAGAATATTATTAAACGATTGTATGCATTCGCTGAATTGAAAGTACATCTTATTAAAAAAATGACTAGTAGGCCTTGATTTTTTTCATTTAGTTATTTATTTTGACAGTTGCTAGAGTTGAACCATTGTCTGCTCGGATTGTTCATTAAATTAATGATAAGTTTTAAGACTTTTGAAGTTATTGCTGTAAGAAAAAATGGCTAATTTTACTAACGCCGAATTGGCTGATATCAATTACATGTACGGCCTGGCTGACGAAAACACAACAGAAGCTAGGCGTATATATCAGGTGCGCTTTCCAAATCGAGTAACACCAGACAGGTGAACATTTTCAAATATCCACAAAAGGTTGACGGAAACTGGTACTTTTACTGCAAATAATCATTTAAAAAGTGTAACTAAAACTATAAGAATTTCAGATATTGAGGGAGCAGTTTTGAATTGTATTGATTCAAATCATTAAGTGAGTGCAAGAAAAATTGAAAATCAGTTGAATATTTCACATATTCTAGTTTGAAGGATTCTCCACGACATTTTATTGTACCCGTTACATATTCAACGCATTTAAACTCTACTTCCTCGAGATTTTCCTTCAAGACTGAGTTTCTGCCGAAGGTTCTTGGATAAAATCAGAGAAAATGCTCATTTTGATAGTGAAATAAAGTTCACAGACGAAGCTAACTTTTCGAGAACTGCTATCACAAATTTTCACAATAATCATTGTTGGGCTGTGGAAAATCCCTATTTGATTGAAGAATCTCATCGTCAAGAACAATACTCACTAAATGCCTGGGTCGGAATTATTGGAAACTATTTGATTGAGCCATTGTTTTTTTCGAAGATGTGCTATTTTTGATGAGAAACATAATGTGGTTCATGCATGACGGGGCACCGCACATATGTGGAGAAGCTAGGGCATTCTTGAATATTACATTCAACATCCACTCGATAGGTTGGGGTGGGCCAGAACCATGGCGTCGTAGGTCCCCAGACTTAAATGATTCAGACTTTTTCTATACGGATATCTCAAAAGTTTAGTTCATACCACTCCAATGAACGCTGTAGAAGAATTGAGAAATCGAATAATAACTATTTGTGACACGATAAGAAATACTCCAGGAATATTTCAAAGAATGCGTGATAATATGCGGAGAAGGACAGAGGCCTGTATTCTCGCAGGTGGAGGATACTTCCAGCACTTTATTTAGTTTTTAACTGTTCTTTTTTTCAATTTGATATTGAATAAGTATGGGTATTTCTATTATTTTTTTCATTTTGCGAATGACATACAATTCAAATAATTAAAATTCAATTATTTTTCACTCGAATAAGGTTGGAGATAAGAAAAAAATACATATATCATAAAAGTTTCTGAATTGAACAAAGATGACGAAAATTGATCGTTCGCTGATAAGTGGCTAACTGAAAAAAAGTTTGAAAAGGCAAAAGGAGACATGGCCTCGAAAAAGAAAACACCTTGAGAATTTTAGTTGAAATGTAAAAATGTGATGATAGATGCTGCAAAAATAGCTTTAATTTCAAATTTGGGCTGAATATCTCAAAAACTACAGAGTTATGACGAAAAACCCTACTTTTTCCGGAAATTTCTACACCCTGTAAGCCTGTAGCTAAGCTTTTGCGGACCTATGTTTATATGAACTCTTTTTCCTAAAATTGCACGTAGATTTACACTCTCAAGTTTTGACATACTATTATGTAACACCCTGTATATGAAGGAAACTGTTTATCCAGAAATTCATGCAGACGAAAAAGGATTTCATAGTCTTCCAGTCTCCAATATCTTGCGATGATCCTATTGAAGAGAGCAGTACGCCTCATCGACCATCCGGACCATCCTAATCAGGATTGCGGAAAAACTCTCATCAGCGGACGATAGATCTAGCAACGTCACGTACCTCTCTCTATAACAATTCAATGTTTTACATGGCTAGTATGCGGTAGAACTCGTTTCAATTAAACATCTTTCCGATAACTCACAATTTGGCCCCCGTCAAGATGTGAGTGAATACACACATTAAATCATCCTGGGTGGCTACGGTTGCAGAACGAGAGGCATTCCCTTATCCCAGGAGTTGAGAATCACAAAGAAAAAAACAAATAAATATTTCTTCTCCTTCTAGACGCTGTTGTTGGTAAACTCGGTTTGACACCAAGAAATTGTTGATGAACAATTTTCTAGCAAGAAAGTAATTCGAGATATACACATATTTTATCACCTCAACGGTAATTACAAAATTGACGCTAGCAATAAAATCTATAAGACTAGGACTTCAGTTGATCATTTGAGTTTCTCGAAACCCATTTCTCAGAATAGATGAGCTTTCATATGAAGTTTCGCTTCACCCTTTTTCCGTTCCCAGTGTTAAGCAGTTGCACCGCCTCCACATATGAAGTTTCTCGTTAGAGCTCAAAAATACATCAAAGGATGTGTTATAAAAATAATCATTGGACGTGTATCCGAAAATATTCTCAATAACTACGGTATAAGAAAGATCTAGGCTGGCTCGTTTTATATGAAACACTCTGTATGATATATTACTATAATTATTGTATCATATAAATCACACATTTAGAAAAACTCATTTGACGAAACCACAGCGTTATAAGTTTGCAAATATAGTGAAAATTTGAACGGCATTGTTTTATTGAATTGAAAACTTTCATTAACTGGTTTACTTTCGTGTGACATCATCATTCGTTTCATATGACCGGGATAAAATTTTAATTTTTACTTTGATTTTCGTTTAAAAGAAATGAACTTCTTGAAAATATATAATGAGAAAATGAATCAAAAGATTATCGCTATATGCAATACGAATCATCTGTTTGTTATTTCATCAAACGTTACCTTCTTTGAAGTTTTAAAGGTGAATAAGTTCAAATATTCTTAACTACTCCAGTGTCTATTGATTAATTATTCGAAATAATTCGAGACAGCTAAGTTGAAGAAATGAAAGATTGAATACTTACTTGTATGTGAAAGCTATGTCATAAACATTTTGACACATTCTCATTAGCTTTTTCACGTGTTTCACGCCATTTCTCACGGCATTAACAGAGTCTTCTACCTCAGTTTTTATATCATCGACTTTATCTCCAACAGTCTCCGCAGTATTTTCAATGGTTGTTATGCATTTCTCTCCTCCAGCTTTCAGAACCCTAATATCTTCTTCTATATTATTTTCTACAAATTTGAAACCGGATCTCAATGACATATGATTAGTATCTGAACTTTCATCATTCTCTTCGGATGTAACATGTATTGTTGCAGTTGTTGACTCTTCATTTACTTCCATTTCTTCTCCAGTTTTGGAAGAGGATTTTTTCTTAAACCAATTCATAGGAAATCTCTAGCTTGCTGACGATTCTGAAATATAAATATAATAGACATGATTTTTTGATTCGGTGTACTATATTTGAATCATTGGTTTCAAACTTGCTAGCTCAGTTTGAATTTGATACCAGTTAGAGTGACGCAGAAGCTATATGAGTCTTGAATCCTAAATTAAGCTAAAACTTTCATTTTAAATCTCTTTACTCTAACTATATATAAAGAAGGTATAGTAAATAAGTATGGATTTAACCTTAAAATCAGGTAGACTTCCCAGTTTTATTGATAAATTACCGAAATTCTTAATTTTTCCTTCAGATAAAATAAATTTACTTTTTTGACCTAAACGCGAGTCAAATAATTACTATAACTTGATTGAGGTGGTAGTTACTTGATGCAAATTGATATACATTTTTAATTGAATTGAATTGAATAATGATGAATGATAAGAAATTATGTTCAAATTTTCACTATATTGACGAACTTCTGACGCCTAGAGAGTTATCCATCCTGATATCTATGTTCAATTTATGAGATGAGAAGAATGACTTTACATTTAGAATTAATATATTATATAGGGTGCGCCAGAGAAAACCGGACAGTTTTTTTCGTTATAACTTTCGCAATTTCTGAGCTAGATTATTCGTTCTTGCTTCATTGGAAAGCCAAGAGACTAGGTTTTTCAGAAATTGTATCGAAATTTCTATTCTGGTGAAATCCAATGCGGCTAATTCAGTCAAAAATGAACAATGTTCCAAGATCGCTGGAACCTTTTTTTTCACTGAAAAATTTGAATGCTGATCTTAGACATATCCGAAAAATCGTTAAAAAAGTAGCGTGAAGAATTTTTTCCATTCTGATTTTCAGATCAAATCGAAATATTTTTTTCATCGCATGGCGTTGACACGCCTGAAGTTGTTCTATTTTTCATGGATGTTCTAAGAAGGCAAACAACCATATTTTACTAAAACCAACCTAATTCAGGCTTCATCAGATAGATACAAACTAATGAGTTTGTATCATTAGTTTGTATCTATCTGATGAAGCCACAGTGTGGTGAAACCGGTCATAGTTTTGTTAATATAGTGAAAATCTAAATACTTTAGTTTCATTTTATTGAAAATATGAAAATTATAGTGCCTCCGAAAATACTTGAGACCCAAATCGTGTCTTATTATTCTTCCCACAGAGGTTTTTGAGATTTGGCATCTCTGAGACATCTAGGAAACAATCAAGGTGGTACCTGGGCTTCTGATAGGGCTGATTGCTAATGCAGAAATTCGCTGTATGCTATCCTGAAATTGTCAATTGAGTTTGTAATACAAAGAATGTAGAGGTGATGCTTGAAACAGATTATGAAAAACGGCGAGTACCTGTGTTCTAACAGTTCTAGCTGCACCAGTATCTGGTCTTCTTCCTAATAACCCTGTTGTCCGAAATTTTTTCGCAAGATCAAGATTTCATACTTCAAAAACAAGCAACACCAAGATAAAATTCGAGTTCGAACCAGATGTTGTCTAAAACTCGATGACATTTCATTATTTTATGTTTACCATAGAGTTGCCTGCAGTCTATGTTCAGAGGTTTGACACGGAGGTGCATATGATGGTGGAAAAGAGAAACATTATTGACGACAATTGGCACAATTCTGAATCAATATTCGAGTTCGATCCTCAAAATGATGGGAAAGGTTAGTGATTGAATTATGAAGTTGATTAATTCCGACCGAGAAAATTTTTTTAATGTTTGGGGAAAATTGTTAATATTTGAGGAAGTCGGCCATTTTCAATTCAAAAGGAAATGAAACTTTAGGTTGGTTTTAGAAAAAAATGGTTCTTTGTTTTCCTAGAACATCCATGAAAATCACAAGAACTTCAGGAGTGCCAACGCTATGAGGTGAAGAAAATATTTCTGTTTCAGCTAAAAATCAGAATGAAAAAAAAACTTCAGGCTACGTTTTTACCAATTCTTGGAATATTTTTAGGATCAATATGTCAAATTGTTCGGAAAAGACTGAATTATGGACTGAATGCCCCATTCGAATTTTTTAGTGAATAAAAACGTTCCAGTGATCTTGAATTATTGCTTATTTTCAAATGAGTCAGCCATACCGTATGTCACCAGTGAAATTTCGGTATAATTTCTGAGAAACCTAGTCCTTTGGCTGTCCAATGAAGTAAGAACGAATGATGTAGCTCTAAAATTGCGAAAGTTATACCTGAAAAAAAATTGTTCGGTGGTTTCTGTCTAATATTTTCGATTAGTCTCTTTAACAATCGGGAAAGCCTCATGGATTACCGTTTGAAATTGTTGACGAGAAATCATACTGCTAATCATACTAGAATTAAAACCATTTTCCACTGCTCTTTGTCTTATTATATAGTTCTTTCAAAGAATTATTTTCTAACATTGTTGTCGTGGCGAGTCTATGTATCATACTGTTATAAGCAGCTATTTTATGTTGATATGGATGTGCAGAAGAATTTTGAATGGTAATGTCTATACGGGATGCTTTATTGAAAATAGAAAAATCATGTCCCTAGTCGATTTTGGCTATAGTTAAATTCAAAAAAGTTGATGAAATTTCCAGTTTACATTTCCAAAGTGAACTTTGTATTAGGGAGAATTGGATTTATGAGGGTACTAAAGGAATATATCTGTCTATTTGTTCCTGTATAACAACAGATTATGACATTCATTCTCATATCTAAAGCAATAAATGCAGTGTTTCGACAGCGGATGCTTATGAATGATTTTTCCATATTATCGATGAAAATTTCTGCTAGTAAGGAACTGAGAAGATTACCCATGTAGCCCATGTAAATTTCATCATTGAAACTGAAATAATTTTGTTGCGAACACTTCTAAATGATGCATAGGTTCTGTATGTATAATGGGATTCAAATTATTGTTCTGCAGATCTTGCTAAATCAAGTTTGGTGAATCATGCGGTGTTAAAGAATTCTTAACTGAAAATTTTGGATTGGGA
This sequence comes from Cryptolaemus montrouzieri, assembly GCA_013387265.2. NCBI lineage: Eukaryota > Metazoa > Arthropoda > Insecta > Coleoptera > Coccinellidae > Cryptolaemus > Cryptolaemus montrouzieri. The sequence goes on along the minus strand of JABFTP020000185.1, from coordinate 44,530,924 downwards.
TTACCAAATTTTCAATAATGATTATTAGATGACGTGAAAGTCTCGCATCTGGTGCTACAAAATATTAGACAACTGGTCTGATGGAATAACCACTTTTATGGAATTTGACGAAAGAATAAGGGTTTTGGTGACTATGGATTAGCAACTAAAAGTTTGTATTTTTTATTATTCGGCATCAAAGATTCGGCATTTACTAGGGCATGTTTAATATTGGATTGAAATTTATAAGTAGGATCGTTCTTGCTTTTTCGATTATTCACAGATTCAATGAAATTTTTTTGTTTTGAGTAAATGATCTGTCTCATTCAATGCTATAAAAGTATGAAGTTTATCTGTCTATGTGAATACTATGTTGTCTGATTTTCACCTTGATTTAATTGATTTTAAGGTTATATTATCAAATTCCTTAGATTTGAAGCAGGTGAGCTCTCGTTTCAGTAACTATGTTAGTAAATATTTCAATTTATAGATTGCGATGAATAATGGCTATTTCATCTTCAGTTCCAAGCCGGTCAAAATAATATTGGGAAATATTTGACTCTAAATTTCGTTTGAAACCCTTCTGAAGAAATGTGATTTGTTCTCTACAAACATTAGTATCTGAAAGATTACTTAACCTATCTGAAAACTAAAGTGGTTAAAAAAGGAATCAAAAACAGCCAACGCAAGAACCACAATATCTTTGTATAGGTAATACATTGAGAGTTGCTGCATAGGTTACATTCAATAGAATTTGAAATTTTCAAATCACCAGTTTTTATAGGTTCAGTAATCTTTCGACTATTAATTTTTCTAGAGAACAAGTCGCACTTCTTCAAAAGGGTTTCAAATTCAACTTTTCAGGCACATCATTCATTCAAATGTACTACTTATTTTAATATGCCACAGTGTGATGAAAATCATAAGTTTGTGAACATAGTGATAATTTGAACATCATTATTTTAGTCAATAAAGAAGAAGAAATAACAATCTTATTCTCCAAAAAAATGCGAAATGGCTTCAATATTAAGAACATATAAAATGAGACATAAGAAGAATAGAACAAAGAGCACTTTATATTTCTTATTCGAAAAAAATGAAAAATCTGAAATTCCTATAACCCCACAGAAGTCAAGAAGGATCATATCAGGTAGAACAACTGGCCCCCTATCGTCGGCCAAACAATTCTCTGGATATATCAAATCGAGATATTCCCTCACATTTCTAGCGTAATGAATGATATTAAATGTTGATTAAATTGAACTACTAGACTAGAAACATCGAAATTACTTTGATTATAATAATGCTGAAGAATATTTCTTCATGAGATGATTGCCTGTGAGCTTCTTGAATTCCTGCTATAGATCTATATCTCCAATTTTGTATATTTACTTTACTCTTGAGGTGAACAGTTGATTCATTTGAGAATAAAATATTTGAGAGGAAATCCGATCAAGAAGCTTATTTCGTTGTGATATAATTTTTATTCGTGCTTATTTTTTTGCGCGGACGAATGACTTATTCTCGTATCAAGTGTTTGTTGACGAATAGCACTATGAGAATTCTTTTCAATAACCAATAAAAGGTCGAGCAGGATATGATCATCCCTTCGATCTTCTACATTCAAATAAGTTCTTAACATGACTATTCTCCATATTTTTCCAAAATTTTGCAAACGATGGTTCACGAAATTGGTGTCTGTATGCGATATATTTTCTGTTGGCAAGAAATGAATGAACATCACATCGTTTTAATTCCGAAAATATTTTTGATGCAATCTTTATATCTTGATAACAAAACGATATGAGAAAAAGTAATTTCTTTACTGACATCCAAGGAAAGTTTTACTCTTGAGCTGTAGCCAATTTGAAACTGTACAACAGATCCGCACAACGTATTTCATATATTTCCATTCAACAAAGTGTTGATGATATCATATTTCTGACAGGAGTAAACGAGAAGCACTTAAATTTTATCAGAAGATGATAGGTAACATGAAAAACCAAGTCGACTTTCTTCAGCGTTTTAATTGAAATTCAATAATTTCTTAATTATTCCTAGTATAATTCAGTATTGAGTTTGTTTTCTTGAACTAAATTTGTTTTCAATTGTAAATGAAGAAAAATCGATTTACAATTAATTATAGACTATTTTTGTTACGAGCGATGTAACACTGCGTGTTCGTCAGACAGGTACAAAGTAAGCAAAGTAACTTGATTTTTATATGATTTGAACAATCCATCTGAGCCTTCGACCACACATTCCGGTAGCAATGGATGATTTTGCGGTTGGACCACCGGAGAAGAGGTCTACACGAAACGCAACCAATAGTAATTTATGGGAGCGACCACACATCATCCGTTGCGTTGAAATCAAAGCTCCATTAGAAAAATGTATGGTTTTGGCGTCATCGCAAGATCATCTGTTCCCACCGAGATGTATGGTCGTACACTGAGTGAGTAAATACTACCCTAAATAAATTCAAAGAACCATAAATACGTCAAATAATTGAGTAATTAAGTGAGCCATTTTATTATCAAAATCTACCTGCTCATTCAATAATGTGTTACAATATTCAAACCTATTGACAATTGTATAACTTTTTCCTAATTTTATCTAGTAACTCCATATCCATTCACAAAATTTACCCGGAATGATTGAAATATCTTAATTATGTTCCACGCTGTAATTATGATGGTTCTTACACTGAAATGAGGAAAAGTTATACCATTTTTTATATTCTATGATAACAGGTCCTGGATGAAAAGATTCAGTCCCATTTGTTATATTTTCTCAAATAGTAAAAATCATTTTTATTTAAAAGGAATTCTCAAAATTTTTAAATACCTCTTGAACGAAAATAGCTATCCTGAATTTCTTTGCGACAATGAAGTCCTCACGCTAAAAGAACACGGAGAAGGGGGGATCATTTTCCTCTATTCATAACATTTCACCTAGCTTCAGTAATATACGTCAAAATCTGTCCACCCTGTACATTCCAGACTTCTATCCTTTATCAATTTTATTCTTTTCATTTTTGAGGCGTAGAGAAACATTAATATTGCATCGAAAACAGATGAACTTTCTCTATTTATGTTAAACTATTATATATATATATATATATATATATATATATATATATATATATATATATATATATATATATATATATATATATATGTGTAATTCGAATGTTTCCTTATTTATAATTCGAAATTTGCTTCCAGTGTGGCACTTGTGTTCACATTGTCATAATTTTTATCATATCATTATGTAGAAATGACCGCAGTTGCATGCAGAATCTCTGTTCCTACAGTTCCAATTTCACCATAAGGTCACACGAGGCCCTAACCCAAATTCTATTCACTGATACGGTACATAAATGATAATTTAGAAACTTGAATTGATACACAAGGGGAGGAAACGATTTTATAGTTACTTGGAATAGCCTATAGTGGCAGGGCGTAAATACCAATTTTGTATTTTTATTGAACCATCATACGTTATTCATTGCATATCATTACTTTCAAGAATATTCAATTCCTAAGATTCCTAATTCTTAAGACATTCACATTTTTAGTGTGAAGCATATAATCTGCTTATCTGGGAAAAAGAAAATTATAAGAATGCGAAAAATAAAGTGAATCACTGAAATTTCAATGGAATGATTGAAGTATTTGTGGAACCGTGTTACTGTCGTACGATCTTTATTTCTGGGGGAAAGAATTAATTTTTAGTGCTAATATTTTCGATAATATCTATGGAATTCTCGCTTAACACTTAGTGAAACATAATGAATAAATGATTGGTTTATCACTTGGCCAAGGTTTCACAAATATTTATTAAAATACTCGACACATGTTTCGGGTTGTTAGCCCCTTATCAAGGGTAATACAAAACTAAATTCAAAATGAGTGATTTCCCTATGTATAACGGCATTCACAACAGGAGGTAAATTGAAGTCTAGTTGGTCGTTGCAAATTGGCTGATTTTTCATATAAGCAGACGTAATTTCAATAATCTGATGTCCATCCTTTTTCCTTTATTACCTGGATGCATGAGTTCGATATATTCAAAATCTATGAAATGATTTTTGTTGATACAGTGGTCCGAAAAACCCGTAGAATTTTCATTTTGGAGAATAGATCTTTTATGTTCTTCAACTCTCTTCTCGATACACCTTCCGGTTTGGCCTATATAGGAAGTCTCACATTCGCTGCAGTGTATTTTGTATACTCCACTTTGATCACATAATTTTGTTTTATCTTTATTATTAACTAAAATTTACCCAAATTCTTTTTATTAGTGCTGATGGTGTTAATATTATCTCTGTGTAATCTGTTATATATTTTGCTGCTAATATTAGGAATATAGTTTATTGGAAATTTTCGATTAGATTTTTTGTCTTATTAATTAATTCGGTTCATAACCGTTGTTCTTAGCGATTAATCTTAAAACTTGAACTTCATTCTCAGAATCGACAGGTCACAAAGGAAAAGAAAGCATTTTGTGCACAAATGAATGAAAAGCAATCAATTTCATACTGTAGGATTGGGAACTACTGTTATGAATCAGGGTATCTGAATAGGTTTTCTGTATATTTTAAAGGCGAGTCATGAACCCTACTAAGTCCAAGAAATTCGAAGACTTCTCATTTTCCGTTTTAGGTTGAATCGATCGATGAAAGGAATTCTAAAACTGTAAGAAACTATTGAGTTGTCTGTTTGCGCTAATCCAAATACAGAAGATGTCATCACATATATTTTCCATAAAAATACATTCTTAATTAAGATGTTGGAGGAACTAAAAATTCTATTTCCTAAATTTGTCACAAATATTTCACTTAATAAGGGAGACATTGGAGAGCCCATGGGTAAACCATCTAATTATTGATATATTTTATTATTGAACCTGAAATAACTTTGTTGGGGACATAGGTTCACATACCTCTCCTTATAAAAATTCTTCTGTTTACAGGATTAGTCTGCTACCGAACTCGCTTCCATCGAATATATTTCTGATAACTTACAAGTTGAACCTCTTCAAGAGGGGGTTAACGCACACATGAAAACATCTTAGACTACCACATCTGTGGCATGATATGCGTTACCCCCTCCCAAGAAATAAGAATAAAAAATATATATATATATATATATATATATATATATATATATATATATATATACATATACAGTCAAAGAATGTTGATGTAGAAATTTGAATTATATTCACAGGGTCTTACATAATAGTATGTCACAACTTGAGATGTTGAATCTACGTGCAATTTTAATTAAAATAGTTTCTATTAACAAAGGTCCGCAAAAGCTTTAGTACAGAGCTACAGTGTGTTGAAATTTCCGGAAAAAATTGGTAATTTTCTTCAAAACTCTTGCAGTTTTGGGGATATTCAGCCTAATATTGGAATGCTAGCTATTTTTACAGCCTCCATCATTACACGTCCTAAATTTTAACGGAAATTCACAAGGTGTTCTCTTCATGTCTTCTTTTGCCCTTTCAAACTGTTTTGCGGTGTGCTACTGATTAGCGTACAATAAATTTTCGTCATCTTCGTTCAATTTAGAAAACTTTTTCGACACTTGTAATTTTTTTCGTATCTCCAACCTTTTTAGTGAAAAATTATTGAATTTGAATAATTTGAATTGTATGTTATTCGCTGAATGAAAAATAATAGAAATACTGGATAGGTATGCCCAAAATTTGCTTTTATTTTGATAGCTCGTCTTCTGAGACTCAACTTAAACTTATCCAATGTCAAACTGTAAAAAAGAAGAATTAAAAACTTAATAAACTGCTGGAAGTGTCCTCCATCTGCGAGAATACAGGCCTCTGTCCTTCTTCGCATATTATCACCCTGTCTTTCAAATATTCCTGGTGTATTTCTTATCGTGTCACAAGAGGTTATTTTTCGATTTCTCAATTCTTCGACAGTGTCCACTGAAGTGGTATAAGCTAAGATTTTGAGATATCCCCATAAGAAATAGTCTAAAATATTTAAGTCCGAGGACCTGAGTGGCCATGGTTCTGGCCCACCCTGACCTATCCATTGGTTGTTAAATGTATTATTCCAGAATTCCCTAGCTTCTCCACTGAAATGTGCTGGTGCCTCGTCCTGCATGAAGTACATTATGTTTCTCACCAAAAGTGGCACATCCTCGAGCAGTAGAGGTAACTCCTCCTTAAGAAATTGCTGATAAGTGGGACCGCTTAGTCTGTTAGGCAGATAAAATGGTGACAATTGTTCTTGATGATGAAATTCTTGAATCAAATGGGGGTTTTCCTCAGCCCAATGATGATTATTGTGAAAATTTGTGATAGCAGTTTTAGAAAAATTAGCTTCGTCTGTGAACATTTTTCACTATCAAAATGAACATTTTCTCTAATTTTATCTAAGAGTCATCGGCAGAAATTCAGTCTTGAAGGAAAATTTCGAGGAAGTAGAGTTTGGACGCGATGAATATGAAACGTGTACAATGAGAAGTCGAGGGGAATCCTCCAAACTAGAACATGTGAAATATTCAACTGGTTTCCATTTTTTCTTGTACTCACATGAGGATTCAAATCAATATAACTTAAAACTGCTTCCTCAATATCTGGAGTTCTCAAAGATTGTGTTGCGCCTTTTAAATGATTATTTGCAGTATAAGTACCAGTTTCCCTCAACCTTCTGTGGATATTTGAGAATGTTCGCTTGTCCGGTGTTACTCGATTTGGAAAGCGCGTCTAATATAATCGCCTAGCTGCTGTTGTGTTTCTGTCAGCCCGACCGTACATGTAATGGATATCTGCCAATTCGGCGTTAGTAAAATTAGCCATTTTTTCTTACAGGAATAACTTCAAAAGTCTTCAAACTAATCGTTTATTTAATGAATAATTTGAGCAGACACTGGTTCAACTTTAGAAACTGTCAAAATGAATACATAAATGAAAAAAATCAAAGCCAACTAGTCATTTTTTCAATTAGAAGCGCTTCCAGTTCAGCGAATGCATACAATCGTTTAATAATTTTTTGCGCCAGAACAGTTAGAGATACGAACAAATTACATGGGTCAAAAAAGTTTCTAAATTGAACGAAGATGATTTGCAGATTTATAATTATATGAACTTCTTTTCTTAGAATTGCACGTAGATTTACCCCCTCAAGCTGTGACTATTACGTAACACCCTGTATAATATTTTAGAACCCTCTAATGTGCGAGGGCGTAAATACAATAATTGTACCTATATACAATATTCATTGTATATCATTGGTTTCAAGAAGAAACATTACAGGGGATTATTCAATTCCAAAAATTCCTAATCCTAATAACCTGGCATAGCTCACAATCTCATTGATGTACATTCGACATGCATTATTTTCTTCTCAAGAAAATGATTATGTAGGTTAAGATACCTGAAAAGCTCGGCAGGGAATTCACATGCGATAGGTGCAATAAGGTATGGTATCTTCCGGGTCCGACATATTCGTTCTGAGTTTAGACGAAAAATACTGAATCATTTAATTTTTCCGTTTTTTTTAGTTGGAAACTCCTGAAATTGCTAAAATGAAGTGTAAATCTGCCACAGGAGCAAACTTCTAACTATTTTCTCAACAGTGAACTTTTATCTGCAAGAATACACTTCGAGGATGTTATAAACAATTTCGCAAGAAAAAAATCACGGAAGGAATCATTATTATAATCAATAATAAATTCTGTTTCAAGATCGTATTCACTGATGTTTTTCACATTTCTGAAAACACATGCACATAAATCACTAGCGATAAATTTTTATTAATTTGAGCAATAAAGTGATTGAATAAAAGTATATCATTATTTTATATTCATTTACTTTTTTCTTACTTTCGAAGACTACAACTTGTTGTTAGCTCGAGGGTCCCAGCACGAAAAACGGAGTTGTGTATTTAGAAATTACCTTTCCCCACTGAATGTAATAACTCTGAAATCATTTTGAATAATTGAATTTGAACATTCCCACTCTTAAGTCTGAATAATTATTTCAAAACATTTCACTCTTATGTCATATCATTCCATAGCTAGATACGAATGAATATTCCGTAATTGAATTAAATATTTTCGATTGACATAAATTTCAAAACATCCTCAGTAAATAACAACATCATAATAATTATCTTTGAAAAAATATTGTTTAAATAAGATTATGAGTGAAAAATCGAGTGCATTAGATATGGAACTCGAAAATATTCCAACTGAAATTATAAATTATGCAAATAACATAATCGACAACCTGCTGCCGAAAAATTTAAAATATGGATACGAAGAATCTTATTCTCTGTTCAGGGTTATCCAAGAAGTATATGAAACGAACTCCTTTTTTGAAAATAATTTACTGGAATTTTGTTTATGATTTCTTAGAAAACTTAAAATACTTCTATGGAAAATTTATTCACTCCAAAAGCAACAATGAATGACAGACACGATATCGATATTTCAAAATATAGAAAATTGAAATCTTTTTAAAACGACCTTTTGAAAATTATATAGCTAAGGAATCAAAGATTTTCACACCAGAAAATATTAAACAATATTAAGAAAGCAATCTGGATAAAATATATTCAGTTAAAAAGTTAAAAAATAATTATAAGTAAAGTATACCGGGTGTAACTGAAACTAGGGCCACCCCTGTAAATTTTTTTCTATTTGTAATATTTTGATTGAATTTGGAAAACCGATAGAAGACAACATTCTGAATTTGATAACTTTAATATGTTTGACATTTTGTTCCGATTATGTCGTGAACAATACCAACTTTTTGTTGTTTCTTATTTTAATTGTTCGACCATTTGTCATATTTTTTGAAAGAAAGACTATTCACAGTCTTTTTCTGTCCAATTTTTATCTTTCGTTCTAGAAGGCCATGAACAGTGACGCTTGGCTTAGCTCAACATCTCCTGTCACGAAAATACCAGATTGTATCTTAATATTTAATGGCCCATTTTTAACGGGGTGTCAAAGATTCAAATTACAGTTTTTCCTCTAAAAATAGGTTTTCTTCTGAGAAAACCATATCGGGCCACCCGGTATTACAGAAGCAGTATTTTTTTATCATTTCTTATAATACTCGCGTCACTCTATTCTTAACGGCTATGGAGTTCTATTGGAAATTTCCTAGGCAATTTTGCAAAGTTTCCCCATTCACTAATAACAATAACTACGATGGCGATATAAAATTTTTGTTCATGATATTTTGTGATCATAAAAATATCAGTTTGACATGTCAAAATTCCATTGTTATTAATTATCGACATAACGAATTAGTGAATTCAGTTTTGAGTATCAATCGATACACCCAAAGTGACAAAGTCGATTTGCTCCTTATTTATGGAGAATGTATGCAAAATAGCGTGCAAGCTGAACAATTATACAGGGAGCGCTATCCGTAAAGACTTCATCCGAATAGATCCTTTTTCTCTAAAAGTGAACGAAAATTTCGTTAGGTGCAACCTGCAGAAGAGGATGATTTCGTTATCGACATATATTGATTCATACTCAAAACTGAATTCACCAATTCACCAATTCATGACATGGCACACTGATATTTTTATGATCACAGAATATTATAAGTATGATTCATGAACATTTTGCATCGCCAACGTAGTTATTGTTATTAGCAAATGGGGAACTCTGCAAAAATTGCCTATGTATTTTCCACTAGAAGCACGAAAATGTTAATAATAATTGAGTGACATAAGTGGTATGAAAAAAAGATAAAAAAATACTGCTTTGGGTGAACCGATATTGGTTGTCCCAGAAGAAAAAAATTTCGACACCCCGTAAAAAATGAGCTATTAAATTTTTAGATACAATCTTCTATCTTCGTGATAGCAGATGATGAGCGAAACCAAGTGTCTGTTCAAGGCCTTCTAGAACGAAAGATCAAAATTGCAGAAAAAAATTATATTTTGAATTTCTCTCGAAAATATGTCAAAAGGTCGTCGGATGAGATGAACAATTGAAATAAGCAAAAAAATACAGAGTGTCACATTTGAGTCGAAAGTTGGTATCGTTTCCAGCATAATCTGAAACGAAATGTCAAACATATTAATGTTATTATTAGTGTTATCAAATTCAAAGTGTTGTCTTCTATCCGATTCCCAAATTCCATCAAAATATTAACAAAAAAAGTTACAGGGGTTAGATTAGGCAGTTTGAATTTCACCCGGTATTTATTTTTTAAATATAAAAAATATTGGGCGGTCGTGGAGAACGTACCGTCTAATACTCGGTTAGAATGAAATATTTTTTTAAATATTTGGCTCCAATCATATCGTATATTTTCATTCTAACCAAGTTACAGAATATACTATTATAGTACCCCCGTTTTAATTATCATGTCCAATGATCCCGTTAATCATCTAGATGGCAGGTAGGTATGATTTTTGTGTTCATGAATATAGAAGTATCAACCAGGCAAATCATTAATAAGCAACACACACAATTTTCATTAGTCCAGTAATGGATATTAACTTTAGTTTCACTATGTATACAAGACTTATCGCAAAAAGAATAGGATGTACAGGTACCATTACCTAAGATAATTCTCTCTAAAGGATTAATTTAGCAAGATTATCAACTCTTCTAGAATTAAAGAGAATCTTATATGTGTATTTCAGCTCACACCTATCTCGTTTTTCAGCTATCTGAAACAAAAATTCGACTTGGTTGGTATGGCAGAAGCAAAACATTCTGGCGAGCAAAAAATGGAGGTAATTTCCACCGGTTGTCTTTTTTTCCACCAGCTCTACATTCGAGCCTTCAACCACAGAAGATGGTTGTGTACAGGTATTATGAGTTTTTTCTTCTGACACATTCGGCATGGACAGTTGATCAGCCATGTTTTTGAAATTTGAATTTGGGAGGCTTTTACTTGGTAAAATTCCATTATCAATAATAAAAAACAAGTACTGTGTTTTAAGGAATTTTACTTAATGATTGCGGTTCGTAACGCGTTTCACTACACCGTAGCTTCTTCAGACGAGTTAATGTACAGAAAATATAAATATAAATTTTCTTGAGAAATTGAAAGCTTATTGGGTTGCTTCTTCTTAAGTGGTTATTTATGACAAGTATATCCAATAAAATTAAGGAATAGATTGCTCCCCGAAGAGATTCAATAGAGGTGAAGGGCTTAAATCGACTTGTTCATTGATGAGTCTACCTGAGTGTTTGCATTTATTGATTTCTAAAGTTTCCCAAAGATCTATCTTCCAATATTTATTATCTGTACGCAAAATTTCAAACTGTGGGTCGAAAAAGTGATTATTTTCCAAGAGAGGATTCGCGTAATTTGAATCTGATTTTTCATTTGAAAAACTGCGTTTATGTTCCGTTATTCTAATATTAAAATTTTTATGAGTTCTACCAATGTAGAAATTATCACAGTCATTGCAATTCAATCTATAAACACCTGATTTATTGTTTTTACCTGGTTTGGTTTTATTATTTTTCATATTTGCTTAAATTATTATTAGTTTGGAAAGCTATGTTGAAATTATTGCTACTGAAGAATGATTTCAGTTTCTCACTTGTAATGCCAACGTAGGTTAAGGTGTTGAATTATTGTTTCAATTTATCGACAGGGTAAACTTCATTCAATGCGATTCTACTTTGTTTTTTATTAAAATATTATTTATTAGTTTGGGATTGTAACCATTATTTTCGGCAATTTGTTTAATCAAATTTAATTCTTTGTTGAAATTTTCTGGTGATAACGGGATGTTAATCAATCTTTGAATAAAACTATTGAATGCTGACACTTTATGTTGATATGGATGACACGACGAGTTATGTATTATAATATCTGTAACCAAATTGGTTGATGCGACAATATTGTTTCTTTCAAATAAAAAAAATATCTGTATGTGACGGCTTATGGTAAATTGCGAAAACATGTTTTCCATTTTCATTCGAAATTGTTACGTCTAAGAAATTTATCGAATTATTGCTTTCTATTTCGGTTGTAAATCCAATTTTTGGATGTAATGAATTTATATGATTTTCGAAAATTTTTAACTGTCTATCTGTTTCTGTGAAGCAAATAATGATATCGTCTACATAGCGATACCAGTATAAACAATATTTACTGAATGGATGATTATGAATTAATTTCTCTAGGTTATTTATAAATATTTCTGCTAACAAAGGACTTAACGTATTGCCCATAATCAAGCCGTCTTCAATAGTATAATATTTGTTATTGAAATGGAAATAATTTTGATCTAAGAAAATTTGTAATAATGAAAGAATATCTGATTTAATGATAGTATTGACATGATTCTTTTCTGATAATTTTTCAACTAAGTAATACGTATCTTTTCGAGGTATGTTGGGAAATAGATTCTTAACATCGAAAGAAATGAGTTTGGAATTAGGTGGTATAATTGTATCTTTGATATTGGCAATTAGTTCGTTTGAAGTTTTGACCGAAAAGTCGTTGAGGAATTTTGAAAGTTTGAAAGAAGGTGCCGTTACATAAGAAACAACAGGTCTAATAGGGTAATTAAGTTTATGAAGTTTTATCAACGAATATAATTCGGGGGATTGTGGTTTGGAGTTAATGAATTTATATTTTATTCGTGGTCTGTAATTAATGGTTTTGCTGTCGAAGTTATGTTTTTAACCACTTTCTGAAACTTTGCGGTAGGATCCTTAGTTGATGTTATATAGTTTCCGACTGTTAAGAATTCTTCAGTTTTAGAAATATAATCGGTTTCACTAATCGCGATGACGTTTTCGTTTTCGCAATTTACCATAAGCCGTCACATACAGATATTATAATACATAACTCGTGGTGTCATCCGTATCAACATAAAATGTCAGCATTCAATAGTTTTATTCATAGATTGATTAACATCCCGTTATCACCAGAAAATTTCAACAAAGAATTAAATTTGATTAAACAAATTGCCGAAAATAATGGTTACAATCCCAAACTAATAAATAATATTTTAATAAAAACAAAGTAGAATCGCATTGAATGAAGTTTACCCTGTCGATAAATTGAAACAATAATTCAACACCTTAACCTACGTTGGCATTACAAGTGAGAAACTGAAATCATTCTTCAGTAGCAATAATTGCAACATAGCTTTCCAAACTAATAATAATTTAGGCAAATATATAAAAATAATAAACCAAACCAGGTAAAAACAATAAATCAGGTGTTTATAGATTGAATTGCAATGATTGTGATAATTTCTACATTGGTTGAACTCATAGAAATTTTAATATTAGAATATCGGAACATAAACGCAGTTTTCAAATAAAAATCAGATTCAAATTACGCGAATCATCTCTTAGAAAATTATCACTCTTTCGACCCACAGTTTGAAATTTCGCATACAGATAATAAATATTGGAAGATAGATCTCTGGGAACTTTTAGAAATCAATAAATACAAACACTCAGGTAGACTCATCAATGAACAAGTCGATTTAAGCCCTTCACCTCTATTGAATCTCTTCGGGGAGCAATCTATTCCTTAATTTTATTGGATATACTTGTCATAAATAACCACTTAAGAAGAAGCAACCCAATAAGCTTTCAATTACTCAAGATCATTTAAATTTATATTTTCTGTACATTCATTCGTCTGAAGAAGATACGGTGTAGTGAAACGCGTTACGAATCGCAATTATTCAGTTAAATTCCTTGAAACACAGTACTTGTTTTTTATTAATGTTTCTGAAAGTTTCGCTCTTTGCTATTTGGCGATTGTGTTTGAGTCTCAAAGCCTTATCTTCAGTAAATAAAAACGGCGGAGTTTGTTTAAGCCACGCACAGTCTAATTAATTAGTCTAATTAATTGGTAAAAGTGCCTTTAGAAGCAATCGCTGTAGCAAGAATAGCATTAGTACAAGATAACCTAGGACTACGTGATACAGCTCGAATTGTTGGAAAGAGTCTTTGTACAGTTCGAAAGTGAACCAAAGGTATTAGAAACCCTATTGATAACCATAAGGCATTACATTACATTACATTTGTGGGAGTCGATTGGCTTTGGAAGCCTTTCCGAACTGCGACCAAATTAGTCTTTTGTTCTTAACCCTTCTTATTCATTTTTCTGTAGGTCTAAATCCCTTACAAAATTGAGAATCTCCCTGGAAGCTTTCGCTTTTACTTCGTGCAGCTCTAGTTTGTCGCTACCGAAGTGTATATGTCTTTGACGGACAGTTGAGATGCAACTGCAAAGAATATAATCGGCAGTTTCATCGCCCTCTTCACACATTCTACATGTTGCCGTTTCCGATTTTCCCATTTTATTGAGATGGTATCTCAGTGGGCAGTGTCCAGTAAGGAGGCCTGTTAATATCCTCAACTCGTCCCTAGAGAGATCGAGAAACTGATTTTTCTTCTTTGGCGAATAGTCAATGAACTTTTTCGCTTGCCTTTGGCCTGGAGTTTTCCTCCAGTATTCTTTTTGCTAGACTCTTCCCATCGTTCCAGTTCCTGTCGTCTGTGCGTCTAACTTAGACCGCAGAACGGTTCAGGTCCGATGGGTGGGATTCCAGCAGCTGATTTGGCCAGTTCATCAGCGGCTTCATTTCCTTGTTTGCCTTCGTGGCCAGGCACCCACCACAGGAAAAGTTTGTTCCCCTCAGCAAGTTGCTTCAAGGATTGTATTCCCAGACAGAGATGCTCCGATAACTGTAAGAGTTTAGAACTTTCATCACTGCCTAACTGTCCGTTAAAATGTAAATCTTTGCCGCTTTAAGTTTCCTTCGTAGTCTCTCCTGGCAGCAAAGGCTTACAGCAAGTGTTTCTGCTTGCATGATTGTGGGAGTAGAGTCCAGAGGCACTGATGAAGAGTACTTGGGTCCATATATGCCTGCTCCTGTTCCATCAATCGTTTTTGATCCGTTCGTGTTCCAAATGGAGGATTTTTGGTCTAATTGATTCATTTTTCCCTTTACGATGGTGCGGTCTTCTATGACCACTTCAAAGGGTGTATGAAAATCAAACTTAAGCGGCATTATATTCGATGGTTGTGTTAATATTTCTGACGCTATGTAACCCAGAATCCCCACGTGTCCCTTCAGATCACCAGGTAATAGTTTTTTTGTGTCTTGGAGCCGTAAAGCCGCCATCAACGCCTCCTTTTTCAATTTTATATGAAGAGGAGGGAGATTTAGGATTACCTCCAGGGCAATAGTCGGGGTGCTTCTCATGGCAGCTGTTATGCCCAAGCACGCTAGCCGCTGCAGTTTTTGCAGCCTGTTTTGCGTAGTTATTTCTGATGTTTTCGTCCACCATACTAACGATGCATATGTGACCATGGGTCTTATAACCGCTGTGTATAACCAGTGAACCAGAAAGCAAGGTTGCGGTCGAAGAAAAATCATCACATAAAGAGATTACCGTTTTCTGATGTGAGCGAATATACGGAATAGAACATTATCTGCAGTTTCACTACGAAATCAATTACAAGAAATGATGAATGTGAATGTAAGAAAACGGACTGCCAGAAGGAGGCATTTTTCTGGAATCACTTTGCGTAGATGAATAAAGACTGGAGCAAGGTTATGTTTTCTGATGAACCCTGTTTTTGCTTCAATTAATCGGATAGGCATCGAAGGGTATGGCGGAGAACTAGAATACGATGCGCTTCACCTTTTATTGACAAGAGAATTTCTTTTGGTGGTGGGTCGAAAATGGTTTGGTCGTGTATTACACAGCTGGCTTTCATCGATGGCATCTTGACAGATCAAAGGTGGATTGTGAAGATTCTCGAAGACCATGCATTATCATTTATGGACGGTTGTTCCATTATTATGCAAAATAATGCCAAGCTACGTACAGACGGATACGTTATGCAAAATCTGGATGAAAAGAAATAAGACGTTTCGAGTGGCTTGGTCTTAGTCCGAATATTAATGCCATTGAGCATATCTGGAATGAGTATTCGAACCGACATTCATTTTCTTCTCAATTTAATCAACAGCATGCTGAGCAGACTCCAAGCATTCTTTAGTCCATGAGGAAGAAATACTCGCTAATGGAGACTAGTAACTTCCACACTTCCAATGTTGTTTTAACCGTTTTCGCTATATCATATCTGACCTACTTTTTTGTGAATAAATCGTTCAATAATCAAAAGGAATATTATTTTCACGATGACCTAATACGAAAATTCATTGAACAAAGTATTGAATGATTTCTATCAAAAAAGCTGAGGTTTTAATCAAATATTACAAAAAACTCTGAATTCCCATAATGTTTTCCTCGCCAGTGTAATATTTCATTCAGGTAGCTTACCATTCGATCCTTGTTTTCCAAATAAATCAAAAGTCATTGAATTGGAACTAATTATTCGAAATTTTTCCAATGTATGAATTTGTTTGCATGTTTGATTAAAGCATATCATATGGTGAAATTCAAATCGTAGTAATCAAATCGTAGTAATCGCATGACATTCTCCTATGACCATGTTAGATACGGAACTCAATATCTTGACATGAGTCGAATTTGTGATTTCTGAAACACGACATATCACAAAACACACTACTTCAAGATATTATCGCACTGGCTCTCAGATATTTAATTTCAGTACTTTCATCACATTTTTGAGTTATTCAGAAAAACTGCTTTCCTTTTCTTCTACCTTTCATTGTATTTAGCCAGGATCATTTTTATCACCTATATATTGTTTTACAGAATTTGTTTTGTTGCAAAAACAAAAATTTGTCCACAATTTGTTGATCGTGGCACGTAATTTAAGACACCCCAACCGGAATTAATGTGTCCAAGCCATGGCGTGGTTTTCATAAAGTTTAAATTATCGTGAAATAGAGCGAAGATTTGTTGCAGTTCATAAGACGATTTTCCGCGTGATCCAGCTAATTCAAGAAACGTATGATCAATATAGACGACTTGAGTAAGGCATAAGATGCTGTACTTTAGCTAACGGAGATCACTATGTTTAACTGCGTGCTTTGATAAAAGACAAAAATGCATATTTCGATTTCATATGTCAAAAAATTGAACAACACTCCTTTAAAGGCAAGACCCGAGGCCTATCCAAAGCAGTCAGATCTCTAACTAAAGAAAATAAGTCGCAAATACTAACTATCAAGGCCATGACTGGAGTGAAGCTTACCTCCAAATCAGATGTTATAGAAAGATGGAAAACTTACTGTCTGGAATTGATGGCCGATGACAGTCAGATATCTATTCGCACAACATAGAAACAACAGCAGTGTTGGTACCGCCAATTCTAAAACAGGAAGTGGAAAAGGCTGTTCAAAGGTTTAGTGAACAAAAAGCAGTAGGTGATGATGGCATGGTTACTGAAATGCTGAAGGCGACTGAGATGCTCGAATAAAAATATTACACCACATCTGCACAAAAATCTGGGAAACGGGGATTTGGCCAACTGAATGGACAGAATCATTATATATTCCGCTACATCAAAAGGGACCGAGAGACAATTGTGAAAACTATAGAACCATCCCTCTGATTCCGCATGCCAGTAAAGTTATGCTGGTGATATTGCAAGAGAGGCTGCAACCCTACCTACATCCCCAATTTCTACCTGAACAGACAGGTTTCATGCCAGGACGCGGCACAAGAGAGCAACTCATAAATATCAGACAACATATAGAGAAATGCTACGAATACAATGTTTCTTTGCTGATTATTTTCTTGGACTACATCAAGGCCTTCGACAAAGTTCTCTGGAATAATTTGTGGCAGGTTCCAGATGAGATGGGTACGCCAAAACATCGAACGCGTGTTATTGAGAATCTTTATGCAACCGAAAAGGCTTTTGTGAGGGTGGATGACATGGTTTCGAATTCGTTTACAGTAGCAAAGGGTGTAAGACAAGGGTGCGTTCTGTCACCCATTTTATTCAACATATATGGGGAATGGATAATAAGGAAGGCGACAGAAGTTTGGAATGTCGGTTTCTCTATAGCGGAAAATAAAATCTGAAACTTACGTTATGCCGATGACACAACTCTTTTGGCCAATCTGTTGAAACGGATCGAAAAAGTCAGTGTGCAGGCTAAATTACTTTTCAACCGCTCCAAGTGCTCCCTGATGGTAGTCGATAGAGCAAACTCACTTCCGCCATTCAGAAACCTCAACAATGATATTGAATTAACAACCGAAACAATATACCTCGGAGCTAGAAAAACCAACAATGGAGACTGCGAAGGAGAAATAAAACGTCGATTAGCAAAAGCTTAGTCATCTTTAGCCAAATTAGAAAAAGTGTGGAAGGACCATCACATAACGAAGAAGACCAATGTCAGGTTGGTGAAATCATTAATATTTCCATGGCAATGTACGGTTGCGAAACCTGGACAATCAACGCTGCATGTAAGAGACGAATCGAAGGATTTGAGATGACATGCTACCGCAGGATGCTTCGAATAGCCTGATCTTCTTATAGAACAAATGTCTCCATCCTGAAAGAACTGAAAAAAGATATCCGAGACCGCCTCTTACCAACTATACAGAGGACTCTTCTCGGATTCGATGGGCATATAATACTGCACAATGGATAAGAAAAATTGACGATATAGGGCAATGTAGAGAGGAAGAGGCGAAGAGGCCGATCACCAAATAGATTCATCGACTAAGTTTCGGGATCTGGCGGATGACCCGGTTTCCAGGGTGGGAAGAATTGACAACAAGGCATGATGAGCTCTTCTGGGACAAAATCATCCAGAGTTAAAATAGTCTCCCATTCGGATCTCCGAGGGGACTGCCTCGGGGTTCATCATGTGGGTAAGTCGGGCAATCCATCAGCGAATTCACTAATTCATTCACGTTCTAGAAAAGAAAAGAGACTCTTGATAGAGTTCTGCAACATCAGAGGACTGGGACATTATAACGTGAATGTCGAAGCAGTTCACCAGCATCTGCAAAACGCAAATCCCCATGTGCTGGCCCTAACTGAAACCCAAATAAGTCAAACCAAGGACACGATGGAGGACGACGCTTTCGACAATGCGTGGCTTAAAATCTGTTTGCAGGATAAAACGCTGTTCTTATGCTGTCTATATCGCTCGCCAAACGATATTCACTGCCCTAGCCTGTGGTGATAAGGTGGATTGGATTCATCCGGCAGCTGAGGTTATTGTACTGGGTGACATCAGCGTTCGCAACACCAACTGGCGCCACTATAATAGAACATATGAAGCGGGAATCCAGGCTGAAAATTTCCCAATCAGCCATAATCTAACGCAGCTGGTCGACGAACCGACAAGAATACCTGATCACCCAACTGACTTCCCGAACACCTTGGATCATTTTTGTATATATACTAATGGAACCATTGTTGTTCTGCAGCTAAACCAAGAACTTAAACCACCCAGACGCATTTGGCACTATAATTGTGCTAACTGAAATGAACTGTGTGAATTTCTTTCGTAATTTCCATTCAGTGGTTTGCCTTTCAGATCCTGACATCATTGTGTCTACTGAATCTTTCACAGAAATCATTCATGCAGGCATGGATCTCAACATCCCTCATTTCATAAAAAGAATGACAGCACGAAAGCCATGGTTCAACAAAGACTGCGAAAGAGACTCAGCAGCCAAGGACAGAGCCTACAGGTCATGGAAGATAAATATCACAGAGGAAACAACAACAACATTCTCCGTACGAACACGGAACGTATGAAACCTAACAACTGCAAGAGCAAAGGCTAATTTAAACGAAGGTGTAAGGAATAAATTTCTTGAACAGGCAAGCAAGGCTAGGCAGTTCTTGACTATGGCGAAGACTGTCAGTGCCAGTTTCTGCGAATCTGCGTTTCCGCCTCTTGTTAGAGAAGACGGAAACACAGCATTATCTCCGAATGAGAAAGCCGATCTCTTTGCTCTCTTGTTCTCAGAGAATTCTGTTCTGGATTCATTTAATGCAATACCACCAAACATTCCACCTACAAATTCTTCCATGGCAGAAATCAAGTTCAGAGTTCGCACTGTGAGACGGGCTCCTGAGTAGCTGAACTGCAAAAGGCAGTTGGTCTAAATGAAATACTGCCAATCGTCCTGAGGAAGTGTGCTCCTGAACTGTCACCCATTCTTAACCGTCTTTTTCAGATTTCTTATAAAAGCCAGACTTTTTGAGCAGCTGGAAAATACCCAGAATTCAACTGACCCCAAAAGATGGAAAAATTCCTTACCTCAAAACAACCGCCCTGTTGCATAACTTTCCATTATGTCCAAAGTGATGGAGAGAGATATAAAGATGAACTCATCAAATATCTTGAGCTGCAGGGAATGATTACCGACCGTCACTATGGTTTTCAATCGATAGGAGATCTGCTGTCCTACGTCACTCATGATTGTACACCAACGATGGAAGACCATGGGAATCTAGAGCAGCAGCCCTAGACATCTTTAAAGCCTTCGATAGGATTCGGCATGCAGCCTCGTTGAATAAACTTACTGCATATGAGCTTCCCGAAAAATTACGGCTTGGAGCTTTTTTCGTGCTTAATCATGGAGATCAATTCACCATTTATCCAGGGTTTCATCTTGTTTTTGTAGCATGTCTTCACTCTTGTATATTGGGCTTTGCAATCATTAATAATGTTTGGGAAGTTATGTCAAACCTCCTCAGGGTCTCCCGAGTCGACCAGGACCTCATCCCAGTTGGTATTAGTTAAGAGTCTTATTATGTTGTCGTAATTGATAACCTCGTATCCAGGGCCCCCGCAACCATATGTGCAAAGTGTGCAATGCACACGGGCGCCATCTTTATGGGCGCCAAAATCCGGGGTCCAAAAAATATTGAAATAAAAGTTGAGAAATCAAATAGGATTAGGTATAAATACATACAAAATTTTATTACTATATCTTCCAGTCACTGCCGATTCCTATGTTGCGATACTGGTTATAATTAATTTTTTCAGCCAAATATCTTTTATTAATTGAAATGTCAAGTACGAGTTTAAAAAGTAACTTGTTTTATCCATAACTCGCATAGTTTTTATGCTATTGATTTTTAAAAAAACATTTTGTAGGGTTTTTGAGGGCTATAAGATAAAATTAGTTTGATATCTTGTTTGCCTTTATTTTTGAAAGGATTCGAGATGAATGGGTTCGAACGAATTACTTTTTACTCAAATAAGCCAACTCTGATCGGCCATATCTTACTTAATAGTAATCTGCCCTATAAAGGTTTAAAAACTATTTGCTACTTAGTTAACTTTTAAGAATATTTCCTACCCTACCCTCATGGTGCTTATTATTGTGGTTACTTTAGAAGTTAATTCCTAATTTCAAGAGGACTAATTATTGATTCGTTTTTCAGTATAAAAGAAAGAGACCTTCAGGTGCGAAGTTTCGCGAGCAAAAGAAACTGAGACTACAAGAAAGGGCAAAATGGTTGGATCTTTAAAGCATTTCTTGCAAAACAGTCGTGATTCCACGGACGCTATCGATGTTGGTGCGACCGAATCTCAAGATTCCAAATCCGTAATATCAATAACCGTGAGTGGACTATCTGAAATTTCAACAGTAACATCAGGTCCTGCAACGAGTAGCAGCGGTTGTAGCAGCAAAACAGCTTTTACTGATGCAGAGCCCGATGAAGCGATAACACCATCCTCTTCTACAGCCTTGAACAATCTACCTCAGGTAATTCAGCTTGTGTAAAAAGTTCGGTAATGTCAGCTTCCGAAATACCTGCTGCAAGTGACACTTTCGATGGAGGCTGTAATGAGGCTAGTATCGATATAATTCTTTCCGACCCCGGTTTGTGGCCCGAAAGAATCACCAATGAGATGGCTAGAATATTGGTTAGACGTGATCCGCCCTTGGTAGACATCAGTTCTAGCTTTCCTAGTAATAACGATAAGAGAAAGTTTTCGTGCAAATACTTTGAAAGAAATCTAGCAAATGGAGATAAAGTTGGAAGGGCTTGACTTATTTACTCTATTTCTATAGATTCTGTATTTTGTTTTTGTTGTTGTTTTGTAAATGTAAAACTTCTAACGCTTTTTATGATACAAATGGAGTATCTAATCGGCAACACTTGTCTTCACTAGTGAAGAGACACGAAACGTCTATTTCACACAACAGTTATATAAACACTTGGGTAAATTTAGAAAAATGTTGGAGACATTTATGACTGTTAATACTCATCATCTGCGGATTTTAGAAACGGAAGAAAAATATTGGCGAGACGTGTTGGAAAGAATCATTACGAATGTCAAGGATTCATCTACACAATGCTTGGCATTTCAAGGTTCTTCTCAATTGCTTTTCGAACATGCTAATGAAAATTTTTAAGAGCTGTTGAGATGATTGCCCTTTGATTCAGTGATGAGACAGCACGTTAACCGAGTGTATAACTCCCAACAAAAATCTGTCAAAATGACTCATTATTTAGGCGTGCAAATACAGAAGAAAACAATTGAATTATTGTCGTCCAAAGTAAGAAATAATATTTTCAATAATATTAGATTGTACGCCAGACACTACTCATACTGAGCAAATCAGTCTTGTTCTGAGGTATGTTGTCCATAACACCACTTCAAAAAGGGTTGAAGTTAAGGAAACTTTTATTATGTTCAATCCCATACTGGACTCTACAGGAGAAGGGAAAAGATTTGTGATGGAAAATTTGAGAAAATTAAATTTAGAATTAAAGCGCATTAGGGGATAAGGTTATGATAATGGGACAAATATGAATGGAAAACATGTTGGGCTTCAAAAACGCATTCTTGATGCGAATCTGAAAGTCCTTCTTGTACCTTGTGCGGCTCATACTTTGAACTTAACAGTAAGTGACGCTTCTTAGGTGTCAGGTGCTACAATAAACTTTTCTAATCTTGTGCATGAGTTATATAATTTTTTTCGTCATCCACAAAAAGTGGTATGTTTTGAGAAAAAATGTCCCCGGGTTGAGTTTAAAGCCTCTAAGTGAGACAAGATGGTCCACCAGAATTGACGCAATAAAGCCCTTAAAGTATATTTATTTAATTAAGGTTTGCGAAAGTCTTCCAGAAGTGGCTGAAGATAATTCCTTCCACATTGATGCAAGACATAAAGCAAGTTACTTAACGTCTGTACAAAATTTCCAATTTATTTGTGGAATTATTATTTGGCATGACGTTTTATTTTATATAAATAATGTCAGCAAACAAATGCAAAGTGCTAAAGTATGCCAAACCTACCTAAAAATTTTAGTTGATTACTTCCCGCAATATAGATCAATCATTTCAAGAAATTCTAGTGCAAGAAAAGAAAGTAGCATCCTCTCTCAAAATTGAAGAAGACTTTCCATCATTACCAACGGTTAGGAGGAAATTTAAACCAAAACAGTTTGACTATGAACACCGCGATGGGACTCCTCATGATCCAAAAACCGCCTTTAAAATTAGTTTTTCTTAAAAATTATAGATCAAACTATAAGCTCTCTAAAAACCGATTTCACTTATTGAATGAGTATGATAATATTTTCGGATTTTTAGCAACATATTCAAATTAAGTGACAGCGATCTGTTAAAACATTGTTCTATTCTTGAAGAGTGACTGACAGATCCGTATAATAAGGATATAGGCTCCAATGATCTGTTTAACGAAAGTGTTAAAGTTGCTTTGATTACCTGATGATACCGACCAAGGGTCGGTACTTAAGGAAGTATTTTACAATATATATTTGAAAACAATTTAATCTCCACCTCTCGAATCGTAAGCATTTCACTAAGAATTCTTTTGACAATGCCTGTATCTGTAGCTTGTGGCGAGCGATCTTTTCGAAGTTGAAAATCATTAAAAACTATTTAAGATCGACAATGTTTCAGGAAAGATTGCCTGGGCTAACAATATAAGCAATTGAACAAGAAATTTTAATGAATTTGCAATAGCAAACTCTCGGAAAATATCGCTACTACAATAGCTATCTTTTATTTTTCTATTACACCTAGACCTACCCATTATTTTTGACTTCAAAACGAAGTTACCTAGGTATTTGTTATCAGAAATATCTGCATATTTTTTAAAATATCTAAGTATAAGTAGAAAGTAGTGTTTTATATATATATATATATATATATATATATATATATATATATATATATATATATATATATATATATATATATATATATATATATATATATTAACTGATTTGAATAATCTTCATAGTAAACAGATTTTTCATCTACGTTCCCATTTTCATGATAAACAGAGAACGTCTAAATTGCATGATATTGTTGTTGCTTCAGATTATAATCTTACACCCTGAACTTGACAATGCAAAAGGAATTACACGGAAAGCACTCTAAAGAATTGAAAAATGATGGTATAGATGAAATCGCATCGAATAAATGGTTAGTTTCTGGAGAATTGTTTGCTGAAACAGAAGGCTTGGCAATTGCGATCCAGGATCAGGTTGTTTTCACGAGGAATTATAGAAAACACATCATCAAACAAAATATAGATGATTCTTGCCGTAGATGTTTCTGTTCTTCAAAAACAGTTTTTCATATATTATCATCTTGCTCAGTCCTTGCTTCAACAGATTATTTAGAAAGACATAATGCCGTCGCTAATATTATTCATTTCAATCTAGAATTAAACATGACCTAATTCCCAAAAAGAAAAAAATTTTACAAATATGAACCTGAGATTATTTGTGAAAATGACAAATATAAACTTTATTTTGATAAAACAATTCTTTGCAACAGAGCTGTAAAACACAATAGACCAGATATCATTCTTACTGATAAACAGAATCAATTAACATATATAATTGATATTGCTATACCCGACACACATAATATACAAAATAAATACAATGAAAAAATTTCTAAATATATGATGCTAGGCGACGAGATTAAGAAAATATGCAAAACGAAAAAAATTTTATTCTACCAATTATTATTTCCACAACAGGTGTTATTCCTAGGAATCTTCACAAAAGTATTGAGATTTTGGGTCTGAAGAAAATTTTGTTTGAACAGTTACAAAAGATAACAGTTATCAAATCTTGTAATATTCTTCGTAGGTTTCTTTCCGAAAAAATAATGAGGTAGTCATAGGTTTTCTCTTCAGTTTATACTGCTCAGAATCTCATTTCATATTTTATTTATTTGTTTATATAAATGTAATATACTTAACTGACAATTTTGTCATATTTATATTCAGAGCAGTATTCTATTCGATCGTTCACCACTTCACACAAACTGTTAATGAGTAACATTCAGTGTTACTTGACTAAGGTCCGTACACTGGATTTTGCCGGGAGAAAGCCTCTGACACTACTCGTTGGTTAATTGATATCATTGTCTGATAGGGTTGAAACCCCTATATATATATATATATATATATATATATATATATATATATATATATATATATATATATATATATATATATATATATATATATATATATATATATATATATATAGACATTAGGCAATATTTCTGTTATCTGTTCCTAAGAAAATATAATTTTTAGTTTTATGTTATTTTCTTGTTTTTATAAACAACGCGTCAACGTGTCTGTGTCCCATTACTTAATTAAATAATTTAAAATGGGTGTGAACAAGAATTTATTTTGTTATGACTTTGTTCTGTTTGTTTCATTTTGATATTTTAGTCTACAAATAAATATGACTTCTAAAGTTGTTTTTTGCTTTACTTCAAGCACCTACCTACCTACCTCCTACTTTCAAAAAAAATAAAAGAACATGATCCAAAATGCCTTAAGGGGCGCCAAAATCCTTTTTTACACACAAGCGCCAGTAGCCCTCACGGCTGCCCAGCTCGTGTCTTGATATATTGTCACCAACTGAGGATCGTTCTAAGTTGAATTGAATATGTCCTGTGATGACTGCATGATCAAAAATGCCAATAGGTTCACCGACCTTGTGATCCGTCAAAAAGTGTGTATCGTTCGCGAATATAAGATCAAGAGTTAAAGGAAGGTTGTTAATTCTTAATCTCGTGGGCGCGGTAACAAGTTGATGCAAATTTGAATTATGAACAAAATCTGTAAAGAGATTTTTTGAGCTGTAAACATCACTTGGGATGGCAGTTAGAGGTCAGGAAATTTCTCTGAAGTTAAAGTCGCCGACTATCATTAAGTTGTCAAGAGTAGATATATCTCGAAGTTTATCAATAAGTGCCAAATCATCAACCAATTCTGTATCTCTAGGTCGGTAAGGAACTGTTTTGAGCATTATTGGCGAAGTTTCATGATTCTCGGTGATCCCTGAATATTTTTAACAGTTATGCTCGCCGTAATTCTTTTATTGTCCAAGTTCAGTTCGCAATTACTTCATACATCGTGGCATATTTGAATTGAATGAATCTGAATTTTTTATTTTATGCGTTAATTATTGGTGCAGTGTAATTCGGTAAAATATGGAATTCGAAGTCATATTTTGAGAAATCTGGATTTCACATGAATGAATATGTATTGATTTCTCTATGAACTATAGGAAATTGACTAATATATTCCAAACGCAAAGACAGATAAAAATACTCTAATGCAAGTAACCCAAATTGTATGAATCCAAAGGAAGCATGCATGAAGATTCTAATTTCTGGAATGTTTCGAAAACATCTGATATCATCGAAAATGGGGAGAAATGAAAAATATGGCACCTATTTTTCTATTAGCTTAAACGGATGCTGAGCCGTAGTTGGCAAACATCGAATTGATCGAATTCCAAATGGAAATGTAAGTATGATATTAAATAATGCTAATATTAATTCAATCATTTTAACTTTTCAATCCAAAATTACCTCACCTTATCTTAAAATCCTGTAAATGATGAACGTTATGGAAATGTTTTATTTGTAGAGGTTCTTCTCCTTCCACGAAAATACACAAAACAGATGACTAACAGGAATATTCAACTATGAATGAGCAAAAGGAAAGAAGAAAGCAAAAACATTGAATTATTTCATTTCGCGATTGAAATTGTTTTCCGGGTTATGCGTTTATATTTCTATCATTTAATTATGGAAAAGATTATTTTATCGCTAAATGTTTCTTCCGTTAGCTTAATAGAAATATGTTATTCGAAATACTAATCGCTATTTTGGGTGGAAGCAATACCTGGAATTAGTTAGCTTCTCACAATCACGTACTAAAACTTGCGAAATACAGCAAATTTAATGAGTTATATCTTTGATAGCTGAAATTATTTCTATACAGGCTGTTACATAATAGTATGTCAACATGAAGGGGAAAATCTACGTTCAATTTTGAGAATAAAAGTTCATATGAACATAGGTCCGCCAAAGCTTCGTTACGGATCTACCGGGTGTTGAAATTTCCGAAAAAAATTGGTTATTTCTTCAAAACTCCTGTAGTTATTGAAAGATTCAGCCCAAATTTGGAATACAAGCTATTTTTTACAGCCTCTATCATTACACGATCTAAATTTTAACTAGAATCTACAAGGTGTCTCCTTTTCCGGAGCCATGTTTTCTTTTGCCCTCTCAAACTTTTTGCAGTGCGCCACTAATCAACGTACGTATCATCTTCGTTCAATTTAGAAACTTTTTCGACACTAGTAATTCTTTCGTATCTCCAACTGTTCTCGAGCAAGAAATAATTAAACGATTGTATGCATTCGCTGAATTGAAAGCACTTCTAATTAAAAAAATGACCGTAGGCTTTGATTTTTTTCATTTATTTTTTTTATTTCAACAGTTCTCTCAACTTGAACCAGTGTCTGCTCGAATTGATCATTAAATTAACGATTAGTTTTAAGACTTTTGAAGCTATTGCTGTAAGAAAAAATGGTTTATTTTACTAACGCCGAATTGGCTGATATCCATTACATGTACGGTCTGGCTGACCGTACTAGTTTGGAGGATTCTCCACGACTTTTCATTGTACCCGTTTCATATTCAACGCGTCGAAACTCCACTTCCTCGAGATTTTCCTTCAAGACAGAATTTCTGCCGATGGTTCTTAGATGAAATTAGAGATCATGCTCCTTTTGATAGTGAAATGATGAAGCTAACTTTTCGAGATTTGCTATGAATTTTCACAATAATCATTATTGGGCTGAGGAAAAACCCCATTTGATTGAAGAATCTCATCATCAAGAACAATTCTCACTAAACGTCTGGGTCGGAATAATTGGAAATTATTTGATTGTACCATTTTCTTTGCCTAACAGACTAAACGGTCCCGTTTATCGGCAATTTCTTGAGGAGGAGTTATCTTTATTGCTCGAGGATGTGCCACTTCTGGTGAGAAACATAATGTGGTTCATGCATGACGAGGCACCAACACATTTTGGTGGAGAAGCTAAGGAATTTTTAAATAATACATTCAACAACCTATGGATAGGTTAGGGTGGGCCAGAGCCATGGCCACCAAGGTCCCCAGACTTGAATAATTTACACTTTTTTATGGGAATATCTCAAAAGTTTAGTTCATACCTCTTCAGTGAATACTGTAGAAGAATTGAGAAATCCAATGATAACCTCTTGTGACACGATGAGAAATACCCCAGGAATATTTCAAAGTGTGCGTGATGATATGCGAAGAAGGGGAGAGGCTTGTATTCTTGCAGGTGGAGGACACTTCAAGCAATTTATTCAGTTTTTAATTGTTCTTTTTCCCAGTTTGATATTGAATAAGTATTATTTGAGTCTCAGAAGACGAGCTATCAAAATAAAAGCAAAATTCGGCATACCTATCGAGTATTTCTATCATCATCTTTTTATTTAGCGAATAACATACAATTCTAATAATTCAAATTCAATAATTTTTCACTCGAAAACGGTTGGAGATACGAAAAAATTACAGGTGTCAAAAAAGTTTCAAAATTGAACGAAGATGACGAAAATTGTTTTAACGCTGATCAGTGGCGTACTGCAAAAAGTTCGAGAGGGCAAAAGGAGACATGGCCTCGAAAAAGAAAACACCTTGTGAATTTTACTTAAAATGTAGGATGTGTAATGATGGAGGCTGTGAACAATAGCTTGCATCATGAATTTGGGTTGAATATCTCAAAAACTGCTGTTGTTTCGAAGAAAAAAAACAAATTTTCTGGAAATTTCAACACCCTGTAGCTCCGTAACGCAGTTTTAGCGGACCTATGTTTATATAAACTTATTTTCTCAAAATTGCACGTAGATTTACCCCCTCAAGTTGTGACATACAATTATGTAACACCCAGCTTATACCTTCCTTCAGTGAATTTTATGTTACGAAACTTAATCAGCTGATTGATTTAATAATGTATGAGCACCTTTCACGTCATCCTTATGGCCCAAAATAATCATAATCACCTAACAGGATCAGCTTTTGCAATAAATAGACTTTCTTGTTTGAGAAAAAACATAAAAGGCTTTGACGTTCACTCGCTTCCATGCATACGTCTTCTTGCAGACTACAGACTGATTTTGTGTATGTGATTATTTTGCCTGAAGTAACTCCTAAAGATACTGACAAGAGTTTTTGATATTGCCTTTCCCAAATCCATGTTTGAAACTGCCTCGTTAAGCCCAATTACGTATTCAACCTTCATTCTATGTGTTATAACTTATTCAAGAAATAGAAATTAGATGCCTAAACAAGATTTTGGTCCTACTAGAGGAAGTGAGGCACTGATGTGAGTAATTTCATCTGTCTCCTGAATACCCCAATTAACACTGTTTTGAATTAATGCCCCATGTTTTTCTGTAGATGCGAGGTGTAGAAGGAAATCTCGCCTGTGATAAACTTTTTCAGAGTTACAGTTCTTACTCAATTCTAACTTAGTCTTATTCAAAATGACTATCCGGAAACTGCCTGAAATGATTTCATCTCAGGCAGTTTTCGATTTTAATCTAATCTAACCTCCCCATGATACAAGGTTTTTGTATTCCTGTTATCTTGCGTTGTTCGTTCTCATTGAAAGCATGAATTTCCGAAAGTACCTTCATTATCCAGGAATGCTTACATCTCAATATCATGATTAAGCTATATTAATAATACTAGACTCAGAGAGTTGGTCATTCGTGACTAGGTTTTTGACGCTTGGCGGATGGTCCTGTCTCCATAGTGGACACAATTTTTCAGATAAAATGTAATGAGCTCTCTTGAGACAGAATTATCCGGAGGAAAACTCGTTCCCCTGTCGGATCTCCAGAGGAATTTGGCTCGTTAGGCTCATGATTACGACTAACAACTATCCTCTGGAGGACGAATGGAGTCCCCTAGAATTCGATGAGAGAAGCTCATTCATTATTGAGTTTCGGAACATTAAGGCACTAGGGCACAGTAACATGTGCACCACCAGTACACCAACACTTACAATATTCAGTGTTTTATTCAGAATTACTGTACAGGAACTAGATATTTTCAGCTCAGACAATTTGTAATTTCAATCTGACAAGGTTTCTGTTTCTAGTTAAAGGTACAACAAATATTGTTTTAGGGCTCTGATTTACCTCATTAAAACTATTAATTTCTTAAAGTACCTTTACTATCAAGGAATGCTTGCTACTACTAATACTAAAGACTTAATGGATTAGTCATTTGTGACTTAGTTTCGAACGCTTGACTGATAGTCAGCTCTACAGAGTTGAACGTATTTTTCAGATAGAATGTGATGAGCTCGCTTGGGATAAAATAATCCGGAGGTGAACTCGTTCCCCAGTTTGATCTCCACAGATATCTGGCTTGGAGTGCTTATGGTGGTAATATGACTAATAACGGTCCTCAAGTGGAATCCGATGAGAGGAGAAGATTGTTAATTGGAACAACTAAGATACACCAACATGAATGTAAGTACAGTACGTCACCACTTACAAGACACGCAATCTCAGGTGCTAGCTCTTACCTAATCTCAAACAATGCAAACAGAATTTGCGGTTACCTTCAACTTGACTAAGCTTGTAGCTGAGCTCTCAAAAATTTCTGACAATATCACCAATTTTCCCAATATTCCGATCTTTTTCTTGTTTCATATCCAGATGATTTCCCTTACAGGTCTCAGTACCTTTGGGCAACTCCGACCACAACTTAAATAGCAACTGGTAACTACGTACAGCCACTTACATCCAATAACCGACGCCCTCTAGGACGATTTGAAATTACAACCGAACCAGATGGGAGGAGCTGCGCGACTTTTCCTTATCTTTTTGCTTTAGTCTGTTCCTCAGATCCTGACATCGGTGTCTGCACTGAATCCGTCATTGTAGTTATTCTTACAGGTTTGGACCACTACATTCCACACTTCCCCAAAATATCCGCTCAAAAGGCTCTATTCATTATAAATAAAAAGCTGACATAGTTCAAAACAGAGCTTATAAGAACTGGAATAAAAATTCGTTATTCCAAACTGAAGCTGAATATGGACGTTTGGGGAACCCCAAAAAATGATAGAGGCAAAACCTAGTTTATTTAAAGAGTTGAGCCTCTTGGAGCAGACCAGTAGAAGTTGTCCGTTCTGGCCCATGAAGACGGCTATCAGCAACGACTATTGCAAGTCCTCATTTTCATCTTTGAAAAGAGATGACGGTTCTTTCGCATCATGACTTGAAGCAAAGGCGCATTTTTTTGCAAAAATCTTTTTGCAGAATTCTGTTTGAGATAAACAACTGAACTGCAAAAATGCAATACGTCTTGATGGAATACCACCAAGTGTTTCGAACAAATACTTCATGGAATGCCACCAAGCGTTTCGAAGAAATGTGCTGCAGAGTAAGCACCTGTTCTCAGTAGTCTGTTTCAGATGTCGTATGTAGGCCATACATTTCCGGAGTGTTGGAAAGTGGTGAGAGTACAACTGATTCCAAAAAAAAAACAAAAATGCTTACTCCAAAAGTATTGTCCAATCGCATTGTTGCCGATTGTGTCGAAAGTCATGGAAAGAGTGATAAACAATGAGCTCATCGATCGACAATACGGTTTACGTAGACAACGATCAACTGTTGAGCCCCTGGCATACGTTACGGATTTCTGAACATCAACAATTGAAAAGCATGGTGAATCGAGATCCATTGCTCTTGATATCTCAAAGGTCTTCAACAGGGTGCAGCACGCAGCCTTGATGAATTAACTAATCGCATATGAACTTTCCTACATATTGCGTGGTTGGATAAGTAGCTTTCTCTGCAGTAGAACGATTCGAGTTGATAATTTAACGAGTGAAATTTTTCAGGTTAATGCAGGAGTGCCCCTAGGCTTTTTACTCTTGCCAACTGTTTTTTTGTTGAAGATGTTGTACTTTTGTGATATGTTCCACTCAACAGCAAACAGAATATTTGGGTTTGCGGACGACTATACTCTGGTGTCCTCAGTTCTTAGTCAGCGTCCTATAACAGCCCATGTGTCAGAGGGCATGTAACTGAATTCAGACCCGGAGAGGATATTAGCCGGTTGAACTTGGTCAATTTTAACTCGACTTTTAACTTAACAAGACGCAATCAACTACGTTCTCCAGAAAAGTCACTGTTGGAGATTTTTCTTCAATCCTACAAAAAATTATAGAAACCTACGTCTTACTAAGGAAATTTGTTCTTAGAAAAGAACATGCATCTTCTCTGCATCACAGTCCAACACCAGAGTTTGCTGCGATGACCATGTGTCAGCCATTTCCGAATCTGCCTCTACTAAACTCAGTTAGCTATTTAGAGCTGCGCGTAACTACATGCCATCACAGATGATGATTTTATACAAAGCATAGGTGCGACCTGTTCTGGAAAACTGGTCTCATGTGGGGGACTCCTCTCCTAATCATTCATTATATCTATTGGATACTGACCAGAAGAGAACAGTGCACTTTATTGACCACCTGGAGATCACACGTGATCTTCAGCCTCTCGCTCAAAGGCGACAGATTGCTGATATTTCTCTTTTCTACAGATATTCCATATTTAATATTTTGAATAACTCAAGGGCTTGGTTCCAAAAAGAAGAAAAAACCTGGCTCGCGAAAAACACACATAAGCCAACCTTCGCCAAGTACCTCCCCCTAAAAAAATTATTCTGCTTACATTACTACTGTGCTTTGGACCTCGCTTCCATCGAACATCTTTCCAATAACTGACAATTTGACCCTTTTCAAGATACGAGTGACTAAATCATCTTGGGCGGCCACATCTGTGGCATGACATTCATCGCGTCTTTCTTTGAAAGCTGAAACATACTAAGAAGAAATTTTATGAATAATATAGAACTATACACATCCACTTAAATTTCTTTATTGAAAGTATGTCGATCGTACTGTTATTAAAATGTATACATAGATAAAATCTATAATTTTTTTAGCGTTACAACAGTAACTATGAAGTGAAATCTGAGCGTCTGGTATGTAGCATCATCTCATATTGGAATCTTGAGCCAACCTCTTTATCTCTGAATATCGAGCAAATGAAAAAGTACCACCATATCATCCCGTTATCGAAGGTACTCAAGAGATTTTCGTCCCCTCTTGTAACTTTTGTGTGAATGAAGCTAAAATCCTAATTTTGCATTAATCAATAAAACATATTGAAACAAGCTAATTTTCCTAATTATTCACTCATGATACCATGGTTAATATATCCAGTCGAAGTTCTCTAATATTCCTGATACAATTATCGATCATCAATCCTACTGAATGATATTCAGAGGGAGCACAACATCTAAAGGCGCGACCACACTATGACGAATGATGCCGGTCGGTCTGTACCGGGCGGCATATTCGGTTCAGCAGATTTGGCTCATCATGAAGGTCATATAGCAATGTAGTGTGTGGACGTTTCAAAATGCTGGAATTATAATTTCCATCACTGCTTTTCCCCATCGATGCCGCTGCAATCGACGATTTTGGGTTCGTCCCAGCGTCATCAACGGTAGAAGGAAGTATAGCGCCAGTGATTTTATGGACGACATGATTCCAGATGAGGCTGACGATCTAAATTTGGAGTACCGGAACGACGTAGGATTTGCCAATTTATTCAGGATCAAGAGGACTGATTTTGAGTTGCTCCTGAGAATAATTGAACCCAAACTTTCAAACAAAAAAACCAAGTTTAGAGAAGCAATCCCAGCAAGTAAACGGCTCGCTGTGACTCTACGCTTCCTTGTGACTGGTGATTCTTATCGTTCCCTGATGTAGGCAATGAAGATATCCAAACAAGCTTTCTCTGTTTTCGTGGCTGAAGTTTGTGACGCCATTGTCACGGGAATGAAGGACATTGGCGTATTTAAGGGGGATTGCGATTTGAAAGTTGACGATGACTTGGAATACTCAGGTGAACGTTCCGTTGGCTTGTGTTCACAAATGTCGCAGTGGGTTTGCCAAGGCACGGGAGCGAAATACATTGGTCTGTTCAATAGTATTTGCGACAGACCACTGAACGCAGCTTTATTTGGCCCTAGTGTTGTTCGTACATCCCCATTTCCGCGTCAAATGGAATTTGGTTGAAGGATTTCTGCACGTAGAATATTGTTTGTGGTGGAAGCCTTCGTAGCTTTATCGCTATCTGTTCGCCATACAAAAAATAACCGTCTGTGATGCAAGCTCTTCTTGACTGAAGTGATTTCATGAGGTTCACATCTTCGTCGAACAGTGGTGCGGTGCGTTGGAAGAACCTCGATTAGCCATGAATGTACGTTTTGGTCGTAAATGCCTTCGGTGGTCGAAACTCTTTGGTTTTGGCCACTTTCAAGGGGGTATTTGAAGGGGGAGGTGTTAAAGCATGTTCT
Source organism: Cryptolaemus montrouzieri (assembly GCA_013387265.2). Taxonomy (NCBI): domain Eukaryota; kingdom Metazoa; phylum Arthropoda; class Insecta; order Coleoptera; family Coccinellidae; genus Cryptolaemus; species Cryptolaemus montrouzieri. Next base: position 44,496,287 of record JABFTP020000185.1, on the reverse strand, counting down.
TCTCCAGAACTTTGAGATTGAACAAGAACTTGCCTTTCAGTTTGTTATTCATTCACAATATCTTCGCCTTGACTATCTTGTTATCCTCCCTGCTCTACTGAATCTTAAAAAAAATTTATCACTATAAATTTTGAATTCTACATTGTTGTTTTATAATAATATGACTTTTTATTTTATTGCCTTATTACTATTATTATTACTATTTTATTTTTTCATACGTCTCAGACAGAAGAAGAGTGTAAAGCAATCACCCAACAGTTTGGGGAAAAGTAAAACCATCCGAATCGTATCGGTGCCATCGACGGCAAACGTACTGCGTTGAAAGCTCCCATTACTTCTGGCTCCGAAATCTTTAACTATAAGGGGTTTATCAGCATTGCTTTGGTAGCTGTTGTGGATGCTAATTATAATTTCATAAACGTGAATGTGGGATTCCAAGGAAGAATCTCCGATGGAGGTGTTTTTAACAATACGTTTTTCAAAATAGGACTTGAAGAGTACTCTCTACATTTATGTATCCTACGAGCTTTGGCAGGGAGAACGCCGTTGTGTTAGTTGATTCCCTCTATCTCCAAATACTATCAAACCATAATCCAAAGTATTTGAAAAACAATAAAAAAAAGAATATTTAGATATCGACTGAGGAAGGATAGGAGCCCTTTCTACAAGCTTTCGTGTGTGTCGTTCTCCAATGGAATTAGAACCTGACACAGCTACAAAAGTGACCATGACTACTATCTACCTTCTAACTATTTGCGGAAAAGCACTTCATTAAGATGGAGTAGTTACTCCTGGATTTTGGAGACAACATACGTGTTCTTTCCAACTACATAACTTGCCAGGCGTTCGCAAAGAAGTACTGCATCCGCTCAAGACATTAGAGATGAATTCACGGAATATTTTGTTCCCTCGCAGGGCGATCTAAGTTTTCAACACGACAAGTAAAAGAGTAATTTCAATAAATTTTCATTTGTTTCAATGAAATCTACCTGCGCTCATGAACGAATGTACAACATTTTGAACTACAAATTGTATTGTAAATTGAACAAAAATACAATCTTACCTCAATATTTTCCCCTACTTTTCGTGGTTCATTCTTGTCAGGCAGAAACATCAATGCATGGAATGCAAACCACTTGCTTTCGTAAGGTTCTTCCACGCCACTTTCAGTTTTTTTGCTATCCGTTTCTGTTTCATTTCCCTCATAAAGTGACTGGTTAGTGCTGTCCCACAGTAGAGGACAAGCACGGTTCATTTTGATTAGACTCAACGTTTCTTCGTACGTCCAGATCATTGTTCAATACTTAAATAAACACTCAAGCGGCGGCGTGTCCACAGTACGTACTGTCTTTCAATTCGATCTGGACCGAGCTGTTGCGGGTTGCGTTCAGCATGATTCGAATCGGCTTTCGGCACGTCCGTCGGCAAGTCCGGGCGGCACATCCTCATTTATTCGATTTTGCTGGGCACACCGATCGAACGATGCCGATTGGTGTAGTGTGGATGCGGCTTAACAGTACTATACATCGACTCAATTTTTTTCCAGAAGAAACATTGTCAGACTGATTGTTCAAAGTCTGCTGATGGTTTTGAATGTAGATGGAGGTCTGTAAGTGTTTCACTAAATACATATCTCTATAACAAATTCATAGAGACTTCTTTCTTTCAAGTAACCAAATATCATGAATTTTTCAAATTGAGCATTGATGTTTAATTTTCAAAAAATTTATTGTAAAAGGTGTGCTCACCCTGGAGACTTCACTCGTGTCGCGGAGAGCCCTATATTCAACGTTAAATTAAGATAATGACTAAGAGGGAAAAAGCTTCTTGAGTTTTGATTTATTATCAAAAATTACTATCACGCCACTGTTTTTAATCGTTGTCGATTTCGCGACATCAGCACCGTAAATCATTTATTCTAGTTTACGTTTTAGTTTTGTTTTACTTAAATAAATGTCCTCCGCCCGAGGCCTGACCATGAATTGCTTTGAAAAGAAGCATATTTTCTTTCAAAGACTCTTCACATTCAGATAACACAGAACATCGAAATTGCGCCCAGTTGGAAATATCTGTGGACTCCTCAAACTAAATGGCAAAAAATTCAATTAATTTTAAAGTTTTTCAATTATTCGGTTATAAATATCGACAGCCATTCCATTAATAAGCGTACTGTCATATTTGAATTCGTTATAGTTTTTAATTTTTTAGCTTTTCCTGGATCATCATAATATAAGCCATATCAATGGCAGCAGGTAAAATGAGCATTTTTGCTATGCTGTATATAGATTCCCTCACGAATCACAGTGCTACTAAGTGGGATGCATGAAGTGCTGCAATTTCAATACGGATGAATTTTTATGAAAAAATTCAAATATTTATTGATTTCAGAAATAAATGACTAATGCCCGAAAAATTTAAATGGTTTGTCTTTTAAAGACGGGTGTTTTGTTTCTAGATGCAGCAGTAGCAGATCACTTTGCCCTCTTTTTACCGGAGAACTCTGTGCTAGATTCATCTAACGTAATACCACCGAACATTTCACTCACAAATTCTTCCATGGCAGAAATCAAGTTAAGAGCCCGCACAGTGAGAAGGGCTCTCGAGCAGCCGAAATACCTCAAACTGTCCTGAGAAAGTGTGCTCCCGAACTGGCACCCATTCTTAACCGTCTGTTTCAGATTTCTTATGAGAGCCAGACTTTTCCGAGCAGCGGGAAAGTAGCGAGAATTCAACCGGTCCCAAAGAAAGGAAAGAAGTCCTTACCCCACCTACCGCCCTATTGCATTTCTTTATAATATATCCAAAGTGATGGAGATAGTCATAAATGATAAACTCATAAAATATCTTGAGCTGCATGGAAGTATTAACGACCGTCAGTATGGTTTTCGCAGGCAAAGATCGACAAGAGATCTGCTCGCCTACGTCACTCATGTTTGCACATCAACTATGCAAAAGCATGAAGAACCTAGAGCAATAGCCCTCGACATCTCTAAAGCCTTCGATAGGGTTTGGTATGCAGCCTTGTTGAATAAACTTGCTGCATATGGGCTTCCCGAAAAATTGCGGGGTTGGATGAGTAGCTTTCTTTCAAATATATCAATACAAGTTGTGGTCGACGGTTTAACATCTGATTGTTTCAAGATGCAAGCAGGAGTACCTTAAGGATCCATGTTTTCGCCAAACTTGTTTCTGTTACAGATAAACGATCTTCTGACATCTACAAAGAACAAGATCTTCGGTTTTGTAGACGATTGTACCCTGGTTTTGTCTTTCTGTAGTCTACGGCTGATTGCAGCTGCGGAATATCAGCGACTTACACAGGATATCTGAGTTTGGTCAGTTGAACCTGGTGAACCTCAACGCGAGCAAGACGCAAGCAACTACGTTTTCTGGAAAGGTTCCCGCTGGAGAACCTCTTCTAATGATGCAGACCAACAAATTGCATCCGAAGATTCGATGCTCCTTTTCAGAATAACGATCGACTCGGGTTTTGCTTGCATGAACATATATCAGCAATGGATAAGTCGGCATCAGCTCAACTTAGTTTTTTTTTCAGATCGAAGCGATACTTCACGTCATCTCAGCTGTTGCTTCTATATAAGGCACAGATTCGACCTGCTTTGGAATATTGTTCCCATATATTGGGATCTGCGCCCAAACATTCGTTGCGGATGTTGGATAGTGTGCAAAAACGGGCTGTGCGCCTCATCGACCACCCGGAGATCACCCGCGATCTCCAACCGCTGGCTCTCAGAAGACAAGTTGCTGACTTTTCTTTGTTTTACAGATACTTCCACGGAAGATGCTTCAAGGAGCTGAAAGAATTTGTTCCAGGAAAACTCATGTTTTGCCGCAACACAAGGCTGGCAAGGCGTTCTCATCATATGGCGGTACATTTAACGTCCTCTCCAACCTGCCTTTATAAGAATTCCTTCGTAGACAGGGCTGGGAGCTTTGAAACTCGCTTCCGTCCAACATCTTTCCAATATCCTACAATTTGGCCCTCTTCAAGAAGCGAGTACACAGACTTCTCAATTCTTCCCTGGCGCCGCATGTGGTGTAACAGTTTCGCATTTCCTGGAAAGTGCGCATAAAAGAAAGTAATTTTGAAGGCTTCATGCTTTCTGCAGATAGGACCTAAGAACAAATATCAGATTTTGGCTTGTCATTTTGTGCAATGAATTCATATTTGGAATATGTGTCGTTGAATAACTTGATATTTTTCCTCACCGTTTACCAGATTCAGACGGAGCGTTTCATTTTGTCTCAAATTGGTTCATTCTTTAACTTGTATGTACTTGCTTCCCTAAAAATTTAAATAACAATAAAGCTCTGCCTCGCGTTAATTTGTATTTATAACTACGGTAATTTACAGGTCCTAGCTTATGTGCCACAGGATGTCCTGCAAGTACTCCACAGGTGATAATCAAGCCTAAGACAGTGCTCGATTTTCAGACTATCAAATAAGAGGGTGCGAATTACACGCTTAAAAATTGATTTTACATTCAAATATTTATATTTTTTTTCTAGTTTCCATTCATAGCAGCTGGGGGAGTCTTGAGAATCAATTATATAATAACTTACTCATACAGAATGAAATATTATTATTGATAAAATGGTCAATTATATAAAAAGACAGAGATAGGCTGGAAAATTTAAAACTATATCTGAAATGATACAATATCGTGACGTTATGAAAAAATATAATGAAATTTATTGTTGACCTCATGCATAAACTATGAATTTGAATTTTATTATAATTTTATATTGATCAGGGCACATCACTTTTCACTTATGAACCGATGATGTCAACCGAGAAAAGTAGGCATACAATTCCTATGTTGTTTTGGTCGATGGAATTTATTATGTGTACCCAGAACTACACCTACCTATCTGAATCATTCACTTAATGAAAAAATATCTGTACCAATTGCTTTTTGAGAAGATGGATCTTTAATTCATGAATGGCTACAAAAGCATTTTTTCATACACATTACAGTCTTGAGCATTTCGCTGTGTTAAAATTATTGGATTTTTCTGAATGGTGTACAGATTATTAGGTTTCGTGTCGTTTTCAACAACTAGTTGTCCTTCTCACTATGATTTTGGATGGGTCAAAGGTAGCACGACCGGAAAAATTTCATTAGTGTGTACTTAGCCACACTTTTCCATCCACAGATTCTGACATTGTGAATGTTGAATGTGGGACAGAGTGAATACTGTGAGCTACTAGTCAAATCTAAAATATTTGTCCTTTTTCTTCAGGGATGATTTTAGGATACTTAGCGACGACTAGACTGTTAAATGTGGATCGTTAGAAATTTGAGCAAGGGTGGCATATATAAATAATTTTTGTATCTAAATTACTACATACCAAATGATTTGATTGGTCGACAAAGTAACGATGGACAACTTTCTCATCATTCATATAACAGCGAACGCTTTAGCAAATGAATACAACATAAACCTTATAGGACGGTATATGAGCTGCAAACTTTCAGAACATTCATGGAACAAAACGCACTATTTCATTGAAACAACGGCGAGTACCACCATGAGCTGGGAGCTAATAAAAGAACATAAACCGAGAGTTCCAATCGATATTTCAAAATGAGTTTACAAACCATACAGGACCGTACAAAAGCGTCAAACCATCAAAACATGCATAGAACAAAATGCTCTATTTCATTCAAACTACAGCGAGAACCACCTTGAGCTTGAACCGAACAATGGAAAACATACAAGGACTTCCAATCAGTATTTCAAAAAAGTTGATCAACCGTACAGGAGAGGAAAACCATCTGGACATTCATAGAACAAGTTGCTATATTTCATTTAAACTAAAGCAGGTACCACCTTGAGCTTAGGCCTAAAAATAGAAAATATATGGGGATTCCTAATCAATATTTCAAAAAGAGTTGACAAACCGTACAGGACTGTATAAGAGCGGAAAACCATCTGGACATTCATAGAACAAATTGCTCTATTTCATTCAACGGCGGGTACAACCATGAGCTTAAGCCTGAAAATAGAAAATATACAGGGACTAAGAATCAATATTTCAAAACACTTTGACAAAACGTACAGGACCGTGCAAGAGCGGCAGATCCTCAGTACATTCATTGAACAAAATTAACTATTTCATTCAAACTACAGCGAGTACCACCATGACCCTAGGTCTGAAAATAGAACGAATAATCAATATTTTAACAAATAATTGACAAACCGTATAGGACCGTTCAAGAGCGGAAAACCATCTGGACATTCATAGAACAAAATGCTCTATTTCATTCAAACTAAGGCGAGCACCACTATAAGCTTGGACATTAAAATAGAAAATCACAGAAAATTCCAATCAATATTTCAAAAAGAGTTGATATACCGTACAGAACCCTGCAAGAGCAAAAAACTATCTGGACGTTCATAAAACAAAATGCTCTATTCTATTCAAACTATGGCTAGTACCACTATGAGCTAAGCCTGAAAATATTAAATATACAGGGACTAGTAATCAATATTTCAGAACATGTTGACAAACTGTCAGGATATTTCAAGACAAGAGCGGCAAACTGTCAAAACATTAATAGAACAAAATTAACTATTTCATTCAAACTACGGCGAGTACTACCATGAGCTTAAACTGCTCTTGTACGGTCCTGTACAGTTTCTCAACTGTATATAAAATATCTATTGGAACTCTCTGTGTTTGTTCTATCTCAAGGTTTAGGCACTTGATGGTTCTCGCAGTAGTTTGAATGAAATAGTTTAATTTATTCTGAGAATGTTCAGACGGTATTCTGTTCTTGTACGGTCCTAAACAGTTTGTCGACGTTTTTGAAATAGTAGTAGTTTGAATGCAATAAAACAATTTGTTCTATGAATATTCTGATAATTTGTGGCTCTTGTACGTTGCTGTACAGTTTGTCAATTTTTTTTTGAAATATCGATTAGAACTCTCGGTATTTGTTCTATTATCAGCCCTTACTTAATTGTGGTACTCGCAGTAGTACGAATGAAATAGAACATTTTGTTCTATGAATGTCCAGATAGTTTTCCGCTCTTGTATGGTCCTGTATGGCTTGTCAACTCTTTTTGAAATATTCATTAGAAGTACCTATATATTTTCTATTTTTAAGCCTAAGCTTATTGTGGTACTCGCCTTAGTTTGAATGAAATAACTGATGTTTTTCTATGAATGTTCTGACAATTTGCAGCTCTTGAACGGTTTGTCAACTTTTTATGAAATATTGATTGGTACTTCCTATATATTTTACATTTTCAGGCTCAAGCTCATGGTGGTACTCGCCGTAATTTGAATTAAATAGAGCATTTTGTTCTATGAATGTTCTGAGAGTTTGCAGCTCATGTTCGGTCCTGTAAGGTTTCTGTTCTATAATGATATAGAGAAATTTGTCCATCGCTTCTGCATCGACCAATCAAATCATTTGGTATGTACTAAACTAGTTACCTAGTTATTATTTATACATGCCACCCTTGCCCGAATGACTAATGATCCACATTTTACGATCTAGTCGTCGCTATGTATTTTAAAATCATCCCTGAAGAAGAAGGAGAAATATTTGATTTGGCAACGTAGCGCACAGTATTCACTCTATCCCACATTCAACATTCACCATGTCAGAATCTGTGGATGAAAAGTGTGGCTAAGTTCACACAAATAGAAATTCCCCCTATATATTTCCGCATCTATTGATCTAATGAATCGATATGTAAAGAAATTCCTTTTACACAAATTGAAACTAGATGTCCTGAAAACTATAAGAATTATCAGTAGATACGTGAAAACAACAATCTTCAAACCGCTCATCTCGAGAACGAACGACTTTTGATCAATCCCTGAAACACTCTGTATACTGAAACGCAGATTTTCTTCTGATTAGAAAACATCAAAATCAAGGGAATAGTAATACCACAGTTTAATTTAACAATTTATTCTCAAATTTTCTATAACTATGTATCTCGAAAATCTTAACTTATATCACCTCACCTCAAGGAACATAACAATTTAGTGCGATTAATAAAAAATGTGCAACATGTAGATATTCGAAAATAATCATGAAGCATAACATCACACAAGTGAATAATTTCATTTCACAAGTTATCACGCATCCCATCGAACTATCCCCCAAAAACATGTAGTTTTAAGTTCAATATATTTATATAAGAAAAAGATTCAATATAAATTAAATAGTTTCTTGTTTTAGTAAAATAATCTTTTCAAATTTGAAATACTTTCAACCTCACAAATAATTTAACGCTAATACAAATTTGAGCTAATGTTTCATGACATTGTGCTAATTTCTTAATTTTGATAATTTTAAGTAGATGTACAAGCTGAGGAAAATTCGATGTCTCAGAATGGGAATAGAAAAAATCTAAAAACTGTTCCAGAATGGGAGACAGAATCAGTTTCAGCTGCTGATCGGCATGTTTTTCAGAACAATTTTGAAAATGTCTTATGTAGAGACACTTATTTTGTCCATAGCATCACACTGTGGATGATGGAGAATACTTCACTTTCTCCTAATTAGGTGGAAGTTAGTGACAAATTCTATTTGGTCGATTGACTTTTTGCGTACTCGGGTGAAGACTGTTGATCTTTGGAAAACTGAATGGCAGGAAGTTGATGTTTTTAATAAAGTTCTCATAGAGGATCCTTCCAAAAGGATTGCAGGTTTCGATATAATTAGGAAAAATTGGTGTAGATTAAATCGTCTCAGGACAGGACATGGTCGTTATTATAGTTTGTTGTTCAAATGGAATACTATAGCAGGATGTGAATGTGACGCAGCTGAAGAAACAATAAGACGTTTAGTCCTCGATTGTCCTATTTACCATTTTACGGGTGTTTCTCAAGAAATTAATTCCGTTACAGGTAATTTCATCAACTGGGTAGAGAACTTTAAGTCTATTCAGAGATTAGTTTTTTGCTCCCTCTGTTTTTTTCCATGGTGTATGTTGATAAGGCAAGGGCTACACCCATGTAGGGCTTCATTCCCAAAAGGTGTATGAAATTTTTACTGTTGAAAAACAGGGGCATTAGTTGAATTCCTTTTCACCCTTGTCTTCGTGAAGAAGTCCTGGAAATCATGGAGTGCAAGATGACAATGAGAGAATGAATCTGCTAATCAGAAAAATTTTTGGTACTTTTTTTGTACACACGACACTAACACACCATAAACAGACAAGCTATTGCTAGTGCAATAGCGACAAGGAAACGAGTTTTTTCCACAGGTTTTTTCACTCGTTTACTGAATCATACGCAAGATAGTACGGTTCCCCTGTTACATTTCCTGTGCTCACACTTTAGGGGCAATTGTAGGAGGCATGATGCGAGTTTAGATGCCTGATTAAATAGGACAGGAAAATTCTAGGTTTTTGAGATGAAACTGGTAGGACGCGCTAGTTCTCAGGACGTATGGACGTATGCCAGCCGTACGTCGGGTTTGTCCATGGCAAAGCATTTAATACAAATATTTATATCAGACGACCCCTAATAGATCTTCAGCTTCACCTAAATAACTCAATAATTTTTTTCCAGATTTAGCTTCATATCAAACACTAAAAACAGACTGATTAAACGCTAACAAAAATTTTCTCGAAAACCCAAAACCAAGAAAAGTTACGTCGCCGAATCAGTAAGAAAATGCGGAAATTTAATGCTAGCTGATAGGATTATTGTCCCCAAACTTTGAATTTATCGCCATTCATGCAGTAGAGTGTTGGCAACCCTTAAATGAAAAAATCTATAGCTGACAATTTAGGGTTTATAAAATGAAGCACTACACGATACAATAACGTATCTTCAGTATTGAACAATATTTCAAAAATAATGAAAGCTTGGCGGCCGCAGTTCGGAAATTTCATACGAAATATGGTCAGAAAAGTGCTTTACTTCGTCAACTGTGAAGAGATTTATTGAAGAATTCGGAGAGACCGGATCCGTTGGAGACGCCAAACACACTGGTCGTCCAAAACATGCCGTTTGAATGTCAATATGGAAGGTATAAGTTAGGTTAGATTTCAAGAGGCTCTCTACAGTGTATTCTCACTAAAGATCTGTGTCTCTATGCTTACAAAATTCAATTTACATAATAACTGCCTAATGATCATGCACAGCGAAAATAGCACATTTTTATCTTGATGGGTTTGTTGATCCCCGAAAGTGCCGCTTTTGGGGATCTGGGAACCCACATGTATTTGGCCAAAACAAATTTATCCACGTGTATGATTGGTATGGATTTTAGGCTAGAGGCATAACTGGACAATATTTCTTTGAAAATAAGGCTAGTCAAGCAGTGACTGTTACTGGTGCTTGATATCGCTACATGATAACACAGTTCCATTTGCCGAAATTGGATAGTATCGATGAGGCCAATATGTGGTTTCAACGAAACGGAACCACATGCCATATAGACCGCGAAACACCACAATTACTGCATGAGATATTTCCAGGTCGCGTACTCTCTCGTTTCGTTGATTGACCCCCCACAGATCGTGTGAGTTAACGCTTTTAGATTTAATTTTATGGGTTTATTTAAAAATCACAAGGTTATGTTACCAAACCCACAACCACGCAAGCATTTAAGGAGGAGATTCAATGCTACATCTACGAAATTAATAAAAAACTCTTCCTATGTACTGTAGGATTTAACAAAAACCTTACAATCAAGGAACTAAGAACTGCGTTCTCTATTTAACTCAAATCTTGCGTTAATTTTGGGACACGCTTCATTTATATGCTAAAACTTTCATTGGTAGATTGAAAAGACATATAATTCAAACAGCTTAAAAATCGACATTTCTATTTCATCATAAAAATTTATTATTTCGGACTTGGTGAAATATCTAAAACATTACATTTAATCTTAAAACGAAAGAAAAATTATGAAAAGGATCAATTAAAAATGACACAGTTTTTCATTGCTTGGAAGATTATCTGAAGGACTTGAACAGATACTACGTTAGTCGGATACAAAGTTTCGTTTGGTTTAAACTGGACAGATAAATGTCATTCACAATCTGCGAGGGTAATATTGCATGCAATAAAGAGATTGAGCATCTCTTTGGCATACTATAAATTCACAACTTCTTAAACCCATTGAAAACCTGGTATATTAAATACGTACGAAGCTAACGCTGATAGAGTATTTTCGATGAAAATTTAATTGATCCCTATTTGTTACGAAATAGTTTTCACGGTGAGTGATATTTGCAGGTTTTTCCAATTCCAATGTTTGCTATTACGTCTTGCAGCATACAACGGAGACGGAGATCCGCTATCTTAAACAGAAATTGGTAAACAAAGTTCGAATGATAATTAAATATAAAACTACATTGCTAATTAACCACATTTAAATGACAATCAAAAATGTTTGCGAAGATCTATCTTAAATAATAATACTCAATACCATTTGAAAACAACGTCTCAATTATTTGAGATGTTTTTCATATTCTCATGATGAATCTGAGACACCGAATTTCTCCTCATAAACAGTATTTCATAGAACTTCATGGAAAGGTTTTTCCTATAATATCAGAAAAGAAAATTTCTGAAAAGCCAAAATCTTTTCAACCTGGAGTTATTTTCACGCTAGAATCGATATCATTATGAGGTTATATTATTTAAAAACAAAATTAACGTCTTATTTTCTGCCAAACACTCAATAAAATAATCTTTACTTAATATAAATAAATCTCTGCTTAAAAATATTTCAAATTCAAGTATTCTTTCGTCCAAATATCTGCGAATAAATATTATCATAACTAACAATTTATAATAGCATATTTTCATCAAATTTACTACATCCATCGACTATCATAGAGAGGAGAAATATTCGAATAATAATATTTAATATTATACATTTTATGTCTTCTTGGAGAGAAGTACTCAAGAACAGCATAGCTATTAGTATATAAATGTAATAAAATATAAATAATGTTTAATATTAGTGCATATGTTTGATGTATGAGGCCAAATCCTGAATAATGCATTGGAATTAATCGAAATGCAAAAATGGTTATGAATTAGATTAGAATTGTGAAAATCAATTTATTAATCGACAATTAACTCTAACAATGATAAAGCTTTATTTGTCGATTTTACTTATATTTATTTCAATCAATTCACAATTTTGTATTAGTAGTAGTGTTTCAGATGTTTATATCATTAATATATGCTTTGAAATGTCTTGAGATAACGTAGACACTGAACAATATTTGCAATTTTCTGTGTTGAACTTAAACCTGGTACCTTTCTGATTTCTTTTATGTTTTCAATGAATTATTTAAGCAATTATAGTCGCTGTTCGCTACAAAGCTCCCTAAATATTGAACAGACATGAATAATACTTGTTCACATTCGAATCAGTAAAAATTTACATTCAGTTACGTTATTTGAAGACGTAGATATAGAGTTTATTATATTCTTCAAAGACTCTCAGCAAGTAACAAAAACGAAAAAAGAAAGATGTAGGTAATTTTTTGAAAAAAGAGATAAATTTTGTCAATATATCTACGTCAATATAACTATATATTACAAAACTACGATATCATTTTGTAAAAGAAAAAATATAGCCGCTATAATAAAAAGTAGTTGGAGGTCACGAAAATCATATCACTCTAACATAACCTACAAATCCTACAAAACCTGAAAATAAGACGCGTTATGTTTAATACATTTATTAGGTCAGAACGAACTGAAAACATTTATGAAGATAACTGCATTTTTCAATCACACACGCATTTCTATTAAGTGTATAAATTATAATAATCGAATAAAGTTCAAGATACAAGCGTGTATGTTCATTTTTATTAGAGCTCTTAGAATATGGGCAGTAGCGCATCTGATGGAGGTTAAATATCTTACTTTCATGATAAAATGGCAAAATAATATCGCTTCGTGATTTAGAGCTTTTTGGTCAAACTGGTCAGTATCACTATCTCTTAGCTTAATTTTTCGAAATCGCCATGATATCACCACCTGAAAACCAGGATTTTATTGAATTTATACGAAAGTTGTATGGTGAATCGAAAGAATATACATTTGATTCAATTGAAATATATATAAGTACAAACAATAAATTTAACAACTTCTGCCATTCATAGAAATGATGATGTCCGATGTCCTCTTGAAATCGAAATTGGTTCACAGAACTGATATTCAAGCCCTTATATTGACAAACGATTTTCCATGCATACTATCAATCTATCTTGTAGTCTATAATTTTATATTAACGACACAAGAGCAGGTATGTTTCAATTAGAAATAAATTTTTATATCTGAAGCTCTACTCTAGGATAAATTCTTAAAATCGATGGTTAAGTTGTTCTGCTTTTATATAGATTATTATACATTTTTTCACTGCAATTATCACATTTTGTACCGAAATAGCGTTATATATATACAAATGTAACATAGATGGAATGATTGATTTTTGAAATTCTCTTATATTCAATGGAAAAATCTTCTTTAATCTAATTTTTGATGGTTTAGAATATTTACAAAATCAACAAGGAACAACAGTTATAAGTACAAAATTGGTGTTTACCTGTTACAACAATGAAGAATTATCAGACAATTCACAACTTTATACAATTTCTACTTCAAATGTATCAATTGAAACACTATTTGCTCAAAGAAAGGGAATCATTTATACTCTAATCAATTCATGAGCATAGTATTTTTATTCGTGCAACAAATTGAGAAACATAAACAATGTGCATTTTCGAAAGATATATTGTTTCAATATCTGATATGAAAAATGTGTAATTGACTTTAAAACATTATCGCAAATGTATAATTGACCAGACAATACAATACGTTGAATTAGGAATTAATTTTGAAAATGATATTAGCATATTAATTGTTCATTATTGACTCCATTGATGAGATGAAAGGACTATCGTGAGAACTTATTTATTTATTATTGCAGATTCATAGATTGGAATGTTTTGTTTCCATATTATGTTGTTACGGAATGTACGTACATAATCAAGATTGTGAACAAAACCCGTACGCTAATTTTCCAAACTATTGTTTCTCAGAAAAGACCTGGAAGAATTAGTTCGTTATAAGAAAGAAGTTAAGAATACTAATCAGAAAGATATTCTTCTCAAAAAATTTTTAAAAACATTGTTTGAATTGAAGCAACTCAAGGGGAATTTTTTATGTTAGCATTCGCAGTAGCAGTAGTGGAAATTGTTGTAGTTGTGCATAATGAAGTGCCTAACTGTTTTGAACTAGAAAATCAACTGGAATGAAATATGTAGGACAATACACATGAAAATAAATATACTCCCATAGAAGAAGAGGTACGCAATTCGATAAAATATAGAAATTGAACGTTGGAAACTATCTAAGAGTGAATGCAAAGTTAATATGTAAGATATAACGACATGTAGCAGATGAATGGAACGAATCCTTTATAGCCCTATCAGATACGATCGAAAAATCACGAGAAAACCCAAGATAAATCTTTCCTATGCGTGGCATAAATCTATCACAACTCGCCATGAAATCAGCACGCTTGAGGCAAAACCAAACTCCATCTGTGCCAGTCAGATCAACGCATATTGAGTACTCAGTTCCAGTCCTATACCAGCAGTAAGCTTGGTGCTGATCGAAAAATCATAAAGCCAATTAACCGTGAACAAGTCCGAACAGGTTTTAACTCTGTAGTTTAGTAAAATATTTCTTCTTAACCGAGTGTGGAACTCTTCTTTTCAGGTTACTAACAGCATCAGATCAAAAGATACCTCATCTAGAGTAGCGAAATATAACCCCACAAACTACAGGGCAAGCTTCTGAGATAAATAAGAATCGAATAGAATTCACAGCAGACATACTTGATGTCGCCTAAGGCTGAGGATTATGAAATGGCAATGAAAACTATATCAAAACAGATTAGTAACCCTTAACAGAAAATGAGTGTTCGCTTTTTACTGGTAAAAGAACGAAATATTTCAAATACATACGCAGAGCTATGATTAGAACTGTCAGAATACTCCTCTAAAGAAGACCGACCGAACATTTTTGCTGGTCGAATACGGATACTGCAAATGTACAAGCTGAGACTCTTGGATTAATCTTCACTGGTATGCTAACTGACATGTCCTTTTTCATGCCGATTCTTTCCACTTGAAAACAGAGCAGAATCTAGCATTTGGTCTTAGTTTCAGAATACAATACATAGTTAAAAAAAGGAAATTCTCCTCGGCCAAACAGCCTTACTGAGGATTTTCTGGAAGTTCCTGGAGAATAATGAATCAATTTGGATTCTGCTCAAACTAGACAACATTTGATCACTTGATCCAAGAGCCAGAATTTAGGTTGAATTGGTCGATTTACAAATCGCATTACGGCTAGGTCATGCACCTCTACCGTTTCTGTTTATCGTAGCCTTAGAGGATGTAATAAAAAGTTAAGCCTTGCCATATTCAAGGTATGAGTATACGCTGGACACATATTCGGATTGCAGTTCAAAATATAAAATACTTCCATTTTTTTTCCAAAACCATATCATTAATCGTATTTGTGGTTCATTCCGTATTAAGAGAAATGACGCATTCTTACTAAATTAGAAGACATGACAAGCCAATCATTCAATACAACCTTTATGAGAGCCAAAATATTGTCGTGGCCTAATGAAAACCAAGACAAAGATGTAAAGATAATGAACATCGAATGAAACTAGTAACGCGTACGAATCAGACTGAATACAGGGTATTATGATGGGAATAATTCAAGGAAAGATATTTCGTTACTTCTACCTGATCATCAAAAACTCATCTTTCCAAAGTCTAGATTCAATGAAAATTTAAATAGATTGCAGAGTCTTTTATTTTGTTATAGAAAAGATCTAATGTAGTGTTTGTGTCCATAGATTGACCAATCAGCTCAAATAACGGTACACATTTTAACATATTGACAAACATAACTATTGAATAAATAATTAAATAAGTTTCTCTAGAAATTTTTGTCATTGAAATATTCATCTAGCTTGTAGTAGGATTTCGATATCAGTTTTTTTGAGGTTTTTCAGCATAAGTGGTCTCTTTATTTTCTTATACTCCTCTGGGAGCTTGTTATATATTTTCATTGCGGTTGAAAATACTGAGTTGTGACGTATTTATTCTATGGGGAGGTATTACAAATTTTTCGGCATTTCTAGTGGAGTAATTGTAATTGAAATGATTTTTTGGAAGGTCAAACCTGTGATCATGAATGGAAAGTATGCACGCGTGTATGAAAAGAGATGTCAACGTAAGTATTCCTTCTTTTCTGAATAGGTTTCTGCAGCTTTCCTCTCTTCGAACGTTGCACAGGATTCGCAGCGCATATTTTTGCTTCTGGAATATTCTGCTACTCTCGTGATGGTCACCCCAGAAAATGACGCCGTGGGGGATCAAACTGTGGAAGCACTCAAAGTAAGCGGTTCGAGCAGATATCTCACCAGCAACTTGCTTCATTCTACGGATGGTGAAGATGGCACCCGAGAGTCTACGCGTTAGGTCTTCAATGTAAAGAGCAAACTTCAGGTCCGATTCCAGGGTGACTCCTACAAACCGAAGGTGAGTATTAATTTGTGATTTTCTTTCGAGTATTAGATGTTGGGTTTTTGTTTCATTCATCTTCAGTTTGTTTGTATCCAACCAAAATTTCGCCTCTTCAAGCGTATTTGAGGAGAGGTTATTCACCTCATTCATATCAGTGCCCACATTCAAACGCTGGTATCATCGGCAAAAAGAACTGAGCTAGTTGATGTCACATTATCTGTCAAATCACTTACATAAATGACAAACAATAGCGGGCCCAAGATGAACCCCTGTGGTACATCATGGCTTATCGTTCACCATTGTGACTTTCCACTCTGAAACCACACTTGCTGAGATCGGTTGCTCAAATAGCTTTTTATGAGTTCTAGAGCTACGCCTCTTATACCATAGTAGTTCAGTTTCCTCTGCATAATTTGATGGACTATGCTGTCGAAGGCTTTGCTTAGATCGCAGGATGACAACTTGCATTTTTTAACTTTATCAAAGGCCTTAGCTAACTCGTCCTATATATATATGGGTTAGTGCCGTTGTTTCTGCTTGCATAAAACACTAAATCGCTCGAAGAAATCCAATAGTCTTTCATTTATTGCCATTTCAAAAATCTTTGATACTGCATGTAGAATCGATATTGGTCGATAGTTATCCGATGAATTTGGATCACCTGCCTTGAATATAGGGACCACTTTCGCTCTTTTCAGTTGCTCTGGGAAAAATCTCTCTGCAAAACACCTGTTTATCAGAAAACTAATGGGTTCTGCGATGTATGTTTTCTTCAGCATATTAGTTGATATGCCATATGTGTCCTTTGTATCTTTCGGTTTCATTTTTCGGGCTATTTTGATAACCTCGTTTTCTGTCACCTCTGATAAGAAAATAGAATTTTCAACTTCTTCTTTGGCCTTTGTCAACAGATTTATGAAATTTTCTTTTATGTTTTCACAACTGTCTGCTGCATTCTTCTCTACATTCAAAAAGAACTCATTGAGAATACTTGGTTCCAGACAGGATGAAGGACCCTCTTTCCTATAAATAATTTATGTTTGTATGATAATGCCTTATTGCCTTAGTTTTGTTTTGTGCTTCATCAATTTTTTTCGAATTATGTTTCCTTTTCTTCTGTTATAATTAACTCTGTAAATTTTTTGTGACATGTTATAAGCATCCCTACTTGTGGAATTCTTTTTAACTTCTTTAATCGTGGCAAAAGCATACATTTGTTCTTCTTCTATGGTTTCTTTGTTTTTTTTTCAACTATGTCGACTGGTTTATTTTCCTACTAGTCCATTGTTTAGGGCATGTTCTATCGAAAAATTTCTATAAATACTTTCCAGAAAGCATAGAACGCTTTTTCTGCTGAAGGAGCCGTTTGGCATGTTTCCCAAGTTTGGATTTTGAGCTGTTCATTGATTTTACAGATATTTGCATCATTTATATTCCTCATTAATTGTCTTTTTTCTTTTAAATGTTTGTTCTCCGGTTCACCACTGCTTTTCAGGAACTGGCCCTTGTGGTCATAAAAATGTGGTTCAAAGGTAAGTATTCTAAAGTTTTCTTCATCAATCCAATTAAAAGTGATCCCTTATAAATAAAAAGTATTTTTTGAATGACGACCACTTAAAAAAGCTGGATATAATGAATAACACTTACAACGAAAAACAAGGGGATTTCATTCTACATATTACCAGGAAAGGGTGACCCCCGTTAAGATAAACGAAATGCCTTCACTCGCAAAATCATTTTTATTCGATAACATCATTAGGGTGAACCGAAGGAAAACTTTCATCATACTTATCGTCCACCTCCCCCCCCCCCCCTTCATCATTTATAAAGATGTTCTTTCACATTTTATTTCTTCCCCAAATTATGATTGCCAAAAAAAATCAAAATTTCATGAAAACTCACACTAATTATGCTGAATCGGGCCTCCGTAAGAGCCCAAAAAAAATATTTTCCATCAAATATCTTTTCCCCACGCTTAATGGATGTCTGGGCAGGTCTTGTCTCCACGGCGTTCGATTTCTGTAATTGGTGGGACTTCCCTGTACTTTTTAAGATTTCTCCTGATAGTGCGCCACCTTAAAAAATGTGAAAATCCCTTTTTTTTCCTTTACTGTGTAAAAAACAATTTTCCACATGTCTGTTCAATATTATAATATCATACACACATAATATGAAACTACCGAGTGGCTGCCGGTATAAGTAGCTTCCTCTCATTCTGCCAAACAGCCTTCACGGGTGGATGAGCTGATGGGAGCTAGGGCACTCTATTGTCAGTGGGGTGTGAAAACACTCCTAAAGGCGTAAGAATCAGATAGATGATCAACGGCATTAGAATGCAGAAGGCAAAGGGGAAACCACTGCATTGAAGATTCTGAGAACATCCCAAGGAAAGCAGCAATGGCAATGAAACATAAACAAATGGCCCCTAGTCCACGGCAGGCTTCAAGTAGCCAAGGTGTGCTAAGAATCCCCGCGTCAAAACATACGTTTCACCCGAAAGTGGGAGCAAAAGATAAAAGGAATTGAACGACAGCCTATACATGGCAGGAAAAATAAATAGCACTGTGAGAGAGATGACTACAGTAGGAATAAACATATTGGGCTTCAGTGAGGTTAGGTGGCCTGGCAGCGGAAAATGTCAGAATGGTAAAACCATGTTATACTATTCAGGTAACAACCTTCGAGATCATCCTAATGGGGTGGGTATAATAGTGGATGAAAAGGTGAATCGATCAGTTATCAGTTATATCCCTTACTCAGACAGAACAATTTTGTTTGAATTGAAATCACAACCAAGTAATATAAACATCATTCAGTGATATGCTCTAACTGCAGATACACCAAATAGGACGAAATAAAGGAGCTGCCTAAATATACCAAGAATGACAAGGTAACCTTCGTTATGGGGAATTTTAACTCGAAAATCGGAAATGGCGAAGTAAACAAAATTGTGGGTAAATACGGATTAGATGAACGCAACGATAGAGGAGATGTCTTGGTTCAGTTTTGTCAGGACGAAAATCTAGTTGTCACGAATACTTGGTTTGAATTATCAGCAAGACGATTGTATACGTGGCAGTCATCACAACATCGCTCAGACAACATTGTTAGAAACCAAATCGACTTCATCATGGGTAATATGAGATATAGAAATGGAGTCAAAGGAGTCAAAACGTACCCAGGTACCGATACTGGCTCAGATCGTAACCCAGTGGTTGCTAATGTGAGCGTGAGGCTAAAAAAGAAGAGAATAAATAATCTCAAGAAAAATATCGATATGCAGAAGCTTAAAGACCCCGAGGTACTGACTAAAGTAAGACAATGAATAAACAAAGATTTTGCTGCGCTGAAAGAATATGCCACAGATGACATTAATGTAGAGAAAGGCTGGAAACAAGTCAAAAGCAAAATAATTAACATCGAGCAAGAAGAAGTATGTTATAATGACATAGGAATAAAAAACCGTTGGATGACACAGGAAATAATGTTGATGATGGATACAAGACAAGATTCATACAAATGAATAAACAAAGACAAATATAATGAGGTAAATCGAGAAATAAGGAGAAAAATTAGAAAGGCCATGGAGGAATGGGTGCGAACAAAATATGAAGAGATAGAAGAACTAAAAGAGAAACACTATACCTTTGCAGTCTATAAAAAAATCAAAGAGGTTACCGATACTGAAAAGTCGTACACCTCGATGAACCTAATGAATGAAGAAAAAAATTATATCAGATGAAAATGAGATTGTAGAACAATGGAAAACTTATATAGAGACCCTCTTTGCCAATGACTCCCCCGATAATATGATAGAATGGGATCATTAGAGAGCGCCCCAACAATTTTAAAATCAGAGATCAGCAAAGCCCTCAAGCACAGTAAATATGGAAAAACTACAGGACCTGACGAAGTACACGTAGAAACACTAAAACTACTAGAAGAAGGTAATTTGGATGTGTTGCTGAACCTATTCCAGACGGTATATGAAACGAAATTATACCAGAGGACTGGCTAGAATCGGTATTTATTCCCCTTCCCAAAAAAACCTAATGCCAACAAATGTGAGGATTTCAGACTCATTAGCTTGATGAGCCAGGTACTTAAAGTCCTACTAAAAAGTATACAAGCGAGAATTTACCGTAAATATGAAGAAAACCTCAGCGATACACAATTTATTTTGGGAAGGTTTGGGAAAAAGAGATGCTCTGGTTGGTCTGTCAGTTATAGTCCAGAAGTGCAAAGATCAAAGAAAATACATCTACGCCTGCCTCATTGATTATGAGAAGGCCTTTGATCGAGTGAAACACACTGAGCTCATGAACATTCTACAGAGAAAGGGTCTAGACAAACAGGATATCGAGTTTATCAAGAATTTGTACTGGGGACCGACAGCATCAATCAGAGCAGGAGGCAAAACATCAAAGCCAATTCCCATTCAGAGGGGTGTATGCCAGGGTTGTGTGCTGTCACCGGTGCTTTTCAACATATACCCGGAACACATCTTCAGTAAGGCACTCGAAGGACAAACAGACGGTATTAAAATCAATGGACAAATACTTAACAACATCCGCTATGCTGATGTCGTTAACCTTCATTGAGTGGAGATGGCACATGAAGAACAACAAGTTAAAATTATAATTTTCAATTCTTCCGTTGGGATTAAATTATTTATGAAAACACAATTGCACAATAAAACATTCAACTAAGTGATGAATATCGGTTCATACGAGTAACCTAGACTTTTAATGATTCTTCAGTTACAAGATCAGAAACAAGCAAGTTGAATTCTTCGTATAAGAAAGGGCTGAAGAGTATGAACACTGCCAAAATATCTGAAAATCATCTTCAGTTACAAGATCAGAAGCAAGCATGTTGAATTCTTCGCATAAAATAAGAAACATTACTGAAATTTGTTTAAATAGAAAATTTTCATCTGGAAATTATGTTCATACGATAGTATATACATTGAATTGGCATAGATGTGTGGAAAATTGAATTTTTTCAAGTTCTGTGAGGTGGATAACAGTGTTCAGGAATGTTTTCATAATTTCTTAGCCATCAAAATCCGATGGGTAAAAAATTCATAAACGCGTTTATTTAATAATTGGGGAAGCGTGGACGGGGATTATAATTACGATGAAAACTTTTCATTTGATCACCCCACCACAGTAATGTAACAGCATTTCGCAAGTGAGGGCATTTCGACTATCTTTACGGGGGGTACCCTTTCTTACAATTTAAATAGAATCGGGATATTATTCTGGAGTTTCGTTTGATCTGTTCCATGATAAATGTAGTAATGGAATCAGTAGTAGTTCCTATAAAGAATTCATACGAGCTTCATCTAGAGAAAGTAATAAAAATTATACGAAAATGAGATGAACCAATATTCACTGTAATAAAACATCTAAGCCAAATATTCTAAAGATGAATAACATTCGAAAAGAGAGTAACGCCTTTATATGTATATGTCCTTTCACTCCCAATTTTCCTAAGGATATTTTACATAAATCTAAAGAAAATGCACATGTAATTACTGTAACAAGTTATATCCTTCAATAATTTTTATATATTCTAAATATAATTTTGTTTCGAAGACATTTCCCGTTTTGATACAAAAGATGACTACTTTCAGTTCACTGAATGAACTTCCTATAACATTGGAACTTTACGAATCTGGAGTTTCTATTTCAACTTTAGTCTACTTTTTCTTCCTCCGTCGTATACTCGAGATTTCTCTTGAGTTAGTCCATAATTCAGATCTTCAATGTATTCCATAATATTTAAGGCTTCCAAGGTATATTTGAATGATCAAGATGGGATAAAATATTACAGGAAAAACATGTGAACACTATTCTAATCTTCAAAAACAACGATCGAAAAAAGTGATTATAATACAGTTGTTGAAGAAAACTATTAAAGAAATATATTGTCATATTTCGTTATATTGATGAACGGTATTGGTGATATTTCGAATAAAAATGACTTGAAATTATGGTATTAATAATAAATGAAGTATTAACCAAATGTGTTGCTGAATGATAACATTAAGTGCAATATTTCAGGTTTAGCTGATAATATTAAAAAAATATTCACTTCTTGTATTAGTCATCTCTCAATTTCTGATTCAAGGAATTACATCAACTCACAATTTTCACAAAAATCACTTCTTCTTTCGTTAACTAAATAGATTGTTTATACTTTTAAGAATAATCCAAGTCTTCAACATTCAGAAATTCAAATTATTATCGAAGTTATAACAATTATAAATAAGCGTGATAAGGAATCTACCCAAACGCATATAGAATTCAAAGTTTTACATCCTTATCAGAACAGAAGTGGATGTAGGTTCAAGGTATGTTTATTTCTGCTGACTTTCTACTTACGTAACACTTAAATGAAACAGTACAATGAATGTGAAGACCTAATATGCCTATGAAACTTGGGAGGTTCACCTGCAGAAGTTATTTTACTACTTTAAGGAGATCTTAAACTTATAAATAAAACTGAATTCAATACTCATTAATCGGCAAATAGACTACTGATTAATCGATTTTCTGTCGAAATTACACTGACGGTCATATGGAGATTTGTCGATTATTCAATTTTATCGTTCCATATGGATGGATGTTTAACGTTCACTGGTAGATCTGTACCAAGCATCCAATGCCGATAATTATTTATTCATTTCCATAAAATAAACATGTATACAATGAGATGATTATTTCATCTATATGTGTCATTCAGATAATAGATGAAAATCAACGCATTTATGCATAATGATTTCACTAAACAAATAATATCATTGCGCAGTAAGGCTGCTCAAATCAAAAGTTTAGACTGAACAAAACAATCAACGAATTTTAACACAATTGAGGTTACTTGTAGTTAAATGAATGAGAAGTGACTTCACAAATAAATTGGTTTATCGCACAGTAAAATACAACAAAATAAGAAAATGGGCCAGGAAAGCAACCGATATTTAAGAAGTATATTGAAAAAATAGAACTGATAGTCACACATTGCGCTCAGTTTGTTCAGCTGCGCTCTATATCTAAAGGTAACAACTAAAGGGGAAAAGGAGAAGTGCTTATATTGAATGATTATTTAGGACTTTACTTGGCCTGATTTCAGAGTTTGTTGTATCCATAATACGATAGATAGCTTTACATTTTCGATTCTAGGAAGCACAGTCATAATAGATTTGTAAATACATCAATTCTGTTAAAATTTGAGTAAAACAATAATTTCTTTCAATAATATATTTCGAAATATCACCAATACCCTCACATGTTCCTTAATTGGGAGAAATCAGTCTCGCTTAGAAGTAATCTTGCCAAAACGTACTCGCCATCGGTCTTGCACGCCGTGGAGGGGTCTCCACTAGGAGGTTTTGTGCTTCTTTTTCACTTCTCGTCTCCTCTCAGGTTCACCCAGAGTGGTTAGAATCTTCATATCTTTATAATCCAGCTGTAAGTACCATCGTATTGACATTCGGCCTGCGTGGGTGGACAATGCGGTGGCCAATAACTTCATCATCCAGGTCTATGGTTTGTGAGAATCGAATCAACAAGAAATGGGAAATTAATTCCAAACCACGTTCAGATGCTGAACCGCAGGATAGCTTAAAGTTAATAATGATGTCTTCCTAATTAGTTTATGGTGAAGAGGGATTAGATAATGCTTGTTACTTATGATGAAGAGTTCAGAATGTATCAATTACTTTTCAGGAGTTACTAATTATAGCAATTGAAGTATTAGTCCTCTAAGAAAGTATTATATGAAATAAAGCTTTTGAAGAAAAGCAGTTGAAGAGAAGCCATGCGCGCTCACTGTACTGAAACACAGTGACGTATTCATCATAATATCTTAGGGTTATTTTCTGCATTAATAAATATATTTAAAGCATTTGATATTGTCCGTCACTGACAACTCCGAGAAATCACTTAAGACAAATTTAATACAATCAATTAGCGTAAGAGCTCTCCAGAAATATCACCAGAAAATGAAAACATGGTTATGTAGAATGAAAATTCTACGAAAAATAGCAATTTTTCTCCATTGCCTCTTTAATGTGCTTCATAACCTAAGAAATTCGAAAATCTGAGAAAAGTTTCTCCTCTAATGATATAAAAACAATAGTTTTGCATTAAATTAAATTATAATATTATAGATATTAAAAAAATCTATCGAGTTCTTTATATAGAACGGTAGATTACTATGAGATTTATTGGACGCGTTTCTTGCAAATTAACGTTTCGTGATTACCTTTATAATTAACCAACAGCGTACGTCTTTTCGGAATTTAAAAATATCACACTTTTTCTGAGATAAATCTGTTTCTCGAAAGAAAAGTTATCAAAAAATCAGAAGTAACATCTTGACAGTCAGCTTTGAAGAAACTAATGAGGACTTAATTTTTTTCTGGAATGACATATGTTGTATTATTCTTGTAAGGGAGAGTCATAATAATTTTATTGATTTTAAGTTTTTAGGGAAACAAAATAAGGGATGAAAGTTTGTGAATCAATTTCTCAAAACAGATACCTCAAAGGTACGAATGGTAGTTGAAAGTTCCTATTGGATTTCCCCTAACTTTGAATTTCAAGATCTCTATTATCAAAAAAAGAGTTTCAGAATTTTTCGAAACAACTTTACTTGAATGTATGAAATAGAAAGTGAAATTATGTACAGAATTCGATCAGTTTTGAGTTTGGAAACATAAAGAAGAAGAACCGATTATGTATTGGACAGCAACTAATGTTGTAATTATACAGTCTAATATAAACACGAAAAATATTTCTTTCTGAAAAATCTGGTTAAGCCTAGTTTTCAAAAAAAAAAATAGCGGAGTTCATTTCAATGACCTCAAACATAAATGAACGAATATCTAAGTAAAGTGTGCGAGCCCAATGTGATTGCATGGTGAATTAGGACAAACATCGTGTGGTTCTTTGTACCTGTTTTGGATTAATAAAGGCTGTCAGTTCACAAAACTATATAAACTTCCAATTTTTCTGTAATTTTACTGCACTCAAAATTAATAAAATTATTAGCATTCCCTATTAATATGATAATGAAATTCTTCGAAAAAAAAATTTTAGTTCATATCTTGGTAGTAGACAACAATCCAGCTAATCACTTGGTGGAACATTTTCACTAAATAATTGAATAATTAAAAAACACTTGGTCAAAGTGGAGGGAGTTTATTGAACGTATTCTATACGAAAGAATGTTCATTGGTTTCATAGACTTTTATAGTTCAATGCTTTTTGCAACCCTTATAAAGACTGAAATAAATATTGTACCTATGTAAGATCTCTTAACTTTGTAAGGAGGAAAAGACTGCTTTACAAGACTTTGGATTCATTATGTTTATGATTTTGGAATCATGTATAATTCGTACTGTTTATGTATCTAGTATTATTATTAAATTTATTTTCAGTAAGATAACAAAGACGATAGGTAATTATTAATTGAGTGTTCATTGTTATTCCTCAGACTGAAACAAGAGAAACGGTGACAGTTATGAGAAAATACAAAAGACATACAAGTTGATAAATAGATAGATTCAAAACTCGAATAAGGTTACTGAAGGCATTCAGTAGTTTATTGCAAAAAGTGCGGGGCAAGAAATGAACCAAACAAAAAATTTTATCCTCTAGATTCTTAACACAATGGTGAATATCAAGACAAGTAGGACTTGAACAGTGAAATACATTTCAAATTTGAGGCCAATATCCCAAAAACTATTAAAGATAGAAAGAAGAGATGAAAATTTTTGAGCGTTATATAGACTACTAGATTTGCTACAAAAAGTGGACCTTGCTGTATATTTTTAATAACAAATATATCAGATGAAATCTATTAATTTTTAGAAAACAGGAGTCCAATTTCAGGATGTTTCAAATTTCATTTCCTTTTTAAGCAGAACTTTAACTAATAAACTCAGAATTTGAAGTTCGTGTATCCGCTAGAAGTACCGAGTTTTTAAGATCCATGACTGTGCTACAAACGAAAGAATTTCATATACTAATTCATGAATATAGCTGGTTGTAATTTTTCTGTTTAGTTAGTGAATATTCTGAATTTCATTTCCATAAACGACGGAGTTACAGGGGCGTAGTCAATGTTTTCAGATC
The DNA here is from genome assembly GCA_013387265.2 of Cryptolaemus montrouzieri. Lineage (NCBI taxonomy): Eukaryota > Metazoa > Arthropoda > Insecta > Coleoptera > Coccinellidae > Cryptolaemus > Cryptolaemus montrouzieri. Next base: position 44,469,564 of record JABFTP020000185.1, on the reverse strand, counting down.
TGCGTGAAGGAATACTGTCGTGTTTCCAAATATTTTCGAACTGCATCAAATTATCTATGTCTAAAATTATGAGAAGCATCTCATAATTTTAGACGTGCATAGCCGTAGAATCAGGTAGCAATCCTGATTCCACGGCTACGCATGCAACAGTCGACCATAGGGTCGCGACGCCTAACCTCCTGATATTTACGACATAAATATTTTATGATTTTTCGTTTTCAAACATATGATTCGCATTTTTCGTTATTTTCACTGCGATTTCACTCCTTCAGAGGTGGTCTTTGGATTTTTCTTTCCTTTGTCATAGCTTTGTTCAGTTGAGTTCATAAAGAAATATTTGAATTCGAGATTCATCCTATAATTCTTAATGTAATTAACCTATTACACTTTGAATAGACTAAATCTCGTACCAATGAGGTATATTTATTTTGGTTATTATAAACCTTTAAGTGTAGATAAGTAACAGAAATTTATTTTGTACAGGAAGTTAATTGAACCCCTTCGTTGAATGAATATCAACAAATCAACAAATGCAACAGATTTGTTAGGATCGCCATGAAAATCTCGCCGGTTCTTTGAGCATCCAATAAATCAAAATGTGGCACAACCGGTCAATTTGGAACAAATTCCGAATCAGTAGCCATCATCTTGTAGAAAATTCTATTTGTCTCTATTCTACTACTTATGAGAAATTCCTCACAAACCATCATCTATTCACAACCCTTAGTACTGATTTTTCCAGAAACTGATGATAGTCACATTTCTTATTTTCTAATTAAGATCTCATATCCAAGTTTTCATGCACCCGACTTCAAATCTCATGGAATATCTATACAGATTTTTCAATACTTATTTTTTTATAACTTTTTGTATGTTCGCTCATGAAGTTGGAACTGTTCAATATGTCGAACTTTATCAAAATATAGAGTTTTAGCCTGGAAATATAGGACAAATCAATACTGAATCTAAAGTGGATATGTCTTGTATTTCCTCAGAAACGAAATAATTCTCCGTGATTAAAATTACTTTATATCAATAGAGATATTCGAGCACTTTTGTGTCCAAATTAAATACTTTCAATTTTTTGATATAAGCTGAACTCTATATGTTCGAGAAGCTTCATTCTATGGTACCTCATTAAATGAAGGAATGAGAAGTATGATATGGTGATGAAGTAGATTTCAACTGTGTTTCAGTACCGATTTCAATTCCCCATTCAGTGTGATTTATAGAAGACATCACCATTATCAAGATTTCCATCTCATGCTGTCGATTAGTGCTCACCAGATACCATTTTAAGAGAAATATTTGTTGCGAGATTAGCACAAACTATAGATTTGTCAACCACCAGAAGAAGTTTCGATTATGTTACCACCACATTGTCCTTCACCTCTGTTTGAATACAATCTTACCATCATTTCATCATCAGGTACTCGTGATAGGAGATCCATTAATTCATTATTGGGTACAGCATGTGGACGCAGAATTCTTCTAAGGAATTTGTTAGTCCCCCAAAACATTAATAAGTATCTCACTGGTATGAAGTAAAGAATAATCATTGCTCCTGTTAGAATAATGATGGCTATCCATGATAAATATGGTACGGTAAAGTTGAAAGTACTGAAAATTAATTGAATGGAATTAGTAACAAATTTATTATTATTTTATTTGTTTCGTTTCAATTCGAAACAATAAAATAACAAAGAAGTGACAAATATTTTATGATTTCGCTGTTTTGAACATTTCTTTCACATTTAAAATTGCTGTGAATTATTCAAATAGTTTTTCCGAACACAAACTCGTCCTCTTATCGATTCAATAAATAGGTGGATTTCCTAGAGTCCATAAAAACTATGAAAATTCAGAAGATTTGAAAGGATAGTCTTTCGATAATAATAAAAACTAGAACCATTGAATTGAATTGAAAAGTGGTAAGTGTTAAAAATTTATCGATTTACATTTTATTTTATAACAAATTACAGTGGAATCTGTTCATAATGACATCGAAGAGAAATTACGAACACGTCATACTGAGCGGAGGTCGTACAAATCATTGTTTTTGTAAAAATCAAACAAGGACATGCAAATTCATTTCCCGGATAATAAGGGTCAAAAATTCATAAATAAATTCGATCGGTTGGTTATGAAACTGTGCAATTCGAAATCTTTACACAAATTTATTAATAATGCTAAATATGATATTTGTCAACCAAACAAAGTTATACATTATGAAGACATTCAATTGAATGAAAACGATTAAATGTTATCTCACAATAACTATCAATCAATTCTTCCTGAAATGATATTCTGGCGATTATTCAAACTTTTGTCATGAATCTTATTTTATGTGAATCTTGATGTAATATCTGTTTGAAATTTTTTCAGTTTTTCAAGGAAAACAAGAGTATCACGATGCGAATTACTGTTCTTATTTGTTATTTCTTTAACGTGCTCTATTTCCGCCTTTCGGCCAATGATACGCCGGGGAAATCTGTCACCTCACTAACCCGGGAAATTTGTCGAACCCCTCGTGTCGAGGGAAGGGATCTTCAATGTCCAACATATCTCTGTTAGACAGGACCGAAAGCTTTACATTTTCTCCAAAATATGGACAGTCAAGCGATTCCAGAATCCGAAAAATCTCACAGACTTTTCGGGTATTGAACCCAGGTAACCCTGCACAGGGGACGAGCACAATATACTATACGCCACCGAGCAGCCTGAGTGTTAATCATTTAATGAATCATTGAAATTCAGATGATGATTCGTAATTTTTTTTCTTCACTTGCCGCGTCGTTTAGACATTTCCTAGCAGGCTACCTTTCATATTAAATTTAATCTGAGGACAGACACGAACAGGCAACTGTCGTATAAGGGCGGAATCCTCTCCACTCTTTGCCAAACTTCCAGCCCATAATTTTTGAAATAAGCCTGCGAATGTTGGATTCTACAACCACAGAAGGCCAAACTTGTACGATAACCTAGTGAATATATATATATATATATATATATATATATATATATATATATATATATATATATATATATATATATATATATATATATATATATATATATATATATATATATATATATTAGAATATTTTGAAGTAGTGTCCGTTGGATAAGTCATGTATTGTGAAAACTTGGAGAAAGAAACTATGGGAATAATCGAATGTACCGTCCAAGTATGAACTTGTACATTTATGAAAAAAAATTATAGTTACAGGAGAAAACTATTATATTGACCTCTTCACTATTGTAAAGGGTACCGATACAAACTGATTCTAATTGTACCATCATCCAATATTCATTACATATCATTGGTTTCAAAAAGAAACTTCACAGGGGATTATTCAATTTCAGAAACTCCTTATCCTTCAAATCTGTACAACTACATTTCTAGAGCATAGCACATTATCTCATTGAAGTTCATTCGATTAGCATTATTTCCATCTCAAGAAGGTAATGATTTAGGTTCAGGTACCTGAAAAGCTCTGGAGGGCATTTACATGTCGATCCTTGTAAATAGAGATGTACCTTTCTGGATGCTACCTGCCGGGAACCAATTTGTCGCCGCCCAAATAAATAACGTCCTCTTTTTGTTAGGTATTTATTTTAGTAGAGAGAAAGACAACATTTTAAATCGCAATAGAAATTGTAGAAATAAGTACGATACATATACGTATCAATATTTTCCTTTTTTTAATAGAAAACCTATAGTTTTGTCTATTTTAGTATTTTCCTCTTATTGTAATAACAACCTCTAATACTTTTCTAAAAAGAGAACATCATCATGGCGAAATTATCATTTTCAATATAAGTATGAACAAATCGTGGTGATATTTTCATCGGTGGGTTATTCGGATGTGAGGAGAGCGCTATCGATGTTAACATTATTATTCCACATTGCCGATGTTTCTAAGGAATCTTAATTTAGGTTTCGTGCTCACAAAAATGAGGGGAAGTCATCTTCTTTGTCAAATTCATATTTTGGTGTTTGAACAGATTTTAAATGAATCCTGCATGTCTGAAACAGTTGTGAATTGTTAGACATTGTTGCATCCATCATCAACCATAGGAATTGCATCTTACCATTATTTTTGTATATAATTTCTTTTCATTAAAATCAAGGCCATTAATCATTTTAAATTCAATGTGATGTTAGCTTTGAGTGACCATATTATTCCTTGATTTATTGGCTGTAACACTGAAGTTTTCGGCGAAAGAAGCCCAAGTATTATAGACTTTCATCTCTAACTTCTGTCTTCTTCGCCAAAATGCGATGGTAGCCCAACCTTTACGATTGATAACATAATCGAAAGAAAACTCTTCTAAAGCATCTTGGTATTTGTGACATTCACATAAGGAGCAATTTCTTTCTCCTGCGCCTCTCATATTTGCTGCTACACCACAAACTATTAGAATTCTGTCCGGCATTAATTTGTAAAAAATTTCAGTTTCATCTAAATTTGGAAGACTGACGACTATTCTTCGAGAGACTGTTGACTAGCGAGGAAATATTATGGTTTCTGCGGCAATATTTTCAAGGACTAATAGAAAGAATTGACGCATTATTATCTTCGGATTTGAAACAGGCACATGTACTGTATCATTTTATGAAATTCTATATAGAAAACGAATGGAAGTGTGAGTAACGGTGAAATCGCAGGATAGAAAGCTGCCATAATCCTGCCATAATTGATGACATTTCATGTCATCATATCATCTTATCCGAAGTTCAGGATAATGTTCGAAGAATTAACATTTGTCGCCTTAAATAGTGCCTTCAAGTAAAAGGTTATAGAGAATCCGTACACCATCTGTAGATTGAAATTCTGATACAGATTCTACCATTTCAGGTTGTATGCGCTATTTCAAGTGAGAAAAATTATGTGACTCGAATAATGATCTCAAATTTTGACAATGAAAAATAAACACCCAGTATAATTTTGCTATCATCCGTTTTATTTTTTCTAGAGCTCTGATCCTTAGGATAGTTTAGGTATCTCGGTGAATAATTCCTGATAATCCTGAAAAGTGCAGGAAGAGTTTTAAAAAAAGTCAAACTTTTACTAAGTCTCGTATAATTCAAAAACCGTTAGCCTCAGGTATGAAAGTTTCATAGAAAGCTCACATTATTTCAGCATGAGAAATCTGAAAATTATTAGGTGCGCAACTAAATTCTCGCTGTTTGTCAATAGATGGCTCCAGCAGTAAGTGCTGGTCGATTTTTACATATCAAGAACGTCTTAAACAAAGCTTAGACATATGGTGAACAAATCACTGTCACACATTAGTGATTTTGTTTTTGCGTCATATACTTTTAGTTGTGAGTAAATGTCTGACTCGGTGCCAAATAATCGTCATTTGCGAAAAGTGTTGATTTTCTCCTTTGATTCGAAGAAAACGGCGGCAGAAGCTCATGCATGAGCTCCAAAAAGTTTACAGAGATGCTGCTCTAAGTAAAACAACGTACCGGGATTGGTTCCGTAGTTTCAAAAACGGTGATTTAGATGTGAAGGACCGTCCCCGTGAAGGAAGGCCAAAAGTCTTCGAAGACACTGAATTGGAGGCATTGCTCGATGAGGATCCGTGTCAAACTCAAAAAGAGTTTGATTCAGCCTTAGGAAATACCCGCCAGACCATTTCCAAGCAATTGCATGCGTTGGGAATGATTCAAAAGCAAGGAACTTGGGTTCCTTATGATTTGAAGCCAATAGACGTTGAGCGCCGTTTATTCGCCCGTGAACAACTGTTCCAGTGGCAAAGAAGAAAATATTTTCTTCATCGCCTCGTAACGGGTGATGAAACACGAATTTATTACAGCAATCCAAAGGGAGTAAAATCTTGGAAACTGCCCGGTCATGCTTCTACGTCATCGCCTCGGCCGAATATTCACGCTGCGTAGGTTATGCTGTGTATTTGGTGGGACCAGGTCGGTGTTATTCATTATGAGCTGTTAACAACAAACGAAAACATCACTGGGAAACGCTATCGTACTCAATTGATGCGATTGAGTAAAGCACTGAGCGAAAAACGGCCACAATACGAGCAGAGACACAAAAAAGTATTCTCCAGCATTACAACGCTCGCTCTCACGTTGCCAGTTCCGTTAAAACCTACTAGGAAACGCTCAAATAGGAAGTCCTACCCCACTCGCCATATTCCCCAGATATTGCACCATCCATTTATTACTTGTTCGATGGCATATGGCCTGGCTGATCAGCAGTTCCGCTCATATGAAGAGCTCGAAAAATGGCTTGATTCGTGGATAGCCTCAAAAAACAAACACATCTACCGTCACGGTACTCGAGGTCTGCCAGAAAGAAGGAAAAAAGTTGTAGCCAGCGATGGGCAGTGTTTTGAATGATTCATTCGTAATCATTTTTCACAATAAAGTTGTATTTTCATGAAAAAAAAAAAACAGCGAGAACTCAGTTGCGGACCTAAAAGAAATTATGCATTCCATTAAAGAAAACACTATTTTGATATAAATTTCTAGAACGGCACACCCTGTTTATTCGAAAATAACTTTAAAATATTCAACGGTTTCAAATCCACCTAGCTTCCTTTCACATCTTTTTGATACAATGTACACTTTTAAAGCTATCGAATAAACACGCACAAAATAAAAACGCGATATATAAATATAGGTGTTGAGATTACATGTTCTCCCAGAGCATTCTGATTGATAGTTCTGGGGCCATGGACACAATAACATAATGACCATACTCAACGCAGTTTCGGACTCGGATGTAAACCTGGTGGGGTCCTGCCGGACCAGTAGAGTATGGTATGATGGCCATGTGTCTGTTGGTGAAGAGACAACTTTGGAATACTAGTGAAATTGATGAAAAGCTCTCATGCTATCAATTCATAGTGGTAGACCAAGGTCAGGTTGCAGTTCTCTTATTTCATTTGGTTCCTATTTTAAGAAGTTTCTGTTTATCCACATTCAGCTTTTCCCCAAAGTCTTATTGTGGTCCTCATGAATATGTTATATCATCATTATATATAGAGGCCCAGCAAACATACGAAAGAGGTGTCGATCTTCAGGTTTTGGTGACTGCTAGAGACGCTTGCATATGTACCTTGTAGTTGAACCAGTTTGTCCAGTCCGAGAAAAAATAGCCTAGCCGCATATGCTACGAGTAGTTTGATTACTATTATGTATAACGTCACGGTATTCGAGGTCTGCCAGAAAGATGGGAAAAAGTTGTAGCCAGCAATGGGCAATATTTTGAATGATTCATTCGTAATCATTTTTCACAAGAAAGTTGTATTTTCATGAAAAACAAACAGCAAGAACTTGGTTGCGGACCTAATAAAAATTATGCATTCCATTAAAGAAAACACTATTTTGATATAAATTTCTACAACGCCACACTAGTTTATTCGAAAATAACTTTGAAATATTCAACGGTTTCAAATTCACCTAGCTTCCATTCACATATTTTTGATAAAATGTACAGTTTTGAAGCTATCGAATAAACACGCACAAAATGAAAACGCGATATATAAATATAGGAGTTGAGATTACATGTTCCCCCATAGCATTCTGATTGATAGTTCTGAGGCCATGGGCACAATATCATAATGACCATACTAAACTCAGTTTCGGACTCGGCTGTAACTCTGGTGGGGTCCTGCCGGACCAGTAGACTATGGTATGACAGCAATGTGTCTGTTGGTGAAGAGAATTCTTTGGAATACTTGTGAAATTGATGAAAAGCTCTCATGCAATCGATTCATAATGGTAGACCAAGGTCAGGTTGTAGTTCTCTTATTTCATTTGGTTCCTATTTTAAGAAGTTTCTGTTTATCCAGATTCATTTTTCCCCATAGTCTTATTGTGGTCCCCGTGAATATGTTATATCATCATTATATATAGAGGCCCAGCAAGCATACGAAAGAGGTGTCGATCTTCAGGTTCCGGTGACTGCTAGAGACGCTTGCATATGTACCTTGTAGTTGAACCAGTTTGTCCAGTCCGAGAAAAAATAGCCTAGCCGCATATGTTAGGAATATTTTGATTACTATTATGTATAACGAATATATAAAGTCTTCATGATTCATTTATCTCTCAGTCAAAGTAGTACGAATTGTATGATCGTGAACATGAGCCGGGCCGTCGTATTCAAAAGTTCAATTTTTAAATGTATCAACAGACGAGTTTGTTCAAACGCAAAAAAAAATAATTCATTTCAGTGAAGACAGTTTGTAAGACACTGTTGCTCTAATTATTCATTCAGAACATAGGAATTGGGCTTCAGCAGAACAGTTTTTATTATGTTCACACAAATGTGTATCTTTTCAAGGCAAAACTTACTTTTTGACACTTTCGAGTAAAGATGCTATTTTGCCTATGGCATTTTGAACACTTTGAGTGACTTCTTGAATAGCCAGCAATCTCTCTTTTAATGTTTTCTTTTCTTCCTGCAATAGAGAATCTTAATGCTTGTAGAAATAAAACAACCGAATACTTACACCCATTGTATCCTTCACTTCTTCCTCATCATCGTCCAATTCGTCAGAGTCGGCGTTTTCTTCCCAAGCAATACTTGTTGGACCAGCCAATGTTTTAACGATATATTGCTTGAAGAAAATCAATAATATTCCAACTGGTATCATCCAGGGCTCAAAGTAGTAGCAGAGTAGTAACCATACCGACAACGCCGAGAAACTTTGAATTTTCGAATCCCATTCGAAGCAGTTCCTGGAAAATAATGCAAATTTTACTGGATCATGCAATAAGAAAAGTTTTATGCCCTTTCACAGTGGTTGGCCCAATATAGAAATGAGACCTAAATATCCATATGAGTCTCAGTTGATATAAAAGAGGAAAGACAAAGTTAGGTATCCTCTTTTTTCTATGATGTTAGGGATAATATCAAAAGGTTTGAAGACTTTTAGTCAGGAAACAATATTTAATCTTCCTTCTCTGAAGGATCCGGTTTTCTGAATCACTCTTCGTAATCACCGTCTGCAACAGACTGCAATTTCGGTCTAACCTTACCTTGTCAGAAATTTTTTCAAAACAGCATAAAAAAGTAGCTCTTGAAACCCACATGAAACTCTTCAATTTTTCAATTGTGAAGATAGATTTGATAATACTGGAATTTAGATACTGGTCGTTCATTCCAAACTAGATACAAAGAGCTTCAGTTAGATTAGAATATCAGAGAACCGACGAATACACTTTCGCTTCATATTGTATCGGAAGTGGACATCATTTTCCACTTATAGATCAACTTTAAATTATTCACAGAATACCTAAAGGACGAAAGTTAAATTATTTAGAATTCATCGAAATTTTCAATCTGCAATGAACTTCCCATGAAGATAATCTTCTGAACGACCAGTTTGGCTCAGCTTGTTCGTCTATATTGCATATCTTCAAATTATACCTGCAATAATCATAATTCCCTATTAATTTTATATCTACCTGTTTATGTACTAATGTATTTTTAACTATAGTTCAGTTAGTGTTGTCAGCTGAAGATGGTCGAGAGACCAAAATTGCTGTTCTGATTTTCAATAAATCTCTTGTTATAGTATATTACATAGTTCAATTTTTAAAAATATAATCTCGTCAGAGTTGCACACTCATTCCAAACGCCAAGCCAGGCTACAACCTACTAGTGTCATTCCATTAGAGCGCGTCAAGTACATGTATATGTATAGATATACAATTGGCGCCCTCCAACGAACCGTAAAAGAAGCTACCAGGGCCACAGATGAATAATGAACACTGTGGATGCCTGCTGGATCCAGTTTATCAAGATATTGAAAATGAGACGGTTGCATCACGACGTATAGCCTTTAATTCAAAACAAAGACATGTATTCAGAACATACTAATAAATACACTCCCCACAAATATTGACGCATCACCCTACTTTTACGACAATACTACATAAACTTTTAGGAAGGTCATTCAAGAGTCGCTTGGTAACTTTCAGACGTGTAAAATAAGAATATTTCATTCAAATGAGATGAGTTTATAATGGAAAATATCAACAATTTTCGAGTTAATGAAAAATTAAAAAATTCTACCATCTTCAAACATTCGCGAAGAGACCAATCAACTAGTATCGAATGGTTACAAATCATTTTCAAAATCGAGTGTTTCCTCCCCGAGCCATAATTACTGCCAGTATACGTCTCGGAAGCCCCTCAAACAAATTGGATGTACTCTTGAGTCACTGAGTTCCAAAATTCAGGAAGCAGATTTTCTAGTTGTTGGAGTGTTTCACAAGACATCCTACGTTGCTGAATTTGCCACCACATGTTGTCCCAAACATGTTCTGTAACTACTCTAGCTGCATGAGGCCGAGCATTATCATGCATATAAATGAAGTTTTCGCCAATCAATGGGCCAAAGGGTACAACATGGGGTTCAAGGACATCTACGATGTATCTGGCCGATGTCATTCTTCCATTATTCACTAAGACTAACTCAGTTCGACAATAGAAAGAAATGGCTTCCCACACCATTACTGAGTCCCCTCCGAAGTTTTCGGTTTGTCGGATATTGCATTGCTGGTACCGTACCCCAGGTCGTCTGTATACAGGCATACGTCTATCATTTGATACTAGACATAACCTGGACTCGTAGGAAAAGAGAACATTCGACCATTCTGGAATACCCCAATTTCCATATTCCCTCGCAATTTGAAGTCTTGCAACTCGATGCTCTCTGGTGAGACGCTGGAAGGTAGAAACCACACTTGGTCTGATATCGTCTTCTCTGAGCCTGTTCCCAACAAATTGCAATGAAATATGGACATTTCTGGAAAGTGCAAGTTCATTTTGTTGCATTCTAGCTGTACAGTGCCGAACTCTTAGGTCAGTTAAACGAAGCCATCGATCATCAACTGGTGTTGTTATCCGATTTCTTCTCTGTCCGGCCCTTTTTCCATATTCCCCTGTTTCGTGGTACCGATTAATTGCCCTTGAAATAGTGCTTTGATTAACATTCAACAAGTTAGCCACGTAACGTTGGCTTCGCCCCTTCTCTAGAAGTGTTACAATTCTTACCACTTCAGGATCACTCAAATAGCGTTTAGGACGTTCAGCAGTCATTACAGTAAATTCAAAGATTCGAAAATCAACAAGAAACACAGAAAACTTACATTAATTCAGCGTGAAAGCTGAAGAGAAATTGAATGAATACTGATAGTCAAATAAACTCATTCTTGTTTCAGACGTGTTTGAGATCACACAGAAACAAATGTTACTACACAGATAAGATTTTTTCTCCTCATATGTCCGAAAACATATGTTGACAAAGAAACTATGATCGAGCTGCTTACTCGATTGTGGAATTCAGAATACCAGGTGATGCAAATAATTTTTGTGGTGTGTGTATTATTCCAATTCAGAAACGGTGTGGTCTTGAGCAAAGAATTGCATTTAGCATGGCCTCTTACGAAAAATTTTACACGAACCGAAATTTGATGACAGTGATTTTGTCGAATCACAAACGGTGAAATATAATGACAACCTCATAAAAGTATATTCAATAAATTGAGAGGAAGCCTCATGAACGATGTTACATCTACGTCCCCATGAAAAATGAACATGAAGAAGTTGATGAACAAGATGAAGCAATTAATGTTATAGTGTAATTGCCAACTCATCAATTTCAAGCAAATTGAAATGTAAATAGCGGAATCTAAGAGTCAAGCATTCAGTATCTATAGAAAAGAAGATTAGAACCTTATAACAAGAGAATATCCAGGTTTTTGAAGCCAGGAGACTTCCAACGTCAACTAGATGAATTATATCATGAAATTGGTGATTTGAAATAAATAGAAACAACATAATCAATAGATATTTTGAACTGTCTCTTGTTGAATGAGGAAATACCTTTTTTTTGTTTTTTAGGGTCAGTCTAAGACAGGACGTAGTAGTAATATCAGACTGGACTCCATCATAAAACAACACAATCAGCTTCGGATCACGAAGTGAGTCAAAGATCAGTTATGAAATATTTGAATTTAGAAAAAGAGCAGGCGCTTCCCAAATGATAGCGATCCAGGTATACCTCATGAAGTATTATGCATTCACCAAGATGGGGCTTTACACACTCTGTTTTGCCAGTGTGCGACTTTTTAAATAAGGTCTCAATAATGATAACATGCAAAATTTATTGCTTTATGTGTAAACACATTGAAGAATCAGGGAACCATATCAACCTTCCGAAGAATGTTAAATATTCCCCCCTGTATTAATACTCATTCTCAACTGGGGCCACACAGTTATGGTACAATTAGGTTGTATGTAACGAATATGAGCAATAGACTGCAATTTTGGTCACCTTGGACCTCGTCAGTCTTGCACTCCCATTCACAACACCAGACCAGATTGCCATCTAGTGATGTGTATATGATGTACATCTGATTAACAGCTAGATAATCACTAAAGTGTTAGATTTTCGACAACTTGCATCTAGCAAGCAGTGTGTGTAGCGTTGCGGTGGATAGTCGAAATAGTATAAAGATTTATGTTCGATCTACTCTTCGGTTTTATCATTCTCCGCCGGTGCAGAGTAGCCTCTATGACTATGGAGGGCGCTAATTGTATGTACATGTATATACATGTACTTGACGCGATCTAACGGATTGAGATGAGTAGGTGGCAGTACGGTCTGATTCTGTGAATCGTGTGTGGAACTCTGACGAGATAAGATGAAAACGAAGCTGCAATTTGTAGCTCCTATTCATGTCATCCAACGGATTGTACCACTACTATGTGGTTCTTGTTGACGATGATCATGAAGAGTGAATGGGAAAATCAGCTCCTTCAGGGAGGGATACTTAACATTCTATGGAATGTTGAATATTGTTCTCTGAATAAAAGACCTCAATTTTGAATGACAATTTCGGAAATTGTTGGATTGATAGAAGAGGAGCGGTCCAATGGCCTACCTGCTCCACAGATTTGAACATCTAGGATTTTTCTTTTTGGAGGTTACTTGAAATGTGAGGTCTACAAATCTAAAGTTGATAATCTCAACAAATGAAGTTAATTTGATCACCGCAAAAACTATCTGAAAAGACATCTCTAAATTCGAAGGTCGATTGGGTATAAGTCGGAAAAAATTATTAAACATTCAACTTCATACACATTATTTCGTTTTGGTTTCAGTTTACTCTCTTGATTTTTTTTTCTAATTCTCTTCTCGCGTTTTTTTGCTGTTGGTATACTTTGTATCATTTCAAATGATCACTCAGTACATCTCACTCTCTCCTACCAAATGAAATGAAAGGAAATATTTGACGTCACACGGCACATCGAAACCCGGCTCATACATAGTGTGAGCATAGAAACTGCATCCGTTGTGCTCTTGCGCTGGAATTGGCGCTCGAAAGCAATTTATTACAAACTCTGATTTCTTCAATGATTATTCATACATATGATACTCAAATAGGTGTTTCACCTCGCCAATTTATTAACTTGTTTCACCCACCTAGATACTTCAGTTTCGAAATAACATAATTCTGTAATTTCTCATTTGCTCTTACGAACCAAGAATTAAGGGATCGAATAAGGAATTGTACAATTTCCTATTTTATGTCTGATTGTATTGGAAGTAAGTTATTTTATCTTTTGTTCGAAACAAAAGGTTACGTGAACCAGCACTGCAAATTTTCGAATTCATCATGAAGAATATCAAAGAAATCATTTCCTGGGCGAAGCACACTGTATCTCGAGAAATAATCATCACAGACAACCGTTATAAGGCATTGCAGAAGTCAGCAAAATAGGCTGAAAAGTTTTTCTGCATATATAAATTGACCTGTACAAAAATTTTCCTAATGGAAAATTGAAATTTAATTGTATTCCATACATAATACTCCCAATGTATGATCATGGGAACCAAGTTACCTCAAAGAAGCCCAATGAATGTATCTGTACTAGTCAGAATATGTTCAATCAAGTTCATGCGTTTTTGATACCGGGACTGAATGATTAGAACATCTACTCACTCGAACATCTTTCCGAATTCGTAAAAGTGAATGATGAAAACTTTGAGCCTCATGACATTCTTCAGGAACACTTGACGTTTGAATTTAACTTCACCTTGCATGTACTTTTCTTCTTTCGGATTCAACGTTCTTATGCAAGCCCTCACGGGATTCCACGTAAGGTCCATTTCAAGCAAAATTTGTGGACTACTTCCTTTCGCCCTTGCCCTCAATTTCTTATCTTTCAATGCATACCAACGTTTTTCGCCACTTCGTATTCGCAGAAGTGGCACTGCGATCTTACCGAGAAATTCTACTTTATGATCTCTATCTTCATCGTAAACAGTTATTTCTAGTATACTATTGATATCTTTCACATTGAACGTGAATATTTTGTTCCATGTTGGTGTTAGAGTTTTGTATTCAGTTTGCGTTTGAAGCCTGGCATTTCCTAATTCTAGAACGCAGAAAGGATCACTCTTCCCTCCAATATCTGCTGCTGCCAATCCCGATGCTTTGTACACTTTAACGACGAGAAAGCCAACGTCTTTCACATTTTGGAATGTTCGTTGCCAATCCTGAAAGAGAAAAATTGTCTCTTAAACTCCATTGAAAATTCTTAATTACAACTTTACAATCAACAAGAAAATGTTTGCATTCTCTAGAATTATAAGAAAAGGCCGAAACCAAACATATTAATTATAATGAATAATAAAATAAAACAAGTTACTATGTTTAACTATCCCTACTTTATTGATGAAAAGAATGACCCAATTTTACATTGGTTGGACCTGTGTCGGACATACGACCATCATCGACAACAAGCTAATAAAAACTGAATACTCATGTACAATACAGGAATTACCATCAATAAAATGCTAGTAGAGGTTACAGTAAATTGAACAATGGTGATTGGTAGGTAATTAAGTCTACCTGGTCATTAAGGAGCTTAACCCTTTCTATCCTAGGTGCCTTGAAAATTTCCATCAATTGAAAGAAATTGAGTTTATAGGATTTATCACAGCAATTAAGAATTTTCAGCTGCTGAACTTCTGGAAAGGGATGACATTCATTCAGACTATGCGCAGCTAAAGCTGAATCATATTTCTGATGTAGGAATGACCGGAAATGTTCTTTGTATCTAGCCTTGAATGAGCGTTCTGTTTGACCTATATGAAAGGAATTGCACTCAGAACATGTTAAATGGTATACTCCTGGTTTTTCGAATTTATCGGTTTTATCTTTTGTGTTGAAAAGCAGGCCTGACAATTTGCTGACTGATTTGAATTCAATATGAATTTTTTTACTATCAGACAAAACTCTAGCAACCTGTTCTGACGTCTTCCCAAAATATGTTAGAGACATAAATTTTTCGGGCTTTTCTCTCTTGGATTGGGTCCAACCAATGTAAAAATTTTGTCATTCTTTACATCAATGAATTAGTGATAGTTAAAACATAGTAACTTGTTTTATTTTATTATTCATCATGAATATCAACTATCACGTAGTTCAGGCTTCATCGATCAATTATTTGAAAGATGCTTGTGTAGCAAGCCAACCTATACGACAAACTCATGGAGAAGTACAGGAATTGTTCACTGAACTTGTGGTTCAACAAACAGTGTCTGAAGTTTAGAGTTACACCGAGATATGTGAATAGCAAAACGAATAGTGTATCATCATCATCATATAAAGCAGTCCAAGTAGCGAAGATAATTTGGATAAAAGAAGAATGTAAACATCTTGCACTCAGAACTCTGTTTTAAATTACATTCTTCAGAATTTGAGATTTTAGAAGATACAATTATATGTAAAATTAGTATTTCCATATTCAAAAAATTTCATAGACAGTCTAGAAAATTAAAATCACTCAAATCACAATTTTCAGTCACGCATACTAGACAGAGTTAATTCTTCGGAAAAGTCAAAGGGTTGTTAATTTATCTGATGTTCAATTCAACGAAAAAGAAACAGATATTCTTTCCAAAGGTCCTAAATTTGTTCCTAAAATACAAACAAACTCTTTTGAAACATCAGCCGTTAAATCCAAAATTTTAATAAGAACCTTAAATACTGGAAATTTTGAAAAGGCAAAAATTGAGAGAATTTTAAAGAACCTTAAAAATCAAACCAACTGGAAAGATAAAATTTTAATCAAAAATATCAAACGCAAAATTTCTGAAAATTCATTAGTACTCAAGCGAGCAGATGAGTCGAATGTAATAATTGTTATTCGAAAAGTACAATATAAGAAAACAATGGAATATTTCATTAATAAAGAAGGGCTTACACTCGTTCATAAAGACCCAACACCACTTATACAGAAACAACTTAGAGCAGCCGCTAATACTATGCAATCACTTTTTAGTAGCTTCGAGTGAAACAGATGGAATAAAATGAATCCTAGAATTCCTAAATTATATGGTCTCTTTTAAACACATAAAGAAAATAACCCCATTCGTCCAGTGGTGTCATATATTAATAGTCCAACACAAATACTTGCTAAGCAACTAAATACCAAATTCAAATCAATTTCAGATTTTCATTTACAATATAGTATAAAAAATTCATTAGAATTATCGAATAAAATAAATAATTTCCTCATGCCACCAACCGCAAAATTAATATCATTAAATGTAGATAATATGTTTTCGAATATATCTGCAACAGAATGTGTCCCCTTAATATAAAGTATTCAAGAGGCAAGAAATCTCAACGTGGTCTGTAAAGATGAGTTAATTTCTCTGTTTGATTTATGCTTGACCCAAAATTATTTTCAGTTCAATAAAAAGATATATTCACAAAATAATTGTTTAGCTATGGGTTCACCCCTCCGTCCCCTTCTATTTGAAATTTTCATGTCTAATTTGGAAAACACTAAAATTATGACGTCACCTTTGACGAAAAGGCATATTCTATTTTGGTACCGATATGTTGATGACATTTTAGCCTGTTTGATTGGAAGGAATAAACAACTAGAAATCTTCGTGAATTTCATTGATAACATTCATCCCAAAATTAAGTTCAAAGTAGAAACAGAAGTCGATAGTAAAATCAATTTCTTAGATCTAACAATTACCCGGGAGAATAATAACCGTTCATCAATTAATATCTTCAGAAAACCATCGTACACGGATAATGTCATACCCATAGATTCATTTCACCCGTATTCTCAAAAAATAGCAGCCTTCAAGTCCATGATTCACAGAGCGATTTCTTTGCCTTTATCGGACATGGACCGAAAATCAGAATTTAACACCATTATGTTAATAGCAGAGAACAACGTCTTCGATATTAAAGCAATAGAGAGTTTAATTAATCGAAAAATACGCAACAACACATTCAACATGATATATCCCCAATCCAAGAGAGAAAAGCCCGAAAAATTTATTTCTCTAACATAATTTGGGAAGACGTCAGAACAGGTTGCTAGAGTTTTGTCTGTTAGTAAAAAAGTTCATATTGCATTCAAACCAGTTAGCAAATTGTCAGGCCTGCTTTTCAACACAAAAGATAAAACCGATAAATTAGAAAAATCAGGAGTATACCAATTAACATGTTCTGAGTGCTATTCCTTTTATATAGGTCAAACAGGACGCTCTTTCAATGCTAGATACAAAGAACATTTTCGGTCATTCTTACATCAGAAATATGATTCAGCTTTAGCTGCACATTGTCTGAATGAATGTCATCCCTTCAACAGCTAAAAATTCTTCATTCCTGTGATAAATATTAAAAAACTCAATTTCTTTGAATTGATGGAAATTTTCAAGGCTTCTAGGGTAGAAGGGGTTAAGCTCCTTAACGACCAGGTAGACTTAATTACCTACCAATCACCATTGTTCAATTTACTGTAACCTCTACTAGCATTTTATTGATGGTAATTCCTGTATTGTACATGAGTATTCAGTTTTCATTAGCTTGTTGTCGATAATGGTCGTATCGGCATGACTTGACTCGGGCAGTTTATTGTATTAAAATCAACGAAGTGACTGGACGCTTAGTGCATCACTAAAAGCGGTAAATCAATTCGTAGACTATCGAGTCTGCGAATCTCCATTGATTCTGTAGAATGGAATTGCTAGTCTCTCGTTACGAAAATGCTATAAGTTAAAATCTTCCTGTGTTTCTTCATTAATTTTTTAACTAAACCTAGCCATGAAAAGCTAAAAAGAAACGATTCATGAAATTATGAAACTCATATTCAGTGGATACTTCTAGTATTGAAAATTAACAATCGAACTCATCTTTACTATTAACACATATAAATGATATTCAGTTCAATTTAGTATAATGCATAAAGTTTCATTGACCTAGGAAGGAGTTTGATGAGCATCTGTAATAGTAGTAGCAAAGTGATGAAGTTTTTCTCATCACGCTGTTTAATTTTAAGTAGCATAAACTGCTGATAATAGTTAAGGGATCATTCAAAGTGGTCAAAGGCATGATGCTAGGAATATACTCATTTACAATACCACTAACGTTTATAATGGTATATAGTGGCAGAACTTAATAAATTAATGAAAAAACTAATTTCAGGACGAATATATTCTGTTACCATAGGCTCCATAAGAGATCTTCACCAAAGAGAGCTACAAGACCTTTCGAAATCATATCAGGATGGGGCGTTCGTTTAGAGATGTTTTCTTGGTGCATAGTAGTGCTATTCAAGAAGATACTTTCAATTTCTTGTCGTATATAGGACAATTATTAGTTTTCATTTTTTCCGTTATTCCAACGGTTCTTAGTAAAAAATTTTTGAACGCATTCACCTATATAATGGCAGGTTGAGTAGAGAATTCAGCTTTCGATTGGGAAATATGTCACAGCTTATGAAAGGGCACAGTGCGAGATGAAATTATATTCATGATAGTAGATTAAATGAAGAATTTGTTCAATCAATTATCAATCATATAAATAAAGTATCTACTCATTTAAATGTCCAGATTTGAGTTGATCTTGAGTATATACCAATATTGCATTTTACCAACTCAATATTTTATTATTTCGTACTTATCCGGGATATTAATACAGTAATCGCAAATTTATTTTTTCTTTCACTTACTTAAACTCACTTCATTATTCAGTCGCGTTCATAGGAAGAATCATACAACTCAGAGAAGCTTTGAAATTACCCGTCGAAACTATTCCCAGTGTTTCGGAACAGTGGTGAAATTATGGGTGTAAACTGAAGTCGAAAATATCACTTCCGAATATATTGCTAACGTTATGGATTAGAAGAGCAAAAATTCCAAGAAATTACTAGCGAAAAAGATATATATAGAAAATTTAGCTAATAAAACTCAAAAGAAGAGAAATAAATAGGAAGATTTTTGGATAGAAATGAGTTGTTGAGATTCTATGCCCACAATTATTGTCGAATGATCTAGAAAAAGTTGTAGGAAACTGAAAAATCTAGAATTACTTCGTTAACATTCTTGTTCGTTACCTCAAAATTTCAAGAAGAATTCGATAAAACCGGGTTATCTGAGTTACCAGTATCAGTATTCAAAAAAGTTCGGTATTTTTGGGAAGGTTTCGGTCATCATTTTTCCAAAATTATCCCAATGCTATTGGAATTAAAGTGTGAGTGCGTCTCCGACATATTAATTCCTTTCGGCAGAACTCAATACGTTTCTAATCAATTTTTTTGAAAATCGTTTCAATAGTGTCTGAGCAAGTTCGTGCCATCCACGTCATTCTCACTGTTTGAAAGTTTTGACTGAATGAAAACCAATATGTAGAATTAAGTATTCAATCGTCTTTATATATCGGTTATTTTCAATAATGGGCTCATGAAAACAGAAATCGCGATTCTTCTACAAACTGATAAGAGAAAAAACTTGATGAAGCATTCGTACGAAGTCAAGTATTCATTTATTAATGAGAGAAATTATTAGGTCTTCATTTTGGAAAAGTTATCGCTATTCGACTAGAAATTAACTCAGTCAAATAAAAAAATTTTTCTTGAAATTATAGCTTCTTGAATCATTCTATAAATGAGATAAAAAACACAAGGTTTAACTTTAATCTACACTTTATTTGAAAAAATTCGACGACGTCTCGCTGATACAGCAGCTTTATCAAGAATGTGTCAGCGAAACGTCGTCGAATTTTTTCAAATAAAGTGTAGATTAAATTTAAATCTTGTGTTATTTTTATCTCATTTATATCATGGATCTATATCAAGTAACGGCCTCCACAATTCAAAAAAAAAAAAAATCATTCTATAACTGCTATTTCGTAAACCATACATTTTCGAGCAATTAAGTAAGCACTACTTATTAGAACCCTACTAAACGACACGTCCCGAGATGAAGAGAAATAGCAACTGAGATTATTCTCCGTGAAGTGCTGAAAGACGTCACGTTAATCCTCACTCATATTAAATTGAATGTTTGCCCTAAAATCCCTCCTTAGTCAAAAATGATATTTTCATGTTCCGAGAAACCGTATTAAAATTCTTATGTAAATTAATTGTTCGCAGCCCCCTTCCCCTTCACAGCGAAATGTTTTGGTTTCTTGAACGCTTATTGGACCTGTGGTATGATTCATTCAATTGATTATTCTAATATACTCGTGAGAGCATCAAAGTCGGTACTAGAAAGAAGTGTTTCTGATATCCTTCCCAAGATGAGAACTTTGAAAAAATGTTCTGTTTACAGCTAATCAATTATTTAAAACTATGGAATTTAGATGAAACATTTGAAAATCAATGATCAGCTTGTAAAATCCCAAAGATGTTCCACTTTTTCACTGCCTCTCCGGTCAAAGAAAAGTCTCATTTTTCCCACAATTCATCAAGGTTTACGTAGAGAATCAAATAGTTTCAACAATTTAAGATTCGTACCAGAAAAAAACGGTCAGAGGAAGTAAATTTATCGACATGTCCCGTTGCCATAGGCAATGATACGCAAAGTATAACACCACTGATTAACAAATAAATGAACCGTAATTTTGTTACTCTACAAAATTCGTCTAATTTCTCTACGTGAACTCAAAAGCAATCTTCCATCAAATATATCTGCCGTAGGTATAATAATTCTTCATGTTATCGAACACATAGTGTTTAGCCCCTCACCCCTCACTAATTGTGGTGGCTTTTTGATGTATCAAAATCACAAAGGTAAACAGACACTCAGTAGCCCGCCCATTATCTTCGCTCCGAGGTTAGGGGAACTACTTCCGCTCTTTTGGACAGGCACAGACCCTTAGAAAATCTTCGCCATGAACATTGTACAAAAATAGTTACAATTGTCTCTACAAAAGCGATGCTGTTCGGGACGCGCTCGAACTGAATTTTATACGGAGGTCATATATATATATATATATATATATATATATATATATATATATATATATATATATATATATATATATATATATATATATATATATATATATATATATGAAGCGGAAATTTAGGTTAGCATTCGATATATATATATATATATATATATATATATAGGGATGCGGTGTGTTGCGATACCTCATTCTTATCGAATGCTAACCTAAATTTCCGCTTCAAAATTTTCATCGTTAACGAAATGGCAGCTGAACAAAAACAACTACTTACTTTTGTGTTCAGTTTATTAAATGCAGAAAAGGAGCAGTATACACTTCCATAAAGTAAAATAAGTTCTCCTCAAATCGTTCACGTACGTTTATCAACATTTCTGGTTCAATTTGACGGCATTCATTAATGATCCGAATTCGAAGGTTGAGTAGCGTAAATCTCTGATTTCAGGTGACCTCATAAAAAAAGTCCAGTGGCGCCAGATCAGGTGATTGTTAAATAGTCCAGTTAAAATTTTGGGTCGAAACCATTCTTAAGCGCTCTTCGTTTCATACTACTAAGTAATTCATTGACATTAAATAAAAGTTAAAGAAAATTTTATAATATGTGGATCATGCTGTGAAAAACTACTATTTTATGATGAACAAAATGAAACTACGTCTCTTGAATTACGATGTCCGTATGAAACGATTTATGAAATATAGAGAAATTATTTCTATTATTCAATTTGGTAACAGTTTAACCTGAACAATTGATTGAATCATTTTTTCACTCACGTGAATTACACATCTCCTTCCGAGCCAATAATAATCGATCTAATTACATCAAAAATAATAAAAGTAGACTTTCATATATACTTTTTTTTGAGATTCCATTTTTCTTTCAAGCGAGAGGGCCCTTTCTAGCAAAAAGTTTTTGGATAACTTAGAGCAGCGGTGCTCAAACGGTCGATCACGATCGACCAGTCGATAGCGAGTGCTTTTCGAATTGATCTCGAGAAGAAAAAAATTTCTAATAAATAGGTAACAAAACTACAAAAATTTATTACGTAATAAAATAACACTCTGCTAGCGGCCAAAGGCATCTTTATCAAAGGAACGCGCGGTACTTGTCAGAGTAAAGGCGTGTTTTTTATTGTTGCCGCTTTTCCAGAAATTTCGGGGGCCCGTTTGACGGAAACATTTGATACTTTCGTTCACGCCGATATAAAAATTGCGCCTGCAGGAATTGGAGTTATTCGGAATTGTAGCTTGAAGGCAATACTACGTCGATACAAAGTTTGTTATTAAACAGTACAAAATGAGTGCAGCGTAGAAATCTAAAACGTATCATTTCAATAACGATTGGGAAGAAGAATTTTTCTTTTGTGTGTTGAAGGATCAGTGCATTTGTCTTATTTGTCGTGCGTCAGTTGCAATACCTAAGCGTGGTAACTTAGAGAGGCATCATAAAACGGTTCATAAAAACTATGAAAAGGATTTTCCGACACAGAGTGAATTAAGAAAACGAAAAGTACGTGTTTTGATATCTTGTTCGAAAAAAAAAAAAAACCATAACCACAAGACCAGCCAAACAATCAAAAGCTTCTACGAACGCGTCATGCACAAGAAACCTTTCGAACATGGATCGGTGGTGAAGGAAACATTTATTGAAGCGGTTAACCCTTTATTTGGAGATTTTGAAAATAAAACAGCAATCATGTCTGCTATTTGAGAACTTCAGTTATCTCGTCCGACTGACACAAGGCGTATTGAAGTCATGAGTCAGGACATGGCAGACAAACTAAAACATGATATCATGAAATGTACATACTTTTTTTACAGTTCAACGAATCCACCGATATGACAGACACTGTGCAGCTGTGTATTATTATTCGGATAGTATTCAATGATATGATGGCCAAGGAAGACTTTCTGACGATCATTCCTCTGAAGGCGAAGACCTGTGGCGAAGATATATATGACGTTCTTCAATTTTGTAAAATTACAAGCTACCAATATATAAATTAGTGGGCATTACAACCGATGGAGGACCAGCAATGACTGGAAACGAAAACGGTTTTGTGGCATTGTAACGAGCTAATGAAGATTTCCCTTGATTTTTTCATTCCATTGCATTACACATCAACAAGTTTTGATTTCAAAAGTTTTAAATACGGAGGAAATTCTGGGCATTGCAACTTCTGAATTCCGTCCGTGAACGTAGCTTGCAACGTCCGCTTTTGAAGTTGGAGTTGAAAGATAAAGAGTCAGCTGAACACACTGATTTAGTTTTTCACACGGACTTCAGGTGGTGGAGTCGCGGAACATTTCAGGAAGTATTGCCCGAAATAACACATTTCCTAGACGAAAGAGGTGATGACACTCAGATGTTGAAAAACGAAAAATGGCTTTCTGATTTGGCATTTTCGACTGACATCACAATGCACTTGAACACCATTAACTTGGAGCTCCAAGGTGAAGGAAAAACTATTATTGAGGTGATCAGCGCTGAAAACGTATTCAAAAATAAATTGCAACTTAAGATAGATCAACTGAAAAGGAAGTGAAACATTTTCCGTCTTTGAAAGCAAGTATTTTTCAGTTGAATTATGATACGTATGAGGCTGAATTATCAAATATTTCGGGACAATTCGGAATGCGTTTTTTTGATTGCAGTGAATTGGTAAATATAGCATCATTTGTGCGTTATCCTTTTTCATGTAAAATAATTTAGGAATTAGCTATTGAAATAGAAACCAATCAACTCGCAATTTTGAATAACTATGAATTTCTTCATTGATATTATAGAAAAGAACCTAACTAAACCTAACCCAAACCTTGACTGAAATAATGTATATTGTGCGGAAAGGTAATATCTATATATGTTTCAGTACACCCTACCTAGGTAGGTAGGTAGGTAGGTTGTATCGTGCATGTACGATAAGCCTACATCACATACACTTGCAGCCTCTCAGAGTCGATCGTCAGTAGTCTAAAAATATTGATGTAGATCGCCAGCAGTTCAAGTTTGAGCACCCCTGGTCTATGCTAACATCTACTTGGCAACTTTGTACATTTTATCTTATTTGTTACCTACCAACATATAAGGTATAAATATCAGAATACATCATCATTTCGTTTTCAAATATAACTACTTAGTATTCGCATGGCAATATATTCATATTTGCAATGCTGTATTCTAAAAAAAACCGGTTTAGTCATATAGCCCATAATTTTTCGTGGTGAAGTGAAATATCAATTTTATGAAAATCCTCCTTTAAATTATACAATGGCAAATTTTTATATGCCACGGTACACCCTACCTAGGTAGGTAGGTAGGTAGGTAGGTAGTGTGTATCGTGTATGTATGACAACCCTGCATCACACATACTTGCATCCTCTCAGAGTCGTAAGTCAGTAGTCTAAAAATATTGATGTAGATCGCCACCAGTTCAAGTTCGAGCACCCCTGACTTAGAGACTATAAAACATAACAACTCTTTGACTGAAAAGTTTTTATATCAGTTTCGGTATTCAGAGGTAAGAAGAGGATCAAGAATTATTTTGACTATCTCACCAAATGCTCAGGCCGCTTTTGAAGGAAATTTCATTCATTCGGACGACAATATTCGCTCCGTCGTACCCTGCAAGTTGTGAATGTCCTGAATAATTACGGAATTTATTATGAACTTCGCGTTATTCAGATCTAAATGTCTTCGATTTGAGGAAATCAATTGCTTTATGATCACGAACCTTAGCCAGAAAACTTTGAACAGTTTGCAGAGATATTTTTCTCCTGAACTTATCACTTTATGTATATTGAACTCAACTTTGTATACCAGTAAGTAATTGTTTTCCGTTTACTACATTTTATGAGTGGGAAATACCGCACTAATGAAATCGAATAATTAAAGACCAAATGCGCACTCGTTAAAATAACTGAAACGCAATTTCAATTTTAGCTGTGTCCCTTTTGAAATATACCTATTCGCAAAAACAAGCTGAACCAATATGCATTCAACTCAATAATGAATCAAAATTGAAAATGACTGAAATTGAAATATTTTCAATTACACAGCACGGTCTGACAGAGAGTTATCGCATTGGAAAATGAATGTGTCAGCATTACGCAATTAAATGAACATTGTTACAACGCTGGAAAGTATGGGCTATCGATAAAGTTTTTTAACATTTTCCTGAATAACGGTAAATGTTGGAGTTCAGTTTAATATAATTTCTGTAATGATGGTTTAGCCAAATGAGGTATAAGATCGATAAAATATGGAGAAATGAGTGCATCAGGAACGAACGCCGTTCAAATCAACTTCGTGATGAAATCCAGAGTCGAATCGAATAATTTCATTTGATACTGAAGAAAGGGTCATAGGAGTTATTGAATTATGAATACTATAATATATCAGAGATTTAGTTCTATTCTACTAACCAGAAAAAAAACATCAACTTTAGTGCATAAAAAATATTGTTCTTTATTGTGCTAGATCGTTATTCATAGATGAATTGAAGGCACTTGATAAAATGTTTTCAAATTATTATTATTGAAGTAGATACAAGAGAAAGCTTATAAATAAATTGTTATCCCGACAACGGATAGGTGAGGTCTTATAGACCCCACGATAATACTAAATGCCAGTGTTTCCTTGTTTAGTCGTTTGCGCAACTTAGCTTTTTGACAGCTGGTGATAAGACATCTTTCTGGACAATGTGACGGGTCATTTATTTGTTATGGAAGCTTTGTCTAACACACCAATTTTAATCACCTGGGGACCAACAATGCCCATCCTACTGTTTACCTAGAGGAGAAGGTGGTAATGTGGTCCATGCAATTAATAATAATAATAATAATATACTTTAGCCTCAGGGGCTCAGGAACATTGTTTCTGAGTACGGGCTTAGCAAACCCGAGGTACCCAAGCTGAACCTGGCAGTAGGTATAAAATGCAACATATCCAATGTTGTACAATCTAAGGAATAAACGGGTGAATCGACATTGTACCACCATAACCTCTTGTCGCGTTCAAGATTTAGGAACAGGGTCTTGTTCGGAAAGTGAGTCACAGTCTCTCTCGGTTAGCGACGGAAGCAGCGTGATAGCGAGTAGGGATACAGCAACACAAAACCAAGTGGGAAATAACATCAATATCTCCCAACTGACTCTTGATGTTTCAACGGTGACGCAAGCCATTATGCCTACGACCACGAGAGCTGGACTTCCTAGGAAACGCATGAAGTGGACCCCAGAAATGAATTCCTTCATTATGAGTTCCTATTACATGAATACAAACTTGGAATCGGAAATGACAACATACAGATACGCGTTACATCTTGCGTTCGTAGAAAAATATCCTGAATAACAACATATATCCGAGCAGAGTATTTCGGATCAACGAAGAACAATCGTTAAAAACAGGCTACTTTCTTCAGAAATGCTGCAAAGCATACGAGAAGAGGTCATAATGGAACGCAGAAGCGAAAATGATACTCATAACGGTATACCTGCCGAACCCAATGTAAGTGTTACAGATAACATCGAAGCCACGGAAACGAATATCAACATTGGACGCCCTCCTGAGCCGAATCAGCTGAAGGAATATATGTATTTAGCAAAATCAGAACTCAACAGAGCCATAACTGAATTCTGTGGTAGTAACCCAACTAGAAGACCTAAACTGCCCAAACTCAAGACGAACAAAAACACCAATATCATCCTAGCAAGCGTAAACTCAGTGTTTGAAGAATATACCGACCAGAACAGCTCGGAGAAGATTCACACTTTGATTTACTGTGGAGCAGTAGCCGTCCTTCGACTTTAGAAACAACAAATCTCCACCACTCTGATTCAAGCTAAGCCTAAAAGCGGCAGAAAACCACCATGGCCAAAACGACTGGAGAAGGATATTGAAACTATTAGAGCAGAAATCGGTCGCCTCACAGAATTCCTGAGAAACAGAAAACCCTCAAGGCGCTTGAAATCACATATACGCAAAATTTATAGGAAAATTGGTACGAACACAAAACACCCTGATCACAAAAACACATCGACGTGTATATGGATACTTTGAAACAGAAACTCCAAGCAAAAACAAAGAGGCTTTCAAGATACGTCAAGTGTACTAAAAGGAAACACCAAAACCAAAGGTTCCTTCAAAACGCGGCCACTTTTCATAAGGGAGCTAACAAAACTGCGACCAACAATAACAGAGAAGTACCTGCCGCACAGTGCTTGACCAACTATTGGTCATCATTATGGTGGAACCCCAAATAACACAATAGAGATGCAAAATGGATCACGAATGAAAAAGAACGCCTTGATATCAAACATATGGACTTTGAAGGGATAACGGAGGAAAAAATCACAACAGTAATTAGAGCGACCAACAATTGGAACGCCGCAGGTATAGATAATATCCACAACTACTGGTACAACAAATTGATAAGCTCTATGGAGCCCTAGCGAAACAGCTCACGCATGTTCTTCAACATCCCAAGAAAACACCCACTCTCCTAACACAAGGCTTAACATATATGCTACCTAAGAGCGATAGATCCGTCTCAATATAGGCCAATCATTCGCCTGCCAACACTCTACAAAATACTAACCTCATGCATATCCAATCGAATAAACTAACACCTTGACGACAACAATATATTAGCAGAGGAGCAGAAAGGATGCAGAAAGAAACACCACGGGTGCAAGGAACAACTCATCATCGATTCTGTGACAATGGAACAGGCTCACGTAGGGCATCGGAATGTTCATTCAGCTTTTCTTGATTATTTGAAGGCATTCGATAGTACCGCCCATTCTTGGCTTGTCGAAGTATTGCAGATATACAGAATTCACCCAGCACTGGTAAAGTTCTTGAAGACAACAATGACACACTGGCGCACGTCTCTGCAGGTCAACAACAACAACAAATCAATTAAAACCGACGAGATACCCATACGTCGTGGAATTTTTCAAGGGGACTCTTTGAGTCCACTATGGTTCTGTTCAGCTATGAACCCATTGTCCTCAATGCTCAATAGAACATAATACGGATTTAGGATAAAAACAGATAGGAATTATTATACAGTCTCCCACCTGCTGTATATGGATAACATCAAATTATATGCTTCGAACAAGAAGCAATTGGATGATTTGATGAAAACTGTCAGTGAGTTTTCAGCAGATGTTCATATGAAATTCGGGATTGAAAAATGTAAGACCCTAAACAATCAAAGAGGGAAAGTCATAGATGGTGAAACACAACTTCCAAACGGTAACTTCCAAACGGTGATATTATACAGTGCATGCGGGATGGCGAAACATACAAATATCTAGGATACCAACAAGCCAGATTGCTAGACTAAAAATAATGAAAGGAGAAGATTCGTTCTGAATACAGTCAGCGTCTGAAGACTGGGCTGAAATCAATGTTGAACTCGGGGAATCTAGTCAAGGTAACTAACACCTACGCCATTCCAGTGTTGCTTTACTCATTTGGAATAATCAGATAGACTAAGACAGAACCGGATGATATTCAAAGGCAGACCCGAACGATGCTAACAAAGCACAACAACCATCATCCAAAATCGTCTGTGATACGAACCACTCTGAAGCGGAAAGAAGGAGGACGCGGATTAATAGATGTTGTCAATTCAAACACCGAAGAGATAAACAATCTCAGAGAATTCTTCTCAGCAAAAGTTCTCACTTCTGACCTCCATAGAGTGGTATCGTTGGCTGATAAGGGACATACACCTCTAAATCTTGCTACCAGAGATGACCTTCTGAATCTACTCTTGTGAAAAACAAGAGCAATAAGTCAAGAAAGGAATTGCAAGGACCAAGTGATCGCTTCAAACAACTACAAAAAATTAATTATGAAGGACGGAACATTACAAACAGATAGGTGCAGAAAATGCCATACAAGATCGGAGACTATACAGCATATTACGTCCGGATGCGAACAACTGGCCAATACGGACTATCTTCACAGGCAAGTGTGCAGCATTATCCATCAGAAACTTGCACACAAGTACAGTCTTCTGAATACCTTCCAGCCATATTACAAGTATCAACCGGCGCCCGTATTGGAAAATGACTTTATCAGATTATACTACGATTATACACTGACAAAATGGTGACGAATTATAGGCCGGACATAGTGGTGTATGATAAGAGAGCCAGAACAACAATGCTGGTGGATGTAGCCATACCGAATAATAACAACGTGCTGAATAAGTTCCAAGAGAAAAAGTCCAAATACAGAGACCTTGGTATTGAGATCAAGCAGATATGGCACCTCGAGAAAATAGATATTATTCCTGACATCGTATCCTCCAATGGGTTAATACCCAAAACTTTGCATGATAGCCTTAAGAAACTAGAATTGCATAAGAATACCTATATAGAAATGCAAAAAGCTGTAATTCTTAATACATGTAGCATAGTTAGGAAATTTATGTCAACTATATTGTAAACGAGCCTATTCCCTTTGATTGCTGAATCTGGGAAAGGTAAATTATATCCAGCTAACAGCTGACATGATGCATAAGTCCCCGATAATAAATTATAATATACTTTATTTTGTAAAGATAATCTCTTAAAGATAAGGATGTAAGAAACTATAGCACAAAACGCGTCAAGAAAATATGTACAAACAGAAAAACCGTACAATACCACAGGACATAGGTACTAGTAACATATACCATAATGATCAAAGAATTCCTGTAAACTGTATTGTTCTAAATCTAACAAAATTTGGTACAAACACTTTTAAATTTTCCAATATCATTGAGGGTTGGAATATCTTTTGGTAAACAATTATAAATCTTTATCCACATGTACAAGCAATTTTTTTCTGTGAGTGTTAGATTATGCTTTGGAAAAATATAGTTCTTAGTTCTTGTCCTTTCACTATTCTTAGTATAAGATGAAAAATACTCATTTTGTTTAAACATGAGAATCAAGCATTCTAAAATGTACAAAGCATAGACAGTCACAATCCTGTGTCTCCTGAAATGGCCCCTACATAATTAATGAATAAAGCCTTAGTATCGTTGGCATTTCCCCATAATAGTATACCGAATTTCAACAATGACTGAAAACTTGCGAAGTATAATGTTTTCAAAGAGTTTAACGTAAGGAAACCATAAATCACATAACTAAGCCGGCCCCGGAGACCACGAAAATGCTCACCCCATGTGAAATGTCTGTCCAGAGTGACACCCAGACACTTAGTTGAAGCACTGACAAAAACAACTATTGGACAGTGCTCGATATTCTCAGGAAAGGAGCACTGAGAGTGACTTGGTCCAAAAATTACAAATACCGTTTTGTTCTTATTCAGAAAAAGTTTATTCTTAATCAGCCATCTTTCAATGATTGGTCAGTAGGTATTCAATACCTGAATCTAAGCCTCCATATCGTTGAGATAAATGACAAAGGAGACGAGGCCCAAGATGCTGCCTTGGGGAACTCCCGTCCTGATCCCCAGCTGATCCGTACCTCCCTGTTCTCAACTTCCACGTACTGTGAACGCGCAGACAGGTAGCTCCGAAACCATCCTAGAACATTATCAGGAATGCCATATTTATCAAGTTTTTCAGCAGAATATCAGAGTTCACGCAATCGAAAGCTCTAGACAAGTCAAAGAAAACACATAAGGAATTTCTCCCAACTCCAGTTCATCGATGATTGACTGCGTGAAGTCAAAGATGGCTGTGTTTATACCCTTACGCTTCAAACCCCCATGTTGCCTTGGAGAAAACAATCTGAATTTTCTGAAAACATTTAATAACCTTCCACACATCAATTTTTTATATAATTTGGAAAGAGATGGTAAAAGGCTTATTGGTCTATAGTTTTCCAACAACCCTTCATCACCCTTTTTGAAAAGCGGGGTCACGGTAGCTACCTTCAGTTGAGATGGAAATATACCAAACTTGAAGGAACTGTTTATGATGTGTTTCAGAGGAGCGAGCATCAAAGGGTATATTGGCCCCTTTCGATATTTATAATTCGGAAGCACACCATCTAGTCAATTTTCGTGCAAACGTGTAGCTCTTATGTATGTGTCAATTAGTATAGAAAAATTTCAGAAGAGGGCGTTACGTATTTTTTTTATTCGATGAAGTCGAAACTTGTAACTGCCAAACTTCTAAATGTACTGTGCAGTTTATTCATTTTTTCCGGAATTACTGAACCTTAGCTCTTTCAATTTGTACATTGTGTTCAGTGAACGCTTTCCTGTCGGATTTTGAAGGTAATTATAAGAAAACTTCCTATTAATATCTTAAATATGGTCTGTTTATATATTCTTTGATTCATGCAATTTGATCCCCTTACATTGTTTGTATTATGGACCTGGGGAGCCATATATGATGTGTGACATAAATATACCATATCATTTATTTAAATCTTTTTCTATAGATGCCCCGGAAAACTTTGATATCACCATCTGTAAAGAAAAGAAAAACCTGAGATCCTGATCAAATGAAAAAGGGAATTGAAGCTATGAGGACAAAGACGATAGGCTAAAAAAAGGCTGTAGAAATATTTTGTGTAGCTGGACGTGCTTGATTGGATCACTTTTTGAAGAGTCATAAAAACTCTTTACCATTAGGCAGGTCAATGGAGACTTCTTACGCTCGTGCTCGTGAAGCAGTCAAAGAATATTTCGATATATTGAAAACTAAAATGAAAAATAAGAATTATCCCCCTGACAGGATTTTTAACGTAGACGAGACTGGGTTGACAATTGTGCAATCCAAAATACCGCAGATTGTAGGTAAAAAAGGAAAAAAGAAGATTTCATCCTTCTGGTCGGATCCAATCAAATTTGTTCATTGACTGGTTTAGAAATTTTAAAAACCCAGCGAGACTTCTCCCGTATTGCTTATTTTTGAGGGACATTATAGTACACTCGCAATTCAGAATTGATTGAACTGGCGCGAGAAGATCACGTCACTATTATCAGTCTTCTACCTCATACGATTCATAAGCTACAGCCGTTAAATGATACTTTTATGGGCGTGCTTAAGAGTCACTACAGTGAGGAGATGCGTAAGTTTCTTCTGCATTCTGGAAGAACGCTGAAGCCTTACGATATTGCTGAGCTTTTTGGTCGGGCATATCTCATGAGCACCACAAGAAAATTCCTCTAAATGGTTTTCGTGAGACAGGCATTTACCCATTCAATCCGCAAGTTTTCACGGAAGTCGATTTTCTTATGGAAACAACAAATAATGAACAACAATCTTGTCCCTAACAAAACCCAGTAATCGCCATACAAGTCCTGTTGCTGATGAAGATGCGTCCGGTGTGTGTGCTGCAGCACAAGAGTCGCAAGTCCGTTTAGTTCTGCCGAAGGACATTCAGTCCATCCCCGGAAGACATTCAGTCCATCCCCGGAAGACATTCAGTCCATCCCCGGAAGACATTCAGTCCATCCCCGGAAGACATTCAGTCCATCCCCGGAAGACATTCAGTCCATCCCCGGAAGACATTCAGTCCATCCCCGGAAGACATTCAGTCCATCCCCGGAAGACATTCAGTCCATCCCCGGAAGACATTCAGTCCATCCCCGGAAGACATTCAGTCCATCCCCGAAAGACATTCAGTCCATCCCCGGAAGACATTCAGTCCATCCCCGGAGATAAGATTCGAACATCTAATCTTGGATGAAAGACAACCACAGCGAAAACAATCACATCTTCTTCATACAAAATTGAATTAAGTAAATCTTTGCCCTCAGCAGGAACTCGTGGCCGAAGTCGTGGACGTGGGCGTGTGCGCGGTACCGGATGTATTCAAGCTGGAACAAGCAGCACCAACAAAGCCCGTCAGCGGCAGAGAGTTATTCAGTCATCATCCAGCAGTAGCTCTGAAAGTGATGTAGTCGTAGAAACAGATTTGGAGAATGACGACATTTAATATCCAGAGAGGACCCCGGAAAGCGCAGATACGAACTCCATGTTTTGTGAAACTAGTTATTCTAACGACTGACGTGGGGAAGAGTAGATAAAGTGCCATACAGCCAGTGCAGGTCTTGAAGGCGAATATTATATCTGCGATTTTTGCCGTTAGGTTGTGATTACGCTCATACATTTAATATGGCCCCCAGGGTGCCATATAATCCTCACCTGATCTCAAATTGCCAAATTTGATTATTTTTATTATACATATGTTTTATTTTTTCTGGTTTCATTTCGTTTATTTTATTGAAAGACATGTATATGCAAGTTAATAAAGATGACTAGATCTAACCTTCTA
This sequence comes from Cryptolaemus montrouzieri, assembly GCA_013387265.2. Taxonomy (NCBI): domain Eukaryota; kingdom Metazoa; phylum Arthropoda; class Insecta; order Coleoptera; family Coccinellidae; genus Cryptolaemus; species Cryptolaemus montrouzieri. Next base: position 44,436,035 of record JABFTP020000185.1, on the reverse strand, counting down.
CTTTAACTTTTTTCCCTACACTTTTCCGGTGAATAAACTTTTAGTGTACAGAGTGTTTGATATTCAGATTTATACAAAAATAAAATTTTTCGAAATATAGCTTCATACTTCTATAAACGAAAAAAACTACTTTTGCAACTTTGGAATGAATTAAAAGAGCAAGACGAAGGGCAAGAAGGTTTTATTAAGAGCAATTTCGAAACAAACGATATTGATTGGCACAAAATAGTAGAAGATTGCTATGTTACTTAAATATGACCAAGGGCTAAAAATTATATAAAGCTTGGAGTCAAGCATGCAGGCGATTCTAAAACCTCTTTTGATTAGTTGTCATTGTTCATTGATAACCACATTATATCAGATGTTACAACATATACCACAATAAAAATTAGAGAAAAATCTGTGAAGTATAAAGAAATGTACTTTTATCAGGATACGAACGAGGTTGAAATAAGGGCTGTGTTTAGTTTACTGGTAGTTGTGTTTAGGGAAACCACAAAACTTCGGAACATTTCTGGAAAAGGTGATGGGATATGTAAATAATTGTCAATTTGTTCAAACCGCTTGTGAATTTGTAAAATCAATCGAAAAGTTCAAATCATTTTGAGGCCGCTGTGCATTTTGACAGTACATTTGAAATTAGCCAGCAAAATATATCATGAACATACAGACTTTGTTGAATCGAAAAACTTATAATTCAAGAAACATGAAAGTATGAGCAGGAAAACAGCGATAGGTACCTTAAAAATTGAACAATAGTCCTGGAGACATAGCTCCACGATTGAGCCAATTTCAGGAACCAATCGAAATGTCACTTTCGATAATTGGTACACCAGCTATGAACTCATTGAAGAACTCTTCACGAAGCATAAACTCACTTCAGTGAGTAGCCTCCGAAAAAATAAAAGTTCCACCTGAGCTGTCTTAAAATATTGAGAATCTTTGGTTTTGAAAAAAAAATCCATTCTTTATATTTGCTGAAAAAACGTCTTACTCCTTTCATTACTTCCTCATGATATTTCCATCGACAAAACTGACAGTAGAATTTCATAATTTAACAAAAAAAGACAGAAGTCGATGTTACACATAAATCAGTAACTTCTTATATTTCTTATACTCTTGCATTTACAGTTTTTTTGTCTTTGAATACAGTAGGTGTTAACTGACAAGTTGTTCATAAATATAATGTGGATGATTATAAAACAAGACGGCGGGACTATGAAAAATATGAGACTAACATTAGTGGAGCAGCAAATGCTGCCTCGAAAAAAATAATCTCTGAAGCAAGCGTTTTTTGCGCGAAAAAAATCAAAAACTTTATTCGTGATTCTGAAGGGCCACCTTAAAAATACAAGATGCAGTTTGTGGTCGCTCTAGCTTTTGCCCTAGAAAAATTGGCAGAGAAACAAAAAGTTCTTGCGGTTCTCGTGATGCACCAGTATGTTTAGAACATGGTACTGTCTAGTGCATACCTTGTGCCCTTGAAGAAACTGATAATTCTGAATATTCTAAGTAAAAATACTTCAGATGAATTTTTTCAATACCAATGAAGGAAAATATGTTTGATTTTGTGAAAATTATTAATTGTAATTTTCTTTTTGTGGTTTAGAAATAAGTGATCGAAACTTTAATATTTACACACTTGATTATAATAGGCCGGGTGATCAATTAGGTATAGTCTAATTATAGTACTAATTTCCTGCTTGATCTTATATTATATTCAAATATACAGGCTGTTCCATTACAGAGATCCATATCGAATTAACGATATTATCTATATGAAATTTTCCATGTTTCTCATCATTTTTGAACGTGTTCAAACCGAAGTAATGTAACTTTCTTCAAATAAGTACACAGGCTGTTATATAATAGTATGTCACAACTTAAGGAGGTGAGTCTAGGTGCAATTTAAAGAAAATAAGTCTATATGAATATAGGTCCGCAAAAGCTTCGTTACGAAGCTACAGGGTGTTGAAATTTTGGAAAAAATTGTTTTTTTCTTCAAAACTCATACAGTTCTGAGATACTCAGCTCAAATTTGGAATGTAAGCTGTTTTTCACAGCCTACATCATTACACGTCCTAGATTTTAAATGAAATTCTGACGGTGTTTCCTTGCCCTTTCAAACATTTTTGCAGTACGCCAATGATCAGCGTATAACCAACTTTCGACATATCCGTTCAATTCAGAAACTTTTTTGACACCTTTAATTTTTTCGTATCTCCAATCGTTTTCGAGTGAAAAATTATTGAATTTGAATTATTTGAATTTTATGTTATTCGCTAAATAAAAAAATGATAGAAATACTCGATAGGTATGCCCAAAATTTGCTTTTATTTTTATAGATCGTCTTCTGTGACTCAACTTATACTTATTCAAAATCGAACTAAAAAAAAGAGAAACTAAATACTGAATAAATTGCTGGAAGTGTCCTCCACCTGAAAAAGAAGAGATACGGGCCTCTGTCCTTCTTCGCATATTATCACACACTCTTTGAAATATTCCTGGGGTATTTCTTATCGTGTCACAAGAGGTTATTATTCGATTCCTCAATTCTTCTACAGTGTTCTCTGGAGTGGTATAATCTGAACATTTGAGATATCCCCATAAAAACAAGTATATACTATTTAAGTCTGGGACCTAGGAGGCCATGGTTCTGGCCCACCCCGACCCATCCATCGGTTGAGGAATGTATTATTCAAGAATTCCCTAGCTTCTCTACTAAAATGTGCTGATGCCCGTCATGCAAGAACCACATTATGTTTCTCACCAAAAGTGGCACATCCTTGAGCAATAGAGGTAACTCCTCCTCAAGAAATTGCCAATAAGCGGGATCGATTAGTCTGTTAGGCAAAGAAAATGGCCGAATCAAATAATTTCCAATTATTCAGACCCCGACATCTAGTGAGAATCTTCCTTGATGATGAGATTCTTCAATCAAATGGGGGTTTTCCTCAGCCCAATAATGATTATTGTGAACATTTGTTATAGCAGTTTTCGAAAAGTTAGCTTCGTCTGTGAACATTATTTCACTATCAAAATGAGCATTTTTCTAATTTTATCTAAGAACCATCGGCGAAAATTCAGTCTTGAAGGAAAATCTCGAGGAAGTAGAGTTTGGACGCGTTGAGTATGAAACGGGTACAATAAAAAGTCGTAGAGAATCCTCCAAACTAGAACATGTGGAATATTCAACGGATTTTCAATGTTTCTTGTACTCACATGAGGATTCAAATCAATACAATTCAAAACTGTTTCCTCAATATCTGGAGTTCTCATAGTTTGAGTAGTACCTGATTATTATGATTTGCAGTAAAAGTACCAGTTTCCCTCAACCTTCTGTGGATATATGAAAATGTTCGCCTGTCTGATGTTACTCGATTTAGAAAGCGCACCTGATATAATCGCCTAGCTTCTGTTGTGTTTCCATCAGCGAGACCGTACATATAATGGATATCAGCCAATTCAGCGTTAGTAAAATTAACCATTTTTTCTTACAGCAATAACTTCTAAAGTCTCAGAACTAATCGTTAATTTAATAAACAATTCGAGCAGACACTGGGTCAACTTTAGCAACTGTCAAAATAAATGAATAAATGAAAAAATCAAAGCCTACTAGTCATTTTTTTAATTAGAAGTGCTTTTAATTTAACGAATGCATACAATCGTTTAATAATTTTGCTCGAGAACGGTCAGAAATACGAAAAAATTACAAGTATAAAAAGTTTCTAAACTGAACGAAGATGGCGAAAATTGATTGTACGCTGATCAGTGGGGTACTGCAAAAAAGTTCGAAAGGGCAAAATAAGACATGGCTCCGGAAAAGAAAACACCTTGTAGATTCTAGTTGAAATTTAGGCTAGGTTCAAACCTCATAATTTTTTGTTATTTCGAATGGTGCAAATGACTGCAAATGAAAGACAATTTCAATGGTTTTTCAAATGAGTTAGGTGTAATTTTACCTTTTTTTCAATAGATTCTGAGTTGAGAATAGTTTTATGTATTATACTGAAATGTTATCAAATTCTACACAAAATGTCAAACAACTAAGAATAATATTTGGGAAAAAAATGCAGAGTTTCAGTCTCTTTCATGAATGCATATTTTACTTCGATATTATGCTGTTGTCTGAATACGAACAATTTCCGTGAAAGGGGAAAGGTATACGCGCTTCTCGGATGCACATTTTAATAGACGCACAAAATATCCCCTCACGTTATTGAGATTGCCTGGAATAAAATTATGGGATGCATCTCGAATTCTTTACACCTGTATTTACTGACAACAAAGGAGACACAACTCCATTACTTATCTAAATGTACTCGTTTTCTTATTCAAATTTCAACAGATTCAGGAAAGAAAAGGATTATACGTTTTATTTATTTACATTATCATTTATGAATGCTCAAAATGCACATAAAAACCTCAAAAACTATTATTATTATAATTCGACCTTTTGTGCTTTTGATTTTTCAGTTTTTGAGTTATTCGTAGTCATTTCAAATATTTTTCATTTTTCTTTCATTCATCTCGAGTATTTCCAGATTCTTCTTTTTCCGAAAATAATTGTTCATTTAAACATTTCATATCGTCCTTGAATCTCTATCGTAGTCGCTCAAAGCCCGTTCCCCTTGTTACTATGATGAATCAACAGAGGAAAAACAAAAAGATTAGTCTAGTTATGTCACTTACTTGATCATCAATATGTTAGTTCATACTGAGATTTCGAATTGAGTTATACCATCACCCTGAAATATTTTGAGTGTGCGAAACTGGATTGACTTGCTCAAGAATTAGCTTTTTATTATTTGATGATTTACGAATTAGAGAATAATTCTTTCTCCACGACCATCACTGAATATAATAATTCTGATTTTTATAATAGAATTTAAACATTCTCAAACTTAGGTTTGAATATTTATTCTAAAAAACTTAACTCTTATGTGTTTCCAAAACTACGTCAGTGTCAGGTGTAAATGTCAACATCACAATAATTATCTTCGAAAAATTAATTGTTTTAATAAGATAACGAGTGAAAAATTGAGTGCATAAGATATAGAACTTGAAAATATTCCACCTGGAATTACGAAATATGCAAACGATATCATCGACAACCTGCTGTCGCAAAAATCAAAATATCAATACGCAAAGTTTCATGCACTGTTCAGAGATTGGCGACAAAAAACTAAAATTCCTCTTCTGAAAATGTTTAACTTGCATTTTGTGATTTATTTAAACAATGAAAATCCCCAACTCTATGGAAACTTCATTCAATCCTAAAAGCAACAATAAATGTGAGACACGATATGGATATTTGCAAGTATGAAAAATTGAAATCTTTTGTAAGAATGAAAATGTTAAACAATATTTGAAAAATGCTTCAGCTATATTATTGTTTGGCATTTTTTTTTCGGCATAAGCGGAAACGATACCAACTTTCGATTTTCTGTATTTTTCTGCTTTTTCGAATTGTTCAACTCATTCTACGACTTTTTGAAATATTTTTGAAAGAAAAACGAAACAATCTTTTTTTTTGCAATTTTCATCTTTCGTTCTAGAAGGCCATGAACAGTAACAGTTGGCTAAACATCTCCTATCACGAAATAACAAGGTTGTATCTAAAAATTTAGTTGCCCATTTGTTACGGGATGTCAAAGTTTTAAATTTGAGTTTTTCCCAAAAAGTAGGTTCTCTTCTAAGACAACTATATCGGATCACCCGGTAATACAGAAGAAGTAATTTTTTATCTTTTTTTTAAACCACTCACGTCACTCTATTCTTAACTGTTGCAGAGTTTCCTCATTCGTTAATAACAAAGCCTACGTTGGCGATGCCAAGTTTCTGTTGATAATTATAATATTCTGTGATCATAAAAATATCAGTGTGGCATGTCGAAATTCCATTGTTTTGAATTATCGACATTGCGAATTAGTGAATTCAGTTTTGAGTATGAATCAATATACCCAAAGTAAAAAAGTCGATATGCTCCTTATCTGTGGAGAGTGCAGGCAAAATAGCGTTCAAGCTGAACAATTATACAGGGAGCGCTATCCGGAAAGACTTCATCTGAATACAACTTATGTCTCTAAAGTTGAACGAAAATTTCGTGAGGTGAAACCTGCTGAAAAGGAGGATTTCGTTATCGACGAAGATTGCGAAATAGACGTATTGATATTAATCCAACCACATCAACGAGGGAAATTTTCGAGGAGCTTCAAATTAGCCACCAAAGCGCATGGAGAATTTTGAAAAAACATAAGTACCGCTCATTTAAATATCAACTACACCAACACCTGTATGTTAATGATAGTATTAGGCGGCTCCAGTACTGTGAAGAATACCTAAGGAAAATGGAGGGTGATCCACAATATCCCACAAAGATTTTATTCAGTGATGAATCACGTTTCATGGACAGTGGAATTTTCAATTGGACGAGTTACCATTAGCTGTTGTGCATGAAATATATTTTTAACAAGATGGTGCACCTCTTTAGAAAACAAGGGAGGTCTCGCAGTATCGTGATGAAATTTTTCTCGAAAAATGGATGAGAAGTATTTGAAGAATGAGGTTTACCAAACATTTATTGGAATCCAAGAAGAATTGGAGAACCGTTTGATACAGGCTATTGCAGGAATTACAGCGCAACAGTTAAATAATGTTGTGAGGGCAACCATCGATCGCGATGTTGTGTTCGTGAGAATGGTGGTATTTTTAAACATTTATTTTAATTATTTCGTTTTCGTTGTTCGCTCTTTTGTTATTAACTTTGACACCTTGTAAAGAATGAACAATTAAATGTTTAGAATCAATCTTGTATTTTCGTGATAGGAGATGTTGAGCTAAGCTAATTGTCACTATTCACGGCCTTCTAGAACGAAAGATAAAAATTGCAAAAAAAAGATTGTGTTTTGTTCTTCTTGCAAAAATATGTTAAAAGGTTGTAATATGAGATGGACAATTAAAATAAGCAAAGAGCTTCAGGGTGTTCCATTTGAAAATCGAAAGTTGATATCGTTTGTTCTATCCGATTCCCAATTTTCATAATAATATTCCAAATAGAAAAAAAAGGTACAGGGCTACAAAATGACAAAATTAAAATTCATATAACAATTTGTGTGTTTTAGAAGTTTGTTGCAATAATGAACTTTAAAATGAAAAATAGTCATCAAGTAATCCATCCTTTTCTAAAACTAATAACACCAATTTTTAATCTTAATTATTGTTCAAATACTATAAATATTAATATTAATAAAATACACATACAAATGTCTCGATATATAACTTGTTTTATTGGTTTTCAGATGCAATTTATTTCATTTTCGATTTTATACTTGAGAATCCTCGCGCTCGGAATTTTTCATTCCAACCGAATTTTTTCATTCTAACCTAAATACAAAATAAATTACTCTGTGAAGTATAGGAGGAATGTAGCGTACAAAACCATGACAAAGGTCACGTATAATATTTAGTTGAAAATTATTGGTTGATTATGAATTTATATATATGTCATACTCACATATCTTCTTCGAAGTTCTTCCAGTTCTTGAGGATTCTCTTCATAAGTAGTAAGATCAGTTATTGTTTCTGATGCTGTTGTGCCACTAATTGTAAGAAGAAGATGTAGAGATCCAGCGCCATCTTCGAAATTTTCCCATAAGTTGTGAGTTATCTCTCGCGTGAAATTTTTCAAATCAATAACGCACCTAACGAGAAAATAGAAGATGAAGATAAATTATCATAAATATAAGATATGTAAGAAAATTAATTTTCTTTACCTTCCGATAAAATCATCACGGGTTTTATCCTTATCCCAAACTGTTATTTCCAAATGTTGATCGCCTTCGTCATAAAGATGCAGGTCAAATTGTTCCAACCAACGTGGATTCAGTGATCTCCATATCGTCCTGCTCTTATATTTCTCGTTGCCTAATCTATAATAAATATTGAATGTAGTAGTAGTCATATTTTACAGCTTAACGAAATCAGATAATTAGTATAAACCCTAATGTTCAATCATAATGGATACTCTAGGCAGACTATTTTTAGATAAATATCTCAACTAAACGAATGCGAAGGATTACAAAGAGTACCGGGCGTTGATCTTGGGAAACCACACCCACAAAATTATACTTCATGGAAGTTTAAAGCATGGAGCTTTATTCTCAGTAAAAGACTTTTTATTTCGACAGCCTTTTTTTCCCTTCACGGCATCTTTAGCTCTGAATGACGTCAACTGTGCGCAAAAGCATTGTCACCATCTATTTAAATGCTGCATCTGGCTGTCCACTTCAATGTTTTACTGCTCTGTACCTCGGCTTCTTGCGTCTGAGATCTATTAAATAGTACATATTGACAAATGAGTAGCACGCCTTCAGCTGTTCCATCCTTCATGGCACTCCATAGAATAGTCAGCTATTCTCATGAATTATTTTTCTATGTAAGATGTGAAGAAGTGAGGTAACTAGATTTTCAAAACTCAGGTTCCTATCATTGATTGCCAATTTTTCTTTGTCAACCATTCACTTACATTTTCTCATAGAAAATACCACTGGCAGGCTCACCTCCTGCTTTTTATTGCCTAACTATACTTATAATACTGGACTACTTCAGGAGTTATACGGTATGATAAGTACTTTTACTGCTGCTTAATCAGTGTGTATAAAAACCAGAAGAATTGATTGAATAATAGATAAACCATGTAAGAAGTATTCCAAAGATAAAAGAAAGTTGAAGATTAGTACCCGTGTACTAGTGAAACAGAGACATCGCAGTAAATTAAAGGATTTCATCAACAAGAGCAGAAAGAAGCAAAGACAAAGACATATGTAAGATCACGACGAATGCGAACAGTAACTCAGAAGCAGAAAGATATGCATGTACAATCGCGACAAAACGGCTGCACACTTCATGCACCGTTGCAGAAGAAGATATGGAAGCGAAAATTGAGAACCTATTTCCTACGAAAGAGAAAATTGATTAGCCGCAAATATATCAGAACATGCAGTAGATACCAGAATTCACTCAAGAGCAGCTAAATTGCGTGATTTGCAAATGTAGATAGACAAGTTGCCGAAACCAGACAACATAACTCTAAAAATTATCAAAATTAAATCAGGTGAGTCGATTTTAATAAATAAATAAAAATAAAATAAAACAAACGCCTCATGGTCCCTCTCCATGGACACGGAAGAAAGCGAAATAAATTTAAATAGAAAAGCTAAGAAAAACCAGGAGGTGATATCAACCCTTGTGTTCGATAGAGGCTGTAAGAAAAGTCATGAAAGCGCTTATCATGGCAGATTTGAGAAAGAATCAGAAGACAAGATAATTATCAGCGAGGCAAGTTACGGATTTAGAAAAGGAAAATCGACCCTGAGCGCAATAAAGCAAATACAAAAAATGTTCGAAAGGATAAGAACGAAATCACTCAAAGCATAGATATTTGGCCTAGAATAACTATACATGTAAATAAGACATTCAAGTCAGCACTTAGAGACTTAGTTATAGTTATATGTGTGCTCCAGTCTAGGTGCACCAGTCTAATACTGCTGTTGATTTTAAAGGTGTACTTGATGGAACCTTATATCCTGGACAAAATCAATTTAAAAATGAATAAATATTGTCATTGTCAATATTGAATATCATACTATGACCCAGTACTACGGATATAAATGGAGGACAGTGTTGAACTAATACGAAAGGCAGACGAGGAAAAACTGATAGATAAAGCAAATTATTCTGGTAACCAAGTCATCAAAGAATCTCATATAAAGGGGCTAACATGGTGGGACAGTAGACGGTGCTATGGCTTGGTAGAAGGAAGATAAAAGAAACCATACTTGAAACGTGCCGAGACTCCGAAGTACTTCATATAGATATGGATTGGAAAATCAGAACACATGTGAAAATTTTTTGAAATGACAAATACCCTTATATACCTAACATCTCAACTGCAGGGTCCAAGGTAGAGTTAAAATGCAGCAATATAGTATAAATAATACACATAAAGTAGAGGCGGTAATATCCATGCTACCATATATGGCATACATCTGGGAATTAGCAATGAAATACAAGAAATACGAGGGGCTTTGCGATGGCTGGCGATTGTGTTTACGTCAGTTTACAGGAACAAGCCAAAAAAGCTTTTCAAGGATTAGCAGGACTGCCACATTTCCAAATAACAGTGAACGAAACAAAGGCAACAATGAAAGAAACTGAGGCAAAGGAAGAGAAAATAATGAACGGAGAAATGGCAAAGAATATGGAAGACAAGGTAATTGAACTAAGATCGTTGTTTCAGACGTACCGAAATAGTGTAACAGAAAGTGGAGTGGCTGAAATATCAAAGCACGCAGATGATGACAAGTCACATCATCTTCATCTATCTGAAAGGAATAAATGAGCAGGAGACGAACAGCTAATGGTTCTGTGGAACATACGCTCTTCGCATGTGATAGGCACATAAAAAAAAGGGATAGGTAACAAGTGAAAAAACGAGAAAAAATGTACTCCAGTTGGAAAGCGGGAGATGATGTAGGGACATATGTACATGATCGAGTACATAATGAGAATGAAGGATAGGAAATAAAAAGCTAAGAGTGATCCTAACACCTCTTCCTTGAAGTATTCCCAAGAACAGGTTCTGAAGAGAACTCCAGGAGAAGAGGTGTTTTAGTAGGTGAGGCCTCATTCCGCCCGTTACTCCCCTGGCGTCAAGAGAAACAAGGACAGAGGAGTGCGTACTGCATTTTTGCGTACAGTTAATAAAAGTGGGATGAAAATAACTTTTCCATGACATTATCGACTTATACTGAGCGCATTTAGCAATGGCTCATACCAAAGCCTGGTGGAGAGTATGGTACGAAATTCAATTCATGCTTATAGAATTTGCAGTAGTTGACAGTTAAACCCAAACTTACTTTATCTAGATGCCATGTATATATCAAACTGTGTCGCCAGCAATCCATTGAACATCGTCGGAGATGAACTTTACAGATATATAATTAGGCGGGCGTGAACATGCAACCCTAAGAAAAGTGCCCTTTAATACGATCTCCTAAAGATGCCAGGATGTCAAACAATCAATATATGTTTTTTACCTGATTACTGAATGCTTAAAATAAAATTTGTCTCAACAATTTCTAAATCCACTGGGAAATAAGGGAGTAGATAGATATAATATATTTATATATATATATATATATATATATATATATATATATATATATATATATATATATATATATATATATATATTAAAGTGGTTTATGAGTTTTCAATAGAGATGATCGTAAAGTGAGGTGTAAAGTTAAGCAGTGTTCGCTCATCATTACATTCCTATAGGTAGACATATTGAAGAAGTACATGAAGAACCGGCAACAACTAGTGTAAATGGTAAAGGATAGGCTTCCCCACATATTATGCGCTGATAACACTGTACTCATCACAGAGTCCGAAGTCACATTAACCTCGAGAAGCTTGATGAAGAATGTCCGCAAATTGAAGCACTTGATATTTGGAGTCAACGAGAACATTAATTTTATTAAAAAAAAAGATTAAGAATCGAATAAGCTAGGAATCATATTGAGTTCAATAAAAAACGAGTTATGAAGTAACGAACTTCGCTATCATCTAAAAGTAGGAATGCTCGTATATATGGGTTGTTCACCCCCTTCAACGCCGCTATTTGAACTGGATGCCCAAGAAAATCAAAGTATCGACTGTTACAAACTATTATTTAGGAGGATATGCAGAACAAGAGAAGTACAGGTAGAATAATAACACCTTTCTTAAGTCTCTACACCTCTATATCATACGGAATTTTCATCCATTAATTTGCGGCAATCTCTTCCACGTAGTTCTTTGATCTCTTATGAGATAACCTGACACTGGGTTAACTCGTACATGACATATGCAAGGTGAATTTCAGTGCCCTATCGTTCTGTTACTCGCTTTGGTGCTAGCCTGTAAAGGAAATTTCAGTGTCAACACTTCAGAATCTTTGGTTCACCTTCGAATATCAGCATATCGAACTCTGCAGCGGAGAGACACTTACTGGATCGATCTTTTTAGAGGTATTCTGCAGGAACAAAGCCTTTCTGTGCTTTTATTTGTCAGAACCATAATTATTAGTTCATATGTTATTACCGAAATGGTACAGCTGTCATATACCTTTAATATTATTTACCTATTATATGTCATGAAATAATTTTTCAGAATATATCGTTTTCTTTTTCATGCTTGAAGAGGGGTCTGAGATATATTTTGTGCTGAATTCTGACCCCTTCTCAATCTATGGAAAGAGTAATTCTAGCGAAATACGCTGCAGCCATCGACTTACGCTAATAGAATGTGATCAATAGCTATTTGGTGTGCTTCATTGCCCAAAAAAATTATTTTTTTGAGATTTATATCTAATATGGAGGGTAGAGGTAAGGTGAACTCTTTCAGATGGGAAATTAGATAAAAAAGTATCCGTCTGTTAGCGGTAAGAAACTTTCAAAAGATCGCCCAGAATAGAGTTAGGGGTACAAACGTGAATGAAATTTAGTTGATGTGGACGGTCGGAAGTGCTGAGTAGATGAATTTGGTATTTTTCTGTTAAAAAAGGTCTGCAAGTAACACTGTGCTATATTAAATGTCAACTATTCACGTAGTTCACAATAATTTGATTCATATAACCTAAGAACCCTCCATAATATCTAAACCAATGTCTTGTGATTTATCAATCAGTTCCTAGTGCACCCATTACCTTCATGTTTTTTTTCTTGCCATCATAAATCATCATTATTACTTTCTTATACCAACAAGAAAACAAGGAGAGTTTTGTAGATATTCATTGTCAAAATCTCTTGCCCGTGTGTATTCGATCTGTTCTAATATCGTTTTCAATTTTTAGGTTATAAAAATAGATGATAAATTAAAGTATTCATCATCTATTATTGCACTGTCTATAACGGATAGAAAAGCATAAATCAAGAACTTTGTAATATTCCACACTCGGAAGTTATTTCGGTTATCTCATTGCTTATAAATGGTGAAAGGCAGCGGTTGGTTCACTGAAATAGGCTGTACAAATGTGGGAACATCTTTAGTGGGCAATAATTTTCTATCTTTGCGGTGACTCTTTTCTAATACACAAAAATTACTTCCGTACTACTTTCTCATGCTATGCGTATATCTTTTCGGTAAGGTGTTCGTTAAATATAATTTGGACAACCTCTGTGATTTCATTAAAATCTGGTGAAATGAAATTTGCTACCGAGCATTTCATGATTTTCATTTGTTCCAGACCGATATTGGTGCCCTGCGGCATTTTCTGTAAATCCACATTCAAGTTTATTTTTAATTCAGGTAATAAGTCTGGTGGAATAACCCAAGACAATGGTTTAAAACTTACTCAAATGGATTATTCAGAACCGCAACATCAAAAATAAATTGCTACGATAATAGCTAATCTTTCTAAAGGAGACGGAACATAAAGAAGAAGACGTCAATTAGTTCTAAGTTCAGTAAACCGCTTTTTATGCCATAAATTGTATAGTTCAAGCGAATGTCTGTTGAACGAATTCAAAACACAAAGGTTTATATTTCCTGATAAATTTGAATGAAAACAATTTTAGCAGAGAAACAAGATTTGAGAGAAAACAATTTCTTACCGAAATCTAACATAGGGATCCGAGGTAGCTGTTTCTGGATCACAAGCTAATAAGTTTTTTGCTTCAACTAAGACGATAGTGACAACAGAACTCCATATCTGGGATTTCAGTCTTCTTACTTCTGATCCTTTAGTATTCTTTGGAAAATACTGAAAGAAAAATATTCTTCAGTTAAACAATCAATTTGATAGTATTTCTTTTATGTTGGTATGAATTCGACTTCTGTAGTCATATTTTTTCATTTTCTTCAATTATGCTATTTGAATTAAATTATAATAGCATACATTCTAATAGTCAATCAGATTTCATCTTGGACATCCTGGATTTTGATAGTATTGATGATTTATTAATTTTATGGAAATTCATTTCTAAAGTAGAATGAAATGAGACACTTCTGTCACTTTTCCACAATTTATTCAAAATTCAGGACCGGTTTCGATCCCACGGACATTTTCAAGTGAATAACAATATAATACATGAGTAGGCAAGTACAAGTACAGAATGAAATTTATCCTAAATATTGAGTAATGTGGAACCATTATGCTCTAGTTGGCTGTTGAGGGTAATAAATTGTGGGTTTTTACATAGTTTGTTAATCTCCAAACTTTCCAACAAATTCATCTCTCTTCCTTTGTTACATTTATGAAGGATTTTAAGATTGCTCAATGATATCGAGTAGTTAGTTGATTTTATGTGTTCAAATATTGGCGAATTTTTATCTGAGAAAATATGTTTCTTGAATTTAGCTTAAAAACTTCTCCCTGTTTGTCCGACATAGGCCACCTGACATTCATTGCATTTGATTTGATAAATTCCTGATTGCTTGAATTTATCATTCTTTTGTTTGGCATTGAATAATAATCTGCTTAAGTTGGGGCCGCTTGAGAATGAAGTAGTTATGTTCAATTTGGAAAAGTATTTACTGATATTGTTAGAGAGTTCGCCGGTGTATCTGAGTCTATAGTATCTTTTTTCCGAGGTTTCTACGATGCTATATAGTAATTGGGAGATAATACGTTGTTCTTTGCGTTTAATGATTGTATTTAGGAAATGTTGTAGTATGTTGTTATTTGAGGCAATTTTTCTGATGAGATTAAGTTCAGTTCGAAAACTTTCTTTCGAAAGGGGAACAGAGTAAGCTCTATGAATCATAGAGTTATATGCAACTAGTTTGTGGCTTAAATTACTGAACGAGTCCATTGGAATCGATGCGTCTGTGAATGTTGGTTATTTGAATTTGTATTGTCTCGAATCAAAAATTTCTAGACCTCTCAAATTTTCAAGCACAATACTATCTCTAATTCTATAGATCTCATACATAAACTTTCAAATCTCACAATCTCCCAAGATATAAAGTTAGTCTATTTCGATGTCAAAAATATGTACCCGAACATTCCAATGAATGAGTGTTCTCCCTTGTTTCAGATATCCTATCCGAGTCTAACACACCGCCATATATCACTAATGATATGCCTATCTCAAAGTTACTTTCAATTTCAATCTAAATTCTTCAAACAAAATTCAGGTCTTCCAATGGGTTCACCTCTTAGCCCTCTACGAGCTGACATTTTCATGAATAATTTAGAGAAAAACTCAATATTTAACACAGATTTCGCTAAAAACATTACTTTCTGGTACAGATATGTAGAAGACATTTTAGTCGGTCATCGAGGTTCAAACAGAGAAATTCAGCAATTTTTAAATTTTATGAATAAAATACATTGCCGCATCAGCTTCACTTCTGAATTAGAAAATAATAACTCAATTAATGTCCTCGACTTAACCATTACAAATTTAAATAACCAACTCAATTATAAAATTTACAGAAAGGAAACATTCACAGACGCATCGATTCCAATGGACTCGTTCAGTCATTCAAGTCACTAACTAACTGCATATAACTCCATGACTCATAGAGCTGTTCCCCTTTCGAAGGAAAGTTCTCGAACTGGACTTAATATTATCAAAATTGCCTCGAATAACAACATACCACAACATTTTCTAAATACAATCATTAAACGCAAAGAACAACGTATTACCTCCCTATTACTATATAGCATCGTAAAAACCTCGGAAAAAAAGATACACTAGTCTCAGATACACCGGCGAACTCTCTAACAAAATCAGTAACTACTTTTACAAATTGAACATTACTACTTCATTCTCAAGCGGCCCCAACTTAAGCAGATTATTATTCAATGCCAAACAAAAGAACGATAAATTCAAGCAATCAGGAATTTATCAAATCAAATGCAATGAATGTCAGGTAGTCTATGTAGGAAAAACAGGGAGAAGTTTTGAAGCTAGATTCAAAGAACATATTTCCTCAGATAAAAATTCGCCAATATTTGAACACATAAAATCAACTAACCACTCGATATCATTGAACAATCTTAAAATCCTTCATAAATGTAACAAAGCGAAAGAGATGAATTTGTTGGAAAGTTTGGAGATTAACTAACTATGTAAAAACCCATAATTTATTACCCTCAACAGAAAACTAGAGCAAAATGTATTTTATTGTTATTCACTTGAAAATGAACGTATGGTCGAAACCGGTCCTGATTATTGAATAAATTGTGGAAAAGTGACAAAAGTGTCTAATTTCGTTTTACTTTAATCCTAGATTTTCCAATTATTATGAAAATTTGAAATTGTTGCAGTTATGCAGGTATATTAGGATTCGAACCAACAAACTCTTGTAAGTTGTGAATAGTTGATTGCATCATATGTTATTTGATCACTAGTAAACTTGAACTATTCTGTAATTTCGCTCTGTAACTCAGACTAACCTACGCCTCGAGGAGGATGGAAAAACTCAGGGCGAAGTGGGCTCTAGAGATGCTCAGAGCACTGATGGTGAGTAGGTGCTCAAAGAAATATCCCACAGGAGCACTCTAAGGGGTCGAACCACTACACTTCCGGAGAAATGGAAGAGGTTTCTACCTCCCTTGAGATGAACAAATAATAGTTTTCCAGTAAGAAATCATGGTGGTACTTGGTTGAGTGTAAGGGCTGACAGAATTGGGTACAACTTATGAGTGGATCACGATTTGCTCCGACAACCAAGATGTTCAAGAAGCCCTGGGCGCATACTGAATTACTTCGAAGGTTATCTGGGAGTGCGCTTAGGCACTGAAACAACAAATGGCAGTAAACAAAAATATCCCTTGGATTCCGGGTCACACCGGGACCAGAGAAAATGATATTGTGAATAGGTTAACCTGCCTAGAAGCGAATAAAACCCGAGGTCGGGATCTCAGCCCGTATTTTTAAAGCCAACGTGGGGGATTAGCTAGCGGAAACAATGTAGAGACACCTGGGTGAATGCTCGAGATTGTCGCATATGCAAGGTACATCACCTAGTAAAGCCTGGACATGGTTAGTATTTGAAGGCAGTCGAATTGCACGGATGCTGGCATATACAGATAACACATTTGCAAGATAGGACTGGAGAATAATCCTAAGTGAAGTTGGTATGGAATTGGGGCCGAAACACCAATCCATTTGGTCGAAACATGTGAGGAATGGATCTGCCACAGGCGTAACCGTCTGGGCGACTTCTTTGTAAAGATTGAGCAAGGAATATAGTCACAAGGAAGTGAAACATAGGACCAGGTGTCGAAATCCTTGACGAAACCCTTCATATAATCCCTTTTGTAAGTTAACTATTTGGTTCATGTAGTAGAAAATTCCACTTATAACTAATTATTTTTCAGTAGTTCCCAATATGCAAAATAAATTTTATAAATGCTGTTTGAACTGCTATACATCATATCTTGTAGAAACGTGATGTGATTATAAATTAATTCAAAATGCATCTTCAACTAAACAGGCCAAAATTGTACAACACTTCTGTTCTTCAAGGCGATGCTTTAGTAAATCACATAACCGGTATAGGATAATCAACATATGAATTATTAACTGTTTTTTCAGTTTATCTTCTGGATTACTTCTATTTTTCAAAACTATGAAAGAAATTTTGTAAAACTATTGTATGCTAGTGCTTAGATTCTGTGATTTATATATATTTCATTTCATTTATAGTATCATTAAAAACTGTTCAATGAGTATTATATCTTGCAGACAGATTCGCGAAAAAATTTCTTTTCACTATTGAAATTCAGAATTATATTCTCACAAGAGTACACTGTTGAGCAAATTTATGTGCTGTTCAAGACCAATCATGCAATAATTATGGTAGAGATTGTACCTGATTATCATATGAAAAACACTGAACTATAATTAAACATTCTACTATTCTCTATTACGCGACAAAATTTCCATGTTCATATAACTTTTCTGACAACATATTCATATAATATTCTTGACGAAAATTTTTGTTGGAATTATGAAAATGATAAAATTACAAAATACTTGAGTTATATGTAAATATTTTGTATATTACGTGAAAGTGGTAAAAAGATTTTTACATTTCTTCAAGGGTTCTTTCTTTCTTTTATTTTGACGTTAGTTATTAAACGGAGTGGAGGAAATTTCTGCCACATGTTCAATAAAGATGGCGTATGGTAATACAACAGTTTTGGAGATATTATCAACCTTATACAAAGCCGGCTCGGTGGCGTATGGGATATGATGCTCGTCTCCTACGCAGAGTTACCTGGGTTCAATCCCAACAAAGTCGGTGCGATTTTTCGGATTCTGGGAATCGCTTGAGTGTCAATCTTTCGGAGGAGATGTAAAGCTGTCGGTCCTGTCTAACAGAGATGTGTTGGACATTAAAGATCCCTTCCCTCGACACGCGAGGGGTTCGGCAAATTTCAGGGTTAGTGAGGTGACAGAATTCCCCAGCATGTCATTAGCCGAAAGCAGAAATAGAGCACGTTAAAGGAAAAACAAACAAACAAACCTTATACAATGATTCTATTTTTTTCTCTCGTTTTATGCGATGTTAAGTTTCGTTTAATATAAGCTAGATAAGACTGTTTTCGAATGCTTCAAGAGGTTCAATTTCTGACAATTTTCGAATGTTTGCCAGATTTTATATATGAAATATTTTCCCATTTTAATTTCACATCATTTCATATTGGAATTTCAATAATAACTGGAAGCTAAAACTAGCGATTGAAACAGTGGAAGAGTTAATGAAAACTTCAAATATCAAAGCTTCGACTTTACTATCGTTAAAACATATCATGTTCGTTTTTTCACCCTTTTCAATCGTCATGATTCTAGGAATGTTTTTAAAAGTGAAGAATTTCGGATTCTGTTTAGTTTTATATTTAACGATCTTCGAATTTTTTCTGAAATCAAAAATTAGGAAAACTTTGAAGGGAAGTTAGAAGAGAAATGTAAGAATAATAGTTTTCAATCACAATTTTTAGTCCAATCATTTTTTGTTGAAATGTCCTAAGTTTGCTGAGTATAAAATCCGAAAAAGGCTTACATGAAAAGATTGAACCCGAATTTGCAGGGTGGTGCGAATGTATTCTGCAAAGTTATGTAGAAGAGTACATTTTTGCCGATTTATATAAATATCTCAATTATCAATCGGACATGTAAAGTTGAATATTCATTTCTTTTCGATAGGTTTTAAATAACATTTTTCTGCTTTGAACTTCATTTTGTGTAATTTTATTTTTTGTGTTACAAAAAAGCTGTTATACTACAAATTGAAAATTTACATTTTCAGTCTCGTTTTTGCAAAATACTCGACCCCATTGCATTCTTAATCCGAATAACGTCTATGAATTTTTTATGGCATAATTGATTTTTCTGAAGTCAAATAAACATTTTCATTGTATTTCGCAGAATACATAAATTTTTTCTGCTAACTTGAGCGTATGGAAAAATTAATTTATATATCTGTTCGTACCTTGGCAATTCATTGTTACACATAAAAAGTTGAACTTATTTGGTCCGTAATGCACATTGGAATACACTGTGTTACATACCAAACGAGGTACCCAATACATTTCTGATACATTGTGATTGGAATATTTGCCGAAAAGTTTTGAATAATTTCGTTCGAAGACGTATTCTTTCTTCTTTTTTCTTTTCAGCCTTCATTCATCCAATGTTGGATATAGGCCTCTTCTAATTTCTTCCATGCATTTCTGTCTCTAGCAGTTCTCAGCCATTGCTTTCCTGCTATGACTTTCACATCGTCTAGCCACCTTTTTTGGGGTATTCCTACACCTCTCTTTGTTGTTCTTGGTCTCCAGAATGTTGTCTTATTTATCCATTTATCTGCACCCTGTCTAGCGACATGTCCAACCCACTGCCACTTAAGGCTCGTCACCCATTCCATGATATCTGTTATTTTGGTTCTGTTTCTTATGTCATCGTTTCGCACTTTATCCCGTAATGATATCCCTAGCATGGCTCTCTCAATAACTCTCTGCTGGACTCTAAGTAGGTCCGTCACTTTTCTCGGTACGGACATGGTTTCCAGTCCATACGTAGCCACAGGGATTATGCAGCTATTATATGCTCTTCTTTCAAGAGAAACTGGCATATTTCGGTCCTTCGAAATGAAACTAAGTTTCCCAAAAGCGACCCATACTAGGTGGATTCGGCGTTTTATTTAGGCAGTTCGATTTTCCTTACCGATTTTCATTGTGTGGCCTAAATACTCGTAATAGTCCACTGTTTCCAAGATGACGTCATCTATATCTATTCTGATGTTGCTGTTACTCATTATTTTTGTTTTGTTCAAATTCATTTTGAGTCCTGTTCTTTTAGAATGATTGTTAACCTCGGGCAGCATTGATTCCAATTTTTCTTCGCTGGAGCTAATCAAAACAATGTTATCAGCGAATCTCAAGTGGCTCAGGTACACTCCATCGATATTCAGCCCCTTTTTCTCCCAATTTAACCCTTTAAATTTATTTTCCGGTGCTAGTGTGAAGAGTTTGGGAGAAATGGTATCGGCCTGCCGAACACCTTTTTCTAGAGGTATTTTATCTGTTCTTGAATCATCGTCTATCTTAGCATGGGAAGTGGCATTTCTACAGATATTTTTGATCAGTGTAGAGTATCTCGAATAGATTCTTGCATCGCCTAAAGCACTGACGAAGGTCCATGTCTCAATACTATCAAATGCTTCGTGATAGTCGATGAACGCAAGATGTATAGGGATATTATACTCGGTATAACTGTTCTAACAGTTCGAAGGTGATCTATGGTCCCGTAGCCCTTTCTGAACCCCGCCTGTTCATCTGGTTGTAAAAGTCCATCTTCTTGGTAAATCTGTTAGTTACAATCGTCGTCAAGAGCTTATGAATATGGGAAAGCAGACTTATGAGTCGATAGTTTTCAATATTCGTGCTGTCGCCTATTTTGTACAACAGAATTACCTCAGCATTTCTCCATGATTCGGGTATTTTTCCCCCAACTAGGCATTTATTCAGAATTAATTTTAAGACTGGTTCGAGGGCTTTTCCTCCTAATTCAGATTTTATACGATTCTCCCCTGGAGACTTTCGTTGTTTCATCTATTTGAGTGCATGTCTGATCTCTGAATAAGTTATTTCAGGCAAGTCTTCAGATTCCACTTTCAAGATGTTTTTGTGTATGATATCAGGACGTGGCATGGTCGGAGTGTAAAGTTCTCTATAGAAATTGTGTATTTCTTTTGCAATTCCTTCTTTACCTGATATAAAATTTCCATTTTGGTTCTTGATTTTTGAAATTTTTTGTTTGCCTTGGCTCAACGCGGATTTCATTACTTACATGTTTTTATTGTTTTCGATGGTTTCTAATATTTATTTTACTTTAAACTGTCTCAAGTCTGCTCGTACTTTCTTCTTCACCATTCTGTTTATGTTGTTGTATTCTGCAGCTTCTTTTGGTGTATTCCGTCTTTTCTTTATCAATTTGATTGTTTGCGGTTTTAATTTGGTTTCCTCGTGATTCTTCGTTTTGCTACATATTTATTTTGTCACTGTTGGTATATCGTCAGTTATCTTCTTCACAAGATCATCAATAGATTTGTTTTGCATTTCGTAAAGTGCGCCAATTTAACTTGAAGTTTTCTCTGTGTACTTAAGGTTTTAACAGGAAATGCCCAAAGACGGGTTACTACAATCCCTCAAAAATGAAATAGAAATATAGAATAGACTATACCAGGGTATAGGAAAGAAATTCTGACGAATCTTCTTCGTAAAAATTCATGTTTTATCTCAAACGAGCCACCCACGAATATTTTGGCTAGTTTCAAGGTATTGAAAGAAAAGAAAACAAAAAATTTTTCATTTCGGAGGGAAATCTTTTGAGGTGGTCAGTGCCTACGTGCCTATACCAGCAGATTCACTGACCATGAGGTTTTTGATGATAAAGAAAAGAGGTTTCGCTGTAATGAGTTTTCAAATCACTTTGTACAAATGCATCAATCGTTAAAAAAATTATTATTCTGTCATGTTTACTATTAAAATAATGAAATCTTTTGATTTTAAAATTTTCAAATTGTCCTTCATTTAGTTCCATAGAATAATGAATTTCTGAATGAAAACCAAATTCTCAGGCTGACTCGCAGAATTTTTAACTAAAGATATTCCCATAAGGAAATATCTAAAGGGCTTAGGTGAGGAGACTGCGCAGCCTCTCTATAGGACTTCTTGTTCCAATCCAACGACCAGGATCTTTGCAAATTGAGGTATTGGCAAATATAATAAAAAAGAGCTACGTCTTGTTGGAAATGCAATTATTCAAGTAGTAGGGGATCGTTTTTTAAGTTTCTGCTATCAATGGAATTTCGAGTATAGCTTAAGTGTACCGGGTGAACAGATTACGATGTTTCAGTGCTTCAGCTATGTAAAAAATTATAAATAATGGAAGATTATTCCTTTCTTTTCTTGTTCTTCTTGCGCGAGAATTCTTTGCTGTAAACAGATTCAAGGTAGCTTTTTTCGCTATCCAGAAATTCTGAAAATTTTCGAAATCAGCCGTATACCAATACCTTGATTATTTTGAACTTTTGTAAAAATGGTTTTGACATTCTATAGGTACAATTTTATATAAAGTCTAACTACGTGCAGAAATTTTTCTTTGTTCGATGATTTTCGAGTTATAACGAAAACTTGTGTTTTTTTGAATATGAACAATAGGCAACTTTGATTTTGATAGTTTTTCTTTTTTCAAAAATATATCACAGGTGCTTTCATTTTTTCCATTCAGGATGTTTCTTAATGAAAAACGAAGATTGTATAACTTTTTCATAATTTCATCTGATAACTTTATATCCAATCACAGAATTCACACGATAAGATTGGAATAGCTTAAATAAGTTTATGCACTCATTATGATAATTTTGAATCATTTCTTGTGATGACAATTCAAATAAAAAATAAATTATTTAATGTTTTTTCTACAAGTTACAACTATTGTTTAAATAGAGTATCGTTTATAGTAACCAGCGACCATGACGTACGAAATTTTCGAAAAATTCAATATGACTTCATGTTGTATGCGAAAAATTACTATGATGCAGATGCTGCTGAGGCTGCTTATTTGTATAGTGACGAAAACCTCATAAATGTATATACAATCAATTGAGAGAAAAACTCATTAAGCATGGTACATTTCACAAGGAAAAAAATAATATGAACTGGTTGAGAGATGCAATATTGGATGTATAAGGTAGTGTAACTGATAATCCATCGATTTCGAGAAAGCAATTAAAACGAAAGCAGGGGTAGCTAAGAGTCGAGCGCTCAGAAGAATAGATTTAAGTCATAGATAATGAGAACATCATGGATATTTACATTGTTAACTCGATTTTCGTAATTGGTTGCTGATTAACCTCTCCTGAAGTGAAAATGTGCATTCGTCAGAAAAT
Source organism: Cryptolaemus montrouzieri (assembly GCA_013387265.2). NCBI lineage: Eukaryota > Metazoa > Arthropoda > Insecta > Coleoptera > Coccinellidae > Cryptolaemus > Cryptolaemus montrouzieri. The sequence continues at coordinate 44,412,578 of JABFTP020000185.1, read as the reverse complement.
CAAACGTTGTATAAGAATTGCGGTATATTGTTAATACGCTTGGACATACTTTCGCAACTGTCTTGCCTTCAATGCAAGTAATCATCGGATGGACCTTGTATTTATGTGAAATTCTAATGACGCTAGATTCACTAGAATCTGAAGTAGCTAACCTTGTTATACAAGGAGTGTGTTTTACATAAGCTGAGCAATACCGCCACAGCTGCTGCTTCAACATTAACAATTGCAATGGGCAGTCCTCTTATTCATTAGTAAATTTCTCCCAAACAATTTTGATATCAATTCCACTACTCACCTATGGCGGATAGTTTTGATTAAATATCCTTGAAGCCAATCGAGCACAATTTTGATTTTGGTGACTTCGACTTTAACATAAACTATTTTCAAGTACCAGTTTTAAAACTCTTAACTTTACATCTCTTATTGAGTTGATAGGAAAAATAAAACAGTTTTTGGCTTCTAAGCCGTAATCTGAGGGGTCTGAATGTCACTTAAAATAATTAAATTAAAGTACAATTCATTTTGTCGTCCTAGTAACGACAGTTATAACTTATATTCTTATAGCTAATCCGGGTCTTCTCGAAGCACCATCCGGGGCTTCTTATATCTTCTCGGTTCGTCTTTCTCGTAGTCACTTCCTAGGGTGTTTACCAATGGATTTGGGTGGTCGTCAACTGCTTGAAATGCTTTCACCGCTGTCGCTTTGATGAACTCTATCACACTCGGGATCTGCAGATCTCGATGTAGCTGGGAGTTTCGCACGTACCAAGGGCGTCCACGGTCATCCTCAATGCTTTGTTCTGTACGATTTGGAGCTTCCGGATATGACATGCAGCTGCATGTCCCCAGACTGTTGACGCGTAGTTCATCATGGACCTGATGATGGTCTTGTAGAGCTTCAGCTTGTTCGCTACGCTCAGGTTGCCCCGCCTGTTCATCAAAGGGTACAGGAAGTCTTGGGCTGCCTTAGCCTTGCTCGTCTTCCTTATGTTGACGCCACGTCAGCCGCAGGTCGAGTGTGAATCCCAGGTATTTGGCCCTGTTGCCCAACGGGATGGGTTGGCCGTTCATGGTGATCTGCTCCTCGGTGCTACGTCTTCTTCTGGACAGATAGAGTACCGAGCTCTTATCTGGGTTATTGGTGATCAGCCACTTGGTAAACCGTTCCTTCAATTGGTCTGCGGCCTCTTGGTGTCTCCTGGTTATCGAGTGGGGGCTGTCGATCTGGTCATTATGACCGTGTCATCCGCGTAGATGGCTAAGCTCGTGTTGGAGGTCTTCGGGACGTACGAGGTTTAGATGTTGAACAGTGATTCTAGTAATGGAGGCTTTCAAGCGCAACACGTTTTTGCAATGTGCACAGTATGATCATTTTTTAAATTTTAACAACATCAGCAAAGTGGTTACTCAATGATTCATTTACAATGCATCTAATAAGCGAACAAACGTATAGTCAGATAAACACATCGCTCCTAAGAACAAAAAACTAACTTGAGATAAATGTCTCAGTTATATCCTCATTTATTCATAACATGGAAAATTTCTTCATCGAGCGAGAAAATATTGCAGCTCATCTAAACAAATACATTGTTTTCAAGATAAAAGTCGTTTGTAAGGACTTTCAAAAGTTATTACAACGAAACCTTCTTTCCTTATCATCTTAAACCTTGAGGTAACTGAATTCATTGGTTGTGCACGCAGGCGGTAACTACCTTCGAAAAACATCCTTCAAATTAAAATAATATAATAATATAAAAAATAATAAATAGCCAAAATATTCACGGCTAGTTTGAGATTAAAATAATTTTTTGCCAAAGAGATTCGTCCAAATTACTTTTCTCATACATCGTTGTAAAGAGGCATGGAAAAGCTTTCAAAGAGGTATCGGTCAACTCCTTTGCTCTATTCAGTTTTGAGGGGTAGAGACCTTCTTTGGCGTTTCTAGTTAAAGCTTCAAATATACGTCAAAAGATGTATGTCAAACAAAATTATTTGACATTTTGACAAATTTTCACTACCAAATATAAAAGGTGGCTCGTTTGAAATGAAACTCTGTGTATAAATGTCATTATGCTCAACGAATTTTTAAATAAACATAATAAACTATAGGGGTGAGAAAAGCCCGAGACGTGCCACCGTGACAAATTGGGTGCTCAGCACTCTTTTGTTCGAGGACGAACCTATCGAAATTGTTTGCTATTCATGAGAGAACTCGTTGGAATTTGAAGAAGTCATTCAGTGAAATCAAGAGGAATCAATATTCTTCTTGGACGCAGCGTTACGGAGAACGAAAAAGAATCATCAAAAATTCTAAGAGCTGCACAACCTTTTATTTTTCTAATAATCTGAAAGTCCACCCAATTGGACCTCAGGTTTATCCATTGATAACAGAAAAACTAGAAAACAAACCCCCTACTACGTGAACAGCAATTGTATTTAAAACAAGACGAAGCTTTTTTTCATTACGCCGCACCAGTTTGACAATACCTCAATTTGCAATATCCTAGTCGTTGGATTAAGAAAAAAGATCCAAAAGAGTGGTCTGCCTAATCACCTGACCTGTACACTCTAGAGTCTTCGTTGTAGGGACATCTTAAGTCCAGAACTTTCATAACTTAGCCTAAGAATTTTGGCCATCCACGATGCTAATTGAAGATGAATGTCATCAAATAACTACGGGTATGCTGGAATAAGTTAGAAAAGATTTTTAGCCAAGATTGTATTATTGTATGGAGTAAATGGAGGACAATTTGAAACCATTGGTAAAACAATAATACCTTTCGACAATTATTATTGTTGGTAGAAAGGGCTTTCAGAGAACATTACAACAAAACCTTCCTTTCTGATATAAAGCCTTCATCTTTTTATCTGAATATTCGACAACAAATACTTATTTACGAGCGAATATTTATTTCAATCTTTTCCTTCGCATTACACAAATATATATATTCGCGAAATACATCGAAAATTTTTGAATAAATTCTTACTTGACCTTAGGCTCTGCTCATTTGATGTACATAACTTCGATCTAATATTTTTTGACGTGACAACGCCTTATGATTCGATGGAGCCGACTGCATACACGAAGAAACATGACTCAAGCGGCGTTACTTCGCTCTGAGGCGTTCCATTTGAGGCTGGAAGTGCAAGCGACAGCGCGGAACGAGCGACAAAGAGGCACAATCGGCCTCTGCGTTAGGCAGAGTTTGACATCTGTCTCTTTCCTACTTGAGTGAACGATGCGTCCGCGTTGACAGCTGATATACAATAATACATTTACATGTTTATACTGACGATAATTGCGGTGATAAAGGTAATGATTCTTTCGATATTAAATATATGTTCAGGGATATATTGTCGAATATTCGTGCTTTCATCATTAAATTAAATAGCTTGGCATAAGTAACATGTTTTACCGCTGATACCACGTTTAAAATGGTTCTTGGCGCAGTTTATATGCATCGAAATACTCCTTTTCATTTCCTACTTTTCCTATCATCGTCCTATTCTCAACAGAATAACACAAATTGTAAGAAGTTGAATATTACACATGTTTAATAGTTGTAAAACAATTGCTCGAACCCATTCATACTCGTAAAAACTATGTACATTGTGAAAAAAAATTGATAAATATTGACTCAGTTGTATTTATGCGTACAAATAAATGTAACTTGATCAATTCAATTGTGATTTCCATTTTTCTCCTTCTCTATATCCATGCAAAATATCTGTCAAACAAATAAAATTAAAATTTTCTTTTGAAAAATGCTACCATTCCATCAGTATTTTCTTATGACGTTGTAACGTTCAACTATCTTTACTTGACTTTACACACAACCGATTTTTTTTTCAATTGTAGATGGAGTAACCATAACGCCATATCCATATTCAATATTGGATTGCCGCGAACAAATTAAGTTCAATAAGTTGAATTAGAAATAATTTCCTGTAATAAAAAATTCATTCAGGTAATTCTGTGCAAAATTTAATGGGGTAGAAAAGTTTGTGAAAACACTGAGATTTCAATTTGCATGTGTTAGTTACACAAAAAGGTAGATTCTATTTTCATCTTTATTTATTATAGTCCTAAAAAATATTATGAATGCCATATAAAAAATAATTTCTTTCTGTATGAGCTTCATTCACTTAAAATAATACAAAACTGAAGAAACTAGTTTAGAATACAGAGCTACCATGTGATGATGGCGCGTAAATAGTAACCGTTTCCTAGGCAAATATTGACGTAACAAAGTCGTGACACTTTGTTTGTATACATCAAAAGAACAAAATCTTATTTGAGTTGTGAATTCCAAGAGTTAGACATGGCCGAATATTCGAAACGCCGAAGTGGTTCTTTAAGCATAGCTTCTCAAGAAAAACGAAAACGAGACAATCAGGACCGCAAGAACGCTATCCTTTACCTCATTCTGGATTATCTCAAAACCAACAATCTTATTACCAGCTATGACACTCTAAAGAGAGAAGCTCAAATGAGCGAGCAAATCACGGTTTGCGATAATGTGGATCTCGACATAATTCTACAAGAATTCCAAAGTTATTACCATATGAAATTTCAACGCGACCCAAGAATAATCAGAAAAGTATCTACCGACGAACAAAGTAACTCTATTTCTCAAATTCAGAAAACACGTTCTGCAGGAAGAGTAAGAACTATTCCATCAACTGATGTGGTTGAAGAAAAAGAAAAAACAAATACTGTAGAAGACGAATTCCGCTTTGAAATTGTATCTCTGGAATCTCAAGAAAATGTAACAACGGTAGGCACGAGAAGAAGAAGCTCTCAAATATCTGATCAAGAAAGGAAACGGCGTTTGTCGGATTATTCTGGTGAGAATTCTTTCGCTTATTAGCTTTTTATAACATTCTAGACCTTCTGTCAGCTTCTTCAATTGAAAAAGAAGATTTCTCTAAAAGAAACTAAGACTGTGAAACTCTGATGATCAACAAATATTCTCTTTATGCACATGTTCTCAGCACATAGATTAGATAGCAGGCTCACTCTCGAGTGGAAACAAGCCATTCGAGTTACTCAGATGATGAAAAAGCTTATCGGCTACCGCAAATCAGTGCCTCACTTTCTCTGGTGGGACCAAAACCTTCTTTTATTCCACTTCAAACTTCTGAGTGGACCATAGGACACAGAATGATGGTTAGACTCAATTCATTCTAGCTAGATCACTGCTTAAAACATTCAAAAATATTCTTTAGAGGTCCATCGAAGCATAATAACATTCCATTTCAAGACAGGAGAAGACAATTTCTGACAATATCCTGTTAGATCAATGCTGACTGAAGGCATAGAAGCCCACATTTCCTTGACGAATATAACCGAAGTGTGGAACTCATGGTATTTGTGTGAACGTAATTGGTTCTTCTTCCTTTCGTATTTCGCGGGTTCTCTAGACTTGAGTGACGTCGATCCTGAACGAATTCTTCGTCACCATGTCTGAAAGATTAATAATAGTCTGTTGATTCCTTTGAAATATCCTTCGATGTTTCCCTTTTCTGCATATGGCTGGCCAGAAGTGGGGTCTTTTGAATGCCGGAGTTTGAAACTTGAATAGAACTTGTTCTGTTTTCTCATCCTCCATGTGGCAACATCTGCGTAATTGGTAATTCTGATGAGTTCTGATTCCATGTAAGAAGAAATGCATGTAGGAAGACCAAGTGGAGATGCATGTTGCAATGTCCTATGAGAGCAGGTTCGAATAGGCCTTCTCCAAAGACCAAATACTCAGATTTCTTACTTCTTTCTGCTGTATAACTTCTGCATTTTTGTTCATTGCCAACACGATTCGTGTGACCTAGGATCTGCGTGATAGTTATACACTTGTTCCAAATCAGGTTATGGTTAATAAACTGCTTTAGACATTATAGAGTTATTCCTTATGATCTAAGTGCTTCAACAGTAGCCTGAGTATCAGAGATTCTTAGCGTGGCATTTCTGCGGCGTGTTCTGCAATGGCACAAACCTTTGACAGGTGAACAGTGAAACTCGACTTAAGTCTTTACTCACTTTTTTAGTGTTGTTCTGTAAATCTCAGTACATAGACCTTGCTTTGGAATAATCTTCGTATCACACTAAGTATTCAAGTTGAATGAGCAGTATATCCTAGCCTCTCCTTCTATAAAAGATGTGATTGCCTGAAAGTGCCGCTTGAAACTCAACGTTTCATTCTCAAACCTTATAGTCAGTCGGCATAAACATTCAATCCTCAATTGTAATATCCAGACAGGAAGCATCAAAAGATGCTTCTAGTCCGCACGCACTGGAATTGTTCTTCTAAAACTCCAAAGCTGGAAAATCGGGTAATGTGTTAAGGGCACCGGGGTGCTGGACATGACCTGCGTAATACAATTACAGCGGTTTTTGGCATTATAGAGTTTCTTCTCTTGGTGAGCGTTCCAAGCAGATGTCCGGTCGAGAATATCACTCAATTTATTGGTCTCTCTAGATCACTTGAGGTTACATCAAACAGATTCGAATATCATTTTTGCATCAAATCGGATTTGTGAATGAATGGAGCGACACTTATTTTCGATAGATTAACTCCAGGATGATAGAGTCAAATTTTCCACGTACAACAACAAATTTGATAGCTTAAGAGTCAAGGATAGTGGAGACAAATTTTTTATATCCATAGACCTGCTAGATATGGTCAGCGTACTCCATGATATCGATGTCAACATGTTGACCAAAAGGTACCGCTGTTCAGGTTCTACTAGGGTAGAGCACACGGTTTCGCTATTAAAGTTAAATTTGGACAAATTGTCTTCTGAATTGACATTCGAAAGCGCTGTAAATTATTTTGCCTCTATTTTTCTTTAAATGTGTTCTGGTTGATGAGATTTATTTAGGCTAGGTTTAGCGCGAAGTTCAACAGTGTTTCTGAATTAGAAAAAAGTCGTGATGTTAACGAAATCCTACGCTTAACCAATAAAAATGAATAAACAAATTCATTAAGCTATTATTTTTTCTGACACTAGATCTCTATTATGGTTTGGGAATTTCCGAAGATAAACTGAATGAAAGGAAAAAAGTGATGGAAATGATCAAAAACAAAAAAATCACGGAAACGGCTCGTGTGAACATTGTAGGTTCTACTAGAATAAAGAAATGAATTTAGTATTGAATTTAATATTAAACAAGTTGTCAATCATATATCTCTTTATTCATTATACGACGGTACCAGGTGACTCGGCGAACCGTTACCATTGAACAGCTAACAGCTACTATTTCACCTATAGAGACAGGTTGTTTTCAGACTCCGTGACCATTACAGTGCATCAAATTCAGAAAATAGATTTCTCGAGGATTACTCAGTTACCTATATAGGATGTTCCTAAACATCATGTACTAACAGAATAGGATAATTTTTCGGTTAACTTTAAGACTAAAGTTTCTACACAACTTGGGTCCGCAAACGCAAACGCTTAGTCACGGATCTACTCGGTGTTGAAATTTCGATATTTGTTTAGTGTTTTTTCTATAACACCTACATTTTTTGAGATACTCATCTCAAATTTAGGAATGAAGCTACAGAAAAGCAACAGTTACATGCACACATGTCAAACGGTTAATACAATCCACAGGGTGACATTCAGGATTCATGCCACATTACCTTCACCTGAACTTCTTTGCGGTGCGTCGCATATAAATTTTTGTCGGCCTATAGTTTTTTCGCGTTTCCGGTCAATATCAAAAAAAAGCGATTGCCTATAAATATTCGAATGAAACCTTTTTGGAAATATCTGTTGTAGGCTATGGTATTTTTCGACTATTTATTGATTTCTACATTTTATTACTATAATTATATTTACTTAGAAAACGATTCATTCAATGGAGAACATCAAAAGTTCAGACATCAAAAGGATTATTAACAATTAACAAGATAAACTTGAACAAAGAACTACTTCAATAAACTTAATGATATTGTTGAAGGGTTTATTTTATGGAAGTTCATTTCTATATCAATGAAATGAAACACTTTTGTCTGATTTCCGCTTCGTTTATTCTTCATACACACGACCGATTTCGATAGTAATGTCATTTTCAAGTGTCTAAAATTAACAGTTAGGACATAACCTGTGCTAACTATATGTTTAGAATTCATGTACTTCAGATTTGGCGGGCGGAATGTTTACAGTTAATGTACTTTATATTCAAACAAGTATTTATAATGTTTATCGCAGTATTTTTCCCGATAAATTTGTTCTTCAAATGTACCGCCATTCCTCAGATAATAGCCATACTTCGTAAGGCGAGTATACAGTGCAATGAATAAATGATTTGAATATTTACGAAACGAATTGGAAATACATAACAGATATGAAGTATTACTCGAAGAAATATGTGAGACAGCATATGCAGAGGGAAAAGGTAGAATTATTGCGTGACTGATGAATGAGTTTCCATGTGAAAAGTAATGCTCGGCTCTTTTCATGGATGCCGGACTGGATAGTCGGGTCAAGAGAGTCTGACACTATGGGCACAATAAGTAACCCGGTGTACATGGTGCGAAGCGTATATACATATATGTGGAAAGTAAAAAAAATATTTATTCTACCAATTATTATTTCTACAACTGAAGTTACAAAATTAAGTATTTCATGCATATTTTCAATTTCAATAGTGGATCGTAATGCAAAATGAATTTGAAAATTTCAGAAAAAGATTGAATTGTGTATCAGTACCTGTGCAAATACAAAATATATCATTTCCAGTGAAAAACCTTTCTAATTGAAATATTACATGAAGAGAAAGTTTATTGCCAAACTTGGTTATGCTGATGATATATTTTAAATTTGGACTGAACTGATAGATAATGAAATCTCTTTTTCAAATACATCAATCAATTCCAGGACACGATCCTGTTCACTATGGAAACTGAAAATATGCATAAAACACTTTTTTTAGGTCCTTTTAAATGAGAGCAAATAATTGTCTTGAATTTGATATCTACCGAAAACCAACGATCACTGATACCATTATCCATATTGGTAGTTTCCATCTGCATAAATCAAAATGTCCGCATTTGACACATTTGTGAATAAATGATCTACGGATTCCCTTGCGAAAAATAATTTTGAGAAATAAATTAGAATTCTGAAAACATAAGCATCAAATATGGGTACGACATATCATAGACAAATCAAAAGCTGAAGAAAATCAACACACATTACTACTATCCTCGATTTACCCCATCCTTCAGTATCACAAACCAATAAAATATCACAGCATTATTAATGACTTAGGTAATGATTAGTTGGCTATTTTTCTTATAAGTTATTTGGAATTGGTGGAATTCCGCCAGTTTTTTTCCAAACATCTTTATTTATACATTCAGTCGACGTTTCGGCACAATATTCTGCCTTCTTCAGGACTCTAAAATGAATTTTACTATCAGAAAATAAAATTTTCTTCTTTAAGAAAAGTGAAGCAACAGAACATATATGAGTATAAATTAAACAGACTCTCCTCTATCGAAAACCGAATTGTTAGATATTACACGAAACACTCACCAGCTCGAACAAATTGAAAACACTATGAAATGTATATATAAAAACTGCCATAAAATACAATAAATCATTAAATAGGATAACATTTTCTTTCAGAAACAAAAAAAACTAGATACTCTCAAGGTATATACAGATCCCCTACGTAATAATACAACGAAAGATACATATCTAGATAATTCAAGGGCTGCTTAGTCTTACTGAACGGTAACAAAGAACACGGAGAAGATGCGTTCTCCACTCTCGAAATCGAACTGATATTCGGGAGCAGTTGGCAAAGCATCGAATATGTGATATCTGATATTATCATTATTTTTACGTTGTCATAATCTACTAAGGAAACGATTGGTACACACGGCATTTCAAAACGAATAATGGTGGTTTCAACGTCAGTAGTAATTCATATTTCATATATTTCAATCTAAAAAGGAGAATCAATTCTTGAAGTTGAAACCACCATTATTCGTTTTGAAATGCCGTGTGTATCAATCGTTTCCTTAATATATTACGACAACATAAAAATAATAATAATATCAGACCGCACATATTCGATGTTTTGCCAACTGCTCCCGAATATTAGTTCGATTTCGAGAGTTGAGAACGCATCTTCTCCACGTTCTTTGTCACCGTTCAGTAAGACTAAGCTGCCCTTGAATTATCTAGATATGTATCTTTCGTTTTATTATTACGCAGGGGATCTGTATATACCTTGCGAGTACCTAGTTTTTTTTTCATTTCATAAAGAAAATTTTATCCTATTTATTTATTTATTGTATTTTATGGCAGTTTTAATATACATTTCATAGTGTTTTCAATTTGTTCGAGCTTGTAAGTGTTTCGTGTAATGTGTAAGCAACACTTTGGTTTTCGATAGAGGAGAGTCTGTTTAATTTATACACATACATATTCTGTTGCTTCACTTTTTAAAGAAGAACATTTTATTTTCTGATAGTAAAATCCATTTTAGAGTCCTGAAGAAGGCAAAATATTGTTCCGAAACGTCGACTGAATATATAAATAAAGATCTTTGGAAAAACTGGCTGACTTCCACCAATTCGAAATAATTAATAATGACGCACAAATTAGTACTTAGTTAAGCCATATATTAAGACAGAATAAAATCAACACATATATATGAATACAAAATATCTATGTTTAGTCTTGGTCAATAAAAAGAGATATAGGTGAAAAAAGGGAGAATATAAGTTTCATTGCAATGATTATCTTGCTTTTTATATGGGTCAAATTGGTCATTTCATTCGTGGTTACAGTAGACGAGCATAAAAGATCAATAATTCATAAAAAATGACCATTGGTTTTTCAAAAAAATGTATGAACCAAAAGCATTTTTTACATGTCAAAAAAATCCAAATTTCACAGTCAAGTAACAAGAACAAGTGATAAGATTCATCTAAAGTTGTAGAAATTTTATCAGCCTACTAACATAATCACCTTGATTTCCGTTTATCCCCACTTCTCTCATATGTTGACATTGAAATATTTTAATTCACTGTCATACCTTGAAGATGGTTTGAAACCCGAAGCGAATGTCAAATATATTTTTATTCAGTATATTTTGTGAAACTTAGAGTTTCTTCTTAAATTGTTCAATTATTTAGTGAAACTATTTCATTTAATTATTAGCGAAAGCTCAATATCTAATATTGTTTCCTTATTCTTTGTTGAAATTTATATTTTGAGAGCTTATTCGCTCAATAAATCTCATGGTATTTTGCATGTCTCTAGTTTAAAATTTGCATTTATTGTGATAGGTTATACACCAGAATGGAGAGAAATGGCCGATCAAATATTGAAAGAATTCATCCCGAAAACGCTGGGTGTCACTTGGGGTGATTGTATTGGTTTGGATAAGCCCATAGAACTTCTGAAGGAAGCAACAATATACCCACTGCAATATCCTGAGCTTTTTGAAGGTATACCTTCAAGTTGGAATGGAATATTACTTTATGGTCCTCCAGGAACAGGTAAAACTCTCTTGGCTAAAGCTTTAGCCTGCGAAAGTGATAGCATTTTCATTAATGTCACAAGTAGTGCATTTGTAAGTAAATGGAGAGGAGATTCTGAGAAGATGATCAAAGTAACATTTGATCTTGCAAAATATTACGCACCATGTACGATTTTCATCGACGAGATCGATGCTTTATTATCTGAAACCAAAGAAACTAATCATGAAGCCACTTGTCGATTCAGAAGTGAGCTTCTCACCCAGATGGATGGACTTCTGTCCACTACTTCATCTGTATTCGTTTTGGCAACTACCAACTCCCCATGGAAACTAGATAAAGCCTTGCTCAGACGATTTGAGAAGCGAATATTGATTTGCTTGCCTAATGAAGAAGCGAAAGTTCAACTATTTAAGCATTACGCAAATTGGAAAAACGATAGCAGAAAGGATCTGATCAATTTAACTCAGCTTACTGAGAATTTCTCAGGATCTGACATAAAAAATGTATGCAAAGAAATGAAAATGCGTTTAGTAAGAGAACAACTAAAGGAAATGCGGAGCAATAAAAAAATTGGTCAACCTCGGAACCCAACATTAGACGATTTAATAAGTGCGGTTAAGTGTGCCAAACCTTCAAATACACAGGAGTACTGCAGCAAGATTATATCGTGGCACGAGCAATATGGATCTATCTAAAATAAGCGTTTGGACTTTTATTCAAAAAACAAAATTTCTCATGCTCTGCGTCAATGATTTGTTGACATAAATTTTAATTTCATTACGCATTACAAAACGATTGTGAACCGTCCATTTATTTTTAATTTTTTACATTATATATTAATGAAAATCAGATTTCTTATAATGTTTGAAAAACTTTGTCTTCAAGAATAAGAAAACAAATACCAGTGAATCATTTAAAAAAAATCCTTTCCGCAGAGCCTAAACTCAAAGGTAGATTTTGTTCTCTAGTCTGGGGAATTACCTTAGCGAAACTATGCAGACTTTTTTAAATTATTTGAAATCTGTGGTCTACAAAAGAAAACTTTTCAAGCAAATGTCTTTCATTATAATATTCCCAAGGATAATAAAACCAAGTAAATCTTGAATATGATTGGAGATATGGTGATTTGTAAATTTTCAACAACCCGCCCTACTCGCAACTTAAGAGATGTATCGAAAAATTTCATGAACAAAATTTATTGACAATAATATTCCAAATAGTGATCAGAACGGTTTATCTTGGTTATTATCGGAAATATGATGTTTTGAATGTTTCAACCCCTCCCTACTACTTTTTGGATGTTAAGGGTCGAATTAAAAAACTTATTGAAAACAAGTATGTGATAATAACATACCTATGGATAATAAGAACACTATTTAGATGTATCTCTCTAATAGTAGTTTCTGATAATAACATGCCTAAAGATATTAAGAAAATCGTATCGGGTTATCTTGATTATTACCGGAGGTTTGAAAAATTTCAACTTCTCCTTCCTGTTCCGAAGTTAAAGATTTTATCGAAAAACTTTTTGTAGAGTAATGTTCAATTATATTCCTAAGAACAATATGAAAACCGCATAGATGTGTGTTGCTTATTAAAGGAGATATGACGATTCAAAAATTCCAAACCCCCCCTTCCCATTTGGGAAGTAACGATCGTATCAAATTATTATTCAGGCAAAAATTGTTATAATAACATACCTAATAATGAAATGAAAACCATAGAATCTTCTCTTGGTTATCACCAGAGATATAGAGATTTGAAAATTTCCAACCTCCCCTATATCTCCCTTCGGGACGATTGTTACCAAAAGCAATCCCCTTCTAGACTTTGTCACCAAAACTGACATTGTCAAGTTTGTTGGCGATCAGATCATAACTATGGCTATATAACTGTAGATTGGTTTCAATTAAACAAAAACCATCTTGAAAGTAATTCTAACAGCCTGAAACATTTTCATTGGTCTGTCCGGAAATACCGAAAGTTGATCTTTAGCTCATCCTTTTCAAATTGTAAACACAAATGTTAATTTCTTTCAATAACGCATTCTTGAGTACCTTCTTTTGAAAAAATATGGCTGAAAACGCTGTACTTTTCTCGGAAAGAAAAATTATAGGAACTCACATTTCCAATTCGACGATGTAGTTCGTAAAATGGGCGACTGAGTTAGTAATTTTTCTGTCCCAGAAAGTATTTCGGTCATATTTTCAGTTCGGATATCACACATTATTTCGCATTTCGGGAAAAAAAAAGAAAAGTAATCTTCAAGAAATTATAATGGATGTCAAATTATGACAGATGCTCTTTACTCTTGTCTCATTTCGAGTCTTTTTCACAGAGAATTATTAAATATGGAAGACGGAAAGTAAGAGAATACAAATACGCTGCAAGATCATTTTCAATCAAACAAAAATAGTGCTCGAGCATTTCGACTCCATTAGGAACGGTTTCCAGATCGTGGCGAACCATACTCGAAAGTGGAGACATCCGTTTCATTAAACTGAACCTCGAAACAAAAACACTCAAGTTATATCAAAAACACAATTGGCACCTACTGTATACCGTACGTGTTGCATTCAGAATGGCATCAGGAGAATTTTTTAGACTGGCGGTTCTTTTCTTTTCTATCAACATGTAAAATTTTCTGGTTAAGTGTGGTGAATGCGATTATCTAGGCAACTCTAGAGTTACCCATCAATTCTTCACCAAAATTATTTTTCGGCCAGCTCACATAAGAAGCTGGATTGTGAGGAGCAGCACCATCTTGTTAGGAAGCAATTTTCTTCATACTTCCGTATGAACATTATTGAGGAAATCTTGTTATTGTTCGAATGAGAATTTAATTATAATTGCTCTGATTCAAGTTCTCTTGAATGAAAACTGGCCCTATCAAGCGATTTGAATAAATGAAGCACCAGACGTTGACACCAAATCTAGGCTGAAAATTATGTTTTGTGGAATCTACTCGAATGTTTCCAACATCTATTGGAATGACGATAGTCGTGAAACAATGAATTTATCAAACCAAATTATAGTTTTGAAAAAGTCCGTCGGTCCTGTCTAAAGGAGATGTGTTGGACATTGAACATCCCTTCCCTCGACACCAGAGGGATTCGGCAAAATTCCTGGGTTAGTGAGATGACAGAATTCCCCGGCGTGTCATTAGCGGAAAAGCAGAAATAGAGCACGTTAAAGGATCAAAGAAAAAAAACAAGACATTCAATTTCAAGTCTTCATAAATCTTTCCTTTGAGAGTTTTCGGTTTAATGAATGGACTGTATTTGCGATAAGTTTCCTCGAGTCTGAACACTTAAGGTACTCTGATTCATCACCATCTGTAAATCGTTTCCGACTGAGTCGAAATACTCGATCATAATTGCTATCAGATTGAATATCAGGTATCATGTCTGGATTCACTTGATTTTTGTCTTTCATACTTATTTATTCTCCGTGAAAAAATTTGAAAAAAAAAGAATATCAAGAATCAGCGGGTAGGACCTTATCTGCCATAATTACTCTTCAATAGTTGCGAGTGACATCATTATAATTTTATGAAGATTGCTCTGAGATTTTCAATGGTATTCTAGCACAGAGCTGAGTTCCGGATTCATTATAATATTCTGTTATGTTTTGAATCTGTTTTAACTCAAAATAGGAAATATTGTGTCTATCTGAACTGAAATCCTGAAACACTGAAACACTTTCTAGAACAGAAAATTTTGTCGCAAAATCAAAACAGTTCCCCATTCTACGAGTTGCATCGGATCGATGAGGACTTTTCATAATTTCATTATATTCGTGTCCCTAGAGTCCATGCAAAATTTCAGCTCGTAGGGAATTTATGTAAAGGAGAATGTCTAAGTTGACCGGACTGATAATGGTATGTGAATTGAGAATATAACTGGTTTCAGTAATTTCTCTGTAATGATAAAACTTCTGGGTTCTAGCCTTATTCATAACAATGCATAGGAGCTCAAAAACTCCTAGCTAAATATGTATTATAACAATGACTCACAACTTCACATATGAGAAACTAATTAAACACGAAGAAGTTAGGTGATACATGCATAATACATAAGCTAGTATATCATAGCTTGTGATCTACATTATCACCACGTTGGTCTGCACAAAGTCGCTTCGGTAGTATGAGGTTCATGCCGTTGCAATGTCCCACGTTCTTCCTTTATAATCAAGATAATAGACAGAATTAACCACGCCTCATACGAAAATAGGGAAGACTCTATAAAATCCCTTGAACCCCAACTTTTTAAGGTTTTCCCTAAAATACTAACTGTTATATTTCCCACTCTGTACAAGGTAAATATCTCAAATATCCAAAAGATTGCCACGCAAATTTCTACTCTTATTTCGCATCAATAAGGTTAAAATTTCGAAAAATTTATCTTGCCTTAAGTTCCCACACAATCTCACCGTCACAACAAAATTCATTCAGCGGTTCAAACATGAATATGTAACAGATAGATAGAAACACAAATTTACTTCCACATTTATAATATATACTAATATTATAAAGGAGAAAGATTTAATTGCATATAGGCTATATTAATTTTTCAAAAATGTTTGGGATCCCAATTAAAATTTCAATAATGTAACCCAAAGTGTGAAAACATTATCAAAAAACTCTCTTACATCGCGTGCTCAGCGAATACTATTGACTATAGAACAAAATAATGTACTACGACTTTGCAGAACATACAATTATCTACAGGAAATATCGCGGCAGCATATGTTATAGTTATGTCACAATAAGTGTTTATTCAAACTTTCGAATTAGTATGTATTGACCCATGAAAAGAATTTTTTACTCATGGCCAACAATTGCTCTATCGCGGATCGGAAAATAAATTTATTTTGCTGCCAAAAAATAAATTAACATCAAATATCGTTCAGGGGAAAGCTACAACTCAATAAATTTGTTTTCAGGAGCAGCGAAAGTAAAGTATATGGCAAAGGCCTTTTCACAAACATTAAAAATAAAATATAAAGAAAAAGAATAATACAAAAAACACTACAAAAAAAGTAAAAAAATAAAATTAAATTGATAATATTTCATTGTAGAATTTTCGTCGTTTTACTCTTCTTCAATGAACCCACGTGAAAACGAGAAAGGATGGGAGAGTGTGTATGTGTGTGTAAACAACTATAACTTTTGAAATGTTGGTTTAATTATCGTGCGGGCTGCTAGTATTAAGCTGGTATAAAAGCGAAAAGAATTCATGGAAATGAGTCAATCAGTAGAAACTTGAGAAATCTCAAAAGTTTTTACGTTCAAAATAAAAAGAAAAGGAACTTTCTTCAAAAATTTATTGTTTCCAATGTTTCATGAGTAATCTTTGGAATCGCGGTGAAATTGATTCAAAAAGTATCAATAATAAATATCAGTTCAACCTTATTAAGATATATAATGGAATAACTAACTCAACTTTGTTTTATATATTGGTTTTACAACTCTATAGGACAGCTGATTACTTCATCTGAAAATATAGAATCGGGGCGTCATTCAATTGTAGTGCTACACCCAGTATCTATTATTTCATTATACTATTACTATTTCTGTTTCCAGTACTTGTATACATTCCTTCAATCAGTTTTCTTTATTTCACAAAATGTTGAGATTCCCAAAAATATGTATTATGATTTTTTATGGTTTTTCATCTGTATTGAGATAGCCTTTAGCAAAACAATTGTGGAAAGCATTTAGTATGATAGTCGACCTCCTCTATATCCATTTCGCGTGCCTCAATGCTCGTAAGATTTATGTCATTGAAAATCATACCTTCCTCGACTTCTTGCGATTTCGAATTACTTTCTTCGGCATTTTATTTAGTTTATCATAGTCGGAACTAATGAATAGTTAATTATGGGCAAATCTCGAATATCTCACTTACATCCAGGGTGTTCACACAAAAGGGCTTATTATCTTGGGAACGGGTTCATCGATTGATTTCAAATTTTTGTATGAGAGTAAATGCATAATGATCTACCATATCAAATTATCTTCAGCGCAGTACCACTTCCGGATATGCCGGAACTACAACTACAATATTGCAATTTGAAATAGCATGGTGCAATTTTTAACTTTTTTTATTAAAGACAATCTTGTTTAAGCTTCTTTTGCTAAGATTTATCCTATCTAAAATTAACCAACCTTTGAACCATGCTTTCATTATCAATACATTCGTAATTATAGTGTCGTATTCTTTACTGGAAAATTTTATCATTTTATCTCGAATTTGAGTAAGAACATTCTTTTAGTTGAACGATGTTATATACAGGTTGCTCAAAAATCATTTGTTCACAATAAAACCAAATTCTCAAAGAAAGAATTATTTCAATTTCGAGAATCTATTTTTTCTACTTCATTGGAACCGTATTTTACATTAGTATTTATTGGTATCAAGTTTGCCTGTACCTATACTGGCTCATTTTCATACCACAATACCAAATCACCAGGCGGTAGACATAGAAACAGAGATAGTGTATTTAATTCCGTAGCCAGTTTCTATGTTCAATGTAAGGTTCCATAGAATCCGACTACTCAGGAATAGCAATAAGACTGATTTTGTTTGTGAATAGTTGTTTTGTTGAATAAGTTAGCAGATAACTACTCAAATGAGAATACAATGAATATATTTATCATTCATGGTCGATATTAAAAAGAAATAAGTCGAACTTGCATTAAAAGACAAGTACTCGCATTTGCAACCAATTTACAGAAAACAATTCAGAAAATTACAATGAAATGTTGTCACTTTTAGAAAATAGACAGCGGAAAGGGGTAGAGTAAGTTTCATTGCCAACGATGAGGACATTGTAGTTACCGCTTTTTTATTTATTCATTAATTTTATCGCTGTAACAGATTTTGGGATATCACTTACATCAATCAAAAAATTTCGGACAAAAATAATTTCCACACCTGCAAATTCTCATTAACATGATAGATGAATCGAGAAAACACGGTGGTAAGGATTCATTTATGCGAAATTTTGATGGTTCACATTCCAAAAAATCCATACTTCTCATAAAGATTTTTTTTATCCTTAAACGTGCTCTATTTCTGCCTTTCGGCTCATGACACTCCGGGAAATTCTGTCACCTCACTAACCCAGGAATTTTGCCGAAACTCTCTCCTGTCGAGGGAAGGAATCTTTAATATCCAACACACCTCTGTTAGACAGGAGCGACGGCTTTACATCTCCTCGGAAATATGGACACTCAAGGGATTCCCAGAATCCGAAAAATTGCACCGACTTTGTTGGTATTGAACCCAGGTAACTCTGCCTACGGGACGAGCGTCATATCATCTACGCTGCCGAGTCGGCTTCACACTTTATTATATGAACCGACGATTTCGAATTTCTAGAAAGAAGATATTTTCAGTCGGAATAGTTTTGCATATCTTATACGTCGAAACTCTAAATCAAACATGGTGGCAAAACTAAATTTAATGAGTTAAACTAAATTTCCATCATCACGGTTCATCTTCAATATATTTGGTTTAATGTATGGAAATTAATGTCAATGCATAACTTATGAAGAAAATTTACGGTATTTAGAACTTTTAAATACACTTTTTTGGAATTCCTGGATAGTCTCCCCTCAAATGCAAGTGTTTCATGTTGGTCTCAATCAGGTGGTGCCTGGGCCTATTGCACATCTCAGCAGGTATCTGAAGAATTAATCACATTTCTCAACGACAGATGAACAAGACGACTGGGTTCTTGAAATTGACCTACGTGATCTCCGTAGTTTAACCCTTTCAATTTTTAGCTTTAGATATAGTGGTACCTAAAGAACAAAGTTTATAGTTTTCAGGAGGATCTCGAATTAAAAATAAGACGTGCTTTTGACATCATCGATCCCAATCAAGTGCAACAAGCAATTATTAGTGCTCTCGCGAATTGAAAAATTAGGCAACGAAGGTGGACGATTTGAGCATTTAATGTGATTCAGTTCTAAGTACGTAGTTTAAGTAAATGGATTTCTTAAATTTTATTTTTCATAAATTTCATTTCGATTTTCTGTATTTCGTAAGTGACAAAATTTGATTGTATTTTTCCAAATTGTTTTCTACAAATTGGTCGTTAATCCGGGTTCTATAACATCGACTTATGATTTATTGACCTTCACCATGAAAGATAAATAAATTCCTAAAATTCTTGCTTGAGTAATAATTTGCCATTTCATTCAAAGAAAAGCTATACACAAACAAAATTTGTCTTATTGCTATTTTTAAATAATTTCGAAACATCAGAGGCCGAAATTCGTGAACCTTATATAGAACATTGTGGAACCTGGAAACTGCCATTGCAATTAAATCCACTCTGTCAGTTTCTATGTCCATGGCCTACTGATTTAATTTTCTGCAATATATGGCCGTTTTTGACAAAATCGCGAAAAATATGAAAACGAGCCAGCATAGGTTTAGGGTAACTTACTACCAACCAATACCAATTTAAAATACAAATCTAAAGTAAAAATAATATATACACGAATTTGGATCGAAAATTACAGGTTTCTCGTAAACAAAAAAAGATATCTCAAATCTGAGTAAATTTTGTTGGGCAAAAAAGGTGACACGACAGTTTCGAGAAATTTGGAATACAAAATCAAAACTCAATTGTTGGTTATTTTGATAAGAATAAATTTAATCAAACCTGAACTTGATGCTTTAAAAAGAAGCGCATTGATAAAAAAATTAAAAAGTACGTAATGCCATTTGAAACAGCAAAGTTGTAGTCGATATCCAATATAACCCGAAATGGAACCGTTCTGAAAATGATTGCAAATTTTAGATCAGTATCCATTACCTGTAATCCAAGAATTCTAAATTGATCGATAAACCCGTCCCCCAGATACTTCAAATGGGCTCTTTAGCGCGAACACGCTGTACACCGGTTAATCCTTTTCTGAACATAGTAATTCCTAAAATATTTTTTCGATGAAAATGTGAAGAGTTTTGTATCACTCAATTAAAATGTTATGACAGTAATTTCATTTATCCATTTCAATTTCTAAATAAGTATTCTGATGGAACTCATTTCATGACCAAAACATCGTGAGGACTTACTCAACATGGTTTAGGTCTGATGATTTAGAGAAATTATAAAGCACTGAAACTTTCCTAGCTCAATACTCGATCAAATAGGATTATGTAAGTTTTTCAAATCAAGTTTTTCTCAGGGATAAGCTTAACCCAATGTCTTTGCTAAGGTACAGAATTGTCGCATTTGGGAAGATGAAAAACCAAGACGAACTAGCCTATACATTCAGAAAAACATGAGATCATCAAATTAATGCTTACACCTAGTGAATTATGTTGAGTCAAATACTATTGTAATAGATATTTTTGATGATGAAAAAAATAAATTAAATCGAAACTGATAATGATTTTACCTGATCTTTATCTTCTTGGGGTATCGGTAGAAGAGTTACTGTTAAAACTATTTCTCCTAGATCTACATCCTTCCTAACAGGATCCTCTAGTGTTAATATTAATTCAGTAGGTCTTGATAATTCCAAACTTGTCAAATCCAGAACGGCAGAACCCATGAAGTCATCCTAAAAAAGAAAAATAAAATAAACCATCAGTTCTCAATAAATTTACATCAATTAATTGAGATAATAATTCAAATTCTATCTTTGTGAATTACGTATCAGTATCCGTGAGAGTTCTAAAATTAAATAAATGGCCACTTTTGAACTTTTTACCCGAGAAAATGAGATAGTTGAAGAAGTTGGAATGACTGGCATTTACGTTTATGATGCGAATCAAGATTTTCGCATCTCAACATATCCATACTGTAAATGGAGAAAAAACTGCCATTAATAATAATCGTGCAAGGTGTTTCTATCATTAGGAGAAACCCTTGAACTTTGGGACGATTTTCATCAAAACTAAAACAGTTCGAACGATACTAAATTTACTTCAATATGAAACTATCATCTATGTTCGACTGTGTTAAATATTTTTTTCGATTGTATCTTCAGTATAGAAGAGTATATGAAAGTATATAAAAGTTCGAGCTCAATATCTCAAAAATTAGCTTGCGCGAGGCAGGTTCCCTTTTCCATTTGAGAACACTGTAGAATTTGATTCTTTTTCATTCTTTAAGTACCTACACTAATACATTTTGCTTGTCAACGAAGGGACGAATAGAAATGAAAAACAAAAATTACTCAGTGACGTCTATTAAGTAAAAATATCACTTTTTGAAGGATAGCATCGTTTTATTATGCCAACTTCTCGTACAATATATTTATCACATGTAAGATTACTTAAAGGTGTTATGTATTGAAGTAAATATATAAGTTTTCTGACAAAATAGATTAATATCAATGAATACAATTGAAATTATATATTTAGTGATTATGCCTTTGAACTGACAAGTGATGAGCTCAAATTTTAGGAATATTAGTTTTTGAAAAAGTATTCGTGAAATTTCCATTAATGTAAGCAACGATGTGATAAATAGTTGGAACCTCACCAGCATAATATGAATTCAATCTTAATGTATCATTATTAAAATAGAAAAGTTATACCATGTGTGGAAAAATTTGAAAAAGAGCTCATCGCGAGAAAAATATTCGACGAATAAGCACAAGGAACATAATTGCTGTCATAAATTACAAGATGAATTGAATCTTTGAAAAATAATGAATTAACAGAACATCGAAAGCAATTGTTGAATTAAATTAATGATTTAAAATCGATGTCTTTCAGTTACCAAATATAGATGATCTAATAATAAGTGGTACATTTACCGGAACATTTACTTGTTAGTTAGATACAAATCTTTTGTACATCGCTTGTCGCTACCACGAACTCATTTCAAGAAGCTCTGCAGAAGCTTGTTGGCCTGTGACGAATATCCCAAATATTTCCATTTTAACTTACCCTAGGAACAATTAGGCAGGAATTGATCGCGAACGTTTCGAAATCGCAATAGAAAATGATTTTATTTACACTCCGTTGATGATGGGATAGAAAATATTCTACACTTCATTTCTGATCAAACTTATGTCAGTATTATTTTAAGAAATTTATTCTATTTTCAAGTTCTTATTGAACGTCAATTTATTATTATTATTACAAATCAATAAAGGCAGAAGCTAAGAGCCCATATACCCTTTTAAAAATAACATTTTTTTAACTATCCGTGAGGCGGAAACAACAATGAATTTCAAATAAACATAAAACAAGTGTAAGAAAAAAAATTAATGAAAATACATTTTACGAAAGAGGAGGCGAAAAATAAAGAAAACTAACTGAATTATAAGGTCGATAATTCGGTAGAGAAAATTCGGTCCATTCTAGTTTTAAAAATTTTGACGAAAGATGCTTCAACAACCTCCGCAGGCAAACCATTCCACACCGAAAAGACACGGTTTATGAGAAAATGTTTTCTAGTTCTCGTAATGAAGATATTTTTTCCCAACTTGAACTGATGTCCTCAGAGCCTACTGTCGCTGCTGGTGGCGAACATACTTCTCAGATATCCATAGTCATACTTCAGGATGCGAAATGTTATGATCACATCTCCTCTAAGCCTACGCTGTTCATAAGATAGTAGTTTCGCCATTCTCAATCTTTCGCCAAAGTGTGCAATGTACACGGGCGCCATTCCTTAGGGGCGCCTAAGCCCAGGGTCCAAAAAAATATTAAAACAAAAGTTCAGAAATTAAATTGGATTAGGTATAAATACACACGAAATTTTATTAGTATATCATCCAGTTACTGCCGAATCCTATGTTGCGAGAACATGTCAGGCGGCGGTTTCTTGATTTTTCCTGTTCAGACATGAATAACACGTAGAGCGCTATAAAAGCGATGCATCGCCACAGGCGTTTTTAAATCAGTTAGTTCACTGGACTGTGCAACAAGTGAATAGAAACAAGTAATCCTATTAATTTTTACATATAAAGTTATTTTTATTTTGTCAAGTGTGGTGTTGTGTTGTGTAATATTTTGTTTACTACTTTTTTTTAAATTACGTGCCGAATACCTGCTGACTGCAATTTCAACGGTTTGATTTTTTATAAAATGGTAAGTGTTCCTACTTTTTACTATCAACATTAACCCTTTATAGGATACTGGTTATAATAAATTTTTTTAACCAAAGGCCAAATATCTTTTATTAATATTATAATATATATATATAATATTATAATTAATGTCATGTACGAGTTTAAAAAGTAACTGGTTTTATCCATAACTCGCTTAGTTTTTATGCTATTGATCTTTTTAAAAATCATTTTGCAGGGTTTTTAAGGGCTATAATATCAAATTAGTTTAAAATCTTTTTGCCTTCATTTTTGAAAAGATTTAAGCTGAAAGTGCTCGAACAAATTGCTTTTCACTCAAATATATCTTACTCAATAATAATCTGTTAACTTTTTAAGAATATTTCCTACCCTACCCACATGGTGCTCATTATTGTGGTTACTTTAGAAATGAATTCCTAATTCCCATGAGTACTAATTATCTATTTGGTTTTTCAAGATAAAAGAAAGAGACCTTCAGGAACGAAGCAAAAGAAACTGAGACTACAAGAAAGAGGAAAAATGGTTGGATCTTTAAAGCATTTCTTGCAAAACAATCGAGATTCCACGGAGACTATCGATGTTGGTGCGACCGAATCGTCCGAATCTCAAGATTCTAAATCCGATATATCAATAACCGTGACCATCTGAAATTTCAACAGTAACATCAGGTCCTGCAACAGGTGGCAGCGGTTGTAGTAGCAAAACAGCTTCTACTGATGCAGAGCCCGATGAAGCGATGACACCATCCTCGTCTACAGCACTCGAACAATCCACTGCAGGTAATTCAGCTTGTGTAAAAAGTTCGGTAATGTCAGCTACCTGCTGCAAGTGACACTTTCAATGAAGGCTGTAATGAGGCTAGTATCGATATAATTCCGTCCGACCCCGGTTTGTGGCCCGAAAGAATCACCAATGAGATGACTAGAATATTAAAGGTGGTCCGCCTCTGATAGACATCAGTTTCAGCTTTCCTAGTAATGAAGTTAAGAGAAAATTTTCGTGCAAATACTTTGGAAGAAATCTAGCAAATGGAGAAAAAGTCGAAAGGGCTTGGCTTATTTACTCTATTTCTAAAGATTGTGTATTTTGTTTTTGTTGTAAGTTGTTTTGTAAATGTAAAACTCCTAACGCTTTTCGTGATACAAATGGAGTATCTGATTGGCAACACTTGTCCTTGCTAATTAAGAGACACGAAACGTCAATTTTACACAGCAGTTATATAAACACTTGGGTAAATTTAGAGAAAATGTTGGAGACATTTATGACTGCTCATCATCTGCGGATTTTAGAAAATATTGGCGAGACGTGTTGGAAAGAATTATTGCGATTTTTAAGTATTTATCTACACAATGCTTGGAATTTCAAGGTTCTTCTCGATTGCTTTTCGAACATGATAATGGAAATTTTCTAAAAGCTGTTGAGATGATTGCCTCTTTTGATTCAGTGGTGAGACAGTACGTTAGCCGAGTTTATAACTCCAAAAAAAATCTGTTAAAATGACTCATTATTTAGGCGTGCAAATACAGAATGAAATAATTGAATTATTGTCGTCCAAAGTAAGAAATTATATTTTAGAAATGGTTCGCAGTTCAAAATATTTTTCAACAATATTAGATAGTACGCCAGACACTACTCATACTGAGCAAATTAGTCTTGTTCTGAAGATTGTTGTCCTTAACACCTCTTCAAAATAGGTTGACGTTGGGTAGAGTTTTATTGAGTTTAATCCAATACTGGACTCTACAGGAGAAGGGATATATACAATTGTGATAGAAAATTTGAAAGAATTAAATTTAGAATTAAAACACATTAGGGGACAAGGTTATGATTATGGGACCAATATGAAGGGAAAACTTGTTGGGCTTCAAAAACGCATTCTTGATGCGAATCCTAAAGCCCTTTTTGTACCTTGTGCGGCTCATACTTTGAACTCAACAGTAGATGACGCTTCTAAGGTGTCAGGTGCTACAATAAATTTTTTTAATCTTGTGCAAGAGTTCTATAATTTTTTTCATCATCCACAAAAAGGTGGTATGTTTTGAGAAAAAATGTCCCCAGGTTAAGTTTAAAGCTCCTAAGTGAGACAAGATGATCCAGCAGAATTGACTCAATAAAGCCCCTTAAAGTTTATATAATTAAGGTTTGCAAAAGTCTTCTAGAAGTGGCTGAAGATAATTTCTTTCACATTGATGCAAGACATAAAGCGAGTTCCCTGTACAAAATTTTCAATTTGTTTGTGGAATAAATATTTGGCATGACGTTTTATTTTATATGAATATTGTCAGCAAACAAATGCAAAGTGCTACAATTATTATTAAAGTATGCCAAACCTACCTAAGAAAATTGGTTGATCGCTTCAGCAATAAAGATCTGACCAATCATTTCAAGAAATTCTTGTGCAAGCGAAAGAAGTAGCATCCTCTCTTGAAATTAAAGAAAACTTTCCACCATTACTAACGGTTAGGAGGAAATTTAAACTGTTTGATTATGAACACCGAGATGGGACCCCTCATGATCCAAAAACCACCTTTAAAATTAGTTTTTTCTTAAAAATTATAAATCAAACTATAAGCTCTCTGAAAAACCGATTTGACTCATTAAATGAGTATGATAATATTTTCGGATTTTTTAGCGACATATTCAAATCGAGTGACAGCGATCTTTTTAAACATTGTTCTATTCTTGGAGAGCAACTGACAGATCAGGATGATAAGGATATAGACTCCAATGATCTGTTTAACGAAATTAAAGCGTTAAGGTTGTTTTGCACACTATCCAACATCCGCAACGAATGTTTGGGCGCAGATCCCCATACATGGGAACAATATTCCAAAGCAAGTCGAATCTGCGCCTTTTATAGAAGCAATAGCTGAGATGACGTGAAGTATTGCTTGGCTATGAAAAGAAAACTGAATTTAGCTTATGCCGACTTAGCTATTGCTGATACATGTTCAAATGCCAGCGAAGTGGACCGTAATTCCGAGAGGGTGCATCGAATATTTGGATGCAATTTGTTGGCCTTGCATCATTAGAGGAGCTTCTCCAGCGAGGAGTTGAAGCTCACCAGTTTCAACTAACTCCACTTAGATATCCTCTGTAAATCAAAGTTTAAGATATTGATTCCTTGACATCTCTGACGCTGAGATTCCGCAGCTTTAATCGGCCGCAGACTACTGAAAGACGAAACCAGGGTACAATCGTCTGAAAAACCGAAGATCTTGTTCTTTGTAGATGACAGAAGATCATTGATCTGTATCAGAAACAGGGTTGGCGAAAGAATGGACTCCTGAGGTACTCCTGCTTGAAACCGGAAACAATCAGATAGTATACCGTCGACCACAACTTGTATTGATCTATTTGAAAGAAATCTACTTATCCAACCCCGCAATTTTTCTGGAAGCCCATACGCAGCAAGTTTATTCATTAAGGCTGCATTCCAAACCCTATCGAAGGGTTTACAGATGTCGAGGGCTATTGCTCTAGATTCCCCATGCTTTTCCATCGTTGATGTACAAACATGAGTGACATAGGCGACCAGATCTCCTGTCGATCCTTGCCTGCGAAAACCATACTGCCGGTCGTTAATAATACCCCGCAACTCAAGATATTTGATAAGTTCAGCATTTATGACTCTCTCCATCACTGCGGACATAATGGAAAGAAGTGCAACAGGGCGATAGTTTTGGGGTAAGGACTTCTTTCCTTTTCTTGCGATCGGTTGAATTCTCGCTATTTTCCAGCTGCTCGGAAGAGTCTGGCTTCAATAAGAAATCTGAAACAGACGGTTAAGAATGGGTGCCAGTTCGGAAGCACACTTTCTCAGGACGATTGGCGGAATTTCGTCTAGACCAACTGCCTTCTTGCAGTTCAGCTGCTCGAGAGCCCGTCTCACAGTGCGGACTCTAAACTTGATTTCTGCCATGGAAGAATTTGTAGGTGGAATGTTCGGTGGTATTGCGTTAGATGAATCTAGCACAGAGTTCTTCGAGAACAAGAGAGCGAAGAAATCGGCTTTCTCTTTCGGAGATGATGCTATACTTCCGTCTTCTCTAACAAGAGTCGGAAACGCGGATTTGCAGAAATTTGCTTTGACAGTCTTCGCCATAAATCAAAATTGTCTAGTTCCGCTTGCCTGTTCAAGGAGTTTTTTAGTTACCCCTTCGTTGAAATTGGCCTTTTCTCTTGCAGTTGTCAGGTTGCATACGTTACGTATTCGTACGAAGGTTGTACTTGTTTCCTCTGTTGGATTTATCTTCCATGACTTGTAAGCTCTGCTCTTGGCTGCAGAGTATCTTTCGCAGTCTTTGTTGAACCATGGCTTTTGTGCTGTTGTGTTTTTCTTGGAATGAGGGATGTAGAGATCCATTCCTGTATGAATGATTTCTGTAACAGATTCAGTGCACACATCGATGTCAGGACCTAAAAGGGAAACATCACTGAATGGGAAGCACGAAAAGAGTTCACGGAGCTCATCCCAATCAGCACGGTTATAGTGCCAAATACGTCTGGGTAGTTTAGGTTCTTGGTTTAGCGGCAGCACAATGGTTCCAGTAGCAGATATAAGGTTGTGGTCTGAGTTGCCTAGCCGTGCTGAGACCTTCACTCCAAAATCATCTGGTTCTGAAATCAAAATAAGATCCAAGGTGTTCGGGAAGTCGGTTGGGTGATCAGGTATTCATGTCGGTTCGTCGACTTGCTGCTTTTGGTTATGGCTGATTGCGAAAATTTCAGCCTGTCTTCCCACTTCATCTGTTCTATTGGAGTGTCGGAGCCAGTTGGTGTTGTGAATGTTGAAGTTCTTCTGCAAATATATTTCGACTGCCAGAAACTTCAAACTTCGAACAAATATTTCCAGTTGTGAATGCATTCCGTATAAGATTTGCTTACATATTCTGCAACTGCATAAAATGTCATAGCATTTTCAGCCGTATTGTAGTATTTTCTCATTTGCCCCAAGCACACTATCTAAGACCGGATATACAGGAAATGTTAACATTATTATTCCATTTTTTCTTAACGAAATTTATGGCCTCGATAGTAATGAGACTTTCGTGATTGTCAAGAATGTAGAATTTTGTGAATTCATCAAAATACTCCAAATATTCAAAATATGAGCATTTGACCAACCACTCGAGTTCACTCACCTATACCTACTACCAGGGAAGCCTCTTCCAGCATATTGAGCTTGAAAAATATTCGAAAAAAGACCCATAGTGACGGTGTACCGAATATCCGAAAGCATTCATGTAGGAAATGACAAAAGTTGCATTCACCCCGCGTTCTGCTGATGCATTCCTTCCTACTAGTTCCGATACAAATTTTACAGATATTTATATGGTAGCTATTCTTGTTCACTCGAGGTCATTCATATATATATATATATATATATATATATATATATATATATATATATATATATATATATATATATATATATATATATATATATATATATATATATATATATATATATCGGAAAAATTTTGAACTCGTTCAGCTCATCAAAGAAGATGTCGACGTACATTCTATTGAATACTGTTAAACGAGCCAAGCTAGTTCTGGTGGCTCAAGACTCAAGGAGATTATAGGATGCCACGCCAAAAATAGCCAAATAAAATCTCACCAGCTTATTTGTCCGTGTTCCAAGAGGTTGGATGACCCATATTTTTCACTAACGCGTAGTATCATGGAAGTTTTCATACTTGCCGTGGTGCATTTTTGAACTTCCAATAAGATATCCTACCAGCTCCTCTTCTTGAATTTTACTGAAACCTTTCTTCACATAATGAAGTACGTTCTAAATAAATGTGTTCTCTCCAGATGCCTTATGTTTTTTAACATGTCTGACAATGATAAATTTTGCCAGCCCAAAAGCATTTTTCGCTGCGCGCGTATACATTTGATGGCTAAAAATTACCTCTGCTGCAGCTAATACATCATTGTGTACAGGTTTTCCACCAGTTGTTCTTCTTGGCATCTTGGAAAGTGAAAAGATAAATGTAACGATAATAAACCAATTAATCTAAGATTTGTGATTCGCGACAGCTCGTACCTTGGGATACATCCCAAAGTAAGGTATTATGTGTTGAAGATCAATGTAAGGGTGCAAGTAATTTCGATTGTGATCTTTTTAATTTATGAAATATATAAGAATTTCAGAATAAAAATTAAGTACCTTCATTAGTTATAGGAATATATCAATATATATTAAGTATCATTATAGCACATCATCTCAAACCTTCATTGACGATTATATTATTTCCGCCTAACTTTATATGTGTGGCATCCTAATGTCAGATAGTCTTGCTATCGATGGTGACTTAATTGCTGAAGACTAGAGACCTTAAAGTGACTACTTTTCTTTCCTCCACGAGCAAAGGCTTTCTCGTATTTGTATCTTTTCGTAATTAAAAGGTTGAACTAATTCCAGCAGTTTATCAAACGATGTAATTTTTACGAATATTATTTGTAGTCCTCTGGATTAATTCTATAACAAAACATGCCAATACAGTTCACCTGTTTTCAATCACTTAGCGTTTATGTTACTCGCCGTTTTGTAGCTATTGCCATAATTACAGCAACAAAACCAATTTTACGGGGATCCATTCTATTATATCTCGCTTTTACGGTGACTACTAAAAATATTGATGGAAAGTAATGACAATGAAAGCGATTGTGTGGGGTTTTAAGAGTAGCAATAATTCGTAAAGAAATTAATTTCCAAAGTAATTTCATTACTGATAATGTCCTTATTAATTACATTACCAGTAATTAATTAGTGTGTGAAGTACTATTGAGACAATTTTTATAGATTGAAAAACTAAACAGTTATGACAGGTTTTAAATTAATGGAGATAAACATATCTCGAAAATGTGTGAAGATATCAGAAAACAGTCTTCAGTTATCTCACTTTCACGTACTAGCGATAGAAAATATGTAATTTAGTTTCAGTGGATTCTAAGCCGTAATTCACGTACATGATATAAGATATAGAGGAATAACTTTCTCATAATATAGATCAACTGTTTTGTGAAAGAAAATATTCTATAAACGAAATTGCCTAGGCCCCCATTTTTTCTGCAGAGCAGAACGATTTTGAACATTTAGCCCAACCGAATTTGCCTCCTTTCGGTATGTGAATGTTCTTATGAAAATGAAAAACGATATTAACGTATTTCTCACATAGGATTGAGTGGTGATGAATTTTTCTGTGCATTATTATGTAACACCCTGCATATGATCAGTCCATTAGAGTGAACTTATGAGAAGCTTTTCTCCATTTACTACGCATCTTTGAAATTATTCCAACAATTCATCGAGAAAAGAATTTTCAAGTAGTTTCTATATAGAAGATATCATAAGAATGGTCTGAGAAGTACATTCACCAAGGAAGCAATTTGTCGAAGGTTATTTATTGTGAATTGTGTTTTAAAATTTTTTCGTTTCGAGAATATTATGATGGGTTACACTAATTTTGGAAAATTTGACTCGTTAGTAAGTTTCGTGGCTCCCTAGGTATGAAACTCTTTAATTAAAATTAAACGATTTAGTAGAATATGTTGTAGTTTAGTGTATAAAATTTTATGATTTTCACAGTGTTTTGTTGATAGACATTGTCAGAGCTTGTTCAGTACAAGCTCTGACAAGGCAAAGTTGTTTGCTTCTACAATAAAACGCTGTGTATTTATTAGAGTTAGGTACTCCGAAAAAGAAACAAGGAATTTATTAGGATCACTTCATTATCCGTCCATTTGTCTGTCTATCTATATATCAAGACACTTTTCTGAGGACCACATGTAGGCATAGAGTTGAAATTAATACCGTATACTCAAGTCATGTTTATTTTGCAGCATATTTTGACACTGTCACGAATAAAAACCTAAACGGCCCTTAACGTCGGCCAAGAAACATGAAATAAGATGAAAAGTATTGTCGTATAAATAGAGGAAGATGTGGTAATGTAGCCCGTGAAAATATTTTGGCCCCCTTACATATTTATGATTAAGAACACGCCATGAAGTATAATGACGTTACGTTCGTTTTTCATCTGACACATTTGAATCACTCAGCTGACAAACTTTCGAAACTGTATTTTATTCATTTGTTCTCGACAAACTGAGTTTTACTTTTAGTGATTTGGACTTTATATTCGACAAACGTTTTTCTATTGGATTCTGAAGGTAATTACAATAAATATGTGTATTTCGGCTTGATTATTAATTTGCTAATATTTGTGATTTGACTACCTCTCATTGAGTGATAAACAACCTAACCTATTATGGTCTTCGTGGGCCATATAAAATGTATGTTCCATGTATAATTTTTGTATTCTTTTAATTTCGTTTTTAGATGACTCAACTTAGTTTGTTATTCCTATCTTCAAAGAAAAGGGAAACACGGGATCCAAATGGAATGAAGAAAGCATTTATTGCTGTAGGGGCAAACATCATGCGATATAAGCAAAAACGTTTTCTGTGTCGAATTTCATAGTAAAACGTCTAGTGAAAGACTTTGTGCTATTGGTGAACAAATTCCTTTGTATAAAACCCATACTTCTAAATCTCCTGGAAAAAAGTTTTTAGAGTATATTTCGTTCATGGAATCTATATTCTACCTACTGGAACGAATGTTAGAAAAATTGCCTATCAATTGGCTGTTAAAACCGATATCTAAAATTAATTTAGGAGAGAAGTAGCAGGACCTGCTTGGTTTAATCACTTTTTGTAGCGACATAAAAACTTATTACCTATCTCTATGCAAACCAATGGAGACATCGTCATCTCGCACACTAGGCTTCAATCGTGAAGCAGTTGAAGAATTCTTCCATATTTAAGAAATTGAGATGAAGAAAATAAATTATTCTCCCTACAGGATTTTCAGTGTCGATGAGATGGAACTCACAGTTGTGCAGTCAAACGTACCACAGGGGGAAAAATCAGATAAGAGCTTTGGCTGCTGCAGAACGAGGTTCTCTATCAAGTCTCGATTGTTGAATAAGTGCAGCAGATTTCTTTATATCACCGATGATGGTTTTCTCAAGAAGAAACTTCACGGAGTTTTTGATGAGACGTGCACCATCTGGACCGTTAGGTTAAGTTCATCCATTTTATTGGATTCAATCCGATTTGTCTGCCAAATGTTTAAGGCACTCAATTGAAAAAATGACCCGAACCCATGCCTCTACGGACATTATTGTCACATTCGCACTGCTTCCGTGTCATGTTAAGTTTCAGATAATCAAGGTTCAAATGTTGTGGCTGACCAAAATGCCTCAGCAACGAGTACAGCGGTACAAGAGATGCCCATCCTCGGTACTAAGACTAGGAATTTTAATCGTGCAGAAAAAGCTACAAGAGCAAAACCTTACCAAAATAAGTTAACCGATTCTTTGCGCTTAGCTGAGACTCGTGAACGAGGCCGTAGAGATGGATATAGTCATAGGCGCGGACATGGTACTGGACGTAGTCAAGGTGAAGTGGACAGCAGCAACAAGGCTTATATAAGACAGAGTTACATACAAAAGTATCTCTGAAAATGACGTAGTCATAGAAACTTTCCCAGAATATGACGAACAAGTCAATTCAGATACGCCTGAACTTTTAGATAGACGTGGAGAGGAGTAGATTCAGTGCCTGAGTCTCACTTTATGGGCTCTTACAGCCTGTACAGACTCTGAGGGCGATTATTATATTTGTGATTTTTTCGTTAAGGTTTTATTAATATTCATCACATTTAATAAAGCCCCATGTAACCTCCACTCAATATAACGTTGTAATTTTTTAATGTCCAGGGAGTACATTTAGTTTTGATAGTATGTGGTTATTTTATTCATTCTACATTGAGTTATGCATAGGCTAAAGAATACTGTAACGTATCTACTTATTCTAAAAGTATTGTATTTGTTATATGGGGCCAGAAAAAAAATTTATCATCTTTTTCTATACAGGTAAGGGAAAAATTTGAAATTGATAATTTGCTTAAAAAATTGCAACTGCAAAAATCAAACTGTTTAGTTAACCCAATCAAAAGATACGGCGTTTATGTTGCATTTTTGGCTTATTTTGACATGCAGCAAAACCTATAGGGCACTTTCTGCTGATCTAGAAACATGAAATTTTAAATGAAGTAGTGTTTTATAGAAAAGCTATACGAGAAAATCCGAAAACTATAAATTTGTCGTTAGATCTCAAATGCCTTCGATCTGCAAATAATTAAAATTCTTTAGTCAATGCCACCGAAAAATACGATAGTTTATGTTGCATATTATTTTGGACTTAACACTCGTAAGGGTTTCAAAACCTATAGGGTACTTCGCGTTGACCTATCAGTAAAACAGCTAAACAGTAAAATGTCCTTTAGCATATCATACAGGAGAACATCATTTTCATAAGGAATTGTAAAAATGATGAAAGATGAGTGCACTTGCCAATACAGGGTGTTATATAATAGTATGTCACAACTTGAAAGGGTAGATCTATGTGCAATTTTAAGAAAAAAGTTTCATAAACACAGGCCCGCAAAAGCTTCGTTATGGAGCATACAGGGTGTTGAAATTTCAGGAAAAAATTGTTTTTTTCTTCAAAACTCATGCAATTTTTGAGATATTCACCCCAAATTTGGAATCCAAGCTATTTCTCAAGCCTACATCATTACAAGTCCTAAATTTCAACTAGAATCGACAAGGTGTTCTCTTTTCCGGAGCCATGTCTTCTTATGCCCTTTCAAACTTTTTTGCAGTACACCACTGATCAGCGTAGTTTTTGATATATTCAGTCCAAATTTGGAATGCAAGCTATTTTTTACAGCCTTCCTCATATCACGTCCTAGATTTTAACTGAAATTCACATCGTGTTTTCTTTTCCGAGGCCATGTCTCATTTTGCCCTTTCAAACTTTTTTACAATACGCCACTGATCAGCGTTCAATTTAGAAACATATTTGTCAATTGTAATTTTTATGTATCCCAAACCGTTTTCAAGTGAAAAATTATTGAATTTGAATTATTTGAATTGTATGTTATTCGCTAAATAACAAAAAATGATAGAAATACTCGATAGGTATACCCAAAATTTGCTTTTATTTTGACAGCTCGTCTTTTGAGACTCACCTTTTACTTATTCAATATCAAACTGAAAAGAAGAATAATTAAAAACTAAATAAATTGCTGGAAGTGTCCTCTACCTGCAAGAATACAGGCCTCTGTCCTTCTTCGCATATTATCACGCACTCTTTGAAATATTCCTGGGGTAATTCTTATCTTGTCAAAAGAGTTTATTATTCGATTTCTCAATTCTCCTGTTCAAGTCTGAGGACCTAGGAGGCCATGGTTCTGGCCCACTCCGACCTATCCATCGGTTGTTGAATGTATTATTCAAGACTTCCCTAGCTTCTCCACTGAAATGTGCTGGTACCCCATCATGAATTAACCTCATCATGTTTCTCACCAAAAGTGATAGATCCTCGAGCAATAAAGGTAACTCCTCATGAAGAAATTGCCAATAAGCGGGACCGTTTAGTCTCTAAGGCAAGAAAAATGGCCCAATCAAATAATTTCCAATTACTCTGATCCAGACTTTCAGTGAGAATTGTTCTTGATGATGAAATTCTTCAATCAAATGGGGGTTTTTCTCAGCCCAATAACGATTATTGTGAAAATTTGTGATAGCAGTTCTCGAAAAGTCAGCTTCGTCTTTGAATTATATTTCACTATCAAAATGAGCATTTTCTCTAATTTTATCTGAAAATCATCGACAGAAATTCAGTCTTGAAGGAAAATCTCGGGGAAGTAGAGTTTGAACGCGTTGAATATGAAAAGGGTACA
Organism: Cryptolaemus montrouzieri; assembly: GCA_013387265.2. Lineage (NCBI taxonomy): Eukaryota > Metazoa > Arthropoda > Insecta > Coleoptera > Coccinellidae > Cryptolaemus > Cryptolaemus montrouzieri. The sequence continues at coordinate 44,377,186 of JABFTP020000185.1, read as the reverse complement.
ATAAAAAAAAGTGGAGAATCCTTTAAACTAGAACATGTGGAATATTCAACTAATTTCCAATTTTTCTTGTACTCACATGAAGATTCAAATCAATACAATTCAAAACTGCTTCCTCAATAACTGGAGTTCTCATAGTTTCAGTTGCAGCACTTCAATGGTCATTTGCAGTAAAAGTACCAGTTTCCCTCAACCTTCTGTGGATATTTGAAAATGTTCGCCTGTCTGGTGTTAATCGGTTTGGAAAGGGTACCTGATATAATCGCCTAGCTTCTGTTGCGTTTCCGTCAGCCAGACCGTACATGTAATGGATATCAGCCAATTCGGCGTTAGTAATATTAGCCATTTTCTCTTTCAGCAATAAATTCAGAAAACTTAAAACTAACGGTTTATTTAATAAACAATTCGAGCAGACACTGGTTCATCTTTAGCAATTGTCAAAATAAATAAATAAAAAAAAGTGTTTTCAATTCAGCGAATGCATACTATCGTTTAATAATTTTTTGCTCGAGAACGGTTAGAGATACGAAAAAATTACAATCGTCAAAAAAGTTTCTAAATTCAACGGAGATGACGAAAACTGATTGTACGCTGATCAGTGGTGTACTGCAAAATAGTTTGATAGGGCAAAAGAAGACATGGCTCCGGAAAAGAAAACACCTTGTGGATTCTAGTTAAAATTTAGGAATAATGATGGAGGCTTTAAAAAATAGCTTGCATTCCAAATTTGGGCTGAATTTCTCAAAAATGGGATGAGTTTTGAATGAAGAAACCTCCGTAACGAAGCTTTTTCGGACCTATGTTTATATGAACTTTTTTTCTCAAAATTGCACGTAGATTTACACCCTCAAAACGTGATATACTACTATGTAACACCCTGTCTAACACAAATCATCTGTTTCGTGTTTAATGTCCTAGTAAATTATCGCCACAGAATATTAAAATAATCAATTCAATATTCTGTACAAGCATTCAAACACCCAGTATTGAGCTCTTAACTATAGTCATTCTTCTTGAGATTTGAAAAATTGAAAACAGAGAGAATTGGCTCATAAGTTATTAATTATGAGAAATTCGACATGTTAGATTTTTGTGTTCGTTGCTCATAGAAATGATTTTGATGCAATGCATCATTACCATAATTATGCGCTTCAGAATCTTCATTTTGTTTTCTTTTCTATGCTGACCTTTGGACTAATTAGTTGAACTTGAATCATCGTTGATTGTATTTGAAATAATTAATTTATATAAAAGTTCTCTATTGAAAATTAGAGATATACCTTTATCTTAAATACTGTGTAGTGACCTATATCAAAAATAAAGGGTAAGTTGAAGGTTCATCTAGCAAAATGCCGCACTTAACCTTGAAAATCTGATTTTCAATTTTTCCTTACAGCATTTTTCTCATTTACTGCTTGAATGTCTTATAGTAGATTTTAGAAATTCAAATTCTTCTCCACAGAATTTATATTTTTCTCACGATGGATTTCATAATCGTAATCCTTCAGTTCCCACAATTTTTTTTAAATGACCTCCATAGATATCTCATTCATAAACTCGATCAAAATAATTTTTCTCAATAGAAAACGACAAAAGTAACTCAGATTCCAATATTAAATCATTATTTCCTTCATTCTCAAGTAATTTTCGTGAAATCATCATCTAACTCATAAAATTCTTTCAAAATTTCAAGATGGTTGCCAAACATCTGTAATTTTTGTAAATAGTTTTGTAGATGCTTCCTAGCTTTTTATGTAGCTTCTCTTTTAATTGTAAGTAGATTTCTGTAGATGTTTTCTTGATTTCTATGTAGCTTAAGTTTTAATTCTATGAACTACCTGAGCAGCTAGCACGAGTTTACTTTTCAGAATTTCTGTAACTCTTCCTCTTAATTCTTGTCTTTAAATAATATTAGACCCACGTTATTTTGTTACTTTAAATTCTCTGGTGTAGCTGGCTGTTACGTTAGGGAATATAATATCTTGGTGATATATTTCTAATTTGTGGAATTCAGTCCTAGGTGGAGAGTCGTAGATAGTGATTCCTAGGTGGAGAGTCGTAAATGGAAAGTCGTAGGTGGAGCTCAGGGGTTGAGATATAACTTCTATCTGGAGCCCATATATCCAGATGAATTCGATACTGAAATAGAGGTTTTTCCCCATATGCAGCAGTAAAATACAAGAACTTTTTGGAATTTGAACTCCCTAAGTGATTGGGAACTATAATATAGACGACTTCCACCTCATCTATTTCACCAAGATAAGTCTTATTGTCTGTATATATATAGAAAGAAGCATTTTTTGACATTGTTTATCATGAATATAATATGTACTTAATTATCTAAGTAGAACTACATTGACTTTTCTGCCAAGATTTCAGTGACAACTATTGAATTAGAGTCTCATTGCTCTTTTTTCTCTGGGCTTAACTAGTAAGATTTTTCTTTGTTACAATTCTGAGTTGAGTACATTTTGGGCACATTTTCTGGCATTTTATCAATCAGAAGCCAAGGTTTCTACCGCATTTTTGTACTTATACATTAGTATTTCATTTTCTTTGGATAAATCTTGAAATAAGCTGAGCAGATAGGAATAGAAGTGATGAAATGTAAGATGGTTTTTTTATCGAATAAAACTGATGTGTGCAAAATTGCTACCGAATTTAACTACGTAATCACATAAATTGTTCATAATGCATGATAAATTCGAATGTTCATTCTTTTCTGACATTTGTCATATTTTTCGAACACTGTCAAAATATTTTTGAAAATTTTTCAACGAAGAAATAATATATGGGCGATGTCAATACAGATTGTTGGGTCCATAATGATTCTAAAACATCTAAAGATCACATTCGAAATCTCTTAGAAGACTGAACCTGGCCATCGGGGCTCTCTCGGTTAAACAGAGAGGAAATTTGAGAAAATATCACAGCTAATGTATTTTTTATATTATCTCCTTAGTCCTTCATGACCTTGCTTGCTATGTAAAATCTTTTCTTAGATTTGTTCAAACACATAAGAAGTATAATTCCTTTCACCCTTGTTTTTGGAAATCATGGAATGCAAGAGAGAATGAAGCAGCTAATCAGAAAAATCTTTGGTACTCTTTATGTACACACGACACTAACACAACATAAACAGACAAGCTATTGCTAGTGCAATAGTGACAGGGAAACGAGTTTTCTCCTCAGGTTTTTTCACTGGTTTATTGAATGATATACAAGAAAGTATGGTTCCCCTGTTACATTTCCTATGCTCACACTTGTATTAGTTCTGACACGCCAAAATTATAGATATAAGCATTTATTATATTTATTCAAATTTTTGCGAATCCTCTCTTTTCAAAAGAATATATATATATATATATATATATATATATATATATATATATATATATATATATATATATGGTCGAATATCTTCCGCGATAAACTTCGCAAGGAGTCTATATACGTAAATTTGAGACAAGACGAATTATTCAAGAATCCGTAAATCAATGCAAAATCCCTCCTGACAAAAGCTTGTTCCCAAATCTGCCCGCCATGCACGCAGCCCCCAAGCGCCACAATAGTGCAACTAAGCAGGATGCCGAGAAACGAAGCGGCAGACTGCAGTTTCCCTTATTAGGAGCTCAACAGTGTCGCATATCGCTTCTGAGCATCCTACCAAGCTACATCTGGGTATCCTATCAATTCCAGAAAGGACGCAACAATAACAAACAGATGTGGAAACGTTAAAATGTTTGTTATTGTTCGTATCGTTCTCGAAGTCTGGTAGCGGGTTCGCCGTGTTGGTCCATAGAGGGCGACTCTCGTACGTATGTACGAGGTGCGTCCTTTCTGGAATTGATAGGGTACCCTGATGTAGCTTGGTAGGATGCTGAGAAGCGCTATGCGACACTGATGAGCTCCTAATAAGGGCGAAACTGCAGTCTGCCGCTTCGTTTCTCGGCATCCTGCTTAGTTGCAGTATTGTGGCGCTTGGGGGCTGCGTGCATGGCAGGCAGATTTGGGAACTAGCTCTTGTTAGGAGGGATTATTCATTGATCGGATTTTTGAATAATTCGTCTTGTTTCATATATATATATATATATATATATATATATATATATATATATATATATATATATATATATATATATATATATATATATATATATATATATATATATATATATATATATATATATTCTTTTCTTCCTTCTTAGTTATGTAAGATAAGATATTAACATATTCCTAATGAAATGATTCATTTTTCAGATGATACAGACCATAAAAGAAGATAGAGTCTTAATTTCACAGAAATTACACAGAAGAGAAGGTTACTTCAAGATCTACGGTAGACGGAATGAGCTCATGGACCGCTTCTAAACGATTCAAGGTTTTACGAAGAATAATTTTGAATGAACTGGCTTAAATACACACTCATAGAGTTGGCTGATATTTCAAACTGCCTGAAATTGAAGGGCGGCATCGTGTTGATTCAGTGAAAACCTGTGCTGAATATGGGCTCCTCCTCTTGAATTAAGAATGGAAGAAACAGACTGTCTTGAGGAAAGAAAATAAAAGAAATCCCAAACAATTCGATGATAATTTACCAGATATATCTTGGCAGAGAAGTTTGTATCAAGACATAGAAATCGGTTAAACGAACGAAAATGGCAAGATTTGAAACGGAGCCGTACCAAAGTTTGTGAAGATAACATTAAAAATTATTTCGATAATTTAACCAGAAGCTTAGAAGGCGTTGTTCACTAAACTTGTACGTCTCGTGAACTCCTACCAGGCCAATTAAGGAATCGTAGGTGTTTCTATTTTTTTGACACTATTGGTATATCTCGTGTGAGAAAAAACACAATAGGTCGGTGAAATTGTCAGGCGAGAGACGTAGGCGTCTGAGACTCGCGGAGTAGCGACTATTTTTTGCATACACTAGGTATGAATTGTAAGACTTGAAAAGATTGTTGAACACTTTAACATATCTTGGTTTACTTAAATAATGCGAAATACTGTTTATACAAACACTGGGTAAATGGTTTGGTTGACTTCCCAAAGAGTGGGAAGATATTTTTAAATACAAATTAATGGCATTACGCAAAAATGGGGTAGTGATAACATCTCATTGGTCGGCAAGAATTGTTGATAATTCTCTACTTTTCGAAAGTTCTGGAAAAGTTCTGAATTGAGTCAGGGACTATTACAATAAATTAACAACCAATACATCCTGAAGAGCTCTATTTCATATTTTATGCGATGTAACGTAAAAACCCAGATAAATTCAAATGAAAGACCGATTTCTTTTGAATATATAGTACACTCCATGTTCAGAGGGTCAGTTTACGATAGGCTAAAGGTTTGTTCCTACAGTGATCAGAAATAGTCACGGACTGTCATGATTGTGCGCAAAGAGTTAAAGTACGTTCCAAGTGCATTTCTGGCATTTCTCAAACTCGGCTCAAACTGTGTAATGGGTGTTCCAACTGAATCTTCGGACTAAATTATGACTATCAGACGAGTTTGCTAACGAAAAGCAATTCAAGTGTCGCAAACCTGTGCAATGAGCAGTGTAACAAGTTGAATTTATTCTGTGCTTGAATTTTTCATCGGAAGGAGTGATAAACTTGTTTATCGTGTTGTAGTTTTGGGATTTGGTCAGTGACAATTTTTTGGAATTTTATTGGTGTCGAAATAAGCGATATTTCATCATCTTCAGATGATGAATCTGAAATAAGTGATTCTGGGAGTGATCTGGAAGATCTACTTGAAGAATGGTAGAGATCGAAAAATGAAAATTATTTAGAAGAAATAGTTCCCCTAATGTATAAAGCTTAATTTATGGAACACTTTCGAGTGAGCAGGGTTGCTGCAGATATTGCTCAATGATTGAGTATCAGTGATTATTTCCATACGCAATCGGGACCTAATGAAAAAATTGACCCACAACAACATACACATATTTTCCTGTGGTTTGCAGGACACCAAACTGCAAGCTTTCGTGATGTTGCTGATAGGTTCAATTTCAGCATTAGCTGTCTGCATAGAATATTGAAAAGGATGATATATTTTTTAAGCAACCTCGATCCATATAAAATAAAATGGCCAAGGACCAAGGAGTAAAATATAAAAAACTAAATACTCACATTCGTGATCCGTGACGTTTGTTTTTTGTAGTGGTAATTTAATGAAAACGAAAAGTATCTACACAAGTCGATTTCTTTACTCAATGTTTATTGTTATGTCACAGAATCCGTGTGTTCCAAGAGGAATTCCTCACTAGTTTGAAATTGATAGATATTTACGCCTGCGCACTGTTACTGTTTGAGAAATGTCAGGAACACATCAGAAACATATCTGTGATCATCTGTTGGAACAAACCTTAAGTAAACAATCATAAAGGATTTATCTTTTTCATCACTCAAGATTCGGATTCATAAAAATTATTGAACAGATGGGTTAATAAATTGATAAATGGAGTTACCAGAATTGCAATGAATCAGGTCAATTTTACTTTCGACACACGTTGATTAATTATATGACAAATACACTTTGATTTAATAGTTGTTGATGATATCCGGCTCGAAGGACCAAAAAATGTTCTCTAAACTTGTACGTCACGTGAACTCGTACCTAGGCCAATTAAGGAATCGTTGGTGTTTCTGTTTTGTTGACACTATTGGTATATCTCGTGAAAGAAACAACACAATAGGTCGGTGAAATTATGACGCGAGAGACGTAGGTGTCTGAGACTCGCGGAGTATGCTACTATTTTTGAGTACACTAGATATGAATTGTAAGACTTGAAAAAACTGTTGAACACTTCAACATATCTTAGTACTTAAATAATGCGAAAAACTGTTTATACAAAAACTGGGTAAATGGTTTTAAACAAAATACAGTGACTTCCCAAAGAGTGGAAAGATATTTTTAAATACAAATTATTGGCCATTACACAAAAGTTGGGGTAGTGATAACATCTCATTGGTCGGCAAGAATTGTTGATAATTCTCTACTTTTCGAAAGTTCTGAAAAAGTTCCCAATTGAGTTAGGGACTACACAGATAAATTCAAATGAAAGACTGATTTCTTTTGAATATATAGTACACTCCATGTTCAGAGGGTCAGTTTACGATAGGCTAATTAAACAATCATAAAGGATTTATCTTGTTCATCACTCAAGATTCGGATTCATAAAAATTATTGAACAGATGGGTTAATACATTAATGAATGGAGTTACCAGAATTGCAATGAATCAGGTGTGCGACCATTGAGATATTCGTGAGATAATGTACAGGGCTGTACTCAAAGAATAAATAATTTTCCATACTCTGTATTGAACAGACGTAAACCCAGAATTGATCGATAACAATGACAAAACACAACAAATTTAAGTGACAATCCGGTCATGGCGAAATGCGTATTATCCATAGGAACAAAATATTCAGAGGAATATCTACGTTCCACTGCTGTTTCACTAATATTTTGTGCGATCACTTGAAATGTAACTTTGCCGGTTGGTGTGAAAAAAAAGTGTTTTCCCAAGGACTGATTCAATTGAAAACGACACACAAAATTTTTCGAGCAACTGGAATACGTTCTTTTAATCCCGATGACGTGCTGAAAAAATACCTAACATTCAGCTCCAAAGTACAAGGAAATATCAATAACACATTATTAACTTTCCTCAAAGACCAAATGTTTCCCATTGTAGATCGAAACCACTTTTGTACAAAAAATCAATATACTCAGTTTCATTTGAATATTCTATATTTTGGAGATCTCGAACAGTGGGCAATATCCTAGAAGCTTATTACATCGCTCAATACTGCAATTTAAGAACTGAGTGAAGTTGTCGTTTAGCAGATAACTTTTTCTACCACTCAAAATATTCTTCTATTTGAATCATCACATATGAAATTGTTATCCTTCGCAATCTTGTCAAGAACTGGTAATATTGTTGGATTTTACTTTTAGTATTGCATAACAATATTCCTATTATTCTATTCCTTGCTAGTTAGATGATATATGTTCAAAATTTAAAAGAGTCAGTGTGCTGTGTTTAGAAGAGGAATATCCCTATATCCTTATGGGCATCCAATATATTGAGAGTAGGCGAAGGCATTTTAGAAGTCTGAGAATTCTAACTATAACAGAATGCTATATACTTGCATATAATCGCTTGCATACAAGATAATAAAATTAAAGTTCGAAGGCATTCATCTCTTCATGTCCATGACACCAGGGCACTAGACAACTATTTACTACCCCTGCGGAGAATCGAAAAAGAGCAGAACAGTTTCACATTCCTGAGGAATAAGATGTACAACCAACTTCCATCTTCCTTTTCATGACTCAGTACCCAGAAATTCAAGAGAAAAGTCAAGAATCTTTTGCAAGGGCATAGTATTTACACGTCAGAGAGTTTCTGTGTCATAGATTTTAATCTGTTTTCGTTCGCTATTTGTTTCATACCTTTCGGAATTTTATCAATACACCGTTATTGTTAAGAAGGCTCCCAAACAAGATGAATTTTATTAATATTAATATGTCATGAAAATATTGATGATAATATACTACTACTTCTCAATCTTCCATTTTATTTCCCATCAGAGAAATATATGCGTAAACAAAAATATCAAATTTTGTAGGCATATGTCCGGAAATATTCGAAGACAGACATTTCTCAATAATTAGTTGCCTATTAGAAAAGGAATTTGAAATACACTCATGGAGTGTTTAAAAATTAACAAAATTAGAAAAAAAAACTTATTCATCACACACATAACCTCACCCTGAGCCTAACAGTAAAAATAACACCGAAACTATACTGTAGTATAAATACTTGAGAATGGAGTAATCTTCGAAACTAGTCGTGTACCTAAACAATAAATAGTGATGATTTGAAAATGATTTTTATTTGGTTCTTTGTTGCCGAGAAAGAAGTTATCTATGAAAAGTGGCTCATTGCATCATTTTTACTCTTCTCACTAAACTCTCTTTCCTCTCTGAACTCAAGACAAGTTGGCTCAGGATGCATTGAGGTGTAATATTTGTTAATGTATATAATACAATTTTTGATGAGATCAGGTTATATATGCCTAAAACGGGGAAAAATCAGGCAACTTGAATAAATTATGAATAAATGGTACTCGTCTTTGAATAATTTTTTTTCATTACTGTCAAATGAAAAAAAGTTACAAAAAGTCAATTTTGATTGGAAACCCGAAAACAAAAATTCTGAATAGGATGCACTTTTCACTGAACAAAAATGAGTTCAAAATGTGGCACTCATATTTTTGTATCCAATTGATGCCGATGGCTTCAGTATACATGAAATCTGGTTCACCTTGTACAGAGCATAAGAAATTGTTATAGTTGATGTAAAATTGAAAAAAAGACAATAGCTGTCAAGAATTCAGTAATTATCAGAATTTATCTTCAAAGAGGAAAGAAATTTTCTATTAAAACTTAAACTAACTCGCGAAACTCTATACCCCTTATTCATAATAAAAATGTGGACATTAGTAGCCTATACTTGATGTAATTCCATTTGAAATGACGAATATGAGAAAATCAGGGGGCACCGCAGTGCCTATGTCTAGTCGAGCGCGAAGCAAACACTGTCGTACCATCCTTTACTGGAACCATTTCGCAGCATTTTAAGGCCCCTATTTGACAACCTCTAGTTAACACCAGAACCAAGAAATTTTCGTCATCTAGTAAGCTATGATCACATACGTAAAATCCAAAATTTAAAGTCTCTAAGTCGTTTAGTTTCACTCACTCACTCATGATCATCAGAATAGAACTAGTACTTCCCATAAACTCAGAGCGCTGAAATTTGGTACATAGTTAGGTTTTAATGGCAACATAAAAGGGAAACTATTAAAACTAGGGTAATCGAAGATCACACAACATTAACTATAATAATAAAAAAATTGCAGTAAGGAATCTTAGACCTGGAACGACTTTGTCTAGTAGATTTCATTACTTTTTAGAGATAAACAATCATCTCCATCGAGACTTGGCTAGTTTTTTACAGAATGTTTTTGGTGGGATTTGATTTTCACTGAATTACAATATTTGTAACGCGTTTCGATGACATAGCGCCTTTATCAGACAGGTACAAAATGAAAATTAAACTGAGGTGGGACAATTTATATATGATCTTCAACAATGAATTAAAAGTGAGTACAACTACCCCATACAATTCACAGAACTATTATCTGAATGATTTAGCAGGAAAAAATTAAATAAAAGGAAATCATTTTCCAAATCTACTTGTTCATTCAGAAATATGTTGGAAAGTTCACATCTACTGATTTCAAGGGATGCTCAAAAGATTAATATCAAGTTAAGGCGACGGCCTTATGGAAAATCCACGCAGACCCCGTTTGCGAAGATTTTCTCGGGTAACTTAGAAACGCTAATACATATCAATTATATTGGTTTCGGCATGTGGACGATATCATTATATGTTTTACTGCTACCGAAGGTCAACTTAAAATTTTCACAAATTCGTTTCATCCAAAACTAAAATTCACTCAGAACTTCAACAAAATGATTCAATTACGCGATTGTTCTTTATCGAAATATTTACAGAAGTCCTTCTCCATTTAAGAAGCACACAAGACTGTCTAAACAATTAGTCTGAAAATTTTCTACTTTCTGCGGATTTTTGTACATATGAACTTAACAAAATTGCGTCATGACAATAAATGAGTGTTGTTTATCATGTTAAATTGAATGCTTAAATTTTCCGAAAGGTTGAAAATTCAGCATTGGGGTCGAGTTTAAACAATTATAATCAAGAAGTTGATTATTTTTATGAAATAATCGGATTATTATGTCAGCAGAGAGATCTAGAAAGTAAAAAACTTTTAGACAAGTAATTCGAACATTTTTTGAGGTCCACAATGAAAATCAAGACAGGAAACTGATTAAGAATTTTTTAACCAGACTTTATCCTTTTATGAGTCCAAACTGCAGCATGATATTTTCAAAGTTAGGAATTCTCAGGTAATTTTGGTTTACTTCGTAAAGAATATCATAAAAATAGTTGGAAAATATTTAATTAACAAACGTGATAGCTATTTCGATATTTTTATCATCAGACGTTTAAAAATTATGAGTTAAAAGTAAGATACGGTTATACAATTTGTCTCAAATAAAGAAGAAACAGGTATGAATTATGAAGAGAGAAAAACAAGAGGTTTCTTTTATCTGAATGTGGATAGGTATTCAAAGGTATATTCATAATTAGGGAAGAGAGGGCACGATGGTAACTTTGTGTGGTGAACTCAACAACATTTTAACATGATTAATCTTTCATTTCAATGAATCTTGACAGTAAATCTAATAAACAATATGTTTCTAAAAGTAATACTAATTAATATTTGATAAAAAATCAGTAAAGCCACATAAAGTAAAACTCTGACATATTCCATTTTTCCCGCACATTGAAGGCAAAATAGAAAGGTTATACGGACAAGATGGAATGAATATGATAACTTAAAATATTACAGTAAAACGAAATGAGGCACTTTCGTCACTTTTCTACAATTTATTCAATAATCACGACCAATTGTGGAAAAGTGACAAAAGTGTCTCATTTCGTTTTACTAAAGATAATTTCCATAAAATAAATAAATCATCAATACTATAAATTTAAATTAAAACAGTTGGCACATAATAAACTACCATCTTCTGTATCAGTACACAGTACACGAAATATGTCAAATGCAACAGAGTTATTTTTTTAGGAACTGGGTAGGTCTAAAAAATTTATTCAACTGTTTGTTTCTATTTCTAACTTGAAATTCATTTTTGGGTGGATATTGTTGATGGACTAAAGAAAAAGATCAAGTTGTTTCAAAGTACCAGTTCTTCGCTAGTACATCAACAACATAACGATACCGAAAAATTATTCGTGAAGCTCTGAGATTTTGAAAAGTTTTTTCTTTTGGCCCTCCAGATTGTTCAAAAAAATTTGTTATTAAAGTTAACTTCTGTTGAAGAGAAAGGTTGAGAAGTGCAATAAAATAATTGTGAATAATTGAATTGATATGTGAACGGTCGAAAATGTTGGAAAGTAATGTGAGTAAGACATTAATCTCCGGAGATATTAGAGTACATGTCGTCGACGTCTAGGGAAAGTAGAAAAGCATTTGTAGGTACTATAACATTTTGTAGTATTTCAGAAAGTTCTAGGGAATTTTTATGGATTATTTGGGGATAAAATCAGTAAGTTTTTTAAAATGTAATTTAGCTATTTTGAAAGTTTTTACGTTGGTAAACTAGTGTAAGTGACAAATGGACGGATGGAGGCATTTTCTTTGCGAGGTTCAATAAGTCCGTAAAGTTTGGGTGCACAAGGTTTCTTATTAATGGGGGGCCATTTTGGTTTATTGAAGAAAGTGGGTGAAACTTCAGTGTGAAGTGTTCGAAGGATGTTTGGAATTTTAGAGTTGGGTCACAATTACATTGGGAAATCGACGTATTTTGAAGTGGTGTTCATTTTTGCATTGTTTTCATAAGGGGTGATGATGTGATCGTTTGTTTTATAGATCTGATGGTATGTTTGATGGCGATATACAGTTTTGGTTGTGTGTAATTGGAAAGCTTTTGAGACTGCGGAGTTAGTATAGTTGGTGTTGTCTAAATTATTCAGGGCGATTGTGGATTCAACTGCGAGAATTTATTTTATATTACAAAGTAAACCAAAATTACCCTTTGATGATCAAACATTACTTAGTAACGGCAAACTCAATATCATTTATAATACTTTTAAAAACTGTTTTGGGTGCTTCGCTCACACAGAAAAAATTCACCTTTTTTTCATCTTGTTATACTTATAAATGTCACACTTCTTTTCATGTTATTAACAAACTAGTTTATTGGATGAGCTCATTTTACAAGCAAGAATATGCACCAATTTGAACTTGACTGTATATAAGACGAACCATCAGCAACTTTTACCAACTGTAGAGTGCCATGAATATCAGTATCAGTACACTGATTATTTTCAACAGCATGTTTGCAATGCGATATAAACTAGAAAGTTCATTGAGAAAAGAATGTCATGTGGATAAGGAAAGGTATGAATTTCGTTTTATTAATTCCTGTATACCAGTGAATGAAATTACAGAAAATAGAAAATTAATAATGATGCAGAAAAAAGAACTCACCTGCATGCCCCAGTCGTAATCGAAAACCTTAATATGAACAGGAAGAAATGGATCTTCTACAGGTACAGTGAAATTTTCATCCCAGGTCGGATTCAAGTCCCTAGATATGGTTTTCGATTTGTACAATAAAGTTCCTCCACTCTTGAATTTTACATACGGATCACTCAGTCCTTGAAATGAAAATCTATGTCAGTTCGGTTACAGCTACAGCGATAAAACAAATGTGGGGAGATGTAAGGACGTAAAATTGTACATTCTACTGTTCACAATAGATTTCTCTTTGTAAGCACGGAGGAAATTTCATAAAGATATTCAGGAAAGATTCCCTTCAATCCAATACAACTTGAATTATATTTCTTATGCTTGTTTATTCGACGAATTTGGAAATCCATTGTTAAACGGAATATGTACGATACAGCCAATATTTCAACGTATCCAAATATTGAAAGATTACCTCCCACTAGTCAAGTATACAGGGTGTCCGTGAATTGCGTGTACAACGGTAAACCACAGATTCTGCAGATCGAAATAAGTCGATTTAGGCCAACTTACCTATATAAAGAGTTTTTTCTTTTTTCCGCTAGAGGTCGCCAAGTCCAAAGATTTTTTCTTTTTTTTTCAAATAATTCGAGATCGATTCGATTGAGAGAAATTTGGTATGCGTAATCGTGCGAGTTATTCGCGTTTTTTCGTGATCCCCTCAATGACCCTGAAAACTCAAACGTGTTCTTAATCAACCATAATTTTTGAACTGTCTGCGTTTGAGCAAAACTGTTTTAGACATTTAGTAGCTAGGCTAACTATCAATCTTTTTTGTCTCTTGAGAAATTTTGATATGATGAGCTGTGCAATCACAAAAAACAGTTCTTAAATTTCATGATTTCATTTCTTCAACCACCAAGCAAATATAAACAAAAATATCATATATTGACCATGTTGGCTTTGGATTGGTTTCTGTAGTCTGGTAGATTGTCATTTTATTATGCTTGACAACCTCTTGTTGACAAAATGATGTTTTCTAGGTTGCTAAATCGGATCATGCAATTAGGAAATTCAATGTTCAGTAGAACAAAAATCGAAAAATTCTAAGAAAAAACGCAATTAGTTTTTCAATATGACCATTTGAAAAAATAAAAACAGGTTGGCCAGTTGGAAATTAAATAAAATAGCAAGTCACTTCAGAATAACGATTAATTAGTCTACATCCAAAATTACATTCAACTATAAGGAATGTTCAAATATTCTACCATTTTGCTGAATAGAGGAGTTAATCCCCTTGAAGAATTTAAATTGGACCCTTGGCATTACTTCAGGGTCATTTTTGAATGAGTTGGGCGCATTTAAAATTCGCATATGTAACTCTTCTCGGGTGTCCATTGAAGAAAAGTGAACTCTAGATTTTAAAGCACCCCAAAGAAAGAAGTCGCACGGTGTCAAGTCGGGAGATCGTGCTGGCCAACTTGCAGGAGCATTAGCTCCCCTTCCGATTCAACTTTTCGCATACTGTGCATGTGAGAACTCGCGAACCGCTAAAGTGAAGTGAGGAGGTACCCCGACGTGCATAAACCACATTTCTGCACGCAGTAATACTGGAATATCGTCCAACAAATCCGGCAAAGTTTCTTGCAAAAAATTCAAATATGCCTTTCCGTTTAATCAATCTGGAACCACTACCGGACCAATATTGTTAATTACTGAAATACAAACGTTAATTTTGAATTGATTCTGATGATGTGTACTTGTTAAAGCATGTGGATTTTCGACACTGTACACGTGTTTATTATGAAGGTTAGTGATGCCAGACCTAGTAAAAGTGCATTCGTCATTCCTCATGGATAATCGGCAGAAAGTTAGGCGATTCCTAAAATCGTTGGGAAGTAATTCCTGAACTTTCTGAATGTGATAATAATGAAATAATTGTTCCTTCAAGATATCATGAATCATTGTTTTAGGAACGACCAACTGCAAACCTAAAAGCCGAGTGCTCAATTGTGGGTTTTCTTCAACCATATCCAAAATTTTTTCTTCGCGTTCTAACGTCCTTAAGGTTGTCGTCCTCGATCCAAATTCCTGGGTTTGAAGCAACCATTCCGCGGAGGCGCCTCTTCAGATTTCCTAACGTTTGGTGGTTCGGCACTAAGCGATCTGGAAATCTTTCGGCATATAATCTCGCGCGTTCACGTCCATTGCCTTGACAAAATCCGGACACCATTAACATTGCAGAGTTACTGTACATCTCCGTGCCTTATAGTAATAAAAAATCACCGAAATACCTAGTTAAGAACTCAAGGAACACTGTTGTGTCGACAATCGGTTGTCAAACCTAATAAAATGACAATCTGCCAGACCACAGAAATACAACCATAGCCAACATGGTCAATATGTGATATTTTTGAGGTGCAAGGTGGTTGAAGAAATGAAATCATGAAATTAAAAAACTGTTTTTTAGTGATTGACATCATCATATCAAAATTTCTCATCAAATAAAAAAGTTTGATAATTAGCCTAGCTATTCTATGTCTAAGACAGTTTTGCTCAAACGCAGACAGTTGAAAAATTATGGTTGATTAAAAACACGTTCTAGTTCTTAGGGACACTTGTAAAACATCAATGTCATTGAGTGAATCACTAAAAACGTGAATAACGCACCCGATTACGCATTCCAAATATGGTTTCTATCGATCGAGTCGTTCTCGAATTATTTGACAAATTAGAAAAAAATCTTTGAATTTGGCGACCTCTAGCGGCCAAAGGAAGAAACTTTTCATATAGGTAGGTTGACCTAAATGGACTTATTTGAAACTGAAGAGTCTGTGGTATACCGTTGTACACGAAATTCGCGGACACCCTGTATATTTAGCTTAAATTACACTTTATCTTATATAAACCATGAATATAACAATATTCAGAAAACTTATTATTTGAAAATTTCACAATATATTTTCTGCTTAAACAAAACTCAGGATTTCTTGTGATATCTTCACGTATCCCTCTTCTAGCTCATATTTTAGTAGATTTCAATTTCACATCGAGATCCATCAGAATACAAAAATTATGTTCTGATACCGAAATATCGATGATGTTTCGATAGATTTCCGGAACTTGAAAAAACAGTACAATTCAATTAATTTTGATTTTCTTATATAAACACAGCATTATTCGATCGAGAAGAGTGCATTTGAAAAATATATATTCGTAGGAGCGATTTTCATTGAATATTCAGTTAGATACCATCAAAGGCAGACTAATTGGACCACATATCTTTGAAGGTAGACTAAATTATATGTTTCTGAGAATATTTCAAATTATACAAGATAAACCATTAACTCCGGAAGACATTTCTAACTTGATAGAGAACGAGCGCATTTGACGAATAATGTGACTTTCTATTTGATAAGAAAACTTATAGAAAATTCACCACTAGATTTCAGTTGATTCGAAATGTATTCGAATATTGAGAAGCAATTATATTTCTGCTGGAATTACATAGTTATTACGGGCAGGAAAAAGTCATGTGTAGCATATTCAAAAATAATTTTTGAATTATTATCCCATTCAAGAGTTTATCTTGTTGATGAGTTTCTTGATTATTTGAACGAGATACACTTTCTTTAATTTATTACATCCTACTCATGGACAAATAAGAAAGATCTCTTCCGTCGAAAAAATTTTCTAATTTTCATTAATTTTCTTCCGTCAAGTCTACTGATCATAAGGTTTGATGATAAGAATTCGCTCATAGATTCCTTGATCTTTTTTTCATTTTGTGTCAATAACATAACTCTCTCCAGATTTTAAAAAAAGATTTCGAGAAATTCGTCACATATACTGGCAAACCTTTTTAAAAACGAAAAGATTTCAAAATTGTCAAGTCCTACCTTGGAGAACAAAAATTTGCCACTCTATAATTTAAAGGAGGATGTTCATAAAATTGATATTTCACTTTACCGCGAAAAATTATGGGATATATGAGTAAACAGGGTTTTCGTGCATATATCATTGCAAATAATGAATTTCTTGCCATGCGATTACTAAGTCATTCTATTTGAAAATGAAATAAAGATGTCTAATTCTGATATTCATACTTTATATGTTGGTAGGTAGCTACTTAGAAAAAATGTACAAAATTGCCAAGTAGATGTTAGCATAGACCAGGGGTGCTCAAACTTGAACTGCTGGCGATCTACCTCAATATTTTTAGACTACTTACGATCGACTCTGAGAGGCTGCCATTATGTGTGATTCAGGGTTGTCGTACATATACGATACACCCTACCTACCTACCTACCTAGGTAGGGTGTGCCGTAGCATATATAGATATAAGCTTCCCGCACAATATACATTATTTTAGTCACGGTTTGGGTTAGGTTTAGTTAGGTTCTTCTCTATAATATCAATGAAGAAACTCATAGTTATTCAAAACTGCGAGTTCATTGGTTGTTACAAAACAATAGAGTTACATATGGTGTTAAACTTAACTACAGAGTGACTTTGGATGACGAAGCGTGGCACTGCATGTTCCCAGTATACTTTTCATGAGGTGGTTACGTAGCCACTGAATGCTAATCGCAAGCTTGATGACATATGATCATCGGTTAGTCGATTGCGATATTTGGACATAATTAACTTCATTTCAACTACTCGCGCAAGTAATTTGACCCAAAGAGTGCCGTCAGTTGAAGGGTGATTTGCCTCAGATTCGGATATTTATCTGCAGACATAAAACAGCAGATGCCGTAGCTTTGAGATGTATATCTGATATAATCTGCACCACATCATTTTCCACAGAACATGAGTTCATATTAAACCGACTTGCTATTTCAGTAGCTGATTTCTCAATGTTTTTACCTGAGAAGGATAACACATAAATGATGCTATATTTGACAATTTACTGCTTGCTTTACATAAAAACGCATTTCGAATTGTTCTAAAATATATTTGATAATTCAGCCCCATACTTATCATAATTCAACTGAGGAATACTTGCTTTCAAAGACGGAAAATGTTTCAGATCCTTTATTTTCAGTTGATCTATCATAGGTTGCATTTTACTTTTGAATGCGTTTACCACGCTAATCATCTCAATAATAGTTTTTCCTTTACCTTGAAGCTCCAAATTAATGGTGTTTAAATGCATTGTGATGTCAGTCAAAAATGCCAAATCAGTCAGCCATTTTTCGTTTTTCAACATCTGAGTGTCATAACCTCTTTTGTCTAGAAAAATGGTTATTTCGGGCTATAATTCTTGAAAGTTTTCTAGGAAGTTTTCCTGACTCAATCACCTGACGTCCATGTGAAGAACTAAATCAGTGTGTGACTCCCTATCTTCCAACTGCAACTTAAAGAGCCGCCGTTGCAAGCACGGATGGAGTTCACAATTTTTTTTGCAATGCCCATAATTTTCTCCGTGTTTAAAACTTTTTAACACAAAACTTGTCGATGTATAATGCAATGGAATGAAAAAAATGACGGGAAATCTTCAATAGCTCGACACAATGCCACAAAACCGTTTTTATTTCCAGTCATTGCTGGTGCTCCATCTGTTGTAATGCACGCTAATTTTTATATAAGTAGCTTGTAGTTTTTTACAAAATTGAAGAAACGTCATAAATATCTTCGCCACAGGTCTTCCCCTTCAGAGGAATGATTGTCAAAATTTCTTCCGAATAAAAATACACAGCTGAGCAGTGTCTGTCGTTTCGGTGGATTCGTCGAACTGTAAAGAAAACTATGTACATTTCATGATATCATGTTTAAGTTTATCTGCCATGTCCTGAGTCATGACTTCAATACGTCTTGTGACAGTGGGACGAGATAACTGAAGCTCTCTAATAGCAGACATGATTTCTGTTTTATTTTTGAAATCTCCAAATAAAATCTCACCCGCTTCAATAAATGCTTCTTTCACGACCGATCCATCTACGAATGGTTTCTTGTGTTTCGCCAATATATGAGATATTTTAAATGGCGCTATCGTAGCAGCTTTTGATTGTTTGGCTGATTTAGTGATCATTGTTTGTTCTTTTTTCAGACAAGATATCAAATCACGTAGTTTTCGTTTTCTTAATTCACTCTGTGGGGGAAAATCCTTTTCATAGTTTTTATGATCCGTTTTATGATGCCTCTCTAAGCTACTACGCTTAGGTATTGCAACTGACGCACGACAAATAAGACAAATGCACTTATCCTTCACTATACAAAGGAAAAATTCTTCCTCTCAATCGTTATTAAAATCATACGTTTTAGGTTTCTTCGCTGCACTCATTTTGTACTATTTGATAATAAACTTTGTATCGTCGTAGTATTGCCTTCAAGTTACAATTCAGAATGATTCCAATTCCTGCAGGCGCAACGTTTAAATCGGCGTGAAAGAAAGTCTCGAGTGTTCTAGTCAAACGCGCCGCCTGAAATTTCTAGAAAATCGGCAAGAATAATAAACGCGATTTTTCTTCAACAAGTACCGCGCGTTCCTTTGATAAAGCCGCCTTTTGCCGCTAGCAGAATGTTATTTTACTATGTAAACAATTTTTGTAGTTTAGTTTCCTACTTATTAAAATTTTTTTTCTTCTCGAGATCTACTCAAAAAGCACTCGTGATCGACTGGTTGATCGCGATCGACCGTCTGAGCACCCCTGGCATAGACATTTAATGAAATAACCGAAGAGGTTTCTAATAACATCTCATAACATTTTGCGGTGAAAATATTTAGTTGCTTTCTTTTACATTTTTTTTTAATGGAAGCTCAACCAATTTGTAGGGTGTAGTATTTGAATGAGTAAGGTGAAAAAGACGATAGGCGAGAGTAAGTAACTACATATATTCACAATTCAAATACAAGGTAAGTAAGTACGGAGGTAAGTAAGTACGGATGGTTCTTTATTTCATGAAGTTACCCACCAACATCCAAACTACTAACAAATAATACTTCAACTAATAATAGCAATTGAATGAATAAATTAGAAATAGGCCATACCGTATAAAGATATTGCAGATGTGAGAGTAGCTGCCTGTAAAATAATTGGATATCCTATTCTTGACATGTGTCCTTCTTCGCAAGATTAGGTTAGGTTAGGTTAGATTTCTTTTCAGGAAATTGAAATAAGAATTGGCAAATATATTAAGGAATTTGTATATTCAGTATGACTTACTATTATCCTTCTTATAGTTCTCCTTCAGAAGGGAGAGAGCATTTTATTATAGTTATTCGTCATACTAACTTTCGGAGGAACTCTGTTCAAATACTGACATAAAAAGAAACAGTGGAACAGATCCATGTTTCTGATTCTATGTTCTAGAATCTTGGTTTCAAAAATGGTGCCAAATTCGAAAATTAATTAGTATAATGACGACTTCTTTTCTCGAATCTATTGCCGGAATATCTACGAATCTTTTGATACGCGGATTATACCTACCGGTAACCATGTATACGTAGGACGAATGAAATTTTAACAGGTCGGCTGTCGTTGATTTCGTGTGAGTTTGGTGAAACTGAATGGCGGGAGTAACGTTAAACCGATTTCGATTTCTGGAGGCAATAGCTTTCAACGTTGATTCATCGATTAGAAGTTGAATTTCGGAAAGAAATGCATGCATTTTCTCATAAGGAAAATAGCGAAATATATTTTAACGGAGGATTTCGCGGTTTCGATCCAGAATTACGTTTTCAAACAGCTCGAAAACACCTATTTCGCAAGGTGAAAGAATGTCCCTGTACGGCACACTATATAGCCTGGGAAATGTCCCCGTTCTCGCCGGTAGCTCGGAGAGGAGCAAATTTGGAGGTGGATTTCTCCGAAACAGTTGGGAACATCGAAATGAAACGACGCTTTGGAAACAGAAGAATTCTTGGGTAGCGTTTTATCTTCAGAAACCGTGGCTCGACATCCGGCTCTCCAAGCTAACACTCCCTAACCAATCGGCCCAACTTTCGAAGGAAAATGGAATTTTTTACCGAAACCCCTAAAAGACGCGTTTTTTCGAATTTTTCGACCGGGTGAAAAACGTCATCTTCGTTCGAAAGAATCGAATTTTTGTTTTGTGACATAATTTTCATCCAATTTTACCTGGTGCGGCTAGGGCGCGCTTTCTTCGCCTTGTTTCGAGAGGCCTTAGCGCCGCCCCCTGACGATGCTTGGACGCGAACTTGGCGTCGTCAGACAAAGAAAACTCCAATCTCTCCGAAAATATTGTTCGCAATTAGGAAAAACTATTCTCCGTCTGAATAATCGCCTCCCAATGTTTCTTGCTTTTCCCCACCGATTTCTTCCATTTGTCTACGCTCATTCCTCATCATCATTAAAATTTAATAGTAATTTAGGATGATATAATGCTAATGGCCTGCAAAGAAAAAGATCTTCAGAGAAACTTGAATATGTGGAACAGAGAATTAGAGAAGAGTGGTAATAAAAAGAACAAAGAAAAAACTTAGGTAAAGGTGATTAGAATAGAAAAAGGAGACATAAATATACAGATAGAGGGGACAAAAATAGAACGAGTGGAAAAATATTAGTACTTAGGAGTTGAACTCGAAGAATCAGGAAAGCAAGATGCTGAAATCATTGATAGGATCTATCTATAGGCCAATACTGACATTTGGATGTGAGTCATGGGTTCTAGATGAAAACCAAAAAAGTAAAATTCAAGCTGTCGAAATCAAATATCTTAGGAGGGTAAGGGGAGTCAATTAAAGAACATTGAACGAACGGAATTAGGATTTAAATTAACTCTGAAATTTATAGAGGAAAGGCAGCTCAGCTGGTGGGGACATCTTCCGAAAATGGATAATACACGGCATGTCAAACGTTTATGGGAGACAAATACTAACGGACAAAAGAAAAGAGGTAGACCACTACAAACATGGGATGGAGTAATAGCGGAAATATTGTGACCACAGGGCAAAAATTCGACCGAGGCTAAAACAATCGCAAGATAGAAGATTGAATGGAGAAATTTCATATATGAACAATATTGTTGTTATATCGAAATTTCCTAAGATGTTAATTTATTGTAGACCCTAAACCATTTCGGATGATGAAAGGATTTTGATGATATATATATATATATATATATATATATATATATATATATATATATATATATATATATATATATATATATATATATATACATACAAAGTGTCTACTATAAAACTGCCAAACTTCAGTAGCTGATAGTATAAGTCATTTGCAACACAAAATGTGGGATTTTGATAATATATATATATATATATATATATATATATATATATATATATATATATATATATATACATATATATACAGAGTGTCTACTAAAAAACTTCCAAACTTCAGTAGCTGATAGTACAATTTTTCGAAAAAGTGATAACTATCGAGTTATTAAACACTTTTTGATTCTACGAAATTTTTCACTTCTCTCTATGAAAACGAGAATATCTCTGATACTCTTACAGCTGCATCAAATCTGACTATACCATCGGAAAGGGCATTGAATTTTCTATGAGATAGGTAAGTACTCATGGTGAAAAAATTTTGTATACGGGGTTGTAAAAAGCTAAATGAAAAAATTGTGATATGAACAAAATTAGTGGTATATTCTTGTTAGCTATACCATTGAAAACTGAATGATTAGTAGCCGTTTTTTTCTGAAAAAACACTACATTCATGTGGCTTTTAAACGGTTTATCAACTTTTGAGATCACTATTTTTTTACCAGCAAAATTATGGGTAAGAGTAAGAGTAAGAACATTAAATTCTCTCATTCTTCGATCACAAATGAGTTAGTTTCCCCGGAGCGTCTGAACAATTTCACTAATGACTTTTCAGTAATAATAAGCAATAAATAAGTACCATATCTAGATATTGAATGTTTAAGAAGCTAGGAATAATTCATTTTCTCGGATTAGAAGAAGAAAATCAGAGAAAATAATCGTGAAGAATAAATCACAGAGGGCTTGTATTACTTGATTTTAAAACAAATAAAAATATTTTGAATTTGACAGGAACTGTCATTCAATGAATTAATGAATTGAAGTTTATATTTTCCCCTTTTACGGTTTCATTATCTTCTCTAAAAAAGAAAACATGTCTAGTTTCTCAAATATTGAATATCGAGATATGTTATTAGTTTATGGCTTCGCAAATGGAAATTCCCGTGCAGCGGTGCAGGAGTATGCATTGCACTTTCCAAACAGACAGCAACCTTGCAGAGAGACATTTGTTGAAGTGTTCAGGAGCTCCGGTGAACATGGTTCACTCAGTGGTTTAAAAACTAGAGAAGGTGGTGGAAATGGTCAGCAATGGAGACAATCTCCTGCAATATTGCAAGCTGTTCGCGAGGACCCTACAACGAGTACTCGGAGAATTGGTGCTACATTGAGACTTCATCATTCAACGGTTCATAGAGTTCTCAAGCGAAATAATTTACATTCTTACCATTTGAGTAAGGTTAAAGACCTATTACCAGTGGATAGTGAGTTGAGGTTACACTTTTGTAGGTGGTACAGGAATAAATTACAGGATTAGGGATCAGATAAAATTCTATGGACGGTCGAGGCAACTTTTACCAAAGTTGGTATGATAACTTTGAAGAATTCTCATACATAAGACACATCCTCATGACACTATTGTGTCACACCGTCAGCACGAGGTGAGAGTAAATGTGACGTTGGAGTTAAAGAGGGTTCAGCTTGTCGGACCAGTTATACTTCCCGATCGTCTCAATTCAAACGAATTTTCAAATATATTAAATCACGAAATAACTAAATAATTAAAGTTCTGCAAGAATTGCCTATAGCTACTCGGTATCACCTTAGGTTTCAAATGGACTGTATGGCTAAGAGATTTGGAGAGAAGTAGATAGGTCGATTTTTATATGTGGGGCTCATTATTAATTAATATAATAATTAATTGAAAGGATTCGAATCTGTTTAAACGAAATGAGTCAAAAATACATTGAACTTCAAAGAGTAGTTGATAGTTTAAGAAAAGATGTGGTAAGTGCATTCAAGAAAGAGGAAGACATTTTGAACACCTGTTATAGTTTTTAAATCATTTCGTGAAAATATGATTCATTAATTTTCTTAGTTCCTGTTCATATTTCATTTAGTAATATAGGATATTTGCGTTTTCGAATTTTATGTTCTTATTACTCTTACACATGATATTGCTGGAAAAAATAGTTAGCTCAAAATTTGAAATACCATTTGAAAGCCAGTTAAATGAAGTAGTTTTATCAAAACAAACAGGTACTTATCGATCAGTTTTCAGTGGTATGGTCAGATTTGATGTAGCTGTAAGAGTAAGGAGATATTCTTGTTTTATAGAGAGAAGCAAAAATTTCGTAAAATCAAAAAGTGTTGAATAACTCGATCATTATCACTTTTCGAAAGAATGTTATATGACATTTTGTGATTTTGTGTTGAAAATGACTTTTACTATCATATACTGAAGTTTGGCGCCTTTTATGTAGACACGCTGTATATATATATATATATATATATATATATATATATATATATATATATATATATATATATATATATATATATATATATATATATATATATATATATATATATATATATATATATATATATATATATATATATATATACTAATTTAGGAAAGCTTTTTCACTCAATGAATCACAGCGCCTTCTTTCAAAAATGATAGGAACGACTGAATTAGAGGATTTCTCATATATTTTCCTTTGTTCTTGCGTATAATGGACTGACAGAAAATATCCACTGTCAATCTAAACCGATGATGAATCAATCCTCATTCAGTGTATTTAGTTGCAAGCATCTATTCTAGTTTATCGGTAACTCCCAATTTCCCTATCTGAAAACTATGAGTTATCAATAACCGAAATATTCTATCTTATTTCTACCAGAGGCACTAGCATCAGATCCATCATTTTACTCCTAGCATCCACAAAAAGAAGGATGTCTAACATATTACATCGAGATAAGGCCGTGTCCTCAGGTGGTATTGTGTAATTTCCGGTTTGTCACTATAAATGTTCGATGCTTACTAATAAGATAACGATTAAGAACTTATTTATGCAATTGGTTTGTTTGTTTTTCCTTTATCGTGCTCTATTTCTACCTTTCGGCTAATGACACGCCGGGGAATTCTGGCACCTCACTAACCCGGGAATTTTGCCGAACCCCTCTAGTGTCGAGGGAAGGGATCTTTAATGTCCAACACATCTCTGTTAGACAGGACCGACAGCTTTACATCTCCTCCGAAAGATGAACACTCAAGCGATTTCCAGAATCCGAAAAATCGCACCGACTTTGTGGGGATTGAACCCAGGTAACTCTGCGTATGAGACGAGCGTCATATCCCATATGCCTCCGAGCCGGCTTTATGCAATAGGTGCTTCCATGGAATATATCTAACATAAATAACTTGGTTTTATGGAAGATCTGAAATAATTTTTGATGAAAAGTAATACTTGTCATTTTCTTACTTCACATAATTTTTATGCGATCCCATTTTTTTTGTTGGTAAGTATTATTTGAACAGTAAATGGTTTTTGTTTGTATTGGTTTATTTTGCTTAAGTGAAATGAGAAAGACACTAGGTTAGAGTGGATACCCAAAATACGATTTTGCTGTTAAAGTAATCTCTTGTGATAGTGAAATACATAGATCAATTTCTTATATCATCATGATTAACTATCACGTAGTAACGGAGGAATCAATTAACTATTTGAATATAAATATTTGAAATGAGGGTCCCAAACATCTTGTGATTTCCGAGACAAATCAGAACATATGCTCTGATGAATATTAATGATAATATTTAGTTATCCTCATTCTGGCATAGACACTTAATGAAATAATAAGAGGTTTCTAATAATATCTCATAACATTTTGCGGTGAAAATATTAAGTTGCTTTCTTTTACATTTTTGTTTTAATGGAATCTCAACCAATTCGTAGGGTGTAGTATTTGAATGAGTAAGGTGAAAAAGACGATAGGCGAGAGTAAGTAACTACATATATTCACAATTCAAATACAAGGTAAGTAAGTACGGAGGTAAGTAGGTACGGATGGTTCTTTATTTCATAAAGTTACCCACCAACATCCAAACTACTAACTAATAATAGCAATTGAATGAATAAATTAGAAATAGGCAATACCGTATAAAGATATTGCAGATGTGAGAGTAGCTGCCTGTAAAATAATTGGATATCCTATTCTTGACATGTGTCCTTCTTCGCAAGATTAGGTTAGGTTAGGTTAGATTTCTTTTCAGGAAATTGAAATAAGAATAGGCAAATATATTAAGGAATTTATATATTCAGTATGACTTACTATTATCCTTCTTATAGTTCTCCTTCAGAAGGGAGAAAGCATTTTATTATAGTTATTCGTCATACTAACTTTCGGAGCAACTCTGTTCAAATACTGACATAAAAAGAAACAGTGGAACAGATCCATGTTTCTGATTCTATGTTCTAGAATCTTGGTTTCAAAAATGGTGCCAAATTCGAAAATTAATTAGTATAATGACGACTTCTTTTCTCGAATCTATTGCCGGAATATCTACGAATCTTTTGATACGCGGATTATACCTACCGGTAACCATGTATACGTAGGACGAATGAAATTTTAACAGGTCGGCTGTCGTTGATTTCGTGTGAGTTTGGTGAAACTGAATGGCGGGAGTAACGTTAAACCGATTTCGATTTCTGGAGGCAATAGCTTTCAACGTTGATTCATCGATTAGAAGTTGAATTTCGGAAAGAAATGCATGCATTTTCTCATAAGGAAAATAGCGAAATATATTTTAACGGAGGATTTCGCGGTTTCGATCCAGAATTACGTTTTCAAACGGCTCGAAAACACCTATTTCGCAAGGTGAAAGAATGTCCCTGTACGGCACACTATATAGCCTGGGAAATGTCCCCGTTCTCGCCGGTAGCTCGGAGAGGAGCAAATTTGGAGGTGGATTTCTCCGAAACAGTTGGGAACATCGAAATGAAACGACGCTTTGGAAACAGAAGAATTCTTGGGTAGCGTTTTATCTTCAGAAACCGTGGCTCGACATCCGGCTCTCCAAGCTAACACTCCCTAACCAATCGGCCCAACTTTCGAAGGAAAATGGAATTTTTTACAGAAACCCCTAAAAGACGCGTTTTTTCGAATTTTTCGACCGGGTGAAAAACGTCATCTTCGTTCGAAAGAATCGAATTTTTGTTTTGTGACATAATTTTCCTCCAATTTTACCTGGTGCGGCTAGGGCGCGCTTTCTTCGCCTTGTTTCGAGAGGCCTTAGCGCCGCCCCCTGACGATGCTTGGACGCGAACTTGGCGTCGTCAGACAAAGAAAACTCCAATCTCTCCGAAAATATTGTTCGCAATTAGGAAAAACTATTCTCCGTCTAAAAAATTGCCTCCCAATGTTTCTTGCTTTTCCCCACCGATTTCTTCCATTTGTCTACGCTCATTCCTCATCATCATTAAAATTTAATAGTAATTTAGGATGATATAATGCTAATGGCCTGCAATGAAAAAGATCTTCAGAGAAACTTGAATATGTGGAACAGAGAATTAGAGAAGAGTGGTATGAAAATGAACAAAGAAAAAACTTAGGTAAAGGTGATTAGAATAGAAAAAGAAGACATAAATATACAGATAGAGGGGACAAAAATAGAACGAGTGGAAAAATATTAGTACTTAGGAGTTGAACTCGAAGAATCAGGAAAGCAAGATGCTGAAATCATTGATAGGATCTATCTATAGGCCAATACTGACATTTGGATGTGAGTCATGGGTTCTAGATGAAAACCAGAAAAGTAAAATTCAAGCTGTCGAAATCAAATATCTTAGGAGGGTAAGGGGAGTCAACTAAAGAACATTGAACGAACGGAATTAGGATTTAAATTAACTCTGAAATTTATAGAGGAAAGGCAGCTCAGCTGGTGGGGACATCTTCAGAAAATGGATAATACACGGCAAGTCAAACGTTTATGGGAGACAAATACTAACGGACAAAAGAAAAGAGGTAGACCACTACAAACATGGGATGGAGTAATAGCGGAAATATTGTGACCACAGGGCAAAAATTCGACAGAGGCTAAAACAATCGCAAGATAGAAGATTGAATGGAGAAATTTCATATATGAACAATATTGTTGTTATATCGAAATTTCCTAAGATATTAATTTATTGTAGACCCTAAACCATTTCAGATGATGAAAGGGATTTTGATGATATATATATATATATATATATATATATATATATATACATACAAAGTGTCTACTATAAAAACTGCCAAACTTCAGTAGCTGATAGTATAAGTCATTTGCAACACAAAATGTGGGATTTTGATAATATATATATATATATATATATATATATATATATATATATATATATATATATATATATATATATATATATATATATATATATATATATATACAGTGTCTACTAAAAAACTTCCAAACTTCAGTAGCTGATAGTACAATTTTTCGAAAAAGTGATAACTATCGAGTTATTAAACACTTTTGATTCTACGAAATTTTTTACTTCTCTCTATGAAAACGAGAATATCTCTGATACTCTTACAGCTGCATCAAATCTGACTATACCATCGGAAAGGGCATTGAATTTTCTATGAGATAGGTAAGTACTCATGGTGAAAAAATTTTGTATACGGGGTTGTAAAAAGCTAAATGAAAGAATTGTGATATGAACAAAATTAGTGGTATATTCTTGTTAGCTATACCATTGAAAACTGAATGATTAGTAGCCGTTTTTTTCTGAAAAAACACTACATTCATG
This sequence comes from Cryptolaemus montrouzieri, assembly GCA_013387265.2. Classification (NCBI taxonomy): domain Eukaryota; kingdom Metazoa; phylum Arthropoda; class Insecta; order Coleoptera; family Coccinellidae; genus Cryptolaemus; species Cryptolaemus montrouzieri. The sequence goes on along the minus strand of JABFTP020000185.1, from coordinate 44,348,224 downwards.
TGGCTTTTAAACGGTTTATCAACTTTTGAGATCACTATTTTTTTACCAGCAAAATTATGGGTAAGAGTAAGAGTAAGAACATTAAATTCTCTCATTCTTCGATCACAAATGAGTTAGTTTCCCGGAGCGTCTGAACAATTTCACTAATGACTTTTCAGTAATAATAAGCAATAAATAAGTACCATATCTAGATATTGAATGTTTAAGAAGCTAGGAATAATTCATTTTCTCGGATTAGAAGAAGAAAATCAGAGAAAATAATCGTGAAGAATAAATCACAGAGGGCTTGTATTACTTGATTTTAAAACAAATAAAAATATTTTGAATTTGACAGGAACTGTCATTCAATGAATTAATGAATTGAAGTTTATATTTTCCCTTTTACGGTTCCATTATCTTCTCTAAAAAGAAAACATGTCTAGTTTCTCAAATATTGAATATCGAGATATGTTATTAGTTTATGGCTTCGCAAATGGAAATTCCCGTGCAGCGGTGCAGGAGTATGCATTGCACTTTCCAAACAGACAGCAACCTTGCAGAGAGACATTTGTTGAAGTGTTCAGGAGCTCCGGTGAACATGGTTCACTCAGTGGTTTAAAAACTAGAGAAGGTGGTGGAAATGGTCAGCAATGGAGACAATCTCCTGCAATATTGCAAGCTGTTCGCGAGGACCCTACAACGAGTACTCGGAGAATTGGTGCTACATTGAGACTTCATCATTCAACGGTTCATAGAGTTCTCAAGCGAAATAATTTACATTCTTACCATTTGAGTAAGGTTAAAGACCTATTACCAGTGGATAGTGAGTTGAGGTTACACTTTTGTAGGTGGTACAGGAATAAATTACAGGATTAGGGATCAGATAAAATTCTATGGACGGTCGAGGCAACTTTTACCAAAGTTGGTATGATAACTTTGAAGAATTCTCATACATAAGACACATCCTCATGACACTATTGTGTCACACCGTCAGCACGAGGTGAGAGTAAATGTGATGTTGGAGTTAAAGAGGGTTCAGCTTGTCGGACCAGTTATACTTCCCGATCGTCTCAATTCAAACGAATTTTCAAATATATTAAATCACGAAATAACTAAATAATTAAAGTTCTGCAAGAATTGCCTATAGCTACTCGGTATCACCTTAGGTTTCAAATGGACTGTATGGCTAAGAGATTTGGAGAGAAGTGGATAGGTCGATTTTTATATGTGGGGCTCATTATTAATTAATATAATAATTAATTGAAAGGATTCGAATCTGTTTAAACGAAATGAGTCAAAAATACATTGAACTTCAAAGAGTAGTTGATAGTTTAAGAAAAAGATGTGGTAAGTGCATTCAAGAAAGAGGAAGACATTTTGAACACCTGTTATAGTTTTTAAATCATTTCGTGAAAATATGATTCATTAATTTTCTTAGTTCCTGTTCATATTTCATTTAGTAATATAGGATATTTGCGTTTTCGAATTTTATGTTCTTATTACTCTTACCCATGATATTGCTGGAAAAAATAGTTAGCTCAAAATTTGAAATACCATTTGAAAGCCAGTTAAATGAAGTAGTTTTTATCAAAAACAAACAGGTACTTATCGATCAGTTTTCAGTGGTATGGTCAGATTTGATGTAGCTGTAAGAGTAAGGAGATATTCTTGTTTTTATAGAGAGAAGCAAAAATTTTTCGTAAAATCAAAAGTGTTGAATAACTCGATAATTATCATTTTTCGAAAGAATGTTATGTGACATTTTGTGATTTTGTGTTTTGTGTTGAAAATGACTTTTACTATCATATACTGAAGTTTGGCGCCTTTTATGTAGACACGCTATATATATATATATATATATATATATATATATATATATATATATATATATATATATATATATATACTAATTTAGGAAAGCTTTTTCACTCAATGAATCACAGCGCCTTCTTTCAAAAATGATAGGAACGACTGAATTAGAGGATTTCTCATATATTTTCCTTTGTTCTTGCATATAATGGACTGACAGAAAATATCCACTGTCAATCTAAACCGATGATGAATCAATCCTCATTCAGTGTATTTAGTTGCAAGCATCTATTCTAGTTTATCGGTAACTCCCAATTTCCCTATCTGAAAACTATGAGTTATCAATAACCGAAATATTCTATCTTATTTCTACCAGAGGCACTAGCATCAGATCCATCATTTTACTCCTAGCATCCACAAAAAGTAGGATGTCTAACATATTACATCGAGATAAGGCCGTGTCCTCAGGTGGTATTGTGTAATTTCCGGTTTGTCACTATAAATGTTCGATGCTTACTAATAAGATAACGATTGAGAACTTATTTATGCAATTGGTTTGTTTGTTATTCCTTTATCGTGCTCTATTTCTGCCTTTCGGCTAATGACACGCCGGGGAATTCTGGCACCTCACTAACCCGGGAATTTTGCCGAACCCCTCTAGTGTCGAGGGAAGGGATCTTTTATGTCCAACACTTCTCTGTTAGACAGGACCGACAGCTTTACATCTCCTCCGAAAGATGAACACTCAAGCGATTTCCAGAATCCGAAAAATCGCACCGACTTTGTGGGGATTGAACCCAGGTAACTCTGCGTATGAGACGAGCGTCATATCCCATATGCCTCCGAGCCGGCTTTATGCAATAGCTGCTTCCATGGAATATATCTAACATAAATAACTTGGTTTTATGGAAGATCTGAAAGAATTTTTGATGAAAAGTAATACGTGTCATTTTCTTACTTCACATAATTTTTATGCGATCCCATTTTTTTTGTTGGTAAGTATTATTTGAACAGTAAATGGTTTTTGTTTGTATTGGTTTACTTTGCTTAAGTGAAATGAGAAAGACACTAGGTTAGAGTGGATACCCAAAATACGATTTTGCTGTTAAAGTAATCTCTTGTGATAGTGAAATACATAGATCAATTTCTTATATCATCATGATTAACTATCACGTAGTAACGGAGGAATCAATTAACTATTTGAATATAAATATTTGAAATGAGGGTCCCAAACATCTTGTGATTTCCGAGACAAATCAGAACATATGCTCTGATGAATATTAATGATAATATTTAGTTATCCTCATTCTAATCACGTGTCTGCATTCGCAAGTACAAAGCAAGTGCACCACACCATCGTGTTTATATTTCTGTATGTGAACATAATCATTTCAGTCATTACAAGGAATTTTTCTAATACATTATTTTAATTGATTTAGCAGAAAATATATCATTCAGACATTCCTTTCCACGAAAATTCTTTTGCATAATATATCATTGAAATAACCTTGAATAGATTGTAACAAAATGTGAATTTACCATCTGAAAATAAGTATTTATCTAAACCCCAACAAGAACTGAAACTTTCAGATATTCCATGTTGATTTTGAGCTGAACACTAACTGAATTCAAAATTAGAAGTTAGTATGAAATTGTAAATTGTAGTATTCATTCGCTCTTGACAAAGATAGTGTGCATCGAAACGCGTCGAGCATTTATTAATATTTTTTAGTGGAAATCTTTGTTTAATTATCCATATAATACTAAAGCAGTAAGGCTTATTTCGAGGAAAGTGGAGGGAACGGTTGAAGTTTGAACCCGTCGGCAAGAAAGGGACGGCGTGGAAAAGCCCCGTGAAAAATTTTGTTCCGGTAGTGAAACGTCTGAGGAAGATCCGCGCGAAATTCGGAGTCCCTACTCAAATGACGAAGCACGACGATTTTTCGAAAAATTTCGCCGAAACGTCGCCCCGGGCGAACGGAACGTCGAAACGGCGAGATTTCTTCGAAATCGATAACACGGATTTTTCGAAGGGGGATCGGAGAGGTCGATTGGGCGAAAATTCCGGGAAAAAGTTCGGAAAAAGCGAAAATAAAACTTTTGCAAATTTTCGCTCTACTTTCCACATTTCGAAAATCTCCGACGGCCAGAAATTCGCGGAATTAACAAACCTCGAGCTGTAAAATACGGGTTTTGATTTTAACCATCCTACTTAAACGGCGTTATCGGGAGAAAGGATTCGACCTTCGAACGATTCATACATATCTCGAGTCACCGCTCCTTCTGCCCCTTATATCGCTATTCAATGTCGGAAGTGAGCGTTACCAACGTGTAAAATTTAATGCTCTCTCTCTCTTCTGAACGAAAATAGTGAGATGGAAATAGTTAGTTACTTTAATTTTCACCAACATTATTTCGGTACTAACAACATCTAGAGTATAGTGCTCTCTCTCTTCTGAGTGACAATCGAATCTAACCTTATTTCAACTAGTCTTATATTTGATCTGTCAAAATAAATGATTCCGAATTTTATTTGAATGAAAAGTTTGACGAAACTTGAAATAAACTATTAGAGGTAAGTGATCGTATTTGATGTTTATTTTATCCATGTCAATGTATATTTTGTTCACGGAAAGAAACGATATACTTTCAAAATTCATAAATTCAACATTTTGTGGTTATTCTAACCTGAACAATATGATTCAAACGGAATGTTATAATGAAAAGGAGTTGAGCAGATTTAGAATAATGTTTAAAAGGTAAGTGAATGTAATTTGAGGTTTATTCATGTATTTTAATGTTTATCTTTTTAGGCATGCTCAAGAAATGTACTCAGAATTTACATATTTCATTTTTCTTTCATGGTTATTTTAACCTCGATGCGTCGAAAAATGTTCTGGAATTACTAGGATTTTTAACCAATCAATTGGAGGATCTTACAAAATGATGGGGTATCCTTTGAGTTGATATTATTAGATATTGAGCTCTTTTGTATAATAATATTTTTACTGGAAGGAACAAGTTTTCGTTAGGTCATTTAGAGTATGTATCATATGAATATTGAAAGTTATTCACTAAAGGCTATATCTATATGCTACTTGGAGAATGCTGTGCAATTTGACGATTTTTGTAATATGTAGTTGTACTAAAGGTATTTTATATAATTGTGTGAAATGAGTATGTTCATCACGTAATATGGAATTATGAAGTTGTATTAATGCAATTTCTTTCATTTTCATTTCATAGTTTGTTATAAAGTTTCACAAAAAATTAATTGAAGAGAAGTAAAATTGTAGAATAGAAATCTCAATTATTAGAGAGCAAGTTTTTAAAGAGCTGACAACTCGAAACTAACTGCCAACTCGATGGTTAAGGATCTAGGAAATTAATGGTTACAAGAAACAGTTTCCCTAAAACTGATATATAGTTAACATCATTGTATTGTATATGAGGGTCCTTAATGTAATTGACAAATTCGTGGATCTCATTTCTGCTTTCCACAGGAGCACTTCAATTCAGAAGATGTTTGTTATTTCTGGTAAGCAAACTGTGTGAATTTTGGTCAATTTTAATTTATACAAAATAGTTACGTATAGGGCAATCACATAAGATGAAATTTCTATGTATTCAGTAGTGTTGCTTTATTCGATTACTAATCTCTCGCCTTGTCTTTTGGATACTCCCAAGAAATTTTAATTTGTTAAGAACTTTCATTTTCTATTTCATTAATATACTTGGGAAGTAGTTCTTCCATCTTGCTGTTTGAAACTCATATTTGTTGTTTATTATAATTCATGAATCTTATTGGATTCTTATCTGATCAAACACGAATCAAAACTGTTGAGTAAAATTAAAGATTTGAAACTATATATCTGCATATATTGATCTTTCTGAAGTATATATTTAATACTTTTGGAACTAGAAATTTGGAATATTGTGAATCAATATTAGAGTTGTTGATGATTGAATTTCTATGCCTAAAGGGTGATTGAACATTTTGTTTTTTGAATCAATTTTGAATTTTGAAATGTTTTTATTTCATTTTATGCCTGCTGAATTGGGGAAAGTTGCGATTTTCAAATTCAATGTTTCCTTTCTGGGATAGTAGTGAATAGTCTTGAAATTTGTGTGGTTGATGAATCAGTTTCCATAAAACAATACTGGAAGCTACATCATTCTAAGGATAACTGAGATAATATATGAGAGATTTCCATGTAACATAAAGAACTATTAAGTAAATGTATGAATAAGGAAGTGAATATAATAAGGCATTCAGTATAGATAGAGTTGAATATGAAAAGGCGTTCAGTATATTAGGCGTTTAGTATATTGGCTATTTAGATATAAAGGCGATCTTAATGGGCTCACTAGTATTAGTATGAAATACCTTAGAATTTTTATGATTGGTCAATGTGTCAAGAACAAAATCAAAAAACTTGGATACTAGAGTTCGTAAATTATAAAGTATAATAGTACTCAATTTGAGAATAATTTTAGTAGGTTCTTATTACTGAAATTTCTGATTTAGAGCTTGGTCGTGAACGAAGGTACAGGGATTATAAAAAAGTCGCAGGCGGTTTCAAGAATTATTATTTGTTTTAGTCTGTATATTATAATTACTCTCTCAAGAATTTGCCAGAGGCAAAACCAATCTTGATTGTCATAATGAAAGTATGATTTGTCCCATGTCGTTTTTATAAGGAAATGGATTTTTATAAAATCAACAAGCCTACAATATCATCATCAAAAGTTTTTGATTGATAGTGTTATTTATCAGAAAATAAGTGGTATTAATTTTCCTTTTATCATATATGGATTGAGGCTGACAGTATTTGTATAAATAGGTTCATTTCGATTTCATTTAAGATAAATCCATGAAAAAGAGCTGAATGTAAAAGGAATTATCCAGGAAATTTTGAAAATTCTCAGAATGTTTATAGATGTTTTTACTCCGTATGAATTGTTGATAGTGAGAGAATCAATTGCCGGGACAAGAAGCCAGGCAAATGCTATCCTAGATCAGATTATTTTCCACAAGTGTCTATATAATGCAGGGTGTTACATAAAAGTATCTCCCAACTTGAGGGGGTGAATCTACGTGCAATTTCAAGAAAATAAGTTCATATAAACATAGGTCCTCAAAAACTGCGTTTCGGAGCTACAGGGTGTTGAAATTTCCGGAAAAATTTGTTTTTTCCTTCAAAACTCCTGCAGTTTTTGAGATATTCAGCCCAAATTTGAAATGCAAGCTATTTTATATAGCCTCCATCATTACACAGCCTGAGTTTTGACTAGAATTAACACGGTGTTTTCTTTCTGGATCCATGTCTTCTTTTGCACTTTCAGACTTTCAGTAGGTGAATATCATGTCACCTCTGATCCGCCGCACTGAGAACGTAGGAATTCCAAACATGGATAGCCTAGCAGGGTATTCAGGACGATGCCAATCAAAATGAATCCTTGTATTCCACCGTTGCACCGACTCCACAATGGCTTCGTCGTTTCGCAGGGGTGTCCACCAGGCTGTTCCAGCGTACTCCATGATTGAACGAATATAAGCTTGATATAGCAGTCTGGCTGTCTTCACGTCACAGCCACCAAAACTTTTCTGCAACATATATGTATTTCTTCGGGTTGTCGAGATGACAATTGCAACATGCTCTGACCAGCTAAGATTCTTTGTGACTGTTACTCCTAGGTCGACATGACTTGAAACAGTTTTTAGAGTATGCCCTCAATGGTGTAGTTGAAGTTTGGACTAGTCCTACCTATGTGTAGAACGACACACTTCTCCAAATTCAGTGGAAGTAATCATTCACGTGACCATTGTTCTATTTTAGACAAGTTCTCCTGTAGAGTGCGTGTATCTGATAGCGGTAAATTGTAGAGCTTAGTATCATCGGCATAGAGTGCGCATTTTGACCTGATCAAGCAAGGCAGATCAGAGGTATATAGAAGAAAAAGTAGAGGCCCAAGGACAGAACCTTGGGGATCACCACTAACACCTCCTTGGAGGAATACAAGAACGAGCTAATCCATGAGAGTAAATCACCCCTAATCCCCAGATGCTATATATAACTATTCTTATTAAACTCTGATGTACAGAAAGTCCAAAAACTTATTCTAGGTACCTACTCATACCTAACGTTTTCTCAATTAAAACAGAGTATTCATTCTGGCAAAAAAGTACCTTGGACTGGTGATTCGAAAAATCTGCTCAAAACGATCGTCAAAATTTTTGTTGTTGTTGCGTTGGCACAACTGTTTTCTTTGCTGACGCTAAATTTGAACGCGATTCTTTAGTTTTTTTACATTGCTCTATTTTATAAGTTCTAACAAGTGTGTTTTGAGATTTTTACAATGGACAAAAATATCAAACAGAGAAATTGTCGCAAATTTTGTATTGCAGATGGATATTCATATGCAGAATCGCTTGAAATGTTACAGGAAGGCTAACGCTGAATCGATTTCATCAAAAACACGTGCATATGAGTGGTACAGTGCATTCAATAGCGGCCGGAATGTGGTGAGAGCTTTCCCTCGCTCTGGTCATCCATCATCATCTCCGACTGAGGTTAACATCGATAAAATGGAGGAAATTGTAATTGAAAATCGTTACTTCAGTTTGGGAGAGATAGACAATGAACGTGTATTTAACGAATCAATTCGTACCATTCAAAACAATTGTTTTGGCATGAAACGCATTGACGCTCGACAACTTCCAAAAGACCTGAATTTAATTCAAAAATTGAATCTCGTAAATGTCACTGAAGACTTGCTAAAACGATCTTATTCTGATCACACATTCATAAAACTCATTGTAGCTGGTGATGAGACATGTTTTTAATGAGTTGGACATGCAAACCAGTCAACAAGCATCGGAATGGCTCTGTCCAACTGAATCGAAACCGAAAAAAACACGTCAAAGTCGATCAAAACTCAAGGAAATGTTGACTGTTTTCTGTATTTATCGTGGTGTTGTGCACTCGGAATTCTTACGAGGTCGGACGGTAAATGAAGAATATTACCTGTGCGTTATGCGGCATTGAAAGAGCAGATCCGTCCGAAAAAGATTTGTGGAAAGAATACTAGTAGATTTTGCAACACGATAATGCACCAACCCACAAGGCTATCATTGTGAATGAATTTCTGATCTAAAACTCAAAAGTTTGAATACAGAGCGCGAATAATTGGACAAAGTGCTAGAGATATATTAAGCAGTATCGATTGTGTTATATAAATTAGTCATTTAGTTAGTGTCATAATTGTTCAGTCTACGTGTAAATAAGTTAGTTAGTATTTTGTGACGTTGAAGTGTTTGATTTGAACCCACAAATCATTGCAAGAACTGAACGTTACTATATATAAAATAAATAAGGATGAAAAATAAATATTTCTTTTGTCATTGACCAATTTCAATACATTTTCGACAGAATGTACCGAACAAACTACAAAAATATAAAAACTATTAATTGTCCTTCCAATTCATTAAATTCACGTTATGTGTCATTTAAATACATCTAAAACAAATATCATTCAATAATTGAGTTAGAGAGGTGGCAAAAACCTAAAAGAAAGTTAGACAAGAAACAGAATGTAAAATATCCTAATAAAGGATGAATTCATTGAATATTCATGAACATTGAGTGGTTGAGTTTCCGAGCTTCATCTTTGGGGAAAATTAAATAGTAAACTCTTTGAGTTATGTCCTTATTACTGATTCTCTTGATATTTCGAAAGGACGAAACATTTTACAGGTTGTCCGCGCTAAAGGGCCCATTAGGAGTATCTAGAGTACATGTTTATCGATCAATTTCAAATTTTCGGATTAGAATAAATGGGTACTGATCAACTGATTTACATTTTGTAATACCAAACACCGACTACAACTTTGATATTTCGAATTGCACTGCGAACTTTTCAATTCGTTTTATTACAGGGTACTCTTTCCAAGTATATTTCATAAAGAATTGTCCTTTATAAAATTAACCACCATTGAGCTAAATTTTTCGCATGTAAAATTTCGGAATTATATGTATGGAAGTCTCGCTTAACACTTGGTGAAACATAATGAATAAATGATTCGTTTATCTCTTGGCAAAGGTTTCACAAATATTTAGTAACAATACTCGACATGTTTCGGGTTGTTAGCCCAAATTCAAAATGAATGATTTCACTTATGTATAACGGAATTCACAACAGGAGGTAAAAAGAAATCTAGTTGGACGTTGCAAATTGGCTGGTTTTTCCTATGAGCGGACGTAATTTAAATAATCTCCAAGATGTCCATCCTTTTTTTTTATTCCCTGGATGCATGAGTTCAATATTCTCGAAATCTATAAAATGATTTTTGTTTATGAAGTGGTCCGAAAAACCCGTAGAATTTTTATTTTGGATAATAGATCTTTTATGTTCTTCAACTCTCTTCTCGATGCATCTTCCGGTTGAGCCTATATAGAATGTCTCACATTCACTGCAGTGTATTTTATATACCCTTTTTTATTCAATAATTTTGTTTTATCTTTATTATTAACGAATAATGAATCCAAATTCTTTTAATTAGTGTTGATAGTGTTAATAGCATTTCTGTGTTATCTAATATTAGGGATATAGTTAATTGGGAAGTTTCTGTTAGATTTCTCAGTATGTAACGGATAAATGCTCTGCAATAAAAGTTTTTGTCGTGTTTGTCTTATTCAGGTTTCAATTAATTTTGGTTCATAGCCGTTTTTCATAGCTTTGAATTTTAAAACTTGAACTTCATTCTCTAAATCGACAGCTGACAAAGGAATAGAAAGCAATCTGTGCACAAATGAATGAAAAGCACTCAATTTGATACTCTGGGATTGGAAACTATTGTTATGAATCAGGGTATCCGAATAGGTTGGTTTTCTGTATATTTTAAAGGCGAGTGAGTCATGAGCCCTAGTAATAGACGAGTCCAAGAAGTTCAAAGATTTTTCATTGTTCTCATTTTCCATTTTGAATTGAATCGATTGATGAAAAGAATTTTAAAATTCTAACGGACTATTAAGTTGTCTGTTTATGTCAATCCAAATACAGAAGATATCATTTACATATCTTTTCCATAAAAATACATTATTGATCAGGATGTTGTGGGAAATAAAAATTCTATTTTCTAAATTTGTCACAAATATTTCACTCAATAACAATAACAGTGGAGAGCCCATTGGTAAACCATCTAATTGTTGATATATTTTATTATTGAACCTAAAATAACTTTTTTGAAGACAAAGCTTTAAAGCTGACATCGTTTCTTCTACATGAGTGGGGCTTAATGTACTATTGGATTGAAGTTGTTGCTTAATTGGGACTTTGACAACACGGCAGGGTTAAGACGGATATAGATTAATTATATCAAAGGATAATAATCGAGCATTCATTTAATTTTTAGAAATCTAAAGTTATTGGTTAATTCCATAGAGTTTCGTACTGAGCAAATTGGATTCTTTTGTATAAAAAGTGGAAGTATGTTGTTCATATTGTATTACTCTTGATAATGGGCTGACAACCCAAAACATATGTCGAGTGTTTCTAATAAATATTGATGAAACCTTTCCAAAGTGATAAAAGAATCATTTATTCGGAATTATAGTTTTATCTACCATTCGCAAAAAACAGATTATGACTTTTTCTTTGCTTTAACGAGTAAAGTGTTATTTTCGATGGCAACGTACTTTCAGATACTATTTTCTATACGAGGCGCTCAAAAATCACTTGTTTTTTCTTTGTAACAACCGTATTCTAGATAAAGATTGGTATTAAGTTTCCCTAGGCCAAAAATGGCTTGTTTACATTTTATTCACGATTCATCAAAAATCTGCGGTTTCTTCGTAAAATTGAATGATTAGGATGTAAAACATAGAAACAGATAGAGTGGATTCAATTCCGATGTCAGTTTTTATGTTGCACAATGTTATATGTAACGTTCTTTGAATTTCGGCCTCACTTCGACAGAATTATTCAAAAACAGCATTAACACTAATTTTGTTTGTGTATAGTTTCTTTTTGTGATATGGAATGGCAAATTAACACTCAAACGATGAAGTTATGAATTTATTTATGTTTCATGTCAATGTCAACAAAAAATAAGTCGAACTTGCAGAGTATTCACCGAAAAGTACTCGACTTTACAACCGATTTCCAGAAACCAGTTTAGAACGTAGAACTGTCTACTTTTGGCACATATGAAAAACAGAAAATTAAAAGGAGTGGCGTTAGCTCACTTCAAACGATAAGTACATTGTTTTGGTAACATGAATCATGAACTAAAGTTTATGGAATATGAAACGGTAAACATAATCAACGTAAAAGCAATGAAATCAAATTGAATGTTCATCCACCATTTTTTCTAAGCAATTATCAATCCGCCCGCCTAGTTCATTAATAGTTGATTTTGCACTCTATTTGGCCTCAACGTTAATTCGAGATCATCCGAGAATGTATTGACGAACTATAAACTTTCTTTTAGGTACCACCATAGATGAAAATCCAAAGAGAAAGATCCGGAGATCTGGCAGGCCAATTCCACGGTCCCAGTCTACTTATCCATCTGTCGTCAAACAAGCTGGTTAATTGAAGAACTTTTATTCAAGGAACAATATTCAATATTCCTTAGAATGTTAAAAATCCCTCCCTTGAAGGAGCTGGTTTTCCGATTCTTCCTTCATAATCAACGTCAACCGGTGCCACGTCCAGTGGTACAGCACGGTGATGAATAGGAGCAATGAACTGCAGTTGCGATCTCATTTCACCTCGTCAGCATTGCATACCCATCCACAACATCAGGCTACAATGCCACCTACTCATCTGAATTAGTTGGAGTGCTAGTAAACATGTAAATATTACGTCGACCTCCAACCAACCGAGACAGACGCCACTTCGTCACTGCCACCAAGAAACCGTGATAACAAACGGTAGATAAACAGTAAAACTTCAAGCAATCACACTAGTTCGACAATTCACCTCAACAGTACACACCGTGTCAGCTAGGAAGCTGTCTGTCGAAACACCATCGATCCTCAATCCTATCTGGTTGTCAACCAGGCATACACAAAATGTCTTAAAATAACTAGTTGCGAGATTATCGCAATGTGAAGACACATTGAAGAATTTTTATTCAAGGAACAATATTTCATCTTCCGTAGAATGTTGAATATCCTCCTTCAAGGAGGATTTAGTTCATTGCTGAGTGTTTCAACAGTGATTGGCAAGTTTTCTGGCAAAGTTGTAGTTTTTTTCTTCAAAAACATGCAAAACCCGTGAAGTAATGCATTCAAAGTTAAACGAAGTGGATTTTGAATTATTGTACGAGAACAGTAACAAATGCTCTTCTAACTACGAAGGTAGCTCTGGTGGCATTGAAGTACAAGGAATAATTGAAATTTTTAGAAATTTTATGATCCTTCATAATGCCAAATATTGATATTACATAGATGACGGTGATTCTAAGACGTTAACAAATCTTTAAGATGCCAATCCCTATGAAGATTTAAATGTACAAACACTGGAGTGTGTATTACATGTCTGCAAACGCATGTTTCGTCAGCTAAACGAAGCAAAAAATACTATAGTTCAATTGAAGAAGATTCGAAGAGAAGAAAAAAAAAGGACTAGTATTATTAAAGTATATCAGCAAAAAAAAAAGAAGTCTGAGCCGAAACCTCCTCCGAAACGAATACTGCAACCTAGAGTGGTGCAAATACTTGAAGACTCAATCGGATAATCCCCATTCCTAGTTATTGCTAATGGCTAAAGTTATTGCCATTCTCAAACCTGGAAAAAACCCAGAACTTCCTAGTAGTTATAGACCTATCAGTTTACTTTCTGTTTCTTCCAAACTTTTAGAAAGTCTTCTTCATCAGAGGTTAGAACCAATCATTGACAGAGCTCTGTCCACTTCTCTGGGAAGTTTTCGAAAAAACTGGAATTGTTCTGATCAGGTTTCAGGTTTATCCACTTTCATTGAGACAGGATTTCAGGGTAAACTTGAAATAGGCGCTGTATTTGTAGATCTCTCTTCGGCATATGACAGAGTTCGGAAGGATGGTTAAGTTTATAAACCCTTTGAAGTAGTTCAATGTGGAAAAATTGTAAAGTTGATTAAAAATATGTTATCTGATAGAAGACTTCGAGTTTTCATCAGTGAGAAGAGCAGTAGATTTTACACTCTCAATGATAGCCTACCTCAGGGATCTGTTCTTGCACCTCTTCGCTTCAATTTATATATGACTGACATCCCTGAAACTTCCTCTACAAAGTTTATTTATGCTGATGATATTGCTTTGGTTTTTCGATACTATGACTTCGAAACAATTGAGCATACACTGACTTCTGATTTAGATATTCTGAACATTTTCTTCAAAAAATGGCGTTTATGTCCAAATCCTTCGAAAACTGAAGTTTCTTGTTTTCATCTAAACAATCATGAGAAGGATAGGCAACTAACAGTATTCATCAATCAATCACTATTAATTCATAATTTCACTCCAACATATCTTGGTGTAAAGCTTGATCGTTTTTGACTTTCAAATTTCATATTGATAAGTTATGTCAGAAGTTGAAAACAAGAAACAATATACTACATAAACTAGCTGGATCTAATTGGGGCGCCGGAGTCCCTACTTTGCGAACTACTGCTTTAGCTTTAGTATATTCAGCAGCAGAATATTGCTGTCAGGTGTGGTTGAATAGTGCTCATTTCAATAAGATTGATTCTCAGTTGAACTGTTCTATGAGAGTTATAAGTGGTTGTATCAGTTCAACTGCTACCCCTTGGCTTTCGGTTATTTGTAATATAGTTCCTTTCCATATTCCCAGGAAATTAGCTTTTAAATCGATAAGTATCACTCATTTCCAGAAGTTTTTCCGATAAAGCATGATCTTCAAAATCCACCTAACCTGAGATAGAAATCTAGGAAACCTATTTGGTCGATTGACTTTTTGGATACACAGGTGAAGGCTGTTGATCTTTGGAAAACTGAATGGCAGGAAGTTGATGTTTTTAATAAAGTTCTCACAGAGGATAATTCCAAAAGGGTTGCAGGTTTCGAAATAAGTAGGAAAAATTGGTGTACATTAAATCGTCTCAGGACAGGACATGGTCGTAATAATAGTGTGTTGTTCAAATGGAATACTGTAGAAAGTCCGGCATGTGAATGTGGCGCAGCTGAAGAAACAATAAGATATTTAGTCCTCGATTGTTCTATTTACCATTTTACGGGTGGTTTTCAAGAAATTCATTCTGTTTCAGATATTTTTATCAACTGGGTGGAGAACTTTAAGTCTTTTCAGGAGATTAGTTTTTGCTCCCCCTTGGTGTTTCTTTTTCTTATGGTACACCATAAGAAAACACCATGTTGATAAGGCAATGGCTACAACCATGTGGGGCTTCACTCTTAAAAGGTGTATGAGATGTTCCCTGTTGAAAAACAGAGAAGCATTAGTTGAGTTTTTAGATTCAAGTTCAGACATATAAGAGTTAGGTATGTTTTGATGAAATATTTTTCTGCTGGTTTTTCTTTTCCATTGTTTCAGATTTCTCCAGTCCCAATCCCCCTTCCTTTTTACCCTTGTCTTCGTGAAGAAGTCCTGGAACTCATGGAGAACAAGATGACATTGAAAGAATGAAGCTGATAAGCAGAAACATTTTTGGTACTCTTTTTGTACACACGACACAACACAACATACTCAGACAGAGAAACGAGTTTTTTCCACAGGTTTTTTCACTCGTTTACTGAATCATACGTAAGATAGTATGGTTCTCCTGTTATATTTCCTGTGCTGACACTTTACGGCAAATCGTAGGAGGCATGATGCGAGTTTAGATGCCAGATTAAGGAACAGGCATGGTCTGTTTTTTCTGCTGGTATTCTATTCATTCGCTTATTTCTTACGATTGTGGTTTTTCTGACACACATCAAAATTATAGATGTAAGCATTTATTGTAACTACAGTTAATCGAATTTTTGTAAATCTCTCTTTCAAAAATATATATATATATATATATATATATATATATATATATATATATATATATATATATATATATATATATATATATATATATATTCTTTGAAAAGAGATTTAAAAAATTGATTTGTGTTTGAAAACTAACTGATGAAGAATTATTGAAGACGTGTTTAGGAAGAAATACTCACAATAGTAATGAGTCATACAACAATACCTTTTCGACAATAATTCCTCAACATAACTTCTCTGGAAGTGAAGTTACCGAATTGGCCGTGCACATTTCGCTATCACTTTTCAATAAAGGGCAAATGAGCCTTCTGTAAATGATGGAAATTCTGGAATGTGAGATCGGGATCACTGCTTTCAATTAGGCAGAATTTAAAGACGCTGAACGGATTGCTCGAGCTGAAAGAGCAAGTAAGTACGCTTCAAAAGAAGCGCGTACAGAAAAAAAGCCGTTCTAGAGGAGGAATTGGCATATAAGGACTAAGGACAACTTTTGTACGGTCTAGGGATAGCAGACTGAGCAATTATGAGTAATTTAATTCAATCTTTTCAATAAAATTCACTGAATAAACGAGAAAAAAACTTTAACGTGTTTTTCTCAGAATGACTTTTCACTATTTGGGTGACACTTAATCACCAAATTGGCTCGACCGATTTAGCCCAAATTTGGTGTGGTAGTTTATTTAAGAATTCTGTATGATATTGCATCAGGAAATATAATAAAATTAAATACAAAAAAATTTGTCAAGCAAATTAAAGTTGAAAAAATTGCGGTTTTTTGAAAATTTCTTTAAAATATCCGCTATTTGTATTTTTTCATTCTTGGACAATATTCTGGTGTATTGTCGCGTGAAGAATACTCCATTCTCATATGCCATTCAATCTTTCTGTTTCAGATTCATCATTTCTGAGGTAATCTGTCACCCACGTATGTTGAGGTCTCCACTTCAGCGCCACCTATAATTGAACATGTAAATGAAAAAATATTTTTTTGATAACCTTGAAACTAGTTTTAATGTACATGAAAATTTTCAAATTAATATATAATAAAACACGAGAAGAAAAGTATTGAACATTGTACAAAGTTTTTTGAAATGTACAACCTCCTTAAGGTTTGCAATAGACAATTCCTATCCAGTGGATGGGATAATTAAGTTTCTTTTTATTTGTGAAATTCCATGCACTGTTTAAAGCCACTGACTTTTTTGTCGAAATTTCGTTACGCTCAGATTCATTATCGATTCTACTCTTGTTAAACACTACACTATTCCAGCAATCTATTGAACTATCTGAATTGAGTTCAGATTTTTTCTTGAATAGATTGTTCTCAAAAATTATCTATTCTGCTTCAATTATTTGAGTAATATCACACAGTGAAGGTTCTTGCTGAATGGCACCAGCAACGTGTTCTCTGATAAAGCTAAAGTTGTAAATAATTTTTTTGAGGAAATTACAACTATTTCATCACACGGTTACTTAGATTTTGAATTTCGATATCGAAATACCAATACATAAAACGCCATTATTATTTCACAGATAAAATATCAGTAAATAATAAACATTGATAAAATACTTGTTTCGACTTGTACTACCACGCTAAGTTATTCTTCGGATGTATAGATATCCCATTTTCGATATTTCAGTACAGAAGCAGTAAAATTTGGCAAATAGAAAAAAATAACCCACCTTCTTCCCAGTCCTCGATTTTTGAGGAAACTTCAATGGTAAGAACAGATTGTAACTTATTTTCGAGTTATTCGGGATTTTTGCATAAACCGCTATTTCGGTTGCTACTGAAGTTAGATGAAAACTATACATTCTACAGGTTTATTTAAGTTGAAAGCAGGGACGTATTCTAACAATTTCTTTCATTGAATGGTTTTCGAATTACAATATGAACTAGCGTTTTTTAAAATGCAAACCATAAGTGAATCTGAATAAAATGGAAAAATTAATTTTTCTTTCAAATATATAACATGGCTGATAAATTCTCTCTAAAATGTGAATTTTTCCAGGAATGAAAATTCCACGAACATTGTGTAGTTTTATCTAGTACATTGGTGCAAATTCACACTAAACATCTAATGCTTCAATTCAATTCTCACAAAAATGAAGCCCACTTAGAAAACGCACAAACGAAAGTTACTCATTATTTATGAGTGAGGAAATATCAAAAATAATTATTACCAAAATAACATAAAACCTATTTTATAAAAGATGAAGAGTGTTTCCATTATTCAAAATGCAAACACTGCAGTATGTAGAATTTGAAAATTGTTCATTGAAGATAAACTATTTCTGAAGTTCTATTTCAATTTTTCTATATTATTATGGGTTTATCTATATAGTTAATACTTGACATAGCCTCAAAGAAAACGTCAATTCTGATGGACAAGGGGGCCATCTCACTGGTCCACTCGTTCTCATCCAGTCATCACCAAATTACTGGTTCAAAAGTACGGAGACATTTTTTGTCTGATGTGGGAACGCATCGTCATGCTGAAAATATACTAATCTTCTTTGAGGCACGGAACTTTCATTTAGAAAACCTTGACTAAATTATGTTCGCCAAATCATGGTAATTCATTAACGTGCACCAAACATTAAAACCGAATCACCTTTGATGATGAATATTCACTTCCTGATGGGAATTGACTTCGGACCGGTAATGTTACTGCAATTAAATAATCCCTCACTGCCATCCATACTGTATCAGTTCTTATTACCACTATTGACAAGTTCTTGCCATCCTTCATAATCCCCTGACTATAATAACTGGGACTTCCTCATCTTGCAAAGTTGACCATACTTTCTTCCGAGGATTCCCGAATTCTTAAGCTGGGTTTGTACGAAGCGCAATCACTCGCTAACGGTACCTGGCACCGGGTATATAGACCCCTTCAACGTGAGTCCTCTCACCACGAGGAAACTCCGGGTGAGTCGGCGCCAGTCGGTTTTCAGTCGCGCTTCAAACGAAACTCGCCGTGTTCTCTCGCGTCATTCAAATGAGCAACTGAAGGTGTAGCCATGTTGAACTCCCTAAAGAGACTGATTAGTCAGTAATCAGACAGTTCTGCGGCTCACTCTCCCAGGTGAGGAAATGCGCGTCGCGTGAACAGTGGGGCTAAGATGAGTTTGATGCGCTAGTGAGTACCGAGGTTTTATGTGCGAGTGGGTACGCTTCGTCTATACCCACCCTTATATTTGGTGTCGCGTTTTCTGTTTCAAGTTATCTACATGAAATTGAGAGAATTTTGTTTGTTCTTACTTATCTCTCTGAGCGCTTTGTCGAAAAAGTGTTTATGAGATATTGTTTGAATCATTGGAATATAGACTTGTGAGATTGCCTGCTGAAGAGGAAAATGAAGAGAATAGTGTTGTGAAGCTGTGTCACAATTGCACCCATTCTGAAGATAGCATTTTAACATCAGATTTTTCAAAATTCATAAACATTTTTCAATCAAAAAGTTTTAAGCTAATTATTTGTGAATCAACAATGGAATTAGAATAATGAATTAATTTTAACATTTATTGTATTGAGCATAGAGTTCAAAAATGTTGAGGGGTTTTGTATGAATTTACTCCAGCATAGTAATTGAAACCACGGGGTGTTCAAAGAATTTTCATTACATTTCCGAAAAAATTTGTCAGATATAGTATATATGTATACTAGGTGGCCCACGAGTCACTGGAAGTAGCATAATGCCAAGAAAACGATAGATTTTTGTATTTTTTTTACTGCGATATGATGAACTTCTGTTACGGTCACAATTTAAGAATGATTTCATATATACAGGGTATTCCGTTTCTGAGGAACAAATCAAAGTTTTGCTACTTTAAATAGAATGATTTTAGCTTTGTCAGATCAAATGACGGTGACTTTTTCGATATATATATATATATATATATATATATATATATATATATATATATATATATATATATATATATATATATATATATATATATATATATATATATATATATATATATATAAGAATCTACACAAAAGTATTGAGATTTTGGGTCTGAAGAAAATTTGTTTGAACAGTTACAAAAGATAACAGTAATCAAATCTTGTAATATTCTTCGTAGGTTTCTTTTCGGAAAAAATAATGAGGTAGAGTCATAGGGTTTCTCTTCAGATTATACTACTCAGAATCTCATTTCATGTTTCATTTATTTGTATATATAAATGTAATATAATTACCTGACAATTTTGTCATATTTATATTCAGAGCAGTATTCTATTCGATCGTTCATCACTTCACACAAAGAAAACTATTAATGAGTAACATTCAGTGTTACTTGACTAAGGTCCGTACACTGGATTTTTCCGGAGAGAAAGCCTCTGACACCACTCGTTGGTACATTGATGTCATTGTCTGATGATGCTATAGTTTGTATATATTCTGGTAGATTGATATATTATCATAACATTTAACGTTATCCTAATATATAATTATTCCAGGATATGTTTTGATCGCAATCATTGCCTGGCAATGGTATTAATTACTCTCGTTGTGAGATTTCGATTGTGATTTTGCAAAAATTATGTTACTAATACTCCATTTCTGAGTAACCATCGTTAGGAAACTCTGAAATTGATACAGGGTGCACAGTACAAAATTTCCGATTCCGCCTTTCTTCAATTTTATACCTATCGAACCATACCCATGTTCTCTATACCTATCTTTAACGGTTCCGAGATTCTAGAATTTTCCGATACAATATTGATCTCGAAATGTTTGGCAATGCAGAATATTACTACAAATCACGGAAAAGAAGAGATTGCATGAATAATTGAAGCAATACGTAGAATTGTTACAAAAGAAGTTTAAAAAATGACCCCCATTCATATATGTATTCTACTTTCTGTAAACCCTTTCTGTGAAAACTGTGGTCATTCTTGAATTGAGTGTTCTTGAATTCATTAGTGTTGACTAAAAAGAAGGAAGAAAGCCTTTACAAAATGGAATATTCTCGGTAGAAACGAGTCATTATGATTCTGACCATTGGAGAAGCTATGGAAAACTTATTGATAGCTGATAGACTCTACGCTGCAGAATATCCAGACCGAAGACATCCGAGAAAAGAACCATTCGAAAAATGGCTACGACGATTTCGAGCCACTGGTAGTGTATCCAATGAAAAAAATACCACCGCCAAAAACTAGTTGTTGGAAATGAAGAAAATGAACTTACTGTTCTAGCGTCTGTAATAGATCAACCAAGTACAAGTCAACGGAACATTGCTCAAGAAATAGGTCGGAGTAGACAAAGTGTGGGAAGAATATTGAAAATCATGGTTTTCTGGCATATCACGTTGGAACCCATCAAGAACTGTAACGAAGAGATCATGAACGACGACTCGAATTTTGTATGTGGGTTTGGAAATGGTCGCAGAAAAGTAGGATTTCCCGAATTCTGATGAAAGCACATTCCAGAAAAAGGTCGGAGTAGACAAAGTGTGGGAAGAATATTGAAAATCATGGTTTCAATGCATATCACGTTGGAACCCATCAAGAACTGTCACGAAGAGATCATGAACGACGACTCCAATTTTGTATGTGGGTGTTAGAAATGATCGAAAAAAATGAGGATTTCCCGAATTCGATTCATTTTTCTGATGAAAGTACATTTCAGAATAATGCTTTAGTAAACAGACACAATTATCATCATTACTCTGACACTAATCCACATATTTTTCGTCAATCGTACACCCAACACATATGGTCGGTCAATACACGGTGAGCAATTATAGAAACTCATGTAGTAGGTCCTTTTTCTTCGATGGAAACCTGAATCGTCAGATGAACCTCAATTTTCTGGTCAACGATTTACCAGAGCTGATGGAATCTGTGCCACTCGACATAAGACAGCGAATGTGGTTCCAACAGGATAGAGCTCCTGCGCCCTACAGCCAACAAGTGAGAGATCATTTGAATGAGAATTTTCCAGTAAAATTGATCGGAAGAGGAAGTCCCTGGATTTGGCCAGCGAGATCACAAGATTTAACGTCCCTCGACTTCTTCCTGTGGAGACATGTTTGAGCTTTAGTTTATCGTTCGCCACTAACTACACTGGAAGAAATGAAAAATAGGACTAAGGAAGCTTTCCAGACAGTTACGCCTGAAATGCTGTTAGGAGCAAGGGCATCCTTTGAAAAGAGAAAGGAGAATACATTTATGCATAGAGTAAAACGGAGGCCATTTTGAACATCTTTTGTAACATTTCTATGTATTGCTTCAATTATTTCTTTTCTTTTCCGTAATTTGTAGTAATATTCTCCATTGTCAAACATTCTCACTCAGTCAAAGCATATTATTCCCATTAAAATAATCTGTTTCTCGAGAAATAGTTATATGAGCAAAAATTAAATTTGAAAAAAAAATTATGAATACCGTCACAGGAAAAGGTAAATAGTTTACAAGGAGGAAAAAAAGCTCGAATTGAACAATTTTCAACTTCTCCAAACACTACTTTTGTTCTAAACTTAAATCCATAAAAAAACTTATTTTCATCGCCTTCGCATCGGTCCATGCAGAGATGTTTCGATCATTTTCGACTTATAGACTTAAAATTGGTATTTTGAGTAGCACATCGTACAAACTCTTGTTTTGTCTTATCAAGTGACATGCACCCCTCTTCAAAAATGAAGGAAAACATTTCGATATGAATATTGAGACACAAAGTATCGGAAAATTCGGGAAATCTCGGAAACTGTTGAAGATAATACATAATCGGGGTATGTCATTTGAAAAAATTTAAAAAATGAGGCTTCAAGAAAGGCGGAATCGGAAATTTTGTATTGTGCACCCTGTATCAACTTCAGAGTTTCCCAACGATGGTTACTCAGAAATGGAGTATTAGTAACATAAATTTTACAAAATCACAATCGGAAAGCCACAACGAGAGGAGAAAAAAATTTCGAAAAGATCATCAAATTTCGACAAATCTCAAATATTTCGAAAACCATTGAATCTAGGTAAAGGGAATATCGAACAAAGTCTCCTTCATTTGATCTCACAAAGCTGAAATCATCAAAATATATAGGGTGTTCTACAAATTTTCTTTGTTCTTCAGAAACAGAACACCCTGTATATACGAAATTATTTTTAAATTGTTACCGTAACAGAGGCTCATCATACTGCGAGAAAAAAATTTCAATATACGTCGTTTTCTTGGCATTTTGCAACTTCCAGTGACTCGTGAACCACCCCGTATATATATATATATATATACATACGGAATCGATAGGGTACCCCGATGTAGCTTATTAGGATGCTGAGAAACGATATACGACAAGGATGATCTCCTAATAAGGACGGAACTGCAGTCCGCCGCTTCGTTTCTCGGCATTCTGCTTAGTTGCACTATTATGGCTCTTGGGGGCCGCATGCATGGCGGGCAGATTTGGGAACAAGCTCTTGTCAGGAAGGATTATTCATTGACCTACGGATTTTTGAATAATTATTTTTGTCTCAAGTTCAAATATGTAGGCTCCCCGCAAAGTTTATCGCGGAAGATATTTGTCTCATGAAATATTTACCGACGGGAGGTTATCCTGGAAACAGAGTACCATTTAAGCGGGATTATTTCGCTGGTTTTGAACCGTTGAAAGATGTTTCCTAAGTGTCGGAATTTTTAACGTTCTCACATCTGTTTGTTATTGTTCATATCTTTCTAGAAGTCCGGTAGCGGGTTCACCGTCTTGGTCTATAGAGGGCAACTCTCGTACATACCTACGAGATGCGTCCTTTCTGGAATCGATGAGTACCCCAATGTAGCTTGTTAGGATACTGAGAAGTGATATGCGACACTGATGAGCTCCTAATAAGGACAAAACTGCAGTCTCTCACTTCGTTTCTCGGAATCCTGCTTAGTGGAACTATTGTGGATCTTGAGGGTTGCGTGCATGGCGAGCAAATTTGGCAACTAGCTCTTGTCAGGAAGGATTATTCATTGACCTGCGGATCAACTGATAGCAACCAAGATATTGACATATGCCATAATCCTGCAAAAACGGAAATTCCGGAATAACTGGAAAACAAAATAAGATAGCAGCAATCTGTTATCAACAATGAATTTTACCTCGAAAATCGAGTACGGAGATAGAGGGTAATTTTTCTCCTTCAACAATATTTCACAAAGCTGCCGTAGCAGAACATTTAAAACGAAAATCTCTGGACATAATCCTTCGACAAATTTTAGCTTGATGGGGATGTCGAGGCATATTCAAAGTGTTGAGTTGGCTTGTTTTATTTACGCGCAAGTTTCAACTGGTCCAAAACACTTGTAGAGCTAACTGACTCTTTGCTTCTTCTCATCAATTAATAATAAGATCCAGTCTTTATGTTCATTTGAAACCATTCTTAGTCGACCGAGTTTTCACCGATTTTCTACAGTGCGCGTTTCATTAATTTTTCACCCTGAAGACATCTCTACTTGTCTCGAAAACCAATTTGTTAATTTACCCATGATTAAACATCTAATAATTCACATAATTTCATTCAAAGTCCGAATGAGAAAATTGAAAAATTCAACGAAAAAGAAGATTGGGCACGATCCAGTGAAGGAAAGTTTTAATCGATTAATACATTGAATATTCATGAACAGTGAATAGATGAGTTTCGCAGCTTCATCGGTGAGGAAAATTGAAATGTAAACCCTTGAAGTTATGACCTCATTTCAAATTCTTTTGACAGTCTGAAAGGACGGCCCATTGATAATATTGTATTCACCTTCATAGAATATGTCGGTTTGCATCTTTCAAGAGAACTGTTAGGTACTGCAGTTTTTTGTGAACAACAATGCTTTTCACACAATGAATATTCATTTGAATTCGGTAAAAACCTGTTTCCAATGAATAAATGAATAATATTTGATTTTGTTCAATTTCAAAATTTACTTATTTGAGAAACAGAGAAAAAACCACCTTCAATAAAATTTAAAGGATTTATACTAGAAAGAAAAAAAAATGAGTATATGTTATCTCCGAAGGGACATATTCAATGCTAAGTATGCCCTAATCACACCACCTCTTTTTCTTCACTCAGATTAATAAGTTCTTCGATTGAAAACATGCTGAAAAGGTCTTAAAAGTTTTTCAATAATATTGATAAACATATCTATATATATATATATATATATATATATATATATATATATATATATATATATATATATATATATATATATATATATATATATATATATATATATATATATATATATATATATATATATATATATATATTCTTTCGAAAGAGAGATTTCCAAAATTTGAATTATTGTATTTACAATAAATGCTTATATCTATAATTTTGGTGTGTGTCAGAAAAAGCACAAGTGTGAGCTCAGGAAATGTAACAGGGGAACCATACTATCTTGTATATGATTCAATAAACGAGTGAAAAAAACCTGAGGAAAAAACTCGTTTCCCTGTTGCTATTGCACTAGCAATAGCTTGTCTGTTTATGTTGTGTTAGTGTCGTGTGTACAAATACATCATAAATGAATCGAATGAGCTTTATAAAAATTTGTCTCCTTGATTTTCGTGCATGTTCTCAAACTAGAATTTCACCATTTTCGATTCTACTGGAATAACCATCAATTTTCTTATTTTGATGATCAACCCACAGTTTTGATTCCATAATATTTGGACACATACCATATTCGGCCCGAAATCTAGGTTGTTGACATTAAAATTTGCAGTTTCGACGACAAGTTAAATTTTACAAATCGGCGCATCCCCTAACCAGTCAACATCTGATTATGAAATATTGTTAACCAAAGTTTATCAAATAGTTAAGAACTAATGCTTTTCATTGGTCTCAGACATCTTAAGCAAATCACACGTTAATCCGGTTGTACGAAATTATTTCATGTTTTTGCTCAAGTTGTGCCTACAACAGAATTATTTCAAATTCAATCACAAATTTTATCACATTTTTATGGCGTCTAATTCCTCCAAATGAATATTAGTATACTTTTGGTATATATGTGTAGACCAGGGGTGCGATCGACAAAGAAAAGCCGCGTTTTTTATTCATGCTGCAGGAATTGGAGTTATTCTGAATTGTAACTTGAAGGCAATACTACGTCGATAAAAAATTTATTATTAAATAGTACGAAATGAGTGCAACGAAGAAATCTAAAGCGTATCATTTTGATAACGATTGGGAGGAAGGATATTTCTTTTTGTCTTATTTATCGTGCGTCAGTTGCGATACCTAAGCGTGGTAACTTAGAACGGTTCATAAAAACTATGAAAAAGTTTTTCCGTCTCAGAGTGAATCAAGAAAAGAAAAAGTACGTGATTTGATATCTTGTTCGAAAAAGAAACGAACCACAAGACCAGCCAAACAGTCAAAACCTGCTACGATCGCCTCATTTAAAATATCTCATATATTGGCGAAACATAAGAAACCATTCGAAGATGGATTGGTTGTGAAGAAGCGAGTGAGACTTTATTTGGAGATTTTAAAAATTAAACAGAAATCATGTCTGCTATTAGAGAACTAGTGAGTGTGCATTACAACCGATAGAGCACCATTAATTTCTGGAAACAAAAACGGTTCTGTGATATTGTGTCGAGCTTCATTTTTTTATTCTATTGCATTATACATCAACAAGTTTTGTGTTCAAAAATTTCAAACACGTAGGAAATTATGGAGATTGCAACAAAAACTGTGAATTCCATCCGTGCACGTAGCTTGCAACGGCGGCTCTTTAAGTTGCAGTTGGAAGATAGGGAGTCGGCTAGCTGAACACACTGATTTAGTTCTTCACACGAACGTCAGGTGGTTGAGTCTCGGAAAATTGCTAGAAAGGTTTCAAGAATTATTATTGCCCGAAATAACAGCTTTTCTAGACGAAAACGGTGATGACACTCAGATGTTGAAAAACGAAAAACGGCTGACTGATTTGGCATTTTTGACTGACTTCACAATGCAGTTTAGAAATCATTAACTTGGAGCTTCAAAGTAAAGGAACAACTATCATTGAGATGATAATCGCAGTAAACGCATTCAAAAGTAAATTCCAACTTATGATAGATCAACTGGAAAGAAAGGATCTACAACATTTCCCGTCTTTGAAAGAAAGGATTCCTCAGTTGAGTTATGATACGTATGAGGCTGAATTATAAAATATTTTGGGACAATTCGAAATGCGTCTTTATGATTGCAGTGAATCGGCAAATATATCATCATTTATTAGTTATCCGTTTTCATGTAAAAATATTGAGGAATTAGCTACGGAAATAGCAAGTCAGTTCGATATGAACTCTTGTTCTGTTGAAAATGAGTTGGTGCAGATTATATCAGATATACATCTCAAAGCTACAGCATCTGATACAAATTCCTGGTGTTTTATATCTGAAGATAAATATCAAATTTGAGGCAAATCGCCCTTCAACTGACGGCAATGTTTGGGTCAACTTACTTGTGCGAGTCTGCATTTTCAGAAATGAAGATTATGAAGTCAAAATATCGCAATCGACTAACTGACCATCATATGTCATCATACTTGCGATTAGCACTCAGTGGTTACTTACCATCTTATGAAAAGTATGCTGAGGACATACTTCAATGTCCAAAGTCATTCTCACCTACCTAGGTAGGTAGGTAGGTAGGGTGTATCGTGTATGTACGGCAACCCTGCATCACACATACTTGCAGCCTCTCAGAGTCGATCGTTAGTATGTTAGTCTACAAATATTGAGGTAGATCGCCAGCAGTTCAAGTTCGAGCACCCCTGGTGTAGACGATATACTTGCATATTTTATAAGAACTTCTTGACAACTATTTCAATTTTTAATATACATTAATAGCATTCATGTCAAAATTAAATTCGGAATGGAGAGATAAATCGTTAATCATATTCACTTTTTAGACCTAACAAGCAATCATAAAAATAACACTAGTTTTGATATATATCGAAAACCCATTACATTTGCATGCCTTATGACTCAACACATCCAAGATCTCATAAATACACTGCGTTCAATACAACGATTCATAGGGATTTCTCTCTGCCATTATCCGAATAAAATATGTCCAGAAAGTGTTAACTATTGAAGAAATATCTGAGAATAATGGTTATTTCTCAAAAATAATAAATAGAATCGTCAGAAAGAAACAAACACAAATAGTATATCATAATATTTATCCATGGATAGAATCAACTAATACAGATAAATATATTTCATTAACATATGTTGGTCCTATCAGTGAAAAGAATGCAAATGAGATTTTAAAACATCATAAAAAAGAAGCTTCGATAAATTTGACAAAACTGGAGGTTACAAGTTGTATGGATAGCGAAGGCGTCTATATAGGTCAGAATGGTCGTTCATACAATACCAGAGAATCGACGAATCTGCCGTCGCTACACGTTGTATCGAATGGCCATCATTTTCCACCTATAGATCAACTTCAAAATTTTCACAGAATATCTGAACGACGAAAGTTAAATTTTCTAGAATCCATCGAAATTTTCAAACTCCAAAAAACGCCCTATAGAGATGATCTTCTGAACGACCACTATTTCCCGTCTTATTCGTCCATATTTGATATTCTTAAATAATGCCTCCTATTATGGTTATTCGTTTATGATTTCTTGTTTGCACTCTATTAACCTTCGCGTCAACACGAGGGTACCCTCGCACCCTGGTATTGACCCTTCAAGTTTAAGTTAATAAAACCTAATGTTCCTACAACTGAAAAAAATCTGTAGTTTTAGTACCTTACTTAAAATTAATAAAGCGTTCAATGTTGCACTTCAATATAAAAAAATTTGGTAAATTTTCTAAAAATTGTTTTTGATTGCCTATACGTAATTATATGATAGAAGTATCAGGGCATTTCACTGCGAATTTAGCGTTTTCTATAGGCTTGAACATGCAGCGCCATACTCGGTATTCTGTATTTATCTTTTCTACGGTTTACAATAGTTAGTAATAGTTGTTAGTATGCCTCGATATTATTCCGAATGATTGGGATTACGAGTTAGTCGGTAAGTACCTACTTGTGAATTTATTATAATAAATAATTTTTTTAATATTTGATAATTATACTGAAGGCGTTCTTGTATTATATTTATGTATAAATTAATCCTCGTTTTTATTGCCGTACATACGAGGAGCAGCAGGAATATTTGCAGTCTTTGATGGATGAAACTAGTGATATTGAGGAGGTAACTAATAATAGCGATTCTGTTGATGATTATGTACCACAAAATATAGAGAAAAATGAATATTCTGGTATAGAGGACATTGTAAAAAGAGAGTTAATTGAGCAAGAGGAGATTCATTCAGATAAGCAGTATTCAGGCGAAGAAAAGGAAAAGCAAGTTGAAATTGCTTCAATGGCAGTTGATAGTAATATGGCATTGGGTATGTTATTTGGAAGGGAAAAAAGCTGAAGAAAGATCCATTTGGCATGTTGTTCCATCAAACGCCACAATTTGCAGTCAAAATATTATGCGAACTAAAAGTGGTCTATACCAATCTTCCTAATCGTTGTCAGAAAGTGAAACGTTTGTTTTTTACTGACGAAATGTGTGAGATAGCTGTTCGAGGAACCAACAGAAAAGTTGTTACTCTCATACAATCAATAAAAGCTGAAAATCTCACCGGAAAATCTAAGGTTTGGAAGCCCTTAACGTTGCAGGAGCTCAGAGCATATAAAGGAATATTGGTAACAATAATAAAAAACAAGTACTGTGTTTTAAGGAATTTTACTTAATAATTGCGATTCGTAACGCGTTTCACTACACCGTAGCTTCTTCAGACGAATGAATATACAGAAAAATATAAATGAGAATATAACTATAAATGTTCTTGAGTAATTAAAAGCTTATTGGTTACTCCTCTTAAGTGGTTATTTATGACAGGTATATCCAATAAAATTAAGGAATAGATTGCTCCCCGAAAAGATTCAATAGAGGTGAAGGGCTTAAATCGACTTGTTCATTGATGAGTCTACCTGAGTGTTTGTATTTATTTATTTCTAAAGTTTCCCAAAGATCTACCTTCCAATATTTATTATCTGTATACAAAATTTCAAACTGTGGGTCGAAAGAATGATTATTTTCTAAGAGATGATTCGCGTAATTTGAATCTGATTTTTATTTGAAAAACTGCGTTTATGTTCCGATATTCTAATATTAAAATTTCTATGTGTTCTACCAATGTAGAAATTATCACAGTCATTGCAATTCAATCTATAAACACCTGATTTATTGTTTTTACCTGGTTTGGTTTTATTATTTTTATATATTTGCCTAAATTATTATTAGTTTGGAAAGCTATGTTGAAATTATTGCTACTTAAGAATTATTTCAGTTTCTCACTTGTAATGCCAACGTAGGTTAAAGTGTTGAATTTTTGTTTCAATTTATCGACAGGGTAAACTTCGTTCAATGCGATTCTACTTTGTTTTTATTTAAAATATTATTTATTAGTTTGGGATTGTAACCATTATTTTTGGCTATTTGTTTAATCAAATTTAGTTCTTTGTTGAAATTTTCTGGTGATAGCTGGATGTTAATCAATCTATGAATAAAACTATTGAATGCTGACATTTTATGTTGATATGGATGACACGACGAGTTATGTATTATAATATCTGTATGTGACGGCTTATGGTAAATTGCGAAAATATGTTTTCCATTTTCATTCGAAATTGTTACGTCTAAGAAATTTATCGAATTATTGCTTTCTATTTCGGTTGTGAATGCAATTTTGGATGTAATGAATTTATATGATTTTCGAAAATTTTTAACTGTCTATCTGTTCCTGTGAAGCAAATAATGATATCGTCTACATAGCGATACCATAAAATGTCAGCATTCAATAGTTTTATTCATAGATTGATTAACATCCCGCTATCACCAAAAATTTCAACAAAGAACTAAATTTGATTAAACAAATAGCCAAAAATAATGGTTACAATCCCAAACTAATAAATAATATTTTAAATAAAAACAAAGTAGAATCGCATTGAACGAAGTTTACCCTGTCGATAAATTGAAACAAAATTCAACACCTTAACCTACGTTGGCATTACAAGTGAGAAACTGAAATCATTCTTAAGTAGCAATAATTTCAACATAGCTTTCCAAACTAATAATAATTTAGGCAAATATATAAAAATAATAAAACCAAACCAGGTAAAAACAATAAATCAGGTGTTTATAGATTGAATTGCAATGACTGTGATAATTTCTACATTGGTAGAACACATAGAAATTTTAATATTAGAATATCGGAACATAAACGCAGTTTTTCAAATAAAAATCAGATTCAAATTACGCGAATCATCTCTTAGAAAATAATCATTCTTTCGACCCACAGTTTGAAATTTTGCATACAGATAATAAATATTGGAAGGTAGATCTTTGGGAAACTTTAGAAATAAATAAATACAAACACTCAGGTAGACTCATCAATGAACAAGTCGATTTAAGCCCTTCACCTCTATTGAATCTTTTCGGGAGCAATCTATTCCTTAATTTTATTGGATATACCTGTCATAAATAACCACTTAAGAGGAGTAACCAATAAGCTTTTAATTACTCAAGAACATTTATAGTTATATTCTCATTTATATTTTTCTGTATATTCATTCGTCTGAAGAAGCTACGGTGTAGTGAAACGCGTTACGAATCGCAATTATTAAGTAAAATTCCTTAAAACACAGTACTTGTTTTTTATTATTGATAATGGAATTTTACCAAGTAAAAGCCTCCCAAATTCAAATATTGGTAACAGCTGGTGTACATCACTCCAATAAAGAACACTCCAATAAAGAACACTCCACACAGCTTTGCAAAGTGGAACATTGCCATTATATCCTGCTACAACAGGCATCAATAGATTTTGGCAATAAATAGATTTATTAGATTCGATAATCAAGCAACCAGGCAACATCGATTAATAAGCGATAAAGCTTGTGCGATACGCGATATTCAGGAAATGATGAATGCTCATCTCTCATTACAAACCAACAGAGAAAATTACAATTGATGAACAATTAGTTCATTATAAATTATGAAAAAACTAACCTAACCTAAAAGGCGAAATATACGCAGAAAAATTGGTCGATGAGACACGGGAAACTCAAGTGGGAGAAAAAATAGTCAAGAGACTAACCTAACCTCGCCGATTAACTTCTTGGTATAAATCTTACGTTGGTAGGTACTTCACGTAGCAATGAAGCTTGCATGCCAAAAGAAATGCTAATGAATAAGACACGACCTATGGAGTCATCTCTATTTGGGTTTTCAAAAAAACAAGACCATTCTTTCTTACGTCCCCAAAAAACGTAGAACGGTAATTTTATTATCCACTATGCACTATGATAACGCAATATCAGGCGATAAAAATAAGCCAGAAATTATAAAATACTATAACAGTAATAAAGGCGTTTTGGATTCAATGGACAAAATGCTTAGTCATTACAGTACAAAGCGAGCTGCTAAACGCTGGCCATTTGCCATGTTTTATAATATATTAGATATTTATGCATAAGCCGCTTCTATCGATTTTTACGGACACAATAAAGATATAACTAATGAAGAAAAACGCCGCAAATTTCTTCAAGAATTGGGACAATAATTGTGCATGCCCAGCGTACAAAAAAAAATCTGAAAACCCATTGGTTTATCGCAACTTTAATACAAAAATGGTCATTTTTTACTTAAAAAAACCGAAAACTAGGAAGCTCTGCGATTTTTGCCATAAACCTATTTGTAAGAACACCAGACCTACGCACAGGTATTAGATACCTCTGTAGGATTACTTATGTAATATGCAAACTCTGGAAATGAATTGAATTGATTTGAATTGTATTGACCAGCATAATTTAACTATAAACAAATATCACTCATGCACAAATAACTTGTAATTAATACTGAATTTTTTTTGACAAATTTTTCGACCTACGATGTTCGAACCTGCCAAATGTATGAGACCAAATTATGTATTCGAAAAAAACAAAATAAGGCAGTGTTCTATAATATTCGAGAATATTTCTTCTGTATACTTCACATAGATTTGAACAATTCTCAATGAGAAATTCAAATGACACACCATATAAAAATGGATTGAGATCAATTCATTTTTCTTCTGAAATAACGATTATGCCAGAGCTGCTGCGTCACCTTATAATGTGTTACATCCCATACTTTAACATTTGTATGAAAACTAATTATAAAGTCTCGTAGAACAGAATAACTAATGTACAAGAGAGGAAATGCTGAAATTCCTCTTTTGAATGAAGCTGTACAATTTACAATTTTAGGACATAATGTAATCGATTTCACATTGATCAGGAGAAAAATGTCCAAAAAATTAGGTTTCTCAAGCAGAAGCATTTGAAAAAAGCATGATATTCATGAAGATAATTATAAGGTGATTCACGAAGAAAACCGGAATTGCGTTCATAACGTATAACTTTCACAATTATTGAGTTAGAATGACAAAAGATGATGAAATATAAGAATTATCATCAAATTTCATTTTTAGTACAATTCAAATTGACCGACATGCTCAAAAGTACAATATATTTTCAATTCGCTGGAATTTTTCTTTTCATGGAATATTGAATATGATCCATGAAATCAAAAACTCAATTCTTTTTGATTATTATGAGGAATTGAACATAAAAATCCATAAAGAATTGATGAAACTGTGATCCGAAGTTTTGTATGCGTGCAAATTGGAGTTTTTGTTTAACCTCAAAACTTACTAGATCCTAGAGTGATCGTCTCCCTTCTAGACTCAATCGGCAGTAGAAAAGTTGAAACATATGAATAAATTGAAATTATTATTCAATTCAAAATGGCCAACCGATCCAAATATACATCATTTTCTCTTTGAGCCTATCGGCCATTTTGAATTATACGAAAACGAAAGTTGATGACAAATCTTCTATTTCATCACCCTTTGGCATTCTGAAGAATCTGGAATGAAGCTCTGACACATTGATTGTGGAAGTTATAGGTTATGAAAGCAATTCCGTTTTTTCGTGGATCATCCTGTATAATCACAGAGTGAAATTTTGCAAATTAAGGAGTGAGGAAATAAATCCGCAACTTATTTCCAATACTTGCTTCCCAGTTAAATGCTGTCTCTCGTCATTGTGCTATTAATCTACATAATTCTCTCCGGCTTTTAGTGATGTTGGTCAAATTCAAATATTCTGGGGCATATTTTTGTACTACGAAAAGTGACAGGTGCAATGTAACTTGCTGTAATGTAACGATAAATACCTCGAATTATATATCATAGATGAAGATGAACGTTCTTGCTTAGCAGGTATAATTTTTCAACACATCGGAACATATTCCGTTCCTGAAGGTTTCTGGATCAGCAGCTGTATTAGAGAAGAATAACCTGCAATTTACCAAATTTTTTGACATTGGAATTTTTCTCATGGAAGCATTAAAATTCTGAAATATTTGCAATTAAGCTTGCGCATCTTGTGATAACCATTAATGCACGATTGGCGATATCTTTTTGATTACAGCTTTTCTTTGCAAAGAGGATAGAGTTGAACATGAAGTATCCCTCCCTATTTATCCTGAAATAATACTCGATCGGAACATTCAGTCGAATCCCCTATCAAAATGATGTGTCACTCCTATTAGGAGAAGGCCACGTCTTTGAAGGTATTTGGATTAGGGAAGTGTACAAAATTTAGCAAAATTTTTATTTATTCTTTTGATGATTAACATGAATATACCGTTCATCCTGTATATGCAATGAACGAAATAATACTCATTAATTAAAAAAAAAGAAACAAGCCCCAAAAGATATCCTAATCCTCAAGATTAATTCATTGAATATTCATGAACATGGATTTGCACTTTCTAGGTATGGAAAATTAAAATATTAACACTTTGAGTTATATTTGCATTCCAGATTCTTTCTATATTCTAGAATGGTATAATCTACTTCATGGAAAATAATAATTTGCACTGTTCCTATGAACTCAGGTAAATGAATATTCATTTGTATAAAAATCCGAATTTAGTTTATACACATTCCAAGAGAGAAAATGTAATTCTTCCTCTAAACAGATTACTGAATCCAGACGAAAATTCCAATACACTGCAAAATGAATGAATTTATATTCTCTATTGGGGTACTACGCCAAGAAAAGCGTTCAAGATATTATGTCTCCAAGGATCGAAATCCTAAAAAGACTATTCGTTATCATTCATGTCAATGAACGGAATGAACGAGAAGAAGGTTGATATTCGCATAGCATAAATGGATCATTATGGAAATTTTCATGGTAATCTCCGTAAACTTGTAGAAGTTGAGAAAAACGGTGTGCAGTTCGCGCTATATAATAAATTTAACATCATTACTTATAGGGACAATAGTTTTGGTTTCTCGTGTACTATCCCTAAGGTCTAAGTTCCAAAGCCATGAATAGGAAATCAATAACGAGGGAAAGTGGAGATCCCATAGGTGCCCCTGATTTGCTTATACACAACCAAAGTTATATGAAACCACTCGGTATTTCACATTATTGAAACTGTGAATTTCAAAATTTAAAAAAGCCTATAATCATAATTGGAAATGCCTTACGTTGAATTGTCCGCTGTGCAGAGGGGTTGAATAATTGTTCTCGTTGAAGAAGGGGTGACACAGAGGGATATAGCGGCCACAATGGCGGTCATTTCAAAAACCTACGCCCGATATGGGAATACAATCTCTGCAAAATAGGCCTAGAAGAAGTCGTAGGAAGATCACTTCTGAAGAACACGACCGCTTTTTGTGCCAAATTGCAGAAATGCAGAAAGAGACCCTAGTGCGTCGTACCCCATACTACAAAGGCAATTTCTGGAAGCAACACGCATCAAATGTATCAGTCGAAACGATACCTCAAAGACTTCGTTCAAGGGATTTATGAACCAGGAGGCCCTTAAGAGTTCCAGAGCTAACCAGACAACAAAAAATGAACATACTTAATTGGTGTATCGAGCACCAAAGTTGAAATATTTAGAATTTGCGAAATATTCTTTTTTCGGATGAGACCAGAATTTATGTTCGATCAGATGACCGCCACATTCGAGTTTTAAGAGATCGTGGAAGACAAGCTACACTTCGAGTAGCAAGACAAATTCCGAAATATCAAGAGGGCTGTGTGATGTTTTGGGGTGGCATTATGCTGGGAGGCAAAAAATATTTGATTTCGTTTTCTATGAGTGTAACGGCTAGAAATTACGTGGACCTAGTGCTTGAGCCCATAGTGAGATTCTGGCCAGGTGCCCAAATTGATCATTTTACTTTTATGCAAGATAATGCTCCTCCGCATACCAGCAACCTCGCGTGATATTATCTTGAAACAGAGGGAATCGCTATTTTGGACTGGCCAGCTTTCTCTCCAGACCTGAATCCTATTGAACATCTATGAGATAATCTCAAAAGAAAAATTAGATCCCGCCAGGATAATACAAGGACCCCACAACAGCTCATCCAAGCAGCCACAGAAGAGTGGCAGGATATCACCCTAGAGAAGGTCGAAAACCTAATCCAAAGCATGCCTAGATGAATTCAGGCTTGTATCAGGGCAAAAAGAATAATACTAGCTACTGAGGTCAAGAAAAAAACACCTACTCCGTGAGAAAAGAATTTTCATTTTTTTTACTACATGCGGAACGAGTCTCTTATTTTCTTTCATTCGTTTCTTTCTCAAAATAAAGTTTTTATTCTTTTTTTCAATTGAAATATCTCAAAAAGGATCAATTTTAACAATCCTTCGACATTTCCAAAATTCCTCAGGTAATATTCAAAATATCGGGGGATTCCATATTAATTTGGCTGTGTGTGTATTTGGTTATTGTAGTACTACGGAGGACTACAAGTTTACGAAAGCGTTCGAGACCACAAGGTTTATGCACAGAATTGTCGATTTATACGCGGCCTTAGGTTGTACGACGTTCGAGTGGTAGATCCGACGTTATCTTCCAATGTAATGTATTGGCGGCAACTTATGAGTTGAGTGAGTCGTCTGGGTTGTTGAAATTATTTTATTTACTTCTATTGCCTCTCTGATTGATAGCTATTTGAATTTTTCTTTTGAATTTTCTATAATTGCAACCGGTTTCAATGAAGCCAAGTCGATTTCGTGTTATGTGGACTAACTATATTGCTAAAGAGCAGTACTAATTTTGTTTCTCATGGCATTTAGAATGTGCTCGAGTTACACTATGCCTAATTCATCTTGTAGCCTTTAAACCAACACACCTACCCCTGATTTTTCGGTTAGATATGATTGTTCTAGTTGCATTTATGACAATGCTATTGTTACTTGATGCTGAAAAATTCTTTATCCTTGCATTTATCTGCAAGTACCAGTATTTTCTAGACATGTCTGTCAAATGAACAGAACCCAAAAAAAACCTCAAACTTGATGGTTTTCTATTTCGCAAATCAAACATAACATTTCATTAAAGAAACATATTACTTTCATCAATATCGGTTTCGAAAACCGCGAACATATGTTCATCAACATGTACTTGATTAAAAATTTAATCAACTATTTCTACTTTTACACCATAATTAAAGTATGATCCTCGTCATCCTTAACAAGATTGCTGAGGACTGTCTAATCCAAGGTCAATATCGGTATAAATATTTTAATTGTTTGTTTCTAATGACAATTTATTGGATTTTGTGATTATTCTATGATAAATTAAATTTTATTGCTCCACATAACTGATTATCTGACTGAATTCATAAATAAGAGACAGATATAATAGTTTTCTATAAAAAAATCGTATGTAATTCGGAATAACTAAATGCAATTCGAACATCAAATGTAAATCAGAAGAGTCAACTGTAATTCAGGAACCACTAATAGTATTTCAGAAACAATCAAAAATAATTCAGAAAATACCAGTTCCCATTCAGAAACCACAAATTGAATACAATTCGGAAACCATCAGATGAAATCCAAATTTTCTTCCTACTTAAAATAGAAATCTCGGAGGAGATACTGCCTTCATACCACCTCTAATAAGGATTATGTACTAAGTACATAATAACCCGTGTGGGGTTGCTAGTCCCCCATCGGACGCCTCCCCGGGTGGCGGATAGAGGAACGCTTCCCAGATATGGGTGGTACCGGAAAAATAAAATATTCGGGGCGGACCAAAACTAGCAACTGGTGAACGGCAGCAGGCTCATCAGTACCTAATGGCGGTGTGTGAGGATGGACCTCTGTAATAGCGCTATTTTGGAGAATGGAAGGCGCAGCTGCAACAGCTTCAACGACTTCCACACTGCGGTGATGAAAGGAAACGGAACTCCTACAGCACTATTCTCTCCAATAAAACCCAAATGGCTAAAGAAAATGAAAGTATGGCCCTCAGTCCGGGGCACCCCTCAAGTGGGAGAGGGTGCTAAGAATCCCCCCGTACACAACAAACTATCCAAAATATCTGATGTACAACAAGACGACTAGAATTGCGACATGGAATATCCGTATTCTTTATATGAGTGGTAAACTGGCCAATGTAGAAGCAGAAATGCAACGCTTACGAATTAACATCCTAGGTCTAAGGTTCGATGGCCAGGTTCCGGTAAATTGAAGACAAAGCATGGGTTAATTTATTACTCTGGAGGCGATGATCCCAAACACCAATATGGCGTGGCCACACTCATTTCTACTGAATTGGAACCATCTGTAATAGACTTTTTTCCTTTGAACGACCGCGTCATGGTTCTTAAGCTTGCAACAACTCATCGCGTTTTGAATGTCATTCAATGTTACGCTCCAACAAATGACAAATCGGACGACGAAGTTGAAGAATTTTATGCCAGTCTAGAGAAAGCAATGAAATTAACAAGGAAGGGAGAAATAACAATCGTGCTTGGGGACTTTAACGCTAAAGTAGGAGCAAGAGCTGAAGGCAACATCACTGGCCACTTTGGACTCGGTGTAAGAAACGAAAGGGGTGATCGACTTGTGCAGTTCTGTACTGCACAATCTTCTCTACAGAGAAGATCATTTGATTCGAAACCAAATAGATTTCATTCTCATCAGATCCGAATTGCAAAAATTTGTGAAATCTACCAAAGCATTTCCTGGCGCTGACGTTTCCAGTGATCACAACCCGGTTGTAATGAACCTACAAATGCACCGTTTTATACCAGTTAAGCGGCCAGAAAAAATTAAACATATCAACGTGAGGAGCTTAGACGATAGTGAAATAAGGGCAAAAGTAAGTCAACGACTTGAAGAAAGACTGGAAGCTGCTGAAACATCTGAAACAACTGACGTTGAGCGCCAGTAGAGTGCTTTGAGAGAAGCGCTTACAGTCACCCAAGAAACCGACATAGAACTAACCAGCACAAAAAGAAAACAACCTTGGATGACTGACGAAATTCTTCAAATGATGCACGATAGAAGAGAACTGAAAACAAAAAACATCGAACGATATAGAGAACTGAACAAAATAACTCGACGAAAATGTAGGGAGGCCAAAGAGCAATAGCTAATTAACCAATGCACAGAAATTGAAAATCTCCAAAAAAAGCATGATCTATTCAACATGCACAAAAAGATCAGGAAGATAACAGGAATACAACACAAATCTAACAGTGGAATGTTAAAGGGGGCCAACAACGAGTTATTGATCGGGGTCGAAGAAAAGCTGAAACGATGGAAGGACTATATTGAAGAACTTTTTGGGGAAGATCGAACGGAAAGCCCGCAACCTGAAGAATTTAATGAAACTAGTCCTTGCATTACATCGAAAGAAGTTATACGAGCAATAAAGCTTCAAAAAAATGGTAAAGCTATTGGCCCCGACGGAATTTATGCAGAGACGCTTAAACTAATGACAAAGCAAGAAGGGGCTGGCCTTAAGATCTTAACAGCACTGTTTAATAATATCTATAGAGCCGGTAAAATCCCAGCATACTGGCTCAAATCTGTGTTTGTCACCCTGCCCAAAAAGACCAATGCGACAAATTGTGATGACTACAGAATGATTAGCCTAATGTCGCATGTTCTGAAAACCTTTCTACAAAGTATACATACTCGAATCTACACCAAATGCGGGCGAGAAATCGATCCAGTTCAGTTCGGTTTCAGAAATGGCCTAGGAACGCGTGAGGCTCTCTTTTCTCTTAATGTACTCACCCAAAGATGTAGAGACATGAATGTCGATGTTAACGCCTGCTTTGTTGACTATCGGAAGGCTTTTGACTACTGCGTTCAACATAAAAAAATGGCGGAAATTCTAAAAAATACCGGGGTTGATGCATTTTTACGCATTATTACAAACCTTTATTGGCACCAAACTGCACAAGTGAGAGTTAATGGGCTAACATCTGAACAGGTAACAATACGGAAAGGTGTACGTCAAGGCTGTGTGCTGTCGCCTCTATTGTTCAACATTTACTCAGAAGCAATATTAAAAGAAGTACTTGAAAACATAGACACAGGCATTAGAATAAATGGAAAACTACTTAGTAATATCCGCTACGCTGACGACACCGTGGTACTAGCTAACAACCTTCAAAACTTGCAGAGAGCCATGAACCTTATTGTAGAGCATAGCCAACGCTTTGGACTATCTGTTAACTTTAACAAAACTAAAAGTATGGTATTTTCTAAGCAAGCAGTGGAGGATGTAATACGCATTAACAACCAACCTGTGGAACAAGTGCATTCGTTTCGGTATTTAGGAGCCAGGGTGAACGACCAAAGTTACCCGAAAATAGAGATCAAATCTCGAATCGAACAAGCCCGTAAAACTTTCGTTGGCATGAGAGACCTTTTCGTCAACCGCGGACTTAATCTTCAGCTTCGTATGCGACTACTTCGTTGTTATGTTTTTCCTGTCCTTACTTATGGATGTGAAAGTTGGACTTTTAATCCAGAAATGGAGAGACGCATAGACGCTTTCGAAATGTATCTATACCGTAGAATATTGCGTATCTCTTGGATGGAAAGACGGACAAACATCGATATCCTGAATACAATGGGGAAATCACGAAAGTTGATGAGAACAATCAAAGAAAGAAAGCTCCAGTACATCGGGCACATCATGCGCGGCAAAAAATATGAGATCCTTCGCCTGATTATTGAGGGGAAAGTCCAAGGAAAAAGATCAATTGAACGACGCCAGAACTCATGGCTGAAAGATCTACGGAGGTTGTTTAGAAGAAGGTCCATTGAAACTTTTAGAGCTGCAGTGTCGAAAACAATTATTGCCAATTGGATCGCCAACCTTTGTTTGGAGACGGCGTCATAAGAAGAAGAAGACTAAGTATTAGTTACTGAGTATTAAACTAAGCAAGGTTTGTGGTAAAATGTAGCCGACAAAGTTAAGAATGTAACGAAATCATTATTATTTCACAATTAATTTTCACCCTGCAGGACGGGACTATATTATACAATACAACTACAACGCTACATCTCGAGATCAGTTTGATTCAAGTCAAACTGATCTCGAGATCGGTGAACGAGATTGGAAATATTCGGCCGCGTTCGGATGTTACCGCACGTGAGTGAGGATCGTGATGGCTCGGGGGCGTTTGAGTTTTATCACGTGAATGAATTTGTGTTTGTTCCTCAGTTTATTTGTTCATTCCATTGTTCTTTCACTTGTCGTTATAGTTTAAAGGGTTTTAGAATAAGCGCTACTCAGTTCAGAATTACCAAGTCGCCCTTATATATTTCGAAAAATCGTTCCTGATATCTACAACCAATCACCAAAAAAATGAAACAAACATTTCAAAAGCTATTGCAGTTTCTCTTACTTCTAACATTTGGACACGCCTGCGCAATCGTTTCAGCTTCTTTAGTTTCACTGTCCATTGGTTATTTCCGGAATTTCAGGTGCAGCATGACTTTCTTGCTATAAAACCGTTTTCAGGATCAAAGACTGGAGAAAATACAGCAGAGGATGGGAAAGCTATTAC
The DNA here is from genome assembly GCA_013387265.2 of Cryptolaemus montrouzieri. NCBI lineage: Eukaryota > Metazoa > Arthropoda > Insecta > Coleoptera > Coccinellidae > Cryptolaemus > Cryptolaemus montrouzieri. Next base: position 44,306,482 of record JABFTP020000185.1, on the reverse strand, counting down.
TGCTCGCTAGGATATTGAGTGAAAACTTCACTAACTTATCCATAATAGGGGCGCTATTATGGTCAAAAGAGCTAGTTGTTAATGAATCAATGTAGTACCAAGCTGAAGTGTTAGACATGGTTAGTACTGGAAGACGTCTAGTAACTCATTCCAATTATTCAAGCTCAGGACAAGAAACATTGCTTGCAATTCTGAAGGAGTTTCATGTACTACGGCATCAATTAGTGCAGGAGATCAAGACGAATTGGAGCTCTACCTTCTATATGCAGAACGCTTGTTGGAACAAGAAAAGGCTATTCCTCTTTACGTCGCTGAACATAATACAATAATTAATTTGACTATACAACTGTGGGGCATATTGGAGCAGTGTATAAATCTAAGTACAGGCCTTTCCTATATATTCGTGGCGAATCCGCATTTTATGGCATTAAAAATTTATTGAGAAAAAAACGAAACTGCAGAACGAACAACGAACATAGCTCGAATATTACGATTTGAAGAACACCGGACTAATATCGTGTAGGAGCTTCTTTGAATGCTGAATAGAAATGTCGCTTCGAATGCTTGGGAGAATATCAAATATACGTAATTGCTACCCTTTTCGACCGAAGATTCGACTCAGACTAGAAGTTCTTGGAACTGAAAAAGCCTGATAGAAATGCATGCTAGACTCATGACGAATCTTCCTCTGACAGTAACAGATCATCGCCTTCAACACCTACTAAACGAACAAAAGATGAATTTGTACATAACATCACAAGTGAAACTGATCACACATTTTGAAACTGTTTCAATGATGTGGGAAGGAATGGTAGTAATGATAATCGCGATCAAGAAGTGCAAAATCCAATTTCTAACGACAATAACATCTCAAATTGATCGCAGTAACGATCCGTCCATTTGATGGTCAGTTAATTTCAATGAGTATCCGCATTTGTCAGGGTATGCTAGAATGTATATTCAACGGCCTAACAGTAGCGTTCTTAGCAAAAAGCTATTTTCTGGAGCTGATCGGGATTACGAAGTCAAACGTCTCTTCTTACCAACAAATGCAGAAAATTTGGTATTTATTCATCACAATTTGCCACTTGTTGTGGCGATTATAAAAATAAACGGTATCCACAACCTATTGTGTATGATTTTCCTTGTGTAGAATAACAAGAATTTCTTGAATTTTGTTATCCTGTATCCGGCCGGCTACTGAATTACTATCTGGTATCTGGCCGGATAGCCAGATAGGCCAGATACCGGATGATTACCGGATATTCGTTTCATCTCTACTCCATATCGATTACTTCTACGGCAGAGATTCCCCGAATCAGGAGGATATTTGGACCTGGTAGAATATGATCGGTTACTAAGAAGAACGTTAAGGTAAATACATAGGTATAGTATTCTATAAACAACTGTTATTTTCTTGAAATGTTCAGATTTATAATTCGAGGAAATATGCAAGCTACTGAATTAATTTTGGTATTATCGTTATTTCAATTGACTCTCTCTCTAAATTACATTTGAAAGCATCCGATTTATCTTTCGTGGTAACTGAACTACAAACGGCGATTTCTGGAAAAAATAGTCTGGGATGGCATAAGTATGGAAGAAAAACAGAATTAATTACAGTTGATAGGGAATCTATGACTGCTGAGAGAGACATACAAAAAGTTTTTGGTCCACAAGTTGTTCCATTCATTCATAATATGGACAAAACTTCATGCTGATACATGATATCCAACCTCCCCGTATCTCAAGAGCAGTTATGACCTTGGTGGACTTGAAATAGTAAGAATAGACTGGTCGACAAGGAACCCTGACCTCAATTAGATTGAACATATGTGGAATACAATGTGTAGAAGGTTGGGAAAGCGCGTGCCTGTTCCGCAGAATCTGAATGAAGTAAGTCAGGCTCTGAAAAAAGGGAGGGCCAGAATAAGCCCAGAGTACATCCATTATCTTATAGAAAATATGCCAAGCCGCATTCTAGCCGAGATACGAGCTCGAGGGGTTATATTTTTTATTGAGTAGGTTAGGTAAGAACTTTATGTTCTTTTCCTTTCACTTCCGTCCATAAATGAAAACTTTCACTTTATCTACTGACGATACAAAAAATCAGCTGTCGCCATACATCGAAGGCTAAGTCATTAAGAATAAATGTAGCTGATTGTAGATTTTCAATGAAGTGTATTTTCAGGAAGAAATTTATTTCAAAAATTCCACAAGGCGATTTAAAATTCGTGAGAAGAAAGCCTTTGGGTTAACCCACGTATATTTTTAATTAAAATGTATTTTCACATATTACTAATGTGAAATTTTCTTGTGCGTTGAATAACCATATCCAAAGTTCAAGAATATCGAACGATAAATCAAAGAATTATGGAATTTCAAGGTACAGGATAATTTCTGCTTGATTGAATTTTTTTCCGGAGTGTAGTAAAAGTATTCCGTAGTTACAAAATCTGTCATCGTGCCAATTATAAAGAATTTCTGGTATTATTTCACAGTGGTATACATTCCAGATAATCGCGAATCCGTATAATCTGATAATCAAAACTCAACAATATAGGAATCGCCTCAATTCCGAATCTAAATGAAGATTGAAATTGAGCAAAATTACTCCAAACAAGTGCAATATCAATTAGACAACACTGTAAACTTGCGTCATTTTGTCTATTACATGATGTTTCTACTCATTCATATCATATAACATCGATCGAGTAAAACATTGCGAATGATGCGAAGGCGTCCTGGTCGTCTGTAGCGGAGCACAGAAATAATAAAAAAATACCATCTGCCATGAATTTTGAAAATAATACTTTTCAGGATAATACTTCGATATCGAATGCATCCGGTGAATATTTTTCAAGTATTTACGAGTATCCAAGAAAACCTGTGATATACAAAGGAGAATCAAAATTATTCGACTCTATTTCATTGAGTTTTGTAGAGGTATCAACTGTTCTAAATAAAATAACATCCTGGAACACCACGAAAGGCCCAGGTCCAGATTCAATCCCTCCAATTTCTATAAAATCATGTGGATCTGCGTTGGTAGATCCTCTTCTTATAATATAAAATAAATCTTTGCAGGGCGTATTTCCGAATGAATGGAAAATTGTTTAGATAGTTCCTATTTTCAGAAGTGGAAAGAATAACTTTATTTCTAAATGAGGATCTCGAGACAGTTTGAAAAGATTTTTAAATCCATTATTACAGATCATCTTTTTCATTGATGTAGCTCAAGACCCACAATGCATCAGCATGGTTTTATCAAATGACGATCAATTCTCACAAACTTAACACCTTTTATAAATTTTCTATCGCGAAGTTTTAACCAAGGGATACAAATTGACGCTGTGTACACTGATATGGCCAAATCCCATGACAAGATTCACCATAGAACGTTGATTGCTATTCTGCAGGTTTTTGGTATGGTTGGCCCTTTGATCAGGTGGATCGAATCATATTAACTGAATAGATCTCAGTATATAGTGGTTAATGGAGTATATTCGAGTATTTTCAGCGTAACTTCCGGCGTACCTCAAGGGTCTCATCTTGGGCCACTTCTCTTCGCAATTTACATACACGACATTTCTGAATTATTTTTAAATAGTTATTAAAAGTTGTACGCGGATGATCTTGAAATCTGCAGAAAGTTAGTAAGAGAACCCAAAAGATGAAGAGTTTTTTTCAGAGTGATTTGAATCGTTTGTTTGATTTTTGTTTTTCCAGAAACTTTCAAGTCAATGTAGATAAATGTCAACATATTAGATTCACTAAGAATGTCAACGTTATAAATATCTCGTTTACTTTGGGGATCAATATCAAAGGAGTGGACCAGGTCAGAGATCACCTCAAGAATTACCAAAAATTTCAAGGATATCAAAACACTGAATATTTTGTATTTATATATTGTATGAAGTAATTTGGAATACGCCACCTCTATTTGGTCCCCCAATTATCATCTGTACGTTGACAGAGTTGAAAGGGTATAGAAAAAATTTGTAAAAAATAAGAATTATAGGTTCAATCGAGCTCATTTGAATGATGATTATAATGTCAGCTTGCGTAGGTATCATCTTTTGAGTCTGGAGCATCGAAGGGTGCTCTTCGATGGAATATTTGTATACCGAATTCTGCGAAATCATTATGGCTGCTCTTTAATCAGTCTTTTGACTTTCAATGTGCCACAGTATCAAAATCGTCGAAGGGCTCTCTTCTATATTCCAAAGGCTTCAACATCTTTATATTATAATTCTGTTTTTCTGAGATTGATGCGTTTCTGCAATTGGCACTTGGATGGTATTGACATCTTCAATATCACCTCGAGAATGTTCAGGAGTATGCTCATAATATATTTGTAATTCCACTATAATTAGTTGTTTCGTTGGTAAGATTTTTTCGTAAGGTCGATTTTTGTACTGATTTCACAAGTTCTCAAAATTATTGCTCATTTTTTTTGACCATTCGACAACTTAACTATAGATTCTTCTTTTATGTTAAGTGAACCCCTATAATTGAAATATCCTGTTGGCGTTCCTATTCAAAAATAAATGAATAAATATCGAATTCGATTTAACGTCATTGTGGATTTTATGAAATTACATTCAAAGAATTAAAAGACTCTTCAATTCACGTCAACATTTGTTTTACTCTATTTTCGAGGTGTTTTTGAGCGCCCTATCGAGTAAAAAAAAGTTCAAGATTAGCCAGAAGTCAGGCGAAGCCTAACAGGTGAAAGGTGCCATCCGGCGATAAATTTTGTTGCTGAATTATGCAAAAAGTAAGAAGTGCTTTTTATTACCATACTTATACTAAACTTTATCTGTGTATTGAATTTTTGTTAACGGCTCGATACGATTACCTTCAAATTAACCACCACCGTGATTTAGTGGGATAACATCTTGCTGCGACACGGATTACCGCCAGGTTCAACTGAGCAACTACCTTAAACGTCGCGAAAACATAAATCATTCCGAAAGGAAAAAGCAACCTTATATTAGCTCATATATATGGTAAGGTTTCTTACACTTCTCCAAAAAATTGTAAGTCAATCCAAAGATTGCTATGGCACTCCAAATATTTCCAAAGAGCTATGTCAACTATTGCAGGACATTTAAAACAAATCTGCTTCCAAACGTAATAAAATTAAAATTGACAATGAAGTATCTTTCGAAACGTTCTGTGACAGAAAGACGATGACCACTGCTCGTACTGATCGAATAATCAGGTAATCTTTCTTGAAAATCGCGAATAAGGTATTGCTTTCATGAGTACGAGGATGTATGATAAAGGTAAATATACCCTATAGGGTGTTTCTTAAAATACGCTCAAGTTATAGCTTCTACGGTAGTTGATCGATTTCGATGCATCAAGATTCGAATTGTATTTTGATTGATGTTCTAATAGCCTGAAAGATTTTTATGATCTGTCACTTCCGGAAATACCAGAAGTTGATCCACTTGGACTTTTTAATCGGTAATTCCATATTCTTATTCTTTTTCGATTACTTATTCAATTTTGAATAAGGTATGACTCAAAATACTGTGTGTTCCGAAGGAAAAGAAATTATCCAGAAATTTTGTGATTAAATTTTTCTATGCATAGAAAGTCATTATTTAAGTTGGATACCACATATTATTTTGTATTTTGCGTAAGAAAAGACTCAAAACGTAATGGACGCCTCTTATTAATCCTGAAGCAAGCTCTGTGGCGAAAATCACAGAGCAATCTCCATAGGATTATAATAAATATCATTCGCAATTCTTAACGAAAATTTATGACAGATTAAGTACCCGGTTATCATTATTGTTTCGTTCTGAGTCCTTTCCACGAAGAATTGTTAATTATGAGAGAACCAATCCCGTGTCGGGATTTGCCAGTTACCACCATCGGGCGCGTCCCCATTGGAATTGGGGAAAGCTCACCTGCACAGCAATCCAGCTGCGTGGGAGGGTAGTGAGGAAACGAAATACTCACCGTGAAACAAAAACTGGACTAGTCCTCCAGGTTGGGGGTTTATGGTTAAGGTTAGCAACCTTCCCATAGGAAAAAATCCTTATGCTCAAAGAACCAAGAAACGAGCCTTGGACAAGGGACTGCCTACAACGATGACTACCAATGCACGGAATAGGAGAAAAGATTATAAAAGAAACAGTCAACAACAATCAGGATTGCATGCTGGAAAGTAGCCTCTTGGAATAACAAATATCAAGAAATCATTATTGAAATGAACCGACATAAGATAGACCTCTGCGCGATGTCGGGGACTGAAAAGAAGGGCCTAGGAACAAGTCGATATAAGAACCATATACTTATATTCAGAAAGAAGAACGCGCCGCGTCTGGAGTGGGAATACTGATCCATGAGAAGTTCGAACGGGATAAAGACGATATACAATATATCAATGACAGAATCCTTAGAGTTAAATTCAAGTTGAAACATACCTCCTTGCCTGTAATATCTGTTTACGCACCACATCCGACAGTCATAATAATGGGAGACTTGAAGGTAAGAATTGGAGATCAAGTTATAAATGGAATAAAACAAAGTTTTAACGGAAGAGTGACCAACGGAAATGGGGATTTACTAACGGAATTCTGCGCCTTTATCGAACTACAGATACAACACCTTCTGCGATTACAACGAACAACATAAGTTTACTTGGTCTAATACCCAAGGACATCGATCAACCATAGATTACATACTGACAATAAGGGAATTCCATCCAAGACAGATAATGGATGAACGTACTCTGACATCTCCCAACATCGGTTCAGACCATAATATGGTTCTGGGAAAATTACGAAATATCATAACCCACAGAAAACAGGCACCAACGACATCAGAAATAGAAAAATTAAATACAGAAGCACTCCAGGAGACAACGACTCTATGGCTATTCAACGAAAGACTCAAGACCAAAATTACAGACAATCCAATGAAACAAGAACAAAGTGTTGATGATAGCTGGAACACGATGAAAGCAAAGATTCTGGAGGCTGCAAAAGAAGTGCTTGGACGAGAATAGTTGGAAACGCCACAAAGCACAAATTCACACCATGGTTTACACAGGAGGTGAAAGCTTTAGCAAAGGAAAAAAGAGAAGCATATTTGAGATACAGAAGTATAAACACTCACAAACAAAACACAAAATATACGTAGAGTCACGGAACAAAGTGAACAGACAAATCAGGGAAATAAGAAGAGAAAATTTAGTAAGGATATGGAGAACGATATGTATGGAACCCAGAGGCGAATATGGAATATGCTTCGAGCAAGGAAAAAACTAGTAACTGAATATGTCCAACTGAATCAAGTGCGTGAACAATGGGAATAATACCTCACAGCACTCTATAATAACGAAGGGAGCGAAAACGATAGTGAGAGACAAGCAGATCAGCTTGAGGAGGAAGAAATTGTCGTTGTTGTGATCTTCCACAAGTCGATAACTAAGGCCATTCAAAAACTCAAAAATCGAAAAGCAACAGTAATAGACAACATCACTCACGAAATGACTAAATATAGAAAAAACACTATAATAAGCGAAATCAAGGCATTATTTGGAAAAATCCAAGACAATACCAGTGTGCCTACAGGGTGGATAAAGAGCCTTACTGTACCTATATACAAGAAGGGCGACAGAAAGACCCCCTCAAATTACAGAACAATAATTCTGCAAGGGGCACTAACCAAGCTCTTTACCGGAATTCTACGAGACAAAATAACAGAAATGCTAGACATCAACAAAGAACAACAAGGGATTAGGAGGAACAGAACAACAATCTTAATAGTACGACAAGTAGTGAAAAAATCTCTGGAATAGAACAAACCCTTATATATCTGCTTCATTGACCTCATAAAAGCCTTCGACCGTGTAAGAGTGAAGGATGTTCTGCAGATACCTTAACACAAACAACACCACGAAAATAAAATTTCAAGGTTGCCTTACATCAGAAATACTGTCACTGCGGGCATAAGAAAAGGTGATAGTCTCAGTCCTCTTTTGTTCAATTTAATTATGGACATAATCATCAACAAAGTTAAATCAGTAGGAAACGGACACAGGACGAGTGCGGGAGAAATAAAAATAGTATGCTACGTAGACGATGCGGCAAAAATGCGGAAAATGAAGATGATCCTCAAAGACTCCTGATAGATTTCAAATCCGAAGCTGACAATGACCACATGAAGATAGCTACCGAAAAAACAAAGATCTTGGTGATATCGAAGGAGCCAAGAAGATGTTAGGTCGCAATTGATGATAAAACTGTGGAGCAGGTAATGTCCTTCAAATATCTTGGGGCGCAAATAACTAGTACCGAGGATTTAGCGAGAGAATTCCGGGATCAGGTAAATAAAGCATTGGACCAGACAATTTCTCAATTTGAATGTTACAAACTTAAATGAAGTAAACAAAATTTTTTCGAATAACGTGCTAAATAATTAACCGGTTTTTTCTCTTCAATTCCTATCTGATGGTTGTTTTTTACACGAATCGAATTCCAAATTTTGGTAGTTAAAATTTTGTACCTTAGGCAACTCCTTGAAAACCACTTCACTTCAGACTTTCTTATGATAAGGGTGAGTTTATGAGTGGTACGTTTTATAATATGGTCTGTTACCTCTGCCAGGAGAATGAAACGTTTCTGCATCATAGAACGGATGATGAAACAGGGTCAGTACAATCGAGTACTAGAAGCTCGAGTGCTATTTCATCTCATTACTTCCTTATGCATATCTGATAAAAAAATAGCTATTTTACCTTCGCCAGGGAATTGATCAAAGATCAATAATAATCAACAAAGAAAACATATTGCAACCGTAAAAACAGTTTTTTCTTTTCTTGAAATCGGTTCCCCACACAGTCCACTGTATTTTTGTGTCTACTATTGTGTCTCCAAGTTTCATCTACAGTTATTAATCGGCGCGAAGACTCGGATTTATTGCGCCCAAACTACGCCAACAGAGCATTCGAAATGTGTGAAGCAAGGCAATGCGGCACCGACCGCGCTGGCAACTTCCTTATGTGTAACTGTTGATTTAATATATGACACGTTCTTTTGACATGCTCTTAACATTTCCTATATTTCTCATTTAATTGGACGGTCGTCTAGTATCAGTTGGTGAACTTTGGCGATGTTTTACCGTCGATAATTGCAGTTTCTGGACATTCCAAACTTTCATCGTCTCTCAAGCTCTTACGTCAGCTGCCAAAAAGGCACTGTGGTAAATGATGGTGCAGATTTTCCATACACAGAATCCAACTTATCTTTAATTTGCATAGGCGTATCGTCTTTCAAAAGCAAATACATTACTGCTCGATACTCGATTTTGTTCATTTTCACAAAAATACTTACTTCAACTCACTCAAACGACTGTTCTATACCAACTGCACATCCAAAATGACTGCAACTTTGGTGAGTAACTATAAACAGATGAGCATTGAAAATTCACCAGCTTTTATTTGAGAAAGCTGCCTTCTTCACGCAGAGGTCGAAAACTTTCCAAATCATCCTCGTATATAGTCTTTTTCGAGCAAAATTGTTTCAATCACTCTTAGTCTATGTAAGCTGGTTGAATTTGAACAATGTCCACTCTAACATATAGTATAAATTTTTAGAAGGAACCTATCAGAAAAAGGTGAAAGAGAAAACATAAAAGACACAATTTTTATCAATCTATTTTTTGAACAGCTGACAAAATTGATATTTCCCATGAAGAAGGAATGCCAGACAATTCCAGACATTTCCATGCTGAATAAAGACATAAGAATCAACACATTAATAATGGAATGACGTGGAAATGAATTCAGTGCCCCATTGGATGAATTTTTCACAAGCAGATACTCGCCTTGGGAATTTTAATTTTTCATTGCGTATCTCTTTTATTTGCTTTCAACTTGTTTTCGTAGCATGACACGATGCAATGAGGTCATCGAAATTGTTGTTTAAAATAACAGAGTATTATTTTTGCTCCTAATTTCCTGTTTTCAAATTAGTTGAATAATAGTCATAACCACTATACCAGTACTATATATTTTTTAAATTTCGACGTCTTCTTTCGTTTCATCAACATCTTCAGGCTTGGATAATCCTTCTTATGCGGGTCTAGACAAGATAACTTCCTTTTGTTATTATCGAGTTTTCGATTTTGAATGTGCTAATCTCAAGGAGAATCAGTCGCTTTCAAATTTTATTTATTTACAGGGTGTTTCAACAATTACTGCAGTTCTGGAAAATTTTCCCATAAAAATACCGCAGACGCACCTTTTCTGAGATACAGATGGAGAAAAATTCAAAGACATATTCAGTTTTTCGTGGATGTCTACCTTAGTTTTTGACATAACTACCTGGAATCGAAAACGTAGGTTGATTTTTTGTAATCTCACATAATTTATTGAAAGGTACTACTTCAAACAATGCCTGATAGACTATTAGTTTTTTGGATTCCGTATCCTCAAAAAAAATCGTCATATGATCACTTCGTTGTCTGCCTGTCTGTCTGTCAGGACTGTGTTTTAAGGAACACGTGTAAATTAAAATTGAAGTCGATACCGATACCCAAGTCAGCAATCTCATAAATCTGTGGAAGAATCGCAGTCAACAGCAAACATATTTTGACACTTTCATGGAGATCAAAGATTATTGGGATATTACCGTTAGTCTGGAATCATAAAATTTTATACACTGTTACAGAAAAGAATCCCAGAACTGAAAAAAGTTGCTTTCCCAAAAAAAAATTGGGATATTTAACTTACGTTTTATCATAAACAGCTTCAAGTACGAAGTTATCTGAAACCTGATATTCAGAGATCAACAATCCCTGAGAGTTATAACAAATTTCAACTGTTCAGTCAACGCAACCGTGAACTACAGCTATTTTTGATGCTATCTGGTTTATATTTTGACATATGCAAGAAGTTCACCTAGAGCCTTAAATTCGACAAGAACCAATGCCTTATATCTCAAGTAAAAACAAACTGTAGTTTTGTAGTGCCGTCACAAAAGGTATTTATATATACATATATATTTTTGCCATTCTGAATTGAGTTGCACTTTCAGAGTAACGCGTAAGGGTATCAAGTGTTTCAGATTCAAGGCGACATGATAGGTACGACCCGAATAGAGCATCAGTCAGCCGTGAGCGTTCAACATCCGCAACAACAAATGGATCCTATAATCAAATGCTGACAAAGCAGGATGGCAAGCAGAGGCCTTTGCGATCAGACACAACTTGACGCAACTTGCCGATGAGCTGACAAGAGTTTCTGACAATATTATTGATTTTCTCAACACTCTCGATCTTTTTCTTGTTTCAGATCCGGATGATTTAAGTTCACGGCTCTCAGCACCTCTACGCACCATCTGCTTTCAGTATCTTCTCCTCGCTGCCAGTTCAGTTTGTCAGAAGTCTCGTTCAGTTCTGAGATTGTCAAACAGCACCTTCATAATTTGAAAACATTTTCATCTCCGAGTCCTGACGGCCCATCTTTTGCTATACACAAGAACTGCGCAGCATCCGTTTCTGTGTCTTTATCGATATTGTTGACACTATCTTTACAATAGCATACTCTTCCTGATATTTGGCGAACTGCAACAATTACTCCTCTATATTCATAAAGGGTGACAAACTTTCCCCTGGTAACTATCGGCCTATCAACCTTACGTCTATAGTCTCCAAGGTTTGTGAACGAAGTATTGCTGACAGTTTGTACGAATTTCTAGCTAACAACAACTAATTCCCTCAAATCATCACGGCTTTGTTCCTGGTCGGTCTTTCATAACTTATCTACTCCTTTGTACAATTACTGAACTGAAGCGCTGGATCGTAGAACACCTATTGATGTTATCTATTTAGATTTCTCTCGTGCGTTCGACCAGGTTCGTTTGCTGAGTTTTCTGCGTTTTCTTTTCAAACTGGAACATTTTGCTATCAGAGGCGATCTGTTGTCCTGGATAAGAATTTGCTTAACTGATGGTTTGTGCCTCAGAGCTCGGTATTGGGCCCCTTGTTGTTCCTGCTATACATTGCCGATCTTCCGTCTCTCTTGTCGTCGTCATGTTTACAGTTTTCTGATGATACCAAAATATATAGCTGTCCTCTGAACAGCGACATTCAGGGCGATCTGGATACGATTTCTGAATAGTGTTCTGCTTGTCTGATATCCCACAATCTGATGTACCTTATCTGGGTAGAAACAACCCTCGCTTACAATACTTCTTGGATGTTAGAGTCATTGCCAACTGCCGTACGTACGTTGACCTGGGAGTGAGGATTTCTGATGATTAAACTTGGTTTAACCACATTAACAGTATTTGAAATCGGGCTTCAAGAATGTCTTTCCTTGTTCTGAAATCTTTCCACGGCTGTGATGTCAATTCATGTAATATCATCTACAAATCCTATGTACGCCCCATTATGGAGTTCGCAGGCCCTATTTGGTCCCCAATCCTTCGTAAGGATATGGAGTCACTGGAATTTATACAGAGAAGATTTACTAGGATCCCCTTCGGTCGATCTAGGCCATGCTACTCTGACAGACTCGACATTTTCAAGCTATCTTCGTTCTTCGTCTTAGAGGTGACCTTATAATAATTTATCGAGTACTCCATGTATTATTCAACATCGATCCGTCTCCTTTATTGACGCTGAATTGTCACCGACCTCTCCGTGGACATGGGGTCAAGTTGTACAAGAAAAATTTCAAAACAATTCAGCGTCAACACTTCCTGCCGAATCGGGCATTTTCGACTTGGAATTATCTCTCATGCGAGGTGGTTAATGCTAACTCTGTGAACACCTTCAAGAATAAATATGACCAGCATGTGATGAAACACGTTTCTGATCGACTTGCTATGGCCTTGATGATATAAAGCTACTTCGCTGCTCGCTACAAGTTTTCGTTTGCTCATGGAAATTTAACTTTTTCTCTTTTTTTTCATTATTTTACAATTCTTCAATTATTTTTTTTTATTTTTATATACTAGGTATTCAGTACACATTATTTGAATTGTTTTGTGATTGAGTCTTATAGGCCTTGCCTCGACTTTTCTTCTAAGCGCAAGGTCTGTTTTGGACGCTACGTGTTCGAGGCGTCTGGACGTTCAGGGGGTCTGACCGGTCGAGGCGCAGGGTGGTTCGAAGGGCCCGAGTTTTATAACAAGGTAGTTCTGGATACAAGGTGGTTTGCGTCGTCGGAATGTTCGGGCGCAAGGTAGTTCTGGACGTTTGAAGGCGTAAGATAGTTCAGGGAGACTATGCGCGAGGTTGTTCGGGGCCCGTAGGCGTATGAGGATGAGAGATAGATCTGCCTGCATAGGCGTTTGGATTGCAAGGTAGATCTGCCCGCCTAGGTATTTTATATAGAAGGTAGATCTGCCCGCCTAGGCGTTTGATAAACAAAGTAGATCTGCCCGCTTAGGCGTTTTGGGTGCAAGGTAGATCTGCCCGCCTAGGCGTTTGATATACAAGGTAGATCTGCCCTGCTAGGAGTTTGATATACAAGGTAGATCTTGCTGCCTGCTAGTAATAAAAATAAACTCCGATCTTAGCCTTGTTTCTGCCACTGGTAACTTGTACACCACTCAACTAAAGGCCTTCCAGAAAGATGTGGTAATACAAACCAGTTTTCTGTCACGTCTTGCCCTTTTAATGATTTTGTCATCAGTCTCTGCATTGATTTCATCACTGAAGTTATTATTGCAGGCGTGGAGCTCTACATTCCATACTCTAACTGTCAAATAGCTGCCGCAGTTAAAAATAGAGCTTATGAGAACTGTAAGAAAAATCCATAAAACTAAGCTGAATATGGGCTTTCCAGAAACGTTTGTAACTCAACAATATGAAAAACGAAAACCAACGAAGAATTGCGAAAAGACTCTTAGAGCAGACCAGTAGAATTCTTCAGTTCTGGTCTCTGGCGAATGTAGCCAGCAAAAACTTTTGCAATCGTACTTCCCGCCTTCGATTAGAGGTGACGGTAAAAGTTCAGAGTGCTTGCGGCAAGGCGCGCCTTTTACTAACTGAAATCAAGAAAAGAAAGGTTCTAATGAAATGCCACTAACTGTTTTGGAAAAATGTGCTCCCGAGTTCTCAATCGTGTGTTACAGATTTCGTATGAGAGCCAAACGTTTTGGGATTGTTAGTAAGTATCGAAAGTACAAAAATCCATTTCGAAGTAAAGGAAGAAATGCATACCCCAAAATTACTTTCTAATCGCATTGTGTCATGGAAAGATTCATAAATAGTGACCTTATAAAATATCCCGAGTTACAGGGTATCGTCAGTGTTCGAAAATACGGTTTCCGTAGACAGCGATTAAGTGGTGATGTCCTTGAATACGTGTTGCATTTGTGGACATCAACTATTGAAAAGCATGGCGAATCAAGACCATTGCTCTTTATATTTAAAATACCTTTGACAAAGTTTGGCTCGTAACCCTGATGAATGGACTAATCGCATATGCATTCCCGGAAAAATTGCGCGATTGGATTAGTAGCTTTCTCTTCAGAAGATCGATTCAGATAAGGTACGCCTTATCGACCACTCGGAGATCACGCGTGATCTCCAGCCCTTCGCTGAAAGGCAGCAGTTTGTTGATCTTTCTCTCTTCCAGTTCCAAAGATGAATCACACTAATCAGCGACCGGTCGAACAAGCAACGCCAAGTGCCATGTTCCTTTGTTCACTGTGGAATTCGCTTCCATCGAACATCTTTCCGATAATTTAAAATTTGGTCCACTTCAAGAAACGAGTAAACACACCCCATGTACCATATTGGGCTACCACAGTTGTGGTATAAGAGGCATCGCCTCCTGTCGAGAGTTGAGAATAAAAAATGATGTTAGTAATCATTCCTGTTATCCTGAAATTATGAAATTTCAAAAAGTTTTATCTTAAAGCACAAATAGAAAACCAAATCCTAAAAACGTTAATTCGTAGATATATAATAAGAACAAATCATTAATTTGTGATCGAGTAGAGATTTTTCATTTTCGGGAGATATAACTATATAGCTATTCAGGAAATACAAAACATGCATTCCAAAATATGAAAATATAAGTAATAGCTTGTTCATTAAGAACGACCGAATTAACAAAATATATACAAAGCTTCTCTGAGACTTCTGCTGTCATGGTGACCAGCAAGCTTGGATAAGATACGCTGTCCAGCAACGAATGGTTCTAATTCAAGAACGTCATGCAAATAATCCTCCGATTTTAACGAACTCAAAGATCACTTCATGAGTTCGCACGGCCTGTCCTCTTTTCGAGCTATTCGACGAATATCGAAATAAGAGAGAGTTTACTCTTCATAATGGAATAACTGCAACAAAACGCTGTTGCAGAAAATTGGAATCACACAGTTACTCATCGAACGCAATAACTTGGACTTTTGGAAACCTGAACGTAGCAAATTTTGTGGAATGGCTCAGGTTTCCACCCTTTCAAGCTAGTGCTAGCTCAAGAACTAAAGCCTACCGATCATCGTTGTCATCGTGAATGAGAAGTTGGTGAGAAACTTATCTTTACTGACGAAGCATATTTTTATCTCGATGCCTTCGTCAATAAGCAAAACTGCGGATAACAATCCTTCGAAGAGTCTAAAGAAGCCGTTGCACCCACTCAAAGTGACCGTATGGTGTAGTTTACGGCATAATGGCATCATAAGGCCGTTATTTCAAATAATGAGCGGTATCAAGCAATTCTGATTGGATGGAATGGACTCGGAAGTTCTTCCATTAAGACGGAGCATACATGTCATACTTCGGGTGTAACTACGGGGTTACTGAGAGATAGGTTTGGGTAGTCAATAATTTCAGGAATGCAATCGTAAAGTGACCTCCGAGAAGTCATATTTTAACTCCAATGAATTTCTTTATGTGGGAGTTTCTCAAGTCTATAATTTAGGAAAACAAACCATGAAGCTGATTTGAAATCGAATATTGGATGGAGCATTCGAAAAATTAATCCCGACCAAATACAAGGTACCAATTGGGTAGTTCGGAATTCGGTCTTGTGAAAGGAATCCAGGTGGTCACTTTGGTCATATGCTTCTCATGCAATGAATGTTTAGAGATAAGTCATAAAATGGAGAATAAAATTCATCTATCTTCAATACCTCTCGTTTTATTTAAGCTCGCAATTTCATCGTTTTTAATGAAAATTTCTTCATAATGTTCGAAAGCATTGCGACAAATTATCAGTTGAAATATTCAAAAATGCATGGTTTTAGCGACACCGCTGTCAGCACATATGGATGATGAGATTAGGATAAATCCATTAGCGATATACACTCCACCAAATTTATGTGGAATCACTCGATATTTTGAATATTAACT
This sequence comes from Cryptolaemus montrouzieri, assembly GCA_013387265.2. Classification (NCBI taxonomy): domain Eukaryota; kingdom Metazoa; phylum Arthropoda; class Insecta; order Coleoptera; family Coccinellidae; genus Cryptolaemus; species Cryptolaemus montrouzieri. The sequence goes on along the minus strand of JABFTP020000185.1, from coordinate 44,290,144 downwards.
CGGTGATTTTGTGAATTTCTGAAGATTGTTCAAATTCATCCCCTTTGAGATATTTCGAATGAAAAAAGAATAAATTAAGGTTTATTTTAAGAAAAAAATTAATAAAAGAAAATAAGAGTTTTTCCGCATGTAGTAAAAAGAATGAAAATTGTTTTCTCACAAAGTAGGTGATTTTTCTCGACCTCAGTAGCTTGTATTACCTCTTCTTGCCCTAATACAAGCTCGAATCTGTCTAGGCATGCTTTGGATTAGGTTTTCGACTCTTCTGTGGCAGCTTGGATGAGCTATTGTAGGGTTCTTGGATTATGCTGGCGCGATCTAATTATCCTTTTGAGATTATCCCATAAATGTTCAACAGAATTCAGGTCTGGAAAGCAAGGCGGCCAGTCCAAAATAGCGATTTCTTCTTTTTTAAGATAATCAAATCTGTTTTGCCTCCCATCATAATGCCACCCCAAAACATCACACTGCCCTCTTGGTTATTCAGAATTTGTCTTACTGCTCGTCTTCCGCGACCCTTTAAAACCCGAATCAGGCGGTCATCTGATTGAACACCAATTCTGGTGTCATCCGAAAAAAGGACAGTTCGCAAATTCTCAATGTTCCAATTTTAGGGCTCGATACGCCAATTAAGTCTGTTAATTTTTTGTCATCTGGTTAGCTGTCGAATTCTTAAGGGCCTTCTGCTGTATAAATTCGTTGAACGAAGTCTTTGACTTATCGTTTCGACTGTTACACAGATGCGTGTTGCTACCAGAAATATGGAGTATGGAGTGCGATACACTAGGTTCTCTTCTTGCAATTTGGTACAGAAAAGCGGTCTTGTTCTTCAGAAGTGATCTTCCTTCGACTTGATCTAGGCCTGTTTTGCAGAGATTGTGGCTCCACGTATTGGGCGTAGGTTCATGAAATCATCCTCTGTGATACCACTATTGTGGCAGCTATATCCTTCGGTGTCACCCTTTCTTCGACGAGAGCAATTATTCGAACCCGATTCACATCATAAAATCCAACGTGAGGCATTTACAATTACGATTATAGGATTTTTTAAATTTTGAAATTCACAATTTCAATCTCAGTGACGACTGAGACAATATCCCGAACATGTGGTGATAATTACATTTCTATTCATACTATTCATTTTTACAACAAAAAACTTGTGTGTGTTTGTTATTCCTTTAACGTGCTTTATTTCCGCCTTTCGATAAATGACACGCTGGGGAATTCTGTCACCTCACTAACCCTGGCATTTTGCCGAACTCCTCTCGTGTCGAGGGAAGGGAGCTTTAATGTCCAACACATCTCTGTTGGACACAGGACCGACGGCTTTACATCTCTTCCGAAAGATGGATACTCAAGCGATTCCCAAAATCCGAAAAATTGCACCGACTTCGTGAGGATTGAACCCAGGTAACTCTGCGCAGGAGACGAGCATCATATGCCCTAAGCCACCGAGCCGGCTAACCAAAACTTCATTTTTCACAAGTAGTCATGGTTAAAAACAATCACTTATGTAATATACCGAATAATTCTATATAAATTTGGTAGTGTGAAATCTTTTACATATCGGATTTTATCGGAGAATCTAAGAGTTGACATTAAATATTTATGAATTTATTCAATTTATATTATAGCACTGATTGTTACGAAATATGTATAACATATTGTTGAATATTGTAGTATTAATATGACTTCAATTTTTATTTATGGTTCGCAATGCAATCAACATACAAAAATTGTAAATTTCTGGTTTGACTACTAATTTTCAGAAAAAAAAAACCTAAAACTTACTCGAAAAATGCGTAAATGAACTATTCCTATACCTACAGCTTGTAAGGAAACCTCAGTGCTTGAATGTTATTCGCACTTGTCATAATATACCCCAAAAAGAAGAAAGAAATCCTTATAAGATCACTTTGTTGCCATCCGTGCATCTGTAAAGGAACTTTCCTGAGAAATACGGTTTAAAGTTGAAATTGATACTAAATATTTCAAATGTTGTTCGAGACATATTTTCATACTCTCAAGGAAATTAAAACCCATACGGCACCCCATTGACTTGGAAAAATAAACTCTGGTGAGACGCAGTGTCTTATGGCATGGATATACGAAAAAATCCGGAAACTGTAAATCTATAGTTACCCTACGATAAGTAATGTTTTTTGCTATACTGAACTATCCACTATTTTGCAAACAGACGCGTAAACGTATCGAGTTGATATTCATAATAGAAACTCAGATCTATAAACCATTTGATTTACGACAAAATCAAACTCTTCAGTCAATCACACCGGAAGGTGTGGCCGTTTATATTGCATTCTGCAACTTATTTGGACACTTGTAATGTAATCAAAACCTATAGGGTACTTCGGATTGACCCTGAATCGTGATATTTAGTGAGGAGCAATGTATTTCAGTACAGATACGGACAAAATTGAAAACTGTTTAATTGCAGTAAAAAAAAGATTTCTTAAATGAGATAAAAAACACAAGGTTTAACTTTAATCTACACTTTATTTGAAAAAATTCGACGACGTTTCGCTGACACAGCAGCTTCATCAAGAATCAAAAACAGAATGAAGAGTATGGTATTATAAACAAATCGTAGAACAAGTTGGATGAATAACAGGAAAATCCACACCGAGCCATTGTACAGTTAGTATGAAAGGTAATAAAAACTAATTAAACAAGTTAAGTAGGGGTGAGTAATTCACATCTACCTGTTCATTCTAAAGCTCGTCCTAATGTTTGTATCTATTTATTTCTAATGCTTCTAGGAGATCTAATTTTGAACTTTTTGATTTTATATGTAATATGTCAAAGTTTTATTGAATGAATGGTTTTCTTTTATTAGGTGGTTTGAATAATTTGAATCAGATTTATTTTTATCGAAGCTACGTTTACGTTCAGATTTTCTTATGCTAAAACTCCTATAGGTCCTACCGATATAAATTTTATCACAAGAACCGCAATTGAGTTTATAGATTCCTGATTTACTTGATTTTTCAACACGAGATTTATTATTTTTAATATGTTTACCTAAGTTATTAGAAGTTTTGAAAGTTATATTAAGATTTTGTTTGACGAAAAAGAATTTAATATTTGTACTTGCAGAACCGCAGAATGTTAAACTGTTGAATATTTTATAGTCTTTATGAATAGGATATACTTCATTTATTGCTTTCTGATACAGTTTTTCACGAATAATTAGATCCATCATATCCGGATTATATGAATTATTAATGGCTATCTGTTTGATGATGTTTAACTCTCTATAATAATCTTCTACTGATAAAGGTAAATTGAGTAACCGATGTACCATGCTGTTTAAAGCTGCAACTTTGTGTTAAATTGGATGTAATGAGTAGTTATGTATAATTGTATCAGTATGTGTTGGTTTACGAAAGACCGAAAAACATGATTATTATTTTGTTTTGTAATTTTAAGTCCAAAAATTAATGGAATCGTTCTGGTCAATTTCTATCGTGAATTTAATGTTCAAATGGATGGAATTAATGAAATTAAGAAATGAGTCTAATTGACGAGTAGTTCCAATGAAACATACTAAGATGTCGTCAACATATCTATACCAATAAAGAAATTTGGAAATGAGTGGATGTGTATGAATTTTCTGTTCAATATTATTCATAAAAGTCTCTGCTAAAAGTGGACTCAAAGGATTTCCCATGATCAAACCATTTTCACTACTGTAATAGATGTTGTTGAAAGGAAAATAATTTTGTTCAATGCAAACGTCCAACAGATTCAATATTTCAGATTTAATTATGTGGTTAACATGATTCGAATTCAACATGTTTTCGATTAATATTTTGACATCACCTTGAAGAACACTTGGGTATAAATTCTCAACATCGAACGAAATAAGTTTTGCGTTAGGTAGTAGGTTAACACTAAACAAAATAATAATCATGTTTTTTCGGTCTTTCGTACACCAACACATACTGATACAATTATACATAACTACTCATTACATCCAATTCAACACAAAGTTGCAGCTTCAAACAGCATGGTACATCGGTTACTCAATTTACCTTTATCAGTAGAAGATTATTATAGAGAGTTAAACATCATCAAACAGATAGCCATTAATAATTCATATAATCCGGATATGATAGATCTAATCATTCGTAAAAACTGTATCAGAAAGCAATAAATGAAGTATATCCTATTCATAAAGACTATAAAATATTCAACAGTTTAACATTCTGCGGTTCTGCAAGTACAAATATTAAATCCTTTCTCGTCAAACAAAATCTTAATATAACTTTCAAAACTTCTAATAACTCAGGTAAACATATTAAAAAAATAAATCTCGTGTTGAAAAATCAAGTAAATCAGGAATCTATAAACTCAATTGCGGTTCTTGTGATAAAATTTATATCGGTAGAACCTATAGGAGTTTTGGCATAAGAACATCTGAACATAAACGTAGCTTCGATAAAAATAAATCTGATTCAAATTATTCAAACCACCTAATAAAAGAAAACCATTCATTCAATAAAACTTTGACATATTACATATAAAATCAAAAGTTCAAAATTAGATCTCCTAGAAGCATTAGAAATAAATAGATACAAACATTCGGACAAGCTTTTGAATGAACAGGTAGATGTGAATTACTCACCCCTACTTAAGTTGTTTAATTAATTTTTATTACCTTTCATACTAACTGTACAATGGCTCGGTGTGGATTTTCCTGTTATTCATCCAAGTTGTTCTACGATTTGTTTATAATACCATACTCTTCATTCTGTTTTTCATTCTTGATAAAGCTGCTGTGTCAGCGAACCGTCGTCGAATTTTTTCAAATAAAGTGTAGATTAAAGTTGAACCTTGTGTTTTTTATTTCATTTATATCATGGATCTACATCAAGTAACGGCCTCCACAATTCAAATGTAAAAGATTTCTTGTTATAATGAGTATATGCGACGTCTTGTAAGAAACGCGTGAAGATGGCGAATTAAAATTGGTAATATATATTTAGATCTGCAATCTCTTTTATCGGTGAAAAAAATTATAAGTCAACACAAACTGAAAATGTGGCAGTTTATGTCGCGTCCTACTGCATATTTGATCTATCTCAAATGAATCAAAATATATAGAATCATTAAATTTCGCAAGAAGCAATGTAGTTTGACCAGAGTGAAAGGAGAACATGACTACAGTAGATTTGTACTATAGTTGCATCATTAGAAAATTTAGATTATGATCTTATTTGCATATTTTCAACATCGCGGAGGCATATAAAATTGAAATCAATTCAGCATTCTTGTTGCCTTAAGAGCAATGTCTCAAGGCACAAGTATAGAAAAAAGTTCGAAAACTGATAATCTGTAACAACATAACAAAAGAATATATTAAGTTTTGATGATACAAAACTCCTCAATAGCAAGGGATACTATTCGGAAGTATCACTCGATCTTTGGACCACAAGAAAACTTCAGTTTCAGCTTTCATCCACATTGAGAATTCATTTACTTCGGCTCACACTAGTTCATTATGTGGGCTATGAGAGAAGAGTCGGTTATGTGGCTAGCAAGAGCTGCCTTCTTGTAGGCGGAGATGACGACGTCTCCGAAAGATTTCAGGAGGATAGTTCAACTATCCAGAAGGCTGTGAGGGTCAGTAAAAATCACGACCAAACCCTCATATGATATTATAATATTCGTATCCCCCAGATCCAGAGTGGACTTGGATAGCAATTTTACGAAGAATCCGCACCTAGAAAACATAATATTCAAGGTTAGACATTCCTCATAGGCATGTCAAATGAGCTGTTGAACGAAATGCGAACTTGACCAAAGCATCTTCAGTAGCTCAATGCGACGGTGGTGTGACCATGTCTCACATAATTGCATTTCTTGGTGGCATTCCATCCCCTTCGCTGAAATGAAATACCACAAATATGTTCCGGCTTCGTGTTTTGTGCTTTACACCCTGAAATTGAGGGTAGGTTAGATAGATTAAATTGAGAACAACGAGATGATGAGTATGAAATCTGAGATAGCAATACTCTAAACCAACATGGAACGGCTATTCTATATTTTTATTCTTAGCAGACAGGAGTGAGTCAGTTTCAAAGTCCATTTACTTAAGGGTCCCTGTTGGTTCACAGATAGCTCCAAAACTGCCCTAGGTATTGGAGCTTATCAATATTGTCGAAGTGCTGACAAGGAGAAGTTTATTTCTCTTCTTGCGATTACCACTGTTTTTCGAGCAGAAATATTTGCCACTGTGCTAATTTCCTCTTGCGTGGAAAAGTCAACAGAGAATATCAAGGATATCTCAGCTACAATGAAAGCATTGGCATCCGACAAGTCATTTATTTCGCGAGAATGTCGTTCATCCGTCACTGGAAGAGCATCGAAGGCAGATGATGATAAGGCAGACTCATTGACCGCTCGAGGAACATCCTTGGATTTCACCGGACCGGAGCTAATCTCTAACCTAATCTAACCTAACCTAGGTTGGACCTGAAGGCAGGGGAGCACTGGCTAAGCCTCACAGGTCTTACAGGCACTGTCGCCCCATAAATCACCTAAGAGAGTTAGGATTGATCGAGACACCCAAGAAGACCATGTGAGAGGGAAGTAGAATCAATAGAACAATCATGTGCGAATGCTCAAGGGAACCGAAACAGGCTTGAGGGACTTGAGTCTAGCAGACTGGAGGTGACTCAGCTCATTAAGTTTTCACCCACATAGCTTATAGCTAAAAAAAATAGCAAATGAACATGGAAAATTAACCTTCCAACTAAAATATGTAAAACATTCAATGTTTGCATTGTCCTGTGCATTTATGAATATTTCCGCCAATGTATCGAAAACACACTCCTCCATAATTTGCGTTCTCGTTTCTGTGAAGCTCTTCTACTCAATTATTCGCTCACAACATCCTTCTTCACGCAATGTTGTATGAATTAACAAATATATTCGGGTATTCCGCAAAATTCTATTCGTGAAGCGTTCTTAGTTAAGCCGTCTAGCTGCTAATACGTTGCCGTGTGCACGATCACATAGGTAAAGCACGTTGTAAAACTCGTTAAATGAAATTTGGCATGTTTGAACGAAATTTCCATAATCTTACACTCATTTTACGTACCAAATAATTCATATTTTACTATCAAATACGTGCGTATGTTTTTCCACCTACGTGAATAAGTAAATTTTTAAAAATACCGATACTTTCTAAAGGATGTAAATACGAAAAATTGAACCAAGTTATCTCAATTGAGGTAGCTTTGGCGCACTGCTAAATATTTTTCATAATTTCAACCAAGAAGAAATCTGTGAAGGTTCAAACGAATTTTTTTCCTGATATCAATTGAAAAATCACTCCCCTACGTCTAACAAGTTGTAGAAACACTACATAAAGAGAATAAACGTGACAGCAGATTTTTCGGGTTATATCTTCTGTCGAAACGACTGAAAACTGATAAATTACACAATTTTGCTTTTCAACTAAAATGATATTAACGACTAACTGGAGTGAAATAATTCTTCATTTCCTGTAATGGATATTTGCAATTACTGAAATATGACATAACTTCGAAAAAAATATATTTACAAACATTTTATTTGTACATTTGAGAGTTTTGAGAGTTACTTACCATTCTTATCCATAGCTGTTAATCTTTGTCCGCGACGTAAATGCACTTTAAGTTGAAAAAAGGAATGTTGACGTAGAGCTACTTCTCTTCTATTCGTCACTTCATCGTTTGAACCAGCCTTAAAGAAAAATTGAAGTTTCAGTGTACTGTTAATTAATCAATCATAATGAACAACAAAATCGGTACTATTTCGGGGAAGATATCCAGGTGTCCAGTGACAATTTCATATGACCATTTTCAGTATGGAAAAAGAACACATAGAAAACATTCTGTATTATCGTCACTTTTTTGAATTGACAATGTTATACATCATTGGAGAACTATAATTGAAGAGCATGAATTCTAAAAGGTCTAAGTGCCATTTCTTGAAATATTTTGATTTTCAAGCCAGAAAGATCTAAGTGCTCTGCCTAATGACATATTGAAGGGGCTAAGTTCCATTCTATTTTCAGTGTATTAGACATTGTTTCATATATGGCTCTAGCTGTATATGCCAAGATACTTTTAAATCTTAAGGAGAGACCTGACGAATTAAGTGAAAATTCATTAAGTGTTTATTGTGCTATTCCATTACGTTCCAATGTTCAATTATGAATTTATATGTTGCTGATGGGAGTGAAAGAAGGAAAGGAGAATCAGGAACTGTTATCAATGAAGAGAATTCGTTTAAAACTAGTAGTGTGCCGTACAAAACATTTTCAGGAACAGCCAATTCTGCGGAAAAACAACCGAAAGCTGTAAGTTTTTATGGCAATTCAGAGGTTATTAGTGTGTCGACTGTTTTTTTTTTATTGCAGTCTGTTTGTCGAAGCAATTTTCAATGAAGCAATATACAGTAAGAATGAAAAAGATCTTTGTAGGCAGATTTTTACAAAATCAAAGACCCAATGAAACAGAAAACCTTCTTATTTGGTTCGATACAAATTGGTGACATAAATCGACGGCTTCATAGTCAGTATGACAGTTCTGCACAGAGTCGTCGCCAACATTATACTGTTCCGAATGGTAAGGGAGAGCAACTTTAAGTATGTCGCTAGGGTTTTGCCAATATTTTAGGTTTGGGTAATAAGAAGATTCAAGGACTTGTTGAAAAAAAGGCATGCAACAGTATCTACCAAGACAACTGTGGGCAAGCAGATAAACCTAAGAAATTCACCAGTTATAGAACATATAAATAGCTTTCCAAGAGAGAAGAATCATTACCGAAGGAGCAAATCCCGAAAGGAATTTCCTAGCCCTGACTTAAATTACCACCGCTTATTTGTTGCATGTTGTGAAAGTTTCCTTTAATTATAGTGGATTATAAATTTTACTCTGATCCCTTTACGAACATTTTCCTCAGCTTCGATTTGGAAAACCTCGATCTGACACGTGTTCAACTTACGACTTACTAAGGTGCGAAATTAAAGCATCTGATAGTGTAGATCAGAAGTCGTACAAACAGAAGTTGGAACTCCATCAAAGGAAATCAGAAAAAGCAAGGTAACAGCTGAATTTTGACACAGTGAATTCAGAACAGTCAGGTTGTGAGACCTTGGTGATGTCGGTTGATTTGGAACAAAATATTTTACACCTACTTTCACACATTGCGATATATTTTCATATATGATATAAAGAACATGATTAACGATGGCCGCCATAACAATTCATTCGAAGTCTCGCACTCGAATATAGACGATTTCAAGGATCTTCAAAATTTTGCTGATGAATTTATTACAACAACCAAACTCGAGAAATGACAATCGTCCTAGATACAGATTTCAATGAAAAAAAAACAACCTGGGATAAGTGAGGGTAAAGAAATTCTTTAGTGAGTTAGAAGATTGGCAGAACTCTAGAGTTTTAAAGAAAAGAAAAAAAAATAGATAATATAAAAAATTAGGATATTCCACACCTTCAATACCAAAACCGTATATCTCAATGCTCGAATTTATACCTCTCCAGCATCGCGGACGCTATGAAAGTTCAATTCGAGAAACATCAGAGCAAAAAAGCCTTCTTTGCCGACGAAGCCAAGCTTTATGCGAATCCTTTAGTAAGCATGGCATCCTTCAGAACGACTTGAACTCTGTTGGCAGGTGTTGTATTGATTGTCTGCTTCCTTTCTCCTTTTCTTTACACTCCGCATATAAGTGCGGTGTGTAAAAGGGCTAGCTGGCTGCTCTATCTTATTCGTCGGTCTTTCGCGTGCATCACGCTTTATAAAACGTACGTGCGACCATTGATCGAATACGTCAGTTCACCTTGTCCAGTTTTGTTGCGCGATCGGGATTTGTTGGAGGGTGTGCAGCACCGAGCAACACGTTTGTCGTACGGGCGTACAACACCGACGTACCAGGAACGTTTGATGGCCGCGAATCTCTTGACGTTCAATCAGCGCAGGCTCAGGGATAATCTGATCTTTACATTTCGACTAATTAAATTCAACTACGCGCACTTGAAAGGCTTATATTCAACAATATATTCAACAGCAACACGCCAACTATTGCAGCTGGGGACTTGAATGCCAAGGATTCGGACAGGAACTGCTGGAAAACCAACAGAAGCGAAAGGATACTGAAGACAATCACAGAGAGGAACAACATCATCGCAATAGGGCCAAGGGAACCAACACACCTGTACCCAGCAACAGGAACCATGGACATACTGGACATCGCACTCATAAAGAACGTAACATGGAACTACGAGATAGAAACGTCTCTTCGGACCACTCCTCTGTTATCCTGACATTGGAACCCCCCCAGAGAAGACCAACTACAATAGACGCAAGATCACAAACTGGACGAAATTCAACGAAACAATGGAAACGAGGACCATCCATATAGGGACACCACAGCAAATAAAAGAAGCCAAAGCAGACCTGGAGACCCGGATACGCAGAGCTATTGAGGGATCATCAAGAGAAGCAAAGGAAGCAGATAACTCATCTACCAGCCAACATTTAAGCACTTCTAGAAGTGAAGAAACAAGCGAAGAAGCAATACCGAAGGACACTACACCCCGAAGACAAGAGAGAACTAAACGGATCAACCAACAGAGTAAAAGAAGAGCTAGGAAGCATATTCTATGAGCAGTGGGACAACAAAATAGAGCAACTGAACACAGAGAACCAATCACCATGAAGAATAGCAGCAGCACTGACAGGAAAGAAAAAAAGACGACGACACCACACATCAAACACAATGGACAAAGAACAGTAACGGATGAGGAAATGGTGGAAATATTTGCATCAGCGCTAGAGGAACAATTTCAAACGAACGCCAGCAAAGAAAACGCGGAATTCAACCAAAACGTCGAAATGATAGGAAGGAGAATCCAGGAACACACATCAGAAGACTACCGCATTAAAGAGGTTACAACAGCAGAAGTACAGGGACACATCAACCATCTGAAGACATGGAAGGCACCAGGACTAGACGGAATTCCTAACCAGGCATTGAAGAACTTACCAGACGAAGGAATTCAAGAAATAACGAGTATAGCACAAGCATGAGGACATCAAGAGCAAACAGAACATATCAACACCGACAGGAGCAGCATTTTTGGTTATTGGTAAAGCATTCGACAAAGTTCGGCACGAAGGACTAATCTACAAGATGAAGACCACATGATACCCAGCGAAGCTTATCAACATCACGATGTCGTATCTATAAAACAGAAGATTCATAACCAGGATACAGGACCAGAAGTCAAAAGCGAAGAGGATAGGAGCCGGCGTACCCCAAGGATCAGTACTAGGACCATTACTGTTCAATATGTACATCGCAGACATATCGAAGATGAAGCACTCGAAGATGGCGCAGTTCGCAGATGACACAGCAATATACGCATCCCACAGGAAGAAAGCATCAGAGAGGAAATGGCTACAATAGGATATCGACCAACTTACAAATTTTTTTAGAAGATTGAGGATCAAGGTCAACCCGAAGAAGATAGTAGCAATGTACATCGACCACAAGAAGAATAGACACCCGGAAACACTAAAGAAAATCACCATCGAAGGACAACAAATCAAATGGAAGAAGGAGGAGAAATATCTCGGCGTAATTCTAGATGACCAAAAGAACTACAAGAGGCACATCGAGGAAACATCAAGGAAAACAAGAGCAATACACGGAAAACTATACCCCCTACTCAACAGAAGACGCAAACTCACATTGGAGAACAAAATCAAGATATTCAAGTCAATAACCATCCCAGGAATAACATACGCAGGACAAATTTGGCATCTAGAGGACAGATCCGAGATGGAGAAGGAACTGTCTTTCTCCTTTCATTGCAGATATATTCATAGGTAACTTCGAGTCTGAAATTAGCAAAAAATGTACATATTTTCCAAGAGTATGGGTACAATATGTAGACGATATCTTTGCTGTTTTTGATAATAAATAAGACAGCGAACATTGATGACTTTTTAGATGATTTGAATTCAGTTTATCCATCAACTAAGTTCACTTATGAATTCGAAAATAATAATCAATTATCATTTTTAGACACACTAGTCATCAAAGACAGCAACGGTAATTTAGAATTCGATGTATATGGGGAAAATACCGCTACGAGTAGATATATTCCATTTGAATCTTTCCATTATTAACAACATAAAATGGCTAGCTTGCATTTCTTAGTTCACCGTTTAGTGCACTTTTCGCTCAACGAAGAACGCTTCAATAAAGAAAGGATTCACATAAAGAATATAGCAACTTTGAACGGTTATAACGATAAGTTATTAGATAAGTTAATTGATAGACATCATTTCAGGAAAAATTTGTTAGATACCACTCTTCTTCAAACAGAGAAAGCAAAAGAAAAATTCATCGCCTTACCTTACGACCCTCGTTATACACGAGGATTGGAAAAAATTTTCAGAAACATTGATATTCGAGTTGCATTCAAATCTGACTCAACTCTGAAACAATTTCTTGGTAACCCAAAAGATAAAGTCAACAATTTGGAAGAGATTGGTATTTACCAAATTAGCTGTAAGGATTGTAATTCGAAGTATGTCGGTCAAACTAAAAGTTCTATTACCACTAGAGTAAAAGAACATATGGCACACTTGAAATATGGACGAACAGAAAAATCTAGTACAGACGAACATGCTTTCGAAAGCAATCACAATGATTTTGATAATGTTAACTTGTTAAGAAATGTAAATAATGTCAATACTTTGAATGCGTTTGAAAGAATCGAGATTATCAAATGCAATAATAGATTAAATAGAGACAGAGTCCCGATACTCGCGAGCCCGTTGTACTGCTTGATCGATTAATATACGCCCCTCCCACTGTAAGCGAGTCGACCAATCAGGAAACAGGTTTGGTGAATAACCTGATTCGCCGATCGCTTTAGAGTATAAGTAGGCTAGCATATTAGTTTAGAATTAGTATACTATCATCTCCTGATGATGTTAACTTAGTTTGAGAAACGCGCGTCTATAGTTAAGGTAAAAGTTTTGGTGTAGTGGTGATATAGTGTCTTCATTATTTAAATTGGTTATTTCCCCTGCAGTTTTTGATACTTAGACCTTTTAGAATTTATTCTATTTAATTGTTATCAGAATGGAAAAATGGGACAAGCGGAAATCAACTTGGTCGTTAGTTATTGGTAGATTATATTTGTGAGGTGATGAATTTCCTAAGAATTCTGATAAATCTAATCTCTTGCTTTTGTTATATCAATGTAAAATTTAGCTTTTCGTGAAATCTATGAAATGAGTTTAATTTATAGTATTCATGATTTATTTATTTCATGGAAATTCATTTTTGGAGTAAAACGAAATGAGACACTTTTGTCACTTTTCCACAATTTATTCAATAATCACGACCGGTTTCGACCCTACGGAAAACTAACAATAAGAATCAGTTGAAAATAATAAAGTTCATATCAAGCAAAATCCAAGCCAAGATCTCATAATGACTAAAGCTGACAAAGGCAATAGTATAGTAATAAAGACCTATACGAAGAAAAGATGCAGGATGTACTGAAAACAATGGATATCACTGAAATAGCGAAAGATCCAACCAAACTTAAAAGAGCTAAGTTTGTCAGAAAACCTAGCATACACAGAATGGGGGGAGAGGAAACTGATTTCAATGAATGTTCAAGCTCCAAAAATGTACGGATTGATCTCATACATAAACTTTCAAATCTCACAATGTCCCAAGATATTTAGTTAGTCTCTTTCGATGTCAAAAATATGAACCCGAGCATTCCAAAGAATGAGTCTCTCCCCCTTGTTACAGATATCTTATCTGAGTCTAACACACCGCCATATATCATTAATGAATTTAGCAATCTTCTTCAAATATGCCTATCTCAAAGTTACTTTCAATTTCAATCTAAATTCTTCAAACAAAATTCAGGTCTTCCAATGGGTTCACCTCTTAGCCCTCTACTAGCTGACATTTTCATGAATAATTTAGAGAAAAACTCAATATTGAACGCAGATTTCGCTAAAAATCACATGACTTTCTGGTACAGATATGTAGATGACATTTTAGTTGGTTTTCGTGGTTCAAACAGACAAATTCAACAATTTTTAAATTTCCTGAACAAAATACATTGCCGCATCAGCTTCACTTCTGAATTAGAAAATAATAACTCAATTAATTTCCTCGACTTAGCCATTACAAATTCAAATCACCAACTCACTTATAAAATTTACAGAAAGGAAACATTCACAGACGCATCGAATTCAATGAACTCGTTCAGTCATTTAAATCACAAATTAGCTGCATAGTACTCCATAATTCATAGAGCTTACCCTGTTCCCCTTTCGAAAGAAAATTTTCGAACTGGACTTAATATCATCAGAAAAATTGCCTCAAATAACAACATACCACAACATTTTCTAAATACAATCATTAAACGCAAAGAACAGCGTAGGTACTGTCTTCCGATTACTATAAAGCATCGTACAAACCTCGGAAGAAAGATACCCTAGTCTCAGATACACCGGCGAACTCTCTGACAAAATCAGTAACTACTTTTCCAAATTGAACATAACTACTTCATTCTCAAGCGGCCCCAGCTTAAGCAGATTATTATTCAATGCCAAACAAAAGAACGATAAGTTCAAACAATCAGGAATTTATCAAATCAAATGCAGGTCAGGTAGCCTATGTCGGACAAACAGGGAGAAGTTTTGAAGCTGGATTTAAGGAAAATGTTTCATCTGATAAAAATTCGCCAATATTTGAACAAATAAAATCAACTGACCAATCGATATCATTGAACAATCTTAAAATCCTTCATAAATGTAACGAAGGGAGAGAGATGAATTCGTTGGAAAGTTTGGAGATTAACAAACTATGTAAAAACCCACAATTTACTACCCTCAACAGCCAACTAGAGCATAATGGATCCCCACTACTCAATATTTAGGATAAATTTCATTCTGTACTTGTACTTGCCTACTCATGTATTATATTGTTATTCACTTGAAAATGACTGTAGGGTCGAAACAGGTCGTGATTATTGAATAAATTGTGGAAAAGTGACAAAAGTGTCGAATTTCGTTTTACTTTAGAAATGAGTTTAGTTTATACAGTGTTCTGAAAAAACAGTTGATGGTTTAATATGAAATATTGATTTTTATGCCCTAATATTGATAGAATGAGAAGTTTGACCTAAATCATGATTACATAAATTTTATACACCATTTCTTTCACCTGTATCAAGTCGAGGTTTTTCTCATTCGTACATATTCTGTTGATTTTATTGTTTCAATATATGATATAATTCAGTACTTCTTTGTGGGACATAATTATTGCTGTGATATTTTATTATTAATCTGAAGAGCGGGGTTAATCCAGGAGAATTTCTGTTGTTCAAGCTATTAAGTCATCAATTCGTGCAAAAGAACTTGAAATAATATTAGCAGTTCAAAATTATCATCAGCTGTTTGTTTGAAACAATACTACTAACTCTCAGAAAAATCAGCCGGTGGCGGTGATACATAACAGTATCCCTTTCTTCAACTATGGCTGCTAAAACATCAAATTTTCTGAAATTTACTTCATTTCTGAATAGCACTAGCCTTTTTCTAGAAAGAAGTAATCATGTGTTAAGGACCTACCCCCTTGTGAGAATCAACGATCCTTTTATTTTATATTGACTTTCTCTGGGTCAAAAATGATTAAAGAAATGTTATATAAAAAGTGTTTCCCTACCTTTTTTTCTCAGAAAAACCAGTAGAAGTTAGTCATTTTAACTCAAATAATCTAATTGAAAATGAGCCAGATCCCTAGACATGCAGTCTCAGACTGAGTCAAATTATACAGGGATATCCACTGGACGGTCCGTTGAAAACTTTTTTAAGTTCCAATAACAATATCAAGCTGAAATTTCTAATCGCGGCCATAACTAACATAGCTGTTTCCAATTGAAGTGAAATATTTTCGAAGTGATACCATTTCCAGTTATACCGGAAGTGGGTCATCACTTTGTTATTTCTAATGGCAACATACCTTTTTTATTATACATCTAGAACCGACATTTGAGCAAGGCATAATATACCCAAGTTGTTGGTACTTATCTGTCAAAACTTTCGACAGATTTAATTATTTTTGTTATAAACTCGATTTTTGAGGAACATTTAAAAAAATTGTAGCTCGTAGATCTTTTGAACTACAGACACCATTTTTACTTGGGTGGATAGAAGAAGGATCAAGGAATATTTTATCAAATGTTCATTGCGTTGTTTTGTATGATTTTTTCAATTTGGCCTTTTTCAAACAGCAATAACTCAATTTTTTCAAATGGGACGTGCCAATTTTTATATCGCCATCAGATGAAGCGTCAAATTCCAGATGTAATTCTATCAGCATGTACTATACCCATCTCTAATAGTTCCGAAATAATTTGGGAATATATTGAATTTTGATGAATTTGCAAGAACTAACAGAGAATGCTTTGAAATATTTGAATCAAGTAACTGAACTGGCTACGCTCACCTGACAGGTGCCTAAAATTTAAGTACTTGTCACTTCGTCCATTCGAATTTTATATTTCAGCAAGAATTGTCGTTATTTCATATTGAAAATATCCAAACAATACAACACATTTGGAATGAAACCATTGGTTATTCAAACGAAAATATTTTAATCTTTTTTTATTTTATTTTAGAATGTCAAAAGAAGTGGGTAGAAATTACAGGCAATTCAATAGCCAATTTCCAAATTTACCGTCTATGAGTATAAAAAATTTCGAAGCATCAGAAGCAATTTTCTACAATTCGGATGAATAAAAATTGTAGGAACTAAGCGAAAACCAATCATCGAAGATAATTACATTAATACGAATAAGTGATAGCGAACATCATGGGAGAAAACTAATTTACGATCTGAATAAATGTTCAATATGGGCCCCATTTTGCTCGATACACTCGACAGCTCGTATACAAACATGATAAGTTGCCCTCCTAGTTTCCTCAGGATCAATATTACGAAAAGCATTATGAATGCGCTCTAGTAACTCTTCTTTACTTCTTACAGGAATGAGATACACTTCACTCTTGATTTTGCCCCATAAATAAAAATCAAGGGGCGTCAGGTCCTGAGAACACAGAGGCCATAAAATTGGTCCTTGATTACACCACCATCCATCCTCGAACATTTCTATTAGCTGCCGTTCTACAACTCGTGTTTAATGTGCTGGTGCACACTCCATTTGGTAATATCAATCCCTCAGAATGTTAAGCGGTAATCCATCTAAAAAATTCACTAATGTTTCTCTCAAAATTTCCAGGTATCTTTGTCCATTAAGATTTTCCTCATAAATGTGATAAGCCAACAAATTATTCCTTAAATTGCAAAAACGTTCAGGCTGAATTTATTTTGGAAATCAATAACCTCAATGAAATGTGGATTTCAATTTCTGTAGTCTGATAAAAGAATACGGGTGCATGTTATGTTTCTTGAGGATCCTTTGAATGGAAGTATATCCAATATCCATTGATGCTGACTTAATGGACGCATGTGGATTGGCACGAAAATACGCTAGCGTATTAATTTGATTGACGTCGTCCTCGAGAATTGGTTTTCTTCTAGTTTCTATGTATTTTGTTCTTCCAAATTGCAGGAAATTGCTTCTAATCCGTCGAAATTTTGTTTCACTCATAAGCGCCAAATTTGGAAATTGGTTATTGAATTGCCTGCAAGTTCTATCCACCTATTTTTGACATTCGCCATGAATTAAAAAGAGATTGATCATATCCACGTTTGAATAATCAGCCATTTTATTATCAATCTGGTGTTTTTCAAAAATTTTCACTTCAAATTACCAACAATTCTTGTTGAAATATCGACGTCGAATGAACGAAGTGACAAGTACATTAATTTTAGGCACCTGTCAGGTGAGCGTAGCCAGTTCAGCTACTTGATTGAAATATTTCAAAGTATTCTCTGTTAGTTCTGGCAAAATCATCAAAATTCAATATATTCCCAAATCATTTCGGAACTATAAGAGATGGGTATAGTACATGCTGATACAATTCCATCTGAAATTTGATGCTTCATCTGACGGCGATATATGTACAATGGCACGTGCCATTTGAAAAAACTGAGATATTGCTGTTTGAAAAAGGCCAATTTGAGAAAATCATACAAAACAACGCAATGAACATTTGACATGTGTAGACTGCTTGAAAAATTCCTTGATCCTTCTTCTATGCACCCAATCAGAAATTGTGTCTGTAGTGCAAAAGATCTAGGAGCTACACTTTTTTTGAATGTTCCTCAAAAATCGAGTTTATAACAAAAATACTTAAATCTGTCAAAAGTTTTGACAGATAAGTGCCAACAACTTGAGTATTTTATGCCTTGCTCAAATGTCGGTTCTAGATGTATAATAAAAAAGGTAGATTGCCATTTGGAATAACAGAGTGATGACCCACTTCCGGTATAACCGGAAATGGTATCACTTCGAAAATATTTCACTTCAATTGGAAACAGCTATGTTAGTTATGGCCGCGATCAAAAATTACAGCTCGATATTGTCATTGGAACTCAAAACGTTTTTAACGGACGGTCCCGGTGGATATAACTGTATAGTGAGAAAAATTTTCCGTTCCTTTGAAATTACATTCGAAAACAGAATATTGTGGGCGACTCCAATACTTTCTTGCCTTTCTTTGACTTTCCTCAATTTTACAAAAGTCAGTCTTGTTTGAGGAAATCGTAGCATCCCATGCTACAATTTCAATTCTTAATGTTATTGAGCTGATTTTCAATCCACAGTTCAGGAGTACCGAAGTTATAACAGTTTTTCTTCTGAAAAATTTCACTATGAACAGCTCAAATCTCAGGAACGTACGTCTTTTTGATTCATAACTTTCTCACAGTCTATTCGAAATAAATCGAGGAATTAAACTCTCAAGATTCCAGATTTTCTGGAAGATCACCTCGTACATTATTACAAATTAATACATTTTTCTAGAGAAAGTATACTCCGAAATAGTTTCTTTGCAATTAGCCATAAGTATTTTCCTCCATAAAGGAATAAGCGTTTTTTTCAAATCCACAAATATATCCGGCAATTTGTACAAATAATATTTGATTATATTGTCCAGTAATTAATGTCTTCCGGTATAGGCAGCACTATTGATAACGCTACTTATTAGGTCTCAACAGCTATATCAATGTCATGCATATTAAAGTCACCTAATAAAGATAAATTAAATTTAATCAGCCAAGTACTCACTGGAAGAAGGTCGAGTCCAGTAACAGCTCCAGGTGTTGATAGTTTAGGTTTAAGTGCTGGAGATCCACTTGGGGTTGATGAATGAGTGTTATCAATACCAGACCGACCCAAAGGAGAATCTGAAAATAGACGAAATAAGTTAAAGTGTTAATCTTTTACGAAATTCTCTTCACAGGATTCATTTCGATATTTCAGAATGGCAGCAAAGTGAAATATTGCAAATAGGGAAAAGAGATATTGTTTTAGATTTTTGAGGAAGATCAAATGGTGAAAACAATCACAAGTATCCTAATTTGTTAATGGGTTATTCAGGATTTCCGATCTTAAAAGATTTCGGTGAATGCCAATACCTACATTTCTATCAAAGTTAGGTATAAACTATTTTGGTATTCTACGGCCATTTTGTTGATGAAAATGCAGGAACGTATCGAAGGTTTTCTTTTGCTGAATAGTTTTCGAATTATAACATAAACTTAAGCTTTCCTTAATTCAAACCATAGGTGAACTTGGATAAACTAGAAAAAGTATTCATTTTCTCTTTCCAAATATAAACAGACATGCCTTTGAACATTTTGTGATTTCATCTAGTAAAATTTTTTCAATGCTCTCAACAATGAAGCCCGCTTATAGTAACAACAAACGGAATTTATTCATTACTCATGTGTATAAAAATATTACAAATAATTAGTTGAAAAACTCAAATTGAAACTATCTTGAGAGAAACAAAGTTTTTCCATTAATTGAATTGGAAGAATTACAACGTCCAGAACACTAATTATTGAGTTACCTGAAATAGCATAAAATTTATTTCATTTCTATATGTTTTAACGTATAGAATAAAGCGTAAATTGAGTATGCATGAAGTTCATGAAATAATTATTTTTGTAAACGTAACTATAGAGATATTCCCATTAAATTATTATCGTTTTTAAATACATCAGTGTTCAATTGATTCAATTTTATTTCCGAAGAGAACCCTAAAACACTTGTTCGCCTACGTTACTGACTACAAATTTTAGACGTTTTGTGTAAACATTTTATTTAAAACGAGAACTGCAATATTCGCAAGCAACAAAAAATACAGAGAAGATCGTAGACAAGTAGTTGGGTTCTTCCTGGAGATTTGTACGACGGTTTCTATCAAAGATCCGGTAATAAATTGGTGCGTGCTCCAATACAAAATCATCGAATCTACATTTATTTTTGAATTTGCCAACGTACCTCACTTTTAAGGGATGTGAATTCATTACTCTACGTCATGGTGCTCAAACGATCGATCGCGAGTGCTTTTTGAGTAGATCTCGAAAAGAAATATAATAAATATGTAGATAACTGATCTACAAAAATTTATCACGTAATAAAATTATACTCTGCTAGCGCCAAAACGCGATTTCATTGTCAAAGAAAAGTTTTGAAATATCTTCGAAAGACTTTCATTCAGGGAACAATATTCAATCCTCGGTAGCAAGTTGAATATCCTTTCCTTGATGGAGCCTCTGCCTTTCATAAGGTGAAGTCTTCAATGTGTTCACACATACAGCAATAAGTTTTGTATCTTATCATTCTTGAGGTTTGATGTACACTTTGTTAACTGCTAGTAGAAATACTTGGAGTACAAGCTCTTCGAGAAATCGAATCCTGACGACACAGTGTGTAGCGTTGCGGTAGATAGTCAAACTAGCATGGCTTCTCGAAGCTTTCTGTTTGATCTATTATTTGCTTTTATCATTTCTTGAAAAGGTACTTTTCAAAGAAGTTGCGCTTTTCATTCTTGCCGCTTTTCTAGAAATTTCGGTAGGCGCGTTGGACGGAAACATTCGAGACTTTCGTTCACGCCGATATAAATGTTGCGCCTGTAGGACTTTGAGTCATTCTGAATTGCTACTTGAAGACAATACTATGTGGATACAAAGTTTATTATTAAATAGTACAAAATGAGTGCAGCGAAAAAATCTAAAACGTATTATTTTAATAACGATTGGGAGGAGGAATTTTTCTTTGTATGTTGAAGGATAAGTGCATTTGTCTTGTTTGTCATGCGTCAGTTGCAATACCTAAGCGTGGTAACTCAGAAAGGCATCATAAAACGGTTCATAAAAACTGTGAAAAGGATTCTTCGCCACAGAGTGAATTAAGAAAACGAAAAGTACGTGATTTATTATCTTGTCTGAAAAATGAACAAATAATGGTCACAAGACTAGCCCAACAATCTACGATCGCGTCATTTAAAATATCTCATATATTGGCAAAACACAAAGATCGATCTGTTGTGAAGGAAGTATTTATTGAAGCGGACGAGACTTTATTTGGAGATTTCAAAACTAGAACAGAAATCATGTCTGCTATTAGAGAACTTCAGTTATCTCGTCCGACTGTCACAAGGCGTATTGAAGTCATGAGTCGGGACATGACAGATAAACTAAAACATGAAATTATGAAATGCATATAAATTAGTGTGCATTACAACCGATTGAGCACCATCGATGACCTGAAACAAAAACAGTTTTGTGGCATTGTGTCAAGCTTCATTTTTTTCCATTCCATTGCATTATACATCAACAAGTTTCGTTTTCATAGTTTTCAACATAGAGGAAATTGTGGGCATTTCAACCAGAATTATGAACTCCATCCGTGCCAGTGGCTTGCAACGGCGGCTCTTTAAGTTGTATTTGGAAGATAGGGAGTCAGCTGAACACACTAGTTTAGTTCTTATCACGGACGTCAGGTGTTTGAGTTATGGAAAATTCCTAGACAGGTTTCAAGAATTATTGCCCGAAATAACAGATTTTCTTGACGAAAGAGGTGATGACACTCAGATGTTGAAAAGTGAAAAATGGCCGACTAATTTGACATTCTTGACTGAGATCACAATGCACCACCTCAAAGCACCATTAACTTGGAGCTTCAAGGTAAAGGAAAAACTATTATTGAAATGATCAGCGCAGTAAATGCATTTGAAAGTAAATTGCAACTTGTGATAGATCAACTTAAAAGAAAAGGTATGAAATATTTTCCGCCTTTAAAAGCAAGGATTCCTCTGTTGCTTTGAGGCTGAATTATTAAATACTCTGGGGCAATTCCAGGTGCAATTTTATTATTGCAGTAAATTGGCAAAAAAAGCATAATTTATGAGTTATCCTTCTTCATGTAAATACATTGAGGAATTAGCTACTGAAATAGCAAGTCAGTTTGATATGAACTGATGTTCTGTTGAAAATGAGCTGGTGCAAATTATATCAGATATACATCTCAAAGCTACAGCATCTGATAAAAATTTCTGGTTTTTTATATCTAAAGAAATATTCCGAATCTATGCAAATCGCCCTTCAACTGACAGCAATGTTTTGGTCAAGTTACTTGTGCGAGTCTGCATTTTCTGAAATGAACATAATTAAGACAAAATATCGCAATCGACTAACTGTCGATCATATGTCATCATGCTTGCGATAAGTATTCAGTGATTACGTATCATCTTATAAAAAGTATGCTGAGAGAGGACATGCAGTGCCACGCTTCAATATCGAAAATTACTCCTTAGTTAAGTTTAACACCAGATATAACTCTTTTGTTTTGTAACAACCAATAGACTCGCAATTCTGAATAACTATGAGTTTTTTCATTGACATTATAGAGGAGAACCGAACTAATCCTAACTCAAATCTCGACTAAAATAATGTATATTATGCGGAAAGCTGATATCTATATATGCTACAGTGCACCCTACCTAGGTAGGTCGTTAGTTCGGTTAGGTAGGTGGGGTGTATCGTGTATATAAGACAACTCTGCATCACACATACTTGCAGCCTCTCAGAGTCGTAAGTAGTCTAAAAATATTGAGGTAGATCGCCAGCAGTTCAAGTTTGAGCTCCCCTACTTTACGTCTTTACCAAATAGACTATCATCTATTTATTCTTCTTAAGATTTCAAAATCTCAATTCTCTAATAATGCATTGAGAATCGTGAAATTTGACCACCGCAGAATTAACTGAGGCTGTAGTGTTAGAAGACCTAGGTTGAACTTAACAATAATAGGCCAAAGGTTTGAGGTGTCCCGTTCAACTGTTTCTAGAATGATTCACAGGTACAGGAAGACTGATTGTCATGCAATGAGATCTAGGCAATGACGATGTCGAGTAACTACGACGATACATGATCGTTATTTATGAATTTCCTCATTGAGTCAATGATTCGATAGTGCTAGGTACCTTCAAATGCAGCTTATATAGAACTGTGTAGCTCAAATTAAATACGAAAGCGTCTTATTGGAGCCCCTGTATCGCAGGTCGAGTTCCAGCTCTACACGCATCACATCGAATAGCTGGATTGAATTTTACCTAGGAATATATCAATAGGTTAGAAGTTGACGGGCGAAAGTTTGTTTTACAGAAGAGTCCGGATTTTTTCTTTTTCATTGTAAAGACGAAATGAGAGATATTTCTAGTGCAACTTTTTACTTACCTATGATTTTGTTGGAAGTACAATAAGGACTTGTGAGGGCAGTTTTTTGAACGCTCGCACTGATCTAGTTATCGTAAATGATGAAGCCTGTATGCTCCGAGGTAAATTACATTCATTTTAAAAGAACCTGTTGTGCAATTTGTGACAAACATGGGTCAAAACTTTTTATTTATGCAGGATAACGCCAGATCTCACCAAGCTTAGGAACTCCCTTCAACATCACGAAATTACTTCAATGGAGTGGCCTGCACGATGTCAGTCATATCAAACATGTGTGGAACATTCTCAATAGATGAATAAGAAACCAGCAAAACCTGACAGCTACTGTGGATGAGGTTCTGAACTGACTGATCAAAATTTGAAACGTGGGTGGAAACTTCTTTTTATCAATGAATGATAACGACTAGCCACCCGAGCTCATATCAATCACCTTCAAGATCACGAAATCACTTCAATGGAGTGGCACGAGGTCCAGACCTCAATCCAACCGAAGATGTCTGGAACATTTTCAATGAAAGATAAAGAAACCAGCATAACCATCCAGCTACCATGAGTAACGTTCAGAAAAGACTATACGAAATTTGGAACGAAATGGATCAGATTGCTATAGGGTCCTTGATTTTGAGTAAGAATCATAGATGTCTTGCAGTAATTCTCGCCGAGAGTAGAAATATCTGACATTAACAGGCTTTTGGGACTTTTTGAAAGAGTTACAAAATTTTCAAAGTTTCATTATTAGTTTTATTCAATTTCTATGCGTACTTTTTTCATTTCGGTTGATCTCAAGCATTGCTCAATATTTCTTGTGGATTATTGTCAAATTCATACATTCCTCAACTAGAATTTTCAAATTTAAGCATTAATTTCTCGGAGCAGAGTAGTTCAATAAGACAAATATCTTTGTTGAATGATGTATTTCGTAGATTCTTTGAACTAAATACTGAGTAGCATGACGATGATATAATATCAATTTTCCCCAAAAGTTTTATAACTAATTTGAATTAATAGTGGAAAGCCAGATTTTGAAGCTTAGAAAAATTCTTTCGAACCCTTTAAGGGAAATCACCTAATGAAATACGCGATAAGAATGAAATTGACCAGTTGCAGATGTTGGCGAAAATCCTAGGGATATCACGAAGTGACGCCTGATTGGAATGCAAGACTAAAGAACATTGTTCTTTCATGATTTATAGTTTCTCTGAACATTTTAGGGGTGAATATAAATCGTCCCTTATTTAACGAGTGATCTCTTTTACCTCAACATATTTTTTCTGAAATATTTAGAAATATATTCTTACTAAATTCAATTACTGCTGATAAAAATGGTACCCGATTTTCAGCTTTACTGATACTTCCGAATGTAAGCCTCTTGAATCTTTTTGCTTATAAAACGAAAAGACTAAATACAGATTTTTTTCTAAAAAAGATTTTTGCAACAAATTGCTCATCAATTACACAGTAATATCCTGATGAGTAAACGTGAAAATCCGTACTGTATTCCAGTATCACAACAAACCACAACATGGAAAGACTTGAACATGTATACAGTTGTTAATTCATTCCTGATGATAGTTGCACAAATGGTTTTATACGCGAACTAGTCTCGAATTAGTATCAAAACTAATCTGCGGAGACTAAATTCAACAAAAAATTTATACTACGTGTGAAACAAGAGACAATCTAAATCTTTCTCCCTCTTTCACTCTCCCTGCTTCTCAATTTAAACCTCCCATATTCTGTATTTCTTATGAAGTTTTACTTTTATCACATGCTGCAAGCGCAATTTTCCTTTTGAATTGTATTACATTTGTGCAAAATTATTCAATGTTTCATTAATGCTTCTACTAATATTCAAGAATTATGATAACAAAAGAAGAACTAAAAGGAAATTAAGTTCAGAATCAGAATCAGCAATTCATTCATGCTATATACAATGATATTTGATTGTGAGTCGGGTTATCTACAAAATCCACTCTGAAAATATGAAACACAAATAGTAGAGCACATATAGGGTGTTATATAATAGTATGTCGCAACCTGAGACGGTAAATCTACGTGTAATTTTAAGAAAATAGTTCATATAACCATAGGTCAGCAAATGCTTCGTTACGCTACTGCAGGGTGTTGCAATTTCCGCAAAACATTGTTTTTTTCTTCAAAACTCCTGCAGTATTTGAGATATTCAGCCCAAATTTGGTATGCAACCTATTTTTTACAGCCTCCATCATAACGCGTCCTGAATTTCAACTAGAATCTACAAGGTGTTTTCTTTTTCGTAGCTATGTCTTACTTTGCCCTTTCAAATTTTTTTGCAGTACGCCACTGATCAACGTACAATCAATTTTCGTCATTTTCGTCCAATTGAAAAACTTTTTTCACACTTGAAATTTTTTCGTATCTTCAACCGATCCCGAGCAAAATATTATTAAACGATTGTATGCATTCGCTGAATTGATATCACTTATTATTAAGAAAATGACTAGTAGGCTTGGATTTTTTTCATTCATTCATTTATATTGACAGTTACTAAAATTGAACCATTGTCTGCCCGAATTGTTTATTAAATTCACGATCAGTTTCAAGACTTTTGAAGTTATTGCTGTAAGAAAAAATGGCTAATTTTACTAACGCCGAATTGGCTGATATCCATTACATGTACGTCTGGCTGACGGAAACACAACAGAAGCTAGGCGATTATATCAGGTACACTTTCCAAATCGAGTAATACCAGACAAGCGAACATTTTCAAATAACCACAGAAGATTGAGGGAAACTGGTACATTTACTGCAAATAATCATTTAAAAGATGCAACTCAAACTATGAGAACTCCAGATATTGAGGAAGCAGTTTTGAATTGTATTGATTTGAATCCTCATGTGGGTACAAGAAATATTGGAAATCAGTTGAATATTTCACATGTTCTAGTTTGGAGGATTCTCCACGACTTTTTATTGTACCCGTTTCATATTCAACGCATCCAAACTCCACTTCCTCGAGATTTTTCTTCAAGACTGAATTTCTGCCGATGTTTCTTAGATGAAATTAGAGAAAATGCTCATTTTGGTAGTGAAATAATGTTCACAGACGAAGCTACCTCTTCGATAACTGAGGGGCTGAAGAAAACCTCCATTTGAATGAAGAATCTCATCATCAAGAACCATTTTCACTAAATGTCTGGGTCAGAATAATTGGAATTTATTTGATTGGGCGTTACCTTTATTGTTCGAGGATGTATCACTTTTGGTGAGAAACATAATGTGGTTCATGTTTGATGGGGTACGAGCACATTTTAGTGGAGATGCTAAGGAATTCTTGAATAATACATTTAACAACCGATACATAGGTCGAGGTGGGCCAGAACCATGGCCTCCTAGGCCCCCATACTTAAATAGTTTAGGCTTTTTCTTATGGGGATATCTAAAAGATTAGTTTATACCACTCCAGTGAACACTGTAGAAAAATTGAGAAATCGAATAATAACCTCTTGTGACACGATAGGAAATACCCTAGGAATATTTCAAAGAGTGCGTGATAATATGCGAAGAATGAGAGAGGCCTGTATTCTAGCAGGTGGAGGACACTTCCAGCAATTTATTTAGTTTTTAATTGTTCTTTTTGTAGTTTGATATTGAATAAAAATAAGTAGGGTCTCAGAAGACGAGCTATCAAAATAAAAGCAAATTTTGGGCATAGCTATCGAATATTTCTTTTATTTTTTTTTATTTTGCGAATAACATTCAATTCAAATAATTCAAATTCAATAATTTTTCACCCGGAAACAGTTTGAGATACGAAAAAATTACAGGTGTCAAAAAGGTTTCTAAATTGAAACAAGAAGACGAACATTGATTGTAGGCAGATCAGTGGCGTATTACAAAAAAGTTTGAAACGGCAAAAGAAGGCATGGCCTCGGAAATGAAAACACCTTGTGAATTTCAGTTAAAATCTAGGACGTATATTGACGGAGACTGTAAAAATAGGTTTCATCACTAAATTGGGCTGAATACCTCCAAATCTGCAGGAGGAGAAAAAACAATTTCTTCCGAAAATTTCTACTCCGTGTAGCTCCATTGCGAAGCTTTTGCGGACCTATATTTATGAAAACTTCTTTTCTTAAAATTGCAGGTAGATTTACTCCCTCAAGTTGTGACATACTAAAAACAGACAGAGACACCTCAAAACAAGATATTGTGCACCGTAATGTCTGCAATCGATGAGCTCATTCGTTTCAAAAAAGCCATAATCTGCAGACTCATTATATTCTATAAGATCTTCGAAAAGGCAGGCAATAACGAAATGGGTTTAAAGTGGAGAGGTACATTTTTGTCACTCTTTTCAATAGAACAATCGTAGCATCCTTCAGACAATCGAGAAATATATTTCCTCTCAAGCAATGTTTAATTAATATTGTTAGGGTATTTATGATAATTTCATGTTGATATTTTTCCTCAGTGTTATGACGAGTATCTCATAAAATTCCATGCTATTTTTAATCGACTCAACCCTATCCCACTCAGTTATTGAACTGACCTCTACAGAAGGAAATGAAAACTTTTTCCCATGCTAATCTGCAGCAAGAGTTCAATAGAAATAATGACATGTTTGCCCGAAATCGATCAAACATTTTTTAAGGAACAGACTTGAAGCAACCTCAACATATATTCAATATCATGAAAGTAACGGTGCCACTTTTCAACATTCTACTCATGATCAACGTTCTCTACAAAAGTACTTTTATTGCTTTTCTTAGACAGTGTTTCAATTATGCCATTTATAGCAATATGTCGGTAATCTTAATGAAGCCAAGCTTTCTTAGGAAACCGTAGCTAGAGATGGGTCTCGAGCATCCATCTCAATTATATGATGTGTCACATTACGGTGGATCTATAATCGAATTCGTCGAAACTGTTGAAATTTGTATTTGAGTACGTTTTATTCTTGCAAACGTGATAAACACATATGCATAATATATTTGACCAGCCATACCTGCCAAAAAGGACTTACTCGCATTAAGCGGCTGGTCTTCGGATTAATAATAGAATTTGCTGGACTAGTCGGGTTTCCCACACTCAAGCGTGATAAGAATGCGCTTGAGAACATCCAAAGGAGAATAATTAGAATTCCGTATGGCCCATGTAGCCAGACTACAAGAACCGTTTGAGAATATTCGACCTTCCAACTTTTGAACATTGGTGCCTTCGGAGTGACCTAATTGTAACATTTCGGATTATTTGATGCTTATTCTGCTCTGATCTTCCTTCACTATTAACCATGAATGAAAATCAACGCTCTCTGTTCATAATTCTAAAGTATACAGGGTAAACTTCAAGATACCACAACGTCAAGATTTCCTATACATGGAATTAACTGCGTGCTGACATCATCAACGCTGATTCTATCATCATATTAAGAACAAATTGGATGTATGGGTTTGTTGCCATAACAAGAATTTCCTTTCCATCATTCTTCTTTTTCATTTTCATTATTTTTATTTAATTTTAAAGTTTTAAGTTTATTGACTACTCAGTAACTCTAAGCAGTGCACCTGGTGGTTAATCTTGCCGTGAGATTGTCATTATATATATTATGAAAATAAAATTCATGTGTCAATGTGGCCATTACAAATTTTCATTATTATTATCATGGACTTATGCACTATCTCAGATGTTAGTTGGATATAATTTACCTTTCCCAGATTCAGCAATCAAAGGGAATAGGCTCGATCACAATATACTTGACATAAATTTCCTAACTATCCTACATGTATAAAGAATTACAGCCTTCTGCATTTTTATATAGGTATTCTTATGCAATTCTAATTTCTCAAGGCTATCATGCAAAGTTTTGGGTATTAACCCAATCGAGGATACGATGACAGGAACAATATCTATTCTATCGAGGTGCCACATCTGCTTGATCTCAATAGCAAGGTCTGTGTATTTGGACTTTTTCTCCTGGAACTTGTTGAGCACGTTGTTATTATTCGGTATGGCGACATCCACCAGCATTGCTGTTCTGGCTCTCTTATCATACACCATTATGTCCGGCTTATTATTCGTCACCATTCTGTCAGTGAAAACAGGCCTATCGTAGTATAATCTGATATATATCGTGGACTTATGCACTATCTCAGCTGTTAGCTGGATATAATTTACCTTTCCCAGATTTAGCAATCAAAGGGAATAGGCTCGATTACAATATACTTGACATGAATATTCTAACTATCCTACATGTATTAAGAATTACAGCTTTTTGCATTTCTATATAGGTATTCTTATGCAATTCTAATTTCTTAAGGCTATCATGCAAAGTTTTGGGTATTAAACCAGTCGAGGTTGATATATATTATTATTATTATTGTTATTATTAAATTGTAATGAGGACCGAAGACAAAGTCCTATAGAAGCCCAATATGAAATAAAGATTGCAGAGTGCAAATTGATGAAGAAAACAACGAAATTGTAGTTATGTTAAATTCCAATAGAAGAAAAAGAAAGAAAAACAACCACAAAAATCAAGTCCAGCCCAATCTATAAATTAAGCAAAAAATTCGGAATCATCTAACATATTTTTGAAAATATTGGACGACGGAGCTTCAACAATCTCATCACTCAGGTTATTCCTGAATCAAAAAATTTGTTACTTAGAAGATGTTGAAGCTGGGTCGTCTTAAACACTTCCCTTTAAAGTTTCTTGCAGCGATCTCGCAGACATCTATCCGTTTTGATGTAAACAGATAGCCCAAACTTGCAAAATTAAACTTAAGTATGCGAAAAGTGAAAATAAGATGCCCCTGAGCATGCGCTGGTAGAATGAGACAAGTAAAGCGGCACGAAGTCGTTCAGGATATGACAGTCTTATCCAACCGCACGATAATCGCATTGCTCGGCGTTGAACTTTTCCTAGATGGTCTTTATCGCTCACCAAGACAAGATACCAGGCTGGACCGGTGTACTACAACAACGGACGCACATAAATTTTATAAAGTTTGATGGAGGCACTGAATGAAATCTCCGTGAATGATCGACGGATACAACAACGATGATACAACATTCATATGGTCGGACCAACACAAATCAGTAGTGACGTTCACTCCCAGATCAACGTGCGAAGCCAGTCATCACACCAGCGACTGACGAGTTCAAATCTGATTAGAGAACGGAATTTTGATTCAACGGGTTGGCGTAAAGATTTGTGTCATTGACATAAAATGCTTTTTTACTCTGTATATGTTATGTATACGAGGGGACCAAGCACTGAGCCATGCGGCGCGCCACTGTTTATCTCTCTGTCTTCAGATAATAATACTTTCAACTCTTACAACGAATCTTCTGTCGGTCATATAATCTTCAATCCACAACAGACGCTTACCTCTGACACCACAATGGCCAATTTTGTGAAGAAGTCTGCGATCTAGACTTTGCCAGAGGCAAAGTCTAGATGAATCACGTCGTTAGATGCTTCCGAGTCAAGAGTATTTAACGAATCATCAACACATGAAATTAGATTATTTGAGGTGGCTTTGCCCTTGACAAATCCATGCTGTTCTTCGGGTATTACTCGGTGATGATTGAGAAAAAATCTCATCTCGTCCGCAATGATAGATTCCATTATCTTCGATGGTATTAACAAGAGACTTATTGGACGGTAACTGAGGGGATTCAATTAATCTCTTTTTTTAAAAACAGATGTAATTGGAGCAGTTTTCTATGAGGTCGGTAAACAGAAATTTGCGAAGAAAGAGGTCATTATCTCAGACAGTGGGTAACACAAGACATCAGCATTCTTTTTGAGGATATTTGTTGTTATTTCATCAAGGCCAGAAGATGAAGAGCTTTTGAGTCTAGAGATATATTTTTTAACCTTCTCAGGCGTGAATGATATTTGTGATATAATTCTGCTGAACGTAGAGTTCCGTCAGAGCGGCGTAATAAGGGAGTTGACACTTTCGTTTTAAGGCCAGTTCGAATGTGTTCATATTGGCGCTTCTGGCAATCAGAATTGCCAATGGAATTCTCGTATTCACGTCTGTCTGAGCGAATAGAAGCCACCAAAAAATCTGAAAATGCTCGATGCGCTGCGAAATCGTCAATGTTCCTTTATACTCTATACCTTCTCCATAGATTTCTCTTATATCGAAGCAACTGAATGTGCTCGTGGCTCAGCCACGGCTTCAGTGGGTTTCTACAAAAAATTTTTAACCTTGAGTTTTTAGAACTACTGGAATTTATAGTGGAAAGGGAGTTCAGCAACATTTTGTTTGGATCATCTCCAGATACCAGGAAATTTTGCCAATCTCTTTCAGTGAGTGCATTGGAGTTTGTTACTGTAATCATTGATTTAGAACTTGAAATTGTTGGGATTGAAAGAATTTGTATTTCGGAAGTTATGACAACAGAGTCGGTGATGCCTATAGGTGGATGGATCAGTATTCGTTACAAGTTGTTCATCGTTGGTGAAGAGAAAGTCAAGAATAGAAGGTTCATTATCGATACGGAATCGAGTTGGCTTTATTATGAGTTGAAAAAAAATTAGAATCGACAAATGACTGGTTGTGGACTTTGGATCAGGGTCAGGTATCTGAGGTATAGGCAATTTAAAGATGCAAGATTGAAATCTCCGACGATAGAAGATTATCCTTAGTAAATATTAGGTCAATGTATTGTATGGACTCTAAGTCTGCCTCTCTTCCGACATCTGGAGGTCTATAAACACATTAAAAATTCAGTTGAAGAGTGTTTTTCGACAGACTTACATCATATCAATGCCGTGAATATTCATTTGTTCGCAAGAAGTTGTAAAATTCTTAGCAATATGGTTGCTCAGGTACAGACAAACTCTCCCCCCTCTTCGATTTTTTCTGTCACATCTGAAGATAGTGTATCCTTCGATATTTACCAATGAGTCAGGTATATTGAGGTGAAACTTGGTCTCTATTATTAATATGTGACGAGGCCCATGATGTTGCATAAAGCATACTAATTTGTCTAGCTTGGATAGTAAAGAGTTCAAGTTGGTATACATACAAGACAGGACAATAAGAGATCACGAAGAGCTTGATGATTTTTCATTCCCGAAAGTTAGCAACAATTTTTGGAACGCCGCTTTTATATTTAATCGTTCAATTGGTTTCATCATCTTCATAATCCGTTCCAACTCATCTCGAAGCTCTTTCAGTACTTGTAGTTGAAGAGGGGTTAACGTCAATAACGGATGAAAATCCTCGTGGCATGTTGGCGCAATCTTTTTATTCGATGTTTTTACTCCGAGTCTAATTCAAATTGGGGCTTGGAATAAATTTAACAGTCTCTTTAAATATCGGACCACAAGTTGTTATAATATTGCTTCGTATTTTAAGCTTTAGTTTTCTTTAAAAATTTCGTATGACATCGTTTCTTCTCGAGCGTACGTACCCAGCCAGTAGTGCAGATTGACTCATCAACGGGATTTGTTAGCTCAATAATCTATAGGAATAGTCTGATTGGGCCATTTTCTTACCAGGAAATCTGACGGGAGAAATGCATCTCAAACTATTTGAAGAACTGAAATTTTGGAAAATGATCCTAGCAATTTGGAAGAGGATGTTGTGTTTCAGTAGGATAGTGCTCCCCCCGCATTTTGCACTTTCTATTCGACAATATCTAGATCGAGAATTTCCATTCCATGGATCGAAAGAAGTGGCCTTACAGAAAGACCCCCACGTTCTCCCGACTTGCCACCATAGGATTTTTTTATGGGGCCACTTGAAGAGTCAAATTTATAAAACTGATCCAGCAGATTTGGTGGATTAACGACAACGGATTGTAGTCGAGTGTAATTGTATAACACCTGAAATGCTACGTAATTTCCGAGAACGTTCTCATTGTATTTTCATCGCAATGCAGATGAGCAAAAATATTGTCTACAATTGTTTGGTCTTCAATTTTAAGTTCAAAAATTCTTAATTTTCTTCACATTTAACATTAATTTGCGAACAAAACAACTTATTTTTTAATGTACATTTTTTCGTTGTGTTTGCTTTCATGAGACTGGAAGTTAAGCGAGAGAACTTTTATTTCCGAATTCGCGGCATTCAAATTTCGTTACATTAAATTAAAATTCAGATACATATTGTCTTGGCGCTCTCTATCTGTTTTAAATTTCCCGCACATCTGAGAATGGAAATCGTGCCTCAGGGTAGCGCGACAACAAGTCTGCTACAGAGAGTACTATCGACCGTATAGTCGGTAGCTGTTCGCATCCTGGTTTCCGTTATACGTAAGTCAAGACAGAAATTTAACAATATCGGTACATTCGTTTCTTTGAATCTATCGTAAATTTATATATATATATATATATATATATATATATATATATATATATATATATATATATATATATATATATATATATATATATATATTTGTTTTCGTTCAGCACTCATAATTGAATGGTAGAATTTAGCGTATCAGTTTCTCCTATTAATTTTTATATACAGTCCACAGAAATCATCATTATTCTCGCTTATAACCCTCCAACAAGATTCTAGAAATTCTTAAACCTTTCTTATGAGTTATTACTCAAACTAACTGATCAATTCGAAGATTTGAGGGGTTGAAACCCTCATCTGAGGGGGTGTCTGAGGCGGTGAAGTGGAAGCAGCACTGTTCGAAGATATTTTTCCCCAATTGACAACAGTATTTTGTTGAATGTTCATTCGAAATCGACAGATTTTGGAATCACTAAAAATAACTCGTCTCTTGACGAACCAGCCTATATCTTCTTCTGAATATGTCAAAACTCAAAAACTATCACAAATTTGTGTTGAGAATCAAAAGAGCTTTCCAATGAGGTATCACTCGACTTATGTACCTATTCGAGAAATTGAATTTTGTGCACCCCTGCTCAGGGGGTGATGTAAAATAAAATCACCGTGTGTTGAAAGATGTCCCCCATCCGACAAAAATTGACTTGTTTCTGATTTTTGTCCAGGAACGAATGGTTTAGCAGTTATTGAGAGTTTTTCGTTTTAGTTGCCCCACCCGGTATATCATTCCTCGAAATTGGTAATTGTGATGAAGGCCCCAACAAGACAGCAGCATGGTTGCCATCATATTTTACTACAACGCGAGAGGAACCGCGGGCTTTGTCTAGTTTCAGTGATTAAATTTCATTTTAAAACTACGATTAAGATCTACTTCAGAAACTCCTACAAAATTGAGATAAATAGAATAATTGGCGCATAAATTACGTCATATGTTGTTATTTCGTGAGTCGGACTGATGATTTATCCGAATTTGTTTATGTTCTTACCAAAATTGAAAATTTCAGATATTACCTTCATTTGTGCTCTATCACAGTCACATAATTTAAGATAACAATTTCAATGCTAGCTTCAGAATTTGCGGCACTAAAGACCATATTTTTATAATTCCCTTATATTTAAAATTCCAGAGATCTTCATATCTCAGTTTCAACAAAACCTCTTCAATGATATTTTACATCGTGAAACTAAAAAGTTCTCTCAAAGTGAGATAACAAATATATGCTGTACAACATTCCAAAAAGAGTAGTCATAATAAACTAAGTTCACTTGCATATAAGTTGCTTAACTATATGCAGCAATTACAATAAAATCCTAACGACCAAGGTGGGCAATTGCAGAGCACACCAACATGTTACACGGATGAGTTAAACCTAGAATAGCAACATGCATTCCCTGAAGTGTACCTCATTAATGAAGATGGAGTTCACATGCATTTTCACTGTTGAGTGTCAGATGCTTTCCCTACATTTCAAATATTGCATCGAGTTTCATAACATACTAGTCTCAAAGGGCATGTTGATACGAGGTGCACCGAAAACAAACAGTTTCAATTTCTTCAATCCAAGTTATCAGAGTCTGAATACACAACATCTCAACATTTTATAGAAAAGAGCGTTCCAAATTGGAAGACGGTGCCATAGAGAAGAAAAGTAACAAAATGTCGCCCAAGCGGTATGACTTCATTATTATTCATCTGAGCATCCTCTTCGAACTAGATTTGAAAACAAACTTGTGAAATTAACAAGAAGATGCTGTTCAATTATCGCACAAGGATAAACTTCTGTTCAATATAATCAGTCTGGAAAATTAGCAAAGAAACTGTTGAAATTTATTATTAAAAAAATATATTATTTTAAATGTATTGAAATTTTAGTAAATGATAGAAGAGAACTGAAATGAAAGTAGTTGAAGATACACAATCATGAATTAATAAATATACTGGGTATGCGAAAGAAGATTTCCATTTTCATCTATTTTGAAACATTCCATACCAAAAAATAATGAAGATGCAGGTCAACTTAATTTTCAAATCTGATTTTCACTAAGCTGTTCTTGAATCTTTTAAAATAATGAAATCAATGAAATAATCTTTTGTCACATAAAGTCGTGAACTTTCCTATTTAAAGCAGAACAATTTTCGAACAATATTAATGTTTTCATACCTAAATGCAATGGTTTTCATTTTAAGAATGGTTTTTTCGTAGTCGAGAAAAAAAATACCATTAAGTATTAACATTAAGCCAACCAAAACAGTCCAGTTCACAGGCAAAGGTCAAAACCCTTTTCTTTTCGAGAACTATATCTCAACGTTCT
This sequence comes from Cryptolaemus montrouzieri, assembly GCA_013387265.2. NCBI lineage: Eukaryota > Metazoa > Arthropoda > Insecta > Coleoptera > Coccinellidae > Cryptolaemus > Cryptolaemus montrouzieri. The sequence continues at coordinate 44,253,732 of JABFTP020000185.1, read as the reverse complement.
TTCGATTTTAATGCCTATAGAATGTATAATTTCCTTCCACTAAACATAAGAATTAAACCCAATATAAATAGTTTCAAAAGGAAGGTCAATTGTTTCCTCAGAATGAAAGATAGAAATGACATCCATTGTTTGTTTTGATCGATATAAAGTTTTTTTTTTATTGATTTGTATTTCGTTGATCATGTCATACCTTTTGTGTTTCTCTGTTTGTAGTTGCGTACCCACGCACTGGCTTAGCCTTAGTGGGTAATATTCGAATTTGGGAGGCTTTTACTTGGTAAAATTCCATTATCAATAATAAAAAACAAGTACTGTGTTTTAAGGAATTTTACTTAATAATTGCAATTCGTAACGCGTTTCACTACACCGTAGCTTCTTCAAACGAATGATTATGCAGAAGAATATAAATGAGAATATAACGATAAATGTTCTTGAGTAATTAACAGCTTATTGGTTGATTCTTCTTAAGTGGTTATTTATGACAGGTATATCCAATAAAATTAAGGAATAGATTGCTCCCCGAAAAAATTCAATAGAGGTGAAGGGCTTAAATCGACTTGTTCATTGATGAGTCTACCTGAGTGTTTGTATTTATTTATTTCTAAAGTTTCCCAAAGATCTACCTTCCAATATTTATTATCTGTATGCAAAATTTCAAACTGTGGGTCGAAAGAATGATTATTTTCTAAGAGATGATTCGCGTAATTTGAATCTGATTTTTTATTTGAAAAACTGCGTTTATGTTCCGATCGGAACACAGTTTGAAATTTTGCATACAGATAATATATATTGGAAGGTAGATCTTTGGGAAACTTTAGAAATAAATAAATACAAACACTCAGGTAGACTTATCAATAAACAAGTCGATTTAAGCCCTTCACATCTATTGAATTTTTTCGGGGAGCAATCTATTCCTTAATTTTATTGGATATACCTGTCATAAATAACCACTTAAGAAGAATCAACCAATAAGCTGTTAATTACTCAAGAACATTTATAGTTATATTCTCATTTATATTTTTCTGCATAATCATTCGTCTGAAGAAGCTACGGTGTAGTGAAACGCGTTACGAATTGCAATTATTAAGTAAAATTCCTTAAAACACGCAACTTTGCAAACACTTCATAATTCGAAGAATTCGGATGCTACTTAAAGTTTCTATGTGCAAGTTTATTCTTGCGATAAATTTTTTCAACACTTTTGAGAACCAAGCGAGATATTCAGATGGAACTAGCGCCTTTTAAGGTATGCAATCATTAATGCATTAGTTAAGTGTATCGTGAAAACATATCAAATCTGTGGTGATATCCATGAAAAACAAATTTTACCATTCAATACTATTCAATTGATCGTTCGACCTATCAATATCACCATTTACATAATCATAAACTATCTCTTTGAACCTGAGTTCAATAGATATAGAGCAGCGGATGCTAAATTCAAAGGCGGGATGACCACCATGCAAATCCTAAGGTAACAAAATCTGATCCGAAAGCCGTACCTCAGTATCACGGCTTGATGTGAATAACATATCCAATAATGAACCATTCGATTTCAAAGTATCATTGACTTGAAATAAATTCAAGTATCCGAACATCTCACCAACTACCACTCCAGGAGAGGTCGGTGGACTTATCGATACTCCCAAGTCATCACTAGACCAGTTATAATTGCTTAAATTATAGTCACCAAAAAGGTATAAATCCGAATTTTGATAATTAAACAAAATAGATTCAACAGTATCACAATGCTGTTGTTAGATATCTTCAGAAACTCTGGACAGATACACAGTGCCGAATATGAGATCTCTTGGTTTCATTTTCGGCATTACAAATAAATGCTCAACATTTTTACTAATATTTTTCGAAGATATTTCAATAGATAAGTTCAGAAGAAACTGCGATAAAGACACCAACCCCTCGTGATTTATCACTTATCTTAGATGAGCGATCTTTTCGGTATGAATAGTAGTATTCAACTGGAACTCACTAGACTTTTAATATAATCACATCATAAAAGATATTGAACACAGAGTTCAGAAATTCATCTAATTTAGTGTTTAAACATCAAACATTCTGATAGTAGATGGAAACATCGTCTCCAACATTAGCCTACCTCTTCTGTTGGTATCGGCCTACCCAGAAAAAATCTCTTAACAGCAACTCCCTCTGGCCAGATCTCAGGATTAGGAGTTTCATTAATTCTACCTGTTTGAAAGATTAATATATTGTCGGTTGGCGTGAGTTTAACTTAATACATTGGTTTATTTAAATCGAATGTTTTAGGTACTGTATCAGAGCACACTCATGAATATCCGGGTTCAAACGAGACACGTGAATATAAGAAACCTGCGGGATGCTCTTCAGCCCACCCAGTTTGGCCTTACCAAAAATAGGTTCACGCGAAGATCTATTCGGTCTCTCAAGCTAGTTAGTCTTTACTGGCGTTGCCTTGTTTCGATTTGACCCCCACGATGACGTAGTAGCATTTTTCCTCAGCCACTTTTTCTTGCGGTTAACCTGATCAAATGTGCTCTGCATCGCTTTACTTATGCCTTTTGCTGCTTGAGAACTGGCAAATGCCTGATTCGTCTGGTTTATTACTTGTTTTACTACAGATTTCGAGATGCGGTCAGACATATTTATTATATCAGTGGAAGGAATTGGTTAAGGCGTTGTGATCAAATCAACTGCAGAGGCTGATGGTGTTTTTTTTAAACAGACAGGTGCCTTTTCAATATGTAGGCACAATCGTGGTCAATCATAATTGTTAGTTTAAAGTATCCATAAATCTCTTCTTACCCTCATCTGTAAAGAGCACAAAGCAAAACCTTCACCTGCTTTCTTTTTTCAAATGCTCATATACAACAATTGGTATGGGTTCGGTCATCCGCGCCGTACAAGTACTGGTGCATTTGAAAATGATACGGTAATTCCGTTTCTTTAAAAAAGTACAAACAGTAGTTTGGCTTATCTCAGTGATGATAATAGGTATAGAAGTCAAGCTAATCACTTGGAGAAAAATTTTCTCTGAATATTTATACAATTGAAGAAAAACATTAGGCATTAATTTTTACAAAATAAATAAAATTAATGAATATATAATCGACGCATGTATCGGGTTTTAACCCATTTCCGAAAATTTTGCTAAAATTAACGTATTACAATGTCATTTATATAGTCAGATAAGAAGTAGGAACAAACAGAAATTAAGCTGGTCGTTAGTTATTGCTAAATTTTGTTTGCAAGCTGTTGCCATTTCTACGAATTATAGTGAATCTAATTTCTTGATTTCGTTATAAAAATGTAAAATTTGGATTTTATGAAATCTAAGTAATGATTCTCGTTTATGAAATACTGTGAAAATGCATTTGTTAATTTACTGTGGTTTATTGCTTTTTACGCTTATCTTCCTTATAATGGTGATAAGTTTGGCCTATATTAAATCATTACGATATAATTTATTTACATTGTTTTTCACGTGTATTAAATCGATATTTCTTATTAACCAAGAGAGATTTCTTATTTGTACGTATTGTGTGTATTTTGTTCAGTTTCAATATGTCATAATTTTGCACTTAATTGTGGGACATTATTAATGATGTGTTATTTTATTATTTCTTTAGAATGGGATAAATCGAGGGTAATCTCAATTTCTGTTGTTTTTCAGCTATTAATTTGTCTATGATATTATGAATGTACCCGTTATATGACACCAATCTCTTCAAAATTCTAATTACCTCTTCAAAGTTTTTTTATGAAATGGAAACCGTGAGTGATCTATGCAGAATTGTTTGAAACGCGGACCTTTTAATTTTATGCGGATGGAACTACTATAGATTTGGGTATCAGTGAACCTTGAGTCATGCAAACATCAAGTCCAAGATATTTATATATTCTCATATTTTTGATATCTGAGGTATAAAGTGTTTTGTGAATATTTTCAATTTCCATAGTGCATTAGATCGTATCGTAAAATGATTTGAAAATTTTGAGAAAGGACTTAAATGTCTATCAGTATCTATCCAATAACAAAATATATTCTTGTCAAATTTTTCCAGTCAAGAACGTTGATAATTGAAATATTACATAAAGTGAAAATTGGATTTTCTAGATAAGTAGAGCAAAAGGAGAACCCATTGGAAGACCATCTATTTGTAGCAAACAAACTTCTATTTACAGAATCATTTATAATCAGATTTGAGGAGTCAATGTTGTATTTAATTTTTGATTTTTTTATTCGGTGTTGCTGAAAACATACTTGAGACGCAAATGATATTAATTGAGCATTCGGGAAACATTGAAGCGACACAGAAGACTACCTTCTGTGTTCAATCTCAAACTATTTGGAAAAGTTTGCCGAAACAAGTAGAATGATTTTGTTTAGGGGACATAGTATGATGATTATCTGAGGCATTAACGAGCCCCCTGAGAGGGGTTGTTTCAACCCCGCTAAATTGAAAATTCTCCGAAGCCTTTTTACAACGGTGTATGGAAAAAGTAGGCATGACAAATGTTCCTTGCAAAAAACTATTTTTAATCTCGAACGAACGACTTTGAATATTTTGGATATTTTCAAGTTTGAAAAAATGAAAACTAATCAATTCTTCTTTTGAATGGGAACCATTTGAGTATAGTTAACACCAGTAAATCCTCTTAGTTCGAGGTCCAAAATAATGACAGTAGATTTTGTTGTAATATCTTTTAAAAACGGTTTTGATTAGATCAACCTTGCAAATATTTTGTTATTTTATCAAGTTTAGAACGAAAAAATGGAATCTAATAATTCTATTTTAAATATTTAAAAATTTCTCCATTTACTAATACAGTCTTGACTGAAAGCAGTCTCTAACATGGTTCAGTTCTAACATGGAGTTATGACATTCATCTATGCTTCGCTAGTGTAGATCGTCCAAATTCTTAGGCAGTGTCACAAAAATGTTGAAGAAGAAAAAGTCTAAAAGGGTCAGATCAGGAGATCGGACAGGCCACTTCATAGGACCTCTTCTATCAATCCAAAGATCGGGATATTTCAAACTGGAGCTTTATCTGGTAGAAATTTAATTGTTGTTCAAGTAGTCAGGTATTGTTCTCTAGTTTTTCTGTTATCAATGGATCAATCCCATTTTCCCGAATGTCAAGGTAAATTTCGCCATTTAAGTTACCAGTAATGAAGAGAGGAGCAATTTAGATTTTTCGGAAATTGAGTATGAGTTTCTCGAAATGCATGAGATTTTGCATAGTTCGAAAATGTATAGTTATGCCGTTTAACCTCTCCATGAAGTGAAAAACTGCATTCGTCAAAAAAGCAAAAGATATAATAAAAATTATTCGCGTAACCATAATTCCGGAAAACACTTGCCTTCGTTCCAAATTATCATCATTTAATTCATGGATTGATTTAATTTTGTTCAAATGAAGGTTGTATTTATATCAATTGTAGGAACGTTGAATTGGCTAACACCGAAAGCTGCGGAAATTTCTCGTACATATTGCGTGTTTGGCATAATTTAGAATTGTTCCACTATAGCAACAGTCCTTCTTCATCATTCTCAATTCCAATGCGCACCCTTTTTTAAACCATTTCTCATCACGTCTCTATATATAATATCTATAAACTTGGATATAAATTCCATTATGTACTTATGGAGAACGTTATGCTCAAGAAAGTTTTGGTTTAAAATCCTTGCAGCCACTCGGTACGATTGGCAGCCACTCTAGCGCGATTTTGATTTTGGTAAAAAAGATTGATTGATTTACAATGCATCAAATGATCGAACAAACGTAAAATCCGATAAACACCTTGTTCCTGAGAAGAAAAAATCAGGTTCAAGCAAATGTTTTAATTTTTTTTATACTAATTTGGTAGAATTTCTGCCACTAAAAGAGAAAAAAAAGCAGTTTCAATAAAATAATGAAATCTTTTCAAGCTTCCCAGAGTTTCTAAAGAGGATTTTTAAGAGATATTATAACGAAACTTAATCCCCTTATCTTTTAAAAGCTCAGGGTATGTTAATTGACTAGTTAATGTACGCAGGCGCTAATTACCCTCGGATAGTTTCTTTCCGAAACAAAAATTGATTTGTTTTCCTCCTTTTGAATAATCTTGAAGAATGCCGAAATATTCAAAGTAGCTCATTTGAGATATTCCACTTTGAGAGGTTGAAGCGTGCAGTTGCTCATTAAATGCTCAAATATACCCCTAAATTCCAATTTAAAACAAACCTGCAGTCGGTTGTTCCTACTCATGAAATTCAACTAGATTGTGTCCCTGATTGACTTTGATTGCTTACATAATACTCCCTGAAATAAGTCTACAATATTTTATATATATATAGCGATAAATTTGGCGTTATATGATATTGAGATGTAAAAATAATTATGCTATTCCTTTTAGAAGAGTATTAGAATGATGTGTCTCATACTTTGGGACATAGTGTATTGTCAAAAATAATTTTAAATTGTAAATTGTAAATTCAAATTGTCTACTTTCCAATATTTATTATCTGTATGCCAAATTTCAAACTGTGGGTCGAAAAAGTGATTATTTTCTAGGAGATGTTTCGCGTAATTTTAAACTGATTTTTATTAAAAAACTGCGTTTATGTTCCGATGTTCTAATATTGAAATTTCTGTGTTCTACCAATGTAGAAATTATCACAGACACTGCAATTCAATCTATAAACATCTGATTTATTATTTTTATCTAATTTGGTTTTATTGTTTTTTGTATATTTTCCTAAGCTATTGTTAGTTAGTTAGTAGTATATTAAAATTATTTCTACTCAAGAATGATTTCAGTACGCATTACGAGTCACAATTATTCAGTAAAATTCCTCAAAAAATATTACTCGTTTTTGTTATCTTCTTAGTCGCCCTCTATGGTTTCTTATGTCAAGAACTCATCTTTCGAGTGCATTTGCTTGGTACGAAAGGATATTTAAAACTTATTTATACCATGTTTTTCTGTACCTTTCCCTTTTAATTTTACAGAATACAGCAATTCCACTTCCGATGGAAGATGTAGTTTAAATGAAGAATTGAGAATAAAAATCATGATTTAAATTTCACGTTTTGTCCACAAGATATTCTCAGCCTACAGTCGATTCAGAAAAGGTATAGAGTAAAAAATCACTAGGTGATAGGGCAGTTATGAACGTACGCTCATGGTTTCAGTTTAGAATCGAATATTTCGTAGCATCAAAGGTGTAGGCGTCGGTATAACTTTATTATACTGATATACTATACCTACTTCAGGCAAGGTACCAAATTATTCTACCATCTACACTCATACGACCAATAAATGATCAACATCTCAATGCAATTCTTGGAAATTTGTCATATTCCTACTTATTTTATAGAATTTATCGAGATAAATCGAATGCATATGTTACTTCCGTAGTGCAATGTAACATTCTATTCGGTCATATGAGTGTACAGTTATTCATATTCCTTCTTATATGAAGTTATATTCTTGAAAATTATGATAGAATTATATAATTCATAAAGGGTAATGTACTCCCATTTCTTCAAAATTAAATTAAAATTATTGCATAAATTATGATATATTCATAAGGATGTGACATGTTCGATAATTAATCCTATTTATTCATTATTTACTGAAATTTTCTATGATATACCGAAGGACAAGAAGAGATATACTTAGATCTTTCGGATATTTAGAAATTGACAGTTTTCAATGTTATTTTTATCACAGCTGAAGATTCGTCATCGTTCATGCGTTAGTTAGCATCGAGTTATATAGTTTGTGTGAATAGTGCGAATTTAAAAAATCAAGTAAAACTTGTCGAATTTTTCTCCAGTTAAATGAGTCGCAAAATCCATTTTATCGCAAAATAGAAAATAATTACATTGAATGTTTATGAGCGAAAATCTGAAAATGATCAAGTGAAACCTCCAAAGGTACCTCCAGGTTGATCCCGAACAGTAATTATAAAGGTTTGAAGATCGACATTCGAAAAACAATGCAAAGTTTTTAATTCCGGAAGGAAATTTATACTTTTGTTTAAATACTTAATGCTCTCAAAGAACAGGACGAGCCTTATCCTAAATCAAATTATGGCAGGTTCTGCACGATGTGAATTACTACTGGGAAAAACAACAAAGAAAATGAATTTTAACGGGCGAAGAAGAAATTATATGTAGAAGACTAAAATATTTGAGGCATATTTCGATGAGACTTAGATTAATGAGTGAGTTCGGCTGAGAAAGTCTGGATTGATAGAAAAGTACAAATTTCCAAACAAGCATTCCTACAAGAATTATCAACAGATATAATGTACAATCCTGAAAAGGACGACTAATGATAATAACCCATATAGGTGCTAGTGCTTCTGTAGATGGGGGTTCCCTTACGTTTGAAATCGAAAGCATAGGTGATTGTTACGAAGACATAAAGAATATTTTGAATAACTGTTAGGTTCAATTTAAATATAATCAGTTACAGTGATGTATAACAAAAATTGCGCAAGTGAAATTACACCAGCGGGTTTCTGGGGAAAAACAGGCATCATGAAGTGGTTATAGTCTGTTCACGTTAAGTTTAAAGTGACGTCATGCTAGAGATGTGGTTGGAAAAGATTGCAATGAACAAGATCAAAACAACTAGTCTCGGACAAACTAGGAACTACTAGTGACATGGTAACATTTAGTTATGACAGTTGGCATTGAAATGCGGCGTTGACGTTTTTTCATTGTTTATTTTTGTTCGCTTTCTTGTGCTGATTGACATTGGACTGAAGTGTTTTCCTCGAAGTTTTGATAATATTTGAATCATTATTTCAAAATCAGTTCTTTTCAGAACTCAGTGTTTGGATTATTTATTCTATATAAATAGTGAAAATGCCAAGAGCTTTCTCGAGCCAAGCCCTAAACATGATTGCATCATTATGCAATTATTATCAACAAGAACGAGAAAATGGAGGGGGCTTCTTTTCACCTTCAGCTGTAAGAGATTTAAGTACTACTAAAATTAATAACAGAAGGGGCCTTCCACCCTTAAAGAAGAAATATTATGATAACTTGTTCATCTGTTGGTTTCGAAATTATCTACACATCTACATACTATAAACTTTTTGCTCACAGAGGGTGGCGAGTGCTTCACAAGTAAGCATTTCATCCATTAACAATATTATGGCGAAGACAAAGAATAGTGATCCACTGAGAAGTCCAAGAAAAAAGGAATCGTGAGAAACCTGTAGTATATTTTGACGATTTTGATCAAACTGCCATAAGAAATACTATCTATGACAAGTTCCAGAACAGTAAGTAGTCATTAAAACCTATGTCGAAATCAAGTTTAATATTATATTCGGCATTAAAAGAGAAGCTCCACTAAAGAGGTATTTTCAATGGGAGTGAGACATCTTTGTGGAGAATTGTACAAAACATTGGATTTAAGTATTCCAAAGATAATTCAAGAAGAGGTTTGATGGAACTACTTCATATTCCATTGAAGCGTATCCATAAACAAGGAAGGATTACGTGGATTTTTCTATCTTGACGAAACATGAATTTTCAAGGATGGTACTATCGGTCGTTCGTGGCAAAATGATAATATAAGAAGTGTGAATAAAACAAAAGTTGATGGAACCAGGTGGGGTTGTCAACTATCGTTTTTACTATTTGAAGATATTCTGAATTTGATACTCGTTTCAGATTCATTGTACTCCATGCAGGCAACAGGCATGGTGCAGAACTTGTTTTTTCCTCCAAAACTTTGGACAGTGATTACCACGGGGAAATGAATCAAGAAAACTTCAAGCATTTGTTTGTTCACCAACTATTGTTGAATTTGGAAAAACCTTCAACAATTAAACTCGATTATGCAAGTTATTATACTAAGTATTTTGAATAAAGCCCCCACAACAGCAACTAAAAAGGTTGAGATTCAAGAATGGTTGAGGAGAAATAATATTGCTTATAAAGAAAGTGATTTGAAACCACAATTATTGAGTCTAGTAAAAATGTAAGTACTGAATTCAAATAGGATTGTATTTCAAGGAGTAGAAGTGTTTTCAATATGAATATGTTTCACAGAAATACGCCAAAACCAATATATGAGATTGATAATCTAGCTGAACAATATGGGCACGAAGTATTATGTCTTCCTCCCTACCCATTTTCAACCCAATTGAGTTCCTCTTTCTGTATGGAAACAAGCTCTTCAGAAAATTACTCCAGAGGTATGGAGTAAAACTATTGAGCATACAGCAGAAGAAATTCAATATTGATGGGAACTCGAACTTCATTTTGATCTTGAAGATGTTCCTCCTTTGATAATAAATATGGACGAGAATGACAGTGACAGTGAAACATTTTAGACGAACTTTCAGAATAAAATGGAGTATTTATTTTTCAATTAATTTCAACTTTTCAAACTTTCCTTTGTAAAATTATCATTAAATAAATGATTTTGGTGATTTCTGTTATTAGATAATTCAACCTGTGCTCCTTATTTATAACTGCAAGTGCCACGTAGACTAAATTCTAGTTACTGTTGAAAGATTGAAATATTTCGGAAAATAATTATTATTTCATAGCCTAGTAAAATTAATTTTTTATCAGTCGTTTTGATTTAAATTTAGGACTTATTCAAAAACCTGAGTTTCTCTAAAACCTTATTCATTTCATTGTATTTCAAATTCAATGAGATGGCCAGTGCACAAAACCTTGATTGAACAAGTGCATAATGAAAGTTTCTTCTTTTTCCGGTTTTTCTATTGAAGAAAGGTGAACACAATTGAATTGACTAATGCCTCATGTGTTGCATTAACAGGTAAGTACTAGTATTCTGATGATCCATCATGATCATCAGGTCGATTTTTATTTTCAACTCGAAATTTTTTGGCCGAAATAAAAATTTTTTTACGTTCTTTGAAAGGTACAGACATTATTTTTCTGGATGTTTTGACATCCCACACTAGGGGTCTGAGGTGCGTAGTTTTCGATATACAGGATGCTCCAATCAAAAAATATTGATATGAATCATTATTGAAAAATCTTATTTTCGGGAAAGGAAGGTCGTGTATTAATTTTATATTCCTCGAATTGACATCAGACAAAGTTTTCTCGAGAAAAAATCGAAGTGACAATCGAATTTATTCTGAGAAAATTCATACCACTACTTCTCGAATGAAACAGTCTGCATTTCAGAAAATACGCATCTCAGACCCCTACACTTAGAAAAATAATCTCTGTAGAATAATGAGGAGAATATATGGGTTGTAATTTTAAAAAAATGGTCGATGACGTTATATCTTGGGAATTACAAAAGAAAAAAGTTTTTTTCTTCCAAATAATTTCGAGTTAAATATAAAAATCGACCTGTCTGAGCGTTTTGCACGAAAATCAAAAATTAAGAAATTATAAATTCAATTCCATACTCTATAGTCGCACTGAATAGAAATTTTGGGAAACATTCGCAACATCCGAGAAAACTGGTTGATGACGTCACTTTCAACTTAACGAGAACAGACTATATCAGCATACTCATTGATTGATTGACAAAATGGCAAAAAACCTGAAAGCTGCTATTATTCGTCTTCCTTCTTACCATTGCAAATTCAATCCAATTTAGCTGTTTTGGGCACAAATAAAGAATGAGGTAGCCAGAAATGTTACAAGGTTCAGGCTTAAGGATCTTGAAGTAATTTAAAATATTGCAATAAAAAATTTAACAATGTAACAGTCGGATTGCACAGTTCACGTGATTAAATGAAAAAATAAAATGTTGGAACTGGATCATCATATAGACGCCGTTACAGTTAATAAACCCTGTTATAATGAATATTTGTGCGAAAACTTTTTCCATAAGAGGATAAAGATAACTGGTGGGGTAATTAGAAAGCAACACAGCAATTCTGTTGTAAGAACAATGATGATACATTCTTTACACTTTATTTTTAATTTTTGTGATCGAAACCTTTCGACGACCTCATTTTGACAAATAAACTGTATGCGTCAAACTGCTCTACACCTTTGAGTGGAGATCGACCGTCATTACATCTATATCTAGCCCAATGTGAAATAACACAACTTCTGGTTTTTTTCGATATGCCCTGTACGAATTGGTGAAAGGATTTACATATTTGTTGAGCTTTCATTACTCTACAATTTTTCTGAATATACTACTGCTGATTCTGATGTATCAGTGACAGGTGAGACAGGTTTTTTTTCTCCTGTTCAATTGAATCTTGAGACTCAGCTTTTGCATGTTCATCCTTTTATCCTTCAATGTTGTTTTGACTCACAACAAAATTAGACATTATGATATAATTCCTTCAAATTTTAGTGTTCATTCGAATGAACAAATAAATTTTCAATTGAAGTCACAACATTACACTCAAGTAAAGATTTTTTCCCTTCAACACTATAACTCATGGAAGGGAACAAACTTTCTGAAATAATTACACATTCGCCTCAAAGGATGCAAGGTTTTCAGAAATGCTAATTTATTCTTTAACAAAACCATGTTGTCTGTTATATAAGTACATTCTCAGGAAATTGTACCACTCTTTTCTTTGCCCTTTCAATTAGACGAGTCTCACGCTAACAATTTCCTTTCCTCTTCGAATTTGTGAGATTTGTGCCGGTATGCACGTGCCCTGATATAATCACTCATGAAATAGAGGGGATACCAAGGAAATGAGGCGATAAGTATAGAAATATACTTAGTATAAAGTCATAAACATCGGATAGGAGTTTTCACGAAATTGTGAATTATCTCGATACAGCTGTTTAAGTTCACGACCACGGCATGCCCATTATCGATTACGAAGCAATTACATTTTTGCTCACAGCACATCAAACCGTTCATTTGTAGTCGTTCATTATGTTGCAAATAGGATTTTCTGAAACCTAATATTGAGGAATCTGGTGGTACACGTGCAGATGAAAACGATTCCAATTCGTCATGAATGAATTGAGTGAGTTTTCCTAAAATATGTTCAACTCAGGTGCGGAATTTCATTCCTATAAGATACCTCCTAATTTCATATATCATTGTATCAAATACACGAAAAAATTTAAGATATTGAAAAATTTCGCTTTATGAAGTAGATCTTTGAGAGATGATTCCTCAAGCAATTCTGAAACGAATTAGTGAAAACAGCACATCTCTCCGAAGTCGTAGATATTCAACCTGAAAATTACAATCCTGACGGGTACTGAAATCCTAATTTTTAACATACGATGACAATTTTAAGATGTTACTATAGTTGAAAAGAATTGCATATCATGTTGTATTGAATGTGACATTCGTAACCACAGTAATATGATTACCAAGAATGTTTCGAGAGATAAATGTCAGAATCTTTTTTTCCATAAATAAAATTATTGTTTTGTAACCCTTAATTCCTTGAATTGAGAATGCATTTCTTCAGTAATGAAGAATGTGCTAATATAATTTATGTTTACGGTTTTTGTAATGGAAACGCACGAGAAACCTTAAAGATTGCCCCAAAGGCAGCCTCCTGTTAGTGTAGTTTTTTCCTTGGTATTAAGGAAACACAAAAAAACATCTGAGCCATAACATGTACGAACCTAGTCAGGTCAACATAAAAAATAAGGAGTACATTGTAGACTGTGTTGAAGATGATCTTTCTATTAGTATTCGGCGGATTGCAAACCGGTTGCAATCGCCCCGAAGTGTCATGTGGCATGTTTTGAAAATGAAAGAACTGCACTTTTATCATTGACAAGGTGTACAGGTATTGAATGCAGAGCATGAGCAGCAGCGACTCCAATTTTACCGCTGGAATTTGGAGCAACATGCCCAAGATCCAGATTTTCATTTCCCACATATTATGGTCTGATGAATCATGCTCCACTGGAGATGTTAAAAATAATTTCCAAAATGATCATTCATAAACCCTGCAGAATGAAAAAGCGATTAGGGAAAAACGGTTCAGTATCAACGGTTGGAGCGGCCTTCATAAACATAGTTGAATGCTACTTCGGATGATGTTGAGAGACTCCATATCAAGAGAAAATAGTTGGTGAATTGTTGAATGAATATTTTTCAAATTGGATAGGGTAGGTACAATTGCTTGGCCTCAACGATAATCAGATCCCAACCCGTTAGACTTCTATGCATGGGTATAGATAAAGAAACTGGTCTTCAATGTACAGATAAATAATTTTGAGCAGTTACAACAACGACTAAACAATAACACCAGTAGAATGAAAAATAACAATGTCCATCATATTGCTCTGAAATCACTTCTTCGTAGATGTGGGCTATGCATTCAATTTGGATGCAGTCAATTTGAAAATCTTTCGTACTTCGGAACGTTATGTTAATATAGAGCAAATACTTGTAAAAAAATAGAGTTCCAGAATATAGAGATGCAAATGAAGTATTAGGTGCGTAGGCTATAGCGGATCGTCTCGAAGAGCTTGTTTCCGTGAATACCTGACATGTTCGTTATGATTTAGGAATGAAGAACGTGAAAGTAGCAGTTATTACAAATTCCCTGATCTTAGTTCGTTCTCAACTGCTAGTGATTTGGTCACCTGCGTGACTAGGTCTTGGGGTCTGGCGGATAGTCCCATTTCCACAGTTGGAAGGATTGTCAATGAAGCATGATAAGCTCTTTTGGTACAAAATCATCCGGAGTTGAAAAGTCTCCCATTCGGATCTCTGGGAGGGACTGCCTCGTGGTGTTCATAATGCGGGTAAGTCGTGCATTCCACCAACATCTGCAAAACGCACAACCCCAGGTGTTGGCCCTAAGCAAAACCCAAATAAGTCAAATAACCGATAGAACGTATTTACGTTTTAATGGGGATGAGTTACATAAGAGATTTAGGTTTAATGGGGGCCTCTGTGTTTTGTCAAATCGGATATTGCATGCCAGTAGGAGGGCACTATGGAGGACGATGCTTTCGACCTTGCGTCGTTTAAAATTTGTTCGCAGGATAAAACAATGTTCTTATGTTGTTTATATCGCTCACCAAATGATATTCACTTCCCTAGACTATTTCAGTATCCAGTAGATAAGGTGGATTGGATTCAGGCACATCATCCGGCAGCTGAGATCATTGTACTGGGTGACTCAACGTTCACAACACCATCTGGCGCCGCCACTCCAATAGAACAGATAAAGCGGGAAGACAGTCTGAAACTTTAGCAATTAGCCACAATCTAACGCAGCTAATGGACAACCGACTTCCCGAACTCCTTGGACCTTTTTTTGATTTCAAATCCAGATGATTTTAAAGTAAAGGTCTCATCACCGCTAGGCAGCTCAGACCACAACCTTATATCTGCTACTGGAACCATTGTGCTTCCGCCGCTAAACCAAGAACATAAACCATTCAGAAGCTTCTGGCACTATAACCGTCCTAATTGGGATGAGCTGCGTGAATTCTTTTCGTGCTTTCCACTCAGTGATGTTCTCCTTTCAGATTTTGACATCAATGTGTTCACTGAATCTGTTACAGAAATCCATCATACTGGAATAGATCTCTTCATCCTCATTCCTTGGAAAGAACAACAGCATAAAAGCCATAGTCCAACAAAGACAGAGCTTACAAATCAATGAAGATAAATCTAACAGAGGGAACAAGAACAACCTTCGTACTAATACGAAACGTATGCAACCTGACAACTGCAAGATCAAAGGCCAATTTCAACGAAAATGTTACTAATAAACTCCTTGAATAGGTAAGTGGGACTAGCAATTCTGGTCTATGCCAAATTTTCAGTGCCAATTTCTGCAAATCTACGTTTGCGCCTCTTGTTAGAGAAGACGGAAGTATAGCATCATCTCCGAAAGAGAAAGCCGATCTCTTTTCTCTCTTGCTCTCGAAGAATTCTGTGCTAGTTTCATCTAATGCAATACCACCGAGCATTCCACCTTCAAATTCTTGCATGACTGAAATAAAGTTCAGAGTCCGCACTGTGAAACGGGCTCTCGAGCAGCTGAACTGCAAGAAAACAACTGGTCTAGACGAAATACCGCCAATCGTCCTGAGAAAGTGTGCTCTTGAACTGGCACCCATTCCTAACCTTCTGTTTCAAATTTCTTATGAAAACCAGACTTTCCCGAGCAGCTGAAAAATAGCCAGAATTCAACCGATCCCGAAGAAATGAAAGAAGTCCTTACCTCAAAACAACCGAACTGTTGCACTTCTTCCTATCATGTTCAAAGTGATGGAGAGAGTCATAAATGATGAACTCATCAAATGGCAAAGGTCGACATGAGATCTGCTCGCCTACATCACTCATGTTTGTACATCAGCGATGGAATTGCATGGAGAATCTACATCAATAGCCCCCTAGAGCCTTAGATAGGGTTTGGAATGCAGCCTTGTTGAATGAACTTGTTGCATATGGGCTTCCCGAAAAATTGCGAAGTTGAATAAGTAGCTTTCTTCCAAATAGATCAATACAAGTTGTGGTCGACAGTATAACATCTGATTGTTTCCGGTTGCAATCAGGAGTACCTCAAGGATCCATGCTCTTGCCAATCTTGTTTCTGTTGCAGATAAACTATCTTCTGTCATCTACAGAGAACAATATTTTCGGTTTTGCAGATGATAGTACCCTGGTTTTGTCTTTCAGTAGTCTGCGGCCGATTACAGCAGCGGAATCTCAGAGTCAGAGATGTCATCAAATTAATAACTTAAACTCTGACTCACAGGGGATATTTGAGAGGATCAGTTGAACCTGGTGAGCTTCACCGCGAGCAAGACGCAAGTAACTACGCTTTCTGAAAAGGTCCCTACTGGAGATCCTCCTCTTAAGATGCAAGGCCAACAAACTGCATCAAAAGATTCGATGCACCTTCTGGGAATAACGGTCAACTCCGGGTTTTGCTGACATAAACATGTATCAGAAATAGCTAAGTCGGGATCAGCTAGCTTTAGTTTTCTTTTCAGAGCCAAACGATACTTCACGTCATTTCAGCTGTTGCTTCTATACAAGGCGAAGATTCGACCTTTGGAATATGGCTCTCATTTATGGGGATCTACGCCAAAACTGTGCGCCTCACCGATCACCTGGAGATCACCCGCGATCTCCAATCGCTGGCTCACAGAAGACAAGTTGCTGACCTTTTTCTGTTACTTCCACGGCAGATGCTCCAAGGAGCTGGGAGACCTTGTTTCGGGAAAACTCATGTTTTGCCGCAACATTTGGCTGGTAAGGAGTTCATCATAGACCACCCGGAGATCACCAGCGTTCTCCAAATGCTGGCTCTAAGAAGACAAGTTTTTTCTAGGCGCACAAGCTACTCTCACAAAAAATAAAATTAAAGGAATAAATGGATATCTTGACAAACTCTATCACATATTGATAACAGCAGTTGTTTACCAACTTCAGCTTGTCACATGTGTTCTTTTTGAAAATTTTAATTTTCGGTAAAAATACAACGAGAATTAATAAAATTGTCTACGGCAGAATGTGGTCAAGCAGTGGTGTTATATGGCCTAGATTAGACTCACACAAGAACAGCACAAAGGCTCGGGAGGAATAATTCGCAGATGCAGGGAAACAGGTCGTCATGAAAGGAGTCCTGGGCAAGGACGACTTCGAGCAACAATCCATAACCGTTATTCAAGAATTTTCTCGTTCAGACAAGCGTTTGCTACTGCTGGGCACTTTCGAATGCAGCTTCAACAGAACCATAAAGTGCAAATTAATTCTGAAACAATAGGACAACTTCACAAGCAACTTAGTTTGAGGCCTCGTGTCGCAGTTTGAGAAACAGCTCCAACCTCAAAATATCGAAGAGCCCGAATGAATTTTGCCACGGAACACATCATTTGGTTAGAAGCTGACTAAGAGAGAGAGAGTTCTGTTTACAGATGAGTCGAGATTTCTTATTCTTCGTTGTGATAGACGTTTTCTTATATACAGATAACGAAATGAGAAATATCCCAATGCAAACTTTTATTTAGCTATGGTTTCGGTAGAGGTTCGATAACTGTGTGGAGGGAATCTTTTTGAACTCCCGCACTGTTCTAGTCATCGTAAATAATACAATAAGACATTGTAAAAAAACATCTTCTAGCATTTACGGTAAACGCGGGTGAAAACTGTTTGTTTGTAAATGATAACGCCAGACTCATCAACGACGTTGAAGATCACTTCAATGGAGTGACACAAAGACCAGCACTCAACCCTATCAACACGTCAGGCACATTTCCAATAGAAGATTAAGAAACCAGCGTAACTAGTCAGCTACTGTGCATGATGTATGGAAAAGATTTTCGAAATTTGGAACGGAATGAATCAGGATGTTATGATGTCATTATGAGTATAAATTGTAGATGTCATAGAGTCATTCTCGCCAGGGGTGAAAATATGCAGTATTTACAGGTTTTGGGGACTTTAATTTTTCAAATAGTTTCACATTTCTCATTTTTACTTTCCTCTCAATTACTATAAGTACCATTTTTATTTCGATAGTTCTCAAGCATTCTTTAGTGCTGGTGGATTATTGGAATAATAACTGTCCAATATATCTGAACTTCTTCTGAATAAATTTGAATTTTTGATTTTGTGCGTTAATTTCTTGGTGCAGTGCAGTTTGCATAGGCTGGTTTATTTTTACGATTTCATTTCACATCTTGGTTCATTATGTATTCGCTTGCACTTTCGAACAGTATAGAAATTAGAAATTTTAACTCAACGCAAGCTAGACCATGTCATAAATTAACCGCATAGACTTCGTTCTAATGAAATATAAATCCTCCATCCGGTAATTATTACCACTGTCAAGCAATGATTAGTTAGTTTGTTAGTGTAGTTTTTTCCTTGGTATTAAGGAAACACAAAAAAACATCTGAGCCATAACATGTACGAACCTAGTCAGGTCAACATAAAAAATAAGGAGTACATTGTAGACTGTGTTGAAGATGATCTTTCTATTAGTATTCGGCGGATTGCAAACCGGTTGCAATCGCCCCGAAGTGTCATGTGGCATGTTTTGAAAATGAAAGAACTGCACTTTTATCATTGACAAGGTGTACAGGTATTGAATGCAGAGCATGAGCAGCAGCGACTCAATTTTACCGCTGGAATTTGGAGCAACATGCCCAAGATCCAGATTTTCATTTCCACATATTATGGTCTGATGAATCATGCTCCACTGGAGATGTTAAAATAATTTCCAAAATGATCATTCATAAACCCTGCAGAATGAAAAAGCGATTAGGGAAAAACGGTTCAGTATCAACGGTTGGAGCGGCCTTCATAAACATAGTTGAATGCTACTTCGGATGATGTTGAGAGACTCCATATCAAGAGAAAATAGTTGGTGAATTGTTGAATGAATATTTTTCAAATTGGATAGGGTAGGTACAATTGCTTGGCCTCAACGATAATCAGATCCCAACCCGTTAGACTTCTATGCATGGGTATAGATAAAGAAACTGGTCTTCAATGTACAGATAAATAATTTTGAGCAGTTACAACAACGACTAAACAATAACACCAGTAGAATGAAAATAACAATGTCCATCATATTGCTCTGAAATCACTTCTTCGTAGATGTGGGCTATGCATTCAATTTGGATGCAGTCAATTTGAAAATCTTTCGTACTTCGGAACGTTATGTTAATATAGAGCAAATACTTGTAAAAAAATAGAGTTCCAGAATATAGAGATGCAAATGAAGTATTAGGTGCGTAGGCTATAGCGGATCGTCTCGAAGAGCTTGTTTCCGTGAATACCTGACATGTTCGTTATGATTTAGGAATGAAGAACGTGAAAGTAGCAGTTATTACAAATTCCTGATCTTAGTTCGTTCTCAACTGCTAGTGATTTGGTCACCTGCGTGACTAGGTCTTGGGGTCTGGCGGATAGTCCCATTTCCACAGTTGGAAGGATTGTCAATGAAGCATGATAAGCTCTTTTGGTACAAAATCATCCGGAGTTGAAAAGTCTCCCATTCGGATCTCTGGGAGGACTGCCTCGTGGTGTTCATAATGCGGGTAAGTCGTGCATTCCACCAACATCTGCAAAACGCACAACCCCAGGTGTTGGCCCTAAGCAAAACCCAAATAAGTCAAATAACCGATAGAACGTATTTACGTTTTAATGGGGATGAGTTACATAAGAGATTTAGGTTTAATGGGGCCTCTGTGTTTTGTCAAATCGGATATTGCATGCCAGTAGGAGGGCACTATGGAGGACGATGCTTTCGACCTTGCGTCGTTTAAAATTTGTTCGCAGGATAAAACAATGTTCTTATGTTGTTTATATCGCTCACCAAATGATATTCACTTCCCTAGACTATTTCAGTATCCAGTAGATAAGGTGGATTGGATTCAGGCACATCATCCGGCAGCTGAGATCATTGTACTGGGTGACTCCAACGTTCACAACACCATCTGGCGCCGCCACTCCAATAGAACAGATAAAGCGGGAAGACAGTCTGAAACTTTAGCAATTAGCCACAATCTAACGCAGCTAATGGACAACCGACTTCCCGAACTCCTTGGACCTTTTTTTGATTTCAAATCCAGATGATTTTAAAGTAAAGGTCTCATCACCGCTAGGCAGCTCAGACCACAACCTTATATCTGCTACTGGAACCATTGTGCTCAAGAACATAAACCATTCAGAAGCTTCTGGCACTATAACCGTCCTAATTGGGATGAGCTGCGTGAATTCTTTTCGTGCTTTCCACTCAGTGATGTTCTCCTTTCAGATTTTGACATCAATGTGTTCACTGAATCTGTTACAGAAATCCATCATACTGGAATAGATCTCTTCATCCCTCATTCCTTGGAAAGAACAACAGCATAAAAGCCATAGTCCAACAAAGACAGAGCTTACAAATCAATGAAGATAAATCTAACAGAGGGAACAAGAACAACCTTCGTACTAATACGAAACGTATGCAACCTGACAACTGCAAGATCAAAGGCCAATTTCAACGAAAATGTTACTAATAAACTCCTTGAATAGGTAAGTGGGACTAGCAATTCTGGTCTATGCCAAATTTTCAGTGCCAATTTCTGCAAATCTACGTTTGCGCCTCTTGTTAGAGAAGACGGAAGTATAGCATCATCTCCGAAAGAGAAAGCCGATCTCTTTTCTCTCTTGCTCTCGAAGAATTCTGTGCTAGTTTCATCTAATGCAATACCACCGAGCATTCCACCTTCAAATTCTTGCATGACTGAAATAAAGTTCAGAGTCCGCACTGTGAAACGGGCTCTCGAGCAGCTGAACTGCAAGAAAACAACTGGTCTAGACGAAATACCGCCAATCGTCCTGAGAAAGTGTGCTCTTGAACTGGCACCCATTCCTAACTTTCTGTTTCAAATTTCTTATGAAAACCAGACTTTCCCGAGCAGCTGAAAAATAGCCAGAATTCAACCGATCCCGAAGAAATGAAAGAAGTCCTTACCTCAAAACAACCGAACTGTTGCACTTCTTCCTATCATGTTCAAAGTGATGGAGAGAGTCATAAATGATGAACTCATCAAATGGCAAAGGTCGACATGAGATCTGCTCGCCTACATCACTCATGTTTGTACATCAGCGATGGAATTGCATGGAGAATCTACATCAATAGCCCCCTAGAGCCTTAGATAGGGTTTGGAATGCAGCCTTGTTGAATGAACTTGTTGCATATGGGCTTCCCGAAAAATTGCGAAGTTGAATAAGTAGCTTTCTTCCAAATAGATCAATACAAGTTGTGGTCGACAGTATAACATCTGATTGTTTCCGGTTGCAATCAGGAGTACCTCAAGGATCCATGCTCTTGCCAATCTTGTTTCTGTTGCAGATAAACTATCTTCTGTCATCTACAGAGAACAATATTTTCGGTTTTGCAGATGATAGTACCCTGGTTTTGTCTTTCAGTAGTCTGCGGCCGATTACAGCAGCGGAATCTCAGAGTCAGAGATGTCATCAAATTAATAACTTAAACTCTGACTCACAGGGGATATTTGAGAGGGATCAGTTGAACCTGGTGAGCTTCACCGCGAGCAAGACGCAAGTAACTACGCTTTCTGAAAAGGTCCCTACTGGAGATCCTCCTCTTAAGATGCAAGGCCAACAAACTGCATCAAAAGATTCGATGCACCTTCTGGGAATAACGGTCAACTCCGGGTTTTGCTGACATAAACATGTATCAGAAATAGCTAAGTCGGGATCAGCTAGCTTTAGTTTTCTTTTCAGAGCCAAACGATACTTCACGTCATTTCAGCTGTTGCTTCTATACAAGGCGAAGATTCGACCTTTGGAATATGGCTCTCATTTATGGGGATCTACGCCAAAACTGTGCGCCTCACCGATCACCTGGAGATCACCCGCGATCTCCAATCGCTGGCTCACAGAAGACAAGTTGCTGACCTTTTTCTGTTACTTCCACGGCAGATGCTCCAAGGAGCTGGGAGACCTTGTTTCGGGAAACCTCATGTTTTGCCGCAACATTTGGCTGGTAAGGAGTTCATCATAGACCACCGGAGATCACCAGCGTTCTCCAAATGCTGGCTCTAAGAAGACAAGTTTTTCTAGGCGCACAAGCTACTCTCACAAAAAATAAAATTAAAGGAATAAATGGATATCTTGACAAACTCTATCACATATTGATAACAGCAGTTGTTTACCAACTTCAGCTTGTCACATGTGTTCTTTTTGAAAATTTTAATTTTCGGTAAAAATACAACGAGAATTAATAAAATTGTCTACGGCAGAATGTGGTCAAGCAGTGGTGTTATATGGCCTAGATTAGACTCACACAAGAACAGCACAAAGGCTCGGGAGGAATAATTCGCAGATGCAGGGAAACAGGTCGTCATGAAAGGAGTCCTGGGCAAGGACGACTTCGAGCAACAATCCATAACCGTTATTCAAGAATTTTCTCGTTCAGACAAGCGTTTGCTACTGCTGGGCACTTTCGAATGCAGCTTCAACAGAACCATAAAGTGCAAATTAATTCTGAAACAATAGGACAACTTCACAAGCAACTTAGTTTGAGGCCTCGTGTCGCAGTTTGAGAAACAGCTCCAACCTCAAAATATCGAAGAGCCCGAATGAATTTTGCCACGGAACACATCATTTGGTTAGAAGCTGACTAAGAGAGAGAGAGTTCTGTTTACAGATGAGTCGAGATTTCTTATTCTTCGTTGTGATAGACGTTTTCTTATATACAGATAACGAAATGAGAAATATCCCAATGCAAACTTTTATTTAGCTATGGTTTCGGTAGAGGTCGATAACTGTGTGGAGGGAATCTTTTTGAACTCCCGCACTGTTCTAGTCATCGTAAATAATACAATAAGACATTGTAAAAAAAAACATCTTCTAGCATTTACGGTAAACGCGGGTGAAAACTGTTTGTTTGTAAATGATAACGCCAGACTCATCAACGACGTTGAAGATCACTTCAATGGAGTGACACAAAGACCAGCACTCAACCCTATCAACACGTCAGGCACATTTCCAATAGAAGATTAAGAAACCAGCGTAACTAGTCAGCTACTGTGCATGATGTATGGAAAAGATTTTCCGAAATTTGGAACGGAATGAATCAGGATGTTATGATGTCATTATGAGTATAAATTGTAGATGTCATAGAGTCATTCTCGCCAGGGGTGAAAATATGCAGTATTTACAGGTTTTGGGGACTTTAATTTTTTCAAATAGTTTCACATTTCTCATTTTTACTTTCCTCTCAATTACTATAAGTACCATTTTTATTTCGATAGTTCTCAAGCATTCTTTAGTGCTGGTGGATTATTGGAATAATAACTGTCCAATATATCTGAACTTCTTCTGAATAAATTTGAATTTTTGATTTTGTGCGTTAATTTCTTGGTGCAGTGCAGTTTGCATAGGCTGGTTTATTTTTACGATTTCATTTCACATCTTGGTTCATTATGTATTCGCTTGCACTTTCGAACAGTATAGAAATTAGAAATTTTAACTCAACGCAAGCTAGACCATGTCATAAATTAACCGCATAGACTTCGTTCTAATGAAATATAAATCCTCCATCCGGTAATTATTACCACTGTCAAGCAATGATTATAATCAAAACATATCGTGGACTGATTTTAAATTAGGATACCTTCAATACTTATGAAAATATATCAATCTACTAGAATATATACAAAGTATAGCATCATCAGTTAATTATATCAATGTACCAATAAGTAGTGTCAGATGATTTCTCCTGGACAAATTCAGTGTTCGGACCTTAGTCAAGTGACATTACATTATAACATTATTTTTCTGTATTATATAATAAATAATCTAATATAAAACTGCTGAATGTAAATGATAAAATTTCAAAATTATATTACATACATATATATTCAACTGAATAAAATATGAAATAAGATTGTGAACAGTAATAACTGCAAAAAAACAATAACTCTACCTCAATGTTTCTTTCGGAAAGAAATCTACGAGGAATATTACAAAATTTGGTGATTGTTATCTTCTGCAACTGTTCAAATGAATTTTTCTTCAGACCTAAAATCTTAATATTTTTGTGACGGTTCCTGGGAAAAACTCTAGTTGTAGAAATAACAATCAGTAGAAAAAACGTTCTCTTTATTTCCCAACTTTGCATATCTGGTGCGGCAATATCACTTATGTGTTATTTGATTTCGTTAATCTGTAAGAATGAAAGCTGGTCTATTGTGCTTCACTGCTGTGATGTAAAAGATCGAATGTACATATCTTTAATATTTGTTTCCCTTTAGGAATGGGGTCATATTTCATTGCTAAATCAAAATGAATAAATAATATTAGCGACGGCATTATGTCTTTTCAAATAATCTGTAAAGGCAAGTATTGAGCGAGATGATAATATATGAAACTATTTCTGGCGAAGATGTATTTACATAAACGCCAAGAATCATCTAAATTTCTATATCCAACTTTTTCCCAAAAATAATCGAAGGTTGTAATGCGACAGTCAAGATCCATTTCGTGCTCATCGATCCTACAATTAATATGCATTACATGAAACACACGTATCTTTTATTATTCAATACGATACACTTGTGACCCCTATTCATTACTTTGGGTTTTCATCAATGATTCATAGAAAGGTCAGTGACGAATAAGGACAATTTTTCATCTCCGGTTGTATATAAATCTCTTGATTCTGATTTGAGAACCAGTGAACATCGATTAACGAAGTAGTCACAATGAATTCGATAATACTTCTGAGTTTTCTTGGGTTAGTTCTTGGTGAACCACCTAGGTACAAAACAACAGTCGAAGTGCAGAAATCTATAGAAATACCATTTACCGGTAAATGGGGAGAGGAAACACCTCAAAATTCTCAGCCTGAATCAGCATATGGACTTCCTGAGTCATCGTATGGTCCCCCACCGTCATCGTATGGTTCTCCTGCTCCAGCACCCTCATATGGACCACCTGCTCCAGCGCCTTCGTATGGGCCACCTACTCCAGCGCCGTCATATGGACCACCTCCAACAGAAGAAACTACAACTATCGAAACTATTGAAGTCACAACCGACAATACAACAGTAACTGATAAGGATGTGGAGCAAGTTACTGATGGGAAACCAATTAAACAGGAGGGTGCTTACTATATTTACCATCCCCATGGGCTCTTACAGCAAGTAAGATATCAGACCGAAAATGATAAGAAGAATATGCTGTTTTCCGCTCGTTTAAAGTACAAGGATGTTGAGCCTATCAGAAGTCCCATTTTCAGTTATAACTTGAATACTGGGGAATATATAAGAATTGCTAGAAGTGTTTGAGGTTGATAGTTTCCGTTCACATGTATGTATTTATTTGTTGTTGTTTTCGAAATAAAATGAAAGATGATTTAAGGCAATAGAAGAATAGAACAAACAATTGGCCCTCTTTATTGATTCAACTTCAGTTTATCATATATGTATATATATATATATATATATATATATATATATATATATATATATATATATATATATATATATATATATACATATATAGGGGTTTTACCCCGACGAGCTGCCCATATCTCTGTTCATGCAATCAAACTGATTTCATGAAAAATATAAATCCACCACCCGGTAATTAATACCATTCCCAGGCAATGATTATAATCGAAATATATCCTGGAATAATTATATATTAGGATAACGTTAAATTTTATGAGAATATATCAATCTACCAGAATATATACATACTATAGCATCATCAGACAATGATATCAATGTACCAACGAGTAGTGGTATATATATATATATATATATATATATATATATATATATATATATATATATATATATATATATATATATATATATATATATATATATATATATATATATATATATATATATATATATATATATATATATATATATATATATATATATATATATATAACGAATACAGTGCAAAAACAATATATTTGGGAAGATCTTGCCAAATAATTGACAATACACAATAGTCTCCTCCAAGAATATATGGTCTACCAAAGACTCATAAGGAAAACATACCATTGCGTCCCATTGTATCATACATACAGTCCCCTTTGTACAATATATCAAAATATATGTCAAGTGTACTAAGGAACTGTATAAACAAAAACAAATACTAAACGAAGGACTCTACAGATCTGAAACAACATCTCGACCTTATAAATGTACCATCCAACCACAAAATGTATTCCCTAGATGCTATTTCCCTATACACTAACATCCCAATAACCATAATACCAACAATAATTAATATGAAATGGACTGAAATCACAACCCACACCTCCATCCCAAAAGAAGAATTTATTGAAGTATTACAATATATATTAGGTACAAACTATTTTCAATTCGATAACCTTTTTTTCAACAAATAGATGGAATTGCTATGGAAAGTTCCATATCTGATGTAATAGCGTTAATGGTGATGGAATATTTGGAAGAATCAATTTTGAATAATACACATTTAGACATCACATTATTCAAAATATATGTAGACGACTGTTTACTAATAGTGAACGAAAACGAAGTAGACCAAATTCTTGAAATCTTCAATGAATTCCACAAAAGGTTGCAGTTTACTTTAGAAACTGAGACAAAAAACAGCATCAACTTCCTTGACATATCAATAACATGAAAAGATAATAAATTACTAATGAGATGGTACCGAAAATAAATAACAAGATGGTACCGAAAATAAATAACGAGATGGTACCGAAGATAACATCTTAAACTACAATTCAAACCATCACCCATCCCAGAAAAAAATGCATTATAAAAAGATATATTGGGAGAGCACTGAAACTTACCTCACCTCAATTCAGAAAAGACGTACTAAAGGACACAAAAGAGCTACTAAGAATGAACGACTACCAAGAAAACGTAACAAACAAAATCATTAAAGAACGAGCACATATACTGTACAACACAGAACAAAAAAGAAAAACGACATTACTAACACCACACAATACATAACTATCCTTTACATACCTCAACTATCAGAAACTATCAAGAACATCCTCAAACCTTATAACTTCAAAATGGCCTACTCAGCCATGAATAAAATAAGACACGTACATACAAAACTAAAATCCAAAATACTGCACTTGGAATACGCCATACCCTGCAATAACTGCGGAAAGGTCTACATAGGACAAACAGAACAACACCTCAAAGAACGTCTCAAACCCCATAAATACACAAAAAACGACAGCACTGCACTAAACAAACACAAAAAACAAGAAAGTCACGAATTTGACTATGACCAGACAAAAATTCTTGACGAAGAACACAACAGAAAAAAGAGAAAAATACTTGAGATGATACACATACAAAAAAACATAGACAACTCTGTAAATGACCGGAAAGACATAAAGACACTAAGCTCCATATACATAGATCTTCTACAAAACAGGGCACAAAAAAAACACGTTTCGAGAAGGTTAACAATCACAGTGGATCCACAAAGTAAACAGCACCATAGAAAACTTCAACACATAACCTCCGAAATATATATATATATATATATATATATATATAGCATATCAGACAATGATATCATATAATAATATTAGTCAATAACACTGAATATTACTCATATAGTATATATATATATATATATATATATATATATATATATATATATATATATATATATATAAATATTTTCTTCATATAATCTCGTCCATATTCATATATTTAGAAATTTTTCATTGTATATTTTGTATATATATATATATATATATATATATATATATATATATATATATATATATATATATATATATATATTATATGTTTATTCCTATTTATAATATATATATATATATATATATATATATATATATATATATATATTTTCTATATATATATATTCTGTTTCATAGATACTATTTATTCGATGCAGAATCATTCTGACATCTCTAAAACAAAAGTTTCATCCCGAAACGTCTATTATATATATATATATATATATATATATATATATATATATATATATATATATATATATATATATATATATATATATATATATATATATATATATATATATATATATAATATATATATAGACGTTTCTGGATTTTTATATTCTTGTAAGCATTGTGGAAACTTTATTCAGAGATATAAATATATATATATATATATATATATATATATATATATATATATATATATATATATATATATATATATATATATATATATATATATATATATATATATATATATATATATATATATATATATATATATATATATATATATAATATAATATAATAATAGACGTTTCGGATTTTTCTTCCTTTCCGTAGATCAATGAATAATCCTTCCTGACAAGAGCTAGTTCCCAAATTTGCCTGCCATGCACGCAGCCCCAAGAACCACAATATGGCAACTAAGGAGGATGCAGAGAAACGAAGCGGCAGACTGCAGTTTCGTCCTTATAAAGAGCTCCTCAGTGTCGCATATCGCTTCTCAGCATCCCAACAAGCTACATCGGAGTACCCTATCGATTCCAGAAAGGACGCACCTCGTGCATACGTGGGCGACTCTCTTACGTATGTACGAGGTGCGATATGCGACACTGATGAGCTCCTAATAAGAAAGAAACTGCAGTCTGCCGCTTTTTTTCTCTGCATCCTGCTTAGTTGCACTATTGTGGCTCTTGGGGGCTGCGTGCATGGCGGACAAATTTGGGGACTAGCTCTTCTCAGGGAGAATTTTTTGAATAATTCTTTTTGTCTCAAGTTTATGTCTATATATAATTTTTAAATGGTCTAGAACTGATCTAAATGAATTACAATGTCAAACGAGGAAAATGCTTCGTAAATATCATGAACACAGCCCAAAGTCAGCTAATCAAAGAGTTACACTACCTAGACATCTTGGAGATCGTGGATTAACTGATTTGAACAATCTTCATAGTAAACAGATTTTTCATCTACGTTCCCATCTTCATGATAAACAGAGAAGGTCTAAATTACACGATATTGTTGTTGCTTCAGATTATAATCTTACACCTCTGAACTTGACAATGCAAAAGCTGGATTTTGATATATTTGATAATAATTCTGAAGGAGAAAGTTGGATGCAAAAGAAATTACAAAAACAACCTAAATCGTCAACAAAATTTGGATATTTCATGCTTCACAAGAGATGGTATAAATTTTTTTCAAATATTGATCATTTATAGGTCCAGCAGAATCCAAAGGCGGTAAACCAGTTGGTTTCCAAAGGTTGTTCAGTATCCATGTTCGTAGTGGTCTTTACAATGAAAGCTTCTTGCATATTCATAACTTAAATAACAAATTGAATGCCATCACCCATCAAAATGTTCTACTGAACACCTACACATCATAAAAAAATAGTTGTTGAATGTCTGCATGAATATTTTCCAAATAGATGGATTGGTAGGGGAGATCCAATTGCTCAGCCATCACGGTCATCGGATCTCAATCTGTTAGACCACTTGTATAGGTTTGCACGAAACTTCCGTCTAAACTGTAGACATAGCGAACTTCGAGTAGTAACAAAAACGGATAAAGAATACTGCCGAAACAATCAGAATTGACAATTTCCATCATATTGTGATACAGTCACTTCTTTGTTGATGTGAGCTATTCATTCAAGTTGATCATCAATTAACACGTGTAATAATTTATATGATTTTATTTACTTTTTATTCATTTTCTCTTCTTAATTTTCAGTAGTGTTCGAAACATAACGTCAATTCATAATTATTTTTCAACGTTTTAGATCGAAATAATTCTTATTTATACACTTATTTATCCATTCATTCATTTATTTATCTATTTATTTATTGATTCATTCATTTATTTAAGTATTAAAGACACTAACAGGCTTTTAAGACCCACAGCCGTATCTATGGAGTATATAAAAACAGTTAGAATTATTAAATAACAAATCGAAATGTTAGAAAAAAAATATCAATAGAAATTTTTCTATTCAATTCGTAGTCGAATAAATGTATTAAGAACCCGAAATTCCGAAAGACAATAAAAATACTTAGAAACTAAAACAAGTCAAACAGACAAAGTCTATGACACAGCTCTCTCAACGTACTTTTTTATTTGTGACGGTGAAGATGGTTCGTGAGAATCAATAGCATACCTATGCATCAGCCTGTCCATCCGCACCAGAGGAGAGTGAAAGAAGCATTCGAATTAGTATTAGGAGTGTGAAACAACTGAGATCTACGTGCATTGTAGCCGGTTATGTTAAAACCAACCCTGGAAAGCAAATTTCCGGAATCTATAAAATCGAGCAGCAGCCTCATTATGA
Organism: Cryptolaemus montrouzieri; assembly: GCA_013387265.2. Taxonomy (NCBI): domain Eukaryota; kingdom Metazoa; phylum Arthropoda; class Insecta; order Coleoptera; family Coccinellidae; genus Cryptolaemus; species Cryptolaemus montrouzieri. The sequence goes on along the minus strand of JABFTP020000185.1, from coordinate 44,222,994 downwards.
AACAAATATCGTCTGTAGCGAAGCTATGTCTAATTTTGAAGCTGTTATTCCAAGGACTCTAGGTATCCTTGCATTTTGTAGTTAACATATTTTACAAATCGGTTCTGAATGTTTTGAATTTTGTTTATGTACACGTGATACTGAGGGTTCCAGGCAGCTGTCGCAAAGTTCAAACTACTGTTGATATATGCAAAATGAACATTCTTTAATGATTTTATACACTTGAATTGCTGAGTGCTTCTCAGAAGAGAACCGAGTATTCGGGATGCTTTGTTACATATAAAATCAACATGTTTGTCAAAAAGAAGCTTGCTGTCAATGATAACACCCAGGTCACAAATCGAGTCCACTAAGACGAGGTTGTGTGATCCCAGGGTGTACTGAAAGTGTATACTGTACTTTTTCCTCGAGGAACTTATGGACCGACATAGATCGAAATTACCAAAAAGTTGATTATCGCTACAATTTGTATTCCATCACCATAGAATCGCTCTTGAATCTTGTGTGGTATTCTCATGCAGCTCTTCGTGCTATTCCATCGCAAAAACATGAACATGAATCATATCTGCACATTCTTCATTAACGAAGTAATGCGCGACTGAACTTGGTTCATTTTCAATTTTCTTCCTAAAATGATAATTTCATGACATAAGTGAAATAAATCAAATTCTCGTTTCAACATAACAAAAAAAAGTAGTAGTCTTAGAAATTCTCAGCTTTTTTGTCGAAAATATGTCAAGTGGGCACCTCATAAGAAGAGATCAGTCTCATATTCTATTCTAGAAATCTCACATATTTATGCCTATTACGAAGTAGACCGTGTTGACGATAAACCTAGTGGACAAGGTTAGCTACTCTACAGAGATGGTTAAATGATTAAAAAACTGCAAAGTGAACTTTTTCAATTTTTTCCATGTAAATTATCCCAATTTGTTTCATATTTATTCATTTCAAAGAAATGACAAGTCAATCTCAACTATTTCATCGAAACAATTCAATTTTTATTCGAATTAGTTGAGTTATTGTCTTTCGATCGACAACAAAAATATTTACGCAATTTGTCTGTGAACCTGAGTTCGTAGAATAACAGGAAACATCGAATTTAAGATACTATTATCCTAATTAATCAGTCTACTAATCTCATCATTTCTATGAAAATATATAATAATTGTTTTTGAAATGTTAGTTATTTGAGTAATCAATATGTTGATGCCATCCATTGAAAAAAGCACGAAAAATAATTACCAATTAAAGAACAGTTTCATATTCTATCAAAAGAATAAGATTATCAAAATGCTGCTATTTTCTCCGAAACTTCCAATTTTAATGAAAATGGTCTCTATGAAATTTATGGAACGTATTTGGCGAAAGGTACAAAAATGCTTTTAGATTTTGTTGATATAATTGTTGTTAATGTAATGGTTGAGGATTATAGATAGATGACATAATTTCTTCATTAATTTATTTAAATTAATTAGATAATAACGAATAGATTTCACATGATGAGTGTTATAGAGTAAAATGAAGAAAACTACAGAAAACATTCAAAATACTTAAATTTTCTCTCAAATATTGAATTATTAGATTTGACGAGAATTATTTGGATCGACGAATCAATATAAATACGAGTTTTTATGACAATGATAAATTAGTACCTATTTCTGTTAGTAACCCACACAACAGTACATACCATAACGAATTCTTCGAAAGCAAAACATCCTATACCATTGGAAGGCATAGTGCCATAAGTCACTCAAAAATTTTCTTTGCATCTTCTGAAACAGCCCAATGGAAATAATTAATTCAATAATGCGGTACTATTTATGTTTCTTTTCAAAGTTGTTTCATATATAATAGGAATTGTATGTTAATATGCAAATGATATTTTTTCACCAGCTAGAGGTATTTATGAAAATAATATTTTGTTTTATTCATGCTGTGGCATCTCCTCCTCAATTCCCCCGATATAGGAGGGAAATCACTTTTTCGTAGTTAACACGTTAAAGATATAAGATATTGATAAACGCTTAGCCAGTTCGAAGGCTCTCTTCTTCTGAATGCCATATTATCAGAGAAAAATAGCGATTGGACAAATTTTCAGTTTATCTTATACAGTGCGAGTGCAAATTAAGGAATAAAGTTCATAAGTTTTTCAGTTTATGGGAAAGATATTTGAAAAGTACAACTTTTTTTCCGCAATGCCCCATAGTTGGGAGCTGCGATGAATATTTCTCGAGATACAAGGTGTTTGATATTTTTTATATTAGATTTATAAATTTTCAAAGCTCGGTCACAAAAACTACTTGCGGGAAAAATCCAGTCAATTTACTGACAGGAGATCATCCCCTCAATCTCTACTCTCCTCAACATAAGAATCTTGATGAGGAACCAAGGTTGAGTAACATCACACTTAAAAGGTACTGTGAATCACCAAAAATATATTCATCTGGTTGGTTCTACAAGTTGTTCCAACAGAATTTCAGTGTAAGTATAATATTCGGGAATTAATTAGAAACTAATACCAAATGCGAATTAACTTGTCAAATAAAATGTGTTATTGTAGCAAAAATCAACAGACCCAAGCTGGAACCAAAGCAATGTGAATACAGTTGATTGTCTAATAATATTTCCATTCAATTATTCCAAATTAGTGATTTCAACTTGTTGAAATAGCAAACGGATTTCGAACTGGAATGTAACATTAGTTTCTGGGGTTATCAAATGAACTTCCCTCCCTATTCTTATCCTTGAACGGTTGAGATTACCAGAATTAGGATTGTAGACCTTTCTTCCTAAATATTTAGTGTGCTGACCATTCGATGAGTTCTCTTCTACCAATCTATCAATTCCCAAAAATCTCATTCAAAAGTCGCGCAGTTCTACCTTGGTGAAATAAAATTGATTCGTGAAGTATGTCAGGATTATTATAATTGGGGTAGAGCACAGCCAAAGCAGAAATGAGATTGCACCTCAGAAAATAAGAAGACATTCCTCTCGTTGAGTTACCGTTGAAAAATTAGACTCTAACACTCTGTTTTCTAGTATGTAATCACTTAATCACTTCGAGTTTTTGTGGATGCTGTGAATTGTATTCGCGCATCCGATGTGGGCTTTTCTCATACGTGGCTTCATCAGAATGAATTATTCAGAGGCACGTATTGTCAAATTCAAAGATTTCACCATTAATCTTTGACTCAATTCGAGGTCAATAGCTGATCGTCTTCTTGGCCGATGGGCGTCCTCTTGTAAACTTATGAGAATACGTGTAGAAGATTCGCTGATAACTCGATGAAACATTTTCAATAAATAATTGAAGAATTGAAGGCTTAAATTTCGTAAAATAAAAAAAAACACATTCGACGTATGTTTTGAATTTCACCCCATTTTCAAGAACTAAGAGGGAATTGAAATACATCAACTTCATTTATACCTAAGAAACCGATGAGAGTAGATATGACCAATTTAGAAATTAAGCTAGTTTTCAGTTATTGATAGATTATGTTTAAGATCTGATAAAAACTCTACGAATTTTAATAAATCGAATCTCTTGCTTTCCTTACATGAATGTAAAATTTTGGTTGGTCAGAAATCTAGGAAATGAGAATTTCGAAAACATTTGCGTTCTATATTGGGCACGACGTCATAAACAACTCGAAAGCTAAAAAGAATACAAACTATTTTTATCCACGATTTACTCCTCCGGTTAAGTTCACAAATAGTAAATTATAATAGCATTATTATGTCCCTCTAATAGTTAATAGTTATATTACACAAGGAAGACAAACGCTGCTCCTTCTCCTTATCATTCTAAATAACGAAGCAAAAAATAAGTTTTTGCAATTCATAATACCAAATTTCCATTTATTTTTCTACAACTCAATCAATTCAGAGTACCTTCCGGAAAAAACATACCACTTCATTTTCGAAGAATATAAATTATCGAACAATATCGGAAAAACTCACATTTCCAATTCATCTATGTAAGTCGTAGAATGGGCGACTGTTTGAGTTTGTGATGAAAATTTTCTATCCTGAAAAGTGTTTTGGTAATTATTTCAGTTAGAATCACTCACATTATTTCGTATTACGGATAAAAAAGACTCAAAATCTAATAGAAGATTCTTATGAATAGTCAAGTAACCCCTGTTTCGAAATACCATTGACAATCGTAGAGCAATCTTCAAATAGTTATAATGGATTTCATCCGCAATTATGGATGAGAAATTATGACGTTATCAGGGACGATTTCCATATCGTGAAGAACCAGGTCACTGCAAGTTTACCATACTCAAATCCATAACCAGGATCGACTTGGTACAGAGGAAAATAGTGGTCTATACAAATTATATATATGCTTGTCCTGCTTTTTATGAAGGCCATACTGGTCGCTCTATCAATACCAGAGTACAAGAGCATAAACAATCAATAATTCATAATAAATTATCAACTGGTTCTTCAGAATATTAAATAAACGAAAATCATTTCTTAGATTTCACAAAAGTCTGAAATTTTAGATTCAGGTATCAAAAGCTGAAAATAAGATCCTTTAGAATTCGTGGAAATCTCATCAGCTCATAAATATAATCTATCAATACCTAACAACCAGCCTGATTTCCGTTTGTCCCAACTTCTCTTATCTGTTTCTCAGGTAAAATGACTTTCTACTATTTGATTTTCTCCTTCGTTTTTGAGTATTGATAAATTGAAACCGAAACATAAGTCAAATTCATTGTTATTCCTTGTATTATATAAAACTAAAGCGTAGTGTTCTCCTTCAACTGTTTAATTACTCAGCAGAATATTTAACTGGATATCATCAAGAACTTTGGAATGTCCTTTGGAACGATTCCTAACAAACTCTGCTTTCTTAAATTTTGCTTCAATTTTACTTACAGTGATTGGATTTATTGGAGGCCAGTTTAGGTATTTATTGTTGAGCAAATTACATACTTTAACTCAATGAAAAATGATCAACTGATCTGGAGATAACCATTTAGCGGAATTAAATTCTGAATCAACAAAAATTGAATCAGAAGTATCTCGAATAATCATGAATAACACAAGCAAGACAAACGCTGCTCCTTGTCCTTATCATTTTAAATAACGACACAAAAAATATGTTTTTGTCGATTCACATTACCTGTGATGAGGTGTCACTCAACCATTGTTTCCTATCAAGATTCTTATGTTAAGAATGCATTATATTATAATAGCTTGAAATATTTTTTCATTGATCTTTCACTTCCCAAGATAATACATAGTCGCCTTCATTTGTACCTTTTCAATGGTAACTCCACATTTTCTTTTTTTTTATAACTCATTAAATTTAGAGTATCTTCTGGTAAATAATATATATTGCTATATTTTCGAATAGAATAAATTATCGGAAAATTTCGGACAAAATTCACATTTCCATATAATACGTAAAATGGGCGACTGTTTGAGTTTGTGATAAATTTTTTCTGCCCTAGAAAGTATATCGCTCATTATTTCAGTTCGACTAACTCACATTATTTCGTATTATGGATAAAAAAGACTCAAAATCTAATAGAAGATTCTAATGAATCGTCAAGTAAGCTCTGTTCCGAAATACCATTGACAATCGTAGAGCAATCTTCAAATAGTTATAATGGATTTCATCCGCAATTATGGATGAGAAATTATGACGCTATGAAGGACGATTTTCATATCGTGCAGAACCAGGGCGCTGCAAGTTTACCATACTCGAAAAGAACTTCAGAATTAGAACACTTCTGTTTCAATAAATCGAAACCATCGAGATTGAGAAAACCTCAGCTAGATGAATTTATACATTCAGAACGGCACCGAGAGGAATTTCAAGAAGAAGTTTATCGGCGAAATTTTGTAATGTTCGAGTGAGAATTTCATTGTAATCGTTCTGACTCACGTTTTCTTCAATAAAAACTGGTCCTATCAAGCAGTTCGAATAAATGACTCGCAAGACGTTCACACCAATTCTACCCTAAAATTATTATTCGTTATATTATACGGTTTCCACTGGATCCAATATCTGAAATTATTTCTATTGAAAAGACGATTGAGGTGAAACAACATTTATTAGACCGAATGATGGTTCTGAATAGTGATAATCTAAATGTGTACTATCATTGAATAAATTCGAAAACCCGAGGCATTACCTAATGTAACACTGTCATGTTCTTCACAAACTCAAACTTTTTGAAAAACATAACGCTTTTATTTGTTTTAGTGGAATAGATTGAATATTCATCGGTGACGTAGTGGTTTCTTCAGAACTTTGTCGAACAGATGATTCTGGGTTCGCTTTTATACTCTACAAGACATTCATTTGCGTTTCGTCATCAGTCTTTCTGATAAGAGATTTTTGAATTAACTTCATTTACGTAAGTTTTTTCCGAATATGGAAAACTTGCAATGCTCCGGTTCAACACGAACTGCAATTTGTTCCCGATATAGTCTAGATGCACGAGCATGCTCTATTCGTTTGAGAATAGGCTTGTGTCATGTCTGTATTCACTTGATTTTCGTCTTCCATACTCATCAGTTCTCAGTGAAAAAAAACTCGAAACAAAACAATGATAAGAATAGGAGAGTAGGTACATAATATAATATAATTTCTCGTTAGTTCTTGCGAATGACATCCACTTTAACTTACTGAAGATTGATCTATGATTTTCAACGGTATTCCGCCTAGAGCTGAGTACGATCCATTAGAATCTTCTATTGTGTTTTTGAGTCTTATTTACCTTAAATAGGAAATAATGTGAACTATACGAACTGAAATAATGACCAGTACACTTTAAAGAACAGAAAAATTTCATCACGTCACCCATTCTACGAATTAATAATAATAACATTCTTTGATCGCATATTCCAAAAAGCAATACAAACAGTTTTTGAATCAGCAATTTCAAATTTGTGTTTACGAAAATTCACTTACATTATACCTACTGAAGATTCAAAACGAAAAAGAACACTCGCAAAGGTTGAAAAACCTGTGGTGATATAGTTTTGAACATGAAATTATTTAGTTTCCAATCACAACTATATTCAAAAAGACCGATGTTTACACAATATAAGAAAATTAACTCTATCTATAGTGATTTTCTTCATGCTTGCAAGTTAGCAAGATCTAACAATATTACCAATTATCTATGAATTGCACATACATTGAATTTTTACTCGAAAATTTTGTTGAATAAGTTCATTAATTCATTACTTCTATATACGAATCATTTTTGAGATTTTTGAAATCAATAAGATTGTATATATATATATATATATATATATATATATATATATATATATATATATATATATATATATATATATATATATATATATATATATATATATATATATATATATATATATATATATATATATTATGATATCACCGTTACGGGTCGGTCACAAGACTGCCGGGCGACTATTTGCCAAGGCAGCTCTGTTTGTGGTTTATTTTTATGAGCTCTGAAGGACGATTCGGGTGGTACCTAGTATAACTTCTTTTAATGCTCTGGATACAATTTCTGTTCTCAGCTTCAACAATTTGGTATTTTCTTGCATATGCACTTCTACCAGGCCATTAGTCGATATTATAATTGGCATTACCTTCACACTTTTCAATTTATGAACTTCCCTCAGTTCAAAAGCCAAATCCTGGTATTTAGTTATTTTCTCAGTATATGCCTTGGTAATGTTCTCATTCGCTGGGATACTAACATCCAGAACTATAGTCGTTCCACCCTCGAGATCGAAAACCGCGATGTCAGGACTGTTGTGCGCAACTGGTCTATCCGTAATCAGGGTTGTATCCCAGTACATCTTATATTTTCTGTTTTCAAGTACTGCTTTGGGTTTGTATTTGTAAGCGGGAGTAGTTTCTTTACATAGCCCTAGGTTGACAGCGATACTTTGGTGATACACCCTGGCCACTGCATTATGGCGTTCAAGGTAATCCCGATGAGCTAGGATAGGGCAGCTGGATGTTATATGCTGAATTGATTCCTGCCCCTCAGGTAAGTGAGCGACTCTTTTCGATCTATATCTTTTTTTTTCAGGTGGTTCGGATATCTACCATGAAGTGCTTTAGAGTGCCACTCCTCCGACAGCTGGGCCACTGTACTAGATTCCACAAGAAATTCCATATTCGAGAGCTGCAGTGCCGATAGGTTTTCGTCCGAGTCACATATGGTGCGATAAAATGGTGAGTTTTTGCTGATAAAGTAGTCTCTCAGTTGGTCCACGTTGTTCTTATGACTCATCTCTAGTGATGCAAGACCTCGTCCTCCCTGTGTTCTTTGTAGGTGTAAGCGGTTTATAGACGAGTGTGGATGGTGAATCGCGTGTGCCGTTAACATCGCTCTAATTCTTATATTCATAGCTCTTAAGTCAGTTATCGACCATTTGAACACCCCAAAGGAATATGCTATGATCGGCATAGCCCAGGAGTTGATGGCTTGAAATAATGCCTTCGAGTTGAGTTTCGCCTTAAGGATCCGGTTGATTCTAGAGTATAGTTTCCTTCAAACATTATCTTCATTTCAGCAGTTTTTATGTCCAAGGCTTGTTGGACGCCCAGATATTTGTAGGACTCCTCAGGGGACACAAGTGTTAGTGTCCTCATTTACGATATAAGAGTTCGGTGTGTTATTGAGTAAAGTACTGAGGGGTGTTAGAGCCAGACAGAACCATAGAGGGCTCAGGGTATCTACCTGAAATATGCCCTGCCTGATTCTCATTTCCGGAGTAGTTATCTCGCCTCTTCCCGTTGCAATTCTGAGAGATGTCCTCCAGGTGGCCATCAAATGTTTCAAGAGATTGATGATAGGCTTGGTTACTCCATAGATGTTCAGACCCTCAATCAGCCAGGAGTGTGGCACCGAATCCTAGGCTTTCTTGTAGTCAATCCAGGCTACAGATAAGTTTCGTAAATTCTTCTTAGCCTGCCTCGTTATTATATTGTCGATGACCAGCAGCTCCTTGCATCATCTTGATCCATACCGACAGCCATTTTGTTAGTGGGCTAATATGTGCTTTGCTCTGACGTGAGTGTTTATATACAATGTTAGCGTGCCAGTGAGAATCTTGTATATGGACGGTAGGCAAGTGATAGACCTGTATTTTTTTGGATCTTGAGTTCCCTGCTCTTTCGGAATCATATAGGTTATGCAAGTGTGAAGTATTCGGGTATTATTCCTGGGTTCTGTAATGACTGCTGAAAAAGTTGAGCCAACAAGGGATGGACCCTAGTGAAATATTTACACCAGTATTTATGAATCTGGTCAGGACCAGGAGCCGCCCAGTAGTTGGCACCCTTCAGGACTCTGGCTATGTCTCCCTCAAGTATATCTATATCGTCCTTTTGGTGTTGCGGGGTTCTAGATATTATTTATCCAATCCAGTCAGCCTTCCGGTCATGTCATTTTAGTTCTGACCATATTCCACTCCAGAACTCATGCATAGCTTCTGGGTCTGGTCGGGATTCCACTTTGGTTGGATATTCAAGTTCCCGGAAAAATTGTTTCTGGTTGCTATAGAATAATCTGTTGTTCCGATACCTTTTGGTTCTCTCATTATACCTGTGCATCCGATAACCTAATGCTCTTACTTTCTGTTTCAGGGTATCACAAACGACAGTGGCCTTTTCCTGGAAGTCTCTGCACTCAGGTGTTCCGCGGCATTCAGAGGCAGCGTTTTTGGCTTTCTTTATAATTTTTTTTTAAGGATTTGGCGTATTCAGGTGAGAATGTAACACCCCTATTTTTTTTCTTGCACTTATGATTTTATTTTCCAGGCGCTTTTTCTATGATAGGTCTATGAGAGCTTTTGGGCTCATATTTGGGTTTTATTTCAATACCCTCCAACTCACACACCGGGATGGCTCCAGAGTAAACGATGTCTACAATTTCAGAGAGGTTGGTGTCTTCTCTTAGTTTGCTCCCTATAATTGCATTCACCTCTCCTACATTGCGGAGAACTGTCTTGGTGTACCTCAGTCTTGGAATCGTTGGTCGGCCAACAGGGTTGATTCCTGTATACTTGAGCTCATTACTCTCGAAGACATTTCATATTTCGTCTGTTTTCTGATCCCCAGTCTGATAAGCACCCGCAGCAGGTCTTTCCTCTATTCTCGCTTGACTCCTCCTAGTTTTCTTTGTGGATGATGACTTGACAATGGTCTGTAAGTTGTTCTTAATAGCTGCCAGCTCTGCCTTGGAGATCTTTCGATTATTATTAATCCAGAGCACTCTGCTAGCCAGTGTCTCAGCTTTAGCTTCACGTCCCGTTAGGTCATGCCAGATTCCAGCGAGTATCTGACTATACTTCTGATTCGAATCGTTTACCAAACTGATTGCAGTAAAGTGTGCACGCATAAGCAAGACATTATCGTCATTCCTCCATCGTATGCGTCCGTCCCGCCGAGGTCCTGTAGCGGTGCGTTCCAAAGGTACGCACAAGCCTTGAGCACCCTCCTCATTTTGAGAAGCAGATTCAGACCTTGCAGTTCCGTCTCGGAGGGGTGAGCTGCTCGGTCCACACGACCCTCCTACAGGCTCAGCATCTGGACGGGTCCGAAGGGAGCAAGCCCGAGTCTCCCTGCCGCCCTGTGTTTGCTGTCTTGTAATAGGAGCTATTGAATTGCACCTCCCCCAGGCTGCTAACCTAGGCAAGGGAGGGTGGCTGGTTTCCCCGCGGTGGCGCCACTCACCGTAGATCCAAAGATCCCCCTGCGGGGTATATATATATATATATATATATATATATATATATATATATATATATATATATATATATATATATATATATATTTTTTTTTTCCTGAACACATAGCGATATTTTATTACCAGAAGGTACTCTAAATTGAATGAGTCATAAAGAAAAATTGAAACTATGAAAGTACCATTTAAGAGGTACAGATGGAGTCAAGCTTCCATTATTTTGGGCAGTAACAGACGGATGAAAATATTTCATGCTATTAAAATATAATTCCTATGTGAGATTTCTTTGAAATTTTCCGATAATTTCATTATTCTCGGAAAATACAGCATTTCAAGTCATACTTTTGTGACAGAAGGCACTCAAAGTTGAATGAGTTATCAAGAAAAATATGGGGATACCTTTTGAAAAGGTTCATGCCACTTCCGGTATTTCTGGAAGTGACAGACCAATGAACATATTTCAGGCTAATGGAATATTTTTAAGATACAATCTGTTTTTTGTTTCATTGAAACCAATCAGCAGCTGCAAAAGATATAGTTTCAGGCGTTTTTCGCGGAAAATAATATATTATTACTAGCGAAAATTTTTATCGAACCACGTAGCAGTTAGGAATCATTTCGAAATATTAAAAACAATATTGACAAGTATGAAAAATAAAGATAGGTAGTAATTTCAGCTGAAACGAAAATTAGATTTGATAGACAAAAGAAATTACTCGCCATCAGAATTTTTGCCATCTAATTCTTAGCTAAGGGCATTAGAGAGTACTGCTTGAATGGACAATATTTGTCTTCGACAAATAGAAATTTTAAATACATAAGTTTACCAGACAGTTGCCACTTTTATTGCAAGGCACTTGAAGCAGTCATTTCATACCATTTTTACTGCCAATAATCTTTTGAGTTGTTAGCTAAAGGCGTCTAATCTAGTTGGTTTCACGCCTTGAAATAAAATGCTAAAAATACTTGATGTAAGAACAAACGCGCTAGTGACAAAACCTAGCCAGGCTTTGCCACTGAGATAGGCTACGATGGTTGAGACAATTTTATCGCTCAAATGAAAATACTCCTAAATTAATTGCAGAACTACTCGGTAGAAAGCTATTTAACTTGTGAGAAAAGAGATAAAGCAAGGTGATAATTCCAAAAGAATTATTCAATAATCCATATCAAAACATGGAACGATGAATAAATATTCTGTTCTAGACAATATGGAATTTTGTGTTCACTGTAAAACAACATGTATGCATTTTTGTTCGAATCGATTGCATTTCCGCGTTTTCCAACTATATAACATTCTGTATTGAACTGTAATATTTTCGAATTGCACTAATAGGTTAATGTTTATCCTTTTTTTCAAAGTTTCTGCACTGGAAAATTTAATTAATCTATCGTCATAAACTTTCAACTGATCGACTAAATATAATTATGAAAAAAATATGATGGGAGGAAAACTTGATAGTTAAACCCGAAAATTTTTTCAACATGATATTTACAAACTCTCCTGATTCTCCTTTATCCATTCAATAGTATCACTACCTGCCAATTTCAAAATACTCAAAAAAAATATAAGGTAGAAGTAGTGGCATCTATTAAGCTCGTCTATTCCTAAACCACTTATGGAGACAGCGTGTACTCAAAAGAAGTCGTATAATTCAAACGTCATGGAAAAGAGCGCTATCTGGCTGAAAATATATAACACTCAACTATGCAGAAGGAACTTTATACGTAACGTCTTCAACAATACTGCAGCCCTAAGTCCCTAAGTCTTCCCTCAAACAGTTCCTCGTTCCTGAAATCGAACAGGCAACCATGAAACCAAATCTCTTTTGTTGTATCTTCTCGAAAATACCATAGCAGTCCTTCCAAAAGCACTGTTTTTCATTCTGTATGACATTTCTCTACACATTCTAAGACACCAAAGACGTAATTTTTACTGTTTTCTCCTTTATAGTGTTTCAATTTTGATTTTGAAAGCTCACCATGATCAACCTAATTACACTGTATCCTAAAGCTCATTGAAATCAATGAAAATATACTAGTTGAAATAGTGGGGACGCTAGGATCAAAATAACAGATCGAGTTCTTCAATATGAAGCAGAACACAAAATCAAAATCATACGTCGTAAAGTAAAATTTTGACGAACCAAAACTAAATTTTTTCAGACCTTTCTTATGTTATCATTCCTGAGCACAGCCCTCTTGGTTCATTAGAATTTTTGTTTTGTCGAAACCTTTTTATAATATTAGAAATAAGTAGCAAGTGTTATACAGGGTGTTCCATCTCAAACGGCCCACCCCATATATTTATCCTCCCGTTGTGATTGAAAAAATTTGACGAAATGATTTTGTTTTGTTAGATTTGAGAATTGAATAAAGCTCTTTTGAGAGCTCTACAAAATCTCTTTTGAAAATGGTGTATGATCTCGAACGGAGCCACCTTGAATATACACACACCACAAAAATTGTCGCATCACCTGGTATTCTGAATTCCACAATCGATAAAGCAGCTCGATCGCAGTTTCTTTGTCTACATATGCTTGTGTACATATGAGGGGAAAAAATCGTATCTATGTAGTAACATTTGTTCCCATAAGATCTCAAACACGACGGAAACAAGAATGAGTTTATTTTACTATGAATATTCATTTAATTTCTATGTTTTCTATGTTTCTTGTTGATTTTCGAATGTTTGAACTTATTTTAATGGCTGCTGAACGTCCTGGACGCTATACGACTGATCATGAAGTGGTAAGAATTGTAACACTTCTAGAGGAGCGAAGCCAACGTTACGTGGCTAACGTGGAAACAAGGGAATATGGAATACGGGCCGGACAGGAAGAAATCGGATAACAACAACAGTTGATTATAGTTGGCTTCGTTTAACTGCACTAAGAGTTCGTCACTGTACGACTAGAATGCTACAAAATGAGATTTCACTTTCCAGATATGTGCATATTTCATTGCAAACTGTTAGGAACAGGCTCAGAGAAGACGACATCAGACCAAGGGTGGCTTCTACTGGCCCGCGTCTAACCAGAGACCATCGAGTTGCAAGACTTCAGTTTGCGAGGGAACATGCAAATTGGGGTATTACAGAATGGTCGAATGTTCTCCGAAAACTTCGGAGAGGGGTCACTAATGGTGTGGGGAGGAATTTATTTCCGTGGTCGAACTGAGTTAGCCCAAGTGAATAATGGAAGAATGACAGCGGCCAAATGCATCGAAGATATCCTTGAACCCCATGTTGTTAACTTTGGCCCATTGATTGGAGAAAACTTCATTTATATGCATGATAATGCTCGGCCTCATGCAGCTAGAAAAGTTACAGAATTTCTGCAAAATGCCAAAATTGATATTTTAAGATGGCCAGCCAGAAGTCTCGACTTGAATCCCATAGAACATGTTTGGGACAATATGGAGTGGCAAATTCAGCAACGTAGGTTGCCTTGTAGAACACTCCAACAACTAGAAAATCTGCTTCCTGAAATTTGGAACTCAGTGACTCAGAGTACATCCAAAATTTGTTTAAGGGGCTTCCGAGACGTATACTGGCAGTAATTAGGACCCGGGGAGGAAACACTCGATTTTGAAAACGAATAGTAACCATTCGATGCTAGTTGATTGGTCTCTTCGCGAATGTTTGAATATGGTAGAATTTTTTAATTTTCCATTAACTAGAAAATTGTTGATATTCTCGATCATAAACTCGTCTCTTTTGACTGATTACTTCTTATTTTGCACTTCTGAAAGTTACCAAGCGACTTTTGAATGACCAACCTAAAAGTTTATATGGTATTGTCGTAAGTAGGGTGATGCGACAATTTTTGTGGGTAGTGTATTTTGACTGAATTCGGGGTAATAAAAAAAAGAAGAAATTAATTCAATTTTTGTTCTGATGGAAAACCTCTAGAGAATAGTTAGCACCTGCGTACCAGTAAATCTATTTACCTCGAGGTTTTAGACCATAAGAAAAGTAGGTTTTGTCGCAATGTCTTCTGAAATCTCTTTTTACTAACTACAAGAATCTTGGAGGGATTTAATTACCCCTTTTTAAATGCAATTTCTTCTCAATAATGACGAGAATTCTCCCAAACTATATATAAAAAAGAATTAATGGAAATATTTGCTTGGGCTCATTTTGTTGTTTTTAGATGAAAGGTGTTATGATAATACCTTTGTTCGATCAATCGATGCATTGCAAATCAATCATTAAGTTACTTCACATCTCATTAATGACAACTCGTGAAATTATCTATGTGTAGTTACAATGAAGAATTTTTATTCATGGAAAAATTTCCAACCTTCCGTAGAGTGTTAAATATTCTTCTCTGCCTTCAGAGTGGTTTTCCGATCTACTGTTCATAACCATAGCCAACCAGGGACTCACATCACCGGCACGGCTCGGTCGGATGTCATAAATAGGAGCAGTAGACTTTAGTTTAGGTCTCAGATCACTTTGAACGTAACGTTCGTCGTAAGTACATAATGGAATAGATATGGAAATTTACAGATTCCTGTTCAGTAATAGATGAAAAAAGGCCGCACAACGACATTGTGAATGATGAATCGGTAGCGGTATTGGGACATATCTAACTTTTGACACGAAATTTGTACGGCAAATTTCTACAGATTCTAGTGTTTGCTTATCTAACGTTATCACTTCCGCAGTTTCTAGTGTTAACTAATCTTACGTTTTTGGAATTTTCCAGAAATACACGTTCCATCCGTATAAAATTAAATTGACTCATAAATTGAAAAATAATGATTTGGTTCGAAGTCAAGAGTTTGGTGAAACTATGGTCGAGCGTTTCAACAATAACCCTCATTTTATGTACAACATTTGCTTTTCTGATTAATGTACTTTTCATTTCATAGATAAGTTAGGCAGCATAACTATCGTTTGTGGAGCGGTACTGGTTTTTGGAGAAACCCACACTCAATATCCGGAAAATTAAGATTTGGGTAGGAATTTTGGGGGATCGCCTTTATTTTCTAGTAATTCAAACTACGAAATTCAACTCCACTTGCTGGAAAATGCGACTGATTCATTGATAACAGAGAAAGAAAGAAAGGACACCCTATCACTGCAACAAAAATTGCATCCCTAATGAGACGGACTTTCTCTTCACTACCCCGAACCTGTTTGCCAATGTCCCAATTTCCACCCAATTTCCAATATCCTGGTCGTGGTATTGAAAGAAGAGTAGTTATTGAGTGGATTCGATCCCCTGACCTGAGCCCTCGGGACTTTTTCTTGTCCACTATTTTCGAGACTCAGTTTGAGAATTTGGATGATCACTCCTGCTATTTCTAGATAACATTCATCGATTACTCCAAATATGGTGAAATATGTTAAAGACGGTTTTCCGTCAATATTGTATCATTGTATGGAAGTGAATGGGGACAATTTGAATATTTAATTTGTAATAATTGGTTTCATTTCTCTTTCTGTAAACATGATAAAATAATAAAATCTTTTCAAGATTTTTGTACTTTGTGAAGAGGGATTCCATTGGACCTTACAAGAAAACATACTGAAACCTCAAGGTAAATGACTGAACTGGCTAGTTCATACAGGGCAAAGTACCCTTAAAAGTTTTCCCATCAAAGTAAAAATTAATTGGTTTTCCTCTTTTTCTATCTTGGAAATAACCGAATATTCAAGGTGACTCGTTTCAGATAAAAAATTATTTTTACGAAAATTATGTCAAAATTACTTCCCCATACACTGTTATAAAGAGGCTTTGAAGAACTTCCAAATCAGTTATCGCTCGCTACATTTGCCCTATTCAATTTCGGGGAGTTAATGAGCTTTCTCATAGGAGGTTAGGTTAAAACCTCAAATAAACGACAAGATATGTGCCACACACACAAATTCTTCACACATAGTGGCTCGTTTGAAATGAAACACCAAGTATATATTCGAAAAGTTAAATCTTCTCAATCGAAAATATGAACAATGTTAAATAATGAAATAATTGATTTTGTCTTATAACCCAGAATCTGTGTCCCCTAGAAAAACCTTGTTAATACCCAATTTACGCGCAAAATACGTTGAACAAAATTTTTCATTTTCATTGCGAAATTTCATACACTGTGGAAGGATTTCTTTTGAAAGCATCCTGTTCCAAGGAACTGAAGCGGGCAAGACGATTTTGTTGCAGAAATGTTTAGTTTCTCAAGATAGTAGTACTGAATGTGAAAACCGCCTTCCTTTATTTCTTACTTTAATGGTAATACCATTCACAGGTCAAATTCCGAATTGAACAAGTTAATGAAACATTTCTCGGAATGATAATTTTTTTGTTAGTCTTGTACTCATTCTTCAACTACATACACTGCTGCTTCGTAGCATTGTCATAATTTTTCGAACTTTTACTATTACCTCAGATATGGAGGAACGTGCAGTCGCTTACGTTAAGAGAATACTATCTCTCAGTAAAATGGAAAAACACGGAACCCCTCATCAAAACGGGAAAATTACATGAACTGACAAGAACTCTATAAGAAAAAATATAATCGAAAATTATTTTGTGCGAAGGAAACAAGAGACTCTTCGCCTGATGACTGAGGTGAAGGTCCATAGATTTTAGATAATATACAGGGTGTTACATAATAGTATGGCACAACTTGAGAAGGTAAATCTACGTGCAATTTTGAGAAAAAAAGTTATTATAGTCATAGGTCCGCAAAGCTTCGTTACGGAGCTACAGGGTGTAGAAATTTCCGGAAAAAATCTCCAACCGTTTTCTAGTGAAAAATTTCTGAATTAGAATTATTTGACTTGTATGTTATTCCCTAATTAAAAAAAAAATATAAAAAAACTCGATAGGTATGCCTCAAATTTGCTTTTATTTTGAAAGCTCGTCATCTGAGACTCAAGTTATACTTATTCAATATCAAACATAAAAAAAGAACAAGTGAAAACTAAATGAATTGCTGGCAGTATCCTCCACCTGCAAGAATACAGGCATCTGTCCTTCTTCGCATATTATCACGCACTCTAGGAAATATTCTTGGGGTATTTCTGATCGTGTCACAAGACGTTATCATTCGATTTCTCAACTCTTCTACAGTGTTCACTGGAGTGGTATAAACCAAACTTTTGAGATATCCCCATAAGAAAAAGTCTTAACTATTTAAGTCTGGGGACCTAGGAGGCCATAGTTCTGGCCACCCCGACTTATCCATCGAATGTTGAATGTATTATTCAATAATTCTCTAACATTATGTTTATCACCAAAAGTGGCACATCCTCGACCAATAAAGGGAACTCCTCCTTGAGAAATTGCCGATAAGCTGTTTAAACTATCAGGCAAAAAAATGGCCCAATCAAATAATTTCCAATTATTCCGACTTAGACATTTAGTGAGAATTGTTCTTGATGATGAGATTCTTCACTCAAATGGGGGTTTTCTTCAGCCCAATAATGGTTATTGTGAGAAATTGTGAAAGAAGTTCTCGAAAAGTTAGCTTCGTCTGTGAATATCATTTCGCTGTCAAAATGAGCATTTTCTCTAATTTCATCTAAGAACCATCGGCAGAAATTCAGTCTTGAAGGAAAATCTCGAAGAAGTAGAGTTTGGACGCGTTGGATATGAAACGGGTACAATAAAAAGTAGTGGAGAATACTCCAAACTAGAACATGTGAAATATTTAACTGATTTCAAATTTTTCTTGTACTACATGAGGATTCGAATCAATACACTTCAAAACTGCTTCCTCAATATCTGAAGTTCACATTGTTTGAGTTGCACCTTTTAAATGATTATTTACAGTAAAAGTACCAGTTTCCCTCAACCTTCTGTGGATATTTGAAATTGTTTGCCTGTCTGGTGTTACTCGATTTGTAAAGCGCGCCTGATATAATCGACTAACTTCAATTTTGTTTCCGTCAGCCAGACCGTACATGTAATGGATATCAGCCAATTCGACGTAAGTAAAATTAGCAATTTTTTCTTATAGCAACAACTTCAAAAGTCTTAAAACGCATCGTTAAAATTTCGAGCAGACACTGGTTCTACTTTAGCAACTGTCAAAATAAATAAATAAATGAAAAAAATCAAAGCCTACTAGTAATTTTTTTAATTTAAGTACTTTCAATTCAGCGAATGCATACAATCGTTTAATAATTTTTTGCTCGGGATCGGTTGGAGATACGAAAAAATTACAGGTGTCAAAAGAGTATCTAAATTAAACGAGGATGACGAAAATTGATTGTACGCTGATCAGTGGCGTACTACAAAAAAGTGAAAGGGCAAAAGAAGACATGGCCTCTGAAAAGAAAACACTTTATAGATTCTCGTTAAAATTTGAGACGTGTAATGATAGAGGCTGTAAAAATAGCTCTCATTCCAAATCTGTGCTGAATATCTCAAAAACTGTAGGAGTTTTGAAGAAAAAAACAATTTTTTTCCGAAAATTTCAACACCCTGTAGCTCCGTAACGAAGCTTTGCGGACCTATGATTATATAAACTTTTTTCTCGAATTGCACGTAGATTTACCCCCTCAAGCTGTGACATACTATTATATAACATCCTGTAGAATATATTCAAATCAAATTATTCTTCCAGAAGTTTTTCGTATCTTTCGTTAAAAATTCAATATTCCAGAAAAATAAATAGAAAACTGAAAGAAATTTATGTAGTGTCATCACCTAGCGGCCATATGTGTAAGTATAATAATCTGTAAATTAAGATTTACCACATTTGGCGATATTCGGCAGAAGCTTTCCGGAAAATAAATGAATAATTAAGAATCGAGAGAGAACAATAATTACCCTAAAACCGAGAGTTAAGAGAGTCCAGGGACCCCCAAAACTTGTATATAAAAGGGAATGCTTTCTCCTGGTTACTCCATTTCTTGGGAACATACTGTTACTGTTATACCATTATCAATATACCAGTACGGCAGACCGCACTAGAAGAGAAAAGGAGGCAGATAAATTACACATTTGGTAATGAAAATCGTGTGAAAACAAAATGAGTGATTTTTCTATCATCTCGTCGAAAATGGAAGCAGAACATTATCAGGACAAGGGTTCAGAATACTCAGACGACAACTCATCGCATTCTGATTCTGATATAGTCTCCACAGATCAGAATCAATACCAAAGAAAAGTATTAAAAAAACAGGATAGTGACAGATTGTTTTTCACACTTGATAGGGGGTCGTCTTTCAGTATACAAGGGTGTTATCTGATGATTGCCCATTTTATTGATAGAAAATGTGAATTTCATTCCATTCTCCTGGATTTTGTTCCAACTCAGGGTCAACATACCGATAGCTCTATATTATTCTAATATTTTAGGCCCCACCCATGACCACATGATTCACCAAGAACGTCTGTGACTTGGAGTCGAATCAATTCAAGATAGACCTAGTAGGTGTATAGAAAAAGTCTTTTGTGCTCGCATCGACTGATATGTGGCGATATGAGATAGATATATAAGTGAGTGACTCATGTGCAGAAAGCTTGGAACGCATTTTAGAATGGCGGAGAAAGCACGAACTTATGGTCTCAAATTTAGCGAATATGGCAAGAGATTTCATGGCTACTCCTGCTAGTTCCGCTCCTAAAGACAGGCAGTTCTTAAGGGCTCCGTTAACTATTACTAAAACTCGAAACAGATTGAGTCACAAATCAGTTAGGAAATTGATATGTCTCAACTCTTGGGTTCATAAACAGCGAAATATCAACTATCTGATGGAGTGGGAATGTAGTTTCGCTTATTCTCATTCTTTTGATTTAAGTTTCAATGTAGGTATTTTATTTTTACAGGAGTTCCATTCAGTAGTTCTTATTTTTACAACAACTCATTTCAGTTGATTTATAGAATATTTATTCATGTGGTTTTGTTTTGGTTCATTCGAAAATGTACATTTAACTTCCACTTTTGTTCATGCTATGTTTTTGTGTTTCCTTCAACAACTGTATGAATTCTTTCAGATTCTTAAGTTGAATTTCATCTGAATATTTCTCGATTGCGTATTCAGTATTATTTAAACCTTTATCCTCGCTCGTATTCAATTAAAATTAAACTCAATGTTTTATTTTTCGAATTTGGGAGGCTTTTACTTGGTAGAATTCCATTATCAATAATGAAAACAAGTAATGTTTTTAAGGAATTTCACTGATTAATTGTAATTCGTGCGTTTTACCACACCGTAGCTTTTTCAGACTGAAATGTTCAGAAATTATGACAACTATATATGGATACAACTGAGAATATGAATTATATACAATGAAAAATAAAAATGTTCACAAAAAGATCTATTAGAAAAAGATTCAAACATAATTTACATCCACAGCATACTGAAAACAATGAACACTAAAAGCAGATGAAGGTAACACCGTCCTCGCGATTAGTAAAACCGATTATATTTCCAAAACTGAAGAATTCTTAACAGCCGGAAACTATATAACATCAACTAAGGATCCAACCGTTATATTTCAGAAAGAAGTTAAAAACGTTATTTCTACAGCAAAATCAGTAAATACAGACCACGAAAAATATAAATTCATTAACTCCAATCCAAGATCCCTCGATTTATATTCGTTAATAAAACTTCATGATCCACATTACCCTATTAGACCTGTTGTTCCTTATGTAACGGCACCTTCTTTCAAACTTTCAAATTTCCTTAACGCCTTGCTATAAACATTGCAATTTTAAATCTGAATTTTCGGTCAAAAACGAACTAATTGCCAATATCAAAAATAACATTATACCACCTAATTCCAAACTCATTTCTTTCGAAGTTAAAGATCTATTTGCTAACATTCCTCCGAAAGGTACGTACTAGTTAGTTAAAGAATTATTAGAAAAGGATCATGTCAATACTATCATTAAATCAGATATTCTTGCATTATTACAAATGTGTTTAGATCAGAATAATTTCCACTTCAATAACAAATATTATACTAGTGACGATGGCTTGATTATGGGAAATCCGATAAGCAATTTGTTAGCAAAAATATTCATGATTAATTTGGAGAAATTGATTCATAACAATTCACTTAGTAAATATTATTTATACTGGTATCGCTATGTAGACGATATTATAATTTGCTTCACAGGAACAGATAGACAATTGAAAATTTTCGAAAATTATATAAAATCATTACACCCAAATATTGAATTCACAACCGAAATAAAAAGCAAAAATTCGATAAATTTCTTAGACGTAACAATTTCGAATGAAAATGGAAAACATGTTTTCGCAATCTACCATGAGCCATCAAATACAGATATTATAATACATAACTCGTCATGTCATCCGCATTCAATTAAACAAATTGCTAAAAATCATAGGTATAATCCCAAAATAATAAATAATATTTTGAATAAAAACAAAATAGAATCGCATTGATTGAAGTTTACCTAACAATAAATTGTGACAAAATTGACTTTAACCTACGTTGGCATTACAAGTGAAAAACTGAAAGCATTCTTGAGTAGAAATAATGTCAACATAGCTTTCCAAACTAATAATAGTTTAGGCAAATATATAAAAACAATTAAACCAAATCAGATATAAATAATAAATCAGGTGTTTATAGATTGAATTGCAATGACTGTAATAATTTCTACATTGGTAGAACACATACAAATATCAATTTTAGAATATCGGAACATGAACGCAGTTTTTCAAATAAAAAATCAGATTCAAATTACGCGAATCATCTCCTAGAAAATAATCATTCTTTCAACCAACAGTTTGAAATTTTGCATACTGATAATGAATAATGGAAAGTAGATCTTTGGGAAACTCTAGAAATCAAAAAACACAAACACCTCGGTAGACTCATTAATGAGCAAGTCGATTTAAGCCCTTCTATTAAATCTCTTCAAGGAGCCATCTATTCGTCAATTTTATTGGATATACCTGTCATCAATGACCACTTAAGAAGAAGCAACTCTATAAGCTTTTAATTATTTGAGAATATCTGTATTTATATTCTCAGTTGTGTCAATGTATAATTGTCATAATTTATGTAAATTCATTCGTCTGAAGAAGCTACGCGATACGAATCACAATTTTTCAGTAAAATTCTTCAAAAATCATTACTTGTTTTTATTATCATTGTTTTATAACAATTATGTTCTGATGCAAGTTTTCAAGTTTTGCGATTCAAGAAGCTTGAACTATCAAGCTTTTGTGAAGAAAACCTTCAGCCCAACTCGATTTCAAGTCAAGTCCAGTCAAGCAGCTTGATTTTCAAGTCAAGCAAGAAATGCTTTCATAACCAATAACTTCCACAATTTTTAAGATAGAGCTTTCATTTTAGATTTTTTAGAATACCAAAGGTCGATGGAATACAGAAATTGTCATTAAATTTCATTTTCGGTACAGTTCAAACTGGCCGACACGCTCTAAGGTATTCTACATTTTCAATTCGCTGTAATTTTTCAGTTTCATGGAATATTGAATATGATCCATGAAATCAAAAACTCAATTCTCTTTAATTATTATGAGGGAAATCATGAAGAATTGATGAAACAATGAAGCGGAGAATATTCCACGATCCTAGAGTGATCTCTATTCTAGGCTCAATTGAAAGTAAAAAAGTTGGAACGTACGTCTACCGTCCTAAAATTGAATTTTTATCAAATTCAGAATGGTCGCCCAACCCGAAGATACATCATTTCTCGTTGAGCCTGTCGGTGATTTTGAATTGTACCGAAAATGTAACTTGATGACAATTCTTGTATTCCATCATCCTTGACCATTCTCAAGAATCTAAAATGAAAGCTTTAACTCAATAATTGTGGAAGTTATAGGTGGTTATGAAAACAATTCCGGTTTTTCGTGTACCACCCTATATTACTGGGTAAGTTGTGGATAAGAGAATTTTTTTTCGACGTAACTTCATTCTTTGAAGTGTTCAAATAAAATCATAATTTTTTCATATTCTTAAGTAATTATTTAGTAGATTAATTGATGCTATTACTAGTGCAATTGCGACCGGGAAACGAGTTTTTTTCCTCAGGTTTATTTTCACTTGTCTATTGAATCATTATCAAGATAGTTTGGTTCCGTTGTTACATTTTCCTGAACTCACACTTGTGTTTTTCTGACACACTCTAAAATTATAGATACCAGCATTTATTATAAATCCAATTATTCGAATTTTTTAAATCTTCTCTTTTCAAAAGAATATATATATATATATATATATATATATATATATATATATATATATATATATATATATATATATATATATATATATATATATATCAGGGTGTTTCGAATAAGATGTCATAAATGAAGGATGCGAATCCCTGAATGATTTGAGCAAGAAAGTTCGATGAACCAATGGTCAAAAATGCTTCGTTGCCGAGATACAGGGTGTTAAAGTTGAGAAAATTTTTCGATTTTCTCTCGATAAAACCTAGACTTCTCAACATTTCGGGCTCAAATTTTCCACATAAGGTATTAAACATAATCTAAATCACCAGGTGAGGCCAAATTTTGAAACAGTATACAGGGTGATACTTTTTCATGGGCCATGTTCCATTTTTACCCTCGGAACTTTTTTTTGGTACGCCACTGGCACTAACAAAAATAAAATCGAATAGATCATTCAATTTGAAATTTTTTGACTCCTGCATTTTGATCGTAACTATCACCGTTTCTGAGATATTAATTATTGAAAATAATCCAATAGTTTTCCCATATCGAAGCCATGGAGATATTATCTTAATAACTGATGCAATTTTTCAGGAATTGAGCTAAAATTTACATCAGATATCTCCTTATTGTATGTTTATAACAAAATGAGGCAGAAATTCCTGACAGTATACAGGGTGTTATTTTTCACGTGCATTTTCCTCTTTTGCCCCTGAACTTTTTTGTGGTGCGCTACTGGTATATTCTGAAAACAGAATCAAACAGATTATTCAAAGTGAAAACTTTTCTGTTCCTTGTATTTTCCGTATCTGCCACCATTTTCGAAAAATTAATCAACAACGCCCGAACAGGCTACCCTTTTGCCTCCGTATATTTTTTCGGTGCATAACTGACGTTTTCGTAATCAGAAACGGATTTTTCATTCAATTCGGATAATTTTGTGCTCATCTTGATCCTCATGTCTTTCACCGTTTTGAATTGAAAATCATCAGAATTTATCGTGTCTTCCTCATATCAGAACACGTTGGTGATTTCAAAAGTCTTAGTAGGCTCTGATACAATTTTGCAAATGAAATCATAGAAAAAAACCTGACACTTCAATGATTGTAAGTTTTGTCATTCAGTTTGTTGTGCCTACATTTGAAACAGCTGTAAGTAGTAACCAATAATCTTTGAAATGGTTTTCACTAATGCAGAAATGGCCGATATACATTTCATGTACGGTGTGGCTGAAGGAAACGCAGTGCACGCAAGGCGTTTGTATCAAGAACGCTTCCCTAATCGAATCATTCCTGATAGGCGTACGTTTTCTGACATCCACAGAAGATTGAGAGAACGGGGTACATTCAAACCGAATCATGACTTGAAAGGGGCAAATCGGACAATACGGACCCCGGAAATCGAAGAGGCAGTCCTAAATTGTATAGATGAGGATCCTCAGCTGAGTACAAGAAAAATTGGAAGAGAGTTGAATATCTCATTTGTATTGGTCTGGAAAATTCTCCATGATTTCTTGCTTTACCCATACCATATTCAACGCGTCCAAGCTCTACTACCCCGCGATTTTCCTCTGCGACTCAATTTCTGCCGATGGTTCCTTCATAACATTGCTCATAATCCCCTTTTCGATAGCGAAATCATCTTCACAGATGAGGCGTCCTTCTCGAGAAATGCAATCAGGAACTTTTATAACAATCACTATTGGACTGAAGAAAATCCCCATATGATTGAGGAATGTCACCATCAAGAACAATTTTCGGTTAATGTCTGGGTTGGAATAATTAGGGATTTCCTGATCGGGCCATTTTGTTGCCAGACAGGCTGAATGGAGCCTTATATCGCCACTTTCTAGAAGAGATTTTACCTGTGTTGCTAGAAGATGTGCCGCTGCAAACTAGAAATAGAATGTGGTTTATGCATGACGGAGCACCACCGCACTTCAGCATGGAAGCTAGAGAATATCTGAATATGACATTCAATAACCGCTGGATAGGGCGTGGTGGACCAGAAGCTTGGCCTCCAAGGTCGCCAGATTTAAACAGTTTGGATTTTTTCTTTGGGGACATCTGAAAACTTTGGTTTATAGCTCTCCGGTGAATACACTTGAAAAATTGAGGAATAGAATTACAGCATCATGTGACGTCATCAGAAATACCCCAGGAATATTTCAGAGGGTGCACACTAATATGCGGAGACGAGCAGAAGCATGTATTCTTTCAGGTGGAGGACATTTTCAACATTTTCTTTGATTTGTTCTGTTTGTTCAATTTTGTTTTCATCATTATGAGTTTTGTTATTGAAATCATTCGCGATTATTTATGTTGTTCATTCATTTACTTCCGATTTATACACTCAATAAAACACATTTTTGAATTCGAATTCAATGATCAGGAAAATGATATCACCCTTTATACTTTCTCATAAATCCTACCAATCTAGTGGTGCAGATCTTAAAATGTGAACTTTGTTTGAAATTCGAGCTCAAGGTCTTCACAAATTGCCGAAATAACATGAAAAATATCTTCAAGCTTTCAATACGGAAGGACTATACGATTACTTTTCTTGATTAATATCTCGAAAATGGTGGCAGATACGGAAAAATACAAGGAACAGAAAAGTTTTCACTTTGAATAATCTGTTTGATTCTGTTTTCAGAATATACCAGTAGCGCACCACAAAAAAGTTCAGGGGGCAAAAAGAGGAAAATGCACGTGAAAAAATAACACCCTGTATACTGTCAGGAATTTCTGCCTCATTTTGTTATAAACATACAATAAGGAGATATCTGATGTAAATTTTAGCTCAATTCCTGAAAAATTGCATCAGTTATTAAGATAATATCTCCATGGCTTCGATATGGGAAAACTATTGGATTATTTTCAATAATTAATATCTCAGAAACGGTGATAGTTACGATCAAAATGCAAGAGTCAAAAAATTCCAAATTGAATGCTCTATTCAATTTTATTTTTTAGTGCCAGTGGCGTACCAAAAAAGTTCCGAGGGTAAAAATGGAACATGGCCCATGAAAAAGTATCACCCTGTATACTGTTTCAAAATTTGGCCTCACCTGGTGATTCAGATTGTGTTTAATAGCTTATGTGGAAATTTGAGCCCGAAATCTTGAGAAGTCTAGGTTTTATCGAGAGAAAATCGAAAAATTTTCTCAACTTTAACACCCTGTATCTCGGCAACGAAGCATTTTTTGACCATTGGTTCTTCCAACTTTCTTGCTCAAATCATTCAGGGATTCGCATCCTTCATTTATGACTCTGATTCTTATTCGGAAACACCCTGTATATTAAACTTACAATTATAAAGAAGAGAAAAAGTTGATAGATTCTGAATACATTGCATGATACTGAAAATAATATTCTTCATCTTAATTTGTCCAAATTCTCTGCAATTTTGGTTGTACTGATAAACAATTTGAAAAGTTATATCTCTCATACTTCTGGAACTTCATCAAGAATGAAAAATCATTAGAACTACATAAGTGAAGTAGAATATGAGGCGGAAATGTTCGCCACCTGGATTAGCCAATCTAAGCTTGGAGACGGCGTCCTCAGAAACTAAACCGATATCACTACAAACAAGGGTATCAACAGCGATCAAAGCAGTATACAAGCATGAAAAAAATTTGAGTGAAAAAGGAGGGCTTAAAATTACTTCATGTTTGAGCCCATGTGTCAAATATTTTTCCAAAACTATTATGGTAAAAAAGTTATGAAGTTCATTTCCGACTTTTGACAAACCTTGTATAATATTATAATGTCAGTAATGATACCCAACTTTTCCAATTACGTTGGCCAATCAGTATCTTCAACGCCAACTCAGCAAGAAGTGAGGAAGTAATTCCCGTGATATTTCCGTCAGAAATTCCTAAATGATCAAATTGTTCGCGTGAGCGTGGATAATAAATTATTTCCCAGGTCGTCTATTCCTAACCAAACACTCCCTTTCATTAATGAGCTCATTCAGAGAGATTTCATTCAGCCACGTTCAGACGAGATCGATTTCTCATAATTTTAATGCTCCAGAATTCACGAGTTGATACTTGAGGAAGGATGTGCGTCTGAATATGTATGCATCAATTTTTTATTAATCTTCCTCGATTAATACGAAGTTCAGTTCAAACTGTGTTGAATTTCGCGTATGTAAGATATCGATTTTCATAAATAAAAACAAATATTTTCTTGTCGCATAGACTCCTAGGCATTTTCAAGCTTTGAAGGTTTTGTTTATTTCGACAAAGAATGTAATAGCAATTCTTCACTATAGAACGAATTTTACAAATAGCCGATATTGAGTTCTGCTCAAGAAAATGCAAAACAGTACAAAGTGTCGTACTGAAACAATGTTATGACAGGTGAAATATCATAGATGGAAATAAATGTAACGTTTCCACCTCTCATTCTTTTTCGTGAAGTATATACTGTCGCAAAAAATTCAGACTATGCTTTTCCAGTTATTTGAGAAAATCTAACGAAACACCAAAGTCATAAAATCACATTCAGAATTTCTCAACTGAAATGCTGTATTGAATCTCTCCGAGGAGAAAGTACCTGATCTAATCGTTAGTACGTTGATGTCATTGACTAATAAGCCTAAACTTAGTATACAGAGTAACAAAATTCTGGAGAAAGTCAGCCAAAATTTTTTAGAGAATTTCACCCGTCAATTTTTATTTTGAGTTATTTATGTTTGAATTAATAATATTGATGCTTCATTTATTTAATGGAAATTCAGATCCAACGAAGATGACCAGTTTTGACCATCAAATCATTTTCAAGTGGTCGACTATAGGAAATGAACTTATATAGGTACTAGCCAAATTTAATATAAAATAGTGTATATGTATTGATGTCTAATTGTCTATTATGGGTTTTTAGGAAGGTTATTGATTTCCAAACATACAAACTGATTAATTTTCTTTCCTTTATTCGCAATCATGAAGAATCTGATATTACCTAATGTCATTGAATGTTTTGTGGTTTTTATTCGTTCACATATTGCAGAACTATTGTCTGAGGATGAATTTTCTTCAAATTTTTGAAATTCCTACCAGTCTGCCCAACATAAACTACCGTAATCACATTGCAAACAATTTTGTAAACCCCTGATTTTTTAATTTGTCTGTTTTTTGTTTAGCATTGAATAATAATTTGCTCAGGCACTTGGGCAGAATATACATACACTAAACATTCAATAACATCAGATAATATCGAACTTCTTCATAATTGCGAAAAGGAAAGAAAATTAATGTATTGGAATGTTTGGAAATCAATAAACATTGTAAATACTCAAGTGAAATCACCCTTAATAGCAAGCTAGACATAAATATCTCTTCACTATACTTAATATCAATTTAGGTTAGTATCTATACTGGGTGATTCACCAATGGCGCCGTGCTCTGTAGCTTGTACCCTCTTGAAGATTTCAATTTTGTTCGAACGGTATTGTATTTAGAAAGTAAATATCTACTTCAGCAATTTATTTTGAAGTAAACATGGTGTCCCAATTTTTTATAAAAATATCTTGAGAGGTTTTTCCGATTGGAAGACCATTTTTTTGTTGAATGTTCAAGAGCGTCCTAAATTCTGCTATAATGTTTTTTTGGTGAGAAGTTTCGTCACAATATTTTTTTTCTGTGAAAGTTCATGTAAATTAGCTCACACTTCATCTCATGCTCCTTCGGCCAGAGATACTTTTTCCCTTTCTCTTATTGCCCAAGGATAGCCTCACAGATGAATTGAGTTAGATTATCCTCATTTCATACAGGAGTGACTCAAAAACTTATTGAATATTGTAATTTTAAAAATATCATATCTTGATATTTTCAAATGGAATACGCTGCATTTTATTATTCACGTCATTGCATAAAATATTGTGCCATATTTTTGCAGAAGTAACCTCACCTTTATTCTCGATCATTTTCGAAATCAAAGAAACATAAACTAAAATAATAAAATCAGAGATTGCGAAAGAAGAGTTTATTAGTACATATCATTATGTTTGTTCAGAGAAATGGAGATATGGTAGTCGTGTATGAAATACGTAATAGATTGGTTTTTGGTGAGAGGATCTACAAGGTGTTGAACTATTTCAAAAAGTGTTCGAAATGTTGCCCGTTTCTTTGTAGACACAACTAAATCCTTCAGAGGAAAGACCGTTGAACTCTCGAAAACATTTACGGATTAACTGACTGAAAGGCGTCGACTACTCTCTGTCTCATATACAACTGCGTTGTAGAAGGAATCTGGTGAACGATGCTCTTAATATAACCCCACAAGAAAAGTCTAGACTTTTAAGGTCCGGAGACCTAGCTGGCCATCTAATAGGACCCCCACGTCCTATCCATTTGTTTGGAAATACATAACTCAAATGCTCCCTAACCTGATGTGAGTAATGTGCCGGTGCTCCATCCTGTTGGAACTTGTGAAATCTTGTTTTATATGCTCTGGTACACAGGCAAGTAACATTGGTAGATGATTTTGCAGAAAATCTGAATACATTTCACTATTGAGGTGCCCGTCGAAAAAGTTAAGCCCAATTGGATATTCATCTACTAAAGCGGCCCATACATTCCAGGACCAACGATGCTGATGATCTATTTGTCTCATGAGGTGTGGATTTTCCGTGGCGTAATTATGTAAGTTGTACCTGTTAACAAGCCAATTCTTGTGGAAAGTTGCCTCGTCCGAGAAGAGAACTCTGCTAAACATATTTGGATTTTCCGCTACTTTGTCACTTGCCCAATTGCAAAAATTGATTCGATTTTCATAGTATTGATTGTTCAATTCCTGGTTCAACTGTACATGATATACATGAAATTTATTCACTTTCAAGATTCTCTGGACGGAAGTTCGACTTATATATGTTAACTGAGAAATCTCTCTTTGGCTTTTATATGGGATAACTGGTTGCCTTCAGCTGAAGCAGTTTTTGGTTTTTCATGCAGCATCTTGCGTCAGGAAACCTTTGTGCATAAATTCTACTTGCTAACAAAGAATTTTTACCACACTGACCCAAAACAAAAATCATATCAACCATTTATTCTTTGGAGAACATCATGGAAGTCAATTGGGAAATTGGATTTAAGCCTCACTTTAACAAAGTTTAATAACGAAACACTGATAAGTGCACCATGTGAAATGGAGAATATGATATGTCCGGACACCTGACAGAAGGCAAAAATAAAAAAAATGTCAACACATACCTCGATTTACGTTTTAATCATCTTGATTTTATCATTCGTTAGAAGAATTATCTCGTTTAGGTTTCAGTTTTTACTACTTGAATCATTACAGAAAAAAAACTTCAGTGCGAATAATGATTCATGTTGATGAGTTTGATACGGTTTGTAGAATTTTCATCACAAATTTCTACAAATAATCGAATATTTCGAAAATGATCGAAGATAAAAATAAGGTTACTTCTGCAAAATATGGCACAATATTTTATGCGTTGACATGAATAATAAAATACAGGGTGTTCCATTTGAAAAAATCAAGATGTGATATTCTTAAAATTACAATATTCAATAATTTTTTACGTCACTTCTGTATGAAATGATGATAGTCTATTTCAATTCATCAATGAAACTATCCTTGGGCAATAAGAAAACGAAAGGAAAAAAGTATTCATCCTCTTTGGCTGAAGGAGCATGCGATAATGTGAGAGCCCATTTTCATGCATTTTTACGAAAAAAAAAATATTGTGAGGAAGCTACTAACCAAAAAGCTCAAATTCATTATAGCAGAGTTTAGGCCGCTCCTGAATCTTGAACAAAATAATGGTCTTCTAATCTGAAAAAACCACCCAAGATTTTTTTATAGAAAATTGGAACACCCTGTTTACTACAAAATAAATTGCTGAAGTAGATTCTTTCTTTCTTACTGCAATACCATTCGAACAAAAATGAAATCTTCAAGAGTGTACGAGCTACAGAGCACTGCGCCACTGGTGAATCACCCAGTATAAGTAAATTCATTTCCTTTAGTCGACCACTTCAAAATGAATTAATGATCAAAACCGGTCGTGCTGTAGAAATAAAATTGTTGAAATTATCGAATATATTTTACTTCATCTTCGTAAGTTTGCTCTTGGGTTGTGGGAACATATCCGACTTTTTATTTCGTATAGGTATTCAAATTAAATAAAAATTAACATGCACAATTTTCAAAATGAATTTCATTTACATTCCTGGCATTACCATACTTCATGATGAAGCAATTATATTTCTGGTGGAATCTGCCTAATTTTGTGAGTTATGCATTCTTTAAGAACCTCAAAAGAATCAGTTTCAACTTCACCAACCGTTGATTTCATATATTCCGAAAACAAATCTTATGGCGTTAAATCCACTTCTCTGCAAAAATTATCACCTTTTTCTCTTCAGTAGATCGATTCAGGTAGTAGTTGACCCAGGGCTTCATACTCTCGTCAATTCTTTTTCAGTTGAGGATTTTTGGTCTTGTCCACTCCACGGCGCACAAAATATTTGGGTTTGCGGACGAATTTACCTTAGTGTTCTCATTTTCCAGTCAGCTTCCTTTAATTTCTGGGGAGTCTCGCCGACAAAGATACCAACAGACCATGTGACTGAATTTAGGTTTGGAAAAGATATCAGAGTGGCTCAGTTGAACTTGCTCAATTTCAGTGCGAACAAGACGTTCTCCAGAGCAGTCACTGCTGAAGACCCTCCTCTAATATAACGAGGACTTCGAATTGCCTTCGAAATGAAATAGATGATGCTTTTATACATAGCAGAGGTACAATCTGATGTGGAATACGATTACCATGAATGGAAATCTACACCCAAGCATTCATTAACTATATTGGATAGTGTCCAGAAGAGAGCAGTACGTCTCATCGACCACCCGGGGATCAGGAATGATCTCCACCCTCTCGCTTAAAGACGGCAATTTGCTGAAAGGCTTGGTCCTGGAAACAATCCAGTTCCACAGAAGAACAGGTTTGCGGAAAACTGTCATCAGTAGACGGTCTAACTAGCAACGTCATGTACCTCTCTCTTTGACCTTTTTTTTTTGTTCACAGGGCTACTCTACTGTTGAAATCGCTTTCATCGAAGATCTTGGCCCCCTTCAAGAAGCAAGTGAAGACGCACTTTAAATTATCTCGGGAAGCAGAAATCTCCTCCTCTCGGGAAATGGGAATAAAAAACATACATTGACGCATATTTTAGGCTATCTCGTTCGGAAGCAGAGTAACTAAAATTAGAATTAACTCGTCGTACATACCCGCCTCTGGTTAGATTTCCATCGCAGAATTTTGGAACTATATTGCAGTCACTCATTGTGTCTACCAACGGGTTACTTTTATCTGGATATTGAGTTTATATAATCTAGTGAGGGTTTCCTCACAGTGTCAGTTTAGTTATTAACTGTCTTCTTCTCGAAAAATGCCTCACAAATCCTTTACTCCAAGTATTGTGCTTCAAGTTTGGCTATAGTTTGGCCAATTCGTTGTAAATCTAGATACTTTTCTAAATTTCACAAAAACCCTAAGTTTTGCATTCAGGTAACAAGAGCAAGGGATTAGATTTTTTAGAAATTGTTGAATGTTTTTTTAATTTTCGTTGAGCCTCACTTATGTGTTTCTTAGGTATAAATGACACTATAATATTTAGTTTCCTTTCAGTTTTTACAAATAGGATAAAATTGGAGACATTTGTGAAACATATTTCAATTCAGTTCACTTTTATAATTTAATAATATTTGTGAAACTTAAGGCTAGTGTTTTTCTTCAATTGTTGAATTACTCAAAAATTTTATCCTTTTAACTATAATGTTTGTAATATCTAAATCATAGAAAGTTCCTGAAATATTTGAGAAGAACTAAATGCCAATTCCTTTCATTCAAATTTGTCAGTAACGTTTTAAATCTTTACGTCCTGGTAAAACATTTCAATGTTACTATGAACCCAAGGAGCTATCGTTTTTATACC
Source organism: Cryptolaemus montrouzieri (assembly GCA_013387265.2). Lineage (NCBI taxonomy): Eukaryota > Metazoa > Arthropoda > Insecta > Coleoptera > Coccinellidae > Cryptolaemus > Cryptolaemus montrouzieri. Next base: position 44,189,159 of record JABFTP020000185.1, on the reverse strand, counting down.
AATATATTATAATTCTACGATGATAGGTTAATATATTAATAATAATAATAATAATAATGAGCTACAAACAACTACAAAAATTTATAATGAAGGACGGAACATTACAAACAGATAGGTGCAGAAAATGCCATATAAGATCGGAGACGATACAGCATATTACGTCCGGATGCGAACAACTGGCCAATACAGACTATCTTCACAGGCATAATCAAGTGTGCAACATTATTCATCAGAAACTTGCCCACAAGTACGGACTTCTGAATACATTCCAGCCATATTACAAGTATCAACCGGCGCCCGTATTGGAAAATGACTCTATCAGATTATACTACGATAGGCCTATTATCACTGACAGAATGGAGATCAATAATAGGCCGGACATAGTGGTGTATGATAAGAGAGCCAAAACAGCAATGCTGGTGGATGTCGCCATACCGAATAATAACAACGTGCTGAATAAGTTCCAGGAGAAAAAGTCCAAATACACAGACCTTGCCATTGAGATCAAGCAGATGTGGCACCTCGAGAAAATAGATATTGTTCCTGTCATCGTATCCTCCACTGGGTTAATACCCAAAACTTTGCATGATAGCCTTAATAAATTAGAATTGCATAAGAATACCTAGGTAGAAATGCAAAAAGCTGTAATTCTTAATACATGTAGAATAGTTAGGAAATTTATGTCAAGTATATTGTAATCGGGCCTATTCCCTTTGATTGCTGAATCTGGGAAAGGTAAATTATATCCAGCTAACAGCTGAGATAGTGCATAAGTCCACGATAATAATAATAATAATAATACACGAATGAAAAAGAACGCCTCGATATCAGACATATGGACTTCCATGGAATAACGGAGGAAGAAATCACAACAGTAATTAGAGCGACCAACAATTGGAAGGCCACAGGTATAGATAATATCCACAACTACTGGTACAAGAAGTTTGATAAGCTCCATGGAGCCCTAGCGAAACAGCTCACGTATGTTCTTCAACATCCCAAGAAAACACCCACTTTCCTAACGCAAGGCTTAACATATATGCTACCTAAGAGCGATAGAACACAGGATCCGTCTCAATATAGGCCAATCACTTGCCTGCCAACACTCTACAAAATACTCACCTCATGCATATCCAATTGAATATACCAACACCTTGACGACAACAATATATTAGCAGAGGAGCAGAAAGGATGCAGAAAGAAACACCACAGGTGCAAGGAACAACTCATCATCGATTCTATGATAATGAAACAGGCACACGTAGGGCATCGTAATGTTCATTCAGCTTTTCTCGATTATCTGAGGGCATTCGATAGTACCGCCCATTCTTGGCTTGTTGAAGTATTGCAGATATAAAAAATTCACCCAGCCCTGGTAGAGTTCTTAAAGACAACAATGACACACTGGCGCACGTCTCTGCAGGTCAACATGAACAATAAATAAATTAAAACCGACGAGATACCCATACGTCGTGGAATTTTTCAAGGAGACTCTTTGAGTCCACTATGGTTCTGTTCAGCAATGAACCCATTGTCCTCAATGCTCAATAGAACTGGATACGGATTTAGGATAAAAGCAGAAAGGAATTATCATACAATCTCCCACCTGCTGTTTATGGATGACATCACATTATATGCTTCGAACAAGAAGCAATTGGATGATTTGCTGAAAACTGTCAGTGAGTTCTCGGCAGATGTTCATATGAAATTCGGGATTGAAAAATGTAAGATCCTGAACATTCAAAGAGGGAAAGTCATAGATGGTGAAACACAACTTCCAAACGGTGATATTATACAGTGCATGAGAGATGGCGAAACATACAAATATCTGGGATACCAACAAGCCAGATTGTTAGACCAAAAACAATCAAAGGAGAAGATTCGTTCAGAATACAGTCAGCGTCTGAAGTCTGTGCTGAAATCGATGTTGAACTCGGGGAATCTAGTCAAGGCAATTAACACCTACGCCATTCCAGTGTTGCTTTACTCATTTGGAATAATCAGATGGACTAAGACGGAGCTGCATGATATGCAAAGGCAGACCCGAACGATGCTGACAAAGTACAACAATCATCATCCGAAATCGTCTGTGATACGTACAACTTTGAAGCGGAAAGAAGGAGGACGCAGATTAATAGATGTTGTCAATTTACACACCGAACAGATAAGAACTCAGAGAATTCTTCTCAGCAAAAGCTCTCACTTCTGACCTCCATAGAGTAGTATCGTTGGCTGATAAGGGGTATACACCTCTGAATCTTGCTACCAGAAATGACCTGCTGAATCTACCGTTCCTATCAGATACTGAAAAACAAGAGCAATGGTCAAGAAAGGAATTGCATGGACGACATCACCATGAGATTAATCAACCACACATCGACAAAGAAGCCTCCAACAAATGGTTGATGAAAGGAGAATTATTCGCAGAAACAGAGGGATTCCTTATGGCCATCCAAGACCAAGTGATCGCTACAAACAATTACACAAAATTTATAATGAAGGACGGAACATTACAAACAGATAAGTGCAGAAAATGTCATATAAGATCGGAGACTATACAGCATATTACGTCCCGATGCGAACAACTGGCCAACACGGAGTATCTTCAGAGGCATAATCAAGTGTGCAACATTATCCACCAGAAACTTGCACACAAGTACGGACTTCTGAACACCTTCCAGCCATATTACAAGTATCAGCCGGCACCCGTATTGGAAAATGACTCTATCAGATTATACTAAGATAGGCCTGTTATCACTGACAGAATGGTAACGAATAATAGGCCGGACATAGTGGTGTATGATAAGAGAGCCAGAACAGCAATGCTGGTGGATGTCGCCATACCGAATGATAACAATATGCTGAACAAGTTCCAGGAGAAAAAGTCCAAATACACAGACCTAGCTATTGAGATCAAGCAGATGTGGCAACACGATAAAAAAGATATTGTTCCTGTCATCGTATCCTCGACTGGTTTAATACCCAAAACTTTGCATGATAGCCTTAAGAAATTAGAATTGCATAAGAATACCTATATAGAAATGCAAAAAGCTGTAATTCCTAACACATGTAGGATAGTTAGGAAATTTATGTCAAGTATATTGTAATCGAGCCTATTCCCTTTGATTGCTAAATTTGGGAAAGGTAAATTATATCCAGCTACTAGCTGAGATAGTGCAGAAGTCCACGATAATATAATAATACAAAAAGTTCGTCAATTCCGTACAGAGTCGACCTACTGAATTTACCGACTACCTACATACCCCTATAAAGTAGGTGTACTATCTCAACGTCCTACCAAATGCTATTACATCTTGACGCCAACGGTTCGCTCAGTCGAAGATGGGGTGTTCGTTGGATCGATTACAGAGAAAAGGGTGCCAAAGCATCTGTGAATAACCTTTGTATAATACTAGACTCCTTGCCGATCAAAACTGCTTAAAATTCCACAATCCAAAATATCATTTACCGGGAGAACGATCAAGAAATACAAAATACTTAGGTTCAATATCTGAAACTCTCTCTTGCTAACTATAATAACTCGCTTTACTTTAACTTGCTTAGGGTAACTATGCCTCTTCAACTATTGGGTAAAGAAAAGATGGTAAAAATTCAGTGTGAGCAAGGTTATATTATCTAACTGACAATAAATACGTATATAGGTTCTCAAAATTAAACTCAAATATTCATCAGAGTCAACACTGAGCACTTACCAATACAATGTACCACTCAAGGTACCCACAATCACAGACGAACTTTTCCTGCGCAGCGAAGATCTGGTCACAAAATTAAGTACATGAACGTCTGACAATATGTCAGTTGAAAATTAGATGTAAGTACTAGTGATACGAAATATTGTCACACTGAAATATTTCTAATGCATAAATATATAAATGAACTGAGTGTACTAGTGGCTGAGTTTGATATCGAAGATTGAAATGTCTCTATTACTACCGCTTGGCTCTCAATAAAATGAAAATGTGGGTAGATCTCACCGGTAGTGGACTTCGGTGGTAGTCTCAGGTCTCGCGTCCAATTCTTTGGTTTAAACACAATGTAAAAATACATAGTTGATGACACTTGAAATTGGTGTTTCAGAAAAGAATCGCAGCAGCAAACCAGACTGAACAGATGTAGGTACAAGGTACGAGTTCCACAGAATCGAAGCTCAAGACGGGAACAAGATGAACTGTCGTACCCGATTGGAGTTCAAAATCACACACGAAACTCAAAACTTGAACCATAAGCTGAAGCAACACTGGAGCTAACCGGAACAAAAGGCCCTGAAAAGAAAATGATCCCTGAAGGATAGTTGAACGAAATGAAAAAGCCCTTACAAGGTTACTTACAAGGATGATGTGTAGCCTTGGGGCAATCCTACGAAATTCTCAATACGATCCCTTATACAAGGTACTTGTTGTATCTATTCAAAATCCACAAAACTACAGACAAACGAGCAAATATAACGATTCAATTTAACCGACCACAATGTCGAAAATCAGAAACACACACTGATTTTAATTAGAAGCGTCACTTAAGAATTCCAGAATGGCAAGATGTCCGCTTGACTATCTAACAGCTGATAGATTAACCTAGGTCAAGATCTCATCTAGAAACTTCAACAGGCACAACCAAGGAACAACGTATAACTTCTCAGAACCAATCAGAATTCATTTCCTCTCCGTGCAATCTATGACGTCCATAAGAAATAGACCTATATGCTCTTCACACTTACTCTAATTCTATATGGCTACCTTCCAAATAAGGCTGATCACGAACCATCGAACCATCGAACAGTAGCAATTCGCAAATTACTCCCCAGAATTTGAAGATCGGAGTAAGGTAGAGTTGAAAATCTCTCCTCCAATCTAGTACACATGGTGCCAGATCAAGCAGTACTAGTAGGTAGAATGAATCAAGGTTCACAGAACAAATAGATATTTTCTATGAACTGACGGATAGTTTAACCTCACTAACATAACATAACAATGAGTTGAGAATACTACAAGAAATGAAATTCGAAGTGAATTGTTACCTCAGATGTTCGAGAATAAATTTAAATTTTATCTAATAATGAAACGGAAGAGAGTAGAGAACTATTCCTAGACGAAACGAATTATGTGGTTTCCCCTGATTGAAATATCTTACAAAATCCATGGAACAGAGAGAAAAGTACCGTAAGTAATCTGGCGATTAACTACAGAGACCATAAATTCCAAAATAATAAGTAACGGCGAAAATTGAACGTTACATCCGGCGTATTCCTTCGCAAATTGTGCCACCTATTCTAAGTTTTTTACTACCATGAAAACGTATCTGCGCATAGAACCGACGTCAGACATGTTCAAATTTAGCATTGAAAACTGAAAATGGCCAGGAATTGATTACTTCAATTCATATACAGTTACCTGTAAATAAATGTTTTCATTTCGACACCTATAACGGAATAAACCTCAACCAATATATCGAAATGATTGTTGCTTGTTTTGATGCTAATGACAACATATAAACACGTAATTCTCCACAAAATAACATGTAGAAAATGGTGACTCAGCCATGTGATGTAAACATGAAGCTTATCCTGACGGAAATTCAGAACCACTGTAGTGCAAGCGCTTTAAAAAAATTGACACATTGTTGAGCAGGAGTTGGCTCACTGCATGTATTACCATTACACTGTGGTTGCACCTTGACATTCACAATCGCTTCACTGAATCCGATTGAGCATGCTTGCAACACATTGCGTACAGGCAACGTCAACAAGATTCTCCAAATCGGCAACAATTTTTGATGGTTCCCCTATTGGTTTGGCACTCTATCCTTCGCGGAAAAACCTTGAAACAAAACAATAACAAGAACTAACCTAATCTGTCATAATTTATCGTTAATACCGGCAAACGACATCCATCATAATTCTATGAAAAGTGCTATGTAATTTTCAATGCTATTCCACCGCAGAGCATACTTCACGATTCATTAAAATAATCTGATACATTTCGAGTATTTTTTTTACCTAGAATACGAAATAATGTGAGATATCTGATCTGAAATAACGATGAAAACACTTTCTAGGACAGAAAAATTTTATCACAAACCCATACAAACTAATCTAACCCATCCTACGAATAACATCGATTTAATGTCAGCTTTCATCTGAAAATTTTCGATAATTCCTTTTCTCTCGCAAAATGAGCGTTACGGGTGATACTTTAATAGCAGGTACTCAAAACTGAATAAGTTATTGAAGATAATTGATCGTTTCGCTTCTCATTGTGAAGCCTTGGAGGAGCTGTACCTAAGTAATCCTAATTCAAAATTTTTGTTGCGTGGAGACTATAATATTCCCGAGGCTTAGTGGCTTGATGGTGAGTTTGTTTTTATTTTGCCTGATCGTCCTGCAGATTATATGATGGACTATCTCTCTTTCATGGATATTTGCCAGATGAATCGACTTCCCAATAGTCGAGAAGTCCTTTTGGACCTTGTTCTCACATCTCTGCCTGGAGTCGTTGTAAACTATGCTGATGAGCCTCCTTTTGAGCGCTCTATTCATCACTGTGGTTACTCAATTAGTTTTCCATATTATAAGTGCCATGCGATCAATCGTAATTCCACTCTAAGTAATGTTGAAGGAATATATAATTTTAAAAATCAGAAACGAAAATTATCTAGGCTTATGTTGACTGGACTTATTGTGAATCTGGTAACGTTTATGGTGCTCTGTGTACTTTTTACTCTATTATATACTCAGGTATTGAGTCATTCATTCCAAAAAAGAAGAAGAAGAGTGGACGTTATCCGCCATGGTTTAATGAAAGCTTAATAAAGTTAAATAATGCTAAGGAAAAAGCTCATGCACGGTACAGATCTTCTAATTCTTTACATGATTATCAGGTCTTCAAGACTTGCGAGCTCAATGTAAGATCGAGCTCAAGAACTTGTAACGTAATTTCTTACGTATTACATAATTGCGCTTATTGGCAGCTTTTCGCCAGAGAACAGTTGGGTAGTGGGTTGTATAATTTACAAAACTCTTAGTACCAATAAAAGAATAATTAAAATGAACTGGGCGCCACTTGATTTAAGCTATGAAATATAAACTTAATATGAATCGACTGATTGAAAATCAAGAAACAATCAGTGTTACTTTTAGGTAACAGTAAATGAAGAATATGATTTTTGATGAGAATATAATATACGTAATGAAATGCAATTTATAATATACGGAAAAATAAGGGTTAGTAATCCACTTATAATATAACTCTAAAGATGATAAAAAGAAAACGGAGATGTTTGAGAAGGTAATACGATATTGAAGTTACACCAAATTCTTCTTTATTATTTAGCGTTGAAAGATGAACTGATTAATATAACAGTGTAGATTGATACTGGCCTTGATTTGAGAAGGTTCTATAGAACAACTGTACTTTGAAACAAAATGGCTTCAGCTTTTAGTGATGATGATGAGTGGCTGAATGTAGGTAAGCGTATTCGAAAATTCTGTCCTCAGAACGATAACCAAAACTCCAGTTGATCGGATTGGATTGAATTCTAGGCATTAACAGTAATGCTTTTCTTGCAGGTATGTATAAGAAAAAGAAATGCTATGCCTCCGGTAGAAGAAACCCTAAAATGTTTATTTTCACGTATGAAACAATTGGAGTTAGACTCGATAAACACTCACCTTTTATCAAAAGGGTTTTGAGATTCGATAATTAATTTGATACGGAATATTCTAATTCTGAATTTTGATTCTAATATTTTCTTATCCCTTTTCAGGTCGAAAACTAGATCGATTATGGTAAATCTGTAACGAATCTTATCTACTGCGCCGATAAAACAATAATTACGAGACATACGGACAATGCTCGCCACCTGTGATCCTTATGAATAATTATTAACCTTTAATGTTGAATTAAAACTGTTTGATTTCGAATTAATTTTGATTGATACCGGAAGATGGACATAATATGAAAAGAGGAAAACTGTTAAAGTGATTTATATTAAAAAGAGGAATTCTATACCGTTACACTACCCCTCTCCTAAAAAGAAAAAAAATTGATATAATTTTTTTTTTTTTGAAGTACATATTCAGTTCATATGGAATAGGCATATATTATTGAAGGCCTTACTAACCCCGTCATGCTGTTTCTCATCGTTTTATTCCTTACAGCTAATTTTTGTTTTGTTGCGGCCACAACCCTAAACTAACTTATCTAGTTATAATCTAACCTATCTATCTACTCATCTAACCTATTTATAACCTAAATAATAACCTATAGCTAACTATACTACACCCATAGGTCAAATCCTGATAATGTTCAGAAACTAATCGATCGGAGGAATAATGAAATGAATACTTCGACAAGGAGGTATTCAACGACAGTGAAACTTTAAAATACTTGAGCGATACAAAAAAATATTATGAAACGGAAACATCAGAATTTGAGCCGAAATATGGTTTTAGGTCTTTGACATGCCATTTACCGTCCGGTGAACCGTCTAAATTTACTAAATTATAACAAAGACCAGAAACTTTTTGATAAACTCGACGCAATACATACTTTGGTGCAAGTTTTGCCGAGAATTTCTTTGAAGCATTTGAAAGGACTTTATTTCGTCGCCAAACCTTCTCTCCTACACCAAAATTGTAGTCCCGTCGACGCAAATTATAGGTTCGGGCATTTCTACTATAAGCCTTATGAAGCTTTTCCCGAATATTTCGAAAATATCAGACAACGGTGCGATATCAACTGCGTAACTATCCCTTTTTCAGGTAACAATTGTATATCGTCAGTCAACTCTATTTCCCGTAATAATCTCCACTAAGCGGAACATATCTACCGAAATTTAGAAAAGTTGGTGAAAATCCTGTTACTTCATGTTTAGCGGTATTAATAGCGAAAGCAATTTTTGTAATTCTTTATCCCATTCCGAATGATTTTGTTCTTTTATGTAAGATCAGAACTAGATGATAAAAAGAAAACGGAGATGTTTGAGAAGGTAATACGAGCGATTAATATAACAGTGTAGATTGATACTGGCCTTGATGAGAACTATGGAGTTAGACTCGATAAACACTCACCTTGAGATTCAGAATTTTGATTCTAATATTTTCTTATCCCTTTTCAGGTCGAAAACTAGATCGATTATGGTAAATCTGTAACGCTGATCCTTATGAATAATTATTAACCTTTAATGTTGAATTAAAACTGTTTGATTTCGAATTAATTTTGATTGATACCGGAAGATGGACATAATATGAAAAGAGGAAAACTGTTAAAGTGATTTATATTAAAAGAGAATTCTATACCGTTACAAACTATGTATTGCAGGCTGAATCTGAAAATCAGATCAACAAACGTTTTGGAGATACATTAATGATCTGAAGGCGTCCGATGGTCAATTGCCGGGTAGAATGTTTCATGGTGACAGGGTGGTTAACGCAGGGGATGACATTGTACAGTTGTTTGCTCACTTTTTCAGTGAAGTGTTTGTTTCTGAATCTGTAGTACCTCCTTGCTTTGAAGTTCAGGAGGTTTAGGATGTCCTTTATTATCTTTTTCGCCTGCGGAAGTGTTTGAGAAAATCGGTGCCCTGAAACAGAGTTACTCCTGCGGTCCAGATGGTATTCCGTCTGTTCTTCTCAGGAGTTGTATCTGTGCATTGACCACTCCAATAACGCGTATATTCAATTCCTCTTTAGATGCAGGCGTGTTTCCATCTATTTGGAAACAAAGTTACATCTTGCTTATTTTCAAATCTGGCGATCGTCAGGATGTTTCCATTTATAGAGGAGTTGGTATTCCATCAGTTATTCCTAAATTGTTTGATAAATTGGCATCTCGGTTTTTGTCATAGAAGTGCTTGCTTTGTGTTATCAATGAACAACATGGTTTTTATAAAGGAAGATCAACAGTTACAAATTTGATTCTATGCTTGGACGATATCACAACATCTCTTGAAAGTCATTTGAGCGTTGACGCGGTGTACACTGATCTTCGAAAAACATTTGACGGAGTTTATATAACATTATTGTTGGAAAAGCTGTACAGGATGGGTCTGAGAGATGTATTGCACGATTGGTTGGGTAGCTTCTTGCGCAATCGTAAATTTTGTGTTCGTTATGGTGGGTTCATTTCAGAATATTACCACATCCCTTTTGGTGTTCCCCAGGGGTCACATTTTGGACCCCTCGTGTTCATCCTATTCATCAATGATATTTTTTTAGTGTTTCGTCATAGTAAATTTTTACTTTTTGCTGATGATTTGAGTTTATAGAACCGTGTCATGTCAGAACGATGCTTCGCTATTTTAAGATGACCTCAACCGTTTCAGTGTATGGTGTGAGCTTAACAGGCTAGATCTCAATTTATCGAAATGAAATTTCATCTCTATCTTTCAAAGGAATGTCGAGTTTCGTCAATATTATATCAATAGCAGTATGTTGAATCGAGTGACTTCTATAAAAGACCTTGGTGTTACTTTGGACTCCCGTTTATTGTTTAGGAAACATATTTTTGATATCGAAAATAGGACATCCAGTCTGCTGGGATTTATTCAGAGGAATTGTATGAACTTCTCTGTTGACACCTTCAAAATTGTGTATTGTTCTTTTGTAAGAAGTATCCTCGAGTGTGCCTCGGTTGTGTGGAGCCCTTCTTATACTTGCTATGTCAGTTGTCTAGAGAGTGTGCGAGAGTGATTTTTGCGCTTGATAGCATACAAAATGTACATTCCTAAGAATCGATTTGATCATACTCAACTTAGGATGAGGCTGGATCTTTCCTTGTCGAGTGCGAGAAGGTCTTGTGCGGATCTGAGCATACTCAATAAGTTGTTGAATGGTGAAATTCTTTGTAGCGAGTTGCTCAGCCGTGTTAACTTCTATGTACCTAGATTATGTTCTCGCAAATCCATCATTTTTATACAGATTTGGTCTGAACCAATTATTGTAAACACTTTTTTCTTCACAAGACATTATCTTTTAGTGATAGCATCTCTTTTGATTTGCATCATTTTGGAGTTTCATTTTTGAGTTTCACGAAGAATGTAATAAAGTTACTTTACTTAGTTAGATGGTTCATTTTGTTTGTTGTGTCTAACAGCTTAGTTCAATTCCGAGTTCAAAAAGGTAGTACCGTTCATTCATTTTATGTATGTATACAATGTATATCATGTTACATATGCATATATATATATATATATATATATATATATATATATATATATATATATATATATATATATATATATATATATATATATATATATATATATATATGATTGGGGTGATTCCTCGAGCCATTTTATTACGAAGTTCCCATGAACATTGGTCCGCAAACCCTACTTTACCGAAATACAGATTTTCTCATTTTCTTTCTTATTATTTCTTCAGTCACAGAAACTGCCATGAAAATCTACAGAGTGGTTAGAAGTCACCACCTCAGAAAAAGTGGTGTCCTTTTGTACCTCTACAACTGTTTTCCAGTACGCCCCGGGCAATCAAAAATTTTGTTTTATAAGTTGTCAACTAATTTTGACCCTTTTTTAGGTTACGAAAATCAGAAGGTAACATTGCCTGGACTCGTTGTACATGATATAGATGTAAGAGCTGTTTTTTCGAAATGTCAAATACTGTCATATGATTAACTGGTAGCTATAATATAATTCTCCTAGTACTAATATCCAGGTGGCGACCAGAATCATATTTTCAAGTTTTGAAACTATCCATTCCTCATTGATGAAGCAGTGCAATCAAAGTATTATGAGGAGTGACACGTTGAGGGTACATTTCTACATATCTACTCGACGCTACGAGGAGTTAGAGGGGCCGTAGACGAAATGCATGTCGGTCATTTATACGTTTGAATGAACCTCCATCTTAATGAAAATTCGAGAGATTCACTACCACTATCACTACCTAGTAGAGGAATATCAACGAAAGTGCATCAATAACAATTATTTTGAGTGGTCAATAGAAGAAATTGTTCAGAATCCTAAAATTATTCCGAACAGATTCCTCTACCCGGCATTTACATTACATATTTCACATTGCTACTTTAACTATTAGGAGATAAGGAAGCAATATACGTTAAGTACGTCACCAAACAATAGGTGCTTATTTAATTAATTCGAAATATCCATGCAGTAGCGGCGAGTCCGCTATATAACGCTGCACATTTTTACCATCGACAAATAATATTTGTAGCAGATGACCGGACAAAGACGACGTCAGCATGATTCACTTTAAACCATCTATTTTCATTTAGTATACAAGGATTTCTACTTTTTAATACAGCACTTGCTGAATAGCCTTTCTCAAGTAATTTCCTTACCCTCCTCTGGTCGTCGGAGATTCTTGTGTAGAACCCCTACAGATGAACTCGCTAGTACTGAGTGACGGTGTTGCTTTTGGATGCCCCCTGTATCTGGAATCATCTAGTAGCCGTAACCTCTCGTGCGGCAGATCCTTACTCATGGTACACACTTGAACCAGTCGCCTGGTGAAAATTGAAGACGACATCAGCGAATTCTTTCTTCTACGAACGAGAGATTTTTGCTACTAGAGGATTCAACATACAAGGGGCATCTAAAAGCGACACCTTCACCCAGTACAAGCGAATACATCTGAAGGGGTTATACACGAGAAACTTTGACGATCAGAGGATTCCATACGGGGGGATCTGAACCAGCGACCCGTGGAATGCACATACAGCGAGCATCCAAAAACGATACACCCACCTAGTACCAGCAAATTAATCGGCAGGGGTTCCGCACGAGAATCTTCGAGGACCAGAGGGTTCCATACAAGGGATATCCAGAAAGCGACGCTTCCACACAGTCGTCAGGGAATTCATTTGCAGGGATTCCACACGTGAAACTCTGACGACTAGATGATTCAGTAGAGGGGGCATCCAGAAAGCGACGCTTCCACACAGTCATCAGCGAACTCATCTGCAGGAGTTCCACGATAGAAACTCCGACGACCGAAGAATTCAATAAAGGGGGCATCCAGAAAGCGACACCTCCATTCAGCTACAGAAATCATCAGAACACGAGATTAATAGAAAATTCCATACAGGGGTAATCCAAAATCCAAGGCAACCATCAACGTCCAAACCATCTATAGTGGAATTCAAGAAACGAGTCATCTTCATCCACAATCCGTCATCAAACTTCAAACTTTATTCAAGAAGCACAAAACTTATACGAAGAAATACTACATTTTGGCCAGGGGCAAATCTATGAATTGATATCACCTGCTCAAGTAACAGCAATCATAGAAGACGATCAGAAGAAGTTACTAACAACAAGAAAAGCAGTCATACCTCTTAGCAAAAGTCATATCAGAAGATCACAGTCATCAGCAGAGAGCTCCCGCAGGACGAGAAGTCAGGCAGAATATTCAGAATCCTAGAACTATTCCGAACAGATTCCTCTTTCCGGCATTTACATTATATATTTCACATTGCTAGTTGAAATATTTAGCAGAGAAGACAGCAATATACGTTAAGTATGACACCAAACTATAGGTGCTTATTTAATTAATTTGAGACATCCATGTAGTACCGGCTAGATAACGCTGCATATTTTAACCATCGACTAATATTAATAATTGAGGCAGATGACCGGACGAAGACGACGTCAGCATGATTCCCTTTAAACCATCTATTTTTATTTAGTATACAGGGATATCCACCGGGACCGTCCGTTAAAAACTTTTTAAGTTCCAATTACAACATCAAGCTGAAATTTTATACGCGGCCATAACTAGCGATTTCCAATTGGAGTGAAATATTTTCGAAGTGATACAATTTCCGGTTATACTGGAAACGTTTTCTGATGATATTTTACTAATTTGATATCTGCCGGATTGGACTTTTCACGGATTTGAAAATTGAGTTGTAATTTTATTATATTCATATAATATATATATATATATATATATATATATATATATATATATATATATATATATATATACAATAAAATATATATATATATATATATATATATATATATATATATATATATATATATATATATATAAAAATTGAATTGCCCAGCGAGTACTGAAAAAAAAAGTTGTAGGCGTAGAAAAGACACGTGACTTCTGAAAAAGTACCAGCCTGTAGATTTTCATAATGTTTCTGCGATCTGATTATGTAGATCTTAAGAAGGCACCTATGTGCCGAATTTGAACTAAGTATCTGTAAAACTGTAGTAATCTCAAGCAAAAACTGAAGAAATCTCAAGATATCAACACCCTGTATTTCGGTTACGAAGCGGATTGCGTTCATTAGAACTTTTCTTCATAAAATGGCTGGAAGAATCACCTCGTGAAATTTGCAATTATTCATTAACACCCTGTGAAGGTTAACATTCGGAATTTCTAGAAATGAAACTAATGAAGATGATTCATGCTGTAAGAACAACATTCATGATGCAATTCGGTGTTGGTTTCATTGAAATCGATAGCAATTGTAGGAGCTATAGCTTGTAGCGTTTTTCACGAAACTCCCGAAATATTGCGCCATTGCCGTCGTTTTATCGTAACGATAAAAATAAAATTTTATGGATGGAGGTATTCCTTAAGTATTTTCAAACAAAAAGTGTGTTATTAAATTGAAACTTGAAATAAAATTATGACTGAAAATCATTTTTAGTAGTACGGGAATAATGGCTCGATATTTATAGATATTGTCCCAATTTCTCTTACCTTTCTACATTAATTGAGTAAAGCCTAATTCGTGCTGCTAAGAAAAACTGACAATTTCGATGTGAGAAGGAATAGCTGTATAAAACAGTATGCCGAAAACAGTATTATGAATATATGATATGGGAACTTTTCAGGTATATTTTCATAGTGTACGAAACACGTAGGTACAAAACATCAAAAATGTATCTTTATGTTATGGTAATATGATCATGGCTGAACATATTCTAGTAATAATTTATTGAGCAGCAGATATACTGATTATAATATTTTTAATGGTACTATTTTCAATACATGAACATATGGGCAAATAGATACTCATTCAATTATTATGAATAATGTATGATGATGGATCAATAAAATATTGTGTAAATGAAATTGAAATAATAATGAAAAAACTAATCTACATCCATAAATTATTTTACCTTCGTTTTTCAACATTTCATTCGACACTCAATGTAGAATCATAGTTTCTCAACGTTGTTGTCTATCCAAATATTTACAGTTCACTGAAGTAATTAACAATTCCGAATATATATACTTTATCATTCAACATGAAATTAGCATTAGCAAAAGGGTCATGAAAGTAATAAATTTCATTATTCAATTCTTAAATTTTATTTTCTATTTTTATTTTCCAGAGAATAATTTATGGATGAATTTATTGATAGTTTTTAAGAATCACTTTACCTGATGATCTCAACATTTAATTAACAACTCTGATGATGAATGGCACTTCGGTTTGCAATCAATTTCATTAATATTTCAATGGAATATTATATTTTGGGCTACTGTGAGACAATAAATTAAATAAATTTGCATTTGATTCTGGCGATTTCATTTCAAATCTAACCTAACCTAATTCTATAAAAGATAGTGAAAAACCATATGGGTGTTCATGGCAGAATTATGAAAAACGTTTTCTGATAATATTTTACTAATTTGATATCTGTAGGATTGGAATTTTCACGGACTTGAAAATTGAGTTGTAATTTTATGTATGCGAAACATACACACGCACAAATTTCTTACATGTACTTTCGCAAGGAAATAAAATGCAGTGAATTGAAAAATTTCATCCAAAAAAACTTCGAAATGTGACATATAAAATTTTTTGATTTTGAATATGTACCATCAAAAACTTTTATTTCAACAAGAACAGAATTCAGTTTTCGAAAAAATACATAGGTTTCTATACATGAAGTCAGTGTTTCTCAAGCTATCTTCCGCAAGAGAATTGCAGGCAAAATAATTTGATCTCTACTCCTTGAAAAGATAATAATTGAGTAAAACATCGTACAAACATCGTACAAACATTCTAATAATTTCAAATCGGAAGAGGGCGCCTATGTATATTTAAAAAACACTATCTTGTTCTATGATTGTAACCCTGGCACTACGCAGAGTTCCCTCCCCTTCCTTGGGAATCACGAATGACCTATGACCTGTTACTCTTTTCAGTGTGGTAGAGTTTGGCACGAAATAGTGGATATCCACGTCATCAATCCCAATTATCGTTTTTGTAGTTTCTTCGTTATGGAAAAGGAATAAACACCTATATTAATGAACAGCATCGAAGATATTTCTGTAACATTTTTGTGACACCTAAGCTCTTAGCCATACGGAGTCGTAGCAATGGATGGTTTTGCCGAACCGCCACTGGAAAAGAAGCCATGACCAATCGCAACCAATGTACGAGTCGACAAGAACATTTGTGAAGATGAAATAGCCCCTCCCCTTGTTGCGCGTTAACTTTGTTAGTCACGTGACCAATAGTTCAGTTCTCAATGAACCTTTGAAGCTTCAAGAAGAGCCAAGCGGACAGGACCGAATCTTACAAATTTCATTTCAATATTTCTAAGTCTGGGGGAACGGAGTTTGTCTCCAATTTGAAAGGGAAAAAATTGAGTAGGCAGTCCAGGGAAATAATGTCACTCATTTCATGAAACGAGAAAGTATGCAGAATGAACCTGTAATTTCTTTAAAAAAGTTCAAGAACTTGTATCTGTCGCAACAGTAGTAGGTTTATGAACTGTGCAAATAATTTCGAGCAGAAGGTAGAAGATTGAAGATGGCGAAAATAACAGTTTTTCAACTCCCGATAAAAAGAAAGAAATTAGATCTCGATGACTTCGATAGGACTCTGCTTCGATTCTATCAAAAGTTCGTTGATAAGAATGAGTATGCAGGATAACGATAGAGCATTCCAAAAGCTTTGAGAGGAATGAGGTTCCGTTGGATTGAGACGAAAACGAATAGAAAGCTGTTTATGGAAAAACCTGAACAGCAACTACGTTTGAATTATTTAAGAAGCATCAAACGATTCCGTCAAGAGGGAAGACCAATAATTTACTTAGAAAAACATATATTCATTCCTCCCATACACGATGAAGGTTTGGAGTGACGAGATAAACAACGGCTACCTCAGCCTGTTTCTTTCAACGCCGGTATTGAATGTGGATTCGTACAAAACACATATCTGACCTTCGCAGATGGAATGCTCGAAGTAGAACTTTAACATCTAATTAAATTGCACAAACCCAGGTATAAAACGTATGCTATTGACAAACTCTTGAATAATCAGGGCCATGATGTACTTAGACTTCCCTATATCATCCTGAATTAAACCCGATTAAAAAAATCTGAGCAGCCATGAAAATTTATGTAGCTGACAGGAATGTTGATTTCGCCATAAAAATGGGGAAAAAGTGTGTGATGAGCTTTTCTCTTCGTTTTCTCCAGATCAGTGGGAATCAATATGCGACAATGCGCAGAAAATTGAACAAACTTTTATGGAGCAAGAACCTATGCTGGATGACGTTATCGACAATTTTATAATTACTTTGCAAGCAGATGATAGCGACAGCAATGACGAGTCTTCTAGTTCTGATGAACTATCTGACATTGATGATTTTTAATTTTTCGTTATTTAACTCACTTTGTTTTTCATATTTGAATTGTTTGAGGAAATATGCTAGATGAATAGAGTTTTTACCATTCTTAATGAATTTGTATTATCAAACTGACAACAGGTAAATCCTACTCATTCGTCCTCAGGATAGCGCAATACCAGGTACTTAGGAGAAACTATTTGACATTACATTGCAGGACGTATTATTCATCTTAGTTCCTCCACTTGCTATCTCTTCTGTTGTTCGCGCATCTTATAAGAATCTCATCCGCACAGATATTCTTGTCGCATTGTAATTGATGGAAGCGACCACACGTCATCTGTTGAATTGAAATGAAGATCATAAAAAATTAATTTATTTGGTGTCACCGCAAAATAGATCATTGCTACCGCTATGTGTGGTTGGGGTCCAACAAGGAATTTGATTTATAATTCCTCAGTCGTTCAATGTTAATTAAATTTGCTAGCCTACTGCTTTGATTTTTAATTTGCATCAATAGTTGAAATCAAGATCTTTAAGACGACCAGCGTATGCAGCCAAAGTCAGTTTCCTAGCTCAACTGTCTCAACCATCTAAGCCTAAGCCGGGTAAACACAGGTTAGTTAAATTTTGAATTTTCAGCCTCCACGATTCCAAAAATCATGCATATTTTTCGATACCTATCAATTTTTTCATTCTGTAATGTTTGTTCCATATTGACCAAGAGTAGATACATAATACATATTTCGGATATGAAGACAATAATGCGTACAAGTATGGTGATTGGTTTTTAGATTAATCTTCCTCCTAGCTCAATGATCCCTGTACTGGCAAGCAACGCGAGAGTCACGGTTTTGATTCTTCGGGGCAGATATTATTTCATGCATGAAGTTTTGCCCTCGTGACTGACAGTTTAGCCTTTCAAAGACAGTGAGTAGGCATAAGAAGAAATGCACAGTCAATTTTTCTATTTCTCAATTGCCACGTAGGTACTATTAGCATGACTAATAATATTTTGTTTTTTACAGAATCGAACAAACGAAGTCAACTCATGCAGAAACATGTGAACCAAAAAGCCAACTACATAACTTTTGCATTCGTGGATGCTGAAGGTTATTCTCAATGTGTGATATGTTGTACCAATCATTTCTGTTTCTTTTCTCAAGGAAAAAAAGAAAATTCTGAAAGCAAAAGCTGACAATGAAAATGTATCCGAAGCGTCATAAAAAGTTGCATATAAGATTGCTCGAAATGGTGAAGCTTGCACTATTGGAGAAACGCTTATAAAACCCTTGCAATGAGATGGTCAGATGCATTCTGAATGAAAAGTCAGCAAAGAAATATTCAAGGTTCCACTCTAAAACGATTTGGTATCTTGTCGTATTCAAAGTTGAGCATCTTCTGTTGAAAAAGAACTAACTTCCCGTCTGAAAGAGCGTTATTCTGCTACTCAGATGGACGAACATTCTGATGTGACTGGCTTTGCTATTCTCCTTGTGTTTATAAGTACTAGTATAAAAACGAAGAAGATATGCTGAACCATAAAGAACCTGAAAGCCGCACGACCAAAGAAGATACTTTAACTGAGTTATTGAATGCACAGATGGAGTCATAGCTTTCACAGATGAAACTTCTGGTATAGTTGCAAATAGCAACTCAGTTGCAAAAATTGCACTAGCAATCCCTGTGTACTTCATCGACAAGCTGTAGCTACGAAGAACATGCCACCGTTTCTTGATATTGTTCTCAATGAGTCCATCCGTGAAATAAATGTTACCAAGACTCGATCTTCAGACATGAGGGAGAGGTTTTTCAATCAAAACTATCAGAACCAGAACCAGAACGCAGAACCACAAATGAGATTGCACTTTAGTAATTTAAACCCAAATATCAAACAACTTTTTGCAGATATTACGCTTTTCACTTCTCAATGAAAAAGTCAATGAATAATGAAATGTCTTTAAAATACTCATATCAAGTATGTCCTATTACTTTTTCCAAATAAGATATTTGTAGGTAATTTCGTGTTATTGAAAATACCGAAACGGATTATTCTCGTTTGAAGTATGATCATTTTAACCTCAAAGAACGAAATTGTCAGCATTCGGTCGTTGTTCATGCATTCTTCAACCACTACAACAAATCCTCCTTCAAGTTAAAACGCCAGAAAACGGAACAAGCTCATCTTATAATTTCTGAACCAAGATCTGTGGCATGAGAACATTGAAAATCTTAGAGTATTATTCTTGCAGGGTGCTCACTTTCAAACGAAACACCCTGTATATCATTTAGGAAAATTTGCTGAAACACGTCGAATGATTATTTTTTGGGCTATATTTTTTGACATATTTTCAAGGCATCAACAACAGACCCCCTGAAAAGGGTGCTTCAACCCTTCAGAATTTAGAGGGGCAAAACAGTCGAGCTATAGCTTATTCGAAAGCGCTTTAAAACCTCTTCACAACGGTGTACGAGAAAACTCAAGTTCTTGAATCTTTTTCACAAAAATTCATTCTTCATCCCAAAAGAATCACAATGAATATTCTGGCCATTTTCAGGACTATTGAAAAGAGAACACAAATCAATTTTTGTTTTGAAGGAGAACCCTTCGAGGGTAGTGAGCGCCTGCGTGCATCAACCAATACAACCACTCATCTCTACCTTTCACGTTTCAGATTACAAAAATAGGTTGTATTGTAAAATCTTCTATTTTGTTTTATCATGTTTACAAAACAATTGTCCATTTACTTTCATGCAATAATACAATCTTGAATATGAACCGTCTCTAATGGTTCAGAATACTTGGCGTTATTTGATGGAACGCGTCTACAATTCGCTGGCACAGATCGTCCAAACTCTTAGGCTGAATCAAAAAAAATTTAGTCTTAAGATCTCTCTATATGGAAAAGTCTAGACGATTCAGGTCACGAGATCCGTGACCCCTTCTTCCAATCCAACGACCAGAATATTGCAAATGGCAAACTGAAGCAGCGTAGTTCCAAGGAGTTTGGCTTGTTGGAAATGTTACTGTTGTTCAATCAATAGGAGATCGTTTTCTAGTTCTTTTGTTATCGATTATCAGGAATAAGCAGAGGTCCAATTAGGCGGTCTCATGAGAATGTAGATTTTGCGGATATTGAGTGTGGTTTCGTAAGATTAGCTAAGATCGGAAGCTGCAAAATTTTTCATACAAATTGCTTGTTTGGTATAAGTTGAGCATGTTCCAATACCACCATAGCTGTTGCTTCATCATTCATAATTCTAATTAGACCCCTATTTTTTCCATCACTGAATCCATTTCAATAAATTTTTATGTCAATTCCATTAGGTGCTTACGGCGAACTCTACATTCGGAATAAATATCGGTGTAGCCATTCTTCAACAATTGAAATTTCAACCACATCAAAACACCTAGCTCCCAAGAAGAGAAAATTAAGATAAGTTGTTCATATTTGTATATAAAACCTTTATGAGATCTTATAGTTAGTAGAAGTGCTTCCAAAGGACATTATAGCAAAACCTTTTTTTCTTATCGTGAAAATACTTTAGGTCAGAGAAGTTACAGGTTGATTCACGCAGGCACGTATTTTCCTCGAAAAGTTCCTCTTCAAAACAAAAATTGATGTGTTTGTCCTCTTTCAAAAATCTTGAACATAACCAAAATATTCATTTTGGTTCCTTCGAGATAAAAAATGATTTTTACCGAAAAAGATAAGTTCCATTCATTTTCCTTATATTCCACTGAAAAGAGGTTTTGAAGAGCTATCGAATAAGGTATAGCTCGCCCCATTTATTTTACTCAATTTATAGGGGTTAATGCGCCCCCTCCTTGAGAGTTCCTGGTTAAAACCTCAAATACACGTCAAAAAATTTCCTGCAAGAAAAATCATTATTCGAAGTGTTTCACCAAATTTTTCCAATAGTACGGAATAAGAGATATACAGAGTAGCTCGTTTGAGAAAGAACTCAGATGTTTAATAAATGTCAATTTTCGCTGATTAGGTACCTACCCGGTTATTATTCTTATTGTTTCGTACTGAGTCTATCACACTGAAGCATTAATTAGGATGGACGATATTCAGTCTAACAGAAATAGTGCTCGAGCATTTTTCCAGGCTCGAAATATTCTAAAAAATGCAGATATCTATTTCGATGAGGTAAAAACATCGAGAAAGAAATATTCAATTAGGATTAATAACTTCGTTATGAAAACTAATGAAAATGTACAGGGTGGATAAATTTGGATGTATTTGTTCGGCAGCTATGTGAGATATGGCAGATAGAGAAAACTGAACCCTCCTCTGTCGAACTTATTTTCAGGGACTAGTTTAGTGGTGCCAACATTTTTCTGATATCTCTTTCCGTTCTGGACTTATTTAAAATTTTTCGAATTTTGTGAAAATCGTCCATCGGGGATATCTCGTTCATCATCAAAGTTACATAAAAATAAGTTTGTCATTCTATAGGCACTTTTTTGAGCAGAATACAGTGCTGTGTGAACATTTTTTTTTCAGCCCAAGCCCAACGGTTCTCGAGTATTAATGCTTTTTTTAAATCATAGGAAATTTTACCTCTATTGGATGCAGCAATTTTTTCCTTTTCAGAAAAATAGAACACTCGTAGAAAATTATTGTATCCAATGCCTTTTCTCAGAGAAAAACCTGAAATTGCCACAATACATTAGGTGCATGCCCATCAACAATCCATATTGTTCTTTGACCACAGATTTTGAAGATCCTTCTCAAGATTATGGTTATTTCTATTGTTTGATTCGATTTAAACTATATTTATTAACTGTGGTCTTAGACATGGACAATCACTTCTACTCTTCATAAATCGAATTACAGATAAACAATAATTTTTTTGAAATTTGAAACTTTCCAACCCGAGGAATTTACGGAACATATGAGTCCATGCATGTTGTTTTGGTAATATTCTATTAGAATGATTAGAAAGTTATGCGAGTAAAAGAATATATTTTCATGAAAAACAAGATCTATGACATCAAACTTTTCTCACACGAAAACCAAAAATATATACGAAAATCTTTAACAAAAACGAAGAGTCCTAATTATACAAATGAGGGATACTACTCGCGAACATTCAATTGAAAATATTATTGTCAATGCATAAATTAATTCCCCGAGAAACACTACGGCAAGCAAGGTTAATATGAATATTGGTAACAGAAGCAAGTCATTTCCTGCAATTCTATTTTAACTCTTCTAAATTGTAACTCTTGTAGAGTGAATCCTGAACATGACTAAGAAAAAAATCTAGTGGCGTAAGGTCAGGGGAAAGAGGCAGCCATCTCACAGGACCTTTAGTCCCTATCCAATTATTTCCAAATTTCAAATTCAACAGATCATTGGTGGCACTTATTTGTTGGGAAGGGCACCATCGTGTTGAAAACAAAATTGATCTTTGTGCTAACGGAAGTTGATCGAGAAATCGTTCAATCATATTATTGTTGATGCTTTCTTCATAACGTGCTCCATTCAAATTTGCATCTAAAATTTCAAACGCCAAATCGCGACTATCTTTCAGTGCACACCACACATTGAAACCATATCTGCACATCAATATGACGTTGAGGATTTACATGGTACCAAAAATGTTCATTAAAGCGATTAAATAATAAATAAATAAGTCTGGGCATTCTTGGATATTTTCTAGAAACCAATTGCGGAAATTTAGTCGGCAAGGGGGAGACCTGCATCCTATAGGATTTAAACTGGTTCTCTTCTCAAGGCTGAGCGCCCGAGGTCTCAAAATTCCTGTTTCTGCTTCTATTTGTCTACTCGAAATTGAAGGTTTGGCCGTTACAGCACCTACCACTTCGACCGTTGCTTCCTCTCTATCACTTACATGATATTTTTTATTCCTTGATTTTCTGAATGAGGCACTATTGATTAGATTCTGTTTCATTCTTCGAAAAATAGATTTATTTGTCTGCTGCGTTTCAGGATACCGATTGAAATATGTTTCGGCCGTTGCTGTTGGATCATACTCACTAAGAATATTTCCATTCCTTCATATCGAACTTTTCATTATTTTCATAGCTATGATTTCTATTCTGCATCTTTAAACAACCAAAGTCCTCTCAGGTGAACAAATTCTTAAAGGTAATAGGTGGAACATAAAACTAACAAGCACCTATTTCTATGTTCAATAAACATTAATACCTATACTGAAACTGGTACCGTGAGTGCCAAACTCTAAGATACAGGTAATTACTATGGTTTAAATCGAATCAAACAATAGAAATAAATAACCATGATCTTGAAAAAGTTCTTCAAAATCTGTAGTTTTCAGTCATCGAACATTATGAATCGTTGATAGGCATGCATTTAATGAATGGAATTGTGGCAATTTCAGGTTTTTCTCTGAAAAAAACTCATTGAATGCAATAATTGACTACAAGTGTTATATATTTTTGAAAAAGAAAAAAATTACTGCATCCAATAGGTGTAAATTTCCTATGGTTCGTATAAAAAAAGCATGTTTGCATTATAATTCGAAAACCGCTGAGCTAAAAAAACATTTTCCCAGCACTGTATTTTGCTCGAAAAGGTGCCTGTAGAATGTCGAGACATCGGCGAAGGACGATTTTCCCAAATTCGAGCAATTTCGAAAAAGTCCAGAACGGAAAGAGATATCAGCGAAATTTTGGCACCACTAAACAGTTCCTGAAAATAATATAGAGAGAGGCGTGTTCATTTTTCACTATCTGCAATATTTCACATAGTTACCGTAGGAATATATCGAAATTCGTCCTGTACTCGTGCTGTTGAATACTAAACTGGCATATCCTTAATACGGTACGTTGCATTTAGAATGGTATCTGGAGGAATATCCTTACAGGCGGTATTCATCTCCTCTTCCAACGCGTCCACATTTTCCAATTTTTTCAAATTCAGTACGGGTCGGATCCATAGACCGGGTACATCACCTTACAAGACCGCTATCCATTGCCATATCCCCAAAATTATTATTCAGCCCGTTTACATTCGATGCTGTGTTGTAAGCAGCAGCACATTTTGTGACATTATTTTTCTTCGTTTCCAGAAAATCTTGTAACGTTCTAAAAAGACTTGCATTATAATTGTTCTGATTCAAGTTTCCTTCAATCAAACTGGCCCAATCAAGTTATTCGAATAAATCGCAACAGAAATTCACACTGAATCTACCACAGGAAATTACTAGTCATTATATTATGCTGCAATGTCTAAAATTATTTCTATTGGCATGCTGCTGATAGTTGAGCAGAGTACACTTATCAGATCGAAATATGGTTAGTAAAAGGTGTAATCCAAATGCATCCTATAAGTAATATGCGTCTATTACTGCTTTTTTTTCAGAAGCTTGAATTGAAGACGTAATGCTTGTATTTGTTATCGTAGAGTAGATTCAACAGTCGACGCTGACGTCCAGGCGTCTCCAGAATCTTGTCGAACAGGTATTTCTGGAGCCACTTCACACTCAGCTACATATTCAATTCAGTTTCTCCATTAGACTTCTGAGAAGAGTTTTAGTTTTCTGAATCAAACATATTTCGATATTCTCATATCATTAGATATCTCAACTGTCTTAAATTTTCGGGGAAATCTGAAAATCTGGCGGCATTTTGGCTCATCACGATCTGGCAATCATGTTCGATAAAGTCGAAATTCTCGAGCAATATTTCTGCTAGGTTGAAAGTAGGCTTGTATCATGTCTTCATTCATTTGATTTTCGTGTTCCACACTTACTTATAGTTGAGTGGGATAAATTCAATACATTGTGAATGAAAATAGCAATTAGCTTGAAATCCAGTTAATCAAGGATTCTCATGTTAATATTTCTTCTTTTATCCTCCTTCTGAAAATTTGCAACCTTTTCTGATTTTCTTATCAGAACTTTTTTAAGAATAGGTTACATAATTTGACCATGAAATAATTATTTTCCCAAACCCTGTTTCAGAATTCCTTTTCTCTCGTTTCTTCTCAAAATTGCATATTTATGTCAGCACCTTCAACGAATATTTCAAGAAGCTAAGAGTTGAATGATTATTGGTAATAATTGATATTTTGGCTGGTATCTTCATAAAATCTTTATTTCTCAAGAGAAATTATCAAAACAAAAATTTGTTTGAGTGAATCAACAATTTATAGAACAACAAAAATCAATTCATATCAACATTTCGAACGTTGCTGGTGCATACAAAACTTATTCTTCTCAAAAAGCATGCATTTTTCAAAAACGAGACAGAAAAGTGTCCTATTGAAACAGGGCTTGAGAAAATTTCATGGGCAAATTATATTTTCCAGAAGTACTGATAAGAAAACACGAAGAGGTTTTGGTTCGCCAATTTCCAGAAAAGAATGAATGACATTACGCCCTTGCTAAATTCGATATTTTTTCAGAATCTGAAACTGATTGTTTTCTTCTGCGAAGAAAAAATCAAAAATCATGTTGCATCCCTACAGGTTAGGCAGCCTTATCGCAGGTCCTAATGAATTTATTTCATAAATGTTCTTCAGTGTGAAAACTTAGGGACAACTGCATATGAAAATTTTTCAAAGAAGAAGAAGAAGAAGCAAATTGAAAACGAAATTACTAGTACTCGCTGAGAGGAGTTACAGCGGAATCTAAATGTATATAAAAATGAATAAAATATTCCTATGAAATAAATAATTAAATATAGTAACTCCAAATTGAATTGTTACTGAATTGTGAACGGAAAAGTTTACTTGCTCGACCCGCTATTCCTGATGAACAGGATGTGCGACGAGAAAATTTCAGAATGTTTAAAGACATTCTGAATTCATTTACATCCGATCCTTTGATCAGGAAACTCCATTCCAGCAATGCAGATGGGCAATTGAGTTGTTACGTTGCATAAATGAATTAGGAACGGGGAGGAACGGAAAATTTTCTTCGAAATTGCATTATCGTCAATAAAGAAAGACATTTTCAACAAACATATCAATTGCAGATTATTGAATCAAATGAATTTCACGACAAAAAGTATTTGGAGATATCCTTATATTCATATTATAATTAGAAGAGTAACTCTGTCTGCTGGTCTATTTGACTATTACTGGCAAATCACAGATCAGATTTCGATAAAATTCGGTATGAAGATAACTTCAGAGACAGGCATTTTTTCTTTCTAATCCAACCTAACCATAGGGAGAAAACTGATGAAATCAATGTAGAAATTCTTATTTCAGGAAAATGGGTGGCAAAATGAGTAACCCTAATTAGTGGGTTAAGTCTACAAACTTACAAAAGCCTAAATTAGGTCGCCTCATTTACGCAAATAAATTCAAAAGATGTACACTAATAGTATTGAATTGAATACTGAAAATTGGTTCGAAATGGCAATTTACTTCAACCTTCATGTCATTACCAAGTAATAGCACGTTTAGGTACTTTTGTCATTACCAAGTAATAGCAATAGTTTTCAATGTAACTAGTACTTTCACCTTATATCAATACGAAGTTATTGCATGGTTAGTCAACACTACAATGAATAGTTTTCATTTGATTTTCCTTCAACTTCGACTTTAATTTTTTCTTCGCAGAAGAAAACAACTTCAGATTCTTCCGACATACCGAATTTAGCAAGGGCGTTTATTTCAGCACTATTCATTCCTCGTTTCTGGTAATTGGTGAGCCAAAACCCTATCAGAACTTTTTGGAAAATATAATTTGACCATGAAATTTGCACAAGCCCTGTTTCAATAGGAAACTTTTCTGTCTCCTTTCTCAAAATTTGCATGCTCTTTGAAAAGAATAAATTTTGTATGTACCTGCAACCAAATTTTCAAGGATCTTAGAAAAATTTTTTTGGGCTGCCCTCGTTCAAAATGTTGATATGATTTGAATTTTTGTCTATAAATTGTTCATTCACTTGAATAAATTCTTATTTTAATAATTTCTCTCGATAAATGAAGATTTTATAAAGATACCAGCCAAAAATATCAATAATTGCCAATAATCATTTGACTCTTAGCTTCTTGAAATATTCGTTTCAGGTGTTGACATAAATATGCATTTTTGAGAAGAAACATAAGGAAAGAAAGACCGAAGCAGGGGTTAAGAAAATAATTATTTCATGGTCAAATTATGTATTCAATTGAGGAGGCTTTTACATGATAGAAATCCATTTTCAAATATAATTGAACGAGGATTTCCACTGAAAACGCTATATTTTCCGAGGAAATAAAAATATCTGAAAATTATCGTAAGAACTGACACGACTGAGTTCGTGATCACTTTTTTAGTCTAAGAAGGCTTTCTGAGCGTTATTTCAGTTAGAATAACTCACACTATTCCGGATTTCGGGTAAAAACGATTGAAAACGGAACTAATTACTTCTTATGCGACCAGCACAGTTTAACTATTATCAAATGTTATTCATGCTCAGATACTTTATAATTCATACTGAAAACTAGGGAATATACGATTCTGTATTAATTATATTTATTTCTATATCATTGTACTATTATTTTCTGGCATATTTAGAGTCGAAGTTAAGTGAAAATCAAATAAAAACGATTCATTGTAGTGTTGACTAATCATGCTGTATCTTCGTATGGATATAAGGTGAAAGTACTAGTAACATTGAAAAATATTCTTTACCAAAGTACCTAAACGTGCTATTACTTGGTAATGACATGAAGGTTGAAGTACATTGCCATTTCCAACCTATTTTCTAGTATTCAATTTAATACTATTAGAGTACATCTTTTGAATTTATTTGCATATATGAAGCAGACCTAATTTAGGCTTGTGTAAGTTTGTAGACTTAACCCAGTAATTAGGGTTACTAATTTTGCCACCCATTTTCCTGAAATGAGAGTTTTTTCACTGATTTCATCAGTTTTCTCCTATGGTTAGGTTGGATTAGAAAAAAAACGCCTGCCTCTGAAGTTATCTTCATACCGAATTTTATCGAAATCCGATCTGTGGTTTGCCAGTAATAGTAAAATAGACAAACAGACAGAGATACTTTTCTATTTATAATATGAATATAAGGATATTTCCAAATACTTTTTGTCGTGAAATTCATTTGATTCAATGATGTGCAATCAATACGTTTGTTGAAAATGTCTTCCTTTCTTGACGATAATGCATAATAAAAAATATCCGAACTGCATGTTAGGTATAAAATTTCGGAGAACATTTTCCGTTCCTCCGAGTTCCTAATCCATTTATGTAACGTTACAACTTAATTGCCCATCTGCATTGCTGGAAGAGACTTTTCTGATCAAAGGATCTGATGTAAATGAATTCAGAATGTCTTTAAACATTCTGAAATTTTCTCGTAGCACATCCTGTTCATCAGGAATAGCGGGTTGAGCAAGTATGCAAGAGTGTAAAGTTTTCCGTTTACAATTCAATAACAACTCATTTTGGAGTTACTATATTTAATTATTTCTTTCATAGGAGAATTTAATTCATTTTGATCTACATTTAGATTCCACTATATCTACTCTCAGCGAGTACCAGTTTTTTCGTTCTCAATTTGCTTCTTCTTCTTCCATGAAAAATTTTCAGAAGCAGTTGTACCTAAATTTTCACACTGAAGAACATTTATGAAATAACTTCATTAGGACTTCCTGCGATAAGGCTGCCTAACCTGTAATAGTGTGAGTGTCAGTTCTTATGATTTTCAGATATTTTTATTTTCTCGGAAAATATAGCGTATTCAGTTTCAGAAGGTACTTGAGATTGAAATCGAATAAAAAAAAAGTTTATGGACCTTTCAAAATGTCTCCAGCTGTAACAGAATCACAAGAGATGCATTTTTGTTTCAATGAAGTCGATCAGCAATTGTAGAACTAATGCTTGGGGCATTTACATGGAACAACCGATATTGAGATCTTGTGAAGTATCAGTCATGAATTGAGGGTTTTCTTTAGGTGACCCTCGTCCCAAATGAAAATTTCTCTCGTATCAGCAGTTAGTTTTTTCCTCTTCATATTTTATGAATATCTCTGACTCGACATCGATTCACATAACCAATAAAGATATTTACACAGATTCAATCTCTAAATGCGATTCTCAGAGAATTTATCTCATTCAATGACATCCAATATACTCAACCAATTCCGATATTTCAGTTATAGAGTTTCATGAAACGTTTTTGAAGGTTTCCAGTAATGCATCCTTGAAATTTTATATATATATATATATATATATATATATATATATATATATATATATATATATATATATATATATATATATATATATATATATATATATATCCATACATCGACAAATCTTTCCAGCCCTTCTCTCAGAATCCATTCACACGATCTCGTCACCCAACGGAAACACATTCTCTCAGAATTTTTCTTTCATAGTGAGCAAGTGTGTATCCATAATCAATTGAATTACAGAAACAATTTATTAACAGACAAATTTCTTTTTGATTGATTCAAATTTTTCATAAGAATTTCTTATTCAATTTAATTGCCATTTAGTTTCCGCTAAAATTGACACTAATAATAATTTTTTTAATAGTTATAAACGTAGTTTCTATAAAAAAATTTCAGTACATAACGCCTTAATATGGATATATTCTCAATAGAGAAAGAAGTGACATCCATTTTACGGAAAATCTCCATGATGCATTTCATAACTTGAACATTAGTTGGCATTAGTATATGTGATTCGAAATGTGGCAAGAGTAGTCGTCTCTCAACAGTTATTTTTACTCGTTCAGGATCAAATTCGGTATCAGGAGGGGGATAGTACCCAATCTACAAAGACCGGTATCTTCATTCTCTTCTCAAGTATTTTAAGCTATGGCTGATTAACAATTCATCATGCTAATATTATTCTGCCTAATATGGCAAAAGTTCATTTTGAGATAAAAAATTAATTTAATTAAATTTAATTTAAAATTTTTTAATCTTTCATCTTACCCTCACTCTCTATCAGAGAATTTCAACCAGTTGATCGTTCGAGATTTTCAATTAGATAACTATTTTAGTATTCACATAATGGTTTTTCCTAAAATTGATCATTCATCGACTAAATTAACTGCCATATACGGCAAATTGTGAAAATTCCGGTGAATCCGCTCATTCTCGTTGGTTATAAGTTATATGTCAGAACATAAGAGTATATAGGTCGAATGAAACTGAATATTGATATAAATCATCATGAAATGCATAGAAATTTGTTCGTTAATTTCAAAAAGAAAGTAGAAAATCAAAATAGGCGAATAAACTATTCAAAGCTGCAATGTTTTGACCATTATTATTACAAAATATACTCACCTTAGATATCTCAGTCACACAATTCAACTCGCATTAAAATATACATCTTTAAAATTCGCAAACCCCTATTAGGGCCGAAATTTTTGCCGACAACCCTGTCACAACGTGTTCACTATAAAACAGCGCTTATGATGATATCCAATTATTTCTATTATCCAATCAAGTAAAAGTAACAAGCATCGACATACTTGTTTACAACCAGCAACCCAGTAGTTCGTCCAGGTAATAATAGAGAACCCAAATGTAAGTAAGTAATTTTCCCATTATCTTGATATTTTTTATCCTTTAACGTAGTCTATTTCTGCCTTTCGGCTAATGACACGCCGGGGAATTCTGTCACCTCACTAACCCGGGAAATTTGCTAATACCCTCTCGTGTCGAGGAAAGGGATCTTAATGTCCAACACATCTCTGTATGACAGGACCGACGGTTTTACATCTCCTTCGAACGTTGGACGCTCAAGCGATTCCCAGAAACCCAAAAATCGCACCTACTTTGTGGGGATTGAACTCAGGTAATTTTGCGCAAAGGTCGAGCGAACTAACCTCGACCGAGCCGGTTATCTTGATCAACATTTAATCAAAACTAATTTTTTTTTTAATGATTCAATTTAGGGTTTTTTCAGCAAAACTTTTCTTTTATATTTTCTAATACAGGGTGTTACATAATATTATGTCACAACTTGAGGGGGTATATCTACGTGCAATTTGAAAAAAAAAGTTCATATAAACATAAGTCCGCAAAAGCTTCATTACGGAGCTACAGGGTGTTGAAATTTTCGGAAAAAATGTTTTTTCTTCAAAACTCCTGCAGTTTTTGAGATATTCAGCCCAAATTTCTAATGCGAGCCATTTTTTACAGCCTCCATCATTACACGCACTAGATTTTAACTGAAATTCACAAGATGTTTTCGTTTCCGAGGCCATGTCTCCTTTTGCCCTTTCAAACTTTTTTGCAGTACACCACTGATCAGCGTACAATCAATTTTCGTCATCTTCGTTCAATTTAGAAAGTTTTTTCCACTTGTAATTTTTTCGTATCTCCAACCGTTTTCGAGTGAAAAATTACTGAATTTGAATTATTTGATTTGTATGTCATTCGCTAAATAAAAAAAAAAGAAATACTCCATAGGTATGCTCAAAATTCGCTTTTATTTTGATAGATCGTCTTCTAAGACTCAACTTATACTCATTCAGTATCAAACTAAAAAAAATAACAATTGAAAACTAAATAAATTGCTGGAAGTTTCCTCCACCTGCAAGAATACAGGCCTCTGTTCTTCTTCGCATATTATCACGTACTCTTTGAAATATTCCCATGGTATTTCTTATCGTGTCACAAGAGGTAGTTATTCGATTTCTCAATTGTTCCACAGTGTTCACTGTAGTGGTATAAACTGTACTTTTGAGATGTCCCCATAAAAAAAGTCTGAACTATTTAAGTCTGGGGACCTAGGAGGCCATGGTTCTGGCCTATCCATCGGTTGTTGAATGTATTATTCAAGAATCCTTTAGCTTCTCCACTTAAATGTGCTGGTGCCCCGTCATGCATGAACGACATTATGTTTTCTCACCTAAAGTGGCACACCCTCGAGCAATGAAGGTAACTCCTCCTCAAGAAATTGCGGATAAGCAGGACCGTTTAGTCTGTTAGGCAAAAAAATGGCCCCATCAAATGATTTCCTATTATTCCGATCCAGACATTCAGTGAGAATTGTTCTTGATGATGAGATTCTTCAATCAAACGGGGGTTTTTCTCAGCCCTATAATGATTATTGTGAAAATTTGTGATAGCAGTTCTCGAAAGTTAGCTTCGTCCGTGAAGATTATTTCACTATCAAAATGAGCATCGACAGAAATTCAGTCTTGAAGGAAAATCTCGAGGAAGTAGAGTTTGGACGCGTTGAATATGAAAAGGGTACGATAAAAAGTAGTGGAGAATCATCCAAACTAGAACTTGTGAAGTATTCAACTAATTTCCAATTTTTCTTGTTACTCACATGTAGATTCAAATAAATACAATTCAAAACTGCTTCCTCAATATCTGGAGTTCTCATAGTGTGAGTTGCACCTTTTAAATAGTAGTTTGCAGTAAAAATACCAGTTTCCCTCAACCTTTTGTGGATATTTGAAAATGTTCGCCTGTACGGTGTCACTCGATTTGGAAAGCGCACCTGATATAATCGCCTAGCTTCTGTTGTGTTTCCGTCAGCTAGACCGTACATGCAATGGATATCAGCCAATTCAGCGTTAGTAAAATTAGCCATTTTTTCTTACAGCAATAACTTCAAAAGTTTTAAGACTAATCGTTAGTTCAATTAACAATTCGAGCAGACACTGGTTCAACTTTAGCAACTGTCAAAATAAATAAATAAATGAAAAAATCATAGCCTACTAGTCATTTTTTTAATCAAAAGTGCTTTCAATTCACCGAATGCACACAATCGTTCAATAATTTTTTGCTACAGAACCGTCGGAGATACTAAAAAATTACATGTGTCAAAAAAGTTTTTAAATTGAACAAAGATTACGAAAATTGATGGTACTCTAATCATTGGATTACTGCAAAAAAGTTTGAAAGGGCAAAATAAGACATGGCTCCGAAAAAGAAAACACTTTGTAGATTATAGTTAAAATTTAGGACGTGTAATGATGAAGGCTGTAAAAATAGCTTTCATTTCAAATTTGGGCTGAATATCTCAAAAACTGCAGGAGTTTTCAGGAAAAAAACAATTTTTGCCGGAAATTTCAACACCTGGTAGCTCCGCAACGAAGATTTTGCGGACCTTTGTTTATATGAACTCTTTTTCTTAAAATTGCACATTAATTCACCCCTCAAGTTGTTACATACTATTACGTAAAACCCGTATACTCAATTCATCAAAAAATATGTTTCATTTTATTATCAGTTCGGTGAAGAGCAATTCTCAGATTCGTTGTTGAATTTATTCTTCATGAAAAAAAAAATAGAGGCTTATCAAAATAATGATATATTCAGGATGGATTACATTGAAATTGTTTCGAATCATCTCAGTTGTAATGTTTTATTGGAACCTCATTTAATATGTTAAAATCAATTAATTAACACTTGAATACTTGAACGTGTTTCCTTTCCTGAACCTTATACTTATTCCTCGGTCCTAGGTCGAGATGCGTATCACCGGCATTCTCGATGATAAACGACGTATTATGTTGATTCTTTTCGTTTTGTTCATTCTGTTTTAGTGATAAAACAAACTGAATTGATAAAGCAATTTGCGAAATCTGGAGGAATACAGATTTTCATTCGTATGATAAACTGACTTCCAATGTGGAATCATAAGTATTATGCATTTGGACATACAGTGCGTCTCAAATGAAGTGGATAACATCTCTATCTATTTGAGTGACTTTAAATATAATATTGTTGCTATTTCGGAACATTGGCTCTCTCCGGAGGATCTACAGATCATCAACATCTTTGGATGGAACTACATTCTTTTACGCCAATTGGATTCGAGAACTATTCTAAAGACATTAATGCTGAATATTGTAGTATTATTTTGTCTAGTATTAAGTGTTTAATTATATTGTTATACCGATCACCTACTGGTGATTTTCAATATTTTTTTAGGGTTGTCTTGAGGGCATTTTGGAATCTCAGTGCCGTCGATTCGAAAAAATCATAATCTTAGGCAATTTTAACGTTGATTTTATGACTCAATCAGCTAGACGTCCTGAACTCTTGAACTTGTTTGAGACTTTTTCCCTGATACCTACTATCAATGAATTTACTAGAGTTTCTGTTATTCAGCAACTTGTGTTGATGATGTGAGTACAAATCTCCTTGTTAGCAGCTTCAACGCCAGTGTTATCTTTCGATCTTTCCGATCATTCTGCCCAGGCTTTAACTATTAATATGCCATACTGTATGAAACGTAGTGAGAATTCCTATCACTTTAAGCGAATTATAGCTAACTACGGTTTGACTAGACTTCTTCATAGGCTATCTGAGTTGGATTGGTCTTTCGTCAGTCGTTATAATGTCGAAAACTCGGCGCAGCTGACGATATCCGTTTCACAGGAAAACATCTCCTGCTTTTTCGCTACGTAAATGCAAGTCACAAAGCAATCTTCTTACTTGGTTTACGCCGGAGTTGTCAAGACTCGAAACTGCTGGGCACTTTACGTCTAATGTCGAACGTATCTGGTGACCATGAATCAAAGACGCGATTTATGAATTTTCGAAATTTTTACTGGCATAGTGGAAGCGACAAAAAATGCCAGGGATAGATACCTGGAGCGATCTAGTAATCTAGCTAGGGACTCGTGGCGTCTTATCAATGATGAACGAAAAAAAGGTTAAAAATATATGGTTCCAGATTCCCTTACTTCAAGGGAATTCAATGAATACTTTTCTAAGGTAGGTCAACAGCTGGTTGAGTAAGTTACAGCATCCGGTTCCGGGCAATCACTTTCAGATATCACCGACAATTCCACTCATGTGTCAAAATGCACGAACACAGAAATTCGAGTTTGATATCGGATAAATTGCATAGAAATAGGAAGGAAGGTAGGATATTAGTGGATAAATTTGCCCATAGAGAATCCTTGCGTTTCCCCAAAGCTTGACAAATAATGTATATTATGCGGAAAGCTAATATCTATATATGCTACGGTACACCCTACCTAGGTAGGTAGGTAGGGTGTATCGTGTATCTATGACAACCCTGCATCACACATACTTGCAGCCTCTGAGAGTCGATCGTAAGTAGTCTAAAAATATTGAGGGTAGATCGCCCGTAGTTCAAATTTGAGCACTCCTGCTCTACGGCTTTACTACATCGACTATAGTTTGTTTACAGTGCCCATTTTGTCAGTTCTCATAAATGTGTTCTGAGATTGTTACAATGGATTAAAATATCGAACAGAGAAATCGTTTCAAATTTTGTACTGCAAATGGAATCGTCGAATCCCTAAAAATATTACAGAAGGCTTACGGTGTGTTGCGTGCGTTGAGATTATGTTACACAATTCTGGATATAGTGTAAATTGAAATTTTATGGCAGAAACAAACATAAATATTTTCCCTAGATATTATAATCCTCCTCTTGAAGAAAGTCACTCAAATTTGGAATTATATAATTTCAATATTCATCTACATCGACAATGGTAATCCTCTTGTCGGCAATTTCATTACGGTAAAGATTATATCATTCTTGTTTCTTTCAGGCACGTTTCGGTCATAAACAGTACATACCTACCTATTGATCCTATCTTATTCCTAGAATTGTGATATTTTAAAAGCCAAACTTTCAAACCTTGTCTACAGTATTCAAGAAATTGCACAATCCTAAAAGATTCACTCTGTAACACTCACACTGTAACTTCACTTTTTATAAGTCGTAACTAAGATCGTTACATTATATTCATTCACTATTCCTCATCTTATTATATCGTTAATACAGTCCATCATCAATACAACGTTTTATGTATCGACAAATAGCTCTTTTATATGTTCTATCGATTTAAACCGGGTACCAAGTGATAATTTGAATTTTGGAACTAGGAAAAAGTCGGCCGAAGCCATATCTGGTGAATATGGTGGTTGTTCGATGGTATTTGTTGATTTTTTAGTCAGCAATTTGCAATGATAGCCTTGTAAGCTTTCTCAAATGCCGCATAATGTTCAGGTAATATTCCAGCAACGCAACATTCACAACAAATAGCACGGTTTTAAAAATGTCAAGAACAGACATTTAAGCACCTGTTCTAAAGTTTCTGCCGATATAAATAAGAGTGTCTCGTTTTAGAAGCACCAGTGAAGCAGAAGTAAATAGTTCTATACAGAACTATATCCCCAAAAGTATAAGAAATACGCACAGCTCGATTTGGAATAAATTCAGTATATTCTGCAAGAAACGTACGTTCGATTTGGATATACAGCATTCTATTGAAGATATTGCAGAAATTCTTATGGATTGGGGTTTCAATAGGAAACAAATGAATAGAAAAGATTTTAACGAATTGTTGTCAAAATAATGTGGAACACAACTGCGAAAATGATGCAGAATATGTATTTCGAAAAATTCAACATGAGCTTCAACCCCTTTACCGATTCAGCATTTAGAAAGGCTCGTGAAGCTTGCAATTCTAATAGGAAGATGTTACAAGGGGATGTGGAAAAGCGCAAAGAAAGTTCCGTTACATTAACAAGAACAGAAATTGATAGCATGGCTCTGTACTGGGACGAAAATGCCCCGATAGGTTTGTTGAAAAAATGTTTCCATATTGTTGCTTATGAATTAGCATGGCGTGGCGGTGAAGCAGCAACTTACAAGGTACACTTTTTCAAAGAGGAAAAAGTTAATAACGGAAAAGTGACTGGTCGTATTGAATATAACCCAATATTCTCGATAATTTGCCAAGGCGGTACAAAAAAGCTGTGATAGTAAATGGCTAAATAAGTAAAACCCAGATTTATGTTCTGTAAGGTTGTTATTTTGAAAAGACCCGATAATATTATAAGTGATAGATTATTTCTGGCTCCCAATCAATTTTGGAAAAACAGTACAAAAATATGCCTTTGGGAATAAATGAAATATCCAAGAGGACAAAAATTTCAGCAGAGAAAGTTGGACTGGATAAGAAAAATAAAAAGATGACAACTCATTCTCATAGATCCAGTGCTGGTTCGAACCTATCTGAGGCAGGTGTC
This sequence comes from Cryptolaemus montrouzieri, assembly GCA_013387265.2. Taxonomy (NCBI): domain Eukaryota; kingdom Metazoa; phylum Arthropoda; class Insecta; order Coleoptera; family Coccinellidae; genus Cryptolaemus; species Cryptolaemus montrouzieri. The sequence goes on along the minus strand of JABFTP020000185.1, from coordinate 44,151,573 downwards.
AGTGAACAAGAATTGATCAAACTAACCGGACACTCTACGGCAAGCTCTATTAAGCCCTACCCGGAACTGAACAATGAGAATCATTCGAATCTTGTTTCAAATCTTGAAAAACCTTCTGCGAATGCTGAATCTTCCATAATTCCTCAGGTATCTTCTCATATAGAATCGACCCGGAGTTGAATAATTGTATATAGTAATTGCATTGTCAATAAGTGCTCATTCCTATAATAACTAAACATGTTTGTAATGAATGCTATATGATTTTCTCGTTGAGTTTGTGTTCATTTCTCAGTAAACTTCATGTTGTACGTTTTGTCATTCGCGGAATTTTCTCAGCAATTACCACTCGAGCTCAGATTTCGCAGGATATTTCTCGAAGCTTGTTTTCTTATACCTACTTTTCGGTAATTCAACACGACCTGCTCGACAAAATCACTCGAGCTTAACTCTCGTGATTTTGTCGCCCAGTTCTCGTTGAATTGCCTGCACGTAAGTATTCGAAAACGAGCATAGAAAAATATCCGGCCAAATCTGAGCTCTTGTGGTATTACTTAAGAATATACAAAATCTACGGATTCCACCTTGTGCCTCACCCCTATTATCGTTGAGGAGCTCGGAGTGCTATTATGAGACTCTCAAATTCTTCATCTCTAGATGTGTATGGAATTAATAGTAGGATTATTATATTCGTGTGCGAGATCATAGAGCTTCCCCGTTGTAAATTGTTTAATCCCTATCGTTTTCAAAAGATCCGGGGTTATTCCGATTATCAAGAGAGGCGATACTAATGATCTGAACAACTATGGACTCATAGCGATAATACCAACTATTGCAAAAGTATTCGAACATCTATTGAAAACTAAATTGATTAATTTTCTTGAAAAGAATTCGGTTTTTGCTTCGGTTCTATTCGGTTTTCGATGTGGTTGGTCTATAGTTGGAGCTGTTCTCTGCGTTATCGAGAGGATTGTGTCTGCCTTGGAGGATGGTGCAATCACTGACCTGGAGCTATGCGACTTAACGAATGCTTTTGATATGGTTGTGCACAAAAGACTTGCAATAAAAACGGGGAGATGTGGCTTCAGAGGAATACCATTGAGGCTGTTGGCCTCCTACTTGTCGGGTCGGTCTCAGTGCGTTTCTGTTCGTGGTGCCATCTCCGAATTCATGCCGGTCAATCACGGGGTTCCCCATGGTTCTTTCTTGGAGCCCCTAGTGTTTCTCATTTATATTAATGATCTTTCGAACTATTTGGATTTCTTCGATAGCATTTGTAATCGCGGACATCGCCACGATGATAGCCTCTGGCACTGATGTGCGGTCGGTGAGTGATTCGAGGGAGGTCGCAGTTTCGAAGGAGCATAGGTGGTTCCAGGGTAATAATTTATTGCTCAATAGACGAAAAACTCAATCAACCATGATTCCTCCTGAGAATCGTGCTTCGTTACCTCGAACTGTGAGTCTTCTGGGAATTACCATCGATGACTCTCTCACCTGGGAGCCACATACAGACTTACTAGCTGGAAAACTCTCCTCCATCATCTTCCTGATCAGGAAAATGCAATTTTCTCAATTCAATCATAGAATAGTCAGGTCAATGTATTTTGCTTTGTTCCATTTAGTCATATCGTATGGGGTCATACTGTGAGGCAATTCCACTAGTTCGGACAGAATATTTAAATTGCAGAAGAGAGCGGTTAGAGTTCTGTCGGGAGCCAGCTACTTAGATCAATGTAAACCATTATTTATCACAAATAGAATAATGAGTCTACCATCACTGTATACCTTCTCACAAATTCTTCATGTTCGATCAAATCTAGACAAATTTGCCTCTCATGCAGAGGTACATAATTACTCAACTAGGAACAGGTCAAATCTTGTTGGCCAAGATACAGGCTGACCAGGACTATTAATAATTCGCTGAATGTGAGGTTCTATATAAAGCTGCCCGGTTCCTGGACACAGCTGCCAGCTTTGAGATTTAAAGGACCACTCAAAACTTTTTCAAAGATCAATGTTTTTACAATGTTGATCATTTCATGATCAAGTATTGACTTGTCATAAAAAGTTGTTGATGATGAATAATAAAGCATATATATATATATATATATATATATATATATATATATATATATATATATATATATATATATATATATATACAAATAATTGTATGTACAATAAATGCTTATATCTATAATTTTGGTGTGTGTCAGAAAAAACACAAGTGTGAGCTCAAGAAATATAACAGGGAACCATACTATCTTGTATACGATTCAATAAACGAGTGAAAAACCTGAGGAAAAACTCGTTTCCTGTCGCTATTGTACTAGTAGTAGCTTGTTTGTTTATGTTGTGTTAGTGTCTTGTGTACACTAAGAGTATCAAAGATTTTTCTGCTTAGCCGTTTCATTCTCCTTGCATTCCATGATCTCCTAACGAAGACAAGGGTGAAAGGAAGGGGTTTGGGACAGGAATCTATAACAATGGAAAAAGAAAACCAGCAGAAAAAATTTCAACAATCATACTTCTTATATGTCTAATCAAATCTAAGAAAAGATTTTACATAGCAGGCAAGGTCATGAAAAGGACTGAGGAGATAATAAAAAAATACATAACCTGCGATATTTCCTCAAATTCCATCTCTGTTCGACCGAGAGAGCCCCGATGGCCAAGTTCAGTCTTCTTAGTGATGCCGATTATGATCTATAGGTATTTTAGAATCATTATGGACCCAATAATCTGGGTTAACATCGCCTATATATTATTTCTTCGTGGAACTTGTTTAATAAAGCTTACATACGAATATTGACAAGTCAACATCATTCGGGTGTCCAATTAATTTTGAATTTCAAAGCGATTATTTCTCAGAAACTAATACAGATTCAATCTCTTTATCCTCTTTATCCGAAAAGTTATCTGATTCAGTGAAGACCAATCAGCTCACTTATTATAACTGACCGAGTTTGTCAGCCTGAATGAATAGAATTAGACGAATTTATGTCAACAAATCCTTGAAATCCCGAACTTTCCGAAGCCTCATTTATAAAATTTCCAAATACATTTTGCGTTCCGCTTTGTTAGATCGTTTATTTATGAAATCCGTTCACAACGAAAACTTTCGAATCCTCCTTCTCATAATCCCTAACAACTTTCCGCGAACTTATATTACCCATCTGTGTTGATGTTGGTAGAGTATTTTCCGATCGATGAAATTGCGTGGAACGAAATTTTTCAAGAATAACGTTGCTATTCTGGAAATAATCAATTAAATGCATTCATACATCAAATTCTCCCATTTATGGTGAATTCATGAGTTAGCTGACCCTAAAGACGTCTTTCAATCATAAATCTGACTTTTCCCCTTCCAAATTAATTCAACTGATTTTCATAACAGAAATTGAAGGAACGAGAAAAAGCACCAACCAAACACGTTCCACCTACTGTCCATCATTCATGAGAATTCTTGAAAAATATGATTTCTATAGTTTATTCAAACTATTCGATTATTCTTGTCGTAAATATTCTCCTGAAAACGTGTGACCGCCCCTCTAACTCTGCATAAAGTGATTCTAGCGTTAACCGCCTTGATAGATGAAACAATTTTTGATTTGAAAGGAACCGTTTCCAAATTTGATTGGGAGAATAAAAAGTAAAACCACCCACCCTCAACATTCCCTAACTTGAAAGTCATTATAGAGAAAGTTAATCAAATGGCGCTGTTTCAAAGTCTTTCGATTCCCTACTCAAGTACGTACGTTATTCCAAAATGTTGTTCCGCTAGGTAACCTGATTTGAATCAATTATATCTCTTCTTATGGCTTACTTATTTTCATTAAGCCACTCCACCTATAAACTTGAAAAGTAACAGAGAAGTCATCATTGAATAGAGACTTTGCCACCTTGAAGTTTTCCGAAAATTAGTAGAAAATTTAAAGTTCGTATCGTTATATGGGGATGGGTGAAGAGACCAATAAGGACCGGTTTTTGCTTGGACGTAAGAGTCGGCGATTCAATTTTCACTCAGATCGCTTCACGATACCCTATAAAACAGGGGTGCTCAAACGGTCGATCGCGAGTGCTTCTTGAGTAGATCTCCAGAAGAAAAAAATTTGTAATACGTAGGAAACTAAACTACAAAAATTTATTACGTAATAAGATAACACTCTGCTAGCGGCATTTGTCAAATAAAAGCGGCGTTTCTTGTCGCTTTTCTAGTTAATTCGGGAGGCGTGTTAGACGGAAACATTAGAGACAAGATGAAAGAATGGAAGAGAAAACAACAAGCCAGCATAGATGCTCCACAACATAAAAGAAGGAGGATAACCAACCAGTAGAACCCCAGGACAAACCAAGGAGATGTAAAACAAGCGAGATGAAGAGGAAAAAGGATAAAAATTCGACCCTCACCAAAATTCAAGGATCTACGCGATCTACGCGGAATTGGAGTAATTCTGAATTGTAACTTGAAGGCAATACTAAGTCAATACAAAGTTTATTATTAAATAGTACAAAATGAGTGCAGCGAAGAAATCTACAACGTATCATTTCAATAACGATTGTGAGGAAGAATTTTTCTATTGTATGGTGAAGGATAAGTGCATTTATCTTATTTGTTGTGTGTCACTTGCAATACCTAAGCGTGGTAACTTAGAGAGGCATCATAAAACGGTTCATAAAAACTATGAAAAGGATTTTCCGGCACAGAGAGAATTAAGAAAACGAAAAATACCTGATTTGATATCTTTGTTGAAAAAAGAACAAACTATGTTCATAAGACCAGCCAAGCAATCGAAAGCTGCTTTGATTGCGTCATTTAAAATATCTTATATATAGGCGAAACACAAGAAATCATTCGAAGATGGATCGGTTGTGAAGGAAGCATTAATTGAAGCGAGTGAGATTTTATTTGGATATTTCAAAGAACTTCAGTTATCTCGTCCGACTGTCAAAAGAAGTATTGAAATCATCAGTCAGCCCAGATGTGTATTTTTATTCGGACGGTATTCAATGACATGTTGGCTAAGGAAGAATTTTTGGCAATGACTCCTCTGAAGGGAAGACCCATGTCGAAGTTATTTATGACGATTCCTTCAATTTTGTAAAATACTACAATCTACCAATCTATATATTTCTATGCATTACAACCGATGGAGCACCAGCAATGACTGGAAACAAAAACTGTTTTGTGGCATTGTGTCGAGCTAAGAAGATTTCCCTTAATTTTTTTCACTCCATTGTTGGAAGATAGGGAGTCAGCTGAACACACTTATTCAGTTCGTCTTTCGGACGTCAGGTGGTTTAGTCGCGGAAAATTCGTAGAAAGGTTCTAAGAACTACTGTCCGAAATAACAGCTTTTCCAGACGAAAGAGGTGATGACACTCAGATGTTGAAAAATGAAAAATGGCGGACTGATTTGGCATTTTTGACTGACATCACAATCCACTTTTACACCATTAACTTGGAGTTTCAAGAAAAACGAAAAACTATTATTGAGATGATTAGCACAGTAAACGCATTCAAACGTAAATCGCAACTTATGATAGATCAACTGAAGAGAAACATCTGAAACATTTTCCGTCTTCGAAAGGATTCCATAGTTGTATTATTATACGTATGAGGCTGAATTATTAAATATTTTGGGACAAATAGAAATGCGTTTTTATGATTGCAGTAAATTTATGAGTTATCCTTTTTCATGTAAAAACATTGAGAAATTAGCTACGGAAATAACAAGTCAGTTCAATATGATCTCATGTTCTGTAGAAAATGAGTTGGTGCAGATTATATCAGATATACGTCTGAAAGCTAAAGCATCTGATACAAATTTCTGGTGTTTTATATTTGAAGATAAATATCCGAATCTAAGGCAAATGGCTCTTCAACTGACAGCAATGTTTGGGTCAACTTACTTATATGAGTCTGCGTTTTCTGAAATGAAGATAATTAAGTCAAACCATCGCAATCGATTAACTGACGATCATATGTCATCATGCTTGCGATTAGCACTCAGTGGTTATGTACCATCTTATAAAAAGTATGCTGAGAACATGCAGTGCCACGCTTCAACATCCAAAGTCACTCCTTAGTAAAGTTAAACTATGTAACTCTTTTGTTTTGTAACAACCAATAAACTCGCAATTTTGAAAAATTATCTGGTTTTTCATTGATATTATAGAGAAGAACCTAACCAAACCTTGACTTATATAATGTATATTGTGCGGAAATCTAATATCTATATATGCTACGGTACACCCTTCCTAGATAGGAAGGAAGGTAGGGGTATCTTGTATGTACGACAACCCTGCATCACACATACTTGCAGCCTCTCAGAGTCGATCGTAAGTAGTCTAAAAATATTGAGGTAGATCGCCAGCAGTTCAAGTTTGAGCACCCCTGCTATAAAACAATAATAAAGGTATGCGCAATCATGAACACATTAGTAACGACTTTTCATATTACTTCATTCCTTTAGAGCTGTAAGAATTGCAGAAGAAAGAAGTTTTGAAATTTGTTAAGAATGATTCAAAATAGCAACAGTATTTTGAAAAATCGAACAAAATGCCTGTTTTCATCTAAATTTTCAACAATACTCAAATAGATCTTAGGACTATATTTTGATGTAAAAAACTTTATAATATACACTACTTTTTAAGATACACCAAGTTTCGTCTAAATCGATTCAAAATCATTTACGATCAATGATTTTGCAATCTGAAATTTGAAGAAAATGCTAATGTCTAAATTGTTGCACACAAAATTGTAAAGTTATGTGCATTTTTTTCGTTTTGAATGAATACACTTTCTCCAAACAATTGTATTCAATTCAATTTTTCTAATTCATAGGCAATTACTCAGAGTAATGTTTCTGTGAGAATAAAATTTGAAAGGCATCGTTATTTCGTGATCTTTGATGAAAATAGGTATTGTAATATTGATTATATTCATACGATATCGGCAAATTTGAAAAATAAATTGTCTACTTCTATGGAAAATTGCTTGAGAACAGAAAAAGTAAGGTTGGAAGCTGACGAAGAATAACAGAATTCGGAGATACAAAATACGCATGCAAAAAAATAACGATATCACGGTTCTGATAAACCAATCTTGATCTTTTCTTCAGATCGATAGCTCGTGGAACAAGGAGTTCAAATATCATAATGCCAATTGCATATTGTTGATACATTTTATTATGAACAAATTATTCTACTAAATAAACCTCTTATTTTATAATCAATAATTGTTTTTGAGAAAAGTTTTCTTTTGTTTATGTATTCATATACACAAATTTCAAAGAATCATTTTTCAAACAAATCAAAATTTTTTTCGTTATGAAATTAGTTCTTTTCATCAACTTTTGATAAAAATGAGAAACTATTTTCCTATGAACTATATACAAAATATTCGTAATTTTTAAGAAATATGCGATTCAAAATTTTCAGTACAATTAAAATTACTTTATGATGAAAAAGAAGTCAAATAGATTCAAACTGTTGTTGCAGCCATTCAAATAGACCGATTTCATTTTTTCAGAGAGCAATTTCTAAATTAGCAATTTTTTCCTCTGAATTATGGATTTCAAAATTATTGTTTGATAACTATTGAACCGATTTCAACGAATTTCGGGTTTATTTTATCATAGAGTCTTTTAACCAAACAAGGCCCTTAGATCAGTTTAACTAATTTCCTTATAATTTGTTAAATTTTCATTCTATTCTATTTTGGGTGGAATACTCTTCCTACTTCATCACATTGTCAATTTCATATTATAATTCGAAAACCATTTAACAAAACAAAAATGGAATACAAGCCTGCATTCCATTCAAATATGTTTACGTAGAATATGAAAATAGTTTTCACCTAACTTTGATAGCAACCGATATTGACATATGGGAGATCCCGGAAAAAGGAAATATGTATGATAAATCAAAAACGAAAGAAATTATAAGCGATTTGTTTCCACGAATGAATTTTCTCGAAAATCGAAAACGAGGATGGAGGATCATTCTTCTCTACTTGTAGTATTTCACATAGTTGTCATATTAGAAAAATCGGTTGTCTGTAAAGTAGGTTTACTCACGATAGTTAGACGTGACAACGTAATAGGAAAATACTGATGGAATGGTTGCATTTTTCAAAAGAAAATTTTAATTTTATTTGTTTGATAAATATTTGTATGGATATAGAGAAGGAGGTAAATGGATTATGTCAATTTTCATTTATTTTTTTTTACAAGGCACATAGTTTTTAGAAGTATGAATGTGCTTTGAGCAATTGTTTTACAACTTTTATTTTCAATTTTGAAGATGTGTGATATTTATCTTCCTACAATTTGTGTTATTCTGTTGAGGATGATAACATTTATGTTTTAATTTTTGAATCATAGCTACGCTCGATAGTTATTTCAATCGAATACTAAAGCAATTGATTTTCTACTCATCGTGAAATACTTCTGTTTACTTATTGTTATAGTTTTGTCAATTACAGCATAACATACAATCGCTGCATTAGCGAACCGATGCTATTTATTTTAATGATGAAAGCACGAATATTCGACAATATATAACTGAACATATATTTAATATCTAAAGAATCATTACCTTTATCGCCGCAATTATTGTCGCTATAAACAATTAGCACCACATACACTTTTCACTGCACTTCATACTTGACGAAAACATGTATATGTTTTATTGTATAGCAGCTGTCCACGCGAAAGCATCGCTCACTCATGTAGGAGAGAAGCAGATGTCGAACGCTGCCGAACGAGGAGGCCGATTGTGCCTCTTTGTCGCTCGTTCTGCGCTCTCGCTTGCACTTCAAGCTTTAAATGGAACGCCTCAGAGCGAGGTAACGCCGCATGAGTCAGGTTTCTTCGTTCATGCAGCCGGCTTCATCGAATTATAAGACGTTCTCCATCAAAAATCGTAAATAAGACGACCTGTATGTAATCTGTATTTGAAGAGTTCATGTAGTCCAACGTTGAAATAGGAGTGACTATATGATGAAACTGTCTAGACTAAGCATGCCTCAGTTTGAGATCCTAGTCCAGTCAATTGGTAACTTCCATTCTATCATTTCTCAAGAAGCTTAATAGAAAAGAAGAACTATGGTCATCTAGAAGAAAAATGGTAATAAAGATTGCCATGGATATCATTCATATCCCAACAAAATTCATGAAATTGAAAGAGATAATGAAGAAATCTATCGATTCAGTTTTGTATCGATCTCTGCATTCTTTCGATATAGATTAAAATAAAATTAACCATAGCACCACTAAAGAAATATAGGAGTCTACATTTTAATAGACTGAGAATTAACATCAAGAATCATTTAGTTAGTGAAATCCTTTTCAGGGCTATTAATTCGTTAGCAGTTCCTATTCTTGCGTCCTTTCGGTATCATTAAATAGTCTAAAATACATAGATCTGAATGAACTACAATTTGAAACAAGGAAAATGTTTTGTAAATATCATAGACTCTACTAAAAGTAAAAAACAGATTTGCCTTCCACGTTTTCATTTTCATAATAAACAGAAACATCTGATTTGCATGGTATTGTTGTTGCTTCAGATTACAATATTATACCTGTGAACTTGACAATATAAGATGATGATTTTGATATACTGGATAATATACCTAAAATAGAAAGTTGGATGCGAAAAGAATTACACAGAAAGCTTTAAAAAAATGATAATATTGATGTAATCTCATGTAATAGATGGTGAGTTTCTTGAAAATTGTATGTTGGAATAAAAGGCTTGGCGCTTGCAATCAAAGATCAGGTTGTCTCCAAAATAAATTGCAGAAAACACATCATCATGCAAAGTATAGATGATTCTTGCGGTAGGTGTTTTTCTTCTCCAGAAACAGTTCTTCATATATTATCCTCTTGCTCAATACTTGCCCCAACCGATTATTTGAAAAGACAAAACCGATCCGAATTTTTTAATTAAGCAACAAAATATGACCCCATTCCTAAGAGAAAGAGAAATTACAAGTATATACCTGATAAAAAAACGGCAAAGATAAATTTTATTATAATGAAACAAATCTTTGCAACAGAGCAGTAAATCATAGCCGGCTCGGTGGCGTATGGGATATGATGCTCGTCTCCTACGCAGAGTTACCTGGGTTCAATCCCCACAAAGTCGGTGCGATTTTTCGGATTCTGGGAATCGCTTGAGTGTCCATCTTTCGGAGGAGATGTAAAGCTGTCGGTCCTGTCTAACAGAGATGTGTTGGACATTAAAGATCCCTTCCCTCGACACGAGAGGGGTTCGGCAAAATTCCCGGGTTAGTGAGGTGACAGAATTCCCCGGCGTGTCATTAGCCGAAAGGCAGAAATAGAGCACGTTAAAGGAAAAACAAACAAACAAATATCATTCTTACGTATAAACAGAATCAAATAACGGTCATCTTTGATATAATCTTAGCTGATATGTTTGATATACAAAATAAATATAATGAAAAAGTTCCTAAATATATGATAACAGCCGACAAGATTTAAAATATGTGGAAATTTGAAGAAAAATTATTCTGCGGATTACGATTCTACAACTGGAACTATTCCCGAAAATCTCTACAAAAATATTGACATTTTAATAGTAAAAAGATTTATTTGATCAGTTTCATGAAAAAACAGTCATCAACTGTTGTGATATTCTCCGTAGGTTTCTTTGCGAAAGGAATAATGAGGTAGAGTCATAGATTTTTTTTTAGTTGAAACTGCTTAGAATTAGAAATATTTAAGATTTTAATAATTTGTATATGTGAATGAGATGCTGAAACTTTTATCACTTATTTTCTCAACAGTATTCGCTTCGATCAATCATCAGTTCACTCAATAATAATAATAATGTAATATCGATCAGTTTTTCTTAACTGAGGTCCGTACAGTGTATTTTTCCGGGAGAAAACTCTAACACAATTGTTGGTACATTGATGTTATTGTCTTATGACGCTATAGTATTTGTATATTTGATATATTTCCATAACATTTTATGTTATCCTAATATATGATCATTCCAGGATATATTTGATCATAATCATTGCCTGTCAGAGAAATTAATACCGGGCGTGGGATTCATATTTTTGCATGAATTTGATTCGATTGCTTTTGTTTTTCCTTTATTTCTCATTGACTTACTATTTATAACTTTATATTCACAATAAATGTAGCTGATGGTAAACCAGTTTTTGAACTTAAATGACAATGAAAGCTCCCCTATTATATCAACTTTTCGGAAAAAGGGTTCTCGAATATCAGCGGTGAAAAAAATAGTTCTATAAAAACAAACTCATTTTTCAAAGAGTTGAACTGGTACATTTAAAAACAAGAGGAACCATTTCATCAAGCCCGTGTGACTAAAAATGAATTCGAAAATACTAAAGTTTAGGAAATGTTATGACCCTACAGTGTTTTAGTCCAATGACCAAAGAAGTATAAGTAACCCCACCATATTACCTGCACTTCACTGCCTACTCCAACTGCGCTCGTATGTTTCACTTCCTATTCTTTAATCAGTCAATCAAATCTAGCTTCTTTCGATAAATCCCTGAAGAATATTATTTTTCTGATTCAATATTTTTATCTACGAGCTTTAGCTTTCTTTTATTTGCGGAAATTCGACTTTCTTGACAAGTATACAGACGTTATTCCTCTTTCTTTAACACTATATTTTCACATAGCTCCAAGCGACGAATTCTCTCATTGTTTTCCTTATAAAGTAGTAAAACTTAATTTTGAATATAATTTATAGTTTTGTATTCCTAATTGTTACCCCCAATTCTAAATATTTGAAGATTTTTTCACGTTAAAAGTAGCCAAATCGGTCTAGCCGTTCCCAGGTGATGAGCTCGACAATATAAAGGTAAAAATCTTACCTGTTCTTGTGCTAAAACGGTGCTTGGCAGGACTTTGTGTACTAGGTGTACTATGCTCACTACTAAGATCTGCTGCATAATCGGTGGAATCTTGCCTTCCAGGTGATTTCATACGACTTTTGCGTTCTTTCTTTCCATGACCCCACCGATGCTGAAATGAATAGAGTTACAATGAGGAACAATGTTGCCTAATATGTCTTGCTCCTTATACAATCTTGGTCTTGTTTTTGCATTTTCGCAAAACCAGCACCAAGACTGCCTATTTGTGTTTTGCTAATATTTCCTTATAAATTCTGAGTAATAGATATGATTTCCTGTGTAAAAAAAAGTATTCGTCCAAATTCTAAATAATGCACGCAGTTGAGATAAAATAATTTATTCCCGTTAATAACGAAATGGAACCAAGATCGCAGGAACCATTGTCCGTAGTAGATTATCTTTCATGGGGGAGCTTATTGTAAAATGTCACTCTGCAATAGTTTTATCCACTTCGGCACTGAGACGATCAAATGGCACTTTAAAGTTTTGCCTGAATAGCATCGGCGTAGACAAGTAGGGAGTGGCAATGGGCAGCTACCTCCTCTTGAGGAACGAGCAATAAGCACTGAATATATGGGAAATTTCGCCAAATTTAAGTAAAAGGTTGGGTGCAAAGGTAATATCAAATAAAGAAGTTAGACCAGAACAATAATCAAGAAATTTCAATTCTAACAAAAATATCTATAAAAATATATATTATGGTGTGATGAGATTAGGATTTACATACTGGCGGTAGGAACCTGCCCCTTTCTGATCGCACCCAGAGTTACATGCGTGTTTTACTATATTGTTCGGAAGATATTTGGTATTGAACAATGAACAATTGCATGATTTTTTTCAGTGATTATTGAACTTCCTAGAATAATCTAAAATATAAATATGACAAAAATAGGAAACCATTCACCGAAATTGGCGTAAATGATGCCTAGCCGCAGGTAAAAAATGTTCCTTTTCTGAGAATTGCACGCGCACACAATAGCTGGCATTGCCTCGAACCTTCGAAAGACGTTCATTTCTATAATATTCCTCCCGGTTATTCATACCCGTGAAGTCTCCGCACCGCAGTTCAGTTTTATTTTGATAAACAACTATGTCGTTATGCGTGTTATAATTGAGTTTATATTAAGAGCTTAATTATTCACATTTGTGTTAATGTTCGCGTTTTTATTGAAAGCAATACCAATACTCCACCTACATTTTTTCTTAGAAGAAAACTGCGGAAAGTAAAAGATTGAAAGAAAATCTGTGAAATATAAATCAGAAAATATTTTGGTAAGTATTAGTACTTTTACACAATAAGTTTCTTTTATTTACTTCATTAAATAAAATTGTAGCCTCAATCCTCATTATTATTTTTCAGGAAAATTAACAAGATCTGCCAAATCGAGCGAATCACAAGTACAACAACAGCACTTGGATGAAGCCAATCAATCATTGAAATAAGAGAATGCAACTGCTTGACCTTCTCACCGTAGCACTGGCAATCCCAACTGAAGGCTTAAAAGGCTTTGTGAACTGTGAACGTTAAAGTCAGCAAAAGCGGGAAGAGTTGAATCTGCCGAGGAAGAATCTGGAAAGGAGTTTGGTGGCAAAAAACGACATAGGAAACTGGCGAAGTAGCTCTATGAAACCGGAATAGAAGGCGGAAATTCTCAGACATGGCTGAGAAGCACCCAAAAGTTATGACTTCAAGAAATATGCAAATAACCTTGAACGAAAATGCAATCATAAGTGTGCATATACTGTGTGCTATTTTCGCCCCCTACAGCGCGAGGGGTAAAGGGCTCTTTTTAAATTGGAAAAAAATCATGAATACGGGTCCAGCCTTGCTAGCAGCCTATGGTTTAAACAAGCTGCTGAAGCTGCTCATATCTTCTTGGAAAATGCGGTTATTGATCAACTCGAATCAGCCCATCAGTGGATTGCTGCCGAAAATATAAAGATCATCGGCTCTAAGCAAAATGCCATACTATTTCGTGCAATACCAAGACTTACCACTGACCAAAAAATCGTTGGACGAGGATCTTTTCCGAGATTTCATCCATCTGAAAATTGATTCTACGGACGCCCCATTGAAAACGCATCTGGGAAAATGAGCATTGTTTTTCCTCTGTGCTAATCACAAACACAAACTGATTGTTGATGACCTTTACAACGTTCCTAAAGTGAGAAACACAATTGAAACCATCAAGGACATTATACAAGTTTTCCATGAATCACCTCTAAGGAGAGTGCATGCACCTGCCTTTCCTATGTGAAACACGATGGTCGCAGAAAAATTAAAGACTATTAGCATGTAATTTAGAGCCGGTTTTTAATGTATTGCAGTATGTGGCCATTGACTTGCTTCAGGTCAAAGATCAAATACAGATTATTGTGGACATAATTTGTGACCACGGACACAAGGCGAATAAGACAACGGAGACCATCTTTAATGAAGTGCAACAACTTGCCGAAGAGATAGGGTCGAAATATTTCAACCAAGAATAGTTGGAAACAAACTCTTCGGCCAACCCACTCACAACGTCAACAGCAGACTACTTCAGAGTGGTCGTCTTCATCCCGTACATAAACTCGTTGCTACAATCACTTTCGACATGATTTTCTGACCAGCAACAGTTTTCATTTGCTCTCGGGGGCTCCATCCTCAAAACAATACAAAAAGGAACAACATCCGGCGATGCACTGTTAGCGTGGGGAAATATAATGAAATCAAGATACTCCACAGTGATTTGGATGCTATATAGAGCTTGAGGAGGGGTCTAGTTGTTGTAGTTAACTCTACGACTGCATTACAGCATACAGCAAGCGTTAGGCTGTTTTGATGTACCTCGCTCTGCCATGTACAATGGCCACAATCGAACGGATATTAACTGGTTACTAAGCGCCGTAACTAAGATTCACAATGACCTCTGACTGACTCAACGGATTAGCTTCAATATCCATTCACAGGAAACGATAAGGAACAGTGTTTACTTTGTTATGATAGGCCTTCAAAGATTAACAACCAAGACAGCTCGGCGTCATGTTTCAATTTGAAAGAAAAACTGGTCGTATTGCTCTGAATTGTTTAAGCCATCCTTACCTCAGTTAACTTCCTTCCTCCCACCAATCTCGAGCTTCCCCCCGCTCATGCCCGAAGTCTGGCTATGTCCATGCTGAAGTAGCCAAGATTATGCCACATATCATAGTTCCTCGCGTTGGTGTTTTCATGTAACAACAATTGATGAATATAGATTGAAGAGAGAATCAACCTTTTGAAGGAATCCCCACAATCATTCGGGTAACCTAATCCAGCAACAACCCGGGGTAGTTATCTTTGCAATCTAAAGACTCTCTAACTAGAGACCTAATGACAACACTGGATTGAACATTGGCATGAAAGGCCACTAAAAGAATCGACTCGGACACTATTACATGCACTATTTGATCTGCATGAACCTGCCCATCCAATTTCATATCAAGGAAACGAGTGACGCTGGAACCAATACCGTCGAATGAGTTGTCTTGGTATGGTTCAATGATAATTCGTCTGGTAGGGGCCAGTTTTTTAGTCCCTTCCAAGAAGTCGTTATACTATCATGATATCACTTTACTGTCATGATATCATCCGAAAAAAGTTCAAGATTCACATCAGAGCTACAGTATGAAAGGTCATTCATATAAGTGTGAAATAGTAACGTTCCAAAACTGGGCCCTGAGGGACACCTATATCTTCAGAAATTAACTCCGATTATATGCCATTAAAAGTGACACAATATTGCCTATTCGATAAATATGAAAAATAGATGAGAAGAAGCACCTCTAGGAAAGTTATATTTCCCGAATGGGAATGGGACAATGGGGAAGAAAATGATTGAGAAGAGGTTAACTTGATTGTTATGTAACATGAGCGTAAACATATGTGTGCTTCATTTTCCAGAGTTGCTTTTTAGATGAATTGATCTTCCTGAATTTAATGAATAAATACAAATTCGAATCGAAAGGAAAATATAACCAAGAAATTATAGGAGCAAAAAGTGAAATATCCAAATGTACTATGAAAGGTCTAAAATTTCTGAAAAATACACTGGGCGACTACATATTTCAAGAGTCAATACGGGAAGCCCAATATTTTGATATCTTCAGACACAGAATATTTATCAAACTAAGAGAAGAACGTCTGAACGGTAACAAGTTATGGTACACGTAAGACTCGGTACCGTATCATAAAGTATAACCGACTATTCAAAAAATTTGTCTTGGCTATTCGCCAGTCATGAATCCTATATTCGAAACGTATATTAGTTGACAAGGCATAAAATATCTAAGGAAATATCATAAATACGCAACAGCTAATTGAAAAACTCATAATGTTGTGCTATAAGAAATTGTAGTCAAGCATATTGAAAGCCTGACGCCGTTAAAAACTGCTGTTATCGCTGCAGAAGACGATGTGATGCATTATTGAAAATTTTAAATATATAATTAGTTTGTTAATCTTCATTGAAAATTCATAGAATAACCAATAATTTGTTCATGTCCTCTAAGTTAATTTTCAATCCTTGTGAGTGAAAATGAGTACCCAATTCTAAAGGAACCCATGGATTGTGATAACAGAATATTATTTCCCCGAAATCAATTGGTATTTATAAAATTGTAAGCCTTGACAGGATTAAAATAGTAGTTGATTTTCAAACATAAAACTTGAAACTTGGCATTTAAATATTTGCATGTTGAATTGGGTGCTCATAGTTTGGCCCATTTGCTAATTGGCAATATCTTCCAGTGAAGAATTTTGTGAAATACGTTCGGAAGTTGTATTAATATAGTCTAGTTCCCAATTTCAAATCAAATTCTTGGTAAAACCCTTGAAAGTATGAGCTCTAGGTCATTTGAATCAAAATCACATTCAGGAATGTATTGTAATAGTACAAAAACATTGGAAAAAACAACAAATTGAGACAAAAAGAAATTATCTGTCAGAACCTAGTGAAGATTTGAAAGTTATTGAAAGAACAGTTTAAGAAAAGGCTCCTCTTCTATTCATAATCTCAATTTACCGTAGTAAATAACATAAAATCATATAAAAGTCCTATTGAAACAATTTTTTCAATGATTTGTCAAAAAACTAAGCAATTCTTAATTAAGAAAAT
This sequence comes from Cryptolaemus montrouzieri, assembly GCA_013387265.2. Taxonomy (NCBI): domain Eukaryota; kingdom Metazoa; phylum Arthropoda; class Insecta; order Coleoptera; family Coccinellidae; genus Cryptolaemus; species Cryptolaemus montrouzieri. Next base: position 44,134,512 of record JABFTP020000185.1, on the reverse strand, counting down.
GTTTCCACTGAATGGAAGCTTTTGTTGCTCTGTTTGGTCAATTAAATTACATGTTTTCTTTTTAGCTGATACCTGAATACCCCTATGCCTATCTTTAACGGCTCGATAAAATTTGAATAATTTTTGAAAAATGGTTATTTTGAAACACTCTGACACTTGAATGTTTCAGCGATAAGCCAACGAAACTTGGGTTCAAGAGCTTCGTATAACAGTACCCTGTATTATTACTAATATTTTTAGGTTTGGACAGCCGATACAAGAGGGCACCTCTGATAAAGGTTATTTATGTTAAAAGTTTGTATTATCGGATATTGGAAAATCTTATCGAATTATTGTATTGTCATCGGCCCTCGATAAGTATATTAAGGTTTAATCAATATAGATAGATTAATAGATAAACAGATAGATACAGGTAAAGCTAATAAAAGTGTATATTAAAAAAGGGCGAATTGTCAGTAGTGTCCTTATTCAAGAAATCAGAAAAAATGGTAGAATTTTACTGACAAAGTTTGAATGGGCTACACATTGATACTACCTATTTCTGAAAAATCTACGGAACTTCATTCGCAAATTAAAATATGCAGGGTGTTACATAATAGTACATCACAATTGGAGGTGGTAAATCTACTTGCAATTTCAAGAAAAAAAGTTTATATAAAAATAGGTCCGCAAAAGCTTCGTTACGGAGCTAAAGGGTGTTGAAATTTCCAGACAAAATTGGTTTTTTCTTTAAAACTCCTACAGTTTTTGAGATATTCAGCCCAAATTGGAATGCAAGCTATTTTTACAGCCTCTCTCATTACACGTCTTAAATTTTAACTAGAATCTACAAGGTGTTTTCTTTTCCGGAGTCATGTCTTCTTTGCCCCTTCAAACTTTTTCACAGTACGCCACTGATCAGCGAACAATCAATTTTCGTTATATTCAGTCAATTTCGAAACTGTTTTGACACCTGTAATTTTTTCGTATCTCCAACTGTTTTCGAGTGAAAAAATTAATGAATTTGAATTATTTGAATTGTATGTAATTCGCTATATGAAGAAAAATAATAGAAATACTCAATAGGTATGCCCAAGATTCGATTTTATTTTGATAGATAGTCTTCTGAGACTCAACTTATACTCATTCAATATCAAACTAAAAAAAAAGAACAATTAAAAACTAAATAAGTTGCTGGAAGTGTCCTCCACCTGCAAGAATACAGGTCTTTGTCCTTCTTCGCATATAATCACGCACTCTTTGAAATATTCCTGGGGTATTTCTTATTGTGTCACAAGAGGTTATAATTCGATTTCTCAATTCTTCTACAATGTTCACTGGAGTAGTATCAACTAAACTACTGAAATTTCCCCATAAGAAAAAGTCTGAACTATTAAAGGCTGGGGACCTAGGAGGCAATGATTCTGGCCCACCCCGAACTATCCATCGGTTGTTGAATGTATTGTTCAAGAATTCCCTAGCTTCTCCACTAAAATGTGCTGGTGCCCCGTCATGCATGAATCATATTATGTTTCTCGCCAAAAGTGGCATATCGTCGAGTAATAAAGGTAACTCCTCATCAAGAAATTGCCGATAAGAGGGACCGTTTAGTCTGTTATGCAAAAAACCTGCCCAATCAAATTATTTACAATTATTCCGACCCAAACATTTAGCGAAAATTGTTCTTGATGATGAGATTCTTCAATCAAATGGGGGTGTTCCTCGGCCCAATAACGATTATTGTGAAAATTTGTGATAGCAGTTCTCGACAAGTTAGATTCGTCTGTGAACACTATTTCACTATCAAAATGAGAATTTTTTCTAATTTTATCTAAGAACCATCGGCAGAAATTCAGTCTTGAATGAAAATCTCGAGGAAGTAGAGTTTGGACGCGTTGAATATGAAACTGCCACAATAAAAAGTTGTGGAGAATCCTCCAAACTAGAACACTTATTTCCAATTTTTCTTGTACTCACATGAAGATTCAAATCAATACAATTCAAAACTGCTTCCTCCATATCTGCAGTTCTCATAGTTCGAGTTGCACCTTTTAAATGATTGTTTGCAGTACAAGTACCAATTTCCCTCAACCTTCTGTGGATATTTGGAAATGTTCGCTTGTCTGGTGGTACTCGATTTGGAAAGCGCACCTGTTATAATCGCCTAGCTTCTGTTGTGTTTCCGTCAGCCAGACCGTACATGTAATGGATATCAGCCAATTCGGCGTAAGTAAAATTAGCCATTTTTTCTTACAGCAATGACTTCAAAAGTCTTGAAACTAGTCGTTAATTTAATAAACAATTCAAGCAGACACTAGTTCAACTTTAACAACTGTCAAAATAAATAAATGAATGAAAAAAAAGCCTACTAGTCATTTTTTTAATTAGGAGTGCTTTCAATTTAGTGAATGCACAGAGTCGTTTTATAATGTTTTGCTCAATAACGGTTGGAGATACGAAAAAATTACAATTTAGAGTTTTAAATTAAACGAAGATGTCGAAAATTGATTGTATGCTGATCAGTGGCATACTGCAAAAAAGTATGAAAGGGCAAAAGGAGACATGGCCTTGTGAATTTCAGTTAAAATCTAGGACGTGTAATGATGTAGGCTGTAAAAATACCTTGCATCCAAATTTGTCTGAATATGTCAAAACTGCAGGAGTTTAGAAAAATATAAACTTTTTCCTTAAAATTGCTTATAGATTGACCCCCTCAAATTATGATATACTTTTAAGTACTACCCTGTATACGGTATAGGTATCTCTTCAGCTTTAACATTTGTGGATTCTCCTCTATACTATTATTGAAGGTACACCATCTCAAATGAGCCACCCTGTAGTATCGTAGTCTTTTGAAAAAATCTGCCGAAACACGTCGGATGATTTTGTTTCGGCAATTAGGAGATTTTATTACTTAATCATGTTAACATTAGAAAAATTAAATCCAATCATTTCAAATCAAATGTCTGAATTGCAATCTATTCATTCGCATACTATGATACAATCGTGACGAAAACGAAAAACCGTCTCCACCTTGGTTCTGCATATTTGGAATTAATCGACGACACTCATCTACGATTCGCTGGCGCAAAACTTCCAATTCTCAGGCTGAGTAACAAAAATATTGAACTTAAGACCCAACGACCAGGATATTGCAAATCGATATATTTGAGGCAAATTGATGCGGCAGAGTGAGGAGGAGCCCCATCTTAATGGGAGTGCAATTGTTGTTCAATTAAAAGGGGATCGTTTTCGAGTTTTTCTGTTACCAATGGATCAATCAAAACTTCTCACAAATCGAGATAAATTTCTCCGTTTAAATTACCAGGAATAAGAATAAACAAAGGTTCAATTGGGTCGTCTCCGACAATTCTTACTCATACATTTATTCAGCTTTTGCGCATATTAAGTATGGTTTTCTCGGAAAACATAAGTATTTGTATCGCTCTAAAATCTACAGTTATGCTGGTTAACATCTCCATGATGTAAAAAATCATACCTCAAAGAGCAAACTTTATATTAAACAAGACATGCGGGTTTTTGTTGATACGCTCGGCCATATTTTCGCAAAACTCTTGCCTTCGATTGAAGTCATCTCATTTAATTTAGGAATTAATTCAATTTTATAACGATGGAATTTGTATTTATGTAAAATTTTAAGAAGATTCGATAGGCTCACATGGGAAACTGCAGGAATTTGTCGCACAAATTGCTTGCTTTGCCTTTTTTTTAAGTTACTGATCGTGTCTCAATACATTTTAATATCAATGTAATAACTTACTTACGCGGAATGTTACGTTACGGGTGGTTTTGGTTAAATATCCTTGTACTGAGGCTCAATTTCGATGTTGGTAATGAAGGCTTACCAGCTCAATACATTCTAACAATGTGTACCAATGATTTATTTGCAATACATCAAATACTCGATCAAATGTATTATCAGATAGACCTTTACTTCTAAGAACAAAATTTATATCAGAAAAATATACATTATTTTTATTCATACATAAATTATGAGAATTTTTTAATTAAATGAGGAAAACTTCCAATGCAAGTAAAACAATAAAATCTTTTAAGACTTTAATAATTTGTAAATAGTACTTTCAAAAGACGTTTCAACAAAACCTACTTTCCTTATCGTCTAAAACCTCGAGGTAGGTAAATTTACTGCTTTATGCACGAAGACGTATCTCTACCTACGAATTTTGACCCCCCATTATCCGGGAGGGAATTTACATGTCTACTCCCTCCCCTAAGTTCTCATGAATAATAACATGATAATATTTGAAAAAAGTTTGCATCTATAAACTCGTAATCGCTAAGAACTCTCACCCTTCGTCTTTGATTAGAATGATAATATTTTCGAATCAAAATGTTCCATTATTATCACAGCACGCAAGCTTTAGAACATAATTGCATGAACGTGAATTCCTTATTGCATATTCAATTAAAATGAGGGAATGCTGTGGTTGTTTTCAACCAAGCAGTAAACCTCTCGGATTCAGGAAACATGAAGCAAAATGCAGCTAGTAGCTAGAATTAAATGTACAAATATTCTCTTTACCACGAAATAGGTGAACACAAATGCTAGTATATCTAAACGTTATTGTTTGCTCTATACTTGTGGTAATATATTCAGATCAGTTATCTCAGGATTTCATGAATACATTTTAATTAAAGCAGCTTGCTTAGCTGCTAGGAAAATAAAATCAAAATCTTACAACTCTATGAAAAACTTTTTAGATGCATAACAATATCATTATCTTTACCATCTCAGCATTATCTACATTTTTGTATAATATTTCCTAAACTTCTTTGTTATTATTCTTATTACTAGATCGTCAAATCATGCAATAGACTGAAATGTGTTTTCAAACTGCTCTAAGAAAGTTATAGATATACTTTATTACTATATATTGTAACATATTTCATATGTTTTGATATTTCAATATATATATATATATATATATATATATATATATATATATATATATATATATATATATATATATATATATATATATATATATATATATATATATATATATATATATATATATATATATATATATATATATATATATATATATATTATGTCCATTAAGATTTTCCTCATAAATGTGATAAGCCAACAAACCCTTCATTAAAATTGCAAAAACGTTCTTGGTGAATTTATTTTTGAAATCAATAACCTCAATGAAATGTGGATTATCTGTGGCCCAAAAATGTTCATTTTCCCCTGTTGTTTATTCCACTTTCATTGAACTTGGCTTCATCAGACCATATAATTTTTTGCAGAATTGTCTCATCTTCTTGAAGCCGAATTAATAAATTTTCACAGAAATTTTGCCGCTTGGGAAGGTCAGTTGGTTTCAACTTTTGTAGTTTGATAAAAGAATACGGGTGCATGTTATGTTTCTTGAGGATCTTTTGAATGGAAGTATAACTCAATCCAATATCCATTGATGCTGACTCAATGGACGCATGTGGATTGGCACGAAAATACGTTAGCGTATTAATTTGATTGTCATCGTCCTCGAGAATTGGTTTTCTTCATTGTGTTCCTCCAAATTGCAAAAAATTGCTTCTAGTCCTTCGAAATTTTGTTTTACTTATAGGCGCCAAATTTGTAAATTGGTTATTGAATTGCCTGCAAGTTCTATCCACAACTTTTTGACATTCGTCATGAATTAAAACAGATTAAACATATCCTCGTTTGAATAATCAGCCATTTTATTATCAATCTGGTGTTTTTCAAAAATTTTCACTTCAAATTACCAACAATTCTTGTTGAAATATCAAATTCGAATGAACGAAGTGACAAGTACATTAATTTTAGGCACCTGTCAGGTGAGCGTAGCCAGTTCAGCTACTTGATTCCAATATTTCAAAACAACGCAATAAACATTTGACATGTGTAGACTGCTTAAAAAATTCCTTGATCCTTCTTCTATCCACCCAAGCAAAAATTGTGTCTGTAGTGCAAAAGATCTACGAGCTACAATTTTTTTAAATGTTCCTCAAAAATCGAGTTCATAACAAAAATAATTAAATCTGTCAAAAGTCTTGACAGATAAGTGCCAACAACTTGGGTATTTTATGCCACAAAGTGATGACCCACTTCCGGTATAACCGGAAATGGTATCACTTCGAAAATAGTTCACTTCAATTGGAAATCGCTAGTTATGGTCGCGTATAAAATTTCAGCTTGATATTGTAATTGGAACTCAAAAAGTTCGTAACAGACGGTCCTGGTGGATATCCCTGTATATATATATATATATATATATATATATATATATATATATATATATATATATATATATATATATATATTATTTTTTTTTTTCGATCTAGAAAGCTAAGTAATCTATTATGAAATATCTTACTGCATTTGTTTAAAATTGCTATGGGCCTGTAGTTGCCGCTTTTATGAATGGGTATTATTTTGGTGCATTTGTTTTTCTGAGAATATCCTATTTTTCAAGGTGATATTCACGATGTAACACAGGGGGTCCGAAATGATATGAGGCATATATTATTTAATTAATTTTATAAGGATTCCGTCCAAATCTACCGCAGTCGTGTTTTTGCTATGCTTGGTTTGTGCTCTATTCTTGCAACATTAATAAGAACTTAAGATTAATTCCTATTTATGACACAAATAAAGATAAAGTATCGATTGACACTTCATTGTCAAGCAATTGGTGACCAAACTCTCACAGAATGCTTTGATGCTTCAATGAAAAGAATTACAAAAGTAGCAAACTTCATTGCGATTAACATTCATTGTTCAAACAATTATGATAAAACACTAAAAACAAAACTTTGCTTTTCCACCCGGTACTGCTTTGGCTTTCCAAACGAAAAAAACAGTTGGATATGTGCAATCTGAGAGAGTAAGAACAATTATTTCAAACAAACGAGGGGAACGAAGCGTTCCGGGTTCTCGTGGATTCTTTCGCGCATTTAAATAAATCGAACCGTCAATTAGAATGAACAGGACATTCGAAGTTATATGGCACGAACAATATATCTGCTTATGTATATACAAACATATACTGCACCAAGAAATTATCGCGCTAAGGAGTCCTTGGAAACGTCTTGCGAATAGTACTCATAGAAATTGAAATATAACTAATGATGCAAAACGTCATACATATAGAAAAAATCAAAGTCCCCAGAAACCTGTTAACGCTGGATAGTTTCACGCCTGGCGAGAATGACTGCATAACATCTATAATTCATACTGAAAATCAATAACCATTCTGATCTCGTTTCAAATTTCGAACCTCAAAATAGCTGGCTGGTTTTGCTGTCTTCTTAATCTTCTACTAAAAAAGTCCCATACATGTTCGATGCAATTGAAGTCTGTACTTCGTGCAGGCCTGCATTGAAATGATTTCGTGATCTTGAAAGTAGTTCCTAACGATATGAGCTTGGGGATGTCTAGCGTTCTCATGCTCATGCCGGAAATGGTACAAAATACTCTTCAAAATTGTATGAAACGTGCCTCTGGGCATTCATTCCATTATTTACGATGACCAGATCAGTACGGGCGTTTAAATTAATTCCTCCCACTGCACCAGAGAACGTTGATGGTAATGAAAAAGAGAAAATCTCGAATCATTAGTAAACAGAACTCACTTCCAGTTAGCTTCTAACCAATTAACATGTTCCCTAGCATAACTCAATCGGGCTCTTCGATGTGCTGCGGTTACAGCTGAGCCTCGAACTGTGGCACAAAGCCTCAGACTAAATTACTTGAGACGTTGTCGAATCGTTTCATTGCTAATTTGTGCTGCGCTGTTCTGTCGAAGCTGCATTTGAAGTATCTAGCAAACCGTTGTCTCAAAATTTTTTAGTAACGGTCGTGGATCGCAGGTGTTGCTCGAGGTCGTCCTTTCCCAGATCTCATTCTGGCATTAGTTGAATAGAATAACCAAATTCTGTGGATTATTCTAGTATAAGTCTAACCTAAGTCATCTAACACAGTGTTTCACAAACTTTTTGTGTTCAAGCTACACCTAGGAAAGGGTAAATTTCTAAAGGTCTACCACCAACAAGAGAAAACATTTTTGAGTATTATTAATCAACTTGAATTTATCATTTGTTAATCATCGAAACAATATTTATTATTAATCAGCAAACGCAATGTTTGAATTTCAGAAATGGTATTTATTGCGAAACATGAGCCTGATGAATCGAGCATAGACGGTCTATATTTGGAGTGATAGTTGACAATGCTGATCTCATCTCTTTGTCAATCATTGTGAGGCGTTCTCTTCTTTCTGCTTTTTATAGTGGTAACAGTTGAAATCCTAATTCACATAAGTAAGCATGGTTAGAAACCAGGGGATATTCATTTTTCACTCCTAGCCAAAAATGTTCTAAATATGTTTCAGAAAACTTTGATTTTAATGTGCGATCCGTTTTCATTTCAGTCAGTTCTTCATGTTCATTTATTGGTAAGTGTACAAGAAGAATGCTCTCGGAGAATGGATTTCGAACCCAGTCCATAAGTTGCAGATCAATCTTAGGGAAATAGAAATTCATTTTCTCTGCAAGAAGTTTCGAGTGTTTGACAATCAAAGACTGAACTCTTCTTTTCGGATCAGCTGCCATGACATTCGGGAACATTTCATTATTAGCATTAGCAGCGAGACTGATCCATAGTCTAAATTCAGCGCGAAAGCTTTCAATTTTATCCAATGATGTTAAAATATTGGAATTTCTGCCTTGCATTTTTATAATTAACCTCATTTAAGTGAGCAAATATATCTGCCAGATATACAGTTTCGCAAGCCATTCTTCTTGTTAAACAGATACGCATAATCTGAATCCTGGGGCTGCAAAAAAGACTCATTTTTTAACTCATGAATTACGGGAAGTACTTTTCCGCGAGCAAGCCATCGTTCTTTTGTAAAAAACAAAAGCGACTGATGATCTGCTCCCATTTCTTGACACACTGCATTAAAAAGACGAGAGTTCTGCGGTCGTGAATTGATTGAATTTACAATTTTGATAATTTCTTGAAGAACGCACAATAGTTCCTTTGGCAGAGACTTCATCATAAGAGCTTCCCTATATAAAATACAATGCTGTTTTTCAATATGCTCATTCATTGATAAGTGTACAAGAAGAATGTTCTTGGAGAATGAATTTCTAACCCAGTCCATAAGTTGCAAATCAATCTTAGGGAAATAGAAATTCATTTTCTCTACAAGAAGTTTCAAGTGTTTGACAATCAAAGACTGAACTGTTCTCTTCGGATCAGCTGCCATGAAATTCGGGAACATTTCATTATTATCATTAGCAGCGAGACTGATCCATAGTCTAAATTCAGCGCAAAAGCTTTCAAGTTTATCCAACGATGTTAAAATATTGGAATTTCTGCCTTGCATTTTTATAGTTAAGCTCATTTGAGTGAGCAAATATATCTGCCAGATATGCAGTTTCGCAAGCCATTCTTCTTTTTCAAACAGATACGCATAATCTGAACCCTTGGGCTGCAAAAAGACTCATTTTTTACTCATAAATTACGGAAAGTATTTTCCCGCAAGGAAGCCATCGTACTTTTGTATAAAACAAAAGCGGCTGATGATCTGCTCCCATTTCTTGACACACTGCATTAAAAAGACGAGAATTCAGCGGTCGTGAATTGATTTAATCTACAATTTTGATAATTTCTTGAAGAACGCACAATAGTTCCTATAGCAGAGACTTCGTCATAAGAGCTTCCCTATATAAAATACAATGCTGCTTTTCAATATTAGAATTTTTTTCAGCAACCTTAGCTATAAAGCCTTCAACTTTTCCTGTCATAGCTGCTGTGCCGTCTGAGCAAACACTTATGCAGTTATGCCATTCCAAATTATGCTCATTAAAATATTCACCAGTTGTATGGTTAGGCAGTAACAAACAAAATGAAAAGTCCTCTTTTAATTCACATCCACCAATTTATCGATTTTTTTAAAGTGAGATGCGCGTGACCACTGATATCAGTGGATTCATCAACTTGTACGCAAACACTTCACTTACTTTTAATTTTTCAATCAACGTTGATTTAATATCGTTAGAGATGTTTCTGGTGATGCAGGTATATTTTCAATTTCTTTAGCAGCTTCTTGGCTGATCATTCTCTTGATAATTTTTTGCAAACATCTAAAACTAAAGTTTCAGCACGTAGCTTGCTTCTTTGATTGGCCCTTCAAACGTTGAAAATACGTTTTGTCTTTTTGGGCTACTATTTCGTATAAGTTTGCTGGGCACCATCGAATCATCACCTAAAGTTTCTCCGCAAACAAGGCATTTGGTGGTAGGACAAGATTCGTCTCCACCATATGTCAAACCGTAACTTATCTAGCTTTCGACATATTTTCGATGAACAATTTTGGGTTTCTTTTTCGTTGACTCTTTTCTTCTTCATTACTGTCGCTTGGAAAACATACACTACGTTTAATGAATTTATCCATTTGTTATAATATCTATTTATTTTACACTTAAAATAATAACCATATTTATAAGCAACGAAACAAAAGCATGCAATATTGAAATTGTGCATTTATTTCTTGGCGCAGTGTATATAATCACAATCATTCATCGCTAAAATCGATGTGAACATCCTTAAGATTGGAACAGAAATTTCTAATCATACGCTGAGTTGAAATAAAAGGAGAAATACCAAAGAATACTACATTCTATTTGAAAGACTCGAACAGTGGATTCAATTTACTCATTATTCACTAGGAGAACAAAAGTATTCAGAAATTGAACGGAAATTTCATGGTCAACGGTCCGAGATTTCTGATGAAATTCAGGATGTGATAGAATTAAACACCATTATTACTGCGAAAGGCATATTTTGAAATAGATATAAATCCTGTGTTTTTGGAGACAAAAAAAATTCGATAATTCACAATAAGTTACCTAACTAATAAGTAGCACTGACTTAAGGATTTAGGAGTTATAGAGAATCGAGTGACAAAAATCACAGATAATAGAAAAAGTGAAATTTCCATGAACAGTGTTTGCTTTGGAAAATTGTATGCATGTTTCTTTCATTGATAGAACAACATTTAACATACTGTATTTTGCCTTCAGGCAGTAAGTGGTTTGTGGCAAGACGAAAATTTGGTTGAATGGGCCTACATAGTTAAACGATTAAGAACCAATGTTTTGAACGGAGACAATACTTTCCTTAGTATATCAGATCTCATCGCTGGAAAATTACCGACAAAGAGGAAGATATCAACTTTGTAGATGGTTTGTGTCTCCTTGTTCACGATCTCGCAGACATGACAGATACGCTAGAAGATCTACAAGAAGAGATAACTAAGGTAGAACTTGAAATAAATGAAATTTAAACGAAAAACATATTATTGTATCATGTCATAAACAATAATGCGTCCACATTTAAAACAGGAAGTGAAAGTTTTCTATTTTTGAAAGGACAACTCAACAACTCACATCCACATCGAGCTGTTATTAAAAAAGGAACACTAAAATTCTCGTAACCTCCAGCCGATTTTTATCACACCGGAAAGATGCGATAGCTACATATATAGCAGAAATGTAAGGATATTATAACAATTCGAGTCTAATTTCCAGAAACCATCTGGAAAGAACCTAGATGAAGTCTTTAGATCAACAAAGACAAAATAAGAGAAATCCGCTGAAAAATTACCGACAAAGAGGAAGATATCAACTTTGTAGATGGTTTGTGTCTCCTTGTTCACGATCTCGCAGACATGACAGATAAGCTAGAAGACCTACAAAAAGAGATAACTAAGGTAGAACTTAAAACATGAAAATGAACAACAAAAACAATAATAACCTCAATCTAAATAGAAGAACTATTGTCACAGTTGACCAGTTCCAATACCTTGGTAGGTAGATCTGAAACGGACATAGAAAACCGAATTAAAGAAGCCAAGGAAGCGTATGCCTAATTAACATTTCAGCGATCGAAATAGTTGAGGAGAAAACTAAACTCAGGATATTCGAAAGTATGATAAATCTGTTCTTCTTTATGGATGCCTGACGTGGAAATTAAATGCAGCCCACACGAAAAAGCTCCAAACATTTGAGAACAAACGCCTACGCAGCTTCTCAAATATATATTGGCCTAATAAAATTTCTAATGAATTTTGAAGAGTTGTTCACAAAAACACATAGATAAGGCAATTTAACAAATTGAATACAGCTGAGTAGGATACACATTGCCAAGAAAGAACAAGCAAGGCGAAGCAACACATGGAAAAAACAGTCCTAGAGAAAAAAGAAGAAGAAGTAAAATCGTAGTCTACGATCAAACTTTTAGCAAGTTTGGTGGAAAGTTATTGTTGTTGTTGATCCCTCACGAGATTGAAGGAAATGAATAATATGAAGCCCAGATTCTTTCATGAAATTCTAAATTGATCAGCCACATATTTAATCATGTTTGCATTTTTCACATACATTCATTTCAGTTTCTTAGAATTTTTCTACATCGTTTAGATTCTTCAACCCTCTGTGCTTTCCATATGCTGCAACAATTGGGAAAAAACTATTCATGCATAAAAATGCTCCTCTTTAGACTGTAGCTGCTACGAGGTCAATTTGAATAAAATCAATGTTTCACTCCGGTCGGCTCAACCGTCGAAACTAGATCCGATAGAGCTTACTTGGTAAAAAAGCATTATATAAGAGAAAAAAGTATCATACAAGCTTAACATGATTTTCAGACTAGATAATGATCCTCAAATACAAGACGGTTTTGAATAGGTTAACAACATCCAGTGACCATAGATTGATTAGAGCTACTATCGAAAAATCTACCGACCTAGAAGACACAAAATGGTCAAAAAGAAGACCAAATCATGAGTTTATCCAGCAGATGAGACAGTATTCAGGCAATTTATCAATGATAAAATGGAGAACATGTCCAACTGCTCCAACTGACATAAATGAACTAAAAAACAAAATAGTCAACACCATCAGACAGGCTGAAAATAAATTCTGACCGAAAGACGGAACAACAGGAGATGAAGGCCATCAATAAGGAGATATTGAGAGCTATTTGGAGGAAAGGCATAAGATGACCCTAAAATAAACAAATACTCCGAACTATTGAGGAAAACAAAGGTGTGAAGGTTATGAGAAAAAAATCACAAATGGCAAGAAAGAAACATTTCAGCTTAAAAACGAGAACGGTAGTATAGTAACAGATAGACATAAAATAGTACAAATATTAAAAGAATTCTACACAGCCCTATATAAGTCGCAAATAGATCAGACAAGAGAGGAACCACTACAAAAGATACAAAACCAAGGATCTGAAAAAATACCCGATATATCCTGTGATGAATTATACCACGTACTTCATAAAATGAAAAATAACAGGGCTCCGGGACAGGATGAGGTGAAAACAGAGACTATAAAGCTGGAAGGACCAATATTGATAAAGAAGATCTTAGAACTCTTCAATCTATGCCTACATAACCAGAAAAACCCAACCTCATGGAACGACTCACTTACGATACTGCTCTTTAAAAAGGAGACAAGACAAGGCTAGAAAACTACAGGCCAATCAGCTTGCTTTATCATCTCTAAAAGTTGTACACCTGAATTCTTACAAATAGACTAGAATCGAAATTTGAGCTCTACCAACCAAGAGAGTAGGCTGGATTTCGAGCTCGTTACGGCAGTCACGACCACCTACACTGCTTGAAAACGTTGATCAAAAAGATTATTGAATATAATAGACCTTTGTCCTGACACTTGTTGATTTCTACAAAGCGTTTGATACGGTAGAATTAACAGTCATTAGAAAAGCATTTAAGACACTCGACCAGACAAAGAAAATCAAAATAGGAAGAGGCGTAAGACAAGGTGATACTTTATCGCCTAAACTATTCATCACTGTCCTAGAGTATGCTCTCAAGAGGTTAGAATGGGAAAACAAGGGCATCATTATCGATGGAGAAAGACTCAATCAACTTACATTCGCCGACGATATTGTACTCATCTCTGATAATCTAAGAGAAGCCGCTATTATAACCCAAGAACTAAAAAACGCTCAGACATCGGTCTGAGGATAAATATCGAAAAAATAAAGATGATGACCAATCTAGTCCCCAATAAGCTATTAAGTGTTGACTACTATCAGATACAAATGGTCCATTGCTACATATATCTGAGGCATGAAGTGAGGATCGACAGAGACAACCAAACAGCAGAACTGCTCAGAAGAACAAAATTAGGATGGGCAGCATATGGCAAACTTCGTGATGCCTTCAAGAACGATACTCCGATCAAACTAAAGAGAGAGGCTTTCAACATGTGTGTTCTACTTGTTCTAACCTACGGTGCAGAGACTTGAACCCTGGCAAAAGCATCGGCACGAAAACTACAAAAAACACAACGTAAGATGGAGCTATCGATGCTGGGAATAAGTTTAAGAGACATAATTCGAAACGAGGAGATTCGCAGACGGACAGGTGTGGATGATGTTTGGGAAAAAGAGACAGGAGCTAAGTGGAGGTGGGCTTGACATATTGCAAGATCGGACGACGGAAAGTGGACGAGGAAAATTCTGGAATGGCGACTAAGAGCAGATAAGCGAAGCCGAGGCCGACCTCCAACCAGATGGACTGATGACCTGAAAAGAATCCACACCAAGTGGAAGGCAAGAAAGATGGAAATGCCGTAGGACAGCCTATGTTCATCAATGGACAGTTCAGGGCTAAATTATGAATGGCTGTTTGATACTCTATGATAGGCGTCGCACTCTATCCCCCAGGAATCACAGGAATCACTCAATCACTTAATTTCGAGCACCTTAGAATCAATTTCATTGGTTATTTCTCTTTTTTATTTTGAATTAATTTTCTTTTATCTGGAGGAAAGGAAATCCAGTTTTGGTTATTGTTGATGACTTATACATATTAACTTTGATTTATTATTGACAGTAATATTTTCATCACACAAAAGCAGCAATTGCTTAACAAACCAAGAAATACTAAATAACCATACATTTTCGCCATGTGTCACCAGCTTAGGGAGATTGCAAAGTAATTCACACTAATTACTTAACCTTATTAAAAATTAACGATTTCATGTATGAGTCAAGGTTAGGCAAATTTGTTGGCGCACCTTAACTCTGGTTAGAGTACAAGTTACATAGAAAAAGGCGTAACAAAGTTTATAAAGTATTTTTATTCGGGTCTGAGGTATGCTTTGATATTTTCATCACTGCATGCAAGTAGTTTAATAAGGAACCAAAAATTATCACATATCTTTTACATATGCATATTATCAAGACTGGAATTTTTTTACTACTTTTTTACTTCCAACAAACAAATTTGATTGATAGATCACTGCTACCGCGCTTTCGAACTCTGATTCATCATCGGACAGTATGAAAACCAAGTACCAAGTGATATGAAATTATATGACTAGGTTGTTATTTCGATTTGGAAAAACTAAATATCAGATATGAAGTTCAAAAACTATTGAAATGGAGTTATTCTTTGAATATACGGAAATTTGGGATTTACATAGATCAGTGAGGTTGTCATTAAAAATTGATTTGAAAATTTCAACTGATTGGTAATTGAGCTTTCTACCCTTTGGGTCAAAATTTAGAACTTTCAATTTATCAATAGTGGCGATTTAGGGTGCCGTAGTTCTTCATATATAATTTTGAAGGAACGACGAGTCTGACCTATGTAGAAATTATTATAGTCTAGACAAGATAACTTATGAACTCTTGATCAATTTAAATTCACTATAGGCTTTTTAGCATTAAATAAGACTAATGCATTATGATTTCAATTTGGAGAGGTTACTTACAACATTTTGACTCATCTATCCAAAATATGTTAAGAGACGGATTTTCGAATTTGTTGATGCTTATAATCGGATGTATTTGGCTAATATCTATATGTAATTGTTTTCGTTTTAGTATTTTGTCAATTAAGTCAAGATCAAAACCGTTATTGTAAGCTATAGTCTCAATGTTTGATTCTTTTTCAAGATTTCCTGATATTAATAGAAACGGATATGCTCTTTGGATCATCGAATGGTACACTGGAATTGCACGTGAGTTCAGTCCGTTGGAATCTTTTGCTAGTAGATTTCCAGAGATCGAAAATTGTGGAACAGAAAATAATAGTTGATGGTTTTACTCATTCTCGAATTTAAATATTTTTTTAGGATGGATTCTTTTATGAATTCGAAAAAATTATCATAATGTCTAGGTATACCGTTTGAAAAAATAAGTATGTCATCGACGTATGTATAGAGTAAATGAGTTTCAATAGGCAAATTAGAATTTAGTACTTTGTTTTCTATAGTAGACATGAATATATTCGCTAGAAGGGGTTTACTGGTAATCCCATCGTTAGACCTCTAGCTTATTCATATATCTTTTCATAAAAGATAATTATAACCTCTCAATGTATCAAAGAGATGATATGTGATTTTTCTAAATATCATTTGTAATTTAAAATTCAAATTTTGCGAGCGTTTAATAATAAATAAATCACCAGTGTGGATCGGAGGTTCGGAGTATTTTATTTGAGGGTTTTTATCAGACCATTTAGTGGCTTGGATTCCTCTTTGTATGATACTAACTAGGCTTAGCTAAAATATTTGTTGCAATATTTGATAGAATGCTTTTCTCTGATTTCTGAATTTTAGCTGTAGGATCATTAGGTTAGGTTACTAATTGTTCAATAAAATCATTTATTTTGAAAAAGAACCTTTACTAAAAATTTCTAATGTTCCCAAAGCTAACACTCAAAAATCACTGAAGAGCTCTTATCAAATTATAAATAAACCTAGTTATTAATATACAAACAAGAATCTCAGCCTTCCACAACTATATATTCTGATAGAAACCCACAAAGAAAATCCTCCGATCTGCCCAGTTGTTTCATTTGCTAACAGTCCACGTTTGTAGACCGGTGTGATTCACATTTCTCGAAAGAACCACATTTCAACTATATGCTCTTGAATTTTTCATATGCAAACCTGACAAGTTTAGTCTTTTGACTGTTCACTTGCAACTCATTTTGTGAAAACCAGGCATCAAGATCGACAAGCACATCGTTCACTACCGAATCTAGAAAAATCGTATCGGCGAGCAGCAGGGAAGTGTCTTCTGCAAATTGGACCATGAATTCAGTTGTACAACCAGGTAAGTCATTAGTATAAATCAGGTAAAGGAGGGACCCAAAACCGACCCCTGCGGCACCCTCCTATCAATAGCCAACATCGTTGACTGCAGTGTCTTCCCCGTTGTAGGCTCTTTTTCAGCAACACATTGAGATCTTCCTGATAAATAATACAGATCCAAAGGCCTGCCTCTAATTCCAACCGCATACAACTTCTCAACCAACTTGTCATGGTTGACGGAGTCAAATGCTTTTCTGAGATAGATACACATCAGAGCTGTTATTTTACCACTGTTTAAGTAGGAGAGATACTTTGTTAAAGCCTGATATAGAGCTCGTAGTCCTATCCTTTCTAAGACCATTTTGATATTCTGAGAGTACCCTGTAAATCCCAAAAAAATCGACAATTCTATTGTGAATAGCTCTATCAAATATCTTGCCAATGTTACTCAGTATAGATATAGGTCTGTAATTCCCAATCAGCTGTTTTCTCCCCTTCTTGTACACTGCTGTCACTTTGGTCATCTTAAGTTCATCAGGATATACATCACTGTCAAAAGTGAAACTTATCAGATATGCCAGAACAGGCAAGATCTCATGTGATGAATGTGAATAGAAATTTAGAATATTTTCAAAGTTATAGGCAAAACAAAAGAGAGCTGTAGTGAGTATGAAAGTTTGTTGACACGTCAGCGGCAGCTGATCTGACCGTTCCCCCCTTTTTGGTCCTATCAACCATTCCGCTCCGAAGCATATTTTTACAGGGAAAAACGTTTTGGAAATTGCTACATATTCAGCTGCCTGCATCTTAAACGAGAGTTTTCTACCGGTTCTCAAAATTATGGAGGTGATGGGCGTCACAATAGGTCAGACAGCCAGGGATTACGCAGACAATGTGGACAATGCACGGATTTTAAGGGGAGAAAAACTGCAGAAGCCAACTGCAAAGAGGCCTAAACCTTACGCAGGGCTCCCAAAGCTACTGAAAATGACAACTTTGAGGAAACGGAAGGATTGCTGTATGTACCGGGCTTAGCTGATGAATGGATGTAAGTATTAGTTGTTGTCGAAACTTCAAGCCCGTTTTTCACGAACCATGTATTTAAAATTTCGGGGAATCACTGACTCAAAACTATTCAACCGATTTGGCTAAAAATTCAACTAGTTATTCTTCATACACATTTCTCAATACATAACCCTTAAAACATTCAAGTTTTTAATGATACATAGATTTTTTGGACATTTCATTAACGGAAAAAATTCGATTTGGAGAACCTATTTTTCACAAGTCCAGCATTTTTTCTACTATGTATATTATTGGTTAGTTCATTAAAATAGGGTCTACACAATAATAATTTCTTTGATTTTTTTATTTCAGATAACTACGGAAGGCTGTGTGCCTTCCCGAAACAGCTCACCATTCATTCGAAGATTCTACTTTGACAAATATTGTTGATAAATTAATGTAAAATCAAGTAAAAAAATTTCGTTGAACCTTTCAAAGTATTGAAACAAACATGTAGAAGTTACAAAACAATTGTATATTATTTTCTTGTTAAAATAAACTTCGGCCGTCACACCGGTCTACTACCTTAAAGTTAGAAGAAAAATTGAATATGATATATAAAACAATGACAAACAACACTTCTTAACAAACAAAAATTGAAATGAAACCGAAAATTAGGGAACTTCACTCCACCAAATAATTCGTACATCCAGAGCTTGATTGTGGACAACATATTTGGAGAAAAGAAAGTAATAATAATAATAAAGCACCTCAGGGGCTCAGGAACATTGTTTCTGAGTACGGGCTTATCGAACCCGAGGTACCCAAGC
Source organism: Cryptolaemus montrouzieri (assembly GCA_013387265.2). NCBI lineage: Eukaryota > Metazoa > Arthropoda > Insecta > Coleoptera > Coccinellidae > Cryptolaemus > Cryptolaemus montrouzieri. The sequence continues at coordinate 44,115,538 of JABFTP020000185.1, read as the reverse complement.
TGAACCTGGCAGTAGGTATAAAATGCAACTTATCCAATGATGTACAATCTAAGGAACAAACGGGTGAATCGACATTGTACCACCATAACCTCTTGTCGCGTTCAAGATTTAGGAAGAGGGTCTTGTTCGGAAAGTGAGTCACAGTCTCCCTCGGTTAGCGACGGAAGCAGCGTGATATCGAATAGGGATACTGCAACACACAACCAAGTGGGAAAATAACATCAATACCTCCCAACCGACTATTGATGTTTCAACGGTGACGCAAGCCATTATGCCTACGACCACGAAAGCCAGACTCCCTAGAAAACGCATGAAGTAGACCCCGGAAATGAATACCTTCATTATGGGTTTCCATTACAAGATTACAAACTTGGAATCGGAAATGACAGCTTATAGATATACGTTATATCTTGCGTTCGTAGAAAAATATCCTGAATTACAGCACTTATCCGAGCAGAGAATTTCGGATCAACGAAGAAAAATCGTTAAAAACAGGCTACTTTCTTCAGAAACGCTGCAAAGCATACGAGAATGGAATGGAACTCAGAAGCGAAAATGATACTCATAACGGTATACCTGCCGAAGTCAATTAAAGTGTTACAGATAACATCGAAGCCACGGAAACGAATATTAACATGGAACGTCCTCCTGAGACGAATCAGCAGAACGAATATATGTATTTAGCAAGATCAGAACTCAACAGAGCAATAACTGAATTCTGTGGTAGTAACCCAACTAAAAGACCTATACTGCCCAAACGATAGTACCGCCCATTCTTGGCTTGTTGAAGTATTGCAGATATACAAAATTCACCCAGCCCTGGTAGAGTTCTTGAAGACAACAATGACACACTGGCGCACGTCTCTTCAGGTCAACATGAACAATACATCAATTAAAACCAACGAGATACCCATACGTCGTGGAATTTTTCAAGGAGACTCTTTGAATCCACTATGGTTCTGTTTACCCACGAACCCATTGTCCTCATTGCTCAATAGAACAGCATACGGATTTAGGATTAAAACAGAAAGAAATCATCATACAGTACCCCACCTGCTGTATATGGATGACATCAAATTATATGCTTCGAACAAGAAACAATTGGATGATTTGCTGAAAACTGTCAGTGAGTTCTCGGCAGATGTTCATATGAAATTCTGGATTGAAAAATGTAAGACTCACAACCTAACACAACTTCCAAACGGTGATATTATACAGTGCATGAGAGATAGCGAAACATACAAAGATCTGGGATACCAACAAGCCTGATTGCTAGACCAAAAACAATCAAAGGAGAAGATTCGTTCAGAATACAGTCAGCTTCTGAAGTCTGTGCTGAAATCGATGTTGAACTCCGGGAATCTAGTCAAGGCAATTAACACCTACGCCATTCCAGTGTTGCTTTACTCATTTGGAATAATCAGGTGGACTAAGACATAACTGGATGATATTCAAAGGCAGACCCGAACGATCCTGACAAAGTACAACAATCATCATCCAAAATCGTCTGTGATACGAACAACTTCGAAGCGCGGAGGACGCGGATTAATAGATGTTGTCAATTTACACACCGATCAGATAAAAAATCTCAGAGAATTCTTCTCTGCAAAATTTCTCACTTCTGACTTTCATAGAGTGGTATCGTTGGCTGATAGGGGATATACACTACTAAATCTTGCTACCAGAGATGACCTGCTGAATCTACCGTTCCTATCAGATACTGAAAAACAAGAGCAATGGTGCGAACAACTGGCCAATATAGAGTATCTTCACAGGCATAACCAAGTGTGCAACATTATCCACCAGAAACTTGCACACAAGTACGGACTTCTGAACACCTTCCAGCCATATTAGAAATATTAACCGGTGCCCGTATTGGAAAATGACTCAGATTATACTACTATAGGCCTGTTATCACTGACAGAATGGTGACGAATAATAGACCGGACATAGTGTTGTATGATAAGAGAACCAAAACAGCAATGCTGGTGGATGTCGCCATACCCAATAATAACAACGTGCTGAACAAGTTCCAGGAGAAAAATTCCAAATACACAGACCTTGCTATTGAGATCAAGAAGATGTGGCACCTCGAGAAAATAGATATTGTTCCTGCCATCGTATCCTCGAATGGGTTAATACCCAACTTTGCATGATAGCCTTAAGAAATTAGAATTGCATAAGAATACCTATATAGAAATGCATAAAGCTGTAATTCTTAATACATGAAGGATAGTTAGGAAATTTATGTCAAGTATATTGTAATCGAGCCTATTCCCTTTGATTGCTGAATCTGGGAAAGGTAAATTATATCCAGCGTACAGCTGAGATAGTGCATAAGTCTACGATAATAAATAAATCTATTGTCATCTGACTACAAATATTACAATACAATTACAATTAATGCAGGTAATATAGCATGGGACATGTCAACAAGTAAAGAAAAGAAAGTTTCAATAATAAATGAACAACTTTTATTCTATAATTATAATTGCAAAAATTCACATAATGTATAGAAACACTTTGAGAGCAAAAATCTTTCTACAGCTTTCCCAAACTGTCCTATATCATTGATCCCCTTAAGTTGTTGGGTTAGAACATTATACTCTAATGCTCATATATTTGGGTCCCTTCTTATAGCTAGATAAAGTGTGTTGAGGTATGGCGAGGAATTCCGATGTTCGTGTTTCATATGGGTGAAAAAATCCAATTGGCACAAACAAGTTGAAATTGCGTTTTAAATACTTAGATAATTCGAAAATATATATACAAGCCAACGGTAATGAGCCCAAATCTCGGAAGAGACGTCTACATGGAGTTCTACGAGAAACTCCCATTATATTTCTAATAGCTCTCTTCTGCAACTTGAATATTCTGTCACAGACATGAGAACCACCCCAAAACAAAATCCCATACGTTATCCTGGATCTAAAATGTGCCTGATAATATGACAGACACGCCCTCCTATTGGTTAACACACGCAATCTATGCAAAGCATAACATGCAGGAGACAGCACACAACACAACTGATTAATGCGGTGACTCAATCTAAGATTATGAACAATTGTGATGCCTAATAACTTCGTTGACTGAACCTGTTGGATTGATTAATTGTTTACTCTCAGTAAGTAACTAGATGAATTAGTAGCAGTTGAATACTTGAGGGAAAATTTATGAAAACCAGTTTTTGACACGTTTAAGAACAGTTGATTGTCATCGAACCACTAGGAAAATGTGTTCAGAAGAATTTGAGCTTTGTTTGTTGTTCCAGTGATAGATGTATCAGCACATAATAATGAATTGTCATCAGAAAACATGGTCAAACTACCCGTTCAAATATTTGACATATCGTTCACGAACAGTAAAAAAAAGCGGGCCCAGTACTGATCCCTGAGGGACACCACATTTAACATTTGCAACAGTTGATTTCGAACCATCCAAATCTTCGAATTGAACTCTATCAGAGAGATAGGATCCTAACAGTTTATGAATGGGTCCTCGGAAACCAAGCAGGTACAATTTGTCTAATAACAAGCAATGTAAAAATAAGTCAAAGGCCTTATTGAGATTCATGAAAATTACAACACATTTTTCATTCTTATTTATGGATTCATATAATTGATTACTGAAATTTTTAATGGTTGTTTGAGTGGATCTACCTTTACGAAATCCATGTTGACGATTAGTATGAATATTACATTTTTCGATCAATAAAACCATTTTATTTAATGAAACTCTCTCATATATTTCAGGAATAGAAGGCAACAATGAGATGGGCCTGTAATTTTCTATCAGTCTTTCATTTCCTCTCTTGAAAATCATTCGAATCCTGGCTACTTTAAGTATGGCTTGGAATATTTCTTCAAACATTGATTTATTGATCAAGAGGGTTAGAACTGGCAATACTAGGGTAGCGACTTCCTTAAGTAGATTCATAGTGACATTGTCAACGCCACTAGAATTTAGATTTTTAACACTTTGAATAACGTTAAAACCCTCCGTTTCGGTAACATGAGTTAAAAACATAGACTGGCCTACCCAGTTAGCAGGAGGAAGCAACCCACCCCTTGATTTCCTATGTTGTATTCTCTGAAGCATTTCAGATGAGATACTCAGTAAATGATCATTGAAGTGATTAGAAAGAGTAATATGATCGGTTACTAATGAGTCACTAATCTCGATTTCATACTTACTGCTTCTGGGAGTCGAGTTGTTTACGTTGTTGTTGTTAATTATAGACCATACTACCTCAGACTTATTCGAAGCTGTCTCATACAACCATACATTATATAGTTTTTTTGCCGCCTGTAATATCTCATCATATATATTTTCTTGTATTTTTTATAGAATGCAATATTATCAGGGTGTTGGGTCGAGTTTTTGAGGTTGAACAGAAATGTCAACATTTTTGAGGACACGGTTATACCTAGAGTTACCCAAGGTTTATTAGTACGTTTCTTAGGCATAACAATTCGTAACAGAAAGGATACATCAACATTATACGCGAAAGTGTCAACAAAGCTGTTGAAGGCATCATCAACAGATTTCGCGTTCAGCGATTCGGACCATGACTCTCGAGAGAGGAGGCTGATATAGCCAGAGTTATTGAAGTCTCTTCTGTATCTTGGATATGTAGGTAATTCTTTACTTATATTGCATGATAGCATCTGGGAAGTGTGGTCTGATATAGAAAACTCATATACCTTCGAACTGACAATTTCGCGTTCAGGCATATTGCTGCAGATGTAGTCAATGCAGCTATTTTTGGTACTAGAATATCGAGTAAAGTTCCTTATAAGTACCTTCATGTTAGAAGAAGTTAAGATATCGTCTAACTCTTGTTTGAAAACACTATTCTGTAGGTAGTCAATGTTATGGTCTTCACACAAAAATATCCTAGAATTAATCGAAGAAACTCTATTTAACACCCCTCTAGCTGGTTGAAAAATTCTCTTAGGTTGCCTGTATTAGGAAATCTATAGACCGCGATTACAATTAACTTGAGTATTATCTTAGGTTCTGATATTTTGGATCAATCCCATATTAATGCTTCAATACTTTACGAATCTATAATTCTTTTGAAGTTTTGCCTTCAGCTTAATTATCCTCAATTTAGTGGTAAGATTTATGAACAACCCCGTAGTATTACGATGGGATCACCACTAAGCCCTCTTCAAGCGGATATCTCCATGTCTAACTTTCTAAGGAAATAATCATTTCGTCAAGTTCCTGAACAGATTTCATTCGAAAATAGAATTTGAATTGGAAAAAGGGGAGAACCATCAAATAAAATGTTTCGATCTTTTAATTTTCCACACAAATAGCAAAATTAACTTCAACGTCTCCAGAAAATCTACTGTCACAAAAATATGTATTCCCATGGATTCCAACCCTCTCAACTCACATAAAATTTCTACATATGATTCAATGATTTACTGATAACTTTCGTTATCTTTACCATTAGAAAATATCGAGAAAAAATCGAAACCATGGCTATATTGGTTTACAACAACCGTTTTGATCGCAATTTAGTTGCCAAAATAGTGAAACAAAAACAATAACATATAGCTTTTAGCCAAATATATCCAATTTTAAGTACCCAAAAATACGGAAAATTCATTACTTTGACACATTTTGCACAGATAAATGAAATTGTCGCAAGTAACCTTTTCCAAATTGAAATATAAAGTTGTATTCGCATCTCAAATGAATTGTCATCACTGTTTTTTAATGCTGAAAATTCTATAGAGAAATTAAATAAAGCAAGAGTTTATGTTATCTTGTGAAGTTTGGAATAATTTCTACATAGGCCAGACTGCTTGTTCCTTCAAAATTAGATGCGAAGCACCTAAAATTTCTTAAAACCTAATTTTTAGGGAACAACAATCATTAAATATAAACAAGATTGAACATTAGCTAGCCACGGCATCCAAAATGGTCACTCTCTTCATAGTATTGATAAATTGAAAGTTCCACACTGCAGTTGAAATTTTCAAATCACTTCCTAATGACAACTTTCAGAAAATGAAAGATCAGACTGATCTATGTAAATCCCAAATTTTCGATGTATCCAAATAATAATTCGGATTCAATAGTTTGTCAACTTCATGCCTGATATCGAGATTTTCCAAATCCAAATAACAACCTTTTCAAATTCATTTCATGTCACTTTGTACTAGGTTTTCATCTTATCGAACGATGATCTAATTTATTCGTTGATAGCAAAAATATAGTTAATGAATTTCATTCGTGTTTTAATCATCCTATAACGGTTTTTCTTCTTCTGGAATAGCTCAGACCGCAGATTTTGTTCGCCACCTTTTTCTCCTCGGGGAAAGTTACACCTCTCCCTTAAGATCTGGCCCTAGTAAGCTGCAGTTAGAGAAGAGTTCCTTATTATCTAAGGCGTTAGCGATAACAAATAATGTCAGTTTCCAAGTGCTAACTGGAAAGGAAAAATCTGTTTTGTTATGGTTGGAACAGGTATTACTCGGACTTGACTTCCGAGATAGGGATTGAAGAAAGACAAGATGTTAATTTATACAATATATACTCAGTCGGTGTCAATTCCAAAACAATATAGATGCGTTCTTTTAAGCCACAAAGAAATATTTTAAAGCCCGCAGGTCAAGCTTACACTACGTACAAGTGCGTAAGCAAGTAAGACGAGAGTGTTAGGAGGTAAGCGGAGAGGTAATAAGTAGAAAAACTATTATACAGTACTATCTACTGACATGAAACTGGCGGTCGATATACAAATAATACGGTATACAGGGTGCTTCAACGAAAACTATACAGGGGCTATATCTACCAAGATATTAATTTCTGATCAAAACGCAAAAACAGGTCAATTTTTGTTTCAAGGGGGACATATTTTAGGGTACAAAACTTTCCTGAAATATCAACCCTCTAAGCGGGGGTTGCAATCCTTGAACATTTTGAATAGGGGTCGAGTGATGACTCAAAAGAAAGGTGGTATCTTTGTCTACATCGCCTTGAACGAATTTCCATTTCTAATCGAAAACTGTACAAGATACAGGGTGCGCAACTGAAAGATAGGGAAGACTATCTCCCTGAGACTATTCAAGTTTCAGAGAAGTAAAATGGAACAGATCCATGCTGATCAATGACAGTCATCATCAATTACCATCCTCATCTCGAATTTTAACCCCTAGAGCAGGGGTGACCACCCTTGAATATTTTGAGGAGGGTAGATGGGTCGAGTACCTCGAAAGGAAGGTATTATCTTTGTCTACATCCCCGTGAACGAATTTTCATTTTTGATTGAAAACTGTAGAAGATACAGAGTGAGCTTCTGAGAAAAAGAGGTGACTATCTATCGCCCTGAGCTATTCAAGTATCAGTGCAAAAAAACGGAACAGATTCATTCCAGATCAAAAGCTGTCATCTTTGATCCAAATGAATATATTCCAGTTTTCCTCACTAATACTCCAATAGTCTTGGGGCGATAGTCTTCTCTATTTTTCAGTGGCTCACTCTGTATCTTCTACAATTTTCAATCAAAAATAAAAATTCTTTCACAGGAATACAGAACAAGATAATACCTGTCTTTCGAGTTATCACTCGACCCATCTTCCCTCTTCCTAATTTTCAAGGGTTGTCACCCCTTCTCCAGGGATCAAAATTCGAGATGAGGATGGTACTTGATGATGACTGTTATTGATCAGCATGGATCTGTTCCATTTCACCTCACTGAAACTTGAATAGTCTCAGGGAAAGTCTTCCATATCTTTCAATTGCTCACCCTGCATCTTTTACAGCTTTCAATCAAAAATGGAAATTCGTACAAGGCAATGTAGACAAAAATACCACCTTTCTTTTGAGTCATCACTCAACTCATCTTCTCCATTCAAAATGTTCAAGGATTGCAACCCTGCTTAGGGGGTTAATATTTCAGGCAAGTATTGTACCCCAAGAGATGTCACCTTTGAAACAAAAATTGACCTGTTTGTTTTATTTTGATCAGAAATGAATATCTTGGCAGATATAGCCTCTGTTTAGTTTTCGTTGAAGCACCCTGTATGTGGAGATAGGTTGAGATTTATAAAACAAAACTGTAACAGTTCAACCTATTACTTGCTGCTATCACTGGCATTTCATGAGGCATTTCAACCAGCAAAACCAATAACAGGACGCTTATAACCCATTCTTTGTCTGAAACGGAAACTCAAACGAGACCCTACGAATACCACTGCAGCTTGTATTTGGGAAACAGAACTACAGGATGCAGTAAGTACCTCAAGATCTGTGCACTGCGTGTATTGGGGTAACAGCACAGTACAGAATGAACGGAAGCCTCAGAAGCAGCTACGCAAGTACAACATGGTGGAAATAAAATACTGCTATTGAATTAATTAAAGCAGAAATGTTATCAGCGCTACGTAAATCTTTCTAGAGACTTCAGTCGCTAGAGGGGAATTAAACGAGACTCTACGAATGCCATTGCAGCGTGTGTAGGGGGAACAACACTAAAGGGTTCAGTAGGCACTTCCAGATCCGTGTATTGCGTGTAAGGCTAACAACACAGCACAGAATCAACTCGAAAGTAGCTACGCAAGTGCAACAGCATGAAAATAAACTTCAACTAACTACTATGAAATCATTTCGAACAATATAGTTATTGTCGGTATCTAAATCTCTCTAGGAATTATCAGTAACAAACACGGAATATCACCTGGTCGTGTGAAAGCACTTAAATAGCAAAAATATGTTTTTCCCACATTCTAGATTTTGCAATTAAATCACAAGCTGTTATTGTTAACTCCTCTTCGGAGACGGTTTCTAGTGTTATTTACTTTACGCTCATCAAGCGAGAGTGCCCACAAAAGATGGAGATCAATCCCGATCAAAATTCAATATCGGGACACAAGATTTGAACAGAAATTTAAATGAAAACGGAAATCACAAGTATTCAAATTGTAAAAGAAAATCACTTTCATCTCAAAACATAAAGTAACTCTATGTGATTGCGCAATGTGTAGACACATCGAAAAAAATTATCATTCAAGGGACAACATTCAATCTTCCGTAGAATGTTAAATATCCTCCCTTGAAGGAGCTAGTATTCCGATCTACTCTTTATAATCACCGTTAACCGGGGCCACAGGGAAGTGGTACAGCACGGTCAGATGTCACGGATAGGAGCAATGGATTGCAGTTTCGGTCTAGTTTGACTTCGTCAGCATTGTCTACCCATTCGCAACACAAGGCTATGCCGTTACCTACTCATCTTAATTCGTTTGAGCGAACCCAATAATGTAAATGTCACTGCGCCCCCCAACGACCCGAAACAGTGGCTACCTCAACAACGCCCCTCGAAACGGTGAAACCAAAGAGCAGATAAAACAGGAAAACGTTAAGTGGTCACACTAGTCCGATAACATACCGCCATGCGACACTCACGTATCAGACAGAAGCGGCCGTCGAAGGACCGACGCTCCTCATTTCTACGTAGTTTACAACCAGGCATACACAAACATCTCAAAACAAAAATTTACTATATGCGAGATTTCGCAATGTGTAGACACATCGAAGAAAATTATTTTTCAAGGGACAATATTCAACCTTCCGTAGAATGTTAAATATTCTCACTCAAAGAAGCTAGTTTTCCGATCTACTCTTCATAACATTCTACGGAAGGTTGAATATTGTCCCTTGGAAAATAATTTTCTTCGAAAATCTCTTCGTTACAAGGCTTAAGTATCTAATAGTAACCGATAAATCCACACAGTATCTGGGTATGACCTCAATTTTAGGTTAATATTCTCGAGGAGGAACTGGTCAACCTTATTACCAACATGTCAAGAAGAGTTTCAGGCAATAGTAGACTTATCAGTTTATTTATTTATTTATTGTTTTGAAATTGTGGAACTATTAGGTGGTATTTTATTTTTGAAATTTATATTTTCTGAATTACATTTGAATAGCAGCTGATTTTATGAATTTTTGGTATCCTGAATTTCCTTCCTGTTTCTAATAATAACATATATGACGTTAGCTCATCTTCCAGCTATATCACTGACATTCTCAGAGAAGTTTATGAGATTGTTTCCGCACTATTTCATTTTGTAAGCTTATCGGCTAAATCTGACGGTCACCAATTGATCTATATAATTTCCAGAATTAATATAATCTTTTAATCCACTTACTTTTAGTTGAGAAATGAAGGTGTGCGCTTTCTGATAGACAGAAATGTGTGTATTTTCCGGTGGCGCAGCTGAGCTTGGCCGAGCTTCAGGCATCTCTCTCGGACTACTGAGTTCGGAAGCAGATTTGCTCAGGTGCTTATTCGGTGACGAAGACATTTTGTTGAGCTCACATTGATCCAAAGCCCTATCTGCAACAAAAAGTCGATTATGCAAATTGATCGTTCGAAACTTTGATGGAGATTAACTCAGGTTTTGTTTAGTAAAATGTGCCTTTATTGATGTCTCAACATCAAAATTTCGATGAGAATTGATTGAATTCAAATAAGAGGACATTCCGTTAACTGATTCATTGGCTTTATAACCTATAGACTATATGACAAATTTCGATTTGAATACAGGGTAGCGTTCATAAAATTATATTCTACTTACTTATTTGAGTACTTGTGTATACACGGAAGTTTTCGTTTTTTCATAAGTTGCGTACACGAATTAATCAAAATAAAACTGCAGATCATGGAAATAAATACTTCAGAAGAAAAAATTCCAGAATTGAAATCGATTCTACTAAGGATGGAGTTCACGAAAAACTGTGAGTAAGTAGATGGGAATTCACAAAGAATGCAAATTATTGGATGTTCCCCACAGAAAGTAAGTTTCATTGCTGACGATGTTCGTTAAATTATTTTAAAAAACTCAATGATTTTGTATTCAATCAGAAATTCTGAGACGTCACGACGCCATCTATCGTAGTATAGACGTAATCTGTTAGAAATTTTACGGGAATCTACTCAACAACAAGTAAAAGACACATAGGCAAACATCTCTTAATAATCTGGGAATATATTGAAATTTGATGATTTTGCAAGAACGAACAGAGAATGCTTTGAAATATTTGAATCAAGTAGCTGAACTGGCTACGCTCACCTGACAGGTGCCTAAAATTAATGTACTTGTCACTTCGTTCATTCGAATTTGATATGTCAATTAATTTGTGAAAATTTTTGAAAAACACCAGATTGATAATAAATGGCTAATTATTCAAACGAGGATATGTTTAATCTCTTTTTAATTCATGGCGAATGTCAAAGAGTGGTGGATAGAACTTGCAGGCAATTCAATAACCAATTTCCAAATTTGGCGCCTATGAGTAATACAAAATTTCGAAGGATTAGAAGCAATTTTCTGCAATTTGAAGGAACAAAACATAGAAACTAGAAGAAAACCAATTCTCGAGGACGACGATAATCAAATTAATACGCTAGCGTATTTTCGTGCCAATCCACATGCGTCCATTAAGTCAGCGTCAATGGATAGTAGATTGAATTATACTTCCATTCAAAGGATCCTTGAGATCTACGAGCTACAATTTCTTGAAAATGTTCCTCAAAAATCGAGTTCATAACAAAAATAATTAAATCTGTCAAAAGTTTTGACAGATAAGTGCCAACAACTTGGGTATGTTATTCCTTGCTCGAATCTCGGTTCTAGATGTATAATAAAAAAGGTAGATTGCCATTTGAAATAACAAAGTGATGACCCACTTCCGGTATAACCGGAAATGGTATCACTTCGAAAATATCTAACTCCAATTGGAAATCGGTAGTTATGGCCGCGTATGAAATTTTATCTTGATATTGTAATTGCAACTCAAAAAGTTTTTAACGGACGGCCCCGGTGGATATCCCTGTATATCCGTATCATTTTCATTCAAGACTCATTAACGGCACTTACCTATTGGTATTGCATAATGTCTTAGTACTACATCTATGTTAAAAATTGTGAATTCAATTGAAAGAAGACAGAAGAATCCAATATAACGAACGGAATATTTATCATACTCATGTTAAGGTAATTCATTCAGAGCTTGCCATTAGATTACATACAATTGAATTCGATATTTTAGACCGGGAAATCAGAGAAAAGTCTATAAAATTATTCAGAGTAAATATAAAACTCAATTGATGAAACTTAATAACCTCATTAAAATGAACTTTAAATTAAAGAAATTAACACCAACTTGTCAAATCATCAATTTTTCAAAAGATTCATAAATTTAACCGAAACAAATTTCACCATTGATGAGACGGCGTTATTGGAGAAACGATTCAAACACAATCTTTACCCTAAGCATCATACATCAAACTTTGAACAATTAGCAATAGATACTTAAATTTGCCTCAGAAATGTTGTATAAAATAGTTCCCTGAAACACCAAACTGCGTCCGTGATTAAGGAAGAATACCTCAAAAAGCTTTATAGATCAATTAGAGATCACATATTAATCAAAAATATAAAGGTTAAATCAACATCGAATGACATTATTCTCACATAAGCAGATAAAGGCAGTACAGTTGTAGCCATAAATAAGGATTACATTTCCAAAACATTAGATTTCATTAATGATTCTTATTATTTAGTTTTTCCCGAGATCCAACTAATAAATTCAATAAGGAAGTAATCGCGAAAAATTTAAACTTGTCTTACCGAATCCTCTACCACCTCAACTTTATTCTTCAGTTAAATTGCACAAGAATGGTTATCCAATAAGATTAATGGTATCATTCACACTTGCCCCAGAATTCAAGATTTCCAAATTTTAATACATATTCTGGAAAAATTTTGTAATTTTGAACCGTCTTTTCAATTAGTAATTCAAATGATTTGATAAGAAAACTAGAAATTTTGTCATTCCAAGTAATGCCAAGTTAGTCTCTTTTGATGTCAAGAATTCTTTTCCGAGTATTCCAACGAAAGATCCGTATAATATAATCAATAATTTGTTAACACAAAATATGACGAATCCACGAATTAAATACGACATTATGGCTTTATTATATGTTTACATATCTCAAAATTATTTTTATTTAACGATTGTTTTTATAAAAGTGGTGAGGGACTTATAATGGGAAACCCATTAAGCTCTCTTTTAGCAGATATCTTCATGGATAATATAGAAGAAACATTTCATTCTATATTGGTATCGATATGTCGATGACATTATTGTGTGTTTTACAGGAATAAACAGACAGTTCACTGTATTCGAAAATTTCATCAACACCGTGCACCCAAAAATAAAATTCACTTCTGAAATAGAACAGAACAATTCGATCAATTTCCTAGACAGAACAATAACAAGATCAAATAATAAACACCAGTTTTCAATTTATCATAAGCGATCTCATACAGATATCACAATTCATTACACATCTGCACATCCTTACCAACATAAAGTTTCAGCATTTAATAGCAATATACATAGGCTCTTAAGTATACCGATGTCTAATAGTAATTATTTCAAAGAATTGAATTTGATAAAACAGATCGCAATAAATGATGGTTATGATGCAAATTTAGTTAGCAGCATACATATAAGAAAAAACAAAAATTAGCTCTACAACATATATATCCAATCGGTGAACACCAAGACAAGAAATTCAATAATTTAACATATATAGGCAATATTAGCAATAATGTGAAATCCTCCTTAAAATTCAAATTTAAATATAGCGTTCAAAACATCAACAAATTTAGGTTCATTCATCAGAAATTATAAGTCTACAATTGAAAAGGAAATAAATCAGGTGTTTATGGATTGAAATGTGCAGATTGCAATTGTTTTTATAAATGTAGAACAGGAAGAAATTTAAATGTTAGAATTTCAGAATATAAACGCAGTTTCATCAATGGAAAAACCGATTCAAATTATTGAAATCGTCTTAGGAAAATAGTCATTTTTCAATTTAGAATTTAAAATCCTACATTCTGAGTATAGAAGTATTAAACTCAACCTTCTGGAAGTACTTGAAATTAACAGATTTAGGTATTCACCGGAAATTCTTAATGAGCAGTTAGACATAAATAACTCACCCTTATTAAATTTGTTACCTAAACGTTAGTTCAAATACAGATAACTCTGAGTGGATTGTCTCTTTAGTCTCTATAAGTATATGTTAGTAAGATATATTTGTAATATTCATTCGCTCTTGACAAAGATACTGTGTATCGAAACGCGTCGAGCATTAATTAATATATTTTAGTAGAAACCATCGTTTACTTGTATTTGTTCATAAGTATGAACCCCCATAATATAGCTTTGAGTACTACACTCGAATATAGTCTTCTCAGATACTAACTTTCGTATTTATAGCAAGTTGAGACAAATGTTTCTTTTTCTTGAAGATATCTATTGCAAGTGGTGGAGTTTGGCGCTGTGGATGAAGGCAATCAGGGTTACAATGTTCTTCAGCAGGCAAGCTTACCTCAACACATTTTAATATTCAAAAGATCTAGAACTAGTAGTATTTTAATCTACAAATTTGACAAAAGTACATTTGTGGGAAGAGGTACAAAATGTGATGGATTTACTGATCACGCAAGGGTTTATTAGCAGTATCCAAGACATGACTTTTTCACGAGTGTTTGCTTATTTCCAACTTTGGGACAAAGGAATAAAATCACTAGCTGAAATACTGAGAATCTTGCTGCTGAGAATCGTTGTGTGGAATATTTCCAGCACTTTCGTGCCAACAATCTCCACTTAACGAACTTTTCCATATTCATTGAGTACATTATGTTTCTGCCTGGAAGTAACGCACCTGTCGAAAGAGTTTTTTCTCAAATGAACAAAATATGTACAAATGAGACAACACAGTTAAGCCTCGCATTATTGAGAGCAATTTTGGTTGCAAAGATAAATATGAATAAATCATGTACTGAGCTCCATACGTACCTAAATGACCTGATATTCTAAAACTAATTTATTCAGCTGTCAAATAAAAAATATTGCCACTGGGGCTTCGTAACTTATGCAACCTACTTATTATAAGTGCTTTAATTATTTTTTATTACTGTTATTACTTTCTCTATTAAAAAACTTGTAAAACACCGAAAAATTTTTCTTACGTAATTCCGCAGGAGACGTCCCGCTTTGACAAAAGAAATGAATGGTCACGTTGGGCATGCAGAAAAGAACAAAACGAATACAGACTAAACCACATTTATTACTTTCATCGTCAGCTATTATCGAAAGTGCATAAAAAGATTGATAACTTTGTAGTCATTTTGATCCAAATCAAAATAATAAACAATACAGAAAGGATTCAACATGGAGCCACCCCTGTAATAATCATTATTTTATATAAAGTCCTAAATCTTAGTTCCCTATTACGTGCCTCTTACTAGTCCCTTGACTGTGACAACCTTAGTCATGAACTTGCTAATAAATGTAGTATCCGTGAAATCGGAAAACGTAATAACATACCGAGTATGTTAAGCTTCACGAAAAGGAAAAGAAATTGAACCCCTACCGAGTTTACGATGAGAGAAATGAAGGCGTTGGAAAAGCATTCAGTTGTTAAAAGCATACATGAAGAAAAAGTTTCTTTATAAAAACAGCGACTATTATTTATGAATTGGATATGTGAAATACAGTCTGATATTTCTAGATGGAGATAAAAATTTCTTTGTTTAGGCAAGAAGTATTTTATTTGAAGGAAGAATTTAGAAGTTTTGATGAAATATAACTACGAGTTAATTTCTATAAATAAATTTTTAAATCAGCTATAAATAAAAAGGTTTATAGACTTTCTGGAAGAAAATTGAGAACATTTTATGTTAATTTTATTAAAATCGGCTATCAGGTTTGAGCGAAAAGCAAAAGGGATGAGCGGAATCCGACGTCACCGCTCTATTATGACAAAAGGAACTATAATAGAAAATCTACGAAATTAGATTGAATAATTTTCAATCATAAATCAATTACAGGCTGAATCCTGAAAAATTCAATTGACGAGACTTTTACGTGATAGAAATCCATTTTCACAAATACAAGTAAAGGATGATTTCTACTAAAATATATTATTAAATGCTCGACGCGTTTCGATACACAGTATCTTTACCAAGAGCGAATGAATACTACAAATATATCTAACTAACAAATATTTATATACACTAAAGAGGAAATCCACTCAGAGCTATTCGTACTTGAACTAATGTTTAGGAAATAAATTTAATAAGCGAAAGGTCTACCTGATCATTATGAATTTCCGGTAAATTCCTAAATCTGTTAATTTCAAGTGCTTCCAGAAGGTTGAGTTTTATACCTCTCTTCTCAGAATGTAGGATTTTAAATTCTGAATTGAAAGAGTGACCATCTTCCCCAAGATGATTTTAATAATTTGAATCGGTTTTTCGATTGATGAAACTGCGTTTATGTTCAGAGATTCCAACATTAAAATTTCTTCCTGTTCTACCTATATAAAAACAATTGCATTCTATACAATCCAATTTATAAACACCTGATTTATTTTCTTTATTAATTGGAGATTTATAATTCCTGATAAATAACCTAAATTTGTTGATGTTTTGAACGCTATATTTAAATTTGAATTTTTAAGAAGGATTTCACATTAGTGCTAATATTGCCTATATATGTTAAATTATTGAATTTCTTGTCTTGGTGTTCACCGATTGGATATATATGTTGTAAAGCAAATTTTGTTTTTTCTTATATGTATGCTGCTAACTAAATTTGCATCATAACCATTATTTATTGCGATCTGTTTTATCAAATTCAATTCTTTGAAATAATTATCATTAGACATCGGTGTGATCAAGAATCTATGTATATAGCTGTTAAATGCTGCAACTTTATGTTGGTTAGGATGTGCCGATGTATAATGAATTGTGATATCTGTATGAGAAGGCTTTTGATAAATTGAAAACTGGTGTTTATTATTTGATCTTGTTATTGTTAGGTCTAGGAAATTGATCGAATTGTTCTGTTCTATTTCAGAAGTGAATTTTATTTTTGGGTGCAGGTTGTTGATGAAATTTTCGAATACAGTGAACTGTCTGTTTGTTTCTGTGAAACACACAATAATGTCATCGACATATCGTTACCAATATAGGAAATGTTTACTAAGCGGGTGTTTATGAATAGTTTTTTATATGTTATCTATGAAGATGTCTGCTAGAAGAGGTCTTAAGGGGTGTCCCCTCATCACTTTTATAAAAACAATCGTTAAATAAAAAATAATTTTTGAGTTATGCAAACATCTAATAAAGCCATAGCCATATATGGCTTTATTAGATGTTTGCATTCTTTTAGTAGAAATCATCGTTTACCTGTATTTGTGAATCCTGAAAAATTAGAAACAGAAAAATGCCGGATATTTGGCGTGAAACGAATGCGATTTAGCTAATTTTAGGGCATACCAAAGCTCGATAATTACTGAGGTATAAGGTGTCAAAGTTGAAAAATCACAATTTTTTTTGAATCTTTTGACTTAATCTAGTTCATTTTAAGTAACTTGATACATGGGAGATTTTTCGAATTCACTTCTGATGTCTATCCTGATTGCTCTTGATTTTTTTTCATTCATCCATCAGGACAGATCTACTAACAACTAAAGACCAATATATTCTGTACAGCATAATGGAAGAATTATATGGACCACTGTACAACGAGAAGAGTGTGAAACAATAATCGGTGAAGGCTTGTGGATACGTCGTAGATAGCCATCTAGGTGAAGTAATGTCGAGAATTATAACCGCAAGACTGGAAAATAAACTAGACGCTTCGGGCTTCGGAACAAATGATTACATACAGGCAATCCTACTACTTATAGAGAAATCTCTGAAGTATAATAGACTTATAGTTTCGATTTTTGTCATTTGTGAAGCTTTCGATACATTAAAGTTGGCAGCTTATTCACAACATCTTCTAACAAATCTACGATGACAGTAAGACTGAATGACAACAGCAACCATACAAAAATCGAACGTGGTGTATGACGAGGGGATACAATACACCAAAACTGTTAACAGATGTTTTAGATTATGCTTTTAAGAGGCTTAATTGACAACTAAAGGGCATAATTATAGATGGTTAAAAATTAAATCACATTCGATTCGCTTATAATATACTTCTCGTTGCCGACTATTTGAAAGAAGCTGATACAATGCTAAAAGAACTTGCCAAAGCCTTATATAGATTACGGATAAATTTCAGAGAAACTAATGACAAATCTAGTTCCGAGCAGTAATTTGACTGTAGCGATCAAACAGTATATTTGGTTAGCAAATATGTATACCTCGGTCATGAAATAAAAATTGACATAGACAACCAAACATGCGAAATGCAGCGATATAATATTATCCTGGCCAGCCTTTCGGGCGATGAGAGATAAGGATCTCTTCACTAGCGATAGCTGAACTAAAGTAGAAGTAAGCAGTTCTCCTAGCCAGACTGTGAGGCAAGAGATGGACAAAGAAGCTGTTGGAATGGACAGCAAGGCCGTATAATAGGAGGTAAGGCAGACCACCAATGCGATAGACGGATGACATTGAAATGATTACCACCAATTGGTCGCAAGCAGCACTGAATGGAACAAATTGGTGGCAACTTAAGAAAATTAATGTACTACATTAGACAAAAATGGTCTGGATTATAATAGATGATGATTTGGAATTCGAATTCATCGAAGATTTGCACGTCTAAAACACACCACAAGCGACCTTCAAGACTCATTTAGCATGTCAAAAGTTCTTTTTACCACTGTATCTGCTATTTTGGATAAATCCTTTAGTTAAAAAATGTATAAATCATTGAAGTCGCTTGGAGAAACTGTTTCCAGAAAAATTCAAATATGTGAAGATGCGTACACAGGAATACGAGATTACGGAAAATATTTTCAGTTCTTTTTGTTCAATTCTTTTCAAAACTTTTGTGAATTATTTTTTAATCTGAAGTGTTTGTCGTTACTGATTATAGAGAGCGTTCCAACTTCCAATTGATTCACATATTTCTTACTACGTCAGAATGTTTTGGAACAAAAATAGAAACCAGATTACATTTATCAGTCGATAATTAGCATACTTGAATTTGTGTATCATCTACTTAAGCTTTTCAAATGATGTTCTCTTGAATGGTTCTAAAAGTAAAAACAAAAACAAAATTCCCTATTTTCGCGACTTCTTATATCGCATTTCCTGAATGAAATTTTCTGCTCTTTTATGAACTTAATCTATCAAAATTAGTTATTGGAATTCCAGATAGTTTAATTCTGGAATCCTAGATGGCTAAATAAACTGACTTCAATGGTCAATCCACTGATGAGGAAAATGATCGTGTGAATATTGGAGTATGAAGTGGCGAAAGAACGTGCAAAAACAAAAAGTTTTCTCTTGATATGAGTGTTTCATTTTCTTGGAGCTCATTTCAATCATGCTGCTAGCTGGTTGTGTTGGATTCTTAATCTTTCATTGATATTGTCCCCGACATGAGGTTGGTACAGGGCACTCCATTGAAGTGATTTCGTGATTTCCTAACATTATGAGCTTAGTAAAATTTGGCATCCAAGCAAAGCAAAAAGTTTCCACCCGTGTTTGCCAAAAATGGAATAAGATATTCTTCATTTTGGTAACAGTGAAACGGCATACCCTTGGAATTATTACCGAAAATTAAAACTTTCAAAAAGAACAAACGTTACTAGCAACTAATGATCAATAACTACTCTCATCAATTTGTGTTGGTTTCTTGTAAAATCTCATTTCAATTCTTTCATTTTATTTCTCATGAGAGGAACATGTGCGTCCTCTCAACTCCTTAGTGTGTTAAATTGGAAGGATGAAGGAAGAACTTCATTCGCTTTGGGAGTTGCGGCAGAGAATATAAGAAATCAAGAATAAAATTTATGACTATGAGTTATTTAAGACTGTCTATTTTGGAATATATTATGGTTGGTGATCATCATTCAATTCGAAGTTTGTCAATATTACTTATAAGAATAATTATTAGTTGTTAATTATCATTGCTTCAAAACATTCCTAATCATTCAAAAATTTAATAAAGAATGAATTTGAACTACGAACGCGCTCTTACTCTTAAATCAATTACAATATTGAAAAGAAACACTTGTAACAATCAAAACTGCTAGATTTTAGTTGAAATGAGTTTTAATTTTTCAAGAAAACTGGAAAAAACTAGAAAATATCAATCCAAACCCTCAACCATTTCGGCAATTCGCATACATCTTCACTTTAAATGCGTTTTCTCTCAAAACCTGTTTAATCTAGCGTCTTCAATGATTAATAACTTTTGTTTCCAGAAAAGAAGAAATTTATTTTCAAAAGTACAGAATAACATACACCGAGAGATTGGTAGTTTTGACAGAAACTAAGGCTTATAGATCGCATCATCTTTATGTCAATACCCGTTATTGTTCAGTATGATTTATTAATTTGCTTGAATTTTAATTCTAGGCATGCTGTCTTAGCCAAAACAAACTGCCAAATCTGATAAGTTAGTTGAAAAATAGAATTAAACCATAAGCATTTTCGCGCAACAATTGTCCCAACGAGAATGTCTCAGTGCGTTGATTTATGTTTTAGCAGTTGAAACACCACACCAGCAACAGTTTCCGGATTGAACTGGTGAAATTGAAAGCAAAAGGGTTAGGCAGGTGCACTAAAACTGTGATCAGTTGAGAAGATGTAAATGATTTGCATAAGATTATCCAGACAGATATGCATGCCACATAGCGAGAGAGTGAGTCATCAGTGCTGATTTCAAAGACTTAAATACAAAAAATTTTCCACGAAAAATTGCGTGTAGAAAAATTAGTTGACCCTTCGATACCGCACCTTTTGACCGAAAAACTAAAAGCTACAAGGGTGGATTAGTGTCGAAAAAATCTAGACTGTTACACCTTTGAAAAGTCTGAAAGCGTGTAGAATGTTTTCAGTGGTGATGAAGTTATCCGTATACAAAATAAAAGAACAGTTTCAAACGATTCAGCAACAACAATTCGTTCACAGCAATTCGTTAGTAGACTTCGATAAACCAATCCCGAACGGCGAATCATCCTCCACCAAGACAACGCAAGTTCGCATACAGCCCAGAAAACAATTGAATCATCGAATTCTTACATCATTCCGCGTACATTCCGGATATAAGTCCCAACGATGTTTTTACTCTTCCCAAAATAAAGAACGTACAGCGTGGTTTCAGTCTTCGGAAGGAGCTGTTGATGCCATCCAAAATGCCATTTTGAGTATAGCGACAAACGATTGGCACTGCCTCCATAATTGGTTCGAACGAATGAAGAAGTATACTAATATTCGCCTAGAATACTTCGAAAAACAATAAAGTTTTTAAAAGCTCTCAATCGTTTTATTCTAGCTCTACATGCAAAACTATAGGACATCCCTCATACATTATTCCCAAATTGAAACAACGACTAATCACTTTTTCTCTCGGTATATTCCAAGAAAGCTAGTTTTTCTTAACTGATGGTGATGTGAGAAATTTAATTGTAAAATCGCATACAACCAAATTTAAACATTATTTTTTGTCATTTATTAAGTCGTATTTGATTGATGAAAGCCCACACTATCACTTCTATCTAAGCGAAATTCTGTCCCTCTAAATCGTAGTTGCACGAGCATGACACTTGGAACCCAACAGCTTGAAATGGTTCTCTAATTAAATCAAACTTTTCATTGTGTTCCTCGAAGCCTCAATATAAAACAGTAAAATGAATTGGGCCATTTGTAGTTCAATTCAATCAAGAAAGAGAGAAAAAGAGAGATTCATCACACAACAAATAGCTCAATATTCAAGTGTGTTATCAAGATGCCGAAAAATAATGAATTCTATTCTACAGTGTTATCCAAGCCTATAGAATGCATCTAACAAACTATTTTCCAGAAGGGGTAGAAATAAAGTAATAAAATTCAATTGGATTGTCTCGAGGTGTGCAAAGTTTTGTACCTCAGAATAATTAACTGAGCAAATAGGTGAGGATTAGTTCTAAGTAGACTATGAGATAGCAAATTAAATGATTTAATTTTGCCTCCCAAATGGGACTCTCATATAGCCCCTAAAGCTAGTTAATCTAATGTCCTTATACAAATATGAGAGATTTCTACAAATAGGGTCAAGTGGCGTTAGCAATTTCCGTGTATTCAACGAAACTTTGCTGTTGATTGAGAATTGAATATCTTCCATCAAACAGAACGTAATTTCACTCCAGCTAAGTTATCAGTTTCATGAATAACATAATATTTCATGGGAATTCGAAGAGGGCTAGCTCTCATTTCAATTCAGTCAGTCTTACGGGGTGTGCTCAAGAAGGTTATACATATTTCAACCCATTTAATTCCACGAATTTTTCATTAAGTCATGATATTTTTCACATTTTCAGTATCTCGAAAGTGAAGTAGAAACATAAACATGAAAAAAAATTTTTATCAAGCTATTTTAACAGAAAATTGTTCGACTCGTCTGAATCCACTGGACATTTAGGGGTCTAGCGGAAAAATCTTGTTTAGACAAAGTTTATTGAAGGTCAACCAAGCAAGTCCTGCTACGTTTGATATATTTAAAAACAGTTTCGTTCTTAGCATAAAGTGACATAACATTTGACACATCTCCAACGTGCTTTGAAATGGCAAACTTTATATCGTATTTTTTTTTATTTTCACTGGAAAATGCCTTTTTCTTGTATGAAACTCTTGCGTGTAGGACCAGAAGGTCTGCTCCTGAAACAGATAATGAAGGTCATACAGTCACTTAACCCTGCAGTGGTCGTCATCCCGATTTATCTACCTTCCTGAAATCGCGTGTATTATCCAGAGGAAAGATCCATGAAGAAGGTCGAGTTACCGACTAAAACATTCAACAACCCCTTATGTCCCCTCTATCTAGTCCTCCCATAATAGATATAGATAGCACCACGTCAAGTGTCAAACTCTGTCGATCAAATTTCAATCGCCAATAAATAAATTGTCATATTGTCTGTCAATGTAAAAGTTTTCAGTTTCCAACTGAACCCTTTTTTTGCGGTTTGTGCTTCAAAAATCATTTTCTTTTCAGGTGTTTCCGTTACTGGTGTCTTGGACTCAAGTTTAGTAATTCTCTTGAAAATTGATAGTAAGTAAATTGAATTTGTGAAGTTTTAGCCGATATTTTGTGCAGCTTGAGCTTTGTTCGATTCTACGGTACCTAAATTGGATTATATCCAACTCTTATCGGTTTTCTTCTTAACTATGAGGTGCACCCCTTTGGCGTGCGGCGGGAAAGGAGTAGCGTGTATTGAAACATGGGTTGCTTAAGGAATTTACCATCTGAAGCTGTATACACAGCTGAATTCGTTCACAAAGTTGATTCACTATTTGACTCTTTGAATAGTTACAGCTTCTCTGTACCTAAAGGTAAACCTCTGAAGGGTGTTTTACAATGAGACTCACCTCATATTGAATATTGGTCCAAGATGTTCTTGGAATTACGAGATTGGAAACTGATTGACAAGAAAATTAATAAAGATGTCACAAATCAATTCCAATTCATTAAGGGCTGGCAGATGACTAATAGATCCATTATATTTCTTTGGCATCGGTTGGAGAAGGTAGGGTTCACGTATTTTTCAATACGGCCCTTCAACCAGGATCCTTTGGAAAATTCATTCTCTATTATTAGACAACATGGTGTATGGAACATAAACCCTACTTGCCAGTTTATTGCTGCTTTAAAAACTTCCGTTATAAATGGCTTAACATCGCCCATAATTAATGGAAATTGTAAAAGAGATGACTGTGAAAATTTGAATGTTTTCTCTATTTTTTGCAGACTAACTCACAAAACGTATTCACTGATTCTGGAGATTCAGAACCTTCTGTTCCTGAAGAACATAATGAGATCTTTGGCAATCTACCAACTCCTATAACTGAAAATTACGCTACCTACTGTGTGGCAGGATACGTTTTACGAAAAATTACAGTCCCAGAATGTCAAGTATGTAATGAAGAATTTTTTTGCGAAGTGCCCCAATAACAACACACCTTTATTACATTCAAGGAATTTTGTGATGATAAGTCTAAGTTAACGTATCCTTCTGTAAAAGTTTCTCAATTCTTAGAAGACATTCACAATAAACTTTACTTTTTCCTGAATGGTCAGGGGCATCAGGAAAATCTTGCTTTCAGATTCAAAGATATTTACAAGTCTCATTTTTCTCTTTTCGATTTTGGTCAATTACATTTGGTGAAAGATCAAATTTTTAAAAGCGCTACACGTCTTCTAATTTTAAAAATCATTAAAGATGAAAAGAATGAAACTGTTACTTCTGGGACTGAAAGCAAATCCAAACGGTTCGGAAACAAGTAGGACAGCAATCTTTAATAGATTCAATTATAAGTGTTTATTGTGATTTAAAAGAGCGGGTTATCTACACTCTACTATGTGCGTATTATTTATTTACCATCGATCTTATACAGTCGGTGGTACTATACATGTTGTTTTGTCTGGGCTTTTATACCCTTTTATAATTTACAAACATGTTTTCTAGTGTAGTATATTTATTTTCCTCCATGCACCTTTTACACTCATGGGGTAAGAAATTGATCTGTGACCTAATAATTGAATTTTTGGGTTCTTCACACCCTACATTCCCTTTGTTATCTGTAATTCATGTTTATTTTGTGAAATACACATTGTAATTTTTCATTCAATTTTCTTCTGAGTTGTTTTTAACCAGAGTATATATTGGTTTTTAATATATTTTTTTTATTAAAATGGGTTTTTTACATCCTGCTTACACATAAGGTTCTGCGGGCGGAACCTTATGTATTTGGTTTATATTTTTACTATGAACCTATCAATTGAACACATCAGAAATATTCATGCAACCCAAGATTAGTAACGAAATTGCCTATTTTCACCATATTCAACAATTTTGCGTGATTCTTTTAAATAAAAACTCCTTGAGACAGTTATTACTGTGTTTTTTTCTATTTTCAGAAGCAGTATGGGGTAACTGCCATGAAGATGACAGTGAAGGCAGTTTACCCCCGACGGGGGACCACTGGTAACAATGGAGGACCAATACAAAATATTTCGGAATTTCTTTTATATTTTGAATATTAGAATGTACCTGTTTTCTGTGATATGTGATTTATATTTTTGATTTACATGTGTTAAGAATTTATTTTATTTTTGGAAATGTTTTCTGTAAGAGATTTTTGTTATTTTGAAATAGGTATTGTGAAAAAATACTCAATATATTCTCAATTTTTGAACAGTCTTATTGCGGCAGAAATGATCTGCATCGATTAGATTAGTTCATATACCCCATTTCAGTCAAGTTAAATTCGATCGTGGGAAATCTAAAATTCAAATACGGCGCCTTTCGGTTTAGTTTCCCATAATGGCATGCGTAGCGCTAGTTTCTATGCAGAGACGGCCATATCGTTTCTATGTCGAAGCACTAAGTTTATATTTCTCATTAGGGTCTGTTCTGTGGTAGAAGAAGGCGTGCCGGCTACAGAAATTTTTGCGGAGTGAGAGTCCGCGCGCGACTACGACCGTTACAATTATTATCAAGATAAGAGTGTTTGCTTTTAAATTTTTCGGCTATTCGTGTTTGATCCTGCAATTAATTATTCTTACGAAAAGGAACAGGAAAGATTGCAGCGTTTGTTAGAAGACTCTCTTTTATCCGATGACGATGAGGGTGAAATCTATGATGATTCTGAAGATGAATAGGAGTCCGATGAAACAGAATGTGATGCGGCTAACAGAGATAGCGAGCAAGATATTACCCAAAATGAACTCAAAATTGAAGAAACGGAGGTAAATGAAGGTCCAAAGTTCGTAGGCAAAAAATGACATGCAATGTGGCTGAAACATAATTCGACACAGACTATAAGAACTCGATCGGAAAATCTTGTAACACAATTGCTTGGTACCCGAAGTATTACTAAATGTCTGAAAACGATGTACGATATATGCATTATTTTTTCTGGACCAACTACTGAATGTTACAGTTGAAAACACCAATATACATATTCAACAAACTTCCATGTCTTACTCCAATGAGGGATTCGAGTTTGACCGACATTTCGGAAATAAACGCACTCTTTGGATTGTTGTACTTGTCCGGAGTACTGAAGAGTAACCACCTGAATACCAACAATTTGTGGAAAACCGACGACACGGGTGTTGAAAAATTTCGACTTACGATGTCTGAGCGGCGTTTCAAATTTCTTTTGAGACACATTCGTTTCGATGATTTGGAAACTAGAGAGTTGAGACGAGCAACCGACAAACTTTCCCTAATCAGTGATGGTTTTGAGATTTTTGGTGATCAGTGCAAAACTGTTTTACTCCCCTTCATTATGTAACTGTGGATAGAGCTAGAGGCCTTTCGTGGACGATGTGCATTTTGCCAGTGAATACCTAAAAAGCCTAACAAATACGGCATCAGAATATTAGCGCTATGTAATTCAAGGCTATATTATACGGTAAATTTGAAAGTTTATGTTGGAAAATAGCCTCCAGGGCCTTATGAAGTCAGCAATTCTCCACAATTTGTAATGAATAGAATGTGCGAACCAATATTAGGACCTGGAAGAAACGTAACTGTGGATAACTGGTTCACAAGTTTTGATCTTCTGGAAAAATTCGAGAAGGATTTCAAGCACACTATGTTCGAACCTATCAGAAAAAATAAGCGAGAGTTGCCACTTGTTTTTTCTTGTCTTGTGAAAAGACCTATAAAAAGTTCAATGTTCCCTTTTCACAAAAATGTAACATTCGTTTCATATATTCCAAAAAAAGGTAAAAATGTATTACTCGTCTCTAGTATGCATCATGACAACCAAATTGATGATACTGCTGGAATGTATGTTGTTGTACGTTCTACATACAATTGTGCACGTAATACGCGACGTTGGCCAATGGTTATATCTTACTTCCTGTTGAATGTTGGTGGCATAAATTCCTCACCATCTTCAAGAGTAATAATCCGAATTCAAAAATTAAGCCTGGGGAATTTTTGAGCGATCCTGCTTTTGAGCTCATAAAACCTTATGTCGAGGTTCGAAGGTTGTTAAGAAGTCTTACTACAAGAATGAATGAAATCCTCAAAAAGAGAATCCAACTGAAGAGCACTTGGTGAATCAGAACGACCAGAGCCGACAGAAAACCTACCAGGACGGTGCGGGGTGTGCGACAGGGTGAAGAACAGACCCACGAGATATTTTTGCAAGAGTTGTAAAATATTCTTGTGCCTTGATCATGCCACTTTAGTGTGTTCGGAATGCTCCCAAAATAATCAAGTGATTAAATTAACTAACCCAATCGACATCCTGATTGAGTTAGTTAATTTAATCACTTTCTTCAGCTTTTATGAAAATGAAGTTGAATTTTTCTTTATATTTTTCTATGTTCCAGTCCCTTTTAATCTTGTTTTTTTTGTTACTCGAAGAAATTAATGCTTCAAATATTTTATTCTTTCATTCAAAACCTTCCAAATGGAGAGAAAAAATAGAAAATCGCGATGCGGATTTTCACTGCGCGCGCGACCTCTGTTTTTACAAAACATAGGGCGACCACTGCAGGGTTAAGCGAAATCGCACATGCTTTCGTTTCTATCAAGTTTTAATTATCAGCAAAATACAAGGTTCTTTTATTTCTTGAAAGCATTTTTTTGACAAATCTTCCGGCATTGATGCTATGAGGATAGATTCTCATCTAGTCTCCGTAACAAACATTCTCTAGGTAGTCTGTACTATCCACTTAAGAGTAATATTTGGACAAAAATCTTAATATACTGTGCAGCAAAACAAAACGAATGATTGTTTTTCTGAATTCCATATAATTGTGACGGTTCTTCTATAAGTTTTGAAATATCTTCATTCATCACCTTTGCAGAGATTCTGCTGAAATTCCGTTTTTCAATTATGTTTTCAGAATACCTGGACGGTTGATATAACCATGAATTTCTTTCCTGCTGAGGCCAATTATATCCTCAGTCCAGATTGGTTGAACTTCCGGAATTATTATCTTGTTTTCAGATGACCGATGAATGAGATTCGAAGTTTTTGCTTTGTTCTATCCATTCTGAAAGAGGCATATAGTCTTCATCGTAACTGTCTTGAAATTTTTCATAATGTTACTCAATTTCCGCTGGCACATCTTGGATCGGGTCGGAAGGGTCGCATTTATTTTCATCTATATCCTCTTCATGCGTTAGTCTATCAACTTCAGGGGTATTATAACAATATCTATGTTATAACAATTCTGATTATTAATATATTCAAGTGCTGTGACAGGCCTTTTGAAGGGCTTTCCAAAAAAAGGCGTAGTACTATCATAAACTGAGTCTACAATAAATTGAATTCGAATGACAGTTTGGCCTGATAAGAAACCATTGTCCTCAAACGCAATACCACCGAACATTCCACCTACAAATTGTAGAAATGTTATAGAAATTCATAAATGATGAACTCTTCAAATATCTTCAGTTGCAGGGAATTATTTACGACCATCAGTATAGTTTTCGCAGGTAAAGAGCGACAGGAGATCTGCTTGCTTACGTCACTCATGTTTGTACATCAACAATGGAAAACCATGGCGAATCTAGAGCAATAGCCCTCGACAACTCTAAAGCCTTCAATAGAATTTGACATTCAGCCCTGTTGAATAAACTTGCTGCATATGAGCTTCCCGAAAAATTACGGGGTTGGATAGGTAGCTTTCTTTCAAATAGATCAATACAAGTTTTGGTCGACGTATAAGATCTGACTGTGATCTGTTGGCATGAACGCGTATCGGTAGTAGCTAAGTCTGCATCAGCTAAACTCAGTTTTCTCTTCAAAGCCAAGCGACACTTCACGTCAACTCACCTGTTGCTTCTGCATAAGGCACAGATTCGACCTGCTTTGGAATATAGTTCTCATGTATGGGGATCTGCGCCCAATCATTCGTTGCGGATGTTGGACAGTGTGCAAAAACGTACTCTGCGCCTCATCGACCACCCGGACATCACCCCTGATCTCCAACCGCTGGCTCTCATATGACAAGTTGCTGACCTTTCCCTGTTTCACAGATACTTCCACAGAAGATACTCCAAAGAGCTGAAAGATCTTGTTCCGGGAAAACTCATGTTTTGCCGCAACACTAGACTCGCAAGTAGTTTTTATCATATGGCGGTACATTTAACTACCCCTCGAACCTCTCTCTATAAGAATTCCTCTGTTTACAGGGACGGTGAGCTGTGGAACTCGCTTCCACCCAACATCCTACAATTCGGCTCTCTTCAAGAAGCGAGTAAACAGACAACTCAATTCCTCCCAGGTGCCCACTGGTGTGTAACAGGTTCGCCTATTCCTGGGAAGCGCCCATAAAAAAAACGAGAACAGCAGCAAAATACGAGCAAAATTATTTAAAAAAAATAAGTAGTTCGTAATTATTCACAGAAAGTATTCACTACATACCTGAGAAAATATTAACAACCTCAGAACCAAACAAACTTAAAAAAACAATAAACACAGTCAACCCCAATTCACACAAAAACATATTTAACAGTTGAAAATTCCATATTTCCTTGCTTTTCCTAATATTAAATGAAGCGTTGTTATGTATGAAGGTACAAGTTATCTTAGTATGTATCTTAGAAGTACTTTATATTGACTTGGTATCAAATTTCACAACTGAATGTATCTGATCATGTTATTTATAAAATGTCCCCATTTGAGTACAATGGGACCAAATGGGTTAAACCTCTAGATCGAACAAATTTTTGAACTGCACATAATGCGCTATTCATCGAGTTATAGTTTATCTTTAAATGTACTCCTTGTATGACTCAGTAATACGATAGGTAAGAGACACAAGCGAATTATCTGCGTGAAAGCTCTAATTGAGCAGCAAGTGATGAAGACAAAGGCAGCGAGATAAAGTAGTTTCCCATTAATGTGGATTCTTGTAGTTAACACTCTAATCAGTTCTGCTCACTTTGAGTCGTATCAGCATCTACATCAGAGATACGCCGACGATATAGTTGAACAAGGAAAGTTTAACTCTACCACCATGTAGCTGTCTCGAAAAGCTCTGAAAATAGTGGCTCATGGTTTCTGAACCAAAAGTTATAGTTAGTTACACTTTTGAACGAAGGGTAATATAATAGCACCCTCCGAGCCTATTAGTGGTTAACCTCATTTGATACAGTGAAACCAATAATTTAATGATATCAAACACCGAACCCTAAATGCCTCAGCAGAATTTGTATACTTACTTATATTCTTATTGTAGTTGAAACACTTAGATCATATCGTAAAGCTTCGAAAGTAGTTCGAAATTGTGAGCGTGCCAGCAATGGTAGATTATAGACAACAGTATTACTATTGGGTGGTACCAGAAACCACCTATGGCATTACCTATGGAAGCACAGAGATTGATAATCGATTGACAAAAATAAACTTGAAGCTGGTAATCAGTGTCAGAAAACAGAAGCTGCAAAAACTAGGAGAAACGGCACCAAGACCCTCACTCATGATGAAGAAAATTCAAAACCGAAACGACGATAGTTCTAGTCTTACCATCGTCTCACAAATAAATACCTATCATCTAATTCATTTTTACTAGAGAATTTATATCTTAGAACGCAACAGAGCACAATCATTTTAGCTCATATAAACTTCGACATAGTTGAAATCCAACCAAATAAATAAAATTAACTCGACAACATTCTGTCACGATATTGTCACGGTAGATAGTGATTGGATCTTATACGGAATGTATGAGTAGTAAATGGGGAAATTCATATATCTACTTTAGTACAATTTTTGGAAATAGTTTGGGACTCCAAAGCTATTTCTTCATGTCCCAGCTTCATTGTGTACTTATAAGTCTGAGAACAACTACTCACTCGACTCGAAGCGATGCCTAGTTAGAATAAAATAAAATAAAAAAACAATAATTCGTTGGAGTATTGAAGAACAGCTAGCAGTCATATTTAATTTTAACGGTAAAATATAATTGATGCATAATCTTCGAATATGGCAATATTTTTGTTAGAAGATTTCCGAATAAGTTATTACAAGAAGCGACTAAATAATATAATAGTGGCTTAACCTCTAGAGACAATAGTTCTCGAGTTCAATCTCCTTCTTGCTCAAATGTTTCGAGTTTATTCGAAAAATACAGGCCTGTAACAATTGGTTCCTTGATCTTGATCTTGCGAAAATGCAAAAATAAGACTGATTGCAGGCAACACAACAGTCATTTCCGATCCATATTGGGACCATTCCAATGAGTGGAAAATTAATGAGAATGAGAGGTGCCACCTGCCACACAGAATGGGAATCCATCAAGATAACTGACTATGACGTTACTATGACAAGGGAGATGGAAGAATATAACACGTCTTATTCAACTTACAAAGATGTGAAAGATTTCAGGCGCTAGACCGGTAATTACAAAGAGTGAGAATATCCCTTCGGCATCATCAGAAAATTTATCACACTAGTGGGTACAGCCAGATGAAACATACGGACACATACACGGTGACCCAGCTCCAGATGCAATACTTCAAAAGCATACATCATATTATGCTTGTACGCAGGTCATGAAAACAACCAAAATTATGGAAAAATCACTCATTGAAATTACATCACGATAACCTTATTGCAATTCGTTATGTTCTTGCAAATACAGCACCGAATTCGCCAGACATGGCCCTTGTAACTTCTTCATATCCTCAAGAAACCCTCGAAAAGCTGACTCTTTTTCACCACTAGCAAGATAAAAGGAAAGAAGAAACACTCTGAGCGCTGAAAACTGACCACGTTAAATTCAACCCCGTCAGACAATTTTTTACGGGGCTTCCTCAAAAGTGGGATGTATTTACATCGACCTAGGAAAAACAAGTCTTGAATGAAAGACTACGTGAAGAAATAAACCATATGCGAAGCGTTGCAGTATTACGTAGCACTTCACGGATGAACTACAATAATGTTCTTACAATGAATCATCTCTTGGAAGACGTAATTTTTATTTCCACCTTATCGATGGATAACAATAATTCCATTCAATCACGTCCCGTTTCCTCAATCCTCAAATATATACGAATGTCGAAATGTTAACTTCTACTAACACTTAAATAAGTTATTTGTGCTTATAATGGTTCTGAGGAATACAAAAATAAATTCATTTATGGAAGAACTAAATTTGAAACAATTTGTCTTATAAAATATAAAATTGTCAGCCTACGGCTGTGTGCAACTGACAAAATATCCATGCACCAACTGTTAAGCAACACGAGCTGAAAGAATATGCTGATTGAGGACGATATCCCTCTGCTCCCACATAAGAAACTATGAAAAACTCTAAACCAGGGGTGCTCAAACTTGAACTGCTGGCGATCTACCACAATATTTTCAGACTACTTACGATCGACTCTGAGGGGCTGCAAGTATGTGTGATGCAGGGTTGTCGTACATACACGATACACCCTATCTACCTAGGTAGGGTGTACCGTGACATACATTGATATTAGCTGTCCGCACAATATATATTACTTTAGTCAAGATTTGAGTTAGGTTTAGTTAGGTTCTTCGCTATAATATCAATGAAAAAATCTCATAGTTATTCAAAATTGCAAGTTTGTTGGTTGTTGTGAAACAAAAGAGTTACATTTGGTGTTAAACTTAACTAAGGAGTGACTTTGGATGTTGAAGCGTGGCACTGCATGTCCTCAGCATACTTTTCATAAGATGGTACGTGATATATGATCGTTAGTAGGTCGATTGCGATATTTTGACTCAATTATATTCATTTCAGAAAATGCAGATTCGCACAAGTAAGTTGACCCAAACATTGCCGTCGATTGAAGGGCGATTTGCCTTAGATTCGGATATTTATCTTCAAAGATAAAACACTATAAAGAATCGGATGATGTACCTTTGATTTATATATCTGATATAATCTGCACCAACTCATTTTCAACAGAACATGAGTTCATATTGAACTGACTTGCTATTTCCGTAGCTAATTTCTCAATGTTTTTACACGAAAAAGGATAACTCGTAAATGATGCTAAATTTGCCAACTTACTGCAATCGTGAAAACGCATTTCGAACTGCCTCTGAATATTTGATAATTCAGCCTCATACGTATCATAATTCAACTGAGGAATCCTTGCTTTCAAAGACGAAAAATGTTTCAGATCCTTTCTTTTCAGTTGATCTATCATAAGTTGCAATTTACTTTTCAGTACGTTTACTGCGCTAATCATCTCAATAATAGTCTTTCCTTTACCTTGAACCTCCAAGTTAATGGTGTTCAAGTGCATTGTGATGTCAGTCAGAAATCCCAAATCAGTCAGCCATTTTTCGCTTTTCAACATCTGAGTGTCATTACCTCTTTCGTCTAGAAAAGCTGTTATTTCGGGCAATAATTCTTTAAACCTTGCTAGAAATTTTCCGTTACTCAACCACCTGACGTCCGTGTGAATAATTAAATCATTGTGTTCAGCTGACTCCCTATCCTCCAACTGCAACTTGCAAAGCCGTCGTTGCAAGCTACGTGCACGGATGGAATTCACAATTTTTGTTGCAATGCCCATAATTTCCTCCATGACTTGACAAGACAAAACTTGTTGATTTATATATTACAATTGAATGAAAAAATTAAGGGAAATCTTCATAAGCTCGACATAATGCCACACAATCGTTTTTGTTTGCAGTCATTGCTCCGTCGGTTGTAATGCACACTAATTTATATATATATATAACAAGACGAATTATTCAAAAATCCGTAGATCAATGAATAATTCCTCCTGACAAGAGCTAGTTTCCAAATCTGCCCGCCATGCACGCAGCCCCCAAGCGCCACAATAGTGCAACCAAGCAGGATGCCGAGAAACGAAGCGGCAGACTGCAGTTTCGCCCTTATTAGGAGCTCATCAGTGTCGCATATCGCTTCTCAGCATCCTACCAAGCAACATCGGGGTAGCCTATCAGATGTCTCCCAAATGTTTGGAATTTTTAACGTTTCCACATCTGTTTGTTACTGTTCGCATTTTTCTCGAAGTCCGGTAGCGGGTTCGCCGTGTCGGTCCATAGAGGGCGACTCTCGTACGTTTGTACGAGGTGCGTCCTTTCTGGAATTGATAGGGTACCCCGATGTTGCTTGGTAGGATGCTGAGAAGCGATATGCGACAGTGATGAGCTCCTAATAAGGGCGAAATGCAGTCTGCCGCTTGTTTCTCGGCATTCTGCTTGGTTGCACTATTGTGGCGCTTGGGGCTGCGCATGGCGGGCAGATTTGAAACTAGTTTGTCAGGAGGAATTATTCATTGATCTACGGATTTTGAATAATTCGTCTTGTCTCAGATTTACATACATAGACTCCACGCGAAGTTTATCGCGGAACATATTTTACCATATATATATATATATATATATATATATATATATATATATATATATATATATATATATATATATATATCGCCACAGGGTCTTCCTCTTCAGAGGAATGATTGTCAGAAATTCTTCCTTAGCCAAGATGTCATTGAATAACATTCGAATAAAAGTTCACAGCTGGGCAGTGTCTGTCATATCGGTGGATTCGTCGAACTGTAAAGAAAAGTAAGTACATTTCATGATTTCATGTTTTAGTTTATCTGCCATGTCCCAGCTCATGACTTCAATACGCCTTGTGACAGTAGGACGAGATAACTGAAGGTCTCTAATAGCCGAAATGATCTCTGTTTTATCTTTAAAATCTCCAACTAAAGTCTCACCCGCTTCAATAAATTCCTTCAAAACCGATCCATCTTCGAGTGGTTTCTTGTGTTTCGCCAATATATGAGATATTTTGAATGACGCGATCGTAGCAACTTTTGATTGTTTGGCTGGTCTTGTGAACATGGTTTGTTCTTTCTTCAAACAAGATATCAAATCGCGTACTTCTTGTTGTCTTAATTCACTTTGTGACGGAAAATCCTTTTCATAGTTTTCACGAATCGTTTTATGATGCCTCTCTAAATTACTACGTTTAGGTATTGCAACTGACGCACTACAAATTAGACAAATGCACTTATCCTTCACCATAAAAAAGAAAAATTGTTCCTCCCAATCGTTATTAAAATGATACGTTTTAGATTTCTACGCTGCACCCATTTCGTACTATTTAATAATAAACTTTGTATCGAAGTAATATTGCCTTCAAGTTACAATTCAGGATGACTCCAATTCCTGCAGGCGCAACATTTATATCGGCGTAAATGAAAGTCTCAAATGTTCCCGCTAATTTCTAGAAAAGCGGCAAGAATAAAAAACGCGGCTTTTCTTTGACAAGTACCGCGCGTTACTGTGATAAGGCCGCTTTTTGCCGCTCGCAGAGTGTTATTTTATCACGTAATAAATTAATTCATTTTGTAGTTTAGTTACCTGCTTACTGAAAATTTTTTTCGTCACGAAATCTACTCAAAAAGTACTCGCGATCGACCGTTTGAGCCCCCTCCTCTAAACCATGTATTTGTCAGAAAAGAGGGTAAAACTTTCGAATGGAGATACTTCGTGATCTGTAATACATAATAATGAATAAGTTGTGAATTCAGATTGCTTTAGTCCCCATTCTTAATGAAAATTCAAGCCTCAGCTTCACACAACGTATTTGTTGGGGTTACTTATCGATTTTAGAACTTCATTAAATGAAGAATTTGAGTGCTATATGAACCATCATTAATGGCTTAAACTCACTCGAATATCTGTTGATCTGAAGCGTTGAAAGGCATACATCCTACAACGTAATACAATCCTGATATGAGAACATATCACGTTGTGAAGAATGGGAACGAAAGAATCAAGAAAACTTCATACGAATCAAACATCAATCCAAGGGCAAATGTTTTATTTAGTATTCGCTAAATTAAAATCCCTAGCACGTGAAAGCAATCTGAAATCGATTGTTGTTGGAGATTGAGTATCAAATTTCGCATTATTACGTTATAGGAGAACATTGTAGAATACAGGATTGAAGGATAGGTGTTATCAGTAAATGAAACTAGTGAAATATGATTCCCTTGGGGTATAATTTCTTTCGAATTTTCTCTTTCACCTAAAATCGTGTTTAACAGAACCTGAGAATATTTATTGAAATTTTTTGAAACATGAACTGATGCAATTCTAATTTTTGCCGCACCTTCGATTCGGAAAAATGTCTGCAAAAATGTGTTTTTTTTGCAGATGATAAGTTATGTGTGTTATAAGTGAATTGAAATGAAAACAGGTATTTAGTTGTTCGCAATTAACTCATAAACGGTTGATAAGTTGGAAACTATTAGTTACAGATTCTGAAACGAAACAATCTAAGCAATCATGAAGGTTCAAGTGAATTTAACTCACAAAACTCTCTTATTCAATTATTTCCTATATTTCCTTATATCTAACCTCACGTTGAATGTGTGACATTCACTACACGAACGCATAGTCTCCAGAGTTAGCACCGTACCTGATATTATTCTTTTTGCGTTCAAATATGGATTCAAAAACAAACAAAACATTATAGTCCCATTGAGAATAATTTAATAGTTTAGCTGCTGTGCTCGGTCTAGAGACTATGCTCTCGTATTGTAATAGCTGTGCGGATCCCTATGTTTATCATTAAGTTCATTATGTATAATATACAGGGTGCTTCAACGAAAACTAAACACAGACTATATCTACCAAGATATTCATTTCTCATCAAAACGCAAAAACACATCAATTTTTGTTTCAAGGGGGAAGCGCTTTTGGTCCTTTTGGTACCTGAAATATCAACCCCCTAAGTGGCGGTTGCAATCATTGAACATATTGAATAGGGAAGATGGACCGAGTGATGACTCAAAAGAAAGGTAGTATTTTTTTCTACATTGCCTTGAACGAATTTCCATTTTTAATTGAAAACTGTAAAAGATACAGGGTGAGCCACAGAAAGATAGGAAATACTGTTTCTCTGAAACTATTCAAGTCTCAGTGAGGTAAAATGGAACAGATCCATGCTGATCGATGGCAGTCATCATCAAGTACCATCCTCATCTCAAATTTCAACCCCTGGAGCAGGGGTGACAACCCTTGAAAATTTGGAAGAGGGTAGATGGATCTAGTGATAACTCGAAAGAAAGGTATTATCTTTGTCTGCATTCCCGTGAAAGAATTTTCATTTTCGATTGAAAACTGTAGAAGATACAGATTGAGCCACTGAAAAATAGAGAAGACTATCGCCCCAAGACTATTGGAGTATTAGTGCGAAAAACTGGAATAGATCCGTTTAGATCAAAGATGACAGCAGACAGAATGAATCTGTTCCATTTTTTTGTACTAATACTTAAATAACTCAGGGTGATAGATAGTCTCCTCTATTTTTCAGTAGCTCACTCTGTATCTTCTACAGTTTTCAATCAAAAATGAAAATTCGTTCACAAAGATAATACCTTTCTTTCGAGGTAACACTCGACTCATCTACCCTCTTCCAAACTTTCAAGGATTGTCACCCCTGCTCTAGGGGTTGAAATTCGAGATGAGGATGGTACTTGATGATGACTGCCATTGATCAGCATGGATCTGTTTCATTTTACTTCACTGAAACTTGAATAAACTCAGGGAAATAGTTTTCCCTATCTTTCAGTTACTCACCCTGTATCTTTTACAGTTTTCAATTAAAAATGGAGATTCGTTCAAGGCGATGTAGACAAAGATACCATCTTTCTTCTGAGTCATCACTCGATCCATCTACTCTATTCAAAATGTTCGAGGATTACAACCCCCACTTAGAGGGTTGATATTTCTGGCAAGTTTTGTACCCCAAAAGATGTCCCCCTTGAAACAAAAACTGACCTGTTTTTGCGTTTTGTTCAGTAATGAATATCTTGGTAAATATAGCCTCTGTTTAGTTCTCGTTGAAGTACCCTATATAAATGAATACATTATAAAATGTTGCTGAATTGTGAGAAGATGGAGTACATTTTCTTCTTCTTAATTCATTACTGAATTTTACAATTTTTTATGCGCTAAGGAAATACCTCAATTAATTTTTACACATTCATAGGAATTCACAGATCTATGGGTCATACTTCTATGCACTTTAAACATCATTTGAATTTGTGAAGTAGAGGATGATGAAAATAGTTCAATTCAAAGGAAAATGTAAACAAAGATTTGAAAATTATTATGATTTCGATAAGATATATTCTCAACCTAGGATTAAAAATAGGCTCTGTCTAATAAGGGTCCCGAGACACTCGAGCATTGAGGGCAATGAGAAGTCAGACTTATTGGCCGCTCGAGGAACAGCCTTAGACATCATCGGATCGGAGGCTAGGCTTGGAATTCGCTTTGAGACCGGTTGGTGGACCAGAGGTGGATGGGACCACTGGCTGGGCCTCACCAGTTTCAGACACTATCGGCTTGCCATCAGTGGATATTCTACTGCCAGAGCCAAGACTTTGCTTAAAAGGTTAGGCCTGAGAGATCTGGTTATCATATTAACGACACACTGTTGTATCAGAAGTCGCCTAAATGAGGACCCTTCATTCAGACTATGTGAGTAGAAGATGGAACTAATTGATCACGTCATGTGCGAATGCCCAGCTGGGACAGAATTAGGATTGAGGAACTTGAATCTAAGAAACTAAAGCCGACTGAGCTCATTTTGCTTCCACCCACAACGATTTTAGCCTTCACAAGAAGGATGGTTTTTGTAGGTGAAATTTGGGACAGTGTTCGCTTCATAGACCACTGGATAACCACAAGGGATCAAGGCCTCAAAGATATTCAATTTGTTTTCTTTTTCCACTGAAAATATCAATATCTTCTTCTTGATTAGGTACACAATAAAGTACTACACGCCCCCTCAAGAAAGACCCTCTGCTGCATGGTGCTCATCTGCATAACATTGAAATATGTAATGATGAAATTTATATTCTTGCCGAAATTAGTTCATGAAACGTGACGAAAACGGCTTTATTCCAAAGTACCTTATCTTTGGAATAAAGCCGTTTTCGTCACGTTCACATATTTCTCTAAACGTGTAACACATATTTTCGTGTAATTTTCTTATACTGTGATGGCAACATTATCTGAGGTTACAGTCATGCCTCCGCGAATTCGAGCGGAGCCACAGCCGTATTAGCCTGAATTTTCAATAACAATGAGAACGTACTGAAAATAGTCGTATTCCAAAATTACATATTAGTTATTATACCTTATAGCTAACGAGGCAAAATTCTTTGATTTTGTCACACATACAGGTCACTAAATCTCAATGGTACTTTTGGAGGACACACTAGCTTAAAATTTTGAATTAAATTAGTATTAAGTTTAAGAACAATCAGACCATTCCATAATTTCAGTATCATTTTCGAAAATTCAGCCTCCATTTTTCCTCAGTTAGCAAATATATCTGGAATTATTCTTATCATATATTATGCAATAACCCACCGATGCGTCTACTCAAGAGATATATTTTCCACGAAATCAATAATAATGAATGTTTTCGATAACGCAACGCTGCTTTCCTAGTTCCTCATCATCATTGAAATAGTGATGTTCACATGAATAACCTAAATAGAGAAAGGGGGGGCAGCTGCCTTCCTGATGCATACTCATGAATTGAAATACCTGAATGTTATCATCAAAGTAGATGTTCTGGTTTATCTCTTAAAGAACATGAAGTTTGGACTTTCGTTTCATATATTTATCTTCATCAAAATGCTATACTGGTTACTGCTATTCTTTGCTAGCATTAGCATGTTTGAATGATGCTAGGACAACTATTCGTAGGTATCTACGGTGAATCTAGTTGAACTCTAACATCTTATTTCAGATACCTACTCCTGTCTATCATCTTTCTTACTTCAAATAAAGTTCGCTAATAATTCTGAACAAACAACATAAACCATATATTGTACAAAGAAACTTACAAAAAAAATGGTTATCCATCAAAATATTAAATGAAAAAGAAATACTAAGTTACCCAACGCCATTTATAGTAACCTTACGTCAGGCGCACAATAAAATGGGGGAGCATGGCCTCTTCTCGATGCCATATATTATAATAAACGCTATTTTTATCGAAGATACTAGACTTCAAACTATGGTAATTGGTACTGATGCTTGTTTCTCTTGTAAAAATGTGAGAGAATACCTCGATTATAGTTACCTTAAATTAAAGTTATGAGACAGGGAATTCCCGATAAGCTAGAATAGATGGTTGTAACTAAATAGATCAAATAATGACAGAGTTAGCATCGATTTGAATTTTGAAGAACTGTGGGTAAATTCTGTGGGTTCTTTCTCTGTTTCAAAGAAGAAACTAGAGAAATGCTATCAAAAATTCACTAATTCAGTCGCTTGCATAATCTTCGAATAAAGTGCAGTGTTTCATCAAGTGAAAAAGTCCTCCTAAATATATGTTCAATTTCAATCATAGCTAAAACGAAAATTATATACTCTACTAATAGATCCTACTTGATACTCAAATTAATTGAAATTCTCCATCTATTCTTGTTTTATCTTCATGACGAGAAATGAAATGGAATTATGTTTTTTGGGATGTCACGTGACTATAGTGGGATACCAACTTATTATCAACACAGTTGTTTTTACTTCTGAAGTACCTCAGAAGGAATTTAAATGTTATTTGGATGAGTTTGAGACATAGAAAACCATTCTTACTTATTTTCGCAGGATTTGCACAGAAAATGTTTCGTTTTGAGTACCTACTCTGTTTTACAATAGCGTATCACATAAACAACACAAACTTATTGTTGTAGAATTGTTTCCTTCAAAAAGAAGTCAGACTCAATGAAAATATAAAATTAAAAGAAAATGCGTCACAATGCAGGCGTCACTGCAAAACATAATTAGATATCATATAGAATCAAGTCGCTTATTTTAATTAGTATTCATAAAAGTAACTATTCAATCACTTTGTCAATAATTGATATCTAATCTGTTACCGACCAACGTTTATAGATTCCGTATCAAAATTAGTTTTCTTTTTCTCTGTAATAAATTTAATGACTTGGCCATCACACGACAACCCAATATTTGAAATATTATATTCTTAAAATCTCTTCAGCCTTAGATATTATATTTGTTATGGAAAGAAAGATGTCTAATTTTTATATAAACTCATGACTGTTGGTAGATAACAAATAGGAAAACAATTGTTGAACAATCTATAGATACTAATTGAAGTGAGCGACTCTGATTCATATGACATCTATTAACCTTTTGCGGTGAAAGAACTGCGTTGCGGGGATTGGCATTTTACATTTTATGTTCTTGATGGGATTTCATCCTACTTTTTCGATACCATTTTATCCATCTACATTTTTTACGAAAATAAACGTGGTAATTATTTTTGGATATGTTTTTCAATATCAATTTCCATTTCAGGGTGAACTAAAATGAATATTAAAAAGTAATGAAAAGTTACCATAAATATAAAAAATTAATTTGGATGTGAAGGCCCTCAATATTGTTAGTAACAAATGGAACATATTCAAAAATCAAAATACGTGATCAAAATCGAAACAAAAATTCATGGAAAAATTATAAGATGTCCACGAAAATCATAATGGCATATATGAAAGATGAAGAATCATCGGAAGATGCGAGATATTTCAAAATTGTGGAGCGAAAGAATGCTCCTCAATGTTTAGTGCTTTGCAATCTGCACTGCAATTCGACATAAGAGAACGTAGAGTTTCAAGGACTTGTTACGAAATATGGTAGAGAACAATACATGTATGAAGAAATAAATGCTTATCCGATAGAAATGCTGAAGAGGAGAGTAATTTATGCTCAAAGATATAAAGTGAAAAATAAGGCGAACGCGCCAAGGGAATTGTGCAGGCCGAGTGAATGCTCTGTTTGAGAGTGGACATTCAAAATGGTACACAGCACACTAAAAGAGATTTTTATTCTCACTTTTATCATGTGTACGGTACTGCATCTCAATTACTATTGAGGCTCTTGGGGGCTGCGTGCATGGCAGGTAGATTTGGGAACTAGCTTTTGTCAGGATTTTTGAATAATTCTTCTTGTCTCAAGTTTATATATGTAGACTCTTCGCGCTTCATGAAGTTTATCGCGGAAGATATTTGTCCCATCATATATATATATATATATATATATATATATATATATATATATATATATATATATATATATATATATATATATATATATATATATAAATATATCCTATATATATATATATATATATATATATATATATATATATATATATATATATATATATATATATATATAGACTATAGAATTAGAATTATCAGCCAATGACATCAGTGTACCAACTAGTAGTGTCAGATGCTTTCTGCGCGAAAAAATTCAGTGTACGAATCTTAGTAGAGTAGCACTGAATACTTTTCATTCTTAGCTTTCTTTGTGTGGAGTGATGAATCGTCGGCAAGTATCATATATTCATATTAATTTCAATTATGTTTGTTATTCGAATTTGTTTATTCGTAGAAATGATATCTGGCCTGTTGTGATTTACAGCCCTGTGGAAAAGAATTGTTTCGTTAAAATAAAGTTTACATTTATCGTTTTCACAAATTATCTCGGGTTCATATTTGTAACATTTTTTCCCTTCAGAATGAGGTCATGTTTTCTTCCTTAATGATAATTAATAATAATAGCGACGGCATTATGTCTTTCTGAATAATATGTTGAGGCAAGTATTGAGCAAGATGATAATATATGAGAAACTGTTTCTGAAAAACAAAAACATCTACGGCAAGAATGACATATATTTTGCTTGATGATTGAATTCTATAATTTCGTGTGAAAACAACTTGATCTCAATCGCAACAGCCAGGCCTTCTGTTTCAGCGAACAATTCCTTCTATTCGATGCGATTTCATAAGTATAATTATTTATTAATTATTTGAGGTGCATTCCGTGTAATTCCTTCTGCATATCAAAATCTATCTTTTGCATTGTCAAATACATGATATTGTTTGATATTGTTGTTGCTGATTATAATCTTACATCTCCGTAAGATTATAATTAGCAACAACAATATCATGTTATTCAGACGTTCCCGGTTATGATGAAAATGGGAACGTAGAAGAAAAATCTGTTTACTATGAAGATTATTTGAATAGGTTAGTCCAGGACCTCCAAAATGTCCAAGTAGTGTAACTCTTTGAATTGCTGACTTTGATGGTGCATATGATATTTACAAAGCATTATCCTCGTTTTACATTGTAATTCATTTAGATATGTTTTAAACCATTTAATAATTCCAAAAGAAGATGTAAGAATAGGAATAGCCTAGGTTTTTACTAGTTAAATGACTATTGATGATAATTCCGTTATAGTATAAACTTCTTATATTTTCCTTAGTCCTTCTATAGTTAGGTTAGATTTCACGAACAAATCCTACATTGTTATATGTATCTCCTTGATACATTAGCTCAATTGCGATATTGGAAATGTTTATATAAGCACAGATAATCTTTTCTGTTTCAATAGAAATCTCAAATGGACTTATTGGCAGTAGTAAGGAAATGGCTGCCAGAGGATA
This sequence comes from Cryptolaemus montrouzieri, assembly GCA_013387265.2. NCBI lineage: Eukaryota > Metazoa > Arthropoda > Insecta > Coleoptera > Coccinellidae > Cryptolaemus > Cryptolaemus montrouzieri. Next base: position 44,071,981 of record JABFTP020000185.1, on the reverse strand, counting down.
TCGACCAAGTATTCAACTAATTTAGAAGACGAAAGATCAAGGTTAACGGTAGCAATGTACACCAACCACAACTAGAGGAAACACCCGAAAACACTGAATAAGTTCACCACAGGAGGCCAACTAATCGAAAGCAAGAAGGAAATACGATATCTCGGAGTATTCTGGTCGGCCAACTGATTTACAAGAGGCACATTGTAGAAATCACAAGGAAAACAAGAGCATTCCATGGACCACTATTCCCCCTACCCAACGGAAGAAGTAGACTCACATTGGGGACCGATTCGAGAAAAGAAAACTACAAGCAGCACTCAACAATATCGTCATGATAGCAAAAACATCCCATGGGCAACGACCAACTCATGAAGGACACACTGGAAGAAATCATCATACGAATCACGAATCACGAAAAAGGACATCCCTAGTACAATGGAAAAAAAAACTACTGGACAGTGCAGATGCACCACAACAAAAAAAAGGCCAACTACTGGGACCCCAGAATAACCCAACGGAAGAAGCCGATTCATATTGGAGAAAAAATTGGGTATACTCAAAGCAATCATCATCCCAGGAATAATATACTCAGGACAAATTTGGCATCTAGAGCACCGATTCGGGAATGGAAAACTACAAGCAGCACTCAACAAGATCGTCATGACAACAAAAAACGTCCCATGACCAACGACCATGAAGGAAATGGAACATGACAAACTGGAAGAAATCATCTTACGACTCTCGGTTAGGACAGTTGACCAGATGGAAGGCCATGAAAATAACGAAATCAACCAAGTAACGGATCTACCACCGAGGACGATAGGAGAGAGGACATCCATAGTACAATGAAAAAATAAACTAATGGACAGTGCAGATGCACCACAACATAAAAATAGAACAACCAAATAGAAGAAGCAAATTCGCAATTGAGATCAAATTGAAAACAATCAAAGCAATCATCATCCCAAGAATAACATACACAGGACAAATTTGGTATCTAGAGGACCGATTCGAGAAAAGAAAACTAATAAGTAGCACTTAAGAAGATCGTCATTACAGCAACAAACGTCCCATGGTACTTGAGCAATGACCAACTCAGGAAAAAAATAGAAAATGACACACTGAAAGAAATCATCATACGATTCGCGGTAAGGACAATTGACCAGATGAAAGACCCCTAAAATAAAATGATCAACAACCAAGGACAACAGGAAGGAGGGCATCCCTAGTACAATAGAAGAGGAAACTACAGAGCAGTGGAGCTCCACCACAACATTAAAAAGACCAACCAGTGGGACCCCAGAATAACACAACGGAAGAAGCAGATTCACATTAGACAACAAAATGAAGATAATCAAAGTAATCATCATTCCAGAAATAACATACGCAGGACAAATTCGGCATCTGAAAAGAGGACATCACTAGTACAATGGGAGAGGAAAGTACAGGCCAGTGCAGATGCAGCACAACATAAAAAAGTTTCAACCAGTACGACCCCAGGATAACGAAAGAGATGAAAAGGAACAAGACGAAGATGTAAAAAATCCGGCCGTCGCAACTCAAGATGGATGAAATCGTTAGTCCATTCGCATGACACTTCACATTTCGGTTAATCTGTAATTGTATTTTGATCGTAATTATTGAAATTAGTAGTTCTGTAGTTATTGCATTTAAAAATGCAATTTATTTGCCGAATCTCTACTTCAACACGAGTAGAGTCGGTAATTCGAATAAATTTATCCTTATTAACTTTTACACCTTCAAGATTATTAAAGTAATATAAAATCTTGTTTGATAATATTTTAATTTCCGATTCAACTGGGTTGAATCTGCAGGAGATTTCTCTGGTTTTTTCAGACACACCGGGGAATTCTGCCACCTTATTAACCCGGGAATTATAACTCTCTCATGTCGAGGGAAGGGATCTTCAATATCCAACACATCTGTGTTAGACAGTACCAACGGCTTTACATCTCCCCCAAGAGATTAATACTCAAGCGATTTGCAGAATTCGAAAAATCGCACCGACTTTGTGGGGGTTGAACCCAGATAACTCTGCGCAGGAGACGAGCATCATATTATGTTATAAGCAGGGTGTTTCAGGAGTAAACGCAACTACTTTAGCTAGAATGAATAATCAATTGATGAATATTTGTATCTTTTCTCTGTCGTTAACGATATACAGGCTATATTTTGGAATTCGCTTGCACAAATTTTGTTAGTCAACTACAAGGGATCTGCAATCATCTAGTATCATTTGAATATTGATGAACAGAGTAAAGTCATAAACGAATTTCAATGTTTTCGATTAGGGTTCTATTTTCCTTTTCGATACGAGATAATTCGGTTGGGGTACATGTAACAAATTCACAGAATCCTAGAGAAGAGGATTCAATCATTTGGAAAATATGATTCATTAAAATTTCGATAAAACCCACAAATAGTTCATTTATCGTAAACTGAAGAGAACCAACCAGCTCGCCTTCGTTTATCACCTCCAAAAGAAGTTCTATTTACCTTTGAAATTCCCTGTATCTTGGTAAGGCCTATGTTTTCATTAGCTTTTTTTTTGTTTGCTAGCATCATCCAATTCCCTTCTTCGGGGAAATGGTGAACGAGTTGAATTTTATTTTTTACTGAATATTTAAAATAAATATTAAATTTTCGAAATGAAATGAAATAATAATAATTCTTCTAAGCTTCAATTTCGAAGCAGAAGGCAGCTACTACAAGAACAGTTATGCTTGCAACTTCATCATAAACATTCTATTATGAAGTAAAAATAATCTACCTTCCTCTTCAACATCGAATGAAACATGTTCAGTATTCTTGCTGGATTCCCCTTGCTGTTCAACACAGTCCACAACTTCCTTGCTCTCACAAATCTCAGAATGAAGCATAGAACCTATCATCTCGAAAATATTTTCACTTGAGCACTCCGAATGAAAATCGAACAGTAACTTTGAAAAGTACTTTTATCAGCATATAGGATATATTGCCACCGGCGACATCGTATCGGTGGTTACAGTATTCACGAGTATCCTGTCTTATCAACTATTGTTATCGAAATGAAAATTATATTTCGATCAACTTTTTCCATATACATTGCTGATTTCGTCAAAGATTATCAGCTAAAATATTTTCCTGCTTCTAGTTGTCCTGATACGAATGAAAAATATTAGACAAAAAATACAATGCAACCGTTCCAAGAGTAAAAATGTCGAGTAGAATATTTCAAAATTGATAACAAACTTTGGTTATACAAGGGAGACAGATTTCTTCGTTTTAGTACTGCTACAAATAGTTTCAAGGTAGCTTCTTTGGTTTTCGAATTATTTGCAAATTCTGAAAATTTTCGGAATAGATATAGTGCCAATATCTCGGTTGTTGAAATGGAGTAAAATTGGTTTTTTGACATTCTACATGCACTTTTTCACGCAGGATCGAACTACGTGTGGAATTTGATTTTCTGTTCAGCGATTTTTTAGTTATAATGCAACCTTGCGTTTTTTCAAATTGGAAATATAGGCAGCTATTTCGTTAAATAACTTTTTTTCAGTTTTGAAAATATATCTCCTTTGCACTCCATTTTTTTTTATCCAGGTTGTGTTTTCATGAAGAAGTGAAAACTGTGTAATTTTTCTCTAATTTTAATTTAACTTATGTCCATTCACCGAATTTCGTAGGTTTGAAATAGCTTAAGTATGTTATGTGCTCTCATTAGGATAGTTCGAGAATCAATTTCTGCAATGACAATTCATATTGTCAGATTTTAAGTTTTCTCATCAAGTTAGAACTATTGTGTGAATATATTATAGCTTGTAATAAAGGGGCGACCATGCCGTACGAAAATTTTATCGACCTTGACGTTGAGTATTAATATGGTGATGTGGGTTTACATGCGAACACCAACGTTCAATTTGACGATTAAATATTCCATAACTACTGATGTCAACTTCATCAGTGTGAATTATTTCTGAGAAAGTGCAAATTTCTTCTTCAGAAACTTGCAGAAACCAATTGCAAAAATCGAGTCGACGTTGGAAATCTCCAGACTGCAAAAACAAGGATATTCTAAAGATATGAGGTTCATATCTACTTTTTTTTAGAATACTGAGCGCTCGACTCTTAGATTCCACTGTTTCCATTCCAATCATTTCCTTGGAACGTTGAATGAATCGTGGTTCATAAGGTTTACTCTGAATTATCGAATATACACAAACTAATATGGAATCACCCGATATTTTGAATATTACCCCAGGGATTTTGGAAATTTCGAAGAATTGTTAGAATTGATCCTTTTTGAGATACTTCAATTGAAAATAGAAATAAATTAAGGTTTAATCTAAGAAAGAAACAAATGAAAGAAAATAGGAGATTTTTTTTTCTCCCGACCTCAATGCCTTGTATTAACTCCTCTTGTCCTGATACAAGCCTGAATTCGTCTAGGCATGCTTTGGATTAGATTTTCGACCTCATCTGGGGGGATGTTCTGACACACTTCTGTGGCGACTTGGATGAGCTGGTTTCTTGGATTATCTTGGCGCGATCTAATTTTCTTTCTGGGATTATTCCATAAATGTTCAAAAGAATTTCTCTAGACCTAGAGAGCAAGCTGGCCAGTCCAAAACAGCGATTCCCGCTGTTTCAATATAATGTCGCTCGAGGTTGCTGGTATTCTGAGGAGCATTATCTTGCATAAAAGTGATATTCTCACCGTGGCCACCTCATCAGAGTCTCACTATGGGCTCCAGCACTAGGTCCACGTAATTTAAGCCGTAACACTCGCAGGAAACGAAATCTATTTTGCTTCCCAGCATAATGCCACCCCAGAACATTACACTGCCCCCCTGGTATTTCGGAATTTGTTTTGCTGCTCGGAGTCCAGCTTGTCTTCCGCAACCTCTTAAAACCCGAATACGACGGTCATCTGATCGAACACCAATTCTGGTCACATCCGAAAAAAGAACATTTCGCCAATTCTCAATATTCCAATTTTGGTTCTCGATACACCAATTAAGTCTGTAAATTTTTTATTGTCTGGTTATCTCTGGAGCTTTTAGGGTCTTCTGTAAGATAAACCCTCTGAACGAAGTTTTTGACGTATCGTTTCGACTGATACACTGATGCCTGTTGCTTCCAGAAATTTCCTTTGGAGTATGGGGTGCGACGCACTAGGGTCTCTTCTTGCAATTTGGCACAAAAAGCGATCTTATCCTTCAAAAGTAATATCCCTACGACTTCTTCTAGGCCTATTTTCCAGACATTGTAGCTCCACGCATTGGGCGTTGGTTTTTGAAATCACCCCCTGTGATACTCCTTTTGTGGCCGCTATATCCCTCTGTGTCACCCCTTCTTAAACAATAGCAATTATTCGACCCCTCTACAGATCGGACAATCCAACGTAAGACATTTTCAATTATGATTATAGGTTTTTTCAAATTTTGAAATTCACAGTTTCAAATCTCAGTGACGACTGAGTACAATATCCCGAACATGTGGTGATAATTCAACATTTCTTATCATACTATCCACTTTTTTTACAACAAAAAAAATTCTTTACAAGTAGTCAAAGATCCATGGTTAAAAACAATCAAAAATGTGAAATATCGAGTGATTCCATATAAATTTGGTTGTGTGTATACTTTCAAGTGGTTGTCGCCTCTCGGGAAAACGATCCAAATAAACAGCTTCTGCAGTATCAGAATGATAATTATTTTGAATTCAAAATTCAAAATGAATAGTTATATCTTGTTGAAAAGACATTAAACAATTTATCTGTATTGCCATTGCAAGAATTAACCTATTATCATAATGAGTGCACTGAACATACTTGAGCTGTTTCAATCATTCTGTATAAATTTTGTGAATGGACACAGAGTTACTAGATAAAGTTACGCATAACTCTCAACTAATATTCTTTATTTATCATTTGACCTTCTGACAAGAATTCCGAGTGCACAACACCGCGATAATCAAAGAAAACAGTCAACATTATCTAAGCTTTTGATCGACTTTGACGTGGTTTTTTTGGTTTCAGTTCATTTGGAATGCTCGAACTTGTTGACTGGTTTGCATGTCAAACTCATAAACCCATGTCTCATCACCAGTTACAATGTGTTTTATGAATGTGGAGTAGAAATTGACTCGTTCTAGCGTTTCTTCAGCGACCTTTACGCGATTCAATTTTTGAAGAAAATTCAGGTCTTTTTGAACTAGTCGAGCGGCAACGCGTTCCATACCGCGTTCCATAAATAGTACAAATTGATTCGAGAGACACAGAAAGTTCAGTGCCTATCTCTCTCAAACTTAAATGACGATTTTCAATCACCATTTCCTTCACTTTATGGATGTTAACTTCAGTTCACTGTACCCCTCATATGCACGTGTTTTTAATGAGATCGATTCACCGTTATCCTTCTGTGATATTTTCAGCGATTCGGCTAAGAACAGAAAAGGTGTGAACAATGTTTTTACGAGAGTTCATGATGAATTTCATTGTTTTAAGTGCTGCCCAAGAATAGTCGATCCTGTTACACTAAATGGGTAAGCGCCTAGGAGTAATTGAGGTGTCTGTTTACTAGCTTCTGGAAGAGGGCCAAATTGTAGGATGTTGGGAATATGTTGGACGAAAGCTAGTTCCACAGCTCGCCGGCCCTGTAAACGAAGGAATTCCTATAGAGAGAGGTTCGAGGGGTCGTTAAATGTATCGCCATATGATGGGAACTCCTTGCCAGCCTAGTGTTGCGGCAAAACATGAGTTTTTCCGGAACGAGATCTTCAGCTCCTTGGAGAATCTTCTGTGAAAGTATCTGTAAAACAGAGAAAGGTCAGCAACTTGTTTTCTGACAGACAGCGGTTGGAGATCGCTGGTGAACTCCGGGTGGTCGATGAGGTGCACAGCCCGTTTTTGCACACTATCCAACATCCGCAACGAATGTTTGTCGAATCTGAGCCTTATATAGTAGCAAGAGCTGAGATGACGTAAAGTATCGCTTGGCTCTGAAATAAAAACTAAGTTTAGCTGATGCCGACTTAGCTATTGCTGATACATGTTCATGCCAGCAAAATTTGGAGTTGACCGTTATTCCGAGAAGGTTCATCGAATCTTTGGATGCAATTTGTTGGCCTCGCATTATTAGAGGGGTTCTCCAGCGGGGACCTTTCTAGAAAACGTAGTTGCATGCGTCTTGCTCGTGTTTAAGCTCACCAGGTTCAACTGACCCCACACAGATATCCATTGTAAGTCAGAGTTTGAGTTATTAATTTGTTGACATTTCTGAGATTCCGCAGCTGTGATCGGCCGCAGACTACTGAAGACGAAAAGAGGGTACAATCGTCTGTAAAACCAGAGATCTTGTTCTTTATAGATGACAGAAGATCATTTATCTGCAACAGAAACAACGTTGGCAAAAGAATGGATCCCTGAGGTACTCCTGCTTGCAACTGGAAACAATCAGATGTTATACCGTTGACCACAACTTGTATTGATCTATTTGAGAGAAACCTACTTATCCAACCCTGTATTTTTTCGGGAAGCCCATATGCAGAAAGTTTTTTCAACAAGGCTGCATGCCAAACCCTATCGAAGGCTTTAAAGATGTTTAGGGCTGTTGTTCTAGATTCCCCATCTTTTTCCATCGTTGATGTACAAACATGAGTGACGTAGGCGAGCAGATGCCCTGTCTATCTTTGCCTGAGAAAACCCTACTGATGGTCGTTAATAATTCTCTACAACTCAAGATATTTGATGAGTTCATCATTTATGACTCACTCCATCACTTTGGACATAATGGGAAAAAGTGCAACAGGGCGGTAGGTTTGGGGTAAGGACTTCTTTCAGCTTCATCGGTTCTATTGGAGTGGTGGAGCCTGTTGGTGTTGTGAACGTTGAAGTCACCCTGAACAATGTTCTCAGCTGCCGGATGATGTCTCTGAATCCAATCCACCTTATCACCTATGGCCTAGGGAAGTGAATATCGTTTGGCGAGCGTTACAGACAGCCTAAAAACAGTGTTTTATCCTGCAAACAGATTTTAAACCACGCAAGGTCGAAAGCGTCGTCCTCCATCGTGTCATCTCTCTGGCATGCAACATTTGATCTGGCGAAAATTCAGAGGCCCCCTTTAAACCTAAATCACGTATGTAACTCATACCTTTAAAACGTAAATACGTTGTGTCGGTTGTTTGACTTATTTGGGTTTCAGTTAGGACCAGCACATGGGGTTGTGCGTTTTGCAGATGCTGGTGGACTGCATCGACATTCACGATGAACAATAAGAGTTATTGCCCATAGAAATGGATGTCTTTCAGTGGTCGGTTTTGGAACTATTGCTATTCCTCAGTTATTCAAACGACTTTCTATACTGCACCTCGGAGGGGGATTTTGTAATTTTTACAGAAGACATCGAACCTATAAGGTGTGATCCTGACCTCAAAACTGTAAATGCTGGCACGAATATTTGGAATTAAGACTAATTTATTATTTTCGAATTACTCGAGAACATTGATTTTGGTCTTTCGTGCTATGGCTCATACAGTATTTCCTACGCTGTTCCGGCGTGGGGTCCTTCAGCATCCTGTCATATATCCTTCGGATTGCAAAGAAAGGCATTTCGGATGATTGTTGAATTAGGTTACTGGGACGATATTAGGTTGAGGATTCTCACTCCCTATTCCATATCTGTTTTCCAATGTTTATTTTATATAACATCAAACTTCATAAACTATGATTTGAAATGCAATCTTCACTCATTCCACACTGAATTCAGGTTAAACTTGCAGGTGCCATTTCATCGTTTTAGGAGAAGCAGAAATGGATTAAACTAAAGTTATTCAATGAGTTCTCCCAAATTGTAAGAGGATTGCCACTCAAACCATTCAAACGTTTTATAAGGGACTTCATAGAATAAATGGCGGATGTTTTTTCCGATCTTGATTCCATTACGTAATTAACAGGAATAAATTATTTTATTTTTACTGCTTGAAGTATTCATGCAATGTATAAAATGTATTGAAGAGTGAAATTAATGTATTTCTTCAATTGGTTGTATTTTAATTATATTATTCCTGTTGGCAGGTGGTTTGGTGAAAAACACATCAATAAATCAACTAATATTGCCGGATGATTGGTAGATTCCGGGTGAAAATTTCAGTTCTTGGATTTAGTGTATTTTCGAAAATTGTACTCAGAGATAGTTATTCAAAACCAATAATTTAGGGGGCATCATTATATATGATCTGATCTAAATCGGGTATTTCAAACTAAGAAAGCTATCTTCCGTGATCTGATAGAACTCGCGAAAATAATACTAATACTTGTTCGACATTTCTCTTTATACCCTACTCTTGATAATATATTAATCTCTAAAGTTGAAGAAATTGTTTTCCAACGATCAAATCTGTTTCATTGAAAAAATTTTCATAAGGCCATGGAAATTTTCCACTTATAAAGCTAGGGGTGAATTACTCCTAATACTAAACCTAACCTAACCCAAACAACCATAACCCTTTACATTTGAAAGGAATACATTTTCGCAAATATAATTTAGTTTTTCAATTACTCGAACTTTTGTACTCGAACAATGGAAAAATAAATTTACAAAATATGCTTAGTATTCCAAATATTTAAATTTCTCCAAAAATAGACGTTCTCGAAAATCGGCTGCTCTTGGTGGAGGAGTGATTGTATAATAAAATCCTTGGGATTATTTTTTTCGGTCGGAGTTGTACTTTCAAATCTTGGAGAATTTCCAGCAAATTTGTCATTTTCACAAACAAAAATTTTTCAATCGGTTTTTTCAAGAAAAGTATTCAATTTCTTTGTTGTTGTTGTTTGTGTCTAGTCGAATCAATCGTTCGCATTTTTGACGAATTAAGGTGCCTTTTCATTGAAGTGTTTTGACGCTTGTTTTAAGCAACAAAATAGTCATGTGACCTATTTTTCTACGAAATCTTGATGTTCCCATGAAATGGGGAATCGTCATTTGTCACCTATTATAGGTTAAAACACTCAATTGATAAATATAATATCTCTTTTTTATTTATTTGGTATCATTTCTGGAACCTGTAGTGTTGTATATTAATTTCAAAATTCTCTTTTCAAAACTCTGTTCTTCGATTATCGGAAGCTAATATTGTACAATAACTGGATGACTAAAAAAAAAGACGTAGCCATTTTGTATAGACGAAAACTGGTTGACTTAGGTTTTTTATTGGCAACCTTTGAAGACCGAAAATATAAACTTGTCACTTGTCTCTTCTAGTCTGCCGCTATGAAGTTCAGAAATCACGTTACCATCCGAATATGCGTCAAAAGGCTAAAGCATTAGAATGAGAAGGAACCTTTAGAAAAAATGTAATCTATGATTATCTGGAGTTTGTGTGTTCTTATAATTTTCATGATCGGTGAGTGTGTCAGTAACAGAATCGAAAAACTTTGTAAACTTCAAGGTATAATAGTATGTAAATAGCGAAAATGACTACTTTTAGAAAGTTCTCTATGTAACTGACATTCAGATTTCTAACTTTATCAACAATGAAATTACAGAGGGGTCAAAAATGCTGCGAATTGCTTCGAGAAAAGGATACTACCGTTGTGCATCCTCCTCGACACTCAGATATCCTTTGTAAGCCAGAGTTTAAGTTATTAATTTGTTGACATCTCTGACGATGAGATTCCGCCGCTTTAATCGGCCGCAGACTACTTGAAAAGACGAAACCAGGGTACAATTGTCTGCAATACCGAAGATCTTGTTCTCTATAGATAACAGAAAATCATTAACCTGCAACAAAAACAAGGTTGGCGAAAGAATAGATCCCTGAGGTACTCCTGCTTGCAACTTAAAACAATCAGACGTTATACCGTAGACCAAAACTTGTATTGATTTATTTGAAAAAAGCTACTTATCCAAGCCCGAAATTTTTGGGGAAGCCCATATGCAGCAAGTTTATTCAACAAAGCTGCATGCCAAACCCTATCGAAGGCTTTAAAGATGTCGAGGGCTATTACACTAGATTTCCCATGGTTTTCCATCGTTGATATACAAACATGAGTGACGTAGGCGAGCAGATCTCTTGTCGATCTTTGCCTGCGAAAACCATACTGACGGTCGTTAATAACTCTCTGTAACTCAAGATTTTTCATGAGTTCATCATTCATTACTCTCTCCATCACTTTGGACATCATGGGAAAAAGTGCAGCAGGGCGGTATTTTCGGGGAGAGGACTTCTTTCCTTTCTTCGGGATCGGTTGAATTGTCGCTGTTTTCCAGCTGCTCCGAAAAGTCTGGCTCTCATAAGAAATCTGAAACAGATGGTTAAGAATGGGTGCCAGTTCAAGAGCACACTTTCTCAGGACGATTGGCTGTATTTTGTCTAGACCAACTGCCTTCTTGCAGGTCAGCTGCTCGAGAGCCCGTCTCACAATCAGGACTCTGAACTTGATTTCTGCCATGGAAGAATTTGTGGATGGAATTTTCGGTTGTATTTCGTTAGATGAATCCAGCATAGAATTACTTGAGAACAAGAGAGCAAACAGATTGGCTTTCTCTTTCGGAGATGATGCTATACTTCCGTCTTCTCTAACAAGAGACGTAAACGCAGATTTGAAGAAATTGGCACTAACAGTCTTCGCCATAGATCAGAATTGTCTAGACCCGCTTGCCTATTCAAGGAGTTCATTAGTTACCCCTTGGTTGAAATTGGCATTTGCTCTTGCAGTTGTCAGGTTGCATACGTTCCGTATTCGTACGAAGGTTGTTCTTGTTGCCTCTATTGGAATCATCTTCCATGAGTTGTATGGAATAATGTTAACACGAATTGAAAACTGGATTTTTGCTCAAACGTACGCCTTTTTGATTTTATAAGCGTTATATAAAAATGATGAAAGCGTTTATAAAAACAGTCATATTTTTTAAAAATAGTTCTGTAACCGTTCTTAGGCTATATACAAAACAGAAACTGTGCAGTTTGGCAGTGTACTAACCCTTCTGGAAATTATAAGCCGAGCATCCAAGTTTAAGTTAGAGCAAAAACGTTGAAGTCCAATAACTCGTCCGTTGTAAAAAACACACATTAACGCCCTTGAACGTTTGAAAGTTTGACTCATGAATCCAGTGGGGATTCCCTACAGACAAAAAATGTCAGTTGTGACGATTAATGCTATCGTTCGTATATCATTGCATTTACTTATGAAATACATTAATTCTAATCTTTGTTCGATGTCCATAGATCACAATTCTTGGGTAAATTTTGAACTGTTGATATTTGTGCCAATTCATTATTCGATGAACTCTAGATTCAATTTAAATTTCCATTTCTTCTGCGATTTTCTCGCCTCACGTTTGATTGGTGTCAGATGTAAATGTGTTTCATAGTTGAAAGACACTATTCCGTTTTTTTCCTTCACACGACAAAAAACAGTTTCGAAGGAGTAGATTCATTTGAGAACCATCCAACATAATTCACTGAAATTTTGTCGGCTTTTACCAAAAACCTGTTACATATCGAGACACTCCTTAGCACAATATCAGAGAAAGACATTTTAGATTTAAATTCGGAGAACAATGTTACTCTACAATTCTAAGTTATGTGAATTTTAACAAGCCATATCGATGTTCGTATTTTTCCACTTCATTTTCATAGTGAATTTCGACCTCATATATCCGTATCTCAGGCATATGAGGAAGATAATGAACACTAACGAAGAAGATTTAGGGAAATCCTTATTGGGATAATTATAAAGTTAACTTTTGGTTTTACCGAAACCTTTATGTACCAAACTTAACACCAAATTGAACTGATTAAAGTATGAAACGGTGCAATATACCTTCCCAGATCTAAACCATAATCAGCCAGCAACGTTGAGGAGTGAACATGAGTATTTCTTTCAACATGGACACAATATCTCAAATTCATACTATGTTTTTTTTCTTTAATGTTGTTTTCATGACAAGATTCTAAATTTAATACAGTAACAATAAGTTTCTTTCTCACAGTTTATTACTTCTACAATATATTTGTTGTACTTCATTCTCACTTTATTTAAATATTGAAAATTTTTAATTTGTTACTGAATATTCTGGAAAATTCTCATTTTCACCAATGAATGCCAAATAATTAGGATGTTCTTTCAACTTCTTCGAGAAATCATAACAATATACCTAATTTTTCGTGCATAGTCTATATTTATAAATAAATCAACATTAGTGTCAGCCTTTGAGATGAATACCATTAGGAATAGAAAAGTTATTTAATTTCACACATTCATTCGAAATCATTCATGAAAATGTCTAATGAAAAATGCAAAAATTTGAATTCAGAATTGCCATCCATTCTTTATACAATTCTGGGTCTGCCTTCGCCGTGACATTTTCAGTCTAGACCAACCTGTTAGAGGCATTTTCCTACAAGATTTATTAATGTAATTCACGTTCAAATTCGTCTTGGGCTACTGCCAACTATGTAGTATAAGAGAAATTGAATGAATTGCTTCACATAGTAAATTATCGATCAATTCATAGCGTTTTATTCCCAACGGGAAACGCCAGTAGCAGAAATATTTTGATCGAAGACTGGAACGTTTACGATAGTTTCTTCGGAAAGAGTCAGGTAGGTGGGGACCATTTTCCGATATCTTCAACCATTTTCGAATTGAGCCAAAAATTTATACTTTTTAACTAGTTATTCTACATACACTTATCTAAATAACTCACCTTTAAGACATTCAATTTTTCAATAATAAAATGATTTGTTTGAACATTTTATCATCAGAAGATATTCGACTCTAATACCTTTTTCACAAGTCCAGTATTTTTTCTACTAAGTATATTATTGGTTAGTTCATTAAAATCGGGTCTTCCCAATAATAATTTCTTTGATTTTTTTATTTCAGATGTGTGCTTCCCCGAAACCGCTCACCTTTCCTTCGAGGACTCTTCTTTGATATTAAATATTGTTAATAAATAAATGTAGAATTAAGTAAAAAAAGTTTTTTGTACCTTTCAGAGTATTGAAATGAACATGTAAAAATTACAAAAAGATTGCATTTTTTTCTCCAAATTTCGGCCGTCGCACCGGTCTATTACCTTCAAGAGCATTGTGTATTTTAACAATAGTGAGAAATTCCTTCCGGAAATAAGAACTAGGCCCTGTTCTTGGATGTGGATCTTGAGTTGAGGTTGACATTCCACTTTAGGTCAACTTTGTGATCCGTTGAACTATAGTAAATTCACACTATTCACACAAATAATATCAATGAATGCTAACTAATGTATTTATGATGACGAATCTTCTACCTGAGTAATCTGAGTACATATTTTCTTGTGCTTTGCTATATTATGAAAAATTTCAGTAAATAACTAATGAATTTAATTGATTATTCAACAGGTAATCATCCATTCACGAAGGTGTTTGTAAATATATCATCATTTATGCAATAATTTGAATTTACCTGTTAAGAGATGGGAGCTTGGTGGACCTCATCAAATATACATATTATGAGTTCCAGAAATATAAATATATATGACAAGAATCATATCCTCACTCCCATTCAAGTATGTAGTAGTTTAGATAGAAAAAATAGGTACACTCATGTGACCGAAGAGACCGAATATGTTACATTGCACTACAAACTTCCAAATAAAATATTGCATTCGATTTGTCTTGATCAAGTCTACAGAATAAGACAAATTTCGGAGGGTCGTATCGAGAAATCGGTCATTTATTGTTCTCATGTGAATACATCGTAGAATAATTCGAAACTTTGGATTAGATGCAGTATATTAGTGTAATATAGCCTGCACATATGATGCAACATGATATTCTATTATAAACTGAACCCGAGAAGTAAGCAAACGCCCAAAGCTGCCCACCTTTATATGATTTATTACTCTACACCTTTTCTGAATGGAGTACAGCAACTCAAGAAGATCATTTTCTGAAAATTGTTGTATATACATTAACGCCCATAAATCTGTGAAAATAGACTCACGAACTCAGTGGAAATTTTTTAAAAACAAAAAATGTCACTTGTGACTATTAGAGCTATCATAGTTAGGAAATCATGATTGTTCGTTCCACAAAATGGAAACGGCCATATTAAGATTATCATTGAGCATTACAAATATGAAAACGAGGAATTTTAATCATTGTTCGATGTTCCAAGGTCGTAGTTATTGCGATAGTTAAATTTTGAAGTGGTGTTATTTACGCGAATCGATCATTTTATGAATACTCAACTCAGTTTAAATTCACATAGCATCTTCAATTTTTTCAGGGATATATGAGGGTGAAAGTCAACATACGTAACTATAAAAATATCTTTATGCTCATTTTTTATTGCTTTCAGATGATAAATGTGTTTCATTTTTGAAGGACCATCTCCCGTTTCAATTTTGCTTTCAGGTGAGAAAAAAACTATCTGTAAAGGAGTCTCAAGTTTTCAAGAGCCATCTTCTATAAATGAGCACTGCTTCATCACAATTTTGTCAGCATTTCCCAAAAACGTGTCACATGTCAAAGCAGTCGCTAGCACAATATATAAGAGACATATTAGATTCAAATTTACACAACAATTGTTATGTCAATGTAAACAAGCCATATCGATATTCGTATTCACTCACTTTATTTTCATACTGAATTTCGACTTTTCTGTCCATATTTCTAGAAGAGTAGGAATATAATAAACATTACGATAGAAAATTTTGGAAAATCATTAATGTCCACTCTTGCTTTTACCGAAACTTTTTCGAACCATACTTAACAACAAATAAAATTGATAAAACTTTGAAACCGCGCAATATACGTTCCCCAGATCTGAATCATAATCAGCCAGAAACGTTGAGGAGTGAACAATGTTATTTCCTTCAATATCGATTCATATCATGAAGAAACGACCATATTCATAATTACCCAAAGGAAATGAATGTTATTTTTATATTATTTATATTCTCATATTCTTTATTTAATTTTTTTCACACCCTATCCTTTTTATCATTTCTTCTTAGTACTTAGTTTGTATAATATTTAAATATTATAACACTTCAATTTTTATATTGAATTATCTGGATAATTTTCTTTTTTACCAATACGATTTTCATTTTTACCAATACTAAATAACGTGAATGAGAATGTACTTTCGACTCATTCCATGAAATATTTCAATATTCAGATATTTATGCACAGTATGTATTGATGAATAGCTCAGTTTTAATGTCATTCTTCGAGATGCATACCATTGGGAATGGAAAGCTTTTACTATTTCTTTTTCAGAGAAAATCAAATAGGCGGATTCCAATTTCCTCAACCGTTTTTGAAATATTTCAAAATATTAGATTATTTGGTGTTTTTCAAACAAATGACTGCTTTTTCAAATATGAAAGAACTTAAGGAAGTTTTCATATAGATTAAAATGCGCATCTTAAAAGATTGTTATTTATTTTAGTTCTAAAATGTCATGATTGATTTGCATATTTGATTTCAAAATCATTATTGTCTTTCAAATTCAAATGAAACTTACGAATATAATTTTTCAAAACACTATAACTCAAATATTTCGTGAAATATCAAGTTTCGAAACCCATACTTCCCACATTTTATATTCAAATATTGAAAAATACGTAACAGAAATGCTCATGGAAAAAAGATTTACTTACTCAGTTGGAAACAAAAATTCAACTGTTGCATATTCAAAATCATAAAATACAATTCGTTACCTGTGAATTGTCTAATTATCGGCAATAGATGTTCGGAATGATACCCATTAGACGCCATACCAGTTTCACACCTTCTTGTAACGCTATAAGCTGGACTTATTTGAAACATGTATCCTTGATATACCTACTCCTCGAGGTGTTTTCGGTATGTTTCACTAGTTATTCTTTATCCCATTGGTATAGATCTTGTCACTAAAAAAGCTGGAGAAAAACTCTATAGAGCACAATTTTAATGACGTGAGTTGCCATCCAATTATTCCCGAAATTAACTTTCAAAAAATTCGAATTTTTGACTACCGCTTTGGGCTGGTGCCATTCTCGATGGAAGTAGAGCAAAAGCACATAATCAATAGGCCAATTTTCAACGTAATTTTCAATATGTCGTCGAAGTTTATTCGATTTTCTATCCCAAATGTTCCTTTAAATATTCTACTCTAGCAATTCATTTGTGAAACCCATATTTTTAAAAGGTTTTTCAATTTCGTTGACAATGGTTGTGATCCATTGATCGGACAGCTAGATCCTTGAATAAAGTCTTTATTGTTTGAGTTTGCGCTGATTATCAGGCTGATTATATTGTGAAAAAGAGCATTATGTAAGTGGTATTTCTTATTTTCGTGATTAATTTATAATAATATTATATGCACACAACCGAACTCATATGAGATCAGTCGGTCTTTCACATTATTGATTGTTTTTAACCATGGATCTTTGACTATTCGTGAAGAATGAAGTTTTTTGTTGTAAAAAAAACTGTATAGTATGATAAGAAATGTTGAATTATCACCACATGTTCGGGATATTGTACTCAGTCGGCACTGAGATTTGAAACTGTGAATCAAAATTTGAAAAAGCCTATAGTCATAATTGAAAATGCCTTACGTTGGATTGTCCGATATGCAGAGGGGTCGAATAATTGCTCTCGTTGAAGAAGAGATGCTACAGTCCCCGCAAAATAGGCCTTGAAGCAGTCGTAGGAAGATTAGTTCTGAAGAATAAGACCGCTTCTTGTGCCAAATTGCAAGAAGGGACCCTAGTGCGTCGCACATCATACTCCAAAGGCAATTTCTGGAAGCAACAGACATCAGTGTATCTGTCGAAACGATACATCAAAGACTTTGTTCGAGAGGTTTACAGCAGAAGGCCCTTAAGAGTTTCAGAGCTAACCAGACAATAAAATATTTACAGACTTAATTAGTGTATCGAGCACCGAAATTGGAATATAGAGAATTGCCGAAATGCATCAAAATTGGTGTTCGATCAGATGACCACTGGATTCGGGTTTTAAGAGGTCGTGGAAGACAAGCTAGACTCAGAGCAGCATCACAAATTCCGAAATACCAAAGATGCACTTTGATCTTGTGGGGTGGCATTATGCTTGAAGGCAAAACAGATTTGATTTAGATTGCTGCGAGTGTAACAGCTGGAATATAGGTGGACCTAGTGCTGGAACCCATAATGAGACTCTGGCAAGGTGCCCAAGGTGGAAATTTCACTTTTATGCAAGAAAATGCTCCTCCGCATACCAGCAACCACAGGCGACATTATATTGAAACAGAGGAAATCGCTATTTTGGACTGGCTAGCTTGCTCTCCAGACCTAAATCCCATTGAACATTTATGGGATAATCTCAAAAGAAAAATTAGACCGTTCCAGGATAATGCAAGAACCCCACGCATCCAAGCCGCCACTGAAGATTAGCAGAATATAACCACAGTGGAGGTTGAAAACCTAAACAAAAGCATGCCTAGATGAATTCAGGTTTGTATCAGGACAAGAGGAGGTAATACAATCTACTGAGGTCGAAAAAAAAACACCTACTCCGTGAGAAAACTGTTTTTAATATTTTTACTTCATGTGAGAAGAGTCTCCTATTTTCTTTTATTTGTTCCTTTCTTGAAATAAATTTATTTCTTTTTTCAAGTGAAATATCTCAAAAAGATCAATTCTAACAATCCTTCGAAATTTCCAAAATCCCTGAGGTATTATTCAAAATATCGGGTGATTCCATATCAATTTGGTTGTGTGTACACATTCCATTCCAAGAGTAAACGAACTGTTTCAAGAAAACAATACTACTAGTGCCATCTGTTGTAATGTTGTCCCCGTCGATAGCTTGATACTCCATTGACAGCTGTTAAAAATTTCATGATATTTGTATGTAAATAACTTGATATACTGCGTCATGTTTGTTGGTGCTTTAGTACATCGATCGGAAAATGAGTTTTAAAAAGAGCTACAATTGAGATTTCTGTTAAACTTGGTAAATCTTTTACCGAAAGTGCATATGGTAATGATTATATATACTGTACGAAAGTGAACGAGTGGTTCAAGCGATTCGAATCGGGTAGAAAGACCTTAATGATGACGAAAAATCCGACCGTTCCAAAACTGGATTATGGGAAGAAAACATCAAAAGTCCGCGAATTTATCAGAAATAATGATAACTCATCAGTAAAATTTATTGAAATGGAATTAGGCATTGCACAAATAACAATATACCGCATTTTCACCTAAGAGTTCCGCCTTACGAAGGTTACTTCGAAGTTTGCACCACACAAACTCACCGTCAATCAAGAATTTAATCGATTTGAGCATAGCAAAGACATCATAAAAGTGCTCGGAGGACCCAAACTGTTTGAAAACGATTGTGACTGGTTACGAGACTAGGTGTTTTCAGTATGAGCCCTAAACAAAACGGCATAGTGCTGAATGGAGAGCATTGGATGAAGGAAAACCCAAAAAAGGCGCTTGGAGAAGTCAAGAGTGAAGGTTATGCTGATTTGTTTTTACGACTGAAAAGGAATTATCCACGAAGAATTTGTTCCACGCGGGCAGACAGTCATAGGAGACTTTTATTCGGTCGTCATGAAGCGATTGCTGACAAGAATTCGTTATAAAGGGTACTTTAACGAAAACTAAACAGAGGCTATGTCTACCAAGATATTCATTTCTGATCAAAACGCAAAAACAAATCAATTTTTGTTTCAAGAGGGACATCTTTTGGGGTACCAAACTTGCCTGAAATGTCAACCCCCTAAGCGGGGGCTGCAATCCTTGAACATTTTGAATACGGAAGATGGGTCGAGTGATGAATCAAAAGAAATATGGTATCTTTGTCTACATCGCCTTGAACGGATTTCCATTTTCAATTGAAAACTGTAAAAGATACAGGGTGAGCAACTGAAATATAGGGAAGACTATTTCCCTGAGACTATTCAAGTTTCAGTGAAGTAAAATGGAACAGATCCATGCTGATCAATGGCAGTCACCATCAAATACCATCCTCATCTCGAATTTCAATCCTTCAATCCCTTGAGCATTTGGAAGAGGGTAGATGGGTCGAGTAATACCTCGAAGGAAAGGTATTATCTTTGTCTGCATCCTGTGAACGAATTTTCATTTTGATTGAAAACTGTAGAAGATACATTATAATTATAACTCAAAGAGTATTTATATATTAACAGACGGTCATATATATATATATATATATATATATATATATATATATATATATATATATATATATATATATATATATATATATATATATATATATATATATATATATATATATATATATATATATATATATATATATATATATATATATATATATATATATATATATATATATATATATATATATATATATATATATATATATATATATATATATATATATATATATATATATATATATATATATATATATATATATATATATATATATGTATATATATATATATATATATATTCACTTCAATTGGAAATCGCTAGTTATGGCCGAGTATAAAATTTCAGCTTGATATTGTAATTGGAACTCAAAGTTTTTAGTTTTTACGGACGGTCAGTGGATATCCTGTATATATATATATATATATATATATATATATATATATATATATGAGTAAGCTACTGAAAATAGAAGATATATATATATATATATATATATATATATATATATATATATATATATATATATATATATATATATATATATATATATATATATATATATATATATATTATATTGTCAATTCGGAAATTTGTCAATTCGGAAATTATGAATGTCAGAAATATTATCCTAAATTATTCGTGAATTTTCAATGTACTTCTGTTTCTACATAATGTTTCTGCTTTTGTAGTAAGAACGCCAGACCTACGCACAACTATTAGATACCTCAGTAGGATTACTTATGTAATATGCAAATTGTAGAAATAAATTGAATTGAATTGAATAAATGCAAAGAAGCACCGAGGCCTTCATTTGGTTGAAACTCAACCCACTCAGAATGTTCGAGCTAGATCCTGGAATATAATTATTAAATTTTCTGGTGTAAAAGGATTAGCTAAAAATGCCAAGACTCCTATTGAATGTTGGAATTTATTCTTTGACAATAAAATATTGGGAATCGTCATCGAGAATACCAACGAACATATTACATCATTATTATTATTATAGTATAGAACGCGATTGCAAATTCACGAATATGGCAGAAATAAAAGGTCTCTTAGGACTTTTGTACTTGGCGGGGATATTGAAAAGTAGCAGGCTCAATGTAGATGAATTATGGGACAGAAAAGGGACAGAAGTAGAAGTTTTCTGGCTGACAATGAGTAAACAAAGGTTTCTGTTTCTTTTACGGCACTTACGTTTTGATGACTCTATCACAAGAGAGGATCGAAAAAGACTGATAAGCTGGCACCAATTCTTACATTATTTGATTTGTATTTGATTACAGATAACTGTAAAAAGCATTAAACTATCTCACAAAACGCCGCAATAGATGAGAAGCTTGAAGGAATTCGTGGCAGGTGCAGTTTTCGTCAGTATATACCCTCGAAACCGAATGAGTATGGAATCAAACTTTTTGCATTAATTGACTCAAAGATGTATTATACTTAAAATTTGGAAGTTCATGTAGGGCAGCAACCAGAAGGACATTATCAGGTCAATAATGTTGCTTTAGCAATTATAGAGCTTTTGGTGTCACCAATATTTGGAACTTCAAAAAATCTAACAAGGGACAATTGTTTTACCTCTGTTGCTCTAGTGAAGAAGTTTCTTTCAGAGCATAAGTTAACTTATGTTGGTACAATTAACAAAAATAAAAGGGAGTTACCAATATAATTTCTTGAAACGAAACAACGTACAGTCACGTCGAGCATATTTGGTTTCCAAGAAAATATGACCATACTCTCCTGTGTATCTAAGAAAAACAAAAACGTTCTGATGATATCGAGTCTGCATAAAAGTGATGCAATTGATCACAGCACTGGTGATCATAATAAACCAGAGATGATAACCTACTATAACTCGACGAAAGGGGGTGTAGATACAGTGGACGAGCTTTCTGCAATATATAACGTAGCAAGAACAACTAGACGTTGGCCCATGGTGATCTTCTATGCACTTATGAATATAGCAGGAATGAATAGTCAAGTTATTCATACTGCAAACAATGAAGATCCTGGGAATGATTTGAAGAGAAGACAAGAAAATAGCATCTCGATTTATTTGATCCGCATTTAAAGCTGCGTGCAACAGAAACTAATGTTCTCCAAGCAGTTCAACAGAGACGGCAAGAAGTTGCTGGTACATCAGCTAATAATTATCAGCTATTAGAAATGCCGGGAAATATCAAAAACATTGTTTCGAGTGAAAAATTGAAAATGGATCAAGATATTACTGCCAAAAATGCAAAAAATTTGTATGTCTAAAGCACGCTAAAATTTGGTGCCGTCTCTGTACAGAGGAGAACTTCAACCAACATGTGTAAAAAGCATAAAGGTATACTGATGATTCAATTTCACTATTGTTTTGGACTTTTTTTCGTATTTCATTTTTTAGCATTTTGAAGGAAAAATTTCATGAGAAAACAAGCATATTTTCAAGAACTTTATTTCTTGTTGAGTTTGTGTTAATTCCAACAAAGTGCAAAACAGTTATGTTCAATAATGAACGTTTTTTCATATACTGCATTTTATTAAGAGAAAGACTCATTTTGTCCTCAATTATGCACTGTCAAAATTTGGAGTCCCTCACACTCATCGTGACTACTAATATAACAGAAAAGGGGCACGACTACTAATATAACAGAAAAGGAGCGCGACTACTGCAGGGTTAAACGCATATACCAACATTAGATATCTTAGCACAAGTGGTAAGTCTTCAGCTAATAAGGCTATTTGTGTTGTAGAAAAAGTGCCTCTATAAATTACCAGTATATCAATTAGGTGAAAATAAAGTACCCAGTATTAAATGGTCCTGAAAATGAGTTTCCACTATTCCATGAAGATTCTTATCTTTCATTTCATATACAGAAGCCTGGTACCTTTTGCATTTCCATTCGCGCGGCCATACATCAATTACATATCAGCCATTTCAGAATTCGGGAATATAACGGGTCATTAAAAACTCTTTTCTACTTAACTCTCAATGAGTTGACATTACTTATAAATTGAATTTCCAAATGTTGAAATTAATATAAATCCTAATAATGCCAAAGCCGACTTGATGACATTTCAAAATACTAACTTTCATATAGTTGGTTACAAGCAATCGTTTTCAATTTTTTTCTCTCTACAATGGTCAGAGATACAAAAGAACAATAAACAAACAAAGAGTTTTCACTGGTGAATATAGAATCAACAACATTATTCCAAAATTTGAGGTTAGTATCTCAAGAATTGCAGATGCAATAGAAAAAATATTAAAATTTCAACACACATAGGTCTGTAACGAAGCTTTTGCGGACCTAAAGTTATAAAAGATTTAGCTATATAAAATCAAACAAAAATCATCCAATCCGATTGAATATAATATTTAGGAACTTATACAGGATACAGCATTTCAGTTTTGGTATTTTCGGAAAAATTTCGTAATAATACTCATCCATAGAAAATGTTTCACTTCAAACATAGAAAAGATTGAGAGATTTCATTAGTAAAGTCACTTTTCAGTCGCGAAGAAAATAAATACCAAATTTATTTTTGCAACAAATTCTGAGGAATAATGATGTATACACCATAGCTTAGTTTCCTTGAGCTTATCTGGTCAATTTGTTTCAATAACATGATCTATTTACAATAACAAGTTCATTCAAGAACTTAAGTATGATTTTTAAGTTCTAAGGCGATAGTACGGAATAGTTTTGTATATTTCTTAAAATAGTTTGAAGTACAACTTCTGATAACTATTATATAACAATAATTAAGTATATTGATCGCTATACAAGCATAATGTGTTTTTTCGTGAACTTAGGTCCCAAGATAATTGATTTACCTCTTTGAAGTTTATAATACTATAAACCAAGGTTGTACAAGTTGAATTTCATGAATTATAATTCAATAGTTAATAATAGTATCTGTGGAAGTGTTTGCTAAGAAAACATGAGTTTGATTAATATCTCAATATTTGATAACAGGCAAAATTATGCTACATGATTAAATACACTTCAATTCAGGGAGACTAGATTGTACCACTACTATGTGGCCCTAAATAGACGATTATTATGAAGAATATTTCTAGGGAAGGTTGAATATTGCCCTCTGAATAAATGTCTTCAATATGATTAAGTTAAATTTTATTCGAAAAGAAATTGGTTAATTTAATATCTCTTTATTGTCGAAATATCTCTACATGATCGTTTTACGAAATTTAAATATTGTTCTTGCGTTTGCAACGGAAATATAGACGACAAACTGAATTTAATGATGAGATAATTATGGCATATGACCCTATTTGGTGAATTTTATCATTTGTCGAAAAACATCAAGATTTGCAGTGGCATTGATATAACTTGATAAAAAGTATTCATTTCATAAACCATAATATCCATATTTATTGTCTTATACCGATATTAATTTATAGATGTTCCTAAGACTTTTTGGGAACGCTTATTTTAAGCAGCATACAATGCGAGTAGGTAGTACGGAACAAAATCTTTTATAATTTTTTCCACTTCAGTTTTCAGGATAAATGCTCGGACTGGTCAATTTTTATATGTAGAAGAAATTTTTTGCTTATAATTTTTTTTCACTTGTTTTGAAGAAATGAACCTGCTGCCTTGTAGGTTAGATGTTGGCTCATCCAAGGCTAAAAGAAAACTACCTTGATTAAAGAGTTCTGGTCCTCCAGGTTGGGGGTTTTGTCAATGGACAAGCTCTCCATTACTCGTAAAAAATAACAAACTGCTTCAAATCCCAACAAAAAGCCTCGGAACCAAAAAATATCCAAAGGAACGACCCAAGCTACGAAATAGGAAAATGATATTTGGTACATGTAACGTACAAGAATTGAAAGGAAAAATTGAACAAGTCAGCAAAGGATTAGAACACATGAAAATAGACGTAGCTGTACTCACAGAAACAAAAAGAAAGGGAATTGGTGTTGAAAAAATGTCAGACTACATACACATATACAGTAGGGTATCGAAGGATAAAAGACCTTGCAGAGGGGTCTCTATCATTATGAATAGAAAACTCGAGAAGAGCATACCAAATTGGGAAACGATGAATGAAGGAATTGTAACTGCAAACCTCAGTACTGATGGAAATAAAACGACTATTGTCGGCATATATGGTCGTAATGAAGATGCTCTGAACGAGGATAAAGACGACATCTTCGATCAACTGAATGACGCACTCTCGAAAATTGGATAACACAGAGAAATTATACTCCTGGGTGACTTCAGTGCCAGAGTAGGACTTAGAGAAAAAGATCAAATAGTGGAAAAGTACGGAGAGGAAATAATCAATAACAATGGCCAAAGGTTGATAGATATTTGATAACAATATAAACTGAAGATTTTGAATGGTTTCTTCCAGCATGAAGAAATACATCAATACTCATGGCATCAAGATACTAGAGGACTAAGAACAATAATTGACTATGTGATCGTGAAACAAACCACAAAGCTGATTGTAGAAGACACAAGTGTACGAAGGGGTATAGAATGTGGCTCGGACTATTATCTTCTATTAGCAAAAACCGTGATGCTATTTAACTTCTGTAAAAGAACAATGGGGAACTCTGAGGAAGACAAATTGAACCAGAAAATATACAGTCTCGACAGTTTACTGGACCCAAGTCGAGACAACTTTATCAGAATGAACTTGATCGGAAATTTAACGACGAGTTCCTAACAAAAAAAACAGAAATACTGTACCGGCTCATATCTGAAGCTTTGCACTCTGCGGCACTAGAAGCTCCAGGAGAAAAGAAAACACCAAAAAAGAAGAGAAACGACACAATTACCTGTGATGAAAATTTGGAATACCAGCAGAAAGAGAAAGATAAAGCTTATAAAAAATGGTTGAGCACAAACAACGCACAGGACAAATTAAGGTGGAACTTACTAAGTTTAAGAATATGATCAACAAAATAAAAATGAAACATGGGACAGGAAATGCTCTGAGATAGACTGTTATATTGGGGACTCCAAATCAACCGAGTCGTGGAAATTTATCAAATATCTGAAAACAAACACAAACATACAAATAAATAAAATCAATATACAGTCTATACAATTAGAAGAATGGAAAGAACACTTTTCGGAAGAACTAACAGAAAACACAGAAGAGTACCTCACAAACTCACCGAGGCCTTATCGAGTGAAAGGACATTACATTGAACTAGACAGCGCCATGATAGAACAAGCCATTACATCAATGAAAAATAGAAGAGAGTGTGGACCAGAGGGAATTGTTAAAGAACGGAACGGAAAAACTAATGAACTATCTGAAAGAACTTTTTTCTAGAGTAATAAATGGCGACAAAATGCCATATATTTGGAAGGAAGTGTGGATAACACCAATTCATAAGAAGGGAAACCGACAAAGTGGCTGTATATCGGTCATAAATACCTTTACCCGACTCTACGGAAAAATATTAAGTAAAACCTTAGAGGGAGAATTTGGACCATGTGAAATTGAATAGCAAGCCGGGTTTCGGGCTGGTCGCTCTTGCATCGACCACATTTTCAGTATCTTACAGATAAATGAGAAAAAGGTAGCAACGAATGGTGAATTACATTTACTGTTCGTTGACTTAATAAAAGCATATGACACGGTGCCTAACCAAAAGCTATGGCAATTATTACAAAGGTCTTCAATAAATAACACTCTCATCAAAGCGATAAAACAACTCTATCATCAAGCAACATCTAGAATTAAACTGGGTACTAGAATCTCACAACCTTTCGAAGTTACAAAAGGCTTAAGACAGGGGTGTTGCATTTCCTCAACATTGTTTAAAATATTCCTCAATGAAGCCCTCAAACAATGGAGAAGGTTTTGCATCGGAATGGGACTGCCCTTAAACGAAGACTCCACGCTGTACGCCCTACATTTTGCAAATGATCAAATGGTCATTGCACAGGATACAGACGACTTGGAATACATGACCCTAAAATTAATCCAGGAATAGAAGGACTGGGGACTAACTGTGAATCTAAACAAAACTAAATATCTTTGTATAGGAGGAAATAAAGAAGACTTACAACTGGAAGAAGGTGAAAAGATAGAGGCATGCAAGGAGTATTTATTTATTTGGGGACAAATATTAATAACAGCGGGCGCACAGAGCAGGAAATAAGAGAAAGTATAATCAGAGGAAAGAAGGTTATAGGGAGCCTAAATTCAATACTATGGTCGAGGAACATATATATCTTCTGGATAGCCCCATATTTCAGAGTATTGTACTGTACGGGTGTGAGACATGGCAACTGAATAAGACATTACAACAAAGATTACTGACGCTAGAAATGGATTTTTGGCGAAGAGCTGCAGGAAAATCAAGACTCGAAAGAATAAATAACACCAGGATAAGAGATATGATGAGCGTGGATACGACAATAATAGATGCAGTTGAAAGGAGGCAACAAATATGGTACGGTCGTGTAGAACATATGACCGACGAACGCATTCCCATACAATCTTTAAAATGGACACCAACATCGAGATGGAATAGAGGACGACCAAAAACAACATGGATAGCAGAAATAAGAAAAGCTATGGCAGAGACAAATTTACAACCAAAAGGCTGAGAAAATAGAAGTTGGGGACCGGAAGGCGGAAGACGATATAACAACCGGTAATATATATATATATATATATATATATATATATATATATATATATATATATATATATATATATATATATATATATTATTGCATTTTGATCAGAAATGAATATCTTGCTTCAACAAAAATTAAATAGAGGCTATATCTACCAAGATATTCATTTCTGATCAAAATGCAAAAACAGGTCATTTTTTTGTTTCAAGGGGACATCTTTTGGGATACAATACTTGCCTGAAATATTAACCCTCGAAGCGGGGGTTGCAATCCTTGAACATTTTGAATAAGGAAGATGGGTCGAGTGATGACTCAAAAGAAAGGTGGTATCTTTGTCTACATTGCCTCGAACGAGTTTTTATTTTTAATTTAAAACTGTAAAAGATACAGGGTGAGCAACTGAAAGATAGGGAAGACTATTTCCCTGAGACTTTTCAAGTTTCAGTGAAGTAAAATGGAACGGATCCATGCTGATCAATGGCAGTCATCATCAAGTACCATCCTCATCTCGAGTTTCAACCCCTAGAGCAGGGGTGACCACCTTTGAAAATTTGGAAAAGGGTAGATGGGTCGAGTGATACCTCGGAAGAAAGGTATATATATATATATATATATATATATATATATATATATATATATATATATATATATATATATATATATATATATATATATATATATATATATATATATATATATATATATATATATATATATATATATATATATATATATATATATATATATATATATATATATATATATAGGGATTTTACCCGACGAGTTGCCCATATATCTGTTCATGCAATCAAACTGATTTCATGAAAAATATAAATCCACCACCCGGTAATTAATACCATTGCCAGGCAATGATTATAATCAAAACATATCCTGGAGTAATTATATATTAGGATAACGTTAAATGTTATGAGAATATATCAATCTACCAGAATATATACATACTATAGCATCATCAGACAATGATATCAATGTACCAACGAGTAGTGTCAGAGGCTTTCTCCCCGGAAAAATCCAGTGTACGGACCTTAGTCAAGTAACACTGAATGTTACTCATTAATAGTTTCCTTTGTGTGAAGTGGTGAACGATGGAATAGAATACTGCTCTGAATATAAATATGACAAAATTGTCAGTTAATTATATTACATTTATATAAACAAATAAATAAAATATGAAATGAGATTCTGAGCAGTATAAACTAAAGAGAAAACCTATGACTCTACCTCATTATTATTTTCGGAAAGAAACCTACGAAGAATATTACAAGATTTGATGACTGTTATCTTATGTAACTGTTCAAACAAATTTTTCTTCAGACCCAATATCTCAATACTTTTGTGAAGATTTCTAGGAATAACGTCTGTTGTAGAAATAATAATCGGTAGAATAAATATTTTCTCAATTTTCCACATTTTTTAATCTCGTCGCCAAGCATCATATATTTAGAAATTTTTTCATTGTATTTATTTTGTATATTATGTGTGTCGGGTATAGCAATATCAATTATATATGTTATTTGATTCTGTTTATCATTAAGAACGATATCTGGTCTATTGTGTTTTACAGCTCTGTTGCACAGAATTGTTTTATCAAAATAAAGTTTATATTTGTCATTTTCACAAATAATCTCAGGTTCATATTTTTGAAATTTTTTTCTTTTGGGAATTAGGTCATGTTTAATTCCTAGATTGAAGTGAATAATATTAGCGACGGCATTATGTCTTTCTAAATAATCTGTTGAAGCAAGGACTGAGCAAGATGATAATATATAAAAACTGTTTCTGAAGAACAGAAACATCTACGGCAAGAATCATCTATATTTTGTTTGATGATATGTTTTCTATAATTCCTTGTGAAAACAACCTGGTCCTGGATCGCAATTGCCAAGCCTTCTGTTTCAGCAAACAATTCTCCAGGTACTAACCATTTATTCGATGCAATTTCATCAATATAATCATTTTTCAATTGTTTAGGTGCTTTCCGTGTAATTCCTTCTGCATCCAACTTTCTCCTTTAGAATTATCATCAAATATATCAAAATCTACCTTTTGCATTGTCAAGTTCAGAGGTGTAAGATTATAATCTGAAGCAAGAACAATATCATGTAATTTAGACGTTCTCTGTTTATCATGAAAATGGGAACGTAGATGAAGATGTTTACTATGAAGATTATTCAAATCAATTAATCCACGACCTCCAAGATGTCTAGGTAGTGTAACTCTCTGAACAGCTGACTTTGGGTGGTGCTTATGATATTTACAGAGCATTTTCCTCGTTTGACATTGTAACTCATTTAGATCAGTTTTAGACCATTTAATAATTCCAAAAGAAGATGTAAGAATAGGAACAGCATAGGAGTTGATAGCTCTGAAAAGGTTTTTACTAGTTAAATAACTCTTGATGATAATTCTAAGTCTTTTGTAATATGAACTATATATATATATATATATATATATATATATATATATATATATATATATATATATATATATATTCGAGTTCAAACCAGATGTCGTCTAAAACTCGACTACATTTCATTATTTTTGTTTATCATAGAGTTAATACATGCAGTCTATGTTCAGAGGTTTCACAACGAGAGGTGCTTATGATGGTGGAAAAGAGAGAGATTATTGACGAGAATTGGCACAATTCTGAATCAATATTCGACCCCTCAAAATGATGGAAAAAGTTCAATCTAGTGATTGAATTAAGCAGTCGATTCATTACGACCGCGAAAACTTTTTTAATGTGCGGGGAGAATTGTTAATATTTGAGGAAGTCGGTCATTTCAAATTCGAACGGATATCGAATTATAGATTGGTTTTAGTGAAATATGTGTCTTTGTCTTCTTAGAACATCCATGAAAAACACAGCAACTTCAGGAGTGCCAAGGCCATGAGATGAAGAAAATATTTTGATTTCAGCTGGAAATCAGAATGAAAAAAATTCTTCACGCTACTTTTTTACGAATTCTTGGAATATTTTCAAGATCAATATATCAAATTGTTCAGAAAAGACTGAATTATCGACTGAATACCCCATTCAAATTTTTTATTGAAAATAAACGTTTCAGCGATCTTGAAATATTGTCCGGTTTTCTCTGGTGCACCCTATATGTCGAAATTTCGAATTAATTTTTTCTCGGATGAAACACTCGGCATCTCGATTATTTATCGTAAATCAACAATGGGGCATTGTAGAATTAAGAAGAATAGACTCTGCGATAAAAATAAGAAATTGGGGATAAAATTCAAGAAACTGATTACATCATATCTTGAAGAAAGAGAAGAAAATGGTTACTTGATCAAAACATTTCTAGTTGTATATAAAATTGACTTCTCCCGAAAACTGAAAAGGCAAAGTTATGATTTTTTTCCATACTTTACAAATGATCTTTGTATTCCTGAAAACGATGCTTCAGATATTTTTACAACATATAAAATCCAACACATTGATATCACGACTTATCAATGATCATTTAACAAATTTCTGACTTTCACTTATAAGGAAAGTATTCATTCAATGATTCCATTTAACTACGTTGAGAATCACATAGTAGAATATATAGCGCCAATTCATCAAAAAAATTCAGATTAGCTGCAATAAGTTCTACACCCTGTGTGATGTGAAATTTCTGTCGTAAATAAAGGAGCCCATAAGTCATGTCAACTCATTTATTAAGATATACTTGGCCTTAGGGTCTCATTTCTTTCACTGAAAGAATACGCACCATTAAGAATTAATGTAAAGCAATTTCCTTATCCTACTAAGGACAGAAATCACTACCTTCTCTCACGACACAAAGCTATCTTGATGAAAACGAACACTCCCCAAGAAAAACCATGCAGTTTAATTAGCAACAAGAATCTAGGACAACGATATTGAACCGCCAGAGTGAATTAAAACTGTTAGAAAAAAACTACTATGAAAATCAGAAAGACAGATTCAGGTAAAACATGAGCCATTTGTTTACTTTATTAAATGTACACTGTGTCTCAACGAAAATTTAACTCCCCCTCACTCTCACTTCGAAAATTGCGATACTAGAGAAAAACGCTGAAACAGGTCCATTTTTTATTCAAGGGGGTTCATTTTTGAAGTTGATTTAGATGATGCTTGAACTGCTGGCGATCTACCTCAATATTTTTAGACTACTTTCGATCGACTCTGAGAGGCTGCAAGTATGTGTGATGCAGGGTTGTTGTACATACACAATACCTACCTAGGTAGGTAGGGTGTGCCGTAGCATAAAATAGATATTAGTTTTGCGCACAATATATATTATTTTAGTCAAGCTTTGGGTTAGGAATAGTTAGATTCTTCTCTATAATATCAATGAAAAAACTTATAGTTATTCAGTCAAGATTGCTAGTTTATTAGTTGTTACAAAACAAGAGAGTTACATATGGTGTTTAATTTAACTAAGGAGTGACTTTGAATGTTGAAGCGTGGCAACTGAATGTCCTCAGCATACTTTTGATAAGATGGCACGAAACCACTGAGTGCTAATCGCAAGCATGATGACATATAGTCGTCAGTTAGTCGATTGCAATATTTTGACTTAATTATCTTCATTTCAGAAAATGCAGACTCGCACAAGTGAGTTGACCCAAACATTGCTGACAGTTGAAGTGCGATTTATCCTAGATTCAGATATTCATCTTCAGATATAAAACACCAGAAATTTGTATCAGATACTGTAGCTTTGAGATGTATATTTGATATAATCTGCACCAACTCATTTTCAACAGAACATGAGTTCATATTAAACTGACTCGCTAATTCAGTAGCTAATTCCTCAATATTTTTACATGAAAAAGGATAACTCATAAATGATGCTATATTTGCCAATTTACTGCAATCATAAAAACGAATTTCGAATTGTCCCTAAATATTTGATAATTCAGCCTCATACGTATCATGATTCTACTGAGGAATCCTTGCTTTCAAAGACGGAAAATGTTTAGATCCTTTCTTTTAAGTTGATCTATCATAAGTTGCAATTTACTTTTGAATGCATTTACTGAGCTAATCATCTCAATAATAGTTTTTCCTTTACCTTGAAGCTCCAAGTTAATGGTGTTAAGTGCATTGTGAGGTTAGTCAAAAATGCCAAATCAGTCAGCCATTTTTCGTTTTTCAACATCTGAGTGTCATCACCTCTTTCGTCTAGAAAAGCTGTTATTTCGGGCAATAATTCTTGAAACCTTTCTAAGAATTTTCCGTGACTCAACCAGCTAACGTCCGTGTGAAGAACTAAGTCAGTGTGTTCAATTGGCTCCCTAGCTTCCAACTGCAACTTATAGAGCCGCCGTTGTAAGCTACGTGCACGGATGGAATTCACAATTTTTATTAGAATGCCCATAATTTCCTTCGTGTTTGAAACTTTTAAACACAAGACTAGTTGATGTATAATGCAATGGAATGAAAAAAATTAAGGGAAATGTTCATTAGCTCGACACAATGCCACAAAACCGTTTTCGTTTTCAGTCATTGCTGGTGCTCCATCGGTTGTAATGCACACTAATTTATATATTGATAGCATGTAGTTTTTCACAAAATTGAAGAAAACGTCATATATATCTTTGTCACGGATCTTCCCCTTCAGAGGAATGATTGTTAAAAATTCTTTCTTAGCCAACATGTCATTGAATACCATCCGAATAAAAATACACAGCTGGGTAGTTTCTGTATTAACAGTGGATTCATCAAACTGTAAAGAAGTAAAGTATGTTCATTTCATGATATCATGTTTTAATTTATCTGCCATGTCCTAACTCATGAGTTCAATACGCCTTGTGACAGTCGGACGAGATAACTGAAGTTCTCTAATAGCAGACATGATTTCTGTTTTATTTTCATAATCTCCTAATGAAGTCTCACCCACTTGAATAAATGCTTCTTTCACAACCGATCCATCTTCGAATGGTTTTTTGTGTTTCGCCAATATATAAGATATTTTAAATGAAGTGATCGTAGCAGCTTTTGGTTGTTTGGCTGGTCTTGTGAACATGGTTTGTTCTTTTTTCAAACAAGATATCAAATAACGTACTTTGCGTTTTCTTGATTCACTCTGTGACGGAAAATCCTTTTCATAGTTCATACTTATGAACCGTTTTATGGCCTCTTTAATTCGCCACGCTTAGGTATTGCAACTGACGCACGACAAATAAGACAAATGCATTTATCCTTCACAATACAAAAGAAAAATTCTTCCTCCCAATCGTTATGATACGTTTTAGATTTCTTCGCTGCACTCATTTTGTACTATTTAATAATAAACTTTGTATCGACGTAGTATTGCTTTCAAGTTACAATTCAGAATGGCTCCAATTCCTGCAGGCGCAACATTTATATGTACATGAACGAAAGTCCCGAATGTTCCCGTCAAACGCGCCGCTCGGAATTTCTAGAGAAGCGGCAAGAATAATTCCTTTGATAAAGCCGCCTTTTGCCGCTGGCAGATTGTTATTTTATTACGTAATAAATTTTTGTAGTTTAGTTACCTTCCCATTAATTTTTTTTTCTCGAGATCTACTCAAAAAGCACTCGCGATCGACCGTTTGAGCACCCCTGATTTAGAGCATGTGAAAGAATCTCCAACCCTCAACTCAAAAAGCATTATAAAAAAAAGGGGTCGAGTGGCACTTCTGTGGAAACTCATCATGATTCATTTTCGTAAAATATCAGGATAGTTCGAAGTCCGAATAAGAAACCTCTTTGAGCAGAGCCTTCTGGCAAAGGTAATTTTTGTTTACCAGTCTGGGAATCAGCTTGGTAAAACTATAAAGACCTTTGTAAATTATTTAACTTTTGTAGTCTAGAGAAGAAACTTTTCAAACAAAAGCCTCTTATAATAATATTCCTAAGGATAATATAGAATCCGCATAGGTGTATCTTTGCTTTTAGCAGAGATAAAGCGTAATAAAAATGTTCAACTCCTCCGTCCCGATTTGGAAGTTTTATCAGAAAATTTTTCGGACCAAACTTTTTGACGAAAACATGCCAAAGGAGAATTTGAAACCGCATAGATTTATCTTTTTCTTCTACTTGAGATATGGAGATTTGAAAAATTCAACACCCTTATACCGTTTCGAAAGTTATGGGTCGAATCAAACCACTTATTGGACAAAAGGATAATGTTAATACTGCATAGATGTATCTTGGTTTTCACTAGGGATATGGCAATTTGAAAGTTTCAAACCGTTCCTCTCCGATTCGGAAGGTACAACTCGTATCAACAAAATGTTTAAACAATAGTTTTTGATAATAACATATCGAAAAATAATATAAAAACCATATAGGCATATCTTAGTTACTACCGGCGAATTGAAACTTTTCAACTCCTCCTTCCCGATTTGGAAGTAGAGGGTCTTATCAAAAAACTTCTTAGACAAAAGTCCTTAATAATAATATGTTTAAGGATAATAATGAAAATGATTTGAGAATTTTCAACCCTTCCTTCACGATTCGAGTGGTAAGGTTGCTATCAAAAAATTTGTATTCAAGATCTCTATTACCAAGTTAGCGATATGAGAACTAAGATTCATGTAAAAACCACTCCTAAGGATGCGTTTTAGGAATTTAAAGGATTGTATGAAATTTACCTGAGTTTTTCCCTATTAGCTCTTCTCATTCAAAGAACAGATACATTGAAAGAGATAGGAAGATAAAATAATCTTTTGAATTTTACATATCTTATAACAATAACTGAACTTACGGAAAACACAATTCAAAAAGTCGTCCACATCCGGACCGGTACCATCAATTCATCATTCTAGAATACAGTTAAGCCGTAACAAGAAATTTCGGGATTGTTTCACTTCACTACAAGCTTTGAGCTATTTGATATCCCTGAAACCGAGCAAGCTATATGCTGTCAATCTAATTTTGAGTGGCCGAAACTAAACGAAACTTGATGAATGGCACATGAACCATTCAGAAATGCTTAGTGATCAAACGTATCAACTATTATTGGAAGGAAGTTTATTTCAAAGTTACATATTTATAATTAATGTTGGAAAAACTTTGCTTTATTTCGGGCAACTTAGTTGATCTAAGGCATAACGAATTAGTCTCAACCGCGAAAACATTAAGTGTTTATTAAAAAGATGATTATTCAAACTTATGCAAACATACATCAAGATCCTTTGCAGTTCATATACTTTACCGTACCAGCAATACGTTTTTATATTACACATTCGCCTGATACTGGCACCGGTGTAGCCAGAGTAATGCACCGATATAAGACCTGAGTTTATGGGGGGTTAGTAGTAAGTCTACGTTCCAATGAAAACGAACAACCCTAAAAAACTCGAGTAGTATGATTTTTCTGTGAATTTGCTGTTACATGTTTCGTTCTGCACCTATCAACTCCACTTACTCCTAGCAGTTTATAACCCAATGAGGATAAAGTAGTCATATTAAATGATTCCATTCTCTATACAAAATTATTTGTTTTTGAGAATAATATGTGATGAATTGAAATCGAGAATTGTTTGAAAACATTTGAAGGTTTTCATGGATCCGTTGGATCTCTGTTTAAGCAAAACCATCGATTTGGTTGAATCGAATTGATATTTTATTACTTATTGTTGGGATTCGTGGAAATATTGAAACAAGCATCTGCAAGTTGATTAGGTACTGAGACAGATTGTACAGAATTAGTTTCCTATGCCCCCCGTTTAGAATAAGGTACTATAATATTAAGCCGCTTACCTTCTTATTCTGAATCTTCGTTGCTCCCTTTCAATCAGTTCAGTTTTTCAATAAATGTGTACAGTAAATATAAAGATAGAATCCTTTAATACTTCAATTCACTCAATTCGTATACCTTCAGTAAATTATGAATATAACAGATGTGGACATTTTTCTGGGTCCTGTTTACCAGGCCTTCACGACAGGTTGTCAATTGGCCTATTCAATTGATTCATTCTGTGCGCAGCCCGTCTGGTGTTTGCTTTAGATTTAATTATATATTGCGAAGACACAGAAAATTAATGTGGAATTCTAAGAAAAGAAGGGCAACTGGTCAAGAGGTTGGCTGCGACCAATAACACCACGCAGAATTCATTTCCACCAATAGATTCTTTTTCTTTTTGTTACACCACCAATTTGAGGCAGCTTTTTTAAATCCATGTGATCGGCCTCTTATCTTGACGACTAGTTTGAGCAAACGTCTGGGGCTTGAATTGCGTCAAGGTAACACACAGTTTTCAGGTCTTCACCAGGGACAGTGCGAAAACTCGCGGAATAACCATTGTCAAATTGAAATCGCGAACAACTGAGTTTTCGAAAACAATTTCCTGCATAGTGGTGGATTGTATTGACTCTGAAGTGCCATCGCGTCATGTGAAATTTGCGAACATTCAATTTCCAGGAAAAATAGAATGGGCCAATCCATTCAAGATGGACCAGGTCCGGTGGATGTGATTATAGATGCAGCATTCTCTTTTAAAATGATATGAGTGAGACAAATCTAGATTGCTGATGGTCAGCCTATGTTTCAGAAATCACTGTGGGGATGGATTGCTGTAGGAGACGATGATTCCTCCTGTTACGCATGAAAAACAGGTGAAATGTTTGTTCACACGTAACGATGACCTGTATAACCAATTAGAAAGGTTTTAGTTAGTTGAACAATGTTATTCCGATACACCATCGAACACTCAGTGAGATCCCGCCGAGGTGTATTATCGGAATTCAACAAAGGTCGACAAAAACGGACAGTTTATCGTCAGTATTCTGTTCGATGCTTCTAAAATATCGACAATAGGGGAATATTATCAGATGGCATACAAATGATTAATTTCACTGGATATCTACTTGAAAAATTAATACGTATTGTCTGATGTGACATCATAAGCTGATTAACATAATCTATCTCATTCTTATTTGCCTCCTCATGCTGTCATGAAAGAAAGTAGTACTACTACAAAACTTAGAGTGGTATTTGATGGTTCTGCGAAAAGTTCGACTGGCGTGTCATTGAACTACATACAGCACTTAGGTCAACCAACCCCGGATGATCTTTTCTTAATTATTCTGATATTTCGCAAACACAATATTGTGATTTCAGCAGATGTGGCAGAAATGTATCGCCAAATACTTGTGCAACCTTGACAACGAGCTATGCAAGGTGTTTTATGGCGCGAGGGTCCATCTCATTCTATAAGAAATTTCAATTTGAGTAATGTTACGTACGGTACAGCTTCTGATCCCTTTTTGGCCACACGTTGTCTATACGATGTAGGCGAACACTTGAAAGATTCCAACACTCCTTACGCATGGTTTGGAGTTGCGTAAATGGTCGAGTAATGATTCGCGACTTCTCGGTCATAAATTATCTGATGAAGCAATCCCGCTCATGAGTGATGGGAATCACAGAACTTTAGGGCTCCTCTGGGATCCTAAATCAGATACACTCAAGTATGGTATTCATCAATTGAATTCAACGAAATTCATGAAACGACTTCTTCTGTCAAGAACCTCCCAAATATTCGATCCGTTAGGTCTGGTAGCGCCTGCAATCATACCTGAAAAACTCATAATGCAACGAATTTGGGGTTTGAATCTAGGTTGGGATGAATCATTACTGTTGGAACTACATACGTCATGGGTTGACATATATGAGCAAATAATGAACGTAAATTCCATAGTAATCGATAGGAATTTGATCGCAACAAATTTTAGTGAGTAAGATTATCATGTATTCTGGGATGCGTCTGAAAGGGCATACGGAGCATGTGTTTTTATCACTTCTGTTAACACATCAGGGACTCGTAAAACCAAATTATTGTGTACCAAATACCGCGTTTGCTCCCTTGAAAGCCATGTACCCCGTCTAGAGTTGCAAGATGCACTACTTTGCCTGCAACGTACCCCGCAAAAAATTGCATTTTTGGACAGATTCACAAATTGTTTTGGTTTGGATCAAAAGTCCATCGAAATCTTGGAAAACATTCGTTGCAAATCGTGTAGCTGAAATCCAAAAACAACAAATAATCTATGGCATCATGTTACTTCTTCATGTAACCCTGCGGACTTGATATCTCGTGGTTTGAATGCTGAGGAGTGATATGATATAAAGCTTTGGTGGTACATGGTTGTCAAACCTAACTGAAGCTTGGCTATCACAAGTTGACTTTGAAGTTAATGGAATGCCAGACCAACGCACGCACGCATTTATCGCTAAGGAGCTACACTCTGAAACAATAGAAGAAACTGTCAACCTGAAGTTGACCGCACAATTTTCTCAAGTTTTTCATCTTTTAGTAAACTTTTGTGAACTGTTGCATATATGTTCGTTCTTGTAGATAGATGCAATCCTCACCAAATCGCAGAAATGCAACAATGTCGAATTTATGTGAACCAGTGACCGCTAACGAACTTGAGCATGTCGAAATTATGGAATCAAATTCAATCAATGATGAAAGAAGAGTCTCTACCGCGTACCAGTTCATTAAATAAATAAAATCCCTTTCTTGATTCCTCAGGGCTATTGAGAGTAGGTGGAAGATCAGCTAATGCAAAAAATATTTTTTACGGGCAGAAATATCCTATTATATTGGCATCTAGTCACAAATTAACAGAACTGATAGTGAGAAATGAATATTTAAAGCCTTCACACGCTGGTTGTCAATCAGTGCTCGCATATCTTCGTGACGTTTTGGATAATTAATGGTAAAAACACTGTGAAAAGGTTCACGCGGCATTGTACTACTTATTTTCAGAGCGAAACCAGGACCTGCTGGTTTCCTTATGGGTAATTTGCCTGCTTTTCATATTACACCTACTAGAGCATTTTCAAATTGTGTTGTGGAGCAAGAAATGAGTTGAAGGACTTGCAATCGTTGGTCAACTGCGATGACTTCAAAAACGCAATTATTAATTTCTGTTCATCAAAAAAGATGAACTGGCATTTGAGTCGTCCATACTACCCACATTCTGGTGAAATATGGGAACCCTCAGTTGAATATTCGAATTATCATTCTAAGCGTGTTATCGGCGAGACTTGTTCAACTTTCGAAGAATAACTGACAGTACTGTCACAGATCGAAGCTTGTTAGAATTCATGACCTTTATGTTCCTTATCCAATGATCCAAATGACCTTACTCCTCTCACTCCTGGTCACTTTCTTATTGGAGACTCTTTGATGGCACTACCAAAAAGAGATCAATGGTGCAGCATTTCTGACAGAGATGGTCGCGGGAGTATCTTCTGTTGCTCCAAGGTCGTCAGAAATGGAACAGAGATAGTAAAATATCAAAATTAGAACGTCAGTGCTTATCAAGGAAGATGCTGGACCCTCGTTGAGGTGGACCCTTGGTAGAGTTCTAAGCACTCATCCAAGTACTAATGGAATTGTACGCGAAGTTACGTTGAAATTTCCGAAAGGGGTAACAAAGCGGGCTGTTACTGGGTTGTGTCCACTTCCTTTAGACAATAATCATATTTTTTCTGTTTAGTATTTAGCTGTATTCGCATTAAAAGAAATTCTTTCAAAGAAGGCGGTATGTTGAGATACATGTAAATACTAAGATAAGCGTCTGCAAGTTATTCAGGTACTGAGACAGATTGTACAGAATTAGTTTAGTATGCCGTTTAGTAAAAAAGTACCATAATATTAAGCCGCTTATTTTACACTGTAGTTGTTCCTTTTCAATCAGTTCAGTTTTTCAATACATGTGAACATATATTAAGATATAATCCTCTAATACTTCAATCTGCTCAATTCGTATACCTTCAGTATATCGTGTTATAAATATTACAAATATGGGTATTTTTCCGGGTCTTGTTTACCAGATCTTCATGACAGGCGGTCAATTGGCCTATTCAAATGATTTATTCTGAGCGCACCCTATCTGGTGTTAGCTTTAGATTGAATTATAGATTATGTAGACACAAAAAAATGTAAGTAATTCTGAGAAAAGAAGGACAACTGGTTAGAAGGTTGGGTGCGACCAATAACACCACGCAGAATTGATTTCCACCAACAGATACTTTTTCTTTTTCTTATTTTGGGTCAAATCTAATTTCAAGCATATATTTTAGATTTAAGTATGACATTATTATTAAGATTCTATAATTCAAGTATCTCCGCTCAACCGAGTAGTGAGTAGGATATACCGTACTGCAATTTCAGTTGTACTTTATTAATGTTTTAGTTGAATATAGTTACAAAATTCAGAGCTCCTGATTTTTATTAACAGTTCAAACAAAATTTAAGCGTTATATGATACTTCTCCAGAAAGGTTATTTGATCCTCAATATCAATTC
The DNA here is from genome assembly GCA_013387265.2 of Cryptolaemus montrouzieri. Taxonomy (NCBI): domain Eukaryota; kingdom Metazoa; phylum Arthropoda; class Insecta; order Coleoptera; family Coccinellidae; genus Cryptolaemus; species Cryptolaemus montrouzieri. The sequence continues at coordinate 44,030,893 of JABFTP020000185.1, read as the reverse complement.
GCTTGTTGAAGGGCCCTTAACTAAAATGTAACACTGTGTAGACTTCTATGATTCTCATGAATATCTTTCATAAAATGAAACATATCATTGAGTTTTAAGTTTTTCAATCGTGTTACAATCCTATCGTAAATGTTCAAGGTGGCCCTAATTTACATTCTTGTTTTGCTATTATCGATATTCGAATGATTGGCTAACATCTTACAATGTGTTTTATCTGCTTACATGCTTGAGTAACCCTTTCTCATAATTCTTCCAACGATTCTGGCGACGTTACATAGACTTCCGACTTGAGATAACCCCACAAGAAGAATTCAAGAATCGTTAGATAGAATGATCAAGCCGGCTATAGCGTCTCTCCTACCTATTCAACGACCCCGAAATTTAATGTCCAGATAGTCCCGCACAGCAATATCATAATGGGTTGTGCTCGATCATGTTGATACATAACGTTATGTTCACATAAATTTTGATCTTATTCATAACGACTATGACAGGATCATTCGAATTCTCCAGCTCAAATAGGTTTCGCCGTCCAAGTTTTCCTGTATGAATAAGGATCCTACAATATGTTTCACAATATTGCGGTTCAGACGTTAAGTTTCTGAAATCATCGAATATAATTCTCCCTTTATAAATGAGGATTAGTTTCACTCTAGACTCTACAGTTATGGCGATGCACTTCGGCATTCAGGAAGAAAAAACACAATTCGTCAAGAAAATGAACATTTTGAACTAAATACAAATTTGTATTGATTCGCTCACAGAAATGTAAGCCGAACTCTGAACGAAGATCAAAATCACCTTCATCTGGCTTGTGTACAAGTCATTATTTCATATGGATAACTTTCCAAAATATGTGCTATATCATTCTTAGGTATTTTTGCGAATAAAACTTATGTTTTCCTAGTATTTTCCCCTAAACGTCGCATTTTTGGGATAAATGAAGGTGGAGGACGGTCTCAATCTCGACTCCTGGTATAATACCACCTCTTCATGCAATAGGCTCCGTGAATAGATCATTTGTGACTACATTTCAGATGCTTGTCAGATGATCCAGTCTCTAGAATGGAAAGGGTTTTCAAATAAAACATGATGAGCGCTCTTGAAACAAAATTACCTGGAGGTAAATTCGTTCCCCAGTCGGATCTCCGAGGGAACTGGCTCAGGGAGCTCATAATGGTACAACTAACAACAATCCTCTCGCGGTTATTGAGTTTTGCAACATAAGAAGAACAGGACACACCAACATGAATGTGAGTGCAATTCATCAGCACACACGACACGCAACCTCATTTCCAAGCTCTAACGGAAACTGAAATAATGCCAACAGTAGGCACCACCGATCTACGTTCGCCAGATCGGATGTCGCATTCCAAAGAGTGAATACGTTGGACGTCTCTCCGCCTGGCATGGTTCAAAATCTGTTTATACACGGTATCCCAAGTTAAGTGGCCTATTAGACGTTTATGGTGAACTAATAATACTATCATTCTGAAATTTTGGTAGTTGATTCAGCTGGTCTGAGACTCTATTTCTGAAATATTTTTACCTGAAAAGCACTTCCAGTTATACTGGAAGTGCCATACCAACATTGTTATTTGATACAGAACACCCTGTATATTGATGACTGGTTCGATAACACTTATTAATACAATTACAAAAACGACTAACACATAAGTCTAGCTTGTTTAGCTCATGAAATATCCTAGTTTTACTTGTTAATTGTCGATTTTTGCTTTTTTAAAAAATTGATATATCTCGAGAACGGCGTAAGCTACCAAATCAATGAAAGGTGTTTTGCGGGACATAGCTCATATCCGACTGAATCTCAGTCAGTATACAAAGTGCTAATTTTTCCGAATTACATTTCGAAACGAAAAAACATCAACTACGTTTTTTCAAATTGTAACCCATATTTTTCTTATTCATTAGATTCGCCGTAAAACAAAAACTAAATGAAGTTCCCCAAACGTACCCTGTACCTGAGATTTCAAGTTTTCAAGTTATGGCGAAGAAACGAATTTTACATAACTACCTAAAGTTGGCAAAGGAGGCTTAGATTTGTGCACATGCATAGAAATATCCCAGAGCATAGACAGGCTCCTGAGCATAGATACAAAGTATTATTGTTTTAACTGTCGGTCGAATTAATTCGAATCAATGGCTAGCCACACAAATGAGCAAATACTTAATTTATTTTTCATTCACGGCGATGAGAGGCGGAATGTGAGTAGAACTTGTATTAGATTTAACGAATTATATCCAAATATGCCGTCTATGACAGCTAAAAAATTCAGGAGATACGTTTCAAATTTTCTTTCGACAGAAACGGTCGAGAATGAGACATCGTTTTCATCGCCTGTAGTAAACAATGAAGATAATGAAATTGCCGTTCTAGTTTATTTTGATTTTAATCTACTTTCATCATTCGCAATAGCAGAGCATGATCTGAATTAACATCATAGTACTATTCACATTCTAAAAAAACATAAACTGCACCCCTATAAATTTTCATTGGTTCAAACTCTACAAGCTGGCGATCCACAGCTTCGAATAGAACTGTGTGAGATCCTTCTTCTCAGAACACAGGTGGATCCCAATTTTCTCAAAAGGATTATCTGGACGGATGAGACCAAATTTTCAAATGAGGGGGTTTTTAACCGGAATAACTCACACTTTTTGGCCAACCAAAAGTTTTAAAGTGTTTGCACTTTTGGAGGACGACAGATTTTCGTATTTTGTGTATGATGAAAACTTGAATGGTGAACTTTATATGGAGATTTTGAGGACGGTAATAAGTGACTTCGTTGACACATCAGTTGCGTTGTTGGTACCAACTCGATGGAGTGCCAGCTCATCGCACAAATGAAGATTATCGAGTTTTAACTGATATGTTTGCAGATAGATGGATTGGAACGATCGGTCCGACTTTGTGGCCTCCAAGGTAACCTGACCTAACGCCTATGGATTTTTATCTTTGGAGAACGCTGAAATATAATATTCATTCTGAATATGTGACATCAAGATATGATTTGCATAATACACTGCAAAATGCTTTCAGTGGAGGAACTGAGGTGAGCCACATCATATTATGCGTCTACTAGAACTATGTCTGGAAGTGAATGGTCATCACTTCGAACAATTGTTATGGAATTTAGGAAAATAGAGTTTAATTCGTTTCGATATTTTTTAATTTGACTTTGGAAATTCGAAAACAACTGCAGTTTCGCATTTTTTCTTCTCTTAATTCATTAATTATCCAATGGCAAAATGACAGTTATTTGTTAATGCTCTGGGAACTGTCTATGTATGTGCAGGAATCCAAGCCGCCTTAGCCAACGTAAAATTACGTACGTTAAAATTCGTATTTTCGCCATAACTTGAAAACTTAAATTCTCAGGTACAGGGTATGTATGGGGAACTTCTTTTAGTTTCTTTACGGCGAATCTAATGAATCAAAATAAATTTTAATTACAATTTGGAAAAAACGTAGTTTTCGATGTTTCTTCGTTTCGAAATGTAAGGCGGAAAAAGAGCACTCTCTATACTGACTGAGATTCAGTCGGATATGAGTTATGATCCGCATGGTTTACTGTTTGCACCTTTCATTATTTCGGCAGTTCACGCCGTTCTCGAGATATGTCAATTTTTTCGAAAAGCAAAATATCGATCATTTTCGAGTAACACTAGGATATTTCATGAAGAAAACAAGCCAGAATTATATGTTACAGGGTGTTCTATATTGAATAACAAAGTTAGTATACATTTTCGGTCTTACCGGAAGTGCCATTGAGGTGAAAATATTTCAGAAGTGGAGTTTCGTACCTGTGGAATCAACTACCAAAATTTCAGAACGATAACATTATTAGTTCTCCATAAACGTCTAATAAACCTGGGATACCCTATATAACATAACCATATTTCTCTGTTGTCTGTATGAATCTCCTAGCGATAATAACTACCTCAGATTGTTTCAGTACCTAGGCGACAACTATACACGATCAAAATACTGTAACCACCACATCTGACTTGATCCTAATGAGAGACTTCAAAACGAAGCGCAAAGGCAAGCGGAGGCCTTCGCGATCGGCCACACCTTAACTCAAGTTGTCGATGAGCCGATAAAAATTCCTCATAATAAAACCGATTTTCCCAATACTCTCCATCTGTTTCTTGTTTCCGATTCAGATGATGTCAGTTAACCAGTTTAAGTATCTTTAGGCAACTCCGACCATAACCGAATGGTAACTTCGTACAGCAACACAATAAGGATCCAACACCTTCCAGGAAGATATGACCTACGACCAAGCTAGGTAGGAGGAGCTGCGCGAGTTTTTCTCGTATTTCCTTTCAATATTTGCAGTCCAGTCACTGGAGTTATTCTTGTAGGCATGGACTTCTACATTTCAAATTCATGAAACTTCAATAAAAGAATTGGGAATAGACTCTTGGGGCAGATCAGCGGAACTCGTTAGATCTGGTCTATGGTGAAGGCAGTCAGTTACAATTTTTTTCAAGTCATTCTTCACACCTTTGATTAGATAATACGGTTTCATCTCATCATCGCCTAAAGCAAAGGCGGATCTCTTCACCAAAATGTTTTCTCAAATTTCTTTTTTAGATACATCAAACGCATTGCCACAAAGCATCCACATGTTCAATCGTATATGTCTGAAGTAAAATTCAAAATGCATACTGCAAGGCGCTTCCTTCAACAATTGAACTGTAAGAAAGCAGTGGGTCTTGATGGAATACCACCAACTGATTTAAAAAAATGTGTTCTACAGTTAGCTCATGTTCTTAATCGTCTGTTTCAGATTTCATATGAGGCCACACGATTCCGGAGTGTTGCGAGAGTGAAAACCGATTCTGAAGAACGGGAAGAAATGGCTATCCTAAAATTATCATAGAATCGTATCGCTATCATTATCTTGAAGTCTTGAAAAGAGTGATTAACGATGAGCTCATAAAATATCTCGAGTTACAGGGTACCATCAGTGATCGACAATACAGTTTCCGTAGACAACGATCAATTGGTGAACTCTTTGCGTACGTTACGTTGCATTAGTGAACATCAACAATATAAAAGCATGGCGAATCAAGAGCCATTTCTCTTGATATCTCAAAGGTATTCGACAGGGTTTGGTACGCAGTCTTGATGAATAAATCAATCGCATATGGACTATCCGAAAAATTGCGTGGTTGGATTAGTAGCTTTTTCATCAGTAAATGGATTCAAGTAGTAGATGATGGCGTAACGAGTGAATCTTTTCAGGTTAATGTAGGAGTAGCCCAGGGCTCCATACTCTCATAACTCTTTTTCTGCTCCAGATTAATGATATGCTCCTCTCCACCAAAAACAGAACAATTGTGTTTGCGGACGTCTGAACCCTGGTGTCCTCGAGTTCTAGTCAGCGTTCTTTATTTGCGGAGAAATCACACCGACAAAGCACAACAGATCATCTCATTGAATTCAGACTTGAAGGGGACACCAGAAAAGTCACTGCTGAAGAAACTCCTTTAATCAGGCAAGGGCATCGAATTTCCTCAAAAATAACATTTCTGGCATAACCATGTGTCAATCATTGCCAAATCTGCTTCTGCTGAACTCAGTTATCTTTTCAGGGCAAAGAAGTTCTTCACGCCATCATAGATGATGATTTTATACAAAGCACAGGTGTGACCTGGTTTATTCCCATCGCTGCTCCGCACCTAAACATTTACTACATCTATTGGATAGTTTCCAAAGAGAGCAGTGCCCCTCATACACCACTCGGAGATCAAACGTGATTTCCAGTATCTTGCTCAAAGGCAGCAGGAATTTCCGTGGTAAATACTCTTAAGAACTGAAAGAATTATTTTTATTATGTTTATGTTTCCGATTTTGATATAATTTTTCAGAAACAACGTGAATATCTCTTGACAATGAATTTTTCGATAGTTGTATGATAGATTACAGGTGAAATTCGGTCTCTGATTGAATCAAGAAACGCCTATGGAAAAAAAATTCGAAAATCTATAGACATGGAGACTACCAGCGTCATCGTCATTTCTCTAACTATTTATCGACCGCAGTACTCAGTTCTCATGAAACCTATGAACGATCGATCGTCGAGTCAGAAAATAACAAACAACTCTATAAGTTTATTAGATCCAGCCTCAAATCTAAGGTGGGCGTACCGTTGCTTCGGAAGGCAGATTGCACCATCTGCTCCACAAACCTTGAGTCAGCGGAGGTCTTGGCGAATTCATTCACGGCTGCCTATTCTGTGGAAACCATTGATGATACTCTTGCTGATTCTTTTTTAACCCGTATTGAAGATAGTTTAACGGATATATTGTTCACCCCTGACAGAGTTAAGAAACATTTACTCCTCGTTAAAATTCATTTCCTCGACGGTCTCTCTCCATTACTTCTGAAAAGATTCGCTGAAATACTTTCTTTTCCATTATCAATGATCATGACTGCATCTTTCAACAAATCAAGATTACCCCTTGCGTCGAGAAAGTCCTCAGTAACTGCTATTTTCAAGAAGGGAGACAAACTGAATCCAGCGAATTACAGGTCGATTAGCCTTTTGTCAATTCCATCTAAGATCATGGAGACTATAATAGTGGAAGAGATGTCGGATTTCTTCAGTGATCACTCTATTACACCTCCAGAGCAGCACGGGTTCACGAAGGGTAGATGTACTACGACTAATCTTCTGGAATGTCTGAATGACTGGACCATCACATTTGATCAAGGAGATCTCGTGGATGTCATTTACCTGGATTATGCCCGAGCATTCGATAGGGTACCTGTCAGAAGACTCTTGTTCAAGTTAGAAGTAGTGGGTTTTCGTGGAAAGTTGCACAACTGGATTCGCGATTATTTGTCGGAAAGATGTTTCGTGGTGAGAATCGGCAGAACTTTTTCGTCTGAGAGGCTAGTCACTAGTGGAGTGCCGCAGGGCTCGGTCCTGGGTCCTCATCTTTTTGTTGTGTACGGTAGTGATCTTCCGCTACACATCCGGTCTGGTAAATCGTTTTATGCTGACGAAGCAAAACTATACGCCAACCCGCTGCTTCAACATCACATTTTACAGAGTTACCTCGACTCGATAAACCAGTGGTGCAACGAGTGGCTTCTCCCACTAAATATCGAGAAGTGTGTTGTCTTACATGTTGGAAAGTCGAATCCCCGCTATACCTACGCTATAAATGGAAGATCATTGAGACCGGTATCTTCACATGTTGATTTGGGAGTGACAATCACGTCTGACTTAACATGGTTGAGTCACATCATAAATATCTGTAAGCGAGCTAACTCACTAATTTATCAGCTGAGAAGGACATTTTCATATATATAATTCGAAAGTTCTATCGAACTTTATGAAACCTATATTCGTCCGATACTGGCATATGCCGTCCAGTGTGGTGTCCGGTGCTTACCCGCGATCGAAAGATGCTGCAAGATGTGCAAAGACGCGCCACGCGTATGTCTTACGGTCGTTTCCGTCCATGTTACCCGGAAAGGTTAAAAAGTGCGGGATTGCTTTCTTTTGAAGAACGGCGACTGCGCGGAGATTTGATTATGACGTTTCGTATAATCAAGTACAATTATGCCAACTTACAACATGTCTACGAATTAAATACTGATGTACGTCCACGCGGACCTGAGATGAGACTGAAGAAGAAGAGGTATTGGACACGGCAAAGGAAACATTTCTTACCAAACCGTGTATTCGGTCCATGGAATGGAGTTTCAAGTATAGTGGTTGAGGCTGAGTCCGTCAATATTTTTAAAAATAGAATAGACAGTATTATTTTTGAGTGAACTATAGAAATCTTTGTTATTTTTTTTTCTATATTTGATTAATTGTTGAGTATGTTCCATTTATTGCTTCTTACATTTAGAATATCATAGGATTTCAAATCCTCATTCTTTTGTTACTTAAATAATAAAGACTGCAATGTTTCTTTTCTGGTGATTTTCTATTACAAGATGTCACGGTTCACGAAAAATTTCCACAGCTTTTCCGGATATCGGTGGAGAATGCAGGAGCAGCGCTTATTTCAATTGTCTTAAGCTGCATTACTGGTAAAAGGCTCTGAACTATTGCTACAGTTCTGAAAATCCGACTTCGATGAAACACGATGTTAAGATTTAGTCTGGCTTCCGCGAATTCGAATTCCCCATTAAATTCGAAATGACTACTACAAGGAACCCCAATTTCACCGCTGCATTATCGGAAATATAATTCAAAATATAACGACAACTCGAAATAGCTATTTTTATGATTCTAGGTTCAAACTGATTCTTGACAACTTATATCACTTGTAGGTGCTGAATCAACGGCTATCTGACAATATCATAGCTTGAGTAAATCTTGAACAGAATGGAACTGGCAACATGTGCTCTTTTTCGTGGATCTGAGCAAAGAACTCGAAAGTGCGAAATTCTGTGTATGAGTTGACAAAGTCTGTTTTGCCAAAGCATATACTGTAAATATTTTTCTGTTAATGAGTGATGGAGAAATACTGTATTGGGATGAAGGTTCTTTGTAACAGTTACTACGAATTGAATGGGAAATTGGAATTCGAAGAAACTGGGAATGACGTCCGAAAATCTATTAATCGAAGTCATTTTCAGAAATAAATGACTTCGAATTAATAGATTTTCGTCTGATATACAATTCTGTTTTTGTTTCATCTAATTGGTAATGTCTTTTGCTGCTTTTTCGACATTTTCCGGAAAAGCTGAGGAAAATTTCCTGAATAGGAAAAAGTTGTTCACCAGTAAACAAACATTTGATACATAATTGATTCTGCCGTTATTACGTGATAGTTATGATGATAATAAGAAATTAATCTATGTATTTCAACTTTAGTTCAATACTTGTTGTCTGCTGATTATGGTCGAGAGACCGAAATCTCAATCCTGATTTTCAATGAACCTCTTGTAATAGTATAATACACAGTTTAATTTTTATTATAATAAAGAAATATTCCACTTTTCACATCTTCCGACATAATGCTATTACAGTTTAGAATAGGTAGTTTTGAATGAGAGAAAAACTGTAATGATGTGGTCAATCTTTCTCTGAATTCGCGCAGTTTTATAACTAGGAAGCCAGTCCGTGGAGAGTGGGGTGGGTCTAGAGTAATTATCTCCTAGCGCCAAGTAATGTTACTTAGCTATAAGCAGATATGACCTGTCAGAAAATAAATTACTAAATTCGGGAAAGGTAACAAAAAGAAGGGACGCAAACTCTCAATCAAGTAAAATACACTCAATTCAATTAGATAATGAATGAACAGTAAGGATTTCGTCGCAATAATATAGAAAACTATTTAAACTCAAATTTATATTCTCAATTCTCGAGTATACAGTTATATGCGTTCACATTGGTTAAACAGTTATGATGTTACAATACGGTGCAGTTATTTCTAGATAAAAGTAATCAAAAAAAAGGGTTAAATAATCCTTATACAAAAACGTATTTCGAATTTGAATGTATATGAGAGAACTGATGAATTTATGAAATATCAACCAAAGGAAATATGACAACTATGGTTGAGGCTGGGTAGCGTAGATTCTGTTAACCAACAAAATCGATGGCGTAATATGTGGGGTTCACCTCTCGGAAGAAAGAAAAGACAAATGATTTTTATCTGACCTTATGTGAAGATATCTGTTTTCCCAATCCAATCGGTCTCACATGAATTCCAGCGATTCCGTTTTGTTGAATTTTCCTTTCGTTAGAAGTCACTCGTACAGATAATAATAATAATAATTATATATTATACAGGGTGCCTCAACGAAAACTAAACAGAAGCTATATCTACCACGATATTCATTTTTGATCAAAACGCAAAAACAGGTCAATTTTTGTTTCAAAGGGGACATCTTTTGGGGTACAATACTTGCCTGAATTATCAACTCCCTAAGCGGGGGTTGCAAATTTTGAATAGAGAAGATGGGTCGAGTGATGACTCAGAAGAAAGGTGGTAGCTTTGTCTACATTGCCTTGAACGAATTTCCATTTCTAATTGAAACTGTAAAAGATAAAGGGTGAGCAACTGAAAAATAGGGAAGACTATTTCCCTGAGACTATTCAAGTTTCGGTGAGGTAAAATGGAACAGATCCATGCTGATCAATGGCATTCATCATCAAGTACCATCCTCATCTCGAATTTCAACCCCTGGAGCAAGGGTGACAACTCTTGAAAATTTGGAAGAGGGTAGATGGGTCAAATGATAACTCGAAAGAAAGGTATTATCTTTGTCTGCATTCCCGTGAAAGAATTTTCATTTTTGATTGAAAACTGTAGAAGATACAGAGTGAGCCACTGAAAAGACTATCGCCCCAAGACTGTTGGAGTATTAGTGCGAAAAACTGGAATAGATTCATTTAGATCAAAGATTACGGCCTTTGATCTGGAATGAATCTGTTCCATTTTTTGCACTAATACTTGAATAGCTCAGGGCGATAGATAGTCTCATCTGTTTTCAGTAGCTCGCTCTGTATCTTCTACAGTTTTCAATCAAAAATGAAAATTCGTTCACGGGGATGCAGACAAAGAAAATACCTTTCTTTCGAAGTATCACTCTACCCATCTACCCTCTTTCAAATTTTCAAGAGTGGTCACTCCTGCCCTTGGGGTTGAAATTCGAGATGAAATGGTACTTGATGATGACTGCCATTGATCAGCATAGATCTTTTCCAATTTTTTTCACTGAAACTTGAATAGTCTCAGGTTAATAGTCTTCCCTATCTTTCAGTTGCTCACTCTATATCTTTTACAGTTTTCAATTAAAAATGGAAATTCGTTCAAGACAATGAAGACAAAGATACCACCTTTCTTTTGAGTCATCACTCGATCCATCTTCCATATTCAAAATGATCAAGGATTGCAACCCCCGCTTAGGGGGTTGATATTTTAGGCAAGTTTTGTAGCTCAAAAGATGTCCCCCTAGAAACAAAAATTGACCTCTTTTTGCATTTTGATCAGAAATGAATATCTTGGTTGATATAGCCTCTGTTTAGTTTTCGTTGAAGCATATATAATAATTGCGTAATCAGTAACCAAAGTGAATATAAGAAAAGTAAGGTGTAGAGAGTTAAATAGAGTCGAATGAAGGCCCTCTGTAAATGATAAGAACACGTTCATTAGGAAAAAGTTGATTTTCTTTTTTTTTTGTTGGCGGAGTTGACTTACATGTTGTTATGCGGGCCAATCGAATGGTTTTCTTTTGAGCAAAATCCGACGTATCAAAGTCGTATTTTGAATAGGCGGCGAACAAACGAAATAGGTATTAACACACTCTTCTCATAAAGCACATGTACTTCGTCTACTTAAAAAATCCGCTTAGCGAAAACCATAATATAATCACGTCGAAGAAGTCAACCAACAAGTGATTTCCGCGATCAACTTCCCTGCAGCAGGTTGTTCTTATCAGAAGAGGTAAGCGCAAAAAAACGGTACTCATAAATTCTAATTCTAACGAAAGGAATGAAATGAATGAAAATGACCAGCGGCGGAACGTTACATTGGGTCTATTTCATTCATAGTTACTCAAAGATCAGTTTATTAATTACAGTAGGGATAATGAAACATGACAATGCATTGTTTCAGAGATATGAGGGCTACGCTGTATTATTTGAGAGGCCACGAAACTACAGGAGTGAGAGGTGGCAGCATAGCATTATTGAAAAGCCTCATCATTCATTAGAAAAGGTCTGACTTCAGTTAAGTAGCTGCTCCAACAAGACTATTTCTTAGTGACACATGAAGTTGCCCAAAGAACATATCTATTACAAAGTCAGTTTATTTGAAGAACGGTTACACATCGCATGTATCACTGAAAGACACAGGCACGTATGTTTCGGTGGTATAGTGAATATAGATGACGGATTTAACTTGGTGATAAGCCACATGCCAGTTAGTAACTGTTAAAAACATAGAACGAGTGCGACGTATCGGAGAAGACTCTTGGTGTTGGATCCGCAACAGTAAATTCAATTCAACATGAGCATTTCCATATAACAAAAATTTACAGTCATTGGCTACCCCATACGCTGAAAGATTTATAGTGAGAATCTTGCGAAAAACGTTAGAAATGTTTAATAATGGTGGTCATTATAATGTGTGATGAAACATACGATCCATTTTCAGATGTTCCTACCCGCCAGGAGAGCCGTGTATGGTTCACTCAAACCCACGGATTGCAAAGAAGCAAAGATCAGTTAAAAAGTAATGGACGCAGTTTTCTTTCAGGGTGTAAAATTAATGAAAGCCAATAAGTTTGAAAATTATCATACAGCTAACTGATACATCACAAAATGTTTACTTGCAACCATTGAATCAGTCAAAATTTTCGGTCAAATTCCATCACGCCAATGCATTATCATACAAGGTACAGTAAACAATAGACTTTTTACGTGAACTTGAAATGAAAGTCCTTCCACATTCGCCCTACTCGCCTTATTTGGCCATTTATGATTCCAGGTTGTCCTTTAACCTGAAAAACATTAACCTGGTCGACGTTTCACCGCGGAGAGACAGATTGATGAGGCAATTCATCATTTTTTTTAGAGCATAGCCAAAGACGACTAGATTCAGGTCCTTCCGTTATAAAGCTTCGGTTACAAAAGTGTATTGATGAAAGTGGGGTTTACTTTGAACATAAATAAATCAATTTACATCAGACTTCTCGTGTATTTTTTGTATCGCAAAATATACAACGTTGCCCTTGTTCAATACAGAGTATTGAAATTGTATTGTATTGAAAATTATTTATTACTTAAGTACAGTCCTGTTCATCATCTCACGAATATCACAAGGGCCGCACACCTGATTCATTGCAATTCTGGTAACTCCACTTATTAATTTATTAACCCATCTGTTCAATAATTTCTATGAATACGAATCTTGAGTGATGAACAAGATAAATTCTTTATGATTGTTTACTTAGCCTATCGTAAACTGACCCACTCAACCCCTCTATGTATTCGAAAGAGATCGGTCTTTCATTTGAATTTATCTGGGTTATAACGTTACACGAGACGTACAAGTTTAGTGAACGTTCTTTGGTCCTTCGAGCCGTATATATGAATTATTCTCATACTCATCAACAACTATCAAATCAAAGTGTATTGGTCAAATAATTATTCAACGTGTGTTAGAAGAAAAATTTTGTCTGTGAATCAAAGAAAGTTCTACGAAGTTCAGTGTATGTTGTCAATTTCAAATCTACAATAACGTCAGCTGATATCAGGTAAGCTCGTTATAATTTCAATTGCCAATTTCTCTCTTTCATTCCTTCGTCATACGAATATCTACAAAGTAATCATGTCAAACAACGAGAGCGGTAATAAACATGAAGACACGTCAATCGAACTCAGAAGGTCCTTACATAGAAAACGTGGTTCTATCAAGGCCTCCATTACGAATTTCATGAAAATTCTTAGAGACTGGAAAACAGACCCTGATTCACAAGATCCTGATTATCTTGAAGCATCTCTTGAAACACTGCAAGCAACTTTAAAAGGTTTGACGATCTTCAAGATCAGCTGGAAGAAATCGATCCCACAGAGGAAACAAAGAGAATAGAATATGAAAAAAGTTGCAATAAGGCTGTTGGAAAAACACGCCGATTACTCAAAGAAGCTGCTAAGGTACCACCGCATCTTTCTGCACCAATTCCAAGGATGCAACCTGTAACATTGCCACAAATTTCACTTCCGAATACGAAGGATTGCCTGAGAATTGGGATTCAAATGAATCTGAAATTATGAATGGTGTCCCATCTGAGAACATCAATCAAAAGTTGCCTTTAACTGATAACAATAACAACACCATTGAACCTTTAGCAGAACAAGAAAGAATACAACGACCAATATGTCATATCACAAACAATTTAGATCTCTATCTGACGAAATTTTGGGATATAGAAGAAAGGCAAGTGGAGCGACACCTCAATAACGAAAAGAAGGCATGTGAAGATCATTTTGTGAAGAATATCAGAAGGGATCAATCTGGACGATATTCAGTAGCACTTTCGTTTAATGAAAATATTCATAAACTTGGAGATTCCATGACATTAGCAAAAAACGACTGAAGGGTTAGAAGCAGGATTCAAGTCAAACTTGGAATTAAGCATCCAATACGAAAATATTTTTCAGGAATATTTGCATCTAGAACCTATGTCTATAGTTGAAAGAAATGAAGAACTGGAAAATGGGTTCTATTCACCGCATTACGCAGTTTAAAAACGACAAGTCCAACAACAGCAGTCCGGATAGTTTTCGATGAGTCAGCTAAAACTAGTAAAGGGATTTCACTCAACGATACACTCATGGTTGGTCCCACTATATAGGCAGATCCTATTACGATACTACTTAGATTCCGAAAATTTCAAGTAGCCATCAATTGTGATATAGAGAAAATGTACAGAGAATTTCTTGTCCAGGAACAAAACCGAAAATATCAAAGGGTCCTTTGGTACAACTCCGAAGGCAAGGGACACAAACCCTTGAATAATAAGGGTCGGCTACTTCTATTAAATCCATTCTTAGACGATGATGGCCTTATACGTGTCAGAGGAAGACTCAAGCATTACTCTATGAAATATACAGAGTATCATCCTGCAATTCTGCCAAAGTCACATTATATCGCAAAGCTAATAATGAAAATCGAAGATCGTGTTAATCTTCATGCTGGAATATAAGCAATTTTATATTCTATCAGACGGAGATTTTGGATTCTTGAAGACTGCAATAGTATAAGGAAAATATTTCGAGCTTATATTATTTGTTGTGAATTACAAACTCCATTGATCGAATATCTTATGGGAGACTTACCAGCATCTCAAGTCATACCATCCAGGCCTTCGGTCGAATTGGGATCGATTATTGTGGTCCATTTTTCATCAAAGAAGAGAAACATCGTAACACTAAAAGTATCAGGGTGTATGTATTCATATTTATGTACCTATGTGTCAAAGTTGTTCACTTTGAAGTAAGCAATAATTTTTCCACTGAAACCTTTCTTTCTTGTCTTCTTCGCTTTATCGCGAGAAGGGATGTGTGCACAGATATATACTCCGATAAAGGCACAAACTTTGTTCACGATTTTACCACTAAAATAGAATTCAGATGGCATTTTATTCCAGCAAGAGCTCCAAATTTCGGTGGAGTCTGGGAGGCTGCGGTCAAATCCTTTAAACATGACCTCTATCGTATAAATGGAAACACACTACTAACATTCGATGAAATAAATACTTTCGCAATAGTGGTTGAAGCTATGTTAAACTCACGTCATTTAACTCACATTTCCTCAGACCCAAATGATCTCCTTATACTCATTCCTGGTCATTTTTTAATTGGTGATTCACTAACGAGCTTGCCAACACCAGATTCGTGCATTTCTGCAAATAGACTATCAAATTGGAAACACGTTCAACAAATACGGCAACATTTCTGGAATCATTGGTCCAGATAATATTTGAACGAGTTAAATATCAGACACAAATGGAGATCATTTATTATTTAAGTACAGTCCTGTACATCATCTCTTATCTCGGCGTAATCTTGGACGACCAACTGAACTACAAGAGGCACATCGAGGAAACTGCAAGGAAAACAAGAGCAATTCACGGAAAATTATACCCACTACTCAACGGAAAAAGCAAACTCACATTGGAAAACAAGATCAAGATGATCAAGGCAATAATCATCCCAGGAATAACATACGCAGCACAAATTTGGCATCTAGAGGACAGATTCGAAAAGAGGAAACTACAAGCAGCACTCAACAAGATCATCAGGACAGCGACAAACGCCCCATGGTACATAAGCAACGACCAACTCAAGAAGGAAATGGAAATCAACACACTGAAAGAAATCATCACACAACTAACGACGAAGACAACCGACCAGATGGAAAACCACAAAATCAAGGAGATCAACCAAATAATGGAGCTACAACCTAGGGCAACAGGAAAGAGGACATCCCTAGTACAATGGAAGAGAAAACAACAGGCCAGCATAGATGTTCCACAACATAAAAGAAGGAGGATAACCAACCAGTAGAACCCCAGGACAAACCAAGGAGATGTAAAACAAGCGAGATGAAGAGGAAAAAGGATAGAAATTCGACCCTCACCAAAATTCAAGGATCTACGTGATCATCACACGAATATTTCAATGGCAGCCGCACGCCTGATTCATTTCAATTCTGGTAACTCCACTTAATAATTTATTAACCCATCTGTTCAATAATTTCTATGAATCCGAATTTTGAGTGATAAACAAGCTAAATTCTTTATTATTGTTTACTTAGTCTATCGTAAACTGACCCTCTCAACATGGGGTGTACTATGTATTCTAAAGAGATCGGTCTTTCATTTGAATTTATCTGGGTTATTACATTACATCGCCTAAAATGGGAAATAGAGCCCTTTAAAATGTATTCATTGTTAATTTCGGAGAAAAACCAGAACTTTTTGAAACTAGAGAATCCTCAACAATTCTTGCCGACCAATGAGATGTTTTCACTATCCCCAACTTTTGGGTAACGGCCAATGATTTGCATTTAAAAATATCTTCCTACTCTTTGGGAAGTCTCTGTATTCTGTTTCAAACCATTTACCAAGTTTTTGTACAGTCAGTATTTCGCATTATTTAAATAAACTAAGATATGTTATGGTGTTCAACAATCTTTTCAAGTCTTACAATTCAAATCTAGTGTACGCAAAAAATAGTCGCATACTCCGTGAGTCTCAGACACTTACTTCTCTCGCGTCATAATTTCACCGACCTATTGTGTTTTTTCTTTCACGAAATATACCAATAGCGTCAACAAAACAGAAACACCTACGATTCCTTAATTGGCCTAGTAGGAGCTCACGAGAAGTACAAGTTTAGTGAACAGCCCTTTTATCCACTTAGCTTCTACAAATATTTCATGAAATTCTCAATCATATAATTATAAAAACACATAAAACATCTTTCAGATGTTTCCACGAAACGCTTTTTATCATAACTTCATGATAATTCCCTGCCTCTCTACTCACCATTTTCATTCTTGTCGAAATGAATCCCAAAAATGCAACGCTACCAAGAAATGGTGGGAGGTTAATATAATTTTAGTATTATTCAAAAGAAATAACTAGGAAATAACATAGCATATGTTTTGAGGGGTCTTTTTCGAAACTTTTTATGGAGACATACATTCTGTTAAAAATCGATCAATGATCAATGAAACGCAAAATATTTCTTTTTCATCCAAATTTATTCTATTGCCTTCAAAGTAGGCCCTATACGAAATAATACATTTACGGCAACAAATAATCCAATAGTCAAAACATTTTTCAAACGCTTTTTCTGAAATCGTTTTCATTTCTCGCCGCCAATTCTCTTTTATGTGTACACTATCGATTCAGAACGGGTACCTCGGAGTGGTATTTTCCGTTTTCTGGAAAAAGAGAAAAGTTGGCCGGAGTCAATCCAATAAATCCTGTGTCACAAAGATAACCATGTGAGATGGTGCATTATGGTGGTGCAAAATCCATGAGTTTTCTCGCCACAAATCTGATCTTTTCCGGGAATTCGCTCTCTCAAACGCCGCATTACGTTCAGGTAATATTCTTTTATACCGTCTGACCTTCTGGTAAGAATTCCGAGTGAATAACACCGCGATAATCAAAGAAAACATGAATTTTAATCGACTTCGCCGTTTTCACAGTTTCGCTTCCAAAACTTGTTGTCTGGTTTGCATGTCAAACTCAAATCCATGTCTCATCACCAATTACAATGCGTTTCATATATGTAGGGTCGAAATTGACTCGTTCTATCATGGCTTCAGCGGCCTTAACGAGATTCAATTTTTGAAGTAAATAATCGCTTAGAATGGTACGAATTGTTTCGTGGGACACGGAAAGTTCATTGCCTACTTCTCTCAAACTTAAATGACGATTTTCAATTACCATTTCCTTTACTTTATCGATGTTAACTTCAGTTGAAGATGTTAATAGTCGACCAGAGCGAGGCAAATGTTCCACCAGATCTTGGCCGCTGATGAATGCACTGTACCACATTCACGTGTTTTCGTTGAAGTCGATTCACCGTAAGCATGCTGTAACACTTTCAGCAATTTGGCACACGAAATTCCATTTGCAATACAAAATTTTAGTCAAATTCTTTGTTCGATATATTTATCCATTGTAAAAATCGCAGAACACAAATGTGAGAACTGACAAAATCGAGCACTGTAAGCAAACCAAATGACAGATCCTATTCAAACTCCGCGTCAATATAGAATACAGATGTGACAACGTAGCAACAACAAAAATTTCGACAATCGTTTTAAACCGATCTTCTAAAATATCCGTTGCCGGTGCTTATTTGACAGAATGTATGAATGAATCAAACCTCGGTTATATTCAAATAATCTAACGCTTTTGCCAAAATTAGAGCAGATTCTTAATCTTCGGATTCCGCATTTTCTCAAAAATAAGAATTCTAAAGTTTCATGAAGAACTCCAGATGAAAAATCAACGTAGGACTATGTACTTTTGCTACTCTCTTTAAATGAACACATCTCTCAAACACATTGAAAACATAAACGAAGGGTTAGAAAGGTGCAAATCCAAAGATATTGTAAAAACATATTAAAATTGAAAGCGATTTTCATCACCAATTGTGGTACTAATGAGAGTGTCATAATGAGACCTCAGAACATACTTAAGGCAATCATTCCATGTAAATTCTGTGAATGAACATAGAGTTACTAGATAAGATTGGGGAAAAGCTATACAATTTTCAGTTTTTCATGGAAAATTTTGGTGCAATGAATTTTTGTGATATACTTTCGAAGCGAAAAAATTTAACAAAATCGAAGTTGCTTGTGGTTCTTATCTGAAAAAATACAAGTTTGCACTGCAACTCAAAAATCATTGGACAAAAAGAGGAAATTTCGCACATACTGCAAAAACAACGGAGATATTGACACTTCACTTTCGAAAAGCAGTCACGGTTTCTTCTGTTTAAACAAGATAAAACGAAAGAAGCCGTGAAGCACTGCCTGGCCTACCTCAAAAAGAGAGCTGCAGAAAGATCTTTTTCTTCTTACATTATTCTACTTTCTCATCATGTTATATACTGGCATGTTTATGTTACATACACCTACATAGTGATAGTATGGATCATATACTGCAATACATAGTCATAACAGCCGTTCAAACTTGACCTTCTGCTTTAACAATACAGACTCACTTGTACCCAAAGAAGTTTCAACTATATCTAAAAGTATCAAACTATATAAAGCGTTATCAGTTGTAATACACGAATGCAAATTTAAACTAATTATTAAACAATTTCTTTCAAAAATCTCAGTTATTGAATCGAAGAGATAATTAAAGATTATTTTGTTAGTTAGAGTTGAATCTAGTAATTGTACATAAAGCTGTCCCAATTCTAATTTTATTCATTGTATTTTTCGATATTTCTGAATGTGTATTACTGTAACTTCATGTAAAATTTAACTTTACACTGTGTGGTTTTTTTCCAAGCTTTAAACACTTTACCCTTATATAAGATACTCAATTATATTATGTGAAAATTTATGAAGACATGAAAAAGAAGAAACACTTTTGTCAGTTTATTTATTAATACACGACCGTTTCGACCCTTCGGTCATTTTAAAGTGCTAGAAACTGACGAAGGCACAAGGATGATTACCAGATATATTTTTTCCTTAAATGTTAAGTAGGGGGGAATTATGGATTTCAAGTTCGCAATTAAGAGTTGTATAATTTGGGGTTCTCCTGAGTTTATTAATTTCCAAAGTTTCCAACAGATTCATTCTTCTTCCCTTATTGCATTGTTGAGATGTCCTCAAATATTGGGGATTTCTTGTCTGATATGACCTATGTTTCTTGAATCTGCATTCAAAATTTCTACCTGTTTGATCTACATAAGCTGAAGGGCATTCGTTATGTTCGGTTTTGTAAATACCAGATTGTTTGAGTTTATCTGTTTTCTGTTTTGCAATAAAAAGTGATTTTCTAAGATTTGGACCACTTGAGAATGAGGTTGATTATTTTGAATTTGAAAAATAATGTTTCATTTCATGAGAAAGTAGGCCAACAAAGTTGAAAGTAGGATATCTTTCTTCGGGTATTTCTTGAATGCAATGTAATAATTGTGATGTTCGATATTGATCTTTGCATCTAATGATTTTATTCATAAAAACGGCTGGTACATTGTTTTTGGAGGCTATTCTTTTCATGGTATTTATTTCCGTTTTGAAATCTTGAATCGGGAGGGAGATAGTAATAATTCTGTGGACCTTAGAATTATAGGTGGCGAGTTTATGATTCGAATAATTGAATAAATCAATGGGAATTGTAGGCTCTGTGAACGATTCTTTTCTATAGATATTATAAGTTAGGATATTGTTTACTTTTGTTATAGTTAAATCCAGAAAATTTATGGAGTTATTAGTTTCAACTTCAACGATAAACTTTAAATGATAGTGAGTTTTATTGAGGAAGTTCAAAAATGTCTATTTGTCTATTTGAGCTATGAAAAGCAACCAAATTATCATATTCATTCATGAAAATATCTGACAATAGAAGGGCTTAGTGGAGATATCATATCAAGTACTGATTTTTTTCGAAGAATCTATTTTGAAACCGGAAATAACTATGATCTAAGCAGTTTCTGAAAGGTTGCAAAATTCAAAGGAGATATGTAGAAATATCGTTTTGTGAAAATATCTAGAACTAAAGGTAGAAATTCATCTGTTGGAATGTTTGGGTACATGTTTCTCACATCAAAGAAAACGATCTTGAAGTTATGACTGATTATAAGTGAGGAGAATTTCTGTATGAGGTCGTTAGAATTTAGAATGGTAAGTTGTTAGCGAAGGTTAGTGAGTTCTATAAACTTATGGTTCCATAATTTGGCTTTGTTACCGGGAGTAGTGGTAATCTAAGATACTACAGGCTTAATAGACTTTTATTCTTTATGTACCTTGATTTTGGGTGATTGGGGGTTTATGGGTGAGAGTGTTTGTTTTTTCCCATTCTATATGCGCTAGATGATTTGCATATGTCAAAGCTTCTTTGACATTTTTGATGGATAATTTCGTTGGGTCAGTTGGTAATTCTGTTATCCTCAATGTTTTCAATATTTCTTTAGCTTTAGACAAAGCAGACTAAGGCAACAGCATAATAATCCTAACTGAAGACCAATTCAATATCGACATGGAAGGTATATTGAAAACATTGAAGATCGGGGATTGTTTAAGACAATCTAAAAGTTCTCCACAAATGCAATAAAGGAAGAAGAATGAATCTGTTGGATAGTTTGGAAATTAATAAACTCAGGAAAACCCCACATTATACAACTCTCAATCGTCAACTTGAAATCAATAACTTGCCACTACTTAACATTCAAGGAAAAAATATATATTGTAAACATCTTTGTACCTTTGTTAGTTAAGCATCTGAAAATGACCAACCGGTCGAAACCGGTCGTGAATTAACATTTAACGTGGTAAACTGAGAAAAGTGTTTTTTTTATTTCATATTTTGAAATTTATTTCCACAAAATACATATGTATCATCAATATCATTAATTTGATGAAGACAATGAATTATTAATATTATAACTGGTTATATAAATTCAATCTTATACGAAAGCAGTGATGCGCGAGTCTTACTGGTATTTCACGGTTTTTTTCTTCAAATTTTACACCTAAAAGTGCGGAACAGCGGTTCAAACTTTGTATACGAATTTTCTGGGTTTGACGTGAGAAACATGACAATCTATATTTCGTATCTTAATTATAAAGTCAGAAGTATCACGTAACAGCATTTTTGAAAAAACAATCCCGGAAGACGTCTAGAGAAGTCGAAATATTTGCATGAGATTTTTCAGTTTTGAAGATTGAGAAACAAACAAAAGTGTTTAAGAATTTTTTGGGCAAATCACCCCTAACGATGCAAGATGAAGGTTGAAATGTTGTAGGGAATCCGATGGGTATGAAATAAAGAAAATTTGTATTCAAGATCTTGATTTAAGTACCTTGAACGAGTTTGTAATGAGAAGTAATATAACATTCCCAATATATATCATGAGGGTGAACGATTATAAAATGTTTGAATTTAGAAATAAGAAAGAATAATGAAAACCAAATTTCATACCTGTAACAGATAATAAACTTTTGGCAGATACCATTGTTTTATGAACGTTTGATCTTAACTGAAGATAGAAGATGTTCTGTTAATTATTTTTGTTTTGTTCATTGAAATCATTAATAACATAATTGACCTATCTTAATTTTTAACTAATTAGTATTTCATTCATTCCGAATTAATATAGCAACAATTATTTCATAGGTACAGAAAATATAAAGAAGTTAATGAACGATCCAAGATCCGTCCTATCTTTGAATCGCTCATTGTTTAATGTGAATTTGGCATTCCGAGATCTGAATGACACATATGCTTTGTTTTTTTTCACATGTGAAATAAACAGGTATCTTTATTTACAATTAATTTTGTTTTAAGTTCTCTCATGATACTAAGTCAAGTTCATTAATACCGTTCATTTTGGCCTAGCGTTCCGATAAATTCGAAACTATTAAAAAAGTTTTGAAATCTGGAAAATTAAACGAGTTCCTCTGAGAGTTTTCTATGCCCTAATCCTCCGAAAAACGAGCTTCTCGTTTTCATTTGAATAATCATCAAATGGATAGTCAATTGAGAGTATTTTTTTTTGATTCACAACTAAATCATAATTTCTATCTCAAATGTCTTGATGTCACTAGACTCCTCATTAACCTTGAAATCACATACCAATAAACTCAGTCAAAAGTTGAAGATAAGAAATAACATTCTACAAAAACTAACTGGGCCCACTTGGGGTGCTGATTTTTAAACTATTTGAACTACGGCTCTTGGTCTACTCTTTTCTACAGCTAAATACTGTTGTTGATTGGCAATTAATTATGCTTTGAGAAACCGAGTGATACCATTAGCACAACCCCAGTTTCCTAGCTACATGTCCTCTGCAATATTATTCCTTCACATATCCGCATTCAGTATTGAAAAAGAAAAGATTGGGGCAAGAATCACTCTCTTCTGGAAAATTTTCCAATTGTTCTTGAACTTCAGAATACACCTGTTTTGAGATCGTAATTTTGATTTGGTCGTTTTGTATTCTGCACTATTCTTTTGATGCTTTAGATGTTTGAAAAAGTGAACAGAATAAAGTTGACGTTTTCAATAATTTCCTCATACAAAATCCTACCTGGTTTGGGTTGTAACGCTATGCTCTTCAAGTAGAATTCTGTAGATAGTCCTAATTGCGAGTGTGGTGGGGATGAGGGAACTATAAGTCTATCAATCTTAGACTGAAACAATGAAATATATTATAATAAGTATTACTGACATGATGTGTTTCTGCTGCTTTTCTCTTTATTTTCCAGGTTACTACGTTTCCATCATTCATCATTCGATGACTGATTGAAAGAAATAATGAAACGTGAAAATATTCATTCTATTTCCACTCTCTGTTCACAACAGGTAACCAGAGTCAGATAGTTGTGGTACAGTCTATTCGAATGTCATCAATAGGCGCAACAGACGGGCTATTTCAATCTTTTCAGTGTTGTATACACTTTCACAACATCAAGCCAGACCGTAACAAGAACATTTATATGTATGCATATACAATTTTCTCCAACGAACCGACACAAAAGTCTACCAGAGCCACCAGGAAATGATGAAGACAGAGAGTAGATCAAACGAAAATACCTTCAAGATGCCAGACTAGTTTGACCATTCACCGCAGGGCTGCACACTGTGTCTGCTACTTGCAGTGGTCAGAATCAGCTACCACTCCAGTGCTTGATTGGCTGTTAAACCTGATGTACCTCAAATCTCAATACCCGATGAACACACGAATTTCATAGCTACGTATGTGAACACATTGAAGACTTTTATTCAAGAAGCTGGTATTTCGATTCCTTCATAATCATCGTCAACCAGGACCACATAGTAGTGGAACAGTATAGTGGAATGTCATGAATAGGTGTATTCGTTTTGTTTTCCAGTGGGTTTGGTATTCTTTTGTATCGGTCCGTTGGAGGGCACCACTTATACAGGGTGTTACATAATAGTATGTTACAACCTGAGGGGATAAATTTACGTGCAATTTTAAGAATTGTATATAAACATAGGTTCGCAAAAAATTGGTTTTTTCTTCAAAACTCCTGCAGTTTTTGAAATATTTAGCCCAAATTTGGAATGGAAGCTATTCTCTACACGTCCTAGATTTTAACTGAAATTCACAAGGTGTTTTCTCTTCCAAGGCCATGTCCCCTTTTGCCCTTTCAAACTTTCTTGCTGTACGACACTGATCAGCGTACAATCAATTTTCGTCAACTTTTCTGACACTTGTAATTTTTCGTATCTCCAACCGTTTTCAAAAGAAACATTATTGAATTTGAATTATTTGAATTGTATGTTTTTCGTTAAATAAAAGAATAATACTCGATATGTATGCTTTTATTTTGATAGCTCGTCTTCTGAGACTCAACATATACTTATTCAATATCAAACTAAAAAAAAAGAACAATTAAAAACTAAATAAAAGAATAACTAAACAAATTGCTGGAAGTGTCCTCCACCTGCAAGAACATCGCATATTATCACGCACTCTTTGAAATATTCCTGAGTTATTTCTTATCGTGTCACAAGACATTATCATTCGATTTCTCAATACTTCTACAGTGGTCAGTGTTCTACAGTGTGGACTAAACTTTTGAGATAACCCAATAAGAAAAAGTCTAAACTATTTAAGTCTGGGGATCTAGGAGGCCATGGTTCTGGCCCACACCGACCTATCCATCGGTTGTTGAATATATTATTCAAGAATTCCCTAGCTTCTTCACTAAACTGTACTGGTGCCCCGTCATGCATGAACCACATTATGTTTGTCACCAAAAGTGGCACATCCTAGAGCTATAAAGGTAACTCCTCTTCAAGAAATTGCCTAGAAGCGGGACCTTTTAGTCTGTTAGGCAAAAGAAATGGCCCAATCGAATAATTTCCAATTATTCCGTCCCAGACTTTTAGTGAGAATTGTTCTTGATGATGAGATTCTCCAATCAAATGGGGGTTTTCCTCAGACCAATAATGATTATTGTGAAAATTTGTGATAGCAGTTCTCGAGAAGTTAGCTTGGTCTATGAACATTATTCCACTATCAAAATGAGCGTTTTCTCTAATTTTATCTAAGAACCATCGGCAGAAATTCAGTCTTGAAGGAAAATCTCGAGGAAGTGGAGTTTGGACGCGTTGAATATGAAACGGGTACTGTAAAAAGTCGTGGAGAATCCTCCAAACTGAAACATGTGAAATATTCAACTGATTTCCAATTTTTCTTGTACTCACATGAGTATTCAATTCAGTATTATTGCAGTAAAAGTACCAGTTTCCCTCAACCTTCTTCTTGAAAATGTTCGCCTGTCTGGTGTTACTCGATTTGGAAAGCGCACCTGATATAATCCCCTAGCTTCTGTTATGGTTCCTTCAGCCAGACCGTACATGTAATGGATATCAAATGTTAAAATGAATAAATAAATAAAAAATAAAAGCATACACCCATTTTTTAATTAGAAGTGCTTTCAATTCAGCGAATGCATACAATCGTTTAATGATTTTTGCTCCAGAACGGTCAGAGATACGAAAAGTGTCAAAAAATTTCTGAATTGAACGAAAATGACAAAATTGATTGTACGCTGATCAGTGGCGTACTGCAAAAATGTTTGAAAGGGCAAAAGAAGACATGGCTCCGGAAAACAAAACACCTTGTAGATTCTAAATAAAATCAAGGATGTGTTATGATGGAGGCTGTAAAATATAGCTTGTATTTCAAATTTGGGCTGAATATCTCTAAAACTGCAGGAGTTCTGAAGAAAAAGTCATTTTTTTCAGAAATTTCAACACCCTGCAGCTCCGTAACGAAATTTTTGCGGAACTATGTTTATATGAACTTTGTTTCTTAAAATTGCACGTAGATTTACCCCCTCAAGTTGTGACATACTGTATGTATTTACATACCGCATGGGGCAACTAGAACGAAAAAGACTCAATAACTACTAAACTATTCGATTGTGGACAGAAAGCAGAAACTGGTCAATTTTTGTCTGAAGGGGAACATCTCTTAGCATACGTTGATTTCATTTTACATCAAACCCCTAAGAGTGCACAAAACTCAATTTTTTGAATGGGGAAGATAGGTCGAGTGATACCTCATTGAAAAGCTCTTTCAATTCTCAACATAAATGTGTAATAATTTTTGAGTTTTGACATAGTCGGAAGAAGATCTTGTCTGGTTCGTCAAGGACGATTTTTTTCAGTGATTGCAAAATCAGCGGATTTCGAATGGACATTCACCGAAAGACTATTGTATTATGGGGAAAATATCTTAAAGCAGTAGTGCTTCTACTACACCTGCTCAGATACCCCTCAGATGAGGGTTAAATATATTTTCCCCAAATTACAACATTATTTCGGTGAATGTTTATTCGAAATCGATATATTTTTCAATCACTGAAAATAACACGTCTTTGACGAACCAGCCTGTATCAAAACTCAAAAATTTTACACATTTGTATTGAGGTTGATGGATGTAAAATGAAATCACCGTGTGTTGAAAGATGTCCCTTTAGATGAAAATTGACCTGTTTCTGCTTTTTGTCCAGAAACGAATTGTTTTGCAGTTATTTAGTCTTCTTCGCTTTAGTTGCCCCACCCGGTATATGTACAGAAGTATACTTATAGATTTCAACAAATTGATACAAGTAAAAAACGGCCTGGTTTGATAGTGTAAATGGATATGCAACACTGACAACGACAAACGAAACCGAAACTGCAGTCTGCTGCTCTTAATCATGTAGTCCGGTTAGATTGTACCACTAATATGTGGCCCTGGTTGACAATGATTATGAAGAGGGGATCGGAAAAGCAGTTCATTCTGGGGTGGATATTCAACATTCAATGAAAGGTTGAATATTGCTTACTGACGAAAAAGTCTTCAATGTGTTTACACATAACACAAAATAAAAAAAAACGTTTTTATTTTTCATAAAAATACAGTAACAAAGAAAAATCAATTAATCTTACTGTTCCAGTTTATATGTTACTGTAGTGAAGGTCAGTCTTACTATATAATTTTTCAATAGTATAATTTGTTTTTAAAATTGACACTAATTAATATTTATTTGATAGGTACAGTTTTCAGTTCTATTTTCCATGGCAAGAACACCACATTAATGATGATAATAATAAACTTCATTTCCTCAAGAACGCCGAAATGATATTATGGAAAAGGTCTAAAAATAATAAAATGATTTTCCCAAGCAAATATACAACAAAATCAAAAAAATCGCATACAAAAAACATCGAAAGAAATATCATTTTCAATCAAAATTCCTGCACACTATAATAACTCTTACTCGCCAAATATTCAGTCTTCTTCTAAAAGTAACACACAATTTGGACTTCTTTATGTCATCATTCAATCTGTTGTAGAGCTTTACACCCAGGTACATAGAGAACCGTCTGTTCATTCGAAGTCTAAAGTTGGGAGGGACGAGGTTGTGCTGACTTCTAGCATTGTAATGATGGTAGTCACCATTACGCATTATTTCATTTTGGTTTTTAAATACTACTGTCGTCATTTCTAGTATACATATGGATAATGTAAGTAAGCCCAAAGATCAAAAAGCCTCTCGACAGGAGGTAAGTTGCGAAATACCCAGCATACAACGAATTATCCTTTTTTGACACAGGAAAACCTCGTCAGCTCCAACCGATGCCCCCCAAAACAAAACCCCATATCTCAATGTGGAGGCCACCTGAGCATGATAAACTGCCCTCAACTGTGTGACATTCAAAATTCTTCTCAAATTTCGCATAAGATAACAGACCGTACGAAGTTTGGAGGACAGGTAAGTACAATGATCTTTCCAGTTTAGACTCTCATCTATCACTAGACCTTGGAACCCCGTCGAGCCAGCCCTTTCCAGTTGAGTATTATTGAGAGACATGTTAACATTGATTATCTTATTTTGGTTGTGAAAGACCAAATATTTAGACTTGAGAGCATTGAGGTGCAATCTGTTTCTGCTAAACCATTGACACAGCAATTTGGTATTTTGAAGAATCCTTGACTCTTACATAGCCTCGCTATCATCAGTAATCAAGGCGGTAGCATCGTCTGCATAAAGAAAAACATCGCAACTCAAACCGCTTCCTATGTCATTAATGTACAAGAGAAACATCAATGGACCCAATATCCAGCCCTGAGGCGCGCCCATATCTGAGCCAAGTAAACCCGAATTTGTTGTCTCTCTCATATTACCACAAGTGTGTCTGATGTAAACATGCCGGCCAGTCAAGTAACTAACCAACCACCTTGCACCAATACCGCGAATACCACATTTCTCCGCTTTACTAGTTACTATAATGAATTACGAGATCAAAGGTCCGACTCAAATCCCAGAAGATACCAACCGGACATTCTGTGAACGTCCTCTCCAAAGATGCTCATTTGTCCCAGTCTTGTACTATTAAGATCCAATTTGAACCGACGATTATTTTTCTATATTGTTTTTATCTGATTTGCTTATTACAAAGCGTACACTGTGTTTGCCTGGTGTATGGCCTATACTTATTTTTCTAATTGACGTACCTAGTCTTCTAACTTCCGGTGTTCCGATTATGTGGTACTTGATATCTTTTATCGATTCTTCTAATTCTATTAATCGATGATGCGACGTATTCCGACTCTTTTTGGTGAAATTTATTATGTGTTTACACGTATAGCTATAAAAGTCGCCTGTTTATTGAATGTTGATATGAAATAGCAATATAGCAATATAATTTTTTCCATTTGTGATTGTTTCTTCTTCTATTTGAATAAATAAATTAATAAATGATACCTTGATTTGATGTTTATACGATACCTGTAGATATTGTTGTTAGTACTTCAACTTTGCCGATTCGCCTTTTTTTTCAAAATGTCGTTAAAGCCGTTTCTGAAGAGTTAAATTGACAAGACGAACCCGATAAATCGAATAATCTGTAAAGGATATTTTAGTGTGAACTCTTCACATAATATTGGTTTGCAATTTACTGGGTGATTCACCAGTGGTACGGTGCTCTGTAGCTCGTACACTCTTGAAGATTTCATTTTTGTTCGAACAGTATTGTATTTAGAAAGTAAAAAATCTACTTCAACAATTTACTTTGAAGTAAACAAGGTGTCACAATTTTCTATAAAAAAATCTTGGGAGGTTTTTTCAGATTGAAAGACCACTTTTTGTTGAAGATTCAAGAGCGCCCTAAGCTCTGCTATAATGTATTTAAGTGATAAGTTTTCTTGGTGAGTAGTTTCGTCACAATATTTTTTTCCGTAAAAATTTATGAAAATAGGCTCTCACATCATCGCATGCTCCTTCGGCCAGAGAGGAGGAATACTTTTTTCCTTTCATTTTCTCATTGCCCAAGGATAGCTTTATTGATGAATTGAAATACATTTTCCTGATTTTATACACGAGTGACTCAAAAAATTATTGAATATTGAAATTTCAAAAATATCATATCTTGATTTTTTCAAATGGAACACCCTGTATTCTATCATTCATGTCAACGCATAAAATATTGTGCCATATTTTTGCAAATAATATTAAGGTACATCTCACTTTGTCAAAGATATCCTGAAAAATACAAGAGAAGAAAGAATATTCCGAAAAATACAATTCTAATTTCACCAATCACCAGCGTAATATACTAACCTCGATCACGGGACAACACGAAGAGAATAAACAATCAGTTATCAATATTTTAGTTAGTTCAAACAAGTTTTGAATAACTCATTATATTCTTTTATTCAGACATTCAATCTTCTGTAGAATGTCAAATATCCCTCACTGAAGGAGCTGCTCACCATAATCATCGTCAATCAGGGCCTCAATAATAACGGTACCTTTCAGTCAGATGTCATGAATAGGAGTAGTAAGTTGCAGTTTCGTTATTGTTTGAACTCTTCAGCGATGCATCCCCACTCACAGCATCAAGTCAAACTGCCAGCTATTCGTATCCAACGAAATTTATATCATAAAGCCATGAATTTCGGATTTTATCCGACTGAGAGTGAAATCGAAATCTTTCCGCCTATAAGTTTGTTTCAAAGCTCCATAAAGGGACTTTTTTCTGACTCAAACATTTCAACTACCTGCCGAACAAAATCATGTAAATTTGCTCACCTTGTACAAGGTCGAAAAATTTCGATTTAAACAGCTAGCCTAAATATTATGGTTAGAGAAAATCACCTTTCCCCTCTAGACTCGTTTTCTGGGACCACTTTAGTGGAGTAAAAATTAAAAAAAAATCATCCATCGCGGATATCTCGGTTATAATCAAAGTCACAAAAAATTAATTCGATATTCTAGAGGCACTTTTTGAATAAAATTCAGTGGTATGGAAAAACTTTTTTTCGTCCCAGCGATTTTCGAATTATCATGCAAACATGCATTTCTTTCAATATAAACCATAGGCGATTTTCCTTTTATTGGGTGCAGTATATAACAACTACACGTGTTATATACTTTTGCAAAAAAAATTCTCAATTTTCGTATTTACTACCTTTTATCAAAAAACTCGTAATTGTTTCAATTTCATTAACTTGTGTGCTACGACTGGAATCCACAGATTGTTAGGTCCTATCCAAGAAGATGGTTGTTTCTATGGTTTGATAAAATTTAGAGCATAGTAATTCTTCTTTCGATCTTAGAGGTTGACATTAACTTATGTTCTTCATTAATTCTTCATGAAAATTACTTTCTCTGAAATTTTCTTCTTTATGCTCGTCAGTAGCATCAATATGAGTGTAAGGATATTGCATTGGAAATATTTCATTCGGAATGATTATTAGCACGACAAAACTGACAGATCGTTATTGTTTTGATTTTTCGAAGAACGAGGGCTTAACGACCTGTAAATCATCAGTGGTTTAATGGCACAATCTCTAGATGCCTTAGACCAGGGGTGCTCAAACTTGAACTGTTGGCGATCTACCTCAATATTTTTAGACTACTTACGATCGACTCTGAGAGGCTGCAAGTATGTGTGATGCAGGGTTATCGTACATACACGATACACCCTACCTACCTACCTACCTAGGATGTACCCTAGCATATATAGATATTAGCTATCCGCACAATATACATTATTTAAGTCAAGGTTTGGGTTAGGTTTAGTAAGGTTCTTATCTATAATATTAATGAAAAAAATTGCGAGTTTATTAGTTATTACAAAACAAAAGAGTTACATATGGTGTTAAACTCAACTAAGGAGTGACTTTGGACTCAGATCAAAGAGTTGTGTTATAATTATGGCATTTTACTTGTTTTTCATCGCAAATTAGATTACTTGCAACAGAAGAAAAAAATTGATTTTTTATAAGTTTATGATGAAATACGAAAGAATGGTAGAAGAGCCTTTTAAACTTATCATTAACGAAATCCTCAGCGTACCTAACCTAAAAATTTTTCAAATTTACGATGAAAAACAGGAAACAAGCAAAGATTATGACCCAACTCTTAAATGATTCGTTTATCACTTGGCACAGGTTTTGCAAATATTTATTAAAAATACACGATATATGTTTCGGGCTGTTAGCCTATTATCAAGAGTAATACAAAACTAAACTCAAAATGAGTGATTTCACTTATGTATAACGGCATTCACAACAGGAGATAAATTGAAGTCTAGTTAGTCGTTGCAAATTGGCTGGTTTTTCCTATGAGCGTACGTAATTTCAATAATCTTCAAGATGTCCATCCTTTTTCCTTTATTGCCCGGATGCATTAGTTTGATATTCTCGGATTCTATGAAATGATTTTTATTGATGCAATGGTCCAAAAAACCCGTAGAATTTTTATTTTGGAGAATAGATCTTTTATTTTCTTCAACTCTCTTCTCGATGCATCTTCCGGTTTGACCTATATAGAATGTCTCACATTCACTGCAGTGTATTTTATTTACTCCGTTTCTATTCAATAATTTTGTTTTATCTTTATTATTAACCAATAATGAACCCAAATTCTTTTTATTAGATTACACATTTCTGTGTATTCTGTTACATATTTTGTTGCTAGAATTAGGGATATAGTTATTTGGAAATTTTCTGTTAGATTTCTCGGTATTCAACGGATAAATGCTCTGAAATAAAAGTTTATGTCGTCTTTTTCAAATATTCTTTTCAATGAAAAAGAGACAGAACTTTTAGAGAAAGGTTTGAAATATTGTCCCAATATAAATAATTTGAACAATTTCAAAATATTAACCGTTAACTTTGGGATAGCTCTTAGCTCAATAGAAGTTATAGATGATAAAGCTTATGAAGAAGTAGTCTGTGCTAAATTTATAAGACATTCTAGATTGACCGAAAACAATAGGAAATTAGCAATTGTTAGATCCATACAAATAAAACTTAAAGGCCATAATTTAACCCTTTGTAAAGCTGACAAAGGTAACACTATTACGATTTCAGAAACTGATATGTATTCTGAAAAACAAGAAGACTATTTATTCCAGAAAAAATTTTATAGAATTGCATGTTGATCCTACTAATAAATTTCAAACCCAAGTCATATCTCTAATTGAAAAGTGTACGAATTTATTGCAGAAAGATGGGTTTAAATTGGCTGTTATGAATCCGAAAGCTCCAATTTTATATTCATTACCCAAAATTCACAAGATAGATTGTCTCATGAGACCTATTGTTTCATATGTAAGTGCTCGAGCTACTAAATTATGTAAATATTTGAACAACATACTTCCAAATTCGATACAACACAATCCATTTTACTCAATACAAAAGTTTTTAGAATTAACCAATCACTTGAGATCTCTAAAAATTCCGATGAATGGTAAATTAGTATCCTTAAATATAATTAATATATATCCGTCCACACCCTTCTGTGATGTCAAAGCCACAATTAATCAACAACTTCAATCCAATAGTACATTAAACCCCTCTTATATAGAGGAAACGATGTCACCTGTAAACCTATGTGTCCAACAGAGTTATTTCAGGTTCAATAATAAAATATATCAACTATTAGATGGTTTACCTATGGGCTCTCCATTGTCTCCGTTATTAACTGCAATATTTATAATAAATTTAGAAAATAGAATTTTAGTTCCCCAACATCCTAATCAATAATGTATTCTTATGGAAAAGATATGTAGATGATGTCTTCTATATTTGGCACAGACATACAACTCAATAGTTTCTTATAGTTTTTAAATTCTTTTCATCAATCGATTCAATTTACAATGATTTTCCATTGTAAATGGAAAACCATTGAAAATAATGAAAAACCTTTGAACTTCTTAGACTTTTCGATTAGTAGGGCTCATGACTCACTCGCCTTTGAAATATACAGAAAAGCAACCTATCCGAAAACCCTGATTCATAACGGTAGTTCCCAATCCTGGAGTATCAAATTGAGTGCTTTTCATTCATTTATGCACAGATTGCTTTCTATTCCTGTCGATTTTGAGAATGAAGTTCAAGTTTTAAAATTCTTTGCTATGAACAACGGCTATGAACCAAAATTAATTGATGCCTTAATAAGACAAAAACGATATAAACTTTTATTGCAGAGCATTTATCCGTTGCATACTGAGAAATCTAACAGAAAATTTCCAATTAACTATATTCCTAATATTAGCAACAAAATATGTAACAGATCACACAGAAATAATATTAACACCGTCAGCACTAATAAAAAGAATTTGGGTTCTTTATTGGTTAATACACATACCACAAAAATTGTCGCAACACCTGGTATTCTGAATTCCACAATCTATTAAGCAGCTCGATCGCAGTTTCTTTGTCAACATATTTTTTGGACATGCGAGAGGGAAAAATCTTATCTATGTAGTAACATTTGTTTCCATAAGATCTCAAACACGTCTGAAACAAGAATGCGTTTATTTGACTATCAGTATTCATTCAATTTCTCTTCAGTTTTCACGCTAAATTAATGCAAGTTTTCTGTGTTTCTTGTTGATTTTGGAATCTTTTAATATATTGTAATGGCTGCTGAACGTCCTGGATGCTATTTGAGTGATCATGAAGTGGTAAGAATTGTAACACTTGAAGGATATATATGGAAGAAGGGCCGGACAGGGAAGAAATCGGATAACAATACCAGTTGATGATCGTTGACTTCGTTTAACTGCACTAAGAGTTCGGCACTGTACGGCTAGAATGCTACAAAATGAACTTGCACTTTCCAGAAATGTGCATATTTCATTGCAAACTGTTAGGCACAGGCTCAGAGAAAACGATATCAAACCAAGGGTGGCTTCTACTGGCCCGCGTCTCACCAGAGAGGATCGAGTTGCAAGACTTCAGTTTGCGAGGCAACATGCAAATTTGGGTATTCCAGAATTGTCGAATGTTCTATTTTCCGACGAGTCCAGGTTCTGTCTAGTATCAAATGATAGACGTATGCCTGTATACAGTCGACCTGGGGATCGGTATCAGCAATGCAAAATCCGGCAAACCGAAAACTTCGGAGGGGGCTCAGTATTGGTGTGGGGGAGGCATTTCTTTCCATGGTCGAACTGAGTTAGTCCTAGTGAATAAGCGGCCAGATATATCGCAGATATCCTTAAACCTCATATGGTACCCTTTGGCCTATTGATTGGCGAAAACTTCATTTATATGCATGATAATGCTTGGCCTCATGCAGCTAGAGTAGTTACAGAATTTCTGCAAGATGCCGAAATTGATATTTTAAGATGTCCAGCCAGAAGTCTCGACTTGAAGCCCATAGAAAATGTTTTGTACAACATGGGGTGGCCAATTCAGCAACGTAGGATGCCTTGTAGAACACTCCAACAACTAGAAAATCTGCTTCCTGAAATTTGGAACTCAGTGACTCAAGAGTAAATCCAAAATTAGTTTGAGGGCCTCCGAGACGTATACTGGCAGCAATTAGGACCCGGGGAGAATGCAATCGATTTTGAAATTGATTAGTAACCATTCATGCTAGTTGATTGGTCTCTTCGCAAATGTTTGAAGATGGTAGAATGTTTTAATTTTTCATCAACTCGAAAATTGTTGATATTTTCTATTATAAACTCATCTGTTTTGAATGATATCTTCTTATAGTATACTTGTGAAATTTACCAAGCGACTCTTGAATGACCAACCTAAAAGTTTATATAGTATTATCGTAAAAGTAGGGTGATGCGGCAATTTTTGTGGGTAGTGTAATAAAGATAAAACAAAATTATTGGATTGAAGCGGAGTGTATAAAATAGACTGCAGTGAATGTGAATGCATCGAGAAGAGAGTTGAAGAACATAAAAGATCTTTTCTCCAAAATAAAAATTCTACGGGTTTTTCGGACCACTGCATCAATAAAAATCGTTTCATAAATTTCGAGAATATCAAACTCATGCATCTAGGTTATAAAGGAAAAAGAATGGACATCTTGAAGATTACTGAAATTACGTCAGCTCATAGGAAAAACCAGCCAATTTGCTACGACCAACTAGACTTCAATTTACCTCCTGTTGTGAGTGCCGTCATACAAAAGTGAAATCACTCATTTTGAGTTTAGTATTGTATTACTCTTGATGATGGGCTAAAAACCCGAAACATATGTCGAGTATTTTCAATAAATATTTATGAAACCTTTGCCAAGTGATAAACGAATCATTTATTCAATATGTTTCACCAAGTGTTAAGCGAGAATTCCATACATATTACCAACACTCAAATTTCAGCAAGTGATTATTGGATTTGAACTTGTCTCTTTTTTCTATGGAGATGTGATCAGATTATCGTCTACTTGATTTTAAACGTCAACAGTAGAGTTATATTAGCTGAATAGGTATATATCGAATTTCTGAAAGTACTATCTGGCATTAACTTTCCAACGATTTACTATATGAAAAACTAGGTTCGATAAAATTTTGTCAGAGAGACTTTTTTGGAAAATATAGAATGCAAAAGGTAAGTATCTGAGAAAAATATATAGGCTTATTTCATATCCAACACTTTGAAGATTGTCAAAAGCAAAATTTTGAGTTTAAAAACATAAGTTATCTGACTTGAAACACCTTATTCAAAATTTTCGCAGTGTTTCTCGTTTGCTCGATGGTCTAAGGTTATATCAGGAAAACAAAAATCATGGAAAATATTTTGAATTAAGTGGTTTCAGTGGGATAACTTGTAATGGTTTTGTGAAACATTACAGATAGAAAAAAATGAACCCCTCCCATTCTAGGTCTCGATTATCGAGAAAATCTTATTGGTGAAAATCAATTTCAGTTATCATTTCTTATTGTCGATTTTCAGGATTCGAATAAATGACCATATATATAAAAATATTATTATGGCGTATTTTTCAAAAATTGAAAAGTATTTCCAATCGAATCTCGTTATGAGATGAGAATCTTGCCAATCGGAAGATAATTCCTCATGGCAGTATCAGTAGAATTATTCTATGGATGGAAATATCACAGAGAAGAACTACTACTACTGAACATGGTGTATTTGTGTTAGGAGCACAGAGAATGGACCATCATTGCCAAAATAATTATTATCTCTCCATTTCTAGAATTTTTGTATTATTACAAGGAGTTTATGGTATTTTGAAAAGTTTTTCGAAATTGAATATAGAAACGACGAGAAGTATTATATAATTGCTTGTTTCATTGAAAAGAGAACGATCAGTGAAGCTGCTGCTTCTTAATCAAGAGCAGTTTTCTTAACACACCAGCCTGACAAACTTAATTTCAAAAGTTTGGAAAATAATTTGAGAATCAACAGATCTTTCAAAAACCCTACGTAGAAAATATGCTAATCGACGAGAAGAATAGCCAATATAACTGGTGTTTCGAAACGCTAAAATCAGACAATATCAAAAAAAGTTTACACCATATAGAATGAGATATAATTTCCAGCTTTTTCATGATGATTTGAGGCGGCCAATTAATTTCTATAGACGGTTCGAAGAGAAATGCCTCGACAGATTTTGCAAAAAATGTCATTTGGAGCGAAGAGGTTAGGTTGAATATTCGAATCATTGGTCAAATGAAGACCAACATTTTTCCAAGAAAGAAATCGTCAAGGTCACTTTCGATTCAATGATGTCAATTGTTGGCAACAAATTAGAGGACCATATATTTTTGAGAAATCCGTTCACGCTAACACGTATTTGAATATTTTGATAAATTTGCTGAGCCATATCTTGAAAATGTTCTCATTTCAGGCCTATAAACAAAGTTATTTCAGCAGA
Source organism: Cryptolaemus montrouzieri (assembly GCA_013387265.2). NCBI lineage: Eukaryota > Metazoa > Arthropoda > Insecta > Coleoptera > Coccinellidae > Cryptolaemus > Cryptolaemus montrouzieri. The sequence continues at coordinate 43,993,498 of JABFTP020000185.1, read as the reverse complement.
ATGGCACACCTGCGCATAATGCAGGCGCTTCCATTCAGAATGGAACGACATTCAAGGATATCACTGCATAGGCACAAGGGGTCCCATTTTATGGCTCCTGATATCCACTGACCTCTGCCTATTAGACTCTTCCATATGAGGATTTATCAAGAACAAAATTTATCTCCCGGCGGCTGGAAAATCCCGTGTGGGGTTGCTAGTCCCCATTAGGGCCTTCCCATGTGGCAGATAGGGATAGCCCGACAGATATGGCAGGTACCGGAAAAATCAAATACCCCGGCGGATCAAAACTAGCGCACATCATTGATTAATGGAAGCAATTTTATCAAATCTAAGCTACAGCATGGGAAGAATGACTTCGAAGTGATGCTGTTCTAGATAGCGAAAAGCGTGGTTGCAACAGCTTAAACGGAACTTCTACTATATAATGAATTTCCAATTTATCAAATGACTAACGGAAATCTCTTGAATGAGAAGAGCGTGCTAAGAATCCCCCCGTCGTATATCATTGACAAGAGTGCTGAGACAAGAAATATATACAACAGAACTGTACGAATTTCCTCCTGGAATATACGAAGATTATACATGACAGAAAAGCTCCGAAACTTTGAAGAAGAGATGAGTAGAATGAGCATCGATATACTTGGTCACACTAGGTGAAATAATAAGTCGTGGGAGACTACAATGCTGAAGCCAGAAACGGAGACGAAAGGGACACTCTGGGTAAATATGGTCTTAGCGAGAGAAATTCAAGAGGAGAGACTTACGCAATTTTGCACGGAAAACAATCTCTTCATCATCACGTTTTTCAAGCTGCACCCTAGATGACTATGTACATGGAAATCACCTGCAGATAGATCAGATATGATTGTAAAATATCAAATTGATTTCATCTTGGTAGACCAAAAATATAAAAATGTTGTTAAATCAGTCAAAATACACCCCGGTTCAGACATCAACCCCGATTATAATGACTATGACCATGCAGGGTTTTATAAAAACTGTGAAACTAAGAATCAACAGAAAAATAGAGATAAGGAAATTAAAAGAACCTGAGACAAGACAACGAGTTTAAACAAACAGAATTGAAGAAATAGATGAAACAGATTCAGAAACTAGATGGAACAACATTAAGGACGTAATAACAGATATTCAGAAAAACGATATAGGATATACAAAGAACCATAAAAAACAAGAATGGATGACGCCGGAAATATTCGTGTTAATGAATAGCAGAAGACAATTCAAAAGAAAGGAAATAAAATATATAGAGCTCATCAAAATCACAAACAGAAAGTATAGGGAAGCAGGAGGAAAATGGCTATCGAAAAAATGCAGTGGACATGAGGCACCTCAATAAAAATATGACTACTACAATGCGCACAAAAAAGTAAAGGAATTTACTAGAAAGAGCCGTTAAAGAAACGCAGCCATTCTGAAAAACATGAACAATAAAATAATAATAGGTGTTGGAGAAAAGATTGAAAGAAGAGAAGAATATACAGGGATATCCACCGGGTACGTTCGTTAAAAACTTTTTGAATTCCAATTACAATATCAAGCTGAAATTTTATACACGGCCATAACTAGCGATTTCCAATTGGGGTGAAATATTTTCGAAGTGATACCGTTTCCAGTTATACCGGAAATGGGTCATCACTTTGGTATTTCAAATGGTAATCTACCTTTTTTATTATACATCTAGAACCGAAATTTGAGCAAGGCATAAAATACCAAGTTGATGGCACCTATGTGTCAAAACTTTCGACAGATTTAATTATTTTTGATATGAACTCGATTTTAAGAAACATTTAAAAACATTGTAGATCTTTTGCACTACAGACACAATTTTTGCTTGAGTGGATAGAAGAAGGATCAAGGAATTTTTTAAGCGATCTATACAAGTCAAATGTTTATGGCGTTGTTTTGTATGATTTTTTTAATTTGGCCTTTTTCAAACAGCAGTAACTCAATGTTTTCAAATGGCACGTGCCAATTTTTATATCCCATCAGATGAAGCGTCAAATTTCAGATGGAATTGTATCAGCATGTACTATACCCATCTCTTATAGTCCCGAAATAATTTGGGAATATATTGAATTTTGATGATTTTGCAAGAACTAACAGAAAATGCTTTGAAATATTTGAATCAAGTAGCTGAACTGGTCCTAAAGCTTTACCATTTTTTGCATCTTGATTGCATGTATTACTTCGCTTTTTGTTATTTTTGGACCTGTTTCTTCCAACTCTTTCAAATTCACTCCTCCATTTGGCCTATCATCTTAAAAAGTGTTTTTATACAGGGATATCCACCGGGACCGTCCGTTAAAAACTTTTTAAGTTCCAATTACAATATCAAGCTGAAATTTTATACACGGCCATAACTAGCGATTTCCAATTGGGTGAAATATTTTCAAGTGATACCATTTCCAGATATACCGGAAATGGGTCATCACTTTGTTATTTCAGATGGTAATCTACCTTTTTTTATACATCTAGAACCGAAATTTGAGCAAGGCATAAAATACCCAACTTAATGGCACCTATGTGTCAAAACTTTTGACAGATTTAATTATTTTTGATATAAACTCGATTTTTGAGGAACATTTAAAAAATTGTAGCTCGTAGATCTTTTGCACTACAGACAAAATTTTTGCTTGGGTGGATAGAAGAAGGATCAAGGAATTTTTTAAGCAATCTACATATGTCAAATGTTTATTGCGTTATTTTGTATGATTTTTTCAATTTGGCCTTTTTCAAACAGCAGTAACTCAATTTTTTCAAATTGCACGTGCCAATTTTTATATCAGCATCAGATGAAGCGTCAAATTTCAGATGGAATTGTATAAGCATGTACTATACCCATCTCTTGGGTATAACGCAATAAACATTTGACATATGTGGATTGCTTAAAAAATTTCTTGATCCTTCTTCTATCCACCCAAGCAAAAATTGTGTCTGTAGTGCAAAAGATCTACGAGCTACAATTTTTTTAAATGTTCCTCAAAAATCGAGTTTATATCAAAAATAATTAAATCTGTCAAAAGTTTTGACACATAGGTGCCATCAAGTTGGGTATTTTATGCCTTGCTCAAATTTCGGTTCTAGATGTATAATAAAAAAGGTAGATTACCATTTGAAATAACAAAGTGATGACCCATTTCCGGTATATCTGGAAATGGTATCACTTCGAAAATATTTCACTCCAATTGGAAATCGCTAGTTATGGCCGCGTATAAAATTTCAGCTTGATATTGTAATTGGAACTTAAAAAGTTTTTAACGGACGGTCCCGGTGGATATCCCTGTATAAAAACACTTTTTTAAGATGATAGTCCAAATGGAGGAGTGAATTTGGAAGAGTTGGAAGAAACAGGTCCAAACATAACAAAAAGCGAAGTAATACATGCAATCAACATGCAAAAAATGGTAAAGCTATAGGACCAGATGAAATTCACGCAGAAGAAGATCATATCATAACAAGGAGGAAATCTAACCTAACCTAACCTGTTGATAAAACTTTTCAACTCTTTTGGAAAAATACCCTCTGACTGGCTAAAATAAACTCCGTAACTTTTCAAAAAAAAGCAAATGCCTCACACTGCGATGACTATCGGATGATGAATCTAATGCCCCATGAACTCAAGATATTCTGAGAATTATCCACACAAGGATATATCGAAAATGTGGAAGCCAAGTAGACGACATGCAGTTTGGTTTCCGAAACGGTGTAGAAACATGTGAGGCAATATTCTCTTCAAATTTCCTCACACGCAGATATCGCGACATCAATGTTGATACATATACTTGTTTCATCCATTGAAGTTAAGCATTCAATTGCGTAAAACATCAGAAGCTATTAGAAATTCTTAAAACTACAGGCATAGACAATAAAGACCTTCGCATCATATATCTGATTTATACTGGAACCAAACTGCAGAGGTTAGGGCAGATCAAATGACATCTGAAACAATATCAATCAAAATCATAACATAGACAACATAAGATGCGCAGGTAACACCGTCGTAACTACCAGTAGCATTGACGAACTGCAACACATTATAAACCGCATTACTGAATACAGCAAATCTTCTGGTCTCTAAATGTCCCCGAAACCAAACTTATGATATTTTCAAAAAGATTTAGATTCGAACGCCTACGCATTGGGGGGACAATGTCGGACAGGTGTCGTCCTTCAAGTACCTAAACACAGGCATAAACGATCGGTTCGAGATAAAAAAGGAAATTAGATCTCGAATCGAGCAGGCCAGAGAAACTTTCATAAACATGAAACATTTTCTCACCAGAACAGATATCAACCTGAAACTCAAAACGCGGATGTTAAGATGTTGTGTTCTCGGTTCTTTTATACGGATGCGAATCTTGGACTTTTGATCCCGGGTTTGGAGAGACGCATTGATGCCTTTGAGATTTACCTTCAAAGAAGAATACTTAAAATACCATGGACACTGGAGAAGAGTGAACAAGGAAAAAGAACTTTTTCACATTGTAAAGAAACGGAAGATATTGTATTGAGTCAGGTTATGAGAAGCGAGAAATTCAAAAAATTTGGAATAATTACAGAATGAAAAGTCCAGGGAAAGCGATCGGTTGGAAGGCGTCAGAACTCCTGGCTGAAAGACTCATAGTTGGTTGCACATCAGCAGTCATTTTTCGGTCAACAGTTTCTAGAATTCAGATAGCCATCTAAATCGCCAACCTTCATTAGAAGAAAGCCGGAAAGTATGGAAAATTTGGTAAACCCATTTCAGGATGCTTTTAACCAAATTCGTGGAATTCAACTACTGAACTACTGAATGCTATGAACTCGGACTCAAGAAGATTCAGATAATGTAGAAAATGGGAATTTGGTAGGACGATTCGATCAGCTCCTTTGAAACTGCCATTGCTTTTGAATTAATCTTCATTTTTCATTCAATAATTGAACACAAAAAAACTATATATGTTTTGAAGAGCTGAATTTTTCATACGATGAGATTTCTATTAGCTCACAGTTGGAATGAGAAAATTTTCTTCTTTTATGCCTGCTTCTCAGGAATAGGCGAACCTGTTACACCACATGAGGAAGAATTGAGGTGTTTGTTTACTCGCTTTGTGAAGAGAAACAAATTGTAGGATGTTGGGAAGATGTTGTACGGAAGCAAGTTCCACAGCTCACCGGCCCTGTAAACGAAGGAATTCTGATAGAGAGAGGTTCGAGGGGTCGTTAAATGTACCGCCATATGATGAGAACTCCTTGCTAGCCTAGTGTTCTGGCAAAACATGAGTTTTCCCAGCACAAGGTCTTTCAGTTGCTTGGAGCATCTTCCGTGGAAGTATCTGTAAAACAGAGAAATGTCAGCAACTCGTCTTCTGATGGCCAGCGGTTGGAGATCGTGAGAGATCTCCGGGTGGTGGATGAGGCGCACAGTCCGTTTTTGCACACTGTCCATCATCCGCAACAAATGTTTGGGCGCAGATTCCCATACATGGGAACAATATTCCAAAGCACTCTTGTTATATCTTGGAAGTTTCCGAATTAAGAATTTCTCTCAAAATTTGTATGTGTGAACAATTTTCGAAAACGAAATTTCAAGAATGCTTCAGATCTCAGTTTTCCTCAATAAGTATTGAATGTTCTTGAAACTGGTTTTCAGTATTTCATGTTCCTCGCAAGAATCGAGAACAAATCTCTTTTAATATAGGGATCAACAGCAGCTCAACTATTTTCCCCACTCTCAATTGAATAAAAATTATATTATATTTTTTGTCGTTCTAATACTACAAAATTGTTTTCTGATATCACAAAATCTTACTAACAAAACTAAAACTTTCTCTGTGATTTTCTAAGCATCAATAGGTCATCCGAATTATTGTGTGATCTCTCAATTTTCATAGATATAGTAACTTTGCCATAGAGAACTATATTTCGGATGAAAAGATTCCCATCTCATAAATAGGTTCGGTTGGAAATGACCCTTCTTTTTTTCAAAAATACGCGATAATAATATCAGTATCATACTATATATTTTCGAACAAGAAAATCTCTACTCAACACGACTAATTTTTCGTGTGGTGCATATTGAAAAAAACGCAAGTTTACCTCACATTTCGAAAACGTTGGGTAAAAAAATTTTCCGAATGCATCTATGGATTCTAATAAAAGAATTACCTAAAGAATAGGAAAGTACTTTTCAACATATCTTGATTAGTACCCAAGATATGGTCAGATACAAGAAAATCGAAAATTCCGGAATAACTCAAAAACAAGAATGATAATTGAAATTGGTTTCTATCAATAAGCTTTTCTCGAAAATCTAGACCAAGAAAAAGGGGTCATTTTTCTCTACCTGCTATGTTTCACCTAGCTATCTCAAGAAACCATCAAACTTGGGACATCCTGTACATAGTCAGAACCTGTAGACCACTGAAGAAATTTTTTTGACGCTGTAACATGTTTGAAAAAAGAAAATTTTGCGCCTTTATAGCATAATGTTATCAGATCTGAGACTTTCTACCCAAAAACATGTCGAATACTATTTAGCCATCAAAGTCGTCTCCTTGTGGTTTCTTCATACTATTTGGTGGAATCACGAAATCATGTCAAACATATTTTGGCAACTCAATGGAGAAAGCAGCTCTCATCGCCAATCCTAAAGCAGGATATAAAAAATGTTTAGCGATCAAAGTCGTCTCTTTGTGGTTTCTTCATACTATTTGGTGGAATCACGAAATCATGTCAAACATATTTTGACAACTCAATGGAGAAAGCAACTCTCATCGCCAATCCTAAAGCAGGATGTAAAAAATGTTTAAGGGTCGGATTAAGCGCTTGTATACATGAGTTATGGTCGATGGAAATAAATCACTTTGAAGAAGCCCATATCGATTTATATGAATTAAGTTGCATTTCAAATTGCATTAATAAATCCTGGAAAGTTTTCTTAAAGACATATCAATAATAATCTATAATAAGTTAATATTTATCTTTCGATTTTAGCCATTAGTTTTTCCTGTTTTTATCATCTAATTATATGAAATGAAAACTATATGCATTAAATCCATCATAAAATATATTTATACTTACTGGAAGAAATATCACAGTATTCAGACGGATTCATATTGCTAACCTATAAAAGGTTTTCTTGGGTTTCTATCAATCCCCACTAAAAACTACCGATAATCTAATTCGAGAATAATAACACATCATTCCCCAAGAAGACCCGAATTTATCTCCCACTACTTTGCACACGTACTGACTCATACACCTTTTCGTCAAACATTTCCGTACTTTTTCGAATAGGTAGGTGTTCGCGATTTTCAGGTTATGGTCATAATAACATAAAGCACTGGCGTTCGCACGACGCCCGTCGCCTGCAGACTGGCGCTCGGCGTCTATCTTATCGATTCTTCCCTTGCTAGAATACAGGCGCGCAAATGGTTATATTAATGAAATAACTATTTGAATCGAATTTGTCGAAAGATCAGTTGGCAGCTCTCGTGATTTCACTTTCCCTATTTTTGAAACAGCTTTTAATATTTCTCAACTAATTCTAGATTAGCAATTCCGGTGTCACGTGACGAATGCGGATATCTGATAACATCTTTCGTGCGTAATGCAGTTATAGTCACTTTGTTTTCAACCATTTTTACTATAAACCGCGAAAGAAATCGGAGAGCATATTTCAAAACATGCATATAATTAAACATAGTAGGCTTGAAAAATATTCGAATTCTGAACAGTTCCTTTTAATGTATCTACAACACGGATGAAAGTTTAGAGTTCATTGCCATTGGCGCCAAACCAAGTGATAAATGATGAGAACAAATTTGAAACAATAAACAATAGACATATGTTTAATTTCAATCTTTCAAGATCAATATAAATTTATAGAGTTTCATACATGATAGTTACACTAAAATAATATAATAAAATACCATTATGCTTTAATGTTCATGATTTAGTGGTTTAATGATTTAACGGTTCCGAATGATTCGCATCTTCATGGGATTTTATACATGAAACTGAGAATATTAACTTGTGACAGAGCTCTAAATTCATTTCGTTTGACGTTGAAAAGCCTTTTCCGAGTTTAATACCATCTGACATATATAAAAGACAAAGTTCAAAACGAATAAATTCAGTAAAACGATATTTTTTATGAAATTTCATTTTATTTATAGTTATACTATAAATGTTTTTATATTGCATCATATGTCATGCAAATAGTACTTGTCTTTTTTAACATTATTTTACAACTTGATCAAAATTAGTGAATTTCGAGAATAAACAAAAATTATGACGTTAATCACCTCGAGATTACTTTTTGGCAGAAGAAAATTAATATCTCATTGTTAGCAAATAACTTGAATTCTTAGGAATTCAAATCATATCTCCCAGTGAATTTTCAAATGACTATATAGTCAAAGTGTTAAATTTCTTTTCTAAATAATACATCCAACCAAATCGCATGAAATTTAACCTTCAATGATGATTAGTTAGGTTAGATAGAACCAAGATAGAGTTTTTCGGTTATTTTTAGGAGCTCATCCAGAGTTACCTTTAATTATCCTTAGCACTAAAAGCAAAATTGAGGCAGAATATCGAGAATTAGGACGTGTATCTAGAAGAAGATAGTTCAACAATAAATAGAATTTTCTGCTGATCATCCAACAACTTGTATCCACCAAATTGCACGTGACCATAATGCTTGCGATAAAATATTTCAATGAAAGCTCTTGATTCGCTCTTCCTACATTCGCGGATTAGAAAGAAATGCGACTACTACGACTGAAGTATGTTTTTAATGACATCGCTGGTACATTGGCTCGGCTTTTCCTTTGACATAAACCCCCTTCGCTGCGGTCGGTCTTTTAAAGAATATTCACAAACAGAATATTAATTAAAGCGACCCTATTACTCAATGCATAAAGTATATTGTTAATTGCCATTTATTAGAAGTTCCGTTCTTTAGTAAAAGCCGCGTCTTTATTGTTTCATTTTTCCATTTTTACAGAAATTGTGATCGGGTAATACGTATCTTCAATTGTCTTCCTAATTTATTATGTCGCCTGAAGAAATTGCAAAACTTGTTTCGATCCGAAATAAAAGTGTTACCGTTTACTCCTTATCACGCTCATTCAATGTTAACGAATCAACTCTACGATCGATAAAAGCCCAAAGATAAGATAAAGTCGTATGTAGCTTCAACTTTGCTTTCAGCGAAAATTGTTCATGATCCCACTGAAAAATGAAAGTGGCGTTGTCATTATGGATCGAAAACCACAACAACAAAATAGAGCCCCTAAGCTGTTTAATTATCCGAGAAAAGACTTAGCTTCCTTACGCACATTTTAAAGAACCTGGTGGTAGTTGTAATAGAGGAGGGTTCCAAGCAACGGAAGGTTGGTTGAATAAGTGTAAGGTGCGATAATCATTTCATAGCATTGAAATGCAAATGCAGACACTGCTGAAGCAGAAAAATATCCAGAAGAATTTGCAAACCTAGTAGCTAATGGAGCAAACAAACCAGATCAAGTATTTAATGCAGACGAAACTTCACTGTTTTGGAATACAATGCCAAACAAAACACGCATTTCCAAAACGGAATGTCAGCCCCTGGATTCGAGGCAGCAAATGATAGAGTTACACTGCTGTTATTCTAATGCACCTGGAGATTGTGTCTTTGAACCACTGATGCTTTACAGATCGTTAAATCTTCGTGTTTTAAAAAATCGAAACAAGAATGACCTGTCAGTATTATGGAGTGCTAATAAGAAAGCGTAGGTTACAAAGACTATTTTTTCTTGACTGGCACCAGAATTATTTTGTTTCAGAAGTTGAAACTTATAAGAATAAGGAATTTAAACCTTAAGGCTATTCTAGTTTCGGTCAATGAACCAGGTCATACTCGCCAACTTGCAACGATGGAACCAAACATATAACTGACATTTCACCTCCCAACACAACGTATTTGCATCCTACTGACCAAGAAATAATCCAGGCCTTTAAGCTCTATTACCTTAGACCAGGGGTCTCCAAACTACGGCCCGCGGGCCAAATCCGGCCCACCAGTGCCATCAACCCGGAACGCTACAGCTTAAGATTGGTACCATCAATCTGACCCACGACAGCCAATGTTTTAGTGTTGTTACTATTGCTATGATAAGTTGAATGGAAGAAAATTAAAACACAGAATGATTATTACTCGGTTTTATTTACTTGCAATGTACAACTTTACGACAGAAATTATCACGCAGAAACCTAAGCTCAAGTATCTCAGCTTAAGCATATTCTAACAAATAATTAATATGAAATCAATCCCACTAGTAAAAAACCACTAATGAGATTTATGTAATTGTGATTTGCCAGCGACAAATGTTTGTAGTTGTGGATTAATTTTACTTGTACCAATTTTTAGAAGAGATTTATGATGCTCATCAGTTAATTGAGATCTGTAAACGTTCTTTGGGTCTCAACATCAGAATCAAAAGGTTTTCAAAAAGCTTAATTTCATTTCCAATCACATCAAAGTCTAAAAAACGAGAATCGAAATTTATCCTAGAGCACTCGTTAAGTTTCGACTGCAAAATCGACGGAAAATTCAGTCTCCGTAGTGTGGATAAATATTTCACATATTTTGAAATGTGTGAAACATTTTTAACGTAATTAATTAATAGTATTATTTGCTGCCTGAACGTTTTTATATTGGTGTTTAAATCAGGGAGATGCTGATTTTCTCCTTGCAATCTCAAATTCAGTTCGCTCATATGATTTTTCAAATCAATATAGAATGCTAATTTCCATAGCCATTCACTGTTTCCTAAATTGGAACAAGGGCGATGTATATTATTGAAAAACATTCGATCTCGAAGTTCAAAAAAACGCTTAAGGACTTTTCCGCAACTAGGCCAGCGTACGGCATATGATACAGCAAGTCATTTTCTCCGATCTCTTCAATAAACTCGCGGAATTGTCGGTGATTCAGTCCTATGGATCTAATGAAGTTACCAACTGATATGACTGGTTTTAGAATGTCAGACAAATCCAAACATTTTCCGCACAACCACTGTTGATGAATGATACAATGTAAGACTAATGGTTTTGAACCACCATCATTTTCTACAGCCTCTGACATAAGTGCGACCAGTCCATTATTTTTTCCACATATATTTTCGCCCCCATTGGTGGTGAAACATTTTAAGTTTTTCCATCGAAGGTTCTTTTCATTAATGGCATTTTCAACTCCCTTAAAAATATCTGCCCCAGTTGTCGTGCCGTGTATACCTTAAATATCAAGCAGTTCTTCATACACGTCATAGCTTTTAACTACTCCACGAATAAAAATCAACACCTGAGCAGTATCTGACACATCCGTTGACCCATCCAAGACTAGAGAAAACCACTCAAGAAGTCCATTTTTGTCAGACAGTTGAGATGATATATTTTCTGCGATATCTTGCACCCTCCGAGTCACGGTGTTTGCTGACAAACTGACACCTTTCAATAAATTTACCTTTTCGGGGCATATTTCTTCCGCTACTGCTATCAAGCAGTCTTTTATCATTTCTCCATAGGTGAATGGTTTTCCACGTTTTGCAATTTCAAAAGCCACACGAAAGCTGGCGCGAGTTGCAGACTCTTGCTCAGCATTTGCTTTGGTAAACAAAGATTGCTGCGATTTCAGTCCGCGCTTTAAAGTTTCAAATTTTCCGTCCGCAAACTTCCCGTATATTTAGAGTAATTTTGAAGATGTTTCCATTCATAGTGACGGTTGATGTTTTATTCTTTCAGAACATCTATGGTTTCATTACAAATCAGGCATAGCGCCTTACTATTGCACTCAATCTCAAAATACTGAAAGTCTCATTTATCTTGGAACGTTTCGCATTCACTGTCTTTTTTTCGCTTCTTTTCCATACTAATAAATCAAACATAAAAAAAGTCTAATCAAAATACTCTCCCTTATGCACGGTTGTTACTTTATTTCACACTAGGCAGTTTCGCTTCCTCCGCCTTTCATGCAAATTGATTCGCAATGGCACCGCTAGCCTTTTTATACCTATGCAATTACTACAATCTAGAAGTGATCGGAAAAACTAGTAAGAACCAGAACTTTCTCAAACCAATGCGGAAAATTCTCAAACAAGCCACCTGTGAGTTAGTGGGTAGCCGACATAGATAGTACCTGCATCACAGACCTGCATAGTTTACTACTCTCCACTAGATGTCGCTACTTGTCACTACTATATATTGTATACACAATCAATAGTAATTGAAATGCAAAACGCCTATGTTTGCTTAGGTGAGCAGAAAAATTAAAATTGTTTTGGTCCTTGGAACGCACCGAAAAAACTATTATTGCCCTAATGCTTCAAAGTTTAGACGAACCTTCAAAATCATATTGGATTATGTGGTTGTGATCCTAATATAAATGTTATGGAATGATGAAAGAAATTTGACATAGCAAAATGTGTCTTAAACATAAGAGAATAAATGGAAGAACTGGACCCATTTACATTGAAATCATACTGTAAAAAACTGTGGCCTGTTACGACTGCAGAACTTGTGGATATTCAAACTTCAACTGCAAACTTTGCAGAAATTTGGAATGGAAATATCGAGATGGATTCGAATAGATAGAATCGAGTATCATTCAGGAGTTGCTTAGATCACCAGATGAAGATTTGACTGAAACCGACTTGGAGGAAATGTTAAATCACAGCCTATTGAATACGAGGCTTCAACAAGTTCTGTAAACGTGACATTCAATTTTAAGAATCTTGGTGGAACGAAATCTCATTTTCAAGGGGCAATCTGCAAATGCCACAATTGAATATCAGTCTGCCAAAGAAGAAAAATTATAAAATTCTTTGATCTATTTCCTAAGACCTGAAGATATCAATTAATCAATTTGGTCATAAACTTCAGGAAGACGAGGTTTCAACAAGTACTGGAAACATGACACTTAATTTCGAAGATTTTTGTGAATGTTCAAGATTGACAAAGGAGCTTTGTGATTGCTTTATGAAAATTGATTCGTGTATGGAACGAAGTCTTATTTTAAAGAGGCAAGTTGCTAATGTCACTGCTGAATATCAGTCTGAATTGAAGTAGCTTTTGAAAACTGCCAAGCGAGAGAAAGATCACAAAATCTCATTGCCTGAGCCTGAAGGTTATAATTTATCAATTTGTTGAAAAATTTCAATTGAATTAATTTTTATATATTTATTTTTCATTTTGTCGCCAGGAAACATATCAACTATAATCCCATATTAATTACCATTTCATATTCATAATTTCTATATTCGCGGCATATACCCCACTAATAAAAACTAGCTTCAAAGATACGCAGCTTCATTGACTTCAATTCCCTAAACTCTTACTTGCACGGCATTGACTGTGATATAGTTCTTGACCCAGAGGATGTTGAAACAGCCTGGAAGTCTTTCAGCTCTACTTTGACATCTGCCGTCTCGGATCACCCCAGACACCGACAAATCAAAGCAGTTCCCACTAAGCCCTAGTTATATGAATACATTCTCCCCATGGTGCGTCGCAAAAAAAGTCTCTGGCAGCGATACTTACGTCAGAAATCAGCACTTAACTAGGAGAATCATGGTCAATACTTCAATATGGTTTCCAACCCTGACAGGAGACAAGCACCTCTTGGAATCCGTCCAGCGCCGATTCATTGGAGTTCCTTTTGGTTCTGTTAGACCTTCCTACGAGGATAGACTCCACCTGTTCTGTTTGGAGAAGTTCGTTAATCTCCGCAAACGAGGTGACCTTATAGTGACGTATCTGATTTTTCGGATGCGACCTCTCTGGCCTGTTCTCGTTGAACACTTATAACCTCCGTGGTCACCCATTTAAACTATATCGTGAAACCTTCAAAACTACAGCGAGAGAGTTCCTTTTGAGTAACAGGGTCTTCCAAAAGTGGAATTCCCTCACGGATGATGTTGTGTGCGCGACCTCGGTCAATATGTTCAAAAACGGGTTTGACCGCTCTCGTCGATAGTGTTCGTAGGTGGACTGAATTAACTGATGGAATTACTTTTTGTTTGCGTTCTTTCTCTTACAAAGTACTCTTCAATATATGCTTATTGCTATCACATACAAATTACACTAAACTTAAACTCATTTCTGTAATGTAATATGATATTATAGGCCTTGGCCTCATCTCTACTCTCAAATAAATGATAATAATATTAATAATATCGTATCTGTAAGCTGTCAATTCTGATTCCAAGTTCGTAATCTTGTAATACGAACGCATAATGAAGGCATTCATTTCTGGGGTCCACTTCATGCGTTTCCTAGGGAGTCCGGCTCTCGTGGTCGTAGGTATAATAGCTTGCGCCGCCGTTGAAACATCAAGAGTCGATTGGGAGGTATTGATGTTGTTTTCCACTTGGTTTTGTGTTGCAGTATCCCTACTCGATATCACGCTGCTTCCTTCGCTAACCGAGGGAGACTGTGACTCACTTTCCGAACAAGACCCTCTTCCTAAATCTTGAACGCGACAAGAGGTTATGGTGGTACAATGTCGATTCACCCGTTTATTCCTTAGATTGTACATCATTGGATAAGTTGCATTTTATACCTACAGCCAGGTTCAGCTTGGGTACCTCGGGTTCGCTAAGCCCGTACTCAGAAACAATGTTCCTGAGCCCCTGAAGCTCAAACGAGGAATCTCGTTTCTGAGTACGGGCTTAGCGAACCCGAGGTACCCAAACTGAAGCTGACAGTAGGTATTAAATTCAACTTATCCAATGATGTACAATCTAAGGAACAAACGAGTGAATGAACAATACATCAATTAAAACCGACGAGATACCCATACGTCGTGGAATTTTTCAAGGAGACTCTTTGAGTCCACTATGGTTCTGTTTAGCTATGAACCCATTGTCCTCAATGCTCAATAGAACAGGATACGGATTTAGGATAAAAGCAGAAAGGAATTATCATACAATCTCCCACCTGCTGTATATGGATGACATCAAATTATATGCTTGGAACAAGAAGCAATTGGATGATATGCTGAAAACTGTCAGTAGGTTCTCGGCAGATGTTCATATGAAATTCGGGATTGAAAAATTGAAGACCCTGAACATTCAAAGAGGGAAAGTCATAGATGGTGAAACACAACTTCCAAACGGTGATATAATACAGTGCATGAGAGATGGCGAAACATACAAATATCTGGGATACCAACAAGCCAGATTGCTAGACCAAAAACAATCAAAGGAGAAGATTCGTTCAGAATACAGTCAGCGTCTGAAGTCTGTGCTGAAATCGATGTTGAACTCGGGGAATCTAGTCAAGGCAATTAACACCTACGCCATTCCAGTGTTGCTTTACTCATATGGAATAATCAGATGGACTAAGACAGAACTGGATGATATTCAAAGGCAGACCCGAACGATGCTGAAAAAGTACAACAACCATCATCCAAAATCGTCTGTGATACGAACAACTTTGAAGCGGAAAGAAGGAGGACGCAGATTAATAGATATTGTCAATTTACACACCGAACAGATAAAAAATCTCAGAGAATTCTTCTCAGCAAAAGCTCTCACCTCAGACCTCCATAGAGTGGTATCGTTGGCTGATAAGGGATATACACCTCTAAATCTTGCTACCAGAGATGACCTTCTGAATCTACCATTCCTACCAGATACTGAAAAACAAGAGCAATGGTCGAGAAAGGAATTGCATGGACGACATCACCATGAGATTAATCAACCACACATCGACAAAGAAGCCTCCAACAAATGGTTTATGAAAGGAGAATTATTCGCAGAAACAGAGGGATTCCATGGCCATCCAAGACCAAGTGATCGCTACAAACAATTACAAGAAATTTATAATGAAGGACGGAACAGTACAAACAGATAAGTGCAGAAAATGCCATATAAGATCGGAGACTATACAGCATATTACGTCCGGATGCGAACAACTGGCCAATACGGAGAATCTTCACAGGCATAATCAAGTGTGCAACATTATCCACCAGAAACTTGCACACAAGTACGGACTTCTGAACACCTTCCAGCCATATTACAAGTATCAGCCGGCGCCCGTATTGGAAAATGACTCTATCAGATTATACTACGATAGGCCTGTTATCACTGACAGAATGGTGACGAATAATAGGCCGGACATAGTGGTGTATGATAAGAGAGCCAGAACCGCAATGCTGGTGGATGTCGCCATACCGAATAATAACAGCGTTCTGAACAAGTTCCAGGAAAAAGTCCAAATACACAGATCTTGCTATTGAGATCAAGCAGATGTGACACCTCGATAAAATAGATATTGTTCCTATCATCGTATCCTGGACTGGTTTAATACCCAAAACTTTGCATGATAGCCTTCAGAAATTAGAATTGCATAAGAATACCTATATAGAAATGCAAAAAGCTGTAATTCTTAATACATGTAGGATAGTTAGAAATTTCATGTCAAGTATATTGTTATCGAGCCTATTCCCTTTGATTGCTAAATCTGGGAAAGGTAAATTATTTATATCCAGCTAACAGCTGAGATAGTGCATAAGTCCACGATAATAAATAATAGGAACCTCGTTTCTGAGTACGGGCTTAGCGAACCCGAGGTACCCAAGCTGAACCTGGCAGTAGGTATAAAATGCAACTTATCCAATGATGTACAATCTAAGGAACAAACGTGTGAATCGACATTGTACCACCATAATTCTTGTCGCGTTCAAGATTTAGGTAGAGGGTCTTGTTCGGAAAGTGTTCACAGTCTCCCTCGATTAGCGACGGAAGCAGCGTGATATCGAGTAGGGATACTGCAACACAAAACCAAGTGGGAAAGAACATCAATATCTCCCAACCGACTCTTGATGTTTCAACGGTGGCGCAAATCATTATGCCTCCCGGACTCCCTAGGAAACGCATGCAGCGGACCCGAAAAATGAATGCCTTCATTATGCGTTCCTATTACAAGATTACAAACTTGGAATCGCAAATGACAGCATACAGATACGCGTTTCATCTTGCGTTCATAGAAAAATATCCGGAATTATAGCACATATCCGAACAGAGAATTTCGAATCAACGAAGAACAATCGTTAAAAACAGGCTATTTTCTTCAGAAACGATGCAAAGAATACGAGAACAGGTCATAATAGAACTCAGAAGTGAAAATGAAACTCATAACAGTATACCTACCGTCAATGAAAGTGTTACAGATAACATCGAAGCCATGGAAACGAATATATAAAGGTAAATTATATCCAGCTAACAGCTGAGATAGTTCATAAGTCCACGATAATGAATAATATGTATAAGTATATGGACACATTGAAACAGAAACTCCAAGCAAAAGCAAAGAGGCTTTCAAGATAAGTCAAGTGTACTGAAAGGAAACACCAAAACCAAAGGTTCCTCCAAAACGCGGCCAATTTTCATAAGGGAAATAACAAAACTGCGACCAACAATAACAGAGAAGTTCCTGACGCACAGTGCCTGGCCGATTATTGGTCATCACTATGGTCGAACCACAAAGAACACAATAGAGATGCGTAATGGATCACGAATGGAAAAGAACGCCTTGATATCAAACATATGGACTTCGAAGGAATAACGGAGGAAGAAATCACAACAGAAGTTAGAGCAACCAACAATTGGAAGGCCACAGGTATAGATAATATCCACAACTTCTGGTACAAGAAGTTTGATAAGCTCCATGGAGCCCTACCAAAACAGCTCACGTATGTTCTTCAACATTCCAAGAAAACACCCACTTTCCTAACACCTGGCCTAACATATATGCTACCTAAGAGCAATAGAACACATGATCCGTCTCAATATAGGCCAATCACTTGCCTGCCAATACCCTACAAAATACTCACCTCATGCATATCCAATCGAATATATCAACACCTTGACGAAAACAATATATTAGCAGAGGAGCAGAAAGGATGCAGAAAGAAACACCACGGGTGCAAGGAACAACTCATCATCGATTCTGTGATAATCAAACAGGTACACGTAGGGCATCGGAATGTTCATTCAGCTTTTCTCGATTATCTGAAGGCATTCGATAGTACCACCCATTCTTGGCTTGTTGAAGTATTGCAGATATACAAAATTCACCCAGCCATGGTAGAATTCTTGAAGACAACAATGACACATTGCCGCACGTCTCTGCAAGTCAACATGAACAATAAGTCAATTAAAACCGACGAGATACCCATACATACTGAATCTGGAAAAAGTAAATTATATCCAGCTAACAGCTGAGATAGTGCATAAGTCCACGATAATAAATAATAAGGTCTTTATCGGTGGCATGGATTGATTATAGAAAAGCATTCGATTCTGTACCTCACTCATGGCTCATGAAGGTCCTCAGTATATATAAGATCAGTCCAAAAATCATCCATCTACTACAAAGCCTAATGCAAAATTGGTCAACAAGTCTTATTGTCAGAAGGAGCAGCTCCCAATATACTACTGCGCCAGTGAGAGTGGCCAGAGGAATATTTCAGGGAGACAGCCTTAGTCCTCTGTGGCTTTGCTTGGCATTGAATCCTCTTGGCACTATGATCGAAAAGAGTTCTCATGGATATATACTGACCAGAACACACCAAAAACAAAAATCAGTCAAAAAAAACTCTATACTCACTTCAGAACATCCTCAAACACCTTACATCAGGCAGTAGCTCAAGTTGATGTAAAATTGTCTCCAGTGAACTTAAGTGCAGAGAGAGTTCCTGCAAGAAAATCAAAAGAATATTTTACTAAACTGAATAGCACTTGGCGGCAAAAAGAATTACACGGTAGATATGCATCTGCCCAGGAGGAGATAAATGCTGATAAAAAGCTGTCAACAATGTACCTCAAACAAGGTCACTTAATGGATGATCTGAAACTTTATGCCGCCAATGAACAACAACTGAAGGGTCAATTAGAACTCGCGAAAGCTTTTAGCGAAGCGATTCATATGGTCTCAGTAGAGAAAAATGCGCATATATTTCTATGATTGCTGGAAAACCCCAAGAGTCTGATAAAATGATTCTCAAAGACTTCTCAGAATTCTCGCCTTTTCCACCTGAGAAACAATATAAGTACTTAGGATTACAACAGAGTACAACAATAGATCATTCCAAAGTAAAGCAGCAAGTGACAGATGCCCACAAGAAGAGACTGAAAATTATTTTAAAAACTGATCTTTATTCCAAGTCAAAATTTACTGCCATAAACACCTGGGTAATACCAATTGTGACCTATAGCTTTAGAATCGTCTGATGGTCCCTACTGACATAGAAGCACTTGACAGAATGTTGAGGACCACACTCACAAAGTACCGTATGCATCACCCGAATTCGTCAAGTTGCCGAATGTACTTAACAAAAACTAAGGGTGGGAGAGGACTGAGGTGCATGAAGGAGATCCGTGAAACAGAAAAATTCAAACTGTATACTCACTTCAGAACATCCTCAAACACCTTACATCAGGCAGTAGCTCGAGTTGATGTAAAATTGTCTCCAGTGAACTTGAGTGCAGAGAGAGGTCCTGCAGGAAAATCGAAAGAATATTTTACTGAACTGAAGGGCACTTGGTGGCAAAAAGAATTGCACGGTAGATATGCATCTGCCCAGGAGGAGATAGATGCTGATAAAAAGCTGTCAACAATGTACCTCAAACAAGGTCACTTAATGCCAGAAACTGAAGGTTTTATAGGGGCAATCCCAGATCAAGTTATCTTAACAAAAAACTACAGAAGATACATTTTGAAACAGAACATACCTGATGACAAATGTAGAATGTGCAACTCAGCTCCTGAGACGATAACCCATCTCTTGTCGGGCTGCTCCTTCTTAGCGTCTCGTCACCATAAGAGGAGACACGATGATGCTGCCGCTGTTATCCATCAGGCAATCTGCAAGAGGTATGAAATTGTTGATAAATTGATTCCTGCTTATAGATACTTACCTGAAGACTGCAGAGAAAACGAAAATATCAAGATTTATTGGGACTAAACTATACTTACCGATCGAGAAGTCCAGCACAACCGGCCAGATATAGTGGTTTTCAACAAGAAAGACAAAACGGCCCATATTGTTGACATGACGGTAAATGTCGATAATAATATTCGTGAGGCAAGAACAAAAAAGCTAACAAAGTACATTAACTTAGCACACGAAATTAAAGATATATATCAGCTTCAAAAAGTCAGCATACATCCAATCGTTATCACTGCAAATGGACTGGTAGAAAGCCACCTCAAAAAAGAACTGAATTGCTTGAGAATAGATGAACCTGAAAAAGTAATAGGACTGGCACAGAAGGCTGTGATACTGGGCACGTGTAGAACGATTCAACGTTTACTAACCAACGAGTAAGATGTTGACCAAGATGGTCCCAACTTGCCCGAAAGTCTGCCAACAATAGGTTGTGGAAAAAAAATAATAATAATACAGTTTGTACGAGAGTTACTTGATTATGATTCAGACAAGAAATCATGATGAATTCTATCCATCGAAATAATGTAACCTTAAAATGGATTCTTATCTCAGATAAATTTTTCCTCACATTGAACGGAAGTGCTTCTCTTCCTTTTTACCCGACAAAAGAATTTGGCTTCAGTTAGATGGACCGGTTCTCCACTATGGCCGTAAATGTGCATCTTAACCAGGATGATAATTTGGATAAATGGGTCGGAAGGAGAAAACCAATTGAGGACCGTCCAAAAAGGTAGTGGTAAATTCGATCCCGGAAATTAGTGACTAGAAAAGTCATGTCTTATTGCAACCATCGATATATAAATTCCCTTCCCGAGCTATTAATCTTCTATCTTCTCTTTTCTTACAGATAATTACAGTAAGACCTTCTCTGCGGATCTAGGGGTAGAAAGAAAGAGGTGACAAGGTTCCACTCGACTAGTGGGGCTCTAACTTTGAGGACATTTAAGTCAAGACTCAGAGAGTTCTATTCAGTTGATTAGTTGGTAGGGTGGTATAGATTACAATGGGGTATACATTTGTATCATTTTTTTGTGAACTACATAATTATTTGTTGTTGTACTGTAGTAGCAGAAGCTAATTAAATATACATTCATTCATTCATTCATAACCACTGTGACCACTTAAGAGGGTTCTTGCCCCTGCGATCCGGCCTGGTCTGAGCTTAGCTGATTACATTGGTGAGATTTTCCCTACAGGTACTCGCCCCCGAACATGCGATCCAGACATTAAATCTTTTCTGAATAGTCAGCAATGCGAGATCAGAGATGGGCTCACCGAAATCCGTAACGAAACTTCCGAAATTTCATCACGGAAGCAAATGCATCCCAAGAGCGTGTGGAAAAAAAATTCTAAGTCATCTCCTCTGCTCTGATTTCCGGGGGTCGCACCTCCACTTCAGACCCAGAAAAAGGATATTTTTGCCAGATCACTACAGAACCAATGCTCTCCGTTTCCACGTGCCCCTAATTTCCTAGCGTTCCACGACAGTGTTATGAGTACAGTTCGTCAATACCAGCAAGTCGCCCCTGACTTCATTCCATCAACGACGGACGAAATTTCATCTATCCTCAAATTCCTGAAACCGAGGAAAGCCCCTGGTACAGATGGCATACCGAATAAAACCCTCAAAATTCTACCTCAGAACTGCATAGTATACCTCAACGCCATTATCAACTATATTTTAAGACATCAATATTTTCCAAACATCTCGAAAAAAGCGTTGGTTGTATGTTTACCCAACTCCGGCAAACCACTTAGCTCTCCTTCGAG
Source organism: Cryptolaemus montrouzieri (assembly GCA_013387265.2). Classification (NCBI taxonomy): domain Eukaryota; kingdom Metazoa; phylum Arthropoda; class Insecta; order Coleoptera; family Coccinellidae; genus Cryptolaemus; species Cryptolaemus montrouzieri. The sequence goes on along the minus strand of JABFTP020000185.1, from coordinate 43,971,726 downwards.
CTACAGGCCCATCTCGCTGTTACCTTTCATCAGTAAAATTTTAGAAAAAATCATCCTAGCTCGACTAAACTCCCATATTGAGAGCCAATCCATAATTCCCAATTTCCATAATGGGTTTCGAATAAATCACGGCAGTGGACACCAGCTCCTTCGTTTCGGCGAGTATCTTACCGATTGTCACAACAAACGTTGGTATGCATCAATGTTTTTACTTAACGGCGAACAGGTGTTTGGCCGCATCTGGCACGACGGACTCACATACAAAATGATTAAATTCAGCTTTCCCGCATATCTCACGAACATTTTGCGCTCGTTCCTAACGAATAGGTCCATCTCTGTCCATGTTGGTAACAGCATATCATGCCCAAGAATTATTTCAGCCGGCGTCCCTCAAGGGTCTGTACTTTCGCCCACATTATTCAATACTTTTTCGTCGGATATCCCATCTGACCCAAATATTCTTACAGCCCTATATGCAGACGACATTGCCCTTCTATCGTGCAGCAAAACAACTGTACGAAAGTATACCACATAACCAAACTTCTTGCCTTCAATGCAATTATCCGTAGTATATTCACATATGCTATTCCAATCTACGGTACAGCTGCGAAGAAACGTTTCCAAATGATTAGAATCCACATATTTCAAGCTGTTGCGAGCGTTGCTCGCCATTCCATGATTCGTTCGGAACTCCGACGTACTTCGTAGACTTCGGTATGCCATCACTTACCGAAATTACTCACAAATTGGCTCGCAATCTTCCAGCAAACATAACAAGTCATGAGAACCCTACGGTCTATACTCTAACCAACTTTAAATCGAAACGGTATGATACCATCAAACACGGTCTTCTAAAGACTGTGTTTCCTGGTAACTGATTAGGCCCTCCATTTTTCTCTATGAATGGCGACTATAACCTACAGGCTGGAAGAAGAGGAGGTTTTTAGTCGGTAAAAACATTGCTGTTACCAAAAGGATGGTGCACCAGCACATAAAACACGAGCTGTAGATCGGCAGCTAAAAGAAATGTTCGAGGATAGATGGTAGGGTAATCAAGGACCAAATTTATGGCCTCCGCGTTCTCCGGACCTGACGCCCCTTGATTTTTATTTATGGGGCAAAATCAAGAACGAAGTGTATCTTATTCCTGTAAGAAGTAATGAAGAGTTACTAGAGCGCATTCATAATGCTTTTCGTAATATTGATATTGAGGAAACTAGGAGGGCAACTCATCATGTTCGTATACGAGCTGTCAAGTGTATCGAGCAAAATGGGGCCCATATTGAACATTTATTCAGATCGTAAATTAGTTTTCTCCTATGATGTTTGCTATCATTTATTCGTATTAATGTAATTATCTTCGATGATTGGTTTTCGCTTAGTTCCTACAATTTTTATTTATCCGAATTGTAGAAAATTGCTTGTAATGCTTCGAAATTTTATTTTACTCATAGACGGTAAATTTGGAAATTGGTTATTGAATTGCCTGCAATTTCTACCCACTACTTTTTGACATTCTAAAATGAATTAAAAAAAGATTAAATATATTTTCGTTTGAATAACCAGTGGTTTTATTCCAAATATGTTGTATTTTTGGATATTTGCAATCTGAAATAACGACAATTCTTGTTGAAATATCAAATTCGAATGAACGAAGTGACAAGTACATTAATTTTAGGCATCTGTCAGGTGAGCGTAGCCAGTTCAGCTACTTGATTCCAATATTTCAAAGCATTCTCTGTTAGTTCTTGCAAAATCATCAAAATTCAATATATTCCCAAATTATTTCGGAACTATAAGAGATGGGTGTAGTACATGCTTATACAATTCCATCTGAAATTTGACGCTTCATCTGAAGGCGATATAAAAATTGGCACGAGCTATTTGAAAAAATTGAGTTATTGCTGTTTGAAAAAGGCCAAATTGAAAAAATCATACGAAACAACGCAATGAATTTTTGACATGTGTAGATTGCTTACAAAATTCCTTGATACTTCTTCTATCCAACCAAGCAAAAATTCTGTCTGTAGTGCAAAAGACCTACGAGCTACAATTTTTTTAAATGTTCCTCAAAAATCGAGTTTATAACAAAAATAATTAAATCTGTCAAAAGTTGTGACAGATAAGTGCCAACAACTTGGGTATGTTATGCCTTGCTCAAATGTCGGTTCTAGATGTATAATAAAAAAAATAGATTGCCATTTGAAATAACAAAGTGATGACCCACTTCCGGTATAACCGGAAATGGGATCACTTCGAAAATATTTCACTCCAATTGGAAATCGCGTATAAAATTTCAGCTTGATATTGTAATTGGAACTTAAATGACATTCGTCCCGTTCCCGGGATGCATCTTTTCGAAGATTTTCCTCCTCTTTATCTGAAAAAAAATTCATCTTCTGGAGAAACTAATGAAGCATGTCTAATGATCTTCAATGATATTAGATGCTATGCACTAGAAATGTAGTTATGACTGCATTAAGGATTAGGAATTTTCGAAATTGAAACCTGATGTGCAATGGATATGGCATGATGTTCGAATTAGAATCAATTTTGTTAGTATGCCTTTCTACAATAGACTGTCCAAGTAATTGAAGAATCGGTTCTTTTTTTTATGTTTCAATTCAAGTTTCAACATCAGTATTCTTGTACCTTCTTATTCTTATCAGTGAAAAGAAATAAACACTGTTAAAATTGTGTTATGTGAAAGGGGAAAGCAATTGGTGGTTAACTATAAATATTCATTTATGGATTTATGGTCATTTCCGATTTTAGCACTACCAGCAACCTGGGCGAGGTTCATACGGATTTTCCATCGATGAAGAGAAACTGAAAACAATTACGACCAACCCACAGACTCGGTGGCGTAGAAGATATGATGCTCGTCTCCTGCGCAGAGTTATCTGGGCTCAATCCCCACAAAGTCGGTGCCATTTTTCGGATTCTGGGAATCGCTTGAGTGTCCATCTTTTGGGAGGAGATGTAAAGCTGCGGCCCTGTCTAACATAGATGTGTTGGACATTAAAGATCCCTTCCCTCGACACGAGAGGGGTTCGGCAAAATTACCGGGTTAGTGAGGCGACAGAATTCCTCGGCGTGTCATTAGCCGAAAGGCAGAAATAGAGCACATTAAAGGAAAAACAAAAAATAATACGACCAACCTCTGAAGGGCCCCAAACAAAGTTATTGATTTTACTGATAACTTTGCTGTATCACATAGTACAAGATTGTAACTATGACAGCCACATGGTACATAAACAGCTAAGGGATTCAAATCGAAAATTCTCCTTTGAACACCAATATTTTTCCTTTCATGTTCGCCCCGTTGTCATAACCCTGACCCCCTATAGTCGTTCAATTCTAGTCCGTATTCATTTAAAACTTCAATAATAACTTTACTCAATCTTTTAATAGTCGACTCTTTGACAGGTATAAATTCTATAAAATGTTCTTTTACTGATATTTTATTGTCGTCTGATGATGAATAAACAAATCGTAGTGTCAGTGAAAGTTGTTCGACATGACTAGTGTCGGGTACAGTCAGCTATAATAAAATAATATTTCGATTTCTCTGCGCTCCATATAATTTCGGAATTAACTTTTTCGCCCATCATCTCTATTAATTCATTTTGAATATCTTTACCGCAATAGTGGTCTAAAATGTCACCCTTCATGGCCAATCGCAAGTGCTCCTGCATAACTGGATCGAATTTAGCTAGTAGTTACTTGTACTAAGCCCGTTATTTGGCGTATATAGTTTATCGGAAGTTCCTCTCAATGCCATATTGTTTCCAGCTAAATAAATGGTAATATGCATCAATCTAGACAATACATTATTCCATCCTGCAATTTCTTTTCTAATCAGTTTTTGCTCTTGTCCATCTATTGGTTTTCCCGTTTTCAATCGTAATTCTATATCAATCCATGAAAGGTAAAACTTCTTATGGGAAGTGCCATTTTCATGAATTCTTAACGTTTCAGATAAGTGTTTCCAGTTGTTATATTCTTCAGATATTAAACTCGACGTTGATCCACTATCAAATAGCCGGCAACAAAAACAGTAAAATCGATCCCTAGAAACGGAGTACACACAACCAAATTTTAAAGGAATCACTCGGTATTTCACATTATTGATTGTTTTTAACCATGAATCTTTGACTACTTGTGAAGAATGAAGTTTTTTGTTGGAAAAAAACTGGATAGTATAATAAGAAATGTTGAATTATCACCACATGTTTGGGGTATTGCACTTAGTCGTCACTGAGATTTGAAACTGTGAATTGACCGATGTGCTGAGGAGTCGAATAATTGCTCTCGTTGAAGAAGGGGGACACAGAGGGATATAGCGGCCACAATGGGGGTATCATAGGGAGTGATTTCAAAAACCTACGTCCGATACTTGTAGCTACAATCTCTGCAAAAGTGGCCTAAAAGAAGTCGTAGGGAGATTACTTATGAAGAACAAGACCGCTTTTTGTGCCAAACTGCAAGAAGAGACCCTAGTGCGTCGCACCCCATACTCCAAAGGCAATTTCTGAAAGCAACAGGCATCAGTGTATTAGTCGAAACGATACTTCAAAGACTTCGTTCAGATGACCATGGGGCAGTGTGATGTTTTGGGGTTAATCCAAGAACCCCACTACAGCTCATCCTAGCCGCAACAGAAGGGTGGCAGAATATCCCCCCAGAGGAGGTCGAAAACATAATCTAAAGCATGCATAGACGGATTCAGACTTGTATCAGGGCTACTGAGGTTGAGAAAAAACACCTACTCCGTGTGAAATCAATTTTCAATTTTTTTACTACATGGGGAAAGAGTCCCTTATTTTCTTTTATTTGATTTTTTCCAAAAATAAACCTTAATTTATTTCTTTTTTCAATTGAAATATCTCAAAAAGAATCAATTCCAACAAGCCTTCGAAATTTCCAAAATCCCTTAGGTAATATTCAAGTTATCGAGTGATTCCATATAAATTTGGTTGTGTGTATATTAACCAACGACGTTGAATTGTTTCGTTATTTGCAAGTTTCTTGTGAAATGAGAATTAGAGAAACGACGCCGTGTATCCGGTAGTTTTCAACGTAAGTTTGTATTGGGCCATTAAATATTATATGATCAAAAATTTTGCTATTTCGAGTAAGTTGCCAATTGGCTGGAACAGATATATCCGGGACAACAGTACTAATGTCATCTAGAATTTGTATTTGTTGCACATCACCAATGGAGTTATCCTGAATCGCATAATTATTTGTGACACAAATTTTCCTCACTTTGGAAATCATTGTTCACAACGTCTTCAATAAGTATTTGATCTGTCATTTCAGACAGAGGCTCCACTACAAATGCATTCGTCTGTGTACCAGATGTACATGCCACACTAACGTCTTGATTTTCAGTTGAGATATATTTATCTATATTCATAACCAGGTTTGTTTTTTGAAATTCCTCTTCTTTTTCTGCTTTCCGTTTTCTATATTTTGACCCAGACAGTTTTCTTTTGATAGGATCAATCTAATCAGACATTTTTGTTGATTAATTAAGTAGAAATCAATAAAATCTGCAACAAAATTAATCTCTTTAAGTCAAAACATTTTTATAATAAATTCATCACAATAAAAACAAATATGACCAAAACCAAATTATTTTCGGAAAGGTCATAATACCATATCATAATATAATACCATTTGTATAACATCATATTTATGATATATTTTATCATTTACATCGAAAAATTCGTTTCCAATAGAATCGTAGCAATGAGACATTCTCCTTTAAAAAAAGTAGAGGTTACCATACACAGTCCGCTATATATTTCGCTATAAACTCTAATGGGTGACTTCAGCGTGACACAGAAAAATTATTTAAAGAATCTGTTGGATAGTTTCAGTCTAACTATAAATGGAAATTTCGAATAACTTGAAACTAGTATAGGAGCTAAATTAAACAAAATAGATCGGACTCTATTTTGTTTAATTTAGCTCCTATACTAGTTTTAAGTTCTTCAAAATCTCTGAAAAATTCAAAGCTTATGAAAATAGGGTTAACGAATTAGAAGCGCAGAATGCGCAATTGCGTTATGAACTTGAGCTCTTCGATAAGAAGTAGAGGAAGAATAACCTTTTAATTCATGGTGTCCAACTGAACAGCGAATCTGGAGATGAAATAGTGAGTATTATAAAAAAGGAAAGTACAAGTGAATATCAGTAGTGAAGATATTAAAGATTCCTTCAAACTAGGAAATAGAGATAAAGGCCCTATGCTAGTGGAGTTGACCTCATTCAAGCAGAAATCCGAGATAATAAAAAACTCGTTCAAACTGAAGGGACCTGGAATATTCCTATATCCAGATCGATCACTTACAGACAGACAACAGCAATCAAAATTAGTAAATCATTTGAAGAGAGTCAGATCAGAAGGGAAAACAGCTCAGATCAAAGGAAATGATTCAATTATAGATGGAAGATAGTTTTCTATTTTGGAACTTGATCTTATGAACCCCACAGCTGTACAGGAAGTGAAAGATCCCGTCGAACCAGGAAATTCAAGTACTTCAAAAAATCGTTAAAGAAAGCCACCTGCTCGTTACTCGTTCGGCGTTCAATAAAACTTATAACAAAATTTGTGCGTTTGTTACTTGATGGACTAAATATAATAGGATAGTGGACATGTCAGTTTTGGAGTCTTATATGAACGATCTGAGACCGATGATTCTGAAAAAACAGAGTTTGTGATGAAATAAGCGAATGTGTGAATGTGTGAATCAGGCACAAGGATTATCCGTTTCTGATTCACAGTTCATTATAGATAAGAAGATATCACTCAAGCCCGGAACTCAGAAATGTGCTGCTACACAGTTGTCACAGGAGACTTTAACGCTAAAATAGGAGCAAAGCAACCATACGACACAGAATGCATAGGCCAATTTGGTCTAGGAGTCAGAAATAATAGAGGAGATATACTGGCAAATCAACTCAATAGGGAAAAGCTTTTCTGCATGAACACCTTCTTCAAAAAGAAACCTCATAGGAAGTGGACTTGGTGCAGTCCAGATGGACGAACAAAAATGAAATTGATTTCATATTGTGCAGCGACAGAAAGATATGTGAGGATGTATCAGTGACAAATAAATTCAACACAGTGAGTGATCACAGTTTGGTTCGAGCAAACATAGCAATAAACACAAAACATATAAGAAAAAAGCTAATAGCGCATGCCAAATACCCAACCGCAGATGTATTACCCTTGAACAAGGAAGAATATCAGAAAAAACTTGAAGTTTAATTGGCGCACTTTACGGAAATGGAAAACAAATCAATTGATGATCTTGCGAAAAATATTAATGATGTTGTACAAACAGTGACAAAATACATATGTTGCAAAACGAAGAATAACAAGGAAACCAAATGAAGCTGGAGAATTTAACAACATAAACGAAATGGTGAAGAAGGAAGTACGAGTAGACCTGAGACAGTTTGAAGTAAAACAAATATTAGAACTCATCGAAAACAATAAGAACATGAAAGTACTGAAAAATACCTCTAGACAAAGGTGTTCGGCAGGGCGATACCATTTCTCCCAAACTCTTCACACTAGCACTGGAAAATCTCTTCAAAGAGCTGAATTGGGCGAAAAAGGGGCTGAATATTGACGCAGTGTACCTGAGCCACTTAAGATTCGTAGATGATATTGTTACGATTAGCACTAGCGAAAAATAATTGAAATCAATGCTGACCGAGCTCAACAATCATTCCAAAAGAACAGTACTCAAAATGAATTTGAACAAAATGAAAATTATAAGTAATGGCAACATCAGAATCAATATCGATGACGTCATCTTGGAAACAGTGAACCATTATAACTATTTAGGCTACACAATAAAAATCCGCCGAATCCACCTAGCTTGGGCCACTTTTGGGACACTTAGTTTCATTTTGAAGGACCGAAATATACCAATTTCTCTTAAAAGAAGAGTATATAATAGCTGCATAATCCCTGTGGCTACGTATGGACTGAAAACCATGTCCATAACGAGAAAAGTGGCGGACCAACTTAGAGTCACGCAGAGAGCTATGGAGAGAGCCCTGCTTGGGATATCATCACGGGATAAAGTTCGAAACGATGACATATGAAACAGAACCAAAATAACAGATATCCTGGAACGGGTGGCGAGCCTTAAGTGGCAGTGGGTTGGACATGTCGCTAGACAGGGTGCAGATAAATGGACAAATAAAACAATATTCTGGAGGTCAAGGACAACGAATAAAAGTGTAGGAAGACCCCAAAAAAGATGTGAAAGTCATATCAGTAAAGCAATGGATGAGAACTGCTAGACACAGAAATGCATGGAAGAAATTAGAAGAGGCCTACATCCAACACTGAATGAATGAAGGCTGAAAAGGTGAAAGAAGAATTCCACGATTCACACAATTCCTCACTCACCCGTCTCACACGATACACGAGATTTACCAGAGATTCGCCCTCATTTCCAATTGAATGATATTCCTGCTTGAAAGTACCATCAACAGGAAAAGCAAGCACACAGAAGAAATTTGTGATCTAACAAACCATAAAGCACTTTTTCTGTCGACCATCAGTGCATTTGAAAATAATGAAAAAAAAATAAATCGATAATGTAATCAAATCTACGTAAGAGAAGGGTGAGAGAGGAAATGGGTGAGTCGGGGAATAACCCGTTTCATTAGTTCAAGAGATTAGCCCGACCCTAATATACACAACTATTTTGAATTAGTACAAATATTTTACTACGGGGCCAACATCGAAATCATACATTTTGGTCATGTAGATATCACACAATTTTTCCACGCGATATCAGGGTTGGTTCCATAGTAAAAGTATAATATATATTATAGATAGTTAAAATAAACTTGTACATACTTACCTAATTCAATAATTCGTCAAAAATAAATATGTTCTTCACACTACTTATATTTCTATATTTCAACTATTTAGATAAAACTAATATCACTTGGAAGTCGGAACTAAGACTGTCAAACATAAGCATCAAAAAGTAGCAAAAACCGTCTGATTACTGTATTTGTTCATTTTAAAATAATTGATCATTGAATGACTCTTTCAAGTGCGTTCACCTATAAAATGAATCTGTATGAGCTGCCCATTCCGTTTCGTCAAATATGAAAGTTTTGTTTCTTTATGGTTGGGGATTCCCGCGTTGCGGTAAAATCAATTGTCTACAGTCAGTGCTCCAATCGAACGGATTGAACGGCGCGAACCATTTTAGTGTTGCCAACATAATGTTTTTCCCTAAATTTAGGGAATTTACGCATGGATATATAAACGCCGTTTGTGCCTGAGCCCTGGGCGGTTGCCAACCGCGCCCTACCCTAACGCCGCTACTGTTGGTCAGTACGCAGAAAATTCACTGTGTAGCTGATAGTGAAATCTCTCATTCATATTGTAAAATTATGTAAATAGCTCTTTATATTTCTGAAACGATTTCTAAAAACATAGGGAAAACATGCTAATAATAATCTATCATATTTCCAAATTTAGGCATCGAGGTTAGATTCAATGAATTACTGTTTGTTTTGTGGATTTAGTGAACAGTTTGCGATTTATCGGTGGTCTGGTATACATATTATGAAATATTTATAGAAAAAGGAACAACAACGAAAACATGCATTGAATTGACTCTCATTTGTCAACCAAGTGAATTTTTCGAGATCGTTTCAGAAACGTACAGATCAATTGACCTTGCTTTCGCAAATTCAATTCACTTTTTATGATTAACTGTAGGTGTGGTCGAATAAGTTTTATACATACTTATACGGTAGGCTGTATAGTCTTAGAATAAATATTCAGATTTTCAATTGAATGATGTACAGGGAGTTATTTGGCATTGTTGTCCGATTCTGCCTTGAAAGGAATTGTAAAAAGCTAAGAAAGGCACTTCTAAAAGACAATAAACCTCATGATTTTCATTATATCGATCATCAATCTAGATTTTTATCGATGATGATGTTTGGGTTTATTTCCAAAACTATGCTGTAATACTGGGATTGAATAAACTTGAACAGTACTCAATGCAGTTTTCGTAGATAAATTCACATTTTCTTCCAGATCATGTACATGGTGTTGTTTTGACATTTGAAAGAAAAATTAGATTTTTGGAATTCGGTCCTGTACTGAAAAAATATTGTGATTGGCTAAGTTTGAAACTGCAAAATATAAGGTATATCTGTTGAAAGCCTCCCTCTATTGGTAAAAGTTACAAACTAAAGACTTAGCCTTAATGACCAACGTAAATGAGGCTAAAAATGTAGCATTGACAACTGTCAATATTTTAACATACATAAAGGTTTACTTTTGCATCAGTTTCATTGTGTTTCAGAGCGATTAAAATGTCTAATTTCGAGCCAACAAATCATCATTTTTGCCAAGTGTTATTGTTTTGCTTCGCCGCCGAATCTCATAGAATGTTAATTGAAGATTACGGTGATCATCGGATTTTACTTGTAAGGAATGTTTTCGACGTTCCAAATCTGGTGATTTCAGTGTAATTGATAAAGAACACTCAAAGCGTAGAAAGAGTTTGTAGATACTGAACTACAGGCTTTAATACACGAAGACCCATGCCAAACTCAAAAAATTCTTCGAACAGCACTAAACGTGTCTCAGTCTCGGACCATCATCTGGTGGGATCAAAAATGGGTCTTTCGCCATGAGCTTCTCAAACAAGGTCAAACAGTCACAGGAGGTCTATATCGAGAGCAAATGATCCGTTCAAGCCAAGCACTTTTTTTTATGCGCGCTTCCCAGGAATAGGCGAACCTGTTACACCACATGAGTGGGTGCCTGGGAAGAATTGAGGTATCTGTTTACTCGCTTCTTGAAGAGGGCCACATTGTAGGATGTTGGAAAGATATTCGACGGAAGCCAGTTCCACAGCTCACCGGCCCTGTAAACGAAAGAATTATAATAGAGAGAGGTTCGAGGGGTCGTTAAATGTATCGCCATATGATGAGAACTCCTTGTCAGCCTAGTGCTGCGGCAAAAAATGAGTTTTTCCGGAACAAGATCTTTCAGCTCCTTGGAGCATTTTCCGTGAAAGTAAAACAGAGAAAGGTCAGCAACTTGTCATCTGAGAGCCAGCGGTTGGAGATCGCGGGTGATCTTCAGGTGGACGATGAGGCGCACAGCCCATTTTTGCACACTATCGAACATCCGCAACGAATGTTTGGGTGCAACTCCCCATACATGGGAATAATATTCCAAAGCAGGTCGAATCTGCGCCTTATATAGAAGCAACAGCTGAGATGACGTGAAGTATCACTTGGCTCTGAAAAAAAAACTAAGTTCAGCTTATGCCGACTTAGCTATTGCTAATATTGCAGCAATACTGGTAAAAGGAGGCCTACAATATGAAGGAGGACTTTCTAAAAAAGGAAAGAAGAACATTGAAGAAACCGGAATAAAAAAAACAGCATAGAAATCATCATCAAAAATCCTAGAAGAAGAGGAAGTGAAAATACTCTTTCTAGGAAGAACATCAACAATAGTATCAGAAGATTTGACCTCAAAAAATGAACATTGGAACTGTTGAACAGCTTACACAATCAGAAAAAAGCTGAGACAGGTAACAGAGAAAAACGACGTGAGGATAGTGTCTACAGAAGAGCAAATGCCTACTAGTACAAGCACAGGAACAATTGACGTGTTGCACATAGTTATGCTAAAAAATGACAGTCATAAATAAGAGCCCTCGGACCACCCGCTTGTGACACTAGAAGTGCACATAGCGACTGAAAACTTAGAAAAACAAAGGAAAAGAACAAACTGGAAGATGTTCAAATAAACATTGGAAACGAAAAAGATAACCATGTAAGAAGCAGATACACTTGAAAATGCAATTCAGAATTTGGAAGGCCGAACAAACGAGGCGGAAGGAAAGGTAACAAAAATGCTGGCAGCAGATCAAAAGAAACCACTTCCGACAAGAATACATGCCCTAATCGAAGAAAATAAAAGAGCAAAAAACATGAGAACAATGCATCCCGATGATAAGAGAAATTCTAAATAACCTGAACAACAGAATAAAAGAGGAAATAAGACAGATGTTCAACACCAAGAACCAATTCCTCTGGAAAATGGCAGACGCACTGACAGGAAAAATATAGAGAAGTAATATTACTCACTTAAGAATCTAACCTTTCATTCCGAGCAGGCATACAGAGGCAGAAACTGGAATTTCGAGACGTCGTTGGCTTAGTAGTCCGAAAGAAAGCAAGTTCACGCCCTACAAAATCACTTTTTTGCAGCCTAGGATCTCAAATCAAATTTCGACAATTTGTATTTGGAGGAATTTTAGGGAAATACGACTCGATGTAAGAACAATTTTTATGTCATTGTGAGGAACACTGGTACAGTTGAACCAATTAGTAAATGTTAAAATCAATTGTTGAAGATTGATGGAATATCACTCAATTATACCGCTAGACAAATTGGTGTTTCAAGGGCATGGGACGTTCACACGAGACTGGTGGATTAATAGGCCGAAGAGGATCGGGAAGGAGGAGACCAACTGCTCGCGATCATCGTTTTTTAAGGCTTGGTGGTTCAAGTGAATTATCTGGTACCGCTGTATGAAATAAGGCGTTTCAGTAAATGAGCCAACGGTAGGGAAACGTTGGAGAAAAATTATCCTTCGTGCCTAACACCTTCAAAGGACCCAGAATTGAACAGAACAGACCGCAAGGTACGTCTTCAGTTCACCAGAGAACATCAACATTGGGGGAATTAAGAATGGAGGAACGTAATGTCTGGGATAAATTCCGGTTTTGCCCTAAATTTCCAGAAGGGCGTCTCAGAATGTATCGGCAAGATGTTCAGCGTTTCAATCAAGACAATTTTGCTACAAGAATTGGTCCTTAATGGTTTCAGATGGCATAATTATAAAGGAAAAACAGAATAAATTACAATTCATTCTGGATCCATGACAGCTGATAGATACATACAGCAAGTTTAAAGTCCTTAGGTTGACCCAGTTACTCATAATATGGGCAAAATTATCATACTGAAGCATGACAAGGCCACACCTCATACCGCAAGAGTAGTGAGTGATTATCTTGGTGGATTTGAATTATTGAGAATAGACAGATCGACAGGAAGCCCTGTTCTCTATCGTTTTAGCCATTCACGATCAGGTCATGCCTACTAAATATTATAGGAAAACAATTCTCAAGGAAAACATCACCAATACCAAATGCAGAATAGGTGCTGCGAAGAATGGAAGTCTGGATCACATCATTGCGGGGTGCTTCGTACTCGCTCCTCACACATATCTCGACAGGTACAATAAGCTTGCAAGATAATACACCAGACTTTTCGAACTAAACAACAATGGCAATATAGAGATAAACTGAGACATACGAATAATTACAGACGAAACAATCCCGAACAACATACCAAATATCGTGTTTATAAGTAAACAAACGAAAATCGCATATATAGTCGATATTGCCCACGAATATCAAGAAGACATATGCAGCAAAATCAACAAATACCTACCATTGGCGGATGAAATGGAAAATTATGGAAAAGGATAAGGTTACAATAATTTCCATTGTAGTCGGTAAAAATTTCTAGAAAACTACACATTGGTATAGAGATTTTAGAACTGCAGAAGGGGATATATAAGCTTATGTAAAGTCAGTACTGCTAAACAGATGTAGTAGTGTCCAAAGGATATTAGAAAATATTAGCTACCTCCCTCAAGTTGACGAGGCACAATCATTTTTACTAACATTTGCTCGAAACTGCAGCAGATGAGCCCGATACCAGTCAACCTGGGCAACAGGTTCATCGGGTACACTTCTTGTCATGAAATTCGTGCTCAACGACCTCGAAAATCCCCATATTTGACTAGCTTCGATCCCTTTCATAAACATTTTGCCCAAAACTCCAGGTGATGAACAAGGTATCAGTCACCCAAAGCACTAGGGAGGCACTTGTCGCCACCAAATTTGTGCTAAGCGGCCTTGAAGTCCCTCGAGTTGACGAGCTTTAATCATTTTTTTAATTATTTTGCCCAAAACTCCAGGATATGAACCCGATATCGGTTACCCTGGGCACTACTTCTTGTCGTGAAATTCGTACTCAGCGACCAAAATAAAACCCAAGTTCACGAGTTTTAATCATTTTTATAAAAATTTGACCAAAATTCCAGGAGATTAACTCGATACCACTCACTCTAGGTACCCCTATCCCAGTAGGGGCTGTTGTGGAATAGCGTCCACACGTACCCGAGCTGGTTGACCAAGGCCTGGAATCACAAGGTCCTTTTCGGAAGGGAATGCCTTCCCAAAGCATGTTCGACCAGTGACGCTACGACTGGTACCACGGGAGGGGTGGATAGCCCTCGGTTGACCTTGTGTCAGCCAGCCACCCCAATTGAGGTAGGGCGCGTGGGGTTATAGTGGTTATAGCCAGCTCGCTAGGTCAGGTTAGGTTAAATTCACTCGCTAGGTTAGGTTGTAAAAACCCGAAGTGTGAGTTGCGTTATCAACTCGGGTACCAACTCGCTTGTTGAAAGAGTTTTGGATAGTGCCTCTCTTCGACCAGTGAGGTGTTTTGAGCTTGTGACTCGATCTGTTACTGGGAGTAGCGGACTGCGACAGTTATACTGGCAATTCCTACGCGTTGGTTGGGCATATCCCAACCCCTCGCCCATGAGGGCCGTGGCAATATGCTTTACAGAGCAGGTGTGACACGTTGAACTCTGGTCATCTTCACCCTAGGTACCAGATACATAGATAACACTTTATCCCGTGAAACTTGTACTCAGCGACCTCGACAATTCCCGAGTTAATGAGCTTCAATCATTCTCATAAACATCTTACCGAAACTACAGGGTATGAAACCGATACTAGTCACTCTGGTCACCAGGTACATTGGGGACACTTCTTGTCGTGAAATTCGTGTTCAACGACCTCGAGAACATTTTATGAATATTTTGCCCAAACCTCCAGAAGATGACCTAGATACCAGTCACTCTGGATATCAGGAGCTGCGGAGTTAATTTCTAACCTCATATTCGTGTTCAGCGACTTCGAAAACCCCTGAGTAACGAAATTGTATTCGATTCCTTCCTTATTTACCGTGTTTTTCATTAGTCCTCATCATATAGCAGTTCAAGATGCACTTGGAAATGTGCATTTTTCCCATCCAGAAATGCAATTTCCCAAAAGTATTTATTCAAAATTGTTCACAAACTTTCCAGGGTTCTTTCCGAATTTTGACGCGAGGTTCCGCGTCAAAATCTGTCTTACTCCGCAAAAAATCAACAGTGATTTAAGTGTTACGTTTACTCAATTATTGTTAACAATGCACCACACTGTTTAACTTATATTATTCGCCTAATGTATATTAATATAGTGACCAATATAACTCTGTTTAGCATTCCTATAAGCATTTACAGAATGTTCAATAGCAGAATATCTGCACAGCCAGTAGAGAGTTTTCAAATCGCTCTAATCTGTCTAATGGTAGGAGTTATTCACCCTGCATTAAACGTTACCTTACGATTTGGCTTCATAATTGGACAACATAGATCAACTGCGCCCTCATGATTTTCTGCTAATCATTGAAAGCCATCGTCAATGTCTAAACCACATCAGAATCTAACGTCGTAAGAATATTTATGATACAAGCAAGATTGCGTGAAGAATAACTTCTTAATGGTGTACTAATGACCATTTCTTCGTTCATCTGGAACGATCCATGAATGAAACTCTCTAACATAAGAACGTTGTAATCACTGAAGTATCAAGAAAGACAGGATACACAAACTCTTCAAGATCACTTGCTTATATAATACATTCTGTCAAAAATGTACCGAGAATTGGTCAGAGAAACACAAAATATATACAGGGTGCTACATGATAGTATTTCACAACTTGAGGGGGTTAATCTACGTGCAATTTTAAGAAAAAGAGTTCATATAAACATAGGTCCACAAAAGCTTCGTTACGGAGCTACAGGGACTGAAATTTCCGGAAAAAATTGTTTTTTTCTTCAAAACTCCTGCAGTTTTTGAGATAATCAGCCCAAATTTGGGAAGCAAGCTATTTTTCATAGCCTCCATCATCAAACGTCCTGAATTTCAACTAGAATCTACAAGTTGTTTTCTTTTCTGGAGCCATGTCTTCTTTTGCCCTTTGAAATTTTTTTGCAGTACGCCACTGATATCAGCGTACAATCAATTTTCGTCATCTTCGTTCAATTCAGAAACTTTTTTGACACTTGTAATTTTTTCGTATCTCCAACCGTTCTCGAGAAAAAAATTATTAAACGATTGTATGCATCCGCTGAATTGAAAGCACTTTTTAAAAAAATGGGTAGTAGGCTTTGGTTTTTTTCATTTATTTATTTATTTTGACAGTTGCTAAAGTTGATACAGTTTCTGCTCGAATTGTTTATTAAATTAACGATTAGTTTTAAGACTTTTGAAGTTATTGCTGTTAGAAAAAATGGCTAATTTTTCTAACGCCGAATTGGCTGATATCCATTACATGTACGGTCTGGCTGACGGAAACACAACATAAGCTAGACCATTATATGTGGTGCGCTTTTCAAACCGAGTAACACCAGACAGGCGAACATTTTCAAATATTCACAGAAGGTTGATGGAAACTGGTAATTTTACTGCAAATAATCATTTAAAAGGTGCAACTCAAACTATGAGAACTCCAGATATTGGGGAAGCAGTTTTGAATTGTATTGATTTGAATCCTCATGTGAGTACAAGGAAAAATTGGAAATCAGTTGAATATTTCACATGTTCTAGTTTGGAGGATTCTCCACGACTTTTTATTGTACCCGTTTCTTATTCGACGCGTCCAAACTCTACTTCCTCGAGATTTTTCTTCAAGACTGAATTTCTGCCGATGGTTCTTAGATAAACTTAGAGAAAATGTTCATGAAATAATGTTCACAGACAAAGCTAACTTTTCGAGAACCGCTTTTACAAATTTTCACAATAATCATTATTGGGTTTGGTTAGGTTAGATGGGGCTGGGGAAAACCCCCATTTGATTGAAGAATCTCATCATCAAGAACAATTCTCACTAAATGTCTGAGTCGGAATAATTGGAAATTATTTGATTGGGCCATTTTATTTGCCTAACAGACTAAACGGTCCTGGTTATCGCCAATTTCTTGAGGAGGAGTTAACTTTATTGCACGAAAATGTGCTACTTTTGGTGAGAAACATAATGTGGTTCATGCATGACGGGGCACCAGCACATTTTAGTGGAGAAGCTAGAGAATTCTTGAATAATACATTCAACAACCGATGGATAGGTCGAGGTGGGGCAGAACCATGGCCTCCTAGGTCCCCAGACTTAAATAATTTAGACTTTTTCTCATGGTGATATCTCAAAAGTTTAGTTTATACCACGCCAGTGAACACTGTAAAAGAATTGAGAATTCGTATAATAACCTCTTGTGACACAATAAGAAATAGCCCAGGAATATTTCAAAGAGTGCGTGATAATATGCGAAAAGGACAGAGACCACTACTTTTGTAGATGGGGGACACTTCCAGCAGTTTATTTAGTTTTCAATTGTTCTTTTTTTAGTTCGATATTGAATAAGTATAAGTTGAATCTCAGAAGACGAGCTATCAAAATAAAAGCAAATTTTAGGCATACGTATCGAATATTTCTATTATTTTTTTTATTTAGCGAATAACATACAATTCAAATTCAATAATTTTTCACTCGAAAACGGTTGGAGATACGAAAAACTTACAAATGTCAAAAAGTTTCTAAATTGAACGAAGATAACGAAAATTGATTGTACGCTGATCAGTGGCATACTGCAAAAAAGTTTGAGAGGGCAAAAGGGGGCATGGCCTCGGAAAAGAAAACACCTTGTGA
Organism: Cryptolaemus montrouzieri; assembly: GCA_013387265.2. NCBI lineage: Eukaryota > Metazoa > Arthropoda > Insecta > Coleoptera > Coccinellidae > Cryptolaemus > Cryptolaemus montrouzieri. The sequence goes on along the minus strand of JABFTP020000185.1, from coordinate 43,953,810 downwards.
ATTTCAGTTAAAAATTAGGACGGTTAATGATGGAGGATGTAAGAAATAGCTTGCATTTCGAATTTGGGCTGAATATCTCAAAAACTGCAGGAGTTTTGAAGAAAAAACCAATTTTTTCCGGAAATTTCAACAATCTGTAGCTGCGTAACGAAGCTTTTGCGGACCTATGTTTATACAAACTTTTTTTTCTTAAAATTGCACGTAGATTTACCCTCTCAAGTTGTGACATACTATTATGTAACATCCTGTAATTCCATTCAAATTTATTGTATTGCCTTCAAAGTAGGCCCTATAAGAAATAATACATTTACGTCCACGAATAATCCAATCATCAAAATATTTCAAACGCTTTTTCCGGAATGGACTTCAGTTCCCGCAGCAATTTTTTTTAAGTCTTCTATCGATTGAAAACGGGTTCTTAGAAGTGGTAATTTGAGTTTTCAAAAAGAAAAAGTCTCCAGAGCCATATCAGGAGAATACAGTGGTTGTTCGATGGTATTTATTGAGTTTTCGGTCAGAAATTCATTCACAATGATTATCTTATGAAATGGTTTATTTTAGTGTAGCAGTATTCATGAGTTTTCTTTCCACAAATCTAGCCTTTTATGACGAATTTGCTCTCTCAAACGCCGCATAACGCTCAGGTAATATTGTTTATTTATCGCCTGACCTTCTGACAAGAATGCCGAGTGCACAACCCCGCGATAATCGAAGACAACAGCCGGCTCGGTGGCGTAGAAGATATGATGCTCGTCCTCTGCGCAGAGTTACCTGTGTTCAATCCCCACAAAGTCGGTGTGATTTTTCGGATTCTGGGAATCCTCTCTTTCGGAGGAGATGGAAAGCTGTCGGTCCTGTCTAATAGAGATGTGTTGGACATTAAAGATCCCTTCACTCGACACGAGAGGGGTTCGGCAAAATTCCCGGGTTAGTGAGGTGACAGAATTCCTCATCGTGTCATTGGCCGAAAGGCGGAAATAGAGCACGAGGGTGGAATAACAACAACAACAAAGAAAACAGACAACATTATCTTGACTTTCGATTGACTTTGACGTGGTTTTTTTCGGTTTCAGTTCAGTTGGAAGTCGACATATCGAAGCTTGTTGACTGGTTTTCATGTCAAACTCATGAACTCATGTCTCATCACAAGTTACAATGGTTTTATGAATGTAAGGTCGGAATAGTCGAGCGGCAAAGCATTTCATGACCAAATAATCGTTTAAAATGGTACGAATTAATTCGTGAGTCACAGAAAGTTCATTGCCTTTATCTTTCAAACTCAAATTACTATTTTCAATTACCATTTCCTTCACTGTATCGATCTTAACTTCAGTTGAAGATGTTAATGGCGAGGCAAATCTTTAACCACATCTCGACCGCTGCTGAATCCACTGTACCACTTATCTGCACGAGTTATTGATCAGCGTTTCACGAAATTTCATTTGCAGTACAAAATTCGAGACAAATTCTTTGTTTGATATTTTTATCCATTGTGAATAACGCAAAACAAACTTGTGACAACTGACAAAATCAAGCAATATAAACAAACTAAATGACAAATCGGGATCAAACTCCGCTTCAGCATAGAAAACAGTTCTGCCAACTTAGCAACAAAAAAAATTTTGTTAATCGTTTTAAGCAGATTTTTCAAATAATCAACTCTTTGTTCTTTTTTGACAGAATTTATGGTCAACTTAGTCTGATACAATAAAATAATTATATTTTGATACATCTTTCGCTCAAACTTCACAGCACTCAGATTTTATGATGAAACTAACAACTGGGAACAATAGTTTCGATTGTACTAAGCCACATTTTATTTATTTTAATTTGGAAATTCATTGGTATATTCATCTTCCATTAAAATCCAAATATGATTATCTTCCATACCTACTAATTCAATAAACTTATAATTTATTATTTATTGCTTATTGTGACGTTTTTATTTCACTCGGAATAATTTTATCTTTATACAAGAATGAATAACAAAAATACAGAAGTAGGAAACTGTTAGTTTTTGTCCGAATTTTTAGTATCGATACGTAACCTTGGTGTTTCCTGAATGATACAAACGAAACAATTGGAAACAACATTTCTATTTCGCTGAATCGATGTATAGTACATATTTATGTCATATATGTCGTAATGATACAAACAATAGAGCGCGTATAATACCAGTATTTCTGTTCTTATATTGTTATCACAGGTTTCAAACTTTGGAGCCACCTTTGAGCCAGATAAAAAGTTTTTAACTAATTTTACCAAAAATTTTCTGACGAGCTTTATATCCGAAAAAGCAGGTACTCATATTTTTGACTTTATGATTTTCAGCGGCTGGGGTATGAACTGGAAGAAATAAAGAAAGAATGCCACGAATATCACATGTTATAAGTAATGCATGTTCGAACAAGTCTCCTCCACTGAAGGAAGAGTTCTAGCCCTGAAGTTCATTCTGGAAACTAGTGACTAGTTTTTCTTCCTGCTAGTGTAAGTGGTGGGGTTTCAATCAGTCAAATTCTTTCTGTTAAATACAAAAGTTTAATACATGTAAACACTCACATCCATTTTCACACTTCACTACTTTTGATCACAGGAGAATATGTATATTTGTAAGTCGTGGTTATGACAACTACACTGAACTTGAACATTAGAATATATGTTAAAAGAATGAGAACTGAATGAATGAGTCTGAGCGAATCTCTCAAACCAATGTGACTGTTGCCTATATATGCCACTGACTGAATTGAACTGGACAAAGTATCTTTGAAATACATATAGTTCTCGCAAAGTGTGGGATCAACATGCGCCACATAATTCATGGTTGAGCTGACAAGAATCCTTGAGAATTCTCTAGTTTTTGAAAGTTCCGGATTTTATGTTTCTCTTATTCTAAGAAAAACACAATTGAAATATTCTGAGTGGCTCTATTTCACATGTTATGCCACGTAATATGAGAACACGGATAAATTCAATGAAAGAAAGATTCCTGTTCATTACATAGTAGATAGCCGGCTCGGAGGCGTATAGGATATGATACTCGTCTCCTACGCAGAGTTACCTGGGTTCAATCCCCACAAAGTCGGTGCGATTTTTCGGATTCTGGAAATCGCTTGAGTGTCCATCTTTGGGAGGAGATGTAAAGTTGTCGGTCCTGTCTAACAGAGATGTGTTGGACATTAAAGATCCCTTCCCTCGACATGAGAGGGGTTCGGCAAAATTCCCGGGTTAGTGAGGTGACAGAATTCCCCGGCGTGTCATTAGCCGAAAAGTAGGAATAGAGCACGTTAAAGGAAAATCAAACAAACATAGTAGATAGGTGGTCCAAGTCCGAAGTGATAATGTAGATTTATTCTTTGTTTAATTCCTATAGCGAATCATAGGCGTAACATAGAATTGAAAAAGTGATAGGTGGTGTGTAACAGAGTGCAGATACATTAGACCTCCCTCCTGAAAGAAATGCATTGAATGGAAACTTTGATGTGGAACTGGTAAAAATATTTATCTTATCTATATGCTATATAAAGTAGAAAGTAATGAAGAGAATTATCGATGTTAATTGAACTCATATACATAATACAAAAGTAATATACAAAGGAACCATATACATAATACAACAGTAATATACTATACAATACGAAAGATATATACATAATAAAATATATACATAATAGAAATACAAACTTAATCTAAATTAGATTTGAGTGTTGCTTTAATGATTGCCAGATAAGGAAATCGAGAATTTTAATCAAGAGTCGAGCTTTATGGCAAATTTTTGTTTTTATAATGGTGAATAAAATATCCATCCGACACTAAGGATAGTACCATTGCACAGTTGTCGATGATCTCAGGGAGTTTATTTTTGTTGCAGTCGTATTTTATTAGCATTCGCTCGGCCATTTCTAGATAAAAATATGTGCGAGAATTTGCTGACGGAGCCATTTTGTGAACAAAATTTGGAATGAAGAGAATTAGAATTGATTTGCGTTGAAATCGAGTTAAAAAGATTCAGAAAATTTTCGGTTGATTTCGAGAGCTAGAAGGTTTTGAGAATTTGAGGATTTGAAAGGAAATAGTAGATTTTGAGATTCTGAGAATTTGAAAAGAAATAGTAGATTTTGAGATTCCGAGAGTTTGAGAATTTGAAAAGAAATAGTAGATTTTGAAATTTCGGGAGTTTGAGAATTTGAAAAGTAGATTTTGAGATTTCGAGAGTTTGAGGATTTTGGAGAGAAATAGTAGATTTTGAGATGTCGAGAGTTTGAGGATTCTGAAAAGAAGTAGTTTATTTTGAGATTTCGAGAGTTTGAGGATTTTGAAAAGAAATAGTTCATTTTGAGTTTCCGAGAGTTTGAGAATTTTGAATTTTTACTTCTTGCGAAGTTCGAGTAGCTTAGAGATATGAAAGATTTCGATTAGACGGTTTTGATTTTGCGAAATTCAGAGTTTGGAGAGAGAGAGAGACTGGCGTACGTACAACAGTGATAAAGAGAGATACACAAAACAGAGTGAAAAGAAAAAATGTTTGAAACGACTCACAGGAAAAATGAAGTTGAAGTTTTTGGAACTTGTTTCTTGGATTTTCTGGAACTTGTTACTCGAATTTTCTAGAAATTGTTGTTTGGATTTTCACTCTGAAAACTAGTGACTTAGTTTTTCTTCCTGCTAGTGTAATGGGTCGGGTTTCAATCAGTCAAATTCTTTTTGTTAAATACAAAAGTTTAATACATGTAAACACTTACATTAATTTTCACACTACACTACTTTTGATCACAGGAAAATATGTATCTTTCTAAGTCGTGGTTATGACAACTACCCCGAACTTGAATTGAACTTGACGGTAGAATGAATGAATGAGTCTGAGCAAATCTCTTGAACCAATGAAACTGTGGCTTATATATGCCACTGACTGAATTGGCATACGTGAAAACTTTTTGTCTATGCATGATAACGCCAGACCACACAAAACTCATATCGTTAGGCACTACTTTCAAGATTACGAAATCACTTCAATGGAATGGCCTCAATCCCATCGGACATGGAACATTTTCAATAGAAGATTAAGAAACCAGCAAAACCAGCTACCATGGAACATAACGATAAGGTCATCGATTTTGAGTATGAATCGTATTTGACATGCAGTTCCCCTTGCCAGGGGTAGAAATATCCACTATCACAGGTTTTGGGCACATTTTTTCCAAAAGTTTTACTTTTTTCATTATTAGTTTCATTTCAATTTTTTTAATTTTCCTTTTCATTTCGATTGTTCTCAAGCATTCCTTTGTGGTGATGAATTACTGGTAAAATAAATTTTGAACATATCTAAACTCCTTCTGAATAAATTTGAATTTTCGATTTTGTGCGTTAATTTCTTGGCGGAGTGTAGAATGTTACATCGAAAACTCCTCCCTAAATAACAAATTTCCGTAAAAAATTAAATATATTTTTCAAACATCATTTTGGCATATAAAAACTAGAAGAGCAGTATCTTCTCAAAATTACTATACAGGGTGTTTCCGAATAAGATGTCATAAATGAAGGATGCGAATCCCTGAATGATTTGAGCAAGAAAGTTCGAAGAACCAATGGTCAAAAAATGCTTCGTTGCTGAGATACAGGGTGTTAAAGTTGAGAAAATTTTTCGATTTTCTCTCGATAAAACCTAGACTTCTCAAGATTTCGGGCTCAAATTTTCCACATAAGCTATTAAACACAATCTAAATCACCAGGTGAGGCCAAATTTTGGAACAGTATACAGGGTGATACTTTTTCATGGGCCATAATCCATTTCTACCCTCGGAACTTTTTTTTGTACGCCACTGGCACTAACAAAAATAAAATCGAATAGATCATTCAATTTGAAATTTTTTGACTCCTGCATTTTGATCGTAACTATCACCGTTTCTGAGATATTAATTATTGAAAATAATCCAATAGTTTTCCAATATCGAAGCCATGGAGATATTATCTTAATAACTGATGCAATTTTTCAGGAATTGAGCTAAAATATACATCAGATATCTTCTTATTGTATGTTTATAACAAAATGAGGCAAAAATTCCTGACAATATACAGGGTGTTATTTTTTCACATGCATTTTCCTCTTTTTGCCCCTGAATTTTTTTTGTGGTGCGCTACTGGTATATTCTGAAAACAGAATCAAACAGATTATTCAATGCGAAAACTTTTCTGTTCTTTGTATTTTTCCGTATCTGCCACCATTTTCGAAAAATCAATCAACAACGCCCGAACAGGCTACCCCTTTGCCTCCGTATATTTTTTCGGTGCATAACTGACGTTTTTCGTAATCAGAAACGGATTTTTCATTCAATTCGGATAATTTTGTGCTCATCTTGATCCTCATGTCTTTCACCGTTTTGAATTGAAAATCATCAGAATTTATCGTGTCTTCCTCATATCAGAACACGTTGGTGATTTCAAAAGGCTTAGTAGGCTCTGATACAATTTCGCAAATGAAATCATAGAAAAAAAACTTGACACTTCAATGATTGTAAGTTTTGTCATTCAGTTTGTTGTGCCTACATTTGAAACAGCTGTAAGTAGTAACCAATAATCTTTGAAATGGTTTTCACTAATGCAGAAATGGCCGATATACATTTCATGTACGGTGTGGCTGAATGAAACGCAGTGCACGCAAGGCGTTTGTATCAAGAACGCTTCCCTAATCGAATCATTCCTGATAGGCGTACGTTTTCTGACATCCACAGAAGATTGAGAGAACGGGGTACATTCAAACCGAATCATGACTTGAAAGGGGCAAATCGGACAATAAGGACCCTGGAAATCGAAGAGGCAGTCCTAAATTGTATAGATGAGGATCCTCAGCTGAGTACAAGAAAAATTGGAAGAGAGTTGAATATTTCATTTGTATTGGTCTGGAAAATTCTCCATGATTTCTTGCTTTACCCATACCATATTCAACGCGTCCAAGCTCTACTACCCCGCGATTTTCCTCTGCGACTCAATTTCTGCCGATGGTTCCTTCATAACATTGCTCATAATCCCTTTTCGATAGCGAAATCATCTTCACAGATGAGGCGTCCTTCTCGAGAAATGCAATCAGGAACTTTCATAACAATCACTATTGGACTGAAGAAAATCCCCATATGATTGAGGAATGTCACAATCAAGAACAATTTTCGGTTAATGTCTGGGTTGGAATAATTGGGGATTTCCTGATCGGGCCATTTTGTTGCCAGACAGGCTAAATGGAGCCTTATATCGCCACTTTCTAGAAGAGATTTTACCTGTGTTGCTAGAAGATGTGCCGCTGCAAACTAGAAATAGAATGTGGTTTATGCATGACGGAGCACCACCGCACTTCAGCATGGAAGCTAGAGAATATCTGAATATGACATTCAATAACCGCTGGATAGGGCGTGGTGGACCAGAAGCTTGGCCTCCAAGGTCGCCAGATTTAAACAGTTTGGATTTTTTCTTTGGGGACATCTGAAAACTTTGGTTTATAGCTCTCCCGTGAATACACTTGAAGAATTGAGGAATAGAATTACAGCATCATGTGACGTCATCAGAAATACCCCAGGAATATTTCAGAGGGTGCGCACTAATATGCGCAGACGAGCAGAAGCATGTATTCTTTCAGGTGGAGGACATTTTCAACATCTTCTTTGATTTGTTCTGTTTGTTCAATTTTTGTTTTCATCATTATGAGTTTTGTTATTGAAATCATTCGCGATTATTTATGTTGTTTATTCATTTACTTCCGATTTATACACTCAATAAAACACATTTTTGAATTCGAATTCAATGATCAGGAAATGATATCACCCTTTATACTTTCTCATAAATCCTACCAATCTAGTGGTGCAGATCTTAAAATGTGAACTTCGTTTGAAATTCGAGCTCAAGGTCTTCACAAATTGCCGAAATCACATGAAAAATATCTTCAAGCTTTCAATACGGAAGGACTATACGATTACTTTTCTTGATTAATATCTCGAAAATGGTGGCAGATACAGAAAAATACAAGAAACAGAAAAGTTTTCGCATTGAATAATCTGTTTGATTCTGTTTTCAGAATATACCAGTAGCGCACCACAAAAAAGTTCAGGGGCCAAAAAGAGGAAAATGCACGTGAAAAAATAACACCCTGTATACTGTCAGGAATTTTTGCCTCATTTTGTTATAAACATACAATAAGAAGATATCTGATGTAAATTTTAGCTCAATTCCTGAAAAATTGCATCAGTTATTAAGATAATATCTCCATGGCTTCGATATGGGAAAACTATTGGATTATTTTCAATAATTAATATCTCAGAAACGGTGATAGTTACGATCAAAATGCAAGTCAAAAAAATTTAAAATTGAATGATCTATTTGATTTTATTTTTGTTAGTGCCAGTGGCGTACCAAAAAATGTTCCGAGGGTAAAATGGAACATGGCCCATGAAAAGTATCACCCTGTATACTGTTCCAAAATTTGGCCTCACCTGGTGATTCAGATTGTGTTTAATAGCTTATGTGGAAAATTTGAGCCTGAAATCTTGAGAAGTCTAGGTTTTATCGAGAGAAAATCGAAAAATTTTCTCAACTTTAACACCCTGTATCTTGGCAACGAAGCATTTTTTGACCATTGGTTCTTCGAACTTTCTTGCTCAAATCATTCAGGGATTCGCATCCTTCATTTATGACATCTTATTCGGAAACACCCTGTATTTGAAAAATAATTCCCAACTTAAATAGAAATTAAAATATGAATATCCTAATATAAGAGAAGAAATTTCTTCCATGGATTTCTCCTTCCTCCATGTAAATTGTTATTCACTCATTTATAAGCCCTCTAAAAACAATTAAACCATGTGCTTAAATATTTTCAATCGGATATAAAATATAGGAGTTTTTAGGAAACGCCTGTACATTTGAAGAAAATCTCAAAGGTGAAATCTATTTGAATTTTTTGGGTTCTGAGTATTTGCCAGCTTTGTCTCTTTATCCTGAATGAAATGATCCTGATATGCATAGTCCAGAAATGCAGACCCCCTACAGGATGAACCCCGGCCCCATTACGCAAGAAAGATAACATCTCGATTTGATGTATCCAAGAAGATTGATCGAGAGACGCGAACTATTGTTTGGTCAGGCACATCTAAAATGACCCCTATGTAATTATTTTCACGGAGTTATTCGAAATCCAATGATTTTCAGCATGCGCCAAGAAATATTGAAGATTCGAACGAAAATGCATAAAATTTCACTCGAAATTAACGAAATGTCCATACATTTGTATGCTCTATTGTAAACTCACCAACTCTATTTTTTTCATGGATTGTTCTTTGTTGTGTTCTATTTCTATGCTTCTCATATTATCGTCCCTAATATTAAAATCAAAAATATGTATTTAGCTGACAGATTGCGATAGAATAATTTCTCTACTGAGATCACAATTAGGGAAAATTTTACAATTGAACCATCCCCATTTGGAAACAATACCCAGAGTCTGATTCTTGCAAAAATCTAGGAACGTACAAGGTAAAACAAGAACCTTCGTGTAATGTATCATACACATTATGTCACAGAATGTCGATGACGTCATATTTTTGACAGTTACCCTCAAAAGAGCAAAAAAATTATAAAGGAAGATGTAATGAAAACCTGTTCATTCTTCATAACACTTGAATTTCATACTTTTTTCCACACTGTATACTTTAAGTGATAACATACAAATTTCTAGCCTTACGGAAAAATCGTGGGGCCCACGAAATTTTATGTATATTAAATTTATTAATTATTCAGGAATCGTTATTACGAATTCTAATCTTCCCAAATCTTATTTTCGATCAAATATTTGGTTTCAAATGCGAAATGACTGGGGAAAACTCGGTTTGATTGAAATAAAGTGTTACACATTGATCGTTTCGAATACATGTCAATAATGGATTATTTCAGCAAGGAGCCACTTTTAGACTATCCATTCTAATTTTATACACACTGAATTTATGATTGGTACGTATCGAGCACAACGAGGGAAATGAAATTATTGTTTATATTTATTTATTTCGAATGTATTCGGAATTGATGTCATCGATCACTTCACTCAATAAAACATTAACTTCTAAGCAAATTCCGATAATATTCACAAATTTTCCTGCAGATATGATACATTGTTTGCAAGGAATTTTTATAAATTCGATGACGTTTGCTGTAAACGTATTTATTTTTGACTTCAAAATATCCTTAGTTCAGGCAATTACTTCTTCATTACAACCTAATCACTATGAAGCGATCATTGCAAACAGATTGTCGTCGCTTAGAATTCAAGGTGGATGGGGAAGTAATTAAGAGACCCACTATCGGTGGTGCCCATCTCGGCCCCACGTAAAAAGATCTGGAAAGTACCCATCTCGGAACGAAGTAAATTTGTAATGAAGAATACAATAAACAAGTTACTTTGTTTTAACTATCACTAATTTATTGATGTAAAGAATGACAAAATTTTACATTGGTTGGACCGGTTTCGGACATACGTCCATTAACAACAACAAGCCAATGAAAACTGAATACTCATGTACAATACAGGAATTACCATCAATAAAATGCTAGTAGAGATCACAGTAACTTGAATAATGGTGACTAATAGGTAATTAAGTCTACCTGGTCGTTATTGAAGTTCTGGAAAATGATGACATTCATTCAGACAAAACTATCACTAATTAACCCTTTCTACCTAGATCCTTGAAAATTTCCATCGATTCAAAGAAATTGAGTTTATAAGATTTATCACAGGAATGAAGAATTTTTAGCTATTGAAGTTTTGGAAAATGATGACATTCATTCAGACAATGTGCAGCTAAAGCTGAATCATATTTCTGATGTAGGAATGACCGGAAATGTTCTTTGTATCTAGCCTTGAAAGAGCGTCCTGTTTGACCTATATAAAAGTAATTGCACTCAGAACATGTTAATTGGTATACTCCTGATTTTTCGAATTTATCGGTTTTATCTTTTGTGTTGAAAAGCAGGCCTGACAATTTGCTAACTGGTTTGAATGCAATATGAATTTTTTTACTGATATCTGACAAAACTCTAGCAACCTGTTCTGACGCTTCCCAAAATATGTTAGAGACATAAATTTTTCGGGCTTTTCTCTCTTGGATTGGGGATATATCATGTTGAATGTGTTGTAGCGTATTTTTCGATAAATTAAACTCTCTATTGCTTTTATATCGAAGCCGTTGTTCTCTGCTATTAACATAATGGTGTTAAATTCTGATTTTCGGTCCATGTTCGATAAAGGCATACCCATAGATTCATTTCACCCGTATTCTCAAAAATAGCAGTCTTCAAATCCATGATTCACAGAGCGATTTCTTTGCCTTTATCGGACATGGATCGAAAATCAGAATTTAACACCATTATGTTAATAGCAGAGAACAACGGCTTCGATATAAAAGCAATAGAGAGTTTAATTAATCGAAAAATACGCAACAACACATTCAACATGATATATTCCCAATCCAAGAGAGAAAAGCCCGAATAATTTATGTCTCTAACATATTTTGGGAAGACGTCAGAACAGGTTGCTAGAGTTTTGTCAGATAGTAAAAAAGTTCATATTGCATTCAAACCAGTTAGCAAATTGTCAGGCCTGCTTTTCAACACAAAAGATAAAACTTATAAATTCGAAAAATCAGGAGTATACCAATTAACATGTTCTGAGTGCAATTCCTTTTATATAGGTCAAACAGGACGCTCTTTCAAGGCTAGATACAAAGAATATTTCCGGTCATTCCTACATTAGAAATATGATTCAGCTTTAGCTGCACATTGTCTGAATGAATGTCATCATTTTCCAGAACTTCAACAGCTAAAAATTCTTCATTCCTGTGATAAATCTTATAAACTCAATTTCTTTGAATCGATGGAAATTTTCAAGGTATCTAGGGTAGAAAGGGTTGAGCTCTTTAACGAGCAGGTAGACTTAATTATCTACCAATCACCATTATTCAAGTTACTGTGATCTCTACTAGCATTTTATTGATGGTAATTCCTGTATTGTACATGAGTATTCAGTTTTCATTAGCTTGTTGTTGATAATGGACGTATGTCCGAAACCGGTCCAACCAATGTAAAATTTTGTCATTCTCTACATCAATAAATTAGTGATAGTTAAAACATAGTAACTTGTTTATTTTATTATTCATTATGAATATCAACTATCACGTAGTTCAGGCTTCATCGATCAATTATTTGAAGTAAATTTGAAGTTTTTAATCTGAATGTCCATCTCAACCCATATTCTTAATTTATTCATGAATATTATATTTTTCCAATTTTAGGTCTAGGAAAGAAAACACGTCTAAGAACATTAGTAATATTTATTGATTATTATATTTTGAAATTTTATATGAGGTTTCAATACATTATCACAACATAACACTGAAATGTTTTGAAACAATTTTAATGTAATTCATACTGAATGAAGCATTTCTTTTATAAGCTTCTAATTTGTCTTTTATGAAGGAATGTTTTTCTAACCTAACATTGACAAATGTGAGAAACGAGGGTTGTGTAAAATACATAGAATTATTGAAATGTGAATGGAATGATTCACATGTATTTGTCGTTTTATTTCGAGCAGATGCATCTTGCCAGATTGATGTTGGAAATCTAAAAGAATTCGTTATATAATTTTCAAACGAGAAATCCAAGAATTGCTCTAGCCTTTCATCTTGTGGTTGGATCTTCTACATTTTGAAGGAATAAAGATTATCCACCTTCTTGGTCTTCAAAATAAACGTCCAACACGGTATCGGAGCCATTTGCCTTTATTATCATTATTATTATTATTGAACAATTATTAAGAGTCAAGGCAAATTCGCCTATTATGACTCAAATACAAAAAAACAATGGTGCCTATTCTAAAAGTTATACAAATCAAAACAATATTGGAAGTGTTGGCGCATGAAACCAAAATAGTAGTTAACTTAATGAATTAATGAATACAAATTTTTTTTCCCATATAAGAAAGACAAAACAAAAATATATGAGATTCAATATGAAATATTATTAAAGAGTTTGTCAATGATCGATCAACCACTCGTCGGGGGAATTCTTGAAAGCGTTGATAGTAGAAGCTTCAACGACACTGTTTGATAACGAGTTCCATCTGGAGAATACCCGGTTCGGAAGAATGCTCTGGAGCTGAGTAGTTTTGAAATTTTCCTTATGCAGTTTAAAGTTGTGACCTCTGAGGCGTCTATTCTGATTCAGTTGAAAGATATTTGAGAAGTCACAGATGAATAGATATCGCAATGATCGGAAAGTAATTATGAGGTCTCCCCGGAGACGGCGGTTCTCAAAAGATGGGATACTGAAAATTTTTAGTCTCTCTGTATTGGATGGTCTCAAGCGGCCATAGGGAATTCTTGTCTTTCTTCTTTGGATTGACACCAGTAGATCCACATCACTCCTCAAAACAGGATATCAAACCGGCCCAGCGAATTCCATTATAGCTCGTACTTAAGTTTTATAGAGTAAATCACAAGTTTTTGGTTCACAACGCCTAAAAGATCTTTCGAGTAGGTAGATGAGACGGAAAGCTTTGGTGAACACATTCCGAATATGTTCAGACCACGTAAGTCATCTGTAACAGTTACACCAAGATCAACCTGTTTTCGAGTGCTATCGAAATTCATTCCATTCAGGTGGGGGAAATATCGCAGGTTATATATTTTTTTTATTATCTCTTAGTCTTCTTCATGACCTTGATTGCTATGTAAAATCTTTTCTCAGATTTGTTTAGACATGTAAGAAGTATGATTGTTGAAATATTTTTCTGCTGGTTTTCTTTTTCCATTGTTACAGATTCCTGTCCCAAACCCCCTTTCTTTCACCCTTGTCTTCGTTTGGAAATCATGGAATGCAAGAGAGAATGAAGCGGCTAAGCAGAAAAATCTTTGGTACTCTTTTTGTACACACGATACTAACACAACATAAACAGACAAGCTATTGCTAGTGCAATAGCGACAGGGAAACGAGTTTTTTCCTCAGGTTTTTTCACTCGTTTATTGAATCATATACAAGAAAGTATGGCTCCCCTGTTACATTTCCTGAGCTCACACTAGTGCTTTTTCTGACACACATCAAAATTATAGATATAAGCATTTATTGTAAATACAATTATTCAAATTTTTGTAAATTCTCTCTTTTCAAAAGAATATATATATATATATATATATATATATATATATATATATATATATATATATATATATATATATATATAGGTATATATATTTTTACCAATATGGAGAATTTTGCACTTATCTGCATTGAATGGTAATAGCCAGTCAGAATACCATAGCGATAAAAGTCTAGATCTTGTTGAAGAGTGTTCGAACTAAGAGAAGCAACATTGTAGATCTTGGTATCATCCGCGAAAATAGAGCAAGTGGAAGAAAGAAGAGATGGAAGGTCAGATCTGTGTGTGCAGAAATAAAAAAGGTCCCAGAACAGAGCCCTGGGGAACGCCGCTCTTAACTGATCTGACCGAAAATTAATTTTTGATTTTGACAAAATATTTCCTGCCCCTAAGAAATGCTCCTTTCCAAGCGAGAAGAGGTCTCTGAATTCCTAAGTTTTTCAGTTTGAACAACAAGCGCTCGTGTGGTACTCTATCGAAGACTTTCGAAAAATCTAGGTAAACAACATCGATAGGTATCATATTATCCATTGACTTAATTCAATCATTTATACCTTTGAATAAATTCGTTATCACAGAACGCCCAGGAAGAAAACCGTGTTGCTGCTCAGGTATAAGCGTATTGATGGAAATAAAATCGAACATTTGATCAAGGATAATTTTCTCACAAAGCTTAGCAGCAATGGAAACGAAGCTGATCTATCGATTGTTTTTGTTTGAGCATTCCTCTCTATATTTGGAAGTCAAACCCAATCTTTGAATTTGGAAGTACCAGGCTTGTGTGAGATGAAACCTATATCCTGTAATTTTTTTATTTGACCAAATATTTAGCAGGGCATGTTGAATTGTAATTTCCAAATCAATCACTATTTCTGCTGGAGATAATATTATATTTAATCTTGAACAATAGTTTTTGATTTTTGATAAGCACAATTCATATGTGTCAGTTGATTTGTCTTTTAACAAACATAAAACCAAAGTAATGTAATGACCGTTGAAAAATCCATGGATAGTGAAAAGTTGTTTGAAAAACTTTGTGCAGTATGAGAATGTGCCAAAATGATTTCAAAATCGCATAAGAAGTTTAGGTTCTCATCACACGAAAAAATTACCAAATTTTTCAAATAATTAATTAATAAAATTCGCCGTTTCTCTTGGTTTTGAAGTTGAGTTCATCAAATGTTTCATGAACTTCCTTAATTCATTTTGGTAAAGCTGGTAACAATTGACGGCGCGCATAATAAATATTTTTCCTTGCGCAGTGTACGTCATTCGTCGTTAAACATGTAATCTCAGCTTCAGTTTGGCACATTTCTGGTCTGATGATTTTCCACGCTTTTCACATACATCTTGCTCTGCTTTTCGTTTAACAGAGGAGCTCATATGTTGTCGTTGCAACATAGGTTGCTAGAAAGTTGAGGAGTAGAATGTGGGAACGTTTTAATTTTTTTTCTTTTGAATGATTTATGAACTTTGTTATGAAACTGTATTCGAGATCATTGTATGGACGGCTTGAATACGTTATTGAAGTACCCAAATACGTACTAACAAAATGGTCAAAATCGATCAAAGCATTTTTGAATTGTCAAACAAACAAGAAAATAATTTTGAGCTTTGACGACATCTAGCGACCAAAAGAAGAAACTTGTCATATAGATAATTTGGCCTATATCTACTCATTTTGAACGAGATAAACTTTGGTATTTCGTTGTACACACGTATATATCGGGTGTAAAAGAAACTTCATTCATATTATAGACATTTGGCTGCAATTTAGTTTTCAGAACGAAGAACACATTTTGAATTTAACGACATAAATCCTATAGACATCCCGTTTCGGTTACACCGAAAGTGATACCGACTTTCGATTTTCTTATGGAACACCCAGTATATTTTCGGAGACGAAAACTCGATTGTATTTTCAATCAAATTCACCTACTTTCATTAAAAAACAATTGAGAATAAGTTTTTTGGTTTTCGAATTTCTTTTTTCTTCTGGCGGACCATATTGGCTAAAAATTCATTTTGAACATCCTCATTCCTGAAAATCAAAATTCGTGAAAAAATTTTGTTGCTGTTTTTCTGTGAGCATTCAAAGTACTCAGGCTGGCTTTCTTCCTGAAAAACTAATTTCTTCTAAGTCAACCATATTGAGCAACCATGTATTTCCGATGTAGATTATTTAAACCCTCAACTTGATACCTTTCTCGAGTCGATGCAGCATTTTGTTTAAAAGTTATGACTTAAAATGTGTCGTTGTAGTCCAACTTCAGAGTTCAAAGTTAAAATAAGCAGTAATTTTTGGATAAATTGATATGTCACAATATTATTTTGATACTCTATGGTCGGATATTGAGAATAATTCGTCTTCAAAATTTTCTAAAAGAATAAATATGAATCCACAATACACGCTGAATGAAAGGATTGACAGATTTCTCATTTACGAAGAGTGTGAAAAAATTGCGTCCAAGCTGAAAGCATGTATAAACTGCGTTAGGCAAAGATCGACAGGAGACCTGCTCGCCTTTGTCACCTGTTTGTACATCAACGATGGAAAAACATGGGGAATTAAGATTAATCAACATCTCTAAAGCCTTCGATAGGGTTTGGCATGCAGCCTTGTTGAATTAACTTGCTGCATATGGGCTTGCCGAAAAATTGCAGGGTTGGATAAGTAGCTTTCTTTCAAATAGATCGATACAAGTTGTGGTCGACTGTATAATATCTGATTGTTTCCGGTTGCAATCAGGAGTACCTCAGGAATCCATTCTTTCGCCAACCTTGTTTCTGTTGCAGATAACCGATCTTCTGTCACCTATGGAGAACAAGATCTTGGGTTTTGCAGTAGATTATACCCTGGTTTCGTCTTTCAGTAGTCTGCAGCCGATTACAGCTGCGAAATCTCAGCGTCAGAGATGTCAACAAATTGATAACTTAAACTCTGAATCACAGAGGATATCTGAGTGGGGTCAGTTGACCCTCGTGAGCTTCAACGCGAGCAAGACGCAGGCAACTAATTTTATAGAAAGGTCCCTGCTGGAGAACCTCCTCTAATGATACAAGGTCAACAAATTGCATCCAAAGATTCGATGCACCTTCTCGGAATAACGGTCAACTCCGGGTTTTGCTGACATGAACATATATCAGTGATAGCTAAGTCAACATCAGCTAAACTTAGTTTTCTTTTCAGAGCCAAGCGATATTTAATTCAATTATTGATCCCATGTATGGGGATTTGCGTCCAAACATTCGTTGAGGATGTTGGATAGTGTGCAAAAACGGGCTTTGCGCCTCAGCGACCACCCGGAGATCACCCGCGATCTCCAACCGCTGGCTCTCAGAAGACAAGTTGCTGACCTTTCTCTCTTATACAGATACGTCCACGGAAGATGCTCTAAGGAGCTGAAATATCAGGTTCCGGGAAAATTCATGTTTTGCCGTAACACTAGGCTGGCAAGGAGTTCTCATCATATGGCGGTACATTTAACGACCCCTCGAACCTCTCCCTATAAGAATTCCTTCGTTTACACGGCCGGTGAGCTGTGGAACTCATGTGGTGTAACAGATTCGCCTATTCCTGGGAAGCGCGCATAAAAGAAAACACTTCACCCATAATGGAATGTTCAATAGACAAGATACGAGATATTAATCCGTAGAAAACGAACACCTCTATCACGATGGCCATTTTCAAGATCGTTCTGGTTTCAATGTGTGTATGGGTATCAAAGGCAAGTACTTCATAGGACCTATTATATTTGATGGCCCCTTCATATAGGAAAGATATTTGAAATTATTGAGAAATGACGTACAGACTCGTCTCAATGTTTTACAATTAGAGTGTGATGATAATTTCTATTTTCAACAAAACGGAGCACCTCCTCACAATTCAAGAGAAGTCGTACAACGTCTGAATAAAAGTTTTCCTGAAAGGTGGATTGGTACAAAAGGTCCAATCAGGTGGCCTGCTAGGTCACCTGATTTGACTCCTATGGATTTCTTCCGTAGGGGTTATTTAAAAGCTGAGGTTTATCAGACACCACCGGAAAGTAGACACGAATTGGGAAACCGTTTGTTGCAGGCTTTTGAGCGTATTACTGCTCAACAACTAAAAACGATCTAACTGCTCCCAGTTAGATACAATAATGTAGTCGTGAAAATGGGGGTCATTTTGAAAACTTGAACGTTAGTTTTGAAGATTGTTTGATATTGATTTTTGTTTCATTGATTCTTGATATCTGTCGTATCACATGTATAAATTATTCGTTTGGTTTTTTTCCCGAAAGTATTTGAAATTGATTTAAAATGCTATGAAGTTTCATATATCCAAAAATATGTTGCATAAGAAAGTCGAAAATATCACTTCTGGTGCAACCCGAAACAGGATGTCGTTAAAACTTATGTCGTTAAATTCCAGATATTTTCTTCTTCTCGAATACGAAATTGCAGCCAAATATCTGTTATACAGAAAAAAGTTACGGGGGTGGCCCAAGTTTCGTTTACATACGGTATTATGGCGGATCGAGAAACATGAAAATAGGTTCATATCCATTTTTGGATCGACGCTTGTGTTGAGAGACTCAGGAAAATGTTTAGTATACGTCCGCAAATTTTCATTTTATACAAGAGATTCTCTGTCAATGGATCTGATGTATTTTAGTTGCTCATCTGATAGAATCAACACCTGAAACATGCAAAGAGATGCTGTTCGGAACACAACAATAATAGAGAAATATGAATAGATATATTCACCTACGACCGCAATGAAATCAAATATATAACACGAATCATATATGGAAAAACGTCGAAAACATCTTACGTTATATCAAGGAAGCCGTAGTCAAGTACCGAAACAAACCTAAGATGAAAATTCAACAACGGTTTTGTCAAAAAAATGTTACTGACATCACAAAACACCTAATCATCAAACATCAGTTCTCGGAAGATTCTACATAAATTCATTCAATCTAATATTAAAGACTATGTATTTTTGGAATCATATCATATGGAAACAAATACTAGCAGGTTTCGAAACGTCCATTATATTATTATGAGACGTTTTTGGAGAACTAATAATGGTATCGTTCTGAAATTTTGGTAGTTGATTCAGCTGGTCCGAAACTCTTTGTCTAAAATATTTTCACCTCAATGGCACTTCCAATTATACCGGAAAGTCATACCAACTTTGTTATTTAATTTCGAACACCCTGTATATTGATAACTGATTCGATAACACTTGTTATTTCAATTACAAAAACACCTAGCACATGAGTCTAGCTTGTTTCGTTCATGAAATATTATAGTTCTACTTGAAAATTATCGGTTTCTTACTTTTTGAAAAAATTGATATATCTCGAGAACGGCGTGAGTTACCGAAATAATGAAAGGTATTTTGCAAACAAGAAACCATGTCGGACATAACTCATTTCCTACTGGATCTCAGTCAGTATAAAGAATGCTGTTTTACCCACCTCATATTTCGAAACGGCGATAACTACGTTTTTTCAAATTGTAACTCATATTTTTTCGTTCAATTCATTAGATTCGCCGTAAAATACTAAATGAAGTGTCCCATACATGCCTTGTACTTGAGATTTCAAGTTTTCAAGTTAGGCGAAAAAACAAATTTTACGTACCTACCTAAAGTTGGCTAAGGCGGCTTAGATTCCTGCACGTGCATAGACAGTTCCCAGAGCATTAACAAATAACTGTTCTTTTAGCATTGGATAATTGATAAATTAAGAGAAAAAAATGTGAAACTGCAGGTGTTGACGAATTTACAAAGACAAATTAAAAAATTTCAAAACGAATTAAACTCTAGTTTCTTAAATTTCATAATAATTGTTCAGAGTGATGACCATTTACTTCTAGACATAGTTCTACTCTACGCATAACACCCTGTAATATGGCTCGCCACCACATCCAACTGCATGAATGTATGTTGCAGTTTATTTTGAAAATCATATCTTGAAGTCACAGATTTAGAATAAATTTAATCATCAGCGTTCCCCAAAGATGAAAATTCATAGGCGTTAGGTCAGGTGACTTTGAAGGCTACAAATTCATCTATCTTCATACATATCAGTTAAAATTCGATAGTTTTCATTTGTCTAATAGCTGGCGCTCCATCAAGTTGTTACCAACAACGTCTTGATTCAGCTACTGATAAAGTGTCAAGAAAGTTACTTACTGCCATCCTCAATACTTCCATATGAACTCCACCATTTAAGTTTTCATCATACACAAAATACGAAAATCTGCTGTCCTTCAAAAGTGCAAAAACATTGAAACTGAATTTATTTTGAGGATTTCTTTCCCTTGTAATATAAAGATTTTGGTTGGCCCCAAAGTGTGCGTTATTCCGGTTAAAAACCTCCTCATTTGAAAATTTAGCCTCATACATCCAGATAATCCTTTATAGAAAATCAAGATCCTCTTGTGTTCTGAGAAGAAGGATCTCATACAGTTCTATTCGAAGCTATGGATCGACAGGTTGTAGATTTTGGACCAATGAAAATTTATGAGTGTGCAGTTCATGTTTTTTTAGAATTCTGTGAATACTACTGAGGTAAATTCAGATCATGCTCTGCTATTGTCAATGATGCACGTGGATGAACATCAAAATAAGCTAGAACGGCCATTTCATTGTCTTCATTGTTGACTACAGGCGATGAAATTGTCTTATTTTGGACCCTTTCAGTCGAAAGATAATTCGTAACGAATCTCCTGAATTTTTTAGATGTCATAGACGGCATATTTGAATATAATTCGTTAAATCTACTAAAAGTTCTACTCACATTCCGTGTGTGCGCCACACTGTCATCTACTCATCTCAATTCGTTGGAAACTAGCCTACTTATAAGATTGTAAAATGGCTATCAAACGAGTTCAAAAAACTCCCAACACAATTTCAAAGTTTTACAGTTGATAATTCCTTAGAGTTCATAAATCACATCAAAGATATTCAGTTACAAGAAGGAAAAATGTTGGCCTCGGTTGATGTTACTTCATTATATCCAAGCACACCTGTAGCACATGCCTTAAATGATTTAAAAGAATTGCTGAATACGAACAATCTAGATCCCAAAATTATCAACGAATTTTCAATTCTGATTGAACCAAACCTATTTTCAATACAAAAATTAATTTTATAAACAGTACGCAGGCACAGCCATGGGAAATCGTATTTCGCCTTTTATTTCCAACATATTCATGAGCAAATTTGAAACAACTATAAGTCAAAATTTTGAATATTTTCCTAGAGTGTGGTACAGGTATGTCGATGATATATTTGTTATTTTTGATACCAAAAAAGCTAAACTTGGAAATTTTCCTTGAGAAGTTAATTGAACAACACATTTCGATTAAATTCACTTATGAAGTAAAAAAAGACAACCAGTTGGCTTTCTTGGACACATTTGTTATCAGAAATAACAATTCCTTAGAATTTGATGTTTACAGAAACAGCACTGACACAAGTAGCTACATTCTTTCGGACTCTTTCCATTGTCCACAGCAAAAAATGGCTAGTTTACATTTCCTAGTTCACAGATTAATTAAAAAGAAAAAAAATTAAATGAAGTTTCAGAAAGAAAAATCTCTCATAAGAAATGTAGCTAGTTTTAATGGTTATAATGATAGTATAGTCGATAAGTTAATCAATAGATACAGATATAAGGAAAAATTGTCTAATGCCAGTCTTCTCCAACTGGAAGAACAAAAAATAAAATTCGTTTCTTTACCTTTCGATCCGCGATACTCCAAAGGATTGGAAAAAATATTTAAAAATATCAACATAAAAGTAGCCAACAAATCAAATTCAACTTTGAAAACCTTACTCGGAAACCCAAAAGACAAAGTTAACGCGTTGGATAAAAGTGGCATATATGAAATTAGTTGCAAAGATTGTGAAAAGAATTATGTTGGACAAACTAATCGATCTGTTAAGACTAGATTAAAAGAACATGAGGCACATTTAAGATACGGAGGAACAGAAAAATCTAGTGTTGCCCAACATGCTTTTGATCATGACCATATAATAGATTTAGAGAATGTAAAATTGATGAAAAATGTATAAAACGAGAGTACACTCAACGCTTTTGAAAGTATCCACATAATGAAATGAAAACATTCACTAAACAGGGACAATGGTCCCGTTCCGTTCAGCGTACTCTAGAGTTTGTTAGATTAGACACGTCCCATAATAGCGCGTTCGACCAATCAAGTCGCTCGATTTGTCAAACGCGTCTAGTAGCAGGGATAGATTAAGTATAAATTATAGAGTCATGTAGAAATAGATTTAGTGTACTATCATCTCCTGATGAACCCAACTTAGTTTGGCGAAACGCGCGTCGAATAGTTTTGGTGTAGTGGTGTACAGTGTTTTTAGTCTTAAAATGATTATTTTTATCTTTTTTTTTCTGTTTGCAGAATTTCTCTCCATGCTCTGCCCTCATCTTCTAACTCTCTTTTACATTCGATTTTCATCTATTGATTTACTCACTTTCTTTTCTTCTGGTATATTTTAAGCGGGTATTTCTCTTATTTCTCTCGAAACTTATCCCATTCGACTGAAATGGTTAATATGATTATGGTGTACGGATTTTGTCAAGGCAATGGACGTTAAAACGCGAGAGTATATGCTGAAAGATTTCCAGATCGCATAGTGCCGAACCACCAAACGTTTGAAAATCTGGAGAGGTGCCTCCGCAAGAATGGTTGCTTCAAGCCCAGAAATTTGGATTGAGGACGATAACGAACAGTAAGGACGGTAGAACGCTAAGAATAAATTTTGGACATTGTTGAGGAAACCCTCAAATAAGCACGCAGTGATTAGGTTTGCAGTTAGTCGTTCCTGAAAACAATGATTCATGACGTCTTGTAGGAACAAATATTTCATCCTGAAAGTTCAGGAATTTCTTCCCAACGATCCTGAGAATCGCCTAACTTTCTGCCGATTTATCCAAAAGAAGAGAAGTCAGGATCTCCACTTCAGTAGAAAAATTCTATTTACAGACGAATGCACTTTAACTAGGTCTGGCATCAATAACCTTCACAATGAACACGTGTACAGTGTCGAAAACACACATGCATTTACAAGTACACATAATCAGAATCAATTCAAAATGAACGTATGGATTTCAGTGATTGACAATTTCATTATTGGTCCGGTAGTGATTCCAGATCGGTTAAACGGAGAGGCATATTTGAATTTCTTGCAAGAAACTTTACCGGATTTGTTAGACGATATTTCAGTATGACTGCGTGCAGCAATGTGGTTTATGCAGGACAGTGCACCTCCTCACTTCACTTTAGCGGTTCGCGAGTTCTTACATGCGCAGAAAGCAAATCGTTGGATCGGAAGGGGAGGGAAAGTTGGCCAGCATGATCTCCCGACTTGACACCGTGCGACTTCTTACTTTGGGATGGATATAATGTTTACTCTTCTCTTATGTAGAGAAGAGTTACATGTAAGAATTTTGAATGCGGCCAGCTACTTCAAAAATGACCCTGAAGTAATGCCAAGGGTCCAATTTAATTTCTGAAAGAGCTTTAACTTCTGGGTTTAGCAAATTGGTGGAGTTTTTGAACATTTACTATAGTTGAATGAAATTTTTGGTGTAAACTAATTAATCGTTATTCTGAAGTGATTTATTTTTTCTTATTTAGTTTCCAACTGGCCAACCTGTTTTCATATTTTCAAATAGTCATTGAGAAAAATTTATTAAATTTTTTTTCGAGTTTTTCGATTTTTGTGCTACTGAACATTGAATTACCTATTTGCCTGATCCGATTTAGCAACCTAGAAAAAATTATCTTGTCAACAAGAGGTTGTCAAGCATAATAAAATGACAATCTGCCATACTACAGAAACAAATCCAAAGCCAACATGGTCTATATGTGATATTTTTGACTTGCTAGGTGGTTGAGGAAATAAAATCATGAAATTGAAAAAGGGTTTTTTCTGTGATTGAACCGTTCATCATATCAAAAATTTTACAGGAGACAAAAAAGCTTGATAATTAGTCTAGCTACTTAATAGTGTTGCTCACACGCAGACAGTTGAAAAATTATGGTTGATTAAAAACAAGTTCGAGTTTTAGGGACACTTGTAACACATCAAGGTCATTGAGTGGATCACTAAAAACCGTGAATAACGCACCTGATTACGCATACCAACTATGGTTTCTATCGATCGAGACGTTCCCGAAGTTTTTGAAAAATAAGAAAAAAATCTTTGGATTTGGCGACTCTAGCAACCAAACGAGGAAATCTAACCTAACCTAACCTAAATTGACTTATTTCGAGCTGAAGAATCTGTGGTATCACGTTGTACACGCAATTCACGGACACCCTGTATATACTAGGATTCATCAAACGAAGTAGAGAAACCATCCTATATAGAGGAGAATTTCCATATTATCATCCTACCGCTTCGTTATGCTGTCATAACCGAATAGGAAAGAAGAATTTACAATTGTGATTGGAAAACCGAAATTTCCGGTTTCCTGGGAATGCTTCACCTAACATTTTGCGTCATCTTCTAACCTTAAACCTGGTTAACACTAACCGTTCCACTGTATAAAATAGGAGACTTCATTATTCTAGTTCCTTCTTTCCTCACTTTTCGTCTACCTGCTTGCTTTCACACTATCCGTTTCCTATTAGGTATTTCGTGCAACTATTTCCTGATAATCAAACTCTAACCTAACCCTAGAGGTTAGGTTAGAACAAAGAAAGCAATCGAGAAATCCGAAAAGAGAAAATATATTATCATAGAATTTTTCATTTATTTTGAGTATATCCGTTAAAATACCAATAAACTACCTTTCTTAAAAAGACTGTCTAAAGGAGTATTGGGTAGATCTTATAATTAATCTCTGTGCCTTTCAATACTAGACGACTAGACGTCGTTGCAATTCTTTCCAAACCAAACCAGGCATTAACGGGACCAAAAACTCAGAGTGCCCCGGAGTACATCGGTTCGGAAAATTGATTTGTGTTGTCTGCTCTCGACTCATGGATCTGCTTCGCCAGAGCTGTATATATGTATCGAAATCTCCTGGAAATAACCGTTAGACCAATTGACTGATATTAGAGTTGACTTTGATTTCACTCTTGACAATATTTGCCATTATACTGGAGCAGAATTCGACTCGGACAATTATTACTGAATTCTATTGTGGAACTAACAGGGATATGGATTCTATCCATTCCCTTTGTTACTGCTACGCGTACTTTCGAAGAATTCGCTCTCGTTTCCACTGCTTTTCCACAATAGGTAAGTGTTACGAATGGCACGATTTCCATTCCGCCGCTTCCTATAATGAACAATCATCTAAATTAGAAAGAAAAAAATACTTATACTCTCCTTCCTTCGGTCTGGAACTGCAGAAACTCTATTATTCCAGAAATTCTAAAAAGATCGGCTAGGCTCAATCGTACGTTAACTCAACCTTGAGTGACCAATCCTGAAATTAATATTATCAAGCCACCCTTTCGTTTCATATGTCGAATCTCCTTCCAAAATGGATAACTAAGAAGTGTTCAGACTCTCCTATCCTTAAAATTAAAAGGGAATAGCCTCCATTCCTTCTGACAAATGTAACTCTTCAAAATGCACATTATTAGGTTATCACTCCATGGCTTCAATCATAATGAAATAACATTTCAGAAATGAAATATAAAAACGAATACTGAAATCCACCAGTCAGACTTCTTACCTCCTTTATTTTTCTGTATTACTTTATTCCCATTCAGTTCAATATTGAAAGACACCAAAACAGGATATAAATATGGGAATGAAAACCAGAAATTAAACCAGTTAATACATATAGACGATATCAAAATGGTTGCTCAAATTGTGGGTGAACACACTGAAGAGTTTGAAATACACACTGGAGAAAATGTATAAATATGCCGAGAAACTAGCATCAAAATGAGAAATGAGAGGATCCAACACAAAACAATGAAAACCGAATAACAATTAGAATATTACGGAAGAGCTAACAAGAGCAATGGTCAAGAAAGGAATTGCATGGTCGACATCACCATGAGATTAATCAACCGCTCATCGACAAAGAAGCTTCCAACAAATGGTTGATGAAAGGAGAACTATACCCGGAAACAGAAGGATTCCTTAAAATCATTCAGGACCAAGTCATCGCTACAAACAACTACAAAAAAATTTATAACTAAGGACGGAACATTACAAACAGATAAGTGCAGGAAATGCCAGATCGGGGACTATACAGCATATTACGTCCGGCTGCGAACAACTAGCGAATACGGACTATCTTCACCGGTATAATCAAGTGTGCAACATTATCCAACAGAAACTTGCACTCAAGTACGAACTTCTAAATGCCTTCCAGCCATATTACAAGTATCAACCGGTGCCTGTATTGAAGAATGACTATCAGATTATACTACAATAGGCCTGTTATGACTGGCAGAATGGTGACGAATAATACGCCGGACATAGTGGTGTATGATAAGAGAGCCAGAACAGTTATGCTGGTGGATATCGACATAACGAATAACAACAACGTGCTGAACAAGTTCCAGAAGAAAAAGTCCAAATACACAGTATTGTGTATTGCAATCAAGCCTATTCCCTTTGATTGCTGAATCTGGGAAAAGTAAATTATATTTAGCTAACATCTGAGATAGTGCACAAGCCCACGATAATAACAGTAATAATTAAAATAATTGTCGATATTGGATAAAATAATCGCTTTTATTTTAAATAGACATTATAGTTATTAATATAAACCACTTTTAATTTAGAATGAAAAATAGCCAAGATAGAAATAAAACCATAAAAAGATGTCTTTCTAAATAATTTGTAAATGAATCAAAGCAAATATGAGTGAAATATTATTGAATAGATTGTGTATTCAAATATTTTTGACGTTTAGAAATACTATACATCTAATATTGAATAAGGGATCAAAGAGGATAAATTTCGATATACCAAAAATGTCGATAGCTACTGCCCATCCCTGTTGCAAACTGTTCCAAACCATACGTTAACGATGCGTGTGGGAGCTTTATTCACTTCATCGAAGTGACATAGACAAGAATTAATCGGATGGATTAGAAGTTTTAATTCGGTTTAAATATAGTTGATTTGTTATTTTGTTTCATGATGTGCGTCTAATATAATTCAGTAAATAATCTTATTCATGCAATCATGCACAAGGTAAGTTCCTCACACTTTCTCTTGATAACTAAACTAATTTGACGGATCATTATATTTTGAGGTTAAAAACTTTTATGATGATCATGTTGTGGGATGTACATTGTTTTGGTTGTCAACCCAACTCAATCGCTCAAAGTTGATGATACATCTAACTTCATTGTCGAAAGGTAATAGTTCATCAATGATAATAAATAGTATGAATCTTCGGTAAAACCTAGCCATTCAACTTCACATGAAGATAATTTGTAAAATACTCAAATTCATTTAATTTTACTTGACACCAGATTAAGCAGAAGCGAAAAAATTAACATACCTGTGAATGAGACAGTTTTCTATCATTTTCCTACAAACAAATCAATGTTCTGATATTTTACTATATATTCACCCATTTTTCTAATATGATAAGAGATTTCTTGATTATTATTTTGAAAAATTATATGGAACTACTTCACTTCACCTATTCTCTAAATTATTTCTCATAATTACTGCTATTTATCAAAAGTGATCAAATCAATTAAAAACAATTATCATAGCTTCAAGACTGTCTCCAATATACCCAAATATCCTTATTCCATTTCTAGTTAGTAGTTAACATGTAATTATAAGTAGTGATATCTTTATAATGTTTGTAGTGAATAACTGAAAAGTTGTTGAAAACAAAAGAATTTTATATTTTTGATGTTGACTAGAATAAATTATAATAATTATTTTGGCTTAACAAAAGTCATTTGTATTTGTATTGTGGGTTTGTGAACTTTCAGGAGAGCATAATATTGTTGAATTTAATGTAAACTGACTTAAAATGTCTTCATCCAATGACAAGATGTAATAAAACAAACATTTTCAATGATAAATTCAATTTATATGGTTTTAATTGAGGAAGTATCGAACTGCTTAATATCAATATTCCATACTAATGTGTTTAAGTATTCACAACATCTAAAAGGATTGATTCTTCAACAGGTTATTACATAATAATGGCAATAAATACATTACTCAGTATTCCATCAATTGAATTGCAGTAGAGAGCCTTTTATAATTGAATAAATTCTCCAAGTGAACAGTTATACTTGTTGCATGTGTAAATAACTCATCACCCATTGATATCAGAGAATGACAAATGAAACAATGTTTCAGATACATTTCGACTTTTTTCAGGAAGACATTCAGTCTACTATAGCGATGTATCGATTCTAACATATTGATAATGTGTTTTATGGTTTGGTAGGTCAAATGGTAAAAAGGAATATTTATACATAGAAACCTAGGTCCTCACTTATCTCTTTTCTAAGGAACTTTGTGTAATCAGGATTATTGCAAACTAATTTCCCAATTATCACAATAAGCAAAATACGGCAATTAATTTCATATAATTTATATTCTGGAGTGTACTTTTTGTGAAACTAGAATCAGGAAATTTGCATGAACCAAGGTCTCACAACACTAGTAAAAGAATAAATTCAAAAATCATTAATTCATAGATTCATAAAAAAGATTGACCCAAGTCACTAACAATAGTGACAGTTCCATAGAAAATTGAGTATATGGCAACAAGGAAAATATTTATTCTTGTCTGATTATTATAAGAGAGAACAACCAACACCAAAATATATTTATATTATACCGATAATTTTAAAACCTAGGAATATTCCATGTACCTTCTGGTTAATTACCTACTCCAAAGTGTATTGAGCAATGTATTATGCTATTTGAAATATTTATTAGTGCAAACGAATAAAACTTCCCATCTAGAAAAAATAAGAAAAAATTAATTGATAAACTCAATAAACACAATGATAAATAAAAAAATTTGATTTACTCTCATTTATTATATTTGTAATGTTTTTCGACGACAATGTGCCTTCATAAAACAAATACAATATGAAAACTAAATTAAGATACAACAACTAATATATGATCTACACCAGGGTGCTCAAACTTGAACTGCTGGCGATATACCTCAATATTTTTAGACTACTTATGATCGACTCTGCAAGTATGTTTGATGCAGGGTTGTCGTACATAGAAGATACACCCTACCTACCTACCTACCTAAGTAGGGTGTACCTTAGCATATATAGATATTAGCTTTCCGCACAATATACATTATTTTAGTCAAAGTTTGGATTAGGTTTAGTTAGGTTCTTCTCTATAATATCAATAAAAAACTCATAGTTATTCAAAATTGCAAGTTTATTGGTTGTTACAAAACAAAAGAGTTACATATGGTGTTGAACTTAACTAAGGAATGACTTTGGATGTTGAAGCGTGGCACTGCATGTCCTTAGCATACTTTTCATAAGATCGTACATAACTACTGAGTGCTAATCGTAAGCATGATGGCATATGATCAGTTAGTCGATTGCGATATTTAGACTCGCACAAGTTGATCAAAACATTGCCGTCAGTTGAAGGTATTCGGATATTTATCTTCAGATATGAAACACCTGAAATTTGTATCAGATGTTGTAGCTTTGAGATGTATATCTGATATAATCTGCACCAACTCATTCTCAACAGAACATGAGTTCATATTAAACTGACTTGCTATTTCAGTAGCTAATTCCTCAATGTTTTTACATGAAAAAGGATAACTGATAAATGATGCTATATTTGCCAGTTTACTGCAATCATAAAAACACATTTCGAATTGTCCCAAAATATTTGATAATTCAGTCTCATACGTATTATAATTCAACTCAGGAATCCTTGCTTTCAAAGACGGAAAATGTTTCAGATCCTTTCTTTTCAATTGATCTATCATAAGTTGCAATTTACTTTTGAATGCATTTACTGAGCTAATCATCTCAATAATAGTTTTTCCTTTACCTTGAAGCTCCAAGTTAATGGTGTTTAAGTGCATTGTGACGTCAGTCAAAAATGCCAAATCAGTCAGCCATTTTTCGTTTTTCAACATCTGAGTGTCGTCACCTGTTTCGTCTAGAATAGCTGTTATTTCAGTCAATAGTTCTTGAAACCTTTCTAGGAATTTTCCGCGACTCGACCACCTGACGTCCTTGTTAAGAACTACATCAGTGTGTTCAGCTGAGTCCCTATCTTCCAACTGTAACCTAAAGAGCCGCCATTGCAAGCTACGTGCACGGATGAAATTCACAATTTTTGTTGCAATGCCCATAATTCCCTCCGCGTTTAGAACTTCTGAACACAAAACTTGTTGATGTATAATGCAATGAAATGAAAAAATTGAAGGGAAATCTTCATTAGCTCGTCACAATGCCACAAAACCGTTTTTGTTTCCAGTCATTGCTGGTGCTCCATCGGTAGTAATGCACACTAATTTATATATAGGTAGCTTGTAGTTTTTTACGAAATTGAAGAGAACGTCATACTTATCTTCGCCACGGGTCTTTTCCTTCAGAGGAATGATTGTCAAAAATTCTTCCTTAGCCAACATGTCATTGAACACCAAACGAATAAAAATATACAGCTGGGCAGTGTCTGTCATATCGGTGGATTCGTCGAACTGTAAAGAAAAGTATATACATTTCATACCATGTTTTAGTTTATCTGCCATGTCCTGACTCATATCTTCAATACGCCTGGTTTTATTTTCAAAATCTCCAAATAAAGTTTCACCCGTTTTAATAAATGCTTCCTTCACAACCCATCAATATTCGAATGGTTTCTGTGTTTCGCCAATATATGAGATATTTTAAATGACGCGATCGTAGCAGCTTTTGATTGTTTGGCTGGTCTTGTGACCATGGTTTGTTCTTTTTTCAAACAAGATATCAAATCACGTACTTTTCGTTTTCTTAAATAACTCTGTGGTGGTAAATCCTTTTCATAGTTTTTATGAACCGTTTTATGATGCCTCTCTAATGTAATGTCGGTATTGCAAATGACTCACGACAAATAAGACAAATGCACTTATCCTTCACCATACAAAAGAAAAAAATCGTTATTAAAATGATCATTTCATTTTGTACTATTTAATAATAAACTTTGTATCGACGTAGTATTGTCTTCAAGTTGCCATTCAGAATTACTCCAATTCCTGCAGGCGCAACATTTATATCGGCGTGAAGGTCTCAAATGTACCCGTCAAACGCACCGCCCGAAATTTCTAGAAAAGCGGCAAGAATAAAAAACGTGGCTTTTCTTTGACAAGTTACTTTATTACGTAATAAATTTTTGTAGTTTAGTTACCTACTTATTCAAAAATTTTTCTTCTCGAGATCTACTCAAAAAGCACTCGCGATCGACCATTTGAGCACCCCTGATCTACACTATCAGATTAAAACTAAAACGTGAAAACTACCCTAGATAAATTCACAGAACTATAATCTAAATCACTCGCCTGAAAACAAATTAGTAAAGGAAATAATTGTTAACATCTACCAATACATCTTACAGCTAAGTTTGAGTACATTGAATTTCTTTCGTTTATCTATTTCATTTTAATTATGTTTGATGTATTTGGAAAGATTATTATTGGTTCAGAATGAGATGTGTGATTTTTTTCAGTAACTGTTTCAAATTAGGACTAAGTATGTGACTCTACTATATCTGTGTTGATCATTAGATTTTGGGTACACTAATTCTATTGCCTTGTATTTTCGATTTTATTAACAAATTCTTTCAATATATTCAGATTGTAATCATTATTAAGAGGTTTTGTTTAATAATACAAAATTCTTTATCACAATCATCTAAAGGAAGGAAACATTCAATAATCTGTGGATAATGCTGTGGAAAGGTTCCGTCTTATGTTGAAGAGGATGAAACGACGTATTATGAATTACGAAGATGTAGGAATTTTGTCTATTATTTAATTTAGTGATTTCGGGAAAATTCAGATAATTGGGCATATAGTCGAGGAATACCCAACAAGATCATATAGTGGTAATCCTTAAGACTTTCTGTTGGCTACTGACAGATCGATAGAATATATCAATGGACCTGATGTTTGTTTGTATCCTCCGAAGTATGTTATATATAACCTTACATGTTTATGTTTATATGTGCATTTTCTTTCTTCTTTAAATTTGGTCCTATGAGTGTCTTTTGCCATACGATAAATAAATAAATAATAATATTCAATTTAGTAATATCCAAATCTCAGAACATGATCGAAACTTTTCGGAAATATTTAGCTGACGATACTAGAAAAACATACAATAATATTCACATACCGAAACCAATATGAAAACTGTATAGCTAAAGGGTTGCTATGTATATTATGTATTGTAGTTATCAATGAAAATCTCTTCTAACAGGCGGCTGAGTGGATTTCCCATAATGAGAGACAAACAAAGTAATTTTGTACTACACATTTATCTAACAACAATATTTCGAGTTGATTTAAAAGGTTCGAAGGTTCGTCGAAACGCTTCACAAATGTAGTAAATAAATGTAAATCAAATTTTCTTTTATTTATTAATTGAAATGGATTTGCAACAAGTAACGGCCACGAGTGTTCAATTTTCAATAATCATAGTTCCGAACATGTTAGTTGCTGAGAAATTATCATAGTTGAAAAATGTTTTAGTGTTAATCTAAATACACCTCTATGACATGTGAATGTTAAAGTAATGCTGAAAGCCGGCTCGGTGGCGTGGAGGATATGATGCTCGTCTCCTGCGCAGAGTTACCTTGGTTCAATCCCCACAAAGTCGGTGCGATTTTTCGAATTCTGGGAATCGCTTGAGTATCCATCTTTCGGAGGAGATGTAAAGTCCTGTCTAACAGAGATGTGTTGGACATCAAAGATCCCTTCCCTCGACACGAGAGGGGTTCGGCAAAATTCCCGGGTTAGTGAGGTGTCAGAATTCCCCGGCGTATCATTGGCCGAAAGACGGAAATAGAGCACGTTAAATGAATAACAAACGAACAAACAAGTAATGCTGAATGCTATGTCAATGCTTAAAGTTGTTGTCGAGCCCAAAGAAATGTCACTATTTCTGAACATACCATCTATAGAGGGTAAAGAGAAGGTAATTTAGTCAACAGAAAGCCTTGAAAGTGCTAACCTCTGAATCGGGGAATCGCGCTTTTCGATTTGGATGGAGCCAAGTGCAAGCTCTCTGACAACAAAATCCATAGAGAAAAGTTTCCTTAACTGATCTATTTCGGTTTGGTTTCTATCCAGATGTACGAAGAGTGTGTGGCTCCAGAATTCGAATCCAACATACCCAGAAATTTCTCAGCTACTGAGAAGGCAATCGTGGAGCGAGGAATATCACGTAGCCGGAGAAATGAGTTCGTTTTGATGAATCGATTTTCATCGCCAAATGATTATGTTAGGAATGTTCTAGAACCTGCTTTCAATCATTATGCAAATATTGCTGGTGCAGACTTCATCTTGATGCAAAATGATGCTATAATGGAAGAGCAAAATATGACCCTTTCAGTACGCGAGATCTGCAATTCTCAATCCCATTGAGCATGCTTGGAACAAGCTTCGGTGAAGAGTTTTTCGAGACCACAATCTTCTTCGAAGAAATCAATCATTTCAAGCTGGTTCGCTATTCCCCAAGAAGATGTGGACAACTGGTACTGCGCATGGGAAGGTTTTGCAGGGTTATAAATGCACAAGGAGACATAATTTCATGTTATTCCATTTTTGCACCAAAAACGCATTTTTTTAAGCCTTCAAAATCAATTCCTTCCAGTGTATTCATTATTTATGGCTCTTATTACTCCGCCAAAGTTGAAAACTTTAAAAGACTGATAATTTTTCACATAGTAAAATTGTTTTATATCCCTAGATTTTGAGCATGTGTGTATTTTTTCTCGATAGGCGTGTAACCAATAGGAACAAGCACTCACTACATCAGGGATTCCCAAACTAGGGGTCTTGGAAAAAGTCCAGTGGGGAAGCGTGACACCCAAATGAAATAAATAAAAAAATTACAAAAATAATTTCCTTAAATCTTTGAAATAAAGTCCTTCTTAGTTTTCATAATTGTTTCTGTGAAGTTTTAATAAAGTTGTAAACTTTATCAAAGAAGGCTACAGTTTTTGAAACTACAAAGCACACAAGAGTTCAAGACCGCATCTTCAGTTCAATGTCAATAACCTTGCAGTACCTTCAGTTCTTGAGTTGTAACTAGTCCGTTCTGGCACAGTGCTTTCCGTGAAATATCAGTCAGCGTGTTTGCTGTATTGTGGGTGTTCTATAATTGTTGCGACGCTTGAACTAGAGTAATTGTTTTTATGTTGTGTGAGTTCTGTTTGAATCTGAATCAGAGGAGATGAACACGGCAAAGAAACGCAAGTATATTGACGATTATACTCCATATGGGTTTGTTTCCTTGCTTAAAGATAATGTTGGTCACCCACAGTGCGTTATTTGCTATGAAGTATTAAGCAATGACGCGATGAGGCCTAATCGTCTTCTGAGACATTTGTCAACCAAACATGCCTCTTTAAAGACAAACCTAAAGAGGTTTTCGCTGCAAAATCTCAGAATTTGAAGCGCATGAAGTTAGATAGCACTGGATCTGCTGCACAATCATCTCTAAAAGTGCTTGAAGCTTCCTATGAATTATCTCTTCTTATTGCTTAGGAAAAGAAAAGTCACACTATTGGTGAAACTCTTGTTAAACCGTGCCTTTTAAAAGCAGCCGATGTTGTCCTTGGAACTGATAGTAGGCAAAAGCTATCACAAATTCCACTTTCAGACAACACCGTAAAACGCCGAATTGATGATATGGCCGAGGATATTGAAAACCAGGTGGTTGATGCAATAAAAAAATCCCCGTTTTTTGCGATTCAGCTTGACGAGAGTACAGACGTAGCACAATGTTCTCATTTGATTGTATATGTTCGTTAAATTGAAAATGAAAGAATGAAGGATGAACTGATGTTTTTTACTGAGCTGGCAACCACTACTAAAGCTGTAGATGTGATGAAAGCAGTATCAGACTTTTTTGAGAAACACGAACTTTCTTGCCAAAAAACTTATTGGTGTATGCACAGATGGTGCTCCTTCAATGATCGGTTCTCGCTCAGGCTTTGTACAGTTGGTCAACCAGAAGAATGCTGACGTGGTTGGGATTCATTGTTTGTTAAAGCTATGTATTACAGTAGTCAACTCCGTAAAGAACAGTGAATTAAATACTCGACTGTTTAAAGTCTTTGTGAAGATTTGGGAAATGACCACAAAACACTGCTATTTCATACAAAAGTACGATGGCTTTGCTGGGAAGACTATTTGAGCTCCGTGATAAAGTGATTACGTTTTTGACACTGCAGAAACAAAACGAGCTTAGTGCGGAGTTCAAAAAACCCAGTAACCAAGTGATTTTGGCCTATTTATCAGACCTTTTGACACGTTAAATAACCTAAACTTGAAACTGCAAGGTGCAGACACAGAAAGCAATGGAGCGCTGCATGCTGGGCATAAGCATCCGTGATCGAGTCAGGAACGACGTCATACGACAAAAGACTAAGGTTGAGGACGTAGTGGCGACTGCTGCCGGGCTGAAATGGTGATGGGCGGGACACGAAGCACGTAGCAGCGACAATTGATGGACCAAACGGCTGTTGGTTTGGCGACCCCGTACGACGCAGCGTAACGTGGAAAGGCCCCAGACAAGATGGCGAGATGACATCCGGAGGATCGCGGGGAGAGAGTGGATGCAACTCGCGCAAGACCGCTCCGCGTGGAACAGGAAAGAGGAGGCCTACGTCCAGGACTGGATGGCTACAAGCTCATGAAGAAGAGAAGAGGTTTCGTTTAGACGGAATGTGAGTGAGTGCTGCCGAATACCAATATCAACATTAGATCCGTTCATTAACGAATTCATCCATCTTTTTGTTGCATTTTGTGTTTAGACATTTCATTTAGAGTAAAAAGGTGCCAAATGAAAGGCAAAATTCAATAAAAGTAACCTTCTGATCACACCTTTAGATAGTATTCAAAATACTGCAAACGCTGTTATTGACACGTGAATTACCGTTCAATCTATCCCAGGGCGTATGAATGAATGAACTGCTTCTTTAGGGCTCTTTAATGAGCCCTAATGTTTCCAAAGTCTCTTCGTTTCTTTATACGTTCATAATATTAAAACGGAAAATAATAACAAACAATTTACAGTCAGGACAGGAAACTTAGCTCTTTCTAAGTAAGCAAAAAACATATTACGCCTTTTGTTTAGTTTCCAACTATATATTTTTTCTTACTTTAGATGGAACCAATTCAATCGTTAAGTACTTCTCTAACGTATGTATACATTCAAAAGTTTATGGACAAAACAGTTCCTAGAAACTGAAAGTTGATAATTTTGTAACCTCGTACTTTCAGGTTTTCTGAGGTATTTCAGTACAGGAATTCAATGAAATATCCTTATTAATCACTTTTTATGTAATACCTTATATTATGAGTAAGCTGTTAATAATAGTATAAAGAAGAGTATTGGGTAAACAAAAAAGATTTCACACAGACTACTAAGAAACAGTTACGATTTCATCCAAATTGGCCAATAATACAGATCGATACGGAATAATTTTGTATGTAAATATTAATTTTCGTGCATAAATCCAACAAAACCATCCTCGTCTGTTTCGGAAACATCTGATTTTTGAGAAAAGATGAATCTATTTCTATATTTAGCCTCCTAAGACCCAATATTGAAGTATTTACTCCACATTTATGGTTGTTGCCTTTAAATGATAAGTACCACTCATTGATACTGAAACCCACGAATAAAAACCTTCCTCTCTCCAATGGGATGGTATCGTAGGTAATATCTTAGGTTTATATTACTTCAAAACAAGATTATATTCGTATTATTTTTAATTTAAATTCACATCAAAGAATGACAAAAAAATCAAATTTGTACTTTAAAAATCTATTGGGAAGTATGATAATCAAAAAAGCAGTTGCTATTAACATTAAAACAAAGAAATATTTTACATTCAGAACATTTCACCAATGTCAAGTCCGTGAATCCTTTGTTACGATATTTTGATCTATTATTTTGAGCTTCCTTAGCACAAACTGGCAAATGTTTTGCTTGTTTCACTCTTTTGGCAGGGTGAGATAAAAGCTCAACGAGTCTGTGTTTTCTAGTTGAAGTGGAAGGTCTTTCGTTTACTGTGGAAACAGGACTGTCACCCGGTTTTTCATTAATGTTCCAGTTGCCTCGATTCCTCTTTCCAATAAATTGTCAAGAAGTGAAATAGATGTGAAATAACGGTCTTTACAAATTGAAGTACCTGGAGGATCCAGTTTGTCAGGTGTTGGGTACAACGCCGATTCAATTGTTGTGCCTTTCCCTTGATATAAGTACAAATCAAGTGGAACTTTTATACTTTCTGGATTTGGTTTTCCTTTTACGACCTGCTTTTGTTTACACTTACCAGTTAAAGGAATTATTTGCTCATCGATGGCGACTCGGTTATCTCTTTTATTTTCACGGCAGCCTTTTTCTGTCCGTCAATAGGACGTATTTTCCAAAATTTGTCGTTTTGTCTGGCATTTTGTAAAATTAATCCATCGTCCACAACTTTCAAATTTGTCCTTAGTTGAAAATAGCGATTACGAGTCATAGTGTTCGGTATGTAGTATACTTTTGTTTTCAATGCCCAATACATCCTAATTCGTAGCAGACCAAGCACACTCATGGCCATTGAAATTCCAAAGAATTGTCTCAGTTCGTCAGGAGTCGTATTCCTGTCCTTGATACGCTGGAAACATTCGTACAATCGGTCATTATGTCAAACAAACCGTTGTCAATATATTGAGCAAAATAATCTAAGCAACTTTTAACAGTTACGTTAAGGTCGAATGACACGTCCCAATCATCTTCGTCCGGAGTAAAATCGAAGATTTCGGTGTGTTTCCATCGTGAGTTTAGGTTCCTAGATGGTCGTGGAGTTATCCAAAGAGATAAAAGGGGTTCGTCGTCCGATTCATTTCATTCCGCCTCATTTGCGAGTGCATCTTCTTGGCTGGGGACTTCCTCTCGGCATGCTTGAAGGTCATTTTCACCATCATTGTTTTCTTCTTCCATATCTGACTCATCGTAATTGATCGCCAGTTCTATGTCTCTATCAGATAGAGGACCTGAAAAATATTCCAAAAATAGTGAGGAATGCCCAAGGTATCACCTATGATACTTGGAGAAAAACTTCGAATTTGTAATGAATAGTATATATATATATATATATATATATATATATATATATATATATATATATATATATATATATATATATATATATATATATATATATATATATATCGTTGGAAAGGTACTGCAATTTTCTCTTCGAATTTGGTATTTTCGAAATTCAGAATCATCATACAGGGTGTCCCGAAGCAGGAACATTGAAAATCCAAATAACTTTTTGAAACTGGTTCATTTCGGTATACGAGAACATGTTTGATCCGAGAATAGGACTTTCTTGTGTGGTTATAGAATTTTTGCAATCAACCCCTTCCATTCAGCATCCCCAACTTGAAAATCATACAAATAATTCAAGTGGCATATCTTCAGAAAGGTTTTTTGAATTCCAGAATGATTAAAGCATTTCATTCAGTTCGGCTCTCCATACAGGATGTCGCTTTCGAAAAATTCAATATCGTCATTTGAAATTATCAACTAAAATTAATTCGAAACTGTTAAAAGTATTGGGGTACGATGTGTTGAGCATCAATTACGAAGAAATAAAGCTGATTTCTGCATTGAAAATGTTCACATTTTTTCATTTCCATCTGGCGTGCAGTCATCTGTTATTTCTCATTTTTGCAATGAAATATTATTATTATTCAGATCAGTTCCTCATTATTGTTGTTGTTCGTCAGTTGAAATTAATCTGAAAATGGTTTATTCCACTGAGGAAAGGGTCGAAATTGTATCGACGTATTTTCGAAATAACAGTTGTGCCAAAGAAACGGCAAGGATATTCGATAGGAACCATCCTGAAAGAGAAAGGGAGTCAGTCACCAGTACGTTAAATATTTGGTTGACAAATTCCTAGCTACGGGTTCGGTGGCAAACAAAAACATGAAGTGGCATGTCCTGTCAGAAATGAGGCAACGGAAGTGGCAGTAGTGGGTCATCTACAAATGGAGAATACTACTTCGATCAGAAAACTATCTCGTCTGACTGCTGTATCAGCTACAACTGTCCATAGAATCGTGAAACATCACAAATTTCACCCCTACAAGGTAAAATTAGTGCATGAAATAAACGAAGATGATCCAGATCGTCGTTTACAGTTTTGTGAAAATCTAAGTGAAAACCTAAACGCTAATCCAAATTTTCTGAATAACATCTGTTTTTCTGATGAAAGCACCTTTATGCTCAGTGGTGAAGTGAATAGACATAATTGTCGATATTGGGACACACAGAATCCTCATTGGTTTAGAGAGCCCACACGCAAAGGCCTCAGAAGTTGAACGTTTGGGCAGGAATTTTTGGCAATCATCTAGTTGGGCCTTTCTTTATTGAGGGTAATCTGAATGGAAATGGCTACCTACAGTTGTTAGAGGAACACATACATCCTAGATTGACAGAAATTTTACAGAACGATCCAACTCTTTCTGAGGACGAAATGCGTTTTCGACAAGACGGTGCTCCTCCGCATTATGATGCTCGGGTGCGCCAATATTTAGACGAAAATTTCCCAGGAAGGTGGATTGGTAGAAGAGGACCTGTCGAGTGGCCAGCCAGGTCACCAGATTTAAATCCTATATTTTTTTTTGTGGGGCCATCTAAAATCTAAAGTTTATGCCACAAGTCCAGAAAACCTGGAGGAGCTGCGGATGAGGATTATCACAGAATGCCGACTTTTGACTCCTGAAGTTTTCGCTAATGTGAGAAGAGAGTTCGAAAATTGTCTGTATAACTGTATGGAGGTGGGCGGAGGTCATTTTGAACAATTGTTGTAATAATCAAGTTAGTTTTTTGTTTTCAATTGAATACAAGTTCAATAAATCTCGTTTTCCTGTTTAGATGAGCATCCAATCAGTTTCTCCATCATCCCCTCATCCTGATCCTCACGCCAGAAAACCTCGATTGCCAAACTGAAACCAATGCCTCAGTGATTCAGAAAATAGAAAAATCTTTCTGGAACTTTGCCACTCAACCTGTAATCACTTGTATGATTTTTTGAGTTGGGGATGCTGAATGGAAGAGATTGATTGCAAAATTCCATATTCACGCAAGAGAGTCTTATTCTCGAATCAAACATAAACATGTTCTCGTATTATACCGAAATGAACCAGTTTCAAAAAGTTATTTGGGTTTTCAGTGTTCTTGCTCCGGGACACCCTGTATGCTGATTCTGAATTTCGAAAATACCAAATTCGAAGAGAAAATTGAAATACCTTTCCAACGAGGTGCCACTTGACCTATTTTCGATCGAATGATTTTTGAGTTGGGGATGCTGGAAATAGGGGTTGATTGCACCAACTCCAAATTCACAAGTGTAGCTCGTTTTCTAGACCGAGCATAAACCTGCGCTTGCATTATGCCAAAATAAATCGATTTCATTTAGTATTTGGGATTTGCAGGAATTCAACTTTACCCTCGGTTGGGACACCCTGTATGTTAATTTAAAATTCTAAAATGACAAATCACAATGGAGAATTGACAGACCTTTACAGTAAGGTGCCACTCGACCCTTATTCCTATGATGAATTTCGAAATTAGGGTTGCTGGGGGTAGGGGTTGATCTGACAAGTTTCGAATTATTTCGAAAAATGCTCCCCTCGAAACAAAATCGACGTGTCTTGGTGTTTTTCGCTAATGTTACTCATTTCGGAGTTATAGGGGGTCAAATTTTGGAACACACTGTATATATATATATATATATATATATATATATATATATATATATATATATATATATATATATATATATATATATATATATATATATATATATATTCTTTTGAAAAAGTGAGGATTTACAAATATTCGAATAATTGTATTTACAATAAATGCTTATTTCTATAATTTTGGTGTGTGTCAGAAAATCACAAGTGTGAGCTCAGGAAAATATAACAGGGGAACCATACTATCTTGCGTATGAGTCAATAAACGAGTAGAAAAACCTTAGAAAAAACTCGTTTCCCTGTCGCTATTGCACTAGCAATAGCTTGTCTGTTTATGTTGTGTTAGTATCGTGTGTACAAAAAGAGTACCAAAGATTTTTCTGCTTAGCAGCTTCAATTCTCATCTTGCACTTCATGATTTCCAGACGAAGACAAGAATGAGAGGAAGGGGGTTTGGGACAGAAATCTGTAACAATGGAAAAAGAAAACCAGCAGAAAAATATTTCAACAATCATACCTGACTCTTATATGTCTAAACACACTTGAATTTAAGAAAAGATTTTACATAGCAAGCAAAGCCATAAAAAGGACTGAGGAGATAATGAAAAAGTACATAACCTGCGATATTTCCTCTTTCGCGAAGATGTTCTTCCGTCGCAGTGTGAGTCTTCTGAAACATAATGACTTCCTTGTTCTTGCTAGCCAATTTTGAAGTATAATCGCAAAATCCCTTCAATTTTCAAACTCAACAAAACAATTCCCTCTCTGTTTGACCGAGAGAGCCCCGATGGCTAGGTTCGGTCTTCTAAGTGATGCCGATTATGATCTATAGATGTTCGAGAATCATTATGAACCCAATAATTTGGGTTGACATCTCTCATATATCATTTCTTCGTGGTTCTTGTTCAATTTAAAGAAAAATTTGCGAAAAAATTTTGACAGTTGTTTTAAAAATATGAGAATTAATAAAAAGTAATACTTGATTACGAAATGTTTCCTCGAAATGTTAAATTACAATCAAAACTATAAGATTTCAACAAAAAAAAACACAAAGATTATAACAAAAATTTATATTTACCTTTCCGTGAATTCGCCATGTCGGTTAATGAACAATGTTCAAACTTGCACTGACCTTAAACTGTTTAATTTTGACAGCTAGCAAGTAAAGTATCGGGTGAGAAAACGAAAGAAAGTCTACGACATGTATTAATCAACGTAATTCTTCAGTAATCGGATAAATAGCGTTGTAAAAAATTTTTAACGAAAGGTATCACTACTAATACCGGGGGTTTTAAGAGGTTAAGGATGCCTCGAGCATGACATCATCCTGGATTACTTTGAAGAATACTATAATATCGAAAAACACTGAAACCAAAAGAAGAACATTTTTTATAATTTGAACGCTTCACATGCTCAAACCAAGTACTTACTTGTTGACCCTTCTGACGTTCTGTTGAAATATCCAGGTTTTTCTCGCAGACTTTCTAAACTTTTTTCAATGTTGGAGAACAAAACGAAGAACGAACCAACATATTATGTCGTTTTTATTACAGTTATGATGAACAGTGCATATAGAAGTGTGATTTTTGCTGTTTGTTCAAATTTTCTGCCTCCCCTTCCTTTGTTTTCATCAACTTAGTAGTTCCTAGTTAATTGATAATTTTGAATGTTCTTCAAAACCATCGATAAATCTTACCTAATCTTTTTTCGATTTTAACGAACATAACTTAAACGAAGCACAAATTCGTCGTTCTTATTGGCAGATATGATCCACAAAGCAGAAATGTATTTTTGCAGTTTTTGCAAACGTTCTGACCGCCCTTTGTAATTTTTCCGAACCTTTCAAACTTAAAGAGTTTTCCAACTTATGAACATTAGACAAAATAATATAAGAAGAATTAACCGAAATTGAATTCTAACAAAAAATCCCATAAAACTATCTTTTCAATTTCTCTTGACTCGAAACTCTTTTGAGAAAGTTTTTTAATTTTTCTTTCCGTAAAAAACTGATTCGGACCATTTCGTACATTACAAAATGAGAGTAGCATTTAATTTTTATTTATATAGATTTTCTGGCTTGTCTTTCATAAAAATAATTTGTAAGAAAAAGTTGTTGGAATCTTAATAATGCGAAGCCGATAGAATTGTTTTGAATAGATGATTTCATGTCAGTGTTAATATTTTCATAAAAAAGCTGTCGCTCTTGCTTGCACAATGCGAATTAGATCAGTCTAATTGAGAAAAAGATTATTATTCGGCAAATTTCAGTACTATTTTACTCCATTTACAGGTAAAGTGCGAATTAGCTGAAGCTTGAGGCTGTGTTGTATAGAAAACCGGTTTCGAATGAGCCCAGGAAATTAATTCTTGACATTCAATTCCGATATATACCATCGTCTAATCCAACGTCTATTCACGTACTCATTTTACAAATTGTGGACGTGCACTATGTTACTGAAGGTGATCCTATTAGTTATCATATTTTTCTGAAATGTCTTGTAGAAGGATGGTCCATTTTTTTGAAAATAAGTTATCTTTTCGAGAAAGA
Organism: Cryptolaemus montrouzieri; assembly: GCA_013387265.2. Taxonomy (NCBI): domain Eukaryota; kingdom Metazoa; phylum Arthropoda; class Insecta; order Coleoptera; family Coccinellidae; genus Cryptolaemus; species Cryptolaemus montrouzieri. The sequence continues at coordinate 43,910,126 of JABFTP020000185.1, read as the reverse complement.
TGTATTCCTACAAAATACCGCCTCTTATATTCATATCGCTCTGTAGATCAATGATGATTTATATTTGACCAACATAGAAGATAAAGTCTATTTACATTATCATTCAAATAAAATGTTCATTCATCTGAGAAACAAATATTATACAATATCAATAATAAAAAACAAGTACTGTGTTTTAAGGAATTTTACTTAATAATTGCGATTCGTAACGCGTTTCACTACACCGTAGCTTCTTCAGACGAATCAATGTACAGAAAATATAAATATAAATGTTCTTGAGTAATTAAAAGCTTATTGGGTTGCTTCTTCTTAAGTGGTTATTTATGACAGGTATATCCATATATATCCACATATAAGAAGCTACGGTGTAGTGAAACGCGTTACGAATCGCAATTATTTAGTAAAATTCCTTAAAACACAGTACTTGTTTTTATTATTGATAATGGAATTTAACCATGTAAAAGCCTCCCAAATTCAAATATTATACAATATTATTTACTATGGGTAAAACATATTTCCACGTTTGGCATAACAGTTTGCATTATATTCTGCCTAATTTTTTGTTACTAAGAAAGAAAGTGGTTTTTCATCACAATACATTTCTGTAAATGTGTTTTTACTTTGCCTATGTATGCAATGCATTCTGAAAACTAATGGTCCAGTTTCTAGACTGGTCCCGCATAACTGTGTTATTTACAAAAAAACAAAGACAAAGAAGGAGAATTGGTGAAAAAGAGTTGTAGAGTTCCGGAAATCGTCTTCTACATTATTTTGAATGCAAATTGCATATTCCTGAATCCAAATACTTCACAGTTATAGGAAAATATTTAGTCGGCGACCCTTTTCGTTTGTAACGTAAAAGTCTTGGGAAAAAATTCAAATAGATGAAATAATTACTGAAAAAACTTTATTGAATTGATTATATCATTAGGATTTCACCTCATATCTAAACTCTATAAAATCGTATTTAAAGGATTGATAAGGGCCCGTTCTGCTCAATGGCGCGCAATTTTCTCCGAACACCTCCCATTAGTCTTTGGACGACATCCACATCGGTTTCTCGTATCTTTTGAAAGATTCTCTGTCTCAAACCTTCTTCGTTTTGGGCTTCCCATCCATTGTCATAGACTTTCCTTGTCAGTAAACCCCAAAAATCTTCGATTGGTCTTGCTTGTGGAACGTTTGGGGGGTTATCCCCGCGAGGTACAAATGGGATGTTATTAGCCTTTAACCAATCTCTCGTAACTCGTGCATAATGGGAAGACGCCAAGTCTGGCCAAAACATTATTTCGTCATCAGCATGATAGGTATTGATGAAATCTAACATCTTCCAGTATATATGTTTGCATCAACAGCTTCGCCTCTCACACCACCTACATATGGTCGTGAAACTCCAGCTTCAGAAATAGCACACCAAACCAAAACCTTGTCTTCAAATTTTATCTTTGTTTTGAATTTTACTTCGTTTGAACAGTCTTTTATGTTATTTGTATAGAAACCAGCATTACAGTTGATTTCAGAATGGGATAATGTTAAATATTTTTCATCATCCAAAATTATGGTTGTGTCATTTGCGAAGTGAATTCTTCTTAAGGTGCGGCAACATCTGGGGGTATTTTGGACACTTACGCCCTTTACGATATTAACATCCCGCATTCAGTAATTCTCGCCATATTGTCTCATGAGAAGTACGAAATCTTCTGGATAATTTTCGTAATGATGTTCCTACTGTGTCTCTTGCTCTCTCTAAGAGCCTGTTTCTACGGATTTCGTTCAGAGCCTTCGGTCGACCACGTTTTGGCAAATTCAAGCATGGTGTTCCTTGCTCACGTTAACTTATTACCCGATAAATAGTTGTCTTAGAAATATTCTGACCACGAAAAGTGTTGATGATTTTACGCTTAGGAACTCGCCCAACTAAATTGTAAATACTTCTTCGAAGCTCTAATTTGTAAGCCATTTTAGCAAACTTATTCAGACTTTTGACAGAAGGAATACCCAATATAAATCATAAATCACATGTAGATCACGGCAACTAGATCTTTCACTAATTGCGGGAACTAATTTTTCCAAGACTGTCGGGACATGTTAGTTTATGTGTGTCAGAAATCTGCGAGAATGGAGGAGAAACTACTGTAGAGTAGATGGCGTAAAGTTTGAAGTCTCTGAATATTGTGCTTATATCTTGTGAATTATTACTACAGAAGAATACTCTATGTACAAAATAAACCTATCGAGTACTGCTTATCCTTCTTAGTATTCAGTATTCAGTCTTTATTGGTGCTAATATACAAAAGTATTTGCACGTCATATCACAGAAAAATATCACTAAAAATTTACAAACGACCCTGATACCCCTCCAAAAGCAAACAGCAATTCTGAAAAGTTGAGTTTAAAATAATCATCAGTATTATACACATTCTATAATTAAAAATTTCTTGATTTTATTTTTGAATGATGCCACAAAAAGTGTACGCATACGAACAGGTAAAACATTATACAATCTGTAACACAGAAAATTTGGTCCATTCTGCTACCTCCTCAACCTATCAAACGGGATTCTTACATTTCCTTTGCCTCTGGTACTATAGGAATGAAACTGGCTATTTAAAGTTACTAATTGTTGGTTTTGTGAGCAAAGAGTAGACACGAAAGTACAAACGAGCTAGGGAGAGTCAGTATATTCAGTTCCCTGAAATAATTTTTACAACAATCTCTATAGCCCACTCCACCAACAAATCTCACTGCTCGTCGTTGTATTCGGAAAACCCGATCAAACTCACTGCAATTTCCCCACACCAGAATACTGTATCTCTAATGTGTCTCAATAAGGGCAAAAAAGGCAGTTATCAGTACCCTCCCAGACAAAGAGCATGCCAAACTTAGCAAGAGAGATGCATTCTTGCAAGCGCATTACAATGAACCCCCCAAGTGAGACGCGAATCCAAATGAACAGCCAAGAAAAGAACACTTTTAGCCTCAAGAGCCCTAACATCAAACACAACTCTCTCAGTCTTGTTGTGAAGGCAGCCGCTGAAGTAATCCGGAAAATCATTTATAAAGATGAGAAATTATAAAGGACCCATCACAGAACCCTGTGGTATTCCAACTTCAACTCTCTCCTTACCCGAGAAACAGCCATTCACAAAAACTGTTTGAAACCTATCAGTTTGAAATGAAGAAATAAGTTTACAACTATTTGTATCAAACCCATACCGAGAAAGCTTCCGCATCAGAACCGAGTGAGCCACGCAGTCAAAGGCCTTAGTAAGGTCCAAAAACAGAGAGAGTGAATAAAAACCTAATTTAAAACAGTTCAACTGAAGAAAGGCATTCGCGGTGTTACGTGCTTTTCTGAAACCGAATTGATGCTGTGAAAAAAGCATATTTTCCTCAAAGTCCCAAACTATTTGATTACAAAGAATTTTTTCAAAAACCTTTGAAAATATCGGCACTAAAGAGATGGGACGTTTTAGCATCCACTACAAAAATGAGGCCAGATTTTCCTCAGTACCACCAATTCAAAGCTATGCGCTGCAACAAACATACAAGTTCTCGAATAGCTGTTCAACAACATGTCACCTACTGGTTGATGCTGGATGAAAGAGGCAGGTGGGAATCATTCGCTGCCTTAGACCAAGCCCCTCCATTTGCCATACTGTCAACAATATTGTGCAACTAACAATGATGCACAATTTGAATACCGTAAGAAAGGCACTTGAATTTGAGGTAATTATGAAGGCGCATAAAAATAACCCTTCAACGGGAAACGAAAAGAATAAGAAAGAGATCTTCGCGATCACCTTGGTTGGTCCAGTGTATCCATAATTGGTAACTAGATTATACGAAGAACTCTCGGGAGGTGATATCATAAATATCCTGTATTACTTTATCGTCTTGTTGAACTTTTATGTTCCTAATCAGGAATTACATCATTATTATTATTAAACAGACGCACGGTCACAAAAATTTGACCCAAGTGGTCAACAAAAATAGACGTTAGGTAAAAAGTACATTTTTATCTCAAAATTTGATGAGTAATTGCAAGCTCAATTATATTTATCGTTAACGGTGAAATATCAGTGAATTTTAGAACGAGTTGAAATGGTATTTCTGTATTTACGAAATCACTTGAAAAAGAATAAAATATTTGGTATACGCTGAAAACATGGGGATACATGATCCAAACTCATATTCTACTTACATAGTTGAGCTGTATACCGGTTAGCGCCCAAGCCTGATTATAGGCCAAACCGGTTCATCCTTAAGCGTTAATGTGCATGACTGATTTAAATTCAGTTTAGGTCAAACAATTCAAGTTAACATACACAACACCAAATTTATATGGAATCACATGGTATTTCACATTATTGATTATTTTTAACGATGGATCTTTGACTACTTGTGAAGAATGAAGTTTTTTGTTGTAAAAAAACTGGATGGTATGATAAGAAATGTTGAATTATCACCACATGTTCGGGATATTGTACTCAGCAGTCACTGAGATTTGAAACTGAATCTCAAAATTTGAAAAAGCCTATGATCATAATTGAAAATACCTTACGTTGGATTGTCCGATGTGCAGAGGGGTCGAATAATGGCTCTCATTGAAGAAGGAGTGACACAGAGAGATATAGCGGCCACAATGGGGTATCACAGGGGTGATTTCAAAAACCTATGTCCGATACGTGGAGATACAACCTCTGCAAAATAGGCCTAGAAGAAGTCCTAAGAAGATCACTTCTGCAGAACAAGACAGCTTTTTGTGCCAAGTTGCAAGAAGAGACCCTAGTGTGTCGCACCCCATACTCCTAAAGCAATTTCTGGTAACAACAGGCATCAGTGTATCAGTCGAAACGATACGTCAAAGACTTCGTATAAGAGGTTTATACAGCATAAGGCCCCTTTAGATATCCAGAGCTAACCAGACAACATAAAATTAGCAGACTTAATTGGTGTATCGAGCACCAAAATTGGAATATTGAGAATTGACGAAATGTTCTTTTTTCGAATGAGACCAGAATTGGTGTTCGATCAGATGACCGCCGGATTGGGATTTTAAGGGGTCGTAGAAGACAAGCTAGACTCCGAGCAGCAAGGGAAATTCCGAAATATCAGGGGGGCAGTGTGATGTTTCAGGGTGGCATTATGCTGGGAGGCAAAACAGATTTGATTTCATATCTGCGAGTGTATCGGCTAAAAATTACGTGGACCTAGTGCTGGAGCCCATAGTGAGACCAGCAACCTCGCGCTACATTATCGTGAAACAGAGGGAATCGGTATTTTGGACTGGCAAGCTAGCAAAAAAGAATACTGCAGGAAAACTCCAGGCCAAAGGCAAGCGAAAAAGTTCATTGACTATTCGCCAAAGAAGACAAAACAGCTTCTCGATCTCTCTAGGGACGAGCTAAGGATCGTAACAGGCCTCCTTACTGGACACTGCCCACTGAGATACCATCTCAATAAAATGGGCAAATCGGAAACGGCAACATGCAGAATGTGTAAAGAGGGCGATGAAACTGCCGAGCATATTCCTTGCAGTTGCATCGCAAATGTCCGTCAAAGACATATACACTTCGGTAGGGACAAACTAGAGCCGCACGAAGTAAAAGCGAAAGCTCCCAGGGAGATTCTTAATTTTGTAAGGGATTTACACCTACAGGGAAATGAATAAGAAGGGTTACGAACAAAAGACCAATCTGGTCGCAGTTCGGAAAGGCTTGCAAAGCCAATCGACCCCCACGAATGTAATGTAATGTAATGTACGTATGTCTCAAAAGTTTCGGCACAAAATTCTGTTGAGTTTCTAAGAGAATAAATGTGCTACGAAAAAAAAGGAAATGTCTTAAGATATACTAAAGATAGAGTTGGCTGAAATACGATTATGTTATTAGCTATCTAAATAAGTTCATATTGAGAACGAGCTTAAATTAGAACTTCGAGGAATATTTTAATCTGGGTAATTCTGAGATTGGAAATCGAGGAGGAGGAAATCGATGGATTTCATATCAATGGCAAATTCAAGAAGGTTTATGGAGGAACAATACTTCAATTCGATTTCATCCATCGCGAATACTAACGAATCACAGAAGTGTCTTAGTCGTGATGAAACAAGATTATTTTCTTCGCAAGAAATAGTATTTTACTTGGTTTCTCAAAGTTTTAAATAACACTAACTTTTATTCACTATACAGAATATAAGTGAAGAATAAGACCTAGTGAGGAATTCTGGATTCTTTCGTATCAGCTTCAAAGTTCTTCATTGAAATAATATGAATTCGATGACCAATTATTTCTTGATATAATTCATAAAAATTTTTTTTCTTTTCAGGTAACATCTCTAAGAAAAAGGGCTGGCAAAGAAAAACCATACACTCCCTGGGGAAATGAAAAAGAAAAAACGAAGATATACAAGCCAATCACCTTTCTCCATTTTGTACAGTTTTTAGTATTAATTGTAGTAGTATTTATACTAGTGATTCTAGTAGAAAAACGGTTACCATACGCTCTAAAAATTGTGGAAGAAAAAGATTATCCTAACAAATTTATAGCTGAAAGAGCTCATAATGTTCTGAAAGGATTGACTAGCATAGGGCCTAGAATAGCAGGTAGTTACGAGAACGAAGTATTAGCTGTCAATTACCTTATAAATCAGACGGAAAGTATTCTTCGGGAAGCACACAAAAACCATGTGATAGAATTAGATATTCAAAAAACTAGCGGCGACTTCAACTTGGAGTTTTTGGATGGTATGACGAATGTTTATAGAGATATGCAAAACGTGATTGTCAAGGTTGGATCACTTATCAAATCTCCACATAGCTTACTTATAAATTGCCATTTTGACACGGTCATGAATAGTCCAGGTAAATATGTTTTGATTCTATATTTGATTAAATGAATATAAATTTTGTTCTTAATACTGAGCCGAAATGACGTTACTCATTCAAGTCTCACTCGTGACAATCCACACTGCAGAGGAATATTTTCAGGAAAGAAGGCGTAAATATAACGGGGTCATTTATGAACCACTTCAAGATAATGGTGAAAGCTCTATCCCCAGAAAATCCAGTTAATTCCCTTCATATATAGTGTGTATCAATAATGTAGTTGCTTAGAGCGCAGGGAGGTTAAGATTTTGAAGACGAAAAAAAAAACTTATTTCTTTTTTTGGACAATAGGAATACGTTGGTTTATTTCATGCAAACGTTATTGTACATCTTGAGTATCTTTGATGACATTTTCAATTAAAAGTATTAATAAATAAGTTCGTGATAGCAAATTTCCGGAGGCGCTTCGAAAAAACTTGTTCGGTAAATTTCATAACTCCGTTACGGATTATATGAAACAATCAGGAAGAGTTTTGTCAATTTTTTTTATTTTGGTAGGGCTTTGAAATGAAAATAACAATTTTCTCCAAAAAATTTATATGCATTTGTTATTACAGAATGGAAGAAAATTTAAAAACTCCCTCTTATTTATGTTTAGAAATAATATACAAAATTTCATAATGTTAACGGAACTCAAATATGTTTTCTAGCGATAAAATCGATTTAAAGTTTTTTCATACTCATAAACCCAAAGTTAAGCATCAATAAAGGGGTATGATTTTTACCCTAGACAGAATCATCAGTGCCGGTTCCATATAGTGAAAAAGTGTCATCCAGGACGTCGAATGCATCGTTTTGGTCTTGTCTACGTTGAATTCTACCCTCTTGTTTTAAATGTGTTAAATGAGACTCTCGTTATCATTCTGTGTGATAACTCCAAAGCACCGCTGCAAAACTGCATCCTTGTTTAAGACTTTGAAGATTGACTTTATAACATTTATGGCATCGGTAGGGAGGGCACTTGATGAATGAATAGATCCAAAGTGTTTCCAGTTGCCCCTTTTTGCCATTTACACTAGGGGTCATCACCGCTCGGGTATTTGTCGTGCTGTGATCTTTAGAGAAGTAATCTTGAAACGCTCTATCTTCATTACTTTTACTCCGATTAACTTGAAATTTTGTCATACAATCCACATTTTTTCATTCAGAAAAAAACGGCAACAACAATTTCAAACCTTACTACCCCCTCATAGTTCTGTGTGAGATTTTGCTTGGTCATACAATCAATGTTTTAAAATGAATTTTCACAGAATTCTGTCAGTGACGTTTATTAGTCATCAGGGCGTACCTTTGAACCTCATCAAATTGAATAAATTAGCGGCGGCATTGTCTCTCCAAATAATTACTTATTTATATACAAAAATTTATTTCCTGAAGCAATTTCCTCATCAAATTAAGAAGTCATTCCAATATTTTCCTAGGATTTAATTTCGAGGAACTCGTAAGACAAAAATGAATCATTGTTTAATTTCAATCGTTAAAATTGTCCTACTGAGAATTCATCTCCAGGATTTCTGGCCTCAAAATTATAGTTTCAAATAGTTCTTAAATTTCTAGTAACGATTCTTATTTTATAACGATAATTTCAACAATCGAATAAAATACAATGAGGCTGATAACATTTTCGTTTAGATACCTATATTATCATATCGTCCTCCCATAGAATATTATAATCAGCTTTTGGTAATTTTTATCGAACTATTCATTACAAACATTGTTCTATTTTTCATAATTACTAGTTTATTATTGAAGAATTTTGTGGAAAAATACAGGAAACCATTTGATTATTCGATAATTCAATTAATATTTTGATTCACCTTCATTATTAAAATTATGGTGAAGTCACCTAAATAAAACAGAAGCACATTTTATTCAATAAAATATTAGTAGTCCAATATTCAATTCCTTAAATAATTAAACCAAAACTACTCCAAAAAACAATTTCAACTATTTTGGTGAACCACTTATATTTCATATTTCAACCACAGTTCATCGAAAATAATATTAAGTTTTTTGCAATTTGGGGAAAATCTATTCTTGGGGTTATTTGAATTCATATAAATCGCCATACTTTTTTATATATATATATATATATATATATATATATATATATATATATATATATATATATATATATATATATATATATATATATATATAGATAGAAGTTTCAATTATAACATAATAAGACATCAGCAATATGTCCATAGTCTAGAAAGTCGGGAAATAGTCAAGGGAGCTTAAAGTAGTGAGGGAAAGTCAAAAAATATTGGTATTTTCACTTTGTTTGCAAAATATTGGTATTTTCACTTTGTTTGCGTCCCAGAAATTCCCAGTGATTTTAAAATGACAGGTAGTACTGGTTTCTCTATTCTGACCCTCAATCAACAATATTCATGAAGTTTTCTTTCACAAAAGCTTCGATTACTTCTGTATAAAGCTCACGAAGGAAGATGTCAAGAAAATTTCATTTCGATGAAAATGAGAAAATAACTAACGAAAGCAGAAAAGAAAAAAATATAATGAAAATGAAATGGCATAGCGAACGTTGAAAAAAAATATACAAGTGAGGGAAATAGAATATAATAATCGCTACTTCATCCTCTCATTTGTGGTTACATAAAATACGCGTTCTTTTGTCATTATTTTAGCTTACGCTAAACTATCATTTAATATTTTTCAATCTATCGATTGAATTTTTGTTACATAATTATAATATTACTCTCACTGTTTTTATTTCGTTATTATTTTCTTGAAATAACATTTCCTTCCTTCAATAAAAAGCTGAAATTATCAGAGTTGCTGATATAGTAGCTTTCCAAATATGTATAATATGCTTAATCTTCTCTTGGACAGAATTCGACCCCCATCCAGATCCAAACGGCCGTGATATACTTAATCAGGGAAAGCTATGAATTTTTTTCTGGCATTAGTAGTGGATTATTATTTCAAAGAAATGTTATTTTGATTGAAAATATTTCTTTAGCTATTTCAATAATTTTTCTCAACATCGTTTCGATTCCCATATTCTACTGAGAAAAATTAATGTATTTATATTATTTAGATATCAGTATTGTGTCTACACACAACCAAATTAATATGGAGTCACTCGGTATTTCACATTATTGATTGTTTTTAACCATGGATCTTTGACTACTTGTGAAGAATGAAGTTAATCTAACCAAACCTACGCCCGATAAGTGGAGCTACAATCTCTGCAAAATAGGCCTAGAAGAAATCGTAGGAAGATCACTTCTGAAGAACAAGACCGCTTTTTGTGCCAAATTGCAGACCCTAGTGCTTCGCACCCCGTACTCCAAAGGCAATTTCTGGAAGCAACAGGCATCAGTTTATCAGTCGAAACGATACATCAAAGACTTCGTTCAAGGGATTCATACAGCAGAAGGCCCTTAAGAACTCCAGAGCTAACCAGACAACAAAAATTAACTAAAAGACTTAATTGGTGTATCGAGCACCAAAATTGGAATATTGAGAATTGGCGAAATGTTTTTTCTCATGAGACCAGAATTGGTGTTCGATCATATTCAGGATTCAGTTTTTGAGGGGTCGTGGAATACAAGCTAGACTGCGAGCAGCAAGACAAGTTCCGAAATACCAAGGGAACAGTGTGATGTTTTGGGGTGGCATTATGCTGGGAATGAAAACAGATTTGTTTTCGTTTCCTGCGAGTGTAACGGCTAGAAATTACGTGGACCTAATGCTGGAGACCATAGTGGGCGAGGAGCCCATGGTGATAATTTCACTTTTATGCAAGATAATGCTCCTCGTCATACCAGCAACCTCGCGCGTCATTATCTTGAAATAGAGGGAATCGCTATTTTGGACTGGCCAGCTTACTCTCCAAACCTGAATCCTATTGACTATTTATGGAATAATCTCAAAAAGAAAATTAGATCGCGCCAGGATAATCCAAGAAACCCACAACAGCTTATCCAAGCCGCCACAGAAGAATAGCAGAATATCACCTCAGCGGAGGTCGAAAACCTGATCCAAAGCATGCCTAGATGGATTCAGGGCAAGAGGAGGTAATACAAGCTACTGAGGTCGAGAAAAAAACACCTACTCCGTGAGAAAACAATTTTCAATTTTTTTACTACGTGCGGAAAGAGTCTCTTTTCTTTTATTTGTTTTTTTCTCAAAATAAAGCTTAATTATTTCTCTTTTCAATTGAATTATCTCAAAAGGATCAATTCTTACAATCCTTCGAAATTTTCAAAATCCCTGAGGTAATATTTAAAATATCGGGTGATTGCATATAAAGGCTATAGCTGGATAAGATTAATTTCAGTAAAAAAAATCTGAAAAAATTCATGGAGGTTCATCTTTTGGTCATAAACAACCATGATTTTTTTCGAATTTTTCCGATCAAATATGCGCCCAGGAAAAATAATTGAAATTTTCAACTGTTTGTTAGGTTATGTTCGAAATTTTTGGCTAACTTTCAATTAGTGCTATTTTGTGTGTTTTTTCCGTTCTTTCGAATACAAATACTCAAAAAACGCAAAAGCCAGTTTTCCCATCGTTTCAGATACTTATTTGGTACATAATCTCAAAATCAGATGAGTTAATAATTTTAAATTCACTCTAACACAATGAAGAACTCATTCACAAGTGAAAATAAAGTTTTAGAACCAATATTTACCAACCTGAGAATCAAACAACCGTTTTTACTCACTCTTTTGACATATAACCTCAAAATCGACAGTTTAAATGATTGGCGATTAGCTCTGGTACACTGCAAAATTCATTTATAGATAATAATAATGTTTCAAAATCAAAATTGATGGATTTGAAAATAGAAGAAACATTTTCTGCTGACTAGTAGTCAGCATCATAGTGAACCTTCCACTTCTCAATCGAGTATGGAAGCACCAATTACTTCATCACAAATTTCTGGCGGAAGTATGCATGCAATATGCTGTCTTTGCAGAAATAAAAACATCTTGACTAGTGTACCAATGACTGCTAGGTTGCAATGCTTCAACGAATGAAAAATTTTTATACCAGAAGTTAATCGAGTTTGTTCAGAGCATTTAATTAAAAAACTCTTTTTTGAGGATGACTCGAGGATGATACAAGCATACAGTAATATAAGTGTCTTAAATGCTGAAGAAATATGTTTATTTTTACAAAATTATCAGACTCAACAAAATTAACATTCCTGGATAAAACTACGTCAGAGCTTAGTAATATACAATCATTCTCTTTCACCAGTTTTACAAGTGCTCAGTTACAAGTTTTGAAGCAGCTACTAGTTTCGATGAGATCATCAAATTCTAGAGATGTCGTGCAAGCTTTGGTCGTTTGCTTGTTTAAATTACGTACTGGAGCGTCAAATAATTTTATTGCATCAGTTTTCGGAATTGACAATGAAATAAAATTTATCAGACCTCTACGAATCAGTTATAAATTCGTTCGAAAGAGATGTATTACCATATTATTTTGGTGTCAATAGTCTTGATCGAGATGATATAATTGTCAATCATACGTCCATTTATGCAAAAAAGCTTTGCAACCTTGCAGATGAACTTGTTTTGGTTTTTGATGGCACTTATTTATCTCATCAGAAAAGTAAGAATAACTGGTACCAAAGAAAGTCTTATTCAGGGCAAAGAAAGAAACCACTATGTAAACCTTTCACCATTTGTACTACAGATGGATATGTTGTTGATTTTCCTGGCCCTTGTCTGGCCACAGAAAATGATCCAAGCATAATGAGAAAAGTTATGGAAGAACCTAATGGCATAAAAAAGATTATGAGAAAAGGCGATGTGTGCATCGTAGATGAAGGATTCAGAGATGTAGTACCTTACCTCCTTCATTGTGTTAGAGTGAATTTAAAATTATTAACTCATCTGATTTTGAGGTTATGTACAAAATAAGTATCTAAAACGATGGGAAAACTGGTTTTTGCGATTTTGGAGTATTTGTATTCGAAAGAACGGAAAGAAGACACAAAATAGCACTAATTAAAAGTTTGCCAAAAATTTCGAACGTAACCTAAAAAACAGTTGAAATTTTCAATTATTTTCCTGGGCGCATATTTGATCGGAAAAATTCGAAAAAAATCATGGTTGTTTATGAGCAAAAGATGAGCCTCCATTAATTTTTTCAGATTTTTTTTATTGACACTGCGCCCGTAAAAAAATAATTACGAAAAAAGAGGAGGACATAACCTATAATATCGACTGTAAAGCCCCTAGAGGGCTGAAATTTTTATTGTAGGCGTCTTTTTACATCCTCTATCGAATGTGATACCTGCCGTAACGGTTCGTTCTTAGGCAATTTTGACCATCTTATCCCGCTATAGCCTTTGGTTGTGTGTATATAAGGAGTTATTGCATCCAAAGTAGGTGTTATCTTATAGAAATTCAGAGAAATATTTATCACCAACTACTTTCGAACTTATCCTTATATCAATATTTATTTGGTTCCCAAAATTCTCGAAATTAATTCAATTCCCATAATTATATTTTTTATCAGATATCGGAGTTATCCGGACTACCCACATTTCTATCGATTTCGTTTCGAATTAAACAAAATCAGCGCACAAGAAATTATTAGGTTAATGAATGGAATCGTAAATGTTAAAGTATAATCGATTGATTAGAAAAAAAATGTTTTCGGTAAATAGAATTGATGGGACATTCAATATTGCGTCAGGTGTTATAATTCGAACGACAGATGTGAAAATATAAACAATACTTCGAGGTCATATGTTGAATTTATTTGATACCACTATGTGTGGCGCAGTTGGTTAAGTGCCGGACTATGTGGCCCTCGGTTCGAATTTGGATTGGATATGAATATTTGTTAGTGCCCACACTTGTCTGGTTCTATACCGTGTGTAACTGAAACTAGGGCCACCCCTGTAATTTTTTTTTATTTGAAATATTTTGATGAAATTCGGGAATCTGATAAAAGACAACATTTTGAATTTGATAACATTAATATGTTTGGCATTTCGTTTCCGGTTACGCCGGAAACCTTACCAACTTTTGATTTCCAAATAGGACACCCTGTATTGTTTTGCTTATTTTAATTGTTCATCTCATCCTACGACCTTTTGACAAAGTTTTGAAAGGAAAACAAAAAACACAATCTTTTTTTTTGCAATTTTCATCTTTCGTTCTAGAAGACCATGAATAGTGACAATTGGCTTAGCTCAACCTCTCCTATCACGATAATACATTGTATTGTAATTGTATCAATTGTATCTAAAAATTTGACTGCTCAATTTTTACGGGATGTCAGTTTTAAATTCCAGTTTTTCCTCAAAAAGTAGGTTTTCTTCTGAGACAACCATATCGGGCCACCCGGTATTACATAAGCAGTATTTTTTCAATTTTTCTTTTTTTCATACCAATCACGTCACTATTCTTAACCGTATTTTCCACTAGAACTCCTAGTGGAAAATATCTAGGCAATTTTTGCAGTTTTCCCATTCGCTAACAACAATAACTACGTTGGCGATGCAATATTTTTGTTCATAATTATAATATTCTGTGATCATAAACATAACACTGTGACATGTCAAAACTCCATTGCTGTTAATTATCGACATTGCGAATTAGTGAATTCAGTTTTGAGTATGGATCAATACACCCAGAGAGAGCGCTATCCAGAAAGACTTCATCCAAATAAAAGCTATTTAGCCGGCTCGGTGGCGTATGGGATATGATGCTCGTCTCCTGCGCAGAGTTACCTGGGTTCAATCCCCACAAAGTCCGGTGCGATTTTTGGAATTCTGGAAATCGCTTGAGTATCCATCTTTCGGAGGACATGTAAAGCCTTCGGTCCTGTCTAAAAGATATGTTGGACATTAAAAATCTCTTCCCTCGACACGAGAGGGTTTCGAAAAAATTCCCGGGTTAGTGAGGTGACAGAATTCCCCGGCGTGGCATTGGCCGAAAGGCGGAAATAGAGCACGTTAAAGGAATAACAAACAAACAAGAACCTATTTATCTAAAGTTGAACGTAAATTTCATGAGGTTCAACCAGCTGCCTAGGTATTTTCCACTAGAACACCGGAACCGTTAAAAACAGTGTGACGTGAGTGGTTTGAAAAGCAAGATAAACAAATACTGCTTCTGATCGGGTGGCCCGATATGGTTGTCTCCGACCTACCTTTTCAGGAAAAACTTTCAAAACTTTGACATTTATATACATGTACCTAGCACTACAAGCTTACGAATTCGAGATATGCGCTGACTTGTATTAATTGTGGCTCCGCCCATTTGTAACGTGTTGTCGTTGCAGTATGCAAAGGGTGTGTTCGCCTGTGGCGTATCGGTGGATTAGTTTCGCATTTTATTTTGTTTATTCTGTTCGAGAATCATTTTCCAGGAAACTGCTAAGTTTAGTGTGTCATCCCGTTTGTTATGTTCGTTTTCTGTATTTCTTTTGCCTCTCTAATTAATCGCTGTTATGAATTTTCTATGTTCGCAACCGAAATCAATTTCGTGTCTTGTTGAAATAGCATGTGGATAAATCGCTGAAGTACTAGTTTTATCTCTGACGGCATTTTGATGTTCTTTTATTCTAACGGATATGCGGCGATTTGTTTGTCCAATATAAACTTTGTCGCATCCCTCTCATGGAATGCTGTAAACGCCCTGCTGTTCTAGTGGAATGATATGCTTTGGATTTCCCAGTATATTTGATATTCTTTATAATGAACACAATCTATTATGACACCAAAATTAAACTTATTCTACAAGACTATTCAAAAACGAACTCAGACCCTACCACCTAACTAGAAAAAACTACCAGAGCGAAATAAAGTCCTCTACAATAGATCCGACTATACAAAATCAATTAAACCCCAGAGAAAAATCCTCAAAAATTCCAAAATTATATGCGTTACAAAAATCCATAAAGCGAATGTACCATTGAGACTTATTGTAAGTCATTGAGTTCTCCTCTACAGAAGCTAGGAGTATATCCATGGAAAATAACTTCTGTCCAGATATAGAGTTGGCAGACCATTGTCTCAAAACACATACTTTACGTACAATATCCAGATATCTAAACAAATCAAAGGGGAACCTATGGGATCTCCACAATCACCTGTTATTGCCAATCTCTTCACGAATAACTTTGAAACTAAAGCCTTAAAAAAAGCACAGAAGAAACCAAAACTATGGTTCCGATACGTAGATGATGTATTTATTATATGGTCCCATGGTGAATTAGAACTGAACAATTTTCTATCGTACCTGGACTCCATTCACCTTAATATAAAATTCACAATGGAACTAGACGTTAATAACACCTTACCTTTCCTAGATGTGTTACTGATGAAAAAACAAGACAACACCCTTGACTAAACAGTATGTCGCAAACCAACACACAAATAGATACCTAAATGCAAAATCAATCTACCATCCTGCACATTTACGTTCAGTTGTGAACACGTTAGTTACACGTTCAGAACACCTATGTTCCAACAACAATAACAATGACGAGTTGAAACACCTAACTCAAACTCCTGCGCAGAGTTACCTGGGTTCAATCTCCACAAAGTCGGTGCGATTTTTCGGATTCTGGGAATCGCTTGAGTGTCCATCTTTCGGAGGAGATGTAAAGCTGTCGGTCCTGTCTAACAGAGATGTGTTGGACATTAAAGTCCAACACATCCCTTCCCTCGACACGAGAGGGGTTCGGCAAAATTCCCGGGTTAGTGAGGTGACAGAATTCCCCGGCGTGTCATTAGCCGAAAGGCAGAAACAGAGAACGTTAAAGGAAAAACAAACAAACAAAACTCAAAAATTAAAGAATAACGGCTACCATAACACGATTATGAAATCGATGACGAAGACTCCCAAGCAATCTATGGACCAAGAAAAAGTTGAATATAACGGTACAGCCTATCTCCCATATGTTAAAGGCACCACAGACAAGATCGGCAAACTACACCAGAATCATATTTCGTCCCCATAAAACAATATCAAATATACTGGGAAACCAAAAGGATATCATTCCACTAGAACAACAGGGCGTTTACAGCATTCCATGCAAGGGATGCGACAAAGTTTATATGGGACACACAAATCGCCGCATATCCGTCAGAATAAAAGAACATCAAAATGCCGTCAGAGGTAAAACTAGTACTTCAGCGATTTATATATTATATTATATATATTATCTCAACAAAACACGAAATGGACTTCGCCACATCCAAAACGGTGGCGAACATAGAAAATTCACAACAGCGATTGATTAGAGAGGCTGAAAAAATACAGAAAACAAACAATTTTAACAAACGAGATGATGCACTCAATTTAGTAGTTTCCTGGAGAATAATTCTCGAACAGAAGAAACAAAATAAAACTCGAAACCATTCCACCGATACGCCACAGGCGAACACACCCTCTTCATACTGCAACGACAACACGCCACAAATGGACGGAGCCACAACTCATACAACCTGAGACCGCGTATAAATCGACAAGTCAGCGTATAAACAACTCTCGATGATTCGTAAGCTTGTGGTGCCTAAGTATCTGGTACTCGTGCTTGTAGTGTCAGTTCACACCGCTTAATAATGGCAAAAGGGGCACCGCCGAAACGTTGGAATAAAGCAATTGGTTCTTCCAAGAACACAGAGACAACGGTGTAAAAATCTGAAAAACAAACTGATTACAACTATATCCGCCGAAATATTAAAATTATCATATATAGCTAACAGTTATGGGAAAGAATGTGCTAGGTATACCTATTTTGAATGTTGAGTAGTGGGGAGTGATTCAATTCTAGTCGACTATTGAGAGTGATGAATTTTGGATTTTAACAGATGTTGTTGATTTCCAAATTTTCTAACAGATTCATTATCTTCCCTTTATTGCTTTCGTGGGAAATTTTCAAATCATCTAAAGTAATTATATGTTTTTAGATTTAATATGTTCACGAGCCGCGGATTTGTTATCTGGGGAGTTATGTTCTTTAGATCTAAATTCAAAGTTTCTACCTGTTTGTCTCACATAAGCTCTTGGATATTCATTGCATGTGTATAGTCCAGACTGTTTGACTTTATTAGTTTTTGTTTGCCATCGAATAGTAATTTGCTTATGTTACGACCACGGGAAAAGGAGTTGATCAAATTAAATTTGGAAGAATAATTGCTGATGTTATTAGAGAGGAGGCCAATGTAAGTTAGACATGCGTATTTACTTTCTGGTTTTTCTGTAATGGAATATGGATAGTAATTAAGAAATTTATTTTTGGTTTGTGCGTTTAATAATAGTGTTTATATGGGAGCCTGTAATTATTATTTGGTGCAATTTTCTTGATAATATTGATTTCCGTATTGAACTCTGTTATGGATAAGGGAATGAAAAAGACTCTATCAGACATAGAATTATAAGCGGCTAATAAGCAGTAATGTGGTTGAAATAATTCATCGGAATTGTTGAATCTGTAAATATTTCTTTTCTATATATTGCATTGCGGAAATCAGACAAAAGTGTTTCATTTTATTAATGCATTCGATGTCGAGCATCTGCCGCGAGTGGTTATCTACTTAGACTTGTCTACATATTGACGCGATAAAATCGGATTCGCGGTAAAAAATTGGCAATTAACAAACAATTGTTCGAGAATAAAATCGAAAATAATTATGCTTCAATTGAAATTAATCAAAGTGGAAAAATCAGTGAGAAAATAGACTCAATAAGTTAGGAAAAATTAGTGAGAAAGGACTCCAAAAGTGTATAAATAACAATACAGATGTTATCCTCTTGATATCGCCGATTATTTCTCAGTGGCGCACCGCTGAAAAATGGACCAAACCCCGATCTCAAAAGATTCGGAAATCGAATCGAACCAAGCCATATACCTACCAGGAACATCACAAGGTATTCCAGTGAACACAGCAATGAGTTATTCGCCAAGCACATTTGCCCCAACAACCGAAACTAGTACTTACTACCACCGATTGTCATCAACCAGTGACGAAGACTTTCGAGGATTCGAGAATGAAGCAACAGGCAATAACAAATGGCAAGTAGTGAAAACAACCAACACAAAAGGAGGAAAATAAATGCCAGCAGCACAACCCCATAGAAATCCAGAACAAATTTAATGCTCTGAGTAGAATGAATGAGGAAACCCAGCATCCCAACAGTAGTCCAAACAAAACCCCAAACCACCCCGATATTCATCTATGGAGTTGTGGATTATGCAGTAATGGCGAGAAAATTGAAAACTGTTGTAGAAGATGAAGAATACACTACCAAATGCTTAGCAGACAACACCATCAAAGTAAACAGCGCTACATCAGAATCATACAGAAAACTCATAAAGTTTATGCGTGACAGCAATATAATTCACCATACCTACCAACCTAAAGAAGAACGTGCTTACAGAATAGTCATCAAACACCTGCATTACACAACAGAAATGAACACAATTAGGCAAGAGCTGGAAAATAACGGACATAAAGTCAGGAACATAATCAACGGTAGGCACAGACAAACTAAAGAACCATTAAACCTTTTCTTTGTAGATCTGGAACCAGCTGACAACAACAAAGATATATACAAGTTAAAATATCTCCACAACAAAGCTGTACAAATAGAACCTCCAACAAGAACGAAAGGAATCACACAATGTACGAGGTGCCAGCAATATGGTCACTCCAAAACATACTGCAACAGGCCATTCGTCTGTGTTAAATGTGGGGAACCACACAACACTTCAACCTGCAACAAAAGCAAAGATTCCCCAGCGACATGTGCTTTATGTGGTGGGGCTCACCCAGCGAGCTACAAGGGATGTGAATTCTATCACAAGCTATTAATAAATAATAACGCAAACAATAGAAAAACATTCAACAGAACAATAGGAAACTCAACAACAACCAACCCCCTCCCACAATGCAAATACAACAAGCACCACCAGCTTTAAATAACCAGCAATTTCCAAGGTTTCAATCACGTCAGGAACAAACCCAACTACCACACCACTACCAGCAACATCCAAGGAGCTATGCAGACGCAGCCAACAACAGAAACAAACCAGAACAACCTAATGATATCACAAATGTTATGGACAGATTTCTGGAAGAATTTAAAGAAATGTTTCTACAACTAATTCAACAGAACACCATGATGTTGAACATGTTAACCACCCTCATCAGCAAAATTCACTAATTTCTTGAAAATTGCAGAATGGAATGCCAATGGCCTTCTACAACACAAAAACGAAATAGAAATTTTTCTCCGACACAACTCTATAGACATTTTGCTGATCAGCGAAACCCACTTCACAGAAAGGTCGTACTTCAAGATACCACACTACACTACGTACCACTCGAATCACCCAGATAACACTGCTCACGCTGGCACCGCCATCATTGTGAAAAATTCGATAAGCCATGTGGAACAACCAAAATATGAAAAAGATCTGCTGCAAGCCACAGCAATAAAGGTAGAGCTTGCAACATACGAAATTACAGTCTCCGCAGTATACTGTCCCCACGCCACAACATCAAGAAAGAAAACTTCAATGACTATTTCTCAACACTGGGCCCCAAATTCATAGCAGGAGGAGATTTCAATAGCAAGAATATATTATTTGGTTCATGTCTTACAACAACAAAAGGAAAAGAACTAGCAAGTGTTATACAACAAAATGGTTACAACTTCCTTTCAACAGGCACTCCCACCTACTGGCCAACGGACCCCAACAAGATTCCAGACCTGCTAGACTTCTTCGTAACAAACGGTTTATCTCATTCCAACATGGACATAACACCAAGCCACGACCTATCTTCGGACCATTCTCCCATAATTGCAACAGTTAGTGCGTTTATAATCCATAAAAAACAAATTCCCAGACTGCACAATAGGAAAACCAATTGGGACGAATATCGAAAAAATATAGAGGAGACGATAAGCCTGGACGTGAGACTGAAAACCCATGATGAAATAGAGAACGTGCTGTCCACATTCAATAACCAGATCATACAAGCAGTGAAACAAGCAACCCCAATAATCAATGTAGCAAATCAAACCAATAACGTCTCTGAAGAAATTAAGAAGCTGATAGCCCAGAAGAGAAGAGCAAGAGCGAGGTGGCAGGTAACACACTCCCCAGCTGATAAAAACATCTTGAACAGAACAACCAACAGACTCAGAGCGAAAATCAAAGAAATAAAAGAAATCTCATTCCACGACTACGTCTCAAACCTGAGCAGACTCGATAATTCAATATGGAAGCCAATAAAGAACTCTACAAAGCCAATGACGCACACACCAGCTATACGTATTACATCAGCATCTAACACACACTGGGCCAGAAGTGACGAAGAAAAAGCCAAACTATTTGCCGAACACCTAGTAACAGTATTCACCCTAATAATGACGTCAGAGATAATGAAATAGAGAGAGAACTTCTAGAAACACCCAACAACACATCACCAATTAAACCTTTCACTGCAGCTGAAGTACAGGACGAACTCAGTCGCCTCAACACAAGAAAAACTGCAGGAATTGACAAAACCACACCAAAAATGCTTAAAGAGCCAGAAAAGGGATCACTCTACTGAAGTATATTTACAACGCTATGCTGAAACAAAACTATTGGCCAGAGCAGTTCAAGACAGCAGAAATTATTTTAATTCAAAAACCAGGTAAAGATCCGAGCAGTGTAACCTCCTATCGGCCAATCAGTTTGCTACCTGTAACCTCAAAAGTACTCGAGAGACTGGTCTTACGCAGAATCAACACAGATCCAAACACAAAACAATGGATACCTCACCACCAGTTTGGGTTTCGAGCATCCCACTCAACTGTTCAACAAACACACAGAATAAGCCATACATACGGTAAACCAAGCACTTGAACAGAAGAAGTACTGTACATCAGCATTTCTCGATGTGAGCCAAGCCTTCGACAAGGTTTGGCACCCCGTCTACTATACAAAATAAAAAAACATCTTCCTACAACATATTTCAAACTATTGAGATCCTATTTAGACACAAGGAAATTCAGGGTAAGAGTGAACGACAAGATATCCAACAATTTTCCCATATCTGGAGTACCACAAGGTAGCGTCCTCGGTCCCATATTGTACTTATTGTATACAGCAGACCTGCCAACAAACCCCCAAACAGTGATGGGCACATTCGCGGATGACGCAGCTATACTAGCAAGCGACGAGGACCCAGCAGAAGCTTCTCATTTGCTACAGAGCCATTTGGACCAGATACAAGAATGGTTGCAAAATGGAGAATTAAAATCAATGAGACCAAATCTGTACAAGTAAATTTCACACTAAGAAAAGGCCAATGTCCGCCAGTACAGATGAACAATATTCGGATACCTGAATCTCCTACAGTGAAATACCTGGGAATGCACATGGATAAAAAACTTACCTGGAAGGAACATGTAATCAAAAAAAGAAAACAAATTGACCTGAAAGTCAAAGAATTACACTGGCTCATTGGTAGGAAATCGAAATTATCATTAGAGAATAAACTGCTCATCTACAAAACAATAATTAAGCCCATCTGGACCTATGGAATCGAGATCTGGGGATGCACCAGTAAGTCCAATATGGCAATCATCCAAAGAAGCCAATCTAAAATCCTCAGAATGATTGCAAATGCCCTTGGTACGTTTCAAATCAGACCCTACATGAAGACCTGATGGTACCGTATGTAAAGGACGTCATTAGAGAAAACAGCAACAAATATCACGTAAAGCTTGAGATTCACACAAATATTTTGGTACAACCTCTGTCTGAATCGCAGAACGATCGGCGACTGAAACGAAATTGGCCAGCAGATTTAAAGGAGATTTAAAGAGGACTTGTCACTGGACAGGACCTCATCATGACACTTGGGAGCGTTAGCTCTAAAACCAACAAATGAGCTTATAGAATGTAAATTATTCTGATTGCTTGTAACTACTATTATAATAAAAAAAAAAAAATTTATTAATGTTAAAATGAATTTCCATAAAATAAATCCATCAACAATGTCATTAATTTTTATAAATAATGTAATCAGAGTGTCCACATTCTAGAAAGTCTAGGAAGCACAATTGAAATAGGAAGGCGAACTGGGAGGAATTGAAAATTTTCACTTTTTGTGTTCAAAAATGATTGTAAAATGGGGAATATAATTATCAGTTCAGGCTCTAGTATCTGTCATTAAAATGTTTGCATTCGCCAAATCTGTAATCACTTTTGTACAAAGACACTAGGTGTCAACAGTCGAAAGAGGTAGAGAATTATGGAAAGCTTAAAAATGTAATTGAGAAAAGAACTTGTGGAATCGGAAATTTCGAAAGGAAATATTCAAATGAAGAAAAGGAATATAAAAATTATACTCGTTCTCATTTCTTCAATAACATTTACTTCAGGCTATAATAAGCTTAAAGTACAAATTACTGATATAATAGCATATGTATCGGAAATAAGTTTTCTACTTTATCTTTTTAAATTAATATGTTTGTTCAGTAAATCTTGGGCATTAGCAGTGAAATATCTCGAAAAAAATGCCTAGTGGGATATAAATTGAGTAGAAATTCATAAGAATAGCAATAAAATTATCCAGTATAAGCTTCTTATGATATTATGTTAAGTTTTGTGTCACTATTACTACTAGCACTAGCAACTAGTATTTCAATTGAGATCTATTTTCAGGAGCAAGTGATGATGGTGCTGGGTGTGCCGTTATGATGGAGATTTTAAGGGTGATTGCAAAGTCTGAGAAAATTCTTCGCCATAATATAATCTTCTTATTCAATGGTGGCGAAGAAAATTTTATGCCAGCTTCTCATGGATTTATTACGCAGCACAAGTGGGCCAAAGAGGTGAATACAAAAAATAAACGTTATTAGATCCATCATGATTTGACTATGTTAAGTGAAGCAGAGCAAACAGGAGCTAATAAATATGTCAGTCAGTTTTATTCCGATTCACTCAGTGTCTCAAAAGTAATTTGATTGAAGTGGTTGATACGTGATGAAAATTGATATACATTTCTGAATTACATAAAACAACGATGTTTAAATTTTCACCATATTGACAAACTTATGACACGTTTCAACACACTGGGGCTTCTACACATAAGTAGTACATTTTAAAGAATAATGTGCCTTATATATTACATGGTAAAACCAGGTACTTAACTAAATAGGAAAAAAATCCAAACAGGTTGAGTAAATTTCTGAAATTCTTCTGTTTACGGATTTCCAATGTTTTCCATCAGTTCAGTTTCAAGCCATCATTTTCATTATGTAAATTATTAAAAGTATGGTTTTTTCAGTAGATGATTTGCATTGTGAGAATCTGATTTTTCGTTTATGCTCAACTATCCTAATATTGAACTTTCTAAAAGTTCTTTCTACCTATATGAATTTCATCACAATTTCCACTAGAGTTTATAAAGACCCGATTCATTTTCTTTATGAATTTTAGGTTTACAGTTTTAATATATCTGCCTAAAGGATTATTCTTTCTGAGAACTATATTTAGATTATAAGATGAAAATAATTAATTAAAATTCCAATATAAATTAATATATTTTATATTTTTGATTAATTACCTCAACAATAAAGAAAACTTCATGGATTATATTGACCACTATTTGTTTTATATTATTGAGCTCTTTCAAGACATAATTTTTGACATTGGTATCGGGTAAGTCTATGCATCATACTGTTATGAACAGTATTTTATGTTGATATGAACAGTCATGTAATTTCAGTCCAAAATTTGCAATTAAGAATTCTTCAAATCTAATAGAAAACATTCAACATACTGTACTACCATATAATGCTAAACTTACATCCTGAATTGTAGTTAATCTTTAACCTAGTGTTTCACCTTATGATTCATTAAAATTGATTAACCAAGCTCTGCAAAATAATGATGTGAATCCCATCATACAATCAGAACTTGTGAATCTTTTAATTGTGTATGTAGTAGTATGTAGTGTATGAAATTCAAATGAGCAACAACGGCTGGGTTCTCTCTGTCCTTCACTAGCAGAAATTTTCATGGACAACATTGAAAAAATAATTCATAATCATTCACAAATAAACACTGCATTTATTGGTTCAATGAAAATAATAGAGTGAAACTGAACCTATGAGGAGCATTGGAAATCAAACAGAAAAAAATTTACTTGATAGTTAATTAGATCTAACTTCGTCACCATTACTCAATATTTTAAGTTCTCAAAAGAAGCAACCCTGTTTGGATTTTCCCTTATTTACCCTTATTTAATTAAATACCTAGTTTTATCATGTAATATATATGGTACATCATTCTCTTAAAAGTACTACTTATATAAAGAAGCCTTAGTGAGGTGTAATGAGAGTTAAGTTTGTCAATATTGTGAAAATTTAAATATAATTGTTTTATTCAAGTAAAAATGTCTCAAAAATACATTAAAGCAAGAAGTAATGGGTACAGTTCATCCCGTTTCAATGTCACAATATAAGAAATATATTAATTTATTTTATAATATCAAGTTGCTAAATGTTGACAGTTTGATCAAGTATTTGAGTATGTTGAGGATTAAGAAACTTAGACTCTTTTTTTTACGTTATTGGGCCTTAAATTATATTGACTCTGTACGATTATCCATCTGGCTGTGTCGAGTCAAATTTATTTGGATGTGCTTGCTTGTGTAATTATCGATATGATTTATGTATCTTCATATATACCAATAGGCTTTCTTTAAACCTTATTGATAAATCAGTTAACAGAGAAATATGTGAGATTAGATTCTCTCTTCCAGCATTCATTCTTATTATTATTATGTGCAATGTATATTTGAAAAAGCTAATATAAAGTAAAACTGCCTGATATAGTCAGTATTTGAGTAAGACTGAGCATTATAAAGATATAATGCTGAGAGAAGTTAAAAATTTTTTGAACCATGATTTCTTGCAACACTGATTCCTGAGCACTAATCTAAATCAAATTAAACATCTAAATCCGTGTATTGAATGAAAGATAGTAAAAACACTGAAAATCTCAGGCACGCAAAAGGGTTGTGTAAATATCTTTTATATAATTTCTTAGTTATGTATAAGATACTCAAATTGCAACAGCACATACTTTAATATTATATTTAATAAAACTGGAATAATCTTTCAGATTCGGGCCTTCATAAACCTAGAAGCCTGTGGTGCGGGAGGCAGAGAAATCTTATTTCAAGCTGGTCCCAGTCACCCTTGGATCATGGAAACCTACTCTGAAGAAGTGCCTTATCCATTCGCATCGACTCTCGCTCAAGAAATTTTTCAAAGTGGAGTCATACCAGGCGATACAGATTTCCGCATCTTCAGGGATTTTGGGAATCTTTCAGGTACAATGAATAGTTTGTTATTTGACTCAACAAACCTAATACCTACGAAACTGGCTTTTCTATTGAATGTATGTTAAGAGATTTATTTTTCTTTATTTTTGAAATAACTACCCAAACAAAATTTCTTTAGAAATTTTGCTTTTCACTATGTTACAGGAAATTTAATTATCTACCAAATCATATTCATGCATTTTTCTCTAAATTCAACAGAAACGATTTTACAAAACGCCGAACGGGAAGAAAAAACAATCAATGAAATGATGATAGAACATAATTTATTATTCTAACTTATCAATTAATTAACTCAATATACTTATATTATTATATATTATTCATCAAAAATTTTTAATTTAACATTAATTCGAAATAATAACAAAACAAAGTTTGAAATAAAATGAAAATTAATTGCAATTATTAATTTATACATTTCTTGGTTCACTTTTAACTAGTTGTTGTATCTATATAATATTGTTTATTGCATGAAGGGTATAATTTGCGATTACACTGTACAATACTTCAGAATACCCTTTTTGTTCTTCGTCTTTAGTACCAAACTGATTGAATTCTTCAACTTCGGAAATTTTCACATCAATGTTTTCGAATTTTATAAGGTTTTGGAGAAAGTTGATATCTTGATTCGGAGCTCTGATAACAATTGGAAAACAAATCCAATCATTTATATAATGTTTTACGATAAATAAACTTATTTAAACATATAAATTTCAGAGTAATAAATGGTTTTTGAAAACCACCGTGCATGGTGCGCGGCCCTAGATGCTCCAAATTTTATCCCATTAGATAGCATTCTTCATATCCTTTCATAATCATTGCTCGAATGACGCGTCTAAAAAAATTGTAAAAAACATAAATTGACTTGAAAAATTGTATCTAAAAAATAGTATGAATTTATTAAAATATTACTCACATTTTCTTAATCAAAAATAAATTGTAGAATATTTTCGTTCTCATCTTTAACGTGAGTGTAAAACACTCATCTTGCACTCCGATTTCAAAACGTTCTTGATAAATTTCTGTCCAATTGTTCCTAAAGTGAATGAAAATGTGAACATTTGGACGGTTCGTCACAGACCAACAAGAATCCGCAGCGCTTATTGAAACGAGTTAGTAAATATGGTGGCGACAAGCGAAGTGCAAAAGAAAAATGTTTTTCAATTAAATGACATGTTTCGTTAAATTCTTTACCCTTAATCGAAACCAGCAATATACGAGCGACTAATAACGATCATTTTACCTGTGTTGATACTTGTGTTTGAACAAATCGCTTTTATACTATTCTGTAGTTGCCAATGATCCAAAGAATCAACTATAGCAGTAGCTTGTATATTTCCAGTTGCAGCATGTAATTTTGGAGCCCCCAAAAGTTGTACTTTCATCATCTGGGAGCAGTTTGCCACCCACTCTAGTACTAAGGAAGGGGAGCTTTGTAGTTTTTTTAGTTTGAATACAATTGAACATCGTTTGCGATGTCTATGAATAGAACTAGCATAGCAATTGATTCTTTTAACATCAGCATTCAAACCACACATTAAATAAGCGACCTGTCTACTACTTACTTTATTATGGTCTGGAGTATATGTTTCCACAAAGTCGTCACATTCACCTTTTGTTTTCGGTTTTGAGTGTCGTATTATTTCATCCTCAAAATCTGATATGGTTCCTTTTAGAGAAACATTTGAATCATGCTAACAAAAACCAGACAATTCTTCCAGTGATACACTGACGTTAAACATTGTTCTAATCAATTCTAAAAATAAAAATTTTCATTAGTATTTAAAGATAGATGGAATCGAATTGATTATTTACCTTAGACCACATTATCTACATCAGCACTATGAGTATTATTATCTCATATATATCCCGTGACTCTGGAAGTTCAATTTTCATACTTTCCATAATTTAATATTTGTTTTTGATGTTCCGTGAATACATTATTTTTCGAGGATACATTAAATAAATTAAAATTAAAGTCTAAATCATGAAAGTATTTGTCTTCATTACGCTTATGTCAGATTTTTTCATGATGAGCTTTCTTTTGAATTTTTCCATTCATGGTATAACTTTTCTATTTTATACATGATAAATTGAGATTGAGTTAATGTTATGCCATTGGGACTCCAAATATTCATCCAAAATATCATCAATTGAACTTTCACGAATACTTTTTTTCAAAAAATAATATTTCTAGAAAAAATAACCTCATCTCCTGTCGGTTTGATGGCAATTTATGACCAATGATTTCCATACTACACATACCCAGGTAATAGACAAGTTGGCTTCTATTCGTTATTAGTAACGTATTTTATCAAAAAAAACTTATATATAACCTTAATTCCTAAGGACTTTAAAATTTAAATTAACCTCACTTGTAATAAATATATATCAGGAGGCACAGCAGTGCCCCACCAAGGCGAGCGCGAAGCAAACACTGCCGTACCATTCTTTACTGGAACTATTTTGCCCCATTTTCAGGCCTCTATTTGAAACCTCTGGATAAGACCAGAACGCAGAACTATAATCACATACTTGAAATCCAAAATTTCAAGTTTGTAGGTCATTTAGTTCCGAAGTTACGCGAAAGCAAAGTTTCGAAATCATGACACTTACTCACTCATGATCACCAGAATAGAACTAGTACTTCCCCTAAACTCAGAGAGCTGAAATTTGGTACATAGTTAGGGTTTAATGGCAACATAGAGGGAAAACTAAAAACCAGGATAATCGAAGATCTGGAGTACCTGGTGACCCTGATTAGAAAACACAAGAGCCCAAACAAACTATTAGAGGTCGACATACAGCTTTTACAAAAAATATTCAACTTGATGGGCCGCTTCATTTGATGTCAAAAATCGAAGGTCTGAAGGATCTTATGAAGATCTAGCCTATAGCGTCCCACAGTCACTGCTGGGCGAATGAATCCCCTTCTGCTTTTAATACGCATATGAATAAAATTAAAGGAAAACTCTGGATAAGACTAGACTGGCTTTTATACTTATACTTACAAGTTTACAAAAAGAAATAGCGAATGAGCAATACGAAAAACTAATGTACAAGAATCAGAACCGGAAAAAAAGAAAAGAAAGATTTGTAATAATAAAAAAACTACTCGTAAAAAAAAAAAAATTGTCAAATAAGAAAATCTAATAAAATAAATCAATATGCCCACGTTTCTACAAAAAGAAGTGAAATCCCACTAAAAACATTCTGTAAAAAACTAGCCAAGTCTCGATGGTGTTCTTGTTTATATCTAAAAAGTTATGAAATCTAGACAAAGTCGTGCCAAGTCTAAGGTTCCTTACTGCTATTTCTTTATTATTATAGTTAATGTTGTGTGACTTGGCGGTTGAAAGCTACACAAGGGTACAAAACCAGGTGCTCCATAACACCATTGCACAAATCGGTCCCCAGAACCGCTACCTATTGACGATGGAAAAATTGCCACTTGGAAACGTTGATTGAGTAACCAATCAATTGTAGGCTTGATAAAACTGCGTATTTCAATTATTCTTGTGTATAGGCGAGCCTGAAACTACCAGTATAAAAATGTTTCCATTTCCACTTCTAATCATTGATAGAAGTCCGTCTGTACGTCTATTTTATGTTAGATCGGTGGCGGATTTGACGCTCCAAAAAGAAGAGAGCAGAAGGCAGCATTGTCAATGCTGAATGCATGTGTTGCACAATCAACAGCCTAAAATGAGACACTTGCGTCTACTTACCAATACCAGTATGGGCTATTATCTCGCTTAACAAACATTAATAGTTACAACAGATATAACATTACATGTAAACAAAACTGACTTGTACCTTCCCACTAACGTATAAAGAATGTTCAACGCCCAAGTTACACAACATGAATTATAATAATAAAGAAATCGCAGTAAGGAACCTTTGACTTGGCACGACTTTGTCTAGATTTCATTACTTTTTAGAGATAAACAAGCAACTCCATCGAGACGTGGCTAATTTTTTACAGAATGTTTTTGTTGGGATTGACTTATCAATAAGAGAGAGTGAACATTATGAGGTGCTGTACGAGAAGTTAGCACAGTAAAAAGATGCTATACTATAAAAACTGCTAGATGTCACTACGTGGTAAATAATAGCAGTTTCGAGCTTAGAGAAAAATGCATAAAGACAATTTTGTACCGAATTAAATTTCCTATAAGATTGTAAAAAAAAATTTAAAAAAATTCATTCGTGTAGTTATTTCAAGAATGAAAAATTTTTAAATGCGAGAGGGGACCCCCCTTGCGCCAACTCAATTTTTAAGATATTGAACTCAAACTTTTTTCTTATATTGAAGACATTTGTAAGATACATTAGATTGGAAAAAATCATTTTGACAAATTCTATTAAAGAAGTTGGTGAATCAGTGTGTATGTTGATTCATGTAGCATTCACCTACTGTAACTGTAGAATCTGTCGAAAATTAACGTATTTCACATTTGTTGCAGGGTTAGATTTTGCATGGTCGTCCAATGGATATGTATATCATTCAGAATATGATTCATTGGAACAGATACCTCTAGGTTCTTTGCAAAGAACTGGTGATAACATTTTAGCTCTAGCTATTGGTATGACACAAGGTCATCAGTTGTCAAATGTTGAACAATATAAATCGGGAAACCTAGTATTTTTTGACTTTTTGGGCGCATTTGTTGTACGTTGGTCCATGGGGGCCGCCGATTTGATTAATATTTTATCTGTGATATTTTCAGTGTATTCATTATACACAAATGCCAAGAGAGCGGAAGTAAGCGATTGTGAGTAAACAATAAATTATTATTTTGTATTGCCCAAAAGGAAATTAAATTCACTAGTGAATCACATTCGAGATTAACGCAATTTGGAAGGATTCAAAAAAATGAGGTGATTTCTACAGATTAGATTTTCGGTAAATTTTGTCAATCTGATGATGAAATCACTAAGTGAATTGTTATCCTTTTATGGGCCTTAACCTTCTACTACTTCGTGAATCATATTGAACTTGAGTTAATATTTTCAGATTTATCGAAGAAAACTTACTGTAGAAAAGTATTAGGCTGTGTAGGATGTGTGGTATCATCTTGGATATCAGCTCTGCTGGGATGTCTGGCTATTGCTTTCTTTCTAAACGGTTTTGGAGTTACCATGAGTTGGTATGCTAATCCAGTGTGGATATTCTTTTTATATGTGATCCCTACATACATAGCTAGTATATTGACCATTTACTTACACGCCAGTTACTTCAATAAGGTTAGTGAAAAGTGTGATCTAACCACTAAGAATCATACAAGGAGGCCATTTATATTTCTCTTGAATCGTGGAGATATGTTGCAATAGCTATCACTTTTTCTAAATACTGCGTTTTCTTATAAGATTTACTTTCGTTTGAACAAGTCTCTTTGAGAATGATTAATGAACTTATTAACTAAAACAACATCAAATGCTCGAAAACAAGTCCTATATGGAAGTCTTTTTGATTGATGAAGTAAATATTCAGTTTCGTCCTACTCTTCATAACATGTTTTGTGATAATTACTTCAGGCTGATTCAGCAGATATCATTCTGAAATACATTAAAATATAACGTTATATCACACATCATTGTATTTACTATTTTATATGTTGATGAATCTTTGATTGATAGATCCATGATTCTATTTGTGAACAATTCGGCTAGATTACAAACAACAGAAAGCAGGTTAATCACAGTGTGTTTTCGGCGCAGAAAATCAGCTCTTGCATGTAATCTCAGTAAGGTACAAAGAATATTGGTGATCGGGATCAGTCCAGTGCCAATATCTCGGTTGTTTTTGAAGTTATGTAAAAATGGTCTGACATTCTTCAGGAACTTTTTTTAAGTAAAATCTAGCAATGAGTTATTTAATGTTCACCAAGTTACTACTTTTGTGTGAATATAATATCGTTCGCAATAACGAAGTTAAACAATAATATGGCGATGTGGGGCTACATCTGACCATTCATGTTCATTTTGACTAAGGAATATTCCATCACAACCGATATGAACTTCATCGGTCAAATTATTTCTTGGAAAGAGAAAAACTGCGGATTTTCTTCAGATTTGTGCAGAAACTACTGGCAAACATTGAGTTAACGTTGGAAATCTCCTGACTGCAAAAATTTGGATATTCTCAGTTTATAAGGTTTATATCTATTCTCCTTGGGAAAACTGAGCGCTCGACTCTTAGATACCCTTGTTTTCATTCCAATTTGCCTGCTCGAAATCAATGGGTTCGCAGTTACACTACCTATTACATCAATTGTTGCATCTACTCCATACTACTTCATATTCTTTTTTCCTTGTGACGTTTACCATGGTTCATGAGGTTTTGCCTCAATTTATTGAATATACTTTTATGAGGTTGATACCTCTCAGGGAAACGATCTAAATATGCAGCATCTGCGTCTGAACTTTTCAAAATTTCCGTACGACATGGACGCTTCGTTATTATAAACGATACTATATTCACAATAAAGTTGTTGCTTGATGAGAAAGCATTCAATAATTCATCCGAATTGTCACTGCAAGAATTAATTTTCGAACTGTTATAATGAGAGCACAGAACATACGAGATCAGACAATTAAGTAATGCGACCGATTTTTTTCTCGGTCTGTGGTAACACTGCGAACCTGTAACTCCGCCACTGTAATAGCAAATCTCTACTCTCTCGATTCAGACCTTGACGACCCACGTACGATCATTTCTTAGCCAGCTGTTAAGTGTTTTGTAACAACGCGCGAATAGTGCTTGTTACGAAAATGGAACATAAATCTAGAGCAACGGTGCTCAAGATTGTCACGAGCAGGTTGAAAGTGATCCTACTCTTTTCGATCGTGTTATTACTGGTGATGAAAGTTGGTTCTTTCAATATGATCAAGTCCAAAATGAAAACCTTGTTAATTTGCTTCTTCGACAGCAAGTATTCTACCGCAATGTGCTCGAAAGGTTACGAAAAAGGGTGCTCAGAATGCGTCCAGAGATTGCGAAGACTTGGGTTCTGCATCACGACAATGCTCCCTGTCACTCTGCGTTCAGTGTCTCGCAGTTTTCGGCGTCTTAAGGCATCGCAACGTTACCACAACGCCCTGTCCACCAGACATGTCACCCTGGGACTTTTTCTCATTCCCTCATATGAAAAATTTCGTCAAAGGTCGACATTTTGTTCCCGTTGAAAATATCCAAGAAACTGTGATGAGGGTACGCGGAGAGGTCCTACAAGAAGTGTTCCAGAATTGTTACGAATACTGGAAAACTCGATATATATATATATATATATATATATATATATATATATATATATATATATATATATATATATATATATATATATATATATATATATATATATATATATATATATATATATATATATATATATATATATATATATATATATATATATATATATATATATATATATATATATATATATATATATAAATATATATATCCTCTCTTTTCAAATGATATTCAATATATATATATATATATATATATATATATTTTCATTTTGAATTAAGATATAGAATGAAACTGAAATTTTATTGTTTTACAATAAATTGGTGACTACAAAAAGGTACAGCTCTGCCCTCAAAATCACCATGAAAATTGAATATGATATTGTGCAGCCAGTCGATAGGTATTGAGGAAGAATTTGTTTTAGTTTGCATACTACCAGAGATAATGGACTTTAGCTAGCCGATTGACACATCACGTCATATCGTTCACGAGATAATAAACTTGCTCCACATTCCCACTCAAATCTTTTCTATCAACCAATCTACATCAAGAATAAAATTCATAACGGTGCTCTAATACATAATTTTTATGGTTCAATTTGTAAATGTCTTCTGAATACACATTCACAACATTTGTGAGTCGAAACCAGTTTTAGCAATGTGCCAAAAATGTTAAATGGGTCTCCTAACAAAACCTATTCTATAGAATCGGTGTTCACCAACAAACCCTAGTTTATCAAATGTAATAAAATGTGAGAAATAGCGTTAACTGTTGAAAAATGCTATCCCCTATGGGAGAACGAATTTAGTTTTAGAATTATCTTATGGATAAATTCTAATAGTTTGTCTTTCCATATTTCATTATAGGATTTAATACTTTCCCCATGGACGTTATTCCAACTCTATTTTGATGCTTATCAATTGCTGTGGACAATTTGCCTTGCCCTTGGTGTTATTGCTAGAATAAGATCCAGTTTCATAGCTTTAATATGGGTTATAGCTGCAACAGTTGAAAACTTGGTGAAGTCTTATATTTATGGAAAATGGAGAGGTAAGTATTATTAATCGGAAACATTGTATAATGTAGTTGTCTTAATTAACACAGTTATTTCTTAAGAAAGGATAATCATTTTTTTTAATTCCCACTCTATTACATTGTCAAATAGTGAATATCCCAAATCTCAGAATAAAAATTATTTTCGATGTGAGTGTTGAAAGTTCACAAAGAGTCAGTTTATCACCATGATTCACCATTATCATTGTATTGTGTACAAACTACGTAATGTTTTTTTTTCCAGATTCTAAATGGTTGTTACTCCATATTGGAGTTATGGGACTTCCATTTGTTCAAGGATTTTACTTAACCATCAGTGCTCTCTATCTCTTTATTCCTCTAACAGGGAGAGCGGGTGCTGGATCTTATGCCGAATTCTTGATTGCCATCATGACCAGTCTACAATTCTGTATGCTGCTCTGTTTTGCCGTACCTGTGATTCTGTTGGTGCAAAAAGTGAAGAAAGTATTCTCCTTACTAATGGGAATATTCCTCGTTTCAATAGCGGTGCTGTTATTAACACCCCTAGGTTTTCCTTATTCTGGAAATCCTAACTCGCCTGCTCCTCAGAGATTTATGATTATTGTAAGTATCATAACTTTTATTTCATTCCATATCCTCTGTTCAAAATGAACTTTATAATTGTTTGTATAAATCCTTTCTAATTTATTGCACATATATCTGAATATGTTATATTATTTTTATTTCTATAGTGCAAACAATATGTGTTATCACTGCCCGATAATCTTAACAGAAAGCAAAAAATAAGTTCGTATAGAATAAAAAAATCTAATGAGGATAGCGTTTTTTTTTCGATAGATTTATGTGACGACGAAATCCTCAATATCGTTTTGATAAAATACACTCGGAAAAAGAAGGCAAACATTCTACCATTCACAAGACGATGAAAAACAACTACGAAATTCACTCAAGTTTACCAAAACTTTTTTCATCAGCTTCCAAGCAAGAAAATGAGGGACTTTGATGATCTTCGTTCAATATCTCATTGTTGATTGCATAAACAGGGAAAGATTCAATTTTACCATAATTAGAAGACGTAACTATGTTCCGTAAACCAGATGCAGATATTGTCCGAAAAACTGTATGCTTTGAAGAAGAGTTCTTTGCAAAGAGGAATTGATAAGATGGCTACAAAAACATTGAAGAATCATTGTCCAATAGCCTGCAGACCTGTTGATTTTCAATTCAGCTAGATGAGTCCACCATCATTGTTATTGTCATATATGAGGTTTACTAATGATGGGAAAATATAAAAAGAACTAATGTTTCCTACGAATTTTAGAACTGATATGAGAAGAGCAAAAATATATTCAATACTCTGGAGAAGTTTTGTGCAGAAAATAAAATTCCTTAGAATAATAATTCATCAGTTACTTCAGATGGGCACTAGCTATGGATGGACATCACAAAGGCATCACAACATGCTGGAGAAATAAAGCTTCTGACGTCTTGTTCATAATGGTTGCGAAAAAAAATTGTGTAAACGACCATATATATGACTGCAATATTTCACCAGATCAATTAATAAAATCGAAAATATCTCTTTGAATAACAGATTCTTTAGCCAGCTTTGCACTACCAATGATGAAAAAGCTTCACACTGGGGTGCGCTGAACATCAGAATTTACTTGTTTGATTTGATTTTACAATCTGTTTTAATCTGTGATATAATTCCTTGAAGCGAAAAACCAAGACTTGCGCGATAACCTCATCTCCTCAAAGAACGATATTGTTTACTCGACCTACTGAGTTTTGGATGGTTTTTCATATGTTAACACAGTAGGATCATCCTAGTTAAAAGAGCTAATAGAACTACGATAAATGAGGAATTCAAAATTTTTGATTACTGAAGCCAATTTACTCAAAGTATACCCTTTTTCCCATTAAACTGAATGGATTTAGTGCTGCAACAATGTTGGAAATCATATCAATTAACGCGGCAACTTTAGATGAGCATACATAGATCCTCATCAAACGAATTCGTTGGTAGGCAGTAAGTCCATCCTATCCGTAGTAATTGGAACGCCGACAAAGTTGGTAGCAAACGCCACTTATTCTAGCGATCGGATGAGTGACTCATCGTTACACATCGAAAAAGTTGCCCCTGCGAGCAGCTGTATCGGCATTTCCGACAGGCCGATTATGCGGTCCGTACGATGCGTATATGTGAACGCAGTTACATTAGTTTTATAGAGATCATACAAAAATCCGTTGCGCCTGATGCGGATATATGGACGCTCATCTACGATGACTATTGTGTTGAATTTGAGCTTTCTTAAGCTGCGTCGAATTCAACCTTTTCATTAGTTATGTCATAAATTCATATCTTCTTAATGTAATTGAAAATATTATAATTTTTTAATATCAAATGTTTAAATGCAATTCTGCTAATAGCTCATCTTAATTTGCAATACAATTAAGTGAAAATAAATAGGCGGTGTAGAAAAAAAACCAAAAAACAAACTGAGCGGAGAGCAAATTAAGTTTGAGTAACATTAAAAAATAAAGTAATCTAATCCCCATAAATTATAATGCAATTGTACTTACGCTTGATTAAATCCTAAAAACATTTTTGGTCGATCAAACAGGAAGAAGTCCCTATCTGCTGGATGGATTCGATTCTTTCTGTTTCAACAGTTCGAAAACAGTTATTGCCATAAAATTCATTTGAAGTGAACAACTAACAAATTATAATATACAAAAGGTGCAAGTGTAGACACAAAAAAACCATCATCCCTTATTATTCAAACAAAAATTTTGAGGGAGCTATACAATTTCAATGAATTATAAAAATATGAAAAATACTTATTCATCAACTAATTAGGAAGAAATTTTTGCTAAGTTGGTCTAGAAATCTTAATATACATCATTTTTTCAGCACTCAGAAAGAATATATCATGATGCTCAAGGAAGGATGAACAATAGGACCTATGGTTATTGGATAGTGGATATGGATATAAACAGTCCACATAGCGTAGATAATTATGTACCTGAAATGAAGAATGCTATAGCAATCGACCAAGATTGTCATGATTATTTGTACTGTGGGCTCCCATATTTAGTGCCAGTGTTGAATATGTTACGTAAAACACATTGGATAGCGGCACCCAGTCCTCCTAAAACTATGCCGCTCAATATGACTCTCAAGAATAGAGAAAATATTCCGCATGGTGAGCGATTGTATATTGAAATCGAAGGTAAATATGATTTTGCTTATGTAGACATTACTTGGAATATTTTATGATTCTGTAGTTGTAAATACTCATGCAACAATTGAATTCTTCTGCGAAAACATTCAAAATACTACTAGAGAAATACAGATCTTATAATGGTGTAGTTAAGGATAAGATTTCATTACTAGAAATAGAGATGCTATAAGGCTAGAGTGGAAGATCCTTCGTCTTTGTTGAAATGTTCACTGTATCTAAAGGTGAAAGGTTGACCTATATACTAATAAATTTTTGTGATTCTATTAAAATGTTGGATTCAATAAGAAGATAAAAATAATAATTATCTGCCATAAACTATTTTTTATGATGAGACCATTTCTAAAAATTCATGTTTCTAGAATCTTTGAAAATGTCAATTGCATTTTCACCTTTGAATTTTTGCTTGCCAAGACATGTTCCAGATGTTTGAATAGAGTTGTTGTTTTGTTTTTATTAATCATCAACTATTTACTTGATACTACATTTAAAAATGTAAAAGTGGCGGACATAAAACCGCTAAAAATAAAAACAGTGTAATATATGACATACCATAAACCAATAAATCATAGGAAACAGATATTTGTAAAAAAGGGACATCCATAACATGATATGACAAAATTAGACAAACAAACATGAATGTGACTCTATTAGACACCCTTCTCCAGAAATTCGTCTACTGAATAAATTGTGCCCTCTCACAGCAGTCTTTTAATTTTTGTCACGAATTTGGTCCTATCAGCATTCTTAATTTCATCAGGTAGCCTATAGAAAAGTTTCAAACACAGGTAATTGACTCCCATTTGAGTCTTTTTTAGTCGGTGATGTTTAATAACGAGGTCATTCTTTCTCCTGGTATTGTAGATGAGAAATTCTGCATTGGACGCAAATTTTTCTTTATTATCATATACAGGATGCTTCAACAAAAACTAAACAGGGGCTATATCTACCAAGATATTCATTTCTGATCAAAACGCAAAAACAGGTCAATTTTTGTTTCAAGGGGTACATCTTTTGGGGTACAAAACTTGCCTGAAATATCAACCCCCTAAGCGGGGGTTCCAATCCTTGAACATTTTGAATAGGGAAGATGGGTCGAGTGATGATTCAAAGGAAAGGTGATATCTTTGTCTACATCGCCTTGAACGAATTTCTATTTTTAATTGAAAACTGTAAAAGATACAGGGTGAGCAACTGAAAGATAGGGAAGACTATTTCCCTGAGACTATTCAAGTTTCAGTGAAGTAATATGGAACATATCCATCCTGATCAATGGAAGTCATCATTAAGTACCATCCTCATCTCGAATTTCAAC
The DNA here is from genome assembly GCA_013387265.2 of Cryptolaemus montrouzieri. NCBI lineage: Eukaryota > Metazoa > Arthropoda > Insecta > Coleoptera > Coccinellidae > Cryptolaemus > Cryptolaemus montrouzieri. The sequence continues at coordinate 43,871,029 of JABFTP020000185.1, read as the reverse complement.
CTAGAGCAGGGGTGACCACCCTTGAAAATTTGGACGAGGGTAGACGGGTCGAGTGATACCTCGAAAGAAAGTTATTATCTTTGTCTGCATCCCCGTGAACGAATTTTCATTTTTGATTGAAAACTGTAGAAGATACAGAGTGAGCTACTCTAACTCCTATGGAACTCAATGAGAATAGAATTATTGCGAGCAGTCATGAAGGCAATCGAAATCCTTTACTTGAAAGATATCACTGGATCGAAATATTACCCCTGCTCTAGGGGTTGAAATTCGAGATGAGGGTGATTTCGTAAGATGACAGCTTTAGATCCAAAATTAAACTCTTCCAGTTTTTCGCACTAATACTCCAATAGCCTTGGGCCAATAGTCTCTATTTTTCAATTGCTTACTCTGTATCTTCTACAGTTTTCAATCAGAAATGAAAATCTTTCAGTTGCTCACCCTGTATCTTTTGCAGTTTTCAATTAAAAATGGAAATTCGTTCAAGGCGATGTAGACGAAGATACCACCTTTCTTTTGAGTCATCACTCGACCCATCTTCCCTATTCAAAATGTTCAAGGATTGCAACCCCCGCTTAGGGGGTTGATATTTCAGGCAAGTTTTGTACCCCAAAAGATGTCCCCCTTGAAACAAAAATTGACCTGTTTTTGAGTTTTAATCAGAAATGAATATCTTGGTAGATAAAGCCTCTGTTTAGTTTTCGTTGAAGCACCCTGTAAACATCTTAGGCAGCTCAGTGTAGACACAGAAACGACAGTAAGTAAGGTGCCGGCAACTAGTCATACTTGAAGCACCACATATAGCCCTCACTGCTTTCTTCTGCTTCAAGAGCACTCCGTTAATTTCTGAGCTGTATCCCCACAACAATATACCATAGATGGCGATGGAATGAAAATTAGCATAATATGTCAGCTCACATACTTTACGTATTGATCTTATTGTGAATATCGCCGTTGACAACCTCCCTGACAGTGGTGATATGTAGTCTTGCCAATTGAGGTTACTATCAAAAGTTATTCCCAGGAGGCTAGTGGTGTGATTTTCGGAAGCGTTAGTACCAAATTGAATTCTTTGAGTTTTATCTGTGTTCTGTTTGAGTCCATTCATACTGAACCAATCCTCAGCATGTTTTAGAGTCTGCAATGCCTGTCGCTGCAACTCGTCGCCCGATGGAGCAGTGTTCATAAAATTCGTGTCATCGGCATACACACTAGTTCTCTCGCAGGGTACATCAGCTGGCATATCGATAATATATTAAATTAATAGTAGAGGTCCCAGGATTGAGCCTTGGGGAACCAACCTCTACTTCCACGTTCTCTGACTGACAGCTCCTCCACACGACCAACTGTGTCCTATTTGATAGATTCGATTCGAAGATAGGCAATGCTATTCCCCAAATTCCATAAAATTCAATTTTATCCAGCAGTAGGCCCCTAATCACGCAATCGAAAGCCTTACTCAAGTCACATGATAGAATCTCGGAACATTGGTGGTTATCCAAAGCTTCAGCTAAGCCCTCCAGCAAGCCAACCAATAAGTGGTAGTTGCAGACAAGTATGGAAAATATGTTGGATGCTGGACGCTCATATCCAAGTTAATTCAGTGTTATAGCTGTTGTCTTTTAAGATATTGATTTCCAGTAGTCCTGCAATGTAGTATTCAGTAATTTAATTATTCCTGATGTAGTTTCTTCAGTTTATTTTGCATTTATTTGATATTATGTCAGTAAACACCAAGTGTTATGCTGACCAACACAGAAGAAAGAATAGTTACATGAGAATGGTGGTTTCTTGGAAAAACACATATCATAATTCTGCCCTAAACGGGCCCGTGGTTATTTCTATCGAGGAGTACTGAGCGTATATTGAAGTAATTCCGTTTATTCTTTTAGAAGATCTTATGTAAAGCAGTCTTATCCAGTTCCTCACTTTTCCTATGGAATAAAGATTGCATGATACAGTTATTTGATGAATTTTCAGATTGTATGATATCTGGTGTTTTTGTTGGATCCTGTTGAAACAAAGTTTCCCATGCAAATACATACAAGGAATGTATGGAATATTGTTGGTTTGACTCGGAGATTTCTGTGTTTATTCATATTATGTAGTACATTCTTGACTAGTTTACGTACCAGCTTGCAAATCGATTTTCTTGATAGTATATTGCTTTGTGATGACTTGATTAAAAATTGTAAAATTGGAGAAACGTGATGTTGTAAAATGCTTTCATTGATAGAATTAAGACCACCTCAAATTAAATGAAAAAATTACGAAAGATTAGAAAATACAGAAACTAAGGGAAGAAGACTGATGGTAAAGAGTGAGTGCAGTAGCTAAGTTTGCTAAGATGTCAACTGAAATTTAGTTTTGACATGTTAATTATCTCTAAAGGACATGAAGTTCTTCATTGAATTCTGTTCTACTTCAAGTTTCACAAATTTTGGCCTGTTGTTATGGTTATTTCTGATTGAAGAAGAAATGTGACTTAATAAGACTGATTATTTCAGATTTTCTTGTTTTAAGGAGAATATGCATTGCTAGATATTCAGAATATTCATAATTTCATTGAATTAGTCATCATATTTATGTGACTCATTTTGTTTGTAGGGGCAAATCACATAGGTGTAATGATGTCACCAGTTTTTGGAGTTACTTTAAAACAATGGAGCTTAGAATCTAAACAACCATTGGCAGGTCCAATATGGAATGGAAGAAACACATATTTCATATACTATACTTACGGGCTCAACCCAGTACCTTTTAATTTCTACATAGATTTTGAGGCAGGTATTCTTTTAGCAGAAAAACTATTCGTGAATGATTTAATAACTCTCATTGATAAAGTTAACATTTTTTTAAGTGGGATATACTCTAACTCTTAACCATACATCTTTTAGGTGCCTTCCAACCACAGTGGGCCTCTTATGGATTTTGCTGTTACAACACACCATCTATTTGGGAAAAATAAAAAGTCAGAGCCTTTAGAAAAAATTGTCCAGCAATTCCCATCGTGGACCACAGTCACTGCGTGGACGGCAATTTACAAATCATGGCTTATTTAATGTTTTTGTAGTCTGACATTAAAGGTGTAGTCTCTGGTAGTGTAGTAGGTAGCACTGATTCATCATTCATCTGAATAATAGTATTTTGGTTTTATATTTTTATATTTGTTTTCTTCAATTAATCTCTTTCAAAACACCAAACATGAACGAAGTTACCTTTTCTTTTTATGTCAAGATTGCCTTATATAATAATTACTTAATGAAAATTTGTACAAATCAGGAACAAAAATATTCTATAGCTTGTTCATGTTTCCAAAGTAATAAATCTACATTCACTGAATTTTTTTTTTCACACTTTCCCAATCAAGCAACTTTGAATGTGAGCCTTCTTTATCAATTCTATGATTAATGTTCAGACATGAATATATAAATTTGGATTTCTGTTAACGTTTCAAATGAGATAATTTAAATTATCATTTTAAAACTATACAATTTCAGTTTATGGGGATGAATGCAAAAGGTAAAATGAAATTGGTCTGAATTGTCAGTTAAAATGAAGCACAAATTATTGCACTTAATGTCATTTTTCAATAATTTAAGTTAACATTTATTAACTGAATAACTCCAAAGTTTACTAGAGAAGTTATCAAATTCTGTTAATTTTTTTATAGAAAGAGGAGGAAAATCTTTGAAAAGATTCACCCCAAAACGGGGCCAATGTCGGTTTTTACCGACTAAAACCTCGTCTTGGGGCCCGTAGGCTATAGTCTCCATAGTGCAGAAATATAAGGATGCAGAGAATGGAAAGTGACTTATATGTCAATATGCGTACGCGGACGGAGATTTGTGGGGAGAAGAGAATCTAATTAATTAGCTAGGCAGCACGGTCGAGGAATGATATCGTTCCGTTCAGGCTTGCAGTTTTCTACTGCGGAAATCGTAAGCTTTTCATGCGCTGAAACATTTTCACTTAAGATAATTTGAGAGTTAATTCGCTAAGTGAGGGTACCTCGAATTCTTTTAGGAAGTCGACGTTCCTCACAAACAATGGAATGTTAAGTGACGAGTGCAACAATTTGATTCTTCTAATTTGTTGAAACTCTTGAAGTAAGTAAAAATACTACGGATAATAGTGTTGAAGGATAGTAATTAGGTTTATATTAGACCTAGCGTTTGTTTCCATGGAAATATGGAATTTTGATTAGTGGAGGTTCTTTCTTTCTCTTGGAAAAAAAAGTAGCCTCGTCATTGATTTTGTGACTCCATTTATAGTACCAATCGAATAAAACTGGTAAATGTCGCTTGATGACAGTTTCCGTAGGTTATATGGTTGCTAAAAAAAGGAGGACGATATCGTCCGCGTGGAAAGCAGTGAGGAGATTTTGTCGGTGGGGATATCAGCAGAGAAATATTAAATAGGGTAGGTGATAAAACTGACCCCAAGGTAGATTTGTGGGAAAAGAGCGCACAATGTTCGTGAGATATGGTGGGAATTTCAAACGCATCATTTTATAATTTTATGCCGTCGTGCCAAACGCGATCGAAAACTTGTTCGCCATCATGGAGAAGCAACAGGGAGGCGTGCCAACGTTTATTAAGGCTGTTGGAGAAAAATTCTCTAACGCGAAGAAGTTGGTGTCCAATTCCATGATTTTTACGGAAACCATACTGAAAGTCCGGAATGATAGAGTGCGTATCAATCTGTACTATAATATACGCGTACTTTTCATAAGTCTTTTGATCGGTAAGTAAATACTATTTTCCAAAAGAATACCACGTGGAACTCGGTGCACCTCAAAAAACGCGCTTTGATTAGTACGTCCGGACCAATAAATGACAGCTCGCAAAGGCGTGTCAAACAAGTACGGCGTATCGATGGAGTAAAACGAAACCATGTATTGTCGGCGCAAGAGTGAATGAGCTGTAAAGAAATTTGTTCGATTCGATTTATTTCTTTGCGCCATGGGTGCCAACGTTGTAGTGTGCATGTATATAACAGTGTAAATAAAAACTATATAATATAGTAGTTCTATTACAGTTATAAACTGATTCCAAATCAAGTCTAGGCACATGTTTGAGGAGTGACTGGTTTGGAAATCTATATCGTTATGTAGCTATAACGATTCGACTGCGTTGGAACACTAAACATGTTGACAACGGAATCTGAAAAGAATATCCGTATTGTGCATACTCGCAATAATTCTTTTTCAATTTCTTACTAGAACCAAGAACTGCTTCACCGTTCTAGGTTCAGTTCTAAAATAATTCTTCGAACGTTGTGACACCGTGTTCACTATTTCGGGATCAATTCGGATGTTTGTAGAAATAACAATTTCGATTTGCGCCCACTCTACCCAGTTCTGAATTAATTCAAGTCTGTGTTGGAAGAACCTTATGGATTCGAATTCCACTTTCGTTATGAATAAAAATCCTTGGCCACATTTAAATTATCTCGGTTAATCACAAAAATTGTAACAAAATTCAAAAAACAAAAAATGATTGACTGCTTCATTCTGTTAAAGCTTATATAAATTTCAATTATGTACTGAGATTTTGATAGAGGTTTTGGGGATAATAATCCACAAATTTACCTTTCACATTTTTAATCCATTAAGTAATTTAATTACTGAAGTTTTTATTGAATCTACATTGAAAAATGTGGGTAATTGGTATGGCCAAATCTTTAATGTTCGTTAGTTGGTTATATTGATGAGTTAGTAAGATGTCTTGTGTACATTGTGAGATATTACTGAGCTGCAATGCATTGTTCCGCCTAAATAAAGAAAATGGAGCAAATTCCTTAACACTTCAGGTCATATTTCACAACTTCATCTTATAATTTCAGATTAATAGATGCTAAAATTAAATAAAAATGAACGTTTAAAAGGAGCTCCATTTACTTGGCATTATCCTAATCCATGATAAAAATATTTTCTCACATTTCGGTATATTTCTAGTGAAATCTATCTAATTTCGTGTGTTATCAGTTCGTTAAGAACCTGAATAGGTTTACTTAAAAAAAAACCTTAATTTGAGAAACCCTCATAAAAAATGTAATGGCATAATAGCCGGTGATCTAGGCTACCATTCAATTGGTCCTCTTCTTTCAATCCATATGTTAGGAAAATTGTCATTCTGGTATCGGCTCACATTCAAGGCATACTGTGGGGGCACTCGATATTATTAAAACTAGGTTCTCTCGTCGAGTGAGCCTGGGTCTATCTCATTCGAAAACAAAATGGTTAAAGATGGAATTAAATCTCATTGTACAAACATAACGTACTTTTCTCGAGTGTTATTTTCATCGAAGAATTTGGGACCTGTAACATGGTTACCAATTATTTTGCCTACACGTTAATTTTCTCTAGAAATCAAGTATGTTTCCATAATCCAGGATTTCTTCAAATCAATATCGACACAGCTTTGACAATTGACCTCCCAATTTAATATAAAGGCTGATTCGTTGAAGAAAAGTATCCACGTCATGCCTACGATGTTTTAATCGATGCAACTGATCATGTATTCGTTAAATACGATTCCCCGATCTGAATCATTCTCCAATTACAATTTGTGAGGATGCATCTTTGAATCGTCAATAGTTTTGATACCGTTTTATCACGAACAATGTGTTGGGCAGAAGTTACAGGATTTTTCTATAACTATGCTAAGCAGATTATTCAGTTTAGTATCGTAGTCAACAACGTATGGTCTTCTAGATACATGCCATGCCTTGATTCCTAGTATTGTGTCTCAATTTCGCTTTGAAACGACCCAAAACCAGAATGTATCTTTTTTGCTTGTTTGCTAAAAGTATCCATTTATCCAATATTTGATCTGATTGAATTTTATTGTCAATTGTGAATTATGTATTGTGTAGATTCACCCACAAAACATTTTTTATATTTTATCTGAATTCAAAATTACAGTGACAAGACAGGTCTTTAGCAAAAATTTTTCAGTACATTCGTATTGAATTCTCAATTTAATAGAATTTGACTTATTTTTAAAGCAGCTACACACAAGCAAAATTTAACGAAAGCCTCGATAGTTATCAAATAATCTGGGGCCATCTCGTATCTTCTCATACAGTGTAATCACGAAGTTACACGCTTCAAAAAGGTACAGTAATTGAGAACCAAGGGCAGAAGAGAGCGCGAGAGTTAGGGCTTGTCGGCAATGTATGAATAAAGATCGCCACATTAGAATTATTCAGTTTTCGAAACTCAGTCAATTTACTCAGTAAGTGATACTGGTTTGATTGTGAATATTTCGGTTCCTCCTTGGGGCTCGAAGTGGTCCAACCTACTCGTCCAAGGGGGGAGACGTCGACCCGTTCCGACTCTGGAAATACAACTATCAGTGCTCGAAGTGGTCCACCCTAATCATTCAAAGATTATTATATTTTGAGATACAGGTTCTCGACTTTCTTGATTAGTAACAAGAAGGTCCCAGACGAGAAAATAGTTTTTCTCTTCTAAGGTTCGATATAGTCCAATCCACTCGCCTGTGAAAGACAAAATCGGATTGACCAGGAGACATCGAAAATCCGTTCTCATTATCAGGAAGAAATATCGTCGACGTATGCCTCTAAGCCTTGAAGTTGTCCAACCCACTCGCCTTCGATAACAGGATAAGGTTCCCTTGAGAGCATCCGTATTTTATCAATTTTTTCGGGAATACCAAGTGAAAGCTAGAGCGGGAAAGAATTTGAGTCAGAAGTTTCTTTTTTTATTTGATTAGCTCACGTGTACGTGAAACAGAATTGAAATCTAATTGTTCAATTGTATGTAACGTAAATCTTGGATGGAAAACTATGTTCTATAGGTCAATATTATCTGAATCTTTGTTGAAACTTCTGTATAATATTTGAATATCATGAATTTTCTAAAGATGTTGATATAAACTACGTAATTTTCCTAATGTATTGAGGGCGAATTAGAACTAATACATCTTAACTAATTCCAAATTATTTTACACATTTATGACTTGGGAAATACTCTAATTGAACAGCAATCAAAGTAAGTAATATTCACTCTGAAAGTTTATTTTCATGACTTGAGAGAATATTTGAAATGTACAGAAATTATTCAATACTGACTTTTACCTTCATTGTCATAACTTAGCAAACTATTAGGCATGCAATGAAACTATTTTATATTGAATACAATAACATACCAACTATATGTAATATGATGAAGTTTAATAGTGATTCTGAGCTTTACATTTATGATTCTGAAAATGATCTAACAGAAATGTAACGAATCAAGAATCTATTTTAAATCAAGTCAGATCTTTGTTTTATAACTTAATAAATAAGAGATTCGAATGTAACATTTGACATTGACTCTCACCTTAACTTTTATAACATGGAAAATTTTCTATTTGAAATGTAATGATCAAATTGTTTCGTATTATTATTACCTTTACTTTTATAACTTGGCAAAATATTTACTTGAACTGTTACCTTCAAAATGAAGATTTAGAAGAATTTCTGAGTTGGTGGCATATATGTGTGTTTGTGGTATCAGAGGACGCGATTTCCTGAATGACATCCGCGAATACATACAGTATGCTCTCGAAGTCAGTGACATATTATGACCAGTTCGCAGCTTAGTCGAGCAAAAAGGGAAGGTATGGCTTTTGCGAAGTTACTTCTAGGCCCATCAGAGATATTGATACTTATTGAATTATTCCTATACGAATTATTGATTTCGATTGAAAATATGCTAGCGAATTGAGGCTCGTAGGTAATCAAACCCAGGACGTGTTACTTAGAATTTTAAAATTGAATTTCTTGGTTCGGCTATCCTGGCAATGATCCATTTATGTTATATTACCAAATCCCTTGGAGGGCCTGGTACCTCTCATGATATCGGTCGGGGCCAATTGGGCTTGTATCGAAATAATATAATCTCCCAGTAAATTGACCTAAAGACGCCAAAGATAGCAAAGGAAGAAATTCAATAGGAATCTTGTAAGGATCAAATAGACATTGTTACCAAATCTGTTTTTTATTATACTATTTCCTAACCTATCGCTTAAGCGACGAAGTATTGGTTGTATCTAATCAAACCTCAATTAGACGAACTCGAAAGGTTGTTACAAATACACAACACAATAGAAACTCCTATTTTATAAAAGAACTGTAATTAAGATGTAATTAATATATAGGAAGAAAATAAGATCATTCAGGTATTGCAACTTGCATCTAAACCATGTATTTTGTTGTCTTTTATTGACTGGGATATAGGTTGTTTCAGTTTATAGTGTCTTCACTAAATGGTCTGGTTCTGTTGCCATAAGCAATCAACATCAATATTTCAATTTTATGCTATTCTGTTAGATGCATTATTCAAAATACACTGATTTGAAATTTACTGAGACATACGTTCGAAATTAATTATATACGCTATTGAATTATTCACTTGCAACTGAAAAAATATCCCATATATCGATAAAAGTAATGAAAAAATTCCTTGACATTCAGGTTTTTACAGTAACCATACGAAGCTTATTTTCGATTAGAACACTGCCAAGAAGTAATTTCAAGGCCAATGCGTTAAATTTTATTTAAAATAATGAATTTCTCATTTTGAAATTTTTAAGAGGAAGTTATGTAATTATGTTTAGCACGAAGGGTGTATTTCATTCGTTTGAAAACCCCTTTTATATAAAATATAATAAAATAAATACAATCAAAAACTAAGACACAATAGATATTTTTATTTCAAATCAAGTATATACAAAGTTAAATTAAATAAAAAGTTATGGCCTAATCAAAATCAACAAGATTCTTGAATTTTGAAAGCGTGCAATATTTGCTGATAAATACAATTATAATTTAAGGCAACAAATTATCCACTAAAGAGAACAACTGTATGACTAGAAGTGCATGTGATGAGGTGAATGGGCAATTAATAACTTATAACCCTAAATAACGCTGTAATAATTAATATTTATAAAATATGGTAATTCGTATTTGGAAGTAATACCAAATGTATAAGGAAATTTTAATTTAAAACAAAAGAAAATAGCGTAAAAGTATATATTATTGACATAAAGATGTTTTCGATTTTAATTTATTTACTTAGGCAGTGTTGATATATTGCTAGTTGTTATTTCCTATATTACTACAAAATTTCTGGCAGTAGTTTAGGAATAATGTGATTTATCTTATAATCTAACTGCTTAAAAACCTGATTTCTGGCAGTAACTGTTTTCATAATATTTATAAACTGTCATATAAAAAATTGCAAAAATTATCACTTTTAATGCTGGTAAAGAATTGAATATTAATAACTGGCAGTAATTATAGAGGCAGTTGGTATTTACTAGATAGTCATTTTCGACTTGAAACTTATTATTCATGAAAATGCAGGAAAAAATATTGAGAACGATATGAGTGAAGATTCTTATTTAAAATGTTCAATTTGCTTTACGAACTAAATTATTGAAAAATCATTGAAACTTCCTACAAAACCGTTATTACGAACTTATGGACGTTCTCCTTTTTGGCGACACTGCTATACTTCTTAAACTCCTCGATCTTTCGAATAGAGATGGATCGATATAAATAGGTTCACTGGGATCTTCAAAAGGACCTCCAGGAGCTGGATTGGGAGATTGGGAGTCTTCTCTAGGAAGGCTGGGAAAATGACGGGCTCTGCCAAAACCTGTGAAAGATTTGCTGAATCCTGTTCCGAAAATAGACATTGGACCAGACAGATTGCTGCTTCTAGTGTTAGGATAAGACGTGGAAGAAAATGTCGTGGAAATGTTAGAAGAGGAGCGATTAACCATAATGTTTTTCTTGATGACAGACCAATAACGTCGGTAACCCCAACTTACTAACAATACAACGGTTAGAAGTAGAGCCAATAAAGTGAACATCAGAGTTACAAGACCATGATATTCTCCTTTGGTGAGACAAACTGTCTCTGGTAATTTTTCAGCTTTTTGGGCTTCTTGCTGCAGTTCTTCTCGTGAATCAAAAACCTAGAAAAATAAAACAAAATCAGTTTGGCATATTTTATCGAATCTCCCCTCCTTTTGTACCTTAGATTAGCTGAACAATGAAGTCTTACCTCTATCATTTCCCTGACATATTCCGGAGACTCAGCTTCTTTGTCGTCATCAAAATGCTCAGAAGGCTTCTCAGTAGAGGGAAAACTAACCAAACTTGTATCTTCTGTGCCATTCTCATTCGGTTTTACTACATCTTCCTGTAAAGTGTTGTTGGTACCCCCAATCACCGAAGTTTCATTAAGTGATCGCCTCTTTCTGCCGAAAGAAGGCTCCGATCTACCGGAACCAGATGGACAATATGCTGGTTGACAACCATCCTTGCACGTCCTTACAGTTGCTTCAAAAACCAAGAAGTTGGATTCTGGAATTTTGAAAGCATTGAATCTGGCCTCCAAACTGTCACCACTTCTTCCTCTATCAAGTTCAGGAAACACGAAACTGTCAACTGGACATCTGAAAAATAATAATGTTGCCTAAAGTGCTTACGATGACTTGAATAAATAGTGGCACATTATACCTACGATGTGAAGGTAAGATTAGACTAGAGCCTCTGTTAATATAGAAGAGTATTTCCATTCTCAACTTACCCAAACCTGTCAATCAATTGCACCGATCTACCGGAATAAGGATCTCTCGCTACAACATTGGTGGCAAATATATCCGTTACATAATTGTATCCATCTTGAGCCTCCAGCCTGAATGTCAGAGGATCTCCAACGGCTATTGTTGTTGTTGGACGTCCTTGATATAATATCATAAGTCGCACTTTGGAACTGAGTGTGTTTTCAGCTGGTAAATATTCAATGGGTATCGGACTACCAGATCTGAAACAGATATTTTTTTATAACATCGTATTCAACATATTCCACGAAATAATGATGTGAAAAATTGACGATATTTTCCGCTTCAACATACGAACATCAAATTAATCATCATAATCACAACCTACGTGAATTTCAAGGTCATCACAGGTTAGGGGATTCAACTACACAATTATCCTTGAATTTTAACGAGAGCCAACTTACCCCGCTCCTATAAAACCAGATGACACAACCGCTTCTCCTGGTCCTCTGAATATACAAGTAAGATTGAAGCGTTTGTCCTTTCCAGTTTGAACATAATCGCTGAATTGAACTACGACAATATTAGTCATCGTATCTCCATATCTTTGAGTCCCGCACTCTGGATATCCTTGAGCACCGCTAATCCTCAATACATTAACAGTGCCGCCATTTCCTCGGAAGAAGCATCTATCGTAGAAACCGTGGGTGTAGATTCTTCCATAGAAACCTTCGGGTGTTCTGAGAGTGAATTCCATGCCGTCTTCGTTGCACACTTGACTGACTGAAATTTCAGAGAAATATGTAGGTATATAAAAAACAAAATTCTTTCGTCATCCTAGTGATAATCTGTTATAAATCGATGGGATTTTGTTACTTATTTCCTAATACATATCTAATAGGTTAACCGCCTGGGGCAGCTGCATGGTTAGTGAGCAATCATGTTGGATACACTAAGCCCAGATGCCTGGATCGAATCCGAGTTCAAGTTCTGGATGTTGTCCTTGAGTAAAAAGTGCCGAATTTGAAAGAGTCTCCTAAAGAGGGCATAAACTTCCGAAGACCAGATAATTTTTCATACGGACCTTAGTCAAGTAACACTGAATGCTACTCATTAATACACTCGGAGGCAAAATTAGCGGAAAATTTAACCAAATTCGAAGTTCGATATTTTTCCTAATTCTCAACCGATTTAGATGATTTGTTCGGCAAATTATAGATCAACTCTTCTGCTTTGTAGAAATTATAAAAGAAAACAACAAACATTTGAAAAAAAATTTATACGGGGTCAAATATGAAAGCGTTTTTTTGTCAAAAATTCGTAACAACCTGTGGAATTTCGTGGTCCGAGTTGAAACGTACAATATCATGCTCTGTCAAGACACATCTTCTTACAGTAATGCCCTTCAAGTTTCATGCGTTTATCTCTATTTTTGCAATATATATTTAATTTCAAGTGGAAAATCACCATTTTGGAGAAATTCCATTGAATCAAGAAATTGTCATTAAAATTCGTCTATCAATTTGGAATTTTCTTATTATCACTCAGGCGTGTCGAAATTGTCGTTTGCGATTTTTATGTTCGAATTGCATTAGTTATTGATGACAATTTGGTTAATTTGGTGAAAATTATGAATTCATAGGAGATAACAGTCGGTAGGTATTAAAATACACAACCGAGTTCTGGGACCATTGATAAAACTTTTCATTTACACATGTGCACAACTTTTTTTATCAAATATGAAATACAACACACGTTTTTTTGTATATGACCACATTTGCACTTGTTTAAAGAATGAAAGTTTTCCATTCTTTGATTTGATACAAATTCGATCGGTTGCGGTGTTTTGTGATTCTTTTACTGTTTGCGATTCGAAACGGTATTTTTCATTCAGAATGAGAGATTTACCACCAACCTCAGTAGCAAGGGCAGTTACATTAATCGAGGAAGGGCGCACCTACCGCTCAGTCGGTACCATGTTGGGTGTCTCGACGTCGGTCATCCATCGAATCTACCGACGTTACAGGGAAACTGGATTGTACGTGAGGAGGCGAGGACAAGGAAGAAATCGGGCAACCCGCGCTATACATGAGCGTTTTATCGTCAATCAAACAATAAGAAATCCTCGTCTTACTGCTGTTCAGGCACGTAACCTTCTACAAGCAGTGGATAACATTAACGTCAGTGTGAGGACAGTCAGAAGACGAATAAATGAAGTTGGTCTTAGATCATACGCGCAGACAAGAGCACCAAGACTCGATAGAGCCCATCGAGTAGCAAGATTGGCGTTTGCTAGGGAGAATGTAGCATGGACAATCAATCAGTGGAGACGAGTTTTATTTAGTGATGAGAGCCGATATTGTGTGTATTTCGTGGATGGTAGAGATTGAATATGGAGGCATCGAGGGGAACGGTACAATCAAGCGAACTTCGCAGGAACTGAGCAATACGGTGGAGGATTAGTTATTATATGGGGTGGCATATGCTTGGGAGTACGAACAGAACTGGAGATTATTGGCAATGGATCACTTAATGCCCATCGGTATATAACAGAAATCTTGGAGCCCCATGTTGTGCCTTTTGCTCCTTACATAGGGGAAAATTTCCTTTTTATGCACGATAAAGCGCGCCCTCATACTGCGCGCATAGTGATAGAATATCTCAATGAAGTTGGGATCACACGAATGGACTGGCCGTCGCGGTCACCGGATTGGGACATTCTTGGAAGAAGGGTTCGACAACGGAATCCAGGCAACGTTGAAGAGCTGACATTGGCTTTGGTGGAAGAGTGGGACAACATACATCAACAGATGATAGACAACATCATTGGGAGTATGCGAAATCGTATGCGCGCTATAATAAGAGCTCGGAGGGGTCATACTCGCTACTAAAATCAAATGTTTTTTTTTGTGAGTCATCATGAACATTTTTCTCAACATGTTCATTTCATTTCACGAGTGTTTCGCCAGGATACCCACCTGCTCGCAATTTTGGACAGGAATGATAATCATTATAGAGTGTCACACAAAAAAATCCAAAAATAAATGTGCAAAATCAACGATTTTTCCAGTGTACTTCGAGTTCTCCCGGAGCGTGAAATTGGCCAGTGAATTTCAAAAATTTTCATTTCGTTAGATTTCCGCTTCTCTAATTTTGATTTTATTTTTTGGCTAACCTCCGATGTTATGCACCTACGCAAGATTAAAAATAAATTCTTGAAATTTGTGACTTTTCGCTTCAAATTGGATATCTCTTGTAAAAATAGAGATAAACGCATGAAACTTGAAGGGCATTACTGTAAGAAGATGTGTCTTGACAGACCATGATATTGTACGTTTCAACTTGGACCACGAAATTCCACAGAGTGTTACGAATTTTTGACAAAAAAAACACTTTTAGGTTTTGCCCCGTATAAAATTTTTTTCGAATTTTTTTTGTTTTCTCTTATCATTTCTACAAAGCAGAAGAGTTGATCTATAACTTGCCGAAAAATCATCTAAATCGGTTGAGAATTAGGAAAAATATCGGACTTCGAATTTGGTTAAATTTATGAGTGTTCCGCTAATTTTGCCTCCGAGTGTAGTTTCCTTTGTGGGAAGTGATTAACGATCGAATAGAATACTGCTCTGAATATAATTATGACAAAATTGTCAGTTAATTATATTACATTTATATATACAAATAAATAAAATATGAAATGAGATTCTGAGCAGTATAAACTAAAGAGAAAATCTATGACTCTACCTCATTATATTTTTCGGAGAGAAACCTACGAAGAATATTACAAGATTTGATGACTGTTATCTTTTGTAACTGTTCAAACAAATTTTTCTTCAGACCCAAAATCTCAATACTTTTGTGAAGATTCCTAGGAATAACACCTGTTGTGGAAATAATAATCGGTAGAATAAAAATTTTTTCTTTTTCCACATCTTTTTAATCTCGTAGCTAAGCATCATATATTTAGAAATTTTTCATTGTATTCATTTTGTATATTATGTGTGTCGGGTATAGCAATATCAATTATATATGTTATTCGATTCTGTTTATCAGTAAGAATGATATCTGGTCTATTGTGTTTTACAGCTCTGTTGCAAAGAATTGTTTTATCAAAATAAAGTTTATAGTTGTCATTTTCACAAATAATCTCAGGTTCATATTTGTAAAATTTTTTCTTTTGGGAATTAGGTCATATTTAATTCCTCGATTAAAATGAATAATATTAGCGACGGCATTATGTCTTTCTAAATAATCTGTTGAAGCAAGTACTTAGCAAGATGATAATATATGAAAAACTGTTCAGAACAAAAACATCTACGACAAGAATCACCTATATTTGGTTTGATGATGTGTTTTCTATAATTCCTCGTGAAAACAACCTGATCCTAGATCGCAATTGCCAAGCCTTCTGTTTCAGCAAACAATTCTCTAGAAACTAACCATTTATTTGATGCGATTTCATTAATATAATCATTTTTCAATTCTTTAGGGTGCTTTCCGTGTAATTCCTTCTGCATCCAAGTTTCTCTTTTAGAATTATCATCAAATATATCAAAATCTACCTTTTGCATTGTCAAGTTCAGAGGTGTAAGATGATAATCTGAAGATCTGAAGCAACAACAATATCATGTAATTTAGACGTTTATCATGAAAATGGGAACGTAGATGAAAAATCTGTTGACTATGAAGATTATTCAAATCAGTTAATCCACGCTCTCCAAGACGTCTAGGTAGTGTAACTCTCTGAACCGCTGACTTTGGGTGGTATATATATATATATATATATATATATATATATATATATATATATATATATATATATATATATATATATATATATATATATATGGTGGGTCAAATATCTTCCACGATAAACTTTGCGAGGAGTCTACATATGTAAATTAGAGACAAGACGAATCATTTAAAAATCCGTAGATCAATGAAAAACCCCTCCTGACTAGAGCTAGTTTCCAAATCTGCCCGCCATGCACGCAGCCCCCAAGCGCCACAATAGTGCAACCAAGCACTGATGAGCTCCTAATAAGGGCGAAACTGCAGTCTGCCGCTTCGTTTCTCGGCATCCTTCTTGGTTGCACTATTGTGGCGCTATGGGGCTGCGTGCATGGCGGGCAAATTTGAAAACTAGCTCTTGTCAGGAGGGATTATTCATTGATCTACGGATTTTTGAATGATTCGTTCTGTCCCAAGTTCACATATGTAGACTCCTCGCGAAGTTTATCGCGGAAGATATTTGACCCACCAAATATTTACCGACGGGAGGTTTATCTCGGAAACAGAGGAAAAGAGCACTACCCCGATGTAGCTTGGTAGGATGCTGAGAAGCGATATGCGACACTGATGAGCTCCTAATAAGGGCGAAACTGCAGTCTGCCGCTTCGTTTCTCGGCATCCTGCTTGGTAGCACTATTGTGGCGCTTGGGGGCTGTGTGCATTGATCTACGGATTTTTGAATGATTCGTCTTGTCTCCAGTTTACATATATATATATATATATATATATATATATATATATATATATATATATATATATATATATATATATATGTTGTAGAAACTATAGAAATGATAATAGAACTTTTCACCCTTGATTGATTTCAATGTGATAAACTATTGTTAGCGAATGTAGAACACTTGGATCTATTAGTATCAATGGTCCCAGTCAGTGCATTGTTTGTGGAGTGTTCATTTCATCCGATTCCGTTGAGCATACATATCTGAGTCATCGATTAACATTCGAGGAAATAGCATCGTTTTATCCGGGAGCAATGATAAATTTTATGAATGTTGCGACTATATCGAACTCGAAGTTTGTTGGTCGAATGGAGAATTTTTATTGTGTTCTCGTGCTGCTCTCTGATGGCAGTCTATTCAAATCTTTCGCAAGTGTGTCGATTTCTAAATCATCGAAAAGTGTCGAGGTGCTTTTTTAGATTTGGTTCTTACAGATGACCTTTCCATTGATAGTAAATGTGCTAGTGATTTGTTACAAGCCAGTAATACTCATCATAAACCATTACAACTCGAAGTGCAAAATACCATCGAACCTGATAGTGGTGTATCAAGCGATAACTATCGCAGGGAAAATTAAATAGGACCTACCTCTCATCTTATGATTGGTCTCTTTCCAAAGACAACGTGGGTCTATAGCTATCAGTTTTTCATGATAATTTTTACTCAGACCTTCATCTTTTTATAACATAATATCCTATAATTTGTACGCTTTTCTAGTGAATTAATTTAACCACTAACAAGAGAGAAACTAGCTCATATTAGATGCAAGAGAAGTAGGTGCAATTCTGATTCTCTCAATCTCAATGCGACACCCTTTCAAATGCAGTTTATAATTGAAAACTACATACGAACTGAAATTTGTATAACTGCAGAACTGCAGGGGGCGAGTTGGATGGGTGTATGTAAATTTTTCAAATGCTTTGACAAAAATAACCATAATTGTTATTATTATTATTATCATCATTTATTGAAATAAGAGTGGAGGACTAAGTCATGTACAATCGAGAACAAATGACTAACAAATGAGTGGAACAAATAGATATATGTGGATGTGGAAGGAAAATAACAAAAATTTATGTATAAAATTGGACAAAAAATGAAGATTTCTCAGCCACTATAAACTATCTGGCCCTACGCATTCATGAAACTATTCACACTTTTGCATTTTACTACACTCGGGGCGAGTTAGTTCCACCACTGAAAGACATGGTTACAGAGAAACTTTCCCCAACATGTAGTTCTGAAAATTTCCCTCGGGAGTTATGACCCCGTAAACGGGCTTCGGTATTCATGAGGAAAAGTGAACTCGATTCAGAGCAAACAGTCCGTGGAGGGCTCGGTATGTAATGATGAGGTCCCCACGCCCACCCCAGTCTGACCCCATAGGTGGGACGGATGAAACAATACGGAATCGTGTGTAAGTGAGGTAAGGTTGTTAGCTAAACTGAAGGCATTTGATTTATCAGCCCCGCTTTTTTTCTGGTTTCTCAGTTTTCTGAGCGACCGTGCTCAAAGAATTAGGTATAAATCATATATCTATGATGATTGATGTTCAGGAGCTTCACAGGTCAATTGAATCTCATTATTTTTAATCTATTCAACAACAATGTAAATCAAGCTATGGAATGTACATTTTTGTTGTTTGTGGATGATATAATATTGTTTCAGATAATCAGAGATTTTGCAGATGTTGTCTACCAGAAGCAAATTGATTCACTGATTAATTCAAAATTCATTGAATCTGAACTTTGATGAATTTCTATTGAACTGATTAAATGCAATAACGTTCTGAGAGGGAATCGATTTTAAAGAGTTAACAACGTGAGGAACCTGGGTATGATTTACGATGACCAATTCAATTTCAAAAAAACTAATACACAAGGTTACGTCTTGAGTAACCACATACTGTGATTTATTTTTCTTATTCAATAAAATATAATCCAGCTAAAATTTGGATTTTATATTGTACATAGGTCCCATCTATTCGGGAATATGACTATTAGGAAAGAGTCCAAGTTGAATTTGCATCATGTCCTTCATGTCCAGAATCAGAACCTCGTATCAGTAAAATACTTTATTCAATTTAGATTTTCCTTCTAGCTGTAGTATTGCATTGGGCTTTTGTTTTTCCTTCTCAAATTGGTAACGGGAGTTTTGATTGTCCAATTCAAAGATCGACAGGGGATCTGCTCGCCTACGTCACTCATATTTGTACATCAACGATGGAAAAACATGGGGAATCTAGAGCAATAGCCGTCGACATCTCTAAAGCCTTCGATAGGGTTTGGCATGCAGCCTTGTTGAATAAACTTGCTGCATATGGACTTCCAGAAAAATTGAAGTGTTGGATAAGTAGCTTTCTCTTAAATAGATCAATACAATTTGTGGTCGATGGTATAATATCTGATTGTTTCCAGTTGCAAGCAGGAGTACCTCAGGTATCCATTTTTTCGCCAACCTTGTTTCTGTTGCAGATAAACGATTTTCTGTCATCTACAGAGAACAAGATCTTCGGTTTTGCAGACGATTGTTTCCTGGTTTTGTCTTTCAGTAGTCTGCGGCCGATTACAGCTGCGGAATCTCATCGACAGAGATGTCAGCATATTATTAACACAAATCTGACTTACAGAGGATATCTTAGTGGGTTCAGTTGAACCTGGTGACCTTCAACGCGAGCAAGACGCAAGCAACTACATTTTCTAGAAAGGTCCCCGCTGGAGAAGCTCCTCTAATAATACAAGGCCAACAAATTGCATCCAAAGATTCGATGCACCTTCTCGGAATAACGGTCAGCTCCAAGTTTTACTGGCATGAACATGTATCAGCAATAGCCAAGCGGGTATCAGCTAAACTTAGTTTTCTTTTCAGAGCCAAGCGATACTTCACCCAGCTGTTGTTCTATATGAAGCGCAGATTCGACCTTCTTTGGAATAGTGTTCCCATGTATGGGAATTTGTGCCCAAATATTCGTTGCGGATGTTGGATAGTTTGCAAAAACGGGCTGTGCCCCTCATCTTCCACCCGGAGATCACCCGCGATCTCCAAACCACTTGCATTCAGAAGACAAGTTGCTGACCTTTCTCTGTTTTACAGATAGTTCCACGGAAGATGCTCCAAGGAGCTGAATGACCTTGTTCTGGGAAAACTCATGTTTTGCCGTAACACAAGGCCGGCAAGGAGTTCTCATCATATGGCGGTATATTTAACGCCCCCTCAAACCTCTCTCTATAAGAATTCCTTCGTTTACAGGACCGGTGAGCAATGGAACTCGCTTCCGTCCAACATCTTCCCAACATCCTACAATTTGGCCCTCTTCAAGAGGCGAGTAAACAGACACCTCAATTCTTCCTAGGCGCTTACTCATGAGGTGTAACTGGATCGCCTATTTCTGGGAAGCGCGCATAAAAAAAAGAAAGGAGATCACTTACTTAAAGACGATTTATCTTGAAACTGTAGAATTTTTGCATTTTCATTCTTCCTAATAAGAATATTGAAGAATGCTCTTGCTCGTGGAATCATACGCGTAGCATTAATCAGGCCTAGGGGAAACCAGAGACTCCTTCTCTGAATCCACCTAGGTAATTCACTGCAGGCGCGTCCAAGTCGCGGGGGTTGGCCTGACAAGTGTTGGTGGCTAAGTTCTGCAGTGGACCCAGTGTAGCGGGGTATAACGCTTCACCCGTGCCCAGGGATACGGGCGACGACCACAACGGCAGGAAAGGCGGAAACAGCAGAAAGTGGATCGGCGGACCTGGCGGAAGTGGCAGCCTAGCTTTATAGGACATAATAATAAAGAAAAAATAGTGTTGGGCGGCAGCATTACTATCAGAAGATAGCAGCGGACCTTAAAAAAGGAGTCGGTGATATCATTCATATTCAGAAGCGTAGCTGTATCAGCTAAACACGGTTGTGAAACTGCGTCGCAGAAAGAAGAGGGAGCCTACTGTGTGTATTATATCCCTAGAAAACTTTTCATGGATTCAACCACAAGGACAGACGTTTTGCCATGTGTTCCGAGAGGCACTCGGCGCTCGAGCACCAGGACTACGAGTGTGAAATTGGCTACTGGCTATGGGATAGTAGGTAACCAGGCTTCCCATAGAAAATATGCTACTGGAAAAAGACACAACCAGAAACCGTCAATGCACAAAATCTGCACATGGAACGTTCAGGGTCTTAATAAGCCCAGGAAATTAATGATCGTCGAAAAGGCCGTGGAGAGCTTAGCCATAACCGGAATATCAGAAAGTCACTGGAAAAACAGCGGTCACTACATTTCACAAAACGACAACCTTATATTATGCTCGGGAAACGGCTCTGAATCCACCAACGGGGTTGCCTTTATAATACATAAACACTTGAAGGACACTGTACTTGGCTATGAAGCAGTCAACGACTGTATCATCAGCGTCAAAATAAAGGCGCAGCCAATAAACCTAAACCTTATCCAGATATATGCCCCCACTTCTACATCATCGCAAGACGACATAGACAACTTCTATAGATCTCTCTCCCAGACGTTATCAAAGATCCCAAGCAGGGAGCTTTTAATTATCTTAGGTGATTTCAATGCCAAAATTGGAGAATCAAAAGCCGATACACGCCTAAGATCAGTTGTGGGACAATACGGAATGGGAGTAAGAAATGAGCGCGGAGAGATGCTAATGGAATTTTGTGCAGAGAATCAGCTTTCCATCGCTAACTCCTACTTCCAACACCATATCAGGAGATTGTACACATGGCAATCACCAGATGGACATACACGTAATCAGATTGACTACTTATTAATAAAGAGCAGATGGAAAAGTTCGATCAGAGATATTAAAACCTACCCAGGTATGGACTGTGGCAGTGACCATAACGCCTTGTTGCAGAACTATGTTTAAAGCTGCATAAAGATCGACAGCGGCCTCCCAAACCGAACCTTTGAAATATCAGCAACAACCCCTTATTTAAACATAAAATTGAGGAAACCCTGACAAATATTACGCAAGAAAACGCAGAACACATGGACGCTAATGACCTCTGGATGGAGCTGGAACAAGCCTTCGAATGTGCGACAGCCCTAAATAACACAACCACTAACGAT
Source organism: Cryptolaemus montrouzieri (assembly GCA_013387265.2). NCBI lineage: Eukaryota > Metazoa > Arthropoda > Insecta > Coleoptera > Coccinellidae > Cryptolaemus > Cryptolaemus montrouzieri. Next base: position 43,848,821 of record JABFTP020000185.1, on the reverse strand, counting down.
CATCCCAAAAAACCTTGGAGTCTTATTGCCGAAACGAGAGAGCTCAAAGGTAGAGGCATCGCTGATGACAACAATAAACAAAAGTATAGCGACCTTAGCAAAACGATTGACAGATGTATAAACAACGACAGAAACTCATACGTAACGTCAATAATGGAAGAGATCGAAAAGCATGCTAACTCAAATCAGCCTCGAGATCTCTTTAAAAAGGTTAATATGCTCTCAAAAACATTTCAAGTCCACTACTTTCCAATAAAAGATGCACACGGAGTCAGGTTAACAACCAAACCTGAAATCATAGAACGTTGGCAACAATACTGTGAGAACCTGATGGCCCCAGAAGAAAAGGATGAGCAGAGCCATGTGGACTTAGAAAACATCCAGGAACGCGAACCTCCTATAATCAAATCTGAGGTGGAAGCGGCCATACATAAATTTAACAAACATAAATCTCCTGGTTCAGACAACATCGTCGCTGAAATGATTAAGAACAGCAGTAGCAAAGTCACAGATCTACTCCATCTGATCTGTACGAAAGTATGGGATAATGGTAAGTGGCCAGAAAGATGGACTGAATCAATATATATCCCTCTACATAAAAAGTGAGCTAAAGACGAGTGTGGCAATTACAGGACCATCGCACTGATTAGCCATGCTAGTAAAGTTCTTTTACAAATTATGCAGGAACGATTAAAGAACTACCTTCTTCCTTCTTCCTCAAATCCCCCCAGAACAGGCTGGGTTTGTTCCAGGTCGTGGAACGCGAGACCAACTTATGAACCTACGACAAATAATAGAAAAGGTGTACGAATACAATGTACCAGCTATGTTCTGTTTTCTTGACTACACTAAAGCAGTCGACACCGTTCAATGGGGAAAACTATGGAACATCCTGAGTGAAATGGGGGTCCCGAAACATCTTATATACGTCATAAAGGCCGTGTATGACAAGAACAGAGCGTACATACAAATAGAAGGGAAACGTTTAACAGGTTTCAGGGTCGGAAAAGGAGTCAGGCAGGGGTGCATTCTCTCCCCAATTCTTTTTAACATATATGGAGAATGGATTATGAGAAAGGCGTTGGAAAACTGGGAAGGCGGAATATCTATTACGCTATGCAGATGACACGATAATCTTGGCAAAAAACGAACAGGCAATGCTTGAACTTCTACGACGTGTGGAGGCTGTTAGTCTGGAGGCGGGACTACGACTAAATAGGACCAAATGTTGTCTGCTGATTGTGGACAGATCCCAGACAATCCCAGTACCACTTCAGCTCATCCATGATATAGAAGTCAGTGACACTGTTATTTATCTTGGCGCGAAAATAACCAACAAAAGAGGCTCCGAACAGGAAATCAAGAGAAGGATTGGGATGGCAAAGGAAGCTCTGGGCAGACTGGACAAAATATGGAAACACCACAAAATCCGTAAGATGACCAAAATGAGACTTCTTAAAGCACTGATATTCTCCATCGCAACCTATGGGTCAGAATCCTGGACGCTAAATGCAGCATGCCGCAGGAGAGTAGAAGCTTTTGAGATGGTGTGTTATCGCAGGATGCTAAGGATCCCTTGGGAGGCTCATAGAACAAACGTGTCCATACTCAGGGAACTGAAAATTCAGGATCATGAAAGGCTGCTCCCAACAATCCAGAGACACATAATTAAATATTTCGGTCATGTGATACGGAAGGACGGGATGGAGAAGATTGTTGTCCAAGGGAAAGTGGACGGCAAAAGAAAGAGAGGCAGATCTCCTGTTAGATTCTTGGACCAAATCAAGGACCTAACAAATATGTCAGTGGCAGAAGTCATGAGAACCGTGGAGGACAGAGAAGCATGGAGGAGGCTTGTACCATGAATAAGTCACGACGCTCGGAATCGAGCAACGACTAGAGAGAGAATAAGAATATGGCCCTGCGTCCATATAAACTTGTTACCCTTTTCCTTTGCATATGGTATAAAGATACTTCAATTCGAAGAAGATCCACGTGTTTCTTGAAACAAGTAATAAAAACCATTTCAATCACGCCACTAATTTTTTACACAATTTTTTTCATCATTTTCATCATACAATGATGAATCTCTTGTTCGAATCAGAGCTACTGTTTTTCATTACTTACGAGAGTAACTCAAAAGAGTTGAGTAGATACTCAATTGATGAAGAGTAGAAATTATGTCTTGTTTTCTAAAAATAACACTTACACAAAAAGAACAGCAAGAATATTCGACAAACATCATCCAAAGGAAGATGTAAGTGCCCAATATGTCAAATATCTCACACAAACTTTTCAGGCAACTGTTTAAACGGCGAACCGAAAGCATGAAGAAGCACGTCCTGTATGAAATGAAGCTGTTGAAATTGGTTCATTGGGAAATCATCCTATCGAATTGGTGTATCGAGTACGACTATCTACAAAAAAGTGAAGCATCACAAATTTCATACCTACACCATGAACTACAGGAAGTTTACTCTGATCGCCGACTGCAATTTTGAGGAAGTTTGAATAAAAATCCCAACTTTTTTCAGAATCTCTGTAGCTCTGATGACAGCACCTTCGTGCTCAATGGAGAGGTGAACATACACAAATGTCGATACTGGAACAGCCATATTCCTCACTTATTCAGGAGAAAACATACTCATACCTCAAAAATATTGAATATTCAATGAGGCTTGTGAGGAAACTATTTTGTTGAACCGTCTCCATCGAGGGCAATCTCAATTGAAATAATTATTTGATAATTTTCAACCTGCCTAATAGATTGACTAGAAGTACTTCATTATTCTGAGCGAAATTCTGTACATCTAACAATAAATCCAATTTCTTTATCTCTATGTGTTAAACATCAACAGGCTTGGGAATGGTATTGATATTTTGGCTTCTGTTATGATAGTTTCGGAAGAAAAGTAAAATGAATTTTGGCTATTTTGAACATGTATAAAAAATACAATTCGACTGAAACAGAATAAAATTAAATTGTGATATGTATTTTTCGTTCATCCTCGGGTGATTTTCAGTCGTTTTCTGAATGTTCCTGATGTTCTTATCTCTAAAATTAATTCAAATTGTTTTGTGTGGAGATTTTAACGTTCATTTCAATGTGGATGAGAGAAATTCGGGATTATTATGTCATCTGTTGAGTACACATGGTTTTCAGCAAACCATTTTTTCAGCCAACATGAGGTGAATTGCCTAGACACACATTTTCGTCGATTTTCCAATGGACGAAGGAAGTACTCAGGTTTGGGATTGAGTATTTTCAGATGGCAGGGCGCAACAGTTGACTGTGTAGACCTTCCAGGCGATGACGTAGAAAGTTCAACATTCAGATATACATCTCTCACGGAAAAGGATTCCAATTGTTATTATCAGATGCTTGAATGCTTGAGCCGGGGCATTTTGGAGGATGAACATCTTAAGGGGGAAGTCCATATAAAATTCTCAAAAAAATGATTTTTCTTTTCTGAAAATATAGTATATTTAGCGTGTACTGATGTGAGGAAAAAGATAAATTTCGAATATTCACGAAGATATAGCTAATATCTAATATAATGGAACGGGCTGGAGTATGTGTTGTAACGTATTGGGCCAGGAAGTTGGGGCGCTTCAAGTAGAACGTACATATATATATATATATATATATATATATATATATATATATATATATATATATATATATATATATATATATATATATATGTATATTTACGTTTCTGTACACATTAGTTTAGCTGGAGGAGAATTCGTAATGTTCAGTCGAAACAAAAATTTGAGTATTCAGAGAAATATTCACAATGTCAGTGAGATGGAAAAAGTCATAACGGCTACTTATTATTATATTTTTTCTACTGAAAAAGAACCACGACAAGATTACTGCCCGATAGCCGTTGATAGCTGATGTAAGTGGCAGAAGGCTATTGCTCTAAATGAAGATCCTCGAAACGAAGGTTTAGCTCTTTTAGTTGATGAAGAAGTGTAAGAGCATCTTCTATCAATACACGAAGATTCATCTAGACATGATTTGCTTGAGCGATTCCTTGGTGGTCATCCACAAAATGCGAATGAAAGTTTTAACGCGACAGTTTGGCGGTTATCACCAAAACATCTGCATTCTGTACTAAAATTGTTGAAATCTCAGTATACATTGCTGCTGGAATATTTAATGAAGGTTTTAGTTCGGTGTCAAGAATAATGAACCTTCTGAATTTAACTATTGGCACTTATGCTAAAGTATTTGTCATAATACAGGCGAGGCGCGGATAACCCGACAGGAGAGTAAGTCTTTTAGAAACAAAAGATGCTCGTACAGCTCGCAAGCAAGAACAACTTGATGAAAATCAGCTTTTTGAAAAGGAGGAAGATTTGCTGTATGGTCCTGGGATCGCAGAATAATCGGTAAATAACTAAAACGGGTATATTTCGTGTACTCAAATTTTATGCGCGATTATCTCGAAACTGTATTTTTAAAAACTGCTCGTGTTGTAACTTAAAAAATTATTGAGCGATTTATCTGAAATTTGGTGAGGCCTTTCTCTACATTATCGTGGAAAGGATAGACCTGAAACTACAGATATTTCGCGTTAATAAAATACTTTTTTGGGGTCAAAAATGTCAAAAAATAGCCCTAAATTCTGAATTTTTTTAAAAGCTTATTTTATATTGGATTTTGTACTTTTTTTCATTTCATAGGTTCATCCTTTCCATTACTATGTCCTAAAAAGAAAACACTTTGGTTTTTTTATTTCAGATCAACGGTTGATGAGCTACAAACGGAGCAGTTTGGGACCTCGCATCGGTGGCAGTTCACAAAAAATTCTTCTGAGCCGCCATTTTGTAAGAAATAAATTTCTATATATTTCAAAGACTCAATAAAGTTTAAAAAACCATTAAAAACTTTCTGATTGCCTCCCCTGAAGAAGAAAGAAGGGAAAAACGATTTGATGTCAGAGTGCATTGGTATACGAAAGAACTTGGGGATATAAAAAGTCGGCTTGAGTGGGTATCAGAGTTATATGATAGATATGAGACTGAGGATCTCGAATGAGAAATAATATATGGTTGAATTATAGGTATCAAATGAATGTAGCTAAAATTGTTGCTAATTATCGGATCATTTTACAGTCATCTAACCGACTAGAAACAATGTGGCGTTTGATCAATTTTAAACGGAAAATCTCTAGAAAGTACGTTGATTTAACATTTCAGTTAAAGATATTGTGAATATTTTGCTTTGGTTGTGGGGCGGGTTGTGAATGATGCTCATGATGTAAATGTATCGCCAGATGATCTTTTTCTCAAAACAAATCCTCGATAACTTTTCATTTGGGAAGGTTAGCGCTGTTGCCGTTAGACACCATTGATTCTCTAAAAACAGCAACTCAGAAGACTACTATGGTTTAGCAATGATTGTATTGAAAAGGAACGTAAATAGTATCACAAACCCTCTTACTCGTATGATGAATAGATGCATAAGATATGTAGTTTATTTAAACTGCTTTAAAACAACAAAATTAGCACCTCAGTAAAAAAATGGAGATGTTAATAATGTTTTCCATTACCGGCCGATTTCTCTGGTTTCGATCTTTCCAAAGTATTAGAAGGCTATTTTGTGATCAAGTTACTGCATATTTTGAGATGAATCTTTTGTTTCCATTAAGTCAGTTCAGTTTCAGAAGGATAAGGAGCACTTCTGATGCTATACTTGAATTTATTTCCAATACCACCCATTGTTTTTAATTTGGACTGTTCTTGGACTTGACGCAGAATTGTTTCTCTTATTCGGCTTCTTTTCTTGTTAAGCTTGGTCGCTACGAGTTTGCGGAGCAAAGTATTAGTCTGATAAAGTCCAAATTCCAAATTGTATGACTGATTGTAATAGCATCTTATTTGCTGATGACACTACATACTATTGACTACTATGTGACACTACTATTCTATAATCTGTGACGATCTTGAGGAAAGCTGACAGGCTGTTTGAATGGGAGCAATCGAATACCTTGAAGTGGTTTTCGGGAAATCGATTGGCCATGAATAAAGGGAAGAAGGACACGATCGTTTTTTATCTGAGACATGTAGAGCCTGTAATGCGTTTTAAGGTATATATTTGAATACGAAACACACTAGGACGGCTCATATAGGTCATTATGTGAGAATATCTATTATAGAGATTGCTATAAAGAAACTTTCAAACGTTTCGAGATACTCACATTACTAAGCCAACATATCTTTCAGTCCCTTATGTAGCTATGCTCATGAAAATGTGTTTTCGCTTCTAGTCCATAGTGATGTACATTCTCATAATACATGTAATTGAACGGCCCTCTGCATACATTTTGTTAGATTGGATAAGCCATAGAATGGTCTCAATCTTCTCCCATATACATGTTATAATAAACTGCCAATTTCTTTGAGGAAGTTATCCGAAACTAATTGAGAGTTCAAAGAATTTTTAAAGGATAATGTGTCTGTTGTACCATGTTTATGACTTCTTTGAATTAGATTATCGATATTTTTAAATGTCATATTTTATCATAGTTTTTTATGTGCAATTAAAATGAGACCAACCTGATAGTTTGACCTGAGCATATACTGTTATTCATTTGTATTACGCGTTAGTAAAATATCTATCTATGTACAAATATCTGCATCGAGGTCATCACGGCGCATACTACGATGTACGGGAAATATCAATCTCAGAATTTTTTAATTTTTCTCGGAAAGCTATACTTTTTTTTTCGATATAAAATTGTTCATGAATACAGCCCAACGCAAGGCAACATATTGAAACTAAGATTTCATTCGTGGATACCCTATGCCAAGTAAAAAAAGACACCTATTGAGGAACGTCGCGAAGGCGCGAAAGAATATACACGTTTTGCAGTCTTCGCGGATTTCACACGTCGAGTGTAAATTCCTATATGAGATACTATTAGTCATATGAGTGTATAAAGAGAACATTGTTATTTGTAACCTGTATATATGTGTAATACCAGAATCGCAATGTTTCTTTATCTATAGCCACATTGGCAATTGGGAAATTAATAAAGACAGTACATACACTATTAAGTGCCTGTGTTATATTTCAAATATTGATTTACCAAATTAATAGCTTAAGACATACTTACCGTCCAAACAATCTCCGTCTACTCCTTGCCTACTGTTGGACCTTTCATAATATTCAAAATTTCCAGTACTTTCGAAGAACTGGGGATTATTTATTTCCATGTCTCTGCTATCTCTATCGCTGAGTTCACAATTGTCCCTGTTTGTTTCATATCCACCTTGAGGAACATCCCTGTGAACAATAAGAATGGTTTTAGGAAATTTTAAACGAAAAAGACAATATTTTTGAAGAATTATGTTAGATAGGATAAATTTAAGTTCGTGAGATATACACTGCGCAAAGCCATTGATGCACATAATCGAAAATTCAAATTAATTCGGATGTAATGTATCTGTACTCTGTTATACACCACCTATCGCTTTTTCAATTCTATGTTACGCCTATGATTTGCTAAAGGAATTAAACAGAGATCGAATCTATATTATCTCCTCGGACTTGAACCACCTATCTACTATGTAATGAAAATGAATCTTTCTTTCATTGAATTTGTCCAGGTTATCATATTACGTGGCATAACATGTAAAATCAAGCCACTCAGAATATTTCAATGGTCACTTCTTAGAATAAGGGAAACATAAAATCCAGAACTATAAAAAACTAGAGAATTCTTTAGAATTCTTGTCAACAACCATGAATTAGGTGGCGCCTATTGACCCCACACTTTGGAGGAACCATATTTATTTCGAAAGATACTTTGTCCAGGTCTGTAGTATATAAAGGCCACAGTCACATTCATTCAAAAAGATTCGCTCAGACTCATCCAATCAGTTCTCATTCTTTCAAAATTCATTCTACCGTCAAGTTCAGGGTAGTTGTCATAACCACGACTTACAAATATACATATTCTCCTGTGATCAAAAGTAGTGTAGTTTGAAAATTAATGTAAGTGTTTGCGTGCATTAAACTTTTGTATTTAACAAAAAGAATTTGACTGATGGAAACCCGACCCATTACACCGATGAAGTTTATATATGTTGAAGAATATTATTTTCCCAGTATTTCACCAATACTTAGGAATGCTTGAGATAAATCGAAATGAAAATAGTAGTAATAGAAATTGAAAATAAATCTCGTAATGAAAAATGTGAACTTTTGAAAAGGATCAAAGTCTACAAAAACCTGAAAATAATGGATATTTACACCCCTGGCGAGAATAACTGCATGATATATACTTAGAATCGATTTTTTTACAGCATTCTGATCCATTTCGTTCTAAATTTCCATAAGTCTGTTATGAACCTCGTTCACGGTGGCTGGCTGATTCGCTAGCTTCTTAATCTTCTATTGAAAATACCCCAAACATGTTCGATGGGATTGAGGTCTGAACTTCGTCCAGGCCACTCCATTGAAATAATTTGGCGATATTGATGGTTGACGATATGTTTTTGATGATGTCTGGCGTTATAATGCATAAACAAAAAGTTTTTAACCATGTTTGCCGTAAATGGTACAACATCTTCTGAAATGTCCAAAACATACCTCTGAGCATTCAGGTTTCCATTATTTGTAATGAACGTTCAAAGAAATTCATCCCCAGAACATTATTGAACCTCCATCAAAACCATAGGTAGGTAAAAAGTTGCTGCACTGGGCATATCTCTCATTTCGACTTTTGTACACTAGAGAACGTCGATCGCAATGAAAAAGACAAAATTTCGACTCATTTATAAACAAAACTCTCTCAGTCAGCTTCTAACCAATTGACATGTTCCCTAATAAAATTCAATCGGGCTCTTCGATGTGCTGCGGTTAGATCTGGGCCTCGAGCTGCGGCACGAGGCCACAAACCAAATTCCTTAACCTCCTGCTTACATCTGCATTACCCAAAGTATGAAGGAAAGATAAAAATCTCTGGTCTCTATTTTCATAACCAGTTCTAAGAATATGTTGATGGCAACATCTAGTGACTACACTGGTTAAGACAAAAATTAAAACAACACGTTTGACATCTGTCATTCTTTTGAAAATGAAGTCGGAAGGTGGGCGAGCGAACGTGTGTTCACGCAGAAGTAAGTTTATTCATGTTAATATTTTCTGTTATTATGTGATTCCATAGTTCTTTGTGTGAAAAAGTTATTGATAGTACAAAATAGTTGCCCAAATCACCATATGGATTGAGAAGAGATAGAGGTTAATTTTAAGTAGTCGGCAAGTACATCCAAAATGACATATATGGACAAAACGACATATTAGCGGTATTTAAAAATCGACGAGGTTTGAACCGTCAAAAATAAGCCAATTAGGAAGCGCCTACAACGGAAATATACCATTGGATTTCTGAAAGACGTTTGAAATACACAACGGACGCCATGTTGACATTTGTGTTTCGAGCTTAGAAAGAAATTTGTTAGTGGTCGTAAGCTTTTTGTTTTTCGGTAAGTTTTCTTTTGTTAATTTACTGTTTTATAGTTTTGTAATTTGTTTGTAATGTGTTTAAGGTGAACGTGTAAAATTCACTATTTTATTGTCACTGTAACAAGATTATTCAAATAGTAGTATAAAACGACATACAACCACTATGGACAAAACAACATAATGTATCGTTTTATCCATAGAGATAGTGATTAATAAAATATCTAAATCTACAAGAATCTCTTTGGTTTACAGGATGACAATATGCCACGGAATTATAAGAGGACAAGAATAGGCAATCATGGAGTCCACAAGCGATGAATAAAGCTATTGTAAAGGAGAGAAAAATGGGATGGCGTCTGGCTTCTGAAACCTTCAAAGTGCCACAAGCTACACTAAGGCGTCATGCTTTGGAACAAAATAAATTAGTTTCACCTGCAGCAAAAGCTTTGGTCCGATTTCAGCTAACATTTCCTCTTGAAATTGGGAGACAATTGTTTGAGCATATCAAGCTATTTGAAACTCGCATGCTAGGATTAACGCGTACAATGGTCCAAGAACTCGCTTTCGAATTGGCTGAAAAGAATGGGTTTGCACACAGTTTTAATAAAGATGAGGGTAAAGCTGGCCAGGAGTGCCTAGATGGTTTTCTAAGGCGCCATAAAGACATATCTTTATGTAAACCCGAGCCTACTTCCGCAGCCAGAGCCCAAGCTTTTAATCGACTTCAGGTAAAAAAATTTTTTGATAACTATCAAGAATACATTGACCAATACAAATTCAACGCAAACCGGATCTACAATGTTGACGAATCGGGGATGTCTACTGTCCAAAGACTTCAAAAAATCTTGGCTACTGCTGGCAGAAAGCAAGTAGGTGCCATTACGAGCGCTGAGCGGGGATCCAATTTAAAGTAATGTGCTGCTTGAACGCAGCTGGGTCGTACGTACCTCCTTTCATGATTTTCCCGAAGCTCGTGGATGAAGCACCAACTGGCACGGTAAGAGTAGCTCAAGAAAACAGGTGGATGTCTACTGAAATATTCGTTAAGTGGAGCCAGCATTTTCCAAACCTTTGTAAAAGCTAGCCATGATGATAGAGTCCTGCTTATTGCCGATGGCCATGTCTGCCATAAATCATTCGAAGCTTCGAATTTTGCGAAAGACAATGGAATCGAAATTATTTGTCTTCCCCCTCACTGCACCCATCGTATGCAGCCTCTCGACGTGTGCTTTTATGGACCGCTCGAGACTTATTTTAACCAAGAGATTTCTGTCTGGCTAAGAAATCATCCAGGAAGAGTGGTGACAGCTCTTCAGATCGAATATTTATTCAATCAAGCTTATGGAAAAACTGCTTCTGCCCAAAATGTATGCAGTGTTTTCAAAAGCACTGGACTGTGCCCAGTTAATCCAGACATATTTCCAGATCACTTTTTCGAACCAACTGAAACAACAAATATGCCAATAGCTTCCGCAGCTGATAACCCACACTCAATCCAAGATCAGAACCTTCTTCCATCATTGCCAATTGACTCGGCGGCTGGCGAGACACAGAACCAGAATGAGGCCCCTGAATCTTCATTAAAGCCATCCACTAGTTCTTGTAAACCATCTAATTCGTTGGATTCTTCAGTCGCAATAGCAGTTACTAAAGATATTCATCACACTAACTGGCCACTCAGACATTTCTCAACCATCTACAAATTCCTTTCCAGCGACAAATTCTTTAGCAGTTCTAGTTAATGTCATTTCTCCAGTTCCCAGTGGTAAATTCGTAAGTGGACAGGGTAAATGAAAGCCAAAGAAACGAACGACAACATTCCTACTGACGTCATCACCAATTTTGGTAGAGTTAAAACTCAAACGAGAGACTGAAGCTAAAAACCAACTCGTAAAGACGACAGGCAGTAACTAGATCGCTTTATATGAATAATGACTCGGATGAAGATGGCCTTGATCAAGAAGGCGAAGAAGATGATTGTGCCTGTATATACTGCAACGATCTTTACTCACGTTCGAAACCTGGTGAGTGGTGGTTGAGGTGCATGCGGTGCAGTCGTTGGGTTCACGCGGCCTCTGCTGATTTGCCAAAGCGTACCAAATTATTTGTTTGCAAATTGTGCAATTAATTCTTGTCATTATCTATTTTATACATGTTGATGGCTGTGTATGTCATTTAGTCCATAAGGTTTGTGTCGTTTTGTCCATACGGTATGCACAAAACGGATTTATCTTGAACTTCATTTAATACTAAGTATTTTTGTGAGTGTTGATTTTTCATAGAAAACCTTTAAGATGTGAATAATCAATTAATATAAGCAAATGTGTAAAAAATATGTTCCTAATACGAATAATATAAAAGTTTTTGATAATTAATAAAACGCTATGTCATTTTGGACGTACTTCCCTAATATTTAATTGATGATCCTCTATGTCCAAATATGCAAACATTTTAATAGGAAATGACATATTATTCGATACATTGAATATTTCTTAGGAAAAAAGTATTGAATTTTTAGAGAAATATATTTCATGAGATAAACATATCAAATTGGCTAACTTATTATAACTTTTGAGTTAATACAAAATAGGTATTGATCATCAGTCAATTCATTAAGGATGCATAAAAGTACGATTTCGAAATGTTTACTATTAGATTAACCCTTAATTTATTCGATAGTATATACATAAATATCTTCATTCCGAATTATACATGGCTAACTCAATAAAAATGTTCAGTTTCATTATTTACCTGTAGTTGAAGGATCTGCAGATAAAATCTCTTAACTCTACACATTCCCTTTCACAAGCTATCAAGGAAGGCGCGAACGTGAATTTCCTGATGAATTCTTTCCTTGCTCTTTGCCTGGTTCCGATTTGTTTGAAGCTACCTCCTTCATCGCATCTAGAACTATAAGGTCTGTTGGGTCCGATTCCTCCAAAACTATCATAAATTGGTCCATCAGGTCCAGGTGATATTGGACGACCATATGGAGGTCTACCTAATCCTCCTTCTCCTGGTCTTATTGGATCTCCAAACGGAGGTCTTGGTCCTCCACCACCTCCATAGGGTGGTCGTCCACCTCCGGGTCTTATAGGATCATATGGAACAGGTAAGGGATCCACAGGTCTTCCAATTGGTCTCCTATCAGGCCTAAAGAACCATCGACTTCCACCATTCTTCTCGTCACCATAATAATCATATCGATTACCTCCTCCGTATCGGTCTCCGTAACGATCGCCACCATAGTCTCTATAAGAGAACAGTAAAAATGTATCGACTGCTCTTAATTTATTTTATTCATCAGTAACTCTATAGAATTCGTCAAATTCCTTTTACATGTCTTAATTAATAAAACGTTCTTCATAAATTGGATTGTCAAGTTCTACGACTTCAACATCGTTTTCGTTTGGTGAGGAAAATTAAATTATAATGATATTCAACAAAAATGTAAAAACTGTTGTTTCAGTATTAGATTTTGTCCCTATCGCATATTTGTTGGAGGTAGTGGAATATATTTGATGTATTTATACCTAATTGAAGGCAAAAATATTTCATCTTTTCAAGGGCAAACTATGTTTTAGTATATAAAATTTGTCAGTTTTGACTGGAGAAATAATCAGACTTTGAGACTTATATTCGTTTATTTACTACATAATGATATCTACAATACCTGTCACCATATTTATCACCATATCTGTCACCGTATCTGTCAGGATACCTATCGGGGTATCGATGTCCGCCATATCTATTGTCGTACGAACTTCCCCCGCCATATTTGTCAGAACCAGAACTACTAGGTCGGTAGTTCCCGCCAGCAGGGTATTCGAGGTCAGGATATCTTTCTCCATACCTACTTCCATATCCTCCTCGGTCTCCGCCACCATACCTATCTCTGTCACCATATCTGAAATGTATCAAATGTATTTTTGATGTTTTATTGTAAGTGGGTTAACTGCGTAGTCAAAATCGTTCCGGATGACATTATTAACCTCGAACCGAATCGAATCTTCTAAACATTATTAATTTTAATTTTTATTGATCTTTTTCAGCCTTGTATACAGAAACATTGAGATATTTTTCTTGTTGGAAACACGTGTATAGCCATCATATTATTTCGATTTCATAATTGTTTCTGTAATGTTTTTATTTCATTTAATTTCATCGCAATAAATCTTATTGATTCTTTTTCTCAACAAAAAAAGAGTAATTTCTTCACAGTGATTAGGTACATTAAAGCGAGATTTCACTTTTGGACAAGTGGAACAAAAATTTTCCAATAATATATTACAGGCCATATGATGCCATTTGAATAAAAAAGACGATAACGTCATATTTTTGACAGGTGTCTTCAAACGATCGAACAAATTCTATCACGGAAAATTGGAAAGAAAATCAAACGATTCAAGGGTTATCCTAAACTTTGAAAATTACTGATTTCAAAGAAAGCCCATATTTATTTTCCACACTAAATATCTCAATACATATTACTTTTTTCTTCAATATTAAATTTTTCTGGCATTATTGAAGGATAAAATGTACTCAAACTAACTTATGAGAAAATTTGAAGTTAGTTAGAGAATATCAAGTTGATCTTGATTTTGAAGCTTTATATCTCAAAATAACAAATGAAACATATTCGTGATATCTCACCTGTCTCCGCTTGATGGTCGAGGATATTTTCCTCCTCCACTGGACGAAGGTGGATAATATGGATATTTTCCCCCGCCACTAGATGATGGAGGATAATACGGATGTTTATCCCTACTCGGAGGATATCTACCGGGATATTTATCAGGATATCTAGAATCAGGATATCGATCTGGATAACCATCTCTTGGCGGACCTAAAGGTCTGATCGGATAATCATCTGGGGGAATTCTAGAATAGGGTGGTTTGGGATAATATCGGTCTCTATCGTCATAATCGCCCCCACTACTACTAGGTCTGTAAGAAGGCGGTGGTCTCGGGCGCGGAGGGTAACCATCATGAGGTATATAACCAGGTCTAGGATAATCTCCAGGTCTAATGGGGTAATCACCACCAGGACGAATCGGATAATCTCCACCTGGACGTATAGGGTAGTCTCCTCCTGGTCTAAGGGGATAATCACCTGGTCTAGGGTAATCTCCTCCGGGTCTAGGGTAATCTCCTCCGGGTCTAGGGTAATCTCCTCCAGGTCTTGGATAGTCACCTCCAGGTCTAGGGTAATCACCTCCAGGCCGAGGATAATTTCCTCCAGGTCTGGGGTATTCTCCTCCAGGTCTCTGGGGATATTCTCCTGGCCTATATGTACCAGCATCTCCTTCTCCACCGGGTCGTCCTTCACTATCTCCGCCAACTAAAAATAAAATGAAGAATGTTTATTTGAGTTACATCGAAAATTGGTTAATTCTAAACTTTTAGATACTTAGGTGAAAAAGCATCAAATTTGTATTGTCAACAAAAAATAAATCATGTGAAGTTAGTAAATAAACAGAACCAAAGTCCTTATTAAAGGAATGAATAAGTGAGTATTCTTAACGAATATCACAATACTTTAGGCATAAATTAATTCTTCAAATTCAATCTTTTATAAATTCTGAACTGATCGTCATTTTCAGATTGCTTTCCCCACATTGAATAATTTTATGATCAAAAGAATGATTATGTATGATGAGCATGTGGCAGACTAGAAGTCGAGCCAAGTTTAAGTTCCTCTTTCACGTTATTCCGTGATACTAAGCCTTGCAAAAATGTGATGTGTTTTGCATGATACTAATGAATAATTTGAGTAGATACTCATAAATGTACCCTGCGCCTAAAAAGTCAAATCGAAATAAAGAAATAAGTATATTGAGTGACAATTCAAGGGATTATAATATCAACATAAAATTGAATAAAGTATTGAGGGTGAATAGTAGAAGTGGCAAAGCGCCCAAAAAAACAATATAAGGAAATTAATTAATACAATATTTTTACACCTTCCTTTTATAACAGCAATAATTCTTTCCGGCATACTAAGACTAAAAATGTCCATGCTTTTCTGCGGAATATGAGTCGATAATAATGAAAGTAACTCTGATAGCTGTTCAAAATGCTCTGGCTGTGACAAATGGGCCCGAACAGCTAGATCTATTAAATCCCAGACAAGGCGCTTTTGAAATATTGGAGGAAAGCGGATCTTGAGTGACCTTGTAGGCATTCACAACTTGATGCCTACGATATGGCCAGTATAAGTGGAGTTTTAACATAGGTTTGATTCGGTGAAATAGTCGTTGTAGAACGGAGATATCTACTTTCATATTGTCAAAAAGCATCTCCTCGCCTTGAAAAGTCATTCCTCTCCTAGTCTCGATGGCCTCAACTCTTTTCTCCTTAAGACTTTCGGAGATATGCTTTGTGTGCCTCTGGCGATGATTATGTCGACATAATTTTCAAAATCACAAGTTCCCCTTGCTTGAAAAAAAGCCTCTGTAACCGTGGTCTTCAAAAAGGGCGACAAACTATCAACAATCGACCCATTAGCCTCCTCTCTATCCCTTCCAAAGTCATGGAATCAACTATTGTGGAAGCTATGACAGATTATTTAACTCTTCTTTATAATTCCAACTGAACAGCATGGCTTCGTGAAGGGCAAGTCCACCACGACAAAGCTTCTTACCTGCTTAAATGACTGGATTCTGGAACTTGACAAAAAATTTCAGCGGAGGTCATATACCTCGATTTTGCCAAGGCGTTTGCGGGGTGACGGTTAAAAGACTGTTGCTTCTGCTAGATAGCGTTGGGATTCGTAGTTGGCCCCTTCTCTGGATTGAGGGTTACATGTCAGGCAGAACATTCACAGTATAGGTTGGTGCCTCTTATTTATTCGCAAGAAAGATACGCAACTAGTGGTGTTCCCCAAGGGTCAGTTCTCGGACCTTTGTTGTTTCTTGTTTACGCGAGTGCGTTTTCATTACAAATAAAGGGCAGGAAATCCTTTTATGCTGATGACACTAAGATATACGGCAATCCACTAACGGACAGACAGTTTTCACAAAACGACCTACACTCGATACACAAGTGGTGCACTGACTGGTTGTTGCCGTTGAACGTTGAAAAATGTGTTGTGCTACACATAGGTTCTAAAAATACGTGTCATCAGTATAACATTGATAAATTTACCTTAAGTGATGTGTCATCGCATGTGGACCTGGGTGTGACTGTTACGTCGGATTTATCCTGGTCGGAGTATATTATCGGTAAATGCAAACGCGCTAATGCACTTTTGTATTTAATCCGTAGATCCTTCTTGCATCTCTCGTTTGACACCTCGATGAATCTCTACAAAACTTATGTCCGTCCGATTTTGAAGTTCGCCACGTGAATGTCATTTGGAAGTGTTCGACCACCATACTTCGAGAGATTGGATAGAGCTAAATTACAAATTTTTGAAAACCGTTGGCTTCGACGTGACCTCATACTGTCTTTCCGTATGCTCATATAGAATTATGCCGACCTCAGCTACATATTCATCCTGAATAGTAACCCCCGCCTCCGCGGCCATCATCTTAAATTCACAAAGGTGAAATTCAACACAAGGCAACGGCAACGTTTCCTTATCAACCGCGTTTTTCCTCCATTGAACAACTTTCCTAACGAAGTCTTAAAGTGTCTCTCTGTTAACGAGTTCAAGAACAAGATGAACTAATTTTATATTCAGCTCATAACCTCAATATTACTCACTTTTTTGTTTTTTCTTTTCTCGCTCTTACCTCTTACCTATATTATTTTCACTATTGTTTCACCTTACGTTTCTTTTGAGTTAAGGCTTCATAGGATTCGTCCTTACCCTCAAACAGTATTTCATAATTATACTAATAATAATTAGTATTCCATAGCCAACTTATCACACTTTGGCCTACACCATGTTCTTTCATAGCATCCACCTGCCTTCTTGCAGTCTGAAGTATTCGAATTGCCTAAATCGCAACTGCTAGCAATAATACACGTCTTCGTTCAGTTTTAAATTAATTTTTATAATCAGTATAGCACTTACTCTCTATTTGGTGCTTTGCATGAATATTTTTGCCTAGGAAAGCCTTCACTAAACTGAAATTTCATTGGCAAATTTAGTAATTTCTTTATACTAAAAATCGTATAGATAACTTCATTATGTCTTTGGTCTAAAAGTCTTAATCTCAGAACTACCAAGAGTGGCCTTTGAATTATGCAGCATCGAAACATCAGAACTATCCTCCTGTCATCAATGTTTTTACTCTGGCATGAATCGATTCCGAACATGTGTATTATTTTGGCACACCAATAGAATGATGAATACTTTTCACAAAAAGTGATAAACAATTTCATTCAATTTAACTGTTCGGTCAGAAATTTTTTTCGAAAGCTGTCTTCAAATATAAGGATTATTCCCCATTTTCTATCTAATGAATTTTGTGCTGAAACTTTTGAAACAGTCTATATTTAAGTGAGTATAAAGGTCCAAGATCCAAGTGCCCCAAAAGTTACTTCCTTCCTCATAAAAGAAAGTTACAGGAATAAAGTATTAGCTAAAGTGTCAACATTTGCTTGATTTTGGCAATTTTGACCATTTCAAAAGGAGAAATACCGTTCGAGGAATCCAGGACTTGATCTCAGAGAAACGCGAAATAGTGAAAACCGTTTTCAAATATTTCTTTCCGTTTTTGAACAAAATTTTACATTATACAGATTCAAGAGAAGCCATACCTTTAATTGTTCTTGAATACCATCAAAACGATTAAAGTTTTCTCAAGTTTCTTTCAAAACTAGAAATAGAATGCTTTTTATAAAGGGAGTTCACCCAAAAATTAAAGCGCTCTGGTTCATCACCATCTGGAAATCTTTCCGGATTGAGTCGAAATGCTCGAGCACTATTTGTGCCTAAAGAAAGTTTTGCCGTTTCGATTATTGTAAACGAGAAAAAGACTTCGATTTTCTTTTTAAATCTGTCAAATGTCAATTTTCGTCCATATCTTGAGAACGGTGAAATATATCGAAAACAGTTTTTATTATTTCTCCTTTCTCAAAAATGAGCCCTGAACTCCTCAGAGCTGTCTTCTCTAGAAGTAGCTGCAATAGCAGAAATCAAGCAATCTGGGACATCTGTACTTTGAATGTATGCATACCTGTTATCAGGTGCTAAAGCTATGTAAAAACAATGGTCTTTTTTTAAATTTTCAAGGCTGATTTTTATGTATCTTGTCAGAAATTGAAAATCGAAACATCTCAAGTTCCAGTAATATAATTGAATTTCATTTCTAGTCTCCCTGTATTCTTATATTTGTGTACTTCGTCAGTGAGTTCCGGACTAATCGAGGAGCCAAGCATCGTCCAGACACAATTTAATTCTACCATGTTAGTCAAATCACCTTTATACTCAAATATTTCTGCATATAATTCAATCAACCATAAGACTCCGTCTTTATCTTTATCGTCCTAGAGATTATAATCAGAAATTATACTCTGAAATACTTTTTCTTCCACTTCTTCTACCTCCATGTCATACAAGATTGATAGTATTACAATCAAGTGTCCACCACTTCAGAGTAATTAAAAATATTTAGAGAAGGTTCCTCATCGTTTTCCGTTACTACTTCTGCGACATAAGGATAAGCATTATATGCATAGAAATAAAATTTTATCCGACTGCTGCTGCATTTGGAAATACAAATATATCAAGAGGCAAATCTGTATGCCTTAGAAATCTCTTCAACGAAACGAGATTGGTTCTTCTACCAACGCTTACAACACCCAGGTGGTGCTGCCTAGTAATTGTGAAGTTCTTGAGCATTTCTCAGCATCTAAACATTTCCAGGCTGTACCTTTATATGATATATTAGGACTTGAACCGAATCTGTGTTCATTGCTGATTAACACAGTGGTTCACAGGTTGGGTTAGATTATCTCTAGCCCAAATTACTCATGCTTCGCGATTGCCCCTTGTCAAAATGATTGAACTTACAATGGACGTCTGGCATGTAGACTAGATTCATATGTTTCTCACAAATTAGGTACCTATTTGTATGTGAGCAATTTATTCAGTTTAGCAATTGCTCGCAAATGCACTTCTCTTTCGAGATAACATCTTCTCATTACGAGAAAATAAAATTCACGGTACATTCAACAATATCCGACTGCATTGATCAAATAACAACTGATTCAAACAGGTGAACAGCAAAAAGAAATGATTTGAATCTGCATATGATCTAGAAAACAACATCTGTCCGAATAATATTGATTTGCATCCTTTATTTTCATGTAAGAAGTACTGCTAAGATAACAAGTAATGATCATCATTGCAATGTGGTAACAAATATTTCTACTTGATTCTCGCATCTTTTTCTGTTTGCAAATATCTCTGCTCATAGATATCTCGTTCACACTCAAGAGGGTGAATAATTTCTTCGCACTCATACTCATAGAGACGTTTAAAGTGTGTCTTAGGGTTAATTGGCCTCTGCGATTGATCTGGCTGTTTACAGATGTTATTGAACTACATCCCTGAGTATCATATACTTGGTTAGGCAAAAGTACCTGAACGGTTGATTATCTCAGTTATTTACCGAGCGATCTTTTCAAAAATTGGTATTCCTACATAGCTAAACATTAAGAATTTAGTGTTGGTATTTTGTGTTCGCTAGTGTTTCCGGTGTAACCGAAAAGAACCAAAAAATAAGAATTTCAAATGGAACATCCTATATTTTCATTTATTTTTAGATTCAGAGAAAAACTTTTTAGAAACAATCAACAAAAACATTTCCTTTCAATGTCGAGTTCATAAAAGATTAAAATATTAAAATTATATCCCTAAAACAAATTACTTTTGCATTAATAATCAATGGGACAGGTTGACAAATAATGTCAAGTATTTGTTGAAGTGTAGATTCTTGCACTTCAATTCCTAATAATGGTATTCAAGCTCAGTGAAGCAGAACGGATCGAGGTTTGATGATGCGCAGATATGGTGACAGACAACGATCTTACCAAGAAGTTCGCAGTCTGTTCACCCAGATCATCAAATTAGTAAATCTACAGTGTGCAAAACTATTCAGTGATATGAAGCTAATCGGCAAGTGAAAGATGTTCCCAGAACAGGACCTAACCTAAGGCTGCCACTGACGAAGAAACAAAGTTGGACATTTTACTGGCAATTGAGGAAAATCCTCAGGTTTCTACAAATCAACAAGCCTTGAATCATGATATTTCTCAGAGGTCAGTTTATTAGATACTGAAAACAGAAAAAATGAAAGCATATAAAACCATATCGTCCATGAGCTTACTGAAGACGATCCTGACCGTAGAGTACAATTTTCAGACCATCATGGAAATGATCCAAATTTTTTAATATAATCGTATTCTCGGATGAAGCTACGTTCTGCCTTAACGGTACAGTAAATAGGCATAATTGCCGTATTTGGTCGAGAGACAACTCACATTGGATTAGAGAGGTTCATACACAACATCCACAAAAATTGAATGTTTGGGCCGGTATTATCGGTGACCACATAATTGGTCCATTTTTTATAGAAGGGAATTTAAATGGAGAGCGATATTTGGAATTATTAAGAAATGAAATTGTGCCAGCCATAACAGCTTTATTTCCAAATTTAAATAATCCGTTAACCCCAGCTGATATTGTATGGTTTCAACAAGATGGAGCTCCCCCACACTTTGCGGTAGAT
Source organism: Cryptolaemus montrouzieri (assembly GCA_013387265.2). Lineage (NCBI taxonomy): Eukaryota > Metazoa > Arthropoda > Insecta > Coleoptera > Coccinellidae > Cryptolaemus > Cryptolaemus montrouzieri. The sequence goes on along the minus strand of JABFTP020000185.1, from coordinate 43,827,653 downwards.
GTTCGAAATTATCTGGATGAAGTTTTTCCAGAAAGATGGATCGGTAGAAGAGGTCCTATCGAGTGGCCCCCGCGGTCACCTGATCTATCGCCTCTGGACTTCTTTTTATGGGGCCACTTGAAATGTAGAGTTTATAGAGAACGACCTGCCAATCTAGGTGAGTTAAGGCTTCCATAACAAAAGAATTCAATTTGTTACCCCCACAATTTCTGCAAAATTCTCATTAGAAATTTCAGTGATCGATTAGGTTATTGTCAGGCGGTGAATGGAACTCATTTTCAACACTTGCTATAGTTTCAATAAAAAATTTCATCTCGTTCGTGCAAAAATCAAAACTTCAATGAATACTTGACAATAATTGTCAACCTGTCACGTTGATTATGAATTCGAGAGTAATTTGATTTAGGTGATAATAATTATTGTCATTTTAATTTTTTTATGAATACGACATTGGACGGGATGCATTATTCTTGATTGTTTTTTTCTCTAAATCTAAAAATAAATAAACATATAGGGTGTTATATTTTGAATTCTCATGTTGTGGTCATTTCCGGCCACACCGAAAACTCTATTGAGCACAAAATATTAACACTGAATTCTTTATGCTTCACAATGTGGGAATAGCAATCTTCAAAAAAATTGCTCGGTAAATAACTGAGATAATTAGCCGTTCCGGTACTTTTGCCTAACCCTGTATAAAAATGGAGTTCGAAAGTATGAGTGAGATTATATTATATGTTCCTGAGCAAGGAAGCGTATGGCGGTGATTAACACCGTTTGAAAATATCTCGCTGTATTAATTATTATTATTGAAAATATTATCTTAAACATTCCCAAAAATCAGCCTTGAGAATTTAAGGACATAAGAGAATATTTTCACACATCTTTTCCATCTGGTAACTGTAGATTGGCAGTCTACCCAAGATAGTAGGTATGCATATACTCCACATATTTGGTTTTTAAAAAGAGATAACGTCTGAGGGTCCTTGGATTATGCCCTACTATAATTTGATAACCAAAATGATCCAAGAACTGTCGCTAGTATTTTTCTTAAAGTGTCAAGGAAGATAAGGAATAAATTCAATTATCTTAGATATTGCTGAAAATGAGAAAAAATAATAATTTCAGTTACAAGTAAAATATGTTTTTTGGTTAAGAAAGTGAAAATGTTTTCTGAAAGCTTAACAATAGCTTGGTGGATCCTAAAAGTGAAATTATGAGAATAATTTTTGATGCAATAGGAAGAATTAAGAACGGGTTTTCTAAGCAGTGATGTAAGAAAAATGATAATGATAGTAATGATACATGGAGCATAAGCTATGATATAATAAGAATTGAACAACTCGTTGCAAAGTTGAAGATTTCTGTCAGATACAAAAGTTACTCGAGGTCTAAAAGACAATCTTGAATTAGTACATGCAATTGCATGTTAGAGTAAAACAAGGATCTTCGAAGTCAATGAAAGAAACAATAATTGTTATTGTTCAATTTCATTATGGAACAAGTGAATCCATGAAACATGGAAAATATGAATACATATGATAACTTATTGAAGATTATGACTTGACAATGAAGGTATTGGTAGATCCTGCACGAGATTATGCATAAATGAATGTCAACGAGATTTCCATTCGAGATCCACGAGTATCTGGAGCTGTAATTCCAAAACATTTTCTAACAACTTGAAAAGTGCAGCACACATTTTCACACAAACCACTTACGCATCAAATTCTCGTAGTAATCGTAATCAGCATCATAAATAATCCGCATTCCATCTTTTTGATTATACCTTGTCAAGCGACAAGTCCTGAAGCGTTCACTATATTCAGCAGATCTGCATTGGAAACTTGGCTGTCGAAGACATTCATCTAGGCACTCGCTGAGAGATCTTCCGGATATTTCTGAGTGATGTTCACCACCCAGCCTACTATTCCGATACCTCTGAAAAGCAGTATCTGGTTTCTTGCCAGTGAATAAATGGGATGTCACCGAATTATCTGGATATTCTGAACCTCGGGCTGCAAAGAGAAGAAAAACTGAACTCCGCTCGTATTTGGAATATGAAGGAAAATTAATGTAAGTTATAGTGAAAGTTTTGATTATGACGGTGCAATAGACTCAGTTTTTATAGATCTTCCCTTCTGACTTCATTGCAGGATGTGTGGATGTATAGATAGTGCATTTCGTTTAGAACAGCGATTTTTAAAACAGGCCTGAAGAGTCCGATAAAGCTTTGGAAGTTTTGCGGAATTAAAAATGGGGATCTAGAATTCGGACTTGCCAGTACTCACATTTCAAATTTCGTTGATGCCGATTCTGCTGTGAAGATGCTGGAAGTCAGGGAAGATGTATAGGTATTGATATACTCAAGCTACTTCTAATTTGAAATAGGGGCTACCAGCACCATTAAAACGCACAACTGACGTATCTTTGAGATAAGTTACTTCACATTCAATGTTTTTAAGTTGAATTTGTCTATTCGTGTTGAATTAAACACGCACTATGTGCGCATCAAGCGATTATCAGCCATAAATAAAATAGTAATATGACTCAAACTCACACATCCTTATAATTAGAAGAGAATGAAACCTTTTGTAATTTGATAAAAACTTTGTATTACGCTAAAATATATGACAACTTACCTAAGGGCCATCGATAAGAGGATAGATGATCTTGATATACCATGAGTACATATATAAATATACAAAAAATATAAAAGGTGTACAATTTTGCTTCCGCCGTTTTTCCCCAAAATTCGAGGCTTTATTGTAAGAACCTCGATATACATTTTTATGGTTCTCCCATCTTTCGGGCAGCATACGACTCCTGCGTTGAAAAAAATTGGCCATCTTTTGAATCGATCCATGTTTTTACTTCTTTATAAGACCGGAAGAGCTGGTCAGCCAGGCCGCGTGCCATTGATCGAAACAAGTGATAGTCTGAAGGAGCAACGACTGGAGAATACGGCGGGTGGGGTAGGACTTCCAATTTCAAAGTTTTCAAGTATGCCTTGACCACTTTTGCAACATTGGATCGAGCATTGTCATGCTGTAAAATCACTTTGTCAATGTCTCTCGTTGTATTGCGGCCGTTTGTCTTTCAATGCTCGACTCAAACTCATTAATTGCATTCGATAACGATCGCCTGTGATTGCTGCAGTCGGTTATGACAACTCATAATACACTACGCCGAGCTGGTCCCACCAGATACTGAGCATGACTTTAAAACAGTGAATATTCAGTTTGGCCATCGACGTGGAAGCATGGAGGATATTTCTATGATTTTCTGCGATTAGGATTATCGTAATGAACCCATTTTTCGTCCCCAGTCACAATGGGATGCAGAAATCCCTTTCGTCTTTGCTTTGCGAGCAGCTCTTCACACCCACCCAAACGCCGTTCAACATCTCCCAGCTTCAACTCGTACGGCACCCAATTTCCTCGTTTCTGAATCATTCCCATGATTAACAGGCGTTCTAAAATGGCTTTTTTTTATGCGCGCTTCTCAGGAATAGGCGAACCTGTTACACCACATGAGTAAGCGCCTGGAAAGAATTGGGGTGTCTGTTTACTCGCTTCTTGAGAAAGGCCAAATTGTAGGATGTTGGGAAGATGTTGGACGGAAGCGAGTTCCACAGCTCACCGGCCCTGTAAACGAAGGAATTCCTATAGAGAGAGTTTCTAGGGGTCGTTAAATGTACCGCCATATGATGAGAACTCCTTGCCAGCCAAATGTTACGGCAAAACATGAGTTTTCCCGAAACAAGGCCTTTCAGCTCCTTGGAGCATCTTCCGTGGAAATATCTGTAAGACAGAGAAAGGTCAGCAACTTCTCTTCTGAGAGCCAACGGTTGGAGATCGCAAGGGATCTCCGGATGGTCGATGAGCCGTACAGCCCGTTTTTTTTGCACACTATACAACATCCACAACAAATGTTTGGGCGCAGATTCCCATACATGGGAACAATATTTCAAAGCAGGTCGAATCTGCGCCTTATATAGAAGCTACAGCTGAGATGACGTGAAGTATCGCTTGGCTCTGAAAATAAAACTAAGATTAGCTAACGCCGACTCAGCTATTGCTAATACATGTTCATGCCAGCAAAACTTGGAGTTGACCGTTATTCTGAGAAGGTGCATCCGGTCTTTGGATGCTATTAATTGGTCTTGCATTATTAGAGGAGGTTCCCCAGCGGGGATCATTCTAAAAAACGCAGTTGCTTGCGTCTTGCTCGCGTTAAAGCTCATCAGGTTCAACTGACCCCACTCAGATATCCTCTGTGAGTCAGAGTTCAAGTTATTCATTTGTTGACATCTCTAACGATGAGATTCCGTACCTGTAATCGGCCACAGGCTACTGAAAGACGAAACCAGGGTACAATCTTCTGCAAAACCGAAGATCTTGTTCTCTGTAGATGACAGAAGATCGTTTATCTGCAACAGAAACAAGCTTGGAGCAGGTACTCCTGCTTGCAACCGGAAACGATTAGATGTTACACCATCGACCACAACTTGTATTGATCTATTTGAAAGAGAGCTACTTATCCAACCCCGCAATTTTTCCGGAAGCCCATATGCAGCAAGTTTATTCAACCAGGCTGCATGCCAAACCCTATCGAAGGCTTTACAGATGTCGAGGGCTATTGCTCTAGATTCTCCATGTTGTTCCATCGTTGATGTACAAACATGAGTGACGTAGGCGAGCAGATCTCCTGTCGATCTTTGCCTGCAACAGACGGTTAAAAATGGGTGCCAGTTCGGGAGCACACTTTCTCAGGACGATTAGCGGTATTTCGTCAAGACCAACTGCCTTCTTGCAGTTCAGCTGCTCGAGTGTCCGTTCGGACTCTGAGATTGATTTCTGCCATGGAAGAATTTGTAGATGGAATGTTCGTTGGTTTTGCGTTAGATGAATCCAGCAAAGAATTCTTCGAGAACGAGAGAGCAAAGAGATCGGCTTTCTCTTTCGGAGATTATGCTATACCTCCGTCTTCTCTAACAAGAGGCGGGAACGCAGATTTGCAGAAATTGGCACTGACAGTGTTCCCCATAGACCAGAATTGTCTTGTCCTGCTTGCCTGTTCAAGGAGTTCATTAGTTACCCCTTCGTTGAAATTGGCCTTTGCTCTTGCAGTTGTCAGGTTGCATACGTTCACTATTCGTAAGAAGGTTGTTCTTGTTTCCTCTGTTGGATTCATTTTCCATGACTTGTAAGCTCTGCTCTTGGCTGCAGAGGCTCTTTCGCAGTCTTTGTTGAACCATGGCTTTTGTGCTGTTGTTCTTTTTATGAAGAATGAGGAATGTAGAGATCCATTCCTGCATGAATGATTTCTGTAACAAATTCAGTGCACACATTGATGTCAGGATCTGAAATGCAAACATCACTGAATGGGAAGCATGAAAAGAATTCACGCTTTTATCCCAATTAGCACAGTTATAGTGCCAAATGTATCTGGGTGGTTTAGGATCTTGTTTTAGCCGCAGCACAATAGTTCCAGTAGCAGATATAAGGTTGTGGTCTGAGTTACTTAGCGGTGCTGAGACCTCCACTCTCCAAAACCATCTGAATCTGAAAGAGATCCAAGGTGTTCGGGAAGTCGGTTGGGTGATCAGGTATTCTTGTCGGTTCATCGACTAGTTGCATTATATTATGGCTGATTGCGAAAGTTTTAACCTGTCTTCCCGCTTCATCTGTTTTATTGGAGTGGCGGAGCCAGTTGGTGTTGTGAACGTTGAAGTCACCCAGTACAATAATCTCAGCTGCCGGATGATGTGTCTGAATTCAATGCACCTTATCAGCTAGATACTGAAACAGTCTAGGGAAGTGAATATCGTTTGGCGAGCTATAAAGACAGCATAAAAACAGTGTTTTATCCTCGAACTGATCTTAAACCATGCAAGGTCGAAAGCGTCGTCCTCCGTCGTGTCCTCTCTCTGGCGTGCAACATCCGATCTGGCGAAAACACAGAGGCCCCCTTTGAACCTAAATCTCGTGTGTAACTCATGCCCATTAAAACGTAAATACGTCGTGTCGGTTGTTTGACTAATTTGGGTTTCGGTTAGGGCCTGCACATGGGGTTGTGCGTTTTGCAGAAGCTGGTGGACTGCATCGACATTCCCGTTGTTGTGCCCCAGTCATCTGAAATTGCAGAACTTTATCAAGAGTTTACTTTTTTTTCTAGAACGTGAATGCGCTTGCTGCGTCACTCACAATGATCCTGCCAATTCTTGTTGCGTTTGTTACGAGTTTTGACCAAGTAATGCTTCTAATCCTGCATCTTCGAAAACCTTCTCTCTTCCACCGCCATGGTAGTCTTCGACGTTAAAATGGCCGTTCTTTCACTAATCGCGGCCTCACCATTGGTATTTGAGGGCATTCCATGAGCCTCCACCGCAGAATTCTTTATATTTAAGCAGAAAGACAAAACGTCCTACATATGATGGGAATTTGGCTTGAAAGCTGACATGCTTAATCGAGAATAACTTTATGATGTAGATACAAATCGACTAATATTCCGATGACATTATGTTTACAAATACCTAAACTTATTGTATGACATCTACGATCTACTTTTTTCAACTACCACTTACCACTACAGCCATCTATTGCAAACGGCGGAAGCAAAGTTGTACATCTTGTAGTAAAACGAATTATTTTGAACTCTTGATATTTTGCAAACGTTTTTCAATTTCTGTAAGCTTTCTGAAAAGTACATTTCGGGAAGTCTTCGAAAAAGACGACAACCGTCGTATTTTCGTTAACCGTTGTCCACTGAGCTAGTTTTTTAAGTTTGAGAAAGAAAAAGATACTTGGGGCTAGATCTGGTGCAGTAGTAGTTCGATTCTCAATTTCTTGATTATTTTGAAGAAACATATTTTTTCTTCTTTCATGAGAAGATTTTTTCGTCTTCTTTGCTTCGCTCAACCATTATACCGCGAATAATACTTTCTATTGAGCGGTTTTTCTTTCTCCTTGTAATCAATGTATATTATTCGGCTTGCATTTCATAAAACTATAGCCATTATCTTTCCAGCCGAGCTCACCAATTTCGCCAATTTCAGAGCCTGTTCGCCTTAAAGCATACATTATTTTGCTGCTTCTCTATCTTCGATGTATATTAGTGTGTCCATGTTTCATTTTCAGTTTAACTATGAATTCAGAAACTTATCGGTGATACGAGGACAAAACGCCAGTATTGTTAGGATTTCCTTTTTATACATTGCCATATGCAACTTGAAAACTAATCTATAGCTTGTAGAAACAGCTCCAAAGTCTGTATAGTCGACGAGTTGTAATCTTTGAGTATGAGCAAATGCTTGCTTTCATTGAAACTTTGTCATGAACAAAGGTTTTTGCAAATAAGTGAATACACTACAGCAAACACGCTAACCACAAACTTTCTACAAGTATCAGTGAGATTCTGGTAATAAAACAGCAATGACCATACGCTCATTGAACTTTCAAGCACAAAATTCAACTTTTCAATGTTTACACGGATGATTTGATATCAATTTCCTCAATATATAAAAAAAATAATAGGAAAGATTTGTAGGATGGGATGAGAATTCCAAGATGACTTCAACTTCGAATATACAAAATATTTCAGTTTTTACTGAACACCGTTACTTTTTCATAGTACACCCTATATGTCTTTGATTCATTTACACTAGCAATTTAATTCACTCTTCAAAAGTATAAGGATAAGGAATATAAAAAATTATGTCGATTGATTACACCAAAATATTTAAAAGCTAGAATATATATACAGGCTGTTCAAGATTGTGTTACAGCTGCAACTTCGTTATTTTAAGAGATAGAAGAAGGGCGACAAAAAAATTATGAAGATTAAATGAGCCTGCTTGATACTATTATTTTGCTATAGGGTGTGACAAAAAACAGAATTTTCTCCAAATAGAAAATCCTGCAAATTTCGCGAGAAAATGCTTTTCCATATTTTTGTAACTCCATTCGCATTGAACCGTTTCAATGTTTCTTCAATTCTAGTTATTACTAAGTATAGTAAAGAAAATTTCGGTAAAATCAAAATTACACTTTGTTATTATTGTCACTTTGACGATTTTCCCATATTCTTCGAACGACTGTCAAAATTTTTTAGCAAATTTTTCTTAAAATTAAGCAAGTTCCACGAAGGAATAATATATGGGCGATGCCAACCCAGATTATTGGGTGCATAATGATTCTAAAACATCTATAGATCATAATCGGCATCACTTGGAAGACTGAACCTGGCCATCGGGGCCCTCTCGGTCAAACAGAGATGGAATTTGAGGAAATATCGCAGGTTATGTATTTTTTTATTATCTCCTTAGTCCTTTTCATGACCTTGATTGCTATGTAAAATCTTTTCTCAGATTTGTTTAGACATATAAGAAGTATGATAGTTGAAATATTTTTCGGCTGGTTTTCTTTTTCCATTGTTACAGATTCCTGTCCCAAACCCCCTTTCTTTCACCCTTGTCTTCGTTTGGAAATCATGGAATGCAAGAGAGAATGAAGCGGCTAAGCAGAAAAATCTTTGGTACTCTTTTTGTACACACGACACTAATACAACATAAACAGACAAGCTATTGCTAGTGCAATAGCGACAAGGAAACGAGTTTTTATTTATTCAAAATTTTGTAAATCCTTTTTTGAATCATATATATATATATATATATATATATATATATATATTTATATATATATCATATATTATATATATATATATATATATATATAAAATATATATATATAAGCATTTATTGTAAATACAATTTATTCAAATTTTCGTAAATCCTCTCAAGTTTCAAAAGTATATATATATATATATATATATATATATATATATATATATATATATATATATATATATATATATATATATATATATATATATATATATATATATATATATATATATATTGATTTAAATATACTATTGAACTACTGTACTGTAAATTCAAATATTAAATTTGTCATATTCTGCATAAGAGTGCGTTGATATATTGCCGATTCTTGCCGAATGCCAAAAATTTTTCATGAAGCAGTGGGTATTTACTTTTTCTCGTGAAGAAATGATACTAAGAATGAGTGAGTTTCTTCCAATAATACAACATGTTCATAATCTGGCACCAATCAAAAGTGGGGATATGGAAGTTGATATATTTATTACTAATTTCGAATGTTCATAAAATAATCAATTCGCAATATAATCCATTAAAATTCACCTCTCAAAGTCCCTAACCTAGGGATTTTGAGCTAAAATTAAGATTCATTGCTTTCATGAATCAAATGTGCTCAATGGTAATCTTAATATAGGCCATCATATTTTGTGGAGCTGTGAGTCAAAATTTGACAACATCGATTTCGTTATTTGTGACAACTGTCATTTGAGTCTGCAGATTCAGAAGTCCAACTTCCAAACGGTTTGGTTCATAATTTATGGTATACCTGCTCATTATTGAATCTCATTTTTTCATGAATCCTTAACTAGGTTAAGAAGATTAACTTTGTGAGTTTCAAGATGTTGAATGTCAAACGATGTGGTGGTAGCAATCGTTAACAAATTTCTTAACCGCCGGTTTGGGGACAGATGGATTGGTTACACTCCAGTAAAATGGCCAGTACACATTCACGCAATTTCACTCCTTAAGATTTTTTATTCTGAGAATATATTGAAGATACTAAAAACATATTCAGACAATCTGAAAATCAATACGAGGTAGGGATGCAACTTTAACACGGGAGCCATACTGAAGCAAGCATTAATCAATATATCCTGAAAGTTAATATAAATTTTTTTTCAGTACGCTGTCAATATATTTGAAGCTCTCCTAAGCCATTAGTATAGTCTTTCAAGACATATTGATTTATTCATATTAATCAAATAACTGAAATTTTAATGGTTTGGAGCCTGCTTAAAAAATTTGATCAGTATCTTACACATCCAGCGAATTTTTTAACACAAGATGAAATATTGACTCTTTATGCAATCTTTCGTTGAAATAGCGTTCTGTGTACCGAGCCTTTTTAGAATTACTATTTTACTATAAAATATCGTCCACATTGTTTTCTTCACCTCCATTCATTATAACTGCCCATTATTTCTGTCGAAAATTTTCTGATTTGATTTTATTCCTTAATACAATTTTTTTGTTTTAGTGTTTCCAAACAAGCTTGATTAAAAATTGTCAATTCATTCGTGAGACGGAAAGAGTTCATTTCCTATCTCTCTCAAACTTAAATGACGATTTTCAATTTCCATTTCCTTCATTTTATTCATGTAAACTTCAGTTGAAGATGTTGATGGCCGAACAAAAAGAGGAACGCTGTTGAATGCACGTGTTTTTGATGAAGTTGATTCGCTGTAAGCCTTCTGTAACCATTTTTAACGATTCGAAGTTCCATTTGAAATACAAAATTTGAGGCAAATCCTTTGTTCGATATTTTTATCCATTGTAAAAATCGCAAAACTTACTTGTGAGAACTGACAAAATCGAGCACTGTAAACAAACCAAATGACAGATCGCCTTCAAACACCGCTTCAGTATAGAAAACAGTTGTGCCAATTTAGCAATAACAAAAATTTCGACAATCGTTTTAGCAGATTTTTAAATTACTGAATTCCCGGTCCTTTTTTGACAGAATGTATAAGTTAGAGTCATCGCAGTAAAAATTCTTATGTTCGGTGTCTTTTCCTTCTCTATATATTCTTGCAAAATTTCAACAACTGATTTGCTATAACAAGTTTTGAAATTGTAAATGAGCTCCAGATCCGGCAGTTGCAATTTTGATGTATTTTCTTGATCTATTTGAAGGGAAAAAAACTCAGTTCTACATTATGAAGACATGGAGGATTATTGTGGATAGGACAGTTATCCAGGAAGACTAAATTTTTTTTTTCATGGTATGATCTAGTTCAATCAACCATTAATTATAAAGTTCCCAGGTCATGCATGCTTTCTTTATAGCTAAGATGTAGTAGAGCAGGGGTTCCCAAACTGGGGGGCGTGGAGAAAGTCCGAGGGGGCGTGACATCCAAATGAAATGAATAAAAAATCCCAAAATAATTTCCTTAAATCTTTGAAATAAAGTCTTGCTAAGTTTTCATAATTGATTTTGTAAAGCTTTAATGAAGTTGTCAACTTTATCAAAGAAGGCTACAGTTTTTAAAACTTCAGAGCGCACAAGAGTTCAAGGTTCTCAAAACCATCCCCTCGACGGCAACGGCCATGTGTATCGATACCTTCGTTTGGCCTTGGTGTTAGTGCGAGTGTCCCCGCACCCCATTATCTCTTTTTATAACTAAGGAAAAGAAAAGTCACACTATTGGTGAAACGCTTGTTAAACCGTGCCTTTCAAAACCAGCCGATCTTGTCCTTGGAACTGATAGTAGGCGAAAGCTATCACAAATACCACTTTCAGACAACACCGTGAAAAGCATAATTGATGATATGGCCGAGAACATTAAAAGGTGGTTGATGAAATAACAAAATCCCCGTTAGCTTGACGAGAGTACAGACGTAGCAAAATGTTCTTATTTGATTGTATATGTTCGTTACATTGAAAATGAAAGAATGAAGGATGAACTGATGTTTTCTACTGAGCTGGTGACCACTACTAAAGCTGTAGATGTGATGAAAGCACTATCAGACTTTTTTGAGAAACACGAACTTTCTTGGCAAAAACTTATTGGTGTATGCACAGACGGTGCTCCTTCAATGCTCGGTTCTCGCTCAGGTTTTGTACAATTGGTCAACCAGAAGAATGCTGACGTGCTTGGGATTCATTGTTTCATTCACCGCCAAGCGTTGGCAGCAAAAACGCTTCTAAACCAACTCAATGCTGTTTTAAAACTATGTATTACAGTAGTCAACTACGTAAAGAACAGTGCACTAAATACTCGACTGTTTTAAAGTCTTTGTGAATATTTAGGAAGTGACCACAAAAAGCTGCTATTTCGTACAGAAGTACGATGGCTATCAAAAGGCAATATTTTGGGAATATTATTTGAGCTCCGTAATGAAGTGATTATGTTTTAGGCACGAGTTTAGTGCAGAGTTCAAAAAACCCAGTAACCAAGTAATTTTGGCCTATTTATCAGAATTCTTTTGATACGTTAAACAACCTAAACTTGAGACTGCAAGGTACAGACTCAAAAATAGTAACACATCGAGATGCCATCAAGATGTACGTTGAGAAACTACAACTTCGGATACGTAAAATTTCAATGAACCCCAGCAACTATTCAAGTTTCAACAAAGTAGTGTCAGTTTCAGAAGAAGCATGTTTTGAGGACGTTTCTGAAGGACCGCTTTTGAAGAACTTGATAATTGATCATTTGAAGAACCTAAAGGAGGAGTTCAGCAGTTACTTTCCTAACTTGTCATAGGAGTTTTACAAACTATCAACCGAGCTGTTCAACATGGACATAGTGTTGCTGCCAGAAGATTTGCAAGAGGAGGAAATAGAAATAAAAAATTACTCTGCTGCAAGATACGATTTTGAAGAAATGGACAAGCTATCAGCTTGGTTAAAGTACTTAAAAGTTTACCCCAGTGTTTCAGAGAAAGCTGTTCAGATGTACTTGCCTTTTTCAACAACATACAAGTGCGAAAAAGCGTTTTCAACTCTTGTGGCTATCAAAATCAAGTACCGCAACGAACTTGATGTCGAAAGTGACCTACGCTGTGCTATGTTTTGTTTTGTAAGTAGGTAGGCATATTGCTTTACCTTCCTTGAATTGAAAATGTATCTGTGATACATTGTTGAAATTTGTATCAATAATTATAATCGTTTTTCATGTAATACTTGTTTTAATTTTCATCATACGTACAAAGGGGGCGTGGGGGTCACCAAATAACCAGAGGGGGCGTGGTACAAAAAAGTTTGGGAACCTCTGTAGTAGAGGTCTTGACACCCTTGAAACATCTGAGGTTGATTAATGATGATGTTAACCACAAGCTACAGCGTAAATCTATATCTGCCGTGGTTTTCGCCATTTTATGTTTCGTCAATGTATGAACTTATCTTCATCGAGAATGTTGCGCAGTGTATAATCTGGTAGCAGGTCTCCTACCTCCTCCATACACGTGAAACCTAGGGTATCGTCGCCACTAGCACTTTCACCACCATTTTTTTGAGAACTATGTTATGCCGTCTTCCACTTGTTGTAAACCATTCAATATTCAATCTCAAAAACAAGTACGAATTTCGTACGATTTTTTAGTATTAACTCGTGCTATCTAATGGCCCTGGCGACCCTTCGAATTTGCTGAGAAATTCGAATTATTAAGAGTTAAATTATTGAAAGTCGACTATATGAAAGAAAATATATAGAGTGTGCATTTGACTTTTATTAAAACTGAAACATCATGTATTTTCACAAGCATAGTAATTTTGTGGTCCCTATTCAACTATTGTCTTGGAATTTTTCTAAAGTTGATGTTTCAAAAGATATCACAAACTCAGTCGGCACATGTGTGAGCAAATCATATTTCTCACTTTAACCTAACCTGTATAGCAAAGAACGTATCATTCATATCATTGGCTATATAATATATTTTTCTTAAGATACTGGTTATTCAGGTGCGCTATAATGTGGTAGCCCTCATTTTCCATCAAATTAGATACTTACGGCTGTCTAGGCAAGCGAAGTCATAGAAGTGATGGGTTGGACTGCTGGCTAATGCAATATCATCCTTCTGGGATACTGAATCTTCTTCGGAAATCGTACACTGCTTGGTCATTTCATCATATTCTATAGATCTGCAAAAGTATTTCTCAGCTCGTACACACATCCCTTGACAATCTTCCAATGTAATATTCGTGTAGGAGTCAACTTCGAATGGGCCACCAAGTCTTCTATTTTCTTCTTTGATGAAGACTCCAAGTCCATCACACCTTCGTTCAGCTAAACAAAAGAAACTATTGTGTAATATATCGATAATGCTTCTGCTGCAAAGAAAAAAGTTATCACATTCAGTGGAATTTGTGCTTGAATGATTACCTACTCAAAACCCATAATATTCTAATAAACATATTATCTACCATTCTGGTGAATTTTTTGGATTTTCTGAGAATTTCTTACCACTCAAACAAGTATTTTCGAGATATTCAGCATCTGGATCATCTTGAAGAAGCTCAGGATGTGTTCTTCTAGTGAATCTGCTCAATGTGCACATTCCCTGTTCCGCACTGAAGGTTGCTGATCTGCAAACAAAACTGAACTCGTCCAGACATTTATCCTCGCAATCACTTCTATTAGATGCTTGCACCTCCTTCATATCTGGCATAGGTAGCTTCAAACGCTTCCTTGGATGTCTTTCAAAAATATATCTCCGGTTTGGGCACTCTCGATCTGGTCTATTTGCTGTTGGAAAAACATGTAATATATTCTTTTGATTGTAACTTAAAAAATCGTTGACCGTCAAAGCGTCGGAAAACTGTTCAACTTATTCATTTATGCACCAGACAGAAGAAAACACAATTTATTTAGCCCAACACTACTCTATGGCAAGATTAGGACCAAACATTATGACATTGGAGTTTAAGTTCTTACTCACATGTTAGACAAATTTCATTGAAATGCACGCTGTTCGGCACAATCATAAGACTACCCATTCCTTCTGGTCTGGCTTGATTAGAAGAAAGGTAACAGGTTGATTCTTCGTATTCCGGTCCTCCATTATAAGTTGCTATCCGACTTCCTGGCTGAAAATCGAAAGAAGCGCAAGCCCTTACGATATTTTGGGAATTCCTGTCTTTCAAACATAAATCTTGACATTTTTCTAGAACCATAAATGGGGCCATCGTATCTCTCACAATATCTTCATCGAATCCTTGAAGTTGAATGTTTGGAAGCCTTTCGTACATTATCTTTCCATTCATTGATCCAGAACCACATGATGTTTGAGCTATAAAAATATTTATAATCTTAAAAAATGATCCAGAAAATCTGAAGTTCACTGAACAATTATTTTTATTCTCATTTTTATTATTATTATTATTATCATGCACCATCTCAGCTATTAGCTGGATATAATTTACCTTTCCCAGATTCAGCAATCAAAAGAAATAGACTCGATCACAATATATTTGACTTATATTTTCCCACTATCCTACATGTATTAAGAATTACAGCTCCTTGCATTTCTATATAGGTATTCTTAAGTAATTAACCCAGTCGAAGAAATGATGATAAGAACGATATCTTTTTTATCGAGGTGCCACATCTGCTTGATCTCAATAGCAAGCTCTGTGTATTTGGACTTTTTCTCCTGGAACTTGTTCAGCACGTTGTTATTATTCGGTATGGCGACATCGACCAGCATTGCTGTTCTGGCTCTCTATCCTACACCACTATGTCCGGACTATTATTCGTTCTCTATTCTGTCACCGATAACAGTATAATAATTTTCCAATACGACCGCCGGTTGATACTTGTAATATGGCTGGCAGGCATTCAGGAGTCCGTACTTGTGTGTATGGATGACATCAAATTATTTGCTTCGAATAAGAAGCAATTAGATGATCTACTGAAAACAGTCAGTAAGTTCTCTGCAGATGTTCATATGGAAATCGGGATTGAAAAATTTAAGACCCTGAACATTCAAAGGGGGAAAGCCATAGATGGAGAAACACAACTTCCAAATGGTGATATTATACAGTGTATGAGGAATAACGAAACGTACAAATATCTGGTATACCTACAAGCCAGATTGCTCGACCAAAAATAGTCAAAGAAGAAGATTCGTTTAGGGTACAGTCAGCGTCTGAAGACTGTGCTGAAGTTAATTTTGAACTCGGGGAATCTAGGCAGAGCAATTAACACCTACGCCATTTCAGTGTTGCTTCTCCCATTTGGAATAATCAGACTATCGTTCCTATCAGATACTGAAAAACAAGAGCAATGGTCAAGAAAGGAATGCATAGACGACGTCTCTACAAGATTAATCAACCACACATCGACAAAGAAGCTTCCGACAAATGGTTGATGAAAAGAGAACTATTCACGGAAACAGAAGGATTCCTTATGGCCATTCAAGACCAAGTCATCGCTACAAACAACTACAAAAAATTCATTATGAAGGACGGAACATTACAAACAGGTACAGAAAATGCCATATAAGATCGGAGACTATACAGCATATTACGTCCGGATGCGAACAACTGGCCAATACAGACTATCTTCACAGTCATTCTTGATAAAGCTGCTGTGTCAGTGAAACGTCGTCGAATTTTTTCAAATAGAGTGTAGATTAAAGTTAGACCTTGTGTTTCTTATCTCATTTATATCTTCACAGGCATAATCAAGTGTGTAACATTATCCACCAGAAACTTGCACACATGTACGGACTTCTGAACACCTTCCGGCCAACCATCATATTATACTACAATAGGCCTGTTATCACTGACAGAATGGTGACGAATAATAGGCCGGACATAGTGGTGTGTGATAAGGTAGCCAGAACAGCAATGCTGGTGGATGTCGCCATACCGAATAATAACAACGTGCTGAACAAGTTCCAGGAGAAAAAGTCCAAATACACAGACCTTGCTATTGAGATCAAGCAGGTGTGGCACCTCGATAACATAGATATTGTTCCTGTCATCGTATCCTCGACTGGGTTAATACCCAAAACTTTGCATGATAGCCTTAAGAAATTAGAATTTTATAAGAATACCTATATAGAAATGCAAAAAGCTGTAATTCTTAATACATGTAGGATAGTTAGGAAATTTATGTCAAGCATATTGTAATCGAGCCTATTCCCTTTGATTACTAAATCTGGAAAAGGTAAATTATATCCAGCTAACAGCTGAGATAGTGCATAAGTCCACGATATTAATAACAATGATGATAATAAAATAATTATAATAATAATATTATAAGTATCAGCTAGCGCCCGTATTGGAACATGACTCTATCAGATTATACTACGATAGGCCCGTTATCACTGAAAGAATGGTGACGAATAATAGCCCGGACATAGTGATGTATGATAAGAGCCAGAACAGCAATGCTGCTGGATGTCGGCATACCGAATAATAACAACGTGCTGAACAAGATCCAGGAGAAGAAGTCCAAATACACAGACCTTGCTATTGAGATCAAGCAGATGTGGCACCTCGATAAAATAGATACTGCTCCTGTCATCATATCCTCAACTGGGTTAATACCTGAAACTTTGCATGATAGCCTTAATAAATTAGAATTGCATAAAAATACCTATATAGAAATGCAAAAAAGCTGTAATTCCTAATACATGTAGGATAGTTAGGAAATTTATGTCATGTATATTGTAATCGAGCCTATTCCCTTTGATTACTAAATCTGGAAAAGGTAAATTATATCCAGTTAACACGTGAGATGGTGCATAAGTCCACGATAATAAATAATAGTAACAATGCTACCTAAGAGCGATAGAACACAGGATCCGTCTCAATATAGGCCAATCACTTGCCTGCCAACAATCTACAAAATACTCATCTTATGCATATCCAATCGAATATACCAACACTTTGACGACAATAATATATTAGCTGAGGAGCAGAAGGGATGCAGAAAGAAACACCACGGTTGAAGGAACAACTTATCATCGATTCTGTGATAATGAAACAGGCACACGGAGGGCATCGGAATGTTCATTCAGCTTTTCTCGATTATCTGAAGGCATTCGATATCACAGCCCATTATTAGCTTGTCGAAGTATTGCAGATATACAAAATTCATCCAGCCCAGGTAGAATTCTTGAAGACAACAATGACACACTGGCGCACGTCTATGCAGGTCAACATGAACAATAAGTTAATTAAAACTGACGAGATACCCATACGTCTTGGCATTTTTCAAGGCGACTCTTTGAGTCCACTATGGTTCTGTGTAACTATGAACCCATTGTCCTCAATACTCAATAGAACAGAATACGGATTTAGGATAAACACAGATAGGAACTATCATACGTTCTCCCACCTGCCGTATATGGATGGCATCAATTTATATGCTTCGAACAAGAAGCAACTCCGCCTTTGGTACAAGCTGGATGGATTGAGTAGTCCAGCAAGTGCTAATGCCGGTCCCAAGCCCGGATCAAGGAGGAGGGTTCCTAGGAAAGGCTAGCAACCTGCCTAGGGTAAAACAATTCATTGCTCAAAGAAAACAGGGGATACGACCCGCGCGCGAAATAGGAATAAACTCTACAGGAAGAAGCATCAAGTAAGAATAGCCTGCTGGAACATAAAAACTCTATTCTCCAAAGACCACGAAATAATCCCTGAAATGAACGAACACAAAATAGATATATGTGCACTTGCCGAAACCAAAAAGAAGGGAAGAGGATTATCAAAATTAAACAATGTCACAATGTCGTTCGACCGTCCGCTACATATCCTATCAGTATACGCACCTGACATAAGCAAACCAGAGGAAGCGACGGTAGATTTTTATGAAAGTCTTCAATCACAACTAGATAAAATACCAACTAAAGAAAAGATAATCATATTAGGAGACCTTAACGCTAGAGTAGGTAACGAAGTAGTAAACGGGGTAAAACAAAAATTTAACGAAGACGTAATTAACAGAAACGGCGAAATGTTGACGGAATTTTGTGCACAGAACGAGTTGCGAATTAATAACACTTTTTTCCCTCACAAAGAACAGCACAAATATACTTTCCACGATAATCGAAACAACAAATCCATAATTGATTACTTTATCACTAACCGAATGTTTCTACCCCAACAAATCTTAGATGTAAGAGTTTTGTCATCAGCTAACATTGGAACAGACCACAAGCTCGTTCTAGGGAAACTGAAGATGACAAATCAATTAAAAAAGAAAACACCATCTGTAAAAACTCAACAATGAGAGCACAAAACAACTTTATTCAAACCGTTGCAAACAGTATATAACTCGTAATCCAATATTTCAGCAAGATAACCCCGACATAGCATGGCTCAAACTAAAAGAAAACATATACAAGGGTGCCACAGAGGCCTTGGGAACCCGCACGGTATCACAGAACGGCAAACCTAATAATAAACCCTGGTTCACCACTGAAGTCAAAAACATTACAAAGAAAAAAAACAAATATATCTAGAATATAAAAACCATCCGACACCAGAGAACCCAAATAGATACATAGAAATAAGAAATAGGGTGAATAACAGAGTTCGGGAAATTAAAGAAGAATACTGGCAGAGATTTAGTGCTGAAATGGAAGCGGATATATACGGAGCGCAAAAACGAATTTGGAAATTAATAAGGGTATGAAAAGGACACCAATGAAACTATACAACTGAAAACAATCACAAACGAAACATGGGAAAAATACTTCAAAATCTTTACACCGAATCAGAATATGAAGAAGAACCCCAGAAAAAGACTTAGAAAACGACATTATAAATGAACCGGTAACAATCACGAAAGAGCAAGTAGCTATGGCAATAAGTAAACTTAAAAATAGGAAAGCTCCAAATGAAGATAAGATAACAAATGAGATGATCAAATATGGCGGAGAAGCCATGAGAGAAGAGTACACAAAACTGTTTAACATCATAATTCAACACGGAAAAATACCAGAAGAATGGAAAAGAAGTGTAACAGTGCCTATCTTTAAAAAAAGCAGACAAAACAAATCCTGCCAACTATCGCGGAATAACCTTATTAAGCACCTCTTTGAAACTGCTTACGAAGATTCTTGCCGATGACATAACGTCAACAATGCCAATCAGCGAAGAGCAACAAGGCTTTCGAAAAAACCGGTCCACGGTCGATGCACTATTTATAACAAGGCAATTAGTAGAAAAGTCTCTTGAATATAACACTCCAGCAGCCTTCGACAGAGTCCAACTGAAGGATGTAATCAAGATACTGGAAAACAAAGAGGTACCCAAAAAATATATAAGACTCATAAAAGATCAGAACACTAATACAACAACGCAAATACGAACAAACCACACCCTAACGCAGCATTTCGGAACATCGTCGGGCATCCGCCAAGGTGATAGTCTTAGCCCTCTACTATTTAATACTGTTATAGACCAACTTGTAGAGACCGTTAAAAACTTGGGACTAGGATACCGCATGGGAACCTACAAAATTAACATCTTATGCTATGCCGATGACGCCGTACTCATTGCAGAATCAGAAGACGACCTACAAAGAATGTTATACGCCTTTAGCAAATGCGCAAAAAATTTCAATATGGAAATCTCAACAAGTAAGACAAAATGCATGACCATAGCTAAGGAACCTCTGCGCTGCAATTTAACAATAGACAACGCCACTATAGATCAAGTCATGTCATTCGAATACTTAGGGTGCAAAATAACAAGCACAGGATACCTTGAAGATGAAGTGAGGAGACAAGTAAACAAAGCAGCTGCAGTATCGGGACATCTTAAACAACCAATTTGGAGAAATAAACACCTCAGTATACCATGCAAATCCAGAATCTACAAAACATGTGTGCGACCAATTATGACATACGGGGCAGAAACAAGAGCGGAATCGTCGATAACAAAGAGGATACTAAGAACAACAGAAATGAAAACGCTAAGAACTATAACCGGTTACACATTGAATGACAGACAAAGAAATACCGACATAAGGGAAAAATGTGAAACAGACGATATTGTAAGATGGGTAAGAAAAAGAAGAAGAGAATGGAACCAGCATGTAAACAGAATGACCACAGGTAGAATAGCCAAAATCGTATATAACAACATACCACACGAAAGAAGACCCGTTGGACGACCACCAAAACGATGGCGGGACAGTTGGCAATCAACTTCACAAAAACTGCTGCAGGGAAACCGGAACTGAACAGGCGTTACGCCTTCTACACGGTGAAGAAGAAGAGAAGAGAACAAGAAGCAATTGGATGATCTGCTGAAAACTGTCAGCAAGTTCTCGGCAGATGTTCATATGAAATTCGGGATTGAAAAATGTAGGACCCTGAACATTCAAAGTGGGAAAGTCATAGATGGTGAAACACATCTTCCAAACAAACGGTGATATTATACAGTGCATGAAGGATGGCGAAACATATAAATATCTAGGATACCAACAAGCCAGATTGCTAGACCAGAAACAATCAAAGGAGAATATTCGTTCAGAATACAGTCAGTGTCTGAAGACTGTGCTGAAATCAATGTTAAACTCGGGGAATCTAGTCAAGGCAATTAACGCCTACGCCATTCCAGTGTTGCTTTACTCATTTGATATAATCAGATGGACTGAGACAGAACTGGATTATATTCAAAGGCAGACTCGAACGATGCTGACAAAGTACACAATCATCATCCAAAATCGTCTGTGATGAGAACAACTTTGAAGAGGAAAGAAGGAGGACGCCGATTAATGGATGTTGTCAATTTACTCACCGAACAGATTAAAAATCTCAAAAAATTCTTCTCTTCAAAAGCTCACACTTCTGACCTCCATAGAGTGGTATCGTTGGCTGATAAGGGATATACACCTCTGAATCTTGCTACCAGGAATGACCTGCTGAATATACGGTTCCTATCAGATACTGAAAAACAAGAGCAATGGTCAAGAAAAGAATTGCATGGACGATATCCCCATGAGATTAATCAACCACACTTCGACAAAGAAGCTTCCAACGAATGGTTGATGAAAGGAGAACTATTCGCGGAAACAGAAGGACTCCTTATGGTCATTCAAGACCAAGTCATCGCTACAAACAACTACAAAAAATTTATTATGAAGGACGGAACATTACAAATAGATAAGTGCAAAAAATGCCATATAAGATCGGAGACTATACAGCATATTACGTCCGGCTGCGAACAACTGGCCAATACAGACTATCTTCATAGGCATAACCAAGTGTGCAACATTATCCATCAAAAACTTGCACACAAGTACGGACTTCTGAATACCTTCCAGCCACATTACAAGTATCAACCGGCGCCCGTATTGGAAAATGACTCTAACAGAATATACTACGATAGGCCTGTTATCACTGACAGATTAGTGACAAATAATAGGCCGGACATAGTGGTGTATGATAAGAGAGCCAGAACAGCAATGCTGGTGGATGTTACCATACCGAATAATAACAACGTGCTGAACAAGTTTCAGGAGAAAAATTCAAATACACAGACCTTGCTATTGAGATCAAGCAGATGTGGCACCTCGATAACATAGATATTGTTCCTGTCATCGTATCCTCGACTGGGTTAATACCCAAACCTTGCATGATAGCCTTAAGAAATTAGAATTGCATAAGAATACCTATATAGAAATTCAAAAAGCTGTAATTCTTAATACATGTAGGATAGTTAGAGAATTTATGACAAGTCCACGATAATAATATAAGGTCTTTATTTGTGAGCAATTTATCTTGCTAACAGAATAACACTTAAGGCGAAACCTAACAGAGCTATTCCTACTTAACCTTAATATATAATATGATTATCGATTAAAATAAAAAGAACAAAAATGAAATACCATTGTTTTACAAGAAATATGCAAAAGCCATACAAGTTAACCGCGAAAAACGTTAAAGGTAAAAACAAAGTGAAAACAAAGACCATCCCAGGGCAGCAAGAACAAAAACGAGCAAAATGAATTGTAAAGAAAGAAGAAGTGATACATTTACCAAACTAATCAAGCCCAACCTGTTGCAAATGGATTTGGTGTTGTTTCAGGCAAGAACGCATTGAGATTGTTGAAAGATTCTTGAAACAATTTAAAACCTGATTATAAATATTCACAGAGTTATATGTGAACGACCTCCTGAAAAAAAGCCAAATGGAATCTAGGCAGAGAAAGTGTAAGGAAATTTCTCAGATTAGTAGTGCGCATATTACTTATATATATTAATATCTCGCGAAGGTAGGAAGGTTCACATACCTTTGGTCATCATCTTCAAAACGGTCAGAACAGTAATTGCTTGAACCATACTGGGAACGTATGGATAATTTCTCATTTTGGTTTGGAACTGGATACACCCTCACAATCTCGACATACTTCGTTGTCTGAAAAAAGAATCAACAGTTAGTTTACAGTATCAGCATTCGTTCCACATCAATGAATATATGTGAAGCAATCAAATGATCAATAGGAAGTAACTGGACCAGAACGACATAACATATATTTGGGAATACAATGCGTTAGAAAACTGATCTTCCTGGTTCTCACGGAGAATAACAGTTATTTCTAACAATGAGTTTTAGATGAGTAAAAGCATCTGCAACTATTCAGAACACGTTTCATTGAAGGAATCAGTAAATGTTCTGGTAATGGTTGTTTTCATTGGAAGGATAGATGTTAAATACAGACAACGCTTGAACCTCAAACAAAATGTTTCATTTATTCAAACATTGAGTCATGAATTACACTCGGAGGCAAAATTAGCGGAACACTCGAAAATTTAACCAAATTCGAAGTCCGATATTTTTCCTAATTCTCAACCGATTTAGATGATTTTTTCGGCAACTTATAGATCAACTCTTCTGCTTTGTAGAAATTATAAGAGAAAACAAAAAAAAATTGAAAAAAATTTTATACGGGGACAAAACTAAAAGTGTTTTTTTGTCAAAAATTTGTAACACCCTGTGGAATTTCGTGGTACGAGTTGAAAGGTACAATATCATGGTCTGTCAAGACACATCTTCCTACAGTAACGCCCTTCTTGTTTTATGCATTTATCTCTATTTTTAGAAGAGATATCCAATTTGAAGCGAAAAGTCACAAATTTCATGAATTTATCTTTAATCTTGCGTAGGTGCATAACATCGGAGGTTAGCCAAAAAATAAAATCAAAATTAGAGAAGCGGAAATCTAACGAAATGAAGATTTTTGAAATTCACTGGCCAATTTCACGCTCTGGGAGAACTCGAAGTACACTGGAAAAATCGTTGATTTTGCACATTTATTTTTGAATTTTTTTGTGTGACACTCTATAATAATTATCATTCCTGTCCAAAATTGAGAGCAGGTGTGTATCCTGGCGATACACTCGTGAAATGAAATTAACATGTTGAGAAAAATGTTCATGATGACCCACAAAAAAAAAACATATGATTTTAGTAGCGAGTATGACCCCCCCGAGCTCTTATAACAGCGCGCATACGATTTCGCATACTCCCAATGATGTTGTCTATCATCTGTTGAAGTCTGTTGTCCCACTCTTCCACCAAAGCCAATGTCAGCTCTTCAACGTTGCCTGGATTCCGTTGTCGAACCCTTCTTCCAAGAATGTCCCAAACGTGTTCGATCGGGTTTAAATCCGGTGACTGCGACGGCCAGTCCATTCGTGTGATCCCAACTTCATTGAGATATTCTATTACTATGCGCTCAGTATGAGGGCGCGCGATATCGTGCATAAAAAGGAAATTTTCCCCTATGTAAGGAGCAAAAGGCACAACATGGGGCTCCAAGATTTCTGTTATATACCGATGGGCATTAAGTGATCCATTGCCAATAATCTCCAGTTCTGTTCGTACTCCGAAGCATATGCCACCCCATATCATAACTGACCCTCCACCGTATTGCTCAGTTCCTGCGAAGTTCGCTTGATTGTACCGTTCCCCTCGATGCCTCCATATTCTATCTCTACCATCCACGAAATTCACACAATATCGGCTCTCATCACTATATAAAACTCGTCTCCACTGATTGATTGTCCATGCTACATGCTCCCTAGCAAACGCCAATCTTGCTACCCGATAGGCTCTATCGAGTCTTGGTGCTCTTGCTTGCGCGTATGATCTCAGACCAACTTCATTTAATCGTCTTCTGACTGTCCTCACACTGACGTTAATGTTATCCACTGCTTGTAAAACGTTACGTGCCTGAACAGCAGTAAGACGAGGATTTCTTATGGTTTGATTGACGATGAAACGGTCATGTATAGTGCGGGTTGCCCGATTTCTTCCTTGTTCTCGCCTCCTCACGTACAATCCAGTTTCCCTGTAACGTCGATAGATTCGATGGATAACCGACGCCGAGACACCCAACATGGTACCGACTGAGCGGTAGGTGCGCCCTTCCTCGATCAATGTAACTGCCCTTGCTACTGGTTGGTGGTAAATCTCTCATTCTGAATGAAAAATACCGTTTCGAATCGTGAACAGTAAAAGAATCACAAAACACCGCAACCGATCGAATTTGTATCAAATCAAAGAATGGAAAACTCTCATTCTTTAAACAAGTGCAAATGTGGTCATATACAAAAAAACGTGTGTTGTATTTCATATTTGATAAAAAAAGGTGTGCACATGTGTAAATGAAAAGTTTTATCAATGGTCCCAGAATTCGGTTGTGTATTTTAATACCTACCGACTGTTATCTCCTATGAATTCCTAATTTCCACCAAATTAACCAAATTGTCATCAATAACTAATGCAATTCGAACATAAAAATCGCAAACGACAATTTCGACACGCCTGAGTGATAATAAGAAAATTCCAAATTGATAGACGAATTTTAATGACAATTTCTTGATTCAATGGAATTTCTCCAAAATGGTGATTTTCCACTTGAAATTAAATATATTTTGCAAAAATAGAGATAAACGCATGAAACAAGAAGGGCGTTACTGTAGGAAGATGTGTCTTGACCATGATATTGTACGTTTCAACTCGGACTACGAAATTCCACAGGGTGTTACGAATTTTTGGCAAAAAAACACTTTTAGTTCTGCCCCCGTATAAAATTTTTTCAATTTTTTTTGTTTTCTCTTATGATTTCTACAAAGCAGAAGAGTTGATCTATAACTTGCCGAACAAATCATCTAAATCGGTTGAGAATTAGGAAAAATATCGAACTTCGAAATTGGTTAAATTTTCGAGTGTTCCGCTAATTTTGCCTCCGAGTGTATTTTAATTCAAAAATGTCGAAGCCTCTTACGAAAATGAATAATCAACTTACGTTCCATTCATGGCACACTTCGATCCGTATAGTCGTCACTCACTATAGCAAACGTTGTTGAAACATTTCAATAACTCTCAGACCTTCCAAATTAAATTTTCCCTAGTACGGGCAAATATGCATCATCTCTCGCAAAAATGGAGCCGCTATGTCACTTTGTCATAATTTAAGGCAGAATTTTCAATCTGTGGGTCGCGACCCCTCTAAGAGACGCGAAGCCTTCCTAGGGGTTCGCGAAGCCTTATTCGGGTGATCGACGCCAAAAGAGAAATGACAAGGTTCTACACTACAATAAAAATACAATATCAGTGAGAAGGATGTGCTTGTTTATTTTTTTAAAAATTCTCAAAGCCTGGTGCTATTTTAGAAACGTTTATGAATCATTTTCTAGTAGTAGGCTGTTTCTCTTTTTAGTTTTAATGCCCACCATTGAAGAGCATGTTAGTTTGCACAAGTATGAGGTGGTAAATAGCACTAATGATTTTAGAACTCCCTTTGCCAGCTATAGATATTCTTATTTTCTCTTCATCCAATACACGTCCATACTTTGCAAATGATATTCCATTCTAAGTACGCCGTCAGAAGCTAAATCTACAAGTTTTCCTTGAGATTGGCAGTGAGATCTTCCAATTATATTGACTTATCCAAGAAAGGGACGAAAATCCACGTACGCCCATTGTCAGCTTCAGAGTGCAAGTCTGAAAAGTATGTTACTAATTTCTCTTGCAAATTATGTAAGCTCTGTATGATAGAAGAAATGTGAGCCTTTACTACAAGTGATTGGTTTGTTGAATTATTATCAACAGTCTTCTGGATTCACGGAAAAGACTCAAATATATTGTTTTGTAGAGAAGATGACCACAATCAAAGTTTTACATGAACTGCTTTCCCTTTATCTTTAGCTGTTAAGATATTTTCTTCTCTTCCTTGGAGGCTTTTGTTTAAGTTGTTAAGATGGCTAAAAACATCTGCCAGGAATGCTGACTTCAAGTACCAAACTGGGTCATATAAATGATTAGCATATTCAGATTTAGTATCTTGTAAAACATTAACAGTTCAGCTTTTAGTTCTAGAACTCTTGTCAATACTTTTCCTTTGGAAAGCCACCTGACCTCTGTGTGATAAAGCAGATAAGCAGATTGCGATGAAGCGAATCCACGTCTTCACAAATATTTTTAAACAGCCGGGTTTGTAAGGCTTTACCTTTGATAGAATTCACAATTTTTATTACCTCCGTAAGCTGATTTGAATCAGACGGTAAAACTTTAGCTGCTAGAGCTTGACAGTGAAGAAAACAATGTGTCCATAATGCATTTGGCATTACTGATTTTATTCTGTAATGCCAGAAGTATTTGCAGGAAGTGCTTTGCAAAACAAAATACAAATACTACAAACTGAGCACAATCGGAAACATCTGTAGATTCGTCGAACTGCAGAGCAAAATGTCGACTCTTCCTTAAATTTTCGACTATTTGATCTCGAATATCATTGGCCATATCGTTTATTCTGCGTGAAATAGTATTATCAGAGAGCGGTATGCTTTTTAATTTGTTTGCCACCTGCTTGCTGAACATGATTTCGACTATATCTAGAGCAGCTGGCAAAATAAGATTTTCTGCAATTTTGCGCGGCTTCCCTGCTTTAGCAAGTGGATATGTGACTTTATAGCTATCTAGTAATGCTGAGTCGTTTACGCTGGATACTTAAAACAAATAGAACAATATAATATATAAAAATCAACACATGACTAACAAATGAAAAGCGCACAAGCCTTGCACACGAACATTGAGTTGCAATTAATTTCAGCAGTACCCGAACACTAAAAAAATAAAGATATTGGATGAATAAATCATCAAACAAATTGGTTGTTCTATTACACGAATCTTGACTCCCTTAAATCTAAATTTGATGAACTGGTTTGTTCTGTGAGTGATCTAAAACCCCATCTTATATTCATAACCGAAACATGGCCTAATCAGGTGGAACCAGACTCCCTTGTTCGAATAAATGGTTATAGCATATATAGGAGTGATAGAGTCGGTCGTACCGGAGGAGGTTAGATCTACCTATGCGATGAAGTCAAAAATTTTGCAATACATCAGGAGAGTTTTGTTTGCCCTGGCATAGAAGTTTTACACCTAAAACTGAGTAGAAATAACTTAAACATTAATTTGGCTTGTATTTTCTGACCTGGTGACGTTGCCCGTGAATCAGACAATAAGCTTATTCAATACCTAGAGCAGCTATCAGTGAAGTCTAATCTTATTATTTCAGGAGACTTTAACCATCGAGATATTAAATGGCCCATTAATGATATTCCTGAAGCAGTCACATCTATAGGCGACTTCGTACGTTTTGCAGCAAACACCAACCTTATCCAATTAGTGACAAAACCTACAAGATACCGAGTGAATAATGAGCCTTTTACGTTAAACCTCATCTTCACTAACGACGAACATCTCATTACTGAATCGGACTATCATCCTCCTGTTGGTATTTCTGATCATGTAGTCCTTACTTGCAAAGTTCAGCTCAATATTGGGACACACACTAAAGCAGACACCATAGTTTATAGTGTAACAAATTTCAATACCCTGTCCGACGAACTCTCTCTTGTTGACGGGACTGCCTCTTATCTCCATTCGATGACCCTGATGACACGTGTGAAATTTTCTATTCAACATTAACAAAACTTACTGAGAAACATACACGTAAAAAGATAGCCCGTAGATACATTTTAAAGCCCTGGATAAACGGAGAATTGTTGGCAATGTCACAGCACAAAAATCGACTGTGGAAGAGATACAAGCGCTCCTGTAGCCAAGTAGATTACCTGAACCATCGTAACTTTTCCAACCATCTGTCCTCTGCCCTGCGTTCAGTTCGTCGGAATTACGAAGAATCAATCGCCACTTCTGAGAACAATAAACTTTATAAATATATGCGTGCCAATTTACAATCTAAAGTCAACACACCCCTTCTTCGCAG
The DNA here is from genome assembly GCA_013387265.2 of Cryptolaemus montrouzieri. Lineage (NCBI taxonomy): Eukaryota > Metazoa > Arthropoda > Insecta > Coleoptera > Coccinellidae > Cryptolaemus > Cryptolaemus montrouzieri. Next base: position 43,798,763 of record JABFTP020000185.1, on the reverse strand, counting down.
GACTAACGGTGATCTCTGTGCCTCTGATCTGGATTCAGCTGAGGTGCTGGCCGACACTTTCTTCAGCTGTTTTACTGTAGAACCGGAAGATGACGAGTTCGTCATCTACCTGATATCCTAATGCCAACAGTAGAAGAGAGCGTTACAGATGTAAAATTTACACCAGAAATTGTGAAAAAAACATCTTCTGAACTTAAAGAACAATTTCTCTCCCGGCTTAGATGGTCTGAACCCTTCTTTCTGAAAAAACTTGCTGACGTTCTGTGCCTGCCACTGCCGAAGATAATGACAATTTCTTTCGAGAAATCAAAGCTACCTCTTATATGGAAAACATATCTGTAACACCTATATTTAAAAAAGGCGACAAACTGAATCCGCTCAATTATAGACCCACCAGCTTACTTTCTGTGCCATCAAAAGTAATGGAAGCTATAGTGATGAAATGACCATGAAATCTAACCTAACAAAACATGCAATCATCCCTCATGAACAGCACGGATTTGTTGCGGGAAGATCCACTACCACTAACCTTTTACACTGCCTAAATGACTGGACACGAGCCTACGATCTTAAAATACCCACCGACGTTATATACCTTGATTTTGCGAAAGCTTTTGATAGAGTTACAGCTAGAAGGTTGATCTACAAATTGGAATACATAGTCGTACGTGGAAATCTCCTCTTCTGGATGCGTAACTATTTGTCGAGAAGAACTTTTACAGTGAGAGTTGGTGCCGCTTTTTCTACAGAAAGACTTGTCATCAGTGGAGTATCTCAGGAGTCCGTCCTGGGACCGCTTCTTTTCCTAGATTTTGTGAGTGATCTTGCTCATCATATCAAATCACGCAAGTCCTTTTACGCGGATGACACAAAGTTATACGCAAATCCATTTACCGACTCCTATGTACTACAACGAGATCTAAACGCATTAAACCAATGGTGTGGTGACTGGCTTTTGCCTTTGAACGCCGAGAAGTGCGTCGTGTTACACAGGGGGACTAATAATCCATCTACTCAATATTTTATTGACGGACGTGTGCTTAGTGCTGTGTCATCCCACATGGAATTCGGATTAATTGTAACTTCTGATCTTACATGGTCGGAGCACATTATCAGTGTTTGTAAACGCGCCAATACTCTGATCTATCTCCTCCGTGAATCTTTCGTTCATCTCTCATTCGCAACAAGTATAACACTTTACAAATCGTGTGTTCGTCCGATTCTGGAGTACGCCAGTGCGGTTTGGAGCCCGGTTCTCGTTCGTGATAAAAACATGTTGGAAAGCGTCCAACGACGTGATACACGTTTGTGTTCTGGAAACTTTAGACCATCTTACGAAGAAAAGTTGTTAAGAGCCAGTTTGATAACATTCGACCAACGGCGTCTTCGTGGGGACTTGATCCTCACTTAACGTATGATTAAACATAACTACGCCAACCTAAAATCTCTCTTTGTGCTCAATTCGGACCTCCGCCTACGTAGCCATAATCTGAAACTGAATAAGGAGAAGTTCTCTACTCGACAGAGGAAGAATTATCTTGTAAACAGAATTTTCAGTGCGTGGAATAAGCTTCCCAGTGACATAGTTAATTTCAACTCTGTGAACTGTTTCAAAAACATTGAGGTTTATTATTTATGACTGTAAACCCGTATTTTAAGTAATTCTCGTTATAATGTCCATTTTTTCGGTTTTGATTCACCTCCACCACTAACATTTGTATCGGATGTTTAAGGCTGAGATCTTTTGAGAATCTTATCCATTTTTCAATTGGGCCAAGCAAGTGAAAAAACAAAACAATAACACGGTAATGTTGAACGTCCAAACTCAACGCTGACCTGCCGCGAAGTAAGGAAGAGATGAAACAATAGAACATTCTGTTCTAGTGTGCGAGTGGCACGATGCCGACGCGACGATGCGATGTGGCAACGTCGCAAAACTTCGCCCGCGTTCAAGTTAGATCCGCACGCAGCCTACCAAGTTGGCACGTAGCTACATACTTGCAAAGTTTTCGCGGCTGCCTTGCATACAAATAAATAATTAATAGGTAAGTATCATAATTATATACATACATGTAATTTCCGTACTGGTAGGCTTAGACTACTTCTTTCCACTTGTAGATAGGTACCAAAATAGAGAAAATCGTTAACATACTCATTTAAATTAATGAAGTTTTGTCTGTATATGTCTTACGGGCGTCGTGAAAATTTTTCATCTTGTAAAGGGTTCGCGTATTTAAAAAGATTGAAAAACACTGATTTAAGGGATATAGCTTCAGGGGATACACCCTCCATTCCAAAAGTAACCGAACTGTTTCAAAAAACAGTACTACTAGTGCCATCTGTTGTAATATTGTACCCGTCAATAACTTGATACATCATTGCCAGTTGTTAAAAATTTCATGACATTTTAAGGTAAACAGCTCGAGGTTTTGCGTCATGTTTGTTAGTGCGTTTAGTACATCGGTCGGCAAATGAGTTTTAAATAAACAGCTGCAATTGAGTTTTGTCTTAAATTTGGTAAATATTTTGCCGAAACGCACCTAATGCCTCACTCTACATAGGGTAATGATTGTCTATCCCGTACGCAAGTGTACGAGTGGTTCAAGTGATTCGAATCGGGTAGAAAGACCCTGAATGATGACGAAAGATAAGGCCATCCCAGAACTAGATTAAAGGAAGTAAACATCGAGAAAGTACCTGAATCAAACAAAACTAATGAAAACATCATCGGTGAAATATATTGAGATGGAATTAGGCATATTTCAAACATGACCGGAGTGTTCGGCCTTTCGAAGATTAATTCGAGGTTTGTACCACACAACTCACCAACGATCAAATATTAAATTGAGTCGAGCATAGCAAAAATATTACTAAAAGTGCTCGGAAGGACCCAAACTTCTTGAAAACGATTGTGACTTGTGACGGACGTGGTGTTTTCAGTATGAGCCCGAAACGAAGCGGCAAGGTGTGAATGAAGAGCCTTCGACGATTTAATACCCAAAAAAAAGTCGCTTGAATAAGTCAGAAGCGAAGGTTATGCTGATCTGTTCTTACGATTGTAAAGGAATTATTCACAAAGAATTTGTTCCACGCCGCCAAACAGCCACAAGAGACTTTGATTTGGGCGTCATGAAGCGATTGCTGCCAAGAATTCGTAATATTCAGCCAGAAAATCGAGAAAATGGCAGTTGAATTCTTTTGCAAGATTACACCCCATCACATCGTTCAAGAGTTATAACTGAATTTTTGATCAAACATCACATTATTGCTTTGCAACGTTCACTCTATTCACCTGATCTAGCTCTATCGAGTACTATATGTTCCCTAAGCTGCTTTTGACGATTAAAGGAAACCGATACAATTCGATTGAGGCCATTGAAAGTCTGGTGACCAACGCGCGAAAGAGCATTTCAAAAAAGGAGATAGAGAAATCGTTTAACAACCTGTTGGCGCGTGGAAATTTGTGTATCAATGCAATTTTGTATCAAAATTAATACTCATTGTTTCTATTTCGAAATAGTTTGGTTACTTTTGGAATGGGGGGTGTAGATAGGTGTTAAACCATTTTAATCATGATGAATGGGTGTATATTTGCATGTATATAAACCGAACGAAAACAAATTTCAACAATTACGTTCAAAATAACATCATAATTAAACGTAATGTGAAACGCCATACTAATGTGCTTGAAAGTTGACGACTTTACTGAACTTAAGCTACGATTTCCAAAGGATAGGTGTAATTAGACTGTTGACATATTACGGTAGATGATTTTCTATACAAATTATTAGAGTTGAATTTCTTGGGAGCGTGCATCATGAACAAAATGACAAAAAGCGGTACTGATATCTACATGACAGCTGCTCAGCTTTTATTACGTAAGCAGTAAGCATTTTCTTACTTCTTTTAAGTGTTGTTGAATCGATTCATTCTTAGTTCGGGCTCAGAACCCAAGCACTGGTTTAAGTTTGTGTGGGATTGTTCCCACACCAGTAATTGAAAATATGGACTCTTTGACAGCTAACTGTTACCAAAGATTTCATTATTTGTTGTTTACTAATAGTATTTAGCTCTTATCGGATCCTCCGTAGTGTAGCAAGGCGTGGTTTGACAATGAATTCGAAAATGAGAGCGTATTCAGAACCATACTTCTGTACAGTGTAGATTGTCAAGATTTTTGCTCTTTATCCTACTACGAGTTTTTCCTATAGCGGATATGACCAGACCTGTCAGCTGTGTACAAGATACTGTTGCATATGTATAGTTTGTCGAAGAAGACCTGGGATGGTATGGTGATTGCAACAGAGGCTCCTCAATGTTTACACTGTACCTTAGACGCCTCCTTGTCTCTTCCCACCTCGCGTTAGATACTTCACCCAAAATATGTGATCACGCTGTCGTCACCAGAGTCACCTTCTTTAGAAAGAGATCGAAAGTTAGCAGATATAGCACAAGCTCAATTACTCGTGTGGGTGTTGTACATATAACTCTGTTTACATTCAAGCAGCCTGCTCTTTGTACCAAACTTGCCTTTAACTTAACCGTCGGTTGTTTAGTTTTAGGCCACAAACCGACTGGCCTCTAGGTATACATTGGTCTTATAATGGCAGTGTATATCCACATAAGAATGTTATATTTCATTTACCATGTCTTACCCGCTTACCCACTGTCCTGCAAAACTGTTCATAAGAAATATATGTTTTCACTTGTAGGATAACTACGTCCAAAATGATATATATGAACAAAACGACACATTGGCGGTTTAGGCCGTCAATTAGCCAATTAGGAAGCGCCTACAACGAAAATATACCATTGGTTTTCTGAGAGACGCTTGAAATACACAACGGACGCCATGTTGACTTTTGTGTTTCGAGCTTAGAAAGAAGTTTGTTAGTGGTCGTTAGTTTTATTTTGTTATTTAACTGTTTTATAGTTTTATAATTTCAAGCATTAAGTATTTGAAGTAATCGTTTCAAATTTACTATTTCATTATCACTGTAACAAGATTATTCATCGAATTCGAATATTTTCGAGCCGTAGTACAAAATGACATACAACCACTATGGACAAAACAACATAATGTATCGTTTTGTCCATAGAGATAGTGAATAATAAAAATATCTAAATCTACATGAATCTCTTCAATAAACAGGATCACAATATGCCATGGAATTATAAGAGGACAAATAATAGGCAATCATGGAGTCCACAGGCGATTAACAAAGCTATTGAAGCTGTAAAGGAGAAAAAAAATGGCTTCTGGCTTCTAAGATCTTCAAAGCGCTACAAGCTACACTAAGGCGTCATGCTTTGGAACAAAATGAAATAATTTCACCTGCAGCAAAAGGTTTGGTCCGATTTCAGCTAACATTTCCTCTTGAAATCGAGAGACAGTTGTTTGAGCATATCAAGCTACTTGAAACTCGCATGCTTGGATTAACGCGTACAATGGTCCCAGAACTCGCTTTCGAATTGGCTGAAGAGAATGGTTTTGCGCACAGTTTCAATAAATATAAGGGTAAAGCTAGGAGTGGCTAGATGGATTTTTAGGACGCCATAAAGAGAATGGTTTTGCGCACAGTTTCAATAAATATAAGGGTAAAGCTAGTAGTGGCTAGATGGATTTTTAAGACGCCATAAAGAAAATGGTTTTGCGCACAGTTTCAATAAATATAAGGGTGAAGCTAGGAGTGGCTAGATGGATTTTTAGGACGCCATAAAGAGAATGGTTTTGCGCACAGTTTCAATAAATATAAGGGTAAAGCTAGGAGTGGCTAGATGGATTTTTAGGACGCCATAAAGAGGATGGTTTTGCGCACAGTTTCAATAAATATAAGGGTAAAGCTAGGAGTGGCTAGATGGATTTTTAGGACACCATAATGTAACAGTAGTGTGCTGTTTGACCGCAGCTGGGTCGTAAGTACCTCCTTTCATGATTTTCTCGAAGGAGAATATGAAAAACGAGCTCGTGGATGAAGCAAGAAAACAGGTGGATGTCAACTGAAATATTCGTTAAGTGACGCCAGCATTTTCAAAGCTTTGTAAAAGCTAGTCATGATGATGAAGTCCTGCTTATTGTCTATGGCCATGTCTGCCATAAATCATTGGAAGCTTTGAATTTTGCGAAAGACAATGGAATCGAAATTGTTTGTCTTTCCCCTCACTGCACCAATCGTAAGCAGCCTCTCGACGTGTGTTTTTATGGACCGCTCAAGACTTATTTTCACCAAGAGATTTCTGTCTTGCCAAGATATCATCCAGAAAGAGTAGTGACAGCTCTTCAGATCGGATATTTATTCAATCAAGCTTATGGAAAAACTGCTTCTGTTCAAAATGCATGTAGTGGTATCAAAAGCACTGAACTGTGGCCAGTTAATCCAGACATATTTCCAGATCACTTTTTTAAACCAGCTGAAACAACAAATATGCCAATAGCTTCCGCAGCTGATAACCCAGACTCAATCCAGGATCAGAACCTTCTTCCCTCGTTTCCAATTGACCCGGCAGCTGGCGAGACACAGAAACAGAATGAGGCCCCTGAATCCTCATTAAAGCCATCCAGTAGTTCTGGTAAACCATATAATTCATCGGATTCTTCAGTCGCAATAGCAGTTACTAAAGATATTCATAACACACTGACTGGTCACCCAGACATTTCTCAACCATCTACAAAGTCCTTACCAGCGACAAATTCTTTAGCAGTTCCAGTTAATGTCATTTCTCCAATTCCAGTGGTCTTTTCCAAAGAAACGAACGACAACATACCATACGGTATGGACAAAATCTAGATGTTCATTTAATACTTAGTATTTTTATAACTGTTGGTTTTTCAGAGACAACCTTTAAGATGTGAATAACCAATTGATACAAAAGTTGTAAGAAAAAATATGTTTCTAATACGAGTAATATAAAAGTTATTGATAATTAATAAAACGCTATGTCATTTTGCACGTACTTCCCTTTGTGACACACTAGGCGTTGATTTAATGAGCAGTAGTTTCCCAATAGATTCCAATCCAGCCGTATTGAGGCTGCAGTTCATGAATAATATAATAATAAAAATGTTGATAACTCCCCTTGGCAATAAATTGATAACTGTATAGGTTTTTAGGTACGAATGTGAGATCGAACAAATTTGGACAAGCAATAGCAAGCACGTTAATTCTCCTACTTCAGCCTTTTTTGAAATTACATTAAAACACTGCCTGAGAGCGAGTAATCAAAATTGATAGTTTCGAGGAATCTTTGAATATTCTATTCGGTTTCGAGCATATGCATGTAGGATTGCCATATATCTTCAAATCAGAATCTTTTAACTATTGTAAGAAAATCAGAAAAAGTAAATTAGTTGATACTGCTGACGTTTTCACCATCCCTATCACTTGTCCCCGTATTTCATCGAAAATCAAAACATAAGCATTTACAACATCATGTGAATTTCACAGGTGATGGTATTGAAAATGGTTTGGGATATATGTGATAGACAGTAATAGCTGCTATTTTCTAATATCTATCATTTTTATGTAGGTTAAATTTGCTGCTGATGGCATTGATTGTATGTGGGTTCAATTGGATGCCACACAACCTTCGACAAAGTAGCATCTTTTTCCGTACACTAGCGTTCCTCAAAAGTAAAGAATATTTAATACCTCTGTCAAATAGGTAGAAAATATATTCATTATATAAGACGTGGAGAAATTTATTTTTCAAATTTCATAAAGTGATTCTTCAACTCAAAATATCAAAAAGTTTCATTTCACATGTTATTAATATGCAAAAATTCCTCAGCGGAGCGGGTAGGCGTTATCATTCAGATCTATTCCTCAAAGGAAAATGGACCAAACACTTTATTTTCAAGATGCTAACCTACACGCTCTGATTTAACAGACTTTACTTCTTTGGATGAACAACGACAATTTCGTCTATTTACACTAGTGTTGAAGTGAAAAAATGTTTTATCTAAAAACAAAATAATTGCTACAAAGTTTTCATCTCTATTACAGATTGGTTGCATGATTTCTCCAGAATTGCAATCTTCTCTCGAAATCATTCACATTTAGTTCTTCTACTAGTCCAAGGCTCCTCAACATCCAAACGTACGAATCGGATGTGTTTGGTGGGTCACTGACGGTTATTGATTCTGTTACTTCTAAAACTCGTGCAAGAAAAATAAGCAATATTAAAAAATAATATGGTTATTTGTTGAAGTAATAAAACAAGCATCGTATATCAAATAAAGAAGCAAAGTATCATAAATAAGAATCGAACTCAATACAAACTAAGATATCTGGGCCACAATAAAATTAATCTGATTTTTGCTTTACTTTTGTTGAAATAATTTTCTCGTACCAGGCGTTAAATTAGATGTTGATAGTAACAATCAGTCACTAATATATTGCTCAGTTAGTGTAGTATTTATTTTTAACTAGCTAACTCGGCGAACTCTGTTCCGCCTTAAAGGCAATAAATAAGCAGATTTTGAAATTTATTAATTTTTTTTTATTAGAAAGAATACAAAAAAAATTAAGTACCTACATTAATCATTCATCATTATTTCTGTATTTTAGTACATAGGTTGCTCTTCACTTAAGTACATTGTGATACACGACATTTTTTGTTTTATTATCAGGCGTAAAAACAAACAACGCAGATGGTCTTCCGACCCATGAACGTAAAGTTTTAAGGATTGGCCCTGTGATTTCTTAATGGTCATGGCAAATGCAAGATGATTCGGAAATTAACATCTTTCAAACTCGAACGGCATATCGGTTGGGATCATCCGGATCCTCGGAATGAGAACTTTCTCACCTTTGAATTTTCCTTTCAATATAGTCGCGTATATTACATTGTTCATCAATTTTCTAACCATCAAACGCGTACCGTTGTACAGTTTTGGTTGGTTTATGTTTCGAAGCATGATTACTACGGAGCCAACCTTTAGGCGTAAATTGTGCGGTGGTAAGCCAGGCACATCCAAGGAGTTCAAAATTTCAATTAGATAGTTGTGAAGCTGTCAATAGATTTGAATGAATGAATTGTTTCAATAATCTTATTTTCAATTATGTTGTTCAGGTCATCTACATCTTTATTCTTAGCCGCTGAAATTGATCGCTCACTCAATCATTCATTATTTTTGTAGTTAGAAATAATATTCGGAAATACATTCTTGATAAGTTCGTCTTTTGATGAGACAAAATTACAGCAATTATTTGGAAATGATATTCATCCGCTCGATTCATCGACAGGTACTTGTCCATTACCGATAGTCAGCAAATGCTCCGAGAAATCTTCAGCAGATGTATCATCAAACAATGTAACTCTTATGTTTGTTGTCAGCTACAGTTTCTTCACATAGCGCCATAGATTCGACGATTTGAGGCAAGCGTTTAATTCGTCGGCAGCCGTAGATCTTCAAATTACTGGCAGTGTTTGGCGGAATTCGCCAGACAGTAAAATCATTGCTTCTCCAAAGCATCTCGAGTCATTGCGTAAATCTTTCAATGTTCGGTTAAGTGCTTCTAATGCACGTTTATGCGCCATTGTGCATTCGTCCCAGATGATGGTTTCCGATGCCAATAAAACTTTAGCCATTGCTTAGTGTTTTGCAATATTACACGTTGGTTCTTCAACAGTTTGAAGATTTAACCGTAATTTTAATGCTGAATGAGCCGTACGGCATCCTTCTAATAATGTGGCTGCTTTACCATAAGAAGCAACTGCATTCGCTATGTTGGATCTCGCACGAACAGTGGCTAAAACTACTGACATGATGAATCCACCAGGGGAAATATAAACCACCATTTCATCATCGATTGTCTTTATTGAAGTATCATACATTTCCTTTTTTCCTTTCTTCATTTTATAATTCAGTTCACTTTTTTAATATTGATTTCTTACAAAAATCAAATTGCATCCACACGTCCAAGTCACATGGAAACGCTGTCGAACGGGATAAACAGTATCCTATGTCCGTCCCCTGGCTCTAAGCTACCTACCCACCAATTTTCAGCCATATCTGTACAGCCGTTCTTGAGGTATAAATAATGTAACTAACACGACTTTCCTTTATATATATAGACAAAATTAAGTTGATCCGATACTACTTAAAAATTGTATGGCTAGAGCTGTAATGACAGTAAAATCTGTTGGCACCATTTTCTAGCAACTCACAAAATCTTCTGAAAAACTTTTTTTTCGTAGATATTTTTCATCTCAAAATGTTTTTGCTGTTCACTGAGTTCTAACTGAACATTATCAGGATAAGTAATAATTCAGTCAAACTGGTTGTCAAGTGATTATAAAACATTTGCTTATATTATTTTTGATTTCCAAAGTCCTCAAACGATTGAAATAAGCAACTAATTTTAGATTCGAATCTGGAACAATGCTACAATATTGAGCTTCTCTTTCAAATCTTTGAATATGGCAAACTGGTTAATATTTTCTATGCTTTGATTAATCGAGAACATATATAATTTAGATGTAAATCCGCATATAAAATTGAAATATTTACCTTGTAATTTCAAATACAAAATATTGTGGTAATTCGTAACGACAACAAAACATTCAAAATCACTCAATCAGGATATTTTCTTCAATAAATCAGTTTCCAAAGATAACGACTTTTTCACTTCCAAAAACTTCAAGACATATTTCCTCAAACTGAAGACATATTTCAACAAGTTGCCCCTTGAATTCCATCGTAGAATGCACTACAGTTGAAGCTCTTCATATTCACTAAATACTTTTTCAAATAGAACTCTGGATGGACGTAAATTAAGAGCTTTTGCACTATGTAATTAATGCAAGGTACCACTGAATCTATTTAGTTCAATTTCATGTTCTTTGCACACATGGCGTAAGAAATGTGAAAATAGTAGAGGAATTCTGCAACAAAGCTATACAACTGTTGTTTATCCCAATCATTGCTAAGGCACCATCAGTGTAAATATATATCACTTCAATCCATGAAAAGCCTTATTCCACAATACATTCTCTAAGTTTAAAAAATATGTCTCTTCCTTCGGTGAAAAAAGAAAAGAAAGTAAATATCTCAATATATTCCAATCTTCATGAATACTCTGCTCAAAAATAGCCACCTCAGACCTAATCCTTAAATCACAAGTTCCATTTAACACCAAGCAAAAATATTTGCACTATGTTACAATTTAAACGATCTGACTGGTGGTGTCAATTGCCATCTCCTTCACCCGCCTCGTAACAGTGGGTTTTCAGAGTGAAACATTGTCGGTGTTAGCTTTGACGTTTTTGTCATAACAATTTTGTGCAAATATTATCATACCTCTTCAACAATTTCTTCATCAGAAAAACATTTCTTCTTTTTCGATAAAATCAAATAAATCTTGTAAGATTCAAGCTCGTTGTGTCTTTTCACGAAATATTCTGTTGATTGAATAAGTCCTTTTCTTTTTCCTTTAAAAATCTTTTCTGCTATCACTACCAACAAACCTCTCTTCAAAATTATAATGGTTTTGCGAAAGCAACTGTAATGAAGCAAAATAAACATATAGGTTACATTTCGCTCAGCGAGGGTATCTTTTTTTTTCTTTATTTTCTGGACTAGGGATCACCACTATGTAATGCCCCTGGGGAAACCTCGCCTTAGCCTGTCACGTATGTGCATTTTTAGTACTTGGGAGAATTTTTTAACTTGCTTTCGCGCACCACACTGTAGGCCGTGGGCGCAGGGTTGAGCAGCCTTATGACTAGACTAACTCTTCATGGAGGCTATTTTCTTTGTGAAAAATTGATTCCATCAGCACTTGTATTAATAAGTACTATATGCCAACTCAAACTATTCAGATTTTCTCAAACAGCTATTAGGATCAAGTTTAATATTTTCATCTACTTGGACAGAAATCTAAGATAACCCCAGCTTTTAGACACATTTCCAACATGACCATGATCTTCATATTTTCTTAGAATTCTGTGAACGGTAAATTGCGAAATAGCGGTTCAGTTTAGGTGGATTCGATTAGGAATTTCACCTACCTCTGTAGGAGATCTACCACAGCCTCCGTAACCATCATAAGAATTTCTATACAGTTATTTTAAGAACTTCTATCTTCTGAAATTAGAATTAAAATAATGTTCTTGTTTATCATTGCCTACTATCATATTTTTAAAACGACTGTCAACATTTTTTCGCAAATTTTTTTTCAAATTAAAAATATCCACGAAGAAATAATATATGAGAGATGTCAACCCAAATTATTGGGTTCATAATGATTCTAGAACATCTATAAATCATAATCGGCATCACTTAGAAGACCGAACCTTGCCATCGGGGCTCTCACGGTCAAACAGAGAGGGAATTGTTTTGTTGAGTTTGAATATTGAAGGGATTTTGCGATTATACTTCAAAATTGGCAAGGAAGAACAACGAAGTGATTATGTTTCAGTTGTGTTTTTGTTATATCCATTATTTTCAATAGCGTTGGTTATTGTAGATAACTCTTCTTCTCTGTGGCTGTCATCTGTGAGTGCTACCGATCTGCTTATGAGCGTTTTGACCACTGATTTTAATTGAGCTGAATGTGATGGTGTGATGAGGCATGTAAGTATCTATTTGTGTGGGTTGATTTTCTGTATACTGAGAATTGTAAATGTCTTTGTGACTTTGTCACAGATCCAGATATGATAACTGTCATATGATCATATGGCCCCACGGTGAAGAATCAATGAGCGCGTTCACAGCTCACCTGAATTCAATCCATGCGAACATAACATTCACAATTGAAAAAGAATCAAACAGACAGTTGCCATATCTGGATCTCCTCTTAACAAAGTCACAAAACGGACATGTCATAGATACTTCCGTGAAAATTTAAAATTTAACATTTCAATATATATATATATATATATATATATATATATATATATATATATATATATATATATATATATATATATATATATATATATATATATATATATATATATAAATTGAGATATTTTACGAATTGACTATACGAGTGTTATCACACCTTATTCTGAAATCATTGTTGATTGTTCTTTGTTGTGGTAATTTTTTCATTTCGTGTTATTCCATTTCTGTTTAATAAGACTATATTCACTCTTTTAACTTAACGAAGTCCTTCTTTCAATGGAACTTAATTTATGGTGATTTCCACAATCAAAAGATGGCTATTTTCAATCTGAACCGCTCCAAAATCTAGAAGTTCACTGAGTGAAACAAAAGCCATTCCAATGATGTATCACATGCATTTAATTAAAATAATTTGGAAAGAAACAATTTTCTAACAGACGTCAACAAAAAGCGAATAAATTCTGTCAGAAAAAGAAAATAAAAAAAAATGACCTCTTGGTACGTTTTTCATGAAACTTGAAAGTTAACTAATTGTTTGGGGAGGTCTATACTTTTTATTTATTGTATATACACTGCGCTAAAGAATTAACGCACAAAATCTAAACTTAGAATACGTTAAAGAATTATTTTTACATTAATGAACTAGAACTAAGGAATGCTTGAGAGCAATCGAAATGGAAATTATAGTCATAGAAATTGTAATAAAAGTAATAATGATGAATGTAAAACGTTTGGAAAAATCAATGTTCTCAAAAACCTGGTAATACCGAATAATTCCACTCATGATGAGAATTATTGTAAGACATCTACGATTCATACTCGAAATCAATGAACTTACAGCATCCTGATCCATTTCATTCCAAATTTCGATCAGTCAAATTGTACAACTGCTTCTTCTAAAATGTCTGTAACGTACTTCAAAGCACTCAGGATTCAATTATTTACAATGACCAGATCAGTGCAGGCGTTGCAAGAAATTCCTCCCCACGCCATTATTAAAGCTCCAACAAAACTAGGTAAAGAGTTTCACTGGGCATCTCTCTCATTCCGACGTTTGTAGACAATCGAAATGAAAAAGGCAGAACCCCGACTCATCTCTGAACGAAACACTCTCACAGTCAGCTTCTAACCGATTGGCATGTGCCTGGCAAAATTCAATATAGCTCTTCGGTGGACTGCTATTAGAGCTGCGCTTCGTTCTGCGACACGAGGCTTCAAACCAATTTTCCTGAGACGTTCCCATGTCGTTTCAGTGCTGATTTGCACAATATTCTGTCAAAATCTGAATCCGAAGGTACCTAGCATTAGCGAACCGTTGTCTCAACGGTCATGGATCGCTGTTATTACTCGAGGTCTTCCTTCCATAGGTCTCCTTTAATGACTAGCAGTCCCTCTCTGCCTGCTGATCATTCTGTAAGCAGTTGAATGGAACACCCCAAGCCTGGGCCTATTCTTGAATAAGTCCAACATAGGACCTGTAACACTACTGATTCACGTTGTACTATTACCGAAAATTAAAATTTTCAAAAGAACAAACGTGAATCGCAAATATTGATCAACAACTGCTGTTATCAATATGAGGTAGTTACATATAAAATCTCAACTTATTTCTTTGATTTTATTCCTCATGAGAGAGACATGTGCGCCAAGAAAAAACATCGAATTTTGTTGACATATGACGGAACATCCGAAAAGAAAAATGTGTTAGTAATTAGTTGCCGACCAAAGCGGAAATTTGAAAAATCGAATTTGTGCGTAAATTTCTTGGCGTAGTGTATTTTATGTAATGGAAAATCAGAAGAATGTAAATAAAGTTAAATGAATGTCTTTCTGAAACCGCTATTTACCTTTTATTCCTTTCTTCTTTTGCATATCTTCATGAATTGATATTGTCTATTGTCCTATATTCACCAACACCAAAATTTCAGCCATAAAAAGCATTCACGACTGGAGCGTTAAAATAACTAAATAATATATCTACAAATAATACATGAACAGATATCATTTATGAATGTTAATTCGAAACTGATTCCTTATTAATTCCTCCTATGATGATGATTTTACGTAATCATATTCGCAAAAACTGACATTAATTATATATTTCAATTGATGGTAAGCGTTACGCTTCAAACGTGACCTTCGAATTCTTTGAACTTGTATATAAGTGAGTATATTTCAATGCTTTCAAACTAATTCAATAAGAATGAAGATCTTTGAGACAAATACTATCCTGATTACAAAATTTCTTGGAATTTATTCATAAAACTCATAACATTATTCAACAAAATCGATATTGTCTCTTCCAAAGTACTCCACATGAAGTTAAACACACTTGGGCAAACGTTCGATCATATCTTAAAAAAATCTTTTAAATGTGGCCTTTAGAACTCTTTTGGCTTTTTCCATTATCTCGTTTCGGCTGCTGAATTTCGTTCAACGTAGTCGCAGAGAGGCAAATGAGTTAATTTGATGGCATTTGGATGGTATTCGTTTTGTTTTTGCTCAAAAATTATAGATAACGATTGCATTGTGTGACGGTACGTTATTATGGTGCAAAATCCATGAATTGCTTTCTCACATATCTTTTTTTTTCAGGCGGACTGCATCACGCCAACTTTTCATGACATTTAAATAACAAATTGACCATCTGACCTTTTGGTAAACATTCGTGATGCACGATACATTTGTAATTCATGAAAACCGTAAGCAATGCTTCTTTAACGGTAAACGACGTGTTTTATTTTTAATTTGGCTCATTGGGAGCACATCGTTCACTCGTTCACTCGTCAGATGTCTGGATTGCATGTGGTACTCATACACATACGTCCCATCTTTAGCAATGATGCATTTGATAAATGTCATCGCAATCTTTTTTCGAATTAAATTCAAATCTCTGAGGACCAAATTTTCTGCAACTCTTCATAAACCCAAATCATTGATATAGTGTGTTTGGCAAATCCGTAAACAATACTCAAGTCCTCCGCCAGCTCTGTGATGGTCAATTTGCGGTTATTGACCAACATTTCTTTCAATCGCGAGTTTTTGATGTCGATGGCCTTCAACCTCGATGGACTGTCGACTATTTCTAAAACGTTCAATACAAACTCATTCCTTTTATTTTTTTGAATCAAAAACATTTGAAGAAAATATCGGTGACAGGTATGACAACCTGACAAAAATATTAAAACTCGAATCGTATGACTAAGAGCGCCAGCTGGTAACAATTCCAGGAACTTTCTGATCAACGTGGTAAATCACTCGAAGATGAAATTGATAATTGTTTATCATGCTTCTCTCAATGCATAAACTGCGACAGTAAAGAAGATATAATATCTCAGGGCGTTGCATCGACAGTATGCCCACCAAGTCTAGTATAACATAATAAATACAATTCCTGTCGATGAAAAATTGCTTGAATTAGTTGTAAAGAACCTAATAATAGATTTCTGTAATGTAAGTAAGGTTATACACGAAAATCAGTCAGGGTTCAATTTAAGTCACTGCAGTGAATATGTGATATAAGATGTATGTGACACATGTTCGAAAGATATAGAGGAAAGCCAATTTGTGATTACTACATTTTTGGGCATTTAGAGTGCGTTTGAAAAAATAAATTGGAATCTACTATCGGATTTAAGGGAGAAGTTCTTAAGTAAAATATATTGGAATAGCGTACTACGAAATCGAAATTGATGATGGGGTTCCGCAAGGCAAAGTATTGGGACCAATTCCTTTCATTATTCATAATAATTATATTTTTTCTAAAGTAGTTACAAATTATGAAATGGAAATATTTGCGGCGCTGTGATAGTAGTTCATCTTTGAATATCTGTAAATCTAAATTTATTGTTTTCGTTAGAGTATATATAAAAAGAGAATTCATGTGTAAATAAATGATGTCCTGTTAAGAAAGAAATCTATTATCAAATATCTAGATGTTTAACTACATGAATATTTAAATTTTGCGGCTAATACTTATTATGTGATGTCGAAGAAATTATTTTTAATTAATAGTTTATCATGAAATTACTGTTGTATAGTATTGTATACATATATATATATATATATATATATATATATATATATATATATATATATATATATATATATAATATAATAAATGATAGCAAAGATCATAGGTGAAAACTAATTTATATATCTGAATAAATGTTCAATATAGGCCCCATTTTGCTCGATACACTTGACAGCTCGTATACGAACATGATGAATTGCACTCCTAGTTTCCTCAGGATCAATAATACGAAAAGCATTATGAATGCACTCTAGTAACTCTTCTTAACTTCACTTCACTCTTGATTTTGCCCCATAAATTAAAATCAAGGGGCGTCAGGTTCGGAGAAGGCGGTGTCCATAAATTCGGTCCTTGATTACCCCACCATCTATCCTCGAACATTTCTGTTAGCTGCCGATCTACAGCTCGTGTTTTATGTGCTGGTGCACCATCTATTTGGTGATAGCAATCCCCCAGAATGTTGAGGGATAATCCATCTAAAAAATTTGCTAATGTTCCTCTCAAAATTTCCAGGTATCTTTGTCCATTAAGATTTTCCTCATAAATGTGATAAGCCAACAAATCATTCATTAAAATTGCAAAAACGTTCACGCTGAATTTATTTTGGAAATCAATAACTTCAATGAAATGTGGATTTTCTGTGGCCCAAAAATGTCGATTTTTTCTGTTGGTTATTCCACTTTCATTGAACTTTACTTCATCAGACCATATAATTTTTAGCAGAATTGTCTCATCTTCTTGAAGCCGAATTAATAAATTTTCACAGAAATTTAGCCGCTTGGGAAGGTCAGTTGGTTTCAATTTTTGTAGTCTGATAAAAGAATACGGGTGCATGTTATGTTTCTTAAGGATCCTTTGAATGGAAGTATAACTCATTCCAATATCCATTGATGCTGACTTAATGGACACATGTGGATAGGCACGAAAATATGCTAGCGTATTAATTTGATTGTCGTCGTCCTCGAGAATTGGTTTTTCTTCTAGTTTCTATGTATTTTGTTCCTCCAAATTGCAGAAAATTGCTTCTAATCCTTCGAAATTTTGTTTTACTCATAGGCGCTAAATTTGGAAATTGGTTATTGAATTGCCTGCAAGTTCTATCCACCGCTTTTCGACATTTGCCATGAATCAAAAAGAGATTAAACATATCCTCGTTTTGAAAAATCAGCCATTTTATTATCAATCCAGTGTTTTTCAAAAATTTTCACTTCAAATTACCAACAATTCTTGTTGAAATATCAAATTCTAATGAACGAAGTGACAAGTACATTAATTTTAGGCACCTTTCAGGTGAGCGTTGCCAGTTCAGCTATTTGATTCAAATATTTCAAAGCATTCTCTGTTAGTTCTTACAAAATCATCAAAATTTAATATTTTCCCAAATTATTTCGAAACTATAAGAGATGGGTATAGTACATTCTGATACAATTCCATCTGAAATTTGATACTTCATCTGATGGCGATATAAAAGTTGGCACGTGCCATTTGAAGAAATTGAGTTATTACTGTTTGAAAAAGGCCAAATTGAAAAAATCAAATGGTATCACTTCCACAATATTTCACTTCAATTGGAAATCGCTAGTTATGGCTGCGTATAAAATTTCAGATAGATATTGTAGTTGGAACTCAAAAAGTTTTTAACCGACGGTCCCAGTGGATATCCCTGTAGAGATATTTTCGGTTACTAGAAAGGTACTACCCTGCGTAAATCAATAAATGTGTTCTTCGGGTTATAACTATAACTATTAAACCAGCGGGGTATAACCTTCTTACAAATTCAATTTTCCCTTCATTGATGTATTTGTCACGTTTTTGAACTATGATCTGACCCTTCTTAAGAGATATCAAATTAAGGGTTTTTACATCTGCGCCATGACCAGTTTGGGCAGTTGTCTTTATGAGGTCAAACCAAGGCATAAAAGAAACTTCAACTGACCAGTTGTATAGCATTTTCAACGAGTAACATTTTGTCTCTTAAACCATCAAGAACTATCTCAATATTGATCATACAGATCGATAATTATAACCTAAGTATTGTGTCATACCAAGCAGTGAGCACAAGTACTCTTGGAGTAATTATAGCAATATCATTCAGTTTTCAATAAGCATTCATTAACAGTTTGTCTCTTGAACCATCAAGAGAATTCTTTGTACTTGTGATCATACAGATCAATAATTATAACCTAAATATTGTGTCACACCAAGCAGTGGGCACAAATACTCTTGGCGTAACTAAAGTTGTATAGTAGTGTTAATAAACAATTAAAAAACTATACTGGTCCTTCGATCTCAAAAAACCTACTTTTGTGATGAGATCCAGTCAACAGTACCTTTTTATGGACCGATATAAGCTGCTTATATGCAGGAATGCAACAGGCACATGAAAATACATTCAATGTCTAAAATAATTACGTACGATAATGCGGGAATTAACCCATTAAATCGAAATATTTTCACTGCTTAAAATTTTCTGACAGCGTCTCTGATGGATCAAGAATCAGAACAAATCGCTGAGTATACCATCATCCAAATACCAGAATTTTGAAGATGGTCATAATTTCAGGGCATACATATCCTTGGCAACATCAATACTATAAATGTGTTATTCGCGAAGAACTTGGAAAAAATAACGAGTTGTGGTATCACTGTACCATCCACTGGCTCAAACTCATGTTCAGGTTGGGATTCGTCAGATGGATACATCTATGATTTATGTGTGCAAAAATATAGTATAGTATATATATATATATATATATATATATATATATATATATATATATATATATATATATATATATATATATATATATATATATATATATATATATATATATATATATATATATATATATATATATATATATATATATATATATATATGTACAGGGTGTTTCAAGGAAAACTAAATAGAGGCTATATCTACCAAGATATTCATTTCTGATCAAAACGCAAAAAACAGGTCAATTTTTGTTTCAAGGGGACATCTTTTGGGGTACAATACTTGCCTGAAATATCAACCCCCTGAGCGGGGGTTGCAATCCTTGAACATTTTGAATAAAGAAGATGGGTCGAGTGTTGACGCAAAAGAAAGGTGGTATCTTTGTCTACATTGCCTTGAACGAATTTTCATTTTTAATTGAAAACTGTAAAAGATACAGGGTGAGCAACTGAAAGATAGGAAAGACTATTTCCATGACTATTCAAGTTTCAGTGAAGTAAAATGGAACAGATCCATGTTTATCAATGGCAGTCATCATCAAGTACCATCCTCATCTCGAATAACAACCCCTTGAGCAGGGGTGACCACCCTTGAAAATTTGGGAGAGGGTAGATGGGCGAGTGATACCTCCAAAGAAAGGTATTATCTTTGTCTGCATCCTTGTGAATGATTTTTCCTTTTTGATTGAAAACTGTAGAAGATACAGAGTGAGTTACTGAAAAATAGAGGAGACTATCTATCGCCCTGAGCCATTCAAGTATTAGTGCGAAAAAATGGAATAGATTCTTTCCAGATCAAAGGCTGTCATCTTCCGAAACACCATTCACATCTACAATTTCAACCCCTAGAGCAGGGTACTTGAATAGCTCAGGGCGATAGATAGTCTTCTCTATTTTTCAGTGGCTCACGCTGTATCTTCTACAGTTTTCAATCAAAAATGAAAATTCTTTCACGGGAATTCAGACAAAGATAATACCTTTCTTTCGAGTTATCACTCGACCCATCTACCCTCTTCCAAACTTTCAAGGTTTGTCACCCCTGCTCCAGGGGTTGAAATTCGAGATGAGGATGGTATATATATATATATATATATATATATATATATATATATATATATATATATATATATATATATATATATATATATATATATATATACAGTGTGTTCCAACGAAAATTTGACCCCCTATAACTCCGAAATGAGTAACATTAGCGAAAAACACCAAGACACGTCGATTTTTGTTTCGAGGGAGCATTTTCGAAATAATTCGAAACTTGTCAGATCAACCCCTACCCCAGCAACCCTAATTTCGAAATTCATCATAGGGAATAAGGGTCGAGTGGCACCTTACTGTAAAGGTCTGTCAATTCTCCATTCTGATTTGTCATTGTCAGAATTTTAAATTAACATACAGGGTGTCCCAACCGAGGGTAAAGTTGAATTCCTGCAAATCCCAAATACTAAATGAAATCGATTTATTTTGGCATAATGCAAGCGCAGGTTTATGCTCGGTCTAGAAAAACGACCTACACTTGTGAATTTGGAGTTGGTGCAATCAACCCCCTAAATAGGGCAAGTGGCACCTCGTTGGAAAGGTATTTCAATTTTCTCTTCGAATTTGGTATTTTCGAAATTCAGAATCAGTATACAGGGTGTCCCGGAGCAGGAACACTGAAAACCCAAATAACTTTTTGAAACTGGTTCATTTCGGTATAATACGAGAACATGTTTATGTTTGATTCGAGAATAAGACTCTCTTGCGTGAATATGGAATTTTTGCAATCAA
Source organism: Cryptolaemus montrouzieri (assembly GCA_013387265.2). Taxonomy (NCBI): domain Eukaryota; kingdom Metazoa; phylum Arthropoda; class Insecta; order Coleoptera; family Coccinellidae; genus Cryptolaemus; species Cryptolaemus montrouzieri. The sequence goes on along the minus strand of JABFTP020000185.1, from coordinate 43,777,374 downwards.
TCTCTTCCATTCAGCATCCCCAACTCAAAAAATCATACAAGTGATTACAGGTAGAGTGGCAAAGTTCCAGAAAGATTTTTCTATTTTCTGAATCACTGAGGCATTGGTTTCAGTTTGGCAATCGAGGTTTTCTGGCGTAAGGATCAGGATGAGGGATGATGGAGAAACTGATTGGATGCTCATCTAAACAGGAAAACGAGATTTATTGAACTTGTATTCAATTGAAAACAAAAACTAACTTGATTATTACAACAATTGTTCAAAATGACCTCCGCCCACCTCCATACAGTTATACAGACGATTTTCGAACTCTCTTCTCACATTAGCGAAAACTTCAGGAGTCAAAGTCGGCATTCTGTGATAATCCTCATCCGCAGCTCCTCCAGGTTTTCTGGTCTTGTGGCATAAACTTTAGATTTTAGATGGCCCCACAAAAAAAAATCTAGGGATTTAAATCTGGTGACCTGGCTGGCCACTCAACAGGTCCTCTTCTACCAATCCACCTTCCTGGGAAATTTTCGTCTAAAATTGGCGCACCTGAGCATCATAATGCGGAGGAGCACCGTCTTGTTGAAAACGCATTTCGTCCTCAGAAAGAGTTGGATCGTTCTGTAAAATTTCTGTCAATCTAGGATGTATGTGTTCCTCTAACAACTGTAGGTAGCCATTTCCATTCAGATTACCCTCAATAAAGAAAGGCCCAACTAGATGATTGCCAAAAATTTCTGCCCAAACGTTCAACTTCTGAGGCCTTTGCGTGTGGGCCTCTCTAAACCAATGAGGATTCTGTGTGTCCCAATATCGACAATTATGTCTATTCACTTCACCACTGAGCATAAAGGTGCTTTCATCAGAAAAACAGATGTTATTCAGAAAATTTGGATTAGCGTTTAGGTTTTCACTTAGATTTTCACAAAACTGTAAACGACGATCTGGATCATCTTCGTTTATTTCATGCACTAATTTTACCTTGTAGGGGTGAAATTTGTGATGTTTCACGATTCTATGGACAGTTGTAGCTGATACACCAGTCAGACGAGATAGTTTTCTGATCGAAGTAGTATTCTCCATTTGTAGATGACCCACTACTGCCACTTCCGTTGCCTCATTTCTGACAGGACATGCCACTTCATGTTTTTGTTTGCCACCGAACCCGTAGCTAGGAATTTGTCAACCAAATATTAAACGTACTGGTGACTGACTCCTTTCTCTTTCAGGATGGTTCCTATCGAATATCCTTGCCGTTTCTTTGGCACAACTGTTATTTCGAAAATACGTCGATACAATTTCGACCCTTTCCTCAGTGGAATAAACCATTTTCAGATTAATTTCAACTGACGAACAACAACAATAATGAGGAACTGATCTGAATAATAAAAATATTTCATTTCAAAAATGAGAAATAACAGATGACTGCACGCCAGATGGAAATGAAAATGACGATATTGAATTTTTCGAAAGCGACATCCTGTATGGAGAGCCGAACTGAATGAAATGCTTTAATCATCCTGGAATTCAAAAAACCTTTCTGAAGATATGCCACTTGAATTATTTGTATGATTTTCAAGTTGGGGATGCTGAATGGAAGGGGTTGATTGCAAAAATTCTATAACCATACAAGAAAGTCCTATTCTCGGATCAAACATGTTCTCGTATACCGAAATGAACCAGTTTCAAAAAGTTATTTGGATTTTCAATGTTCCTGCTTCAGGACACCCTGTATGATGATTCTGAATTTCGAAAATACCAAATTCGAAGAGAAAATTGCAGTACCTTTCCAACGAGGTGCCACTTGACCTATTATCGATCGAATGATTTTTGAGTTGGGGATGCTGGAAATAGGGGTTGATTGCACCAACTCCAAATTCACAAGTGTAGGTCGTTTTCTAGACCGAGCATAAACCTGCGCTTGCATTATGCCAAAATAAATCTATTTCATTTAGTATTTGGGATTTCCAGAATTCAACTTCACCCTTGGTTGGGACACCCTGTATGTTAATTTAAAATTCTAAAATGACAAATCAAGGTGGAGAATTGACAGACCTTTTCAGTAAGGTGCCACTCGACCCTTATTCCCTATGATGAATTTCAAAGTTAGGGTTGCTGGGGGTAGGGGGTTGATCTGAGATGTTTCGAATTATTTCGAAAAATGCTCCCCCTCGAAACAAAAATCGAAGTGTCTTGGTGTTTTTCGCTAATGTTACTCATTTCGGAGTTAGAGGGGTCAAATTTTCGTTGGAACACACTGTATATATATATATATATATATATATATATATATATATATATATATATATATATACTCGTTGGTACATTGATATCATTGTCTGATGATGCTATAGTATATATATATTCTGGTAGATTGATATATTCTCATAACATTTAACGTTATCCTAATATATAATTACTTCAGGATATGTTTTGATTATAATCATTGCCTGGCAGTTTGATTGCATGAACAGATATATGGGCAACTCGTCGGGGTAAAACCCTATATATATATATATATATATATATATATATATATATATATATATATATATATATATATAGTTAGTATAATAATAGTTCTTCTATATTATACTATAATAATTGAAGTTGATTTGACATCGAAAACTTTTATGTTTGTTAAATTGAAAAAGGCTAATCTTACGTACAAATGTCGATAATTGATGCCCCGAAGTTAGGGTCAATGCCACTCAAACATGTTTTTTCACTACTAATAGGTCAAAGATATATGCTTTTCTCTTTATTAAATGACCGCCATTCTCCCTACCTAACCTACCTATGTACTCAAATGAATTTTATATTTTGGCGTAGTTTAAATGAACATTTCGTAGGGTATTATTTCTTAATTTAATGATTTACTGAATTGTCTCACCAAACACCAATAGAACTTGTATGTATTTCCAGAACAAACTCTTATTTTCATAAATTAAAAGCTTCGTGACCTAAACCCTCGGTAATGCGATTTTACCATGTTAATCATTTCGAAAAATCACCAATTAATAAAGTTTTCTTTCAAAAATCAAAGGATATCCGGAAAAACATGAGCTCCCAAGGTATTACACTCGAATAAATTTAATACTTCTAAAGTGTCTCAGTAATCACGAGTGGATCAACTGTTCCGCTCTACCATCCATGACTAATGAAATCAGGGTACATAAAAGTCCCAGAATTTATTCAGTTCAGAGTGACAAATTTCCGGTAGGTCATAGCAAAGTTTGGTATATCACAGATCTACCTACAGGAAGGCGAAATATATAAGGGAACAACTTATTGGATTGAAACATTAAAATCAATTTAGTATTACCCATACGATGTTTGTCTGAGCGAAATATCTGTCAATGGGTAACTGAATATTCGAAATGGCCCACCTAGTCAACACAAGCGAGGGATTTGAGTATTAACTCAATCCAATATACCGATCCAATATACGTAAGTCGAGAATTCGCGATACATTTTGAACTCACCACATTCGCATTCATGAAGAAGTCAACATCGTTATAATACTAGTAGATACTTTAGAATCAGTGGCTTAGCTTAAGGAACGGTGGGGACGACCTGCATCGGGTGTAACCCACTTGAGGGTGGCACCCTTATTATGCCCATTATGCCGCAGTGAAAGTATTTGATTGTATTATTTCCGCAATTCATGTACTATGTCACCAATATTTATGTTTAGACACCAGAAGAGCTGCGCAAAACCTTATGGCTTTCCCATTTCTTTGCAATATTTTCTTTTAGAATGTTGAGCTAAGAGATGTGAACAATTCTCATATTGTATTATAAAGTTTTTTCTTAATTCATTAGTGAGTCCTTAAAAACACCACATTATGGCCTTGACTATAGTCATTAGCCAACATAAATATTATATTTACTCTTCTTTAATAAATTTATGATAGATATTTTCAACCAACCTATAATATTCTTCAATTTTCCGTATAGTTATGATAGAAGAAAACGAAGAATATTCAAGAACGAACGACCAGTTCTCAATGGCTTAAACAACGATACAATACGCTAAGAAACTCATAAGATGCGATTTTTTAATTCTTTATACACATACAAGACATAAGTCACGGAATGGAAGGTAAAACATATATCGGGTAAAAAACATAGGATAATTCAACATGGTTCAGAACATCAATTCCAGAGATTTAATATATTTGAAGATAATCTCGTAGACATTCAAGGTGTTCAATAATAACAGAAAATTCAAGTTATAAGGTTGATTGAATTTTATAGTCTTATTAAGTTCGGATAGAAAATAATCACAACGATGTCGAATGTTGCTGCATACCAAGAAGAAATAATTCGGAGTACCCAGTTCACCGCATTCACACAAAGGATTATACGAAAGACAACTTTTGTTCAAATAAAAAGGACTCAAGGCGTGACCACTTCTCAAACGAGATATAACCCGAACAAACTCCCCACGATTGCTTATATTTCTTTACTATACAACAGTGAGAGGAGATGGTTGAATATTTTCATAAAATGAGCCTTTTTCATCTAGATGGAATTTGTTGTACCATTTCCTAAGCCCACTACTTTTGTGGTACAGAATGATGTCAGAAGATAAGCATTGAGAATGTTGCACCTCATTCATAGTTGTCTCTTTCGCAGTCCTATATCCTATTTCGTTAGATGGATTACCAACATTAAGCGAACCGATTTATTCAGTAAATCTAGATTAAACAAAGATACTAGAATTTTTTTATGAATAATAGTGAACGAAGCGTCAAATTTACAGAATTTTAGTGAATTGAGGACACTCAGACTATCGGAAATGATGAGGAAGTTGTCTGAATACAGTTCTCCACCCTACAATAGCTTACATATTGCTATGTTGCCATAGTATTTTGAAAGTTCTGTGGAGTATACACCGGAGACGCATTATAAAGTTAAGGCTTATGTATTGATCAGAAGTCATATAACCAGAAACACCTTGCAGAAGAGGCAATAAATTTTCCTGTACAAAAATCGGAAGAATACAACATTCCAATGGAACAACGAACTCATAGCAAGAAACGCATGCCCGGTGAGAAGGCATCCTTCACTGATGCTCGACTTTCACTTACAGTGGAAGTTCAAAAGGACATGTAAGAATGTCTTGGGAAATTCAACATTGAACTTGAAACAAGATCAGTCCATTCAAGATGTTTACGGTTAGATTAAATTTATTTGAGGTTAAGCAGTCAAAGAGTTTGCTTTAGGCAAACACTGAGGGGTTTGCTATATCAAAATTTCCTGACCTTTACGATGAGGTATCAGACATTTCAGACATTTAAAAAGGACAATGTTACTGTTTCAAATTGGATACCTCTGGGTTATCTGAAATCCACGGTGGAATGGAATTTTACAGAATCTCTTCCGAATCATTCAGTCGCAGTTATTCATAACAATATGCGTAACAGTTTCAGAAGGCGAGAGGAGTTTCATCAAATTGAAATCAATCAAAAATTATTTACGGGCTAAAATGACTTAAACCAGATTAAATAATCTGGTTATTTCAACTGTAGAACATGAAGCAACACAAAATATCAATTTTGATGATGTGGTTTCGGAGTGTTAAAGCTTGAGAAAAGAAATTCTAATTTTTACTAACTACTTTGTAATATTTTAATAAAACATAAATGATTACTTCCATTTTTGATTGCGATTTGAATATTATATCTTTAATTTTCTTTCATTTTTTGTGCCCTATGATACTGAAAGTTTTAAAGAAAAAAATGAAGTGAGCCAAAAATCATTTATATTGGACCTCTTGATTAGTTAAAAAGAAATTTGGGACAAAATACGAAAATGCTTTTTATATACACTGTCGAGCATAACCCCCAATATATTTGATTGAGTCTCTTTTCGCTTTATTCAATGTATTTTCATGTATAAATTTATCCCAAATGTTACGAAGAAAAATCGAAATTCAGACTATTTGCAGAAATCATAATTTATGTGAGCACTCTCGATCATAACTGACGAAAGAAATTAATCATATTATTCTTCGTTTATTTTCTTTATGAATCATTAATTGGTTAATTGAAATTTGGACGGGCAACATCTTAAAAAATAGCTTCTTAATTTGAAATCAAATATTCATCTTATTCAATTCGTGAGATACTCACAAAAACTTACATCGCTTTGAGGATAGCATTGAAAATGTCGTCTCTCGCTATGTTATTTTGTCGCTCAAATATAGTTGAAGGAAAACATCATCTTATTTATTCATTTATCTAAAAGAATTGGAACACAACAGATGAATAACACTCAATAATGTATTCATTAGGTGAATAAAAATATAAACCTATGAAATAATTCATTAAAATTATGCAAACATAAACACCTCAAAAAGTCTAGGAACACTGACCAATATCTTTAAAATATGAATTTGATGATTCGAATTTATAGAAATCTTTCGGTTTTTGTTTGGATGTATTGTATATAATGTATTCTCAAGAAAACAAAATAATATTTGACTTCTCCAAAGCACCTATTATAAAAAAAAAATTGAAATTTGAAAATGACGAAAATTGGTGAAACACAAAAAAAAATTCTGAATTAATATTTTCGAAACGATATAGAAGCACTTATATTTTTCAGTACCCAGAAGGTCCACCTCTGTTATTAATGACACTTTGGCATCGTCGCGGCATGCTCAATATTAAATTGTCATTTACATTTTGGCCTAAGTCATTCCAAGCCCCCTGAACTGCTAATCGAAGCTCCTGTTCATGATGGAAGACGTTTTGACGCAGGAGATTTCTTTTTAGGGTGTCCCAAACATGCTCGATGGGATTCAGATCTGGGGAGCAGGATGGCCACGGTAGAAGATGAATATCATTCTCTTCAAGAACGTTCAAGACAATGAGGATGTCCCGATGAGGAGGGGCATTATCTTGTTGGAAGAGTGGATTTTGACCCATTGTTTGAAGATACGGTACCACTACAGTTTTGAAGCAGGAGATTTCTTTTTAGGGTGTCCCACACATGCTCGATGGGATTCAGATCTGGGGAGCAGGATGGCCACGGTAGAAGATGAATATCATTCTCTTCAAGAACGTTCAAGACAATGAGGATGTCACGATGGGGAGGGGCATTATCTTGTTGGAAGAGTGGATTTTGACCCATTGTTTGAAGATACGGTACCACTACAGGTAAAACTATCTCATTGGCGTAAGAATTTCCTGTGAGGTTGTTCTGTATGAAAACGGGGTCAGTTCTTCCACCAAGGCGTATACCTCCCAAAACATCACTGATCCGTCTCCCTGTCTTCTCGAGAATGCTGGAGACGGTTTTGCTTTCCAGGTTCCCTCCATATTCGAATTCTTCCCGAATCGGGATAATAACTAAATCTAGATTCGTCACTGAAGAGAACTGTGGCCCACCTCTCTTGATCCCAGTTTACGTGTTCTTGGCACCAAGCTAAACAAGCAGCGCGATTTCCATGGGTCAGTTGTGGAACTCTTAAAGGACGTCTGGAGTGGAGTTGACCTTCGTGCAGTCGATTTCTCACAGTTTTGTCGGAAATTTGTACATTATGAACTCGTGATAGCTCTTGAGCTAATTGAGATGTACGATCTCTTCTGGCTGGTAGTACGATCTCTTCTGGCTGGTAAACCCAAAATCGGTCTTGAGCGACTGTAGTAATCCTGAAACGATATGTATGACGTTCTTCTACGCTACCTGTTTCATTGAAACGCGACCATAAACGGTTTATGACACCTGGGCTACTTTCCAGAACCCTGGGTATTTCCCGTTGTGAGCTCCCAACTTGGAGCATGCCAACGGCCCGTAACATCTCTTCTCTAGTCAAATGTCGTCTTTCCATGGTCGAATCACAAAACTTGAATCTTTTGTTTGTGCTTACAACAGAAGCAAAGTGCCAACTAACTAATTTCAAACACTGAATACATGAAATGATTATAAAGCAGCGTCGCACCTGCTGCAATTTTAGTTTTTATAAAAAAAACTGAAATCTGTTGCAGCACTCTACATAATTTGGTAAGAAATTGAAGCAGGTGTTCAGTTCTTAAAAAAAATCATCCATATTGATCGTTCTGAATACGATATATCGATAGTCAGAAGTGTTCCCTTGACTTTTTTGAGGTGTTTAATGCAATGAATATTATTCAAAATACAAAAATAAAATTGATATTTCGCGAACGAAGCCGACCCCATCCAGAGTGCCACCTATAGCCTTTACATAAAATATTATCTAAACATAACCTCAGCAACTACCTTAACACAAAAATGTCTTCTAGGACATGTTTAAAAAAATCATTTCACAAGTTTTCTTCAGACTACTTTCAGCTTCAAAGATATGTCTATCTGATTCATCTCTTTGCAGTCTGAATAACTCTGCTGATAGGGTAATTCTGGCTGCTATTGGTGTTTTTAAGGGAAACAAAGAATAGACCTCTTTGCCTCAGCAATCTGCTAGGAGCATAGAGGCCTACCCTGTGCAGAACATCATCATATTACAAATTGTCATCAAACATCTTATGCGACAAAAGTATGTCGTTGATTTTATTCGCTTTTCGAGCGAAAGCAACCCAAAGCCGGCTCAGATGGTTTTCAGCCGTCTCATCCGACAACACAACAAAGTTGTATGTATAACGCACAAATTCAATGAATCTTTTCTGAATTCTTTCAAGCCGAGATATCAAGGTATTATATTGGGGACACCAGATCATAGGTGCAAAGTTTAACCGACATATGCTCTGTCTAGGACCCGCAAAGCCTTAGCATTCGTAAATTGTCTCCTAATATAGCCGAACATTTTGTTGCTTTCGATGTGGACATCGAAAATAAGTTCACTATCAAATATTGTTCCCAGGTCTTTGACAGAAGATTTTCTTGGCAGCAATCTACTATCAATTTTGTATGGAAAATATTCAACCAATTTATTACGACTAAATTTCACAAATAGGCACTCATTAACATTTAGAAACAAAGTGTTTTGTTGGCAATATTCATTTAGGCAGTCTAATTTAAATTGAAGAGCGAAGCAATTTTGTGGGCTGCGAATTTCATAAAACTAAAACAAGTGGCAATTGAGTTTATATAAATGATGTCGTCTCGGACATATTTTTCTTAGACTTCAAAGTAATTGATGTACAATTGAATCATTTCGAATGCGATACTAATGAGTACATTAAATTAACGAAACTACCTCCACTATTGTAGCCCTCATTCCTGTTGACTGGAAGAGTAGAATTCCAGTCCTTCATGAATCATTATTCATTAGCTCATAAAATACTGATTAATACTCTCAGCTTGTATCCGGGAAAACATACCCATGGAGGCGGTATCGAATCTCATTTTACATATTGCACTCTGCATTATATTTAGAAACATAAATTCACTTTGAAATTGTTTTCATTTCGATTCAATATAAAGCCTTGAACGCTTCATTGATTTATTTCATGTTTGCACATATTTATTCGAATAGAATGAGTTTTATCAACTTAAAGTCACGTATAACGCCTTCAGAGTTCACAGTAAATTATATCTTCTTGCAGATAATTCTTTTGTGTATTAAAACAATGTTAGCATACTCATATCGTATAGCGATAATAATAATAGAATCAACTATTATTAATGATGTCTTCTTGATAATTACTTTAATCAATGAGCCGAAAAACTTTCTGTTGTTGATAAGAAATAGTTTGTTCGATAGGAGAATGGTTGGCAATGAAACTTCGAACTTTCTTTACAGGTGGTGACTATATCAAACACGAAGAATGTCTAATACAATTCTGGTTAGTGAAATTAATCAATTTTTTATGTACCTATTAGGTGTTCAAAGAATTGCGTTCAAAACCATGAATCATTAACTAGGAAATGACTTACACAGTTTTCACGTTGAAGTTTCACGTGAAAATACGCGTCCCCAAAATGTAGATATTGCCACACTAACGGGCAAATTTGTTGTTTATCAGCTTATAGTATATTCGGTGATTCCTGAAAAACGCATAAATATATAACTCCTACGATTATGAATCGATTTCAATGAAACAAAATCCCAATTACAAATGAATGATATTCTGACAGCCTCAAAACATCTTCATTGGTCTGTCACTTCCGAAATTACCGAAAGTTGACCTTCACTTGAACTTTTTACAAGGTAACCTCATATTTTCATTGTTTGTTGACTACTCATTCAATTTTGAAAGTATTACTTAAAAATTCTATTTTCCAATAAAAAAATATAGAAAACTCACATTTCCAATTCATCGATGCAATTCGTAGAATAGGCGACTGTTTGAGTTTGTAATAGAATTTTTCTGTATTAGAAACTATTTTGGTTATTATTTCAGTTCAGACAACTCACACTATGGCGAATTTCGGGTGAAAGAAAGACTTATCTTCATAGAATTAAAGTGGATTCCATTCGCAATTATTAATGAAAAATTATAGCAGATTAAATACCCTTCCACTGATTCTTGTTTTCAGTCTTCTTCTCGGAAAATTAATAAGTATGGAAGACGAGAATCAAATGAATACAGACACGATGCAAGTTCATTTTCAATCTAACTGAAAAAATAATCGAGCATTTCGACCCTATCATGTTTCACATCATGATGAACCAGAGCGCTGCAAGTTCACCATAATCCAAAAATATAATTAAGAAAGTGGAGACATATGTTGCATTAACCCGAAAACTATGACACAAAAAACTCAACTTATATCAAAAGGTTTTTCATAAAAGTTGATAAAAATTATCTCCATGATGTTGAATACATAATCAGAATCTCCTGAATAAGGCACGTGTTGCTTTCAAAACAAAATCTGGAGGAATTTCTAGACAGACAGTTCTTATTCTTTTTTGCAACACGTCTAAATATTCTGGTAGGATGCGGTAAACTCGATCCTGCAGGTAACTCCAGAGCCACTCAAAAATGCGATGTGAGGAGCTGGACCATCTTGTTGGTAATAGATATTTCTCCGTTCTTCTTCTGAAAGAAGATCATCAAGAAAATCTTATAATGATCGAATTAGCAATTCATTATAACTGTTCTGATTCTTTCTTTCAATGATAAGTGGTCCTACCAAGCGAGTCTAATGAATGTCACACTAGACGTTCACACCGAATCTACGGCGAAAATAATTGTTCATTATATTATGCAGATTCTTCTGATTCCAAACTTACCTTTATTGAAATGAGGATTGTTGGAAAAATACACTCACCAGATCAAATGATGGTTCTAAAAAAGAATATTCTAAACGCTTTCTAAAAGGCATTCGCAAACTTGAGGCATCTAACACTGTCATGTTTCTGAAGAGCTTGAACTTTTTGAAAACTTTTTTGACACTTGCAATTCTTTCGTATCTCCAAGCGTTCTCGAGCAAAAAATTATTGAACGATTGCATGCATTCGCTAAATTGCAAGCACTGCTAATTGAAAAAATGACTAGTAGGCTTTGATTTTTTCATTTATTTATTTATTTTGACAGTTGCTAAAGTTGAACCAGTGTCTGCTCGAATTGCTTATTAAATTAACGATTAGTTCTAAGACTTTTGAAGTTATTGCTGTAAGAAAAAATGGCTAATTTTACTAACGCCGAATTGGCTTATATCCATTATATGTACGGTCTGGCTAACGGAAACACTTCAGAAGCTAAGCGATTATATCAGGTGCGCTTTCCAAATCGAGTAACTCCAGACAGGCGAACATTTTCAAATATCCATAGAAGGTTGAGGAAAACTGGTACTTTTACTTTAAATAATCATTTAAAAGGTGCAACCCAAACTATGAGAACTCCAGATATTGAGGAAGCAGTTTTGAATTATATTGATTTGAATCCTCGTGTGAGTACAAGAAAAATTGGAAATCAGTTGAATATTTCACATGTTCTAGTTTGGAGAGTTCTCCACGATTTTTTAAATTTCTGCCGATGATTCTTAGATAAAATTAGAGAAAATGCTCATTTTGATAGTGAAATAATGTTCACAGACGAAGCTAATTTTTTGAGAATTGCTATCACACATTTTCACAATAATCATTATTGGGCTGAGGAAAACCCCCATTTGATTGAAGAATCTCATCATCAAGAACAATTCTTACTAAATGTCTGGGTCGGAATAATTGGAAATTATTCGATTGGGCCATTTTCTTTGCCTAACAGACTAAACGGTCCCGCTTATCAGCAATTTCTTGAGGAGGAGTTACCTTTATTGCTCGAGGATGTGCCATTTTTTTCCGGAAATTTCAACACCCTGTAGCTCCGTAACAAAGCTTTTGCGGACCTATGTTCATATGAACTTTTTCCTTAAAATTGTACGTAGGTTTACCCCCTCGAGTTGGAAATTATTTGATTGGGTCATATTTTTTACAGACTAAACGGTCCCTCTTATTGGCAATTTCTAGAGGAGTTACCTTTATTGCTAGAAGATGTGTCACTTTTGATGAGAAACATAATGTGGTTCATGCATGACGGGGCAACAGCACATTTTAGTGGAGAAGCTAGGGAATTCTTGAATAATACATTCAACAACCAATGGATAGGTCGGGGTAAACCAGGACCATGGCCTCCTAGGTCCCCAGACTTAAATAGTTTAGACTTTTTCTTATGGCAATTTCTCAAAAGTTTAGTTTATACAGCTTCAGTTAACACTGTAGAAGAATTGAGAAATCGAATAATAACCTCTTGTGACACGATAAGAAATACCCCATGAATATTTCAAAGAGTACCTGATAATATGCGAAGAAGGACAGAGGCCTGTATGCTTGCAGATGGAGGTCCCTTTCAGCAATTTATTTGGTTTTTAATTGTTCTTTTTTTTTAGTTTGATATTGAATAAGTTGAATGAAATAATTCAAATTCAATATATTTTCACTCGAAAACGGTTGGAGATACGAAAAAATTAGAGATGTCAAAAAAGTTTCTAAATTTAACGAAGATGACGAAAATTTGATTGTACGCTAATCAGTGGCGTACTGCAAAAAAGTTTGAAAAGGCAAAAAGGGACATGGCCTCGGAAAAGAAAAGACTTTGTGAATTCCAGTTAGAATCTAGGACGTTTAATGATGGAGACTGTAAAAAATAGGTTGCATTCCAAATTTGAGCTGAATATATCAAAAACTGCAGGAGGTTTGAAGAAAAAACCATTTTTTCCGGAAATTTCAACATCCTGTAGCTCCTCAACAAAGCTTTTGCGGACCTATGTTTATATAAACTCTTCTTTTTGAATTTGCACGTAGATGTACCCCCTCAAGTTGTGACATACTATTATGTATATTTAAAATTTTACACGGTTATCTTTTTTATTTCGCTCGTCTAACGATGGGAATCTTAGAAAGTTATTCATATATGGAAACTAGATCAGTACCTTGATAATTAACATTTCACAGATAAATGTTTTAATCTGATAAACACGTATCTAGGAATACTTCTTTTTTGAGATTCTCGCTGATAAATTTTGTGGTCCCGAAGAATTATCACCTTGTATACTTATCTAGGTTTTAGCAAGCGACTTCTGCAACAATAACTGCAAGAATCATCGAGAGAATATCTTCAATTTTTCAACTAGGCTTCAATTTGAGGAAAGCCATCCTACAGTAGTTATTGGTTATTATCTATAAAGCAATAGCAGATACGAAAAATATACAGTAGAATAAAAAGTTTCCAACTTGAACTGCCAGTTCTATTCAATTCACAGCGTATTTTAATTGCGAAGAAGAACCATGGCAAGAAAAACATCATCCTATATATTCACACAAACGTGCAGCTTATTTAATGATATAGATTCTAGTGAATGACTCTTGTGTCGAACTTAAGCGAAAATGACCGAAAAATATAGTTTTCATTGAAAAAAACTGACAAATTTTTCAAACATCAACACCCTGTATCTCAAAATGGGAGCATTCTCGGGCTCAATTCTATGGGACAAAAAAGTCTTGTTTTGATTTTATGTATTCATTGTGGGAGTTTTGCGAATTAAACCAGAAACGCCTTGTTAATCTGAAAAGCTTGTGAAAAATCCAATCTGAACAGTCGAAAATATGTTCGATGTTCTATCTATTGCATTGTTTATGAACATTGCTGCTTTTGATTTGATCTAATTTAGAAATATGAAAGTTTCATCCAATTACACGTAGGATCTTTACAAAATGTTGATAATGATAAATTCAAATTATCAGAAGTCAGTGACATAAATCTGTTATTTTTTCTGATTGAAAGGGTATAGTTCGTCTTCATGCTTCCTACAGGAAATTAGCAATGTCAATATTCTGATGAGAATGAAAAACATGATGCAAAATGCGACAATATTTTTATCTAAGCCATCAATTTATTTAAAAATGAGACCGAAAAAGGTCAAACAGTCAACAGCAATTAGATGAATACTTATCTATATGTAAATGCATGGTTGGCGAGCATACAAGGCTCTCCGACATATCAATTTATTCGCCTATTCCATGACGTACAAGGGCGACTGAATAACAATTGAAAATCGTAATCTATCAATTCTGTACTTAATTACTAAGTCCATATCGCCGGTCAATGAATAGACCGGGATGACCAAGCATTCAAAGCGTAGAGGTTGCATTTTTTGTATGCTTAATAACTCATTTTTATTAAACCTGCGCTTTCTCTTCTCCGTTCATCGAGAAAACTTAATATTATCTTTGAATTTAGAACAAGTAATTGCTCGATAAAAAAATCATCATTTAACACAATTCTCCTAGTACAATATTCAGTGAATGTTTTCCAAATTGTTTCCATCTAACCCAGAGATGCATTGAACAAGTTCATTTGTCATCAAGTATCCAAAAATTGTTTTTTCCTGAAAAAAATTATTATCACTTCCTAACGTAGACGATCTGAAATCTTCCACAACCCCAATCAGATTTTGAAAGTTATCGCAAGCGTCAAATGAAAAAAGTCAATAGTTTAAAATAATAGTGTTTCAAGTTTTAGTGAAATGTTCAATCAAAGGGGAAAAATTCTCTTAGTTGATAGGCGTATAAAATATAAGGAACATAATTGTGAATTTGAATCAGGTGCATTTAAGATAAATGGCTAGCATTTCTTCAGTTGGTGATTCTGTTTGTGTTATAACGAATTCGAATGAAAACCGTAGCCACCAACCAGAAGAGCAACATTGAAGACTTTTATTCATGAAACAAATTCAACCTTCCGTAAAATGTAAGATTTCCTAATTGACCTCGTCAGTATTGCATTTCCATTCACAACGCCAGACCAGACTGCCACATACTCATCTTAATCCGTTGGAGCGCAACAAAACCATGAAACGAAACGATAGATTTCGAACAGAAAGCCTCAAGGAGTCACACTATTTCGACTATTTACCGCAACGCTACACACTTTGCCCGCAAGAAAGCGATCTGCCGAAAGACTAACGCTTCTCATTCCTATCTGACTGTCAACCAGGTATACATCATATGTGCAAGAGTTTTCAATAGCAATATGAGGTGATCTTTGGAAGATACCACCTTACCTGTTCGGTCCGTTTATAGAGTGTTTGCTGGACTTTCCTCCTTTACATATATTGGAGGAGGAGACGGCCATGAGGACCTGATTGAGATAACAGGAAGAAGGCAAATGGAGAGACAAGAATCTAGAATCTGAACACTTCACTTTTCCCGTCAAAAGGAGAACTCTGGTCATGACAATCGATCGAATGAAAGCTACTCGTCAATTTGATGATTTCTAAGGCTAAGGTAAGGTTTTCATTTCATTCAAAGAGATATAATTAACATCCCATAACCTGCTCATCCTCCACGGCTCCTAGCTTACAGAAAAGTCCGAAACTGGGACGGGTGCAGGCATTGGTTTTCATGCCTCCAGGCAATCGTTCAGACTGTTTTGAAGAAATATGTAAACGCAACAAATGTAGAAGTTTGTACTTTTCTCTGCTGCTTGTAAGAAAATATTTCCAGGAATTGCAGAAACTCCTGTATTTATATCAGTCAAAATATATACTACAAGATCCAAGCGTTACATCTAAACTAATCAGGTAAAGCAGGCATTATGACAACTTACCACAGCAAATAGTGTTGAATTTCTATGGTGTCCAGCAAAACAGGGCCCTCAAGGAAATGAAAGAGAGAGAATCGGGACCCATTGTTGATGATTTTGTGCGCTTACATGCTCTCCTTCTTATAAAACTGGAACACTGTCGATATTCCAAGCCCTTTCGGCTTTGAGACGTTCAAAAAAGCTCATAGAAGGATCCAAAACAGAAAAAGGAGAATACATAAACCTGGTATACATCATATCTCAACAATGACAACATTCGAAATTATCACTATATGTGTAGACACATTGAAGAATTTTATTCAAGGAACAATATTCAACCTTCGTAGAATGTTATATATTTCTCAATGTGTCTACACATGAATACCAGGTTTTATATGTAAAGGTTACTACCTCCAGATAGGATATATGTATTCATCTTCGCATTGATTTCCAGGGTGGTTCCTTTTTTTCTTTACATCCTAAAATGATTGGATTTCTCATATTTCCCATATTTTATACTGGAATGACGTAGACTACTTCTTCTAATCTCACTGCTACTCTATGGCAGCACTCAAGCTTTGTGGCCCATGTACTTTCCCAGCTGTTTTGGTTTTCAGTCGCTGAAAAACTTTGATGAAGTTTGCGACACTCTTGTAGCGGGCTTTCTGGACGTTTATCGGGCAAAGTATTTCTATTCTGGCTGCCATATGAGCTCGAAGGAAATATATTCTCTCGTCGACCGCTACATTGTAAAGTTAACGATAATCTAATGCTCTGTAAATATTTGAGGAGTTGGTGCCCCGTTAATAGACCAACTATCATCTCAATAAATTTCTTGTCAAGGACAATGAATCATATATCCCCTTTTTTTGTTTTGTATCCTTCTATGAGCTTTCTTGAACGTCTCAAATCCGCGAGAGCTTTAAATATCGACAGTGTTCCAGTTTAAGAAGAAGGAGAACACGTGCATAACATCACCAACAATAGGTCCTGGTTCGATCGGCTTAATAGTTGCTGCTTTTTGGCCCGACTGTCTCCTCTCTCATTTCCTTGAGTGCCCTATTATGCTGGGCACCATAGAAATTGCTTTCCTCGATTAGTTTAGATGTAACCCTTGGATCTTGTGTAGTGCAAATTTCCGCGATTGTTACGTTTTCATATTCCTTCAAAACAGTCTGAATATTTGCCTGGAGGCATTAAAACTAATGCCTGCACCCGTCCCAGTTTCGGACCTGTATGTAAGCTAGAAGCCGTGGAGGATGAGTAGGTTATGGGATGTTGGTCACTTCTCTTCGAGTGAAATGACAACCTTAGAATTCATCAAATTGACGAGTAGCTTTCATGCGATCGATTGTCATAACAAGATCTGGCCAGAGTTCTCATTTTGGCGGGGAAGGTCAAGTGTTAAGATTTTAGATTCTTTTCTCTCCATTTGCCTTCTTCCCGTTATCTCAATCAGGTCCTCATGGCCGTCTCCTCTTTGAATATATGTAGAGGAGGGAAGCCAAGAAAACACTCTACAAGTGGACCGAACAGGTAAGGTAGTATCTTCCAAAGATCACCTTACATTGCTATTAAAAACTCTAGAGCAGTCAGATTGACATACGCTGAGACATTAAAGTATATAGATATATGGAACAGGACACACTGGTGAAATTCCCTAGAAACCTGGTCAAAAGACCAGATCTTTATATTATATCTGGAATATCCAGAATGCCTGACATTTTTGACATATTTTCAATCCCATCTGATATGAAACGGTAAATCCACTATCCCGTGAAAAACACCCTGAGCTATAGCTCCTAGAATTGTTGATCAATTTCAATGAAACCAAAACCGAATTGCATCTTGAACGATATTCTAACAGGCTGAAATGTTTTCATTAGTCTGTCACTTCCTAAAAAATATCGAAAATTTACCTTCACTTGTACTTCTCAAATGGTAATTCCGAGTGCTCATTCAATTTTGAGTACTTTCTGCTACAAGAGGATCACTTGAAATGAAGGATTTTCGAAGGAAAGAAATATTGTCGATATTTTTCGGAAGAAAAAACCCTTATACAGGGTGTTATATAATAGTATGTCACAACTTGATGGGATAAATCTACGTGCAATTTCAAGAAAAAAGTTCATATAAACATAGTTCCACAAAAGCTTCTTTACGGACCTACAGGGCGTTGAAATTTCCGGAAAAATTTGGTTTTTTTTTTTCAAAACTCCTGCAGTTTTTGTGATATTCAGCCCAAATTTGGAATGCAAGCTATTTTTCACTGGCTTCATCATTACACGTCCTAGATTTTAAGTGAAATTCACAAGGTGTTTTCCTTTCCGAGGCCATGTCTCCTTTTGACTTTCAAACTTTTCGTCATCTTCGCTCAATTTAGAAACTTTTTTGACATCTGTAATTTTTTCGTACCTCCGTTCTCGAGAAAAAATTATATATTATATATATATATATATATATATATATATATATATATATATATATATATAAATCTTAAAGTTGCACGTAGATTTACCCCTCAAGTTGTGACATACTATTATATAGCACCCTGTATTTTCAGTTTGTCAATGTAATTCGTAGAATGGCTTGAGTTTGTGATAAAAATTTTCTGTCCTAGAAAGTATTTTGGCAATTATTTTAGATAATAACTATAAGTTCGTATTTTTGGCGAAGAAAGACTCAGAAGGTAAGAGTAGATTCTAAGGAATCCTGAAGTAAGCTCTGAGGCGGTATACCATTGAAAATCACTGGGAAAACTTCAAATAATTATAATGGATTCGCAATTATTAGCAAGAATCAATGACAGATTATATACCTTCACGCTTATTCTTGTTATTGTTCCGTTTCGAGTCTTTATCACGGACAATTGATAAATATGTAAGATGAAAATCCATTGAATATGATTCAAGTTTATTTTCAATCTAACAGAAATAGTGCTCAAGCATTTCTTCTCTATCGGGAACGATTTCCAGATCGTCATGAACCAGAGCGCTACGTATTACATCGATGAATTAGAATAGTAAGTTTTCTTCCGAAACTTTTGGATAATTTCTTTTTTCTCAAAAAATACAGCATTTTAATTATCACTTATTTAGCAGAAGGTAAACAAAATTGAATTAGTAATCCAAAAAAAATTTAAAATATGTGGTTACTATTTAAAAAGTCCAAGTGAATATCAACTTACGGAATTTTCCGAAATGACAGTGAAAATGTTTCAGAGTGGTAGAATGTAAAAATATGAAAGAGAAAATCACTTCCGTCAGTTTTTCACGTTAATTGGTTAATACACTGCCGTTTTCGACCCTTTTCGATCATTTTCAAGTACTGAATACTAATGAATGAAATGACCGACGGGTCGAAGCCTGTGTATTAAAAAATAAACGTGTAAAACTGACATATTTTGGAATGAATTGTCACAAAACGAATATGTGATCAATATGATTAACTGCTAAAATATCATTCAAGCTGCAATTCGGTTTTTGTTTCATTGAAATAAATCAACAATTGTAGGAGCTATCGCTTGGGAAGTTTGTCTTGAAACACCCATTACAGGGTGTTACATAATAGTATGTCACAACTTGAGTGGGTAAATCTACGTACAATTTTAAGAAAAAAAGTTCATATATACATAGGTCCGCAAAAGCTTCGTTACGGAGCTAAAAGGTGTTGAAATTTCCGGAAAAAATTGGTTTTTTCTTCAAAACTCCTGGAGTTTTTGAGATATTCAGCCCAAATTTGGAATGCAAGCTATTTTTTACAGCCTCCATCATTACACGTCCTAAATTTTAACTAGACTCTACAAGTTGTTTTCTTTTCCGGAGCCATGTCTTCTTTTTTGCAGTACGCCACTGATCAGAGTACAATCAATATTCGTCATCTTCGTTTAATTTAGAAACTTTTTTGACACTTGTAACGTTTTCGTATCTCCAACCGTTCTCGAGAAAAAATTATTAAACGATTGTATGCATTCGCTGAATTGAAAGCACTACTAATTAAAAAAATGACTAGTAGGCTTTGAATTTTTTCATTTTTTTATTTATTTTCACAGTTGATAAAGTTGAAACAGTGTCTGCTCGAATTTTTTATTAAATTAACGATTAGTTTTAAGACTTTTGAAGTTATTGCTGTAAGAAAAAATGGCTTATTTTACTAACCCCGAATTGGCTGATATCCATTACATGTACGGTCTGGCTGACGGAAACACAACAGAAGCTAGGCGATTATATCCTGTGGGCTATCCAAATCGAGTAACTCCAGACAGGCGAACATTTTCAAATATCCGCAGAAGGTTGAGGGAAACTGATACTTTTACTGACAATAATCATTTAAAAGGTGCAACTCAAACTATGACAACTGTATTGATTTGAATCCTCATGTGAGTACAACAAATATTTCACATGTTCTAGTTTGGAGGATTCTCCACGACTTTTTATTGTATCCATTTTATATTCAACGTGTCCAAACTCTACTTCCTCGAGATTTTCCTTCAAGACTGAATTTCTGCCGATGATTCTTAGATAAAATTAGAGAAAATGCTCATGTTAATAGTGAAATAATGTTCACAAACGAAACTAACTTTTCGAAAATTGCTATCACAAATGTTCATAATAACTATTAGTGGGCTGAGGAAAACCCCCATTTGAATGAAGAATCTCATCATCTAGAACAATTGTCACTAAATATCTGGGGCGAAATAATTGGAAATTATTTTATTGGGCCATTTTTCTGCCTAACAGAGTAAACGGTCCTGCTTATTGGTAATTTATAGAGGAGAAGTTACCTTTATTGCTCGAGGATGTGCCACTTTTGTGGAGAAACATAATGTGGTTCATGCATGACGGGGCACCAGCACATTTTAGTGGAGAAGCTAGGGAATTCTTGAATAATACATTCAACAACCGATGGATATGTCGGGGTGGGCCAGAAACATGGCCTCCTAGGTCCCCAAACATGAATAGTTTAGACTTTTTCTTATAGGGATTTTTCAAAAGTTCAGTTCATACCACTCCAGTGAACACTGTAGAAGAATTGAGAAATCGAATAATAATCTCTTGTGACACGATGAGAAATACCCCAGGAATATTTCAAAGAGTGCATGATAATATGCGAAGAAGGACAGAGGCCTGTATTCTTGCAGGTGGAGGACACTTCCAGCAATTTATTTAGTTTTCAATTGTTCTTTTTTACAGTTTGATAATGAATAAGTATAAGTTGAGTCTCAGAAGACGAGCTATCAAAATAAAAGCAAATTTTGGGCATACCATCGAGTATTTCTATTCTTTTTTTGATTATCGAATAACATATAATTCAAATAATTCAAATTCAATAATTTCTCACTCAAAACCCGTTGGAGATTCGAAAAAATTACAAGTCTCGAAAAAGTTTCTAAATGACAAAAATCGATTGTAAGCTGATCAGTGGCGTACTGCAAAAAAGGACAAAAGGCAAAAACATGGCCTCGGAAAAGAAAACACCTTGTGAATTTCAGTTAAAATGAAGGACCAGTAAAGATGGAGGCTGTAAAAAATAGCTTGTATTCCAATATCTCAAGAACTGCAGGAGTTCTGAAGAAAATACCAATTTTTTCCAGAATTTCAACACTCTGTAGCTCCGTAACGAAGCTTTTGCGGACCTATGTTTATATAAACTTTTCTTCTTAAAAATGCACGTAAATTTGCCTCCTCAAGTTATGACCTACTATTAGCACCCTGTATTTAGATACATCTGACGAATTCAAAGGTTTTTTTTATGTTTATAAGTTCTCGAAATTTCTCCTTTAGAGAATTTCTTAACTTAAATTTTCTACAAGCATTGTCATAAAGTCACCAATTGCAAATAATCTAACTCGATATATAGGTTCTTGGGATTATTGCAGAAAAATTTCTTAACAGATAGAAAAATTCCATACGGCTCATTCAAAATGGCTGACAGTATAACTAGATTTATAATATCAGATTTAGACAATTAAGATGCCCTATACAAAAATAGTGATATTTTACTATATCCAATATATAGGAATAATCTTCAAAAAAGAAGGACTTTGTTCTATGTAATATTTCACGAGTCGGTTATATTCAATAGCAGAAATATTCTTCAATTCTTGTTCATAATCTTGAAGTACTAGCTTTGACATCAATCTCCATGTGTAAGCGTGAAAAACCGATCACTTCTTTGAGTTTTATGAAAAATTGAATATTAAATGTTTTGTTGGACTGTCACGATCACAGAGTATGGAATGTGTCAGAAGCCACTTCGACTGTGCTAAATTGTCAAATATAGAGAATTCACGCCGGCTCGGTGGCGTAGAGGATATGATGCTCGTCTCCTGCGCAGAGTTACCTGGGTTCAATCCCCACAAAGTCGGTGCAATTTTTCGGATTCGGATTCGCTCGACACGAGAGGAGTTCGGGAAAATTCACGGGTTAGTGAGGTGACAGAATTCCCCGGCGTGTCATTGGCAGAAAGGCGGAAATAGAGCTTGTTAAAGGAATAACAAACAAACATAGAGAATTCACCACCTACCATTGATAAGATCGATGCAATGATGCTCCCTCTAACAATGTAAGTGTAAATGAATGCAAATTTCTCTCTTGGTTCGATTTTGGAAAATCTTAGCTCAATGTCAGGTATACGGTTTCGGAAATCACGAGGGAAACCCGTCTTAAGTGTGTTCCCTTCGAAGGGACGTATCTCATTTAAGAAGCTTTTCTCGACATATGAATTTTTTCTAAAAATGTAGCTGTCTTATTGTTGAACATCAAGAAGAAATACAAAGTTGCTTTTGGAAATAAAACATTAGAATAGTAATAATAACATTAAAAATGTCAAAAAATTAATGAAATAAAAAGCCAAGCAAACAAAACTAGCCGAATATCAAAGGCATTTCCGGAAATTATCTGGAATAACAGCAACTTGAATGAAAACCGAACTTATGAACAAAACTGAAGAGTAACAGATAGCCAGATCAGACGTAAATATAGGAGAGGTTGCAATGATCACGTTGAGGGAATGATTACAGAGAGATTAAAAAAATCACATGAGACTAACTCAACGAACTGGAGAAAGACCTATGAAGGGATGCATATAATCACTCACATGAAAATCTCTAGAGCTATAATCAGTTGGATTACAAGCTTACGCCTACAATACGTAGAAAAGGGAAGATTTTGCTTTAAGAAGGGTAAAACAGCTTAAATGTTGAATATAACGTAGAGCAGGGGTGCTCAAACGATCGATCGCGAGTGCTTTTGAGTAGATCTCGAGAAGAAAAAATTTTCAATAAGTAGGTAACTAAACTTAAAAAATTAATTACGTAATAAATACACTCTGCTAGCGGAAAAAGGCGGCTTTATCAAAGGAACACGCGGTACTTGTCAAGGTCCAAACCAAAAAAGAATGAAAAGAGGGTAAGTCTGATTTCGAATCTTTTCGAGAAAAAAATCTAGAAAGAACTTTTCTAGTTTTGAAAATTTTTTATTTCGAGAATTCGAGATTCGTGAAAATTGTTTCTTTACATTCAACTATTTGTATTGAACGAAATGATGTAGAGATTTTTCTTTAATTGAATATTCACAATACCAATTGCGCTAAGAAATTAACGCCCAATCTCAATATTCAAAATTTCTTTCTTGATAGACAACTAGTTATTAACACGTATCTTTTTCACATATGTCCGGACATATGCCAATGAAATTTGTTTTTTTAGCACGCATGTTCCTTTTATGAGAAATAAATTGAAATTTTGCAAGAAACCAGAACATGTTTATAACAGCAAATCTCCTTGAAAATTTTAACTTTCGGTAATAATGCAACGCGAATCACGAGATTTGACGCCGACAGAATGTGCTGAAGCATTGGTAATAGATGACCTAGGTTGAACTCATCCAAGAATAGGCCAAAGGCTTGGGGTGTCCCATTCGACTGTTTCCAGAATGACCCGCAGGTACAAGAAGACTGGTAGTTATGGAAGGAAACCTGAGCAAGGACGACTTCGAGCAACAACGGCGGTCTATGACCGCTACCTATGTATTTCCTCTTTGATACAACATTTCGCTACTGCTAGACACTTTCAAATACAGCTTCTATAGAACAATGGAGTGAAACGATACGTCTCAGAGCATTCGGTTTGAGGCCTCGTGTCGTAGTTCGATGCCCAGCTTTAAGCAAAAAACATCGAAGTGCCCGATTGAATTCTGTCAGAGGATATGTCAATTGGTCTTGAAGGTAACTGGGAGAGAGTTTTATACACAGAAGAGTAAGGACTTTCTCTTTTTCATAGCGATCGACGTTCTCCACTCTACGGAAGTCGAAATGAGGGATATGCCTAGTGCAGTTTTTACCTACGTATGGTTTTGGTGGAGGTTCTATAATGGCATGGAGAGGAATTTCCTTGAAACCTCGCATTGATCTGGTAATCGTAAATAATGGACCCATGAAAGCTCAGAGGTATGTTGCAGATATTTTACAAGAACATGTTTTACCATATACGGCAAACATGGGTACAAACTTCATGTTTATGCATGATAACGCCAGACATCACCAAGCTCATATCTTTTGGAACTACCCTTAAAATCACGATATGATGATATGATATGATATGAAGTAGCCTGCTCGAAATTCCGACCGCAATCCCATGGAACATGCCTGGAAAATTGTAAAATAATATTGAGAAGCAAGCAGAACCAGCCAGCTACCATGAATAAGGTTCGGAACATACTGATCATAATTTGGAGCAAAATGCATTCCTTAATGCTGGAGAAAACTGGAGAAATAATTCTTCATTATATCTCAACTTCTTCTGAGTGACTTTGAATTTTCAATTTTGAATAATATTGATTGATAAAATGATTTTAACAAGCAAATATTCAACAAAATCAGGAAAATCGCATACAAAAAACGTCGAAAGAAATATCATTTACAATAAAAATTCCTGCACACTATTATAACTTTACTGGCCAAATATTCAGACAGCCTTCTTCTAAAAATAACACACGATTTGGACTTCTTTATGTCATCATTCAATCTGTTGTAAAGCTTTACATCCATCTGCATAGAGGACCGTCTGCTCATTCGAAATTTAAAGTTGGGAGGGGCGAGGTTGTGCTGACTTCTTGTATTGTAATGATGGTAGTCACCATTACGCATTATTTCATTTTGGTTTTTAAATACTACTGTCGTCATTTCAAGTATACATATGGATGGTAATGTAAGTAAGCCCAGAGATCGAAAAGCCTCACGACAGGAGTTAAGTTGCGACATACCCAGCATACAACGAATTATCCTTTTTCCACAAAGGAAAACCTCGTCAGCCCCAACCGATGCCCCCCAAAACATAACCCCATCTTAATCTGGAGGCCACCTGAGCATGATAAACCGCCCTCAACTGTGTGACAGTCAAAACTCTTCTCAAATTTCGCATAAGATAACAGATCGTACTAAGTTTGGAGGACAGGTAAGTACAATGATCTTTTCAGTTTAGACTCTCATCTATCCGAAGACCTAGGAACCTCGTCGAGCCAGCCCTTTCCAGTTGAGTATTATTGAGAGACACGTTAACATTTATTATCTTATTTTGGTTGTGAAAGACCAAATATGTAGACTTGAGAGCGTTGATGTGCAATTTGTTTCTGCTAAACCATTGACACAGCAAGTTGGTATTTTGAAGAATCCTTGACTCCAGCATAACCTCGCTATCATCAGTAATCAAGGCGGTAGCATCGTCTGCATAAAGAAAAACATCGCAACTCAGACCGCTTCCTATGTCATTTATGTACAAGAGAAACAACAATGGAGCCCTGAAACACGCCCAGATATGTGCCAAGTAAACCCGAATTTGTTGTCCCTCTTATATTACCACAAGTGTGTCTGATGGAAACAAGTTGTTGCCGGCCAGTCAAGTAACTAACCAACCACCTTGCAGCAATACCGCGAATACCACATTTCTCCGCTTTACTAGTTGAAATATTATGAATGAGATCAAAGGCCCGACTCAAATCCCAAAAGATACCAATCAGACATTGTCCCGACTCCAAGCCGACTCTATCATATGAAAAATTTTTGTTTGGTGAAATTTTCCTATTGCATATTTCCCGTATTTATTCTGTACTTGAAATATAATATACTTAGAGAAAAAGAATAAAGATTCACTAGAACGCTAATAATCTGTTAACTTTCATTTGAATTGATGAGATTGAGAAATACATCCAGGTAAGAACTATTTGAATATATTCATTCAGTTAGATAAGAAACAAAATATATTAAATGAAATTTTTAAATCAAACTACAAAACAAGAATAACATGGAAAAAGGGAGTCTTGCATATATTTTTAATATGGCTCCTTATATTCGTGATAATAACGTTTATATTTGGATAATCCCTTTATCGCGAGACAAAAACCGACATCCATCGGCGAACCACAAAGCGCGAACGAGAAATTGCGAAACCATTTAGATTGTGTGAAAAGCTAACATGTCACGAATAATGAAAATATTGGAATAGTATATGTATCTTGTCTCTGGCCTCTCGAATCGACAATTACCATATTATTATTTTTTAACTGTGTTAAGTGCTTGATAATGATAGATAAGAATCGAAACCATGTCAATCACTTTCGAAATTAATTATTGGTTTTAAATACCATGTTGAAATTGTTGATAGCTCTGTACCTCCTCCAGAATCTTGCTGATTAAATCCACCCAAAAACCTGCACGAGCTCCTTTCTTTATGCGCGCTTCCCAGGAATAGGCGAACAGGTTACACCACATGGGAAGAATTGAGGTGTCTGTTTACTCGATTCTTGAAGAGGGGAAAATTGTAAGATGTTGGGAAGATGTTCGACGGGAGCGAGTCCCACAGCTCACCGGCCCTGTATATAAAGGAATTCTTATAGAGAGAGGCTCGAGGGGTCGTTAAATGTACCGCCATATGATGAGTACTCCTTGCCAGCCTAGTGTTGCGGCAAAACATGACCTTTTCCGGAACAAGGTCTTCCAGCTCCTTGGAGCATCTTCCATGGAAGTATCTGTAAAACAGAGAAAGGTCAGCAACTAGTCTTCTGACAGCCAGCGGTGATCTCCGTTTAGTCGATGAGGCACATAGCCCGTTTTTTCACACTATCCAACATCCGCAACGAATGTTTGGACGCAGATCCCGATACATGAGAACAATATTCCAATATTCCTTATATAGAAGCAACCGCTGATATGACGTGAAGTACCGCTTGGCTCTGAAAATAAGTTTAGCTGACGTCGATCTAGCTCTTGCTGATACATGTTCATGCCAGCAAAACTTGGAGTTGACCGTTATTCCGAAAAGGTGCATCAAATCTTTGGATGCAATTTGTTGGCCTTGCACCATTAGAGGAGGTTCTGCAGTGGGGACCTTTCTAGAAAACGTAGTTGCTTGCGTCTTACTCGCGTTGAAGCTCACCAGGTTCAACTGAGCCCACTCAGATATCCTCTATAAGTCAGAGTTTAAGTTATCAATTTGTTGACATCTCTGACGTTCAGATTCCTTAGCGGTAATCGGCCGCAGACCGAAAGCAGGGTACAATCGTCTATAAAACCGAAGATCTTGTTCTCTGTAGATGACAGAAAATCGTTTATCTACAACAGAAACAAGTTTGGCGAAAGAATGGATCTCTGAGATACTCTTGCTTACAACAGGAAACAATCAGATGATATATTGTGACCACAACTTGTATTGATCTATTTGAAAGAAAGCTACTTATCCAACCCCGTAATTATTCGGGATGCCCATATGCAGCAAGTTCATTCAACAAGGCTGCATGCCAAACTCTATCGAAGGCTTTAGAGATGTCGAGGGCTATTGCTCTAGATTCTCTATGTTTATCCATCGTTGATGTACAAACATGAGTGACGTAGGCGAGCAGATCTCCTGTCGATCTTTGCCTGCGAAAACCACATTGACGGTAGTTAGTTATTCCCTGCAACTCAAGATATTTGATGAATTCATCATTTATGACTCTCTCCATCACCTTGGAAATAATGGGAAGAAGTGCAACAGGGCGGTAGTTTTGGGGTAAGGACTTCTTTCCTGTCTTTGGGATCGGTTGAATTCTCGCTATTTTTCAGCTGCTCGGAAAAGTCTGGCTTTCATAAGAAATCTGAAACAGGCGGTTAAGAACGGGTGCTAGTTCGAGAGCACACTTTCACAGGACGATTGGCGGTATTTCGTCTAGACCAACTGCCTTCTTGCAGTTCAGCTGTTCGAGAGCCCATCTCATGATGAATCCAGCACAGAATTCTTCGAGAACAAGAGAGCAAAGGATCAGCTTTCTCTTTCGGAGATGATGCTATACTTCCGTCTTCTCTAATAAGAGGTGGAAACGCAGTTTTGAAGAAATTGGCTTTGGCAGTCTTCGCCAAAGACCAGAATTGTCTAGTCCCGCTTGCCTGTTCAAGCAGTTTATCAGTCACCCCTTCGATGAAATTGACCTTTGCTCTTGCAGTTGTCCAGTTGCATGCCTTCCGTATTCGTACAAAGGTTGTTCTTGTTTCTTCTGTTGGATTCATCTTTCATTTTTTGTAAATTCCGCTCTTGGCTGCAGAGACTCTTTCGCAATATTCGTTGAACCATTGCCTTTGGGCTGTTGTTCTTTTCATGGAATGAAAGATGTAGAGATCCATTTTTGCATGAATGATTTCTGTAACAGTTTCAGTGTACACATTGATGTCAGGATCTGAAAGGCAAACATCACTTAATGGGAAGCACGAGAAGAATTCACGCAGCCCTTTCCAATTAGCACGGTTATACTGCCAAATGGATCTGGGTGATTTAGGTTCTTGGTTTAGCGGCATCACAATAGTTCCAGTAGCAGATATAAGGTTGGGTCTGAGTTGCCTAATGGTGCTGAGACCTCCACTCCAAAACCATCTGGATCTGAAATCAAAAAGAGATCCAAGGTGTTCGGGAAGTCGGTTGGGTGATCAGGTATTCTTTTGTCGGTTCGTCGACTAGCTGCGTTAGATTATGGCTGATTGCGAAAGTTTCAGCCTATCTTCCTGCTTCATCTATTCTATTTGAGTGGCGGAGCCAGTTGGTATAGTAAACGATAAAGTCACCCAGTACAATGATTTCAGCTGCTGGATGATGTGTCTGAATCCATTCCACCTTATCACCTAGATACTGAAACAGTCTAGGGAAGTGAATATCGTTTGGTGAGCGATATAGACAACATAAGAACAGTTTTTTATCCTGCAAACATATGTTAAACCACGCAAGGTCGAAAGCGTCGTCCTCTCTCTGGCATGCAACATCCGATCTGGCGAAAACACAGAGGCCCCCTTTAAACCTAAATCTCGTTTGTAACTCATAACCACTAAAACGTAAATACATTGTGTCGGTTATTTGACTTATTTGGGTTTCGGTTAGGGCCAGCAAATAGGGTTGTGCGTTTTGCAGATGCTGGTGGACTGCATCGACATTCACGTTGTTGTGCCCCAGTGCTCTAATATTGCAGAACTCTATCTAGAGTTTGCTTTCTTTTCTAGAACGTGAATGACTTAGTGAGTTCGCCGGAGAAGTGCTCGACTTACCCGCATCATGAACCCCTTGAGGCATGGGAGACTATTTTAACTCCGAATGATTTTATCCCAGAAGAGCTCATCATGCTTCGTTGCCATAGTATTGATCCTTAATCCTTTATTTCTTACTCGAAAGTGTTTAGCAGTTTGTCAGGATGTATGCAATATTCATTTGATCAAATAAACAAAAACCCACCAAGAAGTAATTTTACGAAATAAACCCGGCCGCGTGTGGGCCAGCCTTGTGCACCGAGGGTTCGTGTATATAGTTCATCAAAGAGAACGAGTCCTGAAATGTTTTTCCTCTAAAAAGTTTTCCAAACGCAAGATTATATTATTAACATCATACCTTTAGGTAACTTTGGAAATCAAAGTTATTTTTTCAATTAATTATTGAATCATTTGAACCAGATTCGTAAGTCTTAGTGGAAAGGAGATTAGAAGTACCGATCTGTATAGGATGAGCAAATTTCGATGCATTTGTTACCCAGCTAAGAGAAATAAAGAAGAAAAAATGAACCTGCTTTTACAAAGCTCTTTTTTCGAGAGGAGCTGCTCGGCAAAAAACAATTTGACTATCGCCTTCGCTTTTCAAGTAATTGGGAAATTCCAAAATTTTCCATATTTCATGGTATATCAATATATTATTGAATGTTATTGAATTAAATCCAACTTATGACATTATACAAGAATTTTTTGGAGAATAGAGGAGTGACGTGTATTTTTTTATCCCGTTGTTTTCGAGTACAAACTCGCATTTTCAAATAGAAACTCCCAGCTTTGATTTCATGAAGCGAAGAATTTTGCTATTTACAAAAATATGTAATATGTATATACCGTGTATCCATTTAGTGCGTGTTTGTTCGATAGCTCTAAAACTGGACATTGTATCGAAAATGACAGTTGGATCTTGGACCGTTGCTATTTCCATATTACCTTCGAATATGCAGTGTGTTCCGCATCAGAGATTCATATGAAAGCTATAATTTTTTAAATATCATAACCTAATTTTCGCATGGTTTTATTATTTTTCCTATTGAAATATTGAGAGTTTTCTAAAAAATCTTCATACCTAAATCCGACGGTTTTTGAATTATTCGAGATTTTGAAAATTTTTCAACTTTTCTTCAAATTATCTCGTACCCTTCAGGATAATCAAAAAATTTCCATGGAGACACCGAAACTTCCTTGAAGAATAGAACTTTCGTTTAAAGCAAAGCAATTTTGATGGCAAAATTATATATATTTTAATTATAGGGTGTTCATTTTTCATTATCAAAGTTTGAAAACATTCAAGTCGCATTATGTTTCCCATTTTAAATGGCACATACTAAAGTGAATGATTGAATCTCAATTGAAAAAGATTTTTATTTATTTATTTATAATCATAAAATGGGCTCTAAATCCTCGAAGTGTCTATATTCTTCTAAACACTTGTCAAGTCGATGAATAAAATTTCTTCGAACAATACCGAGATCTACAAGAGTTATCCCAGGGAATGCTTTCCAAATCCTTTGTTTCATTTCTTCATTTGAGAGCGTTTTTGTTCGAGGTGCTTTTTCATAATTAACGCTTTAAAGCGTCGCTTCAAATCTTGAAAAGATTCCTTCCGAGGATGTCTCCTTTCTGGATATGTGGCGGCGTACCAATTGCACACACCATATCCACTAATTCCTCTTCATTGAAGTTTATGATGTTGAGAAAAATGAGAAATACTTATAGTAAAGAATAAGAAATTCACGGGTATAATTGTTCCGATGAATGTAAACACTGATTAATCATAAATCAATATAGTATCATAGGATTTTACAATTTTCTTTCGCATATAGTAAACATAAATTCGAAAAGTAAATGTCGTCTAAAACTCGATGTCATTTCATTATTTTTTGTTTATCATTGAGTTAATGCATGCAGTCTATGTTCAGAGGTTTCACAACGGGAGGTGCATATGATAGTGAAGAAGAGAAACATTATGGACGACAATTGGCACAATTCTGAATCAACATTCGAGTTCGACCTCTTAAAATGATGGGAAAGGTTCAATCTAGTGATTGCATTACGCAGTTGATTCATTAGGACCGCGAAGAATTTTTTAATGCGCGGGGAAAATTGTTGATATTTGAGGAAGTCGGCCAATTTAAATTCGAACGGAAATTAAATTTTCGGTTGGTTTTATTAAAATATGGTTCTTTGTCTTCTTAGAACATGCATGAAAAACACAACACCTTCAGGAGTGCCAACGCCAAGAGGTGGAAAAATATTTCGGTTTCTGCTGAAAATTAGAATGAAAAAAATTCTTCACGCTACTTTTTTACCAATTCTTGGAATATTTTCGAGATCAATATGTCAAATTGTTCAGAAAAGACTGATTTATCGACTGAATGCCCCATTCGAATTTTTTAGTGAAAAAAAACGTTCCAGTGATCTTGAAATATTGCTCATTTTCGAGTCTGCCATATTCGATTTCACCGGAAGTGAAATTTCGATACAATTTCTGGAAAACCTAGTCCTTCGGCTTTCCAATGAAGTAAAAACGAATGGTCTTACTCCAAAATTGCGAAAGTTATAGCGGAAAAAAAACGTCCGGTTTTCTCTGGCACACCCTATATAATGTCAAAATTGTTGAATCTTCAATGTCAATATATTGACAACTGATCAAATATCGAAAATTTCCGAATTACTCGAAAAGCGAAAGCGATAGTGGAATTGTTTTCAACTCAGTTTCAGAGCTATCGAACAAATACGTACTAAAGAAACACAGTATATTCTTTTAGAAGACAGTTACTGTTCTTTTCACCTTCGCAGAATAAAACGTAAAGCATCGAAATTTAAAATGCATCCTTTGTAGCACAAATTCAAAATATGTCACCTCCTCCCTAAACATATTTCTCATGTTTAGATGTTTTCCCCTCCTCCAAATGTACAATTCCAATTTTCGTAGATATCTAACAAATGTTCAATGAAATTTTTTTTCATTTTGGTCCACCATTTTCATTTTGTAAAGAAAATTGGTTATCAACAGCTTCTAACGCCTTCACATTCAAAATTTCTGCAAATCTGTTAATTTTTGTGCTTTTTACTCTTTTAAGCTATTTTCCGTTGGGGAAAGAGTGCATTGGAAAAATGTTAGGAAAATGCATATTGGAAAATGCACCTATCATACTGCAAAAAATTATATCATAACATCACACATAAATAAATCATAAACATAAACATACTTTATTTGCACAAAAGCCGTCAAAACGGGTGTGCTCGTCAGAATTATAACAATAGATAAAATATAGAATTCAGTTCATATAGAGTATAGATTGACATTCACATAAAATCTCATACAACAATTATAACCATTATAGAACAATTCACGTTTATCAGCCTTTAAGGAACTCATCCACTGTATACAATGCCCTATCGAGAAGCATCCTCTTGACTACACCCTTGAATGAACCAAAATTCATTATTTTATTGTTTGAGGGAGTCTATTGTCAAGTTTCTTTCCTATGCAGCTAGGGATTTTTTCAGTTTTACTGGGAGAATGATTCTCGATAGAGAAGTGATCAGCAGTTCGTGTAATGTAATATGATAATGATAAGAAGAATTCCTCAAGTGACTGCCCGAGCTTAATTTTATATACAGGATCAACCTGTAAACATACAGGCTTGTCAGAGTCAATAGCCTGTGTGCAATGAAAAAAGGCCTACAGCAATCTCTACTGTTAACTCCAATTAACAGTCTTATGGCCCTTTTTTGTAATATGAATATTCTCTTGTTATGGGTACTGTTTCCCCATAATATCACATTATGATTTATGTGACTGTAAATCAGGGCATAATACGCTTTGATCAAACCAGGTTGATCTTATGATCCTCTGACTTGTGTCAGAGCATGGTAACCCGAATTCAACTTATTGGTGAGAAGCTCAATATGATTTTCGAACCCCAGAAATCTTCCACAACTGGAGGAATTGAATCCGGGAATATCTACTTTTGGTGAGCTGCGATTACAGCGGAAGTTCACTAAAACCGTTTTTTCTATATTCAACGTCAGGTTGTTTTTTTTCACACCATTCGGAGAAGCTGTGCATAACATCGTTCACTTTCGATGAGAGTTCCTTCGGGCTCCGCGCCCTCACCACTACGGATGTGTCGTCCGCAAAGATGATTTTTTACCCTCTGTAACGTACTCGGGCATTTCGTTGATGAATAATGAGAATAGTAGGGGACCGAGCACGGAGCCCTGTGGAACTCCCATATCTTTATTCTTTATTTTTGAGTAAGATTCTTCAATTTTCACGTATATTTCTCTGTGCCTAAGGTATGATTCAAAGTCAGAACTCGCCCCTGGAACCGTACGAACTCATAATTTCTCTCGAATGGTTGCTTCTTTATCACGTTGTATGTACACAGTTTTGCATGAAAATGAACTGCATAATTACAAACTTCTACAATGGGGAATGAAATAGGTCAGAGACAACTACAACACAAAACGTCTTGTGAATGAGTATCATAAAAAAACACTTTTGTTAGAAAAAAATCAGAATATCTTTCGCGTCTTGATTTTTTCGATCATGCAACATAGTGATCGAGAATATTCCTTTACTATCATCGAGCTAATGTGTGCTGCTAGGTGTTGGATTATCCCTCACGTAATAAAACTATTAAGGTCTAAAGGCATCCACTTAAAGTAGTATATTTCGAGAATAAAACCATTTATATAAATATTAGGAATAAATTTATAAGTGCGTGTATTTTCAAGTCTTTCAGAGTTGTGATTTATATGTGATGCTATAAAACAGTATGGACACTCACGTTTATATATAAAGATTGGTTTATGAAGGAGATCAATTTACCAACCACAAAAAATCGAACTACTTTTAGAAAACAAGATGAAATTTTCAATTTTTCCTTCCTTTATAGACTAAACACTTGCTTAATTCAGAATTTCATATTTATGTTTCCACTAGGACTAGTAGAATTTCGATGATCGGTGAATGTGTCAGTGCCGAAATTAATAAACTGACGGACTCAAAGTAGATAATTTGAGAATATAGCTAGTTTCAGTAAGTTCCATATGTTTCTTGAAATTAACTTCATCCAAAACAAAGTTACGGGGGGGTCTAAAATGCAGCGAGTTGCTTCTGAGAAAAGGATGGTTCGATTATGCGCTCTGCTCGATTACGGGACACTTCTGTGCAAGTGCTCCCAGATGAATATAAATATCGAAATGAGTATTCAAGTTAATGGGATGATCATTGAAATAAAGTCTCCTTTCATGATGAAATAAATGTAGTAGTTGTATTAACAATATAATAAAATAAAAAATTAATGTTTGTTAATTTGATTTCATTTCGATATATTTGTTATCAATACATTCAATTTACACAATCCTAGACCAGTAATATATATTTCAATATTTTTATTTGCGTTTTTGTTTTCAATCTGTAAAACCAAATCTAAATATTTCCGTCATCTCAAACTTCATTTATCAAAAAACTATTCAGGACAGTTTATCAGTTTACAATCATCATATTGCCATACCCTTAATAAATAGATAATCCAAATTAACCCGTAACCACTTTTTAGAATTTTCACTCACCAGTACATCCGTGTGATTTATAATATCATCACTTCCACCAACACTCACATACTAAAAAATGGAATCCGCGATAACCCAGCTCTTGTCGATGACACCAACACGCGAAGGGTCCTTGGTAGCCCATCCGGATGTTCTTTTGTCCCAGCTTCCGGGAAAGCGTCAAATGATCAGGTCATTGGATGGTCATTGCTCAGCGTGGCATACGCTATCGCACTTGTGCAATTTTAAATCTCAATTTTGTATACTTTACGGGTACGTGAACATCATCATCGTAGCGTCTATAGATGTAGAAAAGTTCAAAACGTTGCTGATATAATGTCTTCATGAGCAATCGGGACTTCTTAGTTTTCATCCAGCAATCTTGATTTCCATGAATGATATCAATTTCAATTTTGATCAATGACGCGCGCATAGCGCCATTGTGTTTATTCCTGAATTTTTGAGC
This sequence comes from Cryptolaemus montrouzieri, assembly GCA_013387265.2. NCBI lineage: Eukaryota > Metazoa > Arthropoda > Insecta > Coleoptera > Coccinellidae > Cryptolaemus > Cryptolaemus montrouzieri. The sequence goes on along the minus strand of JABFTP020000185.1, from coordinate 43,741,803 downwards.
AACTATCCGTCCATCCGTAACAATGAACTTCCATTAATTCTTCAAATATACGAGGGGTGCTTCATAACTAACTTATTCAAAGCGAATGAATGTCGGTTGAGATAAAATGAATGTTTTTTTCTGAAAACCACCTAAACTGTTCCAAAAGTGTGAATTTATGCTTGAACTTAAAAAAAATTTTCATGTTATACAGATTTTCTCAAAATATTTTATTCAAAAAAAATTTCTTTATGTGTTCACTCCAATTTTTGTCATGTTTTTTGTCATAATTTGCATCCATCACATTATAGTTATTTATTAGGTCTGATGTCGTTAGTAAAGAAAGCAGTTGTCTATGTACTTTAAGTATTTCTTTCCTCAATTCATATTTTCTGACTTTCACAGCTTCAGCTGTTATATCCGCGCCATATTATAGTTTTAAAGAAACTACCGCTTAGAGCAGTCTCTTCTTTCCCTGAAATGTTCCTTTCACATAAGACTTCTGTCTCATGAGACACAGTATTTAACGACATTACTGATTTGCATCTGCCTACTTTGATCATATACAAATTACATTTTCTCTGTGCTTTAAGTAGGAGCACATCTATTTTTCGTTCGACAGTTTGTAATTGCCAGTTTTTCCATCCAGTATTTCACCTCCGTACCATCTGTGTTCATTTTATTTCCAACACAATTTTCGTTCTGCATGCTACCATTATACTCAACGCATCTGGCCAGTTTAGAATTTGCAACCTTTTCCATAGCTTTTATTGAAGCTAAAGCCAAGTTGCACTTTCGTATCTAACCAACTTGAAATGACGGTTGAATTTCGGATGTTTGAAAGTGACATTTCGCGGATTTGATCCAAATTTTTTGCAAATTATTTGTGTATCAGATGTACATCTCAGTGATTGCCCAAAAATATTGCACCAGCAGATAATTACATAACTATACAGGGTGTTCCAATGAAAATTTAACCCCCCCCATATGTTTCAGCATAAACGCTAAAACAGGTCGATTTTTGTTTCGAAGGAGTCCATTTTTCATGCCAACTATGAGCATGTCAGCTAAACCCCCTACCTCCACCATCTTCTACCTACAAAATCATGAGAGGGCATATGGGACAAGTGGTATATCGTTAGAAAGGTATTTGTCTAAACGAATCGATAAATTTTTCTGATTGAATTTTCGACAAAGGGTGTTCCAACGATAGATATATATTAGTGTAGTGATTAATTTCCTATCCTCCAAGCTAGAGAATTTCAGTAGCATAAAGTATCATGTGACTTCTATTGGTAAAGGTCTTTTGATGATCTGGACGAATTTGGCCCACACTTCATATTAAGAGTGAGTCTATACAGGGTGTGCCATTCCGTTAAGTAGGTGGTACTTCGGGTCGATTGATTCAGTTTCATTCCACGGTAGTCTTCAATTTGATATATAAGTGGAACCAGAATCTGCCGACAGATAGTATAGAAAGACTTCAATTTGTATAAGCTCTTCATTTTATCTAAAGAAACGTTAAAATCATTGTATTCAGCACACTGATTAATCTGCCGATCCAATCTGAACTGCATCGCAGTCATTCGGTACTTATGAGACAAACTCGATAATAGTGTACTCAATTGAGGATAGAGCAGAAGTTGTGTCATTTCATTCTCAAAACAATAGGTACGCAAGAAGAACAGTAAGAATAGAGAGTCACCAATATATCAAATATCTGATACAATTTCAGGCAAAAAGCATGAAGTAACACGTCCTTGAGAAATAAAGCAGTTGAAGTTGCAGTATTGTGTCATCTGAAAATGGACAATACTAAGTCTATTAGGAAATCATCTCATCGAATTGGCGTATCGAGCACAACTATCTACAGAATAATGAAGCATCACAAATTTCATGCCTGCAAAATGAGATTGCACCACGGCTTACACTGATCGTCACCTGCAATTTCGCGAAAATTTTAGTGAAAATATGAATGATAATAATCTTAACTTCTTTCAAAATATGTGTTTCTCCAACGAGGTACCTCCATACTCAATGAAGATGTCGACAGACACAATTGCCGATACTGAGCCACCCAGGATCCTCACTTGTTCAGGGAAATACTCCTACATAAACAAATCCCACAAAAATTGCATATTTGGGCAGGGTTATACGGGAATCTTCTTGATGGACCCTTTTTTATCGACAATATTCTCAATATAGATATGTAGTTGTAGATGGATATCTACAACTGCTAGAAGAATTGATTCCTCCCAGAATTATTGAAATTTTGATATTCGAGTGCGAGGATATTCAGATAATGATTTTCCAGGCAACCAATTGAGTGGCCAGCAAGGTCACTGGATTCAAATCCTCTTGATTTCTTTATGCAGTTATTTGAAATGGAAAATATATGGTGCGTAGCCAGGGACTTCGGACGAACTGCGGCGAAAAATTGTGACAGAATGCAGATTGTTAACACCTGATGTCCTTGAGAACATAGGACAAAATATTCAAATGCACATGCAGAAACATTTCAATACTGCTATAAATTTGAACTAGCATTAATTCAAAATACTTCAGGGTCAAAGGATTGTTCAATAATTATATGATATATTATATTATATATTTTGTAGTTGAAACAGGGTGATCCAGATCGAAAAATTATCAATTCATATAGATCAGGGGTGTACGCGATCGACTGATCGATCTCGAGTGCTTTTTAAGTAGAGCCGCGTTTTTTATTTTGTTGCCGCTTTTCTAGAAATTTCGGGCGGCGCGTTTGACGGGAACATTCGAGACTTTCGTCGTTCAAGCCGATATAAATGTTGCGCCTGCAGGAATTGGAGTCATTCTGAATGGTAACTTGAAAGCAATATACTACGTCGATACAAAGTTAATTATTAAATTATAGAAAATGAGTGCAGCGAAGCAATCTAAAACGTATCATTTTAATAATGATTGGGAGGAAGAATTTTTCTTTTGTATGGTGAAGGATAAGTGAATTTGTTTCATTTGTCGTGCATCAGTTGCAATACCTAAGCGTGGTAACTTAGAGAGGCATCATAAAACGGTTCATAAAAACTATAAAAAGGATTTTCCGCCACAGGGTGGATTAAGAAAACGAAAAGTACGTGATTTGATATATTGTTTGAAAAAAGAATAAACCATGTTCACAAGACCAGTAAAACGATCAAAAGCTGCTACGATCGTTTGAAATATCTACGATCATTTAAAATATCTCATAGATTGGCGAAACACAAGAAACCAGTTGAAGATGGATCGGTTTTGAAGGAAGCATTTATTGAAGCGGGTGAGACTTTATTTGGAGATTTCAAAAATAAAACAGAAATCATGTCTGCTATTAGAGAACTTCAGTTATCTCTTCCTACTGTCACAAGGCGTATTGAAGTCATGAGTCGGGCCATGGCAGATAAACTAAAACATGATATCATAAAATGTACATACTTTTCTTTACAGTTCGACGAATCCACCGATATGACAGACACTACCCAGCTGTGTATTTTTATTCGGATGATATTCAATGACATGTTGGCTAAGGAAGAATTTTTGACCCGTGGCGAAGATATATATGACGTTTTCTTCAATTTTGTAGAAAACTATAAGCTACTAATATATAAATTAGTGTGCATTACAACCGAAGGAGCACCAGCAATGATTAGAAACAAAAACGGTTTTGTGGCATTGTGTCGAGCTAATAAAGATTTCACTTCATTTTTTCATTTTTCATTCCATTGCATTATACATCAACAAGTTTTGTGATCAAAAGTTTTAAACATGGAGGAAATTATGGGCATTGCAACAAAAATTGTGAATTCCATCCGTGCACGTAGCTTGCAAGGGCGGCTCTTTAAGTTGCAGTTGGAAGATAGGGAGTCAGCTAGCTGAACACACTTATTTAGTTCTTGACACGGACACAATGCACTTAAACACCATTACTTTGAAGCTTCAAGGTAAATGAAAAACTATTATTGAGATTATTAAAGCAGTAAACGCATTTAAAAGTAAATTGCAACTTATGACAGATCAACTGAAAAGAAAGGATCTGAAACATTTTCCGTCTTTCAAAGCAACGATTCCTCAGATGAATTATGATACGTATGAGGCTGAATTCTCAAATATTTTGGGACAACTCGAAATGCGTTTTTGTGATTGCAGTAAATTGGCAAATTTTGCATCATTTATGAGTTATCCTTTTTCATGTAAAAACATTGAGGAATTAACTACTGAAATAGCAAGTCAGTTTAATATTGACTCATGTTCTGTGGAAAATGAGTTGGTGCAGATTATATCAGATATACATCTCAAAGCTACAGCATCTGATACAAATTTCAATTGTTTTATATCTGATGATAAATATCCGAATCTAAGTCAAATCGCCCTTCGAATGAAGTAAATGTTTGGGCCAACTTACTTGTGCGAGTCTGTATTTTCTGAAATGAAGATAATTAAGTCAAAATATCGCATTCGTCTAACTGACGACCATATGTCATCATGCTTGCGATTAGTACTCAGTGGTTACGTACCATCCTATGAAAAGAATTCTGAGGACATGCAGTGTCACGCTTCAACATCCAAAGTCACTCCTTAGTTGAGTTTTACATCATATGTAACTCTTGTTTTGTAACAACCAATAAACTCCCAATTTTGAATAACTATGAGTTTTTTCATTGATATTATACAGAAAAACCTAACTAAACCTAATCCAAACCTTGACTAAAATAATGTATATTGTGCGGAAAACTAATATCTATGTATGCTACGGTACACCCTACCTAGGTAGATAGGTAGGTAGGTAGGGTGTATCGTGTGTGTACGCTAGCCTGCATCACACATACATGCAGCCTCTCAGAGTCGATCGTAAGTAGTCTAAAAATATTGATATAGATAATGGGAAGACCTCTGAACGATATGCAGCTTGACCATGTTCCCTATGATCATTTCATAGGGGGATGAAGGTAGAAATAGGAGGTTGTTCTGACATGCTTCAAGATGGCATAAACAATGGTCCCTGCTGTAACGTGTAATTCGAATGGAACAGCGATTGAGAGACATGAATGCCGCAAACATTTTCCAAATCGAAGAATACGGAATCAGGAGAGCACGAAAAATTTCCATATTCTATACTATATTTCAAAGACATTTCTCAAATGAGGTTGAATCTGAAAGAGGTACGCTCGAGTTCAAGACAGCAAAAAATCGCCAGTTCGATCGAAAAAGTGGAAAGTAATTCTAATAATTTCTAAGGAATGAATAGTTTTCGTCAGAACGATCTACGATTTGAAAATTTGTTAGGCATTCTTTAATTAATATTGTCAGTGTGATAGATTTTTTTCTTGGTTAATTAACGCAGACTTGCCAAATTCAACATGTTTTTTCATTTCGAAGATACATACAATCAAACATATTATCATCATCAACAATGGCTCGGCAGATAAACCTCTACCGCACCTCGTCAGGGCTCTGTGTGAGAATAAGATACTTGGGGCTGGGATATAGTCTGAGGCAGCACAGACACGAACGCTAGGGGAGGAGCTCTCTTTCAACGGTTGCCAACCACGGACATCAACATCCTTAACAGAGGGAAAGAATCAACTTTTGTGACCGCAGGCTGTAGAGAGAACATAGACTTAACTTTGGCTACTGAATTGATGAGGAAATTCATTAGACTGAGGGTCTCTAGGGAACTCTCTCTTTTTCGGATCACAGAACCATCGAAATTAAAGTCACAGCGGTAGAGGCTACCAGCAATAACCCATTTAGAACCCCACGCAAAACAAGATTGGGAAAATATGAAGTAGGTTTGAAGGCCTAACTTCACAATGATTGCGTGCGGTTCAGGACAAGGACTGAACTAGACCAAGCAGCAAATTTACTCAGCAACGTGATCAACGATGCTTTCAAGTACAATTATGCAGAGTGAAGAAACACCGGTCGGAGAAAACTCTGTGGTGGAGCAGCGAACTTAAGAAAATGCTCTAGGAAGAGCGAAGAGTATTCAACAGAGCCAGCAATTCTGGAAGAGTTTGGTACTGTCTGATGCACAAAGAGTTGCAAAAGCAGTACAGCAACCACATCAACACTTAAAAGAAGAAGAGCTGAAGTAGTTTATGAGAAGAATTGAGGAATATCTGGAAGCAGCCAGACTGAATCAGATCTTGGCGTAACGATCCTAGTGAAAATATACAGAGCAACGATTGCTTTAAGACACGTTCCTGTGTGCTGAAAAACGGCAAGGGTCCCAAACCGAGAAAACCAAGCCATATTCCGGTAAGGGACTTTAGGCCTACCAGCTTAACATCATTCGTTGTCAAAACTCTTGAGAGACTAGTTGATAGGTTTCTTCAGGATAAAGTGTTTACTACTACTTTTTTAAACCTGAACCAATACAGGTATAATACTATCTACAGATAGAGCATCGCACTTGGCTGTTCGAATTATTGAACAGCAAACGGATAATGGAGAATTTTGTAGCGACCTTTCTAGTAATCGAGGAAAGCTTTAACTATACGCCACCAAATTTACTGACGGAAAAGTGAGGAGGCTTTCTACCTCACATTAGGTAAACAAACAGCCGTTTTCCAATCGATACTTGGATATGTTCAAAGACTGGCAGAAATGGATAGAACTTATGAGTGGATCACGATTTGCTTCGATAATCAAGCTGCTTTCGGAGCCCTAGCCGTACATAAGATCACTTCTAAGGAGGTCTAGTAGTTCTTTCAGGCACTGGAGCAACGGTAAACAACCAGATCCATTTTCTCTGGGTTCCGTGTCAGACCGAGATCAGAAGAGATGAGGTTGAGGATAGGCTGGCATGTTTAGTAGCTAAGAATGCTCTACTACTTCGGGATCTCAGCGTGTGTAGTTAAAAAAGGCTGGAAACAGACTAGCGGATCAATTTAGATCAATGTTCAAAGTTCTAATCAGTACAAGGTAATTCTGGGTACATCACCTAGTTAAATCTGGACAAAGTTGGAACATGAAAGAAGTCGAACTAACACACGAGTCATGGTACAGATAATGACCGAGTATGGCAAGTTGATATAGCACATGTAGAAGGTAGCACTAGAGAATAATCCTATGTGCAGGTGGTACGGAATTAGGGTCGATACAACTCATTTGAACACTACATCCGCGGCCTCAGGCCAAATGCTGAAAGTCTGTTATCTGCCGAAGATACGCCCTCGCTCTATTAGGGACTTCTTTGTAAAAATTGAGGAGGGGATGTAGTTGCAAGGAATAAGGATACAAAGAGCCATAAGCTAAGATGTCGATATCTATGATGGAGCACTTGATATAATCCCTACAATAAGGTAACTATTTGGTTATTGTAGTAGGAAATTTAAATCATTACCATACAATCAAAAACTGACTCGTCGACATTCATCTTCGAAAATTTTTAATTCATTTTTGTCTCATTATAACATGAACATTCATCCATTTATAAGATCATGGATAACCTAGTGAATTAATAGAATCATGCCATCGATTCAATTCGCCGGATCAGAAAGCCATCTTCTTCTAAATCACTAATTTAAAGTCATACATTCTTTTCATTTATAGATTGCTGTTTTCTAAGATGCTACAAGAAATTATACCTTTCGACTCCTAACCTAAATGATCTATTTTTTGAGGTACCTATCTATTGAGACAAGCAATTTCGTACCAAGATATGGTGATTTGATTTGATTTGAAGAAATCAACCTGTATCTCTCTAACAAACAGAAACGGACGAATTTTTATATCATTTTCGGCCTCAGGCAATTACAATTTGTCATGCCTCTCACTTTAAAACTCAAAGAATTCCCAACCAAATTTTCAACACCCTTGAAGTGCGACTTTGCACTTCTAGAGTGCAATTTTCATACCAAAAGTGCTCGTATTTGTTGAAAAACTTTAAAGGACATGATGATTTGAAATTCGAACATTTTCTCAGGCAAACGTAACCCCCTTCATACATGAAAACCTACGTAAACCCGTAGCTCTGTTTACTCGTTACAACGTTGACAGGTAGACGGCAACGGCGTGACGCATGCCAAATCTACTAGCTATTTCGCAGAAAATAATACACGATTTCCCTTTTTTAACATACTTTTCGAGCATAATATGGATTAGGTTCATTATATTAACTGTTACCACAAACTCAACCGTTTCTCCACACCTTTAAGAATGGTTTCACTCTAGGTAAATTGCGAAACACTAATTTTTCACTTCATAATTACCATCTTGAATACAAATAAATCGAACGAATTTAAGAAAATAATTTAACCCCCATTTCACCTCTTATTGATAGTTTACGCAAAAAACCAGAAACTATTTTTTCCTATTGTGATCAATATCGTGAACACAATTTTTCATGTCTCAGACGTTGAATCTGAGGAAAATGTCATACAAATCTTGCAACCCCTTCCTTTCACTTATTTATTTATTTATTTATTTATTTATTTAAGTACAATATAAGGAATGTCCACAGCCGAAGCCAAAATGACATTCACTAGATGAATATTAGTTACATAGAATCTAGTATTCTAAAAAAAGTATTATATAAGACATCAATAGTGAGTTGTATTCACAGAAAGAATGAAAAAAGAAATACAAAATGAATATTACAAAAACGAACGATTGAATGAATTTGATGTCAGTCAGTACAGAACAAGCGTAATGCTCTCTTCAAAGAGGCCAATGTGACCCCAAACAAATTGATACTCCTATGCGTGTTGCAGACACGTAGCATCCAATCGATAGGGGAGATTTGTGCACTATTAGTTTTTCTAAAAGTTATAGAGAAGAGGTCGTGGTGTCTCAATGATTTCATAGGAACCATGTGCAAGATCTCTGGTACCTGAAGTACGCAGTTCAATATTTTAAACAAAACCAAAATATCAGATATAGTTCTACGATTTTCAAGTGACAATAAATTGAAATATTTACGGGCAGGAGCGTAGTCGTGGTTCAGGATAACAAAGTTAGTTTTGAAGCATATGAACCGTATGAATATATTCTGAATGCGTTCAAGTCGGTTGGAATAACAATCATAACGAGGGTTCCAAATACATGAAGCAAAATTTAATTTACTGTAGATGTAAGCATAATATGAAGTGATAAGTGATTTTACATATTTAAATTCCTTACTTTTCCTGAAAATATAACCCATCATTCGACTTGAACTATTTGCTATGCGATCTATGTGAGCATCGAAGAGCAACTGCGAATCGAAAGTGACACCCAGATCAAAAGCCGTGGACACACGTCGCAGCAATGAATTTCCAATTGAGTACTGAAAAGTGATAGGGGAATAGTTTTTAGTGAAAGTTATCGTGAAACATTTATTTAAATTCAAAAATAATTGGTTTTCTCTACAGTACTCAACCAAGTTATTCAAATCTAGTTGAAGATCAAGGCAGTCCCTTAAGCATCTGATAGATCTAAAAACTTTCAGATCGTCTGCATAGAGCAAGAATCTGGAATGCCGGAAACATTTATCTATGTCATTTATATGAATTAAGAAAAGAAGAGGACCGAGATGAATTCCCTGCGGAACCCCAGAAGTACTAAAAAGATTCAGATTTAAAACCATTCAAACTAACGAAATGTGACCTATTCAGTAGATACGATTGGATCCGCTCAAGCAACCCACCACTTACACCTGCTTCGGCTAGTCTAAAAATGAGAATATCGAAACTTATTTTGTCGAAGGCTTTAGAAAAATCTGTGTAAGTAGCATCAGTCTGAATTTGAGAATTCATTGCACTCTGCAAGTACTCACTATAAACGATCAAATTAGTTTCCAGAATCCTATCCTTAAAAAAAACCGTGCTATTGTGGGATAATGAAATTTTTCACATGAGGGAAAAGATACTTATAAATTATACGTTCAAATACTTTAGCAATGATCGAAAGCTTGTTAATAGGTCTATAATTAGAAATATCATTTTTATCTCGTCTTTTGAAAATTGGGACAACGGCGGACTCCTTCCACTTTTTTGGAAATACACCATTAATCAGAGACTGATTGAATAAAATATGCAGTGGTTTACTTAATTTGTGAGCGCAATTTTTGAGAAAAATTGGTGGAATGCTGTCTGGACCTGAACCCTTCGACACGTCAAGGGATAAGAGAAGCTCTCGAACCTCTTCCTCTTCTATGTGAATATTTGATAGTACATCATTATTGCAGTTTTTAACAGTTACACTACGACTACGCTGCTGACTTACAGGAACATATACACTCTCGAAATAACGGGCAAAAAGATTGCATATCTCTTTACCATCTGATGAAGAAATATCCCCATACCTCATTTCATTAGGTAGTTTAGAGCCGCCCCGTCCCAGAGACACATATTTCCAGAATGATTTGCTGTTCGTTGGCATTTCCCGCTCAATGTTAGAGGTGAATTTATTCAAATCAAGTTCAATAAGTTCCTTCGAATGAGCAAGAAGCTGTTTGAATATATTGAGATCATTGACATTTTTACTAATTTTCCATTTTTTTATGAAATTTTTGCTTTTCTCTTATTGTAGCAATAGTAACTTTCGAAAAGGAAAACACTTAGTGACTCTTTTCTTAGGAACAACAGAACCGATTATGTCATTGATTCTCTCATAAGAAATATCCAGATTTTCATCAATTCCCTTAGAGCTGCTGTTGAGCAGAAACTTCCAATTCACCAGCGATAATGAAGCATTAACAGCTTCATAACAACATTAATCCTTAGGTTTTTCTATGATGAAACTCCTCATATTCCTTTCTTTACAATCTTAAGATCTTAAACTCAAATTTGCAAAAAATTCCATCCAAACTGGTTACACCTATTTCGCGCCCTTAGGAATGGAATTCTGAAGGAAAAATAGCCCTTCATCCCTGAAGTTCAAGGTAACTCAATACCACATTTCACCGAAGTCCGTTCATCTATACCAAATTTTAGGTTGACTGCGCCTGTAATTTTCTTCATAATTATCACCCATGAATCTGATATTTTGGGAGGATAAAAATATTTCCTGTCAATCAAGGTAATAAACTATATGTGTGATAAATTTCGTTTGCTTCGTTTAGCCGATTTGAGTAAGTAATATTCAAAGAAACAAAGTTTCACAATTTAAATATAGGTGGGATCTTTTCACTGAAAACTCTAATGATGCTTTTCTAAAACAACTTTGAATGTATATCGATACAAAAATTTCGAGTATCTCTACTTTAGATATTTTAGAACGTACAACAATTTTGCTTTTGGTTGCATCAATTTTGTTTTTATTTTTCATTCGCATTAGAAGGAAGATAAGATATCAGAATAAAACGTACTTCTCCATAATGTGAATATACTTACTGATTTGTTCGTAAATATTTGGGACGATATTTATCTGTGTTAGATAAAATATTTTACATGTTATCTCTATTTCCACTTGGAGATGAGTGGTAAAAGTTACTCATGATTAATATTGAGTATTGAGTCATTAAGTACTTCATAACTGAAAAACATTAGGAATAAAAATGACATATAATCCGCACTGCAATATAATCTGTGTAAGTATTTCATTAAGTGCTCTATTTAGATTTGCTAAGTATTTGCAATAATATGTTGTTCTCATCTCAAGCGAAATCGAGTACACGAAAGGCCGTACTAACCTTTCCTCAAATAGCCTGAACCAAGAAACTAAAACTAGCTATATTCACAAATTATATACTATTGTACCTGATAGTTTACGAACGATTATTGTCAAAGTTCTTTGAGTTTGTCACTAACATGGTTCAAGGTGCTCACAAAGTTGGCGTTTCATCTAAAATTTCAGTTTCATTTTCCAAAATTCAGTGCTGTTCTTTTTTGTTCAGTAAATTCACGTGTCTCCATAAACGTTATCCGATAAATTCATTATTAAAAATACATATTACGTAATAATCTAATATACATAGTTTTCTTTGCGCCATGGATAGTATTCAAACGAAAATATTATTTACGTTAAAGCACCGTGCTAAATACGGGGCTGGATTGATAAGTCTCCGGCCTGAAAAAGATATTGCGCCACTTCGGAGGTGTCTTTCTACAGTACCATCCTTAAATAGATTGTAGGTATAGTTTCAGCCCGATCGCCATGTTAGTTTACGTTTGAGAGCACGCTGAACAAGACTCCTCTGTGTTGTTTGTGAAAATGGAAAAATTGGAAAAGCCTACTGTCATCAAATACTTCTATTTGAAGGGGTTAACGCCGAAGGAAATTGAAGAAAGATTGATTCAACACTGGGGACATCCTCTCCATCATATCCAACCGTTAAGCAGTGGGTTTCCGAGTTTAAAATGGGTCGTGTGAGCATCTCTGATGAGCCACGCTCAAGTCGGCCCGTTGAGATCACAACTCCAGATATGATCGAAAAAATTCATAAAGTAGTGATGGAAGACCGCAGATCAAAAGTGGGTGAGATAGCTGAGACCTGTAAGATGCCATATGAAAGTGTGCAAATTATTTTGGACCAACATTTGTATATGGAAAAGCTCTGTGCAAGATGGGTACCGCGTTTACTAAAAATTGATTCGAAAAACCATTTCTACCGCGAATTTGGCGCTATATAAGCATAATCCAAGAAAATGTTTGCGTCGATTCGTTACTGCTGTCGAAACTTTGGTCCAGTACTACACTCCTGAAACCAAACAATAGTCTAAACAGTGGATTGGAACAGGGGAACTAACTCCAAATAAGGCAAAAACAATTTTATCGGCAAACAAAATTATGGTTACTGTTTTTTGGGATTCAAGAATTATTATATACATTGATTATCTTGAAAAGGGTAAAACTATCACTGGTCAATACTACGCAGACTCATTGCAAAGTCTCAGCAACGAAGTGCAAATTAAACCACCTCATTTCGCGAAGAAATTTGTTTCACGCATTCTTCGCACGTTGCCATGGCTAAAATCTATGATCTGAAGTTCGAATTGATGCCGTGCCCTCTCTACTTTCCAGACCTAGCCCTGAGTGACTATTATCTGTTAACAAACCTCAAAACATGGCTTGGCAATAAGAGATTTGCGGGCTATGAAGAAGTAATCGAAGTTGTAAATGGGTATTTTGAGGAACTTGACGAATCAGTTTATAAAGATGGCATTACTAGACTAGAACACCGCTATGGGAAATGTATCAGCCTCAAAGGAGATTATGTTGAGAAATAAAACTAAATTCTTAAAAACGTTGCGTTTCATGGTCAGGCCGGAAACTTATCAATCCATCCCCGTATGTATCATCATTATTAAGTGTTGCCGACACACATGCAGCGCGCGTGACTAGCATCAGGTAGCTATTATCTAGTGGTTGTTATTTATTCAATTGCTATCATTGTCTACTTGTTTCATTTGCTAGCAATTTGAATATTCCTCAGATAATCTTAGAGCATATAATATATAACTATTCGAACACATCTATGCTGTACTACAGAAACTACAGAAACTCATTTTCTTACTTACCTTGTTTTTCAATGTCCACCACTAAATCAAAACATAAACATAATAATATAAACAATAATACTACAGAACTAATATAAACCATTAACTATAAAATTTACAAAAAGAAGTTATATCCCAGCAAAACATAAATAGTCTCACAAAGCAGTACTTCTACCAAAAAATGCTGTGAAATTTCGTCAATTATTTCGGTTAATATCTAAGACAATAAATAAGCATGGAAGCACCTGTTCAACTACTTCGCCATAAATTGTTTTGTAATCAATTACTTACTAACATTTCTACTGAACCTATGAAATTTGACATATCTATTTCTGAAAGAGATATAATAGCACGACGTGATTGGAAACACGTCGGATGATTTTGTTTGGCGACTATCTTTGAACATATATTTCAGGCTTTAACGAGAAACCCCCTAAGAGGGGGCGCTTCAAGCCTTGGAAAGTGAATATGGCACAGTAGACGAGCTATACCTCATTTGAAATGTTTTCGAAGCTTCTTTGCAATGGTGTATGAGAAGAATCATTTTGACGAGTCTTCTTCACAAAAAACCATTTTATCTTAAACGAACCACTTTGAAATTTTGACTTTTCTTATAATTATTGAAAAATTACCTCAAAGTCTTAAATAATAAGAAAAGTAATCGTAATGACTTTTGGAAGCCTACAATAATCAATAATCTTCAAAAGATTTTATTCTATTATTTGAATTGTGATTTTTCTCATTTTATAAGAAAAATTCTCCCAAAACATGTATAAATAACAAAATAAATGAAAACCTTTTCCTATGTTTTTAGAAGCAAGGTGTTCATCAGATAATGCGAATAGTTTTATACTCTAAAATCATCTAAGGAATATTCAAATTGCTAGCAAATGAAACGTGTTGACAATGATAGCCACTAGATAATAACTAGTTGATGCTAGTCATGCGCACTTCATGTGTATCGGCAACACTTAATAATGATGACAAATATTTAGAACGATTCTTTAAGGTTAATAATATTTTCGTTCAAATACTAACCACGGCGCAAATAGAACGATGTATATTACATTATAACATAATATGTAATTATAATAATAAATTTATCGGATAAGGTTTATAGAGAACACGAGTGCATTAACTTAACAAAAACGAACAGCACTGAATTTTTCAGAAATGCCTTATTATGAGTATCAGAGATGAAAAGCTCCCGAGAAACTAGATATTGCATCTTTTTACTCGATCAAAATTTCTATATAAATATAAAAATTCAGTCCGAGAATTTCTCCATAAAACTGAAACCAATGAATTTATTCCATACTTCACACTCGAATTTGGAACATATTTTGGTGATTAATTGGTGAACTCGAAACGCGCTATTTAATGCCACAGCATTGAAAATATTTTGGAACATGGTTCGATTAACATTCGAGACAACAAAAATTCTCTATCAGTTTTTCCTTTCTACATATACTCTTAATGTCCCACCCCGCATGGACACCCAGTATACAGGGTGTATCGTGAGAAAACGGAACCTTTATAGGTAGTGATAGAGAATGAATTGGTGAACTCGAAACGTGCTATGATTTCTGTATTCATCCCTTCCCTTACGATATTGTTACCGTGTCCACTACGGTATCTCACCATAGATCGCTCTAGGCCCCTTCGAATAATCGTGTTACAGTGTTAACCACGCTTCCTTAATCACAGATCGCCTAGTAGGCCCTTCGACCAGGCTAGGCACAGAACGTACTCAGGGCCTACCTGGACAGGGGGTTTAAATACCCGTGCATTTCGGGGACTCCAGCTCTTTCTGTTCAACGACCTCTTCGAATTGAGACTTTCTTAGAAAACCGGCTGCAGCACGCGTTGCCACGAGCCGGCTTTCCGTACCTACGTCATATTGCCAAACCGCCGTTGTGTACCAACGAACCACGTGTTTTTATTTCATTTTAATTCTACGTTTACAAAGAGTGTTTGTGTTAACCATCAGTGTTTCCATCGTGTGTGTGACTCCATCCCGGTAGCAATATACAGGCTGTGTTGTGAGATTTACACGAATTTTCAATGACCCATATTTCCTAAACTATCGATCCGATTGGGTTAAAATTTTGTAGGATTATCATATTGGTCGACCTTATTAAAACTTTGACGTGTCAACGAAAAAACTGAACCGTACTAGAAACAATTGAGTTTTTCGGACTTCTGTTCTTAAGTTCCCCCTGTATATCGATATTCTGAATATTAATATCCTTCAGTAAAACTTTCCTGGCTAACCAAATCAGACCATGATATCGAATGGCATCATTTCAGGGATCCAGGAATTAGGCCTTGTTCTGTCTGTTGATCCCTGAAAGTTTTCATTCACGAAAACTTAATATCCTTAGCCACTTCCAAATTCAATTATTCGAAGAGGAAAATCATCCAGTATCGAGTGTAATCCTAGAGTCCTCGGAAAATATTCAAGAACCCATTTCCAAAGTAAATACAGGACCGGACTACAACATTCAAACGTCTGAAAAAAACTTTGCACATGAAAATAACTGATGATATTGGTTGTCGCAATTATTGAATGAGGAGCTATTTTGTTAATTTATTTAATGTGAAAAATATCCTTGAAAGCCAAAAAAAACAGAAAATTCTCACAGAAAAACGATTATTATAAACAGATGATAACTCTAAGACCTTGGCAGTGTGTACACAAAGAAGATTTTTCAAAAATAATTATGTGGTAAAGTTATTCTTAGATCAGTTATGGAGTTGATTTTCCCAATGTTCACCTCTTAACTCTGCGCATTTAGTTGACCGTTGAAATACCTCATAAGTTTGCATAGTTATTCCATGAAAAATGTACAATTTTACAATTAGTGAAAGTGATGTTAAATGCTTAGTGAGTCCTGCTGCCCGTAGCAGCAGGTACTGCATTAAATTGTAGTGCTACCGCAGGCTTCGACATTTAGTCAACCATCGAAGAACATGTAATTCTTTGGGTTCATAGTTTTACATATACTGGCGTGGTGCTCTTTAGCTCGTACACTCTTGAAGATTTTATTTTTGTTCGAACGGTATTGTATTTAGAAATTAAAAATCTACTTCAGCAATTTATTTTGAAGTAAACAGGGTCTCCCAATTTTCTATAAAAAAAATTTGGGAGGTTTTTTCATGTTAGAAAACCACTTTTTTGTTGAAGATTCAAGAGCGTCCTAAACTCTGCTATAATGTCTTTGAGTAATAAGTTTTTTGGTGAGTAGTTTCGTCACAATATTTTTTTCCGTAAAAATTCATGAAAATAGGCTCTCACATCATCGCATGCTCCTTCGGCCAGATAGGATGAATACTTATTTCCTTTCGTTTTCTTATTGCCCAAGGATAGCTTTATTGATGAATTGAAATAGATTATACTCAAAATTATTGTATATTGTAATTTTAAAAATATCATATCTTGATTTTTCAAATGGAACATCCTGTATTTTATTTTTCATGTCAACGCATAAAATATTGTGCCATATTTTTGCAGAAGAATCCTTATCTTTATCTTTGACCATTTTAGAAATAAAAAAATAATCTAAAATAATAAAATCAGAGGTTGAGAAAGAAGAACTTATTAGTACATATCATTATACTTGATCAGAGAAATGGAGATATTTTAAGGTAGTCGTGTATGAAATACGTAATAGATTGGTTTTTGGTGAGATGATCTACAAGGTGTTGAACTATTTCAATAAGTGCTCGAAATGTTGCCCGTCTCTTTGTAGACCCAACTCAATCCTTCTGAGGAAAGACCGTTCAACTCTCGACAACATTTGCGGATTAACTGACTGAAAGGCGTCGACTATTCTCTGTCTCATATCCAACCATTTTGTAGAAGGAATCTGGAAAACGATTCCCTTAATATAACCCCACAAAAAAAAATTAGACTTGTAAGGTCTGGAGACCTAGCTTGTCATCTAACAGGACCACCACGTCCTATCCATTTGTTTGGAAATACATGATTCAAATGCTCCCTAATCTGATGTGAGTAATTTGTCGGTGTTCCATCCTGTTGAAACCACGAATCTTGTCTTATATGCTCTGGTACATCGGCAAGTAACATTGGTAGATGATTTTTCAGAAAATCTAAATACATTTCACTATTGAGGTGCCCGTCGAAAAAGTGCGGCCCAATTAGATATCCATCTACTATAGAGGCCCATACATTCAAGGACCAACGATGCTGGTGATCTATTTGTCTCATGAGGTGTGGATTTTCCGTGGCATAATAATGAAAGTTGTGCCTGTTAACAAGCCTATTCTTATGGAAAATTGCCTAGTCCAAGAAAAGAACTCTGCTTAACATATTTGGCTTTCCCACTACTTTGTCACTTGCCCAATTGCAAAAATTGATTCGATTTCCATAGTCTTGATTGTTCAGTTCCTGGTGCAGCTGTACATGATATGCATGAAATTTACTCACTTTCAAGATTCTGTGGACGGAAGTTTGACTTATCTGTTAACTGAGAAATCTCTCTTTGGCTTTTATATGAGTCCTCTGTCACTGTCAACAAAACTGATAACTGGTTGTCTTCAGCTGTAGCAGTTCTTGGTTTTTCATGTTTTTTGTAAGCGATATTACCCGTTTCGATAATTCTAATTAGAAGTTTTTCAAAGCATCTTGCATTAGGATGCCTCTTATCAGAAAACCTTTGTGCATAAAGTATACTTGCCAACAAAGAATTTCTATCAGACTCACCCAGAATAAAAATCATATCAACCATTTCTTCTTTGGAGAACTTCATGACAGTAAATTGAGAAAATTGGGTTCAAACCTCAATTTAACAATATTTAATAACGAAACACTGATAAGTTCACCATGTAAAATGCATAATATGATATGTCCGGACACCTGACAGAAGGCACAAATAAAAAAAATGTCAACACATACCTCGATTTAGGTTTTAATCATTTTGATTTCATCATTCGTTAAAAGAATTATCTTGTTTAGGTTTCATTTTTTACTACTTGAATCATTACAGAAAAAAAGAACTTCTGTGCGAATAATGATGCATGTTGATGAGTTTGATACGGTTTATATAATTTTCATCAAAAATTTTACAAATAAATAAATAATAATAAGATAAAGATAAGGTTACTTCTGCAAAAAATATAGCACAATATTTTATGCAATGACATGAATAATAAAATACAGGGTGTTCCAATTGAAAAAATCAAGATATGATATTTTTAAAATTACAATATTCAATAATTTTTTGAGTCACTCCTATATAAAATGAGGATATTCTTTTCAATTCATCAATGAAGCTATCCTTGGGCAATAAGAAAACTCTCTGACCGAAGGAGCTTGCGATTATGTCAGCCTATTTTCATGAATTTTTAGAAAAAAAAGTATTGTGACGGAACTACTCACCAAAAAACTTATTACTTAAAGACATTATAGCAGAGTTAATGCCGCTCCTGAATCTTGAACAAAAAGTGGTCTTCCAATCTGAAAAAACCACCCAAGATTGTTTTATAGAAAATTGGGACACCCTGTTTACTGCAAAATGAATTGCTGATGTAGATTCTTACTTTCTAAATACAATACCGTTCGAACAAAAATGAAAGCTTCAAGAGTGTACGAGCTACAGAGCACCGCGCGACTTGTGAATCACCCAGTATATATGTACATGCTAGTTTATATTTTAGTTCTAAGTACAACCCTGTAGAGCAACACTACGCCACTTGTAAATCATAGGATTTTTCGATTGCTTTCAATCAGCTCATATTCCTTTGTAAATAGTTATTAAAAAGATATAGTCTGTTACTAGAGAGGTACTACCCTGCGTAAAGCAGTAAATGTGTCATTCGGGTTATAACTATAACCATTAAACAAGCGGGGTATAACCTTCTTACAAATTCAATTTTCCCTATATTGCAATTTGTCACGTTTTTGTACTATATTCTGACCCTTTTTAAGAGACATTAAACTAAAGGTTTTTACATCTGCGCCATGACCTGCTTGGGTAGTTGTCTTTACGAGGTCAACCGAAGGCATAAAGTAACTTCAACTGACCAATTGTATAGCATGAACAATCAGTTATTCACCAACATGAGTAACGTTTCGTCTCTTGAACCATCAAGAACTATCTCTCAATATTGATCATACAGATCAATAATTATAACCTAAATATTGTATCATACCAAGCAGTGGGCACAAATACTCTTGGAGTAATTATAGCATTTTCATTCAGTTTTCCAAAAACATTCATGAACAGTTTGTCTCTTGAACCTTGATGGTTCAAGAGACAGAGTGAATTCTTTGTACTTGTGATCATACAGATCAATAATTTTAACCTAAGTATTATGTCATACCAAGCAGTGGGCACAAATATTCTTGGAGTAACTAAAGTTGTATAGTACTGTTAATAAACAATTGAAAAACTATAGTGATCATTCGATCTCACAAAACCTACTTTTGTATTGAGATTCACTCAACAAGTTAATATATTAATTAATTAATAGTTCCATGATGTATGGTTGCGGAACTGTACATTTATCTATCGATTTTAAGGTGGTCACTCTGTATGTAGTTGAAGATTGACATTTCGATATAAGTAGAATTTCACCAACTTATCGTAAAATTTACTATCGAACTTTTTAAGTTTCGAAAATTAAAGAAAAACTCTTTGAGCATTCTAAAAACAATGTTTTCAAAACAACTATAGAGTTCGTATGGATTCCATCACACAGGGGAATAAGTGAAAACGAGAAAGTGGATCAACTTGCAAACAAGCTACTGAACTACCCAGCAACGACATACACCTCATTCCCTATCAAGATCTGAGAGAAAGTTTTAGGCATATTGCATATGTAGAAACATCCAATTCAATAATTGAATTGAGAACGGGGAATAAAGGAAAATTTTATTTCGAAAATTTTTTGTTGGTTTTTTAGGAAAAACCTAGAAAGGATTTTATTTGTCGTGATAAACCGGTGCCGCTCGGGACACATTAATTTGAATAAATCTTTATTCGAAAAATGTCATAGACAGTCCCATGTGTAATTGTGAACACCAGTTTCAAACTTTGAATCAAAAAGTGTTCCAATGTATGAGATTTGTCTTCAATTTCTTAGATAAGTGTAATATACACTTGTGAATACATGTATTTTCAAATTGTCACCCTTACCATAGGATAAAATTCAATTTATTGCTGTACTTAAGCTTAATAATCGTTGAAGGGTTCTATAGCTCTAATAAAAAAAAAAGTTTCGAATATGTCTTATCAATATTCAAACGCAAAATATGTAGGGATGATATAAATTTATGATTTTCTTGACGGAAATTGACCACAGGCAATTAATGAATACTGGAGGAGCTTTCCGAATCGCCGAAATGGCAGATTTCCCACCACTTCAATGCTGGAACAACAGCGAAGACGAACGAATGAAAGAGATATTTTTTTGTTCGTGACAATCCAAAAATTAGTACCAGGCGAACTGGTGCTTAGCTAGAAATGCCTTCATCTTCAATATGGAAAACATTTATAAGAGAAAATTCATATCCTTATCACCCGCATATCGTTCATCGCTTAGAGATATATGACCTGATCCCACGTTTGGCATTCAGAAGGTAGATAATACATCACACAAGAACTGTTGACAGAATTTTCTTTCCGGGTGAATTCCAGTTCACCTATGATAGAATAAGTAACTCTAGGAATTCTCTTATTTTGCAGAAGAAAATCATCCTTGGGCACGAAATCGATTTTCAGTTAATGTTTGGTGCACTCATTGGTTCCCATTTGTTCGAGGGTAGACTCTCTGGAGACGTGTTCCTCCATTTTTTGCAAAATGTCTGACCGAAATTGCTTCCTGAAGTCCTAATCAATACAAGGGGAATGTGTTTTCAACATTATGATACAATCATCACAATCATTTGTATGAATGTTAGAAACCACTTAGATATAGAGAAGACGAATCGCTGGATTCCTAGTGGACCAGTCAACTGGCCGGCTTGTTCCCCGGATTCAAATGCATTGGACATTTCCTTTTGGGGTATTATGAAAGAGCGAGTGTTTGAGGAGGAAATAAATTCGAAGGAACAATTAATGTAGAATCATGTAATTCAACAGGCAACCAAATGCGTAAAATTAGGAGATTGACATTTTGAAAATCAACTCTATAACTAATCTTAGGATTACTTCACCCCATAATTATTTTTGAAAAGCCACTTTGTGTAAACACTGTCAAGGTCTTAGAGTTATCATCTGTTTATAATATTCGTTTTACTGGAAGAATTTTCTGTTGTTAGCTTTCGAGGATATTTTTCACATTACATTTTGAAATCTCTCAAGAAAATAGCCCCTCATTTAATTATTGCGACCACCAATATAATTAGTTATTTTCATGTGCAAAGTTTTTGATCATGTATATTTTCTAAGGATTTAGGGACTGCACTCGGTACTGGATAATTTTTTTTCTTCGAATAATTTAATTTGGAAGCTGCTAAGGATATTAAGTTTTCGTGGATAAAAACCTTCAGGTATCAACGGACAGAACGAGCCCTAATTCCTGGATCGCTCAAATGGTGCCATTCGATATCATTTATGACATTTGTCATAAATGATAAATAGTGCTCTGGGCCTCTGTTTCCGAGATATAACCTCCCGTCGGTAAATATTGATGGGGCAGATATCTACATATGCAAACTTCAGACAAGAAGCTTCGTTTCTCGGCATCCTGCTTAGTTGCACTATTATGGCTCTTGGGGGCTGCGTGCATGGCAGGCAGATTTGGGAACTAGCTCTTGCCAGGAAGAATTATTCATTGATCTACGGATTTTTTAATAATTCTTCTTGTCTCAAGTTTGCATATGTAGACTCCTCGCGAAGTTTATCGCGGAAGATATTTGTCCCATCAAATATTTACCGACGGGAGGTTATATCTCGGAAACAGAGGCCCAGAGCACTATTTCAGCAGGATTATTTCGCTCGTTTTATACCGTTGATGTGATTCACGGAACGGCGAAAGATGTTTCCCAATTGTTGGAATTGTTAAGGTTCTCACATCTGTTTGTTATTGTTCGTATCTTTCTCGAAGTCCGGTAGCGGGTTCGCCGTGTCGGTCCATAGAGGGCGGCTCTCGTTTGTATGTACGAGGTGCGTCCTTTCTCAAATCGATAGGGTACCCTGATGTGGCTTGATAGGATGCTGCGAAACGACATGCGACACTGATGAGCTCCTAATAAGGACGAAACTGCAGTCTGCCGCTTCGTTTCTCAGCATCCTGCTCAATTGCACTATTGTGGCTCTTGGGGGCTGCGTGCATGGCAGACAGATTTGGGAACTAGCTCTTGTCAGGAAGGATTATTCATTGATCTACGGATTTTTTAATAATTCTTCTTGTCTCAAGTTTGCATATATATAGAGGGTAGTCCAACGAAAACTTGACACCTCGATTTACCGGTTTTAAAATCAAAATATGGAGAATCGCTTGGACCCGGTCGATTTTTGATTCGAGAGGGAACAACTTTTCAGATTTTTTTCATTCCCGTAACTTCAATTCCTTAACGGGGGTGAGCACAACCCCCTGATTTTGAATAGGGTTGAGGGGTGTTGCGATACTTCATTCTGAAGATCTCATCGAGTACTATCTGACCCTAAATTTTCGCTTCAAAATTTTCAACTAACAAAAGCAAAAGCAACTAAAAAAGTGGAAGACTACTTACTTTTGTGATTAGTTTATTAAGTGCTGAAAATGGGCACCATTCACTTCCATGCATAAAATATGTTTTGCTCAAATCGTTCACCTATTCCACTCAACATTTCTGGTTCAATTTGACGGCATTCATTAATGATCCGAATTCGCAAATCATCCAGTGACTCAGGTTGGGTAGTGTAAATCTTAGATATCAGGTTACCCCATACAAAAAAGACTAGTGGCGCCAGATCAGGTGATCTGGATGACCACTCAATATATCCCCTTCTTTCAATCAAGGCCTGAGGAAAATTTTCAGCTAAGAACTGACGCACAGGTTGAACGAAATGAGGTGGTGGGCCATCTTATTGAAAAATGATCGTTTCATGGTCTTCTTCTTTCTCCAATACTTACACGACGTCTGGATAAATAACGTTCTATAATAGTTCTAAATTAATTTGGCTAGTGATATTACTTGGTATAAAAAAGGGGCCGATAATATGATTTCCATACATCCCCGCCCAAGCATTTAACTTTTGGGTATGCTATGTAGGATCTTCCCGAAATAATCTTGGATTTTCATCTGACAGTACCGACAGTTATGCCTGTTGACAGTGCCGCTAAGGTAAAATGAACACTCGTCCGAAATAATTTCACTGATCACTTCACAGAACATGAGTCGGCGATCAAAATCATTCTCATTCAGTTTCTGAACCAATCGTATCTTAAAAGGATGAAACTTATGTTTTCTTAAAATTCTCATGATTGTGCGTGAAACACCAGACAAATTTGGCAATTACCTAGTACTAAGGGTCGGATCCATCGCTACGTGACCTAAGATAGGCACTTCCCTCGCTTCGTCCCCTTCACACACCCACTTTCTGTTGCCGACTGAACCAGTAGCGTCAAATTTAGCAACCAGTTGCACAATGTAAGCATCGGATACATTTTTTTCCGGATGTCGTTCGTTAAATAAAGCCGCTGTTGATCGCGCAGAGTCGCTATTTCTAAAAAATAATTTTATCATTTCCACCCTTTCTTCTACAGCATACACAATTTTAATCCTACAACAAATTTACAATCGTTTTGGCACAGTTTCAACGTTCCTAAAAATTCACCATAGACTAACGAGAGACTAAGGTAAATCAAACACATGATCTATCTACTTTTTCGAACGAAAAATTAACAAATACCTCGAGATATATTCAACATAAGCTAGCCATACACCAGCGTTCTTTACTGCATGGAAGTGAATGGTGCCCATTTCCAGCACTTAATAAACTAATCGCAAAAGTAAGTAGTCTTCCTTTTTTTTAGCTTCATTTCGTTAACGATGCAAATTTTGAAGCGAAAATTTAGGATCAGATAGTACTCGATGAGATCTTCAGAATGAGATATCGCAACACCCCTCATCCTTATTCAAAATCAAAATCTGAAACTGTGAAATGTTTCAGTTTTTCTTTTCCATTTATTACCTAAACTGAAATAATCTAACCTAAAAATTGAAGTTTGAGTATTGTTCCTTAGAATTTGATGATCGGTAAGTGTGCCAGTAGCAAAAGTCAAAATTTCTACTGACAAAAGCTGTAAGGTATAAATAGTTGGAATTTAGGGAATGTAGTTAATTTGAGTCTTTCCTTGTGGTCACTGAATATTCTGGATTTTTGTCCACAATGAAGTCAACAGGTCAATCGAAAGTGCCCTGGGGGGATTGGAGAGAATGATGATGATTAGCTCAAGCGAATTATGCTATTGATTCATTCACTCCAGAAAATTGTATATGGAAAATATTTTGAAGCAATAGATCGAAAAGCCCTCGAATAATTACAAAGTATTTTTCGTACATTTTTGACATTCAACGTCATAATCTTATTAGCTAGGTCGGAACGTAAACTTCTAAATATATGTAATAAAATAAACAGATGAAAGGTCATGAAATATTTTAAATTCAACTCTTAAAATAATTAATTCATATTTACGTCACAGCTTCCGATTTTATCATTTCATGAACTAATTATATGATAAACATGTGTTCGAAAAACAAACACGCTAAACTTTCACGATATGAAGACCTGATGAGTGATATTTCGTCATGATTTAAATCATGAATTAACTCGAAATTATGAAAAAGTGTAGAATGAAGAAGAGCGGGTGGGACACATAGTAGGGTGAAAAAACTAGGTAAAGGTACTGGGATTTACTTCGGAAATCCAAAGCAAAGATCTTAATACTAAGTAGACATCGCATTGTTTACTAGGCAGAGATATGAATCATTGCTAAATGGAAATTATGGATCTAGAATACAATGGCAAGGCTATTTTTATACTCACTGACCGTATACGAATAAAGCACTTAAGTCAAATCAGAGAACTTTTAAAGTATTCCATGATTATCAACACCGCCTGAAAAGGCTGTTCCGAGTCACTAGAATCTTGCAGGTAATGAATAAGCGGATGGATAGGCCAGAATTGTATCGAAGACACTGCAAGTAGGAGCCGAATCTGCCTGCAATATTTCTTATGGAAGCGTACTTCAAGAGATGGGTTAATGATTGACGAAAACTTATTTTCAAGCTTGATAAACAATGCCAGCCAGAAGAGGCTGGAAAACCCTCAGACATTCACCTGGCTTTCACTGAAATAATATAAATCTACTGAATTGTTTGTCTTTTGGCAGAATACTACGATCTTCGTCAGCACCTACATAGAATTGGAATTTATCAGGATAGCGATTTATGCCAATATTGTGGCAAGGAAGATGAAATAATAGAACACTTTCTATTTCAGATACAGGGAGGGAAAATATCAGATATGGTTTGATAGGCACCATCAGCCGTATATGGACCATCGGAAGTCATATACAGTAACAGAACCCTCGAAACCCAAGAAAGTAAAACCTATTATATCCATGTGAACCCAATCAATGACTTTCTGCTCTCTTCGTTCCCCATTGATTTCATCATAAAGGTAAAATAAAAATAATAGAATGAATGACAAGAATGCATATCCGTTTATATCTGCGCAACTCGTTGATATTTTGATAAGAAATAAATTGTGGAATAGAAAGCTTTTATTTACCCTCAGTGATTATTATTATCTGTTGAAAGAGAAACTTTAGACCTGTTACAAAGACAACACGCCAAAATTTGACGAAGAGATTGCCTCATAAAAACAAAAACTGTTTACGAAACGGATGCATTTAGTTTTTGATAAATTTGGCCATATTGAAGCAGCTGAGTAGTTCAGTGGCATAAATATTGGTCGCATCAAAAACAAACAAAGTTGTCAAACAGTCTCTACATTACAAAAAGTTGTAAGATCGCATTTTGAACCAAGACAGTTGTTTCATTTAGTATTTACGGAAACACTTGTTTCATAGCTTTTTCATGAATTATTATCTAATTAATCACCTTCCACCATTTATAGAAACCGTATCAAAAGTAATCTTAATTCATTCAAAATATAAAATAATTTGTGCTCGCACAACAAATAACCACAATAAGAAAATAAAAGTAACTAAGAAACTTTGTTAAGTATACCTAAACCTACATACATCTTCCTTCCTCAATGTTATTATATTTATTTATTTATCGTTTGGCAAAAGACACTCAGGACCAAATTAAACGAAAAAAAAAATGCACATATAAACATTAACATGTAAGGGTATATATAACATACTTCGGAGGTTACAAACCAACATCAAGTCCATTGATATATTCTATCGATCTGTCAGTTGCCAACAGAAAGTCTAAAGGATTACCACTATAAGATGTTGTTGGGCATTCCTCGACTATATGCTCAATCATCTGAATTTCCCCGCAATCACACTGGGCAGGCGGTAGTTTTCCACTGAATATTCAATACGAGCCCTAACTCCAAAGAAAAACTAGGTTGTTAAATACAATAATACTAATGATAAATTTGCAGCTCTCCTAGATTGTGCGCTGGAGCTCTGTCATGCTGAAAATAAATGTTTGGCGTAGAGCCATATTTTCAACAACACCCTTCTCATGCTTCAGAAAATTTCAACAATATTCAGCAATCAAATTTTTAAGGAAAATCTGATATGCTGAATACCCCATTTCTTTTGAGTTTAACCAACAGGTCAAACACTGATCAACCCTGTTGAATATACTCATTCATCGTTAGATCTATCGATTCCTTCATTTGCTACATGAGCTCCTTCCATCCAACAGACCTTTTCATCATAAGATGTGCGCAAGCCTAGCTGCCATGTTGAAACGGTGGTAATTCAAAATATTCGTACTGATAAATCAACAATGGCTGGGCAAGGATCGTTATCTCCACAAAATAATAAATTATTGGAAAAACTATTTATGATGCTTCACTTATTTATAATTCAGTAGTAGCTCATACTTCTAAACAATTGAAAAGGTGGCTCAAATGTCAAGTGAGCTGATTTATAGGTGAAAAAAACGTCAACGTTTGTTTACTATCTAGACACTTATAAACAAAATTAATATTTGCAATTTTATTCTTATTGATAATGTCGATTTATTTGTAATAATTGAAAATATATTTTGAGTAATATTCACGAATGTAATTAATATTTTAAAGCTATATATGACATTATCAATTAGACAAACGTAAATACTGATTGAAATGTTTAAAATGGGACAATATATAAAAATTTATGATATTTACAGAGTCAAAAATGCAATTGGAATAATGTACCAGTGGACCAAACAGTTGACAAAAAGAAATGGCTAAATATCTTAATAACACCCAATCAAAGTCCAAATGTATTGAGTCAAAAAATAAATTATCCAAACATTTGGCAATTTGATGTGATTTCATTATTTTGCTTCGATGTTGCAGACAAGGCTTTGGAAATTTATAAAATAGTATGTTTGGTTTTGTAACTTGTATCACTTTTACACACACCATAACAACACCGTTTTGTTGTTCCTTTTCGCAAAGACAACATAATTATAATGTTATATCGATTTAGTACTTTATTTATTTGTTTTTTTAATTATTCGGCTTAAAGTAATATTTTCATTTCTGATACACGAGAAGCGGAAGCTGCAGCATGGTTGTTCACAAAATACAATACGAAAAAGATGGCTGATGTGCACAAAAAAATGTTTTGATGAAAAGTTCTATCCATACCTATGATTTTATTGTAGAATAAGTTATTATTTTGAGATTTATTCACATACCATCGACAAAATTTTAATCTTCCTTCGGTATCATCGTTTTGAAGTCTCCGAAATTTTCATAATTGATAAATTTATCTGTTCGAATTATTCGCCCGGACTAGTTTAAAGAACTCCTACTTCACATTCAATTTCCTAGTCAATATGTTTAGAGTCGGTCAGTGTTCAAATAACAATCAGACCATTTTCTTCTGTTTCATCAATTTGATAACTTTCCGTCTTCTTATCTGAAATACCCCAAAGTTGATAAAATTATGAATAAAACTCTCGAAAATATTAGAAGCGGGTTGTCGTCTTTCAGGGTATAATTCGTTATAACAGCAGAAGTATTTTTATTACCACGAATCTAACTCTGTAACACATTTCTTGTTAGTAGAAGGTTAACGATAATCGGACGCTTAACACCCGATTTTTTACCATTGTCCATGGTCGGAAGAAACGACAAGAAATATCCAATAATTCATTTCTATATTCTTTTTAATTTGCTAGGACATTAAAGAATGACAAATGATTTGATTCAAAAATTAATGCACTCAGTGCATCATCTTAACAGAGATGCATAAAAGCGTGAAAATATAAACATTTTTCATTCATTAAAAAATTTGTGATGAAATACTGAATATTATGAAAATATAACGTTCGCATTTGAAAAAATACAACTTTATATCATATTTTTCAAATGAAACCCTAAGGATAATATTTACTCCTCTCATCGCATTTTACAAAAATGTGAATGTCTTCGATTTAAAGCTCTAGCTCCAAGAATACCGAAAGATGCTGTTTTCACCTGTCACATTTTTCGAAAAACAGCTCGGAAACGTACTACTTATGTTTTTCTAGCTACAACGGCTACTAAGATGGCATCAGTATACATTTTGGGACACCCTGTGCATATGATATGTAGTCTGTTATAATAAATAATGTTTGTTCATATCCAGATCTGTTTTATGATAATAGGAGTTATTCGGAACTCCATTTGAAGAGAAAAATAAAAGTTGATATATAGGGTACTTTCATGGTGAAAGTTAATTAATTAGTTAAGCAGTTCTATGAAATTAATGGAATAGTTAAGTAAGTCTTTTTGTTAGCTTTGATCAATGTAATTCGCCGGGCGTTTTCTTCCGTTATTACTGTTTCACACGTACCATAATCTATCAAATGAATTTTCAAGTTATATACCTATATGACTCAGCTGGTTTGATTTTTCTGTAAAATTCCCGAAACAGATCGATTATTCATTTGCGGGGACATTTCCTGTTACATGTTTCGTTCTACTCCTATAAACACCTTACGCCGGGCAGCTTCCACCTATAATTTTGAATAAGGAAAAGGGATTGTGTGATAGCTTTTCGAAAAGTGATGGTATTCTCTTTTCGGCCAAGTAATTATTTACTTTCTAAAATAACATATGACGAATTTTCAATCGAGAATTGTTTGGGAATCTCCGTTTGGGGAAAACACTTGATTAAAATTGATTCTGTTAGTTCAGGAAAATTTTTCTCCCTTATTTGAACGTTCGGGCATCATTCTCCAAGCACAGTCAACTGCCACCCCGAAAATTTCCATATGAGAAACGAGTGTGTGATAGCTCTTTGAAAGGTTATTAAATTTATTGCATTTTTTTAATTCATCGTAGATCGATCGACCCTTTACATTCGATAAAGAAGAGTTGAGATAATTCTGCTGATCTGGAATGGGGAACAGGAAGAGTGCGATCATTCTCTAAAGAAAAAGCTAGATTTCTTCCGCCTGAGTCCATAAATTAAAACAATGATGCACTTTGATGGCATGTGTCGGTTTGTTATCAATCCATGTTTGAATTTGTTCCTGACCTGCTAGATTCAATGACTTTCAGTTATTCGTTGGGACAAAGGTTACTTGCGTTAATAATATTTTCCATAATTCTTATAACATGAAATAACTGTAATTTTGTTGAAGATGGTGTACACACCAAAGGAACGCATTGAAATTGGGTTTAAAGTGAACGAAATGAGACACTTCTGTCACTTTTCCATAATTTATTCAATAATCACGTCTGGTTTCGACCCTACGGTCATTTTCAAGTGAATAACAATATAATACATGAGTAGGCAAGTACAACTACAGAATGAAATTTATCCTAAATATTGAGTAGTGGGGATCCATTATGCTCTAGTTGGCTGTTGACGGTAATAAATTGTGGGTTTTTACATAGTTTTTTAATCTCCAAACTTTCCAACAAATTAATCTCTCTCATCATCAGGAATTTACTAAATCAAATGCAATGAATGTCAGGTAGCCTATGTCGGACAAACAGGGAGAAGTTTTAAAGCTAGATTCAAGAAACATATTTCCTCAGATAAAAATTGGCCAATATTTGAACCCGTAAAATCAACTAATCACTCGATATCATTGAACAATCTTAAAATCCTTCATAAATGTAACAAAGGGAGAGAGATGAATTTGTTGGAAAGTTTGGCGATTAACAAACTATGTAAAAACCCAGGAGAGAGGAGATTGTCGCAAATATCTTGAGTATGCCGGACAAGTATTTTCAGGATTGTTCATAAGTACAAATTTCATCCATATAAAATTACAGTCGTACATCAGCTGAATGAAGAAGATTTTGATCAATCTATCCGAACTTGCCTCAAAATGCTTTTCCCAATGTTGAGGTATAGAGTCTGGCGTTACACTATTCTTGATTTGAAGAGGGAGAGATTCTCAAAGACCTCAAAAACTTAATGTTTGGAACGGAAATATTGTAGGACCCTCATTTATGCAGGAAAACTTTGACGACGAAACCTATTTGAACATGCATGAGAATTCGATTGACTCTCTTACTACTCCAAGAAGATTCAAATTTATCTGAACATAACGTTTTGTATCAAACTGATGAATCGCCCCACTATGCTGCCGCTGTGTGGGACTATCAATACAATAGATAGATAGATAGATAGACTTAATATACCTTAAAAAAATACAAGGCCTGTCAGATCACAATACAATTAGGTTTAAAAATAGGTCACAAACTACAGAACAGTTTAAAATAAAATATTGCATAAAATAAACATGTTTGCAGATATGGACGAACAGGTTATTTATAAATTAGTTAAAAATATGAAATAAATATACATTTATAATCTTTGGCTAAAATATTCCTCAATACAATAAAATGCTTTTTCGATCAACATATTTTTAACCTGTCTTTTGAAAGCTGGAAGGCTATAATTTCGCCACTTTTAAGGGAGCCTGTTATAAAATTCGATACAGTTGCTTAAGAAGCTATTTCTTGTCCTTCCAATACGGTTCAGAGGTGTGAGCAAACTTTCTTGAAACCGGTGTTGTAGTGGTGTACGTCTGTTTGCCTAGTGATATTATTTTTATTTTGCTGGATGTATACGAGACATGAATATACAGGGATATCCACCGGGACTATCTGTTAAAAACTTTTTGAGTTCCAATTACAATATCAAGCTGAAATTTTATACGCGGCCATAACTAGCGATTTCCAATTGAAGTGAAATATTTTCGAAGTGATAACATTTCCGATTATACCGGAAGTGGGTCATCACTTTGTTATTTCAAATGGCAATCTACCTTTTTTATTATACATCTAGAACCTACATATGAGCAAGGCATAAAATATCCAAGTTGTTGGCACTTATCTGTCAAAACTCTTGACAGATTTAATTATTTTGTTATAAACTCGATTTTTGAAGAACATTTAAAAAAATTGTAGCTCGTAGATCTTTTGCACTACAGACACAATTTTTGCTTGGGTGGATAGAAGAAGGATCAAGGAATTTTTGAAACAATGTCAAATGTTTATTGCGTTGTTTTGTATGATTTTTTCAATTTGGCCTTTTTCTAACAGCAATAACTCAATTTGTTTCAAATGGCACGTGCCAATTTTTATATCGCCATTAGATGAAGCGTCAAATTTCAGATGGACTTGTATAAGCATGTACTATACCCATCTCTTATAGTTCCGAAATAATTCAGGAATATATTGAATTTTGATGATTTTGCAAGAACTAACAGAGAATGCTTTGAAATATTTGAATCAATGAGCTGAACTGGCTAGGCTCACCTGACAGGTGCCTAAAATTAATGTACTTGTCACTTCGTTCATTCGAATTCGATATTTCAACAAAAATTGTTGGTGATTTGAAGTGAAAATTTTTGAAAAACACGAGATTGATAAAAAAAATGGCTGCTTATTCAAACGAGGATATAGTTTTAATCTCTTTTTAATTCATGGCGAATGTCAAAAAGTGGTGGATAACACTTGCAGGTAATTCAATTACCAATTTCCAAATTTGGCGCCTATGAGTAAAACAAAATTTCGAAGGATTAGAAGCAATTTTCTGCAATTTGGAGGAACAAAATACATAGAAAACCAATTCTCGAGGACGATGACAATCAAATTAATACGCTAGCGTATTTTCGGGCCAATCCACATGCGTCCAATAAGTCGGAGTGAGTTATACTTATATTCAAAGGATCCTTAAGAAACATAACATGCACCCGTATTCTTTTATCAGACTACAAAAATTGAAACCAACTGACCTTCCCAAGCGGCTAAATTTCTGTGAAAATTTATTAATTCGGCTTCAAGATGATGAAAATATTCTGCAAAAAATTATATGGTCTGATGGAGCCAAGTTCAATGAAAGTGGAATAACCAACAGGAAAAATCGACATTTTTGGGCCACAGAAAATCCACATTTCATTGAGGTTATTGATTTCCAAAAT
Source organism: Cryptolaemus montrouzieri (assembly GCA_013387265.2). Classification (NCBI taxonomy): domain Eukaryota; kingdom Metazoa; phylum Arthropoda; class Insecta; order Coleoptera; family Coccinellidae; genus Cryptolaemus; species Cryptolaemus montrouzieri. The sequence continues at coordinate 43,708,803 of JABFTP020000185.1, read as the reverse complement.
AAATTCAGCGTGATTTGTTGGCTTCTCACAATTATGGGGAAAATCTTAATGGACAAAGATACCTGGAAATTTTGAGAAGAACATTAGCAAATTTTTTAGATGGACCAACCCTTAACATTCTGAGGATTGCTATTACCAAATGGATGATACACCAGCACATAAAACACGAGCTGTAGATCGGCGGCTAACAGAAATGTTCGAGGATAGATGGTGGGGTAATCAAGGACCAAATTTATGGCCTACGCGTTCTCCGGACCTTACGCCTCTTGATTTTTATTTATGGGGCAAAATCAAGAGTGAAGTGTATCTTATTCCTGTAAGAAGTAAAGAAGAGTTACTAGAGCGCATTCATAATGCTTTTCGTAATATTGATCTTGGGGAAACTAGGAGGGCAACTCATCATGTTCGTATACGAGCTGTCAAGTGTATCGAGCAAAATGGGGCCCATATTGGACATTTATTCAGATCCTAAATTAGTTTTCTCCTATGATGTTTGCTATCATTTATTCGTATTAATATAATTATCTTCGATGATTGATTTTCGCTTAGTTCCTACAATTTTTATTCATCCGAATTGTAGAAATTTGCTTCAAATGCTTTGAAATTTTATTTTACTCATAGACGGTGAATTTGGAAATTGGTTATTGAATTGCCTGCAATTTCTACCCACTACTTTTTGACATTCTAAAATGAATTAAAGAAAGATTAAATATATTTTCTTTTGAATAACCAGTGGTTTTATTCCAAATGTGTTGTATATTTTGGATATTTTCAATCTGAAATAATGACAATTCTTGTTGAAATATCAAATTCGAATGAACGAAGTGACAAGTACATTAATTTTAGGCACCTCTCAGGTAAGCGTAGCCAGTTCAGCTACTTTATTCAAATATTTCAAAGCATTCTCTGTTAGTTCTTGCAAAATCATCAAAATTCAATATATTCCCAAATTATTTCGGAACTACAAGAGATGGGTATAGTACATGCTTATACAATTCCATCTGAAATTTGACGCTTCATCTGATGGCGATATAAAAAGTTGCACGTGCAATTTGAAAAAATTTAATACGGGTGCATGTTATGTTTCTTAAGGATCCTTTGAATGTAAGTATAACTCAATCCAGTGATGCTGACTTAATGGACGCATGTGGATTGGCACTAAAATACGCTAGCGTATTAATTTGATTGTGGTCGTCCTCGAGAATTGGTTTTCTATGTATTTTGTTCCTCCAAATTGCAGAAAATTGCTTCTAATCCTTCGAAATTTTGTTTTACTCATAGGCGCTAAATTTGGAAATTAGTAATTGAATTGCCTGCAAGTTCTATCCACCACTTTTTGACATTCGCCATGAATTAAAAAGAGATTAAACATATTCTCGTTTGAATAATCAGACATTTTTTTATCAATCTCGTGTTTTTCAAGAATTTTCACTTCGAATTACCAACAATTCTTGTTGAAATATCAAATTCGAATGAACGAAGTGACAAGTACATTAATTTTAGGCACCTGTCAGGTGAGCGTAGCCAGTTCAGCTACTTGATTCAAATATTTCAAAGCATTGTCTGTTAGTTCTTGCAAAATCATCAAAATTCAATATATTCCCAAATTATTTCGGAACTACAAGAGATGGGTATAGTACATGCTTATACAATTCCATCTGAAATTTGACGCTTCATCTGATGGCGATATAAAAAGTTGCACGTGCAATTTGAAAAAATTTAATACGGGTGCATGTTATGTTTCTTAAGGATCCTTTGAATGTAAGTATAACTCAATCCAGTGATGCTGACTTAATGGACGCATGTGGATTGGCACTAAAATACGCTAGCGTATTAATTTGATTGTGGTCGTCCTCGAGAATTGGTTTTCTATGTATTTTGTTCCTCCAAATTGCAGAAAATTGCTTCTAATCCTTCGAAATTTTGTTTTACTCATAGGCGCTAAATTTGGAAATTAGTAATTGAATTGCCTGCAAGTTCTATCCACCACTTTTTGACATTCGCCATGAATTAAAAAGAGATTAAACATATTCTCGTTTGAATAATCAGACATTTTTTTATCAATCTCGTGTTTTTCAAGAATTTTCACTTCGAATTACCAACAATTCTTGTTGAAATATCAAATTCGAATGAACGAAGTGACAAGTACATTAATTTTAGGCACCTGTCAGGTGAGCGTAGCCAGTTCAGCTACTTGATTCAAATATTTCAAAGCATTGTCTGTTAGTTCTTGCAAAATCATCAAAATTCAATATATTCCCAAATTATTTCGGAACTATAAGAGATGGGTATAGTACATGCTTATACAATTCCATCTGAAATTTGACGCTTCATCTGATGGCGATATAAAAATTGGCACGTGCAATTTGAAAAAATTGAGTTATTGCTGTTTGAAAAAGGCCAAATTGAAAAAATCATACAAAACAACGCAATAAACATTTGACATGTGTATATAGCTTAAATCTTTTTGTTTTCCTTGATCCTTCTTGCTATCCACACATGCAAAAATTGTGTCTGTAGTGCAAAAGATCTACGAGCTACAATTTTTTTAAATGTTCCTCAAAAATCGAGTTTATAACAAAATAATTAAATCTGTCAAAAGTTTTGACAGCTATGGGCCAACAACTTGGGTATTTTATGCCTTGCTCAAATGTCGGTTCTAGATGTATAATAAAAAAGGTAGATTGCCATTTGAAATAACAAAGTGATGACCCACTTCCGGTATAACCAGAAATGGTATCACTTCGAAAATATTTCACTCCAATTGGAAATCGCTAGTTATGGCCGCGTATAAAATTTCAGCTTGATATTGTTATTGGAACTAAAAAAGTTTTTAACGGACGGTCCCGGTGGATATCCCTGAATATAAGATGAGGGGTTGCTAAGTATCTTGAGATTTTTAAATAATGCCCTGCAGCTTATGATCCATGGAACTCCACCCAATAATCGTATTGCTCTTTTCTGTTTGCGTAGTAAGTGAGCAATGCTACCTGAGTTCCTATCAGTTGCTTGATTCTGCGGATCGTAAAAATTGCACTAGCCAGATTTTCGCTTATAGTATTGATGTGATTAGACCATGAGAGTGAATTTTCCAAAGTGAAACCAAGCAAAGACAGTTGTTTCAAGGCAGATCTGTATTAAGTTGTAATTAATAAACTTTGCGTTTTCTCCTTATTAAGTATCAGGTCGTTTGCTTGAAGCCAATGATTTGCCTCTTCCAACGACGCACGAGAACCTTCCTCTATTTGGTAACTGTCTCTTCCAGTACATAGCAAGCTTGTATCATCTGCGAAAATGAAAGGAATGGCTGTTTATTTTCCCTCAGGTAAATCGTTGATGTGAAGTATAAATAAGGTGGGCCCCAATATGGATCCTTGGGGAACGCCAGGCCTGATTCCTCTTCTTTCAGATCTTCGGTTATTGAAATCAACAACTTGATATTTTGCAGGTATGATTCAAGGATCCTATAGACAGGTCCTGTGAAACCGTAGAAATCCAGTTTATCCAAAAGCTTCGAATGGTTCACACAGTCGAACGCCTTAGCTAAGTCCAAACAAGTGAGTACAGCCTCCTTTTCTCCATCGAATGAATGCAGGATATTCTCTTTGATTTCAATTGTAGCCGTTATTGTTGTTTTATTTTTCCTAAGGCCATGCTGGTGCCCACAAAGGATAGATTTACTGTTAATAAAACTTAAGAGTCGGTGTTTTATGATAGCTTCAAAAGTCTTCGAAATCGTGGGCAATATAGATATAGGTCGGTAGCTCCCACAGTCATCTTTGACATTCTAGAAGTGATTAAATTTTGTGCTGCTTCGACAAAATAGTCACAAAAAGCTTCACTTGACGGTGCTTTTGACAGATCGTCGTTAGTTCTATTTTTCGTTTTTCTGTTGATGATGGTCCACACTGCTTTTGTCACATTTTCGGCATTACGATTATATTCTGAATCGATTTCCTTTATGCGTCTCTCAATATGGGTCTTCAAGTTGAACTTCAATCTTCTATATAATTCTGTATATTCATTATCTTTTCTGACCATTCATCTTGTATGCGCCGCATCTATTTGATTCTGGAGTTTCTTCACAATAACTTCATCCCATATTTTATTTTCCTTTCTGGCCTTATTGACTTTCTTCTTTTTTATAGGACAACAGTATTCGAAATCCTTTAGAAGGACATTATAACTAATCTTAGCGTCCCCACGAATTTGACTCCAGTCTGCTTCTTCAAGGTATTTCAAGAAGTTTATTTTATTTTTGTCATTTATTACTCCACACACCTTTTGGAATCCCGAGATGGTTCAGAAAATAAATAGTGAAGACCATACGAATTCATAAGATCCCGCGCTTCATTTCTTTCAGAAATCAGAATAGAAACAGACGTTTATGTCCCCTGCAATCATAACATCAGCCTCAATAGACGTTGCTATTTCATTGAGGGCTTTATCCATTTGGGTAATGAAAACGTTCAAGTCGACCTTTGGTGACCTAAAGACACACACAAGGATGATGTGAAATTTTGTAAGATGGATTGCTTCATCTCAGCATGAACTCCTACAGAAAACTTATCTATTATACTGACCTGTGTAAATTTTTCAGATTCTTCCACTAAAATAGCGACTGCGCCATGGGAATGGTTATTTTCTAAGAGATGATTCGCGTAATTTGAATTTTTATTTGAAAAACTGCGTTTATGTTCCGATATTCTAATATTAAAATTTCTATGTGTTCTACCAATGTAGAAATTATCACAGTCATTGGAATTCAATCTATAAACACCTGATTTGTTGTTTTTACCTAGTTTGGTTTGATTATTTTTATATATTTGCCTAAATTATTATTAGTTTGGAAAGCTATGTTGAAATTATTGCTAATCAATAGTGGTGAAAGTTTATTATTGATAATGAAATTTTACCAACTAAAAGCCTCCCAAATTCAAATGTTAAAGAAAGCTGATACCAGCTTATTGGCTTTGTGGTATTTCAAAATACTACTAAGATGAGCAGTTCACACTCAGAATATATGGTTCTACTCAATGTGCTTGAAAAACAGATTGACTCCCAATTACATACGGTTGAAGACACATAACTACAGTGGACCAGCAAGGAGAGCAATCGAGAAAGGCCAACGCGTATGGCTCAAAGAGGATATGAAGATCCAGTACAACTGGAGGGACGTTGCCAACATATATTTGAAGGTAATCCATACGGAATTATTGTTTAGATTGCACCCTGTTGAGTTTGATATTTTAGACTCTGAATCCAGATACGATGTCAAAATTTTAATTCATAAAAAGTTTCAGCAACAACAGAAAAAGTTGAATTCACTTAAATTCGAAACTTCTCCACCCAAACCTTCAACTGATAAATTTTCAGACGATAATTTTTTGACAGATTCACTAATTTAACTGATACCGATTTTACACAACCACAAAAAGATCTATTAGAAAAAGGATTCAAACATAATTTACATCCAAAACATAATAAAACTAATTTTGAACAGTTAGGCATAGACTCCGAAATCATTCTCAAAAACTCCAAAGATAATATTTTAGCCAAACATCAAACAGCAAAAATCATCAAAGAAGACTTTTCGAAATTATCACCTCATTGCAATTCCGATTATAAGATAATAAAAACAATTCGTGAAAATAGTACCAAGAACGATTTAGTATTCACTAAAGCAGATAAAGATAACACCGTCATCGCGATTAGTAAAACCGATTATATTTCTAAAACTGAAGAATTCTTAACAGCCGGAGACTATATAACATCAACTAAGGATCCTACCGCAAAATTTCAGAAAGTTGTTAAAAACATAATTTCGACAGCAAAATCATTAATTACAGACCACGAAAAATATAAATTCATTAACTCCAATCCACAATCCCCCGAAATATATTCGTTGATAAAACTCCATAAACCTAATTATCCTATTAGACCTGTTGTTTCTTATGTAACGGCACCTTCTTTCAAACTTTCAAAATTCCTCAACGACTTGCTAATAGAACATTGCAATTTTAAATCTAAATTTCGGTCAAAAATTCATACGAACTAGTTGCCAATATCAAGGATACCATTATACCACCTAATTCCAAACTCATTTCTTTCGATGTTAAGAATCTATTTCCCAACATTCCTCCGAAAGATACGTGTTACTTAGTTGAAGAATTATTAGAAAAGAATCATGTCAATACTATCATTAAATCAGATATTCTTTCATTATTACAAATTTGTTTAGATCAAAATTATTTCCATTTCAATTACAAATATTATACTATTGAAGACGGCTTGATTATGGGCAATCCGTTAAACCCTTTGTTAGCAGAAATATTCATGAAAAAATTAGAGGAATTAATTCATAATCATCCACTCAGTAAATATTGTTTATACTGGTATCGCTATGTAGACGATATCATTATTTGCTTATAGGAACAGATAGACAGTTAAAATTTTCGAAAATCATATAAATTCATTACATCCAAAAATTGGATTCACAACCGAAATAGAAAGCAATAATTCGATAAATTTCTTAGAGGTAACAATTTCGAATGAAAATGGAAAACATGTTTTCGCAATTTACCATAAGCCGTCACATACAGATATTATAATACATAAGTCGTCGTGTCATCCATATCAACATAAAATGTCAGCATTCAATAGTTTTATTCATAGATTGATTAACATCCCGTTATCACCAGAAAATTTCAACAAAGAACTAAATTTGATTAAACAAATAGCCAAAAATAATGGTTACAATCTCAAACCAATAAATAATATTTTAAATAAAAACAAAGTACAGTCGCATTGAATGAAGTTTACCCTGTCGATAAATTGAAACAAAAATTCAACACCTTAAGCTACGTTGGCATTACAAGTGAGAAACTGAAATCATTCCTAAGTAGCTATAATTTCAACATAGCTTTCCAAACTAATAATAATTTAGGCAAATATATAAAAAATAATAAAACCAAACCAGGTAAAAACAATAAATCAGGTGTTTATAGATTGAATTGCAATGACTGTGATAATTTCTACATTGGTAGAACACATAGAAATTTTAATATTAGAATATCGGAACATAAACGCAGTTTTTCAAATAAAAAATCAGATTCAAATTACGCGAATCATCTCTTAGAAAATAATCACTCTTTCGACCCACAGTTTGAAATTTGGCATACAGATAATAAATATTGGAAGGTAGATCTTTGGGAAACTTTAGAACTCAATAAATACAAACACTCAGGTAGACTCATCAATGAACAAGTCGATTTGAGCCCTTCACCTCTATTGAATCTCTTCGGGGAGCAATCTATTCCTTAATTTTATTGGATATACCTGCCATAAATAACCACTTAAGAAGAAGCAACCCAATAAGCTTTTAATTACTTAAGAACATTTATATTTATATTCCCATTCGTCTGAAGAAGCTACGGTGTAGTGAAACGCGTTACGAATCGCAATTATTAAGTAAAATTCCTTAAAACACAATACTTGTTTTTTATTATTGATAATGGAATTTAACAAAGTAAAAGCCTCCCAAATTCAAATACATTTATATTCATAAAAACTTTATTTTTCATTAAATTCATTCTTTGACTATTGCTGTTTTTGTTTATTTGCCCGAAACACCAAAATCTCCTTATCACTATCCTGGTAGACCAATTTTCTGGCTTTTTGAAGTCATCAAGGAGTTCCATATCAGCGCCTTCTTTGAAAGATAAACTATTGGCTTCATTCCGTTTATCGAGCATTTCAACTAAAAAATCTTTGGTGGGAAACTTTCTTCGCAAATGCTTTATCACGTCTTCGCGTTTCACGTGTAATCCAACTCGACCAACGTGCAATAGGCGCGTCGAGCGGCACCAGCAAAACCCGAAGACGGGTTGCCATTTCCTGTAACTTTAGGCTTTACACGCGACAAAGTTTTAGCAGCAATTTTGTCTGAAATTGGTTCATTTTCGGAAGTATGATACGGTTCTTTCGGCAATTTATTCTTGTACTGTTTTACTTCCTTATTGTAAGATTTATTTTAGATAACGGCAACGTCGCATTTCTGATTAGCTACGACATTGTTGTTATTGTTATACTGGGTGCTTCAACGAAAACTAAAGAGAGGCTACATCTGTCAAGATATTCATTTCTGATCAAAACGCAAAAACAGGTCAATTTTTGTTAAAGGCGGACATCTTTTGGGGTACAAAACTTGCCTGAAATATCAACTCCCTAAGCGAGGGTTGCAATCCTTGAACATTTTGAATAGGGAAGATGGGTCGACTGATGACTCAAAAGAAAGGTGGTATCTTTGTCTACATCGCCTTGAACGAATTTCCATTTTTAATTGAAAACTGTAAAAGATACAGGGTGAGCAACTGAAAGATAGGGAAGGCTATTTCCCTGAGACTATTCAAGTTTCAGTGAAGTAAAATGGAACAGATCCATGCTGATCAATGGCAGTCATCATCAAGTACCATCCTCATCTCGAATTTCCTCACCTAGAGCAGGGGTGACCACCCTTGAAAATTTGGAAAAGGGTAGATGGGTCGAGTGATACCTCGAAAGAAAGGTATTATCTTTGTCTGCATCCCCGTGAACGAATTTTCATTTTTAATTGAAAACTGTAGAAGATACAAAGTGAGCTACTGAAAAATAAAGGAGACTATCTATCGCCCTGAGGTATCACTGGATCGAAATATTACGCCTGCTCTAGGGATTGAAATTTGAGATGAGGGTGATTTTGAAAGATGACAGCTTTCGATCTAAAATGAATTTATTCCAGTTTTTTGCACTAATACTCCAATAGTATTGGGGCGATAGTCTTCTCTATTTTTCAGTGGCTCACTCTGTATCTTCTACAGTTTTGAATCAGAATGAAAATTCTTTCACGGGAATGCAGACAAAGATAATACCTTTCTTTCGAGTTATCACTCGACCCATCTACCCCCTTCCAAATTTTCAAGGGTTGTCACCCCTGCTACAGAGGTTGAAATTCGAGATGAGGATGGTACTTGATGATGACTGCCATTGATTAGCATGGATCTGTTCCATTTTACCTCACTGAAACTTGAATAGTCTCAGGGAAATAGTATTTCCTATCTTTCAGTTGCTCACCCTGTATCGTTTACAGTTTTCAATTAAAAATGGAAATTCGTTCAAGGAAGGTACCACCTTCCTTTTGAGTCATCACTCGATCCATCTTCCCTATTCAAAATGTTCAAGGATAGCAACCCCCGCTTAGGGGGTTGATATTTAAGGCAAGTTTTGTACCTCAAAAGATGTCCCCCTTGAAACATAAATTGACCTGTTTTTTGCGTTTTGATCAGAGATGAATATCTTGGTAGATATAGCCTCTGTTTAGTTTTCGTTGAAGCACCCTGTATAGATTTTCAGGTCATCGTATAGGTATAAGAGGCGTTATTAAATGACCTAACGCCTCTTGATTCGTTGGGATTTTTCAAATCTGAAGTCTATTTTATGCCACCCGAATCGTTGGAAGAATTACGAGATAGGATTGTTCGAGCTTCAGCAGATAACACTACAAACGTTGCAAAATGTTGGCTATCATTCATTATACCAATGCAAACTCAATGATATGTTTAATTTCATGATAGATTTTCAGCCCAATCATAGAAGTCCAAGCAGTGATGCTTTTTAATTAACGGCACTCCAGAAAGCAGATTGATATTGAGGAACAAGTTACCTTCTTAATGAGGTATCACACAACTCCAATCTCATTATTAGAATTTTCGGGTGATAGTTATTAGTAGTAGGGTTGAATACGCAAACGTTTAAATAAGTTTTTCCGATTCAATCAAATCGATTTTGATTGAATGTTTCCCTCACACGAAGATAGAACGGATTCATGAGAACCTGGAATTTTTCCAATCAATTCTTGACTTCTATTCGTCACATGTTATTTTAAGAAGTAAATAATTACGTGGTTGTAAAGAAAATGGAAGCAGGTACCATACAATCCTTGCTGTCAGAGGTAGGAGATTGATAGGCGGAGAACGACACATGTAACAAAAGCCTTCCTCCAATCAAAAATCGATCTGTTCCAGGAAATTCGCAAAAAAATCAAACCAGCCGAGGTATTCAGAAGGATTCGTTTCGAGTGTAACGTACTGTATACATTTCTAATATAAGAAGATATCAAGTATTCGAAATTTACAAAACTCGGTTCTGATAATTCATAATTTTGCAATCATCAATTTGAAAATTTGCGTCAATTCCAGGAAGATGAATTTCTTGCTTTTCGAGGTCACTTGCAAAATTTCCAAGTTGTTTATACCAGGAAAAAGATGGGTTATCTGAATGCAGTGGTTCGAAAATGTTGAACTATGTCTATACTCAACGTAACTTGTGAGATTTTTCTTTTTAAATTGCTTTAATCACTTCAGTTTATGTAGATTTTATTGAACTCTGGACAAAACAGAATATAGTACTTCGATATTCAGGGTTTGTTTCCTTATATTAATGCAATCGTATACTTGAAGGAAGATGGAAAGTTATTAGACAATTTTTCATGATGGGACTAAAATGTACCATAAAAGCGGGTTTTTTTTTTTCATAAATAATTTTAACATAATTTTTGAAATTGGAAGAAAAATGTATCTAAATAAAGAAACAAGAAATCCTAGAGAAAACGATTATACTTTCAAATCGCAAATATTAAAAGGATCTAGCTATTCTTATCCAGATATAAAACGTGTGTATATTTACTGCGTATTTGTTCGATAATTATAAAACTGTATATTATATCGAAAAGGTATGAAGAGAAGATAGGTAGATCTTGAAGCCCTATATTTCAGCTTTCTTTCTTTAAAAGTGCGCTTCTAACATTGCCGAGCCACTTGCTAAACTCATGCAGTAATCTTTTTCAACATCAACTCTCCCAAACATCTGGAAAACAGCAGCTGTAAAGCCAATTTATAAAAGTGGGGACAAGTTCGAGGCCGGAAACTACCGTCTAATTAGTTTATGGAGTCTGTAATAGCTGATGCACTGATCGACATCTTTACGATAAATAATATTATACCATCGGAACAACATGGTTTTACAAGAGGGAAGTCACTCGTTACAAATTTACTTCACTGTCTCGCTGATTGGACTGAATTTCTAGATGAAGGGCACCCGGTGGATATAGTCTACCTCGACTTCACCAGGGCTCCAAAAAATCGATTGCTGTATAAATTGAGTCATTTCGGTGTTGGGGCACCTGTTCGCTTGGATATCCACATTCCTTAGTAATAGACACTTTCACGTTGAATTAAAAAGTTCGTTGAGCGTGAGTAGGAAAGTTCTAAGTGGTGTGCCGCAGGGTCCGCTCTTAGACCTCTGTTGATTAACGTGTATACATCCGACTTAAAATACGCCGTTGAGTCAGGACTTTGTATGTACGCGGATGACACTAAAATATACGGCAAAAGTAGTCAGTCTAGTGTCATTCAAGCTTGTTCGCGTGGAGCAATAAATGGTTATCGCCGCTCAATACATCTAAGTGTGTCGTGCTCTATTTCGGTAGGAACAACTTATTAATGAATACTTCATTAATAATCAACGTCTCAAAGACACAAATTCCCATCGCGACCTTGGAGTTATTATCAACTTTACACTTTCTTGGTTCGGACAAACATTACAGCAAGTCAACTTAGAGAACTCTATTAGTTATGTACTTTCGAAAGTGTTCACATCGTGCAACGTCAAACTGTACTCCACTCTATTCAGGAAGTATATAAGGCCAATTCTTGAATTCGAAAATCCTATTTAGTCACATAGACATGATAGAAAACGTACAGAGACGCTTCACATAGCTACCATTCTATTTTCTCCAACGACCACCTCACGGAGGACGTTTACGAATGATGAACCTCATTACCTTGGAGCGGAGAAGAACACGTGGTGATCTCATCCAAACATTCAAGGCACTGTGTTTGGGGGATTCCCCAGTAGCTCACCTTCATACTCTGAATGATGACGAAAAACGTCGAGGACATTACTTCAAACTTCGCAGAGTAAATTTCAGAACTACCAGCCGTCAGCAGTTCCTTCCTAACAGAGGAAATGTTTTGCCAAAAGAAGTTGTAGAGGCGAGAGATGTTACGAATTTCAAAATTTTACTAGACAGTAATTTTTTACACTGTTAACTTCTTTTATTTTTATATAGAGTTATCATAGGAATTTCATTCCTCAACTCTTATTCTGCTTAAATGATAATAAATCTATAATAGGAAAATTAACCGCAAGATATGTTGGTAAGCGCATAACTCAACAACGCCTAGACCAATTTGGCCAATTATTTTTTTAAATGTTCGTTGAAGTTCAGGGATGGTTTTCACGGAGAGAAAAATTCAAATAATTGCCGGAAAACCCCTAAAAACAGTCCTTTTCTTTTTCCCATACAAAAGTTTTCTAACTATTCCGTAGAGTCAATTTGAGCTTTATTGCTATTGTATAAAGTTGATTTGCACAAACATCGCTATATTCTGAAATGCCAAAATATTAGACTTGGAATCCGCAAGGAGATTTATACGACGGAAACAAGGAAAACCAGTATCAGGATGCCCAGATCTATATGCCACCGATGCGATTGGTCGAATTTATTCAGCACATCCAACCAATGATGATTGTTTTCATTTACGATTGCTATAATTCAATATACGAGGCCCAACATCATTCCAATATTTACGAACTGTTGATGGTGAATTGTGTGAATCCTACAGAGAAGCATGTCAACGTTTGCAATTGCTCATTGGGATCAAACTCTCAATGATGCTGTAATAAACAACTCAAAAAAGTCTAGGGAACACTTCTGAATATCGATATATCGTATCCAGAACGATCAATATGGATGATTTTTTAAGAACTGAACACCTGCATCAATTTCTCACCAAATTATGTAGAGTGCCGCAACAGATTTCAGTTTTCTTTTATAAAAAACTAAAAATGCAGCAGATGCGACGCTGCTTTATAATCATTTCATGTATTCAGTGTTTGAAATCAGTTGGTTGGCACTTTGTTTCTGTTGTAATCACAAATAAAAGATTCAAGTTTTGTGATTCAACCATGGAAAGACGACATTTGACTAGAGAAGAGATGTTACGAGTCGTTGGCATGCTCCAAGCTGGGAGCTCACAACGGGAAGTATCCAGGGTTCTGGGAAGTATCCCAAGTGTCATAAACCGTTTATGGTCGCGTTTCAATGAAACAGGTAGCGTAGAAGAACGCCATACAGGTCGTTTCAGGATTACTACAGTCGCCCAAGACCGATTTTTGGTTTTACAAGCCAGAAGAGATCGTACTACCACAGTATCTCAATTAGCTCAAGAGCTATCACGAGTTCATAATGTACAAAATTCCGACAACTGTGAGAAATCGACTGCACGAAGGTCAACTCCACTCCAGACGTCCTTTAAGAGCCCCACAACTGACCCATGGAAACCGCGCTGCTCGTTTAGCTTGGTGCCAAGAACACGTAAAGTGGGATCAAGAGAGGTGGGCCACAGTTCTCTTCAGTGATGAATCTAGATTTAGTTATTATCCCGATTCGGGAAGAATTCGAATATGGAGGGAACCTGGAAAGCAAAACCGTCTCCAGCATACTCGAGAAGTTGTTAGACAGGGAGGCGGATCAGTGATGTTTTGGGGAGGTATACGCCTTGGTGGAAGAACTGACCTCGTTTTCATACAGAACAACCTCACGGGAAATTCTTACGCAAATGAGATATTTTTACCTGTAGTGGTACCGTATCTCCAAACAATGGGTCAAAATCCACTCTCCCAACAAGATAATGCCCCTCCTCATCGTGCAAGAGTTGTCTTGAACGTTCTTGAAGAGAATGATATCGATCTTCTACAGTGGCCATCCTGCTCCCCAGATCTGAATCCCATCGAGCATGTGTGGGACACCCTAAAAGAAATCTCCTGCGTCAAAACGTTTTCCATCATGAACAGGAGCTTCGATTAGCAGTTCAGGGGGCTTGGAATGACTTAGGCCAAAATGTAATAGACAATTTAATATCGAGCATGCCGCGACGATGCCAAAGTGTCATTAATAACAGAAGTGGACCTTCTGGGTACTGAAAGATATAAGTGCTTCCATATCGTTTCGAAAATAAGAGTTCAGGATTTTTTTGTTTTACCAAATTTCGTCATTATCAAATTTAATTTTTTTTTATGAGAGAGTCAAATATTATTTTGTTTTCTTGAGAATACATTATATACAATACATCCTAACAAAAACCGAAAGATTTCTATAAATTCGAATCATCAAATTCATATTTTAAAGATATTGGTAAGTGTTCTCTAGACTTTTTGAGGTGTTTATCATCACACGCTCATCAAATACGAACATTGTTTTCTATAAACATATCTACATGCTTCCCATCAAACCCAATTGATTTGTGGATCAAGTACAAAGATTATATGTATGATGATATTTTGTATCAAATAGGAGTAAAATGTTAAATCCAAATATACAAATCAGTGAAGAAATTTACAACGTAGCATTGATTTCAATTGAGGACATGGGCTTGATGATGTAAAACAAATCATTAATTCAATTAGATCTCAACACTTTGAAAGAATTAATAAAAATAAATCTTCCACTGTTGAATGATCACCAGAAATACGTATTTGATACTCTTATTAAAGTAATAAATGATGAAACTAGAGGAATTTACTTCTAAGACGCACCTGGTGGTACAAGAAAAACTTTTTTGATTTCATTAATATTAGCAACAATTCGCTCTCAAAATAAAATTGCACCTGCACTCGCTTCGTCGAAAATCGCAACAACTTTGCTTGAAGGTGGTCGAACAGCCCATTCAGCACTAAAATTGCCATTAAACATGCAAAGCAATGAAACTCAACCTGCAACATTTCGAAGAACTCTGCAAAGCCAAAGGTTTTGCTTTGCAGCAGTGTATATTGATTATTTGGGATGAATGAACAATGACACATAAAAAATCTTTGGAGGCTTTAGGCAGAACCTTAAAAAATCTACTGAGCAATCATAACCGATTTGATGGTGCAATGATTTTATTAGCAGAAAATTTTCGTGAAACATTGCCGGTGATTCCACGATCAACGCCAGCTGATGAACTCAATGTATGTCTAAAGTCCTCCAATTTGTGGAAACATGTCAAAGTACTTCATTTAAGCAAGAATATGGGCGTCGACTTGCAGAATGACCAATCTGGAATCATATTTTCTAAACAACTCATTGATATTGGTAATGGCAAATTTCCTATAGGCATGTTGACTGGCTACATTAACTTTCCTCAAAGTTTTTGTCAGTTAACTCGATCAAAAGATGAACTTATTCAGAAGGTGTTTCCAGATGTTTCTCAAAAATACAGAAACCATGATTGGTTGAGCGAACGAGCTATATTGCCTGCAAAAAACATAGATGTAAATGAATTAAATTTCAAAATTCAATTACAGGCGAATCAACAGAAACCATGATTGGTTGAGCGAACGAGCTATATTACCTGCAAAAAACATAGATGTAAATGAATTAAATTTCAAAATTCAATTACAGGCGAATCGAGGATATATAAATCAGTCGATTCGGTTACTAACCAACATGATGTAATCAACAATCCGAAAGAATTATAAAACTCGCTGGATTTGCCAGGATTGCCACCTCACAATCTTCAATTAAAGGTTAAATCGGTAGTTATAATGTTGCGAAATATCAACCAACCGCGTCTTTGCAACGACACATGGTTAGCGATAAAAAAAATTACTAAACAACGTGATAGAAGCAACTTTACTGAAAGGAAAGTATAAAGGAGAAGATGTTCTCATACCACACATCCCAATGATTCCGACTGATGTGCCATTTGAGTTTGAGCGACTACAGTTTCCAGTGCGGCTTTCTCTGCTTTCGCTATGTCCATAAACAAGTCCCAGGGGCAATCATTAAGTGTTGGTGGTATTGAACTGGAAAACCAATATTTCTCATATGGTCAATTGTATGTTGCCTGTTCCCGTGTTGGAAAACCATCAGATTTATTTATCTATGCTCCAGGTAATCAAACAAAAAACATCGTTTACCACAAAAACTACAATGAAGATAAAAATGATTTTGTTAATAATTATGATTCACATGATTGACAATAAAGCGATTATATACTTTCTAATGCTTATATATATTTCATTTAATTGTTTTTTATTCATAACGCAAATCTTTTTGACAGGCCGAAGTCTGTCGGGTCCGCTAGTAATAATAATAATCATAATAATAACTTGCAACTTATCCTATGATGTACAATCTAAGGAATAAACGGGTGAATGGACATTGTACCACCATAACCTCTTGTCGCGTTCAAGATTTAGGAAGAGGGTCTTGTTCGGAAAGTGAGTCATAGTCTCCCTCGGTTAGCGACAAAAGCAGCGTGATATCGAGTAGGGATACTCCAACACAAAACCAAGAGGGAAATAACATCAACACCTCCCAACCGACTCTTGATGTTTCAACGGTGGCACAGGCCATTATGCCTACGACCACTAGAGCCGGACTCCCTAGGAAACGCATGAAGTGGACCCCAGAAATGCATTCCTTCATTATGCGTTCCTATTACAAGATTACAAACTTGGAATCGGAAATGACAGCATACAGATACGCGTTACATCTTGCGTTCGTAGAAAAATATCCTGAATTACATTACATATCCGAGCAGAGAATTTCGGATCAAAGAAGAACAAGTTTTTGCGAACAACTGGCCAATACGGAGTATCTTCACAGGAATAATCAAGTGTGCAACATTATCCACCAGAAACTTGCACACAAGTACGGACTTCTGAACACCTTCCAGCCATATTACAAGTATCAACCGGCGCCCGTATTGGAAAATTACTCTATCAGATTATACTACGATAGGCCTGTTATCACTGACAGAATGGTGATGAATAATAGGCCGGACATAGTGGTGTATGATAAGAGAGCCAGAACAGCAATGCTGGTGGATGTCGCCATACCGAATAATAACAACGTGCTGAACAAGTTCCAGGAGAAAAAGTCCAAATACACAGACCTTGATATTGAGATCAAGCAGATGTGGTACCTCGAGAAAATAGATATTGTTCCTGTCATCGTATCCTCGACTGGGTTAATAACCAAAACATTGCATGATAGCCTTAAGAAATTAGAATTGCATAAGAATACCCATATAGAAATGCAAAAAGCTGTAATTCTCAATACATGTAGGATAGTTAGGAAATTTATGTCAAGTATATTGTAATCGAGCCTATTCCCTTTGATTGCTGAATCTGGGAAAGGTAAATTATATCCAGCTAACAGCTGAGATAGTGCATAAGTCCACGATAATAAATAATAATAATATTTTCGGATCAACGAAGAACAATCGTTAAAAACAGGCTACTTTCTTCAAAAACGCTGCAAAGCATACGAGAAGAGGTCATAATGGAACTCAGAAGCGAAAATAATACGTAAACGGTATACCTACCGGAGTCAATGAAAGTGTTACAGATAACATCGAAGCCACAGCAACGAATATTATCATGGAACGCCCTCCTGAGCCGAATCAGCAGAACGAATATATGTATTAAGCAAGATCAGAACTCAACAAAGCTATAACTGAATTTAGTGGTAGTAACCCAACTAAAAGACCTAAACTGCCCAAACTCAAGACGAACAAGAACACCAATATCATCCTAGCAAGCGTAAACTCAGTGTTTGAAGAATATACCGACCAGAACCCCCTTTGGAGAAGATTCACACTTTGATTTACTGTGAAGCAGTAACGGTTCTTCGACTTCACAAACAACAAATCTCCACAACTCTGATTCAAGCTGAGCCAAAAAGCGTCAGGAAACCACTATGGCAAAAACGACTGGAGAAGGATATTGATAATATTAGAGCAGAAATCGGTCGCCTCATACGATTCCTGAGAAACAGAAAACCCTCAAGGCGCTTGAAATCACGCATACGAAAAATTTATAGGAAAATTGGTACGAACACAAAACACCATTATCACAAACAACACATCAACGTGTATATGGACACTTTGAAACAGAAACTCCAAGCAAAAGCAAAGAGGCTTTCAAGATACGTCAAGTGTACTGAAAGGAAACACCAAAACCAAAGGTTCCTCCAAAACGCGACCAATTTTCATAAGGAAATAACAAAACTGCGACCAACAATAACAGAGAAGTACCTAACGCACAGTGCTTGACCGATTATTGGTCATCACTATGGTCGAACTCCAAAGAACACAATAGAGATGCGGAATGGATCACGAATGAAAAAGAACGCCTTGATATCAAACATATGGACTTCGAAGGAATAACGGAGGAAGAAATCA
The DNA here is from genome assembly GCA_013387265.2 of Cryptolaemus montrouzieri. Lineage (NCBI taxonomy): Eukaryota > Metazoa > Arthropoda > Insecta > Coleoptera > Coccinellidae > Cryptolaemus > Cryptolaemus montrouzieri. The sequence goes on along the minus strand of JABFTP020000185.1, from coordinate 43,690,474 downwards.
CAACAGTAGTTAGAGCGACCAACAATTGGAAGGCCACAGGTATAGATAATATCCACAACTTCTGGTACAAGAAGTTTGATAAGCTCCATGGAGCCCTAGCGAAACAACTCACGTATGTTCTTCAACATCCCAAGAAAACACCCACTTTCCTAACATAAGGCTTAACATATATGCTACCGAAGAGCGATAGAACACAGGATCCGTCTCAATATAGGCCAATCACTTGCCTGCCAACACTCTACAAAATACTCACCTCATGCATATCAAATCGAATATACCAACACCTTGACGACAACAATATATTAGCAGAAGAGCAGGAAGGATGCAGAAAGAAACAGCACGGGTGCAAGGAACAACTCATCATCGATTCTGTGATAATGAAACAGGCATACGTAGGGCATCGGAATTTTCAACCAGCTTTTCTCGATTATCTGAAGGCATTCGATAGTACCACCCATTCTTCGCTTGTTGAAGTATTGCAGATATACAAAATTCACCCAGCCCTGGTAGAATTCTTGAAGACAACAATGACCCACTGGCGCACGTCTCTGTAGGTCAACATGAATAATAAGTCAATTAAAACCGACGAGATACCCATACGTCGTGGAATTTTTCAAGGACACTCTTTGGGTCCACTATGGTTCTGTTTAGCTATGAACCCATTATCATCAATGCTCAATGGAACAGGATACGGATTTAGGATAAAAACAGATAGGAATTATCATACAATCTCCCACCTGCTGTATATGGATGACATCAAATTATAAGCTTCGAACAAGAAGCAATTGGATGATTTCCTGAAAACTGTCAGTAAGTTCTCGGCAGATGTTCATATGAAATTCGGGATTGAAAAGTGTAAGACCCTGAACTTTCAAAGGGGGAAAGTCATAGATGGTGAAACACAACTTCCAAACAAACGGTGATATTATACAGTGCATGAAGGATGGCGAAACATATAAATATCTAGGATACCAACAAGCCAGATTGCTAGACCAAAAACAATCAAAGAAGAAGATTCGTTCAGAATACAGTCAGCGTCTGAAGACTGTGCTGAGATCAATGTTGAACTCGGGGAATCTAGTCAAGGCAATTAACACCTACGCCATTCCAGTGTTGCTTTACACATTTGGAATAATCAGATGGACTAAGACAGAACTGGATGATATTCAGAACTGGATGCTAACAAAGTACAACAGCCATCATCCAAAATCTCCTGTGATACGAACAACTTTGAAGCGGAAAGAAGGAGGACGTGGATTAATATATGTCAATTTACACACCGAACAAATAAAAACTCTCAGAGAATTCTTCTTTGCAAAAGTTCCACTTCTGACCTCCATAGAGTGGTATCGTTGGCTGATAAGGGATTCACACCTCTAAATCTTGCTACCAGAGATGACCTGCTGAATCTACTGTTCCTATCAGATACTGAAAAACAAGAGCAATGGTCAAGAAAGAAATTGCATGGACGACATCACCATGAGATTAACCAACCACACATCGACAAAGAAGCCTCCAACAAATGGTTGAAGAAGGGAGAATTATTCGCGGAAACAGAGGGATTCCTTATTGCCATCCAAGACCAATCGATCGCTATAAACAACTACAAAAATTTTATTACGAAGGACGGAACATTACAAACAGATAGGTGCAGAAAATGCCATATAAGATCGGAGACTATACAGCATATAACGTCCGGCTGCGAACAACTGGCCAATACGGATGATAGCCTTAAGAAATTAGAATTGCATAAGAATACCTATATAGAAATGCAAAATGCTGTAATTCTTAATACATGTAGGATAGTTAGGAAATTTATGTCAAGTATATTGTAATCGAGCCTATTCCCTTTGATTGCTGAATCTGGGAAAGGTAAATTATATCCTGCTAACAGCTGAGATAGTGCATAAGTCCACGATAATAAATAATAATAATATTTTCGCATCATTTTTAATGAATAGAGCTTTTGTGAAAAGCGAAGCGGATGGTAGCAAAATTATACAGAGTTTTCATTGACAAATAATATAATATAAAAATAAATAATAAAAATAATCCAAATCACATTATTCTCCTTATTTCAAATGGCACATTCTAAATTGAATGGTTGAATCTGAATGAGAATTCCAAAACGTATCAAATCGTGTATAAGTTTCCTATACATATTTCAACGGTTCTTAATTGAAATTTATTGAAAACTACAATAAATGCTCGAAATGTCTACCTTATCCTTGGACACACTTTTCAAGTTTCTTCGATCTTTAGCCAGAACTACAGTAGTTATTCAACGAAATGTTTCACAAATCCTTTATTTCATATCGTCAAGTATGACAGGAACAGTTTTGTTAACTTCCGATTTTAACGCACCCCACACGAAGAAGTTCATTGACGTGAGATCTGTAGATCTAGTAGGTCCATGAATAAAGCCTCCTTGATCAATCAAGCTGTCCTACATCGAGTTTTTGACGAAGTTCGAGGAAAAATGTGACGGAGCTCAATCTAACTGAAAATGCATTTTATTTCGAACTCTTTCTGAAAAATCTATCCTCAAAAATCGTAAAATTTCTTGGCCATTCAATGGTCTTTCAAGAAAAAATATGGTCCAACTACAAAATTTGTTTTGATAGTCGATCTTTCAAATTATACGGAACAACAGATAAGGTGTTGCATCTAAGGTTTTTGATGGATTATTTCTAGCATAAATGGCCCCCCTTTCTGGATAACAAGAGTTCAATATTTGGTAGATGGATTACAATTTTTCGAGAGACTATTGAATAGCCAGGAAATATTGCGGTTTCTGAGGAAATATATTCAAAGATTAAAAGAAAGTATTAGGGCGTAATAGATCTTCAGATTAGAAGTAGGTACATAAACTAGTCATTTATTCTTACATTGGGGCCAGCGGATGCCAATGTAACATTGACCAGACATATCTCAGAACATTGTCATAACTACAAATTACAATCTTTGAAACCCGAAATGTGCAAGAGAAAGCTGTTGACGATTCATACGAAAATCCAGCCGAAGTAATTCGACGAGTTTTCCAAGGTGATAAGCCTTCTCCGATTACTACTTCTGATGTTGGTTACAGTCGAAGAAATTTATATAGCGCTAGAGGGAAATTACTGTCACCGTAATCAACAAGTATGAAGGAAATCTTTTCTGCGTAAGCAAAATAGATATTCGACTCGTAAAAGCTAGACGGTGCATTTGATTATTTTCCCAGTTACTTCTGCCAATTTTTCACGTTATTTGTTACCAAATAAGCAGACAGGCAGACACAGTTAAATCTTTCTTCCTCGATAATAGAAGAATGTAAAAATGAACAGGTACAGGTGAATATTCGTTGTAGATTTTGAAATTTGTATTTTTAAGGCAATTGAAGATTCCATCTTCCACATGCTTGGTTCAAAAACTGTAAGAATCAAGATAAAAATTCATGGACTATTTTCGTGGAGAATTTTTTATGCTTCAATTCGAATTGCAATTAGGATATTTGTTATTGAGATATGAACAAAACTGCAGAAAGGGGCTTCCCCTCACCCTCACTCTTGGACGACATCATCCCAAGTTATTTTGTTGAAATCTTTTTCCAACATAAACAAATTTCTTGTTTTCCAAACTACTAAGTTATAAGTGTTAGGAAAATTAATTTCGTGAGTACTGTATATATTTTTGAAATTATGAATGCTGTTTCCACATTGTTTATTCATTGTCGTACGCCAGGTACTAATATTTTCCATTCAAAATGAAACTCATAATTCAACCTTCATTTCTGATATTCTATCAGAGTTGAAACAATACAAGCGAAATTTTTATCGATGAAATCAAGTTCATGCCGTTCATAGAAAACAAATTAGATATTCTGCTAAATTAATTCTAAATTGTAGATGAAGCAATTTCGTATAAATTTTACGCTCTGAATGGATCGTCCTTGCGATGGCAATAAACTATTTAAATAGCCATCGGCATGAAAAATGTAAATTCCAGTATCTTCAGTACACTGACATCAAATGCATGACAAATTTGACTGATTGTTTCTCGATTCAGGAATAATTCTGCGAAAATTACCGAAATCGGTAGACTGGAATGACATGCAACGCCTATATTTATATTGTCACTAAAGACCCTGTGTTAATTTGTTAATGATAGGGTCAATGTTGTGTTCAAAACAAACGAAAAAAAATGTGAAAACTGAAATGAAAATTTACATGTTATAGGATTTAGAACCCATTTAGTCGTTTTTATGACTTCCTCCCTACCAAAGGATGTTAACCATATCGTATTGTTCAAAAATTGCACATCAACTAACCCATAACTTGAAATCACTCACTTGACATTGTATAGAGAAAACTTCTCCAAACATTAATAATTCGCACCTGATTAACTTGGAATATTGAAGAATTTTGCAATTATTTGTTTTCTCAAATGTCAACTTATTTGTCTTTGTAATGAGTCTGCCAAAATATACATATGTGTTTCACAAATGTGAATATATATTTTTCTTTTCTAATAACGTTATCAGTTGACTATTTTCGTAATCGGAACACAGAAGTAACTGTTCATTAACATGAGTTGCAGAACTGCTTCACTAGTTGCAAAATTCAGGGGGGAAAACGCCAACAAAAATACAAGTTTTTGAATAAATACTTAAGGAGTAATTGGAAATTATCCAAAAAAGTCCAAGCGTTTTTTTGAATTCAGAACGATAGTCGCTGAAAGTAAAATATGGTTGGTAAATATAACGGTGGATGGTTCTTTCAGTTCGTCAATTGAATGTTGTCATAACTCATTTATGATTATTTCATAATATTATTGATGAGTCTATTTTTTCAAAGTAACAAACTTATAAGTACTTCCAAGAAATACTCCTAAAATCCATCTACCAATACAATCGTCTTTTATCGGGCATTTGCAAATGCCACCTTCATTTAGCATACAACGTTTCTATACACATATTTTCATGACATAATACACTCCCCACAAAAATTGTCGCATCACCCTACTTTTACTACAATACTATATAAACTTTTAGGTTGGTCATTCAAGAGTCGCTTGGTAACTTTCAGAAGTGTAAAATGAGAAGATACCATTCACAAGAGATGAGTTTATGATGGAAAATATCAATAATTTTCAAGTTAATGAAAAATTAAAAAATTCTACTATCTTCAAACATTCTCGATGAGACCAATCGACTAGCATCGAATGGTTACTAATCATTTTCAAAATCGAGTGTTTCCTCCCCGGGCCCTAATTACTGCCAGTATATGTCTCGTAAGCCCCTCAAACAAATTTTGGATGTACTCTTGAGTCAGTTCCAAATTTCAGAAAGCAGATTTTCTAGTTGTTTGAGTCTTCTACAAGGCATCCTACGTTGCTGAATTTGCCACCCCATGTTGTCCTAAACATGTTCTATGGGATTTAAGTCGGGGCTTCTGGCTGTCCATCTTAAAATATCAATTTCGGCATTTTGCAGAATTTCTGTAACTACTCATGGGGCTGAGCATTATCATGCATATAAATTAAGATTTCGCCAATCAATGGGCCAAAGGGTACAACATGGGGTTCAAGGATATCTGCGATATATCTGGCCGCTGTCATTCTTCCATTACTCACTAGGACTAACTCAGTTCGACCATGGAAAGAAATGACTCCCACGCCATTACTGAGCCCCTCGCCATTACTGAGCTCCTATATACAGGCATTCGAAGTCTTGCAACTCGATGCTCTCTGGTGAGACGCGGGCCGGTAGAAGCCACCCTTGGTCTGATATCGTCTTCTTTGAGCCTGTTCCTAACAGTTTGCAAAGAAAAATGCACATTTCTGGAAAGTGCAAGTTCATTTTGTAGCATTTTAGTCGTACATTGCCGACCTCTTAGTGCAATTAAACGAAGGCAACGATCATCAACTGGTGTTGTTATCCGATTTCTTCCCTGCCCGGCCCTTCTTCCATATTGCCCTGTTTCGTGGCACCGATTAATTGCTCTTGAAATAGTGCTTTGGTTAACATTCAGCAAGTTAGTCACGTAACGTTGGCTTCGCCCCTGCTCTAGAAATGTTACAATTCTCACCACTTCATGTTCACTCAGCCATTACAATAAATTCAAGGATTCGAAAATCTACAACAAACACAGAAAACTTGCATTAATTTAGCGTGAAAACTGAAGAGAAATTGAATGATAGTCAAATAAACTCATTCTTGTTTCAGACGTGTTTGAGATCATATGGAAACAAATATTACTACATAGATAAGATTTTTCCCCTCATATGTCCAAAAACATATGTTGACAAAGAAACTGCGATCAAGCTGCTTAATCGATTGTGGAATTTAGAATACCAGGTGATGCGACAATTTTTGTGGTGTGTGTATGTTTAATCTGCCTAACTAGAAAATATAATTTTCGGCCCTGAAATGGTTGGGAATAATGTATCTATACCTTCCAAGAAAACAACAATTGTAGTTCCATTTAGGTCTTTTTGCAAATATATCGTCTTTCAAATAGTTTGGGACCATCAACTCCTATGGTAATTAGCTTCGGTGTCATCTTTATTTTCAACAGTATATCATATCTTCTTATATATCGAGTGTTTCGTAATAAAAAGCCCCAGGCTATAGTTCCTTCAATTGTTCATTGATTTATATGAAACTAAAATCGAATTGCATCTTGAATAAAATTCTGAAACAATTTCATAGGTCTGCCACTTCCGAAAATACCGGAAGTTGACCTTTACTTAGACTTTCATGATGATAAACCCATATTTTAATTTTTTTCGATTACTAATTCAATTCTGAGTACCTTTTGCGAAAAAATAACATATGAAACGCTTTATTTTCCAATAAAAAAGAAATTATCGGAAAACTCCCATTTCCAATTCATCGGTGTAATTCATAGAAGGGGCAACTGTTTGAGATTGAGATGAAAATTTTCTGCCCTAGAAAGTGTTATGCTCACTATTTCAGTTCGGATAACTCACATTATTTCGAATTTTGGGTAAAAAAGACTCAAAACGTAAGGGATGATTCTAATTAATCATGGAGTTAGCTTTGTGCCGGAATGAATTAAAAAATCACAGAGCAATCTTCATAGAATTATAATGGATGTCATTCGTAATTATCAACAAGGAATTAAGACAGAACAAAAAATTCAGATTGATTTTTGTTATTGTTTCATTTCAAGTCTTTTGCAGGGAGAATGAATATGTATGGAAGATGAAAGGTAGGTGAAAGAAGACATGATAAAAGGCTACTTTCGAGCTAACAGAAATAGTGCTCGAGCATTTCGACTCTATCGTGAACGATTTCCAGAACGTGTTGAATCACAGCGCCGCTAGCCTTTCAGACTCAAAAAAAGCTTACGCCAATATAATCATTCAAAAAACCGAAAATTCTGAAAAGGAAGATTAATAAAGAAACTGACTTGTATGTCTTCTTGAGTGAAGATGCGGTCCCAGAAACAGAAACATCTTTTCGACACATTTTCACAGAAACCAAGACATCGATGGCTGTTCAGTCTGTTCTATGAAAATATAAACACGTGTACTGCATTTAGATTATTCTTTCTTCTAAACCATCATTTGGTCTAATGCCTGTTCCTTTCACAAGTATCTTCATTTCAATAAAAATTACTGCATAACATAATGAACAATAATTTTCAGCTTAGATTCGGTGTACGTCTGGTGCGCATTTATTCTAGTCGCTTGATAGGACCAGTTTTGCAGGAAACTTAATTCAGAACAATTATAATGAAGTTTTTATTCGGAAGTTACAAGATTTCCTCTATGATCTTTCTCCGGAATAACAAAGAAAAATCCACTACCAACAAGATGGTGCTGCTCCCACAACGCAGCTTGGAATGTGAACTGGTTGAACAATAATTTTGGTGATCAATGGATAGGAGCAAATGGTTGAATGGCCAGCTCGCTGTCCAGATTTTATCCGTCCTGATTTGATGCTTTCGAATTACTTTGGATCGGGTTTACCGCACTCCACCAGAAAATTTGGACGTGTTGAAAGAAAAAATGAGAACCGTCTGTCTAGAAATTCCTCCAAATGCCGTTCTGAATGCAACACTTGTCGTATTTAGGAGATGCCAATTGTGCATTCAACAGCATTCTCTGATATAAAAATATTTTTTTCATATCGAGGTTTTTTGTTTATCGTCACAATCTGGTAATCGTTCCTGGTGGAGTCGAAGTGCTATTCCGGTTAGATCAAAAATAATTTTACATCATGTCTGTATTTACAGGATTTTCGTCTTCCATACTTCTTAATTCTCGATGCATAAGGCTCGAAACGAAACAATAACAGTTTAGGTTTCATTGAAGCCCATTAACAATTGTAAAAGCTATAGATGGGGCGTTGTTCTCAGGATATCCGATATATCGATGCATTTGAGAAATTTAAAGCTATATTTTATGTTTGTAAGTTGTCGGAAATTCACTTCAGAGAATCGCTTAACCAAAATTGTCTATGAGAATTACCATAAAGCGAGCAATAATAGGTAATGTGTTTTATCGATATTTGTATATTGCAGTTACGAGAAATTGGCGGTTATTCTCAGTTTAAAAAATCTGCATGTGTAAGAAGTGAGACTATTGCGAAGGCGATGTGTTTCAGCTATGTCCTATCTAGTCATCTAAAAAGGTAAGAATGAGGATCTTATGCATGTTTTCATGTATTTCAACTAAGTTTACATTTGCATCCTTCTCAACTGCCATTCCTCATAGATTTTGATCGTTTTATGGGTATGAAGGTCGTTTCTTCTCATAAGGGTCATATGTTTCTGTTGAGACGACTAAGCACCGGGGTCTATTTTTTTTTGTGTAATAGTGAAAATTATCCATATAATTGATTTTTCATCTAATTGAATTTTATTGTCAATTGAGAAGGCTGTATTGTGTAGATCTACCTGAAAAATCATTTTATATATTTCTTCTGAATTCAAGAATCACAGTGGAAAGAAGGTCATTTGCCAGAATTATTCAATAGTTTTATTTTAAAATCTCAATGTAGTGGAATATTACGTATCTTTAAAGCAGCTCAAAATTATCCAAAAGCGTTTAAATTGTGTCGTTGGAACACAGCCTGATTCTGATAAAAAATCGGGCGCAAACAAATTCCGACTCTATTCCCGATAGTTATTAAACACGCTTTCACGACCGTGATCGGAGACATCGTCTTGTATTTTCTGTGACAGCAGTCCCAGCGTGGCGATGAAGTTACGCGTTTAGAAAACTTCTTATGTATGCAGAAGGGAAGAAGGGTGAAAGTACTTCTAGGAACGTATTTTTAAAGACCGCGATCGCGATATTAGGATCATTCAGTTTTTGAAGCTCAGTGAATTTGTAAGTGATGCTGGTTCGATTGTGAATATTTCAGTTCCTCTTAGGGGCTCGCAGGTGTCCAGTCCATTCGCCTGCGGAAGGCAAAATCTAGCCGATAACCCGTTCTCATTACCAGTAGAGAATATGGTGGAGTAAGCCTGAAGCTTGCAGTGGTTCAGTCCACTCTTTTTCGATGGCCGAAGTATTCAGATGATTGCTCGGGGTAGATCTCGGAGTACTTGCAGTTGTCCAGTCTACACGCATAAAGAGATGTACTCACAATTATCATAATATTGATTCATTCTGGAGTATCTCGGTTTGGTTTCAGTGGCTCGCAGTGATCCAGTCCACTCGCCTCCGATAGCAGACCGCGGTAAACCGAGGAGTGTCCATATTGTACCCGTTGTTTCGAAAATACCAAGTGAAAATTAGTGCATAGAAATATTAGAATTTCAGAATTTTTTTTTATTCGTTCAGTTCGCGTATATGTGGATCAGAATTGAAATTCAAATCACTTAATTGTAAGTAAGTCCAGAAAGAAGACGCGACTTGTACTTCATCGGGAAGCCCGACAGCGGAAGAACAACTACAGTTTCCGTTGTGCCCCACATGGTATTATTTTCTGAATCTTTCTTCCAATTTCTGTTCTATATTTAAATTTAACTAATTTTCTTAAGATTTATGTTACGTAGTTTCTGAATGCATTGGGAACGAGTTAAATAATCACTTCTTAAACATCAAATTATTTTCACACCATTGTTTACTTGGCAAATGATCTATTTGAACTACTACTAAAATTATCTAGTATTTATTTTGAACATTTATCTTCACTCACTGAATTACGACATTTGTTTCATAACTTGGCAACATTTGGGATCCACTGAAATTACTTTATATTGATTTTCACAGTTGTTCTCCTAACTTGGCAAATTATGTGAAGTGGACTCAAATTATTTAATATTGATTAGAACAGGGGTGCTCAAACGGTCGATCGTTTTCTTAATAAGTAGGTAACTGAACTACAAAAATTTATTAAGTAATAAAATAACACTCTTCTAGCGGCAAAAGGCGGCTTTATCAAAGGAACGCGCAGTACTTGTCGAAGAAAAGCCGCGTTTTTTATTCGTGCCGCTTTTCTAGTAATTTCGGGCGGCGCGTTTAACGGGAACATTCGAGACTTTCTGTCAGGCCGATATAAATGTTGCGGCTGCAGGAATTGGAGTCATTCTGAATTGTAACTTGAAGGCAATACTACGTCGATACAAAGTTTATTATTAAATAGTTCAAAATGAGTGCAGCGAAGAAATCTAAATGTATCATTTTAATAACGATTGGGAGGAAGAATTTTTCTTTTGTATGGTGAAGGATAAGTGCATTTGTCTTGCATCAGTTGCAATGCCTAAGCATGGTAACTTAGAGAGGCATCATAAATCGGTACAAAAAATATTACGTAATTTGATATCTTGTTTGGAAAAAGAACAAACCATGTTCACAAGACCAGCGAAATAATCAAAAGCTGCTACGATCGCTTAATTTAAAATATCTCATATATTGGCGAAACACAAGAAACCATTCGAAGTTAGATCGGTTGTGAAGGAAGCATTTATTGAAGCTGGTGAGACTTCATTTGGAGATTTTAAAAATAAAACAGAAATTATATCTGCTATTAGAGAACTTCAGTTATCTCGTCCGACTGTCACATGGCGTATTGAACTCATAAGTCAGGACATGGCAGATAAACTAAAACATGATATCATGAAATGTATATACTTTTCTTTGCATTTTGATGAATCCACCGATATGACAGACACATCCCAGCTGTGTATTTTTATTCGAATGGTATTCAATGACATGTTGGCTAAGAAAGAATTTCTGACAATCATTCCTCTGAAGAGGAAGACCCGTTACGAAGATATATATGACGTTTTCTTCAATTTAGTAGAAAACTACAAGCAACCAATATATAAATTAGTGTGCAATACAACCGCTGGAGCACCAGCAATGACTGGAAACAAAAACGGTTTTGTGGCATTGTGTCGAGCTAATGAAGATTTCCCTTCGTTCTTTTCATTCCATTGCATTACACATCAACAAGTTTTGTGTTCAAAAGTTTCAAGTACAGAGGAAATTATGGGCATTGCAACAAAAATTGTGAATTCCATACGTGCACGTAGGAAGATAGGGAGTCCGCTGAACACACTGATTTAGTTCTTCACACGGACGTTCGGTGGTTGAGTAGCGGAAAATTCCTAGAAAGGTTTCAAAAATTATTGCCCGAAATAACAGCTTTTCTAGACGAAACAGGTGATGACACTCAGATGTTGAAAAACGAAAAATGGCTGACTGATTTGGCATTTTTGACTGACATCACATAGCACTTAAACACCATTAACTTGGAACTTCAAGGTAAAGGAAAAACTATTATTGAGATGATTATCGCAGTAAACGCATTCAAAAGTAAATTGCAACTTATGATAGATCAACTGAAAAGAAAGGATCTGATGATACGTATGAGGCTGAATTTTCAAATATTTTGGGACAATTCGAAATGCGTTCTTATGATTGCAGTAAATTGGCAAATATAGCATCATTTATGACTTATCCTTTCTCATGTAAAAACATTGAAGAATTAGCTACTGAAATAGCATGTCATTTTAATATGAACTCATGTTCTGTTGAAAATGACTTGGTGCAGATTATATCAGATATACATCTCAAAGCTACAGAATCTTAAACAAATTTCTGGTGTTTTATATTTGAAGATAAATATCCGCTTTTAAGGCAAATCGCCCTTCAACTGACGTCAATGTTTGGGTCAACTTAATTGTGCGAGTCTGCATTTTCTGAAATGGAGATAATTCAGTCAAAATATCGCAATCGACTAACTGACGATCATATGTCATCATGATTGCGATTAGCAGTGAGTGGTTACGTACCATCATATGAAAAGTATGCTGAGGATATGCAGTGCCACGCGTCAACATCCAAAGTCACTCCTTAGTTAAGTTTAACACCATATGTAACTCTTTTGTTTTGTAACAACCAATAAACTCGCAATTTTGAATAACTATGAGTTTTTTCGTTGATATTATTGAACCTAACCCAAACCTTGACTAAAATAATGTATATTGTGCGGAAAGCTAATATCTATGCTACGGTACACCCTACCTAGGTAAGTCGGTAGGATGTATCGTGTATGTACGACAACCGTGCATCACACATACTTGCAGCCTCTCTGAGTCAATCGTAAGTAGTCTGAAAATATTGAGGTAGGTCGCCAGCAGTTCAAGTTTGAGCACTCCTGGATTATAACATTCGTTTTCCCAACTTTGAACATGTTGAAACGGAGTGAAACTACTGTATATTGATTGCAATAACTTGGTAACTATTTGAAACGAATGAATTCTAGTATGGATTCGGAACTTTACCTTTATAAGTCAGAATATTGATCCGATTGAAATGTTACGAAACTATTGTATATCATTCTTAATCTTTCATTTAATAATTCGATTAATAATACACTTGAATGAGAGAAATCTTCAATATTGAATGTTATCATTGCTTCTATAAATGGGCCAATTATCTATTTGAAATGTCACAGTCCATTTATTTAGTATTTCTATTTATCTCACTTTTATAGTTTGGCGAAAGATTTACTTGAACTGTAACGAAGATATTAATTATTATTCATTGTAATCGAGTGGTAAACTGTCCAATGGAAGTAAAGTATGCTTCGGAGCCAGTGACATAATATGGCAAGTTGGCGCTCAGTTGAGCAAAATGAGCACCTACGGCCTTTGAGGACATACATATAAGCTCATAAAACATATCAATACTATACGAATTATTAAATTCGATTGTAAATACGAGGCTTGCAAGTTGTCCTGGGTCGTGTTTTTTACAATTTCAAAGTCAAATCTCTGAAGGTGCCTTTTCATTGGAGCGTTTTGACGCTCGTTTCAAGCGTCAAAATGGTCATATGACCTATTTTTCTATGAAATCATTATGCTCCCATGAAAAGCGTCAAAATATGTCATTTATCACTTATTTTAGGTTATCACACTTCATTGATGAATATGAAGTCTATTTTTCATTGAATTGGTATCAATTCTGGAATCTTCAGTGTTATATATTGCGAAATTCTTTTTTCAAGATCTCTAACTATGTTGTTCGAGTATCGTAAGCTAATATGGCGCAATGACTGGATGACTGTAAAAATAGACTAAGCCATTTTGTATCGAAGAAAACTGGTTGATTCAGGATTTTTATTGGCAACACTTGAAGACGGAAAATATAAACTTGTCACTTGTCTCTTCTAGCGTCTGACTCTATAAAGTTCAGAAATCTCAACTTTCTAGCGTCAACACTGAAAATCACGTGACCATCCGAATCAGCGTCAAAACGCTCTAATAAAAAGAAGCCTTATTCTGAGTATCAGGGCAATGACCATTCATAAAACCCCTACAGGGTCAGATACCATTCATAATATGGGTGAGGGCCGATTAGGCCCCTCTATAATAATCTAATATCCCAACTTCCACACATAATATGGCCAATTAGGCCTATCTCTAAAAATCTGAACTACCAACTTCCACTTATAATATGGGTGAGGTCCAATCAGGCATGTCACTGAGTTATTTAACTTCCCTATAAATTGATTCGCCAAAGATTGCAAAAAAAGAATTTAATATGAATGTTTCAAAGGTTAAATAGTCATGTAGCTTTCTTTTAATTTCCTAATTTCTTAACCTATGGTTTAAGCAACGAAGAATTGGTCGTATCAAATCAAATCTCACATAAAAGAACTTGAAAAGGTTACTGCAAATACACAAAATAACAGAAAGTCTTATTTTGTAAAGAAGAACTTCAAGGCAAGTTGAGGTACTAGACAATCACATGGCTTTTTATTTGACCGATCTCACTCTCAATTTACAGAAAAGCAAGGTATTTTGCATCGTCTTTCATATACTGGGGTATGGGTTATTTCACTGCTAATATTGCAACCAGTCGTGCTAACATAACTAAAAATCTCTAAATGACCTGAAAATGAGTTTTTGATGATATGATTGCATAGAGATTGTTGGTTTTGCGTTATAAGGTCCGTGGTGTGAATATTCACCATGCTTCAGTAGGCTGAACGAGACTGAGACAATAAGAAATTTCATTTTTGTATCATGACAACAGAACAGAAGAGCTTGCCATATTTATTAATGTATTGCTCATCAAGTCCAAAGAGCAACAATCGAAGTAATGAACAATCATAAGTAAAATTATGTACGTCACAGTACTATGAGAGTACCCATAGTATGCCCCTCGTACTGACAATTCTCCAACAATCTGTTTTATTTCCATATTGTAACTTTGGCATATAGCTCTACATTAACAGAAACTACATTCTTTATTTTTATCTTATGTTTATTTATATTCTTATAAGTAGAACAAGCCTTCATTTATCAAATTGTATGTAACTTTTTTAAACAAAATGTGCTATACAAAGACTGAGATATTTAACGGTTTAACCCTTTCGTTCAATTTGATAGATCATTGGAAGTAATTCTTCCTGATGTTCCTCGAGGTTTTTTGCTGAAAAGCGAGTAGCCTTATGTCTTTTCAACTTCTGCTGTGAAGTCACTAGCTTCTAGATTAAGGTTAGCTAATTAATGTCACTAATTTCTTTTTCATTCAGGAGTGATTGTAATATGCAATATTTACTCCAAAAAGGGATTGATTTCGACATTAATTGAACCGATATCACTATTTTTGTGGACTGCATCTTCGAACTCATTGATAGCTCTTGAATCGATAATCCACCAGGAGTAGATAGATTTGAACGAAAAATATAAAAACCTAGGTCAAAGTTGAAAGACGGTCCCATTTCTATCGCCCAGAGGAATACCGACAAATCATACTATGGTCTCCGTAAATTGGTCATTTGTGACAAAATTATCCGGAAGTCAACTCGTTCACCACTCGGATGTCCGGGGGGAGAACTGTCTCGGGGGATCATCATGAAGGTAATACAACTAACAACGGTCCTCTGGCGGACGCATGGAGCCCCCTAGAATCTGATGAGAGAAACCAATTTGTTATTGAGTTTTGGAACATAAGAGGACTAGGACACATCACCATGAATGTGGGTGCAGTACACCAGCACTCACAAGACCCCATGTTCTAGCTATAACGGAAACTCAAATAATGCCAACAACAGACACCACATATCTTTGTTTCAACGGCTATGAGTTGCAGTCAAGGCTTCGGTTTAAGGAAGGGCTTTCTGTTTATGCCAGATCGAATTTCGCGTTCCAAATAGAGGATACGTTAGAGGATGACGCTTTCGACTTGGCATGGTTCAAAATCTATTTATATACTGTTTCTCTGTTGTCAGTTTCGATCTCCTAAGGATAATAACTACCCTAAATAGTTCAGTATCTAGGTGACAAGGTAGACACGATGCTAATACAGCATCCGTCAGCTGAGGTGATCATAATGGGAGAATTCAACGTCAACAACATCAACTGGTTCCAACACTCAAATAGGACCGACGAAGATGGGAGGCAAGTGGAGGCCTTTGCGATCAGCCGCAACATCACTCAACTTGTCGATGAGCCGATAAGAATTCCTGACAATATAACCGATTTTCCCAATAACTATCGATATATTTCCTGTTCAAATCCATATGATTTCCATTTACAGGTCTCAACACCATTAGGCAGCTCCGACTACAACCTCGGTTCTTCTACTCGTAACTTCTTACAGCCAAGTAATAAAGATCCAATTCCTTTCATTAAAATCTGGCATTACAATCGAGACAGATGGGAGCAGCTGTGCGAGTTTTTCTCGTATTTTCCCTTCAGTGTCTGGACTGAGTCCGCCACTGAAGTTACTCTTGCAGGCATGAACCTCTACATTTCAAAGTATGCAAAAAAACATTCACATCAAAGCCTTGGTTCACTAAAATTGTCAAAAAGCTGTCACAGTTAAAACAGAGCTTATAGGAACTGGTAGAAAGATCTACCAGATGAATCTGAAGTTGAATATGTCTGATGTAACAGAACAGTTAATAAAGCGAAAATCTACTTCAATGAAAGAATTCGGAATAGTCTCTTGGAGCAGACCAGTGGAAATCGTCAGTTCTGGTCTACGACGAAAGCAATCAGTAACAACTTTAGCAAGTCATTTACCGTATCTTTGATTACAGATGACGGTTCTATCGCATCATCACCTAAAAAAGCAAAGGCGGATCTCTTTGCAACAATGTTTTCGCAAAATTCTGTTTTCATCTTGGGCGGCCACACCTGTGGTATGACAGGCATCACCTCCTCCCAAGACTCAAAAATAAATAACAAAAACAAGTAATATTTTTTGAGGAGTTTTACTCTCGTTTCACTACACTATAGCTTCTTCTGACGAATGAATGTACAGAAATTATGACAACTATATATAGATACAATTGAGAATATAAATACAAATGAAGTAATCAAAAGCGTTTTGAGTTGCTTCTTCTTAAGTGGTTATTGATGACAGGTATATACAATAAAATTAAGGAATAGATTGCTCCTGAAGAGATTTAATAGAGGTGAAGGGCTTAAATCGACTTGTTCATAAATGAGTCTACCTGAGTGTTTGTGTTTATTGATTTCTAAAGTTTCCCAAAGATCTACTTTTCAAAATTTATTATCTATGCAAAATTTCAAACTGTGGGTCGAAAGAGTGATTATTTTCTAGGAGATGATTCGCGTAATTTGAATCTGATTTTTTATTTGAAAAACTGCGTTTATGTTCCGGTATTCTAATATTGAAATTTTTATATGTTCTACAAATGTAGATATAATCACAGTCATTGCAATTCAATATATAAACACCTGATTTATTATTTTATCTCATTTGGTTTAATTGTTTTTATATATATTCGCCTAAGCTACTATTAGTTTGGAAAGCTATGATAAAATTATTTCTACTCAAGAATGATTTCAGTTTTGACTTGTAATGCCAACGTAGGTTAAGGTGTTGAATTTTTGTTTCAATTTATCGACAAGGTAAACTTCATTCAATGCGATTCTACTTTGTTTTTATTCGAAATATTGTTTATTATTTTTGGATTATAACCATTACTTTTAGCAATTTGTTTAGTTAAATTTTACATTTTGTTATTGAAGATTATGGGCAATCCGTTAAGTCCTTTTTAGCAGAAAAATTAATGAATAATTTAGAGAAATTAATTCATCATCATCCACTTAGTAAATATTGTTTATACTCGTATCGCTATGTAGACGATTATTTGCTTCACAGAAACAGACAGACAGTTGAAAATTGAAGATTGAATTCACAACCGAAATAGAAAGCAATAATTCGATAAATTTCTTAGACGTAACAATTTCGAATGAAAATGGAAAACATGTTTTCGCAATTTACCATAAGCCGTCACATACAGATATTATAATACATAACTCGTCGTGTCATCCATATCAACATAAAATGTCAGCATTCAATATTTTTATTCATAGATTGATTAACATCCCGTTATCACCAGAAAATTTCAACAAAGAATTAAATTTGATTAAACAAATAGCCAAAAATAATGGTTACAATCCCAAACTAATAAATAATATTTTAAATAAAAACAAAGTAGAATCGCATTGAATGAAGTTTACCCTGTCGATAAATTGAAACAAAAATTCAACGCCTTAACCTACGTTAGCATAACAACTGAACAACTGAAATCATTCTTGAGTAGAAATAATTTCAACATAGCTTTCCAAACTGATAATAGCTTAGGCAAAGATATAAAGAACAATAAAACCAAATCAAATAAAAATAAATAAATCAGGTGTTTATAGATTGAATTGCAATGACTGTGATAATTTCTACATTGGTAGAACACATAGAAATTTCAATATTAGAATATCGGAACATAAACGCAGTTTTTCAAATGAAGAATCAGATTCAAATTACGCGAATCATCTCCTAGAAAATAATTACTCTTTCGACCCACAGTTTGAAATTTTGCATTCAGATAATAAATTTTGGAAAGTAGATCTTTGGGAAACTTTAGAAATCAACAAACACAAACTCAGGTAGATTCAATAATGAACAAGTCGATTTAAGCCCTTCGCCTCTAATGAATCTCTTCAGGGAGCAATCTATTCCTTAATTTTTTTGGATATACCTGTCATCAATAACCACTTAGGAAGAAGCAACTCAATAAGCTTTTAATTACTTAAGAAAATTTATATTTATATTCTCAATTGTATCTATATATAGTTGTCATAATTTCTGTACATTCATTCGTCTGAAGAAGCTGCGGTGTAGTGAAGCGAGTTACGAATCACAATTATTCAGTAAAATTCCTCAAAATATTACTTCTTTTTGTTATTGATAATGGAATTCTATCAAGTAAAAGCCTTCCAAATTCAAATCTCAAGAATAAAAAAAACATAGACTCTTCCCTGTTACGTTGTCTTTTCAAAACTCGTAGCTATTTCAATTACAAAGCTAATATACAAACTACCCAGCGACAGGCTATAAAATTCAAGAAAATATTGCCGAATAAGAGTTTTTCAATTGTACTGGCAGGTTAACTACAAATTGTCCGTTTCGATTTTGTTTCCTCAATGTAGAAATTTGATATTGTTTTTGATCAAGTTTTCGTCAACGAAATCATTCTATTCCCAGGTTTTATTTGAATTGAGCTCAGAAGAAGTAAATAAACAGATATGAGTTTTTTAAGTGCTAATATTTTCTCAAACAATATACCAATTTAAACTGGAAAGTGAATCAATAGAACTGAATAAAATATTTCATTGTTATCAGCATTTTGTCAACAATGCACAAACACGCACAAATAGGAAGGCTTGAGAATAAGGAGGTAAAACAGTATGCTAATTTTTTTCATAGCCATTCGCATAGGACGTGTTACATGTTTTAATAAGATTTATTTATAGCAAAGTATTGTTTCGGAATAATTCCTATTTGCAAATACAAGAATAACTTGAGTTCTATTGCAGGATAACAATCAAGGTCTTCGTCACTGTAAAGTACATCGTTAAAAATCTGAGATTACATTTGCCTTTATTTTTTATCGAAAATAAATCGATATTCTATTACTCTACGATGATTCTCAATTTTTCATGGAACATTTAAAAGACAAAAGATGAAAAATAATCACTTGGAGTAAAGTATATTTATATCGTCCATCATATGAACCTTCCTTTCAATAGTTACATTAATTTCCGAAAATATACGTTTATATGATGTATAAAATTTTCAGTTGAAGTTTCAACGACGTTTCACTCATTGAAGTTTCTACTTGTTTGAAAGAATAATCACGACAATACAATCGTTCAGCATTGCAAGCTTAGTTCCAAGTTCTGATACGAATACATTTCTTCGATATATACACTTTCCC
Organism: Cryptolaemus montrouzieri; assembly: GCA_013387265.2. Lineage (NCBI taxonomy): Eukaryota > Metazoa > Arthropoda > Insecta > Coleoptera > Coccinellidae > Cryptolaemus > Cryptolaemus montrouzieri. Next base: position 43,670,748 of record JABFTP020000185.1, on the reverse strand, counting down.
AACTCTGAAACAACCCCATACCGTCTTATATATTCCTCACTTCAAATATACCTAGGATCGAATTAAATCAGTTAAATGAAAAGCCATGTGATCGTCTAGAACAGCGGTCGGGGAAGTTTTTAAATCATTACCCCAAAATATTTTTGTGTAAGTTGATATTACCCCATAGCGAAGAGTAAAAAAACAACGAAATCGCCTCTTTTTGGCATCTTTCATATGATAAGTTTGAAAAGAAAACAATAACTAAAATTTAAAACATCATTTATTCAATTTATCAATTCATCAATGTAATACCTAGTAATACATAACGGTAATAATAGTAATATAAGTAATATATATATATATATATATATATATATATATATATATATATATATATATATATATATATATATATATATATATATATATATATATATAACAAATTGAAACCCATTGGGGTACTATTAAGGGTTGAGAATTTGGGGTACTCTAACAAATTATAATTAAAAAATTATAATTAAGGACGGAACAATACAAACAGATAAGTGCAGGAAATGCCATATAAGATCGGAGACTATACAGCATATTACGTCCGGATGCGAACAACTGGCCAATACGGACTATCTTCACAGGCATAATCAAGTATGTAACATTATCCACCAGGAACTTGCACACAACTACGGATTTCTGAATGCCTCCCAGCCATATTACAAGTATCAACCGGCGCCCGTATTGGAAAATGACTCTATAAGATTATACTACGATAGGCCTGTTATCACTGACAGAATGGAGACGAATAATAGGCCTGGCATAGTGGTGTATGATAAGAGAAACAGAACAGCAATACTGGTGGATGTCGCCATACCGAATAATAACAACGTGCTGAACAAGTTCCAGGAGAAAAAGTCCAAATACACAGACCTTGCTATTGAGATCAAGCAGATGTGGCACCTCGATAAAATAGATATTGTTCCTGTCATCGTACCCTCGACTGGGTTAATACCCAAAACTTTGCATGATAGCGTTAAGAAATTAGAATTGCATAAGAATACATATATAGAAATTCAAAAAGCTGTGATGCTTAAAACTTTTAGTATAGTTAGGAAATTTATGTCAAGCATATTGTAATCGAGCATATTCCCTTTGATTACTGAATCTTGGAAAGGTAAATCATATCCAGCTAACAGCTGAGATAGTGCATAAGTCCACGATAATAAATAATAATAATAATGGTGGTACAAACAAAAATTAGAATTGAAAACATTAGATAAAGAAGATTAATTGAAAACATTCATTCACGTTTTGGAGAAATGATGTTGTTTCATGTTAGACACAATTGCTTCAAAATTCAAAACAGTCCGTTCCAATGAAAACAAATCAACTCGATTGGTTTGATTTTTCTGTGAACTTCCTGAAACAGGTCTAAGTTGGCATCATCAGAAAATGATAGTACACTGAATCTAATTCTACATGGCTCTATCTATTATATTTAATCAATCTCTGCTACTAGACGCTTCGACTTCGAAAATGAATATACTAAATGGAATCGGGTTTGCGTTTCATTATACCATATAGATACTTCAATAGAATAATATAATAGTTTATTTCGTACTTTTGACCCATAAGAATGTACATGTCATTTGAAATAGATACTTGGTATAGTTTTTTACAAAATAAAAACATCAAATACAGGAAAAAACTTCAATATCATTGCACAAGTGCTAAAAATTACAATAACTTATCCATACTTTAGAATTCATCTAAGGAGTAGAGTGCTCTTTCAATCAAAAATTTTTTATGGTAGGTGTAAAAGTAGATTGGGAAGAAGTTTGCTGCACTTTTGTGCCCATCACGATCAACACTCGACTTCAGTTTTAGAAGTGCAAAAAATCCTTTGTTCAATTGTTTACATACAAAGGGGATTTGTTCATCCCAAGACAGATGAGAAAGATATTTGGTCACAGTAGCAAATTGAAACACAATGGAAGGCAAAGGCTTTCTATTGCAAAAATTAAGGAGAACAGTTTTATCATTATTTATTATTAGCCTATTTCTATTGCACCAGCCAGTCATCTCCTCTATAACTCCATGCAGCGCAACCTGAACTTCCTCAGGAGTCCGTCCCGAAACCACAACAGCTGTATCATCAGCATACATTACCACTTGTCCCTTAGTGATGAAGTTGGGCAAATCATTGATGCACAACATGAATAAAAGTGGTCCCAGGATAGACCACTGAGGAACTCCAAAACCCTGGTTACCGAGAATGAATTTGATACCTTTACAACCATTTTTCGATTTTCAAGATAGGATTCAATCCATCGTAAGCACGCACCTCTAATGCCCGTATGATGATACTTGTTTAGAGCAACTTTCTTCAACATCAAGTCAAATGCACGACAGATATCAAAAAATACACAGCCAACATATTTATCACCATCTAGTTTCTTATATGATATTGAAAAGATCGTAAGATGCCGTTTCAGTAGATTTACCATCCGATATTATTTCAAATTGATTCAGAAACCCCATAATTTGGTCTGATCAACTTTCTTTGGTACTGGCACAATAATTGCCTTTTTAAATACCTGGGGAAAGACACCCTCTTCAAACGATCTATTAATCAATCTAGCAAGAGGGGAGCTCACTATAGATCGAAAGTCGAAAATGCATGTGCTTATTAGAGAGCAGAGGGAGAAAACCTTCCAAAACATCCAAAAACCCCAACAAACAGTTTGGAAGGTTGTGGAGTCTATATTTCGGTATACGCATGGAATATTGTTCATCATCTAGAGATGACCAGAAAAGAAATACTGTTTCTTAGAGACAATGCACCAACCCACAATTCAGTGAAAACCATAGCAAAAATCGAAGCGCCAACCCTAATCTCCAGATCTTGAACTCGGCGATTACTGGCTTTTTGCAGATTTGAAAAAAATGCATCAGGAAAAGATTTGGCTCGGAAGAAGTGAAACTAACCTATTTTGAGAACAAAGGATAAATCGTTTTTCAAGCAAAGTACAGAACTGTTGGAGCTGCGTTGGAATGATTGCATCATTATAGAAGGAGTATAGGGATAATGAATTCGAATATTGGTGAGTCCCTTGCTTCTGGACCCATACGTTACCTTGCTAGCCGTAAATGATACCGCACCTTTCAAGAAATAAAATGTTAAACTTCTGAAGTTGATGAATAAATAACTGTGCACTAAACTCAAGCACCGTGAACATTATTATTCAAAAGATGTTTAAGAACGTGTTAATTGGCCCAGAAACTATTGAAACCACCCTCGTATAGCAGCCATTATCAATATTCGGAACAGAAATTTGGTGTAACTGGACTCGATTTTTCTATGAAAAGTTTTGTATTATATTGGGAGATATTGAGGAGGTTTTTGATGAACCTTTTAACGAAAAGGGATGCGTTGAAGATATTTTTTAAATGAAATTGAGAAGTTTAGTGTGAAACGTTTTTTTGAAACACACCGTATATGATTCATTCAAACATATCATCCAAGGAGAATATTGAGAATTATATTTTAGGCTAGCAAGAACCATTTGACGAAACTCACGTAGCACGTAGTAACCAATTTAATTCATTGGCTACCGATCTAGTAACCGTAGAAGGAATTTGCCATGATGCCAAATTGTTTCAAATTTCTGATTTGTTATCGTCGTTGAAAGCTTGAATGAAATATATAAGTAATATTAGGCTGTGCACAAAAAATTATAAATATTGAAAAATTTCCTTAAAAAGTCCAACTAGCTCATATTTGATATTTATGGAATAAATGATGAAGATGTGAAGGGAATTTCGGAAATGTTTTCAGTTTACAACTCTATAATATGCATTAAATATAAAAGAAATTTCTGCAGTAGTTCTTTTCGATGATATGGGTGACAATGACGAAATTTTCATGGGCGATTATTACATAATATACGACTTATTGCATAATTCTCGTCGACAAAGCTTTAATTATAAATTCGATACTAGGCGTAATAATATCGCCGAGAATTATCACGCTTTATGTTTGATTTTCAATAGGTGATTAACTAATTCAGATAAAATTTTCCACCTATAGCAAACCATCAATCCATCGGTTGATTCATAAATACTCCTACTCGAATCAGGTTTTGCAATTATGAATTTTTCCATAAAAACGAAACATTAAATTTTATTAATTGACAATTAGTTGATCAACATTTGAAGAATATATAATAAAATATGCACCGTCTTTAAATGACTATGAAAAATATGCGTTGAAGATTGAATGTTGCTTAGTTATTGATACACAGATGATCCAGAATAAGATAGCTATCTACCAGAATCTGAAAGAACTAGTCAAAATAAGGCCACAACTTTATCCAACATTTTTCATTTAACTCACCACTGCTGAGATGTTTACATTAAAAATTAAGAAAAAATATTTTCAAACAATAAAATGTTTCATTAGACAGATTGTGATGAAATTCTGGAAGTTTTAATAAAGAAGGGAAATAATTTTCACAAATCTACTTACATTCTCAAAGTTCTTCAAATATTTCACACAGAAAAGATTTGTTTGTTAGATGTCAAAAAAATTAAGCAGTAACAACTAAAATGAACTCATAGATTGCAAAGTGAAGTCCAGGAGATTCCTCTACTATTGTTCTTGTGAGATGGACTGCCAACTATTTTTCCAACGTTTGGGGGCCTTCCCGGTAGCCGACGTGCTGCTATTGGTTTTCCGTCTCTTACAATACGTGCTAGTCTGTGTTCATTCCATCCTCGTCTGCGTTTTCTCGTATATCCTCGTTCCTAATTCTGTCTCTGAGCGATTTTCGCGATATTTGCCTTAGCGTCTTCATTTTGACGTTCTTAGAATTTTTTTGGTTTTGAAGGTATCGGCCCTAGTTTCTATTGCATAGGTGGCGATAGGTCGTACACACGCTTTGTAAATCTTCGTTTTGCACTCAATACTCATATGCTCGTTCTTCCATACGACATCTCTCAGGCATCCGAAAATCGCTGCTGCTATATTTACCTACTCTCGGACCTCTCTCGCTAAATCCCCGTTACTAGTTATTTGCACCCCAAGGTATTTGAAGGACATAACCTGCTCTACAGGTTTATCATTAATTGCGAGCTTACATCTTCTTGGCTCCTTCGATATCACCCTGCTCTTTGTTTTTTCGGTAGCTATCTTCATATTGCAATTTTCAGCTTCGAATCTGAAAGCAATCAGGAGTCTTTGAAGATCATCTTCATTTTCCTCCATTATTGGAGGAATCCTACTGATTCAACTTTGTTGATGATCCTGTCCATTAATAAATTAAACAGAAGAGGGCTGATACTATCTCCTTGTCCTTTGCCCGCAGTGACAGGTATTTCTGATATAAGGCTAGCTTTTATTTTCGTGGTGTTGTTGGTGTTCAGGTCTTCGATAATTTTAATGATTGATTCTGGGATCTGTTCCTCTCTCAGTATCTGCAGCACATCTTTCACTCTTACACGATCGAAGGCTTTTGTGAAGTCAATGAAGCAGGTGTATAAGGGTTTGTTGTATTCCAGAGATTTTTCTACTACTTATCCGAACTATGAAGATTGCATCCGTTGTTGTTCTGTTCCTCCAAAATCCTTGTTGTTCTTCGTTGATGTCTATCACTTCTGTTATTTTGTCTCGTAGAATTCCGGTAAAGAGTTTGGTTAGTGCCCCTAGCAGAGTTATTGTTCTGTAATTTGAGGGGATCTTTTTGTCGCCCTTCTTGTATATAGGTAGGTATAGAAAGGCTCTTTTTCCAGTCTGTGGGCACACTGGTATTGTCTTGGATTTTCCCAAATGAAGCATTGATTTCGCTTATTAGAGTGTTTCTTCCATATTTAATCATTTCGTTAGTGATGTTGCCTATTCCTGGTGCTTTTCGATTTTTGAGTTTTTGAATGGCCTTAGTTATCGACTGGTTGGAGATCACAACAACGACAATTTCTTCCTCCTCGACCTGATCTGCTTGTCTCTTACTATCGTTTTCGCTCTATTCGTTATTATAGAGTTCTGTGAGGTATTGTTCCCATTGTTTCGAGCTTACTTGATACAGTTGGACATATTCATTTACATGGCACAGCAAGTAGTTGCCTTTTTCGTGAACATAAGGTGGAAGTCATTGCACATCCGCCCTACTCGCCTAATTTGGCTCACTGAGGAGTAGCTTTCTGGTAGGTCCATGACCAAACATGATCTCTTCAGCCCTTCTCCTTCGGACTGCACTTTCCTAAATTTATTATACTTATTGTACAGAATCGTAGTCAGACGGCCAACACTCATTTCACGATTACCGAGACAGATCTCTCTGATTTTTCGATCGGTACGGAAGGAAGTGATGATTATCCTGCCAGTTACCCTACCAAGTCTGCTTCCAAAGATATTTGGATGTTCATTTCAATTTTAATACGGTTGACAACAGATTTCAAAACTTCTGCGACAATTGATTCAGCCCTCTGGGAATATGTCGCGTGCAATAACAATGTTTGATTTATTTTCATTTTCTTTGGGAAGTGTCTGAAGCCTTGCGCAAACCAAATCAAATCAAGCAAATTTGAGGTTACCATATTCAACTGTCAAAAAGAATTAAATCTACAAGTAAACTCAGTAAGAGTATTGTTACAACAAGCATTTACTACCTTTTGATAATTAAAGTAAGGAAAACTATCGGAAAACCTAGAGCAGGAGTGCTCAAACTTGAACTGCTGGCGATCTACTTCAATATTTTTAGCCTACTTACGATCGACTTTGAGAGGCTACAAGTATGTGTGATGCAGGGTTGTCGTACATACACGATACACCCTACCTACCTACTTAGGAAGGGTGCATCGTAGCATATATAGATATTAGCTTTCCGCACAATATACATTATTTTAGTCAAGGTTTGGTTTAGGTTTAGTTAGGTTCTTCTCTATAATATCAATGAAAAAACCCATAGTTATTCAAAATTGCGAGTTTATTGGTTGTTACAAAACAAAAGCGTTACATATAGTGTTAAACTTAACTAAGGAGTGATTTTGGATGTTGAAGCGTGGCACTGCATGTCCTCAGCATACTTTTCATAAGATGGTACATAACCACTCAGTGCTAATCGCAAGCATGATAACATATGATCATCAGGTAGTCGATTGCGATATTATGACTTAATTATCTTCATTTCAGAAAATGCAGACTCGCACAAGTAAGTTGACCCAAACATTGCCGTCAGTTGAAGGATGATTTGCCTTAGATTCGGATATTTATCTTCAGGTATAAAACACCAGAAATTTGTATCAGATGCTGTAGCTTTGAGATGTATATCTGATATAATCTGCACCAACTCATTTTCAACAGAATATGACTTCATATTGAACTGACCTACTATCATAAGTTGCAATTTACTTTTGAAGGCGTTTACTGCGCTAATCATCTCAATAATAGTTTTTCCTTCACCTTGAAGCTCCAAGTTAATGGTGCTTAAGTGCATTGTGATGTCAGTCATAAATGCCAAATCAGTCAGCCATTTTTCGTTTTTCAACATCTGAATGTCATCACCTCTTTCATCTAGAAAAGCTGTTATTAAGGCAATAATTCTTGAAACCTTTCTAGGAATTTTCCGCGACTCAACCACCTGACGTCCGTGTGAAGAACTGAATCAGTGTGTTTAGCTGACTCCTTATCTTCCAACTGCAACTTAAAGAGCTACGTGCACTGATGAAATTCACAATTTTGTTCCAATTCCCATAATTTCCTCCGTGTTTAAAACTTTTGAACACAAAACTTGTTGATGTATAATGCAATGGAATGAAAAAAAATGAAGGAAAATCATCATTAGCTCGACACAATGCCACGAAACCGTCTTTGTTTCCAGTCATTGCTGGTGCTCCAGCGGTTGTATTGCACACTAATTTATATATTGGTAGCTTGTAGTTTTTTACAAAATTGAAGAAAACATCATATATATCTTCCTTCGCAAACATGTCATTGAATGCCATCCGAAAAAAAATACACAGCTGGGCAGTGTCTGTCATATCGGTGGATTCGTCGAACTATAAAGAAAAGTATGTACATTTCATAATATCATGTTTTAGTTTATCTGCCATGTCCTGACTCATGACTTTAATACGCCTGTGACAGCAGGACGAGATATCTGAAGTTCTCTAATAGCAGACATGATTTCTGTTTTGTTTTTAAAATCTCCAAATAAAGTCTCACCCGCTTCGATAAATGCAACCGATCCATCGTCGAATGGTTTTTTGTGTTTCGTCAATATATGAGATATTTTAAATGACTCGATCGTAGTAGCTTTTGATTTTTTGGCTGGTCTTGTGAACATGGTTTGTTCTTTTTTTCAAACAAGATATCAAATCACGTACTTTTCGTTTTCATAATTCACTCTGTGGCGGAAAATTCTTTTCATAGTTTTTATGAACCGTTTTATGATGCCTTTCTAAGTTACCACGCTTAGGTATTGCAACTGACGCACGACCAATAAGACAAATGCACTTATCCTTCACCATACAAAAGAAAAATTCTTCCTCCCAATCGTTATTAAAACGACACGTTTTAGATTTCTTCTCTGCACTCATTGTGTACTATTTAATAATGAACTTTGTATCGACGTAGTATTACAATTCAAAATTACTCCAATTCCTGCAGGCGCAACATTTATATCGGCGTGAAAGAAAGTCTCGAATGTTCCCGTCAAACCCGCAGCCTGAAATTTCTAGAAAAGCGGCAAGAATAAAAAACGCGGCTTTTCTTTGACAAGTACGCGCGTTCCTTTGATAAAGCCGCCTTTTGCCGCTAGCATAGTGTTATTTCATTACGCAATAAATTTTTATAGTTTAGTTACCTACTTATTAAAAATTTCGTTCTTCTTAAGATCTACTCAAAAAGCAGATCAACCGTTTGACCACTCCTGACCTAGAGGAATATTAAGAAACAAAAATCAACTGAACGCACTTTTGGGCAGGTTCACTTTGCCAGTAGTCGGCCTACTTTAGTGATATTCAAATTGAATGATAAATTATTTAGGCGTTTTCTTAGTTTAGGATGCTACTTCTGAGATAAAAGAAAGCTTATCTGTTGAGTTTATAACTGTATACGGGGCGGTTCAACGAAAACTTAACGGACGTAGTCCAACTCCTCAAAAATTTTATGTCCGATTTCGCCTACCAGCTCCGCAAGAGATTAGGATGCGACACTTCTGATAATAAGGGGTTATCAAATTAGAGACAGGTACCTTCAAAAGGCAGATTTACCAGGACAAGAAAACTCAAACTTACGAAATCAACTAGGTTCTTCATTCAATATACACGAATACAAAAGATTTAAAATATTTCACAAACCACAATGACTATCTAATTTTTTATTTTAGTTGAAAATGATGCTGCTTTGATGAATTCTAAATCATTCAGATCCTTATTTTTATAACTCAGTATGAGATCATTCAATAGTTTACAATTATTACTTACTCTTTTATTTAACGAGGAATTTTGAACACTATTCATTTTTGCATATGCTTTCAACTGAAACCTTACCTAACCGCCAGGTTTCAACATTGTTTTTCGACTTATGTGAAACCTAAAGTTCTCATAAACTATTAAATCACGACCGCGCTGGCTTTTAATCAATTCCATTATACGAAGACACATATTCTCCACTACAAGTATCTATAAGAAATGTTCTAGAAAAACTAAAATACTGGAAGATAGGGGATGGTATCAATAACGAAAATGATCCTACACAATTATAATTACTAGGTTTTTCCAATGTGGGGCTGAGCTATGCACCGGGTTCAGAACAGATTAGGAAAGGATTATACTTTCTTAATTGAGCATGGTACATTTGAACTATTTTGCGGAGGTGGATTACTTCGAACTTAACAACTCGATTTTCCGGTTTTAAAATGAAAATATGGAGAATCAATCGGACCCGTCGATTTCTGATTCGAGGGGGAACAATTTTTCCGATTTTTCATCCCCGTAATTTCAATCCAATACCGGGGGTGAACACAACCCCTGATTATGAATAGGGATGAGGGGTGTTGCGATACCTCATTTTGAAGATCTTATCGAGTACTATCTAACCCTAAATTTTAACTTCAAAATTTTTATCTTTAACGAAATAGCAGCAATATAAAGTGGAAGACTACTTACTTTTCTGATTAGTTTATTGGGTGCTGAAAATGGGCACCATACACTTCCATGCAGTAAATTAAGTTTTGCTCAAATCGTTCACGTGCATTACTCAACATTTCTGGTTCAATTTGATGACATTCATTAATTATCCGAATTCGCAAATCATCCAGTGACTCAGGTTGGGTAGCGTAAATCTTAGATTTCAGGTGACCTCATAGAAAAAGTCCAGTGGCGCCAGATCAGGTGATCTGGGTGGTCACTCAATATGGTCCCTTCTTCCAATCCAGGCCTGAGGAAAATGTTCTTCTAAGAACTGACGCACAGGTTAAACGAAATGAGGTGGTGCGCGATCTTGTTGAAAAATGATCGTTTCATGGTCTTCTTACTTCTCCAATACTTGCAGAAGGGCTGGATAGATATCATTCTGTAATAGTTCTGAATTAATTTGGCCAGTGATATTACCGGGTATAAAAAAAGGGCCAATTATGTGATTTCCATTAATACCCGCCAAAGCATTTAACTATTGGGGATGCTGAGTATGCTCTTCTCGAAATAATCTTGGATTTTCATCTAACCAGTACCGACAGTTATGCCTGTTTACAATGCCGTTAAGATAAAATGAACACTCATCCGAAAAACAGATATTGAACATATAGTTTGGGTTATTGTTAGTAATTTCACTGACCGCTTCACAGAACATAAGTCGGCAATCAAAATCATCCTCATTCAGTTCCTGAACCAATCGTATCTTAAAAGGATGAAACTTATGTTTTCTTAAAATTCTCATGATTGTTGTGCGTGAAACACCAGACACATTGGATAATTTCCTAGTACTACGGGTCGGATCCATCGCTACGTATCCTAAGATACTTCCACTCGCTTTGTCTCCTTCATACACCCTCTTTTTGTTGCCGACTGAATCAGTAGCGTCAAATTAAGCAACCAGTTGTACAACGTAAGCATCGGATACATTTTTGGGATGTCGTTTGTTAAGTCAAGCCGCTGTTAATCGCGCAGAGTCGTTATTTAAAAAAAATTATTTCATCATTTCCACCCTTTATTCTACGGAATACACCATTTTAATCCTACTACAACTTTACAATCGCTTCGGCACAGTTTCAAAATTCCTGAAAATTCACGATAGACTAACGAGAGACTAAGGTGAATCAAACACATGATCTGTCTTCTTTTTCGAACAAAAATTTAACGAATAAATAAAACCCTTGCATACCTCGAGGTAAATTCAACATACTAGCTAGCCATACGCCAGTGTTCTTTACTGCATGGAAGGGAATGGTGCCCATTTTCAGCACTTAATAAACTAATCACAAAAATAAGTAGTCTTCCCCTTTTTTAGCTGCCATTTCGTTAACGATGAAAATTTTGAAGCGGAAATTTAGGGTCAGATAACTACTCGATAAGATAACATAAGAACATCCCTCATCCCTATTCAAAATCAGGGGCTTGTGCTTACTCCCGTTAAGGAATTGAAGTTACGGGGATGAAAAATTCGGAAAAGTTCGAGTCAGAAATCGTCGGGTCCGAGCGATTCTCCGTATTTTTATTTCAAAACGGAAAATCGAGGCTTTAAGTTTTCGTTGGACCACCCTGTATGTATATACATTTGTATGGGGAGAATATTTTTTATTAATTTTTATATTCAGAATGTACTTTTTTCTGGTGGCCCACAAAGAATATTCTATTAGTCGGTCGTCAATAGATTGAAGCAATTTCCATCAGATCATTACTGTCACAATGAAACTATGACGTATGGAACTAAATCCAATCGAACGCTCTTTGAAAAACAGTATTTCTAGCACAACTTCACACATCGCGCATTCAATTATCTTTTTTGATTAGTTTTTCTGTTTTTCATTTTCATCTTTGGGTTTTCGCTTACTTTCGTTTCTCTACTCCTTTCCGTTTTCGTTTTTTTTTTGAATCTTTGATTATATGTTGATCCCTCCAAGCTTTCGAGGATGTGCATGTCGAAGGCCCAGCTTTTGCTCTATTGGTTTTGTAACTTTTGAATGTTTGTTTTTGACAGGTTTTCCGAAAGTATTTTCACTTCTTTCTCAATTTTCATTATCAGTTTCATTAGCTTTTTTACTTTCCCAAATTGAATTGATAATCTGGTTAAACTCTTCATCCAGTTCTCTGTTTTGAATGTCTATTAATACTTCTTAGTATGTATGAACGACGTTGAGCATTTCATCTTCATTCAAACTGCCGTTTTCATCGAAAATATTTCTATGTTACTGTCTTTGTTTGCATCTCAGGACGTTCAATTCTTGTTGGAGGGACAATATCTACTCTCAAAATATTTATTTTGGTTGTTTCAACCAATGACATGCTTCCATCATTGTTTACTTGATATTCATCGAACTCATTTTCATTCATGCTATCTCCATTTATCTGATACTCATTTGATTCATTTATATTTTCTGCAGCAACTGTAAACCCTTGGTTGTTATAAGTTTCTATATCTTGGATTGATAATTTTATATCAGTATTTTATGAATCTATATCAGTAGCACTATGAATAATTTTTCTCTTAAACTGTTTAAGACTGTGTTAGGAAGTCGTCTAGAGATAGAACTTATAATTCATCAATGGCTAGATCAGCTTTTGGAAATTTTCTAAACTATTCTGAACAATCGAAAGGAAATAATCCACAACAACGAAAACCGTTGTTTATATGTTCTCGCAAATTGATTCAAGTGCTATTTTGGATTCATTTCAGTTTTGACTACTTCTCACAGCCTGTCGCCAGTACTCCCCTAATGATTTAAATACTGCGACATGGGCAGGCTGCGTCGCATGTGTATAATTTGGTGGTAATGAATACAATGTAATGCCATTTTCAACACGAGATTGGCTGTGCTCGATAGACATATGTGATCGATTTTCGTCAATAAAAATAAAATAGGTTTCTGAATATTTTGGCTTAACAACCATTCTGTAACGTGCTAAAATCACGTCACAACAATTTGAATTAAAACACCTGATTCCAGTCAACCCTCTATCTGTGTCACGCCCCTGGTTAACAGTCTGATGCGCATAATCCGGCTATCAGATGATATATCATACCAGCTTTGCTTCAGAATCTTCATTTTGCTTTCTTTTCTTTTCCGACCTTTGGACTAATTAGTTGTACTTGAAAATCATCGTTGATTGTATTTGAAATAGTTAATTTATATAAAACCTCTCTAGTGAAAATTAGAGATATACCTTTATCTTAAATACTGTGTAGTGACCTATATCAAAAATATAGGTCCTAGGTGGAGATTCCTAGGTGGAGAGTAGTAGAAAAAGATTCCTAGGTGGAGAGCCGTAGACAGAAAGTCGTAGTTGAAGCTCAGGGGTTGAGATATAACTTCTATCTGGAGTCCAGAAATGCAGATTAATCCGAAGCTGCAACAGAAGTTTTCCCCCCCTATGCAGCAGTAAAATACAAGAACTTTTAGGAATTTGAACTCCCTAAGTGATTGGGTACTCTAACATAGACGACCTCTACCTCATCCATTTCACAAAAATAAGTCTAATTGACTATCTAAGATTTCAATGACAATTATTGAATTAGAGTCTCATTGCTCATTTTTCTCTGGGCTTCAATTCAATATTTGTCTCTGAACCTGGAAGAAATAGATAAATTGTCAAAAACAAATGCTACTGGTCTGTGATATTTTTATTGGTCATTTTTACCTCGAAAGCTGTATATTGAGTTGAAATATTTATCTTATTTATCTTTTTATCTTTATCTTTATTTATAATCAGTTACTATTTCAACTTTCCTCAAAATTTTAAATTTCCATCTTTATTTTAATATATTGAAATTATGGCATCTAAAATGAATCCAAATCACCTTAAGAGCGAAGAATTAAATTATGAAATGTATAGTGTATATGTATAGTATGTATGTATGGTGTATATGTGCCAAAGAAACGGCAATAATATTCGATAGGAACCATCCTGAAAGAGAAAGGGGAGTCAGTCACCAGTACGTTAAATATTTGGTTGACAAATTCCTAGCTACGGGTTCGATGGCAAACAAAAAACATGAAGTGGCATGTCCTGTCAGAAATGAGGCAACGGAAGTGGCAGTAGTGGGTCATCTACAAATGGAGAATACTACTTCGATCAGAAAACTATCTCGTCTGACTGGTGTATCAGCTACAACTGTCCATAGAATCGTGAAACATCACAAATTTCACCCCTACAAGGTAAAATTAGTGCATGAAATAAACGAAGATGATCCAGATCGTCGTTTACAGTTTTGTGAAAATCGAAGTGAAAACCTAAAAGCTAATCCAAATTTTCTGAATAACATCTGTTTTTCTGATGAAAGCACCTTTATGCTCAGTGGTGAAGTGAATAGACATAATTGTCGATATTGGGACACACAGAATCCTCATTGGTTTAGAGAGGCCCACACGCAAAGGCCTCAGAAGTTGAACGTTTGGGCAGGAATTTTTGGCAATCATCTAGTTGGGCCTTTCTTTATTGAGGTAATCTGAATGGAAATGGCTACCTACAGTTGTTAGAGGAACACATACATCCTAGATTGACAGAAATTTTACAGAACGATCCAACTCTTTCTGAGGACGAAATGCGTTTTCAACAAGACGGTGCTCCTCCGCATTATGATGCTCGGGTGCGCCAATATTTAGACGAAAATTTCCCAGGAAGGTGGATTGGTAGAAGAGGACCTGTTGAGTGGCCAGCCAGGTCACCAGATTTAAATCCCTAGATTTTTTTTTTGTGGGGCCATCTAAAATCTAAAGTTTATGCCACAAGACCAGAAAACCTGGAGGAGCTGCGGATGAGGATTATCACAGAATGCCGACTTTTGACTCCTGAAGTTTTCGCTAATGTGAGAAGAGAGTTCGAAAATCGTCTGTATAACTGTATGGAGGTGGGCGGAGGTCATTTTGAACAATAGTTTTAATAATCAAGTTAGTTTTTGTTTTCAATTGAATACAAGTTCAATAAATCTCGTTTTCCTGTTTAGATGAGCATCCAATCAGTTTCTCCATCACCCCTCATCCTGATCCTCACGCCAGAAAACCTCGATTGCCAAACTGAAACCAATGCCTCAGTGATTCAGAAAATAGAAAAATCTTTCTGGAACTTTGCCACTCAACCTGTAATCACTTGTATGATTTTTTGAGTTGGGGATGCTGAATGGAAGAGATTGATTGCAAAAATTCCATATTCACGCAAGAGAGTCTTATTCTCGAATCAAACATAAACATGTTCTCGTATTATACCGAAATGAACCAGTTTCAAAAGTTATTTGGGTTTTCAGTGTTCCTGCTCCGGGACACCCTGTATGCTGATTCTGAATTTCGAAAATACCAAATTCGAAGAAAAATTGAAATACCTTTCCAACGAGGTGCCACTTGACCTATTTTCGATCGAATGATTTTTGAGTGTATAGTGTATATGTTCTCTCTCCGCTAATTTATCTGTTGAAGGATCTCTATAGGAACGATTTGGAAATTTTCATGTGAGGGATATAAAGTTGGATGTTTCTGATAATGTATCTGGAAGTGAGAGTGATACTGAAAGTGTCTCGGAAGAGTCTAGTCATCAATAAGTTTATGTATCTTCAATTTTTCTCAAATTTCTTTATCTTTGATCTTTCTAAGTTCTCGTATGTTCAATTTCTCTCAAATTTCTTTATCTTTAATTTTTCTAAGTTTTCTTACCGTTCCTAAATTCTTTTTTGTAACTTGAATATCTGTTATCTTATTAATATATCTTTTCATGTAGGTTGAATCTATTATACAGGGATATCCACCGGGACCGTCCGTTAAAAACTTTTTAAGTTCCAATTACAATATCAAGCTAAAATTTTATACGCGGCCATAACTAGCGATTTCCAATTGGAGTGAAATATTTTCGAAGTGATACCATTTCCGGTTATACCAGAAGTGGGTCATCACTTTGTTATTTCAAATGGCAATCTACCTTTTTTATTATACATCTAGAACCGACATTTGAGAAAGGCATAAAATACCCAAGTTGTTGGCACTTATCTGTCAAAACTTTTGACAGATTTAATTATTTTTGTTATAAACTCGATTTTTGAGGTACATTTAAAAAAATTGTAGCTCGTGGATCTTTTGCACTACAGACACAATTTTTGCTTGGGTGGATAAAAGAAGGATCAAGGAATTTTTCAAACAATCTAAACATGTCAAATGTTTATTGCGTTATTTTTCGATTTGGCCAAACAGCAATAACTCAACTTTTTCAAATTGCGCGTGCCAATTTTTATATCGCCATCAAATGGAGCGTCAGATTTCAGATGCAATTTTAATGAATGATTTGTTGGCTTATCACATTTATGAGGAAAATCTTAATGGACAAAGATACCTGGAAATTTTGAGAGGACCATTAGCAAATTTTTTAGATGGATTATCCCTTAACATTCTGAGGGATTGCTATCACCAAATGGATGGTGCACCAGCACATAAAACACGAGCTGTAGATCGGCAGATAACAGAATTGTTCGAGAATAGATGGTTGGGTAATCAAGGACCAAATGTATGGCCTCCGCGTTCTCCGGACCTGACGCCCCTTGATTTTTATTTATGGGGCAAAATCGAGAGTGAAGTGTATCTTATTCCTGTGAGAAGTAAAGAAGAGTTACTAGAGCGCATTCATAATGATTTTCGTAATATTGATCCTGAGGAAACTAGGAGGGCAACTCACCATGTTCGTATACGAGCTGTCAAGTGTATCGAGCAAAATGTCGTAAATTAGTTTTCTCCTATGATGTTTTCTATCTTCGATTATTGGTTTTCGTTCAGTTCCTACAATTTTTATTCATCCGAATTGTAGAAAATTGCTTCTAATGCTTCGAAATTTTATTTTACTCATAGACGGTGAATTTGGAAATTGGTTATTTAATTGCCTGCGATTTCTAGCCACTACTTTTTGACATTCTAAAATGAATTAAAAAAGATTAAATATATTTTCGTTTGAATAACCAGTGGTTTTATTCCAAATGTGTTGTCTTTTTTGGATATTTTCAATCTGAAATAACGACAATTCTTGTTGAAATATCTAATTCGAATGAACTATGTGACAAGTACATTAATTTTACACACCTGTCAGGTGCGCGTAGCCAGTTCAGCTACTTGACTCAAATATTTCTAAGCATTCTCTGTTAGTTCTTGCAAAATCATCAAAATTCAATATATACCCAAATTATTTTGGAACTATAAGAGATGGGTATAGTACATGCTGATACAATTCCATCTGAAATTTGACGCTTCATTTGATGGCGATATAAAAATTGACATGTGCTATTTGAAAAAATTGAGTTATTGCTATTTGAAAAAGGCCAAATTGAAAAAATCATACAAAACAACGCAATAAACATTTGACATGTGTAGACTGCTTAAAAAATTCCTTGATCCTTCTTCTTTCCACCCAAGCAAGTGTCTGTAGTGCAAAAGATCTACGAGCTACAATTTTTTTAAATGTTCCTCTAAAATCGTGTTCATACCAATAATAATTAAATCTGTCAAAAGTTTTGACAGATAAGTGCCAACAACTTGGGTATTTTTGCCTTGCTCAAATGTCGGTTCTAGATGTATAATAAAAAGGTAGATTGCCATTTGAAATAACAAATAGCCATTTGAAATAACAAAAAATTTCCGGTATAACCGGAAATGGTATCACTTCGAAAATATTTCACTTCAATTGGAAATCGCTAGTTATGGCCGCGTATAAGATTTCAGCTTGATAGTGTAATTGGAACTCAAAAAGTTTTTAACGGACGGTCCCGGTGGATATCTCTGTATACCTGATGTACAAATTGCTATGTTTCTCTTATCTTATCTTTAGTAGGTGTAGCAAAGTGCTTAACATCTACCTTATCTTTACCTTAGCTTATTCCTCTATTCCTAGTGCACAGGAATTTGATTTGTGAATATTGCAACTTGGGGTAACAGAACAAAAGATTAAATTTAGCCGGAACAGTAGGTACTTATATGGAGTTATTCTGAATCTTTCTTTTCTGTATAGTAACCGCGTTGCTGGTATATAAGTCATGTTCAAATATTACCTCAGCAAATAGTTTCACATTTATCTTATCTTGAATAATAGCAAAGCAATAGAAAATAATGGTAGATTCACCTTACATGTATATTTCGAGTTACATAATAATTTTTTTTTTTTTCTTGTAAGTTTTATACTTACATTGCGCCCAAATTATCATTTCGTACTGTAATTATTGATGTCTGTGACTCCTATGATATAACTTGAGTTGATAGTGTGTTGTTTTCATTATGGGGTAACGATCTAATGTCAAGCCAGGAGCTTCACTCCTGCTATGATAATGTTACCGGTCACATCATACTGTCTGTAGCCATCTTGTTGAGTATTTTTGAAAAACTCGATTAATTTCTCACTCAGATTCTAATTACTATAATAGTTACAGGTTCATTTTCCTGTTATAGTCTTGTGATCCTATAATGGCAACCGGATTAAAATTTCTTTGAGAAGTTTGTAGCGCAATTTTCAATCTCTTGAAGAACTATTTTTAGGTCAAAAGTATTGACCTTATTTGTATCTGCCAGTAACACTGACTATAGTAGGGCGGTGATCTTGTGGTCTATCTACACCTTTTTTCTCTTATTTTTTTTCATTGCTACCTTCATTGACATATACACACTTATCTTGGCTTTCATTTTTCAAATTTCACTTCCCATCATAATAATAAATAAGCTGAAATAGACATAGACGACCTTTACGATAAGTCGCATTGACTATATATATATATATATATATATATATATATATATATATATATATATATATATATATATATATATATATATATATATATATATATATATATATATATATATATATATATATATTCATGAGAGAGTCTACGTTTGTAAACTTGAGATAAGAAGAATCATTCAAAAATCCGTAGATCAATGAATAATCCTTCCTGACTAGAGCTAGTTTTTAGATTTTGACAAAGGTATTTAGGTTGATGCTGTTTACACAGACATGGCTAAAGTGTTAGATAAGGTTCATCATGCAACTCTGCTGCGAGTTCTAGAAGACTTTGGTGTGGTGAGGTCCCTATTGAAATGGATCGAATCTTATCTATCGAATGTTGTTGCTCAATGGCGCCACCTCCGGTTCTATTTGTGTTACATCTGGTGTGCCCCAAGGGTCGCATCAGGGTCCACTGTTAATTTCTATCTACATAAATGACATTTCGGAATGTTTTCTGAGTACCCGGCATAATTTTTATTCCGACGATCTTAGAGTTTATAGTGACATTCGGTCCCATGACGATATTGTGCTGTTTCAGAGAGATCTGGACAGTTTTTTCACTTTTTGTCAGACCTGGTATTTTTCTTTAAACATTATAAAATGCAAACATATAACTTTTACATAAAACATAAATGTCTTTGATGCTTCTTTTTCTGTTGATGGGCTTGTGATTGAGAGGGTAAACCGAATAAAGGACCTCGGTATATATCTCGATTCCAAACTGTCTTTCGAGTATCACTTGTATCATATCGTTTCAAAGGCTTTCAAAATGTTGGGGTTCGTTCTTAGAATAACCAGAAGTTTTAGTGATCTCAGATCTCTGAAACAATTATACTTTTCGTTGGTTAGAAGTAATTTGGAATATTGTGTGCCTGTTTGGTCCCTTCACTGTCACAAGTACATTGACAGAATTGAGCGGGTTCAGAGAAAAAATGTTCAAAAATTTCAACTTCAGATTCTCGATTCCGAAACAAGATTATAGTTTGAGTTTGCGTCGTCACAAGATTTTAAGCCTGGAGCAGTGAAGAGTGCTTTTCGACACAGTTTTCCTTTATCGAATATTAAATAATTCTTTCAATTATCCGCTAGTCAACTATCTCACTTTCAGATTTTCAATTTATCCTAATCGTCGCAATGAACTCTTCTATGTTCCAAAGGCATGTACTGGTTTGTTTTATCATTCTGTGTTCTTGAGAATTATGCGTTTATATAACTGGCATATCGCCGGCATTGATATTTTTCATATATCTTTTTCATCGTTCAGAAATGCAGTTATCACATACCTTATTAGATCTGAGTCAGCATGATCTTCGAATTTTGCTAATTCTCACGAAAATTTCCTTGATTTTGTATTTTTTCAATAGTTCATTTGTTTAACTAGAAGTTTTTTTTGACTTGATTTTTGCTTAATTTAAGTTACTTATAGTTAATATTTCTTAAGACATGTTTCACATCTGCCAACTTTTCTTGTTATAATTTTTTGTGAACCCCTATAATTGGGTCATTCCTGTTGGGGTTCCTTTGTTTCATTAAATAAATAAATAAAAAAATAAATCTAGTAGTGCGACTATCAACACATGAACATCATTATCTTTTTAGCCTATTTGGATTTATAGAATTCTGTGTATATTTCTCTTCTACGTCTTTATTTAGAGTTCTATCAAACCATGTTTTGTACTAGTTGTTGGCTGTGCCAACGTAAATAAGAAAACTGGAGGAAAGCTTTAGAAGAAGTTAAAGATGTTGGAAAGGAATGTATATGATTCTACATCCCACATCACAGAACCGAATTAGGCTAGCGTTCAGTCCCAATTTAAAATTTAGAAAATGAGAAAGATATAGTTGACTGGTTAATTTAGTTAGCCAAATGTGGTCTTCCAATTAAAATACAAGAATTTCTTAAAACGGTTCAAAATATTGTTTTGGAAGAAAACATTACAACCCCATTTAAAGACAGGAAACTAGGCCAAAGATGATATTCATCATTTCTTCGGAGAAACCCATAAATTTCGACCAAAACTGCCGAGTTTGTAGACAAAAGCCGGGTAAAACTGACCGAAATATATATTAAATCTTGGTTTTGGAAATTGAAAGTGTTTTTGGAGAGCTTTGTTGTTATGGCTATTTTAACGGATTTATGCCCTAAAATTCGAAAAGTGCTTGAGCCAAAGGGATTGAAAAATATCTAAAAAGGGCAATGAAAGGGAAACCATCTCAGTGCTCTTAACTATTTCTGCGAACAGAGGTATTTGTCCAGTGTTCTTAGTTTACCCATATGAGAAGTCGCCGCGAGCTATAGTTGAAAGTTTACTGGACGAGGTGATTTAAGAAAAATCAGAATCGGGATGGATGCAATCTGACATATTCTAGAATTTGTGAAAAACAGCCTAACGAATTGTAACGAAATCAAATTTAAGGAATGGTGAATTTAAGAACAAGTGTAACAAAAATGACTTTTACTGGTTAAACCAGAGAAAAATGAGCAATGAGACTCTAATTCATTAATTGTCACTGAAATCTCAGAGGAAAAATTAAAGTAGTTCTACTTAGATATTTAATTAATACATATTATAATTATGGTAAACAATGTCAACAAATGCTTCTTTCTAAACTTTCCTGCTTGGTTGCACTATTGTGGCTCTTGGGGGCTGCGTGCATGGCGGGCAAATTTGGGAACTAGCTCTTGTCAGGAAGGATTATTCATTGATCTACGGATTTTTGGATGATTCTTCTTGTCTCAAGTTTACATATGTAAACTCCTCGCGAAGTTTATCGCGGAAGATATTTGTCCCATGTTACAATAGTGCAACACGGCATCCTGCTTAGTTGCACTATTGTGGCTCTATATATATATATATATATATATATATATATATATATATATATATATATATATATATATATATATATAACATGTGAAACATGTCTTAAGAAATATTAACTATAAGTAGCTTAAATTAAGCAAAAATCAAGTCGAAATAACTTCTAGTGAATCAAATGAACTATTGAAAAACTACAAAATCAGATCTAATAAGGTATGTGATAACTGCATTTCTGAACGACGGAAAAGATACATGAAAAATATCAATGCCGGCAATATGCCAGTTATATAAACGCATAATTCTCAAGAGCACAGAAGAGTGCATTGCGACGATTAGGATAAATTGAAACGCTGAAAGTGAGATAGTTGACTAGCGGATAATTGAAAGAATTATTTAATATTCGATAAAGGAAAACTGTGTAGAAAAGCACTCTTCTCTGCTCCAGGCTTAAAATCTTGTGACGACGCAAACTCAAATTATAATCTTGTTTTGGAATCGAGAATCTGAGGTTGAAATTTTTGAGAATTTTTTTCTGAACCCGCTCAATTCTGTCAATGTACTTCTGACAGTGAAGGGACCAAACAGGCACACAATATTCCAAATTACTTCTAACCAACGAAAAGTATAATTGTTTCAGAGATCTGAGATCACTAAAACTTCTGGTTATTCTAAGAATGAACCCTAACATTTTGAAAGCCTTTGAAACGGTACGATACACGTGATACTCGAAAGACAGTTTGGAATCGAGATATATACCGAGGTCCTTTATCCGGTTTACCCTCTCAATCACAAGCCCATCAACAGAAAAAGAAGCATCAAAGACATTTATGTTTTATGTAAAAGTTATATGTTTGCATTTTATAATGTTTAAAGAAAAATACCAGGTCTGACAAAAAGAAAAAAGACTGTTCAGATCTCTCTGAAACAGCACAATATCGTCATGGGACCGAATGTCACTATAAACTCTGAGGTCATCGGCATACAAATCATGCCGCGTACTCAGGAAACATTACGAAATGTCATTTGTGTAGATAGAAAATAACAGTGGACCCAGATGAGACCCTTGGGGCACATCGGATGTAACACAAATAAAACCGGAGTGGGCGCCATTGAGCGCAACATATTGTATTCTATTCGGTAGATAAGATTCGATCCATTTCAATAGGGACCTCACCACACCAAAGTTTTCTAGAACTCGCAGCAAAGTTGCATGATGAACCTTATCAAACGATTCAGCCAAGTCTGTGTAAACAGCATCAACCTAAATACCTTTGTCAAGATTACTACTTATAAAATGAATGTAAGGAGTTAAATTAGTTAAGACCGACCTACCCTTTAAAAATTCATGCTAAGATTGAATTAACTTGGAACTGGATAAATGGAATAGTTTATCAGTTATTATTGCTTCAACAATTTTGCCGAAATAATTTAAAATAGAGACAGATCGGTAATTACTGACTTCACTTTTCTTATCACTTTTGAAAATCGGTACAATCTTTGTCGTTTTCCACTTATCTAACACCAGGTGCTAGAGACTTGTTGAAAAGAAATTGAAGAGGGATGGCTAAGCTAGCAGCGCATTACTTGATGAAAATAGTAGGATGAAGTCCGGACCAGGACCTTTCGTAACATTCAATCCCTCCATTTTAGCTTTGACATCGTTCAGATCGATCGCGTTGAGTAAAATTGATGAAGAAATTCCATATCGTTTTCGGTAGATAACAGGTCTATTCGGATCTCCATAAACATTGGCAAAGTACTCAAGAAGCATTAGATATGACATAAGTGTCATTCAACACTTTTTCCCCATGACACATAGACATAGGTATTTTATCTGACTACCTCTCAACTCTCCGACATACGACCAAAAAAGCTTTGGATTCTTCGCAATCCACCTTCTATAGAAGCAATATGGTATTTATGATCCCTTTCAATCAAAGCTTTACACTGTCTGCGCAAAACACGGAAATTTCCATAAAGAAAACTGCTTTTGAATTTTTTGAATCTATGATGAAAGCTAGATTTTGCATTGATACACTTAATAGGATCTTTAGCAAACCATGATGGGAATTTACTGCACTTAACAATTTTACGAGGTTCAAAATTATCTATAACATCATCAACAGCAGATTAAAATGAATCAATACACTCATTTACATAATTCGAACATAATAAAGTATCCCAATTTAAATTTGAGAATGCCGAATTAATCGCTTCATAGTTCGCATTAGAAATTTATACATAGATCTAGTCTTACTAGCAATTTTATCCACTGAAAAATTCGCATAAGCTTCTATGACCGGGTGGCGACCATCTTCCGGAACAAAAGGTGAAGAACATCGAAAAGAAGATACGTCAGTTAAATTCGACAGAACCAAATCCAAGATGTTGTCATTTTTATTAGTGACACCATTGAACTTATGAAGGGAGTTGTAGGAAGAAAAATCTTTAAGAGAAGTATACGCATCACCGCGCACAAATTCACTGGTGAAACCGCACTCACTACCAACAGAAGACCATGAAAATGATTCAAGATTAAAATACCCAATTATCATGAATTTCTCATCAGGGTACGACTCCATAAAAGATGTCACACTGTCGAAAAAAACGACATAATCTTCACTTGTTATATCCGGCGAAAAATACAGACACCTAAAAAGAGTCTTCCATTACCTGTTAATGATATCTTCGCCCATAAAACTTCCACTAGTGTCGAATTTTCAAATGACACAACATCAGCCCTAATACTTCTGTTAATACCAATGAATACACCACCACCCTCACTCTTGATACTCTCTTGTCACGCCGAAAGATGTTGTATGCGTCACAAATAAGTTCAGAGCTATTTATATTTTGATTAAGCCAAGATTCCATTACACAAATGAAATCAAAAGAAATATTTAAAGTAGAAAGATAAAAGACCCTGGTTTTGGTTCTGAGTCCCCGACAGTTTTGATAGTATACTCTAAAGGATATCGACATAACTTCAACAAAACCAAACAGGAAATACTGGAGCAAATGTAAACTTACTTCAACAGTTTTGTCAGATCAGCTTCAGATGTAATATGGCGAATTTTTTAGAACACTTGTTCATCCTTTCGAACCAGCACCTTACAATCCTGGATCGAACATAATTTGAAGCCATTGCTTCTGCAGTCTTGTTTGGTTTCATAAAAAAGTTTTTTATTCTGAGCGTTCGGACTATCATTGATGAATACCCTTGTAACAGTGTCAGTAAAACCTATCCCAGATGTCCACAACTCTTTCTTTCGTTAAGATCGTAAGAATAAAATTTATTCCAGTAACCGGCCACCTTATTTTAAACTTAAGAAATCATAACATCTGCGTTTTGTATCAAAAATGACATATGTTTAAGTTTATACTTACCTTAAAATGTTTAAAGTAGCTTCGAAATACTTTTTTTTTAAACACGTTCATTTCCATTATGTAGTTACATCTTTCACTGTACTAAATTACTGCTACAAAGTTTCTACTTCCAAAGAGGCGGTTTTAAGGCTCAAATTTCAATATTAAAATTGGGCAGCGATTGCTTTCATTTTCGACAGATGAGTATGAAACTTGTTGTAACCTGCTATAGGTTTTGCGCATGCAAAATGTACCTATTGATCATCATGGAAAATACGCTGAAAAACAATAAAACATTTTTGGTATCTTCTTTATTAGACTCAAATATAAATTTTCCTAAATATTCTAAACAAATTGGGTATCTAAATTCCATTTAACAATTTTCATACAGAAATTATCACAAACTGGATCTTTCAATAAAAATGAAAAGAAATGCCTCTGTCCTGTCCTTTCAATCCATAGGTTTGAACTGTAATTTTATGTACAATTTGAGACGAATGGTACAAATGAAAAGATATCCTTTCTTTCAGCCTACCAAGTGCAGTCTGCTTTATATATTTATTGGTATATAATCACAAAACACATCACACAGAAGTCCGATATACAAATTTCTTCATTAACTTTAATTATAAAATATCAATCTTGAAATCAAATCTAAAAATAGAAATTAGTTAAATAAAAAGAGAATATTTATAGAGAAATTATGACAACTATGGAGCCGGTTCATTCTATATCACTCCAGCACCACGTGCAGGATCCAGGGGACCGGCACTCGCATGATAAGAATCCATAATGGAAACAGAGAACGATAGAGTTGTTTACTCTCTTTCCTTTTCTTTGACCGAATGTATACAAACCTGGGGGACTCCGTTTCGAAAACTAGTCAGAATACGTGTTTTGTAGAGAGAAGTTACTTCGCAGTGCACCTTAAGAAAATCTCCTGAATATGTTTTCTTCAATGAGACATTGTGTTAATCGGTCTTCCCGAGAATGTCTGAGAGGGATAAATAGAAACATCACTAAAACAGCTGTGGCTCCCAATAGCGATGCGATTTCTCGACAGGAAAATGAAATTCACGAAAGAATTCCGAATAAATGGATGAGGCTGAATCGACAGAAGAATAATAGGTAGGTATTTTTACAGATATCAATTTTTTTAATGTAGAAATCAAGGGTGTCAATTGATTTATCAATGTTCTAAATAATGTCCGACTTCTTATAGTGGGTCGATGACACTTCTTTGTTTACTTATGCAACTGGCAGTGTAGATTCGTGGATGGCCTACGTGACTCGCTCCGCGTATTTACTCGTCTCTTTTCATCTATCTAGTTAGTCAATACTCGTTCTGTCTCTTTCGGTTTCATTTTTCTTATTCTAATCTTACCTATATATTTTTTTCAATTTGTGTACACCTCCCAGATTAATTATGTTGCAGTTGGAAAGTTGTCCCAATTTTTATAATCAAGAAAGCTGAAATGAAGCAACCAAAAATTGACTTTCAGTTGAAATAGTTTCACTAGAACCATTGTTGTTCATGTAATAATAATATGAAGGATTGTCCTTATGGTAGCATAGAGAGATGTGTCTCTTTCTTTGGACTTTCCATTTTTTCTGTTTTTTGTTAATATCTCCTTCTTGAAGTGAATTGGTTCAAATCGGAGAAGTAGGTTACTTTTGAGGGTATACAGGATTCGTTATAAAAATTTGAAACTTTTTTGTCTGTTGAGAACATTGGCAAAGTCTTTAGTTGCCGAATAAAATATGCAGTGTTTTTCTGTACGACATACAAATCGAACACAAAAATAAGACGCGAGACTCATTTTTATGTGCTCAATTTGTACCTTGCTAGGTAAAATACTGCCTTAAAAATTTATTTTACTCGAAAATTTGCCATTTTATTAAAATATTGCTAGAGGAAAAAAGTTGACATGAAATCCGTCAGTCTTAATAAAAATGATCAGTTGCGTTCTGTAAAATGTTCTGCGTGTTGAAAAAGGGTATGACCCTAGGAAAAATATCACCCTGTAAATTTATGAAACCAATTGGAACGCCAAATAGTGCAGACTCTTAAAAGTAACGTACATTTCAACTTTGAACCGTATAACTCGAAAAGCAAAAGATATATTGACAAAAAGGAAATTGTAACTCCCTATATTTAAAAAAAAAAGCGTTCTTTTATTTTATTATAAAGATTGTTCTACTTATTTTCACGTGAATTGTCCACTGTTACACGGTTGATAACATATATTGTATGTATGTATATAAATCAAGGTTGGGCAAATGTGTCTGAACATCTCAATTAGGGTTAAAGTGAAAAATATTGAAACTTCTTTTGTGACGGAAATGACAATATTCAGTTATTCTTTCACAGTTGATAAGAAATTTTGGAAAAAAATTCTGATTTTGATGCGTACACATATGATGCCACTTGGCCTTGGGGGAGGAAATAATGAAAAAAATTTCTATCTCCTTTTATTTTCGAACTAAAAGAACAAATAACCCCATGAAATATAAATTTTCATTGATGAAAGCCTCCATACATTCTGGACATACACTCTCTTCGCATTTTTTGCAAGCATACCTCGTTCTGCTATTACAATTTTTCTAATGGCATCTTGGCGGATTCTCGTATTATTTTTCCTCGGGATAATGTCCAATCCCGTCAGTTCTGATTTCAGGCAATACTCTCGTCCAAAACCTTTTTTTCTTTCAAGCACTGCAATTGTTACCAGCTGAAAATGGTCTTCCACGTATTTTTCGATTTTCAGCTGTCAGAATATTTGATGTAGCAACTGAAGCCTTGAATTCCAGGAAAGAAAGAGAAATATTCTTTTTGCACTTATAAAGAATCCAGGCATTCACAAGTGACACATTCAGAAGTGAAACGCAATTCTCATGTGAAATTTTTTGTTTTTTAGTCCATGAGGGTAATGCGCTATCATTATGTCAGCCATGTCCACCCCTCCCATGAAACGATTATATTGTTTTACAGCGTTAGGTCTGTTGATCTCGACGTATCTTCTTTATTTTCGATCCCACCTCCTCACAATATCTTGCGATTCTTTGACGCAGAACGAAGATATCATATGGACCACTTTATCATCAACCCATTTCAGTACTGTGATATTACTTGATGAGGTGGTGACAGAACATGATCCACGATTCTCTTTCAATAAGGTCTTTGAATCCTAGAGTTTGTTGTTTGCACCTTGTAGTCTGTTAGCCCTAACTGTTCCGACAACGTAAATTTGTTTTTGTTTCAGATGTACTATTAGTGGAATTGAGGTGAACAAATTGTCTGAAAATAATTTGTGGTTGATTCCATCTACTCCAACACAAAGTCTGTCAACTGTGTCTCCAATTACACCTACACTTTACTTCTGCCTCTCGATTGATGATTGATACATTTCGAATTTTGAAACACAGCCTTCAACTGTGGCTCTTACCCACAATTTGAATCCCCTTTTCTTTGGTTTAGATTTTATATATTGTTTCGATCTATGCCTTCCCTTGAAAGGTACAATCATCTCATCGATAGCTGAAAATTCTGAAGGTGTGGCAGCAGCCTCGAAGATATTAGATAAAATATATAGCAAAGCACGAATGCTTATGAAACTATCTTTGCTATTTTGAGGTATGTCTTCATTATTCGTGAAATGAAGAGATCTTTTTATTTCTTCAAACCTCTTCAATGACATTGTGTTTTTTATGAGGTCTAAACCTAAGCCCTGGGTTGTAGACCAGTACATCCTATATGAAGGATATTTTATACAAATCATGACAATATTTATACCAAAAAACTGTTTCACCTCTTCAATAGAGACTGTGAAGGTATGT
Source organism: Cryptolaemus montrouzieri (assembly GCA_013387265.2). NCBI lineage: Eukaryota > Metazoa > Arthropoda > Insecta > Coleoptera > Coccinellidae > Cryptolaemus > Cryptolaemus montrouzieri. The sequence continues at coordinate 43,641,793 of JABFTP020000185.1, read as the reverse complement.
TTACCGTATTGTATAGCAAATCAGATTGTTTCATTTGTTATAAGTCTGAATAACTCATCTGGAAATAAATTCAAAAAGAATAAATAAGGGTTTTCACCATCTATATTGATTTCATGTCTACCTGAGAACTGTGGAGGATTTCGAGAATATTCATTATCTTTTTCCACAAACCAAATATCCTTTTGCGTCTTACCACTCTGAAGTTGTTCTGCTATTACACTCAAAGGAATATCGCTCTCGAGTTGTGTTCATCTGAATTTCGTTCTTCCTGCTGTTCATTCAGTTCGTCTTCTTGTTCAGAATCATCAATATCAGTATCCTCTAAATCAGAATCAATCGGGTTCAAAACAATCGCTAACAAATGGATTTTATTTTTTTTTTTGTCATAAAACAAGTTCGTTGGAATCTCTCCACTCATATTGCACTAAAATACAAAATAATTCACATAAGTCTCTCGGAAATTCTTTTCATCATTGCAGAAATTTGATACCCTAATGCTCAAATGCCACAAATGTGTACATCGCTCAAATAGAAAACAATATATAGCAAACAGCATAATAATATCTTATTTGAAACATGCAATGCCTACTATAGAATATAATTGATCGCTTACCTAATTTTTCCAATAATTATTCTGCAATAATCCCAATATAAACACCTCTTATGATTTGACAACTAACCTCAAACAACACACCACCACCAAAACACAAACAACAATGCCGACACACGGGAAAATATTCATATTCAACAACCGATTCTAATGGCCACATGTGTGGCTTCGGAGGGTATGTGCTTCTATGTTTTCGAATACGAAATAACTTTGAAGGGAAATGTACACATATGTGTATATGCCCTCGAAAAGTTTAATATATTTTCACATTTAGAAAGATATATTTTTCAACCATTACAATGTTATAAGATTCGGTAAATGTATGATTTCAAATATTTCATTACTTAAATATAAAATAAAATATTGAACAAAATTTATTAATAAATATTTTATTGCACAAAAAATAAACTATGAAGTGAAATCTATGAAATGCCGAATGACATCGAATATTTTCAAGACAAATAGGCACAGGCACATCGACAAATACCGAATTAATGGAAAAAACTTTTAGATGTAACAATTTTACAGGGTATTCCATCTCAAAGCACCTGTATATTTATTAAGCCGTAGTGATAGGAAAAATTTGCCAGATCATGTCGAATGGTTTTGTTTGGGAGACATCTTTTGACGTATAATTGAGTAGTAGAAGTAGGGGTTTAGGTTTAGAGGAATCGCTTCAACCCCTTGAAATTGAATAGGGCAAAGGATCGAGCAGTACCTCATATGAAAACTCCGAAGCTTCTTCACAACTGTGTATGAAAAAAATAATTATGAATTGCAATTTTTTCTCATCGAATAAGAAAATTTCTCCCAAACAACATAAATGTTTTGACTTAATTTTTTGTTCTTAGAAGCAAGGTTTTATCTGATACTACGTTTGTTCGATCCTCTGATACGTTGTGAATCAATCATCGAGTTACTACTTTGCTGACGTGGTTAAAAATTTCGAAAAAATTATGGTGTACACATTGCAAAAACGTGTTGAACTGACAGCCTCTATTATGAGAACCAAAGTTATACCCGAGTGGCTGCAACGATATTCAACCAAAACCATTTGTTTGTTTATTTTGTCTTTTAACAATGTGCTCGGGAACTTAGCCCATTTACACAGAATGACCTACAGCTTACAGTGGATTCCGAACCACTCTCCTAGACCCTGCACTGATAGCTGTGTAACGTAATTTCTTACGTATTACATAATTGCGCTTATTGGCAGCTTTTCGCCAGAGAACAGTTGGGTAGTGGGTTGTATAATTTACAAAACTCTTAGTACCAATAAAAGAATAATTAAAATGAACTGGGCGCCACTTGATTTAAGCTATGAAATATAAACTTAATATGAATCGACTGATTGAAAATCAAGAAACAATCAGTGTTATTTTTAGGTAACAGTAAATGAAGAATATGATTTTTGATGAGAATATAATATACGTAATGAAATGCAATTTATAATATACGGAAAAATAAGGGTTAGTAATCCACTTATAATATAACTCTAAAGATGATAAAAGAAAACGGAGATGTTTGAGAAGGTAATACGATATTGAAGTTACACCAAATTCTTCTTTATTATTTAGCGTTGAAAGATGAACTGATTAATATAACAGTGTAGATTGATACTGGCCTTGATTTGAGAAGGTTCTATAGAACAACTGTACTTTGAAACAAAATGGCTTCAGCTTTTAGTGATGATGATGAGTGGCTGAATGTAGGTAAGCGTATTCGAAAGTTCTGTCCTCAGAACGATAACCAAAACTCCAGTTGATCGGATTGGATTGAATTCTAGACATTAACAGTAATGCTTTTCTTGCAGGTATGTATAAGAAAAAGAAATGCTATGCCTCCGGTAGAAGAAACCCTAAAATGTTTATTTTCACGTATGAAACAATTGGAGTTAGACTCGATAAACACTCACCTTTTATCAAAAGGGTTTTGAGATTCGATAATTAATTTGATACGGAATATTCTAATTCTGAATTTTGATTCTAATATTTTCTTATCCTTTTCAGGTCGAAAACTAGATCGATTATGGTAAATCTGTAACGAATCTTATCTACTGCGCCGATAAAACAATAATTACGAGACATACGGACAATGCTCGCCACCTGTGATCCTTATGAATAATTATTAACCTTTAATGTTGAATTAAAACTGTTTGATTTCGAATTAATTTTGATTGATACCGGAAGATGGACATAATATGAAAAGAGGAAAACTGTTAAAGTGATTTATATGAAAAGAGGAATTCTATACCGTTACACTACCCTCTCCTAAAAAGAAAAAAAATTGATATAATTTTTTTTTTTGAAGTACATATTCAGTTCATATGGAATAGGCATATATTATTGAAGGCCTTACTAACCCCGTCATGCTGTTTCTCATCGTTTTATTCCTTACAGCTAATTTTTGTTTTGTTGCGGCCACAACCCTAAACTAACTTATCTAGTTATAATCTAACCTATCTATCTACTCATCTAACCTATTTATAACCTAAATAATAACCTATAGCTAACTATACTACACCCATAGGTCAAATCCTGATAATGTTCAGAAACTAATCGATCGGAGGAATAATGAAATGAATACTTCGACAAGGAGGTATTCAACGACAGTGAAACTTTAAAATACTTGAGCGATACAAAAAAATATTATGAAACGGAAACATCAGAATTTGAGCCGAAATATGGTTTTAGGTCTTTGACATGCCATTTACCGTCCGGTGAACCGTCTAAATTTACTAAATTATAACAAAGACCAGAAACTTTTTGATAAACTCGACGCAATACATACTTTGGTGCAAGTTTTGCCGAGAATTTCTTTGAAGCATTTGAAAGGACTTTATTTCGTCGCCAAACCTTCTCCTACACCAAAATTGTAGTCCCGTCGACGCAAATTATAGGTTCGGGCATTTCTACTATAAGCCTTATGAAGCTTTTCCCGAATATTTCGAAAAATATCAGACAACGGTGCGATATCAACTGCGTAACTATCCCTTTTTTCAGGTAACAATTGTATATCGTCAGTCAACTCTATTTCCCGTAATAATCTCCACTAAGCGGAACATATCTACCGAAATTTAGAAAAGTTGGTGAAAATCCTGTTACTTCATGTTTAGCGGTATTAATAGCGAAAGCAATTTTTTGTAATTCTTTATCCCATTCCGAATGATTTTGTTCTTTTATATAACAACGAATCGTAGTACCAACGGTTTGATTTGTTCGTTCAACAAAATCACACTGAGGTGAATATACCGGTGTGAACCAAATCTTCTGGACTTTATATGCTCTGGCCAGATTCCTCAAAGCGCGCCCTGCGAACTGTGTTCCATTATCAGCTATTATAAACTGTGGGATACCAAACTTTAAAAGACATCTGATTCCAAAAATTTAACGACATTTTCAGCGCTAGCCTTACGCAATGGGTGTAAAATGGCATATTTCGTGAACCAATCAGATACGACCAGTAAAAACGTATTTCCATGTTTGGACCTGGGAAAAGGACCTACTAAATCTAACGCGATAATTTGCCAAGGAAAACGGACATTTTCTCTTGCCCCATTAATCCTAAACCTGGTTGGTTATAAATTTTATTAGCTCCGCAAATTTTACAATTTTTCACGAATTTAAGAATATCGGCTCTCATCTTTGGCCAGTAATAAAGTTCACTTATTCGGGAGAGTGTCTTAAAACACCCGAGATGACCGCAAGTTGGTGGGTTATGGAACGCTTCTATTATTGACTTACGTTTCTTTTCGGAACTACTACCTTCCACTCAGAAATATTTGATTGAACATGAATGTTCGACGGAACGAACTTGTAGAGCTTTTCATCTTCTACCTTCCACTGGGGATAGGAATTGCCCTTTGTTTAACTTTATTACGCATGCTAACATACCAATTGTCAAAATCATCGTCATAAAGGATATTACATTAATCTCTTGCGATTCATGAATGCGGGATAAGAAATCGGGTACCACATTGTCTTTGCCTTTTCTATGTATAAGCTCAAAATCATATTGTCGCAGCCTAACTGCCCAACGAGAAAGTCTACCAGATGGATTTGTGAGTTTATTTAGCCATAAAAGCGAATAATGGTCAGTTATGACGGTGAATTTAACACCTTCTACATAGGCTCTGAATTTTTCCAAACAGAATATTAAGGCCAAAAGCTCGCGTTCAGTAACTGTGTAATTTCTTTCTGTTCTTGTGAGAGATCGGCTTGCATACGCAATAACTTTTCTTCGCCGTCATGACATTGTGTGAGTACGCCACCGACACCGGTTGCAGAAGCGTCGCTTTGTATGGTAAAAGGGATATTGAAATTAGGGCATGTAAGTATGGGAGATGCCACTAGAGCCTCTTTTATTTTCAAAAAAGCTTCCTCAGCTTGAGGAGTCCACGTAATAGCTTGTCGTTTCTTTTTGCCTTTCAGTAAATCATTAATTGGTGAAAGTAAGGTAGAGAAGTCTTTGATAAACGCTCTATACCATGAGCACATTCCCACGAACCTCTTTATTTCTGTACTTGTATTCGGACGCGAAAAATTAACCATACAAGATACTTTCTCAGGATCGGTTCTTAAACCATTTTCATCTACAATATAGCCTAAATATTTTAATGAATTTCGAAAAATTGACATTTTTTAGATTAACAGTAATATTGGCTTGTTTTAGACGATCAATAACCTGCTTTAGAAGGTAAACGTGTTCTTCAAAAGTACCAGATATAATTATAATGTCATCGAGGTAAGCAAAAATTTTATTTTCGAATTCGGGACCAAATAGACTGTCAACAAGACGCTGTTGTCTTTGCGCACTATTTCGCAATCCGAAAGGAACGACTGTAAACTGAAATAAGCCTCTTCCAGGTATACTAAAGGCGGTTTTTCTCTTGATTGTGGTTCCAGCGGAATTTGCCAAAACGATTTCTTTAAATCAATAGTACTAATGAATTTTGCTCCGGTAAGACTTCTTAATATGCAATCGATTCGAGGAAGAGGGTACGAATCGTGTTTAGTAACTTCATTTAATTTACGCCCATCAAAGCAGAAACGATATTCATTATTCTTCTTCTTGACTAATATAACCGGACTAGACCAAGGTGAATTTGATGGTTCAACAACACCTAAATTCAACATGTCATCTAATTCCTCGTTAAGTATCTTCATCATATATGGAGACATCGGATATTGTTTCAGTCTAAAAGGTTTTGCGTCGCCAGTATCTATAGTAAGAGAGATTTTATCCGTTCGACCTAGACGATTTACACCGCTAACTTCTTCAAACGCCTGTAACAACTCATTGATCACAACCTTTTGGTTTGGGGATAAATTATTTTTATGGTCCAGATTATTTTTTGAATCGACTGAAGTAACCGTTACCAAGGAAACATTATTGTGTTGTATTTCCCAATTTCCCTCAAGATAATCTATTTTAATTGCAAATTTTTGGCAAAAATCACTTCCAAAAATCAAATTATGACTCAGGCTCGGAACAACCAGAGCTTCTACAAGATGACACTCCTCGTTAATTTCAATAGGCAAATGTACAAGACCAGTTACATGTTGCCTTTTATTATCAGCGGTATGTACAAATTTCGAACTTGGACTAAAAATTTTAAATTAAGACGTCGTATTAAATCAACGCCACCTTTACCGATAATTGTAATATTGGAACCAGAGTCCAACAAACCAACTATTTTATTGTCTAATACTTTCACCTCGATGTATGGTCTATTATCGTGTGTCATTTTAGTGAAAAGTCGTGAAGTTTGGAAATTTTCAAAATTATTTAATTCAGAAGCCCTCAAATGAAACGACTGGGACGAATCTCGGGCTTTTAGTTTCGCCCCAAAAATTAGTTTTTTGACACTGTGAGCAGGTACGAACAGTAACGTTAGGTAATCCACAACGATAGCAAAATTTACTTTTCCTAGCTCTACACTCACTATAGAAATGTCCTTTCTTATGACAATTCCAGCATTCATCGGGGTTAACAGGAATATTATTATCTTTTTATCAATCGTTAATAATTTGGGTGAACGACTATAATGTTTTGAAATATTATTGTACGGGGAATCCTTTTGGATTTGAAAAATTACCTTTCGCAGTTTCAGCACGACTAGTCGAGGGCAACGAAATATTTATGTCCAAATAATCATTGTCTTCTAAACGTTTAACTAGCTTGTAAAGTTCGGAAATGGAAGAAATTTCTGTCATTGCTATCGCCTTACGATACTCAGGGATCAAATTATTTCTAATATATTTGAGTCTAGTGCTCTCCGCAGGGATTCGAGTGAGTTGATTGAACAATTCATTCATTTTGGCAAAATAAATAACGGCCGATTCATCCTTAATTTGAGTTCTACATTTTATAGCTTCCCAAAGCTCATCATCATGATACGGTGACCTAAAATCTAATTTTAATGCCTCAACAAGAGCATCCCAATCTTTAACATTACCTATAGTCTGTCGAAACCAACATCGTGCGTTACCGACAAATAAGTCTCTAGCTGATTCGAACAATTCTGTTTTGCTTACGTGTCGTGCCTTTCTTAACTCTTCTACGTTCTCTAAAAATGAAGATAAGGTGCTCTTATCGCCAGAAAATGTTTCACCCCATTTATAAACAGGTATGGATTTATAGTAAGGAGGATTTGGTAATGACTGTGATGTACCGGAGACACTGTGTATACAAGAATTCGATATACTAGATGCGTTATTGACAGTAGGTGCTTGATCAGTGATTTTATCATATAAGTCAGCTTCTAAACTGATACAAGTTGCAAAGGCTTCATTTTTAAATGACAAACGTTCTTTTCATCATCTCCAACGATAATAGGTAAACGTGAAATTCGCTCTGAAATGTGAGATAGACGTGATTTCGCTCTTTTAAAAGTCGAATCCTCTATATTACCTTCGAACTCGATAACAAGTTGCGTTATAGACTCTAATGTGGTATTAATTTCGTTCTGTTCAGTAGTGAATGAAAATTCAGGATCGTGTAACTCTAAGTCTTTTACAGTTTTCTGACGTACTAATAATCTACGCAAGATTTTCCTCTTTTCATCTTGTCCTCTACATGATACAACGCCCTTATTCTCAATTCATAGTTGAGTTCATTAATCGACAAATGATTAGGATTAATTTCGATTTCCATTATTCACAACAAATATAAAAATTATAAATTCAACAACAACCGCAATACCTAGCACATATGTTGACAGTATCAAGATAATCAATCATCACACAAATTAAAAAGAGAGAAAAGTTTGGTGCATTACAGCTATCAAGAATAAGAAAATACAAAATACACTCAAAATATCCAATCAATATAGAATACAATAACAGTAATCAATAATTCAAAAAAATTTCATACAATATTGCAAAGTAATCAGAAAAAAAATAGAACTACGGCCCCACGTTGGGCGCCAATTTTATGTAACGTAATTTCTTACGTATTACATAATTGCGCTTATTGGCAGCTTTTCGCCAGAGAACAGTTGGGTAGTGGGTTGTATAATTTACAAAACTCTTAGTACCAATAAAAGAATAATTAAAATGAACTGGGCGCCACTTGATTTAAGCTATGAAATATAAACTTAATATGAATCGACTGATTGAAAATCAAGAAACAATCAGTGTTACTTTTAGGTAACAGTAAATGAAGAATATGATTTTTGATGAGAATATAATATACGTAATGAAATGCAATTTATAATATACGGAAAAATAAGGGTTAGTAATCCACTTATAATATAACTCTAAAGATGATAAAAAGAAAACGGAGATGTTTGAGAAGGTAATACGATATTGAAGTTACACCAAATTCTTCTTTATTATTTAGCGTTGAAAGATGAACTGATTAATATAACAGTGTAGATTGATACTGGCCTTGATTTGAGAAGGTTCTATAGAACAACTGTACTTTGAAACAAAATGGCTTCAGCTTTTAGTGATGATGATGAGTGGCTGAATGTAGGTAAGCGTATTCGAAAGTTCTGTCCTCAGAACGATAACCAAAACTCCAGTTGATCGGATTGGATTGAATTCTAGACATTAACAGTAATGCTTTTCTTGCAGGTATGTATAAGAAAAAGAAATGCTATGCCTCCGGTAGAAGAAACCCTAAAATGTTTATTTTCACGTATGAAACAATTGGAGTTAGACTCGATAAACACTCACCTTTTATCAAAAGGGTTTTGAGATTCGATAATTAATTTGATACGGAATATTCTAATTCTGAATTTTGATTCTAATATTTTCTTATCCCTTTTCAGGTCGAAAACTAGATCGATTATGGTAAATCTGTAACGAATCTTATCTACTGCGCCGATAAAACAATAATTACGAGACATACGGACAATGCTCGCCACCTGTGATCCTTATGAATAATTATTAACCTTTAATGTTGAATTAAAACTGTTTGATTTCGAATTAATTTTGATTGATACCGGAAGATGGACATAATATGAAAAGAGGAAAACTGTTAAAGTGATTTATATTAAAAAGAGGAATTCTATACCGTTACAGCTGCCACCACAAGGATTACAAGCTATCTGGTCTTCGGAAGTTTATTTTCTCTTTCAGATTCAACACTTTTTTGTTCAAGGACAACATCCATAACTTGAACCCGGATTCAAACCAGGCACCTGGGCTTAGCATTTCCAACATACTTGCTCACTAACCGTGCAGCTACCCAGGTGCTTAACCAAAACCATCTTGCTCATTGGAATTGTGAATGATGAAGCAGCAACTGTGTCGGAATTGAAACATGTTCAACTTATGCCTAACACGCAATCTGCTGCTTCCGGTGTTATCCGATCTATCGTTTTTCGATTTTTACAAAAATATAAGTCCCATCCATACAAAATTGAAGTAATTCATGAATTATATGATGATGATTTGAATCGGAGGCAAGAGTTTTACGAAATTATGGTCGAGTATATCAACAATAACTCGGATTTCTTGTACAGCGTTTGTTTGTCTGGCACTTTTTCACTTTAGGGAGAGGTTAACCAGCATAACTGTGAATTTTGAAGCGATACAAATCCTCATATATTTCGGGAAATCCACACTCAATATCTAATAATGTTTTGGTGGGAATTTTGGGAGACCACCTAGTTGGACCTCTGTTTATTCCTGGAATCTAGTTGCAATTGATCCATTGATAAAAGGAAAAATTAGAAAATTATATCCCCTACTACTTAAACAACAATTGCATTTCCACCGAGACGGAGCTCCTCCTCACTACTTCTAACATTTAATTTGAAATAACTGGATTTTATCTTTGTACTTAAAAAACATCACTACAATACAATACAATCCACAACGTTGGAAGCAAGTTGGTGAATCCGTTGGGACTGCTTCTAAGAAAGTCATGAATCAGACGATGTTAAATATGGAGATAGATCGGATAGTTTTAGGATAATCCTCGTATCATTAATTATTCTACAAGTATGATGAGAATTTTGTTAACTGAGGAAATAATTAAACATAACCTTGCTCTTAGTATATAATTTTACTCGTTTTAAACAAAAATGATTAAATTATACTCGATGCCATGTAAAGAAAAAAATGGTTTAATGTTTTATTTATTGAAGTGCGTTTGGATACACAATAATTTTGGTTTTTCCATCTGTGCTTACACGAATACGTGCATGCCTTGTTGCTGGCTATACAGTGTATTATATCAGCCAAGTGGAATATATTCGAAATAATAAACGAACAGGGATGTATTAGAAGAAACTCTCAAATTTGTTATTTTTATTCGTTCATTTTCATATAACAGTGGTCTAATAGCAATTTTCTTCTTTTAAATGAAAACCCTGTATATTATTCAATTTTTGATTCTTCTGAGAATTTTAGACTTCAAAGTCGGTTATATTAATTAGTACCTGGTCAACTGCTTTTTCATAAATTATCATTTAAATAGGTACCTACCAACATTCATAGTGACAGTATCGAAACTAGACATCTTTATTTCTATAATAAATATAATGGCTTGGCAATCGCTCTGCAATATAACCACAATTAGAAAACATCAATTTCCATTGTGAGACTGAACAGTTCTTAAGAATAAGTGAAAAATGTTGCCGTGCGATTTCCAAAGCTATAATATTAATTATAGAAACAAAAGATGTGTGATCTCGTAACTTTTTTCAGTGAAGACTGAAGACACATAGGATTACTATCTGAACTTGTCATACCCCGTCACTATTTGTTCCATCAGCCGTGCATTCTTTCGACTGCCTTCAAGTGCCATTTTGTCCAAATGTTACTAGATGGTATACCCAGCATAACCTTGGACTAGCGACAACCTCGAGTGCTCAACCAGCTACCCCTTTGTTGTTCCGACTGCAACCCTCCTGACTTGCCTTAAAAACACAGGCTGAAATTCCAACCACAGATCCTGATCTATCAGAGTATTCTTAGCCCCTAGACAGGTCAGCCTATCCACAATCTCATTTCCTTCGATCTCGGTGTTACCCGGAACCCAGAGGAGGCGGATATGGTTGTTTACTGCCAGTTGTTCTAATGCCTGAATATACTCCAAGACAACCTTGGAAATAATCATTTATGCGCCCAGAGCTTCCAGAGTAACCCGACCAGTCAGAGCAGAATGTGATCCACTCATTAGTTGCACCCAGTTCTGCCAGCCTTTGAGCTAAGCCAACTATCGCCATGATCTCCGACTGGAAAACTTTTGTATGTTCATCCAATGGGAGGTAGAAACTCCTCCCATTTCTCCGGTAGTAAACTCCGCTACCTCATCCTTCTTTGGCCTTCTAGCCATCCGCCTATCAGATCTAACTTCCACCTAGCAATGAATCCTTCCTTTCTGCCCACTCTTGTCTGAATGGGATTTTCACCTCCATCTTATGACAGGACTGGTACCTCGGTATGGTTCTATTCGAGCGATAATAGCTTCAGAAAACAGGTCATCTCGAGCACAGACCACTAGCTTAGTACAGTTACACTCGTAAATTTTTCCTTTGCATCGCAATTAGTGCATTAATGCAAGTAAAACCTTGCTTTATATATTCATCCCCCAAGTCGAAGGATTTTCAAATACGGATGTTTGCATTGCAGAATTCCTTTTGTGGCTGAAAACGTATGAGCTTGGTCCACTTTCAGTTTTTGGAACCGAGATAATGCATCAAAATTCTCCACACCGCAGAAATGGTTGGTACAACAATGCACATTCTCTTTGGTGAAACGAAAAACGTTTCTTACATCATTCTATGATTTTCTACGCGTCTTTTTGAAATGTAACTGCTCTTAAATTACGTAGGAACGCCATCATTACCACAGAGTCTGTTCATATGATAGAGAGTATTTGCTTGAGTTGCAGCAAATGTTTTTTCTTTTGGAAAGCAATTGATCCAATTTTATTTATCATAAAGTATGAATTTTTTGCTTTGTGAATTTGAAGTAAGAGCATTTGCTAGGTTTCATTCATTAGACCCATTGTTCCGCTCTCGCCAGCTGCTTTGTTATTTATTCGAATCGATTCTCGATACCCGCACCCACACACACACACACATACTCGTACATGGTAGACGTCGCATCGAAACATGACCGTTTTTTTAAATTAGTTTCTACCTCAAGCTACGTTATGAAACTTCCTCTCGAAAAGATTTGTATTTTCATTAGACTATTACTTTTCAGATGACCCTCGTAAATTAAACTTATTTTCAAAGTTGATCTTTTTTGGTAGTTTTGGCTGTATATTGATAGTCAGTGAGGACAAACAATTTCATAACTATAGATTCTATTAATCCATTATACAACTTTGAATAATTCTAGCTTTGTGGCTTTCTAATACTGAAATAATTTCAACTAATGACTGAATCGGAGATTTATATCTCAACAATTGAATAAAATTGTAATAACTGCATTATTATAATTCGAAATGTCCAATTAAAAAGTACAGTTGACTACGTTTTCAATTGCTATATATATATATATATATATATATATATATATATATATATATATATATATATATATATATATATATATATATATATATATATATTGCTGTGCTAAAACGAAATATTCATTATTCAGGTATGTTATACTATTTTTACAATTCAACCTGGATAAACAATGATATCTAATACGTAAATTCCTGAAAACAAGTGCCATTGTTTTTATTGCTTATTTCGTTGTGCAGACACTCGTCTAAAAGTTGACGACCGTGAAACTAGAACTTATTTAGAGGCGAAGTTCAAGATTGTTTAAATTAAATAATAATTTTGTAATAGGCACCATGTATTGTTAATTTTTGTTTGATATAATTGTGAAAAGATCGGTTCTCTGAAGTAGCTTCTGATCATCTCTCATTTCCTCACCTCAAAGAATCGCTCAGAGTTGATACCAAGAAAAATGTCATGACATTTTCACCTCAAGATATTTCGACGGTCTCAAAAAGATGAAATTCTCTATTAGGTAATTACTTTTCAGATCATCCTCGTAAAATAAACCTATTTTCGAAGTTGGACTGTATTTTGATAGTCAGTCAAGACAAACGATTTCTTAAGTATAAATTCTCTTAATCCATTACAAATTTGAATAATTCTAGCTTTGTGGCTTTCTAATACGCAAATAATTTCAACTAATGACTGAATCGGAGATTTATATCATAACGATTGCATAAAATTGAAATAACTGCATTATTATAATTCGAAATGTCCAATTAAAAAGTACACTCGACTTTGTTTTTAATTGCTATATATATACCAGGTTGGGCAACTTAAACGAAAAAGACTCAATAACTGCTAAACTATTCATTTCTTGACAAAAAAAATAAATAACTCAATTTTTGTCTGAAAAGTGACATCTTTTCACACACGGTGCTTTTATTTTACATCAACCCCCTAACAGGGGACCACAAAACTCAATTTTTTGAATAGCGAAGATAGGTTTTATGATTCTCAACACAAATGTGTAATAATTTTTGAGTTTTGACGTACTCGAAAGAAGATACAAACTGGTTCGTCAAAAGACTAGTTATTTTCAGTGATTGCAAAATCTGTCGATTTCGAATGAACATTCACCGAAATACTGTTGTATTTTGGGGAAAAATATCTTAAAGCAGTGGTGCTTCCACTACACCTGCTCAGATACCCCCTCAGATGAGGGTGTCAACCCCTCAAATCTTCGAATTGATCAGTTAATCCGTACTATAGCTCATTGGATAGGTATTTAGAATTATCTGATTACAGTGAATGAAATTTCAAATCCGAATACATTTCAAGGAGGATACAGGGTGGATCATAGAGAAATTCATACACAGTATAAGAGCCTCTTCACAAAGAAGTGATGATCGCTCCGTGTTACGGTTGAATTGCGAAAAATGTTCCCCATCGATGGACTGATGGAACGCAGGCATGTGAAGACAACCACTAGGGTAATGGCCCGCACGCCTCACGACCGCATACGTAACCGATCATCGTAAACACCTCAAAAAATCTAACACTTCTGAACATCGATATATCGCATCCAGAACGATCGTTATGGATGATTTTTTTTAAGAAATGAACACCTGCATCAATTTCTTACCAAATTATGTAGAGTGCCGCAACAGATTTCAGTTTTTTTATAAAAACTAAAAATACAGCAGATGTGACGCTGCTTTATAATCATTTCATGTATTCAGTGTTTGAAATCAGTTAGTTGGTACTTTGTTTCTGTTATAAGCACAAATAAAAGATTCAAGTTTTGTGATTCGACCATGGAAAGACGACATTTGACTAGAGAAGAGATGTTACGAGCCGTTGGCATGCTCCAAGCTGGGAGCTCACAACGAGAGGTGTCCAGGGTTCTGGGAAGTAGCCCAAGTGTCATAAACCGTTTATGGTCGCGTTTCAATGAAACAGGTAGCGTAGAAGAACGCCATACAGGTCGTTTCAGGATTACTACAGTCGCCCAAGACCGATTTTTGGTTTTACAAGCCAGAAGAGATCGTACTACCACAGCATCTCAATTAGCTCAAGAGCTATCACCTGTTCATAATGTACAAATTTCCGGCCAAACTGTGAGAAATCGACTGCACGAAGGTCAACTCCACTCCAGACGTCCTTTAAGAGTTCCACAACTGACCCATGGAAATCGCGCTGCTCGTTTAGCTTGGTGCCAAGAACACGTAAAGTGGGAACAAGAGAGGTGGGCCACAGTTCTCTTCAGTGATGAATCTAGTTTTAGTTATTATCCCGATTCGGGAAGAATTCGAATATGGAGGGAACCTGGAAAGCAAAACCGTCTCCAGCATGCTCGAGAAGTTGTTAGACAGTAAGGTGGATCAGTGATGTTTTGGGGAGGTATACGCCTTGGTGGAAGAACTGACTTCGTTTTCATACAGAACAACCTCACGGGAAATTCTTACGCAAATGAGATAGTTTTACCTGTAGTGGTACCGTATCTCCAAACCATGGGACAAAATCCACTCTTCCAACAAGATAATGCGCCTCCTCATCGTGCAAGAGTTGTTTTGAACGTTCTTGAAGAGAATGGTATCGATCTTCTACAGTGGCCATCCTGCTCCCCAGATCTGAATCCCATCGAGCATGTGTGGGACACCCTGGAAGAAATCTCCTGCGTCAAAACGTCTTCCATCATGAACAGGAGCTTCGATTAGCAGTTCAGGGGGCTTGGAATGACTTAGGCCAAAATGTAATAGACAATTTAATATTGAGCATTAATAACAGAGGTGGACCTTCTGGGTACTGAAAAATATAAGTGCTTCCATATCGTTTCGAAAATATTAGTTCAGGATTTTTTTTGTGTTTTACCAAATTTCGTCATTTTCAAATTTCAATTTTTTTTTATAATAGGTGCTTTGGAGAAGTCAAATATTATTTTGTTTTCTTGAGAATACATTATATACAATACATCCTAACAAAAACGGAAAGATTTCTATAAATTCGAATCATACAATTCATATTTTAAAGATATTGGTAAGTGTTCCCTAGACTTTTTTGAGGTGTAAAGTAAAGTTCTCGTTACAGAAACAGAAATTACAGAAATACAGAAATGACAAATCTACATTACACAGGTGTAATGCAGATTTGTCAACAACAAATGCGGCAGTTTTTGTTTTTTTTTTCAGATTGCTTGTATCTGATGAATGAAATTCGAATTGGGTTTGTTTATCTAGCTGCTTTTCACACTCACGGGTTGCATCCATACAAGTATAATGGTTTAGTCAATAGCTGAAAGAGTAGAAACTTTAAAATATTTTTTCAGCAATAATACTTGTGCAAATAGGGCAGCTGCTATTTTCAATGAACGCCAGGACGACAAACTTGTGAGTTCCAAGTACAAGTTGGTGAAAAAAATTAGAGAAACTGGCTCTGTTCAGAATAGGAAAATAGAGCATGTCCAAAGACCCATACGAAATGAGGAAATGGAAACTGCGTGGCTTGGGCAAGAAGTGTGAGTCGAAGAACTATTGGACGAGCTTTCAAACAATACAAATTCCATCCGTATAAAATGAAGATGATCCAGAAATTGAATGAGGATGACTTCGACCGCAGAGTGCAATTCTGTCAAATAATTAGTGAGCGAATCGCCAACAATCCCCACTTTCTCTACAATATTTGCTTCTTGGATAAATGTAATTTTTTTTAATGGCACTGTAAATCGTCATAACTGCCTGTTCTGATCGGACTCTAATCCCAGAAGTTTCGAGGAGTACATACCCAATATCCTGAAAAATTGAATGTTTGGGTTGGCATCTATGGGAATCGTCTGATTGGGCCAGAAAATCTGACGGGAGAAATGTATCTCCAACTACTTGAAGAACTAATCAATCCGACCATAACTAAAATTTTGGAAAATGATCCTAGCTATTAAGAAGAGGATGTCGTGTTTCAGCAGGATGGTGCCCCACGCATTTTGCACTTCCTGCTCGACAATATCTAGATCGAGAATTTCCTGATTGATGGATCGGAAGAAGAGTCCCTACGAATGGCCCCCACGTTCTTCGGACTTTTCACCATTGGATTTTTTTTATGGGGCCACTTAAAGAGTCAAATTTACAAAACTGATCCAGCAGATTTGTTGGATTTACGACAACGGATTTTACGCGAGTGTAATCGTATAACCCCTGAAATGCTACATAATGTCCGGAAACATTTTGAGCAAAATCTGTATTGGTGTTTGAAAGTTGGCGGCGAACACTTTGAACATTTGTTCGATTGATACCGACTTGACCTATAAAATGTATCAGGTATAATAAATTCAATTGTTTTTTCAATTTTTCTCTACTCACCAACATGTAGGTAATTCTATGAATAAGCTCTATTATTTGAAAACCAAACAAACGTGTTCTGAATCTCCAACCAAAATCAATAGACCTGGCAAACACTGTATCACTCTCTATTAACTCACCCTGTACCTTCATCACAATGCAGGTAAAGCAAAAATATTGTCTACAATATTCTAAAAATTCTAAAACCTTTCTAATGAGCTACTACTCAATTTTACTGATCAATTCGAAGATTTGAGAGGTTGACACCCTCACCTGAGGGGGTGTAGTGGAAGCACCACTGCTTTATGATATTTTTCTCCAAAATACAACAGTATTTCGGTGAATGTCCTCCTTCAGACAAAAATTGACTTGTTTCTGCTTTCTGTCCTAAAACGAATAGTTTAGCAGTTATTGAGTCTTTTCGTTTTAGTTGCCCCACCCGGTATATTGCTGAGATAAAAGAAAATACTTATTATTCAGGTATGTTATACAATTTTTGCAATTCAACCTAGATAAACAATGAAATCTAATACGTAAATTCCTGAAAACAAGTGCCATTGTTTTTATTGCTCACTTCGTTGTGCAGACATTCGTCTAAAAGTTGACGACCGTGAAACCAGATCTCGTTTAGAGGCGAAGTTCAAGATTGTATAAATTGAATAATAATTTTGTAATAGGCACCATGTATTGTTAATTTTTATTTGATATAATTGTAGAAAGATCGGTTTCCCTGAAATAGATTCTGATTATCTCTCATTTACTCGCCTAAAAAAATCGCTCGGAGTTGATGTCAAGAAATTTGGCTTGACAACATTTTCACCTTAACATATTTCGATGAGGTAAAAAGATGAAATTCTTGTTATTCCTCTCCTCTGTAATGTAACATCATATAATGTGTTTTCGCTATTTTTTTATACGCCTCTGCATAAGACTAGGACCACATTTGCTTTTAGCGTGAAAAACATTAGAATCACGATACCTGTAATTAATGCCATTGTTATATTTTCTCATGCGTGAATATCCACAAAGCGGATAGACTTATATACTGTTTTTCAAGCCTGCTATTCAGTTCGTATGTCATCGCGTCTAGTCAGAAAACAAAATACAGGGTGCTCGCACTAAAGGATCCAAATGTCAAATTTTAAAATTAAAGTAAATGAATACTAATCTACAATTTGCAATTGTTTTCAGAGCGGTACCTCAACAACAAAAAATAGTTTCTATTACAAAACACAATCAAATTATTGAATTTCCATTCATTATAATATTTCCTCATAAAAAATATAGAATTTAAATATAAGCTAAGGTACATATACAACATGCTATTCCTTATGACGTTTAAAATATCCATCGATTTTACTCTGAACCTGCCATCTGAACTGATTTTTCCTTGAGTCTTCTATAGGAAGATTATTCTGTTCGGCCCAACTGATAATCAGGGAGAACGCATTGACAATATCTGCGTGTTTCACTTTTAACATACTATTTAAACCATCCTCTGAGTCAGAAGATTCATCTACGTTTTCAATATTCCTTCCTAAAACATCCTGTATAAGCTCTTCTTCGGTCAAATCGATAACAAACTCTTTGTCCCCCCCCAGCCTAGTTGGTAATGTTATCAATGGTTGAGTCATTTTCGATCAATGACCCTTAATGATTCGGCAATATTTTTCAAATCATTGATTTGACGAAGTTTCTTCTGAAGCTCTGAGAGTGAAATATTTTCATCATCTGATTCTTCTACTTCTGTAGTGTCATGCCACTATGCTGTCCAACTTCTTCTAATATTTTTTGAAGTAATGGCTTTCCAATATTGAGCAAGATTGTTCACGGCATCTTTCAAATTATACTGCTTCAAAATGGAAGTAATCTCTTCACCTTCATGCGAAATTATATGATTAAGAAGACATTTTCTATACGACACTTTAATGTTCTGAATTAAATTCTGATCCATATGTTGGAGAACGGCAGTACAGTTGGGTGGCAAAAACATAACTCTGAAGTTTGGATCAGTATTAACCTCTTCCTCAGGTAGGTGCAATGGTGCATTGTCTACCAACAACAAAGCTTTAGAGGGCTTGTTAATCTTAGTTAAAAAATTCTTCACCTCGGGGATAAAAGATGTTTTGATTTCTCTTGTTTGGAGCCAGTATGCACATCACCGGCGAGATTGAAATGCAAAATGCAACTGTAGAACAATACTCGCCACTCTTAGATAGTACAAGTACATACATACATGTACACACAGATTATAGAGGTCAAACTCTCAAAGTGCCCGAATGAGTCGCGTGCCCGAGTACTGAAGTGACCGATATAGCGAATGTCCGGACTAGTGAAGTTGTACTGTACTTTTTAATTTTTTTCATAAAAGGGCATCCTTTTTCAAGCATCTTTAGTAGAGATATGTCCTTTCAAAAATTAACAACCATTGAGCTATGATTTATTTCATTAAAGTTTTCGGAATTAAAACGTCATCTTTACCGAAAATAATTGACTCAGATTTGAGTAATATTATAATTTTTTCAGTTTGGCGAGAAAGTGTTTTTTTGAGGGCAACGTACTTTCCAATGCTATATTATTTATAGGGTGCTCGAAAATCGCTTATCAACTCAATAAAATTAAATTGTCAAAAAACCTTTTTCCCTAAATACAAATATATATTTTGTTTTACTTCATTTGAACCGCATTTTAAATTAGTATTGATTGATATTAGTTTTTCCTATAATTAAATGCCTCGTTTTAATTTTATTCGCGATTTTATCAAAAACCAACATTTCCTTCGGAAAATTGAATCATTATGCCGTGTAACATAGAAACACACAGAATGGATTCAATTCCGATTCCAGTTTTTAATTTCCACAATGTTCTATGTAAGGTTCTATGAATTTCGACCTCAGTTTGACGTTTGGAAATTATTTAAGTATAGCAATAACACTGATTTTGTTTGTGTATAGTTCCTTTTGTTAAATGAAATAGCAAATAAGTAATCGAAGGAGTATTTTAAAAAATTATCATTCATGGTCAATGTCTACAAATAATAAGTCGAACTTGCAGAACATTAAACAAAAAGTACCCGAATTCACGACCAACTAGCAGAAACAATTTAGCAAATTACAATCAAATTTCGTCACCTATAAAACTGAAATGAGTAGCATTAGCTAACTTCAAACCATAAAGATGTCGACATAAATCATGAAACAAAATTTCTAAAAAAAAAACGTAAACATAAACAAAGTAGTGAAAATGAAATAAAATTAAATGTTCAAATCGTCTACCATTGTTTTCTGAACATTTCTCAAATCGCGTCGCACTTTATTAATAGTTGTTTTTTGCTCTTTATTGAGATCGATGATATCAAAGGCACGTCTCACTTTTATTCGAGATCCTCTCTCGAATTTATCAACGAACTATAAACTTTGTTCTTTAGGTACCCCCATAGATAAAAATCTAAACGGGTAAGATCCGTAGATCTTGCAAGCTAATTCCATGAAACGAATCTTATCCATCTGTCGTCAAACAAGCTGGTTGACTCTTCCGATACCTGAGGTATACAATGGACTGAAGCACCATCTAATTGTTGCCCACATGAAACAGGTGCATTTAACAGGAGATTGTCTGGGAATTCCGAAACAAATATAGTTGAAATCTCTATTCTATCTATCTATCCTTGAACTGAATACATCAAAATCGAAACGATATTGGAAATTTCGCTCCCATGTTTGATGTGGATTTTCTACGGCCCAGATATGAGAATTATGCTGATTAAAAAATTCGGAGTCTAGCTTGTCTAACTACGGCGTAAAATTTTGAACAAGGGGTGGGTTTGGGGTCTGTGGGTCATCATCAGAAGAGAAAACTCGAAATCCGCTGGAAATTCCACCACGGGGACGGCTGCGATTGGTAGTATGTCTTACCAAATCTATCTAAAAATGGAATTAAAAGTGACATTTATTTTATGAATACTGAATGAAAACTTTATGCATGATTTCCATCAGCCTAATAGAATGATTCTTAACCTTCTAACATTTTATCAGACATCATAGAATAAAGAGTCTTAACTGATATAGTACGTTGACTTTGAGAACGTGATGGAGATGCTGGAATTTATGGATATATATATATATATATATATATATATATATATATATATATATATATATATATATATATATATATATATATATATATATATATATATATATATATATATATATAGAGAGAGAGAGTATTAATGAAGTGTCAATAAAAGGTATCGAACTGGTCACTCTATTATCCTTCGTTATAGTTCCTCTCTATTCTATGATTTAAGATTTCACCATCTATGATCTATGTTGCTAACACCAATCGGTTCAAACCAGTTTCAACCTACTAGGAAAAATTTCAATATTTCCAATCTTCCGAAGTAAAGGTACCTAATCAAAAATGAAGATTGACAAGTTTATGTGAAAAGAGCTCCAGAACCATTCAGACCATGGTTTTAAACTCTTTCTGTGTTCTTCAATGTGAACGGATGCCTGAAAAAATTTCGTTCATCAGTTTCCTAGCTTTGGGAAAA
Organism: Cryptolaemus montrouzieri; assembly: GCA_013387265.2. NCBI lineage: Eukaryota > Metazoa > Arthropoda > Insecta > Coleoptera > Coccinellidae > Cryptolaemus > Cryptolaemus montrouzieri. The sequence goes on along the minus strand of JABFTP020000185.1, from coordinate 43,620,377 downwards.
ATTAATTTGAAAAAAGTTCGTCCAAAGTGACTTCATTGTTCAAGTGTTCAAATGTTTTTTTCGTGCTGATACATTTTTCTAGACGTTATTCCGACTTCAATGAGCTATCGCTCGATTTTTAGAAGCTTTATTATCTATTTGAACTTGTGAATTAGACGACACTGACAAATTCTGCCTATCTTCCGACCAAGCTGCATGAGCTATAACTATAAACTAAGAAATGTACACGATCCTCCCATTCGAAAAACACTCGGTTCCCTTGTGCCTGCATATTTAATTAGAAACTCTCTAATAGCGTGATCATTATACTTTCGGATCATTCAGTTAGAAGCTGATCTGATCAGATAATGATTTTTTACTTCAGTTTACAATAAACTTGTTTTAACTTCACGTTCAAAATTGATGAAATTTCGTGAGACATCTTCAAAATATATATAAAAGGATTAATATTAATTACCTAAAGAAAGAACTAATAATCATCACGACTCTTTTACAATTCTATTTATCCATAGAACCATATTTTATATAGTTTTAGTGATATTGATTGTTCAAGCAAATATAAACGGGCAATAATTATGATGGAAAGAATATCAACTCATTCCTTATGCTAAATTAAAATGTTTATGGAATTTTCAGATATCTACCTGACATACAAGGTTAAAGCAAGTGATCGTTTCATTTATTGGACTTATTGGACGTGTAAATAAATTCATGACTCTTTCGCAAAAAACTTAAGGGAGGCTAGGAATTATAAATACGTTATTGAATTATTATAAATTAAAATACAGTGCGTCCCCATGAAAATGAACAACCTGAATAACTCGGCTGGCTGGATTTTTCTATGAATTTCCTGAAACAGGTCGAATTTCCATTGGAGGAGGACATTATTTTTGGTTACATGTTTCGTTCTCCCCCTATCAACCCCCTACACTCGGCAGCTTCCACCCCAAATTTTTGAATAGGAGGTGATACCTTTTCGAAAAGTTGATTCTATTCAATGTACAACCACGTAAATATTCATTTTGTGAAATAATATGTGACGATTTAAAATCGAGATTTGTCCCGAAAATTTGGTTACTCATTCAAGGGTTTGCGTATCCACCCCTATCCCTATCAACTACCACGCCAAAATATTTATAATGAGAAAGAGGTTGATTAATACTTCATTAGAAACGTTTTTGATCCACATATATATATATATATATATATATATATATATATATATATATATATATATATATATATATATATATATATATATATATATATATATATATATATATATATATATATATATATATATATATATAATGTCAGAATAAAACAAAAGAAGGTATCAATCTCCCGGAATTTGATAGATCTCGTCAAAATAATTCCACAGCTTTATTTGAATTGTGGAGGCCGTTACTTGATGTAGATCCATGATATAAATGAGATAAAAAACACAAGGTTTAACTTTAATCTACACTTTATTTGAAAAAATTCGACGACGTTTCGCTGACACAGCAGCTTTATCAAGAATGACAAACAGATTGAAGAGTATGGTATTATAAACAAATCGTAGAACAAGTTGGATGAATAATAGGAAAATCCACACCGAGCCATTGTACAGTTAGTATGGAAGGTAATAAAAACTAATTAAAAAAGTTAAGTAGGGGTGAATAATTTACATCTACCTGCTCATTCAAAAGCTATGAATGAAAAAGCGAAAAATGAACCAGTAACAAGGAAAACCGGATCAAAGAGCCAACGATAGTTTCAGTAAAAATATTTTTGTTTATTTAATTTTATTTTAATTATTTAAATATTACTACATAGACATTATTTACATTATCTGTTTGAATTGATAATCACTAACTCTTATGCAAGATCTAGCTATTGAAACTAGAAATCATTGTATTTTAATATAAATTCTAAGATTGTTTTTCATCATAGAATAATGAGAGAAAAATTATTCTCTAACGCAGCATATCTCTATCCTCTAACCGTTAAGCTAAAATGTGGTGGGGGACCATCGTGCATAAACCACATAAGGTGTCATACTATACAAGTTAATGATATCTTACGAAATATTAACCTTTTCCTCAATCAGCGGTACACATTCACAAAAGTATGCCAATTGGACACCACACTAGACACAGACAAAATCATAGATGGAAAACTTCATTATTGTTTTGATATTTGACAGCACACGCATTCAATTTTTCGTATCTATCGTATTCATAAGATAATTAAAATATGGAATATACTTTCGAAGAATATGCAGATATCCATTTATTGTTTGGTCTAGCATATGGTCATGCTCCGCGTGCTAGAAGACTTTATTTGGACCGATTTCCAAACAGAAGATTATCTAATCGGCGTACTTTTTTGAGGGAAACGGGTAATTTTTTGCAGGATATTAACATTTTCCGCATGAAATCTTATTTAAGAAGCATAATAGAAGCGGTTGCTAAAGAGCCTTCTACCAGTACTCGGAAATTATCGAACCAATTTAATTCATGTAAAAGTATGGTCCACAGAATTTTGAAAAATCAATTGCTTCACCCTTACCATAATACTTTTGTTGGTTCAATCCTTTACTCTGATGAGATAGGCTTTTAGAGAGATGGCATAACAAATTCTCATAATTTACATTTTTGGGCAGATGAAAACCCTCATGCCATTGTTCAAAACCGACACCAACAACAGTTCCAAATCAATATTTGGACCAGATATATTGATCAGCATTTTGTTGGGCCATTTGTGTTGCCACCTCGTTCAAACGGCGCAAGATATTTAGACTTTCTTTTAAATAACTTGCCAGAACCTTTGGAGGATATTCCACTGGCCAGTCGGCAGAATATGTGGTTTATGCACGATGGTGCCCACCATATTTTAGTTTAGTAGTTGGAGATTATCTAAATGTGACCTATCCCAAGCGATGGGTAGGACAAGGTGGACCTATCGCATGGCCACCTAGGTCACCAGACCTGAATCCTTTGCCTAAAAAGCTAAATTTATGCAGTACCTATTAGGGATAGAGACATGCTGCTTGAAAAAATAATTCATTATTCTAATGAGATGCGAAACAATCTTCAAATTTATATTAAAATACAAGGATCTCTTATTTCCAGAGTTAGATCTTGCATGCGAGTTAGTGGTTATCAATTTGAACAGATAATGTAAATGGTGTCTATGTAGTAAGGTTTAAATAATAAATTGAAAGATAAAAATATTTTTATTGAAAATATCGTTGCTCTTTGAGTCCATTTTTCTCGTTATTGGTTCATTTTTTCGCAATCTAACAAGTATAGTTTTTACGTAAAAACTTTAAAAAATCTAAAAATTTCATTATATTTATAAAACACTTATTCCTAAAATCTTAGAGGGTAAAATGTTTTAGGGTACTTCACCTTGAGCGCATATGAATCGAAATTAAAAACCAAAAACAATATCTTATAAAATAATATTTTTTAAACGATGTCTTGAATTTCAGAAAATTCCGTTGAAAGACAGATTCTATCGTAAAAAACAATTTATTTTTTCAAACTCTAATTTCTCAAAATTACCACCTTCATTATTTTGAACTATTATAAACAAGTTTTTCATGTATCCCCATTAATTATTATAAATTATTGTTGGCTACGGAAAAATTAGGTACATGTTCGAATAATTTTCAAATAATTGTATAGCCTAATTTCAATTGAAAATATCGATCATTATTTCCACGTCATCAGCACCCATAATGATGATCTCATTAAGAATGTTTTAAAATTATAGTATATGCTTTTACACCACGCACTGAATATCCGTATTTCAGTATAGATAATTATAGCAAGTCTAATTGCATTTTTAACGTTTTGATAACGGTACTTTCAATATAACAAATAAATGTTAACAATTGGCTGACATTATTAGTTTTGTAAATACAAGTACGCTTATTAGTTTTGAAATACATATTTTCTTTTTAGGTGATATTGGTACGTTGAACTTATGTTGATATTCTGTATATATACAAGTATGATTTCTACCTATCTATATATAAGGAGTCTTCAACTTGACCATGTTTTTTTTCTAAATAAATATTTTCTTTGAAAATAAATACAGCCCTCAATAATTGATAGGAATGAACTCAATTTTTCCAAGTTGTGCATATAATATTTTCAATAAATTTGCCACAATGTAGAGAACAAAACCTAAAGGAAAAAATGTAAAATATGAACTCTCGACGAAAGAAATCTGATCCCCGAGCAAAGCGGTTTCACACAAAAAAGGTCAACCCTCGACAATCTAGTAGAGCTTGAAAGCTTCATTCACGAATCTTTCGCACTGAATCCCAAATGCATGGCAGTATTTTTCGATATACATGGAGCTTTCGAAATGACTTGGAGGTACAACATTTTACAAACAATGAAAGATTGGAATATACAAATACATTGCTCAGCTCTCATCAAGAACTTTTTGAGTAAAGAACCTTCCGTGTTAGAATTGGCGGATATACTTCAAACGAAAGAACCCAAGCTAATGGTACTCCACAGGGATCCATTATAAGCCCTGCGCTTTTTCTTATAGACCTAAATGGTATACTCCAAAACCTCAATGCTCCCTTGAGAGCACGCCTGTATGATGGATGATCTTGTTGTCTACGTTAAGGAAATCAGATTCGAACAATGGAAACAACTTTACAAACCTTTTTGGACAGCTTAGAGAATTTGAGCCAGAGTACCGGCTTTCAGCTTTCCCCCTCCAAAACGCACTACTTACTCTTTTCGAATACAATTACAGTTTACCAACCTAGCATCACACTTCACGGCCAAATCCTACAAACCACAACATAAGTCAAATTTCTTGGTATGCATTTTGACCAGAAACTTAACTGGAAAGTACACATCAATCAACTAGTATTGAACTGCCAAAAGCATCTGAACATAATGAAAATAGTCGCCAATAAAAATTGGGAAGCAGATGGTCAATGTCTTATGCGCCTTTACAAATCTTTCATCAGATCATTCCTGGATTATGGGGCGATCGTGTATAACTCATCCTATGTCTCAACTTTGAATCAACTAGAAATTATTCAAAATACCGCCTTCAGGATTATTCTTGGAGCATTCAGAACTACACCTGTCAATAGCCTCCGTTGGGAACTAGGAGAACCCACCTTGAATTCGAGAAGAGACAATTTAAGTTTCAATTATGCCGCAACTGTACGTGCTAACCCATCGAACCCAACTTTTCACTCTTGTCATACACACAGACTCACAGGATTTTTCACAAACAAACCTAGAACAGCTAAACCCTTCTATGAAAGGTTCAGAATCATCCTAGCCGATTTCCAACTCTCACTACCAGAACCATACCAAATGACTCACTTCATCAAATATCCTTGGCTAATTAATCCACCACACTGTAACACCTTCCTGACAAATTACGACAAACATAATGTGAGCCCAAATGTCATAAGAGAAAAATTCAACACCCCACTCGAAAGATATAGCGATTATCAAAAAATTTATACGGACGCTTCAAAATGTTCAAGTGGAGGGGGTGCTGCAGTCGTGACCACCCTCTATTAACTCCCCATACAAACAAGTATTCTTTCTACCGAATTGTATGCCATACTACAAAGTCTCATCTTCATAAACCACCATCGTCACCATAAAAACTTCATAATAGTCACCGACTCACTCAATTATATACACTGTTTACGACAGATATACCCAAATCACCCTATAGCTCAAGAAATCAGAAATCAACTAGATAAAGCTGATAACTCAAACATTAAAGTCATATTCATCAGGGCACCCTCATATATAGGCATCACCAGGAAATGAGGAAGCACGACAAGCTGCTATTTCAAAGGATGAAAACACCATCAACAGTGTTGTAAGGTCTGACTTGAAAAACTCATTGAAGAACAAAATCATTACGCAGTGGCAAGATCAGTGGCACTAGTGCGAATCGAAATTACGCGAAGTGAAACCGTTATTTCATAAATGGGGCGTCTATTCAAAAAATCGTGAATCGCAATCGAAAATCTCATGCCTCCATCTGGGCCACACCAATCTCACACATTTGTATATTATAAAACGCGAAGATCCCCTCTGTACGATACCTGCGATGATACAATCTTATCGGTGGAACATTTGTTAGTGAACTGTCCTAAGTTCCACCGAAGACACTTCAATCAACCCTCAACCCTACAAACAGTGAAACTTTGTTGAACTACCTAAAAGTTACAAATCTATATAAATGTATATAGTGAATCACTATTTTTGTAATGTCGCTAATAACCTAATTAGTTGATGCGACAATATTGTCTTTTCAAATAATAAAAAAAAAGAAAAGAAAATTCAATGAGTTAAATTGAAATTTTAAACTTATTCAAAGTTCTAATATCTAATATCTAGTGGGCCCCTCACGACAGGGTTCATCACTCATGATTCCTTTTTTTACAGGATTTTGTATTTGTTTGTTCATTATTTAACTTGAGCGATGAAGAAAAAATAAATCAAACTATGATATGCATAAATGAAAAAAAACGCAAAAAACGGATGCCCTTCTTTCCGAAAAAAATATTGAAAATTCAAATATATTTATAAATTTTCATCAAGTAACGATCTCTCTAATCAAATTTGAGAAAAATACCATTTAATAAATTCTAAGGTGACTTTAATGAACCTCCTCGGGAATTTATCACAGTCCTAGGCAAACTCGGAATCAAGTCATTGGCAGATTTTTGAAGATTAATATACCAAATCAATTGGAAAGTATCAAATAACTGTTGCTTATTTCTTGTATAACGTCTCTCCGCAACTTAACCCAAACTTGCTCAATAGTACTCAGATCAGACAATTGAGCAGACCAAACTGAAACATTCAATCCATACAGATTTCAGAAATGCGTCGTATCAGCTTCAGTGTGAAGAGTATAGAAAATTTTCCCTATTTGCTACAGCATATGGCATCATAGAGAGCTGAAGAACCTGATTAACGTAGAAGTTTGCATTCACAGAGTTGTTGATCAAAGCGAGATCAATGGAGTCCACCACAAACCATCATAGTACCACCGAAGCAACTGTGTATTCTTCATGGATCCCTCTAAGCTTCTGAACATTACAAGGTTGTTTCCACCATCGCACTTGCCTAACATCTGAGTGCATTTCAAACCGAGATTCATCTAGGAATAAAATATAAGACCTTCAGGTCCCAATTCCACATGATTTAATTCCCAATCTAATCGAATTGCCTGATTTCCTTAAGTTGGACATTGACACCTCTAAGATCTTCTGGTGTGAAGATTGACTTTCTTGCGACCAATTGCCAACAATTGTTATTGAAATATTCAAGTTATGTATTTGATTCAACTGCGATTTATTGAAGAAAGTGGTTCTAGGCAGCAGATATCGTGTAACATGATATCTATCTCCTTAGTGTTCCCACACAACCCTTGTTCCTCTATACCGTACGTCAATCGCGAAATAACGCTTTTAATGATGCTCATCGTTTGTGTAACTTCTGACTGTTTTGCCGCAACCTCAAGCATTCCAATTTCTCTATTTATTTCACCAACACTTTCATAATGACTCTTTAGTTCCAATAAAGCATCTCATTATTTAAAAAAATTGAAAAAAACGAATTTCTGTTTTGGGTGTATGAAAAACTCAAAGAAACTGAATTTTTCTATTTAAAAAGAAGGTGAACATATGAATAAATATGTGGTTGAATCATGTGCAAATTCATGGAAAACTGGGCTTTATTCCATATTCCGTTCAGAAATTAGAGAGGATTTTCATATTATCCGTTCTTTTCCTTATTGATATGTGTGTAGTTGCCCAAATGACCGAACTGATTCAAACTATTAGAGGAGAGTTTTGATGAATTAGAGGAGAGTTTTGATGAAAAGTAAATTGGCTCGAAAATTTGAGCTTATGTTGTTTCAATGCTGTTCATATCTAGAGAACATGATGGCCATCACGATGAATTCCACAAGAGTTTCACAATGCGGTCGGGTATTGTCATCGACGAAAATGATTTTGTTACCAAAAGCATCATCAAAAGAGATAATTAATCATTCTATGACTATATAGAGATATCGTTCAGCATTCATTGTTGAATTCTGCAGAACATTAAAGTTAGTGCGGCGACCTAAACTTATTACATCCCATATGGAGTTCTCAATAAAGCCCGTCACTGGCTCACAAAAGTGCTCCACATAAAGCTGCGCTCGTTCTCTCCAAACCTTTATACATTCATCAAGCAGAATTACCTAATTATTTTGGTACTCGACTTTTTAAGGTGGTTATTTATGAATCTATTTTAAATAACATAATTCTAATCTTTATTCAATTGAATAGACTGTGCATTAAATACATATGTATTTAATATATATATATATATATATATATATATATATATATATATATATATATATATATATATATATATATATATATAAAATTGAAGCTTACCCCAAATCATTAAAAAGATATCACAGATTCAAAGTTATTATTACACATCTCTATATCTGTCGCGGCGAAATGAGCGTGTCGCTAGTATATATATGAGCAAACGAGAAATGTAATCCATCCACGAACCTTATAATAAAAGAGTTCATTTTCAAAGACAAAACAACTGAACTGCCAATTCATACCTACCAAAATGCATACAAATATTTAATTCATCTCAATATATGCTATCTACATTCATTAAACCTCATTTGAAATTTTTTTCAGAGCTTTGTCAACTATTCAAATCAAAGCTGTTCCTAAACCAACTGTATGGACGATAGTTTCAAAGGAAGAAAGTCGAGAATTTATGGCTGTGTTTCCCGATATAGTCAGAGATCTATCAGATGCTGGACGTCATACGGATATTCCTGAAATAAATAAAAGATTTGCAAAACTATTGCAATACAATGTACCTACTGGTAAAAAATCGAGGGGACTAGCTGTTGTAGGTGCTTACAAAATATTCGAACATCCTGACAGACTTACTCCGGAAAATATAAGATTGGCAAATATACTAGGATGGTGCGTAGAAATGGTAAGTATTTCTTATCTTTAAACTTTAACTACAAATTATGGACTAATAATGTATACTCATAAGTTTTGAGAAAGAACAGGAATAATCCTATTCTATTTTATTTTAACTCCTTATCAACTTTGGTTAAAGTTCTTATATATAAATATCAATATAAACAGCAGATAATGCTCCATGACCTTCAGTAGCTCATTATAATGTAACCCCAACTCGCGTCATTACTCTTTGAACGACACCAACGTTGATTTCTCGAAATTTGTTTCAAATTCAGTGACATAACTGTTGCGCCTTTTCATCTTACTATTATTCCAAGTTAGTAAAGACCAAAAAGATTCAGTTGGTCCTCTTCTGGGACCCCTTCATCATTTGTCTTGCATAACGACTACTAGCTCTATGCAGGAAATTATTTCATCATCTCGTTTAGTCGGTTTCAAAACGTGAAAGTTCTGTTACTACTGTTTGTACTAAGTACAAAATTCATTTACAATTTCACAAATGGACACATTTGCCGCGCCAATTCAGAAAAACAACTTTTCCCATTCACCATAAAATAGAGAGTAAAAGAACACCATTAAAGAAAAAACCGAAAATGGTTCACTACACCGCTCTTTTTTCAATAGATTTACATTACATTCTCTTTCAATCTATCTTCATCTGGACGCCCTGTTTGTTATCTATGTAGAAGACGTCAGTTTTCATCGTACATAACACCATAATGAACTCAACTTTGAGCAACATCTTGGAATATTTGCAATTAAGTAGCTGTATATTTTGCAGCCTTTTCCCTGGTTTTATTTTTCTAGTTACTGTTGGTTATAATTCGGCTTGTTTTGCACGAAACACGGGATATATTCATCATAAGACTTACACAGCCAGCTTGCTTTTTGATAATTCAACAAACATTTCGTTTACTGCAGTCTGTATCCTAGGTAATTATAATCTATCTTTTTGATAGATTTGGACCCTTATCATTATTGCTGGGTAGATTGTGGCCAATGAAATATTTTAGCCCCCGTATAATCCCACTCTCGTGATAATAACATCAACCTTATTCAAACCATTTTCGTATACACGTATATACGGTTTTTTCAAAACTCAATCATCAACCAGAACTAATGTATTTTGTGTCCACTACGTTATGGGCTTATTGTTTATGAATCATTTTATATCATACGATGCTTATCAGAACCCAAACGATAATAATGGATTTATTTTGTATGCTATAATTGAATTCACTTCTGCAATCGTTTGTTTCTAGATTATCATAGCATTTTCGAATTGATTCTGATAATACTCAAATCAACTAGATTAATGAATGTGGTGTTATGTAACAATTGTTTGTTTTCGCTGTTTCACTTCAAGACCTTATCAGTTTTATGTTTACCATTTCTTCATCTTTCCCAAAAACTATTTCTGTTATTCTCAGTTCACTTACTTGCTACTTATTATAGACAAAAGTGCCTAATTTGTGGAGACCTCCTTATAAAGGATTGGTGATTTTTCTGTTACAATATTGTCTTTTAGTGACTAAGGCACCGTTGGCTGTGCTTGCGGTCTTCCTTTAAATATAATGTAAATCAACATTTTCTGAGCGTGTAATTCTTATACAGCTCAAACGATTTTCTATATTGCTCACAACTTTTCACGAAAATGCTTCGTAACCAAATCACTGTCCTAATAAAGAGTATCACAAACTTCCTAATTTAGAAATAGGGAGCAAATGATTACAATGTAGAGAAAAGGAGTATCGGCTATTCCAACAGCTTTCTGGCACATTATGTAGCGCAATATACTTTCGAAACATACTTGAAAATGCAAATAAATCCCGAAGACACAATATAAGAATAATTCGGCACAGTCAGTAATAGTCAAAAGTGAACGAAAACGTGTCGAGTTTAGGGTCTATTGCAACTAGTCATTCTGAAAAACAAAATAAACATACTTGGAGGATCATCGAAGCCCTCTGTCATATCTCCTCAGTCAGTCAGTCAGTCTGGTATATGTATATAAGACCTTCCGAAATATATTGTTGAGTTATTTATTTCAACATATCGCAAAGAGAAGAAAAAAACATGGTATATTACACATTTTATTGGGCATATTATTCATTACTGATGAGGCTTTGGTCTTTGAGTACAGCCTAAAAACGAAGGACCTAAACAATTCAAGCTATTCAAGACCAAATAAATCAAGAATCGGCAAGTCAAATGCATAGCGATTTGTTTTTTAGGTTTCCTTACCCAAAAAGAAAAAAGGAACACTATTGAATCACTTCGTTGTCAATGTTGACTCAATCGAAATATGAAGCCGTTCATTTTATTTTGTGCATTGTTTTGACAGTATTAGGAGAGTCAAAAACCATAGGGTACTTTCCATTGACTTAGAAACATAAAATTTTGCGGAAACAATATCTTATAGCAAAAATTATTATGTTTCTAGATTTGTGGTTAGATTAGGTCAATCAATAGAAGAACCATCTTTAAATATGTGAAAAGAAATATTCCTGAATCGCAATTTTATTTGAATAAAAAAATTAAGAAATCGTTCTCAACACTTAATTCACACACATCGTATCTAAACCCTTGTCCCAAATAACCTTGGTCATCATAAATTAGAACTAGCTCCCCAAGAACTGTATCCACTGCATTTCAATATTTATATTTGTGATTGCAGCTATCCGGTATGTTCGTCATAAACAGCGATCTGGTCAATGGTGCCGAAGTAAGACGAGGTTCATCATGCTGGTACAGGAAAGAAGATGTTGGCCTGACAGCAGTCAACGATGGTGTCATGTTAGAAAGTGGAATGTACTCCATTCTGAGAAAATATTTCTCACAACACAATTCTTACGTCCCTATCTTAGAACTTTTCCACGATGTTACTTTAAAAAGTGCTATGGGTCATACACTCGACAAAATGTGCAGCAATTCAGGGTCAGGTCTAGACATGTTTACAATGAATAGATACAACTCAATCGTGAAGTATAGGAATGCATACTATACTTTCCAATTGCCGGTAGCACTAGCAATGTATTTAGCAAATCATCAGGACGCTGAGATGCATAGACAAGCCAAGACGCTCCTTCTCGAAATGGGACATTTTTATCAAGTTCAGGTGAGTTTCAATGTCTTCATGGGACTTCGTCTACTTTTTTTTGGGTAACCGTTTGATGCATTTGTTTGATGTTATACTAAATTTCTGTGAAGGGCCATTGAAGTTGATTTAACTGCAGTTTTATATGACAAATTTCATAACGAAATAGTTCTAAAGAAGAGTACTGCGAATTAAAAACTGTTCTTTCAATTTTTCACAACGTTTCAACAGAGTTTTTTCTTAAGCTCAATGTGTCTGGAAATTGAACAGTATTCTATATATTTGTAACGAAAAACAACATTAAGTTAGATGTGACTCAGATGTTCAAATATCAACATAAATTGGATACATTCCAGTTCCGGACGACGTTTTTCATTCAATATTATTAGAGCAACGAGTTCTTTATGTACCTTTGACGTTTGTTTTTTGTAACTTTGAGAATTTAATGTGCGCAAAGTCTTAGAGTATCTTGACATTATCTATTTTGATTATAGTTAAAAACACCAGCATGTAACGAACGGCACTGTTACAAAAGAAATAATCAAAAAAGTATAATTGGTAGAAACATTCGCATACTCACAAAGTAGACAAGCACAGTACTGACAAATCCACTCTTTGAATTTATTACGAGAAATATGAAAACCTGGAAGAAACCTCTTAGAAACTACCTACTTAACGTGAAAAGAGGTTGAAAAAGAAGGCACACTTGAACATATTGCATATTACTGTTGCTAGCAACTATGAGAAATCTACTTCTGGCGAGTATTGCCCAACGCTAGCTAACGGAAAAAACACATGAAACATATTGATTGAGGAAATGGCAAACATCAACTTATCTTTCTAAAAGGACAAACACAGATACCTATTTGAATTATTGCTTATTTCCTTGACTACTTATGTTTTACTTCAACCTGTTATACTTTCTGTACAAACCATTAATGTATCAATATTTTTAATTTTCAGGATGATTTCTTGGATTGCTTTGGAGATGTTAACATAACTGGTAGACCACCAAGATATATTCAAGAAGGCAGATGTACATGGCTTGCTGTTGTAGCTCTGCAAAGAGCTACGCCTGCTCAGAGAAAATTAATGGAAGATTGTTATGGAAAATCTGACCCCTCGTGTGTAGAAGCTGTGAAGAATTTATACCGCCAACTTGGTTTACCAAATACGTATGCAATTTATGAAGAAGAAAGTTATAATTTGATCAATACGAATATCCACCAGCTTACCAAGGGTCTTCCTCACAAACTATTCTTCAAACTTATGGAGAAGATTTATAAGAGGGAATGTTAAATTTAAGTAATTATAGCCTTCAGTATTTTAGGAGTTGCTACTATATGGGCAATATGATACATTAAATTAGGCTCTTTCACTAAATTGTGATTAATTGACTTAGGAGTGTGATATTGTGGAAAATATGTATATGTGATTGCCTTGAATGGCAATTAATATAAGATCAGTTCGTTTTAGAACTGTTGGAATCAATTTTATTTTATACAATTTAATATTCTACTGGGAATAATCTTTATATTGTCTTCTTTATGAAAAGCTTATTTGTTTGAATAAAGTATTTAAAAAAAATCGGATCTTGTTTATACCTAACATTCTTGGCCCAGAGCGTCGTTATTACAAATAGAATGATGTTTTTATTGTTGCCATTCAAAAGAGGAGGATAGTAAAATATGATACACGATACAGTTGCGGATTGCAAGCATAATCTTGATATACGATATGTACAAAATATTTATAAAAATACCATTCAGGTATGTTGTCAGATACTTTTTTTCTTAGCTATACATATATCTTCTATATTTATCATGGGATTCTCTCTCAAAGCTTTCGCCTTCTTGAACTTTGAAAAGAAGTATGTGTCTCGCAGGGACTAAGGGTTTAATCAACTTACGAATGCATTAATATGATTTAAGGGTTAAGTGTCAGGTACACTAATATGGAGAAAGGCTTTAGCTACCATTTGATGAATATAGACCAAATGTGAAAAGTTAGGTTGTTTCTCAGGCACCTACCTCCAATAAGTGCTAAAAATAAGAGGTGTAATAGAGGCACACACTTCTTGTAACACATTTTCACTAAGGTGACTTTTAAAATATAGAAAGCAAATTTATTGATTACTATTACTGTTCTTACTATATAAATCGCTATAAAATGATGGGTTTGAATTAGAATGGCATGGACCAGCTTCAAGGACCATCTACTTGAGGGTGCCTGTTGGTGCACCAACGGCTTCAAAATTGCCCAAGTTGTTGAAGCTGATGTTTATGGTCGAGGTACTCGCAAGGAACAGTCTAACTGCCTTGGCGGGAATGCGTTTGTCTTCCAAACAGAAATATTTACCATTGGTAACTGTCCTAACCTTGTGAAGAAATTGACAAGTAAGTCAATAAAAATCATTAATGATAGCCAAACATCACTGAAGTCATTGGCATTATGGTCCGAGAATGTTGTTCAATACTTGCCAGACTAGGGAAAGAAATAGGCTCCTGCTGATGGGATCCCGGACATGAGGGCCATGAGAAGGCAAATGAACTGAATAACAAACGTGGAATCCATACCACGGACTGCAGGGGTAAAGGTGGAACAAGACGGTACAATAGAAAGAGCGACATAGTCAACACAGTAAACCTCTCTTTGTTACTATGTCGCGTTATCATTTGTAATACAACATAATGAAAGTTGATCATAAGCGATCGATTGAATAACAAAAAAAACTTATTAAAAATGAAGATTACTTGAATACTAAATGATTTAAATAATTTTTGTTAAATTTCATCACTTTTCACGTGTATCTGTGATAAATTAATATGGTTCAATATTGCTGCTCATACCATTCCGATTTCAATAAAACACTTCCTAAGGCAGAAAAGATCAAATTTCATTTGTAAGTTCGTTAGTAATTTATCTATTTTGGGCTTCTCGTGTAATTATTGTATATTCTCAAATGAAACTTATAAGATTGATGTTAACTTGAGTTAATTTATCTACTTGCAACTTTTGAATTTGGGAGGCTTTTACTTGGTAAAATTCCATTATCAATAATAAAAACAAGTACTGTGTTTTAAGGAATTTTACTTAATAATTGCGATTCGTAACGCGTTTCACTACACCGTAGCTTCTTCAGATGAATGATTATGCAGAAAATGTAAATGAGAATATAACTATAAATGTTCTTGAGTAATTAAAAGCTTATTGGTCGCCTCCTCCTAAGTGGTTATTTATGACAGGTATATCCAATAAAATTAAGGAATAGATTGCTCCCCGAAAAGATTCAATAGAGGTGAAGGGCTTAAATCGACTTGTTCATTGATGAGTCTACCTGAGTGTTTGTATTTATTTATTTCTAAAGTTTCCCAAAGATCTACCTTCCAATATTTATTATCTATATGCAAAATTTCAAACTGTGGGTCGAAAGAATGATTATTTTCTAAGAGATGATTCGCGTAATTTGAATCTGATTTTTTATTTGAAAAACTGCGTTTATGTTCCGATATTCTAATATTAAAATTTCTATGTGTTCTACCAATGTAGAAATTATCACAGTCATTGCAATTCAATCTATAAACACCTGATTTATTGTTTTTACCTGGTTTGGTTTTATTATTTTTATATATTTGCCTAAATTATTATTAGTTTGGAAAGCTATGTTGAAATTATTGCTACTTAAGAATGATTTCAGTTTCTCACTTGTAATGCCAACGTAGGTTAAGGTGTTGAATTTTTGTTTCAATTTATCGACAGGGTAAACTTCATTCAATGCGATTCTACTTTGTTTTTATTTAAAATATTATTTATTAGTTTGGGATTGTAACCATTATTTTTGGCTATTTGTTTAATCAAATTTAGTTCTTTGTTGAAATTTTCTGGTGATAGCGGGATGTTAATCAATCTATGAATAAAACTATTGAATGCTGACATTTTATGTTGATATGGATGACACGACGAGTTATTTATTATAATATCTGTATGTGACGGCTTATGGTAAATTGCGAAAACATGTTTTCCATTTTCATTCGAAATTGTTACGTCTAAGAAATTTATCGAATTATTGCTTTCTATTTCGGTTGTGAATGCAATTTTTGGATGTAATGAATTTATATGATTTTCGAAAATTTTCAACTGTCTGTCTGTTCCTGTGAAGCAAATAATGATATCGTCTACATAGCGATACCAGTATAAACAATATTTACTGAGTGGATGATTATGAATCAATTTCTCTAAGTTATTCATGAAAATTTCTGCTAACAAAGGACTCAACGGATTGCCCATAATACTATCATTAAATCAGATATTCTTTCATTATTAAAAATTTGTTTAGATCAAAATTATTTCCATTTCAATTACAAATATTATACTATTGAAGACGGCTTGATTATGGGCAATCCGTTGCGTCCTTTGTTAGCAGAAATTTTCATGAATAACTTAGAGAAATTGATTCATAATCATCCACTCAGTAAATATTGTTTATACTGGTATCGCTATGTAGACGATATCATTATTTGCTTCACAGGAACAGACAGACAGTTGAAAATTTTCGAAAATCATATAAATTCATTACATCCAAAATTGCATTCACAACCGAAATAGAAAGCAATAATTCGATAAATTTCTTAGACGTAACAATTTCGAATGAAAATGGAAAACATGTTTTCGCAATTTACCATAAGCCGTCACATACAGATATTATAATACATAACTCGTCGTGTCATCCATATCAACATAAAATGTCAGCATTCAATAGTTTTATTCATAGATTGATTAACATCCCGCTATCACCAGAAAATTTCAACAAAGAACTAAATTTGATTAAACAAATAGCCAAAAATAATGGTTACAATCCCAAACTAATAAATAATATTTTAAATAAAAACAAAGTAGAATCGCATTGAATGAAGTTTACCCTGTCGATAAATTGAAACAAAAATTCAACACCTTAACCTACTTGGCATTACAAGTGAGAAACTGAAATCATTCTTAAGTAGTAATAATTTCAACATAGCTTCAAACTAATAATAATTTAGGCAAATATATAAAAAATAATAAAACCAAACCAGGTAAAAACAATAAATCAGGTGTTTATAGATTGAATTGTAATGACTGTGATAATTTCTACATTGGTAGAACACATAGAAATTTTAATATTAGAATATCGGAACATAAACGCAGTTTTTCAAATAAAAAATCAGATTCAAATTACGCGAATCATCTCTAGAAAATAATCATTCTTTCGACCCACAGTTTGAAATTTTGCATACAGATAATAAATATTGGAAGGTAGATCTTTGGGAAACTTTAGAAATAAATAAATACAAACACTCAGGTAGACTCATCAATGAACAAGTCGATTTAAGCCCTTCACCTCTATTGAATCTTTTCGGGAGCAATCTATTCCTTAATTTTATTGGATATACCTGTCATAAATAACCACTTAGGAGGAGGCGACCAATAAGCTTTTAATTACTCAAGAACAATTATAGTTATATTCTCATTTACATTTTTCTGCATAATCATTCGTCTGAAGAAGCTACGGTGTAGTGAAACGCGTTACGAATCGCAATTATTAAGTAAAATTCCTTAAAACACAGTACTTGTTTTTTATACTTGCAACTTGTTGCTTATCACTTCGATGGCGTATTCATTGTTTTTTTTTACTTAAAGCTTCTTCTTAATGGCCCATAAAGATTACAGAAATGGATAAATGCTGTGAAAAGAAAAAATTTTAACCCAAGAGGTCCACAGTTCTCTGTCATCATCATTTTGTAAAGATAGATTAGAGATGTGTTTTAGTTTCAAATGAGTTGATGTTGAAGAATGATGCGGTTCCATCTATTTTCAATTATTCCGAGTACTTGTTGCTCAAAAAACAAAGTACTCATAAAATTTTGCCTCCCCGAGATTTAATCTCACAGGTAACATAACTGTGGTTAATTTTGCAACAAAATTTTTTATTACTGTAGTATTTAAGTAAAATTTCAGGTATTCTCATATATGTGATTTCATTTCAGAGTTTATTTCCAAAATGCTAAATTTTAAGCATCCAGTTGTGGATACAACTTTCTGTGAAAATATACCTGAGTTAAGAACAATTAAATTTGTTTCGTCTTATTATTGCAGAAGAGATCGAAACGATCTTACGACCGAACCAAGCAGGTTTCAGACCGGGTTTTTCCTCCACTGACCATATCAACACAGTCCGAATCCTCATCGAACAATCAGTGGAATGGCAAGTGACGTTATACCACATTTTTATAGATTTCGAGCGAGCATTTGATGGACTGTCTCAAAAAGCAATTTGGAGAGTACTTAAGCTGAGAGGAGTACCTGAGAAAATAATAAACCTGATCAAATGTCTTCATGAAGACGCAAAATGCTGCGTCGCTCACAACGGCGCAAGTACTGACAAGTTCGACCTCTTGTCAGGAGTGAGACATGGCTGTGTGCTCTCCCCCCTCCTATTTAATATCATGCTCGATTATGTCCTCGAAAATGCTAATGTTGACATGCGTGGAGTTAGATGGACACTAACTGACCACCTGAACGACCTAGAGTATGCAGACGATGTGTGTATTGTTGGTCAAGCATTTCAAGATACCGCGCGACAACTTTTAGCGCTAGCCGACGAAGCCATGAAGATTGGACTGCAAATTAATATACAAAAGACCAAACCCATGAGGCTGAACGCCAACTGCAGCAATGCCTTTCGTGTAGGAGACGAGAACATAGAGGACGTCAACGAATTCACCTATCTTGGCAGCACAATCACCCGGAGTGGAGGGGCCGAAGCCGGTATAAGACACCTACTACGTAAAGCCCAACACGCCTTCAGCATACTCAGACCAGTGTGGAATTCCAGCCAGTATTCTACACAAACCAAATTGCGTCTGTATCAGTCTAACGTGAAGTCTGTACTGTTGTACGGTTGCGAAACTTGGAAGGTAATGAAAACTCTAACGGATCGGCTACAGGTTTTCGCCAATAAATGTCTTAGAATTATACTCAGAATTTTCTGGCCACAGACAATTAGAAACGAGGATCTCCTCCACCTGACCGATCAGGTGGAGGTGACTTTGCGTCAAAAATTGCTTAAAACTGTATTGTTTCCTGGTGTTTGAAAACTCATCTTGACTATTGTGTTTTGTTTTTTGCATGCAAAATATTTAGTGTTTTAAGTTTTTACATATGAAAATATAAACCTTCGCTTTTTCTATTTGTATCATCATTCATGCAACTTTTTTTCCAACATTCAGTTTACCAATCAAGTAAACAACCTACAAGTCGTAAACATTGATAATTCATAGTAGAATCTTTCTGCTAGACAGTTGAAAACAGCTCATACCAAAAATCTTCACTCTAAATTTCTTGAGTTTTATTATGTTTTAACAATTTTCTCAAATATTCATTTACGATGATATAAATTTTAAAGTTGTTCATCAACTTTTTATTCAATTATTTTCAGTTTGAACATTGATAATTTCTCAAGTTAGTACCTAAGGTAAGTTTCCCGCCAATTATGATTTTTTAAATTTGAAATTTACATCCAGAAAATTGATATTTAAAATACGATATCTAATTCATGACTGCAATGCTGTTGTACTTATACGAATAAAAAATGATAAGTATGTAATTCGAAATACAAATTATTAGCAATTTACGAGATTTTGCTCCACCATCATTATCATATGATTTTTTCAGTAAATTTTCAAGATATAATAATGTAATAAATTACAGTCATGATACTAAATAGTCGAGAAATCATATTTATAACTGAAAATAATAAAAAAAAAAAAAAATCATTGTAAACTTTTTAAAAAGCTTGAAAAATATTCAAACACCTTTATTCAAACGTGTTCGACAAAGAAGGATATACTGCCATGTATTTCTCACTATTTCTCACATGGTTTCTCGGGTGGGGATTGTAGCGTGAGAGTTCCAGATTTGTTATTCAGTTCACTGGAGATAGCGAACTCATCAGCCGCCCGAGGAACTGCCTTGGAATTCACTGGACCAGAACCTAGCCTGGGAATTGCCCTAGAGGCCGCCAGGATGAAAAATAACCGGGGGTTGGAGATGAAGGCGCACTGACTGAGCTTCACAGGTCACAGACACTCTCGACTTGCCATCAGTAGTCCTTCCTCTGCGAGAACAAAAGATTGGCTCGAACTGTGCAGGCTACACCTGAGAGTTCTAATCGCCAATATTAACAGGGTACTGTCGCCTCAGAAGTTACCTTTATGTATTAGGATTAATCGAGAACCCTTCATGTAGACTTCGCGAGGAGGAGATAGAATCAATAGAGCACGTCATGTGCGAATGCCCGCTGGTGACAGAATCAGGTTTGAGGAACTTGGATCAACAAACTGTGGTTAATTGAGCTTGTAAAGCAGTCACCTGCAAAGCCTTTGCAAAAAGGATGAAGCTTGTACGTGTAATTTAAGATAGAGTGCGCCACAATACAACACTGGATCGAAATGGTCTGTCAATCAGCTCTCACTCAAATTTTTAATATCTATCTAAATAGTCTAAGGGTGAAGTCTGGTACCTTCATGTAGAGATGTGGTGAGGAAGGCATTAGCTGCCGTTTGACAGATACATATCAACTGTGAAAAGTTGGAGTGTTTGTTAACTAACCTACTTGGAATAAGTGCTAAAAATAAGAGGTGTAACCGAGGCAAACATTTTTACTAAGGTGACTTTCAACATGTGGAAAGCAAATTATCTTAATAAGTATTGCTGTCCTTACTATATACATCTGTATAAAGATATTGTTTTGAATAATATTTCGTTTTATTAAAAATTTTTTAATAATTTAGAATGAAATATTGACGGATAAAAGATAAAAAGAAGCAATATTATGTGCTTCCTTGTTGATTATTGTATTATCGTATTTTCATCGCGATTGACCAGTCGATCGCGAGTGCTTTTTGAGTAGATCTCGAGAAGAAAGAAAATTTAATAAGTAGGTTATTAAACTACAAAAATTTATTACGTAATAAAATAACACTCTACTAGCGGCAAAAGACGGTTTTATCATAGAACGCGCGGTACTTGTCAAAGAAATGATGCGTTTTTTATTCTTGCCGCTTTTCTAGAAATTTCGGGAGGCGCGTTGGACGGGAACATTCGAGACTTTCGTTCACGCCCATATAAATGTTGCGCCTGCAGGAATTGGAGTCATTCTGAATTGTAACTTGAAAGCAATACTACGTCGATAGAAAGTTTATTATTAAATAGTACAGATTTAGTACAGCGAAGAAATCTAAAACGTATCATTTTAATAACGATTGGGAGGAAGAATTTTTCTTTTATATGTTGAAGGATAAGTACATTTGTCTTATTTGTCGTGCGTCAGTTGCAATGCCTAAGCGTGGTAACTTAGAGAGGCATCATAAAACGGTTCATAAAAACTATGAAAAGGATTTTCCGCCACAGAGTGAATTAAGAAAACGAAAAGTAATGATTTGATATCTTATTTGAAAAAAGAACAAACCATGTTCACAAGACCAGCCAAACAATCAAAAGCCGCTACGATCGCGTCATTTAAAATATTTCATATATTGGTGAAACAAGAAATCATTCGAAGATGGTGTTATTTGTTTTACAGTGAGTTTTACCTGACTGTAAGTAATTTTTCGTTAATTGGGATTGATTCCTTTTTTAACACTGTTTGTTTACACATTATACATTTGACGATACATATAACGTTGTACTGAAAATGGACTGTATTGACGATACAATAAGATGAGGAATAGTGAATGAATATAATGATCTTAGTTACGTCTGATCAGAGTTTAGTTACAGTGTGTGTGTGTTTCATAGTGAATGTTAGATACTGAATGATACATCGATGATGAAAGATACATGATAGAAGAATGATAGAAAAGTAAAGTTACGTCTCTTTGATCTGTGCATTTTCTTAAACACCGTACAAAAGGGGAAAGAGTTAAGATTGTAAAATTTAAAGATTCTAAGAGTAAGATAGGATAAATGGGCAGATATGTATTGTTTACGACCAAAACGTGCCTAAAAGGGACAAGAACGGTATAACCTTTACCGTAATGAAATGGCCAACAAGATGAAAATCGAAATTATATCATTCCAAATTGTGGGCAATTTCTACAACAAAAAGAGAATTATTATTATAACAAACATAAATATTTTCCCTAAATAGTTTTAGGGAAAATATTTATGTTTGTTTTGCCATGAAATTTTAAGTTATATTATATCCAGAATTGTTTGACCTAATCTTAAGACACGCAACAGATGGATCGGTTTTGAAGGAAGCATTTATTGAAGCGGGTGTGAATTTATTTGGAGATTTTAAAATTAAAACAGAAATCATGTCTGCTATTAGAGAATTTCAGTTATCTCGTCCGACTGTCACAAGACGTATTGAAGTCATGAGTCAGGACATGGCAGATGAACTAAAACATGATATCATGAAATGGATATACTTTTCTTTACAGTTCGACGAATCCACCGATATGACAGACACTGCCCAGCTGTGTATTTTTATTCGAATGGCATTCAATGACATGTTGGCTAAGGAAGAATTTTTGACAATCATTCATCTAAAGGGGAAGACCCGTGGCGAAGATATATATGGCGTTTCCTTCAATTTTGTAAAAAACTACAAGCTACCAATATAAAAATTACTGTGCATTACAACCGATGGAGCACCAGCAATGACTGGAAAAAAACGGTTTTGTGGCATTGTGTCGAGCTAATGAAGATTTTCCTTCATTTTTTTCATTCCATTGCATTATACATCAACAAGTTTTGTGTTCAAAATATTTAAACACGGAGGAAATTATGGGCATTGCAACAAAAATTGTGAATTCCTTCCTTGCACGTAGCTTGCAACGGCGGCCGAAATAACAGCTTTTCTAGACGAAACAGGTGATGACACTCAGATGTTGAAAACGAAAAATGGCTGACTGATTCGGCATTCTTGACTGACATCACAATGCACTTAAACACCATTAACCTGGAGCTTCAAGGAAAAGGAAAAACAATTATTGAAATGATTAGCGCAGTAAACGCATTCAAAAGTGAATTGCAACTTATGATAGATCAACTGAAAAGAAAGGATCTGAAATATTTTCCGTCTTTGAAAGCAAGGATTACTCAGTTGAATTATGATACGTATGAGGCTGAATTCTAAAATATTTTGGGACAATTCGAAATGCGTTTTTATGATTGCAGTAAATTGGCAAATATAGCATCATTTATGAGTTATTCTTTTTCATGTAAAAACATTGAGGAATTACCTACTGAAATAGCAAGTCAGTTTAATAGGAACTCATGTTCTGTGGAAAATGAGTTGGTGCAGATTATATCAGATATACATCTCAAAGCTACAGCATCTGATACAAATTTCTGGTGTTTTATATTTGAAGATAAATATCCCAAACTAAAGCAAATCGCCCTTCAACTGACGTCAATGTTTGGGTCAACTTAATTGTGCGAGTCTGCATTTTCTGAAATGAAGATAATTAAGTCAAAATATTGCAATCGACTAACTGATGATCATATATCATCATGCTTGCGATTAGCACTCAGTGATTACGTACCATCTTATGAAAAGTATGCTGAGGACATGAAGTGCCAAGCTAATATCTATATATGCTACGGTATGCTAATATCTATATATGCTACCTACCTAGGTAGGTAGGTAGGTAGGGTGTATCGTGTATGTACGACAACCCTGCATCACACATACTTGCAGCCTATCAGAGTCGATCGTAAGTAGTCTAAAAATATTGAGGTAGATCGCCAACAGTTCAAGTTTCAGGACCCCTGATATAAGCGGTACGGGTTTTGAAAATAAATGAGTACACTTTAAGAACCTGATGAAAACGAAAACAGAGAAATAAGTGTCTTCAGGGGAAATACACAAACTCCGGATACTAATTCTGATTTGCAACCTGAACATGTAATGACGATAGTAGTCTTATAAACGATAATTGAAAAAAAATTAACGGAAAGTCATTTAGAAATACATAATGAGATTTCTTCATGCAAGTTTTTTTATTACTTTCAGGGTTAATTATCTCAAAAAGAATGTCTATTTGTACAGACTCTTTTTTTCAGAAACACATGTAGTTATAGACTTGATATTGATACTGAAGACTCAGGTAGGTAATCTATTGCAACTGTGAAAAACTTCTAAGACAACAAACTTTTCAATCAACGCCACTGGTAATTACGGCCGTTTATGTCACATTTTGCTGCTTACTTCAACACTTGGAAGGAAATCAAAACCTATAGGGTACTTCATGTTCACCTAGAAATGTGAAATTTTGCGAGGAGCAATGTCTTTTAACACGGTTACAGGAAAAATCCAAAAATTATAAATTTATAGTTACATGAAACGAAATATTTCTAAAAAACGAATAAAGGCAGCGAATTGAAATTGATACCAGTTATTCAGATCAGATCGTTCTGTGAAACAATTCCTTCTAAGTTACGCAATCGCAAAATAGGGCTGTTTATAACTCTATATTATGAATCCTAGAATCATGAAATTTTGCAAGTACCAATGTTATTTAGTGAAGGAAAAAACCCGAAAATTATAGATTTGTAGTTGCATCGCAAAAAAATTGCAATGATTAGCTTATTCGCATTTTCTCTGGGTCACGTAAGCGTATAAAGTTGATATTGATAAATCATTCCTGTTGTCTCAAAATCAATAAAGTCGCCAAGAAGCATTATTTAAATGAACAGAAAAAAAATCACTAATTCTAATCATATAAAAATTCTTCTCATAAGAGGGATGATGGCATTTCAAATTCTGCCGTGATGGTTAATTTGGAATGATAAAATGTAAGGCGACGCAAGAATTGCATTATATCAATATTACATACTTCTCAGAAGATCTAGATATTTTTCCAAATATAGAACCTAATATGTCTACTTACTCTACTTGAACAGGATGACTCTGCTGTAGGTAAATACCCGCGTGTGAGATATTCAATAGCTACAAAACAAAAACTTAATAAGTCAACTTACTGGCAATGAACAGACAAATCCTCCAAGAATGTATAACGTCTTACCCTCTGAATTGAATAACCAACACCAATCAGAATGCAGAGTAAAATCACATGATTTCTTATTTCGCCTACCTAAATCATATTAGTGTGGTGGTTCTGCAGTATGTCTTTTGACTACGATACGGAGAAGATGTAATCAAGCTCTTTTTCAGTGCTGTAATAATGATTTCGCGGAGCGAGCGTCTTCTCAAAATAGCACTTGAAAAGGCGACAGTTCGAACTTCATCTAGTCTGTCACCTGTTTCGCCAATGGATGATTCGGATGCGGACCCAAATTATAGTCGATCAAACGGAAGACGGAAGTGAAAAATTGTTGATTTATTAGCAGTTCCTCCTGAAACAAATACTGAAAACCGCAAAAAAACCGTTTGTATTTAAATGATGGTGATATCTGGTGGAAACCAACAGAATTTGAACACAGCTCATTTCTAAAAAGAATAAAAAATGAAACACTACATCAGCTGAAAGAAAGTTTGGAATGCTGTGATTCACTAGAAAATACTGATGGTGACATGATTAATTTAATTGGAATTAACAGTACTGACCAAACTGAACCTAATATTTCGGAGAAGATTATGGAAATCGAAGTTGAAGAAGACCAGTTACCAGCAGAATATGCACCTGAATCTGTACCAGAAATAGAAATCAGAGGTGGAGAAGATCAAGTGGAGACAGAAAATGTACAACCTAACACTGTAACAGAGATAAAGTTACCTTGGACTAAACAAAAGAAAAATCGAACTAAAACAAAGATTTTACTTCCACCATGTCCAGACAGTTGTAGAAAAAACTGCCCCCGAAATATCTTAGAAGAACAAAGAAGAATTATTTTTAGTTACTTCAACTCACTCAACTTTGTAGAGAAAAGACTCTTTATTGGAAAATACTTCAATAAAATGCCTGTCAAGATCTATAAAAGAGGCGCCCTTGGCCACAAGGAGTGCTCTGTAGTTTATACTTTACCTTTAAAACCAATCACAGCACAGAACGATATTGTGCTGAAAGATACCGAGGAGCAGGAAGACACAGCATATTGAAGTTATAGATTAAGTGGGAATAGACAGAAATAGAGAGAATACTGAAGAAATCACAAATAAAACACAAACCGTATGCAAAACAATGTTTTTTTTCACACAATTGGACATTCATCTGATGATAGGGTAACAGAGTTTCTGAAAATTCCGGAGTTTCAGTGTGTTACAGATAAAAGAGCACTTAAACGTGGTGAAGAGATGAAATAAATTTCAGAAGAAAATTATAAAAACATCAAAGCTCATATTGAGAGTTATCTTCCAGTAGTTTCACATTATAACATGAAACATGCTCCTAACAGACCGTATATTACAAGCGACATCTCGGTGTATAAGATGTGGGAAGATTTGAATGAAAAAACTCCTGAGAAGAAAGTTTCATATATAACCTACAGAAAGGTTTTTCATCAGGAGAATATTGGCTTCACTAAACCATCATAAGATGAATGCTCATCATGTTCATTGCACAAGAATCATGTCCACCATGAAAACGTAAATGAAGGAGATGATGCGAACTGTGAAATTTGTCGAAACTATGAAATACGCAAGAAAACGTATACTGAAACAAGAAAAGCATATGAAGCAGATTGTTCCAAAGAATGGCCAGAAGATAAAGAAATTTTCGCAGTTGATATGCAGAAGATATTAATAATTCCGGAAATGGTGACTAAGAATTCCTTTTTTATAAGTCGTCTAATATGTTTCAATGAAACATTTGCGAGCTTGAGGAATCATGGACAGAATGTATGTGTACTATGGCATGAGGCTATTATGGGCAGAACTTGCTCCGATGTTGTATGAGCATGTTATAATTTCATGAAGTCTCTTGAGGAAAATTAAAAAAATATTGTATTTTGGACAGACAATTGTGCCGCACAAAATAAAAACTGGATACTCTTTACCGCATGTTGTATTCAAGTTAATGAAGAATGAGGACCAGAGACTATTAGTTTTAAGTTTTTTGAAGCTGGCCATTCATTTATGAAGGCTGACTCGGTTCATGGGCTGATAGGAAAAAAGTGGAATAAGTCGAAGGAGATATTAGGTTTCGATGATTCAGTCAATTTAATCAGTAGAAGCAGTAAGTACAATAAACCTCTCATTCTCCATTTGGAAGACTTTCTTCGTTTCGAAAACGGTTGCCAAACCCGTAAAAAAGGAGCAGTAAGCAATGGTAACACTGCTATGCCTTTTCTCCGTGACCTGAAGGTGTGTCAATTCAGAAAAAATGCGATATCACTGTACTTCAAAACCGAAAAAGATAGTCCGGAGTTTCAGAAGTCAAATTTTTTAAAACGAAAATTCAAACTTCAGTTGCCAGTTAACAAATTATCATGCCGGGGTCTGAATCTATATCTGATAGATTTCAGATATAGACCCCGGCATGTTACAAAGTTACAAAGTTTTTATAATCTATTCACTTATTTCTGTATTTATATGAAAGTTCATTTGATGTTCAATATTTGTTACTTTTGTGTTCTGTTTGATAACTGAAAAATTAATTCTTTGTTGTGTTTCTGCAATAAAATGACTTACTTGAATTTTTCGACTTACTTGTTTTATGTTTTATAAAAGCTTCGTGCGGATGTGATAATCCGAAATCTAATAACTGAAAGTAAGCGTCCATTTTGAATTTGGCGCGTAGAATTTTGAATTTAGTACGCTCGGTGAATTTCTAGAGTTGGGAAGTAGTAAATGTTCAAGTTCGAAGCTTCAAGTTAGAACACTTTTTGAGTAAGCGTAATCTCTCTTATTTGCATCATAAAAATAACTCCGCTGAAAAGTTGGAAATTTAGAGTTACTTGGTTTTTGCTTTGTAGGGCAGATGGGTTCTACGAATGCCGTAGATATTTGATGATTTTGGCAGATGTGCAGTGCTATTGATTGGCAGTATTTCAAAGATTTTGAGGTATTGAATTTCAAGGCTGACACTAATAATATTCATCAATTTATTCAGTAAGTATATATTACTCTTGATATACTTTCAAGCAACTAAGGAACCATTGGTGCTCAAGTCTCACTCGCACTTGACTAATTTTTTTATCTGCTTGATTTTCATTTTATATTCAATGTATTAGTTTTAGGTTACATGAAACATATATTCGTTATTATACATCGTTTAAATGTCGATTTTAAACGATAACATCTCAGGAACACCTAGTTCTATTAAAAATCAAAATTAGATTCATCTTGCCAACCCTATCATTAAACTCGTTAACGCTTAATTAAGAGATATCATGAAATTAACCAGTTCGCCAATAAAGATAAAAATTTACTAGTATAAACAAAATGAATCATCTTTGTATACCTCAAAAATCAGACGGAAGGAAATAAAAGAAATAAAAAATTATAATAGCCATAAGTTTTTCAGAAACGGACTAATTATAATAGTTTAATTAGCAACTAGGTAAAATTGGAACAGAAAATTAAAATTAGGAGTTTAATTATCAAAACACAGTGTTCAATGTTTAAAACTTTAATAATCCCACGCAAACATCAATATCAATTCAATAAGATTCTATATACATGAATAAATTGATACAAACAAAACAAACATTTTAAGTTCTACTTTGAAATAAGTATAAACATTCTAAAAACATTAACTAAGGATAACAAAAATAACAACTTTGGGACTATTTCATGAATGGAGGTATGTTGTTTGACATTGTAACATGAAAAATCAACATCAACATATCATCAGTCTTCTCTCATTCATACGCTGTTGAATCAGAATTCTAATGTATTTCAATAATTTATAACTGTAAGATGAACAAGTAACTGTAAAGTGATGAAACACAAAATATGTAATTTCCTTCATTCATGGAACATCCTACATGCAAATTGACAATAATTTAATATACAAAGAAATTTTCTTCAGTGAGAAAAATTCTGACCTATGACTAGAAATTGAGAAATTTTGTTTCAACCAAAATCAAATATTCTCCATGTATGGGTGCCTCAACTAACATAGTAGGTAATATTCTAAACCAGGCAAAAAGTTTTATGGCCATTCGATTAACGCGGAAATACTATTAAATAAAGTGTAATAATTGATGTTTAATAAGTCTGAGCCACTAAATTAAATGAGATTGACGAGGTGGAAGTGCTTTTTCAGGAAAAACTAATAACAACGTGCAGTTAACTAAAAGAACCATTGCACAAAACAAGGACAGCTAAATGTCTCTGGGAAAAGTTCATGCTGTAGTTCTTCTCAAAGATATGTTTATATCAAAACTATGCAGACTACTTTAGATTCCATAATTCACAGTAGTACTGACAAACCAGGTACTATTTTTACAATTTTCAATGACTGAAAAATAAATAAATTATCATCAAGATTTTAATGTATGGATGATCAAAAAATATGGTTGCTAGAAGAGGAAGTGTTGATATCGAAGTACTGTATTATATTTTTCCATTACAACAAAGATTATTCTAAAATAATTTGAAATTGATGTCAAATCATAATTGACATGTTATTTGAAACTAGTATCTTGAACACAAAGGCATGAAAGTCATGGTTTTAAATAAGCTTCTATTCAGTATCTACATTAAATCAGTAAATATTTTTTGTACTAGGCTAAACGATCTACAAGAAACGTGGGTCCGTCAGTAAACACCATAGTCAAAAAGCAAAACGTAAAAAGTTTTTGGCGACTACATATCCAATCAAAAGTTTGGCGAACGTTAGAAAGGTTATTGCCACATTTATACTAATTTATTTTAATTTAGGGGGTAAATGTTTTTGTACTATTCAAAAACCGAGATTTTTAAGAAAATATTGAAATATTTTAGCTACAAATAACGGTAACAAAACATATTTTGTTCAAAGGAATAATGGCACAACAATTATTATTTTGGAGAAGAATTTATATTAATATTGAACAAGTTTTAATATATTCTTCACCTCTGACAACTAGATTTTGAATAAAAAATTAAAAGAACAAGGAATACTGGTTTCAACAAATGAGTAAGTGTAATATCATCTTATTTTTGATTATATTGAATTAGGAGAGATTGTTGATTTCCTTCTAGGAAATCAACCTCTTACATTCTCCTATTTAGCGACCACGATTTTTTTGAGTAGAGGTTGCACATAGAACAGGTTCAACATTAATTAAGTGTCCTTTGATGACTCAAATATAGTATATGAGTTACCCCACTATTTCTTGTAAATTTACATAGCAAAATTATATATAAACTAACTTCGCTCAAAATCTTCCAATTAGCAATGGATGGAAAGTGTCATTAAATTGGAAGATTATGAAGAAAACATAATGTTATAATTTTCATGCCTAACTTTCCAAGTTTTTACATTGAACCCTTGATTACACTTCACCCAAAATAGTTGTAGCATTTAAAAACCTTATTACAAAACTCCTCACATTGACTAGTGAAATTAAAAAATTAAAAATAGGAATGAAATGATTAAAATAAAATAAAAATTGAGCAAGAATAAAGTAGGTAGATAATCAAGTTCTAAAGATCATATATTACATAGTTCAATATAGATCTTCTTTAACAACATCTAGCATCTCTCCAACTTCTCCTAAAGGTGCTTCATCTCTGGACTCCTGATCACTTTCCTTCTTTGTATGAAATTTTGCTATATGTAATTTTCTATGAGCAGTTTGAGAAAAACCTTTACCGCATATAAAACACTTATATCTTCTTATTTTTTCATGCACAGCTTCAATGTGAGCTTTTAGATACACACCAGCTGTCGTCTTATAATCACAGTCATCGCATTCGAAATTTTTATTTCTTAAATGCACGCAATCGACGTGTTTCCTCAGAGTACTTCTTTGATTAAAAGAATGCCCGCACAAATCGCAGTCAAATGGCCTATGTTTTAGATGCACAGCATCTATATGAGCTCTTAGGTTAGAACTTTGGGCAGTGGTGTAGTCGCATATATGGCATGCATGGTTTTTTATTTTAGAGTGTACAGCCCTAATGTGCTGCTTCAATGCGTACGCTCTTGAAAATTCCTTTTCACAAAATTCGCACTTGTTCATCTGCTTATCATGGGTTGTAGTTATATGGTTTCGTAACTGAGAGGGCCAAGCGCTACTATAATCGCACTGATCGCATTTCTGTTTTATTTTAAGGTGAACCGCTCGGATATGGTGTTCTAGAGTGCATTTTTCGGAGGCACTGAAATTAAAATTTAGTTATTAGTAAATCAGCGTTATTTTTTGTACCCTTAATATGTTGATAGAAAAAATTCATGAAATAAAAATTAATTGTGATATAAACAAAAAAATCTGGTGAAATAAATGAAATTCAAGAACATTTTTGGGAGTCCTAATATACACTGTGACTCTCCACGGCTCGAACAATATAAAGGTATCTTCAAGTTGTCGAGAATTGCTAGTTATATACAATTTTTATCGTTGGCAACAAAATGGTTTTATTATTTATCTAGAAAGCAATGCGATATAGGATAATTTATCCTGTCTCGCATATATTATATATATATATATATATATATATATATATATATATATATATATATATATATATATAACTATATATATATATATATATATATATATAGAGTCACATGATTATGATTATATTGATGAAATTTCATCAAATAGATGGTTAGTTTCTGGAGAATTGTTTGCTGAAACAGAAGGATTGGCAATTGCGATCCAGGATCAGGTTGTTTTCACGAGGAATTATAGAAAACACATCATCAAGCAAAATATAGATGATTCTTACCGTAGATGTTTTTGTTCTTCAGAAACAGTTTTTCAAATATTATCATCATGCTCAATCCTTGCTTCAACAGATTATTTAGAAAGACATAATGCCGTCGCTAATATTATTAATTTTAATCTAGGAATTAAACATGACCTAATACCCAAAAGAAAAAAAAATTACAAATATGAACCTGAGATTATTTGTGAAAATGAGAAATATAAACTTTATTTTGATACAACAATTTTATCAAACAGAGCTGTAAAACACAATAGGCCAGATATCATTCTTACTGATAAACAGAATCGAATTACATATATAATTGATATTGCTATACCCGACACACATAATATACAAAATACATACAATGAAGAAATTTCTAAATATATGATGCTTGGCGACGAGATTAAAAAATGTGGAAAATAAAAAATTTTTATTCTACCGATTATTATTTCTACAACAGGTGTTATTCCTAGGAATCTTCACAAAATATTGAGATTTTGGGTCTGAAGAAAATTTTTTGAACAGTTACAGAAGATAACGGTCATCAAATCTTGTAATATTCTTCGTAGGTTTCTTTCCGAAAGAAATAATGAGGTAGAGTCATAGGTTTCATCTTTAGTTTATACTGCTCAGAATCTCATTTCATATTTTATTTATTTGTATATATAAATTTAATATAATTAGCTGACAATTTTGTCATATTTATATTCAGAGCAGTATTCTATTCGATCGTTCATCACTTCACACGAAGAAAACTATGAATGAGTAACATTCAGTATTAATCGACTAAGGTAGACAGGATTTTTCCGGGGAGAAAGCCTCTGACACTACTCGTTGGTACATTGATGTCATTGTCCGATGATGCTATAGTTTGTATATATTTTGCTAGATTGATATATTCTCATAACATTTAACGTTATCCTAATATATAATTTTTCCAGGATATGTTTTGATTATAACTATTGCCTGGCAATGGTATTAATTACCGGGTGGTGGATTTATATTTTTCATGAAATCAGTTTGATTGCATGAACTGATATATGGGCAACTCGTCGGGGTTAAACCCTTTATATATATATATATATATATATATATATATATAATATATATATATATATATATATAACTAGGATTTCCAATTGAAGTGAAATATTGTCGAAGTGATACCATTTGATTTTTTCAATTTGGCCTTTTTCAAACAGTAATAACTCAATTTTTTCGAATGGCACGTGCCACATTTCATTGAGGTTATTGATTTCCAAAATAAATTCAGCGTGAACGTTTTTGCAATTTTAATGAATGATTTGTTGGCTTATCACATTTATGAGGAAAATCTTAATGGACCTGGAAATTTTGAGAGGAACATTAGCAAATTTTTTAGATGAATTACCCCTTAACATTCTGAGGGATTGCTATTACCAAATGAATGGCGCACCAGCACATAAAACACGAGCTGCAGATCGGCAGATAACAGAAATGTTCGAGGATAGATGGTGGGGTAATCAAGGACCAAATTTATAGCCTCCGCATTCTTCGGACCTGACGCCCCTTGATTTTTATATGGGGCAAAATCAAGCGTAAAGTGTATCTTATTCCTGTAAGAAGTAAAGAAGAGTTACTAGAGCGCATTCATAATGCTTTTCGTAATATTGACCCTGAGGAAACTAGGAACAACTCATCATGTTCGTATACGAGCCGTCAAGTGTATCGAGCAAAATGGGGCCCATATTGAACATTCATTCAGATCGTAAATTAGTTTTCGCCTATGATGTTTGCTATCATTTAATCGTATTAATGTAATTATCTTCGATGATTAGTTTTCGCTTAATTTCTACAATTTTTATTCATCCGAATTGTAGAAAATTGCTTCTAATGCTTCGAAATTTTATTTCACTCATAGACGGTAAATTTGGAAATTGGTTATTGAATTGCCTGCAATTTCTACCCACTACTTTTTAACATTCTAAAATGAATTAAAAAAAGATTAAATATATTTTGAATAACCAGTGGTTTCATTCCAAATGTGTTGTATCTTTTGGATATTTTCAATCTGAAATAACGACAATTCTTGTTGAAATATCAAATTCGAATGAACGAAGTGACAAGTTCACTAATTTTAGGCACCTGTCAGGTGAGCGTAGCCAGTTCAGCTACTTGATTCAAATATTTCAAAGCATTCTCTGTTAGTTCTTGCAAAATCATCAAAATTCAATAAATTCCCAAATTATTTCGGAACTATAAGAGATGGGTATAGTACATGCTTATACAATTCCATCTGAAATATCAAAATATAAAGTGGCACGTGCCAATTTTTATATCGCCATCAGATGCAGCGTCAAATTTCAGATGGAATTGTATCAGCATGTACTATACCCATCTCTTATAGTCCCGAAATAATTTGGGAATATATTGAATTTTGATGATTTTGCAAGAACTAACGGAGAATGCATTGAAATATTTGAATCAAGTAGCTGAATTGGCTACGCTCACCTGACAGGTGCCTAAAACTAATGTACTTGTCACTTCGTTCATTCGAATTTGATATTTCAACAAGAATTGTTGGTAATTTGAAGTGAAAATTTTTGAAAAACACCAGATTGATAATAAAATGGCTGATTATTCAAACGAGGATATGTTTAATCTCTTTTTAATACATGGCGAATGTCAAAAAGCGGTGGATAGAACTTGCAGTCTGTCAAAAGTTTTGACAGATAAGTGCCAACAACTTGGGCATTTTATGCCTTGCTCAAATGTCGGTTCTAGATGTATAATAAAAAAAGTAGATTACCATTCGAATAACAAAGTGATGATCCACTTCCGGTATACCCGGAAATGGTATCACTTCGAAAATATTTCACTCCAATTAGAAATCGCTAGTTATGGCCGCGTATAAAATTTCAGCTTGATATTGTAATTGGAACTTAAAAAGTTTTTAACGGACGGTCTCGGTGGATATCCCTGTATATTGTGTAAACATAAAATCTCATGTATCACATAGTCAAGAAGATTAATTTAAAATTTAAATGAATAAGTGTATGTATATCATGAATAAAAAAACACATCTACAACAGAAAATTTCAAATGAAGTTAAGAACTCGTCAACGTTATGAATTGTCTTATTGAGTAACATTATAACTGATCTTCTAAATTTATCTCTTCCTTTGCAGTTTTTTATAGCAATAGGAATCTTATTGAGCAGCTTTATGCACAGGTGATTAATGCCATGTTGAGTAGCTTTTATGCGGTTACACTGGATGGTCAGTCCATTTCTTTTTCGAGTACCATAATTATGGCGGTCACAGTTCCGCTAGAACTTTCCTCTGTTGTCATAGATGAATAGAACACAGTTAAGTATATACGGAGCGCTCAAGGTGAGTATTCCAAGGTGTTTGAACAAAATCCGACAACCATCATGACTTCTGGCATTACACATTAATCTGACACATTTTTTCCTGAAGTTTATAGTTCTGAGCATCATCTCTGTCTCCTGCCTTAAAGATGAGCACCACCTTTGCTGCTTTCATACACGTCGGAAAAACTCCAGTATTAAAACATCTGTTGACTATGTGTGTTAATGGGGGGGAGCTGATCACTGGTAGAATACTTTTCAGCATTACTGTGCTATGCTCGTAAATATCCCTAGTATTCTTTCATTTCAGCTGTTCTCCTATGTTCAGAAGTTCTTCCCCTGTAGCATCATAAAGAAAAAAGGATTTGCTTGTTGTCTTCTGATTTCTTAAAAGTTCACTCTGAGTGCACTTCACATTAACTATTTGTTCTTTTATCTTACTACCAATATTTGCAAAAAAGTTGTTAAAATCACTGGCTCTTAGCTTAGTTGATTCACCTCCACGTTTTGTCTTAGAATTCTCGATATTTATAACTCCAAAAATAGCTTTCTGTCTGTTTGTGGCTCTCAGAACATGGTCATTATTCGCCTGCCTCTTGCTTTTCAGTATTTCATGTCTGTATTCCTTCTTCAAGATCTTATAATAGTTGTTTAATTCTGCGCTATTGACTGTCTTCTTCACTGTGGCCACCACATCCAAGCCCTTCCTCATCTCCACTAAATTGTTGGTGTACCATTGAATCTTTGTTCTGGTTTTGATTTTAATGTTTTTAACAGGACATGCCTTTTTAAACTCAACATCAACGACTTCAAAAAATTTATTGAATGAGTCCTCAGGATCTGGAATTTCAGTTATACTTTTCCTGTCTACTTGTGCTAGCTCATCAGTTAGACTTTTAACAGTGTTCCCATTTATTTGCCTGACTTCTCTTTTTTCAGGTACATTTGTCTTCGGTAAGGTGATTGAAACCATAAGATGCTGTGCCCCTCCATGGTCACCTATATGAGCTTCAAAGGTCCTTGGTGTGAATACTGTCACATTGGTGAAAATATTATCGAGACATGATTTGATTCTGGTTGGCTCATCAAAACAATGAACAAGTCCAAACTGTGACATGATGTTCAGTAAATCACTTCTCAAAGCTGAATTTTGTAAAATATCTATATTGTAGTCGCCACAAACAAAAATATATCTTATAGGGTATTTAACTGTTGTAATGTTGAATATTTCTTCCATTTTAAGAAAAATAAATCTATGTTGGCTTTCTGTGTCTTATATAAAGCTACGACTATTGCATATGCTATTTCAATTCTTACCACTTCAAAATGCGATTCAAGTGATAAGTCTTTGAGCCAGTTTAGTTCTTTACAATGAGTGTGATCTTTAACCAAAACAGCAACGCCTCCATGCTGTAAGACATTTCTTGAAAAACAGGTTATTACGTTATAGTTGGGTACATTGATATTTCTCAAAATATCCTCAGATATCCATGTTTCTGATAATGTAACGACATCATATTCTCCAGCATTTAAGAGCAAGGATACATCTTCAACCTTATTTCCTAAACTTTGTACATTGAGATTCAAAATCTTAACATTTAATTTATTCTGACTAATCTGACATATGGGTTTCATGCTGGAGGTATTTTTCGGCCTAAGTGGAAGAAAAAAAAAGATTGATTCTTGTGCCTTCAGGCCAGATATCAGGATTCTTGAGAGATTCAATATCATTACGAGGAGCACTCACCCTGAATGATGAATATTCCTCAGGTCTCTTGGATTCCATCTTTATGCAACGAACATCTTGAAAACCATTTTCTCGCAGATGTTCACTTATTTGATCCTCTGTTAGATTGGGATGCAGCTTACATACATGCACATTACCTAAAATTTTCACTCCTCTGATGGAGATTTTATCTCCTTGGCCAGTTCCAATAACACTCCTTTTCTTTTGGCTTCCATATCCCCGAGAATTCTCCTCGCCTCTCTCCTCTGCGATTTAAGGAAAGATGAACTACTATTTTTTGAGTACTCATTTCTGTGTGATTTGTTCACAGCTACACCTGTTTTCAGTTTATCTTTTCTACTTCCCTTAAAAATGGATGGTTGAATTTAGGGTGATTGGTTACTTAGTTTAATAATGTTATCCATAAGTCTCTTCTTGATCTCTCATAAGGCTGTTGTTTAATGGTTCAACACTAACATTCTCAATATTCGATTGATCTTTTGGTCTCGAACTTTCCGTACCCATGGAGTACTGGTTCTGAACATGATCCTGCATGTTAATACCTTCACCAACTACATCACTATATAAAGCTTTTTTCGGTTCAAACTCTTTCATAAAACTAGACATTTTGTTATCAATCATTTTTATCACTTCTCCAATTTTTGAGTCAACTCTTCTCTCCAGAAACGACGCCAGACCCTCATAAAGTGTATTCAACTGTAAAGTCTGGGAGTCTTCAATATTAAATAGAGAAGACGCATTTTCTCCCTTGTTCAATGTCTCAGTAAATTCACTGTCTTGCTTCTTTGATGTTTGAAGTTCGTCCAATTGTTTCTGAATGTTTGCATTAACTGCTTTCAAACTAACATTTTCCTTTTCTCTATTGGAAACGATCTCCTTTATACCGAACAAAAAATAAACATAATGACAATTACGGAACTGAAAAAATAAATAAAAAAAATATAAAAATATTCAAGTATCCTGAATATATACTATACAACATCAGGACAATCAAAGGCGATTTATAAATATTTGTGCCACGCCTTCAGTTGGAATTTTACATTGAATACAAAAAGAATTCAAAATATAAATTAATACAATAAAAATAGCGAAATAGACAAATAGAATGTGAAGAACAGGGAAATACTTCAAAAATACTATTCTTGCAACAACAATCAACAGGAAAAATAGATTAAGTTCGATTTTTCAATCTTTGAAAGGCCTGCAGCAACTGCTTGCTTCATTTCTCAATGGATTCATCAACTCAACGTTGGTGTTTGAACAAAGAAAGCCTAATGAATTTAGTATAAAGGAAAATAGAACCGTTGAAAGATCCTGGCGCCATTAGCCAGACGCAGATGACACTCTTGATAAGCCAATATAAAGGAAACCATCCAACAATTATTTCTGAAAAGAATTCTGCTACAGAGAAACACTCAAAGACCGCCAAATGTTAACCATTTGGTATCGTCATCTTTTGTTTTTGATTCTAAAGCTTTCATTGAGGCATAAGCAGAGTAAACGAATCCATAATGTCGATTGTTATCTATATAGTTTCGGGCTAGTACGCTTACATCCAAGATTCGTCGCCTGAAACAATTTTGTAAACGTCGGTAATCCTGCATTGTACGCTGACCGCCACGCGCATTGTGTACCGAGTCGACAAGAAATGTTTCCGAACGATTTGAATTTCAAGCCAGTGTTGCCACGATTTATCTCACGTCGGAGATTTGACTACCTATCGTTGAAAATGAAATAGCAAAGGATATAAGATATACTATTGAAGTGAAACCGATCGCAAAACACTCGCGTAATTTCTCGGGAACGGAAGGAACATGGGTTTTTTTGTTTATGTCAAGCCTAATAGAAAGAAAATTTTCGGCTCATCCACTGCAATCAATTCAAAAAAGTAACTGAGGGTAATCAATTAGTATAGTGTCGGTAGTCAAAATTCACTGAAAACGTGTTTACCTACTAATTTTGGGTCCCAGAATCCAAATCTGAAATCATCTATAATTGCTTCATTACAATGGATAAAATATATACACAAGTACCATTAATCAGTTATTCTACGCTCAAATATACATTAATTTCTTATTAAAATGCTATTTAATTCGAATGTTGATTTTCTAGACAGTTAACCTGGCATATTTACAATGATTTCATGTTACATGTTATACGACGTACGGGTCGAAACGATGCAAGAAAGAGATAGAATCTATCTCTCTCGTTCATAACTGAGACCGAAATTCAAATGGGAATATTTCCAAACCTAACCTAATTTTACCTAAAACCTAACCTACTAACCTATTCAATTCAAAATTATAAATTTAAATTAGGTTTGAGGTTCTCCCGTCATAATAGAGAGGGATATTCAAATGGAAATCTCTTCAAACCAAACCAAACTAACCTAATCAATTCAAAATTATAAATTTAAATTAGATTTGAGGTTCGGTTAAGTTAGTTAGGTTTGGTTTGAAGAGATTTCCATTTGAATATCCCTCTCTATTATGACGGGAGAACCTCAAACCTAATTTAAATTTATAATTTTGAATTGAATAGGTTAGTAGGTTAGGTTTTAGGTAAAATTAGGTTAGTTAGGTTAGATTTGGAAATATTCCCATTTGAATTTCGGTCTCAGTTATGAACAAGAGAGATAGATTCTATCTCTTTCTTGCATCGTTTTGACCCGTACGTCGTATAACATGTAACATGAAATCATTGTAAATACGCTGGGTTAACTGTCTAGAAAATCAACATTCGAATTAAAAAGCATTTCAATAAGAAGTTAATGTATATTAGAGCGTAGAATTACTGATTAATGGTACATGTGTATATTTTATCCATTGTAATAGTAACAAAGCATTTTAATGAAGCAATTTTTACTATCGACACTATACTAAATAATTACCTTCAGTTACTTTTTTGAATTGATTGCAGTGTATGAGCCGAAAATTTTCTTTCTATTAGGCTTGACATAAACAAAAACACCCATGTTCCTTCCGCTCCCGAGAAATTACGCGAGTGTTTTGCTATCGGTTTCACTTCAATAGTATATCTTCTATCCTTTGCTATTTCATTTTCTACGATAGGTAGAAATCTCCGACGTGAGATAAATCGTGGCAACACTGGCTTGAAATTCAAATTGTTCGGAAACATTTCTCGTCGACTCGGTACACGATGCGCGTGGCGGTCAGCGTACAATGCAGGATTACCGACGTTTACAAAATTGTTACAGGCGACGAATCTGGCACGTATGCTTACTAGCCCGAAACTAGATAACAATCGCCACTTTATCAAATAATTACCCAAGACTCACTTGTACATCAAAGTGTTGTGAGTACGTTTAGGTTAAAAAGTGTCAAAATACACGACGCAGTTGTCGGACGGGAGCTGTCAACAATAAAAGTGCCAGAGGCGCAAAAATTAAAACGTAACCTACGTATTCCATTATTGCACAGTCTGACGAACCGTTTTACGTCAAACACCGGGTGCGACTGGTTCAATCGCTAGCACATCAAATTTGGTGCAGTATTGCAGATTCGGTCGTATGTACGACGTACACATGTACGTTTATCAGCAACTCTTTTGTGTTCGCACATACAACTAACGCTGTTTTGACATATCTTAGGAAGACTGTTCTGTGGTTTTAAGAGAATTGGACGCAAAGCGGGACTTGATCACATTCTGCTGCAACGGTTATAACTGGACAGTATGTGGTGCGGTGTACCGAGCACGATGCGGTGGTTCGACCGCACCATATTCGATCATCTCTACCTTACAAGAGAAATGATTCAACTTCAGAATATTACCTTTCTGCCGATCAAAAACTTCGAGATTTGCCGACCTTGTGCATAGTTACATCATAACAACAACATAGTCACAATACTTTGCTATTTTATAAATGGCAAAAGTGTATTAAGATGTAAAAGTAATTATCAAACAAACCGTCTTAGAGTAACTATTTCCCAGCTTTGCTCATCAATATGATCCTCAGCAAAGATCATAATATTGTGACATGATGAATTCAGACTTCACAGGAAGGAACATATTTTGCCTATATAAGGTCTCAACAGTATCGCACGATATTCCAACAACCAAATAAAATCGCAAGTAAAATATATAAGGCAAACAAGCAGAAAATTCCCAATACATTGAGCCTACATATGACATATAGATATGACTATGAGCATCGTTTGACTGTGACATGCAGCAGGTGGACTTTGAGCATTGTTTACAAGGTAAAAACATAATGCTATAAAGTTAGCGCATTCAACCAGGAACTAATTCGCATTCTTGATAAAAATGGACCCATTAGGACTGTCAAGAACAGGTGCAATGATGAATCTTATAACACCAAACCATCAAACAGATGATTACATTGAAGAAAATGCTTTCAACAGATACAGAAAAAACATGAATGATGCACATAGAAGATACTATCAGGATCTTAATAATTTCCTCTCATCTGCAATCAACAGTAAAAAAGGCATATATGCAATCTGAAATGCAAACGGCTGGCAAATATTCAAAAAATTGTAGAATACAATGAGGAAATTCAATGTTCACTCTGAGTCACTTAACGACATATTCAAATTTCATATCGCATTGGAGAATACTCCCAAATGATCAATCGGGTTTCAGGGCAGACTACAGTATTTTAACAGCTCTCTGTAAAATAACCTCTGATATTAGAGTGAACCCTGTTGCTTTTGGATTATAGTAAGGATTAATTATGAATTGCTCACAGCAAAGATGTGGTTTTTGCAATTTGTGTAAGAGTGTACTCATGCTTTACAAAATACCTCTGCTCCTGAAAACAAATAATAGAGTTGAATGGAATAAGATCAGAATCATTATTTAATAAATGTGGAGTACCACAGGGTAGTGTATTGAGTCCCTTACTGTTCAACTTATATACTTTTGATCTGCCTGAAACGGTTAAACCACTGCACAATTGATTTATATGCTGATGATGCTCGACTTCTTATTCTAATATTAAGTTCCGAAAATATTTTAAATGCTGTGGCACTTCTGGTTATACTGGAAGTTGACACCATATTTCTTATTTCGAAGTGCATAATTTATGTTTTTATTTTTTTAATATAGAAAATTAAATTCTGAACAATTTTTTCTCATATCATTGCCACCTGAAATCAATTGAAGGGAAGATATAAATGTTTCAATCGGAATTTTGCCATTTTTGGTTGTCTCTTAGAAGGCATCATAAAAATAATAAAGATCATTCAATATCGATTATTTCTAGCTTATTGTAAGTAAAGAGATTCATTCAGCAGAATTCAATGCATTTAGAGGCTTGACGGAATACAGGGTGTTTCCAAAGCAAGTGGCAAATCGTAGTACATTGAAAGATTCAAAATAGGTTTCCTATACTTAAAATGCATCGTTTCCGAGTTATTCGCAATTTTATCCCAAAAATTACGATTTTTCGCGGGATGACCCTGAAATTCGCAGATTCTATGACCGGAAATCTTTCAAATAATGCATTTCGATCTGTCAATACGAGACCCATGTCAAAATCTTTATCAAGTAATTCTGGTCAGAATTCCGAGAGAAAAAGTGCAAAATCAATTACTATTGAAGTGGATTCTGATTTCTCGTTTTTCTTATTTTCTAGTAGGTTATTCTCGATTACATCAGTTACTTGTCAGGAAAGTCATCTTCGAATTACCAGAAATACATCGCTGTGAATGAAGCATGTCGATTTTTTATCGTCGCCTTTCAGTTTCGCTTGAAATGATTGCTCTCGTATTCCAAAATGATTGGATTTGATTGTTTTTGATTTTAGATGTGAACGTTTTGAAATCCACAAACTGTCCTGAAACAGAATACTTCAAATATTTTCACAAGTTAAAACTATGATATTTTTCAGCATAATTGAAGGCATCCGTCCGTGGTTTTTTCGGTTGACAATATCGACATACTTCTTTCAGCGAGGTATTTCTGGTAATTCGAAGATGACTTTCCTGAGAAGTAACTGATGTAAACGAGAATACCTACTAGAAAAGAAGGAAAACTAGAAGTCAGATTCAATCCACTTCAATAGTAATTGATTTTTCATTTTTTGTCTCGTAATTCTGACCAGAATCACTTTGATGAAGATTTTGAGATAGGTCTCGTGTTGAGAGGTCGAAATGCATATTTAAAAGATTTCCGAACATATAATCTGCGAATTTCAGGGTCCTCGCGCAAAAAATCGTAATTTTTGAGATAAAATCGCGCATAGTTAGGTATAGGGAAACCTATAACAGATCGATGCCTATTAATATGACGAGTTGAATGGTGTGTGCAAAAATAGATAGTCTAATTTGAAAAAACGGACTTTCGTAACTTTGAATGTACTACGATTTGCACATGCTTTGGAAACACCCTGTATACCTCTAAATGCATTGGATCCTGCGGAATGAGCCTCTTTACCTACAACGAGCTTTAAATAATCGATATTAATTGATCTTCAGTATTTTTATGATGCCTTTCAAGAGACAACCAAAAATCGCAAAATTCCGATTGAAAAATTCATATCTTTCTTTCTGTTGATTTCAGGTGGCAATGATATAAGAAAAATTGTTCAGAATTAGATTTTCTACAATAAAAAATAGGAACATAGATTAAGCCATTTGAAATAACAAAGCACCTTGGATCCTTTAATATCAAATTAAAAATCATCAAGCATATAATACCTGAAAGATTGAAGCTTATATTGTCAGGTCACT
This sequence comes from Cryptolaemus montrouzieri, assembly GCA_013387265.2. Taxonomy (NCBI): domain Eukaryota; kingdom Metazoa; phylum Arthropoda; class Insecta; order Coleoptera; family Coccinellidae; genus Cryptolaemus; species Cryptolaemus montrouzieri. Next base: position 43,576,645 of record JABFTP020000185.1, on the reverse strand, counting down.
TATTTTTCGTCAACTTGATTATTGTAGTGTAGTTTATTATAATTATTTGAATTTGGACTTCCAAAGGAAAATCCAGTTGGCACAGAACACGAGATATGTCTCATTTTCTGTTTACATAAGTTTGATCATGAAACCCCAACTCATAGAAAACATGAAATATTAAAATATGAACAGAATTGAACTTCACTTGGCACTGTTTGTTAGAACGATTTGGAAAACGGGGTGTCCAGAATATCTGCATATTATGATCAATAGACAAGAGCTCACGGACTGAACACAGAAATTTTCAATTGCCTAGATATTTTACTTCGGGTTTTCAACCAACATTCTCCTATCTGACTGTGAAGAACCTTAATGACCCAGTTTTTCATGCTTTTGCAGATTTCTCAACAAAAACATTCCGCAGAAAATATGAGGAACATTCCTTCCAGTTTAGTGAATGATGACAGTTTCCTTTGGTGAAAAAAAAATCCCAGGCCATTTTAATTGCTTCCCCTATACCGGGTGTCCACGCAAGATGGGACAATAAAGATATATGGAGGAAGGAATGACCGATTGGAGAAATTTCTTTTTTGTTGTCTTGAATGTTATTCGACCCAAGTTCCGAAAATATTTTCAATGCTGTGGCACTTCTGGTTATACCGGAAGTTGACACCATCTTTGTTATTTCAAATGGCATAATCTTCTATTTTTTTTGTTGTAAAAAATTGAATTCTGAACAATTTTTGTCATATCGTTGCCTCCTGAAATCAACCAAAAGGAAGATATGCATTTTTCAATCGGAATTTAGCGAATTTTTTGTTGTCTCTTAGAAGGCATTATAAAAATACTGAAGATCATTAATTATTGATTATTTCTAGCTCGTTGTAAGTAAAGAGGCTCATTCAGCAGAATTTAATGCATTTAGAGGCTTCACATGTTTCCAAAACATGTGGCAAATCGTAGTACAAAAGTCCGTTTTTTCAAATTAGAGTACCTATTTTTGCACACACCATTTAACTCTTATCATTAATAGGCATCGATCTGTTATAGGTTTCCTATACCTAAAATGCATCGTTTCCGAGTTATTCGCGATTTTATCCCAAAAGTTACGATTTTTCGCGGGCGGACCCTAAAATTCGCAGATTATATGTCAATACGAGACCCATGTCAAAATCTTCATCAAAGTAATTTTGGTCAGAATTCTGAGATAAAAAGTGCGAAATCAATTACTATTGTAGTGGATTGAATTTGACTTCTCGTTTTTCTTCTTATCTAGTAGGTATTCTCGATTACATCAGTTACTTGTCAGGAAAGTCATCTTCAAATTGTTATCGATTTTAGATCTAGACATTTTGAAAGCCACAAATTGTCCTGGAACAGAATATTTCAAATATCATTTCACAAGTTAAAACTCTGACATTTTTCAGCATAATTGAAGGAATACGTCCATGGTTTTTTCGGTTGGCAATATTTTGAAAAGTACCTATTTCTAACCATAAAAAAATCGACATGCTTCAGTCAGCGAAATATTTCTGGTAATTTGAAGATATATATAAAAATATATATATATATATATATATATATATATATATATATATATATATATATATATATATATATATATATATATATATATATATATGATATGGAAAAATGCTTCAGCGATGAAATATTGTAATGACTTAATTCTTTTCAACCAACCTGTATTCACACAGATGACATGGGTGATCCCTGATTCTCGAGTGGACAGTCTTAACATGATGTTGCAAGGCATATTTTCTTGGGAAAATATGATCACATAAGTGGCAGGGATAAGTTCTCGTCTTGGAATGAACAGAATGCATATGAGTTTGTAACTGAGACTTCCAAGTGGAAGTATAATCGCAAAGTTCGCATTTCTGTTTAATTTTCAAATGAACTGCACTTATATGATGTTGTAGACTACAATTTTGTAACGCCCTGAAATCACACTGATCACATTTATATTTTTTGGCTTTTAAATGGACTGCTTCTAAATGTTTTTTTAATGCGTATTTGCGCTGAAATGAAGCATCACAAATATGACACTGAAATGCTCTGCAGTCATCCACTACTTCTGATAGTATTTGATCCTGGTCAGATTCAGTCCTGAAAAATCAACATATCAGAAAAACAGTACAACAGAGTGAATTTTTTTATTTTTAATTTGATTTAATTTTGCAGAAATTTAGTACAATAAATAAATAATGGTAATTATTTAGTATAGTGTCGATAATCAAAATTCACTGAACAGGTGTTTACTTACAAATTTTGGGTCCCAGAATCCAAATCTGAAATCGTTTTGCCCCTGAAGGCTATTGCTAAGGAAAGAAAAAAACAAAATTTCCTTGAAAGTCCTCTGGTCTATATCATTAAAAGTCTGTCATTGCTTCATTAAAATGCCTTGTTACTATTACAATGGATAATATATACACATGTACCATTAAAAAAATTAATAATTCTACGCTCAAATATTCATCAATTTCTTATAAAAATGCCTTTCAATTCGAATGTTTATTTTCTAGACAGTTAACCCGCCATATTTAAAATGTTTTTATGTTGCATGTTATGCGACGTGCGGCTCAAAACGATGCAAGAATGAGATAGAAGTACGCACTATCTCTCTCATTCATAACTGAAACCGAAATTCAAATGGGAATCTTTCCAAACTTAACTTTACTAACAACCGCCTCGGTAGCTGCACAGTTAGTGAGCAAGTATGTAGGAATATGCTTAGCCGAGGCCCCTGGTTCGAATCCGGGTTCAAGTTATGGATGTTATCCTTGAACAAAAAATGTGGTACTTGGAAAAGTCGCCCAAATAGGGCATAAACTTCCGAAGACCAGATAACTTGTAATCCTTGTGGTGGCAGTTATCATTGCATGGTCTAGGAGAGTGGTTTGGAATCCACTATAAGCTGTAGGTTCACTGTGTAAAAGGGCTAAGTTCCCGAGCACATTATTAGAAGATGAAACAAACAACAAACTTTACTAACCTAATTTTACCTAAAATCTAACCTACTAACCTATTCAATTCAAAATTATAAATTTGAAGTAGGTTTGACGTTCGGTTGGGTTAGTTAGGTTTGGTTTGAAGAGATTTTCATTTGAATATCCCCCTCTGTTATGATGGGAGAAGGCGAATACTTCAATATTGTCGGGATCATGTCACGTAGGTCTTGGATTGTATAAGTGTAAAATTGTTGCCTAATATTGGGAATTGGGTGGTAATCATATCTGGAAAGTAAATATGGCGGGTTTACTAGGAAATAAACATTCGAATTGAAAAGCATTTTAATAGGAAATTAATGTATACTGGAGCGTAGAATTACTAATTAATGGTACATGTGTGTATATTTCATCTATTGTAATAGTAACAAGGCATTTTGATGAAACAATTATAGAGTTTGAATGATATGGACAAGAGGACTTTCAAGGAAATTTTGTTTTTTCTTTCCTAAGCAATAGCTTTCAGGGGCAAAACGATTTCAGATTTGGATTCTGGGACCCAAAATTAGCAAGTAAACACTTTTTCAGTGAATTTTGACTATCGAGACTATACTAAATAATTACCCAAATAATAATAATAATGAATGTTATTGACCAATATCAAAGGTAACATTGGCCAATGGGGCTTGAAGTAAGTCCTACAACCAGTGAGATTTTAGTTATTGTGTTATTTTAATATTTATATATACAACAAAAATGGAATTTTCATAAATACATTGAGTAAGATAAAATAAAGAGCATAAACAAATATTTCGGTAATCCTGCATTTCACGCTGCCCGCACTCGCTTCGTGCACACCGAGTCGACAAGGAATGTTTCCGAACGATTTGAAATTTAAGCCAGTGTTACCACGATTTATCTCACGTCGTAGATTTGAGTACCTATCGTTGAAAATGAAATAGCAAAGGATAAGATGTATTATTGAAGTGGAACCTATAGGTAAACACTCCTAATCAGGGGCGTAATTTCTCGGGAGCGGAAGGGCCATATGTGACTCGTAATTTTTCGCAAGTGCTTGATTATCTTAATAAACAGATACATATTCTGAGTTCATTTGGACAGGGTAGTGCGGTATAGCAAAAGATGTTTTCAAAATCTTAAGAGTTTCCAAAGTATTTATAAGATATTCGAATCTGACCTCACATTTCAGTAATTCAATAAAGTTCAATATGACGGATGAAATTGAGGGAAAATATTTCCCTTTGTTTGGCATAAATTTTTTACAATCTGAGTGCAGGATCTGTATGCTCCAGATTTTTTTTGTAAGCTAGAGCCTTTACTATTTAGCTCATATAACAGGGTAATAAATTGAGAAATTTTGATAACTTCCTGATTTCATCCATACTCGATTTCTCGGTTATGAAATATGCGTCAAAAATGTTTTCACGGTATTTAGAATTTTTTTTGTGAATTGCCGAAATTCCTCTTCCCCCTTAGTTTGACAAATAAGGACATAGGTTCGTATTTTTTTTTAGAACGATCACAGTCATTTAAGAAATATCTAACATAATCATATTATTCTCATCTCATATTTTTCATGAGAAAAACTCAATATGTTTTGCATATTCTCCCGCAAAATTAAATGTTCTTCAATGGATATCGATCGTTATAATACAATTTGTGAGATTGCATGGACTGAGTTGTTTTCCACAATCCAATAGAAATTAAAGCATTTATTGAATTATTTTGCGCATTGCTATTACATGATTCTCAATGTTCTATGGTTCTGAAAGCTACATCTTCTTTTCAACCGACTTCAACAATAATTCAAAAAAGGAGGTGGCTGACGTGAGTCAGTAGAGATACTGAAGGACCGGGTGCAAATCCCAGGTAAGATATAGTTGTAGTATGAATGTTGGTGTGTTTTCCCAGAGTCGGGAACATAACCGATAGGTTGAGTCTATAACCTCTGAAGCCAGATGAACTATAATCCTAAGAGGTGACAGTTATCATTGCATAGTCTAAGTGAGTGGTTCGCAGTCCACTACCACTGTAGGTTCATAAAACAAACAGAAGGTTCATAGAACAAAAGACAAACAAAAAGGGGGAGGATCTCCATTTGTGGGAAGTTTTTTTTTGCATAACAAGTTGGGGTAAAAATTGAGCAGCAACATTTCTGTCTGTATTGACATAAAAATAGTAGTAGGAATTCTTGTTAAAGCCCTTTGCATTGGCTGGGAAGATGCCAACCGCAGCTAGAGGTTAGGTTAGATTTTCACCCTTGTTTTCGTGAAGAAGTCCTGGAAATCATGAAGTGCAAGATGACAATGAGAGAATGAAGCTGCTTAGCAGAAAAATTTTCGGTACTCTTTTTGTACACACGATACTAAGACACTATAAACAGACAAGCTATTGCTAGTGCAATAGCGACAGGGAAACGAGTTTTTTCCATAGGTTTTTTCACTCGTTTACTAAATCATAAATAAGATAGTATGGTTCCCCTGTAACATTTCCTGTGCTCACACTTCAGGGGCATTCGTAGGAGGCATGATGCGAGTTTAGGTGCCTAATAAAGGAACGGACATGGTCTGTTTTTTCTGCTGGTATTCTATTTCTTCGCTTGTTTTTTACGATTGTGTTTTTTCTGACAGCTATAAGCATTTATTGTAAATACAATTATTCGAATTGTTGATGTATATAACTCAAGAAATTCCCTTAACGAATGTAGATATAGGTGCTCTTAAATTCACGTAGAGAGTAGGATTTCTTCGTACAACGGTTTTTAATTCTGTGTAATTGCCTATATGCTCTTTGAAATGTATACCGAATCAATGTGAATATAATGTATCTGGTCTTTATAATACTCTCACGAATTTGATTATTCTGCATGATTTCCTGAACGTCAACAAAACTTGTTCTAGACATGATAAATTCTAGAAATAAAATAATTAACAAATTCCAAATCACTTGAATATATCGCTCGTCTCGCAAGTAAAGCTCAAATCGCATATGAAGTTTATCCAACACAAGTATTGAACAAACTGAAGAGTGAGACGACAGAGATCAAACATTCATTCTCTTATACGAACGTGAAATTTAAATGAACTTCAGGTAAGGGATCAGCATAACACGAAGAGAACACATTGAAAAAACTCATATGAACAAGTTGAATAGCAGTAGAAGCTATTAGAATAATGCCATCAACAGCTTGTTTTTAAAATTAAAAAAAATATTTCTAATATTATTATTATTCTAATCATCTCTAATTTGAACTCACTTATATTCATGCTCTATTTCATCGGTCCATAGTTTCTCTTCAACAATATCATCCCCAGTAGAAAATGCTTCAGAATTGCCCATAACTTGGAGGGAATAAATATTCACATACTCCGCTCTGACTGTACTATCAATTTCCTTTTCATCTTCATCACGTTCCTCTTGTTTGATAGATTCCACAGTATTATTAAAAATTCTCGCAATTCTAAAATATGGAAATATAATAGCTAAGACTTTTACTAATATTCAAATTTGGTTTTAACAAGATATAAGATCAAAACAACTTACTCCACTGGTGGAAATATAATATCTTTTCTACTCCAATTTTGTCATTACTATTGTTATCAATAATTCTCTTTACATAATCTTCTGAATTTCTATCCTGAATATAATTAGGATTGACAGGAAAGATTTCAATTTCAGGATTTTTTCTAGTTTGATGAATTCAAGAGATGATAAATGATCGTTGTTCAGAAAGTGTTCATTCATTCTGCTATATTTGCTGGAAATTATTTAACAAATGTTCGAAATTTCCAAATATTTGATAATGTGGAGGAAACCTGGAAATAATATCCACCTTTGCTACTTCGATCGGTTTCCATTCTTTTTACAACTCAGTAGTGTCAAAGTACTACTCAGAGTCAGCTGTGATTTTGACAGAAAATTTCTAATAAAAAATAAAATACCGTGGTGAAGTCTACAGCTCAGGATGATTAATACTTTAGAATTAATTATTGCTTTATATTTTAATCATTTCATTTTCTAACCAAATGCCAAATATATCAAATTTGAATGCATAACTGACGAAATTAACATAATCTCTAATTGAAAACGAAACTCAATTCGCAAAAAAATTGACAAAATAAATAGAAATGAAATCTCGGACTCCCTTACATTTTAGCGATAGATTAAAGCTTTCATTCTCGTCATATGGAATAGTTCATTGCTTTTACAATCTAATATCTACAGTGATTGTGAAAATTTCTATTTGTGAATTCTCAGGAAATATAGGCTTCTCTATTAATTATCAGTCCCTGACCAACCTTAACAAGTGGCGAGGTGCTGAATAGAAGAAAAAGAAAATGACATATTTTTTATTTACTAGGTAAATGTCAATACCGAATGATAAACTAAAATATTTTTGAATTCACATTTCACAATATTAGTGTAATGAAAATGGCACAGGAGATTAGAACAGAAGTATTAAAATTAATGGAAGAAAAGAACAAAATTGAAGATGAAATTAAACAACTAACTGATATTCTACATTTGGTAATTTTTAATAAAATGGCTACAATAAAAATCTCATTCTTTCTTTTTTAGAATGGTGTAGGTATGAATGATCCTCTAGTTGACCCAGAGGATTCCCAATAAATTCTATAGATGTTTATCAGGTTAGACATGCCCGGAACAGAATAATATGTAATTTGGGAAATGTTTGATATTGAAACATTTTATATGAGTCTTATTTATAGGTTTACAGAATGATCACAAAGCTTTAATGATGAAAATTGAGAGTGGACTTCATAATTACTACTCTTCTGACAGCTCGACAACTATTCAAGATGAAGCTATACAGGAAAGACATGATAATACAGTTCATAAAATCCCATTTGCCAAAATCAATTTGGTTAGTGATGATTCTCCAGCACAGTTATCAGTAAGAAATTTTAATGTTTTTTTTTGTTTTCATATTCACAGTTCTTTTTAAGGGGCTTCTTGCTGATGATGAACTAGTTGAATTTGGATCTATAAATAAAACCAACTTCACTAATCTCACAGATGTTGCTGCAGTAGTACAGCATTCTGAAGGAAAAGCCTTGAATGTGAAAGTGAGAAGAGGTGATGGATATTTCTCTACTAGTTTAAGACCGAAAAAATGGAAAGGACGTGGTTTGTTAGGGTGTAATATTGTGCCATTGTGATGATTTCAATGAAAAATCAACTTATTTATATCAGTAATAAAGTGGTAATTGTTTTCATATTTAATGTTTCTTTTTTTCATATGAATTCGTTTTTCCAATATGTAAATTTGAATAACTAAAGAAAATTCTATTTTGGTGTTTGTATTATTGCGACTGGTCATAATGCATCATGAAAACTTATCTCGCTCTATGGCTACCCAATATCCATAGAAAATTATTTATAACCTATAAACAATTTTCTCACATCTTTTAACTCTGCAATTATTTTCAAGTTTTTATTTGAGAATCACAGAAACAAACATTTTGTTGAATTTCATTCAATTATGCCACCAACTAAGTTACAAATTTTGAATATATATAAGTGTTTATTGCGAGAAGCTAGCAAATTTCCGGCTTATAATTTTAGGTGTTTATCAACATTCCTATAGGTTTCAATAAATTAAATTTCTTCTTTCAGAAACTATGCTTTGAGAAGAATCAAGGATAGCTTTAGAGCAAACAAAGATATTGATCTTAACTCCATAGAACCCTACTTTATTGAGGCTAAAAAAATTTGGAATTGATTAAAAGACAGGTAAGATGTAATCACAACTAAAATAGAGAATATTATATCCAGCAATTCATTTTCAGATTGTAATAAGTCACATGTATAGTACAGAAAAATTGGTAATTGAGAATGAAAAGAATTTAAATAGTTAATTTAGAACTCCTAATGTTTATTGATTCCATAAACTGAAGTGGTGGCAGTTCTGCAACCATTGAATTAGATCCTCAGGTGTTCTTGGAAATGAACTTTAATTATAGAGAAATCTGTTTTTTAGGAGACTTTCAATGTAGTTATGTACAGTAAACTATTGTAAAATTTAAATAAAATTCTTTATTAAACTTTCACATCTATTGATTTCAAAATTTCATATCCTAGGATGCGGAAGCCTCTCATTATTTCCTCTGTGTCTAGTACTAATTTATCACTTTCTACTTTTCTTCCCAGTATATAAGATAGTTTAACATTCTTTGATTCTATTTCTTTAGGTTTCCATAGCACTCCTATATAATTTCCTCCATAAGTATCATGAAAAATACACAGAATGTTCCATAGGTGTTCTGAAAGAAAAATAAGACATTAAGAATATCAAAAGGCCCACTTTGTGATTGAAAAATATAAAACACTGTAATGAAATTAAAAGAACTATGAACTTTTATAAGTAATATCCATATTTCTTCAATTTCAAAACCTTATTTGGTTCTTTCTTTTCACTTAGAATCACATAATAAAGTAAGAGTTTATAAATTTGAACTTGTTTATCTCAGAAATTATAAGCCAGATTTGAAAACATTCCGTTCATTGAGAAATTTGGACTATATGTCTTCACGATTAGATCATAAAAGAGCGGTTGAGTAATGCTGAAAAACACCCAATCCAACAAATAGTAAGCAAGCTTGTTAGAAGCGAAGTGTAACTACCATGCCGCTAAGCTAAATTTAATCCAGAGCCAAATTAATTCAATTAAGATAATGATGAATGTATCTGGGTGCACAGCAGTGATACGCCAAATCTAGTAAATTGAGCAGAAAGTATAGCTGTATCATCCTTTTCTTAAAGCAGTGACGGCCCGTGGATTTTTGGTCAGCCGAGAGATGGAGACGCCAAAGGGTATGATAAAACTACTGACCTCGGAAAATCTCGAATTTGAAACTTTCAATATCAAAGATTTACACGTAGGTACACCAATCACGAAAAAGGCGAAATTTGCGGTCCTGCTTTTGCTGGCCTCTGTAATGCCTTTGGTTTATACTTTTGGCATTATGCTGAGTATTCTGTATATACATAAAAATACTTCAAAATAAAAATGGCCTGAATGGGAACGACAGAAGCAGATGTTGAATGCGTCTTAAGGGTGACATGTTCATTTTTGATTTGTTATTTTCATATCTCCCTGGAGGTACTATTTGCTAACACGTTGGCGTATTTTTTCAATATGAGGTACCATATCATATTTACCAACATAACTAAAACTATGCGTTAATAATAAAGTAACAATTCAAAAATTGAAAATGTAATTATTATTGCCAATATTGATAGGTTATTAAATCTGGATTTGCTGTGTTCCTATATACCTTTTTCACATTTTAGTTGTGAAAAAATTCGTTCCACCGACGCGGAAGCCGATGATAAGAATAATATCAGTCAAGAACGCTTTGAATTGGCGTACCAATTCGAATAGAAAACTGTTTTTGTGACTTTACTATAATATTTACACATATGACCTCACTAACTTTTTTTGTGTATAATGATTAGTACTATAAATATGTAGTAAATTATTTTCATATATTATTAATAATTTTCGCAGTGAAAGCCAAGTAATGATTATCATGCAACATTTTGATATATTATTATGATTTTCGAAGTTATCTCTGATTCTTTTGAAACTTAAATATAGCTCGTATGTCCATAGGTGAAAATATTTTCAAAATGGATTCTGTAGTTTTTTTAGTTAATCGATTACAAACAATCAAACTAGACTACTGAACTTATACGCAAACTTATGGTGGTATAATTGTTGATTTATTTATAATTGTTCACTCTCTTGCATTTAAAACGTGAAAAAATTATTGGAAATGAGCCTCAATAACTTGCGAATTTGCAAAATGACGGCCGCCCGTATAGGGCCCATCTATAGTTGAATTTACTTTTGTTACCGGTATTCGGGGTTCGGGACGTAGCGTGAGACAGAGTGCAATGAATGTATTCAAGAGAATGCTAGTATCATGGGTGCATTGGGATAGAGGGTAGAGGTAGGTACACGTCAATTTAGATATGGGCACGCCCGGTACATGATTATTTAGGTATTAGTGACTCAAAAAATTCACAAATATATTGTTTCGTAATTATTTTCCAAAAAATTACAAGCTTTGAGACAGTGACAAGCCGTCACTGTCTCAAAGTTATTCACGGAATTTTCAACCCTCTGGATGCTTTGTTGTGGATACAACTAAAACCCTGAATTTTGAATGACCAAAAATACATACGATAATTAGCTATAGTATATTTCTAATTATGCCTTATAATTTAAGAATTGTAGCCAGCAGAAGCTTTTTTGTCATTAATACACTTATCTATCATCAAAATTCTAAGGTACTTCTAGCATAATTTCAAAGTTTGGATTTAGTTAGTATATGACCTATAAAGAAATGCAAAATTAAAACATCCCAGAAATTCAGTGCATCAGTACTATTTTGCTGTTGGTTAATTTACTTCTCTTTACAAATTTAATCCTACACATTCATTATTATATTATAACAATCATTTGTCATATTTTTCGAACGACTGTCAAAAATTTTTCTTTAAATTAAACAATATCCACGAAAAATAATATATGGGCGATGTCAACCCAAATTATTGGGTCCATAATGATTCTAAAACATCTATAGATCATAATCGGCATCACTTGGAAGACTGAACCTAGCCATCGGGGCTATCTCGGTCAAACAGAGAGGGAATTGTTTTGTTGAGTTTGAATATTGAAGGGTTTTTGATATTATACTTCAAAATTGGCAAGCAAGAACAAGGAAGTGATTATGCTTCAGGAGATTCACAATGCGATGGAAGAACATTTCCGCGAAAGAGGAAATATCGCAGGTTATGTACTTTTTTATTATCTCCTTAGTTCTTGCTTGCTATGTAAAATCTTTTCTTAGATTTGTTTGAACATATAAGAGGTATGATTGTTGAAATATTTTTAAGCTGGTTTTCTTTTTCCATTGTTACAGATTCCTGTCCCAAACCCCCTTCTTTTCACCCCTGTCTTCGATTATAAATCATGGAATGCAAGAGAGAATGAAGCGGCTAAGCAGAAAAATCTTTGATACTCTTTATGTACACACGACACTAACACAACATAAACAGACAAGCTATTGCTAGTGCAATAGCGACAGGAAAACGAGTTTTTTCCCTCAGGTTTTTTCACTCGTTTATTGAATCAAATGCGAGATAGTATGGTTCCCCTGTTACATTTCCTGAGCTCACACTTGAGTTTTTTCTGACACACACCAACATTATAGATATAAGCATTTATTGTAAATACAATTATTCAATTTTTTTTTTAACTCAAGTCGATCGCCGTTATCCCGCTCGTTATGTCGACTAACGGACTGGTGGAATCACATCTCCCTCGAAATACCGAACGTCTTGGGCTTAAAACTGATATTATATCTATTGCCCAGAAGGAGGTGATACTACAGACCACGAGGATGGTCAGAAAATTTTTAACATGCTCGCGAAGCTGCCTTGGCAGCCTTGAAGAGAAATCTTCCGGCAGTTCAAGTAATACCCATAATGGAGAAGGAAAAAAATATATATACAGAGTATTCAAAATATCATGTACTAAAATAGGGGTGCTCAAACGGTCGATCGCGAGTGCTTTTTGAGTAGATCTCGAGAAGAAAAAAATTTTGAATAAATAGGTAACTAAACTACAAAAATTTATTACGTAATAAAGTATCACTCTGCTAGCGGCAAAAGGCGGCTTTATCAAAGGAACGCGCGGTACTTGTCAAAGAAAAGCCGCGTTTTTTATTTTTGCCGCTTTTCTAGAAATTTCGGGCGGCGCGTTTGACGGGAACATTCGAGACTTTCGTTGTCGCCGATATAAATGTTGCCCTGCAGAAATAGAAGTCATTCTGAATTGTAACTTGAAGGTAATACTACGTCGATACAAAGTTTATTATTAAATAGTACAAAATGAGTGCAGCGAAGAAATCTAAAACGTATCATTTTAATAACGATTGGGAGGAAGAATTTTCATTTGCATGGCGAAGGATAAGTGCATTTGTCTAATTTATCGTGCGTCAGTTGCAATACCTAAGCGTGGTAACTTAGAGAAGCATCATAAAACGATTCATAAAAACTATGAAAAGAATTTTCCGCCACAGAGTGAATAAGAAAACGAAAAGTACGTGATTTGATATCTTGTTTGAAAAAAGAACAAATCATGTTCACAAGACCAACCAAACAATCAGAAGCTGCTACGATCGCGTAATTTAAAATATCTCATATATTGGCGAAACACAAGAAACCGAAATTCGAAGATGGATCGTTGTGAAGGAAGCATTTATTGAAGCGAGTGAGACTTTATTTGGAGATTTTAAAAATAAAAGAGAAATGTCTGCTATTAGAGAACTTCAATTATCTCGTCCGACTGTCACAAGGCGTATTGAACTCATAAGTCAGGACATGGCAGATAAATCAAAACATGAATCATGAAATGCACATAGCTTTCTTTACAGTTCGACGAATCCACCGAGATGACAGGCACTGCCCAGCTGTGTATTTTTATTCGAATGGTATGCAGTGACATGTTTGCTAAGGAAGAATTTTTGACAATCATTCCTCTGAAAGGGAAGACCCGTGGCGAAGATATATATGACGTTTTCTTCAATTTTGTAAAAAACTACAAGCTACCAATATATAAATTAGTGTGCATTACAACCGATGGAGCACCAGCAATTACTGGAAACAAAAACTGTTTTGTGGCATTGTGTCGAGCTAATGAAGATTTCCCTTCATTTTTTTAATTCCATTGTATTATTCATGAACAAGTTTTGTGTTCAAAAGTTTTGAACACAGAGGAAATCATGGGCATTGCAACAAAAATTGTGAATTCCATCCGTGCACGTAGCTTGCAACGGCGACTTTTTAAGTTAAGTAACACCATATGTAACTCTTTTGTTTTGTAACAACCAATAAACTCGCAATTTTGAATAACCATGAGTTTTTCATTGATATTATAGAGAAGAACCTAACTAAACATAACCCAAACCTTGACTAAAATAATGTATATTGTGCGGAAAGCTAATATCTATATATGCTACGGTACACCCTACCTAGGTAGGTAGGGTGTATCGTGTATGTATGACAACCCTGCATCACATATACTTGCAGCCTCTCAGATTCGATCGTAAGTAGTCTAAAAATATTGAGGTACATCGCCAGCAGTTCAAGTTTAAGCACCCCTGTACTAAAGGAATGCAGAAATTCTTTGCTGTATTTTACGGCTACAGTTTCTGATAAACCTTGGTTACCAAACGCTTCGTCAAAAATATACTAGTGTTGAAACTTCGAAATTCTTCTTCTGTAGCTCCTGCAACTTTCGAGATATTGATATCAAATTTTGGAATAAGGTTACACAATATGAGTTACATGAATTCACACGTGACACTGTCAACTGAATTAACTGGGTGATATTTTCTTAGCAATCATGCCCCAATTCCTCCCCTTGCACTAGTTTGTGGTGCGTCGCTGGTAAGTTCTACATACCAAAATCGTTTCTTCTTTTATTCAGAAACTTTTTGTTCTCTTATAGTTTTTCTTATGTCCGACCTTCCCGGTAAAAAAAATTAAAAACGATTGCCTGTGAATAGCAAGACGAAACTAAGTTTTTTGAAGTGGTCTCTAGTAGATTGTGGCCTCTAGTAGGCTAGTATGGCCTAAACAAAGGTTGGAGAATGATACTGCCAACGATTTTTGTGAAGTAGTTTTTGTCATAGTTACTGTTTCTAGTTGTTAATTATTGTTTTTGAAACTTATTTTTTTCAACGTTATATTTCGTTTTTTATTTAGATAGTGAATAATAAAATGTCACAATTTATAAATATCCAAATGATGTCATAGCCTCCTAGATTTTGTTATGTAGAACTTACCAGCGACGCATCTCGAAAAAGTTCAAAAGAAGAAAATGGGTTATAACATTCGGAAAAAATCACCCGGTAGATTCTGTTGAGAGTTTGACCTGATCATTCATGTAGTTCAAGTTGCGTAACTTCATTCCTAAATTTAAAGTAAATATCTCAAAAAAATATATAGAAATTTCAACACACTGTAGAACCGAAACGAAGCCTTTGCGGATTTAATTTTATTAAACACATAAAATTAAAATCCCATTCCTAGAGTACATGATATTAAGGAGCACCTGTATATTATGTAATAATATAATATACACAGTGCTCTTTGTTATTTGCGGGGAAGTAAAAAACATTGAGTAATTAATGGACGACCCTTTATGCAGAAACAATATATTATTCTTGGAAAATAACAACGAGCAGAAGTAATAGTTATGATTATGAAACAAATAACTACAGAGAAAAAATCAACGAAACAAAAAGCGATAAATGTAAGTGGAAGCGGTATTTATTATAACAACAATGGTGTATTTAACGTAAACCTAGACACTTCAAAAAAATAAGTCTGCCTATTATAATGTTGCTCTTGATCACACTTCCAAACTTTTCCAATACAATCAGCTTTTTTCTTTCGTAAATTCAACCTTTCCCCTCTACGTCTTTCACGTGTAGAAATTTTTTCCCTTATTTCGTGAACAGAAGTACAGAATGTGCAGAAAAATAGATAGAAAAACTGACCATCAGACGATTTTTGGTAAGATCAATGTTCAATTTGTTTATTGCAAAGTATGTTCAAGCGAAGTAAATACTGGATTTGCGGGTTTTGAGTGGTTGTAGAATCGTTACCATCTTGAAAATAAGGGTGAAACGGTTTTGCTGAATCTAGATCAAAACAGTCAATTTTTTCTCGGGAAAATGCATCAATACTTCTTTGACGACAACAAAAAAAACCTTTTTAACACTATACAATTATATTATTTTGCGAAAAATATTATATTTTTTTGGTCAAACTTGATTAGGCATCGAATCGTCAATTGTACCTTAATTTTTCCTATTAGATGCAAATGTGAGAAAAATTATGGAGCAGCTTGTGTCAGGAAGTTGTGTTAAAATGCACTGCAGTTTGTGGATATTGTTGTGGAGAAACATGCACAAATGTTGTAGAAGTTGCTGATATGAATCGAAAATCCAGATACGTTGACTGGTTATTTTTAAAATCTATGTGTACTCACATGGAAATGACGCTTACTGAATCCAAGTTACTCAACGGATTCATTACATAACTTTCACCGTATTCAGATAAAGGAATCTACATAACGGTGGTTTCGCCTATAGGGAACTGAATGTCCACCTAATGTTAATTCTTAAATGAATACTATAAAACTTCAAGTAACCTGTCTTTTCTTCATGAAAGACAATTAGTACTTCAATTGTAAGGACAATCTGTAATTATCTTCTTCCATACAAGTTAATGAGAAAGTAGAAAAATATAACCCTTATGGGTGCTGCAACAGAAGTAGGCCAGTGCGCGTGACCCATTCACGATCTGAACCCTTCACTATAGACAGGATTTTTTGAGGCAACTTGAATTTCAATTTAAAATGTTTTTCATCGGAAACTGCTCTTCAAAAAATGGTATAAGTGAAGTTTACATTTAATTGATGGTTTGAGACCAATGCAAGGGCAAATAAGGAAAATCCTTGATATTTTTCGGTAATAACTGACAAAATAATAAATTACATTGAACTAAAAGGGCCAGATGAAAATATACATATTTTTGTATCCTATAAAAAGGAATTAATGTATTTTCCGAACAAATGGACGTAAACCAAGAATTCCTTTATAATTTCCCCCTTATTTTCAAGATGTCGACTATTCCATATACCCCTAAATCACGAAAATCTTGCTCTTATATTACTTAAAACAACTTAACGATAAAACAAAACTACCCAAGGGCCTCACCAAATATCGACAGATTATCTCTTCTTACTGTAGTAAGAAGTGATTTAAAATGCTTCAATAATCTGTTAGCGATCATCAAACTAAAGCAAGAATTAATTATATCCACCACTAGTTACCAGCCCTTACTTGAATGTGTAATAATAGTTTTAAATCGAATCAATCATAAACCGCGAAATTATCGCTGTATGTGTAGACATAATGAAGAATTTTATTCAAGGAACAATATTCAACCTTCCGTAGAATGTTAAATATCCTTCTTTGCAGGAGCTGGTTTTCCCGTAGTAGGGCGGTATGGACTGGTTGTTTTGAATAGGTGAGCAGTGCTGATGAGGTCCAATAAGACCGAAACTGCAGTCCATTGCTCCGATTCGTGACAACTGGCCGTACCGTACCACTTCTCTGTGGCCTCGGTTGCCGGTGGATTTGAGGGGTGGATCGGAAAACCAGCTCTTTCAAGGAAGGATATTTAACATTCTACGGAAGGTTGAATATTGTTCCTTGAATAAAAATAGTTTTGAATCTATGACATCAGGATACTCATTTCAGTGCTACACTATGAGGGCAATTTCAATCCAACGCATTTAATTAAATAAAGATTGATACTGAATAGTTTAAAATGGCTTCGTAAATAATCCATTATTTTTTAATTAGTATGTAAAATATAGAACTGGTTACCATGGGGCTGTACTCAGAGGATAGATGTATACCATCGCGGACGTTTTTGTAGACCTTTCTAAGATATATAATTTCGTAGTACATCATTTTGATCTACAGTGTGGAGAGAAAATGGGCTCACCCTAATAATAATAATCTTCAAGTTCTGTGGAAAAAGCAAGTCCATTTTGTTTTTCTTTTCTCACCATCTAACAAAATTTATCTGATCTTTGGAGTCAAAAATATGACGTAAGATATTTTTAAATGGAAATATATGACGGGTGATCATTGGAAAGCTCCAAGATGACGACCGTTCTATTGTGAAATTTCGCTAAATGTGACAATACAAAAAAGTCTTATTCTTCAGAAAAAAAAATCGTGAATATGGTTTTATTATCAAGATATAATATTGGTCGAAAAAAAATCAACATTAGATTCAAGAAGCACAAAGACAATTACCCTAAAAACTTAATATTTAGCCGGCATATAAAAAGACAGAATTTTCTTCGAAAAAAATCTGGATGAAACCTATTTGACTTTGTTGCGGTTTGAGCTTTTGTCATCTTTAGCGACTCTTTATTCTGACCAAAGTAATTCTGATAAGCCTAGTCCAAAAGTTTGATTCAAACAAGATGGAGTCCCGCTCTACTACGCAAGAAATGTTAGGAAATACCTCGATTTGATGTTTGGCCGACGGGCTGTTATTGAATGGTCAGTCAGATTACTTGATATGACACATTTGGACTTCTTTTTGTGGAGTTATTTGAGAACCAAAGTTTTTTTTAATGCACCAAGAAATATCGAAGATCTGAAGAGCGATATAAGAGCGGAAATACATAATATTCCACCAGAAATGGTACAAAATGTTCATGAAGAATTCATTTTTGAACATTGTCAAGTTATAAGAGGTCATCATTCGGAACATTCACTTTGATATTCAACTGCTCTATTATCAACACATCATTCTTATTTATTAAATGATTGTGCATTGTTGTATTCTTCTTTTATTTCTAACAGAACAAGAAAAAGCAATTTCACAATTGAACGATTGGCGTATTGAAACTGCGCAACACAATCGCATAAAAATCAAAATACAAGATAGATAATGTAGTATTTTTGGGAAGTGCTATCGAAAGAGCGAAAAAATTGCTCAAATGAGAAAAAAATGAAATCGACTTATTCGAGCATTTTCCAGAGAATTCACGACTACTTAAATATTAGGGTAGGTCCATGCTTTTTTCCACAATTTTCAATTATCGTTCTATAATTTCTATTACTTGATTTGATGACTTAAACATTTGTTAAGTAATATTATTTGAACGTTGTTTTCATGTTCAGTATGATAGATACCTATCATACTTTCTTTCTAAAACTGATTTTAGGTACCTACTTTTACTTTTCGCATTCCCTACCTAACTGAAACCAATTAACCAACGAAATTTCACAAACAACATGAACTACTCATTATAAAATTATTTTATTTGATATCTCTGGAAGCATCTTCTACTCCAGTCCAACTTATTTTATTTAAAAATGGGAAACTGAAAACTATCATAATCTTTGAAAAAAAAAGTTACTTACCCTCAAATCTCTCAAATACATTTGAATAGGATCGAAATCTATCACAGGCAAGCACTTATCATCCCCACAAGGTTCCCTATAGTGAATCTTTGAATCAGATTCGTATTTTATGATCCTCTCAATCTTCCTGGGGTTTGTCAAAGATCTCAAATTTAGAATGCAGTTGAATCCATTAGTGTTTGGAATAAATAGTTCCTAAAATTCAGGATAACATTTCAAATTTATTTCCTTAAACATTTTCATTTATCATTTCATTACCTTTATGCTAAAGAGGGATTCTTGTAATAGTATATTCTGTACAACATTCAAACATTCATTTGCTAACACTTTCAACCTAACAAGAACTTCTTTCGACGGTGCTTTCTTCGTGAATATCGAATCGCCATTATCGTAAGGAGTCAAAATGAATAGAGGGGGAAAACTTTCTCTATTTGTTCTCATTCGACTGTCTAAATTGGATATCTGGTCACCTGAAAATAACAGATATTCGTTATACAATTATAGAATACTAAAGGGGAACGATATGTTGAAAAAATTTTCTACAATTAGTACTCGTGCCACGCCCATCCGGCCATGCACTCCGCCACTACTAAATTAAAGAACATCGCACTGACTTGTTTGGACTAATACAAAGAACGGAAATTTCACAAAAACCTAAGACAAAAGTCATAAAAAATATATTGTCTCAAAATCAAAACAACAAGAATATTTTTAAGAAACTTCAAATCATAAAAATCCTACTGTTAGTTTTAAATTTTTTACAAAATTGAAAAAAAAATCTGTAAAGCCCTCATTCACCGTGGTAATTTGCATGTACCCTTACTTCACTTTTAGACTTGTTAACTGTAGCTCATGAATAAAGAGAATTTTTTTCACCACTCCCCATAATCATAATCTTGTGAATAAAGTAGTGAAAATTTAAAAAGCGTTGTTTTGTTATATTAAAAATTTTTAGTTTTAACTTGGGAGGCTCAGATATTACTTATTTATTATTATTTTAGTTTCAAGAAAGAAAATGATATACTTTCAAGATTCCTAATATCAATCATCTACGCGTATGGAAGTGTTAACTTTACTTACTTGTTAATTCGTTGTTAAAATTGATGACAACTGGTTCTAAATCCCAAGAAACTTCTGTTATATATTTAAGAAAACGTAGGAAGGCTACTTGAGGACTCACTGCAGGGTTATATAAAGAATGACTAAGAAATTGATGTGCATTCAATAAATTAATCAGTATATCGGGAAAAAGATAATCATCAATCAAATGTGCTCTTATCCATCTTTTGGCTAAACATGTACTTATTCCGTAAGCTGGGAACTGAGATTGTATTCTGAAATGAAATGCACTATTAATGAAGTAACAATAATAATAATAATAATTATAATAAGGGTAGACTGTTGCAAATTGAATATTAATTTAAACATAAACCAAAACAGTGACAAATAGACCACAATAGCCAGTTAAATTGAATGTCACGACATGGTACGCAAGACTAGTTTTTTGTCATGATACACAACAAAATCTACCTCAACTATATTACCAGGTCGTAAACTACAAATGTCCCAAAGACCCTTTTTAGACGGACGATTACGTTTATTACTTTTTCCTGTAAATATTTGAAAAATCCACTAAAAAATTAATGATATGGGGTCAGCCAATTAACTGTATACCTGGATCTTATAAAACATATATTTTCTGAAGATAAAATACCAATCTTAAATTTCAGTTATCCTTTAGCTATAGCACTTATTGCCGAAGAACCACCAACACTTCGAACACCGCACTTATAGGTGGAAAATAAACCTCCGATTAATAAAAGACGTAAGCAGGTTTCGACCACATTTCGCGCCACAGGATGAACAGTCGAGCAGAGTACAATAAATCCACATACTTTGAAGAATGCAAAAATGAACCAGCATTTTGTCTATCCTGCTTCAATTCAGCACATGCCTCAAATAAATTGTTCTTCTTTATTTATTTGTGTTGAATAAACATCACAAGGCCATAAATTGCGCATTTAATTTATGATTTCAAAAAATTTAAACCGATCTCAGATAATCATAATTCACATATTCTACTGATATTACAAATGACGGATTTGGATAAAATTCGATAAGAAGATATTTTGAGCAACTGAGAGAGTAGTTTTTTCAAAATTCCAACTCTGGAGTTAAAAGTTTCAAAGTAGGAAACATGAAAATTGGTATTCAAGATCTTAATTATGAAGTAACAAATATGAATATCAGCATTTTGGGAAAACTACTTCAATTATGCAAATAGTAGTTGACACATTTGTATGAGTTTCAAGTTAGAAACATGAAAATTGTGTTTAAGATCTCGATAACAAAGGAAAAACGACCCCAAATGGGGTTGAAACATTGAATGCAATTCGCTCAGTTCTGAATTTGGAGTCGAAAATTAATATTGTAGTATTTTTATCAAATCAATTTTTGAGGGTGGGAAGTAGAGGGGCGAGTGTGTTTTTGAACTAGAGGCTTGCGCTTCGGGCGGAACCACAAGCTTATGCCAGTAGTATAATGAATCCAATAATAATTCAAAGAATTTTAATTATTTGTGTATTGAGATGATACGAACCATATGAACCCAATACAACATTCTTTCCTAACAACATTTATATACTTTCTTTACAAGTAAAACCAACTGTAGGCTACTATAGTAGCTAAAGTGGTAATACTAAACGTATAAAATTTCCTTGGCCAACTATCTCTTTTGAAAAAAGTACACAAATGAATGTTTTTGGCTAATACTTGAGTGACAAACAAATTATCAGGCTTCATTATTACTCTTTCATTTATACACAATCTGTATTGTTGTATTCCAGCGCCGCATGGTGGTCATTCATGCAATCAAATGATCAGGTGGTATATATACGAAGTCACCACTGTGAATGACAAAATTAAAATACATTCGGAAATACCCTTCATTTCAACATTTGCCTTCACAAATATATTCCTGAAAAACCATTTTCAATAGAAGAAAAACGTATCATCTCTAATTCCCTTCATAATTAATATATTGAATTTTACTTCATCATAACTTACCCTTTCAAAGCACCAATAATTTTGGGTAAAACACCAAGTTTTTCTCAATGCCTAAACTAACTTCTGTATTTTTGTAAGTTATTACACCATTTGCATTCACACCTCTTTTCAACAAAGCTATTTCCTTCGATAAATATAATGTATATCGAAATACTATGCCTTCATAAAGAACATCCATGTACGACGGTTTTACCGATGAAGTGATTTTATATTTGGTTAATAGCATTTTAGAAATTTCCAAATAGAATAACGTCTTCATTTTTTGTAATGCATTTAGTTCTCCTGGCCATTTAGAACTGTGTTCTGGAAAAACAAAAATTATTCATTAGGAAAGATGCAAATGAAGAAGTGGAAATAAGGAGACTCACCTAAATGAATTGCACATTCAATGGGCTTAACATATTTTGGTGCAGCATGTAACTTTTTCTCTTTCAAAATTATGTGTTGTTCCTTCAAACTAGTTATGGATTTACCACTATGGTATGATGTTGGTATGGGAGGAAATATATCTGTATAACTGAAATTAGTAATTTAATTAAAGATGAATATACCTAAAATGAATGCAAATTTTGTTTGCGAAATGGAATCATAGCTTAGGAAACAACAAAGATATTGGCAGAAGGTTTACCAAGGTCTATAAAAAACAACATTTAATTGGTATAGAAAGTTCAAAGAAGGCAGAGAACGCGTTATGTCAGAGAAGAAATAACATTGACTGATAAAGCACACATCAAACAAACTAAGCAAATTGCTGCTCGAAAATTACTAACTAGGTATCTAGTTGAAGCTCCTGGCATTTCAAAAAGGATCAACCTTAACCATTGTGACATTTTTTTTATTTTTCATGATTTACAGCTTTTTACTTTACACTTTTAGTTTTCAATTTATGCACTCAAATAATTTTAATTTCTTTTCCACCTATTTAATTATTAGTTCATAATTACACAATAATTGAAATTAAAAATATTGAAATCTTGTTGGAAAAAATTGCAAAGCAACAACTGAAATTTTAAATATAAGATTAACAGAATATAATTACCGAAATAAATGGAAAGTTATATGAACTGCTGATTATGCCACTATTCATAAAGTGAAGCAATAAAATAGAATAAAATATATTATGTGAATAAGTAAACACTAATATATTCAAAATGGATACAAAGTCAAATGAATCAACTGCGCAAATCATTGCGATAGTTCAAATTTACAAGCGAAGGGTCAAATTACAGTTCGAGAACCGTTCCCAAATGAACCCAGAATGAGTTTAAATAAAAAAGGAACCGATGGAGTTGGAACGCTGTCTACTAACTATACTTGCGCGGGACCATTCCCGAACAGTTCTGCAATGGAACAAACCTATATATTTTATCTCAGACGCCATTAGTTTAGAACGTTCCCAAAATTGTTTTACATAAGTCCTTCTTTCCCAACACAGTAGAAAATAGATTAGTAGCGACATTCAAAAGTTTTAGATTATGAGCATAACGAGACGACGCAGAACCGGAGTCTGTTTTTGTTTATTTGCTGAAAATATCCATATATTTCTTGATTTTTAATCTAATTGAATGTTATTATCAATTGTGAATACTGTATTGTGTAGATCTACTTGTATATCATTTCATATATTTTATCTCAATTGAAAATTACAGTGAAAAGGTCATTTGCCAGAATTATTCAATAATTTCATTTTAGAATCTCAATGTAGTGAAATATTACGTATTTCAAAGCAACTTAAAATCATCCAAAAGCGTTTAAATCATATTGTAAAAATGCAGACAAGTTTAGATAAGAGATCAATTGCAAACAACATTCGACGTTATTCACTATAGTTATTAAACGCCCTTTCGTAGCCACGATAGCAGACATCATCTGGTATTTTCTCAGATAGCAATCACCGCGTCGCAATGAAGTAACGCGTTTAAAAAATGCCTTTGTAACATGTAATTAAGAACCAAGGATAAAGAGGAATATTCATTTCTCGAAGATCAGTGAATTTACTCAGTAAGTGATACTGGTTCGATTGTGAATATTTCGGTTAGAAATAGCACTACTTGGGGCTCGAAGTCGTTCAACCCATTCGTCCTGGGGGGGGAGACGAAGACCCGTTCCGACCGTGGAAATACAACTCGGAGTGCTCGAAGTGGTCCAACTCGCACAAAGATCATAGTATGTGTGGGAATTGGTAGTCGATTTCTCTTGGTACGATCTTCTCTTCTGGGGCTCAAAGTGGTTCAACCCACTCGCCTACGAAAGACAAAATCGGATTGACCATGAGATGTCGAAACCCCGATCTCATTACCAAGAAGAAGTGTAGTCGGCGTACGCCTGAGGCTTGAAGTGGTCCAATCCGCTCGTCTTCAGTGGCTAAAGTATTCCCAAGATTGCTCGGGATAGGTCTCGGAGTGCTCGAAGTGGTCCAACCCACTCGCATAAAGAGACGTGCTAACAATGGTAACAATATTGATGTTCGTCCAGAACCTACAGTTCTCACAAACTGTAGGAGATATTCGTTTTGGTCTCGGAGGCACGAAGTGGTCCAACCCACTGGCCTTCGATGCCAGGACGGAGTTCCCTGGGGAGCAACCATATTTTCCCATTGTTTCGAGGATACCAAGTTAAGTACGGAACAATTAAGCTTGAAGTTAATTTTTTCTCTCGTTTAGCTCGTGTGAATCAGAATTAGAATTAAAGGTATTTAATCGTGCGTAATATAAGTACAGAAGGATGGAAGACGCGAATTGTTCCCTTCCGAAAAGCCCGACAGGGGAAGAAGAACTGCAGTTACCGTTGTGTCCCACAGGTAATTATTTTCCGAATCTTTTCTCAAAATTTCTGACCAATATTCACTTTTCACGAATTTTCTTGAAATATATGCTACGTAATTTCTTAATGCATTGAGGGCGAGTAGAAATAATCTGTTTATGTTTACGTTATTACTTGGCAAATGATCTACTTGAACTGCACTGAAATTATCTAATATTCATTTTGAACATTGATTTCCATATACTGAATTATAACATTTTGTTTTCATAACTTGGCTAGATTTGGAATGGAATATTATTTCATATTGATTTCCACAGTTGTTCTAACTTGGCAAATTATTTGAAGTGTACTAAAATTTTTAATATTGATTTTAACTTTTGTTTTCCTAACTTGCAACATTAATGAAACGCAATTATACTATTGTATATTGATTCCACTAACTTGATCACAATTCGAAATGTTATGAAGTTTAATATTGATTTGAAACTTCACTTTTATAACTCAGAAAATTCATCTGATTGAAATGTTACGAAATTATTTTATATCAATTCAAATATCTTGTTTAATAATTCGATGAATGATACATTTGAATGCGAGCAACATTTAATATTGATCCTTATCTTTGCTTCTATAAATGGACCAATTATCTATTTGAAATATCATTATCCATTTGTTCAATATTCATATTTATCTCCTTTTATAACTTTACCGAAGGTTTACTTGGACTGTAAGGAAAATATAAATATTATTCATTGTAATGTAACTATGGGAAAGGTTCTTATTCTCGAATATTGATTTGATGTCCGATACTCCAGAGCTCAATAAGGAAACTTTCCCTGCATCTAGGTATAATAATCGCCTCTGAATCATAGCCTGCTTCATTAGTATACAGAAATTGATTCGGGAACGATAAGCATGTATGAACCCACTGACATTGAGGCTTGTATGCTCAGTACGTATGAAGGTTTCGAAGAATATCTTAGTTGGTCGCATGTATGTGATGTTTGTGGTACGTACAGGTGCATGATTTCCTGATTGGCAAATCCGCGAATATGGGAATGGAGTATGTTTCGGAGTTGGTGACATAATATGGCCTGTTAGCGCTTATTGGGAAAAGAGAGCACGTACAGATTTGAGGGCTTACATCTTGTCCCATATAACATATTAATACTATACAACTTATTGAATTCGATTGAAAATACACGAGCGAAATAAAGCTTGCAAGTTGTCAGTTGAGGCCTGCTCCTTAGAATTATAAAATCGCATTCATAAAACATAAATCATTTTACCAAACCCCTTAGAGAGGGTCAGTTACTACTCATAATATAGGTGAGGGCCGATTAAACCTGTCTATAATAATCCTATATCACAAATTCCACTTAAAATATGGTTGAGGGCCGATTAGGCCTGTCTATAATAATCTAATATCCCAATTTCGGCTCGTAATATGGGTGAGGGCCTATTAGGTCTGTTTATAATAATCTAATATCCCAACTTTCACTCAAAATATGGGTGAGGGCCAATTAGGCCTGTATCTAAGTGATCTGATATTTCATTGAAGTTATTTAAAGACGCCAGAGACTGCAAAGAAAATAATTAATACGAAAATTGCAAAGATCAAATAGACATTGTTACCAAATCTGTCTTTGATTTTCTAAATTCCTTAACTATAATTAAAGCGACAAAGAATTGGTCGTATCACATCAAACGTCACATAAAAGAACTGGGAAATGTTACTACAAAAACAGAACACAACAGAAGGTCATATTTCATAGAAAGAACTTCAAAGCAAGTTCAGGTGCTAGACGATCACATAATTTTTCATTTGACCAATCTCTTCAGTCTCAGGTATAATTAATGTGGGAAGAAAATAAGATAATTCAGGTATTGCAATTTACATAAAAGCGATGTATTTTGCATCGTCTTTTATAGACTGGGGTTAGGATAAGTTTCAATAAGAGTATATCAGAACAACTGCCCACCATTAACAGCAATTTTTATTTCATTAGTAATAAAAGTTATATCTTGAACTCCTTCATCACTACTGTGTTTTATAATATTTAACATCTATATGTCACACTTACCAATACACGTCTGATATGCCACCAATTCCCGTAATTCCCAACTGCATACCCAGTGCTCTTATTTTTCGTCCCAACTCGTCAGAAGATCGAATTATTTTGACAGTTGTTTCTTCATTTGTTCCGCTCGGATACCAGGCATCGACTTTATCATTAACAAGAACCTCTTCAAACTCGTCATAGTAAAACTTGAAGTTCAATTTGAGCTTCTCTATCATTATGAAATTAACTATTTCTCTAATTATCTCTCTTTTACCCTTAATAGTGTTTTTGTCAAAATGAACTACAACTTTAGCCGTACCATCACGGAACCTAAAAAAATCAATAGTTTATACAATGCTTTCCAGAAATAGAAATGGTTACATTCATTTATTCTTAAAATTGTGGTGTTATGTATGAACAATTGCATCCTTAAATTTAGAGAATAGTACAAATTCATGTTTATTTTTGATGAGAATTTCTAAAAGAATCAGAAACATTATGAAGGGAGAATGTTCAATCTATGGAAGAGACAATTCATTTCAACTTCATTATATGCGTTTACAAAACCTTTGAAAGTAATTTACAAGATCTTCAGCAAATACTTTTAATTATAAAAAATTTTTAGTCTTACCTTCTATTAGAAGCAAGTTTTCCCCAGAATTCTTTGAACTCCTTTTCCTTTGGATCATTCAAATTGGGTCCAAATTCTAATATATCGAAAGCGCAATCAGGATCTAATTGAATACCAAAAAGTAGTCTCTGATTGGTCATTTTGTAATGAACCCCATAATCCCAAGTAGTGTGGTTAGGTGAAATAGGCACAATATTCAAAACTCTATTATTGAGACCTTTCTTGAGATAGTTCTGTAAATACTTCATGATCAGAAGCGTGTGATTACCAAGATATGCAACTTTTTCGGTGGTTTCAATATTTTTCAGTATTGATTGATAATTGTTTTCACTCTTAAGGCTACAAAAGAAAATATATGATAGAGAGAAGCTCATTTATAAAACTACATTGATATCATACAATTACAAACTCACGAATTCAAATACATCCAAAGACAAATTCTTATACTATTCAATCTATCAGAATAAAATAAGAAGGTAGTGTTTATTTGTCTTAGTAGATCAAATAACTATAAGTATTTCAAAAAATGTGTGTAGTCAAAAAGAGATAGTGCTTCCAATATCAAATCAATAATTAAAAAATACAGGGAACACATTTTTCCTGATGGCTAATTCTGAATTGACTCTGGTTCTCATAATGAACTGCTCTATCAAAACTATGTGTTGTTTACTAATATATACTCATTACTTTTTGACTATAACATAATATATCTTTATCAGAGACTTCAACAAATAATATTCAGTCAATAATTTTAATTGTTAAAAGATCCTAGTTGATTAATTTATTTAATTTATTATCCTTAAACACTGTAGCAAAGCAAATATCGTTCATGACCAATTGATTAGTTGCAGTTCTGGGAAGTACTCGAGTACTTTTGTACAGTAACTCATTACTTTTAGTGTACTCAGTATTCAGGAATGAATTCTTTTTGAGGAAAGTAACTGTATCCTGTACTCGAATACTTTTTTCAGGAAGTAACTATTCAGTACTCATGATTACAATTCAGTACCCATGATGACAAAATGTACTCATGAATACAGCTTTTAACCATGAGTACAATAACCGTACCATCCCTCCCACGAAAGATTTCGTCAAATGCGACGACGTGATTCGACGTCGAATTTGAAAAAACTTTTTCTGAAGTTCAACACAGTGCTACCTTCGTCAGCACCTGTTGAACGAATGTTTTCATTCGCATCCATAGTAAACACTCCATGCCGTAATGCTCTAAGTGACGATAATTTCGAGAAACTAGTTTTAATGAAAGCAAATTATACAAGTACTTTCGAATCAGTTGGTTAGATTAGGCATACACAAACATCTCAAAACAAAAAGTTACTATATGCGAGATTTCGCAATGTGTAGACACATCGAAGAAAAGTTTTGAGATGTTTGTGTATGCCTGGTTGTAAACCACATAGGAATGAGGAGCATCGGTCCTTCGACGGCCGCTTGTGTCTGATACGTGAGTGTCGCATGGCGTTATGTTATCGAACTTGTGTGACCACTTAACGTTTTCCTGTTTTATCTACTCTTTGTTTTCACCGTTTCGAGGGGAAATGGTGAAGTAACCTCTGTTTCGGTTCGTTGGAGGGCGCAGTGCCATTTACATGCTTACGTTCTCTCCAACTAATTGAGATGAGTAGGTAACGGCATAGCCTGCTGTTGCGAATGGGTAGACAATGCTGACGAGGTCAAACGAGACCGAAATTGCAGTCCATTGTTCCTATTCGTGACATCTGACCGTGCTGTACCATTGCTCTGTGGCCCCGGTTGACGGTGATTATGAAGAGTAAATCGGAAGACTAGGTACTTCAAGGGAGGATATTTAACATTCTACGGAATGTTGAATATTGTTCCTTGAATAGTAATTTTCTTCGATAATGCTGATTACTTTAAATATATATATGCCAATCATTTCTTGATCTAAGCTGAGAATGATAATAGCAGGCATTCTTGATGTGCCACAAATTCGTGTTCCTAAACAATTATGATATCACAATTTACTAGAGCTGCATTGGAAGCACAAGCAAGCTTTGCATCAGTTATCGAATTTTTTTCGGGGATTCATGTTACTTCACACTTAAGGATCGCAAAGTATAAACCAAGACCGCAATTTTTGCCGTTCCACTAGAAACTTGTTATTGAGGTAGACAGATAAGTGGAATAGTCCACGGTCGTTTCAAAAGAAAATAATCTTACATACCTAACCTCTAATATTCTGAAATTTAAATTATTTTGGATTTCATTTCCACAAAATAGAATAATGAAAGTTGAAATTCTATTAATAAATCAGTTGGCCAAAGATTCAGATACTTTTCTAGTAGTGACGACGAGAGGGACGAAACTCTCAATACAAGAGCAAAGAGGGAACTGCTTCCAAGAATTCTAAGATATGTGCATGTTGTGTCCACATACGATAATAATTAATTCAAGAGCCATTTCAGGAAAATATCTGTATATTCTTTACATTTGTGCTTTATGTAGAATTACCAAAAAATTTCCTCATTCAGAATTTCTAGAACTATATTTGGCTATGTCTTGGAGGTAATTCAAGATAATTTGCGGAGGCAAATTAAAGGCTGTCCTACAATTCCATGAGAAGTACAGTTGATGATAGCAAAATGGAAAATGGACAACAACGATCCAGACGAGGAAAAGGCAAAGATGGCAATTATCAAGAATTAGAGCACATCTTGAGCACAAGGATTGGATAACTTCCAATTTATTTGGATCTCAGATAAGCGAGTTCTCCACAATTCTTGATCCAGATATCAGTTACATTATGGTTTTATAGACTATCAATACGAGTGTTAAATGTATGATGATCTTGATCAGCATGTGATCGTTTCAATGTTGGTAGAGCTAATTAGCCTAACAACCATAAATACCCCATCTTTCGCTCATGAGCGTTGAGGGCTTGTCAGACACACAAGTAATGACGTATTGTGATCATTCGCGTTCAAAAGTAGCTTTGGTGAAACGACGCATGAGCGATCTGATCGCTGGGACATTTAAGAGGAAGGTAGCATCAGCACATTGAGCTACAATAGACCCCTGGGTCGTAGGGGTCGAATATAGCTATCCAAATCTAAAATGCAATAAAATACAAAAATATTCAGAACAAATTTCTTCATTTTTCAACTCCTAACAAGCATGTAATATATGTATTATTCAAACAGAAATCATCTACAAATTAGAGAGAAATATTCAACTTAGAAAAAATCATATTAAATTTTTTTCCAAGTTGAATAAGGGGAAACCTATGAGAATACTGAATAAACTGAATACTACTGTAGCTATAGTGTACACGAGATTGTATGAACGAAGCTGATTGTGTTTGATTGTGTTTCATGATAGTTTGGTGAGATCATGAATTCGGTGAAAGTCTACATCATAATGACAATGAAGGACACTAGATCTCATGGTTATGATGACATTGTGGCAACATTGATGAGAGCAATGCATTAGCAGATATCTCCCACCTTACACATAGCTAATAGGCAAATATCCTGACAATCTAACTTGAGCAAAAGTTGAGCCAATATTAAAAAAAAAAACTAACAAACAGCAACAAAACTACAGACCAATTTCGCTGATGAGTAATATTTGTAAACTCTTGGAAAGAATAATACAAAATTGACCCATTTTTTATTTAAGCCATACCAAGTGTTGTCGGAGAGTTAGAATAGATTGAGGAAGAGAAGATCTACAACACATCTGCATTGATGGCAGGATCATGGTTTCAGCTTGGATGTACACCTAGGTAAAACTTACATTGTGTCAACCGTGAGGAATTATATGAAAAGTTGCGCAGAGTTGAAGTGGAGACTGACAACTAGTGCTACTTAAGACAGGTATTAGAAAGAACATGATGTGTTGTTCAACAAAATCGTATGCAAGTTGGGTAGATCCTCAAGCGAGTCACCACTAACTACACTCATGGTTCACCCCTATTCGACAAATAGTGAGACAATAAAACACATTGCCTCAGAATACCCAGTAGTCAGATTTGAACTTATCAGCAGGATTAGTCTAGAACACAACGAATGGAAGAACCTTCGCCTGAACAAGATAACCGTGCTCTTCCAAAGCTGAATTTGTTCAAGGAACTACGTTCCAGGTATTATAGTAAGCCACAATATTCCCCAAGGACACGTTAGAAAGCCAGTAGTCGCCCGGTCACTATAAAAACAACACCAAACATGATCTCAAAGTAAATGAAAGTAAAACATAACTGCTGCAGCTACTGCATAGAATTTAGAAGTATCTTGTATTGATATAGTAGCAGCATAAACGTTTTTTGGGACCAGTATAGATCATCCACTGAGGTATAGTAAGCATGAAGACTCTCTGGAACTCGATATACACAGAAGCTTTTATGCTAAAGATGTTGAAAAGGATTGCATCATAAAGGTTTCCTAGCATACAATGCATATGTGGCCCATAGGTATGATGTGAAATTATTATCTAAGGAAATTTAACATCTACTGACAAGGCTTCTTATCCTGCAAAAAGACGACTTAGGACTCAGACAGAGTCCTGCCATGCGCATTTTATGGAAACCTCAACTGTCACTACCGTTTGTCCCTTTATTTAAACAAGCGATGTTTATTGTTATGAATAGAGTATTATTTGAGGAGAAAAGAAGGGTGAATACACATTAGACTTGGGAAGATTAAGAATTGCATCAGGTAAAATATGTTTATCTACAGAAAAATGTTGGAAATATGATGAAATGTACAATTAATTGAAGAAGTTCCTCTGAAACGCTATGCTATAAGCAGGGATTTTGGAAATTTCGTAGGATTGCTACACTTGATCCTTTTGAGATATTTCAATTGAAAAAAGAAATAAATAAAGGTTTATTTCAAGAAAGAAACAAATAAGAGATAATAAGATACTCTTTCCGCATGTAGTAAAAGAATTGAAAATTGTTTTCTCACGGAGTAGGTGTTTTTTCTCGACCTCAGTAGCTTGTATTACCTCATCTTGCCCTGATAAAAGCCTGAATCCGCCTAGGCATGCTTTGGATTAGGTTTTCGACCTCCTCTGGGGTGATATTCTGCCACTCTTCTGTGGCGGCTTGGATGAGCTGTTGTTGAGTTCTTGGATTATCCTAGCGCGATCTATTTTCCCTTTGAGATTATCCCATAAATGTTCAATAGGATTTAGGTCTGAAGAGCAAGCTGGCCAGTCCAAAATAGCGATTCCCTCTGTTTCAAGATAATGTCGCGCGAGGTTGCTCACCGTGAGCACCTCGCCAGAGTCTCACCATGGGCTCCAGCACTAGGTCCACGTAATTATTACAATGCCACCTCAAAACATAACAGTGCCCCCTTGATATTTCGGAATTTGTCTTGATGCTCAGAGTCTAGTTTGTCTTCCACGACCCTTAAAACCCGAATCCGGCGGTCATCTGCTGATCTAAAACAATTCTGGTCTCATCCGAATAAAGAACATTTCGCCAATTTTCAATATTCCACTTTTGGTGCTCCATACTCCAATTAAGTCTATTAATTTTTTGTTGTCTGGTTAGCTCTGGAACTCTTAAGGGCCTTCTCCTGTATAAACCCTTTTGACATATCGTTTCTACTGATACACTGATATCTGTTGCTTCCAGAAATTGTTTTTGGAGTAGGGAGTGCGATGCAGTAGGGTCTTTTCTTGCAATTTGGCACAAAAAGCGGTCTTGTTCTTCAAAAGTGATCTTCTTACGACTTCTTCTAGGCCTATTTTGCAGAGATTGTAGCACCACGTGGGCGTAGGTTTTGAAACCACCCCTGTGATACCCCCATTGTGGCCGCTATATCCTCTGTGTCACCCTTCTTCAATGAGATCAATTAGGAACCCTTGACTCAATCCCAAATTTCTCAGAACTAACCTCCCGAATTTTGACAGACAAAGAACGGCTCAAAATGAAACTACGTATCCAATCAAGGAACCCACCGGTAAAACCGAAATTATAGATTTTACTCTTCATGAAACGTATGACTAGGCAGTCAGACGCCCGCGACAAGTCGAAAAAAGTCCAGCCACAAGAAGACCTCCATCCAAGCAGTTATAGACAAACTCAACAAAATCAAAAGCAGCTATTTGAGTTGAACGTCCGACCGAAAACCATGTTGACTATTAGTCATGATTCCAAATCTATTCAAAAGTCAGCCATACGAATGAACACGACCTTGTCAATGGCCTTGGAGAAGATACTCAAAGTTGAAATGATTATATAATTAATAATTAACTATGTTAGCAACATTGTTCTTTTTATACAGGAATTACTGTTGCTATTTTCAGAAGAAACGGAAATATTCGATGTGACCGAAAAGTTAATGAGATAAGCAAAATGATTAACAATTGAAGGTGCAATTGCCTTTGAAACTCTAGTAAAAACGGAGTCAACCTCAGTTCCCCTTGTTCTTAATTGACATTATTGCACTGAAAACCTATTTCTGATTACAAATAAAAAAATATTCCTGAAGAAAAAGTGACATTTGATAGAGCAGATTGAGATAAGACATTACCATTGTGTCTACATAGATCTTCACTGGCAATATCAGTGGAGTATTCCGCAAAAGCTGTAACCACTCTAGCTGGCTCAGAGCAGAGAGTTCCATCAAGTTAAGAGTGATAGACTGACACGGCACGATTATCCTGCCCGTTTGAATTGGAATTGTTTTGTATTTATATTTATTTAGCATTTTATCATTATTATTTATCGCTTTGACATATTCAACAACGTTTCGATTTATTTAAAATCTTCTTCAAGGCTCTAAGAATGAAAAAGGATTCATAAAAAATTTAAAATTGTACATCTCGAAACAATATAAAGAATATAAGCAATGTGAAGGATATTGAATTTTTAAAAATATTTGGAAATTTAATTTAATTTTAATTTTCTCTAAAACTTTCAAGAGAACCAGCAAACAGTCTAAAAATCATGTAAATCATGCATACAAATGAGTGATAGATGTATATATAAAATTCAGTAAAACATTTATGATGAATGAGGACAGTTACTGATTATAAAGATTTGAAAAGCAGAGTTACTTACATAACAAGTTGGTTTTATGAGTCACCATTAATAATAAAAGAACGAACGAACGGTGCATTTACTCTCTTCTACCAAACACAGCATGATACAGACTGAATTATCATGCCGCCCGTCTGCAGGGGATGGCTACGTATCGCGTCGACAAGACAATCAATGATAAAATAAAAACGTGACAATAACAATTAATTTCAGACTCTAATCGAGGGTTAACAACTATTCTACCTCTTAATTTTTCGAATTAGATTAAAATAAGAAGTATTTAGGTTATCAATATCTTTTCTGTAAAATGTTCTGTCTACCCAGTACTTTCACATCGTCGAAATTAAAAGTATGTAACTCTTTCAAGGCATGTTCTGCCAGAGCGGTGTTATTCAGTTTTCGTTTCACAGGATTGTGAACATTAACAACATCCCTCTGATGTTCTGAAATTCGTGTACCTAGATAGCGTCCCGTCTGACCAATATGAACTTCATTGCAATTTGTACATGGAATCTCATAAATAATATTGCTTTGTTGATTTTTTGGATTGATTGATTTTAATTTAGAATAAAACTTTCCATTTGCGTTTTCTTTTGAGGTCACAACAACACTCTCATTCTTACTTTGCAAAATTCTCTTTAATCAGTCAGACAAGTTATGTATATATGATATTTTGAAGTATTTTTATTACTGTTATTTTCAGTTCTGTCAGAAATAGTGTCATTTTCTGTTCTTGTTAAAATCTTATTGATGAGTGTAGGAGGATAATTATTTTTTAAAAAGTTTTCGAATTTTGTTGATATTAGTGATATGAAAAGTCTCATCTGACAATTTTAAAGACCTTTGTTTCAAATTTTGAATAATATTTAGGTTCTGTGATATGGGATGCTTCAAATAATAATTTAAAAATCTTTCTGAAAAAGTGGGTTTGTGGTACCAATCTGTTTTAATTTTGTTTTCGTCTCTAATGAGGAGAACATCTAAGAATGGTAATTTATTTCTCCACTGTACTTCAACAGTTAATTGAAGTCGAGGATGGAATTGATTAAATACATGAAACAGTTCATCGATTTTGTCTGATGGAACTGAAATACAAATATCATCGACATACCTTCGGAAAAATGGAACAGAAAATGACAACTGGCTAAGGCAATTATTTTGTAATTCTATCATAACTTTATCAGAAATGATGGGAGTGAGACAATTGCCCATTCCCAAACTAAACTTTTGCCTATAATACTCGTCATCAAACATAAAATAATTGTTCTCTACACAAAACTTGAACAACATTAAAAATTCGTCCTGAGTGAGTTCGTTGCTCGATTCTATCCTGTGCCAATATTTTTTGATAAGGTCTGTAGCAAGTTCTATTGGTATATTTGTGAAGAGGGAGTTTACATCTAATGATATTAAGATAAAGTCTTCTGGTAGAACAACATCTTTTGAACTTGAAACCAATGTAAAAGAATCGGTCACATACCTTTCATCTTTGTCAAGAATGTTATTCCATAATCTTGCTAAAAATTTACTTAGATTGTAAAGAGGACTACCCACATAACCAACAATTGGTCGTAAAGGGTGACCCTTCTTGTGTGTCTTAGATAAAAAGTACATTTATGGGCATATTCCATTGTTTCATTTCAGATATTTAGCTACCGAATCACTTATATGTCCCTTTTTGTTAAGTTGGGTGATTGTTTTATTGAGTTTATTCAGTATAGTTTTTGTTATATCTGTTTGGAGTTTATCATAAGTAGAGCTATCATTGAGTAGTGCGCGTGCTTTAGAGTTAAATTCATTCTCAGACATAGCAACCGTTTCCCTTATCTGCTTTCAGAATAAATATTTCTTTATGATCTGCTAAAACATCTCTTGTTTCTTTAATTTAATGTTTTTGCCAAAATAAGGCAGATTGAATTTTTTTCCTAAGCTTAATAAAAATTGAACATTTACAGGAACATTTCTGATATAGTTATGATAGAATTACAAAATAATTGCCTTAGTCAGTTGTCATTTTCTGTTCCATTTTTCCGAAGGTACGTCGATGATATTAGTACTTCAGTTCCGTCAGACAAAATCGATGAACTGCTTCATGTATTTAATCAATTCCATCCTCGACTTCAATTATTCAAAATTCGAAACAAAGGGCTTTAAAATTGTCAGATGAGACTTTTCATATCACTAATATCAACAAAATTCGAAAACTTCTTTTCAAAAAATAAATATCCTCCTACACTCATCAATAAGATTTTAACGAGAACAGAAAATGACACTATATCTAACAGAACTGAAAATAACAGTAATAAAAAATACTTCAAAACACCATATATACATAACTTGTCTGACAGATTAAAGAGAATTTGCAATATAAGAATGACAGTGTTGTTGTGACCTCAAAAGCAGAAAACGCAAATGGAAAGTTTTATTCTAAATTGAAATCAATCAATCCAAAAAATCAACAAAGCAATGTTATTTAAGAGATTCCATGTACAAATTGCAATGAAGTTCATATTGGTCAGACGGGACGCTATCTAGGTACACGAATTTCAGAACATCAGAGGGATGTTGTTAATGTTCACAATCCTGTGAAACGAAAACTGAATAACACCGCTCTGGCAGAACATGCCTTGAAAGAGTTACATACTTTTAATTTCGACAATGTGAAAGTACTGGGTAGACAGAACATTTTACAGAAAAGGTTGGTTCATGAAATGATTGAAATTAAGAAAGAAGAAAACTCTCAACAAAATATCAGATATTGATAACCTGAATACTTCTTATTTTAATCTAATTGAAAAATTAAGAGGAAGAATAGTTGTTAACCCTCGATTAGAGTCTGAAATTAATTGTTATTGTCACGTTTTTTATTTTATCATTGATTGTCTTGTCGACGCGATACGTAGCCATCCCCTGCAGACTGGCGGCATGATAATTCAGTCTGTATCATGCTGTGTTTGGTAGAAGAGAATAAATACATCATTCGTTCGTACTTTTATTATTAATGGTGACTAATAAAATCAACTTGTTATGTAAGTAACTCTGCTTTTCAAATCTTAATAATTAGTAACTGTTCTCATCAATCATAAACGTTTTTACTGAATTTTTATTTATACATCTATTTGTCATTTTATGTATGATTTACATGATTTTAAGACTGTTTGCTGGTTCTCTTGAAAGTTTCAGAGAAAATTAGTTTATTCAAATATTTTTAAAAATTCAATATCCTTCACATTACTTATATTCTTTATATTGTTTGAAATATACAATTTCAAATTTTTTTATGAATCCTTTTTCATTCTTAGAGCCTGTGAAGATGATTTTAAATAAATCAAAACATTGGCGATTAACTGATCTGGTTTTTGTCATTCGACCTGATATCCACTCATTCAACTGAAGAACTCATTATTGGTCGTAAATCAATTTCAATATTCAACAACATTGTTTATGGAACATGAAGATTTTCTACATTCATAAGGAATTCAAAATAAACATAAAAAATACTTACTCAATAATTCCATCGTATTGGAGATAAAGAGGTACTTTCACCAAAAACAAGTTTGAAAAAGAACTTAATGTGTCCTGGTCCAAAGCAGAGAAAGCTAACTGACATTCAGTCCTCATCTTTTTATAAACACTGATGTTGAGAAAAGCAGCTACATTGTAAAAACCAGTACTATCCACAATAACGATGTCAAAAGCATTCTTGAACTTCTGTAATATTTCTTCAGAAATATTTTCACAAATACTGATAGAAGTCTGCGACAAATCAGTAGTGTTCATGAAATTTAAGAAGTTTCTGAACACTTGATACGAACTCATATGCTTGTTAATTTTCTTTTTCAAAACCAAATAAGATATGATATAAATGATTATATCATTTGAAAAGGCTCCTTTTCCTTCATTGAACATCCGTTGATTCATCCAAACAATGATGAGTTTAAGTCCTTCTTGAACATTGCTTAAATTACTTAATGTTTGTTGAATAAAAATATTATTTTCAGTTAACGTCACATCGAATCCCAATGCTGCATTATAAAAAGGTGTAGGTAATTCTACTAAATTTTCAACTTCACCCAAAGGTAAATTCTGTTCAAAGACTGGAGCTCGCACATTATTAACATCAGGTAAAAATCTCTGTCCTTTAAAGTAATTTTGCTCTGGTACTACGAAAATATTAATGAATATTTTATCAGAATTGTTCGGCACTACTATCAGATATGGCAGTAAAATATTCTCGTAATAATATGCACATTTGATGCTTGAGCAGATATTATTCGACTTCAAATGTTCTGCAATATACATCAAATAGAAGAACTTCTTCACTGAATATCGATTATTCAGGAAGTCCTTTACATGAAAACATTTTTTTGGAACTGTAAGTTGAATATTGATAGTTAAATTAGGACCTGGTAAAGAATCTATTTTGAATAAACCAAAAGTACTCATGCAATCTGGTCTCACAAGTGTAATCGG
This sequence comes from Cryptolaemus montrouzieri, assembly GCA_013387265.2. Lineage (NCBI taxonomy): Eukaryota > Metazoa > Arthropoda > Insecta > Coleoptera > Coccinellidae > Cryptolaemus > Cryptolaemus montrouzieri. The sequence goes on along the minus strand of JABFTP020000185.1, from coordinate 43,537,592 downwards.
AATGTCTTGGTCACAATGTAGATTGTTCCTACACTGATTTGTGATATTTTTTATGAATCTTTGATCTCTACTAGGTCTATCTTCAGATTTCTTGGAAAACTTGGAAATATTTATAGCATCATGAACAGGTAGCGTATTCAGAAATAATTGAAAATTATCTACCCAAGAAGTAAGTTTTTCTTTATGCTTATTCTTAATTTTCGTTGCTGCTAGTAACTCTTGAATCTGGAGACGAAACAGATTGTTGTTAAACAAAGTTTGAGTCTCATTTAGTTCATTCAGTTCCTCAACTGTAGGTTGCTTCATTTTGATTTTCTTTCTTCCATTTGGAGTTTCAAAATCGCTAGGTCTCTTTAAAGGTTGATCAGTTTCGAACATTTCGCCTTCTGTGAATTCATCTTCATTCACCTACAAGTTTACTCAATTATATCTAATGACATTTAATAAAGAAATCTGAAAAGTATACACTATAGTAGAACTTACTTGATCTAATACCTCCATTTTCGGGAATTATATAAACGATAAATAATAATTAATATAATGTAATATTTGGAAAACCTCAACAAAGTAAACAGAACGTGTGCGAAATTTGTACAGGTTAAAAGTATAAGCATAGAATTAGTTCTTCTTCATTCTTTTTACTATGTGCTTAACTACATAGGCTATCTACAAAAATATCTATTCTTTGTTGCTTTTACACAGGGACCTACAGCTTACAGTGGATTCCGAACCACTCTCCTAGACCATTCAATGATAACTGCCACCACAAGGATTACAAGTTATCTGGCCTCCGGAAGTTTATGTCTCTTTAGGCGACAGTTTCCAAGTATCACTTTTTTGTTCAAGGACAACATCCATAACTCGAATCCGGATTCAAACCAGGTACCTCGGCATAGCAGTTCCAACATGCTTGCAATTAACCGTGCAGCTACCGAGGCGGTTATATAGAAATAATTGGAGATAGGTATTTTTTATTGGCTACTCTTTTCTGTCGTCGATAGTGGTAGTGGTTATACGGTTACACTGACACTAATATATTGTATATTCTAAAACGATGTTCTATGGATGAGTATAGTCACTTCAAATAAATATTTCAAATTACGATTTGTGTTTCTACCAACGTTTTAAATTTCAAATTTACTTTGACGCTTTCCGTGAATACATTTCTTCACTCTCGAATCAAAAACATGCTTTTTTTGCTACCATAATTACAATACAAATGATTCTAAAGGTTCCTTTTCATTAGAGGGTTTTGACGCTGATTCGGACGATCACGTGATTTTCAGCGTTAACGCTAGAAAGTTGGGATTTCTGAACTTTATAGCGGCAGACGCTAGAAGAGACAAGTGACAAGTTTTGGGTCTTCAAGGGTAGCCAATAAAAAACCTAAGGCAACCAGATTTCTTCGATACAAAATGGCTTAGTCTCTTTTTATAGTCATCCAGTTATTGCTTTCGATACTCGAACATAGTAAGAGGTCTTGAAAAAAGAATTTCGCAATATATAACACTAAAGATTCCAGAAATGATACCAAATCAAAAAAAATTAACTTCATATTTCATTATTTATCAATTAAGTTTTTTAACCTAAAGTAAGTGACAAATGACATATTTTGACGGTGAGAACCCCTTTTCATGAGAGCGTCATGATTTCATAGAAAAATTGGTCTGATGACCATTTGACGCTCGAAACGAGCGTCAAAACGCTTCAATGAAAAAACACCTTCATACTTGTAAACCCCGGTCTCATCACCATCAAATAACGATCCAGCATATCTGCAACGATCTGCTCCAAAAATAATTTCTGAAAAAAATTTTGCAATATCGAAACGAGCTGGATATCTAATTGGTTAATCAAAATCAACCCACTACTTTCATGATTCCTTAATGCTCATGAAAATGGCCCTAGTTTTATTTTTAATATTAGTTTTGAATAAAGATAATTATCCTTCGGGCATATTTCTTTTATAAAAAAGAATTAATTTTTATTCTTCGTATAGGACCCTTTCTATAAATGGAGTTTAGAGGACACAAATTTCTAATACTGCTAAGCTTACAAGCTAGTCAAAATCAACAATACCAACCATCAGTGTAACTGTTATTTTCTTGGTTTTTTCTCCATTTTCTAAAATAAGGTTATTCTTATGCAAAAGTGATTATAAATAGCAAGTTAAAATAAGAAAACTGAAGCAAAAGTATCCTATCAAGACAAAATATTAAAATTTCTGACCAAACAATTTTTAATAACAAATCAGTGGTCATAAAAGGGTTAAGTGGAAAACAAATCAAAAGAATAGTTAAGAACAAATATATAGCAAAAAGAGAAACAGAGTGATGTTGAACAGAAATTACAAATTTTCTTCGCCTGTTCAGCTCCTGACTGTGAAGAAACTAGTTTTCGGTTATTTGGGTAATTAACTAAGGCGGTATCTAATCAGATACGTAAATAAATTAAAAAGAAAGAAATAAAAGACAAGATGATTAAAAAGAGAACATGTTGAGAAAATTAAGCATAACAAAATCTAACATATAGTATATTCAGATGTTCATTAAAAAGATTTTAATGTAAAATTACATCAAATAAATTACCTAACCTATACAACATTAGTTTCCATTTTCACTTGCATTATAATCAAGTTCCAGCTCATTCAGTTTCACCATATTTAACATAATTTTACATTAGTCCTGCTGTTCAGTTATCTGTTGAAATTTCTTAAGCCTCCTTTGCCTTATTTCAGCTTCAGGCGACAAAGAACCAGAGGTGCTAGGAGCATCATCAAACTCTGAAGATGCAGCGACTTTAATATCTACGTTCGCTTCAATTTTACTGTCCACAAAAGTTTTACTGTTAAGCTCCGAACCCACATTACCGTTTAGTGGGATTGAAGAGTTTTCAGTCTTAGATGCTGAAGTATTTTCACTACCTGTAGCTGTTGTTGTTGTTGTATTTGGAGATGTGCTAGTTGTGGTATTATCCCCAACATTTGATGTATTGGGATTGGAATTAGCAGAATTAGCTGAAGTTGCATTTCTATTTGTTGGTGGGAACGCCCCTGATAGAGTTGCTGCTGCTGTGTATTGTTGCATCATCACTACTGCTGCATCTAACATTATCTGGAATTAGGAAATTAATATTGTAAACCTCAATATTTATCATTACAATCATTAATAGAATTTTGGTAATTTATCAAAATTCGAATAACAGTATAGGTAATCATCATCAATCAACATCAATGATGTGATCGAGTCATAATATTCTTGAAAAAGGCTGAAATTTTCATTATAACGAAATTGACATGTCAGGCTGAGTTTAACGAAGCAATTCCATCTCTGGACTTCCGCTTTGGCTCTTGTGCCGTTAAGACGTGTTTATCATGTTAAGGGAATCATGTGTATTGTAATGAGATTGTGGAATACAAACATTTGTAAAATTTATTTTGAATTATTGTGAAAAACTAATTGGGTATTGGATAATCCAAGATTCATCGAAGGATGGGCCTAATTAAAAAGGATTGAAACTTGTGAAGATAGTTATTGTTGCCTTGCACATTGTTAAAAGAGGAGAGAGACAGAGAGATATCCATCTCCCTATCACAATTAAGGACTTTGTACTAACAGTTTGAAAAACGTCGGTGTCGGAAGTTATCTTCTAATTTTTTTGGACTTGCGTGTAGCTGTCATGTATATTTCAATTTTTATATGGAAGAGTATATCAGAGTCAGATTTGAAGACAACTAATATCGATCTTTAGAATATTTAAGATGCTATAATAGATTGCACCATCCAAAATAAAAACCATCCAAAAAACTGCATTTTGCAATTTAGAATATATATTTCCATAATTTTCTTGAGTAGAAATAAACTTCAATATTCTCCAAACTCTTAAAGTGGTTCATCTTAATTTATTTTCAAGATTGTCGAGAAAAATAATTTCCCCATTCCTTAGAAGTTTCAGTAAACATTTAATACAAAGTACAATTGTAAAGGTAAGCATATCAAATGACTTAAATATTAAAGCTAATGAAATTTAAAAAAAAAGCTTTTAGATTATGCATTGGTGAAGTAGTCTGTGATATTTTTTCCTACCTGAATGTTTCTCAGACACTGTATCCTGGCCTCCACATTAGCCCTCTCATTTCCTTCCATTTGTCTCAATTCCTCATCTCCCAAATGTTGCAAGTTCTGTGGCGGCATGGGGGGCGGTGCCATAAAAGGAAATAACGGAAAAGGCGGAAGTGGAAATCCAGGAATATGCATAGAGGGCGGAATGTTTGGCGGTGCAATATTTGGTGTGGGGGCAGCATGATTAGGAGCAGCCTGGTGTACATTTTGGTTCAAAACTTGGAATGGATTAGGACCAACATTCTGGTTTTGATTGAATATTTGAAAAGGATTGGGTCCTGCAAAAGCGTTAAAGAATTGGTTAGGTTGATTAGCGGGCATCGGTCTTGGTCTGGGCTCTGTCCTCTCACTATTTGGTGATCGAAGAATATTCAAACGACAGGTAGGACAAGTCTGTTGTCTTTGAAACCACGATCTTAAACAAGACGTATGGAAGATGTGATTGCATGGAAGCTTTTTGGAGGCCGTTGTCATTTCTTCTCTGCATATAATACAAACATTGTCTGCTGCAGCTAATTCTTCCGGCGTTGCATCTGGATATAATGTATTCATATTGTGGATGGCACGCCTTGACAAAATCACATCACTCAATGCCTTCTTGAAGTTTCTCAATGTGTAATACATTGGTCGGAATGCAAATAGGGGCAAAGTATATATCCTAACCATAATCGCAACAAAAGCTATGTACAATATCACTTTTATCAAACCCATAACTAACTCTGTATACAATAAGAAAACGGCTTTGTTTTCCCAAGGTGTTTCACTGTTAAGATCTACGGAATGTAGAGCATACTTTATTGCTATGTTGAAGACAATTGTCAATAATATAGCATATTCAAAGCCGAAAACTAATTGCACTGAAGCTCCTTTCGATATTGTGGATAGATAGGCATGTTGGATAAAATGTAAATCCAGGGACCCCAATAAAAGTAACAAGGAAAGAACTCTTATGTGGAACAGCCAACTAATTACAGGACTTCTCTCCATCTGAAATGGGAGAATAAACGTTGTATAATTAATATATAAAACATATGATAAATAATTTGTTATTACATTGTCACTAAGGCTTTTTTGTGAAGACTGAATTGTTATTTCAAACTCAAAATTGAGTAATTTATTATTATATATATTATGTACCAGTTTGAATCCAGATGCAGTACTGTTAACATCTAAATTGCTCTGCTCTGCTAAATTCGAAATAAATCGTGATATTTTTTGAAATTTCATAAATTGTCACGCAAATACAGCGAGTGGTGCTGAAGGTGATGAAGAATGTATGGAATGGAAGGAAATCAAATCAAAAGTGAAAGGAAAACGCAAAAGACTCAAAAAAGAACTTTCCAATGAAAGTATGATTGAAAGTGAAATTGAAGAAATAATTGGCTCCGGCAAAAAATCTCAATCAACAAAAACCACCACTGACAAGTGAAAATAAACATCTTATCAATAAGCGTTCTCCATCCTTCTCCATCTGGCTTAAATAAACCAGACAATATTCCACACAGAATATAAGCAAACAATTACTCACAAAGAATGCAGACAATCATTAACAAAGATTACAAACACCTTTTTTATATCACCCCTGATAAAAACCAAAACCTGTCTAGGATCTAATTTGCAGACAAATGGAATGAATACTTCGAAAATTCAACTGATGTTTTCTTACAGATGAAAAAAGATTTTCTTACTGAAATCGAATAATAATAATAATAATAATATACATCTTTATTCAAAATAATAATAACACTAATGTTGAGTAACACAGTTCCTCTTCAACTTGAATATATTGATTGAAAATAAAGTAAAATAGGAATGTGTGAAACTTATAAATATGTACGACAAAAGAAAAATTCCCAGAGAATCTTTGGAGGATAATATCCTCGTACAAGATCCATTGGAAACAAATTAAATTTCACCTAACAAGCCGTGTAAGCATAACATTGCTGTATCTATATACCTAAGTTTGAAGCTCAAACAGTGTGCCAAAACATTAAACTGAGATTAACAACCAAGAAAGAAAAATCAAATCATACAGGCAACTAAAATCCCTAAGAACCAAATATGAAGAAAAAATTCACAATAAAAACAAAATGGGTCCCAAAAACTATAAATCATGAAATCACAGACCGTAAACGAAAAAAATCAAACATGATGAAACCAAGAGAACTGTGCATCGCGGTTCGTGAATCATTAAAAATTTTTCAAATCAATGAAACTATTGATGAGCGCACGAGGTAGGGACAGTATACACTGATGAACTCTCCTCCTGAAAATGACTGGAAAACCCACTACCCTCAGCTCGAAGGGTAGCATATTAAATGTTCTTGGCCAAGAAATTAAACGCTTCTCTGTCCAACAGTCTTTTTCCTCCTAGGTACAGGGCAATCACCCGTCCTTCTGATTTCGTAGGTACTTGGGAAAGGGTTCCTTATGCAGCCGTGCTTATACTGGTAAGTCAGTATCTGAACACGGTATAGCTGCCACAAGTCGAGAAATCCGAATTCTTTATATAACATGTTCGATGGGTAAGTGTTAATTCTTCCGAATATAACCTTAATGAATCGCTTCTGCATGATTGCAATCCTATCCAAATGAGACTTTTCAACACCCCCCACACAATTATGCCGTAACAGAGCACCGACTGGATGAGGGAGAAATACAATATGCGCAACTGGACAATATCGCAGAAGCCCTTACAAAACCGGAACAGTGGTAATAAGCCCCTTAATTCCTTTATTGCCGAATTAATGTGCTGATCCCACACCTTAAATGGCAATCTATAATAATCCCCAAATATTTGAGCTTTTCTGCTCTTTTGATTGAGATTAGTTCGTTTCCCAAATGAACTTTTAGAGTTCCGATAACTGGCAAGTGATTAGAGTAGCTTGCAAATGGTATGAAGAAGGTTGTTTCAGGATTGGAAGTGAACAGGCTATCCTGAAAAAAGTTCAGTACAATAGGAAAGTCTGTTTCTGCTTTTTTTTTTGACTACGTCCCATGAATTTCCCGTGTAGAGAACAGCCGTATCGTCAGCGAATGAAACTATCTCTACACAAGAAGGTAAGCAAAACATATCATTTATATACATACAAAAAAGAATCGGCCCCAATGTCGTTCCCTGTGGAATACCGAAATCAACACTCTCTTTCGAACACTTAACACCATCAACAACAATTTGTCCTCTTCCAACCAAATAGTTCTTCATTAACTTCAATGAATTACCCCAAAACCCATACGCTGTAACGACTCTAGAAAATTGGAGTGAGAAACCGTATCAAAATAAAAATAAAATCATCATCAATTAATCCCCAACTTCAGACTCAAATAACGCTTCCTCCCCAAAACAATTGGAACCCACATTCTCAGCTGTAATACTGTCAGTAGAACACGAAATAAAAGATGAAGACCTAAAATCACATTTAGAAAAAAACAACTTCACATTGCGATATTGCAAGAGAATAATCGCAAAATCAAATGGACAACCTACCTACTTCATAAGAATTATGACAGGCAGTAGTAATTTTTTTCCAAAAACTACTTAGTGATGGAGTTTTCTACAAATACAGATACTACCCAGTGTACACAAGTTCACCACCTACGCCAATTCCAAGCCCCTGCGCAAAATGCCAACTATATACGCACACAACAGATAAATGCTCATCTAACTGAATGCAACAAATGCCAGAGACCACATTCCACAAAACTGTGTAAATCACCTTTGCCACCCAAATGTCCTGCATGTAAGGCAGATGATCATCAAGCCTGGTGTCCAAAATGTCCCAAAAGACCCAAACAACCTATTCAGGGAATTCCAAATATCCAAATGAAATCGGTCAACAAAAAAACCAATGAAATGCCAAAGGAAAACACTAATAATCCACGTATCCATGATCCAGTTACTGTTCACGACATGATTATTCATTCTTACATAAATAAACTCAATAACCCAAAAAATATTGATCGTGAAGAGTTATTGAGTAAACTTAGGAAAATATTCATTGTTGACTACAATATTGATACCAGGGCAACCTTCTCAGGTAAACGAGTCTATATTCTAATGTTTGATCTTGATGTTGAAAATTCAGGATCACCTACTGAACCCACACAACACTCAATATTCACAATGTATCTGAACATTCTTTATGCCAACATTAACTCATATCTAAACAAGTTACCACTAATCAACCAATACACAGAAAATAACGATATAAATCTATGAATGTTTGTTGAAATCAAAATTGGAAACAACCATAAAGCTACATACAGAAATTGGGACTGCCTGCAATGGAGTGGAAATATTCAGAATACCAATGTATCCCAAGGTACCTGATTGAATCAACAGAATGCATATTAACATCTTCTTCGATGTTAAGAGTTGCGAAGGCTGGTCGGTTCACCTCGTAATTGAAAAAACAGATGAATTTGGTCTTGTTTGCATTCATAGTGAGTAGGTTGTAATCGAACCCGTTTAACCTTTTTCAATATCCCTTCCGATTTTATCTTTAATTCCGCCCAGCTTTCTGCCCTGCAAAACATTCGCCGTATCATCTGGGTAGCTCAAGATATCACAAGAATCGCCCTGTGCCTCCAATAAGTCATTAACGTAAATAACAAATAAAACAGGACCCAGCACGATTCTCTGTGGTACACCACACTCTACAACGCGAAACTCGCTGAAAGAATCACCAATTTTTGCCCTTTGTTTACGTCCCGTCAAATAACTCTGCATTAAGTTGTACATATTTCCTCTAAATCCGTACCTAGAAAGTTTATCAAGCAGCAACGTATAACTCACAGTGTCGAATGCCTTGGCCAAATCGACAAAGACACATAAGCATGGATCTGATTCGTCCAAGGCTTTATACAACTTTTCTGTTAAACAACTCATGGCATCCTGAGCTGATTTGTTTTTCCTAAAACAGAATTGCTTTTTTGATAAAAGCTGCAAGTGATCAAAAAATGTCAATATTCTAGTTTCGATGGCTTTCTCCAGAATTTTTGTCAGATTAGTTATTAATGTTATCGGCCTATAGTTTAGCACTTTCGTTTTTTCCCCTTCCTTGAACAGAGGTTTAATAATACCAATTTTGAGACAACTGGGGAATATTCAAATTACATCAAATTAATAACGATATGTTAATTTAATTGTAAAAAATAGGGCAGAAAGACCTATCTTCACAGGCATAATCAAGTGTGTAACATTATCCATCAGAAACTTGCACACAAGTACGGACTTCTGAATACCTTCCAGCCATATTACAAGTATCAACCGGCGCCCGTATTGAAAAATGACTCGTATCAGATTATACTACGATAGGCCTGTTATCACTGACAGAATGGTGACGAATAATAGGCCCGACATCGTGGTGTATGATAAGAGAGCCAGAACAGCAATGCTGGTGGATGTCGCCATACCGAATAATAACAACGTGCTGAACAAGTTCCAGGAGAAAAAGTCCAAATACACAGACCTTGCTATTGAGATCCAGCAGATGTGGCACCTCGGTAAAATAGATATCGTTCCTGTCATCCTTTCTTCTACTGGTTTAATACCCAAAAGTTTGCATGATAGCCTTAAGAAATTAGAATTGTATAAGAATACTTATATAGAAATGCAAACAGCTGTAATTCTCAATACATAGGATAGTAAGAAAATTTATGTCAAGTATATTGTAATCGAGCCTATTCCCTTCGATTGCTGAATCTGGGAAAGGTAAATGATATCCAGCTAAAAGCTGAGATAGTGCACAAGTCCACGATAATAAATAATAATAATAGACTTTATTGATAACTTGTGTTAATGGTACATAGTATAGATTGTTGTGATAACGAACTGAAATAGACTAAAATATAAATAAAAGCAATATGTACCTACAGGATATCAAAAGGTAGGATGCAGCTCAGAGCTGATTAATCCAACTAAGGCTATACAGACTTGATGCAAGTCGCAGAATGGAACCAGAAAACTAATATTAAAAACATCTGGACATTTAAAACAAATACAAAACTACGTAAACCTATTGTCTCTCTAAGAGAGTTTTTTTTAAACTTATTCTTGAAACTGGTCAGGCTATTATTATCACAGATTGAATCCAAATAATTAATAACAATGATGACTATATTATAAGAAAAACAGCGCTTGAATAGGGAAGTAGGAAACTTAGGTAACATGAGATTATACTTGAATTTTGTGCTAATATTGTGTACATCCGTTCTGAATTTAACCAGTCTATACAAGTATGAGGGCTTGTTTTCCTTCAACACTTTGTACACTAGACATACCATGTGCAATGTTCTGCGGTTTAACATATTCAGCCACCCCAAATTTTTTGGCTCCAAAGAAATGCGATCTGTTCGCTTAAGGTCAAGTATTATGCGAACACATCTGTTCAGAATTTTGTGTACCCTGGTGACATTTTTTTGTAAGACAGGGACCATATATAACATCACTATAGTTCAAATGTGATAAAACCACGGCATCGCATAGCACCTTTCTCTGATTCCTGTCAAGAAATGCTTTGCATCCAAAAATGATATTTGCATAGGTTATTTGGGGAGCAAATTTATGTGTGAATCATATCTCACACCAGTATCAACTATCAGGGCCAAATTTCTAGTCTCAAATGTTAAAGGAACGTCTGTACCATCCAAAGAAATTTCAATTAGATCTTTACAAGTGGTTTTCAATTTCCTCCTGCCGAAGAGCATGGCAAGGGTTTTTGAAGGGTTGATACTCAGACACATGTCATTCGATAATTGACAAATACGATCAAGATCAAGATGCACACTCTGGAGAGTCTCCTCTATGGAATCCCGAGAAATGTAAAGCTGAGTATCATCAGCATTCAAATGCGCCTTGGAATAGGAGAGACAATTTATTAGCTGAAACATATACTGTGAAAAAATAAGTCCGAGAACGGAGTCCTGCGGTATACCCCACGAAACTTCAATAGTACCAGACATAACACCGTTGCACAACACAACCTGAGTTCGCCCCCTCAAATAGTTCCCGAACAGCAAAACAGTTTCATCCACAAACCCTCAGAAACGCAATATGTCAGGTAACAATTCATGATTTATTTCATCAAAGGTCTTCGAGAAATCTAACATGATGAGAATTAGTAGTTCGTTATAATCAACTGCTCTTGCGATATCATCAACCACCTTGAGTAAGGTGATAGTACAACTATAATTTCAACCAGAACCCTGATTGAACATCAGGAGAACAACCTTCCACGATGCTGGGAACACAGGCTTCTCAACACATTTATTATATGACACATGAATTTTAAAATGAACAGTGAACACATAATCAACATCTTAACACTAATACCGTCAGATCCAACTGAAACCGATTTAATGGAAATTAACGCCTCACGAACCTGGTCTTCCAAGACCATAGTAGAACGAAACGATATGGAGTCCTTCAGCACTTCACTCTTATATTTGTTAAGGAGATCTGCACTAGGAATAGGATCACCAGTTAGAACTGCGGCGAAGTATTTATTGATTTTTCTGGATAATTTAGGTTTTCAGGAATAGAATTGTCCTTCACTGGCAAGATAGCGAACTCGGTTAGATGCTTCCACATGAGGTTGGACTTAGTCTTGTGTTGGAGATAAGCACGCTTTTCATTTATAATAGCTGTGCTCGTATAGTTGCGTAGTTGCTTATGATAATTGTAGTAGAACTCTTTTCAATTTTTGAGCGAAATTTCACACAATTTCGTTCTTTCAAATTTTTTTCTTCATTCTCCACGAAAATACGATGTACGCATAAAAGACATACCCACCGTTCACAAATCAAGGCGTTCCGCCAGTAACATAGGCCTTCATTAAGTCCGTAACAACTTAGTAGTTATTTACATGCCTCACAGAGGTCGCTCGGAGTTCTGGCGCGAACCTATGAAGGTAGATCGAATACTTTTGCCATCCTCGTACCACTGACTGATTAATCACAAATTCTCAGAAAGTATCAATGCAATACTTGAAATTCGGCAGATAGATTTCTCATAGAGAGAAAGCCTACCATGTAAGAAAGGACTCTTGAATATTGGTTGAAATTTTGGAAGATCAAATTTTGAATCGTCATCCAAAATTTTTGGCTTGTAGAGTTGGAATATAAGGGAAAATATCATTGTCATTTGTAAAGTTGAAAAACATGAAAATTGGAAACACTATACGAAGGTATTTGAAATTCCTCTTCTGCTAGTTTATAATAGTGGGATTACATAATCAATTCAGAAAATATTTTCAAAATACCTCTTTGAAAAATAGAAGTTGGAATTTTGTAATATTAATTTCTGAATTGTAATCCAAAGTTTCTGGAAGTTAAAATAATAAGTCACTACTTTTATGCAAATACCGAACCTAGCATGTAAAACGTTGCAGATGACAGCTAGTACTTTACAAAACGCAAAGACAAATATATAAATACTAAATGAAAAAGAATATCTGAGATTGAATGAACAAATCCAAATGAATTCATTATTCTCTTCGAGCTTAGTAGCAGCTTCTTCTCCATCGTTAGTAGAGTAAAAATCAAACGATACCTATATTGGTACAATAAACTAAACCTAAATAGTTGAATACTTATGTATCACAGATATTGTCAATCAGGCAATATGGCCATGAAACCTCTTTATTCTTCCTTTATGGGGTATGCATTGGTTATTTTACATTCATTTATATATTCTAACTTTTGATATTCTCAAAATATATCCCATTATGATTCATGTTAGAAATTCATATATTACGTCACATAAACAAGATTTTAAAACCAAAATTAAATAAACAATGTTTTCTATAATAAATATTTCAAACTTACATAATCAACTCTATCTTCAGCAAGCCAGTGAAAACTTTTCAAAAACAATAATAAGGTGAAAAGAGCCACGAACTTGGGGTTAAAATCATCTCTGAAGACAGTGAATGCTAAGCAAGTTTCTGTTATTGCATACCATGATCTTTCCATTAAATGCTGTAATAATTGATTATTAAACAAAGAATCTGTATTCTGATATGAATATGTACCTCAAATTCTGCAGTTCTCAATTGTCCGAAAAATATTTTCCTAATAATTTTTCCAGCAATGAGGACACAAATGAAAGCTTGAATATAAATTACCTGAAATACGATTAGGTAAAAGCATTGTTACATATCAGTTAAAATTTAATGTTCACTCACAGCCATACTAGGATTGGATTTTGTAATATAGACAACAGAGGGATAAAATTGTTTTTTTTGATAATAAGCATTTGCCAGAACTATTACTGTAAGTGTTAAGCTTAAAACAGATATACCCAGGGCCCTCATTTTGTGGCTTTTGTTTACTGATTTTCAGTCGAATATGAATAGGATACAAAAATTTATTATGTATATTTCTTCATCTGTAATATCAAAATATTGGGATTTGTTTTTCAGCGAAACGTCAAAAACTTATCTCATCGGCGCCAACGCTTTAGTGACACTTCGTGGCAACTGATGGTTGGCCAATTCAAATAGATTCAAAATTTCATGAAAATTTTTTTCGAATTTCATACATTAGACATTATATTTCAATAATTGCATTTAGGAAATAAATTTCAGTAGCTCTATGAAATAAGTATTAAATGTCAGAATGGTAAAATTCCATGAAATACTATAATATAGATCTCTTCATCAAAAATATTCTGTTTCTGTGGTATTTTTCATAGATAATAATAGTCATTGACAGAAAAATATATACCTACCGAAGACATGAAAAATATCGAATGAAAGTTTCAGTTGGTACGTAAAAGTATACAAAGAAATTATTTGATATAACTTTATATCTTTTTTTGTTTATTGAACTAGAAATAAGTACAGCTAAGGAAAAATTATAATTGTTAACATAAGGAAATTTAAAGAGAGTCAAAAATTTTAACCATCACTACTCAAAACATTGTTGAAATAATCAAGATTAAATACTTTTCTGTAGTTTCATAAAAAGTTTTATTTTATTTTTATTTATTCATTTATTTAGTTCAAATACAAAATTGTATACATCAATTTGTATGAGAGTGTACGGGGAACCCCTTTAAACAAAATTACAAGAAATATATCGATAAGAAAGATAGTAACAATAAAATAAAAACTACTACGAAACGAATACATATTCACAATTGCCTTACTAAGAAACCTATTTTTGCCTTGAAACTATCAAAAGGGACTGAAAATAAGTCGAGATCTCTACCAATATTCCTCATGAGATCGAAACAACGATTGAGGAAAAAATTTGAGATGTAATAGTATTTGTACATTCTAAATCGAAACAGAGGAGTGCATCGAGTGAGTCTACCAGGTAAATTAAAATCGATCAATCTCAACAAATCGGAACAGTCTACATGCCCGTCCAGAACCTTAAAAAGAAACATAAATCCAAAACCCGTCGACTAGTCATCAAGGTATCCAATTCTAGCTATTCTCGCAGAACATCAATACCAATGGCAGTAATATTAAAATAGGTCCTATATGATAGCAAGCGTAAAAGCTTTCTTTGGACCTTTTCTATACTATTTATATGACAAAAGTAATAGGGCGACCAAATGCATGAGCCATATTCCAAGTTGGATCTGACCAATGAGCAGTACAGAATTTTTAATGTTGCAGCGGAAAAACCTGCAGAGTTACGATAAATGAAACCAAGCATTAGGTTAGTCAGAATATAAAGCCTACATCAATAATTTTCTACTGAAATATTTTTCATGATATAATAAATTGAATTTTCAATTTCGAGAATAGCATCCCAAAGAAATATTTGTTTGTAGTTCTATGAAATCTACTCTTCTATGTCTAATTGCGAAGAAATGCGGTAAAATCCAAATATTTTATTTAATGAGGACTTATTAAAATGAAAATAGAAGAACATGCTGAATGTTTCTTCAAATTAATTTGTAAAGTTGTAGAGCTTTTATCATTTATGAAATCGTAACATATTTTTTGCAGATAAACCTCATATTAGAAAACTATTGTACATGGATGGATGTGGTGCAATTATTGATAAATATGTCTTAGTTGGTGTCTTTATATACTTTTTGCGAGCTAATTTTAAAATAGAAGAATATTCAACAAGGAATTTCTTTATTGCTGTGTAAGTTTTCAGTTCCATGAAAAAAGATATTACTGTATAATTTCATTTCAGATATGTATGTCATGAAATTTACGAAGAAGTGAATGCTCTAAAGTTTCAAATAATTAAAACTTGTTTAGGACCTTGTGTGATGAGGTCTACATGTGTCAGAAAATTCGATGAAGATAGAGTTAATTTCCTGCAAAGAATCGACTTTCATGTCTTGTATGATGAGGAACAATGTGATTTGATTTTTAGTAAATTTCCACATGTGATATGGTATAGAGAAAGATCTGATAAACATTCTGGGGTTATATTTGATGAGAATATGATTTGTGATTCTTGTTGCTTTCCTGTAGCATCTCTTTTGAAGATTTTGAAATGATCGAGAGTAGATATATTTGAGGAAGAAGTTGAATTTAGTTTTATTGCTCTCACTCAAAATTAGAAAATTAAATATGTTAGGAATAAAAAAATTAAAAAAAAATTAAATAATAGGTACATTTCCGGCTTGTGTTTGCTGAAAATAATCATGTTTCTGCAAAGACGATTTCAAAATAGTCGATCTGATCTAATGCATAACAATCTTAAATTACACAGCAACAGTAAGCTACAGCTGAATTGAAAAAAGATAAAATCTAATAGTTTATATTATATTACCAGAAATTATAAATTTTAATGCTATACATCTTTGATATAAAACTTATCAGAGTTATTTGCTGGAGTTCAATTATTAATAATAGTATAAAGAGATCATTTCACTTCATGTCTATGCATCATTAAAAAAATAACAGCAATATCTTACATACAATCTTGATTCAATCAAATAGTTGATTTTGCAATTTGCCTTAATGTTCACCCTATGGGTAATCAAATAATTTTTTTGCTCTCAATTCCCAGAAATTTTGGTGACATTCTTCATGTGTATAGAATCAAGCATCATTACTGGATATAACTATTTTCACTAAGGCAGTGGCTAATTTTGAAACATTATTTTGAAAATGTCGTTTGAAAATACCTAACAGAATATAATAAAATCAATAGACAATCCATATATCATATATATGCACATTAGTGATATTTTTATGTTACTGTAAATATTCGCAATTCGCTCCGAATTCTAAATGCAATCCGTAAACGATATACTTCGTTGCACACTGGTCGTTAATCAATTCTTTGAGAAGCTCAAATTCGCTTATAGCAACTTAGGGTGCTTCCTAGATCTACTTAGTCGCCAACGTTTGGGAGGCATTATTTTGTTCGAGGATGACAATATTATGTGTCGATGACCATTCATTAAAAAAAGGGCGGACTAAAATACAATGAAGTCACAATACGGCGTTAATCACTTTGTTAGTGTGACTATTTCAAAGCATTCAAGCAGCTGTGCTGTGTCTATAATGTTTATGTAAGTCAGTATACCGGCCACCCTTTGGGGACACTACAGACTTCTCCACACAATTGACCTAGTGTTTGCAGATTGTCACTTGGCGGGAGACTTCAATATCGACTTTCTCAGACAAAACAGAAAAGATCGACACTGTGGGACTATTTGCAACATTTGGTTTATTTCAAGTAATCAATAAACCAAGCCGAATCACACTTGCAACTGAGAGCTGTATCAACAACTTTACACTTCCCGCACCTTCGACCCCCATCTCTTGGACCATCAGATGCAGAAGCTCAAGTTTAAGGTGCCTAGAAAAGAAAATTGGGACAACGTTGTTGAAAAAACAAAGCTTTGATAAATTTCATGATACTCTTCTTTAATGCCGCCTTCCCTAGGAAATCTATAAGATCCACTAGAATTAGACAAGATCACGATGAATGTCCCAATATATATGAAACCTTGAAAGGAGCTATCAGCGCAGCCCAAACAATCCATCGAGCGCAGAGAAGCAAAGCATCAAGGAATCTTAGAACATGCCTAAACATAAACTTAGAGAAAGCTACACTACCACAAAAAAATAAAAAACTCAAATTTTCTCAACGGCTGAAAATAAAACAGGAGCAATATGGAAAATTATCAATGAGAAGTCAGTTAAAACGAGAATCAATGCAGACTGCAACTCCAACCTAACAGGGGAACAACTAAATGATTTATTTTCTGGCATTGGAGAATGTGCGTTCCAACAATGCTCATCTTCGGTTGATGAAGCAATGAGAAAGATTCGAAGTAATAATGTTTCACCAAAATCCTCATTTTCAACTACCCATCGGGGGGAACTGATGGATATTGTCAAAAACATTAAGAACAAGACAACTGCTGATATTTATTGGTCTGAACACAACTCTTCTGAAAATAATATTTCCCATAATTTTTACACCTGTTTGCAACATTATAAATCAATGTCTTGAAAAAGGAATATTCCCAAACAGCCTGAAGATTGCCAACGTAATCCCAATATACAAAAAAGGTGACATAAATGATCCAAACATTTACAGACCTATATCAATTTTACCAACAATATCTAAGATCTCTGAGGAAATACCGAAACGCCGACTTGTGGGATTACTGGAAAAAGAACATATATTGGATGATAGTCAGCACGGATTTAGAGCAGGTAGGTCTATAGTTACAGCATTGGTTGAACTGATGGAGGCGGTCATAGATGCCATCGACCAGTATCAGAGGGTCGAACTTCTAGCCTGTGAGTCCGTGGTAGGGCGCTAGACTTGTACGAACCCTATCTGGGTGACAGAAAGCTGGCTGCCTCGTGGCAGGGCACGTGTCACAAGTAAAAGTGATACGAATGGGTGTTCCCCAAAGATCGATCTTGGGTACAGTCTTATTAATATTATATATAAATGATTTACCATCCAATGACATCTGTATGCTGATGATACAAGTATTCTTGCTGTGGACCATACTGCTGACGGCGTTCTGCAGAAAGTTGGCAATTCACTTCAGATTGCTGAGCAATGGTTCTCATCAAATGGAATGAAATTAAATCGTGATAAATCACAAAAAACTAGATTTGGAACAGAGACTGGTAATGATGAACCGATAAAGTTAAGTCCTAATTGCCAGTGATCTCACCTGACACGATCATATAACGGCTCTCCCAAGAAAACTTTCCACTGCCATCATCAGAGATTGCTAAAATGGCTAATTTCGCTAATTTCTATTCTGTTGAATACGGAATACTTGTGCGGGGACACAGTACAGAGCTAAAAAGGATACTCTCATAACAAAAGGAAGTAGTTAGCACATGTAGTTGTGCAAATACAACGAGCTGTAGGGAACTGTTTATAACCCTGAATATACTAACCATTACTTCAGTATATATACTTAACTGCTCCAACATGTGCACAATACAATAAACTCAAGTTGGCACCAACTATTGGTTTATTAAATTCTACAACTCCATACCACACGATCTAAAGAAGCTGTCAAGTACCACTTTTGAAAGACATGTGAAGAGAGTCCTACTGAGCAGGACAGTCTATACATTTGTGGAATTTTTCAAAGGTATACTCAAGTGGAATTAAGTAAGGACAGAAACAAACATTGACAATTTTTTCATTGAGAACGTCGTTGCCCGATGAAAATTGATATACATTTCTTTAATTGAATAAAACAATGATGTTCAATTTTTCACTATACTGACAAACTTATGACGCGTTTCTTCACGCTGTGGCCTCTTCAGAATGTGTGAGACATTCAAAAGAAATTTCTAGAGGCAAAATTTCTTCAAACAGAAACAGAATTTTTGATTGGCAATGTTTGGAATGAGTTAGACCAAAATGACATCGATAATTTAATGAAGCTAGTGTCATTACTAACAGAGATGAACCTTTTCAATACAAAAAATATCCGACTGTTTGGATTTTTGTTTGAAAATATTTTTTAATGAGTTTTTTCTTTCGTACCAGGTTTCGTAATGTATCATTTTCTCTTCGTAACTGGATTTCTAAAAATATTACATGAAACACGGTATATTTTTATTACTTTGTTTTCAATAGTTCCTAGCAACAAGTAAAAGTTTCTCATCAAACTCACGATACACTTAAGTGTATGGGTGAAACAATTCACCCAAAATATGTTGATATTTGCAGGTGTTCACTAGATACTTTTGAGCTGTTTATTTCAAGCAACCCGTGTCACAAAAATACACTCCCCACAAAAATTGTCGCATCACCCTACTTTAATGACAATACTATATAAACTTTTAGGTTGGTCATTCAAGAGTCGCTTGGTAACTTTCAGAAGTGTAAAATAAGAAGATATCATTCAAAAGAGATGAGTTTATGATGGAAAATATCAACAATTTTTGAGTAAATGAAAAATTAAAAAATTCTACCATCTTCAAACATTCGCGAAGAGACCAATCAACTAGCATCGAACGGTTACCAATTATTTTCAAAATCGAGTGTTTCCTCCTGGGGCCCTAATTACTGCCAGTGTACGTCTCGGAAGCCCCTCAAACAAATTTTGGATGTACTCTTGACTCACTCTGTTCCAAATTTCAGGAAATTGTTTTTCTAGTTGTTCTACAAGGCATCCAACGTTGCTGAATTTGCCACCCCATGTTGTCTCACATGTTCTATGGGATTCAAGTCGGGACTTCTGGCTGGCCATTTTAAAGTATCAATTTCGGCATTTTGCAGAAACTTTGCAACTACTCTAGCTGCATGAGGCCGAGCATTATCATGCATATAAATGAAGTTTTCGCCAATCAATGGGCCAAAGGGTAACATGGGGTTCAAGGATATCTGCGATGTATCTGGCCGCTGTCATTCTTCCATTATTCACTAGGACTAACTCAGTTCGACCATGGAAAGATAAACCTCCCCACTCCATTACTGAGCCCCTCCGAAGTTTTCGGTTTGCCGTATATTGCATTCCTGATATCGTTCCCCATCGTCTATCATTTGATACTAGAAAGAACCTGGACTCGTCGGAAAAGAGAACATTCGACCATTCTGGAATACCCCAATTTGCATGTTCCCTCGTAAACTGAAGTCTTGCAACTCGATACTCTCTGATGAGACGCGGGCCGGTAGAAGCCACCCTTGGTCTGATATCGTCTTCTCTGAGCCTGTTCCTAACAGTTTGCAATGAAATATGCACATTTCTGGAAAGTGCAAGTTCATTTTGTAGCATTCTAGCCGTACAGTGCCGAAGTCTTAGTGCAGTTAAACGAAGCCAACGATCAACTGTTGTTGTAATCCGATTTCTTCCCTGTCTGGCCCTTCTTCCATACTCCCCTGTTTCGTGGTACCGATTAATTGCTCTTGAAATAGTGCTTTGGTTAACATTCAACAAGTTAGCCACGTAACGTTGGCTTCGCCCCTCCTCTAGAAGTGTTACAATTCTTATCACTTCATCATCACTCAAATAGCGTCCAGTACGTTCAGCAGCCATCACAATAAATTCAAAGATTCGAAAATCAACAAGAAACACAGAAAACTAGCATTAATTTAGCGTGAAAACCGAAGAGAAATTGAATGAATACTGATAGTCAAATAAACTCATTCTTGTTTCAGACATGTTTGAGATCATATGGAAACAAATGTTACTACATAGAAAAGATTTTTTTCTCCTCATATGTCCAAAAACATGTGGACAAAGAAACTGCTATCGAACTGCTTAATCGATTGTGGAATTCAGAATACCAGGTGATGCAAAAATTTTTGTGGTGTGTGTATTTCCAATAACGCTATGATGGTTATAAAATAAATGCAAACCTTTGCAAGAATTAAAATATGTTTTTATTTCGAAAGTTATAGTACAATTAAGAGAGAATAAAAATTCCTTTGAGCATTTAAAAATCCATTGGCTTAGGAGCGAACACTTTCAGAGGCGTGCTTCTGTCAACATAAGGGCTTCGACATAACCTTTTAGGCGACCTAGTCAATAAAGGTTTTTTGATCACCGGACTTTTACGCGGAGTATATTTAATAGGCGATATCAAGTCTTTGTCCATACTAAAAGAGATTTCCTTCTCAGGGGTGACAACTTCCATATTCCTATTCCTATGCCCTTCGACTAACTGTCTTGCTGCATGTAGTTTCTGGCGCTGTGACAAATTCAGACGATTTCTTCTAGGTGATGAAGTCTTCTTAGTAAGTTTTTTATCTTCTCTCAAACTTCTAATCCGTTGCGACAATTTTATTTCAGAATGTCTAGCACTACCGATTTTATAAGTTGTTTTGATTTTTGTGTTTGATTTATTTGACTTGTCACTCAAATTCGAATTATCGGAGTCGACAATATTATCGAAAAGTTTTGCTTTAGCCAACACCATACCAGCATTTTGAGTTCTGAGTTTTGCAACAGATGGCCTTCCATTAGAAGCACTTCCCCCACTACTCGGAGTTTTTACATTCGAAAAAAATTTATCTGCACTAGTCCAATGACCTGAACCGTCATCAACAAAATTACTTGATATTGTAGAATGAAATGACACCTTCCCTGTTGTGTTGGGAGATGCGTCCGCACCAGTTTTATTCAAAGAAGATCGAAGAACTCTATCACTTAAATTTGGAGTTGAAATATTCTTAATTGTCTTAAAATCATTTGCTAGAGTAGACTGGGTAGAATGCGCTCGGTCTCTGCTCAAACTGACACGTGGAATAGATATTTTTGTGCTACCACCCATATGCCAAGATTGATTTCGTGTTAATTTACTGTTCCTTTCTAGTTCTCTAGATCTCCGTTTCAAAGAACCTATTTTTCTAGCACTAGGTGATCTAATTACAATATGTTCAGAACTTCGTCTAATCTTCAGTTCACGGCTGAGTCTCCTCGCTAATTGATCGGTTGTAGGGCTCAAAAGTTCCGATTGAACTAGAGTTTGTTCATAAGCAGTTTGGACATCTTTTACAGGGTCTAAAATGTTATTTTCTCTCACTGCGTCTACAGTTCCAATTTTTGATTGCACATTATCTATTTCAATCGAAATCCTCCGTTCTATGGCCGATACTCTATTTTTAATTTGCTCATATTCTACCTTGGATATTTTAACAAAACCATCTTCTGCACCCTCATCGAGTCTTATTTTTTCTTGAATATTTGAAGGTTTTACCGATTCTGCATTCAAATTATGATGAGATCCTCCATAAGAGTTACGTTTTTTGTTTCTCCTAAATGCTGCTGCATTACTAACAGCTGACCACCTTCGTTCTATTATAGATCTTGGTCCCAAACTTGTTCTGCTGGCGCCTATATTTTCTTCGTCTTCTGCCTTCGATTGCTTCGATGTTTTATTTTTAGTATACCACTGACATTTCTTTTCCTTCGCCCTAGAGAAAGAAAATAATTATTAGAATTATTTATTAAAAATCCCTCTCTGACAGAAAAGTACCAGGAAATTTGAAATAAAACGAAATATTTTTGAATCTTCATCAATATTTATCATATCTCCTTTATTTTTTTTATTAATATTTTATTTTTTTCCATAAAAGGCGATAGAAGACCGGCCTTCCTTCCGGAAGGAATTCATGACAACATTACTGTGACTTTTTAACGATTCTGACAAGGTTTTTCAATTTCAGCTGTTGTTTTTAACTCATATCGATGATTATTCGTTGGTTAGAGTGTAAAGATTTCTTTTCATTAGAGCGTTTTGACGCTGATTCGGATGGTCACGTGATTTTCAGCGTTGACGCTAGAAAGTTGGGATTTCTGAACTTAATAGCGGCAGACGCTAGAAGAGACAAGTGACAAGTTTATATTTTCGGTCTTCAAGGGTTGCCAATAAAAAAATTAAGGCAACCAGTTTTCTTCGATACCAAATGGCGAAGTCTCTTTCTATAGTCGTCCAATTATTGCGCAATATTAGCTGGAGCTCTTGCAAAAAGAATTTTGCAATATATAACACAAAAGCTTCCAGAAATAAATCAATAAAAAATAGACTTCATATTCATCAAATGATAAATGACATATTTTGACGCTGAAAACCCTTTTTCATGGTAGCGTCATGATTTCATAGAAAAATAGGTCACATGACCATTTTGATGATCAATTCGAGCGTCAAAACGCTCCAATGAAAAGGCACCTTCATACTTGTAAACCCCGGTCTCATCACCATCAAATAACGATCCAGCATATCTGCAACGATCTGCTCCTGAAATAATTTCTGAAAATTTTTTGCAATATCGGAACAAGCTGGACGGCAACGAGCTGTATATCTAATTGGTTGATTAAATCAACCCACTACTTTTATGATGCTACCTGTCAAGCACGTCGGTTGAATTTGTTGAATCCTGAAAATCTTTGTACCACTCACAGACCTGGGTTTTCAATAAATCAGTCACCATAAACTTTTTCAGCATTCTTAACGATTCCACACACGAACTTTCGTTCAAAACACAAAATTTCCTACACTCTCTGTTTAATATATTTTTCCATTGTAAAATTCGCAGAGCATTGCTGAGGTGGATTTAATTTTTATTCAATCAGCTCAATAAACTATCCTATCCTATGCATGCTTACTCGCTACGTGCTCAGTAACGATTTTTGGCCTTTATTGACAGGCAGCTGAATTTTGATCTCACTTGTAATAATGCTAAATAGGTGTTGTAATGTGTTTCGAGGATGAGTTCGAAAATAAAACCATCACAATAACCATTCTTAGGAACCAATCTATAACTGTGCGCGTTTTCAAATTTTTACGTGTTGTGGTTTAGATATTATGCTGGAATACAGTACGGACGTTTATATATATATATATATATATATATATATATATATATATATATATATATATATATATATATATATATATATATATATATATATATAATAAAAGAATAGATAATAGCTCAAAATATGTTGTTTCGCGATTATTTTCAAATTTTCTTTAATGTTTTGCAATGTCTAGTGTCTTGTCAAACATTATATTTTGTAGATACTTAATTTATTAGATTTGCAACAACGTTGAATTGCCTATGGAAGAGTATTTATCAACATATATTTCAACAATGTTAACATGCGAAATTATCAATATATGACATTGAAGACTTTTATTCAAGGAACGATAAACCAACCTTCTGTAGAATTTTAAATATCTCTTCCATTTGTCTTCATGGTTTCCCGGTGGCGATGGTGAGTGGCCTCTATGTCGGTTTTTACATGTCTTGATGCGCTCCAACAGATTGTTATGAGTAGGTGGCAGTCTGGCCAGGTGTTGTGAATGGGTGTGCAATACTGACGAGGTCAAATGAGACCGAAACTGTACCTTATTGCTCCTATGCATGACATCTGATTGAACTGTACCACTGGTGTCTGTCTCTGGTTGACGATGATTATGAAGGGTGGATCAGAAAACCATCCCCTTCAGGGAAGGATATTTAACATTATACGGAAGGTTGAATATTGTTCCTTGAATAATTGTTATCAACATAACCTAATATGCAATATTACAAAACCTCTGAATAGTTTGCGAATAAATAATTCATACATAGTATACTGCTGTTTTCACATTTTTAATTTAGAAAATAGTAATTACCGTTACTATTATATAATATTACAACCATAACTGCCTCTACCTTAGGTAGGTTGCAGTTATAAGCTTCTACGAATTTAATCCATTTTAATATCCGAAACGAACAATTATGCCACCAGCTATAAGATTTAACAAGAATTTCAGAAATCGCTTAAAGATTGGATATAACATGCAAAACATATAAAACGCGAACTATGAACAATCAAGAAGGCCTCATTCACTTAAATGTGAGCAGTATTGAAGCAAAACTCACTGCTCAAAGGATGAAAAGCAGACGCCTCCTAGATAAAGCGATTGGGGCAACTACAAGGAAGCCCAAAGAGCATACAAAGGATTGATCGAAAAATCCAAAAAAAAGCATGGCATTCTTACTACGAAGAGATAGAGGGTGTATCGGAGGCAAACCGTCCTCGTCGCATCCTCCCTGCAGCGGGACCGACACACATCTAACGTCTTGATACACCGGAAGGAGTAAAAACACAGACGAAGAATGAAACACTGGGGCACCTGGCGGAAGTTCACTTTCCGGGTTTTCTCATCGATAACACAGCAATCCAGAAATCCAATGGGCATGCTGACAAAGCGAACTGGAACACAGCCTCAATGGTAGTTACAGTGGAAAAGGTTCGATGGGTACCTTTCAACCATATAATGCAGCAGGAGCAGATGGCATATACCCTGCACACTTAATAGAAGGTATGGACCAAATCGTTATGTATTTAATCCACATCTTCAGATCCTGCCTAGCTTTGGGATACGTTCCGGATCCCTGGAAAAGGGTTCGGGTTGTCTTCATTCCCAAGCTGGGCAAGATCGTACATAAAATCGCCAAAGATTTTAGACCAATTAGTCTCACCTCCTTCCTACTGAAGATTATGGAGAGACTAGTAGAAAGATATCTTAGGGAGAACACCCCCTAAAGATCACTCAACATGTCTACAAGCAAGGTAGATCAGTCGACTCAGCACTACACTCCGTAGTAGGGTATATCGAGAAAGGACTGGAAAAAGGCGAAGTCAATCTAGGAATATTCCAAGATATAGAGGGAGCTTTAGACAACACACTATATAAATCGATAGATGAAGCTATCGTAGATAGGAAAGTAGACAAAACCATAGCAAGGCGGGTGGGACGTCTGCTGTCAACCATGCGCATCGAGGCTCACCTGGCGAGTCGACCGTCCGGGAAAAAACCTCAGCACCATATGTGAAGTTGCGCAGAAAACTTTGCAAATGAGTGAACAATGGTGCAGAGGGAATGACCTGTCTGTTAATCCGAACAAAACAGACATGGTTCTATTCACTCGAAAACGGAAACTATCGCCTTTCAAGGCACCCATTCCTTTGAAGGAGAAACTAACCCTAGTAAAACAAGTGAAATACCTAGGTGTGATACTTGACGCCTAACTAAATTGGAACAATCACATCGAAAGACAAGTGCAAAGAGCGCAAAACACACTTGCCGGATACTATTCGGCCCCAGATGGGGACTCGAACCAAACATAATATGTTGGCTATACACAACAGTTATAAGACCGCTCCTGATCAATGCGGCCACCGTATGGTGTCCTGCACTGGATAAAGAGATAAAACGGAACAAAATCAAATGCAAGCATGTCTAGCCGTCATGGGAGCCTTGAGATCCACACCTATGGCCTCTATGGAGTGTCTTCTGGGCATCCCTCTGCTACACATAGTGGTGGAGGAGGTGGCCACGAGGGCCTCTTTGAGACTGTGGGAGGGAGGTATGTGGAGGGACAGAAATCCAATCTTTGAAAACTCCACATCCCCGAAGAAAATTAGAGAACTCCGGCCTGAGCTTCTCATAAGAGGAGATCAAATGGGAGCCACCTACTACTTCGACGAACTCTACACCCCACAGGGCCCCACTTGGTTTACGGACGGGTCCAAAACCGGGATGGGTACAGGCATCGGCGTTCACGGACCGAGGGCAAACATTACGATTGCTCTGGGGGACCTCGTCACCGTTGAAATTTTTTTTTTGCTATTCTCCGTTGTGTACAGGAAAACCTACACAGGAACTATAGAGACGCATACATCTACATATGCTCTGACAGCCAAAACGCCCTTGGATATCTGAAAGTTACGAAGGTTACATCCAAACTAGTTGACGAATGCAAAGCAGCACTTCGACAACTCAGTGCTACAAACAGAGTTACTCTGGTTTGGTGCCCGGCCCATCAGGGCATCGCAGAAAACGAGATAGCAGACAGCCTTGTTAAAAAGGCAAAAGCTGTCAGGCCGAAGGGACCAGAACCAATTCTGACCATCCCATAGACCCATGTGCTATCTTCCTTTCAAAACTGGACCACCACCGAGGCCCAGAACTATTGGGCAGGCATCTAGGGACTGAGACAGTCAAAACGGCTCATAAAGGGGCCGCAATCAAAGAAGAGGGTAAATGAACTATTGTCCCTCGATAAAAAGTCTGTTGGGATGGTAGTGGGCCTATTGACGATACACCAACTCAACAAACACCCACACGTCATGAAACTATCGGAAACCACACAGTCCCGTGGTTGCCTAGAAAATGACGAAACAACGGAACACATACTCTTCGAATGTCCCGCTCATAAGATAAGGAAACCAGATTGAACACCTTGGGCGCTGAAACACCCAGCGCCCGGATGATCCAGGAGGCCTCCTGTAAGACAAATAACAACACAACACGGCAAGCACAATGGACCAAACGGCCTGACTGCTGCCCACAAAGACGCCGTGCAAGAAGAAGAAGAGCAGTATTGAAATACATTGGGTGTTCCATCAAAGAAGGTATATTTTTTCGGGTAATTTACACAAAGTATACATATTTTTATTTGAAATAAAATGCAAAATGTTTTTCTACTCTATATCTGATAAAATGACCTCAATTTTAGTATTATTTGTTTGTTGTTGAAAATTAACCTAATAGATATTAAGAATTAAAATCAGTTACTATTAAAATCAGGTTCACAATTAATTTACAGAATGAGTAAGACATATCGAATATATATAAGAAATCGTATTGACTCATGCAGAAAGGATTAAATAAAAAGATCACATGTAAGAGCGTAAGCAAAGAGAGTAGAAAATTAATGAATTATGACAAATTTAGGAGTGGATATCAATAGACAAAAGAAACTATTCTCACTCATTCAAAATTGATAAGAGAAAAATGGGAAAGCCTTATAAAAGAACTGGCCAACCTTGAAAGAAGCAAAAGCAAAGATATAAAAGAAACTGGAAAAACTTTTTGTTTAAATAACTATTGGGACCAATAAATCAAACTTACTGACTAGTTTTATCTTTGTCATTGCCAACATCCTCCAGCTTATTTTTCTTTTTATCAGTCTTAGGACTAGAAATATTCACAATGGTAAGTATATTATCACAAATAGTTTTGTTGATTAACTTACTTTGGATTTACACTGATGGGCGTAGAAATTGGTGCAAATGGCATTTTGAGAATTTTTCCCTCTGGCAGTTTACTTATAACATCTTTCCTAAAAAAATAGTATATCTACATTAATATGCTAAGTGGAACGATTTAATTGTTTGTCTCCGATTAACTAAAAACTATTCAATCGCTCATGAAATTCCTTTCACCTATGGAAAGCTACATTATATTTGAGTGACATGAGGTATGTTTAAATCTTCAAAAAATCGGATATCTATGAGAATTAATTAATTTAACCCAAAGGAATCAAAATTTTGCATATAAAAATCATTAATTGGCGTGTGCAGCAAAAACTATTGATGGAACATGGAAACAATGTAGTATACTGGGTGTAACTGAAACTAGGGCCACCCCTGAAACTTTTTTCCATTTGGAATATTTTGATGAAATCTGGAAATCGGATAGAAGATAACATTTTGAGTTTGATAACATTAATATGTTCGACATTTCGCTTCCGCTTATGCCGGAAACGATACCAACTTTCGATTTTCAAATAGTACACCCTGTATTTTTTTGCTTATTTTAATTGTTCATCTCATCCTAATACCTTTTGACATATTTTTGAAATAAAAACAAAACACAATCTTTTTTTTGCAATTTTAATCTTTCTTTCTAGAAAGCCATGAACAGTGACAATTGGCTTAGCTCAACATCTCCTATCACGAAAATACAAGATT
Source organism: Cryptolaemus montrouzieri (assembly GCA_013387265.2). Lineage (NCBI taxonomy): Eukaryota > Metazoa > Arthropoda > Insecta > Coleoptera > Coccinellidae > Cryptolaemus > Cryptolaemus montrouzieri. The sequence continues at coordinate 43,508,798 of JABFTP020000185.1, read as the reverse complement.
GTATCTGAAAATCTAATTGCTCATTTTTTACGGGGTGTCAAGGTTTAAAATTTCAGTTTTTTTTCTTTCAAAAATATGTCAAAAGGTCGTAGGATGAGATGAATAATTAAAATAAGCGAAAAAATACCAGAGTGACCCATTTGAAAATCGAAAGTTGGTATCGTTTCCGGCATAACCGGAAACATATTAGAGTTATCAAATTCAAAATGTTGTCTTCTATCCGATTCCCAAATTTCATCAAAATATTCCAAATAGAAAAAAAGTTACAGAGGTGGCCCTAGTTTCAGTTACAGCCGGTATGTTTATAGTACTCAATTTATGAACAAAAAATTCAATAATTGATATGTCTATCATAATTAAACTTAAAACACATGTTTATAGTACTCTCTTTATAAACAAAAGGTTTGAGAAATCATGTCTAATTATCCCAGTTGAACCTAAGACACAATTTTTGGTTCGTTCGGAAGTTGAACGGCTACGCCGTTTGATGTTTAGATTACTAGTAATTTCGGAAGATCATCTTCTGAAAATTGTAGGCAGATATATAATGCCACAAACCGTCTGAAAGTTACACTATCGACGCATTGGGAATTTCCTGCAGACCAAAAATGGCAGTTGTGACGATTATGGTGAAAACTTGGCTCGTCGCTTCATAAAATATGATTGCCCATATTAGGATGACTATTGAGCATAGCATTCATTAAACCAATGAATTATAACACATTTATGCAAGCTCTGACGTGGATTTTAGTTTTCGAAATTCCATTGATATAAAGAATTCAATAACGTATTGCTGTCCTGCAAACTTTACTAAATATACTAGTAACCTCGCAAAAACTATGGATATCTGGGGAAGTTAAACAGGCTAGTGGTGAACTAAAAAAATTATACTGGCTGAAAACAACCTTAAAAACGGTAAACTATTCGGAAGTGTATAGTAGAGCTAAGCTCAACTATAAGCATCTACTCAGGGAAGCTAAACTTAAATATTACGAGGGCCTAGTAGCATCATCCGTGAATAAAAGCAAAACTGTACGGAACATCGATAACCGGGAAACGGGCAGGAAAATCGAGCCGCGTCGGTCTATCACTCTTAACTTGGATGGAATCCTCTGCTCTGAGCCAGCTAGAATTGCTACGGCTTTTGCAGAATACTTCACTGATATTGCTAGTGAAGATCTGCGCAGACTCTTATATCAATCCTGCACTGTATCTGCTCTATCAAATGTCACTTTTTTCTTCTTTCCTGGATTCGGAGAAGAGGTTTTCAGTGTAATAATGTAATTTCAGAACAAGGGGGAACTATTTGTACTAGAGTTTTAAAGGCAATTGCACCTTCAATTGTTGATTATTTTGCTCATCTCATTAACCTTTCTGTCAAACCGGGGATATTTCCTTCTCTTCTGAAAATAGCTACAGTAACACCTGTGCATAAAAAGAACGATGCTGCTAACGTAGCTAATTATCATCCCATTTCAATTTTGAGTGTCTTCTCTAAGGTCATTGAAAAGGTCGTGTTTAATCGTATGGCTGACTTTTCAAATAGATTTGGAATCATCACTAATAATTAACATGGTTTTAGGGTCGGAGGTTCAATTCAAATAACTGCCTTTGATTTTGTTGAGTTTGTCTATAAGAGCTTAAATGGAGGTCTTCTTGTGGCTGGACTTTTTTTCGACTTGTTGCGGGCGTTTGACTGCCTAGTCATAAGTTTCATGGAAAGTAAAATGTATAATTTGGTTTTAGAGGTGTGTTCCTTGATTGGATACTAAGTTTCATTTTGAGCCGTTCTGTCTGTCGAAATTCGGTTTGGTCTGAGAGATTTGTGATTAAGTCGGGGGTTCCCCAGGGCTCCGTTCTGGGACTGCTATTGTTTATCCTATTTATTAACGAATTATAAATATAAGATATAAATGCAGATAAAATTACAATATTTGCTGATGATACTTCCATAGCGGACTCCTGCGGAGCTCTCCGAAACTTGTGAAAATATTGTAAACGCTTTCAACACATGGTGTTTTGAAAATTCTCTCATACTAAATGTGGCTAAAATAGAATGTATATTCTTTGGATTAAGAAATTCTTACAGTGTTCCTCTGGTAATCAACTGGAAAGGTGATACGTTGGGGTCTAGTAATTGTTTCTTGGGGTGTATTTGGATGAAGGTTTGAGGTGGAGTCAACATGTAGACCAGCTATGCAAAAAACTAAACAAATCATATTATGCAATTAGTAGAATAAGGAATTCTCTGGGTATCGAATCTGTGATTAGTGTATACTACAGCCTTGTCTACAGCCATCGAAATTATAATGTACTTTTATGAGGAAATTCAGTGGAATCTCAAAGAGAACATGTTTCTCAGAAAAGAGATACGCATGATCTTCAAACTTAATCAACGTGAATCCTGTAAGCCAGTTTTTATTACATACAAAATTCTCACTCTTCCCTACATTTACATCTACAGAAGTCTTCACATAAGAGATAACGAACATGAATATATTTTTTGAATTTGGGAGTCTTTTACTTGGTAAAATTCCATTATCAAAAAAAAAAACAAACAAGGAATTTTACTTAATAATAATAATAATAATATTAAGTAAAATTCCTTAAAACACAGTACTTGTTTGTTTTTTATTATGAATATATTTCACTATCTAGCTTTCATGATCACTCCACTCGCAGTGCAACCACTTTATACATACCTATAGATGAAACCAGGAAATATGAACTTTTTCCTCATACCAAGGGATTTTGCTGTTCAATCATCTTCCTCATTCAGTGAGGCGATTACCTGGGGCCGGTATTTGAAAAAAAACATTAAGGCCACACTCTTGCGCAAGGCTTACTACACTGTTGGGGAATATTTGAATGACAAAGAATTTTCAACTTAGTTGAAAATTGTCTTTAAAGTATTGTTCAAAATTTGGGATTGGAACATCGGATTTTACAGTTAGTTTGTTAAATATGTAAGTTGTATATTATATCATATTTTGTTAGTATGTACCTGACTTGTCCTATACATCATATGATGTCCTAAAGGATGAATAAATATATTATTATTATTATTATAATTTTTGCTCAAAGTCTGTGTGTTGAGGTTCTTCTTAGAGGTGAATTTTGAAGGATGATAATTGTGCAAATTCATTATTGTATGAATTTTACTGATTCTGCCAATTTTCTCACTGAAATATGAGGGTGAACGCCAAAATATAACGGGACATTAATTTCTATATTTTCATTTCTGATCAGTGGCAGATGACGTTTTCTTCTTGAAGGAAACGCACCCATTCTGAGTTTCGCTTTAACATGAGGAAAAGTCATTTGTACTCTATGAGTCAAGACAATTTTTCGGCCCTCGTCAAAAATGAGCAACATATCAGAGCATACATTAAGCATTTTAGACTTAAATTTAGAGGAAAAAGTTACAAGACAAATTTAATTGATATGAATGTTGATAAGCTAGTTCAATACTCAAATTTTCCTATTTTTCCCAATTGGTGTTGATGAAAATTTCGACTTTCTGGCCCATACAGATGGTGATCACTGAGAAAGAATGGTGTTTGAAAATCGTCAACGCAATAACGTTAACAAAGGGTAAGTTTGCTTTTAGCAAAGTATTTACTGATCACACTTATCGCGAAATTAAATGGAAAAAGTTCTGAAACAGAACAAATTATTGAGAAAAAGTTACACATATGTGAGAGTATTGAATGGAAAACCACTTCTCATAAAAATATACTAGTTACCATTTGAAAAAAAGATATTGAGATACTCTAAAGCATAGAATAGTATCAAGAAGCAAGCTTATTCGATCCTTATAATAAATTTTTTCATTCGTTTGGCGCTCTTCAAATAACAAACTCATCAGCTGTCACAAAATCATGGATACCAGATTTATATAATAAATTTTTTAGAATCCACTTCTCTTTAGAATGATATATAAGAAGAAATTGTGTGGTAACTACATTTGACTTACTTCTTTTTAATTGATAAGTTCATGGCATCAATTTTCCTCTTCTTGACGCTTCTGCTGATTGAAGGAGTTAAAAGAAGATCTGGAGTTACAATAGTTGGTGACATTTCATCTGACCTATTTCCTACAATTTTCTTCAACCCATTAAACATTCCTGTAAATCAATGTGATGAATCTCCCCAATTATTTATACTTTCTTTATTTTTCTTACTCGTCAGGGAACCACTACGCCTTTTTTTCTTTTTATCTAAAACCGCTAATTCCTCAGATGTTGAATTTGAATTAGCAACTTGATCAATAATGTATTCTGGTATAATTCCTACTTTGTTGGCATTTTCGATGAGCAACTTGAAGAAAAACTTTCTAATTAGCTAATGTTGAACAAAAAAATTTACAAAATTCAAGAACATACAACCAAATTGAATTTAATAAATTGGAATCTTAAAATATTATCCTTTGTCTTTACCATTGTGATACTATTAATATGCCGGTAATCCTGCTGCTTACGCTGACCAATTTCGCGCATCCAGTACCGAGTCGACGGGAAATGTTTCCCGAACAATTTAAATTTCAGCCAGTGTTGCCAGATCCCTTTGTCTGGTGTTCATTTCAATTTCACGTTCAAATAACAAAATAAATGATTGATTTCGGTCGTGATTTTTGAGTATTTAATATTTCGGTTATTATTGTTACGTAAAAAGTATTTTCACATTGTTCAGCCACTTTTTTGAATAGATTGCAGTGGATGAGCCGAATTTTTTTTCTATTTGACTTGACAAAAGTGTAATTTTAATTTTTGTTTTCGGGCTTGTTCATGGTGAAAGTGAAAGTAAGATATATTGAAGACATCAATTATTTACATGTCATGTCAGAAAAAAGATGAGAAAATTTAACATACATATCAATATGAGATTTCCATAAATTCTGTTATACTATAAACTGTTTCATTTAATAGTAGCTTTTTAACTTTCCTCTTGAGTCCTCTAGCTATTGTAATCTTTATCCTCTCAGGCAAGTGGTTATACAGCTTAGGCCCCCAAAAGTCGACTCCTCACTGCAACATTGCCCTGTTACGAAGGGGGATACTGAAGTAGTCTCTCCTTCGGGTGTTATATTTATGAAATTTGCCGTTGATAGCGAATTTTCTCTGTTGGTATGTACATAAAAAGTGCACTCACAGATATAGATTGCAGGTAGGGTTAATATTTTTAGTTTCTTGAAGGCGTCTCTGCAGGTATTTGTAGGTCTCACATCAAGGAGGTCTCTTATTGCTCTCTTTTGTTGCAGTAGATCAGCAGCATGCGTTGAGACTCCCCAAAGAAGTATACCGTATGAAATTGAAGAGTGGAAATTTGCGAAGTACGTTGTTAATACTGCTTCATAAGTAGACACTCTCTTTACCGGCCTTAATGAAAAAATGGCTGCAGACAACTTCTTCCTAGTCGCCTTGATGTGCTTCTCACTTGACAAGTGTACTCCCAGAAATTTCACAGTGGATCCTCGGTCGCTATTTGCTCCAAAGGTGATGGATTGAGTCTTACTGTCATTCACTTAGAGTGAGTTACTCTTGAACCAATCATCAGATCTGTCGAGTATATCCTTTCTCAATTGACTCAGGGAATTGTGTTTGATGCCCTAATGAAATACTGTGTGTCGTCTGCAAACAGGAACGTTTCAGCATATATATCGTTATTATTATACAAATTTATATCCATATCATTGATAAATATGATGAACATCAAAGGTCCCAGAATGGACCCCTGGGGCACACCAAAATTTACAGTCTCCTCCTCCGAGAAACCACCCTTCCACCAAACACACTGAGTTCTTCCTTTTAAATAGGAGCACATCATTTGTAAAGCATTGTCAGTCACTCCATATACTTCATGCTTTTTAATCAATAACTCGTGAAGGATAGAGTCGAATGCTTTCGTCAAATCTCTCGAGACCTCAGAAATCGCTTTTTTGTCCAATGAGTCAATTATCCGCTTCATCAATCCAAGAAGGGCAGTTGATGTGGATCTGCTTCGTCTTAACCCTTGCTGCTGCTCTCCTAATAGTTCATTCTCTTCAAAGTGGGCGAGTAATCTTGTTTTGATTAGTTCTTCTTGAATCTTGGACAAACCTGGCTATATGGAGATTGGCTTATAATTATTTGGATCCTCTGGATCACCCTTTTTGAAAACTGGAATGACTTTTCCCATCTTCAGCGGTTCAGGAAAAATACCCTCCGCCATACATTTGTTGATTATTATAGTCAGTGGTTGAGCGATCTCTTTTCCAATTCACTTGATGAAGTTAGTCGTCATGCCATAGATGTCCTGAGTGTTTTTGCTTTTCAGATTGGAGATAATGTTCAATACTTTAAATTCGGTGGTTGATTCAAAATTACTAATGCGACAATTTTTTAGTACACTTCGTTTCAGCAGTTCTAGTGCTCTATCATTCACAGTGAACCGCATGTCGTTAATTTTTTCACCTGTAGTTGCGAAAAATTTATTGAGAGTATTGGCTGTGATACTTGAGTGCTTTTCAGACTTCGGCTTAGTTATCTCATTCTTAACGATTGTCGAAATAGCCTTCGTTTTGTTATGTGCAGACCGTATTTTCTCTTCATTTCGTTTTCTCTTAACTTCATGGATTGTTCGCCCTAGCAAATCTTTGCAATGCTTATAAGCATGAAATACTTCAAGGGACCGTGTACCTCTAACCACCGTGCTCAGGATCTCAAGATTCTCACTAACACGTTTGATTTCCTCAATTTCGCGTGGAATCGTAGAACGCTTTGTAGGTGCATATCTCTCAATTTGAAAGTACGAGTCGAACCAGTTTCTGAATCTGTGGAAAAATAGAGTGAAGGCATCGTTAGCTGATTTCCCTGAGAGTATTTGGTTCCAGTTTTCACCTTGCAGTTTTTGTCTCATGCAGTCGGTTCCATGAGGTGTGATTTTTCTGATGTTTGTTTTCAAATTTTGGTTTATGATTTTTTTGTTATCCAATGATTCAAGTTTTATGAATTGACCGGAATGGTGACCAAGGTGGAGATTTACTGTGCGTTTGGAGTTTATTTCGAAGTTACAGAATAAATTATCTACGCATGTTGCACTGTCAGGGGTTACACGAGATGGTTCGGGCATAGTGTGTTTGCAATTATACGATAGAAATAAAGTTAATAGGCTTAATTTTTCTTTAGATTCGACTAAGACATCATCATTGAAGTCTCCAGCAAAGACCAATCTGTAACCCCAAAATTTTTCACTCATGAATATCATGACTAGCGACTCCTCTATTTAATCAAGAAATGAGTTCAGGTCTGCTTTTTGCGTTCTATACACAGATACTATTATTAATTTTTCAACATCTGGAAAGATTTTCACTTGACATTCAATCTCTAGCTGCTGTAGGCATCTTCCGAGCCGATGCAGAGAATTATACTACTCTTTTTATTTCAATACTGACAGAGGTGTTGATGCTCAATTTTTACCTCTTCTTATTATGAAAAAAAACTCCCCACGAATTGATAACTTTCTCGTTTTTGTTTGTAATAATACTACTACTTTTTATTTCCATACTGACAGAGGTGCAAAAAAAAAACTTCCCCACGAATTGATAACTTCCTCCTTTTTGTTTGTTTGTTTTCAACCTATCGGTTATGTATCCAGACTCTCTAATGTAATTTTTATATATACATATGTGAGACAAACACACCATTACTCATACTACATCCATATCTTACCTGGGATTCCAACCCGGGCCCTCAATGTGGGAGTCGGTACCTCTACTGACTTACCCATGAAGGGAGATCTCCTCCTTAATGAATTTTCATTGAAGTCAGTTAAAAAGGAGAAAAAGCTTTCAGAACCATAGAACATAGCCGGCTCGGTGGCGTATGGGATATGATACTTGTCTCCTACGCAGAGTTACCTGGGTTCAATCCCCACAAAGTCGGTGCGATTTTTCGGATTCTAGGAATCGCTTGAGTGTCCATCTTTCGGAGGAGATGTAAAGCTGTCGGTCCCGTCTAACAGAGATGTGTTGGACATTAAAGATCCCTTCCCTCGACACGAGAAGTGTTCGGCAAAATTCCCGGGTTAGTGAGGTGACAGAATTCCCGGCGTGTAATTAGCCGAAAGGCAGAAGTAGAGCACGTTAAAGGAATTACAAACAAACCCTAGAACATTGACAATCATGTAATAGCAATGAGCAAAATAATTAAAAAATGAGTAAAGTGTTAATTGGATTGTGGAAACAACTCAGTCCATGCAATCTAGCAAATTGTATTATAACATTCGCTGGCCATTGGTGAACTCTCGAATCTATGGTTTGAAAGTCAACATTAAATATGCAGGAGGAAATGCGAAAAATATGATTGTTTGATATTTCTCAAATTAGTGTGTTCTCAAAAAAATATACAAATCTATGTCTTTGTCTGTCAAACTAAGGCGGAAAAGGAATTTGGTAATTTACAAAAAAAAATCTCAATAATATGAAAACATTTTGACGTAAATTTCATAGCCAAGATATCGAGTATGGGTGAAATCAGGAAGTTATCAAAATTCGTGAATAACTCGAAAACTACACCAGAAATATCTTATCAGATCTATGAATACTAATGAATTAATATAACTGAGATGTTGTTAGTGGCACCCTCCAAATGAATGAGAAGAATATGTTGTACAGTATACAATTCTCAATTTATTACCCTGTAGTATGAGTTAAGTAGTATAGGTTCTAGCTTAAAAAAAACTTTGAAGCAATTCATATTCTGCACTCAGACTGTCAGAAAGTTTATACCAAACAAGGGGAAAATTTTCCCTCAACCTCATCCATCATGTTGAACTTATAGAATTACTGAATGAGAGGTCAGATTCAAATATTATATGAATATTTTGGAAACTCTTAAAATTTCAAAAACATCTTGCATTACCCTGTCTGAAAGAAGTCAAAATATGTATCTGTTTATATAGATAATCAAGCGTGGGTTCCTGAGCCCTTTTGCGGAAAAAAAGGAGTCACATATGTCCCTTCCGTCCCCGAGAAGATACGCCCCTGATTAGGAGGTTTTTGCTATCTGTTTGTTCAATAGTATATCTTATCCTTCACTATTTCATTTTCATCGATAGATAATCAAATCTCCGACCTGAAATAAATTGTGGCAACAATGGCTACAATTCGAATACTTTTGGGAAACATCTGTTCAGTAATGGATGAGCAACAGTGGTCAGCGTAAACAGCAGGATTACCAATATGCCAAATTCCCAACAGTTTCACTGTGTCTATATCAGTCTTCAAAATTTCATTATATTAATCTGTGAAACAAAATCCCACTTAGAAATATTCTTCAAATAATTACCTGTACAAGCTCACAAATTTTCTTTATTTTATGTTGTGTCGAGTATGACGATTTGTCCTGATGAAATGGAATGAAATTTGGTCCAATAACTATCGACAAGTTCATTGCCGTCATTTTATTATATGTTGAACGTTTGGATATCACATTAAAAAACTAAAGAAAAAAATTGTACACTTAAAATTTCTACCTGAATATTCATCAAAAGATTGCTTACCCTCAATAAATAGGCTAGAGTATTTAGATGCTCCTGAGGAAGCAATAAACAGAGTAACAGAATTGCTTCTAATTTTTCTTTATCTAATATTGAACATCTTAGGAAGTAATCATGAAACACTGTTGGAATAAGCGGTTCTGGTAGTTCTCTTAAAAACATTTTCAGAATTCCAGCCACATCGATAACATTATAATCTTCTTCAATTTTGCAACCAGCATTTAAGGATAACTGAAACATCATGTAAGCACTAAGTCATACAAATACAATGAAGAAAGTTTTACTTTGATTTCATTCTGTCTTGATTTAGATCCTTCTTTTCTAAATAGACCTTCAGTATCAATCCTCTTCAATATAAAGGAACATAGGTCATGAATAACTATAGGAACGACTAATTGCTGTCCATCACTCAAAGTAACAACTTGTGTTGGCAGCAAATGTAGCTCAGTTTTAAAACACCTCTTTGATTTTTTCACTTCCTTTAATTCAAAAACATGTTAAATTTGTAAATTCATTAAAGTTTTAACGTTATAACCTGTACAAGTTGTTTGGATTTTTTCTTCCGATATTTCACCCCCATTCGTCGCAAATCTTGAATGGCAAACTCCTTAATTTCATCTTTTTTATGTACATCATTCATAAACATTTTCGAATTAACAAGTTGAGTTAATTTTTGAAATACTCATTATAGGAGCTAAACATTGCTGTCATTTTTCTATGTCTACTCAAAAAATCCAATCAAACTCTATCAAACGTTTGTTTCATTGCATTTACGCTTGTGCAATACGAGTATAGGTTTCTATTGGTTGTTATTTAATGGTGGGAGTTTTGAAACGTAACCGACTTTTTACGGTTCGAGATTATTCAGAAAGTATGTCAATGATAAGAAATTTTGAATGCTAAAGGAATGTTGATGAGATTTAGACATAATATCTATCAATAACCGAAATTATGTTATACTAAATACTTTGAAGTACATCCCATCGGAAAACTGCCATTGTATTTTCCAAAAACAGTGGAAACGTATCAACTTCTTCACAAATAAAGGTTTACTCACTTTAAAATAGGCGGTCTTTTGCTATGACTTCATATAAACAAACCTCTCTCAGAAACGAAATCCAATATTTTATTGTTGAATATGGTAAATAATTGTTTTGGCGTCAGTTTCTTCCTTAATTTGGAGAGGTTTCAAGTCCTGCAATGGATATATTGTTTTTTATAACAGCACGCTTTTCCGATTTTTTTATGTAAACACCGTAGCTCATAGTAATCAGTCTGATAGTTAATATGTGAACTAGTTAGAAACAGTATTACAGAATACAAGTCATGGAGTAGAAGTTAGAGACATTCAAAATTATTATCCTAAATAGTTTTTCCTTCTACTGTAGAACTGGGGAAAAGAGGTTGATTAGATTACTCAAAATTTCAGAAATACATACTATTTTTTTGGTAATTTCCAAAATATATAAGTACTTTAAATTAAAATAAAATGAACTATATTTCTCTACTCTATTATTTTATAGCATGACCACAATTTTTAGTGAACTCAAATTTCAATCTAAAAGAAAATCTAAAAAGCTTTGAAAACGCTTCGTTGTTATAGATGAAATAGTAATAAATGGTTTATAATGTACTGGCTTCAGTATCTGATAACGATCAACATATTTTGCAAAATTGAGCACACAATTTCGTACTGTAATGAATCAATTTTTTTCAATAATTTCGCAGTTTATTTGGATGGGGATGGTAAACAAAATTTGACAAAAAATTTTATGGACCAAAGAAATTCATCAATTGCCGTACTTTTTTTCAGGGGTAATATCTAATGCAGGGGTGCCCAAACCGTTCATCGCGAGTGCATTTAGAGTAGATTTCGAGAAGAAAAAAATTTTCAATGAGTAGGTAACTAAACTACCAATTATTTTTACTACGTAATAAAATAACACTCTGCTAGTGGCAAAAGGCGTCTTTATCAAACGAACGCGCGGTACTTGTCAAATGAAAGCCGCGTTTTTTATTCTTGCCACTTTTCTAGAAATTTCGGGCGGCGAGTTTGACGGGAACATTCGAGACTTTCGTTCACGCCGATATAAATGTTGCGCCTGCAGGAATTGGTGTCATTCTGAATTGTAACTTGAAGGCAATACTACGTCCATAAAAAGTTTATTATAAAATAGTACAAAATGAGTGCAGCGAAGAATTCTAAAACGTATCATTTTAATAACGATTGGGAGGAGGAATTTTCATTTGTATGGTGAAGGATAAGTGCATTTGTCTTATTTGCCGTGCGTCAGTTGCAATACCTATGCGTGGTAACTCAGAGAGGCATCTTAAACGGTTCATAAAAACTATGAAAAGGATTTTCCGCCACAGAGTGAAGTAAGAAAACGAAAAGTATGTGATTTGATATCTTGTTTGAAAAATGAACAAACCATGTACACAAGACCAGCCAAACAATCAAAACCTGCTACAGTCGCGTCATTTAAAATATCTCATATATTGGCGAAACACAAGAAACCATTCGAAGATGGATCAGTTGTGAAGGAAGCATTTATTGAAGCGGGTGAGACTTTATTTGGAGATTTTAAAAATAAAACAGAAATCATGTCTGCTATTAGAGAACTTCAGTTATCTGGCCCGACCGTCACAAGGCGTATTGAAGTCATGAGTCAGGACATGGGAGATAAATTAAAACATGATATCAAGAATTGTACATACTCTTTACAGTTCGACGAATCCACCGATATGACAGACTCTGCCCAGCTGTGTATTTTTATTCGGATGGTATTCAATGACATAATGGCTAAGGAAAAAATTTTTGACAATCATTCCTCTGAAGGGGGAGACCCGTGCCAAAAATATATATGACGTTTTTTTCAATTTTGTAAAATATTACAAGCTACCAATATATAAATTAGTGTGCATTACAACCGATGGAGCACCAGCAATGACTGGAAACAAAAACGGTTTTGTGGTGTTGTGTCTAGCTAATGAAGATTTTCCTTAATTTTTTCATTCCATTACATTATACATCAGCAAGTTTTGTGTTCAAAAGTTTTAAACACGGATGAAATTATGGACATTGCAACAGAAATTGTGAATTCCATCCGTGCACGTAGCTTGCAGCGGCGGCTCTTTAAGTTGTAGTTGGAAGATAGGGAGTCAGCTAACACACTGATTTAGTTCTTCACACGGACGTCAGGTGGTTGAGTCGCGAAAAATTCCTAGAAAGGTTTCAAGAATTATTGCCCGAAAGAGGTGATGACACTCAGATGTTGAAGAACGAAAAATGGCTGACTGATTTGGCATTTTTGACTGACATCACAATGCACTTAAACACCATTAACTTAGAGCTTCAAGGTAATGGAAAAACAATTATTGAGATGATTAGCGTAGTAAACGCATTCAAAAGTAAATTGCAACTTTTGATAGATCAACTGAAAAGAAAGGATCTGAAACATTTTCCGTCTTTGAAAGCAAGGGTGCCTCAGTTGAATTATGATACGTATGAGGCTGAATTATTCAATATTTTGGGACAATTCGAAATGCGTTTTTATGATTAAAGTAAATTGGCAAATATAGCATCATTTATGAGTTATCCTTCTTCATGTAAAAACATTGAGGAATTAGCTGAAATAGCAAGTCAGTTTAATATGATCTCATGTTCTGTTGAAAATGAGTTGGTGCAGATTATATCAGATATATATCTCAAAGATACAGCATCTGATACAACATAGAGAAGAACCTAACCAAACTATGAGTGTAATTAATCAGCGGATAAACGAAAGTGCCTAGCTTAAATACTGAGTTCAGAAATTTCGCGGGATCCAGCAAATATCTGGCACCACGAGTATATTCGCGTATACCAGTGACAAAAAAACTAGAAGGAACAGAAAAGCGGATATCTAAGATGTGAGAAAAAAAACCTAAATTGTGACTTAATACCTAAATTGTGACTAAAATACCGGATTTGACTAACGCCCGATTGTGAAAAAAAATAAACCTATCGTGACGAGTAATTCAAGAAACATAGTGACTTTTTGTTTCGTAATTACGCGCTGTGAAACTAACTTTACTTTTAAATAGAAAAAAAACATTCCACGGAAATGAAGTTATTATAAATTTAAATTTAACAAAATATACCTATCTCAAAGGCGAACAGGCGAGACATTCTTCGGAATGATTAAGCCTCTGCTTTTTCATTGTTTATTACTCTGTATATGAAATCAATTGTAATAAACTTTATTATCATTATCGTGGACTTATGCACTATCTCAGCTGTTAGCTGGATATAATTTACCTTTCCCAGATTTAGCAATCAAAGGGAATAGGCTCGATTACAATATACTTGACATAAATTTCCTAACTATCCTACATGTATTAAAAATTACAGCTTTTTGCATTTCTATATAGGTATTCTTATGCAATTCTAATATCTTAAGGCTATCATGCAAAGTTTTGGGTATTAAACCAGTCGAGGATACGATGACAGGAACAATATCTATTTTATCCAGGTGCCACATCTGCTTGATCTCAATAGCAAGGTCTGTGTATTTGGACTTTTTCTCCTGGAACTTGTTCAGCACGTTGTTATTATTCGGTATGGCGACATCCACCAGCATTGCTGTTCTGGCTCTCTTATCATACACCACTATGTCCGGCCTATTATTCGTCACCATTCTGTCAGTGATAACAGGCCTATCGTAGTATAATCTGAAAGAGTCATTTTCCAATACGGGCGCCGGCTGATACTTGTAATATGGCAGGAAAGTGTTCAGAAGTCCGTACTTGTGTGCAAGTTTCTGGTGTATAATGTTGCACACTTGATTATGCCTGTGAAGACACTCTGTATTGGCCAGTTGTTCGCATCCGGACGTAATATGCTGTATAGTCTCCGATCTTATATGGCATTTTCTGCACTTATCTGTTTGTAATGTTCCGTCCTTCATTATAAATTTTTTGTAATTGTTTGTAGCGATCACTTGGTCTTGGATGGCCATAAGGAATCCTTCTGTTTCTGGGAATAATTCTCCTTTAATCAACCATTTGTTGGAGGCTTCTTTGTCGATGTGTGGTTGATTAATCTCATGGTGATGTCGTCCATGTAATTCCTTTCTTGACCATTGCTCTTGTTTTTCAGTATCTGATAGGAAAGGTAGATTCAGCAGGTCATCTCTGGTAGCAAGATTTAGTGGTGTATATCCCCTATCAGCCAACGATACCACTCTATGGAGGTCAGAAGTAAAAGCTTTTGCAGAGAAGAATTCCCTGAGATTTTTTATCTGTTCGGTGTGTAAATTAACAACATCTATTAATCCGCGTCCTCCTTCTTTCCGCTTCAAAGTTGTTCGTATCACAGACGATTTTGGATGATGATTGTTGTACTTTGTTAGCATCGTTCGGGTCTGCCTTTGAATATCATCCAGTTCTGTCTTAGTCCATCTGATTATTCCAAATGAGTAAAGGAACACTGGAATGGCGTAGGTGTTACCATTAATCATTCAATTGCTTCTTGTTCGAAGCATATAATTTGATGTCATCCATATACAGCAGGTGGGAGATTGTATGATAATTCCTTTCTGCTTTTATCCTAAATCCGTATCCTGTTCTATTGAGCATTGAGGACAATGGGTTCATTGCCAAACAGAACCATAGTGGACTCAAAGAGTCTCCTTGAAAAATTCCACGACGTATGGGTATCTCGTCGGTTTTAATTGATTTATTGTTCATGTTGACCTGCAGAGACGTGCGCCAGTGTGTCATTGTTGTCTTCAAGAACTCTACCAGGGCTGGGTGAATTTTGTATATCTGCTATACTTCAACAAGCCAAGAATGGGCGGTACTATCGAATGCCTTCAGATAATTTAGAAAAGCCGAATGAACATTCTGATGCCCTACGTGTGTCTGTTTCATTATCACAGAATCGAAGATGAGTTGTTCCTTGCACCCGTGGTGTTTCTTTCTGCATCCTTTCTGCTCCTCTGCTAATATATTGTTGTCGTCAAGGTGTTGGTATATTCGATTGGATATGCATGAGGTGAGTATTTTGTAGTGTTGGCAGGCAAGTGATTGGCCTATATTTAGACGGATCCTTTGTTCTATCGCTTTTAGGTAGTATATATGTTAAGCCTTGCGTTAGGAAGTGGGTGTTTTCTTGGGATGTTGAAGAACATACGTGAGCTGTTTCGCTAGGGCTCCATGGAGCTTATCAAAATTCTTGTACCAGTAGTTGTGGATATTATCTATACCTGTGGCCTTCCAATTATTATTATTATTATTATAAACCTAACCCAAACCTTGACTAAAATAATGTAAATTGTATACATGCTACGGTATACCCTTCCTAGGTAGGTAGGTAGGGTGTATCGTGTATGTACGACAACCCTGCATATATACTTGAGCCTCTCACAGTCGATCGTAAGTAGTCTAAAGATATTGAGGTCGATCACCAGCAGTTCAAGTTTGAGCATCCCTGATCTAATGGAATCCCCACGAGATCGTACAAGACTATTAATTGTCTTGGCATTCTATGAATGAAATTGTTTGTTATATTTCGGGATAGACTCATCTTGTCCTCATATCTGCAGAAGGGCTGCTCCAAACTTGTTAGTTGGTATCAGGAGTGTTTGAACAATATGAAGTTACACGGAATCGAAAGAATACAATGAAAATTTTTTCCAGATATGAACTGCTTTGAAAATGTTTGGGCAGGTGACGGGGCAATTTACTATTCTTCGAAACACCCCTGAGACCCTCCAATAGCTTAGAGCAGCAATTAGATAGTAAATAGCCCCAACATCTCAGATAAAAAATGCAGTTTATAACTCCATCAAAGTCTGTTTTAAATAATGACCTCGAAATGTTCACATGTCAATTCGAATAATCAGGAAAAATTTCGACTGATGTATAAAAAGGCAAGTTCCCCATTCATTTATGGCACAGTTCCAACGTTCTTCGGCACACTGTCATCGAACTACACGATGCTGCATATAGGCCCGCCGCTAGCGGTTTGAACGCCGCTGTGCAATTCCTATCGTGCCGCCCCAACAACTAACTACAAAACCTAGGTGTTTATAAAAATGTGAAAAAACAAGCTGTACAGTGAAAAACTATGTTATATTAGGTTATTTTATGCAAGATAGATACACTAATACGACATTAAATGAAAAAATGAAGGCAAGAAAGGTGCAGTTTATACATATTATGTAGGTAGGTATAGGTATTAAGTTATTTTACAGAAACTGCACCTTTCTTGCCTTCATGTTGGCAAAATCAGCTATAATTTTTTTGGTGTCTAGTCTATTTAGAATCTCATGTTCAATTGAAATTATTGCTAAATTACTTAGTCTTTGCTAGTGCATAGTTGATCTCAAATAGTTTTTTATTATTTTTAACTTTGAAAATGACCTTTCACTAGATGCAACTGAAACCGGCAGTGTAAGTAGTATCCTTAGCGCTATTGCTGTATTCGGAAATGTTGACATTAATTCATTAGCAAAAATGTATTGCAATAGGGTTTGTGGATCATTAGACTGGTTTTCAGTTAAATGCAACTTTAAAGCATTGATTTCATTAAACATATCTATACCGTCAATATCTGCGTCACTACTTGAACTATCTTTTAGCTTCACATTCAAATCTTTACAATGTTTCATTAAATCATCTTTGGAGTAACTAAACAAGTTATTATTGGTGAAAAAGCCAAAACGTCGGTAAAAGTTTCCAACTCATCGAATCTACGTTTTAAAGAAGTTAAGGTTTGGTCCAGGATCCTAAAAAACATCTACCTTGTATTTTGTTTTAGGGTCTAGTAAGACTTCATCACTCTGTTCATACTGAAATTGAGTTGGTTTTCTTCGTGGACGAACGGTATCTATAGGCGGAAAATCTGCATCTACATTAAGTTCCCGAGCCACAGTGGTAGCTTCTTCTAACACCCTTTCGAAATGCTCATCTGTGCGATATTCGGTGAATTTATAAATCAATTTATTTAACAAATTTATGCAGATTTGAGTATTTACTGTGGGTTTTGCATCATTTTGCTAATAGCATTAATTTCGTTTAAAATATCAAACCAAATTACAACTAAGCAAATAAATCTATAATTTTGAATATTCAAAGCAAGCGAATGTGCATTGTGAGTTGTTGTACAATCCCATTCCGACGAATTGTCATCTGATATTTCAAGTAAAGCGTCAAATATTTTTTCGAGGTGATACCGTAAAGGTTTGACTGCATCGATTCTGCTAGACCATCGCGTGGCACTTAATGCCTTTAGTTTTAAATCAGGTAAATGCTTGCAAATTATGGACCACCTTTTGGTAGAAGACGAAAAGAAAACGTAAATTTCTTGAATTAAGTTGAAAAAGTTGACCGTGTCGTGCGTTATATTTGCCGCATCGTTAACGACCAAATTGAGACTATGCGCCGAGCATGGAACGTAAAATGCACGATTATTCATTTCCAATATTTTTTTGTAATCCATTGTGTTTTCCACGCATATTAGAACCATTGTCATAACCTTGGCCACGTAAGTTTTTAATATCAAGGTTTAATTGCGAAAATAAATCTAAAACAAAATTTAATAGTCCTTCACCTGTGGAGCTGGTTATCGGACAGATGCCAATAAAACTTTCGCATATTGTAACATTTTTAGTTTCACTGTTTAAAACAACATACCTTAGTATAACTGTAATTTGTTCTGTGTGACTTACATCTGGTGTGCAATCTAATATGATAGAGAAATATTTTGATTCTCTGACTTTGTTCAGGATATAATTTTTATGGTCGTGCCGAGTAAATCAATGATTTCATTCTGAATCTGATCTCCTAAATAGTGAGTCATGCGAGTTGAATCGAATTTCGAGGCTTGAATTCTGTGAATATGTTCCGCATAACTGAATCAAAGGATGCTATCATTTCTATTGCTTTGAGAAAATTACCATTATCATGCTCATATAATATTTTGGACGAGCCCCTAAACGCCAGACATTGATGAGATAAAAATTTTATAACAGCTATGATCCTTTCCAATACATCACACCATTGTTTTTTTCAGATTCTAATAGTCTCAGTTGCATTTGATTTACAGTAGTTTTATTTTTTAACATATGATTTAGTTGGACCCAACATTTTAAATTTTCGCTATGGGAAATGCTTGTTTCAGGTCGTTTGAAGGTAGATGACAGATGTTGCCAATCGGAAAAACCGCTTGGAGCTGACAGACTACTTACAGTTTTACTGAATATTTTACAACAAAAACAATAGACTGAATCTTTTGACGTAGAGTAAACAAGCCATTCTCTGTTAATTTTTTCTCCATTAGGAAGATTTCTAGAGTAATAACTGTTTGCAAATTTTCTTCCATCGATATTAGCATGAAAATTGTGGTTAAACAGCTGCACGGGACCACGGCTAACCAAAATATTAACAATATCATTAGTCATACTGGCGGGCCACGAACCGGGATCATCACCACAATCTAAACAGCTACTTGATGACGATAAATTGCTTACAGGTTCTTTAGCACTACTTTCTCTTTTTAGTTTCACTGGAGTCACCTTCTGAAGGACTAACATTTTCTCTTCAGATACCTCCATAACTTCTAGATTTAAAGCTGCGCTTGTTGAAGCTACATCTACGTCAACATTCTCTTGACATTCAGAGTCCCTATTTTCTGGTTTGCTAAAAATTTCCCAAGAGATCCCGCTAGTTTTTTTCTCTGTATCTTTTTCTCGTTTTTGCCGTCGAAATTGAGCTCCTGAAATTTTTTCCTTTTTGCGGTTCCTGGAATTTTTTGAAAAAGTTTAGTATACGGTTGTACAAAAGTAACTTAAATCCCAAAGGGGTCGAGCATTCCACCCATTATTGCGAATAACCTTTACTAGGGGTCAACACTGAAATCGCGAAAAAATCAGCTGTTCCATACATTTTGTATGGAATAGTAATTTTTTCGCGATTTCACCGTTGACCCTATAGTAGAAGTTGTTCGTATTTATGTAGAATGACTCCTTTCGGGATTTAAGTTACTTTGTTACGCTGTATAGGTATAATTTTAATATTTTTTATAAATCTTCACTCTCAAGTTGTATAACAGAAAAAATACCCTTTAAATCACAATAATAATCACAATACTACTGCGAAAAAAAAGTTCATACCTACTGCACACAAATGTAATGGAATAACTAATTTTTTTCGCGACTTCAGAGTTGACCCCATAGTAAAAGTTGTTCGTATTGATTAGATGGAATGTCCCCTTTCGTTACTTACGTTACTTTTGTTACACTCTGAATTAATTTTAATACTTTTTTTAATAAATCTTTACTTTAAGTTTTTCAGTAAAATAACCTTTAAATTTTACATGAATACCTGCTGTTTATATGAAAGCGCCCATATCCTGATTGATTAAACAAAGACCCTTACCATAATTATGATTTTTTGCGCCGACGGATAATATAAATAATTTTCTAAATTATTTTTATAGTCACACTTCGCACAAAAATATACAGAATTTATTAATTTTAAGTACCCTGGACCGTTTCCGGATCTCACATTAGGGCTATAACCAAATAATTGAAGTTTTTGTTCACTCACATCATTTTCGCATTTGTGTTAAATAAATAAAAACAAAGAAATGAGTATATAGTTTTAAGGGGATTTCCCCTGATATCTGTGGGATTTCCCTATTTCGCATAGAGCACGATACGGATTAACTTTGTTCTCATGAATTTCAATAGATGGCGCTATGTAATGCTACGATATAAAAGAAATATTTGGGCGCCGTTCATCATATTATTTTTATAAGGATAATCTTTTTAGTATTGTGAGGTGACAATGTCTGAATTTCAGTCGATGATTGTCTGATTTGCCGCCTCCCTGAATGCGCCGCCCGCGTGCATTGCACGCCTTGCACGCCCGCTTACGGCGGGCCTGGCTGCATACGTAAACTTGGATTGTCTTCTAGCCCTTAAACCAACCGCGTGCAACTTTTTTCTTACTGCTTGATTAGTTATGACAGTTACAGTTGCATTTCTAAAAGTTTTATTGATGTGAGTTGTTATGCCGTTATCTGTTAGTACCGGTATACGGCTGCAGTGGTACTTTTTTATTGCCTTCCACCGTGTATGTATGTTAGTGTTGCATTTGTCACGCTCTACTCACCTCACTCTAGGAACAATTCGAAAGAGCAGACTGTTTATGTTGTGTCAACCGTTCGGAGACCTAAAGGACAATTGGGTTTTCGTGGCATAATGGGGAAATTTTTCTTCCAAATGAACAGAATTCCAAAAAAAAATAACATAAATTAGAATTATCATTCCATTATTCTGTTATGAAAGCTAAAAATACTGAATAAATACATATTACAACGAAATTGGTCTGAAATGTCGTGGTTATGTGTATAACATCAACATTTGATAAAAAACAAGAAATTATTTCCACGTTTATGCGATATTAAAGTCAAGGAAAGGGATTTGAAGACATGTAGTATAGGTTTTTATCACAATCACTTGCTTTACATATAATTATGCAACCCAAAATCAATAAACGTTATTGACATAACATTTGTAGCCAATAGCGATAATTACTATGCATGTATAATTCTGACGATTATTATTTTTACCACCCAGTTTACGTGACCTGTGATGACAATTCTTTGCTTAGGTCCTAAGGCTTCCGGTAAAACATTATTACTAAAAAAACTACAAAATGTTAATAATGTCGATACCACATCCACCTCAGCACCTACAGTGGGGACAAATATGTATCGCATAAAACACGATGAAAAACTTCTTGAAGTACGAGAAGTTGGAGGTTCCATGGCTCCATTATGGCATAAGTATTTCCAAGGAATCAAGAAATTGGTTTACGTCATCGATGCATCAAATTTATGTCAAATATCTGCAGCAGGTGTTCTTCTGTATACAATACTAGCAGATCCATCTCTTGCATACATTAAGGTAAAATCTGAGAACTCAATCATTGACTTTGAAACAAATTTTCCATAATGCCTAAAAAGTTAACTTAATTGAAGGATCAGAGTGTCCTCAATCAATTCTAAATTCTACTTTCAGTAGTTCAGTTAATTGATAGTTAATTATTGGAATAATGTAAATTTTGTTGAGGTAAATTATCACATAATCCTACTTGAAGTGTTCGTTCTCGAATCAATCCATTAAGTTCATCGTTGATAAGGACCACAATAGCGGTGGCATGAATTAGTTGGATGTTACAAGGAACGATAATGTAATTTCGTCTTTATTAGACGTTGGTACCGCATGCTAGTGATAAGCTTCACAATTCAATTGTTAAATTAGTATTAAATATTGAAAAAGAGCGTAAATGTTAAAGTATTGGGTGAAAACATTTTTCTTACATTAGAAAACGCTCAGAGCGATTATTTTCTTTTTCTAGTTACGAAAAGCGTTTCTCTGAAAAGGGCTGATATGAAGAGTTATTCCATTCTAAGATGAGTGTTATAAAATTCATATGGTGCCGGAAACATTCAAAAGCCAATATGGTCCTAGCGTAGGTGTATCGTAACGAAAGGTTATAACAATGAAAAGAAGAGAAATTTTAAACAAAAAATATATTTCTTATCAAGCCAAGACAGTTATATAAAAATCAAATAATACAATTGACTTAACCATTTTATTTTGATCAATATTAGACAGATATTTCCAGTAAGAACCACTGTGTTTATACAGGGTGTTACATAATGATATGTCACAACTTGAGGGGGTAAATCTACGTGCAATTTTAAGAAAAAAAGTTCATATAAACATAGGTCCGCAAAAGCTTCGTTGGAGCTACAGGGTGTTGAAATTTCCGGAAAAAATTGGTTTTTTCTTCAAAACTCCTGCAGTTTGAGATATTCAGCCCGAATTTGGAATGCAAACTATTTTTTACAGCCTCCATCATTACAAGTCCTAAATTTTAACTAGAATCCACAAGGTGTTTTCTTTTGCTTTTATTTTGATAGCTCGTCGTCTGAGACTCAACTTATACTTATTGAATATCAAACTGAAAAAAAGAACAATCAAAAACTAAATAAATTGCTGGAAGTGTCCTCTACCTGCAAGAATACAGGCCTCTGTCTTTCGCATATTATCACGCACTCTTTGAAATATTCCTGGGGTATTTCTTATCGTGTCACAAGATGTTATTATTCGATTTCTCAATTCTTCTAGAAGGTTCACTGGAGTGGTATAAACTAAACTTTTGAGATATCCCCATAAGAAAAAGTCTAAACTAATTAAGTCTGGGGACCTAGAATGCCATAGTTCTGGCCCACCCCGACCTATCCATCGGTTGTTGAATCTATTAAGCAAGAATTCCCTAGCTTCTCCACTGAAATGTGCTGGTGCCCCGTCATGCCTCAACCACATTATATTTTTCACCAAAAGTGGCATATCCTCGAGCAATAAAGATAACTCCTCCTCAAGAAATTACCGATAGGCGGGACCGTTTAGTCTGTTAGGCACAAAAAATGGCGCAATCGAATAATTTCCAATTATTCCGACCCAGACATTTAGTGAGAATTGTTCTTGATGATGAGATTCTTCAGTCAAATGGGGGTTTTCCTCAGCCCAATAATAATTATTATGAAAATTTGTGATAGCAGTTCCCGAAAAGTTAGCTTCGTCTGTGAACATTATTTCACTGTCAAAATGAGCATTTCATCTAATTTTATCTAAGAACCATCGACAGAAATTCAGTCTCGAAGGAAAATCTCGAGGAAGTAAGCTTGGACGCGTTGAATATGAAACGGGTACAATAAAAAGTCCATTACATGTACGGTCTGGCTGACGGAAACACAACAGAAGCTAGGCGATTATATCAGGTGCGCTTTCCAAATCGAGTAACACCAGACAGGCGAACGTTTTCAAATATCCACAGAAGGTTGGGGAAACTGGTACTTTTACTACAAATAATAATTTAAACGGTCCAACCCAAACTATGAGAACTCCAGATATTGAGGAAGCAGCTTTGTATTGTATTAATTCGAATTCTCATGTGAGTACAAGAAAAATTGGAAATCAGTTGAATTTTTCACATGTTCTAGTTTGGAGGATTCTACACGACTTTTTATTGAACCCGTTTCATATTCAACGCGTCCAAACCCTACTTCCTCGAGATTTTCCTTCAAGACTAAATTTCTGCCGATGGTTCATAGATAAAATTAGAGAAAATGCTCATTTTGATAGTGAAATAATGTTCACAGACGAAGCTAACTTTTCGGGGACTGCTATCACAAATTTTCATAATAATCATTATTGTGCTGAGGAAAACCCCATTTGACTGAAGAATCTCATCATCAAGAACAATTCTCACTAAATGTCTGGGTCGGAATAATTGGAAATTATTCGATTGGGCCATTTTTTGTGCCTAACAGACCAAACGGTCCCGCCTATCGGTAATTTCTTGAGGAGGAGTTATCTTTATTGCTCGAGGATGTGCCACTTTTGATGAGAAACATAATGTGGTTCATGCATGACGGGGCACCAGCACATTTTAGTGGAGAAGCTAGGGAATTCTTGAAAATTACATTCAACAACCGATGGATAGGTCGGGGTGGGCCAGAACCATGGCCTCCTAAGTCCCAAGACTTAAATAGTTTAGACTTTTTCTTATGGGGATATCTCAAAAGTTTAGTTTATACCACTCCATTGAACACTGTAGAGGAGTTGAGAAATCGAATAATAACCTCTTCTGATACGATAAGAAATACCCCAGGAATATTTCAAAGAGTGCGTGATAATATACGAAGAAGGACAGATGCCTGTATTCTTGCAGGTGGAGGACACTTTCAGCAATTTATTTAGTTTTTAATTGTTCTTTTTTTTAGTTTGATTTTGAATAAGTATAAGTTGAGTCTCAGAAGACGAGCATTTAGCGAATAACATACAATTCAAATAATTCAAATTCAATAATTTTTCACTCGAAAACGGTTGGAGATACGACAAAATTACAAGTGTCAAAGAAGTTTCCAAATTGAACGAAGATGACGAAAATTGATTGTACGCTGATCAGTGGCGTACTGCAAAAAAGTTTGAAAGGGCAAAAGATGACATGGCCTCGGAAAAGAAAAAGCCTTGTGAATTTTAGTTAAAATCTAGGACGTGTAGTGATGGAGGCTGTAAAAATAGCATACATTCCAAATTTGGGCTGAATAACTCAAGAACTGCAGGAGTTTTGAAGGAAAACCCATTTTTTCCAGAAATTTCAACACCCTGTAGCTCCGTAACGAAGCTTTTGCGGACCTATGTTTATATAAACTTTTTTCTCGAAATTGCACGTAGATTTACCCCCTCGAGTTGTGACATACTATTATGTAACACTCTGTATTTGTCGGAATTCTTGTAGATACTCTTGGTACTATCCAAATCAGATGCCAGCTATCGCCAAATGAGAAACGAAGCTCTTTTAATGCTTCAAATGAAAAAATTACAAAACGAAATCACCCAAAATGTGACAGTTGCTGTAGCTAGTGCTGCAACAGGGGAAGGAAGAGAGGAAATTTTAGATTGGATGAAGAAATAATTGATTATTTCACTACTTTCACTTGGGATTCTTCAAGCGTTAAAATACTTTCATTTGAGACGACGTTTTTCAATTACTTTCTTCAAAAATAATTGACTGGTCTGTAGCACTTCATGGTCTATTGATCAATCAACATCTATATAAAACAATATCGACTCAAATGTAGTTGAAATAGTATTTATTCCTAAACCTTCAGTCCAGAATGATTCGAGTGAGTATCCGAATGTGATTTTTATATGATTTAAAATATGAATTGGTGTTTTTTATTTCAGGGTGCTGTAATATGTGTTCTTATTTGCCTGTTTTCAACAATAGTTAGAAGTAAACCTTATCCACAAGATTCAGAAGGAGCTGCAACAGGAGATGGTAAGCAACTTTTAATCTTTGATTTAATTGACTGAACTCAAACTAAACTTATGTTCAATATAATACATTATTTCCGAATATCGGATTTGAAAAGCTATTATCACTAGTTCTTTACGAGCACTATCCATATATTTATAAAATAGTGGTAATGAAAGTATTAGCTTTGTCGTAAGTCAATAATTGATTGCTCGTTATATCCAAAGAAAGCTGAAATTAAGTTCAGGGTTTCGTCTGCTGATCGTGATGAATTGATTTTCAATTTTTCATTTTTCAGCAAGAATGAGTAAAGGTACACTCTTAAACTATAGTGCACAAAAAAATTGAGGCTAATGAAATTTTGTTGAAGTGAAAACACCTTTTCTTTCACCGTATATGGTATTTATTGGGAAAAATAAGGATGTTTCAGAATATTCTTACAAATAAGGTTTATAACATCAAAATTAAATTAAAATATAGTACCAACAATGAATGATACAGTAACAAAGTGTAAAAAAAAAGTTAAAGTCGGAATATTTTGACAAATGCTCTCTTTCATTTTAATATAAAGAAATGCTTCCCTGTATAATTTAGCGTAAAATATTTCTGTAGTTTTGATTGATAATTGACCCCAAAATGCATTTTATGAATTATGCACAACTCAAGGAAATAATTCGTTTTCATTCTGGAATTTTCATGTGTCATTTTCGAAATTCGGTTTTCAATTAAATCGAGTATTTCTATCCCACTTACTGTAAAACAGCATTATTTTTTTGCGAATACGAATGTCAATGTTTTCTTGCGAAATTTGAGCTATAATAATGGAATTACCTCTTCGAACTGGTCAACTTTTTTTGGCGGTGGCTTATAGGCCCTGTAAACCCCCGGCATGATCAGATTTAGGGGTCAGAAACCGATCAGGATCGATTCCGTCATCTTGCAAAGCGTTCACAATTCACTGTATCCTCTATGGAACAGTGAATGTTAAATTACCATAGAAAATTGGTGAATTTTATATAATGGCAGCTGGAAAATTAGGAATGAACAATCAATGTCTTGTGTGTATATCCGGATAATAATTATTGTTTTTTGTGAACTATCAAATCAAATCATATTCATTTGCTCCTAAGACTACAATGAGTCACATTCAAGCGCGTCGATAAACAAAACACAATGCAAAAATATTCGACATAAAATACAAATATTACAAATTTTTAGAAAGAGTTCTCATCAATTTAAGAAAAATATTATATTACAGCTGTCATATGTGTGCTTTAAAGAATTTTACCACTGTAAAGAATGCACCCGAAATCAAGAATTCCCTTACTCTATGCTTAACTGCACTCTTGGATTTGAAATCATTTATGAGCGGATATATGTGATTGAACATTTGATCCCAATATAGTTAGGATCATTTTGACCCACTGAGAGACTTGAAAATGATAAACGTAAATAGCGTCTTATACTGGTGTAGTAATCATGCACTGTATCTTTAAATAGTTGCTTGTTTTTCCAAATATGCCAAATCAAATGATACACATAAAGAGAATGGAGGTTAGGTTAGATTGGAGGGCTAGGATCTCTTCAGTTCTAAATAGCTCCTGGCAATGACTCAAGCAAGGCTATATGAACATAAAGCGGATTATCTTCTTCTGTGCTATGAAACCTTCCTACATGTGCTGAAGAATCCCAAAAAATTATTCCATATGCATTTCTCGGCAAAAATTTCATGTAATGGGTCTTTGAAATATTCACAGTCAATCCATTACTGAAGCACCAGTCATTGAGATGTAACATTGCTCTGACGAATAACTTCCGGTGTAGATGGCTCAGCAACAAGCATACTTGCATCATCAGCATAAAGAATCAGTCTACCCGAATCAATATTTATATAAAATATGTCATTCAAAAATATGATGAAGAAAATAGGTCCAAGAATTGAGCCCTGGGGCACGCCTTGTCTTATCAGATGTTTTATTGATCTCACTCCATCCACCACAAGTCAGTCAGTCTTAGATCCGATAAGTATGAATCAGCACACTCTGAAGAAATTCTTCTAACTCCAACACTATAAAACTTGATTCTCTGCAGTTTATGATTCATACATTCAAAAGCTCTTTTCAAATCATAAAAAATACCGACTATTGGATTTCCTTCATTAAGTTGTTTATAAATATGTGACATGATCTCCAGCAGAGCAGAAGTTGTTGTTGAACCTCCCGCAACAAATCCATGTTGAGATGTACGTAAGTGTTCCCATTCCATTCAAAAAGCTATAAAGACGACGAAAAAATACAGATTCGAATACCTTTGCGAACTGCGTTTGAACACAAACAGATCTATAGTTTTCTACTTCTTCCCGAGATCCCTTGTTCTTGTAAAGCGGAATGCATTTAGACTTCTTCAAAGCATCAGGATAAATACCCACTCTAAAGGACTCATTTATGAGATAAGCTAATGGTCCCGATACTTCTGCTGCCACTGCCCTAACTGCTCTTCCGTCTATTTCATCTATACCTGGTGAGGATTTCTTTGATGTTCTCTGAATGACCCCAAAACCTCCTCCTCCGAACAAGGATTTATGAAAAACGTGTCCTCCCGTATGTTTAGATGGATATTTTCGAGCTGTGTATTACATGGAGGTAAATCTGAGAAGAAATTTGCAAATCTATCTGCCACACCCTGTGCACCCCAAAATCAGGTATTCCCATCACCACCTTAGGATTGCGATGCTCATTTATAACCTTCCAGGACTCTTTGGCCAAATTATCACAATTTATAAGTCTTCTATTATACCCATCCTTTTGCCTACCCAAAATTACCTGGCCATAAAAATATTTAAGTTGTTCATATCTGTTCTTATAAAATTCACTACAATGTTTTGACAAACGGTGCATTTCATTAAGGAATGAAACTGTTTTAAATCCTTAGGAATTTTCTTCCTTCGATTGTCTGAGATTACAACTTCAGGAAAACTTGTTTCATAATACTCCACAAATCTTCTATGAAAAGAATTGAACTTTTCATTTAGGTTTCCTCTTTCCAGACCATCCCAGTTAGCATTCAACATAGATTCTCTAAATCTTAGACAAGATCGTTCATCGATTACACGATTTTTGACCTTATGCGTGTTTACTGTTCTTACAGTTGGAGAATCAAAGCTCAACAGTTGATAACAGTGATCCCCCGTCCCCCTGAATACTTTTCCGTCAAATGTCCATTCGGAATTTCTCATTTGAACTTCCCGTGGAAACCTATTGTTAAATTTCTTTCAACCATTGAGTTGGTACCACTGTAAGAAATAATGGAACCCAGTCTGATGCTATGTCTGTATATATTTTGTGTACAGCTGATAACTTTATTGGTTCACTTCAACTGCGTTCTTCGATTTTCATAATGGATAATTTGATTGAGACCTGATGAATTTTTGGTTAAAACCTACAGCGACAGAGTTTTATGGAAAACACAAAGAGTATGAATAGTGCAAAGTGCCCAGACGTTAATGATTCGATCCTCCAAGAACAGCAAGGCTGAGAAAAAATCGCTAAGTGAAGGAATTGGTGTTTGAAAATAGACATTATAGTTCGAAAGAGCTAGCTCAAGAACTGAACATTCCACAGTTTGTGCATGTTTGTCTGATATCATCGGGCGTTCCAGCAAGGCTTGTTTCAAAATAGCTGAATCTATTGCTAAAAGAATATCGAAAAGGGGTTGGTGATCTTTTTTCTCTAGTCGTTAGTGACTACATTCATGCAACTGGCGATGAGACATAGATTTGAGAGCATGACATGCAAACATGTTGACAATCATCCGAACGGCGTTACAAAAACAAACGGAAACAACCAAGACGAGCAATAATATTAAGATCGTGTTCACACTATTTTTCGATTATTATAGTATGGTGCACTTTGAACCCCTTCCGCAAGGTCAAACAGTAAAGAGTTCTATTGAGACATTATGAAGCGATTGCGAAATAGTATTCGTCAAAAAACGTTGGATTTTTGGAGAAACAAATGTTGGATTTTTCATCACGATAATGCACCCTCCCACAAACTGCCATTCTGAGCGTGAGCGAGTTTTTGACCATAAAACTCAAATACTTTGATTGAACAAGCAGAGTGTTCCACAAATATGGTTTCCTGTGGAAACGCGGCCTATATAAAATGTATGGATGATTGGAATAAGTGTATTGTCTTGGAAATAGACTACTGTGAAGGCGTTAAAATTACTATTACTGATTAGTTATTTCATTAAGAAATTCCGGGTAGATATGTGACAGAATGTATAGCCAGTATAAACTATGTTGAAATGGAACCGCTTTTGATGCCTATCTAACTACTGCAGGCCCTATTCATGAAATTTCGGGCTACAGTACAAAAAAATCTATTTGGACTCCCGACAGAAGAAACTAAGTATTAGCATAGATAATTCTTTTGCCACTTCCCAAAATGTATTGAAAAGCGAGTCCCTAAAACTCATAGACCACGGAACAAATGTCCAGCCTAAACTTCACTTGAATAGACCCTGCCCTACTGCACCATACTCGAAAACGTCGATACATGAACTAAATCTTGAATAGTCTCCAAAAAGTATGAAATTCCACTCTTCTAGCCAATGCATGGTTCCTGGCACCCTTCGTAAACAAGCTGCATGGTCCGCGCTCGCGACTCTAGGAGCTCGGTATGGAGGATGGTTTGACAATAGCCAATCCAGAAAACGGTTGCGGATATACGACACATATGGAGTCTGGGCTGCAAGTAAAACATTTCTACTTGATGAAGTGTAACGATCGTTTTGAGCCGTTGAACAACGTGGACGTCTAATTCTAAGTCTTTGGGCAAACATCGATTTTTTAGAAAAGATTCAGAGGGGTTTCTTTGTCACTTGGCATTTAGATCTCTCATTTGATCTCCGAACCTTGATCTCGATCTGGTAAGAAACATGTTCAATCTCGATTACTTAGCGCACAGACGTCAGGTGTTCGATTTGTGCTTCCTGTAAATGTTGCTGAATGGTAGTGTCGAATGTCCTGATTTGTTGAGTATGGTAGAATTGAATATACCTGAAAGACGTACTAGACACACACCTATGCTTAGGGTTAGAACGCATAGGAACAATTACGCCGACAACTTTTTTCTGTATTGCACCATCAAACTCGCAAATACAGCGGTGGTTTTCGATTTTTGTTATTTGTCGTTTACTGCATTCAAAAGGCATGCCTTTTGTGTGGTCCGGTCGAGATTGATTCAGATGTTGGAGTAATTATTTTAGGTTATCTGGATGTCAATGGTTTTGTATGTTAAATGACAATAGGTTTAGGATTTAATTTAATTTTTTGGTACTTGTTGCTAAAGTGGGGGTTTCCCGTTTAATCATGTATGTAATTATACTTCAGCATGATAAATAAATAAATAAACTGTACCTGATCCCAAGAATTGATAAAAACAGCCTACTTATTTTTTTTGAGTATCACTAAGTTCTTCTAAAGTAGCCACTTGTCTCTAGCTTAGAGTATTCCAATTGCCGGATTTACACTTCCTTGCGGTAATATACTTTTATTAATTAAAATATTTAGGAACATACGGCTACGCGTTAAATCAGTAGAAGTACTTGATTAATGATGATACTCATAAATCAATATGTTTAACTTTTTGTGCACAGTGGTAGTTTCATGAATTGCTATTTTGCAGAATTCAGGTCTAACCATCTCTTCAACCAACTATACATAGGTAGAACTTGGAGTAAAAATGTTAAATACATCTTAAATATAGTGAAAATATCAGAGACATCAATAAAAAAATATGCTGCATTTAAATTATATTCTATATAGGTTCTTAATTTGTTTACTGAAGAAATGTCCCCAGTAAACTTTGTAACCTAAAGAAATTGAAATCAATAACTCACCATTGAATTTACCTTTACATTGATGGAAAATAATTTTTTTCACTTGAAACATGAAGTGTTAACATCCCCAAGAATTTTTTTCTCTAACAAACTTTATATTAATATTTCGGTTTCCTCAATTTAATTTCAGATCACCATGGACGAGTACAAATTAAAGTGTTTAGAGGCCCAACTGAACATGATGGGCATCATCATTTTGCACCATGGGGTTATTGGGTGAAGCAACCTGCTGATCACCATCACTAATTTTAATACAAAGGGAGAATACATTCTTTTAATTTGTGTGTGAGTTACTGTGTATATTTTAAGTAAATAATTACTAGTTTCACTTGGCATTCCTTAATAAAAACCTTTTAACTTCATATAAATATATTTGAAATAACTTCAATGAGTACATATGTGATGCAACTATATAAAATTTGCAATAAATGTACTATAACTAATATATTCATTGAAAATGATAGAAAATACATTACGTTATCAGTTAAATTGTTTTTAAAAATCCAAGATTCAAACAAATTGATTACCCTTAGCTAACACTTCTGTACTAAAATTATACAAGGCCAATATATTCGAGACGCTAAGAATTCTTTATGGTAATAGGTAGCAGTAATATTTATTCATTGATGTAAGCAGTTTTTACGAAGGCAAACATTTTATATTTACAAGTATAGGCAATTATTGGACGGAGTAGTGATCAAGTCTTTAAAAAGGCACACTTTTATCTAACTGTTCTATCAATGCTCTAATTGATTATCCACAGATTACTGAAAGTTGTTGAAGATCATTGCATTTATTATAATTAGAATAATGGAATCTTATCAAACCTGGTGGTATTTCTGACAGCTTCGTCTGTATTGCAAAAACATTTCAACCATGAACATGAATTAACGCACTTTCTTATTTCTACAAAGAATAAACGAATTTATAGTAAAAACTTGAAACAATTCTCTAAATTGCTAACAACATTTGAATTTTCATGTATCCCAATTAAAATTTGAACACTTTTACAAGCCAATGGATGGAAATGTGTTTTCAATATAATAAAGCTATCTGCATTCCTATTTTCTTTTGAGGATGAAATATGCGTTATTTTATTTGACTTCGTCAATGACATAAGACTTTCGGGATGTTGCAATATAACTATCCTCTTTCCGCATCCTCAATTTTCGTCAATGGTTCGTTAATATTTTAAGGCTGGGTTATTAATTGTTTACTATAAAAATGTGTTCCATTCCTTACTAAAGCAATATCTGACAACAACTGTGGTAAAATTCTTTGTATTAAGATGTACAATCAATAGAGAAAAAAGTCCTGTTTTACAAGAATGTTCTATACATATTATCTTCATAATCACTGGGGTGGTTGGAATTACCTATTATATCTGAGCCAAAAGTAATTTTTTCATGTTATGTATCCTGTTTTCCCAAAACCAAGCTTTATAGAGATTATTCGTCCTTTATAATACAATTATTAGAAATTCAATACTATTAAATACTTCATTGAGACATGGAAAAATACTGCTAAATCTAACACCAGGCCATATTTATTACCAACTTTTCAAATTATTTTTTATATAAGCCTTATTTTATCCAATTGAGCTAAAAAATTAAAACTGATATATAAATTCCTGTTCAAGATGTTTATGGTAAAACAAGTCTTCATATTTTGTAAATTTTACTAAGCAAAGGCTCAAATCTAAGTTTGCTATTTCACAAATATTGCTTGAGCAGATGAGTCAGATGGTAGTGATCATAACTCAAAATTAACCAGTGTTTCAACTTTAATGCCCATTAGATTGTTGAAGTAGATGAGATAGCAGACACCCTTGATAAGAAGACAACAGCTGTCAAACTAAGAGAGGCCAGAACCAATTTTCACCATTCCGAGTAGACCCATATACTCCATTTTTTCCTAAATTGGAACATTACCGATACGTTTATTGCAACCACCGAGTAAATATTTGGTGATTGAGTCAAAAAGGGCGTGGAAAAGAATAGGATAACATAATTTATTATTCCATGCCAAAAAGTTTGTTGGAATGATGGCAGTTGGTATATTCACAGCGAAGCAAGTTAATGATTATCTACAGATCATGAGGACATCAAAAACCACACAATGTCGTTGTTGAAGAGAAAATGAACATATTACTTCTGAATGTCTTGCTCATAGAACTGGTTACACTAGGTACCGCTACACCCAGCGCTTACAGGATCTAGGAGAACCCTTGCAGTCATGCAAGCTTCAGAAAAAGGTTTTTATTAGACATAAAATCCAATTCCCCACTGCACAAGCACAAAGAGTTAAAAGGCCTAAGGGCTGCACACAAGTGCGCCATGTGATACATGACAACCCCTTTAATCTGAGACAACAACAAATTCAATATTAAATGATATATAATGGTCAGTCAGAGCTATATCTTGGATACTAATTTCAAGGACTATCTTCTATTCAGAATATTATTTAATCTTTTCATTGCTACGCACGTATAAATACATGTACGATGTCCGGGCTGGGGGTGCTATGCTCGTAATATTACGTTTTCCTGGCGATGGGTCTGGCATGCTACGCACGTACATTCACGTTGCTTGCAGTTCTATTTTCCGGTCGTTTCGGAAGTTAGTTAGTTAATTGCTTATAACTCAGTAGGTAGCATATTTTTGGAAGTATAGAATTCGAGTATTTACCGATAGGATGAGCCCATCCATCGGTTTGATGATAATGATCTGTACTTCGACCTTGTGAGTGGTTGTTTCCACCTGTGCATTTTGTTACCGTGTACAGTTCTTTTGGGATGTCGCGTGGTGCTTATACCGATGAAGAACTTCTTCGCATACTCGAAATTAGTGAAGACGAGGAGGATATTTACAGTGATTTGTTTGGCGAGCGGTATCGCGATGAAATGAGCGGCTCTACAAGGCCATCGTTGAGGTTGGGCGATCCTTCAACTTCGTCAACTCTTGTTCCTAATATGCCTGTCTGTCTGCGGTCTGCATGATGTCTCCAGCAGCGAAGAGAAGTCTGATGACGAGGGAGAGATCCGGTGTGTCATAATGGTTAGATATCTACAGAACCCAGTACAGTTTTCCATGACTTTACTGCAGTTGAGAGTGGAATCTTGGCAGAGGGTGTTTGTGATCAGTCAACGAGATTGGAGTTGTTTGAGTTATTTTTGTCCTATTCAATCCTTCAACATATTGTTGACGAATCAAATAATTATTACACCTACGTCAACAAGAAGGAGATATGAATTAGACGATGCAGAAACGGTTCAAAAATTTGAAAGTCGAAGAATTGTTCTGCTTTCACTCACTTTATTGATGCCACCAACTGAAAAGCTGAAACTTCAAGAGTTTTGGTCCAAAGACTCATTGATTCAAACTCCTGGTTTAGGTCAGATTATGATACGACCACTTCTGGACCATTTCGCGAGCGTCTTCAAAACTGCTTTTTACCCTTTCCAAAATATTTGGTCAATTTCACCTGGAATTGATTCGTGAAATCTTCGCAAAATGATTTAGAGAAAGACCTAAAAGTGGGGGAGGTAAAAGGTCAACTGAGGACACGCCTCTGCGACTGCAGGGGCGGCATTTCTCTTCATTGCTTCCAGAAACTTCTGAAAAGAAGCACCCAGCCAGAGTATGAATTGTGTCCTCTAAGCACAAAAAACGAAAAGAGAGCCGGTATAGGTGCCAGATTTGTGACGTATCATTGTTTGTGGTTCCATGCTTCGAACAATTTCATACTTTGAAAAATTATTGAAAAATGACCGAAAACTACTAATACTCAAAAAATGAACTTATTAAAATAACATAATTTTTTCAAATTGTGACAAAATTTGATTTTTTTCGGTAATTACCCATTATAGCTATATCAATGAAAATCATGTATAACCCAGGTGAAAAAGTATTCAGCACGGGAGAAGCAACTGAGCGTCAGAGCATGTAGGTGTCCGGCAACGCAATGGCGTGGCGGGATGTAGTAATGAAAAGGTTGATAATGCAGAAAATACTGACTAGTTCTAGAAATATGTGTAAACACATAGAATAGCTGAAATTGAAAGAATCATTAATTTATGTACCTCAAGCATTTTTTCGTTTCCCAAATCGATGAATCTCAACAGTTCATATAATAAGACTTGCAATCAAAGATATGAGCATTACTTTTCATATAGCATTTATAAAAACTGATGAAAATTAAAGTTGCTCACGAAGGATACTCAATTGGTTAGTTTTTAAGTAGAATTGTTGGTAATTATAGGCGGTTATTTTTTCACAATTTTATATGTTTGATATGGATTAGGCCTTTTACATGTTCAAGTACTAACAAAGCGAGTCATTTCAGATATTATGGATAACAAAAATAGGAAAAATGTACCAATGCGATTGTTAAGATAGGATGGATCTCATTCTGAAATTGATTACCAATGTTTTCCCGATACCTTAATTTCATATCTTATCTTGCCTATAATCGATATAATCTGTCCATATATTTTCGTACATCTTAGCTGCATAATAATACTGCGAACTTATTATATACACTTTTATTGTTCTCTTTTTGAAAATCGAAATTTTTCAATAAATGTACTCTGAAATCGAAAGTATTTACAAATTTGACAGTTACTCATGAAGTACCGTTTATATGATAAAAATAATACTTAAAACTGATAATAATATAACAATAAAATTAACTTACAATAAAATAGTTTAAATATGTAAATCAGTTGAGAAACGCGATAAAAATCGATATTAATAAAAAAATGGAATCATTTCATCGGAATGTTGAAATAGTCTGTTTGTTACACTTTAAGTACTTGGCATTTATCGCTGGGAGATACGTATTACAACTTTTCGAAATTCATTAATTTTCAAAGGATCCTAATCGTAAAGGTAAAGATATAGTTAAAATTGCGAAATTTTGAAGCTATACTCTTTAAAATAAAGTTGTAGAAGGATATCTCCCATTTTGTCATATGTATGTTGTTATACGCTAAAATCATTTTCAGTCTCCCATCGGCAATAATTTAATTATAAGTCACGATAATTTGCGAATCTTTGGGAGAAGACTAAGTCATACCCTTCCATGAAGAATTGCTTATAATAAATTATATTTGATCAATTAAAAAGTAAATGATTTTAATAAAACTTAAATACAAAACAGGAATAATTTAAATTTACATAATTTCAGAATAAAAAAATTGACAAAGTGGATACACTGTGGCAGTTTGAACACAAAATTTTTCATAGTTGAAAGTGAATTTAATGAGCATATACTGAACAGTAAATAGTCTTTAGTCACTTTAGTCCAGAAAAATAACCTGCACTAAAGAGACCCAGAACATGAGAGAACTTAGAAGCCAATGGATGACACATCAACATTTTAACAATTATTCTGAACATAATGGATCACAATTCTTTGTATCTTATACCATGAGTATTGTTCATATGATAGATGCCATTCTTTATCTCGAAGCTATGTTCTGGCATTTGTACATCATAATATCCCTCAACCCTTTCATGATCTAGGCGTTAAAAGACTAACATAATTTGTTTTTTGAAAAACTCTCAAGGCACATATATATACTGCTCATTTAAAGTTTCTGATAATTTTTCCTGATCTAGCAACTGAAATTTATTAGGTTACGACGCTTTATCATAGAGCATCATCATAGACGATAAACTATACAATATCATCATTTTCTGATGGTACCCCCGTCCGGATAAATTTGGAAATAAAGTTGTTATGTTCCAAATTTCCAACACATACATAATCTTGCAATTGATAAATCTCAGAAAGGAATCTAATTAGAACCAAATGTGAAAAATCATTTGTTTCCACACTGAAGTCAACACAACCGTTACTTTATCGTCAGAAACATTGAGTGAATTATTTAAAGTTACTGCTTTAAATAATTTCGTACGATTAAATATCGAAATTGAAATAATTACCGTACGAAATTATAGCCTTGTTGGAACTTACAAGCTTCCATTTTTCGTTCTAACAGAAGTACGTTCAGGCATTCCAAGGTTAAGAAGATTCAACTATGAAACCATTTTCATCATTTGAAAAATAATTTGTGGCCAAACTTCTGAGTATAAGCAATTTTCGCAATGTACATATCTGCAAGTCAGTATTCATATTATAAATAAAAATTTCAATTGAAAACAATCACTACGAAAATACATTTATAAAAAGAATCGTATCAACATCAATATCGATCAGTTTGGAAGACAATATAAGTTTAAGAAGATTCAACATATACCAACATACTTAAATTCGATTTGATTCTAGCTAAACAGCTGCAAAACTTATCACAATATACGAACTTACGGGTTCTCACAAATGCAAAACGCCTTCATCCCTAATACTGCTGTTTAAAGGACCTTTCGTTAGGTCTACTATCTCATCCTGATCGTCTTGATCTGATCCAGCTGTCGTGTGCGAGTGCTGGGAGCCGCTCGACTGTTGGGAAAGTTGCGAGTTCCTGCTAAAGCTGCCTCGTCTGACGGGACCTACCATGCGCTGATTAGCTGGTTTTACGGTTATAATAAGATTAGAACTATTAGCCACCATCATGTCCGTGACCTGATCTAGAGTTTTTCCAGCCACGTCGATACCGTTCACTTCTAAGACTTCATCGTTTACGGCCAGGAGTCCTGTAGATTCTGCAAGACCGCCAGGAACCAAACGTGATATAAATATACCGGGAATCTTTTCCAGTCCTGCAATTTAAAATGTATAATTACTTTAGAATTTTAGAGAGCTGCCTCGATCTAATAGGAAATATAATTGATCCACACATCGTTAGCTAGTTAGCGAGTAGGTTTTCATGTGGCTAAAGTAGAAAAGCTTCTGTTGTGTAACATACGAAAAGTCTAAAGAGTTGCCTTTAGACACTTTGTTGGTTGTTGAAAATGATGTAGAAGTGAAAATCACCTTATACACATAAACACTGTTTTATTTACATATATATACAAACGTCTATTGTTGTTGACTGCAATGATGATAGTTGGTGAATGAATGATGAATTCTCTAGTTATCTCGGACCACAGTACCGTCCGAGGTGGGGTGGGTACCTGCCACCCTCATGAGTCACCGGATTGGTTATACCTCGAGTGGAGATACCCAACACTTCGCAATGTCGAAAATTTTACCGATATGGCCTCCGTTCTCCTTGATGAAGCCATAGAAAAAATGAATCTGTGGGTTTTGTGGATTATCGGTTGTTTGTGGGTTTTGTGCATTTTGAGTCCAATAATATGGAAGGAATAAATAATGTTTTGTAAAGTTCTTCCGACGCATAATAATAATGTGCAGTGCTTATGCACTGCACATTATGTTTATGGGTTTAACAAGTGATGCACTTATGCATTATCACTTTCATCAACCGATATTTGTTACCTGATTTTCTTATTTTCATCAACCGCTTACCTACGTCGTTTTTTATTTAATTCAAAAATGCACAAAAAACAGCTAAAATATCGGTTGATGAAATCCGAAATGCGCATGATGTAATAATCAAACGTGCTCAGTTAGAATCCTTTTCAGAGGAAATACATTCGCTCAAAAAACATACTGAACTATCCAGAAACATTAAACTCAGAACTTCGAACCCCTTTTTAGATAAAAATGGTTTATTGAGGATGAGGGGGAGGCTCATGAATACCTCCTTCAGTCAAGATCAAAAGCACCCCATCATTTTACCTAAATCACACCATATCACGAAAATAATAATTGGAAAACAACACATCGAGCTACTTCATGCTGGCGGTCAAGCAACCATGGCGGCATTGCGTCAGAAGTATTGGATAATTTCCTGCAGAGGTGTAGTTAGAAGTGTACTGCATAAGTGCATCACTTGTTTCAAAACCAAACCCACTTCACAAGAACAATTAATGGGGGATTTACCGCGAGAAAGAATAACAATTTCGCGACCCTTTAGTCACACAGCAATTGACTACGCTGGGCCTATGTTAATTAAAAACGGTCATGGTAGAACAACAAAAAGAATTAAGTGTTATATCGAGGCCTTTGTATGTTTTGCCACAAAAGCAGTTCATCTAGAATTAGTTTGCGATTGTACGACTTCATCTTTTTTGAATGCTCTCAAAAGGTTCATGTTCGGCGGGGTAAAGTAACCAAGATGTTGTCGGAAAACGGAACGAACTTTGTAGGCACGAATCGCGAATTACGTGAAATGTTTGAATCCAAGCAATTTCAAACAGCGGTTATCAAGCAGTTGAGCAACGATCAGATTCGCTGGGAATTCATACCAGCTCGCGCTCCTTAGAGAAACGGCTTAACAGAATCCGCCGTAAAGTCTACAAAAACATATTTGTAAAAGGTCCTAGGTAACACAATTTTGAATTATGAAGAGTTTTATACAGTATTAACTATGATTGAAGCATGCCTTAATTCCCGACTCATCATTGCCTTTTCCTCTGATCCCTCCGACCTAAATGCACTTACTCCAGGGCATTTTCTTACTGGAGATGCATTGAATGCGCCCGCAGAACCAAACTTGGATCACTTACCAATCAACAGATTGAATAAGTATCAATTATTGGAAAAATTGCACCAATATTTCTGGCAACGTTGGTCGAAAGAGTACCTACATCAACTTCATCGAAGGTCTAAGTGGACAACAATACATGAACAACCTCAAGTCGGCAGCCTAGTTATTATACGGGAGGACAATGTTCCGCCGCAACAATGGACATTAGGAAGAATTGAAGTTTTGCATCCTGGAGCTGGCGGGCTCACGCGCACAGTTTCCGTCAAAACATTGCGGGGTATAGTGAAACGCGCGATTAATAAAGTGTGTCCACTTCCTAACTAAAAAACTGTATACCATAACAAAAAACATTTTTTCGTCTCGCATATTTTCAATTCATTATAATAGATTTAAGTTAGTTGTAAAAGTAATCACGTTCATTTTTATGCAATAATGCAATTATTAGTTCATATCACATTTGTAAATTTATTGTTTTTTTCCATTATTAAGTATATGACTTTTAAATCATAATTTTATCTTTTACATTCATAATCCAATTTTTTTATAATTTTTTTCATTGAAAGATAAGTCTTTCAACAAGGGGGAGTATGTCGGGTATCTCCACTCGAGGGATAACCAATCCGGTGATTCATGAGGGTGGCAGGTACCCACCCCACCTCGGACGGTATTGTGGTCCGAGGTGGGGTGGGTACCTGCCACCCTCATGAGTCACCGGATTGGTTATACCTCGAGTGGAGATACCCAACACTTCGCAATGTCGAAAATTTTACCGATATGGCCTCCGTTCTCCGTGATGAAGCCATAGAAAAAATAAATCTGTGGGTTTTGTGGATTATCGGTTGTTTATGGGTTTTGTGCTTTTTGATTCCAATAATATTGAAGGAATAAATAATATTTTGTAAAGTTCTTCCAACGAATACAACAAGTCAGTGCTTATGCAAGATATTTTTTGAAGTTACACGAGACTTCAATGTGGAATAAGCGAAGACATTAATAGTTCTATGCAGTGATGGATTTAAATCCATGTCTGGTTCAAAAAGCGGATTTATTACCAAAGTTAAAGAACTTATGCCAACCTCTTGTCCAATTAATATTGGGTATAGACAAAGCCTCTTTGGAAATCATCAAGTCGAAGGGGAATCGACTTCATGCTTGTCTTAGGACGGCATATTTCAAAGTGGAGAAAAATCCTAAGACCAGTTCAACGACGGTGGCCGAAAAGGGGGAAAGCTCTGCATCAAATAGTGGTGCAGAGGATGGGGCACCGAAAAAAAACATAGGTCCAAAACCTATGGACGTAGGAGGAACAGTCGGAGAGGCTATTCCGGGCCTTGGCCGTTGCCTTCCCGACAGAACAAAATCTGTCGGGGAGGGGGGCCGGAGCCCGATGCTCGGACTTACCTCCCATAGCTGGTCCTAAAAAGGCGCATGTGGCTCCCAGCCGGGTGCCGCATGCAAGCCCTAGAAGACCAGGTACACCACGGAGAAGGGTCCTCTGCCATCTTAAAATGCCAATGGACACAATCAGGTGTACGCTAATAAACTTGCACCAGTGCATAACCACAACCGACATATTAAGTTCGCGGCTTTCAAAAGTGCATACATTCATATCACTAATACAGGAACCTTGGGTGAGGAGCGGCGTGATTGGGGGCCTGGCGGCCTGCGATGGAAACCATTTATACTGTAAGGATGCCCTGTCCCCCAGGACATGCGTTCTCACCTCTAAAAGTATTAGAACTCATATATTACCTAATTTCTGATACCTGGTAGCAGTCAGAATCGATGGAAAAGGGTACACAAACAGTTCCTTTGTGGTATGCTCAGCATACTTTCCCTACGACTCACAAACACCACCTCCAACAGAAGAACTACAGGAATCGGTGAACTACTGTAAAATACAAGACTGGTCACTCGTCGCTGGGTGTGATGCCAATGCTCACCATACTCTATGGGGAAGCCAAGGGAACAGCATCAGGGGAGAAAAGCTGGTCGAATATCTCTACAGTACAAACCTTAGACTTCTAAACGAAGGAAATGAACCAACGTTCGTCACATCGAATAGGAAAGAAGTCCTGATTTTACTTTATGTAGTGAGCAATTCACCCCAAAAATTCGAAATTCGATCTGTTTCGACATCGCAAGTATACCGAAACAACGACCAGTGCCTTACAGAAACCCCAAAAAAACCGATTGGGACCGATACCAGAAGCAATTATCGGAAATGGTGGGACCTTCAGTTAAGACACCGAAAAACTTCAAGGATCTGGAAGCTGCCGTTGAGAAATTGCAAACCAGTATCACCTTGGCGTACAACAACAGTTGCCCTAAAAAATAAAATAGAGGCAAGAAGAAACCCTCATGGTGGACAGCAGAACTCACTGCCCAAAGGATGAAAAGCAGACGCCTCCTAAGTAAAGCGATGCGCACTAGCACAAAAAGCGATTGGGACAACTACAAGGAAGCCCAAAGAGCATACAAAGGATTGATCAAAAAATCCAAAAAAAGAAGCATGGCATTCCTACTGCGAGGAGATAGAGTGTGTAT
Source organism: Cryptolaemus montrouzieri (assembly GCA_013387265.2). Lineage (NCBI taxonomy): Eukaryota > Metazoa > Arthropoda > Insecta > Coleoptera > Coccinellidae > Cryptolaemus > Cryptolaemus montrouzieri. The sequence continues at coordinate 43,466,413 of JABFTP020000185.1, read as the reverse complement.
CGGAGGCAAACCGTCTTCATCGCATCCTCTCCGCAGCGGGACCGACAGACATCCAAAGTCTTGATACACCGGAAGGAGTAAAAACACAGACGAAGGATGAAACACCGAGGCACTTGGCGGAAATCCACTTTCCGGGTTTCCTCATCGACATAACAGCAATCAAGAAATCCAATGGACATGCTGACAAAGCAAACTGGAACACAGGCTCAATGGTAGTTACAGTGGAAAAGGTTCGATGGGCAGTAACTACCTTTCAACCATATAAAGTACCAGGAGCAGATGGTATATACCCTGCACACTTAATGAGAGGTATGGACCAAATTGTTACGCACTTAATCCACATCTTCAGATCCTGCCTAGCTTTGGGATACATTCCGGACCCCTGGAAAAGGGTTCGGGTTGTCTTCATCCCCAAGCCGGGCATAAAATCACCAAAGATTTTAGACCAATCAGCCTCACCTCCTTCCTACTGAAGACTATGGAGAGACTAGTGGCCCTAGTGGAGCACCCCCTACATATCACTTAACATGCCTACGAGCAAAGTAGATCAGTCGACTCAGCACTACACTTCGTAGTAGGGTATATCGAGAAAGGACTGGAAAAAGGCGAAGTTACTCTAGGAATATTCCAAGATATAGAGGGAGCTTTCGACAATACACTATACAAATCAATAGATAAAGCTATCATAGATAGGAAAGTAAACAAAACCATAGCAAAGTGGGTGGGACGTCTGCTGTCGACCAGACGCATCGAGGCTCATCTCGGCGAGTCGACCATCCGGGAGACCGCCAGCAGGGGAGGTCCACAGGGGGGAGTTCTGTCTCCTCTTCTTTGGAACCTCGTGCTGGATGGGCCACTGGCGGCCCTTGCCGATACTGGGCACTTTGCGGTGGGTTATGCCGACGACCTCGTCCTGCTTGTTTGTGGAAAAAACCTCAGCACCATATGTGAAGTTGCGCAGAACGCTCTGCGAATGACTGAACAATCTAACAAAACAGACATGATTATATTCACTCGAAAAGGAAACTACCGCCCTTCAAGGCACTCATTCTTTTCGAAGAGGAACTAACACTAGTAAAACCAGTGAAATACCTAGGTGTGATACTTGATGCCAAACTAAATTGGGACAATCACATCGAAAGACAAGCGCAAAGAGCGGAAAACACACTCTGGGCGTGCCGGAGACTATTCGGCTCTAGATGGGAACTCAAACCAGAGATAATATATTGGCTATACACAACAGGGATAAGACCGCTCCTGACCTATGCCGCCATTGTATGGTAGCCTGAACTGTAAAAAAGGATAAAACGGGACAAAATCAACAAGATTCAAAGGCAAGTATGTCCGTCAGTCACAGGAGCCTTGAGATCTACACCAACGGGCTCTATGGAGTGTCTTATGAGCATCCCTCCACTACACATAGTGGTGGAGGAGGTGGCCATGAGGGCCTCTTTGAGACTGTGTGAGGGAGGTATATTGAGGGACAGAAATCCAATCTCTGGACACTCCACATCCCTGAACAAAATCAGAGAACTCCGACCTGACCTCACAGGAGGAGATCAAACAAGAACCACCTACTACTTTGACGAACCCTACAAAGTCGTTGTTCCACCAAAAGAAATTTGGACCTCACCCCACGCCTTACTCACCCCACAGGGCCCCATCTGGCTTACGGACGGGTCCAAAACCGGGATGGGTACAGGCATCGGCGTTCACGGCCCTTGGGCAAACATTATGATTGCTCTAGGAGACGACCTCACCGTAATACAAGGAGAAATATTTGCTTATCTCCGGTGTGTATAGGAAAACCTACACAGGAACTATAGAGACGCATACATCTACATATGCTCTGATAGCTAAAACGCCCTTGTATATCTGAATGATACAAAGGTTACATCTAAACTGGTTGACGAATGCGGAACAGCACTTCGACAACTCAGTGCTACAAACAGAGTCACTCTGATTTGGTGCCCAGGACATCGAAGGAAACGAGATAGCAGACAGCCTCGCTAAAAAAGCAACAGCTGTCAGGTCGATGGGACCAGAACCAATTCTGACTATCCCATGGACCCATGTGCTCTCTTTCTTTCAAAACTGGACCACCACCAAGGCCAAAAACTACTGGACAGGCATCTCAGGACTGAGACAGTCAATATGGCTCATAAAAGGACCGCAATCAAAGAAGAGGGTACATGAACTACTGTCCCTCGAAAAAAAGTCTGTTGGGATGGTAGTGGGCCTATTGACAGGAAACCAACTCAACAAACATCTACACGCCATGAAACTATCGAAACACAACACTACATCTGTCTTGCAAGCTTCATCAGGAAGTTTTTGCAAGACAAATAACAACTCAACAAAACACTGCAAGCACAATGGGCCAAACGGCCTGAGTGCTGCCCATATGGGCGCCGTGCAGGAAGAAGAACCGCTTATTGGATGCATTCCTTTTTCGATCGCCAAGATTTTGCGATCGAACCTTGTTATAGGAATTCAGTGAAATTCTCAATATAATTATAGAAATAGTAAACTTTGAAGATAATTATTTTACTGCATCAAAATTTACGTTACCTCCCAGATGTTAAGTGGTTATCGAAGACAAAATACTAACAAAAGTTTTGGAACTTTTGTGTTCATCGGATATAGGTCAATATAAGTTCGATTCATTTTCGTCGATTCAGGAGAAGTGAGGTCTGAGATAAACGCCACAGCATATATATCTAGTATGGCAATTATCTTGCAGAATTTGAGAAAATAATTGTCATTATTTCTTGGTGCGAAAATGCGCCAAACTGAATCATGAACGCGTTTTCAAAAAGTCTGTCTACATTTGTATACTTTTCGATTAAAGATAAAATTAGAATACCGAGAATTAAAGAAAGTTTTTGATTTTTTTGCATTTGCCATCTCATGCTAGTGCGAATTGAGTTGGCGTTTTAGTCGATTGCCCAAATAAACGAAAATGATTAGAAAACGATCCGCGAAAAACAGATGCAAAATTTGATTCATTCATTTGAGTTAAGCTACAAATCTCCTTTATTAACATATTCTCAATAATATTGTCAACCTTTTTTTTTGTTAAATTTAAATCTGTCGATGTATCTGAAGACTAAACAGGAATTTTACAATAGTTGATAGATACATAAAATTGATAAGGTAAATTTTATATAGTGTAGAGAATAAGAGAGAATTAAAAGTTTTTCTACAAATTAATCTACGTCTGTTCAACTAGTCAAAACAAGCAAGAAAAATATCATTCACATATCTGAATCACATTCTAGTGAAATTTTCAAATTCTTGACTTGTATTTAATTTGAAATTATTCATGAATACGTTACTGCAATAACAAAGTGGTGAAAGTTTTTAATCTCCTGAGCTCATCCAAAATGCCTTTTTTCTTATGTTGGCACCTCAAGTGACATCTATAACAAATTTCATGACTGGAGCATCATTTGTTAGAGTTACCCTTGATGACGTTTGCTTTTTAAAGTTCATGCTTCGATTTTTAACATGAGTGAATGTCTTCAGTTGGTTAGGCAACACCAAAAGCACCATATCAAAGCAAGTGAAAAAATTTTTGTAGACAGTTTGCATTCCGCTATATAAGAAATATTATTTGAGCATTATGCATCGTTTGTATGAAGCAATACGCGTCAACAAATCATATTAATGGGCAAACAACTCTCGATTTTTTTATCTTGATAATACACCATAAAAAATTTGATTCTTATCGTTCAGCACCGAATGATTCCGTCCGACATCTGGCTGATAGAACGCCCTTGGATATCTGAAAAGTACAAAGGTTACATCCAAACCAGTCGACGAATAGCAAATCAGCACTCCTACAACTCAGTGCTATAAAGAGTTACTCTGTTTTGGTGCCCAGCCCATCAGGGTATCAAAGGAAATGAGATAGCGGATAGCCTCGCCCAAAACGCAACAGCTGTTAGGCCGATGAGATCAGAACCTATTCTGACCATCCGGTGGACCTAACTGCTCTCTCTCTCTGGAATACTACCGAGGCCCTGAACTATTGGGTAAGCATTTTGGGACTGAGACAGTAAAAAAGGCGCATAAAGGCCTCAATCAAAGAGGGTACAAGAACTACTGTCCCTTCATAAAAACGAAAGACGAAACAACGGTACACATACTCTTCGAATGTCCCGCTCAGAAAGCGACTAGACTGAACACCTTGGGCACTGAAACACCCAGTGCCTGGAAGATCCAGGAGGCCCCCTACAACAGTCTTGCAAACTTCATCAAAAAGTTTCTGCTAGACAGATAACAAAATAACACAACACGGCAAGCACAATGGGCCAAACGGCCTGAGTGCTGTCCATCAGGCGCCGTGCAGAAAGAAGAATAGACATCTGGCTGATAATGAAACTCGAAAAATACTTCCTGCTCATCGTTTTGACTCTATTCAAGATTCAAGTGGCATCTCTGAAAGCCGTCATGGCCCTCTCGTGAATCGTGTACAACAAATCCTTCGAAGATTGAAAATAACGTTCACATAAATGTATTAGAGTAAAAGAGGGGTAGTTAAAAGGAGATGAACATATTTCAAAGAGCATTTGTATTTTATTTGAAATTTCTTACACTTTTTGATTATAGTAGTGTTTGCAATGATCAGAGACAATTGAATCATGTTGATTTTTACTCAAAGTAGTTTTCTTCTTTATACAAAATTTAATCAAAAGTATAGATATTCATGCATCGAAATTGTTCTTCAAGGCAGTTTGTTCAGGTTTGTGGCCGATAATGTAGTAACATAATATAGCTTGAAATATCTCCTTCCCCTAATAATTCTCAAAATCGAGAATATTCAATATAGAAGATTCGTAATTCTTAAAACTATTCTCTTACCATTTTGTGTAACTCGGACGCTAGTACCGTCTCTAATATAGAATCCCAGTGGTTTATCTGACCCATGCTTAAGCAGTCTCACTCTTCGGCAGGTTTCTGGCACTGTATCCACATCTATGATAGCCGACACTTGTCGAAAGTCATGCGGATTTGAAATGGCTAACGCTTTTGTTCGGCCAGGCGTACCACCCAGTATACTAGATATTAAGTTGCGTTGTGGCTTTATCGTACCATACCCATTGAGCTCTTCTAGACTATCTCCTGGAAAAAACAGAAAGTCGCCGATTGTCGGTTATATTTGAACAGAAAATATTCATAATTATTCATGACTTTTGGAGAATAATTCCATAGATATTGAGTCAAAAGCCTTAGTGAGAATGTCTGAAGATCTTTCTTAGTTTTTTCAGATTTATCAAAATATAATACCAACTGATAGAGATTATGGGTTTAGTTGTCAGTGGTTCATATATATATATTTTTTAAATTTGAAAAAAAAACCTCAGACTCTAGTAGAATGAATATGTTCCTTACAGTTTCCCAGTTGCTCTATTACATTTAATTGAATATTAGATGAAGATTAAAATTACGAATTATTCGTTTTACCTATAAAATGCTTAAAACCAATATCTAATAAAATCTTACAAGATAGCATAAATATTTGTAACCAATTAATATTATATGGTATTGAGATGCCTTTGACGAAATTACTATATTATTCTAGGAATTTCTTCAATGGCAATACAATATGGCAGGGTCTTCAAGACTTGGATTTATTTTTGCTGTTTAACGATTCTTTATTATCTTCAATTTTGTTTGTTTTTCAGTTTCATCCTTAAGTGGTAAAAATTCTCCTTTTCTATTGTTATTCATGTTTGAAATGCTCATGAAAGAAATAAATGATAACTAAAAAAGAGTATTTAATTTGATTGGAAGGTGGAGGTCTTAAGTATGTCTGGTGCATATGATGTCAGCCACTTTTATCTTATTTTTTTCTGAGCCCAAAACTCATGGCCTTACTGTGTAACTTAGTATCCATGCGACAACATAATACAACATTAATTCTACCAAACTACTATGTCAATGATACTAAGGTGGTGCAAATTTTTCTTCTCTATTGTTATTTATGTTACCTAGCGTTCAAGGACTTGGAAAAAGATTTTGATAGGGTGCCTAGACGAAGAATATGGGAAATACTACGTAGAAGAGGAATCAAAGCAAAAGTTATAAGACTGATAACAAATATATATGAAAGTAATAGAAATTGCATTATAAGCGGAAACAGGAGATCGGAGTATTTCAAGACAACGGAGGGACTTAGTCCTCCGTTGTTTATTATCTTTATGGATGAAATAATAAAAAATTGTTCGACAGAAGTGAGGAAAATCCAGATTGGATATAGAAACTTACAGCAAGTAGAAGTATCAGAAGGGGCATACGTGGATGATATAATGATAATGGCCAGTAATGAAAAAGATCTTCAGAAAAACTTGAATATATGGAACAGAGAATAAGAGAAGAGTGAAAAGAAATTGAACAAAGAAAAAACTATGGTAATGATGATTGGAACAGAAAAGGAAGACATAAATATACAGATGAAGAGGACAAAAATAGAACAAGTGGAAAAATATAACTACTTAGGAGTTGAACTCCAAGAATCAGGAAAGCAAGATGCTGAAATCAATGATAAATGATACTAAAAGAGAGTATCTAATTTGATTGGAAGGTGGAGGTCTTGAGTAGATCTGGTGCATATGATGTCAGCCACTTTTATTTTATTTTTTTCTGAGCCCAAGACTCATGCCTTACTGTGTAACTTAGTATCCATGCAACAACATAATACAACATTAATTCTACCAAACTACTATATCAATGAAACTTGGGTGGTGCAAATTCTCCTCCTATATTGTTATTTATGTTTGAAACACTCATGAAATAAACTCTAATGACCCTGAAAGACAGCATTTAAATAGATTGAAAGGAAGTCTTGAAAGAATTTGGAGCACACGCTGTCAGCCGTGTTTATTTGCCTTGAGAGCGCGACTCATGGCCCTTAATGGTAATTTAGTATCCATGGGACAACATAATACAACAGTAATTCTACGAAACTATTATGACAATAATATTAAGAGACTTACATCATACAAAGCGATTTGAAAAACAAATTAGAACTGCGGAAACCCAGAAAAACTACGAAAATCTTAGAACTCATTGTAACCAGAAACAAACTAAGAAACATTTATTAGGATAGATATGAACAAATAAAAATGAGATTACACTCAGATGTCGAAAAGTGAATAAGGAGAGGCTAGAGAACGACATCAATGAGATAGAAACAAACTAAATACTTTATAACACCAGCAGAGAGTACAACAAAGTCAAGAAGGTACAACATCAACCCAAAACATGCAGTAAAATTGTAACTGCTGAGATAGAAATTTATAAATACTATTTGAAATTGACAGTGTCCAAGATATGGAAGGAACATATGGTTGCGTTTTAGAAAGAAGAAAAAAAACAAAAATGAAGATGAATAAATAGAAAAAGAACAGTTTGAAAAGATGATTTAGAACCTCATATAATGAAAAGTGAAACTGACAGGGCTTTAAAGGAGATGTCCGATAAGAAAGCTGCTTGTTGCAATGGTATTCCAGGTGAATTGCTAAAAAATCTTGGGAATAACTAAAATCATCCAAAACTCGTAGAAGAGTAGGCATATTATTAAGAGTAAGACCAGAACAATCCCTAAGGAAGGTGCATCAGATGTTTCAAATATTATAAGGAATATGCTGAAGACCAAGGTAGAAGTAACAGTGGTGAGGATGTTTGGTTATACGAAGGATCAGGTAACAAGAGAAGCAATATTAGTACTAAGACAAGCATTAGAAGAAAGAATTACAGTGAATGAAGACATATACGCCACATTTATCTATCTTACACAGGTTTTTGACAGAGTTGACTGGAAACTATTATTTAAAACATAAAAAGAAAAGGAATAGACTGGAGGAACTGAAGATTCATTATGCAACTTGTCAACTTTATAAGAATCACGGTACTGAAATTGACTTCAACGCATCAAAAAGGAAACTAGAAAACGGAATAGAGTTCATTAAGGATGTCTGCTATCTTCAAACATGCTAGCTATCTTAATCAGAGAAATGAACAAATTTAAACTTAAAATCACTGTTTGAAAACCAAAACAATGTTAATGACTAAAGAAACTAGTCCAAGAATTCTACCATAGAAGCACCATAACTACTGCAGAGGAGGCAAAGGATAGCCTTAGCAAAGAAAGCATTAGAAAATAAAAAGTAGTTTAGAAACAGGTCTAAATATGGATATTAGAAAAATATTTAATATATCATTTGATTGGAGCGTGTTAACTTATGATAACAAGACTCAGAAGGATTCTGAGAAGGCGAAGTTGGAAGCAGAGGAGATGTCGCTATGGAGAAGGATAACAAAGACGAAGATGATTGAAAAGAAGAGGAATATACAAATACTAGAAGAAATAGGGGAGAAAAAAAATCTAATGAGTCATTAATGCAAGAAAAATCAAACTAATAGGACATCTATTAAGGCACAACGTTTATTCTTACAAATGTAGGTAATCTTGCTGTTTACGCTGACCACTTCGCGAAGCCAATACCGAGTCGACGGGAAATGTTCCCCGAACGATTTTAATTTCAGCCAGTGTTGCCACATCCCTTTTCCTGGTATTCATTTCAACTTCACGTTCAAATTAGAGAATAAATGTTTGATCTCGGTCGTCTTGAGCTTTAACCTCTAGCTGCGGTAGGTATCTTCCGAGCCGATGCAGAGAATTTTATCGAGAATTCTACTACTCTTTTTATTTCAATACTGACAGAGGTGTTGATGCTGAATTTTTACCCCATCTTGTTATGCAAAAAAAAATTTTGAATTTTTGTTGAAGTCTGTTAAAAAGGAGAAGTAGCTTTCAGAATCATAGAACACTAAGAATCATGTGATAGCAATGAGCAAAATAATTCAATAAATGCGCAAATTGTTAATTGGATTGTGGAAAACAACTCAGTCCATGCAATCTCGCAAATTGTATTATAACGATCGCTGCCCATTGAAGAACTCTTGAATGTATATGGTTCCAAAGTCAGCATTTAATTTTGCGGGAGGAAATGCGAAACATATTGAATATGAAAAATATGTGATGAGAATAATATGATTATATTAGAAATTTTTTAAATAATAAGTACGAGTGTTCTCAAAAAAAACATACAAATCTGTCTATCTGTCAAACAAAGGGAGGAAAAGAAATTTCGGCAATTTACAGAAAAAAGTCTGAATTATGTGATAACATGTTTGAAGTAAATTTCATAACCGAGATATCGAGTATGGGTGTAATCAGGAAGTTATCAAAATTCGTGAATAATTAAAAAACCGCATCAGAAGATATAAAATTATTATTAGACCTTTGAATACTAATGAATTAATATAACTGAGATGTTGTGGCACGCTCCAAATGAGTGAAAAGAATATATTGTACCGTGTTCAATCCTCAATTTATTACCCTGTAGTATGAGATAATAGTATAGGTTCTAGCTTACAAAAAAACTCTGAAGCAATTCATATTCTGCACTGATTGTCAGAAAATTTTTACTTAACAAGGAGAAATATTTTCCCTCAACCTCATCCATCATATGAAACTTATTGAATTACTGAAATGAGAGTTGAGATTCGAATATCATACAAATATTTTGGAAACTCTATAGATTTTGAAAATATCCTGTGCTACTACCTTGTCTGACAGAAGTCCAAATATGTATCTGTTTATTTAGATAATTAAGCGCGAGTTCCTGAACCCACTTGCGAAAAAGTACAAGTGACACGTGTCCCTTCCGGCCCCAAGAAGTTACACCCCTGATTAGGAGTTTTTTGCTATTGGTTTCACTTCAATAGTATATTTTATTTTCGACGATAGGTAATCAAACCTCCGACGTGAGATAAATTTTGGAAACAAATAAAATAAATAAATAATCACTTTTATTTGAATAGAATAACCCAATACATTGTGAGTTACAAGAGTGAAATAAACGTCGAATATTGATACAGACTATATATATATATATATATATATATATATATATATATATATATATATATATATATATATATATATATATATATATATATATATATATATATATATATATATATATATATATATATATATATATATATATATATATATATATATATATATATATATATATATATATATATATATATATATATATATATATATATATATATATATATATATATATATATATATATATATATATATATATATATATATATATATATATATATATATATATATATATATATATATATATATATATATATATATATATATATATATATATATATATATATATATATATATATATATATATATATATATATATATAAAATTCTTCTTAGGGCTCTTTTCTGAAGAATAAAGATGTTTCAGCTCCAGCTGATCTCCCCAGAATATGATTCCATATTTCACCCCCGATTCAAATATTGTGTGATATATATTTATCATGTCAGCTGCATTTAGGTATTGACCAATTATAGAGAGGGAATAGCATATCGATGATAGTTTGCCTGATAGGTATGTAATGTGTTTTCGCCAATTAAGCACTTGATCTATATGGATACCCAAGAAAATTGTCGACTCTTCCAATTTAAACACACATTTTGTCAACTTTAGCTGTTTTGGAGTTTCAAATGTAACGTGTGTTGTTTTAAAGCGAACTGCCTTGGTCCTCTCAGGGTTCAAGCATAGTTCATTCCTTATAAACCATTCATTAACATGTTGCATGGTCGTATCGGACTGTTGAACTGCCTCAGGATATCTCTCACTACTCAGTATTATATTCGTATCGTCCTCATAATTTACAACAGATATTTCTGAAACTTCATTCATCACGGAATCTAAATCATTTATGAATACGACAAACAAGATGGGCCCTAGCACACTGCCCTGTGGAACTCCAAACCCGATTGTAATTTTGTCGTCAACACTGGCTACAATTCGAATACTTTCGGGAAAAATCAGATCGACTAGGTACGGGATGCGCCAAAGTGATCAGAGTAAACAGCAGGATTACTCAAATATATTTCAAACAGAAATGAAAGGGGAGACATCAAGAGGACGACATAGAAAACAATAATTCAGAGCCATCGAGACTGCTATGAACTGTAATCTCTTGGTGAAATAAAGCGTGGCGCGAAAAAGAGTGGCTTTAACATCAAGGTGAAGCCTTTAGATGATGATGTCAACATTCCAGAGGTGACTTAGTATAAACATATTCTCTCTAATTAGTTTTGGAACTCAGTAGTTTAACTAAGGTGAAATAAAGTTCACAGTCAATGCTCATTTAGTAAAAACAAGGGTCATCCTTCATCTAATTAATAACAAAAGTTATCAGGTATATAGGAATATTTTGTCTCAAAATTGAATGTCGAATATATGCAATATACATATAACATTGTAGTATTTTTCATTATATGGACGAGTTTACATCAAAATAAGCCTGGATGATATGGCTCAATTTTTCACTCAATCTTTATAAATAAAACCAATACATACTTCAGATATAGCCAAGATTTAGCTAACCAATCAAATTAACCTAAAAGCTAACTGAAAAAATAAACAATCGCATACAAATTTTTGCAAATCATTTTTTCACATCTAATGTATAATTATATTCACCCAAAGTATAAGTGCTAATGTAATTGACCTAATGTCAGCATCCCAACATACCTTTTCTCTGTATTATAACTCTGAGAAGTGGCTTTGCATTAAAAAGTGCTCTTCTCAAATTATCATCATTATTGATTGGGAGTAAATCTTGATCACTGGGGTCTATATATGATACAAGAAAAGTAATATCTTTAAGATTATGAATATCTTCCAACAAACTCCTGAACTCTTCAAATTTGGCTTGGGGATTCCTATCCAGTGAAAATCTCCTGAACTCAGCATCAAACTAGAAAATATCATTAATTAATTGTTGATTATAATTGAACCATTAAGATATCAGTAATGTACAGGTGATTCATGCTCTCATTCCCAAACAGGTAGATATAAATGGAAGTCATTATCATATCTAATAGATTCTACTTCCTTATTAGAAATTGGTGTAGGTATGTAACATAAGTCTAATTATTCACACAGATGCAAAGATTATACCTTAATATCTGGAGAAAATAATAAAAACGATTATTACAAAAAACTCACCTTGCTTTTAACTTCTACAATGGAACTGTCTGAGGACGTTTTCATAACAATCTTGTTTTTCGACATTTTCAGGCATTGAGACGATACTATACACTACGTTTTACAATAAACTATGTGAAATCTAGATTTATATTCAGTTTTACTAAATTAAAAAACGAAAACACAACAATACAATTAAAATTTTAAAATTATTTACGTTTTGTACTTCATTCTTCTGATGGTAGTCACCCAAACTGGTGTGTGGTGATTTTAGACTACTAGTACCAGTGAAAACCAAACTTTAAACAGGAAATACAATTCTTCAGCTTTAACTATACAAATTCTGAATTCATAATGACATTACATGCAAAGGCTTATTGCGGAAATGAAGAAGTTTTGCTCTCAAATAAATACTTTTTCATAATTTTTGTGTATAATATGAAAGGATAACCATCATTAGTAGGTTGTGGTTGAGAACTGCTGGTAGGTGCATGCATTATACCATGATTATATTAAATATTTGACATGTCATAGATGGTTCTTCTTGATTTTGTGTGTCATTTTGGCTTCATCAGTTTCATATATAGCATGTGACTAGCCAGTAATTGAGTTTGTTATCAGTAAAAGAAAATATACATAATTTAGAATCCGAAATATGAATGTAAGCTAAATTTTGAATAGAAAGTTCATACATATAGAGATATATTGAATTAGCAAAGCCAACACCTATACCACGAACAGGCTTACTCAATATTTGTAAATTATTATTCCAATATTAGGACGTAGTTTGCAGACTTATCAGATTGAAACGGAAAGCCGGCTGCAAGAGGTGAAAATTTCTGATTTCTTCGAAAAAGACTGGTCTTTAGTAAAACTAATACTCGGTAGATATTACATTTGTAAGGACTGTTTGAGAAGGCTGTTAAATTTCTATAAGGTAACGATTTTCATTTTCTATATGTACATATATGGTTATATTAGTTTTTACCATATAGTCCATTTATAGTGTATTTAGAATGGACCCAAAATTTGAGTACGTTGGATTGGTCTGGAATGATTCAAAATTAAAGTTAATAGGGTTTGAAATTTTAAAAATTATTCACTTTCATTATGCGACGCGCACAATTATGAAATATTTTTCAAGTAGAATCATTGTCGTCGTTTGAGTATTTAAAAGAAAAATTAACTCTTTAGGTGGGTTCATCGCCCCGAATTGAAGTTGCCAGGTTATTCCAGTGCTTTTTGCGGAATTTACTAGGTCACCCAAAAATTGTGGGTACTTTCTTCCATTGCTTATTAGAGAGGATTTCCTATGGAGAAATTAACCCTGTATAAGCGCATTCTCAAAACCCCCTTCGCCGCCATTTTGGATTTTCTTTTGAATCACTCATATCTCGCGTACTATTAATCCTACAATAATTGACCGTGAGTTGGGACTTAGTTCTCAATTCAATTACACCGATGTGCAGAAAAAAGGTATTGGAGAGGCACGCAGAACAGTTTTGCTGCATAAGCCTAGATAATAAAGCAAGGAGATATAGGTAAACTTATTAATCAACTGAGTCTGGAAAATATAGAGTTAATTTTATTTATTTACTACCAAAAGGTTGTAGTGTGGGTAGATTACGATTAAATAGATGAGTTAGAGGTAATAAGAGTCAGGCATGGATGCATGTTGTCGTCACAGCCGTTCAACGCGTATTCACAGGTAATATTTCGAAAAGCTTCCTAGAAAAAGAGCAAAGGAGTAAAATAGGCAGTATCACAATCAACAACATAAAATTCGCCGATAAAACAGCAGTTATAGCAGCAAGTGATAAAGATCTACAAACGCTTTTAGAAAGAGTTATTAGAAACTAAATATATAGTTATATAAAAAATTTCAACAAAGGACCCATAATGCTAGGAGAAAACCAATAAAACATGTAGAATAATGCGATTATAATGCATCGTTATAAATACACATTTAGATCAACAAATAAATGTCATATTTATATGAAGAGAAAAGCTTTTTTAAATTACTCCTCAATATTTACTAACAATGATTTGAATCTGTTAGTAACATTTTTGTAGTGCTTTGTATGGTCTCACATGTTGTATGGAGTGAAAACTTGGACACAGAGGGCTTAAACTATAAGGGGATTGGATTTTGCAATGGTAAGTATCGTGTGTGTGTGTTCCAACGAAAATTAGCCACCCCCTCTATTTCAAGATGGACTGAGTTTGGTGGAAAAAGCTGAGACACGTAAATTACTGAATTGAATTAAAATACCTTTCCAAAGATATTTCACTCGACGAAAAAATTGGGTTACGAAAATCTGTGATTGGACCGATCTTGATGTCGATCAACTGTTTGACGCATCAAAGGACAGATAAATATTTTGAGATAGTCGCCTTCTTTGTTAAAAAAGATGGCATGGAAAAAGAAGAAGAATGATTCCTAATCAATTGAATTTTGACATAGACCAATCATCTTTGATTTTGATTAAGATTCGACGGGATACGTTCAACAGTATTGGTGAAAAGGTTATTTTTCTCGGTTGGACTGATCTGTCCTAAGACAGTGATAATCAATTTTTATTCAGTTGACTTTTATTGTTTATTTATTTGTGATGAATAATATGCAATTCTTATTGCTAGATTTCGCTAGAAAAAGTATTAGGTTGATGTTTTCACGAACGAGAATTCCATCCTGATTCCTCATAATTTCTGAAGTAAGAACTTTACATCAAAACAAACAACTGTACGATGTTAGTCCTCGACCGTAACCTCGCCCAAAGATGATTTATATACACATATACATTTTATATTTAGTCAATGCCTCGTCTTAAGATTTTGCTCCTGATCACCGTAAGGCGAAGCGTCTGGGCTCTGTCAATCATTCTATATGGAGACGACCTCACTACCGGGCGCATCTATTCGAAGAGTTTTCTACTATCTAGTCATAAAACAAAAATCTTTGATAGCTTGCTACAATACTTTTATGAGGGTATACTACCAGTCCCGTTTCCGGGGTACATCTCATAAAAAAAATTTGTGCTCTTGGTCTAAAAATTTTTTTTTGATTACATAATAAAGTATATAGAAAAATTTTAGGCTTACGTTTTCTACATCGAAAAAACTGGTATTTCCTACCTGAAATCTAACCTAACCTACGATTTTTTTTCCGAGGCAGAAATTTTACATCTAAAGAAAAAACTATAGGATGTCACCCCTCGACCGTAATCTCTCTATAAGGTTTGTCCCCGATCCCCGTTCGCTAAGAGTCTTGACTTGAATAAACCTGTCTAATATGGAGACGGTGTCACTTCTGAGTATATTTTTTCGAAGAGTTTCCTACTCTTTTTCATGAAACAAAAATTCTTGATGGCTTGCTAAAATAATACTCTTCCGATGATGTAGTACCACTCTTAGGGCATTTGTAAGGCTTATTTGAAACGTAAACAGTCATCTGTGAAGAATTAGTATAGATGTGTGCTTTTTGAGATATTGTTTTTAAGTTGTCGACATTTGCCCTGCATCCTCTGAAACAATAATTTCAAATTCATATCAATCTTTCTCTCCTAAACAGAAAGTTTAATTTGAAACAAAAAATTGTGCGATATAATTCCTCGTCAGTAAACTCTACCTAAGGTTTTTTGTTGGTCATTGTCCGCAAAGCGTCTTGATCTGAATCAATATTTTCAATAGGAGTAGGAGATGGACCCAGTCCGACAAGGAGCATTCATTTAATTGTTACCATCCTACTTCGTTCATCCCTTTTGCCCCCTTAACCATTGGTGTACAAGTGATCTAGTAGAGTAATAATATAAAGAGTGATTCTGCAGGAAAGGGAAATATTTTTACTGGCGGTGGAAGTTATCCGTGGCGTGTCCTCCTGCAGTTATTTATGAAAATTAAATTGAATTTGTGAAAACTAGGTAAATACCTAGTTCTTTATATTTTGAAATGAATTCGAAAAATTCACTTGCTTGATAAATGAGTGTCAATTAAATGTGTGTTTTCATAGTTGATTCTTTTTTTCAGAGCATTTCATAACACTTCAAGTATACAAGATCGACGAAACATAGCACACTAAAGTGGGTGGACCATGGAAAGCCACTCTAATGAATGAGCAGTTTTTATTAGTTAATTTACTGAATAGATAAAAGAAACTAATCATTAATTTACACTTTGTTTTATTGTGTATCATACAAACTTCTTTTTTATTCTAGATGTAATCGTTATTTCTTAAACTTAACTTTTATAAAGCTCTTCTAAACGGCCTTGTAAGGAACATGGCTCCTAAAAGGCCAATATTATAAATCAGTCGTTAAACTTAAAACAGGAATTGTAATAATCAAAATATCCGCTTTTACTAAAACCACAGTAAAAACTCTTTATTTGAATGAAAAATTAAATGACTAACAAATTATAATCTTCTTTAAAAACCTCAACGAACATTCCTTGGACACCATCGTATAACTAAGGATATATTAATGGAAATTATATAAAAATTATAGTAACGAGTATTATATCGATAACTTATAAGTTTCCAATGCGCTTTACAATGAAATTATCAATATTTTAATTACATATAATGGCCTTCTTATGGGTCCGTTCTTTGTAAGGCTTCTGATTGGCCTTAAAAGGAACCACCGCTTCATAGGAACACTACCGATATTTTAACAAAAATCGAAGCAAAATTATTATATTTTCTCTTTAGTACCACAAAAAATCCTCATATAACAAAAGGTTATTCACATAAAAATTTTCCTTTAGCTGAGCGCGCGAATTACAATTTGAACATCGCCGACCGAAGTCTACGAAGCGAGAGATCGCACTGACAAAATAGCAACGCGAGCGACTCGCCGCTGCGTCTGCATCCTTGACGGAGCTTGGTTGAGTGGAAAGAATTTGTCATCACGTGACTACAAATATGACTTTTTTATAGTTGGCCTTCAAAGGAGCATGGCCTTCCATGGTCCACCTACCGTATTTCTTAAATCTTTACGAACGGTAATTCATTGAATCTAATCTAAATGCCTAGATTTTATTTTATCTACATTAATATTGTCTTCAAATAGCTCACACTAAATTATGTTTCGATTTCAATGGGATGGTAGAACCGACCGAACCATTATTCCATATAGGAAATGATGAAGAGATTTAAGATAGGAAGTCATAAAGAAATGTATGGCATTAGTGATTTGAAATGTCCGTCGTACAATTACCCCATTTGAAAACGTAAATTTGTAAAAATTTCAAATGAATTTTAATCAATATGTAGTTAATAAAAAAGGAGCAACTATAGTATCATTTTCGGTTCCGAATCCAACATTTTCCGAAATTTTATGTTCAGAATGATTATGGCATCTTTGAATTTATGGTGAGCTATGGACAAAAATCATCGACTCATGTAAAAAGCATAAAATAATCTTCATTTAATTCTGACTTATTATAGCGTGTGTTGCAGTTTTCTTAATTGTTATTTTATGATTAACTACAATCTTTTAAGGCTTACTAGGTGTACTGAAGAGTATTCCTTACTTCCTCTGCTTTTTATTAATACGGAGTGTAAGGAAAACCTTGGTCAGAGGTTTTTTTCAGTCCATTTGATGAGAACCATTGCTTAGCACTCTCAAGAAAATCGCCAACTTTCTGCAGAAGTGGGGTACACAGCAAGAACACTGGTATCATCAGCATACAAATAAGTCATTGGGCTGGGTATATTGGATGGTAAATCATTTATATATAAATAAGACCGGGCCCAAGATCGGACCTTGGGGAACACCCATTCGTATCACCTTTATTTGTGACACATGCCCCACACACGAGACAGCCTGCTTTCTGTCACCCAGATAGGATTCATACATGTCTAGCGCCTCCATCAGTTCAACCAATGCTGTAACCGTAGACCTGCCTGCTCTAAATTCGTGATGACTATCATCCAATATACGTTCTTTTGCCAGGAATCCCACAAGTCGGCGTTTCAGTATTTCCTCAAAGATCTTAGATATTGTTGGTAAAATTGATATACACACAACCAAATTTATATGGAATCACTAGGTATTTCACATTAAATTAACCTAATTGCTCTAGTTAAAGAAGGGGTGACACAGAGGGATATAGTGGCCACAATGGGGGTGTCACAGGGGGTGATTTCAAGAACCTACGCCCGATACGTGGAGCTACAATTTCTGCAAAATAGGATCGCTTTTTGTGCCAAATTGCTAGAAGAGACCCTAGTGAGTCGAACCCCATACTCCAAAGGCAATTTCTGGAAGCAACAGGCAACATTGTATCAGTCGAAACGATACGTTAAAGACTTCGTTCAAGGGGTTTATTCAGCAGAAGGCCCTTGAGAGTTCCAAAGCTAACCAGACAACAAAAAATTAACAGACTTAATTGGTGTATTGAGTACCAAAATTGGAAACATTGAGAACATTGAGAATTGGCGAAATGTTCTTTTTTCGGATGGGACCAGAATTGGTGTTCGATCAGATGACCGCTGGATTCGGGTTCTAAGGGGTCGTGGAAGACAAGCTAGACTCCGAGCAGCAAGACAAATTCCGAAATATCAAGGGGGCAGTGTAATGTTTTGGGGTGGCATTATGCTGGGAGGGAAAACAGATTTGATTTCGTTACCTGGGAGTGTAACGGCTAGAAATAACGTGGACATAGGGCTGGAGTCCATAGTGAGACTCTGGAGAGGTGCCCACAGTGAGAATTTCAATTTTATGCAAGATAATGCTCCTCCGCATACCAGTAACCTCGCGCGACATGATGTTGAAACAGAGGGAATCGCTATTTTGGACTGGCGACCTTGCTCTCCAGACCTAAATCCTATTGAACATTTATGGGATAATCTCAAAAGGAAAATTAGATCGCGCCAGGATAATCCAACAACCCCACAACAGCTCATCCAAGCCGCCACAGAAGAGTGGCAGAATATCACCCCAGAGGAGGTCGAAAACCTAATCCAAAGCATGCCTAGGCGGATTCAGGCTTGTATCAGGGCAAAAGGAGGTAATACAAGCTACTGAGGCCAAGAAAACACACCTACTCCGCGAGAAAATTTTTTTTTACTACACGCGGAAAGAGTCTCTTATTTTCTTTTGTTTCTTTCTTCAAATAAACCTTAATTTATGTCTTTTTTAATTGAAATATCTCAAAAAGAATCAATTCTAAAAATCCTTCGAAATTTCCAAAATCCCTGACATAATATTCAAAACATCGGGTCGTTTCATATAAATTTGGTCGTATGTGGGTCTGTAACTGTTTGGATCATTTATGTCACCTTTCTTTATATTACAACTTTACTTTGGCAATCTTCAGTGTGTTTGGGAATATTCCTTCTTCAATGCATTGATTTATGATATAGTAAACAGGTATACAAATTATGGGAAATATTATTTTCAGAAGAGTTGTGTTCAGACCATAAATATTAGCAGTTGACTTGTTCTTGATTTTTTTGACAATATCGATCAGTTCCCCTCGGTCGATGGGTAGTTGAAAAGTGAGGATTTTGGTGAAACAGTATTGCTTCGAATCTTTCCCATTGCTTCATCAACCGAAGATGAGCTTGTTGGGACATGCATTCTCCAATGCCAGAGAAGAAATCATTTAGTTGTTCCGCTGCTAGTTTGTAGTTGCAGTCTGCATTAATTCTCGTTTTAACTGACTCCTCATTGATAATTCTCCATATTGCTCTTGTTTTATTTTCAGCCGTTGCTGCTGGCTTCTTTCAAGGTTTCACATATATCGGGACATTCATCGTGTTCTTGTCTAATTCTGGTTGGTCTTATAGATTTCCTAGGGAAGCGGTATTAAAGATGGTATAAAGTGTATCGTAAAATTTTCATTGAATACCTGAAATAAACCAAATGTTGAAAACAGTTCCACAGTGTCGATCTTATTTCTGTTTTGTTTGAGAAAGTCGACATTGAAGTCTCCCGCTACGCAAAAAAATTTAACCTAACCTAGAGAAAGGGCCTAGAGTGACAATCTGCAAACACTGGGTCAACTGTGTGAAGACGATTGTAGTGTCTCCAGAGCGTGGCCGGTATACAGACAGAACACCATACCATGATCCGAGATTCGAACGGCACATGCCTCAAAATGATTTTCCACAGACAGTTCCCTTATATCTTTTAATTTCATAAATTTGAATCCTCTCTGTATAGCTATGTAATTACCAAGGTTGATACGATCAAGTACACCCGCTGAGGTCTAGAGCTCAGTGACACAGCAGGCCTTGACTTTACTTTCTTCCAATATCTTTGAAAACATATCATATTTTAATATGAGTGACTGTATATTAAGGTTATTGAGAACAAAGTGCATATCAGATTCTTCAGCAGATATTGATTCAGTGCTTAGTTTGAGTTTTCAGAAAATTCTGCATTGAATCTATGAACCGTTTTAGCACCAGAATGTGGCCAGAAATCATTCCTCACCAATTGAGAGCTTAGACTAACAGGCACAGTTATTTTAAAACTCCTGTACTCTCCTGATCTCATCCTCAATTCCTCACATGCAACGTCCACACTCGGTATCTTTCATTTCACAAAGTCCATGATGTCCTGACGGTTGTTCTGTAATTCCACTTTGAAACATGAATATGTGAAAGTGGAACATATGCCTTACGTTTGCTTTCTTCCTTAGGGTACCATAAATTACTGTTCGTTTTGTGTTAGATTTTTTATTTGTCCAATTATCTAACCATTTTCAGTTTTTTTACGTTCCCACAGTTTTATGCCCCTAATTCTGTCAATTGCTTACCTCTGGGTGATGCAGGATTCCCCCCACCCATCGCCTGCTCGGGAACACTTAGTTGTTAGAACTTTTGCGGCATATGTTTCCTTGATGTCATTTGACGCAGACATTTGATACGATCTATCGTCTGAAAGAAAAAAATCTCGAACTTAAATAATCAATGTTTTGCAGAGATGATTATATTCAATTTCTTTGTGGATTGTAATGTTGATTCCGTTGTTCTTTACTTCTAATCTATATCATGTGTATAACATATGAAATCAAAACACTTGCAAATATGATGTAGGAACATATTTTTATTGTAGAAAACAAACGATAGAAGAGAAAAGAATCGATTCAACTACCATAAAAAGTCAAGAAAATTCTTAACTTCGAACAGAAACAATATTTTATAAATAAAAAACATATGAATATCTGAGCAAAAAATATTATAAAAATATATTCAAAGCCTTATTACCTAGAGTAAAAATGACCGTAAATATTAATCAAATCATGAAAACAATTAATACCATAAGATTATTTCTTCAAAAACTTGTTAGTTTACAAAAAATATACAAATTTCAATTTTACTTGAAACCAAAAAATTAATACTTTAGCACCTTTCAAAAACTTTGTACAAGTTAGGTAAATTTGCGATTTCCAAAATTGCAGCGTTTTCTGTAAACTCTTTTGGTGGAATGAAGAAATCTTTGATTGCTGGATATATCACGTGTTCGATAATCCACTTCCAGTCATAATTTTCGAATTTTGAGTTTGGACTGACTTTTGCATAGTATTTTGCTGTTTCTTCTGCAAATGTTGTGAAACATTCTTTTTCTGTTTCCCATGTAACCTCAGTTGCTAGACGAATAATATACATTGGTAAACCTGCGACATCGGGTACATAGTTGTCTGGAAAAACAAGAAATTCCAAATTCAATTCTTCAAGAAGATAATAGACTTATAAAGCTCTAATCAATTAAGAGACAATATAAATAATTCTTTGTTTGATGTTTAGGGAAAGTATTGATGAAATCAATTAAACTGCTTCAACCAAATAAGAATTGATGAATTCATCTTATCTATGTTTCATTTTATTCAAGTTGTGATGGACAGGTGATTAATTTTTTTTTAATTCCAAGTAAATTTCTTTAATTTCTTTAAAATCGCAGGGCGGCTGAATTTGGGAGAATATCTATTCTTCAAATCGTGAGAATTTTAACATTTGAATGCATAACAAATTTTTGTTAGCCCAAATCAATTTTTGGAGATACTTACCCAACAACAACGGCAATGAACACAAATTTCCATCCTTATCAATTTCTAAAGAGAAGTAATCTAGAAGCATTGCATTATTATCAATCAGAATCTCCACAATTCTTTTGGCCAGTTCATCTTTATCGCCATCTTCTGGCGTCCAACCAGTTTCTGGTAAATTTAGAGCCATCATTGCAAGTTCATAAATGGAAACACCCTCCGACAGTTTGATGAAGCCAAGATTTTGAAAATTGTAAATAACAAATTGGTAGAGTAATTCCTGTAGGATTTTCGTTGTGTCACATAGATACAGTTTTGTACTGTATTGGATAAGAGCGCGGTTTGGGTCAATAGCACCAACAAACACATGCTGAGCGAATGTTTCACGTAGGACCTGGTGGCAGTTATCTTCAATGGCTTTTCGCAATTCCAATACACTAGAGAGTTCAGTTACGCACCTAGAATAAAAACAATTTAAAAGGGCAACAAAGTTTATGATGTAGAGTTGATAATTTGATTGAGAAGGTCGTTACTTGATGAAAATCGAAATACATTTTTTAATTAAATGAAACAATGATGTTCAAATTTTCACTATATTCACAAACTTATGGCGCGTTTCATCATATAAGTTATATTTAAAAGGATAACGTGCCTAATACATTACATTGGTAAAAGCAGGTACTTAGCTGGATAGGAGGAAAATCCAAACAGGGTTGCTTCTTTTAAGAACTGAAAAATATAATAATGGTACGAATTTAGGTCTAATTGATTGTTATGTAAATTTCCGGAATTCTTATGTTTACTGATTTCAATGCTTCACTTCAGTTTCAATCTATCATTTTCATAATGTTAAATATCAAAATTACTATTAAAAGTATGGTTTCACTATGAAAATCATTTATTAAAAGAAAACTATAGTTCTAATGATAATTTTGATATTTTACATAATGAAAATAATAGAATTGAACCTGGACATTTTCAAATTTCCTACATATCTAATGAAGCTACAGTGTGGTGAAACGTGTCATATATATAGTGAAAATTTTAACATCATTGTAGAGTTAATATTAATCTGGTTAATAGTTTATCTACTTGAAATACTACTACTCAAATATATCACTTCTCTTTAGTTTATTCAATGCTTTCCTTATCTAAAGAACATTCCGGAAAGAGATATATTAGAGTACTTCATAGGAATAAAATAATTATTCTAACAGAGTAATTAATTGAATAGTGATAAATTTCATTCCTCCTTTTTATTCTTAAATCCTTTATTTTCAACAAAGTCTCTCTATTATAATGATGTGAGACTACAATCCCTAAGATTTAAAATAAAATTATTGTTACCTGCTTATTTTTGACATAGAAGCGTTAACAGGTTTATTCCATTTAATTTGACCCTTCTTCGTTGCAGCCTGGTTTTTTCATTATCTATTTCTACATTTACACTCTTGTTCAATAATTTGTTTTCAAAATCTTCACCAGTTTTCAAAAAATGTTCATGTTCTTTCTCATATTGTTCTTCTGTGAGTGATACATTATTATCATTTTTGATAATTCTTTTTCCTTCGTTTTTTTAACTGGAGCACCAAAGAACTTATCCAGTTTTTGTTCCTTAGAATCAGTTCGAACCAAATCCTTTGGGTTAATTGTTTTATTTTGTTTATCCTTATCGGTTATCACAGGTTCAGTTTGAACACCGGGCAGTTTAGCCTGAAATCAAACAAATTTATTTCAATCAATCAACCAATCAATCCATTTATTTGTTCCATATAAACATAAATTATTGTAGAACACGTCATCATAAACATAAAATACATAGAAACAAACAGTGTAAACAAAATAAAGACCTAACAATAAGAGACGAAATCAGCTGAGACAAATATTGTCCTCCAAATACTCCTGGAGAGTGTACTATGGTATCCTCCTAAGGTAAGTATTTAATCTTCTTCTCAATTTATTTTGTGGCCACCCTCGTGCCTCCTGTGGAATGTGATTATAAATTTTCACCACAGCATAAACCGAGTTTACGCCTCATATCGCTTAGCTCTCGTGTTATGCTCATGTTCACGCTTAGTCTCCACAAACAGGTCTCTATTATTAACTATGAACATAATTGCTTCATAAACATATAGACTCACAACAGTTAGCACTGATCTTTCCACAAAGTGAGCCCTGCATGATTGTGTTTTGCTCAGCTTAAGAATCCCACGAATACATCTCTTCTGCAACAAAAGGAACCTCAAGATATCCGATGAATTCCCCCATTTAACTATCCCGTATCTCAGCCTACTATCAATATATGCATTATATGCGGTAAATGATGTGGAGACATTCACAAGTTCGGACAGTGTTCTTAGTGCATACACATATCTGGCCATATCATTTGCAAGTTGATCTACATGATCACCCCAATCCAGTCGATAGTCAACCGAAACACCCAGGAATTTAAGGCTATTAGATGAAACCATGGCAGTCTTATATCCATGAGATATGGGTATGTGTTCTTTTCCATATGCAAACCTGACAAGTTTGGTCTTTTGACTGTTCATTTTCAACTCATTTCAAGAAAACCAGGCATTAAGATCGACAAGCACATCGTCCACTACCGAATCCAGAGAAACCGGATCGGCGAGCACCAGAGAAGTTTCGTCTGCAAATTGGACCATGAATTCAGTTGTACAACCAAGTCATTGGTATAAATCAGGTAAAGGAGGGACCCAAAAACCGACCCCTGCGGTACCCCCTATCAATAGCCAACATCGTTGACTGCAGTGTCTTCCCAGTTGTAGGCTCTTTTTCAGCAACACATTGAGATCTTCCTGATAAATAAGACCGAAGCAGATCCAAAGGCCTGCCTCTAATTCCAACCGCATACATCTTCTCAACCTACTTGTCATGGTTGACGGAGTCGAAGGCTTTTCTGAGATCGATACACATCAGCGCTGTTATTTTACCACTGTTTAAGTAGGAGAGAATCTTTGTTATAGCCTGATATATAGCTCTTGCCGTAGTCCTACCCTTTCTAAAGCAATTTTGGTATTCTGAGAGTACTCTGTAAGTCTCAAAAAAATCGACAATTCTGTTGTAAATAGCTCTTTCAAATATCTTGCCAATGTTACTGAGTATAGATATAGGTCTGTAATTCCCCATAAGCTGTTTGCTCCCCTTCTTGTACACTGCTCTCACCTTGGCCATCTTAAGTTTATCAGGATATACACCACTGTCAAAAGTGAGACTTATCAGATATGTCAGAACAGGCGAGATCTCTTCTGCAACCATCTTAATAAGTTGGACAGGAATTCCATCCAGTACCACAGATTTTGTGTTCTTCAAAGAGCTGATTAGATTGATCACCTCTGCAGAATCCGTTGACAAGAGCACAAGGCTGCTAAACGGGTAAGAACCAGTTTGTCCCAGACCAGAGCCTTGCTCCCTCGAATCACCAATATTGCTGGACGACTCGTAGCCCTGATTTCATATCTCAATGTCAGATATAAAGCGAAATTCATCGTTATATATGTGAACACTTTGAAGACTTTTATTCAGGGAACAATATTCAACTTTACATTGAATGTTAAATATCCCTTGCTGAAGAAACTATTTATTTATTTATTTATTTTATTTATTTAATTCAATTAAACATACAAAATGCGTAACTTATTGTATGTATAATGGTAAACGGAAATTCCTCTTAAACTTAAACAAATTATTATAATATAACAAAAATGAGAGAAAACAAAAAGAAATCAAGCTTGGTTCAATAATACAATTCGAACTCCAGTTCTGTAACGATAGAATGAGGATGAAAGTAGATCATACTTGCAACCAAAATCATTTACCAAAGAAATGCAACGATTAAGAAAATAATGCATACCATAGTTGTTCCTACAAACCATTTCTCTAAACAGTTGTATGAACTTCGTCAATCTTCCAGGTACATTGAAATCGATACTGACCAAAATGTCAGGGCAGTCAATGAAAGAATTCAATATTTTATAGAAAGCACATAGATCAGTAACCTTTCTTCTAAATTTGAGTGGCCCAAGATCGAAGCGCAAGCGCAGCTCCCCAACATCCACGTCCCCAAACCCTGCAAACGATTTGAAACGCAGATGCTGAAGAAACTTACGCTCCATCTAAAAAAATAATATCACACATATAATAAGGCGACCAGACGCATGATCCATATTCTAGAATAGACCAAGGAACAATAAAGCAATTTAACTATCTCAAGAGAAAATTCTCCCGAATTTCGAATAATAAGACCAAGCATGCGGTAAGGCTTAGTGGTGATAGAATGAAGATGTACTTTGAAGTCAAGTTTCCGATCCAGAGTAACACCTATATCTTTAACATGACTGATCATTTCTAAATTTTGTTCGCTCAAGGAGTACCGGAAGTTAACGGGTCTGAGTCACCTGTGGAAAGTCATGACATGACACTTTGTTATGTTCAGACTCAAACAATTAATCGTAGACCAGTTTGAGAAATTTTCGATACTAGCCTGTAACTCTTGGGCATCCTGAATAGATCTGATAACTGAATATATTTTAATATCATCTGCGAACAATAAAAAATTAGCATGAATTACGTCATTAATGAAAATATCGAATAAAACAGGCCCCAAATGTGAGGAACACCCGACATGACATTAAACTCTCTAGATGGAAATTGCTTATATCTTACTATTTGAGACCGACCATACAAGAAACTCTTAAACCAACTCAATAGTGATCCTGACACTCCCAAAGCTTCTAGCTTCAACAAAAGCAGGTTGAGATTGACTTTATCAAATGCTTTCGAGAAATCTGTATATACAGCATCAACCTGATAGCCCGAGTCAAAGCACTCCACAATATCAACAACGAACAACAAGAGGTTTGAGATTGTTGATCGATTTTTTCTGAACCAATGCTGCTTATTTATGAGGATCGGACAGCAGTGCCATGACAAAAAGCTGCACACAAGACAGTCTACCATTTTTGGTATTGCAGATTGGACCGCTATTCCTTTATAATTATTAATATTAGACCTATCGCCCGACTTGAAAATTAGTACTATGAAATTTTGCTTCCATATATCAAGAAAATATTGAACAGTGTGCTGATTGGCGTAGACAGAGTACAAATGCATTTTTTCAAAACGTAAACAGGTATTCCATCCGGGCCAGAAGACAACCTAGGTTTTATGCTAGAAATTAGTTCAAAAATTTCAGAAGGAGTAAACATTACAAGAGTTGACATTAACAGTTTATTCATATTCAATTGACTGTGGAACAATGACTTCACTATTATTAACCCCCGAAAAGAAGTCTGCAAACATCCACTATAACAACTCCATCAGACGAGGAAGTTCCGTTATATTCCATAGAATTCGGTAACTCATCACTTTTTCTTTTGGAGTTTATATACTTCCAAAAAAACTGTGGGTCAGAGTGAACATTCCTTTCGATATTTAGCAAATACTCCCTATGTAGTTTTACAGATAGAGTCTGGCACTTCCGACGCAAATCACTGAATTTTCTATAATTTTCAACGCATTTATTAAATTTATACCTTCTCTGTGCACGCTTCTTCATATTAATCAATCTTACAAGTTCATTATTGAACCAACAAGGGTACTTCGAAGGCCTGATAGTTTATTTGGGAACGAAAATATTGTAATACAAATCATTTACAGAGTTATTAACGTCACTTTCATTGAAGGACCAATCACAAGATGACAAAAGTTCATTAAATCCTCGATAGTCACCCTTGAATAAATCAAACCGGTCTTCTTTGTAAGGTAAGTTATTCAAAGTGGATTTCTCAGCATGAATCGCGAATTGTAAGGCAGTATGATGAATACTGTTACCTTGTAATAATTCTAATGCTGGCAGAACCTCTACATCTTGATTCTGCGAATAAACTAGGTCTGAAAGGACACTACGACTATTACACACATTCCCAACCTGTGACAAATTCACAAAATTCACTGAACTATTAAAATTTGCAGCAGGACTGTCATCCTGACAGAATACAAATTTACCATCAACCCATTTTGCACCTGGTACATTATAGTCACTACACAAGTACATAGTCAAATCAGGATACATCATAGATATCTTCTTTATCACAAGGCCATGGGATGTGTAGGATTCTTCAGGAAAATTGGGTGGAAGATAGACCCCTCCCATTATGAAATTGAAACCGTCTCTTGATAGCAGAAGAAATAGATGTTCAACATTATTGAAAGCGTAACAGATAATTTTGGCTTTCAGTGAAGAACGAACGAGAATAACAACACCTCCGCCACGGGATTTGTGACTTGTTGAAGAGTTTCTGTCCAGTCTAAATATATTGAAACCACAGGAACACTTCTCGGCAATTTAAATATTTTTATCAAGCCAGCGTTCAGTAATAACTACAATGTCATAATTGCAACATTGCAAAAAAGGGAATTATCATTCAGTTTGCTTTTTATTCCACCTATTTTATGGCAGTATTCTGTAAGTTCCAAAAGGGGTGAATTTACTTTTTTGAATTCTTTACATGTTTATTTTTATTAACAATGGTAGGAGTTTCTCTTAAACACTTTATTGTAATATCATCTTCACCTGCTTGCTTCCGTTGCTCAAGTTCATCCTTAACCATCCTGAGATGAGAACGTTGCTTTCAGTCTTATCTTCCTGTTTGGCTATTTTATTACTGTAATTGTTGGATATCACAGATTTATATTTCAGATATTTCCAACAAAAGTTTGATTTGTAAATACAACCTTAACAGGTCTTGTTTTGGAGCCTTTTTTCCTATACGTACAACCTCATCAATATCATTAGCTTTAATTTTAGCATGTTCCACCATCCTTACCACTTCATTTTTGTCATGCTTGTTCCTTTCATCCAGATCAGCATGCTTAGGTCCATCCAAATTGTAAACAATTATATTTCTAGCTCGAAACTCTCTATCCTTCATTTCAGCCAAGACTTCTTCCGTATTGCTCTCCAACCGGCCACTAAGCGTTTCCACCTGATTTTTAATATCTCCCAGCTCTGATTTCAATAATTGATTATCTTTAGTAACTTTATCTAACCTACCATCTCGATACTGCCCGCCTTCTCGAAGATCTTCAAGGCCATTATTAAATCTAGATTATATGGAGTCAGGGTTGCATCTCACTTGATGTCAGCATGGTTTCCGGAAAAACAAATCTACAACAACAGCTGTGATTAAATTGGTTGACTTCATATTCGAGGTGTTTGATAATAGAGAGGAAGCTATCCTGACCTGTCTGGATCTGACGGAAGCATTCGACTGTGTAAATCACGAGAAGCTAAAGCTTGGGCACTGTGAAGTGAGAGGACCTGTTTTGAAGCTGTTCCAATCGTATCTACAAGATCGATACCAACTGGTCGAATCGGGTAATAGTACCTCTACTAGACGTAGAAGTGTGCGCGGAATTCCCCAGGGCTCCATATTGGGGCCAATCCTTTTCCTGCTATATGTGGATGACATTACATTTAATGTGAGGGCTGATTGTACTATCCTTTTTGCCGACGACACAAGTTTTATCAGTAGAACCAAACAGGATACCAGCCTTCTGGAAACAGCAGAGGAATCGATAAACGACGCGAAGAAGTGGTTAAGTTCCAATCAGCTGTCAATGAATGACGAAAAGACACAGCGACTGCTTTTGTCAGCAAAGAAGGACCACGGAATACGGATCTCTGATACTGCTGCGATTCACATTGGACTCATCACTATCCTGGAAACGACACCTTACCCAACTTCGGAAGAGACTCGCAACAGCCTTATTCACAATTAGAAGAATAAGGAATATTGTCGGCGAAAGAGAGGCCCTAATAATTTATCATGCCCATTTTCATAGCCTGACCACCTATGGCAAAATAGTATGGGGGGTCTCAAGAGATGCAGCACTCGTATTTCTACGGCAAAAAAAGGCAATGCGAATACTGGCTGAGGTGCCGACAACCAACAGTTGCAGAGATCTCTTTAGAAGGTATAATGTGATTACTTTACCCTGCATATACATAATACAGTACCTGGAATTCTTTCGTAAGCATAAGTCCGGCCATCAGCACCATGCATCAGTACACAGTCACTTAACAAGGACACGAGAAAAATATATTTTACCACAACATCGATTAATGAAAACACAGCACTCCTTTAGATTTATGGGAACAAAGATGTACAACCTACTGCCTGATCACCTTACAAAACTGAACGCTGACAGCTTTAAAAAGAAATTGAAATCTATCCTCATAAGAGAGGCCTTCTACAGTATAGACGAATTTTTAGTCCATAAATTTTAAAGGCCTAGATATATTTATACTCTGATTGTCATCACTGTGAAATTGTTCTTGTGTTGTTTCTATCTTACTTAGGTTGACGTATTTAAAAGTTTGAATTTCATTTGACATGCCTTGTAATTTGTTGAAGGTAAATAATATTAATATAATATCCAGCAGTAAATTATTCTTTCTTTCCATCTTACTAATTTTCTTCATAACATCATCCAAAGTTACATTGCCAGATTTTTTGCCATTGTAGGATCATCATCAACACAAGAGCTACAGCTCTCGCATGATCATTGACCAACATTCTTTCTGAGATTTTCGAAAACTTCATCACTTATAGTAACACATATATTTATTTAATTTAACCTATTTATTGTCGTAGTGATACAGTCTACTCAGATGTCATAAATACGAGCAACAGACTGTAGTTTCGTTCTTGTTTGAATTCGTCAGTGTTTCATACTAATTCACTACATCAAACCAGACTGCCACTTACACATATCATTTCGTTGGAAGGTAGCTGTGATCTCTGCATTTGGTGAGGATCGAAATATCATTCCTTTACTTCTTTTCGTGTTTGTTCTACAGTTTTCTACTTAATTTCGACCACTGCGTCTAGCAAACACAGTGTGTAGCGTCGCGGTGAATCGTCAAACTGGTCTGGCTTTTAGCGTACTCTTCGTTTTGATCTATTTTTATTTTCCATCGTATCCCAGGTACACTGTTATTCTTTTGTGTAGTTTAGTTGGAGGGCGCCACGCATGTATACATATACCCAGTACCTTCCAACGAATTGATACGTGTAGGGGGCAATCTGGCTTGATGTTATAAATTGGTATACAATACAAACGAGAACGAAACTGCAGTGTGTTGCTACTGCTCGTGACATCTGACTATATTGTACCACTACTATTGATGTGAAGATCCCTTGGAGAGGAATATTGAACATTTTACGGAAGGTTTGATATTGCTCCCTAAATGTGTTCACATTTTTATTTGTGAAGAATTATTGCTGGCGGGATTATATAGTTTGTCGACGTTTTCCAACATTCCAGTTTCTTTATGAGAAAAAATATAATAGGAAAAAACTTACTCTTAGTTTTGAGAATCAACCATGTAATACTAGAATGAAATAATCACATGAAACTGTGAAATTACCTTTTTGACCATGCGATAGTCCTACATGATAAAATGAATGCAATCAACCTTTGTAGAATATACAGTGCGCTCCATAAAAAAGGATCCACCTTAATAACTCAAGATGGTTTCTTTTTTCTGCGAATTTCCTAAAACAGGTTGATTTCTGATTGGTGGGGGATAATTTTTCTAACATGTTTCGTTCCCCCTATCAACTTCTACCCCTGGCAGCTTCCACCACAAATTTTTGAATAGGGAAGAGGGGTTGTGTTATACCTTTTTGAAGAGATGATTTCATTCTCTATTCGATCACGAAATTTTTTACTTCCTAAAATAACATGTGATGAGTTGAAATTGAGAATTGTTATGAAAATTAGAAATTTAATCTTTCTCTTAAGAAAAAGCTAGATTTCTTCCATTTGAATCAATAAAGAAAAACGATATGCACTTTGATGGAATGTGTCGGTTTGCTATCAATCTTCAATGTTTGAAATTTTTTCCAGATCTGGTAGATTCAGTAGCTTTTGGTTATTTGTTAAAACGCAGAAGAATTGCGATGGTAGTATTTTCCATAGTTTTGATAACTTGAAATAACGGTGATTTAGTTGTGGTACACACTGGAGGAACACATTGAAATTGTGAGTTTATCTTGCGAAATTAATAACATTGCTATAGCAACTCAGCGCATTTTCAATGAAAATAACACCGGAACAAATTTGGTACACAAATACGTTCTTCAGTTGACGAGTAAATTCATGGAAATTGGATTATTGGAAACACAATTATTAACAATGAAAAACACAATTCCGCCAGAATTATTAATGACAAGGAATTAGTGTGGCAGTTTTCGGTTAACATGATGGAGAATACACAATCTGATCAGAAAGTCGCAAACATCTGGAGTATGCGGGACGAGTAGATTCAGGGTTCTTCACAGGTATTCAAATAGAATTAAACTCGTACTGAATGACGATGATTTCGATCGTTGTTTAAGGTTCTATTAACATTTGTGAATCAATAACGATCCGAATTTGCCTCAAAATGAAAAATTGAGTATTTTTTTGAATGGCGAGGTGCATCGTTATATTTGTAGAGTCTGAACTGACACTAATCCCAGTTTAAAGAAGGAAAATCATACTCAAATACTTAATATTTGGGACGGAATTTCGGGAGACCGTATTGTAGGACCCATATTTATACAGAAGGACTCATAACAGTTATCATCGAAGGAGATCCAAATTTATCTGAATATATCGTTATGTATCAACATGATGGAGCACCGTTCCATTACGCTGCCGCTGTGCAGGACTATCTGGACACTTGATTTCAAGGTAGGACCGGCGCTATAGAATGACCGGCTAGATCGACCGATCTGAGATCCCCTCGATTTCTTCTTGTGGATCTATCTCACGTCTGAAGTCATGTTTTGCAACCCGAATCGTTGGGAAAGCCTGTTTTAGCTACGAAAATGATTGTTCGAGTATATCAGCAGATAACACCTCAAATGTTGCATTCGAATCTCGATTGTACCAATGCATGGAAGTACATGTGTGTGAGCCTTAGTGAATTGAATACACGATTTGAGAGCTCTTTATCAAAGTATATGAAACAGTGGTATTCAGTAGCTCAAAAACTTTGAAAAGTTCAGAAGTGAAGTAATAAACTGTGAGTAGAACTATTGAATCGAAAAAAGTGGATAGTTTCGTCAACATAGATCAATATCACTCTTAAATTGTTATTCAAATACTCCATCAACCATTGAAAATTTTAAATCAACATTAGTGCATACGATAAATTCCATCTGTGTTTTGTTTTGACTGGGCGATAAGGAGTTTTGTACCTTCTGTTGCCGATCCGATAAAATGTAAAAGGTAGCATACACCTCGAAGATTAACTACGAATTTCTGGAAATAATATAAAAAATTAGCTATGGGCGACTTCAGCGAAGCACAGAAAAAATATTTGAAATCATTACTATCAGACTTCAATGCCATATTGAACGAAAAAATTTAGTTACTGGGGACTAATATAAGACGGAATTAGAGAAAAGCAAGGTAGAATTCGAAGAGAGGCTCAAAATAGTTCCAATCAAATCAAAGTAGAGTCGTGTGATATAAGCGATGCTTACTCACTGGGTAAGCCAATTATTGTAGAATTTATATCTTATAGTAAAAAATTGAAGTTTTGAAGAATTTCGCTAAGCTGAAAGGAACAGGGGTGTTCCTACCAAATGATCTCATACCTGAGGAGAAGATGCAACAGAAAATTTTAATTGGACGTATGAAGGAGGAAATGAGACTAGGGCAAACTTGTAGGCTGCAGGTCTTAATTTGGTTATAGATGAAAAATTCTATACATTGGAGCAATTGGAGGAAGAATGAAAGTGGGATCTCAGGCGCTCTGAATGATAGTAGTAAAGAAGTAGTCAATACAATTGAAGACAGAAACAAACCAGCAACTAGGTCTAATTCAAACAGAAGACAGAGGTTATTCAACGAAAATAATAAATAGATGCGTATCTTCATTCAGGAAATATTATTAGCACGTTGAATTTTTCATAGTGATTATATTTGAATTTTTCCCTTCTTCATGAGAAAAGTATATGAAAATTCTTTCAGACATTTAGTTTTGTAAGTGGATGGTACCTGTAATTATAGACTATTCACCTCTGGTTTTCTCTTGTTTTGGATAAGTTTTGCATTCAATTGAACTTCTTTGATTTTCTGGTCCATTTTATTATGAATTTTCAATGAATTATTTTGTTAAGGAACCATGCATAAGGTACCCCTTATATGGTTATTTGATATTGTTTTATAGTGTTTAGAAACTGAAAATATCTGAAAATATTCATATTGACTCTTGTATCTTCAAATTTCTGTCAAGTTTGGTAACTAGTGGCACATCTGCGAGCATATTTGTTTAACATTTACCCCTGTTTATATTTCTATTTCTTATGTTTTGTATTCATTTTGCATAACTTGAAGCATTTCGATTTGATTTTTTTGCTCAGTATAAAATAATTCTTTATTGAGTTTGTTTCTTTAAACCATGCACAAGGTTCCCTTATATGGTTATCCAATTTCATTTCAGAGTATAAGGAAATTAATGTACCATCTAACTTTATTACCCAATGTATGCAAAAGGAAATAAAGTTCATTCATTCATTTATTTTATTAAATGGGGCAACTTCAAACATTTGCGATAGGAATGTACCACAACTGAAAAACTGAAAACTCAATGATATGTTTCATTTTATAATAGATTTTCATTAGAATCATACAAGTCCAAGCAGTGTTACTTTTTAATTAATGGCACTTCAAAAAGCTGACTGATTAAAGGTCAGATAACCTTTCTATTGATGTATCAGACAACCCGTTTTCCATTATAAAAATTTTCGGGGTGGTATTTGATAGGTTAGATTTGATAGTTCTAGGAAAATATCCGATTTGATCGAATATTTTCCTAGAACGGATTCATGAAAACTGAAATTTTCCAAAAATTCTCGATTTCAATTGGTTACTTGTTATTTTAGAAAGTAAATAATTACGTGGTCGTATAGAGAATGGAACCTTTTCGAAGAAGTATCACTCGACCCCTTTTGCCTATTCAAACATTTGGTGCAGAAGTTGCTAAGGGTAAGGGGTTAATAGAGGGAGAACGAAACATGTAATATAAATTGTCCCTCTCCAATCAAAAATCGACCTATTTCTGGAAATTCAAAGAAAAAACAAACCAGCCAAGTTATTCAGGTCGGTTCGTTTTCATTGGAATGCACGTATTTGTAATTGCAATAACAATTGATAATTGCCAAATAA
Source organism: Cryptolaemus montrouzieri (assembly GCA_013387265.2). Lineage (NCBI taxonomy): Eukaryota > Metazoa > Arthropoda > Insecta > Coleoptera > Coccinellidae > Cryptolaemus > Cryptolaemus montrouzieri. The sequence goes on along the minus strand of JABFTP020000185.1, from coordinate 43,431,057 downwards.
GCATTGTTGAAAATGGGTGGAGATATTGATAGGTACTAAATTCTTGACTTAATGCATGTTCTATAAATAATAGAGAACTACTTCTGAATTATAGAAGATAGTTGTAAAAGCTGTCAGTGTTTTCGATCATATTTATTCAATATAAAATACTAACTGATAAAGGACTAATTCATTGAGGATAATAATTCTAGTCAAGAGCTCCAAAGGCAATGTCTGTAATCGCAACATGTCGGATGTTTAATTAGCGGATTGTTATTATGTAAGTTAATGGTTACAGCTGTGCCAGTGAGTGTTAAGGACATATTTATGGAAAACTTTCAATAAGATATAACATACAATACTAGCTGATTTAGAATGATCTTTATAACATTAATACTTTCAACTCATAGACCTCCTAATTTCACAAAAATATGCATTCTTTCATATATTCATCGAACAATTTACCTGTGTGTAAAATACCCTTGAGTTATTTGAACCCAAAAGTTTTGTCTCCAATGCAGTTACAACAGCTTCTACCACCTGTTCCTCATTTAGAAAATGTACTTCATGTTTGGTGGGGTGAACATTTACATCTACATACGATGGATTCATTTCCAAACTCATATAAACAAATGGATGGGAATTTTTTGGTAAATAAGTTGCATAAACTAGATCAATGCATTTTTTCAAATCTGAAAGACAATAGGTAAAAATTGTTTAAGTTTTATTATTTTTTTACTCACTTTGACAATCGACCAATCTATGGTTGATGAACAGTAAAAACATCATTTTTTTACTCGAGTAATTTACATTCGTGACAAAGCCATTAGCTTTAAAACCGAGAGCATCATTTTCACAGGAAAATTGTATCAATTCCCTGGAAATAACTATGGATTATGGTATTGCATTGCTACGTTTATAATTTTTTAGAGTGCAATACAAGTGCATGCAAATTACTCTAGAATACTTGGAAAGTTAGATATCAATATATGAAAAATGGAATCAAATCAATCCCTAAACTTTTCTCAATTATGTAGACTAGTATATAGAAAGCGGATATTTTTGTATACATTCTGAATGGCGCAATCTGTATACTCAAAATTTTCTCATGTCAATATGAAAGAAAAAAGTAAAACAATTTTATAATTGAAAATAAGAATATTTTCATATATTGATTGAATCAGACTCTATGAAAATATTTATTATTTATACAGTTGGAAGACTTTTTGAGAACTAGCACAGCAAGAATTAGTAACATATTACTTGGAGGGTCATTTGAAAAATCCTTATGAGATGACACCAAAATCGATTAGGTCAAGAGATGCCTGGAGTGCTCAATTATTTGAACGCTACTAAGCAATATTGTAGGCAGTAGTTAAGTTTAATTTGGGTGTGGAAGTCATTTGAGATGAGAAGTCTAGAAGGTACAATCAATAAGTATTGATAAAATATTTCAATTTGAATGAGTAGCAACACAACACAAATTGAAGTAGAGTTAAACGAAGTTGTTGGGGTCTTGCGTTCGTGTTTTGAAGGTCGTCTATTTCTGTATAAGTGAATGTGACCAAAGCAACAGTGAAAACGAAATGTGTTTTGAACATCCACTTCGGATCACCACGCTGAAAAAACGTCAGGGCGTAGCGTGAAAGCACGCAAGTCGGGCAATTTCTAGACCATGTCATACATGCGTTTTTTTCGAACGTGTAATCACGCCTGTTCGCGCAGTGACCACACTTGCGTTTGTTACACGCTGAGTATCTTTGTGTCATATAAACATGGGTATTATGCAATCTCTAGTATAATCAGTTCGCTATCTAATCATTCCACCATGAAAGTCTATATAACATGCACTCATCCCTAACAGTCGGAAAATGGACACACATTCTGTATAAGTGTAAATATTTTCTATTTACAATGGGAAAATACGAACTAATTACTCTGATTTCAAAAAGAAATAATAATTTGAATGAGTTCTGAGGTGAACTGAAACATTTTATCACCCTATGGGGTTATATGCAGTTAGAATTTTCAAAAATTCGATTTTTAAATACGTTCCCTGCGATACGGGGCATATATGTCTCGTATTGTACTTTATGTGGGGCGTGTATAAATTAAAAAAAACTATTGTATAAAACAATGTCTGTAACTTTTATAAATAACAACCCCATAACGCCATGTATGAAATTTTTGTTTTCTGGTGCGGTACCGGTAACGCGTTTCACTACACCGACATCGTTATTTGCTTCACAGGAACAGATAGACAGTTAAAAATTTTCGAAAATCATATAAATTCATTACACCCAACAATTGGATTCACAACCGAAATATAAAGCAATAATTCGATAAATTTCTTAGACGTAACAATTTCGAATGAAAATGGAAAACATGTTTTCGCAATTTACCATAAGCCGTCACATACAGATATTATAATACATAACTCGTCGTGTCATCCGTATCAACATAAAATGTCAGCATTCAATAGTTTTATTCATAGATTGATTAACATCCCGTTATCATCAGAAAATTTCAACAAAGAATTAAATTTGATTAAACAAATAGCCTAAAATGATGGTTACAATCCCAAACTAATAAATAATATTTTAAATAAAAACAAAGTAGAATCGCATTGAATGAAGTTTACCCTGTCAATAAATTGAAGCAAAAATTCAACACCAGAACCTACGTTGGCATTACAAGTGAGAAACTGAAATCATTCTTGAGTAGCAATAATTTCAACATAGCTTTCCAAACTAATAATAATTTAGGCAAATATATAAAAATAATAAAACCAAACCAGGTATAAACAATGAAGTTTATAGATTGAAATGCAATGACTGTGATAATTTTTACATTGGTAGAACACATAGAAATTTTAATATTAGAATATCGGAACATAAGCGCAGTTTTTCAAATAAAAAATCAGACTCAAATAACGCGAATCATCTCTTAGAAAATAATCACTCTTTCGACCCACAGTTTGAAATTTTGCATACAGATAATAAATATTGGGTGGTAGATCTTTGGGAAACTTTAGAAATCAATAAATACAAACACTCAGGTAGACTCATCAATGAACAAGTCGATTTAAGCCCTTCACCTCTATTGAATCTCTTCGGGGAGCAATCTATTCCTTAATTTTATTGGATATACCTGTCATAAATAACCACTTAAGAAGAAGCAACCAAATAAGCTTTTAATCACTCAAGAACATTCATATTTATATTCTCATTCTTATTTTCTGTACATTCATTTGTCTGAAGAAGCTACGGTGTAGTGAAACGCGTTACGAATCGCAATTATTAAGTAAAATTCTTTAAAACACAGTACTTGTTTTTTATTATTCATTCAACTAGTATAAACACGATAACATTTATAAGTTAATAGGCGTTACGTGTTCAGTTGCGTTTTTAAAAGTGTACTATAAGTTTGGTTTTATGGCATTAACTCAGGCTAATGACAATAGTTCTGATGAAGAATTTAGAGAAAATTCAGACGACTCTATTGGAGATTCAAGAGGTAGCGTTTTTGGTATCCAAAGAGGTGTTGTAAAATTATATAAATAGACAGACAAAAAGCCTGTTTTAATGTTAACTACCTGTGAAGATCATTTGGATATTTTGGTAAACACAATTGTAATATCTTCAGACGTTTTATATGTATAAATTATTATCAATAACCAAATGACATCCTACCGAAATGTTTTGCGCAAAGGGACAAAATGGTATAAAAAAGTGGTATTGGAATTTTTTTAACCAATGCTTGGATTCTTGTAATGACAAATTTTCACATCATCAGCTATCTTTTCAGACTTCAAAGATAGTATTTGCAAAGCCTTCGTAGAGATAGTTGGAATATCAAGACCGTAAGCTCCAAAACGTGTTTATAACCTTCACTGAAGAAGATCTGGATGCTAGAAAAGACGAAAATGTAAATGTTGCTACGATATTCTCAGACAGACAACGAACAGTAGAGAAGCAGATAATGAAGTTAAAAATTATATACATTTTTTGTTTAGGTGAGGGAAAACATTACTTACTGTCTTGAGTGTTTTAATATCAGTCATGGTCTATGGTCGGACAAGCAACATGATTTCGTTATGTATTTTTTATTTCATTAACATTTAATCTTTATTTATATTGACAGAAATATAATATTTTGTTTCTTATTGATAAAATAGTATTGTAATGAAAGAAACAATTTTTCTATTACCCAAAATGTTAAATATAAGCAGAGTGGGTACGGTTCGCAGGAGCCCCGTTCTGCGCGCGCATTGTTTGTTGTGTCCTCGTAAAGAGCTCACCAGAATAATTTTCAACCACGCTCTCTACATTTTGTTGCATCGATGTTGAAGTGGTGGCCTGTAATGGAAAATACGCAACAATACGAACACCCAAGGCCCTTATGCACCCCACAAAATATTTAATAAATTTCTTCGCAGTGAACGTGTTAATTTCATTTCCATAATGTACATATAAGTATACTCATAGGAAATGTCAAGTCGATTCGACGATTATTTTCGAAGTAACAATCACATATGTAAAGACGTGCCTTTGAAAGTAGAAGGCCGCAGCGGCAGCGCTTACCTAGAACGCTGTCCCTTTTATTCACCTGCCTATTGTAAACCTAAATGGTCCATAGTCGACAGTAACTAGAGATATTAAAAGCTACCGAAGTGTATGGAAAGTGTATTTGAACTTCAAGCGCGTTTTTCTCAAAACTGTAGATACGATGTTGGTGACCAAGTTTTCTCGGTAAGACTGAACTGACTGGTGTCAAATTTCTACAAAATTATATTTGATAGTTACTAATCGAAGCTTTTTCTCACCAACGAATATTTCTTTAATTATAAACTATTTAAATAAAAAAATTTGGTAGAAAATTGAATTTCATTTTGGGAAAGCGCCATTTCGTCAAAAATATTTTTTTGCTTATTCCTCGGATTAATTACGAGATCAAAAATTACTTTAATGTTCTGTTCTGTTACTTCATTTTAGATGATCAAGCTCCTGGAGATCAGTTATACCAGTTTTGTAATTAATTATTACAAATAAAAGAAGGTTAAAATACCGATAAAAGTTTCAATAATACGCATTTGGACCTCCTGACTCTACACCAACGGTCGGGAACCGGGGTAAAATACCCCAAATGGGATAAAAATGAAACTTTTGTGAGTAAAAAGTATACATTTTTAAGTTGCTATTTTATAAACCTGTTAGTATTTTTTCAACTTAAACAATTTAGCGACATATGTAGGCCACGCCATCTCACTACCCACCAAGCTAAGCCGCAATTTAGAAATTTAATTTGAGTATTTTACAAATATTATTTTCTATCTCCCTTCAGATGGCAGCAAATAGAAAAAGAACATACCAAGACGAATTCCTTAATTACAGTTTTACACAAATAGAAGACGATGGTACAATGAAACCACAGTGTGTTGTATGTATGAAGGTACTGACTTCAGAATCTTTTAAAAAAAGTCAATTGAAGAAACATTTAGATAATTTGCATTCACACCTGTCTTCCAAACCGCGAGAATGCTTTACAAATTTAAAAATATCTGTTAAACGACAAAGATTGAATAGCAACTTGTTTGGTACATTCGATCAGCGTTCAGCACCAAGGGCTAGCTTTGAAGTAGCCTGATTGATTGCTCTAAATAAGAAACCATACACTATTGGTGAAGATTTGGTTAAATCAGCTGCTGTAAAAATGGCAGAGATTATGTGTGGTCGAAAAGAAGCGAAGAAACTGAATTCATTTGAATTTGGGAGGCGTAACAATTTCGAAGGAAAATGGAAAACATGTTTTCGCAATTTACCATAAGCCGTCACATACAGATATTATAATACATAACTCGTCGTGTCATCCATATCAACATAAAATGTCAGCATTCAATAGTTTTATTCATAGATTGATTAACATCCCGTTATCACCAGAAAATTTCAACAAAGAAGTAAATTTGATTAAACAAATAGCCAAAAATAATGGTTACAATCCCAAACTAATAAATAATATTTTAAATAAAAACAAAGTAGAATCGCATTGAATGAAGTTTACCCTGTCAACAAAAATTCAACACCATAACCTACATTGGCATTACAAGTGAGAAACTGAAATCATTCTTGAGTAGCAATAATTTCAACATAGCTTTCCAAACTAATAATAATTTAAGCAAATATATAAAAAATAATAAAACCAAAACAGGTATAAACAATAAAGTTTATAGATTGAATTGCAATGACTCTGATAATTTCTACATTGGTTGAACACATAGAAATTTTAATATTAGAATATCAGATCACTCTTTCGACCCACAGTTTGAAATTTTGCATACTGATAATAAATATTGGAAGTTAGATCTTTGGGAAACTTTAGAAATCAATAAATACAAACACTCAGGTAGACTCAACAATGAACAAGTCGATTTAAGCCCTCCACCTCTCACCTCTATTGAATCTCTTCGGGGAGCAATCTATTCCTTAATTTTATTGGATATACCTGTCATAAATAACCACTTTAGAAGAAGCAACCCAATAAGCTTTTAATTACTCAAGAACATTTATATTTATATTCTCATTTATATTTTCTGTACATTCATTCGTCTGAAGAAGCTACGGTGTTGTGAAACGCGTTACGAATCGCAAATATTAAGTAAAATTCCTTAAAACACAGTACTTGTATTTTATTATTGAAACTGAATTCAGTGCCCTTGTCTGCTAGAATTGTGAAAGAACGAATTTCTATATTAGCAGAAAATGTGAAGGAACTAATTATTTTCGCATTAAAACAGGCTAAATATTTTGCTATTCAGCTTGATGAGACAACTGATTTTAGCAGCGATTCACAGCTAATGATATGTGTTAGCTACAAAGGTGCAGATAATTTTGAAGAGGAATTACTGTTTTGTTCACCTCTCAAGTTGAGATCTCGCGGAATTGATGTCTACAATAAAGTAAATGACTACTTCAATGCGCAAAGTTTAAAATGGGAAAACTGTATTTCTGTATCTTTGGATGAAGCTCCAGCTATGCTGTCATATTAATGGTTTTTCGGTTTTCGTAAAAAAAAATAACCGAAATATTGAAGTTACTCACTGTATGATCGATCGCCAGGCCAAATATTTAGAACCTACACTGGAAGCCTTCCTGCATGATGTCATCAAGATTGTAAATTTTATCAAGGGACATGCACTAAACACGCGGCTATTTCGTGAAATGTACTAAATTCAGTATGGACTCTCAAAACTGAAGTCGAAATTTTTATGGTTGATCAAAAAAATATTCTTGCAGATAAGTTTAAAAACTTTTCCTCGGTTGCATTTCTCGTATATTTAGCGGACTTTTTTGAGAGTATGAATATATTAAACAAAGAATTGCAAGGAAAGAATATTAATATCATTTCAGCGAGAGAAATAGTGTCAGCATTTCGATTAAAGCTGCAATATTGAGGACAGAAAGAACAGAACAAGATAGCTTATTTTTCAAGGTTAGCTTTGTTTTTGGAAGATTGCGAAAATATTACTTTTGCTGACATCAAGGTAGTAGTAAGTAAATAAATGAATAACAAATTACTTTGGACATATTGAGATAATCATTCTTACCTTGCAATCAAATTCCCATAAATTATCCTGATATTTTCAACGTGATTAGAATTTAATGGTGTCCGGATATCGTTATTTTCCCCAGATTTCTTCAGAGAAAAACTAACATTAGCATTATGTATTGCATATTTACTAACAACTTCAGAAATTTTTTGATATTCTTCTGCAGGACTTCTTAATGCTTTCTTTCGAACAAACATATTATAAAATAAATCTTCCACTGTAATTATAGTTCCTTGATTTCCAGCAATAGGTTTTGGAGGTCCCTGAAGCTTTCCATCTATATAACTACCCCTAAAACAGATAACACAATCTATCTATATATAACGGCTATTGCACTAAACTATTTTATTCGAACTAATTTACAGATACATATTAATCTGTGAAGGATTAAAAAATGGTTTTACAGAACTCACACATAAGCACAAATTTCATCAGAAGTTTTTGACGTAATAGTCAAATGGGCTATATGGCTTATACTAGCTAAAGCTTCTCCTCGAAAACCATATGTTGCTATCGAAGAAAGATCTTCAAATTTTTCCAACTTAGATGTCGTGAATCGTTCACATACAATATCGAAGTTATCTTTTCGTATTCCTGTACCATTGTCTTGAATCTGAAAACAAATTTTAATATTTCGAGTAGAACAAATACATTATACGAACCTGTAATAATTTGAGACCACCATTTTTTACTGATATCTGGATGTTAGTTGACTTTGCATCCAAGCTGTGAATCAGAAAAAGTTATTTGAAGAATTCGGTGTAATAATTGAGTAAGTACCTATTTTCAATTAATTCCTTCAAAGCATTTGAGGGTCTCTGTATAATTTCACCTGCAGCAATTCTATTAATTACAGCCTCGTCCAATTTTTTGATGTTTTGTGGTAATTCCATTGAAAATTACTTTTCTATTTCTAACCTCTGATTTTTTGAAATGATACTGTTTTCCCGGCAACAATATCACAATATGAATCATAGAGAGAGAATTTGAGAAGTGTTCACATTTCTTTTTCTCTTTTACTGCGCTCGGGAACTTTTTGCCCATCTACACATGCTTTAATGTTAGTATATATACATGATGTTTACGGACAATAGATTATTTTACCTGTGATTAAATATTTAAGTTTTCAGATAGATGATGGTCTGAGTACTCGGCAGCAATTTGAGTACATGAATAAAAATTTCAAAAAAACAATTTCTTTTCTTTAAAGTGTCCAAAAGTCATGAATAAAAGGGTTACTGTGTATAATGTGATAGTTCAAAGTTGACTATTGAGCTTCTTTTTTGTATTGTTTCAATCTTGGCTATCTCAATCCCCTCCAAACACTGCAAAATTGAAAAATCATAGTCGTTTTGCGAATAAATCATAGCACACCAATTACCGTTATGCTCGAAACGCTCGAGTGGATGAATGTATATGAGAGGTTGTATTTTTTCACAATGACTCTTGCTCATAAATTTTTAAATAAGCTTGTTCCGCCCTGTATTCAACAGTTTGTGATCAGTACTGCGGACATACATAGTCACTACACATGAAATAGTAATGACCTATATACACATGAAGATTTTACATTTGTTCCATGAAGTCACTTAGATACAAGGGCTTTCTTCAATATAATAAATTATCCAGAGAAATTAAGTCATGTGCATCGGTAGCAGTTTTCAAGAGGGGACTGCGGTCGTTTATCAGGGTTAAATTTGGAGTTTGTACTGACCATCTAGTAATTGTTCCTTATATGTAAAATTATTGTTTATTCAAAATCTCTGATACATTATAGTTTAGTGTCTCATAAATTGATCAAACATTGTTTGATGTTTTATTAATATTTCCTATGTTTGAAGATATTTTCTTTGTTGATAAACAGTGCATGTATCATATTATTTATTCTAACGTATTTGAAAACGAATTTGTAAACTAGGAGTTTCTAGTTCAAACAAATTGATTAATAAAGAGGTGTTTCGAATTAATTAGTAAATTAATTCATCGTTATGTAACAACTTTGAAAACTCAAAAGTTGTTGAAGGTCACATTGAACGAAAAGTTTCAAGTAGTATTGGGAATAAAATTATTTTTCACAAATTCCAATCTAATATGCCCACTTGATAAGTTCCATATATATTTATTTTATTCATTTTTTTTCAATTATGATAGGCAACTTTTCGTTTATTTAGATGTGCTTCTTGTTGAAAAAATAGATGTACAACAAATGTTTTATTAGTTTAAAGGTAGGTTAATTGCATCAAACAGTTAAGTTAAGAATAAGAAGTTGAGATACCACCGCTGTGGCCAGGTGGGAAGATCACACGCTTCCCAGTTTGTACACATGCGGTCTTTGAATTTGACAGAGTCGCCTATAGAGGGCATAAACTTCCGAAGACCAGATAACTTGTAATCCTTGTGGTGGCAGTTATCATTGCACGGTCTAGGAGAGTGGTTCGGAATCCACTATAAGCTGTAGGTCCACAGAATGAAAGCATGTCTAGATGGCTCTCACTGCCTTGGACGATAAAAGAAGAAGAAGAAGAAGAAGAAGTTGAGATTAAGTCTGTGACTATGGATGTCAAACTCAATGATTTGTCCGCTTGGTGATGTAGAGGATATGATGCTCGTCCCCTGTGCAGAGTTACCTGGGTTCAATCCCCATAAAGTCGGCGCGGACTTGTATCTCAATATATATTATTTGTTTCTATTCAGTACAAACACAATGCCTATACTTCTGCTGGATGCGAACCGACAACAACTTTGCCACAGCAATCAAGGATCCTTATAAATTCCAAATCGTAATGATTCAAGTAATATCGCTAAAATACGCCTCCCATTTTGAAATGACATATCAAATCTAACCTTATAAATACAATTTCAGTTTGCAATGATTTGTGTTATAGAAGCTATTTAATTATTTATAATTATTAATGCTGCGATCGTAAATGTTCGAATTCAGTTAGTATGAAACAATTAAAGAATGATGCTGCACAAAATAATCCTTGCCTGAAAGAACAAGAACTCACTTACAAGTGCTATAATAAAAATAATTTCGATTACGACAAATGTGCACTACAAATTGAGAACTATAAATCCTGCAAAAGTTTTTGGGTAAATATCTTTTAGCATAAAAATCAAATAAAAACTATAGTTTTGCAGCATATGGTGAGAATGGATAGAAAGAGAAAAGGCATTAATCCTAATGTACCACCAGTGGAAGAACGAGAACAGGTGAAGAAGGAATATCTTAGCAGGTTTGGTAAATAATGTACGATATGTTGTTTCTTCAGAATTGTTTTGTTATATATCATAGAAATTTGAAGTCCCACGGACTCCATAGAAGTAAATTCTTGTAATCTATATAACTCAAAAACCTCATTAGAGCTTAGATTGAAACAATCTCTTGCAGCCCTAATAAGAAATATACATTAAACATAAAATTGGTTCTTTCATTGCCCGCTCTAGAAAATTTAATGAATTTTTCATAACTTTTCTAATTTGTTCTACCATTGAAGAAAATGATTTGTTAGCCACATTGCACATTCTAGCTCATCTGTATGAATAATCCTATACAGGTAGTTATTGAAAAGAAACAATTTCATTCCTAAATCCATGATCAATAAGGTTCTATACCTCAAAAGGAAAGAATATTCCTTATAGGATCACTGTGGAGACCCTTTCTCTCAGGAACATGTGAAGGTATCATGTTGGGATTAATATTGTATAATTCGCTCTGCAATTCTTTAGAGCTGTGAAACACTCAAACTTCTAACATTATACCACGTATTTTGATACTCATAAGGAATTCAAAACCTTAAGGGGTTCTTCTCATTGATTCATCCTAGAATTATAAAACTTTGAAAGAAGTAATGCTATGGAGCACAAGTAAAGGAAACATATTTGTAGTTATCTCAGGAAAATTCTGGTTCAGATTTAATACTTTAGTAACAAAATAATTTCGATTTTCCATTTTGGTATGAACTCTACTTCTACTATAATTTTTCTTACAAAGATACTAATATTGTATTAGGAAATGATTTTGGGGGGCCACTTCAAACATATCCGGAAAAATCTTTGAGGCTCAATTCCCATGATTGATGAACTACAGGCTTATAAGTTTGTACAGAACCTCAGCCTCCAAGTACAACTCGCATTTAACCGATTTTATTATTTCTTAGTACAATGCAAAGAGTTATAAAAATCGGAACACAATGGTAACAAATGGAAATATACAATATATATTGCTCTTTGAATTATTTTTGATGATGTTACTTTGGAGAGGATTATAAAAATAAGCTGAGGATTTTTTCATATGAGTTATACGTATACTGGAAAAATCATTATCATCATAGAGATATGCTATGTTCCAGTACATGAATTATACAGGGTGTTCCGGACTAAGTATTCACATCCTTGAACCTGGGAATGATTATCGTAAAAATGGTATCGCCGATGATTTGAGCTATTTGATCCCTGACTCTCGAAGGGATCCACTCTTTTAAAGAAGTATTATATAATGAGGTAAGTAGTCTTAAGGACAAAAATAACTTCGACATTAATGGTTTCAATGTTAAAATGATTGAATCGCTGAAAAATCTGATAAACCACTTCATTAAAATGATAAATCTCTGCCTTTCCAAAAACATCTTCCCAGAGGCTCTATAAAAACGCTTTTATAGATCCAATAATCAGAAAAGGGATCCAGGTTCGCCAAATAATTACAGGCCAATCACGCTTCTTCCCTTAGTTTGGAAAATCATGGAGAAGTTCATGGCACTTCAAATAGTTGGCTCTCTCAAGAGTAATGACTGCTATACTGATTGCCAAAATCACTATGTAACAGGTACTTAAGTACCAAGGGCAGAGGGAAGTGCGAGTGTAAGGGCTTCTGGACCACGCATATATAAGGGCCGCGATTGCGACGTTAGGGGATGGTTATTCAGTTATTTTTCTTCTTCATATATTCAGTTATTTTTTTCTTCAGATGTAAAGTTACTCTTATTGTTCCATTATTCAGTTTCGAAGCTCAGTGAATTTACTCACCCGTGTGAATCGGAATTAAATTTGAAGTTCATTTATCGTGCGTAACATAAGTCCAGAAGGATGGAAGACGCGAATTGTTCCCCTCCGAGAAGCCCAACAAGGGAAGAAGAATTGCAGTTCCCGTTGTGTCCCACAGGTAATTATTTTCCGAATCTCTTCTCACAATTTCTGACCATTATTTAATCTTTACGAATTTCCTGAAGTATATGCTACGTAATTTCTAAACGCACTGGCGACGAGTTAAAATAATCAATTCTCAATTTCTAAATTATTTTCACGTATTTTTTCTTGGCAAATGATCTATTTGAACTGCCCTGACATTTTCTAATATTTATTTTGAAGAGTTATTTACATAGACTAATTTAAACATTTGTTTCTTAACTTGGTAAAAATTTGAAATTTGAAATGTACTGAAATTATTTCATATTGATTTCCACAGTTGTTTTAACTTGACACATTATTTGAAGTATACTCAAATTCCATGATATAGATTTCAACATTTGTTTATCTAACTGGCAACATTATTGAAGATCTTACTTTCAAATTATTGATTTGATGTCCCATACTCTTAAGCTGAATAAGGAACTTTCCCTACATTTAGGTGTAATAATCGTCTTCGAATTATATCATGGCTCATTAGTATAGATAAATGGCTTTAAGGACGATACGCATGTATGAACCCACAGACATTTAGGCTTGTATGTTGTCGGTATGAAAGTTTTGAAGAATGTCTGAGTTGGTGGAATGTATGTAACGTTTGTGGTACATATGATCAGAGGGCATGATTCCCTCGTTGACAAATCCGCGATATGGGAATAGAATATAATCCGCAGTCAGTGACATAATATAATTAATATTGCGCAACAAAACAAATATTTAATACTGCCCGTTGGCGCTCAGTTGAGCAAAACGAATCACGTATGGTTTTACGGGCTTACCTCTAGTTCCATAAATAACGTTTTAATACTATAGGAATTACTGAATTCGATTAAAAATTCGCGAGCGGATTAACGCTTGCAAGTTGTCAGCTGTGGGCGTGTTCCTTAGAATTTTAAAAATCAAATCTTTCAGAGTTCGGAGTATCAGGGCAACTATCTATTCAGAAAACATGATATATTACCTAAATCCTTATATTGAGTCAGTTAGAATTCATAAGATGGGTGAGGGCCGGTTAGGACTGTCTATAGAAATCTCATATCCGAAGTCTATTCAGAATATGGATGAGGGCTGGTTAAGCCTGTTTATAATAATTAACCCAACTTCCTATTAATATGGGTGAAGACTAATTAGGTCTGTTTATAATAATCTAATGTACCATCTTCCACTCAAAATATGGGTGAGGGCAAATTGGGCCTCTATCTAAATGATCTGATATTTCATATCATCATTCAAGGATGCCAAAGAATGCAAGGATAAGAATTTAATACCAATACTGCAAAGATCAAATAGACATTGTTACCGAATCTGTTTTTGATTTTCTAATTTCCTTACCTATGGTATAAGTGGCTACGCTCTGTGAAGACTTACTAAGTGAACAATTCATCGTTAGACAGGATTGCCCTCGCAGTATAAACTTTCTGGTTAATGATTTTTATAAAAAACTATACGATGCAATCAGAAAATCAATCCCAGTTTATCGTAAACAAAATAAGAGGTACTCCACATGGTACAATAAAGAGATCATTGATGCTGTTAAGCCTAGGAATAGTATGCACAAAAAGTTTATTAGAACAAGGAACGATCACTATCTCGATTTGTACCGAGAATTGAGAAGGTCAGTTAAAGCTAAGATGAGGTCTGCATATAGGGAGTACTTGGATAGCTCAGAAAATAGTTCTGAGAAGGAGCCTAACAAATTTTGGTCTTTTGTTCGGAGTAAACGCAAAGCGGATGGACTACCTGGCGTCATGTATTAGCAAGGTGAGAGACTGGATAGCCCCCAGAAGATCGTTTCTGCATTTGCTATGTTTTTCGGTGGGGTATATGATGTTGTGGATTCAGATGTCAATATTGATGACGTTATCTCGGAGGGTGTGGTTGATTGTCGAGGCTCGAATTCTATTTTTCTTCCCTCAATAACCGAACAAGATATTTTGCGTGTAACAAAAAATATGAAATCTAAAGCTAGTTTTGGGGATGACGGCATACCTTGTTTTATAGTAAAGGATATCATAGGGACGATAGTAGCTCCGCTATGTTCAATTTTTAATCTGTGCCTGAGGAACAATCAGTTTCCGTCTAAGTGGAGGATCGCGAAGATCTGTCCCATCTTCAAGTGCGGTTATAGGACCGATGTAACGAACTACCGTCCTGTGGCCCTGCTTTGCTCCTTTGCAAAGGTTTTTGAGCTTCTATTGCATGAATCTTTAGCATTCCAGCTGAGCCAATCGATTTCGGACCGGCAACATGGTTTTAGGGTCGGTAGATCAACTGTAACGAATCTTGCATGTTTTTCGGAATACGTAACTGAGGTTTTGAACCGGGGTGGCCAGGTTGACGGATTTCTCTAAGGCCTTTGATCGCATGAACCATGTTGCTCAAATAAAAAGAATGAAGGAGATAGGGTCCCCTCTGAGCCTCCTCAGGTTTTTCTATTCATATTTGAGTGATCGAAAGCAATATGTTATGTACAATGGATTCAGATCCCAGGATTTTGGAGCCCATTCGGGAGTCCCTCAGGGGTCAGCTTTGGGTCCGCTTATGTTCACAATTTTCGTAAATGACTTACTTGAGAGGCTAAACGTTGGGGGCGTAGCCTTTGCGGACGATCTCAAGATTTACACAGAAATAAGATCGAATGAGGACTGTCAGTCTTCAAGGGGAGTTGCTGATGATACATCAGTGGTGTTTAGAAAACAAACTGCCTTTGAACGTCTCTAAGTGCAAGTACATGTCAATTACGCGCAAACAGTCGCCACATTTCTTTCCTTATTCGGTGGCGGGCTCACGGCTTGAACGTGTTTTCTGTTCTCGTGATCTCGGGGTGCTTCTGGACTCGAAATGGTCATTCCGGGACCATATAGGTGATGTTGTTCTGCGAGCAAGAAAAATGTTGGGTTTTATTCTGAGGAATTCCAAGAGCTTCCGGAACACTGCTGTTCTCAGGGTTCTGTATTTCGCTTTTGTTCGGTCTAGATTGGAGTATGCCTGTGTTATCTGGGATCCATACTATGTGAAATATAAAATTGCATTGGAAAGCGTCCAGAGAACCTTCCTAAGGTACCTGGAATACAAACAAGATGGAGTATATCCTATACGAGGAATGCCAGGTTTTCTGTTAACCGATCGTTTTTCTGTGTTGGAGCTTCAAATTACAAGGAAATATTTGTGCTGCATGTTTTTGTATGGACTTCTGAATAACTCCATCTATTGTTCGTATCTGCTTGACAGGCTGATGTTTTTGGTACCCAGGCAATGCCACTTTTTATGTCGTTGGAGCTCTTACAGATGTTTTCTTCAACTCGCCTATCAATCGAAGCTGTCACT
This sequence comes from Cryptolaemus montrouzieri, assembly GCA_013387265.2. Lineage (NCBI taxonomy): Eukaryota > Metazoa > Arthropoda > Insecta > Coleoptera > Coccinellidae > Cryptolaemus > Cryptolaemus montrouzieri. The sequence continues at coordinate 43,414,961 of JABFTP020000185.1, read as the reverse complement.
ATTTCAACACGGTGGCCTCTTCGATTGATATCAGTCATTCTCAAGCTACATTCAAAAGAAACCTATTAGCAAAACTTAGTTCACGCACTTAAATTGTTTTGATTGTTTGGTGTGTATTTTTATTATTTGAGTTTGCATTATCAATGCGTTTTGTCATTATTGTTTTTGAAAGTTTTTTTTTAAATCTGTTCAGGTACTAGACGATCACATGGCTTTTCATTTGACCAATTTCATTGGGTCTCAGGTGTAATTAATATGGGGAAGAAAATAAGATAATGCAGGTATTGCAATTGACATAAAAGCGATGCATTTTGCATCGTCTTTCATGGACCGGGGTTGGGGGTGTTTCACTATTTTATGAAATATGAAGAGAATGAAACATCTTTCGACTTTACTGTGAGGACCATCCTTCATATTTCCACAAGAACTATTCTCACTTTTAAGGATGGGCACTTCATCAGAAACCTGAATATCTAAAATCTTTTCCTTATTTTATGTATAATTTAAATTAATAAAACATCTTGTTCTTTTTTCTATACGAAATTTCTGTAGGTAAAAACTAGGCAAGAAGTTTACTTCCACTTTTTGAAATACTCTCTCAACAATGTTTAGGTAATTTATGGCTAATTTATAAAATATCTCCAAAACTAATATATTAGTCAACAATCAATCACTGCAAATATGATAGAAACTGTCCTGAACTGGATTTCACATTTTGTTATGAGATTGTTTTATCATATATTTTGAAGTGTTTTCGATTGTGTTTTGAAGTATTCTCCAAAAGCAGAGAGGAGATCGAAAAAAAGCAATACAAATTTGTAAATTGAGTTAAAATTATATTTCTAACATAATCAATCCACATTTATTCACCATTTTGTTCAAAATAATTACATTGACATAAAATATACAACTGTTACATCATGGTATTATATCGTTTGTATAATAATTATATGGGAGGAACAAGTGATATTTGTAATAATGTTTATTAAGAAGATATTCTGTTAGAATTGATAGAAAGGTGAGAAAATATTACAAGAATGTTTTATAAATACAGACTGACAACACTTTTATGATTTGAGACGTACAGAATAACAATATAGTTAAATCATTTTTGTTTTTGTAAAAGGGAGTAATTATGATCAAGTAAGCCAAGATACATTTTTGGAGTAACTGACTTTATTTTCCCGATGTCCGTTCTTGTGCCAATTATTAGTAAAAATATTTCTTGAATTGGAATCAAGGAATAAATATTTTTCATTTCTAGTAAAATCGTGAAAATCAACTATATAGGCTTCTGAATTATAATATATTATTTGTTCTCATAATAATGTGTTGTATATGATTATAATTTTGATATAATCAGTAAAACTTTCAGTAAAGTCTATGAAACGTCAGTTTTACAATGAAATGGGGATTCGATTATAAATTGAAATGATTATTTATTTACTCACTTGGTCCCCATATTAGTTTTTCAACGTTTTAGTGTCAGAAATTCTCAGTGTAGATTTCTTTCAGCTGAATGAAAAATCTAAACAAATTTTATTATGCTTTTAATTCTTTAGACCATATCATCATTTTTTTCATGAATACTAAAGAAACATTGGAAATAATTGAAAAATTACTGACACCAAACTTATTTTAAATTGTATTTGGCTTGTTCTATTTTGTATAATAAATAACACAGAAGTTTTCGTCGAAGATGTATAACATATAATTCCTTCATGTATATCTAAAGATACATTTGAATGTATTTGAAAAAAAATCAGTGGAAAAGTCCATCATACCAAAATCATTTGAGATTTAATAAAAATTATGCTATGTTGGCTAGCGGTCAATCCTTTTGTGATGTTTTCTTTTTAATGCTGAAGCAATTTATTTGGAAGTGTCTGCACATCTGGCGCACCTGAAATAAGAAAATATTTTGAGATATTTATTTCGAAATAATGGCTATTGAACACAACACGGCTTTCGGTAGGAGTGAATTTGTAGAAATCGTCACGTAATGAAATTTCGAAAATAACATTTTTCTTAAAATATTAGAGGAAATTTTTTGATTTGATCGCTTTTCCACAGTATTTGCATTACAGTATTGAAACATATACAGATTTTACTGTCACTTTATATGCAGAGTTAAGATAATAACTTAAGGAACTTTGTTGTTAACGAAGGTTCCCCGATAGCACACGTTCCATCGCTATTAAAAAAAAAATAAATAGTTGTTACAGGGTAATGTCGATATTAGACTTTTTGGCCTTAATGATGTTCTCACAAAGTGGGGGAATTATCTTTTAGATAATTCATGACTGGTTCTTTCCATAATTTTGAATTAAAACTACTGCTTCCATAGGGAATCAAGATCTACTTCGTTAAAGTGAAGACGTTTATGTACAATTGTACGCTGACGATATAGTCATTTTGGCTAGCGGAGATGATGAAGTCCGTCTTCAGAAGGCTATTTCAGTCCTCCAGGGGTATAATATGAACCCCCCCTAAAACTCTTATGGTACCACTAGAAAAAGGAGGATATTCGTATCACTCCCGATCTTGAGCGGAGTGTTTATTCCTGTTGCAGAGGAAACAAAATATCTGGGGGTTACCTTGCATAGAAAGTTTGTGTGGAATTCGCACTTGGATAACATAATACGCAAGTCAAGTGACCTGTGGAAAGAAATGGGGACTTGCCCCACAACAACTTCAGTGGCTTATATGTGATGGTGGTGAGACCACATATCATATATGGCTGCACTGCATGGTGGGAATGTAGCCTTAAAAAGCAATCCCAACTCAAGGTTTCTAGATTGCAGAAATCACCCTGAATGACAATCATTGGTGCATTTACCTCTACACCTACTGCACCCATTGAACTGATACTGGACCTTGCAGCTCTTTACCTGGTGATTAGAGGAGCAGCTAGAATGGCTATCTACAGATTCCATCACCTTTCCTGGAATGGGATCAATATGTTCGCGCCCGGCGCTTTACAGGCAGAAATTTGGGGCAATGAGGCTGAGTATGAAGTTTGACTTAACAATATACAAAACCAACAAAGAGCTGCCATTCCAGATTATCATTCCTAGAGACAGAAATGGGCTATCTCCAAGTACCCTCTACTAAAGGGTTCCTGTTGGACCACATATGGCTCCAAAACTGCCCAAAGGGTTGGAGCTGGTGTATATGATCGAGGTGCTGCCAATGAACAGTCTATATGTCTTAGCGGGCTTGCGACTGTTTTTCAAGCAGAAATATTCGCCATTGACCACTATGCTAACTTTCTGCTTGCGGGATGATTTACAAGTAGGCCAATGAATATCATTAGGGATAGCCAACTCCACGTCACCTATTGTGCAGGAAAATCGTTCAACCCTCACCACACTAGGAAAAAGAAATAGGCTCCTGCTGATGTGGGTCCTATGAGTAGGCGGACTCATTGGCCGCCCGACGAACTGCCTTAGGATTCAATGAGCCTAGGCTAGGAATTCTCTAGGAGACCGCAATAATGGAAAGTAACCAGTGGTTGGACCTGAAGGTACAAGAGCACTGGGTGAGACTCACAGGTCACAGACATTCTCAGTTTGCCACCAGTGGACCTTCCATTGGGAGAGCCAAGGCTTGGCTTGAATTCTCCTGGTTAGACCTGAGATTTTCAAATGCTATGTTAACGGAGCACTGTCGCCTCAAAATCCACCTAAATAAGTTAGGATTGATGGAGAACCCTTCATGCAGAATATGTGAGAGAGATTTAGAATCATTAGGGCACGTCATGTGCGAATGATCGGCTGAGACCATAGTCAGGCTTGAAGAACTTGGATCTAACGAATTGGAGCTGATTGAGCTTATTAAGCTCTCACCCACAAAGCTTATAGCCTTTACAAGAAAAATGGAGCCTGTAGGTGTGATGTAAGAAAGAGTGTGCGACAATAGACCTCTGGGTCGCAGTGGCGTGGCTGTCAATCAGCTCACACTCAATATCTGATATTTATCTAATAGGGAGTTAAGAACTATCATAGTAATGTAAATTGAACATGCGCAATGGATTTTTGCTGAATTCTCGTATCCTAACAAACATTCCAACATTTCTTTTCATAATTATAATTTCGTTTATGCCTTTGACTAATTGTAATTGAAGGAGTCATATTAAAAAACATGAATACTTACCAGACATGTTCCATAGTGAATATGTGCGGCGGTAGTGAAGATGAATAGAAAATACGTCAATAGAAGTTCTATGATTGATATCTTTGTAAGCACCGACAGCAACATGACTAGTAACAGAGGAATGAACAACCAGTTGAATGCATCGCATCTGGTACTGCTCATCTGAGAAACTATGAGTCTACACTGTAAACAAAATTAATGATTTCAAAAATGTTGACCTAGAACACATTTCAAGTTCATACTTACACAAATATTGGAAAATATTGTTCCAAGTAATAGATAAATAACACGTGGATCCCTTTCTAATATATTAGAAGGCGATATTGTTATCCACGTGTGCATAATTATAAACAAGGTTATGACAGGTATTAACGGTCTGACAGCTTCACTAAACGGTCTCATATAACCTGTCTTATCTCTATATGATTTGTATATATTAAGAGCTATAACAGGTACATTAGAGACTAGGGCTGAACCGTACAATAGTAGTTCGAATGCTACAGGAGTACTGAATCCATTTTCCCACTTGAAGTGCCAAATCTCTGGACCATATATCTGAAAAAAAGGTGAGAAAAAGACTTGATTCTTTATTTAAATCCTATGTCATTTAAAATATAGAGGAATAATGGAATTTTATCAGTGAGTTTTGAAAGGAAGCCTGAACATTGGATATCAGGAATAGTTCTTGATTATTGATTCAAATAGATTGAATATAATATTCTTATAATTTCAAGAACAATTTGGAAATATTGGAAAAAAATGTTGATTTCCATAATTATCTACAGGTTTTCAATTATAAAAAACTACTGTATTTCATTAGAATTCAAGAAATTTTAATTGCATTGTTAAGGAGATAGCTACCACAAGGTTTATCTTCAAGCAACTTATCGCCTGAAGTGAATTTTTGAAACCAGTGCCGCATAGTTTGTTCGTTTATCAATAAAAGATTAATACCCTCAACACAAAAATTGTAGCATCACCCTACTTTTACCACAATACTATATAAACTCTTAGGTTGGTCATTCAAGAGTCGCTTGGTAACTTTCGGAAGTGTAAAATAAGAAGATATCATTCAAAAGAGATGAGTTTACGATGGAAAATATCAACAATTTTCGATTTAATGAAAAATTAAAAAATTCTTCCATCTTCAAACATTCCTGAAGAGACCAAACAACTAGCATCGAATGGTTACTAATCATTTTCAAAATCGAGTGTTTCCTCCCGGGCCCTAATTACTGCCAGTATACGTCTCCGAAGCCCCTCAAACAAATTTTGGATGTACTCTTGAGCAACTGAATTCCAAATTTCAGGAAGCAGATTTTCTAGTTGTTGGAGTGTTCTACATTCCTACGTTGCTGAATTTGCCACCCCATGTTGTCTCAAACATGTTCTATGGGATTCAAGTCGGGACTTCTGGCTGGCCATCTTGAAATATCAATTCCGGCATTTTGCAGAAATTCTGCTAGCAGAAATTCATGCTAGCTGCATGAGGCCGAGCATTATCATGCATATAAATGAAGTTTTCGCCAATCAATGGGCCAAAGGGTACAACATGGGGTTCAAGGATATCTGCGATGTATCTGGCCGCTTTCATTCTTCCATTATTCACTAGGACTAACTCAGTTCGACCATGGAAAGAAATGCCTCCCCACACCATTACTGAGCCCCCTCCGAAGTTTCCGGTTTGCCAGATTTTGCATTGCAGATACCGTTTCCCAGGTCGTCTGTATACAGGCATGCGTCTATCATTTGATACTAAAAAGAACCTGGACTCGTCGGAAAAGAGAACATTCGACCATTCTGGAATACCTTAATTTGCATGTTCCCTCGCAAACTGAAGTCTTGTAACTCGATGCTCTCTGGTGAGACGCGGGCCGGTAGAAGCCACCCTTGGTCTGATATCGTCTTCTCTGAGCCTGTTGCTAACAGTTTGCAATGAAATATGCACATTTCTGGAAAGTTCAAGTTCATTTTGTAGCATTCTAGCCGTACAGTGCCGAACTCTTAGTGCAGTTAAACGAAGCCAACGATCATCAACTGGTGTTGTTATCCGATTTCTTCCTTGTCCGGCCCTTCTTCCATATTTCCCTGTTTCGTGGTACCGATTAATTGCTTTTGAAATAGTGCTTTGGTTAACATTCAACAAGTTAGCCACGTAACGTGGGCTTCGTCCTTCCTCTAGAAGTGTTACAATTCTTACCACTTCATGATCACTCAAATAGTGACCAGGACGTTCAGCAGCCATTACAATAAATTCAAAGATTCGAAAATCAACATGAAACACAAAAAACTTGCATTAATTTAGCGTGAAAACTGAAGAGAAATTAAATGAATGCTTATAGTCAAATAAACTCATTCTTGTTTCAGACGTGTTTGAGAAAATATGGAAACAAATGTTACTACATAGATAAGATTTTTTTCCCCTCATATGTCCAAAAAGATAAGTTGACAAAGAAACTGCGATCGAGCTGCTTAATCGATTGTGGAATTGAGAATACCAGGTGATGCGACAATTTTTGTGGTGTGTGTATTTCAAATTATATTCAGATCCAGAGAGGATAATAATTAGAATTTCAAATGAAATTATATTCTGAAAATAATGTTTCTAAAAATGTATAACGAAATTCAAATATTGGTATGATTAATGCAATGCACAAACATCGACATTAGGTGATAATCGTATCATATTGGAAACAAAATGTATTTTAGAAAACGCAATGATAAGAAAATACATAAAATTCAAAACTGCAATTGCATCAATCTACTCAGAAATATTTCTCACTTTCCTTGGTCAACGACAAGAGGATAGTAAACGACTTTCAGTGAATATGAATTATAATAGGTAGAGTCTTTCTATATACAGGGTGTTACATAATAGTATGTCACAACTTGAGTTGTAAATTAAGAAAAAAGTTCATATAAACACAGGTCCGCATAAGCTTCGTTATGGAGCTACAGGGTGTTGAAATTTCCGGAAAAAAATTGTTTTTTTCTTCAAAACTCCTGCAGTTTTTGAGATATTCAGCCCAAATTTGGAATGCAAGCTATTTTCTACAGCCTACATCATTACACGTCCTAAATTTTAATTAGAATCTACAAGGTATTTTCTCTTCCGGAGCCATGTCTTCTTTTGCCCTTTCAAACTTTTTTACAGTCATTGATCAGCGTACAATCAATTTTCGTCATATTCGTTCAATTTTGAAACTTTTTCGACACTTGTAATTTTTTCGTATCTCCAACTCTTTTCGAGTGAAAACTTATTGAATTTGAATTATTTGAATTGTATGTTATTCGCTAAATGAAAAAAAAAAATAACAGAAATACTCGATAGGTTTGCCCAGAATTTGCTTTTATTTTGATAGCTCGTCTTCTGAGACTCAACTTAAAATTATTCAAGATCAAACTGAACAAAAGGACAATTAAAAACTGAATAAATTGCTGGAAGTGTCCTCCACCTGCAATAATACAGGCCTCTGTCTTTCGCATATTATCACGTACTATTTGAAATATTCCTGGGGTATTTCTTATCGTGTCACAAGAGGTTATTATTCGATTTCTCAATTCTTCTACGGAGTTCACTGTAGTGGTATAAACTAAACTTTTGAGATATCCCCATAAGAAAAAGTCTAAACTATTTAAGTCTGGGGACCTAGAAGGCCATGGTTCTGGCCCACCCAGACCTATCCATCGGTTGTTGAATGTATTATTCAAGAATTTCCTAGCTTCTCCACTGAAATGTGCTGGTGCCGTCATACATGAACCACATTATGTTTCTCACCAAAAGTGGCACTTCCTCGAGCAATAAAGGTAACTCCTCCTCAAGAAATTGCCGATGAGCGGGACCGTTTAGTCTGTTAAGACAAAAAATGGCCCAATCAAATAATTTTCAATTATTCCGACCCAGACATTTAGTGAGAATTGCTCTTGATGATGAGATTCTTCATTCAAATGGGGGTTTTCCTCAGCCCAATATTGATTATTGTGAAAATTTGTGATGACAGTTCTCGAAAAGTTAGCTTCGTCTGTGAAGATTATTTCACTATCAAAATGAGCATTTTCTCTAATTTTATCTAAGAACCATCGGCAGAAATTCAGCCTTGAAGGAAAATCTCGAGGAAGTAGAGTTTGGACGCGTTGAATATGAAACGGGTACAAGTCGTGGAGAATCCTCCAAACTAGAACATGTGAAATATTCAACTGATTTCCAATTTTTCTTGTACTCTCCTGAGGATTCAAATCAATACAATTCCAAACTGCTTTCTCAACACCTGGATTTCTCATAGTTTGAGTTGCAATGATTATTTGCAGTAAAAGTGCCAGTTTCCCTGAACCTTCTGTGGATATTTGAAAATGTTCGCCTGTCTGGTGTCACTCGATTTGCAAACCGCACCTGATATAATCGCCTAGCTTCTGTTGTGTTTCCGTCAGCCAGATCGTACATGTAATGGATATCAGCCAATTCGGTGTTAGTAAAATTAGCCATTTCTCTCACAGCAATAACTTCGAAGTCTTAAAACTAATCGTTAATTTAATGAACAATTCGAGCAGACACTGGTTCAACTTCAGCAACTGTCAAAATAAATGAATAAATGAAAAAATTGAAGCCTACTAGTCATTTTTTTAATCAGAAGTACTTTCAATTCAATAATTTTTTGCTCGAAAAAATTACAGGTGTCAACAAAGTTTCTAAATTGAACGAAGATGACGAAAATTGATTGTACGCTGATCAGTGGCGTACTACAAAAAAGTTTGAAAGGGCAAAAGAAGACATGGCTCCGGAAAAGAAAACACCTTATAGATTCTAGTTAAAATTGAGAACGTGTAATGATGGAGACTGTAAAAAATAGCTTGCATTCCAAATTTGGGCTGAATATCTCAAAAACTGCAGGAGGAGACATATGTTTATATAAACTTTTTTTCTTAAAATTGCACGTAGATTTACCCCCTCAAGTTGTGAGATACTATTATGTAACACCCTGTATTGTACTTGTTAAACTTACGCCACTAATACCAAAAACGATAATTGTACCCCACATGGAGAAATCATATCCCCATGGCAAAAATAATAGTCCAGTGTTGTACTTTTCGAAATGAGGCGAAAAAAAGTTTCCAACTATATTACACATCATCAGGAATAATCTGTACACGTTCAAGCTGTAGTAGTTTTCATTTCTTCCAAAAATTGAGAACATTGCAATAGGTACTAAGCTGACTGAGTACGAATCCAAACCATGGTCGAAGAGTTCACCTAAGGGTCCACTAGTACTTGTTTTTCTAGCTTGCTTTCCATCGATTCCGTCTGAAAGAAAATGTTACACAGAATTAAAAACTATACGAAATAACATTTATTTTCAATAAATATAAAACGAATAGCGTTAAGCAGCAACCTTTACGAGCAATATATTCATCAATTCGGAAAGAACTGAATGTTTTTTATATAAATCTACATTCCCTAGCAGCTGACAGGAATCGACTCTATTTTTCGAAATTGTGTAATAACATCGTGTGCTAATGGATTGATGAAACATTTTCCATAATTTCCCGATTTATTTGTTCGATGAAAGCGAATAAAATTTAAAAAAGCGTAAAATGGAAAATGAGCATATGCAAAATTTTATGAACAGAAGAAAAATTATTCTTCATGCAAGTCCAGAAAATCTAGTGGGATCTGCACGAGAGCATAAAAGACTCATAACTCGTCTTATCATTTCTCAAATACGGTTATCTATGAAATAGAACTGTTGGAGGGTTTCAGGAAGTTCTTCAAGAAGTGTGAATTGCCTCGACATCTCAGCCCAAACATATTCTATGAAGTTCATATCTGAAGAAAGTTTTGATTATTGCATTCTGAATTTGTGCAAATCTAACGCATTTTCCACAAAAATTGCGCAATTTATTACCATCGACTTACATGAAATTGTTACCAACATCATCACAAAAGGAACAACCACGTTTTTACAGCGACCTAAACCTATTCAACGTCAAACACAAATGGAGCTTCCAACAAAACCCGTCAGTGTCTACCGAAATTGTTCAAGATAACGGGGCCCCCGTTCTATCTCAACCTTCGCACGTCCATCAGAACGACACAAGCAACATTTCCAATATTTTGTATGAATGCAAGTTCTCTATTCATTTATGGTGAAGTTCTGATTTTTTCTGTTCATTGAAGTCGAACTACGTGATGCTGCATACGTAACTGAGAATGCCTGGCTTTAAACCAAAGTGGTTCAATCTTTTTCTAGCAGTCGGGCCTAACGGACGAATCAGACATGTTTGGCCACTAATGGTTATTGATTTAGTAACTTTAGAGCATGTTTGCTCAAACGGTCGATCGCGAGTGCTTTTTGAGTAGATCTCGAGAAGAAAAAAATTTTTAATAACTAGGTAACTAAACTACAAAAATTTATTATTAAATTAACACTCTGCTAGCGGCAAATTGCGGCTTTATCGAATGAACGCGCGGTACTTGTCAAAGAAAAGCCGCGTTTTTTATTCTTAACGTTTTTCTAGAAATTTCTGGCGGCGCGTTTGACGGGATCATTCGAGACTTACGTTCACGCCGATATAAATGTTGCGCCACAGAGTGAATTAAGAAAACGAAAAGTACGTGATTTGATATCTTGCTTGAAAAAAGAACAAAACATGTTCACAAGGCCAGCCAAACAATCAAAAGCTGCTACGATCGCGTCATTTAAAATATCTCATATATTGGCGAAACACAAGAAACCATTCGAATATAGATCGGTTGTGAAGGAAGCATTTATTGAAGCGGGTGAGACTTTCTTTGGAGATTTTGAAAATGAAACAGAAATCATGTCTACTATTAGAGAACTTCAGATATCTCGTCCGACTGCTACAAGGCGTATTGAAGTCATGAGTCAGAACATGGCAGATAAACAAAACATGATATCATGAAATGTACATACTTTTCTTTACAGTTCGACGAATCTACCGATATGACAGACACTGCCCAGCTGTGTATTTTTATTCGGATGGTTTTCAATGACATATTTTATTTTTATTTTATAAATATTTTATAAAAAAACTACAAGTTACCGATATACAAATTAGTGTGCATTAGAACCGATGGAACACCAGCAATTACTGGAAACAAAAACGGTTTTGTGGCATTGTGTCGAGCTTATGAAGATTTCCCTTCATTTTTTTCATTCTATTGCATTATACATCAACGAGTTTTTAACGCGGAGCAAATTATAGGCTTTGCAGCAAAGATTGTGAATTCCATCCGTGCACGTAGCTTGCAACGGCGGCTCTTTAAGTTGCAGTTGGAAGATAGGAACTCAGCTGAACATACTGATCTAGTTCTTCACACGGACGTCAGGTGGTTGGGTAGCGGAAAATTCTTAGAAAGGTTTCAAGAATGATTGCTCGAAATAACAGCTTTTCTAGACGAAAGAAGTGATGACACAGATGATGAAAAACGAAAAATGGCTGACTGATTTGGCATTTTTGACTGACATCAAAATGCACTTGAACATCATTAACTTGGAGCTTCAAGGTAAAGGAAAAACTTTTATTGAGAGATTAGCGCAGTAAATCAACTGAAAAGAAAGAATCTGAAACATTTTCCGTCTTTGAAAGCAAGGATTCCTCAGTTGAATTAGCACTCAGCGGTTACGTACCATCTTATGAAAAGTATGCTGAGGACATGGAATGCCACGCTTCAACATCAAAAGTCACTCCTTAGTTAAGTTTAACACCATATGTAACTCTTTTATTTTGTAACAACCAATAAATTCGCAATTTTGAATAACTATGAGTTTTTTCATTGATATTATAGAGAAGAACCTTACTAAACCTAACCCAAACCCTGACTAAAATAATGTATATTGTGCGGAAAGCTAATATCTATATATGCTACGGTACACCCTACCTAGGTAGGTAGGTAGGTAGGGTGTATCGTATATGTACGACAACCCTGCATCACAGGGTCGATCGTAAGTAGTCTAAAAATATTGAGGTAGATCGCCAGCAGTTCAAGTTTGAGCACCCCTGCACTAGATGGATCTGGTACGGTAGCACTGGCTGAGTCTCACAGGACTCAGAAATTCCTGGTTCGCCTGCACTGAATATTCCGCCATGAGAGCTACGGCTTGGCTCAAACTTTTGAAGTTAGACCAAAAAGTTTTGACTGCAATATTAACGGGGCACTATTGCCTCGAACGTCACTCAAATAAGTTAGGATTGATCGAGAGCCCCTCATGCAAGTATGCGAGGAGAGTGAAGAGTCAATTGAACACGTTATGAGCGAATGCTCTTCTGAAACAGGATCAGACTCGAGAAACTTCGACATCACAAACTGAAACTAAGAGAACTCATTAAGCTCTTACTCACTAAGCTACTAAGCTTACTAACAAATATGGAGTAGAGTGTGTCACAATAGATGTTTAAAGTAGTGTGCATGAAAATATATATCTATCTATCTATCTATTAAAGGTACTTGAAGTTCATAACTACGGAACATTAAAAATGTGAGTCAAAAATATAATTTGTATTTTTGTCATAACAGGTTTGAAGATTAAGATTGTTGAGTCAATGAAACAATTTATTTATTGTTCTATCTGAGGAATTAATAGGGTTGCTATAAATCTCGAGTACAGTGATAACCTCTGCATATTTACACATTATCGCAAAATGTAAAGGATATTCCTTGAATTAAATCATTGTAAATGTTTTATATAATTTAATTGATAATTAGTTCCATCTTGAAAAATACTAACAAGATAAAAAAATATCCTAGGGAGATATAGGGTGGTCAAATTTCTATTTATTTGTAATGTAGTTAGATGAAACATTATAGTTAGGATAGAATTACTCCTCCTTTTCCTGTAGTTATTTTTTCGGGTAGAACACATTGACACAAACAAATTCAGGTTACTTTTTTAGTTTTCGTGTTATTTGGAAATTTTGGAATTCGGTTTTGTAGGTACAAAAACACTTTTGTTTTTGTATTTGCCCGCCATGCACGCAGACCCCAAGAACCACAATAGTGCAACTAAGTAGGATGCCGAGAAACGAAGCGGAAGACTGCAGTTTCGTTCTTATTAGGATCTCATCAGTGTCCCATATCGCTTCTCAGCATCCTAACAAGCACATGGGGGTACCCTAACGAATGCAGAAAGGACGTGTCTCGTACATATGTACGAGCGTCGCCCTCTACGGACTCAAGTTTACATATGTAAACACCTCGCGAGGTTTGTTGCGGAAGATATTTGCCTCATCAAATATTTACCGACGGGACGTTTTATCCCGGAAACAGATGCCCAGAGCACCATTTCAATGGGATTATTTCGCTCGTTTTGTACCGTTGATATGACCAGCGAAAGATGTTGGAATTTCTAACGTTCTCACATATGTTTGTTATTGTTCGTATCTTTCTCGAAGTCAGGTAGCGGGTTCACCGTCTCGGTCCATAGAGGGCGACTCTCGTACGTATGTGCGAGACACGCCCTTTCTGGAATCGTAAGGGTACTCCGATGAAGCTTGTTAGGATGCTGAGAAGCGATATGCGACACTGATGAGATCCTAATAAGGACGAAACTGCAGTCTGCCACTTTGTTTTCGGCATCCTGCTTAGATGCACTATTGTGGCTCTTGGGGGCTGCGTGCATGGCGGGCAGATTTAGAAACTAGCTCTTGTCAGGAAGGATTATTCATTGATCTACGGATTTTGAATAATTCTTTTTGTCTCAAGTTTACAAATGTAGACTCCTTGCGAGATTTGTCGCTCAAGATATTTGTCTCATCAAATATTTACCGACGGGAGGTTTTGTCTCGGAAACAGAGGCCCAGAGCATCATTTCAACGGGATTATTTCGTTCGTTTTGTACCGTTGATGTGATTTACGAATCGGCGAAAGATGTTTCCAAGTATTGGAGTTTCTAACAAAAAATTTTTTTGTCTCAAGTTTACATATGACATGGAGGACTCCTTGCGAAGTTTGTCGCGGCAGATATTTGTCTCGTCATATATATATATATATATATATATATATATATATATATATATATATATATATATATATATATATAGTTTGGAGTAGTCAGGAGTAGTCATGATAACTGCCGTAGTTATGATCTGACTGCCGCGAAACTTTACAGTGTCATTCAAGGTACAAAAGTCTCGGCGGGGATTGCTATTGGGCACAATCGGCTCAAGATGGTAGAAGTAGTAGGAGTTGTGGAAGTATGAGGGGTTGCAGAAGTAGGTGGGGTTGAAATTTTTCAAATCACCAAATCTCTGTTGCTAAGATGATCAAATATTGTTTTCATATTCTTCTTAGGAATGTTACTTTCAAAGAAGGTTGGTTGAAAAGTTTTATGATACGATCCTAACCTCTGTAATCGGGAAGAAGGGGTTGAAAATCGTCATATCTCCAGTAATAATACATCCAAGATACATCCGTACAGTTTTCATATTATCCTTAGGCATACTATTATCAACGACTTTTGTTCAAGAAGTATTTCATTCGACCGTAAACTATGGAAACGTAGTAGAGGGGTTGTATTTGAAGAATATGCGATGAGAAAATTGTCGATGTTATATACTTTCGAAAAAGGGGAAGAATTGCCCAATTCAAATGTCATGAAAATGATAATACTTCATTATATCAAATATAATGAAGAAAAGAAAATCTCTACTACGTCATTATTTTCAACTCGGATATTGAGAATTCATAAAACAAACAAAATGTCTCAATTGCTCAAAAACGGCAAATGTTAGAAAAAACTCAAATTGGGTGAATTAATTCACCTAAAAAAAAAGACAAGGCTCGTAAAAAACAAACTCTGTAATGCTAATAATAAGACGCCTTATGTGGCACAGACAAAATAGGACATACTGTACAATGATACAAATGATTAGGTATTGAAAACACGATAAATAACTATGCTTCAACCATCACTTTTGTTTATGTTGTATTCTCATACTATAACAATATACAATGTACATATACTGAACTTTTCAAACTTCAAATATACCAAGTATAATTAACTATAAAATGGGAGGAATTTATAATAATTTCAAAAAAGTGACTCGCCACACTTTGAAGTCTTGATGTTTATTCTAAAAAACTGAATCTACATTATTTTCACAGCCAACTGGTCTATATTCGTTTTCTGTATCCTATATAATTTTGATACATTTAGTTCGAATGACCAACATCTCAAGGCAACATAGGCCAATTGGCTGTGTAACTCCTAATTAGATAACAATTTATGACAAAGTTTTAGTGCTGTTTTCGAAGAGTGACAAGTTTATCGCAAAAAACTTAATATACAAATCAATTTATATATGTTCGAATTTCATTACATATATTTCAACGTAGCATTCCAAGATGTTGAATTGATCAAAGTTCAAAAGTTCAAAATTCACCAACAGTTTCCAGTTAATTATTTGTGAATCAAATATGTGAACAGAATAATGGATTAAAGTTGGCATTCATTGTTCGTTTGTTCTTATTATAATAAGTGGGTTTCATTGTTATGAGCATAGAATTGAAAGAGTTTGGGATGTTCTGTGTGAATTCGTACCAGCATACTAAATTAAGCCACAGAATATTCAAAGAGTTTTCACTTTTTCAAAAATTCACATTTTTGAGAAAATGAAAAAACACAAGTTTATATTTACACACATTATTTCACAATTAGAAAATCATTCAAAGAAAAAATGTTGAATATGTAAAAATTTTGCTCAGAAAAGTGCCCGTTGAATGTCAAATTAGTTTTCATCTAGCTTTGATAGCAACTGAGGTATTGTCATAAACCGAAATCCAGAAGAATCCAGAAATTCGGAATAATTTGAAAAACAAAAGAATGAATTTTCCTCGAAAACTGAGGACGGAGATGGCCATTATTTTCCTGTATTTACGGTATTTTATATAGCTGCCGTATTGAAACATCGAAAATGTACTTTGGCCAAAACAGTACCGGAAATTATTGATTATTTAAAGAATCTGCTGAGAATGATACGATAAATAAACATTTTTTTTTCATTGACCAATACCCGGTACCCTTCTGACAGAATGTACAAGTAAATTCAATATATTCACCAGTTAATTCAAGTAGGTATGTAGACTTTCTTGAAGATCTTCTTAATATGATAATTTCCTGATAACAAGGTCTGAACTCCATGATCTCGGGAGACAGCGAACTTGTTTATTACTATTGAAAATAAACTAGAATATCATATCCGGAATAGGTCAATTTTTCGTCATAATACTGATTACAACTAATTGATTTTGTGAAATAATAAAATCATACGAGCCATTCACTATTTGCTTTTGATCACACCATCTTATTAAATAAATTACATTGAAGATAAAGAAGAGATAACGAAGTCAACGAATATTTGATCTATTTAATCTTATTCAGGAAGAATTTATTATTCCAAAGATTTCACAAAAGTTGGAGAAATTTCAAATGATATAGTTTCATTCTCTGAAAACTTAGATAGTATGCTATGAGAATGATGCGGTAGTTTCGTGCCTCATTTTTTCAGAGCGTGTTTCAATTTTTTTCGAAATCATTCATCGAAACGTATAACTATAGCTTGACTTGGTGACCGATATACAGGGTATCCTAGAACAAGGTATCCATAACTCTGGAACCGACAGATTTCATTTGAATAATGCTATAATTTCATACGAGTTTTTCGTGTGATCCACCTCTGCTGAGATTTTCGCCACCAAAGTTGAGGAAAAAATATACATTGGATATAATCTGTACCATTCACTGGATTTTGATGAAAGTCTGGAAATCCCAATAACAAATAAAACTCAATGATACAGCGTTTTACGTTTTTCAGTACCATTTAAAATGAGCAAGAGTTGGGTTTGAAAGCTATTACCAACCTTTATTAGTTCGTAATTTCCATTTAGCTGAAAATTTTTCAAATCCCGCATTCATGAGTGTGAGACTCTTTTATTATTGAAATAATCAACACACGAAATGTATGAGTGAAACGAAAAGCTCTTTGGTTTCGGTCAAATTTTCGACAGCATTGATTTGGTTCTTTTATAAATTACTCAATTCATTTATTTGCCTTGAATATTCAATAAATAAACAGGTAAGTTGCCTATTATAACATTTTTTGGAGAAATGTTTGATTTGAAAAGAATTTATATTTCAGGTACATTTAAGAAAAATGCACATGGGCGTTCCAGGACCTCACGCACTTTTGATATGAAAGAAAATATCCTGTAAGCTGTAGCCTTCTACCAGCAACTTACGATTACACAGGCCTGCAAAAAAAATTTTATTTTTCGTGCCTGGGATTTTACAGCTGATTTTAGATGTTTTTGGGACGTTTAATATAAATATGAAATCAGTGTTCCTCAATTAGCTATACATATTTAGGTACACGAACTAAAAATTTTTTAGAAATGGAGTTATTTTCAACACTTGAACTGTTCTGTTGACACCTGGGTCAGTCGCAATACTCAAGACGATTTGAGAGGCGGTGAGATCAGAAAAGTCCTTGAAAAATAAGGTGCGCAAGTACCTGCGCATACTTTTGGTCACGCGACACTCATTGGAATTGCCACATATAGATAAGATTAATTTTTGTCCATGGAAGACACATTGAGATCATTTGATTTTGATTAGGCCCGGAAATCTTTCCTTACGCCTCTTCGTCTCATTTTGCCTTTGTTTTACTTCTGTTTTACGATTGTCTCAATTAAAAAGAGTTTTACTCTAGCCTACTTCTGGCCGGTGCCAGTCTCTCCTTGAGGATTCGGCTCTAGTGAGGATAACAAAGTTATCCTCCTTTTGTTTGAGTCATCGATTGTGTTGGTATCTTCGTGCGTTCTCTTCCATTAAAGAAGTGAAGTAATTCTATCTGTCTTTCTCGTCTTTCGATTATTTTATCAATTTTTTCGTTTTGGTGTTCTTCTATGTTGGCTAGGAACTTATCTGTTTTTGTTGTTACGATTTCTTGTAGCGTCTTTATGCCTACTTCTTCTCTGATTTGTTGTTTCGAAATGTACCGGTTGCAGTTCGGACTATTTTGTTTAGCGTCTCTTGTAGTGTTCGTTTTCTGTAATTCTGCGTGGTTGTGTGCCAGTTTTCCCAGGCGTATGTTATACTTGAGATAATTATGGTTTTAATTACCTTCATCTTGTTTTCTAGCGTTAGCTTGTTTTTCTTGTTCAGCAGTGGGTATAGATATCCATGGAGCTGCTTAGCTTTTCTTGTGTTTTCTTCTATTTGGCTGTTGAAGTAAGTAAGTTAAGTATTTGGCTTCGTCTTTCCCTTTTACTTTTTGGTTTTCGATTTTGATTTCTTCTGGCTTTTCTGTGTCCTTCTTTCTGGTCTTGTAGTTGAAGTATACTGCAACCGTTTTCTTTGCGTTTACTTTTATTCTCCATTTTTTGAAGTATTCCACTAGTTCATCGATGTCTTCTTGTAGTCTTTTCGTTAGCGTTTTCTTATTTCTATTGCCGTTTCTATTTTGGATGTGATATGAAGATGTTGAATAGGAGTGGTCCCAAGATAGATCCACTCGGCTTGAATCTTCTGTCGTCTGCAAATCTTGTGTGTATTTTGAGGCTTTTCTATGTGTTTCATTTTGGGTATATGCGATAATTGGCGAGTTGAAATTATGTTCTTTTGCTCTGCAAATTTCTTCATTCTTCGATATATCAGCTTTTCTATTACTTTGCTCATGGATGACAGCAGGCTTATGGATCTGTAGCTGCTGGGTTCATTCTTCGGTTTGCCTTTCTTTGGTATCATGATGGCCTCTGCGGTTTTCCATGTACTGGGAAAATGTTCATTATTCCTTTTGCTATTACTGTTATCTCCTCTATTGCTTCCTCAGGTAAGTTCTTCAGGGCTTGGTTTTTTATTCCATCTATGCCCAGTGCCTTCCTGCTTGGTAGTAGTGATATGATCTCTTGTACTTCTTCTTTTGTGATTGGTTCGACTTCTTATTCGCTGTTTCCTTCCTGTATTCTCCTTCCTATGGCTTATACGTTGTCATTGAATTCCACATCTTGGTTTGGTGGTTTGGTCGTGAATTGTTCTTCCAAGGATCTTGCAAATGCTTCAGCCTTCTCTTCATTGGATGTTGCTATCTTGCCGTCTTAATTCAGGTATGGAATGTTGTTTCTCCTTTTCTAGTTAGTGCTCCTGCCATTTTCCAGAGCGACTGGTTTTCTGTTGTTAGTGATTCAAGCTTAGCGTTCCACTCTTTGTTGAACATTTGCCTTATTTCTTCCTTCACTTTGTTGTTGAGGTAGTTAAGTTTTCTTTTGTCATCTGGATGCAGTGTTTTGGTGTATTTTTTCTTGGTCCTTCTCTTCTCTTCGAGTAGTGTATCTTCACTGGTAGTGGTTTTCTCTGCCCCCTTTCTATTGTCTTTGTTGCTTTCGTTTCTGCTTTCAGGATCCTCTTGGTCAGGTCTTGGATGGCGTCTTCTATGTCTTCTTTGCAGTTGATTTCAATTAATTTTGTTTCTAGTACCTCTCTGAATTGGTTCCAGTTGGTTTTCTTTCTCTCTTTTTCGTTTGCTTCTGCTTCTAGTTGTACTTCTAGTATCACTGGCGTGTGGTCTGACGTTAAGTCCACTTCAGCTGTTATATAGGTCTGACATTTTTCAATATTACTATGTCCAACACGTCTGTTGTTTCTGTGTTCGTGCAGATGTGTGTTGGCTCTCCTGGTGCCAAGATCATCAGGCTGTGTTTCTCTGCTGTCAGTTGTACTTTCTTTCCATTGGTGTTTGGTGTTCTGCTGTTTCAGTCTGTGTGCGCTTCTTCTTCTATGGTCTTCGTTGGCGATTTGCAGACTGAGTAGATGATCAGTTCTCCTCTCTTGGTCTTGAGATTTATACCGGTTTCTTCTATGTTTCTTCCTGCAATCCTGGTAGCTCGCTGTGGTTCAGTCCTTTCTTCATTAGGATGGCTGAACCGCCTCCTCTTCCTTCTTCTCTGTCTCTTCTGTATACTAAGTAGTTCCTTATCTTGAACCCTCTGGATGGTTTAAGGTGTGTTTCGCTTAGGAGCATGGCATCTATCTTGTGTTTTTCTAAGAAAAGTGTCAGCTCTTGTCTTCTGTTAATTACTGAATTGGAGTTACAGAATGCTTTCGTGAGGTTGCTTCGGTTGTTGACGTTTTTATCCATAACTTAGTTTCTGTTGAAGAGTTGGATTATCTTGTTTTGTTCCTTTAGGAACGCTAGTTTCTGTTCCATGGTTGCGGTGGTTGAATTGAACGCGATGGTCATCTGTTCTAGGCACATTGCCAGTTCGTTTTCTCGTCCAGGTTATTTTTGTTTCTCTTCAATCTTCTTTGTCCTTTTTGCATCTTCTTCCTTTTCTTTCTTTGCTTCTTCTTACTTTCTATCTTCTGCCTTTTTTTGCTGGTCATGATTTTACTGTTCACGATACAGTTCTGACTTGAAAAGTATAGATCGTTTAACTTGTGTTGTTGTATAGAATTGCAATTAGTTCAAGTCGAAGATGTGTTTTGCTACAAACGCGGGAAAAATATAGGTGACTTTGTAAAGCAAGCTCATCTTGGATTTGGTGTTAGATGTGGTGATCAAAATAAAACCTGAGCACTGCATCAGGTCTCTAAACTTATACAGAGCACTTACGACAGTGGACTAATAGAAATCCACTTCGATTACTGTTATTTCCGCCTAGTAAATATTACTGGAATTTGTCGAAACAACCGTAGTAGGTGAACATAACCTGATTTAGTTTCTAGAGGATGCTGGGTACTTCATCCAGAGGATATGCTGATACCAACAAGAATGAATACTGTCCCTCTGATCACCTTTTAAATACTTATGAAGGGATGTCGTCGATCTCATTGCTTCAATCAGGATGATTTGAATGATCTCACCAGATTTGTCAAAAAAAGCTTCTGAATTACTGGTCTACAGATTGAATGAAAATACTTGGACAAGGAATAAAAATTACCTTTTACCGCCCACGAGGAAAGAGCCTACTATCTTTCTTCACCCAAGAAGATAATTTTGTATTCTGTCACAGTGTTAGAGGCCTCTTAAAAAAATAGGTATTCCAGAATATTTTCCAGATGATTGGCGCACATTTGTTGACAGCTCAAAGCGGAGTTCGAAATTTGAACTTCTACACAATGGAACAAACATGGTTCAATACCAATTTCCCACTCAACCAACATGAGAAAAGAATATAACATAAAAGCTTTGGTCTCAAAGAAGATGAAATATCATGAAATCCACTACGATTACTGTTATTTCTGCCTAGTATTACTGGAATGTATCGAAACAACCGTAGTAGGTGGACATATCTTGATTTAGTTTCTAGAGGATGACTGATACTTCACTCAGAGGAAATGCCGATACCAACAAGAATGAATACTGTCCCTCTGCTTACCTTTTAGATACTTATGAAGGGATGTCATCAATCTAATTGCTTCAATCAGGATGAGTTGAATGATCTCTACACAAGAAAGAAGAATATAACATAACAGCTTTGGTCTCTAAAAAGATGAAACATCACGAAAACCACTTCGATCAGTGTTATTTCTGCCTAGTAAATATTACTGAAATGTGTCGAAACAACCGTAGTAGGTGGACATATCCTGATTTAGTTTCTAGAGGATGCCCAGTACTTCACTCAGATGAAATGTCGATACGAACAACAATGAATACTGTCCCTCTGATTACCTTATGAAGGGATGTCATCAATGTCTCATTGCCTCAATCAGGACGAGTTGAATGATCTCAAAAAAGATTCTGAATTACTGGCCTCCAGATTGAATAACGAAAATTTACTTGGAAAAGGAACAAAAATTATCTTTTACAGCACAAGAGGAAGAGTATACTACCGTTCTTCTACCAAAAAGATAATTTTGTATTCTGTCATAGTTTTAGAGGCGTCTTAAAAAGAATAGGTATTCCTGAATATTTTCCAGATGATTGGCGTTTATTTGTTGACAGCTCAAACCGGAGTTCGAAATTTGAACTTCTACACAATGGAACAAACATGGTTCAATACCAATTTCTCACTCAACGAAAATGAAAGAAGAATATAACATAAAAGCTTTGGTCTCTAAGAAGATGAAATATCACGAAAACCACTTCGATCAGTGTTATTTCTGCCTAGTAAATATTACTGAAATGTATCGAAACAACCGTAGTAGGTGGACATATCCTGATTTAGTTTCTAGAGGATGCCCAGTACTTCACTCAGATGAAATGTCGATACGAACAACAATGAATACTGTCCCTCTGATTACCTTTCAGATACTTATGAAGGGATGTCATCAATGTCTCATTGCCTCAATCAGGATGAGTTGAATGATCTCAAAAAAGATTCTGAATTACTGGCCTTCAGATTGAATAACGAAAATTTACATGGGAAAGAAACAAAATTACCTCTTACAGCACAAGAGGAAGGAGTCTACTAACTTTCTTCTCTCAAAATGATAATTTTGTATTCTGCCACTGTGTTAGAGGCCTCTTAGAAAAAATGGGTATTCCTGAATATTTTCCAGATGATTGGCGCTTATTTGTTGACAGCTCAAAGCGGAGTTCGAAATTTGAACTTCTACACAATGGGACAAACATGGTTCAATACCAATTTCTCACTCAACCAAAATAAAAGAAGAATATAACATAAAAGCTTTGGTCTCTGAGAAGATGAAATATCATGAACATCAATGGATGACTGATGTGGAGCTGAAAATGGTAAACTTTCTCCTTAAACTGTAATGCAGTTACACCAAATATCCTTGCTTTTTGGGTCTTTGGGACAAAATGGACAAAGCCCATCACTGGGTTAGGAAAGAGTAGTCTAAGAGAGAAAACATAGTTCTTGGGGAAAGAAATGTCATAATTGAACGAGGGCAAATCAAACTTCCTCCACTGCTTATGCAACTCGGCCTTATGAAGCAGTTTGTAGAGGGTCTTGATAACTAATCATGCTTTCCATATAGATGAGAGAAAATTCTCCAGTTACAAAAAAATTTAAGTAGAAATATTTGATGCCCACAAATAAGATAACTAATTGAAGATCTTGTCTCTGTAAATTCAATGAATGAGGCTGAACGAACAACCTGGTCTTGAATTGAATTAAATTGAATACATCTAAAAGTAAAATGTATAAAATTTTGGTTGAGCAACTTCTTCTCCCTTACCACTTGCAAAAAGTTCGAGCACTTTCCCCCGAAGACTGGAAAGTGCAAGAGTACATTTTCAAATTGTTTCTTAGATCAGAATCAACAAAATGCAGCCTTTTTAGCATCAATCCCCTATTACGATGGAGCAGGCTCTCGGAGGGATGTCGTTCGGAATTTTCATTTGTGGACGAAAATCCACATGCAATTATTCAATCACGACACCAGCACCAATCCCGAATGATTATCCGGTATATGTTGTAATACTTTCGTTGAACCATTCGTGCTACTAGCTCGTTTGAATGGTGGAACTATTTGGAATATCTGCAAAATAATTCGCGAAAATTTTTGGAAGATATGCCACAAGCTACTTGGGAGATCATGTGGCTCATGCACAATAAAGCTACCGCATTTAACTAAGGGTTTAGAGAACATGTGAACATAAACTACCCTAATCGATGAATATGTCAGGGAGGAGCGATCACATGGCCTCCTAGCTCTTCAAACTTAAATCCTCCAGATTTATATTTCTGGGGCCACCTTAACAACCAAGTTTATCACTAGTTGGGAAATTTTGCTTGAAAGACAAATTCATTACTCTAATGAAATAAAAAACATCACGAAATCTATCTAAAAATACAGAAATCCCCCTTTTCAAGAGCACCAGAATGTATCAGAGTTGGCGGTTTTCACTTTGAGCAGGAAATTAGAATAATCTGATTTTTCAATAATTGTAACGAGAAATTGGCCACTTCTCGTTAACATTCACTCAATTCCTATGACGACTATAATTTATTAACGCTTCTCGTTAATATTCACACAGTTTATGTAACTTCTTTCTAGATTAACGTTTCCTATTCTCATTCTATTCTTTAAATCTAAGAGTAACTTATTTTCGTGGCGAAGCGAGAATGATTGACGATTGATAACCATCGTGAGATTTATGATGAAGACTTTATTTTCCTTGTGAACTTCCAGGCGAGATTATCGTATCGCAATTTGTCTAATAAAGGATAGATATCCTTTGATATTGTTAAAATATCGTTTTGTGGATTTAGTGCCCTTTAAGAAAGGCATGAGTATCTTTTCTTGTTCTGTACCGAATATTTGATCAAACTGCCTATTAATTTCTATAACTTATCGAAATCGTCGTTTGATTGAAATAATTTTACTTGCACGTTTTTCATTTCATTTCTTTCAGCTTGAACACTGCTTTTATATTTTACTTTTCTGCCTGCACTCATTTTCTGATTCTGTTCTATAAAATGGTTACAATTGTTCGCTTAAGCTTAGCTTTTCAATTGTTTGTTTTTCTTGAAATTAGTATTAAATCGGTTAGATGACGCCATCTCGTTTCATAGTTTTTTATGTCATTAACAGTTGACCATATTATCTTGGTTTAGTTCTAGACTACCGATTTATCTTGTTTTTCTTAATTTTTTATGAAACAGATCATAAAGTGAGATGCACTTTTTTATTGTAAGGCTGATTGTTTTGAAATCTTTTCACTTACTCTTGCGGTGAATACCTTACTCTTGGGGTGAATACCGTACCCTTGGGGTGAACGCTTTTGGAAAATTATAGTACCCTTGGGGTGAATACCTGGAAAGGGATTATCGTACACTTGTGGTGAATTTTATTTGGAGAAACTAGCGTAACCTTGGGGTGAATAATTGAATAAGCTACTGTACCATTGGGGTGAATACCTGCCAATTGGAAGAGCCAGCTCCTTTAAGGACGATAGGAAATATAGAAGATAAGTTTCCTAAGAATAAGATTCAAGCAATCAGCTGCAATATACTTTTTTTGTGCAATACAGAATCAATTTTTATTCATTAACTAAATTCTCACTTTTAAAGGTTTGTGTTTTTTTTCTGCCAAGTTTGACTCCGAGGGCTCTCATCAATTTCTTTGTTGATTTGAATAAGAAACAAAAGAAATTATTTAATCACTGTTCTTGAGCCTCCGACTGAGCTACTGATTCATTTTATATTTTTTTAGTGACCCCAGGTCCCTTAACATCAGGGGAACTGAGTATTTAATTTGGTTACATAATTCGCTTAGATTATCTAATATCTGACACTAAAAATTCAGAATAATTTAATTTAAGATTTAAAAATAAGTAATAATAAAGAGGGGTCATACGCAATTTTCAGATCGATTTTTGCATTTTTGCGAAAGCGCCACTGAGTACTCCAAGGTCACAATCAGTTATTATAACCTAAAATGAACGTGTTCAATAAAATAAAACTATGGTATTTAGATTTTCTCTATATTAACACAACTATGACTGGTTTCACCACAATGTGGCTTTATCAGATAGATACTAATGAACAGAGTTATTCCTTATATAATATTCTTATTTCCTACTTAATATTACATCAGGTACAAGTACAAAGGGTATGGTGAAAAACCCTTACTTTATGAATTGAAAAGATTGAGTAATGGAGAAGGATTTAGATCTAATTGACTATTAAGTAACATAACCGAATTCTTTTTCTTGTTAATCTCTGAAATTTCCATAGATTGAGTTTTGTCTATTGTTTTCATTGTGTGAAATTTTGAAATTATCATTAAAGTTATGGTTCTTTTTGAGTAAGTGACTAGAATAATGGGAATCTTATGATAATTAAAACTACGTTTGTGCTCGGATAATCTAACTTTGAAATTTCTGAAAGTTCTACCAGTATAAATTTTATTACAATCCCCGCAAGACAGTTTATAAACACCGGATTTATTACTTTTATCAATTTTAGATTTGCAGTTTTGATATGCCGGCCTAAAGAATTATCAGTTCGGAATGCTTAATTGAAATTATAATGTGAGATGAATGATTTTAATTTCATACTAGGATTACCAATATAAGTTTAGCTGTTGTATTTTGTGTTAGAACTTTTTACACTTGGAAATACTTCCTGGATTGCTTTTAAAAGTTTTTGTGTGAAGTCATGTTCTCAATCATACTAGGACTGTAACCGTTATTGACTGCTATTTGTTTAATTATATTTTGCTCTTTTATGAAATTATTTTGTGACATTGGTATATTAATGAGTGTATGTAGTAGTAGTAGTAGTAGTAGTGAATAGTAATATCTGTATGCGATGGCCTATGAAAAATAGAAAAATCATGTTTGCCGGTAATGTTAGTAATAGTTAAATCCAGGAAGTTAATGGAGTTTTCTATTTCTATCTCTAACGCGAATTCAATATTATCGTGAATTTTGTTAATTAATGTTTTGAATGACTCTAATTGTCTGTTTTTGCCAGTGAAACAACAAATGATATCGTCGATATATCTAAACCAATAAATGAAGTATTTGAATAACGGATGTTCTTGGATGGTTTTCAATATTATCCATGGAAATTTCAGCGAGTAGAGGGCTCAGAGGATTACCAATGATTAAACCTTATTTAATATTATATTTTACTCCATTAAAGTTAAAATAATTTTGTTCTAAACAAATTTCTAAAAGGTGTAAGATTTCTGATTGAATTACCGGATTGACATTATTAATTTGAAGAGCGTTGTTGATGAGTTTCATTGATTCACTAGGTGGAACACTAGGCAAGAGATTTACTACATCCCATGACATTAGTTTAGCGTTCAGTGAATGTATCGTGTGCTGAATTTTTTCTTCATAGATTGCCTTCTGTTGAATCTGACATTTAAGACTCCGTAACAAGATTCAAAGTTTATTCATTAATTCACAAAAAGTATAAAATTCAGTTTCAAAAATTAAATGAATTATTGAGTAATAAACCTGAAACTTCAAAAATCCAGTTCAAATTTTCCGATCACCAATTTTATGATAGGTTCAGTAATCTTTCTAATTTTTCGGAAGATGAAGTTTCACTCCTAGAAAAGGGTTTTAAACACAATTCAGAGTCAAATAACGCTCGTCTTCATTTCGATCTGCTAAGAATTGAAACCGAAATAGCCCTAAATTATTCATAGCAAGCCAAACACACTTCAGCGTTGCTACTTCAAAAAGAGTTGAATAGTTTTTAACCTAAGAAACTCGAAAATACAACTTTAAAGTCCATTACATCTAAGTCCGCATCTGAAGATATCATATTCACCAAAGCAGACAAAGGTCATACAGTCATAGCCTTAAATAAAGCAGATTATTTATTGAAATTCCAAAATTTCATTGAATCTGGTAGTTATGAAAAAATTGATGAAGATCCAACTAATAAATTTCAATCTATAGTAAACGCTTCAGAGTATGCCAAGTCTATAATACCTACCAACCAAAAATATAAACTTTTCATTGACAACCCGCAAACACCAAAACTGTACTGCCTCGTCAAACTCCATAAAACAGGACATCCTGTTAGACCAGTATTTTCATATTTTCAAGCTCCAGCTGCAAAACTTTCACGCTTTCTCATAGACGTCATTCAACAGTACGCTAATTTTGAACCTAAATTCTCAATAAAAAAACTCTTAATTCCTGATAAATATAATTCAGCACACGATACTACCACCGAACGCTAAACTAATGTCATGGGATGTAGTCAATCTCTTCCCTAGTGTTCCACCTAGTGATTTAGTGAAACTCATCAACAACGCTCTTCAAATGAATAAAGTCAGGCCGGTAATTTAATAGTAAAAAAGGTTTAATCATGGGTAATCCTCTGAGCCCTCTACTCGCTGAAATTTTCATGGATAATATTGAAAAAGCTATCCAAGAACATCCGTTATTCAAATACTTCATTTATTGGTTTAGATATGTCGACGATATCCTTTGTTGTTTCACTGGCAAAAACAGACAATTAAAGTCATTCAAAACATTAATTAACAAAATTCACGATAATATTGAATTCGCGTTAGAGATAGAAACAGAAAACTCCATTAACTTTCTGGATTTAACTATTACTAAAATTAACGACAAACATGATTTTCTATTTTTCATAAGCAATCGCATACAGATATTACTATTCACAGCTCATCCACATCCTTATCCACATAAATTAGCTGCTTACAATAGTATGGTACATAGACTCATTTATATCTCAAAGTCACAAAATAATTTCATAAAAGAGCAAAATATAATTAAACAAAAAGCAGTCAATAACGGTTACAGTCCTAGTATGATTGAGAACATGATTTAACGCAAAAATTTCAAAAAGCAATCAAGGAAGTATTTTCAAGCATAAAAAGTCTTAACACAAAATACAACAGTTTAACTTATATTGGTAATCCTAGTATGAAATTAAAATCATTCCTCTCGCATTATAATTTCAATATAGCATTTCGAACTGATAATTCTATAGGCCGACATATCAAAAACTGCAAATCTGAAAATGATAAAGGTAATAAATCCAGTGTCTTGCGGGGATTGTAATAAAATTTATATTGGTAGAACTTTCAGAAATTTCAAAGTTAGATTATCCGAGCACAAACGTAGTTTTAATTATCATAAATCAGATTCCCATTATTCTAATCACTTACTAGAAGAAAACCATGACTTTAAAGATAATTTCAAAATTTTACACAATGAAAATAATAGACAAAACTCAATCTATGGGAAATTTTATAGATTAACAAGGAAAATAATTCAGGTAGGTTACTTAATAGTCAATTAGATCTTAATCCTTCTCCATTACTCTCTTTTCAATTCATAAAGTAAGGGTTTTCACCATACCCTTTGTACTTGTACCTGATGTAATATTAAGTAGGAAATAAGAATATTATATAAGGAATAACTCTGTTCATTAGTATATATCTGATAAAGCCACATTGTGGTGAAACTCCGATGGGTTTTCCACCATACCCTTATTACTTGTACCTAATGTAATAATAAGTAGGAAATAAGAATATTATATAAGGAATAACTCTGTTCATTAGTTTGCTTAGTTCTGATGAAGCCACAGTGTGGTGAAACCGGTCATAGTTGTGTTAATATAGTGAAAATCTAAATACCATAGTTTTATTGCATCGAAAATATATATATCGATTTTCATCAAGTATCCTCAATCAAATTATTAAAATGAATGTATTTCGTCAATCTAAAGAGTTCTGCCAGGTTGTGAAGTCGTGCGTTCAGTTCAAACTCGTTTCGTGATTTTCTGTTTCATATTCGAGTATATTTTATTTAAGAGTTATAAAAATGTTCAGTAAATGTCCAAGATTACGTAAAAGTACCGAAAAAAAATCCAAATTTCTAAAGGTAAAAAGGCTTTAATCCAAATAAGACGGATAGTTTTAGTGCATCCACTAAAAAATTCATAATGCAGAAGGAGATTTGTTTCACGTGATCCTTCGTTTCAATATAGAATTTTAAATTTCATTTCTGTATTTGATGCGATAAGTGATTATGTGAAACGTACTTGTGATGGCAACATAAAATTTTCTTCTCTACGTGTGAAAATCGTGTTATAAACTCCAGTCCTTTTGTGAAGCATTTTTACAAACCGACGGTTGATATTTGCGATGAGAATTCTAGTATTAGGATTAAAACGCGTAGCTAAATGCCTGCTTTTTCAACGCAAACACATGATTTGATTATTGACATTCACTCTAGTCTGAAAGTAGCGGATGGAGAACTGTTTGAAAAAGTCAGAATCGAGGAAAAAGAAGCGACTGCTGAAAACGAAAGCGATGAAAACAAAAAATAATTAACAGTTTCGGATGACGGAATCTGGAAGAAGCGAGGTGTCACTTCTTTGTATGGAGTGATATCATTGATTGGATTATACTCTGAGAAAATTATTGATATAAATGTGAAAAGTTCTACTGTAAAGAGTGTCAGGTTTAGTAACTCAAAAAAGGTACTGAAAAGTATAATGAACACAAAGATGCGGCTATCGAATTGTTCAAGAGTTCAACAGGAAAACTCAAGGTTCGTTATAAAAACTATATAGGTGATGGCGATTTAAAAATATATTTTGCGATTCTGAAAGATGCTCCTTACGGTGGAGTTGAAGTTGTCAAGAAAGAATGGATCGAGCATGTTCAGAAGAGAATGGGTTCACGACTCCTTGAACTAGTAAACAAAGTACAGAAAAATGCGGGAAAAAATTGCAGAAAAAGTACTTTCAAGGAAAGCCCAACTCACCGCTGAGCTAATAGATAAGCTGATACATTACTATAGACATAATGAAGAATTTTATTCAAGGACCAATATTCAACCTTCCCTGAAAAAGCTGGTTTTCTAATCCACCCTCCATAATCATCGCCAACCAGGGCCGCACAGCAGTTACAGCTCGGTCAGATCTCATGGATAGGCGCAATAGACTGGAGTTTCGGTTTCATTTGACCTCGTCAGTATTGCCTACCCATTCACAACATCAGGCTAGAACGTCACCTACTCATCTCAATCCGTTGGAGCGCTACAAAACATGTATACGTTATTGCGCCCTCCAACGGACCGACACAGAGGCTAAACACCATCACCACCGGGAAACCATGAAAACGAAGAGTAGATGAACAGAAAACCTCAAGAAGTCAAACTAGCTCGACTATTCACCGCAACGCTACACACAGTGTCTGCAAGAAAGCGATCTGTAGAAAGACTAACGCTCCTTTCATGTCTGGTTGTCATAGTTTACTATAGTTTGACAATAAGGAAGAATTGTGATTCTATGGCTAATATGAATAATGCAATTTGGGGAACATATTATAACTACTGTTCGACTGTTGAGAAGACTCAATACAAAATATGCTCACGTGGAGAAGGTTCATGGGGTAGTTGGAAGTAAGCGTTAGCAACAGACACATTATCTTCTTACACGCATGATTATCCAACGTTAGCAGCTGATGTTGCTGAAGCTATATATTGAAATTATAAAGACCTTAGCAATGAAAATTATTGGAAAGGTGTGTTGGCGGATTTACACAAAACAATAGTGAGAGTTACAATCAGTTAATACAAAAAAATAATCCCAAAAATTGTTACATGTGGCTTTAAAAATGTTGAAATTGCGGTTTACATTGCAGCAGAAATGTTTAATGAAGGTGCAAAATCAATATTGTTGTTTATGAGTACTTGAGGACTTTCACTAGACAGTCCAGCTCATGCTTATGTCGACAAAGAAGCAAAGCATGTGATGTTCGACGCGAGAGCACAAAGAAGAACGCGAGAAGGAAGAATGGCTTGATGAAAACACCAGCTCTACTAATTAGAAGCTACCGTTACTACTGAATTTCTTCTGAAACTTCAAACGCGTTTCAAATCGGTGTTTTCAAAGTAAGAGATCTCGATTTCTCAGAAATGGTTCAACTGATCAGTTCCAAATTTTCACACAATCTTCTTGAATATACTGCTCAGCTTATGAACGTAGAATAAGATTTAAAAAATCATTTCAATTTTTTTCAACAATTTGGAGCAAAAATTTCAGTCAAAAACGGAAACTCAAATAGACGCCGTTTTGTTAAAAATAAAAATTTTCATTATTCCTTCCAATTTCAATACCTGCATTGATCTAACCTTCAGAAGAATCCACCATATTTTTTGATTTCAGATAATTCAAATCGTCGAAATGGAGATCACTGCCAAGCGCTTTTTTTTGGTCGCTCAGGACATCATCTACAGAAGCGATTCACATCGATATTGTATCCGTAGAAGTACCTTTTTGAGTAAACAGCACTCGTAATTGATGAATAAAAAAATCATAGAAGGCATCGTTTTTGAGCCTCATAACAGCGTATAACTTCTTAAATAACTGAAAAATGCGTTTTTATAGCAGATCGAACAAAAAGTTAGATAATTTCAACTATTGAGGAGATATCTACCAATAGAATAGGAGATATCTACCAATAGAAAGGCAACTAACACGATAGAATAAAATAATTTTTGAACGTTGAGAAGAACAGTAAAGTGATACAAGATAGCTTTTTCGTCACTTCATTGCTTTTCTAAATCCTCAGAAAATTATTTTCTTTTGTCAAGTTAGTTGTATTTCTATCACTGTTTGATAACTTCTTAATCATTGACATTTGATAAGAATACCTTTTATTTGGTCGAAAGTTAGTAAAAATCTAAAGTTTTATCAGATTTGGAAAATATCAATCAATTCCAATTTAGAGGCTAATGAATGCTAGTGGTAGTTTACCACTTCCTCATTTGAGACGGAACTGAAAAACGAAAAACGCCGTATTATAGAGTTTTATTCGTTATTGAGATTTCCAGAATTTCATCAAAATCGGTTGAATGAAACAGATTATACGGAATAAAAACAATATTCTTCTTGATTTTAAGGGTGAATATCTCTGAAAGGGTAGATACAAAAAACTTATAAGAGCTGTGGTTATTGATACCTTATTCTGTTATGTTGTATTCTGAATATTGTTTATCAATTTCGATAATGAAATTATCTATTTGATCCCGGATCTTTTCTTTTTCACTCTCAAAATTCTGAAAATCGTGTTTCACTTTAACTGCGTCATTATTCCTCATTTGTGATTGTTTGAAAATTATGTCAACGTGAGGTATTATGACATGAAAAGGGTCAAGCAAAATCCAAAATTCTTGTCGTGCAATCGAAGTTTGTTCTAGCTTGTTGAATTGTAGACGCCAACTTGATATTTTAGTCGTTTTCTATAATTTCCATAATGTTGATCAGTTGATGAATTAATTTACACGTGGTGCCTAAGAAAGGAAAATGAATTGGAAGTATTAAGTTAACTGACCAGAATTTCTGCTTCTGAAACACGTCATCGCGCTAAAGTTCCCATTAGAACTATCTGAGGAATGGGTCTATCGATCAATTTCAAATTGACACATTGACTACAACTTTTTTATTTCAAATAGCATCGTGTACTTTGTAAATTTCTATAATTACTGAGCATCCTTTCTTCAATCATCTTTTTGTTAAGATTTTTCATATTTGAAATTAACCGACATTGAGCTATGATTTTTTTTTCATTTTCGGCTTATAGTGTCATTTTATTTGCCCTAGAAATTGACTCAGATTTGAGTGAGATTATAATTTTTCAGTTTATAAAGAAATATTATGTTTAAGAGAATCGTTGCTTCCTATATTATTTTACATACAGGGTGCGCAAAAATCACTGGTTAAATAAATAAAACTAAATTATCAAAATTTCTTTAAATAAGAGTACTAATTTTTTATCAGAACCGCATTTCGAATTAGTATTGGTATTAGGTATTAGGCTTCCCTATACTTAAATTGTTTTGTTTTCATTTTATTCTCAATTTTATCAAAAACCTGCATTTCTTTCGGAAAATCAAATAAATAATTAGAATAAATTAGGCCGTGGCACATAGAAACAGAGTGGATTTATTTCTGATGCCACAATGTTCCAAGAATTTCGGTCTGTGGTTGATATTTCGAAATTATTTAAAAACGACAATTCCACTCATGTGTCAAAATGAACGTTCAAGAACACAGAAATCGAGTTTGATATTGGATAAATTGCATAGAAATAGAAAGGAAGGTAGGATATTAGTGCAATTTGCCTATAGAGAATCCTTGCGTTTTCATAGCAACGCAACATTCACAACAAATAGCACGGTGTTAAAACTGTCAAGAACAGCCATTTTAGTACCTGTTGTAAAGTTTCTGCCAGTATAAATTAGAATGCCTCTTTTTGGAAGGACCAGAAATAAATAGTTCTTTACAGAATTATATCTCCAAAAATACAAGAAAACGCACAGCTCGATTTGGAATCAATTCAGTATATTCTGCAAGGAACTAACGTCCGATTTGGATATACAGGATTCTATTGAAGATATTGCAGAAATTCTTATGGAATGGGGTTTCAATATGAAACAAATGAATGGTCAAGATTACAAGGAATAAGTTGTCCAAACAATGTGGAACACAACTGCGAAAATGATGCAGAATATATATTTCGAAAAATTCAACATGAGTTTCAACCCCTTTACCGATTCAGCATTTAGAAAGGCTCGTGAAGCTCGCAATTCTAAAAGGAAGATGTTACCAGGGGATGTGGAAAAGCGCAAAGTAAGTTCCGATGCATTAACAAGAAATTGATAGCATGGCTTTGTACTGGGACGAAAATGCCCCGATAGGTTTGTTGAAAATTTTTTTCCATATTGTTGCTTATGAATTAGCATGGCGAGGCGGTGAAGCAGCAACTTGCAAGGTACACTTTTTCAAAGAGGAAAAATTTATTAACGGAGAAGTGACTGGTCGTATTGGATATAACCTAATATTTTCGAGAACTTGCCAAGGCGGTTCAAAAAATGC
Organism: Cryptolaemus montrouzieri; assembly: GCA_013387265.2. Lineage (NCBI taxonomy): Eukaryota > Metazoa > Arthropoda > Insecta > Coleoptera > Coccinellidae > Cryptolaemus > Cryptolaemus montrouzieri. The sequence continues at coordinate 43,380,496 of JABFTP020000185.1, read as the reverse complement.
TGTGATAGTAAATGGCAAGTAGAAAATAAGGAAAACCCAGATTTATGTTCTGTGAGGTTGTTTCATAAGATATTGTCGAAAAGACCCGATCATATTACAAGTGATAGATTATTTCTGGCTCCCAATCAATTTTGGAAAACAGTACTTCTAAGGGTTGGTACAAAAATATGCCTTTGGGAATAAATGAAATATACAAATGGACAAAAATTTCAGCAGAGAAAGTTGAGCTGGATACGAGAAATAAAAAGTTCACAAATCATTCTCATAGATCCAGTGCTGTTTCGAACCTATCTGAGGCAGGTTTCAGTGAACAAGAATTGATCAAACTAACCGGACACTCTACGGCAAGCTCCATTAAGCCCTACCTGCAACTGAACAACGAGCATCAATTGAATCTTGTTTCGAATCTTCGAAAACTTCTGCGAATGCTGAATCTTCCATAATTCCTCAGCCATCGTCCCATATAGAATCGACCCGGAGTGAAAAAATTGTATATAGTAATTGCATTTTCAATAACTGCTCATTCCAATAATAACTAAACATGTTTGTAATGAATGCTTTATGATTTTCTCGTTGAGTTTGTGTGCATTTCTCAATAAAGCTCATTTTGTACGTTTTGTTATTCGTGGAATTTTCTCAGCAAATACCACTCGAGCTCAGATTTGTCAGGATATTTTTCTAAGCTCGTTAAGTATGAGATACTTACTTTTCGGTAATTCAACTCGACCTGCTCGACAAAATCACTCGAGCTACGCTCTCGTGATTTTGTCGCATAGAAAAGTATCCGGCCAAATCTGAGCTCTTGTGGTATTACTTACGACAATAACACGCATTGTGTTTGTGTGTAGTTTTTTTGTTAAATGAAACGGAGATATTATGAATTTATTTGTTATTCATGGTCAATGTCAATAGATAATAAGTCGACCAATTTGCAGAAAGAAAATTTAGAGAATTCAAATCAAATTATGTCACTTATGAAATACAGAAAACTGAAATGAGATCTCATCTCAAACGATAAAAATATCGTTTTGGCGACATGAATCGAAACAAAGCTTCAAATATTTATGAAAATTAAAATACAAAAATCGCGAAGATAAATAACCTATTAAAAATTCAATTAATTATAATTATAAATTAAATGTTGAAATCGTCCACCATTGTTTTCTTAACATTTGCCAATCAGCAAGCGCACTTCATTAATAGTTGCTATTTGCGTTCATTGCGATCGTCGCTGTCGAAGGCACATCTCAGTTCTAATTCGAGATCTTTCCCAGAAAAACTTCGGCAGGTACATCTACAACGTTCTCACATTCTAACAGAGAAACTGGCAATTCTCTGATACCTGAGCAAATGAGGCCGTGCTCTCAAACGGTCGATCGCGAGTGCTTTTGAGTAGATCTCGAGAAGAAAAAATTTTTAATAAGTAGATAACTAAACTACAAAAATTTATTACGTAATAAATTAACACTCTGCTAGTGGCAAAAGGCGGCTTTATCAAAGGAACGCGCGGTACTTGTCGAAGGAAAGCCGCGTTTTTTATTCTTGCCACTTTTCTAGAAATTTCGGGCCGCGTGTTCGACGGGAACATTCGAGACTTTCGTACACGCCGATATAAATGTTGAGCCTGTAGGAATTGGAGTCATTCTGAATTGTAATTTGGAGGCAATACTACGTCCATATAAAGTTTATTATTAAATAGTACAAAATGAGTGCAGCGAAGAAATCTAAAACGTATCATTTTAATAACGATTGGGAGGAAGAATTTTTCTTTCGTATGGTGAAGGATAAGCGCATTTGTCGTGCGTCAGTTGCAATACCTAAGCGTGGCAACTTAGACAGGCATCATAAAAAGGTTCATAAAAACTATGAAAAGGATTTTCCGCTACAGAGTGAATTAAGAAAAATAAAAGTACGTGATTTGATATCTTGTTTGAAAAAAGAACAAACCATGTTCACAAGACCAGCAAAACTATCAAAAGATGCTACGATCGCGTCATTTAAAATATCTCATATATTGGCGAAACACAAGAAACCATTCGAAGATGGATCGGTTGTGAAGGAAGCATTTATTGAAGAGGGTGAGACTTTATTTGTAGATTTTAAAAATAAAACAGAAATCATGTCTGCTATTAGAGAACTTCAGTTATCTCGTCCGACTGTCACAAGATGTATTGAAGTCATGAGTCAGAACATGGCAGATAAACAAAACATGATATCATAAAAGACCAGTGGCGAAGATATATATAACGTTTTCTTCAATTTTGTAAAAACTATAAGCTACCAATATATAAATTAGTGTGCATCCCAACCGATGGAGCACCAGCAATGACTGAAAACAAAAACGGTTTTGTGAAATTGTGTCGAGCTAATGAAGATTTCCTTCTTTTTTTTTTTTTTCCGTAGCATTATACATCAACAAGGTTTGTGTTCAAAAGTTTTAAACACGGAGGAAATTATGGGCATTGCAACAAAAATTGTGAATTCTATCCGTGCACGTAGCTTGCAACAGCAGCTCTTTAAGTTGCAGTTGGAAGAAAGGGAGCTGAACATATTGATTTAGTTCTTCACACGGACGTCAGGTGGTTGAGTCGCGGGAAATTCTTAGAAAGGTTTCAAGAATGGTTGCCCGGAATAACAGCTTTTCTAGACGAAAAAGGTGATGACACTCAGATGTTGAAAAACGAAAAATGGCTGACTGATTTGGCATTTTTGACTGACATCACATTGCACTTAAACACCATTAACTTGGAGCTTCAAGGTAAAGGAAAAACTATTATTGAGATGATTAGCGCAGTAACGCATTGAAAAGTAACTTGCAACTTATGATAGATCAACTGCAAAGAAAGGATCTGAAACATTTTCCGTCTTTGAAAGCAAGGATTCCCCAGTTGAATTATTATACGATGTGGCTGAATTATCAAATATTTTGGACAATTCGGAATGCGTTTTTATGATTGCAGTAAATTTATGAGTTATCCTTTTTCATGTAAAAACATTGAGGAATTAGCTACTGAAATAGCAAGCCAGTTTAATATGATCTCATGTTCTGTTGAAAATAAGTTGGTGCAGATTATATTAGATATACGTCTCAAAGCTTAAGCATCTGATACAAATTTCTGGTGTTTTATATCTGAAGATAAATATCCGAATCTAAGGCAAATCGCCGTTTAACTGTCGGCAATGTTTGGGTCAACTTTCTTGCGTGAGTTTGCATTTTCTGAAATGAAGATAATTAAGTCAAAATATTGCAATCGACTAACTGACGATCATGTCATTATGCTTGCGATTAGCACTCAGTGGTTACGTACCATCTTATACACAATATACTGAGGACATGCAGTGCCACGATTCAATATCCAAAGTCACTCCTTAGTTAAGTTCAACACCATATGCAAATCTTTCGTTTTGTAACAAACAATAAACTCGCAATTTTGAATAAGTATGAGTTTTTCCATTGATATAATAGAGAAGAACCTAACTAAAGTTAACCCAAACCTTGACTAAAATAATGTATATTGTGCGGAAAGCTAATATCTATATATGCTACGGTACACCCTACCTAAGCAGGTAGGTAGGGTGTACCGTAGCAAATAATTTCAAGAACTAAGGAACGTTACAGTTCTATTTATTATTCGTTGACATTGATCATGAATGATGAATAAATTCGAAATATACCCATTTGAGTATTTTTTGGCCATTTTATCTAACAAAACATATAAGTGTTATTGCTATATTTGGATGATTTCCAAACGTCAAACTGAGGACAAAATTTATAGAACCTTGCATTAAACATTGTGGAACATAAAAATTAGCATTGGAATTAAATACACTGTCTGTTTTTATACTATACTTCCTAATAATTTATTTTATAATAAAATAAAAACGAAATATTTCAGGTATAGGAAACCTAATACCAATCAATACTAATTTGAAGTAAGGTTCTAATAAAATGAAAAAAGTTCATCGTATTAGAAGAAAAGTATTTTTGACAATTTAGTTTTGTTGGTTATGGGACAAATCTTGGAAGAATCTCAAAAAAGGATGATAATAAAAAAAATAAAAAGTAAGCCATGTCATCTGAAATGGCAAACTTGTAATCGATGTCCGATATAACCGGAAGTGGTTCCGCTCTGAAAACAATAGCAAATTGTAGATCCATTTACTCATATCCTAGAATTCGAAAGTGATCGATAAATTCGTTTCCCAGAATTGGCTCTTTAGAGCGTACGCTCAGTATAATCTGATCCACTTAGCTTTAAACACACTCGAAGTACCCAAGTTTCAGTGGACATTACTGTTTACCTGCAGGCACTGTGGTTGCGTCAACTCCGAATCTGACTCCCTCTAGTAAAACTAGAGCCACTGCTTATACGAGGTCTGGCTATTAAATAACGAGACCTAGAGGGCGCCCTAGAGTAGTGCCAAGGCGCCCAGGTCGCCCCGTCACTGTTTCAACTTCGGAAACAGTGACCAAAGTCAATTAAATTGTGCGTGCAGATCGTCAAATGAGTATCCGGTCATAGCCGGGGCTGTAAACGTCGATAAAGAAACGGTTAGAAAAATTTTACACGAGGAAATACACATGACAAAAGTCTGTGCGAAGTTGATGCCAAAAAACCTGCCCATAACGCGCTATCTGTGAAACAGTATTTGGCCAATAAGTGCACTCCAGGGCTCGAACACGCGCCGTACCCGCCAGATTTGGCACCGTGCGAATTTTTTTCGTTTCTGAAGATAAAATCTTCTTTGAAAGAGACCCGATTCCAGTCGATGGAAGCGGTTATGCAAAAAATGGCAGAGCGCCTAAAGGCCCTCACCAAAGAAGACTTCCTAGACTGCTTCGATCAATGGAAAAAACGCAAGGAAAGTGTGGGGCGAGGGAAGGGGAGTATATTAAAGGGGAGCATTCGAATGTAGTAATTTTTATATTAAAACCCTTTTTCGTAACCAGTCCCGTTATTTAATAGCTAGACCTCGTACTATATGGAAGATCCCCTAGAGAAAGTTTTTATAAATTATAAACTAAAGAGGTTCATGAAAATAGGTGGAAATGTAATTTTCTGGAATAATTCCTATCCCCGACAGTTTTCGAGCTGTAGTTCACGGAAGTCAGATAAATATTTTTTTGAATTGATGTATCTACAATCGAGTAATTTATAATAGGATTGTATCATGACAAAATGAATACAATGGACTATAAAGAGTTAAAAATACCATACCGCATGATGGATGATGTCCAAAATTCTCTTTAGGTCATCAACGTTAGCGTCTATGCAACTTAATCCACTCGACATGAAGCATAAAAATATTTAATTGTTAATCACTCACCTAAAGTGTAAGCCAAAAATATAAAAACTGCTGCGACAGTGTAGATCCATTTGGGCAATGGGGACACTTCCGGGTGATCTGGATCTATAGCGTAGTATTTGTAGTCCATAATCGTGAACAACACTGTCGTTGCCACAGTGAATAGAAAACCCGTAAACGTTAATAAATTTGGTGCTACCCATCTTGGACAAAACTGAAATGAAAAAAAAAAGAAAATTATACATACTAATACATTGTATTTTCAGAAAGATGCAATTCTTCTCGCTAAATTAGTCAACCATTTTTAATTGGTTTTTGCCACATAAATAAAAGCTAATCTTAACCAAAAAATATGACTTATAAATCTTAAACGATACAAACAAAATCCTCTAAAATACACTACAACAAGAAATCAACCCACAATTTCAATAATTGAACTTTTTTCATGGTAGGTTAGGTTAGATGTTTATCGGACATGTGCGGACATATGCCAACAAAATTCGATGTTTTGTTTTCGCGTAGACATTTCTCTCTTCATGAGAAATAAATGGAGGATTTTCAAGAAACTAGCACATATTGATAACAGCAGTTGTTGATCAGTTTTGCAGGGAACGTTTATTCTTCTTGAAAATTTCAATTTTCAGTAATAATGCAATGCGAATCACGAAATTTGACCCCGGTAGATTGTGCTGCACCAGTGGTGTTAAATGACCTAGGTTGGACTAATTCAAGAATAGGTAAAAGACTTGGGGTATCCCATTCAACTGTCATCAGAATGATACGCATGTACGGGAAACTAATAGTCATGAAGGGAGACCTAGGCAAAGAAAACCTCGAGCAACGACAGCAATCCATGATCGACAGCTTCGACAGAACAGTGAAGTACAAATTAGCTCTGAAACGATACGACAACTTCTTGGGGAATTTGGTTCAAGACCTCATGTCGGAGCTCGAGGCCCAGCTCTGACCGAGGCACATTGAAGAGTCCTATTGAATTTTGCCATGTCGCTGGTTATAAGCTGACTGGGAAGGAGTTTTGTTTACAGATAAGTCGTATTTTTCATTGCTATCAACGTTCTCTAATGTACAGGGTGGGCAAATTTCGATGTATTTGTACGTCAGCTATTTGAAATATTGCAGATAGAGAAAAATGAACCCTAATCTCTCGAACTTATTTTCAGGGACTAGTTTAGTGGTGCCAACATTTTTCTGATATCTCTTTCCGTTCTGGACTTATTCAAAATTTCTGGAATTCTGTGAAAATCGTCCATCGTGGATATCTCGATCATCAACAAAAATACATATAAATAAGTTTGACATTCTACATGCACTTTTTTTAGCTGAGCGGTTTTCGCCTATACCATAGGAAATTTTACCTCTATTGAATGCAGAAATTTCTTTCCTTTTCAGAAATATGAAACACTTGTAGACAATTATTGCATTCAATACTTTTTTTTAGAGAAAAAACTGAAATTTCCACAATTCTATTCATTAGGTGCATGCCCATTAACGATTCATATTGTTCTGTAACTGAAAACCACAGATTTTAAAGATTCTTTTCAAGACCATGGTTATTTCTATGGTTTGATTCGATTTAGACCATAGTAATTAACTGTGGTCTTAAAGTTCGACAATCACTTCTACTCTTCATAAATCGAATTACAGATGAATATTAATTTTTTTGAAATTCGAAACTTGCCAACCCGAAGAATCTCGGGTAACATGAGTTCATGCATGCTGCTTTGGTAATATTCTCTTAGAATGACTATAAAGTTATGCGAGTAAAAAAATATATTATTATGAAAAACAAGACCTATGACATTAAACTTTTCTCAAGCGAAAACCAAAAACACATACGAAAATTTTTAAGAGAAACAAAAAATACTAACGATACAAATGGGGGAAACTACTTTATCGCAAATATTCAAAAATATTGCCATTGTTTTCAATGCATAAATTACATCGCCGAGAAACACTGCTGCAGGCATTGTAAATATGAATATTGCTAACAGAAGCAAGGCATTCACTGAAATTCTGTTTCAACTCTTCTAAATTGTTACTATTCCTCTTGTAGAGTAAACCCTCAACATGACCCCAAAGAAAAAAAATCTAGTGGTGTCAAGTCAGGGAAACGAGGCGGCCATCAAACAGGACCCTTAGTTCCTATCCAATTATGTCCAAAACTCAAATTCAACAGATCAGTGGAGGCCCTTGTTTAGTGAGAAGGGGCACCATCGTGTTGAAAAAAAAATTGATCTTTGTGCTAACGGAAGTTGATCGAGAAATTCTTCAATGATATTATTGTTGATGATTTCTTCATAACGTGCTCCATTCAAATTCTCATCAAAAATTTCAAAATCCAAAAAGCGACTATCTTTCAGTGCACACCACACATTGAAACCATCTCTTCCTTGATGCTGCTCATCAATATGGCGTTGAGGATTTACATCGGACCACAAATGTTCATAAAAGCGATAAGATATCCCATCGCTAGTAACGCGGACTTCATCTGTCCATATGACTTCTTTAAAAAAGTGTGGGCGTTCTGGGATATTTTCTAGATACCAATTGAAGAAATTTAGTCGGCTGCAAACATTGGGAGACTCCCATTTTGTAGAGTTTAAACTGGTTCTCCTTCAGTTTCTGCTACTACTCTCTCCACTCGAAATTAAAGGTTTGGCCGTTACAGCACCTATCACTTCGATCGTTGCTTCCTCTCTATCACTTACATGATATTTTTTATTCCTTGATTTCCGAATGAGCCACTATTGTAAGATTCTCTTTCATTCTTCGAAAAATGGATCTATTTGGCTGGTGCGTTTCAGGATACGAATTGTAATATGTTTCAATGTTATACCGTTGCTGCTGAAGCATACCCACTAAGAATAAAACATTCCATCATATCGAACTTTTCATAATTGTCATAGTTATGATTTCTATTCTGCATCTTGAAACAACCAAAGTCTCAGGTGAACAAATTCTTGAATGGAATAGTTGAAACATACAACTAATAAGCAGCTATTTCGATATTCAATAAACATAAATACCTATACTGAAACTGGAATTGTAAGTGTCAAACTCCAAGACCACAGTTGATTACTATGGTCTGAATCGAATCAAAATATAGAAACAACCATGATCTTAGATAGGATCTTTAAAATCTATGGTTTTCAGTCATAGAACTATATGAATCGTTGATGGGTATGCACTTAATGAATGGAATAGGTACGACGAAAGATTTTGAAATCATCTTCCGCAATGCAGATACACATCTACTGTTTACAAAAAACCTTTGATTCGGTAATAAACTAAAGTTTTTGGAAGTTCAAATCCATTTTTATAATCATTTTTAAATATTGCGCGAAAACAGCTCGCCGTGTCATGGCGTCGTGTGTGACGTCATACTTATGTAAACGTCAAATTTACGCGCAGCTAGACAGCAAAGTAAACAAACGTTGCCTATTTCTTGTATTAAAAATGAATTCTAAAGTTTATAAGTGGTGTGCAGAGTAATACAAAAAATGAAGAGATGATGCTTGAAACAGATTTTGAAAACGGCAAGTACCTGTGTTCTAACAGTTCTAGCTGCACCAGTACCTGGTGTTCTTCCTAATGACCCTGTTGTCCGAAATTTTTCCTCAAGATCATAGATTGTACTTCTTTTGTAATTAGGGGCTGGTAATTGGCGTAATATTTGCCTAGCAGTATAGCCACGCACAAATAAACATTCAATGAAACGCTTATCCTCATTTGTTAAAACCATTGTTAACAATTTCAAACGTCAAAAACAAGCAACACCAAGATGAAATTTGAGTTCAAACCAGATGTCGTCTAAAACTCGATGACATTTCATTATTTTTTGTCTATTATAGTTAATGCATGCAGTCTATGTTCAGAGGTTTCACAACGGGTGGTGCATATGATGGTGGAAAAGAGAACATTATTGACGACAATTGGCACAATTCTGAATCAATATTCGAGTTCAACCCCTCAAAATGATGGAAAAGGTTCACTCTAGTGATTGAATCACGCAGTTGATTCATAACGACAGCGAAATTTTTTTTAGTTCGCGGGGAAAATTGTTAATATTTGAGGAAGAGGATATCAAATTTTAGGATGGTTTGAGTAAAAAATGGTTCTTTGTCTTCCTAGAACATCCATGAAAAACACAACAACTTCAGGAGTTCCAACGCCATGAGGTGAAAACAATATTTCGATTTCAAAGAAAAAATTCTTCGCGCTACTTCTTTGCCAATTCTTGGAATATTTTTAAGATCAATTTGTCAAATTGTTCAGAAAAGACTGAATTATCGAATGAATGCCCATTCGAATTTTCTAGTGAAAAAAACACGGTTGCAGCGATCTTAAAATATTGCTCATTTTCGAATGAGTCAGCCATATTGGATTTCACCGGAAGCGAAATTTCGATACAATTTCTGAAAAACTTAGTCCTTTGGCTTTCCAATGAAGTAGGAACGAAATATCTACCTCTAAAATTGCGAAAGTTATAACGTCCGGTTTTCTCTGGCGCACCCTATATAATGAGCTTTTATTACTTTACATCTTTTCTGGATATACTATAGTACGGGTGAGATAATCCGATTCTCGGTAATAAACGTAGCTCCTTGTTAATGGCTCTAAGTACGAGTACTGGTGTCAAGCAGTAAAATGACGCGGTGAGTATTGGGGTGGACGAGCGTTTGAAATCAAGTCGCGAAAGATACTTTGATTTTTTACTGATTACTTTAATATCTTCTTCTTTATCAGTATCAGAATGGTTACGAAAAGCCATCAGATTCGTTATGTTGCATGAGCTTAGAGCTCGTTCGCATAACCTTTCATATTGCGGTTGTATTTATGGAACTTATATACTGGCAAATGTATGTATGTATCATTCACAGGTTTCTATATGTGTAATTTTCGATATTATGATGTGATTTTTGAACTCTTATGGGAACATTTTTCCAACTTGCTTTCTCTACGACATTTTGCTAACCTACGTTTTCCACGAACATAAATAGGGCTACTATTTTCTGATATCAAAACAATTTTCAATTCAATGGTGAACTTAGAATAAAGAGTAAAAGCACAGAAATTGCTAGATCTACACGAAAATCAAAACGATGAACCGAACTAAAAAGAAAATTCTTTGAAAATTTGATAGATAGCCTTAAAAATTCAAATAGTACAATTGGAACATGAAAAATATAGTTTGCAGGATAATAAGATATTTTAAATTTTATTATAGTGAATGTTTCTGAAACTTAAATGCTCTGCGATATGCACAGCAATGGTGAGAAAATATGGCAAGATTTTCTAATAATATTCCACAAGTTTTGCCTCAATTGTGTTTTCCAATTTTTGAAGTGAAACGTTACATGAGAGAGGAATGAATATATGACGTATCGAGGCAGGTATATATTCTGACGCCTTGAAAATAGAGCAAGAAAGAAGGAAGTATATACAACGTTACAAAGAATTAGGACTATGGTAGCGCATGCGCGTGGGGAATAGTGCGTGCATCAACTTCTGGCGCTTATTATGGAACCAGCAGATTCTTAGTATTATTACTATCAGGCGAGTAATGTATAAAGTTAAATATTAGTTACATCATTCATCATAAAACATATAAATGTGGTGAAATACTGTGGGTTTGCTCGAGTTAACTAACCACATTTTTCGTCTGTTATCTTTTGGGAGCCATTGAAACAAAAGAAAAAAAGACTGTGAGAACCATTTATAGTCGTATTTATACTTTATGTGCATTAAACATTATTTATTCACAATTTTTATTCAATAAAGTTGAAGAAATTATGAGATTTGCGTATTATATCTTATTTGACCAGGCATATTACAGAAACCGCGTTTTTAATGGTTTGGAAATTTGATTGGATGATAAATTGAATATTATGTTGTGAAGGAAATTTTTAAATTGATTCTACAAAATTAATCAAATCGCTTATTGTATTTGCTCGTTTGTATATTGGAAGTTATCTCTGAAACAAATGATTCAATTTTAAAAATCATTTCGCTTACACAGTACTGCATTATCCTTGATCAATGAAGGCAATACTTTATTTCAATAAAATAACTTTTCGGTTCAGAAATTTTAATGCTAATGATGAAAAAAGCTTTATCGACATGAAGTGGTCAAATTGTTGGACATGATTCATAATAATGATTTACAAATATAGGGTGCTTCAACGAAAACTAAACAGAGGCTATATCTACCAAGATAATAGATATTCATTTCTAATCGAAACGCAAAAACAGGTAAATTTTGGTTTCAAGGGGGACATCTTTTGGGGTACAAAACTTGCCTGAAATATCAACCCCCTAAGCAGGGGTTGCAATCCTTGAACATTTTGAATAGAAAAGATGGGTCGAGTGACGACTCAAAAGAAAGATGGTATCTTTGTCTACATCGCCTTGAGCGAATTTCCATTTTTAATTGAAAACTGTAAAAGATACAGGGTGAACAACTGAAAGATAGAGAAGACTATTTCCCTGAGACAATTCAAGTTTCAGTGAAGTAAAATGGAACAGATCCATGCTGATCAATGGCAGTCATCATCAAGTACCATCCTCATCTCGAATTTCAACCCTTACAGCAGGGGTGACCACCCTTGAAAATTTGGAAGAGGGTAGATGGGTCGAGTGATACCTCGAAAGAAAGGTTTATCTTTGTCTGCATCCCCGTGAACGAATTTTCATTTTTGATTGAAAACTGTAGAAGATACAGAGTGAGCTACTGAAAAATAGAGGAGACTATCTATCGCCCTGAGCTATTCAAGTAATAGTGCAAAAAATGGAACAAATTCATTCCAGATCAAAGGCTGTCATCTTCCGAAACACCATTCACATCTCAAATTTCAACCCCTAGAGGAGGGCTGACCACCCTGTGTTATTTTTAAAGCAGAAGATAGGTCCAGTTATAACCTTCTGAGAAAGAATTTTTGTTTGTCTCCACAATGGTGTGCAAGTTTTCGTTCTCCATCAAAATTACTGGGTGAGCAGCTGAAACATTGGAATGATTATGAAGGATTGAATCTTGAGAAAACGATAAAACTATCAGTCATAGTAACTCCATTGATCTTTGAACATACGTTGTACGATATGCGAGCAATGCATCTAGAGTTGGGTTCACATGTACATGCGTTTTTATCAGTTGACTGAAAGGAAACTTTTTTGTTTTCACAGGTGATACTGTATGATCAATGTCCTCATGTGAAATGACTCTTATTTGACGATACGAATCAACACTACGAATTAGGAACGCAGATGTTACAATGATCAGATTTCTTCAACAAAAAATTGATTCTCAATGTTTTCGTACTTTTTGTATTCAATTTCATCATACCAATTTTATTCCACCTTAGTTGTGAAAATTCTGTTGCATTCATCACAATAGTTTCTCTTCTATTCGAAATTAAGTTTTCATAAAATCGTCATGGTTTACTCGATAGCTGAGAGGGTTGAAATGATTGAACTATTTTTCAGTTCTAAATGTTGCGCGAACAAAACAGCCAATATCTTCAAACAACGCCACGAAATGGGTGCTAAAGTGACTTCGAAGCATGTACTAGAATTAGTTGCAAAATTTCATGAAACTGAATCGGTGCGAAATAAGAAGCGCGTAATTGAGCGGCCAGTAAGAAATGACGCTGTGGAAGTGGCGGTGCTTGGTCAAGCGGTGGTTGATCCTACCCTAAGCCTGCAGAAATTGGCAGATGTAAGTGGTGTAAACCAAACGAGTATTTTCCGCATTCTGAAGGAGCATCCATATTGAATCAAATTAGTCCAAGAACTGAACGAAGATGATTTTGATCGAAGACTTCAATTCTGCGGGACCAGTGAGAGAGTCATGAACAATACTCATTATTTATTTCACTTGTGTTTTTCGGACGAATGTACATTTTTTCTGAATGTAACCGTGAACCACCATAATTGCTGTTATTGGGCAGATTCTAAGCCGCAAATATTCCACGAAATTCACACTCAGCAGCCTCAAAAACTAAATGTTTGGGTTGGTATTTATGGCGATCACCTCATTGGACCGTTTTTCATTCCTGGAAATCTTACCGGAGAGTTGTATTATCAACTATTGGAAGAATTTATCGACCCAGCAATAACGGAGATCATTGAGAATGACCCCCGCTATTCGGAGAACGAGGTTGTATTTCAGTAGGATGGAGCGCCCCCGCATTTTGCACAACAAGTTCGAGTATTTTTGAATGATCATTTTCCTGGTCGTTGGATTGGAAGGAGAGGCCCAACGGAATGGCCGCCACGTTCTCCGAATCTCAGTCCATTAGACTTTTTCCTATGGGGCCACCTCAAAAGTATAATCTATAAAACTGAACCTGCTGATTTGAACGACCTGAGACAGCGCATCGTTAATGAGTGTAACCAAATCACACCTGAAATTTTACAGAATGTCAGTGAACGTTTCACCCAAAATTTGTTTATGTGCATGGAGGTTGGTGGCCAACAATTCGAACATTTACGTTGAGTTTTAGTGACTTCAGTTCCGTTCATTTTATCGGGTAATAAAGTACAACTTCTACTGGTTAATTTTCTCCTTTCGTTTATTCCCCTCTTTATTTTCAGCCATTGTATCAGTTTTTTTATCTATTACATTTAAAACCGGATGTCTCAAACGAGTAACTGTCTTTCAAAAAGTGTTTATTCAGTGAAACTTCAACCCCTGTTTGATACTGGTCGAAGATAGATGGTATACCATGCATTGCATATTCAGTCACTTTTCCGTTTTGCCTCCTCTAACTCCTATGGAACTCAATGAGAATAGAATTATTGCGAGCAGTCATGAAGGCAATCAAAATCCTTTACTTGAAAGGTATCACTGGATCGAAATATTACCCCTGCTCTAGAGGTTGAAATTCGAGATGAGGGTGATTTCGGAGGATGACAGCTTTTGATCTAAAATGAATCTATTCCAGTTTTTCGCCCTAATACTCCAATAGTCTTGGGCGATAGTCTTCTCTATTTTTCATTGGCTCACTCTGTATCTTCTACAGTTTTCAATCAAAAATGAAAATTCTTTCACGGGAATGCAGACACAGATAATACCTTTTGTTCGAGTTATCACTCGACCCATCTACCCTCTTCCAAATTTTCAAGGGTTGTCACCCCTGCTCCAGGTGTTGCTGATGACTGCCATTGATCAGCATGAATCTGTTCCATTTTACCTCACTGAAACTTGAATATCTTTCAGTTGCTCACTCTGTATCTTTTACAGTATTCAATTAAAAATGGAAATTCGTTCAAGGCAATGTAGACAAAGATACTTACCACCTTTCTTTTGAGTCATCACTCGACCCATCTTCCATATTCAAAATGTTCGAGGATTGCAATATCAACCCTGCTTAGAGGCAAGTATGGTATGTTTTTGCATTTTGATCAGAAATGAATATCTTGGTAGATATAGCCTCTGTTTAGTTTTCGTTGAAGCACCTTGTATATATATATATATATATATATATATATATATATATATATATATATATATATATATATATATATATATATATATATATCTACAGGATCTGTCCTTGAGAATGTATATATCATTTTCAATGATTCATCAATATGTGCTGATTCTGCTGCTGGTAACTACGACACTGGTTATTTATGAGGAGAGAGGAGACAACGGCTATGCCTGCAAGAGGTACTTGCTTACATCAGTTTTGACTCCAAGAAATGCCAGAGCAAGTGCAGACAATGTAGCACATAGATCTACGAGGAATGCAATTGTTGTTTTGGTGTTTTGGTGTTTTGAAAAGACGATTCTTCTGGTTGTCTAAAGCGCTAAACATAAAGCTTAGGACCACTTTTCACGTTATAGTTGCCTGGTCAGTGCTAAAGAACATTCGCATTCAACAGAACGATGAATATCATGATGACGATGAAAATGAGTTACTTGAAAAATAATCAGAATTGCATAATAAAGGCAATGAAAATGTAGCAGTTCACAAAGCCATAACAATTTCAGTTTTTGATCTAGCATGAATCCCTTTTGTCCTGAAATTGTAATAAAATTCTAGTACATGTTGAAAACAAAAATTAATGATAATTATAAACAAATATCAACATTACAAATATTTATAATACAAAAATTAATAATAACCATAGAAAACCGTTGTATTAAACTATTATTTCTAAAGTTTAAATTGTTTTTTCTTTATTTTGATCTCTGAATAATGGAGATTTTTTAATTCCAATCGAGAACATACAGTTTCATATTTTTTGCAAGGTATAATTCTTTGAAATTTTGTTTTTTTTAATGTTTGTCTTCAAATATTCGGTTTTAGAGCAGGTTCGGCTTATCTTGACTGGGTTAAAAATGGGCTTAGGTATTCGGGTTGAAATATCATGCAAAACTTCTTTACGAAGCTAAGGATATGGAAGATTTTTGAAAAGGAGGCAAGATCAACTCGCTCGAGAGATGGTACTGAAATAAACAGAAACGTTTAAAAGCAGACTTTGTTTTCAGATGTTTATCACATCAACATTACTTTCAAGAAAGTTAGCAGCGGCATAAACTCATTTGGTAAAGGGACTATAACTTGGAACTTAAGCCTAAGGTTTTTTCAATTATTTAGTAAATAGGTGTCACCAAATGATTAGCGAGACTTTTATATCTATTACCCTTTTCAGGGTATTGCGTATGTCTTTCCCTAATCCATTTAAGATTTTTTCTACATCATTAGTAGAAGTTTTGACCACTAGCATGATCATTAAATGCGCTCACCAGGAAATAAAATATGTTCTAATTTGATCACGCCGTTATCTAACATTGCCATCATTTGTTCACAGTAATCTAATTTTTTTTCTTTTATGTTTTTCCATCTGTCTTACATATCCAACCTCGAAAAACTGCAATTTTTTAATTGTTCATTGGGATAAATAGTAGATGTAATAAACGAGCAACTTTTATTTGTGTCCATGTGTTATCTCCATAACCAATCATGTTTTTGTTTTTGTTTTTCTCTGAGGACCTACAGTTTATAGTGGACTCCGAACCACTCACCTAGACCGTGCAGTGATAACTGCCACCTCTGAGGATTACAAGTTATCTGGCCTTCGGAGGTTATGGACTCAACCTATCGGTTATGTATCCAGTCTCAATGTGATTTTTATATACATACGTGGGACAAACACACCAACATTCATACTACATCCATATCTTACCTGGGATTCGAACCTGGGCCCTCGGCGTGGAGTCAGTACTTCTACTGACTTACCCACGGAGGGAGATAAAACCAATCATGTAATTATTCCACCACAATTTGACAGTTAAAATTAAAATTTAAAATTCAAAGAAATGTTTCAATTTTATATTAGCGAAAAGAAACCCTGTAATGGTTTTCATTTCTTTTCTCATTATTAAGGTCTAATATTACCCATTAGTTTTTGAGTGTATAGTAGTTAAAATCTGTAATCAAATAATTTTAATTCATTTTATCTGTTTCATTCAAAATAAAAAGTTGCTATTGGTCACTGTTACATGCCGCATTCTTACATGGCAAACCATTTAAGATGAAACAATATGCTCAAAAAAATACCAATCGACGATACAAGTATTTTTTACATTCCCCATTTATTTATTTATTGACAAATTCATTTCATATTGCTAATATAAAGTGTATATTCCTTAATCAAAATATTAAGCACAAAACGTTATTTATTTATCATTATTTCAAAACCTACGTTTCATTCCTGCTGGAATTAACTACAATCAGAAAGAAAAACTTAAGCTCTCGTATCCTTTTAATCATTTCATTTAATTATGATCCAGCACAAAACACATCAAAATATTGTAACACAGATGATATTGTTTTTCCTGATACTGCGACGAAATTGAATCTCACTGAATGTATCTTATTATAGTTTACTTGTATTTGTAGGTACTATAAACCTATAATAGCTAAGATACAATATGATGATGAGATTTTTAAAACTGTTATGAAATATTTTCTTTATATGGTTCATAATTCACCATTTTATATCTAATATTCAATCAATGAATACTTCCCAAAGTAATAAATGAATCTTCTTGATTTGTAGCTATACCTCCTACAATTGTTGATCGATTTCTCAATTTGAATGAAACAAAAACCGAACTCCATCTTGAATGATATTATAACAGCCGGAAACATTTCATTTGGAAATGCTGGAAGTTCACCTTCTGTAGGACTCATCAAATGGTAACCCCATGTTATATTTTTTTTCGATTACTCATTCAGTTTTGAGTACCTCCTGCGAAAAAATGTCACTCAAATGCTGTATTTTACGAGAAGAAATTATCAAAATATTTCGGAACAAAAATCACTTTTCCAATTCACCGAATGAGCAACTGTTTGAGTTTGCGATGAATCTTTTCTGTAATAAAAAGTGTTTTCGTCATTATTTTCGTTCGAATAACTGACATTATTTCGCATTTTGGGTAAAAAAGACTCAAAACAGAAGATTCTAATGAGTTGTGAAGTATGTTTTGTGGCGTAATACCATTGAATGTAACAGAGTGATCTTTATAAAATTATAATGGATGTTTTTCATTATTATTAACGAGAAATGATGATAGATTAGGTACCTACCCGCTAATTTATGTTATTGTTTTATTTCAAGTTTTTTTCACCGAGAATTAATAAGAATGGAAAACGAAAATCAAGTGCAGTCAGACATGATGCAAGTATATTTTCAAACTAACAGCCAGTGCTCGAGCATTTCGACTCTATCGAAAACGATTTCCAGATCGTAATAAACCAGTGGGCTGAAAGCCAGTTCACATTCGAAGCAGCATTGTGAGGAGCAGCACTATCTTGTTGAAACTAGACCGTTTATCGTTCTTCCGGAGGAAGATCATTGAGAATAACTTGTAATGTTCGAATCGGAATTTCATTATAATTGTTCTGATTCAAGTTTCCTTCGATGAAAACTGGTTATATAAAATGATCCGAATGAATGACGTAAAAGATGTTCAAATTATTGTTCATTATATTATGCAAATTCTGCTGGCTCCAATGTCTAAAAGTAGTTTCATTGAAATGACGATTGTTGTGGAAAGTACACACATCAGACTAAATGATGATTCTGAAGAAAGAATAATCTGAATTTTTTTCGAGGGTGGAAAACTTGCGGCGTTCGTCCTGATAGAGTCGGAATGTTCGAGCAGTATTTTTGTTACATTGAAAATAGGCTTCTATCATGTCTGTATTCACTAGATTTTCGTCTTCTAACTAAATTCTCTCTGAAAAATACTTGAAACAATAACAAATAATTCTCGTCAAAAATTGGGAATGACATCCATTACACTGGTCTACAATGGTTTTGTTGCCCTAGATATGAAAATGATTTTGGGTCTATTTATGCACACAATTCGTGAAACTATCAATGATTTTGTAGGATTTGCTCTGATTTCTTTTTAAATCTTTATTTTCATTTTACATAACAAAAATCGTACAACAAGAAACAAAATAACAGATATATTTATAATGTCAGTTATGTTTTGAGAAATTCGGATACATCGAAGTAAATAAAGAGGAAAATGTCGAAAATATATTTCATATTTCCATAAAACGCCTTTTATGAGCTTTTCTTCTATAATTTTTCAGGGGACAATCTCTTTTCAAAGACCAGCAGTAATCTGCCATCATGTGACAATCCCATCGACCTTGATACCTTTCTTCCATCACTTTTAGATCTTGATGAAACTGCTCTCCCTGTTCCTCACTATAATTTCCTAAATTATCCGGAAATTTATCTAGATGATTGCGGAGATAGTGTAACTTAATACTCATATTTGCTCCTAAAGTCTGAAAGTTTGTCAGCATATTTTGCACAATTTCTTCATAATTTGCTGCTTTATGGTTACCTAGGAAATTTTCGACAACCAACATAAAACTTTTCCAAGCTTTACTTTCCGGAACAGTCATAACTTTGATAAAATCTGCCGTATTTGAGGACCATCAAATATTCCACCTTTCAATTTTTCCATACTAAGCTTCGGAAATTTTCTGCAAATGTAATTAAAACAATTTCCGTCTTTGTTCAACGCTTTTACAAATTGCTTAATCATACCTAACTTAATATGTAATGGTGGAAGTATGATTTTGTCTCTGCTCACCAGCGGCTCCCTTATTACGTTGCCTTTACCGACAGTTAAAGAATTTCTTACAGGCCAAACATCTTGTTCCCAATGAAGTTGCTTTGCTCTACTATTCCACATACAAATAAAGCAAGGGTATTCTGTATATCCACTTTGTTGGCCAAGTAAAAAATTAACCATTTTTAAATCCACACAGATCGGCCATTGATGCTCAGAGTATTTAATTTTCTCTAAAACTAATTTTACATTTTCATATTCTTCTTTGAGTTTCGTTGAATGGGCAATTGGAATTGATGCAAATTTATTTCCAATGTGCAATAAGACGCATCTTAAACTTCTTTTGCAACTATCAATAAAAAGGCGCCATTCAGTAGATTTGTACTCTTTTAAACCCATGTCTATAAGCAGCTTCGCGATATCATTACAATACACTAATCCTTCATTTTCACTAAAAAATTGTAATAACTCTTTTTCTCGCGTTCTGTATGTTGTAATTGTTTCTGTTGGTGCCAATAAATTTTTTTCTTTCAATCTTGAGGCTAACAGTTCTGATCCTTGTTTTGATAAATTGAGATCACGTATTAAATCACTGAGTTCATTTTGAGAAAATAACTTTGGCTTAGATGTTTCACCTTCCCATTCACTTCCACTAGTAGATGGTCCCGATTTCTGTGAATTTGGTAACATCATTGTTTCTGAGGGCATGCGAATTACTTTTGAAATGTATATGGGCCGAGGGAGATTTTCACTGTGTAGAACCGGACATTTCTTAGACTGTAAGTCTGGGTATCTCCACGTTTGATTTCGATTAAAACCTTTAACATCTACTACGCAAAAGTAACAATCATCTAAATGATTCGTAGGCTCCATCCAGATCATAGGAATACCAAAGTCTAATCCAGAACGTTCACCTTTTTTCCACAACCGTAAAGACTCAACACAGGACTTACAAACCTTATTAGGAACCCATGGTTTACCTAATTTGTCCATTTTGAAACCAAAATATTCAACATAAGTCTCCTTGACAAAGTCTGTGATATTTCTTTTTTGTTTTTTTGGTATATAAACACCGCAAATATAACAAAATAAATCACTACAATATTTACACTTTCTTCATGACCAACTCACATTTTAGACTAGAAGACAAATATATAAGAATGGACATTCAGTAATTGAAACAAAATATTAATCCATGACACTTTATCCAGATTTACGTGTATATGTACTTCAATATTGTCAAATAACTGAGATCTCAGTTGTTCTGAGGAGCAAGGGGTCTGAGAGTGGGGATCAGGTGATGTTTGTATGCGCGAAAAAGTTGCGCAGAAGCCTAATCATGACTGGAAAATTAAATTTTATTTCTAACAAGCTTATAATTGTTCAAAATATAAGAAATGCAAAAATCATGAAAATATGAGCACATTGAGAACTTTCATGAATATATTCGTAATCTGGGCACTTGAAAACATGAAAATTTGCGATGATATCCAGGGCAACAATAAAAAAAATTTTTTTGTAGAGCTGTGTTATAATTCAAGGACGATTTCAATGGTATTCCGACTTCACACTTCATTAAAATCTTGAGTTACATTTTGAGTCTTTTTTTTTCCTGAATACGAAATAATGTGAGTTATCCGAACTGAAAAAATAACCAAAACACTTTCTAGGACAGGAAAATTTTGTCACAACCTCATACAGGCCTATTCTACGAATTCGGTGAATTAGAAATGTGAATTTTCCGATTTCTTTTTTCTCGGAAAATACAGTATTTTAAGAGATACTTTTTTCGCAGGTGCTAAAAATTGAGTGAGTAATCGAAAAAAAAAGAAATATGGACCTAGTTTTTGAAAATTCCAAGCGAAGGTCAACTTTCGCTATTCCCGGAGTGAACGATCAATTATAATATTTCGGTGTGTTAGGAAATCATTCAAGAATGAATTCGGTTTTCGTTTCATTGAAATTGATCAACAATTGTAGGCGTTATAGCTTGGGCGTTTTATACACCCGATATAATACCTTAAAGAACGTGTAATACGAAATTGTGCAGATCTCACCAGAGATATCACGAAATATGATAGATGGTTTTTATCATCGATAAGGATACTGACAAGGTGAGAATAGATACCATTTTAAACTTTTTGTGCGTTAGTTTTCATTTAAATACCTATTTAATTGAACTTAAATACTCCATTACATTTGTATTGAAGTGACCTTTATAACAAGGTCTAACAACGAAGATGCATAGAAAACATAACTGATTCAAAACAAAAATTGGAGTGTCTTGTGAAATCTAGCCTGGCGTTTTACTGAATTTATTCTTTTTTATAGACCGCACTTTATAAAAAAAACCAAATCCATACTCGTATATTCGTCGCAGTGCGCTTTACGTGAATAGATGGATGAAGTTATTCGTATCGACTTCAGAAAGTAGTGCTTTTCCCATAGTTAGATTATATCAAATGGGTTGTCTTGATAATCAACATATTTTTCTACCACAAAACCGTATAAATTTGAATATAATATACACACACTTCGGTTCGAAGTACTAAATTACTCTATGAAAATTCTTCGATAACACTTGCTACTAGTTAATTATAAGTTCTTTTTTCACCTAATATTTCATCTGCGTTCATCTACATTAGTGCCTCGCTAATCCGGACCATCGGTACTTCGGTGTAGGGATACGAAGAAAGTATCGATTCTTTGTAGTATCGAGTACCTCACCTTTGGATACGGATACTTTTACTCAATAAGTACTTTTAAACAGGTATCGTATCGAATAAATCTCAGAAATATCCCATTTAAAACTTGTGACCTTACGGCTCATGTTAGAAAAATCGATTTTTCTTCACATTTTTCGAAAGATTCACATTTCAGAAATATGCTCTTAAATTTTCAGATCGAAATTTAGAGTATTTTCGAAGTTATAGGTAAAACAAGAGAGCGCGCCGTAGTGAGTATGAAAGTCTGTTGACACGTCAGCGGTAGCTGCTCTGACCGATCTCCCTTTATGGCCGTTCCAACCACTTCGCTTCGAAGCATATTTTTACTTTAACGAGGGTTTTCTACCTGCTCTAAAAATTATGGAGATGATGGTCGTCATAATAAGTCAGATAGCCAGGGATTAGGCAGACAATGTTGACAGCGCACGGATTTTAAGGGGGGAAAAAACGGCAGAAGCCAACTGCAAAGAGGCCAGAACCTTACGCAGGGCTCTCAAAGATGCTGAAAATGACAACTTTGAGGAAAAGGAAGGATTGCTCTATGCACCGGGCAAAACTATTCAACCGATTCGGCTAAAAATTTAATTAGTTATTCTACATACACATATCTAAATACCTAACCTTTGAAACATTAAATTTTTAATAATAAATTGATTTTTTTTCAAACATTTATTTTTGAGTACCCTTTTTCCAGCTTTTTTTTACTATGTATATTATTGGTTAGTTCATTAAAATAGGGTCTACATAATAATAATTTCTTTGATTTTTTTATTTTAGATGACTACGGAAGGCTGTGTGCTTCCCCGAAACAGCTCACCATTCTTTCGAGGACTTTGGCCTCAAATATTGTTAATAAATCAATGTAAAATTAGGTGAAAAAATTATTTTGTACCTTTCAAAGTATTGAAATAAGCATGTAAAAGTTACAAAACGAATGCATATTATTTTCTTGTTAAAAAAAACCTCCAAAAAAACGTCCAAATTTCGGCCATCATACCGGTCTACTACCTTATGGCAACGCCAATAAAACATAAAAAAAATCTTCATCTTCCTTACAGCCTGAAAATAAGGATGAAATAAGCTATTACTTATCTGCACAGGTACACAGCTTTCCTCAGATCTTTCGAAACAGTGGGAAGATGTTTTCCTTAAAATTATACAAGTTGGCACGAGAATATCTGTCAATTCCAGATACGTCAGTGCCCTCAGAACGATTATTTTCTATAGCAGGAAGTACCATAACAACAATCCGAAACCGCATATCGCCAAAACGGCTCGATAAATTTTTATCTTAAAGTTGTTATACAAAGGAGGAATGGGAACTTTGATGTGTGTCTAAAGTAAGAGTTCCTTTTTTTTTATAAATTTTCAAATTTGTAAACTTACAGTTGTTTTTTATTATTGTAATAAATTTGGGTGCCAAAACTTTTCTTCCTTGTTTGCTCTACTGAAGCTAAGCTGACGTTATTTACTGACTGATTGACGTCCTGAATTAGTGCGAATTAGGCCTTATGAAAGTACTCGATACTTTTGTTTTCATACTACTCATGAGTATAGTATCGATACATTTTAGCCGATACCGTGTTTCAACTTCGGTGTACGCTGTAATCCGAACAGTAGGTTACAAGTGTCAATCATTTTGTTTTATTACCTTGCAGTTAGGGAATGCAATCTCGGTATACCAAGATCTTGCAATACCGAGATCTCACCCCTATTCTGCAAGATCAATCTCGCACCCAAAATCATGCGCGATCTCGCAGAGTGCATGGCAATCTGCAGATTTATAAACTATTCCAATAACAGTTGAAAATAGTTCCTTGTGTATGTAAGTTCTCTCGGTCTATTCGTTTTGTGTTAAAATGACAACAAAGGTAGTTTATAAAGAGTTTCAAAGTGGATCAGAGATATGGAAATACTTTTTGAAGGCAGATGATGGACAAACTGCCCAGTGCAAATTCTGTAAGTCTATTTTGAAAACAACGGCACGATCTCCCAAGGGCTTACATGAACATTTACTGTCCAAGCACAAAATTGACACTTCTCATAAAAAAGTGACAAAAACATTACTCTAGTTTCATCAAATTCTTCAATGCTGATCAATGCTTCCGCGTCAGTAAGGCTACCTCCTCTAACCGGTACGAAGAGGCAGAAAATATCTGATTACTTTTCGTCCCTACAAAAAGTTTCTTTGGAGGAAAGAATTTCAAGGATGATTTCTAAAGATGGCATGACTTTTAGATCTTTTTGCACGTCGAAAGACTTGAGAGAACTATTTGCGACTAGTGAATAAAAATTACCTGCATCTCCATAAAACAGATTGTTATGAATTATGGCACGAGTTTGAAAATGAAAGTTTCGCAGGATCTTATCAATCATTGAAAGATTAACCATAGATTCAGCCTTACTTTCGATGAATGGACTTCATGCAAAAACAGGTGCTTTATGAATGTGAATGTTCATACATTTTCAGAGAATAAAAATATGTTCTGGAATTTGAGTCTTGTGCGCATAGTAGGAAGCATGCCTGCAGAGAGTTGCATAACTATTTTGAAAAAAAAAATCAGAATATGGCTTGTCATTAGATAGTGATATAGTAGGTGTTACAACAGATGGGGCCAGTGTAATGGTGTAGATTGGGCGACTCATGAATCCTCTTCACCAGCTATGCTACGCTCACGGAATTCAATTGGGAGTTATAGGTGGGATTTACAAATCAAAACGAGGAGTTGAAACGCAAAAAGAAAGTACAAAAGACATAGTCGTAGTTCAGTCAGATGTGGAGGAGTCTGACGATGAAGAATTTGAGGACATTATTGATAATGGAGGATTTGACTGCAGATTACCCACTGTAGATGAAGTTGACTTTGCGCCAGAATTTGATCACCTTATCAAAAAAGTAGGACAAGTAATCAAACTTTTTAAAAAATCACCAGCGAAGAATGACATTCCTCAGAAATATATGAAAGACGAATTCAGCAAAAATGTGCAACTCGTGCTGGACTGCAAAACACGCTGGTCTAGTCTTGCAGATATGATTTCCATATTCAATAAGGTGAAGCAATGTGTAAGCAAAGCCTTGTTTGATTGCAATCTTTGATCGAATACAAATCATAGTTTCTCAGACGAAGAATATCGTGTTTTATCAGATTTAGAACTAGTATTTCAGCCTATAAAACTGGCAGTGAAAGTACTATATCGTCGAAATTCAGACTTGTTAACTGCCGAAACAACTCTGCAATTTATGGTGAAAAAGTTAGAACTCGGAGCACCAGTAGCTCAAAAACTTGCTGATTAATGAACGCCGAACATTTATGACCGCAGCATTGTATTATTTGACAGACCCTGTCCAATACGACGTATATTTCAATCAATCTGCTAGTGATCCAACTTTCGAACTGCCTCCAAAATCTTCGATCAAAAAAGAAATAAATAAGTTAATTGGAAGATTACACAAGAATAGTAGCAAAGATGACAATATTGCAGTCAATATACAAAACAAACCCTCTACATCTTCAGTTGCAGATGAATGAAAGTGATAATGACGATTCAATTCCATTAGCTGCAGTAAAAAAAATTTAGAGCCTGAAATGACGAACGCTTCTCTTAGTCTTGAAGAGGAATTGGAAATGGCATTGAAAGAGCGTTTGCAAAAACGTGTGGCACCTTTGTCATCGTCACTTGATATGATTTTGAAGAGAGAAAACAATTTATACGAGTCAGGAGGGTCAAAAGAACAAAATCTAAAGTTCGCTCACCAATGTCTTTTATTTGTAGTACCAACAAGTGTCGAGGCAGAACGGGCGTTTTCCTCAGCTGGTTATCTGGCATGCAGCATTCGGAGTCGGCTGGCAGATACGTTAAGTGGTCACACTAGTTCGATAACATACCGCTATGCGACACTCATGTTTCAGACAGAAGTCTGATACGTGAGTGTTTGAGATGTTTGTGTATGCCAAGTTGTAAACCACATAGAAATGAGGAGCGTCGGTCCGTCGACGGCCGCTTCTGTCTGATACGTGAGTGTCGCATAGCGGTACGTTATCGAACTAGTGTTTTCTTGTTTTATCTGCTCTTTGGTTTCACCGTTTCGCGGGGCGTTGGTGCGGTAGCCTCTGTTTCGGTTCGTTGGGGGGCGCAGTGATATTTACATTATTGCGTTCGCTCCAACGAATTGAGATGAGTAGGTAACGGCATAGCCTTGTGTTACGAATGGGTAGACAATGCTGACGAGGTCAAACGAGATCGAAACTGCAGTCCATTGTTCCTATTCGTGACATCTGACCGTGCTGTACCACTTCCGGGTGGCCCCGGTTAACGGTGATTATGAAGAGTAGATCGGAAAACTAGCTCCTTCAAGGGAGGATATTTAACATTCTACGGAAGGTTGAATATTGTCCCTTGAAAAATAATTTTCTTCGATGTGTCTATACATTGCGAAATCTCGCATATAGTAACTTTTTGTTTTGAGTTGTTTGTGTATGCCTGGTTGTAAACCACATAGAAATGAGGAGCGTCGGTCCTT
This sequence comes from Cryptolaemus montrouzieri, assembly GCA_013387265.2. NCBI lineage: Eukaryota > Metazoa > Arthropoda > Insecta > Coleoptera > Coccinellidae > Cryptolaemus > Cryptolaemus montrouzieri. Next base: position 43,353,816 of record JABFTP020000185.1, on the reverse strand, counting down.
CGCGGCCGCTTCTGTCTGATACGTGAGTGTCGCATTACGGTATGTTATCGAACTAGTGTGACCACTTAATGTTTTCTTGTTTTATCTGCTATTTGGTTTCACCGTTTCGCGGGGCGTTGGTGAGGTAGCCTCTGTTTCGGTTCGTTGGGGGGCGCAGTGATATTTACATTATTGCGTTCGCTCCAACGAATTGAGATGAGTAGGTAACGGCATAGCCTTGTGTTACGAATGGGTAGACAATGCTGACGAGGTCAAACGAGACCGAAACTGCATTCCATTGTTCCTATTCGTGACATCTGACCGTGCTGTACCACTTCCCTGTGGCCCCGGTTAACGATGATTATGAAGAGTAGATCATAATTCCTTCAAGGGAGGATATTTAACGTTCTACGGAAGGTTGAATATTGTCCCTTGAAGAATAATTTTCTTCGATGTGTCTACACATTGCGAAATCTCCATATAGTAACTTTTTGTTTTGATATGTTTATATATATATTTATATATATATATATATATATATATATATATATATATATATATATATATATATATATATATATATATATATATATATATTATAGAAATTTCAGATTAAGGTGACATCTATGCTACCATTGGTCGGAAGTATGGTATAGGTAGATCAACTGTCCCGGTGCACGAGAAACATTAAAAAGAAATTGGAAAATCCTGTTTTAGAAGATGCGTTGTTCACATGGTTCTTGCAGCAGAGTCGATTGTATTAAGATTTGTGAGAAAGCTCGTTATTTCCATCGCCAGACCTTCAACTCTGATATCGGATTTAATGCAAGCGGGGAATGGTTAGATGAATTTAAGAGGCGCCACTGAATAAGATGATTGAAAATGCAGGGGAAAAGCTATCACGCCATGAATTAGCTATCGAGCCATTTTGACAAGAGTTTCAGAAAGTTATCAAAAAAAAATCTAACAGCGGAACACGTATAAAATGCCGACGAATCTGGTTTATACTTATTGTTCAACCATACTTAAGCTTCTGGTAATGAGCAGTCGGCGTCTGGAAGGAAAATGATGAGTCACATTTATGCCATCTGCAAATGGGTCTGGAGCCGATCAACTTCAATTGCTCGTTGCCGAAAAAACCTCGGGTTTTTTAAAACATCACTTCCTCTGGTTTGCTACGATGCGCAGATAAATGCTTGGTTCATCAAAGATCAATTCCTTGAATGGTTTAATATTTAATTTATCTCCGAGGTCCGTCGTCATCTATTATCCGTCAATTCACCTCCTCATGCAATGTTACTGATGGATAATAAGCATGATGACTGATTTTGAGAAAGTATTCCACGATGTTTTTACGCATCAACTTTATCCAAAATGAATCTTATTTCTGCGAAAAATAAAGGTTTTCAAGGACAAATCTAGTTTTTTGAAAATACACTTTAGCACCAAAACGCTAGAATAGTAATGGCGTTTGTCTATGACGTCATAATGTCGTGAACACTTGACGGCTTTCATCTAATTGTTCAATTCTGTTACATAATTCTTATGTGTATCGATAGTGTGTAATAATGTAATAATACATTAATAAAAACACCGAACAAATTATTTGTTAACGTTCCAGAGAAGAAAAAAGTTAGAAATATGTGGCTAAATCTTGCAAGGCGAGACTCAGCAGCCGTATCTTCAAATTCGGTCATTCATTTCTGTGAAGACCATTTTGACGTATTTGCTTCATTTACCACGTAGTATAATATCGACATAAAATTGTCATTATAAATATCGATCATGTTTGAGGTTATGCTTTAATCTCTTTCCTTTATAAACCTTTCACAATACAATATATAAAGTATGTTCACGTTAAGTTTAAACAGACGTCATAGCTAGGGATGTCTGGTTGGAAAAGATTGCAATGGACAAGAACAAAATAACTAGTGACATATGGTGACGTTTGGCATTGAAATGCGGCGTTGATGTATTTTTATTGTTCATTTTAGTTCGCTTTCTTGTGCTGATTGAGATTGGATTGAAGTGTTTTCCTCGAAGTTTTGATAATATTTGAATCATTATTTTAAAATCAGTTCTTTTCAGAACTAAGTGTTTCGAATATTTGTTCTATATAAATAGTGAAAATGCCAAGAGCTTTCTCGAGCAAAGCCCAAAACATGATTATTTCCAACAAGAACGAGATAATGAGGGGCCTCTTCTCCCCCTTACAGCTGTAAGAAATGTAAGTACCACTAAAATTAATAACAGAAGGGGCCTTCCACCCTCAAAAAAGAAATATTATGATACAACTTAACTTGTTCATCTGTTGGTTTCCAAATTGTCTACACATCTACATACTATGAACTTTTTTGCTTACAGAGGGTAGCGAGTGCTTTACAAGTAAGCATTTCTTCCATTAACAATATTATGGCAAAGTCAAAAAAAAGAAATCGTGAGAAACCTGTAGTATATATTGACAATTTTGATCTAACTGCCATAAGAAATACTATCTATGACAAGTTCCAGAAGAGTAAGTAGTCATTAAAACCTTAGTCTAAATCAAGTTTATTATTATATTCTTTGTAGAGGAACAAATTACGTTATCTACATTAAAAGAGAAGTTCCACGAAAGAGATATTTTCAATGGATGTAAGACATCTCTGTGGAAAATTGTACAAAACATTGGATTTAAGTATTCCAAAGATAATCCATGAAGAAGTTTGATGGAACTACCTCATATTGCATTGAAGCGTATCCATTTTCTGCAATCATATATTCGTATAAAAAATGAAGGAATACGTGAATTTTTCTATCTTGGCGAAACATGGATTTTCGAGGATGGTACTATCGTTCGTGGCAAGATGACAATATCAAAAGTGTGAATAAAACAAAAGTTGGTGGAACCAGATGAGGTTATCAACTATTGTTTGTACTATTTCAAGATATTCTGAATTTGATACTCGTTTCAGATTTATTGTATTTCATGCAGGTAACAGGCATGGTTACTGGTGCAGAACTTGTTTTTTTCCACGAAAACTTTGCACAGTGATTACCACGAGGAAAGAATCAAGAAAACTTCAAGCATTGGTTTGTACACCAACTTTTGTTGAATTTGGAAAAGCCTTCAACAATTATACTTGATAATGCAAGTTATCATACAACTATGTTGAACAAAGCCCCCAAAACAGCAACTAAAAAGGTTGAGATTCAAGAATGGTTAAGAAGTAATAATATTGCTCATAAAGAAAGTGATTTGGAACCACAATTAGGATTGTATTTCAAGAAGTAGGAGTGTTTTCATTTCAAATATGTTTCACAGGAATAAGCCAAAACCAATATATGAGATTGGTTATCTAGCTGAAGAATATGGACACGAAGTATTACGTCTTCCTCCCTACCACTGCATTTTCAAACCAATTGAAAATATTTGGAGTATAACCAAAAACTATTATCGGGACCATGTAGGGAGTTCCGCTAAACAATCTTTTTCTGTATGGAAAGAAGCTCTTCAGAAAAATACTCCAGAGTTATGGAGTAAAACTATTGAGCATACAGAAAAAGAAATTCAATATTGGTGGGAACGCGAACTTCATTTTGATCTTGAAGATGTTCCCTCTTTGATAATAAATATGGACGAGAATGACAGTGACAGTGAAACATTTTTAGACGAACTTTCAGAATAAAAAGGAGTATTTATTTTTCAATTAATTTTAACTTTGCAACCTTTCCTTTGTGAAATTATCATTGAATAAATGATTTTGTTGATTGCTGTTATTAGATAGTTTTACCTGTGCTCTTTATTTGAATCTGCAAGTGCCAAGTGGACTAAATTCGAGTTTTAGTTAAAATATTGAAATACTTCAAAAATAATTATTATTTCATGATCTAGTAGAAATAATTTTTAATCAGTAAAAAGGTTACGTTTCGATTTAAATTTTGCACTTATTCAAAAACCTGATTTTCTCTAAAACCGCATTCATTTTCATTGTATTTCAAAGTCAATGAGATGGCCAGTGCTCAAAACCTTTATTGAACAAAGTGCATAATGAAAATTTCTTTTTCCTGTTTTATATTGGAGAAAGGTGATCACAATTGAATTGAATTATACCTCATGTGTTGCATTTACAGGTAAGTACAAGTATTCTGAAGATCCATCATGATCATCATGACGTTTTTCATTTTCAACTCGAACTTTTTTGGCCGAAAAAAATTTTCTTTTTCTCACGTTCTCTGAAAAGTACATAGATTATTTTTCTGAATGTTTTGATACCCCACACTAGGGCTCTGAGATGCGTAGTTTTCGATACACAGGATGCGCCATTTAAGAGGTATTGATATGAATGTTTATTGAAAAATTTTATTTTCGGGAAAGGAAGGTCGCGAATTAATTTCATATGCCTCAAATTGTCATCAGACAAAATTGTCTCAAGAAACAAGTCAAAGTGACAATCGAATTTATTCTGAGAAAAATTCATACCACTACCTCATCTCAGATCCCTACTACGGGCATCAAAACACTCAGAAAAATAATCTCTGTAGAATAATGATGGAAAAATATGAGTTGTGACTTACGAATTACAAAAGAAAAACTTTTTTTTCTTCCAAATAATTTCGAGTTGAATATAAAAATCGACCTATCTGAGCGTTTTGCACGAAAATCAAAAAATGAAGTAATTTTGATTTTTATTCCATTCTTACAGTCGTACTGAATAGGAATTTTGGGAAACATTGGTAACATCCAAGAAAACTGGTTGATGACGTCACTTAAAACTTAACGTGAACAGGCTACACTTATACATCATAGTTAAAGTCAAAATATACTTCAATATACTGACCAACAGGTGAATATAAATAATAGGTGAACTTTTACAATAAGCAGTACAAATTAGTTACCTGCCTTAAAAGTTTATTTTCATTCCAGTTACCGAATGATATGGAAAAGTATATTCAGTATCATGTTATGGGTTCAATTTCACAAGTGCGTATGAAGTCACGGTGTATTCCCACAAGATTTGAATGCTAACCAGACAGAAGAAAACGAACTTCAAATATTGAAGAACGAACTTCTCAAAAACTAAAAAAGATTCTAATTGAAGATGGCGAAAAAGAATTAACAGAGAAAACATAAGTCCCACAGGCATTTCATCATGAAGTTCAGGTATGTACTTACTTAAATTACCAATTTTTTAAATCAAAATAAGTACCAGCAAAATGTTCTTGATTCATTTGTATACATTTTTTATTTGCCTGTTACTTTTATCAATAATATGGTACATGATTAAACTGCATTCTTAATCATAACATTATACGTCTTAGTTATGATTGAACACATGGTGGGTGGTAGCTATTAGAATAGAGTCTTTTGCAAAATGACTACAACCATATGCACATAAAAACATGTACTTGTTCATAGTATTTTGTTAAATATTCATTTTTAGTTTTTTAGTTCTTAACACAATCGAAGAACGTCAAGATGAGTATACCACCTATCCAAAATCGGCTGTTAAATCAGTACAAGTGCATATAACCCACAAGTTAGGAGTGAAGCTGTCCAAACTGAATCTAAATAAGTGAGCAAGTTAACGTCACCTATGAAACCTAATCTCTACTCAGTCTCTATACCTCCATTTCAAATTGGAATGTGAGATACTATTCAACAAGAATATTTACTTTAGATAATAGGGTAGGTCAAAAAAAAACGAATATTTTTTTTTCGTTTGGTACTCTGAAGAAAATGTTCTCAGACTAAGGAAGTCTCTCCAAGTATGAGCTCTTAATTGTAACGGGAATGTTAGGTTAGGTTAGATTTTTTCTTATTATCACATACAAAAAATGATATCTCGCTTCCAACTACTCGAAGAAATATATGGTTTTATAGATTTGCTAGGAAATTTGATTTTCTACAAAAAAAACCTTTTACGATTTTTTCGTAAAATAACTGTTCAAAAGATATTAACGGTTGAAATTTGATTATTTCAAGGTGATTTTTTCTTTTGTTATGAATTTTATAACTCAATAAAAGAATCATTATGAATCATGAAACTCATAGTTTTGTAGGAAATTTACTGCCCTACAAAAATGGTCTCCTATAATTTTTCGATTAAACTAAGCGTTTACGAGATATTCATCATTATACATCAATGCCTATGAAAACACTGTTGAACTTGTCGCTTCCAAGAAAATTCCGAGGCACTGGAAGCTTCAACACTGCTTTGAAATGGGCTGAAGATAACCAATTTGATAGTCACGAAGTAATGTTTCTCCGTCATCGTGAAAACGGTGATTTGAATTGAAAATTATAAGCAGAAGCATCTTACGGACTTTTGCAAGAAGAATCAACTTTAATTTCTTCTTCATTCCATGTAAAGTGTGCAAAAATTTGTAACTACATTTGTAGATACATATTTCTGTCTGAATTGACTTTGAATTTTTTCTTTAATAAATCAAACCTGAGTCAAAAATGCATTTTATTCCTATTAAAATATGGCACACTATTCTCCCGACGCCCCCATAATTCGGAAGGGGCCCTGTAATACGTCTCACTCTATGTAGTGATAACAACGTTTTTATATTATAATTTCATACAGATAATGACAATTTCATCATAAAATTTGTAGAGGAGGTTTAGGTATGGGTGTTATAGAAAAACTCATATAAAAGAAAGCGGGGGCGGGTCGATAATGTTAATATAATTTTTCAGTGAAATGGGGAAATTTTCATAAGCAACCTTGACATACAGTGTGCAGCAAAAGTCCGCGCACTGGATCGATACCTTTGAAACTAAGAATAGAAACTCATTTCTGTCAACGGAGTAGTGATTTGTCAGGAGGGTTTACCTATTTGAGTTATGTTTGAAAATTTCGGCAAACTTGGGGTGGGGTGGGGGATAACCCCAAAATTCCAGATAGCAACCCCTATCGTGTGATACATCGATAGAAAGGTATTTGAAATACGTTTTCAAAACAGTCCTTGAAACTGAAATCGGATAATTAGTTCAGAAGTTACAGTCAAATATTTGTTTTTTTCCGGTTCTCTTAGTTTTATTCAAAATATTTTCTAAATTACTTTAGCTTCAATTTGCTGAGGCTCAAACCCAATAGAAAGTTCATTCTACAAGATTGAATATTCGCTAGGGCTCCCAATCATACAAAGTGTTTCGAAAGAAACCGCCAAATCGAAGTACATTCAAAGACACAAAAGTCCGAAATTTTAAATGGAAATACTCCTATTTTTACACATCGTTAGATCCTTATTTTCAATACGCTTGTTCTGGAAATTGACAGTCAAAAAGATCTCTGATATATTGTTTCGGACAAATCAGTGAAAATGAAATTCAATATCCAATTCCTAAAGCACAACAGAAAATCGTAAATTCAATAAATTCACCAATTCCCGCTGTAGGTCACAAATACATAACTTAGTTTTGAGTATGTTATGGACGTCGTGTTCGCCTAGTTAAAAAGATGCAACTTTAAGTTAACCCATGAATTTCATGTCATCCTATAGTATTACCAGAAATATGGAGAGGAAAAGAAGAGAAATTAGATTATGTTAGTATGCTTTTAGTTATTTATTTTGATAACGACCAAATAGAGTAGGTCGGGAAATCTCGCCGGACAGTGGATGGGACCATTCGCTCCAATCCAATTATTACCAAATTTCTGAGTGAGCCATTCTGTCACCATCTGAGAGGTGTGTGCCGGAGCACCATCCAACATAAATAATGGCTCAATATCGGTGTTTGCATCTAATAAAGGCTCTAAAACATGCCAGACTTGAACGTTGAATAGATTCCTACATGACGCACCTGTTGGATTTGCTTCAATGAAAAACGGCCCTATCAAAATATTCTCCCAGATACCGCACCATACATTCAGGTTTTAAATCACTTGCGTATGGGCTGGTAGCACTTCATGGGGATTTTCTCGACTCCAATGGTATGTCCAATGACGACTCACTTGTCCATGCCTTATGAATGTTGATTCATCAGTAAAAATCATCCTTCTGCCGAAATGTGGATTTTCCTCGAATTGATGTAGAGACCATTGACAAAACTCCAAACGTTGTGCTGGATCGTGATCAAACAGTTGGTGCACAAATTTTGTTTTGTAGGGTGTCACTTTTTCAGCCTTGACAATTCTTCGTACTGATCTACCACTCATTTCAGCTTCAAGTGCTCTGTTTCGCACAGATAACTTCGGAGACACTTCCGCACTGGCTAGAACGTTAATGTTTTGGTCAGGAGAAGTGGTATTTTTAAGTCTTCCAGTGCGTTTTTTTTCCACTGAACCAGTTTCAAAAAATCTTTGCATAGCTTTCTGGGCGGTATGATCACTTCGCACTGGTTTATCGATATCATTTTCCGTGAATAACTGCGCAGCAAGTTTGTAATTTTCTTCATTGCGGAACCGTAAGGTAACCATTTCAGCATAATCCAAATTACGGAATGAATGCGTCATTTTTCACAAGAAAAAAAAATTAATTGAATACACTAACTAGAGAAGGCCTCTGAATCACTGAGTGGATAAAAAAGAATTAAACTGTTCGCCCGCCCAAACTTTTCGCCCCGAATGCTACCGGGATGGGGTCACACACGATGAAAACACTTGTGGTTAACACAAACACTCTTTGTAAACGTAAATTTAAAATTAAATAAAAACACGTGGTTCGTTCGTAAACAACGGCGCTTTGGCAATATGGCGGTGGCGTGGGTACGGAAAGCCGGCTCGTGGCAACGCGTGCTGCAGTCGGTTTTCTGAGTCAGTGTGAATTCGAAGAGGTCGTTGAAGAGAAAGCGAGTCCGAAATGCACGGATATTTAAACCCTCGATCCTGGTAGGCCCAGAGTACGTTCTGTGCCTAGCCTGGTCGAAGGGCCTACTAGGCGATATGTGATTGACGAAGCGTGGTTAACACGGTAACACGCTTTTTCGGAGGAGCCTAGAGCGATCTATGGTTAGATACCGTAGTGGACACGGTAACACTAACTACCTAATGACTAGGGTAATACCTCTCAAATTTGACTTTACGACAGGTAGTTATATATAATCCTTCATCCTTAGTGTAACTCATTTACACTTAGGTATACCTGAATACAAAAATTAAAACATAGAAATTCAAGGATTATATCTACCTGGTGAAATTCGTGGGTTAACTTACAGTAGACGAGCATTTCAGTTTATGCATCATAATAAGTAGTTCCTGATATTAATTTCTATGACAATCTCAAGAGAACTCTGTGAGAACACTTTATTTGACAGAATTATTCTATAAACAATCTCTCAGGATCTCAATCCAGTGGCAAGAAAAATGTTCTGAAGCCTTATTTTGTGTACTTGTTTCTCGTCTATCTTATAATTTATACAGTAAGCCTTGTACAAGAAAAGGTCAAGAATATTTTTTCATTCTGAAACTTCTGGACAAAGTGAAAGCGTATACAACTATCGCATATATTCTGTGGCATAGATAATTTCGCACCGAAAAGTGGTAATAGAACTGCGATTCACCATGAATGTTAAGGTAATGTTTGTTGACCAAAGAATATTGCCTAAAATGTTCCTTATAATCGTATCAACGTTCAAAATCGAAGTTCAAGGCGTTCAAGTGCTATGATAACAGATATTTTGTTTAGAACATCAAATTCTGTATCGTGTATCTCGAAACCAAAATATCCCAGATATATTGTGCTCTCACTGAATGCTTTGAAAACCATATGACGTTCGGAAGCCGCAAGAAAAATTATTTCACTCGAAACTATATGGTCTATTCAAAAACCTACGAAAATATTTGAAATATTCAGTGGCGTATATATTCTCGCCTAAATGACTGTTCTAAACACTGGTACGAGTTTCTGACAGTTCCTTCACGGCTACATACAGGCTCACATACAGGCATTTGTGACCTACAGCGGGAATTAGTGAATTTCTTGAATTTTCGATTTCAAGCGTATTGAAAATAAGAATTTAACGATGAGTAAAAATAGGAGTATTTCCATTTGAAAATTCGGACTTTTGAATATTTGAATGTACGTCGATTTGACGGTTTCTTTCGAAACACTTTGTATAAATGAGAGCCCTAGCGAGTATTCAATCTTGTATAATGAATTTTCTACTGGGATTGAGCCTCAGCAACTCGAAGCTAAAGTAATGTAGAAAAATATTTTGAATAAAGCTGAGAGAACCGCGAAAAAACTAAATATTTGACTGTAACTTCTGACCTAATTATCCGATTTCAGTTTTAAGTACTGTTTTGAAAACATATTTCAAATACCTTTCTAATGATGTATCAAACGATAGGGAATGCTATTCGAAATTTTGGGGTTACCTACCCCGACCTCGACCACAAGTTAGCTGAAAATTTCAAACATAACTCGAATAGGTAGCCCCTCCTGACAAATCACAACTCCGTTGACAGAAATGAGTTTCTATTCTTAGTTTCGAAGATATCGACCCAATGCGTGGACTTTTGCCGCACACTGTTTAGTCCATTAAAATGTTACCTTTGCATATAAACACCTCAAAAAGTCTAGGGAAAACCAATATCTTTAAAATATAAATTTGATGAGTCGAATTTATAGAAATCTTTCGGTTTTTGTTAGGATGTATTGTATATAATGTATTCTCAAGAAAACAAAATAATATTTGAATTCTCCAAAGCACCATTTATAAAGAAAAATTGAAATTTGAAAATGACGAAATTTGGTAAAACATAACAAAAACTTGAACTAATATTCTCGAAACGATATGGAAGCACTTATATTTTTCAGTACCCAGAAGGTAAACCTCTGTTATTAATGACACTTTGGCAACGTCGCGGCATGCTCAATATTAAATTGTCTATTACATTTTGGCCTAAGTCATTCCAAGCCCCTGAACTGCTAATCGAAGCTCCTGTTCATGATGGAATACTTTTTGACGCAGGAGATTTCTTTTAGGGTGTCCCACACATGCTCGATGGGTTTCAGATCTGGGGAGGATGATGGCCACGGTAGGAGATCGATATCATTCTCTTCAAAAATATTCAAGACAACTCTTGCACGATGAGGAGGGGCATTATCTTGTTGGAAGAGTGGATTTTGGCCCATTGTTCGGAGATACGATACCACTACAGGTAAAACTATCTCATTTGCGTAAGAATTTCCCGTGAGGTTGTTCTGTATGAAAACGAGGTCAGTTCTTCCACCAAGGCGTATACTTTCTTAAATTATCACTGATCCGCCTCCCTGTCTAACAACTTCTCGAGCATGCTGGAGACGGTTTTGCTTTCCAGGTTCCTCCATATTCGAATTCTTCCGGAATCGGGATAATAACTAAATTTAGATTCATCACTGAAGAAAACTGTGGCCCACCTCTCTTGATCCCAGTTTACGTGTTCTTGGCACCAAGATAAACGAGCAGCGCGATTTCCATGGGTCAGTTGTGGAACTCTTAAAGGACATCTGGAGTGGAGTTGACCTTCGTGCAGTTGATTTCTCACAATTTGGTCACAAATTTGTACATTATGAACTCGTGATAGCTCTTGAGCTAATTGAGATGCTGTGGTAGTACTATCCCTTCTGGCTTGTAAAACCAAAAATCGGTCTTGGGCGACTGTAGTAATCCTGAAACGACCTGTATGGCGATCCTTTACGCTACCTATTTCATTGAAACGCGACCATAAACGGTTTATGACACTTGGGGTACTTCCCAGAACCCTGGATACTTCCCGTTGTGAGCTCCCAGCTTGGAGCATGCCAACGGCTCGTAACATCTCTTCTCTAGTCAAATGTCGTCTTTCCATGGTCGAATCACAAAACTTGAATCTTTCATTTGTGCTTACAACAGAAAAAAAGTACCAACTAACTGATTTCAAACACTGAATACATGAAATGCAGCATTTTTAGTTTTTATAAAAAAAACTGAAATCTGTTGCGGCACTCTACATAATTTGGTGAGAAATTGATGCAGGTGTTCATTTCTTTAAAAAAATCATGCATATTGATCGTTCTGGATACGATATATCGATATTCAGAAGTGTTCCCTAGACTTTTTTGAGGTGTGTATGTGACTTCTATTTGCTCATTCCTACATGAAGGTATGGTTATGGGGGATTCAATAGTTCGAATATATTTTCCGCGATTTCTCGTAAACTATACATCTCATTAAAAAATTTCAACACATAATTTGTACCAAATCGCTTCATATACAAATAAGTCTTCATCAATTTTTGCCGTAAATGAAAAATTGCAAAAGTTATAAGCAAAAAAGTGGAAAAATTCTTATAAAAATTTTCTTTTTTGAACAATGACTTTTTATTTTTTCATTTTATCGAAAAATTATCCCAGAGCAATCTTGTAGATGCTCTTTTTTGAGGAATATTTTCACATATTTTTTCTTTAAAATTTTTAACGCTATTGCAGCGCTCCAAAGTTAACCGGGTTCGTCAATTCTCACGAGAATCCGGTAAAAAGGAATTGAATCAATTAGTTTGATCATTTTTTTTATAATCTCTATATACTAATGTATATACGTTTGTTTACATCTAACCTACAACTCAACTTATTTATTTATAACTCTTTTCCCCGCTACCTATGAGGTAGTCTTTTGGCGCGTTGTATAGCTTCCAAGATATCGCGGAAAATATATTTGCACACCGTTTTCAAGATGGCGGCCGGGGGACAAGGGCTGCAACCCCACAAACTTGGAGTTAAGCTTCTATTGACCCCTCACATGTCCGAACAATAAAATTGCGTCCTCTAAAGAATGCAATACTAAATTGTAACATTTCAATGGACTAATAATATTTCTCGATATTTCCTAGATCATTAATTTTATAATCAAATAATTATTTTGAGCACGATAAAGGCTTTTGTTGCGGTATGAAGTAAAAATTCTAAAATTGATAAAATGAAGTTTTTGTCATACAATTCCTTTCAGATAGAGACTAATTAGCCACAATAATTTCTAAGGCGATACAGGGTGTTGGTTATCTGACAACTAGTAGAATAAAATGAGAAATAAATACCCAATAAATAGTTTGGCAAATATTCATTTTGTATATTTTGAATTTTATGAAAAATCAATGGTGATACACGTGTTTAAAGTGTCGCAACATAAAATTGGAATACCATGCTTATTATTGAGTATACAGGGTGTTACATAATAGTATGTCCGTGTTGAAATTTCCGGAAAAAATTGGTTTTTTCTTCAAAACTACTGCAGTTTTTGAGATATTTCACCAGGTGTTTTCTTTTCCGAGGCCATGTCTGCTTTTGCCCTTTCAAACTTTTTTACAGTACATCACTGATCAGTATACAATCAATTTTCGACAGCTTCGTTCAATTTAGAAACATTTTCGACACTTGTAATTTTTCGATTAACCGATTTCGAGTGAAAAATTATTGAATTTGAATTATTTGAATTGTATGTTGTTCACTAAATAAAAGAGTAATGGAAATACTCAATAGGTATTCCCGAAATTTGCTTTTATTTTGATAGCTCGTCTTCTGAGACTCAACTTATACTTATTCAATATCAAACAAAAAAAGGACAATTAAAAACTAAATAAATTGCTGTGGAAGAATACAGACCCAGGTTCTGGCCCACCCCAACCTATTCACCGGTTGTTGAATGTATTATTCAAGAAATCCCTAGCTTCTCCACTAAAATGTGCCTGTGCCCCGTCATACATGAATCACATTATTTTTCTCACCAAAAGTGGCACATCCTCGAGCAATAAAGGTAACTCCTCCTCAAGAAATTGCCGATAAGCAGGATTGTTTAGTCTGTTAGGCAGAAGAAATGGCCCAATCAAATAATTTCCAATTATTCCGACCCAGACATTCAGTGAGAATTGTTCTTGATGATGAGATTCTTCAATCAGATGGGGGTTTTCTTCAGGCCAATAATGAATATTAGAAAATTTGTGATAGCAGTTCTCGAAAAGTTATCTTCGTCTGTGAACATTATTTCACGATCAAAATTAGCATTTTTCTAATTTTATCTGAGAACCATCGGCAGAAATTCAGTCTTGAAGAAAAATCTTGAGGAAGTTGAGTTTGGACGCGTTGAATATGAAACGGGTATAATAAAAAGTCGTGGAGAATCCTCCAAACCAGAACATGTGAAATATTCAACTGATTCACAATTTTTCTTGTATTCACATGAGGATTCAAATCAATACAATTCAAAACTGCTTCCTCAATATCTGCAGTTCTCATATTTTGAGTTGCACCTTTTAAATGATTTTTTGCAGTAAAAGTACCAGTTTCCCTCAACCTTCTGTGGATATTTGAAAATGTTCGCCTTTGTGGTGTTACTCGATTTGGAAAGCCCACCTAATATAATCGCCTACCTATATATGTAATGGATATCACGCAATTCGGCGTTAGTAAAATTAGCCATTTTTTCTTACAGCAATAACTTCAAAAGTCTTAAAACTAATCGTTAATTTAATAAACAATTCAAGCAGACACTGGTTCCACTTTAGCAATTGTCAAAAAAATAAATAAATGAAAAAACCAATGCCTATTAGTAATTTTTTTAATTAGAATTGCTTTCAATGCAGCGAATGCATACAATCGTTTAATAATTTTTTGCTCGAGAACGATCGGAGATACGAAAAACTTACAGATGTCAAAAAAGTTTCTAAATTGAACGAAGATGACGAAAATTGATTGTATACTGATCAGTGGAATACTGCAAAAAAAAATTGAAAGGTGAAAAGGAGACATGGCTCCAGAAAAGAAAACACCTTGTAGATTCTAGCTGAAATTTATTACGTGTAATGACTGGACTGTAAAAAATAGCTTAAATTTCAAATTTATTTGTGCTGAATATCTCAAAAACTGCAGGAGTTTCGAAGAAAAAACCAATTTTTTTCCGGAAATTTCAACACCCTGTAGCTCCGTAACGAAGCTTTTGCGGACCTATGGTTAGATGAACTTTTTTTTTAAAATTGCAAGTAGATTCACCCCTCTCAAGTTGTGACATACTATTATGTAACACCTTGTATAATTGAAATTTCTGTTCAATCTGTGAATCAAGAAATACATAGCTACGGTGGCTGAGCAGGTGGAAGAAAATCAAACGGAAAACGAGGTAATCCTTAATTTCCTTCAACATACATTACCATCCTTTACCCGCAGTAGCTCAAATTTTCAGCAAATCTGCATCTTTATCTTATCATAAAATGCAATATATTAGTTCGTTATCTGATCACACACGACCAAAATTATTTAGGAATCTAGATCGGAATTTATTCCGAGAAATTAACGATGACACCTCTGAGTACAGGGGTGCATCGAGTACAATGAACCTTGAACGTAAATTCTCTCAAGTAGTTGAAAGTATAAACTTTCCGAAAAAAGAACAAGCAATTATACTGAAGCATAACGATGATTTGTATAAGAACGATTTTGTCTTTACAATCGCTAAAATAGTAGAACCAAAAAAATATTCTAGGTACATCAAGTATATCGAACAACCTAATGTGTGTGTATTTAAGCAGCGTTAATTTAGTTGATAAAATTACAAAGGAAAGTTCAATCGAAATAAAAGGTCTCAACATAGGAATGAGACGACTGGTCACTCCTGCCAAGCGAACTTTGCCAAACGAGTGCTTAACAATTCCACACTAACTGCTTGAAGTCGAATTGAAAAACATGGGATTCAAAACTGCATCTCCAATGAACTTTTTGAAAGCGGGAATTACAGGTGAAGAATTTGCACACATACTCAGTTTTCGTCGACAAATTTATATGCTCCCTAATGAAAATGTTGAACTTCCACCCCATATGGACATCGAATATGATGAAACATCCTGTCGAATATTTCTCACTTATGATAGTGTTACATGTTTTTCCTGTCATAAACCTGGTCATGTAGCGAAAAATTGATCAAAACAAAGTACACAGCAAGATCATACAAGTATGGAAACCAACAACCAAGCATCTTTGAAAAAAGGATACCAGCCAGATGAAGAGGAACTCGATAGTTCTTTAACCGAAGAAAATGTTAATGAAGGAGATACTGAAAATGAGAATCCTGAGCAACAAAAAAATTCAGAACCAAAAATTCAAAATAGAGATATAGAGGCATACCCCAAAAAACGCCCTTCGTCACCAACCTCTCCAAATACACCAGAAGTGATTAATGCTTCTGAAAAAAGATCCTACGCAGTATCCTTTGAATCTGGAACAACTTGTTAGTTTCCTTCAAAATACCGTAGGAATGGACGACCCAGGAGTATACGGAGTATATTCCTGCTCTCTTGCGTATGCTGAAATCCATTTACCCTTATAGTACTCACCGAGCATTGAAGAATCGAATCATGCGATTGCAAAATAAAATAATTCATCGGTTGAATATGCTTATTCTGAGTCTCACAACAGAAAGGGACACAGATGGCAGTTATACTGACCTCCTCACAACAATAGATTTCATACTCCAGTGGAATTTGAACCGAGTTCAAACTGACTTTGAACAATTACAGGTCCTTGTGTCTAAGACATCTCTTAACATAATTTGTCTACAAGAAACCAATTTTGAAAATGACTTTTCTCGAGAAATTAAGGACTACGAATGTTTTTTCGAAATAAAACTGCAGACAGACCAAGTGGCGGAGGTGCTACTTATGCAAATCAAATCGCTTCAGGAAGAGACCTCGAAGTAATTGCAGTTGAGATTCAATATTTTAGTACTAAGCTTAATATACTAAATACCTACGTACCGCCAGGTAATGATTTTTCGCTAAGCAATTTACAAACCGTCGTGTCTTCTATTTCTTCCCCGCGCATTATACTAGGTGACTTTCATGCACACAACATCATCTGGGGATCGCTCTCTACATATGCGAGGAGATGAAATAGAAACATTCATTGACACTAACAATTTAGTCCTTTTAAATACTGGAAAAGGAACCAGATTCAATTGTGTCACAGGCCAATTTTCTCCGATCGACTTTGTGTGATCCACAGCTTGCTCTGAGACTTACATGGCCTCCACTCGATGATCTTTATGGCAGCGATCATTAGCCATTAAAAATTGAACTGTCACAACCGTCAAAAATAACAAACCCGATAACACTTGATGAATGAAACTCAAAATGAGCTGATTGGACACTCTATTTGTTATACATTGACAACAAGATTGATATACTCAACATGGATACCGCTTTATCTAATATTGTCACTCAATTCACTTCTCTTTTGAATGAAGCCGCAATTGAAAGCATAGGAAAAGTTGTGCTTTCGAAAGGTAATAAAAACGTTCCGTGGTGGATAAACTACAAAAATGCAATATGGGACAGTAAACGAGCTTTTTACCGACTCAAACAGCATTATACTCAGAATAACCTCATAGAATTCAAGAAGCTCAGAGCAAAAGCCCGATTCGTGTTGAAAAACAGAGAAAAGGAGTCATGGCAGTCTTCTGTTCCTCGATCACCCCGGAGACTCAATCAGCAGAGATATGGAAGAAAATAAGAAGCATCACCAAAACATATCAAATAATAAGCTTACAAGTGAACAATAATGTTCTAACAGAAGGAACCGATTTGGCAGAAGCATTCGCAGATAAATACGAACAAAATTCGAGCGACGAAAATTTTCATCCGGATTTCACGAGATATAAAAATGAACAAGAAATAATTCCACTGTTAATATCCGAAAATTCTTCCGAAGCAGACGTTCTCAATATTCCTATTCATATAGATGAGCTTCTCCATGTCCTTCAAAAATGTAAACACTCAAGTCCTGGTCCAGACAATATTCCCTATTCGTTCGTAACCAACCTATCAGAAAAAGCAAAAACAGTTCTGCTTGCTATATTCAATAAAATCTTCATTGGTAACACTTTTCCTCCAGAATGGGCAGAAACGATAATACTGCCTCTTCATAAAACGAATAAGCCACAGAATTACACAGACCTGTATCTGTAGACTACGGGTAGAACAATATTCTAAATCTTGAAAGAAAATTTCCAGTTAAAGTGAACAACCAGCTATCCTCGGAAAGAACTGAAGAAAACGGGGTTTCGCAAGGAAGTGTTCTGAGTCTTACTCTTTTTTTAATAGCAATAAATGACAAATTGGACAATGTTCAAGCACCAATGAAAGCCCAACTTTTGCAGATGGCTTGCAATTATTTATGAAAGGAGTAGATATCGACACAATGCGCAGTCTACTCCAGAAAACGATAAATCTCCTATTAGAATGGGGCACATAACTGGATTTCAATTCTCAACAGGAAAAACTGAATGCGTTCTATTTTCAACAAAAACAAAACATATCCTATCATTTCTTTGAATGGCAAAAATATAGAATTTGTAAAGTACTAGGTGTTTGGTTCGATGAAAGAATGAATTGGAGGAAACATATTGAGTCAACCAAGATTGATTGCAGTGAAATCTTCAATTCACTGCGAGTTCTAGGGGGTCAAAATTGGGGAGCCGACTCGAAATGTCTATGAGGCATATATATATATATATATATATATATATATATATATATATATATATATATATATATATATATATATATATATATATATATATATATATATATATATATATATATATATATATATATATATATATATATATATATATATATATATATATATATATATATATATATATATATATATATATATATATATATATATATATAAACTACGAGGAAAACTACAAATATTCAACGAGCCTTCAGGATGTCAAGAAATCAATATCTGACGAGTCCCCTTTTCAGAAAATACGAGAATCTACAACAGAAGATAGCTAAGGAGAGAAACAAGAGAATATTTCTTCTAAGATGTAAAAAATTTAACATTGTACCTAAATTCCTCAACGTCAAGCCAAAAGTGAGTATTTTCATTGATAAATATAAGCCTAGGTACCTCAGTTTCCTCCAATTGTTTTATATGCAATGTTTGAACTTGTGCATCCGCAACACATATAGCCAAATATATAATCTAGACAAACAAATTGCCAGCACTAAAAGACAAACTAACAGTCAATTTCCTATACATATTAGTGAAGCTTTTTCAGTGAACAAACAAAAATTTATTATGAAAGTTTCACAAAAGTCAAATCAAATCACCGTAAAAAGATTGAATTCTAACTCGAAAAAGATGCTCAGAAACAAACAAAAATACCAACCGAATGGATAACTAATCTCACTCAGATAAAAATTCCTTTCAGCGTGAAACAAATATCAGGACTTTGAAACAAATATTCGGTAATACAAAAAACAACCAATTATAACGATATAATTGCATCCATTGAGCAGCAATTTTTAATAAAGCTGAAGAAATAAGAAACAAAATCTGTAATATTTTAACCAACCATAAACACAAAAATAAGGATAAAAGTTTTCAAGAAAAATAAATACATACACTCATTGAAAAAACTAAGGAATTCGTCAAACAAAATCCAAACATCTACATTTTAAAAGCCGACAAAACAAACAGAACAGTACTTATGAACAAAGAAGACTATAACTTCTAAATGAAAGAAACGCTCAAAGATACGTCAACCTATAAAAAAGAAAAAATTGATCCTACAAATAAAATACAACTCGAAATGAACAAAATGATTAACAACTGGTTCAATAAAAACTATATAAACAAAGAATTGGAAAACGAACTGATTTGTCACAATGGAAGGGCTCCCTTCATTTATGGGTTACCTAAATTACATAAATGATCAATCCCTTTGAGACCCATTGTTAGTAATATTCATTCACCCACGTATAACCTAGCACAATACCTCTCAAACACAATAACAAACACACTAAAAAAAAATGACTATTACATAAAAGATTCCTGGCATTTCCATAGTTTCATAAAAGATTTAATTATTCCAAAAGGTTTTATGTTAATATCGTTAGACGTAATTTCCTTATTTACAAATGTTCCTTGTACATTAGCCTTAGATATCATCCGTAAAAAATGGCAAAATCTCACGAATTTCACTGAACTACCTCAAGACGAATTTATTAAAGCAACAAAACTTTGTCTGAAATCCACATATTTTGTTTTCGAGTCTGAAATATTGAAGCAAATTTTTGGAACACCGATGGGTTCACCCATATCTGCAGCAATTGCAAATTTAGTATTGGAAGACCTTGAATGTCAAATACTTTCAAAGATCACATTCAAAGTGCAGTTTTTCAAACGGTATGTAGATGACTGTATAGCATGTATTCCTCGCGACAAAATAAACGAAATAACCAAAATCTTCAATTCATATTACAAAAAATTCAATTTACCAATGAAATCGAAAAAGATAAAACAATCAATTTCCTCGACATACAATTAACCCACGACGATACAGGAAAAATATATACAAATTGGTATCAGAAACCGACATGGAGTGGTAGATACCTAAATTTTGAATCAGTTGTACCAAACCGATACAAAAAAAAGCGTTATCAATAGCCTGGTTGATAGAGCCATCAAACTATCACACATTAAATTTAGAACAAAAAATCTAAAGAAATTGAAGAACATACTAAAAAGAAACGCGTTTCCACCTAGTTTTTTTGAACCACTCATAAAGAAAAGAATACATGAAATATACAATACAGAACAAAGGAAAAAAGTAAAAATAGATTTTAAATACATCGGCCCCACTTATACACCCGGACTGTCACAACAAATTGATAAATGCCTAAAAAAGTACAACATCAAGATTGGACACAAGCCTAACAACTACTGCAAACAATTTTTCACCACTCTAAGACCAAGGGTGAAACATGAGAACAAAACACACTGTATATACAAGGTTAATTGTCAGGACTGTGGAGCGTGCTATATCGGTAATACTGAACAATACTTGCATAAAAGAATATACCAACACGACTACTCCGTTAGATCTAATAAAAAAAGTACCGCCCTAGCGAAACATAGCATTGAACAACTACATAAATTTAATTTTGCTGATGTACGAGTTCTTGCATCCGAAAGCAACGACTTTAAAAGAAACATTCTAGAAATGATCGAAATCCACAAAGAACCTAAAACAGTGAATTCAAGAGCTGACGTTGACGGATTTATGAATGTCTACAATAATCTGATAATTTGAATACACCCTTCAACGGATTGCCGTAACTAGTTATATTCAAATATTAATGGTTATTGCCCGTTATTGTTTTTCTTGTTTTTTGTAATTGTTTTACCATTGACGATAATGATGTAAAGAGAGAATGTGTGAGGTGAATAGCTTTTAACGTAAGAATTGTATTATGTGTTTTACTGAAATTATGATTTTTGATTAAGATAATAATTGTGTAGAGATGAATGGCCCTGTATCGAAATGCGTAAAAACACTCTGCAAATTAAGTTTTTAACCTCAAACACTTTCCGTTCTCTTAACCCCGATTTCCCAGTAAAAATTTGTTTATTTTTGAAGAAAGGGTTAGCAAATAAAAATCAACTTAATCACTATATATATATATATATATATATATATAGGGGTTTTACCCCGACGAGTTGCCCATATATCTGTTCTTGCAATCAAACTGATTTCATGAAAAATATAAATCCACCACCCGGTAATTAATACCATTGCCAGGCAATGATTATAATCAAAACATATCCTGGAGTAATTATATATTAGGATAACGTTAAATGTTATGAGAATATATCAATCTACCAGAATATATACATACTATAGCATCATCAGACAATGATATCAATGTACCAACGAGTAGTGTCAGAGGCTTTCTCCCGGAAAAATCCAGTGTACGGACCTTAGTCAAGTAACACTGAATGTTACTCATTAAAAGTTTCCTTTGTGTGAAGTGGTGAACGATCGAATAGAATACTGCTCTGAATATAAATATGACAAAATTGTCAGTTAATTATATTACATTTATATAAACAAATAAATAAAATATGAAATGAGATTCTGAGCAGTATAAACTAAAGAGAAAACCTATGACTCTACCTCATTATTATTTTCGGAAAGAAACCTACGAAGAATATTACAAGATTTGATGACTGTTATCTTTTGTAACTGTTCAAACAAATTTTTCTTCAGACCCAAAATCTCAATACTTTTGTGAAGATTTCTAGAATAACTCCTGTTGTAGAAATAATAATCGGTAGAATGAATATTTTCTTCATTTTCCACATTTTTTAATCTCGTCGCCAAGCATCATATATTTAGAAATTTTTCATTGTATTTATTTTGTATATTATGTGTGTCGGGTATAGCAATATCAATTATATATGTTATTTGATTCTGTTTATCATTAAGAACGATATCTGGTCTATTGTGTTTTACAGCTCTGTTGCACAGAATTGTTTTATCAAAATAAAGTTTATATTTGTCATTTTCACAAATAATCTCAGGTTCATATTTTTGAAATTTTTTCTTTTTGGAATTAGGTCATGTTTGATTCCTAGATTGAAGTGAATAATATTAGCGACGGCATTATGTCTTTCTAAATAGAATATAATATAAGATAATATATGAAAAACTGTTTCTGAAGAACAGAAACATCTACGGCAAGAATCATCTATATTTTGTTTGATGATATGTTTTCTATAATTCCTTGTGAAAACAACCTGGTCCTGGATCGCAATTGCCAAGCCTTCTGTTTCAGCAAACAATTCTCCAGATACTAACCATTTATTCGATGCAATTTCATCAATATAATCATTTTCAATTCTTTAGGGTGTTTTCCGTGTAATTCCTTCTGCATCCAACTTTCTCTTTTAGAATTATCATCAAATATATCAAAATCTACTTTTTGCATTGTCAAGTTCAGAGGTGTAAGATTATAATCTGAAGCAACAACAATATCATGTAATTTAGACGTTCTCTGTTTATCATGAAAATGGGAACGTAGATGAAAAATCTGTTTACTATGAAGATTATTCAAATCAATTAATCCACGACCTCCAAGATGTCTAGGTAGTGTAACTCTCTGAACAGCTGACTTTGGGTGGTGCTTATGATATTTACAGAGCATTTTCCTCGTTTGACATTGTAACTCATTTAGATCAGTTTTAGACCATTTAATAATTCCAAAAGAAGATGTAAGAATAGGAACGGCATAGGAGTTGATAGCTCTGAAAAGGTTTTTACTAGTTAAATAACTCTTGATGATAATTCTAAGTCTTTTGTAATATGAACTTCTAATATTTTCTTTAGTGCTGCTATGGTTTATTGTCTTCTCTTGACAAAATCCAAGATATTTATATGTATCTCCTTGATGCATTGGCTCGATTTCGATATTGGAAATCTTTATATAATCAGAGGTGATCTTTCCTTTTCAATAGAAAGATTTTTACATTTTGAAGCCCAAATTTCATATGAATATCATTGGAATAGTTGAAAGTAATCTCAAGTAGACTTTTTAAATGAGATCTGGTTCCGGCATATAATTTAATATCATCTAAATAAATTAAGTGACTTAATTTGAATTCAGTTAATAAACTCTTTATTTTGAAGCCGAAACTAGTAGCATTTAATTCATGAGATAATGGATTGAGGCAAAGACAAAACCAAAGAGCACTTAAAGAATCACCTTGAAAAATGCCTCTTTTGATTGGAATTACTTCGGATTTTACCTTTTTTTTGAAATTTTTAAATGAAGATTGGTTCTCCAATTTTTCATTACAAATTCAAGAAAATGACGAAGTGTCTTATCAATTTTATAAATTTCCAAAATTTCTTGAAGCCATGAATGGGAGAACTATCAAAAGCCTTTTGGTAATCAATGAAGGCTGTATGAATATTTCTCTTCTTAGTTTGAGCTTGATTCAAAGCAACAGAATCAATTACAAGTTGCTCTTTAGTACCAAGGTGTTTTTTCTACATCCTTTTGATGTATATATATATATATATATATATATATATATATATATATATATATATATATATATATATATATATATATATATTATATACATAGGTGTTTGATCAGATCTGAAATTGAATATTGAATTATTGCTCATTCGACAGCTAGAAGAAGCTATCATAAAAAATTAGGAACTGTTCTAAACCAGGGTCTGCGAATTATAACTGGAGCTTTTAAAACAAGCCCTATTCAAAGGCCTCATAGTTTAGCAGGCGAAATGCCACTGAATTATCGTACACAGTACACAAATCAATACTTTGACATATGCATCCAAAATAAGCTCCACAGTTAACCATGGGAACATAAGATATATTACACCGAGTCGTCAAAATGATACAAACACAAACTCGAACCAAATTCGTCCCTTTCATAAAAGATTAAATACAACACTTCAAGAACTACAGATTCCGGAACCTTCCCACTCACCCTACCCCCCTCCTCCATACCTCCTTGGCGCATAAACAAAATGAAAAAAATGACAAACCTAGCGAAATACAAAAAAGCGGAGAATTGCCCAGTGCTGCTAACAAAATTATTCAGGAAGAACTGTATAAAGATCCAGAGGCCACATTCATCTACACAGATGCTCCATTGATACATTCACAGGCGTGGTAGGCCTAGCTGTTGTCACACCGGACGGAACTCAAACTTATTCTCTTGCAAATGGGCTTTAATATACAGGGTTAGGCAAAAGTACCGGAACGGTTAATTACCTCAGTTATTAACCGAGCGATTTTTTTGAAAATTAGTATTCCTACATTGTTTAACATAAAGAATTCAGTGTTGATATTTTGTGCTCGCTAGTGTTTCCGGTGTAGCCGGAAATGACCAAAAATGTGAATTTCAAATGTAACACCCAATCAACAAAAAATATTTCCTTTCAATGTTTTCAATGTTGAGTTCATAAAAAATTAAAATAATAAAATTTATATCACCTGAATCAAATTACTTTTGCATTAATAATCAACGGGACAGGTTGACAAATAATGTCAAGTATTTGTTGAAGTTTAGATTTTTGCACTTCAATTCCTAATAATGGTATTCAAGCTCAGTGAAGCAGAAAGGATTGAGGTTTTGATGATGCGAGAAACCAAGAAATTCGGTCTGTTCCATACTGTTCACCCAGATCATCAAATTAGTAAATCTACAGTATGCAGAACTATTCAGCGATATGAAGCAAGTCGGCAATTGAAAGATATTCCCAGAGCAGGACGCCCTAAGACTGCCACTGACGAAGAAACAAAGTTGGACATTTTACTGGCAATTGAGGAAAATCCTCAGGTTTCTACAAATAAACTAGCCTCAAATCATGATATTTCTCAGAGGTCAGTTTGTAGGATCCTGAAAACGTTCTGCCTCAACAGTGCAATAAATAGGCATAATTGCCGCATTTGGTCGAGAGACAACCCACATTGGATTAGAGAGGTTCATACACAATATCCACAAAAATTGAATGTTTGGGCCGGTATTATCGGTGACCACATAATTGGTCCATTTTTTGTAGGAGAGAAATTAAATGGGGAGCGATATTTGGACTTTTTAAGTAATGAAATTGTTCCAGTCATAACAGCTTTATTTCCAAATTTGAATTATCTGTTAACCTCAGCTGATATTGTATGGGTCCAACAAGATAAAGCTTCCCCCGCGGTCACCTGATCTATCGTCTCTGCACTTCTTTTTATGGGGCCACTTGAAATGCCGAGATTATAGAGAACGACCTACCAATCTAGATGAGTTAAGGCGTCGCATAACAGAAGAAATCAATTTAATACCCCCACAATGTCTGCAAAATTCTCTTCGAAATTTCAGTGGTCGATTAGGATATTGTCAGGAGGTGAATGGAACTCATTTTCAACACTTGCTATAGTTTCAATAAAACAATTTCTCTCGAGGGTGCAAAAAAAGTAATTTGATGTAGGTGATAATAATTATTGTCATTTTGATTTTTTTATGAACACGACATTGGAGGAAAAGAATTTTTCTTGATTGTTTCTAGGGAAGTTTTTTCCTCTGAATCTAAAAATGAATAAACATATAGGGTGTTATATTTGAAATTCTCATGTTGTGGTTATTTACGGCTACACCGGAAACACTATTGAGCACAAAATATTAACACAGAATTTTTTATGATTCACAATGTAGGAATACCAATTCTCAAAAAAAATCGCTCGGTAAATAGAGATAATTAGCCGTTCCGCTATTTTTGCCTAACCCTGTATATTCTCAATAACCTGAAATCTTCATTCACCATCTGCACGGATTCACTCAACTTGATTCAGAAGTTAACAGAAATGTATTCAAACTGTAGATTGGTACAACAAATAAACCAACTGAGATATCAAATTCACCAGCTCAATGTGTCATTAGTGTTCATGTTCACTCTCTCTCATGTTGAAATTTCTGGAAATGAAATAGTTGATATCGCCGCAAAAAATACCCCAAATCTCAAGCTGTTGGAACCAAGTGATTTCAAGTGTATGGTCAAGAAAAAGGTTCAAGAAGTTTGGCAAATTCAGTGGTCCCAATCAGAAAAATATTTGAAGCAGATAAAACCAAGGATCTATGAAACTATAGAATAGCGAAGAAGAGGGAAGATCAGGTTAAGATCGCAAGACTCCGTTTAGGTCACACGCGACTGACCACCAACATCTTATGACGAAGGAGCCTCCTCCCAACTGTGAACTTTGCAACCTGCGACTAGACATTAAGCACATAATTGTGGAATGCCCAAAATATGATCAAAAGAGACTCGCTTCCAAAATAAAGCCAACACTACCAGATGCACTTGGGAACAACTCTGACAATATAAATGACACACTCACAATTTTCAAACTCATCAATCTATATGAAATGTTATAATGCCATAACAAATCTGTAAAACTTGTAAATCACATGTACCGATAGTAGTATGATCTATGCAATCGAAACAGTTAAATTTAATTGAAAAAAAAATGCTTTGCTGTTGCAAGGCTATCTCGCTATCTCGTTTTCTTCGATGCCCATGAATGGAGAATTCAACAATAACTAACTAAAGTCGAATTACAATATCATATGTCCTTAACATATCCGAAAAAAACATTTGTTAATAATTAGTTACTTACCAGATAAGAAATTTGAAATATTGTAATTGTGCGTTAATTTCTTGACGCAGTGAGGTAAATATGGTATAAACTTGATTGATCAGACTTTTCTTATAACCCGGAAAAGATACGAAGAAGAGTCGTTATTGAATGGGAAATTTTGAAAATGAAATGTAACATTATCATCATACTAATAGCAAAATTCCAAATTCAAATGTGAGATTCCTTCTCTTTATACGAACTTGAGTTCAACATGATATTTCAACGACATGAATCAGTGTTTTAGAAGTATTTCAGTTTAATGAATGATAACTTTCGCTGCATTTCGTTTAATGAATGATGACACTGCATAATAAATTAACTTTTTAAGAATGGAATATTCGAGTAGATAATAAAAAATGCTCTTCAAGCAAGTGCCAGTAAACCCATATAACTATTTTAGTTAGGGGATGCTGAGAATAGGGGATTGATTTCACATACTCCAACTTAACCTAAAACAGTCCCCTTCGAGTAAAAACTTGACCTGCTTCAACATTTTGAGACAGCATCACTGTTTCCAGAGTTAGGGGGGAGGGGTAAGGAAAATTTTCGTTGTGTATTTGATAAAATTTTCAGCAAATTATATTTTATACATAATAAAATACACACATCATAAAAATTGTCGCATCACCTGGCATTCTGATTTCCACGATCGATTAAGCAGTTCGATCGCAGTTTCTTTGTCAACATATGTTTTTGGACATATGAGGAAAAAAAAACCTTATCTTTGTAGTAACATTTGTTTCCATATGATCTCAAACACGTCTGAAACAAGAATGAGTTTATTTGACTATCAGTATTAATTCAATTTCACTTAAGTTTTCAAGCTAAATTAATGCAAGTTTTCTGTGTTTCTTGTTGATTTTCGAATCTTTGAATTTATTTTAATGGCTGCTGAACGCCCTTAACGCTACTTGGGTGGGGAAATGGAAGAAGGGCCGGACAAGGAGGAAATCGGATAACAAAACCAGTTGATGATAGTTGGCTTCGTTTAACTGCACTAAGAGTTCGGCTCTCTACGGCTAGAATGCTACAAAATGAACTTGAAATTTCCAGAAATGTGCATACTTCACTGAAAACTGTTAGGAACAGGCTCAGAGAAGACGATATCAGACCAAGGATGGCTTCTACCGGCCCGCGTCTCACCAGAGAGCATCGAGTTACAAGACTTCAGTTTGCGAGAGAACATGCAAATTGGGGTATTCCAGAATGGTAGAATGTTCTCTTTTCCGGGTCCAGGTTCTGTCTAGTATTAAATGATAGACGTATGCCCGTATACAGACGACCTGGGCAACGGTATCAGCAATGCAATATTCGGCAAACCGAAAACTTCGGAGGGGGCTCAGTAACTGCGTGGGGAGGCATTCCTCTCCATGGTCGAACTGAGTTAGTCCTAGTGAAAAGTGGAAGAATGAAAGCGGCCAGATACATCGCAGATATCCTTGAACCCCATGTTGTACCCTTTGGTCCATTGATGGGTGAAAACTTCATTTATATGCTTGATAATGCTCGGCCTCATGCAGCTAGAGTAGTTATAGAATTTCTGCAAAATGCCGAAATTGATATTTTAAGATGGCCAGCCAGAAGTCCCGAATTGAGTCCCATAGACCATGTTTGGGACAACATGGGGTGACAAATTCAGCAACGTAGGATGCCTTGTAGAACACTCCAACAACTAGAAAATCTGCTTCCTGAAATTTGGAACTCAGTGACTCAAGAGTACATCCAAAATTTGTTTGAGGGGCTTCCGAGACGTATACTGGCAGTAATTAGGGCCCGGGGAGGAAACACTCGATTTTGAAAATGATTAGTAACCATTCGATGCTAGTTGATTGATCTCTTCGCGAATGCTTGAAGATGGTAGAATTTTTAATTTTTCATTAACTCGGAAATTGTTGATATTTCCCATCATAAACTCATCTACTTTAAATGATATCTTCTTATTTTACACTTCTGAAAGTTACCAGGCGATGCTTGAATAACCAACCTAAAGGTTTATATAGTATTGTCGTAAAAGTAGGGGGATGCGACAATTTTTGTGCGGAGTGTATTAAATCTATTGCAATTTATTTGAAAGAAATAATAAATATCGAGCAGGCATGAAAAAAGTTGCACCAAGATGACAAAAAGTTGTTGATGAAGCAGGTAGCTGAATAATTAGTTCATTTTAATTTAGAGTAAAAAACGACATCATAAGAAAACTATCCTTGTAAGTATGCAAAGTTGCAAAGCCATACCATATATCTGAAATGCAAAAATTATCATTTTTACAAGTCATTTGCGTGGAAGATGTGAAATTTTGCATAATTAAATAAATTTCATGATCTTCAGTGATGAAGTTACGAGGGCAGTTTGACAATTCCGTGACTTTATAAACAAAAGCATTTAATTTCTCAACATGATCTACCTTCAATCCAATACATTTGAGCAGCATTTTCCAGTATTTTTATTCCTTCCAAATACTACGTTTTCTCAACCCTTCAAAATAGGAGTTTGTTTCAGGGAGAACTTCATCATTCGAATGAATGCTTTTTCCATCCAAACATTTTTCAAGTCAATATCAAATCTGCCTAAAAGTTCTGAATAATAATCGCAGGAGATCGTTTTACCCTCTTTTCAGATAATCGATATAAATGCCAACGTGTGCATTTTGAAAAACTGTGGAAATGTCTTTGTTGACCGATACACACAATTTGACCTTTGTTGAATGTTCAGCCGCAGTATTGTTTAGATTATTCTTTGATCTCTGGTGTGTTATAATGTATCTATGTTTCGTCAATAGAACAAAAAACTCTTTGGCATTGCGGCTGAAGAGCGCTAAGCACTCCCTTGAACTTTCTCCTTTACATACAAATTTTCTTCTCATTTTTCACATATTTTGAGTCAAATATTCAGAAGACTGGAAAAACGCGAATATTCGACTCAAAATATGTGAAAAATGAGAAGAAAATTTGTATGGCAAATCAGGAGCAAATAGCCTGACGTGTCGTGTAGCGTGTTTTGAAAACGGAGGAACTGCACTCTTATCATCGAAAGAAAGTACAGGCATTGAATGCAGGGAAGAGCAGCACTGACTCATATTTTGCTGTTGGATTCTGCACCAACATGCTCAAGATCCAGATTTCATTTCCAACTATGGTCTGTGAATCATGCTTCAGAAGAGATGGTATAAATAATTTCAATAATGATCATTTATGGGTCCTGCAATCAAAATATGGTTAGGTAAAGACGTTTTTAGAGGAGGTTCAGTATAATCGTTTGGGGTGCCTTTATAACTATAGCTTCTTGCCCATTCATATTTTAAATAACGGATTAAATGCCATTTCTTATCGAAATTTTCTACTGAACACTTTGTTCAATTTAAATGATGTTTCCCTAAATTTTGTTTAGAATATTAGCAACATGACGAAGCACTTCTATATCCAGGAAGAATACTTGTTAAATGAATATTCTTCACTTGCTAATCCAGCACGGTCGCCGAATCTCAACCCGACTTCTATGTGTGAGGATACATGAAACAACTCTCTACGGTGTAGAGATAACAAATTTCGAGAAATTATATGAACGCATAAACAATGCCGCCGAAAGAATTAGAAACGACAATATCTATCATGTTGTCTTCGTAGATGTGAGCTATGCAATCATGTTTGACGAGGTCATTTTGCACAACTCTTGCAGTGACTAATATTACTTTATTTATTATTTTCTTTAATAGATTTTCTTTGAAACATAATGACAATTCATAAATATTTTTCGATCTTTTCGATCGAAATAATTATAATTATTAAAGGCCGTCAAACATATCTTATTCCTTTCCCCTCAGATAGACTCCTAATAGGTTGCGCAGTGGAGAGTGTCTTTCAATGGTTAGTTCATCAAAGCTTTTGCTTTGATATGAAATCGTGAAGTACACTCTGCGCAACAATTATTTGATATCGCACTGCTCTGAAATTTCCTATCTCAATTCGTGTCCATCGTTATCCGTTCAAATTTATACCCGAAAATCTTAATGCGGATTGCCGTTCTTCGACCCAGGTGTCCTTTCTATCTCCCTTACCCCGGATACTTTCTCTATTTGTAATTGGTCATACTTCCAATATTCGCGACAATTTTTCCTACGTTTGTGAAACTGTACGTATTTGATCATCATGGAATTGCTGTTGAAGCTTCAGTGGCATTCTTTAGCAGCTTGTGCGTTTATATCGCAAAACCATGAACATAGATCATATCTGCATATTCTTCATTAACGAAAGAATGGAATTCCAATTCGAATAATTTAAGGTTTCAAAACGAAAATTTTCCTTCGAAAAAGATTCTAACATCTGTGTGAGTAACTCAACATTCTTGATAATAATTTTACTAGGGTTACCAATGTCACTTTCTAAATAATATATGTATTTCAATCCATCTATGGCAACACCACACAATCGCTCCTGTATGTTGAAAATTGTGGTTTCAGAACCCGTGAGGATCGAAGTTTCGAAGCTGAATATCTCAGAATTTAAAGGGATTTGGATTATTCTGTTCTCCTTAATTTGTCTTAGGATTTCTTGAGGCACCACCTATCAAAGTTTGTCATAGAGCTTGAGGCACACCCTGTATTGCTTGATCAGCACACCAAAATCACGTTTCTCCATTTTTGTGAATTTTTTGTTTTCGAAATGTCTGCTGTCAATGGATGTCGACCATAAACTAAATAACGAAGTTTACCTCAGAGTTGCATTTAAAGTTACTCTGAGGAACATTAAAAAAGTCACTGACTTCTAAAACGACCCTCGTATATTCTTGATTGTTATTGCAATAAATAGGTTTGCATCAAGTGGAACTTATGTGCGAATTATGTTAACAGATTGGCTGTGTCTGTGGGCTCTATTTCAACGAAGCGTTAACTCTCAACCGCCTTCTCATTTCAACATTTCATGACATTTTGATCAATTCTTTACAAGCCAACTATAAAAAACCGATTTAAAGCAATTCCGCGTGCTGATTTATTATAGTTTCTATTTTTTCATAATTAAATAAAACAATGATATTCAAATGTACGTGGTATATCAATTAAGTTCGCGGAAAAGTGCCCGGACGGTCCGGAAAGTACATAAATACTTGAAAATACATTATATTCCTTCGCAATAGTCCCCCTCCAGTTCGATAGACCGGCGCCACCGTTGAACCCACTGTTTGAAGCACTCCCTGAACCCCCCGAAGATAGGTCCCTCAGAACCGCCGTCGTGATGCTTTGGACTTCCGAAACTCCGTCATATCTGTTTCCTTTGAGGTACGATTTCAACTGTGGGAACAGATCTGGACTGTAGGGGGGTGTAGAAGTGTTGGAATGCCGTTTTTGGTTAAAATATCACAAACTGCGAATGACGAGTGGGCTGGAGCATTATCATGATGAAGCACCCATCCGCGCTCCGCCGATTCGGGTCGTACACGAAACAGACGGGCCTTCAGACGTTTCAAAACTTCAATGTAGAATACTGCGTTCACTGTCTGACTTGCTGGAACGTATTCGTGGTGTACAACTCCATTAATATCGAAAAATGCGATGATTAAAGATTTCACTTTCTATTTCGACATTCTGGCTTTCGTGGAGCGCTTACCTCCCTTCTCTACCTCCTGCATGCTCTGCCTTTTGGTCTCAGGGTCGTATTCGAACACCCATGACTCGTAAGCAGTGATTACATTCGTCAATTCGAGAAATCATGTCTTGACAGATGGACAATCGGTGCTCTTTCTGCTCAATTGTGAGCACTTTGGCAACCAATTTCGCACACAGCTTATGCATCCCTAAATCTTCGTGTAGCATCTGCCGGATCGTCTCCTTGTTGATGCCCAACTCGTCTTCCAACATTCTAAGGCTTACCCGACGGTCTCCGAGCACTCGGAAGCGCAGCCGATCGAGATTCTGTGTTTTTCGAGAGGTGGAGGGAGCTCCATCGCGCAGATCATCCTCCACTGACTCTCTGCCGCTTCTGAATCGCTTTGGCCAATCGTAGAAAGCTGATTTTTCCAGAAAATCTTCCTTATACAGGTCGGTTAACTGTTTCATAATTTCCACGCAAGTGTCGCCGCGTTTCACCAAAAATTTGATCAATATTCTTTGCTCTGTTATTTTATCACTCATCTTCACGACGGCGGGTCAGAACAGGTCGATGTTCAAAGGACAATAAAACACGAAGTATACAACCGATCAACACGAAACTTGCACAGGCTGACGCAGAAATGAATTCGGTTTCGAATGAAATCAATGCGAACGATGCAGAGTTACCAACTGCCGCGGCATTGCCAACTTACACGAACTTAATTGACATACGTCGTATGACGCATTTCACCACTCGGTTCATCACATAAGTAGTACATTTGAAAGGATGAAGCGCCTTATATATTCCAGTGGTACAAGCTGATTTACTGAAAATTATGAATTAAAATTCATAATGGAAACGAATCAGGTGTTTATATTATAAACTTCCTTATTGAAGCTGTGATAAAATTCATATCGATAGAATTCTTAGAAATTTTAATATTAGGTTAGGTTATCTATCAGTTTTGACAAACAAAAATCAGATTCTCACTATGCGAATCTACTGCAGAAAGAAGAAAACTGTACTTTTAATAATAGTATTTCACATAATGAAAATAATAGATCGAAACTGAACCTACGGCTACCATTGGAAATCAATAAACTGAAGAATTGCGAGAGTTAAATCAATAGTCAATTAGACCCAAAGTCATCATAATTACTT
Organism: Cryptolaemus montrouzieri; assembly: GCA_013387265.2. Classification (NCBI taxonomy): domain Eukaryota; kingdom Metazoa; phylum Arthropoda; class Insecta; order Coleoptera; family Coccinellidae; genus Cryptolaemus; species Cryptolaemus montrouzieri. The sequence continues at coordinate 43,320,144 of JABFTP020000185.1, read as the reverse complement.
AATCTTTTCAGTTCTTAAAAGAAGCAACTCTGTATGGATTTTCCACCGATGGATATGCATTCTGTCGAAAAAGTACCAGGAATTAATAGTTGAATAATCTATTCAAAACGATTGTCAAAATATTCGTTTTCTTGCTAAGTTGGCCCAACTGTTTTCTCTCTGCCGCTTCTGAATCGCTTTGGCCAATCGTAGACAGCTGATTTTTTCAGACAATCTTCCTTATACACGTCGGTTAACTGTTTCATAATTTTCACGCAAGTGTCGCCGCGTTTCACCAAAAATTTGATCAATATTCTTTGCTCTGTTATTTTATCACTCATCTTCACGACGGCGGGTCAGAACAGGTCGATGTTCAAAGGACAATAAAACACGAAGTATACAACCGATCAACACGAAACTTGCACAGGCTGACGCAGAAATGAATTCTGTTTCGAATGAAATCAATGCGAACGATGAAGAGTTACCAACCGCCGCAGCATTGCCAACAGACACGAACTTAATTGACATACCTCGTATGACGCATATCACCACTCGGTTCATCACATAAGTAGTACATTTGAAAGGATGATGCGCCTTATATATCCCAGTGGTACAAGCTGATTTACTGAAAATTATGAATCTGAAATTCATAATGGAAAAAAATCAGGTGTTTATATTATAAACTTCCTTATTGAAGTTGTGATGAAGTTTATATCGGTAAAATTCTTAGAAATTTTAATATTAGGTTAGGTTACCTATAAGAGAACAATCGCAGTTTTGACAAACAAAAATCAGATTCTCACTATGCGAATCTACTGCAGAAAGAAGAAAAGTGTACTTTTAATAATAATATTTTACATAATAAAAACAATAGATCGAAACTGAACCTACGGCTACCATTGGAAATCAATGAACAGAAGAATTGCGAGAGTTAAATCAATAGTCAATTGGACCCAAAGTCATCATAATTACTTAATCTTTCCAGTTCTTAAAAGAAGCAACTCTGTATGGATTTTCCACCGATTGATATGCATTCTGTCGAAAAAGTACCAGGAATTAATAGTTGAATAATCTATTCAAAACGATTGTCAAAATATTCGTTTTCTTGCTAAGTTGGCCCAACTATTTTCTCTCTGCCGCTTCTGAATCGCTTTGGCCAATCATAGACAGCTGATTTTTTCAGACAATCTTCCTTATACAGGTCGGTTAACTGTTTCATAATTTCCACGCAAGTTTCGCAGCGTTTCACCAAAAATTCAATCAATATTCTTTGCTCTGTTATTTTATCACTCATCTTCACGACGGCGGGTCAGAACAGGTCGATGTTCAAAGGACAATAAAACACGAAGTATACAACCGATCAACACGAAACTTGCACAGGCTGACTCAGAAATGAATTCTGTTTCGAATGAAATCAATGCGAACGATGCAGAGTTACCAACCGCCGCGGCATTGCCAATTTACACGAACTTAATTGACATACCTCGTATGACGCATTTCACCACTTGGTTCATCACAAAGTAGTACATTTGAAAGGATGAAGCGCCTTATATATTCCAGTGGTACAAGCTGATTTACTGAAAATTATGAATCTGAAACTAATAATGGAAACAAGTCAGGTGTTTATATTATAAACTTCCTTATTGAAGTTGTGATAACATTTATATCGGTAGAATTCTTAGATATTTCAATATTAGGTGAGGTTATCTATCAGTTTTGACAAACAAAAATCAGATTCTCACTATGCGAATCTATTGCAGAAAGAAGAAAACTGTACTTTTAATAATAATATTTCACATAATGAAAATAAAATATCGAAACTGAACCTACAGGAACCATTGGAAATCAATAAACAGAAGAATTGCGGGAGTTAAATCAATAGTGAATTAGAATAATTACTTAATCTTTTCAGTTCTCAAAAGAAGCAAGTCTGTATGTCGAGAAAGTACCAGGAATTAATAGTTGAAAAATCTACTCAAAACGATTGTCAACATTTTCGTTGTTGCTAAGTTGGCACAACTGTTTTCTATACTAACGCAGAGTATGAACGCGATCTGCCATTTAGTTTGTTTACAGTACTCGATTTAGTCAGTTCCCACAAGTGTGGGAAAATACAGAAGGCTTACGGTGAATCGACTCTATCATAAATAAGTTCATATGAGTGCCACAGTTCATTCAACAGCGGCCGAGATATGGTGGAAGATTTGCCTCGCTCTGGTCGGCCATCAACATCTTCAACTGAAGTTAACATCGATAAGGTGGGGAAATGGCAATTGAAAATCGTGATTTAAGTTTGAGATAGATAGTCAATGAACTTTCTGTATCTCACGAATCAATTCGTACCATTTCAAACGATTGTTTTGGCGTGAAACGCATTGCCGCTCGACTAGTTCCAAAAGACCTGAATTTTCTTCAAAAATTAAATCGCTTAAAGGTCGCTGAAAACATGCTCTCTCTTCAGCCTGTGGATATTCACTCTTGGACAAAGGCCTCTTCCAAATCTTTCCATCTCTGTCTATTTAAGGCAATATGAACCCAATTTTTTTACCAACACTCCTCTAGGTTTGTTGGGCGCTATACCATTATTCTATGAGTTCATCTGTTTTGTTCTTGGCGGGCTACATGTCCAGCCGAGCGCCATTTGAGTTCCGCTATTCTTCTCAAAATGGCCGTTACGCGTTCTTCGTCTTATTTCCTCATTTCGATCTTATCTCGCAAACTAACGCCAAGCATCGATCTCTCAATTGCTCGTTGTGTCACCTGGAGCTTGTTGGCGTATGCGCGGGTGAGAGCCATTGTCTCAAGACCGTATGTGAGGACTGGCATAATACATGTCTCAAACGTTTTCCTTGAGATTTATTGGGATTTCTCGACATTTCAACACATGACCAAGTCTTTCAAATGCAGTCCAACCTAGTCCAATTCTTCTCGATATTTCAGAGGTTTGATTTTCCCTGCCCTGTAGGATTTTACGCCTTAGATAAATGTATTCTGTAACATTTTCGTTCTCGTGGTTACCGTGGTGATTCTTAAATTTTCAGGACTCATAACTTTAGCTTTATCCAGGTTCATCTCGAGTCCATAGGTCAAGACAGCCTTATATAGTTCTTCCAGCATCGTGCAAAGATTTTCGGCATTATCACTTTTGAGAACTATGTCGTCCGCAAATCAAAGATGGTTCAGACATACACCATCTATATTTATGCCTCTCGTTTCCCACTTCAAACCCTTGAACACGTCCTCCAGAGTCAATGTAAATAATTTTGGAGAGATCGTGTCTCCCTGTCGTATGCCTCTTTTCACGGGGTTTTCTTTTGATGTTTCTTCGTCTATCGTTATTTGGATTGTGGCGTTTTCGTATATGTATATAATGAGATTTGAATATCTACTGTCCACTCTTGCGTTATCTAGCGCTCTTAGTGTTGCCAAGGTTTTAATCAAGTCAAACGCTTTCTTGAAATCTATAAATGCCATGTGCAATATCACATTGTTTTTTCGATGAGAGTCCGTATCACTTGCAAATGGTCTACTGTACTGAAGCCTTTCCGAAAGCCGGCTTGTTCGACGGATTGATAAGCTTCCATTTTTTTGGTTAACCTATTTGTCATCATTTTCGTCAGTAATTTGTACAAGTGCGATAAAATGCTTATTGGGCGGTAATTTTCTATGTTATTTCTGTCTCCCTTCTAATACAGAAGACTGACTTGAGCATTATTTCATACCATTGGTATTCTTCCTTCATTTAGGCATTTGTTGAGAAGGATCCGTACTTTATCCAACAGATATTCTCCTCCCATCTTCAACATCTCGATGGTGATCTTATCTTTACCGGGGCATTTTTGGTTCTTCATCTGATTTAGCGCAATTTTCAGTTCATTTGTATCCATTTCAGGAATGTCTTCAGAACCGGTATTAAGAATATGTCTTTTAATATATTTCTGTTCTTGATTTTCAGAACTATAAGGTTTTTTGTAAAATTCTTCAATGACAACTACGACTTCTTCCCTTCTTGCTTGGCAAGATACCTTCAGAGTTCTTCATTTTCGTCATTTCAGTTCTTCCATTTGATAGTTTCTATCTGAGGACTTTTATGTTTTTGTTGTTTTCAATAGTATCTTTAACTTGCTGTGTCTTCCAATTTCTCAGGTCTTTCCGAATACTTCTGTTTATTTCCTTATTCAATGTTTCACAGCTGTCATCCTCCCGACTTGTTTTTCTCCTTTTTTCAATTAGATGTCTGGTGTTTTAACTGATTTTCCATGTGTTTTTCTAAGTATTGCACGTCTTCTTTGTTGCCACTTGTAAACAACTTGTCATCTTCTGAGTAAGATCATCAATTTCTCCATCTCTCAAATAGTCTGAGTATTGTAGTTTCGTCGTGACAGCTTTTTCGAACTTTTCTCTATTTCTAGTGGGATACTTCTGTTTCTTCAGTATCATTTTGTTTCGTTCAAATTTGGTGTTGAGATGGATTGTAGCTCTAACGAGCCGATGGTCGCTATTTGTGTCGAATTTATTCAGAATCGAAACGTTGTAACATATTTCTCTTTTGTTTTTTACTTTTCCATCTGGACTTTTCCAAGTCCATCTCCGCGTTTCCGGTTTTTGAAAGAAAGAGTTCATACAATAGAGATCCTCAGTCAGAAAACATGAGATTCGGTGGAAGATTTGCCTGGTCGGCCATCAAAATTTTCAACTGAAGTTAACATCGACAAATTTGAGGAAATGGTGATTGAAAGTCATCATCTAATTTTGAGGAATAGGTAATGAACTTTCTGTGTCTCACAAATCAATTCGTACATGTTCAAACGATTGTTCTGGCATGAAACGCGTTGACGCTCGACTAGTTCCAGATGATCTGAATTTTCTTCAACAATTGAGTAGCGTAAAGGTCGCTAATGACTTGCTAAAACGGGTCAATTCCGATCCTACATTCATAAAACGTATTGTAACTTGTAATGAGATATTTATTCCTTCGATTATCGCGGTGTTGTGCTCTCCGAATTTTTGCCAGGTCAGACTGTAAATAAAAAATATTACGTAAGCGTTGTGCGGCGTTTGAAGGAGCAAATTCGTCGAAAAAGACTTGTGAAAAGAAATCTCATGGATAATGCACCAACCCAAAGGCTTTCATTGTGAATGAATTGCTAACCAAAAACTGAACAAATACAATCGAACAACCACCGTATTCACCTGATATGGCTTCGACTTTTTTCTTTTTCCAAAGCTCAAACTATCATTTCGAGGTACCCGTTTTGAATTGATAAAAGATCACGAAAAACCTTTGAAAGTTGTTCCGATGATTAAATTATTCGTTGGCGTAAATGTATTGTTTCGGAAGGTGCCTAATTTGAAGGCGATACAATAAATTTAGATGAAAAATAAATATTTTGTGTTCCATTGACCACTTTCCGGTACTTTTTTGACAGAATGTTAGTATCTGTCAATATAGTGAAAATTTCGAATCGTCGAATTCATTGGAATTGTGAATGATGAAGCAGCTGCGGCGGTATTGGGGGCATCCAATGTAAGCCAATTTACGATTCTAGGAAATTACATAAAAACGAGTTCCATCCGTACAAAATTGAACTGATTCATAAATTAGATAATGCTGATTTGGATCGAAGGTATGAGTTTTGCAAAATTATGACCGAGCGTATCAACAATTACCCTGCAACTCTGTAGAAGTAGAAGTAGAGTATATTCATTTCATAGGTTACATATAACATAAAACTATCAAATATATAACAATGAAAAAAATCTCAAAAATTTTCGCACATAGTTCGATTCTACGTAAAAGAGAATGTAAAATGTCTAAACCATTTTTACATAGCTTCAAAAACAACCGACATATTGGCACTTGACTGATTCCGAAAATTTTCGAAATTTCCAAATAAGTCGAATACGAAAAAGGCTAGCTTTAATCTTGCAATGAATTCCCCTCGCAAAAAAATCAAATGGAAGGGGAAGGGGTCTTATTCACAATATTTTACATATCTGCAGTATTAAAAAGTCGAAATCTGTCCACCTTCTATTGAAGCTACAGAACTACGATGAAATAAAAATTGAAAGTACAGGAATGCAGATTGTAATAGCCAAGCTGTTCTTCGACAAAATTGGACTTCATACTACGAGTCGAACACCTAGAAAAATGATCTATGGGCTGTTGTCAGAGCTGTACATTAGATATCAAACTCCGACGTTTTGGCCATCATTTTCTTGCAACTTTGTAAAATTGCTCAGTGTTACCTAGTTCTTTGATTTGAATTTCATCGAATGAAAAGCTTCAAAACAATGGCAGAAATATGTCATAAAAAATTGGGCACCATTCGTTTTCACGCAAATGGGTCTTTAGTGCCAAAAATGTCAAGGTTTGGTTTGGGCAACATTTTTTTCCATATGAAGTGGAAGCATGAAGCTCCCAATCATGGCCTTTGTCCAACAGGTGAGGACTCCTGGTGCAAGTACAGGAAGGAACATTTTCATCTCCCCATCGCCAAATGAAACACATTTATCAAAGTCTCTCCTAACCAGATCTCCTTTCCAAATGCCTCCATGGAAATACGCAGAACGTTAATGAAAGCTTCAATAATATTCTGTGGAAGGTGCTGCCGAAAAGAGTTTTTGTGCAAATGCACACGTTAAGGTTAGGAGCACACCAAGCTGTGGTTCTTTCTAACAAGGAAAGCTTTTCCCACGCTCAGTTCCTGCAATCGCTTGAGATTGATCCGGGTGAACTTTGCCTAGACACCCTACAGAAAATAGACAGGGTACGGGTAAGACATGCTGAACGAGCTGCACAAAATATAACGAGAGAAGCACGGCTGAAAAGATCTAAAACCAGAAGCTGGAGGAAGACTTCAAAGTGAAAGAAGGCAGCCCAGCCTTCGCATCGGGAGGATTTTGAAGTGGAGGTCTGTGACTTGGGTAACAATTTACACCCAGTTTTTTTTAACCTAATATTTTGAATGTTCATGCCTCATACAGTGTAGATTCATAATATATTGTTTCCGAAAATTCGATTTTTTGGTCAAATTTTTTTCCCCTTAAGGAAAAATGGTTGATTCCATGACAAAACGCTTTAAATTGATTACAAAAGCAAGGGGTCGGACTTTCTTCGAAGATTATACAGTTTAGTTCTAATTCATTCCGCAGTTTTCATGTTTCACATTGATTTAATTTCAATAATAGAAGTCGTCGCAATTTTGGACGCTTGCAATTTGACAAGCAGAAACATCTTTAGAGTGACAATTTTATTAAATTAGTTATTTAATAACCCTGAAATGAGTGACGAGAACCCTAATAGAACCATTTCATTATATTTATTAGAAAAATGTTCTACTCTAAACTCATTCGTTACTTACATACCTAAAGAACATACCTGGACAACCCAGTCCCAAAATGGGTGCATAACATATACACTGAGTATTCCTGTATCCTTGCAGCTGTACTGAAAGAAAAAAAAAAATTAATTATGAAAGTAGGATCAAAAATGAAAGGTATATTGCATGCAAAATTAAAATGCTCTAGGTCGAAGCATTTCTGGAATCACTTCTGTAGCGATACTTCATCTCACATTTTTCCTGTCCCAATCCCCCTTCTTTTTACCCTTGTCTTCGTGAAGAAGTCCTGGAAATCATGGAGTGCAAGATGACAATGAAGCTGCTAAGCAGAAAATTTTTTGGTACTCTTTTTGTACACACGACACTAACACAACATAAACAGACAAGCTATTGCTAGTGCAATAGCGACAGAGAAACGAGTTTTTTTCCACAAGTTTTTTCACTCGTTCACTGAATCATACGCAAGATAGTATGGTTCCTCTGTTACATTTCCTGTGCTCACACTTTAGGGGCAATCGTAGGAGGCTTGATGCGAGTTTAGATGGTCTGTTTCTTCTGCTGGTATTCTATTTATTCGGTTGTTTTTTTACGATTGTTTTTTTCTGACACACACCAAAATTATAGCTATAAACATTTATTGTAAATACAATTATTCGAATTTTTGTAAATCCTCTCTTTTCAGAAGAATATATATATATATATATATATATATATATATATATATATATATATATATATATATATATATATATATATATATATATATATTATTATTATATTAATAAATTATTAATAATTAATAATAATAATAATTAATAATAAATATTATTTATTATTATTATTTGCTGAAAACTGTCAGTGAGTTCTCGGCAGATGTTCATATGAAATTCGGGATTGAAAAATGTAAGACCCTGAACATTCAAAGAGGGAAAGTCATAGATGGTGAAACACAACTTCCAAACGGTGACATTATACAGTGCATGAGAGATGGCGAAACATACAAATATCTGGGATACCAACAAGCCAGATTGTTAGACCAAAAACAATCAAAGGAGAATATTCGTTCAGAATACAGTCAGCGTCTGAAGTCTGTGCTGAAATCGATGTTGAACTCGGGGAATCTAGTCAAGGCAATTAACACCTACGCCATTCCAGTGTTGCTTTACTCATTAGGAATAATCAGATGGACTAAGACGGAGCTAGATGATATTAAAAGGCAGACCCGAACGATGCTGACAAAGTACAACAATCATCATCCAAAATCGTCTGTGATACGAACAACTTTGAAGCGGAAAGAAGGAGGACGCGGATTAATAGATGTTGTCAATTTACACACCGAACAGATAAGAAATCTCAGAGAATTCTTCTCAGCAAAAGCTCTCACTTCTGACCTACATAGAGTGGTATCGTTGGCTGATAAGGGATATACACCTCTAAATCTTGCTACCAGAGATGACCTGCTGAATCTACCATTCCTATCAGATACTGAAAAACAAGAGCAATGGTCAAGAAAGGAATTGCATGGACGACATCACCATGAGATTAATCAACCACACATCGACAAAGAAGCCTCCAACAAATGGTTGATGAAAGGAGAATTATTCGCGGAAACAGAGGGATTCCTTATGGCCATCCAAGACCAAGTGATCGCTACAAACAACTACAAAAAATTTATTATGAAGGACGGAACATTACAAACAGATAGGTGCAGAAAATGCCATATAAGATCGTAGACGATACAGCATATTACGTCCGGATGCGAACAACTGGCCAATACAGACTATCTTCACAGGCATAATCAAGTGTGCAACATTATCCATCAGAAACTTGCACACAAGTACGGACTTCTGAACACCTTCCAGCCATATTACAAGTATCAACCGGCGCCCGTATTGGAAAATGACTCTATCAGATTATGCTACGATAAGCCTATTATCACTGACAGAATGGTGACGAATAATAGGCCGGACATAGTGGTGTATGATAAGAGAGCCAAGACAGCAATGCTGGTGGATGTCGCCATACCAAATAATAACAACGTTCATATGAAATTCGGGATTGAAAAATGTAAGACCCTGAACATTCAAAGAGGGAAAGTCATAGATGGTGAAACACAACTTCCAAACGGTGACATTATACAGTGCATGAGAGATGGCGAAACATACAAATATCTGGGATACCAACAAGCCAGATTGTTAGACCAAAACAATCAAAGGAGAATATTCGTTCAGAATACAGTCAGCGTCTGAAGTCTGTGCTGAAATCGATGTTGAACTCGGGGAATCTAGTCAAGGCAATTAACACCTACGCCATTCCAGTGTTGCTTTACTCATTAGGAATAATCAGATGGACTAAGACGGAGCTAGATGATATTAAAAGGCAGACCCGAACGATGCTGACAAAGTACAACAATCATCATCCAAAATCGTCTGTGATACGAACAACTTTGAAGCGGAAAGAAGGAGGACGCGGATTAATAGATGTTGTCAATTTACACACCGAACAGATAAGAAATCTCAGAGAATTCTTCTCAGCAAAAGCTCTCACTTCTGACCTACATAGAGTGGTATCGTTGGCTGATAAGGGATATACACCTCTAAATCTTGCTACCAGAGATGACCTGCTGAATCTACCATTCCTATCAGATACTGAAAAACAAGAGCAATGGTCAAGAAAGGAATTGCATGGACGACATCACCATGAGATTAATCAACCACACATCGACAAAGAAGCCTCCAACAAATGGTTGATGAAAGGAGAATTATTCGCGGAAACAGAGGGATTCCTTATGGCCATCCAAGACCAAGTGATCGCTACAAACAACTACAAAAAATTTATTATGAAGGACGGAACATTACAAACAGATAGGTGCAGAAAATGCCATATAAGATCGTAGACGATACAGCATATTACGTCCGGATGCGAACAACTGGCCAATACAGACTATCTTCACAGGCATAATCAAGTGTGCAACATTATCCATCAGAAACTTGCACACAAGTACGGACTTCTGAACACCTTCCAGCCATATTACAAGTATCAACCGGCGCCCGTATTGGAAAATGACTCTATCAGATTATGCTACGATAAGCCTATTATCACTGACAGAATGGTGACGAATAATAGGCCGGACATAGTGGTGTATGATAAGAGAGCCAAGACAGCAATGCTGGTGGATGTCGCCATACCAAATAATAACAACGTGCTGAATAAGTTCCAGGAGAAAAAGTCCAAATACACAGACCTTGCTATTGAGATCAAGCAGATGTGGCACCTCGACAAAATAGATATCGTTCCTGTCATCGTATCCTCGACTGGTTTAATACCCAAAACTTTGCATGATAGCCTTAAGAAATTAGAATTGCATAAGAATACCTATATAGAAATGCAAAAGCTGTACTTCTTAATACATGTAGGATAGTTAGGAAATTTATGTCAAGTATATTGTAATCGAGCCTATTCCCTTTGATTGCTAAATCTGGGAAAGGTAAATTATATCCAGCTACTAGCTGAGATAGTGCATAAGTCCACGATAATAAATAATAAATATTAATAAAACTTAGATTTCACTTGATAAAACAGAGTTCTACCTGTCTCGAGCATGAGTTCAGTCACTGATGAGAACGTTATCAACAGGGATTACTACTTTGTTTAGGAGCTATCATCATTCGTTGAATTTTAGCATGCGAGGGGAAAACACTTCAATTAACCAAATCCGTATATATATATATATATATATATATATATATATATATATATATATATATATATATATATATATATATATATATCTCATCAATTGTGGCAAATCTCAGTCCTTTCATAAATCTTTTTAGTCTTAGGAAAACAAAGGTGTAGCAGGGTAGTCCGGTCGAATAAAACCAAAAAATAGGGGCGAAAGTACAAAAAATTCGCACGCAGCTCATAGTTGGTAGTGGTAGGATGCTTTGTAATACCATTATAATCGAAATCGTTCCTACCAGTCAACAGAAATTTCTTGCAGATATTCACAACAAATCTCGGTTCATTTCAACGTTGAAACGAAAGTTTACTGCTGAAAATATATTGGTGAAGCAAGCTAATAATGATGCTGATGTACTAATAATTGAAACAGCAATAGAACAATTCCAATCAATAAATACAACCACTGTTGTTGGTGAAGATATAAACTTAGTCATATAACTCACTGTTCGAACTCCTAATTGTGGTTGCAAAAAGTTGGACTGTTTTGTTCTCTAGTTCAAACTGTTAAGGCCAGTCGTGGTCCTATGTTGAATCACCAACAGTGGAGAATTCGTTTGATACCAACGGGGAGACATTTGATTTTAATATTAATAAAACATTGAATACAGATTTAGATCCTTTTTTCGATGCGAAACTGCCAAGCTCATCAAAACCCATCTAACATTCATATTTGTTGAAATAAAATCAGAAATTGGATATACGTAAGTCTACAAATTTGAAAAATCAGACCTCTGACAATGATTAACAACTGATAGGGGTTATCTTTGACTCAGTGAGAATAAAATTGTTTGTTTCGCCTATGTGTTCATGTTGCAAATAAGTTCGAGTTGGGGGATGCCGAGGATGAGGAGTTGATTACAGATGATCTGAATGTATCTTGAAAGAAGCTCACCTCAAATCAAGAAATTGATCTGTCGGTGCTAACCTCTTGCTTGCTGGGAGATTAATAAGTAGGCCAATAAAAATCATCACCGATGACCAAGCTGCCCTGAAGGCATTGGCATCCGACATTTGCATGTCACTTATTGTGCAAGAATGTTACTCCACCCTCGCCAAACTGGGAGAAAGGAATAGGCTCCATCTTATGTTGGTACCCGAACACTCGAGCATTGAGGGTAATGAGAAGGCGACTTAATCCGCCGTTCAAGCTGGAGCCGTGGGATTCACCGGACCGCAGCCTAGGCTCGGAATTTCCCTTGAGACTTCAATGATTGAAGCTTTATTCAAGACGTTCTTGATATGTAAAAATAGACCAGCACTTACTGCTGGAGCCATCTATTGACAAACAGCAGGAACTTTGTTGCGCACCTAATATTTTGCAAGGTATTATAAAAAGCTATAAACAGAATCCTTTAGACGGTAGTCTGTCGTGCATCTCTTCTCTGAAGGTATCTTTCTAGGTATCTTTTCAATAATATTATTCCATCAAAGAAGAATACGATCTCTTTGTCATGTACATTCTGTCAAAAAATACCGGGAATTGATTATTTAAAACATCTGCTTAAGGCGATTGTCGAAATTTTTATTGTTGATAAGTTGGCACAACTGTTCTCTATACTGACGCGATCTGTAATTTAGTTTGTTTACCGTGCTCGATTCAGTCAGTTCTCACAAGTGTGTTTTGCGATTTTAGAATGTATAAAAATAACGAACAAAGAATTTTTTACTAATTTTGCATAGCAAATGGAATTTCCGGTGCCGAATCGCTGAAAATATAACACAAGGCTTACGGTGCATGGACTTTATCAAAAGCACGTCCATATGAGTGGTATAGTGCATTCAACAGCTGCCGAGATGTGGTGGAAGATTTGCTTCGCTCTGGTTGGCCATCAACAAGTTCAATTGAAGTTAACATCGATAATAATAATATATTAATAATTAATTAATAATATGAAATTCGGGATTGAAAAATGTAAGACCCTGAACATTCAAAGAGGGAAAGTCATAGATGGGGAAACACAACTTCCAAACGGTGATATAATACAGTGCATGAGAGATGGCGAAACATACAAATATCTGGGATACCAACAAGCCAGATTGCTAGACGAAAAACAATCAAAGGAGGAGATTCGTTCAGAATACAGTCAGCGTCTGAAGTCTGTGCTGAAATCGATGTTGAACTCGGGGAATCTAGTTAAGGCAATTAACACCTACGCCATTCCAGTGTTGCTTTACTCATTTGGAATAATCAGATGGACTAAGACGGAGCTAGATGATATTCAAAGGCAGACCCGAACGATGCTGACAAAGTACAACAATCATCATCCAAAATCGTCTGTGATACGAACAACTTTGAAGCGGAAAGAAGGAGGACGCGGATTAATAGATGTTGTCAATTTACACACCGAACAGATAAGAAATCTCAGAGAATTCTTCTCAGCAAAAGCTCTCACTTCTGACCTACATAGAGTGGTATCGTTTGCTGATAAGGGATATACACCTCTAAATCTTGCTACCAGAGATGATCTGCTGAATCTACCATTCCTATCAGATACTGAAAAACAAGAGCAATGGTCAAGGAAGGAATTGCATGGACGACATCACCATGAGATTAATCAACCACACATCGACAAAGAAGCCTCCAACAAATGGTTGATGAAAGGAGAATTATTCGCGGAAACAGAGGGATTCCTTATGGCCATCCAAGACCAAGTGATCGCTACAAACAACTACAAAAAATTTATTATGAAGGACGGAACATTACAAATAGATAGGTGCAGAAAATGCCATATAAGATCGGAGACGATACAGCATATTACGTCCGGATGCGAACAACTGGCCAATACAGACTATCTTCACAGGCATAATCAAGTGTGCAACATTATCCATCAGAAACTTGCACACAAGTACGGACTTCTGAATACATTCCAGCCATATTACAAGTATCAACCGGCGCCCGTATTGGAAAATGACTCTATCAGATTATACTACGATAGGCCTATTATCACTGACAGAATGGTGACGAATAATAGGCCGGACATAGTGGTGTATGATAAGAGAGCCAAAACAGCAATGCTGGTGGATGTCGCCATACCAAATAATAACAACGTGCTGAATAAGTTCCAGGAGAAAAAGTCCAAATACACAGACCTTGCTATTGAGATCAAGCAGATGAGGCACCTCGACAAAATAGATATTGTTCCTGTCATCGTATCCTCGACTGGTTTAATACCCAAAACTTTGCATGATAGCCTTAAGAAATTAGAATTGCATAAGAATACCTATATAGAAATGCAAAAAGCTGTAATTCTTAATGCATGTAGGATAGTTAGGAAATTTATGTCAAGTATATTGTAATCGAGCCTATTCCCTTTGATTGCTAAATCTGGGAAAGGTAAATTATATCCAGCTACTAGCTGAGATAGTGCATAAGTCCACGATAATAAATAATAATAATGATCCTAGCAAGCGTGAATTCAGTGTTTGAAGAATATACCGACCAGAACACCTTAGAGAAGATTCACACTTTGATTTACTGTGGAGCAGTAGCGGTTCTTCGACTTCACAAACAACAAATCTCCACAACTCTGATTCAAGCTGAGCCAAAAAGTGTCCGAAAACCACCATGGCAAAAACGACTGGAGAGGGATATTGATAATATTAGAGCAGAAATCGGTCGCCTCACAGAATTCCTGAGAAACAGAAAACCCTCAAGGCGCTTGAAATCACATATACGCAAAATTTATAGGAAAATTGGTACGAACACAAAACACCCTGACCACAAACAACACATCGACGTGTATATGGACACTTTGAAATAGAAACTCCAAGCGAAAGCAAAGAGGCTTTCAAGATACGTCAAGTGTACTGAAAGGAAACACCAAAACCAAAGGTTCCTCCAAAACGCAGCCAATTTTCATAAGGGAAATAACAAAACTGCGACCAACAATAACAGAGAAGTACCTGACGCACAGTGCTTGACCGACTATTGGTCATCACTATGGTCGAACCCCAAAGAACACAATAGAGATGCGGAATGGATCACGAATGAAAAAGAACGCCTCGATATCAGACATATGGACTTCGATGGAATAACAGAGGAAGAAATCACAACAGTAGTTCGAGCGACCAACAATTGGAAGGACACAGGTATAGATAATATCCACAACTACTGGTACAAGAAGTTTGATAAGCTCCATGGAGCCCTAGCGAAACAACTCACATATGTTCTTCAACATCCCAAGAAAACACCCACTTTCCTAACGCAAGGCTTAACATATATGCTACCTAAGAGCGATAGAACACAGGATCCGTCTCAATATAGGCCAATCACGTGCCTGCCAACACTCTACAAAATACTCACCTCATGCATATCCAATCGAATATACCAACACCTTGACGACAACAATATATTAGCAGAGGAGCAGAAAGGATGCAGAAAGAAACACCACGGGTGCAAGGAACAACTCATCATTGATTCTGTGATAATGAAACAGGCACACGTAGGGCATCGCAATGTTCATTCAGCTTTTCTCGATTATCTGAAGGCATTCGATAGTACCGCCCATTCTTGGCTTGTTGAAGTATTGCAGATATACAAAATTCACCCATCCCTGGTAGAGTTCTTGAAGACAACAATGACACACTGGCGCACGTCTCTGCAGGTTAACATGAACAATAAATCAATCAAAACCGACGAGATACCCATACGTCGTGGAATTTTTCGAGGAGACTCTTTGAGTCCACTATGGTTCTGTTTGGCAATGAACCCATTGTCCTTAATGCTCAATAGAACAGGATACGGATTTAGGATAAAAGCAGAAAGGAATTATCATACAATATCCAACCTGCTGTATATGGATGACATCAAATTATATGCTTCGAACAAGAAGCAATTGGATAATTTGCTGAAAACTGTCAGTGAGTTCTCGGCAGATGTTCATATGAAATTCGGGATTGAAAAATGTAAGACCCTGAACATTCAAAGAGGGAAAGTCATAGATGGTGAAACACAACTTCCAAACGGTGATATTATACAGTGCATGAGAGATGGCGAAACATACAAATATCTGGGATACCAACAAGACAGATTGCAAGGCAATTAACACCTACGCCATTCCAGTGTTACTTTATTCATTTGGAATAATCAGATGGACTAAGACAGAACTAGATGATATTCAAAGGCAGACCCGAACGATGCTAACAAAGTACAACAACCATCATCCAAAATCGTCTGTGATACGAACAACTTTGAAGCGGAAAGAAGGAGGACGCGGATTGATAGATGTAGTCAATTTACACACCGAACAGATAAAAAATCTCAGAGAATTCTTCTCAGAAAAAGCTCTCACTTCTGACCTACATAGAGCGGTATCGTTGGCTGATAAGGGGTATACACCTCTGAATCTTGCTACCAGAGATGACCTGCTGAATCTACCATTCCTATCAGATACTGAAAAACAAGAGCAATGGTCAAGAAAGGAATTGCATGGACGACATCACCATGAGATTAATCAACCACACATCGACAAAGAAGCCTCCAACAAATGGTTGATGAAAGGAGAATTATTCGCGGAAACAGAGGGATTCCTTATGGCCATCCAAGACCAAGTGATCGCTACAAACAACTACAAAAATTTATTATGAAGGACGGAACATTACAAACAGATAGATGCAGAAAATGCCATATAAGATCGGAGACTATACAGCATATTACGTCCGGATGTGAACAACTGGCCAATACAGACTATCTTCACAGGCATAATCAAGTGTGCAACATTATCCATCAGAAACTTGCACACAAGTACGGACTTCTGAATACATTCCAGCCATATTACAAGTATCAACCGGCGCCCGTATTGGAAAATGACTCTATCAAATTATACTACAATAGGCCTATTATCACTGACAGAATGGTGACGAATAATAGGCCGGACATAGTGGTGTATGATAAGAGAGCCAAAACAGCAATGCTGGTGGATGTCGCCATACCGAATAATAACAACGTGCTGAATAAGTTCCAGGAGAAAAAGTCCAAATACACAAACCTTGGCATTGAGATCAAGCAGATGTGGCACCTCGAGAAAATAGATATTGTTCCTGTCATCGTATCCTCCACTGGGTTAATACCCAAAACTTTGCACGATAGCCTTAAGAAATTAGAATTGCATAAGAATACCTATGTAGAAATGCAAAAAGCTGTAATTCTTAATACATGTATAATAGGAAATTTATGTCAAGTATATTGTAATCGAGCCTATTCCCTTTGATTGCTGAATCTGGGAAAGGTAAATTATATCCAGCTAACAGCTGAGATAGTGCATAAGTCCACGATAAATAATAATAAGATTACAAGATTGGAATCGGAAATGACAGCATACAGATACGCGTTACATCTTGCGTTCGTAGAAAAATATCCGGAAATGCAGCACATATCCGAGAAGAGAATTTCGGATTAAGGAAGAACTATCGTTAAAAGTAGGCTACTTGATTCAGAAACGCTGAAAAGCATACGAAAAGATAATGATACAGATAACGGTATACCTGCCGGAGTCAATGAAAGTTTTACAGATAACATCGAGGCCACGGAAACGAATATTAACATGGAACGTCCTTCTGAGCCGAATCAGCAGAACGAATTTATGTATTAAGCAAGATCAGAACTCAACAATTGAATTAAGTGGTAGTAACCCAACTAAGCGACTAAACTAAACTGTCCAAACTCAAGACGAACAAGAACACCAATATGATCCTAGCAAGCATAAACTCAGTGTTTGAAGAATACACTGACCAGAACACCTTGGAGAAAATTCACACTTTGATTTACTGTGGAGCGGTAGCGGTTCTTCGACTACACAAACAAGTCTCCACAACTCTGATTCAAGCTGAGCCAAAAAGCGTCAGAAAACCACCATGGCAAAAACGACTGGAGGAGAATATTGACAATATTACAGCTGAGATCGGTAGCCTCACAGAATTTCTGAGAAACAAAAAACCCTCAAGGCGCTTGAAATCCCATATACGCAAAATAAATAAACACCCTGATCACAAACAACCTATCGACGTGTATATGAACAAACATACATGCTACCTAAGAGCGCTAGAACACATGATCCGTCTCAATATAGGCCAATCACTTGCCTGCCAACACTCTACAAAATACTCACCTCATGCATATCCAATCGAATATACCAACACCTTGACGACAACAATATATTAGCTGAGGAGCAGAAAGGATGCAGAAAGAAACACCACGGGTGCAAGGAACAACTCATCATCGATTCTGTGATAATGCAACAGGCACACGTAGGGCATCAGAATGTTCATTCGAGTTTTCTCGATTATCTGGCGGCATTCGATAGTACCGCTCATTCTTGGCTTGTCGAAGTATTGCAGATATATAAAATTCATCCAGCCCTGGTAGAATTCTTGAATACAATAATGACACACTGGCGCACGTCTCTGCAGGTCAACATGAACAATGAGTCAATTAAAACCGACGAGATACCCATACGCCGTGGAATTTTTCAAGGAGACTCTCTGAGTCCACTATGGTTCTGTTTACCTATAAACCCATTGTACTCAATACTCAATAGAACAGGATACGCATTTAGGATAAAAACAGATAGGAACTGTCATACAATCTCCCACCTGCTGTATATGGATGAAATCAAATTATATGCTTCCAACAAGAAATAATTGTATGATCTGCTGAAAACTGTCAGTAAGTTCTCGGCAGATGTTCATATGAAATTCGGGATTGAAAAATGTAAGACCCTGAACATTCAAAGAGGGAAAGTCTTAATTAGGTGAAACACAACTTCCAAACGGAGATATTATACAGTGCATGAGGGATGGCGAAACGTACAAATATCTAGGGTACTAACAAGCCAGATTGCTAGATCAAAAACAGTCAAAGGAGAAGATTCGTTCAGAATACAGTCAGCGTCTGAAGTCTGTGCTGAAATCGATGTTGAACTCGGGGAATCTAGTCAAGGCAATTAACACCTACGCCATTCCAGTGTTGCTTTACTCATTTGGAATAATCAGATGGACTAAGACCGAACTGGATGATATTCAAAGGCAGACCCGAACGATGCTGGCAAAGTACAACAATCATCATCCAAATTCATCTGTAATAAGAACAACTTTGAAGCGGAAAGAAGGTGGACGCGGACTAATATATGTTGTCATTTACATACCGAACAGATAAAAAATCTCAGAGAATTCTTCTCTGCAAAAGCTCTCACTTCTGACCCCCATAGAGTGGTATCGTTGGTTGATAAGGGATAGACACCTCTAAATCTTGCTAACAGATATGACCTGCTGAATCTTCCGTTCCTATCAGATACTGAAAAACAAGAGCAATGGTCAAGAAAGGAATTGCATGGACCACATCACCATGAGATTAACATTACAAACAACTGGCCAATACGGACTATCTTTACAGGCATAATCAAGTGTGCAACATTATCCATCAGAAACTTGCACACAAGTACGGACTTCTGAATAACTTCCAGCCATATTACTAGTATCAACCGGCGCCCGTATTGGAAAATGACTCTATCAGATTATACTACGGTAGGCCTGTTATCACTGACAGAATGGTGACGAATAATAGGCCGGACATAGTGGTGTATGATGAGAGAGCCAGAACAGCAATGCTGGTGGATGACGCTATACCGAATAATAAAAATGTGCTGAATAAGTTTCAGGAGAAAAAGTCCAAATACACAGCTCTTGCTATTGAGATCAAGCAGATGTGGCACCACGATAAAATAGATAATATTCCTGTCATCGCATCCTCGAATTATATCCAGCTAATAGCTGAGACGATGATAAATAATAATAATGTATATTTATCCACTGACCACAATTTACATAGTATCGGATATGTCAAATCAAATTAATTTAAAATTTACACTGATTGAAATAAAACAATACAAATCAAAATACAAAACATCAATGTAAATATAAAAATTTAAAACAAATACATATATCAGTTCTAACTGGAACAGAAAATGTTAAACGTTAACATCACTTGAATACTCCTCCTCGACACTGTAAAACGCTCTCGACAACAACAGATTTTTAACAGTAATACGGAACAATCTCAGTCCGTTAATGGCTTTAATGTGTGGCGGCAACTTGTTGTATGACTTAATCCCCATATATCTAGGTCACCTCTCATAAACAGAGTAGCAGTGATGGAGTGTAACAAGGTTATTAGAGTTACGTGTTGAATAATTGTGATTGAAGATATTACATTCAAATGATTCGATGTTCTTCTTAACATATGTGAAAAGCTCAAACATATATATACGCATGGTAGCGTAAATATTCCAATTTTTTAAACAGGCGATTTAAAGCATAACATACGGTGCAGTTCTTGAATATGGGGTTGCCAGTTCAAATTCCTGTCCACTATGAGTCCCAGGCTCCTGATACTATCTAACTTTTGTTATTTTTTTGTATGTTCCTCAAAGCAAAGTCAATAAACATCGTTTTGTTCACGTTCAAAAACAGGCGATTCGCAACAAACCAATCCGAGCATCTTCTTAAGTTTCGACTTGCGGCATTCCGGATTTCACCCTCTGTTTTTCCTCCACAAACAAGGGTAGTATCATCCGCGAACATGATCAAATTGTCAGGATTTTGCAAAACCGATGGCAAATCATTGATGGAAATCAAAAAGAGCAAGGGACCGAGCACTGAACCCTGTGGTACGCTAGAAGTTATGGCCAGCCTGGAAGATTTTTTCATTCAATTCTACAAATTAGTAGCGGTTATTAAGATAAGATCTTATTAATTTATTGATTTGACCTCTCATGCCAAGACAATCCATCTTACTCAAGAGTGTTTCATGTGACAGAAGATTAAAAGCTCTACAGAGGTCCATGAACAAACCAAGGCACTCCAACCGTCATCTAAGTTTTCATACACTCCAGTAAGGAAGTCCATCAGAGCAGATTGAGTCGATCTTGAATATCAAAATCCGTGTTGGCAATCGGAAAAAATATTGTTTGCTGTAATAAATGAAAGCATTCCATCATACATTATTCTTTCAAGCATTCTGGACACAGCTGACAACAATGATGTTGGTCTCCATTAAAGTTTTTTCACCTTTTTTGTAGATCATTATTACTCGAGCTGTTTTGAGGATGCTAGGAAACGCTGCTTTATCAAATGAGAGATCGATAAGGTACGTCAAAGGCGCTGTTATAAAGTGGCAAATTTTTTTAAGCAGGTTGTTGCTAATTCCGTCCGTCACGGCCACCTATTTTGTTTTTAACTTTATATAGTGGAAATGCCTAATCAGTGTAGGATGTTATTGCATTTATGAAATTCTCAATACCCTTGTGAACGTCAGAAGTTTTATAGAGATCAAGCCAAGTTTTTTTAAAAAGAAGAAAATGAAGCATATTATAATTTTCAAAGCTGAATGATCTAGTATAAATTGGCGAAGATGAAAAAACGCCACTATCCAGATTACAAATCAGCATCTGTGAGGTGTGATCCCACTTTTGCATTTACAATAGCAGACTCTGACAAAATAGAGCATATACAGGGTGCTTCAACGAAAAATAAACATAGGCTATATCTACCAAGATATTCATTTCTGATCAAAACGCAAAAACAGGTCAATTTTTGTTTCAAGGGGGACATCTTTTGGGGTACAAAACTTGCTTGGAATATCAACCCCCTGAGCGGGGGTTGCGATCCTTGAACATTTTGAATAGGGAAGATGAGTCGAGTGATAACTCAAAAGAAAGGTGGTATCTTTGTCTACATCGCCTTGAACGAATTTCAATTTTTAATTGAAAACTGTAAAAGATACAGGGTGAGCAACTGAAAGATAGGGAAGACTATTTCCCTGAGACTTTTCAAATTTCAGTGAAGTAAAATGGAAAAGATCCATGCTGATCAATGGCAGTCATCATCAAGAACCATCCTCATCTCGACTCTAATTTCAACCCCTAGAGCAGGGGTCACCCCTGCTGAGCTTCTAAAAAAAAAGAGGAGACTATCTATCGCCCTGAGCTATTCAAGTATTAGATTCATTCCAGATCAAAGGCTGCCATTTTTGATATAAATGAATCTATTCCAGTTTTTCGCACTAATACTCCAATAGTCTTGGGGCGATAGTCTTCTCTATTTTTCAGTAGCTCACTCTGCATCTTCTACAGTTTTCAATCAAAAATGAAAATTCGTTCACGGGGATGCAGACAAAGATAATACCTTTCTTTCGAGGTATCACTCGACCCATCTACCCTCTTCCAAATTTTCAAGGGTGGTCACCCCTGCTCTAGGGATTGAAATTCGAGATGAGGATGGTACTTGATGATGACTGCCATTGATCAGCATGGATCTGTTCCATTTTACCTCACTGAAACTTGGATAGTCTCAGGGAAATAGTCTTCCCTATCTTTCAGTGGCTCACCCTGTATCTTTTACAGGTTACAATTGAAAATGGGAATTCGTTCAAGGCAATGTAGACAAAGATACCACCTTTCTTTTGAGTCATCACTCGACCCATCTTCCCTATTCAAAATGTTTAAGAATTGCAACCCCCGCTTAGGGGGTTGATATTTCAGGAAAGTATTGTACCCCAAAAGATGTCCCTCTTGAAACAAAAATTGACCTGTTTTTGCGTTTTGATCAGAAATGAATATCTTGGTAGATATAGCCTCTGTTTAGTTTCAGTTGAAGCACCCTGTATGCCACTATTTTTAGTAACAAGGTATCTTGTATGTTTATTCATGTGCAGTTTCAGACCGTATGAAGCAAAAATGTTCATCAGCTCACGTTTGGGAAGGGAATTATTCATGTGATCAATATTCAGATCACCACATGAAATGGCCCGAATATCATTTGTACATATTTTATTGCGGCAGTTCTCTAATTCATAGAAGAAAGTCTATAGATTTTCACTATTGGGTGCTCTGTAAATGGCTAGAATGATGATTTGCAGCTATTTGGAAGGGCCAGCTGAACCCCATAAATCTCAAACACCTGATCTGTCGATATAGACAAAAACGACAAATTTCACTTCTGCATTCAACTCATGCCTAACAAACACAACAACACCCCCGTTTTTCATAGTTTTTCTACAGTATATAGAGTGCAGATCATAACCACACAAGCCCACAGATCTTGACTCACCCTCAGTCAGCCAGTGCTTTGACAAACAAGCAATGTCAACCTCTTGCGTGGAGAGCATGACTTCAAACAGGTCGATTTTGTTCCTAAGACACTGCACATTTTGGTGTAAGATTTTTAGAGGTTTATATGCAAGTTTTTTTTTCTTTGTTCATTATGTGTTTGGGTCTTGTGTCGATAAAATGAAGAAAATGGTAATTGAAATCGTCATTTAAGTTTGAGAGAGAGACAGGCTTTTTTCGTCCCACGAATCGACTCGTACCATTTTAAACGATTGTTTGGGCATGAAACGCGTGGCCCTTCGACCAGTTCCAAAACACCTGCATTTTCTTGAATCGCGTAAAATAGCTGGAACGAAAAATAGTTCATCGATTCCGTCGTTACTACGTGATACTACATATTATCATCATGCTAGAACGAGTCAATTCCGAACCCACATTCATAAAACTCATTATCACTGGCGATGAGACATGCAAACTAGTCAACAAGCTTCGGAATGGCGCCTTTCAACTGAATCGAAATCGAAAAAATCATTATATTCAATTATAATGGTTAAATCATCAGAATCAGGTATACCGCGTAATATAGCGAGAGAAAACCCGTAGTCGATGATACAAACGTACATCAGATGACGTAGGCGTGACCTTGTTAATTCAAATGAATCGAATATTTTAACATTAAAAAATATTTCAAATTATCTAATTTTTTACTATGTGAACTAAGTGAATAAATCAAAGTTAGAACGTATACCTCATAAGTTTGCTAAAACTACCTAAACATAGTACTATTTTATCGTGGTTTAATTCCACATTAAATATAAATAACAACTTTTATAATAAATACAATGGAACTATGAATTTAAACTCTATCTAATGGTCCATGATCTTCAAAGATAATGATTCACGCTATTAGCATTTAAAGCTAGAAAACATCGTTTTCTCTATATATTTTCAGTGCGTAACTGTTCAATTTTTCCGTAAGTACCGCCCAAAAATATTTGATTGGCAGGGAAAATTCGGCGAAATACTCTCCCTGAGAACAAAATTTATGTTATTGGAGAATAACCAGTCTGTCGTGTATCTTGCATAATGACAAGGCACTACATCAGGCCAAGATGAATTGATTGAGATGCACTCATAGTGAAATTTCTTCGAGTCCAACGCCGTACACCCTTTTCACACCTTCAGTGTCAGGATAACAATCCCAGAGGAGCAAAATAATGTTCTGAGTAGTTCTTATTGCAACATAATTTGAAGCATTTCGGAATCAAACATTCTTCTTCATGCATGTTTACTTCAATTTATATTGAAAATATTTCGATATGATACGTAAAATACACTGCGCCAAGAAATTAACCCACAATTTGCGTGTGTGTTTTTCTAGGGAACTACGGTTTATAGTGGACTCCGAACCACTCACCTAGATCGTTGTTGAGTTTGAATACTGAAGGGATTTCCAAGGATTATACTTCAAAATTGGCAAGCAAGAACAATGTGGAAGTGATTATGCTTCAGGAGACTCACACTGCAACGGAAGAACATCTCCACGAAAGAGGAAATATCGCAGGTTATGTACTTTTTGATTATCTCCTTAGTCCTATTTATGGCCTTGCTTGCTATGTGAAATCTTCATTATTCAATCATATTGAACTTGTACAGAAGGGCATCTTGATTGGTGCTTTCTATATTGCGTTCAAATGTCTTGATGTGTTTGTCGTTAATATTTATAAACCTTCTGGCGAAATCTGGCCCATCAATTTCGATATTATTTTACCCACCCTGCTATCTATTGTGGGGACTTTAATTGCTATCACAATCAATGGGGTTATACAGAAAACGACAGCAGTGCTATTTTATTAGTTGAATGGATGGAAATGAATGATTTTCAACTTGTATTCGATGCGAAGGCAAAGGTCACTTTTCATTCTGCCAGATGGAATCGCGACTATAATCCTGATCTTTGTCTGGTTTCTAACGACTCTGAATTGTTTCCTCTACCTGTTCGTCGTAAAGTACTTTCAGATTTTCCTCACAGTCAACACAAGCCAGTTATTATTTCGTTAGGTTTTCAATTTACATTTGCAGATTTATTAGAAAAACCAAGATGGAATTTCAAAAAACTTGTTGGAATAATTTCACTAAACAGGTAGATAGTGATTTGAGATGGGTTCCTGCTTGAGTAGAAATTATTCCTGATTTATAGGAGTTGTCAAAAATGCTGCTAAAAAACATATTCCCTTTGGAAAGGATTATATACCTTGGTGGTCAGAGGAATCAAATGTTTTTTATAAGGATTACCAGCAAAATCCTTCCAGAGAGAAAGCCGATGCACTCCTCAGTTCTTTGAATGATAGCAGAAAGAATAAATGGAATGAGTTGATGAATGGTATGAATTTTCGTCATTCTAGTAGAAGTTCCTGGGATTTGATGAGGAAATTAGGCAATGCTGATGTTTCAAAAACTCCGTCTAATATGAATCCGCATTCTGTAGCATCTAGGCTTGTTAATTGTCTCTAAAAGTGTGAAGATTAGTAGATATGACAGGAATAGAATGAAAAGAATCTTACATAAAAAGAGGAGGGATGCTATCACGGTAGAGGAATTTATCGAATTCCTTCGAGGAAGAAGAGCTCAAATCTGCAATAAAATCTACTAAAGTTCGTAAAGCTCCAGGATTTGATGGCTTTTTCCCTGAATTGTTTAAACATTTAGAAAATAACGCTAAAACATGGTTACTATCCTTTTACAATGACTTACTCAGCTCAGGTAGTATTCCCGTTGAATTTTGAAAGGCTAAAGTTATTGCTATTTTCAAACCTGGGAAAAATCCAGAACTTCTTAGTAGTTATCGACCTATCAGCTTACTTTCTGTTTCATTCAAAATTTAAGAAAGACTCCTTCATCAGAGGTTAGAACCATTCATTGACAGAGCTCTGTCCACTTCTCAGGGAGGTTTTCGAAAAAACTGGAATTGTTCTGATCAGGTTTTAGGTTTATCCACTTTCATTGAGACAGGATTTCAGGGTACCCTTCAAATAGGCGCTGTATTTGTAGATCTCTCTTCGGCATATGACACAGTTTGGAAGGATGGTTTAGTTTATAAGCTCTTTGAAGTTGTTTAATGTGGAAAAATTGTGAAGTTGATTGAAAATATGTTATCTGATAGAAGACTTTTTATCGGTGAGAAAAGCAGTAGATTTTACACTCTAAATGATGGCCCTAAATCACAGGCATAATTGAACTAGAAAACGTAAAAAAGATAACGCAAAATAAGGGCACATATTGACCAACTAGAAGGGAAAAATAATGGAAAATAGGCTTGGCACCAAGCTAATGACTCAAAAAATGACTAAATGAAAAAAATACTAATGATACTTGATTATCATCCTTTTTGACATCTATCCAAACAATTATCAGAGATTTTTGTGGCACACTGCAGGCAGATTGGATTTCCACGGTTTTGGCACAGGTATGCAGTTTTTCTCTTCAGTCTTAATTCACAGAGCTTGCACGTTTTTCTCTCATTTCTAGCGAGTCGCTTATCTTCATCACCTGGACCTCGAATTCTTGTGGGCTCTTGTATGTTGAGAACTTCTTTTATAATCGATTTCAGGGATGTATGCATTTGTGCAGTGGAAATCAAACCTTCTAATCTGAGGAGTTCCCATGTAGCTTAGGTACAGAATGTGAGCATTCGATAAGGCAATGTCAACAATCCGAGAAAAAATAGCCATAGGCCACCAGCAGGTTTTTCTGCTAGATGAAAATTTGGAGCATCTGTGGTCCAAGCAGTAAACCCCACATTTGGTCTTGTTATAGAACATTATGATCGCAGGTTTGTTGGTCACTTCATTTATTTTTGCATCATGGTGCATTGTGGAGATCATAACGACGGCTCTATTTGATTTAGGAAGTATGATGCCAACATAATACCGTTGTTGAATCCAAAAAGAGTACTGGACACTGGCCTCGATCTTTTTGGTGAAAATTCTGGGGGAATATCTCTCTTGCTCTTCCTTACCATCCCTGCAACGTCAGTTGTCTTTTCTCTAGTTCCCGGGCGGCTTCGACTGGACAAAAGCAATTGTCTGCAGTTATGTTATTGCCCGAATGCATTATGCACTTACTCAATTTGAGAAGGATTTGGGTTGGCACACTAAATCCTTTTTCTTCGGACAGAGGCCCTTCCCAACACTTCCTTTGCCATTGTAATTAAAGTCATTGAAAAAGTAGCTGTTCTAGGCATCTGTAACGGCCTGTATTTTGGCTTTTACCAGGTTTTTGGGGCATGTATACACGGAATGGACATCTTCCTCGAAAAGGTACAATCATTTCATCAATGGACGTGTACTTTCCAATGGTAAAAGGTAACAAACAAATTTTTCAAAAAGCCACAGTATGGCAGCCGCCTTATCTTCGATTCGCGTGTTGGGGTTATCGAAACGCAGAGCTCACATCAATATTTCAAATCGTTTCCCAGACATTGAAGCTTGAGAGAGTTTTCGACCTGACGATCCTGAAGAAAATAACGATCCAACATCTTCGGTTGAGCCTTGAGGATCGATGTGAGAAGAATGATTCCAACTAAAGCATTTATTTCTTCAATACTCGTACCCCTGTATCGATTCAACAAATTTCTATTCATCGTACAATTTAGCTCCGTACAGTAGCCAGTTTATTATTTGTGCATTTGACAACTTTATCTATCATGTCCTCGTCTACAAGAATATTCCAAAGTTGAATAGGTCAGGTTGGTCCCCTAGAGTCCTTGCTGGGGCTAACAAGCCTGTTAAGCCATGGATGATATTGCAGCCGCATCTTTTCCCAGATATGTGACAGAATTTCGCTTGGAATATCTGGATTGAAGACGGGGTGAAGCTGAGAATGACGCCTACGAGCTATGTCAGCCAAAAATGCGTCATCTGATTAATAATCATCACTGGTGCATCATAACCACTGTCATGGCAAATGTAGTCGGAATCATTGTCAGAGTCGTCAATCACAACTTCCCCTGTATAATCCTCGGCAGCACCAATGGCAAAGAGAGCTCCTCGCCCTTCTCCAGGGGCCACCAAAGAGGGCGCCGCTTTCCTTGGGACGTGTATCCTGAAGGTTGATAATGCAACGCGAATAACGAAATTTGACCCGACAGAATATGCACGACCTCGAACAAAAACACGATCCATGACTGTTAGGCACCTTCAAATGCAGCTTCGACAGAACAGTGGAACGAATCGACAACGTCTCAGGGAATTTGATTTGAGGGCTCGTGCAGCAGTTCGAGGCGCAGCTCGAATCGCAGCACATCGATGAGTCCGATTGAACTTTGCTAGCGAACATTGGTTAGAAGCTGACTGGGAGAAAATTTCGTTCACGGATGAATCGATATTTTTTCTTTTTCGATCGACGTTCTCTAGTGTATAGACGTCTAAATTAGAGATATTCCCAATGCAACTTTTCACCTACCTATAGTTTTGATGAAGATTCAATATCAAATCATCGTAAATAATGGAACTCTGAATACTCCGAGGTACGTTACAGACATTTCGGGCGCAGGAAACCGAGCTACTCTGAGATATATTTTTTTAAATTTCATTTCTTTCCTCGATTACACCCTCTTGCTAGTTATCCTCAAGGGGTGTAGGGGTGGTAGCGGACTCAATCGTTAATATTATGCGTTCCAGTCTCGGTGTAGTATTTTGGTTAAGGTGCAACAGGGGTGATTCCCGGGATTCTGCAGGAGACTAGTTGATATCTAACCTAACCTAACCTCTTGGATTTATATAGTTGATATCCAGTCATATTTCCTTGTGTTCCATTGTTGATCCATAAGTTTTTTCTTTATTTTTTTCCCTCTTTTTTTTGAGCAAGCAGGTATATGGATAGACACTCACATAAACAACACCAATCCTTGTGGGAAAGGGAAAGATACCATAGGATTAATTAGTGTTGCTGTTATTGCAATTTAAATATACTATTATACTGTGAGGAGTTGATTCTGTTGTGAACTTAAAATAAATGAAAAATACACGAATTTGCATTTTTATTTGATCTTGATTCTGCTGTGGTTGAGAAACTCCATGATAATATTTATTATATTCTTATGTTCCGTAGAAGTGATGCCATATAGGCTGATAGGTGAGTTTAGATGAAGACTTAATTTGTTATGTAAACAATTGATGTTCCATGTGTTATTTTGACACTCGAAGAATATGTGAAAAAGAGTGCCTCTAAGGCCCAGAAACCATGGTTTTCCAATAATTTTATTTTCTGAAATCATGTTATGTTCAATGCCTACAATTTTTCCTTTATATCTAAATTCAGATTTCCATCTATCGCGGATCTCATGAAAAAAGGTGGGTCGTAATTCTTTTGGATCTCTCCGTATTTTACTTGCTATCGGTAGTACCCTTCCTTCTGCTGCAAGTTTGTCCACAATATCATTATTATTAATGTGCGAGTGGCTCGGTATCCAAACGCATGCCGATTTCAAATCTAGTGGTTTAGCTTCGTAGAATTTCTTTTTAGCCGTTACTGTGATGGCGTCTATATTGCCGTCTATTTTTTTTTCAGTTTTGCTAGGGCGCTTTGAGAATCTGAAATGATAATTGCTTTTTTCTGGTCACTATATCAGTTATTGCTCTACCAATCGTGAAAAGTTCGCAAGAGTAGATGAACCAGTGGTCCGGGAATCTATTTTTGATTTTTAATGATAGTTCAGGTGAGTATACTCCATATCCTGTCATTTCTGGATTATTGGAGCGTGGGGCATCCGTGTAAAAAGTGACTTGATCCTTGAATTCTGTTTGTAGAAAGCTTTGCAAGTTGATATGATTACTAACAGCATGTTCGAGTAGTCCAGAGTCAAAAACATGGATTATATTTGATACCTCTGCCACGCTGAGATCGAAAACGGGAGTAGTGTAGAGGAAAAAAAAATTTTTGTAGGGAAATGTTTTCAGGGTTGCTTTGACAAATGGTGGTGCTTTGTTGTTTTGTGACAAGCGCTGTACGGTGGGGAAAATGAGCTTCAAAAGAGGATGGTTGCTAATTCTAAATGCCTTTGATATGGATTTTGTTGCAAGTTTTTCTACTCTATATTTAATTGGGGGTAGTCCCGATTCTGAGATACTTAATACAGCTAAACTCCTTAGTTTCGAACAACGCCGACTCCATGGTGATTCAATTGTTACGTTTCGACTATTGCGGAACAATTTCGGGCACTTAAAAGACATGTTCCCTGTGGATCATCGGCTACATGGCACTTAAAATTGAGAAGGGAACATTTTGTCTCAAAAAGCAGAAAGAAATTCTTCTGAAACAGATTGTTTTCGGAATGGAATGGTTTGCCTGATGAAGTAGTTGGTGCTGATTCGCTCGCTGCCTTCAAAAATGGACTAAACAGACATATGTTTCAATTTTAATCTAAAATGTAATTTATCTCGTTGTCAATAATCCTCAATCTTCTTGGAATTATTATCTAATCTTGTGTTCTTTTTCATCATTTTAATAAAATATTATCCATTCATTTTACTGAAAGAGCTTATGTGGTAACCCTAGCTCTGCTAGCTCTTATCTATATGGTAGTAATAATGAGAACATATACCATTTATGGTATACGGTGTTTTCTTATGAAAATTGACTAATTTTTCGAATCGAAATCTATAAATTGATTTTGCATTTCATCTGCTTATGAAATGAGCTCAGTATTTCCTTAATTTATATCGTCCATCGCAAGAAATATAAAGTTTCCCGAGTTTTTTCTCGATGTTTTCCATTTCGAATAATGTGCATGAACTTTACTGTCGGAATATTTTCTTCTGTGTTAAAGTGCTCGTAATAGTGAACGACTTTTCAATGTCACCGATTTGTGTAATAAACTATCAATATTCATAATACGTGGGAGGAATATATGGATTTGAGAGCTTTTCCGCGACAGTTTGCAATCCAAATATTGTGCTTAAATTTTCGCTATCGAACTATATTTTTCTATGTTATTTTACTTACAAAATTGAAGGAAGTTTCAATGTCACCCAATCGAAAAATGATCTGCGATTCTTTTTAGTTCATTATACCGCTTAGTAGGAAATCATAGTTTTTCCGCCATAATTTCCATACAAAGTGATATGCGTGATTTCCGGTTGCAACATATTATTCTCCAAGCTATTCTGCATACTACGGAAAATGAATTTTCAATGTCACACATTTCGGAAATGCACCACGAATTTTCTAGATCTACTTCTTCTACTTTTTCGTAGTATGTAAAATAGCTCAGAGAACAATATGTTTACAGTGAAAATCATTCACATCACTTTGAATGGAAGCTATGGCGGAAAAACTATGAACTTTAAATGTTCCTCGTACGTAGAGTGATAAATCTAGAAAATTCGTGGTGCATTTCCTGAATGGGTAACATTGAAAATTCCTGTTCCGTAGTTTGCAGAATACCTTAAAGAATAGTATGCTGACAGCGAAAATGACGCACATCGTTTTGTATGGAAATTATGGCGGTATAATAAACTAAAAAGAATCGTAGATCATTTCTCGAATGCGTGTCAATGAAATTTTCTTCAATTTTGTAAGAATAAAAAAAAATAGAAAAAATTGTTCAATAGCGAAAATTTGAGCACAATATTTGAAAAGCTCTTAAATCCATATATTCCTCTCACGTGGAGTAATAAATTATGAATATTGATAGTTCATTACACAAATCGATGACATTGAAGTCGTTCACTATCACGAGCACTCTAACACAGAAGAAAATATTCCGACAGTAAGAATCATGCACATAATTCGAAATGAAAAAAATCGAGAAAAAACACGGCAAACTTTATATTTCTTGGGATAGGCGAAAGAAATTAGGGAAATACTGAGCTCATTTCATAAGTAGATGAAATACAAATTCACTGTATAGATTACGATATAGAAAATGAGTCTATTTTCATGAAAAAAAACCGTATTCGAACTGAAAATTAATGAGGGCTGGCAACCATGGCTGGAATCGAAACCTTCGCTGAAACAATGCGGCGTTGCCAAATTGAAAGCGTGGATGAGAACCGTGGATGAAAAGCGTGGCTAGCTTCACATTAGTCGACATAGCGATATTTTTCTTGTTAACAACACATGTATCACCATCAAAATATTTGATTTCATAATTGTTTTCATTGTCTTATTTCAATTCATTTCCTTATAATAAAACCATATTAATGTTTCCTGACAGAACAAGAAAAAGTAATTTTTTACTGGGATCACAATAGTATTTATGTGCTCTTATAAGTTGATAATCACTTCCAGTTCTTCATGAATCAGTGATTCGTACTACAGAAGCAATTTCAGATGGAAATTACTACTTCTGATATTCGATCTAACCTAACCTAACCTAACCTTTACTTAGTTACCTAATTAATACCAAGTTTATGAATTGAATGAATGAATGAATGAATGAAGAAAAATCTTCAATAAAAAACCAAAAGTTCTATCGGTTTTGAATGAGGGGAAAAAATATCGTATTCGAAATTGTCAACTTTATTTACAATGTATGAATCGCTAAGATATACTGCGCCAAAAAAATAACGCACAAAATCGAAAATTCAAAAATTTTTTTCAGAGGAAGTGTAGATATGTTGAAGAATTATTGTTTCAGTAATCCACCAGCACTTAGTTATGTTTGAGAATAATCGAAACGAGAATGATACCTCATAGAAACTGAAATAAAACTAATAATAAAAAATGTAAAACATTTGGATAAATTAAAGTCCCCAAAAAACCGGTAAATGCCCGATGTTTCTACCCATGGGAAGAATTAGTGCATGACATCTACGATTTATGCTCGAAATTAATGACCTTCTAGAATTCTAATCCATTTCATTCCAAATTTCTATCAGTCTATTTCGAACCTTATTCACTGTAGTGAGGACTGGCTTTATCATACATGAACAAAAATTTTTCCCCTATGTTTGCCGCAAATGGTACATGTACTTCTGAAATATATAAAACGTACCTCTAAGCATTCTATTACTTACGATGACCAGATCAGTCCGGGGTTCGAAGAAATTTCCCTCCACAACATTATTGACTCTCCACCAAAAGCATAGGGAGGTAAAAAGTTGCACTGAGCACATCTATTATTTACGATGACCAGATCAGTCGGAGTTTAAAGAAATTCCTCTTCAAAACATTATTGAACCTCCACCAAAAGCATAGGGAGGTCAGAAGTTGTACTGAGCACATCTCTCATTTCGACGTCTGTACACTACAGAACGTCGATCGCAACGAAAAAGGCAAAATCTCGACTCATCTTGAAACAAAACTCTCCTCCAGTCACCTTTTAACCAATTGACAAACAAACCCTCAAACCAAATTTCCTGATGCGTCGTATCGTTTCAGTGCTAATTTGCACTCCACTGTGATGTCGAAGTTGCATTCGAAGGTTCCTAGTAGTAGCGAACCGTTGTCTAAACGAGGAAATTATTAAGTCACGGTCATAGATCGTCGTTGTTGTTCGATGTCGTCCTTGCCTCGGTCACTTTTAATGACTACTAGTCTCCCCGTTATGGAAACAGTCAAATGGGACACCCCAAGCTTTTGGCCTATTCTTGAATAAGTCCAACCTTTGTAATCGAACACCACTGCTTCAGCACATTCTGCCACGTACAAATTTCGTAATTTCACTTGAATTATTACAGAAAATTAATATTTTTAAGAACAAAAAATACTCGCAGAAATTGATCAAGAACTGCTGTTACCAATATGTGTGGTTTCTTGCAAAATCTCAATTTATTTCTTTCATTTCATTTCTCATGAGAAAAATATGTGCGCCAAGCAGAAACATCCAATTTTGTTTGCATATATCCGCACATATCCCAGAAGAAACACGTGTTAATGATAAGATGTCTACCGAAAAAAAAATTTGGAATTGTGCTTTAATTTCTTGGCGCAGTGTACTACAGCGAGCATTGAAAATGGAAATTACTCATAGATGCAAGGCATTTCAACTCTTCTGTGACTGGTTCTTTCGTACAATAAATATTTGAACAAAAAATTTAACGACAAAATGACATTCAGCAGAATACTGTTTGGTGGAGAAGAGCACTATCGTGTTGAATGAAAGTATTCGATCTGTGTGCTAGAGGCAGTTCATCGAAAAATCCTTTGATATTATTACTTACGATTTCTTCATAATGACCACCAGTTAGGTTTTCATCAAAAATTTCGAAAGCTAAAACGCGGCTTCCTTTTAGGGCAATACACACATAAGAGCCATATTTTGCTTGATGCTGCACATCAATCTGGTACTGAGATTGACAAAAATGTTCATTATGCCGATCAAATATCACATTGCTACTGATGCGGAGAGTTCATGAATTTTTTCTAAATATCAATTGCAGAAATTTGGTCGACTAATTTGATTCCCTGAATGCACGATGTTTATATTTCTTGAGCTCGCTTGGAGCTTCGAACGATCCGCTTTTGATCCACTGAAGATTTTTTTCAACCTTCGGAAAAGAGACTTATCATGCTCGAGCCTTCCATAAAACCGATTCAAATGTTTCTGCTATTGCAGAAAACAAATTTTTCATAATTTTCGTAATGATTTGTTTCCATTCTATATTCTAAAAATAAACAATGATTTTCAGTCATAGTACAACATGAATCGTTAATGGAAATACACTGAATGAAGAAAATTGAGGCAATTTCAAATGGATTTTTCTGAAAAATAAAATACTGCATCCAACAAAATCGTTTAGAATTCGTATTTAAAGAAGAAGCATGTTTGCGCTATAACACAAAAACCACTGAGCCGAAAAAGGTTTTCTTCACATCACTGTTTCAGCATTTTTATGTAATTTTGATAATAACGGAGGTATTTGCCATTGACGATTTTCCCAACATTCGAGAAATTTTGAAATTGAGAACTGAGGGAAAATTCGGAAGAATGTTATATGTAATATAAAATTTAAATCTTTATATTTCATCTAGCTGCCGTACTAAAACATCGAAGTTGTTCCACCCCTGAACAGAGTAAAACAAGTCAATTATGTCATATTTTTGACGGGTTCCATCATATATTTCAGCAGAAGATAAGAAAATGAAAATCGACCTGTTCAAGTGTTTTCTATAAAACTGATAGTAAGT
This sequence comes from Cryptolaemus montrouzieri, assembly GCA_013387265.2. Taxonomy (NCBI): domain Eukaryota; kingdom Metazoa; phylum Arthropoda; class Insecta; order Coleoptera; family Coccinellidae; genus Cryptolaemus; species Cryptolaemus montrouzieri. Next base: position 43,284,845 of record JABFTP020000185.1, on the reverse strand, counting down.
CCATTTTCTTCTACACACTGTATATTTTCTGACATGAATATGAGTTGAGTAGATAGCGAAGCCTAGTGTAAAATGATAAATATTTACTTTTTGATTATATATAATCAATAATTTAATTTTGATTGTATACTATTAAGTTGAGTAGCTTCTCAAGTTTCAAATAATACAAAGTACAATTCCCATTAGGAATTATGTATTGTATTCAACATTCGTCGATATTATTCATGAATAGGTTAAAAGAATGTTAAATCCGAAAATTTATGCTTTGTGGTTTCGATTTCCTGCTCGACTTGAAAACCAAAAGAACAACTTGTCAGTTCTGACTAATACATGATCCAATAAAGCTTAATTCACAAGGAAAAATAGAATCGATATATCAATATTCATAATACGTTAAAATGAAACATTTTAAATATCTTTTTATTCATAGACAAATCATACCGAAAATTCTCTAACTTAATCTCAGCTTAATAATTTGTATTTAAGGTCATTTCTTAAATAGCCTAAGACTCCTAGGATGTTTCCTTTCAGCAATAACAAATATCGATCATATTATATCAGCATTAGGTATTTGGTTATTTAATAAACTAATTTATCAAATATACTCATCTAATTCACATCACTTAAAGCAATGAGTGAAATTGAGTTATCTAAGATAAATTATTTAGTATTAAATCAAATTATGAGATATTTCGTGAATTGTTGTATGAGTAATTGGGTAACCTTTGACATTTAATAATTTTCTACATGCAAATTTGCGTTCACTCAACAATAGAAATAATTTATCACATTTTCTCACAATTTTACCACACCGGTTAAATGTAACAAAATCGGTTGTGAATACTAACCTTATATTTGTCGAAGCCCGCTAACTGCTTCTTATCCAGGTACTCATAATCAAAGTTAATCATTTTGAACACAATTTTTTTTTAAAAGCTACACAAATCTATTCACTACAACTTAGGCTTGTCTCCTTTCAAATCATACTTTAATTGAACAGGAATTTATTGTTCTCTTTTGATAATTTACAATGATTAGCATTCCCCAAGGAAAGGAAGTTCGGGAGTTTCCATATCACGTTCTATTCAATTATATATTAAATTAACACTTTAGAATAACGGATTGAAGTTGAATGGTATAGAGTTGTATAATTTAATTTATTACACTTGCTAATTTTTCCGATTCAACTTTTAATTTCCTATATAAAAATGATTCTAAACGACTAACGCTGACCCAACTCGTGAGTTGAGTGACTGACTCAGTTTTTGATCGAACGAGAGGAGGAGCGACAGAGATGGAAGAAGGAAACACAACGAACAGCTGGACGAAGCTAGTACTGGTTTTATTGAATGAATTTGCGGCGTTGCCGTATTTTAAGGAGTCAAGTTTCAAAGAAGGTCTGGTGCCATGACAGCAATTTCCTCAAAAATTAAACATGTCATCGAAACTTCACAGTTTTTAATTCAATGGTTTGATATTTGTTATGAAGATGTTCTGGAAAATAATACAAGATTTAGGAAATGTTATTTCGAAGTGGAAAAACCAAAACAGAAATCCGAATGATAAAATATGTCATGTAATACATCATTGGAGAGCTTTTTTTTTGCAATTCAAAATGGTAACTGTTCAATAGTATAAAATCACCCTAAATTGAGTCGTTCTTTAATGTTGCCATAAATATTGGCATTTAAAGATTGTTGATATATATTTATGATTTTTGACAGATGCCAGTAAAAAACCAATGAATTAAATCAGCTTTTTCATGAGCTGAAGACAACCGTCTGGGTGGCGGCACGGTTAGAGTGCAGGCATATAGAGATATGCTAAGGCCAGGTGCCCGGGTTTGAGTCAGGGTTCGAATTATGGATATCGTCCTTGAACAAAAAAAAACCTGAAGAGGGCATATACTTCCGACGCTAGATAACTTGTAATTCTTTTGAGGACAGTTATCATTGCAACATCTAGGAGAGTAGTTCGGAATTCCCTATAAATTGTAGGTTCAGCTGTGCAAATGGGCTTAGTCTCCGAGCACATTGATAAAAGAGTAATGGAAGGAATAACCTGAAGATTACCTACAAAAACACTATACTCAGGACTCAAAATCTTCCGAAGTGGTGACGAGACTAGGTGAATGTGTAGTTTGCCACTGCGCATCGGTTACGAACCACCGAAGCATGACTCAAGTTTCGACGCGTTTGCCATACTATATATCAGGATTAGTTGGTTGTCCTGTGTATAGTTTTGAGTATCTAAAGTAAGGGGTGAAGCATACATTATTTCACATTTATAGACATCAATCCCTTAAACAACGCTCCTAAAACAATATCTCTGTAAACAGAAAACCAGCTAGATCTGAACAGTTTATCAAAACGAAGTAATTCAGTTGTCTTTAATATCGCACAGCATTGCAGCACCTAGACAATCCCTTCTACAGATATTGTTCAGAATTCGAAGGAATGAAGTTAATTCTTAATAATTGTTGATCTTTGTGTATATATTGCATTTTTTTTGGTATTTCAGTATGATGTTACGCAATAAGTATGTCAAGATATATTTCAATAATTGACAACAGCGCTTTCTTTCTCACTGACATCTAGTGAAGAGTAGCGGAGCAATGTAAGAAGACATAGGGAGCACCGAAAATTATTTCCGTTAGTTACAGAAATCTTCATCATTATGTTTTCCGTTATGTAAAAAACCTAGATAAAAACATTGAATGTGAAATTATCCTTCCAAATACAGGATTCTTTCAATTAATAAATTGATTACAGAGTTCTGTATTTGGTTTATATCTGAATAGAAAATTTTGTTCAATTCAAGAGAGGCTTATATGAAAAATGAATAAGCCTCAATCATTCCATCCAGCTCGTATTTACAGTTGTTTAGGCAGACGACATTTCAAAGATGAAATCATTCAATGGACTTTATCTGTTCACATTGTAGATGGCGCAAGGTAGACATTGTTAGCAAACTGTAAACATAGCACTATGTTATTAATTCATGTACGTTCCGGTTTTATTTTCCGATGATTGATTCTCTTATTAAAATCATTGGAACTGATTTGATCATGGAGGATGGAGCTACAGTGAAAAACTGTGATAAATGCCGTTATCTGGGAGCATTGATTTCAAAGGAAGGAGGGAGTGAAGAGGATATAAATGACTAAATAATGAAGGGCAAGATATCGATTAGACAACTACACAGCGTTATTTGGAACCGGAATATAAGGAAAACAGTCAAAAGAAGGATATATAAAATTATTGTAGAATCGGTGGCTACATATGGATCAGAGGTGTGGGAGATGACAAAGAAAAATGAAAAAAGACTACAACAAATGGAGATGGCCTATTGGCGCAGAAGCTGCGGCCTCACAAGACTTGATCGTGTAAGAAATACAGAAATTAGGGAGAGAGCAGAAGTGGACTTAAACATAATAGATACAATAGAGTCAAAAAGATTGAGTGGTATAGACACCTGAGACGCATGACACAAGAAAGATGGCATCTTAGAAAATGGAAATGGCAGCCAGCACAGAGAATAAAAAGAGGTAGACCAAGAACAAGTTGGAACGAAGCCATCGATAAAGCCATGACAGGAAGAAACCTTCAAGAAAATGACTGGCAAGATAGAAAGATATGGAAGCTAGGTTCTGCGAGAAATGTATGGTGTAATCCCGCTCGCAAAAAAAATCATTGAAAACTTTGAGATTGAACTAAGTGTGCCGATGGATTTTGGAATTGCACTGGATTTCAATGAACAGAAACACAATTATTTCCACTGAAAGCGACAACAAAAACAAAGTCTTAATAGTTGCGAAAGTATTTTTCTATTTGAGGAAAAGGTTAATTTTTCTGTAGGGGGCATTTTACAGCATGAAGTGATCATCAATAATATTAACGGTTTTAGCCAGGCTTACCTCTCACTGTTTTGAATAAGGAGAATAGATCGAATGATACCTCATTGGAAAACAGCTTTGAATATGCTACATGGCTCTAGAGGAATTTTCCAGTTCAACCAGAATCTGATGATGATGCGGGATGAAACACAGAAAACTTTGAAAGAGTCAATACCTGCAACGGTTTTCAGTTTATAATGGAAATCATGAAGAGGCAGGTTAATGTTCGAAGAAGAATGTATCTTCCTTAGAAAGCATCATTAGCATCGAGTATACAACCCTCTAAAATAGCGAAAATAGTTCTAGTGAAATATTTTTTGCATTGTGCCACTAGTTGGCGTCGGTGAATTCGTATAATAATTGTATATATATATATATATATATATATATATATATATATATATATATATATATATATATAAATCAATTGCTGTTCGGATTTATTTTATCTTGGTCTTGAAATGTTCGTGGAGGTCTAGGGAAGGTTTAAAAGGTGAGAAAAGTTCAAATGACTGCCGGGAAAACCATAAAAATAGCCCATTTTTATTTCCAAAACGTTTTCTAAATAGAATGAAGAGTCAATACGAACTTTACTGCTATTAAATAAAGTTCATATCAAATTATAATCACTCACTGTTGTCTAAGCGATGTAGGTATATTCCTAACGTTCAAGAGTCAATGTGCAATGTATTACCGCTGCGAAAATTTCTAATTCAATCATATTTATCAAATTAGTCTTCGCGTGCGCGTTAAATGATCTAATGTCGCTTTCCGAAACTGAACAAAAGTGAATCGCTAACGCGACAAAATTGCATAGTCACAAAATGTAATAGATCATTAGTAGTACTGATTTGGTCCGCTTCGCGAAACTTAATTTTAGCTAATTTCAGTTGTTAAAGATTGATAAATCTTAAGTTTTGTAACAAATTAAATTTCTGAACGTAACCATAATATTTGACATTAGATTGTCAATCCATCATGTTGCACTTCAGAACACGGAAAAAGGTATTACGATATCTATGAGTGCATATTTCTACCTTTGTGAGTGAAGATTACCGCTACTTGCGCGAGAATTCTCTTTACTTCTATGATGCTTTTGTTACCTCAATTTGATATTTGAGTTTTTAAGAAATTTACGAATCGATTTTCGTCTATACAATGTTCTGAAAAACCAGTTGCTTACGATGCGGTGGTAGGTCTACTGAGTAACCGGCTTTGTAAAGCGTTTTCTTTAAGAGAAAATTCATTTCTTCAAGTCTTGTAAATATACTGAGATCGGGCTAAAAATGGAATGAATTCACTGAAACAAGTAATATTTTTCATTAACTTCAAATTTTGTTTTTAGTAAGTTATGTTTCGCAAGCTATTTCGTTTCAACATGATCATGTTAAACATCGTTGAGAAAATCTATTCAAACGCTATTTATTTTCTTCATTATTTAACAACTTCATCTTATAATTACATACAAGTAGGTTTAAATAAAAAATTAACGTACAAAGGATTCAAAATGGGCTCTATTTTATTTTTGGCGTTACCTTAATCGATGATAAAACCAATTGTCGTATTTCGTAGAATTCCTGGTTGCGCGTTTGGTTGCAAAAACTTAATCGTATAAGGTTCATTACTGAAATTCTTATATTTTCCTATAAATAAAAGTCTAATGGCGTAAAACACGGTGAACTGGGTGCCCACATGATCAACCCTTTTCTTTCAATCAATTTGTTTGGAAAATTATCATCCAGAAATCGTTGCACATTCAAGACATAGTGTGGAGACACTCCATCTTGTTGCAACCAAGTTTTCCCGTAGAGTAAGTTTGGCTCTATCTCAATCGAAAACAAAGTGGCTAAAGATGGAATCAAATCTTCTTTTAAAAGAATTAGGTGCATTTCTTCAGTGAGATTATCACCGAAGAATTTTGGGCCTACAATACGGTCATCAGTTAACTTTCTCCAATTCATCTCTCCGTCGAATGTAAAGGTAGATTCATCTGAGAATAGTATCCATTCCAAGGCTTTGTTGTTGTGATCGATGAAACTCATATGTTTTCGGAAAATTCTACTCGCCCTTTTGAATCATCATCAAAAACCTCTGTACAAATTGCATTTCGTAAGGATGTATCTTTGATTCGTAAATAATTTAAATATTGAATTTGCCTGAATTGACAGAATATTCATTCGAATGTCGTGGTTAACCACGGATTATTTTCTTCTAGATATATGCCTTACACACTCTAACTTCCGGAATTGTGTTCGATTTGGTTCAATGCATTAGCAAAATGAATTTAAGACTTCTGTTTATAGTTTTGGCTGATTGAAGGTAAATCCGGATGCGTTTCTCGTAATAACCAAACAACTGTTGCTTGAGTTTTGGTTCTGTCCTCATAACCAATCATTAAAATTTTAATTTTATGATTTGGTTCAATGCATTAGCTTGAAAATGAATTTAAGACTTTTACTACACAGTAAAAGAAAGATGCGATCAAAATAAATGGTATTATGCTATTAAATCATTCACCAATAACAAAAAAGGTTCCACATACCGATAGAAGTAATAAAAAGATTTCTGAAATTCAAATGTTTTGCCATATACGATAAATTAATTATTTTCAACAAGTACCCTGCTAAAATTATTACATCATCGAAGCAACTGATGCGTTAATTTTCATTTATTATTAAAATATACTTTTTTCTGGAATTATAATATAAGGTGCAAAATAATCTCGAAACTGAATAGTCTATTACATATGACTTGAAGAGACTTTTTCAAGCAAGGTCTAACATGAACTTGCCATAATATGAAAAGTATTTATCCGAATTCTGAATATATATATATATACCTTATTTCAACATTTTTAAAGTGATTATAATATACAAACAACCAAATTTATATGGAATCACTCAGTATTTCACATTATTGATTGTTTTTAACCATGGATCTTTGACTACTTGTGAAGAATGAAGTTTTTTCTTGTGAAAAAACTGGATATTGAATTATCACCACATGCTCTGGATATTGTACTCAGTCGTCACTGAGATTTGAAACCGTGAATTTCAAAATTTAAGAAAGCCTATAATCATAATTGAAAATGCTTCACGTTGGATTGTCTGATTTACAGAGGGGTCGAATAATTGCTCTCGTTGAAAAAGGGATGACACAGAGGGATATAGCGGCCACAATGGGGGTATCACAGGGGGTGATTTCAAAAACCTACGCCCGATACGTGGAACTACAATCTCTGCAAAATAGGTCTAAAAGAAATCGTAGGAAGATCACTTCTGAAGAACAAGACCGCTTTTTTTTTTGCGAAATTGCAAGAAGAAACCCTAGTGCGTCGCACCCCATACTCCAAAGGCAATTTCTGGAAGAAACAGGCATCAGTGTATCAGTCGAAACGATATGTGAAAGACGTCGTTCAAGTTTATACACCAGAAGGCTCTTAAGGGTTCCAGAGCTAACCAGACAACAAAAAATTAACAGACTTAATTGGGGTATCGAGCACCAAAATTGAAATATTGAGAATTGGTGAAATGTTCTTTTTTCGGATGAGACCAGAATTAGTGTTCGATCAGATTCCGTAATACCAAGGGGGCAGTGTGATGTTTTGGGGTGGCATTATGCTGGGATGCAAAACAGATTTGATTTTGTTTCCTGCGAGTGTAACGGCTAGAAATTACGTGGACCTTGTACTGGAACCCATAGTGAGACTCTGGCGAGGTGTCTGCGGTGAGAATTTCACTTTTATGAAAGATAATGCTCCTCCGCATACCAGCAACATCGAGCGAAATTCTCTAGAAACAGAAGTAATCGCTATTTTGTACTGGCTAGCTTGCTCTCTAGACCTATATCCTATTGAACATTTATGGGATAACCTCAAAAGGAAAATTAGATCGCGCCAGTATAATCCAAGAACAGCTCATCCAAGCCGCCAGAGACGAGTGGCAGAATATCACCTCAGAGGACCTCGAAAACCTTACCCAAAGCATGCCTAGACGGATTCAGGATTGTATCAGGGCAAGAGGAGGTAATACAAGCTACTGAGACCGAGAAAACACACACTACACGCGGAAAGAGCCTCTTATTTTCTTTTGTTTCTTTCTTCAAATAAACCTTAATTTATTTCGTTTTTCAATTGCAATATCTCAAAAAGGATCAATTCTAACAATCCTTCGAAATTTTCAAAATCCCTGAGGTAATATTCAAAATATCGGTGATTCCATATAAATTTGGTTGTGTGTATTATGATTTTGTTTGTAAAATATTCTAATGACAGAGTTTTTTTCATCCATTCATTTTCAGTCACGAAGTTTAGGCTATAAATTTTCTGGGATAATAGCGTCCATACCACGCTGAAAATTACCAGTTCTTGTACTGTCACTGAAATTAAGGCATAGAGCACGCGTGTAGTATTTGGATGGGCGACTGCTTGGAAACCCTGCGTATCGTCGCTAATTATGAAAATTCAATTTTTGATACCACAATAAATTGAAAAACCGAAGAAAACGGCATTTCTATGCATAATGTCGTGTGTACTATTCACTGAAAAAAGAACGACATAAAATAAAATAAATGGGTAAGGCTCAACACAACACTAATGTGATTTTGCCACTACTTCAATACTGGTAGGATATTGTAGGTTAATTTTACTATGCCTATAACATTCGCTGCAATCATTAAGTTGGCAAAAGTTTTATCGCAATCGGATGAACAATATGGTAGCACATAAAGTACAAATAACCAAAAAACAAGTAAACTTTGATTTTTATATGTGACTTATTGAAACTTGATTATTTTATATCTATAACCTTTGCATAGGTGCAAGCAATAGGTTTTAAAGTTTTATCGTAATAGGATGAACGTATGGTATAGCAATGAACAAAAATATAGTTTGATATATATATATATATATATATATATATATATATATATATATATATATATATATATATATATATATATATATTATGAGAATGAAAAAAAACTATTTCGAAATGTGTCTTTTATTATTACCCAAATTTCATATACATTTTACATCATCGGCATTGGCACTGTTTGAAAAAATATATTTCATATCAATCAGCATAATTACAATAAAAACAATACAATAATACTTATTAACAAAGTCTTAAAAACAAACCAGATGACGCTATTGAAAATATTCCAAAAATTAGCGTTATCCTCAGATCACAACATACACGAATTTACTGAATGGTCACTTTTTGTCTTCTAATTTAGCTTTATCTAAAGTGGATGTCACTAACATAGGTTGTCCTTGTTGAGTATTTTGATTGGGGAACACTTTATCTAAATGTTTCAACGATTCACTCAGAAAGTTTTGTATTGCGGTCAGAGCAGCTACTATAGCGGGACTGCCGAAACCGTGACTTATGAGGGAAAAATGCGTCAAGTGTCTCTGGATGGAGGGATCTAAGAGTATTTGGGGCCGAGTATTGCACAGGGGTGATCTATCTTGATTCAAGAGATCCATGAGTTCTTTCGTGATCTGCTTGGTGGCTTGCAGTAATTCTTTTCTTCTGGGAGTTTCCCCATGTTGCCTGAGAAGGTATTCTGCGACTTGTCTTGAAGGAAACTCCGTTTCACAAACATACCCGAAATCCCTGGCTAGATGAATTGCTTCCCCTTCAACTAAAGAGGTGAGTAACGTTACGTTAGCAGCTTTTCTTCTACCTGCAGGAAGATTCAAACCGATCTTCTCCAGCTTCTCTCGTAAAATTCTACCGCCATTCTTGCTTTTCGCCCTCCTCAAGACTCCACCAAGTAATGACGCGTTAAGACATTCTGGAGGGGAGAGACGACGTTGGACTTCTCCTACTGTGACTTTGTACTTTGAGGTTGATGAGAGTAGGGATAATCGTCCTGGTACTGAACAGAAGACATCGCTAGGCGATACCATGGCACCTATACCGTGTTCCTTTCCTCCTTTCATGCCTGAAACAATAAAGAAGCATTAGATTTGAGATTATATGATATATCTATCACTAGAACTAAATACACTTGTACTGTAAATCATTTTGTTTATTTAATCTATCGGTGTTGAATCTGAAACATATTCCAACGAAAATTGAATTATATAATTTTTCGATATGTGCAGATAATTTCGTTGGTGTAAATGTTGAGCATAATATATTATGTATATGTGATTTTTCTAAAGCATCCACAAATTCTTCGAATCTGATTGGAAAGTTTTCTTGTGAGATACGCAGATGATTTCTTCATAAAATGAAAAATCTTTGCTGTAAAAAAACTCAATTCACTTCTTAGAAGTAAAGATTTTGCTGTCTAAGAAATGGGTGGAAATCTAACCTGGTCTATTGTATTTGGGTATCGATGAAATGAGGAAATTTTCAAATTTCCCAAATAACCTACAAGCTGAAAAAGCTCGTTTGAATTTTTCTGTTGTTAGTTTTCTCTAATTTTTATACAGGGTGTTACATAATAGTATGTCACAATTTGAGGGGGTAAATCTACGTGCAATTTTAAGGAGAAAAGTTCATATAAGGATAGGTCGGCAAAAGCTTTGGCATGGAGCTACAGGGTGTTGAAATTTCCGGAAAAAATTGGTTTTTCTACAAAATTTCTGCAGTTTTTGATATTCAGTCCGAATTTGGAAAGCAAGCTATTTTTGACAACCTTCATCGTTACACACCCTAAATTTCAACTAGAATCTACAAGGTGTTTCTTTTCCGGAGCCATGCCGACTTTTGCCGTTTCAAACTTTTTTGCAGTACCCCACTGATCAGCGTAGAATCAATTTTCGTCATCTTCGTTCAATTTAGAAAATTTTTTGACACTTGTAATTTTTTCGTATCTCCGACTGTTCTCGAGCAAAAAATCATTAAACAATTGTATGCATTCGCTGAATTGAAAGCATTTTCAATTGAAAAAAATGACTAGTAGGCTTTGATATTTTTCCTCTATTTATTAATTTTGAGAATTGCTAAAGTTGAACCAGTGTCTGCTCGAATTGTTTATTAAATTAACGATTAGTTTTAGGATATTTGAAGTTATTGCTGTAAGAAAAGATGGCTAATTTTACTACCGCCGAATTGGCTGATATCCATTACATGTACGGACTGGCTGACGGAAACACAACAGAAGCTAGGCGATTATATCAGGTGCGCTTTCCAAATCGAGTAACACCAGACAGTTGAACATTTTCAAATATCCACAGAAGCTTGAGGGAAACTGGTACGCTTACTGTAAATAATCATTTGAAAAGTCCAATCCAAACTATGAGAACTCCAGATATTGAGGAAGCAGTTTTGAATTGTATTGATTTGAATCCTCATGTGAGTACAAGTAAAATTGGAAATCAGTTGAATATTTCACATGTTCTAGTTTGGAGGATTCTCCACGACGATTCTTCAATCATCTCATCATCAAGAAAAATTCTCACTAAATGTCTGGGTCGGAATAATTGGAAATTATTTGATTGGACGATGTTTTTGCCTAACAGACTAAACGGTTCCATTTATCGACAATTTCTTGAGGACGAGTTACCTTTGTTGCTCGAGGATGTGCCACTTTTGGTGATAAACATAATGTGGTTCATGCATGACTGGGCACCAGCACATTTCAGTGGAGAAGCTAGGGAATTCTTGAATCATACATTCAACAACCGATGGATAGGTCGGGGTGGCCAGAACCATGGCCTCCTAGGTCCACAGACTTAAATAGTTCAGACTCTTTCTTATGCGGATATTCCAAAAGTTTATTTTATACCACTCCAGTGAATACTGTAGAAGAATTGAGAAATCGAATAATAACCTCTTGTGACACGATAAGAAATACTCCAGGAATATTTCAAAGAGTGCGTGATAATATGCGAATAAGGACAGAGGCCTGTATTCTTGCAGGTAAAGGACACTTCCAGCAATTTATTTAGTTTTTAATTGTTCTTTTTCTTAGTTTGATATTGAATAAGTATAAGTTGAGTCTCAGAAGACGAGCTATCAAAATGAAAGTAAATTTTGGACATAGTGGCAGGTGAAGGACACTTCCAGCAATTTATTTAGTTTTTAATTGTTCTTTTTCTTAGTTTGATATTGAATAACTATAAGTTGAGTCTCAGAAGACGAGCTATCAAAATGAAAGTAAATTTTGGACATACCTATCGAGTGTTCCTGTTATTTTTTTTCATTTAGCGAATAACATACAATTCAAATTCAATAATTTGTAACTGGAAAACAATTGTTAATGATTTTTTGCTCGAGAACTGTCGGAGATACGAAAAAAATACAAGTGTAAAAAAAGTTTCTAAATCAAACGAAGATGACGAAAATTGATTGTATGCTGATCAGTGGCTTACTGCAAAGAAGTTTGAAAGGGCAAAAGGAGACATGGCCTCGGAAAAGAAAACAACTTGTGAATTTCAGTTAAAATCTAGGACGTGTAATGATAGAGGCTGTAAAAAATAGCTTGCATTCCAAATTTGGGCTGAATATCCCAAAAACTGCAGTAGTTTTGAAGAAAAAACAAGTTTCAACACCCTGTCGCTTCGTAACGAAGCTTTTGCGGACCTATGTTCATTTCAACTTTTTTTCTTAAAATTGCACGTAGATATACTTCCTCAAGTTGTGACATACTATTATGTAACACCCTGTATAGTCGCACTACTTAAAAGCGAAATTTGCCCATTCTGTACACTTGATGAGTACCTTTATTTATCTCCCATCAATTTCGTCTAGCGTTAAATATATGTGACGCATTCAAAAATTGAAAACCTTTTTGGCACTGGACTTTTTCAATACATCTTCTCCATGCACATCGGGATTTTGTTCATTGTTTTATTTAAGTCATAGACTGCAAAATTGCTCATGCGCGAGGTTTGCTATTTCAGAGGTCAAAATATATAGAAACGATGTTGAATAAGTGTAAATTAGCTGCGAAGCAATATAACTGAGACTGTATTTTGCCGCCCGAGCATAGAGCTCATTCGCATGACGTTTCATATTATGATTGGTCTGTGATCGTATTTCAATCTTAATTGTTGAATTTCTTAATTATACATGGTGTCCATTTTGTGCGAAATCGGTCCAACATATAAAGAAAAAACTTGCTGATAATCTGTTGCATGTCTCTTAAATTATTTTGAATTTACAGGGGTTCCATTACAGAGGAATATATAAAATTTTTTGTTTAATGGAACGGCCATGTTTCTCATCATTTTTAATGTGTTAACCCGAAATAAGATGGGGTTCTTCAGATCAGTATATGCATTAACTGAACCTACCTGTAATCAATCGACATTATGTGAAAATATAACCTCTTTACTCCTTTATCAACTGAAATTGTCGATTTTAATGCTATATTATGCTTATAGATCTAAGTATTCATGAACAATAAATCACTGTTGATACAACTATAAAGAGAGGTCGCTGCAGTGGCACAGTGGAGAGAGGTCCCCGCTTTGACACGGCAGGTCGCCGGTTCGATTCCGGCAAAGGCCTGGGTATTGTGTTTGTACCTTCATTGGTCACAAATAAATTACTTTGTTGGAAAAATGTCACACATGACAAATTCATGGCCCATAAGGTCAAGGAAGGACGGACGTGGGATAACATGTCCGCGTCCCTCATTAAAAAAACTATACAGGATGTACTGTGATGGATGTCAAATTTTGTTTAGATTCAAACCTCATTATATGTCTTACTTCAAATGGGACAACCTGTATTTAGTGGCATCAAATGAAAGGCAATTGTAATATCTATGGAAACGTGTTAAGAGTCCCCAAACGTATTTTCGATAGATTTAGATATAAAAACGATTTTGTATTTCTTGCTAGAATTTTTACTTAATTTTACCAAATTTTGCAGAAAAATTCTTCTCGAACATGGTCTAATTAAGAACAATATAGAAAAGAATGTTCAAAATGTCTCCTTTTTTGGATGCACATTTTAATATAATTTAATTAATTTTACCGAATTTTGCAGTAAATTTCTTCTCGAGCATGGTCTAATTAGGAACAATATAGAAAAGGATCTTCAAAATGTCTCCTTTTTTTTGGATGCACATTTTAATTCGACGCACAAAACTTCTCTTTGCGTTAGTGAGATTGTCTGTAGTAATATTAAGGAATGTCAATGGGTGTTAAATCTGGAGGCCTTGGCGGTTATTCAGTATTAATACCCCGACGTATCCGTTTGTCCGGAAACATAATGTTTAATTCGTTTCGAACATGAATGAAATAATGTGTGTGTTCCATGGAATTGCTGCATCCACATGTTTTATGGCATTCGGAAGATGATTAATCCATATTGTAAAATCTTACCTGAGAAATTGCAAAATTTGACATATCGAAGAAATGAGACACGACCACCAACTATCGACAATCCCTCAGTGGGTTTTGCAGCTAATATAATGGAAGTTGTGTCTATTGAGGAAGTCATTCTTATGAAATATACATTCATTAGTGAACAAAATAATTCTCAGGAAATCTTTATTCTCTGTCAATTTATGTTGCATCCATTCACGAAACTCATTTCTTTTATCACAATCTACCTCAACTTATTTTTGGTGTGGTTGATTGTGATATGGATACTTACTTTTCGTTGAGATTTTTGCCTCAGAAGAGCATATGTATTTACTAATTCATCAGAAGTAGGCATTGTGTATAGGGTTTGTTAAGAAAAAGAAAACAATTCGAAAAAACTCAAAACTATGAAAAGTTTCGAAAAATAAATTAAAAAACTCTGAACGAAGGTTTAATTGAGGAAAGAAAATTGTCTATAAGACAGTAGTTGCATAGATATTGATTAGCGCCATGTCTTTTTCTTGGAAATATGACGTGATGACAGCTGAATTATTGTATTGGGACATTTTCATAATTTCAATATTCTAGGTCAATGTACCCTGTAGGTTTTTATTTATTTGGATTTTTAAAATATCGGCCATGAAGGAGCATATTTTTTTGCGTTGAGAATTAGGATCAGGACAAACAAATAGACGGATAAATCATAGATACTAGACGTGCTCTTTCGAGTTTTTAAAGTACAAAACAAAAAAATTACTTGATCTCTATTATTTTTTTTTCAGGGACTATTAACCAGGTTATATGAACGCACATCACGATAACCACAACTTTCAATTCAAATTTCTGAAAATTGTGTTGCAGCTAACAAATGAGGTTATTATTTTCGAGAGTGATATTATTCAGGAATACAAAGAATGATCACTGAGGAATACCGTTAAGGCACATTCGACAGAAACTTTCACACAAAATGTTACTTTGTAGTGACCAGTTTTCGTACGGCACCCCGTACTCTTTTAACATTTTATACAATTCACACCTAACCAATCTTTAATCCCGGATAAAAGAAAGGGTGCCACCTCTTTCAACTACGGACTGTGAAAGGTATAGTTGACATCTGTTTCGTTACACCCATCGAAGTTCTAAATTAGCCTTCTCGTTCAATCAACAGCTGTAAGTGCTCCTGAACCCTGGTAATTTTCTCTGCAGGATGCAATTTTTTCAAACCAATATTAGTTTGAATTGGGGTGATCAAGAGGATGTTAAGAATATGAAGTAACCACTGCTAATGCCTAGACTTTCCCTGACCTAATATTAATTTTACGAAAAGTATATAATATATTTTTGAACCATATGCTCTGTATGAGAAAATTTGTAATTTAAGCCCATTATTGCATGAGAATGTTATACCACTAAAATAAAAAACAAAATAGGAAAGACAAGAAACATTTCTGTCAGTTTTTCACGTATATTTCTTGAAACTCAACCGGTTTTGATCCTTCGATCATTTTCAAGTACGACACACTAAATACTCAAATCTGAGGTACAAAGATGATCATAAGATATATTTTCGCCTAAAATATTAAGTAGGTGGGAATTATTAATTTCAAGTTTGCTATTGAGAGTAGTATTATGTGAAGTTTATTAATTTTCAAACTTTCCACCAGATTCATTCCACCTCCTTCATTGCATTTGTGAAGGACTATTGTGTGGTTTGTTGATTTAATGTGCTCAAATATTGGGGACTTCTTGTCTGAAGATGTATGTTCTTTGAACCTGCATTTAAACTTTCTACCAGCTTGATCTACATAAATAAATAAATTTATTCAAAAATTTTGTTTACATTTCCAATGAGACATTTCCATTGAAACATTGGTACTAGTAGATACACAACAATAAAAAATACACTACAAAACCGATTAAGTCTATTTTAATTCTATGTAATAATTGACACCTAAGTGAAGAATCACTTGTATGTGTCAAGTTTAAAATAGACCAATAGTAATTTTTATATACAGCAGAAAATTTGTTGAAAAAAACTTTAGAAATAATTGAACTCAATGCTGCAACTAAAGATAAAAAACAAGCTATTTCAGAATATTAGCAAAATCATTATAATTATTGAATATATGTTCTTTACATTTCCTCATGAAATATAGTCCTTATGGACTGAGGAAGTTATTCTAATCTAAAAATTTTAGATTGATATTCTTCCGGTTTAAGGGAATTTTCAAATGATTATTCATCCTTAAACGAGTATCATATTCATGTTCAATATAAATTTTGTTACCTTGATATAGGAATGAGCAAATAGAAGTCACATAAACACCTCAAAAAAGTCTAGGAAAACTTATGAATATCGATATATCGTATCCAGAACGATCAATATGGATGATTTTTTTAAAGAAATGAACACGATGCGACGCTGCTTTATAATCATTTCATGTATTCAGTGTTTGAAATCAGTTAGTTGGCACTTTGTTTCTGTTGTAAGCACAAATAAAAGATTCAAGTTTTGTGATTCGACCATGACAAGACGACATTTGACTAGAGAAGAGATGTTACGAGCCGTTGGCATGCTCCAAGCTGGGAGCTCACAACGGAAAGTATCCAGGGTTCTGTGAAGTAGCCCAAGTGTCATAAACCGTTTATGGTCGCGTTTCAATGAAACATGTAGCGTAGAAGAACGCCAAACAGGTCGTTGCAGGATTACTACAGTCGCCCAAGACCGATTTTTGGTTTTACAAGCCAGAAGAGATCGTACTACCACAGCATCTCAATTAGCTCAATAGCTATCACGAGTTCATAATGTACAAATTTGCGACCAAACTGTGAGAAATCGACTGCACTAAGGTCAACTCCACTCCAGACGTCCTTTAAGAGTTCCACAACTGACCCATGAAAATCGCACTGCTCGTTTAGCTTGGTGCCAAGAACACGTAAACAGGGATCAAGAGAGGTGGGGCACAGTTCTCTTCAGTGATGAATATAGATTTAATTATTATCCTGATTCGGGAAGAATTCGAATATGGAGGGAACCTGGAGCAAAACCGTCTCCAGCATGTTCGAGAAGTTGTTAGACAGGAAGGCGGATCAGTGATGTTTTGGGGAGGTATACGCCTTGGTGGAAGAACTGACCTCGTTTTCATACAGAACAACCTCACGGGAAATTCTTACGCAAATGAGATAGTTTTACCTGTAGTGGTACCGTATCTCCAAACAATGGGTCAAAATCCACTCTTCCAACAAGATAATGCCCCTCCTCATCGTGCAAGTGTTGTCTTGAACGTTCTTGAAGAGAATGATATCGATCTTCTACCGTGGCCATTCTGCTCCCCAGATATGAGTCCCATCGAGCATGTGTGGGACACCCTAAAAAGAAATCTCCTGCGTCAAAACGTCTTCCATCATGAACAGGAGCTTCGATTAGCAGTTCAGGGGGCTTGGAATGCCTTAGGCCAAAATTTAATAGACAATTTAATATTGAGCATGCCGCGACGATGTCAAAGTGTCATTTATAACAGAGGTGGACCTTCTGGGTACTGAAAAATATAAGTGCTTCCATATCGTTTCGAAAATATTAGTTCAGGATTTTTTTTTGTGTTTTACCAAATTTTTTTTTTTATAACAGGTGCTTTGGAGAAGTCAAATATCATTTTGTTTTCTTGAGAATACATTATATATAATACATCCTAACAAAAACCGAAAGATTTCTATAAATTCGAATCATCAAATTCATATTTTAAAGATATTGGTAAGTGTTCCCTAGACTTTTTTCAGGTGTTTATACAAATCGAACACTGCCTGTCTCAACAGTGAGAAGCAAGTTGGTAGGGAACATTGTATTCTTGCGATAGATTATCTTAAGGATGTATTTCTGAATGATATTCAATTTATATAAGCAATTACTTTAGAGGCCAACCCATGCCAAAATACCATATCTAATCAATGATTCAACTAAAGCACCATAGACAGTGATCAAAGATCTTGTCGAAAGAAATTCCTAAGCAAGTAAAATCTATGAATCAGGTCTCGAAGCTTACTGGAAAGATAATCAATATGTGGGTTCCATTTGAGGAACTGATCCACAATTACACCCAGATATTTAATGCTTTGTACCTCATGGATCCGATCATTTTCTATAGAGATACCAGAGAAACTCCGTGGATTAGCCATTGTCAGAGAAAAAGCAATATATTTAGTCTTGGTCATATTTAATGAAAGTCTATAAGTCACCAGCCAATTTTTAACCTCAATCATCCCATTCACTATCTTATCCCTTTTGGTATGCCAAGTATCACCACTAAAAATCAGTGCAGTATCATCAGCATAAAATATAGTAATACCACCGACTTTCAAATTCAAAAGAGAATTAATATAAACAATAAATATAATTGGGCCCAGAACAGTACCTTGGAGAACTCCGATATTAATTTTACACATAATACTTATAGATTCATTCATTCTTACCGATTGGTATCGATCAGTATAATAGCTTTTCATTAGACTTAATACGTTTCCTCTGATACCATTTTGTTCGAGCACTTTGAGCAGTTCATGGTGCGGAACGGTGTCGAAGGCCTTTGCTAGATCTAAAAATACCTCAATACACTTTTTACCTAGGTTGAGATTTTTTACTATTTCAGATGTGAGCCTGTATATTGCGTCTCTAGTTCCAAGCCCCATAGAAAAGCCAAACTGATTAGCGGATAGAATTCTGTTCTCATCAAAAAACCTAACCAGTCTCTGTTTCGAACCCTTTTCGAATATCTTCGCGAAATTGCTCACCAAACTTATTGGGCGATAATTTGTTATCTTCGGCACGGTACCCGACTTATGGATAGGAAGAACCATTGTCGTTTTGAGGTGAGATGGAACAATTCCCGTTTCGAGAATCAAATTAAAAATATGAATGTATTTGGACGAAACTTGGTGAACCATCCGACTTCAAGGAGGATATGTTTTCGATAATTTCATTCTCTGTGATTGGTGAAAGGACTAATGACTTGGGGTTTCGAAAACACGGTATATGAGGAGTTTTTGGAATAGGAATCTTATTTCCAATTTCCAACCCAACCTTAATGAAATAATCATTACAAATTAAGCTAAAGAACATTCGCTATTTTCGATTTTGTAAATACCATATTCTCTGAGATCTGTTTTGCATTAAAAAGTAATTTACTAAGACTTGGATCGCTTGAGAATAAGGTGGTTATTTTCAATTTTGCAAAATAATGTTTTGTTGTATGAGAAAGTGGCCCGACATAATTCAAACTAGCATATTTTTTTTCAGTTTTTCTTCTCTACCCTCCATAGCCAACTTGAAATCAATAATTCTCTCTATTCGATATTTAATGACAAAATATATCTTGTAATCATATTCGTACCTTAATGAATATTCAGCACTGGAAAATGACGAAAGGGTAGAAACTGGTCGTGGATTAACATTCATTTTAATAATGTCGGCCCACTTTCTCGTAACATAAAACATTAGTTTTCAATTCTCAAGCAATCTTAGCAAATTACTTTTTAATGAAAAACAGAAAGCAGATAAATCAAACAATCTGGTATTTACAAAATCGAATGCGACGAATGCTCTTCAGCTTATGTAGATGAAACAGGTAGAAATGTTGAATGCAGGTTCGAAGAACATATATATCCTGACAAGAAATGCCAATCAACAAACGACAAGATGGTTTCAGACAATCTCAAAGTCCTCCACAAATGCATTAAAGGAAGTAGTATGAATCTGTTGGAAAGTAAGGAAATTAACAAACTCAGGAAAATCCCTCATTTCACTACTCTCAATAGCCAAATTGATAGCAACCCCCCTCGCTCAACATTCAAGGAAGAGAAATACATCTTGTAATCATCTTTGTACCTTACTTAATATTCAGCACTTGGAAATGACCTGTCGTGTTCTAACAAATAAACGTGACAGAAGTGTTTTTCCTGTTTCATATTTCAAAATGGATTTCCACAAAATAAATATGTTATCAATATCATTAATACAGAAACAATATGACTTATGTTTTTGATTATGAAACGAATATCCACTGAGAAACAATCAACAGATTAAAAATTGATAAATGATACTTTCGATGATAGCATGTACTACAGCAACAAAAGAGAAGCGTTTCACATAAACCTGGAAACTTCAAAAAATGGAAACAAGGAGACTGATTCTTTTTTCAAACATTTTTAATTTTTTTTCAATTGTTGGCGGTTTAGGTTCTTCTTTGGGTAAATTTTCTTAACATCTTCTTTTAGCACTTCGTATTGGTGTGATCAAAAATGTGATTGCAAAATGCTTCAGTAGTATGGATTGAAGACAGGAATCGATTGAATCATCCATTTCATAAACACTGGGGAAGTGTAGTACCCAAATAGTGCAAAATTTCAATATTTTGGGTTAAATTCTAATATTAATATCGTTTTTAAGGAGTCTGGTAAAAGTTATAAATAAATAATGTATAGTATTTTTCAATATTGTTGAAAATTTTTCCTACTACTACTAATATGTTTTTGATAACAAATTAACCTACCTTTGAGCAGAGGTATATCTGAGATAAATCCCGAATTGTCGTCCAAACCTCCTTGGGCTTCGTCCACCGCTTGTCCAAGGGCCTGATGTAACGACAATGGGTCATCGTGCGGTCTTTGAGATACTGATACAGAGTAGTCTGATCGACCTCCTCCTGGTCCTGAGCTATATGGAAAACTGCCACCATGACCCAGCTGTCCCTATAGAAAAAAAAACTAGAAACGAGCAAATAAACAGAGCTTTTCTAAATTAGAATTAATTATTTGGATAGCGTTGAAAATCATTTCTATGTTGATAACAATAAATATTCATTATGGAATTTCTGTATCGTTACGAATTCATAATTCGATTTAATGAAGAAATAATTTGAATAAATGATTGATAAAGTGTTGATTGAACTAATTTATGTAACATATGAAGCCGTTAAGGCAAAGTAGTTCAAAACATTGATACAGAAACAACTTGGTATTAATAACGTGAAAGGACGAATATGATTCACTTTTTCTATCGGGCACTTGAGATATCAAATTATATTACAGTGAAATTCCTCATACCGGATATTGAAACACGTATGACTTCAACTGTGATGAATGATGACATTTGACAGTTTGTTCGTCGGTTTAAAAATCTTCAAGAAATCTAACCTACTTTCCACCTGTATTTTTGGATATAAAATTTGATGGAGTATCCGATATTTAATTGGTTACTACTTCTATGTTCCCGGTAGGGAGCGGAGCAATCAGGTACAACAAAATTGTTATTTTTATATCTTCAACATATTAAGAAAGTGTCAGCCCTTAAACGTCACCTGTCCAAATTTCATGATATTTCAATTGGTTTTAATGTTCAATAAAGTCAGTAGATCTAATGACTACCTGAAACTTTCAACAAAAAAAAAAGAATGAGGTCGTATTAATAAAAACTTTTGATAAAGATAGCACTCTCTTCCGTTGAATCACTAATACCTAAAAAATCGGAAAAAGTGAATCAAAAACAAGAGACGAACAGAAAATTTTGCTTATAAAGTTCTAGGTATTGAAAATATCGATTCGCTTTTTTCATTTCTGCCGGTTAATTAATTTCCGAGATATAACGGATAAACCGACTATTCATGTTTACGTCACATTTATATGGTTATATCATCATGGTAAAAAGAATGGTAATAGTTTTATTAATTTGACTAATAAGATTGAGGAATTTTTAGTTTACCTTTTTTTTATCATTTTTTATTTCAATTTTAATTTCAATTTTGATTCTTAATTTTAATTTTAATTTTTATCTTTATTTTTATTTATATTTTTGATTCAATTTAAATTTAAGTCAACTTAAAAATCATTTTATGACATTTAAGCCCCCTATCTCAAGATGGATTGATTTTACCTGAATGGCACCTTCTCTGTACTTTCTCTAGATAATCAAAGTAATTTCTAGTCGCTGAAACACATGGCGGAAAAAGTTGAGACACTTCAATATTTGATTGGAGGGGGACCAATTTCTGAGTTGGTTCGAGCATGCAAAATTAACCCCCTACCCTCGGCAGCTCCTAAGTCGAAATTGATTATAGTGGAAGTGAGTCGAGTTGCATATATTTGGAAATGCCTTCTGATTCTTTATTCAAAAATGATATCTATATGAACGAAAGTTTGTATTTCAACGAAAATTTGACAATACCAAAAATCATATTGTTCTGTTCACTATTAACAAATCACAAGTCCAGTTTGCAGAATTTTTATTTCTGTCATGCGCATAGAGTAATATCGCGCGGCCAAAAGTCAACATTTTTGTTCATTCTCGTGCTGGAAAACAAAACGAAAAACGCACTTCACAAGACATTGAATCAATTTGAATCATGTGTGGGAATTTTCTCTATAAGTTCTGTAAGTTTTAGATAGAGCTGTGAATCAATTTAGTGACAACTGTACTGACCATTTACCACCACACTTAGATCCGCTATTCACTCGACGAGAAAATATAGCTGAAAGATTAAAAAATGATTTAGGTTTTAGATGACCCTGTGAATTAATCTAGTGACCATCTACCATTACGCTTAGGCCGCAATTCACTTGACAAGAAAATATACTGGAAGATTCAAAAATTAATTAAGCTCTTTGGTTCGTCTTTCTAGTTATACTAATAAGAATCAAATAAAACCTGATTTTCCGTCAATTAAGTTATAGTAATGGAAAAAAAAATTACCAGTGAGGATTTGTAGGAGGCGTTTTATGCATATTGCAAACTAACCGTTGTTATTCCGTCAGTTTCATTGTTGAAAAGTTATACCGGTTTGTTTGCAATAAATAATAATTTCAATTCAAGTGTAGATCGCGAGAATCTTATATTGAAAAATAATAACCAGTATTATGTCTATCTTTAGCACCTTGTTAGTCTTCAAATCCCTGGTATTTAAGTTGTGATGTGATTTGTAGTTTTTCTATTCATTATATTAACAAATGAAGCTTCACAGACAGACAACATCAATAGTCTATATACAATACACTCTGTCGAAAGCATTTCTGAAGAATATAATGATATAGCGTGAACTACGACGAAGAATGAAGTTTGAATTTTTTCGTCCATTATCTAAATATTTGTTCTTTCATCTGTTTATTTGGAATTCTCTCCTGAATTTGAATGGTTAACAATAAAAACTTTATGCAGTTTAATTAATGTGATTTTTAATGCAGGACCCAATCTACAAGCATCATATTTTGAATGATAAGCTAAATTAGATAATTATGATAATATTTAGCCATATATACAAGGTGTACATTACCGAAATTTATATCAAAGTTATGCTTTTTGAACAAATCGCACTATTTTCTAATGGTATTTGAACGTATTAACCTGAAATAAAGTCAGATCTGTATACAGGGTGTTACATAATAGTATGTCACAGCTTGAGAGGGTATATCTACGTGCAATCTTAGGAAAAAAGTTCATACAAACATAGGTCTGCAAAAGCTTCGTTACGGAGCTACAGAGTGTTGAAATTTCCGGAAAAATTGGGTTTTTCTTCAAACCTCCTGCAGTTTTTGAGATATTCAGCTCAAATTTGGAATACAAGCTATTTTTCACAGCCTCCATAGAAATATAGAAAAAAGTAAAATAGAATCTACAAGGTGTTTTTTTTTCCGGAGTCATGTCTACTTTTGCCCTCTCAAACTTTTTTTGCAGTACGCCACTGATCAGCGTACAATATATTTTTGTCATCTTCTTTCAATTTTTTTGACACTTGTAATTTTTTCGTATCTCTGACCGTTCTCGAGCAGAAAATTATTAAACGATTATATGCACTCGCTGAATTGAAAGCACTTCTAATTAAAAAAATGACTAGTTGGCTTAGATTTTCTTCATTTATTTATTTATTTTGACAGTTGCAAAAAGTTGAACCAGTGTCTGCTCGAATTGTTTATAAAATTAACGATTAGTTTTAAGATTTTTGAAGTTATTGCTGTAAGAAAAATTGGCTAATTTTACTTACGCCGAATTGGCTGATATCCACTACATGTACGATCTGGCAGACGGAAACACAACAGAAGCTAGGCGATTATATCATGTGCGCTTTCCAAATCGAATAACACCACACTGAATTTCTGATGATGGTTCTTAGATAAAATCAGAGAAAATGCCCATTTTGATAGTGAAATAATTTTCACAGACGAAGCTAACATTTCGAGAACTGCTATCACAAATTTTCACAATAATCATTATTGGGCTGAGGAAAACCCCCATTTGATTGAAGAATCTCATCATCAAGAACAATTCTCACTGAATGTCTGGGTCGGAACGGTTCCACTTATCGGCAATTTCTTGAGGAAGAGTTACCTTTATTGCTCGAGGATGTGCCACTTTTGGTGAGAAACATAATGTGGTTCATGCATGACTGGGCACCAGCACATTTCAGTGGAGAATCAATGGAATTCTTGAATAATACAGTCAACAACTGATGGATAGGTCGGGGTGGGCCAGAACCAGGTCCACCTTGGTCCCCAGACCAAGTTTAGATTTTTTCTCATGGGGATATCTCAAAAGTTTAGTTTATACCACTCCAGTGAACACTGTTGAAGAATTGAGAAATCGAATGATAACTTCTTTTGATACGATAAAAAATACCTCAGGAATATTTCAAAGAGTGCGTGATAATATGCGAACAGAGGCCTGTCTTCTTGCAGGTCGAGGACACTTTCAGCAATTTATTTAGTTTTTAATTGTTCTTGTTTCAGTATGATATTGAATAAGTATAAGTTGAGTCTCAGAAGATGAGCTATCAAAATAAAAGCATATTTTGGACATACTTATCGACTATTTCCATTATTTTTTTAATCAGAGAATGATATACAATTCAAATAATTAAAATTCAATAATTTTTCACTCGAAAACGGTTAGAGATACGCAAAAATTACAAGCATCCAAAAAGTTTCGAAATTGAACGAATTGATGTCGAAAATAGATTGTACGCTGATCAGTGGAGTACTGAAAAAAAGTTTGAAAGGGCAAAAGAAGACATGGCTCCGGAAAAGAAAACACCTTGTAGATTCTAGTTGAAATTTAGAACGCGTGATGATGGAGGTTTTGAAAATTAGCTTGCATTCCAAATTTGGACTGAATGTCTCAAAAGCTGCAGGAGTTTTGAAGAAAAAACAATTTTTTCCGGAAATTTTAACACTCTGTAGCTTTTGCGGACCGATGTTTATATGAACTTTTTTTCTTAAAATTGAACGTAGAAGATTTACCCCTCAAGTTGTGACATACTATTATGCAACACCCTGTATATATATATATATATATATATATATATATATATATATATATATATATATATATATATATATATATATATATAAATAATATACGTATGTACGAATTCGCCGACACCAACTAGTGGGTGAATTTTCTGAAGAATTGATCAAATTCAAAACTTTTACACAGATATGTAGCAAATTGAAGAAGTTTTGCAAAAATATTTCACTAGAACTATTTTTGCTATTTTAGAGGGTTGTAGACTCGATGTAAATGATTATTTCTATGGCAGATACGTTCTTGTTCGAACATAAACCTGCCTGTTCGTGATATATTTTCAGACTACTTACGGTCGACTCTGAGATTGAGGGTTGTCGTATATACACGATACACCTACCTACCTACCTAGGTAGGGTGTACCGTAACATATATATATATATATATATATATATATATATATATATATATATATATATATATATATATATATATATATATATATATATATATATATATATATATATATATTTCCGCACAATATACATTATTTTAGTTAAGGTTTGAGTTAGATTTAGTTAGGTTTTTCTCTATAATATCAATGAAAAAACTCATAGTTATTCAAAACTGCGAGTTTATTGGTTGTTACAAAATAAAATAGTTACATATGGTGTTAAACTTAACTAAGGAGTGACTTTGGATGTTGAAGCGTGGCACTGCATGTCCTCAGCATACTTTTCATGGGATGGTACGTAACCACTGAGTGCTAATCGCAAGCACGATGACATACTATCGTCAGTTAGTCGATTGCGATATTTAGACTTAATTATCTTCATTGCAAGTAAGTTGACCCAAAACATTGCTGTCAGTTGAAGGGCGATTTGCCTTAGATTCGGATATTTATCTTCAGATATAAAACACCAGAAATTTGTATCAGATGCTGTAGCTTTGAGATGTATATCTGATATAATCTGCACCAACTCATTTTCAACAGAACATGAATTCATATTAAACTGACATGCTTTTTCAGTAGCTGATTCCTCAATGTTTTTACATGAAAAAGGATAATTCGTAAATGATGCTTTATTTGCCAATATACTGCAATTTTAGAAACGCATTTTGACTTGTCCCGAAATATTAGGTATCACCTTTTCTTCACCATACAAAAGAAAAATTATTCCTCCCAATCGTTTTTAAAATGTTACATTTTAGATTTCTTCGCTGCACTCATTTTGTACAATTTAATGATAAACTTTGTATCGACGTAGTATTGCCTTCAAGTTACAATTCAGAGTGACTTCAATTCCTGCAGGCGCAACATTTATATTGGCGTGAACGAAAGTCTCGAATGCTCCAGTCAAACGCGCCGCCCGAAATTTCTAGAAAAGCGGCAAGAATAAAAAACGCGACTACGACAAGTACCGCGCGTTCCTTTGATAAAGCCACCTTTTGCCGCTAGCAGAGTGTTATTTTATTACATAATAAATGTTTGTAGTTTAGTTACGTACTTATTAAAAAATTTTTTCTTCTCGAAATATAATCAAAAAGCACTCGCGATCGACAGTTTAAGCACCTCTGGTATAGATAAAACAACTAATTCTAATTTTGCGAATCATTTAATTGAAGAAAATAATAATTTCGATCAAAATTTTAAAATCTTACTTTCATCTTATAAATAATTAGATATTAATTCTTGGGAATCCTTGAAATCAATAAAGTAATATATAATATTATCAAATGTGAATTTTCCATAGGTAGATTTACTCATTTTAAACTGATTGGGTAGATCATATATAAATTGCTGAACGATAGTTTTTTCATTTCTTTTCAATTAACTCAATTAACTGCCACTAGAGTTCAATTCCTGAGATTCTAAGACGATTTCAGTAGTTACAGGAGATGCTCGAAAAGTCATATTTTCATAAAATGTCGATTAATTCAAGTACTGTTAAGTTACGGCACTTATTGTCGTGAAGAAACTCATCTTATTCCAGCTTAACAGGGTAGAAAATGATGGGAAATATAAGGCATCCCATAAATAAAAACAAATTTTTATATAAATGTCTTTGATGGAACACGTTGTATAATTGAAAATAATTTCAGGATCTCCAACAAATTAGCATCTAACTTATTTATATTTATGCTTCTGAAATATATTCAACAATAACAAGGTTATGGATCGATTAATCACTAAGAAGACACTACGACTACTAGATATTAGCAAATATAATCTGTTGTTTTACTGGAACATGCAATAATTGTATGACTGCCTCTAATTGTAAGAAGTATTCAAAAACTTTAAGTAAGAGTAAATTGCAAACATAAAAGCATCCATTTTACATGCCATTCAAATTATGAAGTTATTAAGACAATAACAATATAAATTGGACGCTTAATTGCATATTAAAAGTTGAGTCTATTAATTTTTATGCCATAAAATTCAGTTATTTTTATCTTTTATTAAGTACATATCCGCCGTATGTTTGGTATTGCGTCAATTAATAAGAAGGTGTATATCAAGCAGAAAAGAAATATATGAATTTACTAAGCATTTAAAGTTAATTCATAATAATATTGCCAGCAGTTCAACGAAATTATACTAGTTTAATACGAATCTGCAGCTTAATCTGTTTCTTGACAGACAGTTATGAAATTGCCTCAGAAATTGTGTGGAATTTGATAATTTTCATCATTTTATCACTATAATTATATCATTACTGAATTGTATTTGCTCATTTTCGAATTTATGATGTTCTTCAGTTGAATATCATCTATTTAAACCCGCAGTTCCGTTCGCTCACAACTAGAAGCTGCTAGCGGCAGTACGACGAATTCTTCATCTACCTAATATTACTATAAAGTGGATAATATTTTATTATTTCTCTCTTTCAAACATATCTTTATATAATAAAATCGAAATCAACAACTGGATTGTTATATTAAGTTATGCTCCATAAAAACATCCTCCTATTTCGTACACTTTTTTATTTTGTAGTGTGAAACTTCTGTTTTTCTACTTTTAGACTGCGTCCACACTTAGCAGTAGCAACTGATGGTTTTGCGGTGGCACAACCGGGGAAGTGGTCTAGACGAACCACAACCAATGTTAACATATGGGAGCGACCACACATCATCCGTTGCGGTGAAGTCAATATGTTACGGTTGCATACGTCAACGGAAGAAAGCAGAACGCATAGAATTAAATGGGAGCTACCACATATTACGTTTCTTCAACGGAGTGTTGAAGCTAGGTATGTGTAAGTATACATTATAGATCTCAAAACAAAAAGTTACTATATGCGAGATTTCGCAATGTGTAGACACATCGAAGAAAATTATTTTTCGAGGGACGATATTCAACCTTCGGTACAATGTTAAATATCTTCCTTTGAAGAAGTTAGTTTTCCGACCTACACTTCATAGTCACCGTTAACCGGGGTCACAGGGAAGTGGTACAGTACGGTCAGATGTCACGAATAGGTACAATGGACTGCAGTTTCGGTCTCGTTTGACCTCGTCAGCATTGTCTACCCATTCGTAACGCAAGGTTATGCCGTTACCTACTCATCTCTATTCGTTGGAGCGAACGCAATAATGTAAATATCACTGCGCCCCCCAACGAACCGAAACAGAGGCTACCTCACCAACGCCCCGCGAAACCGTTCAGAGTTCTTTGGCATAAATTTACCTTGCAGTTTTCTGATCTTCAGTCAACAGATGCGGTATCTAAGGGAAAACTAATCTTTTCATACGCAATGCTTCGTGCAAAATTGTTTGTATTAAGGTCTTTGATATCCGCAATGATACCTTAATCTTTCGATATATTGCATGCCGATCTTCCAGAATAATCTTACTCACAGCATCCACATTTTCGTGAGTGACCACTGCTTTTGGTGCACCTACTCTTAAATCGTCACTAAGCGACGATGCAACGTTTAATTTATATTAACAAATTATTAGAGGTTCATTTTTAGTATTGACAGTTGATCAATGGAGTCCTATGTGTCCTAGCTTGTAAAACATAGAAGACACCAGTTGTAAAAATATTTAACCCCATTTTTTATACTGAAATTTGTGAAATTTATGTATATGAACATGGGAGATAGTATTCCCATATTTTGGGCCTCATAGTGATTCTGCTTCTGTAGTTGAAGATAATTACCATCACCAGGAAGATCGTTCTTGGTCAATTTGAACCTGTCGACCAGAAAGGATATTGGGTCGTTGAGTTCGATCATTGAGGATATTGCAGTGAACGAAAGTGATTGTTTATTGTATATTGTGCCTCTATAGGTTTTGACTCGCATCAAAGATTGACATTATTGGCAAAATTCATGTCGTCCTCCAATATTTTGTTACTTTTTTCATTTATTCGAATGAACAAATAATCCCTGTTTGCAGGTCTTGCAGGTAGAATTTTGAGAAAGGAATCTCCGTTCGTGAAGTTCAAGGTATACTCATATCCATCAAGATCTGTTGAACGATTTAGCCTAACCAACATAGTTACCTTCACGTTTATGATGTTCGAATGAATTTCATTTACATATATTTATATGAAAGAATTTAAGGGTCAACAATAAATGTCATGCCCAATTTATGGGATAATGTTGGTTGATCACGATCTGGAAATCGTTCCCGATAGAGTCGAAATGTCCGAGCACTATTTCTGTTAGATTAAAAACAAATTTGAATCATTGGTATATTCACTTGATTTTAATTTCATATATTTATCAATTTTCCGCAAAGAAGACTCGAAACGAAATGAGCATTAACAGGTAGGTTAATTCTAATTTTTTCTGATTTTTAATGGTAGAGCCAGAGAGCATACTTCGTTATTCATCGAAATCTTCTATTGAGTCATTTTTACCCAAAATACGAAATAATGTGAGTTATCCGAATTGAAATAATGACCGAAACACTTTCTAGAATAGAAAAAATTCACCACAAATTCAAACAGTCGCACATTCTACGAAATATATCGATGAACTGGAAATTTAAGTTTCTTCCGAAAATTTCAACATCTTTTTCTCGGGAAATGCAACGTTTTGAGTGATACGAGGTATTCGAAATTGAATCAAAAAATAAGGGGTAACCATTTGAAGAGCCCAAGTGAAGATCAACTTCCGGTGACAGATCAATGAAAATATTTCAGACTGCTACAATATCATCCAAGATGCAATTGGGTTTTTGTTTCATTGACGTTGATCAACAATTGAAAGAGCCATAGCTAGTGACGTTTTTCACGGAACACCGATATACCAGAAGAATATAATTTCTTTTTATCAATTGATTTTCGTAACCTTAAGTCTTGATAATTATCGAATGTCACTGATTTTACCTAATTAATTTTTTGTTGAGCGCTGTGCGTTTTAAGATAACTAATAAGGAAACTTGATAGCGTCTATCATCTATGTAGCATCTAGCATAAAAGATTAAACAAAAGTGTTTTGATTAATGATCATTTTATAAATTTAATGAAAACCGAAACACTGAACGAAACCTGATATTTCAGATATGTCGAAATGAAAATGTATTCTATATATTAACAAGAGAAGATAAATTAAGACATGCCATTAACACAACATACCCAACAACATATTTCATTATTATTTATCAATAAATGGTTCAGTGTTCTCAAGATTTGACCCGTTATTTAAATTAGTTACCCATTGTATTTTTAACGCCGATTCACATATCCCAAGCCGGAGAGCTTGAATGTCTAGTATTTTAATTACACACTACGTTTGCTTGTACGGAGTTGTGTAGGTTTCTAGCACCTTATTTATTATCAGTCGATAATTCGTTTTGTATAGGCTTCTGTCACTATATAGCGTCTTAATATGGTAGGAAGATTTCATAATGACTCGAACCTGCTAGATACAGTATGGAAAAATATATTGTGAGGATTTTGGACGAAAAGGTCATGACACTTCAATTCATTATTCAAAAATTATGTATTTGAATAGACATCCATTTGTCAAAAACAAAACACTTTAATACGAGGTATGTCCTTTATGTTTTGAATATTGGGACATAGAGGACACCTTTAATCACCTGCCAATACTAAAAATGAACCGCAATGTCTAAAAGCGATGGTCAGTGGTGATGAATCATAGATTCATTCATACGAGTCAGAAAATAAGCGCCAATCTTCTGTTTGGTTGTTCAAAGGGGAAGAAAAACCGACAAAAATATCCGTGGCTGAAGTGATTCCAAAAAGATGGTTTGCTTTAAAAGCAGGTCATGAGGAAGATCAAAGAACAGTTACGGCCGATTGGTACACAAGCATTTATTTACCACAAGTCTTTAGTAAGCTTCGAGAGAGCATCTCCAAACGGCGAATCATCCTTCACCAAAACAAGTTCGCACACAGCCCAGAACACAATTGAATACTCGAACTAAGAAAACATCGAATTGTTACATCATCCTGCGTACAGTTCGGATCTAAGACCCAACGATTTTATCTTTTTCCAAAATCAAGAACGCACTGCGTGGTCAAAGGTTTCAGTCTTCAGAGGAAGCTGTTGGTGCCTTCAATAGGCCATTTTGAATGTAGCAGCAAACGATTGAAATTGGCTCGAACGAATGCAGGGGTATATCAATATTTGCGGAGAGTACTTCCTAAAACAATGAAGTCTCCTAAAGCTCTCATGTATTTTATTCAACGTCTATATCACCTTGTATAGAAATTCTCAAAGTTGGAGATCTGAAAATTTATATTTGGGGTCTTAATTACCAACTAATATGAATATTTACATTTTTGGGTAACCTAAGGATGCGAAATAAGAGTTAAAAGGTTTATATAAGATTTCTCCAGTTTCAAATTTTGAGAAATGAAAAAAAGGGATGACTTTCTCTTTCTGAAGTGTCTCCAAGAACATGGTCGCAAAAACAGGTCATGAGGCAACGATTCCCTTACAAGATCAAAGAACAGTTATTGCAGATTGGTACACATTTGTTCAGCACAACTCGTTAGTAAGCTTCGAGAAATCAACCTCAAATGGCGACTCATCCTTCAAAAGACATTGCAAGTTCGTACACACCGCGGAAAACAATTGAATATTTGACGTGAGAAAATATTGATTTGTTACATCATCCTGCGTATGGTCCGGACCTAACTCTCAACGATCTCTTCACTTTTCCCAAAATCAAGAACGGACTGCATGGTCAAAGATTTCAGTCTTCAGAAGAAGCCATTGATTCCTTCCAAGACACCATTTTGAATTTAACAGCCGTTGCGAATAACTGCTTCCAGAATTGGTTCGAACGAATGTAGACGTATATATAATATTAGCCGAACAATAAAGTCTTGGAAAACTCTCGATTGTTTAATACTAGCTCTATATGCAAAACTTTAACCACGTCTCTTGTATATACGAGGTCTATTCGAAAAATTTCGCGGATTTTGTATTTCTTCCAAGAAGTATTCATTTATTCATGAAAATCTATTTTGTCCTCTCCAAAGTGACCACCTTTGCATAT
Organism: Cryptolaemus montrouzieri; assembly: GCA_013387265.2. Lineage (NCBI taxonomy): Eukaryota > Metazoa > Arthropoda > Insecta > Coleoptera > Coccinellidae > Cryptolaemus > Cryptolaemus montrouzieri. The sequence continues at coordinate 43,251,917 of JABFTP020000185.1, read as the reverse complement.
ATAATAAATTCATGTCAACATTTTTTCTAATTCTCGAAACACTTAAGAAAATAGTTTTTTGTGATCTTGTGCAGCTCTTCTATCGATGCAGTCTTCATCGCATCATTCGTGATGTAGCGTAGTGGTGTCATGGGCTTCATTGATTTTGGGAACAGGAAAAGGTCATAGGGGCCAGTTCAGGTGAATTTGGTAGCTACGGCATCATAAAAACGTTGTTTTTAGCCAAAAATTCTCGCACAACAAACGATGTGTGCGCGGGGGTGTAGAAGCCAATTCTCCGATATTTGTGGTGGTTCTATTTCGCGCAAATTGCGCATAACTTGCAGGTATCAGTTTCTACTGACCATACCACTTTATGACAAGAGCTCATTGAGCATCACGTCTGTGCAATCGGAGAAAACTGTGAGCAAAACCTCCACATTTGTGCTTTTTTCAGTCTTAGCTCACGAGGCAGCTTTCATTGGATTGATTGAGCTTTGATTTCCACATCGTAACCATAAACTCATGATTCGTCACCAGTTATGCCACTCTGGAACAAATTTGGATCCGAGTCCAATAGTTCCTGTATGAGTTAAATTTTTTTTCGGGATAAACTACAAATTTACAGTTTACAGAATTGTTTTATTTGTGCTTAAATATAATGCTCCTTGCAGAACTTCATATATCTACGTTAACGCGAAGTAGACTGTAGGCTTTGATCTCTTGCAAGTGTCAAAATATGTAGTAGAACTTGAAAGTATGAATTTTTACAGTTTCAACAGCTTGTGAAGAAAAGGAAATTCTTTTCTTGTCTTTCCAAATATGGAAAAGAAGTTTTTGGAATATTTCTTTTCTTGAACATTACATCCCAATTTTGTCGTAATCGATGCGATATGAAATGCGTTTTTCGTCAACAATAATTCAGAAATGAGATAAAAGAAACCGGTCCATGATGAACAAAAGACATCGGCAATTTTGATTAAAGCCCCAAACCGAACTTTCTTGGAATATCCGATTTAAAATATTTGTGTGGTTTGAAAATGGAACCGTAATATAGTGATATGACCAGCATGTAAATTTATTGAATTAGTTAGTTTTTAAAAATTTCTAAATATTTCGTGTGAAGCACTTGAGATTGTATCAATTCCAACTGCTATTGTCCAGGTATAATATAGTTCATTCGAAACAATCTTGTACTAGCTAGAAGATGTTTTGCCAAATCGTGTAATTGCGGTTGTGAACAATCGCCTTTTACATATTACGGCTCTGAGTGTATAACTAGAACGTTGCGGGACATACTACAGTAGGCAAAAAATTTGCATAAATTATTCCAAAACAGATTTAGGAAGCACGATATTCATCCAGTAGTTTCCGCTACTGTTCCAGGGCTTACCAAAGAACAACATGTAGTGAGACGGGTTTTCAAATTCATGTAAATTGTGATGTTCACGAATTATTCAATATTAATTTGAATACAATCTTAAAGTCTGATTATTTTCAGATCAGTAATCACAGAGGAAGATGAAGCTTGGCAGAGTTTGTGGTAATTTATTATATGAATCTTCAAGAACTTAGAAATCTTTTCAATGTTGTAATTTATGACAATTGATTGCTTAATCTGCAATGCATATGTCATCTCACTGTACTTGGCTTTGCTTATTTCTCCTTTTCGGAATTCATTCCAATTGAAAATATATTTCAATTTTGTCTGTCACTGATTTTACAATCCTGAAAAAATTATTTGAAGGAAAATGTGCTGTAGTAGTTTTTGAAATAAAGCACTGTTTTTGTGCTGGCTATTTCATTTATTTGAGATAAAATAGAGAATCAGGGTTTCTATTCTCAATCAATAAATCAATCAATCCATTTATTTGTTCCATATAAATATAAATTGTTGTAGAGCACGTCATCATAAACATAAAATACATAAAAAGCAAACAGTGTGAACAGACTAAGACCTAACAATAAGAGACGAAATCAGCTGAGACAAATATTGTCCTCAAAATACTCCTGGAGAGTGTAGTATGGTGTCCTCCTAAGGTAAGTATTTAATCTTCATCTCAATTTATTTTGTGGCCACCCTCGTGCCTCCTGTGGAATGTGATTATGAATTTTCACCAAAGCATAAACAGAGTTGTTCTGAAGGTAAGTATGCTTAGATCTGGGTAGCCTCATATCGTTCTTAGCTCTCGTGTTATGCTCATGTTCACGCTTAGTCTCCACAAACAGGTCTCTATTATTAACTATGAACATAATTGCTTCATAAACATATAGACTCACAACAGTTAGCACTGATCTTTCCACAAAGTGAGCCCTGCATGATTGTGTTTTGCTCGGCTTAAGAATCCCACGAAACTCTTCTGCAACAAAAGGAGCCTCAAGATATCCGATGAATTCCCCATTTAACTATCCCGTATCTCAGCCTACTATCAATATATGCATTGTATGCGGTAAATGCTGTGGAGACATTCACAAGTTCGGACAGTGTTCTTAGTGCATACACATATCTGGCCATATCATTTGCAAGTTGGTCTACATGATCACCCCAATCCAGTCGATAGTCAACCGAAACCCCCAGGAATTTAAGGCTATTAGAGGAAACCATGGCAGTCTTATATCCATGAGATATGGGTATGTGTTCTCTTCCATATGCAAACCTGAGAAGATTGGTCATTTGACTGTTCATTTTCAACTCATTTCGAGAAAACCAGGCATCAAGATCAACAAGCACATCGTCCACTACCGAATCCAGAGAAACCGGATCGGCGAGCACCATAGAAGTGTCGTCTGCAAATTGGACCATGAATTCAGTTGTACAACCAAGTAAGTCACTGGTATAAATCAGGTAAAGGAGGGACCCAAAACCGACCCATGCGGCACCCCCTATCAATAGCAAACATTATTGACTGCAGTGTCTTCCCAGTTGTAGGCTCTTTTTTCAGCAACACATTGAGATCTTCCTGATAAACAAGACCGAAGCAGATCCAAAGGCCTGCCTCTAATTCCAACCGCATACATCTTCTCAACCAACTTGTCATGGTTGACGGAGTCGAAGGCTTTTCTGAGATTAATACACATCAGTGCTGTTATTTTACCACTGTTTAAGCAGGAGAGCATCTTTTTTATAGCCTGATATATAGCTCTTGTCGTAGTCCTACCTTTTCTACAGCCATTTCGGTATTCTGAGAGTACAATTCTATTGTAAATAGCTCTTTCAAATATCTTGCCAATGTTACTGAGTATAGATATAGGTCTATAATTTCCCATAAGCTGTTTGCTCCCCCTCTTGTGCACTGCTCTCACCTTGGCCATCTCGACTTTATCAGGATATACACCACTGTCAAAAGTGAGACTTATCAGATATGCCTGCCAGAACATGCGATATCTCATCTGCAACCATCTTAATAAGTTTGACAGGAATTCCATCCAGTCCCACAGATTTTGTGTTCTTCAAAGAGCTGATAAGATTGATGACCTCTCCAGAGTCCGTTGTCAAGAGCACAAGGCTGCTACACGGGTAAGAACCAGTTTGTTCCAGACCAGAGCCTTGGTCCCTCGAATCACCACTATTGCTGGACGACTCGGAGCCCTGATTCACAAAAAATGTATTCTCATCAACAGATGTAAGAGCCACTAGAAAATCTTAACAGAAAATAAAAATATAAAAATTATGGTCTAATGGAAGATCATTACGATTTTTTTGTGAATTTTTGGTTTGATATTTGTTAATTTAATATTGGAGATTGTAACTCTCCTTATTTTGGAGCGTCATATTTTTTCTGCTTATGCATTTAAACATAATTACCTAGAAGATCGAAGCTAGATTAGCAGCATGCTTAATGCTAGAGTGATCAACACTTATATTCTTTACAACAAGAATGGAGCGGATAAGTGAAATTTAGGACAGAAAGTGCCGCAAGAGACCACTGGCCCGCAGTGGCAGGGCAGTCAATCAGCCCACACTCAATTTTAATATCTATTCATTTAAGATCGAACCTGGTTATTTGGCCCCTCTCGATCAGAAAGAGAGGATTGAGCATCTGTCTTTAATTATTAAAGATATTTCAGAGGACAACAATTATTTTGTTTCATAGTTGACAAGATTCCATGGGGCGGAAATTCACTTCACAATAGACATAGGCTCTGGTGATGATGAGCATTGTGGGAAGAAATGTGTATCAGGTTAAGTAATATTTGATTATATTATTAGTCTTGTGTATGATCTGCTTCTTATATTAAAACAAGTATTGTTCTTTTAATTATGACCGCTTCGTACGAAAAAATATTTATTACCTACACTATGTTTTCTGCTGTTTTTCTCTTTTATTTTTCAGATTGATGCCGTCGACGCTACCAATCGCAGATATGATTAGAAAAAAGAATAGCGTAGAAACAATGATTTTTATTACCCTTTTTGTGCACAACCCACTCACATACTAGCTCTTATTGATGTATCAGCGACAGATATTTTCTCCCTGATACGTATGTTTTTTCGCTGAATGTCTTGAAATCTGACGATCTGTAGCTATTACTTGCTAGTGCATAAGAAAGTAGAAAGGTTAAATCGTTCGTAATTAAAAGATTTCGAAAAGTTTTAGAGATATATCAATTTCATATCTCAATTGCTGGTATTTTTACACGAATTTAAAGAAAAATATCTTTCTACAGCTTTGAATGTAGTTCTTTTTCTCTAATGGAACAACCAAATTATTTCGGTTACTTACCATTATGAAGAAATGAAAATTGGAAGGAAGGCAAGATGTAGTATAATAATTTACAAACAACCGTGTCCATGAAAAACCATTTGAAAAAAATGTAAACGGGAAAGTATGATTATTTCATTTTGGAATTGGTCCAAATTTGTTCTCTATTTTTCAATATATGGCCGTTGAGTTTCAAAAGTGCCTTCTTCGCAAAGATTTCATATATCTCAAAAACTTTTCGGATTAAAATAATTTCAAAAATAAATTCAACATTTTCTTTACATGCTGGAGTTTTTCCCCTTTTTTACAAAAATCATTTTCTGTAATTCTAGGATCTTCAGACATTTTTAGAATATTAGACATCCACTGGAAGAACGTCCTTTTGCGAAGATTTAATATATCTCAAAATTTCTTCAAAATATATTTATTTCAAATTAACTTAACATTTTTCCTTGCATGCTTTAGTTTTTCCTTTATTTGTAAAATACTGAAAATCGTTATTTTAATTGTACCAATCTTTAGGTTATTAAGGGCATAAGTCTATTGGAAAAACACTATCTTTCTCGAATTTTTTTCAATCACAACATATTTTCAGTTTGATGCTTTTTGAAACTTTACATTGAGAAATCGAACCAATTAATTGAACTCACATATTGGTAATGCATTACAGAGCTTTTCTGTTTGTTGAGGAAATGAGAAGACGGTACGATAATTCATGTAGCACGTTGATTTCTTAAATCAGTGAATCCACGATAACCAGATGCCTCAGTAATGTAATTTGATAAATCAGTAGTATTCTATATATGAGATTTTCTTTTCTCATCCAATCTTGAAGCTTTAGAGTCTAGGTTGAGGGTGCTAGGGTCGTCTTAACAATGCGATCGGGGTACGTTATGCATTTTTAATAGTTGCGGAATGCCGAGCCAAAGTTGACGAAGATTATCGTAACGGCATCGACTTAAGATGATGAGATCCCGCAGCCACGGTCCTGACATATTTCCGATGTCTTGACATAGTTGGAACATCAAGAATCTCAGTAATCTGTTCCGATGCTCCCCTCGCGAATCAACATTCTAGGGCGATTACCCTATGACTCTGTAGAAACCATCGTGCAATTTTGAATCTTCATATACGTATATATTTATACATGCATAAATACATAGAGAGATAGTTATAGTAAATTAATGAAATTATACCGTTCTTTACAAGAAATATTTAATTACCAAATTTAAATATAGACTTGCCTGGCTCCTCCGCCACATTGTAACTGCGGTTAAACAAAAGAAATTTATTCCAGAATGAACAAAATTCTTCGCTTTACTTTAAAAATCTTCATTTATCTATGAATATCATCTGCCGATTCAGATTCTTTCAGTTGCGCCGGTGTTTTTTCTTATCTTATCTTCGAATATTGTTTTAATCCACTTCAAGATATCAGATTCAATTGAAACTTTCCATACTTATTAAGGGTTGATGAAAATATGATCACTCGGTAAGGATGTTCCGATATCAGGCACCGAAAATTTAGAAAATGAATAACAGTTTAAAAACTAGAAAACACGCTTTGATAGTAGATAGAAACTAAAAGTTCAAAATAATATTCAATTACTGAAAGGTTATTTAAAAATGATAATAGCAACTAAATCGATAAAATATAATAATTTTAGAAGGTTGCAAGAAGAGTAAAGAGATGAAAGAAAAATTTAATATAAACAGCGTGGGGTGCTCGATATAAGGGTAGCTATTTCTTAAACTTGCCTCTTTATCATTTCAATGTTTCTCTATTTCATCGAGTTAAATGCTTTTCTATCAAAGTGAGATAACTTTTTAATAATTGAAAACAATTTCGACTTTTCAGTTCGACCTCCTATAAATGCTTGAATTTATGTTTTAAAACTATTATTTTCATCTCCTTAATGATAACGTTATGTTGTCTTTTCAAGGCTTTCTGAAATCTCGATAACTGAAAGAGGTCAAAAAGAGAAACTCACAAAAAAAGGCAACGCGTTATTTGAGGGAGCGTGATCGAGTCTATTAATTTATAAAATATATATACTAACGTCTTCTGCAACTTCTCCGACAGTGATTTTGCGATATTTCCAGATTATGTAACTGATTTATTCAACATCACCGTCAAATTAGTCTGTCTAATCGCCAATTACTGTATTGGTGTTGATGGAAAAATTTTCCGTTAATTTGTGGAAATACAGTAAATCGAAGAACTGATTTTTTGGATTCCTGACAAATTTTTCATCTACAAAACAAGAACATAGAGAAAGGACCCATTTCGAGTGGATTTCTCGTTTTAGTCAGTCGATTGAGAAGAGAGATGATCTAGCCGAATGATTATCAAAAATCAACAAATTTCTGAATATAAAATTAGATCAACTCACCACATGATGGTTTGGATCCGAATCTCTCGGTCTTCCTAATCCTAATTGGTTATAATGGTGTAGACCAGGTAGGCCTCCGTACGGATCCGTGAGGTACTCCAAATGTTGTTGTGGTGGCGGGCTTGGTGGATGATGGAAGGGAGGTGGAAAGTAGGGTGGCTGGAAGTCAGGTTGAGGCAGCTGGTGCTGCATGGCCGAGGCGTGGTGCAGCCCAGAAGAGCCGCGGTGGTGGCCGGAGGAACCCCCGGCACCGTAGCCCGGACTGCTGCCGCTGAGAGCTAGGGATCCATGGCCGCTGGCTGTTAGACGTTCCTGCAAAAGAAACAGACTTTTAAAAATCAAGGTTTTTGGTACAGCGGTTATTTGTCGCTTACAGGTTGAACAAAGCAAGCTTAGAAGGGATCTTTAAATATTTTTCTAGTCGTGTATTCAACATTTTTCTTAAAATAGATGTTTTCTTCTATATCTTTATCCTTGCTCTTTTCATACCAAATATATATTGTGTACAGAGTGAAGATCAAACGATACACACAATAACGGTAGATTCGATGTTCTAAAAATATTTATACAGGTCTGTAACGTTATATTTTCGGGAAACACAGTACTAAACCTTTTTTTGCTCATATTGTCATGACAATCTGGTATAATCAATTCATACAAAACAACTCATGAAGTAAATAATAATTATCATCGTTACCAAAATTCAAAAGGAAATTTAGATATTTTATAGGTGGGCGGCAAGGTTTTCAAACTTATATATTTAGAAGAATTGTAAATAAACTTTCCGGAATTCTTAATGAATAGTTAAATCTTGATATCTTGACCTTCATAATTTCATTTGATATACGTAGAATAACCAGACTCAGAATGGATTTTCTACTCTGAGAGGATGAGATGATATTTGTTATCCCTTTTCTATTTCTTATTGTTCATTTATACTCATTCATAAAATATGAGTATCTGAAGAGGCAATGGCATAATGAAACGCAAATTATCGATAACTTATGTAACATAACTTTATTTCAGTTAAAAATTTAACTGAATTAGGAAAACGAATCGAATTGAAAATTTCAAATTTTAGTAGGAAAACAATTTTAGAATATAATACTTTTCATGTAATTTTCACAATACTGGTGTATTCAATAAACGAAACTAATATTTTATTTGATTGTGTTTATTACATTATTACAGAAAATAATGCTATTATGATAAATACATTCATACTTTTTAAAAATTAATGAATAAGCTGATAAAGACATTTTCCACGTAAATACATTTCTATTGATAGCGGTACTCCAATTTATTTATTAAAGAAAAGAAATAATCTAAACTTGCGAACAGTATATATACTGATGGTAGGAAGATACTTTTCAAGCCATAACAATTTCTGTGCATTAGAGTTCAAAAAATGGAAACATTCATGTGAATTAATCACATAGATTTGTCCAGTTAATTCAATATCAGTATTGTTATATAGGTTAACCTAAAAGATTCTCAAGGAAAATGGAAAACAAAAAATATAGGTATTGTCCTAGTACGTAAGCTTCCACTAGGCACAGCATAACTTTTATCAGATTTTTGAAGTACCAAACTCAGATTTTGGCTATGATCTTTTACACATTCTTCAACTAAAGATTTTTTCTTGCTTTTAACCCGACGCAGGTCTATTTATGTGAGATGTATGTTTTTACAGGACATAAACTTTCATCGGGTAGTTTTGAAAACTAATCCAATCCAAATATAATCCAATTGTTAGTTATGATGAGATATATAATGTTTGTGAAAAGTATGGAACCCCATAAGTAATTTATTATAGTATTTTAAACAAAATCCAACGATTAAATTCCACTTTTATCAGGAATAGGTTCTATCTGCCATCCCTACTCAGATTTATTTGCACTGGATACTGCAGTGTATATGCTGTGCCACATAATTTTTTGTAGCCAACTTTGGGATTTCATACTCGGGTTTATCTTGAGATCAATTCGTACATACAGTCTTACAGGTCACCGCAACTCTACACACTGTTCCTGCTCGATGCAGTGATCAAAATCAGCTAACGCTCCAGTAGTTGATTGGTTGTTGAACCAGATGTACATTATATTTAAATACTCGATAGCACACGAAGGTTGATTATTGATACCTGAATAAGTTTTCAATATGTTCATACATAAAGCGATAAATTTCGATTGATAAGTTTCAGATTTTTTTTTCACATTTCTGTTGGTAAATCTTGTAATTTTTAAGGGATTTAGCTCCAATTTAAAGAAAAGGAATTTGTTACTCATCAATTCATTAGATATATTCAGAAGCCATGCTACCTTTGACCCCATCAAAATCATAGCATTCTGCAGCATTGTTCTTTTTAAGAATATTCATTGAAAAGTAATTTTCACAGAAACTAGAATAGCAATCTGAAGTAGTTTCTGTGCAGTGTTCATTTAATTTAGTGGAAATTCAAATGAGCTGAAACTATTTGGGTCATCATGTTATAGTAACATACAGGAGATGGTGAAGTTGAATTTTTCACTAATACATAATTTAAGGTATTTGGAAAACTTTGAATGGAGTACTATCTTGAAGCTTTTTCTTAAACAAATATTCAGAGAATTTTTTTTGTTTCCATTGCCAATCGAATTGTTTTGACAAGACAAGGAAAATTCTGGGCCAACACTGTTTGTCAGGACACCGATAAATGTGAACCTTTTTTAAATCCATAATAATTCAAGAATCACAACTCGAAGGCTATCCCTACAGGTTGGCGTAACACATTCGACTGTTTGTAGAGTTTTGCACGAGCTATTGTTATACCATAACATTCAAGCCTTAAAAGCTGAATATCGACACAGAAGAATAAAAAGGCTGAATTTTGTAGGTAAATTTTGTTTACAGACGAAGTAAGGTTTAGGAGAGGGATGTATTGAATTTCCACAATGATCACGTGATGGGCGAAGAAAATCCTCATGAGACAATTGAGCGTTAGCAGCCAAAAAAAGTTTTTTATCAATGTTTGAGCTGGTTGGAATCATGCAAGATTGTTGGGGCCTGCAATTATACGTAACAGATTGAATTCTTAAGCTTACTTTGACTTCCTGCAGAACACTCTGGTTGATTTTTTCGATGATGTGCCTTGTGCATATAGAAGAAGAATGTGGTTTATGCCTGATGATGATCCTCCGCATTTGGACTGATAGTGAGGAATAATTTGAATCAAGCATATCCCAACAGATGGATTGGAAGAGGCGGCCCTGTAGCTTGGACTCTGATCTAAATCCCCTAGACTACTTCGTCTGGGGGTATTTGACAAGCCTAGTATACACACAACCTTCTTCTACCATACAGAGATTCCATGCACGCTCTTTGGATAGATGTGAGAGAATGAGAAATATGCCAAGTATTTTCGATTGGGTGTTGGCTTCAAGGAATAGTCCCTAACACTACGTGTACAAATAAATGAGATTGTTCGATTATTAGTTAAAAAAATGTCTTCGTTTGTTGCTTCTATTTTCGTTGAATACCGAATAGCATCATCAGTTTTCTTCCATTTTGTCAAAGTCATATGTAATTTCTTATAACACACTGTTGTCTAAAATGGGAATGCCCAAAATACACACAACCAAATTTATATGGAATCACCCGATATTTTGAATATAACCTCAGAGATTTTGGAAGGATTGTTAGAATTGATCCTTTTTGAGATATTTCAATTGAGAATGGAAAGAAACTGAGGTTTATTTTAAGGAAGAAACAGATGAAAGAAAATAAGAGGCTCTTTTCGCATGCAGTAAAAAAATTGAAAATTGTTTTCTCACGGAGTAGGTGTTTTTTCTCGACCTCAGTAGCTTGTATTACCTCCTCTTTCCCTGATACAAGCCTCAATCCGTCTAGGCATTGTTTGGATTAGGTTTTCAACCTCCGCTGGGGTGATTTTCTCCACTCTTCTGTGGCGGTTTGGATGAGCTTTTGTGGGGTTCTTGGATTATCCTGGGGCGATCTAATTCTTCTTTCGGTATTATCCCATAAATGCTCAATAGGATTTAGGTTAGAATCCCTATGTTTCGAGATAATATCGCGCGAGGTTGCTGGTATGTGGAGGAACATTATCTTGCATTAAAGTGAAATTCTCACTCTGGGTACCTCGTCAAAGTTTAACTATGGGCTCCAGCACTAGGACCACTTAATTTTTACCCGTTACACTCGCAGGAAACGAAATCAAATCTGTCTTGCCTCCCAGCATAATGCCACCCCAAAATGTCACACTGCCTACTTGGTATTTCGGAATTTGTCTTGCTGTTGGGAGTCTAGCTTGTCTTCCACGACCCCTTAAAACCCGAATCCGGCGGTCAACTGATCGAACACCAATTCTGGTCTCATCCGAAGAAAAAACATTTCGCCAATTCCCAATATTCCAATTTTTGTTAATTTCCTGTTGTCTGGTTAGCTCTGGAACTATTAAGGGCCTTCTACTGTATAAACCCCTTGAACGAAGTTTTTGATATATCGTTTCGACTGATACACTGATGCCTGTTGCTTCCAGAAATTGCCTTTGGAGTATGGGGTACGACGCACTGATTCTATTCTTGCAATTTGGAACAAAAAGCGGCCTTGTTCTTCAGAAGTGATCTTCCTACGACTTCTTATAGGCATATTTTGCAGAGATTGTAGCTCCACGTATCGGGTGTAGGTTTTTGAAATCACCGCCTGTGATATCCCCATTGTGGTCGCTATATCTCTTAGCCCTTCTTCAACGAGAGCAATTATTCGACCCCTCTGCACATCGGACAATCCAACGTAAGGCATTGTCAATTATGATTATAGGCCTTTTTAAATTTTGAAATTCAGTTTCAAATCTCAGTGACGGCTGAGTACAATTCCCAAACATGTGGTGATAATTCAACATTTCTTATCATACTATCCATTTTTTACAACAAAAACTTCATTCTTCACGAGTAGTAAAAGATCCATGGTTAAAAACAATCAATAATGTGAAATATCGAAAGATTCCATATAAATTTGGTTGTGTGTATTCATCCGAGTGTTCTAATTTCCACCGAATAAATTGAACACTCTGAAAATTCAACCTCAAAATGAGGTGAAAACTACATTAAAAGGCCATTTTCCATTTCTTGTAAAAAAATTATAAAAACAGTTTCGCTCCCATCTTTGAATTACGGATTATCGAACCTCACTTCTCTCGATTCAAAAAATGCGTACCTTGGCAATCATTTCTCTGATCAGAAACGTGTTATTTCGAAAAAACTTTAAGAGACAAAAAAATTCAAAATTGGAATGATTCAAAGGTAGCATGATCCAGAAAGAAATATCACTTCGTATATTATATTTGTACACATCTAATGATGCCAATAATGTAACATATAGAACCCATATACACTGTGGCTTAAACAATCTAAAATATTGCGCTTCGAAAATGATATGCAAGATTGTATTTAACTACCAAGTTTCCAGTACCAGATAAATTATAAGTGTGCTATTTCGAATAAATTTTTCATCGTTTCAAAATGAATAAGTTTATCGAACTAAAAAAGCCAATATCCTGGGATTATTTTCTTCACAAAAAAGCGTATCAACGAAATTGTGAGATGAAAAAACCGATTGCGAGAAAAAACCTGTATACACTGATTATTACTGAAGAATTTTCGACATATAAGAGAACGTGCGGTAACTGAAGCAGCTTCAATGAACTTTTTCAACTCACATATGTTAACCGTTCTTGAAATATTATGCAAATGAATTCGAAACATGTAATCAAAATTCCTGATTGGAATTATTGTATTTTCCCCAACGCACTTAATATCATCGCGCATACCGTTCATTCCTGTATATTACTTAGTATTTTAGAATGAATTTCGAAATATATAATTATAGCACTATTATTTTTCTATTAACCTTGTTAAGGTAATGTGTGCAAATATTCTTGTATTAGATGGTATCCGATTTGCTTTCTGTTGAAATATTTTACTACTAGCAATGAAAGGAATTTTCGTTTAGAATGGATAGCGAATTAAATGATTGATTTGGTTTCTGCATTTTTAAATAAATCGAACAATTAGCGAACCTAACCAATATTTCCTGAGATTATACCTAGAAATATATGAAATTGTTATATCACTATAAGGTACTGATATGAACTTTTCACAATTTTTATATCGCAAATATTGAAAGCAGTAGGAAAATAGACTGATGAACGCGAGATGAAAATAATAAGAACAATTTTGCCCGTAACAACTACACTGCGCACAAAATCGAAAATTCACATTTATTCAGAAGAATTATGTTGAAGAATTATTTTTCTTAGTGATACACCAGCATTAAGGATTGCTGGTGTATTATACAAATTGAAATTAAAAAAAAATGAGAAATATAAAAATTTTGGAAAAAAGTCCCCAAAAACCTGTCAATACCGGAGATTTTCAGCCCTGGCGAGAATTACTGCATGACATCTACGATTCATACTTAAAATCAATACGTTAATAGCATTCTGATTAATTTTTATCCCAAATTTCGATTAGTATGTTCCGAATCTCAATAGGACAGAGTGTGCCGCAATAGACCACTGGGTTGCAGTGGCCAGGCTGCTAGGCAGCCCTCGCTCAAAATAATATCTATCTATCTATCTATCCGAATCTCAATCATCGTAGCTGTCTGCATTTGCTGGTTTCTCAATCTTCTATTGAGGATGTTCCAGATATGTTCGATAGGATTGAGGTCTGTACTTTGTGCAGGCAACTTCATTAAAGTGATTTCGTAATCTTGAAGGTAATTCCCAACGGTTTGAGCTCAGTTAGTCTAGCTTTATCATGCATAAACAAAAGTTGTCACCCATGTTTACTGCAAATGCCACCACATGTTCTTCTGAAACTGTAACGTCTATAACGCAGCGTTCAGGATTTCATTGTTTACCATGACCAGATCGAAGCGGGCGTTCACACCATTATTGAACCTCCACCAAGATCAAAAGTTTGCAATCATCTTCTTATTCTGGGGTTAGAGATGGGTGTCGAGAGTGACAAAAGGCTTCAAACCAAATTCCTTGAGATCTTATACAAAATCTCGACTGATCTCGAAGGTGCTCAGCAGTATCGTACCATTGGAAACTTTCTCGAGGTCGTCCTCGCCTAGGTCACCTTTCATGACTACCAGTGACAGCTTCTAACCAATTGACATGTTCCTTATGTAAGTCCAAGGCAGAATTCAATCGTGATTCGCGTTGCATTATTACCGAAAATTGAAATTTTCAAGAAGAACAAAGGTTAGATTGATCAACAACTGCTGTTATCAATATGTGGTGGTTTTTTGCAAAATCTCAATTTATTTTGTTCATTTTATCATGTGACATGTGAGGAACATGTCCGAACAACGAATTTTAATATCTTCTTCTTCTCCTTAATTTAGACCTTCAGGTCTGTTTTTTCTTCCAGGAGATCCCTCTACTATTGTTCTTATGAGATGGACTGCCAATTATCTTTCCAGCATTTGCTGGAAAGGTATAAACAAGACAAAACAAGAAAAATGTCGAGATTTCGTGACATCGACTCCAGGTTCGTGGTAGATTTCAAGAAATAATAAAAGCTGCTGAAATAGTGAAAACGGATAGTATTCGAACACTAGTTTCTTGAAAATACGGTGGGTTCTAGTGACATCGATTCTAGGTTCGTGGTAGATTTCAAGAGATAATAAAAGCTGCTGAAATAATAAAAACGGATAGTATTCGAACACTAGTTTCTTGAAAATACGGTTCTACTGAAAATAAATTTAATAATTCTTCTTTATATATTGCACATAGGCAGTACAAAATATTCAGAAAAATAGGCGGAATCTCTACAAAAACCATTTCAGAAACGCTCTGCTCAGGATAAAGCGCAACATTCTCAGTTACCGAAAACTCTTCTAATACTTAATAAGCGTACGTGTGTTCTGGTTGCTTGTGAATGATTCGCCAATTATGAGGGAACGTATGATAATACCTCTGATGTGGTAGATTTTTTTGCACCCTCGCACATTTTGAGGGTTACAAACGAAAACAATCTAGCCTTTACAAGGTATCTGGTGACAAAATTGCATATCCACATTACACTCTTTCAATTGGTAAACCCGATTGTATTTTTCAGGTTGAAAAAGCGAATTTCTCGAATATAACCTATATCTAATTTCCATGATTTTCATATTATTTGACTTCTTCTGAGGTGTCTAAACACAATTTTCAAATCGGACTTTTAAAACTAATAAAATTTTACAGTGCTTGTTTCGCAATTAGTTTTCATAAAATAATTTATTAGTGAAAATATGAACCCAATTGCTCTTCAGAATATACTAAGAATCTCAAATTTAGTGGATATGAATTCAAGTTTCTTAATCCCATTCTATTGTTTCTCCTTAGCTTTAAACTCCAAAAATTTTCAAGCTAGAATTTCTCTTACAAACAATAAATACTTGCACCTGAAATTATCTAACATTTCTATAGTTTTGATTCGATTTCGATACTAAGACTAAATGGAATGCTAGAATTACTCCTCAGAGAATATCATCTGTTGATTCAGCCGAATCGACATCTATATAATTATGAGTCGTTGTTCCTGGAAATATCCCCTGTTTTACTATTTTTTCTACAAACAGCCAATTAATGATCCTGTATTTTATGAAACTCACACTTATAAGATCTGAAACGACTCTTGTCTTTCGTAAAACTAGCCTTCTTCCCACAAACTTGACAGGCTCGTCCTTGGGTCGTCATCGTTTCAATTCAATATTAACTAAAGTAGTTGAAAATAATATCTAAGGATAAGGAGAAATTTGAAGAAGTACTCCAATTTCAGACGTCTAATATTTTGAAATACTCTTAAATCAGGTAAAAGAATAGGTAATTATCGATTCTCATTTAAATTGGGATGCGCATGTAAGTAGACTGATGGTAAGACTTAGGGGACTAGTAACCAGATTCAAACATCTTTCAGGAATTATTGACATAGATTACCTAAAAATTATTTATTCGGCGCTTGTTGAGTCGCAAATGCGTTACGGAATAATTGCATGGGGTGGTGCCTATAAAAATGTCTTAAATAAGTTGGATATTCAACGAAAATGGATATTGAAAATTATATATCAGAAAGACATCACTTTTCCATCTAAGATGTTGTATGAAATATCTGGTGCAGACAGCTGTTTTGCTCGGCCATTTTAAATCACTTAAGGAAGAATATGGAATGTCAGGAACTGATCGCACACGACTCCAATACTCGATATAGTAAATTTTCACTTGTTGTTCCAAAAATGGTTAAGACAATTAGTCAGAGGAGCTACCCCTTCATTGGTCCCAGAATGTTCAACAGACTGCCTTTGAATCTAAGAATTACAAAAAATATCAAACAATTCAAAACAAGTTTAAGGAGATGGATAAATAATACGAATAAAGATTATATCACTAGTTTAATTGATTTGAAAAATAATGCATAGATCACAACTCAAATCATAACATTCATAAAAACATAAACATAAATAAATGAAATTTGAATGGAATATATGACCTCCTTCAGCTCTCCCATGTGCCCATATTATTATTATTATTGTTGTTTTGTATGCCCTTCTGTTTCTGATAGTTTGTAAGTATTGTGTACAGTATTCATGTGCATACAGATATTTTGTGAGTATATTACTTTGATTTGAAATAGTAAAAAAACTAAACACTCACCACAGGTATATAAACCTTTGTGAGTACCTATTGGATCTTTATTGTGTGGAAAATTCAATGTTATTTTATAAACCAGAATTAAATTGAGACGGAGAGTGTTTGAACAATAGGTTGTAATCATATACAATAAAGATATATTATTATTATTATATTATTAGAAATGTTGATGGAAGTTACATAATAACATAACAACTTGAGGGGGTAAATCTACGTGCAGTTTTAAAAAAACTTCATACCGGCATTACCGGTGGCCGACATGCTGCTATTAGTTTTCCGTCTCGTACAGTAAATTTTGAATGAGGTATTGATTGACCGAATTTGAGTCCATTTAAATATTAAAGATGAAACCTTTTTCAAAAAGACATCTTAACATTAGAGAAGCATTGAATTAAAAATATCACTTTCGAAGAAAATAATTTTAATGAATGAAGTCAAATTTGACTGAACCTTTTATTAGTTAGTGTACAAACTTGAGGAGTGTTAGAATAAGAATAAGTAAATTACACGATGGTCTATATCTATTAAACGACAGTTGAAAATGTAACATGAATGAAGCGATTTTTTGTGTTTGAATAAAATTGTCTCGAATGGCCTTAATTATGTATTGAGGTGAAGGAAACATTGCTGCTGCAGTTCAATTAAACTTTTAGGGTTATTCTGAAAACAAAGTTGCAGAGCTAACTAATTTAATAAATAGGGTATGGATGCAAAGGAAGGCGGGTCTTCATAAACTAATATGCGTGATGGATTGATTGGGGATTTAGTACCAAATGACCACCAAGATCTTCAGCGTTATTCGTAAAAGTTAAGTTGGTTGGAGATGGCATATCTTCTGAAGAGTACGAACTAGTTTTTAGTATCAGTGAAGGTTGTGTGGTCCGTAGATTGACGAAAATATTGCGCAATGTGGGCAATGCAAAAGTTTGAGGGCCCATCACAGATGGTCAGTATTATTGTGTAATATTCGGATTTGTGAAAAAAATGAATGTTATGAATGCGATAGTGATGATTGCGCAATAACAAGCACAAACGTAGGTGTTAAGTAATACTGAATTGTGTTGTGCATTATAAGCTATGCTAGTGCGAAAGAAAGACCAAGACCTGGAAAGGACAAAAAAAGGATAAATATGGGTTTATTGATAGGAAGAAGTACACTCACAAACATCACTCAATGGACTAAGAATGGTTGAACCAAATAATTTTCGTAGTTTCTAATAGATTGAATGAATTTTTTGATGATTATTTTACTTTTATTACTGCTTATTGAGACCGACTAGAGACTATTTCGTAATATTCTCAACAGACAGCATAATAATTTTGTCGATTTCACGATATATTTTAAAAAGTTCTTATTTCGTGCAATATATTGCACAACCTTTCAATATGGGCTACATGCGATCAATTATATTGCGTAATAATATTGGCAGCCTATGGGCTTTAAGGGAAGGAAGTTGATTTTAATGTGATTAAGTCTTAAACGAATACCACACGAATGGAGTAATTGAAAAAATATATACAGGAGCAGGATGTAATACCTGGTGAGAAATATACTGTGGTTACTCAGTTGTTGTGAGGTGCGTTTCTCAATTATATGCGACTTATGTTGTGCGCGAACTGACAACGCAATACTGGCTCTATTATCTTTTATTATATAATGATTTCTCTAAACACGGTTATATTGTTGTGAGAGTAAGAATTAAGATTATGGAGTATTGAATACTCGTGGAGCATACAATGGTTACAGTTTTTCAGAATGGGTTCGAATAAAAAACTCTTCCGGTTAAATGGACAATTTTATAATTTTCAACACACACAGATTCGCCAGTTTTTAATTGCTTGATATCTATGATCAAATCTGATGTTATTTTCTTGATATTTTAACAAATCAAAATAAAATACATATTCTAAGCTAACATAAGATTTTGATAACACATCTATTTTATATAATGCGCTCCGCGCATTATATAAAGTGAATGGGAAGATGTTTTAATACTCATATCAACTCAAAGATTTCTCAAAAATATTGCACACTGTCCAAAACAGAATTTCGAAGTTGATTTCATTATAGAAACCAGACTCTTTGACATGGAAATAATCATATTTGAGAAACCACCAAGTAGGTTCTTGTTTTGGTCCTTCTTTTTAGTTCATAGTAATAATAATGATCTTTGTATCAAATACGCTTTTTATTCAAAATGATCGACATAGACTTTGAATCATCAATTTTGTATTTAATTTATAGACTTAATTTCTGTCTATGAATGTCGAATTTTGAATATATTTCGGTGATTGTTGACGTTTTTCTTTATTCCATCAAGGATAAGAAATTGGGAAGTCAAAATTATATTGATTAGAGCTTTGATTTGGAGGTTACCTCAATCATAAAATAAGTTTATACTCTCAGCTTGAAATTTGAATAAATATTTTATTAATAAATTAGTCATTTTCTTATGAAAATTTCTGGCAATTTATTTGAAAGGAATACTGTGAATGAATTTTATTTATAATAACAATTAAATATTCATCTCAAAATCTTTCATTTGTAAACTTTTCAGAAAAATATGTATCTCAACGTCCGAGTGTTGAGACCATATAAAAATCCCATTCAAAGAGTGCTCCCTCCTTTGTTTCATAATTTTCCAGACCCAACAAAAAAAAGAAATCCAAAGTGCTTCAGGCGCCATCAAGTGCGCATACCAACTAACAGCATTTAATTTTAATTTTTTCAAATAGTTAAATAAGTTTATAATTGCAATTACATACTCAATAGTAATTATCCAGAATTATCTCACAACTAATAACAGTAAATGCGTCGTAATAAATATGAAGAACGAAAGTACGAGAATAATTAAATTATATTAGATGAAGAGGCAAACATTAAATTCGAATTCACAACTTGAATAACTTACAACAATGATATCCAGCGCACTTTTTCAATTAAAACATAACCACAAAATTTCCACCACGAAAAATGTCAATCAACCAAAAAACGGAAACAAAAAACAAAACTGAGCTTATTTTGTCGCACAGTCACTCACGTGTACGAAAGTTGAACGTAACGCGGCGCGCAAGAAGTCACTAGCCACTCAATCATCGGATCGCCACTCCGGGCATCGAGTCATCGAGTTATGACACTCTGCCATGATCGAACACATTCTCGGGGCTGCCCCGGGCCTCGGACGAGTTCGAGAATATGCGATCGCGAACGTGGCTAACTTCACGTTGGAATTATCTGCTCTCCCGAAAAACTAGAAAAGCGAATAGACAACACTTTATTTTCAACCTTGAATCGATGAAACTACTTATGATTACTTCAAATTGTTGAAATATCAGGAATACCGTTAATCGATGCCTTACAAATTGCAGGTTAGTCGTCTTAAAGGCTTGGGAAAGTAGGTATGATGACGCAAAAGATGTTTAGAGTTTCATTACGTTGAAGGTGAAATAGCACTTCCCCTTTCTCATCAAATCGTGTTTTCAGCATACACTGAACTGTTATAATTACTTCGAATTCTCTGAAATAATGAAATGATATAAGAGTTCACATGCAAATGTATTTACGGCATATCTTAGATTCATTCTTTTTACAATGAGCATGATTCTTAGGAATGTTGTGTTGTTTATTCGCCTTATTTGGAATTCATTAGTGAAAGAATAATAGTATTACAAAATATTAAGTTACAATTGATTAGTAAAAGAAACCAAGTGTAGACAAGGAATTTTAAGTTAAGAATAATGTGAATAATGTAGGTAGCTCTGCCAAATACTTAACGTGTCTTGGTTTTGGCCACGAAGAGCTCGGAAGGAATGTTAGAAGAATTTAAATCTGCAAAACTGGGATAATCAGATCATAATCAAGTTTCCAGTAATAGCGGATTGGAAATTGAAATAGTCTGAACAATATCAACAATACTATTAGTAAGTCACCCCGAGATGGAACTGTTTTTTGCACAAACCTTTGTTGATATATATAATCCCTTCTCCTCCAGATACGAATATGTCCACTATCGCTTCACAAACCCAATCTTGATTTTCTAAGGTTGAGTGGAAGCAAGTTTCATTCGTCACCTTTAAAGTTAACTTTTTCATTTATTAATTATTTGAGTTTCGTGTAGTTGATGATGGAGCTCTATTATCAATATCTTCTTGACAAATACCAGGTTTTACTGAGAGTTTCTTTTTTGGTCCTGCATTCGATGTTGCTGCTTCACCGAATAGTCTTCTTCTTAAAGTTTCTCCTAGCATCTTCTTTTCTTGAGCTACCCCTTCTCCAAAGAAATTTTTGGCGGTTGATTGGCACTATGCCAGTCCTTTTGAATCCTGATTTGATCTGTTGTTGTCTAATGAATTTGCTCCAATGCTCTCTGGACACTTTTTCAACTGCCTGAGAAACATATATTTCCTAAGAACACCCTTATTATTTTTCCAATATTCCAGGATTTGAATCCATTTAGCTTTGATTGGCCTAAGAACACTAACGTCTAAAGGCTGGGTTAAGTTGGTGCTATTAAGGGGCAGCAAAACGAGGTAGATGTTATCTTATCAAACTTCGAGGGAAATATGGCTGGTCAAGTTATACCCTATCATACTTAATGACTTAAAATAAGGCAGTGCTACTTTTAGAAACCAGTCTTCAAACAGGTTTGCATCAAACTTCTGTTATATCGTATATTGGTAAGTCCACCTTCTGTCCACGTTGACCATAAATTGTCGTACTTGTTGGCGACATATGGCGGTAATAATATTCCGGATGATGAGTATACAAACACGACTGAATTCGAGGTTTTTGACGTACCTATTTTTTAGCCCTATTAGAGTGACTTCGAACATAACTTCAATGCGCTCTGGGTCATCGATGAAATTTGTCTCGTCGTTAATTCTCCTATGATCAAATTTTCATCTACTTTGTTTGATCGAATTTAGGAGTTTTTCCATCCAACCTTCTCCAGGTCGATTATTTATAAACTGCTTTACTGCTTTGCACCTTTCCTCTAAATAGCAATCAACTAAATCATTCATATCTGCCAGTTTGAATGGAAATCTATTCTGATGCTATACGAATTGCTCGAACCAAAGTTTTCTCTTCATTTTCTGTTTACGTAGTGATATGTCTAGGTTTCTGTTTATGCTAATTAACTTTCCTGTACAACTTAACTTAATATTTTCTATATTTCTTACTTAGTTACATTAAATTACTAGGCAAATACCTTGATACAGTTTCGTCCAAACCCTTTCGACATTAATTCCGATACGGCCCTACCTGTCTTTGATATGTGCGTACCATTATTTTCAAGTAACCACCAAAAAGATATGGAACATTGAAGACATTGTGGTCCTTAGCCAAGTATTCAAATCTTAATTGACACACCAAAATTTATATTTTCATTAATATTTTTGTAAAAATTTAAATTTCGTAATTATTGTTTTGGTCTAACTTCTCTATTTGATTTTGCCTTTGCACCCAACCTTGTACTTAATTTTGGCGAAAATTCCGTTCTATCTAGTGCTTATTGCTGGATCCTCAAGGGCGGTAGCTGAACCTCCCTTCACCGGCTACGTCCATGTTCAGTACTGTCATCAGCATTTTCTTGAAAATCTAAAAGTTTGTTTTGTATTCCCTTCTCTACGGTGAAATGTTGGACTACTAAAGGGAAAACTTGATGTTTTTTATTTGAAACACCAATTTGCAGACAGAAATTAATGTTTTCATCTATTAAATCATAAACCAGACTTTCAAGAGCCGGTCCGAGGATCTCCATTACCAGAGCTTCCATCTTAGTCCTAGCTTATTTGTGATTAGCAGTTTTGGAGTTAACATTCATTTATCGACTTTAACAGGGCAATCCATGCTATTATATGATAAATTATGTTCAACTGTATGGAATGATACAGCTAATTCAGCAGGTGTAACATTGTCATTTTCAGATACTGGTCCTGAGTAGCTGGAGTCAAAAACTTTTGAAGAACTCCAGATAATCCTTTCAATTCAGTTTTGGCTTTCTGTTTCGTATCTTGGTGTGGTTTTGTCTGAAAAGATTTAAGATAGTACCATGTGGCATGCACCTTCACCAACCAAAACACACACAAATACAAGATAACATAAACAAATCAAACACTCCATGAATTGAACAGCCATGTTAACTCATTTTCCTATAATGGTGTGTACTTTTCTTTTTAGGAGGTGTGCTAGGAGCTATTGATGTTATTAGCACAGCATTCCTGATAAGCTTTATCGTTCGTCAGTTATGTCATCCAAAAGGAATTGGATAAAAGTATTCCAAATAAAAATAGTTACATCAAAGAGTAAAATCGAGAATTTTTGTTGCGCCAAAATAAACAAAACCTCAAAACACTTATTAAAACAATAGATTACATTGACATTAGTGGCTAAGTTTATATATGTACGAATGTGGCTTGGTGAATTGGGGATACCAACATACACACAACCAAATTTATATGGAATCACTCGGTATTTCACATTATTGATTGTTTTAACATTGGATCTTTGACTACTTGTGAAGAATGAAGTTTTTTGTTGTAAAAAAACTGGATAGTAAGATAAAAAGAATGAAGAATGAAGTTTTCTGTTGTATGATGAGAAATGTTGAATTATCACCACATACATGTGAATTTTTAGATTGAAAAAAGCCTATAATCATAATTGATAATGGGTTACGTTGGATTGTCCGATGTGCAGAGGGGTCGAATAATTGCTCTCGTTGAAGAAGGGATGACACAGAGGGTTATAGCGGCCACAATGGGGATATCACAGGGGGTGATTTCAAAAAACTACGCCCAATACCTGGAGCTACAATCTCTGCAAAATAGGTCTAGAAGAAGTCGCAGGATCACTTCTGAAGAACAGGACCGTTTTTTGAGCCTAATTGCAAGAAGAGACCCTAGTGCGTCGCACCTCATACTCTAAAGGTAATTTCTGGAAGCAACAGGCATCAGTGTATCAGTCGAAATGATGCTTTAACGACTTCGTTCAAGGGGTTTATACAGAGGAAGGCGCTTAAGAGTTCCAGAGCTAACCAGACAACAAAAAATTAACAGACCTAATTGGTGTATCGAGCACTAAAATTGGAATATTGAGAATGAGGGAGTGTTCTTTTTTCGGATTAGACCAGAATTGGTGTTCGATCAGATGACCTTCAGATTCGTGTTTTAAAGGGTCGTGGAAGACAAGCTAGAGTCCGAGCAGCAAGACAAATTCCGAAATAAAAAGGTGGCAGTGTATTGTTTTGGGGTGGCATTATGCTGGGGGGTAAAACAGATTTGATTTCGTTTCCTGCGAGTGTAACGGATAGAAATTACGTGAACCTAGTGCTGGAGCCCATAGTGAGACCCTGGCGAGGTTTCTTCCATGCAAGATAATGCTCCTCCGCATACCAGCAACCTCGCGCGACATCATCTTGAACAGACGGAATCGCTATTTTGGACTGACCAGCTTACTCTCCAGATCTAAATCCTATTTAACATTTATGGGATAATCTCAAAAGGAAAATTAGATCGCGCCAGTATAATCCAAGAACCCCATAACAGCTCATCCGAGCCGCCACAGAAGAGTGGCAGAATATAACCCCAGAAGAGGACGAAAAGATATTCCAATGCATGCCTAGACGGATTCAGGCTTGTACCAGGGCTTGTATTACAAGCTACTGAGGTCGAGAAAAACCTACTCCGTGTGAAAACAATTTTCAATTTTTTTACTACATATGGAAGGAGTCTCTTATTTTCTTATATTTTTTTCTTTCTTAAAATAAACCTTAATTCATTTCTTTTTCAATTGAAATATCTCAAAAGGATCAATTCTAACAATCCTTCGAAATTTCCAAAATTAATTAATTCAAAATATTGGGTGATTCCATATAAATCTGGTTGTGTGTATTAACACTCAATAGACGACTTTTTGGTTGAGATAATCGGTTTGCATATTATTACATGAACTGGCATTAGTATAGACTATATTCTTTTTCACGCAATGTTTAGTATACTGTATAGTAAACACTTTGTAAAAAGAGTATTTGAGCGTACTTTATTAGTGTTTTAGACTAAAGAGTACACCTACATTATATAGAGTACTATACTAAATTTCAGAAGGGTTAGCAACCCTTCTACTACGTTGAAGTTTTTCGGTCGTTAACAGTCAGAAATGAACAATTTTAACTTCGCTGCTACGTTCATCACGAGGCAGTGATGTATTTTCTAAAAGCCGTAATTCTGATTTAGATAAACTACTACATATACTTCCAGGTACGTGTTCGGGTTTCTTTTGAGATGAATTTTGTTCGGATATCACTATAAGAAATTCGATACCGATGACGCCATAATGAGATGGAAACGGCAATCTGTCGTAAATATTTGTTCAGAACGTTCAACAAATTTAAATAAACACTGTTGTGACCCCTACATTAGATAAGAAACATTATATTCAAAACTATGAAAGTAGCTATTAAACATTTTCCGAAACCAAATATGGCCTAGCATGACACTTATAAATATACAAAGTTTCGAAAACTGAACAATACGATAAATTATACATAGAAATATACACCATGATTTATTACATCCACTATTAAATTAGCTATCTTATAATCACTTAATAAAAGACTTTTTATATCACGTCATATGCCCGCCGCGCGCCGCTGACTAAATGACTTAATGTGACTCGATGTTGGGTTGAGCGAAGGCGGGCAAATCGGTGAGTAAGCTGTGTAAATGCTATTTCCGTTTTGTTACGATTGGTCAGAGCCAAAAGAGCTTCTTCCGGTTAATTTCCATACGTTACGGTAGTGTGCGCTTCGGGCAGGAAAATGCTCAAGTGGGGTCTTAGATTTTAATTCCGTGATAATTAGGGGAAGCACATGTGCGTTGGGTGTTTAAGAGTTATGATGATTTAATATCAACTGCTTTAAATGAGAAAGATGCACTGTTACTTTCAACATTTAAGGTGAATGGTCTATTTTGACATATAACATGAAAGTTGTGATCATCGAAACATCATTTTTAAGATCTCGATAGCTTGATTAACTAATATTCAAATTCAAATGGAAAAGATATTTCATCAAACGATCATTTATCGAATAACGTAGGTATAGTCCATTGGTACTGGGAAAAACTTGAGCGAGAGTTTCATATACAAAAGATGCTTCAAATCCGAATATATCCATCATATTTAGCCAAAGATTGTAATTAGATGTTATTTTCGCTAACAAAGTTAACACATGAGCCAAAAAGTCCCAGGACTAATAAATGAATATACTTTTTTTCCCAAAACTCGAACTTTATCTATATACTCTCCTACAATGATACAATCATTCTTAAGCTCCTCTCACATTTCTATGATTTTCATGTAGAACGATTCATCTTTGACCTCAAAATAGGCGGTAGTTTCGGCAGTATCCTCTTCATCTGAGCCAAATCTCTTTCTCTGGAGCAATTATCTTGAATCGGAAAGAATGCAGTAATCGCTGGGTGCCAGATCTGGAGAATAGGGTGGATGCGGCAACAAGTTCAAGCGTAAAACGTTGATTTTCGCCATGGTTTCTACCCACTTAGTACATTGTCTTAATTAAATAATGTTTATTTCTTTGCCATATGGCGTCATTTGAGCTTAATCTCGTTACTCAATCTGTTCATTATCTGATCTTTGGTGATGTTGGGTTTTTGGTCGCCTTTCGTCTTCTGCTCTCCGAACAGCAGATGCTCTTTTCGACTCTGGCATGTGATGGTGAATCCATATTTCATCCATGGTTGCATATAAACGCAAAAAAAGCTTTAAAAGCTCCAAATGACGCACAGATTCGACTATTCGTTGTGGTCTTTGTTCCACTGTGAATTAACGCCGCACCCATTTCAAACAAGTCTCATGTAAACTATTGAAAACGGTGCCTTTTGATATCTTCAGAATGTCAGCTTCCTCCTGCAATTTCACTTTGCGATCACCCATAAAAATTTTCAACACTTTTTTGATATTTTCAGACGTTATAACCTCATTGGTCGTACGGTTATTAGCTGTTTCCGAGGTTGATATTTCCGTGGACTCCATTGGGCATGTTCTTGGCCCTCAATTCAGGTATCTATATAAGACAATGCCTAACAAAACTCTAATGCCTTATAGCAAATCGTCACTTAAATTACGAAACGGTATTCTAGTTGAACGTGTCTTTCTGCAAGGCAAAAGATAGTAGCATAAATTTTGTTGGGGAAGACCAATTTACTCTCTTTTTTTCACATACTATAAAGTTTACGATACGGGCTTGAAAGTTGAAAATAGTTACGTCGAGACATTGCATGTCATTGAAGATTTTTGACCCTTTCCTGCAATTCAAATTTATGGTTTTGTCTACTCTCTGTCTTACAACACTGTTCATGAGATATAGAGGATAGAGCTTTGAGATGAAGTTAACTTGTCCCTTAGTAGGTTCAACTTTCTTCCTCTCCGTGGCGAGCATCATCTCTGTCAGCATAAGCTATTGTATGGAATCCTCTTGAGTTGAGGATGGAAAGGAGGTTATCGAGAGCAAAGTTCCACAGCACTGGTTATAATACATCTTCCTACGGATGGCCCCTGAATACAACTTCTCTTAGTCTAGATTTTCCGACGGTTATTTGAATTGCTGGTTTTGACAGTATATTGGTTATTCAATCGCTAGCGGATGAAAAGACATTTCTGATTGCCAGTGTTGAATTAATTTTGGAGAAGCAGGATTTAGGTTATCACGTAACCTCCCAGCTTATGGTCGCAAAGTCTCTCCAGTCTAATTGGCCATTTCTAACCGGTGCTATACAAACGCAAACAATGGGGATCTAGATGCATTTGCTGTAACTCCAATTTTTGTGATTTGGCAATCACCTTATGCTTGATAACGGTGAGTGAGTCACTGAGACACTTCTGCTGCAAGAAATAATATCATGCTACCCTAGTTTATCTTCGACAAATTATACCAGCTCCTACTTCAGGTTGAAAATCAGGCCACTACTAAAAGAGCTATCAAAATCAACAGAAAAAGAAAAAAGTAGGAGAAGGATGTGGAGTGTACTCGATAATTCACAACGCGCATAGCCTATGGAGAAACACAGCAGTGGTTTAGACAGAGACTTTACAGGTCTGACCATATACGCAATTGAGATAATTCGGAAGGGAAGAAGGCCAAACCATCAGTGTTTACATAAATAGTAGACAATCAATACTATCGATGGGGATATATTGAATATCTTTTAGGCTAATATGGAATGTCTCCTGCAATGAAAGAGATTGCTCTCACAACTAACATATGTATGCTTGGTGAAGGTGCATGAAGAGTGAGAAGGTATCATTCGAGTGGATCGGACTGGTGAAAAGGCGATTAGGCAATAGATTCTTGAACTTTCCTCTTTGCCATCAAGACGAGCAAGAGCACAAGTTCTCAGAAACCGCTCCCTAGAAGAGCTTAGAACCCAATAGGATGTAAGCTGTAGGCTAATGAGGAAACATCTAGAGTCTCCTAACGGAAAATGAGAAATTTGAGTTAATATCGAGGTGCAAACTGCAATAGATGATGGGCCTCAGTCACTGTTCCCTGTTTTGTGAAAAGGGGATAGTCCCTTCTGCAGGGTATGAGAACAGATGGAGAAAAGATCTAGCACGTTCAGTTTTAATGTGATTGTCACTATTATCCATACATTCGGGAAGAAGTGGCCAGCCCAGCATCCTCTTCTGAAATGCCTGTTGGGCAACATTGCTTGCTTCTTCGGGAAAATGAGATTGTTGAAAATCTATCCGTTTGCAGGAAGTGGCGGTTAGACCTCCACGAAAAGTTCGAAAATACTAACTCAATTGGCATCTCCCATGCCATCAGGAGAGGAAATTGGAATTTTATAGAAACTTGGATATGTTAGTGAGTCTACTACTGACAAGTATTGAAGTAACTGACGTAATTGGATTTTTCTGATAAAATTGAGTTTTAGACAAATCTACTTTAGGATGATATATCATATCATTTATATATCATAATGCTAAACTAAAGCCGGAAGTAGCTAGTTGTGTACTGTCCAATCACATAGTAGCGAAAAAGGCGTTTACACGCCTTTGCGTGACCCAACATCCTATTATATTTTTATTGGCGGCGCGCTTGTGTAACATTTTTACATTTTAATTGGATGTTAATTGTTGGTGGAGAACGAATTAAATTTTTAATTACATGCATACTTCCAGTCCGTTACTTCGGTAAAAGGTTAATTAGATTTTTTTCGACTGAAATTTTTTATGTACGATTACAAATGGAAATATGTAATTTTGTTTCTTTGTTTGACGGAATGACATTGTAATTTTTGAATAGTTGTTTGATGAGGTGACGTATTATTGATTTGAAGTTTGCTGATGATTTATTGGTTTCTGGATGTGTTGTCTATTGTTGAATATGTGATGTGTTTCAGATGTGTAATTTAGATCTCTTGTAAGATGATGTTGAATGCTTCTGACGAAATTGACACTGAAATAAAAAGTTACGCTTATCTTCATTGGAAAATAATAACATACTTCTGATTATTGAGAACATTTTTTAAGAATAACACCAGCATTTTTTAGAGTGGCGAGTTGTCAGGTGATTGGGTAACATTCCAATAATAAAAAACAAGTACTGTGTTTTAAGGAATTTTACTTAATAATTGCGATTCGTAACGCGTTTCACTACACCGTAGCTTCTTCAGACGAATGATTATGCAGAAAAATGTAAATGAGAATATAACTATAAATGTTCTTGAGTAATCAAAAGCTTATCGGTCGCCTCCTCCTAAGTGGTTATTTATGACAGGTATATCCAATAAAATTAAGGAATAGATTGCTCCCGAAAAGATTCAATAGAGGTGAAGGGCTTAAATCGACTTGTTCATTGATGAGTCTACCTGAGTGTTTGTATTTATTTATTTCTAAAGTTTCCCAAAGATCTACCTTCCAATATTTATTATCTGTATGCAAAATTTCAAACTGTGGGTCGAAAGAATGATTATTTTCTAAGAGATGATTCGCGTAATTTGAATCTGATTTTTATTTGAAAAACTGCGTTTATGTTCCGATATTCTAATATTAAAATTTCTGTGTTCTACCAATGTAGAAATTATCACAGTCATTGCAATTCAATCTATAAACACCTGATTTATTGTTTTTACCTGGTTTGGTTTTATTATTTTTTATATATTTGCCTAAATTATTATTAGTTTGGAAAACTATGTTGAAATTATTGCTACTTAAGAATGATTTCAGTTTCTCACTTGTAATGCCAACGTAGGTTAAGGTGTTGAATTTTGTTTCAATTTATCGACAGGGTAAACTTCATTCAATGCGATTCTACTTTGTTTTTATTTAAAATATTATTTATTAGTTTGGGATTGTAACCATTATTTTTGGCTATTTGTTTAATCAAATTTAGTTCTTTGTTGAAATTTTCTGGTGATAGCGGGATGTTAATCAATCTATGAATAAAACTATTGAATGCTGACATTTTATGTTGATATGGATGACACGACGAGTTATGTATTATAATATCTGTATGTGACGGCTTATGGTAAATTGCGAAAACATGTTTTCCATTTTCATTCGAAATTGTTACGTCTAAGAAATTTATCGAATTATTGTTTTCTATTTCGGTTGTGAATGCAATTTTTGGATGTAATGAATTTATATGATTTTCGAAAATTTTTAACTGTCTATCTGTTCCTGTGAAGCAAATAATGATATCGTCTACATAGCGATACCAGTATAAACAATATTTACTGAGTGGATGATTATGAATTAATTTCTCTAAGTTATTCATGAAAATTTCTGCTAACAAAGGACTCAACGGATTGCCCATAATCAAGCCGTCTTCAATAGTATAATATTTGTAATTGAAATGGAAATAATTTTGATCTAAACAAATTTTTAATAATGAAAGAATATCTGATTTAATGATAGTATTGACATGATTCCTTTCTAATAATTCTTCAACTAAGTAATGCGTATCTTTTGGAGGAATGTTGGAAATAGATTCTTAACATCGAAAGAAATAAGTTTGGAATTAGGTGGTATAGTGGTATCTTTGATATTGGCAATAAGTTCGTATGAATTTTGACTGAAAATTCAGATTTAAAATTGCAATGTTTTATTAGCAAGTCGTTGAAGAATTTTGAAAGTTTGAACGAAGGTGCCGTTACATAAGAAACAACAGGTCTAATAGGGTAATTAGGTTTATGAAGTTTTATCAAGAATATAATTATAGTTATATTCTCATTTACATTTTTCTGCATAATCATTCGTCTGAAGAAGCTACGGTGTAGTGAAACGCGTTACGAATCGCAATTATTAAGTAAAATTCCTTAAAACACAGTACTTGTTTTTTATTATTGATAATGGAATTTTACCAAGTAAAAGCCTCCCAAATTCAAAAGGGTAACATTCCATTGATTGGTTGATAACGTTTTCCTTTCAACCAATAACAAAGCATCGTGCTTAGTTTTTTCCGTAATAACGATTCTGTTCCTGAGGATTGAATTCCAAATCCAACTTCAAATTGAATTAATCTGAAGCTTTTTGAACCGACTGAATCTGTATCGAAACTTCTCATACCTTGGTGATTTATACAGAATTGCCGCACCGATGTAATCTGATATTTTCTCCTACTATCCAATTTTAATTAGCTGCATTTATATGTTACAATCAGAAATTCATAATCAATCAGATTTCCATCGAAATCCATCAATTCTATGTTAGTTGTCATCAGATTTTCAAAGAGAAATTAAGGAAAACGTCATCTAAGTAACTAACGTATGTTTGTTATCTACATCGTGAAGATAAATTAATTTCTCTACACGAAATGAATAATTACTTTCATTTCTTGACAGGTGATACAGTAATAATTTCTAATTGCTCTGCACATACCTTCTTCCTGCCTTCCTACGCAATTGCATGGCTTTGTTTCTGATCGAGAATTATTTCCGTGAAACTAATGAGTTTATTATAAACTAATGAAAACATTATGAAAAAGAGAAAATTGAAAATTCATATGAGTACATTATAATTATACCCACATTCCGAGCGAAATAGAATAGTTTTTTATTGAACAAGTAAGGAAGTTCCACCAAGTAAAAGTGGTTATCGAAAAATAATCTTTCCCAACGTGTTTCTTATACTATTTGTTCAAATTCTCAATATTATGAGATCTTTTTGAGTTTCGAACTATAAAAAGAAAGATGGAACCCCTATAGCCCATGTGTCCTTATCAGTCCCCCTGTGAAGACAACTTTTTCAGGAACACGTGTAGGTATAGTGATGAAATTGATACCGAATACTCAGGTCGGCAATATTTAGCAACTGTTCGGTTCCAAACTGATCCCTTGGGGCACCCCACATCTGAAAAAATTTACTATATGAACCCTAGATCTGAATACACTGTTCTTTATTAGAAAGATAACATTCTGAAGAGCTTCAAAGCATGACCCCTAAAACCATAATCTTTCATCGTTCCAAATAATTTCTGATGATCCAAATAAAAAAACGTTATTCTAAATAAACAACGTTATAGAAATTTATTTCTTTTCAACTCGTTGCGTAAGGTTTTCTTTATAAAGGGTAGGCCATTTAGAATTTGAAATTTCATATGAGAATAATACTAGTAGACATTTTATCGAAATTGTTTTTTTATTGGTAGGACCTTTATGACATTTATGAATGAAACACAACATCGTTAAGATGGCTGCCCCGGCTCACCTTACAGTACCCCATTCAAACTACCCAATTTATCAGTACATTTTCTATTGTTGAGCCCTCTATTTCTTGAATGGCAGCTTCGATTTCGTATTTTATGGCCGCAATAGACTCGGGATTGTTTGCTTTCATTACGATGTCCCAGAGATAATAATCTAACGGTGTCAAATCGCTGCGAGGTGGCCAATTGACTTCCGAATTTCGGCTGATTATGCGGTTCCCGAAAAAAGTGCCCAAAAGATCAAGTGTATCGTTGGCTGTGTGACACGTAGCGCCATCCTGTTAAAACCATATGTCCTCCATGTCATCCTCTTCTACTTTCGGAAATAAAAATACACTTAACATGCATCGGCTTCTCTACGATGACGTGTGGATTTCCGAGCCCCAAATGCGGCAATTTTGCTTGTTTACATACCCTCCGAGGTGAAAATGAGCCTCATCGGAAAAGACAATTTTTCGGTAAAAATGTTCATCTTCCGCCAAACGATCTTCAGCCCATTGAGCGAAGTGAATTTGTATGATCATGAGGCTGCAGTTCTTGAACCAATTGAACTTTATAAGTCTTCATACCGAGGTCTTTATGCGAAATTCGGCGTAAATACGTGCGTGAAATGTTCAATTGTTCGACCACACTTTGAGCAACAGCTGCAATATTTTCCTCCAAACGCACTGGACGAGAATTTACGCGAGTTGCTTCGTCCAATAACGAACCGCTTTGACCAACTCGCTTCGCAAATTGGTCCACAAACTGAATTGATGGTACTTTATTTTTACCAAAATTTTTTTGCAGTTTTCTTACAGTTTGAGTCAAAGACTCAGAACTTGGAAATATGTTTTTAATATTTTCCAACTTTCTTCAAGCGAAAAGCGACCCATTTCGTAAATGTCAAACCTTTCACTAAAAATATGTCACTTCATAAGTGTCAATTGGGCCCTCTGTTTCAAAATAAGTATGGGTTTAAATTTCAAATGCTAGATGGCCCACCCCGTATTTAGTTAGATAGATAAGATATTAAAACTGAAAGTGGGCTGATTCCCAGCCCTGCCACTGCGACCAAATGTTCTCTTGCGACTCACTGTCTTAAATTTCACCTACGTACTCGATCATTTCTGTAAAGGGTATAAGTTTTGCATGTGAGAGCTAAATAAGTTCAGTCAGCTCCTGTTTGTTAGATCTAAGTTTCTCAAGCCTGATGATATCCAGCTACGCACATGACGTGTTATATTAAATCTATCTCTTCTTCACATACTCTGTACTCTGTAGAGTTTAAGCCAAGCCTTGGCTATCGCAATGGAACGTTCACTGATGGCAAACCGGAAGTATGTAAGACCTATTCGGCTCAGCCAGTGCTTTTGTATTTTCAGGTCCAACCACCAGTTATTTTCCATCCTTGAGATCTGCAAGGAAATTAAGAGCGGTCCGCTCTGGTGAATCCCAAGGCTGTTCCTCGAGCGGTTAATTAGTCCGCCTCCTCATTGCCCTCAATGCCAGAGTGGACAAGTTTGGCTGTTAGGTAAATGGCGAAAATATTTCTGCTTAAAGAACAGTCGCAAACGCATTAAGAAAGATATCTTGACAGCATCTGGACCATTTATAATAGTCTCAACACCTTGGGCAGTTTTGGAACCGTCTGTGAACCAACAGGGACCCTCAACTAGAAGGGTCTTGTAGCTTGTCCATTCCTGTCTGCTAGAAATGAAGCTACATGTTGATTTTGAGTATTGATATATCAGATTTCATACTCAGCTTCTTGTTGCCCTCAATTTCAGAGTGTAAACGCCGGGCACGAAGCTGAACATGTTCTTCCTTTTCGCGAAAGGTAGCCATTCTAGCTGCTCTTCTAATCACCAGGTGAAGAGGTGCAAGGCCCAGTTAAGGTTCATGGCTGCGGTAGGTGTGGAGCAAAATGCTCCAGTGAAAATCATGCAGAGGTTCTCTGCTATTTTGAGAGCTTGAGATGGAGTTGATTTTCAAGGCTGCACTCCCACCAAGCAATGCAGCTCTATGTGAAACGTAGTCTCACTACCATTACATATAGCTACTGAAGTTGCTTTGGGGAAAGTCCCCATTTCTTTGGTCATTTGACATATTATAATTATATTTAGTTAACTAGACTAATAGCAGTAGCTATTTCAACCACTTCAAATCATTTTAAAGAGTTTCAACCTATGCAGATCGCATGTTTTCATAGTAGTAATACTCCGATAAATTCTCATTGTTCTACTACTTTTCGTTTTCAAGATTTCGAAAATATTACTTCTTCTGTCATTTTTGTTTCGGGCATTCTCTGTAATGGTTGACTTTGACATAACCTTTATACAACCAATGTTGAGGATCGCAGCAGTATCACAACTTAACCGTTGATTTCCTCTTAAAGCGAATTGAATTGTTTTGTTTTGTATTAATAATATTGCACTTGATTTATTTGAGTAATGGTTGTTTTAATTAAAGTTGAAGCACTGCTGTACTAACTTAATTTATTTTGTTTAGATTTCACACGTTTTATAATATCTTAAAAATGATTCTGCCTGGTCTGGTATACACACACATCTATAATCTCCTGCGATCCTCAACATGGTCCTTCGAGCCGGATCATGTTGAGGATCGCAGGAGTATCACAACTTAACCGTTCAATTCGCTTTAAGAGGAAATCAACGGTTAAGTTGTGATACTCCTGCGATCCTCAACAACCAACTACCCTTTATTTTCAAAACCGAACCGCTCTTTGATGTGTTTCGCGTTTGATTCGAAACATCCTATATTACGATTTTTATAATGATCGGTTGAACGGTAGGGAAGTTGCTGACAGCCATTTAGAGGCATGTGAAATAATTTGCAAAAAAATCACTCGAATTGGTAAAAGTTAGCTATGACTATTCAAAAGGTGAGCTTAGCGCGGACAAACATCCATTTATATACAGATCAATCTATTGAAACGTGTTAAAGAATACATAAAAAATCTGACATTTCCATTGAGCGGTTCTTAAACTAGATACATCGAATTGCCATAAATTCCACATGAGAAGTTGAATAAATTTAAGTTGACTTCAGTGGAAAGCAATATAACTATTATTAGTTCCCGTCCCATATGAGCTGATTCAAGTTTCTTAATATTCGAAGCCTACCAGATTACACTTCAATAATTTTACAGTTAATCGATGTGATGTAATTCTATTCTCGAAAAAATAAATTACAAGAAACAATTTCCTGGGCATTAGATCATCGTCGACTAAATTATAAGCCATGGTCTTGTCGATGTGTGTGCAATTTTGTCTTGATTGTTTGTGGGGAGAAGAGCACAGGACTGGAGCAAGAAAATCCATTAGAAATTCTCTGTAATTAGAATATTCTTTTTCTTAGTATGCATATTAATCAGCGTTCAGGAGAAATCTTTGATTTAGTCAGCGGAATATAGAGGATTTAACATAAGTGACTGAATGGAATTAATTCTGCAGCTACCGTTATATCTTCCAGGGATGAATTTTTCTTCCATCTCCTGATCAAATCGCGAAAACAAAATAAATAATTTTATTTGCGAATGCTTCAATTCGAACATAGCTTATACAAATAGAAATATACATATTTCATAATGTTTTAATTCTACATTTAGTTCAACTATAAATGCTAGCTTTTACATACAATCAACTAATAAATAAATAAAACTATAAATTCAGCTGATGAGCACTGATGGGTATATTATAATATGTCTAATCTAATTCAAAATTTGTAGTAGTCTTTTTTGTTCTGAAATTCTGTTTATTCGGAAGGAAATTTTCAATTTATGACTCCAATAACTTCAGTACCTACTTAGTTAAGCCAAATCGTTAATTGTTAGCGTTTAAATTTGACTAAAGTGTGGCGAGAAGAGCTTGTAATTGTTATTCAACAAATGCAGCGCCAACATACATACACGGTGGAGGTAACAAAGAATAACTCCTCCTCCGCAGACCGATACTTGCCCATAACAGCAAGAAATATGTGAAATTTTTCAGCATAAAGCATCAATAACACCTTGCAACTGGAACAATCATATCTAACCAAACAGTGAGAAGAAGGTAGCAGTGACAGGTTACATTTGTATTTGGGGTGGAATAGCCTTACAGACTTGATTGTTCTACATAATTTAACAGTGAACGCTGTGCAATATCGGGATATGGTCACTGAACCAACAATTGTCCCCTTTCGCGGTACTGTTGGTGATACCTTCATTTTAATCAATGAAAATGTTCGACCACACCGCGCAGCTCTTGGGAATAATGCACTAAAATTGCATGGAATTTAAAGAATGCAATTAATAGCAGGTTCTATAGATATGAACTGCATTGAACATATTTGAGTCGAAATGTTGGGACAACTTATCATTCATCAGAACGCCCATGAAACCCTACTACAGTTTGCAGCAGCTTTCCTACAGAAATGGGCTAATATCCTCTGAAAGTTGGCATACAATTTAATTCATGGAATACCAAGACAAATCTTAAGACTTGTGAGTTCCAACAGGCCTTCTATAGATACGAGGACTTCAGAGAATTAAGGCAGTTAAAGAAACATTTTTAGTTCATCATGGATTCTCTTTTTCCATTTTATGTCGATTTTTTTACACCTTCATCGCTCATATAAATTTCAAATTCTTGAAGATATTTCATAAATCCGTTAGCATACGTTATGTTGTGCATAATTTTATTGAGGAGTGCAAAACATCGCTAATCCACGTTTTGAGCTTTCTTGCCATTGCTAGAAATTCCTAGTAAATAAAACCAACCAAAGAAATTTAATTTGTTTTGCTTGATAAATTTGGTAGACTGTCCTCCTTTGGACAAACTTTATGTCATATATTATTAACCAACCTGTCTTTTATCTTGTATGACACGAAGTAAAATCTAGTCAGAAAATTATTTCATTATTTAAATAAGGTCTGTTCTAAGGTGTTAATGTTCTGTTTTGTATAGCCTAGTATGAATATCCACATTGAGAGGTTCGTCACGAACATTGCCACATTATACTGCTGGGAAACAACAACCTCGGAAATAGCGAGTTTTTTCTGCAAATTAAATTTTCTCTTTCAATATAATTTTGTATGGAAACACCTGTTATCCATGTGAAAGTTATTATCACCCTTCAATAATGAACTGAACAAGTAAAGATTTATTATTATTACCAAAAATTTCACCGTACGACAATGTTTTGGAATATTCTTTCAGATGTATATTTTGCAGCATTTAACCTTTTTCATCTTCCAAAATTTTTATTTCGAGATGGTCCTGATTGGTGTCATGCATAAAACACATTTCATTATTCAAGAATTAGATATCAATGAAATATTTTGGCCTCAGTTTAATATCACAATTTCCCGATCTAGATAAACGATCAACTAACTCGTGAATGCTCTACTCTACTATTCAGTATGTAAGATCGTTATCAAAAATGTGAACAAAGTGTACATGTCATTACAAAATTGGAGTAAAGAAAACTAAATTTGATAAACAAAACTGGAGTTAAAATATTAAAGGAGTTACAAAAGCCTCATATCATAAAATTCGATTGATAAATGTCAATGAGTTATTTTGAATTTTATATTTCATTCCAAAAATTTGGTTCAATATTTAATTTAATATCAAATATGGATAGCTCTTTTTCTGGGGTCCATAGTGTTCATTTTGACCCTCCTGACTGGAAAATGAGAATCATTAATTATTAAAGAAATTTCGGTAGACAATGGGGATTTTGTTTCAAAATTGGCAGGATCCCATGGGGAGGAAGTTATCACCTTACAATAAACATAGGTGGCGTCCGAGGATCAGCATCGTGAGAAGGAAAGTTATAGGTTATGTATTATTTGATTATCTATTCAGTTCTGAGTATGATCTTGCGTTCTACGTTAAGTATTCTTCTTTTCATTATGTTCAGCTGGTACGAAATTATATCAAATACTTACACCATGTCTTTTCGCTGATTTCCTCTTCTATTCTTTAAATTAAAGCCACTAGCAATCGAAGATCTGGTTAGAATGAATAATGAAGCATAAGCACAATAATTCTGATGTATAAGCGACAAAGAGACTGAGTTTTTTCTTGGGAATTCTCTTGATTTGTATAAAACGTTACGTATGGTTCATCCATTACTCAGTCTATTTTGAATGTTCACCTATTCTACATACTGTGCTTTCCTCCGGTCCTGTTTTGACTGACATGCAAAATTAACATTATGCATTATTCATGAGGGCCTCCAATTTTCTGTTATTTTTTTTCCTTCGAATAAATAACTAAGTAAATAGTCGCCACCGTGGGTAAAACAGTTGAGCCATCAACTTTCGCGCAGATAATCTGGGTTCGAGTACCAGACAATGCATGGGTGTTGTACTTGTCTTTATATATATTATATATACCATAATTAACCTGATGGCAAATGTCGAAATAAGGGCCAATAAAAATCAAATTGAAATATACTAAATAAATAGCAGTTTATTTCGAAGTTGGTTTGGGTATCGCACGATGACAAATTACAGTGTTAAGCCCTTAATGAAGACGAACCTGATATCTGTGGATGGCTACCATTGAAATGGAAAAATAGTTCGAATGTTGAGGCTGGTTGAACAAAGCCAGAAGGAAGAATTCAAACATTCAGAAGAAGCTAGAAATCAAGAAAATGTTTATCACTTATCGATTCTGTGCAATTCAATTGAGTATCCCACTTCAGTATGTTATGGTCCAGCGAAAATCTTAAAATGTAAATACATTTCTCGAAAATAGGTACGACAGATTGTTTCTTACGCGTATTATAATCGAGGCCGATCCTGTACCTGTAGAAGAACTCACTTGATCGAAGTAGAATAGTCCGTAGTTAGTTATAAATAACAGGTGTCGGTCAAGGTAGGGCAGGTAAGGCCTCAACACGTGTGGCCCCCTGGTTATGGCCCTAATGTGTTTAAGTTTCAATACGGAAAGGGAACGAGCTGCAGATTCACTTGATGATGGATCATGTCCGTAGTCTTTGGCTTGCAATCGCTTGAAGTCAAATACAACTCAATGACTTTGATTATGTTAACTTCGTTTAAGAACGAAAAAAGGAAAGCCTTATTCGACCTAGCTCTAATCATAGAGAAGTTGAAATATCCAGACATGGTTCAATAAATAAATATTCATCTCTTCTTCGTCTATTTTGGGACATATGACCTTCGAGTGTGTCGGTAATTACTCTCCGATTTTGGTTACAGGTGTCGCTAGCCATAAGTATGGAATATTATGAATTGAATCATGTCTCAATATATTCTACTGGCATTAAACCCGAAACTACATAAGTTATGTCCCACCAAAATAAGAACGTTATAGATTTATAATTTATTGAAAAATGCGCATTTGCGGCATGTAATCATAAAAAAAAAGTTGCCGAAACTCATCGTTTATTGGTAGAGAGTTACGTTGAGTATGCTCCAATCCAATCCTGGTTGGTCGATAGCGTTGGGTGATGCGAAATTGTAGAAGTTATAGGGTAATAATGAAGAGGAATGAAAGAAAGTTATTTCTGCATCGAATGGTAACGAGTGATAAAAAATTGTTTCATTTCGAAAATCTCAAGCAAAAAATCAGGCATCCCCGGTTAAGCGTGTTTGTCGACTGCTAGGCTGAATGCTTTGCTCTGTGTCTCTGTGCCACCGATCGCTATCCAGAACAGAAGATCAATTAGATTTGTATATTGATCGAAAAACGTTCACGTTCAAGAAATGATAAGGTCATTTTACAACATACAAATCGACGTCTCATACAGCAAAACCGGTACAGGAAGCACTGAAAGCACTTCAAGAAGTTTTATCACACCGTACTATTCAGACATTCGGTTACAACCTTTTCGCACCGACGAGGTACGTGCAGAGTAACACTTCGCCGATTTCGATGAAGTTAAAAATTGCACGACCAGTGGTTTAGCTCACACGAGAAACTGTTCTTTTGGAATGGCATTCATAAATTACCTGAGAGATGAGAGGAATGTATAGAATCAAATAGTTGATGCTTTAAACACATAAATTTTAACT
Organism: Cryptolaemus montrouzieri; assembly: GCA_013387265.2. Classification (NCBI taxonomy): domain Eukaryota; kingdom Metazoa; phylum Arthropoda; class Insecta; order Coleoptera; family Coccinellidae; genus Cryptolaemus; species Cryptolaemus montrouzieri. Next base: position 43,211,382 of record JABFTP020000185.1, on the reverse strand, counting down.
ATCCATTGTGAGTAACGTGCTTTCTTTTGCGAAAAAAACGGAAAAGAATTACCGACAAACCTGGTATTCTTCTCTTTCATTGTCAATGTTTCTTGGAACTCTTCGTCTTTCTTTTATATATTAATTTGGTCAAATATTCTATTGCATCTGATAATAACAGCAGCTTTATAAATTGAATATTAGTTCCTTCATAAAATTGTGGTCCTATTGAAGAGATACTCCGCAGTCGTGTAGTGATTCGAAAAAGCTTCTCAAATATCGCTCGACGTATCTTTCTTGAGATCTAAGCATTTTATGCAGACATATGAGTTTGTTTCGTTGTCATTGCAGCACCCTGTATACGAGATCTCTGACACATTTCTGCACTTCTTCTTGTCTCAAAATGAAGAAACGACAACAAAAATTTTATTGTGATTCATCGAGACGTCTAGAGGCAGTAACCAAAGAACTGCTCTTCTGTCAGCCTAATTTGACGATTTAAAATAAATAGGATGGTTTGATTTTTTCTGTGAATCTCCTGAAGCAGACTGATTTTTGATTCGAGGGAGACATATTTTGTTACATGTTTCGTTCTTTCCCTTTTAACCACCTACTCCTGGCAGCTTCCGCCCCAAATAATTGCATAGGGTAAAGGGGTAGTCTGACACCTTTTTGAAAAGGTCATTCCATTCCTTATACGTCCACGAAATTATTAACTTTCTGAAATAACATGTGACGAGAATTGAAATCGAGAAGTTTTAATCAATCCATTCGACCTCCGTTTGAGGAAAGCACTTGATTGAAATTGATTCTATTGGTTCAGAAAAAATGTTCTCTCTCATTTGAATGTTGACGCATGATCTAACTACCCCTGTCACCTTCCACCCAGAGAATTTGCAAATGAGAAATGGGTTGTGTGATACCCTTTATAAAATTGATTAATTCATTGAATTTTTCAAATTCATCGACGATCGAACCTTCATATTTTATGTTAAGATCTATTTTGTTTCGAAGAATTGATAATTCTGCTGATCTGGAATGGAAAACAGGTGCGATATCATTTTATTAAGAAAATCTAGATTTCTTCCGTTTGAATCAATAAATAAAAACGATGTTTCATTTTGATGACCTATGTCGGTTCATTATCAATCTTACATGAAAATATTTTCCAGATCACCTAGATTCACCTACTTTTGGCTATGTATTTATATACAGGCGACTTGCGTTGGTAGTATTTTCATAGATTTGATGAACTCAAATAATCTAGGTAATGATTAGTTGGCTATTTTTCTTATAAGTTATTTCGAATTGGTGGAATTCAGCCAGTTTTTTTCCAAAGATCTTTATTCATACATTCAGTCGACGTTTCGGCACAATATTTTGCCTTCTTCAGGACTAAGGTATATACAGTTCTCCTACTGAAATCGAACTTCGATTTCGAGTGTGAAGAACGCATCTGAATGTATAAATAAAGATCTTTGCAATTCACCAATTCGAAATAACTCAAATAATGTTGACTTAGATGATGATGGTGTAAACGCTGCAGGTATATATAGAAATTGTGAGTCAATCTTGAAAAATAATATTTGTGTGAAAATATACGTTCTTGGTTTAACAAGCAAATTCCTGGAAATTTGATGGATTAATTATGAAAAATACAATTCCTCCAGAGTTGTAAATGACAAATGTAATGTAATTTATTGTCCTTCAATAAAGCTTACAAGTATTGTCAAAATATTAAAATATTAATGATAATAATTAATAATTTAAATAATACATTAAAAATATTAAATAATAAAATGATAAAGTTTACGATAGAATCCCATTTAAAATATATGAACAATATGTCGACATTGAGATCAACTTGAAAACACAAACAGAACAAAAATATAGGAACGGTCAAAGATTAAAATCAAAGAATTCTTCCAAAGAATGAAAAATGTTTTCAATCTATAGGCGTTTAATTTTTATTTTGAACAACTCGGTGGTCAGTGATTTCAGTTGTGGAGGCAACTTGTTGTAGAGTTCAGCCGATAAGTACATTGGATGATGTTCTGTTCAATCGGTGTTTAGGCAATATGAATTTGTTTCGAGTTCGAGTGAAATGGTCGTGAAAAGTGTGGTGTTGAAGGAATTTTGCTCTATGCTGGTGAAAATGGGTGAGACGTTCTAAAATGAATCGACCAGGAATAGTGAGTATCCGCAAGCCTCTAAATATTTATATTATATTATTGCCCCTTTTTGTTACCGAAACACCTGATTGATTTCTGTTGTACAACCCCAAAGAACAATGCCATATGTAGCAACGCTGTTAAAATGTTCATAGTATGTTAGGAGTGCCTCGTTCAAGCCAATTAATGATCTAACTCCCCTGATTGTGAATATTGCTGTTTCTAGCTCTTTGCACGCAATGTCGACATGATCTTTCCAGGACAACATAGCGTCCAAAGAGAACCAAAAAGGGTCAGATTTTCACCAACATTGCACGCCTTTTAGGCGGAGACCATGTACGTCAAACCATTTTTTTCTCATTTCAAATCAAAGAATTAAATTGGTCGTTTTGGGTGAACTGGTCATGATGGAGAATAAACAATCTGTGAGGCGATTGACGCAAATATCAGGAATATGCCGGACTAGTATATTCACACTTTTCAAAAGTACAAATTCCAACCGTATAAAATAATACTCGTACTGAATGCTGAATGAAGGTGATTTCGATCGCCATTTAGTGTTCTGCCAAATTTCAGTCAGCGGATCAATAACGATTCCAATTTGCTTCAGACTGTTGAAATTAAATGGGGGCCACTGAGATCATTCGGGATAAGAATGTACCACGATTAAAAAATCATAGAAGTTCAAGCAGTCTTACTTTTTAATTAATGAAATTGAAAAGCAGACCTGAATTGGGGATCAGATAACCTTTCCAGTGAGGTATCACGTAACACCTTTCTCATTATAAAAATTTTCGGGTACTCGGTGGTGGGGGTGGATTTAAATAAATAACAAAAAATTTTCCGGTTCATCCAATTCTGAGATACCACCACCTTTCGATAATGCAATAAAATATATCTTGACTGTGATACGTGTGTATGAACGAAATAACTTTTGCATATTTATGTATTCCATGTATACTGATATCCCGATGTTCTTACACTGAAGGATGCCAGCCAATTAGATCCAGGATGCGTCTATCAGTTCCCTCTACATTTTTCGCTAATGAAGATTTACTGAACAGTCTCAGCTCTAAACTCATAGGCAAAACGACAAAACGACTAGTATCAAGTTATAGTCTGACATTTATTATGCAAAATAATTCAATTGATGAAACACTCAACTCTCACAATCTAGATTTTTATTAACAGAAAATATTGATTACGCTGAAATTTTGATTATGAGTTACCTCAAAAACATGGATGTTTTCTGGGTGATATTTTTTGTATATTGGTTATGAATTAATTCAATTGTTCATCTTCTCAGTCCTGTGTATAGTCTTGCTTCTTAGGTTCCGAATTTGTCTTTTTATGTTCGGTCTGTATAAAATGATTTTTATTTCTTACATTATTTCTTTTAGCTGTCCCTTCCTTCCATTTCACAGATTACTGCCAGTCTCTTCACACTTTTTGTTCTCAATATTCCCTTCGGACTGGCTGTTACCCATGTTTGTTTTTTTCCCTGTTCTTTCTTCTTCTTCTTCTTCCTGCACGGCGCCCATATGGGCAGCACTCACTTTTGTTGAGTTGTTATTTGTCTTGCAAAAACTTCCTGATGAAGCTTGCAAGACTGTTGTAGGGGACCTCCTGGATCATCCGGGCGCTGGGTGTTTCAGTGCCAAAGGTGTTCAGTCTGGTTTCCTTATGACCGGGACATTCGAAGAGTATGTGTTCCGTTGTTTCGGCAGTTTCTAGGCAGCCACGAAATTGTGTGGTTTCTGATAGTTTCATGACGTGTAGATGGTTGTTGAGTTAGCGTCCTGTTAAAAGGCTTACTACCATCCCAACAGACTTTTTTTCGAGGAACAGTAGTTCATGTACCCTTTTCTTTGATTGCGGCCCTTTTATGTGCCTTTTTGACTGTCTCAGTCCCGAGATGCCTGCCAGTAGTTTTGGGCCTCGGTGGTGGTCCAGTTTTGAAAAAAAGAGAGCACATGGGTCCATGGGATGGTCAGAATTGGTTCTGGTCTTATCCGCCTGACAGCTGTTGCCTTTTTAGCGGGGCTGTCTGCTATCTCGTTTCCTTAGATGCTCTGATGGGCTGGGAACCAAATCAGAGTGACTCTGTTTGTAGCACTGAGTTGTCGAAGTACTGTTCTGCATTCGTCAACCAGTTTGTATGTAACCTTCGTATCTTCGAGATTTTTGAAGGCGTTTTGGCTATCAGAGCATATGTATATGTATGCGTCTCTATAGTGCCTATGTAGGTTTCCTGTACGCAACGGAGAATAGCAAATATTTCTGCGTGTGTTACGGTGACGTTGTGTCCCAGCGCCATCATAATGTTTGCCCTAAGGCCATGAACGCCGATGCCTGTACCCATCCCGGTTTTGGACCCATCTGTAACCAGGTGGGGCCCTGTGGGGTGAGTAAGGCGTGGGGTGTGGTCCAAATTTCTTTTGGTGAAATAACTACTTTGAAGGGTTCGTCAAAATGGTGGCTCTTGTTTGATCACCTCTTGTGAGAAGGTCAGGTCAGAGTTCTCAGATTTTGTTCAGGGATGTGGAGTGTCCAGAGATTTGATTTCTGTCCCTCCACATACCTCCCTGCCACAGTCTCAAAGAGGTCCTCATGGCCACCTCCTCCACCACCATGTGTAGTGGAGGGATGACCAGAAGACACTCCATGGAGGCCGTGGGTGTTCCCATGTTCTTTTATACCATTCAAAAGATTACGTATGATTCTCCCATTTCTTCTCATTTCCCTGAATTCACGTTTTAGGGGCGATCGTGATAGACTTGGTGTAGTTTGAATGACTTGAGTTGAAATTCCAGCTCTTGATAAATCAAAGATTTGACTTGACTTGATTTTACAATAAGCTGATCGATATCAAGCTTCACTTGACATCGATCATTTTTAAACTGCTTGATACATTTACTCCAGGTTTTTTCATTTTATTTCACAGATTACTGCCAGTCTATTCACACTCTTCACAATATTCCCTTCAGACTAGCTGTTACTGATATATCAGCGACGAGCAAGACAGGGTTTTTCCTGGGGTTTTTTTGTCCATTGTTATTTTATACCATATAAAAGATTACATTCGATTCTCCCGTTTCCTCTCATTTCCTTGAATTCACTTTTTGGGTGCGATCGTAGGATTCAATTCTTCATATTGTGCTTTTCTCCAACCGTGTGTTGATACATATCAAAATTTGACATTATGGAATAATCAATGTAGGCATCCATTTTTTGTCTCTATCTGTCAGCTAAATGACAGATAGGCAATCAGTCTTGAGTACTATCTTGGGTTTCATCAAGTCAAGCCGCTTGAAAAATTTTCGAAAAGCTTGACTTAACATGAAGCATTATATATATATATATATATATATATATATATATATATATATATATATATATATATATATATATATATATATATATATATATAACTACCAAACAATAATAACTCAGAATACGATTCTGATAAAGTAAAAAAATTGGTACTCATATTTGAAAATAACGTTTTTCGTTAAACTAAAAAGACAAGTTATAATCACTTTAAAATCAGAGTCAACTTTTTTTTGGCAAATAAGATCACGCTTCATTTTCCGAAAATTTTGATGAAAAAATTATGGCTCCAAGGTGGTTATTTTTAGATAGGACGAATCTTAATAAAAGATGTTTGAAACAGGATGCCCCTTTTATAAAAAAAGTAAATAAGTAGATTAAAAAGTACACCATGCCATTTGACATAGCAAAGTTGAAGTCGATTTCCTGTATAACCGGAAGTGAAACCCTGAAATTGATCTATAAACTACTTCCCTAGATACTTCTAATGGGTCCTTTGGAGCGGGCAATCTGTATATCTGATAACAAAAGTTTTTTACGTTGTATCAGATTGTTCACGTTATTGAGTTCCATTCTTTTTTCAGTGACACTGATCGGGACCTTAGGAGGAACTCTTGGTCAATAAGTTATTGATATCAAAAGAAGCTGAAGATATAAGATATAATTTCAGCTTCAACCTATTAGTTCATATGAATTTTTGATGAAGTACTTGCGTTTCAATCGACAAGATCGTTTCATCGAATTAATCAACAAATGAGATAATATAACCGCCGGAGCTGAAATGTAGGAAATAACTGATCTAATGGTCATGAAGTTTGATGGGTAAGTACAATTCCAAGAAAAAAATTCTGTAAAAAACTAGCCACGTCTCGATGGATCTGCTTGTTTATCTCTAAAAAGTCATGAAATCTAGACAATGTCGTGCCAAGTCCTTACTGCGATTTCTTTATTATTATAGTTAATGTTGTGTGACTTGGCCGATGAACATTCTCTATACGTTAGTGGGTAGGTACAAGTCAATTTTGTTTACAGGTAATGTTATATCTGTTGTAACTACCAATGTTTATTAAGCGAAATACTAGCCCATGCTGGTTTTGGTAATTAGACGCAAGTGTCTTATTTTAGGTTGTTGTTGATTGTTCAACACATGCATTCAGCATTGACAATGCTGACTTCTGCTCTCTTCATTTTGAAGCGTCAAATCGACCACCGATCTAACATAAAATAGAAGTACAGACGGACTTCTATCGCACTTTTATCAAGCTTACAATTGACTGATTATTCAATCAACGTTTTCCAAGTGGCAATTTTCCATCGTCAATAGGTTCTGGGGACAGATTGGTGCAATGGTGTCATGGAGCACCTGGTTTTGTACCCTTGTGTACCTTTCAACTGCGTAGTCACACAACATTAACTATAATAATAAAGAAATCGCAGCAAGGAACTTGGCACGACTTTGCCTAGATTTCATTACTTTTTAGAGATAAATACGCATTGGTTCATTTTATTAGATTTTCTTATTTGGCCATTTTTTTCTTTTTAAGAGTAGTTATTTTATTATTGAAAATCTTTCTTTTCTTTTTTCCAGTTCTGATTTCTGTCCATTGGCTATTTCTTTTTGTAAACTTGTAAGCCAGTCCAGTCTTATCGAGAGTTTTCCTTCAATTTTATTTATATGCGTATTAAGAGCAGAAGAGGAGCATTCGCCCAGCAGTGACTTTGGGACGCTATAGGCTAGATTAAATTACAAGATGTATCCCACTACGCTGGATTTTTGCAATGACAGTCGATTTTTTTCAGCTGAGGGTTCTTCATCAGATACTTCAGCCCTTCGATTTTTGACATCAAATGAAGCGGCGGTAAGGGCGGTATGTCGATCTCTAATAGTTTGGTTGAGCTCATGTGTTCTCTAATCAGGGTCAGCAGGTACTACAGTTCTTCGATTATTCTAGTTTTCATAGTTTTCCCTTCATGTTGCCATGAACTCTGTATCAAATTATTTCAGCTCTCTGAGTATATGGGAAGTACTAGTTCTATTCTGATGATCATGAGTGAGTGAGTGAATGTCATAAATGCGAAACTTTGCTTTCGCCTAACTTCGGAACTGAATGATCTACAGACTTGAAATTTTGGATTTTAAGTATGTAATTATAGCTTACTGGATGAAGAAAATTTCTGCGTTCTGGTCTCATCCAGAGGTTCTCAAATAGGGTCCTGAAAATGCGGCGAAATGGTACCAGTCCTGATTGGACAGCTAGTGTGTCCTTTACTTCAAGTTTTATTTTGGTGGTATCATCTAACACTAAGAGTTCTTTGTCTTTCAATAAATTTTCAGTTTCATTTTGAAATTGATTAGTTGTATTGACAGATATTTTGGATGAAGTTTGATTGTTTAGAAAGTATTCCTTTTCATTCTATATTCATAAAAGCAAAAACTTGATATTAATTTTAGGAAATCCTGAAATCGATAGATATAAATTCTTCAACACATATTGAATAAGTTAACAGGTAGACTCAGACAATAATTCCCTCTACTTATTTTGTTTGATACTAAGTGGTTTAGATAATGTGTTTTGAATTTGCCAAGGTTAGTTTCATTCTCTTTTAATTCGATTGTGTTTCATTTTCATTTCGTATTTGTCTGCATTGTTGTCGAAACGAGTAACAAATATAGTTAATAAGTAGGAATCGAATTTTCTTTTATATCATTTCTAGATGGTTAACTCTTTCTGGATTAACAACGAAAAACTGAATTGCTTATTCATCATCTTCATTTCAAATATTTAAATATATTCTTGTGAACGTTCAAGATTGTTAAGGTTATTGGAAAATGAAGATTTATATTTATTTTCTCTGGATACTGACTATCGATGTTGAATATATTTATTCATTATGTTTCTTTTGATTAATGTATTGAATTCCATAGTGAGAAATGGGAGTCGAAAAACTTTCTTCTCCAATTTTGTCCATCGGAAAGATTTCTCTGTTCTTTAATACGCTCATGACATTGAATGAGAACTGAAAAATTATTTTAATTGCTTACAACAATTCACCTGTGCTCCATTGTTATTAAAAGGAATATGATAAATGATGATCGTCGTGAGCATATGTATAAATTATATATATGAAATACACGACAAAAGCATTCTTATCAAAGCTTATAACCAATAATTAAACGTACTTAGTGGCTTTCACATTTTTCCGCGGCATGGTCCGGCAGAAAGACCGCAAAACCCATTAAACCAACTAACTGATCAACCATCGATCATGGGATGGTTATGTAAATCAGAATGTAATAAAACTGGTAAATAATGATGGATTATTGTTTCAGTTGATCTGCTGTAGGATGATATAAACTGGTGCGATGCTTATAAATATTTATGAGCAAAAATCCTAAGTACCGATGTTAATGTAATGTAATCTATAATCCTTCGTAAGTATGACAGGTACCACGAATATGATGCAAATAGCAGGTGAATGGATAATGGATAAATAAAATATCTAGTTGTTGAATGAACGGAGCTTTGAATAAATTGCTGTTGTTAATAGTTATCACCCACGTGTGTTTCATTATCAGAGCAAACTGTTGAAGATAACGAGGTGTATAGAACATTCATGACGGCATGCTTCTTTGATGCAGTATCAAGATGCCAGAGCCATATACAAATAAACAAATACACAACTCCTCTCACAAACTGCCAATGAATGAAGTTGAAATGATATGAATATAAAAAGTACCAGACTCAATGTTGCCACATTCATACTACCTGCACGTAATACGATTGCTACCGATGATGGGCCCGACTACGGGAACTTGGGTTTTTCGGGTGTGTGAAAAACCAAAGTCAGGTAGATTGGAGTGGGAATATACACTTTAGAAGCACATATTCGGGACAGCTAGCTCCACTTTTCATCCAACAGAGTTTCATCTGTTTTTCAGAGCGAAAGGAAAATTCATCATAGATTACGAAGATTTTCCCAAACTTGACGGAATTTTCATTCGTGGGGAGTAAATAATGGTTATGAGAATAAACAGAATTAATCAGCGTCGTGAAGGGTTTAGAGAATGACAAAAATATCATATTGGACTTACATTTGAACAAGTTGGTGGTTACAGATTCAGATTGCAGAAAACAATTTTATATTCTTAATATAATGTCTCACATTCACATCATTTTCAAACAATTACAGATGAGAAATACAACCAGTAAAAGTGATACAAGATTCAATGAAGTCGAAGTTGTTTGAGATGGAAAATTTCACCGAATATTAACAAAAATAACAATAAATTCGTTGACAATGTTCTTAAAAATCTAATTTATGGTTATCCACATTTGGAGAATTATGGACTGTAGACTGAATAACAGGTTGTTCAAGAATGGAATGTATTGAAATGGATTATGGGGCTTCTTCCATTTTAACACCTCTTTCGCATGGAAAAAATGGATGACTCGTCTCAAGAGACATCCATGACTATACTCAGATCGATATTCGAAGCAGCACAATGATTTTCAATGCTGAAGAGAATAAATATGTTAAGGAAAACAAGAAATGAAAAGTGACTTCGTGCACTGAGGATGCTTTGGTCAAGAAAAAACTTTTCTGAGTCAAATGAGAAATGTCAATGAGATCTATTAGCGAATAAATGTATCGTTCATTTCACGAAGCTCGCGTGTTTTTTGATAAAGACTACTTTTTCAATTGTAAAATTGATCTTAAAAATGAGGAATTGAAATATTCTTCAAGCAAAGTAAGTAAAAACAGTAACGAAAAACCTAAATTTTCTATTTAACTATACAATTTCTGATTGGACCTCGAAATTGAATAGAAATTCGGCTGCGGCGCATCCGCCATTTCAATGTCGATCATACTTACATTGGGTCGAAGAATGTTATCATCTGTAAGCACGGAATCCCCTAGCCAAGTCAAGCAGAAAGCACAGCCGTATTGCTCTATCGAACAAAGTTCTCGCTGTTTTTTTTCTAATGAAAATACAACTTTATTGTGAAAAATGATTACAAATGAATCATTCAAAGCACTTCGCTTAGCTACAACTTCGAATACCGTGACGGTAGAAGTGTTCGTCTTTTGAGGTTATCCACGAATCAAGCCATTTTTTGAGCTCTTCATATGAGCGGAACTGCTGATAAGGCAGACCATGTGCCATCGAACGGAACAAGTAATAATCGGATGGTGCAATATCTGGGGAATACGGCGGGTGGGGTAGGACTTTCCATTTGAGCGTTTCCAAGTAGGTTTTAAAGGGTTCGGCAACGTGAGGCCGAGCGTTGTCATGCTGTAGAATTACTTTTTCGTGTCTCTGCTCGTTTTCGCGCAGTACTCTACTCAATCGCATCAATTGAGTTCGATACCGTTCCTTAGTGATGGTTTCGTTCAGTTTCAACAGCTCATTATGAATAACATCGAGTTAGTCCCACCAAATACACAGCATAATTTTCGCAGCGTGAATATTCGGCCGAGGCGATCACGTAGAAGCAGTTCCCAAGATTTTTTTTCTCTTTGGATTGCTGTAATTAATCCATTTTTCAGCAACCGTTACAATACGATGAAGAAAACTCTTTCTTTTTTGCTGCTGGAGCAGTTGTTCACAGGTGAAAAAAACGACGCTCAACGTCTTGGCTTCAAATCATAAGCAACCTAAGTTCCTTGCTCTTGAATCATTCCCAACGCATGCGATCGCTTGGAAATGGCCTGACGGGTAACTCCTAAGGCTGAAGCAAACTCTTCTTGCGTTTGGCACGGATCCTCATCGAGCAATGCCTCCAATTCAGCGTCTTCGAAGGCCTTCCTTCACGGGGACGGTCGTACACATCGAAATCGCCGTTTTTGAAGCAACGGAACCTTTCCCGGCACGTTGTTTCACTTAGAGCAGCATCTCCGTAAAATTTTGGAGCTCTCTATAAGCTTCAACCGCCGTTTTCTTCGAATGAAAGCAGAAAATCAACACTTTCCGCAAATGACGATTATTTGGCACACAATCAGATATTTTCTTACAACTGAAAGTATATGACATAAAAACAAAATCACTAATGTGTCACAGTGGTTTGTTTACCATATGTCTAAGTTTTGTTCAAGACGTTTTTGATATGTAAAAATCGACCAGCTCTTACTGCTGAAGCCATCTATTGACAAACAGCGAGAACTTAGTTGCGCACCTAATATATTCCCAATTTGTATACTATTGAATGAGGGAGGTTCAATACTTGAAGAGAGAAATCGTTGATTGTGATGAAATATAATATTTCTTGTATTTCAATATAATCCCGATCAACATTGATGCCTATGTCTTAAGAAGTTAGCAGTTGCTGTCTGCAAAGAAGTCTTCATCTTGGAGCCAATTTCAGTAAATTTTTTCGATATTCTCATTATTCTGACTCATCTTTCCACGTATTGCCTCCTTCGGTGGATTGCACGATGTAGAAATAAGATGGTACTAAATTGAAGTTGTTAAAGGTATGACATAGTATCTTCCAGGTTATCTTGTTGATGGTTCCACGGATTTATTGAATAGCGTGAGCAAGTGAGGAGAATCCCATTTCCCCTCTAGGTTCCACGCAACAGCAAAATGCTGTTTGTCAATCACTAATTCTAGATCTCTAGTGAACTTTTTAATCTACTTGTGGAACTTTCCGCGTGGAAGAAAAGTGGTGATATGGAAGCAAATGATTGTCGGATGTTGTTCGAGGAAGTTTGGAATTTTCATTTTATATTTTTATTGAAATATGAAATATGAAACGTCATGCGCGTAAGCTTTATGGTCAGGTAGCAGAACGAAGCAAAGAGCATCTTGCAAGCGTCATATGGTAAACAATCGTTCGAATATTGCAGAATGAAGAAAAATATATTAATGTGTTAAGCCAAACAAACAGACATGTTGAAATATCTTTCGAGACTGGAACTCTAGTGGTAATCCATACAGATACTAACCACGCCAATCCTTCTTGATGCCCGAGATCGTATTTATTCACTCGTAGACGGTGAGCTAAATTTTACAATCAAGAGTTGGATTATCTCATGCATTGTAATACGGTTAAAGTTCTGAAGACAACCTTCGTATGTAGTAAATTTTCAGGATGTTCGCGAATAAAATCATTTCTGTTAGCATCCTTAGGAGTAGTGTTTTTCATTAGAAAGCAATATGACCCTATCAAAATCTAAAAATGCAAAATCTCGCAACAATCCTTCTATCGAAAAAAGTGGAATGCATGATCTTCCATAAAATTCAGTTAGTATTCACGGAACCACCACTTCATTAACTACAAAAATCAATGAGAGCCTATCAAAGTCTCGCAACACAGTCTTTCTACTGCATTCTACTGCAAAAAGTGGTGTGATCTCATATAAAATGAAGTCAGTTCTTTCAGTTAGTACTGTTGGTACCCAATTCATTCATCCCTTCATAAATTTTCGTCTGATCAGTCACATATCAACATTATTGATAATAATATCAAAACTGGCATATCTATCATCATGATAAAATTAAAGGCTTGGCAATCGCACCATAAAATATTCCCTCCCTTAAAATTGTTTCTTCTCAAGTGGACTATTTAGTCTTCCGTATCGAAAATTTTAAATTATTTCAACTTTGTTCTTTGACAAATTTCCGGAAATATTATTATGATAGGAATAATGTCTAGTTTTGATACGATCACTATAAATGCTAATAGAAAATAATTTTCGACAAAGTTGCTGAATAGGTTCTTTCATAGATTACTTAAAGAACTAAGTATTATATGACATTTCATATTTTTCAGCAGTGGAAGTACTAATTTACATTTTATGTGGTAAGATATGATTTATATGTTGACATTATTTGCACAACTAAGGATCCGTTTGTTTTTCCGGATATTATAATTTTAATGTTCGAATGTCTCAATTGAAAACTTAATGGTTCATAACTCGATACTCAAATTTCATGGAACTAACGGAAATTGTCGGAATTCTCTGTTAAACAAGAAATTTGAATAAATTCTCGCTAAAATTATTTCGACAACTTATATTGAGTCATAAAATAAGCAAGAAACAACTTCCTCCTACCTACAAAAGATCGCTGACATCTAAGTAGCTACAGGTTCGAATGGATAGATTTTTGGTCAGTCGAAACAATATATTATACAGTGTGTTTCAAATTCCATATTCGTGAACCACAACTCGGTAACAGTTTCGAGAAAATGAGATTTGTGAAAACCCTTTTCTGATTAGATTTTCGCCGATTTTTAAAAACTGTGATGACTGTTTATGGATAATTTTTCGATCCACAAAACCTTTATCTGCTGAATCTTTCCTTATAGAATTAGGTGCTTGTAACAGAAGATTCTTACTTGTCGTGGTCTTCAATGTTATGGTCGATTTTCTTATTTTAACTTCAAAATACAACTAACTCTTTAATCCCAAAAAGGAAACGATTGAATTATGAATTTTCGAGAGATTCTCAACAATAGAGCCTTCCGCGAAAAAGGAGAAAGTCTAAGATAATTAATTATTTAAATCTATGAATCAATCAATTTTCCGAATATTACCGTTGGTTCATAGAATATACTACGAAATAAAAGAAGAGGAAATTCTCCCAGAAGTAGAGCGAACGTTTCATAAAACCCATGGAACTACCACAATTTTTTGCTTCAGAACAAACTACACGTTATAAATTGAATCTTATAAATGTGATCCATCCCTTAACTTTTAGGTAAGAGATATATGTGTGTAGGTACGTCCATCTCTTTAGCTAGTTATAGACGAAGAGCATCTACGTCGCACCATGTAAACAGGCCCCCTCTCCGTTAGTTCCCTCATCCCGAGGAAACTCCGGGTGAGCCGGCGCTGGTCGGTTTTCCGTCCTGCTTCAAACGAAACTCACCGGGTTCCCTCGCGTCATTCGAACGAGCAATTGAAGGTGTAGCCATGTTGAACTCCCAAACGAGACTGATTACTGACTCGCCGGTCCTGCTGCTCACTCTCCCAGGTGAGGAAATGCGCGTCGAGTGAACAGTGGGGCGAGAATGAGTTTGATGCGTTAGTGAGTGCCGAGGTTTTAATTGCGAGTGGGTGCGCTTCGTCTAAACCTAGCTTAAGAGATGGACAGGCCAACACACATATATCTCTTACCTAAAAGATAAGAGATCACACTTATAAGATAAACCCACCTTTAGGTATTAGGTATGAAATTTACGTTTTGCACAACGTAAAACATGCAACGCTATTCGCTAAAGTAGGTTAAAGCACACTGAATGGGCATCTGGATAAATTTGTACATCAGGTACTTAAGGCAGTTTTCTTGAACCAATTGTATGTTAGTTGACCATAATATCCATATTCATTGTCCATAACACTATATACCGATATTTGAACATGAAAGTGAGCGAGTAAGCGGAATAACTAAATGAACACGAGATTACGGAATCAGTAGAACGTGCAATTTCCTGAATTTTCATATCGATAATTTATGTAAAATATTGGTATTAGAATCTTTCTCAATATGGATGTGAATTCCCATTTGGTTTCCAGATTAAAACGATCATCATTACAAATCAAACGGGTTAATTTGTCTTCAATAGTTGCATGCCATTTCAATTGCAAATTTATGCTTCTTTTGAACGTATGTATTTATTTGAGCAGAGATGGTATAATCGTCTAAAATATTTCAGAATACGGCTACTAAATCATGTGTTTATAGTAGCTGAATTCACTTCCTGCTGTACGTTAAGATACATACCTAGCATTGCCTTTTGTTGTACACGGTTTTACATTTCTTGATTCCAACAGTGTTCTATACATCCTTCACATTAGAAACTGAATTGTTTAGCTAAACGTATAGTTGAATACAGTGTGGGTGCAGCAGATAAACCTTTGACCGCTCTTTGAAACAACATAATATCATTTTCGGAATTGCATCCACTTCTGTCTAACTAGAGAATCATCATTAAAAATCATTCATAGCTGTGCTCGATTAGATGAAAATTTCTTGAAAACTATCCCTTAATTTTCTTTTATAAATTCACGAACCGGTTAGCTTCATCAGTACTTTTAGAGATATACGTTCAAAAGATCTTCGAAGCCTCTTTACAACGATGTATGAGAAAAGAAATTTGGACGAATAATTTTCCCAAAAAACCCTTTTCCATATCAATTGAGCCTACATGAATATTTTGGCTAATTTCAAGATTATTGAAGAAAAAGAAAACAAAACAATTTTAAAGGGTAGTTGGCGAATTAACCACTAAATAAACTTAACTTCAGGTTTTAGATATGGGAAAGTACGTTTTGTTGTATTGTCTTTGAGAGCTCTTTTCACAAACTAAGAAACTATTCAAGATCATAAGTTCAAATTGTTCACCATTTACTTACAATATATATACAATAATACTGAAAGCCGTCTCCAACATGCTTGATGGTCGTTGGCTTCGTTTAACTGCACTAAGAGTTCGGCACTGTACGGCTAGAATGATACAAAATGAACTTGCAATTTCCAGAAATGTGCATATTTCATGTAAACTGTTAGGAACAGGCTCAGAGGAGACGATATCAGACTGAGGGTGGCTTCTACCGGCCCGCGTCTAACCAGAGAGCATCGAGTTGCAAGACTTCAGTTTGCGAGGGAACATACAAATTGGGGTATTCCAGAATGGTCGAATGTTTTCTTTTCTTGTCTAGTATCAAATGATAGATAACATCTAACAGGCAAACATTTTCAAATATCCACAGAAAGTTGAGGGTAACTGGTACTTTTATTGCAAATAATCATTTAAAAGGTGCAACTCAAACTATGAGAACTCCAGGTAATGAGGAAGCAGTTTTGAATTGTTTGATTTGAATCATCATCTGAGTACAAGAAAAATTGGAAATCAGTTGAATATTTCACATGTTCTAGTTTGGAGGAATCTCCAAGACTATTTATTGTACCCGTTTCATATTCAACGCGTCCAAACTCTACTTCCTCGAGATTTTCATTCAAGACTGAATTTCTGCCAATGATTCTTAGATAAAATTAGAGAAAATGCTCATTTTGATAGGGAAATAATGTTCACAGACAAAGGTTAGATTTTCACAATAATCATTATTGGGCTGAGGAACAACCCCATTTGATTGAAAAATCTCATCATTAAAAACAATTCTCACTAAATGTCTGGGTCGGAATAATTGGAAATTATTTGATTAGGCCATTTTTTTTGCCTAACATACCAAACGGTCCCGCTTATCGGTAATTTCTTGAGGAGGAGTTACCTTTATTGCTCGAGGATGTGCCACTTTTGAAGACAAACATAATGTGGTTCATGCATGAAGGGGCACCAGCACATTTTAGTGGAGAAGCTAGGAAATTTGAATAAGACATTCAACAACCGATGGAAAGGTCGGGGTGGGCCAGAAACATGGCCTCCTAGGTCCCCAGACTTAAATAGTTTTGACTATTTCTTATGGAGATATCTCAAAAGTTTAGTTGTTCACTCCAGTGAACACTAGGATAATTGAAAAATCGAGTAATAACCTCTTGTGACACGATAAGCAATTCATTTAGTTTTTTATTGTTCTTTTTTCAGTTTGATATTGAATAAGTATAAGTTGAGTCTCATAAGACGAGCTATCAAAATAAAAGCAAATTTTGGGCATACCTATCGAGTATTATTATTATTTCTTTTTTATTTAGCGAATAACATACAATTCAAATAATTCAAATTCAATAATTTTTCACTCGAAAACGGTTGGAGATACGAAAAAAAGTGTCAAAAAGTTTCTAAATTGAACGAAGATGACGATGATTGATTGGACACTGATCTATGGCGTACTGCTAAAAAGTTTGAAAGGGCATAAAAATACATGGCTCCGGAAAAGCAAACACCCTGTAGATTTTAGTTAAAATTTTGAGAACGTGTACTGATGGAGACTGTAAAAAATAGCTTGCATTCCAAATTTGGGCTGAATATCTCAAAAACTGCAGGAGGAGACATATGTTTATATAAACTTTTTTCTTAAAATTGCACGTAGATTTACCCCCTCAAGTTGTGACATACTATTATGTAACACCCTGTATATATAAATCAGTATACTAAAAAAATAAATGATTCAAAAAAATGGAGTCATCAGAAGACTAGACGTACCATTTCAATTTCACAGTATCTAACAACAACTAGTAAACTGCATTACCGTTTATTTCTCAACTGGAATCGTTTGCATTTATGAGATTCCCTGATGTTTTTCGCTTTTCAAGAGTTCGCCTGTGGTAATGAAATATTACACGATCGAGTATACAAATAGCCATTTCACGTAACGGAACGAAATTGTTAAAATGCTAGATGGCAATGTTTATTTATGTTACGATATTACTGTTAAGTTCATAAAGATATCAAAACAACATTTTGCAAACTGAATAGAATGAAGCATTAAATGTTTCGCTCAAACGTTCTACGGGCGATTATATTAATGATATTCCGTTTTTGAATTATACTTATTATTCGCTATGATAGCAAGGCAATTTTGTTTTGCTTATAATCGTGTAATTTTTATGACAATTCAGTTCATCTGTCAAAATATTTCTTTTCAATACCTGTTTCATCAGTTTGACATCAGATAAACTGCTAGGTATTTTTGCAAATCTGGATAAAATAACATATTTCTTTTTTTTTACAATTACAATGATTGTTGACATTGTCAGGAAATTGGTTGAAATTTTCCGTTTCAAACAGTTTTGCAGCAGTTAAATGCCCTCTCTCAAAAATTGTTTTTCCTATTTCGATAATGATACTATTCGTTCCCGGATTTCTTGTATTTCAATCTAAAGATTTTGTAGATCGCGTTTCATTAATAAGTCAGTATTTATTCAAAAATAATCTCAATATGAGGCAAAATGAAAAGAAAAGAGTAAACAAAAATATAATATATTACCAGTTTGTTGAATTTTAGAAGC
This sequence comes from Cryptolaemus montrouzieri, assembly GCA_013387265.2. NCBI lineage: Eukaryota > Metazoa > Arthropoda > Insecta > Coleoptera > Coccinellidae > Cryptolaemus > Cryptolaemus montrouzieri. The sequence continues at coordinate 43,192,986 of JABFTP020000185.1, read as the reverse complement.
CAACTTGATTGATGACATACTATCCCAATAATGGTAACATACAAAATTTATAGCCAGATGTGTGAACATATGCAAATACTTTTATTCAGGGAATAATATTCAAACTTCAAACCACCGATTATTAAATATCCCTTTCTGAAGGATTTGGTTTTCGGATCACTGTTCATAGTCATCGTTAACCAGGGCCACATAGTAGTGGTACAGTGTAGTCGGACGTCGTGAAATATTTAAACTTCAAACCACAGAATATTAAATATCCCTTTCTGAAGGAATTGATTTTCCGATCCACTTTTTATAGTCATCGTTAACCAGGGCCACATAGTAGTGGTACAGTCTGGTCGGACGCATGAATAGGAGCATCACTTGCCGTCTCGTTTGACCTCGCCAGTGCTCCACAACCATTCACAACGCTAAGCCAGGGTGCCTCTTATGCATCTCAATCCCAGCTGTATCACTACTAGGTGGCCGTGGTTGACGATGATTGTGAAGAGGGGATCGGAAAACCAGTACCTTCAGGGTGGAATATTCAACATTCTATGGAAGGTTGAATATTGTTCCCTGAATAAGTTTTCGATGTGTTCACACATATGGAGATAAATTTCGCATGATATCATTATAGGGATATCTACACTAGAGCGTTAGCTTTTCGACAAACTGCATCCAGCAGGCACAGTGTGTACCGTTGTGGTAGATAGTCGAACTACACACACCACAAAAATTGTCGCATCATCTGGTATTCTGAATTCCACAATCGATTAAGCAGCTCGATCGCAGTATTCATTCAATTTCTCTTTAGTTTTCACGCTGAATTAAAGTTTTCTGTGTTTCTTGTTGATTTTGGAATCTTTGAATTTATTGTAATGGCTGCTGAACGTCCTGGACGCTATTTGAGTGATCATGAAGTGAGAAGAATTGTAACACTTCTAGAGGAGGGGCGAAGCCAACGGTACGTGGCTAACTTGTTGAATGTTAACCAAAGCACTATTTCAAGAGCAATTAATCGGTACCACGAAACAGGGGATTATGGAAGAAGGGCCGGATAGGAAAGAAATCGGATAACAACACCAGTTGATGATCGTTGGCTTCGTTTAACTGCACTAAGAGCTTGGCACTGTATGGCTAGAATGCTACAAAATGAACTTGCACTTTCCAAACATGTGCATATTTCATTGCAAACTGTTAGGAACAGGCACAGAGAAGACGATATCAGACCAAGGGTGGCTTCTACCGGCCCGCATCTCATCAGAGAGCATCGAGTTGCAAGACTTCAGTTTGCGAGGGAACATGCAAATTGGGGTATTTCAGAATGGTCGAATGTTCTCTTTTCCGACGAGTCCAGGTTCTGTCTAGTATCAAATGATAGACGCACGCCTGTATACAGACGACCTGGGGAACGGTATCAGCAATGCAATATCTGGCAAACCGAAAATTTGGGAGGGGGCTGAGTAATGGTGTGGGGAGGCATTTCTTTCCATGGTCGAACTGAGTTAGTCTAGTGAATAATGGAAGAATGACAGCGGCCTGATACATCGCAGATATCCTTGAACCCCATGTTGTACCCATTGATTGGCGAAAACTTCATTTATATGCAGGATGATGCTCGGCCTCATGAAGCTAAAGTAGTTACAGAATTTCTGCAAAATACCGAAATGGATATTTTAAGATGGCCAGCCAGAAGTCCCGACTTGAATCCCATAGAAAATGTTTGGGACAACATGGGGTGACAAATTCAGCAACGTAGGATACCTTGTCGAATACTCCAACAACTAGAAAATCTGCTTCCTGAAATTTGGAACTCAGTGACTCGAGAGTACATCCAAAATTTATTTGAGGGGCTTACGAGACGTATACTGGCGGTAGTTAGGGCCTGGGGAGGAAATACTCGATTTTGAAAATGATTAGTAACCATTCGATGCTAGTTGATTGGTCTCTTCGCGAATGTGTGAAGATGTTAAAATTTTTTAATTTTTCAATAACTCGAAAATTGTTGATATTTTCCATCATAAACTCATCTCTTTTGAATGATATTTTCTTATTTTACACTTCTGAAAGTTACCAAGTGACTGTAGAATGACCAACCTAAACGTTTATATAGTATTGTCGTGAAAGTAGGGTGATGCGACAATTTTTGTGGGGAGTGTATTATGGCTTGTTAAAGTTTTCTGTTTGATCTACTCTTCATTTATATCGTTTCCCAGTGGCCCTAGTAGTACTACTGTGTCAGTTCGTTGGAGAGTGCCAATGGAGTACGTATAGATATAAGTGCATATGATGCGTTCCAGTGGATTGGTATGAGTAGTTGGCAGTCTGGCTAGGTGTTTTGAATAGGTGCTCAATGTGTGACGGGGAGAAATATTTAACATTCCATAGAATGTTGAATATTGTCTCCTGAAGAGTCTTTAATGCTTTTACATGTTTGTCATGGATGGTATGTTCAGGCTAGCATTCGGTTGATATAACTTCAACCAAATTTAATTATTTTGTTTCAGAGGGGAAGATTGTGGTAGAAGGGACATAATTGATTTTATATTGCTCATTGTAAACGAGAGAATAAATAACATGGTACTGAACACAGTCCTGTAGGTATGAGTACCTGAGTACACAGCAACAGAGGTGTACTCAGAGTAAATCACGAAATCTATAAGAGTCTCGAGTCTTCTGAAAAGAACACAACAGTCAATCGAGTATACGCTTATTGGTTCACTGCATCAACGTGTGGGTGACTGAACTTAACGGAGTCAACTATTTTGTATAGGAAGGATCTGGTTGAGAGTCGATTTTGTGCCAAACGCTATACTAGTTCATATTTTGCAGTTTTGACTAGGGTGCCAAAAGTCTGAATACTTGCTGATTACACTGCTCATTACTCATAATCGAATCAACAATTCACGAGGGCTGTTTGAGAGAAGTCAGTGATTTTTGAATTTCCCGCGCTGTAACTTCAAATGTATCTCTACTACCCCAACTCAACTGCCATCTATTGATAGAATACTGAAAGATTTTCAGCTAGCTGCGTCATTTAGTTTGGGTCTGATAGCCATTAATAAAAAACAACATGGAATGATATTGGATGATCGGAATGAGACGACTGAGTCGGTTGGCATCTCAACTGGGCAGGTGATCACATTTTGCATAAACGTTTGAACATAAAAAGTTAACTGATCCATGAGTGCTGCGACTGCCTACACTCGACCATAAACGCAACCGTGCGATCTTTTCAGAAATGTGGTTGGCGTTGTTCAGCCACAATCCAAATAAATTTTTGTACTGCTTCGTAGCCGTTGAGGAAATATTGATAGATCACAGAACACCATAAACCAGAGAACAATAAAAACGTTGAATTCTCCGAGGGAATATGCAACAAAGAAGCCCAACTTGTCTCCATCGGTCAAAGGTCACAATTTTTTGGGATGCACGAGGTATCATTCATAAATGCAAGGAATAAAAAAATGGAATTAAATGTATTGGCTCCAAATTAAGACGCTCTTCCGCAGAAAAAATATCTTTCATTCGAAGCGTCTGTAATGAAATTTCTGAGTATTTACCGATATAAAAGAATATGGAGAAAGTGCAACCACAAATGCTTCATCTTTGGTATACGTTTTTAGTTGTAGTAATCAGATCACACAAAATTTGGGTTTGTGTTTGAAATATGAATTTTACAATTATACTACTAAATTTAATATAACGAAATTTATCAGAAGAGTATAAAAAAATAGCTCAAATATTAAATATAATATTGAGAAAACATAATGTGAACTGCAATCAGTTGAGGAAGCTACGTTTACTTGTGTGTGACGTCACCAGAGTCACAACCAATCGAATACGTTCCTAATACAGACGAAATTTCAATAATAGTTACATTTTTCGTTTAATTTTTGAAAAAATATATATATTCTAGTTTCGAATAGAGTGAAATATGCTTTTTCACTTTATCATCAGATGGGATACCATAATTTGTAGCATGTTTTCAATAAACAGCTTATTGGTGACGCAGATGCAGTCGGTATGTAAGAATAAAACTAGTATATTAATGAAATTCGTTGTATTATCTTGTGAGAAGTTGCCAAAGCGGAGGATATAACCAGTTAGTGATAATTTTCATGTATGGAATTTATCAATGCTGATACTTTCTCAATCAATTAGTTGATCTGAATTGATCAACGGAGAAGAACCTGTATATCCCGTGATACGGTTAGAAAAGCTATCAAGTTATCAAAATCGGTATCTCGTTTCTATGTTCTTTGGATAAGTTAATTGCTCCTCAGGATTTCCGAGTATTAGACCTACGAGGATATATGTGAGTCACATTCCACTTCGGCATTAGCATCAATCTGCCATTTGCCTATAAGACACTTAGTTAGTCGTTAATAAAATTGGATTAATAGCGGTGCTTCCTATATTTATAGCGGCTCTCTTATCTTAGAGATTGAGGGGAATCATAAAATTCATCTAATATTGACTTATTAAAGTTCTAGTTTTTAGAGGCAGTTAGACAAATTTATGTTTTATCGAAAAAACTTGTAGGTTGAACATCCAGATGGTGTGGACGGTGAATGTATGACGAAGTATGTCGGCTGCATCACAAGTTTACAGCTAGAAGGTTGATGGTATCGTTAATCAACTGAAGTCAAGAGAAAATTAATGAGAAGCTGTAATTTTTGGAAAAATAAATCATGTTTCATTATTATAGTACCACCAAATGAAAAAAATATTCAGTTATTCTTTGCGACCAATAGAGAGAAAGAGTTTATCCTGAAAAACTTTAATTTTGAACGAAAGCATTTCAATGCTATTTTAACCTTGGTTATTCGCTCGCTTCACATTACTTATGATTAACAAAGCTCGAGTTTTGTCAAAATAGAAGATTATTTTGGAAATAAACACAGTTTCGAATGTTATTTGGTGGGATTTAATGAATTACTTCATTAAAATTAATAAACCACATATATAGAAATTTAGGTTTCAAAAAGATACTGAATACAAATATATTTGACATAAGTTTTGCATTTATTCCATTTTCAAAAACTAAGAGAAAAATAATTTTATCTTGTAATTTATAGCTGAGAAACAAACGAGAGAAGTGTGAACAAACGGAAATCATGCCATATATTGAAACAGAATAAAATCAAAACAATATATACCAATAAAAAATCTATATTCGATCTTGGTCAATAACAAAGATCGACTTGATACAGGTGAGAAAAACGGTGTATATAAATTATATTGTAATAATTGCCTTGCTTTTTACATAGGTCAAACTGGTCTTTCCATCAATTAGAGAAGACGAGCATAAAATCGATACGTCATAATGAATTAACTGGTTTTCAGAAAATTGTTTAAACGAAAATGATTTCTCAGTTTTAAATCCAGGTAACGATAGCAAGAGATTAGATTTTTAGGATTCGTAGGAATTTAATCAGTTCACAAACTTAATCTACCAATAACTAACGACTAGCTTTATTTCCGTTTGTCTTCACTTCTTTCATATAATATATAATAAATATGTATAAATGACATTGTAATATTTTAATTTTTCTTAGTTTGTAAAGATGAATGAAGCCTGACACATGTTTTTAGTCATTGTATTTTGTGAAACTTCAGACTAGAATTTTTTAATTGTTTAATTATCAATGAACCCAGCCGAAAATAACATTCCTTCAACCTGGCAACGGATAGGTACCTTAATGCTAGATGCCACTGTTGCCTTATTTAGACGTTTGCGCAACATAAATTTTAGTAACTTCTGATAAAACAACCTCTCGACAATGTGACGTCTAATGTAGTTGTTTTAGCGAGTGCACATCAATTTTAATCATCTGCGGTCAAACGCATACGTATACGGAGTGTTTAATATTAAGATTTGTTCAAATTTTTTTCTCAGAATTATGGCTTCATACTTCTACAAAAACGAAAAAAATCGATTTTTGCAACTTAGGATAGAATTGAATGAGCAAGGGGGCCAAGAATGTTCCTTTCAGAGTGAAATTGATTTCGAGACAGACGATATTGATCAGACTGAAGGGCAAGTCCAAATAAGTAACAAAGTACTAGTGGGTGAGAAAGAAAGGGTTTACGACGACGATGATTAGGAAATAAGTAGCCAGGAAGAACAGGATTAAATAAGTGAAGCTAACGCGGTAATATATATATATATATATATATATATATATATATATATATATATATATATATATATATATATATATATATATATATCTCCGAGTAAAGCATGGAATAAAATGGGTTGATAATGTTACAAAGCATGGTGTCAAGCAAAGTGAACGCAATTCTGAAACCTCTTTTGCTGGTCATTGTTTATTGATGACCAGATTGTACCAGATGTTATAAAGTATAAAGAAAAATATCATGATACAAATAAGGTTGAAGTAAAAGCCGCGTTTGGTTAACTTTATCTTGCTGGTGTCTTTAGGGTAAACCACAGAAATTTGGAAGATTTTTGGAAAGATGATGGAAATTTTTTCAGCAACAATGTCCGTCAAAAGATTTATGTTTTAGTTCACCTGTTTGAGGTTTGATAATATAATAATAGGACAGAAAGACAAACATAGACAAGCTTACTCCTATAAAAGCTACTTTTGACAAGTTTGTAGATAATTGTCAATCTGTTTATACTCCCAGTCAGTTTGTAACTTTAGACGAAAAGTTGGAATCAATTCGAGGCCGCAGTGCGTTTCGACAGTATATTCCAAATAAGTCAGCACAATACGGCATGATAATACAGGCTTTGGTTGTCTTCAAAAATTTTCATACAAGAAACATGGAAGTATACCCAGGAAAACATCTAGAGGGAGCTTATTAATTGAGCAATACTGCTGCTCTTCGAATGAGTGAACCAATTTCAGGAACCAATCGAAATGATACATTTTATAATTGGTACACCAGTTATGAACTCGTCGAAGAACTCTTCGAAGAGTACTTACTTACTTGTACCCTTCTAAAAAATGAAAAGCTAATTCCACCTGAGCAACTTTCAACTGAAGGCGTTCTTGGGTGATTATGAAATAACAAAGACTATTTAACAAATTTGGGATTAGCATTAGTTTAACAGTAAATGCTGTCTCGAAAAATTATTCCAGAATCTTAACTTAAGTTAATTTTTCCAATACCAATAAGTAGAAATATTTTTAAGTTTGTGAAAATAACTAGGAGTTATCTTTTTCGGGGTTTAGACATAAATGATTGACACTTCAATATTCATACTTTTAATTGTAATACGTTGACTTATAAATTATAAATAAATAATATTTTGAATTGTATTTCCCAAAAAAAAATCGACAAAACTAACAACTAAGACGAATGCGATTTGATTTAGTATGGGGTCTATGAGACCCCACTTGACCGAAAATGTACCTCTTGATCACCTATCCGTTTCCGGGTTAAATACGTAGGTGTATAGTAACTCATTTTTACTGAAACTATAGTATTTGTGGTAGGTCGAATCAGGCGAACTCGAGCTTAGCCCCTAACTGTTTATGATATCTATGCATGAAATTCTCCAGCACACAGGAAAATGAGTGAAATTTTTGAATGTTGAAGAAGTTAATATTTCGGGATGTGTTCTTGCCGATGACATTCTTCTAGAAAACTCAAATAGATGGAACGAGATATTGAAGAAATATGGTAAGACAACTAAAAAAAGACGAAGGTGATGGTGATAACAAAACAGTCAAAAGATATTAGCATGAGTGTAGAGGGTGAAGCAATAGAACAAGTGAGGAAGTATTAATATCTGGGAGTAAGATTTGACGAAGAAGGAACACTTGAACTAGAATTAAATGAAGAAGACATAAAGAATCGAGAAAGTAAACAAGGTTTTCTAGGCACTAAACCGAGGGTTTATTAACAAAAAAGAAATCACACGATCGACAGAAATGAAATTTTTCAAAGTATATACCAATACTTACAATTGGGTGTGAATTATATGCTCTGCAAAAGAATAAAAATTTTCCGACTCGAGTATTCTTGACGTCGTTTCAATTTGCTATCGCACAGGAAAACTAACTTCCATATTGTAATGGATACTATTAAATCGACTCCAAAATTTACGCTCATCCACAATGAGAAACTCGTTACTACGCAGGAATGTTATTGTCAAGCGTCCAATGACCAGAGTACTAGCTAGACTCCCATGTGACACCCTGTATATTACAACTAACACAGGAATTCACGTCTTATGTAATTATTTACAAGAATATCCCTAATCTCAAATTAATATGTGTCGAAAAATGCCAGCTGGTTAACAGGGTCATTTCCTACCTTCAAATATTTTCCATGTATTATAATTATATTGTAAGCCGGAAACCAAACTCCTCATAAAGATTGAGCGGCATATTCGAGTCGGAATCTTCACCAATATTAATAAAATCCACTTTATCGAATCAGTATCATCGCATCGTACAAATTAATAATAACGATAATCGGAATGATCATTATTCCAATTTTGTAATCGAAGGAATAAATCGTTTTTCGAAAAAAGAGGTGGATACGACGATGCTCTCTCTGAATGGCGATAATAAATACGAAACGGACAGCGCATATTTCCTGTAAGGAATTAATCAGCCGCGAGATGCAATCTGATTCACGAAGTACAATGTTGCCAGATAGTGTCATTAACGAATAGGATTCCACCATTGCTTTTAAATTAACATATGTCTCATAAGTTTGGAGATAATAAGAATGAGTATATTCAATCATTCCTAAATTTCACGCTAATTTCAGCTATTAGTAATTGTTCTTACGTGCAAATTCAGTAAATTTGCAAGAAAGCAAAGCAAATTGTGCAATTGGAAAGATTCAGAGCAGATGTTGAGGAAGAACTTGGTGCGAGCCAAAGTGTTATGAGTAGATTGTTGAATTGATTGAAAGTACAGTTGCCAACGTTCACGTTGTACAATCGGTAAAAGCCATTTTTACGTTGATTTCCAAGTAGAAAATGTCATACCTATTTGTGTGCAATCTATCTATAACGGATTTTTGGGGATGGTAATTGTCGACCTATCCTAAACACCGAGCATTAAGCAGTGGAATCTAAACCATGTAGATTCCAGCGTTAACAGTATGAGAACCACCAAACTTGACGAGAAGAGTGGTACTCTTCACAGACCAATCAAGGCTTGGTATGTGAAGTGATAATAGATTTATTGGTCTTTGGAGTTAAAGAGAGGGAGGTATCAATAACGGTTTATGCAAAAAATAAGTCCATTCCCGGATGAATCATGAATGATTTATGCAAGTATATGATAAGGAGGACGCAATGATTCAATTATTTGTGAAGAAACAATGACTGACTGTATCCTCAGATTATTTTATCAAATTTTCAAGCGGATATTGCTGACAACGCCCGCCCACATCTCACGAATCTTGTTGTAAACGCCCTGTAAGATCAAGGTATTAATGATGATTCGCTTACCCCACCCCCCTTTTTCCAGATCTAAACCCTTTAGAAGATGCCTGGAATTTACTGAGAGTCTTGTTGGCTATCAGTTATAGCAAGAAAAAATTGGCTGTTGGCAAAGGCACCTCCATTATTTTGGGTTCGAATCGCAAGAAAGCATGGACATCCTTATTCGCAGTATGCAAGAAGAAGCTGTTACTAGAATGTAGCAAATGCAGTAAAGATCTGCGACGGGAGTATTAGGTTAATGAAAAAAATTTGTGTTAACCTGTAAATGTCTATAAACTATTTTTTTTGTCAAGAATGTCTTTTCAATTTTTTCTCACTGAGATTCTTTATATGTAAAATGAATTGCAACCTCTACGTTGAAAACGTTGTCAACAACATGAGACATGTTGTAGAGGATGTTTCTATAGGAACTGCACATTAGATTAAATGTGGCCTCAGTGGCAAGAGTTTCGGCTGTCCCTCCTGAATAACAGATGCAGACCTGTGTAGTATTATTACGATTTGAGCAACTAATCGCTTACGTTGGGAGCAACGTTCCTTTGTCGTCGATGACTCCAAGTCAGTAACGCCGTGACAAAGCGATAGTACAAGGTTCTATATAACTGTGTGATAGCGCGTACGAAAACCAAGAACACTATATTCAGGACCTCCAATCAAGTCAAAAACATTTGTATAAGAACAGTTTAGAATGTTTATGTCATGTTGAGCACCTCGCGTATACCAAGTGATCAAGTGCTATGCGCCCAGCTATGTGAAGCTACCGTCTGCTCCAGCAATAGATGATATATTCACTAACTTCACAGTTCAAGGAATGTAATTAAATTTCGGGCTTAGCAGATAAGCCACGTTTCCACTCATACACGCGCTGATTTGTAGTTCAGCTTCAAATCGTTTTGGAGAATAAGATTTTGAACGAAAACAACTTGCACTACAAAGCGATTCATGTTTGTTTCATTGTGCAAGTCGAAAAAACGGTACTCTTAGTCACCGGATGCGAAATGATCGGATACAGAGCCACGGCGTTACTGACAACTAAACTACATAATTTATAAATGAATAGTTCAATTACAAAGACATACAAGGTGCTTCAACGAAAACTAAACAGAGGCTATATCTACCAAGATATTCATTTCTGATCAAAACGCAAAAACAGGTCAGTTTTTGTTTCCAGGGTGACATCTTTTGGGGTACAAAACTTGCCTGAAATATCAAGCGGGGGTTGCAATCCTTGTTTATTTTGAATAGGGAAGATGAGCCGAGTGATGACTCAAAATAAAAGTGGTATCTTTGTCTACATCGCCTTGAATGAACTTCCATTTTTAATTGAAAACTGTAAAAGATACAGGGTGAGCAACTGAAAGATAGGGAAGACTATTTCCCTGAGACTATTCATGTTTCAGTGAAGTAAAATGGAATAGATCCATGCTGATCAATGGCAGTCATCATCAAGTACCATCCTCATCTCGAATTTCAACTCCTAGAGCAGGGGTGACCACCCTTGAAAATTTGGAAGAGGGTAGATGGGTCGAGTGATAACTCGAAAGAAAGGTATTATCTTTGTCTGCATTCCCGTGAAAGAATTTCCATTTTTGATTGAAAACTGTAGAAGATACAGAGTGACCTATCTTCTGCTTTAAAAATAACACAGGAAGGTCACCCCTGCTCTAGGGGTTGAAATTTGAGATGTGAATGGTGTTTCGGAAGATGACAGCCTTTGATCTGGAATTAATCTGTTCCATTTTTTTGTACTAATACTTGAATAGCTCAGGGCGATAGATAGTCTCTATTTTTCAGTAGCTCACTTTGTATATTCTACAGTTATCAATTAAAAATGAAAATTCGTTCACGGGGATGTAGACAAAGATAATACCTTTCTTTCGAAGTACCACTTGACCCATCTACCCTCTTCCAAATATTCAAGGGTGGTCACCCTTGCTCTAGGGGTTGAAATTCGAGATGAGGATGCTGGTTGATGATGACTGCCATTGATCAGCATGGATCTGTTCCATTTTAATTCACTGAAACTTGAATGGTCTCAGGGAAATATTCTTTCCTATTTTTCAGTTGCTCACCCTGTATATTTTACAGTTTTCAATTAAAATGAAAATGCGTTCAAGGCAATGTAGACAAAGATACCACCTTTCTTTTAAGTCATCACTCGACCCATCTTCCTTATTCGAAATGTTCAAGGATTGCAACCCCCGCTTAGGGGGTTCGTATTTCAGGCAAGTATTGTACCCCAAAAGATGTCTCCCTTGAAACAAAAATTGACCTGTTTTTGCGTTTTGATCAGAAATGAATATTTTGATAGATATAGCCTCTGTTTAGTTTTCGTTGAAGCACCCTGTATGTTCATTGTGTAAGTTAAACTATAGATAATGGTCCCTAATCTATCTTCAATGGTAGGCTATGCTTTTGCCATTAGCTTTGGGAAATCACCAATATCAATTTTTGGAATTCCGCGACTTAACTATTCCTAACTTCCCAGCATCGTAGTGAACGATTTTCCTAAGCAAAGACCAAAAAAATTAGTTGATCTCGTCTGGGGTGTATTTGGTAGATTGTTCTGCTATGGGCAATTTTTTTATTGGCGTTAAACCAATTGTCATTTGTTTTGTTAGATCTGGCCAGGGTCAATAAGGTCTATTATAAAGCGTTGGTTTTGTATTAAGCACTGTCTAATACAATTATACGTATTGAGGGCTTCACCATGAACATGCTCGATATACGGCTGGGAAACACTAAGCTCAAAGATTTCACACCATACAGAAATGTTTGCAGATAACATGACGTTGTTTTTCAGGTTAACTCTGTATGTATCTGTATCTTGAAATTTTTGTAGTTGGGTAGCACTATATTTTGAAGCCGTTTTTTATATTTCTTTATTTTTGGGAATAATTCAGCTTGCTCATATACGTAAAACGCAAAAGGTGCGTTCATATCATATTACATTCAACGGGTTTGGCACGTGTCGTGTCGGAGAGGACAATTATTGAATAACCTCAGTGATCTGTATTACAAGGATCAGTAAGTAATTACCGACACGCCCATATAAAACGTTTTTGCCGAGAATACGTTGATACAATTTGTGCTCAAGAATATTATTTTGTCTAACATGGCATGTGTCTGTTTCAAGATATAAACACACTTTGAATCTTCACAGCAATTTAACCAGTTTCTATTCTGTAGCTGCAATAAATAATATAGTTCTTCCACTTTTGGCAGGTCTATATGTGGTAGTCTCTTTTCTTTATCACTTGATGAATTATGGCAAATGAAATATGAATATCTGACCCTTGTAGAAATAACCTCACAATTTTGCGCTCAATTATCTTCTGAAAACATTTGCGAATATCAACCATTGTTAAAAGTTAAAGTTGCTCACAAAAATGACGATCTATTACAAACTTTGATCAATTGATACGTTTTAATGAGGACGTCAACTTATTCAAAGCATCATTTGTGCGTGAAGCTCACACACACACACACACACACACACACACACACACACACACACACACACACACACACACACACACACATATATATATATATATATATATATATATATATATATATATATATATATATATATATATATATATATATATATATATATATATATATATGCATAACATAGTTGTATAGACTTAATTTGAACAGAATGTTTCGACTAGAAAAGATGTTTCAAAATTCATACAAAATTGATAGTTGCTATTCATGTGATAAAGTGTTTAAGTGTTTGGCACCAACAAAACAGTCTGACTGCTGACAGTTTAGAGTTGATTTGTCCTTGTTGAACTATATATTTCGATAGTAATGGAAGTTTTTCTAGCAGTTTTCTAAGTTCACATAAACTAGGTTTAAATTTTGACTTAACTCACTATTTAAGAAATTGAAAACTTATAGATACTGAATCAAATGGTGATGCTTGAAAAATTGTATTAATAAGAATCCAGATTATATAGAAAGAATTGACGTTTGAATTCACGAAATTCCGGAAGAATTAACCAAGCTGGCAACACAACTCCTCTCGCGTTAGAAACATTAGAAAGACATTCGTATATATTTACTATCTGAGGGGACACCGCGAGACCGCGAGCCGATGTTATAGGGGCCGCGGAGGGGGCCCACAGGGCGTGCACTGGCCTGACGGCATTCCAATCTGCTCCAGGCAAGTTGCCCCAGGCTGGCCCCCCGTTGCTTCCCCTTCGTCCCGCCGAATATGTGTGATAAATATAGTGGATTTGGATTTGTACATGTGATTCTGAGACAGAGTATTTTCATTCGATTTCAGTATGGTTATCTCAATATAACTCGATTTCTATTTCGAACGAAGTAGTTTAGTGACTATTGCTGTTTTTATTCGACTGTCATAGGTAGAAAGTAGACACATAATTTTGGATACAAGATAATCTAGCTTGATTTCTTCACGATACTAATTAACTTACCGGCTTCCGACTAGGTGTTGAAGGTAAAAGATAAACTTACCTGAAACAAAAAGAAATCAATTCATTTCATCCCATCTACAAAGTTTTGATATCAAGTATTCTTTTATCGAACTCGCATTCCTACCAGATTTTTCTGAATTATGACTCTGCTTAATAATTTTAGAAAACTCAAAAGATTGTCAATTTCCGCGCCTATTTCTTCAAAAAAAAAACATAAATTGTACTTATTTCCAAATCTTTTTCTGTGGTGCGTGAACATATATATACAGCAGCGCCCGCTCGCAACAACGACCAACCGCCTCGGTATTAGGGATGATCGATATTAGAAAAACATGGATACAAAAGTATCGATGTACGATAAACATCGATAGGATAACATCGATATAACCAAAACATCGATGTTTTCGGTAGCAAAAAACTTTCTATTCTATTTATTAATGTGTTTATTGTTAAATACAAGAAATAAATTAAGATTCCCAGTATTTTTGGTACACTTTATGAAAAAATTAACTTTGTCAGGTGTTTTATTATTATTATTATTATATATATTAACATTGTAATATGGGCGAAGAATTTCTATAAAGCCCATTTGAAAATCAAATTAATAACATGGTTACATAAATGAAGATAATAAAGAATATATTCCCGAAAAGTAATTGAAAATACAAGGAAGCACTAAAATGTTGGAATACCAAAATATAACAAATAAAGACTGAAAATAATAATGTGAAGTGATTGTCTAGTTACTGAAAAATTGGATGATTAACCAAAACAATAGAATAGTAAAATATTACAAACTGAAGCTGAAAATGTTAGATACAAAGTGATTGCTTAAACGTGGTCAAGAAAGGTGAGTGTACAGTTAAAGCTGAAAGGTTATTCCACTTGTCGAAAACGCGATTCACTAAAAAATTTTTCCGAATTCTTGCGTGAAATTTTTCCTTCTTCAATTTATGAGAATGCCCTCGAAGACGCTGATCTCTGTTAAGTGTGAACATATATTTAAAATCTTGCAGATCTCCGCATAGTACTCTAAACACAAAGATTAAGTACCTCTCACACGTCTATCCTCAACACTGTCTATTCCGTTGCTGGTACAGAAGTTGGCCAGCTCTAGGAAAAATCTTTCTGAAGCTATGGATATCACTGTGCAACACAAATATTTTATAGCCATTTTCTTTAAATTTGGGTAGGTGGATTCTATCACTTTCCATGAAAGTAATGGGTTTAATTTTTTTTTAATAAAATTGTAGTTCCGTAGGCATATTCGTGTCATGTTGACCAGCCAAAATAGTATTTTTTTCCTTAATAAGTTTATACTGATCTTCCCATATACCTATGGATTGATCTTCTTCTACTTGTGTTGTGGAATTCTCTGCCAATTGAACAATTTCAATTTTGTTCATTCATCTAACTAGTGTTCAACAGTTGAACTTGATAGTATAGATAACACATCCAATGCACGCTAGATGGTCTCATAGAACATATTGACGTTTCGATATTTTATTCTCATAACATCGATGTGTCGATGATATCGAAATCAAATCATTGATGTCAAAACATCGATGATTTCCTGCTAAACATCGATATTTATTCACCATCGATGAATATTGATCATCCCTACTCGGTAGCTGCACGGTTAGTGCGCAAGCATATTGGAACTGTTCAGCCGAGGTGCCTGATTGGAATCCGGGTTCAAGTTATGGATGTTGTCCTTGAACAAAAAGTGATATTGGGAAAGAGTCGCCTAAAGAGGGCATAAACTTCCGAAGACCAGATAACTTATAACCCTGGTGGTGGCAGTTAGCATTGCACGGTCTAGGAGAGTAGTTCGGAATACACTTTAAGCTACAGGTTCACTGTGTAAATGGGCTAAGTTCTCGAGCACATTATTGAAAGATGAAACATACAACAGATGACGACAATAGGCCTAACCTGACAGATATTTACGCGGGAAATATTCTATGATTTTCTTAAATAAATCTTTCCCGTATATAATGCTAGTTTAGATTATTATATCAGTACTCGAACTGCTAGGTTAGGTTATTTCAATGAAAATCCTTGAACATTACTTTGACCTTGGTTACCTAGATTTCAAACACAAATATACATGTCACCAACTTCAAGACTTTCGCGAATCCTTTACAACATTGCAAACTTTATTTCGAATTTCTAGAGTGATTTTTCATTTGTAATCAAGACTTTAGACAAAATCTTCAATGTGTTTGATTTTGAAATCTTTATATAAATTTTAATCTCTATTTTGAATTCTAAGATCTGGTTCTTCCAATAATGCGGTTTTTAAAATTTCTCATTCGTTATTAAAATCTTAGACACAAATTTTCATGTCTCACACTTTGAGGTAGAATTTTGAAAATGAAGAAACTAATGTTCCAGGTCAAAGGTATCTCAGTACCAAATTTCAAACTGAGAATATCCTCTAATCAATTTTTTAGGAATAAGCAATCGGTGTTTCAAATTCGATCGAATACCTTCAGCCAATTTTGAACGATAGAACAGAAAACATTCAAACACTCTTTCACATTTTTTATATTACTACAGTGATCATCTCTTGTTGCGTTCACCTTTCTGCTAAAATATCCAATCACATTTTGAGGCTTTATGTCTACAACGATTTTGACATTTTCATCATTTATTTCGATTGCTCTTATAGATTTAGTTTTTCATATAACTGTCCAACGGTATTCATGATGATATAAACTTGTCGGTCAAGCAAAATAACCATTTGTTGAGGGCATTCTTCAATGAATATGAGATGGGGCAGCGTCCTTTGAAACCAATCAATATCAATATTGTCCATTTCTGAGCATAAAAATTAAATTCATATTTCACGACATAGAACACCCTACACTCGAAAAAAACTATTTTTCCCACAATAAAACATCTTCCTTTATTACACGCTAGGAATAACTTTTTCTTTATTTTTTATTCTGAAAACATATAAGAATCTTCTGATGATTAAAAAAAGGTTTTTTGAATCTGCAGAAACCTGCATCCAATACAGAGTTTTGCTCGCTAAATTGTACAACAACGTGTTTCCCAAACTATCCCAGTGAGCCTTACAAATTTCAGAAACAAGCTTTTGGATTTTTGGCAAACTATTGAATCATTAAATGTTCTTCTCTTGAATCTGACAGTATGCGAGAGTAGCAGAGGTTGGACGAACGTTTCATCGAGTTATATAAGTAATACGAACCGTGAAGAATAACTCTGTTGATCAGAAAATAATTTTCTAGGGAAAAAATTGACCTCTCCAGTCATGGAATAGCCTACCTTGCCAGAAAATAATTAACAGAATCTACCAAATATGGATAACCACAATTATTCATGCTTTTTCCGAACTCTAACTGGGGACCACTTGTTGCATCCGGCCTTCACTCAATTTTATTACACTTGTGGTTAGAAGTGATTTCATAAAGATCGTGGGGTTAGTCCGTACCAATATTGTTATTCAGAATGTGTTCAGACAGAAGGATCAAAAGAGAGCTGCTCAGTTGTCTGATTCACAAAATCCATCTAATTAACATATTGTTTGAAATGTAAATGATATGGTTTTGTTTATTTCTCATCTAACTGGACCACTACTACTTGTCTACGTTTCTGTAACTGCTGAAGAATCGTGACATCTTCAAATGAACATTAACCATATTCTGTTCACTTTAATTCGTCCCAAGATAATTATGATTTCGAGCACAGATTTGGAATAGAATATAGTGAAGAACTCAGTTTTCCTCCCACGTTACATTTATTACAATATTCTAGCCTTTCACAGTAATGTCTTGCACGGGAGACCCATTAATTTATGAAGTGATAAACATGTTTCATGTTGGGGGCTTGAAATTATATATTATTTCTGTGTGGAAAATCTATTAGAATTCAAGGGAATTAGTCATAACTCAGTTTTCGCAAATGTGCAACGAATATACGCCTTATGTCCCCTCACGGAAATACACTCTTTCTCTCCGGAACACCCGGAGGCAGTTAGGGGTGCATTACGGTAGCATTGGCCTCGTGCTCGTGGACAGGGGCCGCCTAACGCCGAAGATTGCCCCAGGCCGTTCATGCCGCATGTGCTCGGTGAAGTCGGTGCCGCCGATGTTACGCTTACGCCTTCCGCGTAACCCTTCCTGCCGCCTTATACCTTATGCTCCCGCTCGTGTTTTCGTGAACTGGTGTAATAATGTACTTGGAGACAGTGGCGGGTAAGTCTAGAATCAAAACAAATTGCAGAGTTTTCGATTTTTCGTTTGAAAGTTTCAATGTTGTTATCTTCTTCATTGAAGTGACGACAAGCGATAATAATTTTGTCCGTAGTTGTGATACATGAAGTAATGTTTGTGAGGTCATTCTTGTCCAATTCTGCACGTCTCTCGTCTAGAATGTTGTCTTTATCCAATGTTACATTTTTCCTCATATGTAAGATAACATACTTTGATCTTCTTCATCCTTTCATAGATGCATTTTCTTTCGCTTCATCATCAGAAGTAACTTTTCATATCTTATGACTTGCTCTAGTCTTTTATACAGCCTAGTACTGTTTCTCAATTGAATTATGCCATGAGAATTATAAATGGTACTATAATCGCTGCCTACGTGTTCACTGAAATATAATTCCTCCAAATATGTTTAGACAATAAGCGTTAAAATGGAGTTGGGACAAGTATCTCTTCCGGAACTTTTTCCAATTATCCAAGAACTTCGGAGTCACCCTGTTTTGAGATTAAAATCTCGGAAACCGATTTGGTTGTTTGGTTTTCTGCACATTCTTTTAGGTTCGTTAGGCTTTTTGATAAGTTGATGGAATTAAGTTGTTTTTGAATTCCTTATACGCGATCTTGGTTTTGATCTGGGAAAAAAGGTTTGTTATACCTTAAATCATTTGTAAGAATGAATGGGCGTTGTGATAGTATAATTTTCAAGTGGAATTCTGTAGATAGTCCGCATTACGATTGTGGTGGGGCTAAGGAAACTATAAGTCATAAACTGTCTGATATATCAATTTTCTGATGGTTTTCAACATCAACATGTAGTATAAGATTCTTTTTTTATCTGGATTGAAACATAAAAAACCATTTATTATTACCGACATCACATTTTCCGCTGCTCTTCTTTCTGAGATTGAAACGTAAACACAATCATTCTGGCTCCACTTTTCGTTCACATCACTATTGCAGTCTAGCTGTTACTGATGATAAACCAGCGACAGGCGAGACAGGATTTCTTCTCAGGTTTGTTCTCTGTGTTTTCTTGAATTATATAAAATATTAGGTATGGTTCACCCATTTCTCATTATCCTGAGCTTACACTTTAGGGGCAATCGTGGGAAGCGTGATTTGAATGATTATCTATTCATACTGTACTTTCACCCAAGTTCTTGTAGTAGTAAATCAAGAAAATAAAACAAAGCTATCGAAAAGTCAAATTGTGATTTCGGATTACAAAAATAATGCTAAATCGTAGATAAGGTGTTGATTTCCATTTTTGTTAAAGTCCTTCAAAGTTCTAGTTGATACCATGTTACATAAATGTTCATTCTATAGAAACAAAAACAAATATAAAGTCCTTATTACATGGCTAGCTTTATAATTCGAAAAACAATTAATCACTTTTCTACGCAATAATTGTAACGTAGTATAAATTATTTCTCTGAGTACTAGATCTTTTAAATTTCAAGCAAATAAAAATGTCAATTGAGGTATGTTCATTACCATATCTTAATTAAAATGCTCTCCTTGATGGTTCCATGAAGTGCCTTCCGGGAATAAAAATGAAAATATGTGGTTTCTGAGGTAATAAAAACTGTTAGTCTTCCTGATTGTAATGTATTTCATTTGGTTACTTGAATTCTTGAATGAATTACTGCCATTTCACTTTTGAAACCATATGAAATGAATGAAACATCAATGAAATGCTAATGTATCGGTACAGGAAGCGTTGGAAATTGATATTTAACTGGACTAATTATGAGAAATAACTAACACAACCTAGTTCTCGTATCTTCCTACGCATAAATACCAACACATCATTTTATTAGAATCAATTCAGTTATTTCGACAGGAGAATGTATACCGTTATAGATTTTTGATGAAGGATTTGGATTTATTACTACAGATTCGATACGACTTTTCGATATGGAAATTCAGTACCTACACCCATCAAATTTATTAGTGAATTTGTTTTAGTTTCAGATGTATATTGACGACGTCTTTTTTATAGCCACTTCTGGTTTGTCCTCATTAGAAGAACAGTTGGCCATTCAAAATTTATTTAGAGATAGGAATAAGTATTAATCAGAACATGTGAACTTGGGAGGAAATGATGTCTTTCTCATCGGATATGAGGTCCTCCATAGCCGTTGTGAGACTATATAGCAATCTATTGATCTTAAGTTTATTTCAACTAGCTGATTTCATAATTAATGTTGATGATGTCTGGTGAGGCTAAAAACTGTAGGTTCATGTACTTGCGTTCAACATTGACGAATTGCTTTTATTCTCAGTGAGAATTTGCTTCAGAAAGTGATCACTTTGATGCATCTGAAATAAAATCGATCGATGCGACGAAGAAAAATTTATTTTGTGGAAAAATGTGAATCTCATGATTAGAAATAAACGAGGCCTTTTCTTGATCTACCATTGGGTTTATTTAAACATTTTCACTGCATTAGACACCATATTTCGAGAGTAAAATGGTGGAATATTTCGAAAATAAATCGGCTTACATACGGTAGAATAGGGTTTTCTTTTCAAGTCCCCAAGGCACTTAACCCTTATGATTTTCTGGAAATATTCAATGTATGTTATTTATTGAAAACATCCTCAAAATTCTTCTTTACGACAGTGTTTTTCAATTTATCGATAAATGATCTACAGATTTTGTATACCTCCTTGATGAAAAAGTTCCCGGAATTTATTCATAAAATTCTGAATACAACATTATTCATCAAAATTGATATTGTTCCCTGTAAAGTACTCCTTATTGACTGAAAAACACCATTCGATCGAATTCGATCTAACCTTCGAAACATTTGTTACAGTCAGTTTTCGGTATAGCCATCAGAGTCTTCGATTTCTTCATTATCTCCTTTCGCCTGCCGAACCTCGTTCCATTCGAGGTTTTTTGACTCGATCGAACAGAAAGAAGTCACAGAGAGCTAAATCAGGTGATTTTCTAGCTGTAGGATGGTATTCGTTTGGTTTTCATCAAAAACTCAAGGACAACGATGGCGTTGTGTGACGCCATTTTGGGCGAACTGCTTCATGCTTACTTTTCATGACAGTTAAATAATAGTCTTTGATGTTCGTGATACCATTGTGATCCAGCATAGCCTTTTTGACTGTAAAAGATGATTTTGTTTTGGCTGATTGGTTGCACGCCATTCACTTGCTTGATATCTGGGTCGCCTCTCATACTCATACAATCACGTCTAATCTCCAGTAAAGATAAGTTTGATAAATGTTGGATCGGATTCTACAATGGAAATCATGTCTCCAGCAATGTCACCGTAGTATTTTCTCTCAATAAAATTCTAGTCTTGGGGAACTAACATCAATACAATGCAAACTATTGACTACAATGTCTTGAAGAGATCCATAAGAAATACTCAAGGCCTCCGCCAGCTCTCTGATAGTGAATTTGCGCTTATTGATCATATTTATTTAACTTTGTCGGTGTTTTCGTCAGTTTTTCATGTCGAAAGCCTGTCACTACGTTTGTCATCTTCGATGGACTCCCGAACATTTCTAACACGTTCGTGCAACTAGTACACAACTTCTTTTTTCCCAGAATCATTGCCCAAACAATTTCCCAACATTTTCAAGGTTTTCACCATATTCAATCCCTTTTGATAAAAAATTTAATACAATCTCGTTGCAGCAAATTTAATTAATGAAAAACACGTACTTAAGCAGATGAATTCAACACAGCACAACTTTTACAAATGTCAAGCTATGACGCTGAAATTTGGAGGAAATGTCAAAGATAGATGTGACAACCAAACTCAAATAAAAAAACTGGACTCCTATAACTAAGAGCGCCAGCCAGTGACAATTTTGGGAAGTTTTTGATCAAGATAGTGTGCGGAAATTACTGTCCATCTAGCTAATATTTTCTGATCTGCTGCAGTTCGGTGGTAGCCTGCAAAGATTTCGATCTGTAGTTAGAAACTATTCTTAATTTAAAGACAGCATCCATTGTTTCATGTTCAGAAGATGTTGTTTGTTTGGTTTTTCGAAGTTGTTACTGCGTGACGTATCCAGTACTTATTTCTCTTCTTGTTTCTGGTCGGGTATATTGATCCTTGTTGTGTCTACTAATCAGCTAGTTTATTGCCTGGGTAACAGAATATCTAATTTCAGTCTTTAGTGAGTTGTTTTGAGCAACTCTCTCCAAATAGCGAGATGTATTTATTATGACATAGGCTTTCGCTTAGCTTTTATTGCAGTTTTGCTGCCATTGACTAGAGATTTTAGCTACATAATGCTTTTCTGGTGTACCCTAGAATAATTATACTTTGATTTGAAGAACTGCACTTAGCTCAATAGGGGTTAGCATACCCATGCGGTGGACCTTACACTCCTAGGGCAGTGCTAAATTTTCTCATCGAGCCATCTGGGTATGTGGTTAATGATTCTTTTCTCCTCCCGAGAAGAAGGTTTTTGCCATCATTAAATTATTTCGAGAATTTGTGTTTTTTTTCTACCAAAGATAAATTTGTCATCTACAAATCCAGAGCTATTACCTGTAAGTATGACAGACATTCATGAAGTGTTGTGCCTTTGAGTGAATCACTTTTCCTATATTTCGTTATGGGCTTTTTTCTTTGTGAAGCATTCTATATGCAGACAGAAAGGTGCCATATGACCTCTAATACAGCAGAAGGCAGTTTGTGTGGCACTTGTCATTTGTATACCAGCCACAATTTGAATTTTAGTGAGTACTTTGCGTGCTCTGTTCGTTATCACACTGAACTATTGTTGAATACGAGGGATGTCTTTTAGCTCTTGAAACGTAGCAATTGAGAGCTTTTAAAGACTTTATTGTTTTACGAAGTATTCTTCGCGAGATTAATTCTACATTCGTTCGAACCAATTCTGGAAGCAGTTCGTTTGCTACTACATTCAAAACGACTTTTTGTAAGGCATCAATAAGTTCTTCTAAAGACCTTTGAACTCGCAGTCCGTTCTTGATTTGGAAATATTGAAAAAGCGTTGGGATTTAGGCCGATTGTGGGCAAGATTATGTTATAATTCAATGTTTTCTTGCGTTACATATTCGATTGCTTTCTGGGCTGTGTGCGTATTTGCATTGTCTTAGTGAAGGATCATTCGCCGTTCGTGGTTGCTTTCATTCATACTTACGGTACACAAATGATTGTATACCCATCGGCAGTAACTCTTCTTTGATCTTGTCAAGGAATTTTTCATACATGACTTTTTTTTGAAATAAACAGAAGATTGGCACTTATTTTCTGGCACTTATTTCCTGGCTCGTATGAATGAATCCAAGATTCATAAACACTGACAATATCGTAAACGCTTTTAGACTTACCAAAGGTGAAACAAACCAGAGTTTTTTGACACCAATACACCTTTGCAGCTTTCTGTTCTTCGGTCAACAGATGCGGTATCCAACAGGAAACTAACTTTTTCACACACACAATTCGTCGTGCAAAATTTTCTGAATTAAGATTTTCTTAAAATCTGCAGTCTTCCGATATGTTGCATGTCGATCTTCCTAAATACTCATAAACACAGTTTCTTGAGTGTCCACTGCCCTTAGGTTGTGGCTAAGTCCAATCCTTTTGATTTTGAATTCTCCATTAAAAACGGAAAACTGCTGACTGATGTGGTGCTTTAATGCCGCAAAAAAACCAACTCGTCGAGACATTCTTATTGAGATAACTGCCTTCAAAAATTGTTGGAATAGTTGCAGGGGAAAGCTCATGGTTCAATTCCATTTTTCAACTATTTTGTCAACTTTTACAGTCTGTTGTGGCACCACGCATAGAATTGAAATTTTGTATTTGTTTGTTTGTTTGTTTTTTCTTCAACGTGTCCTATTTCTGCCTTTCGGCTAATGACACGCCGGGGAATTCTGTCACCTCACTAACCCGGAAATTTTGCCGAACCCCTCTCGTGTCGATGGAAGGGATCTCTAATGTCCAACACATCGCTGTTAGACAGAACCGACGGCTTTACATCTCCTCCGAAAGATGGATACTCCAGCGATTTCCAGAATCCGAAAAATCGCACCGACTTTGTGGGGATTGAACCCAGGTAACTCTGCGCAGGAGACGCATCATACCCCTACGCAACCGAGCCGGCTTGAAATTTTGAATTTATATTAACAAATCATTGATGATCATTTTCAGTACTACCCGTTGATTTGGTGTCCTCTATGTCCTAGCATGCAAAACATAAAAAACATTCCTCATATGACTAACAAGTCATGCTAGGATTTAATCCTCAATCTAATGCAAAAATTGTCTGTATACGATAAAACTTAAAAGCCTTTTCCTTCATGAGTTTCGGTCTATATACATGCCCATATATTGTACGTCTTCGAACAATTGTACTTCCCCATGGTGATTGGTTTTCTCATATCCATTCTCCTTTTTCAGTAGAAGAATATGATTACCTCAGAACAGATAGGGCTCAGAATCAAACTTGTCTGACATTGGTTATCAAAAGAATCCAACTGGCTGTCACAAAGTATAATTGCATCCTGGGTGGGGTTATCATTGCAATAATGACAGAACTTAACCTATAGGTATAGAAAGTGGTCTTGAGTCTTGGTAGAGTAACATATTTGGTATCTTTGGCTTTAGTAAATGAGAGAAAATAATCTTTTTATTCATATTTTAATCGTTTCAGTGAATTTTTCATTTACTCTTAAAGCATTCAGCATTTTCTAGCGTAGAAAATTCAGGTACTTAAAATTCATATTATTGGAAAAGTTCAAAGAATCTAGATCCATTTCAAAATAGTCTTTATCTATTGGTAGGAACTTACCCCTGTTTTTTTGGATTTAATCCAATATTGACATTGGGATGTTAGAATGAAGATAGAATAGTACATAGTACAATTGTTTGTTAAAAAATGAGCCCATAAATCGATATGTCCTTCTTTTTCATTACATACAAGACCCGCCACTGTTCTTCTACATACAACCCATGGTCGGTAGCTGGTTCTAGAAGCTAGAAAACGTGATTTAGATCAGCGAAGCGTAATTTAGATCCGTGGCTTATATTAGAAATATCCACATCATGACCCGGGATCTTGATTCCATTCGGAAGATTTATGTTGTTTATAACCTATCGTATAACCCATTGGAGATTATCGAAGTGTGCTACTCCATAGAATGGAGCTTACTAAATTATCACGTTGTTTTATGTTCCGCATCGCAATGCAGTTGATAGCAACCGTTTGATTTTACTGCCGACATAAGGAAGCAAGAGATGTGATTAGAATTTATAAAGAATCATATGGATTCATTTTTGATTTAGTTACTCAAAAGTCAATCCTCATTCTTAAGAAAAGCCAAGATTATTTTCTACCAACAGCTACAAAAGTTCTATTTCATCTTTGTTTTTAGTATCAGTATAGCATGCCCACTAGATGATCGTATATTTTGATAGGTTTGATTTAGAAGCTCCAAGGTAATGCAGATCTTCGTATTTGATATTTTCTATTGGATATTGCTATGTCGTTTCGGAGAAAAATGATCTTGATAGACAGGCGGACAAACGAAACAACGAAACGATCCTACAAATGATTACATTTTCTTGTTAAAGTGCAGAACCACATAAAAAAAATGAATGAGTTGAATATATACTCAGAATGGTAATTAGAATTCTCTCTTCCGAAATATGGATAGAATTTGTGCATTTCAGGAGTCAAGTATAAGGTGAGCTGAATTCTGGTAATTTCTAACAGCCATTCTCTTGTCAACAACATTGATCAAATCAAAGCTCTCTATACATACGTAAACATTGATTTGATTTTCAAGTTTTTTTTTCGTTATTTATTCATGAACATTTTGAAATGTGAGATTTATTGAAGAACAAAAATTATAAAGGTGTTATTTCAGATGATTTCGCTTGAACTTCAAGGTTATTTTGAGATCAAACTCGGTTATTTATTTATATTAATAAAATAAAGAACAACAAAAAATTTAAAGACTATATTGCTTAATGTCAATTTTAAATGAGAGTCAAAACATGATCGTAGAAAAACACAGACTGTAGAATGGATTAACATTCAAAACTGTTAAGTCTCTACGAACAGCTCTATAGTAGTGTAGGATCAGTGTATTTCACGAAATCAAACTCTAGGGTTCAGTTGGAGGTTTAACTATGTTACCATGAAGTCTGTTAAGAATTTCTAGGGATCTGTTAACGTCATCTTGAATTTTACTTAGCGGTGAATTTCATAGAATGATAAGCTTTTTTTAAATTTATTATATAGTCTTCTTTCGCAAATGTAATTTTTTGTTCTATAGCTCATTGTTGAATTAAAAATAGCTTAAAATTGTATTTGAGGTTCCGTACCGCAAAACCAAAAATGGAATACTCATAGGATCATTTCATTGTCCGTCTGTCTGTATATCGAGACTCTCTTCTCAGTAGGTATAGAGTTGAAATTGATACCGAATACTCAGGTCAGTCTTTTGGAGTTGTGAAAAAATAAATGAATAGAATGATGAAATTTGGCATGGAAATTCGCTCAGTAGAAGGAAAAATATCTGTTTTCACTAACGAAAAAATACAAAAACCTTGCATTTGTGGTTATGTAATAGAAAATATCATTCATTTGTCGAGTAAAAATTCTTTTGCATTCCAAATTATGAAACGATCAAGAAGACATTAGTTCCGAAATATGAATTGCGATAAATTTTAAGTAGAACAAACAAATAATCACGGTTTTTGCGGCGTTAATATAAGCACATACAGATAATTGAAGATGTGTAATTCAGCGGTATATATCAAAGATATTTGAGTTATCGGATTTTATAGGAGAATTTAAGAGTATTCACTGATAATATTCATTAATTTCTTCAGGTTGTGATCTTCAATCTTCAATTTTGGTTTAATCAGCTACTTAATATGTACAGAAATAATGTAAATAATCGTATTGTGGACTTATTTTTCAGAAAAAATAAAAAATACTCGGTAATACGAGAACGAATTATTCATATGCGTTCAAGTTTTATGGAAACATCTGCGAGCAAGTTTAAATCACACTTCACACGTTTTCGAATTAAAAAATTAAAGATATTGTTGATGGAATTAGTTTATGGAAACTCATTTTGATATGAACAAGATGAAACACTTTTGTCAGAATTCTTCAATGTTTTCTAATACACACAGCCGGTTTCGACAGTAGCGATAAGCTGTGAGGAAGAATGTGAGTAATGGTCAGTGATTTAATTCTAGTTGTCTATTGAGAATGGTTAATTTTGGGATTTTACAAAGTTTGTTAATTTTCAAACTCTCCAACATATTCATTGTCATCCCTTTAGCGCCTTTGTGAAGAATTCTTAAATTATCTAATATAATTATGTGATTTGTCGTCCTAATATGTTCAAAAACTGCGGATTTGTTGTCTGAGGAGAGATATTCTTCGAATCTAGGTTCAAAATTACAAAATCAGACTCTTGGAATTTATCAGTTTTTGGTTGGTAAGTTTGGAAGAGTAATTTGTGTATGTTGGAATCGATGGAAAGGTGAATGTTGAAATACACTTGGAAAAATAATTGTTGATGTTATTAGAGAAGAGCAAATATCGGTTAGATGTTTTCATTTTCTGGTTTTTCTATAATCGAAAATAATAATTGAGAAATTTGTTTTTCGTTATTTTCGTTTAAAGATACTGTTTATGTGGGAGGGTGGAATATTATTTTTGATGCAAGTACATTACATACATTACATTACATTGAATTGTTGCATTCAATTTCAGCAGTGAAGGTTATTTTATTATGCATTTTATTTACAAAATGGAAAAATTGGTCTATTTGTCTATTTGGAGCCTTGAAAACCTACAAGAATATCATCAACGTATCTATGCCAAAAAATAATAATAATAAAATAAATACTCATGTCACTTACGTTGGCTCCCTAATAACATCAGCAATTATTTTCCCAAATTTAAGTGGTCCGAATATATATATATATATATATATAAATTACTGTTCAATGCCGAGAAAAAACCAATCAATTCAAACAGTCTTCATATACAGAATTGAATGTATCGGATGTCCTACAGTTTCGTAGAAGAAACAGGTCGAAATCTACAAGTGATATAATTACATTAGATAATTCAGAAATTCTCCACAAATGCAATAAAGGGATGACCAGAAATCTATTGAAGAGATTAAAAAGTAACAAACTTTGTAAAAAACCAAAATTCACAGCTTTCAATAGTCAAATAGAATTGAATCAGTCCCCACTACTCAACATTTAAAACAGGTATAGTTAGCACATTCTTTCTCACAACTGTCACTTCTAGACACTTGAAAATGACGTAACTGTCGAAAACGAAAATGTGTATTGAAAAATAAACATTGTGGAAATCAGACAGATGTGTTTCATTTCATTTATATTATATTAAGAGTTTGTTTTATCCATCATTTAAAATTTACTGCTATTGATCGATGTATTTAGCTAGGTTAAATTTGTTTAATATGAAACAATTCATTCTATAATTCGTCTTTCAGAATCAAAGAAAGCATATTTTAGAAAATATAATATAAACAGAAAATTGAGAAGACGTTGAAAATTTTCAAGAAATTCTCATCAGGCTATATGTGAACGTAAATCAACATTCAGTTTATCCTTAGAGGCTATAGATAAAAACACATACTAATCTGAACGTAAAATGTGATAGTCTCTTCGATTGCAACATTAAAAAAATAATGTTGACCTCAAAATGACCTCGTGAAAGCGCGTAAGAAATATCTATTTTTCGGAAATCTCTGAACATTATTTTTTAATTTCGGTTACCATGTTTGGATGGCCATGTATTCAAATCAAATCTACTAATTTTTGTAGGAAATCAGAAAAACTAAATGAATGAATATTGCTGACATTGTTCAAATCCATATCCCCTCCTGTTATCAAATAGAAATAAACACTCATCTTCGGTACTTGAAAGCACCAATTTTGACCCACAAATAACTTGTTGAGATTCAAAAAAACGACAATTTCACTCAGAATGATTCATCAAATTTGTGACACAGTTTGTAGAAAGATGTCAATGATTCATAAACGAATTTTTCGAAATTTTCAAATTGATGTAACTTGCAGTGGTTAGAAATTATCTGAGATGAAAGTTTCATTGTAACTACATATACGAATAAGGCAATATATTGTACAAATATTCGTTCATGCATATAAAATTACAATGAAATTAACTCGTATAATTTCAGTACTTATAATAATTCGTATAAATTCCTGCGGAATATATTCACGCAAAGACATAATTTTGCAATTTTCATACTGGCCTAATACAACATTTAAATGCAGTATTGAGGAATGTGCCTTCTCGATTTTGCAACATTACACAAATGATGCTAATTTACTTTGTGGATTTACCTTCAATTGGCGATGAATTCAGAAGTATAATAACTAAACCAAATTGCTTTTTAATTATACTTTTAACGATTTCCTGCAGTTCAATCCCGCGTGAGTAATAACAGTCCTTTTTCGAAAGCTTTTAATGAATATAAGACAATTAATTATACACCTCACATTTGGTTCTTTCTTGTAATTACGAAGACCACAAAAAATTCTTATACGTGTAATAGCACCTAGGCCTGCATGCGATAAAATATAACACCAGTGACTTTTAACTTGAGCATTAGTACACAATTAAATGGGTCATCTAGTCAACAATCGTTTCTTTCGATGGTAACATGTAAGCTCACATTACATGAAGATATATTCAATCTGTAACAATTGTTGCATTATAACACGCAAAAGTCGAATTAAATTTTGTGAATATGAATATTTCAAATTGTTTTTTTCCTTTGAAATTATGTAATTTAGTCAAAGTCAAATAAAATTGTTTTTCTAAAACATTTTTCAACTTGCAGCGCCCTGGTTTATCAAGATCTGTGAATGGTTCGCGATGGAGTCGAAATGCTCGAGCACTATTTCTGTTGGATTGAAAATAAAATTGCATCATGTTTCTAATCACTTTACTTTCGTCTTCCATTTATATTAACTCTATGTGAGAGACTCGAAATGAAACAATAACATGATTTAGTGGATAGATACCTAATCTGTCATAATTTCTTGTTAATAATGGCGAATGACATCCATTATGATTCAGTGAAGATTCCACTGTGATTTTCGATACTTCACGATTCATTAGAATCTTCTGTTACGTTCTGAGTCTTTTTTACCCGAAATACGAAATGATGTAGGTTATCCTAACTGTAATAATCATCAGAACATAGAAAATTTTTATAACAAACTCGAGAAGTCGCCCATTCTACATTACATCGATGAATTGAAAATGTGAATTCTCTCCCCAAATTTTTCGATACTTTCTTTTTTCATGGAAAATACAGCGTTTTGCGTGATACTTTCTTATCAGAAGGTACTCAAAATTGAATGACTAATCGTAGACTAAACACTCAAATATGAGGTTACCATTTAAAAAGTCCAAGTGAAGGTCAACTTCTGGTATTTTAGGAAGCAACAGACCTATGAAATGTTTCAGGGTGTTAGATTACCATTCAAGATGCAATTAGGTTTTTGTTTCATTGAAATCGATCAACAATTGAAGGAGTTATAGATATATCAGATATACTTGTGCATTGGATGGAATTTGGGCAATTTTCATATATGTAAAATGTTTGAGGACTAACATAGCCATAAACGGAGTAATTCAACAAGCAGTCATCATGATAATGTGGGAATATAAGCAGGTTGATGGTCTAAGGGTTAATAAATAATTGTAAGAGAAATATTAGAAATAATTTCTTTCAGTTTCGAGTTATATATTCGATTAATCACTATAAGCAAATAATTGCTATTTGATCATTCATTCATACGAAAGAAGGAAGAAGAGATAATTACATGAAAAATTCATATGGTTCAATGTCAAAGCATAGTATGTAGAATAGAAAAACATTCACACACGCTAAGCACCCCACCATCTTCTTCAAAGCTCAGGAAAAACAGAAAAAACGAGCGAACCATACGTAATCTTTTATATGGTTCAAGGGAACAGGGAGAAAAAACCTGAGGTGAACCCTGACTCGCTTGCATGTTGTAAGCAAAAAGTGAAATCAGAATCAGTGTGTTCACGATTTATTCTTCAAAATAATTGCTATGCTTGAACATGATGACACAATTCAAGATTTTTTCCATTTCTCTTTTCGAATTATAAATTCCTTGGCAATAAAGAAAAAGTGTAACGCGAATTGAACCCATGCTTACTCGTTGCTTAGTGCAAATGATCGATTATAGGCTGTCTTCAAAGCTCAGGAAAAACAGAAAAACGAGCGAACCATACGTAATCTTTTATATGGTTCAAGGGAACAGGGAGAAAAAACCTGAGGTGAACCCTGACTCGCTTGCATGTTGTAAGCAAAAAGTGAAATCAGAATCAGTGTGTTCACGATTTATTCTTCAAAATAATTGCTATGCTTGAACATGATGACACAATTCAAGATTTTTTTTCCATTTCTCTTTTCGAATTATAAATTCCCTTGGCAATCTAGTCTGTAAGAAAAAGTGTAACGCGAATTGAACTACCAATTCATGCTTACTCGTTGCTTAGTGCAAATGATCGATTATAGGCTGTCTTTGAGAATAGGCTAGATTTATTTCCAAAAATTTATTGCACATATACTTATAACGTACCGTTTTTCTATTGAAGATACTTATCGTAGTGTAGTGTAGTGTATTTCCAGGAGGAGTTCGCAAATAAAACAAGTCCAATAATCATTTTTAAGAAACGCTACGTATTTCAAAGTTGTTCCATGTTCGAGATAAGACTTCATGCGGAAATACAGTACGAGCATTCACGTTGATATGTAAAATATTGACAAATTTAACCACCCAGGCCATTCATCCAATCCATGCTTATTTGCTACTTCGTGCGAAAAATCAATTTTTGCCCACAGGGGCTGGATTTGTTACTGAAAATTTGATTATCTCAGGTGTACCAATACCGATTAGGCGTTGAATCTTCTGACAATAATTATAGACACAACAAGAAAAAAATTAACCACAAAGAATTTGTGAAGTTTTTTATAAAGGTTTTCATTAAATGAATATTTTTCTAAAATACTGAATGAAATTTTTTGATTTTATTCTCTACCATGCACTATTTGTAATAAAAACCAAGTTTAAAAAATTATATTTTCTTAATTATATTCGAAGTAGGAAGAATGGAGGAAGGAACTTCGTTCGTGGTGTTCCCAGAACGCAGTGATTTGCTTTGTTATTCACGTAAGAGAAATAGAGATTAGAACTAAGTACTCAAATTCAAAAGTCGTATCGGTGGTTATGTTCATATGGAAAAATTGTAAATTATTGTTTCTATCTTATTTTGATATCGGTAAAGCCGATTATTTCTTGTTCCTTTTGCGTTGAGAATAGCTTGAAGAAACAGTGATAAACAAACTAACATTATATTGAAAATGTTTTGTGGGTGTTTGTAGTAAGTTTCCCATTAATCTTCAAGCAAACGATACTCATTTGAACTGTATTCTATACGTAATGTTCCTGTTCAATTTTTCTTGCCAATTCAAGCACTAGTTTAACTGGTTGCTTTAATGATGTTAATGATTTTCGAAGATTAATTGTGTATATTATTTTAGTACATCTTTAAATTTCGTAATGACTTATTCACTTCAATTCATCCACCTGACCACTGCTGTATCATTCGGAATCGATATTCTTCAAAATAAACAATGAGAAATGATAGAAATCAGTCGATCTGTCACTTGTTCAATTTAAAGAAGGACACTCAACAACATCATCAATCTATTATGTCAATCAATGTCGAGGGCATGCCATTCACTAGAAAGTATATATACATTTTGATTGAACTCTCCTTTCAGTCCATGGAGTAGGTATTGATTTTTCGAAGATCAGTATTTTTATACTAGACGAGTTAAAAATGTTTCTTATGCTGTATGTAAACACTTAACATAATAACATTAAGCTACAATCACTTTTGTACAAGTACTTTTTCTTGAAATCAAATTATCGTACTCGAGTAACACATCACCTAGTGATATAATTGATCCGCATTTTATAATCCAGGTACGCTAGAGTGAATGTGAACTATAAATATCGATGTATCGATGTGTTGTTTATGGGGAAGAATATTGTTACTTTGATTTATGATTAATATATTTGAATCAAAATAGAGGGCATTAAGATGGATGATTAATTGAGATTAGCTGGTACCTTTAAAATCAGATTGTTGTCGTCCTTTACGTTGCAAATGCAAGGGGACATGTACATTTCGAAAAACAATTATGTAGGGATGATATTTGAGCAGAAAAGAGATATTAAAAGCCATAAGTATGCTTCAAGTTGGAAGCTTACAGTGGAAAGTATTCAGGGTTGTAGAAAGTAACAAAAGTGCAATCACGAATGATTTCGTTTGGCGGATATCTTTTTATATATATTCGAGACTTTAACGGGCAACCTTCTAAAAGGGGGCGCTTTGATCCCTCAAACTCAATAGGGCAAAAGTGCGTGAGCGATTTCTCATTTGGCAGTTCCTTGAAGCTTTTTTATAACGAAGTATGAGAAAAATTAATTTGATGAATTTTGTTCGTGAAAAATATTTTTTTTCCTCAAACGATCCACCTTGAAAAAGAAAAACAGATCAATTTCTATTTTGGAGGGAAACCATTCGACGATAGTTACCGCTAGCGTCATTAACCAGTAAATTTACTCACTATAAGGTTACAGATAAGGAAATTAGGGTTTGTTGTAATGTCTTTTGAGTGTCCTTAAAAACTAAAACAATCTTCAGAATAACTCATTGTTCTATCTGGTTTACAAGAAAAAATTCAAATATAATGATTTCATATCGAATGTTCTCTCTCTCAAATTGTTCTCTTTATACCTCCATACACTAACACAATCTTAACTGAAACCATCTCAAAAATGTTTCAGCATACTTGGAGTTATTCAATGACACTTATCAACAATTCGCTGGCGTAGATCATCTCAAGATGAGTCACAACAATTTTGGACGTAAGATGTCCCCGCAAGAAAAATCTAGAGCGATAAAGTCAGAAGATCGGATAGGCCACACTATAGGACCTCTTCTTCCAATCCAACTACAGTCAGGATATTGAGATGTTGGCAAACTGGTGCGGCGTAGTGAGGACGAGCTCCGTCATTCTGAAAATGTTCAAGTAGTAGAGGATCGTTTTCCAGTTTTTTCATTGCTGATCAATGAATATCAAGATAAATTTCGGCATTTAAATTACCAAGTCCAAGTACGTGATCTTCTAGAATTTCTATCCGAACATTGAGTATGCGATTCTATAAATACTCGAGGACTTGTATCGCTCCAAAATCTTCCGTTATGCTGGTTAACATATCCATGTAGTAGTAGTACAAGAAATGTGTGATTTAATTTTGTACGGATGAAGCTTGTATTTATGTAAAATTCCAAAAATTTTAGATATAACAGCGGAAACTCCAGAAATTTGTCGTACAAACTGAGTGATTGGCATAAGTTGGACATGTTTCCAATACCGCCACATCTGCTGCTTCATCATCCACACAATGGGCATCGTTTTTACCCATAACAGAAGTAGTCTCAATGAAATTTGATATCAATTCTATTACGTACTTATGGTGAACATAACGTTCAAGATAGTTTTGATTTGGTTTGGTTGCAGCCTCTAGGTCACAATTTTGATTTTGGTAATAAAGGCATATTACATTAACACCTTCTTGCAATGTTTACACCATAATTATTTTTAAAATTTTTTCCACATCAACAAGATAGTAATACAATGATTGATTAAAAATACATCAAATTTTCGGACAAACGTATTATCAGATAAACACGTTGTTTCTAAAAACAAAAACTTAAGTCAAAATAAATGTTTTCACTTAAATATAGTTTGGAAGGATTGAGTAAAAATTACAATTCAAATGAAACAATAAAATCTTGATATTTTCCATGAAATAAAACTAAAGTAATTAGATATTCACTATATTAACAAAACTATGACCGGTTTCACCACACTGTGGCTTCATCAGATAGATACAAACTAATGAACAGAGTTATTCCTTATATATTAGTCTTATTTCCTACTTAATATTACAATAGGTACAAGTACAAGGGGTATGTTGGTAAACCCATCGGAGTTGCTTACTTTATGAATTGGAAAGATTGAGTAAAGGAGAAGGACTTAGATCTAAAATGTCAAATTCTACTGAATGCAATCTATGAAGCAACTCCGGATGGATTATCTTTAAAAAGATGTTGTAGTTGTCTCGTTGGCTGTATTGAAATTTGATGTCTAACTTCAACCATTACTTTTTGCCTTTTAGTACTCCATTTCGGGCTGCGCGGCTGATATTATGTGTCTTCATTGACTTTTCATTGACAACCCGCAATTACCAAAACTGTACTCCCTCGTCAAACTACATAAAACAGGGCATCCTATTAGACCAGTAGTTTTATATTTTCAAGCTCCAGCTGCAAAACTTTCACACTTTCTCATAGACATATTTCAACAGTACGCTAATTTTGAACCTAAATTCTCAATAAAAAACTCTTTAGTCCTAATAAATAAAATTCAGCACACGATACTACCACCGAACGCTAAACTTATGTCATGGGATGTAGTAAATCTCTTCCCTAGTGTTCCACCTAGTGATACAGTGAAACTCATCAACAACGCCCTTCAAATTAATAAAGTCAATCCGATAATTCAATCAGAAATCTTACACCTTTTAGAAATTTGTTTAGAACAAAATTATCTCAACTTCAATGGAGTATTATGTAATAGTAAAAAAGATTTAACAATGGGTAATCCTCTGAGCCCTCTGCTCGGTGAAATTTTCATGGATAATATAGAAAAAACTATCCAAGAACATCCGTTATTCAAACACTTTATTTATTGGTTTAGATATGTGGACGATATCATTTGTTGTTTCACTGGCACAAACAGACAATTAGAGTCATCCAAAATATTTATTAAAGAAATTCACAATAATCTTAAATTCAAGTTAGAGAAAGAAACAGAAAACT
Source organism: Cryptolaemus montrouzieri (assembly GCA_013387265.2). Classification (NCBI taxonomy): domain Eukaryota; kingdom Metazoa; phylum Arthropoda; class Insecta; order Coleoptera; family Coccinellidae; genus Cryptolaemus; species Cryptolaemus montrouzieri. The sequence continues at coordinate 43,156,837 of JABFTP020000185.1, read as the reverse complement.
ACATTAACTTTCTGGATTTAACTATTACTAAAATTGACGGCAAACATGATTTTTCTATTTTCATAAGCCATCGCATACAGATGTTACTATTCACAGCTCATCTACACGTCCTTATCCACATAAATTAGCAGCTTACAATAGTATGGTACATAGATTCATTAACATGATTTCACGCAAAAATGTCAAAAAGCAAACCAGGAAGTATTTCCAAGTATAATAAGTTCTAACACAAAATACAACAGCTTAACTTATATTGGTAATCATAGTCTAAAATTGAAATCATTCCTCTCTAATCTAAAATAAAATTGATAAAAGTAATAAATCCGGTGTTTATAAAGTGTCTTGCGGGGATTGTAATAAAATTTATATTGGTAGAACTTTCAGAAATGTCAAAGGTAGATTATCCGAGCACAAACGTAGTTTTAATTATTATAAATCAGATTCCCATTATTCTAATCACTTACTCGAAGAAAACCATAACTTTAATGATAATTTCAACACAATGAAAATAATAGACAAAAACTCAATCTATTGGAAATTTTAGAGATCAACAAAGAAAAGAATTCAGGTAGGTTACTTAATAGTCAATAAGATCTAAATCATTCTCCTTTACTCAATCTTTTCAATTCATAAAGTAAGCAACTCCGATGGGTTTTCCAACATACCCTTATACTTGTACCTATTATAATATTAAGTAGGATATAAGACTAATATATAAGGAATAATTCTGTTCATTAGTTTGTATCTATCTGATGAAGCCACAGTGTTGTGAAACCCGTCATAGTTTTGTTAATATAGTGAAAATCTAAATACTTTAGTTTTATTTCATTGCAAATATGTATATCGATTTTCATCAAGTAACGACCTCCTCAATCAAATTATCAAAAAAAATTTTTATGGAATTCTAGTTTGTAAAAAGGGCTTTCAAAAGTCATTACATTACAACCTACTTTCCTTATCGGCTAAAACATCAAGGTAGGTGAATTCACTGATTAATGCACGCCGACGAAAGGTTTCCTGTCAAAACAAAAATTTATTTATTTTTCCTATTTCATTATCTCAAAAATATCCAAAATTTTCAAGGTGGCAAGTTTGAGATAAAAAATGATTTTTTGTCAAAAAGATTCGTCATAATTATTTTTCTTGTATACCGTTGGAAAGAAGATTCAGAGCTTTCAAATCGATGTCGCTCGTTCACCTAACCTGATGTTGAAGGGTTGAAGCGCCACCTCTTTGTTATTGAATATCCACATATAGGACTTAAAATTCTCTAGCTAGCACCTCATTACTTGTTCGTAATTAACATAGTTATGTGACTCACCGGCGTATGTAATAGACATAGCGAACTGTTTACCTACTTATTGTAGAGAGAATCTCAGATAGCGATTTTTGTCACTATTGACGAGATAAAAAATAAAAACTGAAAGTTTAATTCGAAAGAAACATTTTGATGATCAAGGATTTTTGAAGAGAAACGAATTATTCACTTGTTGAATGGTTAGCGTATTCTTGAAATTCATTAGAGAATTTTATATTTCTTGAGTCAAATAAATATAGGTGAACACAAAACTTTTTTGTTCTTTTTTTTGTAGAACTTCCAAGGAATGATTAAGTTAAAAATTGGCATAAAATATTTATAGTTTTTCTATTTTAGTCGGACAATATCATCAAATCACGAAACCAATCAAGTTCAAAAGACGCCGGCAGGCGTATCCGTCGTTTCAAACTCGTAAATGACATATCGTTGAAACCGTACTCGGTAAAATCTACCTTCTAATTCTTCGAGCAGTTCTCGGAAGGTCATCAGGTGTAAATTATTGCTAAAAGCATGATGGTTGGGAATGCATTCGTAGAAAAGCGGCAACAATGCAAATCCCCTGCGGGGGGGTATCCCAGTTTACCCGGGGCGACTACCTGTTTCACAGAATGTGCCTTGACCTAGCATCTATATCTCTGATATTGTTGGCACTCCAGCGGATTCAACACAGACTTGAGAATATTTGGGTTGAAAGTTATTATTTGATTAATAGTTCATGGAGGAAATTTAACAAAGTTACATGTTCAAGAATTGCAAAAATATAAATTAAGTAAACTACTTCTAGTAAATGCACAATTTTCAGAGATTTTTGGTGTAACTTACTGATTGTTATACCTATCAGTTTAATATACACTGCGTCAAGATATTAACGAACATTTGGAAAATTTAAATTTATTCAGAAGAAGTTTAGATATTTTGAAGAATTATTTTTCCCAGTAATCCATCAGCACTTAGGAATGCTTGAGAATAATCAGAATGAAAATGGTACTCATAGATAGAAATTGAAACAAAACTAATAATGAATAGTATAAAACTTTTAGAAAATCAAAGTTCTCAAAAACCTGCTAATATCGGATATTTTTATCCCTGCCGAGAATTACTGAGTGACATTTACGGTTCATACTCAAAATCAATGATCTTAAAGTATTCTGACTCATTTCGTTCCGAATTTCTGTTCTGGTCTGTTCCGGACCTCATTCACGGTAGTTAGCTTCTATTGAGAATATTCCAGACATGTTAGACGGGATTGAGGTCTGCACTTTGTGCAGGCCACTCCAGTGAAGTAATTTCATGAACTTGAATATAACTTCTAACGATATGAGCTTGGTGAGGTTAGATTTCATACAGAACAAAGAGGTTCCACTCATGTTTGCAGCAACTGGTACAACATGCTTTTCTAAAATGTCTGGGTCGTAGGGTAAAACTTTTCTAATCGGTGATAGTTAGGTTTTCTGACCATAGAGTTATTTTTAGCTGAAACCCTATCACAATTCAAAATAGGTAAAAACAAAAGGATTACTATTAAATATTAAGACACATATGTAACATAACCTGCACATAAACTTTGAAGCCGGGTTACCTTGGAAGATGTTAAAGCTATTGCAGATGGAAAAAGCTAATATTTTGGTCGCCGTAGTTAACAATTATCAATATGAAAATGATTTTTTCTGGTGATGTTACAATAATACACAGAATCTCTTACCTTTTTTTGGTTTCCTTTCGGTTTTCCCATTATTTGAGTATTTATCCAATTTGAAAATCATTTAGTTACACAATGAAAAACCGGCGCAAAATATCTGACACTTTATGACTTTGACAATAAATTTCGATGTTGCTAACTTCATGTCAATCGTTCAGAAATTCTGCGTTCACTATTCGATACTTTGTAATCTTTTGACTATTTAAGGAAGCAGAAGGTAATGGAATTATAAAATGATTTGCATCTATCACCGACTAATCAACTATCACAGAATAGCCATGTTTTATCCTAACTCTGTTCCATTTTTCACGAAGAACAGATCAGTAAGGCCGTTCAAAGAAATTTCTCCCCACATCATAATTGAACCTCCACCAAAACCCATAGGTAGGATAAGGGTCCCACTGGACATTTCCCTCATTTCGACGTCTGTACACTAGAGAATGTTGATCAAAATGAAAAAGGACAAAATCTCGACTCAGCTTTAAACAAAACTCCCACTTCCAGTCAGCTTTTAACCAATTGACATGTTCCCTGGCAGAATTCGATCGGGCTCTTCGATGTGGTGCAGTTGGAGCCAAATTCCTCGAGACGTTGTCATTTATGAGCTAATTGCACTACACTATTCTGTCAAAACTGCTGTTGAAGATGCCTAGCAGAAGCGAAGTGTTGTCTCAATAAAGAACATCTTAGATAACGGTCATGGATCGACCTTGTAGTCCGAGGTCTTCCTTGCTCAGGTCTCCTTTCATGATTACCAGTCTCGCTGTAGAAATAGTTCAAGATCTCATGGCAAGTGCGTCACCCTGCGCAGAAAGACCAAGTTCGGTCCATACTATCCTCATCTGAAAAAGTTGTCCATCTCCAATTTAACTGGCTGGTGGCACAGTGCCGCATTCAGATCCTAGCTATTGGTGTTTCGGAAAGTATCTGTTGTGAATCTCCTGTGTATATGTATTTTTTCTTGTGTGTTGTCACACTGTTCCACAACTGACCCATGGAAATCGAGCTGCTCGTTTAGCTTGGTGCCAAGAACACGTAAATTGGGATCAAGAGAGGTGGGCCACAGTTCTCTTCAGTGATGAATCTAGATTTAGTTATTATCCCGATTCGGGAAGAATTCGAATATGGAGGGAACCTGGAAAGCAAAACCGTCTCCAGCATGCTCGAGAAGTTGTTAGACAGGGAGGCGGATCAGTGATGTTTTGGGGAGGTATACGCCTCGGTGGAAGAACTGACCTCGTTTTCATACAGAACAACCTCACGGGAAATTCTTATGCAAATGAGATAGTTTTACCTGTAGTGGTACCGTATCTCCAAACAATGGGTCAAAATCCACTCTTCCAACAAGATAATGCCCCTCCTCATCGTGCAAGAGTTGTCTTGAACGTTCTTGAAGAGAATGATATCGATCTTCTACCGTGGCCATTCTGCTCCCCAGATATGAATCCCATTGAGCATGTGTAGGACACCCTAAAAAGAAATCTCCTGCGTCAAAACGTCCTCTATCATGAACAGGAGCTTCGATTAGCAGTTCAGGGGGCTTGGAATGACTTAGACCAAAATTTAATAGACAATTTAATATTGAGCATGCCGCGACGATGCCAAAGTGTCATTAATAATGGGTGCTTTGGAGAAGTCAAATATTATTTTGTTTTCTTGAGAATACATTATATACAATACATCCTAACAAAAACCGAAAGATTTCTATAAATTCGAATCATCAAATTCATATTTTGAAGATATTGGTAAGTGTTCCTATATATATATATATATATATATATATATATATATATATATATATATATATATATATATATATATATATATATATTCATATACAGTTGATAAATCCAACTCTGTAAAGTACCGGCGATATGGGAATATATTTTCTAACCTCTCTCTATATCATTTAATGAGATATATATATATATATATATATATATATATATATATATATATATATATATATATAAAATAAAAAATTAATTTTTATAATAAAATAAATAATTCAGAAAACGAAGTCTACCTCAATATTAAAGACGTACATACCTATATGAGGTTAGTATAGAACTTCGCGAGGAAAAGAAAATCGATATCACACATACAAGTCAGTTTGGAGAAATTTTGATTTCAAGATTTGAAACCGGGAAAAACATCAAACTCAAAGACAGAATGTCTGGACTGCACATGTTTTTCAATCATACTTTTTAATAGAAAGGTGAAACTATCAAGTCCACTGAATATCCGCCTTTCAGTATTGTTGAAAACAATTATGATCACCACGGTGAACAATTCATTAGAAAAGCGCAATTATCGCATGTTATCGGTAGGATAAGTTCAGCCCTGTATTGTTATTCCGCTTCGAACAGACGTTTTTAGAAATACCGAATTTCACGAATGGAAGCGCCGCCCTAGGGCAGCATAGTCGTGACGCACGTGCCATGAGATCTTGAACTACCTCTACCTGAGGATCAACTCTGTTTCACAAAATTCTCGAGGTGTGATAAAAATGCTGTCTTAAACGATCTTTTAAGATTTCACACTGGATCACACTGGATATTATGTTTGAGCGCTATACTAAATGAACGAAAACATGTTTTTGCGAAATATCAAATTTTTTCCATACAATACTCAAGGTGTGATAAAAATTTCTTTCATTTTGTTTGGATCATCCATTCAGTTCACAAATATTTATTATAATTTTTTTCATTTCAGTGATGATATACAGGGTGTCATTTGGGAATTTAACCGAAAGAACAATTTTTTTCAATCAGGTCCTGTTTGGGATGAAATTAAAAATCTTGTATGATAGACCTCATCAATTTAATTCAACATTGTAATTTTCATCCGAATCGTTCGAGTCTTTTAAGAGTTATGAGGCAAGAAAAATCTACATCTTTCATGAAAAACACCTTGTATAGTCCGAAGGAGAGCGGACGATTGAAAAAAAGTACGACACCGATAATCCGAGAGCATTTCCTATCACACCATAAAGAATCTCTCCTCTTGAATCACCCTGTATATATAATTTGTGTCAGTAATTACCTTTTCACGCTATTTGAAATTAGTTATGCACCACAATATGAAAATACTGAATCACAAATTGCTATCATAAAGGTCAAGACTAAGGAGTAAGTAACCTTTACATCGAAGATATATTTCATACTTTTAAGATTTTCATTAGAAATACCGTTTCATGCTTCTTAGTATAATTTGAAATGATTCATTAAATTTCTTCAGCAGCGGCTATGGTGGAAATGAAACCGGATTCTGTCAACGAACAATTACGGAGAAATAAATCTATTTCATCCATCCGGCTTTTATCTATCTGTTCTATCTTCTAACAAATTGGCAGCGTTCTCGCGAATATCTTCTCGGATAGGTGTGTAGAACTACGAAGAATGTCTATGCCATAAAACTTAATTGTTCTGTTTGAATAACGAATCTTCTGATGAATGTAATTAGAAATGAACACTTCGGAATAACATGGACTGATATAATGCAGGTTGTTCTTTCAGAAAAAGTAATTGTCTCCAGGAAATGGAGTGTTTCTCGAAAAGTTTTTATTTTTTTAAAATTGACTATAAGGTTCATTAGTTGTTGAATGTCTGGACGAAAATTATCATCACTATCAATATCATCATCATAATCATGTTCTAAAGGTAACTATCAATAAGTCTTACTGAATGGTACAATTAACGCTCTTCTAACAATTTCATAAAATGATTCGAAAAAACCCATAAAATACGCCAAATGGTATACGCTATTGATAGAGCTTCCCCTTTGAATGCAGGCAATCATTATATTATATTATATTATACCAAGCGTATCCTGAGATACGAAAGCCATTTCCCTGTTAGAAGACTATTGAATCTTCTCTACCCAGCTGAATCCCGATTTGATTTCGGCAGATTAGTGATTTATTCATTCTTACATACCCAAAATGGGTATTGGTCGTGTTCATGCATTGTAGTCAGACCAAGACTAAAAAAAAAACAACTATTTTTACCAAAACCAAGACTGACCCTGCAAGATTCGAGCAAGAAGAAGATTCAGGCTGTGAAACTTTTGCGTCTCGGAGTTGAATTTGTTTTTCGTACGTTACATTTTGATTCACCATTAGTAGTTTGTGATTTACTATGGCAAGTGAATCTTATTGTCGTAGTCACACAATTGCTGACACTTCCCTTTTTATATCATCCAAAGGATTATTAGTTTAAACAATGCCGAAGTTAATCTGTCAATCTTTCACCTTGAGCTTTAATTTCAATTTCATTTAATACCAATTGAGCTTTGCTTTCAGTCCAGCGAATAATAATTTTACAATTTGCCATGATTAATAAAGTTCAAAATAGTTATCGACTTGAAAGTTGTGGAATCAGATTTAGGGACGTAAGAAGATCTGAAGGCAAATTCGATGAACTTTCCGAAGAATTTTTGTTTCCTGAATTGCTCTTTAATTATTGCGCCAACATAAAATATAGATTTTAATCATTCTCCAATTGTCATTTCATATAAGATGAGGGTTTGAATTATTGTCTCGCATGAACCTTTTATTTCACATTGTCACAAAACCGCTTTGACTTCAATTTTTAATCTACTAAATAACTGTCATTTTAAGCATTCAATTTGAAAACAAATAACGAAATGTCATAAAAGTTCGAAAGTGGCGTTTTTCATTCGGAGATTTTTCAGCTTACAAATATAGGTCTCTGTTTGTTGAGGTGCATTGACTTTGTGAAAAGCTCCTGTATTCCAACAGGATCTTGACATCCTCTAAATAGCAGATCCCTGGTCGTTCTATGTACGGCGTTAATTCTTCCTTGAAATATATTTCTGATGAATGTCTTTTATCGAATAAAATGGTAAGAAGGTTAGGTTTGAAAAGTATTTTAAAACGGTCAACTCTTCTATTTTTCCCTAGACTTTGTCCTTGGATCTCTTTTCTGTCCATGAGGTTTTTTTCACACCACACCCAATTTTTCATTGATTCCAGTCAGCTTTTCTCATACCTCATCATGCCTCCATGCTCCACATACATAAAATAATGCACAATAGATATAAGTTAGATGAAGGATTCTCTTGTCTCTATGTTAGAATGTTTATTAGTGATTAGGTTATACTTTTTATGAAATACATGCTTTGCTTATATAAACTTTTCTCTTGATTTGTTTTTTTTTGATATAATAAAACTTCCAGGGTACCAGAATAGGCTGATTTATTTTGTAGGAGCGTTTTCAATGTCTGCATGATATTCCTGTGGTTGTCATCTTTATCACTGATGTAACATGGTGTTTATTTTATTCTCATCAATCTTCAGTTTCTATTAACGTATAATGTCTGTAAGTTTATTTTTTGTTAATTTTTTTTCATTTTCTGAATACTAGAGTAGTTTCGTTGTGCAGATCTTATGGTGCGAATTTCATTATAATTTATGAATCTTTTTTCTGAGCACAAAGAATGAGATAGGTGCGGCACATAGTGGAGTTGCCAGAAAGTAAAGCAATAAAACAGGTACTGTTGGAAAGTATACTGGTAGAAGAGAAAGTGGCTGGCCAAGAATAAGCCGACTAGGGGTAGCAACAAAATAGAGAGTGAAAGTATGAAATTAGAGGATGGGCTAAAGCTGTAAAACTCGAACAGAGAGGGAAAGAATGATGTAGATGTAGAAAATATATGGGGAAAATGAACATTCCTCCCTAATAGTTTAACCTGTTTCTGTCCATGCTTGTAATTGCCTTGGGCCTTGTGATATGATTGTTCTATCTTTCCGATCAGTTCCTCGTTCTTCAAGAGCCTTCAAGAATAGTCGTCAGCCTAGTTTAGTGTTTATTTTCAAGTTTAGTTCGATATACCCTTCTGTTTCACGATTTTTATTGACATTTAGTGAAATAACTGAAGTAAAAGTGATTTATTAAATTACGATTTGTAAATCTACCCAAAAACGGCCAAATACCTTGATAAAAATCAGTACTATCCTGTTCAGTTTTCCATTAGCGTGAGAATCATCATAACCTCCTCATAAAATACTTTTCGGAAAAAATAGTCCATAAAACTAATTACTATTAATTTTGATTCAATTTATATAGATATAAGTATTATATTCAAATGATTATATTACATTCCAAACATTCAATTTCTCAAGATTCTTATAATCTCAATAGTTTACTAATTATTTAAATGATCCCAGTTTGAAAATTCCAATCAAGATATCCATATTAGATAAATTAATGAGCATACTTATTTCTATAACTTGTACTAATTTTGATTTATATCTTTCATTTTTGTCTTATTATTTTTGTTCATTCAAGATGCAATTAATTCATTTATGGTTTGTGGAAGCATAATTTTTTTATTTCCGCTTATTATTGAAATTGAAAAATATTTATCTCATAAAGTTCAGGAAACACTTGAAAATAATTCTGGATAAAATGCTTCCGTTTGATAAAAATTTTGAGTTGTATTGAAAACAAAGTATTTGAAGAACAACAGAACTTGTTTAATGTCTTTAGATAACCAATTATGAAGATCTGGATTTCGAAGGCTTTTACTTGGTAGAATTCCATTATCAATAACAAAAACGAGTAATATGTTGCGAAATCTTTTATAGAAGGAGAAATGTTTGTATTATTCAGCATTTTCAATAGCCAGAAAGTCTGGAAATAAGATGGCTAAGAAAGAACCTTGATATTGCTCTTTTGCAGTACGGAATAGTGAATCAGGTTGTTCTACAAAAAAATGGGGGTCTGTTCCACCAATATGTATGGCTCGCCAAAACATCAGTAACCTGCCTCGTTGTCTAACAATTTGCAACACAACAACATTTCCATCTTGAGGAATCGTGAGTCATCATTGAAGAGAATTATCGCTCTCTTAATCTCAATTTACATCTTCTTGACTTCAAGCAAACTTTGCAGGCGAGTGTCAGTCGAGGCACTCTCAAAGGACGTCAAATATTTATAAATCATGCATTAATTAAGTTCTAACATTATTGGGACATCCGAAATTGTTGTTTATTCAATAGTTGAAAGACTGTCCACGAAGAAATGATATATGGGCGATGTCAACCCAAATTATTGGGTCCATAATGATTCTAAAATATCTATAGATCATAATCGACATCACTTGGTAGACTGAACCTGGCTATCGGGGCTCTCTCGGTCAGACAGAGAGGGAATTGTTTTGTTGAGTTTGAATATTGAAGAGTTTTTCTGCGATTATACTTCAAAATTGGCAAGTAAGAACAAGAAAGTGATTATGTTTTAGGAGACTCACACTGCGACGGAAGAATATCTGCCCGAAAGAGGAAATATCGCAGGTTATGTACTTTTTGATTATCTCCTTAGTCCTTTTTATGACCTTGTTTGCTATGTAAAATCTTTTCTTAGTTTTGTTTAGACATATAAGAGGTATGGCTGTTGAAATATTTTTCTGCTGGTTGTCTTTTTTCCATTGTTACAGATTCCTGTCCCAAACCCCCTTCCTTTCACCCTTGTCTTCGTCTGGAAATCATGGAGTGCAAGATGAGAATGAGAGAATGAAGCTGCTAAGCAGAAAAATTTTTGGTACTCTTTATGTACACACGATACTAACACAACATAAACAGACAAGCTATTGCTAGTGCAATAGCGACAGGGAAACAAGTTTTTCCTCAGGATATTTCACTCTTTTATTGAATCATATGCAAGATAGTATGGTTCCCCTGTTACATTTCTTGAGCTCACACTTGTGTTTTTTTTGACACACACCAAAATTATCGATGTAAGCATTCATTGTAACTACAATTATTCAAATTTTTGTTAATCCTCTCTTTTCAAATGATTATTATACTAAATAATAACTTTAACAAATGGAATATGATAATTTCAACCAAAAATAAATGCGTATAATATGATGCAACATAAGGTCAAACAGTGAAATGAGAAAGATTACGAGTTGTATCCTGTATTGATTTAGAATTCAATCTAAATTGGCATTGTTGCATAGCTGCATTTTTTGATATATTTGAACCTCTAAGGACCAGCTAGATCTTTATGCAGTTTCTCAATGATGTTAATGATAGAAGTAACGAAATGAGTTTTGTTGTTTCGATGTTTATTTAACGAAGGTTTTTGAACTACTATTGGTAGTAGAGTTTTTCTTTTCATAAAAGAAAAAACAATAATGGAAGATGGAAATTCTGAAAGCCATAAAAAACTTTTAGAAAGTACCGACAATTTGACAAATAATAAGCTTCATGATAAGCAAAGCGGATAGGATATACTAACTAACCTCAGGTAAGGGTTGAGTCTATTTACCAAGTGTAATAAAATAGGAACAACCTTACATTACGAATCAAAGCATGAATCGAGAAATAAGAAATTTGAAGTGATTCAAGTTGCACTGAGTTGAAGATTCTTACACTTGACATAATGATTTATATTTATTCGAAGGTAGGGGTACTTCGACAAACATACAGGTATTTCTTTCTTCAATTCGTCGGAATTAGAAGTTTAGGTTATTCAAAAACTTTAACCAACAATATTTAACGGATTTGAATCCTTCGATAACCGTATTCCCACTATATAGATTTTAATCATTCTCCAATAGTCATTTCATATAAGATGATGGTTTGAATTATTGTCCCGCATGACCCTTTTATTTCACATTGTCTAAAACAGTTCCAAATGGTGCTTCCAATTTCTGCTGTTTTGGTTAGTTTTCACGATCACTTTGAACAATATTGAGAGTTTTTTGTGTTACTTCTGATGCATCAAAGACCAATAACATTATCAAGTCAAGCTTTTGCTGAAATATTAATTTTATCACAGCTACAGCAATGAATTAAGTTACAAAACCGCTTTGGCTCCAATATTTAATCTACTAAAGAACTGTCACTTTAAGCATTCAATTTGAAACCAATAACGAAATGCCATAAAATTTCGAAAGTGGCGCTTTTCAGTCGGAGATTTTTCAGCTTACAAATATGGGTCTCTGTTTGTTGAGATGCATTGACTTTGTGAAAAGCTCCTGTATTCCAACAGGATCTTGACATCCTCTAAATAGCATATCCCTGGTTGTTCTCTGGATTTATGTATGACGTTAATTCTTCCTTGAAATATATTTCTGATGAATGTCTTTTATCGAATAAAATGGTAAGAAGGTTAGGTAAAACGGTCAACTCTTCTATTTTTCGCTAGACTTTGTCGTTGGATCTCTTTTCTATCCATGAGGTTTTTTCACACCACACCCATAATGATTCTAAAATATCTATAGATCATAATCGACATCACTTGGTAGACTGAATCTGGCTATCGGGGCTCTCTCGGTCAGACAGAGAGGGAATTGTTTTGTTGAGTTTGAATATTGAAGAGTTTTTCTGCGATTATATTTCAAAATTGGCAAGTAAGAACAAGAAAGTGATTATGTTTTAGGAGACTCACACTGCGACGGAAGAATATCTGCCCGAAAGAGGAAATATCGCAGGTTATGTACTTTTTGATTATCTCCTTAGTACTTTTTATGACCTTGTTTGCTATGTAAAATCTTTTCTTAGTTTTGTTCAGACATATAAGAGGTATGACTGTTGAAATATTATTCTGCTGGTTTTCTTTTTCCATTGTTACAGATTCCTGTACTAAACCCCCTTCCTTTCACCCTTGTCTTCGTCTGGAAATCATGGAGTACAAGATGAGAATGAGAGGATGAAGCTGCTAAGCAGAAAAATTTTTGGTACTCTTTATGGACAACGATACTAACACAACATAAACAGACAAGCTATTGCTAGTGCAATAGCGACAGGGAAACAAGTTTTTCCTCAGAATATTTCACTCGTTTATTGAATCATATGCAAGATAGTATGGTTCCCCTGTTACATTTCCTGAGCTCACACTTGTGTTTTTTTGACACACACCAAAATTATAGATGTAAGCATTTATTGTAAATACAATTATTCAAATTTTGTTAATCCTCTCTTTTCAAAAGATTATTATACTAAATAATATCCTTAACAAATGGAACATGATAATTTCAACCAAAAATAAATGCGTATAATAATATGATGCAACATAAGGTCAAACAGTGAAATGAGAAAGATTACGAGTTGTATCCTGTATTGATTTAGAATTCAATCTAAATTGGCATTGTTGCATAGCTGCATTTTTGATATATTTGAACCTCTAAGGACCAGCTAGATCTTTATGCAGTTTCTCAATAATGTTAATGATAGAAGTAACGAAATGAGTTTTGTTGTTTCGATGTTTATTTAACGAAGGTTTTGAACTACTATTGGTAGTAGAGTTTTTCTTTTCATAAAAGAAAAAACAATAATGGAAGATGGAAATTCTGAAAGTCATAAAAAACTTTTAGAAAGTACCGACAATTTGACAAATAATAAGCTTTATGATAAGCAAAGCGGACAGGATATACTAACTAACCTCAGGTAAAGGTTGAGTCTATTTACCAAGTGTAATAAAATAGGAACAACCTTACATTACGAATCAAAGCATGAATCGATAAATAAGAAATTTGAAGTGATTCAAGTTGCACTGAGTTGAAGATTCTTACACTTGACATAATGATTTATATTTATTCGAAGGTAGGGGTACTTCGACAAACATACAGATATTTCTTTCTTCAATTCGTCGGAATTAGAAGTTTAGGTTATTTAAAAACTTTAACCAACAATATTTAACGGATTTGAATCCTTCGATAACCGTATTCCCACTCAAAAGGAATATTGTAATGAAAAAACTCGTTTTAGTCTTTCCCTTTGTTTACTGCAACAGTGATGTCATATAAATGAATTATCCTTCTACCTTCACACTAAATTCTTATTTTTAAAATTATTATTAAGGAAGTAGAATTTTAATGACATAATTCGAAAATAATATAGGATCGTTCATTGAATGAAAACTTAATGCAATTGTGTATATTTGGGGTTTTTATATATATCATTCTCACCAATAACAATGAAGAATGAATGATACGTTTCACTAAAATAGTTGACGATTATATTTGATTTGAATTAAAAATGATTATTATATTTTTGTAGTTATAGCTATTCCAGAAAATTATATTATATTAAAAACTTCGTTCCGTGAAAGAATAACTATAAATATAAAAATAATTGATGTATAACCGCAAATACACAACGACTGATATGTACGCTTCTCATGAATATCATATTTTTTTCAAATTCAGATTCTATTTGTAAATATTGATATTTTCCAATAAAATATCAGAATACATACTTCTTCTTCCTCCTCTGTAGCAGTTCCATTTTCTGGAGACTCATCTTCCATAAGCACGAATCCGACGTCATTATTATTTGTATTTTTGCCACCAACATCGGGCGTACCATCTCTCCTTTCATTAATTTCATCGATGACAGTCCTTCTCTTCGAGCGCGGACTGAGCAAGTCCACGGTGAGCTGGTCACTACCCAATGAATCTGGCGAGTCGGGGTTGTCCATAGTTGCAATTATCCGTTCCGCGTTACTTAGAAAATATGGCAATGTCGCGTTATTTAGATATTGGCACTCGCGATTCTTTAAGGCACATGGTATGGCAAGAGGTTATGACTAGTCGAAAGGCTTCGGGCAAACTGACGTGCAAGTTGCTCGCGGCAACTGACCACAAGATGTGGGAAGGGAGAGAAATCTCTCCTTCTCATCGGTGATGCCGGGCCATGGTCGGTTCTGTTGCTGAAGCGGTTTATCGGATGTCTTTCGGTGATGGGTTTTTCGGATGAGGAATTTGCCCTTTAGTGGATGAATTGCAGGAAGTTTGTGCCTTAACAGTTAGTGCGTCGTAGATAGCGTTAAGAATACAGAATGATTTCTTTAGATTGTACATCTCGGTTGAGAATTACAATCGGTACTTTTCAGGTGAACGGAAAGAATTAAAGTAACCCCCCTAAGGGACACTTCTCGCTCGAAAGTATGAAAATTATATTTAAAAAACAATGAACGCAATTAACAAAATAGGTTTCAATTTTAATTGCTCCGTACTTTATGAAATTTTCTGATATATTTGTGTGTGCGCTTCCAAGTTGAAAATACTATCTAGCAATTCTGAGAATTACTTAACCCAGGCTTTTGATAGGTCGTCGTCTGATCATATTCCTATTTAAATAGAATCAGAGAAAAACTGAATTGTACCGAAACTTTTCGTTATAACTATCCCTAGTTTCTTTTCTAAAACTTTTCAAAAATCATAACTAACGAAAAAAAACCAAATGCGACATCCTTATCTTCCGTTTTGATCGACAGTGAATGAATTATCTCCGAATTTTCATTCATGAAATATGTTCCTAAACCACAACTAACAAAATAGAAAGAAATAGGTCGTTTCTGTTGCCGGTTATAATCAATACACAAATTTTAAAATTTGCTGTTTGCCCGTATTTTACGATTTCTCTTTTCAATGTCCAGAATTTCTGTTTCTTAAATACTTTTCCATCATAAAAATGAAACGAACTGAAAAAGAATCAAGCATTTTCGAACATTTGAATCGTGATTTATGCTTTTGAGTTCATACAAAAATATCACAGAGGAAGACATTCATTCATTTCTGAGATTCTATAAAATTTTCTAAGAAAATCTTCCAAATGTTATAATTCGGACTTCAGGAACATTTCGATAATAGTCAAATGATGCGTTTACAAAGAGTATTCAATTTTTGAACACGAATCCTGTGAATCCTGAATTTGACTATTGTCTATATTGTACCAGTCGGCAATGCGAGATATCTGTGCATCAAATTCTCATTGGAAGTATTTCCTCATTTTGTTTCAATGTTTCAGGTTTCAAATCAAGGAGATAAACATGTTTTAAGTTTATATAGAAGTGTACCGGCGAGACATCTTTGATGTTCAAGCATGTGCTTCTCATTTGTTTATTTGTTAAAAGCGATTTCTTTTGAGTGTAAGAAATACTCTTTCTGTTAATTTTATAATCGATGAACCTCCAAATGAACTTCATTTATTATCGTGGACTTATGCACTATCTCAGCTAGTAGCTGGATATAATTTACCTTTCCCAGATTTAGCAATCAAAGGGAATAGGCTCGATTACAATATACTTGACATAAATTTCCTAACTATCCTACATGTATTGAGAATTACAGCTTTTTGCATTTCTATATAGGTATTCTTATGCAATTCTAATTTCTTAAGGCTATCATGCAAAGTTTTGGGTATTAAACCAGTCGAGGATACGATGACAGGAACAATATCTATTTTTTCGAGGTGCCACATCTGCTTGATTTCAATAGCAAGGTCTGCGTATTTGGACTTTTTCTCCTGGAACTTATTTAGCACGTTGTTATTATTCGGTATAGCGACATCCACCAGCATTGCTGTTTTGGCTCTCTTATCATACACCACTATGTCCGGCCTATTATTCGTCACCATTCTCTCAGTGATAATAGGCCTTTCGTAGTATACATTATTATTATTATTATTATTTATATACCGGGTGTTTACGATTTTATGAGGACTTCCTCATTCGGAGAGATAAGATGATTTTTCTTCAGATGGCATAAACATTTCGTCTAATAAATTCATTATGCCGACGATATTATTGTGTCTTCTCGTCACGATTATTTCGTAGTTATCGAACAAAATTTGATTGCCTATCTGGATATACTCCTCCTCAGGGAACACTCACCCTCTTCCTGATGTGGGGGATAGGATTGTACTAGGTATAAGGACTTTTCAATTACATCCATAACATGGGTATATATATATATATATATATATATATATATATATATATATATATATATATATATATATATATATATATATATATATATTATTTTGAAAAACAGAGGATTTACAAAATTTCGAATAATTGTTTTTACAATAGATGCTTATATCTATAGTTTTGGTGAGTGTCAGAAAAATACAAGTGTGAGTCAGGAAATGTAACAGGGAATCATACTATCTTGCATATGATTCAATAAACGAGTGAAATAGCCTGAGGAAAAGCTTTTTCCTGTCGCTATTGCACTAGCAATAGCTTGTCTGTTTATGTTGTGTTAGTATCGTGTATACATAAAGAGTACCAAAGATTTTTCTGCTTAGTAGCTTCATTCTCTCATTCTCATCTTGCACTCCATGATTTCTAGACGAAGTCAAGGCTGAAAGGAAGAGGGTTTGGGACAGGAATCTGTAACAAAGGAAGAAGAAAACCAGCAGAAAAATATTTCAATAATCAAACCTGACTCTTATAAGTCTACACTCACTTGAATCTAAGAAAAGATTTTACGTTGCAAGCAAGGTCATAAAAAGGACTAAGGAGATAATCAAAAAGTACATAACCTGCGATATTTCCTCTTTCGGGCAGATATTCTTCCGTCGCAGTGTGAGTCTCCTAAAACATAATCACTTTCTTGTTCTTACTTGCCAATTTTGAAGTATAATCGCAGAAAAACTCTTCAATATTCAAACTCAACAAAACAATTCCCTCTCTGTTTGATCGAGAGAGCCCCGATGGCCAGGTTCAGTCTTCTAAGTGATGCCGCTTATGATCTATAGATGTTCTAGAATCATTATGAACCCAATAATTTGGGTTGACATCTCCCACATATTATTTCTTCGAGATTCTGGTTTAATTTAAAGAAAAATTTTCGAAAAAATTTTGACAGTCGTTCTAAAAATCTTCGGCAATTCGCACTATATTCAGGAGAACGTCACACGTCTATGTTAACAGACACAATGTCATCCATACAGACTTTTTGCTCTTGTTTTTCTATTTATTTATCAGTCAGAATGTGAGAGAGAGTTTGAAAAACAATGAATTGGAAGACAAGAATATGTTATAATAGCTAATTTCGATGTGGGTCAAAATAATATCGGAGGAGAGCACAGTATATAGAATTCAAAGCACATAAAGCCTCCTTCTATCATCCCTGAAGCGTAAGCTCAGGAAAATTAGAAGGAATGTGCGAACCATACCTAATTCTTATTACTAATCGTGTGACAGTATTTTTTCAATCACATAATCATAATATATGACATTAAGATGCTATAGAATAAAGAATAGAAAATAAAGATAGAACATAAATCAAATAAATGTGACATTTCAACGGATAAAATAAAATAAAATAAACGAGTTGGGAACATAAACACAAAAATAAATAAATAAATAACTCAAAAGTGTTATAGTTAAATCATTTACATAGTTAATGGCACTTTCATTTGAAGTCAAGAAATGATTCATATTCCCTGAAGACACTCATCAACTTTATGGTGGATGGTTTACTCATCTGCCCCATATTCACATTCAGGTGTTCTAGCTTTCCTATATTTGAAAAACATCTCTGCACAGTTTACAAATTTGGGCCTGATGCGATTCAGATCAACCCATGTCCTACGAGGTGATTCAAAAACAGGAGGTTGAGTTTCAATACATCGGAATAGATTGAATCCATTACCAGCTATTTCATCACGTTGATCTTTATTGAATTAAAGGGTCAAACATATTCTGGGAGAATAGTGTAGCGCTATGCATTGGTTATCTTGATACTAGTCGATCATTTCCAGATCTGGTGAGTCTTGGTGAATAGGAAGGTTTTCATTTATTTGGATCTTGTCATACTCTATAAGCAGCGCACTCTGTCTCTTCATTTTGTTTTGATTGTCAGATATTAGGCATATTATTTGATTCAGCTGTACATCAATCAGGATGACGTGAAAGCTATTCAACAGAATCATAATATTTTGGAGTAGAATGAACCAAGCTCAGAGTTGAAGTATGCAGGACAGGAGCAAAAAACTGTAGGAGGATCGGCACAGGTTTTGAATAATATTATTCCAAATCTTGAGTCTCTGGGATGTTTCAAAAAGGTGTGTTTTAAATGACAAGGTTCGATGGTAGCTCGCTCCTAGAGTGTCATTTTGAACAAGTTGCACACCTTCAAATGTAACTGTGAATCTCTAATTTGCAAGTGAGTTGGAGAGTTTATATTAGGCCCGCAACAAAGTTCTCGCAATTCAAAATATTGCTCATCGCTAGCTACAACTTTTTCCCATCTTTCTGCAGAGCTCGAATACCGTGACGGTTGAAGTGTTCGTATTTTGAGGCTATCCACGCATCAAGCCATTTTTCGAGCTTTTCATATGAGCGAAACTGCTGATCAGCCAGACCATGTGCCATCGAACGGAACGAGTAATAATCGGATGGTGCAATATCTGGGGAATATGGCGGGTGGGGTAGGACTTCCCATTTGAGCGTTTCCAAGTAGGTTTTAATGGGTTTGGCAACGTGAGGCCGAGCGTTGTCATGCTGTAGAATTACTTTTTCGTATCTCTGCTCATATTGTGGCCGTTTTCGCGAAGTGCTTTACTCAATCGCTTCAATTGAGTTCGATACTGTTCCCCAGTGATATGATTTTGTTCGTTTCCAACAGCTCATAATAAATACCACCGACTTGGTTCCACTAAATGCACAGCATAACTTTCGCATCGTGAATATTCGGCCGAGATAATGACCTGGAAGCATGACCGGGCAGTCCCAAGATTTTTTTGCTGTAATGAACCCATTTTTTATCACCCGTTACGATGCGATGAGGAAAACCCTTTCTTTTTTGCCGCTGGAGCAGTTGTTCACAGGCGAAAAAACGGCGCTTGACGTCTTGGTTTCAGATCATAAGGAACCCAAGTTCCTTGCTCTTGAATTATTCCCAACGCATGCAATCGCTTGGCAATGGCCTGACGGGTAACTCCTAAGGCTGAAGCAAACTCTTCTTGTGTTTGGCACGGATCCTCATCGAGCAATGCTTCCAATTCAACGTCTTCGAAGATTTTTGGCCTTCCTTCACGGTAACGGTCGTACACATCGAAATCACCGTTTTTGAAGCGACGGAACCAATCCTGGCACGTTGTTCCACTTAGAGCAGCTGCTCAGTAAACTTTTTGGAGCTCTCTATGAGCTTCAACCGCCGTTTTCTTCGAATAAAAGAAGAAAATCAACACTTCCCGCAAATGACGATTATTTGGCACAAAATCAGATATTTTCTCATAACTAAAAGTATATGACGCAAAAACAAAATCACTAATGTGTCACAGTGGTTTGTTTACCATATGTCTAAGCTTTGTTGAAGACCTTCTTGATATGTAAGAAAAAAATCTATTGACAAACAGCGAGAACTGAGTTGCGCACCTAATAGTAAGAATTTTAAGCATATA
Source organism: Cryptolaemus montrouzieri (assembly GCA_013387265.2). Taxonomy (NCBI): domain Eukaryota; kingdom Metazoa; phylum Arthropoda; class Insecta; order Coleoptera; family Coccinellidae; genus Cryptolaemus; species Cryptolaemus montrouzieri. The sequence goes on along the minus strand of JABFTP020000185.1, from coordinate 43,136,647 downwards.
AGTTTATGGAAATAGGAGCCAATGATACCTAACCAAACCTAATGATTTATACGATTCGACAGAAAATAACCGTCTCACCAGTCACTGATACACCAGTAAAAGCTAGTCTGCGACTGTGTTGTGGAAAAAAGTGATCCCTGGAAAACTAAGTTTCTTGCTTTCATCTCAATAATCAACAAAATGATAGGTAATTTAGAGTTTTTGAATCAATCATCATTTCCATCCTACATATCTCAATGTTATACAAAACTTTTCATTGTTATTAATTAATCTGATAGAGTCATCTTCCAATACGGGTGTCGGTACTTGTGTGCAAGTTTCTGATGAATAATGTTGCACATTTGATTATGCCTGTGAAGATAGTCCGTATTGGCCAGTTGTTCGCAGCCGGACGTTATATGCTGTATAGTCTTCGATCTCATATGGCATTTTCTGCACTTATCTGTTTGTAATGTTCCGTCCTTAATAATAAATTTTTGTTGTTTGTATCTGATAGGAACGGTAGATTCAGCAGGTCATCTCTGGTGGCAAGATTATTCTTTATTATCGTGGACTTATGCACTATCTCAGCGATGACTTGGTCTTGAATGGCCATAAGGAATCCTTCTGTTTCCGCGAATAATTCTCCTTTCATCAACCATTTGTTGGAGGCTTCTTTGTCGTGTGTGGTTGATTAATCTCATGGTGATGTCGTCCATGCAATTCCTTTCTTGACCATTGCTCTTGTTTTTCGGTATCTGATAGGAACGGTAGATTCAGCAGGTCATCTCTGGTAGCAAGATTATTTCTTTATTATTGTGGTTGATTATTCATGGTATGTAGTTATTGCATTGACTAGCAGCAGGTATTCTGGTTTATTCTTTATTATTATTATTATTATTAAACACTGTTAAATGGAGATTAAAAACCCAGTCCTTCTAAAACTCAGGTTTGTCGTTTTCACCTCTCCAATTCACGTGCAATTCAGAGATTGACAGTTTCTTTTGAAGGTGAAACTTGTTTACAATGATACTCCAAAATATATAGGAGTGACAAATCGAATGTTATCATTTCATACCCAATTTTTCAAATTATTCGAAACTTAAGAGTAGGAATAATATTATTCAAAAGCTGTGCGGATCTTCTGCTTCTTTCCTAAGTACTTGTGTTCTTGCCTTGGTTTATTCTACTTCTGAATACTGTGCTCCTGCTTGGTAGAAGAGATTACACATGAACCTGATTGATATACAACTGAATCAAATACTGTGCCTTATATCTGATACAATCAGATCATCATTAGTTAGCAATTTTGAATCACATCGTACTGCTCGAAAGCAGGAGACAGAGTGCACTGTTTAAAGGGTAGAATTGTATTTAATTGACAAGAAAGGAACTGAAATTCATCACTCGGTGATTTAGTTAGTAGGCAATGAAGCCCTATAGAAGATTCTTGCAACAAAGTTGACTTACGACAAATTTTTATTTTATTTTTTGCAATAAAGCTACGAATGATTCCCAGCAAAACGTAATTGCTATTGATATTTTTATCCTCTTTGTAGATCTCCATCAGAATATCACGATCCGAAATACAAATGCACTTGTAAATAGTCTTTAATCTCTGCCGGGACTCCGAGTTGATGCTGAGGTCTAATCGGAGTCAAATTAAGAAATTCCGTCACAAACCTGAAAAATTACAGGTTAGCGGGAACACCGCTTCCCCAAACAGAAAGAAAACGAGTTCGAGTCGTTCGCTGAGGTGACACGTCGTATCCTGTTTCGTGTTATTATACTTATCATCCGATGACCGATTATTATTCTGACGGATCGGTTATATGTATGCAAGGCTATTCACGTTTAATTCTTGAAAAATCATTTGAGTTCTCTCATCATATCTTGATTCGTTTTGCCCTCATTGGACAGGTGGTACCAACAACCCAATTGTAACAACTGTTTTCAAGTTCGATACATAACAATTTGGGTCGGAAAAATTCTGAGCCAGACATAAATAACTGAAAAATATTGTCAAAATAGTTGAGAATTTTCCTATTTCATCATTGATTTATAGTACACAGTCGCCCAAATTCAATGTTTGTGAACTGTAGCTAGATAACCGTGAGAAAAAAAATGAATGCCACATTTTAGATCATTTTGAAACGAAGTTTCTTAGCGCAGCTTGCGGAAGGGGTGAATTGGCGGAAATCATCACTTAATGAAACTATGAAAGTAATAACATAGCGGTATGTGACTTCTATTATACAGGGTGCACCAAAAATTCCGGTTTGATATCTTGAAAAATAAATTTTGTATACAAAATGATCAATACAACAATTATATGATTATTTCCTGTTCAACTGGTAATCTTGAGATTTACGTTGATTATGATATTCACAGCCATTTTTCTAAAAGGAACCCCATTCTTGATATTGGTGGTCCGAATATTACTTTCGGCACATACTAATAAAATAATAATAATAATAATATCACATACTGTACTGTTATCATATTATACAGTGTATGAGGGATGGCGAAACATACAAATATTTGGGATACCAAGAAGCCAGATAGCTAGATCAACAGTCAAAGGAGAAGATTTGTCCAGAACACAGTCAGCGTCTGAAGTCTGTGCTGAAATCAATGTTAAACTCGAGGAATCTAGTCAAGGCAATTAACACCTACGCCACTCCAGTGTTACTTTACTCATTTGGAATAATCAGATGGACTAAGACAGAACTGGATGATATTCAAAGGCAGACACGAATGATGCTGACAAAGTACAACTATCATCATCCAAAATCGTCTGTGATAAGAACAACTTTGAAGCGCAAAGAAGGAGGACGCGGATTAATGGATATTGCGAATGTGCACACAGAACAAATTAAAAATCTCAAATAATTCTTCTCTGCAAAAGCTCGCACTTCTGAACTCCATAGACTGGTATCGTTGGCTGATAAGGGATATACACCTCTAAATCTTTCTACCAGAGATGACCTGCTGAATCTACCGTTCTTATCAGATACTGAAAAACAAGAGCAATGGTCAATAAAGGAATTGCATGGACGACATCACCACGAGATTAATCAACCACACCTCGACAAAGAAGCTTCCAACAAATGGTTGATGAAAGGTGAATTATTCGCGGAAATAGAAGGATTCCTTATGGCCATTCCAGACCAAGTGATCGCTACAAACAATCTATAACTGAAGACGGAACATTACAAACAGATAAGTGCAGGAAATGCTATATGAGATCGGAGACTACACAGCATATTACGTCCGGCTGCGAACAACTGGCCAATACGGACTATCTTCATAGGCATTAGCAACATTATCGGACTTCTGAATACCTTCCAGCCATATTACAAGTATCAACCGGCGCCCCTATTGGAAAATGACTCTATCAAATTATTCTACGATAGGCCTGTTATCACTGACAGAATGGTGACGGATAATAGGCCGGACATAGTGGTGTATGATAAGAGAGCCAGAACAGCAATGCTGGTGGATGTCGCCATACCGAATAATAACAACGTGCTGAATAAGTTCCATGAGAAAAAGTCCAAATACACAGACCTTGCTGTTGAGATCAAGCAGATGTGGCACCTCGATAAAATAGATATCGTTCCTGTCATCACTTCTTCTCAATACATGTAGGATAGTTAGAAAATTTATGTCAAGTATATTGTAATCGAGCCTATTTCCTTTGATTGCTGAATCTGGGAAAGGTAAATTATATCCAGCTAAAAGCTGAGATAGTGCATAAGTCCGCGATAATAAATATTATTTAAAGAACCTAAAGAATATGCTAAAACATCAGAAGAGCTAAAACAGCAAATAGCAGCGAAAGCATATAGAATGACAAGATATACAGAACAGAATGACCAATATCAACAGAACGAACAGTTTTCAGAAAATTCGAGCAAATTTTCACAACAATATTCTTGGAAGAAAATATGTACTGAACGTCATGACTTTCAAACTAAACGTTCGGCAATATTGAAGAAACATGTAGAGAAGATACGTTTTTCATAGAAAAACAGTAGATTGGATTGAGAAAGAAAATGAAAAGACTGCCAGCATTAAACGAATGGAATGAGATGAAATAGCAATAAAACTTGGAGCAGCTCTCAACAACTCTGCAAACCGGCAAGCATCAGGAAAAGATGACATACCTAACTTCTGGTGAAAAAATTTAAGGCTGCACATAACAATCTGATAAATGTCTGAAACAAATTCATAGAGGAAGATCTAACCTAATTGGCTTACAGAAGAGAAAACTTACTTGATCCCAAATAATGAAGAAACGAAGAACTACCGGCTAATAACCTGCCTTAATAGTATTTCGCCCATCTTCAAGAAAAAAATGTATCCAATACAAAAATATGGTAAAACCAATAGAGAAAACCTCTATATTGCTTGGACTCATTATCGGAAAGCCTTTGATAGTATATCTCACATTAGGCTTATGGAAACAATGAATATGTACAAAACATTCTCAGGATTACTGGCATTTATATCGAAAACAATGACTGCATAGAGCCTTGGATCTATCTAAAGGCTCAACATAGTGAACAGTTGAAGGCATAAAAATAAAGACTGAATTCTTCCACGGAGACTCATTATCTCCTTCACTTTTCTACATGGCTTTATTCTCACTCAGCTCAATCTTGAAAGACACTAATACATCATACAAATGTAAGAATGAAGACCAGAAAATAAACCACCTGATATATAATGACGATCTTATTATGGTAGCCCAAAATAAAAATTAATTCAGTTGATAGTAGAAAAACAATTCAGTTTAGAAAGACATATATATGCAATTTAGATTTGAGAAGTGTGCAAAAGTGAGTTTCATCAAGAGGAAATTACAAACTAAAGAAAGTCAGGTTTCCTATACCTGTTGAGGAGCCACATAGACAAAGATATCAACAGAGCATGTCACTGAATTCAGATTTGGAGAATATATCAGAGGGGGTCGGATGAACTTGGTCAACTTCAATGCGAACAAGAAGCAATCGAGTTCGTGCTTCAAAGAAGCCACTGCTGGAGAACCTCCTTCAAATATGCAAGGATATCGAAACGAACATGCATCTACTTGTCATCACAGTTAACACCGGAGGTTGCTGGCATGACCATATGCCAGCCATAACCAAATCTGCCTCTGCAAAATTCAGTTTTTCTTTCAGGACTAAGAAGTACTTCACGCCATCACAGGTGTTGACCTGGTCTGGTATACTAATCCCTTATGTGGGACTCCTCACCTGAACATTCAATACACCTATTGGATAGTGTCCACAAGAGAGCAGTATAATTCATCGATCGTCCAGAGATCCGTGTGTTCTACCGACTCTCGCTCAAAGGCGGCAGGTTTCTGATCTTTTTTTCTCTTTTACAGATACTTCCATGGAAAATGCTCTGAAGAACTGAAAGGCTTGGAAAGATAGGATAGTTGAAATTGAAGAAAAAAAAACACAAATGAGAAAATGGTGTGAGAAAGAAAGGCTGAATATCTGAAAATCCTATTAGGGCGCAAATTTTGAGATATATGTTGAATTTCAAAATATATGATTTCTTGCAGGCTAAAATCGGAAAATACTAATAGGAATTCAGAAACCGGTGACTGCAATTGAATCCGTCATGATTCGCAAGTATGCTTAAGTGATCTTATAAGAGTTCCTTTTTTCCATTCCGTATTGAGAGCGGAACCTAAATATAGCTGATTGTTCATAAATCGCCTTTTTATAAGAGGACCACGTATGAACCCCAGTAGAAAAATAAAAGAACGCAATGCACTAAAATCTTCTCTATCATTAAAATATAAATGTGTAAAGTTAAACGGATTTCACTTCAACAGAGGTCAATTGGCAACAACAAATTTCGATAATTGTAATACTGTACTGATACTTCAAAGAAGATTCTTTTCGAGAGCTTGATTTTGAAAATTTTGCAAGGCTGAAATTCATTCAAATTTCAATTTTAGTTGTGCAAATTCACGAACTAGACGTGCTTGCAAGAGCCACGATTCAAAAATTTAAATTCTCAAGATATGTTTAAGTCATTTAAAGCAATAGGGTCAACAATTCAGAACAATAATCACACAGGCGAATGGAGCTTGGATATGAATCAATATTGGTCGATCACGACTGTCTGGCATATACTTTAGTGTCTGATATTAACAACGAATTGTCGTAATTTGTACGATATAATCCGTTGAGTAAAGAAACGAAAATTGTTTCCTTTATGGTCAAATCGTTAATAAGTGTGAATTCAGGCGTTAATTTTGCGGATATTACTTAGTCACGGTATATTACTGAATTTATGAGGCGAATACACCGGTATCTTTCTATAGCTATCTGTGATTTTAGTCACGTCATCACTAGAATGTTGAAAATGTAGAAATTCCTATCGCAAAGGAGCGTTATAAATCGAAAGACAGTCAAATTTCTTCTTGCGTACAATTAGTTGTAGCTAATCAGAAATTATTTGAATTGATGATGATTAGATAAATGAATTCAAGGACGCATAATACAAATTTTGTTACACGAGAGAGAAGAAAAATATGATCTAAAGGGACATTCTATTCCGATGTCAATAAAGTTGAGGAAAATAGAGAGGGCGTTTAGATAACGATACAGTGATAGAATAACTTGGTTTCGTGCATGAATCCACTGCAGATGTATGTTATGTGATCGTATCTCCAAGCAGTTTATTGTAATATTTCTTTTTTCGGTGTTTTTTCGATCATATCGAAACAATGAAAAGTTAACTCTGATTTGGACCCTTTTGAATTTGTTGAGTTTGAGTTCTTTTGTTTAGAACCCGCCTAGTAAAATTAATTATCCATTGGATCTCGAAGGGATGACACAGCGTGCGTCTGCGTGTTTGAATTATTTCCAGAGCGTGGCAATTGGATTCTGAAATCGTTATATAACAAATGCACAGCAACATACATACCCGTTAAAGGACAACAAAAAAGTATCACGTCCGCCGGATAGTTGCAGATAGCGTCATCCTCTTTCAGTATAACATCTCAATCACGTTTTAAGGAATGCAACTATAACGATTATATCTAACCAAACAATGGGGAAGATGTTGCACGAAGTTGATTTAAGTGAAGAAGAGAAGACAGGCACCAATAGTTAGCATGAATGGAAGAACAACTTTCCTATAAACAGATGATTGAAAATTCTGCTATACCATTTTGATTAACATATGATGGTTGAGGAAGAGCGAAGGCTGCGTTATGTGGATCAATTGCGAGAGCCTCGTACGGGCTTTGGTGATAGCTCCACTTATGTTTTGAGTGGAACGAGTCTAGGTCGCTGTACAGGTTAGATCATACGCGATATCGCGGTTGGTCATTGAAACAATAATTCATTTTATGATGGTATTCATGACAATTTCATTCAAAAGGACCGCATCACGCAGCTGTTATGAAAAATATCTCGAATTTGCATAGAATCCATAGCAACGGTGAACACGTTTTCCAGATATGACTTGTACTGAACATGTTTTTGATGAGATATCGAGGCAATATACCATTCTTCAAAACCCTCCTGAAACCAACCAAGACCTTCAAGTCTTTCTATAGATATAGCAAATATCCAACAAAATTTCATATGCACTTTATTTCGTGGGATGTAGAGACCAATACGTTTACGTACTGCGACAGTTTGTAAAATTTCACTTTCACATTTTTTGATTCACCTCGTCGAAATTGAATCGCAAATATATAAATCTTAAATATATTCGTTACAATTAGTCAATAACTTCCATGATACAATATGGTGACAAGACCTCATTATTTAAAAATTACAGAAATACAAATAAAATGGTCAAAGTCATGCCTTTGCCGGAGGATTTTCCGTTTCATACTTTCAAAAGAATTGAAAGGGTTTTACTAATCGATTATATGCCATTTTGAGAATTTTGAGAAACAAAATAAATTTGGCATATATATATATATATCATGTTTCACAAATGATATTGTGATTTTTTTAGAAATGAAAATTACTTAAACATTCTGCTGTTTCATCTAGTAGGCTGGTGTCAATTTATGCAGAATATCTCTAATGTTTTCATTTCTACACTCTAAACAATGGAGCCAATTTATAAAAATAACCAACCAAAGTTAATCATTACTCATGAGTAAGGAAATATCAAAAATAATTGGTATCAAAAAAGCTATCCTATATAATCATAAGTATTTCCTTAATCCAAATGGAAGAAATCCAGAAACGCTTCTGCATGCATGTTGAATTTGAGCATTGGTCACTGAAGTTGAACAATTCCTAAACCTTTGTTTCAGAAAACTCTTCTATGTCATTGTAGGTTAGATTTCTAGTCTATATATTAAATCCCTGACATAGCCCCAGAAAAAATTCGAACGCTAAAAAATTTAATAATGGCTTAATTTTGAGATTTATTGTTGTGAATATAGAATTGAAAATATTTAGGATGTTTTTTGCGAATTCGCATCTACTCATAAGATGAACCCACAAAATGTTCCATTTCTGGAAAAATTCACATTTTTTCTCAGGCAACATAGTTCAGGATGAAAGATAAAAAACACTCTTGCTGTTTTATCCAAATTCACTTATGGCTTATATTTAGGAAATCACAAGTTTATAATATAGAAAACCATTCTACTCAAAAAAGGGCCCGAAGAATGTAAAATAGTTATTACTAGACTTTGATAGCAACCGAGATATTGGCATATTCTGACATTCCGGAAAATCGAGACATCCAGAATAACACGAAAACAAAAGATAAGTTTTCACCAATGAATTGACGGAGATGATACATTATTTTCGTCGAACTTTGCAGTATTTCACATAGCTTGCATACTGAAACATAGAAAATGGGACATACTGTACATAAACAACAAAATATAGGATTACAATAATTGCAAAGTTTCTACATCATTTCGGAAATATCGAATCACGAAAATATTTTGTAATTTAGTTATCACAAATCATTAATATCAGTATCACTAATTGAAGCACCAATCAATGACAGTGTGAATATTGAATCAACAAACATATTTTTCCGCACATTTCATTTCGTTCTACTTCTATAAGAATGCTCTCTCATACGCGTCTTTAATGAATAAAATTTTGCGAAATATGTTTTATCGGATTGAAATTTTTTCAAACCCCCCTCGTAATAATCAAAATTCTATGAATAATGGTCGAATAATATCGAAGCCTGGAATTTAGAGTATGGAATTTCATTAACCAAAGAAATTCAAATGCTATACTTGGACCGGAACTATGTCATAAAATTACCTTCGATAAAAGCAATAAATATATTAATTATCAGCATTCCGGTTTAAATATTTTCTTGGAATTAGATACTAATAATAATACTCTCCAAGTCCTAACAACTTGTAGAAATAACAGGTAACTATTGAAATCGTTATCAATCTCAGATTGAATACATTTCTTTGACGAATGTAGAAATGATAAATGAAATGTTTAGCAATTTTCGTAACGTAACGAAAAGGACCAAGGGGAAATAATCTGTTTTTTGTTATGAAGTTTCTTAACGCGACTTACAGTTACAGTGAAGTGGTAGAAAAGCAACGAAAAGGAATTATGCTCTACCATTAATAATATACATATGTATAAAAATCAATTGCTGTTCGTTAGTCTCGCTAAACTCGAGAACAGCTGAACGGATTCATCTCATCGTGGTCTTGAAATGTTCGTCTAGGAAAGGTTTAAAAGGTGAGAAAAATTCGAATAACTGCCGAGAAAACCATAAAAATAGCCCCTTTTTATTTTACAAATAATATGTAGAGTCAATTTCAACTTTATTGCTATTAAATAAAGTTCATATTAAATTATAATCACTCACTGTTGTTTAAGCAATGTAGGTGTGTTCCTAACGTTGAAGCGTCAATTTGCAATTTATCACCGCTGCACAAAGTTCAAATTCGATCATATCTATCAAATTAGTCTTCGCGTGCGCGTTGGATGATCTTATGTCGCGTTCCGAAACTAAACTAAAGTGAATCGCTAACGCGACACAAAATGTAAAAGATCATTAGTAATACTGATTTCAAATGGGACTTAATTTAAGCTAACTTCAGTTGTTGAAGATTGATAAATCTTAAGTTTTGCAACAAATTAAATTTCTCAACGCAACCATAATATTTGACATTAGATTGTCAATCGATTCTGTCGCACCTCAGAACAAGGAAAAAAGTATTACGATATCTATGAGTGCATCCTTCTATCTTTGTGAGTGAAGATTACCGCTACGTGCGCGAGAACTTTCTTTACTTTTGTAATCCTCTGTAAAAGTGACATTCCAAGTATTGTGCTCTTTTTTGTTGATATTCTGTTATAGTGGCACTTCACTGCTAAGTTAGCGCGAAATTTTCTTACTTTGATTAATTATAATTTATGATGCCGAGGAGAAGAAGACCTGACTTAGGTCGTCGCAGTCAATCAAATGTGCGAAGAGCTACTTCACGTGCTAATCGCACTGATGACCAGAGAGAGACCGATCAAGAAAATAGTCGTATTGCTTTGTCAGAATTGCGTTATTTAGTGAGTAACAATGAAGTAGATAGGCTTAGAATGCAACGAGTTCGTGCACATCAAACACAAAAGCAGCAAGCACGACATAATGAAATTGAGCGAATTCGCAGACGCATTGCTCCTGTGATTCTTGAACGAGCTGCATTCCACTATGATCCAGTAATTGATTATTGTGCCGACAAATCGTTAACAATTGGGGATATGATAATTTGTAAATATTATAAGGCTCATAAAGGGGCTGCAACCAAAGAAGAGGTATATGAACTATTGTCCTTCGATAACAAGTCTATTGGGATTGTAGTTGGCCTATTGAAGGGACATCAACTCATAAAACACCTACACGTCATAAGATTATCGAAAATCACACGGTGCCGTGGTTGCCTAGAAAATGACGAAACACATACTCTTCGAATGTCCCGCTCATAAGGTGACCAGACTGAACACCTTGGGCATTTAAGCTCTTAAGACAAGTAACAGGTAACACACCTCTTGGGACACAAAACCATAGTATGATCTAGGATATTTTTGAGGAATTATCAATTATGTAAACTGACATTACGATTGAATACATATTCACTATTATGAAAACTTATAATATTTTGCTTTAAAAAGTCGAAATTACATAATGACGTTTCGAAACTTATTAACAATCCTGTAGGTCTATAACTTGGATATTTGGTTTCTACCTATGACTTGATATGCTGATATATAAAAACTTTATGGAGAAGTTATGAGTACATAACCTGATATTCTACTAATAACTATGCCTATCTTCGACAGTATCAGAAGAAATCGGATTCTTCGTTTTTGATAAACATCTGAATGTTCCGAATTCTTCATCGATACATAAAAATATTTGAAAACGACATTCATTCATTTTATCGTTGAAATCTATAACTTAATTTATTCTAGCACGTTTCAAAGAAAACACAAAAATGCAGAGACATTTGATATAACAAATTATATGAAAAATTAAAGCATTTAACACATTTTTGATTAATAAAATTCATCGATTTTATGACGATTACTAATAAGATACCTGAAAAACAGGATGTTTTGTCGAGATAATGAAAGATCTATCACCGATTTCTAAAATTACTGTTAAGATGTCATGATCGATTCCTTTTATATATTTCGTTTTTTTGACACTTGCATTAAGAACGACTTTATTATGGATAGATATTGAAATAATTTCTTTTGACATCTTAGAAAGCTCCAAATATTTAAATATGCAGTTTTGTAGGAAATTTAGTCAAATTATCATGAATAATTCAACCCATGTCTAAGAAAATCGTTACACATATCAATATTATAAACGTGAAATCTAATATATTTGGACGGTTGGTACTCAATCACGCAAAACAACTGAACAGAACAACACTGCGCCAAGAAAATGATGCACAATTTCGAGAATTCAAATTTCTTCAGAAGATGTTTGAATATGTTGAAGAATTATTTTACCAGTAACCCACCAACATTAAGGAATACTTGAGAATAATCGAAATGATAACGGTATTCACAAAAATTGAAATAAAACTAATAATGAAAAATGTGAGTCCCTAAAACCATGATGAAATCTGATATTTCGACCTCTGGAAAGAATTGCTGCATGAAATTTACAATTCATAATAAAAATCAATGACTTTATTAGCATTCTGATCCATTTCGTTCAAAATTTCATTCTGTTCAGAACCTCATTCACAGTAGCTGGCTGGTTTTGCTGGTTTTTTAATCTTCTAATAAGAATAATCTAGACATGTTCGATGGTATCGAGGTCTGGACTTTGTGCAAGCCACTCCATCGCAGTGATTTCGTCATCTGAAAGGTAGTTCCTAACGATATGAGCTTGGTGAGGTCTGGCGTTATCATGCTTGCACAAAAATCATTCACTAATGTTTACCGAAAATGGTACAACATGTTTTTCTAAAATGTCTGTAAGGTACCTCTGACTTTCATTATTTACGATCACCAGCTTAGTGCTGGCGTTCAAAGAAATTCCTCCCGAACTATTATTGAACCTTCACCGAAAGCATAGATAGGTTAAAATTACACTGGGTATATCTCTCAAGTCGACATCTGTACAGGGTGGGGAAATTTCGATGTATTTGTACGGCAGCTATGTGAAATATTGCAGGTAGAGAAAAATGAATCCTCCTCTCTTGATTTATTTTCAGGGACTAGTTTAGTGCTGTAAAAATTTTTCTGATATCTCTTTCCGTTCTGGACTTATTCAAAATTTATCGAATTTTGTGAAAGCCGTCCTACGCGGATATCTCGATCACCATCAAAGTTAAAATAAAAATAAATTTGACATTTGGAACTTTTTTGAGTGAAATACAGTGCTGTGTAAAAAATTTTTTCAGCTCAGCGGTTTTCGAGTTATAATGCAAACATGCTCTTTTTTTTAAAATACGAACCATAAAAAATTTTATCCCAATTGAATGCAGTAATTTTTTTCCTTTTCAAAAATATAAAACACTTTTAGTCAATTATTGCATTCAATACCTTTTTTCAAAGAAAAACCTGAAATTGCCACAATTCCATTCATTAGGTGCATGCCCATCAATGATTCATATTGTTTTATGACTGAAAACCACAGATTTCAAAGATCCTTTTTGTGATCATGGTTATTTCTATGGTTTGATTAGATTTAGACCATAGTAATTAACTGTGGTCTTAGAGTTTGACACTTACGATTCCAGTTTCAGTATAGGTATTAATGTTTATTGAATATCGAAATAGCTGCTTGTTAATTGTATGTTCCAACTAATACATTTAAAAATTTGTTCACCTGAGACTCTGCTTGTTTCAAGATGCATAATAGAAATCATAACTATGAAAATTATCAAAAGTTCGATAAGATGAAATGTTATTTTCTTAGTGGGTATGAGTCAGCAGCAACGGCCGGAACATATTTCAATCGGTATCCTGAAAGCCAAAAGCCAAATAAATCTTTCTTCCGAAGAATGAAAGAGAATCTTATCAATAGTGGCTCATTCCGAAAATCAAGAAATAAAAGTGATAGAGAGGAAGCAACGATCGAAGTGATAGGTGCTGTAACGGCTTTTACGAGTAGACAAATAGAAGCAGAAACAGGAATTTTGAGACGTCGGGAGCTCGGCATTCTGATGGAGAACCAGTTTAAACCCTACAAAATGCGAGTCTCCCAGTTGTTGCAGCCAGGGGATCCCCCTCGCCGACTAAATTTCTGCAATTGGTATGTGAGGTATGCATTGAAAGATAGTCGCGTTTTGGCGTTTGAAATTTTTGATAAAAATTTGCATGGAGCACGTTATGAAGAAATCATCAACAATAATATTATTGAAGGATTTCTCGGTCAGCTTCCATTAGCATAAAGATCAAATATTTTCTTCAACACGATGGTGCCCCTTCCCACAAGGGTCATCATTGATCTGTTGAATTTAAATTCTGGACATAATTGGATGGGGACTAAAGGTCCTGTGAGATGGCCGCCTCGTTCCCCTGACTTGACTCCACTATTTTTTCTTTGGGTTCATGTTGAGGATTCACTCTACAAGAGGAACAGTAACAATTTAGAAGAGCTAAAACAGAATTTGAGGGAATGCCTTGCTTGCTTCTGTTAGTAATATTCATATTTACAATGCCTGCCGTAGTGGTTCTCGGCGATGTAATTTATGCATTGAACTCAATGGCAACACTTTTGAATATTTGCGAAAAAGTATTTTCCCCCATTTGTATCATTAGGACTTGTTGTTTCTGTTAAAGATTTTCGTATGTGTTTTTGGTTTTCGTTTGAGAAAAGTTTAATGTCATAGATCTTGTTTGTCATAATAACATATTTTTTTACTCGCATAACTTTCTAATCATTCTGATAGAATATTACCAAAGCAACATGCATGGACTCATATGTTACGTAGATTATTCGGGTTGGCAAGTTTCGTATTTCAAAAAAATTAATGTTAATCTGTAATTCGATTTATGAAGAGTAGAAGTGATTGTCGAACTCTAAGACCACAGTTAATTACTATAGTCTAAATCGAATCAAACCATGGAAATAAAAGGATCTTTGAAATCTGTGGTTTTCAGAGATAGAACAATATGCATCGTGGAAATTTCAGGTTTTTCTCTGAAAAACAGAGTATTGAATGCAATAATTGTCTACAAGTATTATATATTTCTGAAAAGGAAAAAAATTACTGCATCCAATAGAGGTAAAATTTCCTATAGTTTGTTTCTAAAAAAATGCATGTTTGCATTAATCGAAAACCGCTAAGCTAAAAAAACTTTCTCATACACACTGTATTCTACTTAAAAAGTGCCTGTAGAATGTTAAACTTATTTTTATGTAACTTTGATGGTGATCGAGATATCCGCAAAGGACGATTTTCACAAAATTCGAGAAGTTTTGAATAAGTCTAGAACGAAAAGATATCAGAAAAATTTGGCACCACTAAACTAGTCCATGAAAATAAGATCGAGAGAGGAGGGTTCATTTTTCTCTATCTGCAATATTTCACCACCCAGAAAACATAACACATCATTCATTATGCACGTAGGATGACTGTTGGATAAACAATCCGAATGATTTCAAGAGACTCTAGCATAATTTAGTATTAACAAAGTCAAGTAGTTTTGTTATAGTTATTTCTATAAACTGAAACCCATTTTTTGATAACGCGTTTCTTTTTGATGGAAAAAACAAGGACTATATTTCATCTATAAATGGAATTCGATTTCTGAGTTGGTCAATTTTGCACTTGTTCTAGAAAACACTGGAGAAGAGTATACAAAATTTATGACTGATCGAAAACTAAGGCTGTATAAAAGAATTAAAAATAGGTATTTTGCATAAAAAATTTCTTTTAGAAATTTACTGCCAAGTAAGCGCTAATGATTTCGAATTCGTCTTGGAGTTATTTCAAAAAAATAAAAAGAATTTTTTCATACGATGCAAAGAAGCAACATGGATCTACTATATGTAGGATTCAAATTCGTAGACAGTGACCAGCGAACATTGCTTGAAGTGAATGAAAGGCAAATGGCAATTGGTTAAATATAGGTTACCCTAATTTGAGGTACGTAGATTATTCAATTCAATAAGCATCTTTAGAAAGAAGGATGATAGGAGATAATTTTGCCAAATACTTTCAGATGAAGAAGAATGTGTTCTTCATTAATCAACATATCATAGCAGTGCAAAAAAACTAATTCATTTCCATTGAATTGTTTGCTTATCCACCTTATTCTCCGGATTTGGCACTTAGTGACTACTATTTGGTTCGAGATCTGAAAGAACGTTCCAGGGAAACAAAAGTTCCCATAAAGAAACTGAAGCCTGTTCTAAGATCATGTAAATATTTTTACTAAAAGGATGTCAAAATGATAGAGAAACTTTGGAATGAACGTCACTATTGAGGAAAAATGTATGATGTACGAGAATCGACACAGAAATATTCAAACCACAATTTGGTCAGCAGAAGGTCCGAGCGACCTCTGTGAGGCATGGACGTAACCAATAAGTCTTCACGAACTTCCTGAAGGCGATGGTAACAGAGAACTCATTGATTTTTGAATGGAGTGTTAGAGTCTTTTTTTGTATTCGAAGAATGACGGAAAAATCGGAAAACAAATTTTCGCTTCAAACAGGATACAGTTATGTTGAAACAATCGAAATAATGAATACCAATTCCGGAGCGCCAAAGAATTAATAGAAGAGTGGCGAAACTCACGACGAACCTCTAGATGGTTGACGTGTGTGCGGAATTCATTTTAAAATTGCTGACGTATGAGCCGAACTGTCATGTTGAAACTGATTAGGACAATGTTCACCGTTCTTTATAATAGTGTTGTGCACCAAGCGTATACCAGGTCAGACAAGGAATATTAGATTGAAGTTCTTTGCTTTCGGCAAGCGCTGACTGGCAGCTTTATCGCGATATGTGCCAGCACGTTCATACAAGATGTTACGGTTACGTTAGCCTGCGAACACACATAGCTGAAGCCATGGATGATTTGGCAGTGCCGCCAAAGCAATAATTTTTTAACGAACTTTTGATTTCAACGCATAGGATGGTGTGTGGTCGCTCCCATTAGTACAATGGTTGAGGTTCTCTTCTCAGGTGGTGCCACAGCAAAATCATCCATTGATACCGCTATGTGCGGTCATAGGCTTAGTGTCGATACAATCCTAGTGTAGCTCCCTGCTATTTATGGTTGTTTGCAAGATAGAACTACAAAAGGTGTTGAGAACATGTTGTTGAATCCAATGTGGACTACTCCGAAAAATGCCACGAGCTAGACGGCTATTGAGTTAGGTCGACCATTTTTGGGATAATCCTTGTACAGGCGAAATTTTCTACATGTTATTGTTTTATTAGTCATCCAACGTACTTGTTAAATGATGTTATACGTACCAGTGAGAGGAAACTTTTCCAGATGTCCAAATAGGAGAAAGTTCTGGATTCCGTAACTCCAATCCAGGAAAGATGATTTCATTCAGTTCCGAGAAGAATCATTCGAAATTATATTAGTCTGAGAAGAACACTATTTATGCAGTTATGAATCAGATACATATTTACATGGATTTTTAAATAGAAGCGATTGCTCAAGGTCGTTAACATGAAGAGTGGTAACATCAAAAAAGAACATCGATAAGAATTAGTAGACATTCCTTTGTATTTTCAGTGTTATCCAAGTAGTATTATAAACCAAAAAAAAACGATATCGCGAATAACTAAAAAGTGAAAGAGTAAAAGAGTTAGGTTTAACAAAATTCTGATTCACCTGCCCGTGACTCAACTGAAGCAAAAAAGGCATTACCAGAAGCAAAAAGCGGGTTAGTGGGTACTTACTCTTTTTTCAGGTGCACCCCATTTCATTCGTTTTTGAACCTACCAAAAAATAAGCAGTGTAAGGTTATCATCAAAATTAACTGATCTAAATGATTTAAACAATGAACATACACTTAAAAATAGAGAAAAGTACATGAAATCTAAAAGTATTTGAGCATTTTGTAAAGATAAAGTAAAAAATATATTTCTTGGATAAATTGGTGCAATTACGAAGATAATAGTCTTAATGTTTTTCCTATTTTATAAGAGTGAAAATTATTGTTTCTTGAATTTTATGATCAACTCTTGAATGAATTTGTTTCTGTAATTTGAAAAAATATTAAGACTATATTGAAGTACAACATGAAAAAGAGAAGACCATTGTCTACAAATCCGCTTAGATAATATTGTCGTAAGAAAAATTGTGAATTGAAAGAATAAATTAATACTATATATGAACATAAACATAAAGAACAAATGTGGAAGTAGTAGTTAATTACGGGATCATGTTTCATTCAAAACGAATAAAACATGGAGATGACTCGTAGAACAATTGTTAATTTAAATGACATTTAAATAAATTATCATACAGTATGAAAGAGAAGATGAACTATCCCAAATTATAAGATAGTCTTGAAGTTTTCTGGAAAACCCTCGAAGAAGATATTCTGTTTTTACTTATTCAGCTTCTGATGAAATGTGTTCGCACTGATATCCGTTGAAAGTATGATTTTATCGCCATTATTTTGATAAGTAACAAGATCAAGAAGGGAAATAAATAGCAGAGCAAAAAAGAATACACAAAGAACGATTAATAATGAGATACGAATGAAGTTTTACAATACAGCAGATGAATGTCAAACATTTTAGTAAATGCTCGTTTATAATTTGACTAAGGCCAAGTCATGAACATTTTTTATTATTCTCGGTTGTTAGATCTTCAATATTTTTTGGTGCATTGAAGAAGAACTTTGTATTTCAAATAACCCCATAAAAAAGTCCAAGAGATTCATTTTAGGTGATCCGGGATCAATGACTTCTCCCCGGTTAATCAATTATTCTTGAAACATCAATGTCTTCTCGAAATTATTCCCATATTATTCTTGTACGAGGTTGATTTTGTGAGGATGTAATTTCTCTGTGCCAAAATTTGGTGAACAGCTTATTCCCGAATCAAGTGCTAGTTGTTGATTTGATTTTTCATTTACAGATGAATTATAGTTAGACCATTTTTTCATGCTTTTCTCAACATTTTGGAAACGCTAGATTACGAAATCGTTATTCGATCTAAATGAATCTGATCAAAAATTCACGTACCTCATAAGTAGACCTCCGACGAACTCCGTAACCAACCATCATCAAAATTCCAATATGGTCTCTTTCAATGAGCAACAATCAAGTAGGAATATCACTAACTTCGAACCTCACCGATCGATCTAAATTTTCATTTATTTTGTTTCTCAGTCCAATAGGCAACGACAGTGCTAAATTGTAATTGATTGTGTTGTGTGATTTTCTGAGTTTACAGATTCAGAAAAAGGAACCTATTTATGTTTTATTTTCTGACAGAACAAGAACCAGTAATTTCTTTAGTGGGATAACATTGAGGAAAATTTCTTAAGCGAACTTTTTTTGATATATAAGACGCCATATATTGCTATTTGAAAAATTCGACGTCAAATTTTGGCAGGTGTAATCAAGTGTGCGAATGACTTCTATAAAATGAGAAGAACGAAAAACAAAATCGACTTATAGGATCATTTTCCATGAAACTTGATGACCATCTACATTATGGTAACTCCATATTTGTTATACTGTGTAAGTTAGGAATGTTAAAGTTCAGCATAAAAAGAGAGAAATCGGTTTTCATAAGTCTGCTGAATCGATATCATCCTTTATTCTTGAAAAAAGAAAATAATTTTGAAATAAAGAACTGAAAGTCTAGTTTAACTAAAGTGTTTAAGTTATAAAAGCAAAATTACGGCGACTATTTTCAAAACTTTATATCCAAAACATAGGATTGTTTTTTCCAAAATGAATAGAAAATGTTAAAAACGTACATGCAGTAAAATCGAAATAGTGTGTGAGATTTTGCGAAACGAGTGGTTGTGACTAGATGATTTTATGATCGGTTCCTCTAATTAGGCGCAGTTTCTTGGAAACCTAGATGAGGACGTCCATGTTATGAAAAGCTCAGAATATGCGTTTATTAATCTAACACATACGAATTTTTTTCTACGTATTTCCCAAGTGAGAAATAACGAGCACGTGGTCTTTCTTCATTGGAAAGGAGGTTATGATTTCGTGGAGAAGAATCAAGATTTTATTTTTGTAGTAAAAGCAGACATATTATCTGGAGGCATAAGGGGAGATATATCAAGAACAGTTTATGTAAGAACGGATTCATTTGAAGTTTTTTTTTCTTGATTCAGAGGTTAGTAGAGAAAAATTGTCTGGCAGATGTAAATAAACGAAATTTTTCAGAGTATCACTATGTTCAAGCCACTATTGGGTGAAATTTTATTTATAGAGACAAAATTCGCCCTCTCCTCCACAAGACTAGACCTAAACTCTATCAAACTTGCCTAGGATTTACAGGAAGAAGATTTTCTCAACTATCAGACTGTCAGTTGATAGTTCTATCATTATTGGCTCAATTTCTGCAGGAGAGCATAGCCAATCTTATTGGCATTATGTCAGAAAGCATCAATGATGTTAGGAGTAAAAGGTTATTGATTTCTTTGTTGCACATTGTCAATATTCAGGAGCATACTTATATTCTACCTTTACCAGTATATTGGAGTTGACAGATAATCTTATTTTACTTATGTTTATATTCATCATTTTTGCACAGTATTGTTAACCACATAAATGATAAGCAGGCAAATTGTTAAATTCAATAGACTTCGAAGGAATTATCGTATATCTATATGAAACTTTGTAAGGTTCATGTCAAAATGCATAAAATGAAAAGGAACGATTTCGGAAGAATCAATAGCTTATCGCTATAGCCCAATCCAGAGCCTCAGTTTCCTGCTTAAAGAACAATCTCCAGAATAAGTCGAGAATATTTATCGTTGTGTTATGCATCCAGAATTTCAGACAACGAATCTAACATCAACCACTTCATCATCCTTTATTCTTGTACAATTTTCATGAACACCAAAACCCGTTAATATTCTGCTACAGAAAGAATTTTCGAAAACAATTTCGATATTGAGCAATTTAAACTCCCATCAGCTATCATCCCCTCATTAGTGGTCCTACCATCGACTAACGTACACAAGTTTTCCCAAATATTCATTTACCTCATCCTTCAACCACAACATTTTTTTACAAATTGCAAAGAAATACCAAGATCACGCAAACATATAAACCGGTGCTACTTAACTGCAGAACGGAGCTGCAGCAGCTCTAGAGCTGAAGAAACAAGATACGCCTTCCGTCTTCCAAATAACTTCCATAGTGGAGAAATTGCAACGATAAAACAGGCTTAGAAAATATGTTACTCATCATTTGGTATAAAATATTGAATATCACACACTCCCGAAATGCATTGGAAGGTGAAACCCACTTGAATAATGTTGTCCTTTATTCTGATTGAGTAATATATGGACAAGAATCTCAGGAAAATTGTAAATTACAAATTTAAAAAAAAAAGAAAATATAATAAAAACGAAATGGCAACAAAACGGAGACAACTGACTGACTGCCACCATGCCGAATCTAAATGAACCCCATTGGCATAATATGAACACAAGTGTAGGGTCAAGCTGCAAGGAATAACATAAATTTCAATTTGGATTTTAGTAAATATTCACGCTGAAGATATCTACATCATCAGTGAATTTGACAATGAATTTTTATTTAGGCTCAAATTTACTAATAATTCCAAAGGTCGCGAAGCAACGGAATAGTAGTAATACTGGGGACGGCTAAATCGCTGGGTCTAGAGCTATAACGATTATATTCCTGGCAGAACTTTATGCCGTTAGGTAACACTTCAAAAACAATATTGGACTGCCGAATTACTGAGGACAGGTTTGTAGTGTTTTACTTTCGTCTGAATACTGAGTCATTCAGGTTACTCAGGTATCTAAGAGGGAGGATTGATTTACACAAATTAGTACCTCAGTTCTTCTGGTGAGACCATAACCATGTCTTGGCATCTCACTTTGAATTGCTGATTGGCCAATAACTGGAATGGAGGTTAAACTTGGCTCATTATGTCAGCATCATCATGATTTCGAAAACGTTAACTGAAGAAGTATTGAAGCGAAATATCATCTTATTACTAGGACTGGGGAAATCAAAACATGAACTCTTTTCGCTCCTCACAGGTTACGGTAGGATAAAGGTACACATGCACAGAATCGGTATGGGTGATGATGACGTATTTAGACTCTAATAAAAAACATGTACTGTGTTTTAAGGAATTTTACTTAATAATTGCTATTCGTAACGCGTTTCACTACACCGTAGCTTCTTCAGACGAATGAATGTACAGAAAACAAGAATGAGAATATAAGTATAAATGTTCTAGAGTAATTGAAAGCTTATTGGGTTACTTCTTCTTAAGTGGTTATTTATGACAGGTATATCCAATAAAATTAAGGAATAGATTGCTCCCCGAAGGGATTCAATAGAGGTGAAGGGCTGAAATCGACTTGTTCATTGATGAGTCTACCTGACTGTTTGTATTTATTGATTTCTAAAGTTTCCCAAAGATTTACCTTCCAATATTTATTATCTGTATGCAAAATTTCAAACTGTGGGTCGAAAGAGTGATTATTTTCTAAGAGATGATTCGCGTAATTAGAATCTGATTTTTATTTGAAAAACTGCGTTTATGTTCCGATATTTTAATATTAAAATTTCTATGGGTTCTACCAATGTAGAAATTATCACAGTCATTGCAATTCAATCTATAAACACCAGATTTATTGTTTTTACCTGATTTGGTTTTATTATTTTTATATATTTGCCAAAATTATTATCAGTTTGGAAAGCTATGTTGAAATTATTGCTACTCAAGAATGATCTCAGTTTCTCACTTGTAATGGCAATGTAGGTTAAGGTGTTGAATTTTGTTTCAATTTATCGACAGGGTAAACTTCATTCAATGCGATTCTACTTTGTTTTTAATTTAAAATATTATTCATCAGTTTGGGATTGTAACCATTATTTTAGGCTATTTGTTTAGTCAAATTTAATTCTTTGTTGAAATTTTCTGGTGATAACGGGATGTTAATCAATCTATGAATAAAACTATTGAATGCTGACATTTTATGTTGATACGGATGACACGACGAGTTATGTATTATAATATCTGTATGTGACGGCTTATGGTAAATTGCGAAAACATGTTTTCCATTTTCATTCGAAATTTTACGTCTAAGAAATTTATTGAATTATTGTTTCTATTTCGGTTGTGAATCCAATTTTTGGATGTAATGAATTTATATGATTTTCGAAAATGTTTAACTGTCTATCTGTTCCTGTGAAGCAAATAATGATATCGTCTATATAGCGATACCAGTATAAACAATATTTACTGGATGATTATGAATAAATTTTTCTAAATTATTCATGAATATTTCTGCTAACAAAGGACTTAACGGATTGCCCATAATCAAGCCGTCTTCAATAGTATAATATTTGTTATTGAAATGGAAATAAATTTGATCTAAACAAATTTGTAATAATGAAAGAATATCAGATTTAATGATAGTATTGACATGATTCTTTTCTAATAATTCTTCAACTAAGTAATATGTATCTGTCGGAGGAATGTTGGGAAATAGATTCTTAACATCGAAAGAGTTTGAATTATGTTATAAAAATCTCATTTTTTGATCAATTTTAGATTTAAAATTGAAATTCAAAAAACATTGCAATTTTAAATCTAAATTGTCTAAAATTGCATACGAACTATCAAAGATACCATTATACCACCTAATTCCAAACTCATTTCTTTCATCTCTTAAAATAATCACTTTTTCGAACCACAGTTTGAAATTTTGCATACAGATAATAAATATTGGAAGGTAGATCTTTGGGAAACTTAAGAAATCAATAAATACAAACACTCAGGTAGACTCATCAATGAACAAGTCGATTTAAGCCCTTCACCTCTATTGAATCTCTTTGGGAAACAATCTGTTCCTTAATTTTATTGGATATACCTGTCATAAATAACCACTTAAGAAGAAGCAAGCCAATAAGCTTTTAATTACTCAAGAACATTTATACTTATATTCTCATTCTTATTTTCTGTACATTCATTCGTCTGAAGAAGCTACGGTGTAGTGAAACGTGTTACGAATCGCAATTTTTAAGTAAAATTCCTTAAAACTCAGTTTTTTATTATTGATAATGGAATTTTACCAAGTAAAAGCCACCCAAATTCAAATATTTAGACTCTGCTTGGAAGCGAGTGAGACGTCAAAGCACACCGTCATTAGAATCCCCAGCATTGAGTAGAATCAGAATTTTGGTGAGATAATTCTAGAACACATTGAATTCAGAAATCTTCTCTTCAACAAGATGATAGTCTTTCAGAAGCTGGACTTGTTCTAGGACTCAGGTATCATGGTGACCCATAATGGCTCGCAATAAGGAAGAAACGAAAGTTTAAAAAAAGTATGGTACTTTGGCATCTTCCCAAATATCTATTTCATTTTACTAGTGATGATACTAAAGGAATGAAATGAAATCTCTGAAATTGTATCATATTTTTTATAGAAAATGTCATTCTTCATCTTTATTACTGTCTATCAATTTAAAACGGAATAGAATTATGTATAAGAAATTCATTTAAATTGAAATAATGTTTTGACACGTTTCCACATTTACTCTTCCGTAAATAAACTGCAAATTTTCACATACCTATCTCATAAAAACAATTTAAAACATCAATAAATAAACTTCGATATTATGCAAATATACCGCATGGATAATTACAGATTAATATTTTCCAGCTCTCAGATCCACTACGTAATTTGGATCTAACACGTACGTAACACTAATTAATCGATAATAACTCTGAAGTACAAATAGCGACGTTTCCCTTCAATAAATCGACAGACAATTCATCCGTTTCATTTCATAATCCAACGTGTTTTGCCAATACAGAATGCATCTCTGATATCTCCATAATGACTGTAATAAGCGACGGGTAATAATGAATGAAACAGAGTAATTGAAGGTAGGAGCCTGCCAAACACGTGTTTGTCGGTACAGCGCTCCTAGAAATAATGCGTACTCTAGCAAGCGCATTATTTGAAAATGTTTCTCTTTCTTCTTTCTTCCATTTCGCGATCTGCTTTATACCTAAGGAAGTCCATTTCGATAGTTATTTAATGTGAACTAGACATTTACCGTTTCTTATTTGAGAGTAAGTGCGCCAAGAGGTTTTCCAACCTGAATACCGACCACATTCAGAATCAGTAGCGTACCTTCAAATAACACATCACTCAGTAGTAAGAAGGATGACTTATGAAATATTTTTTAAAGAGAGTGTTGGTACAAGTTGTGAAGGAATATATTCTCTATTCAGTGCATAATAGAAAAACTATTTTTTAACACAGCTGATATATATGTAGCTCATTTTTTAAGAATTATATAGTTATAGTGCCTTCCATTTCAATCGAAGCGTCCTTGGAATGTCTCAGAATCATAATTTCGACGGCCATTCACTGAATAACGAAGAGACGAGAATTCACAGTGAAGTTCAAAAGACGCGTTTTGTTTAGGCATATTTAGTTACATGAAAGAGAAGAAAGATATGACGTAGAGAAAAAGAGATATATTCCGACCGACACCTTGGAAGTGGAACGAAAAAGGTTACGTATAAACAATTATACAAAGCAATAGAATAAGACTGTATGACATATATATTTTCTTATACAAACTTTGTATTGTTATATTTCTTTAACGATCACATCTATAGTCCTGCATGCGCAATTTTATTTTAATTTACTTAAAACCTTAGGTGTATTAATATATTTTAAGTTTGAGGAAAACAGAGAAAATACAGAAAAAAGTCCAATAATGTGAGATTAGAAAATCTCACTGGTCCTGTTTAGATCTCCAAAGTAAAATATGATTTTTTTAGTATAAATTTTGGAAGACTAAAACGAAAGATACTTGGAATGTATATGCGGTTATTTCGTCTTGGTGGAATCATCAAATTTTTTGAATGAATAACCAAAACTTTCCGAAGCATAGCACATTAACAGACACTGTTCATAGTTTCGGCTAAGTCGGGTTGTCGACGCACACAACACGTTTAATTTGTGTGGGTTTTCCACGTCAATCGAAGCATTAAAAATGAACTATCGATTCTTAAGACGAATGTTAATGCAGTTTGGTGAGGTGGATTCGTAAGAATCTCTACAAGCTTTGTGAACTAATCTAATCGTAAAGAAATTCCAAATTGCATTTGCATTAAATCAGTCTTGATGCGCAAAAATCGAGGGTCAGGCCTATTTTTATGCTTTAATGACAACGTTTATTCTTGAGATTTTCTTGTGTTCGATATCAACAATTTTGTTTATATCTACGCCTGAATGATGAAAATGTGCCTGGACTCCATATGGAATACAGTTAATTTGGTTGTTGGCTTTAAATTAGTTATATTTTTAGTAAATAATCCATAACGATCCACTAATTCCACCATCGAACAACGATGACTCTACGCCGCTTCGTTACATTGTAGCCAACTTTTCGAATTTGAAAGGAAAAATCCATTCTCCTGGAGACCTTAAATCCAGACCAATCAATAGTTTCCTTCCTATTATTCTTTAATCATGACGATTTAATAAAATAAATTAATTCAGTATAATTAATTTTCCATGTAGAATTTGTATTAAGTTACAGAGTTTGTATGTTCAGGCATTTATCAGTTGAACGTATGTCTTAGAATTTTTGGTACAACAGTAATATCATTTGAAAGATACTGAATTCAAGTATGTGTTTTGTGAGAAGTCAAGTGCAATAAAATGGATAAATTGAATCTTTAAAATAGTTACTTACGTTACAAGACCGGAAATGATGTTTTGCAGGTCGATCTAAGTACATTTCAGGACGAGCGGCAGACGAGACCTGAAAGTTGAGAGAATCCTGCAAAACATTATTCCGGTTGCATAGTCTTTTTATTTAAATCATCATCACAATATTATATATCGTTATATCGTTTTCACGAACTTTGTTAATAATTACTAAATACACACAACACCAAAATTGTCGCATCACCTGGTATTCTGAATTCCACAATCGATAAGCAGCTCGATCGCAGTTTCTTTGTCAACATATGTTTTTGGATATATGAGGGAAAAAAATCTTATCTATGTAGTAACATTTGTTTTCATATGATCTCAAACACGTCTGAAACAAGAATGAGTTTATTTGACTATCAGTATTTCTTCAATTTCAATTAATCGGTGATTTTCCACGAACGTCCTGGACGCTAGGGTGAATGAAGTGGTAAGAATTGTAACACTTCTAGAGGAAGTTGAATGTTAACGAAAGCACTATCTCAAGACAATTAATCGGTACCACGAAACAGGGATATGGAAGAAGGGCACCAGAAATGGATGATCGTTGATGATCGTTGGCTTCGTTGCACTAAGAGTTCGGCACTGTACGGCTAGAATGCTACAAAATGAACTTACATTTTCCAGAAATGTGCGTATTTGATTGCAAACTGTTAGGAACAGGCTCAGAGGAGACGATATGAGACCAAGGGTGGCTTCTACGGGCCTGTGTCTCACCAGAGAGCATCGAGTTGCAAGACTTCAGTTTACGACGGAACATGCAAATTGGGGTATTCCAGAATTGTCGAAGGTTCTCTCTTACGACGGGTCCAGGTTCTGTCTAGTATCAAATCATAGACGCATGCCTGTATACAGACGACCTGGGGAACGGTATCAGCAATGCAATATCCGGCAAACCGAAAACATCGAATAGGGTTCAGTAATGGTGTAGGGAGGCATTTCTTTCCATGGTCGAACTGAGTTATTCCTAGTGAATAATGGAAGAATGACAGCGGCAAGATACATCGCAGATATCCTTGAACCCCATGTTGTACTATTTGGCCCATTGATTGAGGAAAACTTCATTTATATGCATGATAATGCTCGGCCTCATGCAGCTAGAGTAGTTACAGAATTTCTGCAAAATACCGAAATTGATATTTTAAGATGGCCAGCAGAAGTCCCGACTTGAATCCCAAAGAGCATGTTTGGGACAACATGGGGTGGCAAATTCAGCAACGTAGGATGCCCTGTAGAACACTTCAACAACTAGAAAATCTGCTTCCTGAATTTTGGAACTCAGTGACTCAAGAGTACATCCAAAAATTTGTTTGAGGGGTTTCCGAGATGTATAGTGGCGGTAATAAGGGCCGGAAAGGAAACACTCGATTTTGAAAATGATTAGTAACCATTCGATGCTAGTTGATTGGAAGAAACGTAAGTACATGTGTTTCGCTTCAAATGGAATATATTTTGAAGAAGATTTAATAAATATTGAAGTAGATTAAGATCTTTACGTTTTACTCAAATTTTCGAATACTTTTTTGTCACAGTGTACATAAGTTTCGTTCCTTGTGATGTAAACATCCATTATTAGATTCTGAAGTTGTCTTTTCAATCTGAACCTGCAGAACAACATTTTCTAGCTTAATTTTCCCATTGAAATTTAATCTTTGCCGATTGAATTTGGGAAAGAAGTATTGATAATATTTTCCAGAGGTTGTTGAAATTTACCGATTAATTGAGTTGTGATAGTGCTTCTACATAGCTGTAAAGTAGAATTGTGTATTAGAGAATGGAAGCAAGACGTAATCGCTAAAATGTATATATATGACAAATGCTTATTGTTTGTCCATCACGTAGCATGATTCATCATATATGGAGAATCTTCAGTTATTATTTATATGCGCCCATTTTCAACCATAAAAGAAGAGTATGCTGTATGTTATCGATGTATCCGAAGGAGAAAGGCTTAATTTTATTGCGAATAGACTGTCTTCGAGTGTAACAGGTACACAAAACGTTGCCTTTTAGGTGCAATTACATTCTTGGCATAATCATTTGTTCTTTCAAACGGTGTATATCCCGAGAATGGTAAATATTCCACATTGACGTCGAATTTCAAAGAGATTTCTTCGTTTGGGCTGCGTGTCCCAAACGACAAACAGGAAATTCTTATAGGATCATTTCGTGACCTGTTTCAGGGACGTTGAGCTATTTAGGAGTTCAGTTGATTATAGAATGAAAACATGAAATTTCATAGCTCTTGAATCAAAGTTATTAAAATTAGTCTGGTTTTTACATTTATCGACATTCCAAGCAACAATTATACGTCATTTAAGAATTTCCACGTTGAGAGGTTCGGTATTGCTATCTAACCTTCAAATGCAGCTTCGACAGAACATATGAGTACAAATTAGCACTGAAATAATATGACGACGTCTCAGTAAATTTGATTCAAGGCCTCGTGTCGCAGCTACAGTCCCAGCTTTAAACGCAGAACATCGAAGATAAATATTAAATATCCGAATCTAAGGCAAATCGCCCTTCAACTGACGGCAATGTTTGGGTCAACTTACTCGTGCGAGTCTGCATTTTCTGAAATAAAGATAATCGAGTCAAAATATCGCAATCGACTGAATGACGATCATATGTCATCATGCTTGCGATTAGCACTCAGTGGTGTACGTATCATCTTATGAAAAGAATGTTGAGGACATGCAGTGCCACGCTTCGAGATCCGAAGTCACTCCTTAGCTAAGTTTAACACCATATGTAACTCTTTTGTTTTGTAACAACCAATAAACTCACAATTTTGAATAACTTTGAGTTTTTTCATTGATTTTAAAGAAAAAACCTAACTAAACCTAACCCAAACCTTGACTAAAATAATGTTTATTGTGCGGGAAGCTTATATATGTTACAATACATCCTACCTAGGTAGGTAAATAGGTAGGGTGTATCGTGTATGTACGACAAACCTGCATCATACATACTTGCAGCCTCTCAGAGTCGGTCGTAAGCAGTCTAAAATATTGAAGTAGATCGCCAGCAGTTCAAGTTTACACCTCTGGGATAGTGCATCTGCACATTTCGTTGATGTACGAAATGAATTAAACACCATGTTTCCGGACAAACGGATAGATCGGGAAAGTAATGTTCGATGGGTCTAAAGTTCTCCAGAATAAACATTCATGGACTTCTTATTATAGGGAGCAGTAAAAACCAAAATTCACCAGAATCAAGTAACAACGAGGGATGATGTGAGACAAAGATTTTGAGACCCATTTTATAATATTACTCCGGATAATCTAAATAAAACCAGAAGAAGTTCTGTACGTCGAATTGAAATGTGCATCCGAAAAGAAGAAAGACACTTTGAATATTTTATTTTAGTTTTCATAAGTATTTCTTTTCTTAGATATTTTTACTAGTTAAACTAGGAACTTTAGTGCAAAATTTGTTGAGTGAAACTTCTAGCAAAAAATACAAAAAAAAGTAGGTATAGGGACATCTAATCCATTTCAATAGGTATTGGAATTATCTTTCATTTGTAGGCACTACTACAAGCAAAATAACCTATCTGAATAGGAAAAATAATGAGGTTCGAGCCGAAACATTTGAAATCCATCACAGAACATCCTGTATAGCTGTATGTTCAATTACGTAATGTTAATTGATATTTTGGTTTATTAGAATGATTAAGTATTACAATTGAGATTCTCAGACGATTTTAGTAGATACAGGGGATAGTCGAAAAAATACCATTGTTTTACAAGAAAAATGCAAAAGTCATACATGTTAACCGCGAAAAAAGATAAAGGAAAAAAACAAAGTGGAAACAGAGACCATCCCAGGGCAGCAAGAACAAAAACGAGCAAAATCAATTGTAAAGAAAGAAGAGATACATTTACCAAACTAATCAAGCCCAATCTGTTGCAAATGGATTAGGTGTTGTTTCAGGCGAGTACGCATTGAGATTGTTGAAACTATTCGAAACCTGATTATAAATATTCACAGAGTAATATGTGAACGATCTCCTGAAAAAAGCCAAATGGAATCTAGGCAGAGAAAGTGTAAGGGAATTTCTCAGATTAGTAGTGCGTATATCACTTCTATATATTAATTTCTCACGAATGTAAAATGCGTTGTACTAATGTAGTAAGGTTATATTGAAATAAGTGATGAATCTTGAGCCATTTCAATTCTTGAATTTTGACAGAAACATAATCATATTTCCGCAAACTGTAGACGAATGGGCAACATGTATTCTGGAAACGCTGCGGTCTATTTTGCGTTAGCTTGTCCAAGCAAGAAAATACGACAACCAAAGCATAATTCAGAATAGGTAGAACTAATGTCTCAACTATTTTTTTTTCTGAATTGGAAATTAAGAACTCTAGCATTCACCTGTGAAATATAAGGCTGAAAACGAAGGCCACAGTAAAAATTAACACTAGGTTCTTCACAGAGCTCTTCTCAGCTATTGATTCCCCCGAGATCTCAACAACAAAGTTCGAGTCAATAAGTTTTCTAGTATATTGCGTACCAAACAGTATGAGATCACACTTATTAGTATTTAATTTAAGACCATGTGCCTCAGCGCACTCAGAAATTCTAGACAAATCGGGGATGATAATTTTCGCAGCTGCTGGAGCACGTAGAGCGTCAAAGATGTGAAAAATCTGAGTTTCATCCGCAAAAGTACGAGCCTCGCACGAATCAATTTCTTGAAAAATATCTACAGTGTGAAGAAGAAAGGGTGAGAGCCCCAGCACAGATCCCTGCAGCACCCCAGACGTCACAGTAATGGCGTCAGAACGGTCATTGTCGATAACTACCACCTAGGAACGCTTGTCCAAATATTACTCAAAAACTGTAACTCAGTCACATCCAAACCAACATACTTCAATTTTACACATAGTAATTGGTGATCAACTTCGTCGAAAAGCTTTCGCAAAATCTAAGAGGACAAGTGCCGCAATCATACCACAATCAACGGACCTAACAATATCATCAACCATATCCAGAAGCAAGCTTGCCGTGCTGTGCCTCCACGGAATCCAGACCGCATCGGTGGTATAATTTTATTTTCCAACAAATAATCATTTATCTGGACCACAATGAATTTCTCCAGAACCTTAGGCATTCAGGGAAGGCTGCTGATGGGACGAAGATCACCATAATTTGTGGGATCCTTCACCTTGGGCAGAGGCCTCACCAATGACAATTTCCAGCATTCAGGAAATATCCCGGTATCCAAACAATTTATTATACGGGTCACATAGGGAGTAATCACAGGACAGCACAACTTCAACATTTCAGACGATATCCCATCCGATCTCGAGCATGCGACTCTAGTTTTATGATCAACTGTGAAACTTCATCAAACGTCGCCAAACGAAAACGAAATTCGAATTCGGATTGTATTCATGTGTGCTGTAGAACAAGCATTTCTCTGTCCAAACACAGATGAGAAGTAAGAATTAACTTCACACAGTTCTTGAAGGAGTCAGGAATCTCATTCTTGCCATGATTATTTTCAATGCCCAAGTTCCTAACCGCCTTTCATTGGAGCTCAGTACTTTGCGCTACCGCCAGATGTTCCAAATACCCACTCTTCTCAGCGCGTACAGCATTTGTAACCATATTCCTTAGCCGCCTGTAATTTGCCAGATCCATTGGGTCCTTTGTTCTCTTATATTTACTCATGGCATCGTTTCTCAATTTCATCATATATCGATGATTGTTGGTTAACCAGGGAGCATACCTACATCTAACTTATTCTCACTGTTCTGAGAGGAGCATGCTTGTCGAAGGGAATTAAGATAATGATATTTAATAATTGAATTTTACTGTTGACATCATTTATATGCCCAAGGAGCGTCATGAAAGACGATAGCAAAGCTGTTGGAATCGAGATTCTTAAAGTCCCAATATGTAATAATGCGTGGCTGAACAGAGGGACACGCGAAATTTGCTGAACAGTGCACCAGATCAAGCACTATCTAGGACACCATAATCCAAAACATGATCAACAACGTTAGTGAAAATCAAATCTATGATAGACTCGCTGGTCTTAGTGATAAGGTCATACGATTCTGCAATGGAGCCCAATGTGACATCAACTAGCTGGTCGATATTGAAATCAACTGTAATGAAGATATTTGGATACTGAGGCGTGATAAATGAGAGGATATTTTCAAAGTATTGCCGAAAACAGATGAGGGAGAAGAGGAATCTCTATAAATTACACAAACAAGAATCACATTTTTACGTTGACACTTGATCCACAGATGTTCTACAGAAGGTATACTTTCAAAATCACATAATTACTTGTCAGGATCTATGGATTTTGAATTTTTATTCATTTATTGGAATCAATACAGAATTGAATTACTTAGATATTGTACTAGCTGGAAAAACCTATAGGAAATTTATAGAAACAGAGTTTAAAACGCCAAATGAACCGCTCTTGAACCAGTCGCGTTCCCTGTCCTTTTTTTTTAGAGAAGCACAGGCGCTCGCCAGCAGTTTATTATTTAAAGTGTTCGCGAGTAGGTACTTCCTTTGTCATTTATTTAACTATAGACTAAACACATCTTCGTTTTTGCTCAGAACGCAATAAGTTTGTTCCTTGTAAAAACAATTTTCACGAACGGTTTAATAGTGATTGGCGATCTGCTCGACCCACATATGTATACACACCGTTACACCTCACCAATATCACATTTCTGCGTGCTCAAATGAATATTTGAACCTTAATAATAAAGTACGATTATTAAAAATACTTCGCTCGTTTAATTTCATAAGATATTATACTCAATTAATTTTTTACGAGTTCTTCTGGATTACAGAGTTGTTCACACCTTGTCCAATAACAATATAACAAATAAAATGTTCCTTGGGGCGAACCATTATTGGAATTTCGCTGAGAAAGTGTAACATTGATTGATATTTTATCTGTGATGGTTTATAGCCGGGAGATCGAAGTGGTCGTCGCACCTTGCTTCTTATTGCGCTGAAAATAAATTAACAAGCCCGGCACACTATGCAGTCCGTGTTTATTTTAACGTTGACTTTATTTTTGCTTGTAGTCGTAATATTGAAATGTAAAATTGATTTATGCTTCCTTGTTATGTAGTTTACTTTTAATGACACAACCGTTTTATTCCTCGGTACTCTCTGGGAGGATTTTATCGTCGTTTTATCGATCCAATAACACTTTGCAGATCGATTTTGATATCGTCCAATTCGACTAAGTACCATTGGATTTTATTATTGTTACTTGCTGATAAATTTCTTTTACGCTGGCGTTTCATTGGCTAGTGGAAATAAGGGATTAGATATTTATATCTATTTCAATTTGATAGAAGCCGTAAGTGTGTACGAATTCATGAAACACACAGACTGTTGAGAGTATAAATAGTTTCCATTCTTCTTGATAAATTTTCGCACGTTTCATTTACCTAATTTCTGAATTAAGAGAAGAAGATAACATACATTTCTGTCTGAAATATCCAAACTATTGAGTCTTCTCTAAAGGATGTTACTTCATCAATTTAACTAATAAGTATTTGTCAGAATAACTGGAAAACAAGACATCATGATAGTAAAATAATAAATTGATATATCCTTGAAATAAATTAGTGTGTTGACATCGGCAAAATAGAAAGATCATGTTATATTTGGAATTTCTTCAAAATAACCATAGATTATTCTAAATGACGTTTAATCAATAATCTTAGTTATAATTTCGAGAGCCAACGTGATCAATTTGACAACGTAACATTTGTTTCATCAATTTTTTATTTAAATGAAAATAATGAAATTTGAAGTAGGTTGTCAAATGACGTCAAAGGTTTTTACTAAAAACAGGTTTTAAAGTGAGCAGTATCAGTACAAGGAATCAGCTCTGAAGTACTTGCTAGGCCACGCGATATTTCCCAAGATGTCGGAATGAATGCGGAAAAACTTAAAACTTCCAATCACTTCCAACTTGAAAACAAGTTTTTTCTTGATGAAAAAGCACCTTCTTTTCCAATAAGTTTGTTCATTCAGAATTTATTGCTCCAAAAAACGTTCGCCCTTGCAATATTACAAAACTTACTGAAACCTATTATATGAAGGTTGGTACTTCCTAATATTATTATATATTTTGCAATATTTGAAAAATGTCTTATCTATAGGAATAAAAATGATCCGGACTTGATATTCATGGAAAGAAGAATTGATAAAGCTGACAACAAATTAGATCAAAAGAATTTTCCCATGTACGACAGGAAGTTATATTTGATAGATTTTAATTTCGTTTTGTTTATATGATCTCGGAAAAACGTTCCATAAATATGAATCGGGCAATTTGCATGCCTTATAATTATTGTATTCAGTTTCATTAATATCTAACAATATGAAAGATAATATTGGGTTTATTTCGTTGTTTTGTTCTTCATGGTGCTAATGTTTTGTGGTAAAAAATTCGGAAAGAATACAAATGAGTCGGAAAATACTACAAAACTAGGTTTTCGGAAAGTTTTCGATTGTCAATTTCAAGTTCAAATATCTTCAATGATCTACACAATTTTCTCTTTCTTCGACTAGGAGACTTATCAACTCCCGAATTGAATTTAGACTAGAAATTCACTAAAATTCAGGATGATATATCTGAGATTTAAAAGTATTTCATTGGCATATGTTTTGATATATATTCAGACTCTAAAAAGATTCAATTAGCAATTGTATACAATCTACGAGGCATATTCCGAACCAATGTGTACGAGGGTAGTCTGAAAAGTTTCCGACCTAAGAGGGATCAAGACACTCTTTCTGAATATATTTTCTTTATTTTTCAACATAGTCTCCTTGTAACTCTACACACTCTTTCCAGCGATGTTTCCACCATTGTAACCTATCCAACTAATACTCTGCAAAATCGTGGTTGGCGAAGGTGATTGCTTCTTCATTTGACGAAAATCTCTGTCCTCCGGGCGCAATTTTTAGTTAAAACAAAAAGAAGACCCTTGGGGCTAGATCTAGCGAGTCAGGCGGATGCTCAAGCAGTTCAAATAGTAATTCGTAGATTTTCATCATGGCAACCTTTGAGGTGTGAGATTGTGTCCTTTCTTGGTGAAACAGGATTTTCTTTTTCTTTGAATGTGGCCGGTTTTTTGCAGGTTTTGCATTTAGCTTGTCGAGTAATGTACGAGCATAGTATACTCCTTTGATGGTTCTTTTCCATTCTGAAGATAATGGATTAAAATAACTCCATGACTTTTAAAGAACAATCGCTATCACTTTCCCAGCCAGAAAAACAGGTTTTGCTATTTTTGGAACCGGTTCACTGTTTGGACTGTATTTCTGCTTCTGGCATATTTGTGTGTATCTAACTTACACCTTCAGTTATAAATCGGCGCCAAAACTCGGATTTATTGCGCTCAAACTGCACCAGCGGTGTTGGAAATCTTCATTGGAACAAGTTTTCAATATAAGAGACAGAAGCGGCATCCAACTCGCTTACAGCTTTCAGATGTGTAAATGTTAATTTGATATATTACAACCACGTTTTTTTGACATATTTATAACTCTCATTTTTATTTGGCGGTTGTCGAGAACCACTCGGTGAATTTTGGCGAAGTTATCGTCGGTTGTTGTAGTATTTGGAAGTTCCGAACGTTCATCGTCTTCCAAGCTGTTACGGTCACGTTTAAATTCAACTGCCCAAAATTTCACTGCAATAAATGATAGTTCAGAGTCCCCATACACAAAATCAGTTTTGTCTTTCATTTGCATAGGCGCATTGCTTTTCTAAAACAAATCTTTAGGGACAGCTCGATACTCGATTTTGTAAATTTTTACGAAAACACTCACATCAACTCACTCAAACGACTGTTCCATAACAATGGCGAATCCAAAATGGCTGAAACTTTGGAGTGTAACTGTTAAAAGATGAATAATGAAAATTCACTAGTTTTTGTTCACGGGTGCTGACATTTTTAAGTAGACGTCGGAAACTTTTCAGACCTTCCTCGTTAAAAGAGAGCATAGGTAGAACAACATATCTGTTGGTATGACACGCGGATTGAAAACGGCGAATGTGACTTCTATACCTGCGAATTCACGCCGAAAATGAAAACAGTTCTATTTTTTCGCAGATGGTCTTGAAGAAGCATCATTTCACGCACAATGTAACGGAATATATTTACTTCAATGTTTATATTTCAGAGTGAATTCATGAAAACTCAGCGTGAAATGAGCGCTAGTGTGGTCTTAGTGTTTACAGCATGCAAGCCAGTGTTCGGGAAGGACACAGTCTACCAGGTCCGCAGTATACATATGCGTATTTGGGTTCATTTCACAAGATCTGATGAAAGGCAGATTTTGCTTGTATATCAAAGGATAATATGCGCTTTTGATGAGGCTATAACAAGGAAGGTTGCCGCCAGGCGTTTTATATTCGTGAAATTATCCAATTATGAGATTCTAGGCCAATTAAATAATTATGTCATGATAATTATTTCAAGCTACCATTGCGTTTTACAATTGTGCAAATCCTTCATCATATTCGATCGTTAATGGAGTACGGGAAGCAAATAACATATGCACACTTAAGCTGGAAATTTTCCGCCTACTGATGTATAGCTAAGCCTGTTATTAATCGATCTATTAATCATTTGACGCGATCAGTTATCTGCCTGAAATTAATATTTACCATTGCTGACTTGATAAATAGCGAGCCATTGTTCGTATTGTGATTAGGATTGCCTTTCACGTTTGCTCCTCGGTCGTATTGCACCTGCGAAACGTGCCCCAAGGCAACCTTGAATACCTTTAAATGTCTTACGTATTGTTCCTTCAGTGTTATTACGAGAATAATCGATCGATCAAATCGGCGTCCCGTAACCACAGAGAAATGACTCTGTGGATGAGAGTTTTTCTTACCGATCGTAAATTGTTGCAACGTGCACTCTTATTTCACGTGATTTTTTCCTTTGGACATTCAAATTGCATGGCCAGATCATTTACATTCATATCTTATTGTCTTGGTTGTTTTTTTCTAATTTTGAACTGATCGTCATTTACTTATTCTTGCGGTTGGAAGCAAGAAAGTTGTTATAATTACTTTATATTGATATTGTAAAGTAGCTGGAGCATGAAATTAATTTGTTGAGAGGAAAATCCATAAGAGACAGCACTGCTAAGGAAATGAGACAATTAAAAGAACACACTGGGCTCAGTACTAATAACGAGATGAGTATAATTTTGGATATACAGATTTTTTCAATTCGCTCAGTAACAGAAGTTTGGTATTGTTTCATCCGCTAACCCATCGCCGAAATACATTACTAAGGTAAAGAAGGCCTACAACATCTCAAAACTATTTGTATATTGATGGCTTAGGTGTAAAATGTAACCCACAAAAATTCGAAATTTTGAATTTGGGGGCTATGGAACCAGCTCACTCTTCTGCACATGTATGCAAGACATCGTCCTATCAAGTTATTCATCAAACTTTGGCCGTTGCAATGAAATGTCGTATCAACATCCCACCACTACTGACTAGTTAAAACATCTAAACAATCAGTTTACCAGTGTAGTTCTCAGAATGACGTTCATATTCGTGTACACTCATCTTGTTTTTTGCTGAAGCAGGTGAGTTTGCCTAATTACAAAGTTGTGTGTGAGTTGGACAATGTTATCCACATAATACTAAAGCAGTAAGGCTTATTTCGAGGAAAGTGGAGGGGACGGTTGTAGTTTGAACCGGATGGAAAGAAAGAGACGGCGTGAAAAAGCAGGGGCCGTAGTCCCCCGCGAATAATTTTTTCCTGTAGAGAAACGTCGTAGGAAGATCCGCGCGAAATTCGGAGTCCCTAGCTCGAACGACGGAGGCACGACGATTTTTCGAAAAATTTCGCTGAAACGTCGCCTCGGACGAACGAAATATGGAAACTGCTAGATTTCTCCGGAATCGATAATTCGGATCTTTCTGAGGGCGATCAGAGAAGTCGATCGAGCGAAATTTCCGGGAAAATGTTCCGAAAAATCGAAAAAAACAACCCCATCTCGGGGATGGAGGGGATAATTTCTATGGACTTTTGTAGCTATAAAAATATTTCTATCGCTTCTGATCGCTACGAAATCTAGACGACGAAAAAGCCTCGAGTTTCGCATTTCGCGCCGCAATAGTTATATTCTCTCAGAAAACCACGGGAAAACGGAAGAATCTTCCATCGAACGAAGTGCTATCGGCCGACTTTCGCAAATTTTAGCTTTACTTTTCTTATTTCGAAAATCTCCGACGGCCAGAAATTTGCGAAATTAGCAAACCTCGAGCTGTCAAAATAGGGGTTTTTGTTTTAACCATTCTACTTAAACGGGGTGACCGGGAGAAAGGATTCGACCTTCGAACGATTCCAACATATCTCGAGATCGGATCCGCGAAGAGAAACCGTTACTGTAAGACTGAATTTTTCAATTTTGGACGACTTTTGAGACCTATATTTTCGAGAAAAAGACCGGAAACACGGGGGCGGAGCCAGGCACCGCTCCTTCTGCCCCTCATATCGCTATTCTTTGTCGGAAGTAAGCGTTACCAACGTGTAAAATTTAATGCTCTCTCTCTTTTAAACGAAAATAGTGAGATGGAAGTAGTTAGTTACTTTAATTTTCACTAACATAATTTCGGTACTAACATCTCTCTCTTCTGAGTGACAATCGAATCTAACCTTGTTTCAATTAGTCTTATATTCGATCTGTCAAATTAAGTAATTGCGAATTTTATTTGAAAAAAGTTTGACGAAACTTGAAATAAACTTTTAGAGGTAAATGATCGTAGTTTGATGTTTATTTTATCCATGTTAATGTATATTTTGTTAAAGGAAAGGAATGACATACTATCAAAATCCATACATTTAACGTTTTGTGGTTATTCTAACCTAAACAATATGATTCAAACGGATTGTTATAATAAAAAGGAGTTGAGGAGACTTACAATAATGTTTGAAAGGTAAGTGAAAGTAATTTGAGGTTTATTCATGTATTTTAATGTATATTTTTTAGGCATGCTCAAGAAATGTACTCAGAATTTACATATTTCATTTTTCTTTCATGGTTATTTTGACCTTTATGCGTAGAAAAATGTTCTGGAATAACTAGGATTTTTAACGAATCAATTGGAGGATCTTACAAAATGATGGGATATCCTTTGAGTTGCTATTAATAGGTATTAAGCTCTTTTGTATAATATTTTTTCTGGAAGGAACTCGATAAAGTTTTCGTTAGGTCATTTAGAGTATGTATCATATGAATATTGAAAGCTATCTACTAAAGGCTATATCTTATTAAAATATTTGAAGCTGGATGTCAATATGACCGTGCCATTTCAAATTGAATTTTCGTTTCAGTTTATTCAAGGGAAGTATATTTCTATTCTACAATTATCCAAATTTAAAAGTTAATGAGGTTCAATGTGTTTTGACAATGTTCAAGTTTGAACCAAAGAAAATAAGATCTCAAATTTGCACAAAAGGTAATTATTGTGAGTTCCTTCTATGCATAACTCATAGTTACTGTTTCTCAGGAAATTTTATCAAGGTTGTTCAATGAATGACAGGAATTCCTCGTTGATTTGAAGTTGAAAGTTTCTCTGTTATAGGTGGCTGATAGTGGGAAACATGATGTTCAAATATGGAGAAGTTGCATATGAAGTTTTATTTTGTATAACCACAAATTTCAATCCAATATTAATTAAAGTCACAGGAAACACGCTGCTGCTTATGTGAATCATATTTTGGAAAAAATTCAACTACTACTTGGAGAATGCTATGCAATTTGACAATTTTTGTAATAGGTAGTTGTACTATATTTAGTTAGTATTTTATATAATTGTGTTAAATGAGTATGTTCATCACGTAATATGGAAGTATGAAGTTGTTGTAATGCAATTTCTTCCTTTCATTTTCATTTCACAGTATATTATAAAGTTTCACAAGAAATGAATTGAAGAGAAGTAAAATTGAAGAATAGAAATTTCAATTATCAGAGAGCAAGTTTATAAGAAGCTGACTGCTCGAAACCAACTGAAAACTCGACAGTTAAGGATCTAGGAAATTAACAGTTACAAGAAACAGTTTAAACAGTTTCACTGAAACTATCATATAGTTAACATCATTGTATTGTATATGAGGGTCCATAATGTAATTGATAAAATTTGTGGATCTCATTTCTGCTTTCCACAAGGGCCCTCCGATTCAGAAGATGTTTGTTCTTTCTGGTAAGCAATTGTGTAAATTTTGGTCAATTTGAATTTATACAAAATAGTTACGTATAGTTCAATTATTACATAAGGTATTCAGTAGTGTTCCTTTATTTGATTACTAATTTCTCGCTTTTGTCTTTTTGATTTTCCCAAAAATTTTAATTTGATGAGAACTTTTATTTTCAATTTCATTAATATACTTGAGATGTAATTATTCCATCTTGCTGTGTCAAGCTCATATTTGTTGTTTATTATAATTCATGAATCTTATTGGATTCTTATCTGATCTAATACGAATCAGAACTGTTGAGTAAAAATTAAGAATTTGAAACTATAGATCTGCATATATTGATCTTCCTGAAGTATATATTTAATACTTTTGGAACAAAAATTTGGAATATTGTGAATTAATATTAGAGTTGTTGATGATTGAATTTCTATGCCTAAAGGATGATTGAACAATTTGTTTTTTGAATCAATGTTGAAATGTTTTTAATTTCATTTTATGCTAGCTCAATTGGAGGAAGTTGAGATTTTCAAATTGAATGTTTCCTTTTGGATTGGGAGAGTAGTGAATAGTGTTCAAATTTGTGTGGTTGATGAGTCAGTATCCATAAAACAATACTGGAAGCTGCGTCACCCTAAGGATGACTGAAGTAATATATGAGAGATTTCTATGTAATATAAAGAACTATTAATTAAATTTATGAATAATGAAGTGCATATAATAAGGTGTTTAGTATAGATAGAGTTGGATATGAAAAGGCGTTCAGTATATTAGGCGTTTAGTATATTGGCTATTTAGATATAAAAGGCGATTTTAATGGGCTCACTAGTTATAATCGCTATTTCCAAAAATAATTCCATTCATTCAGCTGATATTCATGAAAAACTCCATCAAAAATTGTCTGTGGGATGAGACATTTTGAGTTTAATTGCCGAGTACTATTCACCTGTGGCTTACGACAAAAATTCAACATCATTTCCTTCTTTTTAGTATCATCATCTTGCTTCGAAGCGATAAATTTCTTCTCAGAACTCCATGAGAATTTGCTCGATAATATTCCAATAGTTTTTCAATTAGCTCACAACAATGATGATACAAATTATCTGTTACAATGCGATGATGGAGGTGAAAAAAATTTACCTGACTCTGTAGTAGAAAGAGTAGATATAGGGATAATGAAGAATTTTATTCAAGGGACAATATTCAACCTTTCGCTGTATGTCTACACATACAGCGATAATTTCGCGGGTCATGATTGATTATTTTTAGTCATACGGAAATTAAAACGTGGAAAATGAAAATCAAATGAGTTATGTCAAAAATATTATTATTGCTACTAATGAATATTCAGCTGCGAACGGAATAGGAAATTGTGGTGATCATGACAGCGGAGGTGAAAGGGTAGAAAATGAGAATAAAATGAGTTATGCCGAGAATACCGAGAAAAATTGTGGGGATGATGAGGACAAGAATGTAGACGAGACAGTTAAAAATTGAAAAACGTCACAAGAAATAGAAAAAGCAATTCTAATACATGGGAAAGAATGAAGAATAAAAAACTGAGAATGGAAGGAAAAGAGTATGTATCTTCCATGTTGAATGACCAAGCAATTCGAGTGAGAAGAGACGCTAGAAAATTAGGCCAGAGATGTATGTGTAAATTTGGGGGAAAATCATGCAAAAAAATTGGAGAAGAAACGAGAAAGGAAATATTTGATGCATTTTGGAATATAAATTGGGAATCTGAAAGAAACTATATCAGAAATTCAGTGAAATATGAGGAAAAGCAAAGAAGCTATGTTAAGAATGAATCTGGAAGAAAGGTTTTCAGTATAAATTACAAACAGGAAACGATAAAATGAAGGTATGTAAAATTATGTTCCTCAGTACGCTGGGTCTAAAGGAGAGATCAGTAAGAGAATGGGTTACCAACCCAATAGTTCACGGTATGCCAAGAACAAGAAATAAGAAGAAAAAAACTATCAAGCAGATAGAAGATAATAGAAGTAAAACCACGATGATTTCCTTCATCAATTCCATTCCTAAACTTCCATCTCACTACTGTTGGGCTGCTTCAAGCAAATTATATTTGCAAGAAAATTCCAAGAACAAGACGGTTGTTTATGAACTTTATAAAAATTTTGTGAAGAACAAAGAATATCTCCCTTGTCCATTTTTTCTTTTATGGACATACTTTCAAAGATGAACATGGCTATCCACCGTCCGAAAAAAGATCAGTGTGATTTCTGCTGTTCTCACAAAGTGGAAAAACTTTCTGATGAGGAATATAACGCGCACATTCTTCGAAAAGAAAAAGCAAGGCAAGAAAAGTCAAAAGATGAAGAAAATGCGGTTAGAGGAGAATGCCACGTATTTGCTATGGACGTGTGAAACTTTGTCCCATGTTATTCGCAAGTAAACTCTACTTCAAATGCAAGTGCACAATTTTTCTATCTACAATTTGGCTGATCACCATTGCATACTATTGGAATGAGACTGAGGGTGAACTGGTTTCCTCAATCTTCAACACCTGCACCATGAACCACTTGGAAAATTTTTGCTTCCAAAATCAAGAGAAAAAGCCTGTGATTATATACTCTAATGGTTGTGGGTACAAGAACAGAAACGCAGTGTTGGCCAATGGATTATTGTGTTTTGATTTTAGGAATGGATTGACTATTCACCAAAAATTTTTATAGAAAGACCACACACAAATGGAGATCGACTCCACCCATTCACTCATAGAAAGGAAATTAAAAGGGCGTGAAATTCATATTCCTAGTCAGTAGTATATATATATATATATATATATATATATATATATATATATATATATATATATATATATATATATATATATATATATATATATATATATATATGTTTGATGTTTGGCCGGACCTTGCCATAAAGACCCTCTTGGTCTAAGAGAAAGGATGTATATTAACATAAGGGTATACAAAAATGATTATGTTTTCAAATTTTGTGATCAAAGTTAACTCTTATATGATTAACTCCTCAGTCGAGGGTATGATCTTTCCTCTCACATTGAGAAATCTTTCAGTTATATTCAGTTGATATTCTGATGGATGTTTTCTCCATAACTCTTCAAATATTAAATGCTTTGTTTTTTATAAGTTCCTCCCACAAAATCCAGATGGTTTGGATCTCATTGGAAAGAATTGATGTACCTGAAATAGTTTGAGAACAGGTGAAGGGCGTTGAAGTGGTCTGCTTTTCAGATGCAAGGCTGTGGAAGGTCAACAATTCGAGAATGGGAACATTGAAGAGGCAATGAGTTACTGGGTTTTGGACTGGGCTATGTTTCGATATCTAGATGGTTTCCAACAAAACATATGGAATTGAATTATTTTTTGGTGTTTGTGAAAATCAAGAAAATAATTTTATATTACTAGCGCTAGGTTTTTCGTCTGTTTTTTATTTTTGTATTTGTCAGATCACTCCTCACTACCAATTGAAGATCTGCTATCAATGAAACGAAATGTAAATACAATAATTTTTATACCACTTTTTGTTCACAACGCACTCACATACACATCCAAATTTATATGAAATCAGTCGGTATTTCACATTATTGACTGCTTTTCACCATGGATCATTGACTACTTGTGAAATATGAAGTTCTTTGTTGTACAAAATTTGGATAGTATGATACGAAATGTTGATTTACCACCACATGTTCGGGTTATTGTACTCAGTCGTCGCTGAGATTTGAAACTGTGAATTTCAAGATTACGAAAGCCTATAATCATAATTGAAAATGCCTTAAGTTGGATTGTCCGATGTGCAGGGGGTCGAATAATTGCTCTCGTTGATGAGAGGTGACACAGAGGGATATATCGGCCATAATGGGGGTATCACAGGGAGTGATTTCAATAATCTAAGCCCGATACGTGAAGCTACAATCTCTGCAACATAGGCCGAGAAGAAGTCGTAGGAAGATCACTTCTGAAGAACAAGACCGCTTTTTGTGCCCAATTGCAAGAAGAGATCCTAGTGCGTCGCACCCCATACTCCAAAGACAATTTCTCGAAGCAACAGGCATCAGTGTATCAGTCGAAACTATACGTCAGAGATTTCGTTCAAAAGGTTTATAGAGCAGAAGCCACTGAATAATTCCAGAGCTAACCAGACAACAAAACTTAACAGACTTAATTGGTGTATCAAGCCAACATTGGAATATTGAGAATTGCCGAAATGTTCTTTTTTCGGATGAG
Organism: Cryptolaemus montrouzieri; assembly: GCA_013387265.2. Lineage (NCBI taxonomy): Eukaryota > Metazoa > Arthropoda > Insecta > Coleoptera > Coccinellidae > Cryptolaemus > Cryptolaemus montrouzieri. Next base: position 43,091,772 of record JABFTP020000185.1, on the reverse strand, counting down.
ACCAGTGTTCGATCAGATGACCGCCGGATTAGAGTTTTAAGGGATCGTGGAAGACAAGCTAGACTCCGAGCAGCAAGATAAATTCCGAAATACCAAGGGGCAGTGTGATGTTTTGGAGTGGCATTATTCTGGGAGGCAAAACAGATTTGATTTGGTTTTCTGCGAGTGTAACGGCTATAAATAACGTGGACCTAGTGCTGGAACCCATAGTGATACTCTGGCGAGATTCTCATTGTGAGAATTTCACTTTTATGCAAGACAATGCTCCTCCGTATACCAGCAATCTCGTGCGACATTATCTTGAAACAGAGGGAATCGCTGTTTTGGACTGGCCAGCTTGCTCTCCAGACCTAAATCCTATTGAACATTTATGGAATAATCTCAAAAGGAAAATTAGATCGCGCCAGGATAATCCAAGAACTCCACAACAGCTCATTCTGCCGCCACAGAAGAGTGGCGGCAGAATGACCCCTTTCATTAAATAGAAAACCTAATCCAAAGCATGCCCAGACAGATTCAGACTCGTATCAGGGCAAGAGTAGGTAAAACAAGCTACTGAGGTCGAGAAGAAACACCTACATGTGGAAAGAGTCTCTTAATTTCTTTTTGATTTGTTTCTTTCTTAAAATAAACCTTAATTTATTTCTTTTTCAATTGAAATATCTCAAAAAGATCAATTCTATCAATCCTTCGAAATTTCTCGAAATCCCCTGAGGTAATATTCAAAATATCGGGTAATATTCAAAATATCGGGTGATTCCATATAAATTTGGTTGTGTGTATTAGATGGTACTGATGTATCAATAACAGCCGAAACGCGGTTTATCCTGGAGGTTTTCTTCTTGATCTTTTCAATCTTATGGTTTACTCATTTCTTTTCATTTTCCTCAGCTAGTATGGGACGAGAGTGGGAGGTATTTGAATGTTTAATCTCTCTATATACTGTGCTTTCCTACGATCGTGTTTTGGCTCGCATCATTTGACATTGACATAATCAATGTAGTCATCCAATTATTATTCGAATAAACAATTTTTTTTTTACAAACTCCAGATTGAAAACAATATTTTGCTCGATGAAATTCATAATTTACATACAAGATAAATGCAACATAAATCATTTGCAACAAGTAGAATGTAACCAACTCAACTGAATATAGATACTTATTTCTAGTAATGAGCTACCTCAAACAAACATTCCATTGGAAAACTACCGCAAACCTCTTTTTTTTCATAATCCATGCGTCTTCATTATGAGATGTCTACTCTTCACCACAGACGTACCAACATACGATTTCTTCGACCATATTCATCTATAATAATTTCGAATAAATTGTCTTCATGCATAATACACGTTTTGCTTACGGTATTCAACTCACAATCAATTTCAGTGTTGAGCCTCTACCGATAGCGAATAAATTCTAACGAGGTATTTGTCGGCGTATTCTTAGATGGTATAAAATGTTGTTACACAAATATTGCGGATACTCTATTCAATTTGCGAGACGCGAACATTAAATTAACTTGCGCAGTTTTTCGGTTGTAATTTTAACTGAAATGGTTATGGCTTTTTGTTTCAGGATCGTATTGGGTGAACAATTTAGTTAGTTGAATTAAGAAAATGATTCGCGAACATTGACAGGAAAATAATAATGATTATAATAACTCTACAAGGTATCCTAATTTCGATGTTTTAATACCTATGGAGCTATGTGATTAACTGCAAATAATGAAAATGACCTTTCCATTTCCCCAACATTGATTGTTGAAAACAGATCACAGCTATCTATCAGAAAAAATTAGTTTCAACTTTATAAGATAAGAAAATCTCTATCTCTACAACTAGGAGATTATCAGCAACAGTTGGAATTGTTATGATGGTATGAGGAAAAGTCAAAAGAAAATCTCGAGTTCTACCAGTATATCAGACGAGAAGTGGATCATTCGATCGCAATTATGAAAATTTGTGGTACGATCTCAATCCACATCGGAAAGTGAACGTTCAACACCAAGGGCGATTCGGTTTAATGTTTGGTGCTCGCTACTGATCCACTCTGGTGCAATGTCAAGGATTTATAATCTAAACAAACCTATAATGATATAGCAGAGTTAAAACAAAACTTTAGAAATTGTTCAGCTTCAGTGACCCATATTCAAATTCAAAATGCTTGCAAAAGTGTTTCTGGACGTTGCAATTCTAGCATTTTGAATAATGGGATTACTTTTGAGTATTCAAGACAGTTTTCATTTATTTTTATTGTTATTAATTATTTTTTATATTTCCTCGCTCATGAGTAATAAATAAATTTCGTTTGTTCTTATTATTATAAGTGGGCTTCATTGTTGTGAACATAATAATGAAAACATTTGGGATGTTTGGTGTAAATTCGCACCACCATACTAGATGAAACCACAGTATGTTCAGAAAATTTTTTTTTTGAAAAATTCACATTTTCGAGGAAATTTGGCATGCATGTTATACGGGGTGGGGCAACTGAAGCGAAAAAGACTCAATAACTCCTAAACTATTCGTTGAATGCGCTAAAATACTTCGAGTTTTACCCGACTGTTTTAATCTCCAGTAAATGAAATGAACACTTTACATATTCAAATTCAAAATGAGGTGAACATTTTTTCAGCTATTTTGCCAGTTTTCGTAAAAATTTATGAAAACAGTTTCGTTTCCACTTTTGACTTACGGTTTAACGGCCGTCACTTTAGTTGATTAAAAAAAGCGTGTTTCCTCATGTAAATAATTAATTTACACGGTTGCGACTTCGAAACAATTTCAGAAGATACAAAAAACTTAAAATTGGAAAACCTTTTCAATAAATATTCTTTTCAGTACACTATGATTATGATGGAGTCAAATGTAGCACGACCCTAAAAAACACCCCTCATATTTTCGCAACTACTGGATACATAAAATAATAAATTGATTAGTAGTAAAAACAATTCCTTCCCTGCGAATTAGAGCTAGATCTCTCGAAAGCAACAAGAGTTACCAACAAAAATGTGAAAAATAATTCAAAGTGCAACACCCTATTTCTCGAGAACGGGGGACTTTCGGACAAATATATATGAGAATTTCTTTAAAGTCTTTTGATGAGAAATCTTCTTCAGACATTAATGACTGTAGACCTGAAACACTCTGTATAACCGAAAATAGCATGAATACAAACTTAATCAATCAAAAAAAAATATCTTTCAGATGTTTAGGATGATACCTTTTTGAAATTTCATATATTAAAACTATTATTTCATTCAAGAAATACATTGCAATCTTTCAGAACGTACGTCCGCAAGTAATCATACACATAATAACATGTATCTCTTCTCGGTACATCTTCAAAAACAATCTTCTCGATCTCCGGCATGCGTTGCTTGCGAATTTCTCGAAAGAATGACGTAATGAGTTGAAATACAATTATTTAGGCATTCACAATGAGAGTATAATTGGCCTATATCTTATATGGGAGAATTCCATTTGTTTATTACCATAATAACGGTAAACTTAGTACCACATCGATTAATTTGGGTTTACGAAGATAAAATGTTATAAAAACATAAATAATTCCTGTAATATGACAGCGTATTTTATTTGATTAACGATTATTCGCGATCATTATTCGAATCCTGCGTTTGATTTGACTTTTTGGAAACTAAGTAGAACCAATCGCGTATAACATGCCTACACATTCAAGAAATCTTATCGGATTAGACATAAAATTTCGAATAATTTATGGTTTATCGCTGCGGCCGGCATTAATATTGGAATAAGATTTATATTCCGGTACACATAATTGTCGGTTTTATTTAAATTCTTCTTCAGTTGGGAATATTTCGAAACTATCTGACATCATTCAATCTATGAACACTTTTAACATTGCTATGCTTCTCTCTCATGCATCTTGATGGTGAAAAATTCTTCTCCTCCTTCTTTGATAATGAATAAATATTTTACCATAATTCTTAGATAATTTTAAATGTGGGACGAAGAAGAGAATTGAGTTATTATATGAAATTATTTATTTATTTGTTTTCTTCGAAATATTCGTAGAAAAAATTGTTGACGCTAAATCCATTAGATTTCATGAAGTTTTGAATGATAATTTGTAATTCAAATGAAGGTATTAATGCAAAGTTTTTCCAGAGAGGTATTTCCTTTACTTCATTTTTGTATACAGGTTTGTTAAAGGAAAATATCACAAATTCCAACTTCAATGTCATTCTGCATAGCATCGATTTGGTCATCAGTTCAGTATTATTTTTTCCATACCGCTACTTTTGCAGTAAAAATTCGGTTTATCACTGACAAATTAAATTTTAATAATTTTTTTTCAAGGTAACTATTGTTGTAAAACTAAGTCCACAGGTTGGAGTAAGTAAATTCATAAAATTTATTCAGGAAGTTGAAGCTCATTTGTTGAGAAAATTTGGCAACGCAAATCCAGTTTCAAATATCATCCATCATTAAACCTTATTCAATAATATCTAAACTTAAGAGTGGTTACAACCATGTTCAAATGAATAAGTATGATATCAAAAGAACTAAACTTATTTGTCATAAACAACGAAAACTTTGTTTCCTGATCAGAATTTACCTGAATCCTACAATTGGAACAGCTCAAGTGTGATTTGTAATCAGTAAGATTATGTGAAGTTGCATGATTCGATTTTATGTTCCCAGAATTTTTCAAATATTTGGACAAAAAGGTGGTATTATAGATAAAAAGACTTTCGGTTTTCACTAAAGAAATAAGTGGCCATTTTCGCAATCCCTACAATGGTATTTCAACTGTGGTTTCGTGCTTTGTCGCCTGTTGGAATCTCTTTGCAACATACAAAGAATACTCTTGTTAATGAGAATGTTACAACGTAACTCAAGATCTATCGAAAATTTGTGAGATTCGTACTTTTAGATTTAAGATATTCAGGTGAGTGGAGGAAGATGGTCGGACAAATAAAAAGTATAATATCTTTATATGGATATCACAATAGACTTTCCAATGGCTTTCATTGAGAAATAGTCAATAATATCCTGCAGAAATGAGCTGGATTCACTTGGGGTGCCACTCTTCAAATTGCTTCTCTTGCTCTGATCAGTATTCTATTCGATCGTTCATCACTTCACACAAAGAAAACTATGAATGAATAACATTCAGTGTTACTTGACTAAGGTCGGTACACTGGATTTTTCCTGGGAAAAAGCCTATGACACTACTCGTTGGTACATTGATGTCATTGTATATATTCTGGTAGATTGATATATTCTCATAACATTTAACGTTATCCTTATACATAATGATTGCAGGATATGTTTTGATTACAATCATTGCCTGGCAATATTATTAACCGGGTGGTGGATTTATATTTTTCATGAAATCAGATTTTCAGGTTATTGTATCGAGTTTGGTACTTATATATGTCAGGTTTATATTTGTGTTATATTCCTTAGGAATTAGTTCATATTTTATCGCTTTCCAAATAATATGTTGAGGCAAGTATTGAGGCAAGATGATAATATATGAAAAATCAAGAATCATCTATATTCTGCTTGAAGACGTGTTTTTATAATCTTTTGTGAAAATAACCTAATCTATGTTCGCAATTCACAAGCCTTCAGTTTCCGCAAAAAATGGTCCAGATACTTACCATCTATTAGAAGCGATTTCATTAACATAATCATTTTTTAAGTCTTTATGGTGCTTTCCATGTAATTTCTTCTGCATTCAATTTTAGATTTATTATCCAATATACCAAAATCAGCCTGATGCATTGTCAAATTCAGAGATGTTAGAGTATAATCGGAAGCAACAAAAATATCATGCAATTCAGACTTATATGTTTAATATGAAAATGCGAACGTAGAAATCTGTTTACTATAAAGAATGTTTGAATTGGTTAGTCCACGACCTCCAAGATGGCTTGGTAGTTTCAACAGTCTGAATCGTTGATTGTGAGTGGTGCTCATCATATTTACGAAGCATTTTCCTTGTTTCACCGTGTGGATCCTTATGGTGTGTTTAGTCCATTTAATAATACCGAAAGAAAACGATAGAATAAGAACCCCATATGAATTGATTACCCTGAAAGGGTTTTCACTATTTAAATGAATCTTCATGATAAGTTTCAGTCTATCATAATACATATATATATATATATATATATATATATATATATATATATATATATATATATATATATATATATATATATATATATATATATATATATATTATTTCTACAACAGGTGTTATTACTAGGATTCTTCACAAAATATTGAGGTTTTAGATCTAAAGAAAAATTTATCTAAACAGTTTTAGAAGATAACAGTCTTCAAATCTTGTTATATTCCTTGTAGGTTGCTTTCCGAAAAAAAAGAGGTAGAGTCATAGGCTCATGTTTTATAGTGCTCAGAATCTCATTTCATATTTTATTTAATCGTGTATATAAATGTAATATAATTAGCCGACAATTTTATCATATTTATAATCAAACAGTATTCTATTCGATCGTTCATCACTTCATACAAAGAAAACTATGAATGAATAACATTCAGTGTTACTTGGCTTAGGTCCGTACACCGGATTTTTCCGGGGAGAAAGCCTCTGACACTACTCGTTGGTATATTGATGTCGTGATGATGATGATGCTATAGTTTGTATATATTCTGGTAGATTGATATATTCTCATAACATTTAACGTCATCCTAATATATAATGATACCAGTATATGTTTTGATTATAATCATTGTTTGGTAATGGTATTAATTACCGGGTGGTGGATTTATATTTTTTCACGAAATCAGTTTGATTGCATGAACAGATATATGGGTAATTCGTCGGGGTAAAACCCTTTTTTTATATATATGAACTTTTTCAAAGATATTCATATGGAATTGGAATTAGATCTTTATCAGATTACAATAGCATATTTGTGAGTTCTATGAATTCCTTATATATGGCGATGTAAGTTGATTTATCGATTCAACTCTTTAACAGCGTTTGACATCTAGGTTGCGTAGACGTCCGGTGGATGGCCCTTCTGTTTCTCATTTACCAATTTCGGTAAGATGGCATCTCTATTGACAGTGGAGATCCACAGTTCTTCCCTAGATGGTCCAATAGTTATATACCCTTCTTTATGGCGTAATCGATAGACCTACAGTTTTTCCCCAGTATTGTGTTTTACTCCTTCCCATCATATCAGTTCCTGCCATCTGAGTTGTTTGTTCAAAACCGTAGAACGGTTTTGGGCCTATAGAGTTGGTTCTAGCAGTTGATTTAGCAAGCTCTCACCATTCATGATCCTCTGAACCCCCATACATTTATGGCCATGCATTAACCAGAGGAAATTTCATTCCTCTATGCTAGTTCAATCTTCGCCTGAGTCTGTAAGCATATAAATCTGTAGACCTTTGAGTTTATTTTGTAGATTATCATGGTAGCACAAATTTAGTGTTCTGCTTCAATGATTGCAAGCAAATCCTCAGGTACCCTTTGAGGTCTCCAAGTAATATTTTTTCGTCTCTTTCGTCACTTGAATATGAAGTAGAGAGAGATTCAGGATCTGTAGCTTTACATTTATTACTTCAGTCAGAAAACTGAATAATTCGCTCGCAAAATACGAATACGTATACTTGCCATATTATGTGCAGCGTGAAAACCCCACTGGAGAAGAAATTGTCACTAATTTCAGATATGCGTAGTAATTATGAAACTATATACCGCATGTATCTATTGGATTTCATCCTTTTTTAGTTTTCACTAGCATATTAATATGACTATTGGATGTGATTGCCTACAAGGAATTCAGGTCATGATTGGTAACACCATTTTAAGTACAAATGCTCCGATAGTAATTTTCTCAAGCTCTTTATAAAAGAGATCTATCAATAAGAGGTCTTAAATAAGTAAATTACATGATTGCACCGAATACATATGGAGTGTCGAGTTGTTACCATAAATATTTCCATAAATTATGACATGAAATTCAATTTAGATCACGCAATCTCTACTTTTCAAATAATTGTTTCAATAAGATGAATAGTTCTCAGGAACTATATGAAAAGTACTTGAAATCTAACAAGCGTCCAACCAACACGAAGCGATTATTTAGTTCTCATTTCTCTTCTACAATCTGAATGAATTCGCACTACCTTCACTGACAAGCATCTGCATTTACAAATTAAAGTTGTGTTAAGATTAGAGATAAATAGAATATTGTACCGACCGGGAACCGTGGAGAGACTCGATGGGGAGCAAATGTGTTCCTTTCAGGCAGTGCAAATTAAATGCAATGAAATATTGTCCGTGTCATAGTAGGCTGAATACGCTAGGGCAGGTGCAATCGTATCTTACTTTTGTGCTTGAGAGTTATGTCACTCTTCATTAATATTCATGCGGTATAGTATAACGTGTGGTCATTGTACATGTGGTTTGTTTTCACAACTAAATGATGAAGTTGATAACAAACTACAAGAATATAGAATATACCAAACACTTATGTTTCGGAGATTTCTATAAGGATAATATTTGTTGAAAATCCTATGAGCAGAAATATTAAGTTTTGGTATATTCAATGTGTTTGTCATACAGTTAGTTAAATATTAAAGTCATTATACGTCCAAAAGAGTGTAAAAGGAACCCGATTTCTTCTCAGAAATTCAAGTCGCTTTAATGTTCGCATAAAAAAAATCTTCAAGCCGATCACATAAAAATGGACCAAACTCTTATTTCCTAATGCCGCCAGTTTTTTATGGGGAAAGTGTAAATGTTGAAAAGAAGAAATTTTCTCCCAAATACGAACTTACGTATTGATTTTCTCCATTTGATTGTGTTATACAAAAAAGTTGAGATGTACTCTCACAACGCAAATGAAAATAATTTCAAAACATGAATATCCTGTAACAAAAAGAAGGGAGGAAATTATTATTCCAGTTAATAAATCACTCTTTCTTGTTCTGCCAGAGAGAAATGAAACGAAAACACTACGAAAAACGTTTAAAATAGTTTCAGTTTTGACCAGTTCTTTGGTTCGACGCTAGTGGAATTTCATCGAAGTGAACCTTGAATGTCGATTGAACATAACGTATTAACAAATTAATCCCGATTTTGCAATCGACCGTTTGTAAAATGTTGAGAAAATATGAAGAACTTGGTTATCTTATAAACCTATATCGCAGTACATCGTGTGTTCATTTAATGCATGTTTGTTTGATAGTTCTGAAACTGTACATTGTATCGAATAAATTTGAAGAGAAGATAGATGGATGAAAAGACCATTTCATATTTCAAAAACATTTTCGAAAACACAGGGTTTTCCGTTTCAGAGATTTATATCAAAGTTATATTTTTTCAAACAGAATTACAGATTTTTCGCATCATTTTCGTATTTCCCATACTGAAATAATGTGAATCTTTCAAGTAATTCTCACACCTGGATCCATGGTTTTCTAAATTATTCGAGACTAGCTGACCCGTCGACCTCTGTACCGCCTTATAGGCAATATATAAGCATATTTTGGAATTTATTAATTTTTTTTATTAGAAAAAATACAAAATGAAATTAAGTACCTACATTAATCATTCATCATTATTTCTGTATTTTAGTACAAAGGTTGCTTTTCACTTAAGTACATTGTGATACACGACATTTTTTGTTTTATTATCAGGCACAAAAACAAACAACGCAGATGGTCTTCCGACCCGTGAACATGCCACGTATAATTGACCATGGGAAAAACATGGATGTTCTAGATTCAAACCACAAATATTTGAGGATTGACCTTGTGATTTGTTGATGGTCAAGGCAAATGCAAGACGGATCGGAAATTGAAGTCTTTTAAATTCAAACGGCATTTCGGTTCAGTATCGTCGCGTAAATTACATTGTTCTTTAATTTTCTAACTACCAAACGCGTACCGATGCACAGTTTTGGTTGGTTTATGTTTCGAAGCATGATTACTACAAAGCTTACCTTTAGGCGTGAATTGTGCGGTGGTAAGCCAGGCACATCCAAGGAGTTCAAAAATTCAATTGGATTGTTGGTGGCTTCATCTTTTTTTGTGACGCAGTCAATAGATTTGTATGAATGCATTGTTCCAATGATCTTATTTTGAATTATGTAGTTCAGGTCATCTACATCTTTATTCTTAGCCGCTAAAATTGCTCGCTCACTCAACCATTCATTATTATTTTTGTAGTTAGAACTAATGTTTGGAAATACATTGTTGATAATTTCGTCTTTGATGAGATAAAATTACAGAAATTATTTGGAAATGATATCAATCTGCAAGATTCATTGACAGGTACTTGACCATTACTGATAGTCAGAAATTGCTCCAAGAAATCTTCAGCAGATGCATCATTAAGCAATGTAACTCTCATGTTTGTTGTCAGCTGCAGTTTCTTCACATAGCGCCGTAGATTCGACGATTTGAGGCAATCGTTTAATTCGTCGGCAGCCATTGATCTTGGAATTACTGGCAGTACTTGGAGGAAATCGCCAGACAGTAAAATCATTGCTCCTCCAAAGATGTAAAGCCGTCGGTCCTGTCTAACAGAAATATGTTGGACATTAAAGATCCCTTCCCTCGACACGAGAGGGCGAGGTGACAGAATTCCCTGGCGTGTCATTGGCCGAAAGGCGGAAATAGAGCACGTTGAAGGAATAATGAACGTTGCTCCTCCAAAACATCTCGAGTCATTGCGTCAAACTTTCAATGTTCGGTTAAGTGCTTCTAATGCACGTTTGTGCGCTATTGTGCATTCATCCCAGATGATGATTTTCGATGCCAATAAAACTTTGGCCATTGCTGAGTGTTTTGCAATATTACACGTTGGTTCTTCCATAGTTTGAAGATTTAACGGTAATTTCAATTCTGAAATTACTGACATAAGGAATGTCAAACGGGATAAACAGTATCCTATGTCCGTCTCCTGGCTCTAAGCTACCTGCCCACCAATTTTTAGCCATATCTGTACAGCCGTTATTGAATTACAAATAGTGTAACTAGCATGAAATATAGATTTTGTACAATTCAAACTATTCCTGTATTAATCAGAATTGTCTGAAAATTTCCACCGAGTGGTCAAATTTTTTTTAAAGAATAGAGTTATTGTAAAATGCAAAACGAATGACCTAAAAATTATGACGGTGTTCATTTTTCATTGTCAAAACTTGGAAACATTGGAAAAACATTCTTCTTCCCATTTTAAATGACACATACACCCTCCATTCCAAAAGTAAGCGAACTATTTGAAAATAGAAACAAGTAGTAATAATTTTTATACGAATCTTTTTTATTAATCAATGTACTCGCCTTCTGTATTGATAGACAAGTTTGCACCCACTAACAGGTTATAAAACGACTTCTCTATTCCCTATTTTGGAATGGTTGGATTTGGGTGAAAAATTTTATAGAACATTATTTTAGTATGAGAAATATGAAAACGATGTAAAAAATAGGGCATTCTATTTAAGAAAAAATTAAGTTTGATATTAATTGTCGAAACTACACACCCTGTATTTTCTAAAATAATTCTGGAATGTGTAACGGTTCAAGATCTACCCATCTTCCCTTCGCATCTTTTAGGTACAGTGTCAGAGTTATCGATCACTAACGTACTAAATGAACGCAAGGTATATACACACAATCAAGGGACCAAAAAGCAACCTTAAATATGTTGGAAAGTTTTCATTGGCTTTTTTTTCAGCGGAAAATTGTCGTACAGAAGGGGTGCTCAAATCGCGAGTGCTTTTTGAGTGATCTCATATATTGGCGAAACACACGAAACCACTCGAAGATGGATATGTTGCGAAGGAAGCATTTTGAAGAGGGTGAGACTTTATTTGGGATTTTAAAAATAAAACAGAAATCATGTCTACTGTTAGAGAACTTCAGTTATCTCGTCCGACTGTCAAAAGGCGTATTGAAGTCATGAGTCAGGACGTGGTAGATAAACTAAATCATGATATCATGAAATGTACATAGTCTTCTTTACAGTTCGACGAATCCACCGATATGACAGACACTGCCCATCTGTGTATTTTTATTCGGATGGTATTCAATGACATGTTGGCTAAGGAAGAATATTTGACAATCATTCCTCTGAAGAGGAAGACCCTTGGCGAAGATATATGACGTTTTCTTGAATTTTGTAAAAAACTGCAAGCGACCAATATATAAATAAGTGTGCATTGCAACCGATGGAGCACCAGCAATGACTGGAAACAAAAACGGTTTTGTGGCATTGTGTGGAGCTAATGAAGATTTCCCATCATTTTTTCATTCTATTGCATTATACATCAACAAGTTTTGCCTTGAAAAGTTTTAAACACGGAGGAAATTATGGGCATTGCAACAATTGTGAATTCCACCCGTGCACGTAGCTTGCAACGGCAGCTCTTTAAGTTTCTAGCTAGACTATCGTATAAACAAGATAGTCAGCTTATTCAGCTTTGAGTTATCAATTTTTCTGATCTGCGTCAATTTTTCGCGGAGAAATCGGAATTCAACTGAAAGGAAATAAAAAGGATTTGGTTTTTACCTCCTAAATTTCTACGAAAAGTAGACCATATTCAGGTTGATCTCTTATTTGCTGTTCTATATAGTGTCAGTTAAAAACAAGCATCATACGAATGTGCAAAAAAATATTCTCGGATTAGGGAAACTTTCACTTCAATGCTACAATAAATAATGAAATAAAAGAGTAAAGGTATTGATTCAAAGAAAATCAACATTGATGCTTAAAATCATCACCTCAAAATTGTGTAGTTGGCGTATTAAATGATAGAATGATCGGATCATTAGCCTCTAAAGAAAATCTCTTCGAATTATTTGTAATTTGCCAGCTTCAGTAACTCTCTATACTGATGTAATCAGTCTAAGAATTTGATTACAACAAGACATCACGCAGAAAATGCTGAAAATATCTCGAATTGTTTCCAGGAAAGTGTATCTGCCAACAGAAACAATTGTAATACCAGCCAAGACACCTGATATGACCTGTACGCTTGTTATGATGTTATTTGAATTCCGAAATCGATTTGAATGACCTAAGAAATATCGAAGACTTGTAATTCCGCAAAAAATGAAAATGCAGAATATATAAGATGATACGGAATGAAAAATTCATTTCTTAATTTTGAAATGGTGACCAGTGTCATTTCAAGCATCTATTTATATGAGATCTTCATACTCATCTAATCTACGTTCAACACATCATTTCATATCATTATGAATCGTTCTTTGTTATATTCTTCTTTAATTCTTTTCATGTTGTCGTTCTTGATATTGAAATCATAATCATGTTTTTATTTCCTGACAGAACAAGAGTTAAAGACTTACTTTGAACACATTAAGATCAAATTTTCACAGTTGAATAGTCAGCAGAAACTACTCGCTAGAATCGTACAAAAATCTAGGATTGTACAGAATGTACGTTACTCTTTCCATTTTGCGTTCATCAATATCAAATTAAAACGTTCAATTTTGGTAGACTGCTGTATAATTATTGAAATTAATTCCAAAATGAGATATCAATTAGTCGGAATACTATTTTGTTGAGATATTGAGTCAGAAAGAACTTAAATTTTTGAGCTAAGCAAATATTTTCAAAAATTTCAACAAGTGATGTTGTTTATCAATATTTAGATACCTTACATTTTTAGAGTTGGAAAAAGCGATAAATTCTTAAGAAATACAGTATCAATAATAGGTTGGAATTCATTCCATGTCGAACGATGTAATACACTGTTGTGAGATCTTTTTTATAGGGCTATTATAATCGATAATCGTTAAGGCCGAGTATAATTTGACCTAAACGAGAGTACAATAATTTCTCGTAATTATGCGGTTGAAATCTGAATATCAAGGGAAGAGATTGGATTACTTGTGTAGAAATAGTCTCTTCCTCATCGCAGTTATGCATAAATTAGTGTTTGGATCGATCGATAGAAAGCAAATTACAATGTTGGTTGCTAGAGCACAAATCGGGTTTAGTTCATTTGGTCAGCTACTCGAGAAAGCTTTTTCAATCAACGTAGAAAATTATTCTTCAATTTTTGTTGGTATACAATAAATTGTTATGTAAATATACAAATCTAGGAGAATATATAACTATAATGTGAACTACACTGCGCAAGAAATTAACGCACAAAATGAAAATTTCAAATTTATTCAAAAGAAGTTTAGATATGTTGAAAAACCATTTTTCCAGTAATCCACCAGCACTAAAGAATGCTTTAGAACAATTGACATGAAAATGAAACTCAGAAATTGAAATGAAAATAATAATGAAAACCGTCAAACTTTTGGAAAAAATCAAGGGGGAATGTTCGATGGGATGATATAGGCCACTCCATTGAAGTGAGTTCGTTATGTTGAAGATCGTCCTAACGATATGAACTTGGTGAGGTTTTGCGTTATCATGCATAAACACCCATATTTGCCGCAAGTGGTACAATATGTTCTTCTGGAATGTCTATAACATACCTCTGAGCATTCAGGATTCCATCATTTAAGATGACCAGATTATAATCTAACCTCCTGACACTATTAATAAACCTCCAACAAAATCATTGATTGATAAAACGTTGCACTGGGTATACGTCTCATTTCGACACCTGCGAAATAGAGAACTTCGATCGCAAAATCTCGACTAATATTCAAACAAAACTTTCTCCCAGACAACCTCTTACCAAGTGACATGTTCTTTGGCAAAATTTAATCTGGCTCTTCGCTTTACTACGGTTAGAGCTGGGCCAATAGCAGCGACACGAGGCTTCAAATTTCCTGAGACGTCTTATCGTTTCAGTGATAATTTGTATACGACTGCTCTGTTGAAGCTTGATTTGCAGGTGCCTAGCAGTAGCGAATTATTGTATCAAACTGCGGATCATTCCAGAAATAATCTTTTGGCCTATTATTGTTATTATAAGTCCAACCTAGGTCATCCAACACCACTGCTTCTGCATATTCTTCCGGGGTCCAAATTCGCGTTGCATTATTACTGAAAATCAAAATTTTCAAAGGGAACAAACGCAAACATTTATCAACAACTGCTAATATCAATATGTGGTGACTTCTTGCAAACTTCCAATTAATTTTTTTATTTTGATTGTCATGAGAGGAACATGCCAAAAAAAAAAACATCGAATTTTGTTCGCATATGTGCGGAGATATAAAAGAAAACATATGTTACTAATTAGTTGCTTACCAAATTGAATTTGAAATGGAAAACTGTACGTTTATTTCTTGGCGCAGATGATAATATCAATATACCAATAAGTAGTACCTTTACTATTCTTTTAGCTGGAATCCAATGAACAGAACTCAATCAACTAATATTGAATGCAATTGAGGACTCAAACAGATCAATTTCTTTACCTGTTTTTCACCATCTGATGGAATTTATTTAGTTTTCATTGATATCTCTCAGAAATATGACGCCATAGACATTTCTGCGAAATGATAATATATGGAAAGCAGCTAGATTTTGGTGCGATTTAGCCGCTTTAATCGAATAAATTACTCTAAATTGAGTTGCATTAAGGAATTGTTATTTCTTATTTATTAGAAAAACATAAATATAGTTTCATTCTCAAGAAGAATGAAATTAATTAAAAGAAAAATCAACGTAACTTTGAGAACGACAGATTATCATGATTTCATTATTAATTATTGTTTGTTATTTTTATTATATTTGTTTTAGTAAATAAGAACATATTTAATGTTTATTTCTAGATGCATATGAAATAATTATTTATCATTGGAATTCAACTCTATTTCTCTCTTTCAACTTCTGCTGTTCTTCATAGCGAAAAAATGTTAATGACTTCATACTTTCGACATATTACAATAAATAACGAATAAATTGTACCAATAGCCGCAAAAATACAGAAAATAAATTGTCCAAGCAATTCTTATGAAATGAGAAAACAACCTAATAGTTGAAGTCCATACTTTATCCATATTGCATTTCTATATTAAGGACTAGATGATAAAATCTAATACTGCCAAAATACAGATGATAAACTTATATTACATATACGCAAACATTATATAATTGGCTTTTATTGCAAGGAGATCCCAACAGGCGACTAAGCGAGAAACCACAAATTAATATTGTCAAGAAAATTAATTCGGTTTATTTTAAGCGAAAAATTTCTTGGATTGAAAAGAAAATGAAACAATAATAATTTCTTTTTTCCAACATATAACCAGTCCGATTGTATTCACAGCTGAAAATTGATGCCGCCTATCCATCTTATTGGGGATCTCGTTTTGGTCCTGTTGACCCTGTGCTTGCTCTCTATTCCAGAATCCTCTTTTTCCATGAAATTAGAGATCTGGAGTGTCATGGTAAAGCTATTTTCATACTCAGTGACAGCTGCAGTTGAAGCAATTGAATCATAACAACTTTTCAAATAGCCGGGGATTGTAAGTACATCCTGAAAAGGTTAGGTTAGCTCGGAACAACATTATAACTATTGCGGAGGTTCCGAGTCACTCATGCAGTAATGAAAAAGTAAAACACAAGCATCGTTTATAGGACGAGATGTGTAAATTGTTGACAAAAAATAAACTTGAAGCCTGATAATAAATAACAAAAAACAGAAGACTAAGCCTTCGAAAAGACTCATTTCGGATCTGTTTTCTTTGGGTAGAAGTAAAATGAGAAGAATTGTTGTTTTTCTCAGAGGAGACTCTGATCTTCGTGACCACTTGCATAGAATAAGAATTGATCTGAACAGTCGATTATGGCGATGGTGTGACATGGATGATGAACTAACAGAATAAGTTTTATTTGAGTTTCAGACCCTGGCATTCGATAAACTCCAAAGACTAGGTACAGAGAAGAAAAGCGTTAAAGTATAGACATTATCAGAAGATTAATTATACTGGTTGGAACAGCCTGATGAAATATCTGAATAGTTATACCGTGACAAAGGACCTATTGAAGGCCAACGTCATTCAGGACTAGAGGTCCCATAAAGGAACATATAAGTATCTACCATTCGTTCTCCTTCCCTTCTCTCAAACTCAATCATCAATTCCAGCAACTGTTTCGTAAATTATATGGAAACTTCTACTAGAGTTCAATTGTGAGTAATTTTTGGAAGTTACTAATCCAATTGAGGCATAATCTGAGAGAATGCTGAGTAGGATAAGAGAATTGCAATATTATATTTTATACCATATATTGTCATATGAAAAAACGTTGATAACGACAAATGTGAGACACATGTCATTGAAAATCGAATTACCTCAATCAGAAGGTGGATAAATGTGAATGATTTGCCACACTATGTAAGGAGATAATATCATAAATGATCATACTTCTAATTATGAGTTTGAAGCTAGGCTAAAGAATTATTACAATAATTGAGATGATTATTATAAATGATTTGCAGATTATTATGACGGACTTTATTTCTGTTTCGTGACAAAATATCAGAATCGGGATAAACATAACAAGCATCAGTGAAGAGCGCGAGACATTTGGAGGTCAGAAAATTGGTCCGGAGTTTCACAAATTTAATTGCAGAGAATGAATTTTGATGTAAACGATATTCTGTAAACACAAAAGTGATTGTGTTTTCAAAAGTGTCAAGATGCCATGAGGACAATGGTCCCTTACAATAAATACAAGCCAAGAATAAGCATCTTAAGAGGGAAAGTGTAGTAGGTTATGTAACGTTTGATTATATGTTTAGTCTTGTATATGATCTTGCTTCTTACGTTTACTATTCTTCTTTTAATTGTGTTCGGTACAGAAGAATATTAATCGCTAACACCATGTGTTTCTGTTATTTTTCGGATTTCTAACGGCTCACTGACAATTTAGAATAAATAAAATATAAATGTTATAACGATACTGAGAAGAATCAATATTTTTTTTGATGCATTACCTCCTCTGTTCCAACTGTAACAATTCGATCTGGAGTTCCATAAATCTTATCACAGAAGTATGTGTTCAAGAATGAATCTCGAAGAGAACATATTGTCGCTGTTTTTTTCTATTACATCGAAAACGAATAGAGAGACTTTGAAGGTCGAAAATTTGGCCTGAAATTTCACAAACTCAATAACATATGAATGCCGGAAAGAATAAACATCGATATGCAATTTCACTTAAAAATGGAAGTGGAATTTTAATTGAAAAATTAAAAAAGTGTTTAGTGTTTTCGAGTATTATGGACGCCCTTTCATATCAACATCCGACAAAGTATCGAATAAATGAAGCAAAATTCCGATTCCAGTTGCACAATTCAGGTTACAACAAAATAAAACTTAGTGTCTTCTGATATTGAGATGAAAATGTCCAAACTTCAGCATCACTTCAATGTTTATTAGTAAACAAAAACTATTTTTGATCGAACCTCGTATGTTATTGTCAAGGTAATAAATATTTTGAATAAAAGATTCAACAAATGTCATAGGAAGAAATATAATTATGGTAATTTCGTGTTAACGCAACTTCCAAAAATAGAGAAGATCATATCCTTGTGACATTCAAATATCGTTGTATGTCGAATTCATTATTTATTAGATGAAATCAGACAATAGCTATTATCTATAAATATCCATGAAGTACTGACGAAGATTTTGTATAGATCTTGCCGATTAATTGAAACTGAATATTTGGATAAATGTTAAGATAATGACAACAATCATGAATTTCGATAGCTCAATAAGTCTAAGCTCTTAAGAATAAAGTATTTTGAATAAATGATTATGTTGCCTTGCGAATACAAAGTCATTGTATTTTCTATGGAAATAATGTTGATACAGTTACTATAAATCTTGGTAGGTGACCAATGAGATAACACCTCATGATAAAATTAATAATTTATTAAAATATTTGATTTTCTACATTCAAATTTTGATCAGATCTCAATTCTTTTCGTAAGTTTCATTTTCCCATTAAATGGTTTATGTGTTATTGGTAAATTTGCTTTCAGTCATTTGAATGATTTTTGCAGTTATAATGAGCAGTAATACCCTCTTCGGTCTGAAATTATTCAATAATCTAAATGCTTTCAAAGAATATTAGTAATTAATATTTGCAAGCGAATTTAGAAAACGCTTAGCGCAAATTTTTAGATAGCGTTTTGAGGAATTTTTAATTCAACTCTCATCACGCAAAGTCGTTCTTCATCCTGCATTGATAATCATAGGAAATTCCATTTTTATGTAGTGAGAAACAACGAGGGGCGTGGAGTGTTAATCTAAACAATAATCAGTATTATTGATTCAATGACTAGTATTTCATTTAAATTATACCAACAACGTAAAAAGAACGGTGTAGATTATATGATTGCATAATATATAATTATAATAATGAATATATTGAAGTAGATTTAAAACACCAAAGCAGCACTTCACACCATTTCATAAAGACACTAGCTTACCCGTCGCGTGTTGCTCGATTTTGAGAGGAATACAATGTCAAGAAAACTCGATATGTGAAATTATATTTGAATCAATTTTCTTGAAATCAGGTTTATTTCAATTTATTTTCAATTTTCTATTTAGTCGAGTACTTGAGGACAAACAATATTTCTACTTTTTCCTTCTGGTGCGTTCACGAACAAATCAGACGAGTGAACAGGCCACGTATAGTTGTCCATGTGATAAGCAAGGGTTTCCTAGCTCTAGTTCGCAAACTTGCAGGGACTGTCCTTGCGCTTTATTGATGGTCATTGTGAATTGAAGGTGTACAAGAAACTGTAACCGCTTGAATTCGAATGGCAAGTCTGTTGACTGAAATCTATCAAACTCACAATGAACTTCACAAAATATTTATTTGAAGAAATTTCTGGTCAGAAACCTTCGCCGATGTTCACACAACACATTCCCAAAGTTTCATCCCGATCGGTTAAATAGTTTTGAAATACATAGGGTTCGTACACGCATACTTTTTATAGAAGGAAGAAAATTCAATTGGAGGTAAAAAAGAAACCTTGAGTAGATGAAAGCAGAATTTCGAAGAATTGTTAAATAATGGTGTAAATGTCGTAGGAGTCATGAAAAATAATAAGAGATGCGAGTGAAAAAGGGATAACAGCGGATAATTTAAAGTTCGGAAGAAATACAATAATAAATGATATATAGCATGATAAAATTGGTCCACAGCATGTTTCCTTCAGAATTAGGGTGAATCAGTCATAGTGGAGGTTTACAAGACAGGCCAATGTAACAGTTTGTAATAACTACAGAGGAATTGCTGTAGAAGATGTAAATTATAAGGTAGTGGCTACGCTGATAAAAAGCAGACTGGAAATTTATGCACAAAAGTGTACTGATATGGATTTAGAAAAAAAAGAAGAACCACAGATCAGATATATATGTTGAAACAGATATGAATACAATGCCTTGAGTATGGAGTGCCATTGTATATTTTGTACATCCATTTTGAACAGAACGGTTTTAAGAAATATGATAGTGGGTATGTTGAAAGAATTTAAAGTGCAGTAATAATGATGACTGCTGAAAACACATATATAGCAGTAGAGATAGAAGGAGAATTGACAGAGATTAATAACGAATTGATATAGTTGAAAGTTTTTTATATCTCGGGGTTGTAATAGATACCATATGTGATGAAGAAAGAGAAATGAATTGGAGAATAACTACGAGCGATACAAGAGTAGTAGCTCTGAATAGTTTGATGAGGTACAAAGACATATCACAGCCAATAGAAATGAAAATTTATGAGCGCATTTTAAGGCTGAAATTGAAAAAGATTTGAAAAAGGATTTTTCGAGGTCAGAAACTGTACGGAGTATGGAAAGGACGTACAAATGAAAATATATATGAATTATTTAATCAAGCAGTCATATCGGGCATCATAAGATCGAGACGTTTGTAATGGTTGGGACAAATTGTAAAAATTGGAGGGAATAAGTTGGTTAGGGACATTTGGCAGAATACACCGGTGAATAAAGAGAAAAAAAGTTAGCTGGGATGCAAGTGGAGACAGGCAGTAAAGGATGATCTGCAAAAAAGAGGTATAGAGAGAATAATCGGGAGGAGTAGAAGATTATCAAACAATAGGCCTTCACGGCCTATTAACGCTTAACATGAATATATTTCTAGATTTGAAGGAAAAAGTGGAATGGAACTAAAATTTTGGGATTTGGGTTTCAATTGCTCTTCTGTTTTAGGATGAGCACTCACTAAACTCAGAATTCGAAGTTTATATGTCTGCTAGATCTACCTTACAATATTTTGATGATAAATGAATTTGTCAGACGCAAAATGAAAGTACTTTGACTCGTGCTAATTCCTAATAAATGAAGTATAATGAAGTATAGAATATTATAGGGTAGAACATAAGAGTGTGGACTGAATGGCAACCCTGCTCGGAGGCTACTCATCTATTGTAAACACTTTTAAACGTCATCTACACACTCCATTATTACAAAAAAGCTAGGTTCCTTCAGTTTCAGTTTTTGAAAACCAATTTCTTCCGCCTGATCCTGACCCCAGCCAGGCATGCACAAATGACGTTTCTATAGATTGATCATCATTGTATGATATAAATGAGCGATCCTTGATCAATCCTTATTTATTTGAGTAGTTCTAATGTAACAGTACATCGTCAGTCTGAAAGTTGAAACTCTAAGGTCTACTCTTGATAGTTTAAGCCATGGCGAGTCGAGATAGAAATTCTGTAGGATTCAGACTGTACCCTCGTATCTTCAGATCCATGCATGGATTCATTTCCATCCTTCTAGTCTTCACAAGGATGCTGAGCACATACTCTGGCCCAATGAGCCTCGAAGCAGCCAATGAGGCATTGTTCTTCATGCTTTAGTGGTCAAAGACCCATATCAGCGAAATCATGTTGCCTCCTAATGGTGTGGCGAGAATTTAATGGTATTCTTGCAACTTTAGCAGTTGTCGGATGCCAATGCGTTTAGTGCAGATCGATTATACGATTTTTATAGACCTTCGTGTTCATCCTTCCTGAAACTGTAGGTTAATATAGTGGTTAATGGCGTATATTTTCGCTTGGATGACGGTTGTTGGCCTTCCTATTGAGATGGACATAATGAGACGTAATTCAGAAATATAGTTAGTTTTATTATGTTCTCCTTATTACAGGAAAACTCAAGTTGCCAAAGCGTCATGAGATGTTTCAACTAAGAATTTTGCGGCTGCTCTACTTGGTGCCGTGCATTTACCAAGAGTGGAGTTTGAGGGCGAATGTTTGTTACATAGCATCATTATTTATATGAAATAAACAATTATGTCGAGAGATACATGCACTCTGTTTTCAACGGAAATATCGCATTATGTTCTATTTAGCGAAAAACATTGGATTAGCTGAACCTCACTCTTAATAGGGAACCTCTTATGCAAAATAACAGAACAGATTTCTTTGGTCTTACTTTCTATATTTAGCTAACATGGCAGAAACACATAAAATTCTTAAATCCTGTCAATCTGTTTTGGATATTGTAAGAGTTATCTCTAACGTCTTTAAGAGTACCGAATCAAATCATCTCCTACACTTTTACTGATTATGGGATTATTTGCTACAATTTTTTCAATTTAAAAAATTTAAGAAAATTAGGTATAGTACAAAATACGACTGCGCGTACTATATCAGGGGCATATCGTTCTAGCCCGATCCAGAGCCTTAGAATATTACTAAGAGGAGCACCTCTAGAACTCAGTTGTGGATATTTATCGTTGTGTTATGCATCTAGAATTTTAGAAAATAAATCTTACATCAACCAATCCATCAGCTTTCCTTCTTGTACAATTTTAGGAACTCTAAAACTTATAAATACCCAATAGAAAGACTTTTTAGAACCAATTTTGGTAAAATATTTTGATCTCTCATTACCATATCAGCTAGCATCCTCTTCATGGATAGTCAAAATTCCATCTACCTAAAGATCACAAATTTTTCCAAACATTTATTCACTCCAACCCTTTATCCACAATTATTTTTACAAACTAAATTATGCTATGATATACATCGATGCTTCTAAAACACTAAACGGAGTTGCGGGCGGTGTAGAAACCAATGAAACAAGAAATGCCTTCTGCCTTCCAAAAAACTTCAGTATCTACAGTGGTGGAATTCCAAAGATATTACTGGCTTTGAAAATATGTTTATCATCACTTGGTACCAAAACGTTGATCATCACAGACTCCCTCAGTGCGTTGAAAGATTAGAAGCAATTATACATAAGGCATCATATCATCCAGCTTATTAAAGAGAAACTCCTCAACCTCCAGGGTCGGAACAAAACTGTAAGCATTCTATGGGTCCCCTTCATTATGGGAATTACAGGCAATGAGGAGGCTAGCCGGTTTGCAGTGACCTTAGAGTAAAATCCGGAAAAGTGGCAATTGATCTAGAATGCCACAAACACCCAGCTAAAGTCTGTACTACCTGCTTTGTCAACCAAACTTCATCAACCGACCAACAGTAATAAAAGAGACCAAGTAAAAGTAAATCGCTTAAGGATAGGCGAGACAGCATTGACATATGGCCAACGTATGAAGCGTGAACCAGCTAATATTTGCGAAATTTGTGTACCAAAAATTGTAAAACTCTTAGTAGTTGATGCAGTTAATTTAAAATGGAAAAAAAATTATACCAATGTTTTTTCTTTGATAACGCCTCTCTTTCAGACTCATTCTCCAAAAATTTTTTAATTACATATTTCCCGTCGTTCTGATTTCATATGCGTAATTCGAAGTATTCCATTTCCTGTAGCATAATTCCAGTCATGTTTCAAGCCACTTTCCATAAAAAGATCCCGCTCGTCTTCAACAAGAGTCTTTATAAACAATTTATGTGGACGATGCGGAAAGGGCGCGCTGGCCACGAAAGAAAACTTGTACATAAATTCCAAGAAACGAATTCGTGCACTTGTCTCGCTGTCCGCTGTAGGTAGTTTCCGAATTCTTGCACCGATTGGGAGCACGGTATAGGAAAGAAGAGCGCGGTGTCATTTCTTTGATGGTACGAAACGTGCAGGTTCGGAATAATTGTCATTGGTGTAAAACATATGAATCTTGTGTTTAATATTTCACTAAAATTCTGACTTGGTTATCTCATATTTGGAGGGTTTATTTGGTCTAGAAGAGGAAAAATTAAAAAAGAAGTGGATAATATCTATTAAAAAGTAGGCCAGGTGCTAGAGGAAACTAACTGCAAAATGCAAAGATCGAATTCCATCAATGGATCGAAGATTAATGACTCAATGCTAGTCCATTTTTTTGATTCAGCTATAATTTGTAGTTTTTCCTCATGATTGAAATAATGATGTGATAATAAAGAGTTTTTTTATCCATAAAAATGATTAGATACGGCAAATGATGAATTTAAATAGATACTTAAATACTTAGATCGGAGAATTTACTCGCTCCAAGAAAATGGAATAACCGAATGGTTTCGCTGATTTATACAAAAGAAACCTTCTGAAAGAAATGTATAAAACACTCTGTATTTCATAAACAAAACATAATAGACCTGCGTTAATAGTTCTTGAACTTGGCCACCTCTAATTTTTAGTTATCATGTGTGCACGGTGTTCTAAATTGCTTGATTTTTGGTGATTTTGCTCTTTTTGAGTGAGGATAGTCAAAATTCGTCTGAGGACTCCAGGGTTTGTTTTCTGAGCAGAATAGTTAAAAGCGTTTTCCGTTATTGAGATATTTGTGACCATTGACATTCGACGGATATCAATAGAGTATACTAACTCTTTAATTTTTGAATATTTTCCAAGACAATTAAAACTTTCTACAAGAACCATTTCAAGTGACATGTTGATAAATAATTTTAAATTGAAAAATTCTCGGGATATGACATCTGATTTTCACGTTTCAAATATGAATCATAGAAAAATTCTTTGACAATAAGAAAACAGCTTTTCGTAAATATAAATATTTTTGAATGCTACAGCAAAATTCGTCTGTGGGCGTTTTCGAATGAATAAATCACAGAATAATCTCAAGGAACTGTCATTAATGGAGAAGTAAATGTCATTGGTGGAAATTAAATTTTTCAGTATTACTGAAATGATTATTCACCTGTTTGTCAAATTCTTGTATCTATTGTTATCAAAGATTCAGAAAATTGCGCAAGTATGAACACTACGAGAAATATAAAATATCTTCTTATTTCATGGAAACTTGATGTAATAGTGATGTTTCTAGCGATCTTTGTCTAGAGTAGAGCGATACCTGAGAACAGCCCGATAATCAAATTTCTACAGGGTAGGAACATAAATTGATCACCTATGCATGTTTCAAGAACCTAACAGCAAAAGAATATGCAGAAGAAAAGAAGGAATTCAAACGAATGTAATATCAGCAGTTATCAAGAACCCTAAAATAACAAACAGAAAAAAAAAACAACGTAACAGGTGTAACTAAGAGCTGCAAGCGTAGAATATCGAAAAAAATGAATTCACACCATATAAAAATGAAAGACCAGCTATTCCACAGCTATTCTGATCGAAGATTGAATTTTTGTACATGGTCGCAGATGAATACGATGAAGATGCTAACTTTCTTAGAAATAATGTATTGCCGAAGAGTTGAGAATGAGAAGTAATGACCCCTTCAACAGAAATAACACCATTGGTCAGATCGATAACATTTTCAAGAGGAACAGAGAAGGAGGCTTTGATTAGCATTAGTGCCGTCCTAACCAAAAAGGTAGTATCTCTACATTCGATCGTTTTGTAGCTGGGGTATTGCTTCTATGTATATCTGTTATTGTTGAAAGCAGGGAAGTTCCAAGATCTATCTTTCCTTCTGAGATCACTCTCAGCACTTACTTTGTACAATAGCAGATATACCTACAAGTAACACGGTAGTGATGTTAGATACAAATGTGGAGATACTGCCCTTACGGTTTGCAAGGCTTAACAATAAGACAACATATGTTTGGAAAATTTATATATTCCAACCGGAATATGAGTCAGGCCCATAATGCGGGCATTGTTATAAATAAATCGGAATATAGGTTTGGTGATGAGTTATATAAGCACTAGAGGCAGAACTGCCTGCCAAACTTCCTGATCTTAGCTGTATTAACTTTTTCGTATGGAAAGTGAAAGGTGAATGCGGTTACTGGAAAGTAAGAATGGTTAAATTCTACTACGAAATGATGGGAATTCTGTCGGGAAAAGACATGAAATCTGCGTAGTGAGTTTAGAAACATAATTGGAGTATTTCTTTCGACTTGATTTATTTTTTTACGTTTTCAGTTTACTTCCTGTGATCTCTTCATTTGGAAATCTCTGCCATCTCTTCGTTATTTATATAAATGACATATCTGAATGTTTCATTAATAATCATTACGAACTGTTTGCTGACCTAAAAATCTATAAAAGAATTGAATCTCTGGCCGATGCGAAGTTGTTTCAAGATGACTTGAACCGATTTTTCAATTTTTGTTATTCAAGACATTTCAAACCATAAATGTCAACATATTATTTTCACGAAAAATGTCATTGTCGTCGAAACTATTTTCTCTCATGGTGACCTACATATAAACAGGGTGGATAATGTAAGAGACCTTGGCATCATACTGGACGAAAAACTTTCTTTTATCTCTCACATCGATAGTATAGTTTCTAGAACTTTTAAGATGCTCGGTTTCATCCTCAGAATTACTAGGAATTTTAAGAAGTACGAATCTTTGAAAACTTTATACTTTACCCTGGTTAGGAGCAATATAAAATATGTTACTCCGGTGTGGTGCCACTAATATCATGTCCATATTGACCGAGTTGAGGAAGTTCAAAGAAGGTTTTTCAAAGAGTTAAATTTAAGGTTCAATCGTAGGTTATTGCAAAGTAATTATAAGTCAATATATTTGAGTTGATTTTTGTTATAAAATTGAATGACACTTCTCTTTGTATTATAACGTTTAAATTCTATTACAGTAGAGAATTCCTGTTATTGGGTTTTGTACCTGTTGGGATTCGGATTATTGAAAATTAATAAATAAATAAATCAGAAGAATTCTTCTGATATTGCCATACAAAATATAGATAATTCATCCATAGATGTTATTCTTCTACAGAAACAACTTTTTATATATCAGCATCTTGCTTAAGCCAAAAGAGATTATTTGGAGAGACATAATATAAACTTTATTATATTGAAACAATTTTTCGCAACACAGCAAAAAATCACAGTAGATCAGATATTATTCTTACGGTTAAATAAAATCAAATAATTGATACGCATAACATACAAAATAATTATAATTAAAAGTTTCTAAATATATGATACTAATCTAGGAGAAAAAATTGTCGGAAGAACATTGTTTCATCAACAGGATTCTTTTTCGTATTGAAAGTTTTTCTGTTTTGGAAAACATTCAAGAAACAAAAAGTGCGAACACATTTCTCAATTGCGTCAAATATCAATTTTTGCTAATATCGCAGATATCGGAAACGTATTTCACTATTTCATATCTCTAAAAAATGAAGTCTTTTCAAAACGGTTTTTCGCTATTTTCCCTAGATGTGGATGATATCGCCAAAATTCAGCAATTTGGGACACCCTGTACAATTCTCACTGAATCATTCTGTACTATCTTTCAATGTTTTTTATTAATAATAGAATTTTGCTCAACCACAATAGATTTGCACTAAACTTGATGAATTTGGACGGGTATCAACATCATTTCATTATCATGTGTATTTTTGATTAACCTGGAGTGATACATAATACATGTACTGTCAGAAGTTGACATTCTCGCTATGTAATTACACAGAACATTATTACAATTTGGTTTCATTTGTGATCGGATTACTAGGACAATTGTCAACAATGTCGTGTTTGATGATCTCCTGACCAGTCTATAGTTCTCATACTCGTTCATACACTTACACACATAGTCGTGAAAACAGGTTGGGTCCAGTACTGTTACGTCTGACGCAAAAAAGTTCTCTGGATGTGGGTCAGCATCTCTGGGGAGAGGAGTGAAGACACCTCCGCGGTCCGCGGCAGCGATTTGGCCGGTTGTTGACCGCCGCAAGATCACTCTGCATTTTCTATCTATGGATGATGTTTGATCAGAATCGACCGCGCCCTCCAACGTTCTCACTCAAAGATGTTCGCCAGGGACGGATTTCAGGAAAATTTGAAACTTTCTACATATCTTGTCTTTTTTCTTCAAATTCGTTCTGTTCGTTGAAATGACCCAAATTCAAGTTGAAGATATTCATTCCCAAAATTCATTAAACTAAATTATTATAAGACATATAAGATTATTGTTGCTATTTGGGACATCTGTTCGACCATGCGGATGTACTAGAATGAAGGTCTGGAGTTGATGGGTTAATCATTAGAAGGATCTACTTATTTTAGTGTTCATGAATGTCCATGACGTGCTCTACCTACTCTTTGTAGAGAAACGTATCGCTTTTTCTATGACATGGGGGTGTTTGCTTAGTGCACAAGGTCCAGTAATCATGCATGTCATCTGTTGCAATCTGCACCTTCATATTGACAAGTGTGCTCTGGCGAGAGCAACCTCTGCCAATGCTTGGAAACATTCCAATATTACCCCAGCAATTTTACTACCAAATTCTGAAAATTCTGCCAGGAAAAGATGTAAAATCTACATAGTGAGGTTAGAAACATAATTGGAACATTTCCTTTGAACTTGACTTGATATCTTCTCACGTATTTCAGTTCTCTTTTATGCTCTTTTCATTCGGCAATGTAGTCTATAAGAAGAATTCTTCTGATGCTTGAAAACATTCCAATATTATTCTAGAACATACTCGATATTCCCACAAGAATAGTGTTGTTTGTTTAC
Source organism: Cryptolaemus montrouzieri (assembly GCA_013387265.2). Classification (NCBI taxonomy): domain Eukaryota; kingdom Metazoa; phylum Arthropoda; class Insecta; order Coleoptera; family Coccinellidae; genus Cryptolaemus; species Cryptolaemus montrouzieri. Next base: position 43,062,952 of record JABFTP020000185.1, on the reverse strand, counting down.
AATACAATTACACTAACAGATGTGTTTCAATGAAATTTCAAAGCGTGATTTTATTAATAAAGTTAACGTGGTAATTGAGGTTGAATTAGATTAGATGACGTTAGTGTAAAATCATTATGGTGGGTTATTTCAAGTTCTGTCCATTTAAAAATTCCAATAGTTATTGTCATATTGCCTCATAACTTAGGGCAAGTCTTGCTCGGGAAATGCTTGAGCATATGAACACGTGCTAAGTGCCTAGCTCTGCTATTGAGATGTTGCCGTCTGCTCTATCTATGGATATTCTCAAGGCATAAGGAATACACATGCGTAGTGGTACAAAAGAAGAAGTTTTACAGAAGATCATCAAATCTTGTAATATTCTTTGTATGTTTCATTCCGAACAGAAAATGAATTAGTGTCACAGGTTTTCTCTATAGAAAATCACTGTTATTTTTGAGGTGTAGTTCCACTCGCTTTCAATACCGACAGGCGTTCGGCGTCGACACGGCATTTTTAAACTACTTTATACATAAGTACAAAATATTTTATAACCTCCTTTTTTCAGAAGTATTGTTTGAGTTGAAGATATTAATTTTGATTGTTACATCAGTTATGGCCAAATACCTCGTCCACCTAGTTCGCACATTTGGGGCGGTTTTGATAAAAATACGAAAACAATTTTTACTTAGAAGTTAAGATCTTAAAAACAATCTAACTGAATGTAAAGCTCTATTTTGCTGATTTCCAAAAATTCTGAAGCATTGTTGTTTCCTTTTGTAATGAGCAACTAAAACATAATTGTCATATCTCAAACTTTAAAACTGAGAGATATTCCATACAAACTTTCGACCCTTATTTCGCACTACTGGTGATTGTTTTCTCAAAAATACAGATATTCATAGTTTCTACTTTGAAATTAATATCTCAATTATAAATAAAAAGTCTCCGACATTGAGATCCCAAATATTATTATCCAAACCTTCAACCTATATTAAACCCATAGGGGTGAAAAGAGGAAAAATGTAGGTTAAGTCGCTTCCTACAGTCCAAGGTATCTCTATACCAAATTTCATTAGAATATACTTTTCATTCTGGAATAATGTTCCAATCAAGGTCATACTAAACTCAAAATGTATACGTAATTCGTTTTTATAATAACACAAGAATTTAAGATGTTTCCAGGATAAAAAGTATCCCATGTATAAATTGAGGTACTAACCTAACTGTGTGCCGATTTTTATCTAAATCCGCAGTCTAGTTTGCGTTATTGAATAACAATGATGAATTCTGAATATAAGATGGTGGAAAATTTATAAAATTTATTCTTCTTCTTTCAAAAACAATTTGATGGTTGTTGTTTAACAGATTTTACCCAAGAGAAAACCTCAGAGACTATAGTAAATTTACGTCACTGTTATAGTAAATGTGTATTCTGATAGATGGATATAAACTGATCCAAGAAATTAATGCACAACTTCAATATTTAAAAATTTTAGTTGGTAGACTTTTTAACACATGTTGGTTTTTCCGATATGTCCGGACATATGGCAACAAATTTCCATGCTTTTTCTTGGTTCACATGTTCCTCCCATGAGAAATAAAATGAAAGAAATAAATTGAGATTCTGCAAGAAACTGCTTCATATTGATAACAGCAGTTGTCTATTAGATGTTGTTAGAACTTCTTGAAAATTTTAATTTTCCGTAATAATGCAACGGGAATTACGAATCTTGACCCCGGGAGAATGTGCTGAAGATGTGGTGTTAGATTGAAAAGGTTAGAGAATACAAGAACAAGAATAGGCCAAAGGTTTAGACTGTCCCATTCAACTGTTTCCAGTATGTTCCGCAGGTACGGGGAGACAACGTTTCACTAATGTTTGGAACCTTAAAATGCCGCTTCGATAGAACAGTGGAGTGCGAATCAGCACTGAAACGGTACGATACCGTCTAAGATAGGGGTGCTCGAACGGTGATCGACTGGTCGATCAAGAGTGCTTTTTGAGTAGATATCGAGAAGAAAATTTTTGATGAGTAGGTAACTAAACTCAAGAAAATTATTACGTAATAAAATATTAGTCTGCTAGAGGCAAAAGGCGGCTTTATCAAAGGAACGCGCGGTACTTGTGAAAGAAAAGCCGCGTTTTTTATTCTTGCCTGTTTCTAGAAATTTCGGGCGGCGCGTTCTTCGGAAACATTCGAGACTTTCCTTCACGCCGATATTAATGTTGCGCCTGCAGGAATTGGAGTCATTCTCAATTATAACTTGAAGGCAATACTGCTTCGATAAAAAATTTATTATTAAATAGTACAAAATAAGTGCAGCGAAAAAATCTACAACGTATCATTTTAATAACGATCGAGAGGAAGAATTTTTCTTTTGTATGGTGAAGGATAAGTGCATTTGTCTTATTTGTCGTGCGTCAGTTGCAATACCTAAGCGTGGTAACTTATAGAGGCATCATAAAATGGTTCATAATAACTATGGAAAGGATTTTCCGCCACAGAGTGAATTAATAAAACAAAAAGTACGTGATTTGGTATCTTGTTTGAAAAAAGGACAAACCATGTTCACAAGACCAGCCAAACAATCAAAATCTGCTACGATCCCATCATTTGAAATATCTCATATATTGGCGAAAGACAAGAAACCATTCGAAGATGGATCGGTTGTGAAGGCAGCATTGATGGAAGCGGGTAAGACTTTCTTTAGAGATTTTAAAAATAATCAGAAATCATGTCTACCATTAGAGAACTTCAGTTATCTCGTCCAACTGTCATAAGACGTATTGAAGTCATGAGTAAAGACATGGCAGATACACTAACACATAATATCATGAAATGTACATACATTTCTTTACAGTTCAACGAATCCACCGATATGACAGACACTACCCAGCTGTGTATTCTTATTCGGATGGTATTCAATGACATGTTGGCTAAGGAAGAATTTTTGACAATCATTCCTCTGAAGGGGAAGACCCGTGGCGAAGATATATATGACGTTTTATTCAAGTTAGTAGAAAATTACAAGCAACCAATATATAAATTAGTGTGCATTACAATCGATGGAGTACCAGCAATGACTGGAAACAGAAACTATTGTTGGCAGTGTGTCGAACTAATGAAGATTTCCCTTAATTTTTTTCATTCTATTGCATTATACATCAACAAGTTTCGTGTTCAAAATTTCTAAACACGGAGAAATTTATGGGCATTGAAACAGAAACTGTGAATTCCATCCGTTCACGTATCTTGCAACGGCGGCTCTTTAAGTTGTAGTTGGAAGATAGGGAGTCATCTGAACACACTGATCTAGTTCTTCACACGGAAGTCAGGTAGTCGAGTCGCGGAAAATTCCTAAAAAGGTTTCAAGAATTATTGCCCGACATAACAGCTTTTCTAGACGAAAGAGGTGATGACACTCAGGTGTTGAAAAACAAAAATGGCTGACTGATTTGGCATTTTTGACTGACATCACAATGCGCTCAAACACCATTAACTTGGAGCTTCAAGGTGAAGGAAAATCTATTATTGAGATGATTAGCGCAGTAAACGCATTCGAAAGTAAATTGCAACCCATGACAGATCAACTGAGATTCACATGTTGAAAAACGAAAAACGGCCGACTGATTTGGCATTTTTGACTGATATCACAATGCACTTAAACACCATTAACTTGGAGCTTCAAGGTAAAGGAAAAGCTATTATTGAGATGACTAGCGTAGTAAACGCATTTGAAAGTAAATTGCAACTTTGATAGATCAACTGAAAAGAAAGGATCTGAAACATTTTCCGTCTTTGGAAGCAAGATTCCTCAGTTGAATTATGATACGTATGAGGCTGAATTATCAAATATTTGGGTACAATTCGAAATGCGTTTTTATGATTGCAGTAAATCGGCAAATATAGCATCACTTATGAGTTATTCTTTTTCATGTGAAAACATTGAGGAATTAGCTACTGAAATAGCAAGTCAGTTTAATATGAACTCATGTTCTGTTGAAAATGAGTTGGTGCAGATTATATCAGATATACATCTCAAAGTTACAGCATCTAATACAAATTTCTGGTGTTTTATGTTTGAAAATAAATATCCGAATCTGAGGCAAATCGCCTTTTAACTGACTTCAATGTTTGGATCAACTTACTTGTGCGAGTCGGCATTTTCTGAATAAAGATATTAAGTCAAAATATCGCAATCTACTAACTGACGATCATATGTCATCATGCTAGCGATTAGCACTCAGTGGTTCCGTACCATGTTATGAAAAGTATGCTGAGGACATGCAGTGCCACGCTTCAACATCCAAAGTCACTTCTTGGTTAAGTTTAACACCATATGTAACTCTTTTGTTTTGTAACAACCAATAAACTCGCAATTTTGAATAACTATGAGTTTATTCATTGATATCATAAAGAACCTAACTAAACCTGACCCAAACCTTGACTAAAATAATGTATATTGTGCGGAAAGCTAATATCTATATATGCTACGGTACACCCTACCTAGGTAGGTAGGTAGGTAGGGTGTATCGTGTATGTACGACAACCCTGCATTACACATACTTGCAGCCTGTCAGAGTCGATCACAAGAAGTCTAAAATATTGAGGTAGATCGCCAGCAGTTCAAGTTTGAACACCCCTGGTCTAAGATATGCCCAGTCTACTTTTTTCCCACTTATGGTTTTGGTAGAGGTTCAATAATGATGTGAGGGGAATTTTTTGAACACCCTCACTGATCTGGTGATCGTAAGTAATGAATTCCTTAATGCTTAGAGGAATCTACAGAGATTTTAGATCATTTTCGGCAAATATGGGTGAAAACGTTTGGTTATGCATGCTTCAGCAATATCTCACTAAGCTCATATTGTTAGGAACCAGATGCAAGAACAGAAGCCAGCAAAACGAGTCAGCTACTATGAATGAGGTTCAGAACAGACTGATCGAAATGGCTTAGAATGCTACAAGGTCGTTGATTATCAGTAGATGTAATGAACTAATTCTCGCCAGGGGTGAAAATAGTTAGTTTGTACAGGTTTTTGGGGGCTTTGATTTTTTCCAAAAGTTTTCTAATTTTGATTCTTAGTTTTAGTTCTTATTCTCATTTCGATTGTTCTCAAGCATTCCTTAGTGCAGGTGGATTACTCGAAGAATAATTTTTACATATATCAAAACATCTTCTGAATAAATTTGAATTTCGATTTTTAGCGTTAATTTATTGGTGCAGAGTAGATTGATATATTTTCTCAATAAGTTATGCTATCCCACCACTTCAATAATCATTTGAGAATAAATATTGTGGCTGTAACTCATAGCCTGGTAAAGATATTAATTATCATCAGGTATTGAATTTATATTATACATGGATCGTATAATTTTTGTTAGATAACATAAAAACTCCTACTTGATGAATATTGACACGTTCATGTATTATATTGAATGAATACAACTTGAGATTCCTTCTATTTGTAATTATTGTCAACCAAAATAACTTTTTGCTACGCCCCTGCACACCTGTTTCGTTCATATGAGGAAGGTTTCCTTTGCACTTGACTCTCCATTCTTGGTACGATTTAAATCTCACAATGATCAGCGTTTCTGAAATTGGGGGCCCGTTAAGCCATGAGTGTTCGTGGGAAAGGTCCCCTTCGACAGGTCCCCAGATAATTGGCAATGAAATTAATTATTAAGCCATTGATACATAATGAAGACTTCGATAAATACTTATTACTGATTTTGATGAACAAAGTTACTTCATTAAAATTTATGTCGTTGACAACCGTTGATATCCGCTTTTTTCTATTTATTATATAGTTAATTCTGGTAGACATATCTTCATTAGGAAGATCTTTGATAACGACATTTTATTGGTTTCCGGATAGCTCTGTAAGTGTTCATGGTTTGAATGCTGGTTATCTGTCATGCGGCTATTTCAAAAATTTCGATTTCGTTCAATTAAGCTCGATAATCATCAATTCACGGTATTTGAACAATTATACAGTGCTTCGAATACTAGAGCAGGGTGTTCCAGATGTTAAAAGAAAGCATTTGAATAACTAATATCTTGGTTAAAATGTTGCAAACCAAGAATATAAACGATAGCCCAATATATCTAGAATGGCGTCGAGGAAAATGTTTTACCAGCTCATAAAATATTGCAAGAAATTTTCGCAAGTTATTCCAAAATTATTAATAATTTGGAAGTTTTCAAAACAGATTAGAAAAGAGGACGAATTTTTGATACAGCAATTCAAGCCTCCGAAACTCTATCTCTATAATTTCAATTTAATATCGACAATTCCAATCATGAGTCAAAATGTACTTTCAAGAACACAGAAATTTGAGTTTGATATCGGATAAATTGCATAGAAATAGGAAGGAAGGTAGGATATAAGTGGATAAATTTGCCCATAGAGAATCCTTGCGTTTCCATAGCAACGCAACATTCACAACAAATAGCACGGTTGTAGAACTTTCAAGAATAGCCATTTTAGTACCTGTTGTAGAGTTTCTGCCGATATAAATTAAAATTTCTCGTTTTGGAAGCACCAGTGAAGCAGAAATAAATAGTTCTATACAGAATTCTATCCCGAAAAATACAAGAAAAACATACAGCACGATTTGGAATCAATTCAGTATATTCTGCAAGGAACGAACGTTCAACTTGGATATACAGCATTTTTATTGAAGATATTGCAGAAATTCTTATGGATTGGGGTTTCAATATGAAACAAATGAATGGACAAGATTACAAAGAATACGTTGTCGAAACAATGTGGAACACAACTGCGAAAATGATGCAGAATATGTATTTCGAAAAATTCAACATGAGTTTCAACCCCTTTACCGATTCAGCATTTAGAAAGGCTCGTGAAGTTTACAATTCTAAAAGCAGGATGTTACAAGGGCAAAGAAAGTTCCGTTGCATTAACAAGAACTGAAATTGATAGCATGGCTCTGTACTGGGACGAAAATGCCCCGATAGGTTTGTTGAAATTTTTTTTTCATATTGTTGCTTATGAATTAGCATGGCGTGGAAGTGAAGCAGCAACTTGCAAGGTACACTGTTTCAAAGAGGAAAAACTTAATAACGAAGAAGTGACTGGTCGTATTGAATATAACCCAGTATTCTCGAAAACTTGCCAAGGCGACTCAAAAAAAAATGCTATGATAGTAAATGGCTAGTAAAAAATAAAGAAAACCCAGATTTATGTCCTGTGAGGTTGTTTCATAAGATATTGTCGAAAAGACCCGATCATATTACAAGTGATAGATTATTTCTGGCCCCCAATCAATTTTGGAAAAACAGTACTTCAGAGGGTTGGTACAAAAATATGCCTTTGGGAATAAGTGAAATATCCAAATGGACAAAAATTTCAGCAGAGAAAGTTGGACTGGATACGTAAAATAAAAAGTTCACAAATCATTCTCATAGATCCAGTGCTGTTTCGAACCTATCTGAGGCAGGTGTCAATTGACAAGAATTGATCAAACTAACCGGACACTCTACGGCAAGCTCTTTTAAGCCCTACCTGCAACTGAACAATGAGCATCATTTGAATCTTGTTTTAAATCTTCGAAAAACTTCTCTGAATGATGAATCTTCTATGATTTCTCAGACATCATCCCATATAGAATCGACCCGGAGTGGAAAAATTGTATATAGTAATTGCATTTTCAATAACTGCTCATTCCAATTAAAACTAAACATGTTTGTAATGAATGCTTTATGATTTTTCGTTGAGTTTGTGTGCATTTCTCGATAAAGTTTATTTTGTACGTTTTGTCATTCGCGGAATTTTATCAGCAAATACCACTCGAGCTCAGATTTGGCAGGATATTTTTCTAAGCTCGTTTTCTCATACTTACTTTTCGGTAATTGGCTCCACGTGAGTATTCTAAAACCAGCATAGAAAATTATCCGGCCAAATCTGAGCTCTTGTGGTATTACTTACGAATATATTGCTTGGATTGCGGAAACTGATACTTTTATTGGGCCTGACCAAGGCACTTTAATGTGTTTCACGTGACAAGCACCTGTGGAAACTTGAGGTGTGCAGGTTCAATCACACGAGCATCTGTTCTTCTCTTTAATCAGGCGTGGAGTGTGGAGAATTCTCAAAAAAGGAACCAATTGAAATGGCTGTACCACTTGGGTCAATAATGAGACCGATATTATTCCTTATTTTCATAAATGCTTTCCGAGAGTACAACACTGGATCATCATGTACTCTTTTTGCTGTGATAATGCTGTCCCAGTTAGCAGCAAGAATTTGTCTGAATTAAGGGAGATATCGGCGAACGCACGGTTGACTATTCTCGAATAGTTAAATGTGAATAAGTTGCGTATGAATAAAGAGAAAACACAAAGTCTCAAATGGAACTGCCATGTGAGACATTTTCATTCAAAATTGTAGTAACATTTTCGGTCTGAGGAAATTCTTACACTAAGTTTCAAAAAATGTTTTTAAACAAATTCATTCTATTATTTTCCACTCATTGAAACCCTCTCAGGAACTGTATTTTAATCTGGGGACCATGTACGGGGCCAGTGACTTTTTGGATTGCAGAATGGAGCAATCAGAATTCTAGGTGGCCTAAAGTATAGAGACTGCTGTAGGCACAAATTTGAGCAGCTTAGCATTCTTACTTTGTCCTTCCTATATATTTTGAGTACCTCATTCATTCCAGCTTTCAGGTGATAAGGTTTTTAATGCCTTACCTTCTTAAATTAGTCTCACATTTAAGAAATTTAAGGGTCGTATCAAAAAGACTTTCATTAATACTTCTCTTCATTTTTGTGATGACTTTATCGCAATTGGATATATCAGTGAACAGTATTGACTTGTGTATTGTTGTTTTTCTTGTTTCAGTTAATTCGTTCGTAATTTAACGATATTTTTGTCTATTTTATTGTTAGAATGTTTTGATCCAATATATATTTTTTAAGTATTTTAATTTTAATTGAAATTTTCGTGAAGCACGAAATATACTATTCAATTACTTTACTCTAGTGTCCTACACAATCTTCACGACACGAGTGCATTTCCTTCAGAGTGAGTAGTGTTATGTACGAATTTAAAAGTTTGAATAATTTATGGTGTTATTCAAACACACTAAAGAAGAATTGACAAATATTATTTTAATGAATTTTTCGAGAAGGTATGCAATTACGAGATTGCAAAATATTTTGAGATTTCTCTTTACATTGAGTATAACAAAAAATGATCAGTGCGAATTCGTCACTTTTCGTTAATCATCTATTTTTGAAACTAACACGATACCAAACATTGAAATACTTTCATAAAGCAATCTGGGTTGATGTGCGAAAGAAGCTACAGAATGTTGAACATTTTCAGAGCATTTATTTAAACATTCTTGTGCTCTTCAATGTAAACGGACTTCCGAAATATTAGTTAACAATTGTAGCAACGTCAAGAAACTAATTAAATTTTTTTACACCGATACTGTATTCTTTCATAATTTCTGAAAACAATGATTCTTATGAATTAAGTACTGTAAAAGAATAATTTCAGAACAATACACTCTGGAAGCATTGTGTTTATGTTGAGAATAACTCGCGAAGTCATATTATTAACTGATTTGAATTAAGGTTATAAATGGTGGAGACAAAGTTAATACTTTTTATTAAACCCTCTTCGATAACTTACGGTTTATAAACATTTTTCTATTATATGCGAAAAGCGGAATGCCTTTCTCTCCTTCATTTCAAATTGATTAATAACTTTTGAAATTATTTTGCTGGTAAAATATTTGAATAAATTTTTTTCATAATCCATTCAGAAAAAGTGTAGAGTAATAAATAACTGAGTGACAAGGCAGCCAAATGGAGTAAACCAGACAAAATAGACAGCCCATTTCACATTAATTCTCAACAAGCTAATTAACTACTGTTATTGAGTGATGAAAATTTACTGAAAACTATAAACCAGAGTTTATTATGTATAAATCAGTAATAATAACACTTGATGATTTTTCTTCCAAAAAATTAAAAATAGAAATCTCGCTAACAACTCAGTGAAATATGTTTATAATAATTAAACAATTGAAGAAAAATACTATGCTTAAATTTAACAAACAATAATGACTAAGAATATGTTTGACATATGTTTCAGGATTTATCCCATTTTAGGAGGAAATCAAAACAGATATCAAGTTTGGCGTTAGGTATTGGTTGATTATGTTTGTGAGATGATAAAATTTAAACAATTTCGAACAAATTTAATTTCTTGCTTTTGTTATTTGAAGGTAAAATTTGGGTTTTCGTGAAATTTAAGCAATGATTTTCGAATAAGCAATGATTTTCGTTTAAGCAATGATTTTCGTCTACGCAATGATTTTCGTTTGAACAATGTTCCGAGAAAACAGTTAATTGATTGGGTATTATCATATAAAAAGCAGAACAATCATTATAATATAATCTATGTATACTGCTTTCATCACCTGTATCAATTGGATGTTTGATTCGAGCAAGAGTGAACATAGATTTTCTAATTCGTACATAATATGTTGATTTTATTCTAATTTGATAAAGGTATAATTAAGTACTTATTGGTGGAACATAATAAATGTTATGATATTTTATTGTTTCGTAAACCTGAAGGTGAAGACCCTGTGTAATCTATGCACAATATATGAGTAAGGATATTTCGGTTTAGGTGGAGGAGTTACTATTATAGATTAAGGAATCAGAGAACGTTGGTTTTCCATAAATGTATATTATTATTATTATAAGTTCTTAGATTCAAGTGAGTTTCGACATATAAGAGTTTGGTATGTTTGATGAAATATTTTTCTGCTAGTTTTCTTTTCCATTGTTACGGATTTTTCCTTTCTAAAACCCCCTTCCTTTTCACCCTTGTCTTCGTGTAGAAGTCCTGGAAATCATGGAGTGCAAGATGAGAATGAGAGAATGAAGCTGCTCAGAAAAAAAATTTTTGGTACTCTTTTTGTACACACAACATAAACAGACAAGCTATTGCTAGTGCAATAGCGACAGGGAAACGAGTTTTTTTCTCAGGTTTTTTCACTCATTTATTGAATCATACGAATGAAGATAGTATGGTTCCTCTGTTACATTTCCTGAGCTCACACTTTAGGGGCAATCTCGTAGGAGGCATGATGCTAGTTTAGATACCTGATTAAGGGGCCTGGTCTGTTTTTCCGCTGGTATTTTATTTATTCACTTGTTTTTACGATTTTGTTTTTCTGACACACACCCAAATTATAGTTATAAGCATTTATTGTAAATACAATTATTCGAATTTTTGTAAATCCTCTCTTTTCAAATATATATATATATATATATATATATATATATATATATATATATATATATATATATATATATATATATATATATATATATATATATATATATATATATATATATATATATATATATATATATATATATATATATATATATAAATTAAGTATTTTATGCATAATTTCAATTTCCACGAAAAATTGGATCGTATCGTAAAATACATTTAGGAATTACGAAAAGAGATTGAATTGTGTATCCGTCTCTATACAAAATATATTATAAACAGAAAAGTGAGACTTTTTCACAGGAAAAAATTTGAAACGATTTCGAAAAATGTGGAAAAATTCAGACTGGTACGACAAATGCTGTTGATTGTTTCTTTGTATGAATGAAGAAAGAAATCTGGCAGATCTGGGGAACAACCTGAGGAGTTATTAGTAATTATTATTTTGTCGTCTATTGGAACAGATAGTTATTGAACATTATTTATTTTGTAAACTTGCTATCATGCGTAAAATCACCAAAAATTTTGCATCTTATATATTCAGTCATTTGAATAGGAATATGCTAATAATTTACACAATATTTGAAATTAATTGCTCCAACTATCCACATCAGATTGGGTACATTTTGATAACGTACATAAAATTGAATGAATTAATGATTCATGTTGATTCATCCTAGATTAAAACGTTTTAATAATAAATTACTTCAGAGTTATTCAAATTAATTACGGTCCATGAAAAATCTTGGATTAGATATTCCATAGAAGGCAACAAGGAATTGGAGATTTCACAGATTGTATGTGCTGGACATGAGGTCAATTAAATATCTAACTGTAAACTAACAATACACAGGCATAGTTGACACAACTCAGGTATGTGTGTTTGAAACTTCTTATCTCTCGCATAAATATCCATGGACCTGAGCTAGAGCCGGATTAGATATAATTTTTATAGGATAAAATAGGGTGAAGAAGAGTGAAAATTTTGTTGAATTGAATTATGTTTCACGTGCCACTGAACATACGAGGTTTGTTCAGAAATAGTTGATTTCTTATTTCTCCAATATATAAAAACTAATTCATTGATCAATATCTAGTTATTTCCATTTAGAGCAATCCTTTTTAAATTTTGAAATTCATAGTTTCAAATCTCACTGATGACTGAGTACAATATCCTGAACATGTGGTGATAATTTAACATTTCTTATCATACTATCAAGTTTTTTCACAATAAAAAACTTCATTCTTCACAAGTAGTCAAAGATCCATGGTTGAAAACAATCAATAATAATATATATACACACACCACAAAAATTGTCGCATCACCTGGCATTCTGAATTCTACAATCGATTAAGCAGCTCGATCACAGTTTCTTTGTCAACATATGTTTTCGGACATATGATGGGAAAAAAATCTTATCTTTGTATTTGTTTTCATATGATCTGAAACACGTCTAAAACAAGAATGAGTTTATTTGACCATCAGTATTCATTTCTCTTTAGGTTTCGAGCAAAATTATTGCAAGTTTTCTGTGTTTCTTGTTGATTTTCGAATCTTTGAATTTATTGTAATAGCTGCTGAAAGTCCTCGACGCTATTTGAGTGATCATGAAGTGGTAAGAATCGTAACACTTCTAGAGGAGGGGTGAAGCCAACGATACGTGGCTAACTTGTTGAATGTTAACCAAAGCACTATTTCAAGAGCAATTAATCGGTACCATGAAACAGAGGATTATGGAAGAAGAGCCGGACAGGGAAGAAATCGGATAACAACATCCGTTGATGCTCGTTGGCTTCGTTTAACTGCCCTAAGAGTTCGGCACTGTACGACTAAAATGTTACAAAATGAACTTGCACTTTCCAAAAATGTGCATATTTCATTGCAAACTGTTAGTAACAGTAACAGGCTTTAGTCGGAGAAAACGATATCCGACTAAAGGTGGCTTCTACCGGCCGCGTCTCACCAGAGAGCATCGAGTTGCAAGACTTCAGTTTGCGAGGGAACATGCAAATTGGGGTATTCCAGAATGGTCGAAAGTTCTCTTTTCCGACGAGTCCAGGATCTGTCTAGTATCAAATGATAGACGCACGCCTGTATACAGACGACCTGAGGAACGGTATCAGCAATGCAATATCCGGCAAACCGAAAACTTCGGAGGGGGCTCAGTAATGGTGTGGGGAGGCATTTCTTTCCATGGTCGAAATGAGTTAGTCCTAGTGAATAATGGAAGAATGACAGCGGTCAGATACATCGCAGATATCCTTGAATCCCATGTTGTACCCTTTGGCCCATTGATTGGCGAAAACTTCATTTATATCCATGATAATACTCGGCCTCATGCAGCTAGAGTAGTTACAGAATTTCTGAAAAATGCCGAAATTGATATTTTAAGATGGCCAGTCAGAAGTCCCGACTTGAATCCCATAGAACATGTTTCGGACAACATGGGATGGCAAATTCAGCAACGTAGGATGCCTTGTAGAACACTCCAACAACTCGAAAATCTGCTTGCTGAAATGTGGAACTCAGTGATTCAAGAGTACATCCCAAATTTCTTTGAGGGGCTTCCGAGACGTTTACTGGCAGTAATTAGGGCACGGGGAGGAAACACTCAATTTTGAAAATGATTAGTTTAGATAGTTTAGATAATTTCGATGCTAGTTGATTGGTCTCTCCGCGAATGTTTGAAGATGGTAGAATTTTTTAATTTTTCATTAATTCGAAAATTGTTGATATTTTCCATCATAAACTCATCTCTTTTGAATGATATCTTCTTATTTTACACTTCTGAAAGTTACCGAGCGACTCTTGAATGACCAACCTAAGAGTTTATATAGTATTGTCGTAAGAGTAGGGTGATGAGACAATTTTTGTGGGGAGTGTAATATATCCAATATTTAAAGACCACTGCTCAGTTCATGCTTCCATACCATATCATTACGATAGATTTCGACTATCAACTGTATGTTGTGTAGTTTTTTGGGATATGTGTCGAAAACTTGAAGTTTGTGGTGTAGGGTGTGCAGAAATAACCTATTTTCTCACGACAAACTGGAATGTTCAATGAACCGAAGAACTTACAAAAATTATTCTTTGATATATAGGGCGTTCCATACAAGACAACTTAGTTGGTGAGCACTGTCAGTATAACCGGGAGAGTTATGAAGAGAATACTTCAGAAACAGGGTTTGTGACGAATTCAAGCCACTACCAAAATTCTACAGCAATAGGTAAATTTGTTCTCTATGAAAGTTTAATCGTGTTATTCCCCATATATATATTTTTTTATGCGCAGGAATAGAACCTGTTACACCACATAAGTGGGCGCCTGGGAAAAATTGAGGTGTCTGTTTACTCGCTTCTTGAAGAGCGCCAAATTGTAGGATGTTGGGAAGATGTTGGACGGAAGCGAGTTCCACAGCTCACCGGCCCTATAAACGAAGAATTCTTATAGAGAGCGGTTGGAGGGGTCGTTAAATGTACCGCCATATGATGAGAACTCCTTGCCAGCCTAGTTTTCCCGGAACAAGGTCTTTCAGGTAGGTAGTTATATCATTTACTTTCAATACATGTTTTTGACAAAGCAACAAAAATCTCTCCGTTCATAATTGAAAAATTTCAACATATTATCTCCCCTTTTTGTATTGCTCAATTTTAAACTAGGCAATAGAGTTCAATGAAAGCGTGAAGATATAAAAATAGTCAAAGTTGTTTACATAAATCTCGTTACTCCATGAAATGGCTGTCCCAACGAGGGGGTTAATTATGTCATTAAACGAATATTTCAACAGTCCTTCAACCATGTTTTGAATAACATTTTGGCAGAGGTTCAAGTGAGTTGATTCAAGAGATCATCGAGCCTTTCGAAAAATAGACTATGAATGAAATCGGTTCTGAATTTTCTTATTCGAAAGACACCTTTCGCAATTAAGGGTTATTGGTCACAAATGGGAATACCTTTGAAGAAAAACGAATTCGGTAAAAATGGCTCATATCGTTTCCCGAAAAAGATAATTCGAGGAAGTTTAAAGGATTATAAAGTCGCGAATATGAAGATTATACAAGAAACATAAGCTTAACGAAAGCGTGAAAAAGTCTCTGTTTTTGCATTTTCGAAACACAAAACCAGAATATCAAATAGAAAATAAACTTTATCGAGAATGCCGAAATGCTTGAGAACAGCCAAGATAGTAACTATATTTTTCTTATTGAAGCACTCTCATATGATATGAAGTGATCACGATATTTCTACAATTGCTGAAACATATTGGAGTAGCTGTCCAGTAAATGGGAAGATTTCACAAAAATCTGAATTTTCCTGAATCATTGTATATTTCATTGAGCCGCCCCTGTATAAGTGCAAACTACGCAAAATGTATAATTGTAACGGAGGTTTTGCTTGTCACCACCGAACAGTCCACTTTTTATTTCCAATAAATCAATGGGTAATTATTAACCTCTGAAATATGACCAGGTGTAATGAATGGATGACTTCTAAATGGACATGTTCTTACATGAATATGAACAGATTCAATTTTAACGGTAATACTAACATTCTTTTTGGTGTTCAGAAATCTACATTCAATATCTTGTCTGTTTCGATTATCTCGTTGAGCCGATTAATTTATGAATAAGAAATTTATCGATTCGTTATAAGAAAGATCAACTTGCATTCAACTTAATCTGGGCCATTTTTTCACGAGAGTCTGAGGAGACCTTAATGTCCTTTAGCAATGCCTACATTCAAGCTCTTTATTTCAATAGACAATTGAAGTAATGGCAGCCATTTATCTTCATACACAATTGTATTTTGTCGTCAGCATTTCTTTCAACACTTTTACCATTAACAAATTCAAACTATAACTGTTGCTGCAAAACATTCTGCTTTCATCTGCCCTGCAGACTTGCGAAACTAACGTTCAGACTTTCTTAGAGAAAGGAATGGAAATGACAGCCACCTCTCAGTAGAGGAGGCAGAACAAGAAAAAGAGACATTCGAACTTATGCTTTGTCTTTGCACAATGTCATCGACAAGGAAATTTACTGTTGGCAAAAACAAGACAATACTTGCCAACAGAAAAGATACGCTGGGTGGAGAAATCACAGGTTGACTAATTGAATGAACTCTTCTTAAAAAAGGCGGACAAACAGCTTGAAAATTTTCCCTGAAGCATGACTTGACTTGACTTGAAATTCACGCTTTTGAAAATCAAAGGTTTGACTCGATTTGATTTTGTAACCTAAAAGGTTGACTTGACATAAAGCTTTTTCAAGTTGCATGAAAGCTTCATACTTGTAAGAGCATAAGCTAAGTTCACTTCCTAATTGGTTGTTGCCGTACCTGTATAGGTGCAATAAAAGTAGGTAGTTTCTCTAGTTATATAGAACTTTTTAATTGGCTGCGACACCTTGGGATTTTAAAACTTAGTACGTTCGATCTAATTCGTTCTGCAGGGCAACAAGTAGATACAAAAAGCTCCGCGGGGAATTTGATTAATTCAAAGAAAAGAGGGAAGAAATGAACCAGTCGTCATTTCAGAAATGCAAAAAATTTCTATATTCAACAGAAATACTCAATAAAATATTGATGTCGCCTAAAGCCTACAGTAGATAGATATAGAGGGTGGTGCAGTTGATGTCGTAGCAGAGCGCTAGTGGTCTCGTTCGAGAGGAAATAATATAAAGTTTTTTTTCCCGACATGTTCAGTCGCCGTCATGCGTTGGAACAGTGAGGATCTTGCATTTGCCATTGATGTTTACTTTTTTCGTGCGGATTTTCTGTGATCGCAACCCACCGCGCCTTTCGCAATCGCTTTAATTTAGCCCCTTTGGCTCCTGTCCCGGACCGGAAATCAATTGTTACGTGGGTCACTACGTTCGGACAAACTGCAAGTGCGACAAGATGAAGAACTGGAGTCCCTCAGCCAATTAGACCACCTGAGAAAATCGAGGCAGAGAGAGTTACAATGTTGCGATCACCACGGCGTTCTGCGTGCAAACATGCGTCTACCCTTGGGCTTGCCGATCGTTCTATGAGACGAATTTTTCATGATGATCTTCATTTCCATCAATACAAGATGGCGATGGTGCAGGAACTTTCTGAACGTGACTTCAATAATCGGTGGAACGCGTATGAGGTTCTTCTGGAAGTCAATAAACAGAACATACGCTACTGGGCTGATAAATGCTCGATTACATCAAAAGCCTTCACATTCACTTGAAGTCACAGTGTGAAATTATTGGTCCCTGTTTTTTGAGGAAAATAAAGTCACAGCGACAGTGATTTCGGACCGGTATGTAAACATGTTACAGGAATTCTTTACCCCAGGGTTAGAAGAGTTGGACTTGGAGGACACTTGTTTCCAACAAGACGGTGCAACGGCACACACTACCAGAGCATCGATTGCTGTTTTGAGGAAACACTTCCCAGGACGCCTCATCTGAATTAGGGGCGATTTGGAATGACCGGCCCGCTCTACCAATTTGAGCCCCTTGTAACTTTTTTCTATGGGGTTTTTTGAAATCCCTCGTTTATGTGAATCGTAAAGGACCCTATAAGATTTGAAGACCAACATCGAGGAAGAAATTGCCAACATAACACCTGCAATACTGGCAGTATCATGACAAAAGCAAGAGATCGGTTTTCTCAGTGTATGCAGAATGGGGCCGTTACCTACCCGATTTGATCTTCATGAATGCGTCTACATGACACAAGATACACATTTTCTGATTCATACAAAGGGTTTTATTTACTTTTGAAGAAAAGTTATGCTGCCGCATCCTGTAATATTGAATAGATTCAAATGAAATGATTCTTTCAGAGGTTTCTGATATAAAAATGAAAAATTCCTTGTGAAAATATATGGATAACTGAAAGAAATTAATGTAGTGTCATCATCTACCGGCCAGAAGTATAATAATTTATAGATTAAGTTTAGTACATTTGGCGATATTCGGGAGAACCCTTATGGAGAATAAAAAATTCCCCAAGAATCGAGATTGAACGGCGATCTTCCGAAAACCTAGAGTCGGAGGAATCCAGGGAGTTCCGAAAAAACTCGTAAATAAAGAAAAAATATATACAGGGTGTTACATAATTGTATTTCACAACTTGAGAGGGAAAATCTACGTGCAATTTTAAGAAAAAACTTCATATAAACATAGGTCCGCAAAAGCTTCGTTACGGAGCTACAGGGTCTTGAAATTTCCGGAAAATATTGGTTTTTTCTTCAAAACTAATTGAGTTTTTGAGATATCAGGCCAAATTTGGAATGCTAGCTATTTTTTACAGTCTCCAACATTACACGTCCTATATTTTAACTAGAATCTACAAGGTGTTTTCTTTTTCTGAGCCATGTCTTCTTTTCCCCTTTCAAACTTTTTTGCAGTACGCCACTGATCAGCGTACAATCAAATTTCGTTATCTTCGTTCAATTTAGAAACTTTTTTGACACCTGTTATTCTTTTCGTTCAATTTAGAAACTTTTTTGACACCTGTTATTTTTTCGTATCTCCAACCGTTCTCGAGAAAAAAAATGATTAAACGATTGTATGCATTCGCTGAATTGAAAGCACTTCAAATTAAAAAAATTACTAGTATGCTTTGATTTTTTCATTTATTTATTTATTTTGACAGTTGCTTAAGTTGAACCAGTGTCTGCTCAAATTGTTTATCAAATTAACGATTAGTTTTAAGACTTTTGAAATTATTGCTGTAAGAAAAAATGGCTTATTTTACTAACGCCGAATTGGCTGATATCCATTAGATGTACGGTCTGGCTGACGGAAACTCAACAGAAGCTAGGCGATTATATCAGGTGCGCTTTCCAAATCGAGTAACACCAGACAGTCGAACATTTTCAAATATCCATCCACAGAAGGTTGAGAGAAAGTGGTACTTTTACTGCAAATAATCATTTAAAAGGTGCAACTCAAACTAAGAGAACTCCAGATATTGAGGAAGCAGTTTTGAATTGTATTGCTTTGAATCCTCATGTGAGGAGAGGAAAAATTGGAAGTCAGTTGAATATTTCACATGTTCTAGTTGGGAGGATTCTCCACGAATTTTTATTGTACCCATTCCATAATCAACGCGTCAAAACTCTACTTCCTTGAGATTTTCCTTCAAGACTGAAGTTTTGCCAATGGCTCTTAGATAAAATTAGAGAAAATGCTCATTTTGACAGTGAAATAATGTTCACAGACGAAGCTAACATTTCGAGAACTGCTATCACAAATTAAAATATTCTGCTATCACAAATTAAAATATATTTGATTGGGCCATTTTTTTTGCCTAACAGACTAAACGGTTCTGCTTATCGGTAATTTCTTGAGGAAGAGTTACCTTTATTGCTCGAGGATGTGCCATTTTTGGTGAGAAACAATGTGGTTCATGCATGACGGAGCTCCAGTATATTTTAGTGTAGAATCTAGGAAATTCTCTGATAATACATTCAAGAGCCGATGGATAGGTCAGGGTGGACCAGAACCATGGCCTCCTAGGTCCCCAGACTTAAATAATTCAAACTTTTTCTTATGGGGATATCTCAAAAGTATAGTTTATACCCCTCCAGTGAACACTCTAGAAGAATTGAGGAATCGAATAATAACCTGTATTCTTGCAGGTGGAGGACACTTCCAGCAATTTTATTTAACTTTTAATTGTTCTTTTTTTTAATTTGATATTTAAAAGTATAAGTTGAGTCTCAGAAGACAAGCTATCAAAATAAAAGCAAATTTTGGGCATATCTATCGAGTATTTCTATAACTTTTTTATTTAGCGAATAACATACAATTCAAGTTATTCAAATTCAATAAATTTTTACTCAAAAACGGTAGTAGATACGAAAAAATTGCAAGTGTCAAAGAAGTTTCTAAATTGAACGAAGATGACGAAAATTGATTGCACGCTGATCAGTGGATACTGCTAAAAGATTTGAAAGGGCATAAGAAGACATGGTCTAGGAAAAGAGTGAATTTCAGTTAAAATCTAGGACGTGTAATGATGAAGGATACAAAAAATATCTTGCATTCCAAATTTTGGCTGAATATCTCAGAAACTGCAGGAGTTTTGAAGAAAAAAAACAGTTTTTTCCGAAAATTTCAACACCCTGTAGCTCCGTAACGAAGATTTTTGCAGACCTTTGTTCATATAAACTTTTTTTCTTAAAATTGCACATAAGATTCACCCCTAAAGTTGTGACATTCTATTATGTAACACCCGTTGATATATATAAAAAATAATATAAATATATATAAAAAATTATATAAATATATATAAAAAAATTATATGACTATACATTAAAAAATTATATAAATATATATAAAACTTATATAAAAAAATTTATTAAAAATATATCGGTTCCATAACAGCGAACTATCAATTAATCAAATCATCAAATTATCTGATGAAGTGGGAATGTAGTTTCGCTTATTCTCATTTTTTTGCCTTGAGATTTAATGTAGGTTTTTCTTTTTTTTCACAGAAGTTCATTCCAGTTATTTCATAGGAAACCTAACCTATTCGAAAATATAAGTTCATTCCAGTTATTTCATAGAAAACCTATGAATTCTCACGTTGAATTTCATTTAAATATTTATTAAAGTTCAATGTATTATAGAAATTGTGATCTGATTCAAGCTTTCAAGTTTTGCGATTCAAAAAGCTTGAATTTTTAAGCTTTCGAGAAAAAAAGCTTTATTTGACTTGAATTCTGAAAATCAAAGCTTGACTGGATTTCAAGTCAAGTCAAATCGAGCAGCTTGATTTACACTTAAAGATGTTCTTAATGAACTGTAGCCTTTTCAACGAACCTATTCTTACTCGCGCATAGTTTGTTAATTAAATTTGTAGTAGGTAATACATACAAACTTGTGTCTTGTTGAAAAGCACGGACCCTTATTTCTGTATAGATTGACGATTTATTCATAACATTTCTCGGAATGGCACCTAATAAAATTTTAAATGAAATCACAATTTCGTAAAATAATTTTAGTTAGAATTTTTGGGATATGCTAAAATGTCAAAGGATAATGAACTTTCTCAAATAAATCTAAGCTAGAAATTTACTACTTTTTACTCGTTTTTTCCCAACCGACAAAGAACTAACGTCATTCCAAAATATTTTATTCGCCAATATACTGAATTATGTACATATTATTTCCTCAGCATTCATTCGCCAATTGATTAACGATCGAAATTTCCATAAAATCTCAATCATTTGAAATACTTGTTAGCGTCTGTTCAGAATACCTCCGATTTCATTCAAGTCTTCTAACTGAAATCATTCACCTTTAAAAAACTAGATATGAAATGGAGTGTCCAAAACAAGATTGATGTTCTTAAGACTAATGACGTCTCTTTAAAATGTTGTTTCTATAAAATGAATAGGCAGAACTCTTTTTCTGTCTTTATAGCACTCTGTCCTATGTCATTTTGTAATCATAATTTCTGAAATAAAATTCTTCTGATGGACGAAGCACGTCCTTAATTTTTTTATGATTCACTGTTTCGGTTCGTGTGGGTTTGGAAATTGTTTAGTGTTAAGTTTAATGGGCATCAAATTATCTTCTCATTCATCCTTTTCGTCTTAGATTTCATTAGTATGACTAATTTTTATGTATGTGTTTCTTTCTTCATACACAGCATGGCCAAGGAAACGTAAACAATAAATTTGTTGAGAATAATACCGAATACAATTGATACGGATTATATTTGAATGTAAAAAATTAATTTAGAGTATTAGTTTGAGTTCTATAAATAGATGATTCATACAGAATTAAATATCAAGACGTTTATTGAACGGGTTTCGGCGACAACCGGCGGTTTCTCATACATGATTTCTAGGATTCAGCATCCAAAACTTATAAGCTATTCTTCATTACAATCGGGATGGCGTTTAGAAATTATTATGATTTTTACTAATGAAATTGAATATCATATGGAATTTCCCATGCTTCAATTGTTTAAAATTGATTAATCAATTATGGGAAATGGTAACAGTTTTTTGTTACCTATAATATTTCTACTTATGCAGTTAACCATTATATGCAAGAACTGCCTGCTTTTAAGACCTTCTAATTGAAGAGATATGATTTTGTGTCGAAAGCTGAACATGTGGACTTATATTCTACAAAAACTAGCTGAATTCTTTTGAGGTACCGATGTTCACACTCTTTGAACCTTTTCTAGAGTTGAGTACTGAGTATTCAGGTCATAAATAATTCCCAATTGAATAATGATGAGAACTATGTGTTACCATTGATTCAACTCCGATTCCCCTACTTCATGTCATCTGAAATTTAATTCTTTCACATATCCGCAGATAATCAGCATTGAAAAAAGTTGGAACGAGTATCACATTCTTCTGGAACTTCTTCCAATTATGCACGAACTTCGGAGTCCACCTGTTTGGAGATCGAAATCTCGGAAACCGATATGATACCCTAGTTTTCTGTTATATCCTTTCTTTGTGTGAGCCCTTTTGGAAAGTGAATTAAATTAAGTTGTTTCTTCTAATGAGTTCTTCATACAAGATTCTTTTCAGAATGTTCTTGGGTTAGGTCTCTCAAGGAAGATTTCGTGTACCTCAAATCGTTGGACAATAGGTCGTGGGTGTTGAGTTAGTATGCTTTTCAGTTATAATTTTGTAGAAAGCGCAAATTGAGTGTATCGCGAGGTTGAGGAAACTATGAGTCATTTATTTCTGGACTGTCCTATTTCTCGATATGATTCCGTTCTTGTTTGGATGGAAACATTGAAATCCGTTTATTTTCAATGAAATAAAACTAAGGTAGTCAGATTTTCACTATATTAACCAAACTATGACCGGTTTCACCACACTGTGGCTTCATCAGATAGATACAAACTAATGAACAGAGTTATTCCTTATATATTAACCTTATTTCCTACTTAATGTTACAATAGGTACAAGTAGAAGGGGTATGTTGGAAAACCCATCGGAGTTGCTTACTTTATGAATTGAAAAGATTGAGTAAAGGAGAAGGATTTAGATCTGATCGACTATTAAGTAACCTACCTGAATTCTTTTCTTCGTTGATCACTAAAAGTTTCCAATAGATTGAGTTTTTGTTTATTATTTCCATTGTGTAAAATTTGGAAGTTATCATTAAAGTTATGGTTTTCTTCGAGTAAGTGATTAGAATAATGGGAATCTGATTTATGATAATTAAAACTACGTTTGTGCTCGGATAATCTAACTTTGAAATTTCTGAAAGTTCTATCAATATAAATTTTATTACAATCCCCGCAAGAGAGTTTATGAACACCGGATTCATTACCTTTAACAATTTTAGATTTGCAGTTTTTGATATGTCGGCCTAAAGAATTATCAGTTCGGAATGCTATACTGAAATTATAATGCGAGAGGAATGATTTTAATTTCAGACTAGGATTACGAATATAAGTTGAGCTGTTGTATTTTGTGTTAGAACTTTTTATACTTGGAGATACTTCCTGGATTGCTTTTTGAATTTTTTTGCGTGAAATCATGTTCTCAATCATAGTTGGACTATAACCATTATTGACTGCTATTTGTCCAATTATATTTAGCTCTTTCATGAAATTATTTTGTGACATTGGGATATTAATGAGTCTATGTACCATACTATTGTAAGCTGCTAATTTATGTGGATAAGGATGTATAGATAAGCTGTGAATAGTAATATCTGTATGCGATGGCTTATGAAAAATAGAAAAATCATGTTTGCCGTTAGTTTTAGTAATAGTTAAATCCAGAAAGTTGATGGAGTTTTCTGTTTCTATCTCTAACGTGAATTTAATATCATCGTGAATTTTGTTAATGAATGTTTTGAATGACTCTAATTGTCTGTTTGTGCCAGTGAAACAACAAATGATATCGTCGACATATCTAAATCAATAAATAAAGTGTTTGAATAACGGATGTTCTTGGATAGTTTTCTCAATATGATAATTGATCAAATTAATAGAGTCAATCCAATAATTCAATCAGAAATCTTACACCTTTTCGAAATTTGTTTGGAAAAAAATTATTTTAACTTCAATGGAGTATTATATAATAGTAAAAAGATTAAATCATTGACAATCCTCTGAGCCCTCAGCTCGCCGAAATTTTCATGGATAATATTGAAAAGATTATCCAAGAACATCCGTTATGCAAACACTTTATTTATTGGTTTAGATATGTCGACGATATCATTTGTTGTTTCACTGGCACAAACAGACAATTAGAGACATTCAAAACATTCTTTAACAAAATTGTCGATAATATTAAATTCACGTTAGAGATAGAAACAGAAAACTCCATTAACTTTCTGTATTTAACTATTACTAAATCTAACGGCAAACATGATTTTTCTATTTTTCATACGCCATCGCATACAGATATTACTTTTCACAGCTTATCTACACATCCTTATCCACATAAACTAGCAGCTTACAATAGTATGGTACATAGACTCATTAATATCCCAATGTCACAAAATAATTTCATAAAAGAGCTAAATATAATTAAACAAAAGCAGTCAATAACAGTTACAGTAAAACTATGATTGAGAACATGATTTCACGCAAAAAAATTCAAGAAGCAATCCAGGAGGTATTTCCCAGTATAAAAAGTTCTAACACAAAATACAACAACTTAACTCATAATGGTAATCCTAGTCTAAAATTAAAATCATTCCTCTCGCATTATAATTTCAATATAGCATTCCGAACTGATAATTCTTCAGGCCGACATATCAAAAACTGTAAATCTAAAATTGATAAAGGTAATAAAATCGGTGTTTATAAACTGTCTTGCGGGGATTGTAATAAAATTTATTTCAGAAATTTCAAAGTTAGATTATCCGAGCACAAACGTAGTTTTAATTATCATAAATCAGATTCCCATTATTCTAATCCCTTTCTCGAAGAAAACCATAACTTTAATGATAACTTCAAAATTTTACACAATGAAAATAACAGACAAAAACTCAATCTATTGGAAAATTTCAGAGATCAACAAAGAAAAGATATCAGGTAGGTTACTTAATATTCAATTAGACCTAAATCCTTCTCCTTTACTCAATCTTTTCAATTCATAAAGTAGGCAACTCCGATGGGTTTTCCAACATACCCCTCGTACTTGTACCTATTGTAATATTAAGAAGGAAATAAGACTAATATATAAGGAATAACTCTGTTCATTAGTTTGTATCTATCTGATGAAACCACAGTGTGGTGAAACCGGTCATAGTTTTGTTAATATAGTGAAAATATAAATACTCTAGTTTTATTTCATTGAAAATATGTATATCGATGTTCATCAAGTAACGACCTCCTCAATCAAAAAATCCGTTCAGTATGACTGACCTGTTGCGTTTCTGTTGTTTACTTTTGATTTTTTAAACTACTACTATCTTACAATTTCACATCCATCAATCGAAATCCAAGATGAAATAAGGAATGAAACGTAAACTCAATCATTCTGATTCCATTTTTTGTTCACAACACACTTACAGACTTGCTGTTACTGATGTATCAGCGACTTGCGAGACAGGATTTTTTATCACGTTTTTTTTCCTGTTCTCTTGAAACATATAAAATCATATAAAAATTAGGTATGGTTCACAAGTTTCTCTCCATTTTTCTGAGCTTGCACTTCAGGGTCGATCGTGGGAGGCTTTACGTGCTTTGAATGATTATCTTTTCTACTTACCTTTCGATCAAACATCAAAGTTTGACACTAAGCAATATAGTTTTTGTTTTTTGATATATAATTCTCTTTTCATTCGAACAAATAAATAACAAAAAACTACTTAAGAAAGTACAGAAGTTATTAACAAATGATGATGACAGAAAAAAGGCATTGAGTTTTTAGCAAATAACTCGGAAACTATTCATATGGAATAAGTCGAAAGGGACTGTTAAAGAGAATGAAATTTCCGAGAAAAAAGTGTTGGCTCTCAAACATTTATCTCTATTCTTTATAATTTCAATTCAACTTCGAAAATAGGAAAATGGCCTTAACGAAACGAGCGAATATCCAGCACCTAAAATATTTTTTCATTATATTAAATATCCTCTAAAACATAAAATAAATTACGGTGCTAATAAAATAACAAGTCCTATCAGAAATAATGTTTTAACTAATTCTTCTAAAACTTAAACAATTTTTACTGGAGTAATGTTTTCGCACCTTTGTTTCCATTGAAGATCACAAAAAATAATTAAATAAATGATCTACAAATATTTCACTTTCTACAGCTTTGCTTACAAATAAATTTAATAACATTACACCATGAAAGTTTACAGATATTGTATATCTTGTTAATTTTTCAATTGACTAAAGAATATTTCTAATATTGAAGATTTATAATTGACAAGATATACTACATTTGAATACTTTTAAGATAAGTCTAACCTTGTTACATTCATGCATGGAAAGAGTTTCAGAAAATGAAACAGTTTCAGAATAAAATACTTCATAGCTGTTGAAAATAACAATCATGCAATTAAAATGTGTCTTCATGAAGTGTTAAAAACCTCATATCATTACTAATAAATGATCAATTACAGAACTAAGGAAAGTGCTACATTAAATTTGTAAATGATAATGATAATGATGAGTAAATTACGAAATTACTGATTCATATATTAAAATAGATCTATAACAGCCAAGTTGAAGAAGATTCAAAAGCGTGGGATGATTGGAGAAGTCAAACACCTGAATATCTATTAATATACTGCTGAAAACAAACAAATATATATTTGATTACCACGTCTTAATAGGTAGGACGTGGGCTGAGTCACAAAAATTTGGTTGACTAAGGTAAATAATATAATTTTTCACAATATTTGATGAATCTATTGGCATAAAAGTATAAATTGTTTATAAGATGTAGAACGTTAAACAATATTTCTGCTAAGCAAGATATGATTCAGAATATTACACCAAGAACATATGTTTATCTTATCGAGGAGAAATCATATGAGTTGATCTTATTACTAAAGAATTAAATTTCAAACGAAGGAAGAGTGACATGTCGATAGAATTAAGTTAAGAGCTACTTAACTATAAATAATTAATTGATTAAAAAACGTCACCATAATACTAATAATTGTATACATATATCATGCTTAGGGCTAATGAGGTACTTTGTGATTGAAATAAGTTGAAGATTATAAGTCGATCTTGTTTGTTTACTACACTGCACCAAGAAATTAACGCTCAGAACCGAAAATTCATATTTATTCAGAAGAAGTTTAGATATGTTGAAGAATTATTTTTCCAGTAATCCATCAGCACTAAGCAATACTCGAGAACAATAGAAATGAAAATGGTACTCATAGAAATTCAAATAAAACTAATGATGAAAAATGTAAAACTTTTGAAAAAAAAATCCCAGAAAAGCTGTTAGTAACAGATATTCCTATCCCTCGCAAAAGTTGCTGCTTGATGTTTTCTTGATGAGTTCTGGCGTAATTATGCATAAACAAAAAGTTATCACCAATGTTTGCCGCAAATGGTATAACATGTTTGATAAAACAAATATCTTTCGCTATTCCTTCGCGTATATATATATATATATATATATATATATATATATATATATATATATATATATATATATATATATATAAACTTGAGACGAGAAGAATTATTCAAAAATCTGTAGATCAATGAATAATCCTTCAGGACAGGAGGTAGTTCACAAATCAGTCTACCATGCATGCAGCCATCAAGAGCCACAGCAGTGCAATTAAGCAAGACGCCGAAAACGAAGTGGCAGTCTGCAGTTTCGTCCATATTAGGAGCTCATCAGTGTCACATATCGCTTTTCAGCATCCTAACCAACCACATCAGAACACCCTAACGCTTCTCTGTAGCATCTCGTCCATACATACGAGAGTCGCCCTTCATGGACCGAGACGGTGAACCCGCTACCGGAATTCTAGAAAAGCAACCATCTTTCACCGGTTCGTGATTCGCATCACGGTTCAAATATTGTGAAATAATGGAGTTGGTTTCGTTGCTCTAGACTACGACGTTTTCAGGAAAACCTCCTGTAAGTTGATATTTGATTAAACAAATATCTTTCGCGATTCCCAGGGCGTGGGATCAACAGATGAAAACTTTAGACAAGAAGAATTATTCAAAAATCCAAGTAGGTAAAAAGTTGCATTAGGCATATCGCTCAGTTCGATGTATGTATACTAGGGAACGTCGATCGTAATGAAAAAGACTAATCTGTCAACAAAACTCTCTCCCAATTGACATGTTACTTGGCAAAATTCAATCAGGCTCTTTAATGTGCTGCGGTTAGGCCTCAAACCAAATACGACGTTGTCGTATCCTTTCAGTGCTAATTTTCACTCTATTGTTCTATCAAAGCTGTATTTGAGGGTGCCTAGCAGTAGCGAACCATTGTCGTAAGTAGGAAATCCTTAAATAATTGTCATGAATCGTCGTTGTTGCTCTAGGTCGTTCTCGCAACGAATAAATCCCACCTATGTATTTTAATAGACGCAATTCATACCATACAGCAGATAATGGAGAAGGCTTACGAACACGAGATAGATCTCGAAATAGTGTTTATCGACTTTATGCAAGCATTTGACTCAATGAGAAGACCAGAACTTATGGAAGTCCTAGAAGAACTTAGAATACACTCTAAATTAAGATTGATCTGATCAAAGTAATAAACCCAAAAGGAGAATCAGAAGAGTTCATATTTGACAATGGACTTAAGCAAGGAGAACAGCTACACTGTTTAACCTAGCACTAGAGCATGTGCTAACAAAGATAAATAAAAGTGATCTGAAGACGGAGGGAAAACAAATAATAGCAAACGCAGACGACGTTGTTTTAATAGC
This sequence comes from Cryptolaemus montrouzieri, assembly GCA_013387265.2. Lineage (NCBI taxonomy): Eukaryota > Metazoa > Arthropoda > Insecta > Coleoptera > Coccinellidae > Cryptolaemus > Cryptolaemus montrouzieri. Next base: position 43,033,816 of record JABFTP020000185.1, on the reverse strand, counting down.
AAAGAAAGGAGTGCTAATACAAGATATGATAAAGGAGATACTAGACAAAGGGAAAAAATTGGGATTGAAAATAAACGAAAACAAGACGAAAATACTAAGACTTGTAAAGAATGGAGGAAACCCGAAAATTAAAATTAAAATAGGGAAATATGAATTTGAATGTTTTAGATACATGGGCGTCATGATAACTAACGATGGTAAAAGATCAACTGAGATCAAAGACAAGATAATTGGAGTCAACAGAGCGTACCATGCTAATAAAAAAATTCTGGTAAGCAGAATACTTACAAGAAACACCAAGCTAAACATGTACAAAACATTGATTAGAGCAAGCATGATTTATGCCGCGGAATCTATGACAACGCCAGAAAAGGATGAAGAAGAAATAAGAATTGCCGAAAGAAAAATATTGCGTTCAATTCTGGGGCTGTTGAGATTGGTTAGCAACGAATACAGAATATATACAAACGAAGAAATCAACCAAATTATGAAGAACGAAAATGCTGTAAAGAAAATCAAAGAGCGGAGAGTAAAATGGTTAGGGCATGTATGGAGGGAGGTGAAGGAGTAACAATATTTGCAATGCTGCAGTCGGACTCGGGACCAAGGAGAGGACGAGGCCGACCAAGATCAAAATGGTTGCAGGAACAGCGGACAGGAAATTATGGGGACTAAAAAGTGACCTGATGTACTTAGAGGAAGAGAGGAGTGATTCACCCCTACAAAGAATGAAGGTGCAATTCCATTAGGAATGTAAAACCAGACGTGAGTCATCTTATACTGTTGCAGTACATTCTCCAGGGGTCAAATTTCGTAAATCGCGTTGCATTGTTACCTAAAGCTGAAATTGTCAAGAAGAACAAACGTTATTTGTTTGTTCTTCTTGAATCTCGATCAACAACTGCTGTTATCAATATGTGTGGTTTCTTACAATATCTCAATTTATTTCTTTCATTTTATTTCCCATGAGAGAGAAAATGTGCGCCCAGAAAGAATTTTGTTGGCATATGTCCGGACATATCCGAAAAAAACATGTTAATAATTAGTCGCCTACCAAAAAAGAAATTCGAAATATTGAAAATACACACTTACTATAACAGTGATATTAATATACCTTAGGTTGAATCCGATAGTTAGAATAAACTCGTTTATCATCTGTGAAAGTAAATGGAATAAAGCTGTTGTTTTTAGTAAGGTCTTTATACAAGAACCTAGTCAGAAGGTTCCAGAATTTGGTCTCAGATGGTGTACCATCGTTCAAGAGCAGGTAATGGTCGTTCTAATAGCATGCTTCTCAAATGGAATTCAGTAGATAATTCAAATTGCGGATATGGTGAGCCTGAGCAGTTTATAAGCCATTTAGTAATGGACTGCCCTACATATCGATATCCAGATTATCCATACAACATACTGTTTTCGACGCACATTAATATTTGATACATTTAATGGAGATTCGTATGAAAAGTTATCTCAGGTGAACCATTATATTTTGCTACTAGAATAAGTACCAAATATGGTATGCAAAAATGTTTGATGTGAAGTACTTGATTTATTTGATGGTGAAATTTATCGTAATCACCTTTAAGAACCTCAGATAAGAGCAATTTGTAGGAAGAGTTTTCTATATTCAAGAATTGATCTCTACATTATCTATCCTGACATAAATTGCTTCATAAACCACACTTATTTGGAGTTTCAACATACGTACCTCCAAAATTAATGAAAAATATTTTATGTTAAATGGCATTTTCAATGGCATACTAACTGGTAGGTTAAGCTTTTTTTGTGATATCCGTTCCAAAAAGAGCTAACGAAGTGGTTTTAATTCTTTTTCGAAAATGAAGAGATGATAAAATATTATTGTAGGTTGTATTCTTTGTTGTTCAATGCGACGAAAACATAAATATCAAAAAAATAGTGGCGCACATTTTTATCAACGAAAATTTCGAATGTCTTCCGGACGACTAAACTTTATTTGTTTCAGTAAATTGGAACTGGATTAGTTTCCTATTACCTTCAATATCAAAGCCAAAGTTCAACAAAGTTGCGCAAAAGATTACTAACATATTCATACAAACCGATGGTTTTTTGATTTTTAATGGAGATGCATTGGAGCCAAGTTCATTCGAATTTCTACTTGGAAACACGCTGTATATTTTAAATACCGATGACAATAAAATAATCATTGAGGAAAGTTTTTCGTACGTGTTTTGTAGAAAAATTTTCAAGAAAATGATTTCGTATTTCAAGCACCGATTAGGTTAAACAATATGCCCAGATGGTCTACTCGAAATCGATGTATTAAAATTATATTCACAATAACAACCATTGACAAACTAAAGGATAATGGGTTGACATATGTATAAAGGTGTGAAAAGGCGTTGGCATTCTATTGTGGCCCCCCAGACTGTGCGGCACCAGAACTATACAGAGAAACTCGACAGGAGTCCAGAAAAAGCCAGCCAATTATGCCCCCCTACAGGGATACTCTTTGTGTAGGGTTTCATGCCGATTTCGAATTTTTAATCAACAGTTACTTCCATTTGTAGCTAATTTGTACGGTATTTCTAGTTGTGGAGATATTGTTCGTTCCTATACTGAATTTATAATTATCATACAAAGTGTCCAGGAATGGATTTATATTAAAGTATAATAATAATTGATGTTCTCAAGATTATTGTAAGAAAAGAGAAGTTCTACCGCTCTCAGATTAGGGGCAGAAATTTTATTTTAAGTATTTAAAAATATGGCCCCTTTTCTCAATGCATGAATTACATCGCCGAGAAGTATTACAGTAGGCAATGAAAACATGAATTTCGATGAAAGAAGCAAGGCCTTCTCTGAAATTCTGCTTTAACTCTTCCAAATTGAAACTGGTTCTCTTGTAGAGTAAATTTTCAGTATAATCCCAAAGAAAAGAGTCTAGTGGTATCAACCCAGTGAAACGTGTTGACCATCTCAATAGACCTCTAGTTCCTATTCTGATGTATCAAAAGTTCAAATCCAACAGGGTCCCCGGTAAGTGGGGAGGAGAACCATCGTGTTGAAATAAAGTATCCGATTTTTGTGCTAAGATCAGTTCCTCGAGATTTCCTTCAATATTATTATTGATGATTTCTTCATAACGACCACCTATCAGATTTTCATAAAAAATTTCGAAGGTTTAAAACGCGGCTGCCTTTTAAGATATGTCACATACAAATCCCCCTGGATTGTGCACATAAATATGCCGTTGAATATTGACATCAGGTCAAACATTCTTGTAATGGCGATTAAATATCCCATCACTGATAACGCGGACTGTATCATATGATTTCTCTATAAAATCTGGACTTCTATGGATTCTTTCTCAACACTAATTGCGGAAATTTAGCCGGTCAATGAGATGCCCTAGCTGAAAAAACTGATATTCGGATTTTGTAGGGTGAGAACGCTTTCTTTGAGGATACCGAGTGAGCGACGTCTCTAAACCTAAGCCAAACTTTGTCTAAAATAATATATGTTGTGCGGAAAGTGAATATCTATATATGCTACTAACCTAAGTAGGTAGGTAGGGTGTATCGTGTATGTACGACAACCCTGCATCACACATACTTGCAGCCTCTCAGAGTCGATCGTAAGAAGTCTGAAAATATTGCGGTAGATCGTCAGCAGTTCAAATTTGAGCATCCCTGGTCTAGACGAAATACCCACAATCGTCCTGAGAAAGTGTGCTCCCGAACTGGCACCTATTCTTATTAAGATTTCTTATGAAAGCCAGACTTTTCCGCGCAGTTGGAAAATAGCGAGAATTCAACCGATTCCAAAGAAAGGAAAAAGTCCTTACCCCAAAACTACCGCCTTGTTGCACTTTTTCCCATTATGTCCAAAATGATGGAGAGAGTCATAAATGATGAACTTATCAAATATCTTGAGTTGCAGGTAATTATGAACGATAGTCAGTATGGTTTTCACAGGCAAAGATCGATAGGAGATCTGCTCGCCTACGTCACTCATGTTTGTACATCAACGATGGAAAAACATGGTGAATCTAAAGCAATAGCCCTTGACATCTCTAGAGCCTTCGATAGGGTTTGGCATGCAGACATGTTGAATAAACTTCCTGCATATGGGCTTCCCGAAAATCTGCGGGGTTGGATAAGTAGCTTTCTTTCAAATAGATCAATACAAGATGTTGTCGACGGTATAACATCTGATTGTTTCCAGTTGCAAGTAGGAGTACCCCAAGGATCCATTCTTTCGCCAATCTTGTTTCTGTTGCAGATAAACGATCTTCTGTCATTTACAGAAAACAAGATCTTCGGTTTTGCAGACGATTGTACCCTGGTTTCGTCTTTCAGTAGTCTGAGGCCGATTACATCTGTAGAATCTCAGCGTCAGAGATGTCAATAAATTAATAACTTAACCTAGGACTTACAGAGGATATCTGAGTGGGGTCAGTTGAACCTGGTGAGCTTCAACGCGAGCAAGACGCAAGCAACTACGTTTTCTAGAAAGGTCCCCGCTGGAGAACCTCCTCTAACGATGCAAGGCCAACAAATTGCATTCAAAGATTCGATACACCTTCTCGGAATAACGATCAAGTCCGGGTTTTGCGGGCATGAACATGTATCAGCAATAGCTAAGACGGCATCAGCTAAACTTAGTTTTCTTTTCAGAGCCAAGCGATACTTCACGTTATCTCAGCTCTTGCTTCCATATAAGGCGCAGATTCGACCTGCTTTGGAATATTGTTCCCATGTATGGGGATCTGCGCCCTAACATTCGTTGCGGATGTTGGATAATGTGCAAAAACGGTCTGTGCACCTCATCGACCTCGTGGAGATCACCCGCGATCTCCAACCGCTGGCCTTCAGAAGACAAGTTGCTGACCTTCCTCTGTTTTACAGATACTTCCACGGAAGATGCTCCAAGGAGCTGAAAGACCTTGTTCCGGGAAAACTCATGTTTTGCCGCAACACTAGGCTGGCAAGGAGTTCTCATCATATGGCGGTACATTTAACGACCGGACGAACCTCTCTCTATAAGAATTCCTTTGTTAACAGGGCCGGTGAGCTGTGGAACTCGCTTTCGTCCAACATCTCCACCACACCCTACAATTTGGCCCTCTTCAAGAAGCGAGTAAACAGACACCTCAATTCTTCCCAGGCGCCCACTCATGCGATGTAATTGGTTCGCCTATTCCTGGGAAGCGCGCATGAAAGAAAAATTCGAATGAACTATCGATACTGAATAGGTAAAGATGAAAACCACATAGAGCGTTTTCGTTTTGTTGGCAAAATTTTGTGATATCAGGAAATGTATTCCGTAGTATTAAAACTACGAAAACTTTAAATAATTCCATTTAATTTGATTGGAAAAGATCATGTTCAGGATTTATGATGCTTACAAAATTCGACCTAGATTTATAAAACAGGCTTAACTCGTAATTGAATGGACTTAACTCTCTTTTGAAGCTCATTTTCTAAGTCTTCGTGGTACCCCATATCCACCATTGAGAGCTGAACAGACTGTGTTGAAAGACTCTGTATATATAACAATTGAACATTCAAGTCAAGAACACTAGAAAATACGGTCGTCTATGTCTCATGCTGCTGTTAACTTCCACAGCAGTAAAAGAATCGAAACCAATAGGATTCCTCGCGTTGGCCTATTCCATTTTGTGAGGAGCAATCTAATTTAGCAAGAAAATAGGTAAAAATCCTGAAAACTGTAAATTTATTGTTGAATCATAAAAAAACTTCTTTATAATGAACGCGGGTACTTCCTCCAAAGAATTGCACAATTACAGCAAATTGAAATTCATACCAGATATTCAAAGAGGCAATCCCATAAATCTTTGAAAAATATCAAATTTTTGATATGCCAATTCAAATATATTTCAGTCGTTGCAGTTGAATCACAACCACTTTAAAAATAATGTTTTATTATGTTGAATTTCTGATAATTTTCCTAGTAATCATTTTCATTCTGCATGTCAAAAGAACCATACACGTAGTTGAACAAATCTCAAAATGAAATAACCTGGAATAAGCAACAACAATCTTGATATTTGGAAAAATTAATGAAAAACTAAATAATCGAAGGAGATCCAAAACCTCAAAGATCACAGATAATTACTTAATTTATTATTATTTTATTATTTATTAATTATTTAATTAAAAAACAGATCGAGATAGAGAGGCGTTCGTCTTTTCGAAGTATAACACCTACTCGACATACTGACACAAATGAACTATGGAGCAACTAAGGTGATCATCTTTAAGAAATTTAAATTTGTGTCAATGAAGAATTATCAACTGGCTTAACGGCTTTTATTTTCTATTGCAGCCTAGATGAAAGTCCCGATTATTTTTAAATGTGTCATTCATCGAATATCATAGCATGTTCTATGATGGATGATCGACAAAACATCGTAACATGGACAGAAAAACTGAACTCTGTTAACTGTGTTATCATTTCCTGAAAAAATATCACGGACAATCCTAATAGCCCTTTACGTCGTCATGAAAAGGAAAAATGTATCGTTCGAGGAAATTGGAATATCCATAAGGTTCACTTCGATAAGCATTTGAATGGTACGAAAGAAATATTCAAGGGGTTGCTATCTTACCCTTATCGTAACGCCGTTTCTTTGCACACTCAGTACAGAGGCGCGTGAGAAATTGGAATATGTAAACTGGTACGATCCATTGGCGTAACGTAAGCAATATCAGGTTAAAACTTTTCAGATTATTGGTTATTGCTATGTTATTCAGGGGCAATTATCTATTTGATATAAACATAATAAAAATCAGTTATTGTTATTTTTTTTGTTAATTAGGTATTATAAATTTGAATAAGGAAATTAAGAAACTACTAAAGTCTTATTTCTCTTAGGAAAAATTGGATACAATAAGAACATTTTTCTGTAATCGAATATGTTATTCAGTTGGGAAGATTGACCTCACTGGATTAAAATATTCCCAAGTCCATATTACACGCAAAAATAAGTGCCATTTGATTCACATAATGATTCAATTCGTTATTCAATTTTCATTGCATACTAATTTATTCAAAATTCTTCACATATAATTTACTTGAAACTAATGAACAAGGAGTGGAAAAATGCAGCACACCTTGTGCTCATCTGACATCCTTACACAAATTTTACGTATCCAACACCATTAGTTAATAATTAATTTGACACCCATTTCCGCGTAAAAATTTCATTTTAAACATTTGATTGTATCAATCCGATAAAGTCGTCTTTGTTCCTCAGGCCTAAGGCTATAACAACAGCACTTCCAGGTGTGTAAGAACACTTCAGTGCCTAATGAAATAATGATTGCCCAATGAGATGTGCACATCCATGAATATAAATTATTCATGATCATAGGTCTCCTCAATCATACTGTTGATGACGAAAAAAGGTGTCCATAGATGGGAGATTTATTTCGAGAGATTTCTTGATGATTTAATGCCGATTGATAATTCACTCGGAAGGAACGCTACAATGGACTGTTTCCTTATAACTAAAACATCACTCAATGAATAAGATGACAAATAAAATAACCATTGTTAGCGAAATTTCTAATTTAATTATGAAGATGATCCTTTTCAATAGTGGATACTTCGATTCTAATACTTTTAGTGCATTTTGATGTCTTTTTGTATATTTAACGTTGAACAAATTTCCATACCAAAACGTGCATGGATAAGCAGATCAGAGAAAATTCATTGTGCCTTTGTTAAATATGATCGATAACTTATTGGAACATATTCCCTAATTTGGATTATATTCATTGCATGTGGAATAAACATCAGAATGTCCTGAAACTTTGACAAAATCATTCGGATCAATACAAACTTCATATGAATTTTTCACCTAAGACACATTCTTCTTCAATATTTGAGATCTTTTTATTACTTGAAAATTGGCCTGGCATAGAAAAAATTATGTATTTATATACAGGGTGGTCCAAAGAAAACTTAACACCTCGATTTTCCGGTTTTAAAATGAAAATATGGAGAATCGCTCGGACCCGTCGATTTCTGATTCGATGGGTAACAACTTTTCCGATTTTTTCATCCCCGTAACTTCAATCCCCTACCGCGGGTGAGACCAACCAAGATTTTTAGTACGGATGAGGGGTGTTGCGATACCTCATTTTGAAGATCTTATCGAGTACTATCTGACCCTAAATTTTCATTTTAACGAAATGGCAGCTAAAAAAGTGAAAGATCACTTACTTTCGCGATCAGTTTATTAAGTGATGAAAATGGGCACCATTCACTTCCATGTAGTAAAATAAGTTTTGTTCAAATCGTTCACGTACATTACTCACCATTTCTGGTTCAATTTGACGGCATTCATTAATGGTCGGAATTCGCAAATCATCCAGTGACTCAGGTTGGGTAGCGTAAATCTTAGATTTCTTCCAATTCAGGCCTGAGGAAAAATTTCATCTAAAAACTGACGCTCAGGTTGAACGAAATGAGGTGGAGCGCCATCTTGTTGAAAAAATGATCGTTTCATGGTCTTCTCCATTCTCCAATACTTGCACGAGGACTGGATAGATAGCGTTCTGTAATAGTTCTAAATAAATTTGGCCAGTGTGTTGCCGGGTATAAAAAACGAATCGATGATGTGATTTCCATAAATACCCGCTCAAACATTTAACTTTTGGGGGATGCAGACTCCTCAGGAAAACAGATATTGAACATGTAGTTTGGATTATTGATAATAATTTCACTGACCACTTCACAGAACATGAGTCGGCCATCTAAATCATCCTGCTTCAGTTCTTGAACCAATGATATCTTAAAAGGATGAAACTTATGTTTTCTTAAGATTCTCATAATTATTGTGTGTGAAACACCAGACACATTGGACAATTTCCTAGTACTAAGGGTCGGATCCATCGGTACGTGACCTAAGGTAGCCACTTCCCTCGCTTCGTCTCCTTCATACACCCTCATTTTATTGCCGACTGAACCAATAGCGTCAAATTTAGCAATCAGTTGAACAACGTAAGCAGCGGAAACATTTTCTCAAGATGTCGTTCGTTAAATAAAGCCGCTGTTTATAGCGCAGAGCCGTTTTTTCTAAAACATAATTTGCACCCTTTCTTCCACGGAATACACCATTTTAATCCTACCATAAATTTACACTCGCTTTGGCACAGATAGACTAACGAGAGACTAAGGTAAATCGAACACATGCTCTGTCTAATTTTTCGAACAAAAAATTAACAAATAAATAAAAACATTGCATACCCCGTAAATTTAACATAAGCTAGCCATAGATAAACTTAATAAACTAATAAATAAACTAATCACAAAAGTAGGTAGTTTTTTAGCTGGCATTTCGTTAACGATGAACATTTTGAAACGAAAATTTAGGGTCAGATATAACTCAACGATATCTTCAAAATGAGGTATCGCAACACACATCATCCCTATTCAAAATCAGGGGGTTGTGCTCACCCCCGTTAAGGAATTGAAGTTACGGGGATGGACAAATCGGAAAGGTTGTTCCCTCTCGAATCAGAAATCGACGAGTCCAAGCGATCCGAGCGAGATTTTGAGTCTGGAGAAAAATTTATTTGAACAGTTACAGAAGATAACAGTCATCAAATCTTGTAATAGGCTTCTTTCCGAAACAAATAATGAGGTATTCATAGGTTTTCTCCTTAGTTTATACTTCTCAGAATCTTATTTCATATTTTATTATTATTATTATTTGTATATCTAAATGAAATATAATTAGCTGACAATTCAATCATTTATATTCAAAGCAGTATTCTATTCGATAGTTCACCACTTCACACAGAGAAAACTATGAATGAATAATATTCAGGGTTACTTAACTAAGGTCCGTATACTGGATTTTTCCGGGAAGAAAGCCTCTGAGACTACTCGTTGGTACATTGATGTCATTGGATGATAATGCTATAGTTTATGTATGTTTTGGTAGATTGATATATAATACATTTAACATTATCCTAATATATAATCGTACAGGATTTGTTTTGGTTATAATCATTGCCTGATAGTATTAATTACCGGATGGTGGATATATTATATATATATATATATATATATATATATATATATATATATATATATATATATTATATCATGTCTAATTTCGAGGGTTTCCTTCAATATTTAATAATCTGCCCAAGTTGGCTATTCCATCTCGAAACCATGTTCAAAAAAGTATGTTGTTGCAATTTTTTCTGGGAATGAACTTGTATTCTTATTCTCACGATATTCCAGTAAATGTCAATAAAGTTCATTCTATGGATTTGATTGGATGTATTAGCAGTACCCATGAGTTCTAGAGGTGTTATAGAAATGAGTCAGTCATCTTCACTCATTTTACAATTCACTTTTGCTATTTGAGTCGGGGAGAGACTTTGGAAAAGTACCAAAAGTAAACGGTATCAGTAATACTTTCTTATATTCATAAGATTCGTGAACGATGTATATGCGTGGTTAAAGTAAAGTCTGGCATAGTAAATATAATACCAAGAAGGATCATCACACTTTGTTGAAAAAAAATATTTTATGGAATTGGTGATAATAACAAATCCTCTACATAGGAAATAACATATGTCAAAGTACATACCGTTTTCGGATGGAAGATCATTGTTTATGAATAGTTGGGCTTGACTTAAAAAATGTACTTGCATAATGAGAATTAATCAATTTTCTGTAATAGTTATCAATGAAATAGTCTGCCAGAATTACCTTTACAAACCTCTATATTATCGATATACTTTTCAGGTGTTTCTTGATGTGGAACAACTTTTAGTAACTTCGAAAATTCATAAAAATGTGAATTAAAAATTGAATCGTAGTCAGTCGAGCTTGAAAAGTTTTTATTATTATTATTTTCTATCAATGTCACTTTTTATTTTAGGTATTTTATGAAATATGAAATTGTGCCATCAAAATTAGACTTGTTCAATAAAAATATATCATTCGAATTTTATAATAAAAATGATTTCTGATCATGAAGTTTATAAATATGAATATATCATATATATCAAGCAACTAACTGATTAAATCAAGGTTACATTTTAAGCTTTATTGTTATAAAATTCTACAACTGAGATTCACTGATTCAAAAAGCTCAAATGATTGAATAAATCTACACTGAGATAGATGTTTGTATACAATTCTCGTATACTTACGAGGTAATACGACTGGTTGTTAATAAACAGCAAAAAATTGTACTAACATCGTAACATAATAATCCTACCATTTGTTACATGTACCATTATAAAATAATAAATGATTATATTTATTTTCTACACTACGCCTTGTAATAATTGAATAATTGAAACTGAATATAACAGTGTACGAAACATTTGAACTACCATAAAGGAAGTTTTATTCCTAACAACCTTTAAAACCAGTTACCTCAAGAACAATAAATTTGTTAAGGATACGACAGGCATCGAAGAAACATCAATATGGATATAATTGACATAACCGAGATGTAATTCACTGATATGTCTAATATGCGATTCGTGAATAATACTAAAAACTGCATTTCACCGAGAAAAATTCTTCCATTACAGAACCATTTTTGAATAAATTCTTTTCAGAAATACTACCTATTGCTGCCATCCTCATGGAGAAATTTCTGGCAGATCTCTAGATATTCTATTGGGCAAAATCGTTGAATTAAGAGGAGTTGAAAATTTTAAAATCGCCATATCTCCGGTAATAACAAAGATAAGCCTATATGATTTTCAGATTATTCTTAGCCATGTTATTTTTTTAAATTGTCATATCTTCGAGAATATGAAGATGCAGCTATCATATTATCCTCAGGCATATAATTTTCAAAGACCCTTTTTAATAAGTTTTCTAATTCGCCCCTCAACTTTCGAAAATGAGTATTTAAAATCATCATACCTCAAAAAGATAAAACTGAGCGGTTTTCTTATTATCCTCCAGCATACTAATGTTTGAAAATTTTTTTGATACAACCTTCAACTTTCGAATCGGGATGAAATGGTTGAAAAATTTCAAATCGCCATAGCTCAAGTTATAACTATGATACCCCTATGAGAAGTTCATATTATCCTATAGACATTATTATAAAAACTTTGTTGTAAAAGTATTTTCTTCTTCTTTTCTAAACCACAAAAGTTGAATAATTTACTAAAGTCTGCCTATATAGTATCTAAACTGATGATGATAGATTGGAAAACGAAATGTATCTCTTCCAGAAGTTTCTGTTACTTGACATTTATAACATTGTTTCGTACAGGACACAACAACAATATATTCAAGTTGTTAATTCATTTTATATAAATTTCTGAGAAAAATTATGTGAATTTTAATTCTATCTAGAAGAATTCTCTCATGGTTTATTTAATCGAGATCAAATTTTGCTTTACATACAATAAATCATAAATCAGTAAATGGAAAATCATAATTCATTCAAATCTGATGTATATTTTATGTAGGCATGTATCTGGACACATTGGACTGAGAGATAATGCCTGCAGCGCTCCCTTCTGCATCTCTTACAAACTGCGAGAAATGGTCCACACAGCATCCGACTAGCGGTTGCCAGACATCTAGTGTTGGGTAGTTCAAACTTCATCCGAAGCCTCTGGGCTTGCCGCTTTCGCTCAGTTAACTTTGTATGTTCAGATTATAGAAGTCTGTACGCTTTTTATTAACTGCACAACTACAGAGACCTAATTTATTTTGTAATTCATGATTATTACCACAAATTTAATAGATTATTCCAATTACAGAAAATAAGAGCATGATGCTCCTCTTTATGTTATGTTTATTTGCCATAAAATATGCATAATTTATTCCTGCAAAATAACTCTGGTAAAATGAATGTTAATGTCCTTGTTATACCAATAAAATGACATCCCGCTCCGGAAAATTTCCACCACTTCAGATATTTCTTTCGATAATAAATATGAAGACTCACATAACTCCTAATACAAAATGAAATGCTTTCGCCAAGAGAATGAAAATTCTAGGCAATTTTATGCATCGAAATGTTCTACTACGAAATAAGAAGACTGAAGCGGACCACGGCAAATTATAACAAGGTACAATCTGTCAAAAAAGTACAGGGAATTGATTATTTGAAAAATCTGCTCAAAACGATTATCAACATTTTTGTAGTTGCTAAGTTGGCACAACTGTTTTCTATCCTGACGCGGAGTTTGAACGCGATCTGTCATTTGGTTTGTTCAGTGCTCGAATTTGTCAGTCTCACAAGTGTGTTCTGCGACTTTTACAATGGAAAAAATATCAAACGAAGAATAAGTGTATTGCAAAACGAATTTCGTGTGCAGAATAGCTGAAAATGTTACAGAAGGCTTAAGGCGAATGGGTGTTATCAAAAACACACGCATATGAATGGTATAGTGCATTCAACAGCGGCCGACATGTAGTTGAAGATTTGCCTCGTTCTGTTCGGCTATCAACATCTTCAACTCAAGTTATCAGATTGTTCAACGAGTTTTGTCGTTCGATAAGAGAGGGGGTTGCTACCAAATTTGTTTTTGTTCTGTTGGTACACTCTTCATATGAACATATGTGAAGGTTCATTTCAATCTGTCAATTCATTCTTTGTTTACAAGCCATTTAGTGTCACCGTGTCACAGTATTTTTGTACAATGGAAAAAATTGAATATCGTGGATTGATAAAATTCTTATTTTTGGAGGTTGTAGCACCAAAAGAAATTCACGAATGAATGTTAAGAGTGTATAATGATTGTTCACCTACAATTAGAACTATAGAAAGATGGATTGCTGAATTTAAACGTGGTCGTACAAGCCTTGAAGACGATCCACGTGAGGGACGTCAAAAAAGCGCATCAACACCAGAAATCCTAGCCAAAATACAGGATCTGGTTTTGGAAGATCGTCGTTTGACTGAGAGGGATTTAGTGGGGGCTCTACACATCTCATTAGGCAGTGTGAGCCATATTTTAAGTGAAATTTTGGGTTTTGGAAAGCTGTGTGCACAATGGGTGCAACATTCGCTAACAATGGAACAAAAACACATTCGAATGCTACTTTCTCAGCAACATTTGGAGCATTTTAAAAAGGATAGAGTGGATTTTGTGCGTCGATTCATCACTATGGATGAGACTTGGGTCTATCAACATGATCAAAACAAGAGGCTAAAGAGTGGTTTGAACCTGGTTGTTCGGCTTCGAAACGAGTTCGTATCCGGAAATCGGCCAAGAAGGTTTCGGCATCAGTTTTTTTGGGATGCGACAGGAATTTTGATTGTGGATTACTTGCAAACTGGTAAAACAATTAATTCTGAATATTATTGCAACCTTTTGGACCACAAGAGCATTTTGACAATGGCTAAAATCCATGAATTAAAGTTCCTACTGTTGGAGCATCCACCGTATTCACCAGATTTGGCCCCCAGCGACTTTCATTTGTTTCCAGATCTCAAAAAATTTATGCATGGCAAGCATTCACCATCAAATGAAGAGGTCATAACGGCTGTTGAAGCGTATTTTGCAGACCTTCCGGATTCACTTCAGGGATGGGATCCACAGATTGGAGGATCGTTGGAGCAAGTGTATTAATGTTCTGAATAATAAAGTGTATTTTGAACCATAACGTTGTGTTTTTCATATCGAACGACAAAACTTATTGAACAACCTGGTAACATCTAGGAAGTGAAGGAAATGGTAATTGAACATCGTCATTTAAGTTTCAGAGAGATGGGCAATGACATTTCTGTGTCTCATGAATCAATTCGTACCGTTTCAAACCGATTAGTTCCAAAAGACCTGAACTTTCTTCAAAAATTGAATTGCGTAAAGGTCGCTGAGGACACGTTTGAACGAGTCAATTCTGACCCCACATTCACAGAACGCATTGTAACTGGTGACGAGACAAAGCTTTATGAGTTTGGTATGCAAGCCTGTCAACAAGCTTTGGAATAGCGCCTTCAAACTGAACCGAAACTGAAAAAACTACGACAATTATTTGTTGGCGTTAATGTATTATTTCGGAAGAGGCCAACTATGAAGGCGATACAATAAATTTGGATAAAAACAAATATTTTGTGTTTCATTGAATATTATTTATAATTAATGATAGTTCACGATCTATTCGCTAAAAAAATTCCTTAATTTTGTGACCAACACACTCGTTCGTTGAAGAAGAAAACCTGAACTGTACGTTATGATTGAGTTAGTGTTCATCCTGAAAAGAAAGGAAATATCTCGAAGTTTCAGTTCCGTTAGTGTCAGAATGAAATATACATACAATCGAATAATCAATAATATTAATAATAATGATTAATGTTCACATTTAAATATCGCAATGGTGCGTACTGCTTATCACTGCGTATGTTGGAAATTATGCAAAAGGAGGTTCTGGTTCAGGAGAAAGGCTTAGTATTTATTATTTTTTTACTGATATTATTTGCTAACGCTTTAGATGTTCATCAACAAAAAGGAATTGTGGCAAATCGAGAACATTTGATCTAAGTCTCGGAACGTAATCTTTCAACCGCCAAATGTGAGAAGTCCGTTAATTTTGAGAGCATCTCTGACAAAGCATATTCAACTACTTTGTTACCAATTAAAATTTCATTTATAGTGACTAAATCTTTCTATATATATATATATATATATATATATATATATATATATATATATATATATATATATATATATATATATATATATATATATATACGTTACACTTACAATATCAAGCTGATATTTTCGAAGTGATACCATATCCGGTTATACCGGAAGTGGGTCATCACTTTGTTATTTCAAATGGCAATCTACCTTTTTCATTATACATCTAGAACCGACATTTGAGCAAGGCATAAAATACCCAAGTTGTTGGCACTTATCTGTCAAAACTTTTGACAGATTTAATTATTTTTGTTATAAACTCGCTTTTGAGGAAGATTTAAAAAATTGTAGCTCGTAGATATTTTGCACTGCAGACACAATTTTTGCTTGGGTGGATAGAAGAAGGATCAAGGAATTTTTTTAACAGTCTACACATGTCAAATGTTTATTGCGTTGTTTTGTATGATTTTTTCAATTTGGCCTTTTTCAAACAGCAATAAGTCAATTTTTTCAAATGGCACGTGCCAATTTTTATATTGCCATCAGATAAAGCGTCAAATTTCAGATGGAATTGTATCAGCATGTACTATATCCATCTCTTATAGTTCCGAAATAATTTGGGAATATATTGAATTTTGATGATTTTGCAAGAACTAACAGAGAATGCTTTGAAATATTTGAACCAAGTAGCTGAACTGGCTACGCTCACCTGACAGGTGCCTAAAATTAATGTACTTGTCACTTCGTTCATTCGAATTTGATATTTCAACAAGAATTGTTGGTAATTTGAAGTGAAAATTTTTGAAAAACACCAGATTGATAATAAAATGGCTGATTATTCAAACGAGGATATGTTTAATCTCTTTTTAATTCATGGCGAATGTCAAAAACTGGTGGTTAGAACTTGCAGGCAATTCAATAACCAATTTCCAAATTTGGCGCCTATGAGTAAAACAAAATTTCGAAGGATTAGAAGCAATTTTCTGCAATTTGGAGGAACAAAATACATAGAAACTAGAAGAAAACCAATTCTCGAGAACGACGACAATCAAATTGATACGCTAGCGTATTTTCGTGCCAATCCACATGCGTCCATTAAGCCAGCATCAATGGATATTGGATTGAGTTATACTTCCATTCAAAGGATCCTCAAGAAACATAACATGCACCCGTATTCTTCAAGAAGATGAGACAATTCTGCAAAAAATTATATGGTCTTATGAAGCCAAGTTCAATGAAAGTGGAACAACCGACAGGAGAAATCGACATTTTTGGGCCACAGAAAATCCACATTTCATTGAGGTTATTGATTTCCAAAATAAATTCAGCGTGAACGTTTTTGCAATTTTAATGAATTATGTGTTGGCTTATCACATTTATGATGAAATTCTTAATGGACAAAGATATCTGGAAATTTTGAGAGGAACATTAGCAAATTTTCTAGATGGATTACCCCTTAACATTCTAAGGTATTGCTATTACCAAATGGTGCACCAGCACATAAAACACGAGCTGTAGATCGGCAGCTAACCGAAATGTTCGAGAATAGATGATGGGATAATCAAGGACCAAATTTATGGCCTTCGCGTTCTCCGGACCTGACGCCTCTTGATTTTTATTTATGGGGCTAAATCAAGAGTGAAGTGTATCTTATTCCTGTAAGAGGTAAGGAAGAGTTACTAGAGCGCATTCATAATGCTTTTCGTAATATTGATCCTGAGAAAACTAGGAGGGCAACTCATCATGTTCGTATACGAGCTGTCAAGTGTATCGAGCAGAATGGGGCCCATATTGAACATTTATTCAGATCGTAAATTAATTTTCTCCAATGATGTTTGCTATCATTCATTCGTATTAATGTAATTATCTTCGATGATTGGTTTTCGCTTAGTTCCTACAATTTTTATTCATCCGAATTGTAGTAAATTGCTTCTAATACTTCGAAATTTTATTTTACTCATAGACGGTAAATTTGGAAATTGGTTAGGTTAGATGCAATTTCTACCCACTACTTTTTGACATTCTAAAATGAATTAAAAAAAGATTAAATATATTTTCGTTTGAATAACCAGTGGTTTTATTCCAAATGTGTTGTATTTTTTGGATATTTTCAATCTGGAATAACCACAATTCTTGTTGAAATATCAAATTCGAATGAACGAAGTGAGAAGTACATTAATTTTAGGCACCTGTTAGGTGAGCGTAGCCAGTTCAGCTACTTGATTCAAATATTTCAAAGCATTCTCTGTTAGTTCTTGCAAAATCATCAAAATTCAATATATTCCCAAATTATTTCGGAACTATAAGAGATGGGTATAGTACATACTGATACAATTCCATCGGAAATGCTTCATCTGATGACGATATAAAAATTGGCACGTGCCATTTGAAAAAATTGAGTTATTGCTGTTTGAAGAAGGCGAAATTGAAAAAATCATACAAAACAACGCAATGAACATTTGACATGTGTATACTGCTTAAAAAATTCATTGATCCTTCTATCTACCCAAGCAAAAATTGTGTCTGTAGTGCAGAGGATCTACGAGCTACAATTTTTTTAAATGTTCCTCAAAGATCGAGTTTATAACAAAATAA
This sequence comes from Cryptolaemus montrouzieri, assembly GCA_013387265.2. NCBI lineage: Eukaryota > Metazoa > Arthropoda > Insecta > Coleoptera > Coccinellidae > Cryptolaemus > Cryptolaemus montrouzieri. The sequence goes on along the minus strand of JABFTP020000185.1, from coordinate 43,015,625 downwards.
TTAAATCTGTCAAAAGTTTTGACAGATAAGTGCCAACAACTTGGGTATTTCATGCCTTGCTCAAATGTCGGTTCTAGATGTATAATAAAAAGGTAGATTGCCATTTGAAATAACAAAGTGAGGACCCTTTTCCGGTATAACCGGAAAGGTATCACTCGAAAATATTCACTCAATTGAAATATCACTTCGAAAATATTTCACTCCAATTGGAAATCGCCAGTTATGGCCGCGTATAAAATTTCAGCTTGGTATTGTAATTGGAACTCAAAAGTTTTTAACGGTGAGAAAAATTCTGCACAAAGTTCAAATTCAATCATTGACGTTCCAATGAAACTGAACAAAAGTGAATCGTTAACGAGACAAAATTGTATAGTCACAAAATGTAATAGATCATCAGTACTAGATTTTCAATTAGGTCCGTTTCGCGAAACTTAATTTTAGCTAACTACAGTTGTTAAAGATTGATAAATCTTGAGTTTTGTAACAAATTAAATTTCTGAACGCAACCATAATATTTGACGCGAAGAGCTACCTCACGCGCTAACCGCACTGATGACCAGAGGAAGACAGATCAAGAAAATCGTCGTATTGCTATGTCAGAATTGCGTTATTTAGTGAGTAACAATGAAGTAGATAGGCTTAGAATGCAACGAGTACTTGCAAATCAAACACAACAACACCAAGTACGAGATAATGAATTTGAGCGAATCCGCAGACGCATTGCTCCTGTGATTCTTGAACGAGCTGAATTCCACTATGATCCAGTAATTGATTATTGTGCCGACAAATCGTTAACAATTGGGGAAATGATAATAATTTGAAATATCGTAAGGCTCATAAATGAGGCCGCGACCAATTATAAAACGATATATATATATATATATATATATCGCGTCCTTTAAAACTTCGTTGTGATACTTTATATATATCATGTCTGCTATTAGAGAACTATATATATATATATATATATATATATATATATATATATATATATATATATATATATATATATATATATATATATATATATATATATAAATTGACAGTTAGAGAGAGATATTCATTCTCTTAGCCTTACGCCACTCATCTGAGTTGATTGGCAGTCAAATCACCACATTTTGCAACTACCAACAAGGCGTTCAGAATAGAGATAAATAATCGGTAGAATAATAACGATATAGTCATAACTAGTGCGTAAAATTCGAAATAAACCAAACCTCCGTAATTTATATGCTTTTAATGAACACGATGACAAATTATTGCAGCAAAGGCTGCATTTAAAATTCCGACCTTTCTCTTTTCGATACAAACTAGTAATTATATTGTATTACATGTTGAATAAATAGAAAAAATTGAATTGGAATCCAATGTTTATAGTTTATCCTTTGTGCTTGTATGCATTTTCATTTCGTTTGATTACAGGGGTTGTAAAATGGAACGAAACAAAAATGAAAGGTGGTTTTTTAATCAGTTTCGAGGTAAATGCATCTGATATGAGTTTAATTGGATTGAATGAATAGCGGAAAAGTAGAGCTGACATTTATATAATTTGAATCGTGTTTTATTCAGAGCATTCGACAATTGTAAACCATATAATGAGCTGGTTTTATATGAGTTAAATAAAATGAAATACTGTAAGCAATATCAGGTTTCCACTAATTATTGATGATTTGCCTTTGACGCCATTTCAAATTATGACATCAATTATTGGCAAACCATATTTAATGGAACTGGGAAATCAATTCTAAACTACACAGCTCATAAAAACATTGATATTTTTTGTTGAAAGAAGGAAAATAATAATTCATAATCAATATTTACAAGTTACAATTGAGAATTAAATATATCAATATAAAAATAAAGATGAAGTAGCAAGAATGAATAGCAAAAGCGATTAAAAACGTTTTCATTGAGAAATTAATTAATAGTAGATATTTTTACCCCTTAATCTAATAGCAGTATTAATGCTTTCTGTCATACCACAGGGATTATGAGCACAACACAATGGCATATTGACAATGGCCACGATGAGATCATTCCAGAAAAACCCAAGTTCTAGATCAATTATGTGACCTTGAAGGGCATTCACAATTTGCTACGTACATCGATGGTGATTGGTGATTCTCACTTATAGAGCTCCAGAATTCCTATCACAACTCAAGTATGTCTTTCTTTCCCCTTGACATGGTCATCGACTGCACTTCAGTAGAAACGAGGGGATGAGTCAATTTGATCAGACATTCTTCATCAGGCATGGAGCCAAAATGATGGACGGAACAAGTGTGGACATATTTGGCCTAGAGTACCTATTTGCTCGTCCACAATCATGGTAGTCGAATCACTTGCTGTGAGTTTGTGCTGACATAAAACCTACAATGGAAACTCAAATATACCTAGATTTACAAAATAACAGACAAGAAAGCGATGTCTGAAATTTCGAACTATTTTACTCATCGAAGCAGAATGCCGGCACTCTCTGAAGTGACTTACTGAGGGTGATAAGCTTTTCCTCTGTTGGTTGCCTGGCTACGAATGCATAGAAAATAATGACATTGTTGTGGAACTAGCTAGATAAGCTGCTAAAACGGTTTGAATAAACTACATAGATGGTATAAATGGAAAAAGTGGGAAGCGCTTAGAAGAAAATAATACTGGAGAAAGGCGTTAAGCATACAAAAAAGTTAACTGCCAAAGAAACAAGTTCTTGACCTATTTAGGGACAAACTGATGAGCATTGCTGGTCTCTTTACTGGGCACTGTTCACTGGAGATATCATCCCAGCAGAATGGGCAAGTCAGGAACGACGACATGTAGAATGTGCAAAGGAGGCGACAAAACCACCGAACATATTCTTTGCAGTTACATGCCATAAGAGATAAGCGCACTTCGACAATGGTGAAATAATACCGAACGAAGTGAAAAGAAAAACTCCCTTACTGTATTTCAATTAAAGTATGGTTATGAAGAACGTCCTGACAACTGGCCCTTTATTAATGCTTATAGAATATTGATGAATTTTATATTGAATGCCGCTTCTTGAACCGTTCATGATGAGTCAATTAATATTAGTGGTGTGTTGAGGATCTTACGTACACCAGTAATTGTCTTCTTTTTATCATCTACCTTTGACTTTTACCTGGAAAAATCAGTTATGAGGAATGCGCTTTTTATACAAGCGCGTCATATAATTCTATGATACAATGTTATTAAATTGACTATGGAGTTTTATATTTACCCATATTTGTAGGCAGATTCGAGGTTTCACGAGACTTTTGAAGAATGATAAATTGCCGCGCCATCTCAATGTAAACATGTTGATTGCAGTTCTCACCTGGAGAACATGCTGGTCATTGCTTTCTTCGAGTTTAAGGCATTAATCGCGAAAACTGCGCGAAGCATTGTCATCGATAAAACTAAAATCAATAATAACAAACAAGTACTGTGTTTTAAGGAACTTTACTTAATAATTGCGATTCGTAACGCGTTTCACTACACCGTAGCTTCTTCAGACGAATGAATGTACAGAAAATATAAATATAAATGTTCTTGAGTAATTAAAAGTTTATTGGGTTGCTTCTTCTTGAGTGGTTATTTATGACAGGTATATCCAATAAAATTAAGGAATAGATTGCTCCCTGAAGAGATTCAATAGAGGTGAAGGGTTTAAATCGACTTGTTCATTGATGAGTCTACCTGAGTGTTTGTATTTATTGATTTCTAAAGTTTCCCAAAGATCTACCTTCGAATATTTATTATCTGTATGCAAAATTTCAAACTGTGGGTCGAAAGAGTGGTTATTTTCTAAGAGATGATTCGCGTAATTTGAATCTGATTTTTATTTGAAAAACTGCGTTTGTGTTCCGATATTCTAATATTGAAATTACTGTGTTCTACCAATGTAGAAATTATCACAGTCATTGCAATTCAATCTATAAACACCTGATTTATTGTTTTTACCTGGTTTGGTTTTATTATTTTTATATATTTGTCTAAATTATTATCAGTTTGGAAAGCTATGTTGAAATTATTGCTACTCAAGAATGATTTCAGTTTCTCACTTGTAATGCCAACGTAGGTTAAGGTGTTGGGATTGTAACCATTATTTTTGGCTATTTGTTTAATCAAATTTAATTCTTTGTTGAAATTTTCTGGTGATAACGGGATGTTAATCAATCTATGAATAAAACTATTGAATGCTGACATTTTATGTTAATATGGATGACACGACGAGTTATGTATTATAATATCTGTATGTGACGGCTTATGGTAAATTGCGAAAACATGTTTTCCATTTTCATTCGAAATTGTTACGTCTAAGAAATTTATCGAATTATTGCTTTCTATTTCATACGTAGTACGAACTAATTGCCAATATCAAAGATACCTTTATACCACCTAATTCCAAACTCATTTCTTTCGATGTTAAGAATCTATTTCCCAACATTCCTCCGAAAGATACGTATTACTTAGTTGAAGAATTATTAGAAAAGAATCATGTCAATACTATCATTAAATCAGATATTCTTTCATAATTACGAATTTGTTTAGGTCAAAATTATTTCCATTTCAATAACAAATATTATACTATTGAAGACGGCTTGATTATGGGCAATCCGTTAAGTCCTTTGTTAGCAGAAATATTCATGAATAACTTAGAGAAATTAATTCATAATCATCCACTCAGTAAATATTATTTATACTGGTGTCGCTATGTAGACGATATCATTATTTGCTTCACAGGAACAGAAAGACAGTTAAAATTTTCGAAAATCATATGAATTTATTACATCCAAGAATTGAATTCACAACCGAAATAGAAAGCAATAATTCGATAAATTTCTTAGACGTAACAATTTCGAATGAAAATGGAAAACTTGTTTTCGCAATTTACCATAAGCCGTCACATACAGATATTATAATACATAACTCGTCGTGTCATCCATATCAACATAAAATGTCAGCATTCAATAGTTTTATTCATAGATTGATTAACATCCCGTTATCACCAGAATATTTCAACAAAGAATTAAATTTGATTAAACAAATAGCCAAAAATAATGGTTAGAATCCCAAACTAATAAATAATATTTTAAATAAAAAACAAGGTAGAATCGCATTGAATGAAGTTTACCCTGTCGATAAATTGAAACAAAAATTCAACACCGTAACCTACGTTGGCATTACAAATGAGAAACTGAAATCATTTTTGAGTAGCAATAATTTCAACATAGCTTTCCAAACTAATAATAATTTAGGCAAATATATAAAAATAATAAAACCAAACCAGGTAAAAAAATAAATCAGGTGTTTATAGATTGAATTGCAATGACTGTGATAATTTCTACATTGGTAGAACACATAGTAATTTTAATATTAGAATATCGGAACACAAACGCAGTTTTTCAAATAAAAAATCAGATTCAAATTACGCGAATCATCTCTCAGAAAATAATCACTCTTTCGACCCACAGTTTGAAATTTTGCATACAGATAATAAATATTGGAAGGTAGATCTTTGGGAAACTTTAGAAATCAATAAATACAAACACTCAGGTAGACTCATCAATGAACAAGTCGATTTAAGCCCTTCACCTCTATTGAATCTCTTCGGGGAGCAATCTATTCCTTAATTTTATTGGATATACCTGTCATAAATAACTACTTAAGAAGAAGCAACCCAATAAACTTTTAATTACTCAAGAACATTTATATTTATATTTTCTGTACATTCATTCGTCTGAAGAAGCTACGGTGTAGTGAAACGCGTTACGAATCGCAATTATTAAGTAAAGTTCCTTAAAACACAGTACTTGTTTTTTATTATTGATAATGCAACTTTACCAAGTAAAAGCCTCCCAAATTCAAAAACTAAAATCATCACAAAGCAGAACAAATATTGGTTCAAAGACCAAATATTGATATCGCACAGTATTCATTATTGAATTTAGCAGAACAACCAAGTATGTGCGACCTTAATCTATCCCACCTATCCACCAGAGCCCCCGTATTGATTCATATAAGAATGTCATCGTTCTCTTCGAATCATCATAGTCCAGCAGAATGATAAAAGCAAAATTTTTACTCATCTGTCATCGAACTACATGATGCTGTATACGTAAGTGAGCATGGATTTCTGGCTCATCTCATAGCCCTCACACAAATCGCATACAATATTCTTTCGATTGTTTGGTTAGATATGATTGTCCCAGTTGCATTTCTCCGCGTACCGATCTTCTGCGAGGATAGTACTTTCTCAGATAAATATTCTAGGTTCTGTTCAATACACTTTGGGGAGAGAAAATCTGCTTCCATATAAACATAATTTGAAAACAAATAACTCAAACTTTACAAATTTTGAAGCGCTCAAATCAGAGTTAACCTTTCATTATTTCGATATGGTCCGAAAAAGACGTATTATAACAATATGGGGATGAATTGTCATGGACTTGTGTACAACATCATCTGTTCACAGCCTTTACTTATTAAACAATTGAATATTTGCACGTTTAAACTATAATTGAAATATGATTCACATCAGTTGATACGGACTTTAATTAGATAATTTATCACAAAGTTACTGAAGTACTATCATAGATACGAACTAAAATGAACCAAATGTTTTATGGGAGATTTTTGTAGATTTTGTTGTACTCCAGACTAGGTCTCAATCAATCTCGATCAACTTGTTTGTCAATATTGTTGCTAACTTGGGTCTCAATCTTATTATCAACTTGGTTTTCAACCTTGTTGGCAACTTGGTAGCTGAGTGGTTTCCACAGACGATTAACTCTATTTACAGCCTTAACTTACTTCATTTGTTAGTTTGCTTCATAGGGTGGTAACGTATTTCCGTCGTCGTAAAAAATTAGTCTGGATGTCGTGCTTTTTATAAATTTGAACGAGTTATGTGATGAAGATATTGACGTGGATATTCTCAGAAAAAGAAGAGGAAACTGTGGTCAGAAGAAGGACTACAGGTTCAATCGATCTTCATTTTTGTATTCGTCCAGGACTTGGAAATATTCGCAACGAAAAAAAAATTGGGACAAATAAAATATTCAGATACACTAAAAATCATAATTTCTTTACACATTTTCAATCATAACTGTCATAGGTATGACATATTTCGATGAATCTTTCAAAATAACTAAATTCTGTAAGATCAGCATGTCTTATGTTCAATAAAAATAAAGTCCCTTTAATATAAGAAAAACCGAGCCTAGATACTACGATTACTGAAATAAAAACTAATTAGAATAGAGAATCGGTAAGACGAAACTTAAATTTTGTAACCAGTGTTATCGGTGTTATTTTTTCTTGAAAGAATTCACCTTAAAAAGTAAGCATTCAAGGAAATCAACATAAATTTGAGAATATTATTCTGGGAACCTAAAACTGAATAGTATGCAAAGTATTAGTTCTAGGAATTCGTTCGGTCATTAGAATATCCCAAAACGTTAAAATCATAAAAATAAGGTCGTTCCCGTCCATCAAAATACTCTAAACATAACATTACATATAGAATACAGCCCGTTAAATCTTTTGTGTGCGGGCGAGGAGGACAAAAACGAAAAAAAATTCGCCACGTTTTCTCACCGAGCTCCGGATTCATGCCGAATAAATATTTCACGGCGTTTTCTGATCCCTAATTATTGTCCAGCGAAAATATTTCGAAGGTTTCCAAATTCCAACACCCGCAATCATTTCGCAATTTGTTATACCCAATTATTAAATGGCCAGGTATTCTGTTTGATAAAATTTGTTGGATAATTACAGCTATTCTTTCGTTATATCATATATAAATTGGTAATGGCTATAATTAGGTGTGACAATGAAAATTATTGTGAAATATGGCTTGTTAAATGTGTTTTCTCTCAGACAATCTTCGTGTCATTAGTCGAAACTTTGAACATTTCGCTATATACAGAGTGTTACATAATACTATGTCACAACTTGAGGAGGTAAATCTACGTGCAATTTTAAGAAAAGAAGTTTATATAAACATAGGTCAGCAAACGCTTCGTTACGAAGCTACAGGGTGTTGAAATTTCCGGAAAAAATTGTTTTTTCTTCAAAACTACTGCAGTTTTTGAGATATTCAGTCCAAATTTGGAATGCAAGCTATTTTTTACAGCCTCAATCATTACACGTTCTATATTTTAACTGAAATTCACAAGGTGTTTTCTTTTCCGAGGCATTGTCTCCTTTTGCCCTTTCAAACTTTTTTGAAGTACGACACTGATCAGCGTACAATCAATTTTCGTCATCTTCGTTAAATTAAGAAACTTTTTTGACACTAGTAATTTTTTCGTATCACCAATTTCGAGTGAGAAATTATTGAATGTGAATGTGAATTATTCGAATTCTTCTTCGCTAAGTAGAAGAAAAATAATAGAAATACTAGATAGGTATGCCCAAAATTTGCTCTTATTTTGATATCTCTTGTTCTGAGACTCAACTTATACCTATTCAATATCAAACTAGAAAAAGAACAATTAAAAACTAAATAAATTGCTGGAAGTGTCCTCCACCTGAATACAGGCCTCTGTCCTTCGCATATTATCACGCACTCTTTGAAATATTCCTGGGATATTTCTTATCGTGTCACAGGAGGTTATTATTCGATTTCTCAATCCTTATGCAGTGTTCACTGAAGTGGTATAAACTAAACTTTTGAGATATTCCCATAAGAAAAAGTCTAGACTATTTAAGTCTGGGGACCTAGGAGGCCATGGTTCTGGGCCACCCCGACCTATTCATAGGTTGTTGAATGTATTATTCAAGAATTTCCTAGCTTCTCCACTGAGATGTGCTGGTGCCCCGTCATGCATCTACCACATTATGTTTCTCACCAAAAGTGGTACATCCTCGAGCAATAAAAGTAACTCCTCTTCAAGAAATTACCGATAAGCGGGACAGTTTAGTCTGTTAGACAAAAATAATGGCCCAATCAAATAATTTCCAATTATTCCGACCCAGACATTTAATGAGAATGGTCCTTGATGATGAGATTCTTCAATCAAATGGGGGTTTTCCTCAGCCCAATAATGAATTATTGTGAAAATTTGTGATAGCAGCTCTCGAAAAGTTAGCTTCGTCTGTAAACAGTATTTCACTATCAAAATGAGCATTTTCTCTAATTTTATCTAAGAACCATCGGCAGAAATTCTGTCTCGAAGGAGAATCTAGAGGAAGTCGAATTTGGACGCGTTGAATTTTTCTTATACTCACATGACGATTCAAATCAATACAATTCAAAACTGCTTCATCAATATCAGGAGTTCTCATAGTTTGAGTTGCACCTTTTAAATGATTATTTGCAGTAAAAGTACCAGTTTTCTCAACCTTCTGTGGATATTTGAAAATGTTCGCCTATCTGGTGTTACTCGATTTGGAAAGCGCACCTGATATAATCGCCTAGCTTCTGTTGTGTTTCCGTCAGCCAGGCCGTACATGTAATGGATATCAGCCAATTCGGAGTAAGTAAAATTAGCCATTTTTTCTTACAGCAATAACTACAAAAGTCTTGAAACTAATGGTTAATTTAATAAACAATTCGAGCAGACACTGGTTCAACTTTAGCAACTGTCAAAATAAATAAATAAATGAAAAAAATCAAAGCCTACTAGTCATTTTTTTAATTAGAAGGGCATTCAATTCAGCGAATGCATACAATCGTTTAATAATTTTTTGCTCGAGAACGCTCTGAGATACGAAAAAACAAGTGTCAAAAAGTTTCTAAATTGAACGAAAATGACGAAAATTGATTGTACGCTGATCAGTGTCGAACTGCAAAAAGTTTGAAAGGACAAAAAAGACGTGGCTCCGAAACAGAAAACATCTTGTGATTTTCAATTAAAACCTATGACGTGTAATGATGGAGGCTGTAAAAATAGCTTGCATTCCAACTTTGGGCTGAATATCTCGAAAACTGCAGGAGTTTTGAAGAAAAATCAATATTTTCCGGAAATTTCAACACCCTGCAGCTCCGTAACGCTGCTTCAGCGGACCTATGTTTATATGAACTTTTTTCTTAAAATTGCACGTAGATTTACCCCTCAAGTTGTCATTCACTATTATGTAACACCCTGTATTGTAATAATATTTTTCCAACATCAAATCGTCGTTTCTCCCGTAACAGAAAAAAATTGTGTATTATACATGTGAGAAATATTCAAAATTTTTCTCATGTACAATAAATAATTATGAAAAATTTTATTGAGAGGAAAAATAATTTCTTTCCGAATTTTGAAAAACCACGTGAACGTGGGAAATGGGATTTGAATTTCATAAAGAATTCGTTTTAAGATTGGCACATGGAAGTTTGTATTGAAGATATTAATAGTAATTGTAAGGTTTATATATTTATATTTCATTCATAAATAATTAGAATATCAAGAATCTGTCACGCGTCGCCAACCGCCTTCCGTCGTTGAGAACGATAGGTCTGCCAAACATCGTGTACAATACCCAAGCAAATCAAAATGATAGCTCCAAAATGGCAATGTGAGTAATCTTATATTACTTGTTTATTCCTGAATACTTTTCAGCAAGAGATTATTCAAATATAACACACACATCGTGTACAATACCCAAGTAAATCAAAATGATAGCACTGGTCTACAATGGTTTTGTTGCCCTAGATATGAAAATGATTTTGGGTCTATTTATGCACACAATTCGTGAAACTATCAATGATTTTGTAGGATTTGCTCTGATTTCTTTTTAAATCTTTATTTTCATTTTACATAACAAAAATCGTAAAACAAGAAACAAAATAACAGATATATTTATAATGTCAGTTATGTTTTGAGAAATTCGGATACATCGAAGTAAATAAAGAGGAAAATGTCGAAAATATATTTCATATTTCCATAAAACGCCTTTTATGAGCTTTTCTTCTATAATTTTTCAGGGACAATCTCTTTTCAAAGACCAGCAGTAATCTGCCATCATGTGACAATCCCATCGACCTTGATACCTTTCTTCCATCACTTTTAGATCTTGATGAAACTGCTCTCCTGTTCCTCACTATAATTTCCTAAATTATCCAGAAATTTATCTAGATGATTGCGGAGATAGTGTAACTTAATACTCATATTTGCTCCTAAAGTCTGAAAGTTTGTCAGCATATTTTGCACAATTTCTTCATAATTTGCTGCTTTATGGTTACTGAAAGTTTGTCAGCATATTTTGCATTTCTTCATAATTTGCTGCTTTATGGTTACCTAGGAAATTTTCGACAACCAATTCAAAGCTTTTCCAAGCTTTACTTTCCGGAACAGTCATAACTTTGATAGAATCTGAGTCTTTCATCAATTGCCGTATTTGAGGACCATCAAATATTCCACCTTTCAATTTTTCCATACTAAGCTTCGGAAATTTTCTGCAAATGTAATTAAAACAATTTCCGTCTTTGTTCAACGCTTTTACAAATTGCTTAATCATACCTAACTTAATATGTAATGGTGGAAGTATGATTTTGTCTCTGCTCACCAGCGGCTCCTTATTACGTTGGCTTTACCGACAGTTAAAGAATTTCTTACAGGCCAAACATCTTGTTCCCAATGAAGTTGCTTTGCTCTACTATCCCACATACAAATAATATCCACTTTGGGTATTTTTTAAATCCACACAGATATATCCACTTTGTTGGCAATTGGAATTGATGCAAGTTAAAATTTTAAACTTAGCCATTTTTTGTAAATCCACATTACAATACACTAATCCTTCATTTTCACTAAAAATTGATCGGCCATTGATGATCCGATTTCTGTGAATTTGGTAACATCACTGTTTCTGAGGGTATGCGAATTACTTTTGAAATGTATATGGGCCGAGGAGATTTTCACTGTGTAGAACCGGACATTTCGTAGACTGTAAGTATGGGTATCTCCACGTTTGATTTCGATTAAAACCTTTAGCATCTACTACGCAAAAGTAACAATCGTCTAAATGATTCGTAGGCTCCATCCAGATCATAGGAATACCAAAGTCTAATCCAGAACGTTCACCTTTTTTCCACAACCGTAAAGACTCAACACAGGACTCACAAACTTTATTAGGAACCCATGGTTTACCTAATTTGTCCATTTTGAAACCAAAATATTCAACATGAGTCTCCTTCACAAAGTCTGTGATATTTCATATAAACACCGCAAATATAACAAAATAAATCACTACAATATTTACACTTTCTTCGTGACGAACTCATATTTTAGACTAGAAGAAAAATATATAAGAATGGACATTCAGTAATTGAAACAAAATATTAATCCATGACACTTTATCCAGATTTACGTGTATATGTACTTCAATATTGTCAAATAACTGAGATCTCAGCTGTTCTGTGGAGCAAGGGGTCTGAGATTTAGGATCAAGTGATGTTTGTATGCGCGAAAAAGTTGCGCAGAAGCCTAATCATGACTGGAAAATTAAATTTTATTTCTAACATGCTTATAATTGTTCAAAATATAAGAAATGCAAAAATCATGAAAATACGAGCACATTGAGAACTTTCATGAATATATTCGTAATATGGGCACTTGAAAACAAAAAATTTGCGATGATATCCAGATGATGATAATTTGGGCACTTGAAATACTTTTCAGCATGAGATTATTCAAATATAACATTAAAAATCTGACGTTTGTTTGTGCGCACTTGCCAATTGAGATCGCCGTGATAGGGTTTCTAGGTTCACTGGTTTAAAATAGAATTCGAGGAAAATGTAATTATCCTCAAAATGGAAATAAAAAAAATATATTCTTTCCTTCATAAAAGTTTTGATATATGCGATTTAGAACTAATGTTAAGTCGTGCAATACTGATATTGTCCTGCGCCATGACACTAGATTGACAAGACTTTATTCATTGTTAAAATGGCACAAGCGGTCATCCCGAATCTAATTCAAAAAAATTGAAGATTATATTACTAATATCTTAGCCGCATACCGTGACATGAAGCCAGGTAGCCGAACCTCGCGCTGCAAGACTCTTTCGGTAGTCCATTTCGAAGACATCATCGTGATCTTCCCGTAGAGTTGGTACGCGTTTGGTCATATTTAATTGATGAGTTCGGCTGGAATGTAGATAATTACGAACCGTCTCCTCTACAACGCTCGCCAACGAACAGGTGTGTGCCAGTCCTGGTAGTTACGCCGCGTTGTGCCGGCCACAGATCTGTAATTTTTGTTCTCTTTGCATATTTTAGTTGGAATTTTTTGACCGCAAACAATAGAGTATAATGTCTTAAAAGTGGTGGATAATTAGAAGCACTTAAAGTTGTTAGCAGGGTTGATAAATATGTTATGTTATTCATCATACGAGGTTGGGTCAAAAATGAAATTTTCATTGAAGAATTCATCGATATCAATTCTCTAACCCTTTCCAAACTAGGGGTATCAAGCATGTGTTTCCGTTAAATATGTTTTGACTGTCTCGGAAACTCGTTTAGATGCTCGAAACGATCTCGAGTCATCGTGCACTCATTCATCTTTGCGTATCGAAAGTTATTGACGACTTAAGTGAATTCGTTTTTAAATGGTTATTTGGTGTAAGTATTTTTTGATTTTCAAAACTTGTATTCGAAAGATTTAATAGATGAAATGATTATACTCAAAGTTCATTTCATGAAATCTATATTTTCAATTAAATAAAAGTATGGTATTTAGATTTTCACTATATCAACAAAACTATGACCGGTTTCACCACACTGTGGCTTCATAAAATAGATACAAACTAATGAACAGAGTTATTCCTTATATAAAATTCTTATTTCCTACTTATTATTACATTAGGTACAAGTACAAATGGTATGGTGGAAAACCCATCGGAGTTGCTTACTTTATGAATTGAAAAGATTGAGTAAAGGAGAAGGATTTAGATCTAATTGACTATTAAGTAACCTACCTGAATTCTTTTCTTTGTTGATCTCTAAAATTTCCAATAGATTGAGTTTTTGTCTGTTATTTTCATTGTGTAAAAATTTTGAAATTATCATTAAAGTTATGGTTTTCTTCGAGTAAGTGATTAGAATAATGGGAATCTGATTTATATTCAAAACTACGTTTGTGCTCGGATAATCTAACTTTGAAATTTCTGAAAGTTCTACCAATATAAATTTTATTACAATCCCCGCAAGACAGTTTATAAACACCGGATTTATTACTTTTATCAATTTTAGATTTGCAGTTTTTGATATGTCGGCCTAAAGAATTATCAGTTCGGAATGCTATATTGAAATTATAATGCGAGAGGAATGATTTTAATTTTATACTAGGATTACCAATATTAGTTAAGCTGTTGTATTTTGTGTTAGAACTTTTTATACTTGGAAATACTTTCTGGATTGCTTTTTGAAATTTTTTGCGTGAAATCATGTTCTCAATCATAGTTTTACTGTAAGCGTTATTGACTGCCATTTGTTTAATTATATTTAGCTCTTTTATGAAATTATTTTGTGACATTGGGATATTAATGAGTCTATGTACCATACTACTGTAAGCTGCTAATTTATGTGGATAAGGATGTGTAGGTGAACTGTGAATAGTAATATCTGTATGTGATGGCTTATGAAAAATAGAAAAATCATGTTTGCCGTTAATTTTAGTAATAGTTAAAACCAGAAAGTTAATGGAGTTTTCTGTTTCTATCCCCAACGTCAATTTAATATTATCGTGAATTTTGTTAATGAATGTTTTGAATGACTCTTATTGTCTGTTTGTGCCAGTGAAACAACAAATGATATCGTCGACATATACAAACCAATAAATAAAGTGTTTCAATAACGGATGTTCTTGGATAGTTTTTTCAATATTATTCATGAAAATTTCAGCGAGCAGAGGGCTTAGAGGATTACCTATGATTAAACCTTTTTAATATTATATAATACTCCAATGAAGTTAAAATAATTTTGTTCTAAACAAATTTCTAAGAGGTGTAAGATTTCTGATTGAATTATCGGATTGACTTTATTAATTTGAAGGGCGTTCTTGATGAGTTCACTGTCTCACTAGATGGAACACTAGGGAAGAGATTTACTACATCCCATGACATAAGTTTAGCGTTCGGTGGTAGTATCGTGTGCTGAATTTTATTTATTAGGACTGAAGAGTTTTTTATTGAGAATTTAGGTTCAAAATTAGCGTACTGTTGAATGATGTCTATGAGAAAGCTTGAAAGTTTTGAAGCTGGAGCTTGAAAATATGAAATTACTGGTCTAATGGGATACCCTGTTTTATGGAGTTTGACGAGGGAGTAAAGTTTTGGTGATTGCGGGTTGCAATGAAAAGTTTATATTTTTGGTTGGTAAGTATTATAGACTTGGCATACTCTAAAGCGTTTTTTACTATGAATTGAAATTTATTAGTTGGATCTTTATCAATTTTTTCATAACAATCTGATTCAATGAAATTTTGGGTTTTCAATAAATAATCTGCTTTATTTAAGGCTATGACTGTATGAACTTTGTCTGCTTTGGTGAATATGATATCTTCAGATGCGGACTTAGATTGAATGGACTTTAAAGTTGTATTTTCGAATTTCTTAGGTTGAAAACTATTGAACTCTTTTTGAAGTAGTAACGCTGAATAGTGTTTTAGGTGTTTGGCTTGTGGTGAATAATTTAGGGCTATTTCGGTTTCAATTCCTAGCAGATCGAAATGGAGACGAGCGTTATTTGTGTTTAAATCTTCGGAAAAATTAGCATCTGAAAGATTACTGAACCTATCATAAAATTGGTGATCGGAAAATTTGGACTTGATTTTTGAAGTTTCAGGTTTATTACTCAATAATTTATTTAATTTTCGCAACTGAATTTTATATTTTTGTGAATTAATGAATGAACTTTGAATCTTGTTCCGGAATCTAAAATGTCAAATTCTACTGAATGCAATCTATGAAGCAACTCCGAATGGATTACCTTTAAAAAGATGTTGTAGTTGTCTCGTTGACTGTATATTGTATTGACTGTAATATTAAGTAGGAAATAAGACTAATATATAAGGAATAACTCTGTTCATTAGTTTGTATCTATCTGATGAAGCCACAGTGTAGTGAAACCGGTCATAGTTTTGTTAATATAGTGAAAATCTAAATATTTCAGTTTTATTTTATTGAAAATCAATGTTTTTATTAATCAAACAATGAAGAAAGAAAAAATGGTATTTTTTTCACAAGGTACGTGCGCTGGCACATTTAGTAACGACAACGCACGTTCGCTTGGGGTTGAGAAAAAATTTTCTATTATAATTTTCTTAAGACATTTTATGTTAAAAAATTGAAAAAGTTTTGGGGAAGGGCTAAACTTCAAAGTATCATCTTCAAACGAGAAACAGATATAAACAAGCATAATTTCGAGTAAAATTGTATTTAGCCCGGACAAATTAGCGCAAAGTGAGGGCGTACCGCCTAAAACTTATTACAGATCGGAAAGTATTTTAAACCCCTTTTTATAACTCCACACAACACGTCTATGAGTTTGTGACGAATTAGGAGTGTAGATTTATCTGTGAAAATTTTCTCATTTGCTTCAATTCCGCCCTTGTGTATGCGAAACTATGATACATACTTGAAATACAAAGTTGTCACTGAAAATAGTTGTATTCATTTTTGTCCTAGGATTTACGGCTTCAGAACTGTGAACTTCATAATACTGGCTGAATCTGATTGCATATTTCAGCATCCTCAATTTTCCCAAACTAATTTGATTTTTAGTATTCACAGTTAATGAAGAATGTAGCCCTTTTTATTATTATTTCATTTTTCATAACGTTTTGCCTGTGCAGTATAATATACTGAGCATCACTTGAAAAACCGGACCTGGTCATTAAGACACTCTCAGTCGAAGAGAGAAGACATTGTGTTTTTGATCATGTTGATCATTGGATGTATTCAACAGGGCAAGCATAGGTATATGTCAAAATGAGCAAAGATGGAATGGAAGAATTCATCTTATAATAAACACAAACTTACAAACAAGATCAACACCGTAAGAGGTAGAATATCGTATTATTCGATTTTCTTTTTAGTCTTGAGTATGGTCTAGATTTTTACCTTAAGAATTCTCCTTTATATTATACAGGGATATCCACCGGGACTTTTTGAGTTCCAATTATAATATCAAGCTGAAATTTTATACGCGGCCATAACTAGCGATTTCCAATTGAAGTGAAATATTTTCGAAGTAATACCATTTCCGGTTATACCGGAAGTGGGTCATCACTTTGCTATTTCAAATGGCAATCTACCTCTTTTATTATACATCTAGAACCGACATTTGAGCAAGGCATAAAATACCCAAGTTGTTGGCACTTATCTGTCAAAACTTTTGACAGTTTCAATTATTTTTGTTATAAACTCAATTTTTGTGGAACATTAAAAAAAATTATAGCTCGTAGATCTTTTGCACTACAGACACATGTCAAATGTTTATTGCGTTGTTTTGTATGATTTTTTCAATTTGGCCTTTTTCAAACAGCAATAACTCTATTTTTTGAAATGGCACGTGCCAATTTTTATATCGCCATCAGATGAAGCGTCAAATTTCAGATGGAATTGTATCAGCATGTACTATACCCATCTCTTATAGTTCCGAAATAATTTGGGAATATATAGAATTTTGATGATTTTGCAAGAACTAACAGAGAATGCTTTGAAATATTTAAATCAAGTAGCTGAACTGGCTACGCTCACCTAACAGGTACCTAAAATTAATGTACTTGTCACTTCGTTCATTCGAATTTGATATTTCAACAAGAATTGTTGGTACTTTGAAGTGAAAATGTTTTAAAAACACCAGATTGATAATTAAATGGCTGATTATTCAAACGAAAATATGTTTAATCTCTTTTTAATTCATGGCGAATGTCAAAAAGTGAGAGATAGAACTTGCAGGCGCCTATGAGTAAAACAAAATTTCAAAGGATTAGAAGCAATTTTCTGTAATTTGAAGGAACAAAATAAATAGAAACTAGAAGAAAACTAATTCTCGAGGACGACGACAATCAAATCAATACGCTAGCGTATTTTCGTGGCAATCCACATGCGTCCATTAAGTCAGCATCAATGGATCTTGGATTGAGTTATATTTCCATTCAAAGGATCCTTAAGAAACATAACATGCACCCGTATTCTTTTATCAGACTACAAAAATTGAAACCAACTGACCTTCCCAAGCGGCTAAATTTCTGTGAAAATTTATTAATTCGGCTTCAAGAAGATGAGACAATTCTGCAAAAAATTATATGGTCTGATGAAGCCAAGTTCAATGAAAGTGGAATAATCAACAGGAGAAATCGACATTTTTTGGCCACAGAAAATCCACATTTCATTGAGGTTATTGATTTCCAAAATGAATTCAGCGTGAACGTTTTTGCAATTTTAATGAATGATTTGTTGGGTTATCACATTTATGAGGAAAATCTTAATGGACAAAGATACCTGGAAATTTTGAGAGAAACATTAGCAAATTTTTCAGATGGATTACCCCTTAACATTCTAAGGTATTGCTATTACCAAATGGTGCACCAGCACATAAAACATGAGCTGTAGATCGGCAGCTAACAGAAATGTTCGAGGATAGATGGTGGGGTAATCAAGGACCAAATTAATGGCCTCCGCGTTCTCCGGGCCTGACGCCCCTTGATTTTTATTCATGAGGCAAAATCAAGAGTGAAGTGTATCTTATTCCTGTAAGATGTAAAGAAGAGTTACTAGAGCGCATTCATAATGCTTTTCGTAATATTGATCCTGAGGAAACTAGGAGGGCAACTCATCATGTTCGTATACGAGCTGTCAAGTGTATCGAGCAAAATGAGGCCCATATTGAACATTCATTCAAATCGTTAATTAGTTTTCTCCTATGATGTTTGCTATCATTTATTCGTATTAATCTAATTATCTTCGATGATTTGTTTTCGCTTAGTTCCTACAATTTTTATTCATCCGAATTGTAGAAAATTGCTTCTAATGCTTCGAAATTTTAATTTACTCATAGACGGTAAATTTGGAAATTGGTTATTAAATTGCCTGCAATTTCTACCCGCTGCTTCTTGACATTCTAAAATGAATTAAAAAAAGATTAAATATATTTTCGTTTGAATAACCGGTGGTTTTATTCCAAATGTGTTGTATTTTTGGATATTTTCAATCTGAAATAACGACTATTCTTGTTGAAATATCAAATTCGAATGAATGAAGTGACAAGTACATTAATTTTAGGCACCTGTCAGGTGAGCGTAGCCAGTCCTGCTATTTGATTCAAATATTTCAAAGCATTCTCTGTTAGTTCTTGCAAAATCATCAAAATTCAATATATTCCCAAATCATTTCGGAATTATAAGAGATGGGTATAGTACATGCTTATACAATTCCATCTGAAATTTGACGCTTCATCTGATGGCGATATAAAAATTGGCACATGCCATTTGAAAAAATAGAGTTATTGCTGTTTGAAAGTGCCAACAACTTGGGTATTTTATGCCTTGCTCAAATGTCGGTTCTAGATGTATAATAAAAAGGTAGATTGCCATTTGAAATAACAAAGTGATGACCCACTTCCGGTATAACCGGAAATGGTATCACTTAGAAAATATTTCACTCCAATTGGAAATCGCTAGTTATGGCCGCGTATAAAATTTCAGCTTGATATTGTAAGTGGAAGTTAAGAAGTTTTTAACGGACGGTGGATATCCCTGTATTTAGTTGATACGAATGAATATATTACTTGCAACCAGCTCTATTTCCGCCTTTCGGCCAATGACACGCCAGGGAATTCTGTCATCTCACTAACCCGGAATTTTGCCGAATCCCTCTCGTGCCGAGGGAAGGGATCTTCAATTTCCAACACATATCTGTTAGGCATAAACGATAGCTTTACATCTCCTCCGAAAGATGGATACTGAAGCGATTGCCAGTATCCGAAAAATCACACCGACTTTGTGGGGATTGAACCCAGATAGCTCTGCGCAGGTGACGAGCACCATATCCTCCACGCTGATTCTACATTTTATTCGCAACATAATCACAGACTAGCTGATACTGTTTCTTCGGTTTTTTCTGCATGTTCTCTTGAATCATTGGAAATAATACGTATGGTTCGTCCGTTATTCTTCTTTTTTTGAACTATTGCTTTATGGGCGATAGTAAAAAAGCTTGGTATGTTTGGAATATTTATCCATTCTATATACTGTGCTCTCTTCGCATAGTATTTCACATTTCACATTTGATGCACTTCGAAATTGGACATTAATAGTCCATCACTGTATCCGCCCATTTTTTTAACTCTCTGTTTCATTCGAATGAATTATAAACACAGTGGCGAGCGAAAAATTTAGATCATTTCGAAATATTTTCTCTCTTCTAGCTTTTTTCCTCATCAGCTCTTCGATAGAAGAGGGTTGCGTAAAGATGATACGATATCTATATTCTGACATTCATGTCTCTTACAGCAAATCTCATATTCCTCGAGTTTAAGTACGTCCACTGGGAATCAACTGAGATCAACCTATACTTGCCGCCGGTTTCCTTTGATCTTCACCGACACATGGTGGGTTCGGATAGGCATGCCAACTGGCTCAATTTTGACAACAGGAGCGAATAGACAATTTGAGTACATCGCTCTAGGTTTAGCCATTTGTCCTAGCCGAATATCGGCATGATGTGGATAAGCCTTTACGCTTCCTAAATAGCAGCAAATTTTAACTTTTCTGTATATATATTACATTCAATGAAAATTTTGTGTAGTGAAAATTAAAGATTAGAAAGCAACAAAGTTTACTTTGGGTATCTTCACTTTCATTTTAATCATATTTTTCATCTATTCGAAATCGTTGCAACAGAAAAAAAACAGTTAATTTGAACAACCCTACACTACACAAAATGGTATCTAATAAATACGAGAAGAAATGAAGAAATTTACTTCACAGCTGCACTATTGCATTTTGTTTACAAGTGTGTGACGTCAAACGTGACATAACACGTTCAATGGTCAGCGCCATTAAAGACGAGGTGTTTTTGAAATTGGAACCCTAATATTCTCTTTTATAAAAAATATTAATTTGAAACGATTTTCCAAAATTAATTAAATAGCCTATCATACTAGAACAGGCGTACGTTTCAGTTTAATAAGAATACTTTCTTAACGTTCAGTATTTAATGTATTAAACTTAATGACCCATAGTAACTCTCTAATTACTGGACGAACATATTATATTGGTTGCTATTATTTCGAAGCTTCAGGGATGTAGAATTCTAAACTTTTAAATTAATTACCTTAACTATTGGATGCCACAGTTTATATTCTTGTGTTATTACCATTCACACAGCTCATTTTTCTCGTAATTGATTCTATTTATACATCCTAATGAATTTTCCTTCAACACGAGCATAGCGGATATAATCATCTCAAATTTCGTTTACTTTTCAAAAGGTACCTACACACTTCGGTTATGCTGACTTTGACTGATTACATGCTCTCAATCACTCTTAATTGCTAGTAAATACCGCTTAGTTCGTTCAAAATTACTGATCTCGAATATGTTGCCCGTTCCGAAAAGCAATCACTAAATTACTACGAGGGTGGTTGGAGAAATGTTGTGGTGCTAAAAAATTAATTCATCCAAATAAGCTAAATGCTGTTCGTTTATTATAGAGACATATTTGCTTTATTCTTTTCTGTTTTGTTCGTTATGTCCATGGGCAAGAAATGAATTCAATTTAGTGTTTTCAGTCGAAACAAATAAGGAACTTCTGAAGAGAGAGAAATTCTGTCCTGAAATTTATTCAAATTTAGTGAACGAACAAGTAAAAACTTCAATTTGCTAATGCCATTTTTTATCATGTTTTTACATGATATTGATTGCATTATTACCAACAGTTAAAAATTTCAAGAACAACTGGCAAAAATTGATCAACACTTGCGGTTATGAATATGTGGTGGTGTCTTGCAAAATCTCAATTTATTTCCTTCATTGTATTTCTCATGACATAAACATGAGTGACATGTGGAAGCACATCGAATTTTGGTGGCATATGTCTGGAAATATCCGAAAAAAGATACGTTAATAAGTAGTAATATTGCTAATATTGTCCAGTGTACTTGCTTTTCATACTGTCTCATTATGAACGAAACTTCAAAACCGCGGTAACAGTGATCCTTCCATTTCAAATCAATTTATTTTTGGTAGTAAAAACTTAGTAGAAAATTTTACTTGTGATTTCATTCAATTAGTATGTTTTTTGTCATCACAAGTACTGACGAATGAATCAGTGGCCATATCATTATGACGAAAAAGGATTATTCCCATCGCAAAATGAAAATTTGTTTTTTCCTTGAGTTCGTGAGACACTTAAACCGTTATAATAAGCTTATATACAATTCACAATTGAAAATTCCACCCCTTTCAAGAAAGGTAAATCAAGATAATTCGTTTCTTCTTTCTTTGAAATCTGTTTTAATCCATTCATTTTTAGGATTTTAATGGTGGATCCGATTTTTATCAGCAGCTATAATCCATGCAAAATTCCCCTGAAAGAACCTTCTTGCGAAAAATTTGATCGATGTCTAGAAAATGCTGTATCCATTTTAAGTAATGTAATCAATTCCGAGTCCACCAATATCCAACAATCAACTTTCCCAAGAAACAACGGATTTCTCATAAATAAAACAACGAGTAGATCTTTAAGTTTCTAATTTTCTTTTTCTTCAAAACATTCCAAAGTTTCGACACCAGATATGTGTCTTCCTCAGGGAACTAAAAATAAGAAGGACAAACCGAAAATGGGACGAATAACATACAAATAATGGTCATATTGGGTACTTACATTGATTAAAACTTTAGAATGACGAATAATATTTCAATTAACATGAGGTTTTTTGTAAAACAGAAATTCATTGCTCGATCAATTTCTTTCGTGTTTTAACCTGTTGTGATAGTCAATTGTGAACGAGAGATTTTAATGTTTCTAACTTATAGTTTTATTACCTACGTGTAGTTTTTATATTCTCTGTTGAATGAATGAAATAATTTTAATAATTTTCACTTGAAGTTTTGTTACCTACATGTAGTTTTTATTTTCTCTTGTTGAGCGAAATATTTTTATAATTTTAACTTGAAACTGTATTCTAAAGTTTTAATCAATGTAAGTACACAATATGACCATTATTTGTATGTTATGCGTCCCATTTTCGGTTTGTCCTCCAAATATAAATTTATTTGTAGTTCCTGAGGAAGACACATATCTGGTGTCAAAACGTTGGAATGTTTTAAAGAAAAGAAAATTAGAAACTTGATTTATTTACAAAGAATTTAGTGGTTCACCCTAATTGCTCAATTAGGAATGGTAGCTCGTGGAACCGGAGGTGTTTAAAGAAAACAATCCTTGAAATAGTTGACGTTATATATATATATATATATATATATATATATATATATATATATATATATATATATATATATATATATATATATATATATATATATATATATAAAAGGGTTATCCCCGACGAGTTGCCCATATATCTATTCATGCAATCAAACTGATTTCATGAAAAATATGAATCCACCACCTGTAATTAATACCATTGCCAGGCAATGATTATATTCAAAAATTTCCTGGAAACATTATATATTATGATAAAATTAAATGTTATGAGAATATATCATTTTACCAGAATATATACAAACTATAGCATCATCAGACAATGACATCAATGTACCAACGAGTAGTGTCAGAGGCTTTCACTCCGCAAAAATCCAGTGTACGGACCTTAGTCATGTGACACTGAATGTTACTCGTTCATAGTTTTCTTTGTGTGAAGTGATGAACGATCGAATATAATACTGCTCTGAATATAAATATGATAAAATTGTCAGCTAATTATATTTCATTTATATATATAAATAAATAAAATATGAAATGAGATTTTGAGCAGTATAAACTAAAGAGAAAACCTATGACTCTACCTCATTATTTTTTCGGAAAGAAACCTACGAAGAATATTACAAGATTTGATGACTATTATCTTCTGTAATTGTTCAAATAAATTTTCTTCAGACCTAAAATCTCAATATTTTTGTGAAGATTTCTAGGAATAACAGCTGTTGAAGAAATAATAATCGGTAGAATAAATTATTTTTCATTTTCCACATTTTTTAATCTCGTCGGCAAACCTCATATATTTAGAAAATTTTTCATTGTATTTATTTTTTATGTTATGTGTGTCAGGTATAGCAATATCAATTATATTATTCGATTCTGTTTATCCGTAAGAATGATATCTGGCCTATTGTGATTTGCAGCTCTGTTGCATAGAATTGTTTTATCAAAATAAAGTTATATTTGTCGTTTTCACAAATAATCTCAGGTTTATATTTGTAACATTTTTCTCCTTTGGGAATGAGGTCATGTTTTATTCCTGAATTAAAATGAATAATATTAGCGACGTCATTATGTCTTTCTAAATATTCTGTTGAGGCAAGTACTGAGCAAGATGATAATATATGAAAAACTGTTTCGGAAGAACAAAAACATCTACGGCAAGAATCATCTATATCTTGCTTGATGATGTGTTTTCTATAATTTCTTGTGAAAAGAACCTTATTTTGGATCGCAATTGTCAATCCTTATGTTTCAGCGAACAGTTCTCCAGATACTAACCATCTATTTGATGCGATTTCAGCAATATAATCATTCTATTTGGAATATTTTGATGAAATTTGGGAATCGGATAGAAGACAACATTATGAATTTGATAACATTAATATGTTTGACATTTCGTTTCCGGTTATGCCGGAAACGATACCAATTTTCGATTTTCAAATGTGATACCCTGAATTTTTTTTCTTATATTAATTGTTCATCTTATCTTACGACCTTTTGCTATATTTTTGAAGAATTGACTGTAGTTTTTCTTTTCTAAGTCTATTAATTCTTTCCTTAACTCAATATATATATATATATATATATATATATATATATATATATATATATATATATATATATATATATATATATATATATATATATATAAGTTAAGGAAAGAATTAATAGACATAGAAAGGAAAACTACAGTCAATTCTAGTGGAATTGGAAAAAAAGTAAACAGAAAGAGAATGAGGAATAGTGTTCAGGCAGCGATGAGGGATATGAAGATGTACTCAGTGTGCAACTGAATACAAAGTGGGAACGATTATTTATAGTGGCAAGAAGCTTATACCAGTCATGAGGAAAGAAGTGAATTTTTTGCCATTTATGCACTTAATACCGCATAATCTTACCCTTTATCTTTCTCTTTTTTGGGGTAAGACAAAATTATTTTTGATCATTTTTGTTTTTACGAGAAAAAATGCTAGGATATTTGAAGTATAACATATATTAACTGTAAGAATGAATTCTAAAATAAAAAACAATTTAATTCAGCATTTTTCGATAACATCGATATCTAACCTTTTCTATACATTCAGCTTTGATCTGAATATACCTTTATAAATCTAATTGAAAGCTTGCTGTTACAGTAATAATTCTACTTTGTTGGTTAACAGTGTGATGAAAAGCTTATTTTCAAAATTTTGATCTGATGAATCGATATAAATGTTATCTATTTTTCATTGAGTTATGGACTTTTTCTTGGTGAATATCTTCGATGTTGGTTACTAATTCGAATCAAAACTGAAATTTATTATAAAACTCTTTGGCTTTATAGAAAATCTATTTCAAATCTTCTATTAATCTCTATATGTATAATGGATTATCACCATTAATTGAAGATGATTTGAATAATTGCAACTAATGATCTTACAGTCAAGTCAAGAGGAGACACGTCTCTATTTGAAGAGGACGATCAAAGAATATAGATGGCTAAACATTGTATTAAATGTTAAATCGAATCTTGAGGTAGTTAATGTACTCCGTAAGTAGTTATATTTCTGGAATATTCACTCACATGAATATGCATAGTCTTCTAAATTAACTCATGAGAATTTATTTATATTCTATATCTTTTGCTATAATTTTGGTTTGGTCTAATAATTTTCACTTTTTGATAATGAAGAAAACATATGAATAAGAAATATTTGAAGAAAAATTCTGATAACGAAACTATTCTTGAATTGACAATAAAATGATAATTGAATTAGATGCAAAATGAAATACTTATAAGAATATATCATTAGTATTCTGAAGGACATATGCATAAAATGAATGAGCGTGTTTATGATTTTATATTGGGTATTTTTGGGTTAAAGTGAAAAATCAAAAAGTATTTTAAACGAAAGAGATTCATTCAAAAGAAATACTTTCCAATAAGAATGCAAAAAGAAATATTATCTTGTAAGATTTGTAGCATGATGTAACAAATATTGACTCTGTACCTTAAACTCCACATGAGATTAAATATGGTGAATATGTTTAAACGTTACGATATACTCAATTATTAAATTCTTAGCTGAAATAATCTCAACTTTTGCAGTTGCATCCATAAAATAGGTGTTCCAAATTATCTAATACACGAATGATGAAGAAAACGGAATCATTTTTCTGTTTCAACTAAATTCCAGAAAAACAATATTCTCTTTTTTTGAGAAGGAAATTTAATTTTGTTGATTTATAATTGAATTCTTTTGGCTCAATTTATAAATTTCGTTCCTAGATAGGAAATGACGTTTCATGAACTTCTACTTACAGGGTTGTGAAAATGTTTGAGGCACCTTCGTTGTGGCCGAAGTAAAAGTTACTGAAAAATGACTCCAACAAGGGTTTTTATAGTATTTTTTATTCTAGTCTGTAGTGTACTTCGATTTCGGACAACATGTATTTACACAGAAAGTTTGCCGCAGATTTTAGAATGGATCGTCTTATATATATTCTTACTTTTTCAAAACTATATTATTTCAGAAATTACAAAGAAATATAGAAGCTTCGGTAGATGTATGTTAAAGTATTTGATGAAATTATATAATCAAAATGTTGGCATGCTATTGATTTTATATTTAGAAATGGTTGTTATTCATACTTTTTTCCTTTAATTGATATGTAGAATTTGCTTTTGTTTATCGTATTTTCGGGTTAGAGTGGTAGAACAGCTTTCGCTTTATTTCTCGGACTTTGTATGTCCAGTAACAATAATGTAAAATGCACTAAAGTTTTATTATTATTATCACCATTATCATTATGTTGTAACTACATCATTTCGTCTGTTAGATAAAAATAATATTATTTATTTTTCGTGCTGCCTACAGTTTTGCAAAGCTTGTTGATTTGAATGAAATAATGAGTAGCAGTTGTTGATATTTACAGATTTCGTCAGAAATATTTCGTTGGATGTTCCATTGAACATTGAAATTGTAGAGTTACTGATGATGCTGGTAGGCAGATATCTCTACAAGATGCATGTAATATTTTAATACAACTTAATAATTTAATTAGATTGATTTAATTAAATAAGGGTAATGGTCACCTTTCCTTTGGGACCCATAATGTTTATGCTTATGCAGTTGAACATAATAAGCATCATTTGCACACTAAAAAATAATGGATAATTGCGCAAATTACACACAATCGAAATTACCGAAATTGTGATCCAATGTGTACTCCAAATAATTTGTGCATTAAAAGTGAAGAGGATTGTGCCATGAATTGTGCAATATTTCCAGACACTTCAGTTAAATATTTTGGACACACATGTTTTATTTTAATTTTGAATTAATTTTGAGATGTGCCTTATTGCAAAAATTCATGTAAATGAATTCAAACTCCGTTATTCATACATATTGCACAATTTTGCATATTGTTTGCAAACATTTTTCTGCATAAGTTGTAGAGATTTTCTGTTTGATTATCTTCTCAATTCTGTGTTTGTTCTTGCTCTTCACGTTAAGAATTCTTCTTTACATTCGGTGGGTAGGATATTTATTACTTGCAATTATCTGCTATTTATATATTTTCCTGATTACTGCTGTAAACAATAATTTTGTTCACAACTCACATTGCTCACAAATTAGCTATTACTTTTAATACTTAGTATCAGCGACGGATGAGGCAGGATTGTTCCTTAGTTTTGTCCTTGTTTCCTTGAATCATAATTATAAAAGATTAATTTTGATTCATCCGTTTTCCTATTTCTTGAGTTCTTGAGTTTGAGTGGATGGTGTGTTTTTGTGCTTTCTTATTTTGGCTCACATCAAAATTTCATATTGAGGCATGATAAATAAAGTGCCTTCACCTTATGTTACTCTCTTTTCAATTTGAATGAATATTAAAAAATAAATAAATGCAATATTCTTTGGTACAGCAAGCCTGTTAGGAGAAAAGCTGATAGTAATTTCTACTTTCACGAGATCAAACTGTTCCTGCTTTAATTTCAGATGTCGTTTTATATCAGAAATCTCTCGGCGACATTCTGGAGATAAAATGCGCCTACAAATGAAATATTTCAACACCGATGGATAGGTCGAAAAGGGCAGAGAGAATGGTCGGATTTATGTCATTTTGGTGTTTTCCTTGTGGGATATTTGAAATTGTTTAGAAAACCTCATCTTAATAATGGATGATTTGAAAGGATTCTGAATTACATTCAAAACTCATCACAGTTCTTTATTAATCGATTACGATACAGGCAGGCTACCGAAGGTCTCTAATTTGAACATTTCTATGGACTATGATTCTGGTGTGAATATTTCAATATTTTTTGTTGGGTACCTTTAATTTTTATCAATTAGCTTTATTCAATAGTTCATTTGATTCATTAAGTATCAAAATAGTCTGGAGGATATCATCAAATAATACCACAAACTAGGAAAAAACGTCTAATACAACAATTTTTGCTTCTGTCATTTTACAATAGAGCTTGTATTTAGACTTGGAATGTTCCGACACATTTGAACGTCCTATAGGTTATATATTTTCTATTTCTTCCCTGATTAATTTCAAAACATTTCTTTGTTAATGGGAGTTGTTACTTGGAACGGAAAAACTTAGATGAAAATGGCGGAGAATCCTACTCAGATTTCTAATGATTTAAGTGAATGGAATTATTATCTTCTTAGAATGAATACTCAGATACTTTTTTTAATTAAATGATTGACAGTTGAAATGGATATCAGTGATAACCGAAAATATTTCGAGCGGCCAAATATAGATAAACTTGAACGAAAAAATCAATTTCATATTTTTTTGTGATTTAAGCGAGTGAAGACATGACAAGTGAAGTTAATGTCTAGTTACTATGGAAGATATCAAAATCTACCTATCTATCCTCAATGCAACGTTCTAAGCTTAATATCTTTTCATAATTTCAACTTGATGTGGTTCTGTTGGAGTTGTTTTCAAGTCCTTCATTTCTTTTAGGTCGCACAAACTCTTAATCTTCATGAAAAAAATAACTCATTGATGCAGTAACGGGGTAATTTGAAATCTTCTCTCTATCATAGATTTTTGCTCCGAAAAATTTTTTTAAGAAAAAATTAGAATTAAACATTATAAATCATGACCAAAAACTCACCTCGTATTGTTGGTAATTAGCCAGAGAAGTATTCGGATTCAGATAAAATCGAGACATCATTCCATAGTTCCTAAGGGCAGATCACAGAAAAAAAATTCAACGATATCAAAAAAAAACGTTTAGTCGAGGCACAAACTATATTTGTTTACGTATCACAAAAACACCATTGCGCATATTCACTGAACCGAATTGTTTGTTATATCACAGAATAGAGATCAGAAGTATTCGGATATGAAAAGTTGCGGGTGCATAGTTAGACCGAAGGGCAGGTCGGTGGTGCGTTCGCTCAATGTTGGTTTTAGGCAGGTTTCCAGGCACTGTGTGTGAGTCGGTAGTGTAGAGTCCTTTGGCTAGTGCCGTAGCTGCCGGGGGGAAAGGCTGGCGGCCATTGGCCACAACGCTTGGCTGTCGGCCTCGCGATTGGCTCACCGAGTTACGTGCCACAGGCGACGCGATTACAAACCTGCAATTTCATCCTTTGATTTACTTCTCTGTGTACTGCTGTGGGTGTAAGGCCGGCTCGGAACGGACCGGGTTAATATCTCATAGAACAGGAATAGTTTCACTTCAGGGCCGGATCTAGAGGTGGATTTATTTCATTTATCACGGTTCTAGATGAAAGATTACATGTGTCTTACTGGTTCATATATAATTAGAGGTACCAGTGCCAAACCTAATAATTAAAAATGTTACGAGGTACCTGGTGATTAACCAATATGGGTGTAACATGCTTTCAAAATTCTCTCGATATTTCAAGTTTTGCTGTTTGGATTTATATCTAACGGGTTCAAACTGAGCATCTTTTTTTTATCAATTCAAATTTAGATGGCGCATAAGGAAATTTCAAGTTTATTTTATCCTGTTTTACTCTTTGAAGCAATTGCAGAAAATATATGAGTAACAAAATATGAAATTGAGTTTCATGAAATCTATTCTTGTTTTAAAAGTGTTCCAGATATTTTCGATTACGAAAGCGGTCTCTTTGATATTGTAAGATTTTCTAGAGGGTCAGGCAAAGGAACAGAGTATATACTTGTATCTAAATACAGGCATATCCACCGGGACCGTTCGTTAAAAACTTTTTAAGTTCCAATTACAATATCAAGCTGAAATTTTATACGCGGCCATAACTAGCGATTTCCAATTGGAGTGAAATATTTTCGAAATGATACCATTTCCGGTTAAACCGGAAGTGGGTCATCACTTTGTTATTTTAAATGGCAATCTACCTTTTTTATTATACATCAAGAACCGACATTTGAGCAAGGCATAAAATAGTTGTTGGCACTTATCTGTCAAAACTTTTGACAGATTTAATTATTTTTGTTATAAACTCGATTTTTGAGGAACATTTAAAAAAATTGTAGCTCGTAGATCTTTCGCACTACAGACACAATTTTTGCATGGGTGGATAGAAGAAGGATCAAGGAATTTTTTAAGCAATCTACACATGTCAAATGTTTATTGCGTTGTTTTGTAAGATTTTTTCAATTTGGCCTTTTTCAAACAGCAATTACTCAATTTTTTCAAATTGCAAGTGCCAATTTTTCTATCGCCATCAGATGAAGCGTCAAATTTCAGATGGAATTGTATCAGCATGCACTATACCCATCTCTTATAGTTCCGAAATAATTTGGGAATGTATTGAATTTTGATGATTTTGCAAGAACTAACAGAGAATGCTTAGAAATATTTGAATCAAGTAGCTGAACTGGCTACGCTCACCTGACAGGTGCCTAAAATTAATGTACTTGTCACTTCGTTCATTCGAATTTGATTCTTTGAACCACTGAAGTTAGTTACTTGACACATCTTTTGCAGAAGGCAGGTTCACTGATGAAATGCGTACAGATGCTTAGTATGACATAAACTAAGTAGGTACACTTTTCCCTCACAAATATTTCGGGTTTAGTTGGATATTTTGAGTATGATGTTCTATTAGTCGCTCAATTAACCTTTAGGGTAAGCGAAATATAAGGTTCAAAATGGTTTTGGAATTTCGGATTGGTAACCGTTTATAATCGTTAATGATGGTAAGAAAAATCATTAAAATTCAAAACACTATATATGCATAATAAAATATGTTTAGACTAAGAGTAATTTCGAGGAATATTCTATTTGGAGCAGTTTATTTTTATTCAATTGTATTTGGTTGAGGATTGATTCATTGCACAAAAAAAATGAGAATTTGAAATATTGAAGTTGTGTATTAATATTTTGGCGCAGTGTTCTTGAGATATAAGTAGAAAAAGCTTTGCATAGTTTTGCGCAAATTTCGATGTTTCAATACAGCAGCTCGGTGAATTATTAGAGTTAGAGAAAAAATTAACCCTTTTCTCTATACTCTTCTTTTTGTCAAGATCAACGCAAACAAAACTAGCCTCTTCAGACGAAAGGCAACAAGGAATAAAATGGATGGGGCAGAAGCTTTCAATGTTAGTGGCTTTCCATCAATTTGAAATAAACAAATTGAAGCTAAAACTAGAGTATTAAAGCGTCGTGTACTCAGTATCCTTGAAAAAATATGAAATAAAAACGAGAATTTTACGAAAATTATCAATTCTGCAAGGAAGTTATGTGGACTGATGTAGCTCAAATCAGCAAAGAGGAAAATTGAATAGACGTGACACATTAGAAGTTGGATACCAACTCAGAATACCATATTAATAATCATGCGCATATAGGTAAGTATTCATAAGGTTGAATGAACTGATACCTCTCCCCCTTGTCCACCAGACGTGAATACCTCGACTACTGCTGCTCCATCCGAATCTTTTTTCTAGACATTTCATTTTTCTGGCCAAGGTTAGTATTTTCAGTGCCCAGGTATGGCGGACGGCTTGAGAACTGCCATTTCCGAAAACGATCGTGGATAGATTGAGTAATCTTGACTGAGAGGTGCATGTAACGCAATTATCTCTTTAGAAGCAAACAGAAAGAATTTTCTCCTCTCTGTTAGGTTAATATAATGTTTTCAATTGATGCACAGTGTCTTAAACTTTTGATATGAATGATAGAGAATAGTATCGGATTATGCGATAGTGGCATCTCAGACCAAAAGTAAAAATACAAATAAGGGCATAATGATTTCTTTGAATTGAGCATCTACCTATAGTCGTGATATTCATAACCGAAATGAAACTGTCATGGTTTCTTCGTATCTGGCATACAAAGTGGTTTTGGAAATTGATGATTATGCAGAATGCATGAATGATATTGTGCTATCTTCGGGGGGAAATGGTCGGAATACTTTACACAAAGTGTGACAAATATGATTTGATACTTTGCATGATAGAGTAGAATAGAGCTCTGGGTAACCGTCCAAATTTCTATTGATATGAATGACAAATACGTATCATATTTTAATTTCTATTGGCTGAATTTTTAACAATTTTTTTATCCAATTCAGGCAAGCGTAGGTATAAGAGATTTTCTATCATAGAAAGATTCTTTCTAGAATTGGAAATTGATTAGAGAAAATATTATTGAAATAGTACAAATGCAATGTTACAAAGTATAACTGTTCAACATTCGCATACCGGAGATGCTCAGCGTCTTTAGATCTTCTGTCAATGGTATATGGAGAAAAGGAGAAAGAGCGAGAAGTTTTTCAGATTTGATATTAGAAGCTTATGGCGAAGCTTATTTTTCGGTTAGTGTCATATGCTATAAGCAAATAACAGACAATGATTTTGAGTGGACCCCGACTTCATCTTCAAACGGCAGTAATAAGTAAAATTTTATTTCAGAGCTACTTGTTCCAATGGCAGCCATTCTAAGTAGCCTACCGTATTTCTAAGGACTTAGGGCTGCTAAATATCGCTTGTTTGGTTAAATTTCGAATTATCTTTATTTTAAACAAGATGTTGCTCAATCAATTAGATACGAACGCAGCCCAGTTGCATGGCTGCAAAATTACTAGACCTTACCAGATTTTTTCTCGATAGGAGAATTGAAATGAAATTTAACTATTAATTCGTAAAGAAATTAAGGGAGGCTAATACCAAACTGTTCCGGGTTTGTAAGGTCTTCTGCGATATTGTCCAGTTGCGTATATTGTATTTAAACTCCCTTTTTTAGTTCAGTTTTCGGTGTTCTGTTACGGTCATAGTTAGTAACGAAGTATTTCGGAGGGTGTTAAAATGTCTCATTTGGATAGGCTTGCAAACATGCACAAGCGACATTTATTAAGGCTATATTCGGAAGAATTAATATCTTACCCATCGAACATGTTATTTAAAGAATCCGGATTTCTCGACTGGAGGCAGCTAAACTGCGTTCAGATACTGACTTACCAGTATAATCACGGCTGCATAAGGAACCCTCTCCCAAGTACCTACGAAACCAGAAAGGCGAGTGATTGTCCTGTACCTGGGATGAAAAAAACTGTTGGGCAGATAAGCTTTTTATTTCTTGGGCCAAGAACATTTAATATGCTACCCTTCGAGCTGAGGGTAGTGGGTTCTCTTGTCATTTTAAGGAGGAGGGTTCATCACTGGATACTATCCCTACCTCGTGCGCTCGCCAATAGTTTCATTGCTATGAAAAATTTTTAGTGATTCACGAACCGCGATGCACAGTTCCCTTGGTTTCATCATATTTGATTTTTTTCGTTTGCGGTCTGTGATTTCATAATTTTTGTTTTTGGGACTCATTTTGTTAGTATTGTGAATTTTCATATTTTTGTTCTTAGGGATTTTATTTGCCTGTATGATTCGATTTTTCTTTCTTGGTTGTTAATCGCAGTTGGTTTAATGTTTTGGCACACTATTTGAGCTTCAAACTTAGGTCTATAGACACAGCTATGTTATACTTATACGGCTTCTTAGGTCTGATTTAATTTATTGCCAATGAATCCTGTACAAGGATATTATCCTTCAAAGATTCTCTGGAAATTCTGCTTTTGTCGTACATATTTATAAGTTTCACACATATTCCTATTTTTCTTTATTCAATCAATCTAGTATTCAAGTTGCAAAGGAACTGTGTTACTTAACATTAGTGTTATTATTTTTTGAATTCATAAGATTTTCTGCATATTTAAAGACAAATTTAAAATCAAAATTTATCTTTATTGGTATAAGTAATATGTACAGATGAATGTCTGTCTCTAATTAAAGAATGTTTTAACCAAATTACACTGCAGCACACGTTATAGATGAATTTTGTAATATTTTACAGACCTGTTTATCACAAAATTATTTTTAATTTGCAACAAAATTTTTCAAACAAAACTAAGGAATTTCCGTGGAATCTCTGCATCAGCAGATAAATCCATGAAAAATTTATAATGAATAATTAATTAGCACAGAAACATACTATTTCTGGTACAGGTACGTGTCTTGATAAAACAGACAAATATACCAGTTTTATTTATTTTCTAAGGCTAATGCAAATGAAATAGACCAGTTCACTACTTTATTGAATTCAACAATTTACATAATTGAAATGCACTAATTGAAATTATCTTCAACTACTTAGAAAAAACATTCAATTCAACAATCTCAATGGATTATTCCATTGACATATTAGCATCATATATAATTCAATATTAATGGAGCTCATTCCTTTAAACAGATTTTAGAGAAAAAACATTTTTCATTTACTATATTTTATCATAGAATAATCAGACAATAAATGTAAGTCTAACTTATACTGCCCCCACCTCTAATATCATCAGCAACTATGTTTTCACATTCAATTTAACAACCTCCTTTTCCAATGGTCTCAATATAATCAAACTACTATTCAATAATAAACGAAAATCAATAAATTCCAACAGTGTAGAATGTACAGAATTGAATGCAACGAATGCCTAACAGCTTACGCAGGACAAACAGGTCGAAAATTTGATTCTGGATTTAATGAACATCTCTCCATTAAAGGGGTGCCAATGAATCTGTTTGGAAATTAACAAACTTTATGAATAACAAAAAATTCACCACTCTCAATAGTCAACTAGAATCGAATCACTTCGGACTACTCAACATTTAAAGTAGGTATAGCTTTCACATTCTTCCTCACAACTGCTAACTCTTGAACATGACTTATCTGTCGAA
Source organism: Cryptolaemus montrouzieri (assembly GCA_013387265.2). Taxonomy (NCBI): domain Eukaryota; kingdom Metazoa; phylum Arthropoda; class Insecta; order Coleoptera; family Coccinellidae; genus Cryptolaemus; species Cryptolaemus montrouzieri. Next base: position 42,980,066 of record JABFTP020000185.1, on the reverse strand, counting down.
ACCTGTCATGTACAGTGTGACAAAAAATATCCGGAAATTCTCATTCAAATGGTCCGCGTTGAGTATTTTTAAGTATTTTAAGTTTCTGTATGTTGGTAGGACTGTCTTCAATTACTATGCCAAACATGAATGTCATCTGTCAACTAGTTTGTTTATGATAATCGTTGAAACCAGTCGACCTCAGTGGTACTCTGCGAATTTTACAATGGAAAAAAATATTGAACAAAGAGTTTGCCTCAAATTTTGTGCTTTGAAAGAAATTCCATGTGCTGAGAAGTTGAGAATGCTGGTAAAAGCTTATAAAGACTCTGTTTTATCGAAAACACAAGTGGTACCAAACCTTTAAAGATGGTCGGGTGATCGTCGAAGATTTGCCTCGTTCCGAACGAACTTCGACCTCTTAAAACGAAGATAACGTCCAAAATATCAAGTAAATGGTGATCGAAAATCGTCATGTCTGTATTAGATGGAGAGAATTGGGTATGCGACGCGTCGCCGCTCGACTCGTCGTGATGACACACTAAAGAGCCAAAAATCATCGGAATGGGTGGGGAAAAATGAGCCAAAATCGTAAAAACCTCGCCAAAGTTGTTGAATTGAATTTTTTCCGCAAGGTCAAATGGTCAATAAAGACTTCCATTTAATCGTTTTGAGACGTTAGCGTGAAAATATTCGCCGTAAACGACCGGATTTGTGGCAAAACAATTCGTGAATTTTGCATGATGATAACGCACCATCTCATCGAGCCGCGGTTATTAACGACTTCAAGACCAAACAGTCGATAAATACCATCGAGCAGCCGCCTTATTCGCCTGATCTAGCTCCGTGTGACTTTTTTCCTTCCTCCAGAGTGAAATTGCCGCTGGGGAACCAGATTTCATTCCATAGACGCCATGAAAGAAAATTCGCATAAGGAGCTGGCACATGTGTATCGCTTCAAATGGAGTATATTATGAAGGAGATTCAATAAATATTGAAGCAGATTAAGATTTTTGCGTTTTATTTGAAATTTCCGGACACTTTTTGGCACAGTGTATATTAAAAATACACATGCTGGAATTCAGACAAAAGTGTTTTATTTTATTTATATTAAAATGAATTTCAATAAAATTAATCCATTAATAATATCATTAAATAGAATATTATATGCAAAACTTATTCGTCTATCATCTTTTTACTTTGACATTATCGTTAAATACAGTAGAGGAAAGAGGAAATTAACAAAGTCAAATATTTCGAGATTTGTGTAATCCATTCCGACTTTCTCATTACAAGGAAAGCACAATCACAAATTACAAAAACTTTAATAAGTAGCTGAAAACAAACAGCTTCTCAAACAAATTACTTTCTCAAAATTCAATATTTTTGTGCATAGCCTACTTGATGTAATAGAATTTCTGTCTTCACGAATCTGTAAGATGATATTAAATAATATCGTAACAGCTCTATCTAAAACTGGTAAAAATCTAAGCGAAGATCGCAAATTTAACGTCAATGTGACGTGCAATATACGAAAAACAATTTTTTCATTCACATGTGTTAAATTCATACAGCAAATAGAAATGAAAATGTAAAGAGTACTATCTCTATTGTGTCAGTATAACCGCCCACCTATAGAGTTTATTGCCCTTATTTAACAAACAATTTCTGGCTGACAGTGTGAGGGACATATATAAGCACCTGGAATTTCCCTCAAGCGTACAAATGAAAACCCCGACCTTGCCCAATTGCGCATAAGGTAAAGTTCCACTTTGCAGCGTAGACTGTTTGGAGGAATTCATATCCGACGGCATTTTTCCGGCGGCCATAAGGTTTCGACCGAAACATGGATGGCTAGACCAACATCGGAAAGCCTAAGGGGTGGTATTACTTCAACATTCGGGCACCGAATATCAGCAGAGTGTTGAATGGTTAGCGGCAGCAGTGACTGATTTCATTATGCAAATTGTCAATAGTTGTCTTACTCGATGTTGAAATACTCGTCTTTCGAATCTTCTATATTATTTATTAAGAACAATATTGAGTTCTTACTGCATTTTCTATTTCATGTATAAAATGTAGTGATCTCTTCATTTATTAATATTCGAGTAAATAGTCGATTAGTTACTCATAGTTGGGCATTTAAATGTATTACTTCTTATAGATCAGGTAATTTAATGTTTCTAACTAAAATTATCGACATTGAATAGATAATAAATTAATGATATTTATCTTATGGATTTATTGCTTAAGAAAATAATATATTATCACAATTCACGGTCTTTTCAAGCATTCATTCAAAGCAGACAAAACTTGATTATGTTAGATCCTGTAATTACTTACGATTCTTCGGATACTTCTTCATTATCGCTGTCTATCTCTAAATACACACAAACAAATTTATATAGAATCACCTGATATTTTGAATATTACCTCAGGATTTTGGAAATTTCGGAGGATTGTTAGAATTGATCCTTTTGAGATATTTCAATTCAAAAAGAAATAAATTAAGGTTTATTTTAAGAAAGAAACAAATAAAAGAAAATAAGACACTCTTTCCGCTTGTAGTAAAAAATTGAAAATTGTTTTCTCACGGAGTAGGTGTTTTTTTCTCGACCTTAATAGCTTGTGTTACCTCCTCTTGCCCTGACACAAGCCTGAATGCGTCTAGGCATGCTTTGGATTAGGTAAGGTTAGATAGGTTTCGACCTACTCTGGGGTGATATTCTGACACTCTTCTGTGGTGGCATGGATGAGCTGTTGTGGAGTTCTTGGATTATCCTGGTGCGATCTAATTTTCCTTTTGAGATTATCCCATAAAAAATCAATAGGATTAACGTCTGGAGGGCAAGCTGGCCAGTCCAAAATAAAGATTCCCTCTGTTTCAAGATAATGTCGTGCGAGGTTGCTGGTATGCGGTGGAGCATTATCTTGCATAAAAGTGAAATTCTTACCGTGGGTACCTCGCCAGAGTCTCACTATGGGCTCCAGCACTAGGTCCATTTAATTTCTAGCCGTTACACTCGCAGGAAACGAAATCAAGTCTGTTTTGCTTTTCAGCATAATGCCACCCAAAAACATCACACTGCCGCCTTGGTATTTCGGAATTTGTCTTGCTGCTCGGTATCTAGCTTGCCTTCCACGACCTCTTAAAACCCGAATCCGGCGGTCATCTGATCGAACACCCATTCTGATCTCATTCGGAAAAAGAACATTTCGCCACTTCTCAATATTCCAATTTTGGTGCTCGATAAACCAATTAAGTCTGTTAATTATTTGTTGTCTGGTTAGCTCTGGAACTCTTAAGGGCCTTCTGCTGTATAAACTCCTTGAAGGAAGTCTTTGACGTATCGTTACGATTGATACACTGATGCCTGTTTCTTCCAGAAATTACCTTTGGAGTATGGGGTGCGACGCACTAGGGCAGGGGTGCTCAAACTTGAACTGATATAAGCTTTCCGTACAATTAACATTATTTTAGTCAAGGTTTGGGTAAGGTTTAGTTAAGTTCTTCTCTATAATATCAATGAAAAAACTCAAAATTTATTCAAAATTGCGAGTTTATTGGTTGTTACCAAACAAAAGAGTTACATATGGTGTTAAACTTAACTTTGGGCTTTGGATGTTGAAGCGTGGCACTGCATGTCCTCAGCATACTTTTCATAAGATGGTACGGAACCACTGAGTGCTAATCGCTAGCATGATGACATATGATCGTCAGTTAGTAGATTGCGATATTTTGACTTAATATCTTTATTCAGAAAATGCCGACTCGCACAAGCAAGTTGATCCAAACATTGCCGTCAGTTGAAGGGCGATTTGCCTTAGATTCGGATATTTATTTTCAAACATAAAACACCAGAAATTTGTATTAGATGCTGTAACTTTGAGATGTATATCTGATATAATCTGCACCAACTCATTTTCAACAGAACATGGGTTCATATTAAATTGACTAGCTATTTCAGTAGCTAATTCCTCAATGTTTTTGCATGAAGAAGAATAACTCATAAATGATGCTATATTTCCCAATTTATTGCTATTATAAAAACGCATTTCGAATTGTCCCAAAATATTTGATAATTCAGCCTCATACGTATCATAATTCAACTGAGGAATCCTTGCTTTCAAAGACGGAAAATGTTTCAGATCCTTTCTTTTCAGTTGATCTATCATAAGTTGCAATTTACTTTTGAATGCGTTTACTCCGCTAATGAAATAATAATAATAAATAATAAATAATAGTTTTTCCTTTACCTTGAAGCTTAAAGTTAAAAGTGTTTAAGTACATTGTGATGTCACAAAAATGCCAAATCAGTCAGCCATTTTTCGTTTTTCAACATCTGAGTGTCATCACCTTTTTCGTCTAGAAAAGCTGTTATTTCCGGCAATAATTCTTGAAACCTTTCTAGGAATTTTTTCGCGACTCAACCACTTGAGGTATGTGTGAAGAACTAAATCATTGTGTTCAGCTGACTCCGTATCTTCCAACTGCTATTTAAAGAGCCGCCGTAGCAAGCTACGTGCACGGATGCAATTCACAATTGTTGTTGCAATGTCTATAATTTCCTCCGTGTTTAAAATTTTTGAACACAAAACTTGTTAATGTATAATGCAATGGAATGAGAAAAATGAAGGGAAATCTTCATTAGCTCGACACAATGCCACAAAACCGTTTTTGTTTCCAGTCATTGCTGGTGCACCATCGGTTGTAATGCACACTAATTTATATATTGGTAGCTTGTACTTTTTCACAAAATTGCAGAAAACGTCATATATCGCCATATTTCTAATACAATACCACGCTTTGTCTCCACTCCAAGAACACAGGAAAATGAAGAACCTGAGCCAAAGAAGCGGCGTGGTGTGTATTGTCCTCGAAAAATGGACAAGAAGTATTTTGCGACCTGATACGAATGCAAAAAAAAAATTTGTGCCCTAGGCACTGCAAGAACATTTGCGATGATTGCGCCTGCCTACACAATTTTTATTTTTATATGAATACTTTTGAGTTTTGATGTCTCATTTTGTTCAAAATTATAAGAAGTTCTAATTTTGTTGAAGAAAGAAAGTTTAATTATTATTTTTTTTCAATTTAAAATGAGAATAATTGAAGTTCTTAAAGTTACTGAAAAGTTCCTATTTAGGTTGTAATGTGTCAATTATAAAAATAAACATGGTTCTATTATACTATTCAAGTTATTTTATCTCTCCATACACTAAATTAACAACAAAATAATGATCATCTCATGATTTATATAATAAAGGTCATTTGAATTTGGGTATATTTATTGACGACCTTGCTACTAAAATTGTACGCGCCGACTCCCCACAAAGTCGGTGCGAGGAGATGTAAAGCCGTCGGTCCTGTCTAACAGTGATGTGTTGGACATTAAAGATCCCTTTCCTCGACACGAGAGGGGTTCGGCGAAATTCCCGGGTTAGTGAGGTGACAGAATTCGCCGGCGTGCCATTGACCGAAAGGCGGAAATAGAGATTTGAGTGTGTCCCTTATATTAACACTATTTAGAATGAAGAGTTTGCTAATAAAACTAATTTTATTGGAATTCTGGACTACAATACAGAGATTCATATATATATATATATATATATATATATATATATATATATATATATATATATATATATATATATATATATATATATATATATATATATATGGCATAATTACATTCAAAATGTAAAGGCGAATTTCGTAAAATCACTTATATCGACTACTTCAAAGTATGAGCGTGTAATTGACATGTTTACCTAAGTGAATAAATAGCCAGGAAAGCTCTCAGAAGTATTTCAACTCGATGATTGAGCTGTATCATGCGGAGGGAGTAACTATTAAGTTATCCAGATTTTCTCCTTTGACGAGTAAAACCTAAGAATTACAAACGGTAGCAAATAGAACCCCACAGTATTCATAGCTCAGATGAAACTGGTATTGCGACCTCTCTTATCTGAAACTATAGTGGTTACCCTTTTTTGTTGAGTCGTTTAACAAGCCAGGTCCATTAGAATATACGCTCTGCTTTGAAATCTTATTTGGCCTTAAAATCTTGAAGACTTTCGAAAAACTCTATTAAATTCTACGGAAGGAAGTTACAATGAATTATGCTATTAACTGTTAGATTTGAAATGATTCAAATTTACCTCTTCTGTGAAGCTTCTGCTTATTTTCTATCAAACTGAAATTACTATTACATTCTATCGAACATTGAAAAAAATTCTGGTTTACTCGATGTCAAAAGTGTTCTTAAATTTTTAAATTTACCACGGAAGTCTGGATAAAACATACCTAGAACTTGTTTCTTACAATTAACGTCCCAGTGTTGGTTCAAGAATTGTTGTATTGTAGTGGGTGATGTTTTAGTATAACAGCTATGTCAAATACTACGAATGAATATATATATATATATATATATATATATATATATATATATATATATATATATATATATATATATATTTGTATTTCAGAACAAAGCATTGCGAATCAAAGACGGTATATTAAAAATAGAAACTTCATATCTGAATCAGAATTAAAATCAATTAAAAAAACATTCAACAAGAAGAACATTTAAATTCTGAAATTTCAGATGAAAACCTAGTCCCATTCATGAAAAGCATCGAAAATAAATCAGAAAATTCATCTAAAAATATTGATAACAAAGATATAGAAAATTTATTTCTCAATCAAATGAATTTATTTGAAAATATTGACCCAACTATAAGACCTAAACTTCCTAAAACTCATTATTCAAAGAAAATTTTCGATTGTATAAACGAGCTTGATGAGAATATTCTTCCAAAGCAACTTGTTAAAGTAATGAATATTTATACACTTCATCTGATTATATATTGTGCCGCTATTACAGTAGTTAAACATTCTGGATACAAATTAGAAAATTTTGGATCTAATTATAATATCAAGAAAAAACCTTCATGGCAAAAAAGGTTAGAAGGTAAAATTTCTTCTATCAGATGTGATTTAGGAAGATTGATTCAATATTCCAGAGGTAATCGATCAAAAAACTTATGGCACATATTGGAAAAATATTCCTCAAATATAAAACCCATAAAAATAATGAGATAAGTAATGGACAGCTGATAGAATACATCGATACTTTAAAACAAAAACTTTCAGTATACTCCATTAGACTACGTGAATATAAAATAAATTCAGATAGAAAATTCCAAAACAAACTATTCAAAAATAATGAAAAACATTTTTACAAATTTATTTCAGGTTCAAATGAAAATATTTCTGGAAATGGAGTTCCTAAAATTGATATTCTAACTGATTATTGGTCTTCAATTTGGACAGTGCCAAGGCAACACAATTCCAATGCAAGTTGGATTTTAAATGAAAGGTCTCGATTTTCTAAAATAGAATGCATGCAATTTGAAAAATTTTCAAACGAAGATATAACATCAGTTATTAAACACACAAAAAATTGGAAATCTCCAGGTGTTGATGGTATTCATAACTTTTGGCTCAAGAAATTCTCTTGCGTTCATGAAAAATTGGCTGAATATTTTTCATTTATAATAAAGAACCCCTCAGCTACTCCTTTATTTTTCACACAAGGAATTACTTATTTAAAACCGAAAAGTGATAATACTATTGATCCGTCTCAATATAGACCAATTACTTGCCTTCCAACAATATATAAAATTCTAACTGCATGTATTACCCAAAAAATTTATGCACATTTGGAGAATTATAATATTCTTTCCGAACAACAAAAAGGATGTAGAAAAAAACACCTTGGTACTAAAGAGCAACTTGTAATTGATTCTGTTGCTTTGAATCAAGCTCAAACTAAGAAGAGAAATATTCATACAGCCTTCATTGATTACCAAAAGGCTTTTGATAGTTCTCCCATTCATGGCTTCAAGAAATTTTGGAAATTTATAAAATTGATAAGACACTTCGTCTTTTTCTTGAATTTGTAATGAAAAATTGGAGAACCAATCTTCATTTAAATATTTCAAAACAATCGTTAAAATCCGAAGTAATTCCAATCAAAAGAGGCATTTTTCAAGGTGATTCTTTAAGTGCTCTTTGGTTTTGTCTTTGCCTTAATCCATTATCTCATGAATTAAATGCTACTAGTTTCGGCTTCAAAATAAAGAGTCTATCAACTGAATTCAAATTAAGTCACTTAATTTATTTAGATGATAATAAATTATATGCCGGAACCAGATCACATTTAAAAAGTCTACTTGAGATTACTTTCAACTATTCCAATGATATTCATATGAAATTTGGGCTTCCAAAATGTAAAAATCTTTCTATTGAAAAAGGAAAGATCACCTCTGATTATATAAAGATTTCCAATATCGAAATCGAGCCAATGCATCAAGGAGATACATATAAATATCTTGGATTTTGTCAAGAGAAGACAATTAACCATAGCAGCACTAAAGAAAATATTAGAAGTTCATATTACCAAAAGACTTAGAATTATCATCCAGAGTCATTTAACTAGTAAAAACCTTTTCAGAGCTATCAACTCCTATGCAGTTCCTATTCTTATATCTTCTTTTGGAATATTAAATGGTCTAAAACTGATCTAAATGAATTACAATGTCAAACGAGGAAAATGCTCTGTAAATATCATAAGCACCACCCAAAGTCAGCTGTTCAGAGAGTTACACTACCTAGACATCTTGGAGGTCGTGGATTAACTGATTTGAATAATCTTCATAGTAAACAGATTTTTCATCTACGTTCCCATTTTCATGATAAACAGAGAACGTCTAAATTACATGATATTGTTGTTGCTTCAGATTATAATCTTACACCTCTGAACTTGACAATGCAAAAGGTAGATTTTGATATATTTGATGATGATTCTAAAAGAGAAAGTTGGATGCAGAAGGAATTACACGAAAGCAACCTAAAGAATTGAAAATGATTATATTGATGAAATCGCATCGAATAAATGGTTAGTATCTGGAGAATTGTTTGCTGAAACAGAAGGCTTGGCAATTGCGATCCAGGATCAGGTTGTTTTCACGAGGAATTATAGAAAACACATCATCAAACAAAATATAGATGATTCTTGCCGTAGATGTTTCTGTTCTTCAGAAACAGTTTTTCATATATTATCATCTTGCTCAGTCCTTGCTTCAACAGATTATTTAGAAAGACATAATGCCGTCGCTAATATTATTCATTTTAATCTAGGAATTAAACATGACCTAATTCCCAAAGAAAAAATTTCACAAATATGAACCTGAGATTATTTGTGAAAATGACAAATATAAACTTTATTTTGATAAAACAATTCTTTGCAACAGAACTGTAAAACACAATAGACTAGATATCATTCTTAATGATAAACAGAATCAAATTACATATATAATTGATATTGCTATACCCGACACACATAATATACAAAATAAATACAATGAAAAAATTTCTAAATATATGATGCTTGGTGACGAGATTAAAAATGTGGAAAATGAAGAAAATATTTATTCTGCCGATTATTATTTCCACAACAGGTGTTATTCCTTGAAATCTTCACAAAAGTATTGAGATTTTGGGTCTAAAAAAATTTGTTTGAACAGTTACAAAAGATAACAGTCATCAAATCTTGTAATATTCTTCGTAGGTTTCTTTCCGAAAATAATAATGAGGTAGAATCATAGGTTTTCTCTTTAGTTTATACTGCTCAGAATCTCATTTCATATTTTATTTATTTGTTTATATAAATGTTATATAATTAACTGACAATTTTGTCATATTTATATTCAGAGCAGTATTCTATTAGATCGTTCACCACTTCACACAATGGAAACTATTAATGAGTAACATTCAGTGTTACTTGACTAAGGTCCGTACACTGGATTTTTCCGGGGAGAAAGCCTCTGACACTACTCGTTGGTACATTGATATCATTGTCTGATGATGCTATAGTATGTATATATTCTGGTAAATTGATATATTCTCATAACATTTAACGTTATCCTAATATATAATTATTCCAGGATATGTTTTGATTATAATCATTGCCTGGAAATGGTATTAATTACCGGGTGGTGGATTTATATTTTTTCATGAAATCAGTTTGATTGCATGAACAGATATATGGGCAACTCGTCGGGGTAAAACCCCTATATATATATATATATATATATATATATATATATATATATATATATATATATATATATATATATATATATATATATATGTATGAATTTCTCTTTATATTCGTAATAAAGGGATAACATACATTCTGCACAAGTTCTTCCTGAAGATATTCCACCCACTAATATTCTGAATTACTCATTATGTACGCATAAAGTCATCCTAAATTATAATCTTAAAATAGTCCTTTAACCAAAATTAAAAGTTAACTCATAACTGAAATTCGATACACGACGAACATGGCTTATTAAAATTATCAAGATTCAAAAACAGTCACGATGTAAGAGGAATACCTAAACAGGCTCAGTATGACACTGTGAATTTACATATAATGACTCTTTAATTTGTTTATGCAATTATAATTACACGGTGTTTGTGGGAATTATTTCAAATATGACTTCATGTATTCATCAGAAGCTTAGTTTTCAATTTATGGATTCGACACTAATATTTATGATGAATAAATATCCATATATAAATTTTTACTTTGCGATATTATTTACTTGTAATTTGTCTACATCACGAAAATAAGAATGAGTATGCGTGAAAAGGTCAATGAATATTGGTAGTGACTTAAGGATATTTAGAAAATTACTCAGGAATCTTAATGGCAAAATGACTCAATTTAGACATTTATTGTTTGTGGATTATATTGGTTCGTGAAATTGAACGTATTATATCTTTTACGGTCCGATTTCTCGAATCTTTTAAACTCAGTTTTCACAATTTTATTAATAATTCAATCTCATTTCATCAAGCCAAATATTCAAACAGTTTGAAATTCGAATCAAGAATCTACAGGTTATGATACCCAATGAAAATTATAGTTATATCCGTAAGGTGTCGCTGGTATTGATCTAGACGGTTCACCGGTTAATTGTGAAGTCAGTACTTGAAAGAAGATCGTTTTCTCGTTTCTGTGGGAGAACGGAAAACAGTACTCATTCTATGTTTCGTTTCCACTTTATTGTTGTGAAGAGAATAATTTCGCTTTTTATTAGTTTTTTTGAAAATCAATAGTTTTTCATAGAACCGAGTCTATATAAGTTCGGAATTCATTAGATTCGCTCTTTTTCCATTTAGAAATCTTCGGAATCGTTTGTAATTTTATTGGAGCTGTGTTGTAGCGATTGGAGTGAAAAATTTTCAGTAATAGAAATTAAGTATTCTTTGATTTTCTGGATAAATTCCAATCGTCTGAGGCGTTATAAGTAGTCGGTAATCTTTCCGGATTTCTTTGGCAACCAATTTAATTAGAGAGCGGAAAGATTTCGAACTTTCTTTTGTTATATTAACCTAGATCGATATCTGCTATTCCAAGCGTAAGTCAAATTCATTCTTTTCATTTTAGAAATATATATTCGAGAGATATGTTATTGTTATAGATTTTTGTTGACAGTCAAGATATTTTATGAGTTTTCATCTTTATGCCAAACCTTGATATTTCACGACTGGGGTAACCACGTCTTTAGGGAACTAGTCTTGCCACCTAGCGCAGTCATCTTGCGAACCATATTCAGCCAATCAAGTAACCTGTAAGCTGTAAGATACAGAAATACCAGAAAACTGATGTAAAACACCAAATCCAATCATCGTGGGAATTTATCTCATTCCTAAAAAGCTAAGTGTTTCTCTTTATGATCAAATTCTTCTCTTCTATCTTCGTTAATTGTTGACTGAGCTCTATCATTGAGTTCCGATTTGTTGAAAAGCTCAGATTGTTTCAAATTGAAAATTTGTTCTATGCAGTTTCAATTTATCTCGTCTGAGACTCCTTTTTTGTAATTGGTTGAATTTTGTAGATAAGTTTTTTTTGTATTAGTTACCTTGATTAGAGTTAGTAATTTATTAATCACTTACTGTGATTTCGATATTTATCTTGTAATAAAGCTAGTTGAAGGATATGATAAGTATTATTCCTAAGGCTATATCTAGGACGTAGGTTCTAGACGAAGATCTCACACACTGAGATAAAGGGACTCTGATCTAGCTAGGCATAGTTAATTAATAGGTAGTGTCAATTGTAATTTTCTCTCAACTAGCCTTGCTATAATTTAATTTTATTCAACTTCATTATTTAAGTTTCTCATTTCCAGTAGATTTGAAGTATTTCTCCAATTTTAGATAATCTAGAAACAAAACCATTACAGCCTATTACATAGAAAAATTCTAAGCCAACTAAAGAAGCAAACAAAAGATGGTATGTCAAAATATTTTTTATGAAACAGTCTTAACTTGAATTGATTTATTGAAGCGAATCTGCAACGCCTCTAGACTAAAAGGAAGTTTTCTGTTGTTTTGCAATTGTTATTTATTTTTAATTGAAAAATTATAGTTTCGAATAAATGCGGTGCAACGAATTTTGATGCAACATGCGTTTTATATGTTCCTTGATACATCTTTAGACAATTTTCGTTCTTCCTCATAGAGTGTTCTGTTCAAATAGTATTTCTCACTTATTGTTAAGAATATATAGAGATATCATAAAATTGTTTAGGTAGGACTTTTGAAAATGAATATTCTTAATCCATGATAGAGCAAGGGTGCTCAAACGGTCTGCGAGTGCTTTTTAGCTCGGATAAAATTTTTAATAAGTAGGTAACTAATCTACCATAATTTAATACATAATAAATAATATTCTGCTAGCGGAAAAAGGCGGCTTTATCAAAGGAACGCGCGGTACTTGTCAAAGAAAAGCCGCGTTTTTTATTCTTCCCGCTTTGCTAGAAATTTCGGGCTTCACGTTTGACGGGAACATTCCAGACTTTCCTTCACGCCGATATAAAAGTTGCGCCTGTAGGAATTGGAGTCATTCTGAATTGTAACTTGAAGGCAATACTACGTCGATAAAAACTTTATTATTAAATGGTACAAAATGAGTGCAGCGAAGAAATCTAAAATGTATCCTTTCAATAACGATTGGGAGGAAGAATTTTTCTTTTGTATGGTGAAGGGATAACTGCATTTGTCTCATTTGTCGTGCGTCAGTTGCAATACCTAAGCGTGGTAACTCAAACAGGCATCATAAAACGGTTCATCAAAACTATGAAAAGGATTTTCCGCCATTGACTGAATTAAGAAAACGAAAAGTACGTGATTTGATATCTTGTTTGAAAAAAGCACAAACCATGTTCACAAGACCAGCCAAACAATCAAAAGCTGCTGAGATCGCATCATTAAAATATCTTATATATTGGCGAAACACAAGAAACTATTCGAAGATAGCAAGCATTTATTGAAGCGCGTGAGACTTTATTTGGAGATTTTAGAAATAAAACAAAAATCATGTCTGTTATTAGAGAACTTCAGTTATCTCGTCTGACTGTCAAAAGGCGTATTGAAGTCATGAGTCAGGACATAGTAGATAAACTAAAACATGATATCATGAAATGTACATACTTTTCTTTAGAGTTTGACGAATCCAACGATATGATAGACACTGCCCAGCTGTGTATTTTGATTCGGTATTCAATGATATGTTGGCTAAGGAAGAATTTTTGACAATCATTCCTCTCAAGAGGAAGACCCATGGCGAAGATATATATGACGTTTTCTTCAATTTTGTAAAAAACTGCAAGCTACAAATATATAACTCAGTGTGCATTGCAACCGATGGAGCACCAGCAATGGCTGGAAACAAAAACGGTTTTGTGACATTGTGTGGAGCTAATGAAGATATACCTTCATTTTTTCATTCCATTGCATTATACATCAACAAGGTTTGTGTTCAAAAGTTTTAAACACGGAGGACATTATGGGCATTGCAACAAAAATTGTGGATTCCATCCATGCACGTAGCTTGCGACGGCGGCTCTTTAAGTTGCAGTTGAAAGATAGGGAGTCAGTTGAACAGACTGATGTAGTTGGTCTTGTGAACATGATTTGTTCTTTTTTAAAACGAGATATCAAATCACGTACTTTTCATTTTCTCACTTCAGTCTATGGCGGAAAATCCTTTTCATAGTTTTGATGAACCGTTTTATGATGCCTGTCTGAGTTACCACGCTTATGTATTGCAACTGCGCATGACAAATAAGACAAATGCACTTATTCTTCACCATACAAAAGAAAAATTCTTCCTCACAATCGTTATTGAAATGATGCGTTTTATATTTCTTCGCTACACTCATTTTGTACTATTCAATATTAAACTTTGTATCGACGTAGTATTACTTTTAAGTTACAATTCAGAATGACTCCAATTTCTGCAGGAGCAACTTTTATATCGGTGTGAAGGAAAGTCTCGAATGTTCCCGTCAAACGCGCCGCCCTAAATTTCTAAAAAGAGGCAAGAATAAAAAACACGGCTTTTCTTTGACAAGTACCGGGCGTTCCTTTGATAAAGCCGCCTTTTGCCGCTAGCAGAGGGTTATTTTATTACGTAATAAATTTTTGTAGTTCAGTTACCTACTCTTTAAGAATTTTTTTCTTCTCGGATCTACTCAAAAAGCACTCGCGATCGACCGTTTGAGCACCCCTAGTTTAGATATTGCAAACATTAAAAAGAAATTAACAATTATGTATAATCGTTTTGAAGTTTTGTGGGTACATGAATTCGGTCATTCCGTTTTACCGAAGAAGAAAGATTTTCAATGAAGGTATATTTCTCTCAAAATATTAAATGAAACACTTTGCTTTGATGGCATACCTTAAATTATCAAATTATTTGTATTGAAAAAATTTAATACAGAATACATTCGAATTATATTCGGTGTTGAATGGAATAACGTATCGAACTAAGTTGCTGAACCGTGTTTGTGTTTAATAAATTCTTCTTTGGACTTAGATAACCATTTTTATAAACTGTATCGTTCGATAACTCAAAATTCCAAGGAAAAAAATTATATGACTGCTGAAGATTACTGAAATAATCCTTTATTTATGATATTAATCAAAATGTTAAGTAAAGCGAACAAACAACAAATGCGGTTGGTTAAAAAGTCGACCTGCCCATAGTTTCTCTAGCTTATCACTGCCTTGGCTTGGAGACGCCTTCTTCTTAACATAGACTACTCAACTTCAGCTACACTTGAATATAACGCTCAATCACGGAACGAACATGAGCAGATAAATAATAATTAGTTTTATGTTATAATGAAAGATTAAAATTTAAGTGGTCTCTTTTATCAGACATAAAAACATCATGTTTTGTTCTTTCTTTCTGAGTGTAACACGTTCAAAGCTCTCCGCATCCCATAAACTCAAGCTCCTCCGGGTATATATGGGAGAAGATATCTCTCGGACCATAAAGCTATGATCGCACTGAGGATTCAAACGACTATACGAACCTTTTTTCATATCTGATGGTTATAAATTTCGAATAAACTACTATGTATGCAGTTTTTATTAATATTATTATGACTTTCTTAATTACTATTTTAATCATTGTTTATTGCGAAGATTGAATAGGAATTTATTAGGTAAAACGTTAGCGAAAAACTTGAATATTTCTTACATATATTGGCTGCGCCAGAGGAAACCGGAAACATTCGCTCTTGCTTCATTGGATGGCCAAAGGACTAGGTTTTTCAGAAATTTCACTTCCGGTGAAATCCAATATGGCTGACTCATTCGAAAATAAGCAATAATTCAAGATCACTGAAACGTTTTTTTCTCACTAAAAAATTCAAATGGGGCATTCAGTCGATAATTCAGTTTTTTCGGAACAATTTGACATATTGATCTCAAAAATATTCCAAGAATTGGTAAAAAAGTAGCGTGAAGAATTTTTTTCATTCTGATTTTCAGCTGAAATCGAAATATTCTTTTCACCTCATGGAGTTGGCACTCCTGAAGTTGTTGTGTTTTTGATGGATGTTCTAAGAAGACAAAGAACCATATTTTACTGAAACCAACCTCAAATTTGAGTTCCGTTCGAATTCAAATTAGCCGACTTTATTAACGATTTTCCCAGCACATTAAAGAGTTTTTCGCGATCATAATGAATGAACGACGTAATTAAATCACTAGACTGAACCTTTCCCATCATTTTGAATGGTCGAACTCGAATATTGATCTAGAATTGTGCCAATTATCGTGAACAATGTTTCTCTTTTCCACCATCATATGCACCTCCCGTTGTGAAACCTCTGAACATAGACTGCATGTATTAACTCTATGATAAACAAAAATTAATGAAATGTCATCGAGTTTTAGACGACATCTGGTTTGAACTCGAATTTCATATTAGTGTTGCTTGTTTTTGACGTTTGAAATTGTCGCACACCACTAATCTTTTTTACTAAAGTATATTTTTTTGTTTTGTAGAAAATGTATGATCACCAAATGTAATTTACCTTTCTACAAATAATTGAGCATTGAGTATTTACATTTTTTGTCCCGGGGATACTTCAGCCAATCCTCTCCCCACTGAATGAAGTCGAGGAAGAATGACAGGTGCGTATACCGAAATTTTTCGATTTCTTCGATTATTCATCTCTCAGGAAGTTTTAGAATTCCATTTAAATATCACAGCAACAATTCTTTTCAAGAGTTGCTGTCAATCAAAGCAAATCCTGACCATGAAACAATCCCTACAAACTTCGATTGATATTTAGAAGATAATTAATGCAGCAATTAAAAGACATCAATCTAAGACGAATATTTCACTTTGATGAAAACTCAGAATAGATATGAAAAAATCATTCTAGAACCCAAACATTGAAACAGATCAACCACTAACAAAACAAGAAATAACTTAAAGAATTAGTTTTAAAAAATGTCACAAGTTTTCAAAAATTCCCCTTGAAGCGATTTGCCAGATGCCCAACTGATATTCTAATTACTTTCGGTTGGTTTCATATAAAATCGCAACCACATCTGCGTTCCACAGATCTGTCCAAATTTTTACTCATAATAAGCTCTATGAAACGCTGATTGTTGAGCATAGAAAATCGGAGGAGCCCAGAATCAGTATTGACAGATCAGTGGAACATAGAATTAAATCTCGATGATCTATTTATCCAGTTCGAGAATTTTCCAATTTAGTTTCACCTTATCATCTAATTCTATCATTGTATTGATATGATGTTGGTGTATTGGTTTTGTCGTTGTAATTCTCGGGCAGCAGACAGAGAATATCGACGACGGCTTGCTCGACAACACCACATTTTTGAAAGGGTAAATCGGTTTTTTAGAGTTACTGGAAGGTTTCCATCGGCTCAAAGAACAGAAAGGCCTGTCCAGGCGATCGCTAGTCAGCACAACTATGTACTTGATATTGTAGAGGACAATCCGAACATAAGTACATAACGAGTGCCGAGTACATTGAATTTGAGTCAAAGTAAAGTATGGCGAGCCCTGAAAAAGGAAAAAATGCATCCCTACCACTTCCAGCCAGTCCAGGTCTACCATATATTCAGGCGATGAGGTATCAAGAATGTAAATTTGCGTAATTTTTGTTTTAAGAATTGGCCTAATCCAAAATATTGAGGAAGGTTGCGATTTTATCCGAAACCAACCGGTTGTTATTAGAAAATCAATTGGGCTGTTCGCTCGAGGATATGTGTACGAGTGGGAGCGGGAATTCTCGAAAACTTGTTGTGAAATTGTTTTAAATTAATTTTTTGTTAGGTTTCTCTTGTTTTGTTAGCGGTTGATCTATTTTAATATTTCCGTTTTTGAATGAATTTTTCATTTTTATTTTGAGTTTTTATTACGGTGAAATATTTGTCTTCGATTGTTGTCTTTTAAATTATGCATCAATTATCTTCTAAATATGAATCGAAATGTATCTTGGGGATTGTTTGCGTGGTCCGACACTGCTTTAATTGACAGTGACTCTTGAAAAGAAAAGGTGGTTGTGATATTTCCATGGTATTGGGAAACTTTCTGAGAGATGTACACTGTATTTTTGCGATAAAAAAATTGAAGAATAAATTTCGGAATACGCCCCTGTAATTCTTCCTCTACTTCATTCTGCGGGAAGAGGATTAGCTGAAGTATTCACGGGACGAAAACGTTAAATACGTAATGCTAAATTGTTACTAGAAAGGTAAGTTACATTTGGTGATCTCGAAGTTTTTCCACAACAAAAGAAAATGAGAAATCCTCATAATCATACCTCAATAAAAAGTTGAATGAAATGCGACAGTTTTCATAGTTTCGTTTTTAGAGCAATTCTTGATGATTAAGAGACGTGTACAGGGTGTTTGTTTAGTTTCTTCGAGGAAGAAATTAATTTTTTCAGTCCGACTCTGGAATTTGATTTTAATCTACAACAGTATTGTTAACACCAGCCATGTTATTTGTTTGTTTGTTTGTTATTCCTTTAACGTGCTCTATTTCCGCCTTTCGGCCAATGATACGCCGGGGAGTTCTGTCACCTCACTAACCCGGGAATTTTGCTGAACCCCTCTAGTGTCGAGGGAAGGTATCTTTAATGTTCAACCCATCTCTGTTAGACAGGACAGACGGCTTTACATCTCCTCCCAAAGATGGATACTCAAGCGATTCCCAGAATCCGAAAAATCGCATCGACTTTGTGGGGATTGAACACAGGTACCTCTGCGCAGGAGATGAGCATCGGATCCCCTACTCCACCGAACCGACCATGTTATTTGTGGTACAATATATCGAGGAAATCAGTCTATGTGTGAGAGAGTTATAACGATTAGAAAATTAGATCCAAATTCACAAAACAGCCTGTATATCGAGAACGAATGGTGTTACCTTGTATTCTAAGTGGCGATTTGAACTTCCTTAGGTGTACTACTGTTAAGCTACGTACCATCAATCGTGAATCACACTGTATACTGCATATATACTGTTTCTCGATAAATTTCATGATTCAAAGTAAACAGGCAATACACACAACTAAATTTATATGGAATCACCTGATATTTTGAATATTACCTCAGGGAATTTGGAAATTTCGAAGGATTATTAGAATTGATCCTTTTTGAGATATTTCAATTGAAAAAAGAAATAAATTAAGGTTTATTTTGAGAAAGAAACAAATAGAAGTAAATGAGAGTCTCTTTCCACATGTAGTGAACTAATTGAAAATTGTTTCCTCACGGAGTAGGTGTTTTTTCTCGACCTCAGTAGCTTGTATTACCTCCTCTTGCCCTGATACAAGCGTGAATCCGTCTAGGCATACTCTGGATTAGGTTTTCGACATTCTCTGGAGTGATATTCTGCCACTCTTCTACGGAGGCTTCGAAGAGCTGTGGGGTTCTTGGATTATCCTGGCCCAACTAATTTTCCTTTTAAGATTATTCCATAAAAAGATCAATAGGATTAAGGTCTGGAGAGCAAGCTGGCCAGTCCAAAATAGCGATTCCCTCTGTTTCAAGATAATGTGCGAGGTTGCTGGTATGCGGTGGAGCATTATCTTGCATAAAAGTGAAATTCTAACCGTGGGTACCTCGCCAGAGTCTCACTATGGTCTCCAGTACTAGGTCCATTTAATTTCAAGCCGGTACACTCACAGGAAACGAAATCAAGTCTGTTTTACTTTCCAGCATAATACCACCTCAAAACATCACACTGCCCCCTTGGAAGAGATGTGGGGTTCTTGGATTATCCTGGCACGATCTAATTTTCCTCTTGAGCTTATCCCATAAAAGTTCAATAGGATTCAGGTCTGGAGAGCAAGCTGAACAGTCCAAAATAGCGATTCCCTCTGTTTCAAGATAATGTTGCGCGAGGTTGCTGGTATGCGGAGGAGCATTATCTTGCATAAAGGTCAAATTCTCACCGAGGGCACCTCGCCACAGGCTCACTATGGACTCCAGTCCTAGGTTCACGTAATTTCTAGCCCCTGCAATCGCAAGAAACGAAATCAAATCTGTTTTGCGTCCCAGCATAATGCCACCCCAAAACATCACACTGCCCCCTTGGTAATTTCGGAATTTGTCTTGCTGCTCGGAGTCTAGCTTGTCTTCCACGACCCCTTTAAACCCGAATCCGGTCATCTGATCGAACACTAATTCTCGTCTCATTCGAAAAAAGAACATTTCGCCAATTTTCAATTTTCCAATTTTGGTGCTCGATTCACCAATTAAGTCTGTTAATTATTTGTTGTCTGGTTAGCTCTGGAACTCTTAAGGGCGTTCTGCTGTATGAACCCCTTGAACGAAGTCTTTGACGTATTGTTTCGGCTGATACACTGATGCCTGTTGCTTCCAGAAATTGCCTTTGGAGTATGGGGTGCGACGCACTAGGGTCTCTTCTTGCAATTTGGCACAGAAAGCGGTCTTGTTCTTCAGAAGTGATCTTCCTACGACTTTTATTAGTCCTATTTTGCCGAGATTGTAGCTCCACGTATCGGGCGTAGGATTTTGAAATCACCCCCTGTGATACCCCCATTGTGACCGCTATGTCTCTCTGTGTCACCCCTTCTTCAACGAGAGCAATTATTGGACCCTCTGCTCATCGGACAATCCAACGTAAGATTGTATTTTCAATTTTGATTGTAAATCTCAGTGACGACTTTTAGAATAAATTTTGATAATTCACATTTTTATCATACTATCCAGTCAAATCTCATATTCTTCACGACTAGTCAAAGATCTATGTTTATAGCCGGCCGGTGGCGAATATGTGGTGATAATTCAACATTTCGGATTATCCATACTATCCTGTTTTTTGGACATTGAAGATCAACGAAAAAATTCTCTATATTCTTCACAAGTAGTCAAAGATCTATGGTTAAAACAATCAATAATGTGAAATACCGAGTGATTCCATATAAATTTGGTTGTGTTTACTCTTTTATCTTTCATACTCATACAAGTGTCAAAATGTGCAACAGAATGCGACAAGAACAACTTTTTTGTCTTGTTACGTTACTTAAAAGTTCGATTTTTTCACAGATTCAAGGAATTGCACATCTGTCTGGTTTGAATCTGAACTCGATATCTTTACACATACAAGGTGAAAATCTTCATAAGGGCAAAAAAATTTGTTAAATAAACGACCGTAGGCTGCGGTTGCTTTGACTGAAAAGTTCAATTTTTTTCAGTTCCCAAGGGATTGCATTCTTGAGTATTTACCATCAATCGCAAATCGATATCTTTACGCGTTCATGATAAAATTCGAATAAATTCATGAACAAAATATTTTGGTAACTAAACTATAAATTTACATTTTTTGAATGTGCAATAAATTTGTTGTTTCTAGAAAGACTTCATGTTTATGGTTTAACGGGGAGTACTCTATAGATTTTTGATTTCTCCGCCATCTAATCTAACATAACCGGCCGTATGAAAAGATTGACTGAGAAGTTTGATTTTCTAGAGATTCTGAGTTAAAGACCGTCAGAGAGACAACGAAGAGTTCATTTTTTAATTTTTATATACAATTCCATGAAAGTGATCAAGTTCTCACTTGCAGTAGTAGTAGGTAGTAGGTGTAAAAATTAATAGAATCTTTCATAAAAAGTCTTATTAATAAGGGTCTAGATCAGGGATGCTCAAACGGTCGGTCGCGAGTGCTTTTTGAGTAGATCCCTAGAAGAAAAAAATTTTTAATAAGTAGTTAACTAAACTACCAAAATTTATTACGTAATAAAATAACACTCTGCCAGCGGCAAAAGACGGCTTAATCAAAGGAACGCTCGGTACTTGTCAAAGAAAAGCCGCGTTTTTGTTCTTGTGCTTTTCTAGAAATTTCGGGCGGCGCGTTTGACCTAAGCGTGGTATCTTAGAGAGGCACTACAAAACGGTTCATAGAAACTATGAAAATGATTTTCCGCCAAAGAGTGAATTAAGAAAACGAAAAGTACGTGATTTGATATTTTGTTTGAAAAAAGAACAAACCATGTTCACAAGACCAGCCGAAGAATTAAAAGCTGCTACGATCGCGTCATTTAAAATATCTCATATATTGGTAAAATACAAGAAACCATTCGAAGATGAATCGGTTGTGAAGGAAGCATTTATTGAAGCGAGTGAGACTTTATTTGGAGATTCAAAAAAAAACAGAAATCATGTCTGTTATTAGAGAACTTTAGTTATCTCGTCCGACTGTTACAAGACGTATTGAAGTCATGAGTCAGGAAGTGGCAGATAAACTAAAACATGATATCATGAAATGTACCTACTTCTCTTTACAGGTCGACGAATCCACCGATATAACAAACACTGCCCAGCTGTGTATTTTTATTCGAATGGTATTCAATGACATGTTGGCTAAGGAAAATTTTTTGACAATCATTCCTCTGAAGGGGGAAGACCCGTGGCGAAGATATATATGATGTTTTCTTCAATTTGGTAAAAAACTACAAGCTACCAATATAGAAATTAGTGTGCATCACACCGATGGAGCACCAGCAATGACTGGAAACGAAAACGGTTTTGTGGCATTCTGTTGAGCTAATGAAGATTTTCCTTCATTTTTTTCATTCCATTGCATTATACATCAACAAGTTTTGTGTTCAAAAGTTTTAAACACGGAGGAAATTATGGGGATTGCAACAAAAATTGTGAATTCCATCCGTGCACGTAGCTTGCAACGGCGGCTCTTTAAGTTGCAGTTGGAAGAAAGGGAGTCAGCTGAACATACTGATTTAGTTCTTCTCACGAACGTCAGGTGGTTGAGTCGCGGGAAATTCCTAGAAAGGTTTGAAGAATTATTGCCCGAAATAACAGCTGTTCTAGACAAAAGAGTTGATGACACTCAGAGGTTGAAAAACGAAAAATGGCTGACTGATTTGGCATTTTGACTGATATCACAATGCACTTAAACACCATTAACTTGGAGCTTCAAGGTAAAGGAAAAACTATTATTGAGATGACTAGCGTAGTAAACGCATTTGAAAGTAAATTGCAACTTTGATAGATCAACTGAAAAGAAAGGATCTGAAACATTTTCTGTCTGTGAAATCAAGAATTCCTCTATTGAAGTGTGATACATATGAAGCTGAATTATCAAATATTTTGGACAATTCGAAATGCGTTTTTATGATTGCAGTAAATTGGCAAATATAGCATCATTTATGGGTTATTCTTCTTCATGCAAAAACATTGAGAAATTAGCTACTGAAATAGCAAGTCAGTTTAATTTGAACTCATGTTCTGGTGAAAATGAGTTGGTGCAGATTATATCAGATATAGATCTCAAATCTACAGCTTACTTGTGCGAGTCTGCATTTTCTGAAATGAAGATAATCGAGTTAAAATAACGCAATCGACTTACTGACGATCAAATGTCATCATGCTTGCGATTAGCACTCAGTGCTTACGTACCATCTTAAGAAAAGTATGCTGAGGCCATGCCGTGTCACGCTTCAACATCCAAAGCCACTCCTTAGTTAAGTTTAACACCATATGGAACTCTTTTGTTTTGTAACAACCAATAAACTCTCAATTTTGAATAACTATGAGTTTTTTAATTGATATTATAGAGAAAACCTAACTAAACCTAATCCAAACCTTGACTAAAATAATGAATATTGTGCAGAAAGCTAATATCTATATATGCTACGGTACACCCTACCTTGGTAGGTAGGTAGGGTGTATCGTGTATGTATGGCAACCCTGCATCACACATACTTGCAGACCCTCAGAGTCGATAGTAAGTAGTCTAAAAATATTGAGGTAGATCGCCAGTAGTTCGAGTTTGGGCACCCCTGGTCTAGATATTAGATTGAAATGAAAACACCCTATATTTCTCCGATAGAGAATATTACATAAGTACCGAAAATCACACTGTTACTTTATACTGTATCTATATAATTTTCATAAATGAATTAATGGAATACAAATATTTCATCATGGTTATCACGAAAGCGCAAACAATCACATCCTGTGACGTCGCGACCTACTAAATATTCATATACATTTAATAAAAACAATGAAATTGTTATGAATGGTTTGATTTAATCCTGATGAAAATAAAGATTCCAATCGGAATTAAACAATGTGAAAACAACCATGTGAATAAACTATTTTCATGTAAACGTTATGAACTATTTTTCATTTCGTTGCACGTCTATATGTCGACAATCATTTTATACACTTCCATTTACTCAGTTAATTCTATAAAACAGTTTTCATATAGATAAACCAAAAAGAATCCAAAGAAAAGTGAGCAACGAATAAATAGGTATTGGCTTAGTTCCTGAGTGCTACTAGACACGAAAAATAACTCATGTGAGATCTACGTATTCTATCGGGTTGAAGGTGGAATTTAGTTGGTTGCATCCGTATTCACGGCAATGAACCCTTTAAATGAAAATAAAGTTTTTCACATCAGTTTTCATCTGAAATATAATGCACGTTGTTAACCATAACCTATACATGTGTATGTATTAGTGAGACATTTTTGTACTAACAATTACATACAATTACATTCAAATAGCACATTAATATCTTATATACATGTTGTCCGCACTAAACGGTAAATTAGATATATCTATGGGAGGGATTTATCGAATAATTTTAGATTTTGAGATAACAGTTAATGGTTACTGATCAAAAACTTGCAATTACTTTCAGATCGGTACTTCCGGATTATATACGGGATATCGATTTCAACTTTGCTATTTCAAATGGCATGGTATTCTTTTTAATTCTTTTTAAAAAGATGTTCTTTTCCGAGCATCTTTTATTGAGACTGGTTCTATCTAAAATTGACCATCATGAAGCTTTCGATTTTTATATCAAAATATTCGGAATTATAGTCTC